>OW204025.1:15471176-20471176 GCA_934048045.1 Polygonum aviculare | reverse complement strand
ATCACTTGCAGTTTCAGAATTGCCAGACAATATCTTCCTTGTTGATAATTGCCCTCATGATTGGCTCTTTCCTCAGTGCTCCGCTGTGGTAAGTGAGCTGTAATTTTCATGTATATGCACATTTTGTTGTGGAACAAATATCTGCATTTATGAATTTCACATCCATTGAACTTCCTAAAATATGGTTGCTCTATCTCTTACAGATTGAGACAATACGATAATATACCCATTTTAATAAATATACTGTATATCTGATCAAGCTAAGCACTGTTTTCGGAAACTGCAGGTCCATCATGGTGGCGCCGGAACCACAGCCACTGGATTAAAGGCTGGGGTATGTTCAATCACTCTAATAAGTGGCTTAAACCAAACTATGAAAATACACCACGGGAGGGCAAATTAGTCCTAATTAAGCATTATCTTAAATTGCAGTGTCCAACAACTGTAGTTCCATTTTTCGGTGATCAGTTTTTCTGGGCGGATAGAATTTATCAGAGAGGGCTCGGGCCCGAACCCATACCTATATATCAGCTCACTGTCGAAGCCCTCTCAAATGCAATAACCTTTATGCTCCAGCCAGAGGTACAAATCAGCTCATATAATCTATACTTGTGCGACAAAACGCCTCTTTATGACCTAATTCCAAACTCAAAAAATTCTTGACTCAGGTAAAATCCCGGGCTATGGAAATAGCAAAGCTAATAGAGAACGAAGACGGTGTTGCTGCAGCAGTTGATTCATTTCACAGGCACCTACCGCCCGAGTTACCGTTGCCTGCTTCCTCTTCACTCGACGATAAAGACAGTCCGAACTCGTTACAGTGGTTGTTCAGTAAGATTGGAAATCTGTGTGGTTTTGCTTGTTCATAATCATAGGCTTCATTCATTCGCTTCCATATGGTGTTTTTGTGCTTGTACAGATCTTGTCTTGCCCCCATTTTGCTTGCAAGTTAGCTTTTGTGTCATTTTATTCATTGTTTCATCATCATACCTAGAGCGAGTTTTTATGTATCACATAATCACATTATAGCATTAGTTTGAACAAGGGGTAAAAAGGGTGCTTTGCCATTAGTGTATATCGTTGATATGTATACATCATTAGTCTTTTGTCATGAGATTTATTGTCGAGAGCATGTCCTTGTAAACGAATGAGAAACATTCGAGTTCATAGCTGTTATTTTTATATTTTTTCTGCCTTACATAAAAATGCAGGTCTTGTTAGAGTTGATACTTCGTCTAGGTTCTCCCTTTTGCAGGAGAACATTTTGACTTACTGACCAATGACAATGTACCTTGGAATTCTTGAATTAGTCATTTAACTTATGGAACTCTGTTTTTATGTGGTACGCTCTCACAAGTTCTGATGATATAAAGGTGTTTTTAAGTGGGATTTGTTAGAATAACTCAAAGAAACATTTCTTGATATTCAGATTTTAGCCTTATAGAAGAAAATATCTATATTTCTTTCTGTACAAAAAGCTGATTTATTTTTGTTTTGTTTTATTTATTGATTGGGAAAATCTTATTCCTATGCTCCATCTTGGATGCTCTAAGTGATTTGATAATTTATAAGTATGAGAAAACAATGGGTACTAAAATTGTGCTTTTATGTGGTAAAGCCGTATCCAATATCCAAATTTGAAATTATGAAAATGAATGAAATATCTAATATCTAAAATCTAAAATCTAAATATGAAATTAAAATTATGTATATGCAGGCACGAATTTGGTGGTGGGATTGGATGTGCTCTAGTCCACCCTAAAATGAAAATATTAGTAAATCTGATGAAAAAAATGGAATACGTTCAGCTAGCACATGGGGTGAACTACATAAACTTTCTTATGGAGGCACAAGTTTGATTCCCACACTCAACACCTTTGCTATTTTCCCTCATTTTTTATAAAAAATTTCCTAAAAAAAATTACCCTAATTTAGCCAACCCAAATTACCCTAAAAAAAACCACTCTACCAAAACAAAAATGTGCTAAACCAATCTTGCAAAATTAATCCCTACGGTTGAATGGCGACATACAATATGCGATTTGTCCAAGATCCACACGTCTTTTCTATATTTGTTTTTTGAAGAAAATGATGTGCTAAACTGGAAGCTAGCACAAGTTCCCTTTTCACATTGTGACTTTTTTATTCCACGAAACTACAATTGCAAGTCGAATTTGTTTTCATAGTAGACTCGGAAAAAGTTTTACACAATAACCTGGTAGGACCCGACCCGACTTGACATGTAGCCCGATCGATCTAAAGCTGTACAAAATCCGAATTGGAAATGACCGAACGCGAACTCGAGCCTGTCCGAAGTAACTCGTTTGAGAGCTCTAATAGGTACCCATATTTTTACTTAATCTTGTAAAAAATTTGTATTCATATTTTTATTTTTTATGAGAAAATATTTAATTTTTTAGTAGCAATATGTCAAGTTTCACACAAAAACTCAATAACACGATGTTTCCCGCAACTTCTTTTGTTAAGTACACCCTATATTGTATAGTGTAATTTTTGGCGAGCCTATATACGGAAATAAAACTTCTTCCGAGCCTACTTTGGAAAAACAATTCTCGCAAGTGAACATCTTTGTTCGAAAACGGGATTCACCACCTCTATAAGTCACTACCAAAACAAACAGTGGGCCCGTTATCAGTTACGCGTCAAGGAACCTGCCACGAATTTACGTGTTTGGACTCTCAGGGGCATTTCGTCGAACAGTTCGTGTGGGGACTTGACTCGTGCATTATAAATGCTTGCACCTTTGGGGGTTTCGATTGTGGGTCCATTTTACAATCACCAATCCCTCCAATCCAAAGACTTGCCGTTCCACCCAGAGGCCCCTTTTGTTACTTCCTACTCTTCTAGCTTCATTTTGAACTTTGAGCTTCTTCTGGCTGATTGATGATGAGTGCGATGTTGCACAAAGAAAGGATCAGCAATCAGCCATGGAATCTCAGCTTCCTGATTTGGGCTCTTGTCATTCTCCTCGCAACCGGCTCTGCATATTCCCAAAGTCTTCTTAACATGAACTTGTTCAAGAAAGGAAGCAAGAATTCTGGATCCGCCGTCGTGTTTCCTGTTGGTGGTAGAGTTTACCCTGATGGGTAAGCTTTCTTTTCCATTATTATCTAGTTCTTGATGATCAATCGCTGTTTTTGGCCCTCGATTGATAAATTTGAGCTGAATTTGGACCACATTCAATCAGAAGTTCGGTCATACCCTCCTGTTTGATCTTCTTCTTTGGGTTTTGTCCTGAATCTTTTGTTGGAAGCTTCTTTTTACTGGTTTATTTGACTTCCTTTTTTTTCATTTATTGAATATACCCTAAAAGTTCGGCGGAGGTTCTTTCCCTTTATATTTGCTTTTGTCAGCTTCATTTCGTCACTGATCTTTTTGATATTTCTGAAAAAATAAAGGGTGGAAGAGTATGCTTCCTTTGTAAATTGCCTTTTCAAGGTCTTGGGTAAGTGGGTAAGTATCCAGATTTTTCGGTAAAAAGTGATGTTTTGATCTCTTGTAAGAATCCTACAAAAGGACTGGTTTTGTAATGAGGATGATATTTCCTTACTAAAGTAAATTTTCACTATCCATCTTGTATTTTTTGATGCATTATAGTGTCATCTTTTGTTCTTGTGCAGATACTTCTATGCAATCCTGGACATAGGCCAACCACCCAAGCCTTTCTATCTTGACATTGATACGGGCAGTGACCTTACTTGGGTTCAGTGTGATGCCCCTTGTGTTCACTGTGTTAAGGTATTCTACAGACTGAATTCATCTAGTTTCAGTCACTGATGTTTTACGAGATCCGTTTGATGTAAATTCTGGCTGGTATTTCCTCAATGCAGGGACCTCATGCTCCTTACAAGCCTACCAAAAACATTGTTAAATGCAATGACCCCTTTTGTTCCTTCATTGACCATCCTCCAGATTACCCTTGCCATAATCCTACTGATCAATGTGACTATGAGATTCAGTATGCGGATCACGGCTCATCTCTAGGTGTAGTCACGAAGGATAGCTTCCACCTACGATTGGCAAACAGTTCGGATCTTCACCAGTCTCTAACGTTTGGGTAACTTAAATCTGTGCTCTGCTGATGTTGCTATATAGGTGCTGTGTTATATGACATTAGCTTCTAAATCCATCTGAAATGGCTTTTGGTTTGGCATCTTTCAAAACTTCTTCTTGTACGAGCATGTATATTAAAATGATTATGAAAATGTGCCATGTGCTTGGTTAGCCAAAAGAAGCTATTTTACAAGAAAAGAGAAATCTCTGATTGGAATTAGTATGGATTTTTTTGTTCGTAACAGGTGTGGCTATGATCAGGAGATAGTTGGATCAAACCACGCTCCTTTTGTAGACGGAGTTCTTGGTTTAGCCAATGGACGATCAAGCATTCTTTCGCAACTTCAGGATCTGGGAATAACACGAAATGTTGTCGGTCACTGCTTTAGTAGCAATGGAGGTGGCCATCTGTCTTTGGGAGATAATCAGCTTCCTTCTTCTTCTGGCATTGTTTGGGTACCAATGATGCAAAACTCAATTGGGTAAGCTTCTATTCATCATCTGATTGATTAGTTACATCAGGAAGCTTTGGTGGGCATAACTTGAGGTCATTTTCAGGAAGTACTACACAGTTGGTCCAGGTGACCTACAATTTGCTGGGCAGAAGACAATTAAAAGCGGGTTGTCTTTTATTTTTGATAGTGGAAGCACATTCACATACTTGAACAAAGAAGCTTACAAGAGTATGCTATCCATGGTAAGACAGTACAAAGTGGAAGCTTTTTTCGGTTTAATTAATTAGTTTGCTTTAGCTAATGAACAATAAGCTGGTGTAGGTAAAGGGCAACATCAACCCCAAAGATTTAAAAGATGCAACAGACGACAAGACCTTGCCAATATGCTGGAAAGGAACAAGAAGCTTCAAATCAATTAATGATGTCAAGAGTTTCTTCAAACCTTTAGGGATTCGCTTCAAGAGCCCCAGGAATGCGATTATGGAACTGCTACCTGAACATTATCTAATTGTTAACGTAAGCAGTTTTTTTGTTTTTCGCATCATTCTTGTGATATTGGTGAAAATATTCCTGATCTGTTTTCATTTCTGTATTCTCCAGGAAAAGGGCAATGTTTGCTTGGCTATATTAGATGGAAGTGGAGCAGATTTGGGAAATCTTAATGTCCTTGGAGGTAAGAAAAGAAGAAAAGGCAAAATAAATGAACTCTTGGTTCTTTGAAAGTGGCTCTTTTGCGTTATAATGAAAGCTGATGCGTGATGTGGCTATCTTTAACTCAAGGTTTCATCTTTATTCGGCTTTTTGCAGACGTGTCAATGCAGGACAGGCGGGTGATGTATGACAACGAGAAGCGGCAGATTGGCTGGGTTTCAGAAAACTGTGACAAACCTCCAAAGTTCTGAGTCCATATCCCTAACAATTATTTGGTTTGGTACCTTTTACTTAAAGACTGTGTGAAGAATTGTTCAAAATGAAAAATAACCAGTCTGTGTTTTCTAACAGAAAGGTTTGTTAATTGTGATGACAGCGACGGATTATACGACTTCTTTGCAGCTGACTTGGGCATCTCAGGAGACGACTCCTCTGATGAGCTTTAGATACAGACAGACTACTACTACTACTTGTATTTTGATGCACAGATAAAAGATAATGGTAAGAGATGAACATTTTGTAGAGAGGAAGCACTGGAGAATACGTATAGAGATATAAGATTTATACCAGCTAGTGTCATTTGTGGGAATAAAGAACTGCTATTTTATATTTTGATGCACAGATAAGATGATGGTAAGATTTGTACTGTAAGAAAGTTGTTATAATAATGCTTAAAAAGTAACATGTTATTTTATATTTATTAAGCACTATAACTCAAAGTAGGAATAAAGAACAAACAAAAGTTAATGTTAACCTTGACAACTAGGCAAGGACATATCTGATCAATTACTCGCGCCTGAATCTAGTATCCATGAATTGAATTAATGTTAATGAGTTTGAAATAGGCAAGATAGCTGTTGGAACTAAAATTCGTACACAAGATTAAGACGAGATTTAGCCTAGATCGGGTAGAAACGAAAGTCGAGCTTGAACGATATTGAGATCTAGATTTGAATGAAAAACGAGTGTTATTCTTATTTTAGAACAGAGTTCTCTGTATTCGATGATGGAAGCCCCCCATACATGCACATATCATCTCCCTTTAATACATAAATCTCCCCTTAATCTATAGGACACGTTTCTACATGCAATACAACTTCCACCAACACGTTTATTGTAACCTCCACGTAGCTAAACTGCATTTGATGTGCTTCAACTGCTATTTCCATTGCTTGGGCCTCCAACTTCATGTCCAGCGGGCCATCCACAAGAGTTGGGCCTTACACTTCAATGGGCCTTAGAATTCACCCCCAACAATACCCCCGAATCAGGTTTCGGACCTGCCGTGCAAGCTGGCCGGAATCTGATTCGCTAGCACTTCGACCGAGTATCCCAGCCTGCTAAGATTGAGTCGCTATGTCCGACTATAGAGCCTAGGATGACGAATTTGTTGGGAGCTGAATCATTGTCGAAGTCTCTGTTGATTGGATTCTTGAGCGTCAGCTAGACTGCGCTAGCGATCCTTTGCATCTCTAGATATCGCTTGTGTTGTTTCCAGCGATTGCTCGTGGTGTTACTTGTATGGTCTCTAGCGATTACTTGCGATGTCTAGCATATGATATTTAGCTAGTGCGTGCTAGCAAGTGGCAGGTGAGCTAGAGTATTCTAGTATTTCATGATGCCATGAGATTAGCAGCAAGTGACGGACTAGCTAGCGGGCACTAGCATTTTCGTGCATTTGGTAGCACATGATAGATTAGCTAGCGTTTAAGCTTATGACAGTTGGCGGATCCGGTTGTAGCTAGCCAGAGCTAGCGGTAAACTCGCGACAACTGGCGAATCGGTTGTAGCTAGCTAGAGCTAGCGATAAACTGTTAGGTAGCCATCGATAGGAGATTTTCATGCGACAGCTGGCAAAAGATCTACCCCAGCGGGAGCTACCCAGGGGCGGTAACTGGTGTGTAACTTGCGACATCTGGCGGATCACATGCATGCGGATGACTTGCGACATTTGGCGAATATCTTGCGACATCTGGCGAATATCGCTTTTTCTAGCGACACTTGCGTTCTGTAGCAATATTCGCGTTATCTAGCGAAACTTGCGTTCAGAAGCGATTCTTGTGTTATTGAGCGTTTCTAGCGTTGTTATCTAGCGATACTAGCATTATCTAGCGACTTGAGCGCTATTAAGCAGTTCAAGCGCTATTAAGCGTTTCTAGCGATATTAAGCGTTTCTAGCGTTGTTATCTTGCGATACTAGCATTATCTAGCGACTTGAGCGCTATTAAGCAGTTCAAGCGCTATTAAGAGTTTCTAGCGATATTAAGCGTTTCTAGCGTTGTTATCTTGCGATACTAGCATTATCTAGCGACTTGAGCGTTATTAAGCAGTTCAAGCGCTATTAAGCGTTTCTAGCGATATTAAGCGTTTCTAGCGTTGTTAAGCGTTTCTAGCGTTTTCTAGCGAAACTTTCGTTTTCTAGCGAAACTTGCGCTCTCTAGCGAATGACTTGCGACATCTGGCGAATAATGCCCTACCCCAGTGGGAGCTACCCAGGGGTGGCTTTAGCTAGCGACAACCATCAGTGAACTTGCAACGATTGACGTATACCTTGCGACTTCTGGCGAATAACTTGCAACAACTGGCGAATAACATGCGTCATCTGGTGAATATCTTGCGACATCTGGCGACTAACTAGAGATGGCTAGAGAACAAATAGCCTCAAATAGAGAATAACTAGAGATAACTAGTGAATAGCAGGTGACAGCTAGAGAATAACTAGTGACGGCTAGAGAGTAATTTCTTAGATGGCTGAGAGATTCTGCCTCTAGATAGCTGAGGGACTAAGCCTCTAGATTGTTGAGGGACTAAGCCTCTAAATATAACTGAGGGACTACCGCTCTAGATAACACAATCGTAACAATAAGATCTTTAGTATTGGTATAGATGATACCTGCATTCCTTGTGATTGTGGGTGACCGGACCACGATGACCGTCGTCGTCGTCACTGGAGGATTCTAGATCGTACGGGTTATCTAGAGCAGTCTGGCGATTCGACTCTAGCATTTGAAAGTCTTGGTCTTGGACTACCTTCCACAGCTTGCAGTCCTCTTCTAGGTGCACAATGGCTAGTAAGAATTTCTTAGGGATTTCGACACGAGCAATACGAGCCACGAAAGGGGACTCATCATAGCTATCTAGCCCTTCCCGCTCCACCGGGCGAGATACCCCAGTCATTAGAGCCATCTGGCCAGCGAATATGTTGACTTGCTCTCTGAATTTTTGTTGAATGACCTCCAGCGAGTCTCAAGCCCTGGTGAGGGAGGGCGAGCGGTTGCCGCCCGAGCAGATGACAACTAGCGGTGTCGTGGGTCGGTCGGTACCCCAGGCGTTGGAGGGCATCGAGACCCCAAGCACGGTGGCTGGAGGGGTGACGCGGTTGTAATTGGCGCCAAGGCCCCTGCGTTTGCCCGACGGCCCTTCGTCGCTAGTGAGGTCCAATCTGTTGGCTGGATCGATTCAAGCGCACCCTTTCGATTCCGGCCCCACGGTGGGCGCCAAACTGTTGGAGCTAAAATTCGTACACAAGATTAAGACGAGATTTAGCCTAGATCGGGTCGAAACGAAAGTCGAGCTTGAACGATATTGAGATCTAGATTTGAATGAAAAACGAGTGTTATTCTTATTTTAGAACAAAGTTCTCTGTATTCGATGATGGAAGCCCCCCATACATGCACATATCATCTCCTTTTCATACATAAATCTCCCCTTAATCTATAGGACACGTTTCTACATGCAATACAACTTCCACCAGCACGTTTATTGTAACCTCCACGTAGCTAAACTGCATTTGATGTGCTTCAATTGCTATTTCCATTGCTTGGGCCTCCAACTTCATGTCCAGCGGGCCATCCACAAGAGTTGGACCTTACACTTCAATGGGCCTTAGAATTCACCCCCAACAATAGCCTTACCAACGAACACAACACAAATCATTCACCTCAAAAACTTCCTTTCCTATATCAGCAATCAATTCAAACAGCTTGCCATATGGTGAATGATCACAACCAACTTTAGTCCTTGATCATTATGGTGACTGTATGGTGATCCAACTTGAAAGTATATTATGGTGAATGTATGGTGATCCAACTTGAAACCAAATACCATATCATATTTTATTTCACTCATGTACATATAATATATCACTTCACGATGTGATACAATAATCTTTCACTACACACTCAAAACCAAAGGTGAACAAGAAACACACTTAAAAGTAGACCCAAATGGCAAAGATGTAGCCATGATTTAGTAGTGGTGCTTCTTCTCTTCCTTGAGCTCATGCTTGGCATCTTTCTTCTCATGGTGCTCATGGAACGTGAACCCGGCTGCTCCAACAGCCACTGTGGCCGCTATCTCCTCTCCAACCTTGTGCTTGTGCGCGTTCTCCGGGTCCTTCTTCGCCTTGTGCTTCTCATGCTAAATTCCGGGGTAGAGAAGCAACATAAATGAGTAATTCAGATTAAGACAAACAAATGACCCAATGAACCTTAACTATGTCCATATTTGTAAGGGTTTTCATTAATCAGTAACCTTTTCTGTTCATTTCTTACAATATCACAACCATAAGATGTGTAAACATAGCTGTTCTATCGAACTTGTGCAATTTAATACTCCTATATGTTGTATTCCTTACCATAAACAGTGTACATCGATCACTAGCTACTTCAAACATGTAGTACATAATCTAAAACTGCCTCTTTGAAAAATTAAGGATAATCATACGATAAGAGAAGTAATGAAATTAAGTACCATAGCATAAGCACCAGCAGCGATGGCACTGGCTCCACCGAGGAGCTCGAGACGGTTGTGGTGTTTCTTCTCCGTCTCGGGATCCTTGGGGCCGTCGTCCTTGTCCTTGTGGTGGAAGATGTGGTGGTGGTGGTGCTTCTCTTCGTCTGCCATTGATTGATGGATGTACCTTCTCTTAACTAATGGTAATGGAGTTGATCAAGAGTTCTTATTTATGATCTTAATTATCTTGGCCCTCCTTAGAGTATATATAATGCGGTGAGTGAGCTGATTTTTCTCAAGTTGTATGATTTAGCTAGCTTGTTTATTCAGACTTTTGGCTTTACTTCTAGAGAAATATGCACCAAAACCGCGTCTTTCAAAATCTTAAGGGAGATGCTAAACATCACACACTTTTACTATACATCACATTTAAAATTACCTTAATAACCTTTTTAAAGAAAATTTAATAAAAATACAAAGCCTTATGTATAAAGATATTTTGTTGGATTCACTACCTTAATAAATCTCAATCGGCTTTAAAAGGAAAAAAATAATTAATCTCAATCTAAATATCCCTTATTCTAGTCTTTCATGTCTTTTAATATTTTTTTACATTTATTACGAAATTATTTATAAAAAAAATCAAAACTTATCATACTATATAAGATTAAAAATAAAAATAAACTTTATATAGAGTTGTATATATATAAATAAACTTTTTTTTTTGAAGATGCTATAGATGACACACTTTTATTATTATGAAATCATTTTTACCATTTATTTTTAAACTTATTAGAGTTTTTGTAATAGTAGAAAAAACCATTATATAGATTAGAGTTTTTAAAAAAGGAGAAAAATCATTATATAACTCTGTATTAATTATATATCATAAGATTAAATATTTGTTTATTAAAATTATTGTTTAATGTAGAAAAAAAGGATTTGGTGGGTTCAATTTTTGTAAAGTAAATATCTCGTTGGGTGTAGTATGTAGATTTTGCTTAAGTATATTCTTGTAATTGAAGGTAGTTCTTAGATTTTGTTTAAGTTTTCCAAAATTAGTTTTAAGGGTATTATAGTAAAAAGATTGGAAAAGTGTGAAGGAGATGGAAAATTAAGTGTGATGTTTAGCAGCTATGAATCTTAATTCAATGGGGTGGGTATTAAACGTGATCGATTGTGATGGATTTGTTTTAAGTGTTTGATTGATTAATTGCCTTTGATGAGTTAATGTGGGGACAGCATTATCTGTCTAGTGAGTACATTTTTTTCCTAACACGATATTATTGACATATTTGTATTAGGGTTGTTCATTGGTTCGGTTAAACCGAAGAAAACCGAAAACCGAACCGATCCAAACCGAACCGAGCTTGTTCAGTTCGGTTTTTGGTTTATGTTTTATCTTAGTTTGGTTTTCGGTTTGGATCGGTTTGGTTTTCGGTTCGGTTCGGTTAAAACCGAACTAAATATATATAAAAAATTAAAATTAAAATATTTATATTCAATATAAAAAATATTAAAATAGGTGTTTATTGGTTTTTTCCGGCTTTTTTTGTACATTCGGTTTTGTTTGGTTCGGGTATTATTTGGATTTTGGTTTACCTTCTCCAAAAAGAATCACATATTGATCAATCGGTTCAAAACCGAACCGAACCGAATAAAACCGAAACCGAACCGAACCGCGGTAATTCGGTTTGGTTTTCGGTTCGTATATTTCCGAAGTTTGGTTCGGTTCGGTTTTCTACGGTTCGGTTCGGTTTTGAACCGATGAACAACCCTAATTTGTATCATCTTGTACAATTGGTCAATGAGATACACAAAAAAAAAAGATATATTTTGCTCGTATTTTAAATGTTTTTTTTCTTCTAAATTTATGGCTTGGATGTGGATAAACGCACATTTCAATATCACTAGCTAGCTGTGCCCGTCCGTTGGACGGGCCTTGGACGTAAGCTTACGTTGTGTTACTTCATTTTTGACAGGCAATAGTATACAGACTTGGGCGAACTTTGTTATGTATAATACGAACTTTGTTAAACCAATGATACATTCTATTTCTCATATTAATATGAAATTTTTTGCCCCGTACTATCAGTGTAAATGGATTTTAGGTTATGATATTGGTAAAATTAATTTAAAGTATAGATCTTTTTCCTTTGACCTTAACCTGCAGCATACTGACGTAAATGGATCATATCATCATAGGTTATTCGTAGCAGTAAAAATTAACATAAAAAGTATACAGACTTTCTAAGATTTACATTGTTTGTTCTTCACTTACATCAATTTCAACACGTGACTAATACTCCCTCACAAGCTGTCCAAAGAGAGATCCCTCTTGATCCATCAACTTAATTGGCTCATCAAACTCTGCCAATTTACCTGCAAAAACACAACCCACAAATGATTTCTTCATAAACCATATTTCCCACTACTTTACTGGGTCAAAACTCATCAAGATGCAGACAAATTGAAAGAAAGCTTACCATCACTTATAGCTAAAATCTTTGTGCTATCCATAACAGTTGGAATCCTACAACTGTAATACCAGTACAATCCTCAAACTCCTCCCTTATAATCCTCTGAAGAATTGCATCTGTGTTATTTTCAATTGAAGTTGTGGCTTCATCAAGAACCAAAATCTTCCTCCTCTTCAACAATGCTCTTCCTAGACAGAATAATTGTCTTTGGCCCATGCTCCAATTTGACCCATCTTGCACAATTGTCACAACATTAGTAAGTCCAATGTTTTATGCACTATAATGCCCCATGATAAAATACATTATGATACATTTGTATATGAGTATATCAAGTTCTTACCTGTGGAGTCAAGCTCACTTTCTTTCCCCTGAATTGTGTCGCTAAGCTAACACTTATCAAGAACCTTCAAACAGATTTTGTTCTTGAGGTAAAGATATACACTTTTTCTTATGGGGAATGAAAGAACAAGAAAGCATTTTGTTTTACCTTCCATATCTCTTGATCAGTGTGTTCAGCTAAGGGATCAAGATTGTACCGAACCGAGCCATGGAAAAGGGTTGGGTCTTGTGGAATGATTCCAAGGTTTGATCTAAGATCATGGAGTCCTATTGTAGATATATCTATGCCATCAATTGTGATCTTCCCTTCTGAAGGCTCGAGCAACCGAAACAAAGCGCTTATAAGAGTAGTTTTTCCACTTCATGTTCTTCCTACAACTCCAATCTTGCTCACGCATGAAACCGCTACTTTTAAACAAGACGACAGCACAAACAATACGAATAAGGTAAGTCAAGTGCATTCTCACCACACATTCATTCCTGTCACAATACGCAACAAAGAATCATAAAGCATATAACAAAGTTATCAAAGCTTGTTTCTACACATTTTCCCTCTTGTAAGTACAATATTCATGTTTTTGGTATCCCACCAATGGGTTTTTGTTTACTGTGTTTCTACCTTTTACACAAGAACAACTTTATTCAATAGGATTTGGAATTTCAATTTCAGCTCAATTATCTTTTATACCATGAACAAAAATCCAATTCAACATGCTACCAATTCATCACAATCCTCAAACGACAGAAAGCCTATGCCAGACAAAATCCCTAGATACTCTCAAACACACACGAATTCAACGAACACAAAGAAACACTTTCCAAGTTGAATCCTACCATCAACCACTATGACAACCAAAACAGAAATGGAAGCAAAGGAAACTCGAATAGCACAAACAGAAAACATCGGCTGTAGAAACCATACGACCACCGGAGGCAGAGTAAACAATGCCATAAATACCTCTTTGTCAGCGTAAAGAAATTGCTTCACCTGTGCAGCCTTTGCGTGGTCACCTGTAGAATCCATTCGATTGGCAGCGTAAAGGACTTCCAGAGCTCAAATTGGGGGATTACAAGAACGAAAGCAGTAATAACACATCACAATAATGGGGAAAGACGAAAAGCCAAAACCGCCCGGGAGGAGAAGGCGAGACGAAGGGGCGAGTGACACGGAGAGGACGACGACAGACGGGAGACGAAACAATGGGCGAAGACCAATAGAAAGACTAACCTAATTAAAAAAACCCAAATTTAAAAACGACATTAAAGCAATTGGCAGATTCGTCTTTTTCAATAGATATAGATAGATAGATATATCGGTCAATTGCAAGATTGTGTGTATCGACTGTCACAGGAAACAGGGTCCTATTCCTATATATGGAGGAACAACTTTAGGGAAGAAGACCTTTAGGTTGGCTTATGCATGTCTTGTTATTGGTCTCCTTCTATTCTAGTTGTATTTGAGTTTGTTAGGTCATGTTAGTATCTATTATATTATATATATTTAAAACCACTAAGAAATAAAGCCTTCTCATTGCGCCACGTAGGATTTCGCCACATGACACTCCTATATTAGGCCACCTCAGATTTGTACACGTGTCATTTTCTTAATAAGCCACGTCACTTAATATTTATCTTTCTAATTAAGCCACCTCATGTACACTTTGTCCACATAATATACAACTCACATCTATAATTTTGCATAATAAAGAATTATCTTTGAAATTTAAACAAATTTTGTGAATCGTATTTTTTTCTACATCGTATTTTGTGAATAGTTATTATCTTGATCGGTAATTATCTATGATGATTTGATTTTTAAATTTATTGGTTAAATAACTATATCATATATGTTAAAACATTTGATGGATTACTCAAGTAACTTTTTTTGGAGTACTTTTTTTCATGATTTGATAAAATTTTAAAAACTGACCTATCTATAGTACTACCTCCGTTCAGTAATGTTTGATGTTTTAGCCAATTAGCCTTGTTAAAAAATGTTTGATGTTTTACACTTTTATGTATCTATTTTTCCAAATTTACCCCATATAAATCTTTCCTTAACAGAATTTCTTCTTAAACCATTATGAAATTAAAGCAATTTAATGGGGGTAATTAAGTAATTTTGTAGGCTTTCTTAATTTCAGGTTGAAATGCTAAAACATCAAACATTACTGAACGGAGGGAGTACAAATTAACAAAGTATTGGGAAAATATAATTGATTGATTTTTGTTACGTCAAATATGCTAGATAATTTGAAATTCCCCCCAATTCTGTTATTTTATATAGAATCAAATAAAATCTTGGAGATTGTTACTATTCCTAATTTAACTCCTAGAATCCTTCTTTTCCTAAAAATAGCCTTTTATATTTAATTACAAATATATAATGGATAAACGTTTTTTTGTCAAAATCAATCAAGAAAAGATACTATAGCACAAATCACGTACAAAGTAAGTTTCCATATCTTTTTCTTAAGTATTTCCTTTTTTCATGATCCATATCCTTTAATTTTTACCACCTATCTTTAGGTATTTGTTATTTATATCTTTAAAGTTTACAACACGTATGTATAGTTTCCTCCGAAATTAATTTAAAGAATAATTATTTACAATCAAGATATCTAAACAGATTAATATATTTACTATACATTTTGAAAAACTAAAATAATCCATCTAATGGTTTATTCAATAACTTTCTAAACTTTTTAAATTTGGGTTGAATTTGTAGGATGTGTAATATATTTAAATGGAGGAAGTATTATGTAATTATCTATACTATATATTAAAGCCAGAGAATTTCGAACCTCCACATTAATTCTGGCCCCTCTTTATAAACAATCTTATATGTTTTATTTTTCTTAATTATCTAACCTTTAATTTTATCTTTTTTTCTTACCCATCAAATATCTATCTTTAAAGACATACTATTTATCTTTAAAATTTATTTAATTATATAATCTTTAATTTTATCATTTTTTCTTACTCATCTAATATCTATCTTTGAAATTTGTTTATCTATCTTTAAAATTTTCTTCTATAAAAGATACATATTAATTAACTTATCTTTTCAGTTACCATTTTAACCTATATTTGATATTAAATAAATTTATATTTACTATCTTTTACTTAACTTACATATTATCCATTTTCATAATTACTTAGCTTATATGTTTCATAATAATGTTTTTTTGTGATTAATATATTTTATTTATTTCAATATATAAAGTCATTAGAGTCATGTTGGACTCATTTTTTATTTCTAAATTTTGATGTATTATTATAGTATGTTTTATTAAATAACATTTCATAGTAATTATATCTCATACTAATAAATTATAGTATTAAAAAAAATAAGATCAAATCAAAATAATCAATTAAAACTTCTCAATTTATATTAATATTAACTTATATTGTCTCAAAATTGTAATAATAGCGACAATGATATATATTAACAATTAGAGATAAATTTTGAAGGATGAAAAAGCAAGTAAACTTTATTTACTAAATTGTTCTATAGTTAGAATACGTTTTCTATATTTATAATCTCATACATGTGGTACTACAAATTTGAAAAATAATTTTTTTTATCTAGAAAAAAATAACATTTTTATGTGCTAAAATTTTCATTATATGTTTTTACTCATTAATATCCTATTTATAACAAATATAATTTTAAAATGTGAAGTATGAATCATTGTCGTGCATGGCACGACGGGTACACCTAGTTTTAACTTAAGATATTAAGTCAAAGGGTAGGTTTATAAGTGTCGTCCAATAGATCTTGAAGACCTTGTGTAAGAAGATAATTTTAATCTATTTAGAACAAAACAATTATACTAGTGATACACAATAGACAAAATATGAAGCGTTAGATCTAAATATAATAAAAAGAATGAGATTTAATCTTGAAATTATTGGAGAGAAAAAAAAAATCAATATAGTCTCGTAATGATAGGGAAACCTCATGATACACTCATAAGTGTTTAACTAGTGAGCTGATACGGCAAACGCTACGACAATGCATATGACATCATATAATTATTTTTTTGATCGAATATATATATGACATAATATAAATATGCATATACATATGTGATTTTTCAGTTTCCTATACTTACGAGATTTTCTAAATCTTCTCTCTTTGCAATTTTGAAATTAAATCTGATCCACTTATTATGTTTTGATATGATGGTCCATAATTATTCTTAGTATAGCATTATAAAGTAGTGTATCAATAGAACCTAAATATATATATATATATATATATATGTGTGTGTGTGTGTGTGTATGTGTGTGTAGGATTTGAATCAAATGAAAACTCTCCTTAACCTATAACCTATAAAACGTGAATATTGAATAATTATATGTGAACCAAAAACAGAAATACGTGAACTCCAAAAATTATTTACGATTTTGTGTTTATATGTTATTATGTTTAGTAATTTGGTTCATAGCACATGTCATTGAGAATTGTGTTACTATATTTATTAATACGAGACATAATAGAAATTGATCATATTAACATATTTGTGTACTTTGTTCAAGGTTTCAATTTACAAGATAAGAAACGTTTTCTCCGGAATCAACCTCTATGTTATATAAGGCATAAGGTTTAGAGCTACCACATTGCGCCATGTAAGATTTTTACACAAGTCGTCCTCATATTTCGCCACCTAAGATTTTGTCAAATGTCGGTCTATTGTTGTTCCACGCCATATATTATTTTTTTTATCAAGCCACATCATATTTATTTATCCATGTCATATATATATGACATGGATAAATATATATATATATATATATATATATATATATATGTTCACATGAGATTTTTTTGCTACCAAATATGTAAATCCAACGAGTTTTTTTCTTCCATTTAGGTACATGTAAGTATTGTTTTTCTACCAAATAGATAAATGTAAAGATTGCTTATAAATTATTTATTTT
Source organism: Polygonum aviculare (assembly GCA_934048045.1). Taxonomy (NCBI): domain Eukaryota; kingdom Viridiplantae; phylum Streptophyta; class Magnoliopsida; order Caryophyllales; family Polygonaceae; genus Polygonum; species Polygonum aviculare. The sequence goes on along the minus strand of OW204025.1, from coordinate 20,453,496 downwards.
TGTAGCTGTACAAATCATATCTATAACAAATTTATTAAAACCTTAATTAAGAAAGGATTTTTTTATAATTATATATTAATCAAAAGATATTCTTATTAACTAGTCAAAATCTTTCATGTCTTAATTAATATGTTAATTAGTCTTTCCCTTCTTATTTGCAGATTTATAGTTGAGTTATATATTTCTGTAAACTTATACAACATTTAGTAAAATTTCTATTTTTCACCAATTAAACATGATTAATTAGAATACTAAAGGTATAGAGAAAGAGTCATGTAAGAAAGACTCTTACAGTGTGTTTGGATGGTGGGATTCCATGGGATTTTAATGGGTGGGAAATGGTGGGAATGGTTTTCTAGTGTTTGGTTTAGTTTTCTAATGGGATCGGGTGGGATTCTGTAAGAAAATTTGAGGGGAAAGGATGGGAAAGTAAATCTCACCAAATTGGTGGAATTTGGTGGGGAAGGAAAACACACACTCTTAAAAGAAAAAAGAAAAAAGAAATTTATTTACATTTTCCCATCAAAACCCATCTTTATCCAAACGCAAGACATATACATTCTCCTATCTTAATTTCCTACCCTTTCTCGTCTCTTCCTTTCTCATCTTTCACCACCCTTTCTTTTCCCATCAATCCCCAACTGCCAAACGGATTGTTATGGTGAGAAATAGGAATGGATATCCACCGTAGGATCTAACGGATTTAATGGCTGAGATTGTATTAATTTCTTCCCCAAAAAAAAATCCTGCTCATTTCTTTCTATTTCCTTCTCTTCGTTCCTGCATCGCTCAGACCAAACCACGACCTCTCCCCGTCGACTCTCTGGCCCCGTCCGCCTCCCCCGTCGCCGCCCCAACCCTGTCGTCGACTCCGGCCGCTTCTCCTCCCGCTCCGCTTCGCTCAAGCCCCGACTTCTCCCACCGTCACCAGCTCTGCCGATCTATCCCCTCCCCAAACCCTAGCCGGCGATGTCGCAGTGGTTCAGGTCGATTCCGGCGACGGTCACAAGCTACCGGTTGTACGAATCCGGAACGCAGAAGACGCCGATGTAATTGCACACGCCGGATCCGATCCAATTGGAGGTGACGCTTTTCAGATCTGGAAGAGGCGAGTCTCGCCGCCGGCATAGCAGAGCGTCTTGTCGCCGTCCAGCCGACAACGCCGCCACGGCATTCTCAGAAGAGGTGGTATCCTTTCCGTCGGGATCCGAGCTCCTCATGGCCGGATCTGACGGAGTTCAAGATCCGCCATCCCTTTCTCCTCCTCCGCTTCCCAATCACACCGGTTCCATCTCTACTCCTCTGTCACGTTCTTCTTCGTTTGCAAGTGTTTACTCAAATTGGCAGGGATTGGAGCGAGGTGGAAGAGGAATTTCCTGAAATCGGTAAGCTAGGTGGTTAGATTGCGGAAACCTTCATCCTGTAATTTTGCTTCAATTGTGCATATGTGAATTTCATTCGATACCGTTTCTTCTTCGTCTATATTGTTGATTAACTTCCGCCAATAATATAGTGAGAGATCTGCGCTCTTCTGCATACTCTGCTGTTATGAATTTCTTAGCTAGCGATCTTCGGATTTTGAAATCGGTGAAATCGAATTTCTGTGTTGTTTGATTTGATTTTGTGGATTTCTAGCAGGAAAAACCTAATTGAGTGAGGAGAATCGATTGAGTAGAATGGAGCAGAAGAGCCTTCTGATGTCGGCTTTGGGCGTTGGAATTGGCGTCAAGATCAGATGTAATGTACAGTAATGTTTATGATCAGAAGATCCCCAATCTGCACCATTTTTTGACCAGCTTAGATTTTTGCAAGCTCATCTTTAAGGGGTAGTCTTGAGATCAGAAGTTACAGTTTGAGGTTTGTCAACATAACTTGTGTCTAGTTACAACTTAGTCCTGATTCTTACAGGAGTAACAGACTACGTAAGTATTGCAATATATCACATGTAATGTTCTCTATTAATAGAGCATTGTAATGTTCTCTATTACTTTTCACATGGAGTTGCACAAACTTTACCATTGAGTTGCACAAATTTGACCATTGAATTGCACAAATATTGACGAACAAATTGACCATAGAATTCAACACATCGGCAATAGAGTTAAACAAATATGAATGAACAAATTGACCATTGAGTTGCACAAACGTGACCATTGAGTTGCACAAACGTGACCATTGAGTTGCACAAATAGAATTCAACACATTGACAATAGAGTTGAAGAACAAATTGAGTTGCACAAAGTGACTACTGAGTTGCACAAACGTGACCACTGAGTTGCACAAACGTGACCACTGAGTTGCACAAACGTGACCATTGAGTTGCACAAACGTGACCATTGAGTTGCACAAATAGAACTCAACACATTGGCAATAGAGTTGAAGAACAAATTGAGTTGCACAAAGTGACCACTGAGTTGCACAAACGTGACCATTGAGTTGCACAAACGTGACCATTGAGTTGCACAAATAGAATTCAAACATTGACAATAGAGTTGAAGAACAAATCCATTGAGTTGCACAAACGTGACCATTGAGTTGCACAAACGTGACCATTGAGTTGTACAAACGTGATCATTGAGTTGCACAAATGAATTCAACACATTGGCAATAGAGTTGAAGTTCAAATTGACCACTGAGTTGCACAAACGTGACCATTGAGTTGCACAAACGAAAAAAAAATAAAAAAAAAAGGGAAAAAAAACAAAAAAACGGAAAAAATGAAAACGGAAAAAAACGAAAAAAACGTGACCATTGAGTTGCACAAACGTGACCGTTGGAGTTGCACAAACGTGACCATTGAGTTGCACAAACGTGACCATTGAGTTGCACAAATGAATTCAACAAATTGGCAATAGAGTTGAAGAACAAATTGACCACTGAGTTGCACAAACGTGACCATTGAGTTGCACAAACGTGACCATTGAGTTGCACAAACGAAAAAAAATCAAAAAAAATTCGGAAAAAAACAAAAAAAAAACGGGAAAAAACGAAAACGGAAAGAAAACGAAAAAAACGCGTATAATTCGCGTATTATACGCGAATTATTCGCGTATTAAAAACGCGTATAAAACGCGTATACAACGCGAATAATACGCAAATAATACGCGAATTATACGCGTATTATACGCCCGTGTGGCTTGTTGGGCTGTTTTCCCTCCGTGTGATGGACGGCCGAGATTCATTCCTATTTCCTACCATAATAATCATTCCTACCGGATCCGGACCCAAAGTATATCCAAACTTAAAATATAAACTTTTTAAATTGATGATAGAATAAATGAATAAAAATGTAAAAACTATATTTAAAAAAATTAAATAAAATCCACGTAGGGTGCGGACAAGTAAGCTAGGTAAAATCTAAAGTCGATTAAATTTAAAAATTTTGGATAGGCAAGTTTTATAATTAGTAAACTTACTAGGGTACTACACAAACTAATATGGTTCATACCACATGTCATTGAGAATTTTGGTTTACCGAGTCGGGTTGAAACTGGGTTTCGGTTCAAGTTATCGGGTTGAAACCCTGAAATTTTCGACCGGGTCGGATCGGGTTAGGTTTTGACAGGTCTAACCTACACAAGGCATAGGTTTTTTTTCTACTAAATACTAGAGAAATATTGTTTTTAAATTAATATGTACCATTGCTCTGAATAATATGTAGGTCATTGGATATCAAATGAGATAATTAATTAGTTTATTATATTATTTAAACTTAAGTATGACGAACTAATATATTATATATAGTATTTGAAACTCAACGGGTTAACCCAAACCATTCGAATGTAGGTTAGGGTTGAGTATATATTGACCCGTGATTGAGATATTTGATAACGTACAATATTTAAATCCTGAATCTAAAGTAACCTTATTTAATCTGATCAGACAAACTTGTTTGTCAATTCTAGTCGGTATAGTAATAGTTTCGATATTTGATAACATTAATATTTTTTTTAATCGTATTGAAATTTTCTACGATTGAGATATTAAACTTAAACTCCTATACTTTGAATATTAAAAATACTATTTAACATAAAAATTATAACTTCTACATGTATGTCACTTAGACCTGTCAATCGGGTCGGGTCGGACGGGTTCGGGTCGGGTCGTTTCGGGTTCGGGTTGAGTTCGGGTTCGGGTCAATCGGGTTACGGGTCAAACTGGGTCGGGTCGTTTCGGGTTTCGGGTCGGGTCGGGTCAACCCAACGGGTCAAAGAGTATCAATTTTTTGACTAAAATTTAAATAAAATATTATTTAAATAATAAAATAAAATAACAAAATATTATTTTTAAATATTTTAATAATAAAATTTATCATAATTTTATAAAATAAATTTTATATATTGTAATATAATTAAAACCTTTGGGTGCACAATTACCCGTCAATCCGTCATTTCATTATAATAGAGTGTCTTCTAAAATAAGTTTACCGCCTTATAGATTTCTTGACCCAGCGGGTTTGACCCTGACCCTAACCCTAAATTTTCGGGTTTATCGAGTTCGGGTTGAAACTGGGTTTCGGGTTCAAATTTTCGGGTTGAAACCCTAGAAATTTCGGGTCGGGTCGGGTCAGCTTTTGACAGGTCTAATGTCACTTATTTGGCTATAGATCAATTTTTTTCTACGTCTATATATGGTAAGATTAATATATTTTATTTAGAATATTAATATAGAAATTATGTGATCGAGTTGAATGCCTAATTGTAATCTATTAAATATGTATAAGATTAAGCTTAAAACTAAGATTGATAAGATAATTTTTTTCATAAAAGGGTGATTTGGCCCAATATGGTGGCGGAATTTGTTTCCGCTTTAGTATATAGTAATACATGGGTAGATATTGATTCAATACAAGTCATATTACTAAATTATGGCTTTTTAATTGAAATAATATAGTTTTATTGATAACAGTTATAGGAAAAAGATTGAGTATAACCAATAAAAAGGAAATTTAAATTGTCTCTGTATTTTACCCATGCAAATAAAAACAACCGGTACTGGGGCAAGGATGCTAACTACAAACCTTTGGTTGGATGGGACAAAATCTATAAACCCAAATCTCATGGAGGACTAGGAATTAGAAAATCAGAAAACATGAACAAAGCACTCCAAATGAAATTGCTATGGAAACTTCTTGCAGAACCTATAAATGTATGGGTATATCTAATGAATGAGAAGTACATGAAAAATGAACCACTCTTCTCGTATAAAAAACAAACGAACACATCATGGCAATGGTCAAAGCTTATGAGTCTACGCTCGGAGTTTGAAAAGGGGCTAAGATGGCAAGTTGGTGATGGGAAGACAATCAAGTTCTGGATAGATAGATGGGTACTACAAGAACCTTTGATTAAGTATGCAGTAGAACCGACGACATGTAACAAACAAATGAAAGTATGCGATCTCATTACCACAGAGAATGAATGGAACATAAGCGAACTAACTAAAATCCTCCCAGCAAACCTAACAGAATACATTGCAGATATACCCATACCATCGAGGGGTGTTAGGGATAGACTCTACTGGGCCCCAAGCAAAAATCGGATGGTTCTCAACTGCTTCTGCGGTGGAACTGCTTGAGAGAACACAACACCTAGACCCAAAACCAAATAGTTGGATCTGGAAACTAGACTTAAAAATTTTTTATGGAAAATTGACGTTAATGGACTACCGACTAGAGCTAGACTACGAGAAAAACATGTTCCAATCCCGTCGGGGTGTCTAATGTGCAACAACCAAAATGAATGCGCAACCCACTTGATGGTTGAATGCCCGCACACGCGTAAAATCACAAATGGAATTAACCCCGCTATAGGGAATGCCCTCCGGAGTACGAACATAGACAATCAAACACCTTCTAACATCATAACTGAACTACGACACACCCTAGGATACCAAGACTTCACAACTCTAGCAGTCATCTGGTGGTGTATCTGGCAACAACGAAACAAATTGGTGTTCCAAAGCACACCAAATGACTACATCCAAGATCTTGACAAGTATATTCGAACGCAAATAGTACAATGGACCAAATCTAAGGAATGGGACGAAGATGAAGAAACAACCCACAAACATAGAAAGGCGAGAGCAAGAAAACAAAAACAACATGCAAGATGGACCAAACCGGAACACGAATGGGCAAAGGTGAATTTTGATGGGTCAAAAATAGAGTCAGGCACAACATCTACAAGCTTTGTAATTAGGGATCATTTAGGCAAAGTGGTGAGTATAGGTTCGTCCATAAGCAAGCATAGCTTTGTCATCTAAATAGAAGCTCGCGCTCTTAGAGAGGGGCTGCTAGAAGCAAAAAAACTCGGTCTACGGAAACTAGAAATAGAGGGTGACAACCTCACAGTCATAAATGCGACCCAGGGGCTTAGGCAAAGTCCGTGGGAAATTGATATGATTATTGCTGACATCTGGATGCTACTCCGTCATTTTTCGATGGTACGTATCCGACATGTGAATAGGGATGCTAACTCCGTGGCCGACAAAATTGCTAAACTGGGCCACGATCACCCTATTGATCACATTGCTGATAACTCAAAACTTATTGTTCTCATCCGTCAGGATGCCCTAGACCGACCCCCGTAAGGTGGGTCCGTCTAATCCTTTCCTTGTAAAAAAAAAACAACAGGTACTGGAAATATCAAAATCAAGCTATTAACCATTAAATAATTTATAGACTATAATCTCAACAAGCAAGTAACAGACAATACTTTAACTGGTAATTATGTATTTATTATTGTGGTTGATATATTAATCAAAAAGTATTATATGCAACGGGGCAGATGAAAACTAAAAGAAGGGAAAACAGGTCAACTCAAAGTCAAATATCAAAAAGGGAGAGAGGGCCACATTATTATTTCGGTTTTTCTACCCTAAGCGTATCTACAGTATAAAGCGGAATCCAAGTATTTGTTAAAATTTGCACCACATCATCAAATTTGAATAAAATAATGATTTTATTTTTTTACATTGATTTTCAAAAAATAACTCATATATCCTTCATATCTTATCCATTTTCCTTATATGTACTTAATATCATACTCAATTCTTGATACCTTAAGATTTTTTCCTCTAACATGATTTTTTAAATTATATCCTTATATGATTAAAAAATTCAAGTTATTTTATTTTATATCTTAACAAATTTTCCTTATTACTTAGTATACATTTTTGTCATTATTAGACCTTGAAGAATAGTGAAAAACTTTCACATATGTTAATAGTATATTAAATAATAACATAAATATTAAAATTGTAAGTTCGGAATTTGGTCTATCGGGTTTGAATTATAAATTCTCGAGTTAAAAGCGGATTCGTATCAAAATTTGATCTCGAATCGGTTAATTCGCTTTTATATTTACATTACCCGTACATGGTACGAGGCTTGTACTAGTTAAATATAGAAACTAAAACCATAAAATAGAAATAGTGAACCCGTCACAAAAAAAAATTAAAGAATCCAAAATTCAAGATTTACTAAATATTTTCATTAGTAGATGCTTATAACGTGTTTTTAGGACACATTGTAAGAAAAGAGGGAAGGGGGTGGAGAGATCACTTTCCCCTAATTTAATTACTAACTAGTCTCCCTTTAAAAATTAGGCACTAACTAGCCCTTTCTACCTAATATAAAAACCTTATTTTTTTTCCCTTTTCTCTCTCCTCCCTTCTCTTTCTCTCTCTTCCTCACCCCTCTCTCTCGTCTCCCTCCCCCTGCAAATCGGACCAATCCTCCCGATCTCCTCCGTCTTTCCCGATCTGCTTTCCCCGCCGGAGTCGGCCCCCGCCGCCTGCTTCACCCTCAGCAAACCGGACCTCGCCGGATCTGGACTCCGATTGGTGGCGAATCTCGACTTCGCAGATCTAGGGTTTCGGTTTCGGTTCCCGTCGATAAGGAGCTCCCTCTTCTTGGCCAGGCTACGACGGTTCGTAAATCCGACGGTATTTCAATCTCGATTTCCAGTCCGATTTCTTCAACAATTTGAATCGTCATGAGGAGCTGATGTTGCTGATGAAGCGGCTGTCGTTGGTGGCGATGAGAAGCTGCTGTCCGCGCAGATCTCCCTCTCGCTTTCCCTCTCTTCTTCCAATCGAGCTTCGATTCTTCGGCGAACAGCAATGGCGGAGCCCAAAGTGAAGTATGATCGCCAGCTCAGGTGCACTTCGAATCCTTACAGACTCTTCGGAGTTGTTGTTCCTTAGCCCAAATACATCTCTATTGCCAAATTACTCGTTTTCCATCTTGTTTCCATCGTTTGATTTCGGAGGTTGTTGTTGCTGTGTTTTCCATCGTTTGATTTCGGAGGTTGTTGTTGCTGTGTCTTTTGAGAATGAGGTTGCAAGTATAAAGAACTTTTTGGTGACTAGTTATTGGACCGTATTCATGCTTGTGTTAGAACGCTTCAATTACCAAATTTGAATTGAAAGGCTAATTAATTAATCACAGCTCTCGATGGCAAATTAATTACTATAATGAACCTACGTACATGTGTAGACTTCTTAGAGCTGAGAAGAAGAGTGTTTGGTGAGATATTATTTGAAAATTCATACAAAAGTAGAAGCTAAGAGGTGATGACAAGTAGGACACATTTAGGGCTATTTGATTGGTTGGTCGGGGGCCTGATGAGTGGTGATGAGATGAATACATGAATCATTCATTTTGGTGGGATTTGATGCTAGAAACCGTAGCAGCAGTTCCAGGTAAACAAAATCAACACGAAATTGATTCCGGACGAGTCATAGAATTTCCTTTCAAACTGACAATTTGACAAGAATTTCAATCGGATTTAACCCAGGTATGGTCGATGACAAGTTGAGTTTACGTGTAGGTAATGATCAGCTGATTTTAAGAGTTTAAGTGATGACAAGTAGGTTTTACGGGTTTTGGTAATCACAAGTTGAATTTATTTTGCATTTATAAAATTTGTCTATATATTACTTATAATTATAGCCTATTAGCTCAAATGGTAGAGCAACGTGCTTAACGCACAATAATGTGGGTTCAAATCCCACATAGGCATACAAATAAATTCGGATGACAAGTTGCATACGTGATGACAAGTTAGGGTAATGACAAGTTTTGTACGTGATGATAGGTTTTTTGTACGTGACGATAGATTGAGTGATGACAAGTTTTTGTACGCGACGACACGTTTTTGTATGCGACGACACATTTTTTGTACGCTATGACAAGTTTTTTGTACGCTATGACAAGTTTTTTGTACGCTATGACAAGTTTTTTTATAAGCGATGACAAGTTTTTTACGCGATGACAAGTTTTTCTACGCAATGACAAGTTTTTTGTAAAGGATGACAAGTTTTCTACGCAATGACAAGTTTTTTGTAAAGGATGACAAGTTTTCTACGCAATGACAAGTTTTTCATAAGGGATGACAAGTTTTCTACGCAATGACAAGTTTTTCTAAGCGATGACAAGTTTTTATGCATGGGGACAAGTTGTTTTCTATCTTCCGGTGACAGGATTTTTGGATGACAAGATTTCCGATAACAGGATTCCGATGACAGGATTTCAGGTGGGACGCGGTGGCACGCGTGTAATTTTTTTTTTGACCAGGGGCATTTTCGGAAAACCGACTAGATAGCTCCTTTATTTTTGTTCCCGCCTATCCACCCCACAAATCTCTCCAAATAGGCTACCTACCAAATTTTCTCGTAAGAAAATCCTTATTATAATTGCAAGAAGGCCCAATGTTAAATTGTGATCACCACGAATCTTTCTCTGTGAGTTCACTTTTGTCTGCTGATAACATTTTGGTCATGAAAGCAACTCAAACAGCCCAACATGTAAGGCCCAACGTAAGCAGGCCCATTTTTGGTTTGCTCCAATACCAACAATTACATTCCAGTTTCCAGTCTAGCACGATGCATTTCGCATGCTTTTAAGGTTGTCCTTCTCATTGATTATCATTATATAATGTACAACGACTTGCATACTAATTTAGGTGTTATACAATTGCATTTACCGTTGAATATAAAGCCTGATTCGGAATTAGGCGGTGAGATAACGGAACGAGTCAAGGACCGAAACGAGAAGAGAAGACGAAAGAAGGGTGTCTCGGGCAATTGACATGAAGACATGAGCAGGGCGCGTTTAGATGTGGGCGCGCTTTGAGCCGCATATCTAGCCCGAGACGTGGGCGCACCGCGCGTCTTGGGTGGGTCGGCCACGTATTGGGTCGTGTACGCGAAATTTGTTTGAAGATTTTTATCTTTTTCGGGATAGATTATTTTCTTGGGGAATAATCTATCTTTAAGTTTTAGTTTTTTTTTAATACTCAACTTGATTATTGTAACTGATGTACAACCTAAAAACATTAAGTAGGAATCCTAAAATAAAGATTGAGAGGTTAGGTTAAGATCTAGAGCATGGTAGATCTGAAGATTAGTGTTCTTGTAATCCTTAAGTCCTCAAATCTAGTGAAGAATCCTTACCTTGGTGGTACTTCCAAACATAGTCTCTAAGACAAAATGGGTGAACATATATTGCGTTGTCTTTGTCTTTCTACTTTCTTTCCATGTACTGTTCGAATGATCCTTCGAATTTCCTAAGATTTACAATATTAGTATATATGCTAACACACATCCGCATTCGAAACGAGGGGAGAAGGGGTACGGGAATGTCAAGTGGAAGGGGAATGGGAATGACAATGAGATACAATAGCCAACGATCGATGAGAGTAGGCAACCATGAGAAGCGAAGGTGAATCGCCATCAACAAAGAGCTCGTAAGAACGAGAAGAAGGAGTGAACTCATTAAAGGTTACATGCCGAGAGACATAAACTTTATTGGGAACAAATCAGGACATAAATATCCTTGATGATTGTTTTGGTAACCAAGAAATACAGAAGGAGTGGAACGAGGTTTCTATTTGTAATCGACTTAGGAGAACACATTTGGGTAGCGAAGGCACCTAAAGATTTAGAGATGATCATGGGGGGTTCTTGTATAAGAGGTGGGTAGGAGTAAGATTACGAAGATTAGGAGAAGGAAGAATGTTTAACAAATATAGGGTAACTAGAACAAAAAAGGGTGTCTTTAGCTGTCAACGGGGTGGAGCCAAGCCACCCGCTTTCGAATCTGGTTTCCCAATGCCGGGTTCTCCTTAGACGAGAGTGGATCGCTCGCCTCAACCACGTCTACAGGGAAGCGAATGCAGTCGCGGACTCCCTCGCCAGGCATGCTCATGCCTTATCTTTTGGTTTTCATTTTCTTACCGAGCCCCCTTCGAGTTCTCACACTTTGCTTGATCTCGACCTTTGTGGGAGGTAGCCCGCACAGTCCGTCTGTGCCCTTCCTAGGCTCCGGACCGGGTTTTTTACCAAAAAAAAAAAACAAGAAAGGGCCAATAGGAGTAGTATAAATTAATTTAATCTTTGACGAGAGCTGGGAAAGAAGTTTGTATAAACTTTTAGTACTATTAAGTTATAAGGAAGAGCGTAGCCCTATAGATAGTATATGGATCTGAAATTAATTAGTGTTGATATCGGCATGCCTTACTTTTTAAGTGAACGTCATTAATCAATTAGTGGTAGATAGTAATCCTGAACTAATGAGGAGAGGTAGCTTGAAATACACCTGACGAAGCAAAGCTACACCAAATTAAAGGGCAAAGGCTAACCCCAATCCCGTAAAGACGGGAGACCCGGCCATGATTTGCAGCAGAATGGAAGACAACCGGTTCTTTGGAGATCAAAAACAAGGAAAACAAATGATATCAATCTCAAATCGACTAAGAGAAGGCGACAATTTCGACGGCGGAGCTGGTATGGAAAAAACCCCCAATTTGCCTCAAGTCTAGGGTTCGAAACGGAGTACTGTTCATCAATATTCATCCCGAGAGTGGCACGAAAGAAGATAGCCAAGGTTGGAGAGCGGGTTCCCGGGAGATCGTGCCTGCTGGATCTCAAGGGTGACTCAACCCAAGCAACGCTCCATTTGAAAGAACCATGGTGGTACTTGTTTTACCGCCTCCAGAATTCCCAGTTTGGGGAAGGACTCTTGAAGTGTCTGAGGTGGGTTTGGCGTTCCTCTTGCACCTTTAAACTGCACTTTGCATCAATTATGTGTTGGTCTATTGCAATTATTTTATCATGTATAGATGGGATTATCAGCATACGTCCTTCACACTTGCTTACCTATCCTAAAGCTCATCATACTAATTTTTACTGGGGAGTTATCTTGGTCGAAAAAGTTGGGAGACTAAAAGTAATGATCATAGAGAATGGCAAGAAGTGTTTTAGATTAGTTTGTTGTTCTTATGAGAACCCTTTGCTTGATCAATCAGAAAACTTGAGGCTTTATAAAGAACCCGAACAACTGCCTACTATGGTCAATGAGACCTTATAGAGTAGTGCAATGAAAAATCAATTTGGACCAATGGGGTCAGTGTTTGTTGCAAACCCCTGGCTTTTGCGAAATGTAACAAGAGCTTTGCAATATGGGGATAGCTGGACCCAAGTTGAATCTTTCCGGCATGGAAAGTTATACATTGGTATGATGCCTTCCTTATGTGCGATTCTACGATGGATCATGGTGATTTATGACCCTTGCATATATGAACTGATTGCATTGCAAGCTTCTGCTCTTTCCTTGCTTGCCAAGGGAGATGTGGGCCGCAGTCCGTGGCTTGTTGGGCAAGCGTCTGCTCTTTCCTTGCTTGCCAAGGATGTTGTTTTTTCTTTTTTTCTTTTCTTTCTTTTGTTTTTTTAATAAGTTTTTGTCAGGTAGGATGGATTACACTTTCTCCCGTACTTTTGTCTGGAAAGTCGGATTTGAGTTTGGATTGGAGTTCGAGATCATGTTTCCGGATGTTGTCCGGGCGGTGCGTTTCCTTTTCAGGCGTCTTGTCACACCTCCTCAAGCTGGCTTCTTGCTGTCTTGCTCTCCGGCGGCTCTACACGCCAGTGTTAGATTCTCATCTAACCCGCGGAATTGTCTTTCTCCAACGCTGCTCCAAGCTATTGTTCTGTCTTTCTAGGCTCTTGTACTCATTTTTTATCATTCCTGCTTGTATTTGTTTGAATCTATTAGCCTTTTTGGCTGCCGTTGCTAACGGCCTCTCGGATCACCAAGTCTGTTTGGTTTCCGAATTCTCACCTGTTTAAAAAAAAAAAAAGGGCAAAGGCTAAGGGTAGGTGCTCATTGATTAAAGTTAAGAGGATGATTGTGATTTGTGTACGTACGTGTGTTTCAATTGGTTCATTAGTTTCTTTTTTTTTTTTCAATTTGGGCCAGGAATTGCAATTCCATTCTTTTGAGGGGAAATGTGAGCGCCCCCGTCAGAATTTCGGGGCGCCCCGCTTTTTGTGACATTCGAGGTGAATGTCAGCCTTTTGACATTCACCTCGATTGTCACACATTTAATTTTTTTTTTAAATCTGTAAAAATCTGCATGCTGCAGACCGGCAGTAAATTGTGTGACATTCATCTCGAATGTCACGCGTGCAGTAAATTTGTAGAGTAAATTTGGGTAGTTGGGTAATTGAATATAATGCTATATAAAGGGGAGGAGTTGAATTGTGTATCGTGGAAGCAATAAAAAAATTGTGAGAGAGAGAGAGAGAGATTTAGGAGAGGGATAGAAAAATTAAGGGAAATTGAGAGTGAAAAAAAAAATCAAGAGAGAGACTTGGGGAGAAAAACAAAAATTACTTTGAGTAATTTTAATACAATGTCATGGAGGTTTGGAAGATCGAAAAGTAAATCTAAGACACCACCGCCGCCGGGCTCAACTTCAAACCAAATTAATTTAAATGAGCACGTCGATGAGGTACCAATCCAACCCACAACTCCTAATACGGAAGACGGTATAACCCAAACAACGCCTAGTTTGGGTTTTGATATTGGTATGTTGCTTGGGTTCGGATCCGGTAGGAATGATTATTATGGTAGGAAATATGAATGAATCTCGGCCGTCCATCACGCAGAGGGAAAACAGCCCAACAAGCCACACGAGCGTATAATTCGCGTATTATTCGCGTTTTATACGCGTTTTATACGCGTTTTTAATACGCGAATAATTCGCGTATAATACATGAATTATACGCGTTTTTTCCGTTTTCGTTTTTTTTCGTTTTTTTTTTTGGATTTTTTTCCGATTTTTTTTTGATTTTTTTTTCGTTTGTGTAACTCAATGGTCACGTTTGTGCAACTCAGTGGTCAATTTGTTCTTCAACTCTATTGCCAATGTGTTGAATTCTATTTGTGCAACTCAATGGTCACGTTTGTGCAACTCAATGGTCACGTTTGTGCAACTCAATGGTTCAATTTGTTCTTCAACTCTATTACCAATGTGTTGAATTCTATTTGTGCAACTCAATGGTCACGTTTGTGCAACTCAATAGTCACGTTTGTGCAACTCAATGGTCACGTTTGTGCAACTCAATAGTCACGTTTGTGCAACTCAATGGTCAATTTGTTCATTCATATTTGTTCAACTCTATTGCCAATGTGTTGAATTCTATGGTCAATTTGTTCATCGATATTTGTGCAACTCCATGGTCAAGTTTGTGCAACTCTATGGTCAATTTGTTCATTCATATTTGTTCAACTCTATTGCCAATGTGTTGAATTCTATGGTCAATTTGTTCATCAATATTTGTGCAACTCAATGGTCAAATTTGTGCAACTCAATGGTCACGGTTGTGGGAAGGAGGGTCATGTCCGGACCTACTGCCAGCAAATCAAGGGTGGTCCCGGGCAATCTAAGGCCTCTTCTGTCTCACAAAGCAATCAGGCACCAGCAAAATCGGCGACGTCTGCTTCGATTCAGTCGACGGCTCAGAATAAGGGCAAAGGGCCAGCTGCTGCTCCGAGTCAAGGCCAACGCCTGTATGAGATGCGTGCGATTGATGAACCGGAAACTCCCATCTGTCAAGGTACCTTATACGTTCACTCCACTGCTGCTTTTCTGTTATTTGATTCCGGAGCATCGCATTCGTTTATATCTGAAAGCTGCGTAGAACTGTTAGATCTGAAATGCTTAGAAATCTGTGAACCCTTCATAGTTAATCTTCCCAACGGGGATAAGATAGTCGGTACCAGACAACTTACTAACTTTCCCATAGGCATTCAAGGCGGAAAATTCGTTTCCAACTTGATATGCATTCCAATGTCGCCCTATGATATCATCCTAGGAAGGGATTGGTTATCACGACATGGGGCCGAGATTAATTTCAATACCCGAACAGTCACCATTAATTCCGGAGGGAAGCATGTGTGCAAGTTCAAGGGGTCTCGAGACGAGGAAAATGGGAGTCTGATCAATGCAATGAAGGCTAGTCGACTTCTACGCCAAGGTTGTGCTGGGTACCTGTGCTATTTGGAATCAACGGATAAGGAGGTGGTTGACATTCGTGAAATTCCTGTAGCGTGTGAATTTCTCGATGTCTTTCCAAAGGAATTACCCGGACTTCCACCTCAACGTGATGTGGAGTTCACTATCAGCATAGAGCCGGGAACAGCTCCGATCTCGAAGGCCCCATACAGAATGGCACCTGTAGAGATGCAGGAACTTAAGAATCAGCTTGAGGAACTGTTGCAGAAAGGTTTCATTAGGCCGAGTGCATCACCTTGGGGAGCCCCTGTGCTGTTCGTGAAAAAGAAGGATGGTACCTTTCGTTTGTGCATTGATTACCGAGAGTTGAACAAGGTCACCATCAAGAACAAGTATCCTCTTCCAAGGATTGATGACTTGTTGGATCAACTACGTGGTGCTAAGATATTTTCCAAGATGGATTTAAGGTCAGGTTACCACCAGTTAAGGATCCGTGATGAGGACATTATGAAGACGGCTTTCCGAACTCGATATGGCCACTACGAGTTTGTAGTAATGCCATTCGGGTTGACGAATGCCCCTGCAGTCTTCATGGACCTGATGCATCGATGTTTTCATGAGTATCTCTATCAGTTCGTTGTTGTCTTCATCGACGACATCCTGATCTACTCAAAAAGTCAGGAGGAACATGAGAAGCATCTAAGGATCGTTTTGCAAATCCTGAGACAGAATCAGTTATACGCCAAGCTATCGAAGTGTGAGTTGTGGCTAAAGGAAGTTGCCTTCCTAGGACACGTCATCAACAAAGACGGGGTGATGGTGGATCCCCAGAAAATTCAGGCAGTAGCTGAATGGGAACAACCTCGCAACGTCAAGGAAGTTCGAAGCTTCCTAGGATTGGCCGGGTACTACAGGAGGTTCGTGAAGGGATTCTCAAAGATTGCCCTGCCCATGACCAAGTTACTCCGCAAGGTTCATAAGAAATTCGTTTGGGATGAGAAGTGTGAGGAAAGTTTTCAAGAGCTGAAGAAGCGCTTGACCAGCGCACCTGTGTTGACTCTACCGGATGGTCATGATGGTTATGTGGTATATAGTGACGCTTCTAAAATGGGTCTTGATTGTGTGTTGATGCAAAACGGCAAGGTCATAGCCTATGCATCCCGCCAACTCAAGCCATACGAAGTAAACTACCCGACCCATGATCTTGAGTTAGCTGCTGTGGTCTTTGCTCTAAAGATATGGCGACATTATCTTTATGGCGTGAAGTGTCAGATCTTCACAGACCACAAGAGTTTGAAGTACGTCTTCACCCAAAAGGAACTCAATATGAGGCAAAGAAGATGGTTGGAGTTGATCAAGGACTACGACATTGAGCTACAGTACCACCCGGGTAAAGCTAATATTGTCGCGGATGCCTTGAGTCGGAAGTCCCCGCTAGAGAAGCTACTTGCAATGTTGACAGCTCAGCCGGCTTTACAACAAGACTTGGTCCGTGAAGGGATTGAAGTCTGGTTTGAAAGGCAACAGGGCGGTTTGTGTACCTTGGAAATCCATTCCGACCTGTTGGACCAAATAAAAGGAAAACAGCCAGAGGATGTCATGCTGGTCAAAATTAGTGGAGAAGTTTTGATCGGAAGGGCACCGGGATTCATCATACAGGATGATGGATCGTTGTGGTTTAGGGACCGCATATGTGTGCCGGTAGTGGATGAACTCCGAAAGACTATTTTGAGGGAAGCACATTCATCTGCTTATTCGGTCCATCCTGGATCAAGTAAGATGTATAAGGACTTGCGAAGGAACTTTTGGTGGCCAGGCATGAAACAAGATGTAGCTGAGTTTGCCTCAAAGTGCTTGGTATGCCAGAAGGTCAAGATAGAGCATAGGCGACCTGGAGGAATGTTGCAGTCTCTTCCCGTACCGGAATGGAAATGGGAAGACATCGCCATGGACTTCGTAACCGGTTTGCCTAAAACTCAAGGGCAGAAGGATACAATCTGGGTGGTCGTGGATCGACTCACCAAGAGTGCCCATTTCATTGCCATCAAAATGAATTGGGGAGTCCAAAAGTTGGCCGAGGTTTTCATCCATGAAATTGTCCGTTTGCATGGAACTCCAAAGTCTATCGTCTCAGACTGGGATGGCCGGTTCACGTCGAGATTTTGGAAAGAATTGCATAACGCACTAGGGACAGAGTTAAGGTTTAGTACCGCTTTTCAACCTCAGACTGATGGGCAGTCCGAGAGGACAATCCAAACATTAGAGGACATGCTCCGAGCCTGCGTTTTAGACCGCACAACTAGTTAGGATGTCAGCCTAAGTTTGATAGAATTCACATATAACAACAGTTGGCATGCTACTATCAAGATGGCTCCGTATGAGGCTCTATACGGCCGTAGGTGTCGTTCGCCTATCTGTTGGGACGATAACGCAGATAAAATTCTTCTTGGACCAGAGTTGGTAGAACGAACCGCCGCCGACATCGCTCTCATTCGCCAAAGAATGTTGACTGCTCAGAGTCGACAAAAGTCCTACGCTGACCTGAAGAGACGGGACGTTGAGTTCACCGTCGGCAATAAGGTCTTCGTAAAGGTGTCACCATCTGAGGGAGTTTTTCGCTTAGGGAAGCGAGGAAAGCTCAATCCTCGATATGTGGGCCCTTTTGAGATCCTTGAAAAAGTAGGCAAACTCACATATCGGATTGCTCTACCGCCCTCGGCTCAGCCTGTCCATAACGTCTTTAATGTGTCACTCCTTAGGCAATATGTACCGGATGAATCCCATATTCTCGATGTTGGAGACATCGAGATTCAATCAAATCGTACCTATGAAGAAAGACTAGTAAGGATTCTCGAGCGCCGAATAAAGAAGTTACGCAACAAGGAAGTACCATTGGTTAGGGTACTCTGGTCTAGAAATGGTGGTGAAGAAACTACCTGGGAGACCTGGGAAACCGAGCTAGATATGCAGAAGCGTTTTCCTGACTTGTTGGCAAATGACTAAAGAAAAAAGGGAATTTCTTTAAGGGGGTACTAGCGGGTGTATTCCTTAGTCAGTTCCGGGTATTCTAAAGATGTACTCTTCCCTTTTTGTTAGTTGATAGGGCCTCGGCTAGTTTCGGGGTCGAAACTATTTTTAAGGGGGCACTGTTGTAATATCCGCAAAGTTTATAAAATGGATCATGAAATTCTACTTAGTTTTATGACTCAATTTTGTCTTTGGAATGACAAGAGAAAGGGCAATGGTCACCCGATTAACCGAATAGCGTTGGATAACGCTAAACGGATACCTTAACTTCAAAAATTCATAAAACCTTCATTAGAGCTCGGAATTGAGTAATTCCAAAGCCTAATGGTAGATAAAGGGGTCTAGTTTCATCCCTCACAATTTGAGGCAATTCCGATAAGTATCCAAAAAGTTATGCCAATTTTACCAAAACGTTGCCCAGCTCCCAAAAGGCAGCGGCCGCCGCCAAAATGGCAGCGACCGCTGCTTTGCTGCAGATGCAAGTGGCCCGACGGGACGTTTTTCTTGTGGGCGCCGGGGTTTTCGGAGCTGTTGTAGTTTGGCTTGGAGATCTATCCTAAGACCTTTTGGGCACTATCATCCAAGGTTTTGTCAACCCATCTTTGGATTATTAGGCGTTTTGTCAACTCCCTTTCTTGGATTATTAGGGAGATGGAACACTATAAATAGGGGTTGAAGGTGATGGATTAAGACATCCAAATCTCTCCTCTCTCCCTCCGAAACCTCTTCCATTATAAAGTTCAAGTGTTTTTCTTGCTACTGTTGGCAAAAGCTCGTCGAAAGGTGGCCGGAGTTGATCGGAGGAAGCTTGCAAAGTCGCGTCGTCGTCACTGCAATAGGCAGCGACCGCCGCCAGGGGCAGCGACCGCCGCCAAGGGGGCAGCGCCCGCCGCCAGCATCCTACCTTGCATTTCGTCCCGGGCCGTTGCCTAGCCGTTGCTCGGGTCGTGCCTTGTCTTTGCCTTGCGTCTTGGCCTTGCCTTAGGCCTCGTCTAGGGCCTCGGTAGCCTCGACTCCACGCCTCGATTAACGTTTTTAAGAACGTCTTAAGGCAAGTGGATGGTTCTTCGTTTCCTTACTCGATAATCGTGAAATTGCTTTCCGTTATCAAAAAAATCGTTGGGAACAAACTTGTTTGCTAATAATTTGATTAGGATTATCATGCTTAGAGATAATGACCATTGTTTAGTATTATTATCGAATGCTAGACTTGGACTTAGGTCTCCGATGATGTGTGGCCTTTGATTGTTTCAAGTCTCTTTTCGAGACTTTGCTCTGGATTAGCTTAAGATAGGGATTGTCGGTTTAGTGATCCGATGTCTCTTTATAACGTATTAGGAGGTATATTTAGCTATCGGCTCCTGATACTAGGTCATGACTCTGCCTTTCTCCGAATAGAGATGCTAACACTCTTGCAAAGTGTTGAGGACTATGTTCCTTACTTTGGCTCGTCCCTCATTAGGGCTTGCCTATCTCTAAAAGTCACTAAGTGAAGTGCTTTGATTTATAACTAATGAAAGATTAGTGCTTCGTGCATAGTAATCAATGAATGCGGGGTGATTAGTACAACTTGGAAAATCACTCCGGGTCCACATTATTGACAATCGCCTATCCAATCTGAATGCATAACTCGAGTTGTTAAAATGCCTATAAAATGGCAAGATGGGTTCAGGTGTATAAGCGTCCTTGTGGCCACCTCCCTGTCGGCATCGTCGAGTTATGATGAGGTTGATACGATTCGATATATGTTGGATGCTTTTCAAAATCTCAAATGTTTAAGTTCCTAACGAATCGATAAACACATTTCCTTTCTTAGGCGTTATCTTCTAATAACGTCCTATTCCCGAGGAAGTTCTATCTTCTCTCATTACCCTTCGTACACCGTGCCAAACACTTAAACCTCTCGATCAGACTGTTGTTTTGCTATCGTCATGATGAACCTCGACTAACGTGCACCTACGAGTCATCATATGGCTAAGGTTTGCCGTTATGTCCGACCTTTCTCAGAACCGAAACATTACTCTCCCACTTGTTTAGTCTCGTGTTAGACTAACATCCCTTCTTTCTTTCCCAACTTTGTTGGCTGGTATTCCTTGCTTTTATGGGGATATCAGATAGGAAAGGGAAGGCTATCCAACAGTAACCGAAGACTACGATGGAAGGAAGGAAGGAAGGAAGAAAAGAAGGAAGCAAGACGTCTTCAAATATTTTGTCTACTTTATGGTTTCCACTCGCTTTCGTCTCTATCCGAGACTTGTATATTCCGCTGCAAACTCCTTACTCTTGTATTACTAAACAACTTAAGGCGTATGAGCCTTTGTAACCGAATCCAGCTTTTGTTATAAAATATGGTTTGGTTTTGTTATTCTCGTATTATGATACTCAAGCCTTAAACGGCTTCGGACCGTGAAATCCGAGGTCGTTGGCAGTAATACCCTTATGCTTGTGAAATCGGGGTGTTACAAAAAGAGTTTATTGCTGATAACTACTGTGAGGACAATTTATAGAGGTACAACCAGCTTATCAAGAAGAACACGATCGTCATAAACAAATTGCATGAAGTGCTCGAGCAAAGGCGGACTCTTCCAGGTGAAGAAAATGGCAAACTCACCGCGACTGGATATCTTCTTGAGCTATTAGGAAGCACACTTTTCATATACAAATCTGGTGATTCAGCGCCACTCAAAGTGTTGCAGCTCATTGACAACCACAACATGACGCAAGAGTATGCATGGGCAGCTGCAGCACTAGCATATCTTTACAGGCAACTTGGGATGGCATCACGCGCTGAAGCAAAACAAATGAGTGGTTGTCTTTACATATTACATGTGAGTAATAATAATTTAATACCTTTTAATTTTTCCAATAAATTTATATTTGTATTGACGTGTTTTTTATTATGTAGAATTGGATTTGGAGATACTTCCCTTGTTTTAGAGGTCGTCTGAACTGGGACATCCAATACTGCGGTGGGCACCAATCCTCAAACCAATTCACGTGCAATATCAAGTCCTCGATAGGGGTTGCACCCATTAGATACATACCAACATACATATCATAATGTGTCCTCAATTCTTGAACTATCTCTTGTCGCATACGCATCCATCCATCTTGTCCCCATCCAATTTGGTCTGCAAGGGCCCTATACCCGCAATGACCGTCTCCTCTAACGTCATGCGTCTCACAGGCATATGTCAACATGAACCGGGGCACGTGAGGTGCGATATCCACTCCATTGAAGTTGCTAACTAGAGTGGTTGTCATGTTAGGTGTAAATCCCGTCCCCGTCACGACAGACTCATCAACGGTCGTGCTACCTAAAATTTCAACATCAGGCTCCGATTCATCTTTTTCCGTCTCTTCTACCTCAGCGACTGAGCTAAGAGCTTGCCCTGGCATTAACCGAGCGCCCTTCTTCCTAGTCCTCTTCCCTTGAGGAGGAGGTTGTTGTACATGCTCAAGCCTAGTCAACTTGCGTGGTGCAACCTTCGAGTTCTTCCTACGCCTTCCCTTCTTTATGTTGCAATTCGGCTCCTCTAATTTGGACTGGCTAGGGTCTACGAGGTCAATATATCTACTTTTGAGTTGCTCTTTTACATGCTCCGCCATCCTTCCCTCGTAGTAGTCTTGTATCAACTTCGTCCAAACGGGATCATCAGTAGATGGGTCGACCTCGGGCTCGTTGACCTCCAAACCCTCCCATGCAAATTGCTTCCAAAAAGGATGAATCATTGATAGATCAATAGGTTTATATTGGTGGACACATGCAAGAACTTCGTGAGGGCACGGGAGTCCACGAGCCATCCTCCACCAATGATCATCACATATCATACGATATCCACTCTCAAGGTTGTTAGGAGCCTTGATGTGATCGAACAAGTGCTCAATACACATGCTAGATACCTTTCCTGGAAGATGAGAGAATACTATACTGAGTGGTTCCGTCATGCGCAATATGGTTATTGGAACGGAGGTACGGTCCCTCTCCATTTGCCCTCGGATGGTTCTGATTTGATTCTCAACCATATGATGCATCCTTCTCAGAAGTGTGCTGAATCCTCCTACGGACGTTTGCAAGTATTGTTTTAGGCTAGAGTGTTGCGACTCAACCCTGTAGATAATTTAAAAATTCTGTTATAATCAATTCAATACTACTATATAAGAATGCAAAAGTACTAAATTTAACTTGTTAGTCGTCCTTGTGAACAAGTTTAGGCGGTGATCGGTGAATGCTCTGACTATTCGATTGTTGTGGCAGAGCCAGGTATTGTTGAGATATTCGAATAATAACGAGCTTAGATTTTCTTTTAACCATTTAAGCTTTATCTCATACTCTGCGACCGTAGTCGAGCAAAACAACTCCCATGCTCTGTTTGCAAACCAATCCGCCGATGCTGCAAATCCATGCCCAATAGCATATGCTTTGCAATTACGTTGGATGTGCACCCAACATAACATGTGTTTCGCATTAGGAAACAAGGCATCCACAGCGTTCACCTCGGCCATACTAATATGGCTTCCGGCGTTGCTCCAACCATTTGGTACAATTTCTTCAACTGGCGTAGCACGCCCACTCGTAGTGATCTTGGATCTCTCTTGTCATAAACGCAAAAGCAATGTAGAAATTGCGCCCGGTGCAAGTAAATCCAATAATTTAACACAAGGGCATGCCATACCTACATTTTCATTTTGAAAGAAGTCAACATTTGCTAATATAAAATACAAACTAAAAAACAATTAATAAGAAATGCTTACAAGTTAGTCTGATATGTAGAGTCCATGATGGCGACATAAGGGAACAACTTCAACAAATGGATCGACTTCGGATGGGCAAAGAACAAGTCTTTTATCTTATTGCTTCCTGTCTCAGTCCGATAGTCGACATAATAACTCAATTGTTGTCAGTTCTAAAGTGAGAATTGAGTTACTGTCATTGATCTCATCTCATCTTTAAAGACTTTGTGTCTGTAGTCGTATAATTGTTTCATTGATGTGGTGATGCCCGGATACTAGAGATGTAGGTAAGACATTGTATCTCTAGGCTCTGAACTAGTCAATGCCAAATTCTTTACGACTTCCTTCTGCTCCTCTGTCATCCGACCAGCAAATGGATATCCCTCAAGACTTTCAGGGAGGGAGTGATTGTGGCGCCCGCATTCCACTCTTAGCGTCCATCTTTGGGTTTTTGAATTTTTCCTTCCAACCAACATAAACCCACATCCAATCTTTCTAGACTTAGGACCGCTATCTAGATCATCCCCTATTTGTATATTTCGCTCAATCTTGCGGGGTTTACCCTTTTTGCCTGACTTATACTCCCACCCAAGGCACACCCCAAGAGGATTTTTGTAGGCCATGAATTATGCGTGGTGATCACAAAATTCAAACTCTTTCCTTTAACAACGGCCCACTCTCTAATATCATCACGCTCGTCCCACTCATAATCATTTGTAAATTCAACAAAAAAATCGGGAAATTGACCAGACTGAATATAAAAATTAAACTATATTAGAATTATTCAAATTTAAGTAAAATTTTGTTTGTTTAATAAAATGTGTAAAACTTGCATAACAATTAGTAAAATGTTACGTACTTGTCCTTCTTCAATAATATTCGTATGAATTTCATGTGCACTCTCAGAATAAGCATCGTCATTTGTGTCCTTATCAACATACTCTTCATTCAAATCAAATGGAAGTGGTGATTTTGCTCCTCCAATCGTAAGAGACTGCATAAAGTTACAAAGTTTTAAAAATAACTTATAATTAAAATAGCAAAAAAAATACAATTGAATTGAATTTGAGATATTAATAAATTTAAACATTATTATATAATACTAACCTTAAATTTTCCGATCAACCATTTTCCCGGCTTCATTTCAAACGAGGAAATCAAGCCTTAAACCAATTTTCCGACCTCGACCGCGTATTTATACTACGAGGGAGATGTCTAGCTGCTACAAAAATTTGTCTTCTGGGGTGACAATCGAGGTGGCTGTCACCTTTTTGTGACAATCGAGGTGGCTGTCAGGGGTGACAATCGAGGTGGCTGTCACATTTGCTTTGAAAATTGAAAAAGCTACCCATGGATGACAACCGAGATGGCCGACCGGGGCGCTTCGAAAAAAAACGGGGGCGCCTCGACGACCCGCTTTTGAGGTGCATGGTTGCTGTGTTATACTTTGCTCCAATTGGGTGGCTAGCTAAGCAGAACAAAGACCATGATCTAGCTAGCAATTGAGGGAGCTAATTAATTGATCCCCAGCTCCTTCGACACTAAGGAAACTCGATCAGTAGGCTATTGTGCAAGATTAAATGATTAAGCGACTTTGCACGAGGAATATGCCACTTGGAATCCATGTACAAAAATATTGTTCCATCATGAAACCCAACAAGTTTTCTACTAGCTTTTTGATAAAATAATTAATCGAATATTTTTAATTATACTTTCTCCATTTTACAACACATATTCATTTTATTTTATTTTTTATTATATATTATCTTTGTTTCAAAATAATTGTCCATTTGAACATTTCACACATATTAAAAATGAATTGTTTTTCCTATATTATCCCTATAAATTTGGAGTTAATTATTAATGTAAAGAAGCATGAAAAGGAATAATGATTATAATATAGATAATATTAGAGGTACAAATGAAAAAATATAGGAAAAAATATGAAATAAAAAAGTGTTATGAAACAAGAAAAGTTGTCATATGGACAATTATTTTGAAACGAAGAAGATATATATCAACTTAATCGTATAGTTGTCATATGGACAACTATTTTAAAATGAAGAAGATATATATCAACTTAAATCGTATAGTAATCTGATTTTCTCCTTTCACTGGAATCTACGAGATATATTGTAAAATGAAATGTATCTTGAAATAATAATCCAATGATTTCAATAATCACTAGTATACTATTTTTTCTTGCTCGATCTGCTAGATCTTAGATTTTTCAAAACTCTAGTGGAATATAAGTGCAACTAGCCTTTTAAATTCACCTATGATGTGATTAATCTATCATTACGACTTTATCCCTTTTTGTTGGTAGATCAATCAATAAGTCCGTACTGTAATTCAAAAGTAATTAATTAAGCACGTATCCCCTATCGAAACGTGGCGACGCTTTCTAGCTTATTGGTAATGAACTAATGATTGATGTTGCCACTGCTCCCCCTAATACTACAGTCAGTGTTCTAAAAATCGGTCTAGGCGCCCGTCTAGGCCCCGCCTAGGCGTTAGGCGGTGCCCCACCGTCCCGACTAGGCCCTAAGCGGTTGGCTGGGCGGCTAAGTGGGCTAAGCGAGCACCTAGGCGGTCTAGGAGGGCGCCTAGGCCGTGTAGGCGGGCGTCTAGGCGGTCTAAGCAGGGGTTAGGCAATCTAGGCGGTTGGGCTAGTTAGTTAGGTGGTCTAGGCGGGCCCCTAGGCGGGCTAGGCGGCCTCCTAGGTGGGTTGGACGGGTCTAAGTTGAGGCTAGACAGGCTCTAGGAGCCAATTTATATATAAATATTAAGACGAGGTTGTTCATTTTTCTATATTCTCACCGAATAAGGATAATAATCTTATATTTCCAATAATTTACAAATCCGCTTAGGCTCCGCCTAGGCCCCCGCCTAGCTAGCCGCCTAGGCGCTAGGCCCCATCCCACCGCCTAACTTCCGCCTAGCGTTTTTTAAAACATTGACTACAGTACTTGAGATGTATATATATTGTAGTTTCGACCAAAAAAATACACGTATATAGTACTGCAGTTAATAGTATATGTTAGTGGAGTTTACTAAATGGATCGCTTCGTGTTAGATAACATAGAATGGCATATCGGAAGTGTCAACCTAACTACTCGATCTTTACCGCTACTGAAAGATATATGTCTTGAGTTCGAAGTGCATTTTACTCATTTGACCAACCTCAAATGAGTCGATCACCAATTATTTTGGATGAACTTGTTTTACGTTTTCAATCAAGGATTAAACTAATCTTCATTTGGCTTGGAAGTTGATTTTGGGATATAAGGGTATGAAAGTCGGTTTTTAACGATAAACTAGTGTAACCCCCCTTTACATAATACGGGCAATTGTAATAAACTTTTCAAAAATCATTTTTCAATTTTATCTTGATTTTTTTTGTTTGAGAGTGAAAATATTAAGTTTTATTAAATAATAATATTATTAGAAGATCAAAACTATTACACCCACGATGTGACAAAAGAATTTATAAATACATTGACTCCGTTTTATGCTATAATAATATAGATAAACTTATGCATCATAACTCTATCTTTATTAGTTTAGTATCTCAATACCATAACCTTCTTGGAAAAACCAACTTGTTTAAACATGATATTAAGAAAGTAAATATGGTTGTTGGTTTTCTATTTATTTGCCCTTTCCTTTGATTTATACATATTGTCTGATTGATTGCTATTTCTTTATCCCTAATGGTTCAGGGATTAAAGTTTTTTCCTATATGGTTTCTATTTTCTTCTTATTAGTAAAGTTGGGGCAAAAAAGGGGAATACCCTCCCCCCGGGGGCCTCCACCGCCGGCCCGACATTGATGGAGGGGTCAATCACGGTGACTCAGTGGCTCACAGACAGGAGGAGCATGCTGACGACTACAAGGACCCCCTCTTAACTCAAGAGAAAAATCCCACGCTGCAGCCGCTCAAACTCGAACCTTGCTTGTTAGGGCAAATCTACTGCCCACTTATCACTGAGCTACGCCCGTGCGGGCTTTCTTATTAGTAAAGTTGGTCGTGACTCATGAGGGTAGCATCTTCTTTTACCCAAAAGAAGTAAATAAAACTTTAGGTAACATATGCAAGTGTGAGTATGATACTTTAATATTCAACATTAAATTCATGATCGAGATAGTAAAAACACAATGTGTAATCTACGAGGGACTTAAATTCATATCTCCACCATTTAAGTTAATGAGCTATGATAAATTAACCATTGAATAATAACACATGAAACCTAGTCTTTCTTATTAAGCCAAATAATCTGATAACCAATGTGAAAAAAATGATCAACCATTTGCAAACCAATGACCAAAATCAACAATTATCATAGAAAATGTAGTAGCAATGAGCAAAGAAATTAAAGCACCAACAAAAAAAATCAGTAGCAAGTGGGGCATGCATGCATCACTTGCAAAGGTATGAACATTTTTGCATTGGCCAATATATGAACCCAATTGTCCACATACTCTACTAAACATTTTACTATGAATTAATCCAGAAATATCATTCCTTCAATTTTTAAGAAATTTAAGTGGGGCATTCGAATCTTGTCCGTCTATTACGCAAAATGTTCCACAATTAATTTAATAGACTATATGTTGTGTGTATTCTACTTTGAAGTAGTATAAGGTATGAAGTAGTATAAGGTATACATAAATTGTCAATTTTGCTACAAGTTAAGTTAATTATGACAGACAATGGTAGAATGACAGTATATACAAGTATAGGAGGGGACTACATGCACTCTGCCATGTCATAACTCCTCAATAATCTAGACCCAACAACCACACCTGAGCCTGGCAGTATAGAACTATATATATTGATGGTATGTACACTTTGAGTAACCCACAAATATACTCTTTTTGTCCATAACTAACACTCCCAGGCCATGACGGACGGAAAAGGAATTTAAAGGGGGGCACAATTTGTTATGGAGGTTCAATCGAATCAAAAAGAACCGACAAATTTAGTTACTTAATACAATAAATAGTAAAAACAGTCACTTATTTATCAAAAAAAAATATTATGTATGACATTTTATTTTGTGCGAAAAAATGGCTATTTTATAGGGAAAACTGGAGAGAAATACATTAAATATGAATAAAAAACTAAAATGTTGTTATGGAGAATTGAACCTTGGTGGGTTGAAAATAAATTGAGCAATAAACTATCTAGACTAGTTGATCTTCATGTCATATTAATAAAATTTAATTTAAAATATATTCATATTTAACCTAAAATTACATATGCATATATACTAATAATACCCGACGGAAGGGGGACATGGGCCCACGCATGAATATTGGCAAATACTAAGGCTATGAATATTGGCAAGTTCAAGTGAGGTTTATGTAGAAGTTCATGGGGGCTTCCTCGGGCACCATTCTGTTATCTTTCCTGAAGCCTTTGCGCTTCGTTAGGGGATTCTTGCTGCCATTCACCATGGTATCCCCTGCCTGCTCATTGAAGGGGATAATTTGCAAGTCGTTCATGCTGTGTTGGGTGAGTGGAGTTGCCCTTGGGAGATTGAGATTATGCGCGCGGACATCCAGACGTTGCTTGGACAGTTTCAGAGTTGGGGGATCAGGCACATTTTCCGTGAAGCCAACTCAGTTGCTAACTTCGTTACTGTCTCTTTTCGTGGTGTATCGTCTCACCCACTCGACACTGACCCGGTCCTTCTGGACCTCATCCGCAAGGATGCTCTAGGATAGCTCCCTTGTTCCTCAGTAGTTATTCTAATTCTTTCTTGTATTAAAAAAAATGTAGAAGTTCATGGACGGAAAAAAAAAAAGAAAAAAAAAATGAATGGCTTGATATCGGGTCACCCCCAACAAGTATCTCCTTACTCTCACACATTTACTTAATTGCTTTAATTTGTAATTAGTTTTTGTGTCAAGTTTAACTTAATAAAATAAAATATAAATGATATCACAATTCACATTTTTTTTATCTATCCACAAACACTAAATTTGTATATCTTTGGATTGTTTTACAATTAAAATAATATTTGGACTAGATTAGAGTAAGCAAAAACACATTTAACCGCTTTTTAAGTTAACTCAAAATAATTTGAAAATATTTTTACAAACTCTAAATTAGTAAAGTTAGCCAAGTTTTAATATAAAAAAGCCATGTACATATAAGTAAATAAATAATTAGATTAATAAAGTAAGGATGCAATAATAGGTGTATATGTAAAAATAAGTAGTTGTTGGGAATTGAGAAAAGTAAAAAATAAGTTTCATGGAGTTCATTGATATTCAGTTTAATAGGTGAATAAAATTGGGAAAAGGGAGAATGATGTGGATGAGAAAGAAATGATAAAAACTAAAAAATGAGGGTTCGTAAGATTCATTGATATTCATAACCTAAAAACTAAGACTGTTTGATCCAATAATATTGATTTCCCTTCGACCAAAAAAAACATTACAATATTGATTCCCCAATTGAGGGTCAAATCATCTGTCCCGTCCCACGTCCCCGTCCCGTGTCCCTCCTTTCCTATTGGTCGAAAGCATGGGTCCCCCCCTATATTTTCCCTTTAATTCTACCGAAATAAATAAGTTCAACCAATAAGAAGAGATGGAACACGGGAAGGGGACGGAGGATTTGGATCCATTTAAATTTGGCGAAGAAGTTATTACCTCTCATTTACAGCCGTCTGTTGGGCCTCTTAAATTGCCCATTTAAGGTTGTGTTCGGCAAAACAAGGTTTCTGGGGAGGTGAAGGTTTTTAAGAAGGTTTTTAGGTAGGTGTAGGATTTTTTAGTAGGTGGAGGTTTTTTTTTTTGGTCGAAGGAGAGGCGGCACTCTCCAGGCCCTCAAGGGGCGTTTTATTAATAACAAAGAAAAGGGTTAAGTAGTACTCAAGCGGGGGATAACCCGACCCCTTACATCATTATTAAGAGCAGAAATAATCCCCTCTGGCGGGGCACACAATACATGCAGCCCTACACTAAAGTTCAAAGCAAGAGACGCAAGGCAATCTGCAACCGAGTTAGCCTCACGATACACGTGACGGAATTGGACGATCCAATCCCTACTCAACAAGCCATGGCAATCACTTACCAAGCTAAATAACGTACTGCTCTTAATAATAACAATGTTTTTATTAACCAAATCTACCACTACCTTAGAATCAGACTCAACTATGATTTTCCTCAGACCTTTTTCCCACGCAACTTGAAGGCCGCCCCTGACTCCATGAAGCTCAGCAAACGTTACAGTTCCGGCTCCCAAATGGTGAACGAATCCTCCTTTCCAACATCCACTAGAATCACGCAGCACACCTCCAACCGCCGTTCGATTGCCCGATTTCATAGCTCCATCAACATTGACTTTTACCCATCCTTCCTCCGGTTTGGTCCAAGAGACATCCTGCAAATAAGAAGTAGGAGAAGAGTACAAAGAGATGGGCAAGCAAGAGGGGCGAGCACACTCCCTGGTACGTTCTAAAATGAATTGAGCCTGGAGGTGGAGGTTTTCTTATTTAAAACCTCTAAAACCCTTATAAAGTGTTCGGTATTGCAAGGTTTTTAGATAGGTTTTACTTTAAACTATAAAAAAAAAAATTAATTAAAAAAATTAATTAAAAAAATTAATAAGAAAAGTTTTGTTAAAATTTTTCACAAACCTTCTAAAACCTATTTTCTGCTTTCAAACCTCCTCAGAAACTTACTAAGGCCCTGTTCGGCATAGGTTTACGGAGGTTTATGAAGGTTTGTACAATTTAAAACCTACCTAAATGGATGTTTGGTAAGACAAGGTTTTTTAGGAGGTTGAGGTTTTAGTAGGTTTTTGATGAGGTTTGAAAGGATAAAATAGAAACCTTGATAGAGATAGGTTTTAGGAGGTTTCCGAAATTTTTTCACTGAATTTTTTTGTTTATTGTTTTAATTAATAATATTTTTGGTAACTTTAAAGAATAACCTACTTAAAACCTTTTAGTACCGAACATCATATTAGGTTTTAGCAGGTTTTAAAAAAGAAAACCTCTACCTATTAAAAAAACCTACACCTATCAAAAAACCTCTTTAAAAACCTACACCTCCTCAAAAACCTTATTTTGCCGAACAAGGCCTAAAACTTCCACCTCCTAGAAAACCTTATTGTTCCGAACACTTATTTGAGTAGGTTTTAAATAATAGAAACCTTCAAAAACCTCCAAAAACCTATACCGAACAGGGCCTAAATCGCAGAGCTTTATTCACACTCACACAAATTTATCTATTAATCCGATTTGGGAAATTATTGATAATTTCATACCTCTTGTTTAAGGTGAATATGAATCTCATTCCTATACATACCCCTTCATTTTCACGACCAAGTAAAACTCTCCTCCTAAAAAACTAAGTCCTTTCAAACACAGTTTTTCAAATGTTAATTTCTAACCCCGTACTCAACCCACTTAATACCTCGTTCGGTTTTCATACCCGAGTGTATGTCAAACGTCGTTACATATTTGAATACACTCTTTTCGCATTAACCCTTTTATCTAACGAAGAGATCAATCTAATTTGTCTCATTCTCAGTTTCCATAAAAACAAACCCTTTTATCTAACGAAGAGATCAATCTAATTTGTCTCATTCTCAGTTTCCATAAAAACAAATATAATACTGTTTTTTTGGTCGAAAACAAATATAATACTGTATTAGTTAAGGATATTTTAGTATAATATGAAAATTTGAAATAAACCAAAAAAATATACACTACTTTTCATCTCATATTATATAGGATTTCAGCCAAATCACACTTTTTAAGAAAAATATTTAATTTTGTCCGTACTTAAATAACATTGCCTCGTTTTCCACCATGTATAATAAATACTTATATTTAAAAATTATTTTTCTTCAATCTAACAATAGTTTTAAGTATTGAGAAAATAAATAATGAAAAGCAAGGATATTGAGATTCAAAATAATAATTATGTAACGTCCCCAATTATCACGGAAGTATTACCGTCATTATTCCTGAATGTAACCAACCTGAGGAATCGAGACTATTCAGGTCTTTACAAATCAATGACAAAAGTCGTCTATATATCATATATGATACACTCCAGTACTAGGCATTTGAATGCTTGGAATCCGATCTTAGATCGTTAACAAAATCTCATCAAAATGCGAAAGCGGTTTGATAAGCAATTACAACGGAAATTGTAATTAAACTAGATCAATCCCATGTTAGGATTCGAAGGGTTTGCTTGATCAGTGTGATGACCAAGGAGGCGAGATCAGCATGATGATCTCATAGTGTGCAATACACGTGAGGAGTGCAAAGGTGAGCTTGGGCTCGATGTAGAACAAGAGAAGACTCTTGGGTGATAGGAGAAATACTCGACTAATGCAAACAGTTATTTATTCAAAGTATGAATAAATAACAACGGTAGAATGTGCTTGGCTTAAACAGAAAGAAATTGATAACTAAATTCTATCTTGAAGAAAATTCTATCTTATGCAAAAGATAAATTTTTTCCTTTAAGCTAAATTAATCTAATAAAAATAAATCATAAATAAATCAACTAAGTAAATTAAATTCACAAGTTTGACTAAAATTAAGCCTAAAAATTGTGTGAAAAGGATTAGCAAAATCTCAAATAAAATCTATCTAAATCTAACTAGAAGATAGTTTAGAGAAGTCCTTGGGCGCTAAGGGAAGGAAGCTTCCTGGTCGGGCGTGTCTAGGCGCGCACAAGCAGACATAGGCGTAGGCGATTGCAAAGCTATGGGTGAGTGCTTTGCTGCAATCTCTAGGATGTGATTGCTTGAGTGCTTGGCCAACCTCCAAATGGCTTAAATGAGCTGGTGGTCTGGTCGTGGCTCCGACGAAACCTTGTGGCGGTTCGATGGCTAGCGATGGGCTTGGAGAGGCTTCAACTTGTGGTTGTTAATGTGATGAACTTAGAAGCTTTGTGGGAGCCTATGCTTGTCATGGCTCGTATGATGAGCGATTGAGTGACTCGGGTGAGTTCCTTGGCTTGACTTCGGGTGATGGGGTTATTTGAGCGAATTTAAAAGGTTTTTTTCCTCCCAGATGGCTGACATGGACAGTGGGAGTGCATCAGTATATCGATTACTACTCACAAATTCACAATGTAAGGTTTTTTTTTAATCAAGTAATGCTAAAACCTATCAAAATAACACATTCATTTATCAAATTAATGTCTCTACTTTCAAAATCCTTTTCTTATGCTAAAGCCCTAATTAATCTCATTCATTGGATAATATTTTATGATTCATTCTGATTTTTTTTTCTTCATAAAAACAACATAACATCATTCCACTTTTAACTTTTTTAAAGATCCATAAAAAGCAAAAAAAGTTTCTTAAATTGCGAAATAGGAGAAGTGAAAATTGCATCTTGTTCTAAAATCGGTACTCCCCTGGTTAAGAACTAGTTTAATGTGATTATATACCCAATTTAATTAGATATGTAATGTCAATGATCACGTTAAAAATATAGGATCGTATATATTTATTTTCAGATTGTGATTAGTGTTTTTTACCAATAGAAAATCAACTTCTAATATAAATAAGTTGGATTTGTTCAAAAATTATTTTACGATAAATATCACGTTTTATTAATGAATAATATTTATCAGAAGATACAACTAATTCTTGGTAAGGGATAATTCATAATTTTCGGGATAATTCATAATTTTCGGTAATTTTTACGGGATAAGATTATACGAGATATTAACTATCTCAATTCTATTGTGATTAGTGATTTTTTATATACACAAGGGCCCGATTGATTATTTTATTAAAGATATGACACGTGGCGCAATTTTTTGTGAAGACTTTGTCTCCGCTTTATACTATAGACAATATAGATTACATACCGAATTGGGGGTTTGTCTAAAAAATAAGAAGATGCATAATTTGACTTAACCTCTCTCAATTATATTAAGATCTTTGAATTTTGATTATACTAATAAATTATTCATACCTTGTACGTGGACGTTATTTAATTATTTATTACTCTGTTTATTAATTTAGTATAATGATTACAAATATCATCATATATCTTATATTTTAAAATAACGCTTATCTTTTGGATTACAAAACAACATAATTCTTGTATGTCATCATAAATTTATATGCAATATATGAATATATTTTATTTGTATGTTAAGTTTTTATGCATACATAAACATATATTTTATTTGTATGTTAAGTTATCTTCTATACATGTTACGAGTATTATCTTTTGGAAAATTAGTTCAATAAAAAGTATATAATTATTGAATAAACATATTAACTAAACATTATCTTAATTAAGAAGTTTATCATCTATCTAAAACATATTCATCAATTTGCATGTGACGTTACAAATACATTTAGGATAAATATATTACTTGATCTTTTTGTTAATACTTTTATTTGGATTTTAATGTGATATGATAGTAAAAAGTATACTTAATATTTTATTTTAAAAAAATGTTTGGCATAAATATAGTTGTGGAATTTTCTAGCAACCCATACATACCACCTATTATCTAAAAACAATCTTATAATAAAATTATGAAAAAATAAATTTTAATTATTTAATTAAATGTGTAAAAGTACATGATAAGACTATGATTACTACATTATTGTTTTAAAAAAATTAAAATAGAAAATTAAAATAGATATTTTTACTAATTAAATGACTAAAATGATAAATTTGAGAATTGTATATTAGGTTTGGATAATAATGAAACAACTAAAAATATAATATAGAACTAATATGTTAATTAAACATGTATAAAGAAAGAAATCTTTTCCTTTGTTAAAATTATAAAATCTATACTATATATTATATTTGTTCGTTTTTACGTCTCCACATTAATTATGACCCCACCTTATATAAATTAATCATATTTTTATAAGAAAATCATCATTGTTTATTTTTTAATAAATACTAAATATCTTTATCTAACCTCTTATATCATCTCAAAATGAGGGATTGGGGTGGGGAGGGTGTTTTGGGGGTGATTTTGTGGAGGTTAGGCTCAGTTAAAAAAAAATGAAGTAAGTAGGTTAAATCCCCCAATATAAAAACCCTACCTCTCTCCCTTTTCTCTCTTCTTCCCCTCATTTTTTCTCATTCCTTCCTCTCTCCTCTCTCCCCTCTCTCCTTCTCCCTCTCCATCTCTCCCTCCCTCTCCTCTCCATTTTCTTTCTTCTTCCTCTTCCAATTTCTCCGACCACCGCCACCACCCGCCGCCTGCCGCCAACGCCGTCTCCGCCCGCCGTCAACGCCGTCTCCACCCGCCGCCAACGTCGTCTCCGCCCGCCGTCTCCGCCACCGCCCGCCGTCAATTTTAGGTTCGTCGCCCTCTCCTTCTCTCCCTCTCCTCCCTCTCTCCCGGATTTGGGCTCGTATGAGCCGGATCCGGGCTCGTACGAGCCGGATCTATCCGGATCCGGGCTCGTACGAGCCGGATCTAGCCGGATCCGGGCTCGTACGAGCGGGATCTAGCCGGATCTGGGCTCGTACGAGCGGGATCTAGCCGGATCCGGGCTCGTACGAGCGGGATCTAGCCGGATCCGGGCTCGTACGAGCCGGATCTAGCCGGATCTAGGCTCATACGAGCCGGATCCAACCGGTTGGGTTTTTGGGTTTTTGGATTTTGAGGTTTTTTGAGTTTTTGGATGACAAGTTTGTTTTTCGGATTTAAGTGATGACAAGTTTTGTGTGGGTTTAGGGTTTTTGAGTTTGTGGGTTTTTCGGATGACAAGTTGATTTTAGGGTTTTTGAGTCGATTTTATGTTTGGGGGTGATGACAAGTTATTTTTTATGAGTTTTGAGCAATTTATGTTTGTTCTACGGATCTGACTGATGACAAGTGCGTTTTAAGGTTCTAGGTGATGACAAGTTGTTTTATATGGTTCTGGGTGATGACAAGTTCATTTTTATGGGTTTTGGCGATGACAAGTCCGTTTTTAATGTATTTTGGTGATGACAAGTTGTTTTACGGTTCTGAGGGTGATGACAGGGTTGTTTTAAGGTTTTTCGGATGATTTTATGGGTTTAGGTATGTTTTTGGATTTTTTGGATGACAAGTTTGTGTTTCGGATTTAAGTGATGACAAGTTTTGTTGTGGGTATAGGGGTTTTGAGCTTGTGGGTTTTTTGGATGACAAGTCCATTTTAGGGTTTTAGGGGGCGATTTTATGATTTATGGTGATGATAAGTGATTTTTTATGAGTTTTGAGCAATTTAAGTGTGTTCTACGGATCTGACTGATGACAAGTGTGTTTTAAGGTTCTGGGTGATGACAAGTTGTTTTTATGGTTCTGGGTGATGACAAGTCTGTTTCCATGGGTTCTGGCGATGACAAGCCTGTTTTTAATGTGTTTTGGTGATGACAAGTTGTTTTTTGGATGACAGGTATGTTATAATGTTTTTGGGATGATTTTATGGGTTTGGGTATGTTAAATTTGTATATATAGTACTTATAATTATGGCCTATTAGCTCAAATGGTAGAGCAATGTGCTTGATGCACAATAATGTGGGTTCAAATCCCACATAGGTCAATTTCGTAACTGGTCATCACCGATGACAAGTTTTTTGCGTGAATGATGGGTTTTACCTCAACTTGTCATCTGATGACAAGTTGAGTACGTGAACGAAATGACAAGTTTTTTGTACGTGGACTGATGACAAGTAACGTGTCATCTGATGACAAGTTACTTGTCATCACTAATGACAAGGCGGTCAACGCCTGGTCAACGACGGTCAACACCGGTCAACGCCGGTCAACGTTGATAGTGGTGAGGGGTGCTGACGTCATCATATGCCATTGATGACGTCATCTTGTAAATTTAAAAAAAAGGTAGGGGCAAAATTGGAAAAAAACCTATGGGGGCTCATTTTTTTTCCTTGTAGCCTATTTGCTTCATTTTTGGTTGCCCATAGCCCATGTACCCATTTTCGTCTCTCAAAATCTAATATAGAACTGATATTTTAAGTAAATATGTATAAGATTAAGATAAAAATTATAATAAAAATAAGATTTAATAAAATACCTTTTTTATAAGGAGGTGATGACTCGAAATATGGTGACAGAATTTGCTTCAGTTTTGGTATATAGTAATAATTATTTATTTAATTATTTTTAGTAATGAGGACACTATCATAAAAAATAAGATAAAATCTATCAAGAGAATGTGTATTATGAAAAATTAAAGTTAGATTAGATTTACAAGTATTTATCAACAAAAGGAATATTAACTATGTATGTAATTTGTTTTTAGTTAATATATGAGAATCCAATCATATAAAAAGTATGATAAAATATATCAAGCGACCGTGTATTTATTAAATATTAAAGTTTGATTAGATTAAAGAGTATTTATTAACAAAAAGAACAATACATATTGATAAATGTATGAATTCATACAATTGACAATGTTTGTACAAGACTTCGTACATAATGTTAAATAGTAATAATAAAGAATACTTTCAGACAATTTTGATGAAAGTCTTTAACCGTGAAATAAACTAAGAGCACCTACAATAGGGGTCTCTCAACATTTGGAAAATAAATAAATAAGAAGTATAATGTGACTTTTGTGAGATGAGTCCCTCACAAGAGGGACTTTGAGAGCCTCTTAAAGCTCGAAAATCAAATATTAGTTGTTGAGAGACCCACCCTAAATGAGTCTTTACCAATGGAGACGCCCGAATGATCGTAATAAGAACAAGTATAAATTGCATTATATATTCCAATTTGGATCGCGACGTGTTAAAACTATACTTACAAATATTAAAACTCATGATGTCATGAGTTTTAATGTTGTTAATTTATAGTTAATAATGTTGTTGTTTTCCATTCAAATGTATAAGCTCTGTTTCTTTAAATGTCAGGTATTTGTTGGAAAGAAAATGTCCCAAAAACTTGGACATGTTTAGGTTCTTATGCCCACAACGAATAGCTGCAACTAAGGAAAATGGTTTGTCATTGGATGATCAAGTCATATACATTTTTTCTTCCATGATTCGAGAACATGGTTATCAAAAGCTATTTTTTGCACCTTATAATAGCGAGTAAGTAACAATACAACTCAAAAAGTTTTGTTTGATTTTAGGATTATTTCATTTATGCATTTATATAAACATATTGTTTATATTAATTTTCAGTGGTCACTGGATGTTAGCTGTCATATATCCTCGACAAAACATTGTTTATTGGTTTGATTCATTACATGGTAGTGTTAAAGAGGAATTCAAAGAGGTTATTGAAAAGTAAGTTATATATATATGTGTGTAAATTGTTTGCTAATTAAATATATATATATATATTATATTATACTTTTCATGTTTTGGTTTATTTTTAGGTCCATTGCAAAGTTTTTTGATGAGACAAAAGGAAGCAAGCTGAATATGAATACAAAATGGTGTTCAATACAGGTTAGAATGAATCCACCATACTTTTTATTTGAATTTTGAAAAGTTTGTAATATGATTACTAACTCATATGTATATTCTGTGTTCAAGTGTCCTCTTCAACCTAATGCTATTGATTGTGGTTATTACATCTTGAGATTCATGCGAGAGATTATTGAACAAAGAACTTTGAGTATCCCCATTGAGGTTTGGACTGATTTCATGGATATACTTATATTTTAGACTATGTATGTCGACTAATAGAATTGAAATAAAACAATAATTCTGCAGTATTTTACTCGTTCAACACGTCCTAACACATCAGATCAGCTTGATGAACTACGAGAAGAGTGGCTTGAGTTTGTTGATTATTATATTGACTGGTAAGTATATATATGTCCTAGTTAATTTATGTGTTGATTGAAAGAGAAACGTATTTGTTGACTAGTGAATCTCACTCGTCTCGAGTGAATCAGAAAACTAACACTCGTAATCAATAACAACCTAGATCATCAAGTGTAAAGAGAGTCTACAACTAAGGGTAATAACACATATCGTCAAAGCT
This sequence comes from Polygonum aviculare, assembly GCA_934048045.1. Lineage (NCBI taxonomy): Eukaryota > Viridiplantae > Streptophyta > Magnoliopsida > Caryophyllales > Polygonaceae > Polygonum > Polygonum aviculare. The sequence goes on along the minus strand of OW204025.1, from coordinate 20,414,476 downwards.
CCTATTCAACCATCCCATAACAAAATATAACATAATCAGCACCAGCATCCATCAATCCTAACAATACAACTCTAATCAACACAACTCAGCACTACAATCAACCATCAACCTATCTAACACTAACTCCACACATCCAACATCATCAACAATATGCACCAATAAAGAAGATGTCAATCAAGAAACTACACCTTATCTCTCCAAGGGAAAGCCTACCCGAAAACACTCCTATACTCCACTTCTTATGTCGCCAGCTCCAGTCAAAAGAACATCCTAAAACACTCTTTTTTCTTTCACTCTTTTTGCTTAGGCGCCTTTTCAGGTTTTCACCTAACATCTCTCTTTTCATTTTTCAATGTTGGACTCACCATCTCACATCACTCAAAAATCTATTTTTGCCCAAGCCTAATGCTTGTCAGATTACCTGCTTTTTACTTGAACCGCCCTTTCGGGTTTTCAGTTCACCCCAGGATTTTCTGCCTTTTTCTTTATTTTTATGGCTCTTTTTTTTTTAAGTAATAGCAATAGTAATATAAATCCAACTCCCCCACACTTATAATAAACATTATCCTCAATGTAGAAAGACAAAAATAATATAAGGGGAAGTAAGGAAAAATACCACTACTGTGAAGGTGGTGGCTAGATCAAATAATTGAGAACCCAAGAATAAGTTCTACTGTCACATATGCTCCTCCATGGTGTTGAAATAGGCCACATGCACTATTGTGAAGGTGGTGGTAGTGGCAGATAATCAGGGTATGATAGGTATTCAAGCCACTACTGCTGAAAGAATGTCTCCTGCTGTTGAAAGTAGTGTGTCTACTGCTTATGGTACTGCCTCTCCTCCTCATGAAAAGTAAGAAAGCCTCCTCTACGATCATGTTGACAAGTATCCATGCTCTAAATCATCTTCCAAATATGCCTCAAATAGCCTTTTGATCCCCAACAACTATCGCACCCTGAGGCATCTCATCCTCCTTGTCATCAGAATCATCAGTCGCCCTCTCTTTAAACTCAACTTCAATAGATGTAGGGGCGACAATAGTAGAAGAAGATGTAGCCTCTTGATGGTCAATCGCTAGGTAGCGAAGAAGAAAGAAGCGAACAAAACGATTGCCCGAATTTTTTTTTTTTTGAATTTTTTTTTTTTGAATTTTTTTTTTTGCCGAACCCGAAAAGGCAGTGGTCGCTGCCATTTTCGTGGAGATTGCCGTAGCTGTTGTTGATTTGGCGGCGGTCGCTGCTTGTGGGGCAGCGGTCGCCGCCACGGACACCGCTTTTCTTCGGAAATAATGGCGGCGATCGCTGCCATTTAGGCGGCGGTCGCTGCCATTAATTCGTAGAATGTCGTAGCTGAGCTTGTTTTGGCGGCGGTCGCTGCCTTGGGGCGGCGATCGCTGCCAGTGCACGCATCATGATTCTTCGGCTTTCTGCAGGTTAGTTCGACGCAATAGAAAAACAAAGGGAAACTAATCTAAGCTAATCTAAAGGAAAGAAATCAACTAAATCGGGTTGCCTCCCGATAAGCGCCTTGGTTATCGTCGTGGCTCGACGCCTCGTATGATTTCACAAGATTGGACATTGTCAATGCCCTTAACAACCTATCAAATTCTTGCGAGCTCATCTCAAAGAAACATAAGTAGCCCAAGGATAAATTGAAACTAAATAACATGTCATTCAAAAATCGTTTCAATTTATCAAACTTGTGTGTCCAGTCTTCATAAAATGGCATATGCTCAAACCAATTCAACATAAGTGGTGGCTTTTTAGAATATGAACAAAAATTGTCAAAGCGCTTATTAGCATTACCACTTTCATTATGGATGAACTTAAAGTAATTTCTAGATTCTTCATTAGGCCCTATACTTGACTCTTTGGGGGGATGAAGAACAATGGGTAATGAGAGATTGGAACAAGGAATACCTGGATCGTCAACAACCAATAAGGTTGATTTCGAAACAGAAGGCATGGGGGACTTTGTTGGTGAAGCACAATCCTCTATAATATCATCTTCCTCATTTGTGTTCACATAGTCGCCCATATCATCTTCAAAGAACATATCACTATCAGAGAAGAACTCTTCTTCCTTCACAGTAATATACTCCTCAATCTCCTCAAATCGTGTGGGAAGGGATGCATCTGGCTCATTGATTTCAATGGACTTATCTGAAGTTAATGGATGACAAAGTGAGTAGCACCTTTCATAGTGCTGTGTAGACTCCGTACTCATATCATCCATCCTCTTAACAAGATCCTTCATCATATCCTCAAGAGAAGCATCACAAGTCTCAACCGGTTGTGGCATTGATTGAGATGATTCAACCAAAAGACATTGATGGCTCATAAAACAGAGGAAATCCCAACATTCCATAGGTTCCATAACAAACAGCCTTCTATTACTCATGTAGTAGGCCATCCTTCGAGTCTCAAGATTCATACCCTTGACAATGCCATTGCAAACATCACCCACAGTATAATGATATCCCCAAGCACTAAGGTCATCCGCATACTTTTGGAATCTAGTCAGGTACTCATGAAAGTGTTCATCTTCAAACTGTGTACACTCGAACAAAACCATGGATTAGTAGCACAGGCGGTGTGAACCATAAGATAGGTTCACACCAAGTTTGGCACAAAAATCACACAAAAGACAATTATTGCCTCCCCGGCAACGGCGCCAATTTGATAACGATGATTTAGTCGTTTTAAACCACAATTATGCAAAGAAAACCAAACTAACTTAAACCAAAGTATAAAGTAAGTAAGGGTCGATTCCACAGGGAGACAGATTATTTTTAGCAGAGAATTATGTGTCAAACAGAAGTAACAAGGGGGGTTTTTAGGTTTTGTTCACACATTAACATGCAAAGCATAAGAATTCAAGAGTTTAGTAATCAGTATTTGGAAACACTTAGGCAAACAAATATCCGCATTCGCTTGACAAGTTGATCATTGATTTCATTCAATATCTATGCAATGGAAATTCCAATTCCTTTTCAAAAGTAATTAATAGCACAACCAGATACTACTAACCCTAACTAGATAAATAATCATGAAACTATCAAGATTCAATCTAACTAGCAGCATTCAACAACAGGAATATAATTGGATACAAACTAAGATAAAACAACCAGCTTTTACCCTAGAATGCAAATTAATTCTCTTATGCATAAGACTAACACAACCAGATATTAGCACGATGCAGTTGCTACTTATGAATTAGAGATGCTCAACCAGAAACACTCTAAATCTAGCAATAACCTAATAACAATAAATCCTAGATGATCAGGCTAGAAATTATTGAAACAAGTCAATAGCAATTCAAGCAAGAGAAAAGATTAAATCCATGCAATCGATAAGGAATTAGAAATCTCACAACTGAATCAGAACGAACACTTCAATTGTCTGTCTAAGCAAAGAAACTTAGTTCTCCATAGATCTTCAAAATACAAATTAATTCCAAACTCAAAAACTAGGTCTAAACAAAAGGTCTAAAGCTCCTTAAATAGGAGAAAACAATCTATCTAAAAATACATAAAAACCGGACCAAAAACTATATCCATAAGACTAATAAATAAAACGCAGCGTTTAAAGGACGAATTCGCCTTGGAACTGGCAGCGGTCGCCGCCTATGGGGCAGCGGTCGCCGCCTCCCACAGAACGTGTATTTCTTCGTTTTCTTCACTTCAGCTTCAAGTGGTCTTTGGTGCACTTCGGCTCTTCCTTCTTTAACACTCAAAACTCCATCTTTAGCACCTAAAACATGACTAAAAGTATGCTAAAACCCCATCTAAATATACAACATAAATGTATATATCAACCAGATGTTAAGTTCAATGAAAGATTATAAAATCAATGTATTTGTTTTGTTTCATGCAGGTAGTTGATGATTGCAGCTAAAGTAAAGTAGGCTGATTACGAACAAAGTTGATGATATGCATATTGGTTATGAAGGATTACATAAGGTACATGCTAGGATAGAGTTGTTGTTCTTATTTTGGACTGTTTTAATTAGGACAAATTCAGAAGTTAGGGGTTTTACACTATATCTCAATTTGCATTAGGTAGGAGCTACGTTTCAGACATATTATTGCAAAAGCTAGGTAGATCTTGGAGTGTTTATTGGTTTGATTCATTACATGGCAGTGTTTTAGGACAAATACAGAAGTTAGCTTGGATCAGCTTGTTATGAGAATATTGTTTATGTTTGGTTTCATATATATACAATATATGAATTATGTTAAAAATGATTGAGTACTATATATATTGTGTCGGTGTGTGGACAAATACAGACTGTTTGAGCACCATTTCAATCATATGCAATATATATATTTTTTTCAGATTAAATGACATAGACAATGGTTACAATTATAGTTATAGACAACGGTTGAAGGTGTCAAAGTTCAATACCACAACGATCTTATTGAACAATGACAACGGTTAACAATATAAACAAATTTCAAATATTATTTACTATGAGCATAAGACAACGATCATACATACCTTTAGACAACGTACACACCCGTTGTCTAAGTAAGCGTTGACAACGGTCTACGCACCATAAACAACGGTTCATATAATATTTAAATATTTGAATATTATATATTATGTTCCATAGTCTTCGGTTAACAACTTCTTAGACAATGTACACAACCGTTGTCTATGAGAACCGTTGTCTATCACTTAACCGTTGTCTTCAAATAGACAACGTTGGATACGACAACTGTCCAAAAACCGTTGTCTGTGCCCTTTTTTAACCGTTGTATGAACCCTTTCTTGTACTAGTGGACTTAGCTTGTCACGACTAAAAGGGAAAAATTGAAGTATAAAGAAAAAAATTTGTTAAATTACGACCCGTTTCAAAAGTTCTTAATTTAACCATTTTAACATAAAAATAGTAAAACTCGTGATAAAACATGGTCCGAATGTTATATAATTTATAGTCTACCGGTCCAGATTCGAACCGTGTATTATGGTCGATCTAGACCGCTTAAACATCCCTAGTTTGGGTATCGTTCATTGTAAACAAGAGTTAAACCTGAGCAAGATTGTAAAATTCGAATGGACATTAAAATTTATCTTCACGTGTTTCATTTACAAGCCGGTAGTCGTAGGGAAAAAAATTCATTGGATATGAGTTTACATTTCCATTTTTTTACACATTACATAGAAACCAAAGCAAGGTTTTTTATAAGTGTAAGTTTGATAAACAGAAGCAAGCCATATGCTCTAAAATTTGTTTTTCAATATTTCATGTATCCTTTATATACTTAATAATATTACAATTTTTATAATATTATATAATTTATCTAAATAAATTTTAAAAAAATCAAAAATATTATTATCTTACAAGAATAATAATTTTAAAAATAAAAATCCTATCCTAACCAGTACGAGAGTGGACCGGGTCAGACTAGAAATCCATTATGGGTCCGGTTCTAAACGGATACTCAACCCTAGAATATACGTGCTAATTTGGGTGAACCATGGGAAAATCTAATCCTGAATTAAATAATAACATAAAAAACTAACCATTAAATGATGACTGGACAGGCACCCAAAACAGTAAAAGACAGCGCAGGATGGAGAAATCCAGGCAGATGATGAGAGTAAAAGTTGCCCCTAATAAAATCAAATTCAGCCCCCCCAATTCCACTCTACAGCTTAACAGCTGGATCCTGGGTGTTGATGTGGATGTGGCCTGTGGGTGGCCAGTTTTCCATCTCACAATCTTTGAATTGACACCAATCTTTATACTCCGATCCGAATATGCTTCCGCCGCCGGAGCTCCACCGTAAGCGGGCCCCACCCCACCATATGGAATTGAGTTCATTATATTATTCAGATCCGCACTTTGCATTTCTCTCCACACCATCCATCATCCCAACGCACATGTGAAAAGTAAACAGTAAACCCCCCCTCTTATCTCTCTCTACTGTCTGTCGGTGCTTCTCTCTAAGTTTGATAAGTTGTCCCTTCTGCCTTACGCGTTGAGTTATCAAAACCCACACACACACACTCTCTCTCTCTCTTCACGCACACACTTGCCCATCTCTCTTTCAAGTTTCTACCCCCGTGGACGTGGTGTTCTAGTTTTACAGAGAGAAGGTGTGTCGAGTCCTCCAATCGAAAGGAAAGAATCAATCTTTCCCTTTCCATCCCTTCGATTTTCTTTCGCCCCCTTTACATTATATTTGGGCATTTTGTCCTTTATTTGCCCGTCTCTCTTCTCTCTCTCCCTCCCTCTTTCCGTGCGAATGTGAGGTGGTGGTGTTTACAGAAACCAAAGAGCAAAGGGAACAATTAAGGCTTCGGATTTCAGATTAAGCTTTGAGATTTCGGATGGAGTTTTCGTCATCCTCTTTGATTTGAGTGAATAAGTTATCAGATTTGGAGGCCAGGCCTAATCTTTGTCTGAGCGCCTCCTGTTTGCCCAGAATGGATACCAAGGGGAGGCTTGTTGCTGGCTCCCATAACAGAAACGAGTTTGTTCTTATCAATGCCGATGATATAGGAAGAGTAAGATTCCATCCCCTTTTTATGTTTATCATCTCAGAATGTCTGGATTTCTACACATTGTGGCTGCAAATTTGGCTCCTATTGTGTAAATCCTTCAATTCACTTCAATTTCTCCCGGTTTGAACACTAACCCATCTGCTGATTTGCTCCACCGACAACCTTCACAGTTTACATTACCCTATTTTCTGTGATTTTATTGGGTTCCTTTTTAGTTGTTTTTTTTAACTAAACTTTACCCTTTTTTACCAGTCTCCTATAGAACATCTCCCTTTCAGGATTTATTAGATGATTTTTTCAGGAATTAGAGAGTGAATCTTAAGGGCAAGTGATTGCTGAGTTAGGTTTTCTACACTGTTCTACTTGCTTTAGCGGCGCATGGGGTGGCAAATTTATCTTTTTTATTTTATTTTATGTGGCTAAAAATGCTAAATCTCACTCATTTGTCCTCTAATTGACAACCCATTACAGCTGTCACATGCATTTCATGAAGGATTTGTTTCTCATCCTGAAAAAAGATAGTAAATTTATTTTCACCCACACAAGGAAACTTAGCTACTGACTGAACTGACTTCAGTGGGAAGAGCAAGTTTTGGATTGTGTCTGGTGTTCTGGTGGATTGCTCCAATATGAGCTTCCAGATCTATGTGCTTAAATTTGGGTGCTTTACATACAGGTGACATCTGTGAAGGAGCTAAGTGGGCAAAGTTGCCAGATTTGTGGTGATGAAATTGAAATTACAGTGGATGGAGAGCCATTTGTTGCTTGCAATGAATGCGCTTTCCCTGTGTGTAGACCTTGCTATGAGTATGAAAGAAGAGAGGGAAATCAAGTTTGTCCTCAGTGCAAAACCCGGTTCAAGCGTATTAAAGGTATCAGCAATCAATCCTCTCAAATTCTCTTCTTTTCCCCTATGAGTTCTCCAATTATTAGTAGGAAACAGTCTTAGCTCCTTGCTGTCTTTGAATTTCAGGAAGCCCAAGAGTCGAAGGTGATGAAGATGAGGATGAATTTGATGACATTGAAAATGAGCTTGATTATGCTGCCAATGGCAGAGACCCTCATAATATTGCCGAGGCAATGCTCTCTTCTCGGCTTAACATAGGCCGAGGAATGTCCAGCGCCTCTGGACTCACAACACCAGCCGAACTGGATTCCTCTGCACTTGCTTCTGAGATCCCATTGTTAACTTATGGACAGGAGGTAGAATTATCTGCTGAATGAATCATTCTTTCTTTCTTTTTTCAGAATTGCTGTCTTTGTTTTTTCATAGCCAAGGGGCAGTTTTGCTAATTGTGATTGTTTTATTTTTGTCGATTGAAGGATGCTGGGGTATCACCTGATAAGCATGCTCTTATTATTCCTCCGTTTATGAGCCGTAGGAAGAAAGTTCATCCAATGTCATACCCTGATTCTACCATGTCATGTAAGTAGATACGATTCTTGATCAATCCTAAGGTCTGAACCTGTTTCGGATACGCGCAGTTTTTGTGATATATTTTTCATGGAAATTCTGAATTGCTCGGATGATATTTTTTAGTGCCGCCAAGAGCAATGGATCCTAAGAAAGACTTGGCTGTGTATGGGTACGGAAGCGTTGCTTGGAAGGATAGAATGGAGGATTGGAAGAGGCGACAAAACGAGAAGCTTCAGATGGTTAAGCATGAAGGAGAAAATGGTGGAGTAGGCGAACCTGATGATCCTGATTTGCCCATGTATGCTCCCTTTCCATCGAATTTTCCTTCAATTCAATAATAACCCATTTCATTTCCAAACTAAAAATCTTTTCCGTCAATTGTTTTGATTTAATATGTTGGCTTGTGCTCTACTACTCTTAGGATTTGAGCAAGTTACTGGATGAAGTTACTATTTTAATAATGGTCTTTAATAATGATATGATTTAGTTAGCACATGTTTGGCAACATATTGGAAGACAGCTGCATGAGAAAGCGGCCAGCTGTATAGTTGATGAGCATCGAACAATTAGGAAATTGCTAGAAACTACATAATAACTTCTATTGCATTTTCATTTTCTATTTATTCCCATGTCCATTCTAGATGTTGTGCACGTGACAAGGACATGCATGCAAGAAACATGTTCTGTGCTTTATTCTTTGCTTAATTAAATATGAACGTTGGAAGATGTCCAGGCATGTTAATATACTGCTGACCTTTTATCAATCTTAATCTTCATTACCTACCCATGGCTTTAGTACCTTTTATTATTGTTTTTTTTATGGCATGCTTAATTTTCACTAGTGAGATTCAATTTCTCTATCAATTATTTGGTGTCACTTTTTCCAATGGATAATATTTGGTGGGAGGTAATTGATACTGTAATAAAATGCAATGACTACAAGTAAAAAGGCAGCTTGATTTTTAATCATAATCATGTATTCATATATAGTCTTGAGTCTATACATAATATTATCATAGCCTTAATTCGACGTTTTTTGTAAAGGATGGACGAAGGGAGGCAGCCACTGTCCAGGAAGCTACCTCTTCCTTCAAGCAGGATAAACCCGTACAGAATTGTAATCATTCTTCGGCTTATGATCGTTGGCCTCTTCTTCCATTATAGAATTCTCCATCCGGTGAAGGACGCCTTTGCTCTCTGGCTCATTTCAGTCATTTGTGAAATTTGGTTTGCTGTTTCTTGGATATTCGATCAGTTCCCAAAGTGGTGTCCCATTGAGCGTGAAACGTACCTGGATCGCTTATCGTTAAGGTATCATTCATAACCAATCTTTATAATCATGCTTGTTTACAATTGTCCGCAACTTACCCATGTGTCAAAATTATTGTTAGGTATGAGAAAGAAGGGAAACCGTCTGAATTAGCTCCAGTGGATGTATTTGTGAGTACTGTGGATCCTCTGAAGGAACCCCCTTTGATCACTGCAAACACGGTTCTCTCCATCCTCGCTGTAGATTATCCAGTGGATAAAGTCTCATGCTATGTCTCTGATGACGGTGCTGCAATGCTTACTTTTGAAGCTCTTTCTGAGACATCTGAGTTCGCTAGGAAATGGGTCCCATTCTGCAAAAAATACTGCATTGAACCCCGTGCTCCAGAGTGGTACTTCTCTATGAAAGTTGATTATCTCAGAGACAAAGTGAATCCTGCATTTGTCAGGGAGCGCCGTGCCATGAAGGTTTTTTTTGCCTCTCTTCATTTGAATGATCAGTGATATCATTGACGTTTTCTCCAACTGATTGAATTGTTTTTATTATGTTCGCGTTTGGTTTGTCCAGAGAGATTATGAGGAGTTCAAAGTTAGGATAAACGGACTTGTTGCAACGGCTCAGAAGGTTCCTGAAGAAGGATGGACAATGCAAGACGGGACTCCCTGGCCTGGCAATAATGTCAGGGATCATCCAGGAATGATCCAGGTAATGCTAAATGTGGGCCATTTATGGTCTGTTTGGGTCACTCTAAATACAAATCTTAATATTCTACCAAAAAAAAATACAAATCTTAATAATGCAAGATAATGCATTATTCACGGAAAATCAAAAAGATATACTTAGGATGCTGATAGCTGAATACGATGCAGTTTGTATGCATCTATTTTAGGTTTTGTCTTAATCCAGATCATTTTATTTCACAATAGGTCTTCCTTGGGCAAAATGGTGTTCGTGATAATGAGGGAAATGAATTGCCCCGACTTGTATATGTTTCTCGTGAGAAGAGGCCTGGTTTTGACCATCACAAGAAGGCCGGTGCCATGAATTCTTTGGTAAGAGTTATTTCCTCAATTTGTAATCTGACATAGCCACTGTTGACCAATTAATAGTCATTTAGTCGTGTGTTCTAATTGCCTAACTCTCTCTTTTTTCCTTGTCCTCCCTCCTTTTCAGATACGAGTCTCTGCAGTCCTGTCAAACGCTCCTTATCTTCTCAACGTTGATTGTGATCATTACATTAACAACAGTAAGGCACTACGTGAGTCCATGTGCTTTATGATGGACCCTATTTCTGGCAAAAAAATCTGTTATGTCCAGTTTCCTCAGAGGTTTGATGGTATAGATAGGCATGATCGGTACTCCAACCGAAATGTTGTGTTCTTTGATGTAAGTAGATTTTTTTTTCCTCTCTTGGTTTAAGTTTGTGAATATGCTTTGATGTGGAACAACAAGTAGCTCAAATCTTGTCTCCTTGCAAACAGATAAATATGAAGGGGCTGGATGGGATTCAAGGACCAATTTATGTGGGTACAGGTTGTGTCTTCCGTAGGCAAGCACTTTATGGTTATGATGCACCAAAAAAGAAGAAAGCCCCAGGCAAGACATGCAACTGTTGGCCAAAGTGGTGCTTTTGTTGTTGGTGCTTTGGATCCCGCAAAAAGACCCGAAAATCAAAGTCCAAGGACAAGAGCAATAATAAGAAGCCCAAGACAAAGGAGACCTCAACGAAACAAATACATGCTCTGGAAAACATTGAAGAAGGAATTGAAGGTGTGTCATCAGTAAAATTAAAAAGTGGATTGAAAACTTTCTTACTACCTCACGTGTTACTAACTGGAATTGTATACTTTGCAGGAATAGACAGTGAGAAGTCAACTCTTATGCCACAAGTAAAGTTCGAGAAGAAATTTGGGCAGTCTCCGGTTTTCATTGCCTCTGCACTTCTAGAAGACGGTGGGACTCCTCACGCTGCAAGTTCTGCTTCACTCTTGAAAGAAGCCATTCATGTCATCAGCTGTGGGTACGAGGACAAAACGGAATGGGGAAAAGAGGTTTGCTTCTATATTCTGTGACAAGTTACAGGCATTGATCTTGCACATTGACATGCTAATTTAGTGTATTAATATTTTTTTTCTGATGACAGGTTGGTTGGATTTACGGGTCTGTCACAGAGGATATTTTGACTGGTTTCAAGATGCATTGCCATGGATGGAGATCAGTTTACTGCATGCCTAAAAGGCCCGCATTTAAAGGGTCAGCTCCTATTAATCTTTCAGATCGTCTCCACCAAGTGCTTCGGTGGGCTTTGGGATCAGTAGAAATTTTGCTGAGTAGGCATTGCCCTATTTGGTACGGTTACAGTAGCGGTCTAAAGCCTCTGGAGCGGTTTTCATACATAAACTCAGTTGTCTACCCCCTAACATCAATCCCCTTGCTTGTGTACTGTACTCTTCCTGCTGTCTGTCTCCTAACGGGCAAGTTTATCGTTCCAGAGGTAACGAATTGACAATCCTTCGATTTTCTTTATAAAATTGAACCAAATTTCTTAAACCTGAAAAAACTAGCAGCCTTGTACACACAAACTAGTTTTGCTATTAGCAAGTTGATTGACTTATTAAAATGATGAGTTAGAAAAGCTTATTTATGCTGGTTTATTTATGTAAATGACGTTACTATTAGTTTTAACCTAAACTACACATCTACCCTTTGATCTCGTTGTTTTTCCAAAATCTAATTTATTAATTTCAAATTGGTTCTGCATTACAGATTAGCATCTATGCCAGTGTCCTCTTCATGGGTCTTTTCATCTCAATTGCCGCAACAAGTGTCCTAGAAATGCAGTGGGGACACGTGGCGATAGACGATTGGTGGAGGAACGAGCAGTTTTGGGTCATTGGTGGTGTGTCGTCTCACCTCTTTGCTCTCTTCCAAGGTCTTCTCAAAGTTCTGGCTGGTGTCAACACCAACTTCACTGTCACTTCAAAGGCGGCTGATGACGGAGAATTCTCCGAGCTCTACTTGTTCAAGTGGACGTCTCTCTTGGTCGCCCCAATGACGTTGCTCATCATAAACTGCATTGGAGTCATTGTTGGGGTCTCGGATGCTATTAATAACGGATACGAGTCATGGGGCCCACTTTTTGGGAGGCTGTTCTTTGCCTTGTGGGTGATCATGCACCTTTACCCATTCCTCAAGGGTTTGATGGGAAAGCAAAATGGTGTTCCTACAATTATTGTTGTGTGGTCTATTTTGCTTGCCTCCATCTTCTCGCTATTGTGGGTACGGATCAACCCATTTACATCCAGAGGCGGCATTGTCCTTGAAGTTTGTGGGTTGAATTGTGACTGAAAAAACTACATTTCAAGGTAAAACAAAGGTGGTCAGGTTCTCTTTATTTTTCTTGTGTTTTGTAGATGCGTAAAGCAATACGCGTCTAGAAAGGCAGGAGATGGTGTTGTAAGAGGAATGTAGGGTAAAATTTGAGTGTAGATACAAAGGAAGAAATTGAAGGGTAAAGAGAAGAAGAGTTGGGAGGGTTGATGACTCATTTGTTTGCAGAAAGTGTTCTATTCATTTTTTTATGATACACTCTGCATTTTTCTGATTTTGGGGCATTTTTGAGTTCAGGGTTTTGATGTGAGGTGTCTTTAGCAGTCTATTCATATTTATGAACCCATCTGGGTCAATAAGGGGGGATAAGGCTTGATGATAATTCATATATATGTATTCATGGGTGTTCTGTACTAGATGTCACAAAGAACATACATAGTTTTTTTCTTAATCCAGATTTCTTTGCTGTCTGTCCTCATTTGTTCATCCTTTATGTGAAGGAAGTAGCACGTAATACATGTATGAATCCATTCTTATCACCTATTTTGCTAGGTAAAAAACATACATGTCCTTTCAAATGGAAGAAGACATTAAAATGTTTCCATGATAAGTACAGTAGTAGAAAAGTCTGCAATAGTACAAAGTTGCCAACTTCAGTCTTTTGGCAGCAAACAAGGTTTCCAAAATGCTCTCTTTTGACATTTCCATATGTGACGAAGGATCTTGAATTCTTGATGGAGAATAAGGGTGTCCATGTGATGAACCCTAGAACAGTCTGATCAATGAGGCCATGCCACGAGTACTCGTGGCCCCATGACATTGACCCAAGTCATCCAGATTCATCACCACCATTATTCTTTAATTCAGGATATGCTGATCATCCTAAAAGGGCTTTAAAAAAACAGAAAAATCTGCCTAAAAAGTGCTCATTTGGTTGAACAGTGAGGAAAATATGTATGCATGAATTTGCCATAGAATTTTCTATTATGTGTGGCATATTATGGAATACTGATATCAGAAAGATTTGATAAATCTTAAATTTGCTTCCTAGTATTGGTTTTTTTATTTAATACGCTTATAACGTAGCCTTAGGGCACACAATATAAAATTGTTGCAAAATTGGGAATTTAAAATGGAGAAAGTTGAGATTTTTGTATATAAAAGGAGTGAAGGTGTCCAGTTTCTGTTTTAATTGCATAGAACTAAATTCTTACAAAAATATTTTTAAAGAGTTTTGTATTACTTTTTTTTTAGTTCAACCAAACACATTTTATATGCTCCCAAGAATATTCTAACTCAACTTAATTTGATTGTCAACCAATCGGATTAGAATTATCAGTAGACTGAAAAAATTTGGACCACAGCTGAGGAAAGCTTGTACTGTAGTTACTTGTTAGCTGTTACCCTTTTCTGGAGGATTATATAACATGGCCTAATGGCTTATCATACGAGTTTCTTCTTCAAACACAAAGCAATCCATAAACAAATCAGGTGGATTCATCTTCAAAATGTTAGAAGGCAAAGCAGTGATTGGAGAAACTGACATGCTTCAGACAATGCAACAAGATGCTCTTGATCTAGCAGCTAAGGCTCTTGACTCCTATGATGTCACAGAAGCCACCGAAATCGCGCGCTTCATCAAACAGGTAAATCATGCACCATAGTAAATGGATGTTGTTGATTTCAACTGGTATGAATGAAAATGCTGAGAGGGAAGTTTTGTGTCTGGGTGTAGGAGTTTGACAAGGCGTATGGACCCGGTTGGCAGTGTATAGTCGGAATGGATTTCGGGTCGTTTGTAACGCATTGCCACGGCTGCTTCATCTATTTCTGTGTTGGGAGCTTAGCAATTCTGCTGTTCAAGGGCTCAGCTGCTTCTGATGACAACCAGGTTCCATCCTTGGATTTGGAGCCACTCAAAGCATGAGAACTTACTTTTTGTTTTTAATGGGATTTTCTAGTGTTTGCAGCTTGTTCATTGTTGATGTTCATGTGATCATGTGTTGTTGGTTTGGTTAGAAGAAAATCAGGAGCTTAATTACAAAGCATAGTTCAATTATGTAAAATCTTGTTTAGTGTGTAGAATACGCAGTATTTGTACATTGTACCTTCAGAATGGAAAGATGTTTTTTTGGTTTTTGGTAGTCAATTTTGTCGGTCGCAAGAACTTGATCTTACACCACAAAAACTTGGGATTTTCGTTATCTAAAGTTGGTTTGAAGGGATAATTTTGATTTGGTTTTATCATAGGCGGTTCATTTTCAGCCTTTGGGCCATAATCCTTGGATAAGATTTTGGCAGAGTTGTTGGGTTTATTCGGGTGTTAAGGGAAAGAGATGGACAAAAGCACAAGGGCAAGTAATGTGACCAAGTTAAGTCCATACGCAAAGAATTGGATGTGCAATTATCACGTGAAAACAATGATTACGCACAATCATTACACCATTAGTATGTCACCAAGTTAGTATGAAGATAACATCAATGCGGGGATAGCTCAGTTGGGAGAGCGTCAGACTGAAGATCTGAAGGTCGCGTGTTCGATCCACGCTCACCGCAATCTCATTTTTTTAACGTATCGTTCTTGGAAACTCGACTGCTAAAACGCATCGTTCTTGTCTATTTTCGCTCACCTCTCATGTAAAACGTCACCGTTTTACCTCCCTGTAATGTCATTATGATTTATGGCAATCGGTAGATGGGAAGGAGCTTGAAACGTCCAAACACCATAATAACCTTACAAAATCTTCCTGACGACTAGTATAAGAAGAAGGCATCATGTTTGTTGTGCAGTTATAAAGAGCATTCAGTATGCTATTCAAGGTTTGACCTCCTAATACAGGATATCAATTGTCGTCAATAGGGTGCAAAGAGCTAGCGGTTGATTGAAACTTCAAACTTTTTTTGAGTAGGATGGACAAAGAGAGTGCTTACAAGTTTACAACAACAAATATATCTAAAGGCGCCAAATTGTAGCCCAAACCCAAAGACCATCATTTACGCACATCCAAAGAGCAGATAATGAACGCTCCTAGTGATCACCAATTTCTACACATCTTTTATAGAGATTGATTTCATACTCATGCTACCATTACAGATGAAGGTGATGCGTACATCATTCAAGTTTTACCCAAAATGCCTGTTATAGTTGTCAACCTTGGAGATCAAGCGACGGTTTCAGGAGCACATGCTTCCTCCGGCAGTCTAAAGCTTAAACAAAACATGGCCTGCAATACAAGCCACCCTATGTTAATTTAGTGAGACAAAGAAGCAAACAAGGGGGAAATATAAACACAAGTAAATTTGAATCATGAGCTGATTATGTGTTGAGATTGAGATCTGTTTCACCTTGTTAGGAGCCACGTCACGAACCCTGTGAAACACAGGGTTGGATATACGAGCATCCAAAGCAGATTCTGCCACCTTTAGAAAGAGAGAGTTGACTAGGGTTAGATACAAAGGTTTCCCAGGTGTACTTGTAATGTAAATTAAGTTTGCAAAATACATTATATGGTGGTAACTGGTAAGGCATATCTGAGACGGAAAAGAAGGGCACAGCTTTTGTACACATGAAAGGAAATAAGAGAAATAAACTAGGGGCTTATTTGAAGGGGGAAAAGTTAAGCATAATCACATTTAAAGTCATGATCGTTCAAAAACACATCAATCGATGAAGAAAAGAAGATATATGCTGATAAAGCTTACCGAAGTTATAAATTCCTCCGTTTCATTAGCCCTGATGAAGCAGTAGCAGTGGATCAAAGGGAGAGCACCCTTCCAGAACTTCTTCTGGATAACTCCTCGAAATGCATCTGTAAGGAAAACCGACATTTAAGTGCCAATTGACAGCCTGAGAAAACTAAGGTTGTGAGCACAAACAGAGGCAACTTTACAAAGATGATACATAAAAGCACTTGGAACTTCTCAAGATGAATGGTTTACTTTGCTTGAGTGCCATGACTAAAAATAGTTCAACGAGTTCCAGGCGATAAATTGAGTGGTTAGAACTAGTTGTACAGAGAGAATACTGATGTCAGATAAATTCTATCAAGTTACAGTTTGACTCTTGGAATGCTATAAGTGTGTGTTATAAACAACCGTAAGACTGTGAGTGCTTCCCAACTAATTTTAAACCATGTGCACATAGAGTTGTACATTTAAAATTGTAGATGTGTAGGGCTCATACTACATACCTAAAAATTCTATGGCAGAAGCAGGCAAGTTCATAATCACGTGATCAACATGCTCCCAAGGCTTCGTCTTAGGAGGCTCCGATCTTCTAATAGCACGCTTTTTACTTCTAGAATTGCCCACTCCTTCAGTACCTACATTTCCTGCAAAGAACGATATACTGTAAGAAAAATATATCACAATTAGCAACTGTACAATAACCTTAAACAGAGAAATATACTTTATACACTGCTTCCATATAAATAAATCCATTCACAATCTGCAACCAATAAAATTTAACTGACAAAAGAAGAAAGCATCAATTTGTGATTTGGAGCATATAACTTAGAAAATACAAGATGCCTAAATATAATGAGCAGAACCTTCTTGATCACACTCTGCAGGTCGTTTACTGAGAGATAGGGGTGTAATGTCTGCCTTAGAATTCAAGCCATCCTGACCATCCAGGCTACACAGGTTAGCACATGCCTCCTTTTTGTTATCTGCAAAGAAGCACAAGTTATAATCATATTGCAAATAGAAGATAGCCATGTGAACCTCGCAAAATTATTAGTCTAGAAGGATCAGCTACCAGGTTCCATTTCTCGGTCAAGACTTGCATTCACTTGATCAGAAGCGCTGTGAACAGATGCACAAGTTTCTAGGAGATTCCCTTCCGAAGGTACTTTCATAACTTCAGAAACAAATTTTCTTGCATCCTTGTTATAAATGAAAACGTGATCATCAACCTTGTTTATCTCAGCATTAATCTTAAGAAAGCGGGTACTATCTGGGTTTAGGTCATTTGCATACACCACACATCCTTTCTGTGCCGCTGGAATAGCAAAAGGACCAATTCCAGCAAACATGTCACAAATAACCTCTCCTGGTTTGAAAAGTGAAACCAGTCTCATGTGCTCATGTTCCAATCTTGAGTTCCAGTAAACCAACCCATAATCTAGCTTGAATCTTGCCCCGTATTGTTTTACTTCGGTGACCATACCATTCTCTCCAGCTAGAACTTCAAATTTGGGCACCCGAAACTCATTTGTTATGGATCCAACCTTGTTGACAATGGTTCTAATCCTTGGATAATTTTTCTGACAAAATAGAAGAAATAATCCTATTTCAGAAAGGCGAACCATAGAAAATGATAAGTTGCACAAAACAAATATAACTAGAGAATCACTTACATCATAAATAACCTTAGCAATAGTATTCTTATACGGAAGCAGCTCTTCAGTTATATTAAGATGTGCAACATGGCCTACAAAGGTATAAAATTAAAATTATTTTGAGAGCATGATCACAATGCATTTGACGCATGAAACAATATATAGATGGACCAGCTATATTACAAGCAAATGGAAAAAGCATACTAACCAAAAAGGCTAAAATAAGTATTAGATGGATGGAATACTTACCTATTGTTTCAAAAGATGAAGGCACCTCAACTCCTTCCGGCAAAATCTGCTTCAAAATATGGTCTACAAATAAATTAGTAACACAACTAAAAAAGTAACTAGTCGAACAATAATTCACACTAAATGCATAACAAAATGAAACGAATCTTTCCAGGAGTTTGCCTATTGCAAATCCTTGACATTTAAAAAAGGACCTTTAGAGGGGAAAGGGAGGTATGATGCCGAAAATTTTCTTAATTCAAATTATGCAAACTGGACTTAGTAATACATGCAGTGCAAACTTTAAGCTTGTTAAGAGTAATGTTATCAGATTTCTCGAAAGCTAAAATACAGATACGCTAGGTTCAAATGGTTCTGTCGAGAAAAGTGAAAATATATAAGATACCATCCCTCTCTTCTGCTCTTCTTCCTATCTCCCTTCCCTCACCTTAATTATCATGTAATTCTCTAATTTTTCAAAATATATTCCCCATATTCTTTAAATTACACACCCAAATCATTGCACATTGCTGTGAGATCAAATGTCTTTTATTTAAGTAAACTACACCCAGTACTATTATTTAAGTAAAATATGCACTTCGCACAAAACAACACTTTCTAAGAAAATTTTTGAAGTTAATCACCCCGTACTATTAGCCATACTTTGATAGCAATTGAACAATCATATAACACTTTGTATTATAAAATATATACATAGATACACACATAACAGCACTTATTATTTCAATATAATAAGATGTCCAAATAAATGCACCACGTATTCTTGAACAAGGGTTCTTATTAGAAATTTCACTTAGTGTAAAATGGGTTGGGAGTTAAATTGCAAAGGAAATTGGACAATGGTTAAATACAATTTTCTTATTTAGTATGGTTTAAAGCACATTGAGCTATATAAGGGTGGTCTGCATAACATATCTTTGCTTTTAGTATAAATATGCAGAGCAAGAGAATTTCACACTAGCATTTAATCAATAAACAAGATACAGTCTACTAGATTAGTAATAGGAAAGGATGATATATCTGTGTAAATGCTGAGAGTAGAGGCTTTCACGCCAGTCAATTTACAGATTACATTAGCCTTCTCAAAGTCTCTATTGCAGGCAACTCAGTAACTATCTCCAACCGTAAAGCTTGGATACATACACAGATGATAAGCAAGAGACAGCATTATAAACACTGAAGCTCACACTTCTTATTTGGCTTCCAAGTAAATAAGTACACAATCTAAACATTTGAAGAGCTGCAACTGACCTGCATTCCAGTAGGAATACCCAAGCGTCAGAGAGTAGGATACTACATCAATATCAAAAAGCTTCTTAAGCTCAGCAAGCTTTTCCTCTGGAACATCTGACAAATCTGCTCATAAATGATGATTCAACCCATAAAAATCAAACCAATTACACGATGAAATAATCCATTGGGCCAACATTCAGCAAACAAATGGTGATTTCCTCAAGTCATAGCAAGAGACTAGTAATTCTGCTTAGGTTAACATCAAATCCCTCACCCAACAAAACAAAGAGAAACAATTTACCAGCTAACATTGAGAAATAGCAACATGCAGGTGCAAAAAGATACCAACAGAATTTACCTGCGTTCTTTATTTTATCAGATAAAAGCATGAAGCGGGTTTTATCGCCGGTGGGATCTTCAACAATAGGCTTTACTCGAGGCTTATCTAGCAAGAATCTGCAAAGAAAGACCATCTAATATCTTCATTATACGATTTAATCCCTTTTCCCCAAACTAATATGTAACTAAAGATATCTAACTTGGAGAATGAAAAATCCATATTATTTTGTTAAGCTACAGCATCATATGATCCCAATAGACACCTCATGACAGAAAAAACAGAAAGACCCCCTTTTAGTTATTAAAAAAAAGCAATGCCCAAGTATATACAATAAGGATTACAATTCCATACCCGTTGAGTATGCGAGTTGCAGCCTTACAGAATTCACGGGGTATTCTAAGTGCCCACAGCTGATACTTGACATCAAACTTACTCTCATCCAGCATTGTGTAGCGCTGCTTCCATACATGAAACATGAATGTTACTGTTTAGTGCCCTGATACTTGACAGCAAACATTTTCTCAGCCAACATTTTTAGCACAGGTTTGACACGAGAAATATGTATGCTATTGTTTAGAACCTCTTGAGTTCATGCAGCAAAGTAGTATAAATAGCAGCTTTTAAGGCCGCAACTATAAGAGCCCAAAAATCAAACAAATTACAGGACAGAAGGCTACCCTAGAAACAATTCAATCCGACTAGCCGTGAAGATGTGAGCACCTGGTCTTGCAAGATAAAGCTAGGCGGGTTAGTCAATTTCTGTTAAGCAAGCTTTTCAATCAAATTCCACAATCTACACTACAAAGTGCAATCCAAATACATTGTACTGTAAGGAAACGTTTTTCAAGAAATTTCAAGGCAGCGAAGAAAGTACGGTCAGCGACATTGGAGAGAGATGAACATTAAGGGGTTCAATTGAGAACGACAAGTCCAAACCGATCAGATTTGGAGCCCTAAGAATTAGATACAAGATGAATGAAAGGAAAATCTGGAGTCCAAACCTTGGCAGACTTTGATGAGACAGTGAAGATATGCCGGTGAACAATTCTGTCGCTGTGTCTCTCTGGTTCCTAGGGTTTAGTCTGACAGAGGCTAGCGGGCACGCAGATTTGACGGGTCTGCTCTGCTCCGGGAGTGGAAGACCGGAGCTATAGGTACGAAAGAATAAATAGTTTTCTACTGAATTTCAAGTCAACTAGTGTAATTTCCTTTGCTACGGAAGGGATATTTTTATTTTTTCTATTTTAATTATCATTTATTAAATTCATAGAAAATAATTTCAAAACATTTTTAAGTTTTAACAAAATAGTTTGTTATTTTCTTACATGAATATGTATTTTGTAATGTTACAAGTTTATTATTTTTCTATCGTTTCAATCAATATTATTATATAATAGATATAATACTCTCTCTGTTCCTGAAAATTTGTCCATAAAGTGGTTTTTGTACTGGATTAAGAAACATCACATCAAAGGAAAGGGTGGAAAATAATTCCTTTTGCAAGCAAGTTGTTCACGTGTGCAGTTAAAAAGTGAGAATCCATGCCAATTTGTCTCAACCAATGAGAGAACACTTTAGATTTGTGGAAACCAATAGAAAAGCAGTATACAAAGCACATAGATCACCACTGGCTTATTTAAGCCTTAACAATTTTGTTTCTTCTTACACAAAAAATATCAAAGAGCTCTCAACATGAAAAGCTAAGCATTCAATACAAGCAGTAAATACAAAAGTTAATTCTTGCATCACAGCAGGTCTTTAATGGCTTCAGCGATGGACATTAATGAAGTCCAACAAGAAGAGGGCCACCCCCAGGTCACAACATGGTGCATGAATGGGATCTGAATGAACCGGCAGAGGTGACAGAAGAAGGACCAGGGTTTGACACGCCACAGGCAGGACAACAGGCAGCAACAAATTTGCATCATCAGTCATCAAAGAGTAAGCTCAGCAGTGATAAACGCTTCCAAATTCTCATGAAGCTTCATGAATTACCAAAAAAAAATGGTGAGTTAAGAAGAGGACAAATGCAAGTAATTGCAGAAGAATATGGTGTCTCTACAAGAACAACCTCCAGAATATGGAACACATACAAGCAACAAAGTCAAGCTGGCCGGAGCATCAATGTAAGCACAAAGTACCAAAACAGTGGCAGGAAGAGGACAACATTCAGAGAGGAGCAAGTCAGTACACTGAACATGGGTGATAGAACAACAATCAGGGATTTAGCAGTCAAGCTGGACTGCTCAACAACTGTAGCATTCAGATTAATCAAGAGAGGCCTTATTAGGCCACACACAAATGCATTAAAGCCGGGGCTGAAAGATTCAAACAAAGTAACAAGACTAGCATGGATTCTTAGCTTATTGCAAGGGGACACACCAACAAACAAGAAACACTATTTTCCTATGTTTGATTTTGTCCACATAGATGAAAAGTGGTTCCAACTAAGCAAAAAATCCCAAAGAGTATATCTGGCACAACATGAAAGGGGACCATATAGGGCTGCTCAATCTAGCAAATTTATTCATAAGGTGATGTTCACAACAGCAGTTGCAAGGCCCAGATTTGACTCAAATGGAATATGCATTTTTGATGGAAAGATTGGCATCTTTCCATTTAGCTATAAGGAACCAGCAAAGAGAAAATCCAAAAACAGGGCTAAAGGAACAATGGTGGCAAAACTCATAGAATCAGTGAACAAGAAAGTGACAAGAAGCATGCTCATTAATGAGATAGTTCCAGCAATCAAGCAAAATGGCCACAAGATAGAGGATCACATAAGGTAATCTTTATTCAACAAGATAATGCAAAAGCTCACATTACACAAAATGATGCAGAATGGCAGACAGTTTACAAACAAGATGGATTCACATTCATCCTAATACAACAGCCACCAAACAGCCCTGACTTGAACATATTAGACCTAGGTTTCTTTAGAAGCATTCAATCTTTGATGCATAAAAAGATGCCTAGGAATGTAGATGACATGCTAGATGCTGTGCATGAAGCTTTTTTTGAGCTACATCCTAAGACTTTATCTAATGTTTGGATGTCAATCCAATATGTAATGAATGAAATTCTAAAAGTCAAGGGTGGGAATGATTATGATTTGCCTCATATAAACAAGAGAAGACTAGAAGAACAGGGCAATCTACCTACAGAAGTTGAAGCACCTATGTAGGTAGTGCATGAAGCATGGGATATTGTAAATGCACAACACCAGGATAAGCAAGTCAGGAAAATATTCAAGGTACTCAAGACACTGAAGCAAGCAATGCAGATCAGGAGACTGAAGGGAATGCTTTTGAAGACATGCACCAGTTTTAGCATGAAATATTTGTATAGAGCATATGTAACTTTTGTGTACAGAACAACTTTTTGGTAACTTCATGATGCACATGAACTACTTATCTACCCTATATGTCAATCTGAATTGAAAACAAAATCTCAGTTGAAAAAAGAAGAAGCAAGACGTCCCCTTGTCCTCATTGACACATCTGTTTTCACAAAGGAGTGCAGTAAGTGGCATGCCAAAGCCTTATTCAAGGCTGGCTTCCTACTGAATGTCACAACCTTTGTGAACAACTAACATAGCATGCATCTCAGTAAAAGAGAAGTGTCATCACTGATTAAAAAAAGAAAAAGAAAAAAAGAATCTCAGATGTCCTCTATTCCTCATTGACATAACCCTCATTCACAAATGAATGACAGCACATGGCATGCCATAGTCATAAAAAGACTGGCTTCCTAATGGATGTCATGTCATTATGTGAACATATGGAGAGATTGCATCTCAGTGAACATTTTTTCATCATTGATTAAAAAAAAGCAAAAAAATTTGAAAAACACACAAAATTGCATGAAACTGAGACAACATACAAGAACACAACATTGAACATTCATGAACATACAAGAAAGCTAGCCAAAGTTATCTGAAATTATGCATTCATGAACATAACAACACTGAAAAAAATAAAGGAAGCATGGCTTGCATTAAAGAAGTACACAAAAAGGGGGGAGTTCAACACACAACATTGAATCAAAACTGAACATCATTCACACAACACATACAAGCACATTCAACATAAAACATTATGGACAAATTTTCAGAGACAGTTAGAGGAGGGGACGTCAGCAAAGGAGGACAACTACTTGGCATAGGCCAAGCCCAGGTTTCGCCAAACTGAATTTTGATGGATCTAAACTAACTAACGGATCTACCGCTTCCGGTATAGTAATTCGCAACCAAAACGCGGAGGTAATCAAAATAAGAACGAACCAGTATGGAAATATATCAGTACCAAAAATTGAAACGCTGACATTGAGAGATGGAATTAGAATGGCCAAAGAATTGGGACTAAGAAAACTAGAGATAGAGGGTGATAACATGGCAGTAATTAATGCAGTTAACAAAAAGGGACAAAGCCCATGGAACATTGATATAATAATTGCAGATATCCTAGTCTCGTTAAACTGGTTCGAGACTGTCCGAATTACCCACGTCAGTAGAGTGTGTAATGCTGTGGCCGATAAAATTGCTAAAATGGGCCATAGCCTCCCTACAAATGTCATCATGAATCATCCAGAACTGAAAGTTCTCGTCCATTCGGACGCTCTAGGACGTCCCCCTTGAGGGGGTCTCCTAATTTTTACCGGTTCAAAAAAAAAAAAGTTAGAGGAGGGGACGCATTATAGCAATATCCAACATCACACAGAGCAAAGGCAAAGAAAAAGGAACCAAGGAAAACAGCAACAATGAAAACATACAGGAGTAGGGGGACTTATCTAATCCTCCGACTCAGAGCCTGTAATAACCGGGATTTTCGAACCAAATATTATGAAATTATGATCACATCATTTGGTCTCTTTGATATTATTAATTAATTAATGGTACATCTATTAAATAAAGCTATGTGTTTTTCAATATATATAAAAGCAAACAAGAACAAAAAAAAGAGAAAAGACAAGAAAAGAAAGAGCCCCTTTCCATGTGGCATGGCTAAGCTAAATTATCAGCTCACCACCCACGCATGAATGGGAAGTGTCCTTAATTACCTTTTTCCCCTTAATCACTTTCAAACCCCCAACTTTTGCCTGCATGGTGTCGACATCCCACTCCCTCTTTTATGCCCAATTCTTTTGTCTCATGGGGAGTGTTGAAATGAATTTACCCAAGTAAAGGAAAAAAAAACCCAACCTACCTTCCCCAATGCATGTGTCTAGATAACTAGGCTGTCAAATTACTTTCTTCTTCTGCCTTTTATTTCTTTCCTGACCACGCTCTCAGTGCAAAGAGTCTCCCTTCCTTTGTTCAACTTTCCCTCCCCCAAAAGAAAATTCCAGAGAGCTGTCACGTCCTCCTCCAAGAAGTAGGTGATTAAATTTCTCCCTCCCGTTTTATTTTGTGAAGAACAACGCGAGGTTATAATCTTAGAACACTACTTTGATTTTGATTTCTAATTAATCATGCATGGTTATTTTCTTGTAAACACATAGACTCGAGGAAGAACTCGCGGATCTAGCCGAGACCCGATCCGTTGGATCGTTTCGATTCGGCCAAGAACATAGGTTTAGAGTCCATTAATGTGCATGCATGTTAATTTTGTCGAATTGGTTCTCTTTCGGCCCGATGAAGGATCAACGCGGACCTCTCGGCACAAGAGAGCCCGATGGCCGGTGCATGCGAGCGGTCCGGATCTAGGGCTAACTTGATCTTCTTTTGGGTGCCATACCAAGATTTAGTTGGTCATATGTAACAAATTGCATGTTGAATTTTTTGGGATTTTAAACTTAAAGTGTGGGTTTGTAGTGCTGATTTGATTGAGGCTTTGAGGCCTTTTTTTTTTTTTTTTGTTCTGGGTAATTTAACTTCTGCATGCAACCACAAATTGAGATGGATGAGCAAACCGGGAGTTATTTAACAATCTACCCTCTTAATATCAATTAGTTAAGCCTTAATTGCATTTAAACTTATAAAATGGGGGAAATGTTTGTGTCTTGGCGTGTGAGATGTAGCAAAATGTGATGCTAAGTGGTAGCTAGCCTACTATATCTACATGCATGTCAAGTCCCATCATCCTCTCTCTTTTGACTTTTTATTTCAGTTTATTTTATTTTTTTTCAAATCGGATGGGTGGTAAATCGAATGAGTGAGTTGTTAATTGCTTCCTTTGCTAATTTAGTGGTTAACCATCTAGACTTAATCTTTTTCCTTTGGTCCGAATGTGTTAATGGTAACTTACTGATTTGGGGAAAAGACGCTGTAATGCAACTCAAAATTGGTGGAATAAAACAAAAGATTTATAATAACACAAGGAAAAGAAGCTCACTTTATTTATATACCTTTATGCATGTATGAAAAAATTGAAATAAGTTAACTAGTGAATTATGTGGTATGATAACTTATAGTATAACTAAGATAGCGATCAAATCGGCAATAATTTTGGGTAATCTACTTCAGGCTTGAAACTATCTTTCCGAAAAAACTAGAGTATAACACTTTTAGTTTTCTTAAAAACAAGTCATTTTAGTACAAATCATACGATTTTCAAAGACCATACATTTCCTCGGGTTCGAGTCGGAAATCCCATAATTACATTCGTAGTTCAAAAGCGTTAAAGCTTATTAGTTTACTCTCTGGTTTCCGGTACTCAACCTATCGTTGGACACAGAAGTCCGTCCAGGTCTAGATAGTCAGGCCCCTCAGTGGTAGTCTTAACTGAAACTTCTGCTTTCGCTAAGATAAGACAAGTGGATGGTTCCTGTGCACTTCGTATATTAAATGAGATCTGTATCCATTTAATATTTCGTAATTTCGTTGGGAACTGATATGCATGCTAGAGTATGATATAAGAATGAATATAGGTTGTTAGTATTAATAACCATGTGTTATATATGTTATACCTGTTGTAGCTACTGCTATTATTATTGTCGTAGTTTCATTACTACTAGTGGCATGCTGTTGTTATACTACGATAGAATGGTTATAGGTCCGAAATTGTGTGATCTGATACTGGATGAACCTCAATGGAGGCGTTGCATGTGCTAGGATAGCGTTAGGGACGGAAGCTGTCGGCTCGATATACCGTCTCTCTAAAAGATATATATACTAGGGCATACTAATATTGGAGTTCTAGTATTTAGGGTCATGACTCTACTCTCCTCCCGACTTGGAGTGAGCAATCGTGCTTTGCACTTGTTGAACCTTGCGTTTTCCTTACGCTTGGGATTCGATCATGGAGTCGCTATTCTTCTCTCTGGTCTTGGCCATACCCGGCACCTTAAAAGCTACGAACCTGTGTGCAACTTTTGCAACTTTATAAGATAAGTGCGATAGGCACCGTAATTAAGATGTCAGGATGAATAGTCATTCCTGCTCCGTCAGAATTAGTCTGCGGAGAATTTCTTAATCCTATGTGTGTTATAAATAGTTCCCAACACCGTTCTCATATCCCTCTTGATAAGAACCACATATGGTGCCAGACACTAATAGTGAGGTCTTATCCCACAAAATATGCATTCCACATTTCTTAATCTTCCTTATGACGAGTCACTGACTATCGAGTCATCGTTCGGTTTTTATACGATATACGATGTCGATACTGTTCAGTTTCTATCGTTTGAACCAATTGCTTCCCCCATTTGCTTAGTCTTTAGTTAGACTAACCCGTCCATCTTATTCAATTGCATGGCCGGCTGGTGTGCACCGTCTTCTATACGACACATCAGGACCTACCGGGATAGTCATCCGCGATGAATGATCCAGCTTGAAGAGCCCGAGCGTCAGCACTGTAGTACTTTTGGTGATCTTGTGTGTTATTAGACTCCTAGGATAGATTTTCTCTACTCTTATCCTTTAGCAGTCGTACTATGTGTTGGGACGATATTAAGGACGCCAGTCATTAATATCTAAACCAATAATGATCGTCCCTTGTTTTGATAATGACAAACTCAAATGTATTTGATAAGTTGTCCAAGTGTTGATCTCAGGTAAGACCAGTGGACGCACATGAGCGAAAAGGACAACAAGTGAACAACAGTCCCTAAGCTGTAGGAACGCATGTTACCAGAACTTCCAAGGCTAAACGTAATTGGTGGAGTCCCTGCGCAAGATAGGACGGATTCCTCATCAAGAAGGGACGCGCTCCAAAATACGGACGAAGTTCAAATTCACATCAAGGCCGCCCCAACATGATTACATCATCGTCCGGCCTTAGTCCTCAGAAGGAAGCTTCCTTTGTCTGGGCACGTGTAGACAATGCCAAAGACGTCGCTTTCCCAGCGATGGTCCCCTACCCACGCGGAGGCTTCCCAAGCGTCAACAGAGGCTCATCGCACCGTTGATCAAAGGTCAAGGATCCTGCAAAGCTTCAGAGGACGCTAGAGGACAAGAACCACTTCCGCTATAAATACCCCCTCAAGGGTATGCATAGCCGTGTGGACTTTGAAGACTTTCTCTCAAGCTCTCCCGAAGCATTCAAGAACAAGAACGAAGATCAAGAAGATCAAGTGAGCTTGAAGCAAGAGAAAGAAAGTTCAACCACATCAGATCCAAAACAAACCACAAAATAGTTAGAGTTGTAGTTTGTCTCTCTCAACGAACCGAGAGAGACGTGAGTGATAGCTTCCTTATAAGCTAAGAGAGTTAGGTTACCTGTTAGGTGGAAAGGAGTGTTACTAGTGAGGCTAAGGACGGACTCTTAGCTCAGAGAAGTGTAACGACTCGCCTAAGTTGTAAGGACTCTCTCTTAATAAGATAAGGGACGACTATTGAAAATCCTCCAGGCGGAGGTAGAGGTTTACCCATAAGACTAGTTGGTCTTAGTGGGGTTCCTCTATAAATACTCGTGTCCAATATCTCTCTGTATTTCCTGTTGAGTCTAATTTCCGCTGCATATAAGGACGCCCTTAACCCAGTTAAGGACGCCTTCACTAACAGACTTACGATCCAACAATTGGTATCAGAGCAGGCGCTCTAGATTAAGTTTGAGTTGCAGGAAACATGGAGATGGAACCTATAGGTATCTCAAGTGCAAAACCACCTCGCCTGACGGACGGCAACTTCAACAGGTGGAAGACAAGGTTCGAATGCTTCGTGCGTAGTCAAAACTACCAATGCTGGCTGGTGATAAAGAACGGCGACCTCGAAGTTCCTGCCGCCAAGAAGGACAAAGAGGCAGATTGGGGTCCCGAAGAGTTCAAGCTTATGAAAGCAAATGCAAAGGCCATCTGTTTTCTACAAACGTCCCTCTGTGAAAGGGATGCCACCCGTGTGAGCAATCTCCCAACTGCTAAGCTTCAATGGGAAGCCCTGGAGAAGTATCATGTTGGGACGCTTGAGATGAAAGAAGACGTCCAGTTGGAAGCAAAAAGGGACTTCTACAAATTCAGGATGTTCACAAATGAGACCATCACCGACTACTCCTTTCGCTTTGAGGCCCTTCTAACTAAGTTGAAAAACTTGGGCGTCAAAGAAACTGAAATTACTCAGAGGATGAAGGTTCAAGTCTTGATAGATGGACTCATGGGACCATGGAACTTTGATAGGATGACGTTCAAAGAGAACCAGGCCAACAAGGGACTGTCCATGGAGGAAATCTATGGAAAACTCAAAGGGTACGAAGCAAGAAGAAACCAAGATCTGGCTGAGATGGGAAAGAGTCCCCAGAATGAGCTGGCTTTAACTCTCGCAGCTAGGACGCCAGAGTATGAGCAATACTATCAAAGGCAAAGAGAGATAAACTCAATGCTAGAAGCCAAAACTCAAGAGCACCAAGAAAATCTTCGTCTTCAAGCTTCAATGGAACGCAAGGGAAAGACGGAAGAACAAATCTCTGAGGAAGATGAGCTAGCATTGTTGCACAAATCTCTTCGTGCTTGGTACAAAAGAGGCAAAGTCCCAAGGATGAAGATGCCCTACAAAAAGGAATCTCGCAAGCCTTCAGAGGCAGAAATGAAGGAGATAGTGTGCTACAAATGCAATAGAAAAGGACATATGGCCAAGAAGTGTACCACAGGACTTTCATCAAAAGAAATGAAGGAAAAGGCGCTGGTTGGTGCATTTGATAGCGCATGGGACGATCTTGACTCAAGTGATGAAGAGCCAGAATATCAAGTGGCCTATATGGCTATGGAAGATGCCCCAGAGGACGTCTCTGAAACTGAGCAAGAGGTAACCCACGAATCCATGCTAAATTCTCTTGAAAAATGCTCAAAACCAAAGCTCATTAAGTTGATCACTCAAATCATGCAAGAAAGTTATGCCATGAAACAAAGTTTTGAGGAAATTGAATCTGAAAATATTATTGTGGAATGTGAAAGTTGTTGTACCACGTCTCTTCAATTGGAGTCCTCTCAGGAAGAAGTCAAGTCCCTTAAAAGTCAGATTGTGTGCTTAACGCTCGAAAATGCTGGTCTTAGGGACGAGGTCAAAGTTCTAGGAAAGAGTCCGATGACTGAGACTGTTAACCCAATAGTTTTTGTCCCAGCTAGAAAAGGTCTGGGGTATGAATCGGGATCAAAGAACTCTCTCCCTGGTGACTTTGAAGCTAGCAAGACTACTGAACTAGAGCTTGAGAGGGAAAAGACAAGGAATCTAGAAGAGCACATTAGAGTTCTAGAGAGTGGTGAGAAAGGACAAAAGGACTACTATACAGATTCTGTCAGTCACAAAATCTACAAGAATATTGCTAAGGGAAAAGGATCTAAGGTAGCGGACCCTGAGAAAATGAAAGAGAACAGAATTCAGCGTCCTAACAAAAAGTACTATCTTGGAAACTATTATAGGACGTGCTGGCATTGCGGCAAAGGTGGTCACTACCAGTATGAGTGTCTTAAGCTGAAACAAGATCTTGAAAATGGAAAGAAGGCTAGAAATGGGCGTGAAAACGCTGAACCTAAAACTCGATCTCCTAGGACGCATGCTAGAAGATCAAATGATGTGAATGTTTATGATCATTTGCCTATGAAGAAGTTTTACCCATGTAACGAACCAGGTAGGGGTCACCTTGCCTGGGTCGCAAAGAACTAACTCTTCGTTTCAGGTGGAAGTGAGAGGAAGCCCGTGGATCATCGATAGTGGCGCGTCAAATCACATGACTGGAAGCCAGATCCATCTCACTTCTATCCAAACAAATGCCACGGGAGGAACTGTCTTGTTTGGCAACAAGGGCAGAGGAAAGATCAAAGGGACGGGCACAACAAAGCTGAATCAATCCATCAGTGCGTCCAAAGTTAGTCTTGTCGAAGGACTAGGCTTCAACCTCCTTAGTATCTTTCAAATGTGTGATCAAGGTGAAAACCTAGTCACATTTGACTCTAAGGAATGCCTAGTCATCAACAAGAAAACAAATCAAGTCATTTTCAAAGGGACTCGTGAAAACAATGTATATATCTTCAATCAAAGGTTCAAGCCTGCTTCCAAATTGTGCTTATCCGTCTCTGCTATGGACGCCGATCTCTGGCATCGACGTCTAAGACATGCAGGACCTAGCACAATCTTCAAGCTTCATCAAAAAGATCTTGTAAGAGGTCTTCCCCGAATTAATCCTGAGTAAATTGAACAATGTGAAGCTTGCATCAAAGGGAAGCAGACAAGAGCGTTCTTTAAATCCAAAAATGAAGTGAGCACAAAGAAGCCTTTGGAATTGCTCCACATGGATCTGTGTGGACCCATGCAAACCCAAAGCTATGGTGGAAAAAGGTATATGTATGTCATTGTTGATGATTTTTCAAGATTCACTTGGGTTCTCTTCTTGGTGTCAAAAGCAGATGCTTTTGGAATGTTCAAGATCTTCATCAAACAAGTAGAAGTTGCACTTGGGACGAGCTTGAAAGGCCTAAGGTCAGACCATGGAACGGAGTTCAAAAACTCAGAGTTCCTTGATTTCTGTGACCAGCAAGGAGTGTCCCACAACTTCTCTTCTCCGCGTACTCCACAGCAAAACGGTGTAGTTGAAAGAAAGAATAGGACGCTGGAAGACATGGCAAGGACGATGCTCTTGGCTAGCGGCGTCCCCAAACACTTCTGGGCGGAAGCCGTTGCCACCGCAACCTACATTGCCAATCGAGCTATGATTCGTCCTTTGCTCAAAAAGACGTCCTATGAACTCTTAAATGGAAGAAAGCCAAACATTTCACACCTCAAAGTCTTTGGGTGTAAATGCTTCATCCACAACAACGGCAAAGACAACATCGGCAAGTTTGATGCTAGGAGTGATGAAGGAATATTTCTTGGGTACTCCCTCACAAGAAAGTATCCATGTGGTGTTCAAAGAAAATGCTTCTCACAAGAAAGAAGCAAGTAAAAAGGAACGTCGCTCCTGTCTAAGGGACGATGATGAAGATGATGAGGAAGAACCAAGAGGCTCCTCCGACAAGTATTACGTTCCTAGGAACGCCCCTGAATCTCGCGATGAGGTTTCAGTGGGAGTCCCTAGTGAACAACAAGAGCCCTCTCAAACCTGGTCGTTAAACCAAGTGGAAGCCGGTGAGTCAAGTCAACAAGGAGAAAGGCACAGTGTGGACGCTCCAGCTGAGGGGGAACACACTGAACCAACCAATGAAGATGACAGCTTTGACTCTGATGAGTCTGATTGGACGGACCCTAGGTGTACTCCTTCAAGAGACGCTACGCATAGGGGATCCAACCTTTCAAGACTTCATTCCACAGATCAAATAATCTCAGATATGACAAAAGGAGTTCAAACAAGATCAGCTGTGAATCAACCCCTTAACGCCAACATAGCCTTCTGTGCCTTCAACGCTTTCGTGTCCTTAGTTGAACCTAAGAACATAAAGGAAGCTCTCCAAGATGCTGATTGGATTCAAGCCATGGAGGAAGAACTGAATCAATTTGAAAGGAATAAAGTTTGGACCCTCGTCCCTCGTCCGAAAAACAAAAACATAATAGGGACGAGGTGGGTTTATAGAAACAAGCTTGATGAGAGTGGACGCGTATCAAGAAATAAAGCAAGGCTTGTGGCTCAAGGCTATAGACAAGAGGAATGAATCGACTATGATGAGACTTTCGCTCCTGTTGCTAGAATCGAAGCCATTCGCATCCTCATTGCCTACGCCGCTCACAAGAGATTCAAGCTTTTTCAAATGGACGTCAAAACGGCCTTCCTCAATGGCAAACTTAAAGAAGAAGTGTACGTCGCTCAACCTCCAGGATTTGAGGACGCTGATCACCCTGATCATGTGTAATTCTTGGACAAGGCACTATATGGACTCAAGCAAGCCCCTCGTGCGTGGTACGATAGGTTTGCGTCCTTCCTCTTGTCCAACGGGTACACACGAGGTAACATTGATAAAACCCTGTTCTTAAAGAAAGTCCTTAAAGATGTTTTGATTGTCCAAGTCTATGTCGATGACATAGTATTTGGTAGCACTAACATGAAACTTGTAGAGGAATTCAAGAACTTGATGAGTAGTGAGTTTGAGATGTCCCTCATAGGAGAACTCAACTTCTTCTTGGGACTCCAAATCACTCAGCTTAAAGATGAGACGCGCATTCATCAACAAAAGTACATTCATGAAATGCTCGAGAAGTATGGAATGAATTCTTCAAAACCCATTGATACTCCCATCTCCCCCAACACTCGCCTTTATGCTGATGAAGAAGGCAAGAGTGTAGATCAAAAGCTTTACAGAGGAATGATAGGGTCCTTGCTATACCTAACGGCAAGTCGTCCCGACATCATGTTCGCCGTATGCTTGTGTGCTCGCTTCCAGGCAAATCCGAAGGAGTCCCACATGCAAGAGGTCAAGAGAATCTTCAGATACCTCAAGGGAAGAGACGATCTATGCTTATGGTATTACAGAAGAACGTCCCTAAACCTGGTAGCGTACTCTGACGCAGATTACGCTGGCCATGTGGTGGATAGGAAGAGCACCTCAGGAATGGCTCAATTCCTGGGATCGTGCCTTGTATCTTGGGGATCCAAAAAGCAAAACTCCGTGGCTCTCTCAACCGCGGAAGTAGAGTACGTTGCTGCTGCTTTGTGCTGCTCACAAGTCCTATGGATCAAGTACCAACTTGAAGATTATGGTACGTTCCTCAACACAGTTCCTATCTTGTGTGATAACACCAATGCTATAAGTATTGCCAAAAATCCTGTTCATCATTCTAGGACAAAGCATATTCACATAAGACATCACTTTCTTCGTGATAATGTTGAACTTGGATTAATTAAAGTGGATCATGTTAGGACTGAGGACCAAGTGGCCGATATTTTCACAAAAGCACTTGATAGACGTCCCTTCGAGCACCTCAGGTTGCTCTTAGGGATGATAACTTTTAAATAATCAAGTCCCGTTCTATTATTCCCTCCATGATTGGCTATGTCTTGTTGAGAACTCGTTTTAAAGTACATATGTTTTGCTTGTGTGTTTGAACGGTATTCATTTCGCTTTTCATCTCAAGAGTATCCCTGATCAACCTACCCTCATCATAAGCCGAAATGATGGGAACTCTAAGCTTACCTAAGCCGAGAATCTCGCAAACGCGTCCTATGAGCGACCTTTGTTTTATCTTTACGGGACGTACTTGCTTGATTTTCAAACATGGCTCTAAGTGATCATAGGGACGCATGTTAAGAGCTGAGAGTTGTCCGTTCAGAGTTATAATTTCAGAGATTGAGATCAGTGTCTGGGCCGCCGTGGTTCAGTTCAGTGTTGTGTGTTGAAAGGACGCCAGGTCAGAGTCCTTTGCAGTTGTGAAAAGTTTGAAATTTGAAAAAGAGAAGGTGAACCGTCGCGGGATTTCGAGCGAAGATCTCGGGATATGCGCTAACAGTGCTCAACAGTTGTGTTTCTTAGCAAAGAAGAAAGCCACGTGTGGGAAAGCGGGTGGAGGAAGCCGAGTGTAAAGACCCTGCTACCCCTGACCGTTCAACTTCGTCTTCTTCCTATAAATACCCACCTGTGCACTCCGAAAAACCTTCTTTGCTCCTCTGTTGTTTGCTCACTTGTAGAAATCTCTCAAGATCTTCAAAATCTTCAAACGCATCCCGAAATCTCTCCTTAAACCCTAATCTTCCCTTTATAAACCCTCTCTCAAATGGCCAACACCAGAGCTTCTAAAAATTCGTCACCCTCGTCGGCGGCAAAAAACCCTAGCTCCTCGAGATCTCCTCCGGTGAAAGGCCGGTCTTTAATGGAGTCAAGGGACAGACCTTCCGGCCGCCAAGAACCCCCTCACCACCATTCTTCGTCTCAATCCACCCAGCGTCGCCACTCCAACACCCCGCCTCAGCCACAAAAATCCCAACCTCCATCTTCAAGGCCCCATTCTCACTCTTCCTCCAAACCCCAACAAAAACCTCATCCCTCTCAATCTAAATCCCAACCCTCTCAGAAACGGTTTTCGTTTCTCGAGAAACCTTTCGTCCCAGAGCCAGAACAAGGGGCTGCTAGCAAAGGCACCGTCTTTAGACTTCCGGCCCAACCCAAACGCCGTCCTCCTCTTGACCCCCTCATTGAGGACTGACTTGAAAAAGAGCCAAGGACGCTCGCTAACATCTGTCTACGGGCGTCCGTCAACGACCACCCTCCAAAAATCCAACGCCACCTCCACTGATATAATGGAGTTTGTCGTGGCTCCTGCGGGTTCCGTCCCATCCCAAAAATGCAAAAGGCCTTCTTCTCCCCCTCCTCCTCCAAAGCTCCAAATAAAAGGCCCTTCCTCCTCCTCCCAAGTCTTCCCGGTCCCTTCCTCCCCCCCACCTGCCCCAAAGCGACGCCTCAAGACCTCTGCTCAGCTTGAGGGTGTCACGGATGAAGAAATGGCCGCCATTCGCCTCTCCGAAATTCAACTGGAAAAAGAGGAGAAAGCACGCCAAGAGCAAGAGCAAGCAGAGAAGGACTGATTCACCATCTTTTGTATGCCTTATCTTGATGATTTTAGGTAGCTTTTGAGTGTTTTAGGCTGAGTTTTAGGCTTTGGTGTTGCATTGTGGCGAAAGACTCAAAAGTGTGCAAATTGAAGATTTTAAAGGATTTGTCGCTGCACGAATTCCGCGGTCGCGGAGCTTAGGCCGCGGGCGCGGTATGATGGCAGAAGAAGAAGTTTTATTTTCGGACATTGCTTTTATCCCAAGACAATATTTAAGGGATTGTAGTTTGTTTTGATTGATTATTCTGAAACCTTTGTTTGAAGACTTGAGTTTTATGAAGATTATGGAGAACTAAACCTCTCTAGGGTTTGTTCATCAATGAAGCTTTGATTGATTAGTTGGTGAGATTCTAAATCATTTTCCTATTCCTTTGGTTATTATTGATTCTCTTGTGCTTAATTACATGATTATTGATTGTTTCTCTAGGAGTAATTAACCTATTGAATTGATTGATTTTCTATTGTTGGAACGGGTTTGGACCGTGGACAAACCTATTCTGTGAAAACAACTTAGACCTAGATCTGTTGTCTATGCAACTAGGATTTAAGAAAAGAATTGATTGTTTGCTTGTGAAATTGACTCGTAGCTTGATTTCTCTTGCATGCATCCTATATATCCTTGTTCTTAATGCTAATATTGATTTGAGCGTCCTCTGTCATTGTTAAGTATCTCCTGGACCGTGGACAGGAGATTAGTCAAGATTAGGATTGGAATTAACCATTGGATTAAAAGGAATTGGTGTGAATCAATGATCAAACGACTCTTTTAAAGTGGATTTGTTGAATGAACCTGTCTTTAGTACTTTGATTAATCTTGTGAAACTGTCAATTTGTCTTCTTGCTTTGGTGATTGGAACTCTTGCATAAAACCCCCCTCTTTGTTCTTGGTTGACATAAATATTAGGCTAGATACCTCAAGTTCTCTAGGGTTCGATCCCATACTTGCTCACTATACTTGGTTTGTGTGTTTGGGTTTATTTTTGATAAGGGAACAACGATTTTACCCGAGTCAAGGACGCTGTTGAGAAAGCGATCCAAGTAAGTCTGCAGGGAATTCCTCAACTCCCTCCACCTCCTCCAAGGGTAGAGGACGCTCCTCAAGTCCAGGCCAAGGACGCTACCCCTGCTCAGCTGATGCCTCCCCCCCTGCTAAGCTGCCGCCTCCTCCCTCTGCTCCACTCCAAGTGAAGCCTATCTCAATGGTTCCGCCCAGCACCTCATCTGCCCCCCCACCAAAGCTAAGATCAGAACTCCTACTCCCTCTCCTCCTAGAGCTTCAACTCCTCCTCCTCCTCCGCCCGCTAAGGCTGCCGAGGAAACTGCTAAAGTCCAAGGGACGCCTACTTCAACCGTCCCTACAGAGTCCTTGGCACGGACTCCAGCGGTGGACGCGCCCCCTACAGAACAGGCGTCCGCTGCTGAGGACACTGAAATGGTTGAGTTCCAAGAGCAACGGAACGAAGCCTCAGATGAAGAGGACGCTCCTACCCAGGATGAGGAACCTGAGGACGAGGAGGGAGATGGAGATGAAGAAGACGCTGGTGATGAAGTGACAGTAAGCAATGGCTCCAAGTAGAAACGCTTCAAGAAAATCCTATCACCGCTCCTCTTCACCGCCCCGTTTCTGGAAGAGAATCAACGCCAAGAATTCTTGGAACTACTTGAGTTCCAGGGATGGACGCACTTAGGCGCTGAGGCCGCAGATGTTGATCCTAATGAAGTTCTTCGTTTCTACTCCAAGTTCGAAATCACAGAAGTAAACGGGAAGCCTCAAGGGACGTTTGAAATAGATGGGGACGAGTACTCAGTTGCTGAGGGCACCGTCCGCAAAATGCTAGGCCTGCGTCCTTCTCCTCCAGATGCTCTGCATGATCTGCCTTGCAAGAACTTTGCCCGCTTCTCCCAGGAAGAAATCCTCAGCAGAATATTCAATGGGAGACAGCCAGCTGCTAAGGACAGAGTCGCTCATTGCCTCACCAAGACGGGCGTCCTTGCGCATCACTTCATTGTGTGCATGGTCGTCCCACGCCAAGAGAAGAAGTCGATAATCCAGATCACTGACAGCATCTTGCTGGACGCCTTCTTAGAACGCAAACCGATAAACTTGCCTCGGGTCATCTTGGAACACATGGGCAAGTGCACAGGAGGTAGGCACTCTCTTCCCTTCCCCGGCCTGGTCAAGCAAATTCTGAAGCAACAAGGTCTCTATGCTCCTACACAAGAACGTTCCTTTGGCATTCATTGGGACGCCAGGCAAATCACACTCCCCCCAGTTGGAAAACTCCGGTGTGATGAGCCCCTTCCGTCCGTCAAGCGCCAAATGGAAAAGGAACGGAAAGAGGCTGAGAGAAGAGCTAAAGCTGAGCGGAATGCTGCTGCTGCGACTGAGGAAGGAAATCCTGACGCTGAAAATCTTCAAGTAGTAGGGACGCCAGCTGAGGACGCTGCTGATGAAGAGGACGAGCTCGATGGTATGGGCGTCCCTGATGAGGCCGAGAAGCACTCTACAAAGTCTCTGATGGGCATGATGATCGAGAACCAATGCATGATGATTGATCTAATTCAGCAGGTTCACGACACCCTCCATACCCACACAGAACTTCTTGAGCGCAACAACGAGCTCCTTGCA
Source organism: Polygonum aviculare (assembly GCA_934048045.1). NCBI lineage: Eukaryota > Viridiplantae > Streptophyta > Magnoliopsida > Caryophyllales > Polygonaceae > Polygonum > Polygonum aviculare. The sequence continues at coordinate 20,376,255 of OW204025.1, read as the reverse complement.
CAAAACAACCATCTTCAGGAGCAACACCTCAAGACCCTTGGCAAGCGTCCCCGAAAATGATCACATCCCCCCTCTCTAACCCTGAAACAATTTATCTTTTCTTTTGTTTTTGTTAAGACAATGGGACGCTGTCCCCGTTTTGGAACTCTTGTTGATTGTCTGTAATGATCGTACTCTATCCTTCTTGAATGGCGTTCATTACATTTGTGATTCATTTTGTCTAAGCGTTCTTTACTTTAGTTACGACTTTGTGCTTGCATGCTTTTCGACTTGTTCTCCTTTTCGATGATGCCAAAAGGGGGAAGTATAGTTTTGCAGAGATGCGATTGTCTTTAAGTTATCATAGAAAGCATGTGTTTAGGGGGAATTTCGGCCAAGTCCAAAGGACGCTAGTTAGGAATAAAATAGAACGCACTTAAAAGAATGTGTTGCATGCCAACCTAAGCTGAAAAGAAATTCAATTGTAGTTCCTTTTGCAAAAAGCTTTACTTCTGCGCTTATTGTTTGAAAGAGTTTGTCATCATCAAAAAGGGGGAAATTGTTGGGACGATATTAAGGACGTCAGTCATTAATATCTAAACCAATAATGATCGTCCCTTGTTTTGATAATGACAAACTCAAATGTATTTGATAAGTTGTCCAAGTGTTGATCTCAGGTAAGACCAGTGGACGCACATGAGCGAAAAGGACAACAAGTGAACAACAGTCCCTAAGCTGTAGGAACGCATGTTACCAGAACTTCCAAGGCTAAACGTAATTGGTGGAGTCCCTGCGCAAGATAGGACAGATTCCTCATCAAGAAGGGACGCGCTCCAAAATACGAACGAAGTTCAAATTCACATCAAGGCCGCCCCAACATGATTACATCATCGTCCGGCCTTAGTCCTCAGAAGGAAGCTTCCTTTGTCTGGGCACGTGTAGACAATGCCAAAGACGTCGCTTTCCCAGCGATGGTCCCCTACCCACGCGGAGGCTTCCCAAGCGTCAACAGAGGCTCATCGCACCGTTGATCAAAGGTCAAGGATCCTGCAAAGCTTCAGAGGACGCTAGAGGACAAGAACCACTTCCGCTATAAATACCCCCTCAAGGGTATGCATAGCCGTGTGGACTTTGAAGACTTTCTCTCAAGCTCTCCCGAAGCATTCAAGAACAAGAACGAAGATCAAGAAGATCAAGTGAGCTTGAAGCAAGAGAAAGAAAGTCCAACCACATCAGATCCAAAACAAACCACAAAATAGTTAGAGTTGTAGTTTGTCTCTCTCAACGAACCGAGAGAGACGTGAGTGATAGCTTCCTTATAAGCTAAGAGAGTTAGGTTACCTGTTAGGTGGAAAGGAGTGTTACTAGTGAGGCTAAGGACGGACTCTTAGCTCAGAGAAGTGTAACGACTCGCCTAAGTTGTAAGGACTCTCTCTTAATAAGATAAGGGACAACTATTGAAAATCCTCCAGGCGGAGGTAGAGGTTTACCCATAAGACTAGTTGGTCTTAGTGGGGTTCTTCTATAAATACTCGTGTCCAATATCTCTCTGTATTTCCTATTGAGTCTAATTTCCGCTGCATATAAGGACGCCCTTAACCCAGTTAAGGACGCCTTCACTAACAAACTTACGATCCAACACTATGTAACTAGGGGCAAAAGGGTCACATTATACTATTTAACGGATTTTTTTGACGGAAAGGTTCCAGGGGTGGCGATTTACTAACGGAGAGTCTTTTACGGGTAGTTAAAAATTATTAGTCATATTCGGGGTGGTTAAGTGGAATATGCTCTATTTTACGGGTGGTTTTAGGTGGTTGACTCAAAAAAAAAAGCAATGCCAAGATGAGTACTCAAGTAAAGGCATTAATGTAAAACTGCTCCAATAATGAATTCCGCTCAACTCCACACCACTGATTAAAAAACATGAAGTTTAAAGAGTCGGCATCATATGCTTGTTTTTTAAACGCACTATAAAGTATTGGGAAAACTTGTTATATGGAAATTTGATAGACATGGGTGACACTATTCTACTAACTAGAAACAACAAAGCAGAGCCTGAAAATACATGGCAAACCGTACAAGAATATGGATCCAAGTATAAACAAAATATTCTGCAGAACTATAAATTGTAGCCATGGGATAGTAAACTAAACAAAGAAGTATGCTCAGCGTGAGAATCGTACTTGCAACGACCACAATTGTGAGCACATCTCCAATTCTCTTGATCATCTTCACTCCATTCTTATGTGATTTGAATCGCTTCAATGCTGGATCTTTTGCCAACAGCTACTCCTAGAAGATATCCATACAAGATTTAAATGTCAATCATAATGCCGTGTGAGATTACAAGGTTGAATCCAGGCTTAATGTTGAAACAATCACCAACTAGTTAATCAACCAGCTATGGAAAGAAGCAATATCTACATTTCTTTGAGTACAAACAAGACATGCAACCATTAAAACCAAGAGGGATGGAGGAAGATAATCGATCCACAAAAAACGGAACGAAAAACCCCAAACAAAGGGAGTGTTACCTTGAACGAACTCAACCCCAACGAACTCAAAGGATGTCGAAGATGGAGGCCATCGTTAACCTCCCTCAAGCCACGTAAATTCAGAGAAGAGGACAAACCGAGAGCAAGAGAGGCTTTCAATGGCGGCGCAAGGGCAAAATCGAGAGCAATCTTCACTCGATTAAAGCGATGAATCTCTCAAGAGAAGTTTGTGAGGGTGAAGGGGACAAGCTCAGAGATCAATCGAGAGCAAGAGAAGTTTGTGAGGGTGAGGGAGCTTTGAGATGGAGGCGGAAAGCTCACATAGATTGAAGTCGGGTTTCGCTCAGAGAGAGGTTTTCAATGGCGGCCATGGATGGGTGAATGAAGTAGGGTTACACGTTTCCCCTCTCATCCATATTTATATATGGATCACTCACACAAGGAACAAGTAGATGGAGCAGACCATCAATGGCGGTCCAAAGAGCAAGAAAACTGGCCCAAATTCACATTCGCCAGATATTCACAAACCACACCTCATATCGTGGGAAAAAAAACCAACCTCTTGCATGTGGTAAAACTAGTATCAGTCCCCGTGCCTTGAAGGCACGATTTGATTTAACCAAAAATTTACTTAATTGTTATATAAAGTTATTCAAAGGAATAGTTTGATATAAAATCTTGTATTGTGTTATATAATTTGTTTTTTCTTGCAATTTATTTGAATGATACATTTTTTTTGTTTACAAAATCTCTTATGTTTACCTAGTAGATTTGGAAAGATAGATTTCAAGTTCCGTATAGTAGATTAGCAAAAAAATCTATAAAATCTCTTATGGACGCAAGATAGATTTGGAAAAAATCATGAATTACTTAACATACGTATAGTTGATTTGGGTAAATAGATTTTTTCAAGGAAAAAAAAATCTCTTGATAATTGCTTTAGTATAAGTAGTTTTTTGTTTTTAAAATAATTAAAATGAGAATCAAATGATAAGAAGAAAGCTAATGTGGGGTCGACAATTAAATTTCAACCAATTAAACAAATTGAATTGTTTTAATAAAGATGGGTGATGCGGACCAATGAGAAGATTACACGTGTCGGACTAAATATTATTTATAACCTCCGCTTTAGTATATAGTTATGATAAACAAAAAAATCAATTAATTTTTGCTTGCATTTTCATTTTAATGGAGGTTTTTGGTGGTTGAGGTGGAAGATTGGTAATGGTGATAAAGTGATAAGGAGAGAGAAATGAGGAAGAAAGAGATTGTAAAAGTAGGTAAATTGTGTGATTGTTTAGGGGTAAAAGTGTTAAAATTATGTGATATAAATGAAAAGAAATAAAGGTGGACAATCTTATTGGAACGTCCGAAATGGAAATATGGACAAACTTTCGGGAACGGAGGGAGTATATTTTATAAATTAAGACAGATACAAAGATTTTTATTTTTTTCGGTCATCGATAAAGAATTCTAACTTATTTTATGTGTCATCTTTTTAGTTTTCAATTACTAACAACTTTAGACTATCCACATCCCACTCCGTCTATAATCTTATTTATGAACTCTCCACTTATTTACGTATACACTCCGTCTATATGCATTTTTACTGCATCCCATGCTCCGTCTATATTACATTTCATCTCATTTATTTTTGTGACAAATAAGTAAAATCTTAAATTTTCTTTTATAATTTATTAATAAGATTGTAATTTTATTATAGATGATTATATTCTTTTAATACTCACATTTCGATGTAAAAAAATAAAAAATTGAATATAATATCGATATTCCACTTTGAGGTCAATTCTTACTTGATTGCTATCAAAAACAATAGTGATACTTCACGTCAAAAAGAATCAAACAAAAAACTAGAGTGATATTTCACATCAAAATGGAATCAAATTTTGATTTTATTACTCTTTCAAAACTTATAGTGATATTTCAAATCACAAATCGAATATTCTCTCTTGACTATTCAAGTAAAATGATGAATATCTTGAAAACAATTCAAACACATTTACAATTTTACCTTGGCTCATTATAAATCCACTTCTATTCATGACGAAATCACAAAATTGGAACAAGCAACCTACACATTAAAATTTCTCTCTTCATATTCCACCCATTCTCTTTTCATTTTACAAATTAGTCATGGGTTCATCTCAGAGACAAGAAGATGAGATTGACACTCATTTTTAAACGTATGAGAACTAGCATGGTGGGTGCGATGGGCATGATGATGGAGCAAGATTCAAGTATGGAGAATGATGGTTCAAGCTCCTCACGAGGTGGTGGTTCTCATTCACGAAGAAAATACATAAACCGTGATAGAGAAGAAGGACATCTTAGGTTGATGAAGGATTATTTTGATCCCAACCCAACCTATGATGCTCGGATGTTTCGATGACGTTATCGTATGCAACCTTCACTATTCAACTGCATCTTGAATGATGTGGTATCTCATGATCCTTACTTTCAACAAACGAGAGATGCACTCAATAAGTTGTCTCTTTCCCCTCATCAAAAGCTCACGAGTGCCTTGCGTTTGTTGGCAAATGGTTGTTCGGCGGACTAGGTCGATGAGTATTGTCGAATGGGAGAGAGCACATCATTAAAGTGTTTGAGGAAATTTTGTACATCCATCATCAATGTCTATGGTGATGAGAACTTGCGATCGCCAAACCCAAGCTATCTCCACCGCTTGCTGAATATGGCTTCTAAAAGAGGCTTCCCAGGAAAAATTGGGTCCATCGATTGCATGCATTGGGAGTGGAAAATTTGTCCAACTAGTTGGGCTGGACAATACACTAGTTATAAAAGGAAACCAACAATTGTCCTTGAAGCCGTTGCATCATATGACACTTGGATTTGGCATGCCTTCTTTGGAACAGCCGGATCAAATAACGACCTCAACACTCTAGGGAGCTCCCTCTTATTCGATGATGTTGTTGCAGGAAAAGCTCCTACAGTTCAATTTCAGGTAAACAACAAATATTATGATCAATGTTACTATTTAGCTGATGGAATTTATCCTTCATGGGCGACATTTGCAAAGACCATTACCCATCCAAACACCCCCCAGAAAAAGTTATTTGCAGCAAAGCAAGAGGCATACCGTAAAGATGTTGAAAGGGCCTTTGGTATACTACAAGCAAGATGGTCTATCGTTCGTGGTCCAGCTCGAATGTGGGATACACAAACTTTGGGTGAAATAATGCTCACGTGCATTATTCTCCACAACATGATCGTAGAAGATGAATACGTTGATGATGAAGATGATGAAGTAGGACATGGAGGTGAATATGAAATAGATCCAAATGTTTCTTTTGATGTTCATCGTGATATCCCTACAATTACAGAGTATATGCATAGCCATAATAAGATTCGGGATACTCCGATGCATCATTCTCTTAGGAACGATCTAATTAATCATCTTTGGACTCTTTATGGAAATAGTGTGCAGTTTCTTTGAGCACTTTAGATCCTATAAATTAAATGTATTTTGAAAGTGTTGTACCTTATTGCTTTTATGGATGTTTGGTCAATGGGAGTTAATTGGTCAATGTGCTAATGCTAGCTTATATGTTCAGTTTTATACTTATGAGTCGCTAGTCATTTTCAAGTATTTATAGGTGTGCAATTTAATTTGTAGAATGATTCAGTTTGCTTGCTTCGCTTGAATGGACTTCACTTGAAAAACTAGCAGTTCATTTATTAACAATACACTATACGATGTTTACTATGCACAATATCATATTGTTAATGGACTTTTTCTCCTTTGAGTAAACTTCCCATCTAATTTTGACTCATCAGTAACATGCACTTTTCATAGTTTATAATGCACTTTTTGCTTTTATGATAAATGTTTTAAGGCTTAGTGATGCACTTTTCCTACAATGTTAATGCACTTTTGTTTTTATCCTTTCTACTTTCTAGCTAAGGATGCATGTTACTTTTGTGTGCATTTTATAAAATGGTTATGCATTTTATAAAATGCACTTTTTGCTTTTATGATTTCATAGTTTGTAATGCACTTTTTGCTTTTATGATAAATGTTTTAAGGCTTAGTGATGCACTTTTCCTACAATGTTAATGCACTTTTGTTTTTATGCTTTCTACTTTCTAGCTAAGACCATCTACAGCGGTGACTGTAGCGGGTGCAAAATCCATTAAAATGAATAAATTATAGATTGGACGCATGTACCGAGAAAATGGGGAGCAAATAATGCACCCAATTCATGTCAGTATGTTCCCGGGGGCAATACGCGTGTACGCGCATGTAAGCCATTAAAACGGCCTAATGCATATACAGGCCCTCGAACTTGCACGTTTTTGTCACTCAGACCCCTGTACTATGAAATGTTCAATTAGGTACTTGAACTTAACATTTTTTGTTCAAATAGGCCCCTTATGCTGACGTGGCTTGGCGCGTGCATCACACGCGCGTATAGTGCGAGTGAAACTCGTTCCATTTAATACTAAAATATTATTTTTTAATTAATATAATAATAAAATATAGTATAATTTTGAAAATAAGTTTTATGCATTCTTTAATTAAAAAATAATATTTTAATTCAATAACAACATTTAATACTAAAATATTATTTTTTAGTTAATTTAATAACAAAATATAGTATAATTTTGAAAATAAATTGTATGCATTCTTTAATTAAAAAAATATTTTAATTCAATAACAACATTTAATACTAAAATATTATTTTTTAATTAGTTTAATAATAAAATATAATAATTTTGAAAATAAATTGTATGCATTATTTAATTAAAAAAAGAATATTTTAATTCAATAACAACATTTAATACTATAATATTATTTTTTAATTAATTTAATAATAAAATATAGTATAAGTTTGTACAATATTTTTTAAAAAAATTGTACAATATTTTTTAAAACAAATTCATAAAACATTGTATTTTAAAAATCTTATTTTTTTAAATTAAAATATTTTTTAAACCATGCCACGTCAACGCTGACGTGGCATCTATGTGGCGCTGACGTGGCATTGGTGTGGCTTGTGGCGCTGACGTGGCACATGGCGCGTGAGGAGGGCTTGATTGAACAAAAAATGCTAAGTTCAATTGCCTAATTGAACATTTCATAGTACAGGGACTTGATTGACAAAAACATGCAAGTTCGAGGGCTTGTAGATGCATTAAGCCTTTTTACATACATATATCATGTTATAATATTATAACTTGAATGCAAAGCCTTATCAATTTTTCTTTTTTTGAGCGAGAATGTAAAGCCTAAAGAGCTGATCATATGCTTTCGATTTAAATTTCCTCCAAAATGTCTATAAAATTATAAAGAGTAATCCCTACACATGTTCATTCGGCTAAAAAGCTTAATTGTAATATAAAAGTCATATTATCAAAATAACTCTCATAAGAAATTAATAAAATCAAATAAAATAATTTCATATTTTATATTTATTTTATGTACTATTTTTTGGACAATTAAATACAAAATACTTACATAATTTATTAATTAGAACAAAATTGTGTTATGACGAAGATTATAATTTTCACCTTCCAGAAAAATACGGTGAAAGAAATTGTCCGTCCATCGGACGGGCAAGCTTTCTAGTATATTAATAAAGTTGTTGTATGTATAATGCAATTAATAGCATAGATGGTTAAAAACATTTATGTGTTGTTTGTATAATGCAATTAATATCAAGTCTCCATACTGACAACCCACCTTCTTTTTTTTCCTACCTCCGTTCCTAATTGTGTTGTAAAATTTAAACATACTTATAATATGCTAAATACGTATACATGATTCTAAATTTATCAATTTGACATTCAAACTCAACCTTCGTGACCTATTGGGTCATTAGACGTTGATGGTTTTCACAGGATTCGCTTTATGGTGTGTAACATACGCTGAATCATTAATAAAACTAGGAGAACAGGCCCGTGCTATCGCACGGGACATGAGTTTTATATGTTATAATTAAGACATGTTAATCCATTCGGAGTATAGAGTCTACAAGAAAAATATATAAGGAGAATATTCGGAGTATAGCCATGTTAAGACATGAGTTTTGATGTAATAAGTAATATAAAAGTTAATAAAATATTATTATTTTGAAATACTTCATTCCTTGATGGAAACTCTACTCTCTTCCCAAGTTCCTTAGGTTCCTTCTCCGCATGAATGTCTACCCGTGTCTTGACGGCTTGACGCAACTCATCTAGCTTGGCCAACCGCATCCGAAGCTTTGCTAAATTGATTTGCATGTTAGTGAATATATACATGTAAAATATTAGTGCATTATTCCAATTCCCAAAAAAAATAAAAAAAAATATTAGTCACAACAAAGAGCAACATGGTAAGCAAGAGATCAGTATAGTGTTTTGATTAACAAATATGGGGCTTTTCCCCCTGGCACAAAAAAAATAAAAAACATAAGAGAAAAGAAGGTTGTAGATAACATGCTTTGCAAACCCACCCCACCTAATGGTAAGCAAGAGATCAAGCAGTAATTCTTATGATACACTCTTGTCTACTCACCACAAAAACACAACTCTTAGGAAAATATTTCCTACCAAACTAACATGTTACATAATGTGTGTGTAAGATTATAACTCACTGTAGTTTCTCACTTATGGTTTGTACAATCCACCACTTCTAAACTCTCCACACTTCTCCACATTATACTTCTCATGCATTGTCCCGGTTTTCTTGAACGCGGCGAAGTTTGCTCTAACCCTCCTGAATGCAAGATCCTTTGCCAATGATCTAGCTTCTTCAGACCCAGAAGTTGATAAGCCTTCAATGATCATATGTTGAAGTGGTTCCCACCCGTTTAGAAAGTCCTTGGTTAATCAAGGAGTTGTTAGTTTTATTGTATCACACTCACAATGTTACATTGAAAATGAGATTCAATAGCTAACCATTGTTGCCCTGAGTTTGTAAGGGAAGTGGCAATTCCATACTCACAAAGTAACCTTGATGTTTTCAGGCTTTTCATCACCAACTTCTCAATGGTTGATCATCTTGTTAAAAAACATTCCAAGAAAGTAAAAACCAACTACACTTAATTTGTTCCATATCTGTCAAAGTTGATTAAAGCTACCTTGGATGGATTGCTAGTGTCAATCCAACAGTCAAGCCACTGAGCCATGTTTTCACTCCAAAAAACTGATACGAACGTCTTTTCTCTTGCATTTGATGCTTCACGGAAGTGATCAGCAGTAGCATTGTCCCTAATAAGTTAAAATGCACGAGTATGACAGATGTTGTGGCCATTGTTGTAAACTCAGGTGGATTCCTGCAAGAAGAAGTCATATTTTAACTTGATCAGTGCATTCAACCAACAAGTTAAAATACATGAACATAAACTCATTATATCACAAAGTTGTGAAGAAAGTTATTAGTAGAAGAAAATGTTTTGAACCTTATCCATCTTGTACTAAAATCCTAGCCAGATTCAGCAGCTGAAGCCACCTCGCGATAGAACTTACATTTCTCATTAGAAGAAAGAAACTTAGAAGCAAATTCCTTATCCTATTAATCCAGCAAAAAAGATAAAAACTTTAAGCTTCCATTGAATTTGATGACAATAAAGATTCAGTCGAGTAATGATTGCTCGTACGACAGTAACCGCCTCTGGCCTCGGTTTATTCCACATCGCCTCTGGCCTCGGTTACAACCAGAATCTTGAATGATCACCTTGTGTACTCCTAAATGAAGATGGTATGTAAATCATAGAACAAGTTTGCCAAATGAACAGATTATGAATTGAGAATAAATAATGAGTAAGAAACCTGAAGTCCAAAACTGATACTCCTTGAGCATAATAGGAACAGATTTCTTGGCCAAATCCAAGTTGTTTGTGCTTTTGTAGATTTCACATACAATTGAACTTAGAAGAGGAGGTTGGTTGCAAATTAAACAAATGCTTAATGCAATTAGATTATGCAGGAAATAAACAGATCAGCACTGCATAAACATGTGACGTTTATACAAATCCTATGAAGCATTCAGTTGGGTCATTGAAAAATTCAGCATACCGGCCTTGTGATGCAAAAATTCAGTTGAAGGGCCTCCGCTTGCACGCGGAGGCATGCGGAGAGCAGCCACAACTCGCCGTCCCCGTCCCCCGCCCCGACCGACCCCCAGCAGGAACACCGATCCTTGATGTGAAGGCCATGCGCCACGGCAAGATCAGAGAAGGAGGAGAAGCAAGAGATGTGGGGAAATTAGAGAACTAAATAAATATATTAAGCAAAGATTCATCCTATTCCACTCAGCTGTTACCATATTTAAGCAGGAATTAATGTGGAATATTAAGTAGAAATTTTTTCCATTCACACGTCACCATATTTAAGCAGAGATTTATTCCATTCAACTGCTCTAAATGTACCGGATTCATCCCATATCATTCAACTGTTATCATATTTAAGCAAATATTAATGAGCAATTTTAAATGCGGTCAACTGCTCAAAATGCCACCACATTCATCTCATTCAACTGTTACCATATAAGCAAATATTAATGATCAATTTTGAGTAATGTTCAAGTTAATTTGGGATATTCCGCTGGACACAATATATTACATATATAACTCATTGCTCAATTGATTTTCTACTCATTGCTCAATTTTTAAAAACTCTTGATTTTCTCTGATATGATTAAAACTCTTGACCTGTAGATAAGGTTGGTGTGTGCTACAATTAAATTTTAAAAAACATATATATGAATATTCTCTAATATTAATTTACATCTTATCATATTGTAGTGGTCATAAGGTGCAACATTCATAAATTTAAAAATAGATGACAACGGGGTTCGAACCAAGGATCTATTTGACAAATGAAATGGTCTTAACCGCTATATTATGATGATGTTGTTGACAAATTATATATCTACTACAATACAAGTATAAGATTGGTCAAGTGCATTAAATGCGTTTCACACACAACTTTTTAATGTATTATATAGATAAGCCACAATCACACTTTGCTTCCACATCAGTCACAATATATGATACAAAATAGAATAAAATAAAATAAAACTAGGGTTTGTATCTCTCATCTTCAACCTGCCGCCCAATATCCCAAACCAGACAAATCTCTATAACCAAAGCTCATACCTTTGATTTCTCCACTTGCTTCTTCGAAAACGGCTTCGATGGCCCACAAGATTCTTACTTTTGTATCGGCGGGAAAAGAGGGCGATTTCTCCCATTTGAAAATGCAAAGGGAGGCATCTAGCCCAATGCCACTAGCCCCTCCGCTACCGCCTTCTGAAGCCCATCTTACCTTTGGCTTCCCTTTGAGCTCCTCTCAACTTTTTTTTTGTTTTTTTTAAAAGGTTAATTCCACATAGGCAATTCCATTCACATGAGCAAAAAAAAAAAAAAGTTGAACATCGAGCCCATTACCTGTACGTAAGCAAGGAAACCACACACGCATGTGAAAATCATTGATCAAGGACCCTATAGGTCGCGATTCTTAAATTTAGGTCCTAAATTGAGAAATTTGAAAGTTTAGAGTCCTAAATTACAATTAGGCACAAATTCAGTGTATTATAAAACGGCTTAATGCATCTACAAGCCCTCGAAGTTGCACGTTTTTGTCAATCAGGTCCCTGTACAATGAAATGTTCAATTAGGAAATTGAACTTAGCATTTTTTGTTCAATCAAGCCCTCCTCACGCGCCATGTGCCACATCAGCGCCACGTAGATGCCACGTCAGCGCCACAAGCCCCACCAATGCCACGTCAGTGCCACATAGATGCCACGTCAGCGTTGACGTGGCATGGTTTAAAAAATATTTTAATTTAAAAAAATAAGATTTTTAATATAAAATATTTTATGAATTTTTTTAAAAAATATTGTACAATTTTTTTAAAAATATTGTACAAACTTATACTATATTTTATTATTAAATTAATTAAAAAATAATATTATAGTATTAAATGTTGTTATTGAATTAAAATATTCTTTTTTTAATTAAATAACGCATACAATTTATTTTCAAAATTATTATATTTTGTTATTAAACTAGTTAAAAATAATATTTTAGTATTAAATGTTGTTATTGAATTAAAATATTTTTTTTAATTAAAGAATGCATACAATTTATTTTCAAGATTATACTATATTTTATTATTAAATTAACTAAAAAATAAAATTTTAGTATTAAATGTTGTTATTGAATTAAAAAATATAAAAAAATTTTAGTATTAAACTCATCTCCAGCCAATGCCAGCGCGACATGTGGCGTCTGGGTGCTTCTAATTTTCTTTAATTCGTTTTTTTTAATATTTGGGTTATTTATACATATTAAAAAATATAAAAAATTATATCATAATTCATGAATTTCCCCCCTCTATCCATAGACAACAATATTGCATATATGTACTTAACTTTAAAAATAATTATATATAATCGGGTTGTATCTTGTGTAAAATGCCCATTTTAAGTCGGAATGACTACTATTATACCTTTCCGAGTAGGGAATTTGCTCACGAGTAAAAGTCACGGCTACGCCGTGTCTAAAGGAGTTTTTTAAGCGTTTAAAGTCGCTTAAGGGCTTAAAACTATATTTTTATATTTTTCAAATTATATTTTCTTGAAAATTTGAAACCGACCGACATCGTTTAGGGTTTTGGGCCAAAAAAACTACATTTGTTCTATCTCGAAGTTGAAGTTGTGGTTTTGGGCCAAAAAACCCTAATGCTTGTAATATATATATCATGTGGTAGGTGACTCTTATTCCATCTCACACCATCTCCCTCCATCTTATCTTCCACAAAATCATTATGGATCCTTCACAAAATCCCTCCCAAAATTCGTCCCAAAATCCCTTCCAATTTAACTCCCAAGAAGATTTCAACAAATATACACAGTTCCTTTCACAATCTTATGGTATTCCAAATGTGCAATTTCCTATGCCTTTTCCACCGAACTTTGTTGTTAATCCAAATGCACATTATGCTATGCCTTTCCCACCAAACTTTGTTCATAATCCGAATTCACAATTCGGTATGCCTTCCTCATCCAACTTCGTTCATACTCAACCATCACCAACGGCCATTAGCTCAGATGGAAGTGTAGATCCATCGTCCATGCCAGCATATAGCACCCAACGAGAGGGTGTTGGTGCTGGTGGTTCCCATGGTGGTGGCTCCCGTGGTGGTTGATCTAGTGGTGGTCGATCTCGTGGTGGTCGATCTCGCGGTGGTCAATCTCGTGGACCTAATGGGGGTAGTGGTGTCGAACAAAGAGCTCCCATGGGAAAACATCATTGGGATAAAAAAAGATGTTAAGCTTCTCGTTAGCTCTTGGGTCAACATTAGCACTGAGTCCATCATCGGCAACGACCAAACGATTGATAGGTTTTGGGATCGAGTTGAGGAGTTCTACTCTACTCACAAAAGTAGCACTCAAGCTTACAGAAGCGCATCCATGTTGAAGACAAAGTAGGGAAGAGTTAATAGATTAGTGAACATGTTTGTTCGCTACTACAAAATGGCTAAGGCTTCTCGAGCTAGCGGTGAATCTGATAAGGATGTGTTCGAGAGAGCAAAGAATGATTATCGCGAAAACCATCCAAAGGGACAAAGTTTTGAGTATGAGGAGGCATGGGAGGACATGCACAAGCAACCAAGGTGGAATGAAGAGTATATGATATAAATGAATCGAAAGAACATAAGCTCAGAAAGTAGTGGCTCAAAAAGACAAAGGGGCAATGATGAAGATGGTTCAAGTAACCCTGATCCAGACACCCCAGTGAGCGCTTGGAATGCTTCACCAATCGAACGTCCTCCGGGGATAAAGGCTGCAAAGGCGGCAAGATTGAAAAAGAAGATCTCGTACCCACTTGATGAGTTTGACGAGAAAGTGATGAAGATAGGGGAGAACCTTCATCAGCATACTAGCCACATGGAAGCATTGAAGATGGAGGAGCTTCGAATTAAGGAGAGAGAGATTGATATGATGCAGAAAGCAAGAGAAGAGGAGGTTAAGGAGAAAAATTGGAACCGATTGATGGAAATAATCAAGATGGAATCGGTTTCAACACTCCCTCCTTCAATTGAAATGGTGAGAAGCGGTTGATGGATGATCTTGGCATATCCAATTGAAGGGTCTAAATTTGAATGGTCTCTAGTGTATGTTTTCCTAGTTTGCTTGTTATTTTGTTCGATTTCTAAGTTGCTTTCTTATTTCAGTGTGTGCTTGTTGCATTGTTTGATTTCTATGTTGCTTGCAGGAGTGTGTTTGTTGTACTATTTTGATTTCTATGTTGCTTGACTCTAGTGTGTGGTTGTTGTATGTTTTCGTATTGTAGTCTTTCTTATAATATAATTGAAGTTTTATGTCATTCTTGTTTGAAGTTGTCTGATATATAGCAAATGCCTTCACTTATCAAATCACTTTGTTAAATAAGAAAAGGTGGGAAATGACAAGTCTATGTGTTTGACAGTGACAAGTCTATGTGTTTGACAGTGACAAGTCTCTAGTTGTTGATTTCAATAACTACGAAGTGACAATTCATTTGGGTGGTTCTGCGACTTGTAGAAAATGTGTGATTCCGCCAATGTGAAGAAAATGTGTGATTCTGCCAATGTGGAGAAAATGTGTGATTCTGCCAATGTGCAGAAAATGTATGATTCTGCCAATGTGCAGAAAATGTGTGATTCTGCCAATGTGCAGATGTTATGTGGTTATGGCACATTTAACATTCGAAATTTGAAATATGCATAATTGTTATATAAACCATAGTCTATCAACTTAAAAACACAACTCTTCATATCTTTACTTACAAAATCCCTTCTCAAAATGTTTGATGATTCTTCAAATTCAACACACTCTTCAAACTCCTCTCAAAATATTCCAAACGTAACATAGATGATGAGCTAGAGAGTTCTTTGAACCAAATGCGAGTTGTGTACGAGTACCTCCAACAAGCTGCCCAACGTCGTAGGGAGGCCCGCTCTAGAAGATCAAGAAGAGGAGGAACTCGAGCACATATAGAAAGAGGAAGGGAAGCTGGGCATGAGCGACTATACAATGATTACTTCTCTGACAACCCAGTATATCCACCCAACATCTTTCGACGTAGGTTCCGAATGTACAAGCACGTGTTCGAGCGCATTGTTAATAGTCTCTCAACCGGGATGATGTTTTTCCAACAAAGGCCAGATGCCACTGGTAGGCTTGGCTTATCGGCCTTACAAAAATGTACAGCTGCAATGCGAATGTTGGCATATGGCACGGCTGCAGATGCTTATGACGAGTACCTTCGGCTTGGAGAGTCCACTGCAAGAGAATGTCTCTCCCACTTCGTTGAAGGTATTATTACTTTCTTTGGTGATTAATACCTAAGACGACCAACTCCCGAAGACATACATCGCCTATTGAGCATCGGAGAGGCTCGTGGATTCCCCGGCATGTTGGGTAGCATTGATTGCATGCATTGGAAGTGGAAGAATTGTCCAACTGCATGGAAAGGTCAATTTGATCGTGGAGATCATGATGTTCCAACCATTATTCTAGAGGCGGTTGCATCATATGACTTATGGATTTGGCATGCATTCTTTGGCACACCGGGTGTGTCTAATGATATTAATGTGCTTGAGCGTTCACCTGTATTTGATGACATTCTTCAAGGTGTAGCTCCACCAGTACATTTTACGATAAATGGGCATGAATACAACATGGGTTATTATCTCACTGATGGTATCTACCCAACTTGGGCAACATTTGTCAAATCTATTAGCCTCCCTCAAGGTCCCAAAGCAAAATTATTTGCCCAACGCCAAGAGAGTTATCGCAAAGACGTGGAAAGGACGTTTGGAGTCTTACAGTCCCGATTCCATATCATTCGCAATCCAGCTCGTTCTTGGTATGCTGGGTTTATGGGAAATATAATGAAAGCTTGTGTAATTTTACACAATATGATTGTAGAAGTTGAAAGAGATGAGTACGAGAGTAATGGATGGGCGGTTCCTCCGTATGATGAGCTAGAAGGGATCGATCGAATAATCTCAACCGAGAGGCCAAAAGAAATGAGCAGCTACATCCAAAACAATTTTCGACTACGCGATCAAGAAACGCACAACCGGCTTAAGGTAGACTTGGTGGAGCACATTTGGACAACATTTGGGCATCAATACGAATCGGATTAGGAGTTTTAAGTGTTGTATATGTTTGAATTAAGAATTTCGTATGTTGTTTCTAGTTTGTTTTCTTGCATGTTCTTTTGGTATGATTGTCGTTATGCTGTAAGATGTGAATTGCACTATGTTTCCATTTTATGGAATTTAATTTCCATCATTTCGTTTATTAATACCCTTTAATATATAATATCTTTATTATATAAAATCCGTAATTAGTAGTTAATTACATTATTTTATATAATTTGTATTATAAAAGGTGATATATGTGTAATTATATATGAAGAGAGAGAAAAATATTGGGAATGAGAAAAGTATGAATTAATGGGGTGCATGGATGTGGGTAAAAATTAAAATGGGGTGCATAAATGATGTGGCAGAGAGAGAAATTGAAAAAGTGATGTTGTATGTTACTGTAGCAGGGGCATTGTTGTAGATGGTCTAAGGATGCATGCTACTTTTGTGTGCATTTTATAAAATGGCTATGCATTTTATAGTATATGATTCTGCATTTTGTAGTAAATGCTTAGGCATACGAGTTAAGTGTTTTTTTTCCAATATTAATAAATGTTGTAAGCTTAAATGAAAATTTGCATTAAATGAAATAAACTTAAACCATTCTACAATACATAGTTTAAAATAAATTAAAACTATTCTAGATGAAGTCACCATCGTCACCAAGTTCGGGATAATAACCATCATTGTTGTTGGGGTTACTTGAATAAGGAGTGGACAAATCTGGATGTTGTGGTTCCAACAAAAGATTTTGCTAGTGTCTTAACCAACTTTTCTTCCTTGGTGAAAACTTTGAGAGATCCATGGTGATTAAGTCGACATTTCTTTGCATGATATCCGACTCAATCTTCTTCTTCTCTACTTCGACCTTATCTTTCTCCACTTGGATTCTCATTCGCTCAAGCTCATTTTGTCACGTGCTTGTTCATTATATTCATCAGACGTGTTTATCATTTTATTCATAAAACTTTCAAAAGTAACCGGATCAATCCTAGTAGAATTGGCCTTTCTCTTACCCTTTTGTTTATCACGACCTTCGGGTCTTTTGGCACGACTACTTCCGGCTTGCGAGCTAGGACTCTCGATTCCATTAGGAGATCCATCATCAAGTAAGTCTTCGTTGTGGTAAGGAGGCGTATAAATAGGAGGTGTAAATTGGTTGTTCCATTTTGCACATCCTTCCAACATGGACCAAGCATGATCAAACTTGAATTGCTTTCCCTTATTATCATTGGTAAATATTGCACGTGCTAATTGAGACTACACATACATTTCAAGAATAAGTATGTAATCACTAGAATATATTATTTGAAAATCATATAGTTAAGAAAAGATGTAAATAAGAATATATGATATAACAATAGTGTAAATAAATACTAACCACATCGATTTGGTTAACACCACTCGGAGGATTAGCATTTGCCTTCCTCAAGCTTGCCCTCCAAAGAGAGCATTGAGTATTAATAACCTTGAAACGAGATTCAATTGAATCATTGGTATGAGTCACCCGAACTATTGATTTCTCAACAAATAAAGTATAAACTCTATTCCAAAATGACTCCGATGATTGATTGATCCCAATTGCACCGTCTTCAGAAATAGTAACCCATGCTTCACATAGATTTGTATCCTCACTAGTGCTCCAATTAAGGCCTCTTTTTTATGAACTCATGATATATATTTTTTTAATGTATGAAGAAAAGAGAGAAATTGGACAATTGATGCTATGAAAACGAACCAAGAGTTGTATTTATAGAAGAAACTTACCTTTCAAAAAAAATTACCGTTTGATTTCAAAAAGAAAGAACCGTTGGTGGATTAATGTTTGTTTGCTTTTGGGTTCAAAAAGTTGGTGTGATTTTAAAAAAAAGGTAAAAATCAAATTTTCTAATGGTTTATCAATAAAGTGGTGGGCCCCAATAAATTTTAGACTCTTCTAAAGTAGAGTGGGTATTTGAACGGAGGGCAAAAAAATTTTACTTTATAGACTCTACAAATACATGGGATGTGGGGGGGGGGGGTTTAAGATGAGAGTGCAAAATATTAGATTTTAAGACTGGGATGTGGACGGTTAGTGTCATCCTATATGAATACATATGTATATCTAATTTATAATGATAATCACATATAATAAATATCATGATTACAAATTAATAATATCTAACATACTTGTATGACATACTTTAGGAACCTATAATAACATAATATCTTATTATAATATTATATAATAAGAATAAAATGATAAAAATACTAAAAATGAATATAAATAGTCAATGTATCTTCTTAATATATTTATAGTGATGGATGAAAAAATTATTATAAATTAGCCTTATTTTATTATTGGTAAATTAGTTTTAGATCATTTTAAGACATTAATTAAGATTTTCTATAGTGAAAAAAAAAATGAATCTAATTTATAATGATGATCAAATATAATAAATATCATGATTACAAATTAATAGTATCTAACATACTTGTATGACATACTTTAGGGACCTATAATAACAAAATATCTTATTGTTATATTATATAACAAGAATAAAATGATAAATACTAAAAATGAATATAAATAGTCAATGTATCTTTTTAATATATTTATAGCGATGGATGAAAAAAAATACTATAAATTAGCCTTATTTTTATTATTGGTAAATTAATTTTAAATCATTTTAAGACATTAATTAAGATTTTCTATAGTGGAAAAAAAGAATCAAAAAATTTATTATTGGAATCTGTTTCAAAACATTGTTGCCATTGAATTTTGAACCTTAGACCTATGAGTTATTGGGCAACACCACTACTAGTAAGCTTAGGGCTGGGCACCGGTCCAGGACCGGACCGGACCGGACCGGGACCGGGAACTTGAAAAAGTGTGGACCGGGAACCGGACCGGGAAAATCCGGTCCGGTCCGGTCCGTTCCTGGACCGGATTCTTATTTTTTTTAAAAAAATATTTTTTTATATAAAAAAATTATAATATAGTTAATGAAATCATATATGATTAATGAAAAATATATTATTATTAAGTATATAATATAAATATGAAACTTAAATATTAAAAATAAATTATATAACATTAAAATTAATATAATTTTTATTTAAATTAATTTTTTTCAAAAATCCGGTCCGGACCGGGACCGGGAACCTCCAATATCATGGACCGGGGACCGGACCGGGAACCGGGAACCTCCAATATCATGGACCGGGGACCGGACCGGGAACCTCCCGGTCCGGTCCCGGTCCATGCCGGTCCGGTCCGGTCCGGTCCAAAAATCCGGTCCGGACTGGATTTTGCACAACCTTAACTAAGCTAATGATGTTTCTTGGATTTAATTTTCATAATGATGATTATATAGGTAAGATTGCAACCAACACTAAATAGAGCATTTAATGGGGATACCACCTAAGTTATATACATATATATAAAATTACTAAAGGGGTTAAAAACATGATCATACAGTAAAATCTATCATTATTGTCCGAAATTTAGTGGGTTGAAATCTGTAAAATGAACTCGATAAAAACTTAATCGAGTGTTATTAAATCGGAACCCGACTTGTTGATCCGATTAGTTCTATATTTGAAAAATTATGATAAAACTTATAAAAATAATATTTTTATTTTTAAATATTGTTATTTAATTATGATATTATTTTAATAATCATAAGTTTTTAATATTTGACCAAACCTATACGATAGCCTGTTGCGACCTGACCCGACTTGATTCCCAACCTAATTAACCTGAAACCGCATCCAACCCGAACCTGAAAAGACTGAACCCTAGTCTTTACCAATGCATGTAGAACTTTTATTGCAAACAATAATCGATCAATTGAATATCATGAAATGTATATGCTTTTAATTTACGGACTAACTAATTTAATCCTTTAAGATAATCAAATTTGATTAATCCTTGTACATAGTACTTTGCACCATATTGATCCGATGTTATACATGAAACTCAACCACCGGTCTTCTGTCCCGGAACAGACTTGTCCCATCCGGTGCCCATTTGCCTCTGTCCGGTCCGGTGGAATCAGCCAACGCCTTACAATGGCCCCCCATTTTTGTTCTTGTTTGATAGTTTCGCACTTTCGGTGCAAGAAATGTTGTGCGGAGTGTTTGCTTTGGCATCGTGTTAAATTAATCTATATTTTATTAGCTTAATTACTCTTTCATTAAATACAATGGAGTTTCACATAACAAGATGTCTGGGTGGTGTAGTCGGTTATCACGCTAGTCTCACACACTAGAGGTCCCCGGTTCGAACCCGGGCTCAGACAACTTTTTATCATTTTGCTTTTTTTCCGAAGCAAGACGTCATCATCCTCATTGTGGCCTCTCGGCTGAAGCGCTCATGCCCAAGATCTCTGGTGGCAGGAGAGTCCTTCCCTTCTTATGGACCTTGCCAAGCCTATACAGAAATTTGTTGCACTCGTGTGAAGTTCCAAAACAAGCCATCATGTAATCTTCTGACTCAACTTGCCCCACCATTTTTTCCCTCTTCTATCACTCTCAGAATGTCCACTTCTCTGCAACATGCCTTTGGCGTCACGTAACCGGCTCTTGTAATCTTTCCTCCAAGAATCAAACCTGAACTTCAACCTCCTCAGTTCGTCCTCGGGACTAGCACTCACTCGGTTGCTGCTCACCTCAACAAGCGCCTTTGCATCGTCTTCAAATCTTCTCTTTGCTTGCTCAAACTCCCTTGACAAGTTACTCACTGGAGCTGATAAGCCTGATATACCAATACCACCATTTGGCTGCTCTCTTCCTCGTCCGCCTCCTAACATCACATTGAAAGGTGACTTGTTAGGTGTGCTCGGAAGAGTAGGAGTTCTAGCGATTGGTGACAAATTGTCTTCTGAATCATAAGAGCGAGGGGATAACTCAGGTCCTCCTGTTTGACCTTGAGTGTTCTCTGAAGCCAGTGACCGTTTAGCAGCTGCTAAACTCGCCTGCAATGCCAATCAAATATGATGAATCGGTGGTTTCGTGCAAACTATATATCAGTAAGAGAGCAGAATGACATGGGAAAAATTAGATCCCTACTTGTAAAGATTTTATCTGCCTCTGCCACATCTCCTCCATTGACTTCATTTTTGCTTCATAGTCTGACATTCTCTTCTCGTATCGTTTCAACTGTAGCTTAAGCGCAACATTCTCCTCTTCCTTCTGTTCTATTATTGATTCAGCATTTTCAAGTTGTCGTTTTTGCTTCTCCAAAACAGAAGATTGGACCTTGTATGCCTGTGTTAAATCTGATTGCTCTTCCTTTTTTACAACTGGAGGAGGAGGAGCCTAATAATAGAATTTGGAGATCAAAACTCAATACTTTTGAGTGCCTACGTTATTTAAAGAGATAAGAGTTGCTGGAAAGTTATAATTCCATTGTTATACCTCAAGTTGTGGAATTCTACTGGCTGGATAATCAGGCTTCATACTTTCATGGCTCTGTATGTCGCCCCGTTGCTTCCGAGTCAGCCAACCCCGTATTACTGTGGAAGATAGATTGAAAATATGAGGGCTCTGAATTTGGGCAAAGAAGCCACTTCACAGAATAACAAAGAAAAAATGTCACCATATTGTAAATGTACAACTGCTTTCTGGTGATCATCCCTTGAACCACTCTGTTTACGCCTATGCTTTTGTGTGCGACTACCTTCTTTCGGCTTCTTGGACAATGAAGCATAATGGTTTCTAGCGTTTTGACCACGTATGACTGCATCAGGAGTGCCAAGTTACAAGAAAATCCAGAAATAAAGAGTTTTAGGAAGGTGGACGATGTAATTCCGCCTCCATTAAGCAAAAGAAATCAAGGAGCTTATGATGGTGCAAGAAAATGCAAGGAGAAATAAAGAGAATAAATAAGAAGAGATGGACAGTACAGGATTGCAACGTAGCCACTTTATCCGTGACATTAAGATACTGGTCACGAGTCTTGTAGCCACGAAAGAATTTCTGAACACAAACAACAGACTGCAGAACTTGCTTCCTTGTATTCTCCAGTCCCGCAATCTGTAGATAGCAACAGTATGGTGCATAAGAGAAGCCTAACTACTTGAATCAGTGTGACATGCACGTAAGGAACAAAGAAATAAGTTCATAAAGTCACCTGTCCTGTCCGGAAAAACAATTTTGTGTAGCCAACTTGGTACATTTCAGGCATGATATTGAATTGTTGTAACACAGCAACTGATATACTCAAAGGATCCCGAGGTACATTCTTATCCAAAAGCAAGAATCCATATCTACACACACTCAGGAATTGTGAATGTTTTTTTGAAACTAAATTACTAAATTTAATGATCCTAAGAAATGCTTTAAATAGTTGATACCTTTGTGCAAATTCGGGATGTGTGATCCGAGAAGGATAACCAGATCTTGCAATCCTAACAACTTCCAGAACTCCACAGCACTTGAGTTGTAATGCAACAAGATCTTGCTCATATATTCCAGGAAGCTGGCTGCTGTTTGGTTTAATGCAACGGATGAAATGAGGGGTAGTACTTTCCAGGCGCTGCATCAATTTGTACAGCTGACCCTATATCACACCATGCATAAAACTGGTCAACAATATTATAACCATACAACACCTCCAAAAGTAGGAACTATAAAAAATAAATACAAGGGAGCCAGCCTGAATGAGTTGTCTTTTCACATTTTGTTAATACGTTATCTTCATCAAATTCTAACACTAACTTCCTTTTTAGCAGAGTTACTTATGATATGTACTCCTTCCATGGAGAATCTGATTGCAATACCTTGAATTTTGTCCCAACACTTTGCTTCTTCAAGCCTCTCATGCGAGACTGAGCATTGAGAATATTTGATGCAAATGACTGAAGAAGTGAACAACTGCTTGACAGGAGTACATGGATAGACTCAGAGGGCAATGGATCTCTGTTCTTCTCCAAAAAGCCAGCCGTTTCATAAGAAACCTGATGGACCTCAAATGTTAGCTACAATTAATCAACTCAAGGACTTTGAAGTCATACGCAACTTTTAAAACCGTAAGGATTTAACAAACAGAGGTAGATATTTGAATAAAATGGAAAAAAAAAACAGATCAAAACCCTGACTGAAGTCTGTATCAATGTTCAAATAAGCATATATAAAAAGGAGAAGGATAGAGTGGATATCGAATCCATGAGAAGTTTCAGAATTTGTAATAGCTCTAGATCAAACATGCTTCAAACTACACCAACCTCTCCAGCATAATGACGAATGCTGAACCTTCTGTCTCTTCCCACTTTGAAGCAGGGATTATAACTGATATGTTGGTTAAGCTTGGCTGCAAAAGTGATATCTGTTGCTTTTGGAAAGTTTGATTCTTCGTCCAGTAGAGATAACAGCCCAAGTGGTTTCTGCATCATATTAGTATTATCAAAAGAAAATAATATGTTCATAAGTTAAAAGCCTCAGAAGATGTAATATGATCACTACCCACTGGAAGAAAGTAGCATACTTGATAGAAACATACCTTCTCAAAAAGATTTAGGCAGTCTTGATTGTCTTCAAAATCAACCTTTGTCCAATCAATTCCATCCGCTTCATAATCCTGAGTATCAAAGGAGTAGAAGAGAATCAAATTCTGCAAATATTGCATAATACATCAAAAAAGATTGGAAATTTTTTCTCTATATTTCTCGATAAGGCTTCCTGGAGTTCAACTGCGGCAATATAAGAATTTATATCAGGTAACAGTTATTTGTTTACAAAGCCTAGCACTAAACATCAACTTCCAATCTAGATGCAAAAATGCAGAGATACGGTTATATAGTCATCCCTACGTGAATTTTGGAACAAACACAGGATATTGGCAACATGTTTTAAGCAGTTACAGAAGTTTTTAAGCACTGGGCCTACATAATCACATATAAGAGAACCTTGACAAGTTGAAAGCCTACAAAGTGTTCTTATATTCTGTTCAAAAGTTTAGGAATGTCACAACTCACAAATATAATAACAGTGATGTTAAAGGAAGTACAAGTTAAATCTGACCTCCTGCTCGAGTTTAAACAGATGGCGGTTGAAATGTTGCTGCAACCTCTCATTTGCATAATTAATACATAACTGCTCAAAGCTATTCCTCTGAAATTCAAAATTATATGACATTGATAAAAAGTGAATAGCATAACACAGAACTCCCTCAATCTGTGGAAGGGCTAAGAGACTACTGTAAGCCATTATATAATATATTGTACCTGAAATGATTCAAAGCCATAAATATCAAGTATACTGATTGCTCTCCCTGTATGTGATTTGCCAACTGCAAGTGACTTATTTATTTGATCGACAAGCCAGTCAAATAAACTTGAATAAATGAATTTTGACAATGCGTCTCGGGAATCCGTGGCCTGCAAGCAGCAAATTGAAAACCTATCAAGTCGTAATATAAGCATGACGCTAATTTGGCATGGTTCTGCAGAAATGGCAAAAAAATGAAATAACCTGCTGCAAAGTCAGCTTCTTGACAATACTATCCTTGCCAGCATTAATATTGCAAGTCGATAAAACTCGCATGAGGTTTTGCACACTGCATCCCATCAACTTGGCAGTGGAGGTGACAGCTGTTGAGAGCAAACCAGGATAAGCTCACTAAAGAGTGAGTTAAAAAAGAGCACAGACGGAGAAGTTTTCAGGCATACATTTATAGGATGGAGTGCATTCAATTCAGGAAGACAGATACAACTTACGCAAAACAGGATGATAACCTTTTTTATAGAAACTCTCCACAATAAAAGCTACCACTCTCCATTGATAAATAGCACAATGTTCAATCAACCATTATCTATGGAAGTTTCTCCAAAATTATTTTACAAGTAAATATAAACACAAAAATCTCTCACAATGTAACTACAAAAGACCATAAAAGAATACCTTCATCATCTACCACTTCAATATGATTTTCATTGTCAACAACTTCAAATTTTATGTTCCCTAGCCACAATACAGCAGCAAGAATTGAAAGTATACTCTCCTGATCTTCTTTGCTGATTCGAACAGTATCTAAGGCTCCCTGAAAGTCATTAGATAAAGAAGTATCAATTGCATGGATATGCTACCGTGCATTAACAGGATTTCATTTCATACATAGGAATGACATCTGCTACGTTACCATGAGTCTATTATAGTTGTGAGCATCATCAACCCCGCCTATTGTAAGGCAATCACTTTGGTTAAGGTAAGAGTAACAATTTGCTTCCCTGATATTCAGTCTCTCTGCAAGGGTAAACACAAATTTATGATGAGCTCATGAGCATGAAACAAAAATTGTGAAGTATTATGTTATTATACATACTACAACTAATAGTTGCAGAAATTTAAGGAAACTTTTTTATGTCATTCATGCTTATTTTCATTAGAATTGCAAAATCTTTGAAAGCTATGTGCTAAAGAGGACCTCTGAGAACAAAAGGGGCCCCAGCACAAAGTTGATAAAAGACATGGTAAGATCTTTCCCCCTTGGTCAGCTGAACTACTCTCGACTGCAAAATAGTATAACCAATATAAACCTCAATTTAGATCATCAGGGTTTGACTTGGCCTTGGTAACTTAGCACATACCTTTTCAAGTAGGACTATCCACGGGGGTTGCCAGGTCAACAAGAACCAATCAAAATTCAATAACCCAGGTCAGTATATGACTATATGGTACAAAAAAATTATTTTGAATTGCATTTTTTTGATATAACATACTTACAAGTTTGAATTGCAGCACCACACATTTTACCTATGGCACTGAAGTGAATCTCAATCAACTTTCCCTGCACAGCAGGAAATTTCTTAAGTTAGACCACATTTATTTGTTTTTCTTTTATACATAAACTCCCACAATAATAATTAACTAGCCTATGTTACTCCCGTGCTAAGCACAGGGTAAGATTGAATGGTAATTACCAAAAGTTGCGAAACTTAAAAACCATCTAAAATCTGAGCGTGATAGGTTTCAAAAGTTAAGAACAAAAGAGAATGGCTAAAAAATGAATTAAAGAGAGATTAAAAAAGAAGTGGTGTGTGAGAGAGGTTAAAAAAGAAGTGGTTTGTGGAAGTTAAAGGGATAGTGAATGTGGAAGTTAAAAAAGAAGTGGTGTGTGGAAGTTAAAGGGAGAGTGAATGTGGAAGTTTTTTGGCTGAAAAGTTGAGAAGTGGCTTGAATTTTTTTTTTGCTGAAAAAAAAAGTGAATAAAAGGACACGTGGCGGAAGAAGGGGGCTTGAATGGGTTCTGCTTTAAAGATATAGTAGGATTATGTGGACACTGGACACAGCAGAAACCCAAACCACATCGAAAAATATATATGCTACAAAAACACAAGGCAAGGACACAAAGGTAAACATTCAAATGGTGATCGGTATCTTTTACTCACGAATCGACTAGAATTGTCATTCCTGGATGTCTTTGCATTGCCAAATGATTCCAATATAAAGCTTGTTTGAAGAATTTCATGTTCAATCCCACTTCCACCTCCACCAAGAGCAGCTAAGTACTGCATTGCAATTTTTGCCGTTTCGGTTTTCCCAGCACCACTTTCCCCACTGCAAAGTGAGAAGTGGAGTAAGCACTAGTCAATTTATAATATTTTACACCGAAAGAGATCTAGATTTATGTTGGTGAAGTCTTGGAATCTAATTTGATATGCAAATTACATGTTACAATTCTACCTAAAAAAAACAAAGAAGAATAGTTTGAACTAACCTTACAATAATAGATTGGTTCACTCCATCTGCAGGGTAAGAAAAAAAATGAATACAGCTCCTTCAAACAGAAAATAAGATTGAGGTGTAAAATACCATGGTACATTGCATGTGCTACCAGACCTTTTGTCATCTCATCATAAGCAGCATCAGCCACGGCATAAACATGCGGACTATCATCAAGTTTCTCCCTGTACCTGCTGATATAATGGCTTCCATATATTTGCACATCTTTGAAGGGATTAACAGCAATCAAGATAGGCCCTGCCTTGCTCTATACAACACAACTCAAAAAAGGCCAACATTAATAGAATGAAAACAATCATTCAAAATTACTGTCGGAGGATAAAGAAGCATGGAGACACTTACATAAACCATATTGTTATGGAATCTATACTGCAGATTGTGAAGCACACAGGGTTCATTTAAATAACTTAGCTGGATGAGATCATCCATACCCTCAAGGATATCAGGGTTTGCAGGCTTAAGGTCTCTTGTCAATGCTATGGCAACCTACAGAAATAACAACCGATAACGCAGGCATCCAGTGAAGTGCAAATTTTCTTAAGAAAACTTGACAAGTCTAGCATGCTCACATCTCCCGTCATGAGGCATACAGAAGCTTCCTCCTCAGAGGTTGATTGAATAGTTCCAAGCTCCCATTGCTTAGAAGAAAGCCGACACCAAACGGAAAGTTTCTGAAACACACACACACACTTCCAGTTTACAAACTTTTCCAGTCAACAGAATCATGTTGTAAGAGTAAACTGACAAAACAACGGATTTTTATCTCCAGATTTATCAGCACAAAGGATTAATCATTAATGTACAGCTTTGAGCTTCTCACACCATGAACATTACCAATCAGGTACTTCAAATTCTAGGACTAAATTTATCCAAAAGAAAACAAAACTACTTTATTCTCAGCAATAATTTCACACAACAAATACAACAAGATTAATTCAGACGAGTGATACTAACATCTGAAGATGATAACTAAATATACCTTGTTTATGAAATAGCCGATATTGTCGTCCCAATCCACCGACTGGCGAGACGTCGAGGGGGCCGCTCCGACACTACCGGGCCTCTCACCGGCATCGGCTTGTTGCAAATCCTGGAAATTGTACGGAGAGTCTTCGCAGATACTGTTCTTCTTCCTATTTACAATTACATCGTCGGACTTCCTCTTCCCCTCTTTGCTGTCTCCATCTATCTCCCCCTCGATGATCCTGAAGTTCGTCGGCAATGATCGGCGAGCAGGAGGCAACCGCCCTCTCGACGTTGGCCGAGACGGCAACGCCGGCGGCAAGTCCTTTGGCTTTTCGTCTCGGCGTTTGATGTTCTCCAACATCTCCTCCAGCGAGCTCCGAGCTAACGTCGTCGGCGAAGGTGTCAACATCTTCTCTTTCTCGTCGGGAGAAATGAAACCGATCGAAGCCCCAAATCACAAGTTCCGAGCGAACAATTTACCCTAATGGAGCCCCATACGGACTCTTCAGATTGAAACCTCCAATTCCTGACGAATAATTAACCGGCGAGTAATCGATCCTTGAAAACCTAGATCTCCGACACCACACGGATACAGGTTTTGAACCGAATTTCAATTGATTCTCAGAAAATTTGCGTCTAATCGCCGATGTTTGGAAACGGCTTGGGTTTTCGCCCTGAAATACGAAATGAAGCAGGATTTGGAGGAACGAGGATGGAGACAGAAAGAAGGAGAGGACGAAATCAACCGGAATTGAACTCGTTTGCAGATCCAATTAGAACATCAGATGCGAAAAATGGAGGAGATAAAGAAGACAAGAAACCGAATCGGATCGGAGAGTGTAAAATTAGCAAATCTGATGGAGAAGATCCCAATATGATCGAATAGCTGTTTCTTGGATGGAAAGTTTTGAGAAAATGTTAACGTTTCATGTGGAAGAAACGAAGAAAACGAATCCAATTTTGAGTGGATATATCGATTTGTCAGTTTCTTTCCATTTTGAGCGGGTTATTGTCAGGGCGCGCATATCACTTCTTGGGAAATTTCAAAAATAACCCGACATTTTCATAAAATTCGCATAATGGCTTAACTTTTGTTGAATATCAGGTTGATGCCTTTTATATTGTTTGTGCCTTGTGGACCATCGTTGCCTAATGTAATGTCCCAAACTTCATATGAATTTAAATGAATTTGAAGTCTAGAAGTAGCTTAATAGGGTCCATGTCCGTCATACATATTGAGTAGAAGAAGATTCAACAAACAGATTCATATCAACGTACTAATCACTAAATTCACTAATCATTCAACCAAACATAAGAATGTTACATAACTAATGGACACTTATCCCTTCTAATAACAAAAACCCAGTGTCAACATTATCCTCGCTGCATATAATTGTTGCATACCTGCAGTTTACTAAACTGTACCAACTCTTTTTGTCTTAGCTAGCTAGATTTTCCTGTATTTCATAACATGTCGTTTTCCTCTATGGATGGAGATTTCATGTAGATACTTCAGCAATGCCGGTATTCTTCCTCGATGAACCATCAATAGCATGCCGTTTTCCTACATGGTTCTCAGTGAGCATGCTGTGCATGCCTTGTGCACGCAAGCAATTCTAGGTTCCACATTCTGCATTCTGCATTCTGCAAAGGAATACAATTTCAACAGGATATGGCAACTTGCTATAGAACTTAAATAAGCTTGATTCGACATGAGGTGCAAGTAAGCTCAATGCAATCGTCCTATTTCATAACATGATTTTAAAACTCTTGTATCATCATGCCTTTTAATAAAGAATCCTAGCCTTCAAATCTACTAGAGCCAGACATTTTGCCGAGATTTCTGCTTTGCATCATCTTTCTCAAGGCCTCAACTCGGTCCCACTGGCTGTAACTGGCAAACATGTTGGACAGCAGCACGTATGTCGAAGGGTCATGTTTGCTCATGCGAAGCGCATGCTCTGCTGCTCTCTTCCCAGTCTCAAAATCTCCATGATTACAGCATGCACCAAGTAGAGTCTGCCACAATAAAGGTGAAGGACGACCGGGTTGAACCGGCATTTCCAATATCAACTTCTCAGCTTCTCTAACGTTTCCCGTTCGGCCAAGGATATCAACCATACATATGTAGTGGTCCTCTCCCGGTTCAATCCCGTAGACATGTGTCATCTCAGAGAAATACTTCCTGCCTTCCTCAACAAGCCCTCCTTGGCTACAAGCGCTCAGCACTCCCACAAAGGTTACATAGTTCGGCTTCATACCTTCTTCTGATAACATTTCGTCAAATGCTTCGAGGGCTTCTTTTGCTTTCCCATTATTGGCAAAACCCATGACCATGGCTGTCCAAGAAACAACAGAACGGCTCTTCATTCTGGCAAACACGGCCACTGCTTCGTCCATGGATCCACACTTCATGTACATGTCTAGAAGTGCATTGTCAACCTGCAAATAGTCTTCATTGCTCCCAGCAAGCTTGATTCTCAAGCCGTGCGCTTTCCTCCCTTCTCTAGGAGATGGTAGGCTAGCAGAGGCATTAAGCATGGTTGACAGAACAAACTTGTTAGGCCTTATAAGGCTCGTCTTTCTCATATGTCCAATGATATCGAGAGCTTTTCCCGGTTCACCACAGTTTAAGCACCCGGACGCCATGGCTGTCCAGGATATGACATTCTTGTATCCTATCTCATCAAACGCCTTGAAACCATCCGCAAGATCCCCACTCTTCAAGTACAGGTTAACTAACGCATTGCCCACACCTGTCTCATTTCCGTGCCCGGCCTTCACTAGTAATGCGTGAACCTGCATTCCCAACTCCAGACAACAGATCTCGGCCAAACCGGCAAAAGCAGACGAAAAACTGAACGCATCAGGCTTCACCCCATGACTGATCATCATTGACCAGAAAGAGGGAAGCTTTGAGGGCTCCAACCTTGAGAATCCATCCAGCATTGTATTCCAAGTCACAGTATCTTTTACAGGAAGACATAGTCCAAATGCCTGCAATGCCTCTCCGCACTCCTCATTCTTGATCAGCGTACTCAACAATGCGTTGAAGATGAATACATTGGACTCGAAACCGGATCGAATGACCAAACCATAGAGCTGATAAGCTAAGAAAACACTGGTGGACAAGAGGGAGCAAGCACGAAGGGCACCCACAAAGCTGAACTCATTGGGTCTGACACCAGAAAATTGCATCCTGTAGAAAAAGCACACAGCTGGATAGGGAAGCCCGTTTTGGACGAAACCATTAATCAGGGAAGTCCATGAAACTATGTTTCTCACAGGCATTTCGTCGAACAGGTCAAGGGCATCTTCAGGCTCCCCGCATTTCAGGTAAACGTTGAGGAGATGGTTTTGGAGGAACATTGAAGGTAACAGAAGGGATTTTTTGAGGAGGTGGGCATGGATTGATTTGCCATGTAGAAGATCAGAGGATTCAAGACAAGCTCGTAAGCAATCAGAGTAGGCTTCTGATTGTGCTTCCACGTCGAGAAGTTTCGCTTGAGTTGTCAAGTGTTTGGAGTTGGTGTGTGTTGTGAGGATTCTGCAGGCGAGAATGGCAACTGGAAAAAGGGGCCTCCTGCTATTAGGAAGGACCATCGCCATACTTGGAGAATTGGACCTAGAGGTCTCATGTGAAGAGATCCTTTACCGCGAAGAGGAATCTGGACAAGTAAATAAAAGAACTCACGACTTGGATTGATAAGCAACTGCCAAATTAATCAAGAATTAGTTGAGAAGATTTACCAACGCTTATTGGCAAGAGCTGTTTATTTGTGCATCAATGAGCTGCTCAACCGAAGGAGTGAAGGGGCCAAGGCAGGCTTTGTTCACCCATATGGCCATCATCAATCTTTACATGTCCACATCTGTTTTTAATTAAGCTTTATTCTCATTCCCTTGTTTTATCCAAATTAGTACTTGTAAAAGGCGCGTTAGGATTACAACACAAACTAATTTGAGATCATTGTTTCACTGATCAACATCAATCAAGTAAGTAATATAAGTTGAAAAGTGGTGTTGGATTTATCCTCGTTGGCCCAGCTGCAACAGTAAAAGTAGTAGCAGGCAAAACTTCAGCATGTGTATCCATAAACATAGCCACATCTCCCACGTCATACGTACTTCAAAATAATCAACATTTAAAACTGAGGTTATACAAATTAAATAGTCTCATAGCAATCAGCCTTGAACATAGAACAATCACAGAATGATTTACATGAATGAATGGAATTGCCAAACAAGCGCATCTAGTGTAGTGGTATCATAGTACCCTCCCACGGTACTGACCGGGGTTCGATTCCCCGGATGCGCAATTTTATTTTTTTTGCCAGTTGCGATCATCATTTCCTCCAAAGTCACAACATTTTTTTGGGAGCAAAAAGTCCCAACATTTATATGGAATTCATAGCAACAACATGCTCTTTCTACATCACGAATTACAATAGATCAGGTCCTCGAGCGTGTTTAGGTTCGGCTCCAAAGCAAGTTTTCAAGAAATTGCTAGAGTAGAGCCATCAACAACGGCCGGTTGTGCAACTTTGGAGCATATACACGATAACACACCACTGTATTTTGCAAGAATCATGAGTCAAATGAGTCAAATGACCTCCATAAAAACTGCATTGTAACTTTCTAAACATTACCCAAAAGTTTTGGGAGATAAACTAAACAACGACCTAGGCACACAACATTGTAGATATGAAGATATCGACCACCATTTTACATGGCAAACTTGATCATAGCCAGATCATTATATGAAGAACAAAATCAAAAAATCCATAACGCTCGAAAAGGGAGGAAGGATTTCCCAAACTCCAACCTAACTGAAAAACCAACACAAACTTGCAAAATTCGGGATTGTAATTCTAGCGGGATCCACGGCCGACCATCTCCCTGTATTGGTTCAACGAATCCCGGTGCTGTAACCGCATCTCCTCGTTGAATTTCCTGATAAACGCCTCCACTCGGCGGTTCAACTCGTCGTGACTCGGCGAATCTCTCTTCATCCTCCCCGAGCCAGGCGACGGACTCAGCGACGGGTCATTGCTGGTGGATCGGTCGTTGAACGTCTCGGACTTCTTCATCACGGGAGCCGGCGAGCCCGCAGGTGAGCTGTCACTCCGGGGCCCACCGCGACTACCCTGCGGGATCCACGTGTCTGACTTCTTCAGATGACGTGTCAACGGCATTGGACGCCCCTCTGTTATCGTCCGCCACGTGGACTCCAGCGCGTCCTGCCGCTTCGGCTTCGATACTCCCAACCGCGCCTTTCCACCTGTGAAAATCACGAGAAGATTCAACTTTACTGTTCTGCGCACTCCTAACGGCTCTATTCCTTCAACTACTCTCTTTTTTTTCAAATTTTGAATGAATAACTCCAAGACAAAAACATTTTAAAATTTGAAATTCTAATCTGAGCATTTCTCGTCTTTCACAGACTAGTTTCCGGCGATTCTAATCGCCAATCCAAGCATGAATTCACCAGAAGAACAACTAATTATGAACTCAATTGATTCAAATCTCAATTCGTAGAAATGGATAATACCTTCAGGGCTAGCCTTGACCGATTTCCGATTCGAAAACCTCTGAGAAACAAGCGGTTTATCGACGGAACCATAGTCGTCTGCCAGATTTCTCTTCAGCGGAGGCATCCAACTAGATCTGGAAACAACAAACTCATCGATCTCAGTCTCACTTCCATCTACACGCTCATCCACCGGCTCTCCTTGACAGGATCTTCCTCCCACGGCCTCTGCCTCTACCATCACCGGCCTGACTTCCGAAACCTTCTCTTCGGCCAAACCGTCAACATAGCCGAATACAACAGGCGAGCGAGGCGGAACGGCGTCGTTCAGATCGAACATACGCTTCATCGGCGACTGAATGGCGAATCCGGCGCTCGCTTGAGCCTTGATCCGGACCGATTGAGGAGCGAGCACTACAGATCCATCGTCGGCCTCGGCATCGGAGTTTCTCGGATGGAATTTGGAGGAAGCGACGATTGTGAGGATGATGCAGTTGATTACGAGGTAGAGGTACGGAGGCGTCAGCCATGAGACAGCGATCGACCAGAGAAGTGGGAGCTCGTAGTGGAGGAAGTCAGCGAGCACCGGAAGAGAGAGCTTGAGCATCAGCGCCGTCAACAGGACTCCGGCGGACATTGATGCTACTTTCATGGACAATATAGTTGTCATCTCGCATTCGCCAGCTAAAATTTTTAGATGTTTTCCGAGATGGAAGAGAAACGGATAGAGAGGAATTGAATCGAGAGATGGTGATGTGTTGGTGTTTATATAAGGGGTGTCTCGTGTCCGGTTCACCGTATAAAATACTATACAGTAGCTAGGTTGTGTATTGTAGAAAGTACAAAATGGTAATTAATACACATAAAAATGGTACAAAAAGCAGTCGACCGTTGCAGCGGGGGGAGGTGGCGCTCTCTGAAATGGCATATGCGCCCCGTCATCCCACGTCCTCGCCACTGCCCACACATGCCTGAGTTCAAAGTTTCCGGTCTCTGACTGCATTTCTACATCAATATATGATTTTTTTTATATAAAAAAATAACAACTCTTACGTGTTATAAGAGTCACAATACTTATAACTTAAGTATCAAAAGCACCATTTCAGGATAGGGCTTAGCCTGAAACGGTGAAATGGTGATTTTGGTCCTTGGGCAAACACATATTTAAAGGCCAATTTTCCATTCACGGACATTTCTTTTACAGAACACCTGAAGACACATAAATGGAATGCACAAAACTACAGTATAAGAGAAGACAATTTTGACAAAAAACAGACTCAAGTTCACAAGAACTACATAGTTTACTGGATAGTTCATTCCGATAATACACCAATTCAGCCAAAAAAATGCTCCGAGTTCAGTAGAGACTGCCAAGATTGTTGCCAATAACCAGGTAGCTATGCAATAACTGTAATTCAAAGGAAAGAAAATCCAGCATCTCAAGTGTCACCCAGAATTCCAGCAGATCACTATATATCCATTACAAGAATCTGCAACTGAAACTTATAAGCTTGAAACATTAAACGACTCTGGATGCAGTCAAGGAAATGGCCCAACAAAAGATATTTCCAGAATTTCTTACCTTTCATATTGTGAACAAAGTTATTGCATATCTAGTGAGTCAATGCTTACAAAAGCAGCAAGAAATCCATCAGATTGAAGGCCAATATAAGCTGCTATTTCAGGGACTTTAGGCAGTCGGCCTATTATAGCATCTACTCAATACTCCAGCATAAGATTCACCCCCCACAATCACATCTTACCTTCTATATATATCTCTATATATATAAACATACCACTACATATTAACAAAACAAAAGCTATGAAAATACAGAAACCTTATTAGTACATACTTTGTCACCCTCCATCACAAACTTCTGTAGTTGCGTTTTTCATTCCCTACCAGTACCTTGAAGTGCTAAGCTCCAATGCATCATTAACTTCCAGACGTTTCTCCATCGGTGTGAAAGAACACTAGTTCTTGCAGCTTCCCGAATTGACAGGCCAGAGAGGATGGAGATGAGCACTTCATCTGGCAATTCACTGATTCGATCACCTGTGGCCAACTGATGAGATAAAAGAATACCTTCAAGTGATAAGGTCCAATCCATCATTAACTTCCACAGATTTTTCCATCTACGAGAAAGAATGCTTGTTCTTGCAGCTTCCTCAATTGGCAAGCAGGACAGGATGGTGATGAGCACTTCATCTGGTAGTGCACTTATCCGATCTTTTCGTTGGCCACCTCCAGCATCAGGCTGACCAAATATGAACTGTACAAAATAACGAAAGTTAGCCATCGTAGCTGTATCAGGACAAAGTGGAAGATAGTGTTTCATATTACTTGACAACAGTCGAACATTTTCAATCCTGTTGCTCCATCATTGCACAATAAAGGATAGTCAAGAATTCTATCAACGACAGCCCCAAAAGGCCCAAAACAAACACAATTTTTTTTGCACTTTTGATTTTGTTTAAAGCATCCAAATTGAACACTTAAAAGATCAGACAGAAAAGAACGGGAGAAGAAGGGGAATAAGGAAAGAAAAGATACAAACATAACGGATTAACGGTCAAGCTTCTATCAAATCTACCGGTAGATTTTGAAAACTAAACCTAGTAAAATGATATCATCCTCGCCATTGTCTCCATCAGTTTATATGTAATGAGAAAAGTCATCAACTGAATTATGATTTAGTAGACTAAACTTGTAGAATAGCATCTGGATAACCGATCAGACAGAAAAAAACTCAATAAGAAGGGTCATTAGAAAAGAAATGATACAAACATAAGGGATTAACGGTCATGCTTCTACCAAATCTACCAGTGGAATTGAAAACTAAACCTGCAGAATGATATCATCTCTATTCATTTCCATAGGTTTGTCTATAACGAGAAAAGTCATCGACCAAGTCATGATTTAGTAGACTATTACTGTAGAATACTATTTGGATATCCTCCCTATGAATTCCAGACAAAAGGTTTACACAACAATGAGACTCACGTTCTCTTCTTGGCATGCAACATGTCAAACAAATCCACAAAATCTAATGCTGATCACTCCTTTTCTACACATTGCATGTGGTTAGATACAGTTATTCTTCATCATAAGATGGATAAAATGATCCTACTAATACAAAATCAAAATGAAGTTCATGATATTGACCAGCAATTTGTGAAAATTTATGACACTAGCTATCTACCAGTGTGTAATTCGATCTCACATACTGTAAGGTCCAAAAGTCGCATGTCAATGGGGGAAATGATAGTACCTTTTTCCGACTAACCAAAATGAGGAAAAAGAAAGGAAAAATCTCCCATTCAATCTACATGTACGGATTTACCTGCTTCTTTGGGGCTGGAAACATCATGCTCGTCCGTCTTAAGAATCGTCCCTGCTGGCGAGAAACAGAATAATCAAAAAATAGGAACAAAAAGAATCAGAAGCACAAGAAATTACGACAGAGAAGAACAGCTTGTGAAGAATGTGGATTATCGAGAAACCAGACAAATTACCTGCAGAAATTCACAAATCAGAACTCCACGCCTAACAATCAGACTGGAAAATCAGCCTTCAAGCAACTGAAATTCAATTCAACCAGAGCGAATCTACAGCCTCGAAGAAATGGACAACTATCCACAGCGGATTGAGCAAGCAATTGGAGTCAAGGCTTCGCAGAAGAAAGGGCGAAACTAGGGAAAATTGCTAGGGTTCCTGAATCATGTACAGAGCTATAGCTACGATTATGAATATGGATTGGCTGGGGAATTCGAAGATTATAAAGAGTGAAAAAGAGAATCGCGTGATCTAATTGAAGGCGATGAATGATGTCAGTAGCGGAAAGGGAGTAAATCGTTTAGGCATAATCCAGAAGGCAAAGCAAAACGACGCGTTTCACCATTTTTGGCGGCGTCCGCCACGTGTCGCCCCCGCCGGCAGGAAAAATTGAAAACCACGGGTTACACACAGGAGCCGTCTCA
This sequence comes from Polygonum aviculare, assembly GCA_934048045.1. NCBI lineage: Eukaryota > Viridiplantae > Streptophyta > Magnoliopsida > Caryophyllales > Polygonaceae > Polygonum > Polygonum aviculare. The sequence continues at coordinate 20,338,408 of OW204025.1, read as the reverse complement.
AACAAGCTAGTAATTCCGAATTTCCGATTTGATTTTTTCTATATATTGCATTGTGCTTTACGATTTGTGCGATTTATTTCTAAATTAGTTCCGCAACAGAAAAGTACCTGTGGTGATGTAAACTTCTACTCTTGGAAAAAAATTGTAATAAAGATTGATTGAGTTGTAAATTGATTTGTTTACATATAGGGAAATTGCAATTGGACTACCATTAGGCATATGTGTAATGGGTAATTAATGTATAGTTTTCACTTACAGATTCGGTGAATCAAAAGGTCACATAGCACAATGTATTATTTCAAAATACATAATCCAAATGATTCTTCTATACTACACATTTTTCATGTATATGAAAATAGTTAGTCCAAATGTTATCCACAATGGATTATCCAAATGGTTGTGTATGGTACTCTTCAATTACCCATATCGAAATGGATTATCCAAATGTTTGCGTATCGTACATCAACTACTAAGTATCAAGACAGATAATTCAAAGGGTTTCGTAACGTATTTGAATCAGCAATGATAAAAATAAGTAATTTAAATGTATACATAACATAGCTAAATCAACGAATCTCAAAAATGATAATCCAAATGACTATGTTTGCGTACTTAGGATTAATGAACGCAAAACGAGTGATTAAAATGATCACGTTACTTCATCTAGTAACAAAACTGGTAACGCAAGCATATCGTTAGGTTGTGTACTTCATCTACCAAATATAATCAATCTAACAAATCATCCACCAAAAATAATTTTACGAAGATCGAGTAAAAAGCAAGAAGTTAGCCACATACCCACGTCATAGAAATTGAGATGAACAATCATAATTCATGGTTGCCAAATCCAAACGATAGATTAGCGAATAGATTTGATCACCGATAGCAAGAGATTTGTGTGTAGGATTTGTGTTTTTTCAAGAACCTCTCAAATTTGATCCGGAAAAAGTCAACCTCGGCTCGGATTGAAGAATTGACGCATCCCTCCAAGCTCAGCGCTCGGAGATTTGGTGCTTTCTTCCAAGCCTGGGGCTCGGAGATGTCGCGTTATCATTCGAAGAAATTTGCGCTTCCCCACAGGCAACTCCAATGACGGTTCCCGGACCCAAACGAGCTGAGAGATGTGCGAACTGATTTGATCACCCGGCCGAAGCAAGAGATTTATATATCCTTAGGTTTAATCCGAGCCGAGGTTGACTTTTTCTAGATGGAACCCGAGAGATTTTTAAAACACCACAAATCCAAAGCACAAATCTCTTACTCCGGGTATTAAAATCCATTCGCTAACCTCTCGTTTGGGTCCGAAATCGTCAATAATCTCTTGTTAAATGTGCCGGAAAATTACGGATTCTTTCCCTTTTAAAAGATAACATATCAGTAACGTTGAAACGTTTAAGATTTGTTTCCTCCACTTTGCAGTCGAAATCTATGTATATATAAGTCAAAATGTTTAGAGCCACCACATTATGTCATGTAAGATCATTTCACGTGTCATCTTCACACCTCACAACCTAGGATTTTGACACATGTCAGCCTATTTTTACTTCATGATACAAATTATTTTATTTTTTTATTAAACCACATCATATCTACTTATCCATAGAATATATATAGAGAGGGAGGTTCAAGTAAAATACCTCTTATAGTGAAACGGATGAACAAATATTAAGCGTAAGATCACCGTAAATCAAGGGCCACAATTTAGGCTGAATTTTAATTAATTAAAAATTAATAGTACACTTAAATAGAAGGTCCTTAAAAATAGGATTAGTTGCTAAATTAAAACAAAATCTGATTTATAGAAAATTCAAAAAAATAAGAGCAAATCCTTGATAATAGAGATTTGATTTTTCAAATTTTGAATATTGTACCAGATTTAAGGAAAACATTACTCGTACAATACCTCGTATATTTCGATTCATCACTAATAAAAAATTCAATTACAGTGACTCAATATTCGACTATGCAACTTCAATATTTGACTATACAACTTTAATATTCGACTGTAGAAGTATTCGACTATTTAGTTTAAATATTCGACTATACAACTTTAATATTCGACTGTACAATTATTCGACTACACAACTTCAATATTCGAATGTAGAAGTATTCGACTATTTAGTTTCAATATTCGACTATACAACTTTAATACTTGATTGTACAAATATTCGACTACACAACTTCAATATTCGACTATACAAATATTTGACAATATAGCTTCAATATTGAATTGTATAAATATTCGAAATTTTCATATAGATAGTTGAATATGTTTTGGGATTTTTAATTATTTAAACATTTTTTAAATTTGTCGAAGCTTGAATATTCAATTCACTTTGTCGAATCTAAATTATATTATCTTGTTTGAGGTGAGCTTACATTGAATGTAACTATAGTGAATAAAGAATATTTATTAACATACATTGAATCCGATAAAAATAGGTAAGTTCACATTCTCATATATTCCAATTTCGTGAATGAATACAAACCAATCGAATTCGAATACACCGTAAATATTAATATAAGATTTCGCCACAAACTATAAGACTTCTCTAATGCTCATCACGTTCTTTGATTTTATCATTTTGCTTCCATTTTCTTTAGGCTTCTCTATATTCCCTGACCATCTCGATCTTCATTGACTTCAATACTACATATTCAAGAAAAACACATTAACATTCATAGCACAATGAGTATCAATTCACATTTGTTTATCTAATATGTAGATATTCAAAATACACATTTGATCATTTATACATCATTTTATTCAATACTATATACTCAATAAATATCAAACAAACATTCACGTGCATTGTGTAAACATATTCAAGATACTAAGATAAAAATTCAAATTATGATATTCAAATAATTCATCAGAACATTCAAAGACATTGTGTAAAAATTCAAATTATGTTATACAAAATTCAGGTAGTAAAATGCAAATAATTAATCAACAAGCACATTAAAGTTATTTGTAAGAAAATTCAGACAATATAATAAGAAATTTTGAAGAATTTTAGATTCAAAACACTTATAAACATATTCAAGATACTCGATTAAAAATTCAAATGATCAATTAATAAGTACATTCAAGTCTATTGTGTAAAAATTCAAATTATAATACTTAGAATTCAACCCATAGAATACAAATTGCTAACCAATAATATATTCAAAAAATACATAGCAACATTCAGGTTACTACATCAACGATTCAAATCATACTTCATAATATGCTATATTCAAATAATCTAAAAGGAGAAAGAGTCATGTAAGAAGGACTCTTGTGGTAGGAAATAGGAATGAATTGTGACCGTTTGATCTAACAAATCCAATGGCTCAAATTACTCCCGTTTCTTCTAAAAAATTAAAGTTAAAATAAAATTACAAGTACTTTCATGTTCTTCCTCCTGTCCCCTTTGTTCTCCCTCCCGCTAATCGGCCACCCCACCGCCTCTCCCGCCCCGTCCGCCACTCCCTCCATCGCCTCCCCCTCTCCCTCGGCCCCTTCGTTCTCGTCCCCGTCCGCCCCCGCCTCCTCGCCGGCGAGATCTCCGAGCCTCGTCATCTCCGCCTACAGTCCGCGATGGCGCTCGCTCCGGAAGACGTGTACGGCTCAGATCTTCTCCTCCGCTCGCCTCGGCTCGATCTCCGACATCTAGATCCAGGCCATGGAAGGCCTGCGGAGCTCGGATCCGGAGGCTGTGGCGGTGGTGAAAATCAAGCCGCCGGCGACGACGAACTCGCCGAGCAGGTGCGGAGGTCACCGTTGCCTCCGTCGAGCCTGAACAGCTCTTCAATGTATCGGACGTCTTGTTTGATCCGGAAGTGGAAAGATCTGGTGCTGCTGCCTTCCCAGAGCCTGGCCTCAGATCCTCCGGCGACTCCTCCTTCCTTGTCGGAACCCTAACGCCGCGTTTCGGTGTACAACAGCTCGAGGTAGTGCGTTGCGGAAATCCGGCCGAAGGAGACCGCCATCGGAGTGGCGCTTGGCGTCGACCTGTTCAGGCTCATCGCCGTCCGTCCGTACATGGAGACCTCCACCGCCATGGCGCCCGTTTTCAATCTCGGATTTCATGGAGCTTTGTGAGATGAGTTTGTAGTTAGCCTGTGTTCTCTTTGATGATCGAGCGTGTTTCTTCTCTTGGCTAGTTTTGCAAGTTTGATTTCACGGAGCTTTGTTGAATCCGCTCTCACTGCTCTCCACGGCGTCTTCTCCGCTTCCGTTGCTCTACTCCAGAACATAGCTCATGTTTCTTTCGATCTCAATCTGGTTCAAGTCTACTGCTTTCTCCTTTCATCTCTGTTTTGGGGGTTTCGTGATTGAAATCCACTTCGGTCTAGGTTTATCGTTTTGAGCATGGAGTGGATCATTAGCTTTCTCACTGGCCAAATTGTGCCGATCAATTGGTATTGATGTTAAATCACACTCTCTCTTTTCCTTTTCTTTGCTTTGTTCATTTGCTCCTAGCGGATAGGCGATGTGACATATTGGTTGAAACTTATGCTCATCTAGTGGATGGATCAAAAGAATTGCGTGCAAAATTGGTCATGTGGCTTTGTTAAGTTGAAACTTTAAGTTTCTTGCCTGGATCCTCACTTCATCTTGATAAAAAAAAAGTTGAACAAATATTAATGAACAAATTAACCATTGAGTTGCACAAATTTGACCATTGAGTTGCACAAATTTGACCATTGAGTTGCACAAATTTGACCATTGAATTGCACAAATATTGACGAACAAATTGACCATAGAATTCAACACATTGACAATAGAGTTGAACAAATATGAATGAACAAATTGACCATTGAGTTGCACAAACGTGACCATTGAGTTGCACAAACGTGACCATTGAGTTGCACAAATAGAATTCAACACATTGACAATAGAGTTGAAGAACAAATTGAGTTGCACAAAGTGACTACTGAGTTGCACAAACTTGACCACTGAGTTGCAAAAACGTGACCACTGAGTTGCATAAATGTGACCATTGAGTTGCACAAATAGAATTCAACACATTGGCAATAGAGTTGAAGAACAAATTGAGCTGCACAAAGTGGCCACTGAGTTGCACAAACGTGACCATTGAGTTGCACAAACGTGACCATTGAGTTGCACAAATAGAATTCAACACATTGACAATAGAGTTGAAGAACAAATTGAGTTGCACAAAGTGACTACTGAGTTGCACAAACTTGACCACTGAGTTGCAAAAACGTGACCACTGAGTTGCACAAATGTGACCATTGAGTTGCACAAATAGAATTCAACACATTGGCAATAGAGTTGAAGAACAAATTGAGCTGCACAAAGTGGCCACTGAGTTGCACAAACGTGACCATTGAGTTGCACAAACGTGACCATTGAGTTGCACAAATAGAACTCAAACATTGGCAATAGAGTTGAAGAACAAATCCATTGAGTTGCACAAACGTGACCATTGAGTTGCACAAACGTGACCATTGAGTTGCACAAACGTGATCATTGAGTTGCACAAATGAATTCAACACATTGGCAATAGAGTTGAAGAACAAATTGACCACTGAGTTGCACAAACGTGACCATTGAGTTGCAACAACAAAAAAAAATCAAAAAAAAAACCGGAAAAAAAACAAAAAAAAACGGGAAAAAAATGAAAACGGAAAAAAACAAAAAAAACGTGACCATTGAGTTGCACAAACGTGACCATTGAGTTGCACAAAATAGAATTCAAACATTGGCAATAGAGTTGAAGAACAAATTCATTGAGTTGCACAAAACGTGACCATTGAGTTGCACAAGCGTGACCATTGAGTTGCACAAACGTGATCATTGAGTTGCACCAATGAAAAAAAAAATCAAAAACAAATCGGAAAAAAAAACAAAAAAAACGAAAAAAAACGTGACCATTGAGTTGCACAAACGTGACCACTGAGTTGCACAAACGTGACCATTGAGTTGCACAAACGAAAAAAAATCAAAAAAAATCAAAAACAAATCGGAAAAAAAAAACAAAAAAACGGAAAAAAACGAAAAAAAACGTGACCATTGAGTTGCACAAACGTGACCATTGATTTGCACAAACGAAAAAAAAATAAAAAAAAATAAAAAACAAATCGGAAAAAAAAACAAAAAAAACGAAAAAAAACGAAAAAAAACGTGACCATTGAGTTGCACAAACGTGACCATTGAGTTGCACAAACGAAATATGATGTAATCATGTTGGGGCGGCCTTGATTTGAATTTGAACTTCGTCCGTATTTTGGCGCGCGTCCCTTCTTGATGAGGACGCCGTCCTATCTGCGCAGGGACTTTGCCAACTACGTTTAGTTCTGGAAGTTCTGAAGATGTGCGTCCCTACAGAGTTAGGGACTGCCGTTCACTTGTTGTCCTTTTCGCTCATTTGCGTCCAATGGACTTACCTGAGATCAACACTTGGACAACTTATCAAATACCTTTGAGTTTGTCATTATCAAAACAAGGGACGATCATTATTGGTTTAGATATTAATGACTGACGTCCTTAATATCGTCCCAACAATTTCCCCCTTTTTGATGATGACAAACTCTTTTAAACAATGCGCACAGAAGTAAAGCTTTTAGCATGAGAGACTACACTTTGATTTTCCTTTTAACTTAGGTTGGCATGCAACACATTCTTTTAAGTGCGTCCTATCTTATTCTTAACTAGCGTCCTTTGGACTTGGCCGAAATTCCCCCTGAACACATGCTTTCTATGACAACTTAAACACGATCGCATCTCTGCAAAACTATACTTCCTCCTTTTGGCATCATCGAAAAGGAGAACAAGTTGAAAAGCATGCAGGCACAAAGTCATAACTAAAGAAAGGAACGCTTAGACAAAATGAATCACAAATGTAATGAACGCCATTCAAAAAGATTAGAGTACGAACATTACAAACATCCACAAACATTGTTCAAAACGGGGACATCGTCCCAAAGTCTTAACAAAAAAGAAAAGATAAACTTTTTCAAGGGTTGGAAGAGGGAGGAGTGATCATTTGCGGGGACGCTTGCCAAGGGCCTTAAGGTGTTGCTCCTGAAGGTAGTTGTTTTGAGCAAGGAGCTCGTTGTTGCATTCAAGAAGTTCTGTGTGGGTATAGAGAGTGTCGTGAACCTGTTGGATTAGATCAATCATCATACACTGGTTCTCGATCATCATGCCCATCGGATACTTCGTAGAGTGCTTCTCGGCCTCATCAAGGACGCTCATACCATCGAGCTCATCCTCTTCGTCTGCAGCGTCCTCAACCGGCGTCCCAACTACTTGCAAATTCTCAGCCTCAGGATCACCTTGAGCTTCTTTGGCAGCAGCAGCGGCGGCAGCCTTGGCTTTCCTCTGAGCTTCTTTCTTTTCCTTTTCCATCTGGCGTTTTACTGATGGGAGCGGCTCATCACAACGGAGTTTTCCAATTGGTGGCAGAGTGATTTGCCTAACATCCCAGTGGATGCCAAAGGACTGTTCTTGTTTGGGAGCATAGAGGCCTTACTGCTTAAGAATCTGCTTGACCAGGACAGGGAAGGGAAGAGAGTGTCTGCCACCTGTGCACTTGCCCATGTGCTCCAAGATAACACGCGGCAAATTTATGGGTTTGCGTTCCAAGAAGGCGTCCAGTAAGATACTATCAGTGATCTGGACTATTGACTTCTTTTCTTGGCGGGGGACGACCATGCGCACGATGAAGTGATGCGCAAGGACGCCCGTCTTGGAGAGACAGTGAGCGACCCTATCCCTAGCAATTGGTTGTCTCCCGTTGAAAATTCGGTTGAAGATCTCTTCCTGGGAGAAACGACCAAAGTTCTTGTTGGGAAGGTCGTGCATAGCATCTGGCGGAGAGGGACGCAGGCCTAGCATATTTCGGACGGTACCCTCAGCAATTGAGTACTCGTCCCCATGAATCTCGAACGTCCCTTGAGGCTTTCCTTTTACTTCAGATATTTCGAATTTTGAGTAAAAGCGGAGAACCTATTCGGGGTCGACTTCTGCGGCCTCGGCGCCTAGGTGCGTCCATCCCTGGAACTCAAGCAGTTCCAAAAACTCTGAGCGCTGGTTCTCTTCAAGGAATTGGGCGGTGAACAGGAGCGGCGACAAAATCTTCTTCAAGCGTTTCTGCTTACTGCCGTTGCTTACTATTACCTCATCACCAGCGTCTTCTTCATCGCCATCTCCCTCCTCGTCCTCAGGATCCTCATCCTGGTGAGGAGCGTCCTCTTCATCTGAGGCCTCGTCCCCTTGCTCATGGGACTCGACCATTTCTGTGTCCTCAGCAGTGGACGCCTGTTCTGTAGGAGGCGCGTCCACAGCTGGAGTCCTTGCCAAGGACTCGATGGGGACTTCCACAGAAGTCGTCCCCTCGACTTGAACAATATCCTCGACGGCCTGAGCGGGCGGAGGAGGAGGAGTGGAAGCTCTGGGAGGAGAGGGAGTGAGAGTTCTTATCTTTGCTTTGGTGGGGGCAGAGGAGGTGCTGGGCGGAGCCATGGAGATGGGCTTTACTTTGAGCGGAGCAGGGGGAGGAGGCGGCTGCTTAGCAGGGGAGTCCTCAAGAGTTATAACTTTTGGAACAGCGTCCTTGGCCGGGACCTGTTGTTGAGGAGCTGCTCGTTGGGCTGTTGGCAAAGGTTTGGCCAAGTCCGCCTTAATTTCCGCCTGAAGCGGATCTGATGTAGCCAGAGCAGGAGTGGGAGTGACGTCCTCTACCGTTGGTGAAGGTGGAGGGAGTCGAGGGACGTCTTGTAGGCTTTGCTGGATCGCCGCAGCAATGGCGTCCTTTTCTGCCTGCTCTTGCCTGGCCTTCTCCTCTCTCTCTATTTGTAGCTCGGAGAGGCGTATGGCTACCATTTGCTACTCAGTCACTCCTTCGAGCTCAGCAGACGTCTTCAGGCGTCTCTTTTGGGCAGGAGGCGGGGAGGAGGGGACTGGTTTGGCTTGGGAGGAGGAGGGAGGCTCTTTTACTTGTTGTTTGGAAGGGGAGGGGGAGGCAGGCCTTTTCCGTTTCTGAGATGGGACGGAGCCCGCAGGAGCCACCAAGAACTCCATGATGTCTAGGAGGAGTTTGGCAAGCTCATCTACCGTCCCACCAAAAGAGTCGGAAATTATGCCAGGCCCCATAAATGGAGGGTTGGTATGGTTGGTTTCCTCAAGGCGGGGCTTGACATAGGTGATCATGAAATAGTGGAGGAGGCGTTGGACCTTTGGGGGATGGTCATGAGCGGACGCCCGTAGGCGAATGTTGGCAAGCGTCCTAGGCTCTTTTTCTAGCCAGTCCTCTATGAGTGGGTCGAGAGGAGGACGACGCTTTGGTTGGGCAGGAAGCCTAAAGATGGAGCCTTTGGAGACGTTGTCTGGCTCGAGCTCGGGTTTGAAAGGCTTCTCAAGGAATGGAAACCGTTTTTGGATGGGTTTGGATTGAGAACGGGGGGGTTCGTGTTTTTGTTGTGGAGGTTGGGAGCGGTGTGGCTGAGGAGGGGTGTTGGAGTGGCGGCGTTGGGTGGTTTGTGAAGAAGAATGGTGGCGAGGGGGGTCTTGGCGCCCAGTAGGTCGCCCTCTCGAGTCCATGAGTGACCGGCCTTTCACCGGAGGAGACTTCGAGGAACTAGGGTTTTTCGCCGCCGGAGATGAAGATTGGTTCTTGGTTGTTCTTGTGTTTGCCATTTTAGAGGGTGGTTTATATAGAAGGAGATTAGGGTTGAGGAGGTGATTTCGGGATTTGGGTTTGAAGATTTGGCAAGATCGTGAGAGATTGCTAAATGTGTGTAAATGGCAGAGGAACAAAGAAGATTTTTCAGAGGATGCAGGGGCGTATTTATAGGAAGAAGACGAAGTCGAACGGTCAAGGGTAATAGGGTAGTTTCACATGGCTTCCTCCATCCGCAATCCCGCACGTGGCTTCCTTCTTTGCTAAGAAACACAGCTGTTTTGCACCCGTTACACATATCCCGAGATCTGCGTTCAACTTCTCCGAAACGGTTCAACTTCCTTCTTTCAACTTTCAAAACTTCACAACTGTAAAGGACTCTGTCTTGGCGTCCTTTAGGCACACAACACTGCAATACTCAGAACTGAACCATGGCGTTCCAGACACTGGTCTCAACCTCTGAACTTAGAACTCTGTACGGACCACTCTCAGATCTTAACACGCGTCCCTTTGATCACTTAGAACCATTGTTGAAAATCAAGCAAGTACGTCCCGTAAAGATAAAACAAAGAACGCTCATAGGACGCGTTTGCAAGATTCTCGGCTTAGGTAAGCTTAGAGTTCCCATCATTTCGGCTTGTAATGAGGGTAGTTTGATCAGGGATACTCTTGAGATAAAAAGCGAAATAAATGTCATTCGAAAACACAAGCAAAATATATGTCTTAGACTAGCGTCCTTTAAAGATGACTTTTAAATGCATGACACACTTTAAAACGAGTTCTCAACAAAACATAGCCAATCATGGAGGGAATAATAAAGCGGGACTTGATCATTTAAAAGTTATCATCCCCAAGAGCAACCTGAGGTGCTTGTAGGGACGTCTATCCAGTGCTTTTGTGAAAATATCAGCCACTTGGTCCTCAGTCCTAACATGATCCACTCTAATTAATCCAAGTTCAACATTATCACGAAGGAAGTGATGTCTTATGTGAATATGCTTTATCCTAGAATGATGAACATGATTCTTGGCAATACTTATAACACTTGTGTTATCACACAAGATAGGGACTGTGTTGAGGAACGTACCATAGTCTTCGAGTTGGTACTTGATCCATAGGACTTGTGAGCAGCACGAAGCAGCAGCAACGTACTCAACTTTCGCGGTTGAGAGAGCCACGGAGTTTTGCTTTTTGGACCCCCAAGACACAAGGCATGAGCCAAGGAATTGTGCCATTCCTGAGGTGCTCTTCCTATCCACCACATGACCAGCGTAATCTGCGTCAGAGTACGCTACCAGGTTTAGGGACGTCCTTCTGGGATACCATAGACATAGGTCATCCCATCCCTTGAGATATCTGAAGATTCTTTTGACCTCTTGCATATGGGACTCCTTTGGATTTGCTTGGAAGCGAGCACACAAGCATACAGCGAACATGATGTCGGGACGACTTTCCGTTAGATATAGCAAGGACCCTATCATTCCTCTGTAGAGCTTTTGATCTACACTCTTGCCTTCTTCATCGAGCATTTCGCGAATGTATTTCTGTTGGTGAATGCGCGTCCCATCCTTCAGCTGAGTGATTTGTAGTCCCAAGAAGAAGTTGAGTTCTCCTATGAGGGACATCTCAAACTCACTACTCATCAAGTTCTTGAATTCCTCTTCAAGTCTCATGTTAGTGCTTCCAAAGACTATGTCATCGACATAGACCTGGACAATCAAAACATCCTTAAGGACTTTCTTTAAGAATAGAGTTTTATCAATGTTACCTCGTGTGTACCCGTTGGATAAGAGAAAGGACGCAGACCTATCGTATCAAGCACGAGGGGATTGCTTGAGTCCATAGAGTGCCTTGTCCAAGAAGTACACATGATCAGGGTGATCAGCGTCCTCAAATCCTGGAGGTTGAGCGACATAAACTTCTTCCTTGAGCTTGCCGTTGAGGAAGGCTGTCTTGACGTCCATTTGAAAAAGCTTGAACCCTTTGTGAGCGGCATAGACGATGAGGAGGCGAATGGCTTCAATTCTGGCGACAGGAGCGAAGGTCTCATCATAATCGATCCCTTCCTCTTGCCTATAGCCTTGAGCCACAAGCCTTGCTTTGTTCCTTGATACGCGACCACTTTCATCAAGCTTGTTCCTGTAGACCCATCTCGTCCCTATTATGTTTTTGTTTCTCGGATGAGGGACGAGGGTCCAAACCTTGTTTCTTTCAAATTGATTGAGTTCTTCTTGCATGGCTTGGATCCAATCAACGTCCTGAAGTGCATCCTTTATGTTCTTAGGTTCAATTAAGGACACAAAGGCGTTGAATGCACAGAACGCTATGTTGGCATTATGGGACTGATTCACAGCTGATCTTGTTTGGACTCCTTTTGAAATGTCTGAGATGATTTGATCCATTGAATGAAGTCTTGAAAGGTTGGATCCCCTATGAGTAGCGTCCCTTGCAGGAGTACACCTAGGGTCCGTCCAATCAGACTCATCGGAGTCAAAGCCATTGTCTTCATTGAAAGGCTCAGAGTGTTCCCCCTCAGGTTGAGCGTCCACTTCTTGACGCGGTTCGCCTTGCAAACTTGATTCAGCCATATCCTGTTGAACTGGAGATTCACTTCGAGAGAGAACTTCCTGAACAACGCTGGGAACATCCACTGAGACTTCTTCAAGATTTGGAGTAGCGTCCTTAGGAACATAGTATTTTCCAGAGGACCCAATATCAACTTCGTCGTCGGAGTCGTCCTGCTGTTGAGAAGGTGAGCGTTCTTTCCTACTTGATTTTTCTTTATGAGAGGAACTCTCTTTGAACACAACATGAATGCTCTCCTCAAGCTTTAGAGTCCTTTTATTGAAAACTCTATATGCTTTGTTGGTGAGGGAGTACCCAAGGAATATGGCTTCGTCACTCCTTGCATCAAACTTTCCAAGTCTTTCTTTATCATTGTTGTGAACAAAGCATTTGCATCCAAAGACTTTGAGATAGTCAATGCGAGGCTTCCTTCCATTCAACAACTCATAGGACGTCTTCTTTAGCAAAGGACGGATCATGGCTCGATTGATGATGTAGCAAGCTGTAGCAATAGCTTCCGCCTAGAAGTACTTGGGAACGCTATTTGCTAGGAGCATAGTCCTTTCCATATCCTCCAGCGTCCTATTCTTTCTTTCCACAACTCCATTTTGTTGAGGAGTCCTTGGAATTGAGAAGTTGTACGAGACTCCATGTTGATCACAGTAGGCCAAAAACTCTGAGTTTTGAAACTCCGTCCCGTGGTCTGATCTTATGGCTTTGAGAGGCGTCTCAAGAGCAACTTCCACTTGTTTGATGAAGACTTTGAATGCGTTGAAGCAATCTGTTTTTGAAGCTAAGAAAAGAACCCAGGTGAATCGAGAAAAATCATCTACAAGAACGTAAATGTACCTCTTATCACCATAGCTCAACGTCTTCATTGGTCCACAAAGATCCATATGGAGAAGTTCCAAAGGCTTCTTTGTACTGACATCGTTCTTGGATTTGAAGGACGTTGTTGTTTGCTTCCCTTTGATACAGGCTTCACACTGTTCAATTTTCTCAGGATCAATTTGGGGAAGTCCTTTCACAAGATTTCTTTGATGTAGCTTAAGGATTGTACTTGGTCCAGCATGACCAAGTCGGCGATGCCAGAGGTCAATGTCCTCCTTTGAAACAGATAGACACAACTCAGATTTAGGCTTGAACTCTTGGTTGAAGATGTAGACATTGTTCTTTCGGACTCCTTTGAGAACAACTTTGTTGGATCTCTTGTTGATAACGAGGCACTCCTTTGAGTCAAATGTGACTAGGTTTTCACCTTGATCACACATTTGAGAGACGCTTAGGAGGTTGAAACCAAGTCCTTCAACAAGGCTAACGTTTGTTGCTTTGATGGACGGATTTAGAACGGCAGTTCCCGTCCCTTTGATCTTTCCCTTGCCCTTGTTGCCAAACGAGACAGTTCCTCCCGTGGCACTACTTTGGATAGAAGTGAGATGGATCTGGCTTCCTGTCATATGATTTGAGGCGCCACTATCAATGATCCATGGGCGTCCCCTCACTTCCACCTGCCAAAACAAAGTTAGTGTTTGGCGACCCAGGCAAGGTGTTCCTTACCTGGTTCGTTACAGAAATAGAACTCTGGTTCTGGCATGTAGTCATTTATATTCACATCATTTGAAATGGCATGCTTTCGGAAAGATCTCTTAGAGCGTCTAGGACGCCTAGGGTTAGCCCTAGGGACGGATTATCATTTTCAATGTTAGTCCTAGCAGCTTTACCACTTTCAATGTCTTCCTTCAGTTTTAAACAATCATATTTGAAGTGATCTCCTCTTCCACAGTACCAACACGTCCTATAGTAGGTACCAAGGTAGTACTTCTTGTTGGGACGTTGGATTTTGTTCTCTTTCATCTTTTGAGGGTTACAAACTTTTGAACCCTCCCCCTTAGCAATTTTCTTATAGATCCTATGATTGGTGGAGTTAGTGTAGTAGTCCTCTTGACCTTTCTCTCCACTTTCTAGGACTCTAATTCTTTCAAGAAGATTCTTGGTCTTTTCCCTTTCCAATTCAAGTTCTGAAGTTTTGCTTGCCTCAAAGTCGCTAGGGAGGGAGTTCCTAGTGTCAGAGTCATAGCCTAGACCTCTCTTGGTTGGGACAAACACCATTGGATGAACTTCCTCAATGGCTGGGTTCTTTCCTAACACTTTCACCTCATCCCTAAGCTTAGCGTTCTCTAGTTGAAGACACATTACTTCAGTTTTCAGGGATTTGATTTCGTCAGATGAGGACTCTAGTTGTGATGACACTGTAGCACAGTTCTCACATTCAACTAAAATACTTTCATTTTCAAGTTCAAGTTCATCCATTTTATGTTGCATGACTACACTTTCTTCCATGATTCTATTAATGAGTTTAATAAGTTTGGATTTAGAACACTTTTCCAAGGAATTCATCATGGATTCATGAGTTATCTCTTGTTCCTTTTCAAAGGCGTCCTCTTCAACAACTGGGGCGTCCTCCACAGCCATTTACGCCACTTGTTCATCATCTGAGGCGTCCTCGATGGCAATGCACGCCGCTGGTCCTTCAGGTTCTTCATCATCAGAACTCACATTATCCCATGCGGCTTCACATGCTCCCAAGAGGGCCTTCATCTTCATTTCTTTTGAGTTCAGTCCCGTAGTACACTTTTTGGCAAAGTGTCCTTTCTTGTTACACTTGTAGCAAGTAAGTTCCTTCATTTCTGCCTCTGTATACTTGGGACTCTTCTTTTTGTAGGGCATCTTGTATTTCTTGAATTCTTTGGTCCTTTTACCCCATAAGCGAACAACCTTGTGTAGAAGGGCAAGCTCTTCCTCTTCTTCAAGTTGTTCCTTAGTCTTGCTTTCCTTCTCTCTTAAAGCTTGAGCGCGCATTTTTTCACGATTCTCATTTTTGTTTGCTTCCACCATTAAAGCAAGTTCTCTTTGGTGACGCAGATACTCCGCGTACTCTGGTGTTGCTGTCATCAGGGCGAGATCTGTCTGAGGGTTCCTAGCCAACTCAGCCATATCGGCGTCCCTTCTTGCTTCATAACCTCTCAGCTTCCCATAGATCTCTTCCATATCTAGGGTCTTGTTAGCAGTGTTCTCCTTGAACGTAGTCCTATCAAAGTTCCATTTCCCTGTGAGTCCATCAATGACCACTTGAACTCTGTTCCTCATTGAGATTTCAGCTTCTGGGATGCCCAAATTCCGCATCTTGGTGACAAGAGCTTCAAAACGGTATGAGTAGTCCTTGACCGTTTCATTGGGCAACATTCTGAAGGCATAGAACTCTCTTTTGATTTCAAGCTGAACGTCCTCCTTCATCTCGGTCGTACCCACATGATACTTCTCGAGAGCTTCCCATTGTAGTTTGGCTGTTGCCAAATTGCTAACTCGGGTGGCGTCCCTCTCGCAAAGGGACGCTTGAAGGAAGCATATTGCCTTAGCATTTGTTTCCAAGAGCTTGAACTCATTGGGACCCCACTCGTCCTCTTTATCTTTCTTGTCAGCAGGGACGGTAAGGTCACCTTTCATGATCACTCTCCAGCATTGATAGTTTTGACTTCTACAAAAGTTTTCAAACCGGATCTTCCAGCAGTTGAAGTTGTTGTCCGTCAGGCGTGGAGGCTTCACGAAGGAGATTCCAATAGGTTCCATGTCCATCTTGTACCTACAACTCAACACAATCTAGAGCGCTTGCTCTGATACCAATTGTTGGATCGTAAGTCGTTAGAATGGGCGTCCTTAGGTGCAGCGGAAAATCGACTTAACAGGAAATAAGATAAGAGAATAGACACGAGTATTTATAGAGGAACCCCACTAAGACCAACTAGTCTTATGGGTAAACCTCTACCTCCGTTGGAGGATTTTCAATAGCCGTTCCTTATCTTATTGAGAGTGAGTCCTTACAACTTAGGCGAGTCGTTACACTTCTCTAAGCTAAGTGTCCGTCCTTAGCCTCACTAGTAACACTCCTTTCCACCTAACAAGTAACCTAACACTCTTAGTTATAAGGAAGCTATCACTCACGTCTCTCACGATTCGTTGTGAGAGACAAACTACAACTCTAACTGATTTGTGGTTTGTTTTGGATTTGATGTGGTTGGACTTTCTTTCTCTTGCTTCAAGCTCACTTGATCTTCTTGATCTTCGTTCGTGTTCTTGAATGCTTCGGGAGAGCTTGAGAGAAAGTCTTCAAAGTCCACACCGCTATGCATACCCTTGGGGGGGTATTTATAGCGGAAGTGGTTCTTGTCCTCTAGCGTCCTCTGAGGCTTTGCAGGATCCTTGATCTTCCATCAACAGTGCGATGAGCCTCTTGAGGAAGTCAACTCTGTTGACGCTTGGGAAGCCTCCGCGTGGATAGGGGACCATTGCTGGGAAAGCGACATCTTTGGAATTGTCTACACGTGCCCAGACAAGGGAAGCTTCCTTTTGAGGACTGCGGCCGAGTATGATGTAATCATGTTGGGGCGACCTTGTTTTGAATTTGAACTTCGTCCGTATTTTGGCGCGCGTCCCTTCTTGATGAGGACGCCGTCCTATCTGCGTAGGGACTTTGCCAACTACGTTTAGTTCTGGAAGTTTTGAAGATGTGCGTCCCTACAGAGTTAGGGACTGCCGTTCACTTGTTGTCCTTTTCGCTCATTTGCGTCCAATGAACTTACCTGAGATCAACACTTGGACAACTTATCAAATACCTTTGAGTTTGTCATTATCAAAACAAGGGACGATCATTATTGGTTTAGATATTAATGACTGGCGTCCTTAATATCGTCACAACAATCAATATACATGCAAATTGAAATTCATAAATACGTACATACTCTTGGATTAAAAAAACATACTCACCATAATTGATCTAATTCAATTACCTTATGTATTTGGTTCTCAAACACAACTGAGGAACAATCAAGATCGACTTTAACATAAAAATCATTAGAAAATACATAAAGACCTTAATTTGAAAAAAAATTGATTCCTTGCAATTTGTCCTGAAACCATTAAAAATCGCCAACAAAACTACAAAACTAGCAAGTAATGAAATCGAAGAACAAGAGAGCAGGAACTTCTTAGAGCAAAACATAGGTTACAGTCGGGACGGCGAGAATTTCAGAGAAGGCGATTCCTTTCAATTCGGGGCAATTGAAAGTGGGGTTTTGACAATGGAAGAGTATTTAACTGGAATTGAAGAGAGATTAAAGTGGAATGGTTCTGGTGATATTCGAAAAGGGAGGAGAGAATGGAAGGGGAGTGTACGTACTTGAGTAGAAAGAAGTACTTGAGTAGAAAGATGGAGTTGTTCAAAAGTAGAGAAGAGAGTCTTTGTAGGATTGAAAAGATTGTTTGACAATAACTTTTTCGTTTACCATCCTAAAAGAGAGAATTAGCTTCTTTATTTTTTTTTGAATATTTTAAGAAGATATTATTAGATTTGGAGAGATAACGTGATACGATGGATTTGATCCGTTACAATTCACCAAATACGCGTACTAATGGGTAAATCTAGTCTGTTTATTTTCTATAATCTAATGGCTCTTATTCTTGCACTAGTGACACTATAAGTAGCTATATCACCAGATCCTAATTCTCTCTCTCTCTCTCTCTCTATATATATATATATATATATATAATAACAACAACAACATTTACCCAGTGTATCCCGCAAAAACGCTAGATCTGAAGGGTCAGGATGGGGGTATTCTAGATCTGGATGGAATACGCCTGGATAAAAACCCAAGTAACCGAACCAACCAACAAAAGAAAAACTAGACCAAGGCTAAAGAAACCTCAACAAAAGAAAATACTAGCTAGCAAGACTAGCTGAAAAACCGAAAACCGACAAAAGAGCCCGAACCCCCAAATGAGAAGCACGCAAGCGAGAAGCCACCTAGGAAAAATCGACTCCATTACCAGGTAGCTAATTAAGTAGCTATCGGTCTGCCATCCTGATCTTCTCCCTTTAACTCTCTCTATACTACTCCAGGCTCATTGTAATCTCTACCAATCTGATATCCTGCTTAATGCGGCCCATCCAATGTTTCTTCGGCCGACCCCTATCCCTTCGAAAAGCTCCTAAGTTCAACTGCTCACACCTCCTTACTATAAAATCTGGGCTCTGTCTTTGGACATGGCCAAACCACCGAAGTCTCGCCTCTCGGAGTTTGTCTCTGGTGCACGCCACTCCTAGTTGGGTCCTAACCTCCTTGTTCTTAAATTTGTCATACCTCATGTGGCCGCACATCCATCTAAGCATTCTCATCTCTGCAATTGTCAGTTTTGTTCCTAAGTCTTCGTCGTCGGCCAACATTCTGCTTCATAGAGGATCGCCGACCTTATTACAATTTTGTAGAACTTTCCCTTGAGCTCTTGAGGGACCTTCTTATCACATAGGACTTCTGCAACTACCCTCCACTTCTGCCAACCCCTCTAGATCCAAGGCCTAACATCCTTGCCAATGTTTTCGTCGCTTTGCAAAACTGAACCCAGATATCTAAAGTTATCTGTTTTCAAAATGAGCTCACTTCCCAGCCGCACTTCACTGTCCAGTTCATTTTCCTGGCCGTAAATAAACTCGACGTATTCTGTCTTGGATCGACTCAGACTAAACCTCTTAGATTCTAACCTCTCCCTCCAGGTTTCCAGTTTGCTATTGACCTCAGCTCTAAAATCCTCCACCAAAACGATATCGTCTGCGAATAACGTGCACCTCAAAACCGCTCCCTAAATATCCCTAGTCAGTACGTCCAACACTTGCGTGAACAGAAAGGGACTCAAAGCCGATTCTTGATGCAGATGCATACCCAACTCGAAAAACTTTATATTCCCTCCTAGAGTATAGACACTCGTTCTCGACCTCCTAGAGTAAAAACTTTGTATTCCTATCCGCCCTGGAATACACACACACACACACACACACATATATATATATATATATATATATATATATATTTGTCCACATAAGATTTTATTAAGCCATATTATATCCATTTATTAAGCCACATCATATTTATTTAGGTAAATGAGATTTTTCCTACCAAAAAGGTAAATATAGAGAAATAGAGATTATTTATTAAATATTTTTTTTTTGTAGTCGTACAAATCTTATCTACAAAAGTTTAATTATGGCCGACTATATTGCTGGTTATTTCCGTTCTGCGTCTAGTGTCCCTATTTCAGCTGATTTAGGTCTTTTGGACCTCATCCATTTGGATGCTCTAGGGCGACCTTCTGTTGTATAAGAGGGTCCCCTAATTCCTTTCCTTATCTAAAAAAAAAAAAACAAGAGTTTAATTAAGATACTGATTAAGAAAGGGAAGATTTTGATAATTATATATTTGGTAATATATATTCTTATCAAATAGTTAAAATCTTTTATTGCCTAATTAATATGTTAATTGGTCTTTTTTTCTTAATTAAAAATTTGATTGTATATAGTTTATCCTTTTAATTCTTATCAAATAGTCAAAAAAATTCAGTTCTTAATTAATATATTAATCAATATTTTTATTTATTCATTAAAGATTTGATTGTCTATAGTTTATTCTTGTAATTTTTTATATGATTGTAATCTCATTTTAAAAAGTGACTATATAATTGAATACGATTATACTTTCTCAAAAAATCCTAATCATGTATTTTGTAACGTATTTATTTTATACGAGATCAACATATTATTTAGAGTTAAAAAAAATATTAAATTTAAAATTGTACTCAAATACCATACAACTAATACAAGGTATGGAATTACACTAATGGAACTATGGAAGTAAATGATATCCCATATGAGAATCATACGATCATCTATGAAATGCTAATGCAGTATAACCAAACCGCCTAAACAGTAAAAACTATTCTCTCTCTATCCCCTTTTGTTCGTCCAAAAGGACAATTTGTGCGGGTTTTAAGAACGGTATAAAATAATATTGGTAATTGGGAAAGTTAGTATAAAGTAGTACTCCGTATAAAGTAGGTGAGAGAGTTGAATAGTATGGGTAAAATATGTGATTGATTGAGGTGAAAAGAGATAAAGTATGTGAGAGAGTGGAATAATGAGGGTAAAAGAGTGGATATAAATGGAAACACAACAACAACAACATTTACCCAGGGAAGTCCCGCTTTCGCAGGATCTAAGGGGTCAGGATGGGGGCATTCCAGACCTAGATGGAATGCGCCCAATATAACCCAAGACAAAAACAAACCAAACCACTCAAAAACAAAACAGAAAATCCCCGACTACGACAAGACAAACTATACTAAAACTAGAACTATACGGAAAACAAAAGCACGAAAAGACAAGAAAGCTATATCTAAAACAGACTATCTAACTAAGCGAGAACATTGGCTCCACTACCGGCTGGTCAGCAATCTATTACCCTGGTCTTCTCTCTCTAACTCTCTCTGCACTGCGCCAGATCCACAGAAATCCCTAACGAGCCGATGTCCTGCTTAATACTGTCCATCCATCGCTTCTTCGGCCGACCTCTATCTCTCCATAAGACCCCTAAATCCAAACGCTCACACCTCCTAACTGTAGCGTCCGGACTCCGTCTTTGGACATGGCCAAACCAACGAAGCCTCGCCTCTCGCAGTTTGTCTCCTATGTTGGCCACCCCCAGCTTGTTTCTGATCTCTTCGTTTCTGATCCTATCCAATCTCGTATGCCCACACATCCATCTAAGCATTCTCATCTCAGCGACTGCAAGTTTCTGCTCTTGAGCCTTTGTCGTCGGCCAACACTCAGCGCCATAGAGGATCGTAGGCCTAATAACAGATCTATAAAACTTTCCCTTCAGCTTGAGCGGAACCTTCCTATCGCACAGAACTCCTGAAGCTGGCCTCCACTTCTGCCAACCTCTCTGGATTCGAGACCTAACATCCTCATCAATACACCCATTGCTTTGCAAAACGGATCCCAGATACTTGAAGTGCTCCTTCTTAGTAATGACCTCACCTCCTAGCTGCACTTCACTACTAGACCCATCCTCTTGGCCGAACAAGAACTCCATATATTCCGTCTTAGTCCTGCTCAACTTAAACCCCTTAGCTTCAAGCCTCTTCCTCCACACTTCGAGTTTGCGACTCACTTCAGCTCTCGAATCCTCCACCAATGCGATGTCATTTGCGAACAACAAACACCTTGGAACCTCACCCTGAATGTCCCTCGTCAGCACGTCCATCACTAAAGTGAATAGAAAGGGGCTCAGCGCTGATCCTTGATGAAGCCCCATACCCACTTCGAAAAACTCTGTATCCCCTCCTTGCGTGCAGACACTCGTCCCCGACCGCTCGTACATGTCTCGAATAATTCTGATAAACAAGTGTGGAACCTCTTTGGCTTCTAGACAATCCCAAATCAACCCTCTAGGTACCCTGTCGTACGCTTTCTCCAAGTCAGCAAACACCATATGCAGGTTTCTCTTTCTCTCTCTGTAAGCTTCTATCAGCCTCCTAAGCAGATGAATAGCTTCTATGGACGACCTCCCTGGCATAAACCCAAACTGGTTTTCTGACACTCCCACTATCCACCTCAGCCTCAGCTCAATCGCCTTCTCCCATAATTTCATTGTATGACTAAGCAGTTTTATACCTCTGTAGTTACTGCACTGCTGAATATCTCCTTTGTTTTTGTATAACGGTAGCAACTTACTGAGTCTCCACAACTCTGACATCTTGGCCGACTTGAGGATAGCATTGAAAAGTGCTGCTAACCACTCCAAGCCTCTCACACCCAAACACTTCCAGATCTCAACCGGAATCTCGTCTGGTCCCACTGCCCTTTTGCTGCCCATTCTGCGGATCACCTCACTGACTTCTGCCCTAGAAAAACGCCCGATGGGGAGACAACTCCCTTGACCCACTGAGCTCTGCTGACCCTCTGGCGACTCACACCCCTCATTCAGAAGGCCACAAAAGTACCTCTCCCACCGCTGCCTGATTTCCAAATCATCCACCAACACATTTCCATTTTCATCTTTGATACATCGAACCCTGTCCAGATCCGAGCTCATCCTATCCCTATCTCTCGCAAGCCTATACAGAACTCTCTCTCCACCTTTATCGTCGAGTGCTTTATATAGGCTCTCATAGGCTTTATCCTTTGCAATCGCCACCGCTTTCTTTGCTTCCTTCTTCGCTGCTCTGTACTCTAACGATCTCAAAACTCTGTCTGGGTCACTGCTCCTCAACCAAGCTCTGAAAGCCAATTGCTTGCCCCTTACCTTTTCCTGCACCTCTTCACTCCACCAAGCAACTGATCTTCTGTGCCCTAAACCGCCTGTCGACAAGCCCAACACTCCACACGCTGCTCTGCGAATACACTCTGCTATCTTACCCCATATCTCATTTGCATCTCTTCCCTCCTGCCAAGCTCCTTTAGCATCAACTTCCTCGTAGACCCTCTCTTTCAAACTTTGACTATTTGCTTCAGATAGACGTCACCATCTGATTCTGGGTTGGGACCTACTGAAAACCTTTCTCTGCTTGCCCGAACCCCTAAAGTCCAAAACCAACAACTTATGCTGCGTCGAAAGGCCATCATAAGGGATCACCTTGCAATCCCTACACCCTTCTCTATCAGCTCTCCTAACCACAAAGAAATCAATCTGCATGCTACTCGACGCGCTCTGAAACGTGATCAACTATTCCACTCTCTTTCTGAACCAAGAATTTACCACTATACAACTAAAAGCATCTGCAAAATCCAACAAAGCTCGACCCCCCTCATTTCTGACCCCAAACCCGAAGCCTCCGTGCACCTCCTCGAAACCGTCTCTGGCCTTACCAATGTGACCGTTGAAATCACCTCCAACGACTAACTGCTCTGAACTCGGGATACTCCTCATCAAGCCATCCAAATCCTCCCAAAACAATCTTTTTTCCTCTGCACTCAAGCCTCCATGCGGAGCATACGCGCTGACAACATTCAGGATCTTCTCCCCTAAAATAACCTTAATCATCATTAACCGATCACTCTTGCGAACCACCTCCACAACCTGATCCCTCAGCTTCATGTCGACTAAGACACCAACTCCATTCTTACTACAATCATCCCCCGAGTACCACAATTTCCAACCATCGACCTCCTGAGCCTTCCTGCCTTTCCACTTAGTCTCTTGCAGACACGTGATCGAAACCCTTCTTCTCTGGAGGATCTTAACCAACTCGATAGATTTACCTGTGAGGGTGCCGACATTCCACGAACCTATCCTCACATCATTCACCACCCTGTTGGCCACTCCACTACCCCTCGGCAGAGCCATTCTCAAAACGGGATTCCCTGCAAGAACACAACCAAAAGAAAACACAAAACCCCGCAAACAACACCACAATACCACACCCACAGAGCCTACTTACTCCACAATTTCAGAACCTGAAAACTAGCCTCAAAGGAAAGTATATAATTCCCAAGTGCAAAAAACAGCAAGCACAACCAGGAAAGCGAACACCAAGCCGGAAACAAATCAATGGGATTAAGGGCTAAAACCAGCCAAGGCAGTCAATAAGGCAAAAAAATCACGCCAGCAAACACCTAGAAAAGCTATCACAACAAAATGGTAGAAAAACACACCAGCAGAATCCACATTCACAACACAGGAAGCAATAGGAATTCAGCACTAACACAGGGATCAATTACAAAGGGATTGAGGGTTCAAAAATCAGCAATATACGCAATACACAAATACAAACAGGAGCACACACAAATGGGAAAGAGGAATAGAAACACCGAAAACAACCAAAAGCCACAACCAAAAATACAAGGAATTAAGGTCAGGAAGGGACAGAGGGGCAAAACCGAAGGAGAAGCCTTGAGCCGGACCGACGCCGCCGGCCGTGAGAGGACGAACGCCGGATGACCGATGCTCGAGGCGCACACCACCGGCGGAACTTCCGTTCCCTGGGCACTCGCAGATGCTCGAGGCGGCCGGAACCGCGCTTTGGACACTCGCAGAGGTCGGCACCGATGGTAGTCGAAGCTCCGGGAAGAACTTAGGCCGGCTGCGGGGTGAAGGCTCCCCAAGCGGCTGAGGGCGGCGCGACACTGACGCAGGTCGGGCTGCACAGATCTGCGCAGATCTCAATCTGCGGGGACCACGGACGCCGCGGTCCGCAGGGGTGGCAAGGGAAGCCTAGGCGACGGTCCTCTGACGCCGGACGGGAGCCGACGGTGCTGCGAAACGACGGACAGGTGACGGGAACTGACCGTGCCGAGTACGCCGGGCGCTACGAAACGACAGGCAGGAAACGGCAGGCGCGGGGCTCCGGATCTGGAGGGGGGATCCGGACAGGGTGGGGGGAGGACGGGGGCGACGGGCGGTCGCCGGCAACTACGCCGGAGGCGGTTAGAGTCGGCGAGCGAGAAAGAGCGTTAGAGCGAGAAAGAGCGAGAAAGAGTGAGAAAGAGCTAAATTAATGGAAAGTGAACAAACCGGGAGAGAGGGAGTACTCTGTATAGAAAAAATGTTGGCGGTTTATTCGAATTTTAAAAAACCCGATACTCCTATTCAAAAGTATACTTGCACCGACCCGAATAAAATATCATACTCCGTTCATGTTTACTCTGTTGAATAAAAGATCGGGTTACATATAAATTCCTCTGCGCTTTTCATTACAGAAATCAGGGAAGTTGCAAGGAATCACCAACGAGCTACTTGGCTGTTTTTCCCCTTGGAACCATCGGTAAGTCATTAGTCATAAGACTTGGTTTCTTCGCTTTTGCGCTTATTCCTGCTGCATATTTTTGCTTCATAAACGATAGCGTCTGTGGAAACCCTAATTTTGAAACATTCGATCGATTCTCGTGTGCTCGAACTTTGGTGGCGAATTTACGCTAAGGATTGATGATTTAATTAGCTCTTGGCTATTTGGATTGCCTTTGCCTGTGAATTCTGGCCATTATCGATTGCCTTACATTCCTGTTTGGAGTTTGGATTCCATTAGTGGTAGGAATTCACTGTTTTGTATCAACCAAATCCATAATTGCTCATTGGGTTCTGGTCTTTAGGGTGACCGCATTTATAAACCAGGTTTCTTGTTGGTTTTGGAGCTATGATCCCATTCATACCAATTTACATGAGGGACAAGAGTTTCTTGTTGAATTTTAGGAAATAAAACTTTGTCAATCATACATTTTGAGAGCATAATCTTAAAATGTCACAGCTTCATGCCTTCATGTGTTGATATTCATACGTCAGACTTCAGCCTTGTCCTGTGTGAATTTATATCTCTTGCTTGTATTACATATTCTCTAAACCAGGTTCAGGTGGAAATTGAACTGTCGCAGTCTCTGATAGACAGACCAGATGGACGTCGAGTTTTCTGACTGCAGTACAACTTCTGCTGTGCACGTTGAAAATGACACCGGTGGGGAAGAGAAGAAGCGTGTAGTTCAGGAGGAACTCAAGAGGATGCAACAGTTACCAGCCAGCAGTGCTTATGCTATTCATCGCCGACGTGTTCTTAACAAAATTTTGCATCTTATGGCCATTCCGGTAGGTCCATGTTCTTCCCATCTGTAATCTGGAATATATTATAATGTCATATGTATATGCACAGCAGAATACATATTCTTCGAGTGAATATGTTAGACGAAATATGAGGCTTTTCTTATATCATCCTATATGATGCTGATTTGTTTTCTTTCAGAGATCTGCAACAGAAGATCAGGAGCTGGAGCTGCTTTTTGCCCAATTATCACTTTGAACTCATGCTCACCAATCTCTTGATGGCCATGGCATGAAGCGTAGCCGTAGACCATGTAAACTTTGATAGTCTTGCATAAATTTGCCTTACTTTTTATATAATATTCTCTCGTTTGATTATGGTTAAGGCGAGTCATACTCAAAAGTGCAGAGAAAATGATGGCATTACTGATGCTAGTTCTTGTAACAGAAAATACTTATGTTAAATGTGTTTTTCATCACTTCTAGTCTCGTTTGCCCACTAATACAAGTATAATGTTACTGATTTTATGCAGCTGTATCAGCATCAGTTATTTCCTTTGCAGAAAATGAACAAACATGCATAGCAACACACTGTTTCTCCACTAGCAATAGTTCCTGAAATTGTTTAGAAATAGTACATCTCTAGTGAATAGCATGGCATCGTAGTGTACTGACTAAGGACTATTATCGTATTTCTATAGAATAGCAACATAGTGTATCTGCACCAAATATTATCTTACAAGTATAGAGTAGCAACATATGTGCTTCTTATTAAAACCAGTGTCAAATTTTGTATCTTTGTTGAGAGAAAGGTTCAAGAAAAAGAGATTGTAATTCGTGTAAATGTTTCATGAATATATGTCCCTATACTGATCTTGACAAGTAATTGAATGGTCACACAGACCTTTGAGATGCTCAATTCACTACTTTCTTTTTTTCCACAGGTAATTGTTTAGTGCAAAAATTTTAAAATTTATAAAAATGGACTGCACCAGGAACATTGATAACCCAGCTCAAAAAATACATACTAAGATTAAGTTACCTGACATTGCCAATTGTGGATTCAATTCAACATCCAAAGGTAGATGTTTAATAAAAGTGGATTTTGTAGACCAAGATCCTCTCTCTTCTGTAGTCAGCTCATTATTTTTTCTAGCACTTGTGTGTGTGTTTGTGTGTGAACAGTGTGATATGTGCACTCATTATATCAGAAGATATCATCTAAACATTTGTGCTGCATTTTTTTTTGTGAAAAATAAAGATATATACATGCCATCAATCACTCACCATTGCAGTTGTTCATCTGGCTTCTGGCTAGCAATGGAATTAACCTTTATAAACATTTGTCATGAAATTATTTCAGTTGAAATACTATATATTTCCTGGTCAATAATGGAATTTTCCTGTTAGACATCGTGTGAAATGTTAAAACTCAATTATGGTGTGGCTAGTAACCTACAGCCTACTGAATATGAGAAGTCCATAAGAGCATATTCTGTTGTCATGCTACATGCCTTTCACATTATCAGCTTGTATACCAAGCACAACCTGCTCAATACTACTCTTTTAAAAATGAATCCACTGAACTCTATTCAAATATTTGCTGCAAAAAGGGTACATATTCCATTCAGTCTATCTGCGTTTATCATAATCACACAGCTTACTCGTCTGAACAGTGACAACGAAAACTGTATGTTGCCATGGGTATTTCTCACTTACAAGCCCGGATGCGAATTAGATGTTACATTCAGACATTCAGTATTCGAAAGGCGGTTAACTTTTGAAGGGCCTATCGGGCAACAGATCCTTGTACAAGTATAACATTCCAGATGAAGGATGCAAGCTATGTAACTCTAATCAGCAGGACTACCATTATAAAGACGCACATCATGACAAACATTGCAAGCCAAGTTAGACATGAAGTCTTGGAGCTCTGTGAATACACCTGTGTTGCTCGGGCAGTAGCATGACCTGTGCTTGCTAAGCTCACCTCCACCGCCTTCTCAGTGGAATCCAGTATCTGAATTCAAGAGCACATCCAAAATGCATATAGACGTCATTCATTATCCATCCATGAAATGGGATATTACGAAAATAAATAAATCATGCGACTTATACACATGATAAATTGATAACATTGATTAAGCATGTCAACTGACCAAGATCTATAGTATTAGTCATTTTGATAAGGCCTGAGAAATGAAAGAATAAGTACATACATTCACCTTCTTCTTATGTAGTCCAAATGCTAGTAAGTTATATATGTGTAAAATGTAGCAAAATCAAACCAAGTTCTTACTTTCTCAGTATTTTGCACCGATTGACTCATCATCAGACTACTCTCCTTGAGTTGTCTAGCCAATCCAACCATTTCATCTGTTAAATTCTCCTGAAGCTGTCTGCAACATTAAATAAGAAAATGCAAGGATTTACAGTGAAGAACGGTGTATAAAACCACACAATAAAAAAACCTAAAACAACATAAAGTAACAACGTACGCCTACCTATGCTTCTCAATGTGTGCCTGAGCAGCAGAATCTAACTTGATCGGTGTAGAAGGATCACCGGTATGATCATGTGTTCTATCGTCAATGCTGGCTGTAGGCCTGTTCAGGTGGAAAAAATATTTGCAAACTTAAGATGACATCCCATAAGCATGAGTTAAATCATGTCATCTGATGGAATAGTCTCCCTTACACTACTCTCTTTCGAAGACCAGGAGCGGTTGAAGAAACAAGATTTCTCTCTTCAAATTTCCGAGGGCTTTCCTGAGTGGGTGTTTCAACAAAATCCTCCTGCGCCTGTGGCTCATCCTGTAGCCATGATAGAATATAGTAACAATGTTTAAGGTCCTCATTCAGCTCATAGGCCATTTCTTAATTGTATCGAATTTATGAAAACAATGCACCTAAAGCATCATTAGTGAAGAACAGCCATTAATATCAAATCATATTCAAGAGCTACCGGCACCAAACATAACCAGTCTAGTATTTTATCATTAGCAACAAAGAAAACTTTGATGCAGTCCGAAGATGAGATGTATGGTACAAAAGCACTCACCAAAGGTGCAGTCAACTTGGATGCAATTGATTCAATTTTTTCAGAATAATCATTGACCTTAGTCTTAGAGACTCTGCAAGAAAAACACAACAGCAATGTTGTAGTTTCACTGAAATCTATAAATCAATAACTACTCCAGTATCTGCAACAAAATGCTTTTGTTTGAAAACAAGGAAGTTTAATGTTCTCCAAATGACGTTTTAATTTTATGCATGAATACCTTACCTTATCATGCAAGAACTGGAAATCAACTGTTTATTACAATCAGAGGAGGTTCATTCTCTGGACTAACTGATTCTTATATATATGCACTCATTGTCTATGTAGAAAGATAACAATACCGAATTCTGAAAGATTCATTCAATTTGCTTTTAAAATGATTACTTTCATCATTTTATAAAGATGATAAATGAAATATATGGCCATACTCATACCGCTAGGGAAGCTTCCATTTCAACCCTAAAATCCTAAATCAAACGTTTGCCATATAAGTTCAATATTCAATACAATGGTTTGTTACAGCCAAAAGTGACATCATAACTGCCGAATATATGTTTCCTCACCCTGCCTTATCAACTATCTTACCGGAACTTATTGGCATAGGCATGTCTTGCCAAAAACACACACTCTAAAAACCAGTTTCTAATCAACTATAGTAATATGCTTCACAAAGAAACTTGAATCAAACCAAAGAGACAGCATAGATTACCTAGGCAATCCTTCTGGAGTTGATTCTGCAGCTAGTTGCTCCAAAAGTTCTCTCATAGTAGCTACATACTGCAATTCAATTACGCAAACAAGCAACATCTGTTAAGAAGGTGGGAGGATTCATTGTTTACGCTAGGAGGAAGGGTGTCAAGCCAAACAACACCTAAAGGTTGTTATAGGTTGGGGGGCATTATGGACCTTTTGTGGGGGGAAATGGTGTCAGGAATGCCGTTAGAATTTGGCATGTGATGGGTAGTGGAATGGGAAGTTTCCAGTAGCATATATAGCTAGCTAAACCCTAAGTGGAGGATCATCCACCAAAATTAGAGAGTAATCTTCGGGCTGCTGCCTTGGGCTTCTTTGGGAGCTTGTTCCCATTGAAGAGTTATCTGTAATTTCATTTCCAGTAATCTAAAGAAGGGGCTGGTTCCTCTGTTTTTCATCACTTGTTCTTTATTTACTGGTTTATCACTCTCTTGTCCATCAAGT
The DNA here is from genome assembly GCA_934048045.1 of Polygonum aviculare. Lineage (NCBI taxonomy): Eukaryota > Viridiplantae > Streptophyta > Magnoliopsida > Caryophyllales > Polygonaceae > Polygonum > Polygonum aviculare. The sequence goes on along the minus strand of OW204025.1, from coordinate 20,308,539 downwards.
GGTGCTTTCATTGAGAGGTTTTCTTCCAGCCATGACAAGGGCTGGGGAGATGGATTCGAGAGTGAGCGCGATCGAAACCCACGTTACACAGATGCAGAGGGGGTTGGAAGAGATACAGAAAAGTCAGGCGAGTCTGATCGAGGAAGGTAGAGACTCAAGCCAGCGGTTGATGGGTTTGGAGGTCACGATGGCAACGTTGAGCGAGCAGATGATGCAAGCCATCCAGATGATGGGGGTCAACTCAAACCTGAGAACAACACCGCAGGGAAGAGAAGGTGGATCGCAGGGAAGGCAGCCCATGGACAGTGGAGTTGGGGGGTCGAACACCAAATCGCCGGGATCGAACTTCGATCCTCCGGGATTTCTCCGATCGTCGTCCGAGAATCACCGCCTTGAAGTGGAGCCTTACCCGTTGATGGTGAAGAAGGTGGAGTTCCCAGATTTTGATGGGGATGACGTTTTGACCTGGATCTCTAAGGCGGAACAATATTTTTCGATCCAAATGACTCGCCCAGTCGATCGTGTGACGATGGCCATTGTGAGTTTGAACGGCGCCGCCCTAAACTGGATACGATGGGTCCGGCAGCAGCGACCGTATTTCTCATGGGAGGACCTCAAGTCGGAGCTGATGAAGAGGTTCATGGGGATCGATACCTCGAACCGATTCGAGCAGTTGAGCTCGTTGAAGCAGACGGGAACCGTGGACGAGTTTGCCCACGAGCTGATCGCTTGTGCGTCCCACACCGACGGAATAGGGAACGCCCAGTTGTTGGGGTACTTTCTCGCGGGACTCCGGCCTGAAATCCGAGTCAATCTGCAATCGTTTGAAACGGCGGAGTTGATGGCCGCCATGGATGGAGCTCGTCGGGTCGAGAAGAAATTGGAGTTTGAGCAGGGAACGAACAAAGGGGCTTGGAGGAAGGGTATTTCGCAGAGTGGGCCGAGTGTTAAAAGTTGGGCCCAAAAGCCTTGGACAGGCCCAAATTCTGGATCAATTTCTGGAAGGGGTCCAAAGGAGAAATATGAGCAAGTTAGATCGGGTGGAAATAATTCACCGTCTTCAACGGCGCCGGCGAGATCGAGATTCACCAGGACCTTATCTAACTCCGAGTACAACGATTTGAAGGCTCGTGGCCTATGCTATAAGTGCCGGCAACCTTACTCCCCGACCCATCGTTGTGCGGAAAAGGTATACAAGCTTGTTGAAGTCGATGAAGAGGAGATTGCAGCGGCTGAAACGGATCTGGAGTTGGTTCAGATCGGCGAAATCGAGCCACCATCAATTGAAGGAAAGGGAGAATCGGAGCTCCAGTGGCTTGAACTACCGTTACACGCCATGGGAAGCGCGGTGGCTAAGAGAGCGCTCAAAATTCGCGCAAAGTTGGGTGAGAGGAAAATAGTGGCCCTAGTTGATAGTGGAGCTAGCCACTGTTTTGTGAATTCCAGAATAGTAGAGATTGAAGAATTGCCGGTGGAGCAAACAGTGTTGTTTGGGGTTAGGCTTGGCAATGGTAGTCGAGTCGAAACGAGCGGAATATGTAAGAAGCTACCTCTTCACTTTGGGTCTTGCAGTATGGAGATAGATTGTTATCCGTTTGATCTGGGCGGAATTGATGTCATCTTGGGGTTCTCGTGGCTGTTATCGATGAAGAAAACGTTGGTGGACTGGGAAGAGATGACCGTTGAGTTTGATGATGTTAATGGTAGTCATGTCACTATTCAGGGGGATCCCACCTTAGCCTTCACCGCAGTAACCATGAATTCACTACACAAGCTTTCAGAGGTGGAATATGAAGCTCTCGTGTGGGAAGTTGAACAAGATGATCTTAATTGTGGTAAAGCTGAGGTTGAGTCCAACCAACCAGGAGATATGGTGGGGTTGTTGACTGAGTTCGCAGGTGTGTTTGAGGAGGTGCAAGGGTTACCTCCAGCTCGTTCTGTCGACCACAAAATCACCCTGAAAGAAGGGAGTGGGGCTGTCAATGTGAAGCCCTACAGATATGGGTTCCACCAAAAGGATGAAATTGAAAAATTGGTGGCAGAGATGCTCAAAACAGGGATCATACAGCCGAGTCAAAGCCCGTTTTCGAGTCCAGTCTTACTCGTCAAGAAGAAGGATGGGAGTTGGAGGTTTTGTGTGGATTACAGAGCCCTCAACAAAGCAACCATTCCAGACAAGTATCCGATTCCGGTGATTCAGGAGATGTTGGATGAATTGGGCAACGCAAGGGTGTTTTCGAAAATCGACTTGAGATCCGGGTACCATCAGATTCGAGTGGCTGCAAGTGATGTACATAAAACAGCTTTCAGAACCCATACCGGCCACTATGAATTCTTGGTGATGCCTTTCGGCTTAACCAACGCGCCGGCAACCTTTCAAGCCACCATGAATGACTTATTTAGGCCATTCCTGCGGAAGTTTGTACTTGTCTTTATCGACGACATCCTCATTTACAGTGCCATCTGGGAAGAACATCTGAGGGACTTAAGGGTGGTTTTTGAAATACTGAGTCAAAATTCGTTCTTCGCCAACAAAAAGAAGTGCACCTTTGGCCAAGCCATGGTGGAATATTTGGGTCACATTCTGTCAGCTGAGGGGGTTTCTATGGATCCAAGCAAAATTACAGCTGTGTTATCTTGGCCAGTGCCCAAATCGGTCAAGGGAATAAGGGGATTCTTAGGTTTGACCGGCTACTATCGAAAGTTCATACGAGATTATGGGAAGATAGCTAGACCTTTGACTGAGCTGTTAAAGAAGGAAAATTCAAGAACCTTCAGCTGGGATAGCGAGGCTCAAAGGGCTTTTGAACAGTTGCAAGGGGCTATGACATCAGCTCCAGTGCTTGCCTTACCGGATTTTTCAAAGGTGTTTGTAGTAGAATGTGATGCTTATGGGGCTGGAGTAGGTGCGGTATTGATGCAAGAGGGGAAGCCGTTGGCGTATTTTAGCAAAGGATTGTCGGGTAGAGTGCTCTCGAGGTCTGCGTACGAGAAGGAGCTCATGGCTCTAGTGTTGGCCGTGCAACATTGGAGACCTTACCTCTTGGGCAGCCGGTTTATTGTCAGAACTGACCATCGTAGCTTGAAGCATCTCTTGAATCAGCCCATAACCTCGCCTGCGCAGCAGAATTGGGTAGCCAAATTGATTGGCTATGATATGGAGATTGAGTACAAAACGGGGGTTTCCAACAAGGCAGCCGATGCCCTCTCTAGAAAGGAGGAAGAGCTGAATTTTGGGGCCATTTCAGCCCCTTATTTGGCCTGTTGGGAAGAGATACAGACAGAGGTAGATGTTGATCCGAAGTTACAGGAAATTAAGAAGAAGCTGGAGAAAGGCGAAGTTCTGAAACAACCCTACAAGCTGCTGGGGGGAAAATTGTTTTATAAAGGGCGGATTTGCATTCCTGAATTGTCGCCATGGATTCCCAAGCTTCTAGAGGAATTCCATGCCACGCCGGTTGGGGGCCATTCCGGCGCCATGAGAACTTACAAGAGACTGGCGGCCAATGTCTACTGGCCACGAATGTTCAAATCTGTACAGGAATTCGTCGCCAGTTGTCTGATTTGTCAGAAGAACAAGTATGAGGCACTATCTCCAGGAGGGTTGCTGCAGCCCTTGCCTATTCCCCAACAAGTTTGGGAGGATGTGTCGATGGATTTCATCGGGGGACTACCCAAATCTCAGGGCTTCGATTGCGTGATGGTTGTGGTTGATAGATTAATAAAGTACGGCCATTTTCTCCTGCTGAAACACCCCTACTCAGCCAAGACAGTTGCTGAGTTATTTGTGAAAGAGGTGGTGAGGTTACACGGGGTTCCAAGATCGATTGTGAGTGACCGGGATCCGATCTTTTTGAGTAGCTTTTGGCGGGAACTCTTTGAGAAAAATGGGACCAAATTAAGGATGAGCAGTGCCTATCATCCGGAAACTGATGGGCAGACTGAGGTTTTAAATTGTTGCTTGGAAACTTACTTTCGTTGCTATTCCTCTGAGCAACCCAAGCAATGGGCAAAGTGGATTAGTTGGGCGGAGTATTGGTATAATACCAATTTCCAAGGGTCTGCTGGAAAAACCCCATTTGAAGGGTTGTATGGGAGACTCCCACCCACGATACAGCAACATCTTCCGGGAGAATTCATCGTTGCTGCAGTGGCTGAAGAATTCTGGAACCGAGACGAGACCCTACGCCAGCTGAAGTACAACTTGGACCGTGCTCAAAAAAGGATGGTAGTGGCTGCTAACAAGAAAAGGAGGGAAGTAGAGTTCAAGGTGGGTGAGCTGGTGTTCTTAAAGCTCAGGCCACATAGACAGAACTCAGTCCAGAACCGGGTGAATCAAAAGCTAGCAAGTAAGTACTTTGGGCCTTTTCAGATATTGAGGAAAATAGGGGTTGTGGCTTATGAACTCAAGCTCCCGGAATCTTCAAAAATCCATCCGGTTTTCCATGTCTCCCTATTGAAGAAAGTGGTGGGAAACCACCAAGCAGCTGTGGCTTTACCTCCTGACTTGGTTATGGAGGAGGAAGAGTTTGTGCCTGAGGATATAATGGAAGTGCAGCAGCAGCCCAAGTCTGCAAAGGGCTGCCACAAAGTGTTGGTCAAATGGGTTAACAAACCGAAAGAAGAAGCTTCCTGGCTGACTTGTGGTGATTTTAAGAAGCAGTTCTCTGGCTCAAACCTTGTGGACAAGGTTTGCTCTGATGGGGGTAAAATTGTTAAGAAGGTGGGAGGATTCATTGTTTACACTAGGAGGAAGGGTGTCAAGCCAAACAACACCTAAAGGTTGTTATAGGTTGGGGGGCATTATGGACCTTTTGTGGGGGCAAATGGTGTCAGGAATGCCGTTAGAATTTGGCATGTGATGGGTAGTGGAATGGGAAGTTTCCAGTAGCATATATAGCTAGCTAAACCCTAAGTGGAGGATCATCCACCAAAATTAGAGAGTAATCTTCGGGCTGCTGCCTTGGCTTCTTTGGGAGCTTGTTCCCATTGAAGAGTTATCTGTAATTTCATTTCCAGTAATCTAAAGAAGGGGCTGGTTCCTCTGTTTTTCATCACTTGTTCTTTATTTACTGGTTTATCACTCTCTTGTCCATCAACATCAGTGTAAAGCTATCAACCAACACCCCAATCCAAGCAAGCATACCCATAAAGAAAGAGTCAATTGCCCAAATCAGACACATCAGTTTCTACTATCAAGTGAACTACATACAGAATTTCTTGAACACCTTGTGAAATGCTGTTACGAATCTACACAAATCAACCACATACATGTATCAATTTTGCCTGATTTTGCTGTTGAGGTGCAGCTGCAAGTAATCTCCTCAAGTTGATCTCAGTCCTACTGATTCCCATCACCAATAGGCATCAATGCTGGTTTAAACAACAACATATGATAATACAAGAAATTAGAAATTTGTATTCATAAGGCGGAGGCAGGTGGGAACAAAAACAAGGGAGGTTTTGGATCTTTCGAAACCAAAACCGCAGAGAGTTGACATAAAAATTAAGACTTATTAGAAACAAAACTCAATTGAGGAGGACAAAGTTCGAACCAATCAATTTTGGAGACGAATTTGTAGAATTGGACGAGGCAGAAGAGACGATATGCCGGCGATGAAGGGTTGTCTCTCCCGAGAGCCTTCTTCGCGATCTGAAAGTTTTTTTTCTTGAAAGCAGGCAGGTCACCGGCCTCATTGCTCATCCATAACTTGGATCAACTTTCCTCACAAAAACAAGTCAGATGAATGAAATTGGGCTTTTACAATATATTTCAATATTTATTTTTACGATTTAACTATTTACTTTACGGTTTTAATTCTCGAAGTACTCTTTTTAAATGGTAAACTAGCGGTCAAGCTCGCACGGGTTCATATTATAAACAAATTTTATACTGTATATAGAATTTTTGAATTATTTGTTTTTTAAACATAATTTAAGCATATTGAATTATTTTTTAAAACATATTTTTATTGAATTATTTTGTTTTAACAACCTCTCTTGTATTTAACTACACTTTATGTTTAAATTAATTGAAAAAGACATTTAGTTGAGGGACAATTTCATGAGGTTACTGATATTTCACCAAACTCTTTCTTTCATTGTATAATTTGTATAAAAACCTATGAATATTAATTGTTAATTTCTCCTAGTCTATATGCCTATTTATTGATTTATAAATAGACATATGTATATATTTAATGTTTAAAATAATATTTTAGTAGGTTTGTGTTATAATTTGCCAGTTGGAGTAATAAGTAATATATTGAAACTAAATTCAAATGATCTAGAATATTGAAAGTGAACAATAAATATTTGTACCTTACTACAATTTTGTAATATTATAATATAAAAACAATATTTGAATATCTTTAAACAATTAAAATGATGCACCAACTATAATTTAGATTAATGATTAATATTATATATATATAATATTCAACGTGAAAAATAATATTTGAATATCTTTGCATTACAATCTAGCCTACCAAAAATTCAGGTTTGATATGTGCATAATTTCGAAGTTTTTAACCATTCACGCTCTGTATGGTACTTGTTTTTTTTTGGAGCGGGTTTAGTTAGATGGAGTGGAATCGACCAAAAAATTGTAACCTTGTACCATCAATGGGGTTGGCTTTCCCCTAGCGTCTCGCTCGTTCCACTCCTCATTATCTACAGTGTCGAACCCTAAGCTACACATGTTTTTAAATTATCTATAAAGTAATTAAAAGGTGAAAAAATAATTCTCATGGGTGATAGGTTCATAATTTAGAATGTACCATTAAGTTATACATAAATATATAAATATGTTTTAATTATAAGTGTATAAAACCATTTGTGACCAATACATCATATTGATTACTTTTTTCATTATCAGTATATTTATATTTTTATATTCTCATGTAAAAATAGTTTTCTCTATTAAGTAATATTTATATTAACATTAGTTAATCATGAAGACATCTAATATCCCCTTATGTATACAACTTTATATATGTAGTATACATAAATATAATTTGCAAATGATCACTTTTTGTATTCACTTGTTACTTGTTAGTTTTCTATAAGAAACAAAAAAAACTAATTTATACCTTTCTAATACAATAGTTTTTTTATTCACTTCTTTATGCTCATTAATGTGTCATGATGACATTAAATACCCCCTATTAACACCAAATTATAAATATATTTTTGTATTTTATATGAGACATAAAACACTAATTGTTATACATTTCTAATAAAATATTTTTTGTAAGACAAAATTTATGGTTTTCAATATCAATATAGTTTTCAAATGATCACTTTTTATATTCATTTCTCCGTTTCCTATGTGAAACAAAATACTAATTGTTATAGATTTCTAATACAATAATGTGCTCTTTCAAATAATAACTTTTTGACAAAAAAATATAGTTTTCAATATAAATATAATTTTCAAATAATCACTTTTTGTATTTACTTTTTACTTTTCTATATTAAACAAAATACTAATTGTTTACACTTCTAATATAATAGTTTATTCTTTCAAATAATCATCTTTTTATTTACTTTTTATGCTCATTAATGTGGCATGGGAGCATTAAATATCCCCATGTACACAAAATTATATAGATAGTATAGATATAGATATAGATTTTCAATTTTGGGTTTTAATTTTTTTTAATGGGTTCACTATTTGTACTCTAGAGTTTTAATTTTTATATTTAGTACGATTAAAGTGTGTCCTTAAGGCAAACAATAGAAAAATCGTTTTTAAATTAAAGGAACTTGTTAATTCGTATAATTTCATTTGAAAGCCTTCCTCGGCTAACATGAGTCATTTGATTTAAGTGCATTGGGCACATATCTTTCATTAGTCATAAAACTATTGTTTCAGTTAATGACTTTTAAGTTGGTTCAAGATAGTCTTTGAAGTCGACGATGGATGGCACATATCGAGGATGCATCAAGGCCCTGTTTGGTTTGATTCCCTGGGAATGAGGAATGAGAATCAGGAATGAATGATTTCAGTCTGATGTTTAGCAGAGAAATTTCTGGAATCGATTTCATTTCCAGGAATGACTCATTGATTCCAGTTGAAAATGGTAGGTATCATCCATTCCCAGAATTATAATTGTTCATCTTGAACCCAAAAACTTCACAACCTTAAATTACAATTTCTAAAAGTCATAATCCTTTATATCATAATTAAGAATCCTAAATCTTAAGAATTTTAAACCATAATTATTATAAATGACTCATTCCGGCAACACACCAAACGGTTCCTGATTTCATTCCGATTCCTGATTCCAATTCGATTCCGACAGTGTTAATTACCAAACGGGGCCTAAATAATAAAAATAAGAACTAGAGAAAACGTTACCCAATGCTTGGTAGGACGGTGACAAATGGCTCTAGTCTTCTTAGGGCGAAGATCAAGATGCAAAAGCTTCTTATTCTTGTACGCTTCTCTCAAAGCCGACTACCAGTTATGTGAAATCACCGTCAACACCCGAGCAATTTGCAACCTCACCACCTCACTACACAACCAAACCAGCACACATGAGCAAATACAAATTCAACAAACGAAAAACAATTTGAAGAAACTAGAAGAGGAGGAAAAAACTACATTACATCTTGGAGAGCTTGTTGGGGGCTTTGCTGGTGACCTTAGCGACTCGGAGGAGAGCAAGCTCGGCCTTGTGATCCTTCAACTGATCAATAAGGTTAACCTTCGCCTTCTGCCTGAGCTCGTGAACCTTGATCCTTGTTGTTCCCCCACAAGGCTCACAAGTGACATTACGTGGCTTTATATTTCTGTAATGATAACATGTCATTGGGCATGCCTCTTACGAAACACTGTTATTGGATGAGAGATATTTATATAAGTAGAGTTTGACAAGTTCACGTGGTCAATAAATCCTTTTTAAAAGTAAGGTACGTATCTAAATGAACAAAAGTGACAAATTCAAATGTCTGTATATGTTTTCTGAAAAAACCTTGTTGGGACGATATTAAGGACGTCAATCATTAATATCTAAACCAATAATGATCGTCCCTTGTTTTGATAATGACAAACTCAAAGGTATTTGATAAGTTGTCCAAGTGTTGATCTCAGGTAAGTCCACTGGACACAAATGAGCGAAAAGGACAACAAGTGAACGGAAGTCCCTAAGCTGTAGGGACGCACGTTATGAAAACCTCCAAAGCTGAACGTAATTGGCGAAGTTCCTGCGAAGATAGGACGGCGTCCTTATCAAGAAGGGACGCGCGCCAAAATACGGACGAGGTTCAAATTCAAATGAAGGCCGCCCCAACATGATTACATCATACTCGGCCGTAGTCCTCAGAAGGAAGCTTCCCTTGTCTGGGCACGTGTAGACAATTCCAAAGATGTCGCTTTCCCAGCGATGGTCCCCTATCCACGCGGAGGCTTCCCAAGCGTCAACAGAGTTGACTTCCTCAAGAGGCTCATCGCACCGTTGATGGAAGATCAAGGATCCTGCAAAGCCTCAGAGGACGCTAGAGGACAAGAACCACTTCCGCTATAAATACCCCCTCAAGGGTATGCATAGCGGTGTGGACTTTGAAGAATTTCTCTCAAGCTCTCCCAAAGCATTCAAGAACAAGAACGAAGATCAAGAAGATCAAGTGAGCTTGAAGCAAGAGAAAGAAAGTCCAACCACATCAAATCTAAAATAAACCACAAAATAGTTAGAGTTGTAGTTTGTCTCTCTCAACGGACCGAGAGAGACGTGAGTGATAGCTTCCTTATAAGCTAAGAGAGTTAGGTTACCTGTTAGGTGGAAAGGAGTGTTACTAGTGAGACTAAGGACGGACGCTTAGCTCAGAGAAGTGTAACGACTCGCATAAGTTGTAAGGACTCTATCTTAATAAGATAAGGGACAACTATTGAAAATCCTCCAAGCGGAGGTAGAGGTTTACCCATAAGACTAGTTGGTCTTAGTGGGGTTCCTCTATAAATACTCGTGTCCAATATCTCACTGCATTTCCTGTTAAGTCTAATTTTCGCTGCATATAAGGACGCCCTTAACCCAGTTAAGGACGCCTTCACTAACAGGCTTACAATCCAACAATTGGTATCAGAGTAGGCGCTCTAGATTAAGTTTGAGTTGCAGGAATCATGGAGATGGAACCCATAGGTATCTCGAGTGCAAAACCTCCTCGCCTCACCGATGGAAACTTCAATCGGTGGAAGACAAGGTTTGAATGCTTCGTGCGTAGTCAAAACTACCAGTGCTGGCTAGTGATCAAGAATGGTGACCTCGAAGTCCCTGCTGCAAAGAAGGACAAGGAAGCAGATTGGGGTCCTGAGGAGTTCAAGCTTATGGAAGCAAATGCAAAGGCCATCTGTTTCTTACAGACGTCCCTATGTGAAAGGGACGCCACCCGTGTGAGCAATCTCCCAACTGCTAAGCTTCAATGGGAAGCCCTGGAGAAGTATCATGTTGGGACGCCTGAGATGAAAGAAGATGTCCAGCTGGAAGCAAAAAGGGATTTCTATAAATTCAAGATGTTCCCAAATGAGACCATCACCGACTATTCCTTCTGTTTCGAGGCTCTTGTAACAAAGTTGAAACACTTGGGAGTCAAAGAAACGGATATCACTCAAAGGTCGAAGGTTCAAGTCCTGATAGATGGACTCACGGGACCATGGAACTTCGATAGGTTGACGTTCAAGGAGAATCAGTCCAACAAAGGACTATCCATGGAGGAAATCTATGGAAAACTCAAGGGGTACGAAGCAAAAAGAAACCAAGACTTGGCAGAGATGGGAAAGAGTTCTCAAAATGAGCTGGCGCTAACTCTCGCGGCTAGGACGCCAGAATATGAGCAATACTACCAGAGGCAAAGAGAGTTGAACTCTATGCTAGAAGCCAAAACTCAAGAGCACCAAGAGAATCTTCGTCTTCAGGGTTCAATGGAACGCAAGGGAAAGACGGAAGAACAAATTTCTGAGGAAGATGAGCTAGCCTTGTTGCACAAAACTCTTCGTGCATGGTACAAAAGAGGCAAAGTCCCAAAGATGAAGATGCCCTACAAAAAGGAAACTCGCAAGCCTTCAGAGGCAGAAATGAAGGAGATAGTGTGCTACAAATGCAGCAGAAAGGGACATATGGCCAAGAAGTGTACCACAGGACTATCATCAAAGGAAATGAAGGAAAAGGCGCTGGTTGGTGCATTTGAGGGTGTATGGGACGACCTTGACTCAAGTGATGATGAACCAGAAAATCAAGTGGCTTATATGGCTATGGAAGATGCCCCAGAGGACGTCTCTGAAACTGAGCAAGAGGTAACCCATGAATCCATGCTAAACTCTCTTGAAAAATGCTCAAAACCAAAGCTCATTAAGTTGATCACTCAAATCATGCAAGAAAGTTATGCCATGAAACAAAGTTTTGAGGAAATTGAATCTGAAAATATTATTGTGGAATGTAAAAATTGTAGTACCATGTCTCTTCAATTAGATTCCTCTCAGGAAGAAGTCAAGTCCCTTAAAAGTCAGATTGTGTGCTTAAAGCTTGAAAACGCAAGTCTTAGGGACGAGGTCAAAGTTCTAGGAAAGAGTCCAATAACTGAAATTGTGAATCCAATAGTCTTTGTTCCAGCCAGGAAAGGACTAGGGTATGAATCAGGATCAAAGAACTCTCTCCCAAGTGACTTTGAGGCTAGCAAGACGACTGAACTAGAGCTTGAGAGGGAAAAGACAAAAAAATCTAGAAGAACGCATAAGAGTTCTTGAAAGTGGTGAGAAAGGGCAAAAAGACTACTACACAAACTCTGTCAGTCACAAAATTTACAAGAGCATTGCTAAGGGAAAAGGATCTAAGGTACTGGACCTTGAGAAAATGAAAGAAAATAGAATTCAACGTCCTAACAAAAAGTACTATCTTGGAAACTACTATAGGACGTGCTGGCATTGTGGCAAAGGAGGTCACTACCAGTACGAGTGTCTTAAGGTGAAACAAGATCTTGAAAGTGGAAGAAAGGCTAGAAATGTTCATGAGAATGCCAAGTCTAACGTTGCTAATAGGACGCATGCTAGTATGTCAAATGCTAAAACTCGATCTCCTAGGACGCATGCTAGAAGATCAAATGATGTGAATGTTTATGATCATTTGCCTATGAAGAAGTTTTACCCATGTAACGAACCAGGTAGGGGCCACCCTGCCTGGGTCGCAAAGGACTAACTCTTCTTTTCAGGTGGAAGTGAGGGGAAGCCCATGGATCATCGATAGTGGAGCTTCAAATCATATGATGGGAAGCCAGATCCATCTCACTTCTATCAAATCAAACGCCACGGGAGGAACTGTCTCGTTTGGCAATAAGGGCAAAGGAAAAATAAAAGGGACGGGCACCGCAAAGTTAAATCAATCCATCAGTGCGTCCAAAGTCAGCCTTGTTGAAGGACTAGGCTTCAATCTCCTTAGTGTTTCCCAAATATGTGATCAAGGTGAAAACCTAGTCACATTTGACTCTAAGGAGTGCCTGGTCATCAACAAGAAAACAAATCAAGTCATTCTCAAAGGGACGCATGAAAACAATGTCTACGTCTTCAATCAAAGGTTCAAGCCTGCGTCCAAGTTGTGCCTATCCGTCTCTTCTGTGGACGCCGATCTCTGGCATCGACGTCTTGGACATGCGGGGCCGAGCACAATCTTCAAACTTCATCAAAAGGATCTTGTAAGAGGACTTCCCCGAATTAATCCTGAGCAAATTGAACAATGTGAAGCATGCATCAAAGGGAAGCAGACAAGATCGTCCTTTAAATCCAAAAATGAAGTGAGCACAAAGAAGCCATTGGAACTACTTCACATGGATCTGTGTGGACCCATGCAAACCCAAAGCTATGGTGGAAAAAGGTACATGTATGTCATTGTTGATGGTTTTTCCAGATTCACTTGGGTTCTCTTCTTGGTGTCAAAAGCAGATGCTTTCGGGATGTTCAAAATCTTCATCAAGCAAGTAGAAGTTGCACTTGGGACGAGCTTGAAAGCCCTAAGGTCAGATCATGGAACGGAGTTCAAAAACTCAGAGTTCCTTGACTTCTGTGACAAACAAGGAGTATCTCACAACTTCTCTTCTCTGCGTACTCCTCAGCAAAATGGTGTTGTTGAAAGAAAGAATAGGACGCTGGAAGACATGGCAAGGACGATACTCTTGGCTAGCGGCGTTCCCAAACACTTCTGGGCAGAAGCCGTTGCCACCGCTACCTACATCGTCAATCGAACTATGATTCGTCCTTTGCTCAAAAAGACGTCCTATGAGCTCTTAAATGGAAGAAAGCCAAACACTTCACACCTCAAAGTCTTTGGGTGTAAATGCTTCATTCACAACAACGGCAAAGACAACATCGACAAATTTGATGCTAGGAGTGATGAAGGAATATTCCTTGGATACTCCCTCACAAGCAAAGCCTATAGAGTGTTCAACAAACGGACTCTTAAGCTTGAAGAAAGTATCCATGTGGTGTTCAAAGAAAATGCTTCTCACAAGAAAGAACCAAGTAAGAAGGAACGTCGCTCCTGTCCAAGGGACGATGATGAAGATGATGAGGAAGAACCAAGAGGCTCCTCCGACAAATATTACGTTCCTAGGAACGCCCTTGAATCTCGCGATGAGGTTTCAATGGGAGTCCCTAGTGAACAACAAGAGCCTTCTCAAACTTGGTCGTTAAACCAAGTGGAGGCCGGTGAGTCAAGTCAACAAGGAGAAAGGCATAGTGTGGACGCTCCAGCTGAGGGGGAACACACTGAGCCAACCAATGAAGATGACGGTTTTGACTCTAATGAGTCTGATTGGACGGACCCTAGGTGTACTCCTTCAAGAGACGTTACGCATAGGGGATCCAACCTTTCAAGACTTCATTCCACAGATCAAATAATCTCAGATATGTCAAAAGGAGTTCAAACAAGATCCCCTGTGAATCAGTCCCTTAACGCCAACATAGCATTCTGTGCCTTCAACGCCTTCGTGTCCTTAGTTGAACCTAAGAACATAAAGGAAGCTCTCTAGGATGCTGATTGGATTCAAGCCATGCAAGAAGAACTCAATCAGTTTGAAAGGAACAAGGTGTGGACCCTCGTCCCTCGTCCTAGAAACAAAAATATAATAGGGACGAGGTGGGTCTATAGGAACAAGCTTGATGAGAGTGGACGCGTATCAAGAAACAAAGCAAGGCTTGTGGCTCATGGCTATAGGCAAGAGGAAGGGATCGACTATGATGACACCTTCGCTCCTGTTGCTAGAATTGAAGCCATTCGCCTCCTCATTGCCTACACCGCTCACAAGGGATTCAAACTTTTTCAAATGGACGTCAAGACGGCCTTCCTCAATGGCAAGCTTAAAGAAGAAGTGTACGTCGCTCAACCTCCGGGATTTGAGGACGCTGATCACCCTAATCATGTGTACTTCTTGGACAAGGCACTCTATGGACTCAAGCAAGCCCCTCGTGCATGGTACGATAGGTTTGCGTCCTTTCTCTTGTCCAATGGATACACACGAGGTAACATTGATAAAACACTATTCCTTAAGAAAGTCCTTAAAGATGTTTTGATTGTCTAAGTCTATGTCGATGACATAGTCTTTGGAAGCACTAACATGAAACTTGTAGAGGAATTCAAGAATTTGATGAGTAGTGAGTTTGAGATGTCCCTCATAGGAGAACTCAACTTCTTCTTGGGACTCCAAATCACCCAACTCAAAGATGGGACGCGCATTCACCAACAGAAGTATATTCGTGAAATGCTTGAGAAGTATGGGATGAACTCTTCAAAATCCATTGATACTCCCATCTCCCCCAACACTCGCCTTTATGTTGATGAAGAAGGCAAGAGTGTAGATCAAAAGCTCTACAGAGGAATGATAGGGTCCTTGCTATACCTAACGGCAAGTCGTCCTGACATCATGTTCGCTGTATGCTTATGTGCTCGTTTCCAAGCAAATCCAAAGGAGTCCCACATGCAAGAGGTCAAGAGAATCTTCAGATACCTCAAGGGACGGGATGACCTATGCCTATGGTATCCCAGAAAAACGTCCCTAAACTTGGTAGCGTACTCTGACGCAGACTACGCTGGCCATGTAGTGGATAGGAAAAGCACATCAGGCATGGCACAGTTCCTTGGCTCGTGCCTTGTCTCTTGGGGATCCAAAAAGCAAAATTCCGTGGCACTCTCAACCGCGGAATCTGAGTACGTTGCTGCTGCTTCGTGCTGCTCACAAGTCCTATGGATCAAGTACCAACTTGAAGATTATGGTACGTTCCTTAACACAGTCCCTATCTTGTGTGATAACACCAGTGCTATAAGTATTGCAAAGAATCCTGTTCACCATTCTAGGACAAAGCATATTCACATAAGACATCACTTTCTTCGTGATAATGTTGAACTTGGATTAATTAAAGTGGATCATGTTAGGACTAAGGACCAAGTGGCTGATATTTTCACAAAAGCACTAGACAGACGTCCCTTCGAGCACCTTAGGTTGCTCTTGGGGATGATAACTTTTAAATAATCAAGTCTCGTTCTATTATTCCCTCTATGATTGGATATGTCTTGTTGAGAACTTGTGTTTAAAGTGTGTCATGCATTGAAGTCATCTTCAAAGGACGCTAGTCTAAGACATGTGTTTTGCCTATGTTTTTGAACAAAATTCATCTCGCTTTTCATCTCAAGAGTCTCCCTGATCACACTACCCTCATTACAAGCCGAAATGATGGGAACTCTAAGCTTGCCCAAGCCGAGAATCTTGCAAACGCGTCCTATGAGCGTTCTTTGTTTTCTTTACGGGACGTACTTGCTTGATTTTCAAAAATGGTTCTAAGTGATCAAAGGGACGCATGTCAAGAGCTGAAAGTTGTCCATAAAGAGTTCTAAGTTCAGAGTTTGAGATCAGTTGTTGGGACGCAGTGGTTCAGTTCTGAGTATTGCAGTGTTGTGTGCCTAAAGGACGCCAAGACAGAGTCCTTTACAGTTTTGAAGTTTTGAAAGATGAAAGAAGGAAGTTGAACCGTTTTGGAGAAGTTGAACGCGGATCTCGGGATATGTGTAACGGGTGCAAAACAGCTGTGTTTCTTAGCAAAGAAGGAAGCCACGTGCGGGATTGTGGATGGAGGAATCCATGTGAAACTACCCTTTTACCCTTGACCGTTCTACTTCGTCTTCTTCCTATAAATACGCCCCTGCATCCTCTGAAAAATCTTCTTTGCTCCTCTGTCATTTACACACATTTAGCAATCTCTTAAGATCTTGCCAAATCCTCATACCCAAATCCCGAAATCACCTCCTCAACCCTAATCTCCTTCTATATAAACCACTCTCTCAAATGGCAAACACAAGAACAACCAAGAACCAATCTTCATCTCCGGCGGCGAAAAACCCTAGCTCCTCGAGGTCTCCTCCGGTAAGAGGCCGGTCACTGATGGACTCGAGAGGGCGACCTGCTGGGCGCCAAGAACCCCCTCGCCACCATTCCTCTTCACAAACCACCCAACACCGCCACTCCACCACCCCTCCCCAGCAACAACGCTCCCAACCTCCTCCTCAAAGAGCCCAACCTTCCCGATCCAAACCCGATCCCAAACGCTTTCAGTTCCTTGAAAAACCCTTCAAACCAAAGCCCGGGTCGGAAAACGTTGGCAAAGGCACCGTTCAAGGCTTCCCCGCCCAACCAAAGCGCCGTCCTCCTCTCGACCCACTCGTTGAGGACTGACTAGAAAAGGAGCCGAGGACGCTCGCCAACATATGCCTACGGGCGTCCATAAGCGACTATCCTCCCAAAATCCAACGCCTCCTCCACTATTTCATGGTCACTTACGTCCAACCTCGCCTCAAAGAAACCAATCACAAGAACCCTCCCTTCATGGGCCCAGGGATCATTTCTGACTCCTTCGGCGGAACTGTGGAGGAGCTCGCTAAATTACTCCCCAACATCTTGGAGTTTTTAGTCGCTCCTGCCGGCTCCGTCCCATCTCAGAAACGGAAAAGGCCTGCCTCCCCCTCCTCTTCCAAACAAGTAAAAGGGCCTCCCTCCTCCTCCCAAGCCACACCAGTCCCCTCCTCCCCGCCTCCTGCCCGAAAAGAGCCGCTTGAAGACGTCCGCTGAGCTTGAGGGCGTGACTGAGCAGCAAATGACAGCCATACGCCTCTCCGAGCTGCAAATAGAGAGAGAGGAGAAGGCCAAGCAAGAACAGGCAGAAAAGGACGCCATTGCTGCGGCGATCCAGCAGAGCCTACAAGACGTCCCTCGACTCCCTCCTCCTCCACCAAGGATAGAGGACGTCACTCCCGCTCCTGCTCCTCTAGCTACTTTAGATCCGCTCCAGGCGGAAATTGAGACGGACTTGGCAAAGCCTATGCCAACAGTCCCCAGGGCAACTCCTCAACAACAGGTCCCGGCCAAGGACGCTGTTCCAAAAGTTATAACTCTTGAGGACTCCCCTGCTAAGCAGTCGCCGCCTCCCCCTGCTCCGCTCAAAGTAAAGCCCATCTCCATGGCTCCGCCCAGCACCTCCTCTGCCCCTACCAAAGCAAAGATCAGAACTCCCACTCCCTCTCCTCCTAGAGCTTCCACTCCTCCTCCTCCGCCCGCTCAGGCCGTCGAGGAAATTGTTCAAGTCCAGAGGACGGATTCTGTGGAAGTCCCCAAAGAGTCCTTGGCAAGGACTCCAGCTGTGGATGCACCTCCTACAGAACAGGTGTCCACTGCTGAGGACACAGAAATGGTCGAGTCCCATGAGCAAGGGGACGAGGCCTCAGATGACGAGGACGCTCCTCACCAGGATGAGGATCCTGAGGACGAGGAGGGAGATGGCGATGAAGAAGATGCTGGTGATGAGGTCATAGTGAGCAACGACTGTAAGCAGACACGCTTCAAGAAGATTTTGTTGCCGCTCCTGTTCACCGCCCAATTCCTTGAAGAGAACCAGCGCTCAAAGTTTTTGGAACTGCTTGAGTTCCAGGGATGGACGCACCTAGGCGTCGAGGCCGCAAAAGTCGACCCCGAACAGGTCCTCCGCTTTTACTCAAAATTTGAAATATCTGAAGTAAAAGGGAAGCCTCAAGGGACGTTCGAGATTGATGGGGATGAGTACTCAATTGCTGAGGGTACCGTCCGAAATATGCTAGGTCTGCGTCCCTCTCAAACAGATGCTATGCACGACCTTCCCAACAAGAACTTTGGTCGTTTCTCCCAGGAAGAGATCTTCAACAGAATTTTCAACGGGAGACAACCAGCTGCTAAGGATAGGGTCGCTCACTGCCTCTCTAAGACGGGCGTCCTTGCGCATCACTTCATTGTGCGCATGGTCGTCCCCCGCCAAGAGAAGAAGTCCATAGTCCAGATCACTGACAGTATCTTACTGGACGCCTTCTTGGAACGCAAGCTCATAAACTTGCCGCGGGTAATCTTGGAGCACATGGGCAAGTGCACAGGCGGTCGCCATTCTCTTCCCTTCCCAGGCCTGGTCAAGCAGATATTGAAGCAGCAAGGCCTCTACGTCCCCAAAACAGAACAGACCTTCGGGATCCATTGGGACGTTAGGCAAATCACCCTCCCTCCAGTTGGCAAATTGAGGTGTGATGAGCCTCTTCCTTCAGTAAAGAGGCAACTGGACAAGGAGAAAAAGGAAGCTGAACGCCATGCTAAGGCCGCCGCTGCTGCTGCTAAAAGTGCTCAGGGTGATCAAGAGACTGAAAATCTTCAAGTCGTTGGGACGCCAGTTGAGGACGCTGCAGATGAAGAGGACGAGCTCGATGGTATGAGCGTCCCTGATGAGGCTGAGAAGCATTCAACGAAGTATCTGATGGGCATGATGATCAAGAACCAGTGTATGATGATTGATCTAATTCAGCAGGTTCACGACACTCTCTACACCCATACAGAACTCCTTGAACGCAACAATGAGCTCCTTGCGCAGAACAACTATCTTCAGGAGCAACACCTCAAGGCACTCGGCAAGCGTCCCAAGAAATGATCACCTCCCTCCTCTCTAACCCTGAAAAAGTTTATCTGTTTCTTTTGTTTTTGTTAAGACATTGGGACGTTGTCCCCGTTTTGAACCATATTTATGAATGTCTGTATTGATCGTACTCTTCTCCTCTTATGAATGAGTTCGTTCCATTCGTACTTCATTTTGTCTAAGCGTTCCTTTCTTTAGTTATGACTCTGTGCATGCATGCTTTTCAACTTGTTCTCCTTTTCGATGATGCCAAAAGGGGGAAGTATAGTTTTGCAGAGATGCGATTGTTTTTAAGTAGTCATAGAAAGCATGTGTTTAGGGGGAATTTCGGCCAAGTCCAAAGGACGCTAGTTAAGAATAAGATAGAACGCACTTAAAAGAATGTGTTGCATGTCAACCTAAGCTGAAAAGAAAATCAAGTGTAGACTCTCATGCTAAAATCTTTACTTCTGTGCACATTATTTGAAAGAGTTTGTCATCATCAAAAAGGGGGAAATTGTTGGGACGATATTAAGGACGTCAGTCATTAATATCTAAACCAATAATGATCGTCCCTTGTTTTGATAATGACAAACTCAAAGGTATTTGATAAGTTGTCCAAGTTTTGATCTCAGGTAAGTCCACTGGACGCAAATGAGCGAAAAGGACAACAAGTGAACGGAAGTCCCTAAGCTGTAGGGACGCACGTTATGAGAACCTCCAAAGCTGAACGTAATTGGCGAAGTTCCTGCGAAGATAGGACGGCGTCCTTATCAAGAAGGGACGCGCGCCAAAATACGGACGAGGTTCAAATTCAAATCAAGGCCGCCCCAACATGATTACATCATACTCGGCCGTAGTCCTCAAAAGGAAGCTTCCCTTGTCTGGGCACGTGTAGACAATTCCAAAGATGTCGCTTTCCCAGCGATGGTCCCCTATCCACGCGGAGGCTTCCCAAGCGTCAACAGAGTTGACTTCCTCAAGAGGCTCATCGCACCGTTGATGGAAGATCAAGGATCCTGCAAAGCCTCAGAGGACGCTAGAGGACAAGAACCACTTCCGCTATAAATACCCCCTCAAGGGTATGCATAGCGGTGTGGACTTTGAAGACTTTCTCTCAAGCTCTCCCGAAGCATTCAAGAACAAGAACGAAGATCAAGAAGATCAAGTGAGCTTGAAGCAAGAGAAAGAAAGTCCAACCACATCAAATCTAAAACAAACCACAAAATAGTTAGAGTTGTAGTTTGTCTCTCTCAATGGACCGAGAGAGACGTGAGTGATAGCTTCCTTATAAGCTAAGAGAGTTAGGTTACCTGTTAGGTGGAAAGGAGTGTTACTAGTGAGACTAAGGACGGACGCTTAGCTCAGAGAAGTGTAACGACTCGCCTAAGTTGTAAGGACTCTCTCTTAATAAGATAAGGGACAGCTATTGAAAATCCTCCAAGCGGAGGTAGAGGTTTACCCATAAGACTAGTTGGTCTTAGTGGGGTTCCTCTATAAATACTCGTGTCCAATATCTCACTGCATTTCCTGTTAAGTCTAATTTCCGCTGCATATAAGGACGCCCTTAATCCAGTTAAGGACGCCTTCACTAACAGACTTACGATCCAACAAACTCAAATTGACTAAAAGAGATTCTTCTAAAGTTCATTTTGGTTCGTAATAACGATATTTAGATTTTTTTGGTGACATAACGATATTCAGAATTGAAAAAGCGTATTTTAATTGGTTGAATTTCGCTTGACGGTCTAGATATTTTATATTATAATTTTTATGTTAATTCTGATGAAAATATCTCTTATTCTATAAATTGTAAATGTGAATATAAGATTAAATATTTGAACAAGAAAACCAATTATGCGAACATTAAGGGGTATTTTCATTTGATTCAAATCTGTCGGATTAATGCATGTAATAACACAATTCCAAAACATTCTTAGTTAGTGACCAAATTATTACACATGATAGCATAAAAAGTAGGGGTGAGCATTCAGATTGATCCGATCCGACCCAAAATGCCGGATATCCGGAAAAAATTCTTTAAAATCCCCGATCTGTATCCGATCCGTTATGAGCCGGATATCTGGTTACAGATATCCGCTTCGATCGAATATCCGAGGACGGATATTTCAGATATCTAAACTATCCATTTTACATTAATTTTTCAGCGTACACTAATAAAAATATGAAAATTTGTTCGACCAAAAAAAAATATGAAAATTTGTTAAAACAATTAAAACAAATACAATTATTATATGAGAATTTAACCCATGATGAGTTGATGTTAGAAAAACACACCCTTCACCGCTTATTCCACTCAAATATATTACCATTTATCCAAAAAATGCATATTAATATATATATAATATCGGATCTAGCGGATATCCGGTTATTCAAAACCCCGATCCGTATCCGATCCGATTATCAGGAGATACGGATAATAAAGTTAAGCTATCAAGTAGATACGGATATTATCGGATCGGATAATTTTGCTTAGCCCTAATAATAAGACATGATAACATAAACCCACAAATATCCTTTTGGCGTTCACAAATCCAAAAACCACTTTGTTTTTTCCTTGTTCACGGTTTACAATCTCCGGGATAAGGGGTATTTTCATTTGATTTAAACTCATAATTTATTTATAATTTCAACCTTATTTTTAAAAAAGAATTATTTTCATATATTTAAAAGATTTTCTTTTCCATCGATTTTTTTTATAGATCTCATATAATTTCAACCTTATTTTTAAAAAAAGAATTATTTTCATATATTCAAAGATTTTCTTTTCCATCAATTTTTTTATAGATCTCAAAAAGCAAAATCAAGTGTTTGTTCTTTGTTGAAAAAAAAACGCATTTTAGCTTTTAAGTGACCTTTTTTGAGATCCATAAATCTTTTTTTTGTTTTGTTTCTTAATAACAAATTAACAACCAACCATGAAGAAGGAAAATGCATCAAACAACTCTCCAAGACAACACACCCACCTCGCTCATCTCTTGCTGTATATTTATAATTTCCATTTTTCTATTGTGTGCCCTTAGGGCACACAATAAGCAACTAATAATGGAAATACTTGGTAAATTTTAAATTTTTTGTTTTAAAAATTCTCTTGTGACGGGTTTATTCTTTTCCTTTTAGGGTTTTAGTTTCTGTTTTTGGTATGCTTATTGTGTGCCCTTAGGGCACACAATAGAAAAACCGTTATAATTTTATACCCAGCCAAGCTTAGCAATCCATCAAAAAACAACAGAATCTTCAGGTGAGGGACTGTCCTTTTAGCATTCAGGTGTGGAAGGAGGCTGGTTTTAGCTTGGATAAAAGAGTGGCTACAGCTGAAGCTTTAATTGATGAATGGCCAACAGACTTGGACCGAGTGACTTTGCTCACTTTCTGATCATTTGTTGGAAGATCTGGTGCAGAAGGAATGAGTGGCTTTTTGAGCAGAAATTTAAGGAGTCCAAAGTTCTGATTGACGAGGCTCTTTCCTTACAAGAGGAGCTTCATAGTAGCAAGAAGGTGCAGGAAAAAGATAGCCAGTCTAGAGCCGAGTTGAATTGGATACCCCCAGATCGAAATCAGTTCAAGCTGAATTCTGATGCTTCCGTCCGGGAAGATGTTGGAACAGGCTTTGGAGTGGTGATCAGAGACCACTTGGGGAGAATTGTCACTGCAGTAACTGAGCAGTTGGAGATTGTGATTTCCCCTTTGGTTGCTGAAGCAAGGGCTTTGATAAAAGGAGTTCAACTTGCTGCTACTCATGGTATTCAAGATGTGGTTTTAGAATGTGATTGCCAGGAGCTGATTTTTGCTTTGCAAAAGAAGTCCACGCCTCCTCTTGAAATCTCCTTTTTAGTCTCTGATATTTTACTTCTTTGTAAGAATTTTGCCTCTTACTCTTTTAACTTTGCCCATAGAGGTTGTAATGGTGTTGCCCATGAGCTGGCACGTGTGCAGCCTTGGTGTACTGGTGTTAGGGTTTGGGAATCAGTTCTCCCTTCCCTTGTTTGTGGGGTTTATTTGGCTGAGCTTAGTAATGATAATTAAGTAGTGCTGTGGCACTTTTTTCAAAAAAAAAAAAAAACAACAGAATCTTCACCACTCGGTCCTTGGTAACTTCAATGGTTAATGTGGTAGTCAATCTCTCCAAGGCCTTGCAAGTGGAATTTCCTCCATAACTAGATCGCCTGACAAGCAAAAAACTTGACATTCACATACAGAAAGTAAAAAAGAAAAGAAAAAAAGCCATACTTAATTTCTAAAAGTAAAAAGAAACAGACCTCGTATTGTGAGGTATTTCCACTGACAAGGTTAACCTTCCTAAATTTTACTAAAATCTAAAAATTGTACTCTCTCCGTTTCAAAATACATGACCATTTAGACTTTGCACATATATTAAGAAAAAAATGTTATTCCTATATCATCCCTATGAAATGTAGAGTTAATCATTTGCTTAGAGAAATATGAAAAAGTGTAATGATTATGATAAAGATAATTATTAGAGGTATAAATGGAAAGAGATGATAAAAAATGTGAAATGGTCAAGTATTATGAAACAAGCAAAAGTGTCCAAATGATCATGTATTTTGAAACGGAGGGAGTATCAAAATGTTGTTGACCCTCTGGTCTGAGCCGGTCATGATTGATGAATCTCTTGTCATCAGAACTATATAGATTGCACAACCTCACCCAGAACCATACCCCACTGGGTCCAGTGAGTTCCACCCTGCAAATAAAATGCATGTTCAAATACAAATTGACAAGAAAAAGACAACTCTCATTCAACAAGGAAAGAACAAAGTGGCTGAAATCAACCTGACAATACACTGCGAAAGGTTCCCTTAACGGTCCATCACAAGAGAGCTCACTTGTACTTCCATCAATAAAGGTTCCATCGGCAAAAATCACCTGTTGCACCTGATTAAGTGTGGTATAATCCAAAGATGGACCCTTAGTAGAGTTAAGTTAGATCTAGTCAAACCTCGGAGGCATATCCTGGAGTTGTTCCAGCCACGGGTTTGGAGAAAGAGCCTACAGGGGAGCTTCTCTGCACTGCCTCACAAAATGCAAGAAGACGCTCCCGGCTACCCAGCTTTACACTCTGCAACAAAAAAGAGATCTAGATCAGCCTTCAGCTATTACGCGTGAAATGTCAAAAATCAGATTTGCTATTGAACTTTGCTCAAAATGAAGAGGTTTGAATCAAGACCTGCACTGTATCATTTCTTGGTACTCGAGGGAGCGGCTGAACTTGAAACCCTTTTGATGCCATAACCTCAGCAACTAATAGTGTTCCCTTATAGCATAATAACATTATCATCAGTAAGGTCATACAGGGATAAAGCGGAAAATTGTGTAAAGTCTGATACCATACTTTGATGGCTTCCCCAACCATTTGAGGTGAAAGAAACAAGCCTTGAAAGAAAGCTCTCATAATATGACCAGGTGTTGACCCACAATCAATCCCTAGTCCTGGAGCAGACAAGCGAGCAGCAGCAGCTGTTACCCATTTTGTGGTTCCAGCTACGTATCCACCACACGGTGCAATTGTTCCACCAGGGTTCTTGATTAAACTCCCAGCAATCAAATCTGCTCCCTGTCAATATCTATTGGGTCAAAAAACGATGTTTGCAGTAAATTAAATTAATTGTGTCCTTGTATCACTACATCAAAAGAAAATTAAACAATGACTAACCACCATGGGAGGTTCAATGCTGTTGGCAAATTCACCATAGCAGTTGTCCACCATGACCACACATTCTGGGTTCTGTGTCTGCAAAATGCAGATACATGTGACATCGGTAAGATGAGTCGCGTTCTAGATGACCTAAAATCAGAATGTATTGCAAGGGATCCCGAACTGATTGAAAGAGCAAGAATTGATTCTGTGTGGTACATTATCTGTATTGTTTTAGGGTTGTATTTATTCGTCCACAAAAATGAGTAAGGAGATAACCTACAAAAGGCAATTTCTCCAAAATTCATTCTTGTCTCTTACTTTCTATACAACGAATTAACCCTAATTCACAACAATTTACATAGCTCAAACAGACTATAAATGTGTATGTATATGCTGTGTGCGTCTGTCTGGGATAATATATATACTGGAGAAATTAGCTCCCATATCAGAAACTCCTCATTTGGCCACAACAGACACAAGACAATTTGTCCATAAATATTAATTTGCAAAGCCATCCAATGAATATTCTAGCTTACTGGTTTTTTTTGTGACCACCTATAGCAATACCTTCAACTCTTTACACCTAACCCAGCAAGAAGAAATAGCAAATTCACATAACCACATTCTTACCTTTATGATCTTGATAGCCCTTCCTATCTCCTTCACACTTAAGCTGTGACGCCATGAATAACCACAAGATCTCTGGATAAGTGCACATTTGGTTTGAGGAGTTATAGCAGTTGTCAATCCTTCCCAGTCTAGCCCACCGTCCTCGGCCAGCTAAAGCAGATAGTTTCAGGCATAAACGATCTAATGTACAGCATATGGATATAAAGCCCCGTGAAAACCCAGGCAAGAGAAGTACACCTACGGGTAGTTCTCGATACTTGACCCCGAAATCTGTCAAGGATCCAATACCATGACAATCTCTCTTTCCAATGACTTCCTCCAAGGTGTCATAAGGAGCACCAACAACTGCCAAAAGCTGAAAAGTCCGTAAGCATGAGACCACATTGTACTAAACCACTACAATAGAAAGCAAGACAATTCAAGAGAGAATGATATGGTACCTCATCACCAGGCCTTAAGATTGCAAACAAAGCACAAGTGATGGCATGAGTACCTGAGAAGAACTGATGATACAAAACTGATATACATGAGTAATGTTCTGCAAAGTAATGGTGACTGGACAAACAAGAGAAGCTGAAGAACCTGCGAACGGACTATAGCAGCTTCCGCTCCGAAAATTTCGGCAAAGGCTTGATCAAGTCCTTGGCGTCCCCCGGCCTCATCATGCCCATAGCCAGTGCACCCAGCAAAAAACTGACCAGAACATGACCCAGTTAATCATAATGAACCAAGATTTGCCAAATTCCATAGGCCACAGACAATTATCTACTGCTACTATAGCATGATTAGGGATTTCATAAGCAACAAAAGGCTGTTCAATTAAGTTGTTCAGCATTATGCGTAAATCCCACATAATGCTTAACTAAAAGCAGATAAATTGTGCGTAATTGGCAGCTCCGATTAGTAATGTATTAGTACGAAAGAGAACTGACATGAGACCCGACCCGGGCATTCTGGTAGGCTTTAAGGACCCGGGCGGAATTGCGAGCCACCATGTAATCCACTGCCCTAAAATCCGCCTGCAACGAGGCCGCTGCTTCCTCAACCTGCAAGAGTGATTCAAATTAATAAAGAGATAATGCGAGTGGCGAAATGAAGAATTAACGGCGGGTCTTTGAAGGGAATTTCAGTTATGGGCTTCACCTCCGGGACGAATGGGCTGTCGTGGTTCAGGCGAAGAGTTCCGGCGACGGAGTACGTAGCTCTGAACGATTTGCGCGCACGCAAATGGAGGGGAGGAGAACACCCAAACACCGCTTCGGATAAGGCCAACATTCTTCTCCGGCCTGCTGCCTGAGCCTCCTGATGATGGTGGGAGGGAAATGCTGATTCACTGATTTTGTACTAAGAGTATATTTTTTTTTGGAGGTTAATTTGGTCATATCTCATGCACCAAAATTAACAATAATAATATTAGTTTTAGGCTCCGTTCGGGAGCAGCGTCTCCGCGCTAGATGGAGCTTCTCGCTGGCGAGACGCTACTCCCGTGGCGTGTTCAGTAGTAGCTGGTCGAGGGAGATGGTACCCGAAATTCATCTAGACGATTTCCCCTACCCCCAAGATTACAACGTTTCCACCTAGCGTCTCTACCCCTCCATCTTTTTTCAAACAAAATTCCAGCCATTACCCCTCCTCTCGACATTGTTCTCGTTCAACCCTAGCTTCGAAACCCTAGCGTCGAGCTCCAGGTACACCATTCGTCTATTTGCTATGTTCATATTGTCAGGCTAATCTTCAATTTGCAACTCTAATTCGTGGTGACTTCATTCTGTCAAGCTTTTTGGTGTTTCGATTTGTGCTGGAACCTGGGAGATTCGTTGAGGTTCCTCATATCCTAGGTAAGTCAAGTGTTCGTTCATGCCATAATTGATGTGCTTGCTCTTGTAATTCGTGGTAGTTCGTGGTCGATTTAGCCCAAAAACACAAGTAGTGTCGATTTGGTTGTTTCATTTTTGGGCGGGAAAATGAGCCTAGGAGTGAGGTTCAGCTGGGAGGGGAGGACATTGCGCAGAAGGACAAGTTTAAGTATCTGGGTTCAGTTCTGCAGAGTGATGGGTGTATCGATGAGGATGTTAGGTCGCATATTCAGAGTGGGTGGCAAAAGTGGAGGGCAGCTTCAGGGATTTTGTGTGATAAGAAGGTCCCGCTCAGGCTTAAGGGAAAGTTCTATAGATCTGTAATAAGGCCTGCGATTCTCTATGGAGCAGAATGTTGGCCGACAACTAAGGTTCAAGAGTAGAAACTTGCAGTTGCAGAGATGAGGATGCTTAGGTGGATGTGTGGTCACACGAGGATGGACAAGATCAGGAATGAAGAGATCCGAGGCAAGCTCGGGGTGGCTAGTATAGAAGATAAACTTCGGGAAGCAAGACTGCGTTGGTTCGGTCATGTCCAGAGGCGGAGTCCAGACGCAACAATTAGGAGATGCGAGCGGTTGAATTTAGGTGCTTACCGGAGGGATAGAGGCCGTCCGAAGAAGCGCTGGATGGACAACATAAAACAGGATTTCAGGCTTTTAGGGATTTCAGAGGAGTTGGCGCAATGCAGGAAGAGTTGGAGGGAGAGGATTAGCGTGGTAGACAGCTAGTTAGCTTGCTAGTGGAGTCAAGTGGAGTCGTTCATTCTTTTGTTGAGTCGTTCATTCGTTTCTCTCTTCTTTCTTTTAGCCTTCGTAGTAGTTTTGGTTAGCTGTTGTTTTTTAAACTTTTCGGAGTAGGATATTGAGTGTTCTGGTTTGTGTCTTTTGGGTCGTTTTTGGGCGCATGTCATCTAGGTCTGGAATGCCTCCGCCCTGACCCCCCAGATCCTGCTTTTGCGGGAGTTCACTGGGTATATGTTGTTGATGTTGTTGTTGTTGTTGTTGTAAAGTGATTTCATTGCTCCTGTAAGTGGTTCCATAGCTATTTTCAGGAGGTGGAGCATGCACTGTGAGTTATTGAGGATATTGAGGGCGTGCTTGCTAGTGATTTCAGGGCCATTGTACTCCCAAGTAAGTTGAGTATTTATAGCTATGTCGATTTGAGTAGTCAAAGGTGTCTAATTTTGCTATGACATTGATGCTTCCACTGAGAAGTCAGAACTTGAAATCATATGAATTTACTTGAGGTTTCAGTTGCTATGAAGTTTACTTGACAATGTAAAAAGTTTAACTCTTTTGACTCTGTTTATAAAGATGTGAACTTGGCAGTATCTTTTGGCAAAATGATTTTGATAAAAAAAAAGAAAGTAGACCAAAACCCTTTTTTACTATGTTATTTTTTCTCTTTTGGTGTTTATATAATTATATCTTCAGAGGTTGAATTCATCTGTTTTGGTATTATACTTGCACAAACTGCATATTGCAGACAGAGCTAATTGACCCAGCTGTCAAAAGGAACTCTTAACATTCTTGGCTCTGTTGCTAGAGCTCAATCTATGAAGAGAGTCGTTGTGACTTCTTCGATTGCAGCTGTAGCGTTCAGCGGTAAGCCTCGGACTCTTGAGGTGGTGGTTGATGAGTCCTGGTACTCTGATCCAAACTTCTGCAGGGACTCAAAGGTATGTATTTACTCTACTTAATCTGGCTTCTTTTTTTGCATAAGTTTTGTTGGTTGTTTCATCTCTAGTGAATCCTTGGAGAGCCTTGGCATTCTTCTTCAGCCTTGTCCTTTACTTGAAATGTTTACACGGTCATGTAATGGGCTTGTTCAGATGTGGTATATACTCTCCAAGACATTGGTTGAAGAAGCTGCTTGGAAGTTTGCAAAGGACAAAGGAATTGACATGGTTACCATTAACCCTGCAATGGTCATTGGCCCGTTGTTGCAGCCTACGCTCAACACGAGCGCAGCTGCTGTTCTAAACTTGATTAACGGTACACGATCATCTCTTTCTACTCATTAATGTCAAATCCTTTAATAGCATTCCATTTGTGTTGTTTCTTGTTGTATGGTGGGACCTCCAAACTCACATAATTTGTACCATGGATTGGTTAATGTAGGGGCGACTACTTACCAAGTGTCAAAGGAGAAAACACAGAGCTTGGGAGTCAACTACAATCCTCTGAAAGACGGCCTCAAAGATACAGTCGAAAGCTTGAAGGAGAAGTTCATTACCGCTTCAACACTCTAGGCAGCATGGTAGGCGGGGATGAGTTGCTTTGGGAGATTATCATCATAATTATCATCAGCTTATTAGCTATAATGTCTACGAATGCTTATGTCTTTTGTTGGAGGATCTTGAAAGATTTGTTTCCCGCATTGTCTAGTTAAATGAACTGAGGGTAGTGCTCTGCTCTCTTATTATGTTCGACTAGACTAAAGTTAATGCAATATATATGGAGGAGTATAAGTTCCTGGTAGAATTGAAGGCCTTGGAACCTTTAGGGGCATGTGTATTGTGGAACTCCATCATCGACCACGTCCGCCGCTCGCCGTCTTCGGTGTGTTGCTGTTCGTTTGTTTAGAATGGGTCGAAAGTTATCGTGGATTATCGACGGGAATTCTTCGTTTGGATTTTGCCCAAAATGGGTAATTTGAGGAGCATGTCACTATTACGTGGATGGTTAAAAAAATGTTTTTATATTTACTTTTGGGGGTATTTTGGTAATCTATTATTACCCTTTTCAGGATTCAGCTAGTTACTTTACCGAACACCCATTTCAATTTTTACTCAATTCAGCTAGTAAATCCAGCTTTCGGATTCAGCTGCCAGTTCCAGCTTTTAGTTGTCAGTCCCAGCTTTCAGCTTTCAGTCCCAGCTTTCAGCTAATTACCCAAACGGAGCCTTAGTTAAAATGCACCAAAATTAATATAGAGATTATCTAACACAAGAAATGCACCAAAATTAAAAGAGTAAATTACACCTTTAGTCCATAGAGGCCTAAACTTTGATATGACATTGTGTTAAATGAGTCCTTATAGTTTGAAATGTATTTCTTATTGGTCCTTAAACGTTAGAGAAATTTGTCGGAAATCATCCGTATGACAGGGTATATTACCCCAAACCAACAGGGGTACTTACTTCTTGCAAGAAAAAGTTTTTGCCCTTGAAATGTATAGTTGTAGGATGTGTACAAATATGTGGCATTACACAATGAATCGATACGCAATAAACTAGTGATTAATGCCACTGTGGCATTATGGCATGATATATATAACTGTGTTTTAATGGAGTACGTACCGGGAGGATAGCTCTTCGACAAACTAGTGACATCGATAACCAAAAGGCATTTCTTGATCTTATGAGCTAATTTGAATAAAACTAGGTACACCCCCTTTGCCAGTATTTGATGACTCTTCTCCATCTAAGCAGCCATATGCAACAATGTTGAGTGAGGAGGAAGCTAGGAAACTAGGAAACTATTTTTAACAACTAATTGATGCTTTAGAGTATTGTCATTGTAGAGGAGTATATCATAGGGATCTAAAGGTAATACTAAAAACACTTAATTGCCTGCTTACAACCTTATACAACTTCATAAAACCGAAACTTTTTATGCATCCTCAGAATCTACTTTTGGACAACCACGGAAACCTCAAGGTTTCGGACTTTGGGCTCAGTGCATTTTGGAAGGTAATAGGCTTACTAAATTGTCTGGAAGATGTCCAACTTGCATTTGATGAAGTCAGGAGAGTTTAAAATTGAACTTGATTCCTTGAAGCCTGGAAGTTTGCTGTCAACAGCATGTGGTTCGCCAAGTTATGTAGCACCTGAGGTAAGAAAGAACCAAATGTTGTCATTTATTTTTGATAAACGAACCAAATGTTGTCTTTGGAAGAGCCTTAATTAGGATTCTTATCTTTAAATTGTGCATTTAACAACTCATACGAAACCAAGGATATGATGGGGTAGCAGCAGACATTTAGGATTGTGGAGTGATTCTATTTGAAATGCTATTTGGGTATCTACCATTCAATGACCAAAATTTCGCAAAATTATATAGAAAGGTAACTCCCTTGACAGACTTTTTTTAAATGGTTAAAGTTAGAAAATCTCATAGTTTTATGGTTTTTCTTCCCCAGATTTTGGAAGCAGACTATAAATGCCCAAAATGGTTCACAACAGGTCAATAGTGGTTGCACTCCCGAATATTCCAAAGCGATCCCAGAAAGGTGAGGGTTTTTTTTATGTGAACTTGGTAATGGAAAATCTTCTTGAAGACAACCAACTCAAGAGTGGGGACTATGTCATCTGCAGAGAATCACAATCCCTAAGATATTGGAAGATGAATGGTTTCAAACAGATTATGAGCCTGCAAAGTAGCGATGCACATTTTACCCGCGGGGACCCGGCCCTAACGGGGCGGGGATTTCCTGGTATATCGGGTATCGGGGTCGGGGACGGGGACAGATTATAAATACCCGTTCGGGTTCGGGTCGGGGATGGGGGGAACATTATCCGCCCCGAAATATCTCCGGTGTATATTATTATATAACTCTTTATTATTAATTCAAAAAGTATGGATATTTAGTATTATTTATAAATGTGTCTACCACTACGATTTACAAATGCATTACAAATTTACAATAATTGTTATATAGTCATAAAAAAATTATTACATATCTCGTAGAATTATATAAACGGGGTCCCGTTAAATGTACTAAACCCGACGGGTATTCCCCGTCGGGGATTAAACGGGTATAGGGCGGGGACGGGTATGAAGATAGTGAACGGGTACGGGGATGGGGAATGTATTCCCCGCCCCGCCCCAACCCCATGTGCATCCCTAGTGCAAAGGGAGTAGGATTATGCTCTTAATTTGGCTGAGGTAATATAACAAGAGATGGTGGACAAACAACAAGTTCCTATCAAATTTTGGAAGCATACTTTTTCATTTCTGTTGAAATATCGATGTAGGAAGCTGCAACAGACAATGTTAAAAACATCGTTATGAGGATTTTTTTGTTTCTTATCATGGGTTTATAGCTAATACAAAATAGATATTTGCTTTCTACTATGGAAATATAAGGATTGTTGACATACTGAGTGCTTAGATTGTCATCTTGATTTTTATACATAAAAAACAGTGATTATAGTAATTAATCTTCTAAAATTGCCATGTGTATTCTTCCAATCCATCTGGTCATCAATAAAGTAGACACACTTCTCTGGAACCAACACAAATTGTGAGGGTTCCTTTAGACTTTTAATTATTTTACAAGGCAGTAAATATTCGGGGGTTAGCTTCCTAGAAAGATTAAGTGAAATGAGATTTAGGCTCACATATGTTGTGTCATGTACTAAGCCATGTTTCTGTTCTACTATTATAAATAGTCATATCTCTCAACACCATTGAATCAAAAAGCCCATAAATATACCTAAACTCTCTTATGAACAGTATTTCCCATCCAGCCGTTGAAAATCAACACTATCTGACCGTCCAAATTTAAAATATAAAAAAAACAGGACCAATGCTACGTGTGCCTCTATTATAGCAATACCTATCTCTTATGGGATCCACCATTCCTTAATTATTTTACTTTCCCCCTATTTCCTTTTTGATAAAGAATTCAAAACCTCCGGCCCTCCTTCGACTCTTGGAAAACCAAGTCTCATTCGACTCGTCGCCACCGCCGTCGTCACTTTCGGCCGCCGCCATCGTCGCCACTGCCGTGTTCATCTCCGACCACAACCTCCGCTGCTTCTGATCTAACGCTGCCCGGCCTCCTAGCCGTGCTTCCTGCTCCTCCAAAATGGCCACCTCCAGGGATTACTCTTCTCCGGTGAAGGTCTCGTACGTTCTCCAGCGAGATCCGGACTGCGCCCTTTCCAGCCTCGAGAGATGGCCGCATTGGCCGTTGGGCCAGCGCTGCCCGATAGAAGTGCGGTCGTCGGAGTAAGTTATCGCTCTCGTCGGCGACAAGGATCTCAAATCCGCCAATCGGAAGGCGGCGCCGTCGCCTAACGGTGGTGGTGGCGGTGACAAGCGGAGGAGAAATCAGGTGGTATACGACCAATTTCGATG
Source organism: Polygonum aviculare (assembly GCA_934048045.1). Taxonomy (NCBI): domain Eukaryota; kingdom Viridiplantae; phylum Streptophyta; class Magnoliopsida; order Caryophyllales; family Polygonaceae; genus Polygonum; species Polygonum aviculare. The sequence goes on along the minus strand of OW204025.1, from coordinate 20,275,347 downwards.
TGGCTCAAAACATATCTAGCCCCCCGAACTTACGCAAATTTGTCACTTAGACACCCCCACCTTTGATTTGGACCTATTGGATACCTGAACTTATATTTTGTGACCTATTGAACACTCATTTGCTGACTTGTACAAAACAATTTGCCACATTGGCGCCACATGTGTATGCCACCTCATTAATTTTAATTAAAAAAAAAGAAAAACATTAAAACAATTAAAAATACATTGATCAAATAAAAAATTATGAAATTGGAGGGCTTTAACCGGAGGGAAGGTTGAGCGCTGGTATGGCTCGTCGGCAACGTCGAGGCAGGGTACGAGGAGGCGGAGGCGTCATAGGCCGGCGCCGCCAGTGATAGAGAGGCGGCGAAGCCGCTGTCAATAGAGGGCGGTGGAGCCGAGTGTAGTCCGGCGGAAGAAGGGCGGCGAGGTGTGTTGGCGAGGGAGAGCAAGCTCAGGAACCGCCGGCGCGCGTGGGTCGTAACCCAGATCTGGAATTCGGGAGCAATCGTACTCCTTCCTCCTTCCTCAGATAATTGGCCATGGCGGCAATCGTACTCCTTCCTCCTCACAAATCTCTCCAGATCCTTCATTATCCTCCTCTTCTCATCCGGATCCATGGCGATCTTCTCGAACGTCGCCGGATGCTTCAGATTCAGACGTCACCCCCGTGTAGCGGACTCGATCTGACGGCAGACGAGCATCCACGTGTAGCGGACTCCGTCGTGGAAGTCGGAGATCGGTTCGTCGAGGTCAACGATGACCTTGACGGCGGTTCCCGAGCCTGCTCGACCCTCTCGACCTCATCCCCGCTCCGCCGCCCTCTATTGACAGCGGCTTCGCCGCCTCTCTGCCGTTGGCGGCTCCGGCCTATGACGCCTCCGCCTCCTTGTACCCTGCCCCGACGCTGCCGACGAGCCATACCAGCGCTCAACCTCCCCTCCGGTTAAAACCCTCCAATTTCACAATTTTGTATTTGATCAATGTATTTTTAATTGTTTTGTTGTCTTTCTTTTTTTTTTTAATTAAAATTAATGAGGTGGCATACAGATGTGGCGCCAATGTGGCAATTGTTTTTGTACAAGTCAGCAAATGAGTGTTCAATAGGTCACAAAATATAAGTTCAGGTATCCAATAGGTCCAAATCAAAGGTGTGGTGTCTAAGTGACAAATTTGCGTAAGTTCGGGGGGCTAGATATGTTTTGAGCCATTTCGATGTCATTGCCGAGTAGTTAGGGTTTTGATTTGGGGCTTAATTATCAGTTCAACGTAGCCAGACTTAGAAATTAGATTCATGATTTTGTTGACGTATACAATGAGATTCAAGTTGAATTCCATCTTGGATTGAGGATATGAACAAAAAAAAACTCATGGAGATGATTGCTGTGGATTGAAGAGGGAACCAGACAAGGAAGATCTAGATTTTCACAAGAAATGTTTTTTTTTTTGGAAAATGCTGAGTGGAGAGTGGCTGACCATGCCAACTAGATGTGACATGAATTTCTCGATATTTATTTTAAAACTTAAAATTAATAATTTTTATTGTAATTACATTTTCGGAAATTTCGCCTACCCAAATATTAAAATATTTGAATTCAACCGGAACCCGAAATGACCCGACCCGAACCCGACTCACCCCACCCGATCGATTGATCATGACACCCCTATGTTATACAGACAATAACAAAATTTTCAAGCTTAGGCAAAATTTTGTAACGCCGAAAATTTTCAAGCTTATATTATCACGCATGCGTGTCGCACGCGTTCATCAACTAGTTAAGAAAAAACAAAAGAACAACTAAGACTAACAAGTAGAAGATCGACGACAAGTTTGAGCAACTTCTATGACTTTTTAGTTGGGATTTTCTTTCAATTTGCTTGTTCTAATCTTTCTGATTATTCGTTTGCAAATATATTAAATTTTTTTGCTCAAAGAAGTGACAAAAAGTAAAGGTACTTATAATAAAAAAAAATATAATTAATTTCGTTAGTATTTTCCATATTTCCATATTAGTAATTTGAGAAATATTGAATTAAGTACTTGTAATGCATTATATTAATATCGACAAAGTTTTTCTTTGTATAGTAGAAACTACTTATCATACGTTCACTTTATAAATATAGATTATATAGCAACGAAGTTATCCAACAAAACATTTTTATGAATAAAAATTATGATTAATTGTATGAAAAAATGGCATACAAAATCATTGGTATTATGCTCCACTTTTTATAGGTTTACAGATTTTAATTTGAAAATAGTAAATTGAAAATATATAGCTCCATTATTGTGATGGAATATAATGTATCATCCAACTTTAAGCATGTACTACAAAGCTTTAATAAAATATACTACAATGTGACTAAATTAAATTTATTAAAAAAAAATAATGGTTGTTTTGGGTAAGTGGGATGTTTTGGTGACAATAATGAGGTAAATAAGCCATGCGGCAAAATAATAAGGTAAATAGGCTGTTTTGGTGACAACGACAAAAATATGCCACTGTGCAATCACTAGTGGCAGAACATGACGTCATCACACCCAAACTTGTCACCACGAAACATGTTATTGTATATGAGCTTGTCACCGCGTACAAAAAACTCCCCCCCCCCCCACGTACAAAACCCCCCGTACAAAACCTTGTCATCGTGTTTAAAACTTGTCACCTCTCAAACTAGTGTCATTAATATTGCACTCTAATTTGTTCATCACGTACAAAACTTGTCACTTTAATTACCTAGAACCACCCCAATCAAAGTTGTCATCGGTTGTGAAGGATTGTTGCGTCGTACAAAAAAACGTCACCAAGCACAAAATGTGGTGACATGTTATCACCAAATAGAAAAACCTAGATCATGTACAAATTTTGTCACCGCATAGAAAACTTGGTTACATTCAACATATCACCGCGTACAGATTTTATCACCAAATTGAAAACTTGTCATCATGTACAGATTTGACTCTAGATTTTGTTAAAAAAACGAAAAAAAAACTTAGATCACGCACAAACCTTGGTGACAAACACAAAAAACCTTAGATCACGTACATATTTTGTCAACGCAAAGAAAACTTTGTTACCAAACTAAAAACTGGCTTTCATGTACAGATTTTGACTTTAGATCTTAAAAAAATCATAGATCTAGATCTAGGGTTTCTAGATGTAAGATTGTCGCCACGTATAGATTTAGATCTATATCTATGATTTTTCTAGATCTAGATCTAGGATTTTTTTAGGATTTTTGTCACCGATTTTTGTAGATCTAGATCTGGTTCTAAAAAAACTCTAGATCTATAACAAAATCGTAGATCTAGATCTAAATTTTCAAAAAACTCTTGATCTAGAAAATCTAAAAGAAACTAAATATAAATCTATAGATATACATACCTTGAACCGCCTCGTCGGCTGCCTTGTCGCCCTCTTCGGCCACCCCATCACCCTCGTCAGCCACCCCTTCACCTCGTCGGCCACTTCGTCGCTCGCCAAGCTCGGGTATCCTCGTCTCCTCGTCGGCCACCTCGTCGCTCGCCCTCTGACCGCCAGTCACCAAGGCCTCGTCGCTCGCCCTCTGACCGCCAGTCACTTAGTGTATGAAGAGGAACGAGGGAGAGGGAGATATGAGAAGAGGGAGGGGAAGAGGAAAGAGGGAGAGGGAGAGATGAGAAGAGAGGATGGAGTTGGGAGAGAGAAAAAATTGGAAGGAGGAGAGAAAAATAATGGGATTGAGGTTTTTATATAAAATGAATAGCCCATTTGCTTCATAATTTTTCCAAATGACCTATTTTGCTCAATATTGCCCCCAAATAGCCCCTTCCACCCCATTCCCTCTAAAATAATACTAGTTATTGTCATTGAATTAAAAATAATTTCAACTGCAAAAGTCCTAAAAGCATAACCAAACTATTAACATTAACATGTTCACTAAAAATAAAACACAGACAACTTTCCGGTCAAATTTTGGATTATTGGTATTATTGTACATTACTTATATATAAGTTAGAGATATATTTCAAGTAGATTTAAGTTTTAAGAAAAAACAATCAACAATAGGATCATATTTTACTAAGTTTCGAAAGTTCTCTTAGTTATATTTATGTAAATTTTCAATTTATATTAATGTATACTTTTATTGGGACCTTATATTTCTATAGTGGTTTTTCGATAATTTATTATCTTACCGTGTTTATTAATTTATCACGTATTAATTTATGAAGGTTCTACTGTAAGTTTGCACCATTTCAAATGATGATCGGTATCATATCAAATGGTGATTGCAGAACAAACAATTAACCAAGTCATTGTGGAATCTGACTCCCTCAGGCCATCAAGGCTATCAAAGCAGACCGCCTATCAGCTTATCCAGACTTTTACTTAATCTCAGAATGTCGACACTTAATTCATGGTCGTAGCTGGATGATTGAGCTTTGACATATCAATCGAACAACCAACAAAGTTGCTGATTTATTAGTAAATGTTGTCTTGCAAAACTCGGTTAATTTTTCTAAGTTAGTATTATGCCAACCGATGCTTTTCCTATTATTTTGAATGATAATGTAGCTCACTTTGAGCATATGAACTCTTTTTTAGTCTAATAAATAAAATCTCACACGGCTTTAGCCCGTTTTCATGGTAATTAAAAAAACAAATAATTAACTTACCCATGTACGTTTTCACACAATTTGGTTTCTTTTTGCCTTCAAATCACATTCGATCGATTGAAAACCACCATACTCCTCCTAGGTAAAATGTACAATAGAGGCAATGAAAGAGTATCTCATGCTAGTCTACTATTGTGAATCCGGAGGGCCCGATACCGGAGAGAACTGGGTGACGTGTCGGGGTAAATTTAACCACTTCGTATATAAGGTCGGAATCCACTTTTTCTACCCAAAAGCTTAAGCCAGTGGGTAGGGACTTCACCCCCTATATATACTAGTGGAATTTTGCCCAAGACTTCCGATGTGGGAAGCCCTTCAACAACTATAACATAACGAAAGCACGAAGTCAAGAACAAGTTTGTTAACGTATAGTGGAATTAACCAAACAAAGTACATTTTGGTATCTTCATTAGCTTTCTTCAATTCTTGCGATGTTCCAAGGATGCATCAGAGTTTAGCCACAAAGTTCGAGTCCGAGTTTCGAGGAAGTTGAAGTCTTATCCAGTCGACATCGTCAGGTTCCACGAAATATCCATCCAACATTTTCTTAGTGACTAGCTCTAGCTTTGAAGGGTTCCACTGCATTTACACATTTAACGTCACAAATTATAGATAGGCCACGTTCAAGAGACTATATTAAATATAACTTACTACTTAAACAATTAGGTAATCATAGTAGCTTTACTTTAAGGTCATAAAAAACAAAAAAAAAATTCACCCTGACCCAATTTAATCAATTTTTTTTTTATTGTTGAAATTCAACTCGGGTCAAAGAGCGATCAAATCTAAATTACTCGTCTCGTTGTATTGACAACATATATATATTGTTTAAGTTGAGTATTATAAAATCAGTAAAAAAAAACTACAAAAAGTTAATATTCGATCCTAACCTGTTGTGTCAAATCAAACCTACACCAAACCTGAAATGGCCCTGCAACTCGATTGATCCAAAATGTTCAACAGCCCGATGACCAATTCCTATTTTGGCTCGAATCCCGTTGACTCGTTCCTGGACCTAACCCACCCGATCCGTTTGATAGGCGTTGAAATATTTGATCATATATATCGAGACTTATGAGATACCAAAACTAGCATACAAGTTTGGTGATCTACCTTGCTTCACGTACCAACAGGTCTAGATTAAACCCATTACAAAGTCGTTAAGATTCTAAGAAGATTAATTCTGAAATACGCAAACTTTACAAACCTTGGGATTATTGTCCTTGTCGAATAGCTTTGCTCTGGAGCCTTATATATGCAAAAACAAAAAGACCTTAAAATCAGCATCAGTTACGTACGGAAGATGTTTAACAAAAGTGAGCATACGGATTTGCACGTGTAACCTCAATGAAGTCACTAGTTTCAACATTTAAGAGTAACATTTGACAGACCACCATGTATTCCCGAATGAGACATTGTGCAAGATCTTGAGTTCTTCCTTCCCGAATCTACACTAGTTTTAAGTTAAGTCAAAAATACTGGTGCATATACAACAAACAAAGATTCTAGAGAAAAATTAATGGTTAATAATTACCGATTTAAGGGTAATTTTTAGGCTAGTTGGCGAAGCTGCCATGATAGACTTCCTTGCCTTGTTTATCCATTTCTTTCCTTCTTTTGTAGCAACTTCATTTTCCTAATCACATAAAACACACACACATGTAAATCACATAAGTAGACCCGTCAAAACCCATTAACCAGACTCGATCCGTCCGATTCACTTCAACTTGATCTACTATTAAAAAGTTAATAGTCTCTGGACCCACACTAAACCTGACCTGACTCGATTTTCAATGATCCGAACTCAAATCCAACCTCCTCGACCCGTTTAACAAGTCTATGAACAAGTGATCGATAAGTAGTGACATATACTCCCTCCGTCCCTAAATGTTCGTCCCCTTTCTATTTCCGTCGTCCCTAAATGTTTGTCCCCCTTCCTTTTATATCAATACTTTCTTACAATATTACCCCTATTAAATTCTACTTTTCCTTCCACTTTATCTCTTTTCAACTTTTCACACCTATAAAATTACAAAACTACCCCTATTTAAACTCTACTTTAACTGACATCATCCCACTTTATCTTCTACCAATGCTACTTTATGCCTTTCTTAATAACCGCAAAAAATGTGCTTTAGGACTATCAAATAGGGACGGAGGGAGTATTATTTAAGATTAAAAATGGATTGTACCAATAAGACTAATATCTCTTCAACAGTCTTCCCTGAGAAGCATTTGTTGATTGTCTCCAACCTTGGTATGACACTCCCTGGCCTTAAACCGGGTTTCTGACTGAACCGGTTGATAGTGTCAGTAATTGTGGTCATATCCGGATCTGCAAGGTCTGAGAGTTCATTTTCCAGTGCAATAAGATCCTAATGACACACGCACATAACACAGATCATCAACTTCTTGATTTGCTTCAACTAAACCTTAATCAATAAGTAATCACCTTTGAGAAGACAAAGTGAGTTGCCAATCCACAAGCAACCATTTCAGCGCCATCGATTCGATCACCCGTCAAACCCAAGTATTCCCCTATTTCGCGCATTTTTTCCATGAAAATTAAAAACCCAAATGTTAGTTTCAAGCATCAATGTTCTCTAAAATATGTAATTCAGACATGGGAATTAAGACATTAATTAGTTACCAAAGAAACCAGGAAGTCTAGACGGAAAATACGAGGCACCAACATCTGGAAAAAGTCCTATTGATGCTTCAGGCATTGCAAACACCTGCACATTGTCATTAATTAATTAATTGGGCTCTAAACTATGTTAATTAGTAGTATCAAATAAGCAATTTGAAAGTTGATTAGTACCGTTTTCTCGGTCACAATGCGGAACTTGACATGCATGCTAATTCCAGCACCTCCGCCCATAACCACGCCATGAATAAGTACAGCCTTCAATTAATTAATTAACCATAATGCATTTCCAAAATTAATCAATTTATCAGTACATACATAGGATTTTAAATTCAAAGCAGAGGCTTAGCAAATTAATCTCACCAGAGGCTTTTCATGTGTGGCTAGCAAGTAGTCTAGCATAAGTTGTTTTCTGTAGAAACAAGCCATGAAACTCCAATGTCCTGATGAGTCAACGCAATATATTAATCACTTCATTGACCAACAAGTTTGTAAGTTTTTAAGTATAATTTTGTGTAACATTTTACACTTACTTACCAGACAAATATTCTAGAGCTCTGCCAACATCTCCACCAGCACAAAATGCTCTTCCTTTTCCCTATTTCATTAAAAATTGTAATATATACTGTATGTTTTTAGAGCGAATAAAATGTTTATACATGCATAAATAAAACATAATTAAATACTCCAAAAATTTAACTCCTTACCTTCAGAATGATGAGTTTGACTGTGGGATCAGTTCTGAAAGCTTGCAAACTCTTCCAAAGCTCAGATACCTGCATTGAGATTAACTCCCAAAACATTTCATTAATACTCCGTACACACAGTGTTCTAAAAATCGGTCTAGGCGCTAGGCGGTGTCACACCGTCCCAACTAGGCCCTAGGATGGCCGGCTGGGCGGTTAAGTGAGCTAAGCGAGCACCTAGGCGGTCTAGACGGGCGCCTAGGCGGTGTAGGCGGGCGCCTAGGCAGTTGAGTTAGATGGTTAGGCGGTCTAGGCGGGCTCCTAGGCGGTTGGGCTAGTTAGTTAGGCGGTCTAGGCGGGCCCCTATGCGGCTTAGACGACCTCCTAGGTGGGCTGGGCGGGTCTAAGTTGAGGCTAGATGGGGCTCTAGGTGCCAATTTATACATAAATATTAAGATGAGATTGTTCATTTATCTATATTCTCACCAAATAAGAATAATAATCTTATATTTTCAATAACTTACGAATCCGCCTAGGTCCCCACCTAGCCGCCTAGGCGCTAGGCCCCATCCCACCGCCCATCTTCCGCCTAACATTTTTTAGAACACTGCGTACACATCGCATTAAAATGTTTAAAAAGTATAGTTGACTAACAATTAGTCAACATCATAAGTTGGAAAATATATTTTACCATTTCAAAAGTAAGGGAATTGAGCTTCTCAGGTTTGTTGAGTACCATCTTCCTCACACTGTAATTTCCTTCAATAGTAACCTGAAAGGTTTAAACGTACCACAAGACTTTCATTTTTACTCCTATGTCCTCATCTTTAAGCACAGACGATTAAAGTATTGAACTACTCTACCATGAAAAGGGTAAGTATATGTTAATCGGTCTAAAATATAATACAAATATCACACATTACTATGAAGAATATAGGCTTAGAAGTTAAGGGCTTTATAGTCTTTTTAGGCTTAATTAGCTAGGTGGAGCCTTCTTGTGATCTTGTCTTTTAGCTCCTCCTTAACCTAGTATATATACTGTATTTTTTTGGTGAACTTAACCTAGTATATATATATTGTAGCTTTCTGTTCTTTCCAAAGACACGCTTTGCAAACCAGTAGCCGTCAAGGCTTTTCATTTCCATATGAATGAAAGGTGCTCAAATGGCACTTAACAGCACTTAACAAAGCTTGCCTCTTTTCAGTGTTGCTCTACAAAGCTTAATCTTTTCACAATTACTTAAAAATACTACTCATTTATCTTTCACAACAAAAGGTAAAAAAAAGTTACCTGACTGGGTTGTTTTTGGAATAACTTGTGAAAATCCATGGAAAACCCACCTGCAAGGCATGAGAAACAAGTTCCATATATTTTGTCGAAGATTCGGAGAGAAAAGATTTCGGAACGATTCGCCCTTTCATTCAAAGTCACTTATAGAACACAATGATTGGAATTAAGATACAGATACATTATATATACATCATCAAGAAAAGAATAACACATGATGTGCACGTCACAAAGACATTAATTACCTCTTAATTGGATCACAAGTTTTATGGTTTGAGAGAGAGATCAACCAAGATTTGATAGTGAAAGAAGAAGATCTGGGTTTGATAGAAGAAGAGTAAATGAGCTAGCTAGCTCCAATGTTACCCTATATATAAAGAGAGACACTTTTATTTTATTTATCTGATAGGCTAAGTGGTGTGATTACCACGAGAACCACGGGCCCTAGGCTCAAGATTGCTTGATGCTCAGGAAGGAGATAGCCCGCCTAATCAACGAGGGAAGGGTGAAAGAGGTAGCCCCAGACGCCCAAGTACCTCGAGACTTGCTGGAGAACCCTTACTGAAAGAAGCAAGCGAGGAGAGCGCCCCCAACACCTGAGAAGGTAGTCAACATTATATCAGGGGGTCGAGCATTTGCAGTTTGTCGTACTCAGCGGAAAAACGGCACACCAGAGAGAGCGGCTTTGGCCGACCCCAACAATCGGGGAACGAAGTCAAGACATCTTCAGGACAAGCCATCGTGTTCGATGACACCAATGTAGAGAGTCTCGCCGAGTCACACTATGATGGGCTCATGATATCCCCACACATTGAGAACGTACTAATGAAGAGGGTGCTAGTTGACACCGAGAGTTCCACAAATCTTATGTCCCTAACCGCACTGAAAGAGATGGGCTTGACTGAGAACGACATCCACAAACACCCCGTGCCACTAGTGGGGTTCAGCGGTGAGGTCAAGCACATCGTCGGCGACATAGCACTCCCAACCTCTGCAGCTATTGTGCTCTTGAAGTCCGGATCTGGGGGAGTCCGGAACTGGTGGAGTCTAGATCGAACTCGACGGTGAAGAAGCGAGTCTTGCCGCCGGCGTAGCAAAGCACCTTGTCGTGGGGGCGGGGGACGATTCGGCCGCCATAGATGCGCGTAGAGGAGGCGGAACTTGGCGCTGCCGGGGGAGGCCGACAAGGAGGACGGCATCGGGCTACAGACGTTGGATTGTGATGTTGGTGGAACAGACTTTGAGCAGAGTTTGACCAAATTTTGCACAAGTATTCCCTGAGGTTCAATAGAGCAGTTCTCTGGGATGAGATACTCATCCAACTTCATCTTAATTTCTTTTATTTTGGGAATATCTACACTGTCATTGTAAGAACCTATATGTGCTTGATGACTGGCCAATCTTACCCTCCACATCTAGATATATGCAGAGAGCTTCCAAAGCGTGAAAGTTGATGTATGCAGAAAATATTTCTGAAAGAATGAAATTACTTTCAGATAAAATTGGATGTAAGATATTAGATAGGGGTCTGGATATATATTTGAACATCATGTTGATTATGTAAGCAGTGCTAAAACTGCTGTAGTTTTGGAGTAAATATTTAAGGTTGTATCTTCAAGTGGTGGGATTATGCAAACTTGTATTCCTGATCTGGATGTAGGTGAAAGAAATGAGCTTCGTGGCTTCCTTCTTGATTCAAGGTGGTATTTGATAGGTTCTACACCTACACCGCAAGTGTACGGGTCGGTTGTAGTATTATCAAGGTGTCGATCTGTACGACTTATGTAGCAATGGTTGAACCAACAAACATGTAGTGAGGCATAAAGAAGGCAAATATGGATTGGATGGATGAGATTTAAACTAACAACTAGCAAACAAGAAGAACGTAACAAGATGAAGCAAATTCAATAAGGGAAAGGCAATCCTAGAGCTAAGGTACTCACACAATGAACTTAGGCAACACATTGCAAGCATGCATGATTCTTGATTAAACTATGGTTTGGAGGCAACTACCTAATCTCATTGTCTAATCCTTATGGGACCAAACAAATGTGCCTAAAATACGGTAAATCATCCACTCTGGTGGCTTGACAACCCGGGACTAGGCCCTTTGGGCGCTATAGGGTCTATGGGTCGGTTCAAACTCTCATCCACCGTCGTGGCTTGAGTGAGCAGTCCAACTCAAGCCTCTATCGGTAATTGTTCCTCTCAATAGGATCCCAAGACAATTCTCATTTTAAGGAATTCTCAATCATTCAATCCTAGAGGTTAACAAATTGACCATAGAGGTGAACAAATTGACCATAGAGCTCAACAAATTATACAAGTATATATTGCTATAAAATTTGGATGAACAAATTGACCATAGAGGTTAACAAATTAGCAATAGAGTTGAACAAATATGGATGAACAAATTGATCATAGAGGTTAACAAATTGGCAATAGAGTTGAACAAGTATGGATGAACAAATTGACTGTAGAGCTAAACAAAGTTCCAATAGAGTTGAACAAATTATACAAAATTCGTTTGCTATATAATATAAATGAACAAATTGACCATAGAGGTGAGCAAATTGACAATAGAGTTGAATAAATATTGATGACCAAATTGATCAATCATAGAGGCGAACAAATTGCCAAAGAGTTAAACAAATTATACAAAGTTCGTTTGCTATATAATATGGATGAACAAATTGACCATAAAGTTGAACAAATTCGCAATAGAGTTGAGCAAATAGGGATGAACAAATTGACCATAAAGTTGAACAAATTCGCAATAGAGTTGAGCAAATATGGATTAACAAATTAACCATAGAGTTGAACAAATTGATAATAGAGTTGAACAAATATGGATGAACAAATTGACCATAGAGGTGAACAAATTGATAATAGAGTTGAACAAATATGGATGAAGAAATAGACCTAAGAGGTGAACAAATTGACCATAGAGGTGAACAAATTCTTGATATAGCTGAACAAATTATACAAAGTTCTATTACTATAAAATATGGATGAACAAATTGATCATAGAGGTGAACGAATTGTCAATGGAGTCCTAATGTGTCCATACCACTTTGCATTGATATTGTTTGAATCTATGCAAATAAGGCATCCCATGGAGAATTCAGGAGCTGAAAAATCTCACACTTTAAAATTTGAAAAAAAACCTTTTTGTAAAGTAGTAAAATGAAAGCCAGTAAGAAAAAATTGAAAAATTTAATTTTTTTTTTGGTCATGCCTGAGTATTTCCCTTTCCGCCCCCACTTTAATAAGATCCTTTGGTTCCATTTCCAACAAGTGTTCGTATTGCCTCACTGATAAAATCAACCTCCCTGTAAAGTAAATAGAGGGAAAAATAACAGCAGTTATATACTTCCTCAAGCATGATGCTGAAAACCAATAACATTTATATACCAATAACAAAAATAACAGCTAGTGCTTCGACTCGTTTCTTCGACGGATCTTCTTATCTAAAAAGATATTTATTGCTAATGTAGCATGATCGGTCCGGATCGGAGGGTCTCAAAATTTAAATTTATAACCGAACCTAGTTGTAGCACAAGGTAGGGTGTCGAACACTCGTGATTTCGTTCGATGAGTGCACCAAAAAGACTTAAAAAGGGAAAAGAAAGGGTAAAAACAAGGAAAATCAAAGTAAACCACTCGGGACCGACATGGTCACTTCGGCCCGAGATGGATCGAAGAAAGTTTACACGGGACCGACATTGATGTAAGTCGGGCCCGAGGTCTGGGGAAGTCGAACTTGGCAAAATAGGAGAGATAGGTTTTGGGTTTTTGGTTTCCTTCTCTAACTAGATGTGGGTTATTCCACCCCAATTCAACCAATAAATGTTGATCCTCGTGAGATCGTGGTAGTCCACCTTTGATCCCGCCACTCTACACGTCGACCCTAGGGAAATCGACTTCCCTTTCGATGCAAGTTCAAGTGATTGGCAATCGATTATTTCCGTTCACTCTTGCTAATCACAAGCCCTTGATTCATTGCTTCCACAAGAGATTGTAGCTCTATGTAGAGTGGATTCCTAGATCAAGCACTCAAGGCTATGGAATTGGGGGTTCAAACCCAAACCTAGCTAGGGGTTTCCCCCATAGCCCAAGACCAATGGAAGCTACTCCATAAGGCTAGAGTAACAAGCAATCAAATCACAAGGCAAACAAATCTCAATCATCCAAATCAAAGCAAAGCCAAATTTCATTCAAATCAAAGGGAAATCACAAGATCCAAATCCAAATCCACAAATTGCAGATCAAAACAAGTTCAAACTCACAATTCTTCCCTAGATCTAGCTATCCTCCACCGAAATTCCTCTCCTTCTCCTCTCCTCTCTTCCTCCTTGCTCTCCAAGTCTTCCTTGAGCCTTTGAGAGTGATTGGATGTGTCTAAAGTTGGATAACCCTCTAGTTATCTCCTCTCTTTTTAATTACGGGCCAAGAATATCCAAAAATGGAAGAGGGGCAAAAGTGGTAGATCACATTTGTATGCCTTGATGCCCAATCCACAATTCCGCCGACTTGAACTGACACGCGTGTACCTCGGGCCCGACTTGCCACACCTCGGTCCGGGTCTCCATGAGTCGATCTCGGGCCCGAGTTGCTGGGCAACTCGATCCTGGCGTCGGTCCACTCTTCTTCTTGGCTTTTCTTGAGCTCCTCTTCATTGATCTCTTGGCTCTTCCGCTCCTTTGTGCTCGTGCCTTGCTCCTCCTTGGGGACTCCTTCCAAAACCTCCTCTAATCACGCTAATTTACCTACAAAATGCACCATATTCGCATAGTCTCCGAATCTCATAGAAAATCGGAATCTAAGCTAAAAAGGAACAAAACTAGCAAGAAAAGGAACAAAAGGCACATATTTACAAGGGAATTTAACCACTAATACACCACTAAAATGAGAGACATCAGAATACCCCATACTTAAACTTGCTTGTCCTCAAGCAACAACAATGAAAGCAAGACCGAAACATAATCTTCAAGTAAGGCCTCATATGAGAAATCAATCAAGTACAAGTAATAGATATTCAAGCAAGATTACATCATCAGACATGATCAAGTGTCCAAGGAATGAAGTTAAATGCAACCATGCCTCACTTTAGGGATATGAAAATGTGTATCACTCATCATGTGTTTAGGTATAGCAATGAACACTCAAACTCAAGAATCATGCAAGTAAAGACTTTACTATTGAAGCTAATATCACCAACTCCTCCACCTAGAGATGCCTATTACAATGCACACAAAGAATATGAACTTGGCTCAATGGAAAATCCTCAAAGAGGTTCCATTCGGCCGGGTTGTAACGTGGCTTTCGGGTATTTTCTCAAGGTGCACCACTTTCAACTTTTCACTCATCAAAAAGACTTAACATTTTCTTCTCTCAACCCACAACTTCACTTAACATTCCACTTCATCTTTGCTCTTAGACTTTTTGTTGGATTTTTCACATTTTTGCATTGGACCGACTTGCACTCTAACTTGGGTCCGATATGCTTTGTAACTCGGTCGGACCCTTTTTTTCACTTAAGCTTTACACCTTCAATCCACTTCTCAATTCCAACATTTTCTTCCTTTCTTTCTTCTTTTTCTTTTTCTTTTATGCTCAACATAGATGCACTACCCACATGACTTATAACACCATTCTTTGCCCTTAATCCCAAGAGAATCTCAACTCTTCAAATACACTCAAACCTCTCCTCTAAAGTCCAATCCCATAAGGGTCAAGTCATATAATTAAGGCTAGGAATAATATTTTTGAGGAGTTTCAAACAAAGGTCTAGGCTAGAACGGGGTTGCAAACAAAGGTTAAATTTCATGGTAGGATATGGAACATTTAAGTGACTAAAAACATAAAGTTCAAATCAATGTGACAATGCTTAGACAAATCTCATATTGGTCTTGGAAAATAGATAAAACCGCAATAGCAAGTTTTACTAAGCATGCATGAGCTAATTACACAAGAAACAAGAAGGATATGCAATCATGAACAAGCATCCCTAAAATGGCCAAAAATCATCTCACAAGGTTCACTCATACTTAGTTGCATAAAAACTCATCATAGAACTCATGTGCTCAATTAAAACAAGCAAGATATCCATCACATCAAAAGCAACATCACTTAGAGGCTAAACCATCCAAAAATATGCCAAGGAATTTACATGCTCACATCATCATTAGCCTTCTTTGGACATCTAAGATGGGAATTCCTTAGTCTGAAAACAAAATCTTTTTGACATTTTTTTAACCGAAAATTTTCAAATTTTTATGGATTTTTTTGCAAACATTTTCTCAAAATAAAACCAACTCATCCATTCAAACCAAAATAAACTCAATCATCATTCATGAAACATACCATACCACCATCCAAAAGAACACATTCCAAAACAAACTAAGAACAAACACAAGAAACTAACATGTGAAACTATGAGCAACTAACCCCCCAAGAGGCTCTAACTTCTTCACTTGGATCGACCTTGTCATAGAATTTCTTCAACCGATGGCCATTCACTTGGAAGACTCGTCCATTCTCATCAACCACATCTACCGCACCTTGAGTATGAATTCGGTGCACCACGAATGGTCCACTCCATTTTGTCCTTAACTTTCCGGGAAAGAATCTAAGTCTTGCATTGAAGAGAAGAACCTTATCACCAACTTGATAGGTCTTTAGAATCAACTTCCTATCATGCCACTTCTTGGTCTTCTCTTTATACAACTTAGCATTCTCATAGGCTTTCAACCTCAATTCTCCCAACTCATGGAGGTCTAGGATTCTCTTTTCTCCGGCTAAGTTGACATCCCAATTCATCTCCTTGAGTGCCCACTTGGCTTTGTGCTCTAGCTTGATGTCGTGCTTTTTAGTTAGATTTTCTAGGTAGTTTTCTAGCTTGGTTTGCATTTTTTCGTTTGTGATTGTGCGTTTTGCATAAGATTTCAACTCTCTTTCGAGAGTTGGAGTCATTTGTGTGTTGTTTTGTGTTGTGTAGGTATTTGGAGCCTTTAGGAGAAGTTTTTCTTGCATTTTCGGAGCTTTCTAGGAACCGTTAGTTTTCAAGAGTCAAGTCGTCAAAGAACCAAGAACCAAAGTTGCAACCAAGGGAGCCTCAAAGAAGTACAAGGGATTCAAGAGAATCAAGGAGCAAAATGGAGGAAACGCCCAACAAAAGACCGATCAATTGGAGCAAGAACGGAACGAAAACGAGAAAAGATCCCGTCTCCTGCAGGTGGTCGGCGCCGACCCCCTTATGGTCGGCCGTGACCCCTCTCAGCATTTGGTAATCCTTGCCGCCCAAGTAACGTTTTTAGCGGGATTTTCGAAATCCGAAAAAGGAGGGCGGCTGTTGCAGAGCTGTGGCAGGGATGTGGCAGTGGAGGAAGCTTCCCTCTTTGACTTTTGTGGGCTGCTATAAAACCCCCATTTTGTCTCCATTTCTTGAGACCTTTTCTTCTTGGAAAAGGCTCAAAGAGGAGGGGGGGGGAGAGTGGGAGAGTTGGCTGAGAGGAAGAAGGAGAAGGAAGAAGAAGGAAAACGTGTTGTGAAGAAGAAGAAGAAGAAGCTGTGAGAGAGAAGGAGAGGTTCCTTTGTAAGGGGAAGTAGTGAAGAAGAAACCTTGTTCTAGTGTTTGTTTTAGGAAGAAGGTAGAAGACAATGGTGTGTGAAGAAAACTAGTGGGTTTGCTAAAGTTTGTAAGTTTGGATCTTGTTTAATTGAAGTTGTTTGTTTTGGATGATGTCTTTCTCCTTTCTTTCGTTGTTTGTGTGTGTGATGATGTGTGAGTAGATAGCTTGCTAGGTGTGGGGTGAAACCCACCATGAAAGTGCATTTGAGACCTTGAGACCTAGATCCATGCTTGATTTGTAATCTCTCCCCATAAATCCCTCTTGCATGCTTAAAACCCTTGACGAAAGTTGGGGAATGTTTTTGTTTGCAAACTAATTGAAAGATTGTCTTGCTAATTAGGGACTATCCGGGTTTGGACGAAAGTTAGAGCCCTAGAAAACAAGTTGAATTGCATGTTAACTTCATTATGAAAGTCGAGATTTTAATGTGTTCTTTTGTGACGAAAGTCATCCATGAGATTATGAGTTGAGTTGGTCTTCTATCATTGTTCGAATGCATGCTCGTGGTGTGGTGAATCCCTGCCCCTAGTTGTTTTCCCTTGTTTTTCCGAAACAAATCTTCGTGCCCAGAAAAGGTCGGCCCCGACCTGCAACTGGTCGGCCGCGACCCCTTTTAGTAGGTCTTTCTAGTGCATTTTTACGCTCTGTTAGAGGTCGGCCACGACCTCCCTAGGGTCGGCTTCGACCTCTTCCCGAGGCGTGTGTTTCGTGTTTGTTTGCTCGTTTCGCTTCATTTTGTTTTCTTTTGCTTTCGTAGTTTGATTGCTAGACTATAGATCTACTAATTCCCGTGGACGATCCTGGCTTCGTTATGCTCAGCGGGGTCTTGACAAATTTATTTGTTTGAGATTCGCATCACGACAAATTGGCACCGGAAGATGACATGCTTTGCCATAAACTAGATTGAAGGGTGTGGTCCCCAAAGGTGTCTTGTAAGCGGTTCTATAGGCCCAAAGTGCATCATCAAGCTTACATGCCCAATCTTTTCTTGACCTAGACACCGTCTTTTCTAAGATGGCCTTGATTTGGCGGTTAGACACTTCAACTAGCCCACTTGTTTGAGGGTGATAAGGAGTCGCAACTCGGTGAGACACCCCATACTTGATCAACACATTCTCGAAGCATCTTTCTATGAAATGAGGTCCTCCATCACTAATTAGAACTCTAGGCACACCGAATCTTGCAAAGATGTTACTTTTCAAAAACTTCATCACCACTCTTTCATCATTAGCTCTTGTCGGGATGGCCTCCACCCATTTTGAGACATAATCCACGTCCACTAAGATGTACTTGTACGGCCCCGAGGTGGGAAATGGTCCCATGAAGTCGATTCCCCATACATCAAAGAGCTCCACCTCTAGAATTCCGATTTGAGGAGTCTCATTTCTCTTTGACAAGTTCCCCTCTCTTTGGCACTCCTCACATCTTCTCACATACTCATGCACATCCTTAAACATGGTTGGCCAATAGAAACCACAATGTAGAATCTTTGCCGTGGTTTTAGAACTCTTGGCATGACCTCCCGTCGGCAAGGAATGATAATGACGAATTATGCTCTCCACTTCCTCACTTGGAACACACCGTCTATAGATTCGATCACTCCCTTCTTTGTAGAGGTACGGATCATCCCAATAATATTGTCTAGCATCATGTAAGAATTTCTTTCTAGCCGAATAAGACAAATTTGGCGGGATCACTCCCCCTACGGCAAAGTTAGCAAAATCCGCAAACCAAGGGGTAACCCCTTGTTTTATGGCACCAATAGATAGGAGACAAGTGGGAGAGAAAGAATTAATCAATTGAGAACGAGATGGAATGGAGACCGAGTTAAGAACCTTACTTGTCCGTATGGATCGACATTGTAGAGTCCCGAGCCCGACATGATAGGACATCGGTCGAGTTGCACAGGCGCACAAATCCCTCGGGCCCGACTCCGTGGACCTCGGTCCCGAGTTGCTGGAGCTTTCCTGGACATCGGTCCGACTTTTGACACCTCGGACCCGATACACCATCTTCATCGATCCCTCCTTCTTTTTCTTCTTCCAACTCATGAGACTTTCATCCGCCCTTGCATCATCTATTGCCATGCCATCCTCCATCTCCATCATGTACTCAATGGGCAAACGAGATAGATGATCGGCCACTACATTCTCCGAACCAACTTTATCCTTGATCTCATGGTCGAATTCTTGAAGGAGAAGCATCCACCTTAAAAGCCTTGGTTTTGCATCTTTCTTTTTCATGAGGTACTTGATTGCCGCATGGTCCGTATAGACTACCACCTTAGACCCCACAAGGTATGATCGGAATTTCTCAAATGCAAACACCACCGCAAGGAATTCTTTCTCCGTTGTTGTGTACTTGCATTGAGTTTCATCCAAAATTTTGCTTGCGTAGTAGATGACATGTAACTTTCCCTCCTTCTTTTGCCCAAGAACGGCTCCCACGGTGAAATCACTTGCGTCACACATCACCTCCAAGGGAAGGTTCCAATCGGGTGACGCCATGATCGGGGCCGAAACCAAAGCATCTCTCAACCTACAAAAGCACTCATGCAATCCTCGGAAAATTCGAAGGGGACATCCTTCATCAAAAGGTTAGACAAGGGTTTTGTAATTTTAGAGAAATCCTTAATGAAGCGTCTATAAAAGCCCGGATGACCTAGGAAACTCCTAACATCGCGCACACAAGTAGGTGGAGGAAGTTTTTCAATTATTTCCATCTTGACCTTATCAACTTCTATTCCTCTACTAGAAATGAGATGTCCTAAAACTATCCCTTCTTTAACCATGAAATGGCATTTCTCCCAATTAAGCACTAGGTTAGTTTCCTCACATCTAGCTAGGACCCTATCCAAATTAGCTAAACAAGCATCAAAAGAGAAACCATAGACCGAAAAGTCATCCATGAATACTTCCACTATTTCCTCAACCATGTCGGAGAAGATAGACATCATGCACCTTTGAAACGTTGCCGGAGCATTGCACAAGCCAAAAGGCATGCGTCTATGGCAAATGTTCCATAGGGACATGTAAAAGTCGTCTTCTCTTGATCATCGGGATGAATAGGAATTTGCCAAAATCCACTATACCCGTCAAGGTAGCAAAAATATTCATGTTGTGCTAATCTTTCAAGAACTTGGTCTATAAAAGGAAGGGGAAAATGATCCTTACGTGTACCACTATTTAGCTTTCGGTAATCAATGTACATGCGCCATTTTGTAGTGGCTCTTGTAGGAATCATTTCTCCCTTCTCATTTTGCACAACGGTTAGCCCTCCCTTTTTAGGAACTACATGCACGGGGCTCACATACTTACTATCCGAAATTGGGAAAATGATTCTCGCATCCAACATTCTAAGTATCTCACTTTTAACCACTTCTTTCATGTTAGGATTTAATCTTCTTTGTGGTTCAATAGTGGGTCTATGGTTGTCTTCCATGTAAATCCTATGCATGCAAATTGAGGGTGAAATTCCTTTTAATTCCTCTAATGAGTACCCTAAAGCTCCTCTATGCTTCCTTAATACCTCTAACAACTTAGACACTTCCTCATTATTCAAATTAGCATTTATGATCACATGCAATGAAGAGTTAGGGCCAAGGAATGCATACCTCAAGTCCTTCGGAAGCTCCTTGAGCTCATGAGATGGTTCCGGTAGTGCTTGGACTTCTTCCATTTCGGCCTTGAACACCTCCAAATAGGACATGCCGTCCTCCACTTTCTCATTTTCTACAATGTTGTCGGCTAAACCCTTGTTTGTCACTTCAACTCCATGAGGTGGTGGGATGGCTTTCAACTCTAGCTTTGCTCGCCCTTGGCTTGTTAGATATAGCTTCCCATTGCACTCCTCTTGGAAAAGATTGGATCATCTTCGCTTCTCTATGCAAGGCTTCTTTTGAAGTTGGCTTAAAGGAGAATTCAAGCTCTACTCCACCAAGATCAAGGGACAAATGACCTTTCTTGACATCAATGATAGCTCCCACCGTAGCTAGGAAAGGTCTTCCAAGTATGATAGGCTCACCCGGAACCTCTAGCATGTCAACCACAACAAAATCCGTTGGGACATAATGACCCTCCACACACACCGGGTAGTCTTCTACCACTCCGATCGGCTCAATGGATGTTCCATCGGCTATTGTCAATCTCATGTTAACCGGAGCGATGAGTCCCATGGCGGTAGACTTCCAAATTGTGTATGGTATGACACTAGTGCTTGCTCCGAGATCACACAAAGCTTGAAACTTCCGAGACCCTACTCCAACGGTAATTGCAAATCTCCCCGGGTCTCCCAACTTTTGAGGTAACTCCAAAATTTTCACCTCGTCTTGCATTTCCACTATCGACCTCTTCTTGCTCAAAATTTCTCTCAAAAACTTAGCATACGAAGGCATCTCATTCAAGGCATCGGTGAATGGGATTGTTATGTTCCACCCTTGCAAAAGCTTCAAGAATCTCTTAAACTTGCCCTCTACAACATCCTTGGGCTTCTTTGATGGGTAAGGAAGAGTTATATCACCTTGATTCTTGTTAGGATCGACTTCCTTGGACCGGATTGGCTCACTCACATCCTTCTCTGCTCGGACCGATGTTGGCTCCACGTTGGGCCCGATGTTCTGGTCCTCGATCTGGGGGCAGAGCAATGACTGGGGTGTTGGACCGACGTCAGGACATGTCGGGCCCGATACCCTCTCTTCCTCGGTCCTAGGCAGGGGACCTCCTCTGGCTTCTGGCTCGATGTCTTGGCACGTCGGGCCCGAGTTGCTGGGTAACTCGGTCCGACTCTCTTCTCTTGTTCTTGGCACATGTGGCTCGGGTAGGCTCTGACCACTCCTCAACCCAATAGCTCGGACTTCATTTTGATTTGGAGGGGCACGGGGATTCCCCTCGGGTCGGCTCGGGAGTCTCCCATCTTCTCTAGGAAGTCGAGTAAAAACTTGAGTGAATTGGTTGTCAACTTGCCTTCTCCATACACCAAGCTCTCTAAATTGAGTGCCCATATCATCGACTCGCCTCTCAACATTGTTGATTTTAGTTTTCACTTCTTGGAACTCGCCTCTTAACTCATTCGCCCATTGTGGAGTTTGTTGATCATAAAACCCTAGGGGTCGGTATGGTGGTGGTTGCACCCTTGGCTCATTTTGGTTGTAGTTGTTGTTGTAGCCATTGGCTTGGCCTTGGTTCCACCGTCCATTTCCTCCATTGCCTCCATTGTTGAAATTGGCTCTTCCTCCATAGTTCCTTTGAACAAAGTGTGCCTCCTCAATTTGCTCGGCCAAGCGAACTTGGCTCTCGTTGGGATACTCTTGTGCGGTATGTTTGAGAGATCCATACTCTTCACACGCTCGTGTGGTTTGCTCAATGACTCACTTGCCTCCTCAACTTCGTCACCTCACTCTCAAGGAATTGGAGCCTCACATCTTTGTCAATCTCCTCACTCTTCGGATCATAGAGCCTCCTTGTACCATCTCCTTGGACTCTCACCTCCTTGTTGACTTGGCTCACCCCGTACATGGCCTCATAGTCAGAGAGTTTATCAAGTAACTCCCAAGCTTGCTCCGGGGTCAAGTCTATAAATCCACAATCGGTGTGGAGATTTAGCTTGTCCTTGGTGGCGGGATTGATTCCTTGGAAAAAGATGTCTTGGAGAACATATGGTTGTTGCCCATGGGTTGGACATTGGCGCAACATCTCCTTGAACCGATCCCAAGCCTCAAAGAGTGGCTCGTTTGATCCTTGTTGGAAACTTGCTATCTTCCTCCGAAGTTGCGTTGTTTTTGTTGGTGGGAAGAACTTCATCAAGAACGCCTCGTTAAGAGCCCGCCATGTTGTGATCGACCTAGGAGCTTGGCTCTCGAGCCAATGTGCCGCCTTGCCCCCAAGCGACCATTTGAAAGCCTTGAGTAGCACATACTCTAGCGTCTCTTCATCCGTCGAGATAGTTTCACACATATCCTTGAATCGCTTCACATGCTCAATTGGACACTCTTGAGGTCGCCCCTCAAATTGATCCCTCTTGATAAGTGATATGAATTGAGTCTTGATCTCAAATTTCTTGGAGACCTCCGGTAAGATAATGGCCGGCTCCAGCACCTTCAACTCCGGATGCATGTATTGGCGTGCATTCCGGGGTTGAGCATTAAGTTGAGCCTCTAGCCTCATCCTTTACTCACGCTCTCTCCTTGTCTCGGCATCTCGGTTTTCTATCTCAAGTTGCATACGAGCCATGTCGGCCCTCATCCTAGCAACCTCATCATCATGTAGTGCTTGATTTTCCATTCTCTTCTTCTTTCGGGCCTCTTTGATGATGCTTCCCGGATCACTCACTAGCTCAAACTCAAGTGTCCCTCGAGTAGAGCGAACTTGCATAAACCTATAAGCAAAGACACAAACAAAACCAAATCAAAACAAACAAGGGGTTTGGGCTAATCCCTCACCCAAATCACTACAAAATCAAAGACTCAACAAAAGAGGTACCTCAAGCAATAAGAACTTCCCGGCAACGGCGCCAAAATTCTGATCGGTCCGGATCGGAGGGTCTCAAATTTAAATTTATAACCGAACCTAGTTGTAGAACAAGGTAGGGTGTCGAACACTCGGGAGTTCGTTCGATCAGTGCACCAAAAAGACTTAAAAAGGGAAAAGAAAGGGTAAAAACAAGGAAAATCAAAGGAAACCACTCGGGACCGACATGGTCACTTCGGCCCGAGATGGATCGACGAAAGTTTACACGGGACCGACACTGATGTAAGTCGGCCCCGAGGTTTGGGGAAGTCGAACTTGGCAAAACAGGAGAGATAGGTCTTGGGTTTTTGGGTTCCTTCTCTAACTAGATGTGGGTTATTCCACCCCAATTCAGCCAATAAGTGTTGATCCTCGTGAGATCGTGGTAGTCCACCTTTGATCCCGCCACTCTACACATCGACCCTAGGGAAATCGACTTCCCTTTCGATGCAAGTTCAAGTGATTGGCAATCGATTACTTCCGTTCACTCTTGCCAATCACAAGCCCTTGATCCCTTGGTTCCACAGGAGATTGTAGCTCTATGGAGAGTGAATTCCTAGATCAAGCACTCAAGGCTATGGAGTTGGGGGTTCAAACCCAAACCTAGCTAGGGGTTTCCCGTTTCCCCCATAGCCCAAGACCAATGGAATCTACTCCATAAGGCTAAAGTAACAAGCAATCAAATCACAAGGCAAACAAATCTCAATCATCCAAATCAAAGCAAAGCCAAATTTCATTCAAATCAAAGGGAAATCACAAGATCCAAATCCAAATCCACAAATTGCAAATCAAAACAAGTTCAAACTCAAAATTCTTCCCTAGATCTAGCTATCCTCCACCGAAATTACTCTCCTTCTCCTCTCCTCTCTTCCTCCTTGCTCTCCAAGTCTTCCTTGAGCCTTTGAGAGTGATTGGATGTGTCTAAAGTTGGATAATCCTCTAGTTATCTCCTCTCCTTATTTAGGGGCCCAGAATATCCAAAAATGGAAGAGGGGCAAAAGTGATAGATCACATTTGTATGCCTTGATGCCCAATCCACAATTCCGCCGACTTGGACCGACACGCGTGTACCTCGGGCCCGACTTGCCACACCTCAGTCCGGGTCTCCATGAGTCGATCTCGGGCCCGAGTTGCTAGGCAACTCGATCCTGGCGTCGGTCCACTCTTCTTCTTGGCTTTTCTTGAGCTCCTCTTCATTGATCGCTCAGCTCTTCCGCTCCTTTGTGCTCGTGCCTTGCTCCTCCTTGAGGACTCCTTCCAAAACCTCCTCTAATCACGCCAATTTACCTACAAAATGCACCAAATTTGCATAGTCTACGAATCTCATAGAAAATCGGAATCTAAGCTAAAAGGGAACAAAACTAGCAAGGAAAGGAACAAAAGACACATATTTACAAGGGAATTTAACCACTAAAACACCACCAAAATGAGAGACATCATAGCACAAAAGATATTTATTGCTAACCTAACATAATATTTCTAACCTAACATAATAATTTCTAGCCTAACATAATAATAGTTATATACCATAATATTATCTTCTTATCTAAAAAGATAAGAAGATAATATTTCTAACCTAATATAATAATTAAAAGATATTTATTGCTAATATTGTATGAAATTTACATGTAGCCATGTAGCACAAAAGGTTTGGCATGTAAATTATTTCAATTCATCTAGAGACTCCTCTATTCAAGAAGATTCAACCCAAACACCTTCTTGCTCAACACCAACAGCATAAGCTTTCTCTGCATATATTTTAAAAAGAGATACACGTCAAGCAAAATTGAACTGTCATGCCAAAGTTCAAGAGAAATCAAGACAAAAAAAGCTAACCTTTGGTCCATTCCATAGCCTAAACCGATCGTTGTAACTCTCCTCTTTCTTGTGCTCGTCTCTCTTCCTCTTCCGCAAGAAAGGGTCAACCAAAATCGGAAGCGAGTCTCTAGTACGGTCGTGGCTGATCTGCCGCTTCACTTGAGATCATACAAAAATGAATTCAAAGTAATGGGGAGGGAAATACACTGTGAGATCGAGAGCGAAATCAATTTGAGGTAATACACGTTATAATTGAAAGCAATTGAGGTAACTAATTGAAATACACATTACAATTGAAAGCAATTGGGCTAATTTTTGGGATTTGAATTCACATATGTTACTTACAATTCAGCAGACGTTTTTTATTCGATCAAAATGAAATTCAATTTCAGGTAATTAAATGGGCTGAATTAAGTAAGAGCCTTTA
The DNA here is from genome assembly GCA_934048045.1 of Polygonum aviculare. Lineage (NCBI taxonomy): Eukaryota > Viridiplantae > Streptophyta > Magnoliopsida > Caryophyllales > Polygonaceae > Polygonum > Polygonum aviculare. The sequence goes on along the minus strand of OW204025.1, from coordinate 20,249,687 downwards.
TAACTGAATTAAGTATTTCAATCAATGAATGACATGAATTTGTTTCGTTAAACACTTTTGTTATGTTACCTAACCAGCTCAATTGGTTTTGGATGAGAAAATTTGAGGTTGTTGGTAAGAACACTCATGATTTCAAAATAGGAGTGTTATATATAAGGTGAAGTTGACAACTTATGAAGCTTTTTTTTTTTTTTTTTTTATCGAAACTTATGAAGCTTTTAAAGCTGCTCAATTCCAACGCTTCAGGAAGCGCAGAATATCATGAAGTGCCATGCTTCAACACAATATTTTCCAACAATCGATTCCATAAAGATTCGACACTTCTTGAAGTGTCAAATTTCCTGTGCATCTGGCACTTTTTTCATGTGCATGAAGATTTCGCTCTAAGATCTTCGAGCATAACCATCTTTGTTGTCTTCCATCCTGCTTTTACAAGGATCCTCTAACGATCACATATGAGTAGGTCTAAGCGACTTGGCAGAGCACTCTTTTTTCGGGCTTAATGATTTTCTTTGGATGCTTAGTGGGCAAACAATTTTTAGGCCCAACACATATATATAGATTACAAATTTGAAATATATGTTAGAACTTCAATAAATGAGTACTCAATAAGTTAATAAACAATATAAAATATTTATTTTCTTCGGTCCCGATTTGAACTAGTACTCAATACGGATTACGAGTCGATCTGGCGGGTTACGGGTCGATCCGTAAACTTAATAGAATAATAATTTATATTTAATTTTATTGTCTTTGTTATTATTAATTATGGGGTGTATAATTTTTTTATTTTTCTTTATGAGACTAATTTCTATAGTTCTATTACATTGAATATTAGTAAAATAGTATTGTACAGACAAAAGGTTTTTTTAAAATGTGAAAAACAACATTATTAAGCACAATTACATAGTCGGGTTAAATAGGTTTTGCCGATCAACCCGTGACCCGACTCGTAAGTTGACCCGTTTGACCTGTAAAACCCGTTTGATCTAGTCAAACGGGTCAAACCGTGACCCGACATGTCAAACCCGTAACCCGTAAACCGGGTCATGGGTCGGGTCTCAAGTCACATTTTTTCCATTTACGGGTCAATGGGTCGACCCGTTGGACAACCCTATATTAGGTTGTTCATTGGTTCAAAACCGAACCGAATCGAAAACCGAACATCAAAAATATATGAACCGAAAACCGAACCAAATTACCGCGGTTCGGTTCGGGCCGGGTTTGCGCTGAATGAACCGATTACTCAAGGTTTGGTTATTTCTATAACATGTAAACCAAAATCTAGTTAAAACCCGAACTATACAAAACCGAACAAAACCAAATTTTAGCTGAAACTGATCCAAACCGAAAACCAAACCGATCCAAACCGAAAACCGGACTAATTGAAAACATAAACCGAAGACCGAACAAAAAATGCTCGATTCGGTTTTCGGTTTTGTTCGGTTTAACTGAACCGATGAACAACCCTATTTTCTATCATTTATATAAATCTCTTTAAATTAATAAATATTAATTTTTTCGGTTAATTAATATTTTTATAAAATAATGAGATATCATGATTCTGACCCTAATTAATTTATTAAGATTTAAATGTAATCCAAATGAAGGGAAAACAATATTTCGGGCCAAACTAAGCTGAAACTAATCCAACCTTAGGTCCACAAAGCATATCTAACAGTCATCGACAGATGTGGCCAGGCTTATAAAATCCATTAGTTTTTCTTCGAACGCAATATTATCCATTAGTGATTACCATATTATTAACAAATACTTTGACCAAAAAAAAACAAAATCTATACTATATATTAAAGCCGGAGAATTTGGAGCCTCCACGTTAATTCTAGTCCCACTTGATTTTAACTTTTTTTCCTAACTCAAATAGATAATAACAACCCTATCTCTTTTATTTTCCTTAATTATCAAATCATCAATTTTATCTTTAAGGTCATACTATCTATCCTTAATTATATATTCTTACATAATTTTATCTTTAACTTTCTTAAAGTAATTTTATCTTTAACATCACCCGCACGTACGTATAACAAATTTAAGCATCAAAGCATATCATATGCATACTACAAATAAAACGAATTAAATACGACGCCGAAATGTCACAAAGAACGGGTCGAGATATCCTACTCGGATAGTTCTTTGTCAAACAACGAAATATATGTAGGCCACAAAATGCAAAGGATAAGGATGCTTTCCAGCTTCCACGGCTTTTAATTTAGTTGTTGTTAGGTGGTTGAAGGCCGCATTCTCTTGGCCCTTTGAATTTCAGCCTTGCCCTGACTCTTTGAAATTTGGTGCTGCCAAGATCCCTGCATAGAGCGACACAAAATACCTTGAAAAACATGTAGTATTATTAATGAATAGAAGTGGCAAACTTATAGAACCAGAACAATCTCCTAGATAAATACTCAGATAACAATGGTAGGATAGACTACAATTAGTCAATTCAGATCGGGTCGTTCGGGTCGGGTCCATTCGGGTCATAAAGTCATTTCGAGTCTTGTTTGGTTTGGTTCGGGCTCGGGTCGTGTTCGGGTTCGGGTCTAGTTCAGGTTCGGGTCGTAATATTTCGGGTTAGTTCGGGTTCGGGTCATTTCAGATCGAATGTTGTTCGGTTCAGGTCTAGTTCGGTTCGGGTCCTTTTCGGATTGCTTCGAATCAGATCATTTCGGGTCGGGTCAATTCGGATTCGGGTGTTATTTGAATTCAATTTTTTTTAAAATTATAAGACCACTTACAACGGTGAGTTTTTAACGTAGAAAGTTTGGACACTTTAATGGGTACTTTGATATGTCTTGTAATAAAACATAGTTACTACGGAGTACATATTATTGACAAAGATTTAGATGTAATTTCTACTTAGTTAATTAAAAAAAATTACTGTTTGTATTATATACTTGCGGGCACATTCAGTCATTCATACATACATAAAATAATTAAACTCATTTCATCCATTAAGAAAATTCAACGCCATGGACCCTTGTGCCAACTTAATGACATAATCCTGAGCCGAGACAATTCCAAACCTTGTGCCCACTTAATGACATAAAATAATTAAACTCATTTTCTTACATTAAGAAAATTAATGGATGTTCTATTTCAACCCTAATTCATTTAATTCAAATACTCTATTGGACTAAGGAGGTAGATGGATAAAGATTATGGGCCGGTTGACAATAAATGAGATCCCATCCATCACAACTACAACCTAAGAATAATTTAGAGATAATTGTTCTAAACACAATTAATAATATTTTATAGATATATATCTATATATACATAAAATTTATTTTTTTTAAAAATAATTTGGTATTCGGGCGAGATATTCGTGTTATTCGGGTTAGGACCATTGTCCATGTCCCGCCCATGAATTCGGGTTTAGGGTTTAGGGTTTACTACCCATATTCTATTTATAAGAATATTGGACATGTGTTTATTTCGGGTCATTTCGGATCGGGTTATTTCGGGTCAGTTCGGGTTTGGGTCAGTTCGGTTTCGGGTCAATTCGGGTTCGGGTCAGTTCGGGTTCGGGTCAGTTCGGTTTACATTTCATTCGGGTCATTTCGATTCGGGTCATTTCGGGTTCAGATCGGGTATGTGTCATGTTCGGATGGTTCATTTTTCGCTGTTCGGGTCAAATTTCGGGTTCGGGTCGGGTCAGTTCGGTTCGGGTCCGGGTCACTTCCTGCCGGATCTAACTACAATACCTACCTACAATGGATTTCATAATTAAAGTGATTATATTTAGGCCTATTATTACATATAAATGAAAATATTAATAAATTAGTAGAAAAATGTTCCAATAATTAATACTTGGGGAACTAATCAAATATAATAATCTTAATCGAATTGATTGAATTTATTTATTTATAGATAAAACAAAAAAAGATATTATATCAAATAAGATATGAATTTATTTAAGTTGTACATTCTCGAGTAAAAAGTAGGCTCGAGTCAAAATTCGATATTGAATCGAGTAAGTCGAATTTACAAAAAAAATAGCTTATAATTAAAATATGATTTCATTAAATGTATCAAAATGAAAAAATTATGATCTATATGTTAAGACTTAAACTAATAAATAAAAATAAAAAGATGGGATGAATAAAATTGCCCTTAAACGATGGAATGGGAATGTGGAAATAAAATTGACTTGTAAAATAAGATTGCATGAATAAACAAAATTAATTTGAAAGGATTTAAAATCCATTTTTAGTCTTACCAAGAGGTGTCAAACAAGTCGGGTCGGATGGATTCGGGTTCGGGTCGAGTGCGGGTTCAGGTCTATCGGGTTACAGGTCAAGCCGGGTCGGGTCTTAACAGGTTATCGTGCGGGTTCGGGTCTTAACAGGTTATCGTGCGGGTTCGGGTCGACCTAACAGGTCAAGAATTTGATTTTTTTATAATTATTAAAATAATATAATGATTAAATAATAATATTTAATAATAAAATATTATTTTTAATAGATTTTTATAATAATATTTTATTTATAATAGGTTTTATGATAAATTATTTTATAATATTTACAATATAATATATATTTATTCTACATATATATAATATATCGGGTCGGTCGGGTCAGTCTCGGGTTTCAACCCAATCGGGTTCGGGTTAATCGGGTTCGGTTTTTTTCTTTGCTCGCTACTATTCGAGTCGGGTTTCAATACAAAAATTTCCGGTCGGTTCGGGTCGATTTTTCGGGTCGGGTCAGGTTTTGAGAGCTCTGGTCTTACCACTACAAATGATCAAAGACTCGAATAAAATCGTACCTGCACAATATGGGCCGTACGGCTTCCAGAAGCATCCATTTGTATAGGAAGTTGTCCAATTCCCTGCATTGATAGTGCATTTGTATTTGTAAAGAGTGGTTAAAAAAAGTTTAACAAAGTAGGAAATTCGTTCAATATTACCTGCTGAGAAAGACTCTCACAAACGTTCATAGAAATTGAAAGAGCATTGTGTTCACTCGAGTGATCCCTTGAATCCGTCTCATTCACAGCAGAACCTTCGATCTTTAAGTAGTGCATATGAAATGGAACAAAAACTTGACGTTAATTAGAGTGATGATATACGTTGGAAAATAATTGTAGTTATAGTGTTATACACTACATTATTTTTTGCAGAACTTGCACCGTATTGAGTTTACCTGTATACAGTAACTTTGAGGAACAGCTGCCTGGTGATCTGGTGCAAACGAGTTCAGTTCACCCGTATCCACTTTCTCTGAATCAATGACTGCATTAATTCCTCTGATCTTGTGCCAATCTGGATGCCCAACTTGGCAACGTTCCCTTAAGATGTCACTCTCTGTTACAATTAAGCTTTTGACGGAGGATGACAATCTAGGCAACTCTTCCAGTTTCGGACACTCGTGAATTTCTATCAAGTTCAATAATGCTAGATGGTCCATTGGAGGCAGTTTCTCAAGTCGTTGACAATTCACAATTTGAAGCTCCTGAAGACGAGGCATAGAACCGTCTGCCAATTGTGTCCACTCGGTGAGAAAGGGCAGGTCACGGATCTTCAATGATTCCAAGCAGAGGAAACCTCCACCAAAGAACTCATGGCCCAATGTTCTTAACTTACTCATTGTCTCAAGATAAAGAATCTTCAGTGTAGGAAGTTTCCCTAGTGATGGTAGAATTTCGCAAGCTTCACAATGAGCCAACTGAATGGTCTTGAGCATCCCACATACTTCAGTTGAACTGAGCCATTGAGGAAACTCAGAACCACTATAGTTTCGAATCGTCAACTCCTTCAAATTTTTGGGAGGTACAAGGCCTTCAAGAACCTGCTTTGTACTCGCATCTGATGCCGAGCTAGTCCACTGCAGTTCCAATCTTTCGAGCCTTTTCTTATTGTGTAAATTAGCCTCTTGAGCATTTGATCTACTCTTGACGTTCTCGAGCTTGGTAATAGAGAGTGATTCCATGAGATGATTTAAGTTCTTCAGCTCTGCAATCTTATATCCTTCATCATTACCCACAATGAATGCATTGAGACTCTGAAGCTTAGTCAGTTTCCCTATACATCGAGGCATAGCACCCAAACCCTTCATATTTACTTGAAGACACATGAGACGAGTCAGTTGAGAAAGATCATTGGGTAGGCAAAGGAGGTTATCACAATCATACAGTTTAAGGACTTGCAGTGCAAACAATTTGGAGAGTGAAGGTAATCTTTTTAGGGGAGTATGTGATAGGTCCAGGTAACGAAGGTGTTTTAGTTTAGAAATGTTAGAGAGCTTGGTAAGGTTAGCATGGCTCAGGTCCAGGACGCGGAGGAACCCAAGGGTCTCAAAGAAGTTGGGATTTTGTCTGATTTTTTGGCCACTATTGCGCAATAAAAGAAAGGTCCTGAGACCAAGACACTTTTTTACAGAGCTCAGGAGCTTATCAAGGTCTTCACCATTCTTAATGCCGTCGCAGCTGATAGACAAATGACGAACATACTCGGCAGGAGAGAATTCTGAGACTGGGTTACCCACATGTACATGACAAACAGTTTTGGAAGCGACATGTTGAGCCAAGTCGTAAAGCAATTGGTGCATTTGGTAGCATGGTTCAGCATCAAGCGGTCCTTCTAATGCATGGAAAATGGAGTGTGAAAGTAGATCTTCAAAACATTCAGCTGCAGTTCTCTGCACGAAAGCTACATCATCCGTCGTGGCGGGAGCTGGAGGAAAGCCTTCAGCCATCCACAATTGGAGCAGAGTATCCTTTTGGAACTCATGGTTTGAGGGGAAAAGAGAGCAGTAGGCGACACACCTTTGTAAATACGGCTTCTGCGCCAGGAGTGAGATGGGCCTTAAACTTGCAAGGACCCTGTCCAACCCGCGTTGCTTCCAGAGGCTGCTGGTTGTAATTGCAGTTACAGTCTTGTCGCGCTTTCCGCGGGTTGCAGCTGATAAGAGCATCCCGATGTGGCGGGCCAACAGGGGCAGCCCTTTGCACTTGTCAGCCAATTCGGTGCTATTGTGGTGTATGCTCCGCAAGTCCATCTCAGCCAATATATTTCCGCTCCCTTCCACAACGCTGCGGATCAGTAAGAAGCAGTCGCCGTGTGAGACGGAACGCAAGCAGTACTTGGTGGTGCCAGTTGTGTCAGCAACTTGTGGATTGTGCGTGGTTATCAGAACCTTGCTTCCTGGATGGAGTCTCTTACACTCGGATCGAAAGTGACACCAGTCAGCGAGAGCCACTGACTCCAGACCGTCTAGGATGATCAGAACTTTGTTGTTTGTGCTGAGCTCCTTTGCCGTTTTCAGAGACTTGAGGGCTTCATGTGGGTCGAAGCTGGAGGATCTGAGAGGCAGGGAAACGCAACGGAAATCCTTGCTGATGCTCGCATCGTTTGCAATGGCTTCTGCAAGTGCTGTCTTGCCGGCACCACAAATGCCGATGATCGCAACTCCAAATCCACAGCACCTCAGCTCCGCAATGATGGCCTTCTTCTCTTCTATCAGAATCTCACACACGGGTGGCGCGTGGGGCAATCGTTGGGCGGATTCTGGATCCGGATATATGCGCCCGTTGGGGAGTATGGCCTGCCTGTCCCTCTCCAAGTCTTCCAATTTGGTCTGCAGCTCAGTTGCGCGGGCGAGGCTGGTCTGCAGCAACTTGGCTGTCAAGGCCTGGTTGGAGCCTGCAAGATTGATGGTGTCCACGATGTCCTCTATCTCATAGGGGCAGCAGGCGAGTGCATCCACCCAATCTGAGGGCATCGCTGCCAAACTTGCGCCGGCCTCTTTGGCGCGGACGCCTTCCAGGGTCCCTTGTAACTCCGCAAGCTTCTCACGGAGTGCTTCTCTCAGCTTGCTGCGATCCTCGTCGGCATTCCAGATCTTGCTCACTATGGATTTCGAGAGATCGCCAAGCAAACTGCCTAACAAGTTGGAGGCTACATCGGGCCAGAAATCCATGTTGGAATCGTAAGAAATTGGGAACGGGAATAAAAAGGGCTCAAAACGTAACCAATTACTGCCGACAAGATTGAACCCCTGACACGCTTAGCTTATAGAACAACAAACAACGTACTTGATCAAAAGAAAAATAGAACAACAAACAAGAAGGGGAACTGGGCAAAACGTGTAATAATATTATAACAATCAGTCAATCAGGGGTAGGTTTAAGGTGATTTGCGTACAAAGAAGAAGTCAAACCTACTGGTTGGCAAAACGTGATTATAATATTATTAGATGTGGACCTGACTACTTGAATTGGGTGTGGTAATGAACACACACCGCCCCCTCTTACTTGAATTTCACTTCCAAAATGTTAAACTAATTAATTAACACAGCAACCAGCTAGCGGATGTACGCGAGATTAGAATGGCGTCGTCGACGGCCACATCGCGGTCCCCTTCTCCTTCCTCGCATGCCAACCCACAAGAGAGAGCCTGTGATAGTAGTAAAGTCCAAGATTCATACTATAGTAATTGGGGCTTACAAGAGAGAGCCTGTGATAGTAGTAAAGTCCAAGATTCCAACGACGGCCAAGGAGTAACACACCAAAGCAGGTATGCATCAGAAGTTATATGGCCCAATGACTCATATATATATGTACGTACATACCAAATAAAGCAGAAGATATATTATGCTAATAGATTGATAGAAAAGGCTCAGATCCAATCTCAATCCTTCTTCCCAGTTTCTGTCTCTGTTCCTTGATCTTAATCAGCATGGTGGTGGATCTGGCGGAGACCCAGCGTCCAGACCTGCCATGGCAGCTACGACGATGTGATATCCTCGCTTTCAATAACGTCCGGATCCAGATCTGCCATCCTCCACGATAGCGGCGCCCAGATGCTCCTCCGGTGACCTCATCCTCGATCTTTGACCCAACAACCCCTAGACTTGTACCGCCCATGAGTTTCCCGAGTCTAGTCTCAGAATATTCAAAACCCTAATCAAATTCCATCAAAGTCTTGATAAGGAAGAGGAGAATTAACATAAATATTGCACAAGAATTACTATTCCATCCCCTTATTCGATAAGCGTCTGGATCCGATGAGAACCAGCGTCAAGATGGGAAATAGGAATAAATAAAAGGTGTTGGATGAGGAGAGATCAAGCGCTCAGAAAAAAAAAATGTCACGGCCAAAGTTTTCGCATATTTTTTGAAAAACTTAGATATAGTGTGCGTCCAAAATTTAGTTAATTCTATTGCTCATTTGTTCAACGCTATGATCAATTTGTTTATCCATATTTGTTCAACTCTATTGTCAATTTGTTCAACTCTATGGTCAATTTATTTATCCATATTTTATAGCAATCAAACTTTGTAGAATTTGTTTAACTCTTTAGCAATTTGTTCGTCTCTATGGTCAATTTGTTCATCTATATTTATTCAACTCTATTGCCAATTTGTTCAGCTTTATGATCATTTTGTTCATCCATACTTTATAGCAAAAGAATTTTGTATAATTTATTCAACTCTATTGTCAATTTATTCAACTCTATAGTCAATGTGTTCATCCATATTTGTTCAGCTCTATCACCAATTGGTTCACCTCTATAGTCAATTTGTTCATTCATATTTGTTCAACTCTATTGTCAATTTGTCCACCTTTATGGTCAATTTGTCCATTCATATTTGTTCAACTTTATTGTCAATTTGTTCAACTTTATGGTCAATTTGTTTATCCATATTTTAAAGCAAATGAACTTTGTATGATTTGTTTAACTCATTGGAATTTGTTTACCTCTATGGTCAATTTGTTCATTTATATTTATTCAACTCTATTGCCAATTTGTTCAGCTTTATGATCATTTTGTTCATCCATACTTTATAGCAAAAGAATTTTGTATAATTTATTCAACTCTATTGTCAATTTATTTAACTCTATAGTCACTGTGTTCATCCATATTTGTTCAGCTCTATCACCAATTGTTTCACCTCTATAGTCAATTTGTTCATCCATATTTGTTCAACTCTATTGTCAATTTGTTCACCTTTATGGTCAATTTGTCCATTCATATTTGTTCAACTTTATTGTCAATTTGTTCAACTTTATGGTCAATTTGTTTATCCATATTTTAAAGCAAACAAACTTTGTATGATTTGTTTAACTCTTTGAAATTTGTTCACCTTTATAGTCAATTTGTTCATTTATATTTATTCAACTCGATTGCCAATTTGTTCAGTTCCATAATCATTTTGTTCATCCAAATTTTATAACAATAGAATTTTGTATAATTTGTTCAACTCTATTGCCAATTTGTTCAATTATATGGTCAATTTGTTTATCCATATTTGTTCAGCTCTATCACCAATTGGTTCACCTCTATAGTCAATTTGTTCATCCATGATTGTTCAACTCTATTGTCAATTTGTTCACCTTTATGGTCAATTTTTCCATTCATATTTGTTCAACTTTAGTGTCAATTTGTTCAACTTTATGGTCAATTTGTTTATCCATATTTTAAAGCAAACGAACTTTGTATGATTTGTTTAACTCTTTGGAATTTGTTCACCTCTATGGTCAATTTGTTCATTTATATTTATTCAACTTTATTGCCAATTTGTTCAATTCCATAATCATTTTGTTCATCCATATTTTATAACAATAGAATTTTGTATAATTTGTTCAACTCTATTGCCAATTTGTTCAATTATATGGTCAATTTGTTTATCCATATTTGTTCAACTTTATCACCAATTGGTTCACCTCTATAGTCACTTTGTTCATTCATATTTGTTCAACTCTATTATCTGTTTGTTCACCTCTATGGTCAATTTGTTCATCCATATTTTATAGCAATAGAACTTTGTATAATTTATGCAACTTTATTGCCAATATGTTCACCTTTATGGTCAATTTGTTCATCCATATATTATAGTAATTGAACATTGTATAATATGGTGAATTGGTTTCATCTATATTTGTTCAATTCTATTGCCAATTTGTTCAGCTCTATAGTCAATTTGTTCAAGTCTTTTTGGGCATTGTTCACATGCGAGAAGGGGGTGGGGCGGTCGGGGAAGACCCTACACTTCAAGGGCTCGGTCTTCTAAGGGTTCATGTGCCAAGCGACGACTTCACCCGGGGCATTGGCGGCAAGTCCATCTACGGTGCCAAGTTCGTCGACGAGAACTTTGTGAGGAGCTAGGCACACCGCCCCCGGGGTGCTCTCCATGGCCATCTTTGGGTCCAACACCAATGGATTCCAGTTCTTCATAAGTATAAGGGATAGTTAGAAAATGTTATAATGTCATCTACATGATACAGAACTGAAAAGATAATTGTTTAGAGAAATGCTCAAAGAAAGGGAGAAATCCCCTTTACCACTAACAAGTAACAAAAACAGGAAGAACTTGAAAAGGCCAATTGATGGAGATAGGCGGGAAAAGAGCCAGTTGGAGTCCGGATTAAGTAATTTGAGTATTCAATTGCATTTTTGAGACTCGATCCGACTTAAAGATGGAGAAAACAGAAGGACAAGATCTACATGAGGCTCAAACATCAAATGAAACTCAAAACTCGGGGAACCAACAACAACAACAACAAAAATTGAACCGAGAAAATAGACAATGGAAAGGAAAGAGACGATGGGGGAGGGAAAGCAGTAGGGACCAGAGAGAGGGTGAAGGAATTGACAGTGAGGAGAGATGTCTCGTCGACTTGGGACGGAAGACGGCGAGCTGCATTGGAGTTGGAAAGCGAGAGACACTTGTCGCCGGGAGAGAGCTGGACGGAGGGGGTGTTGGTAGAGTTGAAGGAGATCTTGCTGGCGAATGCCATGTCCGTTGCCTCCTTCCTCCTCCACTATGATCTCCCGTTCTCGCTCAGATCATGAAACGGATGAAGAAGTAGAGCAAATTGGACGAGGGAGGAGGAGGAGGATTAGGACTTCGTGAATCGACGTATTGCTTAAAAAAAACAGTATTAACTATACTAAAACGCACATTAACCATAGGATCGTGTATATCCAAGGAGAAACATTCTTATTTCTCACCCTAAGACATATTCCTCTAGGAGTTTTTCTCATTTGATAATTACTTTATAAATATTTTTTTTTTTCAATTTGTAAAAGTACCTAAAAATAGGGTAGAAATGAATAAAAGTATTACATAAATTTCCAAAATGATTTGTATCTCTTTATAAATGAAAACACAAAATTACAGAAAAAATTCAATAATAAAATTTATTTATATTTGTTCAAAAAACAATATAATTATAAGGTTAATTTTGTTCCCCAATTTGAAATATGAAGAGGAAAAAAGATGTTTTTTTTTATCAAAATAATATTTTTGAACATTTTTACAAACAAATAAACAAAAGTATATTTATAAAATGGTTATCAAAATGGATACTAATTCCTTTTTTTTTTTAAACAATGCAGGGGTACCGAAAAAAATACAAAACACATATACAAAAAGGGGATACATCAATTCACCTGGACAACAGATGACGAATTTCCTAAAGAAGATGGGTACAGCTGGAGAAAATACGGCCAAAAGTCGCTCTTGTCCTCAAAGTTTACAAGGTTCGTCCCATAAGACAATTTAATTAGTATTATCATGAATGCCTTTTTAAGTGAAATATTTTCTTGTTTATTTCGAGAAAGAAAATGTATACAATGGGAGAATTTGCTATTATTTGTGGTTTTTAAAAATTCTTATATAAAATTATGAAAGATAATATAGTGTAATTTTTAAAATAAATTTTTAGGGTAAATCTATTTATTAATAAAATGAGTATAGTAATAAGGTTTAGATTTCTATATTATGATATAATTTTAATTAACAACTCAAAATCTAAGATAAAACTATTATTGTAATTACATACATATAGGATTAAGATTATATATTTTGATAAAATTAAGAGTGAATAATATAACTTTTTTAATACGGAATGACGTGGCGCAATATGTTGATTGAATTTGCGTCATCTTCGTATATAGTAATAAATACCACCATGATATCACTCAACCTTTCAATAATTGTCACTCTTTCCACCCTTCATGAGCAATCACATGCCTCATCAACCACACTATAAAAAAAAACTATCCTTCTATTACAAAAATAGATATCTCAAGAAAAATACTTATCCATTTTTATTTCAATCAACAACTTATAGATTTAAACAAATAACAATTCACAATAAAACCTAATAATTCAAAAAAAGAAAAATCTCCAAAAATATGATAGTATTTTTCAAGAAATAACAAATAAACACATAAAAGGGGGACTTTTTTTGGGAGTAGACTACAATGGTGACAATATTGAGGTAAATGGGTGACACTCTGATATTTGTGACAATATAGGTTTTTTCTGAAAATGCCCTCATAATTTGGTGACAATTACGAAAGCATGCCAATGTGACATCGCCAATGGCGAAACATGATGTCATCACACCCTACCACCTCTCCAACGTTGACCAACTTTGACCGATGTTGACTGGCTGTCACAAAACTTGTCACCGTATATGGATTTCACAGTGTACAAAACTTGTCCCCCACCTACAAAAACTTGTCATCACGTTTAAGACTTGTCGCAACATATAAAAGCTTGTCATCATCACGTTCAAAACAACTTGTCACCACGTACAAATAGTTAGTCATCCGTTCAAAAACTTGTCAATATTGTGCTCCAATTTGTCATCACATACAAAAACTTGTCATCATATACCAAAACTACTCCCCTCATAGAAAAACGTGTCACCACCTTAACTAGTACCACTCCAAATTGCACTCAAACTAATCATCACTTACAAAACTTGACATCAAAATTTATTAGTAAGCTTATGTGAGATTCGAACCAACATTATCATACGCTAGACACGTTACTCTACCATTTGAGCTAATAAGCTATAATTAAAAGTAATATAAAAAAATAGTAATCACCTAGCAATCAAAGTTGTCATTAGTTGTAAAATGTTGTCGCGACGTATAGAAAACATGTCACCAAGCACAAAATTTGGTGACATGTTATCACCAAGCAGAAAGCCCTAATCATGTACAGATTTTGTCACCAAAAAGCAAACTTGGTTACATTCAACATGTCACTGTGTACAGACTTCTTCAACAAATAGAAAACTTGTTATCATGTAAAGATTTTGACTCTAGATATCGAACAATCTTAAATCTAGATCTAGATCTAGGGTATCTAGATGTAAGATTGTCACTAAATACAAATTTTATCACCACGTATAAATTTAGATCTAGATATATGCTTTTTCTAGATCTAGATTTAGATTTAGGGTTTTTTAGGATGTTTGTCATCGGTTTTTAAATCTAGGGGTTTTGTTACCAATCTTTTTTTAGAGATAGATCTAGATCTAAAAAAACCCTGTATGTAGATCTAAAAACACCGATGACAAAACTTTCAAAAAACCCTAGATTTAGAAAGATCTACAAAAATCTAGATCTAGATCTAGAAAACTATGCATACCTTGAAACGACCGACTGACCACCTCTACACCCACATCGTCGTCCCCTTTCTTTGATTTTTCCGGTCGCCATGCGCGGGTATCCCGTCCTTTCTTCGACTTTGTCGACTATGACGCGATCAAAAAAACGGTCGCCAAGAACTAGCCGCCGTTATCTTTGGAGGAAGAGGAAAGAGGGAGAGGGAGAGATGAGAAGAGGGAGAGAGAGAGAGAGAGAAGAAATAGGAAAGAGGGAGATGATGAGATGAGAGGAGGGATGTTGGAAGAGAGAAAAAAAAGGGGGGGAGGAGAGAGAAAATGTGGGATTTGGGGGGTTTTATAAAAAATGAAGAGTCTATGTTCACAATTTTCAATTATAGCCCAACTACTATAATATGACCAATATTAGGCGCACCGTGCAGTGCGCTTGGTAATTTTTCTTACTTTTTTTTATTTCGCCCTTAGTTTGGGCTAAATTACGAGATCTGCCCAATACTCGATGAATTATTCAAGATCTATCTTTTTTAGAATGCTGGTTAAATTTAATGACTTAAAATGGTATTTGCTACAATAATCTACTAACTATATCATGAATAATCTATTTTCTATGATCACAAGCCCACCATGCTCCGTAATAAAGGATAACAAAATTAGAGAGGTTTGACCGTTACCTGGACGTAGTATCACTGGACCTCCGGCGTTCCTGTAGCTCCCGGATTTCTAGGGGTGGCTAATCCTTAACCAGGACTCCCTTAGTCCAACCACAACACAGATTTGTTTCATTTTCTACCTCATATCGTAGTCTCTAACTTATAATCTTTGTATAAGTGGATGAAAGATCCGTAATCAAGAAAACGGTTTATTCAAGACATAGCTTTCGATTAAGTAGCTTTCCCTTTCTTAAAAACAAACTTTTATTGAATTTGAAAGGATTACAAGCACACAAACACACTGAAAAACACACAAGTCACTCAAACACTCAAGCTAGAAAGATCCATAGAAGGATTTGAACTCTTAGAGTGAGGGAAACTTCGCTTCACTAGTAAGTTCAAAGCTTTCTCTTTTTCTAGATTCAGACTTTTCTCTTTATTTTTCGGTGCCCCTCCTCAGCTTACAAGAGGGTGTATTTATAGAGCTGATGAGAGCATAGGGTGCTCTCTTAGTGCTCTTGAAGTTATAACCCGACAAAGCCTCAGGGAATCCACTCACATGGCAATAGTGCCATCACACTCTGAACAAGAAAAAGCACTCTGAAAATAAAATACATTAATGTTAAAAGTAAAACGACAAAGCTCTCTTCTGGTGACCGTTTGAAGTGGAATGGTGACGTGGCCTCGACAGATTAATCCATGCAATTTTTGAGGTTATGCATGCCTTCGTCTCCAACATTATCTTCCCAATTCTCTGCATCATGTTCATCAAGCTCTATTTGCTCGATTAAGTTCTTTGAATACTCTGGATCCCAATCCATTAGTTGATCCCAAAGGAACTCTTAACCCTTTGGTGATAAATATCTTCCTTACTCAACTTGTGACAAGTACTCTTGGATAGAATCAGATGACTCTATGGCTTCTAAGAAATAGGGCTTTAGATCTTTTGAAATGATAACAATGGTAAATCCAATTTTGAACATGATGACCTCAATTTTTAGATATTGCTTGATATACTCGTAAATGTAGAAGAATCCCATGGCACTAGCCTGAACAGCTGTTTTGAGCATTGGTTGGTTTTGTGGTAGCAGATCTTCTGCAAAGTAGTCTGTGGCTTTGATGAACCTGAGTAGGTAATGTGGCGCTCTTGAATGCCCTCCTTCTATCTCCATAGTAGCACATTGCACAAAACTAAATATACTATCTTCTTCATTGGATTTTACAATTCTGTTGAACACGTATTTTTGGAATTTAGTAAATTGGTTTTGAACTGGACTCCATGGTCTAGGACATCTTCCATAAATCCCATTGCACATTCCATAGTCCCATGCCTTCAGGATTCCTGCATCTTCACTGACACTAGCTGGTAAGCTTAGTCCTCCAATTCCAGAATTGTAGAAAACAGCATGAGACCCCCATTCTTCCCATATGTCGTAGTAGCGACATTCATTATGATCCATCACTTGAGAATACCATTATGGAAAATCTTTATATTTCCAATAACCCTTCAATTTTTCCTGGAGCTCCCAAAGAAACTGAAGCATCTTATTGGTTACTTCTAGCTCTAATATTCTGGTGTTGGATATGCAGTTTGCTATCTGATATCCATAGCGATACCTTTTCTTACCAACTTCTTCTAAAAACGAAAGAATAAAACTATTGGGAGGTGACATCCTTCCCTTATGATGCTCGGTAAATTCAGCGAACTTAGCCCTCTCTGTGTCCGTAGGACATACTGAGAGGAAAAACCCTACTGACTCTTTTATATGTTTTGGAGATGCATTCTCTAATCCATGATCTTCATACAACCTTATAACTCGTTCCTGCCTGT
This sequence comes from Polygonum aviculare, assembly GCA_934048045.1. Classification (NCBI taxonomy): domain Eukaryota; kingdom Viridiplantae; phylum Streptophyta; class Magnoliopsida; order Caryophyllales; family Polygonaceae; genus Polygonum; species Polygonum aviculare. The sequence continues at coordinate 20,232,820 of OW204025.1, read as the reverse complement.
ATGTCATGTAGATGTTTGGCATTTTTATTACTTGCAAGCTCTCTTGTTAGGCTGTCTGCTAACGCGTTCCTTGATCCCTTCACATGAACAATGTTAAAGGAAAACTGGTTAAGGGCTAATTGCCAACGCAGGAGCCTCCCTTGCGCTTTCATATTATCAAGATTATTTTGAATAAACCCCAGTATTCCTTTACCATCAGTTCTTACTATAAAAGGTTTTAGAGCAAGAAAGATTATAAATTTATTAATTCCTTTTAAGATGGCAAGAATCTCTTTTTCCATAACTGTGTAGTTACATTCAGCCTTGTTGAAACTTCCACTGTTGTACCTGCACAACTTATTATCCTTCTTAATCTGTAAAACAACACCCCAATGATTATCGCTCGCATCAATGTCAAGAACAAGTTCATCATCCTCATTGGGTAAAGTTAACACAGGCAAATTGATGCAACATTTTTTAAGCTCTCGGACTATCTTAGTGTCCTGACTACTCCAAGTCCATACTTCTTCTTTTTTCAGCTTACTCTGTAATGGCTTCCTAAGTTTAGCCAGATTTTTTATGAAGTCAGAGGTATAGGTAAGACATCCTAAAAATCTTTCTAATTGCTTCATATTCTCTATAACATCAAGGAATTTTTCTACCTTTTCAAGGATATGATCTTGTAATATAATCTCCCTTGCCTTAATCTTCAATCTTAGGAATTCAATTTCTAGTACTGCATAGATACATTTTGTCTGTCCTAGAACGATACCATGATTTGCACTCTTGAGTTATTGCTTTAAGATCATGCATATGCTGCTCCAATGTCTTAGAAAATATTAAGGTATCATCAATGTAAACCAAACAACAATGTTTAAGATCTTTAAAGATTTTATCCATTCTTCATTGGAATATCTGTGGAGCATTCTTTAACCCAAATAACATAACTACCCATTCATAATGACCTTGAGGTGCGGTGCACTAAATGTTGTTAAGGGTATACAGTCTTCTTCCATTTTAATTTGCCAATATCCACTTTTACAGTCCATTTTGGAGAACCAAGTGGCTCCTTGTATCCTATTGAACAACACCGTATTATTAAGGATATAATATCCATCAAAGACAGTGTTATTATTTAATTTCTTATTATTGATAACAATTCTAGCCTTTCCTATTTTTTCTTCAGCATGATTCCTAACCATAAATGCATGACTAGAATGAGGACTCTTACTTTCTTTATTTAATCCTTTTTTCAACAGTTCGTCTATTTGTTCTTTAAACTCCTGTTGATCTTTATAGGTATAAACCATTTGCTTAACTCTGATGACAGTCTTTGAATCTATAAACTCTATCTTAGCAAATGACTTATTCTTATCCCAAAACTTTAAAGGATCTTCAGAATATAATTCTCTACATTAATTCTTTTGTTGGGTTATTATCTGTTCTTTTATTCCTACTTCGTCTATAAAGAGCGCAAATTCTCTTTGCGTTGGAACTATCTGCTCCTCACCATGCTTACTGCGCGTGAATTCAACTTTTTGATGCGTATATGCATCTTTCATTTTTCTAACACAAGCAAAATCCCCATTAATAGTAAATATCATACTTTCTAAGCTTTGAGTGCACGGAGAATATAGCCTTTGAAAGTTATATCCAAAATAATAGGAATTATCATATCATGTGATGTTTGTTCATTAGCCCAAATAATAGGAATTATACAAGGGTAACCCCCAAGCATAATTGGTAAATCCAAAATAACTTCTGAATGAACCATAGTACTATGATCAGCTATTCTAACCTGAATGGGCTTAGCAGTAAGTTTCCACATAAATTCAGGGAAAAATGTTTTCTTTCCAAAACAAACAGAACATCCACTACCTACGAATGCACATAGCTCATAATTATTAAATCCTTCAATGCATATCGTTATAGGAATGTAAATCTTGTTTGGATTAGTGACTTTTAGACAGGCTTCAACCCTCATATTTAACTCTTCATCTTCTTCATAAATAGGTTCACTAATCGTTTTAGTTTTAAACCCTATTAGCTTTCTATCAGATCTAAAATTAGAGGATTCTCCCTGGAGCATCGGACGACCTTCTGGGTTGGGGTTAGAACTAGCCATTGATTTGCTATGTCTAGTTGGCTCATCAATAGTTCTACCAACGGTGTCCATTTCAAGTTTCTTATTCAAGGCTACTAATAGACTAGCAATATTCTCATTTATCTTAAAAGGACTTTCTTCTTTAATTGTCCTATTTGGAGGAGCTAATTGGTTTCTCCGGGTAAAATTCAAACTATGATTGAACCTAGAACTTCTACTTCTTGAAAGGCTCCTATCCATTGTTAGGTTTGCAGGTGATTGAGATGTGGTATGAATTCTACCTTCCTCATCAACTATTAAGATTTTTTCATGCTTAACGTTTGAAGGGTTCTCAAAGGCATTTATCCATATCGTTTTTAAACTAATTTGTTCGGGCTTAACCTTAACAGGAACTGCTATCTGACCTGGTCCACTAATTTCATGTTTATCATCTTCTACCATTTGCATCCTTAGTGGAGGATTGGTGGTGTTTTCTTGTTTGTATACCACCTTCCACTTCAACTGTATAGGACAAGTTCCTTTATGCATATTAATTCCTTCAGTTAGCAACTTAAGAGCTAAGAATTTAGGTGCAAACTAGTCTTCCAGCCTAACATAATATTTAGGCCTACAAATCCATGACACTGGCCCTTGACTTAGGTTACATATGACTCCACTTATGGTCTGATCACTAAACTTCTTATGCCTAGTATCGCAAACAAAGTTAATGCAATGCACATTTTTACAAAGTCTTGTAGTGGAGTTATGAATATTTGGATACCACACACAAAGATATACTTATATCTCTTATCCTTATTGTGTTTCTGGATATTTTTCCAGTTGATTAGATTGATTTCGGTAGCTTGCTTTTCGTTGTTCTTAATTACTATATCTCCAAGCATTTCTTCGCACACAAACTTAGAGAATGTTGAGAAGAAATGTCTCTTGAAGAATTGTTCTTTAGCAATGACAGAGAATTCTACTCCTGACTTACGTATGTTTTCAATTTGTTCCTCATCTATGGAGGATTCAGCTTCTTGGAGCTGAGCTAGCGTAATCATTTCCCCTCCAGATTCGAATGCTTCCGAGAAATCAGCGATGCTAGAGCTCTCTCCTTGCATCATTTCATTCACTTCTTCACAATCTGAATCTTCTACCTCTTCTTCTTCTACTACTTCAACAACTCCTTTGTTGTTGCCTAATGCTAATTCTATAGCTTCATCCTCAGATATTTCAATGTAATCCATACTTCCTAATGCTTCTGCTAATTTATTATTCTTTCTATTCTTGCATTCATTAGCATAATGTCCAGTCTCTCCGCAAGCCCAACACTTGCAACTCTTTTTCTTTTCTGGACAATAAGAGGCTTTTTCTAAAAAACCTTCTTTTCTTAACAAAGGGTTTTTCATAATACTTCTTATGATATTTTTCACCTCTCTGCTTATTGAAACTCTTTCTTCTATAATTTTTTCTTTGATAATCTCTCTTATCACAACCACATTCGTTAGGGAATTTCCAACATGTTAGAAACTGTCATTTCATTTGCTGTGTTCCTTTAACCTCTCGACATTTTTTCTCAACCCAACTTTTGAGGTATTTCATTCTATTTCCTAGGGCATCTCTAGACATATACCTTTCTTTCCACTCATCGTAACCATCGCTAATTTCTTCATTAATTGGTTTGGGAAGTTTATCATAGAGCATTTGAAGATTAATAGGATTTTCACCAATTTTATAGTAGTAATGCTCAAATTCAGAAAGATAACTATCTTGATATTTCATGTTACAGATTTCAAAGGTGTTGAGTTTTCTTTGCCATTCGATAAACTTTTTATCATCCTCATCTCTTTCCCCAATAAACTCTTCATCTATAGCCTCACAAAGGTCTTTGAACATAGATGAAGCTGAGTTATTAGCTCTTAACCCTTCTTTGAACTCGATCTTCTGGTACTCCTTCATACCAGTCAACAACTATTCCCTCTAGACTATGCTCAATATAGTTCAGGAAGTTTGTTGCTCTCCAATCTGTATTGAGGTTTAACACACTCATCATACTTTTCTTCCAGAAGTCCATTACTTCTTCACGCTTTCAAACTCCATCCAAGTTTAGCTTATAATCAGTTTCACTTATGGGTTCCAATTTGAGTTCTTTCTTGTTAGGTCCGTTATTGGGCATAATCATTACCCCAAATCTGGCTGTTTTCTCTAAGAACTCTTTAGGTTTACACTAAGGTTTTCTATAGCTACAAGATCCTTCTTCATATTTTTTATAATAGGATATGTTAGCTTCATTAGTTTCTTCCAACTCAGTAGGTGTTATTTCCTCTTCCATTTCGTTGGTGTCTGAAACCCTTTTACCCATAATTTTACTTATCTTGCGTTTTACTTCAGCTATAGGTATGGTTTCCATATGTATTAACCTTATCAAACCCATTTGCTGATACATTTCTTCCTCTTCTGTATCATATTCAGATTCTTCACTACTGATGATACCAGGTTCCTCCATGGTATCTTGTCTTGGTTCCGAATTAATTTTCGTTTTTTTTCATTTTCCTCAAGTTTGGTTTTTCCTTTTTCGTTAATATTTTTAACTGGTACTGAAAATATTTTTCCTGGGTTTTGATCTTGGAATGGATACTTGTAGGGAAATTTGGTTATTTTTTAACTTCTAGACCTTTTGCAATTGCACCTTGATGCCTAATTTCGTGAACAAGTTCGGTAGATATTTTCTTATTTTCTTCTAATAAATGGTTACAATAGATTTTTTGTTCTTCTCTAATATTTTTGATATCACTTAATCTAAAGATATTACTTTTTAATTCAACGATGTCATCAACTATGGTATTTAATATTGCTTCATGATGTTTATCGCCAATATTTAAATGCTTAATATGTGGAGCTTTTTATTTAATGCATTTTTCTGAAATCTCCAGCTTGTTAATTAATTAACTATGCTCTGATACCAAATTACAAGACTCTATTACAGGACAAGCTAGTTAAAAACCAACTACTATATAGTCTATGGACAACCAAAGTAAATATTAAAACTTATAGAAATACTTCGTAATTATATAATAATAACGGGAACTAAACGTAAATATCACAAATTGCAGGCGAAACTGAAAAGTGAAAAAGCGGTGTGCTTGGTAAACATGCAGGTGCGCATTCATCTGCCCTACAATATCCCTCCAAAATCACCCTCCCCATTCCCTCTAAAAGCGTTACCAAAACACATAAAAAGCGTTACCAAAACACCTAACAAGCATTACTAAAACACATAAAAGCGTTACCAAATAATTAAATGTCTTACAAGTTTATAATTTTTTTAGAGCAATAAAAATGGTGGAAAATGTTTCGAAATTACATGTGAATTTAATAATTTACAAGAATATTATTTTACATTACAAATTGAAAATATGTAGTTTCATGAAAAAAAATACACTTTATATAACTTACAAGACATTTATACAAAATGTGGGTCATTTATTCAATTAAACAAAATAGTATGGCTATATGTTAAATATTATTAATAATTTCGAATTTTATTAATAATTTATGTCGAAAATATCTTCCTTTTTACGAAATAAAGATTATAATACATAAATAAAATAGTTTATTTTTTATATACTAAAGTTTTAAGTTTTAATATTAAAAATTCATTTTATATGCTATGAGTTCAAATTTTCATTATGTCGAAGTGCATTTTTTTGTTCAATGAGTTTATTGTTGTATCTATTAAAAGTTCATATTTTACGTACTGCAAACTAACTTTTTATGGTATTCAACTTTGTGAAAGATAAAACCAAATAAAAAAAAGTTAGATGTTAGAGAAATTGTAAATTTTAAGAACAATTTTTTTTATAGAAGAACGATTATAACCCTTAAATATGGTAGTTTGGCTCTTATAACCTGAAAAATCATTTTATAAATGTTAAATGTTCGACTTATGTAAAATAATTTCAATTTTGTAATTTATACAAGTTAATTTTTTGCATTAGTTTTTATTTTACGTTTAAAAAAATGTTCGTCTTTTACCCACCTAATTGCCGGCCTGTCAAAAATGAGGGTCTCCTCTATTTGTTAATTGTTATTACATCAACAAATACTCCAATTTATTGAACCCAACATGCACAACACGGATGCACCGCTACCACCTTCTTGGCATGCAGGCGATCAAATGGTGGTTCTGGATGAATATATAGTATCAAAGAGAATGGTGTTAGAAGTTGATTATGCGTTTGTGTTATTGAGATATATGCTTCGTATCAGGGGCGGACCCAGGAATAAAATTTAAGTGGGTTGAATTTACCTTAAAAATATATATTTACTATTTATTTTATATTGATAATTTTCATTTTAGTTAATTACTTTGAGGTATAATCCATTAATACTTTATTTCTAATTAATTAAAGCTACTTTAATTGGACAGTGGAAGAGAACATTGAATATGAAAAACATGATACACTAATTTGTAAAAAAAATGGTAGTGTGAAAATTAAATGGGAAGTGTTTTAAAAATAAAAAGGGGTAAATTTAGTAATTAAATAAAAGATATTGCAATTTTTTCCTTAAAAAACCCAACTAAAAGTGCTTTATGGTGTGTGTTCAGTTTTGAACGCATGCCTCGTGCGTTACCTCCTGTAGCTAAAGCCACTTGTACTAGAGTCTAGATGAGAGATGGTGTATTAATTTCTCTACTATTAGTACTTTAATTTTTTTTATTTTTTTTGAATCGGTGAGAATTAGGGATCCCCCTCAAGGCGGGAAACCTAGAGCATCCAAGTGGACGAGAGCTAGAAGCTCGTGGTGGTTCTGAATTGCTTCCCATGAGTAACTGTGGCCCAGACTCGCAATTTTATCGGCCACAGCATTGCATTGCCTACTCTCATGTGAAATTTGAACTGACTCGAATCCTTGCAAGGATACGAGAATATCAGCTATAATCCTTTCAATTTCCCATGGGCAATTGATCAGACCTTGGACAGCTTTGATAACTGTTACATTGTCCCCTTCAATTTCAATTCTCCGAATATTACTTTGTTTGGCCTTTAGTATTCTATCCCACAATGCTAGAGTTTCATCCATCAAAACCGATACTTTGTCAAGAATTCTTACAGTTCCAATTATGGGGTTTCCATCCATATCTTTAATAATCGATCCACCAGACGCGTTTCCATTACTTATCTTAGAGCCATCAAAGTTTAGTTTGACAAGCTCGGGTTTTGGTTTTTTCCAGTGTCTTAATTTTCGTCGTGTCGTTGACTGTCGTCGACCCATCCTATCTTGTTCCTTTTCTTCATCCTCTTGCCACCTCTTGGCTTGTTCCCATTGCCTTAGTTGTGCTCGAATATATAGGCTTAGGTCTTGAATTAAATCACTAGGCGTTGTTTGGAAGACCATCTTGTTTCGTTGATGCCATATGCTCCACCAAATTACTGCAAGTTCAATGAGCTCTGTCTTTCCTAATCTTGTTTTAATATCGCTTAGAACATTCCTCGGGTTTTGATGTGGGGGGACGTACGCCCTAATTACTCGCTCGGTATCTACATTTATGTTTTTTATCACCCCTAGCGTGTACGGACAACTAACCATCAAGTGTATCGAGTCCTCGTGGGTTCCATTACACATGATACATCCTTGTGGGATTTCGACATGTTTCTCATAAAGCCTTTGTTTGGTTGGTAGTCCATTCATAACAATTTTCCATAAGAAATTTTGCACTTTTGGGTAGATGTCAAGCTTCCAGATCCAGTCATTTGGACTCGGATTCATCGCATTCTCCTTCGTAACGAGACTCATTGTTGATGTTGTTGAAAACCATCCATTTCTGCTTGGTGCCCATATAAGCTTGTCTTCTATTTCATTACGTGGAATAGGTATCAATAATACTTTATCTACTATATCTGTGGGAATCGTTCTTCTTAATTCATCTATTTTCCATTCTCTTGTCGTTGAAATAAATTGTTCCACTTTAATGGTAACATTCTCTATAACACTTCTGTTTACAAGCTTCTCCAACGGATCTTGCATTACCCAATTATCAGTCCAGAAATTTACTGACTTTCCATTTCCTATTTGCCACCGAAGACCTTTCTCAAATTCCGGCTTGAGTTTAATCAAATTTTTCCATTGCCATGATGTGTTAGGTTTACTCCTATATTCTGTAAGTGCGTTCCTTCGTAAATATTTTTCTTTCACCACTTTGACCTAGACATTGTCATGCTCTATGAGAATTTTCCACAATAGTTTCATCTGTAATGCCTTGTTCATATCCGCCGCTTTCCTTATCCCTAATCCGCCATATGCCTTTGATTTACATATTTTGTCCCATCCTACTAGGGGTTTATATTGTCTATCTTTATTCCAAAAAACTGTTCTATTGATCACATCAATTTGATCGTTCACATCCTTAGGCAACATAAAACTTTGCATCAAGTAGTTTGGCTTTGTAGCTAGAGTTGATCTTATTAGGACTGACCGTCCTTCCTGAGATAAATTATTGGCTTTCCATTTTGATAGTTGTCGTTGAGCATTTCCTATTGTAGAATAGAATATCTCTTTGTTTACTTTGCCATTAATGATCGGGCATCCGAGATACTTTTCTAAATTTGTCATTGTGTTAATTCCTAACGCCTGATTAATACTCTGTTTCTGCTGATTTCCCACCTTTTTAGAAGTGTGAAAAGCCGACTTGTGGTAATTTACCTTTTGACTTGATGCTGCACAATAATCCTCAATAATGTTTTTCATCAGACTACATGCATTTTGGGTCCCTTTTGCAAATATAATTATGTCATCCGCAAAGGCCAAGAACGGAATCCTCGTCCCTCATCTTGATACTGGAAAACCAATTAGAGGTTTCGGGTTTTCGCTCACCTTCTATAGTTTTCTTGCCAAAATTTCTGCACCAATTACGAAGAGATAAGGTGATAACGGGTCACCTTGTCTAATCCCTCGTTCTGGATTAAATGGGATAGTGGGTCCATTGTTAACCAAAACTGAGAAAGATACCGTGCATACGCACTAGCGGATCCATTCGACAAATTTCCCATCAAAGCCGAACTTCATAAGCACCTGGAATAAAAAGGACCAGTCAACCCTATCATATGCTTTTTCCATATCTAGTTTAACCGCCATCCAACCATCTTTTGCCTGGCTTCCTCTAAACGAATGAAAGATTTCATGCGCAATGAGAACATTGTCCTGTATTGCTCGTCCTGCTACAAATGCTCCTTGCAGTGGGTGAATGATCTTAGGCATTACCCTTTTTAGTCTTTCTGTCAAAAATTTTGTTATTGTTTTATAGATCGTTGTGCACAGGCTAATGGGGCGATATTCGTTTGTTGTCGAAGGGTTGTCATTTTTTGGGAGAAGTGAAATAAATTTGTGGTTACTTTGCTTCAACAACTTTCCAGAATGGAAGAGCCCTTTGATTGCCTTGATTACAGTTGGGCCTACAATATCCCAGTATTTTTTATAAAACTCCGCTGTCATACCATCCGGTCCTGGTGACTTATCCGAACCAATTTAAAAGAGTGCATTCTTTATCTCTTCATTAGTTACCTGCTTGGTTAGTTGCACATTGTCTTCAGTTGTTATCTCGTTATCTATGAGGGAGAGATATTGTTCAAGAGCTGAATTATTAATCTGTTCCTTAGTATATCTTTTCCGAAATTCATTTCTGATTTCTCGACAGATGTTTTCTTCACCCATTATTTGAGTTCCATCACTTGCAATGATACTCTTTATGGCCTTATGGTTGCGCCTTCCTATAGCTATCTTGTGAAAATATCCCGAGTTAGAGTCAGACAATTTAACATGCTTCGTCTTTGCCCTTTGTTTCCAATAAGTTTTGTGAAACTGAAGAATGCATTCTTTTTTCTTGAGGAACCGAAGTTGTTTTTGGATAAGATCTAGTTGCGGGGATACAACTATTTGCTTTTGCAGATCAAGCAGAGTGTCTTCAATTTCCTTAAGTTGTTCAAATGTGTTTCCAAAAGTCCTTCGCTTCCATTGTTTTGTATGTTCTTTTAAAATCCCAGTTTTTTGCATGAGCTGGAACATGAAGGATCCTTGAAAATTTGCCCTCCATGCTTGTTTTACTACATTCCGGTAGTCTGTTCTCATTAACCACATTTTCTCCATCTTAAATGGCGCCGCCTTAATTAATTGCCCATTCATAAGTTCTGTCAAAATTTTACAGTGATCGGATGATGTAAATGCATGATTATGTGTTCGGATATCCGGAAACCACTGAAGAATGTTCTCACTCACAAGAACTCTGTCCAATTTTTCATATATATTATCAACCTCTGTCTTAATTAATACTTTAATTTTATTTTGGGGTGGGCTAGAGCAAACCCTAGCCCACCCTTAAATCCGCCCTTGCTTTGTATGTATAATGAAATTGATGATGAATATGGTTTGTGATATTGGGGCCTGTAGGAACTACTATAAATGCACGCACCAACGTGGGGGTTGTCCTGCCAAAAAACAGGTCGAAAAACTATCAGATGATCCACCTCGTTATAGAACTACCTATAGGCTTGAGCACACATGTAAGAAACCTCAGCTCTACACAAGTGCTAATTCTGGTTCTTCCATCTGCATTGGCTCTGGAGAATCATCACTCCCCAACGACCCTACCCTTTACCCATTACTCCCGTACGACCCAAGTCTATGTTCTTCTGAATCCACGGTATGTCCTTTATCGTATGTGTTATTGATTTTTTTTTAATTTCCCTTCACAACATGTTATTTACCTAATATATATATATTATTGATTTTTTGTATAAATCATTTATTAAAAATAGGGTAGATGGTTTATAAAAGCTTAATGATAAAACTGTCTCTTAACTGCTTCCGGTTTAGAAGTATACTATCAAGTGACCCGCACCTTCTACGAGGGTGTTTTTTATTTATTGATTACTTTGTATATGAATTTACTATAATAATTACATGCATATCTTTTGTGTTGTGAAATTAAATAATTCTTATATATCATCAAATATTTATATAAAAATTATTTTATTTATATATTAAATGTTTATAGATACATAAACATATATTTAGATAATGGAGTAAGAATGCCATAAGATAAGATGTATTATCACATTTTATTGAAAATTGATAAATATCTTTTGCCATTCAAATTAAATAATCCTTTTTCGACAAGTCCACGATTTTAATAGGTATGCTACTCGAGACTGACCAATCCCCGATGTCTCACCGTGAGCACTAGCGAATCGTTATGTGGGATTTTCTTGACGTTGTTGGTGATGTATTTTTTTTTATTCTTCTTGTATTTAGTAGCAGTTTAGTGTTTTGTTTAGTTTAGCTTTCATTCCAGTACGCGGCATTTTTGTTCCTGTAGGTAGCTTGTATTTATGACTTTGTATCCCTTTTGTTTAGTTGACTTTATCCTTTCCAAAAACCTAGTTTCACAGCCACCAATGGTGTATTGCCCACTCACTATGGTGCTGATGTTTTTGCTATCTTCCTCGTACCATTAATCCCAATCCAAGAGCCATCTTTCTTTTCAAATTGTTTTATGGTATCAGAGTTGTAGCTCGATCCAGTCAACCCAAAAAGACTTTTCCTTCTGTCCATGAAAATTATTTCAATGAAAAAGAACAACCCAAATACAGTTCATGTTCAAAGTGAGTCCTTGGAGGTTATCACAGGTCCGAACAACCCTCTCTATTTACACCATTCGGATCACCCAAACTATGCCTTAGCCACCCAACTCCTAAACGAGAACAACTATTTTCATTGTAGGAGAGCTGTAGAGGTGTCCTTGACAACGAAGAACAAGCTACAGTTTGTTAATGGGAGCAACAAGATGCCAGATGAAGGATCTCCTCTTTAAATGCAGTGGAAGAGATGCAATAACATGATCATATCACTCAAGCGAAAAAGAGATAGCTGAGACCCTCCTCTACTGCAACACAATTGTAGAGGTCTGGACTAATCTTCAACTCTGATTTAGCCAGCCGAGTGGAGCTTGACTATATCAGGTACAAAAGGAACTTTTTAATATTTCACAAGGAAATTCCTCAATCATCTCCTACCACACCAGGTTTAGGTTGATCTGTGATGAGTACTTGGTTTTGGTGGACATGCCTAAATGCAATGATTGTGGAGTGTTGAACCATGTTCCGCAAAGGATGTTGAACCAACAAGTCTTGTAGTTTGTCATTGGGATCAACGAGACCTACAATGCTGTACGAGCCAATATCCTCATGATGAGACCCATGCGCACGCTCGGAGAAGCGTTTCAGATGATCATATAAGAAGAGAAACAGAGAGCACTCATCAATAATAACTCCAACCTTAATGCGGGTGATTCCTCATCCTTGAGTGTGTTTCTCAAGCCCAGACAGAATGGGAACAACACCAACACGAGTGGTGGTCAACACTACATTACGAGATCAAGGAATCAAGGAGGGGTTTAGTCGAGTAGAAACAACCAATCCAACAACAACACTAATGAGCAAAGACCCAAGCCTAACTATTATTGTGACCATTGCAAGGTCCCGCGTCATAGTATTAGTAGGTGTTTCAAGATACACAGGTAAACTAAAGACAGACAAAGGAGATTTGTTAGAAACTCTTCAATTCAGCAACAAGAAGGATTAAGTGATGGGAGTGAGAAGTCTCCTTCACTAAGAAAGAAGCAATACGAAAATCTCATGACCCTTCTCAGCAGGCAGCAAGTCGGAGGGCAAGGATCGGACGATAATCGAACTTGTATGTTGGCAAGTAAGACCTTTTGTTTCTCTAACTAGTCATGGCGATATGCACATTTGGGTCATAGATAGTGGAGCTACCCACCGTATTTGCCCTTACCTCAACCTATTTGATTCTTTTGAACCGCTTCCTAAGCCAAACTACATTACTATGCCTAACAATAAGCAAGTTGAAATCAATCATGTAGGAGTTATCAAACTTAGCTCGGAAATAACTCTAACACATGTCTTACACATCCCTGATTCCGCATTTAACCTCCTGTTCGCCAGCCAATTAGCCACCCAGCTTAATTCTAACCTTGATTTTACCCCTTCTTAATGCATTCTTTAGGGCCATTCCACGAGCAACCATCAGGTTCTTGGTAGTCTGTCTAAAGGTCTCTATCTTGCTCACAAAGATCCTACCACAACTTCACCGTCTTCTTAGCGCAACACCCAAAATCATCCACCTTCCTCAACATTTAAAAACAGTTCCATACCTTTTGATTATAGTAATTAGACTATTGATAGTGAGTTTGCTCATGTTTTTGGTGCTGTAACAGTTGAATTAATACACCTTCGTTTGGGCCATGTTCCTTTTGACCAATTGCGATTGTTTCCCTTTCTTAAAAATGCTTGTTTGCCTAAGATTAAATCAGTTTGTTCCATATGTCCTAAGGCACGTCAACACCAAGCCACTTTTCCTACAAGCAGTATCAAGTCCATTTAAGTTTTTCAGTTTATACATATCGATTTGTGGGGACCGTATAAAGTCGAAACATATAATGGATATAAATTCTTCCTAACTATTGTAGATGACTTTACAAGAACTACTTGGACACACCTTTTATCTCAAAAAAACAATGCTCTTTCTATCCTAAGGGCCATCATATCCTTTTCTCAAAACCAATTCAAAAATCAAGTTTCAATTGTTAGATCTGACAATGGTGGGGGGTTTTGTAGCAAGGAGGCAAAACATTACTTTACATCAAATGACATATCTCATCAAACCACTTGTGTAGATACCCTACAACAAAATGGAGTGGTTGAAAGACAGCATAGACACCTCAATATTGGGGAGAATGCATATTGATAGCCACCTATCTTATAAACCGTTTTCCCTTTTCTAGTATGAACTTTACAACATCCTATGAGAAGCTTTACCACCGTCCTCCTACCTACTCCCATCTTAGGCCATTTGGGTGCTTGTATTTTGTCTCCACATTGAAAAGGAATAGAACCAAATTTGACCCTAGAAATACCCCATGCGTGTTTATAGGCTACCCACACTTAACCAAAGGCTACAAGGTTTTGGAAATTGAAACAAATTAAATTATTGTTTCTAGAGATGTGGAATTCCATAAAATAAATTCCCCCTGCACATCACTTTCATCATACCATAAAGATCTGTTTCTCCTCTTCCATCTGGTTCTCTTGACTCATTCTTCTATCAAGATGAAACACAAATTCCAACCCCATCTCCAAATCCTTGTCTGTAGCTTGATACTCAAGAAACTACTGATTTAACCCCTCCGATAAGTCTTGTTTAGTCATCCTTAAATGAGCCACAAACCCAAGACCAAACTGACCTCACTGACTCCCAATCTCCAACCCCGAGAGCCACCGAGACTGAGCTAAGAAGATAAAGACAACACAAGACACCATGCTATCTCCAAAATTATCAATGCAACTTTGCTAATGATGCAGTACAATTTCCCCTTATGAATGGCTTCTCTAAATCCTTATTTGCCCTTATAATTTGCTCAAACTTTCACCAAAACACCTTCACTGAACCAAAATCCTTTCTCCAAGTGTCTAAGGACCCGAATTGGGTGTTAGCTATGGATAGGGAACTAAAGGCTTTACCACTAATAGTACTTGGAAAGTTGTTGACCTTCCTGCAGGTAAAAGGACCATTGGATGCCGATGGGTCTACAAGGTTAAGCTAAGGTATGATGGAACACTAGAGAGACTCAAGCTGATATTGGTGGAAAAGGGGTATACTCAACGATATGGTCTAGACTTTGAAGAGACTTTTTCACCAGTGGTGAGGATGACCACCATCCGACCTCTTATTTCCTTGGCTCTTTGTAGAGGCTGGAAAATCTTCCATCTCTATGTCGACAATGCTTTTTTACACATGGACCATCTTGAGGAAGTTTACATGGAGATGTTGGAAGGGATGCCTAACCAAGAGAACAAAGTATGCCTCCTTAAGAAAAGTCTTCATGGCTTGAAACAAGGCTCTATTCAATGGTTCCATAGATTGGTTGCTACCTTGACGATGATGAGTTTTATTCAATGAAGACATGACTCATCACTATTTCTCAAGCGGACGGATGACGGAATCACCGTGGTGGCCGTCTACGTTGATGATATACTTATTACATGGTCTTAAGTTTCTAGAAAATGAGCATCTTAAGCACACCTTGCATCCTCTGTTTAATATCAAGGATTTGGGCAAATTGAATTATTTCCTTGGCATGGAAGTAAAGCACGCCAGGGGGAGGATATGATACTCAACCAACAAAAATTTGCTAAAGAAATTGTACTTGATGCCAACGTCAGCATGAAGAATAGAGTGACCCCACTCCCACTGAATTTTAAACTTGGACTTAGAGAAGAGAGTAATAGCTTGCAAAACCCCTCCTTATAAACAAGCTTAGTTGGGAAGTTGAACTACCTAACGAACACTAGGCCGGACATTTCTTTTGTTGTCCAAGTCTTTAGCCAATTCATGCAGCAGCCACGAACCATTCACATGGAAGCTTTGCTACATCTTGTTTGTTACTTGAAGAACACCTCACACATTGGATTGATATTTAAGCTAGTATATAGGATTGTTCTTCAAGCCTTTTCAGACTCGGATTGGGCAGCCTTCCCAATAACTCGAAGATCAGTGACAGGCTATGTGATTCTTCATGGATCCAACCCCATCAGCTGTCGCTCGAAGAAGCAAGCGACGGTTTCACGTAGTTCATCAAAGGTTGATTATAGAGCCATGTCTCAAACGGTAGCGGAGGTAACGTGGCTAGTAAATCTACTTCAGGAACTTGGTGAGACGAACATGAAGCCGGTTACTCTGCATTATGACAACAAATCAGCGATTCAGATTGCCAAAAATCCAGTTTTTCATGAGCGAACGAAACACTTGGAAATAGATTGTCACTTCACGCGAGAGAAAGTCATGGATGGCCTTTTACAACTTCCTTACTTTACAACTTCCAACCAACTCGCAAACGTCCTGACCAAGATACTTCCTTCCATGCATCATCAGGAACTACTCTCCAAGCGGTGCATGCTCACTAACACGCATCACCAGGTTGAGGGGGGCTCTTGACGTTGTTGTTGCTGTATTTTTTTATTCTCTTATTCTTCTTGTATTTATAATTAGTAGCAGTTATATGTTTTGTTTAGTTTAGCTTTCATTCCAGCATGCTGCATTTTTGTTCATGTAGCTAGCTTGTATTTAAGACTTTGTATCCCTTTTGTTTAGTTGACTTTTGTCCTTTCTAAAACCCTAGTTTCACAGCTGTCAATGGTGTATTGCCCACTCACTATGGTGCTGATGTTTTAGCTATCTACAATCCAAAAGCCAACTTTCTTTTCAAATTGTTTTAGATTTCGATGTCTTGTAGATGGACACTAGAGAAAGTGATAGGGGTGTGATGCACCACAAATGCTCAATCACCTTCTTGTCTATCCTCATCACCTCTAATGGATGAATACTTGTATGATAATTGTTACAAGAACCATCGTCCTTCTATTATAATGCCCCTACGACCTAGATCATATGTTTTTTCTTCTCTGAAGCCGGTGGACTTGGCTTGGTTTGTTCAGCAATGAATTCTGTAAGTGTCCTTAATCGACTAAGCTGCTCCTAGTACTATACGTATTCTCTACAAGAATTGATGGAATGCCATGGCTGGGTTTGTTACATGTAGTGGCTTATATATATAAGCCACGGGTTTAGAGCAACCACACTATGTCACGTAAGAGTTTTCCACACTTCGTCACCTAGGATTTTGACACGTGTCGGTTTATCGTTGCTCCATGTCACATTTATTTAAGATAAATCATATCTATTTATATATGTCATATATATACATGTGTCCATATAATTCTTTACTAAACCACATCACATCATATCCATTTATTAAGTCATATCGTATCTATTTAGGTAAATGAAATTGTTTCCTATCAAAAAGGTAAAAATAGAGATTTTTTTATTAATATATATACATATATATTTGTAGTTATACAGATCTTATCTATAAGATATTATTATAGAAAAGAAATATTTTGATAATTATATATCGTTCAATAAATATTCTTATTAAATAGTCTAAATCATTTATTTCTTAATTAATATGTTAATTAGTCTGTTATTTGTTAATTAAATATTTGATTGCATATATTTTATCCTTTAATTTTTTATATGATTGTAATCTTCATTTTAAAAAATGACCATCATTACTATAATCATAATTTCACAAAAATCCTAATTATGTATTTTATAACACTATTAGTTATATATAAATTTTGATTTATATACGAGGTCAATATTAAATTAATTTTTTTTTCTTCCTACCTAAATTCATTCTAGTTTTGATGCAGGACAAAACTTACGTCCGGTTTTAATGCATGGCCTTAAATAAAGATATAGAGTACGTACACTCGTGATCTATAAACCATCTGGCCCAC
Organism: Polygonum aviculare; assembly: GCA_934048045.1. Taxonomy (NCBI): domain Eukaryota; kingdom Viridiplantae; phylum Streptophyta; class Magnoliopsida; order Caryophyllales; family Polygonaceae; genus Polygonum; species Polygonum aviculare. The sequence goes on along the minus strand of OW204025.1, from coordinate 20,215,327 downwards.
AGATCATAACCTAATCACATTGATTTAAATCACGTCTGAATTGTTATTTATGCATGGCTTGGGTGTTAGATCTCGTCTGAATTGTTATTTCTAACCATTGATTTATTAATTGCTGCCTAATAACATGTGGTTTGCATGATGCAGGTGGACTTTGATTCTTCCTTAAATTATTCATCAGTCGATAATAATTTTAGAGATTTCAAGTTTGAGTCAGATGATAGAATCATAGAGGATAAAAACGATTATTGCTCCATACTTAATCTTGTACCAGAAGATTGTGAGTTTGAGTCAGATGATGGAATCAGAGAGGAAAAAAAAGATTATTGCTATATACTTAATCTTATACCAGAAGATTATGAGTTTGAGGAAGACACAATCATTCAGGTATGGTTAGCAGAGGAATATATGACAGATGAGGACATGGGACAATATTGTTTTCGCTCCCTGTTAAATGGGGATTATGTTTTACACTCTGGAACCAACTTTGTGACAAAAAAGAAAAGATACCGAACAAACGTGAGGAAGCTCAAAACATTGCTGGAGGGTCAAGAAGATAACGGCAACATCTTCCTAAAATGGGAGAACGGATGCCAGCTGAATGATAACATGACAAACTGTGCAGAAGAAGTTGAGCATGTTTCACTAGTGTGCAACGACATCGATGCAACATTAATCTTTGAAAAGCTTGAGCAGTTCAAACAGCTAAGAACCCTTCTCTTCCTTCACAAATACGGTAACAAAGTCATGAGAATTCCGGACCACTTGTTCCAGAGTTTTGAAAAGTTACGAGCATTGGACTTGAGTAGAACCCATATAAAGAAGTTACCGAGCTCCGTGGGCTGCATGATTGGTCTGCGCTATTTGGACCTTTCATGGACTCTGATTGAGTGGTTGCCTGATACAATTTGTTCCCTCGTTGAACTTCAAACACTCAAACTCAAGGGTTGCTCAAACCTCCGTGGGCTTCCAACCCAATTCAAAAGGCTCACCAGACTTCGACATTTGGACGTTGATGTGCTCCGTCAATTAGCCACACTTCCCAGAGGAATAGGGGCTCTTCTATATCTTAGAACCTTGTCGGCGTTCTTGGTTGGCAGAGAAGAAGGATGCAAGATCAATGAGTTGGAGAATTTAAACGAACTTTCGGGAGATTTTTGCATTGCCATGCTGGAAAATGTGGGCAGCGGACACGAGGCAAAGGCAGCAGGGTTGTGTTATAAGAGCAATGTTAAAAAGCTAGAGTTGAGATGGACTGCCTCTCAGCTATTACGGACTGACAACAACTGTTACGATGTCCTCAAATGCCTTAGGCCACCCCAAGGTTTGGCAGAACTACAGATTTTCTGCTACGAGGGTTCCATATTTCCTACTTGGGTTGGTAATCCAATAATTCTTAACCGACTTGTCAGCATTACTTTCTTCAACTGCGAGCATGCTTTGGAGCTTCCTTTGCTCGAGGGGTTACCATGCCTCGAGCATCTTGAGTTGGTTAGCATGAATGGAGTCAAGAGAATTGAGCGTAGAAGAAGCCCTGATTATGCTGCATTTCCCCGCTTGGAGAAGCTATGTATTAATGGAATGCAATGCCTGGAAGCTTGGAGTTGGGTGAAAGCAAATGAGGGTGATTATAATAGTCTTGTTGAGCTTACCGTGAATGGCTGCCCGAATTTCCAAGAATTCACTGCCCTTTCATGTATGTCTTCAATCAAGCATTTGGAAATAAGGGAATGCTTGAAACTTAAATCTCTGTCAAACACAAAACTTCCAGATTCATTAGAGGATCTTGTTGTTGAGGATTGCCCAAGAATCAAAAAGAAAAGCTTACAACAAGGAGGAGAAGAATGGCATAAGGTACAACATGTGCCCAACATTTGCATCAACACAGAGGACGACGACAACGATGACGGTGATGAGGAATAGGTAAGTTTTTTATCCATCCATCTCACACAGGTTTGCCAATGTCATTTGATGAAGGAAGTTGTTGTCCCACTTAAATTACTTATATTTGATAATAAAATATTTTTATTTATTTTATAATATAAAACATAAGTATTTTTTTTTATCTTATCCACAATATATACGTAAAGAATATGTTTCTTATTTATTTAAAAATAAATGGTATAATGATATGCACATTTATATTGTATATTTAGACGGTGTTTTAACATACTTTTAGTGGTGCTTTAGATGCTACTAGTGGAGTTGTGGAGCGCTGAAGAAGGAGGGGGTGATGTGTATTATTGAGATCCTGGAGCTAGAGTGAAGAAAACACGAAGATAGCAGTTTTGTGGTTTGCGGCACTATCCATTGCCAGTGTCCCAGATGTTTCCGCCTTTACACTCTACGTTTGGCTTATTGTACTATCTTAACATTTTTATTATATCCATTTTTTATGTAATTTGAAATGTTTTCCTTTCTAGTATGTAAGGATGATTAGACTTTGTTTTTAGACCTATTTTTCACTATACTTTGAGAATTCTACGGAGAACTCAACTTGTTTGCTTAGACAAACAATTGAAGCATTTTGTTTTTGATTAAGTTGTGAGATTTCGAATTCCTTATCTATTGTATAGATCTAATCTATTCTCTTGTTTGAATTGTTAATAACTTATTTCAATAATTTCTAGCCTGATCATCTATGACTTGTTGGTATTAGGTTATTTCTAGATTTAGAGTGTTTCTGGTTGAGCATTTCTATTTCATAGTAGAAATTGCATCGTGCTGATATCTAGTGTTTTAGCTAAATCGTTTAGGATGATCAACGATCATTAGCCAAGATCGGGCTAGAATAAAGCATCTCGAATTGTGTAATTCAAGAGGAAAACGTGTGTCTTTTGTATATATTGATCGTGTATGAAGTTGTGTGGTGTTGTGTACAATCTTAGGTACCCCCGGCCCATATATATAGGGGGTTGTTAAAGATATATTCTACAAAGGTATTATATATAGATATACTAGATAGAATATTTCCTAGATATGATAGAATTGATTGTTCTAACAACCTTTCTTCACGGGCCTTCTCTCCTGCTAGCGGATCCAGTAAGAAATATGGGCTCCCATTATTCAGGTCCAACAATACACCCAAATCGGGTTGCAAGTCCAGATCTGCTATGGAGTTGGAAGCCGGTTCGTAATTTGCTGCCGAAATCTCCATCGCCTTAAGGCATTGAAGAAAATTGTTGACTTGACCAAAACTATTTTCCGAAAGAAGTCTAGAGTTGAACATTAGGTTGGTGTCGCTATTTTGCATTGGCAGTTCAAAGGAAGTAGTCATCTGAGGAACTATACGCGCTTAGGAAATGAACCTTGGGATTCTCAAGATTTTGCTGATGAGAGGAATGATTGTTGGGACTTTACTGCATATCAGAACAACTCTGCTAAGTATCTCTAACCTAGTACCCCAAAGATTAGGAGCTTCTGTAAGACCTTGTCCCTTGCAAACTTACCCCAGACGAAGTAACGAATATAGTGTCGTTTGAGGCTTCCCAGATAGTACTTGAAACCCCTGTCCTAGATCAGAGATGATCGGCTAGATTTGACCAGGATGGGTGTGCTTCAATAAATTCCCCTTTGCTGATCCAGAGAACTCCGTTAGTAATTATAAATCTCTGGACTCTTATCAGGACACAACATTTTTGACCTTCAACATCTTGTTATCTTGGCTTTCTTGGAAACAAAGATACTCGCTTGCAAGGAGGATGCCATCGTAGCCTTGCTTCCACAGGGATGGAGTTTTTCACCAACAACTTGTATGTCAACCCGAGCCATTTATGGCTTATGTGGGATCCATTGGTTTTTGATGTGGTGGTGGACTTCACAAGTAGCCATCCTATTCTCTTCAGGCTTGTCTCTCTTGATGGCAAGGTAGATTGCTTTATTTCTTGTGTGTATGATGCCTTAACGCTACAATAACATGGGGATGCTTGAGATTTTGTTAGAAGTGTGGCTAGCGCTTGCTCAGATCCATGGGTCATGATGGGGGACTTCAATTGCCTTTTGGAAGTGGATGATAAGGTGAGATTTGATAGAGAAAGGGGGACTGATTTTGATGAACTCCTCAGCCTAGTGTTGGATTGTGGATTGTTGGATTTGGAGGTATTTGGGGTATAGATACACTTGGAGAAACAATAGAGGTGGCACTAAAAGAACCATTTGGAGGCTTGATAGAGTGTTGGTCAATGATGCTTGGACAGACCACTTCCCACTTGTCAAAGCCTATTTAGGGGACCCGGAGCTCTCCGACCGCAATTTAATTATTCGGTTCATTGTCTTCAACGTGATGGTTCATTAATTTGAATCACTCGGTTCATATATGATAGATGCTTACATTGTGTAAAAGAAAGTATTGGTTCAGTGCTTGTAAGTTCATGAAGTTTAATTATTCGGTTCATTGTCTTCAACGTGATCTCCCTGGGTAAATGTTGTTGTTTTTGCCTTCAACATTATGGCTCATGAATTTGAATCACTCGGTTCATATATGAAAAAATGCGTAAATTGTGTACAAGAAATTATTGGGCTCATTGTATTCCACCTGTAGGTTCATGCAGTTTAATTATTTGGTTCATTTAATGCAATACTACAAAGAAGACAACTTAATTCTCAAAGCACATAACAACTACTATAAAAGGAAATGTCTTCATTCAAGTGAGAAAATGATGGCCTTCATGTGGTTTATACTTGTCTCGACAAGTAGGAATTAAATAAGAACAATCTAGTGATAAATGAAGAATGTAGGAATCACTATCTTTCTCATCATTTAACGGGCCGGGATTCCACCAAAAGTACTAGTATCATTATGAAGATCCTTCAATGGAACTCCATCTGTACTAGCATCATCATCTGAATGAGACATATTTAGGATGATCCAAGCTTGATGAACAACATACAAAAAAAAGTAAGTTATGTATAAAGCAACATGAAACACATAATGAGCACTACAAATGTGTAAATACAGTTGTTCTTTTGGTTCATAGATATTGCCATTTTACTTCATGAATTTTGAAGGTATGGTTCAATGAAAATGACAAAGCGGTTCATGTAAATTACTACACCAGATGGTTGAGACATTGTATCAAACATATGGTAGGCGCTAAGACAAGCATTCACAAAGCTTTGCTTTCAAACAAAAACTTCAAATTGCATTGTTAAAGACATTAACAACATCTGTTTTGCAATCTTTATCAGTTATATGTTTCTCATCACCACAAGCTATACAAAGACAACACAATTTCACAATTACCCCATTTGACAAGGATTCTTGAGGTGTGGTTTCACCCTACTTCAAATGAGATTTTGGATCTGTAGTGTGAACGAGAAACGTAGTACCTTAAACCCTGTTTCCAACTCTTCTTCAATCTTCTTATTCTGACCACCATATAGCCAAATGAGTTGCTACAAGATCGTAGATCTCACATTCATTCTTGGAAAATGATTAAGTCATTTGATGTCTTGGGCTCAATCTCTTGCCTTGGTCAAAGGGCCATCGTTGATCTTCCTTTTTATGTCGTAACACTATGAATTAGGATTTCACATCAATGACCCAAGTGTTTGGTTTTATGAGCTATGGAAAATGCACAGTAACCTTTCTCAAACACTACACTAATCTAGGTTCGATTGGTTTTTCCCAATCATGTCCCTCTTCCTATATTACAATCAAACAGCTAAGGCTATCAAATTGCCATCAACAACTAACAACCACCCATGCTGAAGGAAAATGAATCAAACAACAAGACAGCACACCACCTCGCTCTTCTCTTGCTTTATATTCATACCCGACTAACTTAGCAATCCATCAACAAAAACAAGAAGTATGAGAAAACAGATTATTCACCACTCGGTCCTAAGGAACTTCATAACTAGAATCTAAAATTTTGACAAGGAAACATCTGACATTCGCATAGAGAAAGTAAAAAGTCATGCTTAATTTCTAAAAGTAAAAAGAAACATACCTTATCTTGTAAGGTATTCTCACTAACAAGGTTAACCTTCCTAATTTTTACTAAAAATCTAAAAAAATTGTATCAAAATGTTTTTGACCCTCTAGTATTAGCCGGTCTTGCATTGATGAATTTATTGTCATCAGAAGAACTATATAGATTCCAGAACCATACCCCACTAGGTCCAGTGAGTTCCACCCTACAAATGTAATGCAAGTTCTATTAACTTGGAGGGAAAGAGAAACAGAATGTTCTCATTAATTCGGGAAACAAAATTATAAAGGAGTATTTATAAAGTTGTTAGAGACTCATAACAACCTTGCAAACACTACTCTCTAGAAGTTCAAATACAAATTGATAAGGAAAAGACAACTATGGTTCATTTATTTTATTTTTCTTATTTTGAGATGATGGTTTTGAACCTTATGAATGGTAATGTTTAGTTTTTACCTAGAGAAATGAGAGTAATTCTAATAACATGATTTGAAATAAATGGCCAGAATGTTTTTTTATCAAGTCTAAATATAGCAAAGTGAAATTTGATGGCTATTTTCTAGCATAAACATTAGGGTAATTTACATTTAACCACCCTTTATTTTACCCTTGTTACAATTAACCACCCTTTATATTTTTTTTCTACACTTAACCACCCCTTATTTGTAAATATGTGCATTTAACCACCCATTTGATGATAAACGTTATTTTCTTCGTTAAGTAAAGTAAATTACATTTCTGCCCTTCTTTTTTAATTTTATTTACAATAAATAAAATAATTTAGGAATACATTGAGTTTGGAATGTCATCGTCCCTACATATCAACCTTTTGAATCTCGAGTCGTCATCTATCAACTTAGACACGATCGACTCCAAGGGATGCTCAAAGTCTCGTTAGAAACAGATCCAAAACTCATGGTCTTTGCATCGGTGAAATCTTGGCTCTTATTCGCCATTGGAGAGAGGAAATGAATTATTATAAAGGAAATTAGGCGAGGGTTGCAAAAATCAGCATATTAGAACTTGAAAGTGTCAATTATGGTTTTTCCTCTATTTATTTTGGTTTTTCCTCTATTTATTTATTACAAATAAAATTTAAAAAAAGAAAAGAAAAAATGTAATTTACTTTACTTAACAGAGAAAATGACGTTTTTCGTTAAAATGGATGGTTAAATGCACATAATTACAAATAAGGGTGGTTAAGTGTAGAAAAACAAAATTTTAAGGGTGGTTAATTGTAACAAGTGTAAAATAAAGAGTGGTTAAATGCAAGTTTCCCTAAACATTAATGTAACTAGAATTCCTGCCCCGTGCTACGCACGGGTTTAAAAACTATTTTGAAGCTTTATTAATCAAGTTTAATTGAAAAATTGCATAAAATTGCATAAATGTGAAAAATGGACCAAGGTATGATAATATTAAATATAATAGATTATATTAAGTATAAAATAAATATTCCATAAGAAATAAATCAACTGAAAATATAATTCACTTGCGAGAGAAGCACTCCTTATTTGCATCTAAATGCAATTACGTACATATGAAAGATATAGAAAACTATAGAAAGCATATGAAAGATTAAAATAATATAGTTGGCTATTCAAAATATTTTTATATACATTAAAACTATAGAAGGCTAAAGAAAAAATACCCATGTTTTATGATTTAGGATATAAATACATTTTGTGATTTTCGTTAAAAGAAATACAAATATTTTACGATTTATGGTATTCACATATTTTGTTATTTATGTGAAAAAAATACACATTAAGAAAACATTCATATATACACATAATACAACAAATACCCACATAACACATTTTAAAAAATACACATATTTTATGATTTGCGTTAAAAAAATACACATTAAGAAAATGTGAAAACAACACAAAAATGTTGCTAGAGAGGTTTGAACCCCAAACCTTTGGGTAATTAGAGGAAGACTTTACCACTATGCTATTGTGGTTTGTTTGATTATGATTGCATAGTGTTTATTATATAGGGAAGATTGCAATGTACACTAAATGGAGCATTTAATGGGGACACCACCTAACTTTTATATATATACTAGGTGAACAGGCTCGTGCTTACGCACGGGACATTATATGAAATGTGATTTATTTTGTTGACACAATGAGTGATTTTCTTTTAATATATGTTCAATATACGGATTTTGTATAGATTAATTAACTAATATATGTCTTGATAAGTTTTATATCCTTACAAATAAAAGTAAATTAATCACAATACCCTTGATAAGTAAATTAATCAAAATTAATAATGATTAATCGAACTAAATTTTACTAATTTACTATTAAGAGTATGAGTGGGGAAGGGTTACAAAAGTAATCACTCACCATCTTAATGTATTATTTAAGTTTATAATATTCGTTTTCATTTCTTCAATAATGAAGATCGAATATTTTATACTTTTTTTTTCTAACAATGAAGATGAAGATTTGAAAATTGAAATGGACAAAAGTGAGATATAGTGAATAATCTAAATTGTAATTTAGACCACATCTTAGAAAAACTAATAGTCAGATTTAACCATTTCCAAAGAACAAAACCACGAAATAAAATAGCAATCCTTGTTATGTATAGTTTTGCTAGTTTAAATTTAACCTTGTTATGTGGCCTTTATGATTAGAAAAAAAAAATATAGTAAAAAGATAGGCCGATTTCTTTGGTTTTGTTTACTTAAGTTGCTTTGTCGATAAACCGTAGTACTCGATAGTATGTATGCATGATCCCAAATAAAGCTCTAGATTGTGATCATTCAGCAGATTAAAAAATTTTTTAGTAAACTTGACATGCTACTCTTTAAAATTTCAAGAAGAACATAAAATACACAAAGATATTGAAAAACTAATTATAAATTACCTTATCAAATAACTCAAGAGATTCTAATTATTGATATGACCTCTTCTCATATTTGTTCCTCTTGCCCACTCTTCAATATACCAACAGGATATTTCTCAACTCCTACTCTAAAATGCACAAGGAATACACAATACCTTCACCCTTTTATAAGGTGAATATATTTCCTTATAAGGTAACAAACATAATGGTGAAACCGTTATGTTTTTAAATATTAAATGACATTTAAAACATGGATTTAGTAACGGGGATATGGATAAATGAATATCAATTAGGTGCATTTAAGATATTAAAAGGCTAGACTTGTAGGTTACAACATTTCAAAAGAGGTTGTTGCTTAGCATATATGGTAAGAAAATGAAGACATTCCAAATAAATTTTAGAAATGTTTATGTATCAGACTATTAAGTTGGTGAACGTCCCTTAGTATAGTGACAGTTAAGATATTGGCTTGAATATGCACATTGAAAACCACCGGTCAATAGTCATTGACCGTATAAATAACAAAGCAAAAATATCATAGATATAAATTAAAATATCTAATTATTATTAATTTGATATGAACAGGGAAAGAAAACTATACAAACTTACATAAAATGTGTAACACTACTACCAAAAAAGTCTTTCTTTATAAAGAGACAGCAATGGGGTTCGAACCATGGATCTATATGACAAATGAAATGGTCTTAACCGCTATGCTATGGTGATGTTGCTGACAAATTGTATATCTACTACAATACAAGTATAAGATTTGTCATGTGCATTAAATGCGTTTCGTACACAACTTTTTAATGTATTATATAGATATATAGATATATAGATTAGAATAAACTTACGCATACAAAAAGAAGGTGTCCACTCATACAAGTGATAGGAGCCTTCAACCAAAAAAAAAAAGTAAGTGATAGGAGCCAAAGTAATATGTATAATTGTTTCAAACAAAAATATATATATATATATATATATATATATGTACAATTGTAAATTTTTAGGTTATAATGAGTAATTGATAGGAGCCAAAGTAATGTAGGTACAATATCAATTTTTTAGGTTATACCTTATCAGTTATAATATTCCCTCATTAGCCTACAAGGGCGGACGCACCCCATGTCCAGTGGGGTCTATAGCCCCCATTGGGATTTTATAATTTTTTAAAATAATATCTATGTAGAAAAAAAAATATTTAAAAGGTCCAATTTATTAATAGTTAAATAATATTCTTTTAATCTATTTTAATTATATAGTACCTAAAGGTGTTTTCCCATAGTCAAAATATATAGGTTGGTAGGTAATGGAAAAATTCGGATTTTGCAGTACCTTCCTTAACTGGATTAAGGAATGCACCCAAACAGTATCCTTCTCGGTACTAGTCAACAACGGACCAACTGAACCTTTTATGCCTGCTCGAGGGCTCAAACAAGGAGACCCCTTATCACCCTACCTCTTTATCCTTGGAATGGAAATTCTTGCAAGAAAACTACAGCAGATAAGTAACAAACCTCGGGCCCCGATTGGATTTTCTCTGGCTCGTGGAGGCACTAGAATTCCGTTCCTTGCGTTTGCAGACGACATTATTATTTTCAGCAAAGCCAACCAAAACGCATGTGAACAAGTAAAGCAAGTGATTGAAGAATATTGTGCTATTTCAGGTCAAAAGGTAAACTTCCACAAGTCCACTTTTCACCCCTCTAAATCCGTAGACAATCAAGGAAGAATAAGGATCCAACAAACACTCTGTATAACACAAATGTCAAACCTAGACAAATATTTAGGTTGTCCCATGATTAACGGCAAGGTTAGCAAGGAAACATTTAAGGACGTTGTAGGAAAAACCAAAACACAATTAACCAAATGGAAAGCCAATGGTCTGTCCCAAGAGGGGCGATCTACCTTGATCCGCTCAAACCTAACAGCTAAACCAAATTACATAATGCAAAGCTTCATGTTACCCACGAGTATCCACAACGAACTTGATCAAATAAACCGATGCTTCCTATGGAACAAAGACCGTACCTATAAACCCTTGATCGGTTGGGATCGAATTTGCAAACAGAAGGAATACGGAGGCCTGGGAATAAGAAAATCAGAGCATACAAATAAAGCTCTACAGATGAAACTGTTATGGAAAATACTCGCCGAACCAAACAACATCTGGGTGCGCCTGGTTACAGAAAAGTACATCAAAGGAAATTTCATCCTCACATATAAAAAACAAGCAAACACATCGTGGCAATGGTCACAGCTGATGAAACTACGACCCGAATTCAAAGAAGGTCTGATTTGGCAGGTGGGTGATGGAGAGTCAATAAATTTTTGGACAGACAATTGGGCAATTAGTGAACCACTACAGAACTATGCCATAGATCCGGAAAACATTAATGAGGAAAGGAAGGTGAATAGCTTCATTACTAACAACAGAGAATGGAACCACGAAGAGCTCACTCAAATACTACCACAAGATATAGTTGACAAAATCACTTCAGTTCAAATACCGGAAAACCCATTACGAGACCGCCTATATTGGGCCCCGAGCAAAAATGGGTGGTTCTCGACAGCCTCGGTTGTGAGCTTGGTAGCTAAAACAAACATGCTCAATGAGAGTCAAAATAACTGGATTTGGAAACTAGACACATTCCCAAAAGTCAAGAACTTCCTATGGAAAATAGACAAAAATGGATTGGCGACAAAAGATAGACTACGAGCCAAACACGTGGTAGTCCCCCAAACTTGTAGTATGTGCAACGGCACGAATGAGGATATCAACCACCTGCTCATAGAATGCCCACACACGCAGAACATTATCCAACAAATTAACCCTGTAACAGCGGAAGTGACACTAAACTTTGACACTACTGGCAAAACACCAAAAGATATCCTAACAGAGTTTCGTCAACTAATTGGCACAGATAGGTTCACAGAACTTGCCGTAGCATGGTGGTGTATTTGGCACCAAAGGAATATCATAGTTTTCCAACAGCCACCAAACAATGGTATCATAGACCTCCTACAACTCATCCGGGCCCAAAACAATAGCTGGAAAAGATCAAGGAAATGGATAGAAGATGAGGAATTGGAAATGAAAAAATCAAGCAAACCAAAACGAAAGAAACGGAACACATCATGGGAAAAACCGGAGAACGGATTCATCAAGATTAATTTTGATGGCTCGAAACTCAATAACGAGTCAACCTCAGCCGGATTTGTATTAAGAAATCACAAGGCAGAAGTCATCTCCATAGGGGCAACGAAATATGGACATAATTCAATTTTGACAACCGAGGCTCTTGGCCTTCGGGATGGAGTCAAAAGAGCTAAACAACTAGGCTATAAAAAGATTGAAATAGAAGGCGATAACTTGATAGTCATCGAAGCTACCAAGGGAACACGAAAATGCCCTTGGCAGATTGACTTACTGATCTCGGATATTTGGGCCTTTCTCCAAAGTTTCGAGTCAGTCAAGATTAAGCATGTGAGTAGGGATCTTAACGTTGTGGCTGATAAAATCGCGAAATTGGGCCACGAAATCCCTACACATCGCATTGCGAACCACCAAGAACTTATTGTTCTCATCCGAAAGGATGCTCTAGGTCGTCCTCCTTAGGTGGACTCCTAATTCTTACCTTATCAAAAAAAAAAAAATATAGGTTGGTAGGTGGATGAAGTTAGAGAGAGAAACTCCCAACCAAATGCACCTTTCCCCAAACCCCAAAAACACAGTATTTTGGCCACCAACCCATTTCTCCTCATTTCCATAGCCGCCAGCTTGCAAAGCTAAAATCTAATCTCCATTACACCAATCTTGATTAATCGATGTGACCTTCGTCTCACTCATTTACAATCTTATCACCGGGAAAAAAAACCAATCAATTCGGTTGAGAAAGCCATCCCCCTCAGCTGAGAAAGCCAACCCCCTCGGCTGAGAAGGCCATCCCTCTGTTGAGAAAGCCACCATAGCCCCGAGCGAGAAGCTTCGGTCGAGCATCATGTACCCTTTGATTTTTAACTTGAATGAGGGTGACGCCGGTCTTGAATCAAAAAAGTCTCGTCAGACTCCTCAATCCCAGATCTGGCCCTTTAAACCTTGCATCCATGTCCATTCTAGTTGAATCTCTCATGCGTTTCTATGCTGATTTTGACAGTCTCGAATCTCTCTTTTGAGTTGATTCTTGATCTATGCTTGATGGCCTAGTCCAGGCCAAATCTGAGTGCTCCTTAACTTACTTAAAGTCGGCCACTGCTTGATCAATCGCTCGGCGTGACTTAGTCTTGGTCACGGCTATTTGGCTCAACTCTTTATTGAAATTCTAAGCATTCGCTTGCCCCGAGTATGAACCCTCATGAGTTGACATCGATTTTCCTTTTTAAACGTCCTACTTCTAGCTTAAAGCCTTCGATCATTTTTCGATCTCGGCTTTGATTTCACTGGTCCAATCACTGTCCTAATTGATTTTGGTGGAATAGGGGCAGAAATAAAAAGTAATGGGAAAGTTTTTCCCTAGCTTGCAAGGCTACAATTTTATTAATTGGGAGAGTGTGACCGACTCTCTTGAACAATCCAGGACATTGTGTGAACCAAGAACAAATGCAGATTCATCTACTGGATGATAATTAAATGCTCTTTTCAACAATTTTCTCGATCGAATGGGCTTACAATTCCCATTGAACAACTCCTTGCCTTACCAGCTTTCATCTGTTACCGAGTCCGAGCCAATTGCCCGAGTTAGATAATCCTTGCTAGGCAAGGAAGCATTGGAAATTTTTAATAAATATTTATTTATTTTTATTTTTTGTCCTTACTTCTTGCTGTGCAAGGAATTTGTGTTGCCTTACAAGGCAAGGAGTTGACCAATACTTGTGTTGCAAGTGTTTGTCGCTTGCATCCCAAGTTGTCTCTTTCTTAAACAATACTTGCGATGCAAACATTCTTTTGTTTGCGGTGTAGGTTTTTTCTTGATTTTGCTTGCAGGATGACTCAATTTATCGTCCGTATAAATTTCCGATGAGTTGGAGCTATGTTTGGCATTGGACCGAGTTGTATTGGCCAAGTCTTTTAGTGCTCAGAGACTTCAAAAGATCCTTCATCTAGGTGGAGGGAACGTCAACTAACCATTTCGCACGCCCAAGATGGGTTGACCTATTGTCCTTGGTGCTATGCATATAGTCCTTTACTCACCCCGATCCCATACGCGCCTTAGCTCTAGCTCTTCAGAGATTTGTATTTTCTTCTTAGCTATTCTTGCTTGCTTTTTGATTCCTCTAGCCTTCTTTGGTTGCCATCTTATTAAGGCCGCTCGGATTACCAAGCCTGTTTGGTTTTCCAAATCCTTAACATTTCAAAAAAAAATATAGGTTGGTAGGTGTGTTGTAGAAGAGAAAAACAAGGCATTTCACATTGTAATTAAATGCATTAGAAAAAAATATTTGAACTTGCTCATTTTTTTATTTAGTGGGCTTAAACTACATAAATATATTCATGTGCCTTGTTTATTATATTTAGATTTTAAATGAAACAAATACTATGGATAGAACCGTAAATTCGTTGCATTGACCCGAAACCGATCTGTAATCGGCAGATTCTTAATCTAAATATTAGTTTGAAATCTACGGTGGGTTTAATAAAAACTTTAGTTTGTTCCGAAATTTACCGATTTGAAGTTTGAACATGTCTTGTCTTTTTGAAATTTGAACTTGTATAATTTCTTGGTGAGTGTGGTGGATATACAACCTAAATTTTAAGACTTGAAAAAAATACAAGTTTTTCAATTTGTTTCATTTTCTTTGCTAACTAAGATTATGACTATCTTTATACTTAGATTAACCTGTTTTGAGTTTGTTTCAAGTTGTGACGATTACATATAATTATATCTAATTAAGCTATTTATCCCCCTCTGACGTAAATGTCTGGGTCCGCCATTGTTAGCCTGCGTAAGTGTTCATGGCCAACGTTCTCCTCGCCCAAAATTATAACTACTGTCAACCATGCTATTTTTGTCACGGTTCAAACTTATATCTACACTAGTGATCGGGCCCGTGCATACGCACGGGTTCATATTATACAAAAGAATTATGTATAGAATTTTTGAATTATTTGTTATTAAACATAATTTAAGCATATTGAATTATTTCATAATTTAAACATAATTTAAGAATTATGTATAGAATTTTTCTAATTTTTCAGCAACTATTTTAAAGCTATTTAGCTTATGTATTCTTTATTAGATATCTTATAGGGTACAATGTTGGTACTTTTTTTTCAGCATGATATTTTATTTATTTTCTAACACGAAATTGCTAGTCTCCTTTCTAGATATAGATAGTATGTTGTATTAGTATTTCGTAGGTGTGTTACATATTTTAGGAATACCTTTAATTAGTTTGTAATAATTAAAATAGAGCATTAAATGATATTACATACGGGATACTTTTATTTTTTAAATTTGTTAAGAATGGTAACAATTAATTTTTTAGGTTTAATAAAATTCCAATTTAATTATTGGAATGCCAAAAGACTTTATATTATTAGGCTACGATTTCAAATTGATAACATATGTATATTTAATGCCTTAAATTTCAATGTCTTTGAATAATGGTCATTATTATTTTTTTAGTAAAAATATAACGGCCCTTAATAATTCGGTTACGATTTCAAATTATGTGTATATATGGACATTGATATTCAAAATTGTTTCTCTCCATTAAATACTTATAAAAATAAGGTATTATATACTTGATTGGAGGAATTTTTAGTTTAAATATTTATCAAGTAGAATCATAAGTATAGGTTTTTTTATATTTATTTATTTATTTATTGTGTTTACAGTGTGCAATGCACATACTCAATTAATAGTTTTTAATATATTACAATGAGATTAATTAAATTTTATATAGATTGAAGCATTTTTAATTTATTATATTTGTATAATAAATTTTAGGCTTGAATTATTTACATGTAATGCTGAATTTGTAGTTTTTTTTATGTGCATATTTATTTTAACAACTTTAATTAGATTTTTTATTTACATTTTTATAATAAAATTGTAGTTTTATTATGTGCTCATATATTTTTATTTTTATGTGCATATTTATTTGAATTATTATGACAACTATTTTTTTAAACTAAGTACATGTGCAATCAATATGTTTATAATATATGTGTTGAGTTTTATAGGTAAAATGAAAAATGTTTTTCTAATATCAACATTTTTCACTAACTAAGCACGTAAAGGCAAAGGAGATTGTTTGAAATGGAAAAATCATCTTTATTCGATCTCATTTGTATAGATTAAATATTTATTCCTAAATTCGTTCATTTTCTATGTACTTTAGGATAGCTATTAATTTTTATGTGCAAATTAATTAAACTAATATTAGTGAAATTAACAAAAGTGAACTTAGATGAAAAAAGAAGATATATAGGTATCCTTTGTAGAGAGGGAGGTGGTAGCTTTTGAT
The DNA here is from genome assembly GCA_934048045.1 of Polygonum aviculare. Classification (NCBI taxonomy): domain Eukaryota; kingdom Viridiplantae; phylum Streptophyta; class Magnoliopsida; order Caryophyllales; family Polygonaceae; genus Polygonum; species Polygonum aviculare. The sequence continues at coordinate 20,199,065 of OW204025.1, read as the reverse complement.
TACCTTTGCGAAGCTCTCCAAGTGTTCAAATAAATCTCGAAAATAACAACCCATTAAATAAAGCTCGAAAATAACAACCCATTGATTTGATTAAAAAGGGGAGGAGCTAAATTACCATAGTGCAACATGAATTCTAAAGTAACCAATCGTCCAGCGCAAATGCTAATCGATAAGAACTCTCACAACTTCAATATCTTGTATTCATCACACGACAAATAGGAGAAACTCAAAAGTTTTGTAATAAACCTTGAATCTTACACAGTTGATCTTCTAATAGGAAAATGCATGTTCAAGACTATATATTTGAGTTTTTGAGAGAGGAGAGTTTTGTGATAGTGAAAAGTAGTTATGTAGTACTTTGATGGATTTAAGTAATAATAGTTGTAACCGTTTTCTATTCTTATCTTGCCTTGGATTCTAAGCATTTGAATTAGGATTAATGGAGTTTAATTCTATGTATTTAGGTTGGTATTTAATAGTACTAATTGAGTGTATTTGTAACCGTTTTCTATCGCCTTCAATTATAAGCATTTGAATTTCGATTAATGGAGTTTAATTCTATGTATTTAGGTTGGTATTTGATAGTACTAAATTAGTATGCAAATTGGTAGTGTTCTTTTCAAATGTTACCAAGCTTCTTCCTTTCACCTTACATCATTAATTTAACTATAAATTATTAATAAAATGTATTGTTATATAATTAGTTTTATGTAATAGAGTATAAATTTCACTTTTCTTAAAGTAGAATTATTGTTACATGAACACTAAAGTATGATACTATAATTTTTTTATAACAAAAGTATAAATTTGAATTATATATGGTTAATATAACAAAAGTAACAAATAAGTATAAATTTTTTTATAATATGAAATTATTATTTGAAGTCTATTTGGACACAAAACACTAATTGTTATAAATTTCTAATACAACCGTACAATATTTTTTATAAGAAAAAATATATATTTTTCTATATAAATATAGTTTTCAAATGATCATTTTTTAGTCACTTTTTAGTTTTCTATGGAAAATGATATACTAAGTGTTATACAATTCTAATACTATAATTTATTCTTCAAATGATCACTTTTTGACAAAAACTATAGTTTTTAAATATAAATATAATTTTCAAATGATCACTTTTTGTATTCACCTTTTAGTTTTATGTAGGAAACAAAATACCAAGTGTTATACATTGCTAATATAACAATTTCTTCTTTCAAATGATCACTTTTTGACAAAAAAATATAGTTTTCAATATACATACTAATTTTATATATTTCTAATATAATAGTTTATTCTTTTAACTAATTACTCTTTATACTCATTAATGTGTCATGAGGGCATTAAATATCCCCCATGTACACAAAATTATACAGATAGTATTAGACCTGTCAATCGGGTCGGGTCGGGCGGGTTCGGGTCGGGTCGTTTCGGGTTCGGGTTGAGTTCGGGTTCGGGTCAATCGGGTTACGGGTCAAACTGGGTCGGGTCGTTTCGGGTTTCGGGTCGGGTCGGGTCAACCCAACGGGTCAAGAGTATCAATTTTTTGACTAAAATTTAAATAAAATATTATTTAAATAATAAAATAAAATAACAAAATATTATTTTTAAATATTTTAATAATAAAATTTATCATAATTTTATAAAATAAATTTTATATATTGTAATATAATTAAAACCTTTGGGTGCATAATTACCCGTCAATCCGTCATTTCATTATAATAGAGTGTCTTCTAAAATAAGTTTACCGCCTTATAGATTTCTTGACCCAGCGGGTTTGACCTTGACCCTAACCCTAAATTTTCGGGTTTATCGGGTTCGGGTTGAAACTGGGTTTCGGGTTCAAATTTTCGGGTTGAAACCCTAGAAATTTCGGGTCGGGTCGGGTCGGGTTTACGGGTCGGGTCAGCTTTTGACAGGTCTAGATAGTATAGATTCTTGTAAATTTTGATAACTTACTTGTTAGTGCAAAAAAATTCGCCTTTAATGCACTAATTGATTGCTCCTTCATTCGTCTTTTCTCTCCTCCTTCAATGACCTAGAATCCTGCAAAACAATGGACAAAGGGGTTGGGGACCCCCTGATCCTCCTCCGATGCCTAAGTCAGAAGAGCAATTGTTCGAGTCAAGTGTCGAGGGTAAAGGACGATAATTGCGAGACGATGTAAGTTGCAAGTTGCGAATTACCTCTCCATACATGGCGGAGACATGTATTTATAATGGAAGAGAGAGGGCAGAGGGGGAATAAATCTATCTCTAGCGATTGCTACCCAATCCAGCGATAATTCTATCTTCGCGCAAAGATAGAACCTTCCATCATAATTGCTTAACCACCTTTTTATTTTTAAGAAAATAATTTAAAGATAAAAAAACATAATTAATAAGATTACATTTATGACGGGAAGATATACAAAATATTTATGGCGATTAATTGACCCACTCACATTACTAACCATGTTTTCAACACATCATCATAATTCTAGTATAGTCTTATCCAAGTAAGATTTGAGAAGATCAAGATAAAGACACACCTAGCTAATGAAGTGAATATTTTAGGAGGATGTGCTCAATAAACTCAAAGAAACCCGACATTCAGCTATATAACGATTAGAGGTGTGAAATAGGTCGGGTCAGGTGGATTCAGGTTCAATCATTTCGGGTTCGGGTTGAGTGTAGGCTCGGGTCAATCGGGTTACGGGTCAAGTCGGGTCGGGTCTTGACAAGTTATTATGCGGGTTCGGGTCAACCTAACAAGTCAAGAATTTGAATGATTAATGATTATAAAATAATATTATAATTAAATAATAATACTTAATATTAAAATATTATTTTTTATATATTTTTATAATAATATTTTATTTACAATAGGTTTTATAATAAAATATATTATAATATTTACAAGAAAATAGATTTATTCTACATATATATAAAAAAGTCGGGTCGATCGGTTTCGGGTTTCAACCCAATCGGGTTCGGGTTAATCGGGTTCGATTTTTTTCTTTGCTCGCTACTATTCAAGTCGAGTCGGTCGGTTCGAGTCAATTTTTCGGTTCGGGTCAGGTTTTGACAGCTCTGATAACGATCCAAACTTAATTTAGTTAATATACTTCAAAATGTAATCTGGAGATTATATCCATCTATAATGTTTCCAACACATGCACGTACCAATATTAATTGGTTAGTAGTTAAGCTCTTAGTTGTTATAAGGGAAATTTGCATTTAACCACCCCTTATTTTATACTTGTTGCATTTAACCACCCTTTATACTTTTTTCTACACTTAACCACCCCTTATTTGTAAATAGTTGCATTTAACCACCCATTTGACAAAAATGGTATTCTCTAAAAAATAAATGACATTTTTGCCCTTAGTTTTAATTTTTTTTATAAAAATAAAAGAATTATTAAGCTCATATAGTATCTCCCAACTGAAAAAATTAGTTTCGGATCCTAAAACTCCTCTAAAGTTGTATGGTTGGTTCTCGAATTGTATCTGCCAACTAAAAAAATAGTTTCGAATCCTAACACTCCTCTATCGTTGTATCGTTTTTTGTGTTGGGACCCGATCCGAAATCAATGGGTCAAAGAGAGACTCGACTCGGTCATTTATTGGATAAAACTTGAAACCCAATATCTGATGGGTCTACTAGAAGCACTGTTTTGTAAAAATAATATATCATTCAAAATTGAATAATCTAAATACTTTATTATATATTAAGATGGATACATAAATAATATTTTTTATTTTATTATAAGAATTAAAAAATAATTCTATTAATAGTTAGGTCAATCCAAATTCATACGAACTCGAAGTGAACCAACCCGAACATGTAATAGAGGGAATAATATTTTTTATAAAAACAATGGGTGGTTAAGTGCAACTATTTGTAAATAAGGGGTGGTTAAGTGCAGGAAAAGATATAAAGGGTGGTTAAATACAACAATTTGTAAATAAGGGGTGGTTAAATGTACAAAAAAAAAATATAAGGGGTGGTTAGATGCAACAAGTGTAAAATAAGGGGTAGTTAAATGCAATTTCCCCTTGTTATAAATATTTGAAATTTTTTAGACTAGTGTTGAACGGTTTCATTTTATTTTTTGGGTCAAATAAAAACGGCTTCCTATTTACTTATTTATAAGTCAGTTGTGACTCCGCAAATTTGCTAAATTTGATATATACATCAATGTTCATTAATCTCGGTCTCACGCTCTATCTTTTTTGGCAAATAAAATACTGTAGTATTTAGTTTATGCGTGATCCAAACTCTATAAATGAGTCATATCTAATTTTTACTTACAACATCAAGATATATTGTACGTAGTAATTAATAAACGACGACTAATAGCTAGCCATTTGTCAAGTATACATAAAAACAACTCGAAGGGAGCAAAAGAAATATCATAGGAGAGTACGTGATCGTGTTACATATGTAGTCCTTGCATTAATTAATTAGTTAAGACTTGAAAGGGATATATCATACATTTGCAACCAAGCGACTGTGCGAGTCACGCGAACATCCTGATTCTCAACTAATTAAATCGACAAAATGCACTTAATTCCGTAGATCGACTCCTCAATTAACTCAAGTGGATATAATTAAGGGTCGAATCTTATTTTATTTTATTTTTTTTGGTTGAGGGCACTGCCCATGAGAGTCGAACGGGTGACCTCTGGGTACTACCCTTGGAGGCTAAACCGTTTTGACTAAATGCCCCAAGGCTAAGGGTCGAATCTTATATGTAACAAACATTCCGTGCGATTTAATAAAAATATAAGTGCATCATAAGATATCAAATGTGTCTTTCTAATTGACACTGTTACAATTAATAGTAAAACATCACATGCTACAAGTAAGTAAATCTCTGGATTCTCTTATACATATATGTATAATATTTCCACACAATTGGAGTTATAAGCACATAAAGATAAGTGCAAAATTAACGTTCTATGGCTCCATTGGGAACCAACGTTTGGTAGTATGATCCTGTTAGAAGTCTCCTCGATCTCCTGCTCCGGCCACCCATCGTGGCAACGACGATGAGCGTTTACGTACGTTGATGAAAATCAGCATCGAGCCGCTAGTGGGTGCACCTTCCACCCGCGACTTCAGCCAGCCGAACGGAGCCTAAGCGTAAGATTTAAGAGTGGTTCCACAAAGAACACAGAAGATAGCCTTGGAGGACGAGCAATAAAACGGGACGCAGCAAAACCTGGTGTAGGTCACCATGTCGGCCACCTTAGCGCCGCCGCCACACCTCGAGCACAGCCCCGCCACCGGCTTCGCCCGCCTCGCCCGCCTCTTCTGATCCACCAGAAAGCAGAAGCACGCCATATATGCACACAATGTGCCCGGCCTGATGATTCAAAGTCACTAGGCTACTAGTAGTAGTTAATAAGCTTTTTTGTGTATGGATTCAATTTCTCTTTTCGGCCGGCCCATTAAATAAAACTCGGTACGTAAAAGTCTCATTTACCAAAGTCTCATCCCCCTTATTAATGCAGGCGCCACACGTACCCTACAATAGACTACTCTTCGCACCATTTTTTTAACTCTTCAAGCGAATTCTTCATATCCTTACATCAAAATTTTAATGTTTTTGTCTCTCTATGTCAAATAATGTTCTTATTTGGTTTTGTTTTGGATTTATTTCTTTTATTGGATGACAATTATTTGTGATTTGATGATTTACACCCTTTCAACTTTTTTCACAACTTGTTATATGCAATTTAAAAATTCAAAAGTTAACCCATTATTATAAAAGTCATTTGAGCTTCTACGCAATGTAATTGCACCCAAAAAAATAGAAAATGAATTGTATTTAAGTTTCTAATACTGCATATTTATCTTTACAACTTGTAAATATGTCCCTCCAAGACAAATAAACGTCCTCTTTCTTAACATTTATTTTCAAACATATTCTTTGTTTACCTATTACACAAAACACAATTAATTTCCCAACTTTCTAATGTCATTAGACTTCTTACATCAATGTTGTAAAAATGAATTTTCATGATATTATCCATTCAAATTCTGTCTTAAATGTATTACAATAATAAAAAATTGATTAACAAGATCTATACCAACCATTTGAAATTTCTCAATAAATACATTAATTTTACCGAATTATTTGTATACTTATCCTACCAAGTAAACTTTTACATCTGCCATTTGATCCTCATCCAATCTATACTATATATTAAAGCCAGAAAATTTTGAGCCTCGACGTTAATTCTGGCCCCACTTCATTAACAATTTTTATATGTTTTATTTTTCTTATTTATCTAATCTTTAATTTTATCCTTTTTTTTACCGGTCTAATATCTATCTTTAAAGGAATAATATTTGTCCTTTAAATTTCCTTAATGATCTTATCTTTAATTAGAGAGAAAATCCTAACGAAAGATAAGGAATTCAGTGCTTTAACGAAAGATAAGGATAAGTTCATTGGAAATAGGAAATAAGTCAATTTGGTTTGGTTTGATTAAGGAAATAGTAGAGTTTAATTGGTTAATTTGGTTTGGTCTTCGAATTTGTTTTTTTTTTCTTGAATGGCGATACATTTAGAACTTTATATTTCCCATACAATTCCAACAACCACTTTCACTTTTTTTTTTTTTAATTTTTAATAAGACTCTAGAAATATTTTTCTGTTATACAAATATAATTTATGATTTGAATTATTTCTTATAGTTTAATGTTAATTATGATAAGTTTTATCAATTTAATTATAATATTAAGATTGTGATTTCTCAATTTTTATATTTTAATATATGCTATTGCTAAGATTTATTTGATTATTACTTCATGATAAAATGTTTGATAAGAATTTTTTATAAATAAATAAATAAATATTTGTATTTTAGAATTATTTTTATCTATTTGATTTATGTATTTTAACAATTTTCCTCAACTTTTATTATTATTATAGTTTATACAACTTTATCAAGTATATGAAACTCCTAAATTTATATTATCATTGAAGTATACACGTATACACTAAGATTTTTTTTGTTATACACGTACACACTAAGATTTAGTGTTAGCCACCAATGTTATCTTTATAACAAGTAAGATCACAAAAATATTTTAATCTACTAAAATTAACTTATTATGAATGAGGACTAAAATTAACTTATTATGAATGAGGCTTTGTGCATAGTAGTTTTTCTATAGGCATACGTTAAGATCATAGTTTTGTTGCCTTGCATTTATCTAGGATAAAATTTGTATGGTTTATTAATTTAGTTTCTCTAAGTAGTATGCTTAGAAAAATAATATTCATCTTGCTAGAATTTATATATAAATTTCATCTACAATTGTTTTTCTTACTCATGCATATTTTCAATATTTCATGATTTTCATCATAGATCAAGGTAGTTTCATCTCATATTGATATATTTTTATTGTTATTAACTATAGTATATAGATACATAAGTTCTATGATTTTCCTTACAAATCATAAAAATATAAAGAACATCCACTATATTGATGAGCTCAAATTAATTTAGATGAAAAATATTGAAATTTAAATAATTTAAATTTCAAAGCTTTTAACTTCTAAATTAATTAGGATTAGAATAAAGTTATACAATAATCACTGAGTTGGATTTTATTAATGAGCGAAAAGGTGTATAAAATCCCTATTATAACGTATTTACAAAAATAATACTAATGAACGCATAGTCGTACATGGTACGACGGGTTAAGTTAGTGTACATATAAGGTCACAACATAAACATACTAAGCATCGTCTTCATAAATCACTTACATGAACTTTTAAAGAAGCAATATAGGTACGCTTTTGTTCTCATATTAACGCTTTTGTTTGTTACCATGATAATATCTTTCACATATATATATATAGAATAACGCTCCGATACAACGTGCAGTTATGGTGCAACATCCAACACAATATCAACCATTAGATGAAAGTAAATCAATGGTCTATGGAAGAGATACTTAGATTGGAAGCATGCTTATATATAAGGATGAAAATTGGGGGCGGATAAATAAGTGACTATTGTGCATTACGTTTGCGATACTTATTCAAGGAATTACAAACAGTTATTAAGTAATATGTTTTTCACATACTTGTACATAGTTATTCAACCCTTTCTTACTTACTTGTTCATACTCAAATGAGAACTTGTTCAACTCATCGAGGTTCTAGCAAACCCTCATCCCCTCCCAAATTGGAGGCATCGAACCTTATATATATGGACGGGATTTGGTCGGGGTAGGGGACGGAAATTGGGAGGAGGGATACATTTGATGCTTCCAATTTGGGAGGGGAGGAGGGTGAAAAACATCCATCTGAACAAGTGTTTGTGATTCATTGAACAAGTATGGCAAAGAGATTAAACATGGGCGACTCTTGTTCAATCTCTTTACCATACTTGTTCAACGAACCACACTTACTTGTTCAAAAGGATGTTTTCCATCCTCCTCTCCTCCCAAATGGAAAGCATCGATCCTTATATATAGGTACAGGATTTTGGTGGGTGGGGGGGGGGGGGATTGGGAATGGGATACATAGGTGACTCTTGTTTTATCCCTTTGCCAAACTTGTTCAATTAACCACACTTACTTATTCAAAAGGATGTTTTCCGCCCTTCTCCCCTCCCAATTTGGAAGCATCGATCCTTATATATAGGGACGAGATTTTGGTGGGTGGGGGGGGGGGGGGGTTGGGAGTGGGGATACATAGGTGACTCTTGTTCAATCCCTTTGCCATACTTGTTTAACGAACCACATTTACTTGTTCAAAAGGATGTTTTCCACCCTCCTCCCCTCTCATTTACGAAGCATTGATCCTTATATAAAGCTACAAGATTTTGGTGGGTAGAGGTGGGGGGATGGGTGATTGGGAGTGGGGATACATAGGCGACTCTTGTTCAATCTCTTTGCCATACTTGTTCAACGAACCACACTGACTTGTTCAAATGGATGTTTTCCACCCTCCTCCCCTCCCAATTATGGAAACATCGTTCCTTATATATATGGACGAGATTTTGGTGGGTAGGGGGGGGTTGGGAGTGGGGATACATATGTGACTCTTGTTCAATACCTTTGTCATACTTGTTCAATTAACCACACTTACTTGTTCAAAAGGATGTTTTCCACCCTCCTCCCCGCCCAATTTGGAAACATCGATCCTTATATATAGGGACGAGATTTTGGTGGGTAGGGGGGTGATTGGGAGTGGGGATACATAGACGACTCTTGTTCAATCTCTTTGCCATACATGTTCAACGAACCACACTTACTTGTTCAAAAGGATGTTTTCCACCCTCCTCCCCTCCCAATTTGAAAGCATCGATACTTATATATAGGTATAGGATTTTGGTGGGTGAGGGGGGGGGACAGGATTGGGAATGGGGATACATAGATGACTCTTGTTCAATGTCATTGTCATACTTGTTCAATTAATCACACTTACTTGTTCAAAAGAATGTTTTCCACCCTCTTCCCCTCCCAATTTGGAAGCATCGATCCTTATATATAGGTACAAGATTTTGGTGGGTGAGGGGGAGGAGGGGATTGGGAGTGGGGATACATAGGCGACTATTGTTCAATCTCTTTGCCATACTTGTTCAACGAACCACACTTACTTGTTCAAAAGGATGTTTTCCACCCTCCTCCCCTCCCAATTTGAAAGCATCGATCCTTATATATAGGTACAAGATTTTGGTGGGTGAGGGGGAGGAGGGGATTGGGAATGGGGATACATAGGGCTCTCTTGTTCAATCCCTTTGTCATACTTGTTCAATTAACCATACTTACTTGTTCAAAAGGATGTTTCCACCCTCCTCCCCTCCCAATTTGGAAACATCGATCCTTATATATAGGGACGAGATTTTGGTGGGTGGGTGGGGGGGGGGGGTTGGGAGTGTGGATACATATGTGACTCTTGTTCAATCCGTTTGCCATACTTGTTCAACGAACCACACTTACTTGTTCAAAAGGATGTTTTCCACCCTCCTCCCCTTACAATTTGAAAGCATTGATCCTTATATAAAGGTACGGGATTTTGGTGGGTAGGGGTGGGGGGGAGAGGAGATTGAGAATGTGGATACATAGGTGACTCTTGTTCAATCCCTTTGTCATACTTGTTCAATTAACCACACTTACTTGTTCAAAAGAATGTTTTCCACCCTCCTCCCCTCCCAATTTGGAAGCATCGATCCTTATATATATAGCTACGGGATTTTGGTGGGTAGGGGTGGGGGGGGGGTGATTGGGAGTGGGGATACATCGACGACTCTTGTTCAATCTCTTTGCCATACTTATTCAACGAACCACACTTACTTGTTCAAAAGGATATTTTCCACCCTCCTCCCCTCCCAATTTGAAAGCATCGATCCTTATATAGGTATAGGATTTTGGTGGGTGAGGGGGAGGGGGGGGAGAGGATTGGGAATGGGGATAAATGGGTGACTCTTGTTCAATGCCTTTGCCATACTTGTTCAATTAACCACACTTACTTGTTCAAAAGAATGTTTTCCACCCTCCTCCCCTCCCATTTTGGAAACATCGATCCTTATATATAGGGACGAGATTTTAGTGGGTAGGGGTAGGGGGTGTTGGGAGTGGGGATACATAGATGACTCTTGTTCAATCCCTTTGCCATACTTGTTCAACGAACCACACTTACTTGTTCAAAAGGATGTTTTCCACCCTCCTCCCCTACCAATTTGGAAGCATCAATCCTTATATATAGGGACGAGATTTCGGTGGGTTGGGGGGGGTGGGAGTGGGGATACATAGGTGACTCTTGTTCAATCCTTTGTTATACTTGTTCAATTAACCACACTTAATTGTTCAATAGAATGTTTTCCACCCTCCCCCCCTCCCAATTTGGAAGCATCGATCCTTCTACATAGGGACGATATTTTGGTGGGTAGGGAGGGGGGGCTGGGACTGGGGATACATCGGTGACTCTTGTTCAATCCCATTACTATACTTGTTCAATTAACCACACATACTTGTTCAAAAGGATGTTTTCCACCCTACTCCCCTCCTAATTTGAAAACATCGATCCTTATATATAGGGATGAGATTTTGGTGGGTAGGGGGGGTGTGATTGGGAGTGGGGATACATAGACGACTCTTGTTCAATCTCTTTGTCATACTTGTTCAAAGAACCACACTTACTTGTTCAAAAGGATGTTTTCCACCCTCCTCCCTCCCAATTCTGAAGCATCGATCCTTATATATAGGAAGAGATTTTGGTGGGTAGGGAGGGGGGGGATACATAGGTGACTCTTGTTCAATCCCTTTGGCAAACTTGTTCAACGAACCACACTTTCTTGTTCACGCTTACTTGGGAGTGGGGATACATAGGCAACTTTTGTTTAATCACTTTACCGTACTTTTTCAACGAACCACACTTACTTATTCAAAAGGATGTTTTCCACCCTCCTCCCCTATAAATTTGGAAGCATCGATGCTTATATATATAGCTAAAGGATTTTGGTGGGTAGAGGGTGGGGGGAATTGGGAGTAGGGATAGATAGGTGACTCTTGTTCAATCCCTTTGTCTTACTTGCTCAACGAACCACACTTACTTGTTCAAAATGATGTTTTCCACCCTTCTCCCCTCCCAATTTGGAAGCATCGATCCTTATATATAGCTACGGGATTTTGGTGGGGGGATTGGGAGTGGGTATACATAAGTGACTCTTGTTCAATCCTTTTGCCATACTTTTTCAACAAACCACACACACTTGTTCAAATGGATGTTTTCCACCCTCTTCCCTTCCAACTTGGAAGCATCGATCCTTATATAAAGGGATGAGATTTTAGTGTGGAGGGAGGAGAGGAAATTGGGAGGGGGATACATAGGTGACTCTTATTCAATCTCTTTGTCATACTTGTTCAGCGAACCACACACACTTGTTCAAATGGATGTTTTCCACCACCCCCCCCCCCTTAATTTGGAAGCATCGATACTTATATAAAGGGACGGGGTTTTGGTGGGTGGGGGGGGGGGATTGGAAGGGGAGATGCATAGGTGACTCTTGTTCAATCCTTTTATCATACTTGTTCAACGAACCACAAACACTTGTTCAAAAGGATGCTTTCCACCCTCTTCCCTCCCAATTTGGAAGCATCAATCCTTATATAAAAGAACGGGATTTTGGTGGGGATGGAGGTGAGTAAATTGGGAGGGGGGATTGGGAGTGGGAGTGGGGATACATAGGGAACTCTTGTTCAATCTCTTTGCCTTAATTGTTCAACGAACCACACTTACTTGTTCAAAAGGATGTTTTTCATCCTTCTCCATTCCCAATTTGGAAGCATCGATGCTTATATATAGGGACGAGATTTCGGTGTGGGGGAGGGGAGGAAATTTGGAGTTGGATACATCGGCTAATCTTGTTCAATCTGTTTGCCATAATTGTTCAACGAACGACACACACTTATTCGGAAGAATGTTTTTCACCATTCTCCCCTCTCAATTTGGAAGCATGCTTATATATAGGGACGGAAATTCGGGGGATACATAAGTGACTCTTGTTATGCCGTTGGCGATACTTATTCAAGGAGTTACACATAGTTGTTCAATATGATATTTTTCAGATGCTTGTAGATAGTTATTCAACCCTTTCTTGCTTACTTTTTTTAACATCTTTCTTGCTTACTTGTTCATACTCTAATGAGGACTTATTTAACTCGTCGAGGTTCTACGAAACCCTTCTCCCCCCCCCCCCCTCCAAATGGGAAGCATTTATTTACTTTTATCTAATCGTTGATATTGTGTCGCATGTTGTACCATAAAAGGTATCTCACCTGAGCGTTCCCCTATATATATATATATATTATATATATATTAATAGAGGAACGCTCAGGTGAGATACATGTTATGGTACAACATGTAATATTATGTGGACCGTTAGATTAGGCTAAATGGAGGGTGAGATTTGAGGGTACACAATAGCTATATTTTAATGAGGGGGATGTGATCGATATTACGTGGCTACAAATATGGTAACAATCGTGATTTGTGGGATTAGAGGGAAAATCGGATTTTAAATGGGAAGTTCCTTGATTTGTGGGATTTTAATTAGGGGGATTTTAAAAGCCACGTTTTTTAAATGGGAAGTTCCTTGATTTTAGGGATTAACAAGAATGGGAATATTGTAAAAAAAATAATTAATTGAGCATAAAATTCAAAAATCGTTCGTTAATCCTAGAAAATCTATTAGTCAGTGTTTGAATAACTCTGTTCGATGGCTTGAAAAATAGAGTTGAACATTCAAAATAACTCTTTACAATGGGTTGAACATTCAAAATAGAGTTGAACATGTGTTATTGCTTTATGAATCTTTTTCTAATTTGGTGTGCTCATATATTACTATAGTTGAATAAGTACTTGTCTTCACATGAAAATCAATTCATTATAAGCTGAGATGAAAATAAGGATCTTACGTGACCATTGAAAAAGTAAATGTATTGCATTGAATAAGTTTGAAAAAGTCGCATCTCTTTTTCAATATACATTGGTATGATAAAAAATGTCATTGTCTTTGTCTTCAAACTTCATCCATTCTTCACCACCCATCTTGAATAACTGCAAAACAAAACACACATATATGAGTATCAATTCATACATAATAGTACAAACAACTAATATGGTTGAACAAGTGTTCATCATATAATGCAAAACTATCAAAACGAAAATATACTATTGTAAAAGTCGTCTTATAATCATTGAAAAACACTATTGTCCAACATGAAAAATATAGAATAATTAAATTTTGTTACTTGAAAAAATATTATCAATATATAGAAAAACACAATAGACATACATAAAACAGAAATAAAAAACATTGAAACTAATATGTGAAAAAGTTGTCTTATAATCATTGAAAAACACTATTATACAACATGAAAAATACAAAACTATTTATATCTACTATTTGAAAAATTGCTATTAATATGTTGAAAAACACCATAGGCATACATAAAACAGAAATGAAAAACATTCATTTTATGTCGTAAAAAAACATGATAATCCATATTTGTAGAGATTTTTCAACTATGCAACGACGTTTTTCAACAATGAAATATCATATTGATCAACTATTGAATTGAAGAACATACGCAAATGAATTGAAAAACTATGGCATCATCCTTGTTGTATGCACAAACGAATTGAAAAACTATGGCATATGATAATTCCATGGACAATCAAGAAAATTGTTTTACCTCTTTCGACCTTCCTCTTCCTTTGAATCTTCTCACTAGTCTTCGTCATTGATTTGTGCAAACAAATAGATAAAACCCAATTAAAACCCAATTAGGAATTACGAGAACAACCAAAAAGCCCCAAATCAGACTATGGACTTCATACCGACGATTTTCACATAAACCCTGGGCTTTGCAAACACTTTTCAATCATACGAAATCACATGGTTTGTTCAAGAATCTTAAACCTAAATGCAGCAATTTCGACCCACAAACAAATTAATCGAAAGAAATTACAGAGGAGTAACGGAAACTTACCAAGAACACTGTGCTTCAATGGAGAATGAGAGCTTTTGGGTTTAAGCGTTGTTGAAGACGGAGGAATTGTATGATGAAAGAGAAAAAAAAAAGTTCTTTTGATGAAAAATAACGCATATGGAAGGCAGCTGACGAAATCCCCACAAGATATTTTTTCACCCATAAAAAACGGGATTGCATAATTAGGGGATCCGAAATTAGGGGGATTTGAAATTTGATCTGGTATTTCTCCCCCCAACCACAAATATACACCCTCTTTCCAATTAATCCGGACCGTTTGATTAGATTGATCCAAAGGCTCTCAAAACACCTCATGTTACACTCTAAGAGAGTGTTTTACTAGAGCATTTTTCTATATTAATATATATACCATTGCAATTATTGTTTGACATGTACGTGTAAAAATCGCTTCCAACATACTCGAAACCAAATATTCATCAAAATAAAACAGCACACCTATATAAAATAACCTATATCAATTAACCATGTTCAATCAATTTCCATTACATTAAAAATTAATCGAAAACACAATGATCCCGTCCAAGAGACAAGCTAAGCATTCTAGTATTAAGAATTTGTACCAAATGTTTTACTTTGAATCTTACTTTATAATTTTGTGCGATTTAAATTGACCACTAAACTTGTAACATACTGCTCAAAATTTAAAAAAATTACAGTATTATAAAATGCTTAGTACGCTTCTAGAAAGTCTGCGTTGCACCATGTACCACATATTTCTTCTTTTACACATGTCAAGTGTGCAATTTGTTTTACACCTTTTACCGCATTTTCCTCAAGAAAGTCAGATCAGTTGCTTTCAAAAAAAAAAAAACTCTGATCTATATACAATTCAAGTTGAAAAATAGCAATAAATTTGATTTATAGAATAAGTACAATAACTTCGATCTAACTACGTACAGATCGAGGATTTGCCTTTCAAGTTGAGAAAAAAGCAATAAATTAAGTCAACCTATAGGCTGGGAACCGATCCTGGACCGGACCGGACTGGGACCGGAAACTTGAAAAAGTGTAGACCGGGGACCGGACCGGGAAAATCCGGTCCCGGTCCCGGTCCGATCCGGTCTCGGTCCGGGTAGGACCGGATGAGTACACACACTTTGTTACTGATTTGGAGTTTCATTGTTTCAAATCACGCTTTGTTACTGATTTGGACGAACTTAGGCCCGGCGAGGACGGCGTGGCGGTGATGACCGGTCGAGGACTCGAGGGTGACGCCCACGGGATCTGCTCGACGAGAAAAGGGGGGACTCCGACGCGAGTTGCCGGTGGACACCAGCGACGGGCGGAGCTGGACAAGCACTAGCGACGCGGGGGGGACCCGGACCAACGGGCGAATCTGGACGAACTCCGACGCGAGGGGGGACCCGGACCGACGGACACCAGCGACGGGCGGATCTGGACAAGCACCAGCGACGAGAAGAAGCACCAGATCTGGCGACGGGAACTGACCAGCGACTAGCCCCAGATCTGTCTCGGGCGATCTGTCGGGTCCGGAGGAGGACAGGGACGGCGGATCTGGAGGGGGATCCGGTCGAGGTGGGTGCAAGACAGGTGGCGACGGGCGGTCGCCGGAAATTTCCCGGAGAGGGGTGGCGTAGGCAAAGATGGATTGAACGGATCTTGTGAAGACGAAGAAAGAGCAGCTTGTGAAGAGCTTGTAGAAAAAAATCTTTTGTTTAGGAGCAAAAGAGGAAGAAGTATAAAAAACCTAGAAAAAATCATTTTTTTTTTTAAATTCTCGGTCCGGACCGGACCGGGACCGGGAACCCTGGAAAACTGGACCGGGGACCTCCCGGTCCTGTCCGGTCCAAAAATCCGGTCCGGACCGGATTTTGCCCGCCCCTAACCTATATACAAAGAATTCCCTTTCCTTCGACAAAAAAAAAAAATAATTCCCTTTCCAAGTTCCAAATTCCTTTTTAATGTCTCAACCAACAAAATCCTATAATGCGTATAAAATAATTATCTGCTACGTACAAGGCGTAAAATAACTAAATGATCGTGAGTCCTACTTTTATCTTTTTCAAATGAACCAATACGTCATTTTGAATTGAATTTACGGCAAACTAATTTTCTAATTACTACACTTCCAAGTTCCAACCGAAAATGGGAAAGCAATAATTGTCCATAAAATTATACTTGTAAACTTTCACGAACAAAAAACAAATTCAATTTAAACACCAAAATTGTAATGCATGGAAAAAAAACAGTTTTTAAGACTATTCAACAAACCCATCTGTCAATTTTGGAGTTTCTTAATATAAGTCTTTTCAACAATTGTGTTAAAACATACTACTCCCTCCGTCCCGATAATTTCTCTCGTATTCCTTTTCGGGTGTCCTGAAAAGATTTTCACATTCCATTTCTTTCCATTTACATCCATTTTTTTTACAATAATATCCCTATTCAATCACACATATTACCTTCATTATCCAATTTTCTCATCAACTTTATCACTTTTCTCTACACAATTACAAATTTATCCCTACCTAATCTCACATATTACCCCTCATTATCCAACTTTCTCATCAACTTTATCATTTTTCTCTACAAAATTATAAATTTATCCCTTCTTAATCTCACTTTTTACCTATATTATCCAATTTTTCATCCACTTTATTTCATATATACTGTCTATAGTATTAAGCGCAGACAAAGTCTACAGAAAATTGCGTCACGTGTCATATCCTCAATAAAATAATCAACCGGGCTCTTGCTTATATAAAAACGCCAAGGCTTTTTGCACACTATTTTTTGACTTTTTGCACCACGCCATTCAAAGGCGTCGCCATTTAAAGACGTCCGATTATAATATTAATTATATTGTGGAAAAACAGAAAGGTGAAAATTTCGTTGCGTCCTGGAACGCCGCTGGACGGCGTCACCGAGCGCCGCTGGTTGGCGTCGTCAGGCGCCTCTGGATGGCGTCGTCGAGCATCGCGGGATGGACGGCAAGAAAGCGGATCCAAGGAAACGGGTCAAAGGAGGAGAAGGGTTGTAATTCGATCTCAAGGAAATCCATCTGTTAACATATATTGTTATTTGTATATCTATACTACATATATAATTTTGTGTACATGGAGATATTTAATGCCCATGCCACATTAATGGACATAAAAAGTAAATGAAAAGATGATTATTTCAAAGAATAACTATTGTATTAGAAGTTATAACATTTAGTATATTGTTTAATATAGAAAACTAAAAACTAAACACAAAAAGTGATTATTTGAAAGCTATATTTTTTTGTCAAAACTTATCATTTGCAAGAACAAATTATTGTATTAGAAATGTATAAATTAGTATTTTGTTTCACATAGAAAACTAAAAAGTGAATACAAAAAGTGATCATTTGAAAACTATATTGATATTGAAAACCATAAATTTTGTGTTAAAAAAAACTATTGTATTAGAAATGTATAACAATTAGTGTTTTATATCTCATATAAAATATAAAACTACATTTATAATTTTGTTTTAATAGGGGGTATTTAATGTCATCATGACACATTAATGAGCACTAAGAAGTGAATAAAAAAGGTAATTGTAAAACAAACAAACTATTGTATTAGAAATGTATAAATTAGTATTTTGTTTCCTATAGAAACTAAAAAGTGAACACAAAAAGTGATCATTTGAAAACTATATTTATGAATACCACATATATAAAGTTGTATACATGCATGAGGGGATATTAAATGTCTTCATAATACACTTATGTTACTATTAATATTACCTAATAAAGAAAACTATTTTTACATGAGACCGTAAAACATAGAAAAATATTGAGAATGAAAAAAGTAATCAATATGATGTACTTGGTCACAAATTTTTATATACACTTATAATTAAAAATTATTTATATATTTATGTATAACTCAATGGTTACAAAGCTTCTAAATTATGAACCTATCACACATGAGAATTATTTTTTCACCTTTTAATTATTGTATAGATAATTTTAAAAAATTAGTTGGTAAGCTAGGTTGTAATGCAAAGGTAGTCAAATATTACTTTTCAAGCTGAATATGATAGATCATTTTTATTTTAATTGTTGTTATGACACATTTATCTTAATAGTAGTATTACATAATAAAGAAAACGATTTTGTTATAAGAACATAAAATATAAAAAAATAATGAGAATAAAAATGTGATCAATATTATGCATTTAGTCACAATATTTTATATACGTATTATTAAAAAAATAAAAATTTACATGTAGTTTAGGGTCCGTTCGGCGCAATAGGTAGCGATGAGCGAAACGAGCGAGACGCTAGCGGCAAACCAGCCTTCTTGGGAGTACAAGGGTGTAGTTTTTTTGTCGATTCCGCTATATTCGAACCCGCTCCAAAAAAAAGTATTGAACGGAGCCTTCATAGTTAAGAACTTTGAAATTATGCTCATATCAAACATGAATTATTGGTAGGCTAGGTTGTAGTACAAAGGTATTCAAATATTATTTTTCACGTTGAATATTATAGATTATTTTCATTTTACCTTGAAAATATATATAATATTAATCATTAATCTAAATTATAGTTGGTACATCATTTTAATTGTATAAAGATATTAAAATATTGTTTTTATATCATAAAATTACAAATTTGTAGGAAAGTACCAATATTGTTTGTTCACTTTTAATATTATAGATCATTTGAATTTACTTTTAATATATTACTTATTACTCCAATTGGTAGATTATAACACCAATCCACTAAAATATTATTTTAAACATTAAATATATACATATATCTATCTATAAATCAATAAATAGACATATAGACTAGGAAAAAATAACAACGAATATTCATATGTTTTTATACAAACTATACGATAAAAGAGAGAGATTGTTGAAATTTCAATAACCTCTTGAAATTGTCCTTCAACTTACTGTCATTTTAAATTAATTTAAATATAAAGTGTAGTTAAATACAAGAGAGGTTGTTAAAACAAAATAATTCAATAACATTATATATGTTTAAAAAATACTTCAATAATACACCAAATTAAATAATATGTGAAATAATTCAATATGCTTAAATTATGTTTTATAAAACAAATAATTCAAAAGTTCTACATATAAAATTTGTGTATAACATGAACCCGTGCGTATGCACGGGCCTGAATGCTAGTTCTGTATTTGTATTTATCTTCTTTCCCTAGCTAGTTTAGATTTTATTCTCTTAGTAATTCTTTCCTAATCCTAAGGGATTATCCTGTAATTGTATTCTTTTATATACGTATGATTGATATGAATGAAATTGTAGACTCATCTTCCTCGATCACCAAAACTACTTGTATTTATCTTCTTTCCCTCATTAGTTTAGATTTTATATTATAATAGTGATTCTTTCCTAATTAATTCTAAGAGATTATCTTATAATTATATTCCTTATATACGTATGAATGAAATTACAGATGACTCATCTTCCTCACCAAAACTACCGTGTTTACACCATCCAGCCAAATCCTTCCAAAAAATAAAACGTGTGGGAGCAGGGATTTTCTTCTTGCTTTGAAAGACCTTATTCGCACGCATGATCCTACTGTTTTTGGTGTTGTTGGAGACCAAGATTAGTGGTGAGCAGGCTGATAAGGTGTGCGAGAGAATCGGTTTTGATGGGAGAATTAGAGCAGAGGCTCGAGGTTTCAAAGGCGGGATTTGGATTCTCTAGAGGAAAGACAGGGTGACGATTGATGTTGTGGATATACATCAGCAAGTGGTCTCTGTCAAAGTTCAAAGAGCCGGTGAGGCGGGTTGGGTCTTCTCCGCAATTTATGCAAACCCGAGTCCATCGAACCGATCGGAGCTCTGGGACAGGTTGTCAAGGTTTAAAGATTCGGTGGATTTCCCGTGGCTTCTCATGGGTGACTTTAATGAGACGAAGGCTATGGAGGAGCGTACTGGTGATTCCGAAGAATTAAGAAGGCGGTCTGGAAAGTTCAAAAATTGGATTGAGGAGGATATGGAGCTGCTGGATTTGGGATTTTCCGGGTCTGAATTTACCTGGAATAGGGGGAGGGATCCCACTACTCGTACCAGTGGTCGTCTAGACAGAGGTTTATGCAACGTTGATTGGAGTGAGCTACTCAGCAAGGGTGCAATCAGGCATCTTCCTGCAATCCAGTCGGACCACTCTCCCTTACTCCTGTCGTCTGATGGTTTTGAAGGGAGTTCTCTTTTGCCTAAACCTTTCAGGTTTCAAGCCGTCTGGCTTATGCACAATGAATTTCAAAGCTTTCTAGCTGAGCATTGGGAGAAGGGTTCCCCTTTATGTACTTCTCTGTCTAACCTGGCTATTCACTTAAATGATTGGAACAGGGAAGTGTTTGGCAACTTGTTTCGCAAAAGGGGCAGGATTTACAGGCGCATTGAAGGGATCCAAAGAGCCATGTGCGAGGCGCCGTCTAGGGGTCTTCTTAATCTGAAACGACGGCTCCGTACGCAGCTGGCAGTTATTCTTGATCAAATCCATATTTTTTGGATCCAAAAGGCCAGATCAGATGCTTTGCTTGATGGTGATAGGAACACTCGGTTCTTCCATGCCAGTGCTATTATCAGGCGTAAGCAAAACAGGGTCCACGGTCTCATGAATGAAGCAGGAGAGTGGGTCTGGGGCCAAAATCAGCTGCTCAACATGGTGTCTAATCATCTTTGTTCTCTCTATTCGGAGGAAGCACAGGTGGAGGGTCCTTTTGACGTTCCTCAGGGTAAGTTTCCGCCGATCTCGGAGGAAGATATGACTGTCTTGTGCAGGGATTTCAGTAAGCAGGATATCAAAGATGCGTTGGACAGTATGAGCCCTCTCAAAGCTCCGAGCCTTGACGGTTTTCATGCTATTTTCTACCAGAAGAACTGGGACCTTGTTCGGGAGGAAGTTGAGAAGTCGGTCTTTGATATTCTTCGTGGTAAGAGTATTCCCGCCCACATGAATGAGACTCTTATTGTCTTGCTCCCTATGGTGGACAACCCGGATTCTGCTCAACAGCTCCGTCCGATTAGTTTGTGCAATGTGGCTATGAAGATAGCGACGAAGGCTATTATTGCGAGGACGAAGCCAATCATGTGTAGGATTGTGGCCCCTTCTCAGTCAAGCTTTGTGCCAGGGCATCAAATAACAGACAACATTGTTATCACAAAGGAGGTTATGCACTCGATGAGAGATTCTAGAAGCAAACCTTTTATGGCAGTGAAGATAGATCTTGAAAAGGCTTACGACCGGGTTCGTTGGGCTTTCCTTCGGGATACTCTTGGTGAAGCAAGGCTCCTTAGTGGTTTGATTAATGTTATCATGGATAGTGTCACTTCCAGCACAATGAAAGTCCTATGGAATGGTGGTGTGGGAAATCAGTTTAAGCCGAGCCGTGGAGTTAGACAGGGCGACCCTATCGCACCGTACTTGTTTGTGCTTTACATGGAGCGTCTTGGGCATATTATTGAGGAGGCGGTGGAAGCTAATGCCTGGAGACCTATACAGCTTTCGGATGGAGGCCTTGAGATTTCAAACTTATTTTTCGCGGATGATCTAGTTCTTTTTGCGGAAGCTTTGATGGAGCAGATGAGGATTTTGAAGTACTGTTTGGACAAGTTCTGTTCAGCCTCTGGTGCTAAGATAAATTTTCAAAAGTCGAAGGTCTATTTCTCTAATGGTACTAACGAAGCTGATGCGGCTGAGATTAGTTCTTTTGGAGGCATTCCTTTAACAGAGGACTTGGGAATGCATCTGGGTGTTCAAATGACGAAGAACCGGGAGTGCAAGGAGAATTTTAAGCATATTATGGAACAAGTCAAAACAAAATTGGCCGGCTGGAAGGCTTGCACTCTGTCCCTGGCAGGTAGATTAACCCTTGCTAAGTCGGCTTTGGCCTCGATTCCTTATTACTCTATGCAATCTATTAGTTTACCTCTCTATGTTTGTGATAATATAGAGAAGAAAATTAGGGGATTTGTTTGGGGTTCTACTGATGAAAAGAAAAAGATGCACCTTGTAAATTGGGAAACGGTTAAATTACCTAAAGTTGCAGGTGGTCTTGGCATGATGAGTATGAGGCAGATGAATACGGCTTTCATGGCGAAGCTGGGTTGGAGACTTATGACTGATGAGGAGTCTTTGTGGTCGAGAGTGGTCAGGGGAAAGTATTGTAATGGTCGACAAGATAGAGATATGTTTCAAGCTAAACAGGGAGCCTCCAATCTCTGGTCTGGGGTCGTCAAAGCGAAGGTTCCTTTGCTGCAAGGGATCAAATCAAGAATCGGAGATGGCAGGAAGACCTTGTTTTGGGATCATGTCTGGGCAATGGATGGTCCTCTGATTGATATGGCTACTTCTCTGGTTTGTGATGAGGAGCTGGGTAAAACGGTTGCTGAGTACTGGTGTTCGGATGGCTGGAAATGGGAGGAATTCGCTCACTTGCTCCCTCTTGATGCTCTCGGTGAGATCGAAAATATCAGAATTGTGGAGGAGGGAGTGGGAGACAATTTCTCATGGAAGAATTCGGTGTCGGGAACCTTCTCTATTCATTCAGTGATGGAGATCATTCGTGAAGACCACAACAATCAGCAGGATCATGTTTGGAAGCTTCTTTGGCGTGTGAATGCTTCAGAAAGAGTAAGAATGTTCCTTTGGCTTGTGGCTCACAATTCTATTATGTGTAATGCTATTCGAAGACGCAGGAGGATTTGTGATAGTGATGCGTGCACTGCTTGTAATGATGGGGCTGAAACTGTACTCCATGTGCTTCGTGACTGCCCAAAGGCTTGGGAAGTGTGGGATAATCTTTTGATTGATCGAAGGAAGTCAAGTTTCTATGCTGCTAATCTGAAAGTCTAGCTGGAATCAAACTTGAATGAGGATGGAGCCTGGCCGAGCACCTTTTCTTATGGTGTTTGGTGGGTGTGGAAATGGAGGAATGAAAGAACTTTCAATGCCCAACCTTATTTCAATGGTGAGAAACACTTGTTTGTGGTTCAACGAGCCAGGGAGTATGGTGAGCTGCAGAAAGCAAGGAGAGATGTGCAAGACAACAGCACCATCTCGCACTGGTTTAGGCCGAAGGAGGGATGGCTGAAACTCAACTTTGATGGGGCTTTTTCTGAGGGTGATTCGTTCATCAAAGCTGGCGGGCTGTTTAGGGATGACACTGGAAGTTTCGTCAAGGGATATGATGTGAAAATGCAAGGGGATTCAACTGTGAAGGCGGAGCTAATTAGGGTGTGGCAGGGCTTGAAGCTGGCTAGGAGGATGGGAATCAAAAAGCTCAAGGTTGAGTTGGATGCGCAGCTGGTGGTGAATGAAATTGCTGCTGCTGAGGCCATTCCAAACAACATGTGGGAGATTTTGTCAAGCTGCAGAAGCATGATTCGTTTGGAGGATTGGGAGGTCAAGATTAAGCATGTCACTAGGAGCGCTAATCAAGCGGCTGACTGGATTACGAAGATTAGTGAGGATAATTTAGGTGAATTTATGTTATATGATGTACCGCCCAATGGGCTGATTTCTTATCTTGAGATTGACTCTTGGATGAGTTACAATATGTAAAGTTTCTTTATGATAAATAAAACGGGATAAGACCCTCCTTTTGGATCAAAAAAAAAACGTGTGGCGTTAGTATTTGCCTTGAATAGGATTACTCAATTAGAGCTACTTATTTGTAGCAAATCCAAGATTCTTGCCCAAAAAATAAAACGTGTTAGTACTTGCCATGTTGAGTAGGATTGTGCAGTTAAGATTTTATCATATCTACTTGATTATAGCTACGATAATTCAATACGGAGTACAAGTTTATTACGTTGTGTGCCTCTCGTCGTGCCATGCCTCCCACACCAGCCTCACCGTCGCCTGCCTCTCGTCTGGCCTCCGATGACGTCGCCTACCTCTCGTCCTGCCACGGCTCCCAAAGGCGCCCTATGCCGCCGGTCAAAGGCATAGGGCGCCTTTGACCGGCGGCATAGGGTGCCGGTCAAGTTAGTAGTCAATCTGTTATTTCATTATATTAGAGTGTATTCTAAAATAAGTTTTCCGCCTTATAGATTTCTTGACCCAGCGGGTTGACCCTGACCCTAATCCAGAAACTTTCGGGTTTACCGGGTTCGGGTTCAAACTGGGTTTCGGGTTCAAATTTTCGGTTTGAAACCCAGAAATTTCGGGTCGGGTCGGGTCAACTTTTGACAGGTCTATGTAAACTAGTTACATAAATTTAGTGAAAGAGAGGAGAATCATTTGCATGTATTTGAGTGAATGGAGTTTTATAATTATTATTAGCCCCTTCCGTCCCAAATTGTTTGTCAATAAAGTACAATTGGCACGGTAATTAATACAAAGTTAAAAAGTTAAATAATTAAGATAATATATAAGAATAAAATTTAAAAAAAATAATAAAGTTGATGGGATATGTGGATAATTAGGGATAATATATAAGATTGGACGATGGTAGCTTTGTAATTTTATAGAAAAAAAGTGATAAAGATGATGGAAAAGTTGGGTATAGGGGAAATATATGAGATTGAATAGGAGTAATATGGTAAGAAAATTGTGATATAAATGAAAAGTTGGAAAGAAGAACAAACTTTTTGACACAACCGAAATGGAAAGATGGACAAAACTTATGGGACGGAGGGAGTATATAAACCATTACTTAATTATCGTAGAAGTCTAAGAGCAACTTGCAAATTAACGTCTCTTAACGGGGCCATGCAACGCCTTTGAAAGGTGTACGTTGCCGCCTTCTAGTGGCGTCCGCTGCCGCAGTCCAGTGACGTGTGAGTGAGGACGCCGGTCATTTTTTACCTCAGTATTTTAAACAATTTTATAATCATATGCTATTTAATGGCGTCACCGTTTAATGACGTGGTGCAAAAAGTAAAATAATTGTGTGCAAAAAGTCATACCCATAAAAAAACACTAATCACAATAGAAAAATAAATATATATGATTTGATAAAAATAAAGAGCTAGACCCTCCTCTAAATAAATTAGGTAGTTAGAATCTCATATAATCTTATCCCGTAAAAATTGCCGAAAGTTATGAATTATCCTGAAAATTATGAATTACCCCTTACCAAGAATTAGTTGTAATCTTCAAATAAATATTATTATTAACGTGATATTTATCGTAAAGTAATTTTTGAACAAATCCAACTTATTTATATTATGAGTTGATTTACTATTGGTAAAAAAACACTAATCATAATACGAAGATGCATATATATGATCCTATATTTTTAACGTGATCATTAACGTTACATATCTAATTAAATTGGGTTTATAATCGCATTACCCATACATGGTACATTGTTTTTCTTAATCTACGAGAAAAACGTCCTTTGGGACATTGTTTTGGGGACGGAGAGAGTACGACATTATTGCAAAGTTCTTCCATGTTCTACCAAACCAAATCTTGTGTCTCATGACACGTCCCACATCCGTGTCCCCGAGTTCTAATTGATCCACTTATAAGTAAATAAAAAATTTAAAATTTTAGATAAAATTAAAAGCTTAAAACATTTACAGTCACCTAAACTTGTCCATTTTGGTCATTTAGACACCTGACCTTTAAACCGGACCTATTGAGTGCACCAACTTGTCAAAGCCTACCTATTGAGCTCCCTAACTTGTCAAAGCCTACCTATTGAACACCTCGTCCCTAACGTGGCATTGCGCGTGTGATGTACACTTAATTTTGTGATGTACACTTAATTTTGCCCATCAATGTAGTATAATGACGGGTTTAAGTGACAATTAATTAAACAATGAGGCCTTATCTAGCATTATGTGACCTTTTTTTGCTTAATCGTGTTAATGTAATAGTTCGTGCGTATTAGAACACTCTGTAATCAGGGACGAGATGTTTAATCGGTAGGCTTTGACAGTTAGGGTGCTCAATAGATTCGTTTCAAAGGTCAGGTGTCTAAATGTCCAAAATGAATAAATTAAGGTATCCGTATATATTTTAAGCCTAAAATTAAATGTTGACTAATCAGAATTTAAGGGATATGGAAATGAGACAGATAAGTTACAGAGAAGATTGACGTTGTGTTCTACTGCATGAACAAAAATTCCGAGCCACTCAATCAGGCAAAACTCCAATAGTAACATGCCACTCTATCCCCATTTCTTACATTTTACATTTCGTAGTGGCTTAAGTGATATAAGTACACATAGGGTGTTGACTGTTGACTGTTTTTTTTTTTTGATAAAGGGTGTTGACTGTTTTTTTTATTTTATATAAAGGGTGTTGACTGTTTAGTTGTCACAACTTGACCAAATCTATATTCAATCCAAAATTTAATGTTGGAATTCAAAAATCTAATTGAACATATAAACAGAAGTCAAATAATTTTTTTTAATTAGGAAAGGATTAGATGGGCTCACCTTACGGGGGTCGGTCTAGGGCACACTAACCTCTAAGTTATCTATAATGCGCTCAACAGGGTGATCGTGGCAGTTTTGCAATTTTATCGGCCACAGAGTTAGTCTCCCTATTCGCATGTCGGATGCGTACCATCGAAAAAATGACGGAGAAGCATCCAAATTTCGGCAATGATCATATCAATTTTCCATGGGCTTTGTCTAAGACCCCGGGTTGCGTTTATGACTATGACATTGTCACCCTCAATTTCTAATTTTTGGAAACCATACTTTTTTGCTTCTAGGATCCCCTCCCTAAGAGCGTGGGCTTCTATTTGGAGGATTGAGCTATGCTTGCTTATGGACGAACCAATTCTCAGGACTTTGCCTATGTGATCCCTAATTACGAAGCCTGTAGATGCTGAACCTATTTCTATCTTTGATCCATCAAAATTCAACTTTACCCATTCATGCTCTGGTCCGGTCCATCTTGCTTGTTGTTTCTGTTTTCTCATTCTCGTCGTTCAATGTTTATAGTTTGTTTCCTCATCTTCATCCCATTGTTTCGCTTTAGTCCACTGTGATATTTGTGTTCGAATGAACTTGTCAAGGTCTTGGATGTAATTGTTTGGTGTACTTTGGAATACTAGTTTGTTTCGTTGATGCTAGATACACCACCAGATGACTGCTTAAGTTGTAAATTCTTTGTACCCTAAGGTGTGTCCTAGTTCAGTTATGATATTAGCTAATGTTTTATTGTCTATGCTTAAATTTCGGAGGACATTACCTATAGCGGGGTTA
This sequence comes from Polygonum aviculare, assembly GCA_934048045.1. Lineage (NCBI taxonomy): Eukaryota > Viridiplantae > Streptophyta > Magnoliopsida > Caryophyllales > Polygonaceae > Polygonum > Polygonum aviculare. The sequence continues at coordinate 20,171,386 of OW204025.1, read as the reverse complement.
ATTTTATCAGTGATTTTGCGAGTGTGTTGGCATTCGACCAACAAGTGGGTTGAACATTCATTGTGGCTATTACATATTAGACACCTTGACGGGATTAGGACGTGTTTTTCTCGCAGTCTAGCTCTAGTCAGTAACCCATTAACGTCGATTTTCCATAAAAAGTTGTACACCTTAGTAAAGGTATCAAGTTTCCAGATCCAACTCTTCGATTTGGGGTCTAGGTGTTGTGTTCTCTCAAGAAGTTCAACCGTAGAAGTAGTTAAGAACCAACCGTTTTTTCTAGGTGCCCAATAGAGTCTATCCCTAACATCCTTTGGCGGTATGGGTATGTCTGCAATGCATCCTGCTAGGTCTATTGGGAGGACTTTTGTTAGCTCGCTTGTGTTCCGTTCATCCTCTGTGGTAATGAGATCACATACTCTCATTTGTTTATTGCATATTGTCGGATCTATTGCATACTTAATCAAGGGTTCTTGTAATGCCCTCCTATCCGTCTAGAACTTGATTGTTTTCTCATCACTAACTTGTCATCTTAAACCCTCTTCAAACTCTGGGCGTAAGCTCATAAGTTTTGACCATTGCCACGATGTGTTTGATTTTTTTTATATGAGAAGAGTGGCTCATTTTTCATTCATTAGATAAACCCTGATGTTCATAGGTTTTGCAATAAGTTTCCATAACAATTTCATTTGGAGTGCTTTGTTCATATTTTCTGATTTTCTGATTCCTAGCCCTCCATGGGATTTAGGCTTATAGATTCTATCCCATCCAACCAAAACAGAATTCAAATAATTCAAAATCTATGGGATTGAACTGATTTAATGTACTTAAAGAATTCATTTTTTTTATAAATTTTATAATATTTATTATTATTACAACAACAATAATACTTAAATATAATTCCCCTTATGGAGAATCTAGGAAGTCACCGTGGGTATACGTAGAAAGGGGTCAACATTTATTGTTATTGATTATAATTTAATTAAAATATTATTTTAATAGTTTTAAAAAATTTATCTTTTATTATTCATCAAGTCGACTTGATTTGTCCAAAAAACCCGCAACAACTGATCCCTATCGATGGTAACATACGGGGGCGTTCGTCGCCCCTCATTTTGGGAAGAACTTGAGTTCTTTAAAAGACAAAATCACTTGAATACATTGTGTTTGGTGGAAACGAAATCCTGTTACCTACCTAATGAAAATCTTCTTACAAACTTGGATTTTCAAACTATGCTCTATCTCCGTCTATAAGATCGCGGGGTGGCCTATGGCTCAGTTGGAACAATTATGTTGTTTCCCGACAATTTGCAATTCTTCAGATTGACCAAAACTACATTGTGTCAAAATTTCCTTATAAAAGCATTGAAACTATCATGATCTTTATCTACGCTCAACCTAGAGAAGATGACAAAGAGGCCTACCGGGAAAATTTAAGACAAATTATACTATCCTATGTCCTCCCAGTTATGCTAGTTGGGGACTTCAATGAACTTGATTCCCCTAATGACAAACTGGGAGGTCAAATTCCTAGTACCAGGAGATTTAAACGTCTATTGGATTTCTGCTCGGAGTTTGACCTCCTAAACACTGCCATGTCAGGTTTTCCTTTTACTTGGAGAAAATCAACCTCGCAAAGGGACAATATTTATGAAAGGTTGGATCGAGTACTCATACACTCATATATACTCTCTCATATTCCGTATCTCACAATGCATCATCATCCGTTCACCACCTCGGACCATTGCATGATTATATTCTCTCTAGAGAATGATAAATATCGTCAAAATATACCCTTCCGTTTTGAGAACGCCTGGACCTCACGACCTGACTTTGAAAATTTGGTTAGAAAAGTGTGGCGCTTTAGAATGCAAAGGTCCTATATGTTTCGTCTTTCTAGAAAAATCAAGCTACTTAAAAGGTACTCGAAGTCTGGGGCTCGTTCCAAGCTCTCTCATAATCATGAGAGTCAACCATCTAAAACCACCCGTAAGATAGGTCACTTTCCACTTAACCACCCCGAATATGACTAATTATTTTTAACCACCCGTAAAAGAGTCCCCGTTAGCAAAACGCCACCTCTGAGATCTTTCCGTCAAAAAAACTCGTTAAATCATACAAGATTACCCTTTTGCCCTGAATTCCTTCTTTTTTTACTGTGGCTCCCACTACCCTCTTCTTCTTCAAAGAACCCCACCCAATTGTTCCAAATCTGCTCACGATTTTTCAGGCCGCCAACTAACCTCGACAACCCCTCATCCCTATTGACTTCGCCGGCCATTCTCAACGACGGCCTACTTTCGAGTTGAGGCTGCTCTCGCTTGTCCCGACGTCCTCGGTGGTGAGCTCGGCGAAGTCGTGGAAGCCGGTGAAGCGCTTGATGTAGCTGAGTGCCGACCTAAGCTCCGGGACATTCCTGACGGCATGGTCGAGGCGGAGGAGGCTAAAGTCGAGGTCTTGGAAGGAGGATTCGGCCTCCACAGGGCGAATCGAGGGAGGAACCACTCATTGGGGTCGGATTCGTTAGGGGTAAGGTTTGGGTAGCAAATGTAGCGGAGGACGACCTTGCCGTAAAGGTGGACCTCGGCGAGGGAGGCGCGACCGTCATGGTCGGCGGGAGGCGCGACCGTCATGGTCGGCGGGAGGCGAGACCGGGACGCCGTGTTGGCGGTAGTTGCCTCGAAGGCGTGGGCGACGTCGACAACCTCGATGGTGACGGTGCGGACAGCGAGGCCGTGTTTGGCGGAGTAGGAGTGGAAGGTGGGGGCGGAGGAGGGGATGGAGGCGGAATTGGGGAGGGAGAAGATGGAAGGGGATCGGATTAAGGGGTGGTGAAGAGGAAGCGGAGGAGGTAGGAGGCGTGGGTCTAGTTGCCGGTGGAGAGGTCGGACTTGGCGACGATGGAAGGAGAGTAATTTGGCTGAGTAATTTTGTCAACATGTAATATGAAAATAATAAGGGTAATTTGGTCTTTCTCACGTTTTTAACTGGAGAACTAACGGAAGGTGGTCTTTTACAAACGAAGCTCATTTTACGGGTGGTTAAAAATAATTAGTCATATTCCGGGTCGTTAAGTGGAATGTGGCCTATCTTACGGGTGGTTTTAGGTGGTTGACTCTAATCATGAACAACTCAAGAAAGTAGAAGACCATTTAGCTAAGCTCCAAAATGACATCCTAAAGCACCCACAAGACCCTACTCTTTATCTGAAGCTTCAACAACACAATAAGAAGTTGAGCCAACCACCTAAAACCACCCGTAAAATAGGCCATATTCCACTTAACCACCCCGAATATGACTAATAATTTTTAACCTCCCGTAAAAGACTCTCCGTTAGCAAATCGCCACCCTTGGAACCTTTCCGTCAAAAAAATCCGTTAAATCATGTATTTTTACCTTTTTGCCCCTAGGTTCATCTTCCTCCTCTCGACACTTGGCCCCGAAACCCTAGAATTCAAATCCCCTTCCACCATGCTCCCCTCGTACAATACCAAATCCCTCAATCCGTCCCCATTTGCGGTCTTCTTCCCAATTCCGGCCACCAGCGCCTCTTCCGCGGCGAAATCGGAAGCGTTGAGGGTTAGATTGGAGGCGAGGAGGGTTCCAAGAGGGTTCTAGAGGGATCGGGTGCTGGTTCGGCCAGATCCGTGGTCGAGCAAGGGCTTGGCCATCGAATCTGAGAAGTTGCAAGCGAGATCGAACGGGCGAACGAACGGAAGGAGAGTCGGAGTTCGGGCTGGAGGTCGGCAGGTCGGGATCGAGCAAGGGTTCCGGTGGGTTTTGGAGGGTGGTTATGGGGGTTCGCGCTAGGGATTTGACGGGGCCGGTCTCGCGTTGTCGTGGGCTAGAAAGTAGGTTTGGTTGGGTGGTCGGGGCTGGGTTGCGTCGGGGTCGGTTGTGGGCGACCAAGGGCCGACGGTGGCGGCGCGGGCGGGCCGTCGAGTTGGCCGGAGGCGTGAAGGTTCCCAGATCTGGGATTTTGTGAATGAAGGGGAATGGCAGATGAGTATCGAGAGGAGGAAGAAAAATCCAGGGGTAAAAGGGTAAAAATACATGATTTAACGGATTTTTTTGACGGAAAGGTTTCAGGGGTGGCGATTTGCTAACGGAGAGTCTTTTACGGGTGGTTAAAAATTATTAGTCATATTCGGGGTGGTTAAGTGAAATATGGCCTATTTTACGGGTGGTTTTAGGTGGTTGACTCTCAGAAGTTTCAAGGTCTTTTGGACTTTCAACATAGATATTGGAAACAAAGAGCAAAAGTCAATCATCTACAACTCTCAGATAAAAACACTAGATACTATCAAAGCATAGCCAAAATTCGGAGTTCTAGGTAGAAAATAAACTCTTTCCAAACTTAGGAAGGGGTGATCCTCCATGACCATGATCTCATAAAGACGGAGATTACAAAGGAATTTAAAACCCACTTCTTCAGCAATGAAATAAACACTACATCTCATCAAGACCTAGAAATCATTCCGAGATTGATATTGGACACTGATAATGAGCGTCTTTGTCAACAACCAACGATAGTTGAAATCAAGGAGACTATACTCAAATTGGCTTCTAACAAGATGCCTGGCCCTGATGGCTTCCTAGTTGATTTTTTCCAAAAATATTGGAGTATAGTTGGAAACTCGGTCACCCTAGTTGTTAATCCTTTTTCCACTCATCCCCGATGCTCAAGGAAATTAACCATACCTTCATTGAACCCTCTCAATATCAACTATTTTTGTCCCATCAGTCTTTGTAACACTGTTTACAAAATAATCTCGAAGCTGATTGCAAATAGACTGCGGAACATACTCCTGAAAATTATTCATCCGCTTCAGGGTGCTTTTCTTGATGGTTGCCTTATCCAAGACAACATTCTGATTGCACATGAGATTTTCCATTCCTTTCATCGTAAGAAAAAAAAGAAAGAAAGGATGGATGACCCTTAAACTTGACATGGAAAAAGCATATGATAAAGTTGATTGGAATTTCTTAAAAAAATCCTCACCAAATGAGGATTTCATCCCAAATTGATCACATGGGTGATCACGTGGGTCATGACATGTATAACGTCTACATTCTTTGCGGTGTTAGTAAATGATGAACCAGGGCCGATCTTCGGGCCAACAAGAGGATTACGACAAGGAGACCCTTTAGCTCCCTACATCTTTATTATAACAATGGAGTATCTAGCCAGAATCTTGGATAAGGAAGCAAGGCTCCCCACTCTACTCAACTAACAAAGAATGGTACTTGTTTGTCCTTTTTGAGCTTTGTGGATGACACTATGATATTGGCAAATGCAACCTGTGACAATATGAGCTTTATAAAATCAACTCTAGACTCATATGCGACAAAAACGGGACTTGTAATTAATTTCCACAAGAGTAGTCTCCAATGCTCTCCAAACATCAAACGGACGACTGCTTCATCCTTAGCCAATTTTCTTAACATACCACTAACAACAAACCTAGAGAAGTATCTTTGAATTCCGATAGTTTGTGGACGGGTCAAGAACCATGTTTTTGATGACGCAATTGCAAACCTCAAGAAACAACTTTCTAAATGGAAGGCCAAATTACTTTCCCAGGCCGGGAGAGTAGTCTTTATCCAAGCCAATTTAACATTGAAAACCAACTTCCTAATGCAATGTTTTTTACTGCCTTGGGAGGGTTGGGATCAGATTGATAAGGTCAACAAGAATTTCTTCTAGAACAAATACAACCCAGGCTTCCACCCTTTGATCTCATGGGACAGCCTATGCACTCCGAAAGTTGAGGATGGGCTGGGTTTTAGATCGGCGAAAGTGACTAATTTGTCCCTCCAAATGAAGCTTCTTTGGAAAATCTTAAATGAACCTGCTAATATGTGGGTCAAAATTGAAACTGAAAAATATATTGGCTCTACTAATGTCCTAGACTATGAGAAAGGTGTGAATCTCTCTTGGTAGTTTAGCCGTCTCCTCCATCTCAGAGACACTTTCCACAAGGGCCTTAGATGGCAATTAGGTTCTGGCCAAAACATTTGCTTTTGGACTGACCGATGGGCTTTTAAAGACACCCTACATTATTTTGATGACTCGAATATCAATGCAAAGGTTTCTGACTTCACTTTACCTGATAAACAATGGAACACAGAGAAACTGCTTCACATACTTCCCCAAAACCTTGTCAATCACATTTGTAGTATTCGTATTCCCATTTTCGAGATCCCAAACAAACTAATCTGGACCCCATCACCTAATGACAATTTTACAGTCAAATCTGCTACGAACTTCCTTCAACGACAAGGGTCTCATCCCTGTTTTGGTGGGAAGTGGATTTGGAAGCTCCTAACACCATCAAAATTTAAGGCGTTTCTTTGGAAGGCCTGCTCAGATGCCCTTCCTACTATAGAGCGCCTTAATCGACACTACCACAAAGTCTTTAGCCAATGTAGCCTTTGCGGATTGGCAGATGAAGACTTGAATCATCTTTTTTTCCAATGCCCTTTTACTATTAATACCCTTAAGAACATGGAACGGATAATACAGAAATCTCTCCCGCTCATCTCTAACCATGATTTTGTCACCAACTTGGAGCTTATGCGCGCTATAAATGATTCCTTTTATCTTTTACCTTTTGCTTGGTTTCAGGTCTAGCTCTCCCGAAACTCTGTTATTTTTAGAAATGCTCCAAATGTTGATCCCAGGGTGGTCCGCAGCACAACTACCAAGAATTACTTTACTTGGCTTTCTTCTATACAAGCTCCCCGAACAACAAGAAAAAATCCAACACACAAGTCCTCCACTGGCAGAAGCCAAGAGCTGACTAGGCAAATATTAAATTTGACGCCTCCTTCAGATCTGATGGGGGGCATCCATCTCGTCTATTGTTCGGCTACGAGATGGGAAGGTGTTGCCCATTACTAGACAATGTTGCCGTGTGAGCTGTGCTCTGGAAGTGCTTCGAAGCACTGACTCTTCTCGCGGCTATCAACAAAGCTCATTAGCTTCATCTTTCCAAAATCATCGAAAGTGACAACCTTACAGTCATCAATGTCCTCAAGCGTAATTGGAAGGTTCCTTGGGAACATGGTACAATCTTTCATGACATTCACAATACTCTTCCAGACCTGGACTACTAAACCAGCTTCATTAATTCACCCCCCTCATCAAGGACGTCTGTAAACCTGGATGCCTAGACTCCGAAAATATTATTTCTCCTGAAAAAGTTTAGTAAAATCATCCGAAAGGATGATCTAGGCTGACTCTACTTTAGATAGGGAGCCTAATGTTTTACCTTGTGCAAAAAAAAAACAAAAAAAAAACGATCCCTGTTGACGTCTGACGCATGACAACCCAACTCCAACTCAACTTGAATCATGATCGAACCCAATCCGACCCGACTTGAGAGGTCTAAAGGAGGGCTACTTGACGGATTTTAATTACTTTTTCAAAAGAGGAAATAAAAGATCTTTTCTTGTGGGCCAGAGAGCCCGCTTTCATAAGAGGCCCAGAAATAGATGGGCTGCAGGCTGGTCCAGGAAGATGCACGTGGGGGGTCACGTGCCCGCATATCCTCCTTTGACGCCTACTGAAGATTCCGCACGCCGACGCGACTGCCCCCCTACTCACGCCGTCAAGCCTCACCCACTCAATTTGATGCTGGTACCGTACCCACCGTCCACTCAAAAAAGGGCGAAAAGTCTCTCAATGTAGACGCCGTTGCCTCTCAACTTCCTCACCGATTTCCCCTCACCTCACATTTGCTATTGCTTTCGATCTTCCGCTTTCTCTCTCTCTCCATATCGTCGATTTTCGCCGACGTAGGACGAGAGCGATGGCAATGGAGGAGGAATTCGCTAGAGAGTTGGATGTGGCGGTTCGAGTAGTTCACCTGGCTTGCGATCTCTGTCAAAGAGTCCAGAGGAATCTGCTTTCCTCTGATGGGGATCAGGTCAAGTCCAAAGATGACGATTCCCTTGTTACTGTTGCTGGTAATACCATTACTCTTTCAATTATTTCTTTGTTTTTGTCCAGATTTTGGCCATTGGTTTGCAATTCGGAGATTTTTGTGTCTTCTAGCTGTTTTGGTAGGCTGAGCTCACTGTTTGATTTTGCATTTGAGAGTGTTCTGGATGCTTGATTTTCCGCTTCGCTTCAATTCTTGGATTGTTTCATTTTGCATTGTGCAATGGAAATTTTCTCATCAATAGTGTTAGTCTATAGGATAGTAAACCTAAAAGATGACTGCAATTGAAGAAATGTCTTGATTCCAATGAATTTGGATTTGGATTTCTCTCTTTAAGAAATACGCCTAGTTGGTGGCTTGCTGCAATAGTTTTTGGCATTATTTTATTTGACACCATGAGATGGGGTAGGTGAAGACAAACATGAAGAATTTTCGTAGGCCTGTGACAATTGAAACACTGTGAATGCTTTTGGTCATTTCTTAGGTGGAAAGATAGATTTTTTTTTTACTGAGTGCATAGTATATGTATGTATATACACAAAATTTACAAAAGTCAGGTATCTGCTGTTTTAATTCCTCGGATTGACGAATCAAATTTGTGATTTTAACATGATAGACAATTTACTGCCACAAGTATCATGAAAAGGGAAGAATGCATTCCTTAGAAAAGAACACTCAATTGCTGAGTTATCTGACCCACCCCTGCTCATCAGGCCATCATAGTTGAATGAGAGAAAATCATGTAAGAGAAAACATGAATTATTTAAAACAGAAAGCTAACACTGTATGTACTACATAATGCCAGTACCTGTGTCTAAAAAGTAGCTTGATTTGCCTTCATATCCTCATGAATCATGATATGCCTGCTTCATGCTTTGGTTTCTAGGATGTATAAAGTTGTGTCAGTGTGGTTAAGGCTTTCAAATGATCATATCACTCCAACTTGCCATGTATTGCATGTGAATTTGATGACAGAACGGCATTACTACATGAACAGATTATAGTGTTCAAGCTGTTGTCAGCTGGGTACTATCAGAATCTTTTGGAAGCCAAAATGTGTCCATTATCGCTGAAGAAGACGCTCAAATGCTTTCAGAGGCTAAGTCATCAGGTTTATTGGATGTTGTAGTCAAGACTGTAAATGAATGCTTGTCTGAAGCATCTAGATTCGGTCTTAAGAATCCCAGTCGCCCTCTTGGGCAGTCTGAAATACTTGAAGCCATTGGTCGATGCAACTCTTCAGGAGGCCTTGCTGGAAGGCATTGGGTTCTTGACCCTGTTGATGGCACTTTAGGATTTGTACGTGGTAATCAGTATGCTGTTGCCTTAGCATTGCTTGAAGAAGGGAAAGTTGTTCTTGGAGTTCTTGGATGCCCCAATTACCCGGTCAAAAAGGAAATGCTAAATCATCATCACAAACCCACTTTGAAATCATCTCCAACTCCGAGCACATGGGAAAAAGGCTGCGTGATGTATGCAAAGAGAGGAACTGGCAAAGCATGGATGCAAACACTAGCTCCTGATGAACAGAGTTTCGATTGGAGGAAATCTGCAAGTTTGATCAGAGTTTCTCCTATTGAAGATCCATCTTTAGCAACCTTCTGTGAGCCAGTGGAGAAAGCTAATACTAGTCATTCTTATACCCAGGGGCTCGCTGAAAGTGTTGGCCTTAGGTATATATTCATTCTCCATTTGTTCTCCTTTAAATTCACTTGCATTGGTGGCTTTAAATTCATTATGTGCTGAATATAAAGAAAATCTAGACATAAATGGCTACATACATTATGAATGAAGCATAAGAAAGATGTTGCACTTTTAAATTGGCATTCACACGATACATTTTCTGCGTAAAAGATAAAAGGTCCTTTTTTGGCGTTCCTTCTCCTATGTAATTTGAATGGTAATCATGATGCTGTCCATTTCTAAATTTGAAGTGTCTTTGTCTTTAAACTAGGACAGTGTCTTTTTTTTGTTCTTTTGACTGTTCTGCATTTCATAGTGAGCCGTTTAGAGCTGCTGTAATGAATCTCTTTCCACATCTTATGGGTAGAAAACAGCCTTTGCGAGTGTACAGCATGGTGAAATACGCTGCCATAGCTCGTGGAGATGCCGAAATTTACATGAAATTCGCAAGTTTTGGGTATAAAGAGAAGATATGGGATCATGCTGCCGGAGTGCTGATTGTGCAGGAGGCCGGAGGCGTAGTAACAGACGCCGGTGGACGTCCACTGGACTTCTCAAAGGGTATCTTCTTAGAAGGCCTTGATAGAGGTATTATAACTTGTTCTGGAGCCATTCTTCATGAGAAGATTATTGGGGCTGTTTATGCTAGTTGGGAATCCTCTGTTCTCTGAACATCTGATCCACGGTACAAGTATGAATAACTGGTGTTTTGTAATACAAACTGAGGTAAGGCTCATAAAATGTTTTGTGCTTGAGCCTTAAAACCTTATATCGTACCGTATACCTTGTAACTCCAATGAGCCATACTTTTGACAAACCCCTAATGTATAACGTCCAATTATCTCCTTTGATAATCCGAGTTTCTGCAAGTGTTTGGCTATCTCATTTATAAATTCACCGACACGTATATGAATGTTTTTTTTTTCGCTGTCGTAAGTCGTAGTAGTAGATTCTTAAACAACATGAAGGTCTACGGTCATAAATTTGGCTGTGTAGAATTGTTCCAAAGTCAATGCTTTATAAATAAGTTATGAGCTGAGTAATTTACGGACGGTCGTCCCTTCATATATTATTTTTATAATGAGTCCTGATTTCATAATCAATCTAGCTTAAGGTTTAGGTCAAAGTCAAACAGACCGTCAAATGTGCATGAATAAGTGCGTACGTTGTGTCAACCGGAGCTAGCACGGCTATACGTCCTTCCAAACGTGTCACTTTGGACACCGGGCTATTGTAAACACGAAAGATCAACAAACACTAGTAAGATATTAAGTACGTTCCTCTATGACAGATCGGAGCTTGAAAGCCTAGCCAACAACAACATTTACCCATATAGTCCCGCAGATGCAGGATCTGGGGGTCAAGATGAGGGTATTCCAGACCTTGATGAAATACGCTCGAAAAAACCCTAAGACAAACACCCAAACCACCCAACAACTACAAACAACAAGCTACAAGACTCCAAACTAAAACTGAAAAAGGACTCAAAATAAAGACAAGTTTAAAGGAAATTAAACTAGTTATCTAACACCAAGGCTTGATCCTTCAGGTTAACAAAGTCTGCTCTGTCATAAACAAGAAAATATTTTGCCTCAAGCCCAATGACGGACCAAAAATTTCACTGAGTGGGGACTAAATATACAAAATACGTTTTTTTTTCTAGCAAGGTCATGGGTGTAGCTAGAGTTGTTAATCGAGTGGATCAGAACAAGTTCGGGCCGGTCGTTTTGGTGCTCAAAACAATCCAAATTTGATTAAAATCTGAATATTTTGAGGGTTGGACAATTTTGTATCAGGTTATTTAATCGGGTAAACTTGGGTTTTTGGATAATTTCAATCGAGTTATTTACATTTTGTGCTGACTTGGATTTCAATTCTGATCATATTTTGAATGATGATTTTTGTCCTACTTTCATTAATTTTAACGTTAAATATTTAATGTAATTAAATTTAAATTTAAATCAAAATTATAATTATAATAAATATTCATTATTATTAAGTTGTAAGATAAAATATATATTTAAGTATATTTATATATAATAAATGTATCTAAGTTATCTTATCAAATGATATTGTTTTTAAAATAAAAGTACTATATTAGATAATTTCATTTATATTTGATCATTGAATGCAAAATTATGGATTTTTTTGGATCGAGTGTTTTTGAGTCTAGGGACTTTTTTTTTTCAAATAATATTGGATCGGGTAACTGATACACAAAGGAATACGTCTAACTCAAGGGATTCATGGAGGAAGACGAGCTCAAGAAGAAGGCCTAGACCTTACAAGAGGTCTCGAGCATTCAAGTATAAGGAGGCTTTGAAGAAGCTACATGAAGTGCATCAACCTTTGTCAAGTAGATATTGGAAGATGAAGAAGACGAAGGAGATGGTCTCAGGACCGACCCATAGGGGGGTCGAGCACGACCCACATAGGGTCGATCACGACCCATCTAGGGTCAATCACGACCCTCCCAGGGTCGATCCTAAGGGTTATCAAGAAGCGTCCGCCGGTTTCCTTGTTTAGCTTGCGTCCCAAGTTGTTTCCTTTTATTGTTTATCAAACTATTTCCATATTTTGGTTTCCTAGATTTGTAATTATTATTATGAGATATTCTTTATATCTTATGATAATAATTTAGGATTTGTTTTTCTAGGGTTAGAATAAATACTTGAGTTTTCCCTTTATTTCTTTTCAGCGTATTTTGAGAAGAGAACCTTGTGTTTCTCTTCCTACGCCTTTGAACCTTTGTTGATTTGCTTTGAGTTTGATTCAATCAAGTGTTTGTTGGTTTGATTCATCCTTGTGCTCTTGTTCTTGTTCCGTTCGTGAGTGTATGATCGAGTTTGTGCAAGATTCAACAAGGGTTGGTGTGATTTGCTCTTGTCCAAAGTCTAGATCCTACAATCGCTTCCGAGGCCGACGATCTACCCGGGTTGTCGTGTATCAGTAACTTTGGATTTTCAAATGACTTTATATCGGGAACGTTCGTACACATGCTCATATTAGACTAATACAGAGACGGGACCAGAATAAACATATTGAGGGGGCCAAATCTTTTAAATTAATCAAATATAGCGAACTTACAACTTATAATAAGAACATAATGATTAGTTTTTAGCCGAAAAAATACTTTAGTATATTATAGAGAACAATTTATTTCTTAACTCTATCAAAATCTCTAAATAATTTTCTAAGAAATCGATTATATCTCAATTTTTTTGTATAGTAACTAGCTAGGACCATTTATCTTCGTTTTCATTGTAAAAAACTAAAATATATTATCATTGTTTAATCACCACTTGTTTATAATTATCATCGTTTTATTGAAAAGATACCAACATGTTTTAGAAAAAAATAACGTGTATGATTCAATATATCTCACCAATAACATACTGTTTGAAACTAATATGAAACTATAAGGTTTAGGAAAAGAAAAAAAAATATTTAGAATTAGTAAATAACTTTTAAAACTGGTTTGCAGAAGTTCAATCTTCCAATGTTCATAACTTTTTGGTCAGATGTCGGATTAAAGCGTATAATATATCAAATCGAAGGTCTCGAAAAGAGGAACATATATGCCTAAAAAAATTTGGATTAGGGGGGCCTTGGCACCCACTGGCCACAACATAGTTCCGCCTATGACTAGCACATTTATATATAATTATAAATTTCGGATTCGGACCAATGATAAACGAATACATATTTTTAATAAAATATTTTTTAAAAAATTAAGTAGGGCCACATCCCCCACGAGGACTGTACAATGTAGTTCCGCCTTTGCACAAGATTAATTAGAGCATCCACAATGGAGAGTATGTAAATCTCTTAACCTTTAAAAAAAAAAAGTCAGTAAAAATTCAGAATATGGCAGAGAAACCTCTCTGTAGAAATGAAAATTTCTTCTGCAAGAATACCAAACTGTACATTTCTCTGCCAATTATCTGATGTGGAGGAGAGAGAATACCAAAAAGCAACTTGAGAAATCTTTTTTCACTCTCTCCATAGTGGATGCTCATAGACATCCTTGAGCGAGAAATAAACATCAAAATAATGAGCAAATAATCACTTGGAAATCCCCGATACCCCACGATGAGGTGGAAACGCACATCAATCCACGCTTAAGCCCAAAGCGTCAAGCTTGTTCATTTTCAATCACTCCTTCAAAAAAGCACCGTTATAACACTAATCCAGTACGTTTATGATTAACCTATACTACCAATAGGTACAACATTATTCGAATGACCGTTTTGTTTTTCCCTTTCTACTGTGGAATTACCTCACCTTAACTTTCTTTCTTCTGTTTTAGGAATTGCACTACAGCTACACCTTGAAGAAAAGGACAACGTTCAAAGCCCCTAAATATTCTACGTAGGACGCGCTAAAGAAGCGGTGCTAGTGCGCTACTGCCAATTAAAGCAAAAATATATATTTCGATCCAAAAAAAATAAAAAAATACTACCACTATTAAATCCACCTCCAATCTGGGTATTAAAGCAACCCAAATCCCCTTGTTCACTCGAACGCTAAATTCGTCTGTGTCTGTGTACCCATTGAGGCCCCCACCGCCCCTCCAATCTGTAGGAATCTCTTGACTGACGAAACCAAAACGCGTCGCCTGACGTTTCCTTTCCGCTTTTAACCCCTCCCTTGCACTCACACTCCACTTGCCAAATTCAACAACAACAAGAACACGCAGAATGGGGAAGAAACCGAGTCGAGATTGGTCCGAAATCTACGCAATCTACGGGATCGAGGAGTGGCAAACCCTGGGCTTCCTCCTCTTCCACGCCGCCGTCTTGTCCCTGGTCTCCCTCCTCTTCCTCCTCTACTTCTCCCCGATCTGCTCCTACCTCCACTCCTTCGCCCTCCTCTCCTCCTCCGCCCGCCTCCTCGCCGGCTCGATCGGCGCCGTCGTCGCCCTCGCCGCCGTCTGCCTCTTCTCCGCCGCCGGCAACCTCTTCTACTCCGCCGGCGCCCTCCGCTGGGAGATGTCCCACCGCATGCTCGACGCCGTCGCCGACTGGTCCAGCGTCCGCACCGCCCTCGACGTCGGCTGCGGCCGCGGCGTCCTCCTCAACGAAGTCGCCAAGCGGATGAAGAAGGAAGGCAGCTCCGGCCGCGTTGTCGGCTTGGATCTCAACCGCTCCGCCACCGTGTCTACTCTTCGCTCCGCCTCCATCGAAGGCGTCCAGGTTTTTAAACAGGCTTAAAACATATACAGACACCTTGATTTGATTTGTCAGGAAAAGGGCATTTATGTAATTATGGCTGAATTGGTTGGATCAGGAGTACGTGACTTGTAGGGAGGGGGACGTCCGGCAGCTGCCCTTCAGCGACAACTACTTCGACGCGGTGGTGTCGGCGGTGTTCGTGCACCGCGTCGGGAAGGAGTTCGGGCGGGGCACAGCGGCGGCCGCGGCCGAGAGGGTCAGGGTGGTCGGGGAGCTGGTCAGGGTGCTCAAGCCCGGCGGAGTAGGGGTCGTGTGGGACGTACGGCACGTGCCCGAGTACGTGCGCAAGCTCCAGGAGCTGCGAATGGAGGATATTCGCGTGTCGGAGCGAGTCACGGCTTTCATGATGAGCAGCCATATCGTCTCGTTCCGGAAGCCATGTCAGCAGGCCGTGGGCCCCCGCGAGGTCGCCCTCGACTGCACGTTTTATGGCTTGGGTTTGGATCAGGACGGTGAGGCGTTATTATGTTAGTTGGGGAACGTACCATGGCTGGCTGTCAAGGAAAATGGGTAGATGAGGAGAATGTGTACATTTAATGGGGTATCATTGACATAAATAGGTAGAAGATCGATCCTTGCAATAATTGTCTATATGCGAGGATGTTGATGCTGTTAAGCAGTGAATGATTAGTGTGATACGTATAGCTGTGGGAAATAATGTTATATGAATGCGGAGGAGGCGAAGCCAACTCCCCTTTTTAATTCATTAGTGTACGTAATTTCGTGTTTAAGATATCCTATAGTTGTATTCTGTATATTAGCTCACATTTAGCAAGATGTGTCTTTCTATTCCCTCGAACATGTAATCGTTAAATGTTAATGATGTATGATGAACGTATAAATTAAGTGATGCACTAGTTACGATCATTGGAAAAAACAAATATCTCATATTCCTTCTACTTGATAAATTCCACCCAAATTGCCATACAAAGTCGAACAATATTGATTAGATTTAGAAGGAACACAAACGAGAATCAACCCGCAGTCCCAAGACGGTGCTAGGCATCATGTAGACACGGCAAATGCGCTGCAGAATACATCATCAGACCCTCGTATTTACAACTTTTTTTCCATTGGGTCCTTATACTAAAAATTGTTCAAACAGAACCCTGTTCAAAAAATTATAAGTACGGGGTCTATTGATGTATTTTGCCTCGAAGAAAGATTGAAACTCCACACCTTCTTCCACATAGTGCAACTGCCAACTACCCACATCATTAGAAGGACTACCGGTGCATGAACGACAACTTAGATGTCACTGATACGTTATTTTTAATATATTTTATTGTAATTTTATTGTTAGGTATAATTATTTCTTCTCGGATTTTTCTTACGGTTCTTTTCTGAGACGCTTTTATTGAACCGTTAGGTTAGGATTAGGTTTTAGTGTTTCATTATAAATACTCTTGTATGTCTTCAATGAAGAAAGAAATCAATAACATAGTTTACCCTACTTGCCTATCCTCCCTCAATTCTACCGTCACTCTCCCTCCAAGGCTGCAATCCTCTTCACTTCACGACTACCAATCACGTTTATCCGAGCTGTTCCCACACCGGGTGCACCTCACCCCCCTTGACCAACAAGGGTATCGATACGAATCCACATTGGGTATGTATCAGTCACCCCCCATTTTTAGGCTAGCTATAAAGAGTTTGATATGTCATATCCACTTGTCCGAGTGATAACTAGACCTAACTACCATTACCACTACATGAATTTATCCCACATCAAACGAATTAAGAGAAATCCACTAATATATAAAGAGGGTGAAACCCTTGTCTAATCTATTGACTTAAGTTTTTGAGTTAAAAGATGAATCTAGACCTTATATACATAATGATTAGATTTACCCGACACATCACCTGTTTTCTCGACATGACAGTGATGGATAATATATATTTGTTTTAATAAGAAAAAGGATTAGGGTCGTCCAGACGTCCACCTAAATCATCTGCAAAGGATGAGAACTGGTTACTAATAAGAAAAAGGCAAATTGCCGCTTTAGAGTCTCAAACCCGAGAACTCATGGTACACCCATGACTCCATGAGATACCACGAGTGCTCAACTAGTAAAGTGAGCTGAGCTCACCTCCTCCTCCATCAACCATAAGATTCTAAGACAAAAAAATTCCTTAATCCTAAAAAATGATATAAACAAAAGTGCACAGTTTACCTTTTTACGTAATTGCCTAATTTTATTTCTTATAGAATCTATATACGATGTTCCAGAGAAAATAGATGTTGATAAAAAATTCTTCGAAATAAATCACTAATGGTCCCATGGTCTAGTGGTCAGGACATTGGACTCTGAATCCAGTAACCCGAGTTCAAGTCTCGGTGGGACCTTTTTTTACCAATTTTTCCCCAGACTCTTTTTTTTAAAGGCAGGGTAAAACAGACATTTCGCAAAGCCAACGATGGTATAAAACGAGTTGAAGATAAAAGTATTTGGATTAGACGAAGAGCTGCCAAGGTAACCAAGCAAAGCCATGGCTTTATCGTTATCCTCTTCGTCTATTCCCTTCTATCTCGCACCTTCTTCGTTTCTCAGTTCACCACACCAACGCCTTGTGTTCTTCCCAATTCGCTCCCTATTCGGCTCTATCCGGGTCCGCACCGATCACCCGCCAAAAATGCTCTCCAAATTAGGGCTCGTTTATGCACAATGTCGCTCAGAGGTATCTCTTGTTTTTGCTCAACTTTATCTGTTCAATTCTGTCATCATCTTACCATGCTGTTCTGCAGGACATAAATTTGACACAGATCCATGATATATGCTTACTGTAATTAGCTCAATTTCATAGCTCAGTATTTCTATAGCGAGGAATTTTAAGGGAATTTGATTACCTGACATTAGTAAGTACCAGGAATAGATGACATGGCTGTTATCTTGCAGATTGTTTATTTTTATTGTCTGTATGATATGATGATCCTTAACGCATTGATATTGTACTACATTCCAGAAGTTGTAGTGCATTAACCAATTTTGCAATTGTGAGTGTAAGAGGTTAGTTGTTTGTTTGTCTCATGATTATCCCAATTCATAAATGAGATTTCAGTCATGCAGGAAGTCAGAGATAAGCAGCACTGTTCAGATTCCTCTCCTAATTTGTTGCCTTCATGTGGAATGAAGAGGTTTGAGAGTGCTGTTGCAGCCCTTCTTGTTGCTGTTCAGATCTCATCTCCATTACCTTTTTCAGTAATGGACGAGTATTTCATTCCTCCTGCAAAGGCTGTGCTTTATTCTCCAGATACCAAAGTTCCGAGAACCGGAGAACTTGCTTTGAGAAGAGCTATCCCTGCAAATACAAACATGAAGACGATTCAGGTAGTTGTTAGAAGTTTTCTTATTTTGTTTAGATGTTAAATTGCCATAGCTAAATAGGTTTCTAAGCTACAAATATATAGCTGCAGGGAAAATCGGATATATATTTATATATGTTAGATTAGCTAAAAATATTCTTTGCATTTTTCAGGAATCTCTGGAGGATATTTCATACCTGTTGAGGATACCACAGAGGAAACCATATGGAACAATGGAGGGGAATGTAAAGAAAGCATTAAAGGTAGGAGCATAATCTGTTCTTTATAACTTCCATTTCTGTGGTGCTTTTTTTTCTTCTTGATTAGACATACCTGGGATTGTTATATATAAAGGCTAAGAAATTAAACAGGGTCTGACTAGCGTTTCTTTTTGTGATGGTCTCTTATATTCAGATAGCAAAGGATGAAAAGGATACTATCTTAGCAAGCATGCCTGTGGATCTTAAGGAAAAGGGATCTGTGCTGTATACATCTCTTATTGAGGGGAAGGTAACTATGTTGCACTTTCACTTATTCTGTGAAATCTGTTGTCTGGATTTTGAAGCTGAATGATTTAGGTGCCTTTGCAATTATACCAGAATACCATACCATGCTGTATACAAATTTTCAATTTTCATGGCATAAAGAAGGAATGTCATTTTGCCTTCTCAGGGTAGCCTGCAAGATCTCCTTGAGTACATAAAGGATAAAGACCCAGACAGAGTATCAGTAGGCCTTGCTTCTGCACTGGATACTGTTGCAGAGCTGGAATTATTACAGGTAACTACAAGGGACAAAATTTGGTTTACCTTGAGCTAGTGATTGAAATAGTTGCTTATTTATTTTCATTTGACATTTGCTGAGATCTAATCTGCCATGTAATTATCTTAAGTTGGGAATATGTTTTCTTCTGAATAGGCTCCAGGGTTGCAGTTTTTGTTGCCGAAGCAATACGTTGAATACCCAAGGCAAGTCGAATTTTGTAGACTAGACAAACGATCACTTTGGAAATCATTTTATCATTTTAACTTGTTTTGAAAATAGTGTTCGCTTGTTTAAACGCCCTCTGCATTGTTTATTCTATCATTCTTACTATGAATACTGTTGTCTTAGTCAATGAATTAAACATTACATTGACCGAAAAAAAATAATTAAACATTACATAACATGGATTATATATCTAAACAGCTCAAACTTTATGTACAGATTAACTGGGAGAGCTATTGTTGAGTTTACAATTGAAAAGGGAGATGGTTCAACTTTTTTGCCTGAGGCCGGTGTGGCAAAAAATACAGCTACCATTCAGGTACCAGAGGCTTCCTCAGATTAGTCTGTAATATCTGCTACAGGATATGCTATCATTAATGTCTCATTACATAAAATACCAGATCCGTCATACTTAATACGGTGCTTTTTATACATTTATGAGATTGTATTCGTAGCATATCTCATATCAGCTGTTGCAGACCATCCTTAGATAGCTGTTGCTTACATACATCTTCTTTTGGCTTACAGATTGTCATTGATGGATATTCAGCACCTTTGACAGCAGGAAACTTTGCGAAACTGGTAAGGTACTTGAATATTCACTTCAATCTCATATCAAAACACAACAATCTTTTTAACCTACCTTGAAGTGAATTATATTGATTATTTGGCATTGGTTCAGGTAATTGACGGGGTCTACAACGGTACAAAGCTCAACTTCACTGAACAAGCTGTTCTGTCTGACAACACACTAGATAGGAACACAGGCTACAGCGTTCCTTTGGAAATTAAACCATCTGGTCAATTTGAGCCACTATATAAAACAATGCTGAGTGTTCAGGTATTTACAACTTCAGAAAACTATTTATTTTTCATATTTGATTCTAGCTTATGTATATCTTCATATGCTTGCATTGTTAGGATGGTGAATTGCCAGTGCTTCCATTATCGGTTTACGGAGCAGTTGCTATGGCACATAATGATGTTTCAGAGGAATACTCATCTCCAAATCAGTTTTTCTTCTACCTATATGACAAGAGGAATGTAAGTGTGGTTAATACAATTAAAATCAGCTAATCCTTGTCAAGATTTGCATGTAATCTCTCTATACTTTCTGAACCTTACCTTTCTCCTATGTTGTATTTTTAGTCTGGCTTAGGAGGATTGTCTTTTGACGAAGGTCAATTTTCCGTTTTCGGGTATGTTCACTGTTTAGCTGCTAGGAATTGTTGCTTGTATACCTGAAATTGTACAAATTAGGCTCTCATTCCTTTTATTCATCCGAGTCATTTGGGATGGTTTTGATAATTGCAGTTACACAACAGTTGGAAGAGAAATCCTTCCACAGATTAAGACAGGTGACATCATAAGATCTGCAAAGTTGGTTGAAGGTCAAGATCGTCTCATGCTACCTCCAAGTGAAACTTGAACTTGCTGTGTGCACCCTTGATTTCATATTGTTTTCCTTCCTTTCTTTCTGTCTGGGTTTGTTGTTCGTGATCTCAATCGAATGCCCATGACTGCATCACATTTCATTAGTCACTGAAATGTCTCAAAAACGCTCTTTTGCCACATGTAACTTTAGTTTTGTTTATCTGTAAACGGATGTCAGGTCGTAGAATGAATCATTCATTACATATTCCTTCCATCTCTTTTAGGAATGACCATGGACATAGATGTAAAATTTCTAATAACTAGGTATGTTTTCCTGGTTTTCTATTGAAATCAAAGTATCATGTATTTCTAGCGTAGATTTTCCGAAGAGGTTTGATCTCAATCTTGGGCCCCAATTATCTCACATCCACAAATCAACTAGGTCCAAAAGCCCAAAATATATAGAACATGAGGATGCCATCAACTCAAGTCTTCAACGGTTCAACTATGATGACTTGTCAATGTGTCACTCATGGCCTCTGCTCCTCATCTTCATATGGGACCCATCTTGAGCTTCATATTTTTACAACAAAATTCCAATAATTACAAGAAAATATGTCCACACCTTCTACGAGTTTTTTTAATGAGAAATATACATAAAATAATCTTCCCTTTGAGAATAGTTACAACTCACTTGTCTAGTTGCGTCTATTGTAGCTCTATTCGTTTACACCATATTATTGAAAATAATGCAAAATAAGCTTTTATTTTGGCTCTAGAAAATTCACGCCTCTCTTACGCACAAATTCCAACACAAAAATAAGCTCTAGTAGTGCACTCTTTTTGCATCCGAACATACCCCGTGTCTTTTGGATGCCCCGTCTGCGGAGTCCCATCTTAACCCTCAAATTCCCAAAATTGCACCGGGTTTGCAACCTAAGCATTACATTCAAGCCTGTTTTTTTTTTAAAAAAAAATTGTGAACCATGATGTTACATTATCATTCATGTGCTATTAGGATTGATTATGCGTAATATCAAGATGAAATTTATTATATCATATGACTATTAGCGATCAAAAATGTTATTTTACGCTAATCATCAAAACTCACCCTATGGTTGATGCTATTTACCGCAATTTCAAAAAATAGGTTATTTTTGCAACTATCTTATTTTCTGCAATTTTCCCTTTTTTTATACCGAAGATTCTAAGGTTTTTGTAGAGTGAAAAAGATTCTACATTTTCTTGTCTAGAAATTGCATGGATAAACTGAAAGATGAAAGGACAACCACAAAAGTTTGTCGACCAAGGACCACTCTTCGTGTATGGCCTTTCCTTCACACCTGCTTCTATTTTTTTTATTCTAAGCAAATTATAAAATTATGTGAGCGTGCAAAGCCTACCGTGTGATCCAGAGTCAATCCCAGAAGATCCAGATCACTGGATCCATCGGACGGCTAAAAAATCATGTCCACATCTCTACGCTAGCCCTGATTGTAGAGAATCACACTGCTACCCCTGAAATCCTCCCCTTCCACCTCCGTCTCATTCTTGACTCGGAGAGAGAAACCACGTCGATTGAGAGGCTCGAGTCCTCTCCCCAAGTCCATCCATGGCTTCCTGTGTACACACAGGCATAATCACTCCTCCTCAAACCCTAGCCCCTGCATCCAAGTCGATCATCAAGCCTTTCAAAAACCAGCCACACTCGTCCAAGCCTCCCCCTCCCCAACAATTGAGCCTCGGCTCCGTTTCCTCAACGCCGAAACGCTGTTTCGCCGCCCGATCCGTGGCCAAGGAGCTCGATGTGCTACCGGTGCAGATCGGAGACTCTTCCGACCAGCAGGTCGCCGCCATGGCGATGGTGATTGATCGGGAGGGCGACGTGGTTGGTGGATTCGGCGGTGGCGGAGGAGGAGGAGAGAAGGACGGCGAAGAGGATCTTGAGAAGTTGATTGATAGGGCGATTAACGCCTCCATTGTTCTGGCTGCTGGTAGCTTTGCCGTTACGAAGTTGCTCACTATCGACCATGATTATTGGCATGTGAGTTCTCTGAATCTGTCATCTTCTTACAGCTTTGGAGTGATTCTGTTTCTGTTTCTGTTTCGTGAATTGGATTCTTACTGTGAGTTTCAAATGTCTGTGCAAGTTTGAGAGTGCTGGAAAGTCATTAATTGTGATTGATTGGATTTGAGAACTTGGCTGTAGATTAACATCTGAATTTCTGAAGAAAATTATGTCTGTTTGGTTGATTAGTGTTAGTTTAACTACGACTATACAATTGCAATCGAGTTTCTTATCCCCCAACAAAGCTTCTGTTATTAGCTGGATGCAAAGTACTTGTGTAGTTGCTTGAATAGTGTGATTGGATATTTTTTGTGAAGCCATTGGTTGAGTTTACCAAATGAAAAGTTGAATATATTGTGAAATGTGCTACTGATTGTTTACCATATATTATAGAGCTAAGCTGGCTAAACTCTCAACTTAATTGAAGTTATTTCCTGCTAGCTATATGCTGTTGCTGTTTACAAGGAAATTGATTCAACTTTTCTGATAGATTGTGTAATTCAATTTGTGTGGATTGAGACTTTGAGAGGAATCCTTTAGTCAATTACTTGCAGTGCTGGTCAAAATTGGTTTTTGAGCTTACATTTCATATCCATTTGATTGATGTTTCATTAATTTTTTCCCTCATTTTTTACTTGTGAAGGGATGGACTCTATATGAAATCTTGAGATATGCGCCCCTCCACAGTTGGACTGCATATGAGGAAGCTCTTAAAACAAACCCTGTATTAGCAAAAATGATGATCAGTGGAGTTGTCTACTCTTTAGGAGACTGGATAGCCCAGGTTTGTTTTCACATATCAGATTTGTTGCTATCTTTGAATAAAAATATTCTTGTTTGCTCATATTCCTTTGTTTAAGTTTGCAGTGTGTTGAAGGAAAACCCTTGTTTGAATTTGACCGAGCACGTATGTTTAGATCCGGACTTGTTGGATTCACACTTCATGGATCTCTATCACATTATTACTATGAGTTCTGTGAGGTGATCATTCTTGCATCAATTTTTGTTTCGTCATCTTCCTTTTGCTTCCCTTTTGCTATTCTTCAGTGGATTTTGATGCTTGAGTGATTCTCCAGGCCCTGTTTCCTTTCAAAGGCTGGTGGGTAGTTCCTGTTAAAGTTGCCTTTGACCAAACTGCATGGTCTGCAATTTGGAACAGCATTTACTATACCGTTGTTGGGCTCTTGCGACGTGATTCACCGGTGAATATTTTTAATGAATTGAGGGCAACATTTTGGCCAATGTTGACGGTAGGTGCTTTTACTGCTGATACCATATTATTTAGTGCCTTTTGAGTTATTGAGTACATAATGATCTGAAATGAGCCTAGATGGATTTTAACCTTTAGTACATAATGATTGGTATCAGCTGCTTGTGACTAGGGTGAAAATCTTGCAGCTTCCTTTCCGATATAATTACAACATTAGTCCTGGCATTTTAAGGTCTCATATGAAGAATCATTTACACTTAGAATGACAAGGATGAAATTTAAGTAATCAGCAACATAAATGGAAGGTTTATGACCTTGTGAGGCATTTTCACTATTATTTCTAACAAGCTTCTTCAGTTTTCACTTAGAATTGACGGCCTTGGTATCGCTTGTTAGCTGTATGTAATTTAGCTGTAGTTTTTCTCTAACAATGTATTGTTTGAATTTCTTTTGCAGGCAGGATGGAAGCTTTGGCCTTTCGCACACCTTATAACGTATGGTGTTATCCCAGTTGAACAAAGACTTCTGTGGGTTGACTCTATAGAGCTTATCTGGGTGACAATACTTTCCACGTAAGTGTGTATTCACCACCACTCAGAGTAGATCTCTTATTTCAATTCTAGTTGTCATCTTCATATCAATTAAATACTCATTTCATCTAAACAAAAGGACACCAAGTTCATTGTATACAAGGACCTTTTTGTGATCCAATTTTCAAAAGTTAAAGGATGCCATCTACTGTAATGTATATCCTCAGTGGAACTTAAACATGGCTTTTCAGCATTGTTAGTTACTGTTCAACTTCCTTCTTCACAATATCCGGACATATTTATCTGTCTTTTCCCGGGTAATCTCTATCACTGTGCTCATAATTCTTATTTCCATTTGTTGCAGTTACTCAAATGAGAAATCAGAAGCGAGAATTGCTGAGGCCTCTACTGAAACAAATTCCACATCAACAACTGATCTTCCGGAGGTATAAAATACTTGGGATTCCTTTCTTCTCAATTGTATATATTCATTATAAAACACTCCTGATAGTCTCTCTCACCTACTCCTAACTACATTCACCTACCTTTTTTCAGGTGTAAACAATCATATCTTGGTCTACTCTGGTCTCCAGTACTTGTGATTAATTGAATCAGCTCTCGTGGTGGATCCAAGGTTGGTGATAATGTGATGCTGGGGAAGTTTTCAATTATGAGGGTGATTGCTGGAGCTATATGCATATATACACATACATGTACACGTGGTTGCCTATGTGACACCACCTTTTCTCCTGCAGCTTGTGGGAATTGTTAATATAGTTGTAATTTCTTAGATCCTTCACCTTTATCGATATAATGAAAAAAGGTACTCTGCCAAGGAGCTTCTGTAGCAATCTAATCATGTTTCCTTATACACTACTTTCATTGATCTGGGCATTTTGCTTTGCTTGCCTGAGTCAGTTCAATGGCTGTGCAATGTGTCACTGATTTTGCAGTTATATTTTTCTGCATTTAAGGTGTACTTTGTCAAGAACTCTGTTGAAGGAAAATCAAACACTCCATCAGAAATAGTGATGAACTACTAGTAAGAGAATCAGTCAACAATCCGAACAAGCCGAGTATCAATCAAATCGAACCACTACAAAACTATTATGAACGATTCAAGAGGACGATGATCATTTACAAAGAGGAGAGTTTTGAGTCAAACCACCAGAAAACTACTACTCTAATCAAGCCGTTGACATAATGGAAAGAGGGCTAGGCCTAGACTGGAAATTCCGCCACCGCAAACTGGGCCGAGTCTTGGGCGGCGAAAGCGCTCTCTTCAACACCTCCTTGCTGGCCTGCCGCCGCCGCATCCACTCGCCGGCCGGCAACACGTACGCCTCCAGATCGAACATCACCACCAATTCTCCGCTCTTCGACGGCGACGACGCTACTTCCGATGACGACGCCGCCGACGACATGATCCGTTGCGCTCGAGATCTCGCCGTCTTCGCACCTCCGGCCGGAACCGGGGCCGGCGGCCTTGCTACACTCCGACGCTTCCCGTCCATCGATTCGCCGGAATTTCAAGATCAGTTGAGATTTCGGAAGATTGATTCAGATCAGTTGCGGAGCTCTGCAGAATACTTCCGTCTGCGCTGTTTGTATATCGGCGAGCTCAAAATCGAATCGGAGGAATTCAAATCGCAATGATGGAGAAAGAGATCGAGAGAGGGTTTTTTTTTTTTCGAGTGCGCTCCAGTTTGAGGAAGAATTGAAAACGGGTTTTTGAGGGTTATAAAGGGCTCACTGATTTGACCGGTACACTGAGCGATGTTTTTTTATTTAAAAATAATAATAAAATGGTGGTTCAGGGACCAGCTTGACAGCTCATATCTCCTAGTGAAACGCAGGCCAGCTGGTGCTTGCTTGCTGTCAAACCAAACGAAGTTGAAGTTGCGAAATAGGTGTCAAATCGCAATATGTTTGTTTAATTCAAATCAAAGGAAGAAGACACCAGGATTTTTTTTTTGGTATGGAAACTTTTGGTTGTGAGGATCTTGCTCACCCATGTCGATGAATTTGGGTTTCGGGGCCTAGTGAATTACCCTTGTTACCAAAGAAGGCCGGGATTTGCTGGGATTTGGATTCAATTGACTTGAACATTGTGTCTAGAAGCATGCCATCAAAATGATATTAACGTGGTACAGGCCGCCGCTTCTTTTTAACTTTCTAATTGTTGAAGATTTTGTTTGGGTGATACATGCACTAATCACGTTTTTAAAGCATGTTAATTATGTTTTTATATGTTCATCCGAATTTATAGCAATTGGCACCCGACCCCAAACGACGGTTTTAGACTTTTAGATAGGGGGCAAATTCTGACCCAATCCGAACTAACCGACAGAATTATCCGTTTTGAGAACCGACCGAGATCCGATTTTTTTTAAATCAAATATAATCCGAAACCGACTCAATTCGACCGAATTAACCCTGAGGTATAAGCAACCCGATTAAGAATGACCCGAAACCCGATTACATCCGAAAATATCAATTCGACCGAAACAGGAATAACCCGACCCGAAAATACCCGACCGAGTTATATCCGAAACCCGAAACAATCCGAACTCGATTCTACCCGACATCCGAAACAACCCGAACCCGATTGTACCCGATAATTATATATGATATCCGAAACAATCCGAACTTAGTATGATATTCAATATAATAGGATATAAAACATAATATATTATTAGTATAAAGTGTGATACAAAATTGCAAATGTAAGAGATTGTATAATCACGTTTATCTAAATTGTGATCTCTTTTTTATGTTATTTTAAAACTATTAATTGTAATTTGACAAATATTTATAATTTAATATTATCATTCATTACTAAAGATATATTTGTTTGACAAAATATAAGATCTTATTTATTGGTGTATGAATCTGATCATGAGAATGAATATGATTTTTAGAATGTACAAGATCTCGTAGATATTAATATTATTATATTGGTATATGCTTACGTTATACACTTGAAATATAGAAGAAAAATACATTATTTAAAATATAGTTAAATCAAAATTAGATTGATTCACCGTTCCAACTATCAAAACCTAATTATACAAACACATTTCTACTAAGACCCAATTCAATCAAAAACTGATTTAACAAAAAGTAATTCAGTCGTAACCGATTCATCCGAAACCGATTCAGCCGAAGCCGATTTAACCGAAAACAACTTCAACCGGAATCCGATTCAATCGAAAATTGAAAAAACCAACTCAGCCCGAAACCGACTTAACCGAAACCCGAATTAAATTAACCGGTTATAACCCGCTAACCCGACTTATCCGACAATTTGAATATCCGACCCGATATGGCCCGACCCGAATGCATCCGATTTTCCGTTTATATCCGATACTGTTCACATCCGAATAACCCGAAACCGAATTATCCGACTGAAACCCGACTGATTATCCGAATTGTCACCCGTACTTTTAGAGCATCCACATCGTAGAATAAAGATAAAATTTCTTAAAATCCCCTCTGTTCCCCGTTAGAAGAGATTTATTTTGCTGAGAAATTTATCAGAGAATACTTCTCTTGCAAGAAATCTCTCTCACAGATAAGAAATACGTCTTTGTCAAAACTCTGACTTTTTATTTATTTTTAGAACTTAAATAATGCAACCAATCTGCATTGTGGGTGCTCTTAAAATGAGAAATTTGATTTGTAAAATTGTATTGAAAATTTCACTTGGTTTCAATAGTATTTATCTTGTTCGCCAAAATCTACACAATGATTTTACTTTCTCAAGGTTTTTAATTAAAATACGTTACAATCCATTGTTTTTTTGGTTTATTTACTGATGGTGTTTAAAAATTATAGGTAACACTTATAAAAACGAGACTAAGATTGTAACGTACAATTTTTAAACACTCCGTAGTGGTGGTTTAATTGAGATCTTTGATTATGGGTGAGTATCTAAATACACTAAGTCCTTGTGGGTATAATTATCTTTCATATGAAAAATTTTAACTGTCGATTTATATTTTCTATAGTTTAAAATTCGGGGTTACCGTATAAATTTTGAGGACACTTGGTTGATTCCATTTCCATGTCAATGTCAAGAACATCCTGGTTTTAAAATGAAATATTTTCAAGAAACTAATTAAAATTAAAAGTTGGAGTGATGTTGACTTTTAAGCATTTTTTTTATAGTCCTTGACTTCTTGTTATCTAAAATATAAGAGAAAATTGCACAAAATAACCCGTCAAAGATATGATATTATAAATAACTATTCTTTATACGCGAGGTTTTTTTAAACGAGCAAAAGTTCTCATTCTGTCAACCTTTAACCACCCACAAGCTAGTTATGTCCGATAATCTGTTAAATCGCCTCCAATTACCATATCACACGTAATTTGTTTATTATAATTAGATGGTCTTTTGCCCTTATTTTTCTTCTTTCTTTCTCCTCAAGAGAAAAAAGGTGCTTTAATGGAGGACTTACCTCCATTAAAGCACCTCTTTTTTTTAGGAGATGAACATAAAGGAGAGTTTTTGATATTAAATTCGAATAGAAGTGATTATGTGGAGTATTACATTTTATGCCTTGTTCTGAGATTGTAAGTGAGACACATTTCTTGTAACAAGTAGTATAAATACTCCCCTGTAATGTTCAGCTCAGTTTAATAAGACATAATTTCTGTTATGGAAATTTCTCTCCACGCTTGCGGTTTTATCATGGTATCAGCCTAAGATCGTCGATCTCTTGATCGCTTCGATCAATGTCAACAATTGATCCTGATTTTCCGCCTCTCACTCCATCAAATTCACAAACTCGCAATTCTCCAGCTCGTGATCCAAACAATCTGTGGAATGTAGCTCCAAATTTGAACAATTCTACTTGCGATTTCATGGTTTCCATGGATGAGCTTTATCTTTATCATAGTGATCATCTTAGCTACGTTTTATCTATAACGTTGCTTGATGATCAGAATTACGGTCCTTGGCGAAGATCTATTGAAGTTTCTCTTCTAGCGAAGAATAAGCTAGGTTTTGTCCATGGATCGTGCTCGAGGCTGCCATCTGATGCTAAACAGCAAGCGCTATGGGATCGGTGTGATAACATGGTCTTCTCTTGGCTATTGCATTCGGTTCACAAGGACATCGCCAAATCCGTTCTCTATTGCAGATCTGCGCGACAAGTTTGGACTGAACTTGAATCTCGTTTCAGTCAAATTGACCGCACACATCTTTACAACATTCAGCGTGATTTGATGTCTGTAAGCCAAGGCAATCTGCCAATTTCTTCTTATTTGACCAAATGCAAGCGTGTTTGGGATGAATACTTGTTGATTGTCGATTCTAAACTCTGCTCTTGTGGATCTAACTCTGTTGCTCGTAAAATTCTTGAGGATCAACAGGTTATCCAATTCCTTATGTGACTTGGAGACAGTTTCTCTGTTGCACGAGCTAACATTCTTATGATGCAGCCTCCACCTGATCTCTCTACTGTGTATAAGATTATTCTTCAAGAGGAAGCTCAACGCTCTATTCGATCTCCTACTACTCCTATTGATCCTGAAAATCCAGGTTTAGGTGCTAATCGATCTGGTAATTCTAATTCTAGCAATGCAGCAAGAGATTGATGCTTTGACCAAGAACTCTACATGGGATTTGGTTTCCTTGCCTCCAAGGAAGAAAGCTGTAGGTTGTAAGTGGGTGTTTAAGGTGAAGCTTAAGTCTGATGGCTCCTTGGAATGATTCAAGGCACGTCTTTGTTGAGTATGGAGCCTGATTCGGATTGGGCGGAAGAAGACGGAATGAGCTAAGGACCGAAGACGAGGAAGAGAAGTCGAAAGGAGGCAAATCAGGATGAAGACGGAGAGCCGGGCGATTGCAAAGGCATTTCGCGGAATCGCCGGACCCGCGACCTCGGGAAGGGAACCCGCGACCGCGGGTGAGCCTCGTGCAGCCGCGACCGCGGCTTGGTGTCCCGCGAACGCGGGTCGGAAGGGGTCTTGGAATGTTTTGCGCTCGGCGGCTGAAACGCGGGGAAGAGGACCTTAAAACGCGGGCGCGTTTTTGGAGGGTGTGACCGAGTTTCGAGACGTCCGCGAGATTTCGACTAGGGTTTCCATATTTTTCGGGATATTATTGTTTCCTTGGGGAAAAGATATTGCATGGCTCTAGTCCTCTATTTATACTCAGCTTTGATATTGTAATTGGTGTGCTTTACCATTGATAGAAAATCCTGAAAGAGAGATTGAGAGGTTAGGTTAGGAAGATCTTGATCAGGGTAGATCTGAAGATCAGTGTGCTTGTAATCCTTGAGTCCTCAAAGTTTCTAGTGGAGATTCCCTGGCTTGGTAGTGCCCCCAGACGTAGTCCTTGGGACGAACTGGGTCAACAATTGCTCGTGTCTTTGTCTTGGTTTGCTTACTATCCATCGATTTGCAGGAAGGATCAGGGGCTTCCGCAGGTTTTTCCCCAATAGTCTTGTGGCTAAAGGGTTCACACAACAAGAGGGAGTTGATTATCAAGAGACTTTTTCACCTGTTGTTAAAATTGTTGGATCGTAAATCTGTTAGAATGGGCGTCCCTAACTGGGTTAAGGGCGTCCTTAGGTGCATCGGAAAATAGACTTAACAGGAAACGAAATAAGATGACGGACACAAGTATTTATAGAGGAACCCCACTAAGACCAACTAGTCTTTGGGTAAACCTCTACCTCCGTTTAAGGATTTTCAACAGCCGTCCTTATCTTATTAAGAGAGAGTCCTTACAATTTAGGCGAGCTGTTACAATCCTCTGAGCTAAGCGTGCGTCCTTAGCTCGACTAGTAACACTCCTTCCAACCTAACACAGTAACCTAACTCTCTTAGCTTATAAGGAAGCTATCACTCACGTCTCTCACGGTTCGTTGTGAGAGACAAACACTACTCTAACTAATTTATGGTTTGATTTGGATTTGATGTGGTTGGACTTTCTTTCTCTTGCTTCAAGCTCACTTGATCTTCTTGATCTTCGTTCTTGAACTTGAATGCTTCGGGAGAGCTTGAGAGAAAGTCTTCAAAGTCCACACCGCTATGCATACTCCTTGGAGAGTATTTATAGCGGTATGAGTTCTTGTCCTCTAGCGTCCTATGAGACTTGAGTAGGATCTGTCGTCTTCCTTCAACGGTGCGATTTGCATCTTGAGGAAGTCAACTCTGTCGACGCTTGGGAAGCCTCCGCGTGGTCAGGGGAACGTCTCTGGGAAAGCGACATCTTTGGAATTGTTCACACGTGCCCAAACATAGGAAGCTTCCTTCTGAGGACTACGGCCGACTATGATGTAATCATGTTGGGGCGGCCTTGGTTTGAATTTGAACTTCGTTTGTATTTTGGCGCGCGGCCCTTCTTGATGAGGACGCCGTCCTATCTGCGCAGGGACTTCACCAAATTCGTTCAGCTTTGGAAGTTCAAATGAAGTGCGTCCCTACAGCTTAGGGACTTACGTTCACTTGTTGTCCTTTTCGCTCATGTGCGTCCACTGGACTTACCTGAGATCAACACTTGGACAACTTATCAAATACCTTTGAGTTTGTCATTATCAAAACTAGGGACGATCATTATTGGTTTAGATATTAATGACTAGCGTCCTTAATATCGTCCCAACAAAAATGGCTACTAATAGGTGTATCATTTCTGTTGCAGCTTCCAAGCATTGGCAGTTGCATCAACTTGATGTCAACAGTGCCTTTCTTCATGGCTATCTAGATAAGGAAGTCTATATGAAAGTTCCTGAGGGGGATCCTGATCCTAACAAGTTGGTTTGTAAGGTGCGAAAGTCCATTTATGGTCTTAAACAAGCTTCAAGACAGTGGTTTCATAGATTGACTTCATCACTTCTTACTCTTGGCTTTGTTCAATCAAAGAATGATTACGGTTTGTTTACAAAGAAGAAAGCTACAGACATTACTCTTGTTGCCGTTTATGTGGATGATCTGTTAGTTACAAAATCTGATGACAATGAAATTGCTTCTTTGAAAGCCTTTTTGGATTCAGAATTCAGCATACAAGATCTTGGTTTACTTCATTATTTTCGGGGGCTTGAAGCTACTCATTTACATGATGGAGTGGTATTACAACAATCAAAGTTTTCTAAAGAGCTCTTGGCTTCTGTTGATCTTGGACACTTGAATACAGTTTGTACTCCATTCTTGGCACCAGATGAGGATGACTTGCTCTCTGATCCTTCTTCTTATAGGATGCTTATTGGCAAGCTCAATTTCTTGGCACACACTCATCCTGATCTTTGATTTGCTGTCCAAACATTATCTCAGTTTATGCAGAAGCCTAGACAGTCTCATCATTGGACCTTGCTTCATACTTTGAGGTACATTAAAGGGACTGTGGATTATGGCATCTTGTCTAATGGATGTGATGGTCTTGTTTTGTCAACCTATTCAAATTCTGATTAGGCCTCTTGTGTTGTCACTCATCGATCAGTTACTGGTTATGTGCTCATGTTAGGCTGTCAGTTGGAAGAGTAAGAAACAAAGTGTGGTGTCTCGTAGTTCTGCTGAAGTTGAGTACATGGCTATGGCACAAGCAGCTATTGAGGTGACATGGCTTGTGCGTCTTCTTTAAGACATTGGCACCTCTTCTATCAAGCCTGTGGTGCTCCACTGTGATAATAGTTCTGCCCTGCAGATTGCAAAAAATCCAGTTCAACATGAGAGAACTAAGCACATCGAGATTGATGTTCATTTTACAAGGGCCAAGATTATGGAAGGTTTGTTGCAACTCTTGTTGAAGGGTTATTCTGTAACAAATAAATTTGTCAAGACCCCGTTGAGTATAGCGAAGTCAGGATCATCCACGGGAGTAAGAAGAATCTATTATCTAGCAATCTAAACTACAAAAATAAAGCAGAACAAAGTAAACAAACACGTTCAGGAATAGGTCGCAACCAACCTTAGGGAGGTCGTTCGCAACCACGACAACCAACTCACGAACACTACGAAACCAAGGACAGAAAGAGGTCATGGTCAACATAGATAGGTAGGGGCCGACCTTGATCTGGGTACGAGAAAAACTTTGCAAAAATATGGGAAAAATATCTAGGACCAAGGATTCACCAACATAATCATGCATGAAAACAACAATCAATGATCAACTTAACCTATAATCTCATGGATGACTTTCGGCACAAATAAACACATCAAAATCTCAACTTTCAAAAAGATATCAACATGCAATCGTACTTGTCATCAAAAGGTTTTAACATTCGCTTCAAACCCGAATTGTTATTCAAATTCACAATTTTATCTTTCAATTCAATTGCAAACAAGAGCATCCCTTAGCTTTCATTAAGGAATTAAGCACAACAAGTTGGATTAAAGGGTAGAGATTACAAGGTCAAGTATAGATCAAAGAATCATGTTTTATCATGCATTCTTATGTTGGGTTTCACCCCAACCCTAGAAAAGGTGACTACTCAATCATCATCATGCAAACATTCAACATAAGAGAAGAACAAGACATGATAAAAAACAAACAACTTGAATTAGAAAAGAAATCCAACCTTACAATCTTGCAAATCCACAAACTCTTTCTAACAAACCTTCCAAGTCTCTCCTAAATTGTCCAAGAGCTTGGAGAATAGAGCATATCTAGAAAAGAGACCCCTAAGGCTCCTTATATAGAGGTACAAGAGTTCTAAAAAGGTAACAACTATCTATCCATAATTAAAACACCCAAAAGGACAAATAATTGGGCGGCAAGTTTCGTCCGCGTTAGGCTTTCGGGAAGGTCGTGGCCGGCCCAGTGTAGCTCGTGGCCAACCTCCTCCATCCAAGGCTCAGGGCAGGTCGAAGCCGACCCAGTGTAGGTCGTGCCCGACCTACAACCTCTTCTTGTGTTTCTTCATGCCTTTGCCTCAAACTTTGCTCCAAAGATTGATCTTTTCTCGATGTTTCTTCCTTGATGTTCTTTGATTCCTTTAGGCTTCTTGTAACTCCTTCTAAGGCGCCTCTTATTTGCAAATCCATCCCTTGAAATCCTTGAAAAACTCCTCATGACTTGACACTTGAAAACCACCACAAGACACCACCTCCTAGAATGCTCCAAATAGCTTGAAATCTTCTCCTAAAAGCTCCAAACACCTACAAAACACAAAAACAACCACAAACGACTCCAACCCTCGAAAGAGAGTTGAAATCTCATGCAAAACGCACAAGCACATAGGAAAATATGCAAAACAACTTAGAAAACAACCTATGAAATATAACTAAAAAGCATGACATCAACTCTCATATGTGCCCACTAGTCATCAACTAGCTAACATTTTTACTAAAATTCTGCCTTCTAACCAGCAGCAGTTTCTGGTGTCGAAGCTAGGCATGTTTCTTCCATCCCATGTCTACCTTGAGAGGGGGGGGAGGGGTGTGAAGTATTACATTTTATGCTTTGTTATGAGATTGTAAGTGAGATACATTTCTTGTAACAAGTATAAATACTTCTGACTCGGCTAAAGTCGTCGTACCAAGATCAAAGATAAATAACCCAACCTACAAACTAGTATAGCATGCAAGTAAGGGGTCGAACCCAAGTGAACTATGGCTTCTACTATTAATATAATTATCAACTAAAGATAAGGGGTGAAATAAAAGAGAGATCTAAACTAAACTAACCTAGGAAACAAATAACAAACAAATAAACAAATAGATAAGAGGCAGGTTCATTCAAAAGATCCACTCATGAAATAATCACTCGATCATAGATTCATCCATTGATTTCATTCACACCTATGGTTAATTCCTATCCTAATCATTAACAATCGCAAGTCCACGGTCCAAGAAATTCTATAACCCTAAGACAAGGACGCTTAACCTAGAATTAGCATAGGGAACAAGAATATGCAGGATATAATATCAAACAATCAAGCTACGAGTCAATTACAAGATAAAACAATCAATTCTCTTCTTAATCCTAGTTATATAGACAACATGTCTAGGTTAAGTTGTTTTCACAGATTAGTTTTGTCGACGGTCCAAACCTAATCCAACAGTAGAACATCAATCAATTCAATAGGTTCATGACTCCTAAAGAAACAATAAACATTCATAAGATGAAACACAAGAGAATCAATATAAACCAAAGGATAGAAATCAATTACCAAAACCTCACGAGTTCATACATCAGAGCTTCTCCCTTGAACAAACCCAAGGAGACTAGCTCTCCATAACTAAACTAAGCTAAAGAATTAATTAAGAGAGTTGGTGATGAGAAAGAAGATGCTAAAAACCTAAGGCTGGCTCCTCCTTATATAGCCCAAAGAACATGCTCCTCGAGATACATAAGGAAAGAGGCAAAAGATAGAAAAGGAAACAAGATAGAAAGATTTCGGTCCGATTCGGATTCGGCATCACCGCGGTCACGTCGTCTCCACCGCGCATGCGCTTTTACGACAGAGAAGAACTTTGTCTCTCGGCAGCCACCGCGGTCGCGTCGGCCAGGCTGCGGTCGCGGTATCAGGACAGATCTCTGGCGTCACTTCGGAGGCTGTTTTGACCATCTTCGGCTTGGAATCTGACTTTGGTGTAAAAAGATGAATTAAATCCCTTCGAGTTAGCTTTCCAATGGCACTAGAATCAGCTCAATCCAACCTCTGTAGCTCAAGATATAGCCTTTACAAGAAAGTGGTGTCTCGCAGACAGCTCAAAACGCCTTAAAACTCTTGAATCTTGCATACTTGTGTCTTCGGTCTAGATATTACAATTATGCACAACTCTAACCTAAACACACTCAATGTAGCCCTAAAATACAAGAGTTAACTTATACAAAATAGCGCGAATCAACTCCCCTGTAATGTTCAGCTAAGTTTAATAAGGCGGAATTTCTGTTATGAAACTTTCTCTCCAAGCTTTCCTTTTCTCCCTTTTCGGTTCTATCAGATTATAAAAGCAAAATTGCCTCCAAAGTACCTCTTGAGGAGGAAGGTGGAGAAAAATATGGGAAAAATCATTTAATTCTCAATTGGAGGTAGGTGAAAGGATTATTGGATGAAACTAGCATCTAATTGGTTAAAGGTTAACACAATTGCTGGATTCTGGTGTTGATCCCTGCGTTGATCCAGCGAGCGCTACTGCGTCTGTTGATCCGTCTTCACTTCAATGCAGAACACCTGGGGAACAATCAATGATGTCTGTCTTCGGATAAGATTTGAGTCGTGTAAACACTTTCCGAAATCAGAATTTTTGGTCCCATTCTATATCTATATCTTGTTTTTAAGAGAGTTGGTGATGAGAAAGAAGATGCTAAAAAACTAAGAGAGTTGGTGATGAGAAAGAAGATGCTAAAAACCTAAGGCTGGCTCCTCCTTATATAGCCCAAAGAACATGCTCTCCATAACTAAACTAAGCTAAAGAATTAATTGAGAGAATTGGTGATGAGAAAGAAGATGCTAAAAGATAGAAAAGGAAACAAGATAGAAAGATTTCGGTCCACTTCGGATTCGGCATCACCGCGGTCGCGTCGTCTCCACCGCGCCCGCGCTTTTACGCCAGAGAAGAACTTTGTCTCTCGGCAGCCACCGCGGTCGCGTCGGCCAGGCCGCGGTCGCGCTATCCGGACAGAACCTCTGGCGTCACTTCGGAGGCTGTTTTGACCATC
The DNA here is from genome assembly GCA_934048045.1 of Polygonum aviculare. Taxonomy (NCBI): domain Eukaryota; kingdom Viridiplantae; phylum Streptophyta; class Magnoliopsida; order Caryophyllales; family Polygonaceae; genus Polygonum; species Polygonum aviculare. The sequence continues at coordinate 20,134,434 of OW204025.1, read as the reverse complement.
TTCAGCTTGGAATGTGACTTCGGTGTAAAAAGATGAATTGAAGCCCTTCGAGTTAGCTTTCCAATGGCACCGGAATCAGATCAATCCAATCTCTGTAGCTCAAGATATAGCCTTCACAAGAAAGTGGTGTCGCGTAAATAGCTCAAAACGCCTTAAAACTCTTGAATCTTGCATACTTGTGTCTTCGGTCTAGATATTACAATTATGCACAACTCTAACCTAAACACACTCAATGTAGCCCTAAAATACAAGAGTTAACTTATACAAAATAGAGCGAACCAAATTCCCCCATACTTAGATCTTGCTCGTCCTCGAGTAAGCTCAAAACAAATATAACAAGAAAGCACATCTAAGATCTCAGGAAATACAAGGGAAAACAAAACACTCAACTCACAACCCGAACCCAAAATAGAGAAATCATGAGCATAAAACAATGAAGCTCAAACACACACTCACAACAAGATATATCACTCAAGCTATAAAAACATGAAAGAGCAACCTAGGATCTACCCAAATCTAACATGAAGCCCCAAAGTCCCCAAGCAAGAATGATCCTAAAACACTCATATTTTACCGCTCAATTCTGCTTAGGCGCCCTTTCGGGTTTTCACCTAACCGCTCTTTTCGTTTTTCTCAAGGCGTGCTCACAAATACTCACATCTCTCATGAACCTCATATTACCCCAGCCTAATGCTGGTCCGGGTTACCTGCTTATTACCTGAGCCGCCCTTTCGGGTTTTCGACTCATCCCAGGATTTATATGCCTTTTTTCAAATTTTTATGGCTTTTTCTATCTTTTTCTTTTTCTTTCTTTCTTTATTATGCAAAAAGTATGGTGCAAGTGCTCCATGAAAAGAAGAAAATCAAAAATCTGAAGCAAATCACTAACTACGCTAACTAGGATAAGCGAATGCGAGTACTCCCTCCCCCATACTTAAATCCTTCATTGTCCTCAATGAAGCAAAGAGAAAGGATAGAAGCAAGGAAGAAGGTATATCAGAAGACTCACAAACGAATGGAGAGAGGTGGAATGGAAGAACTCTTCAAAGGGTGTAGAAGAATGGACGAAAAGACTTCGAAATACCGTTTCTGTAGGCCAACCGCAGGCGCGTTGAGAGTGGCGCGGGCGCGGAATCATGACAGAGAGCAGAAGTCTTGGGCTGGCGTACCACCGCGGGCGCGGCGGATGTGGCGCGGTCGCGGTACTCGTGCAGGGACGAGTTCTTGACTTCGTCTTGAACAACGTGATGTGCTGTTAACCTTCGTATCTAGGCTCGTCTCTTGGAAGATGGAATAATACTTGAACTCGAGCCATGGAGAAGAAATCCTGGGGAACAAAGCTCCCCCATACTTAGGCTTTTACACATAGCCAAAATAATGGAATTACGAAGGTGGATGGAAAGAAAATATAAAAGGGTGGAAAAGATAGAAGATGGAGTATAATGGATATAGATGGATGAAAGATATAGATATAGAATGGGACCAAAAAGTCCTCTTTTTTTTTCACTATTTTTTCTTTTTTTTTCTTTTCCTTTTTTTTATCGAACTAAAAACAAGCTAAAACCGAGACGCAGTATGGTTGCCGCGAGCACGGGCTAGTACCTGTTCGTCGGGGCATCACTGGTGATCCACCGCGGGCGCGGCCAAGGCGGCGCGGTCGCGGTATCACACCAGTATGTCCTTTCGGACCTAGTACCTGCATGTTAGCTTGAAAAACGAATTAAATCATAAGCTAAGAATGAGAAAACAAACTATCTAATCCTTGGGTTGCCTCCCAAGCAGCGCTGTTGTTTAACGTCGTTAACTCGACATCTTCATGATCGGACATCGTCAATGCCCTGAGCATCAAATCAAAGTCCTGCACAACTATCTTACAAAAGGACAAGTAACATGTTGACAAATTAACAAGAAATAAGAAATAGTTCAAACTCCGTTTTAACCTATCAAACATGCTTGAGCAATTAGGGTGAGATTTTCTAGAGTGAAACCAATTAGGTGATTTAGGTGATTTTTCAAAGTATTCAGCAAAGCATGCAAATCTCCTATTTGAATTATCACTCTCATCAAATAAAAAGTACGAGAACTCATCAACTAACCTATCATGCTCAAAGATGGAATCCTTGACAAAAGATTGACATGAAAGAACAAAACAAGGATCAAGAGAGAGAGAAGAGGTAGAATAAAGGATATATGGATCATCAAGGCTGACCTCAGGAATCTCTATGGAAGGGGATATGAAAGTTTCTGACGGTGAAAAAGAAATCTCCATAACAGCTTCTGGCTCCTTCGACAAGTCATCAGGCTCGTCGTTACTGAAAGAAATACTCCTCTTCTGTCATCACATATCGTTCCTCCTCATGCGCAGGCTCGGAAGCTCGGTCTAGCAACACCGGTGGATGATCCTCGTTAGTGGCCGCGGGCGCGGTTTGTGGGCCGCGGTCGCGGTTCTCCTCCAGGGGAAGCTCCTCCGTTTCTGCATCAGAAACGCGGGCGCGGTATGCATCCCGCGAGCGCGGTTCTTGGTCAGAAGATGTTCCGGCCTTAAGCATGTCCTGCAGTAACCGACTCTCCTTCCTCATATCGAGGAAGATATTCAATTGTTCCTCAGGTTCCAAGGTGAGAAAACTCGACTCAGTCCTGCGGTCCACCTCAAGCTGCGTCTCCGATGTCATTCCATAATAGATTTCTCTACAAAGATCGAATAGACAAACATAAACTCCTCGAGCAATCAAGCCAGTTGTCTCACCTCGAACTCTCTCAAAATAGTCACAGAATGGTTCACCCTGCAACTGGTCAAACTCATAGGAAGCTATTAGGATATTCATGTGTGGACCGTAAGATAGGTCCACACAAAGTCAATAAAAATATTAACACTAGAAAGAAACCAAAGTCCCCCGGCAACGGCGCCAAAATTTGACTCGGCTAAAGTCGTCGTGCCAAGATCAACGATAAATAACCAAAACTACAAACTAGTATAGCATGCAAGTAAGGCGTCGAACCCAAGAGAACTATGACTTCTAGTATTAATATAATTATCAACTAAAGATAAGGGGGGAATAAAAGAGAGATCTAAACTAAACTAACCTAGGAAACAAATAACAAACAAATAAACAAATAGATAAGAGGCAGGTTCATTCAAAAGATCCACTCATGAAATAATCACTCGGTCATAGATTCATCCATTGATTTCATTCACACCTATGGTTAATTCCTATCCTGATCATTAACAATCGCAAGTCCACGGTCCAAGCAATTCTATAACCCTAGGCAAGGACGCTTAACCTAGAATTAGCATAGAGAACAAGGATATGCAGGATATAATATCAAACAATCAAGCTATGAGTCAATTCCAAGATAAAACAATCAATTCTCTTCTTAATCCTAGTTGCATAGACAACAGGTCTAGGTTAAGTTGTTTTCACAGATTAGTTTTGTCGACGGTCCAAACCTTATCCAACAGTAGAACATCAATCATTTCAATAAGTTCATGACTCCTAAAGAAACAATAAACATTCATAAGATGAAGCACAAGAGAATCAATATCAACCAAAGGATAGAAATCAATTACCAAAACCTCACGAGTTCATACATCAGAGCTTCTCCCTTGAACAAACCCAAGGAGACTAGCTCTCCATAACTAAACTAAGCTAAAGAATTAATTAAGAGAGTTGGTGATGAGAAAGAAGATGCTAAAAACCTAAGGCTGGCTCCTCCTTATATAGCCCAAAGAACATGCTCCTCGAGATACATAAGGAAAGAGGCAAAAGATAGAAAAGGAAACAAGATAGAAAGATTTCGGTCCGATTCGGATTCGGCATCACCGCGGTCACGTCGTCTCCACCGCGCATGCGCTTTTACGACAGAGAAGAACTTTGTCTCTCGGCAGCCACCGCGGTCGCGTCGGCCAGGCTGCGGTCGCGGTATCAGGACAGATCTCTGGCGTCACTTCGGAGGCTGTTTTGACCATCTTCGGCTTGGAATCTGACTTTGGTGTAAAAAGATGAATTAAATCCCTTCGAGTTAGCTTTCCAATGGCACTAGAATCAGCTCAATCCAACCTCTGTAGCTCAAGATATAGCCTTTACAAGAAAGTGGTGTCTCGCAGACAGCTCAAAACGCCTTAAAACTCTTGAATCTTGCATACTTGTGTCTTCGGTCTAGATATTACAATTATGCACAACTCTAACCTAAACACACTCAATGTAGCCCTAAAATACAAGAGTTAACTTATACAAAATAGCGCGAATCAACTCCCCTGTAATGTTCAGCTAAGTTTAATAAGGCGGAATTTCTGTTATGAAACTTTCTCTCCAAGCTTTCCTTTTCTCCCTTTTCGGTTCTATCAGATTATAAAAGCAAAATTGCCTCCAAAGTACCTCTTGAGGAGGAAGGTGGAGAAAAATATGGGAAAAATCATTTAATTCTCAATTGGAGGTAGGTGAAAGGATTATTGGATGAAACTAGCATCTAATTGGTTAAAGGTTAACACAATTGCTGGATTCTGGTGTTGATCCCTGCGTTGATTCAGCGAGCGCTACTGCGTCTGTTGATCCGTCTTCACTTCAATGCAGAACACCTGGGGAACAATCAATGATGTCTGTCTTCGGATAAGATTTGAGTCGTGTAAACACTTTCCGAAATCAGAATTTTTCCCCTTATAAGCCTTGGGGAATCCACAAAATCTGAAGTGAGATAAAACAAATCTGCTGATCCTTTCCAAGGCTTGTGGTAAGGATCAAACTATAGAATGATGTATGATGGATGTATCACTTCAACTTGGTTCAATCTTCAGAGAGATTATCCAATCAACAAGCCAACCCGACCCTATCTTCCTTTTGTCCTTATATAGGCCGTATTAAAAGCTTGGGAGCGGTTTCTACAAGTTATGGGCGGTTACCAACGGTTACCGCTGATCCTTAGCCTCCAACGGCTCTCTCTTGGAGAGACACGTGGCCCATCTGAAACCAATGATAAAAAGGAGTTACTCAAGTAGTTATACAACGGTTATATTGGCAGTTAACCCACGTGGCCAATATTCAAACCGTTAGACTGACTGATCCCGTTGGTACCAGTCAACCAGAACTCTTGTTTTTTGAACTACTGATCCCGGAGTAATATCTCCTTAATATTCCCATTAGATCCCAAATATACTTACACAAGTGTGTACTCCACACCCCCAGACTTGTGATAAGCTAAATGAAACCTCATAAAGTCGTATAAATCCCGATAACACTAAATGGTCATTGATCCCTCAGGAACCATCACTGATTCTTCAGGGATGAATCACTGATGACACTAAAATTACCAACAACAATGAGAGTATTGGGTGGTTTAATATAAAATCACATATAAAAAGTGATTATTTATAATATCAAATATTTAATGGGTATTTTGTGCAATTTCCTCAAAATATAAATGCAACTTAGTTGGTATGTGGTACAAAATGTTAATATGGTCGTGATTCATAGAGTTAGCTGAATATGTCCTTTGTGTTTAATGTTAGGACTTGTTTGTGAATTACTCTAACTAGCTTATCCCTTCGGTGTCATGTACCACTATATCGTAAATATGAAAAATATTTCAAATACATAATATTATTGAATTTATCCACATTTAATTCTACTTATTAGTAATAAAATACATCATGATAGTAGTATTACATTTGTAGTATCTTTTAGTGTAAATCTAAATATTTTCTTAATTAGTATTGTATTTATAGATTGTATAGATAGATATTATTTGGATATATTATAAATATAGGTTGATCGATTCTTTTAGGGTGAATCTAAATATTTTTTGATTAGTACGATATTAATAAATTAAATAGATAGATATTAATTTGGGTAGTTTATAAATATAAGATATTATTTTTATATATTTGTATATGGTAACTAGATAAAGAAATATGATTTTTTTTTATTGTAAGATTAAAGGATATTAAATTGATTTATAATGAATTTAATATGAGGTGTGGTCAGAATTAATATGGTGGCTCAAAAGGTGTCGGCTTGAATGCACAATTTTGATTTAATTTAAAAATTAATTTAATTTTATATAAAGTTATTCAAAAGAGGGGCTCAAAAAAAAGTTATTCAAAAGAATAGTTTGATATAAATCTTGTATTATTGTATTTTATTTATTTCTTATGAGATCTATTTTAATGATATATTATTTTATTTATCATATAATCTTTAATCAAATAAAAATTATAGGTTACCTTATAGATAGAAAAAAACTTTATAAATATAATTTCAATGATATATTATTTTATTTATCATATAATCGTTAATCAAATAAAAATTATAGGTTACCTTATAGATAGAAAAAAAAACTTTATAAATATAATTTCAATGATATATATTCTAACATATTTTACATACATGTGGGGTCTACAATCAAATTTTAACCAATTGAATTATTTAAATATAGATAGATGATGCGGCCCAATGAGGAGTTGGCACGTGTCGTGATAGTTATTATTTTTAACCTCCGGTTTATTATATAGTTATGATATAGATATATGTAAAGAAAAGGGGGCCAAAAACAACGGCCCGACATGTTTTTTTTTTTTTTCAAAGAAGCAAAATATTACTACACTAGCCGTTCTTTACATGCATGTGGTTGGTTGAAATGGGGAGGAATTAAGGAACAATCTTGATTATTTCTCTTTTTTTCTTTTCTTGGTTGAAGGAGAGACGACACTCTCTGAATTCTCAAGAGACGTTTTTTCAATAATTAAATATTAGTCTAAGTAGTCATCAAGCCGGGGATAATTCGACCCTTTACATGCATCATCAAACATTATTCACGAAATCCCCTCGGGAGAGACAATCAATACAAAACAACCCAACATAAATGAAAAAGCTAAAAACACGAGGCGATTGACAAATGTATTTACCTCTCGATACACATAACATAATTGGATGGATCAATCTATACTATCTATATAATTTTGTGTACATGGGGGATATTTAATGCCCTCATGACACATTAATGAGTATAACAAATAATTATTTAAAAGAATAAACTTTTGTATTAGAAATATATAACAATTATTATTTTGTTTCTTATAGAAAACTAAAAATAAAATAAAAAAGGTGATCATTTGAAAATTATATTTACATTGAAAACTATTTTTTTTGTCAAAAAGTGATCATTTGATAGAAGAAATTATTGTATTAGCAATGTATAACACTTGGTATTTTGTTTCGCATATAAAACTAAAAGATGAATACAAAAAGTGATCATTTGAAAATTATTTTTATATTAAACTATAGTTTTTGTCAAAAAGTTATCATTTGAAGAATAAATAATAGTATTAGAAATATATAACACTTAGTATTTTGTTTTCATAGAAAACTAAAAAGTGAATACAAAATATGATCATTTGAAAACTATATTTATATTGAAAAATATTTTTTTTTCTTAGAAAAAATATTGTGCATGTGTATTAGTAATGTATAACAATTAGTGTTTTGTGTCCATATAGAATTCAAATAATAATTTCATATTATAAAAAAATTATACTTTTGTTATAGTAATAATTTCATATTATAAAAAAATTATAATTTCATATTATAAAAATTATACTTTTGTGTACATGGGGGATATTTAATGCCCTCATGACACATTAATGAGTATAACAAATAATTATTTAAAAGAATAAACTTTTGTATTAGAAATATATAACAATTAGTATTTTGTTTCTTATAGAAAACTAAAAATAAAATAAAAAGGTGATCATTTGAAAATTATATTTATATTGAAAACTATTTTTTTTGTCAAAAAGTGATCATTTGATAGAAGAAATTATTGTATTAGCAATGTATAACACTTGGTATTTTGTTTCGCATATAAAACTAAAAGATGAATACAAAAAGTGATCATTTGAAAATTATTTTTATATTAAACTATAGTTTTTGTCAAAAAGTTATCATTTGAAGAATAAATAATAGTATTAGAAATATATAACACTTAGTATTTTGTTTTCATAGAAAACTAAAAAGTGAATACAAAATATGATCATTTGAAAACTATATTTATATTAAAAAATATTTTTTTTTCTTAGAAAAAATATTGTGCATGTGTATTAGTAATGTATAACAATTAGTGTTTTGTGTCCATATAGAATTCAAATAATAATTTCATATTATAAAAAAATTATACTTTTGTTATAGTAATAATTTCATATTTTTAAAAAATTTAAATTTCATATTATAAAAATTATACTTTTGTGTACATGGGGGATATTTAATGCCCTCATGACACATTAATGAGTATAACAAATAATTATTTAAAAGAATAAACTTTTGTATTAGAAATATATAACAATTAGTATTTTGTTTCTTATAGAAAACTAAAAATAAAATAAAAAGGTGATCATTTGAAAATTATATTTATATTGAAAACTATTTTTTTGTCAAAAAGTGATCATTTGATAGAAGAAATTATTGTATTAGCAATGTATAACACTTGGTATTTTGTTTCGCATATAAAACTAAAAGATGAATACAAAAAGTGATCATTTAAAAATTATTTTTATATTAAACTATAGTTTTTGTCAAAAAGTTATCATTTGAAGAATAAATAATAGTATTAGAAATATATAACACTTAGTATTTTGTTTTCATAGAAAACTAAAAAGTGAATACAAAATATGATCATTTGAAAACTATATTTATATTGAAAAATATTTTTTTTTCTTAGAAAAAGTATTGTGCATTTTGTTGATACCCGGATCTGTCATCGCGTTGGCGCACTAGATAAATAATAATATAGAGATAAGGATTAAAACATTGAGCGCGTTTTAAGATATTTGTGCTGACTTGTGCAAAAGGCGACAATGCGAGGTCCATGTGGTGGCATCTCGTACAAATTGGGCCAAGGCCTGATCGATTGCATGTACCGCGCTAACTAGTGTATTGGAACGCGTTGCTCGCCTTTGGCATAAAACGTAATCTTCTTTCTCTCAATTCTACACTTGTTGACTTTTCAAACTTCAAACAAAGCTCCTTTGTTTCTCCAATTGAATGATGACTGTCCAGGATGCATGCCACGTTGGCTAAAACATGCTTGAAATAAGTAAGTAGCAGCTTATAAGCTAATTGGTGGAAACGGGAAGTTATCCCACATCGGTTGGGAGGAGGGTAAGCAAGCACCTCCTTTTCCTATATATATAGGGTGGTGGTGGTACATGATAAAGGATCGAAAAAAGCCGAGTCCCGAGACGTGTTCTCGAGGGACGGGCTCCGACGTGTTTGAGTCTCCGAGGAGCTCGCACTATTTTACGGGAAAGACATTAAAAAGTCTTATAAGCCTCCGAAAAGAGAATAAAATAATACGCGGGGGGTGGGAGAGCTCGAAGAAAGACGAGCCGGTTTCTAGCGCGCCGAAAGGCCCGAGAGTTTAATAATTTTGTCCCGTAGTTAGTTCGAGATTTTCGGACTTCAACATTGGCGCCGTCCGTGGGGACTTTCTCGTCCTAAGACTGTCATGCTCTCGGGTCGTCGGTTAAGAATCGCACAGGTTAGTATATTTTCTTGCTTATTTAATTAGTATGCATTTTTAATTAGCATTGATCGCGATGGACGCGTTGCCCCATCGCGCTGCCGTGGCCTTGGCTCTCGACCTTGGTCCGCGGCCCCATCGCGGCTCATGGCCTGAGCTCGCGGCCTTGGCCCGTGGCCCCATCGCGACCCATGGCCTTGGCCCGCGACCCCATAATAATATCTCCGAAAAGAGAATAAACTAACAACCCTCCGAAAAGAGAATAAACTAACAAACCTCCGCCGTGTCTTCACCGGCCCGCCACCGCGCTCTTCCGGCCTCCTGCTGTCACGCTTATCTCTCGTGACAGGCTTCACTGATTCTGTTGCACGTTGTCGACGCGCTAAGTGCAAAAACTGACGTGTATGTAACTCCGATCGAATTCGGGTTGCTCGTGTTATTCTTGTTGTCAGGATTTGTTGTTTTTAGATTTTGTGAATTTGTAAAATCTCTTGTGGTGCGCTTGCTTGGCATGTCATGTACGCTAATGAAAAGATCTCTCTTTTGGTTCGGGGGAAGAGGCTCGGGCTTTTATTTCGCCCGGCTCTTCCTCTGGTGTATGGTGTTGTGTCTTCTTACGCACTACTCTCACTTTTTGCATTTCAGTGCCCAACGAACGTCATTAATGAACCTTGAGATATTAGCAATTGGCTAATACAGGTTTGTTGTACACAAGTTTAACACCAAACTAAAAAACGCCTCCGAAGCGAGAATAAACTAAATAAGCCTCATGTGGCCCGCGACCCCATATAGATGACGGCTGTTTTTGAGCTTTGCTCACAGTTACCATCAACGCGCTAATCACATTCTATAATGCAAAACGCGCGCGATGCGCATAGGCGCACTCGAGACAGTTACGCCGCTCGCAGCTGCTTAAAGCCTTAAAACATCAAAACTCCACAGTCGTTAGGGAAAACCCGAGTTGCCGTCCTCGCTCGGGGTTGTCCGCTAACGCGCGCGATGCGCATAGGCGCACTCGAGACGGTTACGCCGCTCGCAGCTGCTTAAAGCCTTAAAACATCAAAACTCCACAGTCGTTAGGGAAAACCCGAGTTGCCGTCCTCGCTCGGGGTTGTCCGCTAACGCGCGCGATGCGCATAGGCGCACTCGAGACAGTTACGCCGCTCGCAGCTGCTTAAAGCCTTAAAACATCAAAACTCCACAGTCGTTAGGGAAAACCCGAGTTGCCGTCCTCGCTCGGGGTTGTCCGCTAACACGCGCGATGCGCATAGGCCCACTCGAGACGGTTACGCAGCTCGCAGCTGCTTAAAGCCTTAAAACATCAAAACTCCACAGTCGTTAGGGAAAACCCGAGTTGCCGTCCTCGCTTGGGGTTGTCCGCTAATGCGCGCGATGCGCATAGGCGCGCTCGAGTTGGGTTATGCCCCTCGTAGTTTCGCATAAAGCCTTAAAACATCAAAACTCCACAGTCGTTAGGGAAAACCCGAGTTGCCGTCCTCGCTTGGGGTTGTCCGCTAACGCACCCGATGCGCATAGGCGCGCTCGAGTTGGGTTATGCCCCTCGTAGTTTCGCATAAAGCCTTAAAACATCAAAACTCCACCGTTCGCGTTGAACGCGAGGGCGCACTCGAGTTGACTTCATCGCTCGTAGTCGCGATAAACCCAAATATCCGAATTCTATAAGGCAAGCCGCCGAGCTGAGCTCGGGGTTTGGCCCGCGTTGAACGCGAGGGCGCGCTCGAGTTGACTTCATCGCTCGTAGTCGCGATAAACCCAAAAATCCAAATTCCATAAAGCGAATCGCCGAGTTGAGCTCGGGGTTTGGCTCGCGTTGAACGCGAGGGCGCGCTCGAGTTGACTTCATCGCTCGTAGTCGCGATAAACCCAAAAATCCAAATTCCATAAGGCAAATCGCCGAGCTGAGCTCAGGGTTTGGCCCGCGTTGAACGCGAGGGCGCGCTCGAGTTGACTTCATCGCTCGTAGTCGCGATAAACCCAAAAATCCAAATTCCATAAAGCAAATCGCCGAGCTGAGCTCGGGGTTTGGCCCGCGTTGAACGCGAGGGCGCGCTCGAGCTGACTTCATCGCTCGTAGTCGCGATAAATCCAAACATCGAATTATTATATAAAACAAACCGCCGAGCTAGGTTCGGGGTTTGACCTGTGCGATGCGCGTCGGCGTGCTTGAGTCGGTTACAGTAACGCGTTGACCAAAAGTATGCGCATCAAGTGAGTGCCTCGTTTGTCCCCGAAAGACTGAGGACATCCGAGTCACGGGGTTGTGTTGATACCCGGATCTGTCATCGCGTTGGCGCACTAGATAAATAATAATATAGAAATAAGAATTAAAACATTGAGCGCGTTTTAAGATATTTGTGTTGACTTGTGCAAAAGGCGACAATGCGAGGTCCATGTGGTGGCATCTCGTACAAATTGGACCAAGGCCTGATCGATTGCATGTACCGCGCTAACTAGTGTATTGGAACGCGTTGCTCGCCTTTGGCATAAAACGTAATCTTCTATCTCTCAATTCTACACTTGTTGACTTTTCAAACTTCAAACAAAGCTCCTTTGTTTCTCCAATTGAATGATGACTGTCCATGATGCATGCCACGTTGGCTAAAACATGCTTGAAATAAGTAAGTAGCAGCTTATAAGCTAATTGGTGGAAACGGGAAGTTATCCCACATCGGTTGGGAGGAGGGTAAGCAAGCACCTCCTTTTCCTATATATATAGGGTGGTGGTGGTACGTGATAAAGGATCGAAAAAAGCCGAGTCCCGAGACGTGTTCTCGAGGGACGGGCTCCGACGTGTTTGAGTCTCCGAGGAGCTCGCACTATTTTACGGGAAAGACATTAAAAAGTCTTATAAGCCTCCTAAAAGAGAAGAAAATAATACGCGGGGGGTGGGAGAGCTCGAAGAAAGACGAGCCGGTTTCTAGCGCGCCGAAAGGCCCGAGAGTTTAATAATTTTGTCCCGTAGTTAGTTCGAGATTTTCGGACTTCAACACATGTGTATTAGTAATGTATAACAATTAGTGTTTTGTGTCCATATAGAATTCAAATAATAATTTCATATTATAAAAAAAATTATACTTTTGTTATAGTAATCATATAGAATTCAAAAATTATAGTATTATACTTTCGTGTTCATGTAACAATAATTCTACATTTATTAGAGATGTCTAAAATAAGTCAAATTTCTACTCTATTACATAAAACTGATTATATAACAATATTTTTTATTGATAATTTAAAGTTAAATTAATGATGTAAGGTGAAAGGAAGAAGCTAACACTATCAATTTGCACACTAATTTAAAAGAAGCATCATCAATTTGGTTACATATTCTTTTCAAAGTTTTCAAGCCTTCACCACTACACAGACCGTTTCATATATACTCAATTAGTATTATTAAATACCAACCTTAATACATAGAATTAAACTCCATTAATCCTAATTCAAATTCTTAGAATCCAAGGCAATAGAAAACGGTTACAAATACTCAATTAGTACTATTAATTACGTACCAACCTAAATACATAGAATTAAACTCCATTAATTTCAATTCAAATGCTTAGAATCCAAGGCAAGGTAAGAATAGAAAAGGGTTACACCTATTATTATTATTAAGAAGAAGAAGTACTATCACCTAGAATTACTCAAATCCATCGAAGTACTACATAACTACTTTTCACTATCACAAAACTCTCCTCTCTCAAAAAATTAATCAAATAGTCCTGAACATGCATTTTCCTTTTAGAAGATCAGCAGTGTCAGGTATTGTATTTATTCTGAATTTTAATTGAAAGCTACCACCTCCCTCTTTATATGCAGAGAGGATTTAGACCCAAATGGTCACTAAATTTCATTGGCTTTTCCTTTCTAATAGCGAATTTATCTCTTTATCATTTGTTGCTCTATGATTTTCATTTAGATTGCGAATAGTTATATATAACATTTTTTGTGTAATTGATATTGATTTATGATTTAGTATTCAAGGTTTATTACTAAAACTTTGAGTTTCTCCTATTTGTCGTGTGGTGAACAGAAGATATTAAAGTTGTGAGAGTTCTTATCGATTGACGTTTGCGCTTGACGATTGGTTACTTTAGATATCACGTTGCACTATACGGTAATTTAGCTCCTCCCCCTTTTTAACCAAATCAATGGGTTGTTATTTTCGAGCTTTATTTAACGGGCTGTTATTTTCGAGATTTACTAGAATTCATGACCCGTGCTACGCACGGGTTTGAAAACTATTTTGAAGCTTTATTAATCAACTTTAATTGAAAAATTGCATGAATGTGTAAAATGGACCAATGTATGATAATATAAAATATAATAGATTATATTATGTTTAAAATAAATAAATATTCCATAAGAAATAAATCAATTGAAAATATAATTCACTTGCGAGAAAAACACTCATTAGTTGCATCTAAATGCAATTATGTATATATGAAAGATATAGAAAACTATAGAAAGCATATGAGTGAATAAAATAATATTGTTGGTTATTCAAAATATTTTTATATACATGAAAACTATAGAAGTTTAAAGAAAAAAATACTCATATTTTATGATTTAGGGTATAAATCAATTTTGTGATTTTCCTTAACCAAATACACATATTTTATGATTTATGGTATTCACACATTTTGTGATTTACGTAAAAAATGTACACGTCAAGAAAATATTCATATATACGCATAATACAACGAATACCCACAAAGCACATTTAGAAAAATACACATATTTTATGATTTAGGGTATAAACATATTTTGTGATTTACGTCAAAATGCATTATTGATTTATTTATATACTTGAATCATATATAAAAATAATACAACAAATACACACAAAACACGTTTAAAAGATACACATATTTTTTATTATTTAGGGTAGAAATATATTTTGTGATTTACGTTACCCGTACCAATATGTATATGTAAGCTTTTAGCATTTAATTTGTTAGTTATGGCATTTCATAATAGAGTTCAACTAACAACATGTACATTTTCATATATACATTACCTGTGAGACCACGGGTCTCGTAATCTCGTATAGATCCGAAATTTGCAGTTCAAATCCTCTATTCGCGTAAGTTTCGGGACGAAACTTTTCTTAAGGGGGGTAGTATGTAATGCTCGAGTTATCCAACCCGGTTTCTGTTTCGTTCCTCCGTTCCGTTCCTTGACCCAAAAGCCCAAATCTAATTATTTAGCTAATTCTATTAAATCCATTTACCTCATTAGTCAAGTGGATAGTGAAATTCTATCTCATCCAATTATAATTATCAAATTAATTGATTTTGTACCCGGGTAGTTAGCAGTTTGGGTTGGGCTTAGTTAACCTTCCCCATAATCCTTACTCAAAGCGTATATATGTACGTAAGAAACCCTTAGCTAATTAACGAAGAAGCTGCCAAGCGCCGTCCTTTCTTTTTCAACTTCGATCGAACCCCTGCCACTGCAGTCCATCAGCGTTCTCATCACGTCCGACTCCGTATCAAACTCTGGTGAGTTTCCTTGTCGGTTTTCGTCTCTCTCGGTGCAAACGAAGTGGTACCATATCCTTCCCCCGTAATTGTTTTCGTTCACCTCTCATACACCCCTATTCATACCGATTTCTCAGTGGGGTTTGCCCGTCATGTTCTTCCTCCAGAGTTGTTCGTTGCCGTCGTCGACGGGGCTGTCGAAGAGCCACCGGAACCGTCGTTAATTTTCCTCGGTAAGTTCGTGTGCCCGTCTCGTTCATCTTATGTGCCTGTCTCGTTCATCTTAGGGAGTCGTTGCCTAGTTGGGTAGGTGGGAGTCGGGGTGTTCTGGTGCCGGGAGACGCCGTAGCTGGCCACCGACGAGGAGGAGTCCGAGCGGTAGAGCGCCAAATCTGGGAGAGCGGGCTGTCGGGGTACTGGGTCGCCGTCGGGATTTGGTTGGGGAACGAAAGGCTCAGATCTGGGCAAGAGTCGGGCAGGGAGAGAAGGGCGGACGGGCTGGTCGCTGGTCGCCGGCAGTCTTTGATGGAGGACGGCGGGTTTTTCGGCAGAGGCTTCGAAGGTAATGGCAAGGTAGAAGAAGGGTAAGAGAGTGGGGCCAGCTTAGGTAGACAATTTTAGGTAAGCTGTGCAGTAGAGTGGGATGTTTTATTATTTAGCCAAAGTCAAAACTAGTTAGTACCATTAAATTAATGTTTAGCTAGTTAACAGCTAAGTTGAGCCGGTTCGTCTTGATGGCCTCGGTTTGGGTATTCGGGTTCCGTCCGGTTCGAGTCGGGAATTATAATTCTTCAATCCTCCTAATTTATAATAATCGTCCTAGTCGCGTTTATTAATTTCAATTATCGTTTTAGGAGATTGATCTTTCCGGACTTTTGGCCGTCCTCATCAGTAGCGAATTCTCTTCGTCCCTCAGGTAAGTCGATTTTCGACTTGCTCAGTCCTGTTCTAGCCTGTTAGGGTTGCGTGATAGTTATGGGATTG
Source organism: Polygonum aviculare (assembly GCA_934048045.1). Lineage (NCBI taxonomy): Eukaryota > Viridiplantae > Streptophyta > Magnoliopsida > Caryophyllales > Polygonaceae > Polygonum > Polygonum aviculare. Next base: position 20,118,442 of record OW204025.1, on the reverse strand, counting down.
GTTTTGGGAACTAGTCCCGATCGATCTTTTAAAATGTTTTGATATGTGTGTTATGTGTAAATGATTTTGGAAACCCGTTTTGAAAGTTGTTATCTATATACGCATATTTTCGTCGTCGTTTTCTCTATGATGGGCAGCGCTCCAGTGGAGGCTTATTGTGGATGGCTGTGGTGAGATGGATGGTGGTGATGAGATGGACGGTTGGATTGAGGATAGATGGTTACGAGATGGCCCGTCTCTGAGTCCAGCGTGGGATCGATACGCCGTTGTCATGGCATGTGGTGTTATAGGGGCAGTGCCGCATAGCCTAGGTAGTGTGATGGTATGTAGTGTTATAGGGGCAGTGCTGCATACCGCAGGTAGAGTTTCTGATTGCGAGTCGTATGTGATGATATCTGAGTGACTAACTGGACCTAGGACTGGACTAGAGATATGTGTGTGATTGTGGACTTGTCTGCTGACCTTAGTGAAACTGTTTTGAAACGTCTCGTAACTTCCATGTTGATTCTAACTTGATAGGATAGGATCTGACCCCTCGGGGACCTTTTTTTTCACTCCAGGTAATCAGGAACCCGTGACCAAGCCTCGGCGTAATGGTGGTGCGGAGCAGTAGCGCGTGTCATAGTATCGGGGTTGGGTGTTATTACTATTATTGCTGCTAGTTTTATTATCTGACTTTGGATTATATTAAGTGAATTTGTAAACGCTTGTCTTTTAGGATGAGTTTCGGAATTTGAGTATTTGAATTTGTTATTGGGGATTAGTGCATGATAACTCGTTTTAAATTATAATTGTTATTTCGCTCAAATACAAGTTGGATATTTTCTATGTTTTCTCGCCGTGCCCGCATTGCAAGATCCGAATGTCCGTTGTCGAACCAGCTTGGTAGTGCCTCGTGAGGTCTACTATCGAGTAACGCCTTGTCAGAAAGACGGGGTGTTACAAATTGGTATCAGAGCGAGGTTGGCAACAAGGGCACATGGTTCTGACCAACGAGTGCACACGAGGTCCAGCTTGAACAAAAACCAGCCGGTGTTTTCAAACGTTTTCATTGGGTAGTCATATTGCATTTACGTGGGGTAGGTGACACGTCGCGACTCCGCCACCACCAGCCGAAGGATCTCACGTAGTTTAGTAAATTAAGTGTAAGTTCCTAGCTTGAGTTTGGTGAAGGATGGTTCAATCGTGTAGTTTTGGTGCCTTGGAAGCCACTACGATACGTATCAAGTGTTCAGTGGACACTTAGAGCTGTGTGTTATCCAGGGATTGTTCTGAAAGGATTAACGGAATTGATCTGTCCAACATCAGATCAACATTTGAGTTGTGGAATCCAATAGGAGAAAAGGGGATATGATCGTCATAGAAAGACATTAGTGTGTATCGTAGCGATTTTTACTTAAGCGCTGAAGTTTGAGGATAGGTATTGGTTCAACTTTAGCTGAGAATGTTAAATGGAGAAGGAAGGTTATTTGTTAAGAGAAGAACAAATTGTCTTGCACAAGGATGACCTTGAGTATAGAGTGTAGAACAAATTGGAGTTGTTTGTATCCATACGTAGCCCGACTTACTTAAGGAATGATTGTAGGCAAGTATAATAGAGGTTAAGGCTAAGTACACGTCCAGACTGACCAGACATTGGTGATTAATGAAGAAGCGAGCTAAGGCAAGTAGAAGATTAGAAGAGCTAAAGTCATTACTTTAGATCATTTTCACTGAGTGATTGAGATGGTTGTATTCATGAGTTACCCTGATAAAGAGAATAGGCGTGGTGTGGATCTAGTCTGAGCTGAACGCATAAGTAGACTCCGACGTATTGTGGGTTTATTGAATCTTAGCGAGAGATGACGTATGGAAAGAGAAATTCATAGCGTCTAACTCAAGGAAGGAGGTTTGGACTGGTAGTATAACCAAATGAGATCTGAAGGAAAAAAAAATTAATAAAAAAAAAGAAAAAAATGACCTCGTTCGTAATTGTTGGAGTCCAACAAAATATGAAGGTCTACGAGGAACAATATGCCTAGAAATTCAATTATGGGTATGAGTCATTGTTGGTTGCTTTGGATGGAGATATCCACAGTTAGAACAAGACTAAAAGTTTGTTGAAGATGCAGATGAGTTGTGTCCATGACGGTGTAGTACGCAGTTAGAGATCCACCCGCCTGGAAAGTGCAAAACAAGAAGATTGGGGATATAAGTAGAGATAAGAAGACGACATAACATTGACCTCACTAAAGGTGTCTTGTGGAGGCGTTTGCTTCATGAGATAACATCAAACGGATCTTGTCGGAGACTTTCACCGTGTCAACTATCAGGGGAAGATATAGAGTATTATTAGATCATCTAGACAAAAATGTTAAGGAAAAATTTGGGGTGTAGGAACCCTACAATTGGATCCAAAAGTCATCTGGTTTTGAGATGGGATTCATGGGGAGCTGAGTACCTAAGTTGGATAATGGAATCTCATTTGTACATAAACATGAGTATAAGGATATCAGGCGAGATGCAAGGAGATCTGGGTATGTGATATCAACTAAAGTTACCTAAGCATGAGTTACGCTGGTTGCTTCAAACAAGCTTCGTGGACCAAGCAAGGTGTGGTAGTTCAGGATACTTCAAGTTGTGTATATATATAGGTAGAGGATGTTCCATAAGGGATTATCACAACTAAAATCCAATAAGGAGTAGGTCTTACTTGTGACAATCGAATCGAGCATTAGACTGGTCATGTCGGTTTCTTTGTGCTTGGATGAGATCTTGGCACTACAGTTGAGTATTCAAGTGATCGGCCTACTGGAAAGAGAGTTGATACACCGAATTCATCTTCGAAGGAGGTTATATTCGGCTCATAAGGAAAAGGGTTAAGATAAGAAGATCATGTATGGTCAGGCAAATTGTGAACTCGTCATTAGGACTGAGAATCGGTTGTCTTGGAACAAAGCATCTACAAGTGTAATAATTCTCCAGACTTTGTCAAAGGACGGTTTAATTGTAGTTGAATATTTAAGAAGAGAAAATCTGCATGATAGTCGCGTAAGATACGATCACTGCGAGTGTTGTAAAGGATATCTCTGGTTACTCCTAGGCTAAGAAGAGTAAGTTTCGATTTGGGGATTGCATGGTAGAGCAAACGACACCATGTTGTGCGAGGCTTGCGGAGTATGATTTTAAAGAACCAAGGAGTCTGTTGGGAGTAAATGACGCAAGTGAAGAAAAGGAGAGATGAGCTAGAGAGAATTGATATTGCAACATGTTAGAAGTACCTTTAGTACCATAAATGAGTCAAGATGCTTATGGATTAAAATGGTGTGGTTTGTGGGGCATAAGAAAAGCTCCTAGTATTGAGTACCATTGACCGGTTGAGTGCGAATAAGGAAATTGTGTGATAGGCGGGCTATTAGAAGAGTTGCGACTAGTTGAAAGACAGATGATTGATATGCCAAATTGCCAATATTGCAAGATTGTAGGGGATATGCAAATTTTGTTAATGCCTCAAGCCGTATGTAGATTGTTTGATGAAGGAACTTTGAAATCACTTCTGTTTCTGAAGATATAATGTTATAGGATTCACTACAAGGGTGATTGTTAAAAGGTCTTATCTAGATTTAGATACAAAAGGCTTGGTTAGAGATGCCAGTCATTTATGACATAGGAAAGGCGAATGTGGTTACTAATAACCTTAGTAGGAAATGTCTCATGAGTGTAAGTGGACTCGTTTACCTACTCAGTTGGAGTTGCAAGGTAGAAGTGCACATTCAAAGGTTCAAAAAAAAAAAAAAAAAAAGCTTACGAATTTTGGAGTGTCAGTCAACCTTACCAGAAGTGATGAGGTAGGAGAAGAGGAGATGCGCTATGAGTCAGGAGTTGAGATAGAGACTAAGCTATAAGGAGGAAGTTGACCTCGTTGAGCGAGAGTATGAGATTCCAAGTTTGCATGACTGGATTTTGTTTGCAATGAGATTAAATATTGAGACAATATTATTGGTTGAATGCTTTAACCAGTTCCTGTTCTACAACGGAAGAGGAAAGACATTATTTTCCATGGACTTTGTTATCGGGTTAAGGATTGACAAAGGTCACAATGCTATCCGGGTTGTGGTGGAATGAAGATTGTTCACTTCCTGCCTATTAGAGAGACTTGGTTGGTGGACAAGTTAGGAGAGTTGTTTTTAAGTAAGGTTGTTCAACTGCATGGGGTGTCAAACTACCTATAGTTTAAATGATTGTTCCATTTCAAACAGTCTCCTTTACCTTTACCTGCTTAGTTAGAGAAAAATGTTGATATTAGAAAAATATTTTTCATTTTACCTATAAAACTCAATACATATATTATAAACATATTGAGTGCACATGTAGTTAATTAATAAAATAGTTGTCATAATAATTCAAATAAATATGCACATATAAATAAAAATATATGAGCACATAACAAAAATACAAATTTATTATAAAAATATATATGCACGTAAAAAAACTACAAATTTAGCATTACATGTAAATAATTCAAGCCTCAAATCTATTATACAAATCTAATAAATGCAAGTTTATAGCCTAATAATACAAAGTCTTTTGGCATTCCAATAATTAAATTGAAATTCTATTAAACCTATAAAATTAGTTTTTAACCTTCTTAACAAATTTAAAAAATAAAAGTATTCGTCTATACTATTACTTAATGCTCTATTCTAAGTATTACAAATTAACTAAGGGTATTCCTAAAATATGTAACACACCTACGAAATACTAATACAACATACTATCTATATCTAGAAAGGAGACTACTTGAGCAATTTCGTGTTAGAAAATGAATAAAGTATCATGTTGAATAAAAAAGTACTAACATTGTACCCTATAAAATATCTAATAAAGAATACATAAGCTAAATAACTTTAAAATAGTTGTTGAAAAACTAGAAAAAATAGTTGATGTTGATATATATAAACCTACTAAAACAATATTAGAAGGATTTTTTGGGAAACAAAGTTCAAAAAGTTTATATATGAAGTAATTCAATATGTTTAAATTATGTTTAATAACAAATAATTCAAAAATTTTATATATAAAATTTGTTTTCAATATGAACCCGTGCTTATGCACGGGCCCGATGACTAGTCTCTACTATAAATCAGACCATCAACAATTGTTTAGTTACAAAATCCTTTTAAGAGATTGCATCTCGTTGCTATTGAATAATTGCCAACTAAATTCATCCTCCCATGAGCGAAGCTACGTTGGGGCCCGTGGGGGCTATGGCGCCCCCAATCCAAAATTTTCTACTTACATTATTCCTCTTTTTAGGGCTTCGATTTGATATATCATATACCTTAATCCGATATCTATCAAAAACGTTATGAATATTTGAAATTGAATATTTGTAAATCAATCTTAAGTCATTTACTTAGTATAGATAAATTATCTTTTACTAAATTTCATATATTCATACTATAATTCAAGAGTTTTAAAATAATATGTTATGGTTAATATATCTTAAATCATATAAATCGTTTACTAGATTGAAAACTTTGGTTTGACATTTCATTTTCTTAGACTAATTGTATTCTTAAATATGTTGGTGCATTTTGTCTTTTAAATACAATATGTTATCTTAAAGATGCTATATACAAGTTGATTGATGTGATCCGGTCCGCGCCCCTCATCGAGGCACTCGCCCCTTCGGGCCGGTGCCTTTTTTGGGCACTTGTCTAGGCCGCGTCCCGGGCTTCGCTCTTCGGCGCCCCATGTGAGGAAATGCACATTTTTCAAGACAACAATGGGCCAGCCCATTCCTCTCCAACAAAGCTATGCTTGGGCCCAAGCCCATGGTGCCACTGCCCCTCCCATCCAGCCCAAGACACCTCCATCTCCTCCAAGTTACTTGGCCGCCAAGCACGAGCCATAATTGAAGAAGTGCCTTCCGCTCCAAGCAGGTCGCCATCAATATACGCCTTGGAGGCCAAGTCTTATACTTATGTTTGTCCTAATTTTTGCCCTATACAAAGGGATGTAATTCCTTGTTTTTGTTAGATTAAGATTAAGCTTGAACTCAAACTAGGGGAAGTTTTGTCCAGTTTTGGGCTTTGGGCTTTCCCGGCTTGTGAGACTCAAGCCGTGGTCCTCATGAGACTCGAGGGCCGGATGGCGGGCTATGGTTCGTGAGACTCGAACGTTGGTCTAGCCATTCTTATTTTTCATACCCAAGTGTGGTCTTCGTGAGACTCGAAGGTCCGGATGGCGGGCTATTGTTTGTGAGACTCGAGCCTTAGCCTAGCCATCCTTAGGCGTCTTTACTCGGTGTGACTCTGAGTGAGGGTGTCTACCTATCCCTAGGGTATATAAGTTTGGGATGGTTTGTCTTGATCCTTGTAGCCCTAATCTTCGTGAGACTCAAAGACTAGGAAAGTTGGGTCCGGCTTAGTCTTCCTAAAATGCTTGTACCCCTTAGTGGGTTTCTCTTGGGGAGATTACTAAGACCAAAAAGAACCCGTTTGTAATGAGAATTCCACACGCCCAAATTCGATATTTCTATCAAAAATCACCGTTTTAGCAAGAGGTCTCGACAAGGATGATCTCAAGAGGCAGCACGAACTCGCTCGAGCCAGAATCGAGTCCGATTCTAAGGCGAATCACAATATAGATGTTGAATGAATGGTGGTTCATTTTAGGCTTTCATATTAGAAATGATTATAATTATGGTCTTAAGTTCTGACTAACATAAAAAAAATCTTTTTTATTTATAATATAATAGGTTTTAGAAAGCTATTTGGAGATTAATAGAGTTAAGGGTGTTAAATTTTCCCTATAATATAATAAACTTATTTTTATGATCATATTATAAGTTATAAATTTACTATGTTTAACTAAGATAGTCGATCCCCTTCATACTTGTATCCTGGCTCCGCCCCTACATCCTCCCCAATTTTAGAATTGAATGGAGTAGTTGTTCCTTAGCAACCACGTTGTACCCTTATTAATAACCTCCAGAACACCCATTTCAATGATTTTCCAAAATGGAGACACAATAGTACTTTCCAAGAGTAAAGTCACATACTTACAATTCATAACCTTAGACCATAACCTAGACTCCGCCGTGATAAATCTCCAGCCTAACTTCTTGACAAGAATGATATTCAACTCCCTCATCGTCATAATGCCCAAACATCCTTGCTTTTTAGGCCTAGTAATCTCATTGCAAACAACTCTATGCATCATTTTCTTCTCCCTAGAACTCTCTCGTGAGAAAATCCTACTAATGGCATCAATATTATCGGCAAAACAGATATGCGAGAGGCAAGGGCCATTTCTCGTGAACTTAATCGGCCTCCGATCTCCCCTATGAACGGAATCCATGATGATATGGGTGAGTCATTCCACACATAAGATGAACAAATAGGGAGAAATTGGATCACATTGGCTCACTCATCTTGATCGAAGCCCTAAAGGAACTAGTCATCTCACTATTAACAAACACTTACATTCTCGGTGAGGACACACATGCCATGAACCCTCTTATCCATTGATGATTATTCGCAAGCGCATATAAAGAGTCTTCAATGAATACTTAATTAAAACTTGTCATAGGCCTTTTTAAGTTCAAGCTTAAGGACCATCCATCCTTTAGTTCCCTTTTTCCTTCTCATAGAGTGCACAACTTCCTGGGCACTCACCACATTATCCGTAATCAATCGATCGAGAATTAAACTACCTTGAGTTGGGTCAACTAACTTCAAGAGCATAGGGTGAATGCGATTTGCATGGATCTCTGTAATAACCTTATAATGGACATTACAAAGACTAATAGGCATATATAGGCTAATACTCTCTAACCTTGTAAGCTTAAAAAGGAGAACAATTAAAGTATCAGTAACCCCTTCCTGAAAAGTGTCAAAACCTGAAAAAATCCCGAACAAAATCAACAAGGGAGCCTCCAACTGTATCCCAACATATTTGAAAAAATCCATCTTGGAATCCACCGAGGCCCGATGACTTGAAAGCTCTCATACCCTTAACAACCCTCCAGACCTCCTCTAAAGTCATCGATTTTATCAAAATATCACACTGATCTTCCAACATAAAAGGGAAATTAAACCTCATATTTGACAAATTATTACTCATAGGTGTTTCTAGTGTTTAGAATCAGTAAATAACTCCACAACAAGCATCTCAATCTGAGCTTTCTTTTCAGCTCAACACTTGTTCTCGTTCTTAAGGGACTCAATCATGTTCAACAATGGTTGAGTTGTGGAAGAACGGAGTGTTTGTATGTCCACAATTCAACAACTATTCCCTAGAATTTTTGTACCACAACACCTCGATCTTCTCACTTTGGTACAAGATCAAGGCCATTTTTTAGCCTAACCTCCAATCTGAGTAACTCAAGAGAAGAACTAGAACATCACTTACGTTGAAGATGCCCAACTCGTCTCTAAGGGAGGCTAAAGCAAACAGGGTATGAATGTTAGCATTCCAACAGTCTGTCTTTTTATCCTTAATGTTTGGGTGCGACAACCATGCCGCTTCAAACTAAAACAACCAGTAAATACACCCAACCATATTCATAAAAACTCTATCAATTCTTTTTGAAACCACGCACATTGGCAAAATACGATGGCTCCATGTAAAGCTCAAAGCAAGGAACTCGAGATCCACTGAGCACAAGTTGTTCACCCAACTTTAAACTTTGTAGAATCCAGGTGAAATCCGCTTGCGCCAGTTGAACTCTCATAATCGAACAAAATGCATTTGAAGTCACCACCAATAATGATCGGGCCCGACATAACCTCCACCACCTCTTTTCAGTCATGCAATAATTGTTCTTGCCTTGAAGTCATAGGAGGACCGTAAACAACAAATAAGTGTGCCATACAACCCCCCCCCCCCCCCCCCCCCCCCCAATCGAGAAAATATATGTTGCTTTCTAATGATTCCAAGCTGAATGAAATCCTTCATCCACAATAACCACAACCACCAGCAAAGTCATCACCTGAACTCGATCATAGTCAGTAAACCCTAATCTCTTAAGCTTATGACAAACCGTCTGAGCTCTAGCACCAGAGATTCTAGTTTCAAAAAGTGACAAAACATCAACTTTGAAGTGTTTAGTCAAATAATGACTCGCCCTATGGAAACCCGACTTACATGCACAAAAACACTTCCACACTAGAACATTCATGGTAAATAAAGACATAAGTAAAAAGATACCAAAAAAATCAGCAACCTAAGCCCTCATGGGCTTGATTGTTTTCTCCCATAACAACATCATTTGAGCTTATATTAGTTGATGCACTATGCTTAATGTTCAAGTCTTCCACAAACAACGAATTATATTTGATATTAACTTCAATTTTCTCGCTCGACTAGGATGCCCCACTAGGATCATGTCCTAGTTCAAGACCCAATTGAATCACAATTGTGCCAAGTGGTTGGACACCGACAATTAACCACACTAAACGGGCCATTGAGAATAACAATTAGAGTAAACTGATATGCTCTCTTTAGTATGTGTTAAGTCTTGTATTTTAGGGCTATATTGAGTGTGTTTAGGTTAGACTTTATGTGTAATTGTAATATCTAGGCCGAAGACACAAGGATTCAAGCAGGGCCTTCGAATGGAGTTTGGAGGCCCTGTGAGAAAATATAATTACTATTAATTTATGAAATTTTGGAATTTTTAGATGGAAAGTTAAGGTCTATAATTATTACATGTCGTGAAAGCACGGGCACGGTATTCATGGCGCGGGCACGGTATGCCTGATCCGAGACGGGCGAATTTCTATCTTCTTTCCTTTTCTATTTTTTCCTCTTTCCTAATTAGATTAGAGGAGCATGTTCCCTAGGTCTATATAAGAGGCGTCTTGCCTTAGGTTTTGAGTACCTTCTACCATCTTTCTCATAACCAAATCATCAAATTTATTCTTTAGTTTAGTTTTAGTTATGGAGAGATAGTCTTCTAGAGTTTGTTCAAGGGAGAAGCTTTGATTATGAAATCGTGAGGTTTTAGTAATTGATTTCTATCATTTGGTTACTATTAGTTCTCTTGTGCTTCATATCATGAATGTTGATTGATTTTGCATGCTTGAACAACTTGTTGAATTGATTGATTTTCTACTATTGGATTGGGTTTGGACCATGGACAAATCTAATATGTGAAAACAACTTAACCTAGACTTGTTGTCTATGCAACTAGGAATAAGAAGAGAATTGATTGTATGATTTTGCAATTGACTCGTGCTTGATTGTTTTTGCATGTATCTTGCATATCCTTGTTCTCTATGCTAATTCTTGGTTAAGTGTCCTTGCCTAGGGTTATAGAACTGCTTGGACCGTGGACTTGCGATTGTTAATGATCAGGATAGGAATTAACCATAGGTGTGAATGAAATCAATGGATTAATCTATGATCGAGTGATTATTTCAGAGTGGATCTTTTGAATGAACTTGTTTCCTTTATTGATTTGTTTCATTGTTTTATTTGTTTTCTTAGATTAGTTTAGTTTAGATCTCTCTTTGATTTCCTATATTTGGTTGATAAATATATTAATACTAGAAGCCTCAGTTCTCTTGGGTTCGACCCCTTACTTGCATGTTATACTAGCTTTGTCAGTTTAGGGATCATCTTTGATCGTGACACGATGACTTTAGTCGAGTCATAAACCCATCACTCTAACTTCTTAGGTCAATGTGCCAATATTTAGTTCCCCCACCATGACAGTATGAACCATCTCATCTGCATCTTCAAGGAATAATAAATGCTCCCCTAAAATGACCTCCCATGGCGCGCAGCGTTCTCCAAAAGACATGAATACATTTCGGTTGAATTCGACTGCATGTCTTTATAGCAAGTTCAACATCATGGGGACATAAAAGGCCTCGGCATGTTCTCCAATAATGGTCATTGCAAGTTATTGAATATCAGACTCCTTCAAGATCGTATAAGAGCTTCATGTGATCCAACAATATCTCCCAACATTTTCTCAACGCTTTATAGTGGAGCAACTCAAAAAAATTCTAAGGAACCCTTCTCTTTGATCATCTTAGAGGGGTCGGTTGCGTGATCCTTCTCCAAAAAAAAACTCAAACATTAAATATTTGGTGATCGAGCATATCGTGAATCCAATTTAAAATATACGCGAACCCAACAATAGAAGTTTTCAACCAATCTTTCAACATCAAGTGTTCCAAATCAAGCCTAATAATATGAATACAAAACATTCACACATGTAAGAAGCTAAATGATGCGTCCTTCTCCCCGACTAGGCCTACACACGAAGGTGTTCGATCTAGATCGTGGTGAGAAGTTTCTCGAGCATTGCGGATGCGATGTGGAGGTTGGATAAGTGTGACCAACGTGATGGGAACGAGTGAGACTAGGAAAACATAATGGATATTCCAGGGCTTTGTCAACATGATGACAAAGGGATGGAGTTCTATGTGAAGAACTCAAGACGAGAGCTTTGGCTCTTAAGATTGATGACGCACAAATAGATAGCAACACGCCTCTAAAAGATAAAAGGAAATCAAAAGAAAACGTGTAGAATCTTAAGGATGCATAGACGCCTAGGCAGGGCCGGATGCGAAAAGAGGACTTGGGCACTGGCGAGCGCGTTAGGGGGCAAGTACTTGTGCGCATGCGTGTGGCCCGCACAATCTTGGCATTTCCTGTGTAATTTCTCAGGCGTGTCTGGCCATTTCCGATGTGCGCCTTGCATTTCCTAACTTAATACTCCATTTCTTGGCACCCTAAGGCTAGAAATAAGCGAAACTCTATATGGGTGGACACGGTCGAGTGTGTCCAAGGTGTAGGATGTATCCAGTAGCTCGTGGTTCGTCTCTATGGACTTGGCTAGGCTCAATAGTATTATTCGATGAGCCATCTTGAGGTTCTTGACTCGAAATAGAAAGTGAAGCACAAGGAAAGCTCAAGATTGAGAGACTAGCGAATTTAGGAGTATGACTCGATCCGAAGCTTGATATGGCTCGAATGACTAGAGATTGAGTGGCATGGGCCACTTGCTTAGCACGTCTTCGAGTGTTGGCTCCCATGGAACATAGTTGAAAGGTGTCCTCCCCCAAGGTGTTGTGAGGTTTTCTTGATCCTAACAAGCAAATAAATTTACAAATCAAGAGCCCGATGAGTATAGCGGAGTCACGTTCGTCCACAGGAGTTAGAAGCTCTAAGTCTAGCTATCGAAAGAAAAAAAACAGACAAGAAATGAGAACCAGAGTATGCCTCGGTAGCGACTCTAGAGAGGGTCGTAACTGAAAGCAAAACACACACTCACAGCATAAAAACACAAAGGACTGGCTCGGTAACAACCTAGGCAGATTGGTAACGAGTTAGCTAAGCAAAAGAGGTTTTCAAAAATATTAAAAAGCTTCTAAGGTTAAGGGAACCACAACAAAATCATGCATGCAGTACCAATGAATCAATGGAAGATCATGCTCTTATCATAAAAAGATATTGACTTTCGCCAAACAAATAAGGGATTGAATTAATCTCCACCAAAGCAAACACCTTTCCACCTATTTCGATCTAGGAAATCCAACTTTCGTTTTAAGTCCTAATCAACTATTCTAATCCACAATTTTATATTTCAATCAAATTGTAAAAATAGAACATGCCTCAACTTTCATCAAGGAATTTAAGGACAAATAGGATAGATATATGGATTATGATAAGGAGGAATTAAATCATCAATTCATGATAAACATATGCACAACTTTATTGGTTTTTCCCCAACCCTATAATAAAAAGACTACTCACTCATTTTTTGCACAACAAGTAAAAAGACATGAACGGAAACATGGACATTAAACAAAGAAAAATACTTGAAATTAAGAAGAAAAACCTTACAAACTTGCTCACAAATATCCTTCCTTGCCCTCTAAGTTTTCTCCTACTAAAAAATCCCTAAACAATGTCTTTTGGATGACAATAGATGAGGATTGGATGATGAAAAGAGGCATCCCAACCCCTCATTAAATACTAAAAGAGTTCGCAGACCCGACCCTAGTGTTTCGAAGGCCCTTGGGCAGATAAAAATTAAAACGCCCTTAATTCTTTTTTTTTAATCAAAGGGCCTCATAATACTTAATAGTGTACCAGTATCCAAAAAAGATATATAACTGACAATGCATTCGTTATAAGGGTCAACCATGTCTCCCGCAAATACCTGTATATACCTACATTCCATGAAAGTTACTTGAAGCGGTTGAAGGTAGCTTTTTACCAATCTTGAGTAAAACATGTTGATACATTGATTGTTAAAAATCATAGCAGATACTTGGTTCCAGCGCAAACCCAAACCCAAAGCATATTCCTTGTAGTTGTTTTTTTATGTTCAGCCTACAAAACAAATGATGGACATCGACGAATTCTATTGAAAGGGATTTGATCAATCCTAGCTCGCAGTCTCTCACAAGTATCAATGGCCTCTTACTCGTTAGAGTGTGGAGCCGATCCATAGGAGATAAGAATACCCATTGATAGTGGGTTGTGTTCTCTCGCACCATGAACATGAACACAATGTTAAAAGTATGACTTTTCAAGTGAACCTCAAGATCTCAAAATGAGGCATTTTGTAGCTACATCATAATAAATTATCCTTATTAGCTAGAATATATGGAAATGTACTTTAACCAAAATATTAGTTGCAAAAAATGTACAAATTATAACCCAAATCTTACGCATTCGTCTTGTAGGTGGTGTTCTTTGTGAGAACATTGCCAATAGATGTCTTGAATCTGAATGAGCAAATAACAAATCTTACACCTCATTCATGTCCTCCATCCTTCTATCCACCACACAATAACCCCTTTTCACCAAGAAAGTCAGAGTCGTATAAATGTGCTCTCGACCTCCTTTTTCCATTTTTTTTATAGATGATTAAAGATTTGTTTCCTAGCCACAATTGTTCTTGGAAATGGCCATATCTTTTTGGTTGCTGCGTGTGTCAAAGTCAAAGTCCTCCCGTTTTTCTTCATCTTTTCCATTGTTATCCCAACATATGTTGCCCCGATGATGTTCTTGCCATATCGTGATTGTGTTGACCACATACGGCATGCAAATTTCATGATCTAGTGGGTTATTGGATCCCAAGAAGTATAAACGGGCAATCATACTTCTTCGATACGAACATGGGGTCTTTCTATGAACTTTTCCCGAAATCAAATTCTTCCTTTTCATGTACGCCTCATGCTTCTGGCAAGCGAATTTTACCTTTTTTTAGAACCGGTGAGAATTAGGATCTCGCTTTAGGGCAGGTATCCTAGGGCATCCTTTCGGATGAGAGCTAAAGCTAATGATGGTTCCAGATAGTTTTTCATAAGAGACTATGGCCCAAAAACGTTATATTATCGGTCATAATGTTACACTGCATACTCCCATGAAAAATACGGACTGACTTAAAACCCCGACGAGATACGAGAATGTCTGTAATCATTCTTTCTATTTCCCATGGGTAGCGAATTTTCCTACAATAGCTTTGATAACTATAATGTTATCCCCTTTTACCTCGAGCTTTCTTATATCCATCTCTTTGGCATTCTTTACTCCATCCCATAATGCCATTGTTTCTGCCATTAAAATCGACACTTTTCCATATGCTCTGGTTGACTCGCCAATTGGATTTCCATGCTCGTCCCTTATAATCGATCCCCCCGATGCACTACCATTGCTAAGCTTAGATCTGTGAAAATTTAATTTTGCTTAATTTTGATATGGTTTCTTCCATACTCGTGGTTTGTTTCTTGAATGATCTCTTGGACAACCATCTTTGTTCGAAGTCTTTTCTTCGTCCTCCTGCCATTCTTTCGCCTATTTCCATTCCATCATGTGGTTGTAGATATAAAAATTAAGGTCTTGTATGAAGTCATTGAGTGTTTGCTAGAAAAGTAATTTATTTCTCTGGTGCCAAATGCCCCATCAGGCCACTGCTAACTCAAGGAACTCTTCTCTCCTTAGTTCACTATATAGTTTGAATAATACATTTTGAGGGTTCATTTGCAATGGTTATGTTCTCTATGTACATGTTCTGTACTGACATTTATGTTATTTATTACTTCCAACGTATGCAGACATTCAAGCAACACATGTATTGAGTCCTCATGCGTAGCTCTACATATGAGACATTCTTGCGGTACGACAACATGTTTTTTAATAAGTAGATGTTATAATGGGAAACTCATTAATGTCAATTTTTCAGAGGAAGTTCTTTACTTTTGCATAAGTATCCAAATTCCAGATCCAAGCATTGAGGTTTTAGGACATTGTTTCTTCTTTAGTTATTAGGCTTATTGTTGAGTCTATGGAGTACCATCCATTTCTGTGTGGGGCCCAACTCAATTTATCGTCAATATCATTTTCTAGGATTAGGATTCCTATTATTTTCTCGATCACTTCGTTAGGAATCACATGTCAAAATTCATTTATTTTCCATTTTTTGCCCGTAGAAATAAATTGTTCGACGTTAGTTGCCACCTTAACATCATCGTTTGTATCTACCCACCCTACAAGTTGTTCGTTCGTGAGCCACCTATCCTTCGAAAAATTAATAGCCGAAGCATTTCCAATTTGTTGTCTCAAGCCTTTCTCAAATTTTGGCTTTAATTTCATCAATTGCTTCCATTGCCATGAATTGTTCGGCTTCATTCTATAATCAGAGAGCGAGCTTCCCCTTAAATAATTTTTGTTAATCACTTGTATCCAGACATTATCTTGCTCGGTGAGAATTTTCCAAAGAAGCTTCGTTTGGAGCGCCTTGTTGATATTCTCCGCTTTCCAAATGCCTAGCCCCCCATATGTCATATTCGATCCCATCCAATAAGCGGCTTATGTTGTCTGTCTTTATTCCAAAAGAACGTTCTATTAATGGCATCAATTTTATCAGTTACATATTTTGGCAATATGAAGCTTTGCATTAAGTAGTTTGGTTTCGTGGATAAGTTCGACCTGATTAACATTGTTCGTCCTTCTTGAGATAGTGTATTAGCTTTCCATTTTGCTAGCTATAGTTGGGCATTTCCAATTATGTCTTGAAAGTTATCTTTGTTTACTCTGCCGTTGATGATCATACATCCTAAATGCTTTTCTAACTTTTTCATCGTACTTATCTCTCATGTTTGATTGATGATATGTATCTGATGGCTAACAACATTCTTAGAGGTGTGAAATGTTGATTTATGATAATTTATCTTTTATCCTATAGCTGCGCAATACTCCTCAATAATGTTCTTCATTTGATTGCACGCACTTTTGTTTCCTTTAGCAAAAATAATAATATCATCCCCGAATGCTAAAAATGTAACACCTTGATAATTTATAAGGAATTGAGGTGTTTCCCATGCCAACAAGAGCTCTTCTTTTTCATAGTTCGAGAGATCAAAAGAACTATGAAGTTAAGCGCGCTAGGGCGAGAGTAGTTCCAAGATGAGTGACCTCCTGGGAAGTCCTCGGGTTGGCATAGGATAGCGAGGTCACTCGACCCAGGGGGCAGTCCTTGGGTCTTTACGAGGTGGTTAAGTGCTTAAGTGGGAAAAATTGTAACACCTCGCGCGATAATTTACAAGGAATTGAGGTACTCCCCATGCCAACAAGATCTCTTCCTTTTCTTGGTTTAAGAGGTCAAAAGAACTACGAGGTTAAGCGTGCTAGGGTGAGAGTAGTACCAGGATGGGTGACCTTCTATCCAGTCCTCGGGTGGGCATGGCATAGCGCTTCTAGAGCCTCGGGGCTTACAAAAAATGACACTCTCTTGCCTCCTTTAGATATCGGAAAACCTATTAGTGGCTTTGGGTTTTCACTCATCTTTTGGAGTTTCCGAGCATGGATTTTTGCTCCTATTACAAACATATATGGCAATAACGGGTCCTTGTCTAATTCCTCATTCTGACACGAATGGCGCAGTAGGTCCGCTATATACCAAGACTGAGAAGGACACGGTACATACACACTCTCGAATCCATCCTACAAATTTGTCGTCAAACCCAACTTGGTAAAGAATACAAAAGAGGAATTACGAGTCTATCTTGTCATATGCTTTTTCCATACCCCAGTTTTACAGCCATCCCTCCTTATTTTGTTGGCTTCCTCTAAAGGATGGAATTTTTCATGTGCTATGAGCACGTTGTCTTGTATTGCCCTTCCATCAACAAAGGCTCCTTGAAGCGGATGGATAATTTTAGGCATAACCTTCTTTAATCTTTCCGTTAGGATCTTAACAATTATTTTATATATCGTCGTACATAAGCTAAAAGGCCTATAGTTGTTAGTTGTCGATGGATTATCATTTTTTGGTAGTAACGAAATGAACATATGGTTCCTTTGTTTCAATCTGTTTCCTGAATGGAAGAAACCTTTTATCGCTTTTATTACCATGGGGCCAACAAGGTTCCAATATTTCTTATAGAACTTCGATGTCATGTCATCTGGTATAGGAGATTTGTTTGAACCAATTTGAAAAACAACATTCTTTATTTGTTCATTCGATACTGGTCTTGTCAAGCTATTATTATCTGTTGGGGTTGCGATTGTGTATCCCACATGGAGGGTTCGGAGGAAAATAAGACATCTTATAAGTACATGAGTTACTCCTTCTATTGCCAATTGGTTTTGGGATGGAACCCGGAGACTTGTGAGTTGGGCTTGGCAATTGGGCCCGTCTCCCCTCTAATATTATCTTCATCTATTATTTCCTTGTATATGAGTGTCAAGTATTCCTCAAGGATAGTAGTACTTATCTGTTCTTTTTATACCGCTTACAAAAGTCATTCTTGATTTCTTAAATATGTTTTCTTCTCCAACGATTTGGGTCTCATCGCTTAACACGATTGTTCTTATAAATTTATAGTTTCACCTGCCGGTTGCTATCTTGTGGAAATAACCAAAATTTGAGTTTGTTAGTTTTACGTGTTTTGTCTTTGCCTCCAGTATGTTCTGTGGAATTGTAGAATGCATTCAGTGTTTCGCAAAAACCGAAGCTCTTTTTGGACGAGTGTTGGTTGCGGGGAATCAACAATCTTTTGTTGCAAATCAAGGAGTGTGTCATTTATTTCCCGCAATTGTTCAAAGTTATTCGCAAACGCTTTCCTTTTCCAGCTTTTTATGTGCTTTAAGTAGCTAAGTTTTCTTCATGAGTTGGAACATGAAGGACCCTGGAAACAGGCCCTCCAAGATTGTTTCATCACATTCCTATTATCCTGTCTCATAAGCCACATATTCTCCATCTTTGGCGGTGCAACTTTACTTATTCTACCATTCGTAAGATTAACCGATATTTTTCAATGATCAGAAGTCGTGGTTGTGAGTTCGAATTATTGGAAGTATACTTTCACTAACAATTACTCGATCCAATTTCTCGTAAATGTTATCAGTTTCTGTTTTTTTCTTCCTCCAACTATACTTATTCCCTGTGATAAGTATGTCACATGGGTCTTAAAAGTTTCGAAGTCGTTCGAATCGTAGGTATTTAGCCTCCTGTTTTGTCACCAGTTTCTTAGATTTCATTTAACTCTCCTATGATAACTGTGGGGATGTCGATTTCAAGTAGACAGTTCGTATACTCTGCCCAAAAACTATCTTTTTGAGCCTCGTTTGGTAGGGCATACATAAAACACACCGCAATTACCAACCCCATGAGTAGATTAACGTGCTTCATAATAATATATCTCGGTTTTTGTATTAGAATTTCTACGTGCTTGTTGGTGAACTGGTGTTCTTTCCACATGACACCGTATGAATGGTCTATAGGTAATGCAATGTTCAACACTTTCCCTACACCACTTACCCAGTCAATCATCTTGTGACGAGTATCCCACTCAAGGTCACTTGAGAAGCTTGTAAACCGTAGTCATTTTCATCGTAAATCTAGCTAGATTTAAAAAATCCGTACTATCATACTAAAAAGGAAGGACGATATCATTTACAATCTTCATTAAAATGAAATAAAACAAGTATTTCTAATAACGGATCTGAATATAAATATTTCTTTTTGTGTTGCATATTGTGTATCTGCAGTCTCTGATGGGAAATGAGTTAGCAAATTCCGGTGGAATTTGATGGTATTCTTGGATGTGACACTCTATGCCTGGTAGGTTAGAGATAGTGTCACTGTCATATCTCCGATCTTGTTCTTGGATGTGACACTCTATGTCCATGGAGCAAATTGTTTTCCCATATTCCATCAACCTTGTCAAAATTAGAGGTGGTGTTGGTGGATGAAGCCGCTCCTCCGAACTATGAATATGATTGATCTTTCATCATGAGCCGATGATGATTTATAATAATTCACTATCTAAGAACGACACGGGGGGGCCTTTCGACATTCAATCCTTAGAATGGTCATGATAAGTTATTAACTCTCTCATAAGTTTACGAGATGAATCAGTCTCAAGGGTGTATAATCAAATCGACATTTGAATTCTACTTGTTTGTTTAGGAATCACTGATTGATCCTTATTCAGAGTTTGGAGCTAGTGTATTTATTTCTTAAGAACCATCTACCTCCTCACTAGCTAGTCTATTTTTAGACTAATCCTTTCACTTTCCTTTCTTTTGCAATTCTGGTGCGTTTTGTCTACTTTGTGATGCGTCAGTTTTCAAAGGAGCTGAAGTGCTAAATTGCAGCCGTAAAGAGTGAAAGAACTTGTTTTCCTTATTGAAGAAGGAAGATGAGCTAAAATGAAGGTGAATACCATATTGGAAGAAAAACACCTCTTCATTTTGTTCTAGTCGTGAACTATTTCCTAGTGACAAGCAAACGAATGTAATCCGATTTATCGAGTGGATTTAAAAAGTTATAAAATGGATACTCTCACAGGTTGACAGAAGAATAAAATGAGAAGGAAACAAAATATAAACCCAACATAACATATTTTTCACATTGGAAAACTAAACATCGGTCAAATTTTGATCAGATAACTTATGTCATTACTCCAACCATTTTGTACCGTTCAAGCCTACAATCTCAAATTTAAGCAAGTTAACTAGTGCAAACCCCGTACCATGTACGGGTAATGTAAATATAAAACCGAATTAACTGATTTGAGATCAAATTTTAATATGAATACGCTTTTAACTCGGGAACTTATAATCCAAATCCGATAGACCAAAGTCCGAACCTATTGACCTATATATGTACTTTTATTCATTCAATTTTAATTCTAAAATAGTTCTATTCAAATTTTCAAATATATATTATTAATGAATATACTATTGACACATGTTAATTTTTTTTCACTATTCTTCAAGATTCAATAATGACAAAAATGTATACTAATAAATAAGAATTTTTTTAAAAGAATATAAAAGAAAATCACTTGAATTTCCTTATTCGTATAAGGATATATAATTGAGTAAGATATTGTATACATAAGGAAATTGGATAAGATATGAAGAAGATATATAAGGTATTTTTTGAAAATCAATGCAAAAAATAAAATTATTATTTTATTCAGGGTTGATGACATGGCGCAAATTTTAACAAAGACTTGGATTCCGCTTTATAATGTATTATAGTAGATATCTTCTAATATAAAATATAAGCTAAAAGATGATTAGTAAACAACTCTTACATATTAGTTTGATACCTAGAGTTCATGATAACGGGGTAAATTAACAACTTTAGTGGACTTAGGAACCCATAATATAGACAAGATAGAGAATATATACTGCCACTTGTAAGCTGATGAACTTAGGAACCCATAATATATGTTCCATTGCGATTAAGATTCTTTAGTATTTCATGTAGAAAGACCAGTTTACTTTATGTCACGATTTTATCCAATCGGCCCTTGTAAATAGCTCTCTCCTTAACACTACATGCCAAATTAGGTTTATAAGTACATCTTTACACGTCAATCACTCCATAATTAACTTTATTCGTACTTTATAATTTCTATTTCTTTCGATCTTTTTATCTAATTAACTTTATTCGATATTTGCAGTCTCTTATGTCAATAATTGCAAGCCTTTGTTTTTTTTTTTTTCTGTTGTTGTTGTTTACAAATCACAGATATTTCTGTTCAAGTCTCTCTCTGAAATCAGAATTTAAGGTTACACGTTTGTACTCAAAACATTAGATTATTATTAGAGTAAAAGAAATCCATATACTTCGTATATAGACATGCATAAACCCCCTGACGGATCGTCTGTATTGGGGTCCAAGCAGAAATGGATGGTACTCCACTAATGCTACAATGCAATGGATCCAAGAGAGTAAAAGGAGCCCCCAAATTGATTTACAATGGATATGGAAACTTAACATTCCTCCGAAGCAGAAAAACTTCATCTGGAAGATATGTCGTAATGGACTGCCCACTAAGTCTAGGCTCGCGGCCAATCACATTGCGGTGCCACAAGGGTGTGCTTTCTGTGACTCGACAAATGAAGATGCCTACCACCTCTTACTTGAATGTCCCCATTCAAGTCTAGCCCTGAAAGCTCTCAATCCTCGGATTGCCCATGCGCTTGAGCGCATTGGCAGTGATAATCGGAAACCCTTAATCTTCATCGAAGAAATTCGGATTTCACTAAGTAAGGTTGATCTAGAAGCTGTGCTCGGCCTTTGGTGGAGTTTATGGTTCTTCCGGAACAAGAGGATCTTTGGTGAGATTAATGTGGGTCAGGCCACTCCGGAGACGATTATGGAGTTTTCTTCAAAACAATTTTTGGATTGGAAGAGAGCGAATTCTTCTCCGGCGGAAAATAGAGTGGGATATAAATCCACTGGGCTTCAAAGAAGGGGGAATACCAAGTGGAACAAACCCCAGGAAAGCTTCTTCAAACTCAACTTTGATGGTGCCGTTAATTCCAATGGCTCTGCCTCTTTTGGTTTTGTTATTAGGGATGATAGAGGCACTACTATTTCTATGGATGGGGGCTACCTCGGACACCGTTCTGTCATTCTTTCTGAAGCCTTTGCGCTTCATCAGGGGATTCTTGCTGCCATTCGTCTTGGTATCCCCCGCCTGCTCATTGAAGGCGACAATTTGCAAGTCGTTCATGCTGTGTTGGGTGACTGGAGTTGCCCTTGGGAGATTGAGATTATGCGCACGGATATCCAGAAGTTGCTTGGGCAGTTTCAAAGTTGGGGGATCAGACACATCTTCCGTGAAGCCAACTCAGTTGCTGATTTCATTGCTGCTTCATTCCGTGGTGTTTCGTCTCACCTGCTCGACACTGATCCGGTCCTTTTGGACCTCATCCGCAAGGATGCCCTAGGATAGCTTTTCTGTTAGTCAGTAGCTATTCTAATTTTTTTCTGTATCAAAAAAAATATATATAGACATGCATAAAGAATTACATGCATAATAATATAATATACTAGTATGAGTCGTATGACTATAATTAGCTCGCATTTCAACCAAAAGAAAAGCTTGCATTTCGACTAAAAAAAAAAACTTGCATTTGTGTTTGTTTGTCAAAAGAAAAAAAAAACAACTTATGTTTGTGCTTTTTTTTTGTTACTAAATATATATATCTTGTAGGAGTATTCACATTTTCTAAGGAATATGTAGATATTTGAATGGTGTGTGAAATCAAATATTCCTACTACTATACGTAGAAGGGGGACGAATAATCGCAAATTGATTTAAAACAACCCATCCACGTACGACTTAAAACCTTTAACACGTTCATAATTAATAAGGACCAACTATCAAACGCAGCCTTTTGATATTTCAGCTGTATGCACGATTAAAACACAAAGACTAGAACAAATGTTGAATACAAAACACGTGGTCGCATTCAGATTATGCCATGCGAGCTCAACATACACAACCACGTTTTTTATAGCATTGATCAACCAAGCAAAACTAGCTATACTATGTACCCTAATATCATATCATATGATGACAACTACTCCTTGTAAATTGCAATCGCTAGTTTTCAAATTCAGCAGGCCGGAATGATGAATTAACTACCAAGGAAATAAACCAATTGCTTGCACTCTCGGATTGTATGTACCCAAAAGCCTCTCCAATTAACTGCAGGTATTTACATCCCCTGCCATCCGATCACTGCCCGAACCCGAATCCGGGCATCGGGGCCGAGTACCGAGCCCCAAACGGGTCAACCGGTTCAGAATAGGTGTGGCTCTGGCCGAGCATCAAGCTCTGACTCGGGCCGAAGAACTCGCCCAACGGGTTGACCCGCTGCGCTCGGAGCCCACTCTGCACCTCCTCCTCCATCCGCCGCCGACCCAGCTTCTCCTGAGGCGACTCCACGTGGCACAGCGGCGGAAGGCACGCGCCACTCACGTGGCCGTTCATGTACTGACCTTGAATATGGGCCTGGCTCAGCCCAACAGCATTAAACCCGGTCCAGTCCGGAGCACCGGAGCCGACGGCGCTCTGGATCCCCTGCCTCATCCTGGGGAAACCCAGATCCATCTCGGGAATGGAGTCGAGGAGGACGTCATCCAAGTGCGTTGATGACGTGGTGGACGACGACCCGCCCGTGCTCGTCGCGCTTTCCGTTGACTTGGCGGCGCTCGAGCTCTTCTTGTAGATCCTACACAGCACCCAATCGTCCAGCTGCATACAAATTAACAATTGTCAAATTCCTAAACCAATTAAACTCCCCTTAATATCAATATTATTAGCTTAAATTAAAGTTTACCTTAGAGCTACCGGGTTTAGAGGGGGTGGATTGGGAAAGGCGGTACTCGTGCATGATCCAGTTGGTTTTGGTCCCCTTGGGAGCCTTCCCGATGTAGAAGACGAGTGCCTTCTTGATCCCAACGGCTCTGCCTTGGGTTGTGATGATCTTGTCCGTACCGGTGGCCTTCCAGTAACCCGACCCGGCCACTCTGTTGGGCCGGGACCCGTTTGGGTACTTGCGGTCCCTCGGGCTGAAGAAGTACCATTCTTTCTCCCCAAACAGGGCCTTGCCTATCAATCAATCCATCGAGAAAGATCAATAAAACAATTCAGCTCAATTCTACATTCAAATAAAGAAAAGGAACAGATATTAAGAGGTGCTCACTCGGTAAGACCCATGGATCGAACTTGTACAGATCAATTTCGCCGATGATGGGCAGATCGAAGTGGTGGCCGGCGATTTTCCGGCAGAGATAGGCCACCATGAGCTCCTCGTCGGTCGGGTAGAACCGGAAACCCGCCGGTAAGCTCAATTGGGCAAGCGGATCCCTCTCAGGTACTCCCATTTTCTCAAATTAAATCTCTTCCCAAAATGATTTTAACAGGTAGGGAAATGATTTGAATTTTCTGAATTTATTATTTTACTCAATTTTTCAAGAGCTTGGATACACGGAAGCGTGGTTTATATAGGGAGGGAAAAGGTGGGGGCGCGAGATACCCTAGAGTAGATGACGTAGGATGTAAGTACGGTCGTCATTATCCATCCGATCACGCAACGGGACCCACCCGATGGCTAATCGGACGCCGCAGAGTGAGGCCACGTATGAGCGGCTGTACGGCTGAGTTGCGGCTGAGCGCAGTGGAGCGTGAATAGCCTGCAGGGCCGGTGCTGGGTTAGAATTTCGACACGTGTCAAGGGGGCTCTTACATCGACAGCATTTTTCACGCGCGCCTGGCTGTGATTTACGGTTGGCGCTAGGCGGCACAAGATCCCACGTGGCCGTTGCTGGATATTTTGTTATTTTAATTTTGATGAAATTATAATAATAGTTTTTCTGATTTAGGGTGGGCCATGGCGGGAAAAAACGACGAGAGAGGGAAGAAAACAAGGGTAGGGAAAAAACAGGGGAGGGGTGCTACAAGGAAGTTCACGTTGCCGACGAGGTCCAGTAAAATCTCCAAACAGAAATTAAAACTCTTTCGTATACTCTATTCAGCTTTAGAGCTGTGTTGTGATAAGAATTTGGTTCTGTTGATAGAGATGCACCATACATTTGTATTTTGGACCCTTCTGCTAGTATACGTACGTACACAAATAATGTGTATTGTACACTCTTTCCACGTTATGCACTCTGGTTCCATTTTAATTTTATTAGTGGGTGTGAGTGTGACTAATTAAATCGGGCAAAAGAAATATCTTTGAAGTAGACCATAGATTAAAATTTTAATATAGCAAGAAAATTAGAAACCAAGGAATTTAATTGAGTATTTCATATATACCGTCTCGGGATTAATACATTAACTAGTTTAACTCTCATACCATGTACGGATAATCTATTACTTATATATTATTAAAGTGGAAGCAAACTCTGCCACCATATTGCGCCACATCACCTTCTTTTTAAAAATCTATCTTATTAAATCTTGATTTTATCATAATCTTATAGATACTTAATTAAAATGTTAGTTCTATATTAGAATTTGTGTTGTTTAATTAATAATTCTATCCAAATATATAAATCTCTATCTTACAATCATACACATTTAATTAATACATAGACCTATCATAAACCTTTTATTTAAAAAAGTATTTTCTTACACAATCTATAAATCATAATCATAATATATTACCCATTTTATTAAATGTCCTATTAAATTTAAATTATTTTTCATAATTTTATTATGGTATATATCTAAATCATCAATGGTAGCAAATTCTACCACTATATTTAAGACAAATACTCATTCTATTAAAATAATATATTAAATACATTTTTACTATCATATCATATTAAAATATCAATAAAAAAAAGTAGATGTTATATTTAACATATATATCACTAATATTGCATATTGATTACACTTTAGGAAAAAAAGATAGATTTCTTAATTAAGATAATAATTCATTCACATTTTTATTACATATTTGTATATTTATAATTTAATTATTTTTTCAGAAAACAATGACATATATACGAGATAATTTGGTTTTCTATTTAACTTATTAAATATTATCTATATATTTAATATAGAATATATTAATCCAAATTTTATTTAAACTTATTATTTTAGTATATAAGTTAGTTTACGTAGTTAAAATTAAATGCCAAAGATTTGTATAAATTGTTAATAAAATGTGATAATGCATCTTATCTTATTTCATTCATCCTCAATTATTTAAATATATGTTTATGTATGCATAAAAAGTAAATATATAAATAAAATATATTTATTAAGTCATTTTATAATCCAAAAAATAAGCGTCGTTTTAAAACAAAGTATACATATGATAATATTTGTAATTTTTATAGTAAATTCATACACAGACAATAAATAAATAACACCCCCGTACAAGGTACGGGTCATCTGCTAGTATGATTATAAACCCGATTTAATATAAATATGTTTTATGAACTTCTTCGATAGGCAATAAGATAAAACAACCAGTTTTCTTTGACTCATCAACGGGAATATAATTGGATACAAATTAAGATAAAACAACCATTTTTTACCTTAGAATGCAAATCAGCTCTCTTATGCATACAACTAACACAACCAGATATTAGCACAATACTTGTTACTTATGAAATAGAGATGCTCCGCCAGAATTACTCTAAATCTAGCAATAACCTAATAACAATAAATCTTAGATGATCAGACTAGAAATTATTGAAACAAGTCAATAGCAATTCAAGCAAGAGAAAAGATTAAATCCATGCAATAGACAAAGAATTAGAAATCTCACAACTTAATCAAAACGAACACTTCAATTGTCTGTCTAAGCAAAAGATGCTTAGATCTTCATAAATCTCCAAAACACAAAAATAATTCCAAACTCAAAAACTAGGTCTAAATAAAAGGTCTAAGGCTCCTTAAATAGGAGAAAATAAACTATCCAAAAATGCATAAAAATCGGACCAAAAACAATATCCAAAAGTCTAATAAATAAAACGCAACGTCTAAAGACAGATTTCGCCTCAACACTGACAACAGTCGCCGCCTATGGGGCAGCGGTCGCCGCCTCCCACAGAACGCTTTTCTTCATTGTTTCTTCACTTCAGCTCCAAGTGGTCTTCAGATTACCTTGGCTCTTCCTTCTTCAATGCTCCAAACTCAATCTGAAGCACCTAAAACATGACTAAAAGTATGCCAAAGCTCCATCTAAATACACAACATAATTGTGTATTTCACTATCCCTGTAGGTCTTGATGCGTCGTATAGGAGACGGTGCACACCAGCCGACCATGCAATTGAATAAGGTGGTCGGGTTAGTCTAACGACCCGAGACTACTTAGGCTCTAATACACGTGTATTTCGGGGGCGTTACAAGATCAACGTAACAGGTTAAGAATTTGAGTTTTTAATGATTATTAAAATAATATTATTAAATGATAATATTTAGGCCGATTGACCGAAAACCACCTGCATAATAGGTCATATTGCTCTAATCCACTCATTTAATACATATTTACCTAAAACCACCCCTATACATCCTTCCATTAAAAAACGACCACCCCACCTTGATTCTCCTTTAAAAATCCGTCAACGCACGCGTGTAACGCGTCTTTGAACTTCGATTCTGAATTTTTTTAATTTTTTTATTATTTTCTTTATCTGGGTGGTCTCCCTCACCCCTGCTTCACCTTCTTCCTTCCCTTCACCTTCACCTTCTTCCTTCCCCAAAGACACATATCCCGATATCCGAACTCCAGGACCCCCGGCCACCCGATGGCAGGCCCACGTAGCCACCACGTTGGCCGTCTCTACCTACTTCTCACCTTTCTCTCTTGCCGGCTCTGCCAAGACATTGCCCGTGGCAACCTTCCCGGATCCAGATCTGGGTCCTTGTTTGAATTCATCACCCTCCCGACTCTACCATCAACCACCAACCTTAGCATCAATAAACAAATCCATACTAAGGCCCCATCTCAATTTTAAACCTAACAAACCCATACTAAGGCCCCATCTCAATTTTATCCGAACTTCATTGAGCACATCACCTTCTCGGCTCTGCCAAGACGCTCGCCGGCGATTTCCGCCTCTGCCTCGTCGATGCATCCAACACTTACAGTGCTCCCGCCCCTCCTCCCTCGTTCAGATCTGCCGCCCCTTCCTTCTCGTCGACGCCGCCTACTCCTTCATCCCCGTCAGCGCCACCAACGCCCCTCCTTGAGCGCCTCCATCCCTGGCGCCACCTGCATCCTCCCGGACTGCGTCTACACCGTCATAGTCCCTAACCGCACCTTCCCCTCCCCCGTGGGCCTCCCGTCGATGGCCACCTCCTCCTTCAATCCTCCACCACCGCCAAATCCCTAACCCCCAACTTCCTCGACCTCCGAATCCCTAACCCCCTCGACCCCCTCCACCAAATCCCTCGATTCCCTCCGCCGAATCCCTCGAGGGTGGAGGCGGAAGCAGGCAACAAGGAAGGTCGACGTGGTGATTCCAGCAATAGCCCTAATTTTTGTTTTTGGTTTTTCTTTTTTTTTTTTTTATGAAATTGTTCCAGCGATGGAGGCATATGATGAACTAATAAGGTTATATTTGATAAAAAAAACTATTAAGGTTATATGAAATTGTTTTTGATTTTTCAATTTAGAAGAAAAATGAAAAATATGAAGAAATGGGTAGAGACATTCGCGTTACACGCGCACGTTGACGGATTTTTAACGGGGAATCCAGGTGAGGTGGTCGTTTCTTAACGGAAGGGTGTATATGGGTGATTTTCAGTAAATATGTATTAAAGGGGTGATTTAGAGCAATATGGCCTATTATACGGGTGGTTTTCGGTCATTCGGCCTAATATTTAATAATAAAATATTATTTTTAATAGGTTTTTAGAATTAAAATACTATAATATTTAAAATAAAATATATTTACTCTACAAATATAAAAAAAATCGAGTCGATCGGATCAGGTTCCGGTTTCAACCCTATTGATTTTGGGTTAATCGGGTTCGGTTTTTTCCTTGTTCGCTGTTATTGGGGTCGGATTTCGACCCTAAAATTATCGGTTGGTTCGTATCGATTTTTCGAAACGTGTCAGATTTTTGACAACTCTAATACTCACTTATTATATATAACTAGTTTAACGCCCGTACCATGTATGGGCTATTGTAATAAATTTATTAGCCACATTGGTAAGAAAACTATTATATCTACAAAGTATATTTATTTGAACAAATATTTATTTAAAATAATTCATAAAATATTATAAAGATATTTGTGTGTATGATTTAAAATATAAACTATCAAAATAAATATATAAGATTTCAATCAATAAATTTTATTAGATAAGATAAAATCTTTTAAATCATTTGAAATTTACATACCCTAAGTTATAAGATCGTGTTTAATTAATATAGATTCTTAGATAGAAAATCTTATACATATACATATAGTCTAGATTATTTGTTTAAAAAATCCGAATTATATTTAAAAATATATTATATTTCTTAAAAAAATAATTTCAGGATTATCTATCAAAAATTACTTTTCAATTTTATCTTAATTTTTAGCTTAAATGGAAAGATCATGTTTTATTAAGTTAGATAGAAAACCTTATACATATAAATATAGTCTAGGTTTGTTTATTAAAAAAATTCAAATTATATTTAAAAATTATTTAAAAAAATCGAAATTATATTACAACATAAATTAGTTAAAAAATAATTTTAGAATTATATATTAAAAACTACTATCCGATTTTATCTTGATATTTTATTTGAGTAAAAAGATAATATTTTATACCCCTAATAGCCGTATCATAATTAAACTAGTTATAATAACTTTACCTTGCTGAAATGCATGTTAGGCCAAGGAACTCAAAAGCTAGAAGCACCATAGGTTATACAATTTGGAATTTAGTACACGTGGAATGCTTAGAAGGACGTATAGAAAGACAACCAGACGGGCCATTCGCGAGATGGGCTCGGAAAAATTAGGAGAAAGGGACACATGTCACCAGACTAAGACATGACAACACCCTCCTCTTCTACACAGATTCATACGGTCAAAGTGCAAAGTGCACTTATGCGGTTTCGGATGCTACGTTGACCAATCAAATCAGTGATTTTCTTTTTCTTTTTCTTTTTAGAGTGTAGCACCTGCGTTTATTAATACACCCAACCTCCCTAAATCTTTGTATATTTATTTCGTTTGGGATGTCCACGTTTGAACATTTTATGAATTTGGATCAAATAATTTTTTTTTCTTAATTCGTAAGAAGTATACAGTCCATATGAAATAGAAATACGTAATATTAAATAGTTGTACATGAATCCAAAACAAAAATTCTTTACCTAAAAAAATAATTCTGATTTTTTTAGAAAAGTTACGGTAGATATATTGATAAGAGAATTTACGCAAGACTTCACATAGAAGTCCTAGTTTAACAAAAGAAAGCATCAACGCAACATCGGAAGACATACATGAAGAAATACCTATGATTTTGTACTATTATGTTATTAGTAATCTAGTGCATAATACATGATATGATGAGAAATTATGTTATTACATGTATTAGTACGACCCATAATAAAAATTGATTTTGTACGTTCACGTATTTATGTATTTTGTTCACAAGGTAATAAGAAAAATGTTTCAAACTATAAGGACTTATTTAGAACAATGTAAAGTTTAAGAAACAATAAGAAAAATATATCAAAGTTTAGGGACAAAGGGTGTTATTCACTCGTTTATTATACTCTCCACATCCCTAAATCTTTGTATATCCTCCTATATCTTTAAAACCCTCTCCTTCCGCCACATATTATCTCTTCACTTTTCTCATATCAAATCTTTTTTTAATTAATTTTTTCCTATTTCCTTTATCGATCTTTTATGCTTCTATAATTTTTTTTTCAATCCACACCTTTCTTAACTTTCACATACCATTTTTTTGTAATCTCTCGCTAACTTACTTTTTCAACCACTTTTTTACTTTCAACTTCCGATAACTATCACATTCATAGGGTTTTTTAATTTTTAAACTTCTGGTAACTACCACGTTGACCATTATAAAAAACTAATTTACACTAGTAAATATAGGATATAAATAATGACAATATAAAAAATAAATTCAAGTTGATCGAAGAAGCAATATATAAGAGAAATCTATCAAAATTAACTTTGATTGATATATCTACCTAAAGATGAATACTTCCACCATAAACTAAAAATTGATGTTATCATAGTCTAAAAAAAATGTTTTTTACTTTTTTACAATCAATCAACATTGTTCAGGCTTATCTCGTGCTTAACAGAAGACTAACATAGACTAGTTTACTTCATTTCGAACGTCCCTTTTTAAACATATAGGGAATCACATCTTTTTTATGGATTTGAATCAAATGAAAATTTTTCTTCATGTGTAAACTATAAACCGTGAATATGAAATAGAAGAATGTGAACATGAAATAGATATACATGAATCCAAAACAAAAATACTTGAACTCAAAAAATATCTGTGATTTTGTATTATTAAGTTATTATATGTAGTAATCTGGTACATAACACATGATATTGAGAAATGGTGTTATTACAAATATAATGCAAACCATAATAAAAATTGATTTTGCGTTTTTATACATTTTGTTCACATATATTGCCCTTAATATTCAACTTTCTCATCAACTTTTATAACTTCCTCTATAAAATTATAAAATTATCCTTATCGATCTAATCCCGTATATTACTCCTCATTACTCAATTTTTTTACTTACTTTATTATTTTTTATATTTTTTTATCGTTATAAAATTACCTTTATTTAATCTCATATATTACCAACTTTCCAATTTTTTTCACTTTTTCTTAACAATCATAAAAATCACCCTTTTGGATAAATATTTAGGAACCGGCATCGAGGATTTGAGGGAGAGCAGTATACATGCATGAACGGCATCACTGGTTTGAGACTAGGGCAAAAGTACTGTTATTATTATCCCTTTTCGCTGATTAAATTATTCAACTTTGTAGTTAGATTGTGCTCTTTTCCTTTTTGGTGGTCAGAAAATTCAAACACTAGTAATTAGCTAATGGGAGTTGTATGTACATTGTACATGGAGTAAAGCAAATAACAATCGGGCCGGAAAATGAAGTTGTATCTATCCCAACTTAGCTAGTGCGTGTGAAAGATTTGAAAATTCGCTATCAAAGCTCTTCCTTTTGACATTTCAAATCATGATATATATTCGTCCGTAGCTAGCTAGTGACTGACTATTTATTCCACGTATATTTTAACACAAATAAAAAATAAGAAATGAAAAAACAGTAACCATACAAAATATCCTACATCATGTAACCTACGTATTACATTTTGTGGACGGTAACGTAATTAACTCGAAATGAAATCGCAATCGCCATCTGCAAATTAAATGAGTGCTTTCTCAAATCAATCAAAGTTGGGGATTTAAACATTAACTAGATGAACGAAAACTCGATCAAATAATTTATTCACACGTTTTAGCTATGCGTTGCTTTTAAAGCTCAAAATCAAACCTATCTAGGAATTATACATATATACACAATACACACACTATATTATAATTTCCAATGACTTAGTGTATAACTTTTAATTATGATTGGATCAATGCTAAGTTGCTAACCTCTCTATACACAACCCCACGATCGAGATCCGCCAGTAGTTTCCTACATATATGTTGTTAGTACACAAAATATGCCGTGTACAAGTTTCAACTCCTTCTTCAATGACCTTCTTCTCCAAGCTTCTTCACCTAGCCTCTTCGCCTTCAATGACCTGCAAAACAATGGACCAAGGGGCGAGCGACCCCCAATCCACCTCCGATGCTTAAGTCAGTAAGGGCAATGTTGATGAAAGGCGTCAGGCAAAGCGAGGGATTAGAACTTAGAGCTTACCTTTCACATGGAATACATGTGTATTTATAGAGGAGAGGGACAGAGGGGGCGCACGCCTAGGGGATCGGCCCATAGGGTAGGGTTTCGCGATATCTTGCTCCCCAAGTCAACCAAATATCTTATCTCAGGCGAAGATAAGATTCTCCTCCATAAATAATATCCTAACTAGAATAACTACCCTAATAAAGGATATAGCATAATAAATAAGGATAGCAAAATAAATAAGATAGAGAAATAAATACTAACTAATTGATATGGAAATTTGCCCGCCCACAATTGCCCCCTCCGGAACCCTATACTCGTATACACCTCGTACTATCCCGTGTATAGGGGCCGGAGCTTAAGCGGTGAGTGACCATGCAGATTAGGATGCTCTTATTCGTATATTCGTACATTCGTATATTCGTATATTCGTATAATCGTATATTCGTATATTCGTATATTCGTATATTCGTATATTCGTACATCCGTATTTCATAAATACGGGATCCTGTGCAACTCCTACGCATTCGTATCGTAGGGCCTTCGTTAGGTCAAACGCACGCGTCCACGCGTGACCTGCGCCATACGTGTGACGATGCACACACGGCGCCTTTCCGACCCTGAGTTGAGTGTTCGGCCCTCCATGCTAGCAAAATATTTGAAATCAAAAAGATGCGAAAAAAGAGTTCCCGGGATTTTTAAAGACGAAATCGTTTGAAATGAGAATAAACAAAAAGAAGACGAAAAAGACGGCGCGCCGTTACTAGCATGATGATCCTCGCACTTTCCTCAAGGGTAGAATTTTCTTTTTTATAGCGATGTTTTAAGTGCAAAGCACTAGCCCATATGCCCCCGTCCTAATTCCGCAGCCATAACACACGGGCCCTTCCGAGCCTTGCCATTATCGGGATGCGCTCCCCATGGCTAATCGAGGCATCGCGTTGCCAACTCGGAAGGTTCGTGGCCCTCGTGGGTGTGCGCACCGCAACATAACCCACTTAATGGCGCTCCGTAGGACGCTCGGCACGTCTTGGTGGTTTTCCCCTTGCACCTACCGCGGTCGCGGCCTGGCGACCCGCGGTCGCGGCCCGGCGACACGCGGTCACGGCCTCGCGCTCGCGGTGTGCCGCCCGTGCTTGCGGTTCGTTCCATAGGACTAATCAAGGCTCCTCGGGGGTTCCCCGCGCCCGCGGCTCCCGGTCCCGCGCCCTCAGCTCTCGTAGCCGGATTCGAACCCAATAGCGTGTTTCGAGGTAGTTAAGGCTGGTCTTTCGATGTCGTCTCGCTGATCCTGCCGTCAAACTTGAATTGGTAGGGAATCGCGTTACAGAGTCGGTTGGTACCAGTCTTTTGATCTCGGCTCTGGGCATGTAAGTTGACGTCATACTGCCCCCGCTCGACAGACCATCCCGCGACTCTTTCTGAGAGACCCGCTTTTGACAGCAGAGATCGAAGCGGATGGTATCGTAGTGTTGGTTCCGGGTGCGTAAATTGACGTCTTACGCCCCCGCTTGATGGACCGCCTGATGACTCTATCGCAGAGGTTCGACTTCGTCGGCAGAGATTGGAGCGGGTAAGCGGTTACCACAGGAGTCGGGCGCTCGACCACGTAAGCCTTGGAGTCCTTACTTCGTTGTGGACACACCGTCATTCCGGGGGGTGCTTGGGATCCGCAGGTTCGTACCTGATTTCGAGCCAATTGGAGTGAGTTTCCAGCATTGGCTCCTGAAAATGAAAGGTAGTAAACTTTCTAAGCTTTTCAAGACATCTTGAATCGTCCCGATCGGACAACCGTAGCTCATGAACGAGCCTATACAACAAAGCAGTGCGCTGCTGACACTAGAGCGAGACTGCTCTGTCTTAGGCTGCGAGTTCGGGCCGGTTGAGGTGCGATTCGGGTCTGGACGTTACAGGAAGATTTGTAGGTGACTTCTTCAGCTTTCCAGAGATGCCAAGCCCGTGATTTTTCGACGTCTCTAGCTCCCAAACGAGGGGCTAGAAGCAGGCTTCCCTGTTCTGCGCGTTCTGCAGGACAGCAGCCTTCAGACGTCCTTTTGACCCTCTTCGAGAGAGTTTCTGGGGCTGTCACCTAAAGATGGCCTGAAGATCGCTCTTTCCTCTTTCCATTGATATATGGATCGTCCGATTCCGATGTGCGTAGCTCCTGGACGACTGGTCGGAAGTTTGCCTCGCCATCCTGTTCGTGAAACAAGTTGCGGTCTCTTGCGGCGCGATTTCGACCCGGATGCAGCGAGTCTCCAGTTCTGATGTGTGAACGAGAAACATAGCATTCGGAGTCTACTCTCCAGCGCTTCTTGAATCATCTCGTTCCGACCACCGTGGAGCTCACACGGACTATTACAGCGTCGTAGGTTCCGCGTTGATCGTTGAGCGGCGATCAAGCCCTTCGACCCTATGCGCCCGATCTCTTCCCGTCATATTGCTCGTTGGTCCCGCGACATCCCTCAGCCCGACCGCCTCTCTCGTTCCGCGCGCACCGCTCTGGTGGGCTAGCGAGCTATCATGGTCATGCGAAGGCTCTAGGATGTGAAGGGACGAACGATCATGCTCACGATCTCTTGCTCCGGTGGGTTCCGAGCTTTCCCAAGATCCAACACTTGCTTCGTCATG
Source organism: Polygonum aviculare (assembly GCA_934048045.1). Taxonomy (NCBI): domain Eukaryota; kingdom Viridiplantae; phylum Streptophyta; class Magnoliopsida; order Caryophyllales; family Polygonaceae; genus Polygonum; species Polygonum aviculare. Next base: position 20,083,145 of record OW204025.1, on the reverse strand, counting down.
CCCCTCCGTCGGACACCTCAATGGATTGGACCAACCGCTCACCCGTACCGGGCTCTAGCGATCGATCGCGTCGTGAGGACCGATGGGCGCCGTTGCAAAGGATCGGACCGACCGCTCGCCCGCTACGGGCTCTAGTGATCGATCGTGTGGTGTGGACCAATGGGTGCCGCCGCCCCTACGTGATCCGGCTCCCTGTATTACGGCTCGATCGGTCGCGTAGAACGGATCAGGAGCCGGGTGAAGGGGTCGACTGGGCCGGAGGCGTACCGCGCGCTCGTCCGCAGCGCGGGGTCAAAGAACTCGATTTCTGGGCTGTGCTGTTCGTGCCCAGTTTCGACCGACTTCAAGTAGGATTCTCGCTTCGACTTCTGAAGATAATTTGTAGTTTATCTCCTCCTCTTTCCGGCGATATGTGGATCGTCCAAATCCGATAAGCGTAGCTCCCGGAAAGTGAGTCGGAAGCACGATTGGTCATCCTGTCAGTCTCCGACCCGCGGTCGCGGGTGATGGACCCGCGGTTGCGGTTTGCCCTAGAACAAAGGTTACGTTCTCTGGAGCGAAACCGCGCTCGCGGCGGGGGCGTCCGCGCCCGCGGTTCTGCCCCAGACTGCGATTCTTCGCGAGCTCCTCCTTCCTCGTCGCCTTAGCGGTTGATCCCGGGCATCTCGTAGGGACTCCATGCGAACACATCGCGGTTTCTCTGCAGGAGGATCGTAAGGTCTGAGAGCTCTTGGGCGGATAGGCCCTTTCCGACGTAAATGACCTTTTCGGGATCCTCTCCTGCCGAAACTGTGGTAAGTTCATCGATGGACTTATCCCGAGGTTGCGATCCGACGTTGGTCACCTTCTGAAGGTAATCCGCAGACAAGCCCTCGTAAGCCTCGGGATCGGCTTCGATCCCGGCACCCTCGTCATGACACGGGTCCGCGCTCGCAGGACCCCGGACCTCATACGCAGGTTCCCGTGTCAGACTTCTTAGGGTTTCGTCGACGGATACCCTCGGCGACCCACCCGCGATCGCGGATGCCCGACCCGCGCCCGCGGTTCCCGGAGCCGCGCCCGCGGCTCGCATATGGGAATCGAGCGGGGGGTTCTGCCTGGAACCCGCGATCGCGGTTCTGCAACCCGCGCCCGCGGGTTGTCTTTTCTTCGCGATGGATCGCGCGGCGATCCGCGCGGTTGGTGGATGCGGATTGGCCTGATCGGGTGACGGCCCGACCGATCGGCTCCGCTTCTGCCCCTGCGTAGGCGCAATGGTGGCGGTCCGGCGCATCGTGTGTCGCGACCCGTGCCGGATCGACTGCCGTGGTGGCACGTCGCGCGGCGAAGTCGGTCGGCCATCGGCCGCACACGGTTCTCGGGGCTGGCGGCCATCGCGCCGATTCACCTGGGGGTGGTCTCGATCCGGGCTTGTGGACAAGCGATCCATAGCCTCTTCAGATCGGTTCTCGCAGGGTTTACGAAGGTCAAAAACCTGTTCGTTCCCCACGGACGGCGCCAAATGTTAGTACACAAAATATGCCGTGTGCAAGTTTCAACTCCTTCTTCAATGACCTTCTTCTCCAAGCTTCTTCACCTAGCCTCTTCGCCTTCAATGACCTGCAAAACAATGGACCAAGGGGCGAGCGACCCCCAATCCACCTCCGATGCTTAAGTCAGTAAGGGCAATGTTGATCAAAGGCGTCAGGCAAAGCGAGGGCTTAGAACTTAGAGCTTACCTTTCACATGGAATACATGTGTATTTATAGAGGAGAGGGACAGAGGGGGCGCACGCCTAGGGGATCGGCCCATAGGGTAGGGTTTCGCGATATCTTGCTCCCCAAGTCAACCAAATATCTTATCTCAGACGAAGATAAGATTCTCCTCCATAAATAATATCCTAACTAGAATAACTACCCTAATAAAGGATATAGCATAATAAATAAGGATAGCATAATAAATAAGATAGAGAAATAAATGTTAACTAATTAATATGGAAATTTGCCCGCCCACATATGTATAATCTTTATGTGCTTTAATTAAATATTTTGTGAAGAGATGTTTCATTTGTAACCTACCTCATGCGTCCCTGAAAAATTGATTGTTATTTCTTTTTAAATATTTTGAAAATTTTATCCATCTTCTAATCTTTTTATTTATATATCTTATTTTTCGTACAATGATACTCTTATTCAATATCATACATTACTCTTATTATATTACTTTTATCACTCTTCTCTAGCTACAAAATTACTCTAATCTTATATATTATCCTCATTATACAATTTTTTCATCAACTTTATTAACTTTTCACCCTTATAAATTATAAACCCAATTTTATCTCATTTTTTACCCACTTTATTCAATTTAATTTCTACTTATTTTATCCAAATTTTCTTAATCTATAAAAATTTCATGCTTTTGGACAAATTTTTCAGAAACAGAAAAAAAATTATAGAAAAATACATTGAAACTAATGGTCATCTTGAATAATAGAGATGACATATATATATACATGTAAGCTACGTAAGTTCATTGTTAGACATTGAGTACATTATTTGGAGCATATTTAGTTGTGCTAAATGGATAAGATCACACAAGTTAGGCACATGAATCCTTATCTTTCACCTCTTGCCAATTTTGATATGTAAAATATGCTTTGAATTGGTGTGGTCTTACAAGCTGTGTGAGGAGCTTAGTCGTCATTACCATAAACAGAAAGCCTTAGCTGCCAAAGTACATATCGCTGTCGTGTGTAAAGGCGTCCATCTTTTTCCAATGTGCATGCATTATTATTCCTTCATGCTGCCTTTAATAATACTTCAATTGCTATCCAACTATCCCGAATAATTACCACACTTTAATTATTTTTTTAATAAGATAATGCAGAATTCTTTTTTCTTTGGTGCGGGCAGGAATAGGATAATGTTCCGCCCTTGACTTATTTTAGGCGGCTGACAAAATTATAGTCGCGAGTTTTGTTAAGCATGATAGAATTGAGATATTTAATGAGATTAAGAACATGTGCTCGCATGAGTATGTTGTCATTTGACTATATTTTTGGTATAGAATGTGATTTGCTTCTTTTTAACAAAAATAGGTTTATTCAACCATAAACTAAAAAAAAAAGACTTGAAGAATAAGTGAACGATTTTCTTATATATGTCCAAATGGTATAGGATTAAGAATCCAAATTTAAAAAATAAATCATATTTTTGTATTTATATTTTTTTAATCTTTTCTACAATGGATTTATGTTTTGTTTTTTCTTGGGATTTTACTTTCTAAATATGGTTTATTATCTAGGGTATAGGATAAAAAAACCACCAAGTGAATAAGGCGGAATGTTCTACTAGAAAAAATAATCAACGAAAGCTCACAGAAATTATATCAATAATTTAAGAGTATATTTAATATATATTTGTTGAAATAAAATTAGATAAAATTAAGTACTCATAAAATCAAATTGTTAACATTTATTAGTTGATTCAAATTTGAAATAATGTTAAAAAATATAAAAACTAATGGAAATAACTGGTATGGATTATTGTAGAAAAAATCATGCAATATTTTTAGCTTCCAGAAAACATTATCTACATATATTCTTTACAGATTGATAAGGAAAGGTGAATTTTGTAGAAATAATTATAAGAAAATTTTGTTATTATCTATATGTTAAAAGATGATTCTTTATTGTCTAAAGTATCGTATATATATAGTAAAATTTTCATACCGATTTGGGCCGGGCGGTGTGTTTTTGGGCTCCATTTTTAATTTCGGCCCGTTCCCCCTCTATTTGCAACTTTGGCATAGCTGAATAAAAAAACCCGCTTCTTCGTTCTCCCTTCCCGAGTAACTCCCACGAACTGCGAAACCCCGAACTCTCCTCTTGCTCTACCGATTAACCGTCGATCCACCTCACACGAAGTCGAATTTATACTCTCGATCAATCATCTTCTCCAAGTCGCATGCATTGGAGTTGACATTGAAGATTTTGAGTTCGTGTTTGCTGATCGTCTGGTTCTGTCACTGCTCCTCGGTTGTGATTTCTGTCACTCGTGAGTAAATGTTTGTTTATTTTCATTTTAGTTTTGTGTTTATGTCGTTTCAAGTATATTTGTGCTATCCTATTGTTGTTGTTTTAGTAGATCTCATTTTACGAGTATGTGTTAGGTTTACAGTTTTGTTTTTGAGTTTTTGGTTCCATGTTTTCGTTTTTGGTTTGTGTTGATGATAGTTCATAATGTGAATAAGTTCTTTTTGTGATGGATGAACATACTCTGAGTTTGAGTTTTCGTGTATGTTCTAGGGTTTTGTGATGATGTGTTTTTGTGGTGACAATTTTCATAATATTGTGTTTAATGTTAATTGGTGACATTTGGTGATTGTTCATGTTAAATGGTGTCACTGTTATAACTGTGTGCATGTTTGAGGTTTGTGATGACAAATTTGTGATGTTTATGTTAAGTGGTGACAACTTTATGTTTATTGTGACAATTAAGTATCCATTTGCTCTTTGTGTTAAGTGGTGACATTTTGGTGATTGTTCATGTTAAGTGGTGTCATTGTTATAATTGTGTGCATGTTTGAGGTTTGTGGTCACAATTTCGTGATGTTTATGTTGAGTAGTGACAATTAAGTAGCCATTTGCGCTTTCTTTGTATTTTCTGGTGACAATTATCTAGATATGTGTCATTTCTGTGTTGTCAGTCCTTTTTGCAAACTGCTTCCCTTCCGGATGAAGGTATTTGGTTTGTTTGAGAGATTGGGCAATTTAGATGTAGATTTCACATGGTCCAAGGATGGCAATGTTTGTCAAGATGAAAGTGATACAAGATATGTATTGTTATACTGTTATGCTTGTTTTGTCAAGATGCAGATTTCACTCCTGACTTTTTGATTTTTACTTGTTTTGCGGAGGTGGAAATTGTGGTGTGTATGTTATTAAGTACATTGAGGCTTTCGTCTTAGGTGACACCTTGGATGATCTGGATTATGAGCACATGATGGCACATAGGGAGAAAATGACAATTGATATATTTAATGGCACTTGGATCTAGGAGCCTTTGCCTACGTCCAAATGAATGTTATGTTCTTTGATTTTGTTGTTAAACTTAGTAGTGATGAAAGTGTAATGACATGCTAAACGAATTGGTGACATTTGGTTCTGAATCGTATGGATGTAATTTGTAGTGACACTTTAAGGCATTATGTTAAACAAAATGTCCAACTGATTTGATTTGGTGACAATTGGTGGATAACATACTAGATGTCCAAATGAATATTATGAACGTATTTTGCGTTAAAACTATCGTGTGTTCCAATTGATATATCAATCATCAAACAACTAAGTGAACACAGTCCCAATTGTAGTGACAATTTGAAAGCAACATGAACAAGTGACGATTTATCCATCATCATGAACAAATGTTATCACGCAAAACAAATGATATACGTTCTACAAAATATAACAAAAAGTGATGACATATCTCTTAACAAACAATCGAAGTTGCTCTTTTGAAGTGACATTGTTCTTAGAAGTGACAGGTTTCATATATATTTCGAACTAAGTGGTGACATTGATATAGCAATACGTACAAGTGATGATATATCAATGATAGTGCTGAAATTGATGATATATGTTCAACAAGTGACATATGAAAAATGACATTGATATAGCAATAAACCAAAAAGTGTCAGTTTTAACAATCAAGTTCAACAAGTGACAATGTTTGGCAGTTTTGACAATCAAGTGCAACAAGTGACAATGATGATATATGAATCCTATTTCATGACGATTGTAGTGCTGCTTGATTCTCCTTCATGCTTGATGTCACTACAAATGCCTTTGTAGTGACATCTCCAACATACTTGCATTCATCATTTTCTGACTTCCATCCCCCTCCAATGCAAATTGGTACAATTACAAGGTCTATACTTTCATCGAATATTGTCACTGGAAATTGAAATTGGCTCTACACTATCATTATCATGTAAATATTGTCACTAGATTCTCAATTCTGTCTTCCCTATGAGCAGTTATCATGAATTGCCATCTCTATCAACAATAGATTCTCAATTTTGTCTTCTCTATGAACAGTTATCATCTCTATCAACAATAATCATCACTTCTATCTTTCCTATGCACAATTATCGGCAATCATCATCTGTCATTACTAGATTGTCACTTCTCATTGAGTACTTCCTGTAATTACGAAAATTCTCATTGTAATTGTCATCTATCATCACAATTTGCAGTGACTATAAGATTTTTAAGGAAAAACTGTCACCTTTTGCTTGAATCCTTAACTCGTAGGTAGAAATCGCAAGTGACAATTTGGAGGATTGTGGCTCGATCTCGCACGGGGATTTTGCTCACTGTAATTACAAAAATTCTTACTTTAATTGTCATCTATCATCACAATTTGTAGTGACTATTAGATTTTTAAGGAAAAATTGTCACCTTTTGCTCGAAATCGCAAGTGACAATCTGGAGGATGGTGGCTCGATCTCGCGTAGGGATTTTGCTGTGGCAATCCTCTGCTCGATCACGCGGAGTCGACAAAATTACAGTCGATAGTGCCAATGCGCGCGGATTGGGAGCTCGATCACGCGCAGGAAATCACAGGTGATAGTGGCTCGATCGATCACGCGCAAGAAATCGTAGGTGACAATCGACGCTCGTGTTTGCAGCTTGAAATCGCGCAGGAATACGCCAGAATTCGCGCCAGAATACGCCTGAAATCGCGCGGGGAATTCACCGGAATTCGCAGGTGACAGTTGTCTGGTTTTCTCTCGCTGGGAAAAAAGAATCGGTTGGGAGGAAATAGCAGGCGCACGGCGCTTTATTCCCCAGTTTCATGCCACACGTGCAAAATTGTAGGATGGTGGCTTGTTTTGGCTATATGGAATTTTCCAAATGCCATATACCTAGTTCATTCACGACTTTATAATGAAAAAAACTAATTAGGGAAAAAAAATGATTTGGTACGGATTGTATACAAATGCAACATAATATTTTCAATATTAGAAATTATCCGCATAGTATTAAGAAAAGATGGATTTGGTTGAAAAACATAATGAAGCTTTATTATTGTCTAAAAAAATGCTAAATACTTCAATTTCTATGTCATTAGGTGGCATATGATGTGTAAAAAATATGTTACATGACACAAGAAGATGACGACATGCATACAAATATGAGGTGACATAGTGTAGGAGCGACGTGTATGAAAAGCTGATGTGGCGCAATATGAGGACTTCAAAGCTTATGGTTTTTTTTATATGTATTCATAGACTTATGTAGAGAACGACTATACATTGACAACATTTGTTTCTCAATATTTATACGTTCTTAATGATGTGCGCCTTTTTTTAAGGAAGTTTTAGAAAGGAAATGTGTTTAAGATAAACTACTAAATTCTTTATATAGAATAATATATAGGATGAGATCGAATAAAATACTTCTTATAGTGTATTCGGTAATTAATGAATAAGAGTTGTTAGATTAACAGTAGTTACGTTAATGTCCAAGATTGAGGGAATATAGTAACAAACTAGCAGATGACCCATACCTTGTACGGAAGTGATATTTATTTATTTATTGCTTTGTGTATGAATTTACTATAACGATTACAACTATTATCATTCGATCAAAAAAAAATTACAAATATTATCATATTGTATACTTTGTTTTAAAACGGCGTTTATTTTTTGGATTATAAAATGACATAATTCTTGTATATCATCATATATATAAATAAAATTTATTTATATATTTATACATACATTAATATATATTTAAATAATTAGGGAAGAATGACATAAGATAAGAAGACGCATTATCACATTTTACTAACAATTGATACAAATGTTTTGTCTTTTAAATTGAATTACATAAACTAACTTATACATAAAATCAATAAGCTTAAATAAAAACTCGGATTAATATATTATAATATTAAACATATATAAGTTAAATAGAAAACCAAATTATCTCATATCTATGTTATTGTTTTTTGAAAAAATAACTAAATAACAAATCTACAAATATGTAATGAAAATGTTAACGAATTATAATCTTAATTAAGAAATCTATCTTTTTTTCTAAATCGTAATCAATATGCAATATTAGCGATGTATATATATGGTAAATATAACATCTACTTTTTTATTGATATTTTAATATGATATGATAGTAAAAATGTATTTAGTATATTATTTTAATAGAATGAATACTTTGTCTTAAATATAGTGATAGAATTTCTACCATTGATGATTTATATAAAATACCATAATAAAATTACGAAAATATAATTTAAAGTTAATATGACATTTAATTAAATGGGTAAAATATTATGATTATGATTTATAGATTATGATGAAAATAGTTTTTTTAAAGAAAAAAAGTTTATGATAGATCTATGTATCAATTAAATGTGTATAATGAAAGATAGAGATTTATATATTTTGATAGAATTATTAATTAAACAATTCCAATTTTAAGATAGAACTAATATCTTAATTAATTAAGTATGTATAAGGTCATGATAAAATCAAGATTTAATAAGATAGATTTTTAACTAAGAGGTGATGTGGCGCAATATGGTGCTGAAATTTGCTTCCGCTTTAGTATATAGTAAAGTAATAGATAGATAGATATGGGTAGAAAATACTTGAATATGGCCAATAAGGGTCGATTCAACTTTATGAGATTGAAGTTAAAGTTGCAACTAAAACTAATATGAACTGAAGCTAACATTTAGCGGCTACATTTTATAATTGAACGTCAAAACTTATTTTGGTGTTTAAAATTTTCAAGTATATATTCGGTATACAGGGCTAATTGAAGTGATTTTCTATGTAATTGCAATAGAAATTACCATAAAGGATATTAAAATAGAATAAATACTTAATTTTAGTTACAATTTAAAGGCAATACATGAAAAAAATTGTTCATAAGTTTCCTTCAACTCTCATAAGCTTCGGAGATATAGTTTATACTAGTGGTATAATTATTTTTATTATAAATAGGATATTAATGAGTGAAAATATATAATGAAAATTTTAACATATGAAAACGTTATTTTTTTCTAAACAAAGAAGATATTGTTTTTCAAATTTATACGACCACATGTATTAGATTATAAAAATATAAAATCATACTTTAATCATTGAATATTTAGTAAAAAAAATTCACTTACTTTTTCATCTCCTAAAATTTGTCTCTAATGATTAATTACTATTGTTTATTAATATGAGACATAATTTTGTCTCTAATGAAGCTATATAAAATGATATGCTTCATTGTTATTTTTTTGGTTTGATCTTATACTTTTATTATAATACTATTGTTTATTAATATGAGACATAGTTACTATGAATTGTTATTTAAGTCAAATATATAAAGATATGATGTAAAGTTTTAGAAATATAAAATGGGCCTAGCATGATTCTAATAGCTTTATTTATATATTGAACAAATAAAATATATTAATTAACAATACTTTATTATGAAAGCTAAAAGCTAAGTTATTATAAACATGATAATATATAAGTTAAGTAAAAACTAATAAATATAAATTGATTTAATAGCAAAGGTAAAAAATAATAGTTTAATTAGAAAAAAGGCTTGTATTTTTAAAATTTAATTTACTTCTTACATAAAGAGATTAAAAAGACAATTAAAAACACAAATAGTATAACAAAAAGGATAGAATATCTTTTCAAATTCAAAAATTTCAAAATATCTTTTACAAAAATTGATGATAAAGAATGTAATTAGGTTAATTAATATAACATGAAAAAATTTAATTGTTTAAATATGAGAGATAATAGATAAGTTATTATGAGCATGATAAAATACAAATTAAATGAAAATTAATAAATATAAATTGATTTAATATCAAGGATAAAAATAATAATTTATGTAGAAAATAAAGGTTTTCATTTTAAAATTATTTTTTTAAATTGTATTTTCTAAAATTATTTATATTTTAAATAGATTAAAAAGGCAATTAAAAAGATAAGTGATATCTCAAAAATGATAGAATGTCTTACCAAAATAAAAAAGTTTAATATATCTTTTACACATATAGATAATAGTGAATTTGATTATACTAATTACAATAAAATGGATAAAAATTAATTGTTTAAATATGAGGTGAGACAAGAATTAACATGGAGGCTCAAAAGTTCTCGACTTTAATATATAGTATAGATTTTGAACTATACTTCAACAATATTAAGCTCCATAAGCTTTGATAAACTTCCATCAATCAAACACGTCGAACACTTGTGCATGAGCTTATTTTGTTTTTATCTAAGCTTGAATAAGATCTTATAAGCTCAATTTAACCTTCTCCGAACGGATCCTAAATTACTAGAAACAAACATTCTACATTATAGGGGTTTTGATATAGGAAACCAACAATCAAACCTTTCATTTTTAAAAGTTGACGTAATATTTAGAAGCAAACATGGTTTTATTTCGAATATGGAAATTTAATAAAATATTTTTGTTGGCCTTATTTACTTAAATTGACAGATTGAATATAAACACAAAATGATTCAAATATCAGTCATATGTAGTCTTAACATGTATACAATTGAATATGTTTTGGGATATTTTGAATATTATTTCAGGTTATTCAAATTTTTCGTAATTTGCATATGCAATCCACTTTGTTGAATATATATTTTATTTTATTTGTAGTGAAACTTATATGTAGAGTATAAATATAGTTAACATTGAATATGTCAAAATGAACTGATAAAAACGGGGTATTTGTATATTCTTATTCTAATTTCATGAATGAATACAATTATACAAATGAACTGAATTTGAATATACCATAAAATAAAGATGAACACAATTAACAGTTGATTTCACCATTCATTAGCAACATTTGATCTCTCGTTCATTCTCTTTAGACTTCTTAACGTTCTTTAACCATCTTGATATTCTCGGACCTTCATGAATACGTATTTAACAAACACACAAAACATTTAGAGTAAAATTTTAGGAGTTCAAATATGTTTATCTATTGTTGGGACAATGTTAAGGACGTCTTTAGTACTTAACATTGTGCCTAGCGTCCCTTAGTTTTGATATGACAAACTCGCCTTGATCTAATAAGTTGTCCAAGTGTTTCAGGGACGCATGTTGAAAAGGACAACAAGTTTGTGTTCATGTAGCCGTCCTTAAGGAGTAAGGACGCTACATTTCTGAGTGAACGACTTGGCATAATCTTAACAAGGACGCCGTCCTTGATCATTACACTGGAGTCCTTCAAGGCTGGCCGACAAAGTGACATCACCAGACAAGCCTTGATCATGATCTCCACGTGGAAGAAGATCCTGTAGCCAAGCCTAACGGAATTGTCAAGGAGCTTCCTTGATCATCACAGAGACACGTGGAAGCCGATCCTTGTAGCAACGTCCCCAAGGGCATGATCGTCAGAGAATGACGCCCTTCCCCATGTCACTATAAATACTCTTCCAGAGCATTTATTGTGACTTGACGCTTCCAGAGAATATTCAGAGAATTTGTCAGTCGCTCAAGAACAAAAAGAACACCAAGAACAAGCTTAAGAACAAGTGAGACTTAGGTGTTAGATCGAGCGAGAAGCGTACAACCAAACCACAAACTGTTTGTAATAGAAAAGAACAAAAAGAAAGAGAGAGTTCTTAAGTAGAACTGTATGGACGAGGTGATAACATCCTTTAGAGAGATTAAGTTAGGTTACATTACAAGCTTAAGGGAGTTGTTACTAGTGGACTTAGGGACGCCTTCTAAGTGCCAGAGAAGTGATAGGCTACTAGACCAATACCGCAAGTGTACGGGTCGCATAGTACCAAGGTGTCGATATCTAGGACTTTAGTAGAGTTGGTGAACCGACAATCAAAGCAGCTAGGCAAATATAAAGCAACTAACGATTGAAATGAAGGAATTAAACTAGCAACCAAATAAAGGGAGAAAGGAAATAACAAACGAAGGAAATTCAATATGGGAAAGGCAATCCTAGAGTCTAGGTACTCACACTATGGATCTAAGCAACACTTTGAAAGCATACATGAATCTAGATCAAATTATGGTTTGGAGGCATCTACCTAGAATCATTGTCTAATCCTATCGAATCAAACAAATCGTACCTAGAATATGATAATCATCCACTTTCGTGGCTTGATCCAAGACTAGTCCCTTTAGGCTCAATAGGGGCTCAATCGGGTCAAGCCCTCATCCATCGTCGTGGCTTGAGTGAGCTCGTCCACCTCAACCCTCTATCGGTAGGTCAACCTCTCAAGAGTTCCCAAATCAATTCTCATTTCAAAGGGACCTCAATCAATCAATCCTACAGTTCAAGTTAGGGAAGAGGTCTCTCAACACAAATCCCTAACCTATCTCCCTATTGACAACCTAACCTTTCGGTTCTAATCATCAACAATTCTCAAATCACAATCAATTTGGCATTAGGCACATAGGAATGAAACAAACCACAATTCAAATCTCAATTCAAGCAAGCATTTCAAAGCACTACCTAGAATCCATAGGGTTTTCCTCACACCCTAGGATTTAGGAACCTAGCTAAACATAAACAAAGGAAATGAAGAAGAGAGAAGGAAATCCATACCAAACTTCATTCAATTGATTGAAAAGAGGGAAGAATCTCCAACACTTTCTCCAATTCTTCACAAGAGACTAAAGTTCTAAAATGGGAAAAAGTCCCCAAAAAGGGGAAAGAAGATTGAACAACCCTCTCCTAAAGGAGGAAGAAGGTATTTATACAACCCTAAAAGGAAAAGAGGGCTAAAAGAGGAAATCGGGAGCGCCGCGGTGTGACCCGGGGGCCAACTCAGGCCGTGACCCGACCGGGTCAGACTCTGGAAATCGGCACAAAGAAAATGCGGGTGGAAAAGGGCTGACCCGGCCCGTGACCCGGCCGGGTCACACGACCCTGGCCATGACCCTGGCAGGGTCGCAGCCGGGGCAGGGCCTTTTTGCCCCGGAGTCACTTTCTTGCTTCGTCGTCTTGCTCTCTTGGCTCGGATTTTGGCTTTCTTCTTTTGGCGTCTCTTCGGGCTTGTTCTTGACTCCATCTTCGAGCTAATGTCGGCTTCTTGAGCTCCTCTTGATCTCCCATTACCAAATCTCTTCCATTTTCACCTAAAAACGCACAAACAAGGCGTAGAGTCCGAACCGAGAAACTAAACCAAAAACAACTAAAAAGCTAACTTAAAAGAGAGAAAAGCAAACCGAAACCTAATGAAACATGACCTAATATTCACTCTAAAGATGAGCTAGATGCAAGCCATCAAGAAGTGTAACTACTCGCCAGTGTATTGTAAGGAAACTTAATAAGAAAGGAAAGAAGCTATTACAAAATCCTCCAAGGAGGTAGAGGTTTACACTCAATAACTAGTTGGTACTTGAGTGGTTCCTCTATAAATCAAAAGCGTTCCTTACTTATTTACTTTACCTGTTTAGTCATTTATTCCACTGCAAATCAAAGGACACCCTTAATACTTGTTAAGGACGCCACACTGAAGGACACCTTTATTAGTATAAAGGACGTCCCTTGTAAGACTAACGATCCAACATCTATCATTTATAAATTCAAACATATGAAAATTCATAAAATTTAAGCTCATATTCAACACCTTAAGTTTCAATTCATTTAAGAATACGTATTCAAAAATACCTTATTTTATTCAATGAAATATACAAAAGATCCCATCATTTATTTGATATTCAATGTTTTTTATATGACAATAATATTCGGACCAATTTCGCTATAAATTCAAACTTATTATAATCATATTCAAAATGCTATCATTTAAATTAAAAGGCTAGCACATATGTACAGTGGCGGAGCAAGAGAAATCTCAATGGGGGGTCACATTGTCCAATTACAGAATAAAGACGATTATTATTATTACGGTTTTTCTATTGTGTGCCCTAAAAGCACACTCTAAACATACTAAATATAGAAACTAAAACCCAAAAATGGAAATAGTGAACCCGTTATAAAAATCCAAAATTTAAGATTTATTAAATCATTCCATTAGTAGCTTCTTATAGGCACGTAATAGAAAAATTGTTATTATTATTATATGAGTCTACTAACTTAGAAAATGAAATTATTCTTAAATTCCCAATTCACTCATCAAACCTTATATATCTCTTATATTACTTAATAACAAACGTATTAATGAAACTTAATTACGTAAATGTAGTCTCACCAAAATAAATATGCATATATTAAATTAGTGACCAAATTAATCACATAAATATTAATTAAACTATAAAATAAGAACTAGAAAAAAGTTGACCCAAAATAAATTTACATACTTTCAGCTAGACTAAGTAAAATAAGAACAAGAAAAGATGACGTAGGAGAGCAAAAAAACAAGGCACATGAACACGAAAGGATGACATGGAGCAGAACAAAAAAAAAAGAGGCATATCCGCATATATGAGGTTCGAACACGGGACCTCATTGTGGAGGGGGGCGGGAACACAATACCCGGCCACTAGGCAATTGCCAGACTTTGTCCTCTAGATGTGATCGTATATGTAATATATGTTTCAGCTAGGAGGGTCCCCCTAGCTCCACCTCTGCATATGTATATGAATAATAATATTAAAATGATAGATATTAATTTATATTAAAACAAAAACATTGAGAAAAATAGTGATTACATACCATGCAGTTTTTGAAATTTATAAGACGCTCGATGACTCGATTCATATATAGCAAATCAATTGATACGACTAAGGATCAGATGAGCATGAGTAGCCTTGAAGTTTTCGAGGGCGAATTCCCTTAGAGCATCGTCGATTTGGGCAAAAGTATAATGATCGATTGAAATCTAAACCCTGCTAAGGATAATTGAAAGAGAAACTCAACGGAGACAAGATGGAGAGGCTTGAAATGAAACTATACGTAAAATATCAGAGAGAGAGAGAGAAAGTCAAATGTTCTACCAAGATTTTCTCCCTGGAATTAAATCGGATGACTCTAACTAATTCACCGGTATCAGTATAAAAGATGTGCTACAAGATCCTAAATCTAGCATAATAAAGTGAGAATTAAGTTATATTGAATATATATTATCGATGAAAGGGTCAAGATATCCCTACTTACCCACTGTTTAAAAATCGCTTTGTCAATAGAACCCTAGTTCTACCTACAAGGGTGGATAAGAAATAAACACACGTAAAACATACATAACATGCACACACAGTAATATAGTAATAGTATATATTTAATGCATACACATGCAAACAAACAAAATAAATAAACACAACATAAATGTGTACACAAACACAATGAAAACCAATACGCCGATAGACAAACATATTGGTGTTGAGGCTAAACTTATCCCACTTCGGGAATTAGAACATAAACCATCCACTATATAAGTACATGAGTTACTCTCTCTATTGTCAATTGGTTTTAGGGTGGAACCTCATGTGCTTATATGTTGGGCCTACCGTGTATATGCGCACAAACCGATGTGTGCCCCCCCCCCACGTCATATATGGCCCACTGAGATTTAGCATGGTATCAGAGCTTGTTAGGTTTGGGTTCCGATTTCCTAGTCTATTGGGCTGGCCGGCCTTAAGGGATGAGTGCAACTGACATATTGCGGGGTCAGACAGTTGCACTTGAGGAGGCGCGTTGAGACTAAACTTATCCCACATTGGGAATTAGAACCTAAACCACCCACCATACATATATACACACGTAGTATAAAACTCTAGCTTGCACACATAGCATAAGACCATGTGTACTGGGGATTCCTTAGTTAGGGTTCTTAGCTATTATTATAATATTTTTTCTCTTTTGAATACCCTATAAGCACCATTTTTTTTCCCACTCCAACGGAGAAACCATATTGTACTTATAAGCACCCAAATATAGAAATAAAATGAACTAGTTGAATGACATGTGGTAAAATATTAATGGTTATAAATTAATGGACGAGTTTCTTAGATGATGCTTATATAAGCACGAAGCATATGAGTGATTAACATTTTTCTTTTATTTTCCTAACAAAATTACATAAGAACTTAGTAAGTACCTTTAAAACATTACCATTGTACATGCCCTAAGAACTCTTGTATATAAATGGTACTCTCTCCGTTCCATTAAGTTTGTTCACCTTTTCATTTCGAACGTCCTAAAAAGTCTGTCCACTTTTCAAATCTTTCCATTTTTATCTATACATTTTTTACACTTATAACCTTATTCAATCTCACATATCACCTTTATTCCTCGACTTTTTTTTTTAATCAATTTTATCACTTTTTTCTATAAAATTACAAAATTATCCTCATCCAATCTTATATACTGCATTACCCCCAATTATCCACCATTCTCATCAATTTTATCACTTTTTAATTAAATTTTTTATTTCTATAAGATTACAAAATTATCTTCATCTATACTCATATATTATCTTTTTTTTGGTCGAAGCTCATAAATTATCCTAATTATTCAACTTTTTAACTTTTTATTAATTACCGTCCTAACCGGGGTTGTGGACAAACTTAATGGGAGAGAGAGTATATAGAAACTCCTACACGTGTAGTATAAAACTTAAGCACACAATTTTTCAATGTTTAGGATGAAAGCGTGTTATACTTGTACCCTTCTTCAGTAGTTTTTTTTTTTGATAAGGAAAGGAGTTAGGGTCGCCACAAGTACTATTTGGATTCGCTTAAAGCATCCGCAAATGATGAGAACTGGCTACTACCCAACTTTAAAGATAATAGGGCAAACCGCCGCCCTGGAGTCTCGAACCCGAGACCTCATGGTACTACCATGAGTGCTCAACCAGTGAGCTGATGCGACAAGCGCCTTCTTCAATAGTAATAATGAAAAAAAGTTAAGAAACCAATGAAACCATGCACGCTTTTGTGTTTTCTTTCTCTATTTTTAAGCGAGAGCGTCTGGATTTAGAGGTTTGCTGGGAAGGTAAAGGTCGCTCGAAAAAAACGTTGGATGAACAACATTTTAGTAAGATTTCATCATGTTAGAGATTTCAGAGGAGTTGGCTCAGAGCAGGGAGAGTTGGAGAGAGAAGATCGGAGTGTTAGATAGTTAGGCCGCTTTGGGGTGGAGCTTGTTTTCTCGAATTGGCCAGCGGTCTCCGCTTAGGCGACTAGTTTTTGTTAACATTAATTTTAGTCTCCTCTTATGTCTTTTTCTTTTGGCTCTAGGGTTAGTTGTAGTTTCCTTTGATGTTTTTAGGTTTTTCGGTTATAGTTTTGTTACTGGTTTGGTTCATACCCTTTGGGTTGTATTGAGCGTATTTCATCTACGTCTGGTATGCCCCCATCTAACCCCCAGATTCCGCTTTGACGGGACTTCCCTAGGTAAATGTTGTCGTTGTTTCTCTATTTTTAAGTCACAACGGGAGTATTACCATTCTCAATTCTAGTTGCATGCTTCGGTCACTAATTATACTAACCCCATAAATTTTCATGTTTTTTTTTTTGTAATTTTTGAGAAAATCATTACGGTAATAAGAATGGACCCATTTCCAACAGTGTATGGAGGTCAAAATGTATTATACTAGTAAACAATAATGTCAAAGAACATGTAACTTGGAGCAATTTTAGTGAATCGGTTGAGATGATGCATGGTGTCTTTATTGGGTATGACGACAGTTATATAAAGAAACTTCAACTGAACGAATTAAGCATGCAATTTACGCTAGACATTGCAA
Organism: Polygonum aviculare; assembly: GCA_934048045.1. Taxonomy (NCBI): domain Eukaryota; kingdom Viridiplantae; phylum Streptophyta; class Magnoliopsida; order Caryophyllales; family Polygonaceae; genus Polygonum; species Polygonum aviculare. The sequence goes on along the minus strand of OW204025.1, from coordinate 20,065,430 downwards.
TTAGTTATGAATATCAATCCGATTTTTCTATTATGTGCCCTAAGGGCACACAATAAGCATCTAAGGGCACACAATAGGGTCTTAATGAGATGATTATCAATTAATTAATCTCAACATTAACCAGCTAGGGGAACTTGCTTTGTGATGATATTCTCTTATCATGGGTGGGAATGAGGACGATTGAAGATATCGATCACGTAATGCCCAAAGCACCAACAAACAAAGGGTGCTGACTGCTGAGTAGCAAAAACAATATTCGCAACATAAGAATTTAGCTATTTAACTAGTGTGAAAACGTCGAATTACTTACAAGTCCGTTAATGGAAATCTAAATTATGTGTAGAAAATTGGGTGCTACAATTTTCAAATATGTTGCAAGCCTTGATTTTAATTAGGGCTTGAGCAAATTCTTGGAAGGTATAGTTTTGATTTGAACAAACATAGCCACCTATAAAATTACAAACACCCGCGAAAACTTTTCAACGTATGACATTCTAGACTTTTTCTAAGTTTACAAATTTACACGGTATATTAAAGTTGTGTCATTTCGAGCCTCCACGTTGATTCTGGTCCTACATTAAGTTTTAAAAATCTATGTGTATATATAAAAATTATAAGGTTTAAAGTCACCACATTACGTCACGTAGGGTTTTTGGACGTGTCCCCCTCATATTTCGCCACTTAGAATTTTGCCACGTGCCAATCTATTGTTGCTCCACGTCACATCTAATTTCGTTTTTTTTATTAAACCACATCACATCTATTTATAAATGTCATATACATTTGTCCACGAGAGAGTTTTCTTACCTACTACCAAATAGGGAAGTATTTTTTTCTTTCAATTAGGTAAATGTTGAGATTCATTTTTACCAAATAGATAAATGTAGATTGTTTTATAAAATATTTTTATATAGTTATACAAATAATAGCTATAACACATTAATTAAGATATTAATTAAGAAAAGAAGGTTTTTGATAATTATATCTTAAAAGATATTCTTATCAAATAGTCCAAATCTTTCACTTAATAATTAATATGTTAATTAATCTTTTTTTCTTAATTAAAGATTTATAGTTGAATTGTATGTTTCTTTAAATGTATACAAGATTTATTAAATTTATATTTTTCACCACTTAAACATGATTAATTAGTATACTATGCTAAAAACATAGAACACTAAAGATATATCCAAACTTAGAATATAAATTGAACTTCTTAAAAATCATGTAAAATTATATTAAAGATTAATAAAGTCCACACAAAGTGCGGGTAATTACACTGGTTAATTTAACAAATTAATATTTAAAGTTTTTTATTCTTATTAATTATCATGCATCTATCTTTTTTTCTTTCTAATTTCTATATTTTCCACCTAATTTCTATCTTTTCCAAATATTTCCTTAAACTTTCCCTTTTGTAAATCAAAAGTATAATTAATTTTAAATCTTATTTATCACTCTAAAACTGTGCTTAAACTTTCCTTTTTATAACCATATATTTTTTTTTGCGTTTTTTTCAATCTTTTTTTGTCCCATAAATTTATAATTTAAGTAAAAGTCTTTATAAATATAATTGAAAATATCTAAAAATATATATAATTTCTATAATTCTACTATTGTTAAATTAATTATAATTTTATAAGATTCATTTTATTTCAAAAAATATTATTATTTATACAAGTTTTTTTTCTTAAAGATTTATGTAAATAAGTAATAATTAGTTTAATTTTTGATCTTCATATACAAATCTTATTATTTATAACAATATATATGTTTTTACCTGTCAATTGGGTTGGTTGTGTCGAGTAATCTCACGCTCGAGTTGAAACGGTTCGGGTCGATAAAGGGTCATAGGTCAATGTGGTCGGTTCGATAACAGTTCACATGTCAACTGGGTCAGGCTGTTGGGTGTTTTTGGGGCGGATCAACCCAATAGGTTAAGAGTATCGAATGTTTTACCGTTATTTGAATTTTATTATATTTAAGTAATAAAATATAATAGGAATATATTATTTTTGTTTATTTTAATAATAAAACATAACTTAAAATTTAAAATAAATCTTAAATATTCTAAAATATACTAAATTTTGTTAACCCAAGAGGTTCGGGTTCAATCAAATCGGGTTAAAACTGGGTTTGGGTTCAATCGGGTCGTGTTGCAACTTTGACTCTTTGAAATAATCAAAACCATTTTGACATAAAAATGATATTATTCTACCTATGATTTTATTGATTTCATATTATATTAATATAATAATTTTAAATTTATTATTAACATCAAATTACAATTTTGGATTAATAAAATATTATAACGATTTAGGATAAAAGTACATTGTCAATATCTAATTTATAATAATATAACATTTTTTATTGTTTTATCAATTGAGTAATACGTCAAAAAATGTAAATGACTGTGTCCCGTATAGGATACCTGCAATGAACTAGTTTTAATTTATTTATTGTTATAAAAAGATTAAGACAAAGACACTCTAATCTTCTTAAAATAAACACTTAAATAAACTTTGAAACACTTTGATCATTAGAAGGAAGAGAGGTAGAGTAAGAACTTTAGAAGTGTATTTCTTACTCTACTTTGGTGCAAGTTTTACAATGTTATATAACCTCCTTTTATAGAAGAAATGTGAGGTAAAAGCCTACGTAAATTTCCATGATTTAATCATGAAATAAGACGGGGAAGAAGGTGAATATAGTTCACCTTGTACAATTTACATGCAATCATACATTATACAAATAGTTCATGTTCAATCATCTAGTCATACAAGCAATATAATAGAGATGTAAGAAGGTTAACTTTTAGATGTGTATAAGAGGGTAATTTGTAGATGATGTAGAGTATAACTTTCTTCATGCATTCATAACACTCCCACTTGAATAATCACTTCCTTCCTTGTTGTAGGAGAAGGGTGTACGTTGACTCGTTAAACACCTTGTCAGGGAAAACCCAGTGGAATAAAAACCTGAACGAAAGGAAAAAAGAGTTCAACTTGAAACTCATTGTACGCTTAAGAGCTGCCTTATTAAAAACCTTGTCAAGAAAAAACTAGTGGGAAAAAACTTGATCGAAGGGAAAAAGAGTGCAACACGTATGATGCTCCCCCTGGCTTCAATATATGTCTCAACGTCTGCACATTTCAACTCTGGAAACTAGCTCTCCACATTGGGATCAAAGAATATGTGAACATGTCAGACAAATTATCATTCGACCGAATTTGTTGGATGTCCACTTCACCGACTTCTTCTAGATCCCGAGTAGAAAAGAACTTTGGAGATATGTGCTTTGTGTGGTCTCCTTTGATGTAGCTTTTCTTCATTTGAGCAACACATGCAAAGTTGTTCTCAAATAATGTTGTTGGATCGTCAATGATCAACCTCCTCCCACTTTCTTTCTAGATGAATTGGATCATTGCCCGTAGAAACACACATTCTCTTATTGCCTCATTCAAAGCAATCAACTCGGCTTGGTTCGATGATCTGGCAGTCATAGATTGGCTTCGTTGATCCCCATGAGATGACAATGCCTCCATACGTGAGCACAGCCATTTTGTGATTTGGCTTTGTGTAGATCGGACAAGTATCATGCATCTGCATATCCAAACAGGGTTGCATTTCTTTGGCTACGAGCCAAAGACCTAATTTTTTACTCGTTTCGGATGGTAAACAAAAACCAACCATTTTTTACCCCCCAAAAGTACAACCCGAGATCATATGTACCTCAGAGATAGAAAAATATGTGTTTGATTCCATTCTAATGCCTCCATGGAGTTGTAGGAGCAACGCTATACTTCGACAACAAGTTCACGACAAAAGCAATATCTGGCCTTGTATTGTAATGTTAGTTAAATACATTAAAGCACCAACTGCACTTAAGTATGATACTTTTGGACCAAGAATCTCTTCGTCCTCTTCTCGGGGACGGAATTGATCCTTCTCTACATTGAGGGATCGAACTTCCATAGGAGAGGTCAATAGGTATGCCTTGTCCATGTAGAACCTCTTAAGAATTTTCTCAATATGATTAGATTGATGGACAAAGATCTCATTCTTTATGTGCTCAATTTGTAATCCAAGACAAAGCTTTGTTTGTCCAAGGTCTTTCATTTCAAATTCTTTCATCAAATATTTCGCAGTATCCTCAAGTTCATCCGACGGTGTTTATATCATCAACAAAAAAATGTGATAATAGCGAATCCCTTTTTGCATCGTTTGATGAAAACGCATAGATAAATGGTGTTGTTCTTATACCCTTCTTTCACGAGGTATTCATTGAGCCGATGGTACCACATTCGCCCAGATTGTTTTAACCCATGTAATGACCTACTTAATTTTATAGAGAACATTTCTTTAGGTTCATGATTATTGGCATGAGGCAATTTTAGTCCTTCTAGGAGTCTCATGTAGATGTCGGTATCAAGTGTTGCATACATATATGTGGCAATGACATCCATGAGACACATTTGTAATTTCTCAAAGACAACTATGCCAATTAGGAATCTCAAAGTAGTTACATTAACTACTGGAGAGTATGTCTCCTCGTAATTGATTCCGGGTATTTGAGAAAAACCTTATGCAACAAGCCTTGCTTCATATCTTACAATTTCGTTTTCTCATTTCTCTTGCGCACAAGTACTCATTTATAGCCGACGGTTTTACACCAATTGGTGTACGAGCTAGGGGTCCAAAGACCTCTCCTTTTCAAGCGATTTTAGCTCTGCCTAAATAACCTCTTTCCATTTTGGTTAATCTTTTCTTTGTTGACACTCATCAGCTGATTTTGGCTCAAAATCATCATTTTCATTTATAATGTCACTAGCCACTGACTAGGCAAATGCATCATCGACAATGATATCCTTTCGATTCCATTGTGTGCATGCGGAAACATAGTTTATGGAAATCTCAAAATTGTCGACATTCTCATTCTTGTCGAGGATATCTTCTTGTTTTCAGATATTCTCATTTTCAATATCATTGCCTTTATCATCATTATCATAATTCATCGTGGTTTCTTTTGCCACGTCCTTTTCTCCCCTTGTCTTTCTCAGTTTCAAATGTTTTGAACCGAATGGTCTACCACGCTTACGACGTATTGTAGACTCACTTGCAATGGATACATCAGGCAATCCAATGGGTATTTCAACCCTTGTAGGGGCATTTGCGGCATATATATATATATATGACTTATTTACCCTCTTTGTGTCGGTCAAAGCATCGGATACACTACTATAATTCAGGCCTATGGTGGCGGTCGAAAACCGCCCCTTTACATAAGAAAACCGCCCCTAATGGTCTAAGGGGGCGGTCGCCGGACCGCCCCTTCTGCTGCCGTCGCTATAGATCTAAAGCGGCGTTTTTCCAGCATAAAGGGGCGGTTCCATGAACTGGCAACAAACCGCCCCTAGAGCTTGAAAAACCGTCGCCAAAAATGCCAAAGAGACGGTGGAATTGTGAGCATTGGGGGCGGTTTTTCAAAGCATTAGGGGCGGTTGTTTGGAGCTATGGGGGCGGTTTCCCAACAAAAGGCGACAAAATTAAGGACTAAGGTGGCGGGCAAATGTTCAGTGGGGGCGGTTATCATGAGCTATAGAGGCGGTTTTTTGGAGCTATGGGGACGGTTCACAAAAAAATGGCGGCAATTTTAGGGAGTAAGGGGGCGTTTGGTTGAGCTATGGTGGCGTTTAGGTGCGCGGTTTTGGGAGCGGTTCAGGGATCAATGGAGGCACTTGTTTGTAGTGTTTTTTTGGCAGCTAACTAGGCTAGCTTTTTGGGATTGTTTGAATATATATTTATTATTATTATTATTGTTAAAGCATTTTCTATAAATCTCTGAAATTAAATTATATAAAATGACAAGTAAAATGCAATAATAGTCATAATATATAATTAATAGTAATGCACCATCATTCACATAACATTTTCTAGACATGTATATATATACTTGAATTTGCTTGAAGTGTCATTGCCAAAAACAAGCAAATTCAGTTTACTTGCATATAACAAGCCAAAACAAAGGCAAATTCAGCATTGCATATATACAACATTGAGACACGTACATATATATATATATATATATATATATATATATATATATATATATAGCTAGTTCTTGCAAAAAACGTCTCAGCTCAAAATGCATCCAGCTGCTTGCAAATGCTGTTTTCCTATGGAATGAAAATGCAGCCAGCTGTTAGCTAGCTTGATACAACATTAAGCACTAGCTGCATCTACAATAAATCCATCCAACATATATATATATATATATATATATATATATGGAAGTTCAATAGTGAACAATTAAATATGAGTGAACAAGTGAACAATTGTAGGCCTTTAGATGCTATTCCAATGGATGGTCCGGATTACATATCAAAATTTGACCCAAATTCAAATTTGAACCTCATCCCTTAATTATAGCAACTATTAATTATTTTTCGGATTTATAGAAAAATCACAAAAAAGAATCCCCTAATTATAGCAAATGTTACTTAATTTTCAAATTTCAACTCAATCTCGTAATTATAGCAAGTCTTAATTATATATTGGATATCCACACGTCTTGTACGAATTATTCATTATATATACATGTTATAGTCTTGTATATATAGCCCAGGATCATTATATACACTATATACAGTATTCCGGCAGAATTGGTTGTACGATTAAACATATGAATACAATCCAACCACAACAAATTTCGTATATACATTCCTCAGGTTGTCATATACAGTATTACTGTACATATATACATTTTGATCCGTAGAAATAGGTTACATAAACAATCCAGCAAAAACAAATTTCGTATATACATTCCTCATGTTGGCATATACAACGTTATTCTACATATATACATCTTGATCCGTAGAAATAGGTCACATAAACAATCCAGCAAAAACAAATTTCGTATATACATTCCTCATGTTGGCATATACAATATTACTTTACATATATACATATTGATCCGTAGAAATAGGTTACAAAAACAATCCAGCAAAAACAAATTTCGTATATACATTCCTCATGTTGGCATATACAATATTACTGTACATATATACATCTTGGGGGGCGAAACTCCGACGCGGTTCGACTAGGGGCTACGAGAAGCCGGCGGGAGGGGACCCGAACCTATGGACGAGCACAGACAACGGGTAGAATCGGGAAGCAACCAACGTCGGGCACCAGATCTAGGGCGTAACAACATAAATTTTCGTATATACATATATTAGGTTGTCAAATATATTATTATTATACATATATACATCTTCATCTGTATGAATAGGCCAAATAAACGATTTACACATGAGATAATGGTATATACAAGTTCAAAACACTCATATACACTCAATACAAATTATATACACAGATACCTGATGCCATATTTAATTTCGACGTGGTGGTGAAATTCTATAGCGAGAGGGACGTCTGCAATGGCGATAGGGAGGACGTTTGCAATGGCGAGAGGGAGGACGTCTGCAATGGCTGAAATCGGTTATGGAGGACGTTTGCAATGGCGACGTGATGGTCTGTAATTGCGGAACTGCTGCGTTGGAGGACGCTGCAATGGCGGAAGACACAAATCGCAGATGCGTGTTTGCAATGGCGTGTCTGCAATGGCGTCGTGAGCGGGGGTTGTGCAATGGAGGACGCCTGGGGTTGACACTCGAGGGCAGGGGCTCTGTCGATGCCGCGGGCTGCAACGGCGTCTGCAATGGCGTTTCTGCGATGGCGTCTGCAATGGCAATTCGCAGATGCGTGTTTTTGTTTTGAATAATTGTGATTTGGGTGGTTACAAAATATGGGAGAGAATCTCTCCAATTTTTGTTTTATATTTCTATTTTCTTATAAATGAATATTTCAGATACAAATCCAGCCATCCATTATAAATCTCATCCTACGGATGAGATTTGTTCACTTGTTCTCTATAGGAAGTTGTCTACTAAATATATATATATATATATATATATATATATATATATATGCATCTGCATTAATTCAAGTCCAACTATTTCAACCTAATTAATGTTTCTGCATCTACATGTATATATATATATATATAAAATATATATATATATATATATTAGCTTGATGCCCAATTCAGAATTGAGCTAAGAGCTAGTTATCAGTTTGTGTACTTCAGAGATTGTTCAGAATTGAGCTGAGAGCTAATTCCACATGCCCATAAGTTCCTTCTAACTAAGAGCTAGTGTTATTTCTATATTATATCACACAGACACAAAGCAACAGAGAACCAACAAATGAATTAATGCATCACTGCATTAACTAAGAGCTAGTGCTGCTATTGGCTGCTACTGGTTCAGGAAATCAACCTAATAATGGCAGTATTGTTGCTATTGGTTCCATCACTGAATTAATGCATTATCTAAGGTTTTCCAAATATAGGCCCAACAGCAAGCACAAAATTTCAACAAGCAAAATTGCAGTTGTTTTGACAGGGAAATCAAGCACAACATTTCAACAAGCAAACTGCAGAGAACCAAAAGGTATTTCCACTTAATATGCATATTGTAACTTATTCTTGTCGAAAAATCAAGCACAACATTCATATCACATATAGAAAATATTAAGCTTCAGCATAAAGAACCTGAAAATACCTTCAGAATAAAGAACAAGTCATATAGTATAATTATAATGACAGGGCACTTACACTGAATCACATGCCCTAGCTAGCTACTTCTTTCTTGAAAATCAACAGAATATGCATGTGAATAGAAGAAGATCAGCTTGATTTTAGGTAAAAGTAGAGTGCCTTTATTTATGATGTGAATAGAAGATGGATAGAAGCACACCTAGTTAAGTTTGATTAGAACTAGGTCCCGCATCCCCTTCATTTGTTGCTAAGTCCGGGATGACAAGATCAACTCCAAGATTTGCTTCTTTTATCTTGGATAATATAGAAGCTAGTTTTTGCTCAAACCTTTCCTCTTGTCTTTTGTCCATTTCTTCAATCTTCTTTTCAAGTTGTTTCGAGATGGGCTCCAAGAAGATTTCTGGAAGTATGGGTTCTTAGGATCTTTGTTTTTCACACTTGCCTTTGTAACACCATGTCCATGCATACATAAGTGTCCACTGTGCTCCTTCTTGGTGATCACAACATGATAAAGATCAATGCTGGCATCTCCATCTACATCATCTAAGGCCTTCACTACTTTCATTGCCGCCTAATAGGAGAATGCAATGTAAAAAAATTAAATCAGATATAATATGTCAAAGATCTAATTAACTACTTCAGTTGGACAGAATGTCCCAAAATCCTAAAAATTAATAATCTCACAATATTTTTGGCTGCCTCATCATTCTTTGTCAAGTATGTGTGTCCATCTTTCCTCTCTCTAGATTTTGTGTACAAGTCTACCAGGGTTGGAGGTCTCTTCTCTGGACCATTTTGTTGCTATACCAAAAAAATAAAGGACAACAGATTAAAAAAAAAAACAAAATACAATGCTAGTTAACTGATTTAACTAGTTTAATTACCATCTCATGGCGCAACATAGCTATTGATGTTGGGCCTAGAGTGTGCAAGTCATCCTGCTTTGATCGGCTATCTTTATTTTTTTTACTCTCTTCCTATATAATGCCACAAAGTCAATTTACATAAATAAAATGACAGTAACATTGGATACTATATGCAAAAACCATACTGATGAGTTCCGGGATCGGAGGGTCTTCACAATTTAAATTTATAAAACCGAACCTCAAGATTGTAGTAAAGAGGTAGGGTGTCGAACACACGGGAGTTCGTGCGTCGAAAGTACCCGAAAAGATTAAAAAGAGGAGAAAATAAAGACAAATGAAGGAAAACAAAAGAGATCTCCTCGGACCGACACAGGGTCACTTCGGTCCGAGGTAGGATCGAGGTTGAGTTGCACGGGACCGACGTAGAGCAAGTCGGGCCCGATGTTCTGGGTAACTCGGTCTTAGCAAATTAGTAGATCGGTCTTGGGTTTTTGGGTTCCTCCCCCAACTAGACTTGGATATTCTTCCTCAATTCAACCAATAAGAGCTTGATTCTAATGAGATCGAGGTTGTTAGCCTCAAATCCCTCCAATCTACACCTCGACCCAAGGGAGTTTTCACTCACCTTCGATGCTAGAGACTTGTGATGGGATCGAGATTGCTCACGCTTACTCTTACCAAACACAAGCTCTAGATCTCTTGTTTTCACAAAAGAATTGAAGCTCAATGTAGAGAGGATTCACAAATCAAGCACTCAAGGCTATGGAATTGGGGTTTTCTACCCAAATCTAGCTAGGGGGATTCCCTCATAGCCCAAGACTATGGAATCTACTCCATCAAGTAAGAGAAAAGCATAAACAAAATGAAAATCAAGCAAATCTCAATCAACATCATCCAATCAAACTCCAATTGCATTCAAACTCAAAGTGTCTACAAAATCCAAGTTCAAATCTACTTGATCAAAGCAAAACAAAGTTCAAAATTCACAATTCCTCCTCTCTTCTCCACCGATTTCTCCTTCTCTTCCTTCTTCCTTCTTCTCCTTGCTCTCCAAGTCTTCCTTGAGCCTTTGAGAGTGAATTTGGGTTTGGTGTTGTGTGTGCCACTCGTCCACCTCACACTCCACACACTCCACACTTGATTTGATCACTCATCACCTCTCTTATCCTTCTTCCAAGATTGGGGACCAAGGAATCCCAATTTAGAAAGGGGCAAATGTGGAAAGTTGCTAAAAATATGCCTTGGGGAGCAATCCAATCCATTGCCGACTTGGATCGACACGGAATGACATCGGGCCCGACGTTGGACAACGTCGGTCCTGTTCACTGAGCGCTCGATCTCGGGCCCGACTTGGAGTATCTCGGTCCAGGGCCTCGATCCTTGCCTTCTTCCTTGGTTTTCCTTTGGTTCCACTTCATTCTTAGCTTGGCTCTTGTACTCCTTGACTTGGCTCCTTCCTTAGCTCCTCGAAATGGTCCTCATTCTTGCCATTTTACCTACAAAAACAAACAAACTCGCGTAGTTTCCGACTCTTGAAGGAAACCGGGAACTAAGCTAAAAAGGAAACAAAACTAACAAAGAAGAGAATGAAAAACACATATTTACAAGGGAAATTAACTACTAAAACACCTCCAAAATGAGAGACATCACATACCCTAGCCTCTGGGTTGTCCCAATATGCCAAAAGTTCCTTAAATTGACTCTCTGGAACATGCTTAGGCCTTTTAGCTAACATTTCTTCCATGCTTGCATCATCAGAGAAGTGCCTGTCCTTTAATTTATTTTTGCGATGTCGCCACTTTTTTCCAATATCTGATAAACTCACTTGTTTGAGTTCTGAGGAGAAAAGAGTGTTTTGGGAGGACCTTGATGGTTTGATGAGGAGCATACCAAGTTCAGAGCAATTAGTTATTGGTGGCGATTTCAACGGTCACATTGGAAAAGATAGGAACGGTTTTGATGATGCGCACGGAGGCTTTGGGTTCGGAGTCAGAAATGAGGGTGGTCGAGCTCTGTTGGACTTCGCGGATGCTTTTGGTTGTTTAGTTGTTAACTCTTGGTTCAGGAAGAAAGACGAAGAGTTGATCACCTTCCAGAGCGCATCGAGTAAAACTCAGATCGACTTCTTTGTGACCAGAAGGGTGGATAGAAGAGGGTGTAAGGATTGCAAAGTGCTCCCGTATGAAGGTCTTTCAACGCAACATAAGCTTTTAGTTTTGGACTTCAGGTGTTTGGGCTTGCAGTGGAAGGTTTTTAGTAGGACTTTTCCGAAAATCATATGGTGGCGGCTGTCAGAGTCAAATGAGCAGAGTTTGAAAGAGAGGATCTTCGAAGAAGCTGATGCAAAAGGGGCTTGGCGAGAGAGGAGGGATGCAAATGAGATGTGGGATGCGATGGCAGAGTGTATTCGTCGAGCCGCGTGTGGAGTGTTGGGCATGTCGAGAGGCCGACCGGGGATCAGAAGGTCAGTTGAATGGTGGAACGAAGAGGTTCAAGAAAAGATAAGACAGAAGCAGTTAGCGTTCAGAGCGTGGCTGAGGAGCAGTGACCCAGACAGAGTGTTGAGGTCGGTAGAGTACAGAGCAGCGAAGAAAGAAGCAAAGAGAGCGGTGGCGAGGGCAAGGGAGAAAGCTTTCGAGGGTCTGTACAAGGCGCTAGACGAAAAAGGTGGAGAACGAGTTTTGTATAGGCTTGCAAGGAAAAGGGATAGGATGTGCTTAGATTTGGACAGAATACGATGTATCAAGGATGAGCATGGGAATGTCCTAGTTGGCGATTCAGAAATCAGACAGAGATGGGAGAGATAATTTTGCGACCTTCTTAACGAGGGTTGCGACGCGGAGGAGAGTCTTCCAGTTGTAGGAGGTCAGGTTAGTGGCGTTTTCAACAGTCGTTTTTCTAGAGCAGAAGTGAATGAGGTGATTCGCAGAATGGGCAGTAAGAGGGCTGTGGGACCGAATGAGATCCCGGTAGAAATTTGGAGATGTCTGGGCGCAAGGGGCTTAGAGTGGTTGACGACACTTTTCAACGTTATAGCCAAGTCAGTAAAGATGCCGGATGAGTGGAGACTAAGTAAGTTAATCCCGTTATACAAGAACAAAGGAGATATTCAACAGTGTAACAACTATAGGGGTATAAAACTCCTCAGCCATACGATGAAAGTGTGGGAGAAGGCAGTTGAGTTGAGATTGAGGAGGGTAGTTCAAGTGTCAGAGAACCAGTTCGGTTTTATGCCAGGGAGGTCGTCCATAGAAGCTATTCATCTGTTGAGAAGGTTGACAGAAGTGCACCGGGAGAGAAAGCGGAATCTGCATATGGTGTTCATAGACATAGAGAAGGCCTACGATAGGGTCCCCAGGAAGTTGATTTGGGAATGTTTGGAAGTCAAAGAGGTTGCGGGCGATATTATCAGAATCATTCGAGATATGTATGAGGGGTCAAGGACGTGTGTCTGCTCACAAGGAGGCAACACAAAGTACTTTAAGGTTGGTATGGGCCTTCATCAAGGTTCGGCGCTGAGTCCCTTTCTATTTACGCTAGTGCTAGACGTGCTGACAAGGGACATCCAGGGAGAGGTTCCGAGGTGTTTGTTGTTCGCAGATGATATCGTCTTGGTCGAGAATTCTAGAGCTGAAGTAAGCGACAAGCTGGAAGTGTGGCGGGAGAGACTGGAATCTAAAGGGTTTAGGTTGAGTAGGTCGAAGACGGAATATATGGAGTTCCTGTTCGAGCGAGATAGTGAATCTTCGGGTGAGGTGCGGCTGGGAGGCGATGTCATTGCAAAAAAGGAGAACTTCAGGTATTTAGGATCTGTTTTGCAGAGTGATGGGAGTATTGGTGAAGATGTTAGGTACCGGATTCAGAGAGGTTGGCAGAAGTGGAAGGCAGCGTCGGGAGTTTTGTGTGACAAGAAGGTTCCGCTCAAGCTCAAGGGCAAGTTTTACAGATCTGTTATAAGGCCGGCGATTCTTTATGGGGCAGAATGTTGGCCAACGACAAAGGCACAAGAACAGAAGCTCGCAGCTGCAGAGATGAGGATGCTTAGATGGATGTGTGGGCACACGAGGATGGATAGAATCAGGAATGACGACATTAGAGGTAAATTGGGGGTAGCAAGCATAGCAGACAAGCTTCGGGAGTCGAGGCTTCGTTGGTTCGGGCATGTTCAGAGGCGGAGCCCGGACGCCACAGTTAGGAGGTGCGAGCGCTTAGACTTTGGGGTATGTCGGAGAGATAGAGGACAGCCGAAGAAGCGATGGATGGATAGCATTAAGCAGGATCTCAGCCTGTTAGGGATTTCAGTAGACTTGGCTCTGTGCAGAAAGAGTTGGAAGGAGAAGACCAGAGTTGCAGACATCGAGGCAGCTAGTTGACGGAGTTTGTCTTTATTTATGTATAAATTTAGTTATTTTAGTCTCTCTTTTATTTGCTTAAAGATAGTTGTTTTTCTACTCTTGGGTTGTCTCGGGCGCTCTCCATCTAGGTTTGGATTGCCCCCATCTTGACCCCCCAGACCCTGCACGCGCGGGATCCACTGGGTATGTTGTTGTTGTTGTTGTTGTTGTTGATAAAATCACTTGTTTGCCTACTTCAGGGATCATGTACTTTGTCTACAAAATAATAGAAATCAGAGTCATTTCAATTCATAACAAATTAACTCACAAATATAGGATACTGATTTACCTGGAGAAGCCCCCAAATTTGATCCTTCGTAGGCATTTCATGCCAATTTAAAATATTCAAAGGTGCAAGCTTAGGATTTCCAGCAATAGTTCCACAGAAACGAGTGAATGTCCTTACTATTCTTCTTGTAGGCCCAACCACTTGATGTACATCATTCAAAACAATAGCATCTCGTTCATCCATAGTACGTGCATATACATTTGCTAAAACGGTTCTCCCTCGCTGCCTCTTTTCCTTTGTAACTAATAATTAAGATCACCAAAAACAAGAACTTAATTAAACTTTCAAACTCTGTATTCATCTAATTAAACTCTGTATCCACATAAACTTTCCCATCAAAATTTCAAAGTCATGGTTTCAGTTTACTAAAATCTGTATTCATCTAAGAGATAAAACCAAGTACAGATACCTGGATGTGGTGGAATTGGTGCTTCAACATGTGGTTCAACTTCTTCTTCATCTCCAGGGATATCATTGTCATCATTTGATAGATTCAAATCAACATCTTGTTGTTGTATGTCAATGGTGTTATTCATTATTTCATCACCCAAGTCTTGCCTTTTTCTCATGTTTAGGTATCGAGTCATACTCCTTGGAGCACAATATCTCTTCTGACTTTGTGGAACTTTTTTGTCTTTGCCTACTTCAGTTTGATCATTAGCTTGTTGATCTGCTTCACCTTGAGGACTTTGCTCATTCAATGCATTCACTTTGTTGTTGATGATCTGCTTCTCATTTGTGTTTGAGGCTTGTTGATCTCCACTTTCATGCCCTGAAGGTGTCTTTGTCTGCTTTGTATTCTGTTGTCCATGTCTAGCGGTGCTCTTTAAAAAATCTGCCATGGTTCCTCTTTTTTTCCACTCTTCACGACTGAGTCATTTTTTTGCCTCTTTTCCTGATATATATGAAACATATATATGGTGCATGTAGTTATAGTTTGTCTTTGTGACTATAAGATTGAAAATAATTCAGCAAATATACTAACTAGTTTACCTTGTCCTCCATTCCATCCATATTGCTTGACATGGTTTCCTGCGAATATACATGTATTAGAGTGATCTAGAAAAAAAACTAAGATGATTGAAATGAAATTGACCTACTACTAACCTGAAGTAGCTGGGAACCAATAAGCTCTTCTGGCTCATATACCTCACGAACGTCTTCTGGAAGCTTGTTATCATTTTCAAGCAAAGTCTTTTTGAAAATACTGTTTTTAAACCCCAAAGCTTTCATTTTCGCAACTCTTTCTTCTAGGTTTCTACTCCTTGCCTCTTCATATGGGTTTGGTCTCCCATCTTGACTAGATGACTTGGTCTTCTTTCCCATCTGGTTTACACAATGAAAGAATGATACTTAAACAGAGACACATAAAAAAGTATAACACATGCAATGCAAGCATTAGTCTTACACCTGATTTTCTGTTAGAGTTTAGTCCCAGCAACTTACACCTATTCAAGCCCTTGTACAACATTCCCAGACAGATCAACAATAGTTGCTGGTAGATCGTCTCTTGCGTGACTTATTTCTTCATCACTATGGCCAATTTCATTAACCGAGTTAGTTCGATGAGACCAATGAGGTTCCCTCCAAAAAATCTCAGCTCCTTGTTCATCCTCAAAATCAATATCATCCCTAGGAAGCTCTTTGACAACATAGTAGAATTCAGGTGCTTGTAGGTCTTGAACATAAAAAACTTGACTTGATTGAGATGCCAATATAAAGGGCTCTTGTTGATAAATCAGTTTTCTACGATTGATTTGAGCAAGTAAATTGCTATCTACCTCAGATTGATACCAGAAACACCCAAATAAGACAATGCGGAATTTATCTTCATAGAAGATCTCAATTATTTGTTCAATAGATCCATAATATGTGACATCTCCCATAATAGGGTGTTGATCCTTAGTGCTAGTTAAACTTGGAGTCAAAGCTGATAATGTCACTCCACTATTATCAGTCATGCCATTTTTATCCCGTTTCATTGTGTGAAACTTGTAGCCATTTATGGAGTACCCACTATATCTTTTAACAACAAAAGAAGGTCCACCAGACAACACCTTAATGAAATTGGACACTTGTTGACCTTTTCCAATGTTGAATCTAACTTTCTCCCTAAACCAATCTATGAAATCATGACTATGGCTCTATAAACTATCCCACCTTCTTTTAATTTTGCTACTCATAAGTGTTTCATGCTCACTGTGCAGTGGAAATACAAGTATATATATGTTAGGATAGATATTAAAAAAAAACAGATTTTATAAAACTACATTAAAAAGCCACTTGGATAATATGATTTATTACCTAATATATCTTTCAACTTCTTCATTGTGACAGTTGAATAGCAAATATCGATGTGCCTGAAGCCACTGTGTCAAATCAATGCTGAAGTGTTCTTTCTTCCTTCTCTTCCCACGTCCCATTATGGGATGCCCCATTTTTGGAAACAGATTTTGCTCAGTTGTGGCCTCATCAATAGGCTGACCCTTACTAGCAGTCCCTTGGTGCAAATATCTGGCACAAAACGTACTACATTCCTCCACCAAGTAGGCTTCAACCATTGATCCTTCGGGACGACTTTTATTGCGTACAAAAGACTTCAATTTCTAAGGTATCTCTCTATGGGATACATCCACCTACAAGCAACTGGTCCCCCAAGTCTAATCTCCTCAATCAAATGGACTGGTAAGTGTACCATAATGTCAAAAAAGGTTGGAGGAAAAATCAACTCAAACTGACAAAGTACGTCACTGATCTCATCTTGAAGACTTTCAAGTTCCACAGGATCAATAACTCTACGACATACCGCCTTGAAAAAGGCACTCAATCTGATGAGAGGAGCTGCAACATCCTTATGCAAAGTCTGGCTCGCACAAATAGGAAGCAAAAACTGCATTAGGAAGTGGGCATCATGACTGTTATACCCCATAATTTTTATTTGTTGGAGATTAACACACCGGGCAATATTAGAATCACAAGCTTGTGGTAACTTGGAATTCTTAATAACAGAACAGCATCTGACCCTCTCAGTCAATGTCATCCAAAATCGAGCCTTTGCAAATTCAATATGCTCACCATCATCTACAGATTTCGGTTGAAGTTCTGGCATTAAATCATGGTCTACTAGGTCCTGTCGTGCTCTCAAATGATCTTTACTCTTACCAGGAATATCCAACAATGTCCCAATAATATTATCACAAAAATTCTTCTCTATGTGCATCACATCAAGACAGTTTCGACAATCTATATGCTTCTAGTATGGTAAATCAAAGAAAATTGACTTCTTTTTCCAAGGGCAAATTTCTTTCTTAATCTTCTTGTTCTTCCTTTTGCTCTTCTTGTTCATCTTCTTCTTAGGTTTATTCCTTCCAAACTCATTCTTAAATCCAGCCAACAATTCCAGAATTTCATCCCCTGACAAGCGCCTTGGAGCAGATTCTGTATCTACTTTCCCATCAAAATTTCTCCTACTGTGTCGGTATGGGTGGTTCACTCTCAAAAACCGTTGATGTCCTATGTAACACGTCTTTCTACTATGCCTCAAATACATTGACCGGTTCTCATAATGACAAACAGGGCATGCCATTGCTCCCTTTGTGCTCCAACCAGACAACATTGCCAATCCCGGAAAATCGCTTATTGTGAATAACAAGGCTGCATGCATGTTAAACACTTGATTGCTTGAAGCATCATATGTTTCTACCCCATACTCCCATAATTCTTTTAGATCCTTTACTAAAGGCTGCAAGTATACATCTATGGCGTTTCCTGGGGATGAAGGGCCTGGGATAAGTAAGGCTAAGATTAAAAATTCTGGTTTCATTGACATCTATGGTGGTAGGTTGTAAGTGCTTAAGATAACTAGCCATGTACTATGTACAGTACTCATTGAGTTAAATGGGTTAAAACCATCGTTAGATAAACCTAATCTGACATTGCGAGGATCTTTAGAAAAGGAAGGGTATTTCAGGACAAATTTCATCCAGTCTTCACCATCAGTTGGATGTCTTAGGAGCCCATCCATTGGGCGGCCATTTTCATGCCATATCATTTGGCGGGCAGTCTGAGGACACATGAATAACCGTTGCAACCTAGGCTTGATGGGGAAATATCTCAACACTTTCCTTGGAATTCGATGATTCCTACCAGTTTCCTCATCTCTCTCCTCTGATTTCCACCAAGACATTTTACAGATATGGCATGATGTTGCATTGACATTCTCTTCCCAATACAACATACAATTATTTGGGCAAGCATCTATCTTGACATAATCAAGACCTAACATCTTAAGCACTTTCTTAGCTTCATTAAATGAACTAGGCAAATCAGCATCTGGTTGCATGACTTTTATGATTTTCAACAACTCAGAAAATGCACTGTTACTCAACTTATGATCTCTTTTGTAAACAAATAATTGTATTGTGAAGGATAGCTTGGAGAAGTTCTTACAACCGGGATACAACTCCTTTTCACCGTCTTTGACTAACTTATAAAAATTATTTGCCTCTTCATTAGGACCATTTTTGAATCTATCATGCAACAGATTATCCATGTTCTCATCAAAGATGTTCCCACCATCATTGATGACTGTCCTTGCTTCCTCTGATGGTTGTTTTTCATCCTCTGGTGCTCGGTGAAAACCCTTTGCAATAAGATGGTCTTTAACAAGATCCCATGCAACCAATTCCGGCCAATACATACTTTACAAGGACAACATATTTCACTTCCTTCTGCTTCATTTGCAAATGTTGCATCTATATATCCATCCACTCCTTTTTTATATTCATTACTCCATCTAGGGAACATCCACCACTTAAAGTTCTCTCTATCCATTCCTACTGTAAATTTAATACACAAAGTATCAGTTAAAAACTACCCTAAAATTCCTTCCTGTTTTTTTACACTAATTTTAAAACACATGTTAAGAGTGCATAATGATGAATTATAGACAATTAATAAAATAAAAACAATAGGACTGAACAAGCAGATTTCAGAAGTGAGAGCCTTTGCAATTTTGATGGGAATCAATGGGCGTACCTCCAACCAGAGACTTTGCAGCTAGCACAAATATCCCAATTTTGGTGCTACAAGTGTGGTGTGTCTGTTTCCTTCAGCTGACCCTCTCTACTACATGTCAAGAAAAGAAAAACAAATGAGCTAAAGGGAAATAATAAAACAATTCTGCAGTTTCCTATTTAAGGCATGCTCAGTTCCTAAAACAAAATAATAAAAGTGTTTGTTGCTTCCTAATAAGCTAAGCTTAAACTACTTTGCCATAAAAGTGTTTGTTGCTTACCACAATTGAATTTGATTGCAATTGGAGCAACAGATTCTTGAAGTTCAGGTATGAGCTGAGTACTTCATTGTCTGTAATGTTATCAACACAAGATGGACATCACATATTTTTGAATATATCTGACTATAAACTTAAGTAGATCATTCAAATCATAGAAAATTAATCATTTAGAAAATAAAAAAGCAGCATTCAATAAACCAGTACATCAACACGGTGTTGGAAAACCGGCATTAAAAAAATTAGGTTGCTGTCATGATTTCAGTAAACAAACATTAAATCTACCAATCGAGTTTTGCCACTCTACTTTTGCATTTTACAGCACAGATAAATGAGAACAAATTTGCTTTTTACTGTCTAAGTGCATTACTAGAAGCATCCAAAAAACAAAGATAACATGTCAGCTTGTGTGCATTGCCAGAAGCACCCAAAAATTCAGGCAAGCAAAACTGAGAAAAAACAATACTATGCATTATGAGATTATGACAGACAATACTGAGATTATGACAATACCTAAATGAGAAACAATAGTGTCATATCAAACAACAAAACGAGAGGAATCTACAAAAAAATATCAAACTGAGATTATGAGGTGCATTGAACTCAGGTGTAGATCAAGAAGCTTTTATGAGATTATGCAAAGTAATTATATATTCTACACAAAGGCAAAATACACAGCCTAATAAACCAACATATCAGCAAATTCACAAGCTTTTATATATGAGATTATGCAAAGTGATTATATATTCTTAACTTTTTTTCAAGGGATATATAAAAACAGTGAGAAAAGATGGAAGATAAAGTAGAAAGAGAGAGAGAGTGCATATTGCATAAATTGATGCATGTGTAACTGAGATAGAACATAAAGCAATTTTTCACAAAATGTGAGTATAGCTTCATGTGTGAAATTCAAGATTTTGATGCCACTCATAATATATCATGCATATGGTTAACAATTCATCATAGGAACAAAAGCCTACAACTCTAATTATGACAAGAGTCAGGAAAGCACACGACTACACAATATAACTCATTAAATAAGCCAAACAAGATATAAAAAAAATACAGAAACCAGTAAATACAACATATGAGCCAAAATGGTAGCAAAGCAACAATAACAAAGCTTGGAATTATTCAAGTCCACTCCACTGAGAAAGATATGCATCAGAAGGCAAAAGTATGACATAATATGCCAAGTTCATGCAAAATGAATAGAAGTTATTTTCTAATCTTAAAACACAACAATAGTTGCTATATGCATATTTAATTTTGTTTCTTGAGTTGCTTTGTTTGTACGTTATGCAACAGGAAGTAAGCAAAATGTAAGTTATGCATTCAAGTTGGTAAATTGTCTTCACTTCAAGGGAAAAAAAAAGGAAGTTGATTTGATAGAGCAAATGTCTTGATACTAGAGCAATAAGAAGGCAATGAAGCATCCAGTCGTAGTTTCATAGAGCAAAAATTGGATATGTCTATATTCATTTCATATGCTCTTTCATAAACAAAACTTCCTTAGCTGCAATTCGGATAAATATATGGTCATATGCACTATATTCCAGCTCTCATCTTATGCACTATATTTGTGGGATGAGGATTATTTAAGAAAAATTATCAATTCTTATGGTTGAATTTCTGATCAATTCATATGGTTGTGCAAGGTTGGTGGGCTATAGACAGAAGCAAAGCAAAGTTAGAACCAAGACAAAATAGAAAGACAACCAAAGCAAAGTAAGTTTTCCAGACATCAAATTCAGAGAGATGAACAAAATTCAACAAAATTACTGACAAATCTCACACCTCAGGCCTCATATAGGCATCAAATTCAACAACAATACACCAAGCTATGAGAAATCTCACCAGTGCCCACACAAATGAACAAAATTACTGACAAATCCAGACAGATTACCTTGTAATTGAAGACCTTGTAATTGAAGTTGCTATGAGAAATCTCACGAGTTCTGAGCAATCTTTTGCCTGCGCCGAATTACAATGATGATTTCAGCAACAATTGAGGCTGAATCCAACAACAGAATAAACGACTAAAAGGGAAATTTTATGGGCTATTGAGGTCGTAGCTCAAGCCTTGTGTGTTCAACCACGTACCTTTGAGAAGAAGCAAGCAATTTATGGGGATTCCTCTGAGAAGAAGCAAGCCAGCTTGTGTCTTCCACCTCCGACTTTGGACGCCAGCAACCCGGGTCGTAGCTCCAAATTTTGGGGGATTCCTCTGAGAAGAAGCAAGCCAGCTTTTCCCAGAACTTGGGACGAATTTTGGGGGAAACCTAGCCTTCTATATTTTCGAGATAATTTTGCCCCAAATTTCATGGAACCCGCGTAAAAATTGGGCAACATTTTCACTTCGCGCTCCCGCCTATACCTAGCTAGCATCAGATCTTTTTTTTTAATGCCAAATACATAACCGCCACTATAGAATACACAAACCACCCCTAAAACCTTAGGGATAAAAAAAGCCCCCAAAGACCGCCCCTATAGCCCGAACCGCCCCCAAAAACCGCCCCTATAGACCGAACCACCCCTATAGACCGAACCGCCCCTATAGACCGAACCGCCCCCAAAGACCGAACCGCCACCTAAACCGCCCCTATAGACCGAACCGCCACCATAAACCGCCGCAATAGGCCTGAATTGTAGAAGTGATAATTGATTTGCAATATTTCGCAAATGAATGATCCGTTATACTTCTTGTTCACACAATTTCGTTCTTGGATCAAAATTAGACAATGTAGTTGCATTCCACATGATTTTTTTCGCATATGGATTAGTATATGATGTAACGGAATTGAAGATTTTGGTGGTTAACGGAATTGAAGTTTTTGGTGGTTTAACGGATCATTACACGAATTTGCACATGATTTCTTGGATCAAAAACTTCAATTTATGGCTTCATCACTCCTTGCGTCAAACTTTCCAAGTCTTTCTTTGTCGTTGTTGTGGACAAAGCACTTGCATCCAAACACTCTGAGATAATCAATGCGAGGCTTCCTTCCATTCAACAACTCATAGGACGTCTTCTTCGGCAGAGGATGGATCATGACACGATTAATGATGTAGCATGTAGTAGCGATAGCTTCAGCCCAGAAGTACTTGGTTAATGATCGTGGGTTGTAGCATAAAAATTTTATGGTTAATGATTAAAATTTTTATGGTTACACGATTAAGGATGTAGCATCCAAACTTGTCATCATCCAACCCCATAAAATCATACCAAAACCTTAAAACAAACTGGTCATCACCCAAAACCGTAAAACAAACTTATAATCACCAAAACACATAAAAAATGAATTTGTCATCGCCAAAACCCATAAAAAATGAACTTATCATCACCCAGACCCATAAAATCATCCCAAAAACCTTAAAACAAACTTGTCATCACCCAGATCCGTAATACAAACTTATAATCACCAAAACACATAAAAAACGAACTTGTCATCACCCTGACCCATAAAAAACAACTTGTCATCATCCAGAACCATAAAATCATCCCAAAAACCTTAAAACAAACTTGTCATCACCCAGATTCGTAAAACAAACTTATAATCACCAAAACACATAAAAACGAACTTGTCATCACCCAGACCCATAAAATCATCCCAAAAACCTTTAAACAAACTTGTCATCACCCAGATCCGTAAAGTAAACTTATAATCACCAAAATACATTAAAAACAAACTTGTCGTCACCCAGAACTATAAAAAATAACTTGTCATCACCTAGAACCATAAAATCATCCCCAAAACCTTAAAACAAACTTGTCATCAGCCAGATTCGTAGAAGAAACTTAAATTGCTCAAAACTCATAAAAGACCACTTGTCATCACCTAAAATCATAAAATCGTCCCAAACCCCCTAAAAATCAACTTGTCATCCAAAAAACCGAAAAACCCAACCCTAGATCTAGCTCGAACGAGCATAGATCTGGCTCGTGGGAGCCTAGATCTGGCTCGTAGAAGCCCAGATTTGGCGCGTATGAGCCTAGATCTTGGATATCTGAGTCAAAACAAAAAAAAAGGAGATTGAGGATGAAACGGGACTGAAAGGAGGCGAAGAAGAAGAAAATACCTAAAATTCGCCAGATCTGGCAGCGATAGCGATGGCGGCGGTGGCGGAGATTGTCGGCGAGGGCGGCGGCGGCGGAGGTGGTTGTCGAGGTGGTTAGAGCCTAGATTTGGCTCGTACGAGTCTAGATTTGGCTCGTACGAGTCTAGATCTGGCATACACGAGCCCAGATCTGACTCGTATGAGCCTAGATCTAAAAAAATCAAATGGGGGAGAAAAGAAAATGGAGAGGAGAGGGAGGAAGGTTTAGAGAGGATAGAGGAGAGGAAGAGAGGGAGGAGAGAGAAAAAAAATGGAGAGGAGAGAGAGAAAAAGAGAGGGAGAGGGGTTTATATATTATGTGGATGGACTATTTAGCTTAATAATTTTTGGGAGAGTCTATTATCCCAATTAATGGGATAAAGCCACACCCACGCCCCAATCCCTCTTTAATTAGATGCTAGTCATTTAAGCATCAAAGCTAATCACTGATGACCTATTTTCACAATTACTCTCGATATAGTTGGTCTCGATAGCCTTTTCTTTATTTTTCTCAAATGACCTATTTCCACAATTATTCTCGATATAGTTGGTCCGATAACCTTTTCTTTATGTTTCTCAGCTCGGTATAGCTTTGCTAGATAGGGCTAAGTATGGTTGAACCGAAACCGAAAAAATTGACCGAACCAAACCGAAATAGACGGATTTCCGTTCGGTTTTCGGTTCAGTTCAATTTTTCAAAGAAAAACCTTATATTTATCAAAAACCGAAAAAACCGAACCAAACCGAATTTTTTCGGTTTGGTTTTCGGTTCACCAAATTCCCGAATTTCGGTTCGGTTTTTTCGGTTCAGTTTTTTAACCGAAGCTCAACTCTTTTACTAGATGTGGAGCTGTATAGTATACCTTTGACCAGTGACCAGTCATACTGTTGAAGGGTTATTCTTGAACAAATAAATTTGTATTCAAGACCCCGCTGAGTATAGCGAAGTCAGGATTGTTCACGGGAGTTAGTAAGATCTATAGTCTAGCAATCAAAACTACGAAAACAACGCAAAACAAAGCAAAACAAACAAAAGACACACGTTCAGAGATAGGTCGGACCCGACCTGAGGGAGGTCATCCACAACCACAAATTTCACACGATCACGAAACACACAACACAAAGACTAGAGGGGTCGACCACGACCTAGGAGGGCTCAGCCACGACCTATAACTGGGCACGAAAAAGACTTTGAAATTCAATGGGAAAAAGATCAAGGACCACAACATAATCATACATGCTTCCAACAAGAATTTATAACTTTCATGTTATCTAAATCATAGAAGAGTCAACTCTCGTAAACAATTCAAGTCATTCAATTAACTTTCGCAAATTAAACAACTTCCTATCTATCCTTCAACCTAGGAATATCAACTTTCACAAATAATCCTATTAGATCTTATCAAGCAACCAACTTTACATTTTCGCTAAGGTTAATCACAAGACATGCCTAAACTTTCGCAAAGGATTTAAGCACAAGATAGATACATATGATTTTCAAGCATTCAAGTTATGGAATTCAAGTTTTAGACATGCATTCTTATGTTGGGTTTCACCCTAACCCTAGAAAAGGTTACTACTCACTAATAATCATGCAAACAATCAACATGAAAGAAGAAGAAGACGTGATTCAAAACAAACAACTTGAATTAAAAAGGGAATCCAACTTACAACTCAAGGAAATCCACAAACTTCCTAGAAATTTCTCTACTTGCCTTGCAAATCCTTCTCCGGACTAATCCTCCTCCCTCTCCTAATATATCCCCCTAATGTGTGATGATCTAATGCGTGATGATATAGAAAAGGCTCCCTAAGGCCTCCTTATATAGAGGAACATAACTTCTAAAAAGGAAGGTACAATCTATCTTTAAAACCTATAAATAAAACACCCGAAAGTCTATTACTTGGGCGGCAAGTTTTCGCTCGGTCAACTCCAGGGGAGGTCATGGCCGACCAAGGGTAGGTCGTACTTGACCTAGCGTAGGTCGTGGCCTACCTATAGGAGGTCTCCAGCGACCTTCCTCAACATGCAACTTCTCTTCGTCTTGTCTCGACCTTGCTCCAAAGCTTGGTCCTCTTTCGGCGTTTCTTCCTTGATGTTTCTTGGTTCCTTTAGACTTCTTGTAACTCCTTTTAAGACACCTCTTAGCTTGCAAATCCTTCCTTTGAAATCCTTGACAAACTCCACTTGACTTGATACTTGAAAACCGCTACACACCATCTCCTAGAATGCTCGGGAAAGCTAGAAAACTTCTCCTAAATGCTCCAAAAACCTACGAAACATAAAAACAACCACAAACGACTCCAATCCTCAAAAGAGAGTTGAAATATCATGCAAAACCACACAAACTAATAGAAAAGACACAAAATAACCTAGAAATCAACCTATGGAAACTAACTAAAAAGCATGACATCACATACCACATCGATAACATGTAGATCTGGCTTTCTAGGAGGATCTTGATGGACCCGTATGGACCTTTTGCTTCGCATCCCCCTTGTAGTCATGGTTCTCATGGTGTTTATCATGGCTTTTGTTGTAGTTTCGACCACACCTATTACCACCATGGCTACCTCGGCTCTAATGCTTACCACGATCTCGACCACGCCTATAATTACGGCATGATCATTTCCCCCTTTCATTAGCGTTCCCATAATGGAATGCCCTTGTTCATAGCATTTGCTTTTGGGGTGGGTGTTGAGCGCATAGGCCTATGATTGTGGTTTTTCATTAGGAGCTCATTATTCTTTTCAGCAACCAACAACACTTTCAACAACTTAGAGTATTTTGTAAATTTTATTTCTCGGTATTTTTGTTGCAATAAAACACTAAAGAGATGTATGGTGGAGTACGTTTTCTCCAACATTTCGCTTTGTGTGATCTCTCGGCCACATAGCTTCAACTAAGATGTGATCTTGTTGGTATTACTATTATACTCAATGATGGACTTAAAGTCTTGGAACCTTAAATTGTTCCATTCATATTGCGTTTATGGAAGCAAGACCTCAGTTTGATGGCCATATCTCTCTTTCAAACTATCCCACAAATCTTTTGGATTCTCCACAAAGAAGTACCCAATTTTGAGACTTTCATGAATGTGGTAGCGGATGAACAAAATGACTTTCGCCTTTTGTTATAAGGTAGTAATATTTTTATCAGCGATTGTATTCTCAAGACCATTTACCTTGAGATGAGTGATTCGGCCTATTTTGTATGGGTTCACTCTTAGATTTAGGGTATTATTCTGAGTGTTTAGGTTAGATTTGAGCATTATTATAATACGAAGACAAAAGACACGAGATGTGAAGAATCAAGAGTTTTTAGAGCTTAATTGAAGACAAGTTTGCCACTGTATGGATTCCGCGGTCTCGGTCGCGGTGAAGCAAGGCAACGCCATTCAAGACCAATGAAGGCCGTTGTCGCGCCACCATGGTCGCGGTCGCGGTAGAAGCCGACTAAACCAACCCGAAGTTAGACCCGACGCGGTCGCGGTGGGAGAGCCGCGGTCGCGGTGCATGCCGAATCCGAAGCAGGATGAGATTTTTCTATCTTCTTTCCTTTTCTATCTTTTGCCTCTTTCCTTATCTATCTCGGGGAGATAGTTCCTTGGGCTATATAAGGAGGAGTCTGCCCTAGGTTTTAGGTATCCATTATTGATTCCAATTCATAATTCAATTCTTCTCTTTTTAGGTTTTTAGTTTAGTTATGGAGAGCTAGTCTCTTTGGGTTTGTTCAAGGGAGAAGCTCTGATGTATGAACTCGTGAGGTTTTGGTAATTGATTTCTATCCTTTGGTTAATATTGATTCTCTTGTGCTTCGTCTTATGAATGTTTATTGTTTCTCTAGGAGTGGTGAACCTATTGAATTGATTGATTTTCTACTGTTGGATTAGGTTTGGACCGTGGACAAAACTAATCTATGAAAGCACCTTAACCTAGACCAGTTGTCTATGCAACTGGGATTAAGAAGAGAATTGATTGTTTTATCTTGCAATTGACTCGTAGCTTGATTGTTTGATATTATATCCTGCATATCCTTGTTCTCTATGCTAATTCTAGATTAAGTGTCCTTTCCTAGGGTTATAGAATTGCGTGGACCGTGGAGTTGCGATTGTTAATGATCATGACAGGAATTAACCATAGGTGTGAACGAAATCAGTGGATGAATCTATGATCGAGAAATTATTTCAGAGTGGATCTTTTGAATGAACTTGTTTCCCTTATTTGTTTATTTGTTTGTTTGTTTTGTTTTCTAGGTTAGTTTAGTTTAGATATCTTTCCTTAAATCCCCCTTATATTTAGTTGATAATTATATTGATACTATAAGTCATAGTTCTCTTGGGTTCGACCCCTTACTTGCATGTTATACTAGTTTGTAGTCGAGTCTTATTGGGCCTAAAGGGATAAACGGGTCTTATAGGCCCAAAAAGATTTCCAAAAGACCAATTCAACTCTTCTCGATATTGTTTCGGTTTATGTTCTTACTCTTCGGTGAACGTTTAAGATGACCGATGGTTCAATTTCGCTTATTGGGCCTAACGGACCGAATTGGGCCCATAGGCCCAATTTGAGTTCGACAAGACTAATTCAACTCTTCTCGATGTTCGAATATTGTTTCGGTTTTATTACTTACTCTTTAATAAACGTTTAAATGACCGATGATTCGATTTCGCTTATTGGGCCTAACGGACCAAATTGGGAGTTCGACAAGACTAATTCAACTCTTCTCGATGTTCGAATATTGTTTCAGTTTATTTACTTACTCTTGAATGAACATTTAAGATGATCGAGGGTTCGATTTTGCTAATTGGGCCCAATAAGGCCTTATAAGTCTTATTGGGCCTTATTTGTTCGAATATTGTTTCGGTTTATTTACTTACTCTGTAATGAAAGTTTAAGATGATCGAGGGTTCGATTTTGCTTATTGGACCTAATTAGACCTTATAAGTCTTATTGGGCCTTATTTGTTCGAATATTATTTCGGTTTATTTACTTACTTTGTAATGAACGTTTAAGATGATCGAGGGTTCGTTTTTGCTAATTGGGCCCAATAAGGCCTTATTGGGCCTAGATAGCCTTATTGGGCCTAATTAGGCCTTATAAGTCATATTGGGCCTTATTTGTTCGAATATTCTTTCGGTTTATTTACTTAATCTTTAATAAACATTTAAGATGATCGAGGGTTCGATTTTGCTAAATGGGCCCAATAAGGCCTTATTAGAACAGCCCTGAAAATATCATTCGTATTTCTTGTGGCATCAGTGGATCATCAAAATCTGTTAGTAGCTTAGATAGCGAGAGATTCATAGTCGCCCTAATGTCATCAATTTGCATGACGATGGCATGATGGATCCTCACAACCACCCTGTTGAATCCTCCTCTACTTGAGCCAATGATATCCTTCAACACCTTGTGCATCCCCTCAACCCTGCCAATACAACATTGTCAATAACACAAGTCTACATATTAGCAATGAACATCTATAGATCATGCAAATCATACCTGTTCGATGTCCTTGTGAAAAAATGAAGATGATGATCCGTCCATGCTCGTACTATGTTTTTTTTAAATGGAGTAAACCATTGTCTTTCCACATATCCAACAAGGCCGCTTCTCCACGATAACCTCAACTTTTCAAGCCTTCTTTCGTAAGTTTCCTCAGTGGTTGAGCAAAAAATTCCCCAACATTGATGTACAAATGCATTGAACTTCTTTTGACTACTCAACTGTGGCGACGCATGTGACTCAATGTTGTTCTTGATATGCACACAGCACAAAAGGTGTTGAACTTCATTTTCGAAGACGCTACTGATTCCTTTAATTAGGGCAGCTTCGTAATCTGTCATTATGGCCGTCGGCATCACTCCCAAATCTACAAATAAGGCTCGAAGCTTCCTCATTATCCATGTGTAGTGGTAGGTCTTTTCCGCTCTAGTAAATGCATACGCAATGTTGAACGTCCTATGAGTGGATGTGAAGCCAACCATCTCCACCAAGGGCATCCCATACCTGCGAAAACATTTCCACACATATAGTATTCGCTACAAAATACATCAAAATAATTACGGAAGAGATAACCACAAAAATTAAATATACTCACTTGTTCGTCCCGTAAGTGGCATCAATAATTAAATATATCTGCATCTCACTCGTTTTCATGTCCCCAACAGGAGAGACTACATAGCCGTTGTCCACCAAAAA
Organism: Polygonum aviculare; assembly: GCA_934048045.1. Classification (NCBI taxonomy): domain Eukaryota; kingdom Viridiplantae; phylum Streptophyta; class Magnoliopsida; order Caryophyllales; family Polygonaceae; genus Polygonum; species Polygonum aviculare. The sequence goes on along the minus strand of OW204025.1, from coordinate 20,035,669 downwards.
CTTGAGAGACCATTGTGTGACCGTCAATTCTCCCTGATCCTCGTATTGTAACTTATACAAGAAGTTTGCAACCTGCTTCCTTGTTGTTAAATTCCCCGGAAATGTACTTCTTAGTTCGGCAACAATTTCTTTTGGGGTTCACCTCCCATCGCCCTACCTCCTGGCACTCAACTACTCCTCCGGGGTCATTCGCCCCATGAATGCATTCCTGCCCAAGTCGGTAATGGGATGATTGTGGCGACCTTTGACCATGCCAAAATATCCCCTTCGGATTAGGGTTCCTTGACTCTTTCTTCATATGACAGCCTACGATCTCAAACTTACAATCACACTTCTTCGACTTCGATTTCTAGATTGGATTCGGTCTCCTTGGTCTACGTGGACCGAACCTTTGACACATAATACTAATATGGTATGGACTTGTTGCATTTCTTATCAATGCCATCGACAACTCCTTCCCTCTAACTTTCACCCATTCATATAACTCTTCTTTGCTATCCCATGTTTCATCGGTACTAAAACACTCTGAATAGTCTTTCCCCTAAAATTATGAAATTATTCTTCTTAAGAAATTATTTAAGCTAAAGGTAACAATTATGCAATATCGAATAAATAATAAGCATTAACGAAATTATAATACACAATAAGGCCTAATGATTATGCATTTCATAACACCAAATCGAAATGAAATTCTACTACAAATCTAATGCGAATATCGAATTTTTGAACAAAACGAATAACGTTCAACTTCTCCTACGAATATCAAAATTTCATACAAAATAAATCTAAAACTAACCATGAATTCGCCGTTTGGACACCAATTGCCGAACTCGACATCGAGACTTCGAACCAATTCGCAACCGTCTATCCAATTATCGTCTTCCTCATCTTCTTCTTCACTTGGAACCCAATCATTTTCTTCTTCACTTTCCTCACTATTTTGATACATTCTTCATGTGTGTGTGTGGGGAGAGAGAGATGTATTTGTATGATGAGGAGTCAATGTATGATGTATTTATAGGCTCAAATTTGCCTGTTACAAAATATGACCGTTAGTGCGCCTATCTTAAGCGCCCCATCAACGGTAAATTTTTCAAAATTTTGCCAACGGTAAAATACCGTTGGGAGCACCATTTGTGCCCCTATGTTAAACGCACAATGCGCCTAAGCTAGGCGTACAGCTGGTGCGCCTATGTTAGGCGCACAATGTGCCTAAGCTAGGCGTACAATTGGTGCGTCTATGTTAGGCGCACAGATGGTGCTCCCGGCAGTATTTTACCTTATTCCCATTATGCCCTCGTACGCCTGTCTAAAGCGCACCAAACTGTACTCCTATGCTAGGCGCACCATTTAGTATACATTTAGCCAAAAAATAGTGTACGAATAGTCATTGCCTTTATCTATATGCGTGAAAGCGTAAGGCGATTATCTCTCCGTTATTATCGATTCGGTACAACATCATAGATTTCAAAAAAAAAGCCAACTTTTATTTTTAGTAAGTTCGATAATTAAGGCTCCGTTCGGTTTGTTATTTTTAAGCTAGTTGGAGCTTTTTATAGCGTTTCAAGCTAAAAATCAACACTTTAGGAGTCTAGGAAGGGGTAGAGTCTTAAAACGTTAGCTAAAAAGCTATTAAAAAAAACTAAGGCTAGTTGAAAAGCTATATATACTGAACAGATCCTAAGCCTTCTGATTTGTTATTGCCAAACCTACTCATACCCTAAGCTGAAAAACTAGATATGCTGAACGGAGTAGCACTTTCTAAGACACGTGGAGAACATACCGGCCACTAGGTAGGGGTGAGCACTCGGATAATCCAATCTGATCCGATCCGAAATGCTAGATATCCGATTTTTTTTTTGACAAAAATCTCGATCCGTATCCAATCTGTTTTTAGCCGGATATTCAGTAAAATTATCCGTTTGGATAGGATATCTAGAGCCGGATATCTTTGATATCCAAACTATCTATTTCAAGAAAAAAATGCAGTTAAGCCGAATTTACATGAAATTTATGTCCAAAAATTAAGCTACAAAACATTATAAAAAACAATTATATGTAAAGTTGTAAGTGACTTACCTAATTGTTACTAGTTAGTTATGTATTGAGAACAAATTTTGAAGCTCAAAAGCGTCGAAACGGCATGGTGGTAATAAAAAAATTTGGTTAATAAAAGAAAATTGAAGGAATGATTCATTTCATATGTTCATATTTCGGAACATATATAGTATATATAAGATCGGATATTTTCGGATCTCCGTTTTACTCAAAAACACTATCCATATCTGATCCAAATATCCGGAAAAATTAACGGATCGGATCGGATACGGAGAATAAAGCTAAGTTATCAATTGGATATGGATTTGATTGGATCGGCGGATATTTCGGATCGGATCGACAGATCGGATAATTTTGCTCAGCCCTACGCATCGTTACAAAAATGGTGGACCCTTCTTCTTTCCCCAAGGATGGTTAAATAAGGCCATTTCTCATGCGATGAACGGATCGATGAATACATGGAACCAATGTCGTTTTCAAACGGTTGGTGCTCGAAGTGACACGTATGACATGCTGACCAGTCAAACTTAAGTGTGGAATGAGTGTGCGATTTTCTTTGTGGCGTTCGACGTCTTTCTTACTTAGGTTTCTTGCTTCTTTTTTTGTGATGGTCAATAAGAGAGGCTTTAGAGTTTTACTTGTAAACGTAGAGCTTGTTTGTGAAGGAAAGGGGAAAAAATGTGTGTGTAGTGTAGGAGAATGAAGTTGTAGTTATCCTTATTAAAGTACTTACTCCACTTCTTTCAACTTTTACAGCATGCTAGATGCATGCATGTGCATCTACAAATTGGTTTTTGTTGTACGTTTATATATGATTGCCTACTTGTATACGTTATGTGACTTACTAGTAACAAAAAATTGTGTGGGTAGGGCTATATTCTTATAAGGTCTTCTGGTCCCATTCCCTTAGACTTCGATCAGGTCCTTTACCCGCCCGTAAAGGGTTCATGTTGCCTAAACGACCCTCGAGCACGGTGATATGCGGTTTATCGGATACTAATATAAGAGATCAGAAAACCCATGAAATTTTGTTTAAAGGGGCATGTTTGCTATTGATATAAGATATATGTACGAATATGGTTAATATATGTTGTCCTTTTTGGATCTCATCCTTGCTCGTTTACGATCATTCGTTGTTACTTTATGTCCGAACCGGATATTTTATCCCCAATTTTGTGAATGACTCTTCCCATGTCAGTCTTTTCATACATGTTGTCTAAAGGAGCTAGACTTGCATCTCCAAGACACTACATAAAGAGTTTAAAACTTTATTAGAGAATTGACCAATAGTATATTGTGACATATATACCTTAATATCACTCATATTCATACTATTATCACATATTTAGTATCGAAATGAAACAAAACCAAAGCTAATTGTGAATTTAGAAGTTGGCTCACTTATAAGCTATAATTACTTACGTTTTTTGGTTCAAATCAACTTTTTACTAATTCCATCTGTGTAAATAAGCATTAATTAAGTAAATTAGTTAACCAACCGTACAATCTTATCGAATAGATAAGATCGTAATATAAATGAATCATTTCATATGTGCACACTTCTTGTTCGACAAAAAAAAGTGCACACTTCTTTGAGAACTTTATCCTTTACTTATTTGTGTTGGTACGAACGTTTTTTGTTTGTATTATGTACCATTCTACAGTAAGCTAGGAAATTATGTAACATACATTACCATACAAAGAAAACGTGTGGCAGTGATGAACTACCCGTTTTCTTGCGATGTTGATGAATGTAACACACTATACATGCATCTTATGATAAAGCAATATGAATGCATTTAACACATGGATCCTATATAACTAGCTAGTACTATGTTGTCTATGTATTTCTCTCATTATAAAAAACGCCAAAACGCCTTCGGGCATTTAGTCAAACGGTTAAGCCTCCAAGGGTCGTACCCAGAAGTCACCGGTTCGACTCTCATGTACAGCGCCCTCAACCGAAAAAAAAGGCCAAAACATTATAAGTATGTATAACTATTGTTGATATTAGGAACCGTCAACGCGGTAAGGCCACCCCTCCAAAGCAAAATATCACCAAGTATAAACTCCTCAAGGTGACGCCGAGCTCTAGACCAGGCTTCTATCGCGATCAACACGCACCCCTATCCCAAAACAGACTCCCGGCGAGACAGAAGCCCTCGATGGACAAAAGCTCGAGTGGCCATGGTTGCATCGCGCTTCGAGCGTTGTGACCGCGCGGGGAGGAGCCCGTCCCATCCACGCAAGTGGGTGGGCGGCAGCGTCCCATCAAACGAGCGGTGGGCGGCAGCGTCCCATCGAGTGAGCGGTGGGCGGCAACGTCCCATCCAGGCCCGTGATTGGCCAGTTCCGCGGGCACCGTTTCAAGAGCCAACCGGAGAGCAACACGTATTTGGGCGGCACTCGTCCCACATCGACATCTCGATCGATCTCAGCCCAGAGCTCGGCTATAAATAGCGAGCTCGATGCACCAGAGCGGGGATCGAGAGCCTCGCGAATCACATACACTAAATCTCGAGCTAAGATCATTGTTGTAACCCGATACACCTAAACGTGATAGAGAATCTCTGTCTATTGTTGTAATCCCACAGCTAAATACAAAATATCCTTCACACTACCCTCATCGCGCGTTGAACATTACTAGCGACCACATACTTTCCATCTCTTCGTCTGTTGACTCGGTTGAGTTCAAATCTTGTGCTATCATCGCGTTACAACACTCCCGGTGTTTTCGGACTTCAACAACTATATATTTAATGTGTATCTTAAGGACATAATAAGAAACTAATATCAAAAAAATTGGTAAATTTTAGATTTTGAATTTTTATATCTATTTCCATAATGTGCTCTTAAAACACATAATAGAAAAACCGTTTCAATAAATAATAGTGATGATTATAATTACAATAATTAGCTATATGTTCTAGGGGTAATTTGTGACACACTATTTCATTATAATCTTTAATCTAGCTATATATTATGCCGACGAATGGCTAACGAAATTCTATAGTTCAAATGATTTAATAATGATCTAATATATTGCTTGATTTATGAGTTTCCATATATCTTGTGATTTAAATTGATTAATTAAATATTTATTTTGTTTAGTTGGCACTAAAGCAGCCACTTCTTCCTGATAAAGAGGTGATTATAAATAGGCACCACATCTAGAAGACTATTGTGTGGCATAATCTCCAACAATATATACACATTTCGGATGTCGATGTATACAAAATCATATGATATGATTAATTTTAAAAATCCATTTTTTAATTAAATGTTATATCTTTTAAGATGTGATCATAATGTAATGTAAGAAAGTGTCGTCCTTGGATGACCAAAGTAGACAAACTTGGTCTTTACGTAATTTAAATCGGTAATCAAGATAAACATATTTATGGATAACTTAACTCTCTGGAGATAGATTAACATGTTGGAATTTTAGGACCACACATGCATAAACTTAACGTGTCATCTAAATATTTAAATAGTCAAAGTTATAGTGATCCATTCATAATTAATATAGTATATATATAGTAAGAGCATATAAAAATCTTAGCAAGAATATATTTTAGTCCAATTAAAATGTGGTCAAAGACTCGCATGTTGTCAGTGACCTTAGTAGGTAAAAAAGCAAAAGTTTTTATACAATTATTGAATTGAAACTTTCACATTTGAGACTCGATCGTACCTTAATTAGACAAGTAATGAATTCATTAGGTACATTTCCATGTTCACTTTGATCTTATGAGTAATTATTATCGGAATTACTCAACTTTTAATAAAAAAAAATATGGAAAGGTCGTTTGATAACCCTGTGGTTAAGACAATTTCGCGTGATATCCACGCATTTACACTATTCAAGAGGTAATCCTGTGATTTTGGTACATTTTGCCAAGTAACCCTACCGTTATTATAGCTTCAAGGCTTTAAATTTGATTAAAAATAAACAATGTTAGACTCTTGTTTATTGTCACAATTGGTCGATTTAGGTTAATTAGTTATTGTGCTTAATTTTAAAATATAGAACTTTATTGTATATGATCATATGTTGTCAATGTTTGAAAAACCAAGTTTAAGTCAAGATAAAAATAAACATTTACAATAAATTAAATTTAAATTTATATCAATCTAATAAATAATTTTGGAAGGCAGCCCATATATGAAATTTGAGTTCGGAATAGTATTTATCAAGTTGAGTTTGAGTTAGAACAAGCTCTATATCATATATGAATTTGAATCAAATAAAAACTTTCTTTAACCTATAAGTTGTAAAACGTGAACATGAAATGCAAATATATAAACATGAAATGGATATACGTGAACATAATACAGAAATATGTGAACTCCAAAAAATATATGTGATTTTGTGTTATTATGTTATTATGTGTAGTAGTTTGGTTCATAACACATGATATTGAGAAATCATGTTATTACATGTAGTAATGTGATTCATAATAAAAATTGATTTTGTTCACATATTTCTTTTTGTTGTTCACATATTTATGCATTTTGTTCATTTTACGGTTTATAGGATAAGAAAAATTTTCACAAGAATCGACCTCATCGTATATAATGAGAGTATGTATACATTTCTGAATTTAAAGAATTTTTACTTCATCAGTCATTAACTTGTTATTAGACTTTTAAATTTATACAACTAACACAATGTAGAAAAAGATATTATATGTGTATTGATAAGGTAGTTATTTTATATAATTATGCCAATCGAATCTAAAATGGAAAAAATAGTCATAATATACATATATGGAGAATATAATTATGATATATTCTATTCGTAATAACACTACCTAGTAAAAACTTCATCTACTAATTCTTGAAAATATGAAATTTTTAAAGGAATGTTTACACAAAATACAAATTTTCCAACAAAGAAACAAAAAAGAAAAAAGAAACAATTTAACATTTTAAACTGTAAAGTAACGGTGGGGTTATTTGATAAAATTTATCAAAACTACAAGGTTACTTTGCGAAATAGTATAAATACATGGGTACGTACCACGCGAATTGCCTTAACCACAAGGTTACTAAGCAAAATTTCTGAAAGAATTATAACATTGATTGAAGATAGAGGTACGTATTCAACCTATTTATTAAGGAATTAAAATTGAATGTGAAATTAAACTTTCTTCATAAGAGGTTTGATAATAATAATCGGAGATGTGAAGTTGAGGAATGAATATCTAATATCTTGTACTTATTTATAAACTCCTACAAACAAGATATGTTGTCCTGATTCCCGAACTCTACCTCTAGATCAAAAGTTCTCCATAAACTTGAATTCAACATTGCCCTCAACCAAACACAAAATCAAATCCATCAAATGTCAACTCTGGTTTGTAACAACCCACTCGATGATATCCTAATTCCGACTCCATGTCCTATACTTCATACTATACCAAATCTTTAGTCTCCAAAACGCTTGTCAAAAGGTGCGCGTCAAAACTTTTGATAGTACTAAGAAAGACCTCAACTCCATCAAAGGCTTCTACAATATTCAACTACGGCATAAAACAAATTTGGTCAATCCATCCGATGAGAAATTAATAAAAAAAACACATTTTATTTATTGCTTAGTTTTAGGGAAATTCCTTTTGATACCCTCCAATTCTGACTTTCTCTTTTGGTAACCTACAAAAAATATTATTCCTTTTGGTACCCTTGTATTTTTTACAAATTCCATTAGATAACCAAAAGTAAAAAAAAAACTCATTTTATATTCATTTCATAATATTTATGTTTTATATTTGCATAATGAGTATGTAAGCAATAGATACGCACAGCATACGACCAAAATCCAAAACATTTCTTCGCCTCTTTTAGCAGTCCTCTCAACCTCCAAACAAGCTCATCATTCTCGAAAAGTCTCAATAAATCACGTATTTTGGCTGCTTCTTTGTAATCCTACAATAAATCGAACAGTCAAAATCTCACCAACTTCAACTAGCTTACTGTAATACAAAAAATCTTATATCAATACCAAGTCACCAACTAAGAACTGAGAATTCATGATTTCAATTACAATAATACAACAACCAAATGAGCCAGTAATTCCAAACACGGGCAAAGAGGAGATGAAGACCTCAGATTTAGCAGCAACTTCTATTTGTTGTTTCAACATAGCATAGGTCTGACTCCCCTCCACCAACACTTCCGCCATCCGTATGCAAAGAACATAAGACAATTCTCGACGTCCTCACATCTCCGGCACTCCTCCTCGAGCCCGTTCGCACACATGAAAATTTGCCCATCATAGCTCCGTTGACCTGGTGATGCCGGAAGATCTGAATCAGGGAGTTGGAAACTAGATAGTGCCCAAATGAGGTTGAATTCCAACCTTGATTCGGGATTCTCGAGTCTTGAGATTGACCTAAGGTTAGAGAGATCGAATGAGAGGATCAAAAGAGATGGAAATTCATGTAATTCATTGAGAGATTTGGGAGGTTTGGAAATTGGGTTGTAAATCTGATTGATTGCCAAAGAAGCCAGGAAGTCTTCTATTTACAACTAACCGGAACAAACCGGGTGGCATTAAAGGAAATAACAAACCCGATAAATCGGGTCCAACTAATAAAATGCAAACTAATATAAAACGAGAAGACAAGCCATAATCCTAGATCAATACTTCCTTCAAAGGTTCCTCTTCCCCAAGGATCATCAACGATGTTCTTCAAACAAGCATAGCAACGATTAGCATATAACTCCCCAAAGAGTGCCCATATGAACTTACAACAAGAAGGGGATAAGCTCCAATGTAGGGAACCGCATATGTCTGACCAAAAACATTGGTCGATAATGAAAATATCATCACTCTTTGTTTTAGATCAGTTTCAGCACCACTATCTTTATCATTAGTGTCTCGTGCCTTTCCTCTAGTAGAATCAACAAGATTAGCTTCCAAAAGTATAGCAGCCCAAACAAAATCAACTTCAAGTTGTAAGTCATCAGAAACTTATGACTGCAAAAAGACGAGTGTATGCCCATACGAACACAAAGCAAAAACAACATGAGGAGGAAGCAAGAACATTATCGAATGGCAAAAACCCCAACACTAGTTTTAAAAACCCAACTTTGATGTTGCAAAAGTGTGATGTTTAACTCAACCTACGGTTTTGTCATGCGGCTATGTTGCTTCTCTCGTAGAATTGAATAATGAGTTGATTGGAAAACAATCTCAGTTGCCGTTAGGAGTTCTTGCGTTAAATAAGGTCTCTAAGAGGCCATCTGATTATGGGTTCTCTCGGTTGGAGACTAAAGGCGGAAACTTAGGCCTCATCAATGTTATTTGTGGCCTTACGAGCTGCCCTTGGGAGACCGAGTCCATCTACACTAATAATTTGATGGACATCCACAAACTCAAGGACTAACATTTCTCTCATATGTTCAAGAAAATCAACAAAAGAGTGGCCGGCAAGTTTATGAAGTAAGAATTCCATTTGATACACGCGTAGAGTGCAACTAATAAAGACCTTTGGAGTCTCACCCACACGATGTGTTATGAAACTCATATATTAAAGAAGGATTCCATTAACACATGTCATCACGTGGTCCGTTTTTCATACGTTTTCAGTTATCATTTACTTTGATTTATGTGGCGGAATATTCGTCACCAATTATATACATATTTTACCTCTTAAAAATATTAATTTGTATTATCTATTAGGATTCTAATATAACAAACTGATTTGTAATTTGATTGTTTTAGTGATTTTGTATTTGTCTTTTTATTGATTGATTGTTTTAATATATTCTTTTTAGTATTTATATTTAACAAACGCTTACACGATAGGCACCCTTATATATGATTGGATTCCCCTGATCTCTTTCCTCATTGAAATGAAAATCTTCAACCTCTATTTGCACTAAAAGTTTGTTTTTGTTGTTATAAAAAAAAGAGTAAGAATACACATGCCCAAACTATTACGGGCCAAGATAAAAGTAACAATACACATGCCTTGGTGATTTGGGCCTCTCTAATTGTATAAATTGGGCTTATAGCATGTGATAGGAGATCCAACCAAGTTCAAAAACAAACAGGAACACAGATTTGCACCCCAAAAGGAATTCACACATATTGCGTGTGTACATACACCGTCATATTCATGCTTGTAATTAAGTTATTGGGAAATTCCTTTTGGTGCCCTTATGGTTTTGACAATTCCTTTTGGTATCCTAGAAAAAAAAGTTATTCCTTTTGGTACCCTTATGGTTTATACATTTTCCTTTTCATAGCCAAAACTCTATTTTAACTCATTTTTCATCCAAAACAAATATTTTTCATTTAAAATTTAAATATAAACGAATTTAATTTTTCTTACAAAATGCTACAATTTGTAGACTATATAATATACAATTATTTTTAGATTATATTTCAACAACCTTAATTTTTTGGGATTAATTTGACCATTCTCAATTTAATAAATTATATAAAATACTACTAAGCAAATTCACAAATCTCAAAACTCAATATATTTTTGGACCATTCTCAATATATTTTTGATAACATGTATATGTGATATTAATCAATTACAACTTCAAAAACTCATTAGTTTTAAATATTCAAAGTTCACAAGTTGATATTTTGATTGAAAATTTTTTTATTTAAATTTTATTCATTCAAATATTTTCATAGCAAATTCGTTTTAATTTAAATTTTAAATGAAAAATATTTTTTTTGGATGAAAAATAGGTTAAAATAGAGTTTTGGCTATGAAAAGGAAAATGTATAAACCATAGGGATACCAAAAGGAATAACTTTTTTCTTAGGGCACCAAAAGGAATTGTCAAAACGACAAAGGTACCAAAAGGAATTTCCCTAAGTTATTTATGAAGTCAAGATCACCACCTAATGCCATCCCAGCAAAATCCAACGGTTTCCTTATTAATAAATACTACAGACAGCGATAAGCTAGCTCTCCAAACTTGTACAGGAAACAATTTGGGTCTAACCCACAAATGAAGCCCTGTAATTTGCACCGACAGTACCCAAATTACAGTATATAAAGATTTTTTTTTCCTAACTCCAAAAAGGGAAAACTTATAAAGAATTACAGCGGTATTCTTGTCTGAGCTCTATTTTCTCAGAAATAAAAATTACAACTAGTGGAGTATTTTTTTCGGGTCGGAAATTTAGTACCGTGTAAATCCATTACACAAGCGTATTTAGTAGTAACCACGGTAGAACACCGCTGCTAATGATTTGATTCCTTAACTAATACTCCCTCCGTCCCTATTTGTTTGTCCAGTATTCCATTTCGGGCGTCCCTTTTTGTTTGTCCAATTTCCATTTATATCCACCCTTTTATCCTCATTATTCCACTCTCTTACTTACTTTATTTCTTTTTACCCCAATCAATCACATTTTTTACCCATATTATTCATCTCTCTCACCTACTTTATACACTTTATACCAACTTTTTACAATTATCAATACTATTTTATACCGCTCTTAAAACTCGTGTAAACTGTCATTTTGGACAAACAAATAGGACGGAGGGAGTAAGATTTTTTTACATATATATATTTAGAGAGAGGGGGGGAAATTAAGGGGGAAGGTTTCAGATCTGGACGGTGTAATCTACGGAGCTGAATCTCTACTCTACAACAATGGCTTCAAAGCTACTAATCATCACCGTCTTCGTCTTCGATCTCATAGCCTTCGGTCTTGCCATCGGTGCTGAGCAGAGAAAGAGCACTGTAAGTTCCACCACTAAGCTTCACGTGCTACTCTTCTCTCCTGTTCTGCTGTTTCCTTTTACCTGCTTTCTCGTGTGTTCAATCGTTTGAGCTGTGAAACTAATATACTTCTAGTGCTGCTTTTGAAATCCTGCCTTTTTCTCGAATGTTACCAGCTCTTATAGAATTTGCTGATGAGATTTTGATCTCCCGAATTGTTGAAAGAATTTGAGCTGTAGAGGCGAAATTGATATGCATGTTATCATTTATCAATATGCATGTTCAGGTAGAGTTGGTTGAAATTAGGAATTATAGATCTACAAGGTTGCGAAAGCTGAGCTATGCCTGCTACATGTTTGATGAAATTCCCCACTCCAAACTCGCTTCTCCTTTCAAGTATATTCTATTGTTACACTTGATCTGTCTTATCAATTGAAAGAAAGCAAAGCCAGATTCACCTTCATGCTGTGATTCGTCAGTTTCATCATTCTAAATCATTTGTTTATAGAAGAACCTTACTTCAAAAGACTACATTAGCTATCCATGTTTCTATGACAATTCTCTGCAATTAAATTGTCTATTGTCAATCTGGATTGCTATATGGTTGTTTTTTTTACTCCACATTCAATACTCATTCACTGTAAATTAGTTCAGCGAGTCTTGGAACCACAGATCATGAGGTCTGCAAAAAGATAAATTCGTTCTACTAACCTGAATTGATCATGCTTGATTTAGATCTAACCACGGAGCACTTTAAACAAGCTTGTTTGTAATGAGCTTGTAATCCTTAAATTGGCTATCAATAGGATGTGATTTTGCGATCTTTTCCTCTTCGTTTTTGTAAAGGTATACATACCTTCTGTTGCTCAAAAGGCTGCCTTTTTTTACAGGCCGAAATTGGACATGATGCGAATATGGACTACGATTTCTGTATCTATGATTCAGATCGTGCGACAGGCTACGGGCTGGGTGCGTTTTTGTTCCTCATGGTTAGCCAAGTCCTTGTCATGATAGCTAGCAGGTGCTTTTGCTGCGGTCAGCCTTTGAAACCCACTGGATCCAGGGCTTGTGCTGTCATCCTTTTCATCCTCTGCTGGTAAATAGCATAAAATCAAAATCAAATTGTTCCTGGTTCGGCTCGTCAATGTTTCTCTTTCTTATGTGGTATTTGATCAATTTGCTTTGTGCCAGGCTGACCTTCTTGATCGCGGAGGTGTGCTTGCTGGCGGGTTCAGCCAAGAACGCCTACCATACCAAGTACAGGAACTACAACGGACAAGACAAGGCTCCATCCTGTGAAACTCTAAGAAAGGGAGTCTTTGCTGCTGGCGCCGCCTTCACCCTCATCACCGCCATCCTCTCGGAATTCTATTACATCTGCTACTCCAAGGCGAGAGGACCCTTCCTGAATTATGGAGGAGAACCCGGTGTTGGTATGGGAGCTTACAAGTGAGGTGCTCTTCAGCAAATAGTAACAGAAGCTCGTATAGTTGGTTTGTATCTCTATACATCATTCCTAAAACATTTAAATCATTCATTCACATCTCTGTAGGCAGTTATTGTGATCTCTGTTGCGTTGCTTTTGGGTTGTGATATGCTGCAGCAACACTGTCGACTTTCCTCTCATTTTTACAGTATCGTGCCCTGAGGCCTTAGTAGTGCATATACATTGATTCGTATATTCGTTGTTCGTGTAGAAAACCATTAATAAGATCTTTCTGAGTGATTCTGGACAGGTGTATGTGGATACTGGTATGGATATATAAGGAACATCTTGTAGTGTCCTTGCTCTGCACTTTGCCATTCGATCTTTTTCTTTGTCTTACCATTGTATGGAATCACATTCTCTATGTCAGCACTCTTGATTGTATTGATTTGTACTCTCCTCCATGAACCCAAATACTTGAGCATATGTTGGTGATAGGAGCGAAAATGTGATACTTTTTTTAGCTAATTAAGTGATTAGATGAAAGCATGACAGCAAGTCAGATACAAGGAAAGATGTAGAATTACCTAATCAGCGTTTTTCTTGCCCCTTTGCCTGACAGAAAAACTAGCCATCACGCCTAAAATAACTCCTCACACGTTGACTCACTTTACTTCAAAATTAGATTTCACATCAACCAACCTGGCCATTGCATATGATTAAAGTAAGGCTGCGTTCCTCAACCACAATTTCATCGACTGTTCGGTCAAAATTCTATGCTTAATTTCCGGTGCTAGGTGTTTAACAGCATAATCACCCACAAGTGGGAAATGTGTTGGTTAGTATGTACTTGTTTTCTGGTTTTTCTTTTGATTCTTAGATTTCAACATGGTATTCAACCGACATTGCTCTCTTTCAACCCATGGTGAATTTGATTATGGATCACAAAGGTGAAAGAAGAGAAAGGGTTGGTGGGATTGATCACATAGGGTCCAATTTTGTTATTGTCCTTCGAATAATCCAAGAGTTTTGGAAGTCTTTGCTTGATCCTAGTGGAGTAATTGAATCATGACATTAACCATAGCTTTCCAATTACTATAAACTACTGTAAGAATCATCAACATAGAATCGTTTTTAACTCGTTTTTTTGCCCTGCAGACATGAGATCTTTTTAATTAGACTGCAGAATCATAGGTGATATGATGGTGGAGCAGGTAACAGGAAAGGCCCATCCAATTAGGACAAATCAAAATGGCTTGAGCTGTTTGTTAGCATGTTCTGTCTTAGCAAAAGAAATCACTTTCCTTCTCCATTATGATTGGCATGTTCTTTCTGAAACTTCAGATCTTGTTACTCGATTTTCTCATATCATATTATTGATTTTCTGAAGTACGCTAGTCTTGCATTCGATGTACTAAATGTGAAATAAGTCAAAATTATAGGTCATTGCAGAAAGTAGTAGCTATATTATCTTATTTAAGTATTTTGAAACGATACATGCTTTGATACATGTTTTTATTTTTATCTCATATTGTTATGCAAGTGCTTCTTATACTATTAAATACTGTAAGATATAGTCCTCTCAACCAGTTAAGATCGAGTATGTATTTAATATAACCATTGATAATAACAAGAACCATGTAGCATAATCATATACAGCTACTGAGCTACACATGAATTATAAACAAGAAAATTGAGGGGCTCAACATATTCTTATTTGCTGTGATCCATGGTGTGCAAACTTTGTACAAAATATAGTACTAGCAAGTATATACATAGCGTTGGGTTTTTAAGTGCCCTTAGCCCATAGAGTTTTTGACTGGAAAATATTTTAGAAACCTAACACCAACATTGGTTTCAGAAATTAATAATACATTAACACCTAAAAGCAATTTGATAACCCTAGTCTAAGAGCGTCTGCAATACATGGAGAGGAGGTTCAATCCTCTCTCTCGATTTTCTTCTCTTAATACATCATCGTCTCTTTCATCCACCTCATTTCTCAGTATCTATCCCTCATCCGCTTTCTCATTCTATACTTTCCTTTCCTCAACAACAAAAAAAGTATCTTTTCATAAAAAAAAATTCCTCCACACCAATACAAGTATAAATTCTAAATAATAGTAGTGTTGTCGTAAAAAATTAAAATTTTAATTTAAAAGATGTTATTGCCATAAAAAAATAAAAGTTAAGTTTACAACGAAACTCTAAAACTTGTCTCATATCAGATAAATGCATATAAAATAATGTGAATATTCATAATGAGAGAGTTAAAAGAACGTTCCTTTTAATTAAGTAAAAATTAGGATAAAATAATGATTATCTTATACACAAATTTAAATTTATTTTATAGAAAATAAAAAATTAAGGTATTAATCTATTTTTTGTAAAAAACTAATGTCACTTTTTATTGTTTTTTAAGTTAAAATTTTGCTAAATGTAAGTTGAAGATAAATAAATGGATGAGAATGATATTTGAAATAAACCTAAGTCAGTATATAAATGGATGAACATTTCTCTTTGGTATAAGAGGTAATACAAGCAAATGAAGCAATCCTTTATGAAAGTAGAATTACTTGCATTTCTCTTTTTAAAAAGATCCTCTTTTGTTTTCTATAGCAACAACGAGGACATTTTTCTTGCTAAGAGGATGTTCAGTATTATTCTATTAGTCATGCTCCAACAACAAAGGTAAGGAAAGCCCAAATCAAGAATCAGACCACCAACCTACCAAGGGTGAAAAAAAAAATTGAAAACATGCTAGCCAAAGCTAACTAAGCTATTTTTTTCCGAAAGTGTCACTTCCTTATATGAGTTTATTCTTTTTTTTTTTGATTGCGGAAGCTACTAGCTCGAACAAGCCAAAATTAGGTCACCTTCTAGTTACAAGGATAGCCTAAATCATCGCGACAGATGATCTTTAAAAAATCAAACAGCGAGGGATGTTGACTCAACAAGAACCTCGACTGAGTTACAGACAAATGCGAATAAGGAAAAGACGAAGATTGAAATGGAATGGCTGCATTGAGACTTTTAAGATCGACTTGTCTTCTTGCCAGGCAATCAGCAACAATATTAGATTCCCTGAAACAATGATAAAAAACAACACAAGGGATAACCGAAATAAGATTTCTAATGTCCTTAATAATAGAGTGAAGTTTCCAGGGTACTTTTTATAAGCGTTTTAAAGAACTATATGAGTTTATTCTTGAATACGAAGTACTTGACCCGGTCCAATTTCAAAACTATATAACCTTATCTCTCCTTGCAATTATGGTATATGTACAGTAGTAGCAAGGGAAGCCAACTAAGCAGCTAATGAAGGTCAGCTTGAGTGTTGACCGTTGCTAATATAAGATTGATTACACCACCACCATGTCCCAAACTACAAAACCTTCTTTTCAACGCCTTCATCAGTCCAAAAACACGAAGATAAATAAAAAGACCCCACTTCCCACAAAAATAAAAATCCAAAAAT
The DNA here is from genome assembly GCA_934048045.1 of Polygonum aviculare. Lineage (NCBI taxonomy): Eukaryota > Viridiplantae > Streptophyta > Magnoliopsida > Caryophyllales > Polygonaceae > Polygonum > Polygonum aviculare. The sequence continues at coordinate 20,019,008 of OW204025.1, read as the reverse complement.
AGGAATAGCCCAATTGCAAATTTCCTCAGCAATCTCACACAATGAAAACAATAAATTAGTAGGAAAAAACCACATCGCATCATCCCACGCGACAAAATCTCGTTTCCCTCTCTCTCTCTTTCTCTCTCCGTTTGCTCACCTGTACATCCAAAGAACTGCTGCATAGCATAGGGCTTCGTTCTCCCTCCCTCATCGGATCTCCAATTTCCCCAATCTCCCTTCCCTTCGTTACCTTCTCCTCAAATCCCTATACCAAATCCTCCGATTTCCATTTCCCGTTCATCCTCACTCCTCAATTCGGCGACATTTCCATCAGCTTTCGCCGGCACCTCCGAAGAAAGGGCTCGATTTCAGATTCTGCAGAACAGAGAAGGCGTTCCGTTCGCCGGCGCCGGCGCCGTCCTCCAATCGGCCAATTCCGCGCCTCCGCCGCCGGCTCCTGCTAGGGCATTGCCATGAGCAGAGCCGGCACCGACGAAGAAGACGAACAACAACAACAACAACAACTCCTCGACCAAGAACAAGACTGCTTCCATGACTCCCTCGATCGGATCCTCTCCTGCTCCAATTCCTCCACCTCCGCCTCCGAGGACGACGACGCCGCCTTCGCCTCCCCCTCCCGCCACCGCCGCCCCTCCTCCAAGCGCAACAACAACACCAGCCCTAGGCGTCTCCCGAACTACGACTCCTGGATCTCCGACGACGCCTTCTCCTCCACCTCTATTCAGCACCGCCGCGATCGCTTCCTCCGCGCTCTCGGCCTCTCCTCCGACCCCACTCTCTCCCGCCGTAAACCGCCCCGTTCTGAGCACAACAACGCCTTCAGTTTCTCCCGATCCGTTTCCTCCGATCAGTTTCCCGGCGCCGACACTCGCCCTTCCAGGATCCATCCCGATTCGCCTGATTCACTCATCGCCCGCTCTAAATCTGAGGGAGAATTCCAAGCTTCCTCCATTGTCCCGCCGCTCGACCATGGAAACCTCCTCTGCAATCCTTCTGTGTCGGCTTCAGCTTCTTCTTCGGGTGCTGCCGTTCTTCCGCCGCGTTCTGGTTCTGGTAATATTGTAAATAGTGATGCTGTTTTTGGTGGTCAGAGTAGTAGTGTTCATGCTCTAGATGTTGCTGTCGGTGGTGGTGATGGTGATATCTCGAGGGAGGTGTGTTTGAGTAAGAGTTTCTCTGGAGGTAGTAGTAATCGAGTGAATGACGAGATTCGTTGCAGTTTGGATAGTTTGAAGGGCGGTTGTGGTAGCTCTGGGGAGGATGCGGAGGATGCGAGTGCTCGGATGTGCGTTATCAGGAATCTTGACACTGGGAAGGAGTTTGTGGTGAATGAGGTGAGAGAAGATGGGATGTGTAAGAAGTTCAAGGAGGTTGGATCTGGGAAGCAATTGACCATGGAAGAGTTTGAGATCTTTGTTGGCCAGTCTCCCATCGTCCAGGAGTTGATGAGGAGGCAGAACGTGCAAGAGCAAGCCAAGGATAAATCGGATGGGAATGGTAATGGTGAGAATGGGACAAGGCCGAAGAAGAAAGTGAGCTGGTTAAAGAGTATAAAAAATGTAGCTGGCAGTGTTACTGGGCACAAGGATAGGCGCAGTAGTGACGAGAGGGATACCTCATCGGAGAAAGGTGGGCGTAGGTCAAGTTCTGCCACGGATGATAGCCAAGACAACTCCTTTAACGGGCCTGAGAGAGTCCGTGTTCGACAGTATGGGAAGTCAGTTAAGGAGCTGACCGCTGTCTACAAGAGTCAGGAAATTCAAGCCCATAACGGCTCAATATGGAGTATCAAGTTCAGTTTGGATGGAAGGTATCTTGCGAGTGCTGGTGAGGATTGTGTGATTCATGTTTGGCAAGTGGTGGATTCAGAAAGGAAAGGTGAGCTGTTGATGGATAGGCAAGATGATGTAAACTTGAGCCTGTTGTTATTGACTAATGGGTCACCTGAACCAAATTTACATTCCCCTAGTTTGGGAAGTCCTTTGGAGAGGAAGAGAAGGGGAAGGAATTCTATTAGCAGGAAATCGATGAGCTTGGACCATATTTTGATTCCCGAGACCGTGTTTGGGTTATCAGAAAAACCTTTTTGTTCATTCCAGGGGCATCTTGATGATGTGCTTGACCTCTCATGGTCCAAATCTCAGGTCAGTTTTAGCATTATGCTGCAGTTTGGGTTTTCAGCTAATTTTAAGAGTCCATAGCTAATATTCTCCTATGGTGTCTTTTTTGTATTGCTATCTATTTTTATGGAGAAATATTGCGAGTGTTCCAGCTTGGCTAGGATAATTGTTCTGACTTTTTATTCTGAATTGACTCAATGTTAAAAACAGTTGTTTTCTAGAATATTATTTACCTGCAGATTAAGTAGTTCTGAGGTTATTGATTTATAATTATCTTGACTTCTTCGTTCCGGCCAATAACTTTAGTTGTTGATTTAATATTGTTCAGATCTGTATCTGCATATCTTAGGAATTATTCTGGAAGTTTGGGATTGTGAATTGTTGTGGGGGGTGATTTTGGATTTAAAAATATAAAAGTGGAACCAGTACAAGGAAAGGCAGTTTCTTCTAAGCCCTAGCCCAGTCAAGTTATAGCTTCATCATTGCCCTGGAATGATGTCCAAGATGAATAAAAAGTTACCGGAAAGTATGGGTTAGGTCTCTGCTGTGTTTACAGGATGAGTGCCATCTAAACATAGATATTGATGTAAAACCGTGGCCAATGCTTTATGTTCTCAGCGCCTTATTCAGTTATTGGATGCTATACATATAGATACTGAAAAGCTTAGTGATTCCAGAGTAAGTAGATATGGCCTAAATGGTTTTTTTGTCATGCTTGCTGGGAGAAGTCTCATCTAGTGATTAAATTTTGAACCTGAAGCTGTAACAAGAGAATCTCTTTTAAGTGGTCTTATGTCACATGTATCAGCAACCGGATAGAATAAGTTGGTAGGAAATAGGGACGTGGAAGTTTGTGTCCTCTGCTACTCACTTATGACTGGCTGGATCTTAACAGCTAAAATAATTTGACTATTAGTATCTTCATGTTGTAAATGCATTATGGCATTAATTTTGTATAGCCAGTGTGTTTTTATGAAACTGGATACTCCAGCAGTAGTTTCAATGTGGAAATTTAATTGGATGATCTCTGTACAAGGTGCTTATATTCGCCATCTTATTTTCAGCTTCTGCTTTCATCTTCAATGGACAAAACTGTACGGCTCTGGAGCTTGTCTAGCAAGAGTTGTTTGCAAATATTTTCACACAGTGATTATGGTGAGTCTTAGTTTCTTTTTACTTAGTTGAGACTAAAGTATATGCTTTATTCTATGATAGCATATGTTATGGTCTGATACTTCACAAAGTAGTAGTCTGGTTACTGATTTGCCTCTTGAGCATAAATCTTTCATGATAAGATTTAATTTCTCACAATTCTCCTGTTTTAGTACTATCCATAACATTCTAATTTGATTCCCTTGTTTGGTGCAGTAACTTGCATCCAGTTTAACCCAGTTGATGATAGATATTTTATCAGTGGGTCTCTAGATGAAAAAGTTCGCATTTGGAGCATTCCTGATCGTCAAGTTGTTGACTGGAATGATCTGCACGAGATGGTTACAGCTGCTTGCTACACACCAGATGGTCAGGTTGGTCCACTTTCTTGCAGTTTAATTTTACAGAAAACTTATAAGTTTTAAGGGTCTAGCCAAATTGCTTATCTGTTCTCCTCTGCTTTATATTAAACTGTCTGATGAAGTCCTATTTTCTCTTGAAGGGTGCATTAGCTGGTTCTTACAAGGGCAGCTGCTGCTTATATAACACATCAGGTATGGTTCTGGCTGTTCATCTCATCACTCTGTGACGTGCCATAATTTTATCAATAAAACTCATTGTTCACCATGTGTTTCTCTTCTACTCAACAGAAAACAAATTGCAAAGGAGGTCTCAAATCAATCTGCAAAACAAGAAAAAGAAAGCACATTTGAAGAAAATCACAGGCTTTCAGGTCAGATGTAGTTCTTTGCTGAAATCTGCTAATTGGTCTTCAGGTTGACATGAATCAGACTTGAAAACTGTACTAATTCTTTTCTTTATCTTTATCTTTTTGGTTTGAACAGTTTGTCCCCGGAAGTTCTTCAGAAGTTCTAATAACATCTGCTGACTCACGAGTTCGTGTTGTCAATGGGGTTGATCTGGTCCACAAGTTTAAAGGTAAATCATTATATGTTTTGCCCTCTCGTCTTACTTTTGGGTACCATAACCTCTTATCAAATCCTGCAACCGGCTTGGAGGTAGATTGGTGGATAAGTCATAGTTGAAGTTTTAGACGATTGGTACTTGAATATTTCATTAGGATATCAATGCATTATCCATTCCTTTGGTATTAGAGATCCGATTCGAGTTGCTGCAAGGCTAGGAAAAATGACTAGGTATAAAAAGACGAACCTTTTGCACAATGAACTTTGGCAGCTGTTTTCTAGTTGTAAGTACTTGAGTATAAATCACAAAGTTTGTGAGCAATAAAACCACCTCAAATACTTGTGTTCTGTAATCACGTTGGCTTAAAGCTGAAAAAAATAATTACTTAAATCTATTAGAAAGGCATGTTTTATACAAAATTAATAATTATAGTGAAAGATGTCATCATAAGCAGAAGTGCTAGTTTCATAATATCACAATGTCTAATTTTTGGTCTTTATGGCAGGATTTCGTAACACCAACAGCCAAATTTCAGCTTCTATAACCTCCAATGGCAAATATGTAGTATGTGCCAGTGAGGACTCTCATGTGTACGTATGGAAACATGAACGTGAATCCCGACCCAGTAGAAGCAAAGGCGTAACAGTGACACGTTCATATGAGCACTTCCACTGCCAAGACGTATCAGTTGCCATCCCTTGGCCCGGCTTCGAATCGTGGGGAGAAGAAGACGCTCCACACGGAGGCGGAGAAGCTTGCCATAGTCTATTGGATGAAGCCTCATCAAACAACCATCCTCCAACAACACCAGTTGAAGATTTGAGCGGTGTAGAGAGTTCTAGGTGCAGTAGCAACAGCCCACTTCATGGGACAATGTCTAGTGCAACAAACGGATACTTCTTTGATAGGATCATGACTTCTTGGCCAGAGGAGAAGAAGCCCCCCTTGGCCACCAAGTTTGCGAGCCCTCGTCATAGTTTGGACTTCAACAATGGAGTGATCCAAAACAGGTTAGCATGGGAAATGGTCGTTGTAACGGCTGGCATCCGAGGAGAAATCAGAACTTACCAGAATTTCGGGTTGCCGTTTCGGATATAAGCCAAACCAAATAGAATTGTCAAATTTGTGTACAGAGAAAACTTGGTGAGAGTTGTAATATTAGCGAGATGATTTTTTTGTTCATTGTTTTTTTGTGGCAAGTTGGGGAGGAGGCATGAAAGGGAGAAAAATGACTCCATCCAACTTCCTTTGATGAAGAAAACAACATTTCTTCAAAACAAAGAATTACAGCCCATGTGGATGCGGGCATGTGTAGATCCCCAAGGAAATTAAGAATTCTTTTTTACCTATCGGTGTGTCTTCTATATTAGTTGACGATAACTATATTGGTTTGGGTTTACTCAAAAAGCATCTAAAAACACCAATACTAAGTTTATTGACATGTCATAGTGCAATCAAGTTTGGATAAGTCTTTGGAGAGTGACATCTGGGGAAGGAGCCAAGGTAGACATACTATATTACTATGTACCCATAATCTTCAGGGATGGGATGGGCTATCTACTGAGCCTAAATATCAATTATTTTATTTTTCACTTGAATTATTGTGGACGAAATCTAAAGCTTGTGTGCCGATTGGGTACAATGGGGCGGAATGGCATATACTTCCAACAAGAATTATCTTATCTTACTTCATCTTCATATCCCAAGAGATAGTTTTTCTTTGTCCCCACTTTATTTTCAAAGGAAGAACGACCGGCTCCCATTCTCCCTATAAATAGAGCCTTGAGTTGGTTCACCAAACAACACAACTGCTCACTTCACTCTCAGTATAGTGCACTCGAGATCTTTCTGGGGGTGTTATTATTTTAGCTTCATGGCTCTCCAGTCTACAACTCTGCTTCATTCTGCATTCTCCATCCCCAAAGAGGTACAATTCTCTCATTCTTTAGTCCCCTCTCAAGTTTTGAAATTGTTGTGTGCATTTCTCAGTTCTCATCAGGCACTCGTCTCATGCAAAACACTGTCATTTCCAGGGGAAATCGAATGCAACCTTCAAGGAATCAAGCTTCTTTGGAGTCTCTCTCAATGACTTTGCCAAATCTGACTTCACCTCCTCTTCTTTGAGGTGCAAGGTAACGAATCATGCTCGGAAAATCTCACAAACTGACCAGCAACTATAACTCCTCCATGATTTAATTATTATTATTTGACTAGATCCTGTCAATGTCATTCATATCATTTTCCTGTAAATTCCAGAGTGAAGGCAGCCAGAGGAAATCATCGAAAACAGCAATCAAAGCTCAGACCACAATGGTGGCGACTCCATCCGTGACTCAGTCCACATCACAGGGCAAGAAGACACTAAGGAAGGGAACTGTTGTCATCACAGGAGCTTCTTCGGGTCTCGGTCTGGCCACGGCCAAGGCATTAGCTGAGACGGGGAAATGGCACGTCATCATGGCTTGCAGGGACTTCTTAAAAACCGAGCGAGCTGCTAAGTCGGCTGGCATGGATAAGGAGAGCTACACCATAATGCACCTTGACCTTGCTTCACTTGATAGTGTCAGGCAGTTTGTAAACAGCTTCAAGCAATCTAGACGTCCTCTTGACGTTTTAGTATGCAATGCTGCTGTTTACCAACCAACTGCTAGGGAGCCTTCTTACACAGCCGACGGGTTTGAGCTTAGTGTTGGGACTAATCATCTCGGACACTTCTTACTTTCTCGGCTTATGCTTGATGAATTGAAGGACTCTGATTACCCATCAAAACGACTCATCATCGTGGGGTCAATTACTGGTATAATTCCTGGGAAAAAAATCTTATACAATTTGATTACATTACAAAAGAAAAATGTAAATTCTTACCCTGAGTTGTTTTGTGCAGGCAACACGAATACATTGGCAGGGAATGTTCCTCCAAAGGCGAATCTAGGAGACATGAGAGGCCTTGCAGGGGGATTGACTGGTTTGAACAGCTCAACCATGATTGATGGCGGAGCTTTTGATGGTGCTAAGGCATACAAGGATAGCAAAGTATGTAACATGCTTACAATGCAAGAGTTTCACAGGAGGTACCATGAAGAAACCGGGATAACGTTTGCTTCCCTTTACCCTGGATGCATTGCTACGACAGGCTTGTTCAGAGAGCACATCCCCTTGTTCAGGTTTCTTTTCCCTCCATTCCAGAGGTACATTACCAAGGGATTTGTCTCTGAGGATGATGCTGGAAAGAGACTTGCACAGGTAAAAGAATAGTTAGACAAGTATAATTTGGAACATAAGTACTGTCATTTTAAAAATAGCGGGTTTGTGATGTGAATATTTATATATATGTTTAGGTTGTGAGCGACCCAAGCTTGACAAAGTCGGGCGTATACTGGAGCTGGAACAAGGCTGCAGCATCATTTGAGAACCAGATGTCACAGGAAGCCAGTGATCCAGAGAAGGCTCGCAAAGTGTGGGAGGTCAGTGAGAAGTTGGTTGGGTTGGCTTGAGATGGGTCTTCCTGGAGATGCCCAGAGCAACTTTGCAATGCGTGAAGAGGGATGCAGCCAAAGATCCGGGTTCAGTAGGTTTTAGATCAGCTTGAGTGTTTGTGTTGTGTTTCAAGTGAGTTTTCCTTGAAAAATAGATTGCTTCAGCAATGCAATTTGACAGAAATAATAACTCATCCCCCTTTTTGCATGGTCACACATGATTGGTCTCTTCATCAGCTCTGGATTTCCTAGAGCTTCAGGTTAGAAGGACAATATGCTTAATTCAAGAGATATTTGATCACAGTCAAAACTCTCCAAATTTCACTTAAAACTTAAAATCTCAAGGAAATCTAGATGGGCTTTAAACTAACTACCAAACATAAAATGCAATAACGTGCTAAAATATCATAATCAAGAACAACAAGTCCTGTTTCTGGCGATTGTGACACATTAAACATCCAAAATATGTACAAATAAGTGAATACGTAACCATGGCCATGGATTATTATTACATATACAGCTACAGCGTGTACACTCTTATTTCTTTAGAGAAAAAGGAACCTCTATAAGCAGAAAGTCAGAAACTACATTGACTAGCATGTAAAGATGAACTTTCCTGATTCCAACGGGTCAAAAGTTACAGACTTACAGCTCATATGCAGGAAACCTGGCCTCAGAAGGATCATTCAAATCCAGTAAGAGATAAGCCAGTCCTGCTATACCTTCAAACATGGAGAAAGGGCGATCACCTCCATGCATAAACCCTTCAGAAATAAGCCTCTCAGCTCTGTCATGGAGAAAGCTGGCAAATGCTTTAGCTCTATACAAGTACTGTGCATTGCCTGTGATCCTGTACAGCGAGAGGAAGACGTAGGTGTTACCACTGATTCCATGACAGATTCCGACTCGTTTAAGCAGTCCTCGGTTCCATACCACTTCTGCAGCATCCATAGCAGCTTGCAGAAATTCTAGTTCTCCAAAAACCTGGCCAAATTGAACCCCATGAATGTCTGTGTCATTAAAAACCAACCAAGAGCGTCAGCTCAATACTCTAATTTACCTGAGCTGCTTTTGCCATGGTAAGAGCAACACCAGGAGCACCATGACACCAATGAACTAGGCGATCAGATTCACTTCCTTCACTTGAAGGGTAATTCCCACTTGAAAACCGGTTATTGATCATATAGCGCAATGTATTTTTCACATCTTCCTGCTCATCTCTAGTGAGTTCCATATCCATCAAGACATTCATTATCCCAGTAAGGCCATGGGCAGCTCCCCAGTATCTTTTTCCATGCCATTCATACATTAGCGGGCACCTTCCTTTCCTCAATTTCCTACCAGCCGTAATAAGATCCATAACAACAGCTCTCTGCACATATTATTTTTTTTGTTCAAGAAACTGCATATATAATGATCTTCAAAGAGACACAGCAAGACAAAGATGAAGCTTTCAGATGTACGTGTACCATTGTGGCTGAGGATATGGTGCCATTCCCAATATGCTTGTTCAAGTAGGAGCATGACCACAAATAGCCCGCTCTTCCATACAGTAACTCATTTGGTATATCACTCGGGAGCCTAATCTGCACTACCACAAACTGTAAAACCACGCAGAGCAACAAACTAAATGACGACCGTTACTTTAAAAAGAACACACCTCTTGGAATTGTGTCAAGTAATATTGGAGGAGATCATTATCACCGGCATGTTTAGCAATTACAGCTCCAAGAGCGCACACACCAGCCCGTCCACACACGAAAGTGACATGCCTGAGACACGATGATCACCAAGCTAGTTAATTATGCCGAGATCATTATTAAGCCTAGAAAATTAAGTAGCCATACATGGAATTGGAAAGAACAACGAAGAGGTTACTTGGAGCCTCGAGAAGCGGAATCGCAAGCCCTAACAATATCAGAGCACAGAGCGAGATCGGCGGGGTTGCGAGTGACTTGGAAGGCCTTGAACACCAAAAAGGCGGTGCCTAGGGCTCCCGTGTAGAGCGTATAGTCTTGCAAAGTCCTCCTAGTACTACGATTCCATGTTTCTCTCACCACCTTCGCTCACCAAATCGATTGGAAACAATTAAACGAATCAATCGCAGCCGGCAGGAGCGAAATCAATCGGCGAGAGTTGAATTTGAACTTACAGTGTCCTTGATTTCGGTGGCTGAGCTGAGAAGCTGTTGGGAGAGAGATCGGAAAGGAAGGCGGAGAAGCCTGGAGAGAGAATCGCCGGTTTCAGGCGGAGGCGGCGGCGGTGCACCAAGAGCGGGCTCGGGAATAAATCCAGGCATTTCGTTGGGGAAAAAGCGGTCCGCCATGGCTGATAGGTGTCGAGCAGACGATTGAAGTTGGGAATTGATAGAAAGAGAGGAGAAGAAGAAGACGGCGTTTTAAAGAGGAAGAAGACGAGGGAAAGAGCGAAAGGGAATCGAGTTCGGTGGAGCATTCTGGACGATCCCCAAGGAGGAGGTGGCCGTTCATTTGGCTTTTTTACATGTTGTTGTTTCTCATTTTCTTCCCTCACAGATTCGCTCTATTTAATTTAATTTAATTTATTCTAGGACCGATATAATTATTTCAAATATCTGTATAGGAGTATTTGCATAGTTTTGGCTTTAATTTATAATCAGGCTGATAAGCAGGTATTTTATTATAAAAAATATCAGTCTTAATTATGGGCTCAGCAGCCTCACTCAAAATCTGATCGTAGCACACTTATAAAGAAAGCGGAACCGAATGTAATAATGTGCATGCACGATGCATGGCACATTGACACACATAAAGTGAATGGTTTATACTGTGCACGGAGACCTGGATAGTGGATTGTGCCATTTGTGCGGTGTTGTTTTAGGCATTTTAATTTCTTAGCTACCAGCGGCGGATCCAGAGTTGTTGGAATGGGGGGCGAACTTTCGCCTTGAATATTATCATCGTCTGAAGTTGGAGGGGTCTCTCTCGAGCGTCAATTGCTCGATGTCTTACGGTTCATGTTGTTCTTAGTCGATATTCTTTGTTCTTTAGGAGTCTTGATAAAAAATAAAAAAAGTTCTAGTCGGTTGCCCTATAATTTGGGCCAAATTTTTTAAATTTGATGTTTTTTGTTAAGTTTCGGGTCTAAATAACACTATCTTTATAATATATTTTTAAAAAATAGTAAAAAATCTAACATATTGAAACAAACAATGTCATGTGAGTGATTTCTTTCTTATATATCCCAAAATTTGAACCGATCTTCTCAATAAATATAATCAAGTAATAACTAAAAAATATAATCAAGTAATGAATAAATAAATGAATTGAGTTAACTAGTGTTAAATGTTAAATAATGTTTAAGCTTTTCTTCCTCACAACTAAAATGGATAATAACCAAAATTTAATTTTCTCAAATAAATAATTTTTTTTTGCAATCAAATTAACAAGTTGAATACTTGTGTACAAGAGTTTTTATTTTTGTTGAGGCAAGAGCATAAACATTTGGGTTATTTCATAGTCTAATCTATAGGTAGTGTAGGCTGTGAAGTATACTGTATTGTCAGAGTCTCAGAGAATTGATTTTTTTTTTACTTACTTTATACGGAGTAGTTGTATTTGTAGACTTCAAGCATTGATCCTTTAAAAAAAACGATGCGTTTTATAATCCTTCGTCTTCTTCGTTGGACCTAGTTGTTTCCGCCGCCCGACACCATCTCCGACGGCGACAGCCGTTCCTCTGGCTCCGCCGCTCCAGCTAGGGCTGGGCAAGAAAAACCGTAACCGAATAACCGAACCGAATAACCGGTAACCGATCACTTTTTTCTGTTAACCGTACCGGAAAAAACCAAAAAACCGGTTACGGTTAACCGACCGAGTTATTTTCCGGTTAAACGGTTCGGTTACGGTTACTAGTTTTTCAATATGTGGTTAACCGAATAACCGAATAGATAATATATATATTTTTAGAAAGAGAGCAACATAATTAAGTAAATTTAATGATATTAGACATATTTTGATAATACCCTGTGTACATTACACAAGGCGGTATGTTTAATGATATTAGACATGTTTTCATAATATACATTATACAAGGCAGTAGGTTTAGTGATGTTAGACCTTGTTCTTTTCATGGATAGTTTTGTGGTTTAATTTTTTCATTTCTAACATTGTTGATGATTTACGAAGGTCGTATATTTGATTTTTCCATACTCCATTAACGCCTCGAATGGTGAAAGCTTTAGCTTCTGGTTAGGATTGGATGCGCACTTCATTTACATATTTTATCGCCGAAGAAAATATACTCGAATTAATTAGAAGCTATGGAAAAAGGTTAATTTATTATTCCGTTCGTTAAGAAATACATGTCGTTTTAGGATTTTTCTTAAAAATTAAGAATTCAAATGAATTGACTTATGTACCCTTAATCTTAGGAAGATCTTTTATTTTCTAGTATAGATTTAAGTAATTGTTTTCAATTAGTGGGGATAATATTGAAAAAACTGTGTTAAAATATCTAAAATGACAAGTATTTTTAACAACTTAATCAGCCTAAAACGACATGTATTTCTTAACGGAGGGAGTATATTTGTTAATTTTTTTTATTTGAGTACAACGTTTTATTGTATCTCTTTCACACTACTAGATTAAAAGGCTAATGAAGCGGTCTAAAACCGCTTCATTAGGCCACAAAACCTCTGCATTAGACCTAATGCAGCGGTTTTTAACCGCTTCATCTTCTCGCCTTGCATTAGGTCTAATGCAACGGTTTTATAGGTCTAATGCAGGGGTTTTTTATTGACTTCTTAAACCGCATCATTAGGCTTGAGAACCCTTGCCTCTTTATTTCTAATGCAGCGGTTTTTAAACAAGCTAATGCAAAGGTTTTATAGGACTAATGCAAGGGTCTTTGATCGACTTTAAAAACCAATTTAATAGGTCTAATGCAGGGGTTTTTTATCGACCTCAATTACAATATAATATAATACAATATAATATATTACACTCAGCTTGCACCATATGAATGTTTATTCTTATTTATCCAATGCACATAATAGTATATGTAATAAGAATAGATCATACACAAATTAAAGTTAATATAATGTATTAGAATTTGCTCCTTGTTTATAAAATGACAATCCATTCATAAGATATTAGGATCCAACTTTAAATTAAAGTTAAAAGAACTTCTATTATGGCAGTTCTCTAGAATTATTTGCATTATTACTCTTAAAATCTGAAGCACTGCATGCTTAGAGATGGGATCAGCCTCCATGATATCATCCTAGAGAAGCAGGTCATTCCTATGCGACAAATGCGTCTTGAAGTATGTATCAAAATGATGAAAGAGTGGTCTCTAGTGATCAAAGTTCCCCTGAAAGAAATGAGAGCTTCAGATGACAAATGAACATGCACTTAAAGTTAAAAAGTGAGTAACTAATTTGAGTGTAATACATACCAAGACCTGAAAGAGTGGTCTCCAGTGATCAAAGTTCCCCTGAAAGTAAATATCAGGTACATTTAATAAAAGTTTGAACTTTGATCAGGCCAATTTAGTTGGACTTTACAGTTGTATATCACTTTCATTTTAATACTAAGATTGTTTTAAAAAAATGAGCCTTCTCTTGACAATGTCTAGATTAATAATATCGAATGAAACTAAATGATCATCAATATGGTTTACTGCATATTAATAGTCAAAAACTCATCCAGAATTGCAGCTAATGTGAAGTCAAAACAACTAAGCTCAAGCACTCATCTATATATAACAAGAACAATTCTTCATCTATATATTAAGAAGCTATCAAATGAAACTAATTGAAACACATACCTCAGATTGACCATCTATCTCTTCCACAACAGCGTTTGATCTAGTCCTACAAAAAAGAAAGTTCATTAAACTAATTGAAACAATTTTTTGTATCTGATCTACACTACACAAAAGAAAGTTCATTAATTTCCCTCAATCCATATATAAGTGTAAGGGAAATGCAACTGGATGTTTATTATGAAGTGATTTTAAATAAGTTTACATGTCTTTGATCTAGTCCTACAAAAAATATAAAGACATGAAAATTATATGATAGCTTCTCATGAAGGAAGAAAAACAAAGTTTGTTCAGGCACTTAATATTCTCATGTACTCTGAGGTGAAAGGTGGAAGAACACATGCATGAGTAGACTAACGTTTAATCACATTTACTTCTATATATATTAGTTAAAAGTTCATAAAAAAACAAAGAGAATTCAGTAATTTTAAAATGACGTCCCTACCCTGACAGTTGAAATGAAGAACAAGAAATTGAGATTGAAATGAACATATTATTATTAGTTAGTATCATATAATCATTGACAAGAATTTTGAGAAAAAGGAGCATGTTGTGTAATAATTAATGGCTTTATATTTGACACAAAAAGTATATACAAAAAGCACAAATGAATACGTGATTAACAGTCACATATGATTAGCACTTTTCTTATGCATTTATCCTCTAAAGATAAAGTTACAAAGCCGTATGATTTCAATCAGAATCAAGGAACACACATGGATTTGTTTTAGTTGTGATCGTTAAGAATACTTTTGGAATGAGATGAAAAAAGAACTTGCTCCTACAATATCTTCTATCCCATGTTATCACTCAACATTGTCTCATACTCTCATGTCAAGCTACTTCTTGTCTCTCACTCTTAAATTTTTGTCACATGCACCTAGATACGCCAAATTGAATATTTGTACCAATGTGTAAACAGATTGGGATGGCACTATGCATTAGTGCAACTAGTTAGTCGCAGAGCAAGAAAAAACACTTGTATGACAATACTACCACATCTTAGAGTTGTATGAATAAATTATTTAAAAAGCGTACAAAAATAAACAAAAGCAATACTTTGTATTACACATCTTGACATGAAAAGTGGTATAAATGCAAGCAGTTCACAGGTGAGACTCACTTAAAACGATATGACCATTCAAATGCAACACACAAAATAAGGGCACACGTTGGCTGGTAGCTATTGATAGTTATATGCTACTTACTATCAACAACAACTCAAAATTATAGAGTAGGCATTTGCCATAGTTTCTGCTACTTACTATCTTCCCTATGCTATTTATATGCTGCACTATTATTTGCTCCCTAACAACAGCAACATGACCCCCATTTAATCCCTTGCACTACACTTACCTAAAATCCATGATCTATCACTCACATATACAGTTGCACTTCCGAGTACATTGATTTATGGCTTAACGTAGAAGTTGACATTTGCTCTCATGCAAACTCAATGCAGCAATAAATCACACATATAACTGCAAATTTATAAAGAAAAAAAGGTAGTAAATTTAAAGTAATTCCATAGACAGCTTAAATGTTAATCGAGATGCTTTCAAGCTAAGTATAAACGTGATTTTTTTTATCTTACTTAATAGTAAAGACACATCACATATCATTTCTCTTACACATATATAGAACCTTTATTGTGTAATTAGTGAATTTAGGACAAAGGCAAACTACTGAAGAATTGCTTCACTGAATATGAGATAATAAGAAAGAACCTGATCCATTCCACGAGATTGAGTGCCAATGTGTCGCTCACAATCACAAGTCAATTGTGCAATTTCTTTCTGTAAACCAAAAGAAGCAATCGAATTTCAGGAAAACATCATGGAATAGTAAATTAAGCACCAACACCAAAGTTCGCACAAATGTGATTTACGTCAAACATTTTTGTAACTATACATCTTGAAGTCATATGTTAAGACAGTGAATGCAGCAAGTGATTCAAACCATTAATTGTTGGAACAATTTTCAGACCAATAAAAATCGTTAATAGAAAAAAAAAATTGGGAATTAGGTGATGAGAAGTACAGGAACAAATTTGGTACCTGCCCCAAGGTCCCATACCTAGAACCTGGTACATAAGCATAACAAAGTTTTCAGCTTGAACTCCAGCTCGTAGTAGTCAGATCCACCAACCCTGAGCTCAAGAGCCTCATAAACTCCTGCAAAATGCATCAAAACCAGATTACCATTACAAAGTCTTTCTTTCTTTTCCCTATTTTCAGACAAAGGTAAAATACAAGATGGATGGAATACCAGTGGATGCTCCCATCTGATAGTCCCACATCAGCCTAACGATCAACCAAAACAAGCAGAAAACCAAAAACACGATCATTCCAAAGAAGAGCAGATTTCTCTCTCAATCTCAATCAACAACGCAATATCGCCATTGATTCCTCACACATCAAATAGGAATTAGGTCAGGAAAATGAAACGGTCGTAAGTTTCTCAAAATCAAAGCACAATTCCTTCAACGAAACACGAATCCGAGTATCAAACTAATCGACAATCGAAAACATGCAACGACGAAAAACGAAGAAGGAAATTAAAGAGGTTAGATATTGAGAGAAACCTCAACGGCAGAATCTGGTGCCCTCGGCTTTGGGGGGGGGGTCCAGAACGAGCCTACGACGGCTGGATTGGACGTCCCTTGCGGTCCGAGGAGCGGTATCCGGAGCCGAAGGTGGCGGATCTAGCGGGGGGAAGGGCACCAGCTGTGGGACTCGTTGGCACGGGAGCCGGCGCCGATGGAGTCGTAGCGGTTGGGGGCGGCGGAGGAGCGCTTGGCGGTGCCCCAATCGCTGGGCTCGTCGGCTCGGGAGGGCTGGAGCCCCTGCAAGAGTCCTCGTCGAATCCGCCGTGGGATCTGCGGGCGCGACGAGAGTGAGGGAGGAGGATTGGTCGGCGGGAGGATCGTCGGAGAGGGAGGAGGGGGTAATGAGGGAGACGTGGCCGAAGAGGAGGCCGTCGGTGTCGGCCGGGGAGGAAGAGCAGCGGTAGAGGAGAGAGGCGCGACGATGGAGCCCGGATGAAAAGCGGAAATTTTAGGTCTTTTTAGATGGAAATTAAGCGGTCCTCGAGGGTATAAGGCGCCTCTTCGCGCTTCATTGAAAATTTTCGGACAAAACCCCTTCATTAGCCTATGCAGTAAACTGGTATTTTTTTATTGAAAAGAAAACCGCTGCATTTGAGTTTTAAAACCGCTTCAAAATCCCTTTATTTAGAACCGCTGCATAAAACCGCTTTATTATCTGTACCGCTGCATAAAACCGCTTCATTAGCTAAACCGCTGCAAATGAACCGCTTCATTACCTCTTTAATTTAGTAGTGTCATTTGTTACAATTTATAGGAATGAGAAAGTTGACTTTGGAGCAACCTTTGATGAAAATTGACGAGTCCATTTCAATTGATGATTGAAGATACACTTGGACATGTTTATGCTATGAAAAAACAATGTTTGTTTTTTGTGCTTTATGTATTGTGAAATGATATTAAGACTATGTATTTGAATTTTCTATTTTGACATCTATTAAAGATGTGCAATATGTATTAGAGACCAGGTTAACGCTCCACTAAATAGTTTAATTTATAAGCTTTTTTTAAAATATGGTTATTGGTTAACCGAAAAACCGTACCGAATTTTCCGGTTAACCGAAACCGGTTAACCGGAAACAACCGGTACGGTTACGGTTATCGAAATTCAATAACCGAACTTCCAATTAACCGGTTTCCGGTTAACCGGAAATCCGGTTAACCACCCGTGCCCACCCCTAGCTCCATCCCTTGCGTTCACAACTCCATCCCGACCAGTCCCTGGCGCCCAATCCCGCCCCGCTCCCGCCCCGTTCCGGCCCCATCCCGCCCCGCTCCCGTCGCTCCGGCCGCTCTGTTCCTCGCTACTCTACAGAGGCGCTCCGGCACGATGGGGGGCGGCCGCCCCCCTCCGCCCCCTAGATCCGCCGCTGTTAGCTACTACAGTTATATGTAACGCTGCTGATTGTGCCTTCCACCGTTCCACGTACACTTATATAGTAAAGGATTAAGGCTCCGTTCGGTAATTAGCTGAAAGCTGGAACTGAAAGCTGAAAGCTGGGACTGACAGCTTTTAGCTGGAACTGGCAGCTGAATCCGAAAGCTGGATTTACTAGCTGAATTGAGTAAAAATTGAAATGAGTGTTCGGTAAAGTACATAGCTGAATCCCGAAAAGGGTAATAAAAGATTACCAAAATACCCCCAAAAGTAAACATAAAAACAAATTTATTTACCCCCCACGTGATAGTCACGTGTTCCCTCCTATTACCCATTTGGGTCAAAATTCCTTCGTTCATTTCTGCCCAGCTTCATTTCAACACAATTTCACTTGCTTCCCCGTGAGCAGCCCAACACCGGTGACGAACGAACGTGGTCGACTGGTCGGCATTCCCATCTCGGCCCGACGAGCAGTACACCGGCGCCGGAGAGAGAGAGGTCGTCCTCGGCCGAACAAAGGCGTTAAAGTCCCCCTCAATAGATTCGATTTCAGCTCCGGTAAGAGTCCTTGCTCGCCCTCTTTTGAATTCGTTCCCATTGTTGTTTGGCCGAGATTGTAGAGGGCTTCCATTGTTTTTGGATTTGTGTGTTAGACGTTGTTGGAATTGTGGTATGCCTTCCTTTGATTTTTCAGATTTTGATCGATTAGGGTTTATTGTCGGAATGTTGTGTAGTATGTAATTGTGTGCTACGA
The DNA here is from genome assembly GCA_934048045.1 of Polygonum aviculare. Classification (NCBI taxonomy): domain Eukaryota; kingdom Viridiplantae; phylum Streptophyta; class Magnoliopsida; order Caryophyllales; family Polygonaceae; genus Polygonum; species Polygonum aviculare. The sequence continues at coordinate 20,000,788 of OW204025.1, read as the reverse complement.
AATAGGATTTTGATCGATTAGGGTTTATTGGGCTTTCAGTTCTTCATGAATGCATGTCGGTATGGAATCTGATTTTGGGCAAATATGAAAATTCAATTCAGTTTGGGGCTCCGATTTGGGGTTTTGGGGCTTCAATTTGATTATATTGGTGTGACAAGCATGATGATATTGACTGAGTGTTAGTGCGAAAGGATAGGGTAGAATGTCGTCGTCGCAGGGTGGTAAGTCTGTGGCCACGGACGCGGACGCCGACGCAAAAAGCGCGTCATGGTCCAACGAGGAATCGAAGTCCCTAATAAGTATATGCCAGGGATACCATAAGCAAAATGGGGTCTCAACCCACTTTGATTGGGTTGAGATTGCGGCTAAGCTGACGAGAGAGCATAAGAGACCCTTCACCAAACTAGAAGCGAAGAAAAAGTTTGACTACATGAAGAAGGTTTGGAGGGTGTGGTGTGAGCTTCGAAACAGTGAGACCGGTTTAGGCTGGAGTTATGCTACTGGACCCGTCACCGGGACCGATGAATGGTGGGATATGAAAATCAAGGTACTCGCTCCTTTCGAACAAAGGTGTACATTTGCTTATTGCATTTCACTATTATTATGATTACCATGTTATGATGTTATCTATGTTTGTTCAGGAAAATGGAAAGTATAGGCGGTTTAAGCACACTCCACCGGACTCCGAATTGAGTGAGATGTGAGACACACTCTTCGGGAGCATTGTCGCCACTGGGAAGCGGGCAAAATCTGCCACCCAGACGCGGGCCACGCCATCCGAGCCTTCAGAGATGACCCAAGCACATTCAGCCCCACCACCTTCAAGTGGAAGGACAATGGCGGACCTAGTTGCGATGAACGACGATCTGGATGAGGATCTGCAGATGCGGGACCTTCAGAACGATAACCTCGCGAACCTAGGCGCTGATGAGTCGCAACCCATTGACATTGAGGTCATGAACAAGAGGATGAAGGATGAATGCGGTGAGGGATCATCTAAGCACAAGAAGAAATGCTTCGGTGGTGCGGCTTACGTACAAAAACAGAACGAAGAGGTCACCGATGATACGGGAAAGGTGATATCACTTCTGGAGCAGTCATTGACCGCCAACAGCAACAACGCTTCTTGCCACAAGGACCCAGAGTTTGATCAGGCCATTCATGCAATCTACGGCATGGCTGATTTAGGGATGCTCAAGCTGTGTGATGATCTGTGGTGCTATGCTATTGATCTAATGAACGATGACCGCACCCGGCGTTGCTTCATGGCTCTAAAGTCGGAAAGTGACAAGTTGGCGTGGCTGAAACTCAGGTTTAACAAGTTGAGTCACAATTGAGTATGTGATGGAGAAGTTGGGATGCTGGAGAAGTTGTGTTTTTCAAGACTTTGTTGGTCTGTTTTCTTGGTTATGTTGTGTGGATTTTCTATGTGGATTTTCGGATGGTTTGCGAGACTTTGGTGCTCTGTTTTCTTGGTTTTATTTGCGAGACAGTTTTCGGATGGTTATGTTATGTGGATTTTCTTAGGTTGTGATCAAACATGATTACTCTTTGAATGAATATTTGAACCGAAAGTTGTGTTTCGATTTACGGCTTGCATAATAGGTTCCTTGCATATCGTGAGATTTCAACATTTACCGTTTCATTTTTCAGGATAAGTTGGCACGATGACGAGGCCACCTGTGCGGGGATTGTCTACCACACAAATTATAATCATTTTAGGCCTTCTCGCCCTCTTTAAGATCCGGAAGCGTAAGCGTTTAACGAACACGTACTTCCGCAAGTACGTGCACAAGGTCCCTTGTTTCACGTCACCTCTCACTGGTCATCTCTGGATGCGAGAGATTATGGATTCTGGCTCCGAAGTCCGATGCATCAATGCATTCAGAATGGAGCGACACGTTCTTGTGAGACTGTGCGATGAGCTGCAAGCCCACCATGGTCTGAAACCCTCGAGGAACATGACGGTACTAGAAAAGGTGGGAATACTCTTGTACACCGTTGTAGTGGTGGCCTCGAACCGGGCGTCATACGAGCGGTTTCAACGATCTGGGGACACCATAAGCCGCACCATCCATGAGGTCCTTGACTCGATCACAGGGAGTTCGTGTGGGTCGGGAGGGCTAGCTGGCCGGATGTTGAACCCCCGGGATCCGATGTTCACAACTATCCCCGAACAAGTCGAGCACGATACTCGGTACAACCTGTTCAAGGTATTCGTGATGCCCCCTTGCGAATGAAATTAGTTCTTATAACAAGTTTGCCAATCTTATTTCCCGTTTGGTCGTGCGAGTGCAGGGTGCGATTGGTTGTATTGATAGGACCCACATTTCATGTTGTGTGCCCCGAGCCGATCAATTGCCTTATCGAAACCGAAAGGGCGTATGCTCGTTCAATGTGATGGCGGTGTGTGACTTCGACATGCTATTCACCTTCATTTCGTGCGGGTGGGAGGGGAGTGCACACGACGCACGTGTATTTGATCATGCTCTTAACACACCTGAAATGAACTTCCCCCACCCTCCTCCCGGTGAGTTGGTTTTGTCGTCGGGCTAAAGTTATGAATTTCCCCGTTAATCCTATTTAGGTGAAATGCATGTCGGTATTGGTGTAGGGAAATACTACCTTGTCGACAAGGGATACCCGGACCGGGCTGGATACATGGTGCCCTACAATAAGGTGAAGTAACACTTGTCGCAATTTCAGAACGCGGTCCCGAGGAGTGCAAATCAAGCCTTTAACAAGGTTCACTCATCCTTGCGGGGATGCATCGAGAGGTGCTTTGGGGTCTTGAAGAAAAGGTTTCGTATGTTGGTTCAAATGCCTAGCTATTCCCTGGACACACAAATCGACCTAATCATGTTCTGCTTTTGCATCCACAACTTCATTATTCATAACCGGGTCCAAGACACATACCTTGAGGATGAATATGAGGACCTAGACTTACCCCCTTTTATTAGGCCGGAACGAGGTGTGGACAACGCACCGGGTGGCATGAGGCGCGTCAGAGATGAGATCGCCTCGGAGATTTGGAGGGCACGACGCTATTGGTGAGGATTACCGAATGGTGGGTCAATTAGGTGCGAGAATTCGGGATGGTTTCTGGTTGGTCACTTATGGAGCATTAGCTATTACACTTTGGTTGGCAACCTAATTATACTTTTGTGAAGTAATTGCAAACGAAAGTTCACTTTCCTAATGAACTTTATGATGTAATTGCAAACAATCAGGCATCTAGTTATTATATATCATATGTAGAACTAGTTATGTGGTCAATAGTCATAGATGATTAGTTATAAACATGCGTTCTTATATTAAAAGTCATTTGCGAATTCAAATATAAAATATCCGAATTTGAAAAAAATTCGATCATAATAAATTTATTTAATTCATATTTTCCAATTTAATAGAGAAATAATCTAGATCAATATATTCATCGATATATAACAATTATCCGTGTTTTTTTTATCCTATTTAAACTTGAGAAGTTACCCTTTGCTCAATAACACATTTTTTTTGACACAAATAACACATATTTTGGACACAATACAACATTTTTTTACTATCAAGAGTAACACTTGTTTTGGCCCAAAAAAACACATGTATTTATCCCCTCTCAGCTCACCCCTCTCCCCTCTCGTGTTCTTCAATTTCACAAAAGTGAGAAAACACGAGTAAGCGGCCGTCGCCCTCTCGCCGGCAACAAATTAGGTGGTTGTGGTCCTCTTTCACCCCTCTCCCCTTCGGTGGTAAGCCTCTCGCTCTCATTTTTCCGATTCTTTGATGCTCCTCTTTGGAATGCTAGTGTGCTCTGTTGTCTAGGTTATGAGCTTCTACCGATTAGGGTTTTGTGATATAGCTAGAAATTACAACTTTTGTAATGCTCTAGGGGTTTTGAATCAAGTCATCTTTATTTAGCTCTTGATTCACCTTGATCGCGTCTTCCCTGCAGCTTATGGGTGGAGGGCCTGCAAAAAATCAAGTCAGAAAAACACAAGAATAGGACTGGAAAACTAGTGATGCCACTAGGGTAGTGCCTTTCAAGATTAACAAAAGCATTTGCCCTCAATGTCCATATAACAACGAGAACTATCATGCTAGTCAACTGATAATTTGGTTCTAAGCTGTATGGTTCTAAGCTGGGAGTTTCTTTGATTCTATCATTTGAAGAAAATTTGGTTCTACTCTTGATCCTTCATGAGCATTGACGTACAATTGTCACATTGTTTCAAGTTTGAACCACAAGTTGGTTATTTGGTTCTAGTGCTAGGCTCCATCTTCCAACAGCTTCATTTATAGTCTGTCTATCATGTCCTTTGGTGGCCCTAGCTAACTTTGCATCAAACTGTCATGGTCTTTGGAGAATGCTATAACCTTGGCCGCTTATATGATTCAGTTGTTTGTTTCATCATGTTAGATCGTGTCATTGTAGTCATTAGTAAAAACTTGCAAAGATGTACTTCATGAAAATTTCAAGATTACGATCTTTTTTTTGTTATCGCATTGTGTATGCTTTGTATGTTGATGTGTAGGAAATGTCTACTGCATCAACTGGTTGGAATTACCTGGGAACGACCGATGGGCCTCAATCGGGTTACCATGTGTGTCTTTACGGAGCGACAGCTACCATGAAATACTCTGGAACGGTGGCCAACCTTGGACGACGCTTCTATAGTTGTGCGAATTATATGGTATAATATCTCCCAATTGGTATGATATGTGAGCACTTCTTGCTAATTGTTTGCTTTTGAGGGTTTTGTTGTTTCATCGTGTTTTTTTGTTCAGAAGCACAAAAGATGTGGCTTTTTCCTATGGGTTGATCCACCTCTACCGGACGAAGTTAAGCGTGCCATCAAAAGGCTTATAAAGGATAAAGAAGAGGAGAGGGACAAGGCAAGACGCAGAGCTAATTTGTTGTTGAAGGTGTTACTTGTTGAAGAGGAGAGGGACAAGGTGTTACTTGTTATCGCTAATTTGTTGTTGAAGCTAATTCATGTAGTCCACTTTGTGTTGAACTAGGGATGAGTGGAATTTGTAAGCTAACAATATTATGTGACTTCTGTACTAGACAATGAGACTTTAGTTATGTAACTTATTAATTTATGTGACCGGCTGTATGTTAAAAAAAACAATCAACTTTGAAAACAACAAGTTCTAAATTGATCACAATCAAAGCAGTCCATTAGAAATCCATTACATTAGCTTCATCGAAGATCAACCGACCGAAATGAAATGCAAATTGCTTGAAAGAAAAAACATTGAAATGGAAAACCACGCTCAAATCGTACTTCCACAAGATCACCAACATGAGCTCTCACCACCACAACCTTGCTAGAATTCCTCTGACTTGGTTTCTTCGGATCCACCACTTGTCCCGCCTTCGTTGTACTCTATGGCAATGATCTCGTCCCCATCCTCCATACCGAGCTGCAAAAAGAACCCATATTAGGTTGAATAATAAACTGAAATGGGGTAATGGTGTTTTTTGGCCTTACATCAAAAGGGGTGACTAGGTGAATTAGGTCAGTGATTCGTTCCCCATCGAAGTAGAAATCAAACCCATTGCATTGCCAGGTCCGTTGTTCCATATATGCGGTAAACAGTTTTTTGAGGGGCGACGATCGTTGTAATTTAGTGACAACTCGCCATCCTTGCTGCATTACAAGAGGACGAATATGCTCAAAATGTGCATGAAATGTAAGGCTCCGTTTTTGTTATCGCAAGTTCTTGTGTGGATTGCGTGAGGTTTTACGAACTCACCGGCCCAACAATGCTTACTTCCAGCTTCGCGGGCCTCACAGGGCTGTTGCTGCCAATTGCCTCCATGCTAGCCGACGGCCTAGGTCGAGCACGGGCCTGCCGAGCTTGAGCAAGGGCACGCATGCCAACCATCGGGTTCGATGAGCCAACATTATTGTACTCTGGGGCAACAAACAACCCGAGCTCGGTTGACCTGCATGAGTCATACACATATGGATCTATGTGGTCTACGTTTTTTGGTTGGGTTTAAACACAATTATTTTACTCTAATCAACATATTATAGCAAACAACTTTAGTGTTCAAAGGTTCATAACATCAAGAATAGGATAGTTAAAAAAGAGTCATACACAAACGGCTACCATAATAACATATTACACATAAGTTCATAACACCATCAAACGTTCTTCAATTACATCCAAAGAAAGAACATAATTCCATCACAAAACAACCACAAAGTACCAAATCCATTATTACACACCCAAAACAGTTTCACAGAGAGTTCGGACAAAAGCATTAAAACACAAAACAAAGGCATGGATAACAAGTTTACTCGGACTCGTAGTTGGCATTGACTGGGTTCGCAGGAGGGGGCGGGAATTGCATGTAAAGGTTGGAGTAGACCGCCTCCCACGTTGCAACCTGCTCGTGCTCAATATCCAGTCTCCTCACCTTCTTTGCAAGGTCTCCGCAAACCTAACATACAATCACATTAGAGCAAACCCTTAACCAACTAAACTGAACCTATTTTGATTTCATTTTTTTTTGTAAACTACTCACCTGAGTGGCATTTGCCCACCACTGGTCATCAGCCACCAACTTCCCGGTCTCTTGGTCCCACGTGAACTGAAGCCCAGTTTGCCTCATATTCTCATACATCCTCCACTTCTTCTTGTTGTAGTCAAACCTGTTCTTGAAGACCATGGGCGAGAGTGCGTGTCCAGTCCTCTCAAAAAACATGGTGGCCACGACTCTCCAGTTTGTGTGGCCGGTCTCTCCCATGAACCTCCTCCTCTGTAGATAGATGTCGTACATGTCCTCATCCATGGCTGCGTTCCAGGTGAATTCCCCTGCCATCGTTGTCCTACAAACAGGAAGCTTGTTGTAAACAATATGCAAATATATTTTCAGAATGTTGATGAAAGAATTTTCTGTCAAAAATTCATACCTGAAGTTAAAGTTTTCTTGCTCTATTTGGGGGTTTCATAGATGTTGTTCCACAAATTGAGTTGCCCACTCCAAGCCTTTTATAGACATATTGCACCTGTTATAAAAAAACCAGGAAATAAGTGCATCAATGGGGCTGACTCAACTGTCTACTTGTTAATGCATGTATAACTGCATCAATGCATCACTGTAGCTGGTTTGGAGAGGTCTCAACACAGTTTTCAGCAGTATTAATGCAACAGTATCAATACAGCAATAAATGGAGACGAAAATGCAGCTTTTTGCAGCTGTCTGCACAGTATCAATGCAGCTTTGAACACAATCAATGCACACAGTTTGTTTTCAGCTTTCAACACTATCAATGCACACAATTTGATTTCAAACAAATCACATTTATCAAAACAACAGTTAATTTGCATATTTTAACACTATCAATTTCATCTTAGGGAAAGTTACAACTCACACTTTTGAAGCACAATTTTGAATTCCAGGGAAAAAATGAAGTCAGAAAATTAAGACAGACAAGTTTTGATGCATTGATACTATTTTGCAGCTTTCATAAACAGTTTTGAACACTATCAATGCATCAATGCATGTAAAAAACAGGACGATGCATATTAACACAGCCACACACCCAAAACAAAAAACAAGAAGAGGCACGTTTCTGCATCATATTAAAAACATAGAACAAAGCCACATACCTAAAAGAAAATATAAAAAAAGGAGAGAAAAGTGTAGAACATATCTCAATATTGAAGTTTCACTCTCTGCACCAAATTCATATTTAATGCAACTTCATTCCCTTCAAAGGTTCTGCATCATATTCAGAAGTTCAATTTTATCATGTACTCATATTAAAATAATCATAAAATGAAAGAGAAGAAAGAGAAGGCAGATAGAGAACAACAAAAAAACATACCAGTGACTAGATTTTTTACTCACTCACTCCTCCAACTAGTGTCTCCAAATAAAGTATCACCTCTCACTGGTTAAATTGTTTTGCATTAGTTAGAACCATTAATTAATAACCCTTTTGAAAATAATCAAGAAATACTGAAATTCTGTTGCAGAAGAAAAAGAAGGAATGAAAGGAAAGTTGTAAAAATTTGTACCTTCTAGCTCAATTCATTCTTCACCAAGAAATGCACCAACTCCAAGAGATGAACAACCAGGTCCTGAGACAAATAAGATATGCAATTAAAGCTGTAATTGTGCTCAATTTTGCCATATCTGATTCATATATTTTAACAAGATTTTGAAAACAAGTGCTTCAATTTTGCTAATGCTGTAATTGTGTTCAAATTAAAGTATCAATAGATGACTCAGAGATGACTCAGAGATAAGACAGTGCTCAAAATAAATGTCCCATCTTGCTGCTAACATTATCTTGCAAAATAAAACCTACAACCCACACATGAAGTGCTGAAATAGTAATGATATCACATGCAAACGAGTCATGAATTTTAAAGTACATTCATCACAATATAATTCAAAGAATCAATCCATGAAGATATTCAGAGCATATCAAGATAATTCAGAGCATAACAAGATCATCCCCATCAAACTATGAAGATATCATATTATAAAAAACTCTCAAGTTTGTAGTCACTCATCAAATTTACAACAACAACTTTGTCTGTTTTTTTGCAAGTTCAAGAGTGGGTTCAATTGCTAAACAAGTTTGCCAATCTTGTGGATAAGCCTCATCTTATTCAATAATCAAATACTAATTAATAATCAGGGATTGAGTTGGAGCAGAAGAGACCACAGCTAGACCTTAAACAAACAAAACAAACAACTACTAATCAAATCAGATATGTCCAAGATTAATCTTATAAAAACATTATACGAGTAATAGACAAGAAAAATGCAGAGGCTAACAATATGTACAACTAAGCCTAACACTAAAGGAAAAAGACAACAAAAGATGACCACCAGCACAAAGCTAGATACATGTTAGGTCTCTAAAACAGATAGAAAACCAAAGAGAAAACCACAAGATCCCATGTCACAATATAAGATTACCAATATAAGATTACCTTTTCATAACAATTCCAACAGACAGCACATTCACCAAAAGAAGCAATATTACAAAAAACATAAACAATAATTGTTGGAAAAAAACACAAGCCAAATTCAGTTTTCTATGAATATGCACATTCATTTTCAACATACCAAGGTTTGGAAATCATCCCTATGATCAAATTGCTCTCCAATCATTACAAGTTTAAATGGTATAAGTGTTCACACTCAAGTGGTAAAATGATCAAGGTGCAAGAGAAGTCAAAAAACAGAGATATGAAGGTACCTCAAGTAGATGGGGAGGAGGAAGAGGAGGTGCATCCATGTTTACAGTCAGAAGGTCCATCATTTACCTCAAACAACTTTAACTAAAAGACAAAAAGTATTTAATCCATGATAGGTGATTCAAAAATACATTAGAAATGTAGAGGTTTTGCTCTTGAAATTAGTCTCAAACCTTAGATGCTAGCCATTCTCTCACCTGATGCAGAAATCCATCATTAGGGCAAACAAATTGACAACTCTTCTTCAATGAATCAAGTGCATCTGTAACATATACCAACAAAACAAAGGCCTTAATATCACAATGAGCTGCATAAGTTCAACAAAGGAACCACAAAGTTCATGAACAATTTTTTGTTATTCAGACCTTCAAGAGATAGATGCTCAGATCTCATGAGATATGTTATAATGACAGCTGCACTGCAAAGAAAACAACATTGAATAAGCAAAAAGTTTTTCAAGCTGAAATTTAAGTTTACATAATTAATTTCTGAAAGCAATGAGATTTTCCAAAGTTGGCTTGGTTTGGAACTTACAACAAACAGAAGATCTGCAACTTTGAGCCAAGTAGAATTCCTTGGCTTCAAATTTGTATCCAAGGGCCCAATTTGTTGGAAATTTCCAATTCCTACCCCAGAAGCTCCCTACACGGCCATTTCCATATAGAGAAAAAAAATACAAAAAAAACATGTTCAATACACTACATAATTGATCGGGGTATGGGATTTAAAAATTAGTTTATAATGATTCAACTAAACTAGTATTGCTTACAGGTCCTCCTTGGAGCCATAACACAATTGGCCATGGCTTCTTGGGGACTTCAACTCTAAATGGGCTTCTGTAAAGCCAATAGAACAAGTGTGCTTCTGCATCCAGAAAATCACACCAACATCACAAGTTGCTTAAAATCAATCTGCAAACTAATGGATAATTAAGAAAAAATATTGAATCTTTCTTAGGAAATGCATGAAACTAAATTGTGGGTATTGTTCTTTGAAGGATTAAACTTACTAGGTCTGACTTCAACATAGGCCCAATCCTGTGATTCATCATCATGATGATGCCTGATTCCAGATGCAGGCCTTCCATGAACACAAGATGGAGCACAGATTAGAGCAGCCAGAGAAAGAAGAAGACAAACAAGTAGAGCACCAAAATCAAAACCCTTTGCCATGTTTCTTCACAGAACAAGAGAAACCCACTTTACAGATTTAAAAGCACAAGCTAGATAATCCATTGTCCTTACCTTTGCTCCTCCTTTTTTGTAAAGCAGAAACGAATCCACTCTTAGCTTGATCTTTAAACATTGTTCCTTTAAGGGTTACCAACTGCAATTTCTGAAGTCACCCCAGAAAGAGCTTATGAGAAATAGAGAGACCCAGAAGCCTGAAATGGAGAAAACAAAATGTTCAAAACTGACCATGACTCAAACCATGACTCATGACAACACAATCCAAAGCTTATTATTCAAAACTGACCAACCTTTCATGTTTGAACACCAAGATCTCCAATGATTGTTCCTGGTTCCAGCTTATGATCTATAATGCAACCTCCAATATTAACAACTGGGATAAACAAAACACTTGATATATAAATACTGAAATCACACAACGAACAAGTACAATGCTGATTGTTGTTGATGAATGTTGTTGTAATTACTGAAATCACAATTTGTTCATATACAAAATGATGAGTGTTGTTGTAAACCTAGAGCTAGGGTTTCAGAGATGAATGCAATTCGTCTACAAAATGTTGAGTGTTGTTGTAAACCTAGAGCTAGGGTTTCAAAGATGAATGCAATTTGTCTAGAAAACGTACAATGAAGCTAGGGTTACTCCATTTCAGATCTGTGCCACGAACCTAGGGTTTCTCGATTTCAGACCTGTCAAACAAAGTGGAGGCAAGAGTGAATCAATAACTGGAAAACCACAACACAAAGGAAAGGGAATCGATTTCTTACCACTCGCCTAGGGTTCTTCGAAAATCACCGGCCCTCGGTCCAGATCTGTGGAGCTCGATCGAGATCTGTGGAAGAGAATGGAGGAGAGGGGAAATCAGAAGGTGTTTATCGAAGACGGAATAACACAAAGGGAGAAGAGTCGGGACTTACTGGTGCGAACGGAGCCGGTGAGGCTTCGAAGCGAGCTCGTCGGCGAGAGAACAAAGGTGTAGATCTGGATCGAGCTTCTTCCAAAATCGCATAGTAGAGAAGAACAGAGGTAGATGAGGGGTAATGGGATTTTTGTTTGAAATTATGGGAGGGGCATCGAGGAGACGCTACACGCTAGGACGCAAAATAGAGAGACGCTAATCGGAGACGCTGGTTGAAAACACTACAATCTGGGGGGTAGGGGGTAGCATCCAGCGGAATTTCGCCTACCATCTACCTCCACCCGCTTCACCCGAACACACCACCGGAGTAGCGTCTCGCGGCCGAGAAGCTCTATCTAGCCCTAAAACGCTACTGCCGAACGGACCCTAAAGGTGGTGCTACTCAATTGTAAAATCATATACTCGTCTGATTAACCACGTTGTGTAATGCATGCCCGCTCCATTATCCAATCGAACATACTTATGTATCGAAAAATATAATACACATTTTATTATAAGATCGATCATATTCAATTTATTTATGTATAAAAGATGTTACACTTGGTTTTAAAGTCAGCTAATACCTTCGACCAAAAAAAAAGTCACAGCTAAACAAAACATATACAGTAATATTTTTCACACAATTAAGCGGTGCCATATTTGCAAAGATTTTTTTATTTAACTCACACAAGAATATCCTCATATTAAACTACTGTCTAGGTGAAGAGGTTACCCAATTCTAAAACGTCTTTCCTAGGGTTATCAAAAAAAAAAAACAAAAAAAAACGTCTTTCCTAGGAGGACTTAACCGTTAAACCAAATCTTCCAAGACTTCAAAAGTTTATTTGTTGTTGTCTAACGGTATAGGTGATCAGATTATTGTTCATTTAACGACTGCTAGTCCAATTATTTATAGGACGTGCTGTGCTCGATCCGTTCCATTGGGACAGTAGTCCACATAATATAAATTGAGAACCCATAGCCGATATGTTTGCTCATGTTTATAGCGATTAGCACAATCCGTACACACACAAAATAGTACACGACAAATGACGGCAACCATAGAATGAATACAAATGACTGCTACCATTTCCAAAATTAGATCAAAACCAACTACAATTACGCAGATCAACGCCGCCTTAACACCGCATATGATCAACTCGATCAATTCATCCCCACACACAATTCACGATTGATTTCGACTCCTCCGTCGCATCCATGGAGCTGGCTCCGACAATCGCATTAATCCTCTGTTGTATGTCTCTCGCCCACGTATCACATTCTGACCCGGTCTCAGGCAACGGCCTTCGCGTGGGCTTCTACGCAACCACCTGCCCCCGCGCCGAGGCCATCGTCCAGGACACCGTCAAGCAGGCCGTTTCCCACAATCCAGGCATTGCACCCGGCCTCATCCGCCTCCATTTCCACGATTGCTTCGTCCGAGTACGTCCTTATATATTTTTCCCTCCCTTTCATTCTTCTATCCGTTTCCGTTTCGAATTTAAAATAAGAATAAAATAGTATGATGCACACTTATACGTACATTAGACCAAATTATCCACACGTTAGTTTTGTGTAAAATAGGGATGCGACGGGTCGGTGCTCCTAAACACGACGCCGAGCGGCGAGCCGGTGGAGACGACGTCGCAATCCAACATCGGCTTACGCGGCGAGAAGCAGATCGAAGCCGCGAAAACCCGGCTGGAGGCCGAATGCCCGAACACGGTCTCCTGCGCGGACATCCTGGCCTACGCGGCGCGGGACGCGGCCGTCCTCTCCCGCTTCCCGCACTACGACGTGCCCGCGGGGCGCCGCGACGGCTCCGTCTCCACGGCCCGCGAGGCCAAGGCCAACCTCCCGGTCCCGTACTCGCGTGACGTGCACGCGATGACCGTGATCTTCGAGAAGAAGGGGCTGTCCACGCTGGACCTGGTGGCCCTCCTGGGGGCCCACTCGGTGGGGCGCTTGCACTGCAAGGTGATCGCGAGAGCCATCGAGGGCGGCGGCGGCGCCAAGGAGCTCGGGATCGACGGCAGGTACGCGGAGCATCTGAGGCGGCGGTGCCCGGCGGGGAAGGAGGACGCCGTGGTGTCGCTGAACCCGTCGAAGGTGCCGTTGAACAGGATCCTGTCGAACAAGTACTATCAGAACGTGGTGAACGGGAAGGCGGCGCTGATGAGCGATCAGGCGCTCATTAACGATCCCGAGACCAGGAGGATGGTGGAGGAGATGGCCAATGACTCGGGTTTGTGGACGGCCAGGTTTCAGGCCTCCATGGTCAAGATGGGGATGATTGAGGTGTTGACTGGAGACCATGGGCAGATTAGGAAATCTTGTGGCGTTGTAAATCGCTGATCAACGTTGGGCCCGTTTTAATTTCATTAGGATTGTATGGGCCGCTATAAAGACTATATATAATGAGTGATCAGTTTGGCCCATAAAATTGTCTGCTTTTGGGAGCATACAGTCATACACATTATAAATCACGTCGACCTAGCTATTAGCTCTTGGGTTTTCCTTATTTTAGACAAATAAGAAGATAGACTTGTTTTGCATAATAAACGACTATTTTGTGATGTCATGAATAATTACGTGCCCTAAACATAACATGTGCATAGAGCTGCACAAAACACCAAATGCCAAACTAATGAAAGGTTATGCTGACAAGTGACAGCTCTGAATGATGAGTTAGTTTTTATTGGTAAAGTGTCCTAGGCCTTTTTGGTCATGTCGATCGATTTTGCGCCAACTGTACTTTTGGCATGACACACTGAGAAACCGTTAGCAATATTTGGACTTTGACGACTTGACGTAACTCTATGATGGCCATGGTCAAGTAAGTGCACACTACTTCTTCGGTTCACTCCGGAAGTAAAAATTAAATGATTGACTTTCTTTTCTATATAATTCGTATGATAAGGGAATTGGCTTTTGTAGAATTTTAGATATGTACTCAACTCTATCATGCGATGAGCATAGGCGCATCGCAATCTGAAATTAATCATCCACTACATTGGTAATTAGTTGGTCAACGCCTCCAAACATAATAAAATAACTGAACAAATTTTCTTCTATTTATCAAATGGTTTTCGTACATAGTATAATTTTTGGGTTTAATGGGCCTTTTCAATAGAATGACGTCCCTACTTGGAGCATTAAGTGCACACATGCAAGTGTCGATCAAGGATTGTCGTACGTGTTCACATGGTTGTTAATTAAAACACATATGCATAGATTATTTCTTTCTTTGGGTCAAATCCATCCTACGTAAATCAAGGACATTTTGGTGGATAAACGTAATATAGTAGCTAGCACTCTATAATTTCAATCGTTAATATGTGGTTATAATTGAGACAAACACGTAGTAATACGTACGTGGGCAGTTGGTAGCATGCTAGCATGTGGCGTATAGCCTAATTCATGACAAAATTCAAGATTTTTCATCACATGTACCGAGTCAGTTGCCCGTTATAATAATGCAACTAATAATAATGCAACTAATAATAATAGCACCACCTTTGAACTTTAAAAGAGATTAATTTAGATCCAAGAATATAATTTTTTGGTACAAAGATCCAAGAGTATAATTAATGGATGATTATGGATCGGAGGAGTATTGTTTAGTGTTTACCCCCCCTTTAAAGACATTAATTAATCATCAAGTAATAATCAATACAAGTCGAGTGTTGGATCAACCCACTCTACGTACATTTTGATACTTTTTCAGCATAAAGTCCAACTCCATTTACAGTCATTTCTCTAATAAAAAACCGCAAAAACAGGAAAAATTCGAAACGCTTAACACTCATTTCATTTATGATCTCTAGCTAGCTACTTCATTTATAATGTTGCTTGTTCATTCATCAATGGAGTAGGTCCAGATCGAATCGAGGATATTCCGATTCAGCTCTTTTTCTGATGGAATCTTTAAACGCTTTGCAGTTTTTGTTCAGTTCTCAGCCCTCTTTTTTGCAGCTAAACATTTATGGCGTCAGAAAATAATAATAATAATACTTTAATAAACGGGGAATTGAAGAAGCACAAGCAAGTTTCCGGGAAGTAAGGTTTGTCTTAAATGAGATCTCTTCTGGGCCCAAAGAAAGTTGCACAAATTTTGTCAATTTGAGTGCGAGCGAGTCAACTTGTCCCGGTAACTTGGGCGGCAAAGAGATTAGCAGAAGGTGAAATGGTAGAATTTGAATCCACAAGAATTGGAGGAGGTGTGCAAGTTCAGTCTCTACTCTGACCAATTAGTTCCCAAAAAATGCTGTAATTCAGGTATAGAAGTTGCCATCAACTTGATGTCAATTGAAGAGTTTATTGGATTCCATTCCAGAAGCTGTATAAGCTGAAGAGATCGGAACTTGCTGCTGTTTCGCGTTCAAAGGCTCTTATGGGTTGATTAGCTAGCAATTTAGGACCATCTACAAGGTGTTCGATCAAATGGCTGAGGAAACTGATGATAGATCTTTGGCTCTTACTCCTACTTGGTCTGTTGCATCCGTGCTTACCGTCTTTGTTGTTGTTTCGCTGCTCGTGGAGCGGTCCATAAACCGGCTGAGCAATGTGAGTTTCTGTTTCAGTTTTCTTTTCTAGCTTGTTTTAAGATTCTTGCAGGCTGATGCTAATCACTTGATTACAGTGGTTGCGGAAAACTAATCGCAGACCCTTGCTTCAAGCTGTGGAGAAAATGAAAGAAGGTGATTTCCGGATGAAACATACCTATAAGCTTATTGGGTCATCAGCTCTTAGCATATGAGATTGATCAAAATAGACTCTTATTGTTGCTGTTTGAAATTTGAAATTGGGTGTGCAGAGCTGATGTTGCTTGGATTCATCTCTCTTCTATTGACTGCCACCTCCAGCACAATATCAAACATCTGTATAGATTCCAAGTTCTTTAACAGTGCATTTGCGCCCTGCACTAGATCTGATGTTGACGAACAAAATCATGACAATGCCGCCGGGTCTGGGGAGCGTAAGCTTTTGATGACCTCTCCGTCTCTTGTGTTTAGGAGAGCTCTCAGTGGATTCAACCTCAATAAGTGTCCCAAGGCAAGCTGCTTTTCTTTTTCATCCTACTATATATATTTTAGAATGCATTTATTTCGAGTTATGTTCACTGTGCCTACTTTAATTGCATTTGGATGCATACACTTAATGTTGAAGTTTCTTTTTTTTTCAGGATTATGAGCCATTTGTGTCTTATGAAGGTCTTGAACAGCTGCATAGATTCATCTTTATCATGGCTGTGACGCACGTGACTTATAGCTGCTTAACCATGTTACTGGCAATCGTCAAGGTCAGTAGTGGTTCCATAGTAGAACACTTAATGTTATAAGCTTTCATATAGTCTCTACTGTATATGAATGGAGTGGCATTTATCTGCTCTCTTTAGTATTCAGTTCATATGTGGCATTGCTCTGATTTCTGCTGATATTTTGAACAAGAAACTCAAGTTAAAAGCACCAGAGATCAACCGCTTACTGCTGCTATATTTCCCTTCACATATATTGTATTTTTATTTTTATTTTATGGTATTGTGTCTCAGATTCACAGTTGGAGGGCATGGGAAGATCAGGCTCATGTGGACCGACATGATGCACTAACAGGTATGTCGTAAACTAATTCATATATCCCAGTCGGTTATACATTGATCACGGTGATATGCCATTCAAATGACAGTGATACTTTTGAACGGCATATCATCTTCACTTGAGGACAAAGTTATTTTACATAGATTGTATCTTTTATCGACAGAGATCACTAGGGATCTGGTACTCCGAAGGCAATCTACCTTTGTTAAAGTCCAATCTTCAAATCCTGCAGCCAAGAATGGGCTTATGATATGGGTGGTATGTGCAGAGCCTGAATTTTTGTCATATTGTATGTTCACATGTCAGATGTGTTTTATGTCATTGCATTCACAATTGGGATGCATTTTTTTTGTTTTGAAACTTGCACCTTTATTTTTAATGCATCTTCTTGCTTCCTTGTAAGCTGCTTGTTTTAATATGCCTCGTTGAACTAATTTTGCTACTAGTATTTAAAGTTTTGTCACATGATTAAATAGGGGGTCTTCATACTGATTTGACTAAATTACTTAGTTGATTCATGGAGACATTTTGTGTATGTGAAGAACTGATTGTTCTTTGGATTGTAGACGTGCTTCTTTCGGCAATTTGGACATTCAGTGGTGCGTTCAGATTATTTGACACTTCGCAAAGGCTTTATCACAGTAAGTTTGATATTATAAGCTTGAGAAGTGCTTTCTACTTCTTCTTCTTCTTTATGTGATCATATTATCCTTGTGAATGTGTTTATGTTACAGTAAGAAGCGTTCAAGTACTTATTGATGTCTTATTGCAACAGATTTCTGATGATTCCTTTTACAAAAGATACATTTTGAACAAAGATTACAACCTTCGTCTGTACATGTTTCAAAATCTTACTTATATGACTATCTATTCTTCCTTATTTATGAGCAGAATCATCACCTTACACGGAAATATGATTTCCACGATTACATGATTCGCTCAATGGAAGAAGAATTTCAAAGGATTGTTGGAGTGAGGTAAAGCTTATTTTTGTCTCTGTTGGACATTGCTCGAGATTACTTTTCTGACTATAAAGAGAAGGATTATTACATTCATGATAAGATTAGAAGATTTTTTTTCTTGATGCTGTAGACTATATGAATCTGGTCTGTTTGAGATGCTTGTAAGATTTTTTTTTACAGCTTTAATTGCATTCAATCTTTCACATCATGATCAAATTCTGCTATCTGTTTCTCAGTGGGCCTTTATGGGGATTTGTCATCGCTTTCATGCTGTTCAATATAAAAGGTAAGAACTTCTGCCAAATTTTCTGTCACCTGTTATTTACTGAAGAATTAATCCACTTTCCTGACATGATTTACAGGCTCAAACTTATATTTCTGGATTGCTATCATACCTATTGCAGTAAGTCCTGTCAAGTATATCATTCTTCTGTATCATTTGGCGCCAAACACTTTGAACTTTGTGAGTTGTGACAGAAGTTGATCTGCAGCTGGTTCTCTTGGTGGGCACAAAATTGCAACATGTTATAGCAACTCTAACCCTGGAGAGTACTGGAATGTCTGGATTTTTCGGCCAAACGAAGTTAAAACCGCGTGACAGTCTCTTCTGGTTCAAGAAGCCCGAACTACTATTGTCCATGATCCATTTCATTCTGTTCCAGGTCAGTGCATAGGAACACATACTTTTATGTTCATTTCTGTATCATGTGATGGTTATATCTGCTACCATGAGAAACTTACTTGCATATTTTCCCTATTCACAGAACTCTTTTGAACTGGCTTCATTTTTCTGGTTCTGGGTAAGTCTCCTCGTCTAAGTTGTTAATGTTTCCCTTGTGAAATGTTTATTGGCTAATGATTGTAACTTTGTTTTCTTACAGTGGCAATTTGGATATAGTTCTTGCTTTATCAAAAACCATCTTTTGGTCTATCTAAGGCTAATTATAGGGTATGCTTCAATCTATCATAATTGCAAGTTACAATCAATCTTGAAAAATTTGTACTTCTGAGATTTGTTTGATGAATACAAACAAAATAAACTGATAAGTAGAAGCTATGCATCATCACTCTGAAGGTTTGCAGGGCAGTTCCTTTGCAGCTACAGTACTCTCCCACTCTATGCACTAGTCACTCAGGTAGCAAATCGATCTCATAGTAAGTACTAGCATTAGTATGCGTTTTGATCACCCAATATAATGCATTACATGTTTGTCATGTTATTTCCCAGATGGGAACAAACTACAAGGCAGCATTGATCCCTCAAAGAATAAGGGAGACGATTCGCGGATGGAAAAAGTCGGCTAGGAGGAAAAGAAGGATGGGCTTCTTCGACGATGCAACGACCATACGAACCGAGACATGCTCGGTCGTGTCTCTGGAAGAGTACGATGACCAACAGACGCTCGACGGGCACGAGCACGAAAGCGGGCCCCTTCCTCAATCTGAAATTGAGCTTCAAGAACAAGATACTCCATTTGGTGCTAGTCCATCTCCCCCCGCGCCCAATGAAACATCTAGCAGAGCCGGCACGCCTCTTCTCAGGCCAATTGCTTCTGCTTCTGCAAGGATGAATCCTTCGGCTTCGGCAGCTTTTACGAGATCAGCTTCGTTGCCGTCTTGTAGAGACATTACTGAGAGGTAACCAAGTAAAAGGTGAGGAAAAAGTGGTAGAATGTCCATATAGTTGGGAGTTTTCATTGTAATTGTAATGGCCCATAGGGAAATGAATCGAGAGAAAATACATAGATGTTGTTGTATTGTAAGATGTGGGTGGAAGATCTTACCCGAACAATGAAAATCCCAAGACAAATGAAGAGAACAGGTTGGCTCATTTTTTATTTTCTGGATCCCGCTTTGGTGCAAGACAAACCGATGCCAGAACCCAATGGATGCGTGGCATCGTATTCGAATATGCACCCACTTGCAAAACTCACCATGGGAATTCTATGATCACTTGAAAACATCAGCTAACATCAGTGTGCCGATCACATTGGTGCGATGTGCCTTGGTCTTGTTTGATTCACACCAATCTACATGTGGCCAGCCTCCTACAGCAGCAACATTGAGTACATGAGTTGGATCTACTCTCTGAATATCTCCCTCAACATGAGATCTATAATCCAACCAATCCTCCCTTCCGAACTCGAATTCAATCCCTTGTTTCGTAAAGAGCTTCCCAAGCATCTCACCTATGGGACCATGTTGTCCGTATATTAAGAACATGAAGCGAGGCTTTCTAGGGGGCCTTTGCTTGAATGAACGGAGTCCATATGGATGTGGAAGCAATAGGTCTTGACGTCGACCACACATCACCCCACCAATCAAAGTTCACCATGCACCATTCTGTGGTCTTTCTCAGTCCATCTTCCCATGCTGTGTGTTGTGACCATCCTAATTCATTCAGTTTCAGTTGCGGTTTGTGATCATCGTCGAGCGAAATACTTGGGGCCTCCATGAAGGGTGGTGTTTTGTCAACAAACAGAATGCTGGTGTCTGGGTCCCTGTCAACAATCCTGCATATGCCGTTGGCAGCCTCAACAACTGTAATTTGTTGGTGGGTCCCAATTTCATACACATGGACTTTTCTTTATGCGCTCCCTGTCACAACTCGAGGTAGGCAGGCAGACAGTGGCGGATCCAGAACCGCTTCAATGGGGGGCGGATTTTAGACCGACTTAGTAGTAAAAAAAATTTTCAATCAACTCAAGATAGTTTATATAGCAAACTAGTAGCATATAACGCTAATATTAAAATTAGTTTGACATGAGAAGTAATAATATACATATAATTCAAATCACAACGGACTCCTTTGAACGAGATAATTGATCTACGAGTTTCTAAACTTTAAAAACGAATATTTATAAGGAGTTAAATTTTTTGTAAGGACTTGAAAAAAATAAAAATTATAGTGGACAGGAGGAAAAAGTAGTGGACAGGAGGAAAAAATTATAAGAGCATCTCCAACAGATGCTCCATTTTCTTGGAAACTACAAATTTGGAGATTTATGGGTGTTTTTTAGCCCCAACAGATTCTCCAAATGCTTCTCCAAAATGGAGAAAATCTCCAAAATTAGAGTGACATTCTCCAAATTTGGGGATCTCTCCAAGTTTCTCCAAATCAATTCATTAGCTAAGTTTTTATTTATTTTTTCTTTTGAAATAAATCTAGGCTTTTGATTGGAGGATATAAATGTAGTATTCTCCATAATAGGGAAATTGTTGGAGTTTGATCACAATTTTTTTGAAGAATATGTCTCTTGTTTCCCCATTTTGGAGAAAAATTTGGAGAAACTCTTGGGGTTGCTCTAAGGACTTGTAAGGCCTGAAACATGGAAAAAAAAAAGATTATAATGGAAAGAGGAAAAAATTATAAGGACTTGTAAGGCCTGAAACATGGAAAAAAAAGATTTAATATTAAAAGGGTCTTGTTTTTTTTAACAAAACGCTGCGTTGAGTGTATTTCTTCTTTAGCCCTTCTCTCCTGGAATTGACCGAGACTCCTCCGCAGTCCGCACTACAGCTCCAGATCTGGTTTTTTCCGGCCGCTTCTCCTCTCCGCTCCGCCACCCGCTTAATCTCTGTACTCCGTCCTGGCCTTCACCCGCCGGTCCCGTCCGTCCTGCCCCGCTCCCGCCCCGCTCCCGGCATTTCGGCCGCCCCATCCTCGGTAATATACATTACCCTCCGGCGCAACGGGGGGCGGCCGCCCCCCTCCGCCCCCCTAGATCCGCCGCTGCAGGCAGAGGTCTTTTCTTTATGCGCTCCCTGTTTCCAGAATGAATATGGTCGACACCACGGTTGCCAAAGTAAGATGAATTGAAGGTGGCAAAGCCTTAGAGCCTTGATCGAGAGTTTTCTTTCCCTTTTCTCTTCTGTAAACTCTTTTGCGCCATACACATACATAAATCATGTTGCATTGGCCTGCCTTATATACAATTAGGGCCCGTTTGGTACGATGCTAGGAATCGGGTTGGAATGAGGTATTGGGTTGGAATAGGAATGTATGAAGCCTCAGCTGAAGCCTAGATCCAAACCAAACAAGAGAGATCAAGAGAAAGACAACAAAGATGCTAACTAATATTGAGACAAAGTTGTTGACAACAAAAGCGGCTGAAAAGCCATGGAAAACAAGTCACAAAAGTTGTCTGGCAAAAGCAATGAAGGCTAACTAGGGTAAAAAACCTAATTCGCTGTTGACTTGAGACTAGAGATTAGAGATTTGCCCATGAAAACACAATAGCCAGTGATTGACCAAGAGGAGAAAGAACAAGCGCCCTAGTCCGCATCGCAGAAGGCTGAAAGAGCAAGATCAGGTTACACAAGATAAAAGAGGGAGCAATGAATGGTGCCCTTGAGGTACCTGAGCAGAAACAAAGCTGCTTGCATATGCATGTGGGTGACGAGGTGATGCAAGAAACTGGCTCAATTGTTGGACAACATACGTAATATCAGGTCGGGATAGTGTAAGATACAAGAGACGCCCAACTAATCTGCGAAAAGATTCAGGCTCCTCAATGGGATCGCCTTCGTCAAGACGTAAGCGCAAATTCCTCTACATCGGAAAGGAAGCCTCCTTGCAGTCCAGCAATTTTGCATCAGTCAAGAGATCAAGAACGTACTTGCGTTGGTTGAGCTGAATCCCAAAAGATGATCGGGCAATTTCGATTCCAAGAAAATAACGAGCAAGGCCCAAATCCTTGATGGTGAAAGCTTTGTCCAAGGAGGCTTTTGTAGCCTGAATAGTGTGAGGACAGTTGCCCGTAATCAGCATATCGTCGACATAAACGAGAGCAACTGTCATTGAGGAATTTGTCTGCTTAGTGAAAAGCAAGTAGTCTTGCTTAGATTGGACAAATCCCAGCTGCACTAATTGAGTCAAGGCAATATTCCATTGGCGACTCGCCTACTTCAGCCCATACAAAGAGCGTCAGAGCTTGCAAACAAGGCCCGATTTAGCTTTATTATGTTCTGGGGGAGGCAACATGTAGGGCTAGGCACCGGTCCAGGACCGGACCGGGACCGGACCGGACCGGGATCGGGAACTCGAAAAAGTATGGACCAGGGACCTGACCGGGAACATCCGGTCCGGTCCGGTCCGGTCCTGGATCGGATAGGACCGGATTGGACCGGATCCTTATTTAAAAATAAATAAATATTGTTTTTATATAAAAAAATTATAATATAGTTAAAAAAATCATATATGATTGTAGTCCTTATCCTTGATTTGATTGAATCCCCTTGCCACTAAGCATGCTTTGAAACGTTCTACAGCACCATCGGGTTTGAACTTGATTTTGTAAACCCATCGTGAGCCAATAGCTTTCTTCCCATCGGGCAAGGGTACCATATCCCAAGTGGAATTGGCTTCAAGAGCCTTCAACTCTTCATTCATAGACTTAACCCATTCAGGGTCCTTGCTGGCCTGTTCGAAACAAGACGGCTCGATCACTGAAAAGACGTTGAACAGTGACTGGATATAATCTAGGGTATGCCTCTGTAAATCATTCAAAGTCACCACATGAAAAGCTTTTGAGAAACAATCTGTACAGTGCTCTGCATCTTCTATCACCAGGTTTCTTGTGGGCAAATTTTGACAAACAAAATCATCCAATCGCGCAGGAGCCTTGATCGCTCTCTCGGATCTGCGTAGGGGAAGAGCATGCTCAGGCTCATTTGGAGGGACATACGTTTGACTCGGAACAACTGAATTTTCATGATTTGATTTGCTCGAAGATGACGAGCGTGGCGACAGAATGTGCTCATCTCGGTTGCTCTCAACAACCGACTCGTGTGATGTGGTGTCTATCGGAGTGATTTTCTGAGTGGCTGGCAACACATCAAGGCCAACAACCTGATCATCGAATCCAGGAGAAACTATAGGCAATCGAGGAGCCGAAATAGAGGAATTTTCTCCAACTGATGTCTTGAAGGAAAAACAGATTCTCGAAACAACACATGATGAGCGATCAATACCTGTTTGGTCGCCAAATCATATAATTTATACGCCTTCTGGCCAGGCGGATAACCAAGAAAAACACATTTCCTTGCTACTTCTTCGAACTTGCTACTTTGTTGTTTTGGCACTAAGGCATAAGCGAGACATCCTATAGCTCGTAACTGGGAGTAATCTGGTTTCCGCTTATGAAGCAGCTCGAAGGGTGTCTTCCATCCCAAAACTGAGGACGGAATCAAATTGATGATATGTGTCGCACTTAAAACACAATCCCCCCAAAAATGTTGAGGAAGATTCGCGTGCAATCTGAGCGATCTGGCCATCTCAATCAAGTGTCGATGCTTACGCTCGACTCTCCCGTTTTGTTCGGGCACTCCAGGAGCTGACCGCTGGTGAAGTATTCCCTTTGAAGCTAGCATCTCTGCAACATTCTTATTTATGAACTCAGTTCCATTATCTGATCGTAAACACTTGATTTGAACTCCAAACTGAGTAGCAACATACTGTAAGAAGTCTCTCAACAATTTGTAAACCTGCTCTTTGCTACTCATAAGAAAGGTCCATGTCGACCTCGAATAATCTTCCACCAATGTCAAGAAAAATCTAGCTCCTCCATAAGTCGGAGTTCTGTAAGGTCCCCATACATCGGCGTGGACCAAATCAAATAAACCTGTAGAAATTGATTTGCTAATCTGAAAGGGAATCTTATGATGCTTGGAAAAATCACATACTTCACATTCAAATGTTTGTAAACTTGAGCATTCGAAATCAGTCAGGTGCTTCATTTTAGAAAGAGAAAGATGTCCAAAACGGGCATGTTGCAATTCAAGAGTACTAGCACTATTACAGACCATGTTGTCCAAGTTAGGGACCAAAAAATCATTCTTAGCAAAATTAAAGGCAACTCTTGTGCTAGTCTCCATTGCTCTCTTTCCCACCTTTTAAACAGACCCATCCGGTAAACCAATTTTAATAGGTTGATTCAACTCCTTTAACTGATGAAACAACTCTCTATTATAAGTAACATGGTCTGTGGCTCCGTTATCGATTATCCATGTTGAATGTTGAACAATGGGAAGATGCTCATGTGTTAAAACAAATGAGTTACCTGCGAAATGAATGGCATTGCTGCAGGCTAAGCTAGAACCCTCTTCAGCTGGGGCCATTCCCTTCATAGCTCTCAACATCTCTTTAACCACGACGTTGACCAAATGCGCCTCTCCCTTCGGGTTCTCTCTATCATTAACATCCAAAGGAGAGTCTTGCACATTAGCTATCATCTTCCCGGGACCCTCAACTCTTGGCCCCTTCCACCATTCGAGATAGCCTATAAGCTTAAAACATGTCTCCTTGACATGCCCACTTTCATGACAAAAAGAACATTTTCTATCAAACTTAGCCTTTTTAAAATCCCTGCTGAAATCTCTATTCTGCTTCTTTCCAAAGCCAGATTTTCCTCCATCTCCATGACTGTAATTCTGTCCAGAAACTCCCTGCTTGTATCCTTCGTTGTTGTTCCTGTTCTGACCCGAGTGACCCGACCTTTTGAAGGCTAAAGCATCATGAGCTTGCCCATCATTCCCGGTGATCTGTTTTTGCTTCTCCACTTGTGCAACCAGCTGATATGCTCGGTTCATTGTCGGCAGCTCGACAGACGACATAATGTGATTTCTGACTGACTCGTAGGGGTCCACAAGACCCATCAAGAACTGCATCAGTTTCATCGTCGACTCCCTATCATGGATCCGTTTCATCAACCCACATCCACACTCTGCGTAGGCCCCGCAAGTACACACAGGCATCTCTTCTATGGCTTGCAGCTCATCCCAAATTCTCTTCAACTTCGTATAGTATGCAGCCACACTCAAGTTTTCTTGCTTAGTGCTACTTAACTCACGTTGAAGTTGGTTGATCAAAGGAGCAAAAGACTCCGAGTATCTCTCCTGGATCTCAGTCCAAAGCTCCTAAGCGGTGGAAGCAAAAGTAAAGTTTTGAGCTACCTCGCTCACCATGGAGTTGATAATCCAACTCATCACCATATAATCACACCTTTTCCACTTGTCGTAACCACTCGACCCTCTAGCTGGCCTAGGGAACCCTCCGTTAACAAAACCAAGCTTCAGTGTTTGCTCCTAAGGCTCTCTTAACATTCCTACTCCAAGTCTGATAATTTGTCCATCAAAGAGTGTAGTGACCAAGCTCATACCTGGGTTGTCTGAGTTGGAAAGAAAGAGTGGGTCAAAGGCGTTGTTGTTACCTCGACCCGAGTTAGCAAAGGGGTTTTCCTCAAGAATGTCATCCCCAGCAGCTGATTCTTTGTCCTCCATCGACATCCTAGCTCTAAGGTGATGTCTTTGCTTGACACACACGAGAAAAACGCAGCTTCGATCTGAACCTAGCTGAACCCAACAACGCTGAACAGTAGCGAGCATATCTGAGTAGCAACGAACCAACAACTCACAATCCCAGCCTCTTTGGCTTTGATACCATGTGAAGCCTCAGCTGAAGCTTAGATCCAAACCAAACAAGAGAGATCAAGAGAAAGACAACAAATATGCTAGCTAATATTGAGACAAAGTTGTTGACAACAAAAGCGGCTGAAAAGCCATGGAAAACAAGTCACAAAAGTTGTCTGGCAAAAGCAATGAAGGCTAACTAGGGTAAATGTATTTATACTAGAGCTAAGCTGGACTTAGGGAAGCTAATAGGAAATAAAGAGGCCCACTACAAAGATGGCCCATATTGTCTACAGAATGAGTCATACCCTAGATTTTAGTTGGGTATGAGCTTATGTGTATTTTGTGGGGATAGGAATGACTCATACCCAACCCTATTCTCAAACCAAACACTAGTATGTGTTTAGCTCATTCCAGAACCCGATTCCTGATACCTTGGGTATAGAAACAAACATGCCCTTAAGCATTTGTTAAAATGATATTGGACACACTTTCTTGACTGTAATTCAAATGTTATATTGATAAGAAGATGCCACTCCAACATCTTTGCCAGTCATTTCATTACTAAGACGAGACACTACCCTTAACAGTTGCAAACTCAGGTGCAATTTCTGGCTTAATAACACTATTTGGCTGTGTGCAAGAGGAGTTCTCTCTACTAAGAAATCCTGATCTGGTTGTTTTTGAGTGGCTTTACTTAGATGGATGATGTAAGACTTGTTTTCATTTCTCGAAAAAAACTATTCCTTTTCTTGTTGGTTCCGGCCTATTGCACCTCCAGCTTTGCAGTCAAGCTAGTAATCCGAATTGTATACTATTGTGGTTTGGATACATGAGTGGACTGTCAATCAGGAGGATGCCAATATATACAACAACAACAACAACATTTACCCAGGTAGTCCCGCAAAAGAAGGATCTGGGGGGTCAGGGTGGGGGCATCTCAGACCTAGATGAAATACGCCCAAAACAACCCAAGAGGACGAACTAAACCACCTAAAAAGCTCTGCCTAAAAAGACATAAAGAAAATAAAAACTACTAACTACTAAACTGACAAAAACTCGCCGGCACGGCAAGAACCCTCGGACTCTTCAAGAGAAGCCCGCTCCACCACCAACTGGCTAGTAGTCTACCACTCTGATCTTCTCCCTCCAGCTCTCCCTACTCTGAGCCAAAACCTCTGAAATCCCTAACAAGACGACATCCTGCTTGATGCTATCCAACCAACGCTTCTTCGGACGACCTCTACTCCTCCTAAAAGCTCCCAAATCCAGACGCTCGCATCTTCTCACTGTGGCATCCGGACTCCGCCTCTGAACATGGCCAAACCAACGTAGTCTCGTTTCTCTAACCTTATCTCTTATGCTAGCCACCCCGAGCTTACCTCTGATCTCTTCGTTTCTAATCCTGTCCAACCTCGTGTGCCCACACATCCATTTGAGCATCCTCATCTCTGCGACTGCAAGTTTCTGTTCTTGAGCTTTTGTCGTCGGCCAACATTCTGCACCATAGAGGATCGCCGGTCTTATAACGGACTTGTAGAATTTTCCCTTGAGCTTGAGCGGAACCTTCTTGTCGCATAGAACCCCGGAAGCTGCCCTCCACTTTTGCCAACCTCTCTGGATACGGGACCTAACATCTTCTTCAATGCACCCATCGCTCTGCAAAATAGATCCTAGATACCTGAAGCAATCCTTCTTCGCAATCACATCACCTTCAAGTTGCACCTCACTTCTAAGCTCCTCTGCCTGACCGAAACTGAACTCTACATATTCTGTCTTGGTCCTACTCAACCGAAATCCATTACGCTCTAATCTCTCCCTCCACAATTCCAACTTTCTATTTACCTCATCTCTGGAATCCTCCACCAAAACGATGTTGTCTACAAACAATATGCACCTCGGCACCTCTCCCTGGATGTCCTCCGTCAACGCGTCCAACACTAGCGTGAACAAAAAGGGGCTCAGAGCTGAACCCTGATGGAGACCCATCCCCACTACAAAATAATCTGTATCTCCTCCTGGCGTGCTAACACTCGTCCTCGACTGCTCATACATGTCTCGGATAATTTTGATATAAGTGTCTGACACCCCTTTGGCTTCCAAACAATTCCAAATCAAATCCCTCGGCACCTTGTCATAGGCTTTCTCTAGGTCGACGAACACCATATGCAGATTCTTCTTTCTCTCCCTGTAGGCCTCTATCAATCTCCTCAACAGATGGATAGCCTCTATGGACGAACGACCTTGCATAAAACCGAATTGGTTCTTTGACACCTGTACTATCTGCCGAAGTCTCATCTCAATAGCCTTCTCCCATACTTTCATTGTATGGCTAAGAATTTTTATGCCCCTATAGTTGTTACACTGCTGAATATCCCCCTTGTTCTTATATAACAGAATCAACTTGCTGAGTCTCCACTCCTCTGGCATCTTGGCCGACTTGAAAATAGCGTTGAAAAGCATTGCAAGCCAGTTCAAGCCTCTCACGCCCAAGAATTTCCAAATTTCCACTGGGATCTCATCAGGCCCCACCGCCTTTTTCCTGCCCGTTCTGCGGATCACTTCACTGATTTCTGTACTAGAAAACCGTCTGAAGAGAAGACCACTGTCCTGATTTCCTGCAACCTGAAGCCTCTCCTCGACTCACAACCCTCATTAAGAAGGCCATAGAAGTACCTCTCTCACCGTTGTCTGATATCTACATCATCTACTAGCACGTTCCCATTTTCATCTTTGATGCAACGTACCTTGCCCAAATCCGAGCACATACTATCCCTTTCTCTCGCAAGCCTATACAAAACTCCCTCTCCTCCTTTTTCGTCGAGTGCCTTGTAGAGGCTCTCGAACGCTTTTTCCTTTGCACCCGCTACTGCTCTCTTCGCTTCCCTCTTCGCTGACCTGTACTCAACTGCTCTTGCCTCCCTGTCCGAGTCACTGCTCCGCACCCACGCTCTAAAAGCTAGCTGCTTGCTCCTAACCTTCTCCTGCACCTCTTCACTCCACCAAGAGACTGACCTTCTGTGCCCAGCTCCACCTCTCGACATGCCCAACACACCACACGCTGCTCTACGAATGCATTCCACCATCCTACCCCACATCTCGTTTGCGTCCCTCTTTTCTTGCCAAGCTCCTTTAGCGTCGGCTTCCTCGAAAATCCTCTCTTTCAAACTCTGACCGTTTTCTTCTGAAAGGCGCCACCATCTGATTCTCGGTTGCGGTCTACTGAACATCCTTCTCTGCCTGCCAAGACCCTTAAAATCCAAAACCAACAACTTATGCTGCGTTGACAGGCCTTCATAAGGGATCACCTTGCAATCTCTGCACCCTCCTCTATCTGCTCTCCTAACCATAAAGAAATCAATCTGCGTTTTACTCGAAGCGCTCTGGTGAGGTTTTTAGTGGTCTCGTTTTCCTGCCTTGGCTCTTGGCTCTGTTTTTTCTGGTTTTGTACTTTGCAGGGGATCTTGTTTGTCACAGGTACAATAGCTACGTGGGTTTCAGTTTCAGTTTCACTATGGATCAGCCTCGGAGAAGTGGTGTGGCCAATAGGGTGTTTAGTGATGTGAGAATAGGTTCGTGGAATGTCGGCACCCTTACCGGAAAGTCGATTGAGTTGGTTAAGATTCTCCAGGGGCGGAGAGTAGAGATTGCGTGCCTGCAGGAGACTAAGTGGAAGGGTAGGAGGGCTCATGAGGTCGATGGTTGGAAATTGTGGTACTCAGGGGGTGAGTGTAGTAAGAACGGGGTTGGAATTTTAGTAGGCCGGAAATGGAGGGATCAAGTGGTGCAAGTGGTTCGCTCGAGCGATCGTCTTATGTTGTTGAAGATGCCAATATATGTTAGTAATAATTTGTTGGGTTTGCAAACTACTGTATTGATTAATTTGTTTTGACGTGTATTGACACACTTCATTTCCTTGGCCTCTCTATTGCAAAAAGTCCAAACGCTCCCTTGACCTTGAGAGTGAAACGCCCTTTCAGAACTCTTCTTCCCCGGCAATGGCGATCCCATTCGAAAACGGGGAAGCTTTGAAACTCAGAGAAATCCAGAAGCTCCATGGCCACACCGATCGCGTTTGGGGCCTGGCATGGAATCCCGCCACTCCCGCCCTTCTCGCCTCATGTAGCGGCGACAAGACCGTCCGCATCTGGGAGCAGTCTTCCTCTGCCTCCTTCGAATGCAAGGTGCTTTTTTTCTCCCTTCTTCCTCGGTGCTTTCATGAGTATTGCTTGCTCCTTATCAATTTTGCGTGTGTTTGTCCATTGGTGGCTCAAATTGCTTCGATCGCTAGATTCAGCTGCTTCTTTTCACTGCTCCCCTTGTAAACCAAGGCACTCCGTTACTGTCTACTAGTTTCGGTTCCCAATTTGTGATTTTTCAGTGTGCTTCTTGGTAGTTGGGTTTCCATAGGGCAAGGCTTGTCTGTTTTGAAGGTTTCAAGGTGTCAGTCAACTTGACTGATTTTTCATTTTGATAGTAGAGATTTCTTGCATGTATTCATATGTAATAGGCGTGTTTGTTCGTTCTATCTGAATTAATAGTAATGATTAAACTACTACTACTAGTTGTAGCGATCATGCTGCAATTATGATTATATTTCCAGTTTGAACTGATGTGCTGGAGGAGGCAGTAATGATCTTCAAAATAATAATGCAGGCAGTTCTAGATGAAACACACACAAGGACAGTTAGATCATGTGCCTGGTCTCCATCAGGGAAGATGTTAGCAACAGCAAGTTTTGATGCTACTACAGCCATTTGGCAAGATGTCGGTGGTGATTATGAATGTGTTTCTAGTCTCGAGGTAGGTACAAATTATAAGTTTTTGCATTCAAGCTATATTATTAAGTTGGAATCTATATATCAAATCAAAATTTTGAAGGATTGCTTCGAGAAAAAGGCCACTGGCCAATGATTTTTCTGTTTATTTTTGTTGTTCTACTTTTCTATTCTTTTCATTGGCAGCTAAATGTGCTTAGTTTACAGATTATTTGTATCGGTCATAGAAAAGCTAAGTGTATTGTATTTTGTATACAGACTGCTTTATAGGCAATACTTTTGTATTTCATATATAGATTAGTATGTAACATACTCTAATTCTGTATATACTAATAGCGATTTGACTCTGCTGTATCTGGCATTCACACTACTTATGTTTTTGTCTCCCTATAATTATCTTTTCTCTATAGGGTTCTTTACCACTCTTCAATTCAAGTTACTGCAAATAAATGAATGTTCACCAGATATGGGTCTGCTCAAGTATCACCTTTTGTATTTAAACCTAGGTCCTAACTGCTGTAATGAGAAGCTTATTGGACAATAATTATCTAGATGCATAATTTGACATGCGCTGTTTATTCTTCATCATTCATTCTCTGTAATGTATAAATGCTGAGCTATCCTTTTCCCAAGGGCCATGAAAATGAAGTGAAGAGTGTGTCTTGGAACCCATCTGGTTCTTTGCTAGCAACATGTGGTAGAGATAAGTCAGTTTGGATCTGGGAAGTTGAACCAGGGAACGAGTTTGATTGTGTTTCTGTGCTGCAAGGTCATACACAGGATGTGAAAATGGTTGTCTGGCATCCTCACATGGACCTTCTATTTTCTTGTAGCTATGACAATAGCATCAAGGTACTAGATTTTTTGTTTTCCTTCTTGCTTTGTTTTTGCTTGTAGTAAAAGAGAGACTAAAAATGAATTTTTCATTTGCCAGGTATGGGCTGAAGATGGCGATGATGATTGGCACTGTGTGCAAACTCTAAATGCATCTAATGGGTATACATTTGAACATTTCATTTATAATCTTATGTTCCTCTACCCTGCAAGACTATCCCTTCCTGCAGGTGAAATATCAACTGTGATGGAATGTCATAAAAAAGGATTGCCATTGACCTTATCTCTGTTGATGGAATACCATGACATGGAACATGAGTGCCACATATTTCATAACTTTTCCTAACCAACTTACAACATGCTCTTACTATTTTCAGTGGACATACTTCCACAGTATGGGCTTTATCATTTAGTGCCACAGGGGACAAAATGGTGACCTGTAGGTATGATCATGTCCTATCCTTGAAGCTATGCTCTCGTTCTAAATGATATGTATACCCAACATTGATTTGACTCTTTTTACAGTGATGATCTTACAATAAAAATATGGGGAACAGACAATGATCTTCAAGAGTCCAGTAATGACTATGTGCCATGGTGAGAAATAGCTTCAAAGTTGTTGATTTACGCTCAGTTTTATCAGATATAAAGTTTCACTTAAGATATCTAGCAATGATTTTGTTTCCCTCATTAGAGGTTGGAGAGTAATAGACGTGTGTACTGTGTAGTGTTCATTAAAATAAACTAAGCTTAGAAGTCTGTGACAAAGGAAGTGGTGTAATCTTCTTATTCTCCCTTTTGTTTTGTTTTCTTTGTACTTAGTGATTCTTATTGTGCTTACTGTTTGACCTTCTTATAGTACATGAAAAAGATATTGCATTACTTCATTTGTTTAACTAGATCAAAACACATCTAATTACTATGTTTGTATAGTGAAAAATGTATATACATGGTTACTTTTTATTGGAAAATACTTTTTGTTTTCTGTATTCTTGAAACCTTTCACCAGAAAAGCATTTAGTTCAGAAAAGAGAAATCAAGATAGATTGCTACTTTGCAAAACTAACTTGTTTCCTGTTTTGACTTTATTTTGCTGAAGGTGGCATTGCTGTGTAATTTTTCCGGTTGTTTCAATATGCTAACTCTAACTGTTCATTGTTGACATAATCAGGACACATCTGTGCACTCTTTCAGGCTATCATGACCGGACTATCTTTTCAGTTCATTGGTCAAGGTAGGAGAACTCTTAGATTACTTGTATATTTGCATGGTATGATCTGATTCATTCACATTGGCATGCAGTGTGGCTGGATGGGCTGATGGGTTGTTAATGGATGGTTGGGGTTGGGGCCTGGGGTGCACATGTACATGTCATTCTGGCCACTTATGCATTAAATATTGTTCTCAAGAGCATAGACAGGCCATCCAGTTTTTTTCCTATGATTGTCAGCCTTATAAGTATAAGATTGTTAAAGTAAAGCTTATAAGTAAACCTAGAAGTCAACTTGGTGAAAGAAAGACGATCATCATCTAGTTTCTTTCCCTTAGTGTTAATCTATGTGCATGCTTCTACCAACCGATACTGACTTTGTGATATTATGAACTCCATGTGAAGTGATGGTATAATTGCTACCGGGGGTGCGGATGATGGCATAAGATTGTTTGTTGAAAACAACAATGGCGGGGTAAGAGTGCTGTCTCTTTTTGTTCCTACTTGTGTTCCTATATGTTTTGTGAATTTTATTTACATTTTGCTCAAACACTTATGATAAAGATACAATGCTCCGAATGTGGGCCATGTGCATTTTGTATACAATAAAGAATTGCCTTTCCACATGGAGAGTGCCTCCTCTCCTCCCACCAAAAACAATTACCGGTCCACTTATTAGAGCACCAACGTTAGTACTTAGTAGGAGTTCTTGTGTTGCTTAGTCATGTTTCAGAATTTCTGCCTCGTTAACAGATAGATGAGCCCATGTACACTTTGCTTACACAAAAGCAGGAAGCTCATGAAATGGATGTGAACTGTGTCCAGTGGAGCCCGACGGTAAGATGCTTAATATTTCTAACAAGTGAATGGTGTATCTTTGTGCCTGTTTCTTGAATCAAGAAATTACAGTGTGCTAATCTTGTAAAATTTGGTTTCCTTGCAAAAAATCTCTTGCTATTTGACCCTGCCTTCATTTTGTTATTTGGTAACAGAACCAATTGCTTGCCTCTTCAAGTGATGATGGAACGATCAAGCTCTGGGAGATGGGATTGTAAAGCTTGATTTCATAGCCGTCAACCCCAATTGCAATGTTGTTTTGTTATCATTGCGGTACACAGCATTGAGTTGACCTGCAAAGAGCTGAAGTTTCGTAACATTCAAGAAGGCGAACATCTTACACATCACTATGTAAAACATTGTTCGAGTTTGTATGTTTTTGCTTTTTGTTTTTTGATAGAGAATACAAAATTCCTGTTTATATTTTGATAGAGGTCTGCCTTTGGTTACTTAAGTTGTAATTTATGGATGCCCAAGTTGATTATACCATGATGCATGCTGGTGAACCTGTATATCTGTAATTTGAGAATAAAGCTCCTAGGTGAAATATGATGCCATCAGAAACTATTCTCCACTCCAATCCTACCTGAATGTGTTTTTCTGCCTTCTTTAACAAGGACAGCCTTGGATATGTGAGTGGAATGTCAATCAGGAGGATGGCAATATATGTTTATATATCGCTCTCTTTATTTCTTTTAAAGCAGCTGAATTTGAAGCATGAAACTAGAATATTGAATTTCCTGGTATCTTATTTGTATTTCAAACTATCGATTCATTTGTTTTTTAAGTGTATTGGCACAGACTTCATTTCCTTAGCTTTTTTGGTACTTTAGCTCCTGTATAGCATTTTTTTTTCCAAGATTTCCGCAAAAAAAAGGCATTGAATGGAATGTGAAATTATACTTACTAGTATACAACTCGAAAGGCATTAAATGGAATATGAAATAGTACTTACTATTATTTATTCCTACAGAATCAATAGGCCATTATATTCTATTTTTTATATTTGAATAAAACAATTGGAAGTCATATAACTACCATTTATTTAATTAAATTTGGAATTCATAAAATTTGAAAATTTATGTATTTTTTTTTAATTCTCACCCACCTTATTTTCGTTTGTCTCCTTGATAGCTGGAAGTTCTCCAATTTTGTATAAAGCTTCTATTAATTTCCTAATATTTTCTTTACCAATTTTTTTCTAGATTCATCATACTATGATCTTTGAAATATGTTATATTTTAATAAGATTTTTTTTGTGTATTCATACATATGGTGGT
This sequence comes from Polygonum aviculare, assembly GCA_934048045.1. Taxonomy (NCBI): domain Eukaryota; kingdom Viridiplantae; phylum Streptophyta; class Magnoliopsida; order Caryophyllales; family Polygonaceae; genus Polygonum; species Polygonum aviculare. The sequence continues at coordinate 19,965,561 of OW204025.1, read as the reverse complement.
AAAATATTATTCATTAAACATTATGATTAAAATAACGGAAATTCTACGCAATAACCCTAGGGTTTAACATTATTTATGGGGTGTACCAAGTTTCATATAAGATTCAAACTCAAGCTTTGAATGGATAAGGGTGTGTTCCCATTATGCAGTATAATATGAAATCCAGAGGCACCTTAAATATAAAGCACAGTCGATCATAACTTGACGGCACTAATTTTTTTTTGGGTATGAAACGGGGGAGCCCCTGCGAGCAATTGGCGTGGGGAATCCATAGTTAACAGGTTGCACACCTCTAGAGAATCCGAACAGAGAACCAAGGCCGGGAGATGCAGATTTATAGCCTCCAACAGACCAAACCGAAATACCCAGACTTCAGCAAGAAAAACTCCAGAAATTCCACAGTTGAAGATAAAACCATGAACAAAATTACCGCCGGCATCGCGAAAGACGCCGCCACCACCTGCACGACCTGGGTTTCCTTTGGCACTCATCAAATATCTTCTTATTTCATAAATTTCTTTGGCTCCCTCCAAAGATCCTCCTTTTTTGTATGCCAAAAGTCAATAGAACATGATTTGCAAGGATTCCTTTTTCTTCCATTTCATGGTAGTAGTGCATAGTGCTTCGAAATAGTGCATGGGATGAAGTTCAAAATCCGTCAGCAGATTCAGCGCATACTTTTATGATTGATAACTGAGATGTTTATTATCACTTTCTATATTATTGAACAAACAAGTTATCAAGTTTTCAATCAAAACAACGCTCTAAAACACATACCAGACTTCATATCCACCCTTTCAATTCTTCCATACTTTCTAAACAGTCGCTCAACCTCAGACTGTCTTACATCATGGTCCAGGTTTCCACAAAAGAGATGCTTCATGTTTGGTAGGTGGTTAATCAAATCGAAACACCTTCGCTCTGGAACGACAGCTGAAAACTGGAAGGAAGGGCTACCCCAGAGTCGGTGAACCTTGGCCCCCTTTTGCAGTGTTATGTGGGTTCACCCGTTCACCAAAAAAAATATGGTAGTATTGCATAGCCTTTTCAGTTTCACTTGCTTCAGCAAACCCGTTGATCAAAGACCCATAAGGTTCATTAAGAATGCTTAGCAAAATATGAACTATTAGATTTGAACCAAAAAACAGAACAATAGACATTACTATTAACTAAGTCAAATACATGAAACAATAGAAACAAAATTATGCAATTCCATAACGATTAACATTCAAAAGTAACATTACAAACGCTCAAAAAAAAAGTAACATTACAAGAGACCAATGACAAAAACTAAGGAAAAAAAACAACAAGTAGTTAAAAGGGTTTTTAAAGATGCTATTCACTGAATATGTTCTCTTATATGTTTGTATCGAAAACCATTCAGAAACATAGTGCTCTGGATGTCCTCAAAATTCTAGTATAGTTCTCATTGCATGTCGGCAAGGGATCCCACGAATTTGCCATTCTCCACATCCACAAGTTCGGTTCATGATGTTGACAGCCAAAGATGAATGACCATCTATAACTTCATACTATGTGGGTGATGCCATGAAAACCTAGAAAATAAAACAATACTAATAATCATGACTACTTCAACCAATAAGCAATAATGATTACATTTAAAAACAAAACACATTTAATCAACCTGTAAAGAACGCGATTCTCTATCTCCCTTAGCTAGCCTTTGTTTTGCATATTCAGTGATGCTATTAAGAGGCATATTTTCAGCAGCTTCCTGCCTAATGCAATGTCTTGCCATGATCGTTCGTCTAATCCCTACATAGGTGAATATAGTCACTCAAATATTGTAAAAAAATAGCACTCATATCTCAATAAAAAAAATCATAATAATTTGTACCTTCAAGAAGTGTCAAAACCGGAAGACATCTATCCGATCCTAATGTCGAATTGTATGACTCTACAAAGTTGCTTGATGTTTGATGAGAATGCAAATTTGGGTCATACTTGTACCTTTCCCAACACGCATAAATACATAAGCCTTGTAGCCACCTAACAGCACCCATCCCGGCCTTTTTTCCATCAATTCCATTGCTTTCTTGAATTTAAACTCAGAATATGCTTTGCAACATGACCAAAAAAGTCATTCATAGGCTTTCCTGAAAATGCTTTCTTGAAGTTGGCACAAAGGTGTGTACAACAATATCGTCTTGAAGTTGTGGGTCACACTTCTCCCAGAGTTGGTTCAACTCCCTTGAGTATATAAACAATCAAATAAGGAACAAGAAGTACTAAAGAACTAAACAAAAACACAAACGAAAATGAAAACGAAAGGAAAGAGCATACCTTTTGTCTATCAGACACAATACACCAATTGTTTCTATCAACATTCCTCAAAAGCTCCCTCAAGTGATAGAAGAAAGAAGACCATGTGGCCTTACTTTCATTCTCATATACACCATATGCTAAAGGAAAAATCTCATTATTACCATCCATAGCAACAGCAGACAGTACAACTCCCCCATATTTTCCCTTTAAATGATAGCCATCTACTCCAATTAATCCTCTACATCCTTGAATGAATCCTTCTATCATTGGCTTAAAAGAGATGAAGACACTCTTAAACTGAATGGGTTTTTCAGGATCATTTTCTCCATGTCTCCAAACAATATGAGCCTTCGAGTTAGGATTAGAAATCTTTATGGCCTCACAATAACCGGGTAAACTCCCATAAGAAGTGCCATCACCTCCTTTAATCATCTTGAGAGCAAGTGTCCTTGCTTTGTACAAGGACGATGTCTTCATGTTTATACCAAATTTCTCAAACAAGTGATTTTGAAGAGTCTTTCCTTTAATCTCTTCATCTGCTCTTACATATTCAAGAATTTTTCTAGCAGCCGATCCTGGGGTTGCCATGGGATTGTACATACCCAACTTGAGGCAAGTATGAGTGTTATTTACTGTTTTTATTGCCCATGTAACTTCGTCTGAAAGTCTTGATGCCAGAATCCTCCAATTACACTTAGAATCTCCACATATAGCCGTATACCTTCTTTGCTCAGCTTTCAATACTACAACAGACAAACCCTCTTACACACAATAATCTCTAAGAACATCCATCATATGATCCTTGTCGATAAAAAGCATCCATTCCTTAAGCTTGATTTTCCCAAAGTCATTCTCACCACACAACGCACCATTATCATAAAGTCGATCAAAGTAATCATCGGTTTCACTATCATCGCCCGAAAATTCATCATCAACTTGTGGCAAGATATACTCGTCAAAAGTAGTTACATCAGTGGAGGGTGAGACAACATTAGGCATATCAACAACGGGCAAAGCAATAGCAGGTACATTAGCATCAGTCAAATCATCATTAGACAAAACAGAATCATGTGCACTAGCCATAGTGTGTTGTCTAGCTAATGAATCAGAAGTACTTCCACCTTGCTGAACATAAATCCCTCTTCTTCAAGCAGAAGTTGGAGGAACTCTCCTATTAGAGGTGGGTTTACTGCCATAAATGTACTTTGAGCTTTCTATAACCATTTTGATTCAATCAAAATTCACGCCAACTCAAGATTAGTATAAGACGACTCAGAAGATCCAATGGCCAAATTAATCAACATCTTATCATGAAATAAGTTAAACATGTTCACAACATCATTGTCACTCTCCACCTGAAAACTTTGAGAATTATGCACATACCATAAGGTAGGTTGATCGGGAAGAAACATTCCTTGTTTTTCAGCCCCCTCTAGCAAACTAACAAGTACATTTAGAATAGTACACCGATCAGGATCATCCACCATGACTTCTACATATTCGCGATGGATGTATCGCATTCTCAACAATATCTTGTCCTCCATTCTGCAATTTATAAACTCTAATTAATAAAGCAAAAATCTCAAAATAGAAAATTCATACTAATATTGCAAAGTTTAACCATATCTCATATACAAAATAAGTATGCAAACCACTACATTTTGGAAATTGCATCATCATCACAATCACGTATAGTGTATCCACTTTTTCTTCTCAAATTAAATTTTTTCAGAAACTTCTTTGACAAGTACAAGGATAGAATTTTGGCTGGGGAATGGGAGAAGATGAGATGTTGCAACATTGAACTCCAATACCCAGTGAAAACTTCCCAAACTTTTTACTATGGTGGAATCGTTTTTTCTGAGTTCATAGTATATTTCCTAGTCATCTTCTTTTCTAATCCTGTCCGATGATGACTTAGGCTCTCTGGAGGTCTAGAAATGTGATGGAGGATAGCACATACACATCTTCTAACTGCAATTTTATTTGTAAGACTTTAGCTTATACCACATTTGGAGATGATTGCAGTTCAGGTGCATGGTACACATCTCACACCAAAGCAAAGTCATCATCCCTCCACTTCTTGCATGCTTTGCTAATTTTTTTGAGTTAATCAATCTGTTGATTTTGATGTGATTATATTTTAGTCTTTGTACGTTGCATGTATTAGAATAATGTAAGTTAATTACTTATAGAAGCAAAGTCAAAATCTTGTAGAAACTTTTTTCTTTTCCTCTTTAATTCTCTTATATATAATGATATGAAATTATATACGGGTAATTTCAAATCATTAGTAGTATACTAATATCATTAGTAGATATATGTGCATTAGGGCAAGGTCTTTTGGTTCCTCAAATCTCTTCTATTAATCCAAAAGAGCTCAGAAACATATTTAGCTTAAAGAAATTAAGTCCAAAATCCATTACGATCTTCATCTTCTAAGCTAATTAGAATAGAAACAAGTAGCAACTTCATATTGATTAATTACGATTATAAAATTGAATGCTACAGAGATGACAACAGAATTGGTATTGATTAGGGTGGACTTAATAATTAATCACACTCTAGATCGAAATCAAGGATTAGTACGTTTAGAAACAAGTTACCATTGCTAGTCTAGATACAATCTAATCATGATATAGGTTGTACGAGTATGATACACTGATGCCGATGCCGTATATAAATACCATGGTTAAACACCAATCTGTCTAATCCCTAACTAATTTATAGACCTGAAAATTGGAAAAAAACGTACCTTGAGTTAGGATCGATATTGCACACATTCAATACGTTCAAGCTTTGGAGACACTTTTTATGGCGGCAGAATGATAGCAATGGTAACTTCTCTTCTATTGTTGTTATAGGTTTTAACCGTGTTTTGTACTATTTGTTAAGATTTTAATTTTTTCTTATAAAATCAATTTAAAGGGAAAAGGTTAATTTAAATATTTTGGATATTAGGGGAATTTATTATTAATCTCAAGGTTACCGCGCGTAATATGTAAAAGATTGGTACATCTCGTAAATATTGTTGAACCCTAGGGTTACTGCATAGAATTTCCGTTATGTTGGGACAATGTTAAGGACGCCTTTCAGTAATTAACATTGTGCCTAGCGTCCCTTAGTTTTGATATGACAAACTCGTCTTGATTTAATAAAGTTGTCCAAGTGTTTCAGGAACGCACGTTGAAAAGGACAACAAGTTGAGGATTAGGTAGCCGTCCTCAGGAAGTGAGGACGCTACATCCTTCAGTGAACGGCTTGGTAAAATACAAACAAGGACACCGTCCTTAATCATTACACTGGAGTCCTTCAAAGCTGGCCGACAAAGTGACATCACCAGACAAGCTTTGATCATGATCTCCACGTGGAAGAAGATCCCGCATCCAAGCCTAACGGAATTGCCAGTAGGCTTCCTTGATCATCAGAACAACACGTGGAAGCCGATTACTGTTGCAACGTCCCCAAGGGCATGATCGTCAGAGTTAAAGTTGCCCTTTCCCAATGCCACTATAAATACTCCCTAGAGTATTTATTGTGTAGTGACGCTTCAGAGAATATTCAGAGAATTTATCAAGTCGCTCAAGAACACCAAGAACACCAAGAACAAACTCAAGAACAAGTGAGACTTAGGTGTTAGATCGAGCGAGAAGCGTTCAACAAAACCACAAACTGTTTGTAATAGAAAAGAACAAAAAGAGTGAGAGAGTCCTTACGACGAACTGTAAGGACGAGGTGATAGTTTCCTTTAGAGATTAAGTTAGGTTACTCTACCGGCTTAAAGGAGTTGTTACTAGTGGACTTAGGGACGCCAGTCTAAGTGCCAGAGAAGTGTAACCACTCGCCAGTGTATTGTAAGGAAACTTAATAAGAAAGGAAAAAGCTATTACAAAATCCTCCAAGGAGGTAGAGGTTTACACTCAAGGACTAGTTGGTACTTGAGTGGTTCCTCTATAAATCAAAAGCGTTCCTTACTTATTGCCTTAACCTGTTTAGTCTTTTGATTTCCGCTGCGAACCAAGGAAGTCCTTGATTTTATTAAGGACATCCTGGTGAAGGACGACCTTAACTCTGTTAAGGACGCCCTTGTATTTCTGACTAACGATCCAACAATTGGTATCAGAGCAGGCGCTCTAGATTCTTACTGAGTTGCAGGTTAAGATGGTGGACATGGAACCCATTGGAATCTCATTCGTAAAGCCTCCACGCCTGACGGACGGCCATTTCAACCGTTGGAAAATTAGATTTGAGAATTTCTGCAGAAGCACAAATTATCAATGCTGGAAGGTAATTATGAAGGGTGATCTCAAAGTTCCTGAAGACAAGAAAGACAAGGAGGATGAATGGGGTCCTGATGAATTCAAGCTTATGGAAACGAACGCTAAGGCTATATGCTTCCTTCAAGCATCTCTCTGTGAAAGGGACGCCATCAGAGTCAGCAATTTGACTACGGCAAAAGAACAGTGGGAAGCTCTCGAAAAGTACCACATAGGAACAGCTGAGATGAAGGAAGATGTCAAGCTTGAAATTAAAAAGGAATTCTATGCCTTCAGAATGCTGCCTAATGAATCTGTAAAGGACTACTCAAGTCGCTTTGAAGCCCTTGTGACCAAAATGCGAAACTTGGGTATCCCAGAAGCTGAAGTCTCAATGAGGAACAGAGTTGGAATAGTCATTGATGGACTCACAGGAAAGTGGAACTTTGATAGAACCACGTTCAAAGAAAACACCGCTAACAAGACCCTGGATATGGAAGAGATCTATGGGAAGCTTAGGGGTTATGAAGCAAGAAGGGAAGCCGATTTGGCTGAATTGGCAAGAAATCCTCAAACAGACATTGCATTAATGACCTCAACACCAGAGTACGCTGAGTATCTTCGTCGTCAACAAGAACTTGCTATGATGGTGGAAGCCAATAAGAATGAGAACCGTGAAAAGATGCGAGTTCAAGCTGTGAAAGAAAGAGAAAGCAAGTCTAAGGAACAGCTTGAAGAAGAGGAAGGAATTGCTCTTTTTAACAAAGTTCTGCGTTCTTTTGGAAAAAGAAGCAAATATTTCAACAAGCACAAAATGCCCAAGAAGGAAAGTCCCAAGTACACAGAGGCAGAGATGAAGGAACTTACTTGTTATAAATGTAACAAGAAAGGACATTTTGCTAAAAGGTGTACAACAGGAATGTCTTCAAAGGATATGAAGACAAAGGCACTCATTGGAGCGTTTGCTTCTGCATGGGATAACGTGAGTTCTGATGATGAAGAACCCGATGAAGAAGAGGCCTACATTGCTCTTGAGGACGCCTTCGAAAATGATCAAGTGGCTTTCATGGCGATGGAGGACGCCACAGTTGATGAGGAGGACGCTCCTAAATCTGAAAATGAGGTAACCCGTGAGTCTATGATGAAATCCTTAGAAAGTTGTTCTAAAACTAAACTCATAAAACTCATTGGAAAAATCATGGAAGAAAGTGTGATAATGCAAAAGAGAATGGATGAACTGGAACTTGAAAATGAAAACATTGTTGTTGAATGTGAAAATTACAGCACTATGTCTATTCAACTAGAGTCCTCATGTGAAGAAGTTAAATCTCTGAAAACTGAAGTGATGTGTCTCAAGCTAGAGAACGCTAATCTCAGGGATGAAATCAAAGTGCTAGGAAAGAGTCCTGTAATTGAAGAAGTTAGACCTATGATGTTTGTCCCAGCCAAAAGGGGACTAGGATATGAGTCTGATTCTAAGAACTCTCTTCCAAGTGACTTTGAGGCTAGTAAATCCACAGAACTTGAGCAAGAGAGGGAGAAAACTAGGAATCTTCTGGATAGAATTAGAGTCCTAGAGAGTGGAGAGAAAGGTGAAGAGGACTACTATACTAACTCCACTTGTCATAGGATTTACAAGAAAATTGCTAAAGAGAAAGGTTCTAAAGTTTGCAACCCTCCAAAGATGAAACAAAACAGGATCCAACGTCCCAATAAGAAGTACTACCTCGGTACTTACTATAGGACGTGTTGGTATTGTGGTCAAGGAGATCACTACAAGTATGAGTGTTTGAAACTGAAGGACGACATTGAAAAGGGAAAAGCTGCTAGGACTAACATTGAAAATGATAAGTCCGTCCCTAATAATAAGTCTAGGCGTTCTAGACGTTCTAAGAGTTCTTTCCGCAGATATGCTACTTCAAATGACGTGAACATAAATGACTACATGCCAGAACCAGAGTTTTATTTCTGTAACGAACCAGGTAAGGGACACCTTGCCTGGGTCGCCAAAAACTAACTTTGTTTTGGCAGGTGGAAGTGAGGGGACGCCCATGGATCATCGATAGTGGCGCCTCAAATCATATGACAGGAAGCCAGATCCATCTCACTTCTATCCAGAGTAGTGCCACGGGAGGGACGGTCTCGTTTGGCAATAAGGGCAAGGGAAAGATCAAAGGGACGGGGACTGCTATTCTCAATCCGTCCATCAAAGCAACAAATGTCAGTCTTGTTGAAGGACTTGGTTTCAATCTCCTGAGTGTTTCCCAAATGTGTGACCAAGGTGAAAATTTAGTCACATTTGACTCAAAGGAGTGTCTCGTGATCAACAAGAAGTCAAACAAAGTGGTTCTCAAAGGAGTTCGCCAGAACAATGTCTACATCTTCAATCAAGAGTTCAAGCCAAAATCTGAGTTGTGCCTATCTGTTTCAAAGGAGGACGCTGACCTCTGGCATCGTCGTCTTGGACATGCTGGATTAAGCACAATCCTCAAACTGCATCAAAGAAATCTTGTGAAAGGACTTCCTCAAATTGATCCTGAGAAGATTGAACAATGTGAAGCATGTATTAAAGGGAAGCAAACAAGAACGTCCTTCAAATCTAAGAACGAAGTCAGAACAATGAAACCTTTGCTCCCGTTGCTAGAATTGAGGCCGTTCGTCTTCTCATTGCCTTTGCCGCACACAAAGGATTCAAGCTATTTCAGATGGACGTCAAAACTGCTTTTCTAAATGGAAAACTAAAGGAAGAGGTGTATGTTGCTCAACCGCCTGGTTTCGAGGACGCCTCTCATCCAGATTATGTATACTACTTAGACAAAGCTCTCTATGGACTCAAGCAAGCTCCTCGTGCATGGTACGACAGGTTTGCGTCCTTTCTTCTGTCTAACGGCTACACAAGAGGTTCAATTGATAAAACTTTGTTCATTAAGAAAGTTCATAAGGACATTTTAATTGCCCAAGTCTATGTTGATGATATAGTCTTTGGTAGCACTAACATGAAACTTGTAGATGAGTTCAAGTCCTTAATGAGTAGTGAATTTGAAATGTCTCTAATTGGAGAACTCACCTTCTTCCTGGGACTTCAAATCAACCAACTCAAAGATGGGACGCGCATTCATCAACAAAAATATGTCCGCGAAATGCTGGAGAAATTTGGGATGAATACGTCCAAGCCAATGGCAACACCTTGTTCCCCAAATTCACGTCTTTATGCAGATGAACAAGGGAAGGACGTTGATCAGAAACTATACAGAGGAATGATCGGCTCTTTGCTCTATCTGACCGCAAGCCGTCCAGACATCATGTTTGCAGTTTGCTTATGTGCACGTTTCCAGGCAAATCCAAAGGAGTCCCACATGCAAGAAGTCAAGAGGATCTTTCGCTACCTCAAAGGACGGGACGATCTTTGCCTTTGGTATCCCAGGAAGACGTCCTTCAAACTAGTTGGCTACTCTGACGCTGACTATGCTGGACATGTCATTGATAGAAAAAGTACTTCAGGAATGGCACAGTTTCTTGGTTCATGCCTAGTCTCATGGGGATCTAAGAAACAAAACTCTGTGGCGCTTTCAACTGCGGAAGCTGAGTACGTTGCTGCTGCCTCGTGCTGCTCACAAGTTATTTGGATCAAGTATCAACTTGAGGACTATGGTATATCTCTTGAAACTATTCCTATTTTGTGTGATAATACCAGTGCCATAGAAATTGCTAAGAATCCTGTTTTTCATTCTCGCACAAAGCACATTCATATAAGACATCATTTCTTGCGTGATAATGTGGAACTAGGAATTATTAGCATGGGACATGTAAGGACTGAGGACCAAATAGCTGATATTTTTACGAAAGCACTTGATAGACGTCCTTTTGAGCATCTCAGGCTGCTCTTAGGGATGATAACCTTTAAGTAGCAAGTCCCGTTCTGCTATTCCCTCAATGCTTGGCTATGGTTAGTTGATTACATAATTGCTAAGTACTTTATGCATAAATATCACTTTTGCAAGAACGCTAGTCTAAAACTGCTGTGTGCATATCATGAGAACGCCTTTGAATTTCTCTATTTGTCTTGAAAAAGAGTTGCCCTGATCACCCAACCCTCATTATAAGCCGAAATGATGGGAACTCTAAGCTTTCCCTAGCCGAGAACTTTGCAAAAGCGTCCTATGATCTTCACTTTTCTTTACGGGACGTACTTGCATAGTTTTCAAATTGGTTCCTAAGGTGATCCCAGGAAGGATGTGTAAATTCTGTGAACGCCAGTTATAATCTGAGTTGAGGACGCCAGTACAGGTTCATTCGGAACGCGCCCTTTTTGGAAGTTGAACAGTTGCCGTTTGAATTTTGAAATGAGGAAGTTACCAGCGTGCCCCTCACCAACCTCCTATATATACATTGATTAAAACGGCTGTCAGAACTTTCGCACGCTAAAATCTCAAAGCTCCGTTTTGCTCTGACTTCTCTCTAGACTTCCGGCAACTTCTCTCTAGCTTTCCGATCAGTGTCCGACGAACTCTCTCCGATCAGATCAGAATGTCAAAGGTCATGAATTCTTCTGGTTCGTCCTTGAGTGGGAAGCGAAAACGTTTTGCTAAAAGGAGTTTTTATGTCGAAGGTCCTCCAGAAATTCAGATCGACGAAATCTTGAAGGACTTCATCGACACAAAGCCACGCACTCTCTATGTGGCAGTAGTAAACTACATGAAGGACTGCAAGGATCAAGTCCGTCTTCGAAATCTAAGGACGTTCTTGGATCGATTTGTGGTGCCCGTTCTAAGGAAGACAGGGGGAATGGACGCCCCTTTCTGTGGAGGCACCAATATCTTCTTAGAGGCGTTCCAAGGTCAAGACTGGAGGATCCCCTTGATTGAATCCATCCCCGACCTTTCAAATGCCCGATTTGTGGATCTTCCCGTTACATCATCAAAGAAACGGTTAGTGAAACCTAAGTCCAATCCTTTTTCTCCTTCATCCCTTCCCCGATCTACTCCCCCTCCATCTCGTCTTATTCACTCCTCTCTCCCACCAAAGGCTTCCTCCTCCCAACCCACAAAGATATTTGACCGTTTTCCAACCAATGTGGAGGAGCGAACAAAGTTCAAACATGACCGTCCCCACCCTAAAAGGCGAAAGCTCGCCAAGGCCAAGCCAAATCCCATTCCTCTTGACACCCCTTCCTCCTCCCCTTCTCCAATCGATATTCTCGACCCGTCCATGCCTGACCCTACTCTTCTCCAACTACAACAGGCCTTCCCTGATGTGGACATCTCCCCTTCCCCATCTCCTCAAAATTCCCCTTCCCCCTCTGCCCCTCCCACTCCCAAATCAAGGGGTCACTCAGCTGAGAGGGACGACTCTATAGAAGCAGAGTTTGGCTCTGCTCACTCTGAGGAGATCTCTACAACTATCGTCCTGGATGAACTCACACGACAACAAATTGCTGAGGACGAAGAGCTGTGTCGCAAAATTGCAAATCAACGCGACAATGTTGTACAAGAGGACGCTCTCTCTCTCGATGAGCAACTTTCTGCGGACGCTCTTGAGACACCACCATGGGAAGCCGTCCCAATGGACGCGGGAGACAAGTCTGCTCCCAAAGGAAAAGGTGGAAAGCGTCCACGAAAAACAAAGGCGTCCAAGGACGCAGCTGGTCCATCTGAGGGACAAACCGATCAAAATCTCCAGGAAGGAGATAATAATGAAGAGGAAGACGATGATGAAGAAGAAGAGAATGAGGACGGTACTTCTGGTCCGCCTAAAAAGAAAAGCAAGAAGTCTGAGCAGATTCTTCCTCCTCTTGTCTATGATGAAGCCTTCCTTAGCCAGTTTTCTGAGGCCAAGGATCTCGTTGACCTTCTCAAAGTTCAAGGGTGGCTCAAGCTTTCAGAAGAGAACGTCAAAGTTGATCCCAAACTTGTGCAGGATTTCTATGATTCTCTCAACATCAACATCGAGAATGGCACAGGGACGTTCTTGGCAAATGGAGAATCTGCTACTTTCTCTGAGAAGACAGTCCGCCAGCTGATGGGGCTTGACAAACAACGTCCTGGACCTGAGGCCCTGCACAGAGTCCCAGCAAGTGGTTTTGGCATCGAAGGCGAGGCACTAAATGACTTATTCCGGAGAATCTTCAATGGGAAGACTCCAGATGCAAATGATCGGGTCGCCTCCGTCCTGTCTCACACTGGTGCTATGGCACACTATCTGATCTGCAGGACTATCGTCCCCAGGCAGGAGAAGAAATCTATCGTTCAGACCATCGATTGCTTGCTGCTGGACGCCTTCCTTCAAGGCAGAAAGATCAACTTGGCCAGAATAATGATCGAGCACATGGCTAAGTGCACAAAGAAGAATCATGCTCTTCCCTACCCAGGTTTGGTGAAAGCCTTGCTGATTGAAAATGATGCTTACTCACCTGGCGAGGAAATCTCCTTGGGATTGCCATGGGATCAAAAGTATGGCGTCCTGGAGATAAAGCACAGCCTTGAGCTTCCCTCCATCAGGAAGCAAATTGAGAAAGAAAGAAAAGAAGCTGAGAAGAAAAAGAAAGAAGAAGAGGCTGCGAAAAGAGCTGAAGAGAAAAGACTAAGGCAGGAAGCTGCTAAGAAAGCTGCTGAGGACGAGCGTGCTCGTCAAGAAGCCGCAAAGAAAGGGAAGACTGTTGCTCCTGAGCCTCCCCTAATAGTTGACACTGAGGAAGAACGTGCTGCTCGCTATGCTGAAGTTGATCAGTTGTCGTCCTTCTTTCACGCTGATCAGATGGACTTCAACTTTTCGCCTTCTCATCTTCCTCCTATTCAACAGCCGTCCTACTTTCAGTGCTCCCCTGCTCCGTCAAATACAGAAGCTTACTCTGAAAAGCAGCTGTACGCCCTCATCCTTAACAATCAGAATGTTCTAGCGCAACAAGGGAACGCCATCATTCAACAGAACAACGCTGCCATGCAACAGAACTACCACTATTTTCAAGCAGTTAAGACTCAGAACGACTTGATTAAGCTGCTAGTTCAGTCGATTCACAGGGATAGTACAGAGGGAGACACTCAAGAAGAAGAGGAACCTGCTGCGACGGACGCCAATGTCAATGATCAAAGCCGTCCTGCTGGATCACCTCCCACCTAACCCTTTATTCCCTCATTATTTTGCCTGTGCTTCTTTTGTTTCTCAAACACTTGTCTGATTGTCTGTAATGACTATATTTCGTTTCAATGGCAACTCTTGTGTTTGTGTGCATATGTGTGTTTAAGCGTATTCTTGCCTCTAATTGTGATTTTGTGCTATCGTCCTTAAGCTAACTTGTTATCCTTTTCGATGATGCCAAAAGGGGGAAGTGTAGTTTTGCAGAGATGCGCTCTTAATAGTTATCTAGAATAAACAAGTGTTAAGGAGAAATTTCAGTGAAAGGAACTAAGTTTAACAGGGACGCTATTTAAGAAAGAAATTTTTGATCTAGAAAGCCGTCCCTTCCCTAAAATCCAAAAGGAAGATTAGATCAAGTATTGAAAACTTGTGCCTATAGATTATTTCTAAGTGTTGAAAGGACGCTCTTTGAGTTTTCAAAGCATGCTAGAGCTTAAGTGCAAAATGTTTATTGCCCAGAGTTTGTCATCATCAAAAAGGGGGAAACTGTTGGGACAATGTTAAGGACGCCTTTCAGTAATTAACATTGTGCCTAGCGTCCCTTAGTTTTGATATGACAAACTCGTCTTGATTTAATAAAGTTGTCCAAGTGTTTCAGGAACGCACGTTGAAAAGGACAACAAGTTGAGGATTAGGTAGCCGTCCTCAGGAAGTGAGGACGCTACATCCTTCAGTGAACGGCTTGGTAAAATACAAACAAGGACACCGTCCTTAATCATTACACTGGAGTCCTTCAAAGCTGGCCGACAAAGTGACATCACCAGACAAGCTTTGATCATGATCTCCACGTGGAAGAAGATCCCGCATCCAAGCCTAACGGAATTGCCAGTAGGCTTCCTTGATCATCAGAACAACACGTGGAAGCCGATTACTGTTGCAACGTCCCCAAGGGCATGATCGTCAGAGTTAAAGTTGCCCTTTCCCAATGCCACTATAAATACTCCCTAGAGTATTTATTGTGTAGTGACGCTTCAGAGAATATTCAGAGAATTTATCAAGTCGCTCAAGAACACCAAGAACACCAAGAACAAACTCAAGAACAAGTGAGACTTAGGTGTTAGATCGAGCGAGAAGCGTTCAACAAAACCACAAACTGTTTGTAATAGAAAAGAACAAAAAGAGTGAGAGAGTCCTTACGACGAACTGTAAGGACGAGGTGATAGTTTCCTTTAGAGATTAAGTTAGGTTACTCTACCGGCTTAAAGGAGTTGTTACTAGTGGACTTAGGGACGCCAGTCTAAGTGCCAGAGAAGTGTAACCACTCGCCAGTGTATTGTAAGGAAACTTAATAAGAAAGGAAAAAGCTATTACAAAATCCTCCAAGGAGGTAGAGGTTTACACTCAAGGACTAGTTGGTACTTGAGTGGTTCCTCTATAAATCAAAAGCGTTCCTTACTTATTGCCTTAACCTGTTTAGTCTTTTGATTTCCGCTGCGAACCAAGGAAGTCCTTGATTTTATTAAGGACATCCTGGTGAAGGACGACCTTAACTCTGTTAAGGACGCCCTTGTATTTCTGACTAACGATCCAACACGTTAAAATAACTACATTTTAATTTCGGTATATCATCAAGCTGGTTCTTTCCATACTAAAATATAAGTAAATATAAATTGCATAATAATGTATTTTATGGACTATAAAATATAAGTATGTGATTTGCATAATAACATGTTCTCAATAAATCATTTAACAATTAAAAAATTCTAATATTAGATGAAACCAAATTAAGTTAAAACTTTTATTATACATTTTAATACTCTATTTATTATATATCGAATAATAAATTTAAAAATACAAGTCGTGCATGACACGACGGCTACACCTAGTTGGGATAAAACTATACAGAGTATTGAACTTGAGGTTGTTGGAAAAGATTGATTATAGGAGATAATTAAGAAAATTAACAAAATGAATTTGAAAGTCAAAGATTTGATTAAATTTAGGAAATATCAAATTATCTTAGTCAAATCGCATATTAAACTTCAATCACCATTATATTCCTTAACAATGATTTTATCTTTTTAAATAATATCTATCAGTTGTAAAAAATGAAAAATACTAAGTCTCTTCCATTTCAATTGTATGGATCAATGTATGACTTTTTACTCCATTATTCCATTGGATGTGTCTTCCTCTTTTTTTTTGGTCCAGAATATAGCATGTATGCATAAAACACACATCCACAAAAGCAGACAAACTTGGGAGTAGATCCAAGTTACAAAAGTGAGGCTCACACAATTGAGTGAGCTCTTGGCTCATAGTCACCATTGCAGTCAATTACACCAAAGCAAAATTTACCCTCAAAATACTTCACCAAAATATTGACATAACTAAAACTGAAAAAAGAAAACCTAATTTGATTGTACTTACTACTGAGTTAGTATTGGCGGCATCATCCCACTTACTTCCCTACCTTCCCTTTGGACTTAAGTGCTTTCAATATGATTTTGGTTTCTAATCCAACCAAAGCAAGCTTCTCCTTGCATAAACGCCTTTCCTTTGCATACATTCGCTTCCACTTGGCCTCCAAATCAGCCTTTACGGCATCACTACACAAGCTCAGTCCTATCTTCACCGTACTTTCAGAGAGTAGACCCATTGAGACTGGTAACTTGCCAGCGAATAGGACCGGAATTCGCGGAATTCCCTCCTCTGTTTCTTCTTCTTATGCCTCTTCTTCGTCTTCTACCTCCTCAGCCTCGGAAGGTGGTATGGGCTTCACGATAGCCTCCAGTTCTTGAGGCCAAATCTTCTCCGACAGCGCAGTCACTTCCGGATCCATTGCACAGTCGTTGGATGTGCAATGTTGTAACTGAATTCGCACCCAATGGAATAATGCATGAGGAGAAGCCCTTGTTCTTTATATACCTCAGCTAAGTTCAATGTACCAAGAACATTGGTGCGGTACATTTCTTGTCTTTTTTTGTTCCACCGGACAATGTCGTTCAAATCAGTTCTAGCATTAAAAGTATGGGTGATCTTGAAGTTTTGGATGTCATATGATGGTAGCTTTTTCCCATAGGCGGCCTTTCTCATCCACATAAGAAATACTTTGGCGTTGAAACGAGTGTTTGAGGATACCTCCCATCCAACCCACGCCTCCATAAAGCAAGAAATTGGTAGCTCTTTCTTGATGCATTGAAACTCGTGGGTGTACAATCATGTAAGAAGACACATCACCCCACCAGTCGGGGTTAGCTTTATACCATTTAATTGTTTTGGTTAATCCGGTATCGAAGGTATTTCTCGGGCCCTGCCCTAAAGGTTTTAAAGAATAGCTGGGATCTCTAAGATCATATCTGGGATCTCCAAAAGTTCTTCTTTTTGCAAATTCTATTGTCTCACACGGATCCAAACCCATTTTTGCGCACAGGATTTCTGCAACTTTCTTGACAACATCTTCGTTGCCATCGCTAGCAACATTGTAGATAGAGCCGACTTTTTCCTTTTGTGTTACCACATCAATTGCTTATGTTACATCCTCACAATACACGTACTGTCTCATGCCTGTGCCACAGTCATACAAAGACATTTTTTCCCAGAGCAACCCATAAGAATACACTTAGAGATGAGCTTGTTAGGAAACTGATAGGGGTCATATACATTGTTGATCCAAACCTTTATCACCGACAATCTATAGTCTTATATGCCTCTTTGTAAAGAAAACTCACAGAGTGTTGTAAGTGCAGCATATTTGTTAGTTGTGACAAGTGGACGATGTTCCCCAGAGCCTTGATAATTAGAGCTCACCATTACAAACAACTTCAGGATTTTGTAGTCAAAGCACGCTTTCATGAGCCCCATGGCTCCATATATGTTGTCTTGCGTCCGCTGATGGATATTCATAAAAATCTCTCAATCAACGTGCGTATTCCCGGCAAGATGAACTATGGTGTCAATGTCTTCATCGCTCAAAATGTTGTAGACAAGTTCCATGTCCTAGATGGGTCCTTTGTCGCTATTCCCAATATTTTTTCTTAATCTTCACACACAACAAGTCCGTCATTAGTTGGAGATATCCATAGGGTATAAGGGATTTTACCATATCATGACTAATGGTCTAATATCGATCAAATCAAGTTATGGATATATAATTGACTTGGGCCAACTTTTATGTGAAAATGACACGGACAAGGTAAACATGTAACATTGCTCTAAGTGCTTTTATGTATGAAATAAATCTATGCACTTCAATCAACTTTAAGTGAGGAGTGAGTAGGAGGTTCCATCCACAAAGTTTAAAATAAATGCATGGTTACTTTAAAAAACATGCATGATTAAAGCTACAAACCTAAATAATCCCAACAAAATCCATATTCATGTATAGGTAAAGCTACAAACCTAATAATCCCAACAAAATCCATATTCATGCATAGGTAAAGCCACAAACCTAATAATCCTAACAAAATCCATATTCATGCATAGGTAAGGCCACAAACATAATAATCCCAACAAAATTCATATAGTAGTAGTGCCAATAAAAAATACCCAAATGAAAATCAGAAGAGAACAAGACTAGAAAATGTGTGTGGCGGTGTTCAACTCTTCATCATAAAGGTACTACTAAATCAAAAGATGTTGTCACTAACAAAATCCAAGCTAGATTCAAAGACCGCCTATGACATCTTTTTGTTTGGCTTGAAAACATGATTGAGTAAGGATTCCTTGACGGTCAACAGTTTTGAGAATGCTTTCTTCATCTTGGATGCATCCATTTCACAATATTGGTCCTTGGATTGAAAACGTCTGGTGCTGCTCGTCCTCCTACTTCATAAACCTCGTATTCTAACTCAGGTTGAATTTGCTCCTTATACACTGCCATTATCTCATCATTGGTCACAACTCCGTGATTTGTGAGGTCCCAAAGACCGTGTAATTTCTTCTTGGTCATCTCAATGGATATTGGTAACAACTCATGCAGGATACTTATGTTGAAATATCCTTAACAATGGATATGTTCGTATGTAACTTTTTTTATTCAACTTTAGTTATAGGGAAAGTCTACTACATGTAATGGTTTCTAAAGCTGTCTATTGTATGTAATAGTTTCTAGTACTATTTTTGTTGTTGTATGTAAAGTAAAAAATTAATGACTAGTGTGTGCGTCATTTGATATATTTAATCTATTTCCGTACATATGTTACTCTAGTTTTTAAACACGATTTCATTGACTTGTCACACTTGACTAGTGTGTACTTCATGATATGTCACTGTGCATGAACATATCCATAGGTAACTTTTTTTATTCAACTTTAATTATAGGGAAAGTCTATTACATGTAATAGTTTCTCCTACTATCTATTGTATGTAATTGTTTTTAGTACTATTTTTGTTGTTGTATGTAAAGTAAAAAATTAATGACTAATGTGTGTGTCTTTTGATATATTTAATCTATTTCCACACATATGTTACTCTAGTTTTTCAACACGGTTTTCTTGAATTTATTAATGATGCATTGACAATATATTTAGCATTGGACTTTTCAATTTCTTGGATTAGTGGAACAATATGAAAGATTTAATTGAAAACATTTCACCCCGCTATTAATGAACCACTCTCTTCTTCTCCAATGATCGGTAAGTGATAACAATATCCTCCATTTTTTTATTTTCGTAAATATTAATTTATCTGATCATATATTAATTATTACATATTTATTATTTATTTCATGTCAGTCAAGTTAACCATTAGAATTAGGTGTGTCAACTAGTAAGAATGTAGTGGTTGTCCCAACAAGTAATGCTTCAAAGCGGAGAAAAATCAGTGATTGCTGGAATTACTTTACTAAGGTTATGGATGAGAATGGAGAAGATCACGGAACTTGCAATTATTGCAAGGTTGCAAGGTACAAATATGTTTCTCGTACTGGGACATCTACTTTTAGAAGGCATTTAGAAAAATGTGGAGAATACTTGAAATTGAACCTAGATAAAAGTGCAAAAACTAACAAAAAAGTAGATTTGAGAGTGCTTCATGATATGCTTGTTGATGTTGTTATGAGACATGGACTTAGTTTTAGTTTTGTTGAGTATGAAGGCATTAGGAAGATTTTGAAGTATTTGAATGGAAATGTTGACATCATTACAAGAAATACGGTAAAGAAGATTTGTTTGGAGAGGCATAAGGATTTGAAAGGAAAGCTAAGTGCTCTCAAAATGATTCCTGATAGGATTTCATTGACTTGTGATACTTGGACTGCTTGTACAAGAAAAGGTTTCTTATCTGTCACTGCTCATTATATTGATGAATTGAAATTATGTCGCAAGTTGCTTTGTTTTAGACATCTGCCTCCTCCTCCCCATGGTGGATATGAGTTGGCACTTGAGATAAGTAATATTTTGGTTGATTGGGATATTCAAAATAAGGTGTTTTCCTTAATGGCTGATAATGCATCGAACATGGTCTTAATGATAAAGAAGTTGAAGGAAGGGATACCGCAAAAGGATTTGGTCTGTGATGGAGAATATTTTCATATCCGTTATTGTGCTCATATATTGAACTTGATCGTACAAAATGGATTGAAAGTAATTCAAAAGTCTATAGAGAAGCTTAGGGAAGACATAAAGTATATTGATGGTTCAAAGGCAAGATTCAAGAGGTTTTATGATATGGCTAAGAGATCTTCTGATGTGTCGTATTCTAGTGTATTGTGGTTGGATGTAGTTACCAAATGGAATTCAACTTATATAATGCTTGATAGGGCATTGAAGTACCGTAGTGTGTTGATAGCTTATTTTAATCATTCACATTCTGATTTCTTCAAGTATCAACGTAGAGATTATGAATGGGAGAAAATTGGTGAAATATGTCATTTGCTAGAACCTTTTTATGACATGACGATGTTGTTTTTGAGAAGTGATTATCCGACAACCAATTTGCATCTTCCTCAAGTGTTTTTGATACGTCAAATTTTACAGAATCCATTAATTACTTTGGATACTCCTAGTGACCTTAGGGATGCAATAGCTTTGAAGATAGAGAAGTTCAACAGGTATTAGAATGAATATGTTTTGGTACTTGCGATTGTTGTTGTTTTTGATCCTCAATACAAGTTCAAGTTTGTAGTATTCTTTTTGTGAAACATATGGTGTCGTAGAAGGTGAAAAAATGGCTAAAGATGTGAAGTTGAGATTGGAAAAACTTTATAAAGAATATCAAAGTATGGTTGGAGTTGATAATTTATAAAGCGATGAAGGGTTTCGAGTAGAAGCTTCATTGCAATATGATAGTATCGAGATATATATGCTTACAAGATAGTTCTATTTTTATTTATTTAATCAAGCTCTAATTTAATTGTTAAATGATCTTTTATATATTATGAACTTATGATGTAAGAATTTCAATGTTATGGTCAACTCAGTTCTTCAAAAAGTGAGTCAGAAAAGTATTTGGAAGATGACCTTGTGAAGACAGACGTGCTTAATTATTGGAAGACTCATTCTATCCAATATCCAGTACTTTCTGCTATGGCTATGGATATACTAGTTATTCTAATCACATCAGTTGCTTCTGAATCAACATTCAACATGGGAGGACGAATTATTAGTAAATGCAAGATTGCTTTTACCAATCAAAATGTAGATGCATTAGTGACCGTGCAAAATTGGCTTATTGGATATAATGGTAATGTCTTTTATATATCATACATTATAAATTATCATATTTTCATTGTTATGTTTATCTTATTTTGACTAATATATCTACATTTAAACTATTTTTATGAGCAGATTTTAACTCAGAAGAAGATCTAGTAATTCAACAAGGTGAATCTGGTGATCAATTGACTTAGGTATGGATTGTTTTTACTAATCTTTTATTAAGTTTTATATTGTCTTTACCACATTAAATTAATTAAGAGTTTCACCTTTCACTAACATGTATCAATTAAGCTTTTTACCATGTTTTTTTAGTTATTTGATGCTTCAGTATACATGCATATATGTATTGACAAAATACTTATTGTATTAATCTATTAGAGTTATAAAGTACTTAACAAGGACTTACTTTTGAAGGCTCAAAAAGAAAAAAGAAGGGAAAATGATACTTGAAATTATTTAACACTAAAAAAATGTTGTTTTTTATATAAGCTGGACATCTGGACGTATTGGTTGTTGATGGTGCCTAGGTCGGTTGTTGCTGCATTTGATGGGAGTATCTACTTTTCTGTAAACCTTATGTAAACTTAAATTGCATAATATTTTATTTGTCATCATTTTAATTTTCGTAGTTATTCCTTAAAGTTGCAAGGTCATACATACTTGCCTACTTGTTTTAGTTAAAATTGTCACATTTGACTACACTAATGTCATGTAGTAGATTATTTTAAAGCATAAGATAACATAAAGAGTTTTAAATATCAATTCTAGTGTTTCTTGAATATTAATTTAGGTCCAATCAGAATGAGCTCGTAATTATAGTTTGCATATATAGTTCTTCCGTTGAGATTGTATAAGGTAATAAGGTGGGTTTAATTCCTTTGAAATGGATTTGGGGATTTGGTTTTAATTATAGTAATCGATTCATATTTATCTTCATCCCTAGAATGCACTAATATAATTGATACATATATTCAAATAATCTATTATATATTTAAAAACACTAAGAATTAAAACCCTCTCATTGCGCCACCTCAGCATTGTACACGTTTCACTCTTAGAATGCTCTACATAAAATTTTGCCATGTGTCATCACCACATTAAGCTCAATAAATTTATCTTTGTTTTAATTAATTTTATATTATTAAAAATATACCATTTCATTTACACGTCATAATTTTTTTCCACGTCATATCAATTATTTACACATCATGTAGATGTCATATGTTTTATTTCTATCAATATATAATCTAAATAAAAGCCAATTTACATGCAACTTTATTATATTATTATATAATAACAAAATGATTAACTTTCTTCATGTTTTTTATCTTACTTTTACCAAATCCATGATATTTAGCTTGAGAATCAGATATCTCCATTGTCGATATTGTCATGACCTTCGTGATCTCGCACATGATAACTGCTACAATAGGGTTTCTCCGTTAATCTAGAGTTTAATCTAACAATTTGTTGCAACACATCGATCTAATGCAATTAAATGGGATTAATTAGTTTTTGGTTTTACCAAACCTTCAAGTCCATAACATCATCTTTGTTTTGGTAGAAACCTTGACAACTTCATAGAAATTAATTGAAAAAAAAACAATTAGAAATTAAACAAGTCTCAGCCGTAACATCATCAAATCTCAACAAGGATGATCTTTTGGTTTTGGAAAAAAAATGGTTATAATTTTTTGGTTTTGGAAAATTTTGATACAACTAAAAAAAATAGCCACATAATCTTTTCATATCTTCGAAATGGATATTGTTTGTTACATTGCTATCTTTTATTGATTGCCTATAATTTTTTTCCCCTAAAATTTAGGTACAAATCAAATATTTTTGAACAAATTAGTGAATTACCATAAATAAATTAATTATTATTGATCAAATCCTTAATTATCAATTTTACCATATACTGTACATATACATTTATAGTCGGCCACTTAGCCTCCACAATCTCAAGTGAAGAATGAAGATCCCATGAAGATCCCATTACTTACAAAAAAAATTCCGTGAGTTTCCACGATAATAGTTAATACTTTGCATTGATTGTTTTTTGTTTTTACTTGGATGCACATTATAGAAAATATTTTTGTTTCAATGATTCCAATATAAAGCATTTGTATTAAAAAAGCTATTTTTTTGGGACATTTAGATACAACTTAGGCTATTTATATATTCCAATATATGAAGTTGATTTATTGATTCGTTCAAAAATAATTTGTAAAGTTACTTACAAGTCGACATGATTGTTTTGATAATTTAATGGGATGGTTTATTTGATTGATTCATATACAAAATATCCTAATCAACCAAATTATTTATATTAAGTTATTTTGTGTAATTGATTATGATATTGTGATAACTTACTTTCTAAATCCTTTATTTAACTGATTCATCATATATACAATATCCTTTCACCAAATCTTGCATTAGAAATATATGTTGCTTAAATCTGGAATCTTTTTCAATTTTTTTATCAAAAAAGTATGATATGTTAAGATTTTAAAATTTTAAATAATGATAAATATTAAAACATTAAATCTTCTTAAACAACTCCATCCAAATACAATTATGGAATTTTAAATAATTCTATTATTGATAGTTATAGTCAATTTTTTAATCGTAACCAATTTTCAAAATTTAAAAATGAACTCCATCCAAATATAATTATGGAATTTTAAATAATTCTAATACTCTATATACTACCTTTAGACCTGTCAATCGGGTCGGGCGGGCAGGTTCGGGTTCGGGTCGTCCGGGTTCGGGTCATTTCGGGTTCGGGTTGAGATCGGGTTCGGGTCCACCTGGGTCGGGTCTTGACGGGTTATCGGGCGGGTCGGGTTGACCGTTGGGTCAATTTTTTTTGAAACTCTACAAACTAAAAATTTAAAACTTTAAAGAAACCACGAAAACATACATGTTAAAACCTTATACTATATATATCCAGAATTTTGTCAATCTCAATACCACACTATTAAGGTTATAGGTTTGTTTAACGAGCCAAGTAGTGACTAAAAAATATAAATTATATTTTTCAAGGTAAAATCAATTTGTTATTAGTTGATTAACTAGTTAGGTAGTTATTTTAGAGTTGTTTTGAATAAATAAATCATAATGGAACGGGCTGGAGAGGTGATCGAAGAAAGATAAGACAAACTTAGGTTTTAACTTTTGATAATTTACTGTGGTTTTGGACCGGGTCAGCAGGTCCAACCCGCAATTTTCATTTTATCAAAAAAAAAACCCACCATTTTCATTTTATCAAAAAAAAAACCCACCATTTTAAAAATTTTAGGATAAAATTTAAAATAAATTTACCGCCCTAAAATTTCTCGACCCACGGGTTGGACCCGACCCTAACCCAAAAATTCCCGGGTTTACCGGGTCGGGTTGAAACTGGGTTTCGGGTTCAAATTACCGGGTTGAAACCCTGAAATTTTCGACCGGGTCGGGTCGGGTCTACGGGTCGGGTCATGTTTTGACAGGTCTAACTACCTTACTTGCTCATTTTCTCATCCATACATGTCCTCTGCTCTCAATTCTATCAAATTAGTCTTTTGTGTAATTATTGGATCATTATGATTTTCGCTTCATCATTCATTTACTTCTTTTTAAATATCATATCCACATACTTTTCATTTTATTATTCATTTTTTTAATATATATAATTTTACAATATCACGGTACATTTTATCTATCTATTTTTCATTTAAGGTCTTTTTTATACGGTGTTACGTACTAAATATATCTTTGAATATATTGATTGGATTATATTTTAAAAACAAGTTTATTATAATTTATAAGTTTATCTTCATTTCTCAATTCTTATGTACATTGATTTCGCAAAATCAACCAAATTTTAGA
This sequence comes from Polygonum aviculare, assembly GCA_934048045.1. Taxonomy (NCBI): domain Eukaryota; kingdom Viridiplantae; phylum Streptophyta; class Magnoliopsida; order Caryophyllales; family Polygonaceae; genus Polygonum; species Polygonum aviculare. Next base: position 19,940,417 of record OW204025.1, on the reverse strand, counting down.
TTAAAAAAAAGCTGGGAGATTTTATGCCACTTAACTTAGTATCCAATTTTTATGTGTATCATAGGTCATAGATTTGATGCCACTATCTAATCTATAGTTCTTTTGTATCCACTTTTTTATTTCATCTTTGTTATAATTAGCAAACCTTTTATTTTGAGATTGTTTTGATTTTTTTTTGAGAATTATCATATACATATGTTGTATGTATAAAATTTAAGACTAGAAAAAAAATACTAACACTATCAAACCTAAAATTTGTTGATATAAATAACAGTGTCTCATAATAATATTTGTAAGAATAATTTAATTGATGATTTATTATATAAATTATATATTATAAATTTGTTTGATTGACGTTATTATATATATAAAAAATTATAAAATCCGTGCAAGGCGTGGGGAACTATACAAGTATATTTAACATGTGAAGTCAAAAACATAAATTTGTTGAATGCATAGGATTTTTATTCTAAAATTAAAAGGCAAGTGAAATTGTTTATTAACAATTTTAAAAGACATTAAAATGACCTAATTGTGCTTTTTCAATATGGGGTATAATCAAGTAGGGTTCTTTAGTGTTTAGATTTAATCAGACTAGTACAAATCTCGTACCATGTACAGGTAATATAAATATGAACAGAATTATCTGATTTGAGATTGAATTTTGACACGAATCCGTTTTAACTCGAGAATTTACCATCCAAACACGATAGATACAGGTTTAAACGAATGTCGGGAATCATCGGGTTTGGGTCATTTTGGGTGTCGGTTTCATTCGGGTTCGGGTCATTTTGGGTATCGAGTTCATTCGGGTTCGGGTCATTTCATGTGTCGGGTACAATCGAGTTCAGGTCATTCCGGATGACGGGTACAATCGGGTTCAGGTCATTTTCGGGTGTCGGGTTCAAGTCATTTTCAGATGTCGGATAACTCGGGTGTCAGGTTGGTATCGGGATGATATACTGGGATACGATCGGATTCGGGTATTTTTATTAGTGTGTTATGTTCGGTCGGATCAGACTGGATCGGGTCGGGTCGGATCGGTTTCAAATTTATATTTATGATTTTGTTTCAGAGATCGGTCGGGTCAAGAGCAAGGTGTGCGGGGTGATTTTATCAGGGTCGGGTCAAAATTTGCCCGGCCTATCCCAGTATGTGCCCTTTTCTGTCTCTCCACTCTCCAATTCCAACTTGCCACGGAAGTTTCATTCTCTTTCTGCTTTTTCATGCTTTTCGATCCTTCGTCTTTCAGCATGTAGTTCAGCCATTCCTCGTCCTCTACTTTCTCCGTCGCTCGCTCTTTGATTCGGTTCCAATCGCATTAACTTCGCCCTCGTTCTTCCGCGCAAAAACACAATCTCTCCAATCACATTTGTAGGTAATTTCCCTACTTTAAGCTTCTCTCTTTGTTTTTACAATCTCTATCGCTGAATTGCACAATCCTTGTCATTTTCATGCTCTTCCTTGTTTTGAGGAAATCGGAGTTTGGTTTGCTTCAATACAGTTTTTTCCCTTTAATGCATATGGATTGAGCAGCGGCTAGAGTTTCGCATACTGCATTGCGTTTGTGTTCGGCTCAGATTGTCCCTTTTCAACTATAATATCGTTGCTTGTGATAGTCGATGGAATTTGGGGCTTTCTATAATTTCTATAATTGGAAATTTCTTTCTATCCCTCAATTATGAGTATGAACCTGCCAACATTCTTCCTCAATCTTCCCTACAAATCACAAATTGAGTACAGTGGATGACTTTCTTTGACAATTGGATGAACGATTTCTTGCTTACTCACTAGTGCTGTAAATCTTCCATGGTATCTTTACATCTTGCAATTCTTGTTCGTCTTTCCGCACTTTGCAATACATGCATTGCTTGTAACTGTACATTGGCATTGAGACGTGTTGGTATCAAGGTTTATTCTAAGAATACCTGGTTATGATGTGTATCTGGCAGGTTTTCTGCTCTCCTTCCCTTGTCATTAGCTTTGATTTTCTAAAGTATTGCATGGTATCTTTAGTAGTGTACATTTATTTCTAAGTTGCTGTTATTCAGGATACATTTGTCATAAAGATGTATTTCATTTTGAAAGCTGTCCTTTAGAAGTGCAATTGAGTCCATTTTTCACCTGCGCATCAATGCAGTTAAGAGCTTGTGACAAATGGAAGTAGATGCTCCATGCAGTTCGTCCCGTCACTATCCCCAGGAGATTGATCAATTGCTTGAAGCATTTGGCTCAGCATTTTCCATTGAGTACATTGCCTCCACTTATCTCCAAGCAAACCGCAACATAGACATGGCTGGTGAAATGCTTTGTGAACTGCAAGCTGGTGCTGCTCCCATAGTTTCTCAACAACCCGAGGATGATGCCGGCAAATCAGCAGGTGTTGCTGATGGAGATAGAAATGCACTAGATCTGGGACAAGGCCCTTGTTTGACGGGTCGTGATGCTGGAGTGAATGGAAAAGTGTCAATGATCTCAGAGTTTTCAAGTATAGCATCTCCAAAGACTGATCATCAGGATATTGATGAATTTTTGTTTGAATTGCTGGGAGAAGGTTTTCAACTACCAAGGGAAATGATCCATGAAGTTCTCAGTATGCTCTCTTATTTTCTGGATTTATGGCTTTTAATTTCACTTGTTGATGTTCAGTGCTAAACCTAACAACGAATTGTGCTCAATTGCAGCCGCTTGTGGATATGATATGAGAAAGGTAGGATACATGCATGCCCAATCATTGTTTAGGTCATGCACACTATATGACACTACATTATATTTTAGATAAATTTTGATGCGCGCGATGGGGTGGCCAACGCCATGGCCGCCCTAGGCGGATGGGCCTAGATGATGCAATGCCATGGCGCCAATGCGACCTAAGGCGATGATGCGCGCCTTGGAATAATTGCGTTGCATCAGTGTTTTTTTTTTTGTAATTTTGAGTAATTTTGAATTGACAGCCGTTTTTTTTGGTAAATTTTTATTCTATCCTTTTCAGTTAGTATATTACAGTATCTTCCTAGTGATATGTTTTATCCAGTTAGATTTTTTTTCAGCCGTTTTTTTTTGTAATTTTGTATTGATACGTTTTTTTTTTTTGGGTAAAATTTCATTCTATCCCTTTGGTAAAGAGATCTCTTTCTTTATATTCTCTCAACTGAATTCATATTTCATACGTAAAACTCTGTTTTCTCCTCTTGTTTCACTGCTGCTGCTAAATGTTCAATAAGTAAAACTCTGGCTCTATTCATGTTGTACTGCTCTAAGGCTCTTATTCTACCCCTCTTGCTTTCTCGTCTTTTTATTGAAATGTTGTTTTTCTACCCTAAATGTTCAATAAATGAACTTAGTTATGTTTTTTATAGTTGAAATAGATTCTTTTCAATTTAACATCATCGCATCATGGCGCGCCATGGCGACCCAAGGGGGGGCCATCGCCATGGACCTAGCCATGCCATTTTAAACACTGCTTTTAGCTCCTATTTTCTCGACTGAATGCTATTGCATACTAATATGGTATATTTTTTTTCTTTGTATATCTGTAACTGAGTAGAGCGTGGAAGTACTTCTTGATAAATCAGCCTCTACTTTGGGGAAAAGCGACGACATCTTGAACATGGAACCTGAAGCTGTAAGTGACTCTGAAACTTTTCTCAGAAGTGAGTATGTATCCTTTTAGTTGATCAAAATGAAAATAGGATGTTGTAGTTTTTATATTTCATAGACTGTTGTGTTACAGTACTCACCTTTCCTCATGTCAAGATCCTCATATCATATATCTGGTAATGTATAAGATTATCGTAATACAATTAAAGTGTTTTCATTGAAATGTGATTAGTTTTCTTGTCTTACATAAGCATTTGTAAATTTGCTGATTGATTTTCTTGGACAGCCTACATGGAGCTATGAAGAGGTGATAGATCTTTCATGTCAAGGAAACTCACTGGAAAAGAGGTCTGTGAAGTGATTTCCTTTTATCCAGAGAATTTGGTCCATTTTCTAAATTCAGGATATTTAAGCAGAAATTCATTGCTACGTCTAGATCATCAAAGAAGAAAAACAAAGGTAAGAATGATCTCGAGAAAGAGCTGCTGCAGTCATTGTTTTCTATTGAAAGACCCGAGGAGGAACTCAAGAAGAGTCTACGCCGTAGGGCAATAAACACATCTGGGATTGGGAGATTTGGAAGAGTTGTGACTAAACCTTTGGAAGACACTCCAACTAAACATAAAACTCTTTACGTTACCCCTCTGCAACCTTCAAAAGATGGTCAGCATGATCTTTTTGCTGCTTATTACCAATTTACCACATTTTGAACACTTGTTGGACCATCACCTCTTATATGTACTAGGTTTCTTGTGCATAAAATCATAAAATCTCTAAATGAAGTTCTAGAAACTAACAGAGAAAGATTTGTCTTAGGATTTAATTCAGCATTCTACATAAGACTTTATGTTTCTTTTCTTCTGTGTGATGAACCTCTCACATTCTTGCTTATTTCGTTCTATTTGAGTAGAAGATGAGGACAACTTTCATGTCCTTCGACAAGCTGTCAAGGAGCATTGGGTTACAATGAAAGAGTATTATAAAGCTGTAAGTGATGCCTGAAAATTCTTTATTTATTACCCCCTGTAATTCCTTTGTTTGCACTTTCCGCTATTTTTATTTAGCTCTTCTGTGTGTTGTGCTGTGATATTGTAGTTCCTATTTTCTTATAGCTGGTGCTTGTTAATAACCAATTGGAATTATATCTAATGCTTTATATAGGCTGGTGAGGCATTTCTTCAGGGTGATCATGCACGAGCAAAGAGATTGATGGAACAGGTATATTAATGTCATTTTGTTAACCCATAAAATCTTATGCTTTATTTATGTTAGTTGTTTTCACCTCCAAATCCTAGTCTTTATTCTCGATATACTTATGCTCTTCTTTTAGTTGCACCAGATTAATTTGTACTGATTTATACAGTATTAATTAATTTTGGCAATGTCTAGACAAGTTATACACTGTCAGTTCAGTCAAGAGTTTATCTTAATGCTACTCTAAAATTATGAACCTAACCTTTGTTAGTTTTTAATCAGGGAAACTTCTTTAGCAAGAAAGCTCGTGAACTTGATGAGATGTCCTTGCAGAAGATAGTGGAAACAGGGCATGTCATACGATTTTTTTTTATTTTTTTTTGCTCTGCCTGTTTACTTCTGACCTTAATAGAATGACACCCAGAGCATTTTGTCTAAATTTTGATTGCAGAGATGAAGAAGAAGAAGTTTTGTTTGATTTTAGTGACCTTGACCCAAAGGAATCTTTCCAACAGCTGAGATCCCAATTGGCCATTCTCTGTGGCATTGGAAGTAAGATCTATTGAAATCATTAATCTACTTTGTTAATGACACTGAAAAAAAGTTGGTTTTAGTAGAACTTCTTAATCTGTGAGGAAGTATGTTTAAGATACTGAACTCATTTTGCTGTTGTTTTTAAGTAGAATTGGTATGTCATTGATGATTTTGTTCAGATATTCCATTCATAAAGGTCAAGGTGGGGAATGGCGAGGGAGGGGGCAAAGAGGTGTCTAGGAAGCGATTGGTATGTCTTACAAGTTCCAAATTTGGACAATCTTTGATACTCTACCATATGTATTGTTTCTTCATCTTGAAAAGTGAAAGTTGTACTAAATTGCCATGTGCATCCATTACAGATCCTGAAACTACTGGAAAAGGAATCAATCAAATGGACAGAGTTGGAGAATGGGAATATGATATTAATCCCGGTGGGCGAAATTAATCCTGCATCATTGAGCTTCTCCAAAAGGTAGTCTTGGGTTTCAGTTTCAGCAGGCACCTGGCTTGGTTTTATACAGGTTCCTAAGCGTTTTTGGTGCCACGAAACAACTGACATTGGCACATTATTTTTGGCTAAGCTTGTAATTCAGGGTGATGTGCACACCATGTTTTGCTAGTGCATCTGGGTGAAAAATGGTAAATGAGTTCCGCCGAAGAGGACCTATTGGGCTGGTTTACATTACCTGATTTGATTGAAAACATAATTGTTCTCATACCACCAAAGAACAAGAATAACTAATACCGAACATGATCTGTCATAGACTGCTCATAACTAATAATTAACAAATGATCCAAGTACACTTGCGTACATAGATCTTGACCAAAAGTACACATATATATTAATTAATAGGGCTAATATATAAATGTAGTAATAATACTGATAGAAAAGAGTCAGAACTGGCGATGGGAGCTGAAAGTCTGGCCAAAAGACCAAGAGAAAGGAACGACGTCGTATAGGGGGAGGGTCTTGCCATTACCCAAAGTGAGCTTGAAGGAGATGCGCTGGTTCCGGAGGTCGTAGTTGCTCTGCCAATTGGCGCCCCAGTTTCTCTGCATGGGAGTCCACGTACTCCCTCGGGCCGCCGTCTTCACCCATGCAGCCCTGATGTCCCCGCTCCCTCCGACGTTGGAGATCATCACCATGTTGAAGTTCCCCTGCCCTCTCATCGTGAACCGCACCCCTCCGCTCCTCCTACAAGAAACCCTATACAAACGCAAATGGTTGATTGTCAGATACCATAAGGCTGGCATGGGTACGTAGCATGGGTCAGTTCGAACCGAAAACTTACTTTCTGTAGAGGACGGGAATGATGCCCTCGTTGCCAGGGCGGGCGATGGAGAGGAAGGAAGGCTGTGACATGTCGAAGTGGCGACGAGGGGGGTCGCACCAACCGCCGTTGTTGTTGGGAGGGCAGAAGTTGGTGGCAGTAACGGTGACAGTGCGCCCGGGTAGGCACCACTGCGGGTCCGCCTTGGCGTTGCACCGGACAAGGTAGCAAGCCCCGCAGGCCAACCCCTTTCGGAAAAGCACTTGGCTAACCGCCGTCGTGTGCACTCCGAACCCGGCGTGAACCGTGTTATCGTATCCACATGCTCCGCCTACGTACAATGCGTAACGAAACTTATTTCAATGCATATATTATGAAAAAAAAAAAGAAAAAAAGTACATAACATAGCAACAAACGTTATATGTACGTGCATGTATGGATAAAACGAAATTACCTAGAGTGGCGGGGGCGAGGTCGGCGCCGTAAAAAGTGGCGTGCGCGTTAAGCCAACGCGCTGCTCGGCCCCTGGCTTCGACACCGTCAAACCCCATTGTCGCCGCCAACACCGCCGCCAAGCAAGCCAACATAATTCTCGTCATTAGAATTGAATTGATGTTTTTTATTTGGAAATTCTAGCTTCAAAACTAAAAGCTTCGCTTCTGCTCCGTAATATTTAGCTTAATTCACAAGTTAGATCTCATAGCTTTGCACTTTTTATATACAGAAGCGACGCGTTTTTGCCGGTGATATAATATTTTGTGCAATGTCATGAAAGTATTCCATTTTGGTAAATCATTAACATATGCATATACAGCCTATAGATGCTACATTTTGTGAATCATTAATGGCATATCATTAAAATATATACAGCTAGAAAAAAATATAGATCGATATGGATGCTATTAGAAAATGCAATTAAAATCCACCAATTTGTTTGTTTGGAGAATGAAACATTATTATGGATCAGTGGAACTGCTACTCACGATCATGTTCCTTCATGTACGGAAATTGAGTACGATTTCGTTTCTGCATTCCCATGTGATGCCTATGGTCTCTATATATATGCTTTGCTGTCAGTGTTAGTGGTTTTTCCTCATTGATTTTATTTTGTGTATACTATTGGCTAGTTTCATATTGATACATGCATGTACTAATCATGTATGTACTTTTACATTCAAATTGCATGCTTACTTATACAAGTTGATAGTATTGTTTATGTTGTAGATCGAGATTTTCAGTTCTCATAAGAATCAAATCCAAAGATATATAAACCTAAGTAGGGTTTTGGTTTTCTTAATGTTATAGATATCTTCTACGGATTATATGCTCCACGTACGTACAACATGCAACATGCTCCGTTAAATTAATCAATTCAAAAGATTCTAGTACATTTAATGACACTTAACATGGTTAATGATACTTGAAACACTTCAAAAAAAATTGATACGTAAATCATTTAGAGATCAGATGTAAGTGATCATCATATGAATAACGTTGTGTTTTTTTTTTCAGAGATACTAACTATATATGTTAATATTGATCTAATAAAGTATTATTAAGTATATGTTATCTAGAAGTTCTCTATAGAACCTAAAAAATTTCAAAATTTTCATATATGAGAGTTTTCACCATTTGATCGGAAAAATTTAATAATGTCAAGACTTCATTCTATCAAAAAAAAAATCAAAATTTCATTTTACTAAAAATACCTAAATTTTAATATCATCTTCTTTGCTATCATTTCTCAATTATTATTTTAGATAAATTCATATTTTGTTTAGAAAAAAAATCATAAATAGATTTTTACCATTTCTTTGTAATGATCTTCCAAGGAGTTAGAGCTGGGTTTGAGTAATGGCCCGAGTTGTATTGGGTCAAGTTGTTTGGTGCTCTTAGGCTTCTGAAGGTCCTTCATCTCGGTAGAGGCAACGTCATTTGTCCATTTCGCACGCGGCGTTATTCTTATAATGCTTTACTCACCTCAATCCAACCTTTTTTAAGTTCTTTTCCTTAGGAATCTGTATTCCTTTTAGCTATTCTTGCTAGTATTCTGAATTTTCTAGCCGTTTACGACTGCCGTTTTCATACGGTCTCTCAGATTACCAAGCCTGTTTGGTAATCTAAATCCTTACCTGCTAGTAAAAAATCATTAAACACCCTCCACTCTACTATATCACCCAATGTAAACTCTTTAATTAGACGCCTTCCATTTCACGCTTCCTATAAATAATCCTCAATCCCCCGCAAACAATCACGTTAATTGCAACAAAAAGAGCTCACCACCCAAAAAGAGTTGCTTCTTTAAGAAAACCAACCAAGTCGGTTGAACCAATGCTAGAGTTGCAACCGTTTCAATGTACAAGTACATAGAGTACAAAATTAGTACAAACCAAGTCGCTTGCAACTCTAACATTCCTTGAAATAATTAAGAACCAATTTGGCTCTTGACACTCTTAGAAGTGTGGGTGGCCCAAATACAAGCTCGCTGGGGTTCCATCCTAAAACCAATTGACAATAGAAAGAGTAGCCCACCGTGTTATATACTAGGCAATTTTGTTCCCAACTTCCAATGTGAGATAAGTTCTGTATCCTAACAGACACTTCAAATGTTGTGGTATTCTTCAAGGTACGGGCGGGGCTTTGAATGATTTGTGCTTCTTGATCAACTCTATATGCATGCACGTCTTTCCCATGCGTAGTCAAAACCTTGATTCGTGATCCGGAATCAAAGTTGTTGTCAAGCAACAAAACGCTTGCGAATGTCTTATAAACAATAACTCTTGCGTCTCTCTTTTGTACATTGATTGATTATGATAAATCAGTCTGAGTGTATCTTGAGCTCCGCAAGTGCCAAATGCCAATCTCATGATTGTCGATTATAACACAACCACGAAAGAAACTTAAATATTGAGCGAAATCAAGAATCAGAAGACACACAAACACAAACGCCTACAACAGACTCAATTTCATCTTTTTTTTGTTTTGTTTTGTAGAAAAGAACTTCATATCGAGTGAAATCAAGACTCGATCTTCTTATGCACAACATATATAAGCAAATGCCAAGAATTAACCCACAAATACATGTACACCAATTAGGAACAGTGTTAAGACCTATGCCCTTTAACAAGAAGCTCGAGCCAGTAAGTAAAGAGACTTTGAAACTAAATACAAAAACAACCTTGACGGATTGCTCATGATGTTTACCAAAATGCCTGTCCACCATTCCATACAGTTTACAGCAAGTTCTTCTCCAGCATATACTTTTCCATCTTCCCCACGTCTTCAGGGACGTCAACTCCATGAGTTTCATGTTCCACCTTTATAACCTGTGAAAGAAATTATTATTGTTCAAGACTTCCAGCATTAGTTAAGCCTCGAAAATGAAGTAGAGGCAACAAATGCATATTCCAAAAATAGTTTCTCCATGCTCCATTTCATGGTATACTGTTATTGCAAGTTTCATGTTCTGAAGTTGATATAGCAACAAGCATCTACATTATTTGATTTTATTTGACCAACGCTGGAATGATTTCAGTTTGAGCGACTCGCTCTGTGGAAAAGGTTGTCCAAGAAATTCATAGGAAGTACATATATGTGGACATGGGTTGAAGATGTTTCTTGAAGCATATTTTGTTGTTCGATTTAAAACTTAAAAGTGCACTCTGTGGCTCTAACATTAGATCGGTAATTTATTTGTCTCGCATGCATAATAAAAAAGTATTAAGCATACCTTCATCTTGTAGCCATTTTCAAGAACTTTAAGCTGTTCTAGATCTTCTTCTAGTTGTAGTGGTGTAGGTGGAAGCTCCGCATATACTTTTAGAAAGCTCGAGTCATAACTCTGTTTGCAGAAGAAAGTGTCAGAATGACTAAAATAGAAAGAACATCTGAATGTAGTTAATTCTCTTTGGACTAAAAGATTTAAAATGCCAAATTTACAATTTATTACCTGGATGCCAAGATGAAGCATGTACGGGAAGTTTGGGTTAACCCTTCCAGACCTGATCAGTTAGGTAAAAGTGCAAGCTTTTAGGTGCCATGTAGCATTGTAAATAATTCACGAACAAAATGCTAAGCTTATCAAAAGGACTAACTTGTTAAATGGGATAAGTCCCCTAGAGAAATAGATTGCATAATCCTGGTTATTAACAATGCATTTGACACGATTCGGATCAAATGCATCCTCAGCCTTTAAAGGGGTAACAGCAGTGCTGAAAACAGCATCAGGGGAATCCTGCGGAAAAACCATATGACAAACATCATTTCCCTTGTTTAAGAAAATACAGATAAAAGAACCTTTGAATAGTGAACTTACCTGTAGAGCTTTAACAATCCCGTCAATTATTTCAGGGTCAATTAAGGGTTCATCCCCTTGAATATTGACAACAACATCATACTTCTTCTGAAGCTTCTGGAGGGCTTCATTACAGCGTTCGGTGCCTGTAGGTCAAATGGTGAGAAAGGATATTACGACTTCAAATGAGAACTTGAAAGCTTAGATAGAGACTTGAAGAGAGATATTTACAACTCCTACCATTTCGGCAAGATTCTGAAGTCATTATCACATCAGCCCCAAATCCTCGACAGCACTCAGCAATCTTATCATCATCTGTTGCCACAACTGAAATCAAGGAATAAAGCTTAGTTGAAGTAAGTTGAAGCTGCTACAGCCTAAAGTTTACTACAGTTCTCCGATGCATGAGAGAAAAACTTATCAACAAGAACCTAAGGCTCCCTAATTGAATAAAAAGTGAGATATGGAAGATGGTTCAAGTATAGTCCACATTTACTATTTATGATTTCATATTACTATACATTTCTTGTTTTCTGGAAATCTTCAAAAGATGGATATACCACAATCCAATTACCAAAAGAGATAAGGAAAGGAAGTCTCTGCCAATATCCTTAAAAACAAATCAACTTATAGTTTGCAATTCAGATAAGATACCATCAAATCCGACATTCTGGTTTCTATCCTAAGATAATCAACAGTATTTGTTCCTGAAGCTCCATTCAAAACTAAGGATATTCAGACTAGATCAGAATGTTGACAGTTGAGGGTGAAGCCAATGGAGAAAACTTACCAACATGGTCTAGCGTAGACGCCATTTTTGTCCTCTCCCATGTTCTCTACATGAAGAAAATGGCATACATTAATAAGCAGGACTTGAGATCTAACAATCTACAAGTAAAAAGTAGCTAAACAGAAGACACTAAGTTGTAATTAAGGATTCTGTTGGAAAAAATAATCTAATCAAAACCCCCAACATTCAGTACTCACTTCACCCAAACCGGATGCTGAGATAAAATACTACAACTTCGGTGCATTCATCTTAGATAGCATGATTCATGGACGTGATTATTTTAGATGATGACTTCACACCGAGTTTGACAAATCAATGTAACTTACAATTGGATAAAAGCACCTCAGCTTTCATATAGATTATCAACAAGTTCTTGAGCTAAAAATTCCGAGCTCCTAAGCTCAATAAAACTCATCAGATCTGATAACCATTAACCACACAGACCTCCAAAAAGAAGCAATTATGTTACTCTAAATCCATGATCCACAACTAACTTTCAGATATAAGAGTAGAAATTTCATTGATCTGCCTAGCTAGTCTGTTAGGCTCTACACAATTCAGCTTCTTTAAAAGTAGAAAGATGAAGAAGACAGCTATACTGGCTCAAAAATCAATCATCAAATCCACACAATTAGCATAATTTGCATCCTACTGAATTGAGAGTCCAGTCATATTTTCAAAAAACGGGTACACCATGGATCAATTGCGTAGAGCACATGGAGCTCAAAACCCAAATAGCGAAAGCTCAGATGATGAAAACGGACTCGCAAGCAAACCAATTTGAAATGCTAAAAGGGGTCCACAGACTCGGAATGAGAAGTAGAAAAATAAGTGATTGTGAACAGAAATACCTGGATCATGGGTTTTCCGAGGATTTGAACGAGAGGCTTGCCAGGAAAGCGGGAAGAAGCGAAGCGGGCGGGTATAATGCCCACGACCCGGGTCCGGAACCTTCTGGATCGGCGAAGGTAGACCTGCGCCCCAATCGCAGCCACCGCAATGGCGCCAAAGATCCAACCTTTAGAGGCATTCGAGGATCCAGGCGAGGACGAGGACGACGACGACGGGGACTCAATCGCCATTCCCAATTTCTTCTTTTTTCTTGCTCGCAAGTGGAGTAGTTTGCAGAGGAGAGTGCAAATGTGTGATTTCACTCTTAAACTTTCTTCTATCCTTGACGTGACAGGCTGGCCCACTTATTCTGCTAGCCTAGCTCCAAAATTTTGAGATTAACCACACGCAAAACAAGCAATATTTTGCTCATTTGCGAAAGCTATAGACTATGCATTAACTGAAACCATTAACATGTACCAAAAGAGGTTACATTACGTGACAATTTTGAGATTAATTAACCGACAATGTGATTTTGGTGGCAGGTTGCCTGACTACCAATTTAGCTGATTCTCTCATTTTCATTCATACAAAGGAGATAATAATTCTAGGTAAAAAAACGACACATAAAATTATAAAAGTACTAACATGTGAAATCCAGAAGATAAAGCTAGAGCCTTTAAATATCAAAACCTCTTGAACAAAAGATGTATACAACCATTAGATCAAAATTGAGCCCCTATATAATAATACATAACTAGCACTATTAAATTACTCTCCCTACAATGAGGCCAAAGTTAGACTCACTCATCCTTGCTACTTTGCCTTTTTCTTCTTCTCTTCTTTATCTTTCCTTCCCTGGAGCTATCTTCTTCTCCTTTGGGAGTTGCCACAGAGTGGCCATTTTCCTTGATCTTTCTAGAAGACTTCCTCTTCTTCCCGGAGGGCTCACTCCCATTTTCAAAAACTCCAGTGTAAAGGGGAAATGGGTCTTCTTCATCCTCATCGTTCATTGGCCAATTACACAGAATCTCTTGCCCTTCATTATTGCCTGGCACGGGTTCACCTGCTCCAGGAAGCAAGCGACTGAAGGTGATGTCACCATTACGGCCACCTTTCCGCTCAATTAAAACGGAGTCTGGCCTTATTATTGTACCAAGGATACTCCTATCTGGACCTAAACTCATGATGGCCTTTACGTTTGTCAATGTTGAGTATGCCATCTGAAAAGCCGATTTTATCTGAAACAAGAATGTAAAATGGCATTGTGGTCATCAGATCATTGGTTCATCACAGCCTAAAAAATCAACTACTCTCACTTAAATAAACAGCTTATATGCTTCGGATGGAAATAATGACTTCTTTGAATGCATTTTTTTATGCGGCTTAAAATACAATTCTGATTTCTCCTGTATAACTATATGTGAGAGCTAAAAACTGATATTAAACATTCTCAAATACCTGAAAATAGTTGAAGGAGCTCTTGCCAATGTCATTATCTGGTGTCTGTACAACAGCAAAAGAAGAATGCAGTGTCAGATTGCATTTTGCTTTCAACATATCAAATATTATAACAGTCAAGACACAAACACAATCAGACCCCACGAACTTTGCGCATGGAGTAGACAGGGAAAAGAAGTACTTGTACAATCAAAATGGGCATCAGGAGTACCACTGACTTTTAATCAAAATCCGCCATTAAGTCAACCAAATGTGTGTAATTGTAAAAAGCATGATGCTTAATAGCCTTACTAAAAAAGGGAAGAGAATAAATAAGACCAACTATCCCACTATCACTAGCCCCAAATGAAATGAAATACAGAGAAACCCTCACCTGTGGATCTTCAATAGAAATAAGAAATCCATTACCCGTGAACCTGTATAACAAATGATGAAGATTAGTATCCTTTTAAGGCTTGCTTTACCCAATGTATTGAAAGCAGAAACTCTGAGCATGTATACACAATCAAATTTCTGGTGAAAAAGAAATTATAAATATATACCCCTTGCTACTCTTCGAGAAAAAGGTTCCTCTCCCATTGCATGACACACCAACATTTGAGGTGTTTAATTTAAGAGCGTAAAACTCAAAAAACTTTACCTGCATTTCAAGAATAACATCAAGAATTATGGATTTGTACATATATAACCAGGAAATTAAGAGCTAAAAAGCATACTCTGGCTAGATGAATTGCCATCTGCCAGTAATGGCCAAGATTTTTCAAATTTCAGTATTATCAAAAACAGGGTACCAAATCCTGATACAGTAAGAAAGATGAAGATAGAGTAAAAATAAAGCCTTTACAAGCAATTACCAGTAGGATTCCCAAGTTTTGTTCTGGGCATGTTTGGCTCTCATTAAGATTCTGCAGTATTAAGAGAGCTGTGAGAAACTCGAATGTGAAAAGAGGGAACAAGATTCTCTTTTTTTTCCGTTTTGAGGGGAAAGGAGTACAGAGGGTGAGATGAACGGTGAGAAGAAATAGATAACTTCAATGTTGGTAGGAAAAGAAAAACGAAATATAAAAGCACATAGCATAGAGATTGAGTACATCTCACTTCGTCAATGTTTATTGTTCATCCTATTTCAACCCATAGCACAGTTTGTAACGTAGTTTGCACGATTCTGTCTTATTCAAGTTTCTAATGCTAGTATATTAGCACAGATTTCTTCATAAAGTCTCTAACTTGTTTATTGAACGTAGTACTTCATGAATTTAGGTCCTAAACAAACTAGCTTAAACATTCTAGTACTAATGCATGATGAAACAGGACTACATCACATTTAATGATAATACTGGGCAATACAGGAAGCTTGTATAAGTCAACATGTCTGCATGATCCAATACACATACCCGCAGCATGGCAATTAGCATGACTAGAAGAGCATAAGAGCCAATTCCTCCAGAATATACCTAATTCATTAAAGCAGTCACACATGTAAGTTTCTCGTGAAGTTTTAATATCATATACACTTGGGTCCAAAAGGACAGCCATAAAAAAGATACCTCATTCAACTCTCTCTGCTGTAGAAAGACTTTAACAATTAAACACAACGGTCGTAATGGAGGCAATTTTACTATGGCATCCTACAAAATAAAAAGCAGGAGATTAAACATTGAATCGTTGTAATCAATGTGGTCTTTTTCCAAAAAAAAGAATGAAGCATATTGTCAGATTAAAAATAAAACTAAAAAGACGCCTATACATAATGAGTATGTTATAATTCACACATCTCTTAGGAGCCAAGCTATCCATTGATTTTTGCATTACTCTTAACAGTCCATAGGATTTGAGTGACGTTTTTAACTGTACATCATAAAGGTGAAAAATCTTCAACAGCTTGATCTACTAGTTTCATTCAACCAAGAATCACATACAGAGAAAACAACCAACCTTAATGTAATCAGCGGCTTTGGGACCATTATCCAAATCAAAGCTGCAACATGGTGCAAGAAGTAATTAGTCCAAACGAAAAGAACATTAAAGAATAACGATTAATACCCATAAGTGATTAACAAGGGAAAGACATAATAGAAATAACATTATATTGAAATCACTAGTTATTAGTGAATCAATTGACAAATAGAATTGCTGTAACCAAAAGCAACAGGTTCTAGAAGACAGAGAGACTTCACAACAGTAATTTATCAAAATGCTTGACCTCTCAAGTTCCAGAAACAGGTCCCCAACACAATCCAGTCACTATCATGTATATTTCAGAAGATAATACACTTGTGTAGTTGACTATAGACAAAGAGGAGTGCCATAGTAGACTGCCTCATGCCGCCAAAACGTTATCCAAGTCAGATAAGAGACATTAATTACTTCAGAACCGACAGCCAACAAAACAGCAAAATAATATGTATCAGTGCTAAGAAGTTTAAATCTTAAACTCGTAAATGATACTAGGACATCCCAGACCTTTTAATCTACTTCTGGATAAGATAAAAGAGTATTAATGGGACAAAACAGAAAGAAAAAGGGGCAGAATATCACATAACATGTAACAACACGCACCTAACATCAAATGCAATATCACTAATTTTCTCCACAAATTTGATGATGGGAACTCTAGCCTTCCCAATCACCTGCAAACAAGGTAAATCTTAATAGGGTATAAATATAAAAAAGAACAAGCTTAATAGATAGCAAACCTGCATCTTCTTTGCAATTCCTCTTTGTGATAATGCCCTAGAAAGAGCCTGCAAACCAATTTGAGGAGTTCTGATATTTGAGCCTAGAATCACAACCTGCAAGTAAGACGAATTACAAATTTTCAAGATAATAAACATACATAGATTGATGTTCAAAGCAATAGTGATCAAAGCACCTAAAGTGAATATGAGTAATTAAAAAAATCATAAAATACTACCACAGTATACCAGTACCTCAGTATAAGACTCGGCATTGAGATCACATAATTTGTTTTATTTTAACGCCCTTGATATATTCCCAGCTACAGTCAAATTCGTGTGCTATTTTTTTGGTGCTATGCATTAACTTATCTGACCAACTCCTTCAATATGATAATTATATGTGAAAGCCTCAATTCATCAAATTGTGCAAATTGTTCCAGCATTTGTTGCCTCTATTGTTTGAATGGGAAAATCTACTAGTGACAACCATTCCAATTTAACATCACAAGTTCATAACCGGAACAAGGAAGCAACTTACATCTATATCACTCGATGGAAGATACAGGCCAGTCCTGAACGAGCCAAAAACCTCTACCTGCAGGAAGAAGATACACTCTCAGCGCTCTCCCATGGAGATATTACAGTAAGGGAAAAAAAACGAGGGAGATAGGGTGAGCTAGGGACAGTCCAGGCCAATATACCTTGCAAGTAGGCCATATATACTTGATGACTCCGAAAACAGAATCTATGGCTGACTTTCGCATGGCTTCTTCCTCCAGAGTTGGGGAAAGAAAATCACAAAAATCAAGTATCTCTACAAAATCGCATTGATGGAAAAAGTAAGCAAATTGTATGAGAAGTTCGAGCTCTACAGTTGGGGAAGAGAGCTTCATACAGATTGAGACCAAAGCGTGGTACCTTTGTGAAGTTGAAGCATGGGGCTTTTGAATTTACAATTGGAACGGAACCAGCCGCTCTCAAGCGCCAACTCCGGCCTATTATCATCGTCAGCCTTCGAATCGGAGCTCGGCGGCGGAGGAGGAGTCGCCGGTGGTTGGTCGTCGTCGGCGGAGACATCGAGGGAGAAGTAGTCGACGGTGGACGTTTGAGGAGCGGCGGAGTCTGGGGTGGAGAGAGAGATTTCATTGCGGACAACTTCGTAGGGATCGGGAGAGAGTGAGCCGAGCGGGCATAGGGTTTCGTAGTAGTAGGCCGGAGCCTCCATTGTCGGCGGGCGGAGGGATGGTGGCCGCTGTGTTTTTCTGGTGGCCCCTGTTTCAGCGGGGGTAGAGAGAACAAAAGAAGTTGGAACCCTAGAAGCCCAAAATAATACTGTAGTAAAATTTTGCTTACTGAGCGAGCAATTTGGGAACAGAAAAAGCGAGGGAAAAATACTAAGTGCGGTTTGGAGAGAAAACAAAAGACACAATCTTATGTCCTATGATTTCCATGTTAAACAAATATAACCAAACATATTTATCTAAAGTCAATTTTTGGGTTTTTTACCGAAATTCGGCCGCTCGTTTGCGCACTTCTCAAATTCGGTCGCGCACTCCAGTATGGACGGGTTACGAAACTGTCCAAGCTGAACCCGGTTTTCTGGAAACCTTGAACAGTTTCAGAACCCGTCCATAAACGAACATCCGGTTCGCTTAAAAAACGGCTCATATGGACGGGTTCTGAAAATGTTCAAAATTTTAAAAAAAATCAGCTTCTATGGGTAGGTTAGAACCCGCACAAATACAGATTTTGAATTTTGAAAAAAACGGCTCCTATGGACAGATTCTGAACCCGTCCAAGTTAGGGTTTTTGAACGGCTTCTATGGACAGATTCTGAACCCGTCCATAAATCCAGTTATGCCGCCGACAGATTTCGGCTTTTAATGCGGCCTCGTGCGTTTCACTATTCACTTTTCAATTGTTAATTCATCCACGAACCCGTCCATAAATCCAGTTATGCCGCCGACAGATCTCGTACGTTTCACTATTCGTAACCCGTCCATGAACGGATTCGTAACCCGTCCATATGCCGGTTACAAATCCTCTTGAATGCATTCGTAACCTGTCCATCTGCCGGTCACATCGTCTATAAACTTACACTTACATATATTACTAGTATGATTAATCTCACATATTCAACTAGCAAACGCCTCACAAGAAGTCCTCAGGTACTTGACGAGTTGAACCATCATAAAGGTCTTCATGGCACATTACGAGTTCAATCATTGTGCAAGACTTCATGGTATAAGACGAGTTCAACCATCGTGCAAGACTTCAAGGTATAAGACGAGTTCAACCTTGTAAAGCACTTCATGGTTCATGGCGGGTTGAACCATCATCAAGATCAATATAAAACATAAGAGGTCCTAACCTAGTGGCTAGCGCTTAATGGTGAAGTTCTTCATGATTGATATAAGTTATATGTGCCATCCGATTTGTAACTTAATTAGATTTTTTTATGTTTTAAATGATAAAACGTTGAATTGTTGTAAAAAGGGATATAATTATTTTAAAAAAATCTAGAAAAACACCCACTAGGGTAAAACCCCATGTATGAGTCCGATAACCGTCCATAGGGTTTAGGGTTTAGGGCTCAGGGTATGTGTAATGCCCTATGGACGGATCCGTAACTCGTTCATGGGAAATTTTAAAACCCGCCCCTTTGATGCCGCCGCCGGACCACCATCCGGTCCATCGCTGTTGCCCACCGCCGCATCCCCCTCCCCGCTCCCCACAGCCGCTCGGTTACCCTCCACACTCCCCACCGCTGCACCTCCCTCCCCGCTCCGGACCACCGCCCCTCAGCTCCCCGCTCCTCTACGATACTGGACCCGTCGAGATTGTCGTCCTCTGCCGACGACCCTTGAACGGTTTGGAGACCCGGCCCTTGAACGGTTTGGAGACCCGTTGAAGAAACTTGTGTGGGATCCACACCGGTCGAAAATTGGGCGGTTGCAACCTCTTCCGAGCCACCCGGAACCGCGGCCGCCGTCGAGACTCGGCCTTCCTCCTCCTCTCTCGCTCGATCCATAGACGGCGGATGAATGACGATGAATGACGATGTTGTTGAATGACGATGAATGAGGCGAATGAATGACGGCGAATGAATTTTGAGGGTTATAAAACTTATGAACGGGTTCTAAAACTGTCCATATTTTTTACCTAAAGAGTCAAAAGTATGGACGGGTTCTAAAACTATCCATACTTGTACGGGTTCTAAACTTGTCCAAAACTCGTCCAGACAAATTCCGGTCCGTATCTACATTTCCTAAACCCGTACACGGGACCGGGTTTTTTCTCAAATTATGGACGGGTTCTGAATCTGTCCATATTAAATCCGGTTTTTTTGAAAAATCATGTACGAGTTCTGAATCTGTCCATATGAGGGTGCGCAACCGAAATTTCGGAGTGCGCAAAATTTTGCCGTTAAATTCACATGATTTTGTAAGTTAACCAAACAATTACCTAGAAAAGCAATTTGTATAGGTCAATCTGTTAATCGACACTATCATTGAGTCTTCAATCAGTGTAGCATATGTGGTCTCGTGGAAGAGGGCATGAATCATATATGTTTTCAATGCCCTTTTACCGTCAACATCCTTAAAAAAACTGGAACAGAAGATTAATGTAACCTTCCCCGTCACTTCTACCAATGAATTTGCGACAAACATAGAGGATATGCGCTCATATGGTACCCCTTTGACCTTTTGTGTTTTCTGTGGTGGCAAGTGTGGCTACCCCGCAATGCCATCATTTTTAAAAATGCAACAAAGAATGATCCTAAGAAAATAGGAAACATTGCTTTCACAACCTATTTGACTTGGAGATCCTCCCTAGACTCTCCTCATAAAAAGAAAAGGAAATCGGATACTCAAGTCCTCTTCTGGCGTAGGCTAGAGGCAAGATGTGTGAAAATAAATTTTGACGTCTCCATGCGATCTAATGGAAGCTCCCACACCTTCTTTGTTTTTAAGTAGTCTTGTCATGCAAAAGATGTTTTTCATTTTGTTTTTAGGTATGAGGATTGTAATGTGCTTTTCCTTTTCCTAGGTAGTCTTGTCATGCAAAAGGTGCTTTGGAAGCGGAAGCGTTGGCTCTTCTTGCTACCGCCCAACAAGTCAAGACCCTTCGTGTCTCTCAGGTTATAATTGAAGGTGACAACCTCACAATTATCAATGTCGTGAAGAAAATTTGGAAGATCCCTGAGAAATTGCTCAAATCATTCAAGACATCCACAACATTCTTCAAGAATTCTCACAATTCAGAATTTACCATTGCTCTCGAGAGTTCAACCAAGCAGCTGACTTCATCTCCAAACATGTGATTCTAGAGTCCATTTTCGATGATTTCAACCTCTTTTATCACTCGCAATTAGACTTGTCAAATGTTAACCCGACCCGCAAACTCGACCCGGCCCCACCCAAATATTTTGGGTTTCAACCCGAAAATTTAGACTCGTGACCAATTTCCAGTCCGACCCGATTGAAACCTGAACTCATTAGGCCGAGCCCGATTTATTATAATTTAAATTATATTACAATATAAAATTTATTCAGAAAATTATGTTATATATTATTATTAAAGTATTTAAAAATAATATTTTATTGTTATATTTTATTATTTTAACAATATTTTATTTAATTTTTAGTAAAAAATTGATACTCTTTGACATGTTGGCTTGATCCAACCCGACACGAAAACTCACAGTGACCCGACCCGATTGACCCATGACCTGTTACGGACCCGAACTCATTTTAACCCGAACCCGAGACGACCCGATCCGAACCCGACCGATCCAACTCGATTGACAAGTCTACTCACAACTGAGGAGTTTCAGCGTTAACCCCATCTCGTCTTTCACAAAGTATGCACATCTCATATCGACGATCGACTACGATGACTGTATTATACAAGAGAAGGGTGACAGAATTTGGATTGTGGATGACAGGAGTTTGTATGAGGGTGGCAGGATGAGTCTTACCATAGCGTACAACTCACATAATACTCAAAAACCCTAACTTTATGATAGACCATAACTTCAAAAATCAGACTTTGTAGAAATTTATAGAAATGACGATAATCACGACAATCATACATATATATTTAACAATATTGTTGGATGAAAATTTTAGCCATATCTTCCACATTATCTTATTTTTACAAAAATCTTAATTTTCCAAAAATAAATTTTCTTTTTTATTTTGTATTTACAAATAATTTTCAAAATTTATGGCTGAATTTTTTTAACTTAATTATAATTATTTTTCATTAAATTTCTGTTTATAAAAATACAAAATAATGTAAACTTTATTGCAAAAACGTCCAAAATAGCATACTTTGCTATTTGGTAGTTTGAAGGGCATTTTACAAACTTTTTTATTGGGAGGGACACGATCGCAAATTCGTCTTTTTTAAAATAAAATTTTTATTTTTTAAAACAAATCATCTAGACTATATATGGTTTTCTATCTAAGAATCTATATATCTATATTAGTTAAACATGATCTTTTAAATTACCGTATTTAAATTTCAAATGATTTAATAGATTTTTCCTTATATAATAAAACTTACAAATTGAAATCTTATATATTTATTTGATAGTTTAGATTTTAAATCATATACATAATTATCTTTTGAATTTTAAATGATTTTAATTTTTATAAATCATTAATTAAATTTTTGTTCAAATAAGTGAACTTTGTAGATATAATATTTTTTTTATCGATGTGCCAAACAAATTTATTACAACTACCCGTATATGGGATGGGGGTTAAACTAGTTGATATAATTTACTTTGATAACTTATATAAAATTTTAACTTGATAAAATTAAGAAATAGTTTTTTTTGTGGGCGATATGAGTGTCAAACCGTATAAACATAACCGTATAAAGATTCGTGTGAACGAAAGTGAATATATGAAAATTTTCCTAGGAAAAGATTAGACAGAAGATATCATAATCAAATCATTATCATCATCATAACTATATACTAAAACGGAGGTAAAAAATGTGTCAATTTCTCATTGGACCCCATCACCCATTTTTAACAAAATATTTAGTTTGTTTAATTGGTTGATATTTTATTGTTGACCCCACATTAAATTGTACATATAATAAAGAGGGATTGGGGTGGGGAGGGTGTTTTGGGGGTGATTTTGGAGGGGTGGGGCGAGCGGAAAAATTAATTAGCTAAGTAGGCGAAATTCAAAAAAACGGTTTTGCTTTTATTTTTTTCGTTCCCTACACTCTCTCTCCGCTTCTTCCCTCTCTTCCCGAAAATCTCGAGCTGTGCCATCGCCATCTTCACCCCCCCCCTCTTGCTTTGATTTTGCGCTGTTTTGCTTGCTCTGCAACCGTCGCCAAGCCTGCATTACCGATTCCGTCTTGATTTGGTAAGTATTCTCGTTTCCGTCAGAAAGCTAGGGTTGTAACTGTGTTTCAATGGCGGTTTTTGCATAGTGAGCTTGAAAAATCATGCCTTTCTGTGTATGTGAGGGTTAGGTTTAATGGCGGTTTTGATTTTGTTCGGAATTCTGCGCATTTGGTAATGTGGTCATCATGTTGTCGTAGGTTAGGGCTGATGACAAGTCGCGTTTAGTCAAGGTTGGGGTCATGAGTTTCGGTGGGGTGATGACAAGTTCATTGATGTGTAATGGTTTGATGTGATGAAAAGTGGTTTTACACCCTGGCTCTTGTGTTGTGGTCATGGTAGTAGGAAACTGATGACAAGTATTATAGATGAAAGGATTAGGTATGGGGGTAGTCGAGGTGATGACAAGTTCATTTTGGCTTAGGGTTGTAATGTTATGACAAGTGGGGTTATGCCCTGGTTCATGTGTTGTGGTCATGGTAATAGGAAACTGATGACAAGTATTTTGGATGACAGGTTTTTAGGATGTCTGGATCTCAGCTCATGCTCCCTGCTCCAGAGGTTTCTTGCAGCTCTCAATTACGTCCTTCACTTGAGGTATAGTATGTGTATTGTGTGATGACATGTTGGAACTAATACCTGATGACAACTTATTGATTGATGTGAATAAAATGCATGTCATGTAGGACTTGAGGTATTATTTCCGCCCCCAATCTCGATTCAAGGGGAGGTACAATATATATTCCAGAATGGATATAATGTCAACCATATAGAGGCATGTTAGTGATCAGGAGTGGCAGAGCCTTTGTGATGGATGCTTTGGCTCAGTTTTCCAGATTGGTGAGGGTCTCAGATTCATGGGTGTATTGGTCAATATGGTGATGATGCATGAAGTGAAGACTTGCAAGGAATTGGAGTTGTGGTTCAAAATGTGTGAAAATGTGGTGAGGTTTTCCATTCATGAGTTTGCTGCAGTCACAGGCCTCAATTGCTCTCAAGAGATGCCAGATGTTCCAAAGGTTGACATGTAGAAAGTTTTAGGAGTGAAGAAATGCACAGTCTCTGACCTTGAGGTGATGTTCTCAAAGGAGAAGAATTCAAGGAAGAGGTTGATGATGGCTCACCTGTTGGTTTTAGAGGGAATTTTGTTGCCACACAGGAGTGAAGCCTCCATTAGAACTTCATTTGTCTCCCTTGCTTCTGACATGGAGAAGTTTAGTAAGTATCCATGGGGTAGGAAGGTGTATCTGGCTACTGTTGATGGGCTGAGCAAAGTGTCTCAACACAAGTATAGTGGCCAGGGGAGGCCTGGTTTCAACTTGCTGGGGTACCCCATGGCTTTTCAGGTATTGTTTTCTATTGGGTCTGTTAATACCTGATGACAAGTATATGTTTTTCATCTGATGACAACATCTCAACATTAGCATTTGTTATTGTTGTGCTTGCAGATCTGGATACTTGAGACATTCCCCCATCTTCAAGCAGTGTGTAATGTGGGTTACAAAGTTAAAAGATGCTCAGGTCCTATATGGCATTCTATGGAACCACATGTTCCTTTGATGCACAACAAACTTGAAGATGCTTTGTTAACTGTTACGCAGGTATGTGAGATCATTTATGAAGTAGTTAGTGTTTGGAATAAGGAAGCTCTGGATGTGATGACAAGTGTCATTTGGTGGTGTTGTTGTTGTTGTAGGTTCCTGTGTTTAGGTATGATGCTGTAAATCTGGGTGGATTTGGATTCCCAAAGGAGAAACCTGATCCTGTCATCGATCCCTTTGTCCAGTGGAGGATGTCTAATGTAGTGATCCCTCCACAAGCCCTACAAGGTGCACTCAACAATGAGAGGGGCGATAAAGTTGAGGGTGCTAAGGCAATAAGGTTGAAGATGAAGTTTGTTGTTTACAAACTTACAGCATCCACATCACAGAGCGGGTCTTCTGAAGAAACAATTGATGACAAGCCGGTTCAGAAGAAGTACAAGCCATCCAACAAAGTGAAGTCTGCTTCAAAGAAGAGGCCAGCAGAGGAGCCTGATGAGGAGGTGCATACAAGTAAGAAGAAGCCTGCTGCCCAAGCCAAAAGTGTAGTGAAAGAGCCCAGAGATGAAGAAGGGTGAAGTGAAGGGGAAGGCTGAGGCTGTTGCTGCTGATGATGATGACGACTTTGTCAGTTTGGTTGATATGGGCAAGAAGCTCAAGCTACATGGAAAGAAGTTTGGTGTACCTCCTCCCAAGGCAAGAGTGACATTTGCTGCAAAGGGCACTTTTGAGATAAAGAGTGATGACAAGATTGTTGCGGATGGTGAACCAAGTTTGGAGAGCAGGGGTGATGACAAGGTCAAGGATGCTGGAAGTGGTCCAAGTGAGGTGACGGGGGATGACAAGATGGATGACAAGGTGGATGTTGTAGCTAGTGCTGGGGTAGACAAATCAGCTAAGGCAGGGGATGACAAGATTGATGGTGAAGAAGAGGTGGTGATATTGGAAGGTGAGTTGGCCCCCCAGAAACAGAGGAAAAGAAAGGGTGATGACAAGTCCAAAGGTGGAAGGAAGGTCGAGCTGCCTGAATGGGCCAATAACCTCACTAATGATATAAGAATTCAGGGCCGTACGATCAAAGGAATTAAGTGGAATGTTGGTGATCTGGCAAACCAGGTGTTGAGGTGTTATGAGAGGCAGAATGCCATTGAACTGAGTAACCAGGATATCTCTCAAAAGTAGGATGAGATTCTTATGAAGTTGGATGCCGTGCTTTGTCATCTTGGCATTCAAGCACCAACCCAAACAAACACCCAGAAGATCATGAAACAGAGAGAGGAAGCTGATTTTGAAGTGAAGGACATCCTTGCTGAGCTTCAAGTAGACTGCTCTATGCCTGGCGAGCATGCACACCTATTTGGAGGTGCTTGTTGTGGAACCCAACACACTGGTGCACCCACTGTTGATGACAAGGCTGAGGATGAGGCTGATGCAGGTGGTGATGACAAGTCCAAGGCTGATGACAAGCATGATGATGTGCGGCTGATGCAAACATTGATAGCAAGTCCAAGGCTGAGCCGCATGGTGCAAGGGTTGATGACAACACTGAGGTTGAGCAGGCTGAACCAAAAGTTGATGACAAGTATACCAACCCTGAATTACAGCCTTCTACAGCTCACTTGGGTGATGATGCTGATCCATCTGCTGCATCTGTTGGTAGAGGAAATGATGATGAAGAGCCCAGGGATATTCCTGCGGATGTTGGGGTGTGTGGTGATGCAACAGTTGCTCTGGATAGGGAGGACTCTGGTGGAAGTGACTCTGGGGAAAGTGACTCAGATGATGTGGTGCAGCCAAATCAAGCTAGTGTAACTCTTAGGAGGTCAACTAGGCACACCAAGCCTAGTGACTTGATAACATCTCCATTCACAGCTGAGAAGGAGAAGAAGAAACTTCCAAGGAGACCAAAGAACTGTTTCTTCACAAATGCTGAGAGAACACCTTTCTATGATTGGTACAATGATGAAAAGTATGCCCCCTATCTCTGTGTCATCTGTTTTGTAGTTGTCATCTCATTTTATATTCATAGAAGTTGTCATCTGAATCTTCCAACTTTTGTCAATGTAGGACTATATACTGGGTTGGATGTGAAGTACCACATTTGAGGAAGGAATTCTTCAAACTAACAATCACCAGAGGTAACTAGTTTGACGATAATGTAAGGCATCTCTGACCTGAATGTGTTTGAGTTTATTTGTGATGACAAGTATCATGTGATGACATGTTTCATGCGTCCTGTGTGTTGTTTTTGGTGCAGCACATTGATGAGATCCTATTCCACTTCAGGAAGAAGGTGCATTCGGATCCTGAGCGCTACAAAGAAGTTGCTATATTTGATAATCTTTGGTCTGGAAGATTCAATGAGTCCCAGTTGGAGGACCTGTATTCTGGCAAGCTTTTATTTCAGGACCATTGGACAGATTACCTCGATGGTTTGGCTCCAGGGCATTTTGGGAAGGAATGTTATGATGTCAAGAGGTTTTATGCAGCATTCAACATCCCTCAGAGACACTGGTTTGCTGTGGAGATTGACATTACTCAGAATCAAATCAATGTCCATGATTGTCGGTTGGACCTGTGTAGTGATTTTGAAATTGAACAGTTACTCGGGGCTATGGCTACCATGGTGCCAATGTTTTTCCACTCATGTGATAGGATGGCTAAGCTGGTAGACCTTGGTGTGCCCTTCAAGATCAATCGAGTCCGAGATGCGCCACAAGACCCTGTTAGGTAATATGTTATAGTATGCATTAATTAGTTGATGACATGTTCAGTTGTGGTTTCATGGTGGAGGACTAACCCTTTGCATAATGCTTCCAAATGTGTAGTGGTAACTGTGGGTTAATGACTGTCAAAACCATTGAGTCTCTGGCGTTTGGTACCTCATTCAAGGTCAATGAAGACAACATCA
Organism: Polygonum aviculare; assembly: GCA_934048045.1. NCBI lineage: Eukaryota > Viridiplantae > Streptophyta > Magnoliopsida > Caryophyllales > Polygonaceae > Polygonum > Polygonum aviculare. Next base: position 19,912,939 of record OW204025.1, on the reverse strand, counting down.
ATGCCTACAGGGAGAAGATTGCAATTGAGTTGTGGAACCGCGAATGGGTATTTGATGAGGAGTAGGATGTGATGACATGTATGTAGACTCAATTTAGATGTGATGACATGTAGTTGTGATTTGACTTGATGATGACATGAAATTCATTAGATTTGATGAATGAACTATGTTCTAGAAAGTAGGTTCTGGTGGGAGTTGGATGATCATGGATTTATGCAAGGAATCTTTATGAACCATTAATTGATGACAGGTTTTGCATTGTACATGACATGCATGATGATGTGATGACAAGGTCAATTTGTTATGTGTTAGAATTGTCAGATGCGTTAGAATTTGTTATGTGAATTGCCACAACAACACACTGATTGGTAATTGCATTGGTTTTTGAATGCATTCAACCCTTGTCATCAGGTATACTTGAACAAATGATGCATAAGACCAGTGCAATAAACAACAGATGACAAGAAAATAGTAGGGTATAATATTCGAGATAACAAGTTAAAATCACAAATGCATAGATAAGACACAAGATGGCAACAACCAAACAACAACAAACTGGAAATACAAAAAACAACAAAACAGGTGATGACTAGTTCATTGTGCTAGATTGGCTGGCAGTGTTTCTGGAGGCCAGTCCTCAGCTATTCTCCCTGGGGGATGATGTAAAGCAACAATGACGCAGTCATCAGAAAGTCCAAGCTGCAAACATGGAAACAAAAGTTAGGATTAATATACCAATTGTTATAGGTGATGACAGGGTAAACATGAACACATGAAAGTATATCTCCCACCTCTTCACAGGTTAGAGTTCTGTTTGGGTCTCGGACACGTCGATTGTTGAAGTAAAATGCAACCCAGCCCCCCGGCGTGACACTTTCCACACAATAAAAATTATAGATGTTAACCACCTTGACGTTGGGGGTCACTGTGATGAATGTTGGTGACAAGGTGTGCTACATAGAAAGGAAACAGATGACAAGAAACTATGCATGAGCAATTCTCTCGGAAATGATATAAAACAAAACAGGTGGATGTAAGATCTTTGTTCTCACCCCATTGATGATGGTCACTCTCCACCTTTGCCGCGGCGCATACACCCTTCTTCTGGCTGTTACAGGCTTTCGTTGCCCATTCATTGTGCAAGGTGATGACAACGTTGGCTTCTCTTGAGTTTCGAAGGAATGGATGACAAGGTATATGAAGATGTTTCTTGCGTCCAGGGCGCCCCTATTTATAGCTCCTCACCTCTTAACAACGTTAGGTACATTCAATTCATGGTTGGGAATGCATTTAGACTTTTTTAGTATATGCATTGGATAAACACAACCAACGGTCATCTATTTTTTAAGGGTGCACGCATTTCATGATCTCAACGGTCAAGAGTACAAAAGATGACAAGACAAGGTGTTGTCGAAATATCAAAGCATGCACAGGCCAAATCATTCACACTTTTCAAAGAATAAATTGGTCTTTTGAACGCACACTAAACTAGATGACAGGAGCAACGGATGACAACATAGTTCATTTCTTGATAGATATTACAATACGGTGGGAAATAGATGACAACTTCCACCCCAACAACTGATGACAGGTTCAACAACAACAACAACTGAACATAAACAGCTTAAACAACAACAACAACAACAACAAGGACAACTAGATGACAAGTTCAACAACAGGAGACATTTCATGGTGGAGACCCTGGCGGCGTTATTGGTGGCGTTGGTGGAGCACCTTCTGGACGGGGAATACCAGCTGCTCTTTGTTCTGCCCTTAACCGTCTGTATCCTTGAATCGTCCTACGAACCCATGTTCGATACCCAGGTTCTCCTAATCCTGGCATGAAGATAGCATGTATAACGGAGTTGTTTCTTAGACCAATCTGCACGACAACAACAGATGCACGGTTTAGCACAATATAGTTCAAATGTAACAAGCTACGTATACTACTTCTGATGACGAGTTCATGTATGACCTCTCGAGCTGTTAGAGTTCTGTTTCGATCCAGAAGCTCTTGATCGTTGAAGTACAAGTGCATATTCTGAGGGTGAAGGCCTTCATCGTGGCAGTATACATCAACTAGCTGGCATAGTCGGGTCTCTGCAGTGAGCATCACCCTAAAATCCCGGGTATCCTACATATGCACGAAACTGATGACAACTTTATATACATAACAAGAAGACGTTCAGAATGAGGGGTTATAAGTGTGTTTTTTCTCACCCTGCGGCGGACAACTACCTCAAAGTAAGGTAGTTGTGGAGGTCGTGGTTGCACCCTTCTTAGTCCATTAGGCACAGGACGGTTAGCCATTCCGATGACAGGTATTGTATCACAAGGTGATGAGAAAGTGATGACAAGTTTCATACTCCTTAGCACTCTATTTATACTGCCTTCCTTGGGGGTAATGCATTGATGATGGGATGAAGATTCAAAACCTTTTTAGGTATGATGCCTATTTACAAGACTAGAGTATTGGTGGTCAATGCATCGTAAAAAGTAGCTATTTTTGACCAAACCGTAGCCCCCCTAGAGGTATGACATGTCTTGTCATCTGCTGAATAGTGATTGGTCACTTTTTAAATGAAATCGATGGCAAGGGGAGTTTCTATCTGTTGTCAATATGCTCAAATCATGTCATCACTGAGAATTGAAACTAGTATAATGTATAATACTATAAAAGCTTGAATATACTACACAAATAACTGTGATTCATTTACCAATAAGCTGTCATCTTTGTTCACACAAAAAACTGTCATGCATTTACCAAAAAGGTGTCATGCCCCTAGAAATCGTGCAATGATGCACATATATGCAAAAAATCATATCAGTGTTCATCACTGAGATAGAGTACTAATAAACCAAAAAATAAATCAGTGTTCATCACTGAGAATATTGAAATCAGAATATTTAAAGCAAACTACTATTTTGTACCAAAAGCAGCAGATAGATGACAAGTCTTCCAAAGCAAGTAGTTGATGACAAGTCCTGCAGATGACAAGTCTGGCAGCACCTATGTTTTCTTGGTTCTATACTTGATGCAAAGCTTTCCTGCAGATGGGGGAGCTGAGGGGCATCTCTTCTTGTTGTGTCCATCCTTCCCACACAGGCTGCACCTGTAGGTTGAGGGCTGCCCCCTTTTCCTGACCTCCTTTTTGAACTCTCCTAAAGATGGCAACCTCTTCACCCTTGGCCTCCCAACTTTCCTACTGTTTTTTGGTGGTAAGCAAGTCATATGTTTAATGCCATCTGGCACATCCTAAGTAGTCCTGTAGGGTAAAGGGTACAGGGTCTCTTTGTATGCATTCAACCAGTAGCTACTTTTGAAGTGGTCATCTATGAAGTCGCCTACCCTATATTGCATTTTCTGAATTGCACATATGGCATGTGTGCATGGATAGTGGTCCAAATCAAACACCCTACAACAGCAGGTCTTCTTGGTAAGATCAACAATTCTAGAAAATGTGCCCCCAGTAACTTGGAACTGTGCATCATTAAGGGGTTTGATATCATACCTTGATGACAAGTCCAGTCTTGCATTTAATATGGCGATGACAACTTCACTGGGTTGTCCCTCATAAGCAAGGGCCTTTGTTCTGCGCTCATAGAACCATCTTGTAACCATATCTCTAATGAACTCGAACAGTGAAACCAATTGGTAGGACCTAGCAATCTTTAGAGCTGAGTTCACACACTCGGAGTTGTTTGTTGTCCTCATGTTGTACCTATCCCCTTCACAATGTGCCCTGCTCCACTTCCTGAAGTCTGCATCAGTGAGATACTTCCCCATTTCAGGATTTAGTCTGCATATATCATTCAAATAACCATCAAACTCCTGTGTAGTGTAAGCATCTGCAGCTTGGTTGTACAAACTCATCAATCCACTATCATGAAATCTGGTTACAAGATTCTGTTGTAGATGCCTCTTGCAACAGATGTGCTTAGCTGAGGTATACACTGTCGATACTGCCTTCTTTATGCTTTTGTGCCTATCTGATAGTATCATCAACCTTGGAGTGTTTGGCACCACATTCAGTAGTTGCTGGAAAAACCAAGTCCATCCCACATCATTTTCTGTTTCCACTATAGCAAAGGCTAGAGGATACACTTGGTGGTTGGCATCTTGCACCACATCTGTAACTAGGGTCCCCCCATACTTACCATGCAGGAAAGTTCCATCCACAGACACGACCTGCAACATTTTTTTGTAGGACAATGGACAGAAGTGATGACGAGTTCACACAGAAGTGATGACTAGTTTACACACAGAACAGAGAGAGCATAATTGATGACAATAAAAGGCAACAAGAAGCAATAAGAGAGCAGAAGCGATGACAAGTATGCAGAGAGACCAGAAGCGATGACAAGTATACACAGAGACCAGAAACGATGACACGTATGCACAGAGAACACAAAGAGAGCAGAAGCGATGACAAGTATTCACAGAGACCAAAAGCGATGACAAGTATGCACAAAGAACAGAGAGATGACAACATTAATACATACCTTTCTCATAAAAGCGAAGCCTCTGATTGACACTCCATATGCGATGAAGATAGATTTGAAGCGGTCTGTCTCCTCATCTATAACCAGCTTTGTGTATGTTCCTGGATTCACTTGTGTTAGGACGTGGCAATAGGCAGGTAGCAATGCGTAGTTCTCTTCTGGGGAGCCTCTGATTAGTTCTTGAACTTTCTCCCTTGCTTTCCTTGCTTTCCAGTAGCTTATTCTCTCATGCAACTCCTTTTGGACATCATTCTGAATCTGGTGCACATCAGGGCCATCCTTCACACCTTCGAACCTGCAATTGTCCATTACATTTTATTAGATGACAAGGGATGTATTATTGTAATTATCAGAGAACTGATGACAAGACAAAGCACCTTGTCTTAATCTGTTCAGCGACAGTTAGGTAGGATGGTTTGTGGTGCTTTTGGAACCTGGTTTCGAAGGGACAGGTGTGCTTGTACGTGTATTTCCTTATTTGGAAGTAGTCAGCGTCTTTCACCTTGGTGGCTAGCATTAACCAATTGCATTCCTTGACCACACACACAACCTTGTAGATTTGTGTTGTGGACTTGTACACTTTGTACCCAAACTTGTCTCTTAAGGCTTGCTTGGAAACAGCAGATTTCAGCTCATCTTTTGATGGATATAGTTGCCCCACTTTCAAGAAGTCATTGTTGGATGTCATGTCATCACCATAATCTAGTATTTATGGCATCTCGTCATCACCATAAACATGCATCTCAACAAACTCAGGCTCCTCTCCAACTACCATCAACCTGTCATCAGATGCAGCTACACCAACATTCTCCCCACTGTCATCAACTACATGGTTGTCATCAACATTTTCCACCATGACATTCCTCTCACCATGCACCTTGTCATCTGTTGCACCCCCCAGTCTTCAAGGTCACATACAAGGGCATCTTCCACTGTACCTCAGGGGAATCATTTATCTCCAGGAATGACACCAAGTCATCCTGATTCTCAACTGTGTAAGGCTTGCCAACTACTTGGAAGGGATTCAAGTGAGTCAACAACAATCCATTGCCACCAGTTTCGATACTACATCTTTTCATGATTGTTGAAGTCAACTCTTCTAGTGTCATGCCATCTTTGATGACCACTGCTTTGTAGTTCAGATCACCAACATATTTGCCTTCACAGTCCCATTCCCCACCAAAGCAAACACTTAGGAGCTTCATTATTGTCTTGTCAGATTTACACTAAGTCAAACAAAAGTTGTCATCACACCAAGCAAGAATATGAACGCTGATCATCATGTTGTCATCACATCAACATGCAATATATACATAAAACAAGAAAAAAAGGCATTTAATATGCTATTGTCGTCACTTCATTTAATGATGCCATGTCATCAAAATATATGAAAATGACGTCGTAATTAATAGAAAACAGCTAAAACATGTCATCACATTCAAACAATATCTTAATCAGTCAAACATGTCATCAGATCACAACAACAACGACTATAAACACGTCATCACATCTAGGTTTTTGTTCGCAATCTTAGCATGTCATCATGTGTCATCACATAACACGTTCGTGTCCCCATATCTTGTCATCACATTCATCCATATCTTCCCTCGTCATCACATATCCACTTATCACAATAATCCATTCAAGTGATAAGCAGAAAACACTGTGTCATCCAAAAACCTCGAGTTTTGACAAGGTCTCGAGTGTTTTTACCTTGACAGAGCGTTCGATTTCGGACTCAAGAGGTGGATTCACGACATGCAACTCCGTAGGCCCTATGAAGCTGTTATCGTCTTTCCAAGCTTCAATCGATCGTTTCTCACATCGTCATCACTCCATCGTTTCAATCGCTTGCCGGATTCGCGTGGTTTGGCCGCCGATTCTCTCGATTTTCGCTCGCCGCAGTCGATGACGATGGGGGATTGCGGGGAAGCTTGCTAGGGTTTGGGAGAGGGAGCTCATTAAATGTGACGGTGGCAGGGGCGTAATTTGCAAGCTCCCTATGGGGGCAATTTCGCCATATCGCCTATAAGAGCTCATTAAATCTCCGCCCAGCCTATTCCCTCCAATTTTGCCCGCCCACCACCCACATACCCATTTTCGTCTATAATAAATCTATCCAAGCCTTGAAAAAATCTATCCAAAATTGAACACATAATGAAAATTCACTCTTTATAATTTTGAATAGATATATTTTTATTTAGTTATATTTTTAATCTAGAATCTATCTAATATGTTATGTATCTTATCCTTTTTTTATACAATATTTGTAAAGCTTTGATAGTTACGTATATCAATAAATAAAGCTAAACATCGTATATATGAAGGTTTGAATTGCATACTTGTAGAAATCCAAAATTTATATGATAGTTGAGTATGTATGTCAATAATTGTAGAATCTATCCAACATTATGCTCGGGAAATCTATCTAATATGAATAAAGCTTATTTACTCTATATAAACATATGATATTTGAATTTCTTGACTTATTTGTTATTGGTTAAAATTTTGGTGTAGATTTGACATATATAAAAATTATATATATGCAAATGATTTAGATTTAATTTTTTCCCAAAATAACTATAAAATAAATCTAATAATTATAAAGTAAAGCAATTTATTGGTAAAAACAAGAAGCAAATTTATTAATTTTTTTCGGTCCTTAATCCTTATACAAGATATGTAATCCTACAAGTCTTTGTTCGATTAAAAGAATATATTATAACAGAATTAATGTATCATTAAAATAAATTCAATAAGAAGCAAATTAAATAAAATAATACAAAATTTTATATCAAACTTTTCTTTTAAAATAACTTTATATTAAATTTAAAATAAGTTTTTAGTGAAGTCAAAATCGTGCTTTCAAGGCACGAGGACTAATACTAGTTATATTATTGAAGTAAATTTATTCATTTAGACTTTCGATCCGATTTGGTACAACCCGGAATAATTTCAGGATCGGACCGGATTTTGTAGAACCTCTAAGATCAAAGCAAGTTCAATCGACTAAATGATCAAAGATATAGAAAAAAACAGTTTTTTTTTGCTAGTCCAACTGTGACTTCTTCAGTATATAAAAAACGTGAGATATATGAATCCTTTCTAATTTCAAAGCATGAGAAGCACAAGCAAAAATAATGTATCCTTTATGGCAGTGCTTGCAAGAAGTTAACAGTGAGCATTTCAGGTACAAAATTAAATAGCGCTATTGACTTACCCACAACAAACCAAGTGATAGTTGCTTCTCTGAAACCTTGTTATATTTGTTTGCAAAGTTGCAATTGATGTACCACAATTGACATGTGAATCAAGAATTGCCAGCTAACCATGGAAGTGGCTTGTAATAGTTCACTTCAAAGCATTAAAGAAATGGAGGGAGAAGAAGAATACCAAACAAGAAAAAACACAAGAGTGTCATGCACAAGACAAGGAGAAATTACAAACATGATTTGTGCTTCTAACTGATGAGTAACAACAATCATGATATGCCATGTAATACTACAGCAATATTATATTGGAGCCCAAAGCGCCAAAGCTATAGCAACTGCTGACCATACTTTTTTAAGGCATTGACACATCTACACAAGCAGATTTTGATCCTTAATTTACAAGCAGTTTGTATACCTTTAATCAACCTTAATTAACCATACAAAATCTGAACCTTTTCTCAGAATTTACACATCCACGTCCAACATCAACACTAAATCTAAGCTGAGCCATGTTCGGCAGTTTCAATCATACTTCTCCCTCCACGAGTACACAAGGAAGAAAACCCAAGAAAGCGCGAGCACAACATCGCCAACGACCTGCCTTGGCAGATCACGTGCAAGATCCTCAAGGCTCATCTCAAAGCTGATCCTCCAAACAGCCATGGAGATGTGCAGAAGAGCACACCCCTTTGCAAAGAAGCTCTGAAACCCACTGTCCTTAACAGATGCAATCATAAGCAGGAGGAAATCAATCACAAACAGCAGCAATCCGGAGAACGAATCAGATGTTAGAATCAACAGTTGATCGCGTGGAGTAGATCCCTGAAGCTTACTTGCGGTTTCCTTGCCATGGACGACGACAGCGATCTCTTTGGAATGGAAAACCATGGCAGCTCCACAAGAGATGGCTACCACTGAGTGGAGAAGACAGATTACAGAAAATCCAGAGGACCCCATTTAAAATTTTGCCACTGTAAGTAAAACCCTACAAAAACTTTGGATGTATGCAGCTTAACATGATTTGATTTAGGAGGTGTTCAACTTCTCATCGGATGCGAAAATCCTAATTTGCAAGTTTATGACATTGGGAAATCGAGCGAACCAGGCAAACTGAAGCTTAAAATATACATGATGTGGTAATGAGCAAAACGATCGATGAAACTTTAACTGAAAAGCTTACATGGATAGCTCAGCATACGTTAGAACTTGCTCTCATCACATGAAAATGAATACCATAATTCATTTTTATCTAAAGCATTGATTGATAATCTGATATTCATTCCATTTCTTCAATATATGAACTTCCTTTTCCAAAATATATGAAGCCTTCGGGATATTTTTTTTATGAAAGCATGAGTCATGGCTGTCATGGTCAAGGAGATGAGGATAAGGTGGTTGGGCGGCTTATAGTTATATGTGTTTTCGGTATATTAATTGCTTTTTATTATTTTTCTAAAAAACATTCTTACTCCGTATATGATATGGCCCTTTTGCTTTCATCAGTTTCCAACACCTTATGGTCATAAATTTCAACATCGCCACCTCTTATATGCCGTGCCGACAAACTCCATGAATTCCTAATAGCAAAGTGGCACCCTAACCTAACTTTTGTGTATAGATTGGACCCACCTTACATATACTACGTACTATGTCAGATCATCCTTTTTGTTTGCTAATCTTTCCAGTCAATACATATCTTGGTAGCTGTTAACAGCCTCAACTGCTTGCAAAAGGTTTCATAAAAGTAAGTTATTAATTTCATAGATAAGAAGACAGTACAAGCAACCATAAACATAGTTCAACACACACTTCTCAGTCCCTCTTCCGAGGTTTCTTAGCACACACGTTATTATTTCATATATCAGTCATAGTTATATTATATTTTGATTAGTTCTTATGACTGCATCCAATATAGATCAATCTTCAATTCTTCATCACCTTAGCATTTCTGCAAAGAGTCACAAACCAAACAGAACATTAGATGCAAAAAACTTAATTACCAATCAAGAACTTTAACCAATACTAATATAAGACTTACCATTTTCCTCCTGCCTTTGCCCTCATTGTCACTCTCACTGTCACTGCTACTGTCACTGTACTTGCACTCATTGCCCTTCACTACACATGACTTCTTCTTGAACTGGACAATCTTCACGCGTTCCTCCTTCTTCTCAAAGTGCATGACTTCCATCTTGTTGCTCTCATTGCATCCGTATGCACCACCATGACCATAACCATGGTGTGGCCCGGCACCATGATGTGGGCCAGGGCCAGCAGCATGATGTGGCTTCACACCATAGGCCGCACCGAAACACTGTGTACGCTTGTTCCCATGGCCGGCTTGAGCAGCTTGTCCATGGCTTTGCTCATTGTGCTGCCTGTGCCAAAAGTGGTGCTTCTTCTCCGGGGCATGGGCCCCATTTCCTCCGCAAGGTCCACAAGGGCGACTCTGTGTTGTGGCCACCATGGCTTGGTTGGTTCCACAGTGGCCGGCTTCGTGGGCTGGCTTGCACATTTTCATGGAGGCCATTTTAGATATGTAGGAGTTTTTCTTTGTATGTATTGCTTGATGATGTGATGATGAAAGAATGCAGGTAGTAGGAGTCCTTTATATAGTGATATGATTGATATGGAGTTTAGTGGAATGAGTATTATTTTGATCACCTTTGAATATATATGCATTTGTTGTATGGGGTCTAGGCATATATTCTGTATGTTTGGTTCTTGTATTTGTGTCCGTTTATATATGGTAGATTTTCATTATGGGTATAATGGAATCATGTAATATTGTAATGGGGCCAAAAGATAAGACTCATCCTGATTCTTTTTTCCATTTTTGAGCACAAATTCATAATTGTTTAATCATTGCTTCAAAGTCACGAGTTGAATTCATGGGCTTTGTTTATTCTTATAGCATGTTGAAACTTTGAAATTGGTATTCTTGATAAGATGCATTCCAAAGTCCTATTTATGATCACATGTGGGCTTTGTTTATTCTTATATCATGCTGAAACTTTGAAATTGGTATTCTTGATGAGATGCATCACACTCTTTATGATCATATGAGATTTGTATATTTCCTCTACTTATTCATTTTATGGTCTATCTGTAAACTATTCTTGTTTTGTTGTTTCCAACCATCAATGAGCTCATTCTTTGTTCATTGTAAATGAATAATCAAATTCATTTTAAACTCTCTACTCAAGATTTCATAGTTAAAGTGGTCATGACTTGACATTAGGAAACTTATTTGGTACTTATTCTTTCTGATTTGTAGCTTGAGAGGCTATTGTAAGTTTGAGGTATTAGCACTCATGTATTATGTCTACGCATATCTTAGGCTTAGCAATATTATGATCTGTATCTTTGCTCTTTCCTATCTTGTTTAGGTAGTTATCAAAGATCCTACTTGTATGGCAAGTATTCTTATCTCTAAAGATACTTACCTAGTTGATATTACTCTTGTATTTAAGCAACGCTTATGCTGAATAAAAGATTACGGAATTCTTCATAAACTCATATGGTATCAGCCTTCTCCCTGGGCAATATCATCCTCACAAAACCCTAGACTCACCGGCGGCTCATCCTTTTTTGAGCTCCGATGGCTGAATATTCACTCACCATACCAAACCCCTTTCAAGCTGATCATCCCTTCATTGTGGTTCAATTTGGAAGCATCATCAAACTCACCCCAACCAACTATATTACGTGGAAGGCTCAGATCGAAGCTACGTTACGAGGCTTTGGCCTCTACCCATTCCTTGATGGCTCTCACGCAGCCCCACCGAAGACTCATGTTGGTACCAATGCCCTTCAAGTCCCGAATCCTGCGTTTTTGACGTGGGAAAGGCAGGACCAAATCCTCTATGGTGCTCTTCTTTCATCTCTCACAACACCGGTGGCTTGTCTCGTCACTCAGACCACCACATCCAAAGGTCTTTGGGACGTGCTCAAGCAGACATACGCCACGGCCTCCCGGGGTCACAAGAAGCAAGTCAAGGCTAAGCTCACATCGCTCAAGAAGGGTACCATGTCTATAGCCGACTATATGCACTCGGTTAAAGCTTCTGCCGACGTTCTTGCGTCTCTTCAAGCACCCGTTGGCCAGGAAGATCTCACCGACTATATTCTCAAAGGCTTAGATGATGCGTACAAGCCTATCATTGATGGCGTTAACATGAGGGACTCACCCATATCCTTTGAGGAGTTGCATGAAAAGCTTTTAATTCATGAAACTAATCTCAAAGTTGAGGCCTCCCATGTTGACTCTCCAGCTACAGCACTCATTGCTCAATCCAAAGGCCATAAGAAGCACAAGGCTCCGTACTCTCCAATGCATTGGCAACCGTCACAACAATACCCTCCTCCACCACCACATCACTGGTATCCTCAACCCTCACAAAATCGCCCACAACACCCTCCACCATACCCTTCCAATGGTCCTCCACAACACTCAGCCCCACCACAACATAACAACCCTCCCAAACCTTTCAAAGGTCGTTGCCAAAACTGCCGGATCGTTGGTCATGTTGTCTCACAATGCCCTGATTTCAAGCGTGATAATCCTCACGCCAAATTTCAGTCCTCGGCCCGGTTCTCTCCTCAAGCAAACGTAGCCACCACTAGCCCATCTCAGCCCTGGATCGTGGACAGTGGCGCCTCCCACCACGTCACCAACGACCTCAACAACTTGGCCCTTCATTATCCATACCCGGGTCCTGACGAGCTTTACGTCGGCGACGGCTCAGGTTTGAACATCATGCATTCGGGCTCTCTTTCTTTATTTGGCTCAAATAAAACCTTCAAACTAACTAATGTTTTGCATGTCCCTAAAATGTCTAAGAACGTTCTTTCGGTTTCCAAGTTTTGTGCACAAAATAATTTTGGCATACTTTTCTTACGTGATCGTTTTTGTGTGAAGGCGCTTACAACGGGCAAAACAATTCTTGAAGGACCTTGCATTGATGGAGTTTACGTGTGGCCTAGACAAGTTCCGACAGCCTATACCGTTAGCCTTCATCAATCTCAAGTTCTTCATCACAAGTTTGGTCATCCATCATCTTCAACAATCTCTTCCTTATGTCAACGTCTTAACTTAGGTTTTTCAAGTTCCATTGATAGTTGTTCTTCATGTCAAATAAGCAAGAGTCACAAACTCCCTTTCAAGGAGTCGACAATTGCCACTAGCTCTCCCTTAGAAGTTGTTTTTTCGGATGTTTGGTCCTCTCCGGTTTATTCTCATGATGGATTTAAGTATTACGTTATTTTTGTTGATCATTTTTCGCGTTATACTTGGTTGTATCCTATCAAGAAAAAATCAGACACCTATAACATGTTTATCAATTTTAAGGCCTTAACCGAAAATTATTTTAACACAAAGATTAAAACACTTTACTCGGATAATGGTGGAGAATTTGTTGCTTTGAAATCTTTTTTATCTACGAATGGGATAACTCACCTTACCTCTCCACCTCACACACCCGAACACAATGGTATTGCCGAAAGACGACACCGACATATTGTTGAAACCGGGCTTGCCCTATTGAATTTTGCTCAAATGCCCATCACGTTTTGGCCTCATGCCCTTCTCACCTCTGTTTACTTGATCAATCGTATGCCCACAAAGAATTTACAAAATCAGTGTCCTTACTTTGTGTTAACAAAACTTGAGCCAAATTATATGAAATTGAGAAGCTTTGGTTGTTTGTGCTTTCCTTGGCTTCGTCCCTACACCGCTCATAAACTTGAAAACCGGTCTATACCATGTGTATTCATCGGCTATTCGAGTACCCAAAGTGCATACCAATGCCTCGACCCGACCACAAATCGGATTTATACCTCTAGACATGTCAAATTCGTAGAAAATGACTTCCCTTACAAAACCTTAGCCAAACCTTCGACCGACGAGTCACCTATAGGTTCGGAGTGGGGTTCAATCTCCATTCCTTTGGTGTCGAGTCAGCCACATCCTCCAACCCATCCAACCAGCTCGATTGACGAGGCATGGGGTTCAATTGCCTCGGATCTCGCAGCTTCACCTACTCCCTCCCCTTCCTCTACGCCAAACCCGTCGGAGCCTCAAATGAACCCTACCTTGCCCTCCACGTCCTATCCGCAACAGCCACCGTGTCCCAACACTACTCCACCCACTGAAGCCCAAGCCCAAACTCCTACTCTTAGAGTCTATTCCCGTAATCCTAACCGTCAAAGAAACCCCTCCAATTTAGTTCTACCACCTACGTCCTCCCATGCAAATCACATGCAACCTCCACTTAATCCCTCCATATCTTCACACGGGCCCACCAATCCACCAAATCATAATCCACTACCACCAAATCCTCCAAACAACAACCCACCTCCACAAAATCCGCTCCCTCTTCCTGAGCCTCATGGCATGATTACTCGTTCCATGAATAACATAACCAAACCTGTGCAAAAACTTAATCTCCACGTCCAAATAGCCTCACCCAAAGAACCTCAAACTATAACCCAAGCTCTTAAAGATCCCGAGTGGCGACTTGCTATGCAAAAGGAATTTGACGCGCTTTGTGCCAATCACACGTGGTCCTTAATTCCCTCTTCTCCCGATCAAAACTTGGTTGGGTGCAAGTGGGTATTCCGGATTAAGTACAAACCCGATGGCTCTATTGATCGGTACAAGGCTCGGCTTGTGGCCAAAGGATTTCATCAACGTCCAGGCCAAGATTATCAAGAGACCTTCAGCCCGGTGGTCAAACCGGTCACCGTTCGAGTTGTTCTTACCATTGCTATTTCTCGGGGTTGGTCGTTACATCAACTTGATGTGAATAACGCCTTCCTCCAAGGAACCCTGCATGAAGACGTTTATATGGTTCAACCACCTGGGTTTGCTGATCGTGGTCATCCTCAACATGTATGCAAACTTCGCAAGGCAATCTACGGGCTTAAACAAGCCCCTCGGGCCTGGTATAACGAGCTCCGCCAACACCTTATCAAGCTTGGGTTTGTGAACTCCATTGCTGATGCTTCGCTATTTATGTATCGACGGGATTCGCAAGTGGTCTACTTACTTGTATACGTCGATGATATCATAATTACCGGGAGCGATGCAAGTCAGGTACGTGGTCTTATAGTGGATCTTGGCCGCAGATTTTCTCTCAAAGATCTTGGCCTCTTGTCCTACTTCCTTGGTGTTGAAGTGTTACCCAGGTCTGATGGTATTTTTCTCAGCCAACGTAAATACATCTTAGACCTCTTACACAAGGCTGGAATGGAGCACACTAAGCCGGTCTCAACTCCAATCTCTGCCTCGGTAACTTTGTCTAAATTCAGTGGAGATCCAATTCCCTCACCTACTGAGTATCGGGCGCTTGTTGGTAGTCTTCAATATCTTTGTGTGACTCGCCTCGACATCGCCTTTGCTGTTAACAAGCTCTCCCAGTTCATGCAGGCTCCCACATCAGATCATTGGGCCGCTCTTAAGCGTCTCTTGCGCTACTTGGCTGGCACACTAGAGTTTGGTATTCACATTTCCTCTGCCTCCCAAATGAATCTTCATGGCTTTTCCGATGCGGATTGGGCTGGCGATCGTGACGATTACGTGTCTACCACAGGATACCTTCTCTACCTTGGTCGCACGCCGATTTCATGGTCCTCTCGGAAGCAAAAATCCATAGCTCGGTCATCCACCGAGGCAGAATACAAGGCCCTTGCTGAAGCCTCTTCTGACCTTGTCTGGGTCACTTCTCTCATGCGTGATCTTGGTGTTTCCTTGGTTCAACAGCCTGTCATCTATTGTGACAATCTTGGCGCCACTTATCTAAGTGCCAACCCGGTCTTTCACTCCAGGATGAAACACATAGCTCTTGCATATCACTTTGTACGGGAACAAGTCACACTTGGTCGCCTTCGTGTCTCCTTTGTCCCTACTGCTGACCAGCTAGCAGACGCTCTCACGAAACCTCTTCACAAGCCTCGGTTTGCTCAGCTTCTTTCTCGTCTTGGGTTGTCCACATGGCGCCGCGATTGAGGGGGAATATTAGCACTCATGTATTATGTCTACGCATATCTTAGGCTTAGCAATATTATGATCTGTATCTTTGCTCTTTCCTATCTTGTTTAGGTAGTTATCAAAGATCCTACTTGTATGGCAAGTATTCTTATCTCTAAAGATACTTACCTAGTTGATATTACTCTTGTATTTAAGCAACGCTTATGCTGAATAAAAGATTACGGAATTCTTCATAAACTCATATGAGGATCTAGGTTCAAAACATTATTAATTTCCATGTCTGATTTTGAGATTGTATAAACAAGTAGCAACACACTCTCTTTATTTAGAAAAGACTGCCCATATTACATAACATCACATTACGTTACTACACAGATCTCACACTCACACACTTAAAACTCAGCACTACATAGACACCATCAGTCCATATGATTTTATTTCATACTTGATACATAACATGCATCCATCATTTTTGAAACTTTCCCAGCTCAGCGCCCCTGAAAACACAATAAGAATA
Source organism: Polygonum aviculare (assembly GCA_934048045.1). NCBI lineage: Eukaryota > Viridiplantae > Streptophyta > Magnoliopsida > Caryophyllales > Polygonaceae > Polygonum > Polygonum aviculare. Next base: position 19,896,717 of record OW204025.1, on the reverse strand, counting down.
AACCAGAAGGAAATTAGAGATGAATCAATTCTTTGGCAATAATCAAACCAAAATACTTGCTAGCTATGATTACCTTGCTAGGGTGTCACTCGCGGTCGCTCTCGCTGTCACTGCTGCTGCTGCTGCTTCCTCCATCATGACACCTTCCTTGCCTGTTCTTCTTCTTATGTCCCTTCTTGTGGAAGAGCCCGGTTATCTTATTAGTCAAAGAACCATGCTCATGCTCCGAATGACCAGGAGTCGTCGCATGACCTCCAAGAAAGTGGTGTTTCTTGCGCTCATGTGATGAGTGGCACTGCTCAGCGCAGCCGTTGCCCATTTGAAAGGAAGCCATGGTAGCTAGATTTTCAATGGCATGATCATGTGGTGCTTGATTGAATGCTCTTTATATAGAGGTCCAAGATGTGGGTAACCGAGGCTTCTTAATTTGTCGCTTTCGTGTTCGGACAGGACAGATCATCATTCCTCTAGAGGAATGCAGGTATAGAATATGTTCAGTTCATGTTTGGCTGGCCTGGCCTAACTTCTAAAGGCGGCTTCTTCAAGTGACATCCAAGGAGGTTCTTTGATGCACACATGAAAATGAAGCTTGCGAACATGGTTGAGTTGCAAGTCAGCATCATTGCAATATGCATTTCTTTTTTTTACCTTGGTAGTGTGTTTTTGCTCATTTTGTTGTTTTGCTTTGGCTTTTTATACGCGGAAATTGAAGAAGATAGTATTACTAGTCTCATTTATGCTTTAGAAAGGAATTTGGACAACGAATGCATGCATCAGAGTTAAAGAGAGGTGAGTTGGTTGCTGGAAAACTGACACCCATAGCCATTAATTTTTGTATTTAGAAGTTCTAAAGTTCCCATTCAAAAGATGCACTGTTTTTCCTACCAAAATAAAATGATGCACTAGACTCATGATGATGGGGGCCTAATGGGCTATGATGAATATTTTTCGAAGCTCAGTGGGCTTTTGTAACTTAGCCCAATTTGATAAGGCCCAAATATTTGGGACCCTCTTACAGTCTTACTCTACAGAAATACGGAGTATGTCACATGATCACATAGTCACATCACATGTGATCTGACATGGACGTGGGTCCCATCTCCCAAAGCAGTTAAAAAGGGGTCCACGTGAACTAATTACTGTATCTCCTTTGTTTTAGAAAGTGACTTTTTAACTCATGCCGGTAAAACAAGCCAAAAGGACTTTCATTAGCTTTTGTCTATCCTTCCCCTTTTAAAGTCCATGAAAGTTACCTCAATTTTCTTACACCGGTGGGAACAAAAAATTCTTGATTTTAATGGGTTCAGGTACAAGTAAACTTTGACTATAAGAACTATAGGTGTGATTAGAAAAGGGTAAAAACAAAAAGATTAATTCATGTAGTTAAAAGAGAGAGACAGAGAGAGAAAGGGAGCAAAATGAGTCAAACGGATTCATGGTGGCTTCACCTAATGTTGGACTCTATGCAGACAGTAAGCATGTAATAGTACTGTATAATGTAAGCACTATTTAAGTGGTCCTATTGACTCCCTTCATTGTCTCAACCAAATGCATGAATAATAAATTGTTTGCTTTGCTGGGTATTTTTACAACTGCATAAAATGCACGTCTGACTTGTCCATCTTTAATTGTTTTGATTATACAGATCATTTTGACTGAACATTTTTTACCCTTTATAACTTTATTACCGCCCAGACGTTACGGAGGATATTTTTGTCCAAATTTTAAAATATTGGATGGTTGGATGAAACAAGAGAAAAACCCAGGGGTCAAAGTGTAGTTTTACCCTCTTGAACTGCAAATTAGAGGCCAAAGGAGTTAACGCGCCAAAAGAAAGCGCGTGCGAGTAAAAGCTTCGTTCTTGAAAGAATGTCTCCGTCTCCCTCTCTCTCCCCTTTCTTCCCATGCTAGAAAGCTGCCGTCTTCAGAACCTATATAAATTCGCGCAGTAAAAAGTGTGTCCCCAAAATTTCCCCTTCTTCGCAAATCTGTAACCCCGAATTAATGCTCGCTCGCTCTCTCTCTTATTAGCTCTCTTCTCTCTCTCCGGAATTATGTTGCCCCAAATTCCACCACCCGTTGCTCAACTGAGTCCTGGATCACATCCTAGGGTTTGCTGACCCATCTTCTGCAAAAGCATTTCCCCAACCCCCTTTGTTTTCGTACTCATTTTCTGCTTCGGAGGTAAACCTTGCTTCCTAATAGCCGTGCCTTGTCGATTGCCCTCCGAATTAGGGTTTTTAATGGTATCTTATCGTAATTTGTAGGCCGTTGTGTGATTTGCTGACCCAGTTTGATTTGTTGGACTGGGCAATAGTGATAGGGATAGGGTAAGATTTATTTATTTGGTTCGGTTGTTTTGTCTTGGGCCGGGGATTTCTTTTAGTTTTACACGCCTTCAAATTGACACTGATGGGAGTGGAATCAGAGTGAAGTTTTTCTTTTTGTTTCTTGTATTTGTCTTGGGGGTTTAGTGGTTTCTGGTGATTTGGTTACTTTGTTTGAAGTACCATGAACTGGGTTCGTTTGCTCTCTCATAGATGTATTACTAGCAGCATATGGTAGTGACAGTCTTGTAATTGGTGGACAAAAATTTGGATCCCATAGATAGGAGTGCTTGAGAGTTTTTTATCTTTCAAAATAAGGGTTTTACCAATCTTGTTTCGGTTGTTCTGGAGAGCAATGGGTTGCTTCTGTTGCAAACCCTCCGTTATAGAAGACAGTAAGGAAAGCCCAATAGGCAGCAATGGGTTGCCTAGTAAGCCGCCTTCGGAGGCGAGGGCTTCAAGAGGGGGTTCACTGAGAAGGGAAGAAATCGGTAGGAAGCATGATAGGATTGACGATAATGATGGGAGGAGAATGTTGATTGATAAATCAGGAAATGGGTCTGTTAAGTTACATGCTGAACATTTGGAGAGGAAGAAAGAAAGGACAGAGTATGCCATTGTTCATCATCCAGCAACCGGTGCCATTCCAAAGGCAATGGAGGGGGAGCATGTTGCAGCAGGGTGGCCAACGTGGCTTGCTTCAGTTGCCGGAGAAGCTATCAAAGGCTGGGTGCCTAGACGGGCTGATTCTTTCGAGAAGCTTGATAAAGTAAGGATCTTTAAATGCCTACACTCTTTTGAATGAAATCTGGTTGTTAAGTGTTTGTTTTCACAGTTGGCATGGTAGTTTATTGTGGTTGTCTCCGTATTTGTTGCTCTCAGTTAAACTATATCGAGTGAATTGATAGTTGCTGATAAACACGTTAAAAACATCTAGGGAGTCATTTCCAGACTCCCTTAGGTTCGTCCAAACTGAGTTTGTGATTTGATAAGTGTACATCTGGCATATTGCATTTGATATGTGGAATTTGTAAATTTGAAGAATATGTGTCAGTGTGGTGGAAGCTTCTTGTATATAGATAGCCCAACATTGTGCTCTGTGATGGTAGGAAATTTGGAGAAACTTAAGTGATGTGTCCATCAAACCTTTTGCAATTGTCATTGCTGTTCAGCTACCCTACAGATTTTTATAACGAGTTACAATTTACACTATCTACTTATTGAGAGCATATATTATAATCTTCTACATTTTGGATTTTAAATTGCTTATTGGCTCATCAATTTTCAATCTTTTTTCATCCATCTACCTCCTGTACCTAAGTGTTGAACTTCAGTGTTGATTTGTTTGATTATAAGTTTTTTTTTTCTTAGATTGGTCAGGGAACTTACAGTAACGTGTATCGAGCTCGCGATTTGGAAAAGAGGAAAATTGTTGCTTTGAAGAAAGTAAGGTTTGATAACTTAGAGCCAGAAAGTGTTCGGTTTATGGCTAGAGAGATCCACATTCTCCGTAGACTTGATCATCCCAATATAATTAAATTGGAAGGTCTTGTCACCTCAAGAATGTCTTGCAGCTTGTACCTTGTTTTTGAGTATATGGAACATGATCTTGCAGGGCTTGCATCACATCCAGCTATAAAGTTTACAGAATCCCAGGTTAGCATAAAGGCACTGGAGTAGTTGTAATAATTCTTTTTTACTCTTAAATATGATTTATGACCCCGGTATATTATACTACTTGCAGGTTAAATGCTATATGCGGCAACTTTTATGTGGGCTTGACCACTGTCATAGTCGAGGCATTCTACACCGCGATATAAAGGGCTCAAATCTTTTGATTGATAATAATGGGGTCTTGAAAATTGCTGACTTTGGGTTAGCAACTCTATATGATCCTCGTCACACTCAGCCACTCACAAGTCGGGTTGTAACTCTGTGGTATAGGCCACCGGAGCTTTTGCTTGGAGCTACATGTTATGGAACAGCTGTGGATCTGTGGAGTGCTGGTTGCATACTGGCTGAGCTGTATGCTGGCAAGCCTATAATGCCTGGACGAACTGAGGTATATATATCAATTGATGGTATTTGTTAGGTTTTTGCTTATTTGCATAAAAAGTTTTGACTTGTATGATATGTAGGTGTTACTGATTTTAGTATTGTACCCAATGATGAAATAGCTCAAATGCTCAATAGGTTGTTACAATGCGGTGGTACTCAGATTTTTGCACGGCCTGTTGGCTTATTCACAGAGATCTTAATTGCACGATTCTATCTGTAGGTGGAGCAACTTCATAAGATTTTCAAGCTTTGTGGATCCCCTTCTGAGGATTATTGGCGAAAATCAAAATTGCCCCATGCAACCATCTTTAAACCACAACAACCGTACAAACGTGTTGTTGCAGAAACATTTAAGGATTTCCCTCTCCCAGCTTTGAACCTCATGGAGACTCTACTGTCAGTGGATCCAGATGACCGTGGATCTGCAGCTTTGGCTCTCCAGAACGAGGTAAACTTTTTTGAGTGGGTAGTCTCAGCAGTTATAGTGGATTGACTTTTTTTAAAGCGACTGTTATTGACCTGGATGTCCTTGTAATTTACATGTTCCATCCTCTGCTTTTTCCTAAACTGAAGGCATAAAATATGATTTTAAATTTGCATTTACAGAATTTTGGCCCTTTATTCATGCAAAAGATAATTTGTAACTGCTGAAAACCCCATATGTTCAACTGTTTGTTTCTGCAGTTCTTTACTACAAAACCACTTCCTTGCGATCCATCAAGCTTGCCGAAGTATCCTCCTAGCAAGGAATTTGATGCAAAACTAAGGGATGAAGAGGCTAGAAGGTTCATAACTTGTGTTTCTCATTATATTGATTGTTTAGTTTATATTTCTATTGGCAGATAGTTTAAGATTGGTAGCTTTCGTGATATGAGGCTGATGTTGCCTTTGAATTTTTCCAAGTGGAGACTTCTAAAAAGAAACGGTAAATTAGGTTATCAAATATCTGCAACAAATAAAATATCAATTTGAGAAATGTTCCATACTTCTCTGAGACTGATCTCTGATTCTGGGAATTGTAACCGTAGTGATAAATATGATTTTCAGCTGTGATATTGCATACTTATTCAACCCAAATCTCGTACCTTGCTGTAACCTTTTGACAGAATTGTACAGTAGCGATAAACAGGTTTTATTTTCAATTGTTCATTCAAATTACTGGTCCTGAACTTTTTAAATTTCCTCTATGTCTCACAAGTATAGCATTGCTAGTTGCTAAATGCTATAACAAGGTTATACAAGGTCAGAATTGAGAGTACCAGTAGCACAAACAAAAGTCAGTAACACTATAACTGAATATCAACACCTTTTATGCTGATTTATGCTTCTTGTTATTTTAGAGCTGCTGGGAACAAAGCCCATAAGGCTGATCTTGAGAGGAAGGCAAATAGAGAGTCTCGAGCCGTCCCTGCACCTGATGCAAATGCAGAATTAGTTGTATCCATGCAGGTAACTTGCCTGTGCTGAAGGGCATTCTGGTCATACCATCCGGCTTGGTGTTACATTTGCTTAATTTGTTCTCTTAACAGAAACGACAAGCTCATCAAAACTCAAGGAGCAGAAGTGAAAAGTTCAATCCCCATCAAGAAGATGTTGCCTCAGGTTTCCCAATTGAACCACCTCGAACATCTCATGGCGTAGAGGAAGAGAAAAACCACAAGAAAGCTTCCCACTCGGGACCACTCGTTCACCATAAAGATGACGCGCCCAAGCTTTCAACAGGAGTGGACTCTTCAGCAATGTCTATTAGATCTGGTCTTCCACAAACTGGAGTTCCAAAGCTCATTGCTCGGTTTCCCGGATCCTACAAGGAGGTGTCAAGTTCCAAGGCCAGACAAGATCACCAACATCATATTCAGGATGATGATGGAAGATCATCCAACAAAGATCCTGCTGTTGTAAGTGAATCTGACTCCAATTGCTACAATTCAACAAAGCTATGCTCTTATATTATGACAGTCATTTATCCTATGCCCTAGAAGGCACCTAGATTTAGAAACTAAAAGGCCTGCTACAGAAAATAATTCTATAAAAAAGGTAAAAAATGCTGAACTAGTAAATGTAGAAATCTTTTCCTGATTTGGGTTTATATTGGGTACAAGATAGGAAAACAGATGTTATTGTGCTCAAGTATGATTTTGTTTGTGTTTCTTGTCATTATTATACAGCTTGGCTATGGATCAAAAGGTAAGAAGATTCACTACTCTGGACCCCTCTTGGTTCCGTCACGCAACACAGATCAGATGATGAAAGATCATGACCGTCAGATACAGGAGGCTGTTAGGCGGTCTCGCCTTGATAAAGCCCGGTTGAGGAAATTGCCTGTAGATGGGGTCGGATCTGGTCGATAACACGGTTACTTGCTAGTGTTGAGGGCCTTTGAACTCTTGAAAGATGACATTTGATTTTTTCAAAAGAGAAGAGGAAGAATGAAAGGATTGCTGTGGTAGGGTTGATTTTTGTACAGTTTGTGGGGGTGTATTGAGAAGTCTCTAGGAATGGCTGGTTGTGTTAGCAAGGTTCTCGAATCTGAACCAGTTTAAGTTTTTGCTCTTATTAATTGTGTTATTGTAGTGTGCAAACTGCCATCCATCAATGTAGAGCCTATATGAACAGGTATCTCTCTCAATAATCTAGTGTGGCATTCAGATTAGCATAGTTCTATCTCTTAACAATTCATCATGCCCTGTGCCAATTGCCATTTTCTGTACAAAAAGTAGGCTATTTTGAGAAAATAAATCCTACAAAGGGAAATAATAGTCCCTATTAATTATGTGCCGTTAATGCATATTATTATGGAATCAATGTGATGGTTATATTTTTAATCATTCAAATAATAACCCTTTTTGAAACAGTAGATCTATGTATTATAATGCAAATATAATATAATGCATTAGAAAAGGTTATCTGGGATCAGTAGCTTGCATTATAAAAGGTTATCTGTGAAATCTCTCCCAGAAGTGTGGATTTCAGCCAATCTAGGGTATGGGTTTGATTCACCATGATCAAATCGAATCTCGTTTGTTCTCTGCAAATCCCAAATTTTATCTTCATATCGGTCTGTACCCTAATTTTTTACTCTTACATACAGATTCTTACGTATCTTCTGTTCTCTTCGCTTGATCATGAATTTCACTAGCTACCAACTTGACCCTGATTTTGTCTACTAAAAAACTAGATTTGACACCATTTCTGATGCACCCACTGTTTAATTCTTTCCCGGGATTCAAAACAAAAAAAAACCATCTCCGAAAATCCGTCCATGGGTTTGCAAATGTTGTATGATCACTGTTTTGGATAATAAAACCTAGAGGTTATGGTTGAGCCACGTCCCACGAGGGTGAAGAGATGTGGATCTTTCTATTTATAGGGTAAATGACTACTATGTTGTAAAGTGCAGAACGCAAGCCAATACTTTAATCTTTATGGCTTGGTTGGCCCTTTTTATTCTCTTTTTTGGAAAAATAATGAATACTCAGTAATTACTACTAACGTTGCAATATCAAATACCTTATACCGCACCTGCCTTTTGTGGAGGGGCCACAGTCCCAAAACATATGGTGTGTATTTTGTTTGCAAGGATTTTGGTTCTTCTTCTCCTTCTGGGAAGAAATTTATGAGGCTGTGGTCCTCTGATATATATAATAAAGCAGGATACTACTTGAATGGTTAATACTTGTTAGATTGGTATTTTGCCTCTACTGGTAATTCTCAGAAGCTTAAGCTTAGCCTGTGCTCCTGTCTTCCATGGTGGGTGAGTCTCTCTCTGTCTCTTTTTGAGGTTGTGATTTGTTTTTAGTTGTTGCTTGTCATGAAATCTTGCCCAATTAGTGGGTAGTTTACTCTTTGGTAGCCCTGATTAAATGCCATTTGCCACATTCTGATTCTCTTCCATTTCCTGTGACTTTATTTTTTTCTTTCTGTTTTTGTCTGGTTCATTATGTTCGGTCTGCAAAGACTGTATATTGTGGGAGGTTGTGCTAACTGATCCTCTCCTCATTTTATTGGTTAATCCCAACTTGATTTAAATATATTGATTCTTTCTGGGTTGCCCAAGTTTGAGAACAGGCTTGAGGATAGGAATGAGATCAGGCATGCAAATTTCTTGGGATTTGTGGACTTGATGTTTGTGTTAAAACTCAATTATGTTGATTGTAGCTGAAGTCTTTCTGAGTGTATTAGTAGTTTTTTTCTTTCTTTATGCCTGTAAAGTCATGCTCTTTATTCTGCTTCATTGCTTGCTCATCTCTTATTCATGCTTGCTTTTCCAGAGCACAGAAGAGCAACAAGTAGCGAATTCTCAGTTGGAGATACAATAAGATTTAGCAGCATTTTTTAGTTCAGAGAAAGATTTGTCATGCATATATGAGAATGAAACTCAAGCCTAACCTCCATTTTCCGAGCCACTGCTGATCAGTGGTTGAGAATGGGAGGTTCATCCGACACGGGATGGAGGAATATCAATAGCTCTAGAGGATGGGATGCTTTCGCATCTTCAGACAGAAATCTTCGGATACATCATGCAAGCAGAAGCAGCTCGGCGCCTGATGAATCACAAGGCTCCTTGTTTGGAGCTGTTAAGAGTCAGTTTGAGCAGACTCCAACTGAAAGTAATAGTCTTAGAAATCAAGTTGTTGCAGAGAGTAGGAATCCTTCCGATTCCTTTCTTTGTGGCATAGAAAGTGCTGATGTTAGTTTAAGGCAGTGGCTTGATAACCCCGAACGCCTTGTTGATTCTGTGGAATGCGTACACATTTTCAGGCAGATTGTTGAGATTGTTAGCTCTGCTCATTCACATGGTATTGTGATCAATAACGTTCGACCTTCCTGTTTTGTCATGTCTTCCATCAACCGGGTGTCCTTCATTGAGTCTGCATCTTGTTCGGATTCCGGATCTGATTCTCCAGAAGAAGAGCCAAACCACAACAACAACAACAACAACCAAAGTAGAGAAGCTAAGCAACTTTTTCGTGATTTGCCTGAGTGGAAAGCAAGGTCAATTGGCAAAGAATCTCATCCTGATACTATTGCTGAAGAGGCAGAAGAAAGAAAACAACCCTTCCCCATGAAAACATTGTTGTTAATGGAGACCACTTGGTACACTAGTCCAGAGGAGATTGCAGGCAGTCCGAGCTCATGTGCTTCAGATATTTATCGTCTAGGTGTTCTTCTGTTTGAGGTACGTACGCATGATGACTTGTTATTGTATTTCAGAATAGTATTACTATTTGCTCATGCTTCTGTGTATCAAGAACCTTGTGCTCTTTATCTTATCATTGCCGAACCCTTACCATAGTAGTCCCTCTGAACAACACCATTACCAGATGGAAATGAAAAATTAAACAAGTGGAAGAAAATGTAATGCTTTGTCTTACTGGGTTTCAGTTATTCAGTACGTTTAGCTCAACCGAAGCAAAGAGCAGTACAATGTCAAGTCTTAGGCACCGAGTTCTGCCTCCAAACATATTGCTCAAGTGGCCAAAAGAAGCATCATTTTGTCTGTGGTTGCTGCATCCTGATCCATCTAGTCGGCCAAAAATGGGGTAAGCTTAATTTTCTTGGCTTTGCAATTTTAGTAGTTTATAGTGTTAGTCATGTCTGCAAGTACATGATCATTATTTGATTGGTCATGACCTCAATGATCGACCTGTCATATGATAGTGATTTGCTGCAAAGTGATTTCCTTACCGAGGCAAGAGACGACATAAAGGAACGTGAAGCAGCAATAGAGCTCAGAGAGAAGATGGAAGAACAACACGCATTACTAGAATTCTTAGGGTTGATACGCCAGACTAAGCAGGAAGCTGCCACTAAGTTACAAGACATTGTCACTCTTTTGACTTCTGATGTTGAAGAAGTTATGAATAAGCAAAGAGCATTCAGGCGGAAGGGAGGTTATTCATCAAAAGACGAAAATGAGGCTCATCTTTCGTATTCCTATCTCCCTCTCTTACAGATGCCTGAGCCTGAGGAAGCAACTAGCACGAGCTTAAGAAAAAGAGGCAGACTAGGATTAGAGAGTGTTGATCAAGATTCGCATACGAGTGAGAATCAAGAAAGCATTCTTTCCAAGCATGCTAGACTGGTCAAAAACTTCAAGAAGCTTGAAACGGCCTATCTTTTGACTAGAGGCAAGTCCAGCAAGAAACCGCTGTCTAAACAGCCTGCAATAAGCAGCAACAGCAGAGGATCCGTGGTTTTGACTGAACCAAGCATGAGCAATTCATTTTTAAAAGAGGCTTGTAATGAAGGAGAAGAGAGTGGATGGATTAGTCCTTTCTTGGAAGGTTTGTGCAAGTATCTGTCATTCACAAAGCTAAGGGTCAAAGCAGACTTGAAGCAAGGAGATTTACTGAGCTCATCCAATCTGGTGTGTTCTGTAAGTTTTGACCGTGATGGCGAGTTTTTTGCTTCAGCCGGCGTGAATAAGAAGATCAAGGTGTTTGAATGTGATGCCATCATTAACGAAGATCGTGATATCCAATACCCGGTTGTTGAAATGGCTAGCCGGTCAAAGTTGAGCAGTGTTTGCTGGAATAGTTACATCAAAAGCCAAATTGCCTCTAGCAACTTTGAAGGTGTAGTGCAGGTAACACAATCAAGCTAGTGAATTCTTCAATTTCCCTAGTTTTTGCTCCTCTTGAGCAGGGTTTTAAAGACACTAAGATATCAGGTATGGGATGCGACAAGAGGTCAAGTTTTCACGGAACTCAAAGAGCACGAAAAGCGAGTGTGGTCTGTTGACTTCTCATTAGCAGATCCAACAATCTTAGCTAGTGGTAGTGATGACGGTTCTGTGAAGCTCTGGAGCATAAATCAGGTAAGAAACCATTCACTCTTAGGTGTATTTTCTGTCAGTTAATTGCTGTTAGCATATTGACATTATCCTGAATAACTGACAATGTGTATTTAATTATTGCTCTCATGTGACTGAAATGCAGGGGGCAAGCATTGGTACCATAAGAACAAAGGCCAATGTATGCTGTGTTAAATTTCCCTTGGATTGCGGCCGCTATTTTGCATTTGGGTCAGCTGATCATAAAGTGTATTACTATGATCTGAGAAACCCCAAAGTGCCACTTTACACATTGGTAGGACACAACAAAACCGTGAGCTATGTAAAGTTTGTGGACTCGAAAAATCTTGTCTCTGCATCAACTGATAACACGGTCAAGCTTTGGGATTTGTCAACAAGCACATCTAGGATTCTTGATAGCCCTCAACAGACTTACACTGGCCATGCCAATGTCAAGGTACAAGAATAAGGTGTTATTTGTATAGTGTGTGCTCAAGTTCAAGTAGTTTTCTTAGTGATAAGTAGTTTGTTTTTCTTTGTTCCAGAATTTTGTCGGGCTATCGGTATCAGATGGCTATATTGCCACTGGCTCAGAGACAAATGAGGTGAAGCACCTTTCAAGAACTGATTAAATTTGCGCAATTTCTTTGAATTATCCATCATAATAATAACACGTTCATGGCTACATGAGTGTTGACATTGGTTTATGTTTATGTTGCAAAGGTGTTTGTATACCACAAAGCCTTCCCAATGCCAGCATTGTCTTACAAATTCAACAGCAGCATGGACTCGTCGCACGGGCATGAATCCGACGAGGCTTCTCAGTTCATCTCTTCGGTCTGTTGGCGGGGCCACTCATCCACGCTGGTTGCAGCCAACTCGACCGGCGACATAAAGATTCTTGAGATGGTTTGATCAGAGCTTCTAGGTAAATTTGCTCTGGTCCCATTAGCATCTGGGTTAGCTCTTATGTCTTTTTTCTTGTAAATTGAATGATTGTGATGAGCCCTGAAAAATTTTGGCCGTAGATCACAGCGGATTAATAGATTGGTACATGGTAGGTAATTTTTCTTTTTTTTTTTGGTTTAAATGGAAAAAAGGCAGATGCAACTACTTCACAATGCACGCTGTATATTGATTGTCACAGGTGAAAGTTATCAGTCTTTGCTATGCCTTAAAATAGTCTATAATCTGGGTCCTTGGAGTTTGATTGATACTGAAATTGATGGATCAGTTGATTGTCATTTAGGCCAGAGATTAAGTGATAAGATTTGGTGTTTCAACCAACCAACCAATGCCATCTGGAACTCTGTTGATGTGGATTTGTTACTAATTAATGTTGGGTTTGATTATAATATCCTTTTTTCAACATTTCAGCTACTATTCAATTTTTAGCAACCTAACAAAACCGGTTTGACCCAGTACACACATTGTCAAGGCATGCAACTCTTTCTGTTAAAGAGTTGATCCATTCAAAGTTCAAAGCAACGTCTGCACTTGACCCAGTCAAGTCTATGACTTGGTTTCACACAAGTCTTACCCTAACAACCAAAACTCTCAAAATTCATAATTTGGGTTCCACCTCGCGAATTATGTTAGACAACAGAACTGATGTGTGAAGCTAATGAAAATCCCTGTCAATCGCAATAATCTAAGGAAAAGGGTTCAACATTGAAATGGGTGCAAATGAGGATCAGGTAAATCTAGATCATATGGTAAAATGAAAGTCAAAATAGTAGTACTCTTTTTCTAGTTCTTAAATAAAAACGAGTAGTTACTAGAACCTTCTCTTTATGAACAGTAAAATAACAGCATCAGTTAATATCAACACAGGTTGCATTCAGTAGTACAAAGATTTCTAGTAAACCCAGACTCAATTTGAAGCCTAATTGAACTGGCAACTGAGAGAACAAGCTTAACTCAAGAACAAGGGTTGAAATCAAGCTTATTTTCATTATTAACCCTCTTTCCTTTTCTTTTTCAATAAGAACTTGTGCATGCTTTATCCGATCAATACGTGTATACTTGATCCAAACTTGCACATTCTTTTTACACTTCCCCACCAATTTTATCAACAAAAAATATCATGTAAAGTCTACTTACATTGATTCCCTTTAAATGCTTCTGAGTGAACTACCCTAGATATAAGGCGGCTAAGCCTTTCGGCCCCGGGACCAGGCTGAACCTTTTCAAGATTCCCAACAACCTCAGAACAGTTTCTTTTGCTGTCACACCAGCCCCCTGGTGTGAAACTCCCATTTTCCCTGCCAAGCAATTCCCTGTCAATCCAGTCCAAGACAGGATCATCTTGCTTAAACTTCCTAGCAAAAGCTGCATTGCTTGCCACCATATTTGCTGTGTCGTTCAAGGTGAGCGAGTGTGGGTGCTGTCTAGGTGGATTGTCCCAAGCAATGTAATGCATATCATGGTTGGCTAAGGTTGCAGCAAACTCTGGAACGTTGCATATGACCGTGTGGAAGTAGCCCTCTGGAGAGGATAAAAAGTTCGTATAGTACATGAGCAGCGTCCTTGGTAGATTATCCCATCCCCAAATTATGTACTCCACGAATGCTCGTGACAGTATCATCCACGCAGAGCCTGAAAAAACAAATAGAATTAGAGTTTGTTTGGATGTCATGTGGTATGAAGAACTTATGCATTATCAGACACGAAACTTCAAAATACACTATTGGATTTGGTATGATTTCAATTTATGACCCAACATCCATCATTATCAATTCACTGTAAGGTATTATATCATACGCTTACCAAACATCGGCTTTTTTATAAAACATCCACTTAGATAACAGTAATCACATCGTTTAAGATAGGCTCAAAGAAGATATACTAACCAGTGAATAGTTTAAACGGGTTTGGTAAAGCTCTTTTGGGTTCCACATAGAATATGTCCGATTTTCTATTAGAGTAGAGCCCAGGATCTACAATCAAAGGCATTGCCCTTCTAATACTGCATTGCATAAACAGATTCAATCAGATGACAAAATGATGAGTTCCAATCCAACAGCCATGTACAGCATAGAGAAAGAGTGCTTACTTCTTCCAGCCCAGCTTACTTGTATGCTCAATGAAGCTCAAATTACGGTCTAGTTTAGAAAATGTTTGAATAAGATCTGCAACAGCAGACAAAATCAGCAATCAAGGACTTCCGAACATTATGTTGTCATATTAAATATGAACAATGAAATATTGATTCAAAAACTAACCATCTTGTGTAACAAGAGGATAATCAGATGCGCTGAGATTAATAAACCAATCCCAATCCCGGCTCCTCTTGAGAAGAATTGCGCACGCGTGCAGCGTATTAGAAACCATTGTTGGTCCTCTATAGGTAACCATATTAGCCTTACTAATCATATACACATTTCCAATCTTGGCAAACACTAAATCCTTCTCAATTCTTGAAGCAAGCTCAAGCCTTTCCTCTGGGGGAGACTCCAAATCCAAATGAACAACATACTGATTTCTTGGATGATATAAAGATTGAAGTGTTCTCCATAGCCTATGATGGTCGCCCTTTGACCCGGAAATGAGATAAGCAAATCGCGGAAGAGGAAGGGGCCTAGTAATGTTTAGTTCTATCATTGTTGAGCTTGTTTGGTTTGTGGAAACAGATTTCTTGAAGATTGAATTGATGGTCTGTAACGAGGAGAAAATACCCATGTTGAAGCATGTGGCAAAAAGGAGGATGCCCAAAAATGAGCTTATTACAAGAGGGAACGCCCATCTCTTCTCCATATTTAATCTTGTCTCCAAGATTTTCAGCATAATGAGTTTATTGATGTAAGTCTCTGATGGAGAAGTTTCGAGAACAACTTCTATACCAGAACTAACAGTCAACAATCTCGACTCAATTCAGAAGGTTCTGTGACCCTGATGTGGATAAGGAAGCACCCAACTGAAAAGACAAAAGGGTTTGAACTAATCAAATGAGAACTCCATAATAGTACTCCATTGAGCAGTCAACTAATATCATATCTCAGCCCAAGCAAAAAAAATCAAACAAATATACCCAGGAAAAAAAAGGAAGGTAGATTCATAAGACCTTCAACGAAAGCAGACTTATCAGCTAAAGAGGAAATGGAAAAGATAAACAACATGTTCATTTTCGTTCAACCAAAAAATTCTCATAATTAATTGAAGAAACCTGCAAGACTGCAAGTCGGTAATGAATTTAGAGCTACAGTAACCCACGACCACAATCAATTACGGTGAATTCTCCGAATTAGGTAATAAAGATGGCAACTTTATTTAATAGAAGAACTTGAGAAGAAATACTAAGCCAGAAAAACAGGCAAAAGGCAATACCCAGATGAGAAAAACTCAACCAAGGAGGAGCTGTTGAGGAGTAAGCCTCGGTTGCTTGGTTTAGGGCGATAGCAGGAAGAAGCAGACCAGAGTTCAACAAAGAAAACAGAGGAGAAAATCAAAAGGAATGTCTGAAACAAGGGAGAGATTGATTGGGAGGAAGAAGCTTTTTTTATTAGTGCAAAATTTGCTGACGGTGGGGATGTGGTCATGTGGGTCTCTTTAATGAGACTGCAATAGGATATGTATACAAACTAACAAGTTATTTATGAAATCATGCAATAGTAGCAATATCATCCTAATTTATACATAAATCACTCACAGTCACAATGAATATTTGTTTTGATACAAATATACCCCTAATCCATTTTATTCTCAATTATTATGTCCTATAAAACATTGGCTTGGTTCACTTTTACTCCAAAAATACTTTTTCTCTAAAACTTACATTTTAAAAACATGAGCTATATGTTATTTATCTATTTTTTTTTACGTTTTTTAATATAGTTCTCACCAAAAAATCTATGATTTCACTCAAAAATAAAAATAATACGGAATATACTGATACGAGAATAAAGTCAGGTAAATAAACTAGTATTATATACACATGATATCATTTAGTGCACTTTATGCCTTGTTTAATCTCATGTAATGGCCAAATTAATCATTCCAGAAACTTTAAAAACACTACATTTTTTTTATCGAAAGAAAAATGCTATATTTTTTTGTCGAAAGAAAAATGCTATGTAGTATATTAAATGCTATATGTTTGGTTAAAGATTTGTGAAAAAAATTATTACATTATCAACTTCTTTCTTTTTATCACAATAATTAGAAATATAAATAGGTTTCTTTTACTTTGCATTAAAGCTAAATCATAAACTTCTAATAAAACGAGCACTTCTAGTAAGATTTATGATATTAGTACCTTTACGCTTTCTTATGAGCAAAATGAACTTCTTCTTCTATCATCTCTTCGGAATTGATGTTTCAATATCTTCTCGTCATTTATTCTCCAATTTCTCTTTTTCTAAGACATGAGGTATCTCGAAATAAAAAATTGTTCCAGCAAAACTTTCTCTTCCAGAGCTAATTGGTTGTTTTTTCTGCGCATAGCTAATTGGTTGTTGATTCACAATTCAAACCATTAATTCCTTTCTATTCCTTATTATCTACTCCGTATTATCTTATATAAAAAAAGAAAAAGAAAAAACCCATAATAAATATAGAAATAAATAGGAAGAATTCGTTGTTAAATTGCCTAATGTAGGGTTTTGGTAAATAATTTCCATTTCTCTAAACCCTAGAATTAATACATTGTCTATGATAAAATAAAATATTATACATTCCTCCCTTAAATAGATTCTTTGTATTTGCTTTTTGAAGGAATGCTTTGATGGCTTGAACGATGTACTAATCCTTTGATATCATACGAATGAGCATCATATCTCCCAAAATCACGTTTTCTTTCAAATCTTTTAAACAATCGATATAGTCCCTAAAATCAATTTTCTCTAAAACTCGAGGAATTTCTCGAAAACTCGCTTTGGATATAAAATGTTTAGAATACAAAGAAGCTTTGGTTATTCCCAATAAGATGGCTTATAAGAGAGTACTCCTTCCAAAGCACGTCACATTTGTTCCACTCGCAACAATCCGATTAGCTTCCCTAGTGAAAAAAAACATTAGACATTCCATCTTCTGAAAGCAAAACTTTGGATCTTATTTGACATACAATAATTTCTATATGTCTATTATGGATCTGTATCCCTTGGATACGATAAACCTTTTGGATCTTATTAATCAAAGAAAAGGACTTTGCACTTTAGGTAGCTAGGCGTCAATCAATAGTCCCCAAGAAAAAAAAGAATTCATGTTATACACTCATTCCAAGATTCAATTCTCCTTTCTAGATTCATTGATATTGACTCAAGTGAACGAACTTTTAAGACTTGTTCCACCTTTGGTAGGCAATATGTTATATGACCAAATCTTTCATATAGACATTATAACTAATGTATCTCCTTCGTAAATGATTTCTCCATAATGGCCATAGAGAATTTATCTTGGGGTATTCAAATAAGGCTTCGTTGCTCTTATTACTACAAGCCAACTTCTTTGGAAATTAGGAACTTCACCTGCCTTTAAGCTTAACCAGTTTTTTGCTATACATACACTTTCATAGAGGAATTGTCCAAGACTTACTTTTGTGGAAGTCTTTTCACAAGTGTTGTGATGAAAACAATATTAATTCAATTTGAACAGACCCAAAATACTATTACCACATGGGACTATAAACCTGTAAATTTATTCATTAACTACTATTTTATTATTAGAAAATTTCTTTTAAAATTCAAGCCGTAAATGAATGGGAAAAAGGTTGTATAGGTCTTCCAAAAGGACACGATGAATTCCCAAGAAAAATTCTCATGTTGGATTCTTTGTAATACTTCAAACCCTTGAATGGACCAATTTGAAAATAATTGGTTGATGACAAAATGAGAAAAGATTGACATTCCTTCCTTCTATTCGTCAAATATGCAAACAATTTCATAACTTTGACAAGCGATTGTTGAAGTTTTCTTTATAAATAAATTTAAAAAATCATATGATATGATCCATTACCTAAAAGCAAGCTTGAACTTGATGGACACTTTCTGCTCTCAACATATGAAATAGTGGATTTCACTAAATTGATTCTTAGGAAATTTCGAATCATATCATTTGTCTTTACTTCAATTGCTTCCGGAAGCACGCGCTTCTTCATTTGACATACTTTTTGTTGTCTTGGTCCCAATTCAATACTAAATAAGTTCGAACTAATGATACATGTGTAGAGAATTCCCCAAATCGACTTGCCATTTTCACGAAGGATATAATTGACAACCCAAAGTTGCACCTCATCGCTTTCATGCAATAGATCCTAAGGGTAAAGCGTAGATATATCTTCCATTATTTCATATGCGACAATAAGTCATACTTAAATAAAATACCTTTTTTTTAATAGGTATGATTCGTTGGACATAGATCCAAATCTCAAATATTTTGATTTTGTTTGTGCCCTTCTCGAAGATATCATAATTCCCCTATATTAGGATAGTTTATCCGTTTTGTCAGGAAAATGTATGTTTCACAAAAATACTTTTACTTCAATTTTTGTCTTTTTCTTCTCTACTTAGATGAACTAGCCTACCCAACTTTTCATATGACTTTCAATTTTTGCTTTACTTCACATGAAATACCAATATCCCAAAAAGTAGTTTTTTTTTCTTATGTTTGTTCCGGAGTGTGACGTTGTGGGAATTTCTTTGATAGGAAGTTGCAATTTCTCTAAACCATAGGAATTTCACTTAGAGTATCTCCAACAACTTTTCCATTTTAGAGAAACGTGAAAATTTGGACGATTTAGCTCTTTTTGTTTTTACCGTGACAACTTCCCCATCTTATAATCTATTTTGGAGAAGGAGAAAGACAAATGAACTTTATTCCCTAAATATAACGGATTCTCCAAATTGGATTTATGTTATTTTTATCCTTTTTGCTGGAAACAAAACAAAATTAAAAATTAGGACAAGTGTAGATTTACTTTTTGGTGATTTTCACGCAACACAACGGGTATAGAAATGTAATGTTTGCTTTAAAAACTTCCATTGAAATGAAATCAACAACAATTGCTATACGTATAGGTTAAGATAAACTAAATTGGCTCCATAAAAATGTATTATCAAGAGAAAGTTATGATTAAGATCAATTTGTTCTAAAGTGAAAACATAATGATTTATATAAGAAATTAATGCACTTAGTGGCTCCATACTGTTTTCATAAGTGCTCGATAAGATCTTTTTAGAGTTGAGTATGCATTCGTTTATCTCTAACTCGATGAAGATTTGCAATGAACTCCATTATTATCCGTGTGCGTTCAAGTGAAATTGATATGTATGAGATTCCATCGATATAATCATATTTTCGATATTATGTTTGCGAAGACACTCTTGTTCATCACACTCATCTTCAATTTAGATAAGTTGCTGGAGTTATATAATAAATGCTAACTTTTAAAAAAATGAAAGCGATGTTGGAGTTGAAGCGGAGTTTTTTTTAAAGAATATGATTTTTGCTTCCCCATATTAGGGAAAAGTTTGACATAGTTATTGTAGATGCTCGTATATTGCATGAGTAGGTAAGTTAAGATCTACTTCCAACAAGCTTAATTGAAAAATTTTCTATTTTTTTTTATGAAATGAGAGATCGTTCTTATTTCTGGTAGAAAATGTAACAATTTTGGACCAACCATAATTTTGTACTTCCTATGATTTTGGAATTCGTAGGAACTAGTAAGTAATCAGATTTTCAAAAACTTAACTTCCTTCATTGAACCCAAGGAGTGCTAAAAAAGAACAAATAAATTTTTTTATTGAAAGAAAGGTGACAATTTATAACTTATTAAAGAGGTGTCAATGAACAGATACATTAATAAAACAAGTTAATAATCCTTTCAAAGGCGCTTGTTTGGATATGCTCGTTTTAATTTTAAGTTGAGTAAGAGCCAATAATATTTAGAAGATATAGTAGCCCATACCCCTCTTTAAATACATGTTTATCTTATTTTTATTACAATTGCAACAATATCCAAAAGTACTCTAAAAATGCCTAAAGAAATTATAAAAATATCCAAAATCAATCATGTTTTTCAAATGGGAAAATGAAAATAGGAGCAAAATTGATAAAAAGTTGATAGACACTTTATTTGTATTTTTGGAAAAATAAAATATATTTTCGAAAGATAAAATAATATTTCTCAAAATTGTCTATACTAAGTTCTCATTTCGAGCAATTTGGCCCCACCTTTGTCAATTTCGGCAAATATCGAACAAAATCCTTTATAGAAAAACGATGACAAGATCTTACGTACAAAAAAACGATGATATGCTTTTAGTTGAGGTTGACAAGATGGAGATTTCCTACGACGTAAAATTTCAACAATCTTCATAGTTGAAGTTAGAGCGATGAGCTGATTAATTCTAATCTATATCATATGCTCAAATTCTTTATCAAACTTTCATATCTTTAATGTTTATATTTTAACAATATTATTGGAAAAATATCTTTGACAATATCTTAGTATTAAGAAAAAAACTTAATTTTCCAAAAATATTTTTTATCTTCTATCTTCTTTTTCCTTTTTATTTTCAGTTTTGTATTTCCAAATAAACCTATGAGATTATTAACGATTTTATTTAACAAAATTCGAATAATTTTTTTTATAATTTTCTATTTAAATAAAAACACAAAATAAAGTAAATGTTATAGCAAATATAGGGAAAATGACATACTATGTAATTTGGTAGTTTAGGAGATTTTATTGCAATATTTTTTTAAGGCGTAATCCCACAAATTTCCCTAAAGTTTATATGTTATATTGGGATCGTTTTTTTATTGTTGGAAAAAGTTGATTGTTTTGATAATTCCCCCTTTTATAAACCGCGGGCTCTATAATAATCCTATGAGTGAGTACATTCTTCCATATATACATCATTAGACCTGTCCATTAGGTTGATCGGATCGGATTTGGGACAGATCATTTTGGGTTCGGGGGGGATAGCAGGTCACGGGTCAATCTAGTCAGGTCAGGTTGTTACGGGTTTTTGGTTCGTGTCAGATCAACCCAACTGGTCAAGAGTATCAAATTTTGTACCATTATTTGCAGAATTCTATTTAAATAATAAAATATAATTGGAAAATAGTATTTTTACATATTGTGATAAAAAAAAACATCATATAATTTTTAAAACAAATTTATATCTTCTAAAATATATTAAATTGCGTCAACCCCTTGTGATATGCGGTTACTTAGTGTCGCAAGATGCCACGATCTTGTTTAACCTCTCTTGTTCCAAATTGACACGCCTATGACTGAAGAGAACACACAAGGCTCGCTTTTGGATTGGTATAACCAACAAGAGTTGAAACATCAATTAGCACACGAGCAAACCAAGAGAAGAGGAGCTTCTCTTGGTTTGGTACCTACGAAACACACAAACAATTAAGTTAGGGAGCCATGAAAATTCTCACAAAAATAGCACAATTTATTTTGTAATAATATTTGATTATTTGAGATGATATAACAAATCTTGTTGAAGGGATTGTAATTGTATTTTGAACTTTTTTTTTACTTTGCTATAGTCAGGATTCATGTGGAGTTTTGTCCGCTCTTTAGAATAGTTTAAGTTTCCCATAAACTCGAACACATACATGAAGACGAAAATGGACTACAAACCCATCGGGGGAAAATATTGAACAAAATAGACTACAAGGAAAAAAAATGAGCCCCCCTAATCTTTATTCCAAATTTGCCCTTTTTTTTAAAATTACATGATGACGTCATCATATGCCATTGTTGACGTCAGCACCCCTTAACACTATCGGCGTTGACCAGTCGTTGACCAGCGTTGACCGCCTTGTCATTAGTGATGACAAGTAACTTGTCATCAGTCCACGTACAAAAAACTTGTCATCAGTGATGACCAGTTTAGATAAAACTCATCATTCACGTACTCAACTTGTCATCTGATGACAAGATGAGGTAAAACCTATCATTCACGTAAAAAACTTGTCATCAGTGATGACTAGTTAAGAAATTGACCTATGTGGGATTCGAACCCACACTATTGTGTGCATCAAGCACATTGCTCTAACATTTGAGCTAATAGGCCATAATTATAAGTAATATATATACAAATTTAACAATGCAAAATAAAACATGTCATCACCCAACTCGTAAAACAAACTTGTCATCACCCAAAACCATACCCAAACCCATAAAATCATCCAAAAAACCTTAAAACAAACCTGTCATCACCCTTAGATCCGTAAAACAACTTGTCATCACCAAAACACATTAAAAACGAACTTGCCATCGCCAAAACCCATAAAAAACAACTTGTCATCACCCAAAACCATAAAATCATCTCAAGAACCTTAAAAAAACTTGTCATCACCCAGATTCGTAAAATAAACTTATAATCACCAAAACACATAAAAACGAACTTGTCATCACCCCAAACCCATAAAATCATCCCAAAAACCTTTAAACAAACTTGTCATCACCCAGATCCATAAAATAAACTTATAATCACCAAAACACATTAAAAACAAACTTGTCATCACCCAACCCATAAAAAAAACTTGTCAACACCTAGAACTTTAAAACAAATTTGTCATTAGTCAGATCCGTAGAACAAACTTAAATTGCTCAAAACTCATAAAAAAAACCACTTGTCATCACCCAAAATCATAAAATCGTCCCAAAAACCCTAAAATCAACTTGTCATCAAAAAAACCCAAAAATTCAAAAACCCAAAAATTTAACCCTAGATCTAGCTCAAACGAGCCTAGATCTGGCTCGAACGAGCCCAGATCTAGCTCCAACGAGCCCAGATTTGGGAGAGAGGTAACGGTGGGAGGAGAGGGAGAGAAGGAGAGGGCGGACGAACCTGAATTCGACGGCGGTGGCGTAGGTTGTCGGAGAGGGCGGCGAGATTGGGAGAGGGAAAGGAAAGAAAATCTGAAAATGCAGAGGGGATCGAGGGAGGGAGAAGGAGAGGGAGAGAGGGAGGAGTGAAAACAAATGAAGAGGAGAGAGAAAAACAAAGAGATGGAGGGTTTTTATATGGGAAGGGTAGACTAATTAGCTAATTAATTTTTTGGGTAGATTAGGTTGTTCAATTTTACCCCAAAATCTCCCCCTCCACCCCAATCCCTCCATACATGAATCATCTAAATGATAGCTCCATACCTTTTTGACAAGCTTCGTAAATCTAGTTTGGCAAGCCAAGCATTTTCAAGATGTGAATTGAAATTTCCTATAAGGCTAATTTTAGATGCTCATCAAGAAAGTTATAAGACAATGGTCTGAAGTTGAAAATGGGTGATGATGGACTATGATAGACAGATAAGTTAGTGCTAAAGATTGATGTATTAGAAGTTTATCAAGTTTCTGAAAGATATTTTCAGACGATGTAGAGCTCTATCTTCAGGTAAACAAGAAACTTGAAGTTTTAGAAGAGAAATATGCAAATGTATCACGATCCCGCATATATTTTCCTTTGGTCAAGAAGAAGACCTAAGATCAAAGATTTTTTCATTTTTATCCAATCAAATCATTAGATAACATGGGATCAATGCGTAAACACGAGCTAAAGAATTTTGATAGAATTGATCATGCACAATCAATCAATAACCGAGATCCGTATAATTCAAGAATTTCAATTTTCAAGAAAAATCAATTGGGAGACGAGATTTACAACAAAATAAGCACAAGAGGAGGAATATATATATGCGAGGTGCACACGGGCCCAACCTTTCTGGGCCAGCCCGATTCAAACGGGCCGGGCTTCCTATCTACACTGATTTCTCTTGAACTCCTCCGAAAAGACAACCCGATCCAGCAACCGCCCAAGCCTCTCAGCTCCCACTCCGGGCCTAACAACCCCCGGGTCCCCGACCCGGCTACAAAGCGGGTCACCGGAGCACCATCCTCCGGGGGCAAACCCTCCTTTACTCCGGCTACCGAGCAACTCGCGGTCGATCTTGTCCAAAACGGGGTCGTCGCGTTGGAATTTTCGCGCGAAGGCCGCGTTGCTGGCGGCCATGGTGGAGAAGTGAGGGAGGGAGAGGGCGACGGGGTGCTGCTTGGGTGGTTTCTCAGGCCATGCTATGAAGTGGAGGTCGTGGTTGACGGTGGCGGCTGCCAGGGCCGGGACGTTGCAGGCCAGGGTGGCGAAGTAGCCCTCGGCCGACGACACGTAGTTTGTGAAGTACATGAGAAGTGTTCTTGGTAGGTTTTCCCACCCCATGATTGTGTACTCTACGAATGATCTTGATAGTACCATCCATGCTGACCCTATTGTATATATCCAAAAGTTGTTTGTAAGTAGGGTTTGTTACGTTGTTGAATTGTGTGACCTAAATTAAAGATACACTACCACGATAAAAAACATGCATGCAATCTATCTATCTATCTATCTATCTATTACTATATACTAAAGCGGAAGTAATTCTGCCACTATATTGCGCCACATCACCCTCTTATTTAAAAATCTATCTTATTAAATCTTAATTTTATCATAATCATATACATGCTTAATTAAGATATTAGTTCTATCTTAGAATTTGAGTTGTTTAATTAATAATTCTATCAAAATATATAAATCTATATCTTATCATTATACACACATTTAATTAATACATAGATGATAGATCTATCATAAACCTTTTATTTAATTTTTTTTCGTCATAATCTATAAATCATAATCATAATATTTTACCCATTTAATTAAATATCATATTAACTATGAATTATTTTTCGTAAATTTATTATGGTGCTTTAAAAAATAATCAATGGTGGCAAATTCTACCACTATATTTAAGACAAATATTCATTATATTAAAATAATATATTAAATACATTTTTACTATCATATCACATTAAAATATCAATAAGAAAGTAGATGTTATATTTACCATATATATCACTAATATTGCATATTGATTATGCTTTAGATAAAAAAGATAGATTTCTTAGTTAAGATAATAATTCGTTAACATTTTCATTACATATTTATATATTTATTATTTAATTGTTTTTTCACAAAAAAACATGTATACGATATAATTTGGTTTTGTATTTAACTTCTTAAATATTGTCTATATCTTTAACATTATAATATCTTAATCCGAGTTTTTATTTAAACTTATTGATTTTATTATATAAGTTAGTTTACATAATTTAATTTAAATGCAAAAAGATTTGTATCAATTGTTAATAAAATGTGATAATGCATTTTATCTTAGTTAGTTCATTCTTTCTCAATTATTTAAATATATGTTTATGTATGTATAAAAAGTAAATATATAAATAAAATTTAATTATTTCTATGATGATGTACAAGAATTATGTCATTTTATAATTCAAAAAATTAGTATCATTTTAAAACAAAGTATACATATGATAATACCTGTAATTGTTATCATACATTCACACGCAAATCAATCAATAAATAAATAAGACCCCCGTACAAGGTACGGGTTATCTGCTAGTTAAGGGCTAAACAAAAGGCTATGCTTCTCGGCTTCTCCTAGCTAGTTTTGACACAAAAGCTTAGATTCTGTTCAAGTTTTTCATTTGTTACGTACATTAGGTAGAGACTAAAATCAAAGTGTAACATTATTTTAATGTTAGTTTGAGAGTAAATTACGTACCAGTGAATACTTTAAAGGAAGTTGGCAGATCTCTGTTTGGTTTGACAAATAATATACCAGCTGACGTATTGGTTGAATAGATCCCAGGGTCCAGGATCACCGGTCTTCCTCTTCCATCCCTTTACTCCAACATATACGTACATACAACCATAAGTAATTGTATCCACGTATATATATACACACACATGCATATTATATATTCATCTAATTAACAATGGATGAAGCAATATATTACTTATATAGAGCTCTGATTGATCTTACTCTTTCCAACCCAAATTGCTTGTGTGGTCTATAAAGCTCAAATTCCGATCCACCTTCGAAAATGCATGTATAAGATCTGCACGTATGTATGTTAGCATGGTCATTATTTATAGTCAACATATGTAAAAATAGGATCAAATGACGTTATATAACTAATGTTTACCATCTTGAGTTACTAGGGGATAATCCGATGCACTAAGATTGATATACCAATCCCAATCTTGATTCATCCGTAGATAAATTGCACATCCATGCAAATAATTTGAAACCATCGTAGGTCCAGCGTAGGTCACCACATTAGCCTTGTTAACCACTCGGATGTTCCCAACTTGAGTGAAAACCGGATCTTTTTGTATCCGTGAGAGGAGTTCGGATCGTTCCTGATCTGGAACCTTCGAATCTAGATGAATGAGGTACTGGTTAGAAGGATGGTAAACCGCTCGGAGCATCCTCCATAGCTTTTCTAAGTCATCATCTGAACCCGAGATGTAGTAAGCGAATCTAGGAAGACGAGGAAGATCAGGAGAAGGAGATGGATCGATGAATTGGGTCGCTACGTATTGCTTTAGATATGATTGGATCGTGTCGGATTTGAGTCGCATTGAGGCGAAGAGTACGTTCATGTTGAAGGAAGTGATTAGGGTTAGGAAAAAGATAAAGAGTAAGGAGCATATCAGAAAAGGGAATTGCCATTTTTTCTCCATGATGGGAATGGATCGAGCTACTAGAGGTGTGCATGGGTAATCAATAATTAAGAGAATGTAACAATATTCACATGGTTATATATAAAGTACGTACGTTGTTTGATATGATGGCGAAGGCGAAAAGTGCAATATGATTAAGCTTGGACGTGAAGTTATTCCGTCATAGAATAATACTGTTATTTGTAAATTGGATAATTGATCCATTGAGTGAGTTTTGCTTAAAGTGTATGAATTTGACTCTTGAGAAAACGTATGTGAGTTTGATTCTTAGAGACCTGATCTGCTACACGTGAAATATAGTCTTTTTATTCTTTGGTGCGAACGCATAAAGTTGAACGTTCACAAGAATAGAGATAGAGTTAATTATGTACGTATCATTTGGCAAGGAGAATGCTCAAGTACACCATCTTTTAGGGTGCATCATGAGTCATAATTTAAATCGTTAGATTTACTTTAATATACGGTCCAGATTAAGAAAAAATAGAAGTTATTCAACCTCTTTTAGGGTTGTAGAGTTTTAGGATTAGGGTTTTAGTTTTAGGGTATAGGATATAGGGTTTAGGGGTTTAGGGTTTTAAGTTCAAGAGTTTCCTACAACCTCGACGAGTTGAACAACTTTTGATTTGAATATGAACAAGTATACAAGAAAAGGTTGAATAACGTTGTACAAGCGTGTGAAAAACATCTTACTGAACAAGTGTGTGTGGTTGCTTGAATAAGTATATTAAACGGCATGAATAAGAGTCACCTTTGTATCCGCCCCAAAATTCTGACCCTACATATGAGCATGCTTCAAATTTCGGTGGGGAGGTGGGTATCCAAGAACATCGACGAATTGAACAAGTTTTCATTTGAATATGAATAAGTAAACAACAACGGGTTGAATACCTATATACAAGCGTATGAAAAACATCTTACTGAATAAGTGTGTGTGGTTCCTTGAATAGGTATTGCAAACGGCATGAACAATAGCCACCAATTGCCCCCAATTTCCCACCCAAGTTGGAAGCACGCTTATATATAGGGAGGGAAATTGGGGGCGGATCCAAACATATACATATCGGTGGTGGCTCTTGTTGTTCAAGCCGTCTGAGATACTTATTCAAGAAACCACACACACTTGTTCAACCACCCATGTATCCGCCCCCACTTTCCCTGCCGACTTGGAAGCACGCTTATATATAGGGACGGAAATTGGGGGCGGACCCACACATATACATATTGTTGGCGGCTCTTGTTGTTCAGGTCGTCTGCGGTACTTATTCAAGAATTCGAAGTTGATCAGGTCTAATTTGCACCCATATTGAAAAAAATATTTTTCTAATATTACCCCTAAAAATATAGAATTAATTTTGACTATAAAGAAACATGAAATGTGTAATAATTATGATAAATAAAAACTATTGAGGTTATAGATGAAAAAAAATGGGAAAAAAATGTAGTATCGCTGGAAAACAAAATTACATGACTGACTGTTTTAAAAGCGTGAAAGCAGCTAGTACTCCCTATGAACAAGTATAACAAGACAAAAAGTAAGGCATGACACCCATCTACTCCGTAAAATGTCCGTGATATGAGTGGAGTGCAGTACCGGTTACTTCAAGTAATAGAGGCTATAGAGTTCTTAAAATTATTGCAAAGCATCTTTAAAATACGTGAAAAAATGTTCAAGTGTTTGACGAGCAAACTGCAAAGCCTTGTTTGGCGGGGTAAGTTAGCCAACGTATCTGAACATTAGGATTTGGGGAGAGTGATAAGTAAAACGGCAATTTCACATAATTTGTTGACTACGTAGATACTCCGTATAATAAACTATGATTGGGAAAATCTAGCTTCCACGTGTTTCCTACAATCTTACACTTGAATCGTTTGCCTTTTTTTCAGTAGAAAGATATTCATACATTTGGATTTTAAAAATTATAATCCCATCCAAAAGTGCCTTTTCCGCGAGGTATTTTGATATAATACAGCTATATTAAATTATTAATCAACTTTTACGCACATTGCAGTATGTACAAACAACTCAAGGCAGTATACTATCTAGTACTACTTGGAGTTATTTAATCAACGTACGTACTAAAATAATAAGGGATTCATCCAAGTTTAGGGCAGCAAAGTTATCGGCCTCCATCCTAGCCTGGCTGGTATCTCACAAAGGCGACTTCAATTTCTTTTGGAAGGTTATGATCGACTAGGAATTTGCATGTTGTCAACAAAGATGGTTGAGCTGCCCATTGTTCAAGAGAATGTATGCTACTCCCTCTGTTCCCATAAATTTGTCCATAAAGTAG
The DNA here is from genome assembly GCA_934048045.1 of Polygonum aviculare. NCBI lineage: Eukaryota > Viridiplantae > Streptophyta > Magnoliopsida > Caryophyllales > Polygonaceae > Polygonum > Polygonum aviculare. The sequence continues at coordinate 19,867,694 of OW204025.1, read as the reverse complement.
TTTTTTGAGTGGATTAATGCACATCAAATCAAAGGAAAAAGTAGTGTAGAAAATCGAAAGATTTGGTATTCTAGTACGTGTTCTAAGATAATTAGGTAAAACTTTGAACGCGCTTCACGCGCGTGAAAAGAAAGCGACAAAGGAAGCGTAATTCCAGGGTTCCTGCCGCCTTGTCAGAGGCGCCGCCGGGGGCCGATCCAAGGCCATGGCGCGAGGCAAGAGTTCTGGAAGGAAGAAAAAAGCCATTGCCCCTAGTGTGAGTGGATGTGGGACCGCCATCAACTTGGGAGGCAAAGCCTCCACTGTCTCGGATAATACTATTCGAGCTAACAATTCGAGAATTCTAAGAAGCACAGCAAGAGCTCTGCATGAAGGCACGTCCGCTGCTGAAAGCACGCAAGACGCCTCGGAGGAGATAGTTGGTGATTCTGACGCCCCCACTGCGGAGTCTACTCAAGCTGTTCAGGAAACTCTCTCTTCAAGCAACCTAGCTATGGATAAAAGCCTGGGTGATCAAAACCTTGAGAGCATTGAGAAGAGCCCTGAAGAGGAGGATACAGAGGAAGGAGAGATTGTTCCTCCCACTGTGAGCCAAAGCTCTGAGCTTCCTGCTTCCCCCTTGAAACCATCATACAGAGAAGCTCTTGCCGGAAATAGGGCCAACAAGGAGGGCAGAAGGCTTAATTTCGTTGAAGGCTATCAAGATGGAATCATCAAGTTCAGGAAGAAGGATGTTGAAAAAAATGTACAGAAATGGAGGAATGCTCTCATTGGTATGATGGCTGGAGCAAGAGCATCTTACAATGTGATCCAAAATTTTGTTAATGCACGTTGGGATGTCAAAACTCCACCAAAAATCATCCTGACAGACTCTGGGATTTTTGTTTTTAAGTTTGATCTTGAAGATGATGTTGAGTGGGTCCTCTCCAATGGTCCTTGCATGATTGGTGGTGCAAGACCCCTTGCTCTCAAGAGATGGAGTGAAGGAGTTAAGCTGGATCCTTCCTGTTTTGAAACAACACAGGTTTGGGCTAATTTTCCAGAGCCGGGTGTGAGATTTTGGGATGAAGATTTCTTTGAAAAGATGGGGAGTGCACTGGGAAAACCTATCGTTGTTGACAAGGTTACAGAAGCTCAGGAAAGACTATCCTATGCAAGACTGCCGGTGGAGATTTCAGCTCGAATGCCTCTAAAGCACATGGTCTCTTTTCATGGAGAGGGTGGTGAAATCATTGATCAAAAAGTCCAGTATGAATGGCTCCCAGCGAAATGTGACAAATGTGCTGTATTTGGTCACAAAGAAGGGGAGTGTGAAAAGAAAAGTCCCTCATTGTTCCAAAGACTTGGGCCTAGAAAGCAATACTCTCGTCCAAGGAGCACTTGGGTCAAAAAGCCACCACAAAAACCACCAGTTAAAGTCCCTGAGTCTAGTAAGGCTGCTGGGTGGCGTTTGAATAATTAAGAAGGGGAAAAGAGACAACCTGAGAAAGCTAAATACCCCAAACAGAATGGCACCTTGAGAATTTAGGAACCAAGAGCTGATGAATGGGAAACAGTCAAAGGCAGGAGCCCAAAGAGGAATGTGGAACCAGGAGTGAACTCCAAGGGTAAAGAAATCCTAATTGAGAAATCTAAGTTTGCAGCTCTTGAGGAGGATGTGGAAGACTCAGAAGGGAGCCATGTAGAGGCTGCCAAATCAAATGAGGTTTCCCATGGATAGTCTTTCTACAGGAGCTTGGAATATTAGAGGCCTAAATGATGCCTCTAAGGCTGACTTCATCCACAAGTTAGTCACTATTAACAGCTTAGATGTTATTGCTTTACTTGAAACTAGAGTTAGAGAAAACAAGATAGAAGAAGTGTCTAGAAATCTGCTCAGAGGTTGGAGTCGAAGTACCAAGTGCATTGGTTCCAATGGCAGAATTTGGTTATTTTGGAAGTCACACGGCAGTATTAGTATTGATATTTTGATTGAAACAACTCAACTCACTCATGTCTCCATTGTTTCTCCTAAACTTCAGAGAAATTTTCAGATATCCTTCATCTATGCTTCCAATGAAGAGAAGGAAAGAATTGAGTTATGGAATCTGATTGACAACATAGCAATTAATGCAAGAATGCTCCCCTGGATTCTTATGGGAGATTTCAATGCAATCAAAGACCCCAAGGAAAAAGTTTATGGCAAGGGAGGCAACGCTAGGTTTAGCAAGGAATTCCATGATTGTGCTAATAACAATGGCCTTGAAGACCTTAAATTCAGTGGAGCCTTCTATACTTGGACTAACAAGCAACCAGGTGCTGACCTGATCAAGTGCAAACTAGACAGAGTCCTAGCTAACCAGGAATGGATTGACAGCTTCCCTAAGTTCAGTGTTAAGTTTGATCCTCCTAGTTGCTCTGACCATTGTCCAGGAATTCTTACAATTGAGGGAGCTAAAGACCTCATCAGGGCTCCTTTCAAATTTAACAACAACTGGGCTGACCATCCACAGCTCCTTAGCCTGGTTAGTGATGTCTGGAAGAGTAACAGAGTTCCTGGATTCAAGATGTTCAAACTAGTGAATAAATTGAAGTCTCTAAAAGGGCCCTTGAAGAGTCTTAAATCCAAGAACATTGACAGCCAAGATGCAGAGATCAATGAGCTTCATAAGCAACTGAGCAAGATTCAAATTGAAATGCAAGGATCTCTTGATTATGACAAGCTCATGGAAGATGAAAAACAAACTATCCTGCAGCTCAAGAGTGCTCTTAAGATGAGAAGAGTGCAACAACAACAACTAGCAAAGCTCCACTGGCTGAAGTATCAGGATTGTTGTAGCAGTTTTTTCCACAACTCCATAAAGCAACACAAGGCTCATAATTCAATTAAAGCCTTGATAGATAATGAAGGTAGCATAATCACAGATGACCAGAAAATTAAAAGTATGATTGTTAGCCATTTCAAGGAATTTCTTGGAAGCACAGGATCTCAGAGCTCCCCTGATGCAGACATTGTTTTCAGTGGCCCTATCCTTGATGATAATGACAGAGCTAATATGGCTAGCTACTTCAATAAGGAGGATGTTAGAAAAGCTCTCTGGAGCATAAGCAAAAACAAGGCCCCTGACCCTGATGGATATAATGCTCAATTTTTCAAAAGGGCCTGGGAAGTTGTTGGTAATGATTTCACAGAGGCTGTGTTGGAATTCTTCTCAAGTGGAAAGATGTTGAAAGAAATAGGTAACACAGTGATTGCCCTGATTCCCAAAGTTGACAATGTGTGCACTATCTCTGATTATCGCCCCATATCCTGTTGTAATGTGATCTACAAGGTTATTTCAAAAATGATTGTTGCAAGGCTTCAAGGAGTTCTCCCAAAAATCATTGACATCAACCAAGCAACTTTCATCAAAGGGCGCAATATCCGTCATAACATTGCTGTATGTCAGGACCTTGTAAAAAGCTATGCAAGGAAATTCATTAGTCCTCGCTGTGCCATTAAGATTGACCTAAAGAAAGCTTATGATACTGTAAGCTGGAGCTTTCTGTTTCAACTTCTGGAGTTGATGAATTTCCATCCTGCTATGGTTAACTGGATCAAAGAGAGCATCACTAGTTGCCAGTACACTGTAAAAATTGGCCAGGAGCATTGTGGGCACTTCAAGGCTTCTAGAGGCCTGAGGCAAGGTGATCCCATGGCGCCTTACTTATTTGTTGTTATCATGGAGTACTTGACCAGTGCACTCAAAGTGGCTTTGTCCTCAAACAAGATCAAACCACACCCTGGATGCAAGAGAGCAAATATAGTGAACTTGTGCTTTGCAGATGATCTATTCATCTTCTCCCATGGTAGTGTTGATTCTATTGCTGCAATCAAGGGAGTGCTTGACCTTTTTGGTGAGAAGTCTGGCCTTAAGATGAATCTGTCAAAATCTAAAGTCTTCTGTGCAGGGCTGAATCGTGCTCAGGAGCTTGACTTGTGTGATAGCATTGGCATGACTTGTGGTGAACTTCCTGTCAAGTATCTTGGAGTCCCTCTGTGTAGTTCCAAAGCTCAAAAGAAAGATTTCGCTGAACTCATCTCCAAGATTAGGAAAAAAGCCAATGCTTGGGCTGCAAGATCACTGTCTTATGTAGGCCGGCTGGAAATCATCAAGGCTGTTTTTAATGGTGTTATCCTCTATTGGTGCAAGATTTTTCTCCTTCCCAAGTCAGTGATTAATGATCTCAACTGTGTAATGAGGAATTTCCTTTGGAGTGGTTCCAGCTCTGGAAGGAAAGCTCCTGTTGCTTGGAAGAGGGTTTGCTATCCTAAATCTGAAGGTGGACTTGGACTTAAAGATCTCTCAGCTTGGAACAAGGTGAGTGTTGTTGAACTTCTTTATGATATCTGCTCTCAAAGTGAGTCTATTTGGCACCATTGGGTCAACTCTGCCTATATTAGAGGCCAAAGCTTATGGGAGGTCAGGAGAAAGTCCACTGCTAGTGCCATGTGGAATGCAGTGCTTAACTTGAGGGATGAGATTGTTGATTCTGTGAATGGGAATAATGTGTGCACCCTCACATCTAGACTCGGCAAGTTTGACAGTAGAGGTCTGTATGATAGCATGAGAAGGAAGGGCAGAGAGGTCCTGTGGGCAGATTTTGTTTGGACTAGACTCAATATCCCAAGAGTGGCTTTTATCAATTGGAAAATTCTCAAGCAATGGAATTAGCACTAAGATTGATCTTCACGAGTGGGGTATTGCAAGTGATGATAAGTGTGTCCTATGTCGGGATCAACTGCAGGAGACCAGAAATCACCTCTGGTTTGAATGTTCTTTCTCAAAGCACGCTCTTACCAAAGTACTCAGATGGGAAAAAATTGGCCGCAGGAGTAACAACATAGATCATTGGATTTAGCAAACTAATGATTTTTTAAGCAAAGCTTCTTTTCACTTCAATTTGTGGAACCAATGTCACTGTGTTGTTATTTATTATGTTTGGAAGGCTAGAAATACCATAGTGTTTAACCAGGAAAGAATTGATGTAGAGGATTGCATTGTAATGTGCCAAAACCTCATTAAGAATAGTAGCAAAGCTAGATGGAAGACAAGGTCGAAAGACCTTAGGAAGTTCTTGGAGAGACTTGAGAGTGGTGAACATGTAAATAGCTAGCTTGCTAGCGTTTTTGTAACCGTTGTTTCGTATCAATCAAAGTTTAACCGTTTTTCAAAAAAAAAAGTAGTGTAGAAGTAGGTAAATGGTGATAAAGTAGGTAAATTGTGTAATTGTTTAGGGGTAAAAGTGTAAATGGAAAGAAATAAATAGTGATAAAGTGATAAGGAGAGAGAAATGAGGAAGAAAGAGATTGTAAAAGTAGGGTAAAAGTGTAAAAATTATGTTATATAAATGGAAAGAAATAAAGATGGACAATCTTATAGGAACGTCCAAAATGGAAATACGGATAAACTTTCGGGAACGGAGGGAGTATTAGGAAGTTGGACCGAGGAATTAGTCGTGTAGACCCGTTTACTGTCAGTAAATTAATAAGACATTGACATCAAGTGAGACATTGCCGTACCTATCGTCAAGTGATGACGTTGTCATCAAGTGTCGTTACTTTCGTTAAGTGATGACACTGTCCTCACTTCGATTGATGACATTGTCATCAATTGATGTCACAAGGGCCAACAGTAGTAAGGTATTCTTTCTATTACAACAAGATTATCTAAAGTCTCTCCAAGAAGTTGAAACCATTACCCTTTTAAAGGTGTTCACAAAGATACGAATCTCAAATTGAAAAAAATTATTATTGAAAGACAGTTTGGTGGTTTGGTGGTCATCAATGGTAAGGCAAATACATTTATTCAAGGTATTACCAACCTCCTACTATCCTTTAGTAAAGTGAATGCTTTTCATTGTCTCGGAGAATATAATTGAATGTACAATTATTTAGTATTTTGTAAAATTTCTTGATTTTCTCTAAAGAGTGAAAAACTCTATCCTATATAAATAAATGGACAAAACTAGGATTGTCCTATAAAAGGATTATGCTATTTACTACAAACATGCCATGTAATGCTATTATCACCACCTTAAAAGTGAGTCAAGTGACTATCAACTAGTTTTATTTTACATATTGAAGAGCTACTAGCTCAAGCAAGCCAAAATTAGGCCACCTATAAATTACAAGGTTAGCCTAAATCATCGCGACAAATGATCTTAAAAAAATTCAAGCAACAAGGGTTGTTGATTCAACAAACACCTTGACTGGATTACAGACAAATTATTAGTGGAAAAAGAAGAAGAGATCATTGGGATGGCTGCAGTAAGACTTTGGAGATCGACGTGTATTATTGCAAGGAAATCAGTAGCATCATTAGATTTCCTAAAACAATGATAAAATAAAACACAAGGGATAACAGAAAGAATATTTCTGATGTCAGCTAAAATTCAGTGTAGTTCCCATGGTATTTTCAAGAGTCGTTTTAAAGAGTTAATCACAATTAAGTTATCGCCTTCAATGATTAGATTGTGAATTTTAGAGCAGTTTATATTTCGTAATGCTTGTAGTAAAGAGGAAGCTTCAGCCTGAACTATTGACATGGATGGTAACTGTTGGCATCCTATTAAAACTATATTCCAGAATGGTTACGTAAGATAAATCCGGCGTGGGTCGTTCCAGTTTTAAGTTTAGATACGTCAATATTAAGTTTGGACCCGGGGTTTTTTTCCAAGCAGAGTGATTTTTCCTTTTTGGTGTGTTGGTATTATGTTTTTTAACAGAGGTGTTAATATACTCTCATTCTAAAGCACATCAGAAAGCTAAATCAAATGGAAGTTTCTTTGGGTTAATTCTTGATGGGTCAATTTTTTCATTCCTATGTGCCTAGACAAACCAACAAAGGAAGCAAAGAGATGTATTGAAGTCGTTATTTGCAAAAGTGTCTTGAATGTTACGGTGAAATGTGTACGAGGTAGTTATGGTGAAAGAGTAATTTAGTAGTTTCCCCAGTCTTGTAATGATGTTCTTTGTAAATGGACATTCAAAAATAAGTGGTTAAGGTTTTCATTCGCCAGATCACAGAGAGACCAGGAATTAGGAATGGAGTTGTAAAATCTATTGATTCTGTTCGTAGTTGGGAGGCAATCAACACAAACTTTCCAAAGGAAATTTTTAATTTTAGGGGGTAGTCTTGTTTTCCAAATCCAAGAGCAAGTGTCTGTAATAGCAGTAATGGGAGAAGGTAAAATTGGGGCAGTTGAGTGAATAGAGAAATTCCCATCAACCGATGGTAGCCAAATGAGACGATCCTCAATATTTGTAATCAGAATTCTAATTGCAAAAATTATAACTACAATATGTAGTGGTATTAGTTGTCGGAGGAGCGTAATGTCCCATGAATGATCATGCAGTATAAAGTTCGAGATATGAAGGTTGGCGTCAAACTTATGTAGAAATGGTAGTGATTCAATATCTGTGACCCAATGGTCCTTCCAGAAATTGATAGAGCTACCATTTCCTATCAACCATCTAAGACCTTTAGAGAAGGCATTTCTAATATTAAGCAGGCGATCAAATTGCCAAGAGCAATTAGTCTTGTGATAATCAAAAGTATATTCAGTCCGAAGGTATTTTTCAATAATGACTTGAACCCACACACTCTGAGGCTGTGTGACTATTTTCCAAAGAAGTTTCTTCTGGAGTGATTGGTTGATATTTTCAGCCGTTTGAAGGCCGATACCACCTTCCTCTCTAGGAGAGTAAATCTGATCCCAACTGATAAGTGGATGATGGTTAGGGCTAAATTTATTTTAAAAGAAGGATTTATTAACATTGTCTATCTATTTAAGAACACATTGAGGTAGCAAAAAGCTTTGCATTAGGTAATTAACTTTGCATTGGGTCACATCCTTTATGGAAAAATATCTGAATGTGGCTCCATCTCCACGAAATCGACAATCTCAAATTCATGAGTGAGCTTGGTCGATTTTTGGTTGCTTTTCTTTGTTCCGTTTTGTAATGTCAATTCACCCATCAGAATGCATTTGATCTTATTTGGATGGAAGGGTGATTTAGATATGTTTAAATGATTGTGTAATCGTTTATTTTTTACAAGTTTGAGCATGTAGTGCCTCCTCTTTGTTGGATAAATTTATATATACTCCTCTCATTTCATAAGGACAAGAGGAGTCTCTTAAGCTACTAATGGTCCAACAATTGGTATCAAAGCAAGCGCTCTAGATTCTTAGTAGTCTGCAGGTAATCATGACGAACATGGAACCGGTCGGCATTAGCAACAACAAGCCTCCGCACTTGGTAGATGGAAGCTATGACCGATGGAGAAGTAGAATGATAAACTGGTTCAGAGGTCAGGACTACCAGTGTTGGTAAATGATAAGAGTTGGTGACTTTAAGGTCTCAACTGGCAAGGCTAACGATATCATAAGAGTTCAAACTATCTGTTTTCTAACATCCAGAGAAGAAATGGGGACCAGACGAGTTCAAACTCGTGGAGATGAATGCTAAAGCTATCTGTCTTCTCTGAATGCTACTAGAATTAGTGACCTCTCAAGCGCAAAGGAAATGTTGGAAGTTGTGGATAAGTTCCATATGGGAACTTCAGACATGAAGGAAGACCACCAAATGAGGGCAAAAAGAGAGTTCTTTTGCTTTAGGATGGAGCCAAGAGAGTTTGTCAACTACGCTTTTCGCTTTGAGGCCCTATGCAACAAAGTTAGCCAGCTAGGGATTACAAAAGCAAAAATCACCCACAGAATGAAGATCCAATGTGTCATAGATGGGTTGACTGGTGAGTGGAATTTTGATCGCACGTCCTTCAAGGAGAATCCCACAAACAAGGGCCTTCCCATGAGTTAAATCTTTGAGAAACTGAAAGCCTATGAAGAAAGGAGGGAGAAGGACAAAGTCGATCTAAAGGAGAAAGGCATCGCCTAGGAGCATGTCTAAAAAAGGAGAGTGCTAAACTTGAAGTCTCTACTTTAGAGGACGAAGGTGGAGAGGACGATAAACTAGTTCTCATCAACAAGGCCGCCCGAGCGATGTAAAAGAAGGAAAAGCCGAACAAGAAGAACTTCTCTTCTCTCTCCAATGATAAGAGTTCCAACCGAGTGACCGAACAAGAAATGAAAGATGTAACCTGCTTCAAGTGCAACAAGAAGGGACACTTTGCTAAGATTTGCTACTCTAAAGGTAGTTCGAACTTCAAATTAAGGTTAGGAGAGGTAACTGATGACACCATCTTAGAGTCCCTTGCTAATTACTCTAAGCCTCATCTTCTTAAACTTTTGTCTACAGTCTTGCATGATAACGTTAAGCTAAAAAAGAAATTGGATAGTTTAGATTTTTTTTGGTCGAAAACAGGGAAAGCCCTTAGCACATTTTATTTAAGAAAAACAAATGCCACGAACAGGACGGAGTGTGGCAGCTCCCCTAGAGTCATTATCAAGCAAAAACGAAATACAAATAGGAGGATCAAAAATAAAATGGAGGCCAAGCGGGTAGGAAAACGCCAGCCGAGCAAGGGAGTCCGCGACTTTGTTCGCTTCCCTAAAGACATGAGTCAAATGGACATTCCAGTTCCGTTTCAAGAAGCCTTGGGAACTAACGACTACTAGTACAAAATTCGCTTTACAGTGCGGAAATATTAGGGCGCTTGTGAAAAACGCACTAAAATAACCTACACGAAAGACGCTTATATTAAAAAGCGCCCTGTAATATTAAATTGCTTTAAACCAAAAAAAATACAATAGGGCGATTTTTATGAAAAACGCACTAAAATAACCCACATGAAAGACGCTTTTTTAAAAAGCGCCCTAACAAACTACGGAAAAGGCGCTTTTTGAAAAAGCGCCCTAATGCTCTAGCGGAAACACGAATTTCTTTCAGTCACCCTAATGCTCGATTTTTCACACACAAAACCCGGCCCCCAATCGTCCGCCATAGCAGCTCGGAAAACCCTCTCCGGCGTGAGCAGCTCGCGCCTCCTCTCGCTCTCGCTCCAGCCGTCAGAAGCCCTCTCCGGTGACTCGCTCTCGCTCCAGCCGTCCGCCATTGTTGCAGGCCAAGCTCGCACCTCCTCTGCTCTATCTCTCGCTCCAGCCGTCCGCTATTGTCGGAAGGCCGCCCTGAGAGGCCTCATCCCGCTCCACTCGCCTCTCCAGCAGCGTCTTCCCGTCGCCGACGCCGCACTCGACCTCGTCCGCCTCGGCCACGCTGTTAGCAGGTGGAGTTTCTTCTGTTTGCTTGCCTTCATTCGTCCGATTTTGCGTTGCCTGCGTTCATTCGTCCGATTTTGCGCTGTTAACAGGCCTAATGTTCGATTTTCTGCACTCATTCGTTGCCTGCGTTCGATTTTGCGTTGGATAGATCCCTCTAGCTTAGACTACTAGGGCTATTAGAGCCTGCTGTTCGATTTTGATTTTGCCTGCTGTTCGATTTTCTGCGTTCGATTTTGATTTTGCCTGCTGTTTGCCTGCGTTCATGCGTTCGATTCTGCTCACTATGATTCTGCTGTTCGATTTTGGCTATGAGACACTGCTCACTGTGTTGATTCTAGCAATAAATCCCTCTAGCTTAGACTACTAGGGCTTGTGTGTATTGATGTGGTTCTCTGCCTCACATTCCTCTTCTTGTTGTATGCTTAGCTTTTGATAGTGGAGGACTTGTGCTTGTTGTTGTTATCTGCTTGTACAATTCACCATGAAAAACAACGACTTCCAATTCAGTAAAGCTGAACAAGAATTTGGGTTATGAATGAGTCCTCACATTGTCTCTCATAAAAAAAATTGCATTATGAAAATGGGGTGGGGATCAGAGATGAGACTGTGCACTCGACTAAGAAGTAAGAAGATAGGGTAGTGAGTCCTTACTTATATGGTACCTACGTACACACAAATAGGGTTTCTGCTGAAACCACATCAGTCAACCGACCTGCTCTTCGTCAACGTACGTCTCTCCTGTCCTCTCCCTCTCTCTGTAGCCCCAAATTTCCATTGTTTTCATCAATCTTTGTGACTCTGGCGATCCTTCGTTGCGCTGATAATAGAACACAATTGAAGAAGAAGAAGAAATCAAAATCAATGATCTGAGTTTATTATTAGAGAGGTTTTGAACTGTAATTCGTACTCGGTATGTTTGGTTTGGAATCTCACTCGAGCTGATGCAAATATCTCGATCGGATCCTTTTCTCGGTTGATTGATGTTGTGAACATCGTTCCAATTTTGGTTTTGAAGCTCCTCTAATATTCAAAAAATTGGACAATGTGAAACATAAAATTTTCTTGCCTGCGTTGGAGTTTCTGTTGTTTGCCTCTTCGTTTCTGCTGAAACATTTAGCATTCCATTGTCCTCTTCGTTTGTGTTGACCACTTGACTGCTCTCTTGCAGAATATTCTATACACTCATTCGTCCATCTTTACACTCATTCGTTGCCTGCGTTCGATTTTGCGTTGGATAGATGATCCATGATGATTGTGTTGGTCTGGTAATACTCTATACACTCATTCGTCCATCTTTTTCTTGATTGTGGTCAATAGATGTACTGATGTGAGAATTGCATTGGTCAAGATTTCCAATCAGGATTAACAAAAGGCATTTAGGCTTAACTTTGGGCAATTTGTAGTTGCCTGTGGTGTGATGTGTTTAGCCACATGATAGGAAGGCAGTTTGCAATTGTTTTACTCTATGCTGATTGCTTTTTCTGTGTTTGATTGGTGCTTTGTGATTGCATTTCAATATTAGAATAGCATAAGCAGAAAAATGTCTTGGTGTAAAAGGTCAACTATTTGACAGGGAAATTTTGAAGAGCTATTAATGCTCATTAATTTTCCACTACATTTTGGTGCTCTTTTTGCTATAGAATCTCATGTTAAATTATTTGAACTCCTTCTCTCACTCGGCAGATATCTTTCTTCAAATTTCATCTCCATTAAATGTGTCAGCAAACCTGGGAAAAAGTTGGTTCATGCACCTGTCATTATAAAGTAATTTTTTAATGCTTGTGTGCATTTTTAATGCTTCTCTTATGTGCATTTTTAATGCTTGTGTTATGTCCAAATATATGTATTTATTTTGCATTTTCTGGAAGTTTAATTATTTTTGTAATCACTTGTAGAATTCTAGCAAATCAGCAGTTTGCTGCTCGATCTAAAGAGAGGAAGGCTCGCTATATACTGGAATTGGAGAGGAAGGCTCGCTATATACCATGTTCCTTGTCTAACTTGTGCTGTTATTTCCTGACGTTTCTTCCAATGGATCTGTTTTTGTCTTGAATGCATTACAAAAAATAGATAAATCTTGCTTGTTGACCTTACAAAGTGTGAGCTGGAAATGCAATTTCATATGTTCAATGCTTCGTTATATCTGTAATCACGTCCTTTGAATGTTCTATCATATTATCAACATAATGATACATATTCATAAGATGTGATCACTAGTTAGTTATCAATATCTTGTACGTAATATCAAGGTGTTAAAAATTAAAATATAATGTTCTTTGTATTTAGGAGGATTCACAAATTATATTTTATCTTCATTTAAAGCATATGGATCGAAAATGGATGTCTGCTGATCGAAGGTCTCTAGAGTATGAAAATGGAGTGAATGAATTCCTGCAGTTTGCACTTGAAAATTCTAAAAATTGTGAAATGATATATTGTCCATGCAAAGGCTGTGCGAATTCAGTTGAGAAGCGTGTAAATGATGTGAGAGATGATCTATTTGTACGCGGGATTGATCCATGCTACACTTGCTGGGCGTGGCATGGTGAGAAAAAACAAGGATCCATTTATATGGATACTATGTCAGAACCGACACATGGTTATGAGAGCGATCGACTAGAAGAGATGGCTGAAGTGGTTGCACAAGATTTTGTAGATCAGTCTGATGTGCTTGAAAATATGTTGAGAGATGCTCGACAGCCTCTGTACTCTTCATGTGCCAAGTTTACAAAGTTATCTACTGTTCTGAAACTGTTTAATATGAAAGCGACTCATGGGTGGACAGATGCGAGTTTCACAGCTTTGCTCACACTTTTGAAGGAAATGCTACCAGAGCATAATGTCTTGCCTCAAACTACCTACAAAGTGAGGAAATTGCTTTGCTCAATTGGGATGAATTATGAGAAAATCCATGCATGCCCTAATGATTGTGTGCTGTACAGAAGAGAATTCGCATCACTCGAGCATTGTCCGAATATTGATTGTGGTGTATCTCGGTATAAGAGAGATCGAGTTCCAACAAAGGTAGTTTGGTATTTTCCAATTATACCTCGATTCAAACGTGTATTTGGGAATCCAGAAGAAGCAAAGAAATTGAGATGGCATGCAGAAGAGAGGGTTTTTGATGGTAAATTGAGGCATCCAGCAGATTCTACACAGTGGGTTAATTTTGATCATCACTATCCAGAATTTGGGCGTGATCCTAGAAATCTGCGTCTTGCGTTATCGACCGATGGGATGAATCCACATTCGAATCAATCAAGCACGTATAGTATATGGCCTGTCATTCTATCAATTTATAATCTCCCTCCTTGGTTATGTATGAGGCGTAAATATATGATGCTTTCTATGCTGATTTCTGGTCCAAAACAGCCTGGAAATGACATTGACGTTTATTTGGCGCCATTAATTGAGGATTTGCAGCTGCTGTGGAACAAAGGAGTTGAAGTTTATGATGCTCATGCTAAAGAAACATTTTGTTTGCGTGCAATGTTGTTCTGTACCATAAACGACTTTCCGGCATATGGTAATCTGGCTGGCTTCAGTGTTAAAGGGTATCATGCATGCCCACATTGCGAAGATGACACAAATTCTCGTTGGCTAACAAACTCTAGCAAAATGGTCTACCTCGGGAGTCGTTGATTCTTGCCTATAAACCACAGGTAACGTCGGTTGAGAAAGGCCTTTGATGGTGATGTAGAAGAAAGGCCACCTCCTCAACCATTAAAAATGCAGCAACTTATGGCTAAGTTAAGTGGGTTGAATGTTGTATTTGGAAAAAAGAGTGCAGAATCTCGTCTGAAAAAGAAAGGCAAAGGTCGGCCAGATAAGTGTGAATGGAAGAAGAAGTCAATTTTTTTCTCTCTTCCATATTGGGAACACTTATATGTACGACATTCGTTGGATGTAATGCATATCGAGAAGAACTTGTGTGATAGTCTCTTAGGCACATTGTTGAATGTTCCCGGAAAGACCAAAGATACTAAGAAAGCCAGATTAGACATGGAATTAATGAAAATCAGACCTGAGTTGGCACCAAAAACGAGAGGAGAACGAGCATATCTCCCACCTGCTAGTTATACTCTCTCATAAAAGGAAAAAGATAAATTTTGTGAGTTTTTCAGCAACATTAAGGTTCCTTCTGGTTTCTCAGCAAATGTCCAAAGCTTAGTCAATTTGAAAGAGGCAAAACTTCAAGGAATGAAGTCCCATGATTGCCATGTTGTGATGCAAGAGTTTTTGCCCATTGCTATACTTAACATTCTGCCTAAGGATGTTCGGAACTCTATCACTAGGCTATGCTTTTTTTTTCAGAAAAATTTGCAGCAAAGTTATTGATGTTTGTGAGCTGGATTCTTTGCAGAGTGATATTATCTTGACAATGTGTCAACTCGAAATGTATTTCCCGCCATCTTTTTTTGATATTATGGTTCACTTAACCCTTCATTTGGTTAGAGAGATCAGATTTTGTGGACCGGTGTACATGAGATGGATGTATCCTTTTGAACGTTACATGAAAGTACTTAAAGGATATGTTAAGAATAGATTTCGGCCTGAAGGTTGTATTGTGGAGCGATACATTGTTGAGGAATCGGTGGAGTTTTGTGCTGAATATTTAAGTGCTACAGAAGCTATAGGCCTTCCTAAGAAAGTGATTGAAGATGTTTCTCAAGGAAGAGGTACATCAGGTCTGAGAGTGAAGGAAATTTCAAAACAGTTGTGGCATCAAGCACATTTATATGTCCTCCATAATAGCACTGAAATTGAGCCATATGTGGAAGAGCATTTGTCGTACTTGAGAAGGCAATATCCCAACCGTAAGACTGAAAAGTGGGTAAAAGAGGAGCATAATCGTACATTTATAACTTGGTTATCTGATTATATACTTGATAAATGTAAATCCTCGCCCCAACTGGTCTCTCCTACAGTGTTGCGATTGTCACAAGGTCCTCTTTTTGATGTTACTTCGTTCTCGGGTTTTGAGATGAATGGGTACACTTTTTTTACAAGTTCGCATGATGATAGAAGCATGAATCAGAATAGTGGAGTAACATTAATAGCTGAGTCGATGCATATATCTAGTGCAAAAGATAAAAATCCCATTTATGCAAAAATGTCACACTATGGGGTTGTTCAGGATATATGGGAGTTGGATTATAATGACTTCAAGGTGCCTGTTTTTCATTGTAGCTGGGTTGATGTTGCTAATGGACTAGAAATCGATGAGATGGGCTTTATACGTGTTGATTTGAGCCGAGTGGGTTATAGGAATGACCCTTTTATATTGGCTGCTCAAGCTAAACAGGTGTTTTATGTTTCTGATCCATTAGATTCAAAGTGGTCAATTGTTCTTTCAACAAAAGAGAGGTATAGCAGTGATTACACCCAAGGGGATGAGGATCTGATTCGAAATTCAGTTATTATGCCAACTCTTGAAACAAATGTGAATGAGAATGGAGTATATATGAGGGTGGATCATGATGAGGGGATTCTAGTTGAAAAAGCAAAGAATTTGAAGAGAAAAAGATTGCTTAGAGAACAAGGTAAAACCATGGAGAAGACTTGTATGCTGGCTAATTTTAGCGTCAAAGTAGATGGTTGACTGGATTAATAAATTAAGTTGCGATTTTGATAGTAGAGGTTGTTTTTTTATTTTTATTTTTCTGTACTCATGCATGCCATTTTAGCAATAATAGGGGTGGAATAAAACTACCCGTAGCCATCCAATCCTCTAGAGTCTGTCTAGACAAAAACTGAGTTTAAAGTTTAGACTTTCATTTTGAAGCTCTAGGTTTAGATTGATTTATATGATATAAAAACTATCGTACATGGTAAGGCTGGTTTTCTGATTTATATGATATAAAACATCATGCTTAATGTATTGTACAAATATGACATTTTCAGCTACGTAGATGAAATGACAAAATGTAGCACCCACCCACTGGATTGGGCTTTTAGTTTTAACATAGGATTATTGCCTTTGATTGACTCAATAAGCGTTTAGGACGCTTTTCTGTAAAAGCGCCCTCCGTGTTTAGGGCGCTTATCAGAAAAAGCGCCCTCCGCATTTAGGGCGCTTTTTCAAAAAAGCGCCCTCCGTATCTTCGTTTTATGACACTTTCCAAAAAGCGCCCGCCGTAGGCTTTTAATGCACTTGGATTTAATGCACTACGAAAAGCGCCTTATCCTTCTTTAAAAAAGCGCTCTGTACAAGCCTTTTTGTACTAGTGGACCAGGCTCTAAAGAGGGTGACTTGGGCTGATATTCTTTTCAATAAGAACAATGGCCGGCTTAGAATCAGTTTCCACATGCACATTACGGTATCCTTCCATCCAAGCAATGCTCAAACCATGATAAATAGACTTAACAGGAAATGTAATAAGACAATGGACACGAGTATTTATAGAGGAACCCCACTAAGATCAACTAGTCTTATGGGTAAACCTCTACCTCCATTGGAGGATTTTCAATAGCCGTCCTTATCTTATTAAGAGAGAGTCCTTACAACTTAGGCGAGCTGTTACAATGCCCTGAGCTAAGCTTGCGTCCTTAGCTCTACTAGTAACACTCCTTTCAGCCTAACAAAGTAACCTAACTCTCTTAGCTTATAAGGAAGCTATCACTCACGTCTCTCACGGTTCGTTGTGAAAGACAAACTACTACTCTAACTATTTTGTGGTTTGATTCGGATTTGATGTGGTTGGACTTTCTTTCTCTTACTTCAAGCTCACTTGATCTTGATCTTCGTTCTTGAACTTCAATGCTTCGGGAGAGCTTGAGAGAAAGTCTTCAAAGTCCACACCGCTATGCATACCTCTTGGAGGGTATTTATAGCGGTATGAGTTCTTGTCCTCTAGCGTCCTCTGAAGCTTGAGTAGATCTGTCGTCTTCCTTCAACGGTGCGATTTGCATCTTGAGGAAGTCAACTCTGTTGACGCTTGGGAAGCCTCCGCGTGGTCAGGGGACCATTGTTGGGAAAGCGACATTTTTGTAATTGTTCACACGTGCCCAGACAAGGGAAGCTTCCTTCTGAGGACTACGGCAGAATGTGATGTAATCATGTTGGGGCGGCCTTGATTTAAATTTGAACTTCGTCCGTATTTTGGCGCGCGTCCCTTGTTGATGAGGACACCGTCCTATCTTCGCAGGGACTTCACCAATTTCGTTCAGTACTGGAAGTTCTGATGAAGTGCGTCCCTACAGCTTAGGGACTTTCGTTCACTTGTTGTCTTTTTTGCTCATGTGCGTCCACTGGACTTACCTGAGATCAATACTTGGACAACTTATCAAATACCTTTGAGTTTGTCATTATCAAAACTAGGGACGATCATTATTGGTTTAAATATTAACTAGCAGATGACCCGTACCTTGTACGGGGGTGTTATTTATTTATTTGTTACATTGTGTATGTATTTACTATAACAATTATAAGTATTATCATTTGTATACTTTGTTTTAAACCACGCTTATTTTTTGGATTATAAAATGACATGATTCTTTTATATCAGTATATATATAAAATAAATTTTATTTATATATTTACTTTTGTATACATACATAAACATATATTTAAATAATTGAGGAAGAATGACATAAGATAAGATGCATTATCATATTTTATTAACAATTGATACAAATCTTTTGCAATTTAAATTAAATCACGTAAACTAACTTATATAATAAAATCAATAAGTTTAAACAAATTCTCGGATTAATATATTATAATATTAAAGATATAGATGATATTTAATAAGTTAAATAGAAAACCAAACTATCTCGTATATTTGTTATTGTTTTTTGAAAAAATATTTTAATAATAAATATATAAATATGTAATGAAAATGTTATAACGAATTATTATCTTAATTAAGAAATCTATCTTTTTTTTTCTAAAGCATAATCAATATGCAATATTAGTGATATATATATATATATGGTAAGTTTAACATCTATTTTTTATTGATATTTTAATGTGATACGATAGTAAAAATTTATTTAATATATTATTTTAATAGAATGAATATTTGTCTTAAATATAGTGGTAGAATTTTCTACCATTGATGATTTAAAAAATACCATAATAAAATTACGAAAAGTAATTAAGTTAATATGGTATTTAACTAAATGGTTAAAATATTATGATTTTGATTTATAGATTATGACGAAAAAGTATTTCTTAAATGAAAGGTTTATGATAGATCTATGTATTAATTAAATGTGTATAATGATAAGGTAGAGATTTATACATTTGGATAGAATTATTAATTAAACAACTTAAATTCTAAGATAGAACCAATATCTTAATTAAGTATGTATAAAATTATGATAAAATCAAGATTTAATAAGATAGATTTTTAAATAAGGGGGAGATGTAGCGCAATATGGTGGCAGAATTTGCTTTCGCTTTAGTATATAGTAATAGATGACTGACGTCCTTAATATCGTCCCAACAAGAACCGAACATCACTACCATTCCCAACAGTCCACTTGCAACCATCCACAATGACTTTTCTGATCCCCTTTTGAATGCCTTGCCAAACCGCCGCCGACGCTCCCACATCAGCTCCTGAAGGCCGGATATACTTGGCCAGGAGAACCTCACTCCACAGACCTTTCTTGTCATTCAAAAATCTCCAACTGAGTTTCCTAGTGATTGCAAGATTGAGATTTCCCATCGAGCGAAATCCCAGCCCACCTTCACTTTTGGGCTTACACAGCTCCTTCCAATTCACTGAGTGAATTTTCTTTCTCCCCCCATCATGGTTCCAGATGAAATTTCTCACGAGCTGATCAATATCATCACAAACCTCCTTAGGTATAACCACTGTGCTCATGGCGTACACCGGTAAAGATCACAAGACTGATTTAGCCAGTGTAGTCCTTCCCGCAAAACTCAGGAAACGACCCTTCTAACTAACCAACCTGGCCTTCATCTTGTCCATAATAGGGCCGAAAGTATCTTTGGTAACCTTCTTATGCAAAACAGGCATGCTTAGGTAACTACCAAGATTAGAGGTAACCTCAAACCCACAGATATTACGCAGACCTTCCACCGTATTTTGATCCACATTCGGTGAGACGAATAGTTTTGATTTGGCCACGTACACTAACTTTTTGGCCTGACGCCATGAAAAACTTTTCCAACGCATCCAGGATCACCTGCATTTGCTCAACAGAAGCTTCACCAATAAGAATCAGATCATCATCAAACATGGCATGCGAGATCTCCGGTCCCCGACGCGTGATACGAATTGGCTTCCAAGTTCCTTCTTCGACCGCTTCCTGGACCAAATGGCTTAACCTTTCCATACATATCACAAAAATATACGGAGAAATGGGGTCGCCTTGACGAATCCCTCTCTTAGGCTTGAAAGAATACGTCATCTCGCCGTTCCAAAGCAATCTCATGGATGTCGAGCTTATACATTCCTCCATCCAATTAATCCACTTTTCCAGGAAACCCGCATCCCACATGGATTCGCTAACGAAACCCTACTTGAGCCTATCATAAGCTTTCTCGAGGTCGATTTTCAGAATCATCCATCGTTTCCTTCCGCGCTTCCTTCTCATCGAGTGCACCACCTCTTGAACGAGAACAATATTGTCGGAGATCAAGCGCTCTGGAACGAAACTCCCCTACATCGGGCTAATGAGATCATTCAGCAGCGGCCTAAGGCGATTAACCAAAACCTTCGTGATGACCTTATAAATGCAATGACACAAGCTGATTGGCCTAAAATTACCGATCTTCTCAGGCTTGGAAACCTTAGCAAGCAACACAATAAGCGTTTCACTGATGCCTTGAGCCAACTTTCCGGTTTTGAAGAAGTCTTCCACAAACCTGCAGATTGACTCACCAACAACAGGCCAACATTTTTGAAAGAAGACCGCATGAAACCCATCAATCCCAGGGGCTTTAAAACTCCCCATTTATTTCACCGCAGCCCAAATCTCTTTCCTGGACACATTCTTGACAAGCTCGTTGAAACGACCATCCTCAATTCCATACCCCCAAACAATGCTGATATCCTAATTATCCAACTCATCTTCATTTCCCTCATAGAGATTCTTGAAGAAAGTTAGTGCATGATCTTCGACAACCTTACTATCCTCCAACATCACGCCCTCGTCATTCATCAGTCTATCAATACGATTCCTCCTTCTTCGCACAATGATGGACATGTGGAAAAACGACGTGTTACGGTCCCCAACAATAAGCCATTTCTCTCTAGATTTTTGGAACCATAATAATTCCTCTTCCTCAAGAGATTTACTAAGATCAGCCTGTAGCTCAGATTCCAAGTTTAACAGATCCTGACTAATACCCTGATCCATTCTAACCTTAACCTACGACAGCTTCTAAAGAATCTTCCATTTTCTTAAATGGATGTTCCCGAGCACCTCAAGATTCCATTTAACAAGCACCTCTTTGAGGGCTTTCGGGGCCATGCACTCACGCTTCCACTCCTGATAGATAACATTGTTGAAAGAGTCGTGAGTCATCCACGCCGCCTCGAATCTAAAAGGCCTATGCCTCCGATTAACTGCACGATGGGGATCCAACAACAGATTTAGGGGAGCATGGTCCGATCCGAAGCGTTAAAGGTGTTGAACGCAAGCGTTCGGCCACATGATCCGAGCCGCCAAGTTCATGAACACCCTGTCCAATCTCCTAGCCTTGTGAGTCTGCACAGAATTACCCGTAGTCCAAGTAAACTTGCTCCCGGAAAATCCCATATCAAACAAATTCTTCTTGTCAACCCAGCGCTGAAACTCATCTGTATCCGTCGAGAGGGGATTGACCGTCCCTGGCTGTCTGAGCTTTGTAAAACACAGTTGAAATCACCCTCAAGCAAGCAAGCCCCTGTAATACTTCTTGAATAGCCCTACAAATCCACCCAAAAAGGTTCCCGATCAATTTCATTGGGAGGCGCATAAATAAACACTAGATCAAAGACCTTACTGTTATTGTTTATACGAGCATGGATGAACCTATTATAGACCTTCACAATCGTAAGGTTAATCCGTTCCTTATGCCAGAGGACCCAAAGGCCACCGGCGAAGCCAACCGCTTCAATTCGATGTCTAGCGTTGAAATCCAGTCTATTGCAAACTTTATTATCACGCTCACCAGAGATCTTCGGCTCCATACGAACAACCACGTGAGTTTTGTAATGTCTCATCATGTATCTAATTGAAAGCCGGAAACCGTCATTCCCGGCATCCCTACAATTCCAAATTAAGAAATTCATGAGGACAAATATAATAGGAAGAAGGAAAGAGCAATTAATCAGTAGAACTCCCTTAGTAGGTGTTAGAGCTAGAAATCAACCAAGCAAAGTTGATGACCCCTTAGCCTAGATCGGGCGTGAATTAAGCTATACGAACTCAAGAATCAAAAGAAAGAATGCGAAAATTGTATTTCGTACTTGTGTGTATTCAATTGTATTTAGGTATGAATGTGTCCCCTACAATGTGTGACCCCCTCTATGTATTTATAGGGGCCTAAAAGATAGAGTGCTCTACAAGATATAAAGATAACTAGTTGGATAGATAAATCGTAGAAGATATATCATCCCTAGAGTAGATATGATTCCGCTTATACAAGATAAAAAGGAACCCCTAATTGATATAACTTAATCTATCCTTATGCGTGGACGGTCAAGCCGGTATATTTGGTCAAACAATACTTGATCGTCCTTCTAGAAACTCGTGGACTGCCTTTGGAAACATCTTGCGGGCCGTCCCAGCGCGTGTCTTGGGCTTCCTGATTATTAGGGCACAACAATTCCCTTTTGATTTAAACTTGGAATTCCAAATTCGAATTTCAAATTTGAATCAAACGAAAAATCTTCCTTTTCCGATTTGTTTGCTTTGGAAACCGCCTATGCATGCCATCATTACTCTCATTTAAAAACCTTAGCTCTCCCCCTTATGCGTTCAGAGGCGTCACTTCATCAATTCACAAGTACGAATCTCTCTCTTTCTTGCTCTCTCTGTCTTCCGTTTCCCCTGTTTTCTCTATTTTCCCTTTGTCCGTCTTCCACCCAAACCTCATTCCTTCTCATCCATGGCCGAGTCTCCCCTTTTCGCGCCTTCCAACTCACTGATGGCGCAAGACCAATTTCAATGCAACCTTACGCCGGACGATGTAGCCAGAATCGTCGCTGAGGGGGGGGGGGGTTTCCGACCGGCATTGTGACATACTGCCCCCAAGACGAGCTAATAGATTGGATCCGACCAGGGTGGATCTGTTTCACCGAGTTCCCATTCTCATTAGGGCTTAAATTCCCTTTTTCCCCCTTTATTAGGGACTTTCTTAGGGATTTAGGGGTGTCGCCTTCTCAAATTATGCCCACGACTTGGCGCATACTGAGGTGCGTCGACGAGTTGGCTTTTAGGAAAGGGATAGCCATGACGGTGAGTGAATTCTTCGTCGCTTACAAGGTAGTGCCTTCTAGGCCGGGTAGAATCTCCGTGCACTCTAAGAATACCCATGACCCCTTGATCCCAGGTGTCAAGAACCCTAACACGGGGTGGCAGTCGCGTTACTTCTTCGTCGAGAGACGTTCCTTGGGTGAACTAGGAGAGACCTATAAGGACGTTTTCCTAGATGCTTGGAATACCACCCGTAAGAGCCTCGCCTGCCTTGTTGTTGCTTTTCGTCTCTTTGTTTATTACTTCGATTGACTTTACTAGTGTTTGTAACTAGATCTGTTATCTGATAAACGTGTATTGTTAACACCCACCTGGTAACATCTTTGTGCAATGCCGAAGAACTTCAATTCTAGACCATCCAGTGGAAAGTTGATCAAAGTGTTATTGTCTACTGAATCCAAGAACCGCGCTCCCAGCAAAGTCTTCAACGAGCCAGAGAAGCCCAAGGAAGAGGACCATTCCCAAGACTCTAGTCACGAGGCTTCAGAACCAGAAATTGAAATCTCTCCCTCCGTCGTGAAGATGTCAAGCACTTCCAAGCCCACCAACTCTGGTAAGATTTTAGCAATTTACCCCTTCTGTATACCAGATAAATTTTCCTGCAAAGAATAGGCTCAAATAACTCGCTCGTGGTGGGGTTAGGTCGTGAGAGGAATGTCTCTACCGATGCAATGCTACGGCGGATGCTGAGGTCTCAAAGTTCAAATCCCCCTCTGGTGCCAAAGAAGGAGGGTAAGCAAGAACGCCCTACCCAGAAGCGTAAACTGGAGGACCCTCCTACCGTTGATCTTTCCAAGGACGACCTCCCGGATTTCTGGGGTGCCATGCTAGAATCAACTTCTAGTGAGGCCAGGGCCGCCTCTGTCAAGAGCGGAATGGAGCAGGCGTTAACGCGATCCAGAGAGGCTATGAAGAAGGTATGTTCGCGCGACCCCCCCCCCCCCCCTTCTTTTCTTTTTTTGTCAAAGCAATCTCCTGTCGTCATCTCTCCTTACTCTGGTGTCTGTTGCAGGCAACCCAAGAGGTGGCTCTTGCCATGGACGTGCACATGAGGGAGATTAGTCAACTGAGGATCAAGGAAAGGCACGCCTCAGAGGCAGCGGTAGAGTCCGGGCGCCAGAATCGCGTCCTTGAGGGAGCATTGGGCAAGCATCGGACTCAAGTGGCCAAGCTGCAGGAAGAGGTGTCCAGCCAGGCGGGGAAGATTGCTGAGCTTCAGGGGGCCGCGGATGAGTTCTCACAGCAGGTGGTCAAGATCGGGACTTACTATTCCACCAAGGCCAAAATCGAAGTTCTAGAGAGTGTCGCAAATGGAGAGAGCGATCGGTGGAACTTGGAGGAACTGAAGTCCACCTTTGAAGCCTTGTTTCCTCCTGGCACAAAGGTTCCAGGAGAAGACTTCTTGCCTGACGAAGACCTAGATGATGATGCCAACTCTCCGGCTCCGATGGAGAGTGTCCCAGTTGTGGGTTCTAGTGACATTGTTCAGAAAGACAAGGACGAGCAGCTCTCGTCGCAAACCCCTTCTCCTGCTAAGTGAGTTATCTAAGTGTTTGTTGTTTTAATTGCCTCTGGTTCAAGTACTTTTTCTGACAATGTCGTTTGCCAACAACTTAAGAATGATTCTGGTGTGGCCTGGGTGCCAAGACTTTGATTCGCGGGGGAAAACTTTGTACCCCTGGTGTAGGAACTTTTAATCGCAGGCCTACTGTATGGCCTTATTTTACCTAGCTATGCGTGTTTTTTGCTCATTGATAAGGTTTGCCAAAATAACCAGATGTTCGCCCTCGATTGTTGTAGGAATAGCTTTAATCGCGTTACCTAGAGTTTGGAATTTATTCGGAGCGGACATGTCCGATGTTGGAGCGCGATCCTTATTGCCAAGCCGACTCTTGAGAACGTACGCTGTTCCCGCAGCTTTGCCTAGGTGTAGCTCCACCTACCTTATCCAGAAACAAGATATTTTTCTCGGACAAGTCTTTGTCGGAAAGGACTAATACCCCTTGTCTTTCCTAGGAATGCGTTTGTAAATTTACACTCTGGGGAACGTACCTAGAGAAGTGTGCTTGTGTTCTAATCAAGCATGAAAGAGTGCGAAAGCACATCTCTAGAGCGGGAGTCTAGAGGTGATTTTGGCAGGTGTAATTTTGATCACGTGATTGGTGAAGTTGTCGTAGTGAGAGGTGGATTCGCTACCCCTTGTATCATGTAGGGGAGGGTCACCTTCGTCTAGAGGTTGTGTCTGGAAAGGCACGCTCGTCCTAACTGGAAATAGTGTAGGTTCCTAGCGCGCCTTAGCAGTTACTATTTGTAATAAACAAGCTTGTTTGTTCGAAGTGCTAACGTTAGCTTTTGCGATATCGAATGTTTGATGACATGTCTGGGTTGTATTACCAGTTAGTGTATATGGATAAATCCGTTGGATGCTAGCATATGTGTTAGGCGATTTGTGCCTTATTCGTGGATCCAGATATTCGTGCGAGTTTTGCAATTCGGGCGATACTTGCCTAGGCCTCTTATGGGCCAAATCATTACGTCCACGAGTTTTGTGGGATTTCTGGCGATAAATGCCTAGGTCACTTATGGGCCTAATCGTTACGTCCACGAGTTTTGTGGGAATGTTTGCCTTTTTGTAGCTTGATCGGGGCTACTAGGCGGGTACCCTGGTGTAGATTTATGTATCGTGCGAAATTTGCAAAGGCGTGCTCTCGAGAGGCACATTCTTGTTTTACGTGTGTATAAACGAAGTAATTTGTAATAAATTTCATTCATAACTCAAAAGAATCACAAGAACGCAAAACAGTGTACTAACTGATGCTAATCACTAGAACTATGATCTAGAAATAAAAAGTGGGGTGATGGTTCAGGAACCCCCTTGCATCCCCCCGAAAAAGAAGAAAATCCAAGACCTTCTAATATGCAACTTAAACTAAGTAACTAGAGATAGGGTTTCTAGAAATAATACTTCTTGAGGTGAGTGGCGTTCCAACTCCTAGGCACTGGTTCTCCTTCCTCGGACTCCAACTGGTAAGCTCCTTGCCCTACTACCTTCGTAATCCGGTAAGGTCCTTCCCATCCAGGTGCTAGCTTTCCCGCGTATTGCTCTGCTGTGTTTTGGAATACTTTGCGAAGTACCCAGTCTCCTACTTGAAAGACCTTAACTCTTACGTTCTTGTTGTAGCTCCTGGATACTTGCTGTTGGTATCGAGCTACTCTGAGGTGGGCTAGTTCCCGTAACTCTTGGACCGTATCTAGGTCTGTCTCGATTTGTTCCTTGTTCTGGTCAATCGTGGCTAGCCCATATCGCGCGGTTGGGACTTGGATTTCAGCTGGGATGACTGCTTCGCACCCGTATACCAGAGAAAAGGGGGTTTGCCCCGTTGCTTTCTTGGGAGTGGTGCGATCAGCCCAAAGTACGTAGGGTAGCTCCTCTGCCCATTTGCCTTTGGATTTGGTTAGTCTCTTCTTTAGGTTGCTTATAATCACCTTGTTTGAGGACTCTGCTTGCCCATTCGCCTGGGGATATTTGGGGGTTGATGTGACCAGGTCGATGTTCCATCCTTGGCAGAATTCTCGCATTCTCTGGCTAATGAACTGAGAACCGTTGTCACAAACGATTGTTGCTGGGATCCCGAAGCGGCATAGGATGTTGCGCTCGATGAACGAGATCACGTGTTTGTCCTTGATCTCCCTATATGCTTCAGCTTCGATCCATTTGGAGAAGTAATCAGTCATAGCCAAGAAGAATACTTTTTGCCCCGTAGAAGGAGGTAATTTTCCCACAATGTCCATCCCCCACCTCATGAAGGGCCAAGGAGTGAGGGTTGGATGTAGGCTCTCGGAAGGTTGGTGAGAAGTTGGTGCGTGTCGCTGGCAAGCCTTGCATTCCTGGGCATACTTGGTGGCGTCGCGTCGTAGCGTCGGCCAGTACCACCCATGTCTAAGTATCTTGTTTGCCAAGCTCCTACCACCAGCATGGTTCCCGCAATACCCTTCATGGATTTCTTTCATAATGCTCTCTATCTCTTCTCCTTCTGCGCATCTTTGCAAGACCCCAGATGAAGACTTGTGGTAGAGTATGCCCTGGTGGACGACGAATCGCGTGGCTTTTGCTCTTAAAGCTCTTGCCTCCGTTTTATCCTCGGGCGCCTTCTCGTGTACTAGCCAGTCCAAATACGGTTTGATCCAGCTACTGGGCTTTGGTCCAGAGTGTGCGTCAAGGCTAACTACTGGGAGCGTGTGTAGCATGGATGTCTCTTTGGGATGCTCGATCGCCGAGTATAGAAGGTGTACTAGCGGGATCTGAGAGTATTCATCTGGATTGAGTACTGAGCCTAAGCCTGCTAAGGTGTCGGCCGATGTATTGTTTTCCCTGGGTACCTGTTCGAAGGTGACCTGCTGGAAATCTCCCGCCAATGCCTTTGCCTTCTCTAGGTAAAGAGCCATCCTCTCGTCTTTTGCCTCGAACAGGCCTAGTATCTGGTTTATCACCAAGAGGGAGTCGCATCTTACTTGAAGGTTCCGGATTGCTAGGTCACGTGCTAGCCCTAACCCGAAAATCAAAGCCTCGTACTCCGCCTCATTGTTTGTGGCGCCGAAATCGCATCTTACGGCCTGAGCTAGCCTATCGCCCTTGCTTGATTCCAAGACCACCCCTAGCCCTATCCCTCTGGCATTGGAAGCCCCATCTGTGTTGAGCGTCCACGTGTCGTGTGTCTCGCTTGGGATAGGAGCGGGTGTGCTTGCGTTTGCAGCCTCCTCTAGATCAGGTGTGAAGTCAGCGACGAAGTCAGCTAGGACCTGTGACTTTATGGCCTTGCGAGGTTCGTATTTGATGTCATAGCCGCTAAGTTGCACTGCCCACTTGGTCATTCGTCCAGAGAACTCCAGCTTCTGCATTACTTGCCGCAGAGGGTAGCTAGTTTGTATTGCGATTGTATGCGCTTCGAAGTAAGGACGTAGCTTATTCGAGCTCATGACGACGGCGAGGACCAGTTTTTCGAGGGGGGTGTATCTAGTCTCTGCTGAAGTCATCGTCTTGCTTACGAAGTAAACCGGCATCTGTTGTCCGTCGGCTTCTCTGACTAGAACCCCGCTCAATGTGCTTCCCGATACTGCTAGATATAGCTGCAAGACTTCTCCTGGCACCGGCTTGGCTAGCAATAATGGATTGGAAAAATAGCCCTTGAGTTCCTGGAAAGCCTTCTCGTGCCGTTCGTCCCACTGGAAACTTTTGTTTTTCTTGAGTATATCGTAGAACAAGCGACACTTATCGGCCGACTTGGATACGAACCTGTTAAGGGCGGCGATTTTTCCTGCGAGCTTTTGTACTTCTTTGATGTTCTTGGGCGATCTCAAGGAGGCTATTGCTTTCACCTGGTCGGGACTGGCCTCAATCCCTCTTTTAGTCACGATGTAACCTAGAAATTTTCCAGACTGAGCTCCGAACGTACACTTTTGAGGGTTAAGCTTCATATTGAATTTTTCGAGAATGTTGACTCGGGCAAAGTCGTTGTTCCCGTATCAAAAATAAATCCCAAACATGCAAACAAAGTATAGTAGGCAAGCAAGGGGTCGAACCCAAAGGAATCAGTTTCTATTCAGATTTTAGTGGTTTTCATGCAAGTAAACAAAGGGGGGTTTTGAAGGTTGGTTTCAATCAAAGGTTATCAAGTAGAGTTTATCCAATCAATTCCACTTTATTAATCCGTTGATCATGAATTCATCCACCTCCTTATATACCTAGGTCAATTCCAATCCCAATCATTAGAAATCGCAAGTCCACGGTCCAAGCAATTCTATAACCCTAGGCAAGGACGCTTAACCTAGAATTAGCATAGAGCACAGGGATAATAGGAAATCAAATCATGCAATCAAGTACGAGTCTCATGCACAATTTAACCATTGAATACTCTTCCCTAAACTAGTCCACGGTCCTAGAATAGAGTTGTTTCGAGAATAGGAAAGATGCATAGACAACAACCAATCCTAATTCAAACAATAGATCTAAGTCAATCAAACAAGTTGATCAGGCTCATAAAATCAAACATAGATCATGGGATGAAGCACAAGAGTATCAATAAAGACCTAGGGATAAAGAGGTTACCAGAATTTCACAACTTCATAATAAAGCTTCCTTGATTGAATAAACTCAAGAGGAGATTTAGTTCTCCATTACAAAGAAAACTCTAATCTTTATTGAAAGACAATTGATTGACAAGAATTGGATTATCTCTAGAAACTCAAGAGGAGATATAGCCCCAAAGATCAACCTTTTCGGACTAAATAAGGTAGGAAACCGAAAGATAAGAAAGGAAACAAGATAAAAACGGTGAAATCTCGTCCCCTTGGAAGTCGGTCACACCCGCGACCGCGGCATCATAACCGCGCCCGCGGCGGTCTTTAAATCGTCAAATCCGAGTCGGCTTCTACCGCGACCGCGCCCTGGGCAGCGCGACCGCGGCCTTCAAGGTCTTGGTTGGCTCGCTCCTCCACGCCACCGCGCCCGCGTCATAGACAACGCGACCGCGGCCTTCATGCAGTGGCGAATCTTCGTCTTTAAGCTCTTTAACTCTTGATTCTTCATACTTTGTGTCTTCGGTCTTGATATTACAATAACGCTCAAAACTATCCTAAACACTCTCAATATAGCTCTAAAATACAAGAGTTAACCTATACAAAATAGGCCGAATCAAATGTTGAAGGCTTCCTCGAGGTGCTGTTGGTGTTGTATCGCCATCGTGCTCTTGACCACCATATCGTCGATGTACACCTCCATGGTCCTCCCGATTTGATTCTGGAACATATGGTTAACGAGACGCTGGTAAGTGGCACCAGTATTCCTTAAGCCGAAAGGCATAACTCGGTAACAATACGTCCCCTGTCCTGTTATGAAGGACGTCTTCTCTTGATCTTCGGGGTGCATCTGGATCTGGTGATAGCCGCTAAAGGCGTCCATGAATGTCAAGAGTTCATGACCAACGGTGGCGTCGACCATCGTGTCTATGTGCGGGAGTGGGAACGAGTCCTTAGGACAAGCCTTGTTCAGGTCGGTAAAGTCCACGCAAACCCTCCACTTCCCGTTCTTCTTTGGGATGACCACCACGTTAGCTAGCCACTCTGGATATTTCACCTCTCGGATCTTGCCCGTGTCTAGTAGCTTCCTTACTTCCTCGTCGACCGCCTGGATTCGTTCCGGGGCAAACCTCCTTCTTTTTTGTTTTACGGGGGAGAAGCTAGGATCGGTATTAAGCTTGTGCGTGATTACCCCTGGATCGATTCCAGTCATATCCTCGTGGCTCCATGCAAAGCACTTCTGGTGTTTCTCCAGAAAGGACACAAGTTCTACCCTGATGGACGTGTCTAGTCCGATGCCCAGGCGAACAATCCGTCCTTCCCCTATTGCTACCTCCTTTACTTCTTCTTCTTCCTCTCGGGTCTGGATAGGAGGGGTAGCGCTCTGTAATTGCTATGCCTGCGGCCCAACGGCCGTAGGCTTTAGAGCAGTCTTATAGCACTCTCTAGCTAGCCTCTGATCTCCTCGAATTTCTTCTATTCCCCTGGGTGTAGGGAACTTCACTGTCTGGTGGTAGGTGGAAGCCACTTCCTTCATGTCGTGTAACCAAGGACGACCCAAGATCACGTTGTAGCTGGATGGACAATCTATCACCATGAATTCCACTTGCAAGTTTACTCCTTTTGCGAAGGTTTGCAGGGTTATGTTTCCCGTGGTATGTTTTACTTCCCCACTAAACCCTACGAGGGGGACTGGTTGCCTGTGGATGTCGTTCTCAGACAAACCCATCTCTTTGAGGGCGGCGAGTGTTTTGAGGTTGGTAGAGCTACCGGTGTCGACCAGTATTCTCCTCATAAGGACGTTTCCCATGTGTAAGGAGATCACCAAGCCGTCGTGATGAGGCTCAACCTGGTTTTCAATGTCGGAGTTGTCAAAGACTATTGCCAACCCGGTGGGTTGTCTAGGTCGCCTCTCTAGATGGGTTGGTTTTCCCAGGTTTCCCTCTCGCGCGTGTCGCTTGGCCGCTGAGTAAGTAAGACCACACACGCTTGAGCCTCCGGTGATTACGTTCACCACCCTTTCTGGAGTAGGGGGTGTTCTCTCGCTCGCCTTTCTGGAGTAGGGATTATCTAGGAGATCGCGTGGAACTCTGGCGTCTGGAGCCGATTCCCGGATCTTGCCTTTAGAGATTAAGTGTGCCACTTCCCTCCTTAGCATGATGCAATCTTTGGTCCAGTGGCCGTGGTTATCATGGAACTCACACCATTTATTCTCGTCGGCTCCTGCTTTGGGTGCTTTATCTTTTCTGGGCCACCTAACCAGGTCTCCCATCTTGGAAAGATTCTTCACCAGTTGCGATTGCGAGATTTTGAGGTTGTAGTCCTCCAGAGGTGGTGGTAATGGATCGCGCTCTTTCTCCATCGGCGGCTTGTTGCGTGCTACGTTAACCCGTTTGGCTGGGTGTCTATCGTAGGTGTTGAGACGATATTAAGGACGACAGTCATTAATATTTAAACCAATAATGATCGTCCCTTGTTTTGATAATGACAAACTCAAAAGTATTTGATAAGTTGTCCAAGTGTTGATCTCAGGTAAGTCCAGTGGACGCACATGAGCGAAAAGGACAACAAGTGAACGGCAGTCCCTAAGCTGTAGGGACGCACGTCATCAGAACCTCCAAAGCTGAACGTAATTGGCGAAGTTCCTGCGAAGATAGGACGGCGTCCTCATCAAGAAGGGACGCGCGCCAAAATACGGACGAGGTTCAAATTCAAATCAAGGCCGCCCCAACATGATTACATCATCGTCCGGCCTTAGTCCTCAGAAGGAAGTTTCCTTTGTCTGGGCACGTGTAGACAATGCCAAAGACGTCGCTTTCCCAGCGATGGTCCCCTGCCCACGCGGAGGCTTCCCAAGCGTCAACAGAGTGGACTTCCTCAAGAGGCTCATCGCACCGTTGATCAAAGCCCAAGGATCCTGCCAAGTCTCAGAGGACGCTAGAGGACGAGAACCACTTTCGCTATAAATACCCTCCCAAGGGTATGCATAGCGTTGGTGGACTTTGAAGACTTTCTCTCAAGCTCTCCCGAAGCATTCAAGAACATCAACGAAGATCGAGAAGATCAAGTGAGCTTGAAGCAAGAGAAAGAAAGTCAAACCACATCAAATCCAATTCAAACCACAAATCAATTAGAGTTGTAGTTTGTCTCTCACAACGAACCGTGAGAGACGTGAGTGATAGCTTCCTTATAGCTAAGAGTGTTAGGTTACTTGTTAGGTTGAAAGGAGTGTTACTAGTGAGACTAAGGATGGACGCTTAGCTCAGAGAAGTGTAACGACTCGCCTAAATTGTAAGGACTCACTCTCAATAAGATAAGGGACGGCTATTGAAAATCCTCCAACGGAGGTAGAGGTTTACCCATAAGACTAGTTGGTCTTAGTGGGGTTCCTCTATAAATACTCGTGTCTATTCTCTTATCTTGTTTCCTGTTAAGTATATTTTCCGCTGCACTAAAGGACGTCCTTAACCCAGTTAAGGACGCCTTCATTAACGACTTACGATCCAACAATTGGTTATCAGAGCAGGCGCTCTAGATTTTGTTGAGTTGCAGGTACAAGATGGACATGGAACCTATTGGAATCTCCTTTGTGAAGCCTCCTCGCCTGACGGACGGAAACTTCAACCGCTGGAAGATCCGCTTCGAGAACTTTTGCAGAAGTCAGAATTATCAATGTTGGAGAGTGATCATGAAAGGTGACCTTGTCGTCCCTGATGACAAGAAAGATAAAGAGGACGAGTGGGGTCCTGACGAGTTCAAGCTTTTGGAAACAAACGCTAAGGCAATATGCTTCCTTCAAGCGTCCCTTTGCGAGAGGGACGCCACCCGAGTTAGCAATTTGGCAACGGCCAAACTACAATGGGAAGCTCTTGAGAAGTACCATGTGGGTACGGCGGAGATGAAGGAAGACGTTAAGCTTGAGATCAAACGAGAGTTCTATGCCTTCAGAATGCTGCCTAATGAAACTGTCAAGGACTATTCATACCGCTTTGAAGCTCTTGTGACCAAGATGCGAAATTTGGGCATCCCAGAAGCTGAAATCTCAATGAGGAACAGAGTTGGAGTAGTCATTGATGGTCTTACAGGGAAATGGAATTTTGATAGGACTACGTTCAAGGAGAATACAGCCAACAAGACCCTAGATATGGAAGAGATCTATGGGAAGCTGAGAGGCTATGAAGCAAGAAGGGAAGCTGATATGGCTGAATTAGCTAGGAACCCTCAGACAGATCTCGCCTTGATGTCATCAACCCCAGAGTACGCTGAGTATCTGCGTCACCAAAGAGAACTTGCTTTAATGGTGGAAGCAAACAAAAATGAGAATCGTGAAAGGATGCGTGCACAAGCTCTAAGAGAAAAGGAAAGCAAAACTAAGGAACAGCTCGAAGAAGAGGAAGAGCTTGCCCTTCTACACAAGGTTGCCCGCTTATGGGGTAAAAGAACCAGAGATTTCAAGAAATACAAGATGCCTTACAAAAAGGAGAGTCCCAAGTATACAGATGCAGAAATGAAGGAACTTACTTGCTACAAGTGTAATAAGAAAGGACACTTCGCCAAAAAGTGTACTACAGGACTAAACTTAAAAGAAATGAAGATGAAGGCCCTCTTGGGAGCGTGTGACGCCGCATGGGATAAAGTGATTTCGGATGATGAAGAACCTGAAGGACCAGAGGCGTACATAGCCATCGAGGACGCCTCAGATAATGAACAAGTGGCGTACATGGCTGTGGAGGACGCCCCAGTTCTTGAAGAGGACGCTCCTGAAAGGGAACAAGAGGTAACTCGTGAATCCATGATGACTTCTTTAGAAAATTGTTCTAAGTCCAAACTTATTAAACTCATTGGCAAGATCATGGAAGAAAGTGTGATCATGCAACATAGAATGGATGAACTTGAACTTGAAAATGAAAATATTCTGGTTGAATGTGAGAACTGTGCTACAGTGTCTTTGCAACTAGAGTCCTCACGTGAAGAATCTAAGTCTCTGAAAACTGAAGTGATGTGCCTTAAACTAGAGAACGCCAAACTTAGGGAAGAAGTAAAAGTGTTAGGAAAGAGTCCTGTAGTTGAGGAAGTTAGACCAATAGTGTTTGTCCCAGCCAAGAGAGGACTAGGCTATGAGTCTGACTCCAGGAACTCCCTCCTTAGCGACTTTGAGGCAAGCAAAACTTCAGAACTTGAATTGGAAAAGGAAAAGACCAAGAATCTCCTTGAAAGAATTAGAGTCCTAGAAAGTGGAGAGAAAGGTCAAAAGGACTACTACACTAACTCCACCAGTCATAGGATCTATAAGAAAATTGCAAAGGGGGAAGGTTCAAAAGTCTGTGACCCTCAAAAGATGAAAAAGAACAAAATCCAACGTCCTAACAAAAAGTACTACCTTGGTACTTACTACAGGACGTGTTGGTATTGTGGACAATGAGATCACTTTAAATATGAATGTTTAAAACTGAAGAACGACATTGAAAATGGTAAAGCTGCTAGGACTAACATTGAAAATAAAAAGTCCGTCCCTAAGGAGAACCCTAGACGTCCTAGACGTTCTAAGATTTCTTTCCGAAAGCATGCTATTTCAAATGATGTGAATATAAGTGACTACATGCCAGAACCAATGTTCTATTTTTGTAACGAACCAGGTAAGGAACACCTTGCCTGGGTCGCCAAACACTAACTTTGGTTTGGCAGGTGGAAGTGAGGGGACGCCCATGGATCATCGATAGTGGCGCCTCGAATCATATGACAGGAAGCCAGATCCATCTCACTTCTATCCAAAGTAGCGCCACGGGAGGAACTGTCTCGTTTGGCAATAAGGGCAAGGGAAAGATCAAAGGGACGGGAATTGCTATCCTCAATCCGTCCATCAAAGCGACAAATGTTAGCCTTGTTGAAGGACTTGGTTTCAACCTCCTGAGCGTCTCTCAAATGTGTGATCAAGGTGAAAACCTAGTCACATTTGACTCAAAGGAGTGCCTCGTCATCAACAAGAAATCAAACAAAGTCGTCCTCAAAGGAGTCCGAAAGAACAATGTCTACATCTTCAATAGTTCAAGCCAAAATCTGAGTTGTGCTTATCTGTGTCAAAGGAGGACGCTGACCTCTGGCATCGCCGACTTGGCCATGCTGGACCAAGCACAATCCTCAAGCTTCATCAAAGAAATCTTGTGAAAGGTCTTCCCCAAATTGATCCTGAGAAAATTGAACAGTGTGAAGCCTGTATCAAAGGAAAGCAAACAAGAACGTCCTTTAAGTCAAAGAACGAGGTCAGCACAAAGAAACCTTTGGAACTTCTCCATATGGATCTTTGTGGACCAATGAAGACGCTGAGCTATGGTGGAAAGTGGTACATTTACGTTCTTGTAGATGATTATTCTCGATTCACCTGGGTTATTTTCTTAGCTTCAAAAACAGATTGCTTCAACGCATTCAAAGTCTTCATCAAACAAGTGGAAGTTGCGCTTGAGACGCCTCTCAAATCCATAAGATCAGATCATGGGACGGAGTTTCAAAACTCAGAGTTCGTGGCCTACTGTGATCAACATGGAGTCTCTCACAACTTCTCAGCTCCAAGGACTCCTCAACAAAATGGAGTGGTGGAAAGAAAGAATAGGACGTTGGAGGATATGGCAAGAACTATGCTTTTAGCTAATAGCGTCCCCAAGTACTTCTGGGCGGAAGCTATTGCTACAGCGTGCTACATTGTCAATCGAGCCATGATCCGTCCTTTACTAAGAAAGACGTCCTATGAGTTGCTGAACGGAAGAAAGCCTCGCATCGACTACTTCAAAGTCTTTGGATGCAAATGCTTTCTTCACAACAATGATAAAGAGAGACTTGGAAAGTTTGATGCAAGAAGTGACGAAGCTATATTCCTTGGGTACTCATTCACCAGCAAAGCATATAGAGTTTTCAACAAAAGGACTCTAAAGCTTGAGGAGAGTATTCATGTTGTGTTCAAAGAAAGTGCCTCTCACAAAGAAAAATCAAGTGGGAAAGATCGCTCATACTCTAATCAGCAGGATGACTCCGACGATGAAGTTGACCTTGGGTCCTCTGGAAAATACTATGTTCCTAAGGACGCTTTTCAAAACCCTGAAGAAGTCTCAGTGGAAGTCCCCAGTGCTGCTCAGGAAATTCTCTCTCGGAGTGAATCATCAGGTCAACTTGATGGTGCTGAATCAAGTCTTCAAGGTGAACAGCGTCAAGAAGTGGAGTTCAACCTGAGGGGGAACACTCTGAGCCTTTCAATGAAGACGACGGGTTTGACTCCGATGAATCTGACTGGACGGACCCTAGATGTACTCCTGCAAATGACGATATTCATAAGGGATCCATTCTTTCAAGACTTCATTCAACAGATCAAATCATCTCAGACATGTCAAAAGGAGTTCAAACAAGATCAGCTGTGAATCAGTCCCATAATGCCAACATAGCGTTCTGTGCCTTCAACGCCTTTGTGTCCTTAATTGAACCTAAGAACATAAAGGAGGCACTTCAGGACGCTGATTGGATTCAAGCCATGCAAGAAGAACTTAATCAGTTTGAAAGGAACAAGGTTTGGACCCTCGTCCCTCGTCCAAGAAACAAAAACATAATAGGGACGAGGTGGGTCTACAGGAACAAGCTTGATGAGAGTGGTCGTGTATCAAGAAATAAAGCAAGGCTCGTGGCTTAAGGCTATAGACAAGAGGAAGGAATCGACTATGATGAGACCTTCGCTCCTGTTGCCAGAATTGAAGCCATTCGCCTCCTTATCGCCTATGCCGCTCACAAAGGGTTCAAGCTTTTTCAAATGGATGTCAAAACAGCCTTCCTCAATGGCAAGCTCAAAGAAGAAGTGTACGTCGCACAACCTCCAGGATTTGAGGACGCTGATCACCCTGATCATGTGTACTTCTTGGACAAGGGACTCTATGGACTCAAGCAAGCCCCTCGTGCATGGTACGATAGGTTTGCGTCCTTCCTCTTGTCCAACGGGTACACACGAGGTAACATTGATAAAACACTCTTCTTAAAGAAAGTCCTTAAAGATGTCTTGATTGTCCAAGTCTATGTCGATGACATAGTCGTTGGAAGCACTAACATGAAACTTGTAGAGGAATTCAAGAACTTGATGAGTAGTGAGTTTGAGATGTCCCTCATAGGAGAACTCAACTTCTTCTTGGGACTCCAAATCACTCAGCTTAAAAATGGGACGCGCATTCATCAACAAAAATACATCCGTGAAATGCTCGAGAAATATGGGATGAACTCATCGAAACCCATTGATACTCCCATCTCCCCCAACACTCGCCTTTATGCTGATGAAGAAGGCAAGAGTGTAGATCAAAAGCTCTACAGAGGAATGATAGGATCCTTGCTATACCTAACGGCAAGTCGTCCCGACATCATGTTCGCTGTGTGCTTATGTGCTCGCTTCCAAGCAAATCTAAAGGAGACCCACATGCAAGAAGTGAAGAGAATCTTTAGATACCTCAAAGGACGGGATGACCTATGCCTATGGTATCCCAGAAAGACGTCCCTAAACCTGGTAGCGTACTCTGACGCAGATTACGCTGGCCATGTGGTGGATAGGAAGAGCACCTCAGGAATAGCTCAATTCCTGGGCTCGTGCCTTGTCTCTTGGGGATCCAAAAAGCAAAACTCCGTGGCACTCTCAACCGCAGAAGCTGAGTACGTTGCTGCTGCTTCGTGCTGCTCGCAAGTCCTATGGATCAAGTACCAACTTGAAGATTATGGTACGTTCCTCAACACAGTCCCTATCTTGTGTGATAACACTAGCGCTATAAGTATTGCCAAAAATCTTGTTCATCATTCTAGGACGAAGCATATTCATATAAGACATCACTTTCTTCGTGATAATGTTGAACTTGGATTAATTAGAGTGGATCATGTTAGGACTGAGGACCAAGTGGCCGATATTTTCACAAAAGCACTTGATAGACGTCCCTTCGAGCACCTCCGGTTGCTTTTGGGGATGATAACTTTTAAATGATCAAGTCCCGTTC
Source organism: Polygonum aviculare (assembly GCA_934048045.1). Taxonomy (NCBI): domain Eukaryota; kingdom Viridiplantae; phylum Streptophyta; class Magnoliopsida; order Caryophyllales; family Polygonaceae; genus Polygonum; species Polygonum aviculare. The sequence continues at coordinate 19,829,973 of OW204025.1, read as the reverse complement.
TATTATTCCCTCTATGATTGGCTATGTTTTGTTGAGATCTTGTCTTAAAGTGTGTCATGCATTTAAAGTCATCTTTAAAGGACGCTAGTCTAAGATATGTGTTTTCACTTGTGTTTTTGAATGGTATTCATTTCGCTATTCATCTCAAGAGTATCCCTGATCACCCTACCCTCATTACAAGCCGAAATGATGGGAACTCTAAGCTTACCCAGGCCGAGAATCTTGCAAACGCGTCCTATGAGCGTTCTTTGTTTTATCTTTACGGGACGTACTTGCTTGATTTTCAAAAATGGTTCTAAGTGATCAAAGGGACGAATGTTAAGAGCTGAGAGTTGTCCGTACAGAGTTCTAAGTTCAGAGGTTGAGAACAGTGTCTGGGACGCCGTGGTTCAGTTCAGTGGTGTGTAGTGTTGTGTTGATAGGACGCCAGCTTGGAGTCCTTTGCAGTTGTGAGAAGTTTGAATGTTTGAATTTGGGAAGATGAACCGTCTTCGAGAAGCTTCAGCGAAGATCTCGGGATACGCGCGAACAGTGCTCAACAGCTGTGTTTCTTAGTAAAGAAGAAAGCCACGTGTGGGAAGGCGGGTGGAGGAAGCCGAGTGTAAAGACCCTGTTACCCCTGACCGTCCAACTTCGTCTTCTTCCTATAAATACCCACCTGTGCATTCCGAAAACCTTTCTTCGCTCATCTGTTGTTTGCACACTTATAGAAATCTCACAAAGATCTTCAATCTTCAATCGCATCCCGAAATCTCTCTCCAAACCCTAATCCTCCTCTATTTAAACCATCTCAAAAATGGCCAACACAAGAGCTTCAACAAACCCCTCACCATCGTCGGCGGCGAAAAACCCCTCCTCCTCAAAATCTCCTCCGGTGAAAGGTCGGTCCTTAATGGAGTCCAGAGGTAGACCCTCCGGCCGCCAAGAACCCCCTCGCCACCATTCTTCATCCCAGTCCACCCAACGCCGCCACTCCAACACCCCTCCCCAGCCCCTTCGCTCCCAACCTCCACCACAACGACAACAACCCCGCTCTCAATCCAAGTCCCAGCAAAAGAGGTTCTCATTTCTGGAGAAGCCCTTCAAACCCGAGCCTGAGCCAGACCAAGGGAACGCCGGTAAAGGCGCCGTTTTTAAACTTCCGTACCAACCCAAACGCCGTCCTCCCCTTGACCCTCTCATTGAGGACTGGCTTGAAAAAGAGCCAAGGACGCTCGCCAACATCTGTCTGAGGGCGTCCACTCATGAACATCCTCCCAAAATCCAAAGACTCCTCCACTACTTCATGATCACCTACGTCCAACCCCGCCTCAAAGAAACCAATCACACCAACCCACCGTTCATGGGGCCAGGAATCATTTCTGACTCCTTTGGTGGAACCGTGGACGAGCTCGCCAAACTGCTCCCGGATATAATGGAGTTTGTTGTGGCTCCTGCGGGCTCTGTCCCTTCCCAGAAACACAAAAGGCCTTCCTCTCCCCCTCTGTCCAAATCGCTCCAAATTAAAGACCCTTCTTCCTCTTCACCAAAGCCAGTCCCTTCCTCCCCTCCTCCCGCCCCAAAGCGACGCCTCAAGTCCTCTGCTCAACTTGAGGGCGTCACAGATGAAGAAATGGCCGCCATTCGCCTCTCCGAAATTCAACTGGAAAAAGAGGAGAAGGCGCGCCAAGAGCAAGAGCTAGCAGATAAGTAAGCTGTTGAGAAAGCGATCCAAGCGAGTATGCAGGACCTTCGTCAACTCCCTCCACCTCCTCCAAGGGTAGAGGACGCTCCTCAGGTCCAGGCCAAGGACGTTCCTCCAGTACAGGTCCAGGCTGAGGACGCAACCCCTGCTACGCTGCCGCCTCCTCCCTCTGCTCCGCTCAAGGTGAAGCCAATCTCAGTGGTTCTGCCCAGCACTTCATCCGCTCCCCCCACAAAAGCTAAGATCCGCACTCCTACTCCCTCTCCTCCTAGAGCTTCAACTCCTCCTCCTCCGCCTGCTCCGGCCGTAGAGGAAGCTGCTCAAGTTAAAGGGACGCCTCCTCCAACCGTCCCTACAGAGTCCTTGGCAAGGACTCCAGCGGTGGACGCGCCTCCCACTGAACAGGTGTCCACTGCTGAGGACACGACAATGGTTGAGTTCGAAGAACAAAGGAACGAAGCCTCCGATGAAGAGGACGCCCCTCCCCAGGATGATGAACCTGAGGACGAGGAGGGAGATGGAGATGAAGAAGACGCGGGTGATGAAGTGATCGTGAGCAATGGCTCCAAGAAGAAACGCTTCAAGAAAATCCTCTCACCGCTTCTCTTCACAGCCCAGTTTCTGGCAGAGAACCAGCGCCAAGAGTTCTTGGACCTTCTGGAGTTCCAGGGATGGACGCACTTGGGCGCTGAGGCCGCTGATGTTGACCCTGATGAGGTTCTCCGTTTCTACTCCAAGTTCGAAATCACAGAAGTAAACGGGAAGCCTCAGGGGACTTTTGAAATAGATGGGGACGAGTATTCCGTTGCTGAGGGCACCGTCCGCAAAATGCTAGGCCTGCGTCCTTCTCCTCCGGATTCGCTGCATGATCTGCCTTGCAAGAACTTTGCCCGCTTCTCCCAGGACGAAATCCTCAACAGAATATTCAATGGGAGACAGCCAGCTGCTAAGGACATAGTCGCTCATTGCCTCACCAAGACGGGCGTTCTTGCGCACCACTTTATTGTGCGCATGGTCGTCCCCCGTCAAGAGAAGAAGTCCATTGTTCAAATCACTGATAGCATTCTCTTGGACGCCTTCTTGGAACGCAAGCCGATAAACTTGCCCCGGGTAATCTTGGAACATATGGGCAAGTGCACAGGAGGCAGGCACTCTCTTCCCTTCCCCGGCCTGGTCAAGCAAATTCTGAAGCAGCAAGGACTCTATGCTCCTAAACAAGAGCGTTCCTTTGGCATTCATTGGGACGTCAGGCAAATCACACTCCCTCCCGTTGGAAAACTCAGGTGTGATGAGCCCCTCCCGTCCGTCAAGCGCCAAATGGAAAAGGAAAGGAAAGAGGCTAGCGGAAAGCCAAAGCTGAGAGGAGAGCTCAAGCTGCTGCTGCTGCTGAAACTGGGGAAGGCGATCCTGAAGCTGAAACTGTTCAAGTAATTGGGACGCCAGCTAAGGACGCTGTTGATGAAGAGGACGAGCTCGATGGTATGAGCGTCCCTGATGAGGCCGAGAAGCACTCTACAAAGTCTCTGATGGGCATGATGATCGAGAACCAGTGCATGATGATAGATCTGATTCAACAGGTTCACGACACCCGTCACGTCCACACAGAACTTCTTGAGCGCAACAACGAGCTCCTTGCCCAGAACAACCATCTTCAGGAGCAACACCTCAAGGCTCTTGGCAAGCGTCCCCGCAAATGATCACATTCCTCTTCTCTAACCCTGAAACAATTTATCATTTCTTTTGTTTTTTTAAGACAATGGGACGACTGTCCCCGTTTTGAACACCTTTTGTGAATGTCTGTAATGAACGTACTCTTTTCTCATTCTGAATGCCATTCACTACATTTGTGCTTCATTTTGTCTAAGTGTTCTTTACTTTAGTTATGACTTTGTGCTTGCATGCTTTTCAACTTGTTCTCGTTTTCGATGATGCCAAAAGGGGGAAGTATAGTTTTGCAGAGATGCGATTAGCTTTAAGTTTTCATAGAAAGCATGTGCTTAGGGGGAATTTCGACCAAGTCCAAAGGACGCTAGTTAGGAATAAATTAGAACGCACTTAAAAGAATGTGTTGCATGTCAACCTAAGCTGAAAAGCAAATCAAGTGTAGTTTCTCATGCTAAAAGCTTTACTTCTGTGCGCATTATTTGAAAGAGTTTGTCATCATCAAAAAGGGGGAAATTATTGGGACGATATTAAGGACGACAGTCATTAATATTTAAACCAATAATGATCGTCCCTTGTTTTGATAATGACAAACTCAAAAGTATTTGATAAGTTGTCCAAGTGTTGATCTCAGGTAAGTCCAGTGGACGCACATGAGCGAAAAGGACAACAAGTGAACGGCAGTCCCTAAGCTGTAGGGACGCACGTCATCAGAACCTCCAAAGCTGAACGTAATTGGCGAAGTTCCTGCGAAGATAGGACGGCGTCCTCATCAAGAAGGGACGCGCGCCAAAATACGGACGAGGTTCAAATTCAAATCAAGGCCGCCCCAACATGATTACATCATCGTCCGGCCTTAGTCCTCAGAAGGAAGTTTCCTTTGTCTGGGCACGTGTAGACAATGCCAAAGACGTCGCTTTCCCAGCGATGGTCCCCTGCCCACGCGGAGGCTTCCCAAGCGTCAACAGAGTTGACTTCCTCAAGAGGCTCATCGCACCGCTGATCAAAGCCCAAGGATCCTGCCAAGTCTCAGAGGACGCTAGAGGACAAGAACCACTTTCGCTATAAATACCCTCCCAAGGGTATGCATAGCGTTGGTGGACTTTGAAGACTTTCTCTCAAGCTCTCCCGAAGCATTCAAGAACATCAACGAAGATCGAGAAGATCAAGTGAGCTTGAAGCAAGAGAAAGAAAGTCAAACCACATCAAATCCAATTCAAACCACAAATCAATTAGAGTTGTAGTTTGTCTCTCACAACGAACCGTGAGAGACGTGAGTGATAGCTTCCTTATAGCTAAGAGTGTTAGGTTACTTGTTAGGTTGAAAGGAGTGTTACTAGTGAGACTAAGGACGGACGCTTAGCTCAGAGAAGTGTAACGACTCGCCTAAATTGTAAGGACTCACTCTCAATAAGATAAGGGACGGCTATTGAAAATCCTCCAACGGAGGTAGAGGTTTACCCATAAGACTAGTTGGTCTTAGTGGGGTTCCTCTATAAATACTCGTGTCTATTCTCTTATCTTGTTTCCTGTTAAGTATATTTTCCGCTGCACTAAAGGACGTCCTTAACCCAGTTAAGGACGCCTTCATTAACGACTTACGATCCAACAGTAGGATCGATCACGCCTGCCCCTTCTCTGGTCAAAGGGCGATCGCCTTCTTTCTGGATATTCCCTCTTGTGATCATTGCCGCCTTTCTTATCGGAACTTCTAGGTTCAGCCGACCTTCTTCGGAGAGACCTATCTTCCTCCAGTCGTACGTGTGCTAGCGCTTTTGACTGGACCTCCTCGAAAGTAACACATGGGTGTTTGGTCAGCTCCTGGTACAACCCTCCGTCTGGTATGATCCCTTGTCGGAAAGCCTCGATCGCGGTAGTAGTGTCGCAATTTGGGATGATTACTTTCTCCTTGTTGAAGCGATCTAGAAAAGCTCTTGTGGTCTCGTGATTTTTCTGTTTGACCCGGTAAAGGTCGCTAGACTGCTTCTCAAACTTGCGACTGCTCGTGAACTGGCTCCGAAAGGTATCCGAGAGGTCGGCGAAAGACTTGATGCTCCCCCTGGGTAGACCGATGAACCAGGTGAGGGCTGGTCCAGTCAGGGTCGTACCAAACCCTTTGCACATCACGGACTCCTTTGAATGATTGGGAACCGAGCTAGTCATCATCTTTTGTTTGTAGATGGCTATGTGCTCGTTAGGGTCCGTGGTGCCGTTGTAAGGGTTCATGGTGGGGATGGTGACTTTCCTCGATATTTCGGCCCGAGCAATCCTGGGGACGAATGGTGATTCGTCGTATCCATCGTGGGCCTCTGGTTGCACCGGCTGGTATCCGGCGTGGCTTCTAACAACCTGATCGGAGATGGCTCCGATCTGCTCCATGACCTTCCTTCGGATGAGGGCGTCTAGATCCACATCCTGGTGTCTCTCAATATAAGCATTCTCAGCTATCCACACGTTCCCGGAGCGGGTTCTATAGGTGTTACCCGGAGGTGTGACCTGGTTCCCGTGGACCTCCCTGTTTGTCGCCAGTTCACGGTTGCTTTCGGGGTTAGGCGTCTGTTGAGTGTTCAAGACTCCGCCTTGGGTGTCATTCCCATTGTTTCCCCCAGAAGTCCCCTCTCCGGAATCGAAATTTAGCCTAGTCGCCAGACCCTCAGTGTTTTTGGGCACGTTGGCGGGTTGCCTTGCCGTGGTGAGTAAGTAGTTCTGGCTCTTGAGTTGGTTGTTCTCGTTGGTCAAGCGCTCCATGCTGGCTTCAAAGAAGCCTTTTTGTTTTTCGAGTTCCTTCTGGAGGAGCTCCATGCGACGCCGAACGTCTGCTATCTCGTCTTCTCGTTGTTTAGACAAGATTTCTTCTTGTTGGGTGGCGTTGTTCTTGTCTGGCACGAACTCCCCAGATTACGACATTGTTGTAGGTGAGAAACTTGAACAACAAGTGATCCTTCGTTCGTACGTTGCCAAATTCTTTGCCCCACGGTGGGCGCCAAATTGTTAGAGCTAGAAATCAACCAAGCAAAGTTGATGACCCCTTAGCCTGAATCGGGCGTGAATTAAGCTATACGAACTCAAGAATCAAAAGAAAGAATGCGAAAATTGTATTTCGTACTTGTGTGTATTCAATTGTATTTAGGTATGAATGTGTCCCCTACAATGTGTGACCCCCTCTATGTATTTATAGGGGCCTAAAAGATAGAGTGCTCTACAAGATATAAAGATAACTAGTTGGATAGATAAATCGTAGAAGATATATCATCCCTAGAGTAGATATGATTCCGCTTATACAAGATAAAAAGGAACCCCTAATTGATATAACTTAATCTATCCTTATGCGTGGACGGTCAAGACGGTATATTTGGTCAAACAATACTTGATCGTCCTTCTAGAAACTCGTGGACTGCCTTTGGAAACATCTTGCGGGCCGTCCCAGCGCGTGTCTTGGGATTCCTGATTATTAGGGCCCAACAGTAGGCTCATCCTCCTGCATGAGATCTTTGTCTGTAGCATTGCCACTTGAACCCGCACCTTTATCCGCAGCAATAATCTGAGCCCGGAGCTCCAACAAGGTGTCGTTGTCCGTCTGCAAACGGTCAGTCCCTTCGACCACCATGGTCTCATCCACCACAATTGGCGACGATGAGTCACCATCCGCCTTGCCCATCGGAGTTGTGTTTGCCGCCGATAGCGTACCTTTGGCATCCAGGAAGGGTTTGGGAACTGCCACAGGTTCTTCTTTCCTTGTGTTGTAATTGGACTCATCATTTCTGGGCCTCTTGGCCGGCCTAGTTTGCCGTTGGGCTTTTCCTTCAAAGACAACCCCATCTTTCTTTCCCTTATTTCTCCTTTTATTATTTTTCTTATTGTGTTTCCTTACATTTTTATTCATTCCAAAAAGGAATTGACTTTTGGAACTTTGGCCGTTACCGAGATTTTTGTATGTCGATCCCAAAGGTGCTTTGCCTGCATGTTTTCTTTGGGAACCCCCCACCACAATGATGTTTTTCTCAGTTCCCCTGCTAACGTTCTTATTATTAACTCTCTCTTTAATATCTTCTTCTTTCCCAAGAACAATAAATCGGTTGTTTTGCCCATGCACTGTCCCTTGGTTGTTCGCCGGCGCCGGAGCCTTCTTCGATTGATTCTTATTTTTCCCGGGTCGCTTTCTTCTTTGAACCTCCATCCATGGTCCATGGAGGGCATGCTCTGGACTAGTCTCGCTCGGCGTGGCACTCGGACTTGAGGACTCAACCACCTCTGGCGTTTTGCTTTGGCTTTCACTCACCTCCGTTTGACCACCATTACTAGTGCTCTTAAGGGGGCATTTTGGCGCAAGGTGCCCATAGCGACCACAAGTAAAACTAATTTCATGCAGCCCCTCATATTCCAGGAAGCATCTCTTATCATCGATCGTGATCGTTCCTTTTAGCGGCTTTGAGAGATCGACTTCAACGCACACCCGAGCGTATCTGCATCTATTAGTAAACAAAGTTCTAGTATCGACCTTTAGAGGCCTACCAATGCCTTCAACCACAGACATCAGAAGTTCTTCTTCATAATACACCATCAGAAGTTTCGAGATCCGCACCCAAGCCGGGGTTGTTGTGATGGTGTCTAACTCTGGGTCGAAACTGTGAGTCCAAGCTTTGATAATCAAATAATGACCAAACAACATCCATGGACCCTCGGTAAGGGCCTTAATGTAGGCAATCTCGTAATCAAATCGGACCACATAGTACCCGTTGGGTAGGTCCGCAATAAGCATCGTACCCGACGCCCCCCATAGTTCCTTGGGTTTCTTCTCCATAATAAGAAAAGGGACAAAACTCCCAAGAACTTTGACAATCAGAGAAGATTTCCAGACCTTTGCAAGCACACTATGAACTTCAGGAGCCACCAAGATAACCTGATCGCTAAACTCACCGCCCGGAAATTTGATGCTAACTTTTTCTCTTAGGAATTCCTTGTCCACCCTAGGCCTCCGGAGACTAGTTTCATTCACCACCATGTCCCTCCATGTGCGTTGAACCTGAGGGACTGAGGTACTCGGGGGTGGGTCTGGATTAACCGGGGTAACTCCAGGGGGAATGGGTGGCTGTGGTGGTAGTTGAAGAGCAGCCACCCCCATTGGGGTAACCTCCGACATTCACGACACAAACGTAAACTAGAGAGCGAAAAATCTAGAGAGAAGTCAGAGAGAAGTCGTTTATAAGAATAGATGAAAGCACATTTTTTTGGATAGTTTAGATGAGGAATCTAAAACTGTTGTTGAAAAAGATTTTGTGAAGTGTTCTTTGTGGTCATCTAAACCAGAGTCCTCAGATAGCTTAAATGAGTCTTTAAAATATGAAATTGCATGTCTAAAATCTAAAAGTGAAAAGCTTAAAGAGGAGGTGAATCAACGCAAGCGTCCTTCTCCAGAAGCGATCAAGCCAATCTTATTCGTTCGTGCAAGAAAGGGACTTGGCTATGATTCATCCTCGAGTGGTGTTAAGGACACTCTGCCTAGTGATTTTCAAGCTAGTGAACCCATTGAATTACAGCTTGAGAAACAAAAGAACAAAAATCTTGAAGAAAGAATTCGAGTGCTAGAAAGTGGTAGATTTGGTGATAAGGACTACTACACAAATTCTAAGAGTCACAAGATATATGTCAAAATTGCTAAGGGTGAAGGATCAAAAGTTGTCAACCCACAAAAAATGAAAAAAGAATAGAATTCAAAGGCCAAATCGTAAGTACTATCTTGGTGAGTACTATAAAACATGTTGTGTTGGGACGATGTTAAGGACTGCCTTGTACTTAACATTGTGCCTACACAATCGTCCCTTAGTTTTGATATGACAAACTCACTTTGATCTAATAAAGTTGTCTAAGTGTTCAGGAACGCTAGTGATGAAAAGGACAACAAGTGTGTGGACGTCCCTGAGGTGAAGGGGCGCCACCTTCCTAATGTAAGGACCAACAAAGTTACTACTTAAGCCAAGGACGCAGTCCCAAGCAAGTAGGAACGCGAGCTTTAACTCTGGAGTCCTTACAAGGCAACCCGACAGGATGATATCACTCGACAAGATTTGATCATCCAGGACACGTGGAGGCCGATCATGTAGATAAGTCCATCACCATATGGAAGCCGATCTTGTAGCGGAGTTCTACAGTTGGTGCCAGGAAGCTTCCCTCATCACTGCCATCAACACGTGGAAGCAGATCTTGTAGCCCCATACCTGAAGGGCATGATCGTCAGAGGAAAAGACGTCTTTCCCCAAGTGCTATAAATACCCCCTGGGCATTTATGGTGACTCAAGCCTTTTAGAGAATATTCAGAGAGAATATGACATCGATCAAGAACACCAATAACAAGTCAAGAGCTCTCAAGACTAGGTGTTAGATCGAGTGAAAGGCCGAACCAGAATCACAAAGTTGTTTGTAAAAGAAAAACCAAAAAGAAAGAAGGAGTCCTTTACAAATTACTATAAGGACGAGTGAGTAGCGTCCTTTAGAAGTTAAGCTAGGTTACTGTTATAGGCTTAAAGGAGTGTTACTAGTGGACTTAGGGATGCATTCTAAGTGCTAGAGAAGTGTAATCACTCGCCAGTATAACTGTAAGAACGCTTAAATAAGAAAGGAAAAAGGCTATTTGAAAGTCCTCCAAGGAGGTAGAGGTTTACACTCAAGGACTACTTTGGTCTTGAGTGGTTCCTCTATAAATAGACGTGTTTCTTACTTATTCATTTCATCTGTTTAGTTTTTATTCCGCTGCAAACCAAACGACGCCCTTAATCTTCATTAAGGACGCCACATTCAAGGACGCCCTTAACAGAGTTAGCCCTTAACAGAGCTAATCCAAAGGAGTCCCACATGCAAGAAGTAAAGAGGATCTTCAGATATCTCAAGGGACGCGACGATCTTTATCTTTGGTATCCAAAGAAGACGTCCCTCAAGCTTATTGGCTACTCGGATGCTGACTATGCTAGTCACGTCATTGATAGGAAAATCACTTCGGGAATGGCTCAATTTCTTGGTTCATGCCTAGTCTCTTGGGGATCAAAGAAACAAAACTCTGTGGCGCTTTCAACTACGGAAGCTGAGTACGTTGTTGCTGCCTCGTGCTGTTCACAAGTCATCTGGATCAAACATCAACTTGAGGACTATGGTATAACTCTTGAAACCGTTCCTATTCTTTGTGATAATACTAGTGCTATTGAAATTGCTAAGAATCCTGTTTTTCATTCTTGCACAAAGCACATTCATATAAGACATCACTTCTTATGAGACAATGTGGAACTAGGACTTATTAGCATGGGACATGTAAGGACTGAGGAAGTAGCTTATATTTTCACTAAGGCGCTTGATAGACGTCTCTTTGAGCATCTCCGGTTGCTTTTAGGGATGATAACTTTTAAATAGCAAGTCCCGTTCTACTATTCCCTCAATGATTGGCTATGTTTAGTAGATTACAAGTGTTTAAGGACTATCATGCATTAAATTCATTTTTACAAGCACGCTAGTCTAAAATTTTCTTTGTGCATTACTTTGGAACGTCATTCAATTTTCTCTATTGTCTTGAAAAGAGTACCCCTAATCACCCAACCCGCATCATAAGCCGAAATGATGGGAATTCTAAGCTTACCCTAGCCGAGAACTTTGCAAAAGTGTCCTATGAGCTTCATGTTTTCTTTACGGGACATACTTGCTTGGTTCTCAACTGGTTCGAAAGGTGATCACAGGGACATTTGCTCAGGCTGTTATTTTGCTAAAGAGGTAATTGTGGTTAAGTCAGAAAGGGCGTCAGTTGTTCAAGTTTTCAGTATGGGACGCTCTTTGTTGAGATCTGATCAGGTAGTTATGGAAGGCGAAGCGTCGTGGGTTTTGAAATTTGAACTTTGAACTTTGTGTGTGGAAGACAGTTGTAACCGCCCAATGCTTAAGGGGGAAGTTTTGCCGCGTGTCGCTCAGGGAAGAACTATACTAATTACAAGCATACCCCTGGTTCCCCTATATAAACCAACGCCTCTCCCTCACTCAAACTTTAGCGTCTTCAAAAACTTCCTTGCTCACAAAATCGCAATGCCCTCTCTCTAGATTTCCAATCACTTTCTCACTCTAACTCTCACCTGAAAATGCCTCAACAAAGGAAGGACGTGGCCGGAACTTCTGCCGGTGGCAAGAAAAGGAAGCTAGTGAAGTCCAGCACTATCTCTAAGCCAAAACAACTTCAATTGGACGAGACTCTTGTGGACTTCATCGATAAAAAGCCAAAGATTCTCTACAGGCTGATCCGTGAGAGAATGAGCTTGCCATTTATCGATCCTGTTAAATACAAGAACTAAAAAATTTTCATTAACAAGTTCGTCCTTCCAAAACTTCATGAGCATGAGTACGAAGACCAGAAGTATGTAGGTGGGGACGTTCTTTTATATCGTCTCTACGGACAAGAAGCCCTCCCTACACTTCTTGATCTTATCCTTGAGATGTCTAATGCCGTCCTTCCCTCCTTTCCCATGTACCCCAAAAACTCTATGGCCTACAGAATGCTCAATCAAGCATCCTCTCCTCCTCCCTCACAAAAAATTCTCCCTCCTAAGCATCCTGCTCCACAAAAGTCCCCACTTTCCAAATCCTCTCTCCTAGCTCCCTCCAAACCCACTCAGATCCTTGATAAGTTCCCACCATAACTCAAGGAAGTTAGGAGCAAGAAATCCCATGATAAACGGCCCCTCAAAAAGGCCAAAACCTCAAAATCTCCTCCTTCACAAAAACCAAGCACCACAAAAGTCCAAATCCAGAGGGCCTTCTTCTGAAAGGGATGCTCTTTCAGAGAAATCAACTCAAGAGGATGCCTCTGAACAAGCTGAAGCTCGTCCTTCCACAGGACAAACTTTTAAAAAAAGAAAGGTTGGGACTGCTCCTAAAGTCCTGGTCACTGAGTCAGCTGAACCAGAGCTTGTGCCGTCCTCTAGCTCCTCCTCCTCCGCTAGCTCCTCCGAAAGCAACAAAGGGACGCCTGTCGTCGAGTCCTTCCCACTCATTGATATAATAGGGGGCTCCAACGACGAGGCTCAAGTGGTTGAAAACGCTCAAGTGGTGGATGTTGAGCAAGAAGTTGATGCTGAGGAAGTAGATGCTGAAAATGTTGAAGTACTTGAGGACGCTGTTGTGCAACAGGTCGCTCAAAACAAGGACGCCGAGTTGAGTCTGGATGAGTAGCTTGCGCGAGATGCAGTTGAGGACGTACCTTATGCCCTCCCAAACCTCCCAATCCTTCAATCCCAAGAAGCTCCTGTTGATGCTACTGGACATGACGCTTCTGTCTCCGAACAACAGTCCCAACAACAACACGAAGAACAGGCTGGTGACAATGAGAACGCCAATCAGGGTGGCGAGAAGCAAGCTGAAAATGTCCAAGGCACAAAGGACGCTGATAATGAGAGTGCCGACGACGACAATGAGGAATCTTAAGAGGACGACGATGATGAACCTGAGTCCCCAAAGGGGAAGAAGAAGAAAAAGAAGGATGATGAGCCAATCCACATTCTTTGCCCTTTACTATACAAGGAGGAATGGCTAGCCTCCTTCAATGATGCTAAGGAACTCTTGGAACTGCTCCGATTCCAAGGATGGACTAACCTGGGGCTGGAGTTAGCCAAAATCAATCCTAATCAAATCCAAGAGTTCTACAATTCTTTGAGATTAAAGAAAAAAGGCTCCATGACCTTTAAAATTGATGGCGAGACGGCTTCATTTACTGAGAGGAACGTCCGGGCCTACCTTGGCCTTGGCAACAAGAAACCAGGTCCTGAAGCCTTGAGTACTCTGCCGTCCAGTGGTTTTGACATGCCGGACGCTAAAGTGGATGAGCTCCTTGAAAGAATCTTCTGCGGCAAAAAGCCTTATGGCAATGATAGAGTAGCGCACGTCCTTTCCAAAACTAGGGCGATCGCTCACTATTTCATTTGCCGAGCCATAGTCCCACGCCAAGAGAAGAAGAGTGTGGTCCAAACAATTGATTGTCTCCTCCTGGACGCCTTTCTTCAACGCCGTCCCATCAACCTTGCATGCATCGCAATGGAACATATGGCCAAATGCGCAAGGAAGAATCATGCCCTTCCCTACCCCGGTCTTGTCAAAAATATCCTCCAACACCAGAACGCTTATGACGATTCCGTGGAAGAAGAGTTGGGAATGCATTGGGACCAGCGCAAAGGACTGGTTAATATCAGAAATTATGAGGAACTTCCTTCCATTAGAAAACAGCGCAAGGCAGAGAAGGTTACGGCAGAAAAGAGAGCTCTACAAGAAAGGCTTGCAAGGGAAGGTGAAGAAGAATGCCTTGCATGCACAGGACAAGAGCTTGCTGGTACAGGTCAAGAGGACGCTCCTGATTTTGATCTGTTGGACTCAGTTTTGCTAAGGAACTCGCCTCTTGCACTTCAACATCTGGACGCTCCCTCAAGCAGCTCCCGTCCTCAGCCTATTCCGCTGCCGGAGAATCCCGAGCAGTACCCACCTCAAGAACTGATGGCTGCTATTCTCCACAATCAATGCGTCCTGATCCAACCCTTGAAAGAATCTACTGAACTCCATGAGAAACTTCTAAGGCACTTTCAAGAGTCTTCACGCGGACCTCCTCAGTGATCACTTTCCCTCCTCTCAATCGATCAAACTTTTGTGCTTGTGCTTCTTTTGATTTTAAACACTTGATATTTCTATGGGTCTGTAATGACATTATTCTCATTTCATTTGAATGGCAGTTCTTCAGTTTGTGTGCATTGATTGTTTAAGCGTTCCCTTGCTTCTAATTATGTTTTTATGCTACCGTCCTTATTCACTTGTTTTCCTTTTCGATGATGCCAAAAGGGGGGAAGTGTAGTTTTGCAGAGATGCGCTATATATATATATATATATATATTAGTTATCTAGAATAAGCAAGTACTAAGGGGGAACAATTAGTGAAAGGTCTAAGGGACGCTATGTCAAATAAATAGAGAACGCTTAGAAACTTTTAAAGGACGATACTCCTTCCCTAAAATCCAAATGCTAGAAAGATCAAAGGCCGAAAACTTGTACTTATAGATTTTTTGCTAAGTCTCAGAGGACGCACTTAAAGTTTTCATGCATGATAAAGTTTCAATGTTGAATTATTTTGCATAAGGGTTTGTCCTCATCAAAAAGGGGGAAATTGTTGGGACGATGTTAAGGACTGCCTTGTACTTAACAATGTGCCTACACAATTGTCTCTTAGTGTTAATATGACAAACTGCCATTGATCTAATAAATTTGTCCAAGTGTTTAGGAACGCTAGTGATGAAAAGGACAACAAGTGTGTGGACGTCCCTGAGGTGAAGGGACGCCACCTTCCTAATGTAAGGAGCAACGAAGTTACTACTTAAGTCAAGGACAACAAGTGTAAGGACCAATTGTTGGAACAATAGGGGTAATTTCATTTAAATTAAGTTAAATTAAATATTTATTATTTTTATTTTTTAAATAAAAGAGATCGAGCAGGTCGGCCGGGCCGGGTCGGGCCCGACCGGTGCTCGGGTTCACCGGCCAAAACCACCCCGATTTATACCTAGAAAAACAGAGCGCGAGCAGTGAACTTTACCGGCTCCTAGAGGTGGCGTCTGGCGACGGTTGATGGTGTCGAGCACAGATCTGGAAAGAGGGGATCGACGCGAACACTCAGGAGGTGACTTCGTCCGATTTGGTGATCGGACAAGGAAGAAAGAGGCCGTCGAAGTGGACTGCGCGAAAACAGGGCGTCGAAGTGGATGTGGCTGAAATCCGGCGATTCCGAGCGATTTCGAGAGCTTTAACCTGCGATTTTTGAGAGGTTTTGATGGATTGGGATGTGCTCTCTTGAAATCCACTGAAAGCCCATTTTATAGTCGAGGTTTTGACTCGAATCCTTGCGCACCATGTCGAGCTCTTGAATGCATATAATGTCCGACCTTAATTCGACGAATTAATTCGTCTTTACTCTCAAATGGATGACTAAGGATATGCCATGAATATCTCTTGATGCGTCAACGGCCTTATCCTTCCTTGGTTCAAGCCAATCTGGCCACAAATCCGTTCAAGTTCAAGAACCCTAACCGAAGCTTATCCAAAAATTCGGGATAACTATTGCAATTAATCCACCCAATTGATTAAGAGATATCGTAGTAATGGACGAGAGGAATCCTATACAACTTACGGAATCCATTTTAGTTGAGAAACGAGCTCGAATTGATCGAATGAAGATTGAGTTCGAAAATGGGGTTTTTGTGAAGAAGAAGAATTCACAATCGACCCCTAAGTTTCAAGAAGTGGCAAATATGCCCTTAAGACATGAAATGACATACTTAAATTATATTTTATGTTATCTTTAGCATAATTGTATATAACTTTATATATTTCCATATAATAAAGTTTATAATGAATTAAATGATTATTAACTTGTTTTTATAATATTAATACTTGTATTACCATGACATTATTCATGTGATCTAATTTATAATATGAGCAAGGGTTATTATTTTGATAAATATTAATAACAACTTATTATTAATATTTTTGATACAATGTAAAGGTAAATTTACATTTTTACCCTTACGGAAAATAGAGGGTTATTACAATAGTACCCCCTTAAAAATAGTTTCGTCCTCGAAAATGAACTAAAGTCTATCTGGAAGTCTTGACGAAAGAGGGGGTCGTTACAAAGCCTTTCAGAGAATATTCAGAGAGAATACGACATCGATCAAGAACACCAAGAACAAGTCAAGAACTCTCAAGACTAGGTGTTAGATCAAGTGAAAGGCCGAACCAGAATCACAAAGTTGTTTGTAAAAGAAAAACCAAAAAGAAAGAAGGAGTCCTTACGAAGTATTGTAAGGACGAGTGAGTAGCATCCTTTAGAAGTTAAGCTAGGTTACTGTTATAGGCTTAAAGGAGTGTTACTAGTGGACTTTGGGATGCATTCTAAGTTCCAAAGAAGTGTAATCACTCGCCAGTATAATTGTAAGAATGCTTAAATAAGAAAGGAAAAAGGCTATTCGAAAATCCTCCAAGGAGGTAGAGGTTTACACTCAAGGACTACTTTGGTCCTGAGTGGTTACTCTATAAATAGACGTGTTCCTTACTTATTCATTTCATATGTTTAGTTTTTATTCCGCTGCAAACCAAAGGACGCCCTTAATCTTCATTAAGGACGTCACATTCAAGGACGCCCCTGTGAGACTAACGATCTAACATGTTGGCTGCGGGAAATATGGACACCGCCAATTTGAATGTTCTAAGCTTGAGGAAGATGTCAAATAGAGCAGAAAGGCCTGGAATGAAAAGAAGAAAACTGCTAGGTCTAGGAACTCCAAGTCTTCTGTTTGAACGCATGCTAGCTCGTCTTATAATGCTAAGATCTCTGTGAAAAAGCGTGCTAGATTCTCAAATGATGTGAACCTGTTTGATTATTTGCCGCAAACGGAAGTGTTTTACTGTAACGAACCAGGTAAGGGGCACCTTGCCTAAGTCGTAAAAAACTACGTTCTTTTGCGACTAGGAGTGAGGAGCTGCCCATGAATCATCGACAGTGGAGCTTCAAATCATATGACTAGAAGCAAGATCCATCTCATTTCTATCAAGGCAAATAACTAAGAATGGACCATCTCCTTTGGGAACAAGGGCAAAGTTAGCATCAAAGGGTTGGCGTTGTAAAGATCAACAAGTCAACCAGAGTTTCAAACCTCAATCTTGTTGAGGACTTGGGTTTCAACCTCTTGAGTGTCTCACAAATGTGTGATCAAGGAAACAACTTGGTCACATTTGACTCTCATGAGTGCCTAGTTATCATCAAGAAGACAATCAAAGTTCTCCTGAAAGGAGTAAGGAAGGACATTATGTACGTCCTCAACAGCGAGTTGAGCCCCCATCAAAGAGTTGCTTAACCGTATCCTTAGAGGATGCTGAGCTTTGGCATCGACTTCTTGGACATGCCGGACTTAGCACCATCCTCAAGCTTTTCCTACAAGATCTTGTCAGAGGACTTCCCCGAATCGATTCTGATCAAGCTGAAACATGTGAAGCATGTATTCAAGGGAAGCAGACACGGACTTCTTTCAAATCAAAGAATGAAGTGAGTTCAAATAAGCCATTGGAACTCCCTCACATGACCTTGTGTGGAACAATAAGGACGAAGACCTATAGTGGAAAAAGGTAAATGTATGTTATTGGAGATGAATTTTCTCGATTCAACTGGGTTCTTTTCTTGGCCGTCAAAGCAGATGCATTCAGGATGTTCGAGATCTACGTCAAAGTAGGATTTGCTCTAGGGACGCATTTGAAAGAAGTTAGGTCAGATCATGGAACGGAGTTTGAAAACTCAGAGTTCTTGAGATTTTGTGACCAGAGAGTCATCTCCCACAACTTCTCAGCTTCGTGAACTGCTCAGCAAATTGGGGTTGTGGAATGAAAGAATAGGACGTTGGAGGACATGTCATGGACAATGATGTTGGCAAGTGGCGTTCCTAGAGCTCCTACTCTTTCAGGGCTGGGAGAAGCTTGGCCAAAGTTTCGCTACCGTCGATCCGGAGCAGGTGAAAGCCTTCTATGCCAACTTAGATGTCGTTATGACCGACGGAAAAATTCAAGGGACGTTAGAGTTGAGAATGAGCCATTTGCCTTCAATGAAACCAACATCCGCCGCCACTTCCAGTTTCCAATCCCTCCTCTCGAGGCCCTCTATGATCTTCCTAGGAAGAGCTTCGGAACATTCAAAGCTGATGAGGACGCCATCATGGCTCGCATATTCAGGGGGAAAGTGTTGTCCACAACTGATAGGAAGGTCCACATATAATAACCGAAGTTTTTATAGAAGGTTAAGCTCTTAATTATTATGCTTGGATACCTATTTAATTTTTGAATTCTACTTTGGTCAATTAACTTTTGTTAAAATAAAAATTCAGTGTATAAATGAATTTGGAAAAATTTTAATTTATTTGAAAATGTGAATTTCAATTGATTTGGATACCATTTAAATGATTAGCTAGTATTGGGAATGTGTGCTGGGCAATTGGACCTCAAGCCCAAAAGTTTTCCCTTTCGGTCCAAAGGCCAAACAAGGTTGAAAGCCTCCCACCTTCTTCCCCTTCTTCGTCTTCTCGCATGAATCAGTGCATAGCTAACCAAGTTGCTTTTCATCGATTTGGACTGCTTTTTTTACTCAATTTTGAGTAGGTAAGTTGGGCTTACACCTCATCATTCGGGTTCTGACCGGAAATTGCCACCAACTGCTTCGGTTTCCTCCTTTGTGATGCCATGTTGCGCTGAGCAGATGACAGCAACTCCAGTCCTAGATTTGGCTCAAATTCATGGATTGGGAAGAGGTAATAGGATGGGCATTACCTGACTTATCCAAAGCAATGTTGAACTACAAGAAATTTCCCCAAGAACACTCTGAAAAAACCGAAATCAATCTCGGAACTCTCAACTGCTCTGTTTCATGTTAGTTCCGACGACTAGATTCAAAATTATGTATCTCCCTTGTTTCTTATTCAAAATTCACTAAACAAGTCTCTAAATTCAATTTAGAGAGTCATCTTCAAGTTTTGTGTTGTGAGATTGCAGGAAACCAACTTGAAGTGGGATGATTTTATCATTGAAGTTCACTGACCTGCTTGTGTGCAAAAACTCCGATTATCCTCGGTAATTAACCCAGATCTATTTTGTTTCTCACTTAGAATATCCGAAATCACTTTCTAAATTTAAGTGAGGACATTCTCTACATGATTCATGGTTTAAGCTTCCCCAAAAACCCAATGTAAATGGGTCGAATTAATTGTTGAAGTTGGATGCGCAGTTCATTCGATTTTCCGACGACTTGGTGATTCTATTTGTTGAGCCATGATTTCAGCTTGATAATGCTCCAAAATATTTCTTAAGGTAGGTGAGGGTTTAATATACTTGTATCTTCAATCAATTTTGTGAAAACCCATTCGATTTAATTGATAGGGATTTTTCTAGCAAAATCGAACTGGTCGGAGACTCGCCGGAGTTCTGCTAGAGGTTCGCCGGAGCACCACCATCCATCCCAGCACCACCAGTGGACTCTAATTGAGACAAGAATTTCATATCCGACATTCTCCTGCAATTAGAAGGTAACCCGAGCCACCTCGATTTGCGTGTCTCAATTCGTCAAGGTTTTTCTTGGAAGATTTTGCCTCGGATTTTAGCCTCGGTAACACCTCGAAATTTGTGTCAGCTTGTAGCTTGAAGGCTTGTAAGGATTGGGCATCGACTTTCCGGTTTCCAATAGTTCTTCAAACGTTAAGGCAAGTGGACGATTCTTTTTCCCTTGTTCGATTGAATGGGCTACGTCATTTCCGTTTAATATTATTTGTTGGGAATGATTTATGTGAAAAATAAAAAGAACTAGGTTGTTAGATTTATTGACTTTACTGTTATAATCATTATTGTGATAGAACTAGATTTTAGGTCTTTTATGTGAGAACTTGTGTGTAAATATGTCTCGTTTGGGACATTGTTATGTATTACTCCATCTATCCCTTTTTGTTTGGGGCAGAGGCACGGTTTTTAATGAACTCAAAAATTGCAGAAAGAAGGCAATGCTATGTCAGTACAAAATTCAAATATTAATGCAAGTACAATAAAAATAGATTTTGACATATTTTTATTACAATAGTTAAATTTACATATTGTGAGTAATCTTCCATACCAAACATTAACCAATAGCATGTCACCATTAGGATCACATGGATCCCTCCCCCCCTCCCCCCAATTTTCCATGTTCACTGTCTTCCTTAAATAGTTTACAAAAACTTCATTACAACTAGACCCGGCAGAAAGTGACCCGAACCCGAAATCCAAACCGAACCGAACCCGAAATTGGACCCGAACAACAAAAAATGAACAATCCAAACACGACCCAGATCCGAAATGAACCCGAACCGAACCGAACAACACCCGAACTGAATTGACCTGAACTAAACCTGAACCGAACTGACCCGAACCGAACTTCACCCGAACTGAACTGCACCCGAACCGAACTGACCCGAACTAAAGTTGAACCGAAATGACCCGAACCGAATTTTCCTAAATTGAACTCGATCCCTCATTAAATTTTCCTAAGGAACCGTCTTAAAATAATTTATAAGAAATTGCCCTATGTTTTTAATAAAATCATTGACATTATTACTCAAACAAGTATGTAACTTAAGTTTAGCTTTTACATATAACAATAAGGGTTAAATATCATATTAATCAAGAAAGACTATATTTAAAACATAAAGAATGATGTTTCCATCTAAAACAACGTATTGTATAGTTTTATTAGTTACAAACTTACATAGTTTAAGAAATGAAATATATCATAGTATTAGAATATCTTTATAAATATAATGGAAATAACATATTGTATAGTTTTATAAATAGAATATGGGTGATAAACACATAAACCCTAAACCCTAAACATTAATGGAAATAACATATTGTATAGTTTTATAAGAGATGGAGTTTCGAACAGTCGATCATTTACAACGTTTCTAAACTCTACAGTCTACATCACCAAACCCTAAACCCTAAATAGAATGGAAATAGCATATTGTATAGTTTTATTAGAATATCTTTATAAACACAAGTTACATTTCTCATTCAATGCTCAATTAGCTTTTATTGTAATATTTCCTATATAATTTAACAATATGCAATCAAAATCAAAATGACACCAATACCATAGTGACAATCTCTTCCTTTAATAATTCAAAGGTTTGGAGTTCAAACCTCGAAAAAAATTCATCCAAGAAAGTGTATTACATAATAAAATATTCATATTAATAATTTTAAAATATTTAATTAAAATTAATAAGGTGTTTATAATGAGGGAAGTGGGCGGTAAGGTCTTTTTGGCCAAATTTGAACACTCTCTAACCCCCTCCTAAAATTAATTTAGTTTGTAGCCTTCCTTTAATATAAAACACCCATTTCCCATTTTTCCCCTCTTTCTCTTCCTCCATTCCCCTCTCTCTCTCTCTCTCCCTCTTTCTCTACTCTCTCTTCTCTCTCATCTCCCTCTTTTGTTCATCCTCCCGATCCAATCGGTGATGGCGGCGCGACGACCACCGGTGACGGCGACGACGGCCAGCAAGGTGAGGCAGCGACGAGCGTTGGTTGTAAGCGAGTGGGTTGACCGGGGGTTCCGACGGCAACGAACGGTGGCGGCGAGCGAAGTGGTTCATCGAGACTTCCGACGACGACAACCGGTGGCGACAAGTGAGGTAAGCATCTCGGTAGACATAGATCTAGATCTAGGGTTTCTAGATCTAGATCTAGAAATTGTAGATCTAGATCTAGAATTTCTAGATCTAGATCTAGAAAAGCTTTTTGTTATGAGTTTGTGTTTATGGGTTATGGGTTTTAGTGTAATAGGTTTTGTGTTTATGGGTTTTAGTGGTGATACGCCTTTTGTTACGGATTTTTTGTGTGACAGCTTGTTTTTGGTTCGTATGACAGGTTTTATGTTTATAGGTTTGTGTGTGTGACAGGTTTTTGTTCTAGGTTTTGTGTGTGACAGGGTTGTTGTTATGGGTTTTGTGTATGACAAGGGGTTTTGTTATGAGTTTTTTTGTGTGACAAGGTTTTTGGTCTGTTTTTTGTGTATGATAAGGGGTTTTGTTATGGGTTGTGTGTGTGTGACAAGTTTTTTGTTATAGGATTTATGTATGACAGGGTTTTTGGTATGTTTTTTGTGTGTGACAAGTTTTATGTTATGTGTTTTGTGTGGCAGGCTTGTGTGACATGGTTTTTGGTCTGTTTTTTTGTGTATGATAGGGTTTTTGGTCTGTTTTTTGTGTATGACAGGGGGGTTTGTTATGGGTTGTGTGTGTGTGACAAGTTTTTTGTTATAAGTTTTACGTATGACAGGGTTTTTGGTATGGTTTTTGTGTGTGACAGGGTCTTTGGTATGGTTTTTGTGTGACAGGTTTGTGTGACAGGTTTTGTTATGGTTTTTGTGTGTGACAGCTGGGTTTTTGTTCGTATGACAGTGTTTGTGTTAATAGGTTTGTGTGTGTGACAGGTTTTTTGTTATAGGTTTTGTGTGTGACAGGTTTTTTGTTATGGTTTTTGTGTGTGACAGATTGTTTTGCTCGTGTGACAGATTTTGTGTTTATGGCTTTTAGTGGTGACAGTTTTTTTGTTATGGGCTTTGTGTGTGACAGGGTTTTTGTTATGGATTTTGTGTGTGACAGATTTGGTTTTGTTTATATATTAGTTATAATCATAGCCTATTAGCTCAAATGGTAGAGCAACGTGCTAAATGCACGGTAATGTGGGTTCAAATCCCACATAGGCTTTGTGTGACAGATTTTGTGGTGACAAGTATATTGTATGTGGATAATGGACGAAAATTGGGGGTTTTGTATGACAGGTCGTTTTTTGTTCGTATGACAGGTTTTGTGTGACAGGGGGCTTGAGGTGGGATACGGTGGAGTGGGTGAAATTTTTTTTTTGGTATGACAGGTCGTGTTTTGTGTGACAGGAGGGTGCGGTGGCATGATTGTAAATTTTTTTTTTGCCGAGGGGCATTTTTGGAAAAAAGCCTAGTTACCACATTTATTTTTGTGGGAGGCCTTCCACTACATAATGTAGCCCACAAGGGCTACATACCCTTTTCCTCCGTTTATAATTTAGTAATATTACCAATGATAAATTACTAAAAAGGAAAAATATAAATTTGTTTCATGGGTCATGGGTAATTGTAAAAGGGTGGAGTTGTAAGTGGGCTAAAAAGCCCAAATGTAGAATTACATCTAAATCTTAGAGTTGTGAACTTGTAATTTGTTTCATGCGTAGTTGTTAGGCCCATTTTAGAGTTATAATTTGTTCTTCTCGTACGTATGTGTATGTATATAATATAAATAGTAATTAAGTTTTTTTAATTAACTAAGTAGAAATTACATCTAAATCTTTGTCAATAATTTGTAGTAACTATGTTTTATTATGAGACACATTAAGGTACTCATTAAAGTGCCCAAACCTTCTACGTTAAAAACTCACCATTGCGGGTGATCTTATAATTTTTTTTAAAATTGAATCCAAATAACACCCAAATTCGAATTGACCCGACCGAAATGATCCGATTCGAAGCAATCCGAAAAGGACCCGAACCGAACTAGACCCAAAACCGAACAACATCTGATCCGAACAACATCCGATCTGAACAACATCCGATCCGAACTAATCCGAAATATTACGATCCGAAACGACCCGAACCCGAAGTAGACCCGAACCCAAACAACATCCGAACCCGAACCCGAACCGAACCGAACCGAACAAGATCCGAAATAATTGTTTGACCCGAACTGACCCGAACTGAACAACCCGATCCAAACTGACCCGAACAACCCGAATTGCTAGGTCTAATTACAACAACCCACCATTTACACCTTATAGAGAAAGAAGAGAATTTTCAGAAAAACACAGATTTTCTTTTAGTTTTGCATCACTGCCTGGCTACATAGCTTCAGCCTTTACTCTAAATGAAGCCCCATAGTCAAAAGAAGATGAGACATTAAATGAGTAGGGACATTTCGCATTTGACCTAAACGCGCCACCTGGGGACATTCTTCCCGATGACTTTCTTCCTCAAACTCAAGGAGGGCATCAAATATCAACGAACCAGCAACATCATCAGCCATATAGCACAAGGCTCATCAGTCAAAAGCAGTTCCATATTTTAGTGAAGCTTCTACACTTGGCAGTGGGGGTATCTTCCTAAAAATACTATGAGGATATAGTAGTTCAGTTCAATGTCTCAATACGCACAATATCCAAAATATGGAAGACAACCGAGCAACAGGAAAATGCAATGGAGAGACCCAATGTAAGTACATAGTATCACAAGTGTGGCAGGAAGAGGACTGAAGTGGAAAGGAGTAAAATAACAGCAATTGGTATGGGGAAAGAACATGCATCAGGGGTTTAGCACATCATCTCAATTCTTCAAAGAGTGCAATTCACAGATTAATCAAAAGAAAAGCAACAAAGCCACATACCAATCCACTTCACCTTGCAAGTCTCAAGGAGTATAATATGAAGACATGGTTAGAGTGGGTACTCAGTCTACTTGAAGGCAATACACTAGACAGTAAGACACAATATTACAACATGTTTGATTTTGTCCACATTAATGAGAATTGATTCAACTTGAGCAAAAAAACTCAAATAGTATATCTGGCACAAAATGAAAGGGGCAAGTATAGAGCTGCAAGCTCTAGTAAATTCATACCAAATGTTATATTCACAACTGCATTAGCTAGACCTAGGTTAACTTGCAGGGACAATGTACATTCGATTGAAAGATTGCAATCTTTCCATTCACATTTAAAGAAGCGGCAAAGTGAAAATCGAAGAAGAGAGACAAGGGGACCATTGTCACAAAGCTAGTTGAATCAGTAAAGAAACAAGTCACAAGAAGAATGCTCATATACCAGATTGTTGCAACCATTATGGAAAAATAGCCACAAGATGCACGGCATAAAATCCTCTTCATCCAACAAGACAATGCTAAAGCACACATAACTCAAGAGGATCTAGAATGGCAGCATGTATATAAAAAAAATGGATTCACATTCATATTAATTCAGCAACCAGATGAGATCCCGGTAGAAATTTGGATAGAATAGAAGCTATTCATCTGCTGAGAAGGTTGATAGAAGCGCATAGGGAGAGAAAGCGGAATATGCACATGGTGTTCATAGACATAGAGAAGGCTTACGACAGGGTCCCCCAGGAAGTTGATTTGGGAATGTTTGGAAGCCAAAGAGTTTGCAGGCGAGATTATCAGAATCATTCGAGATATGTATGAGGGGTCAAGGACGTGTGTCTGCTCGCAAGGAGGCAACACATTGTACTTTAAGGTTGGTATGGGTCTTCATCAAGGTTCATCCCTGATTCCCTTTCTGTTCACTCTAGTGCTAAACGTGCTGACAAGGGACATCCAAGGAGAGGTCCCGAGGTGTTTGCTGTTCGCAGATGATATCGTCTTGGTCGAGAATTCTAGAGCTGAAGTAAGCGACAAGCTGGAAGTGTGGCGAGAGAGGCTGGAATCTAAAGGGTTTAGGCTGAGTAGGTCAAAGACGGAATATATGGAGTTCATGTTCAAGCGAGATAGTAAATCTTCAGGTGAGGTGCGGCTGGAGGCGAGGTCATTGAGAAAAAAGAGAACTTCAGGTATTTAGGATCTATTTTGCAGAGTGATGGGAGTATTGGTGAAGATGTTAGGTACCGGATTTAGAGAGGTTGGCAGCTTCGGGGGTTTTGTGTTACAAGAAGGTCCCGCTCAAGCTCAAGGGCAAGTTTTACAGATCTGTTATAAGGCCTGCGATTCTTTATGGCGTAGAATGTTGGCCAACGACAAAGGCACAAGAACAGAAGCTCGCAGTTGTAGAGATGAGGATGCTTAGATGGATGTGTGGCCACACGAGGATGGATAGGATCATGAATGACGAGATCAGAGGTAAATTAGGGGTAGCAGGCATAGGAGACAAGCTTCGGGAGTCGAGACTTCGTTGATTCGGGCATGTTCAGAGACGGAGCCCTAACGCCACAGTTAGGAGGTGTGAGCGCTTGGACTTTGGGGTATGTCGGAGAGATAGAGGACGGCCGAAGAAGCGATGGATGGATAACATTAAGCAGGATCTCAGCCTGTTAGGGATTTTAGTAGACCTAGTTCAGTGTAGAAAGAGTGGGAAGGAGAAGACCAGAGTGGCAGACATCGAGGCAGCTACTTGAAGGAGTTTGTCTTTATTTTTTTTTGTCTCTCTTTTATTTTTATAAAGCTAGTTGTTTTTCGACTCTTGGGTTTTCTCGAGCGCTTTCCATCTAGGTCTGGATTGCCCCCATCTTGACCCCCCAGACCCTGCACGCGCGGGATTCACTGGGTGTGTTGTTGTTGTTGTTTAATTCAGCAACCAGCCAATAGTCTAGATTTAAACATATTAGATCTCGGATTTTTCAAAAGCATTTAATCATTGATGCACAAGTAAATGCCAAATGATATAGACAACATGTCAGATGCAATGTTGTTGGATCGTGAAGTCAGTTATAACAGGCGTCCTTAACAAATTAAGGGTGTCCTTGTGTAGCGGAAGTAAACTTTAAAGACTTAGACAGGTAATATGCGATAAGTAAAGGACTTAGGTATTTATAGAGGAACTTCTCAAGACCAAGTAGTCCTTGAGAGTAAACCTCTACCTCTGTTGAGGATTTTCGAATAGCCGTTCCTTATCTTATATATGAGGATTCCTTGTAATCTTAAAGGCGAGTCTACACACTTCTTTGAACAATGGAGTCCGTCCCAATGTTCACTAGTGAAACCCCTTCTAGCCTAAGACTAAAACCTAACCTCACAATGTAAGGACGCTAAACACACGTCCCTTATAGTTCGTGGTAAGTGAGAGTTCTCTCTTTTTGTTCTTTTTCTTACAAACTTGTTTTGTGTTTTGATTTTGCTTCTCACTTGATCTAACACCTAGTTCTTCACCGTTATTGGTGAGTTCTTGGTGAGTTCTTGGTGTTCTTCGTGATCGTGACGATATGCTCTGAATATTCTCTGAGAAGCGTGTGTCAAAATAAATACCCGAGGGGTATTTATAGTGGCTTGGGAAGGACATCATTCCTCTGGATGATCATGCCCTTCAGTACGTTGCAATAGGGATCAGCTTCCACGTGTCCTTAGCGGTGTTGAGGGAAGTTTCATAGCAACTTCTGTAGAAACCGTCTACAGGATCTGCTTCCACGTGGTGATGAACTCATATACATGATTTGCCTCCACGTGGACTCTATGATCAAGGCTTGTCTGGTGATGTCATCTTGTTAGGTAGCCTTGTAAGGACTCTGGCGTTTTGAGCTTGTGTTCCTACTTTCTACGAATTGCGTCCTCATCAATGTAGAAACTTATTTGGTCCTTAATCTTGAGAGGTAGCGTCCTTACTCCTTAGGGACAGCTACACAACTTGTTGTCCTTTTCATGACCTGCGTTCTTGAAACATACTTGGACAACTTATTAGATCAAAGTGAGTTTGTCATATCAAAATTAAGGGACGATTGTTTATGGGTACAATGTTAAGTAGAAAGGAGTGCTTAACATCATCCCAATAATTTCCCGCTTTTTGATGATGACAAACCCTAACATAATAGTTTTGAATTGAAACTTCGTTAGCATGAAAACATAAAGAGCGTCACCTAGGACTTAGCAAATGTGCACAAGTTTTCAGCCTTTGATCTATCTAACTTTTTTCAGCCTTTGATCTATCTAACTTTTTGGATTTTAGAGTAAGGGAGAGCGTCCTAAACAATTCTAAGCGTCCCTCAATTTATTTTGGAGCAGCGTTCCTTAAACCTTTTGCTAATAGTTCCCCCTTAACACTTGCATAATCTAGATAACTAATTCATAGCGCATCTCTACAAAACTACACTTCCCCCTTTTGGCATCATCGAAAAGGATAACAAGTTAATAAGGACGATAGTACAAAGACATAATTAAAGGCAAGGAAACAGTTAAACAATCAAATGCACATAATCGTGAGAACTGCCATTCAAAGGAAATACAAAAATGTCATTATAGACCCAAAAGATAGAGTTTAAAAAACAAAAGAAGCAAAGGCAATAATATACGAGGGATTAAGATTGGGAAGGAGGTGACCCATCAGAACGGTGAGCTTTTTCCCTTTCCTTTGCTTCCCTTTCTTTGGCTGCAACAGCTTCCTCTGCATATTCATTCATGACTGTCTGCTTCAAGGCTTCCATTGTATCAGACTATTGGCTAATGCACTTGGAGTAGTGGAGGAGATGCTCAGAGAACTATGTTTGAGCGCCAACCGGTTGATCCATGCGTTCAATGAGAGCGTTCCCCTGCTGACAAAGGACATTCTGATTGTGAATCATGATGGAAATCAACTGTTTCCCTGTATAAGTTTCAGGTTCTTCAGGAGTTGGATTGGTCTGGAAGGGAGTAGAGGATGAGGACGGATGAGCGTTCGGAGATAGAGGAGGATGCGCGTACTCAAGAGTTGGTTGAAACAAGAAAGTCTCCAACTGTTCAACTTGAGCTGCTCTGCGTTGACGTCCTCATCAGGAGTTGTTCCTCTGTTTGAGGGACGATGTCCTCATCAGGAGCGAGGTCCTTCCCTTTCTCTTTGGCCTGTTCTGCTTCAAGTCTCAACCTTTCTTCCTGAACCTTTTTCAGAGCTTTCTCTTCTTTCTTTTTCTTTTCAGCATCCTTGTTTTTCTCTCTTCTGCTGCTTCAGGACTGTAGGTAGTTCTTCATCATGCCTTATCTCAAGCAAGCCTAGGCGAAGATCCCAATGCATGCTAAGAGAGACCTCATTTTCAGCCACATAGGCGCTCTCCTCTTCAAGCTGGTCTTTGACCAAGCCGGGGAATGGTAGTGTATGCTTCTTTCTTGTGCACTTAGCCATATTTTCCAAGGATATGCGCAGAAGATTGATTTTTCTGGGAGAAAGGAAGGCGTCCAATAGCAAGCAATCGATTGTTTGGACAATACTCTTCTTTTTTTGCCTTGGCACCACCATTCGGCAAATGAAGTAATGAGCCATAGCACCTGTGTGGGTTAGGACATGGGCGACTCTATCATCATAAATTGGAGTCTTTCCACGAAAGATGTGACGAAAAAGATCGTTCAGCTCTTCACCTTCTATATATACCAAAGCTCTTGGACAGAAGATCCCTTGGACGGAACACTGTGCAAGGTTTCTGGTCCTAGACGAGCTTTCCCTAGCCCCAAGTGCGCCCTGATACTTCTTTCAGAGAAGGACTCTCGTTCTCCATCAACAAGGAACGTGCCCATGCCGTTCTCCAAGTCAATCTCCAAAGAGTCATAGAAGTCTTGGACCTGTTTGGGATTGACGACAACGGGCTCTTGGCCTAGGTGCATCCAGTTCTGAAACTTAAGCAGCTCTACTAGCTCAGCTGCTTCCGAGTGTTGGCTCAAGAACTGTTCTGTGAAGAGCAAGGGACTCAAAATGTGCTCTTCCTTCTTATTCCTATTCTTCTTTCCCTTTTTAGCTTTTGAGGACTCAACTTCATCGTCCTCATCATCTTCTTCATCTTCATGTCCTTGGAGATCATCAGCATTCAAGTCGTCATCCTAACCGACTTTCTCCTTCTTAGCAGCTTCTTTGGCTTTTACTGCTCAGTCCTCTATTATATTCTTTGGCAGGAGCGGACTTACCTGCTGCATCTTGAGGTTCATAAGGCACGTCCTCATGGAATGAGCTTGCTGAACTCATTAAGTTGGGTTCGGGTGGAGTTAACAAGTTTGCAAAAATAGAGAAGGATAATGCATCAAATGCCAACTTTCCAAATGATGCTCTTGATAAATGGCATGTAGAACCTTGGGTTTTACCTTCCCAAGTATCGCTCATATGATCATCCCAATTTGAAGGCCGGAATCGATGTAGCTAATAAGGAAATCGACAAGAAGAATTTGCCCACATATTAATGGAAGATGCAAGATCCGATCTCCCACACAGGAATGGAAAAGCTATGGTTGAAGAAACTATATATACCAAACTTACATGAGAAGGGTCATTCGGGAAATGAGCTTACAAAACCCATTACGTTCGGTTCAGGTGGAGTGGACGAGTCATTGAAAATAGAGAAAGATAATGCATCGAATGTCAACTTTCCAAATGATGCTCTTGATTAATGGCCTGAAGAACCGTGGGTTTTACCTTGCCAGGTATCACTCATATGTTGATCCTAATTTGAAGGCCGAAGGCGATCACGGTAATAAAGAAATAGAAAAGAATAATTACCCCACACGTGAATGGAAGATGCAAGATCCGATCCCCTACACAGGAATGGATAAATTATGGTTGAAGAAACAATGTAGACCAAACTTACATAAGAAGGGTCACTCATGGAATGAGCTTGTTAAACCCATTAAGTTGGGTTTGGGTAGAGCGGACGAGTCTGCAAAAATAGAGAAGGATAATGCATCAAATGTCAACTTTCCAAAGGATGCTTTTGATAAATGGCTTGCAGAACCTTGGGTTTTACCTCACCAAGTACCGCTCATATGATGATCCTAATTTGAAGGCCAAAATCCATCCAGCTGAATAAAAAGACCAAGAAAAAAAATGAACTTTAGAACTCGTGAGATTTATCATTACCAAAACTAGATGACAAATTATTCCAAATACTATTTGGAATATTATCTCAAACAAATGTAAATATGATTAGAGATCGACACGGGGGTGTGTGAGGACTGGTGCTCCTTCAACTAGGCTGGTTAATAGTACGCACTTTGAAATAAATGATAAATAGTAAATATATTAAAATGAATTGAACTAATCAGATGATAAGATGGACCAACTAATACCCTCATTTTCATCGCACTTAAACTTGATATTGGGCACTCAGACAGGCAAGAAGTTGAGAAAAGTGCTGGACTCTTGTTAATTATGAATAAATTATTTAAAAGGCTTATCATGATTCACACTATGAATAACTCTACATGTTGACTTTCGCTGTCTGAACTCTTGCTGTTCTGTGACTATTATTACAGCTGAAAATGTAAAAGGCCATACTACTAACTTCTTTTTTTTTTATTACTTTTGTATCCCCAATTTCATTTTGTTTTAGCTCAATTTATGTTAATCTCTACATTTTGGTTTTGTCAGCAATGCTAGAACATTGAATATTCTTACATGATTGATTGGTAGTCACACTAGTGTTTTATTGAGTGTGCAAGCTAGCTATGATGAAACTGTAATTCCTGGTGCTAAATTGAACTTTGCTAGATTAATGTCAAATTGCATGCTGTGATATGAAGATATGTACCTGCTTTGAGAAGATAAAATTTCATGCTGTGATATTCTTCCAGACATTCAATATATTATTAAGTAAATAAAGCTCAGATCATATAGTTAAATATTTTTTACTTGCTTCATTTCAAACTTTCAGCTTTTCAAATCAAAATATTCATTCTGGTGTGTAATCATAAGAAGGTTCAACAACACTATAGTACAAGTACTGTCATGTGTAAATAATAGTGTGATTGGGTTGCAGCAATTGTGTTTTCCTTTTCAAATCAAATGACTTGCTCTGTTATGTACTCAAATCAAATGACTTGCTCTGTTCTATTTTAACCATGATGAGAACAAATTGATTCGGCCTATTTTGTATAGGTTAACTCTTGTATTTTAGAGCTATATTGAGAGTGTTTAGGTTAGTTTTGAGCGTTATTGTAATATCAAGACCGAAGACACAAAGTATGAAGAATCAAGAGTTAAAGAGCTTAAAGACGAAGATTTGCCACTGCATGAAGGCCGCGGTCGCGTTGTCTATGATGCGGGCGCGGTGGCGTGGAGGAGCGAGCCAACCAAGACCTTGAAGGCCGCGGTCGCGTTGCCCAGGGCGCGGTCGCGGTAGAAGCCGACTCGGATTTGACGATTTAAAGACCGCCGCGGGCGCGGTTATGATGCCGCGGTCGCGGGTGTGACCGACTTCCAAGCGGACAAGATTTCACCGTTTTTATCTTGTTTCCTTTCTTATCTTTCGGTTTCCTACCTTATTTAGTCCGAAAAGGTTGATCTTTGGGGCTATATAAAGGGAACCTTTCTAGGTTTCTAGAGATAATCCAATTCTTGTCAATCAATTGTCTTTCAATAAAGATTACAGTTTTCTTTGTAATGGAGAACTAAATCTCCTCTTGAGTTTATTCAATCAAGGAAACTTTATTATGAAGTTGTGAAATTCTGGTAACCTCTTTATCCCTAGGTCTTTATTGATACTCTTGTGCTTCATCCCATGATCTATGTTTGATTTTATGAGCCTGATCAACTTGTTTGATTGACTTAGATCTATTGTTTGAATTAGGATTGGTTGTTGCCTATGCATCTTTCCTATTCTCGAAACAACTCTATTCTAGGACCGTGGACTAGTTTAGGGAAGAGCATTCAATGGTTAAATTGTGCATGAGACTCGTAGCTTGATTGCATGATTTGATTTCCTATTATCCCTGTGCTCTATGCTAATTCTAGGTTAAGCGTCCTTGCCTAGGGTTATAGAATTGCTTGGACCGTGGACTTGCGATTTCTAATGATTGGGATTGGAATTGACCTAGGTATATAAAGAGGTGGATGAATTCATGATCAACGGATTAATAAAGTGGAATTGATTGGATAAACTCTGCTTGATAACCTTTGATTGAAACCAACCTTCAAAACCCCCCTTTGTTTACTTGCATGAAAACCACTAAAATCTGAATAGAAACTGATTCCTTTGGGTTCGACCCCTTGCTTGCCTACTATACTTTGTTTGCATGTTTAGGATTTATTTTTGATACGGGAACAACGACTTTGCCCGAGTCACAAATCTTATAGATTAATTATATTTTGAAATTCAAAGTTACTCTAGATTTCTAGAAATGACTTGCTTTGTTCTGTAAATTATAATATTTAAAGTCGATGGCTGATTCAACATATTCAATAGCAAGTGCATATCTGTTTATGTATTATGAAATTAAAAGTCATTTTTATATTTTGATGAAATCACATTCTTTATATTTTGATGATAAAATCAAGTGCATTTATGTTGCAGATGGTGTGTTAGTAGTGTATTTATGCTGCAGATGGCTTGTTGCGGGATATATTGTTGTTTTGATGCATTCTGTGTTGTTGTAATGGTAAATGTGTTTTGATGTGCTAGGCAATGGTCTGTTCTGATGTGTTCTGATGTGCTTGGCAATGGAAAAAATAATAATTGGTCAGTTCTGATATGTGCTAGGGAATGGCTGCTGTTTTGATAAGTTAATGGGGCCTATTTGGACTGATGTGTTAGGTGCGGTGAACTCAGGAAATAGTTGAAAGAGTTGTTGGTCCAAAAATAATGTACAGGAAATAGTTGAAAGAGTTGCTGTTTTGGGATTCTTGTTTTTGGTCAGAGATAGAAATAGTAATGCATGTATTCTTGTTCTTGTTTTTAGGTAATCTGACTTATTTTGAATCATTGCATATGATCTGATATATGCTCTTGATTAATTTTTTGCAGGTCACTTTGACATCAAATGTTACTAGTACTCGCAATTGATCCGACTAGGTTCCCTCATGAAGTTAGGGTAGACTCGTACCAACATATATTTTGTAATTAATCTTGACAGAGTATTAACTAGCTAGCTATCAGTATGACATACTTAGATCTACATTTTGTTTAAAGATCGACATCATATATATATATATATATGTAATTTTGACTATGTATTTTGCTTTCAATTATATGTTAATATATATGTGGAAATATGAATTTTAGTTATATATATAACTAAATGAATTGCTAAAAAAAATGAATTTGTTAAAAATCCGTTTTTTTCAAACAGAACTTCATTTCTTGACGTTTTTAAACGTCAATACGTTTTGCATGAAAATACAAATTGTGACACTCTAAAGCGTCGATATGACATAAAATTTGGCGGCAAAATAAATTCTTGACGCTTTTATTCGTCGAGAAGCATACAACTTTTGCCAGCCACCCACCACACGGGAAGCGTCGGAATTGGTTGTCT
The DNA here is from genome assembly GCA_934048045.1 of Polygonum aviculare. Taxonomy (NCBI): domain Eukaryota; kingdom Viridiplantae; phylum Streptophyta; class Magnoliopsida; order Caryophyllales; family Polygonaceae; genus Polygonum; species Polygonum aviculare. The sequence continues at coordinate 19,796,059 of OW204025.1, read as the reverse complement.
TGACATATAAAAGCGTCGGGATTGTCGACGCAAAAAAGCGTCGGCAATTGGTGACGCTGAAAATTTTGACGCTTCACAGAAGCGTCGGGAGACAATTTCTCTACGCTTTTAACCGTAAAAAATGGCTTAAAAAACCGTCAAAAAGTGGTGTGTTTTCTAGTAGTGGAAAATTAACTTATTTAGATGATAAAGTACTTACTTACCCTTAACCTATACCATCCAAATATTAACCTTTTTTGTAGAAGAACTACTAGCTTTAACAAGTCAAAATTAGGCTCTCTGAATATTACAAGGTCAGCTTAAATCATCATTTCAGAAGATTTTAAAGAAATCTAAAAATAAAGGTTGTTGACTCAATAACTCTATAAGTTGAATTACAAATAAATAATTGATCCCTGATATTGGAAAACTTGAGTGAATAATACACCTAAGACGATGAAGATTGACATGTCTTCTAATAAGAAAATCAACCGCCGAAATACACTGACTCACACATATTAACTCATTTCCAACATTTAGGCTCCCATGCTCTTATATATGTGGACCAAGATCTGCTGGCTAGGTGATCTCTCCATCAAGAATAAAAAGGGTTAAATATGCAGATCAAACCAACATAAAAAATTTGATATCCTAACAAAAGTCAGCTGGCGACAATAGGAGGACAGCAAATTTAACTTGATAAACTATTGCATGAGTCTAACTTTTGAGGGCTATAGCAGTTTTGTAGCTAGATGAGTTGACGATTGACTTCTCATATCTACACCTATAAAATAGGCTCAATGTTTTCAAAATAAATTATGACCACGTTATTTTTATAATAAAATAATTGATTGGAACCTCCTTTATATATATGATAATCTTCGATCTTTTAATAAATCTTATTATTTTATATAATATGGTATTTTCACTCAAACAAAAGATAATATCGAAAAGTAATTTCCAAAATATAATTTTGAACTTATTTTTAAAAAATATAATATATGTTTGAAATACATTTCGTATTTCTTATAATTTTTAGATATAATTTGGATTTTTTGTTTTTAAAAAATCTAGACTATATCTATATGTATAAGTTTTTTCTATCTAACCATCTGTATTTATATTAATTAAACATGATATTTTAAATTAAAGTATGTAAATTTCAAATGATTTAAAAGATTTTACCTTATCTAATACAATTTATTAATTTAAATCTTATGCATTTGTTTTGATAGTTTAGACTTTAAATCATTTATAGAACTATCTTTATAATATTTTTTAAATTATTTAAATTTAATATTTGTTCAAATAAGTTTACTTTGTAGATACAATATTTTTATTACACTTGCCCGTACATCATACGAGAGTTAAACTAGTTAAAAATTGAAAGAGAAACTAATTACTATATAAGTTTACGAACTACTATTTATATAGTACGTCAATTGATCTTGGAATAGAGTCTCATGGACTTATATATATATATTGGATTCATCATACGTATACACATGAACCAATATACATATCCCATGTCAGGCACTCACACCATACATGATCCACCGACTTTAAGATCTATAGTCACTGCACATCTTTAATTTAGGGCGAGCATGTTGAGGCCTTAAGGGGCATACATATGATTGAGATTAATGTCAAAACTTAGCATGTGCGTTTGCAAACCATATACAGAGAGCCTCCATCTGTTCGAACTTCTATCATCATGCAAAAAAAGTCGGTCTTACATTTTTTTGTTTTTCAATGTACACATATCAAATTTTTTCCTTTATTTTTGATTTTTAGACAAGATTAAAATTTTGCTTAAAATGATGTCTGAGATTAGGAGATTGAAACCTGCGATATTTGTGTTAATTCCGTGAACTTTGGAGTTTGAAGTCGATCGATTTCCTAAATCCTTCCTGTAGAGGGCTTCTCATATAAATACTTAGCACTTAGTTTGGGTATGAGACAAACAAGTTATGTCCTATATATGTCCCTGCTCCAAGATAAAAAAAATACTCCGGGAATGTTAAATTTAACCTCTCAAATGAAAGTAAACGTTCTTAAGTAATGGACTTCTAGCACCTTCATACACAATTTTAATTTTATTTTTTTATAAGGAAAGTAGTTCAAAATAGCAGACATGATCAGTAGATCTAAAGACCGATATATTAGGCAGACAACACAAAATAGCAGACATGATCAGTACTTCAAACAAGTAACATAGAAATTTAACGAACGATCAAGTCGAGTAACAATGCTTGAGTTGAAGAAACTAGCGCAGTTAATACGTAGGATGAAATTAAACGGGTCATTTCTATCTACGAAGTGTACAATGGGCCACCGTGACTTTTCCATAACCTAGATGATCTTCACTCTTCATGGAGCCTGGCCAACGATCTTGACTAGATACAACTCAATCCCAATTAACTCAAAAGAACTCTAGAACAACATAATGACATTATTTTGCATTATAATTCAAAAAATTGCTCTTTGAGAACGTGCTTGATAATCGGAATAATGGCATTATTTTGCATTATAATTTAGAGTTTAATGTACTTTTTCAATTGAATTTTTCATTATAATGCATGAAATGCCCTACTCGATATACAATTAATTAGATCCCCAAATCATTCTACCAAAAAATTAGATCTCCAAATCAGGTGATGGCGTACAGATATTTTTCGTGGTTCGATGTACGCATTAACTACTTTGCATCAATTACAAAAAGTTATGTGAGCATTAACGTTTTTGCATTAATTAAATACCAAATGCTAAGAAATCGGATCACAAGAAAGTTCCAATCACCATGCGTCCATGCCATTTGTGTTGGTGACATGATGTGTATAAACTCATCAAAATGTTTGAACTTGATAGGTGGACAAACACAATCAAGGATAAAATTTCATCCAGATTGAACTAAGAATTTTTTTTGGTCGAAAATTGAACTAAGAATTTAACTGACCTAACAATTGACGAGATAAACTCATCAACACACCCAATGGTTAATTAATTAGTAGCCTACATTTTTTCAGAAGATCTCACTTACCGAAACATTTTTTTTGGAGTGATTTATAAATTTAATCAGAACTTGAAATCAAGTGATCACATGCATAAAGATTTTTCTTGGTTTCAACCAAAAATAAAAAGTTTTTCTTGGTTCGATGTACGGGTTGTAAACTTAATTCCTTATATTAATTTAATACTCCCTCTGTTTCAAAATACATGGCCTTTTAGAAAATGCACGCATATTAAGGAACTTTCATATTACCTAAATTACCCTTGTAAAAGTCATGCATGTTGTTTATCAAAAAGAAAAAACATACTTGCATGTTCTACTTTTTCAATAATTGAGGTTATCATGAGGGGCATATTCGGAAAGAAGAAGGAAAAAATATAAAATGGTCATGTATTTTGAAACAACCTAAATTGTCTAAAAGACCATGTTTTTTGAAACGGAGGGAGTATCAAATAGTACATTAAAAGGATACGACGGGTGTTAAGAAGCTGATCGATATGACTTAAAAGTGAAACTAAGACTAGTGTTAGTGTATGATTTAAAGTTGGAACTAATTTTTTTTTGTTTTTTTTTTTTAGTTCACAGGTGGGTAGAACGAACATGTGAAAATGTGGATTGCACATGTAATTCATATTAATGCACTGAGTGAGTCGAATGACTGAACAATCGATGACAGTTCTTATATATGTAGTACGTACGTAATAGCTTGCTGTAAGAAAAAAACGTAACCCAGATACTCTATTTTTTTTTTTGATCTGAAAACCCAGATACTCTATATGTGTAGTGTATACATATATATAAGCTGCTATTAAAATGAAATCTATAGCTCAAAACACCATAAACCCAGAGAACAACAAACTCCTCCATCGAATCGATCGATACGCGTACAACAATCAGATCGATCCTTGTACTCGATCGATCAATCAAATGTTTTAAAACAATCTATCAAGATTAAACAACCGCGCTCGCTAATCGATGGACCAATGATCAAGCGTAGCCACAGACGCCGTACTCGCAGGGGACCCCGGTAGGGCAGGTGCGGCTGCACTTGCCGCAGTGCGCGGGGTTACTGATGACGTTGGTGCAGACGCCGCCACAGCACCGCTGGCCAAAGCGGCACTTGTGGAGGCAGGCGCCGCAGTTGTTCTTGTCGCTCAGGACGTTGCGACAATGCTTCTTGCAACAATGGAGGATGCCGGTCCCCTTGTTTGCCGACACGCCGTTGCATATGTTGTAGCGGTTCCCGTACGCGCTCGTGCACCGCATCCCTTTCTTTATTATCTTCAGGTACGGGCTTCGCTTCGTCGAGTCCGACGTCTTTGATGGGGATAGGGGAGACTCGACGTCATCGAGGATGTATTCCTCGACGTCGTCTTCGTCGTAGGTGGCGGTGGCGGGAGCTTGGTTGAGGAGGACCACCAGGAGGACGAGGAGGAGGGAGAGAAGGGTGGTGCAATGGACAAGGGAAGCCATTTTTTGTTTTTGTGCATGCATGCATGTGTGGTACCGGTGCTATTATATATAGAAGAGTGTAAGGGAAGGGAGACTTTTTTAGGTTAGATTTGATTTGTTGGATGAAAATTAACAACATCATAATTAATTTCATATTGTAAGGAAAGAGCCTGGCGCAGAGGCTTTAATTGTGGGTGTAGGAGGGGAGTTCAATTCTCTATGCGGAATCAATTGGATCGAGTTTTGATTATAATTATTAACATAAATAAAGCATTGATTAGGGATTTAGGGTAGTAAATGCATGGAGCCAAACCTCATTTTCATCCAGCGTGCTTTATAAACAAGATGAGTTTAAACTAAAATGGCATGGATTTTTCTATCATTTAGTATTCTTACCATTGTAGGCTCTCTGGTAGATGTCGGCGATCAGAGTCAATAACTTATATGACGCAACTGTAGGTGGGTAAATGTACCGCCATAATTAAGGATAATATTTCCGCCAGCCAGGTAAGCATATCTAATAAATATGTTTATTAGCCTATTAAATCCTGGTAGTTATCCAAGTAGTTGGAAGATTCTATCCTATTTAAGAAGATAGAATTATTAATTGGGCTCCAAGGAAGAAACCCTGGCCCTCTCTCTCCACTATAAATACATGGCTTGGTCATGTAGAGAGGGGGGAGAAAAACTACCCTAGAGGGGCTGATCATCGCTCGCCCTGACTCTAGAGGGGCCGATCATCGCTTGTGATCGCCCTACCCTGCGCCTCTCTCTACTGTTACCCTCGCGAATACTCTACTGACTTAGGCATCGGAGGTGGATTGGGGGGTCCCCGCCCCCTTTGTCCATTGTTTTGCAGGTCTAGGTCATTGAAGGGGGCTTGGAGAAGAAGGTCATTGAAGAAGGAATTGAGACTTGTACACAAGCATATTTTGTGTACTAACAGCAGCGGAACTAAAATACAAGAAAGACTTAATCAATACCAGTTTGAACACGATGATTTAGATTGGAAAACCATTTACAAATCAACTAGTTTGTATATTATAGGGAAAAATCACTTGCCTTCCAAGCTTCAACTTGATAGGACTTGAAGAGCACTTCGCTCGTTCTATTGATTTCTCGGATTACAAAGGTATCATCTTCAATATCTTCACAATATCTTTCCTTAAATGAACTCGCAAGACACAATAATATAATCTTCAATATCTTCCTTGATCTTTTGATGATTTTTCCTTCTTTATATACTTGTTCTTGCCTTAAAAACACTTCTGAAGATGATGCACGTAATTGCCTTAAACAAAAACGCAGTATTGCCTTTCCTTAAATGTCGCACGCGTCTGCCTAGAGATGTCGACGACTTCATCGCCAAGCTTTGCAGTTTGGAACCATCAAAACATGAACGACTTTCTAACAACCATTAATCTTAGGGCACAGAATGAAAACACTGACGAAAAAGAGTCATTGGGACAAAAAAATAGTCTCATTTATTACTAAACAAACTTAGTAAAATAAAGAAATTTATTGATAAAAACAAGTATTTAATCCTTATACAAAAATTATAATCCTAAAAATCTTTGTTCGATTAAAATAATATTATAATAGAAATAATATATTATTATAATCAATCCCATAAGAAGCAAATTAAATAAAATAGTATAAGATTTTACGTCAAACTATTCTTTTGAATGACTGTATATAAAATTTAAAGTATGTTTTTAGTTAAATCAAAATCATGTCTTTAAGGCACGTGATCACTAAAGAGGCATAAATAAATTAGGAAACTAAGTTTGAATAAGGTAAGATTTTATATGAATCGGATAAAAAAAAATAAAATTTTATTTTTAAGGATGGTCAAGCCAAATCGAACAGGAGCTTCTCAATGTTCAAAGTCTTTTAAGTGTGGCTAAGCAATCATGCCTTAGCAATGACTAACTATACGAGCATAGACCAAATAACGCAATCATGACGAGCTATCTCAATTATATCAAGAATTGATCCCTGAATTGGACCCACTTTAATACCATGGTAAATTTCCAATAGATTGTAATTGACATGAAATGATAGGAGTTTTATATTTTTAATATAAGTCCGGATCCACTATCATCATAACTATATACTAAAGCTAAGATTAAAAATAATATTTAGCATGACATGTGTCAACTTCTTATTAGACCGCATCACCCATTTTTATTAAAACAATATCATTGTTTAATTTTGATTGTAGACCCTCATGTATGTAAAATATGACAGAATGTATATTATTGAAAGTATATCTATAAGTTTTCCTTAATGATATAGTTAATTAATCTTACAATATACTAGATCGGAGATTAAAATAATAATATATATAAAAGTATATGTCAAATCCAATTAAATATATAGTTGAAAATATAATCCATAAACATTAAAATAAATTCTACAAAATCTCAGGACTATTCAATCCTTATACAAAAAATTATGATTGTACGAATCTTTATTCGATTAAAAGAATATATTATAGCGAAAATACAGTATTATTAAAATAAATCCTATAAAATATAAATTAAATAAAATAATACAAGATTTTATATCATCAAACTATTTGTTTGAATAACTTTAAATAAAATTTAAATTAAGTTTTTAATTAAATTAAATTAGTGTCTTGAAGGTACGGGATTGATACTAGTTTAACCCTAAAACTTAATTAACTAGTAGAAACTAACTTAAATCACCTTAATTATAGTGATATTTTTCTATTAGTTGTGAAGAACTTTCCAACTCTTCAACAATAATAATTAATGTGAAGGGGTGACAATAATTAAATGCTTGACGGTGAAGGTTAGCGCATGGATGGAGGCTACTAGGGTGTACGTGGTATGAAAGTCAAACGATCTGGTAAGCCGCCGGGAAAGCCGTCGGAGTCTACTCACTCAATACGCTTTTCCCTATACCACCAGATCGTGGCCGTTGAGTCTCCCTCGCTTCCATGATCTACGGCACAGATCTTCTAATATGAAAACTGATCGGTTAATCGAACGGCTGGTGTCTCCATGATTGATTTCCTCGCATCACATGGAAGTTTAACTGGCTTGTTCGATGCGCCGCAACGCAAAGCATGTGTGTTGGTTTGTGGTGCTCTCGTAGACTTCGCGTATGTAATTACTTTCCATTCTTTATTTTTTGTCAAAATGAATTTCCTTTTTTTTAAATGGTAAGAATTAGGGTCTCGTCTTAGGGTGGAACTAGCTAATGACCAGCACCTTGTACGGGGTGTTGTTTTGTTTTTATTATCTTATATATGAATTCATTATAATAATTACAAATATTATCATATGTATAATTTCTTTTCAAACAGCGTGTATCTTTTAGATTATACAAATAACATAATTCTCGTAATTCATCAAACATTTATATAAAAATATTGTGTTGATATATTATTTTTTTATGCTTGCATAAACATATATATATATATATATATATATCGAGGAAGAATACAATAAGATGAGATGCATTATTAAATGTTATAAAAAATTAATAAAAATCTTTTGAAGTATAATTAATTTTCATAAACTAACTTATATAAATATATTAATAATTTAAAATATTTTTTATTTAAAATATTATTATATTTTAAAATATAGAGAATATTTAAGAAGATAAAAAAACCAAATTATCTTGTATATATGTTATTATATATTTTGTAAAACTTGATAAAATAAGTTATGTATAAATATGAATTAAAAATATTAAGGAATAATTATCTTAAAAATAAATCTATCTTTTATCTAAAAAAATAATCAGTATGTAGTGCTATGGTAAATATATCATCTAATATTATATTAATATTATTATTGTATTTCAATATGATACGATAGAAATAAATATTTAATATATTATTTTAATAAAAAATATGTGGTGTAAATGTAGTCATAGAATTTGCTACTAATGATGATTTGTAGAAATTTTCAAACTAAATTACGAAAATAATAATTATTTTAAGATAGAAATATATAATGATAAGATTGAGATTTATATATTACGATAGAATTACTTATGCAACTCAAAGTTTAAGATAAAACTAATTTTTAATTAAATGTGTATAAAATTAAGATTATATATTATGATAAAACTAAGATTGATAAGATAAATTTTTTAATAAGGGGGTGATGTGGTGCAATATGGTGACGAAAATTTACTTCCGCTTTACTATATAGTAATAAATTTAATAAAAATATAATTATTGGTAGATATAAAGGTATCATATATTATATACGTATGATATATATCTTATCTGAAAAAAAGTTCAAAAGTTGATTTATATATGACAATACATGCGATGAAAGCTATGTATTACTTTGTATATGGCTCGTACCTCTCATCGATCAAATCTCCAAATCTTTTGATATTTTGACAAATATAACATGCTTTATTATATGTTTATAATTTGTATAAAATTATATGTAGTATTTTCCAAATGCTTTATCATATCTTTAAAATGTCTATAAAATTATATATATTTTCCAATAGTATAACCGGTCCAACTTACCATTTAATTGATATAGAAGACAAAAGATAAAATTTCCAAGGAAGTAGTAGATAGATAAATTTGATATAGATATATCATAGATAATATACTACATATGATATATATCTTAGCTAAATTTGATAAAGTATGTAGTAGAAAGATTAATAGATGACAAAAGAATGTATATAAAATATACTATTTTAATAAAATGGGTGATGTGACGTAATATGGTGGCGGAATTTGCTTCCGCTTTAGTATATAGTAATAGATTCCTATGGCATCCTTTCGGATAAGACGGTTCAAGATAGTTTCTTATGAGAGATTGTGACCTAAAATATCAATTTTATCGGTTATAGCGTTACACTTGCCTGAGGACTCTGACCTATAAATACGGACTGACTTTAAACACCATAAGAATACGAAAATGTTTGTAATAACCCTTTTTTATTTCCCGTCCATGGGCAACTCCTGTGACAATTTTGATAACTATGATCTTAATTATCCCCTTCTACCTCAGGTTTTTTTTGATACAGAAAGCAACTAGTTATAGCTTACAATCGTATATACACATGTATTTTAAATAAAAATATTGGTTTACTAACAATAGATGTATTATAACTTAAATAGTAAAAAGTTAATGGGTTAATAATTGACTTAACAATCGTATATACACATGTATTTTAAATTGTAGCAATCAAAATTCAACTCAGCTTGAAAAACTAATTCGAATAAACCAAAATTTTTATAGTTGGCACCCGATCTATAAATTAGTAGGTCAACGAAAAAACTAAACTAATTGATTGACCTATGCCCGATCGAATTGAATCACGAAATTAGCTAACTTCACCTGAGTTCTTATATTTGCAAAATAAATAAATTTTCTTTTGAACATTATAACCTATTTTTATTATAGTATAATATTATACATTTTTAGTATCATACTATATAATAGTATTTACTTTTAATATTATTCTAACTATCATATTATTATAAAAATATGTTCATTATAGTGTTGTTAAGAATCATAGTTTATTAAGAATTGGTATTAGATTACATAAAAAGAATTGTATGTGATTCGAAAAAGTGATAAGTATTTATGAATAGAAAATTTAATAAAAAATTCATACATAAAAATAGGGTGGGCATGGTACTTTATTTAGATATATATATTGAATTTATTTTAATCTGTATTCAAACTGAGATGACTAAAATATTAATTATTATAGATCTGTGTAATGACCCGAAAGAATTAAGAAAGATTAAGGAAAGATTAGGAAGGAAAGATGAAGATTAGGGAGGAAAAGAGAGATTAGAAGGGGAAAAGGAGAAGAACAGAGAAGGAGATTTAGGGATAACAAGTAAGAAAGATCAGGAAATGTTATTAGTAATTCACGATACCTTTACACAGAGTACATCATCCAATTTATATTCTCTTTGCTACAAATTGTGCAACTAGCCCATAGTTTTCTACTAATACAAATATTGCCCTATCATTACAATCTGTTATTGAATAGGTGAAATATTAATTAATGACTAAATAAGTACGGTATTGCTACAAATCATATCTTATAAAAGAAGATTTGGTATTACATTAGATAAAAAAAAATTGTATTAATTAGATAAGATGATAAATTATTTATGTATAGAAAATCTATATAAAATATCCTTAAATAAAAATACGGTGGTGAGATATAAAAACAAAATACTAAAACTACCCTTAATTGATTCAGGTTTAAAAATATATATTGATTAAACTAGACCCTTACAACATGAACTATCCTACAACATCCTTACGTATGATGCCACGAAGGGCCGGATCGGACGCGAGCGATGGAGAAGACACTTAGCGAAATGAAACAAAAATGTAGTCAACAACCAAGTTGGTCTCCCGATAGATATGCAAAATGCTCCAACTATGAAACCATCTCAGTAAAGCCTAGATGTCCGTACGAATGAGCTCCACCACCCAAGGGCAACTCCGGTCATCTAACACTACATTGATAACTTGCAGGTTGTCACATTCAATACGTAAATGGGACAAGCCATGTTGAACAACTTCCAATATCCCTTGTCGAAGAGCCAACGCTTTGGACTTCAACATTGACCGCCGTGCGAAAAAAACAACCATCCGACGACACCGATTGACCCCTAGAGTCCCTGATAAAAAAACCAAAAGATGCAGCATCATCAGAGCTAACTACATACACCCTCAAAATTTAACTTAAATTCATTTGGATTTGGTTTATTCCACTTAGAAGTAAATCGGTTCGTTGATTCTTCTTCAAAAATATATTTGCTACGAAGGTACCACGCACACTACCATACGCAAATTATTGTTTCCAACTCTTCTTTAGTCAATATTTTCCTGATTTCCTCCACAAATTTGAGGGGTTGCCGTTTGTCAGAATCTAATCTTCCAATTTTTTGATGAATGTGTGGGTATGGACCCTAAAACATGATTTGTGTACATACATTCGAAAATGATGTGATACGCATCTTCGTTGGCTTGGTTGCAAAGTCCACACTCTTGCGACACCATTATATGATCGGTTGTTAATTAACCTTGTTTTGGTGGGTAAACCATTTTGACATATTTTCCACAAAAATGCTTATGTTTTGGGGGGATTTCGAACTTCCAAATCCTTTTAAGATCAATAGCCGGCCTTTTATTTCTATCTTGAATCCATTTTGTTGTGGCATTTGTTGAATATATATATATCCACCGCTTTTACTTGGTTTCCAGTACAACCGGTCACCTAGGTTATTTATAGGTAACTTTGTTGTGTAAAATTCGTATATTGTAGAATTTATGATTTACTTTCAAATATTCAAGAGGACATGAATTCGTATTTACTAAAACTGATTTCATATTCAATCCTAGCACACCAAGTATTTTATTATATGCATAGCTTTCGAGATTTTCACTCAAGAATTGAATAACTCTAAACTCATATTCAATTGGAAACATATCAGCACATTCAAATATAAAATATATACATTCAGATTTTGAAAATTTCAAGTATTCAAGAAAGCTGATTTCATATCCAATAGTTTTACATAAAATATTTTATTATATAAATAAGTTTTGAGATTTTCACTCGAGAATTCAATAACTCCGAATTCATATATTCAATATATTTGAACTCAAATTCATGATTTCTACACTCATATTGAAGATATAAAGATTCATATTCACAAAAAACTGAATTCACATTCAAGATATGTGAACTTGTATTCAACTAGTGAAAACCAATATTCAATTTTTAATGTGTGAAATCATATTCAAGCTTTAAAATCAAGTATTCAAGTATTTGAAAAATACTTGCAATTTACACTCGAATATTCAAGGGATCTATACTCGTATTAAAAAAATAAGGATAAGTATATATATAATCTGGAAACATATTGTTACATTCAAAATTATGACATATATATTCATATAACGACAAAATATATTCAACAATCAATTCTATTCAACAACCTTAAACGCATATTCATATGGATATGAAGCAAATTCACAATTTTCACACGCATGTGTTAGAATTTACTTTCTTAGCTATATCGCAAACTAATATGGAAATCCAACATTTCTTAATCTTCCTCTTTCTCCTTCCTTCCTCTTTGGATACATTGTTAAAGCAAATCTAGAGCAAACAAACAACAATTAGATATTAAAGATGAGAAAGCGAATCAACATTCAATAAACTTCAACAATAGAAACCAAAATTGAGGTTTGAAACTTACAAGCGAAAAAATCGATGGGTTTTGCCAGGACGAATGACGAAGGAAGAGGAAGAACGGACGACTGGCGAAGGAGGAGGAAGAATGACGAAGAGGGATGGAGTAAAATTAGGTCTCTATTTTCATCGAAATTAGGAGAGAGAGAGAGAGAGAGAGAGAGAGAGAGAGAGAGAGAGAGAGAGAGAGAGAGAGAGTTGGGACGATGTTAAGGACTCTTAGTACTTAGCACCATACCTATAACAATCGTCCCTGGATTTTGATAATGACAAACTCTCTTTGATCTAATAGTTTTCCAAGTAATGTTTTAGGAACACATATGATGATAAAAGGACAAAAAGTGTGAAGTTGTCCCTAAGGAGTAGGGACGCTACCTTTCAGAAAGGACATGAATGAGTTTCTATGAGATGAGGAAGCAGTCCCTAGCAAACTTTCAAGCTCTCACCTGCAACCCTGCCACCTCAATCTCAACCTTTACCACACTTAAACTCTCAAGCTCTCAACGCTCTGTCCTCTCTCTAAAACTCCAATCAACCTCTCTCTAGAAATCCTTCACAAAACGCCTCGCCAGCCAAAAAAGTGTCGCTGGATCTTCTACTGCCGGCCAGAAGCATAAATGTCAGGTTAAAGGGACGATTAAAGGTCCAAAACCTATCATCCTTGACGAAATGCTGGGTGACTTCATCAAGTCCCAGCCAAGGACGCTCTGCAATCTGGTCAAGGAACATATGAGGATGTGCTCTCCGGCTCAATTTTAAAATCCCAGGACGTTCTTGGAGCGATTTGTGATCCCTCGACTTCAAGAACTTGGAGGTAAAGATGAGCCCTATATGGGAGGGACTAACTTGTTTATTGAGGCCTACAATCACCAAGAGGAGGATTGGGTTCCAGCTCTAATGGAGGCAATTCCGGATCTCTCCAATGCTATTCTTCCATACGATCCTCTACCTCCTAAGGGCATCCCTAAGTTTTCCTATTCTATATCTCCCCCTCCTCCTCAAAGGCCTACTCTTGCCAAAAGGCCGTCCTCCTCTAAACCCCCGCCTCTCTCCAAATCTTCTCTTCCATCAAAGTCTAAATCGTCCAAACCCACGAAAATTGTGGATTCCTTCCTGAAAGAAGCGAGGACCAAGAGTAAACATGACCCAAAGACTCTCAAGAAAAAGGCTAAGACCAACCCTCCTTCCTCCACAAAGTCTAAAACTCCCAAGGCGACACCGTCCGCAACTCAAACGGTGCCGTCCCCTAAAGCTCCATCTCCTCCTCCTCCTCACACCCCCTAGCCCTCATCGTCCATTCCCCTCCACTTCAACACTCTCCACTCAACCTCACATAAATCCCATCCGTCCCGTCCCATATCTCCCCACCAGAGGTGCCAGAAACTCCAAAGTCCCGAGGACCTTCGTTCGAAAGGGACATTAGTGCTAAGCGAGGAGTCCTTTAGGCCGAGCTTTCTGTAGCTCGTGTGGAGATTCAAGAGGCTCAAGTAAGGAGCCAAACATACAAGCGTAAGGACGCTGGCACTACTCTAAATGTCTTAGTGCCCGAGTCCCCAGCTAACAAGCCTGCATCTCCACCGGCCAACCCCTCTCCAATTGTTAACATTGATGAAGATTCTAAGGGGGAATCAGGAGTGTCAGCGGTCAGGGAAGCCATTATTAAACAGCATGATGACGCTCAGGTCTCTCATGAAGAAGTTCAGGATGCTGAGTTTCGTCTTGAGGATCAACTTCCAAAGGACACTCCTAAGGACGCTAAGGAGTCTCAAGGAGTTGAACATGAGGAAGCTCAATCCGGTGAGCGTGAGCAACAAAGTGGTCAGGACGCCACTCAAACTTCAAATGGCGCTGGTCAGGAAGACGGCAAAGATGTTGAGAACAGGGAGGATGACAATGATGAGGATGAAGAAGAGGAATAGGAGTCCTTGAAAAAAAGAAGGGAAAGAAGAAGAACAAGAAAGATGAACACATCTTGAGTTCCCTTCTGTTTATTGAGAACTTCCTTTAACAACATTCAGAAGCAAGAGAGTTCATGGACTTGCTTTGTTTCCAAGGGTGGACTCACCTTGGAGCAGAGTCTATGAAAATAAATCCAAGGCAAGTTCAGGACTTCTATAACTCTCTTGAGATCAAGGTTGATAAGGGGAGAGGGACGTTTGAAGTTGATGGAGAACCCGCATCCTTCACAGAACCGAATGTCAGAACTTATCCGGGTCTTGGTAATATGCCAGGTGAGGATGCTCTCCACAGTCTGCCCTCGAAAGGGTTTGGGATGTCAAAGGAAGAACAGAACTCGCTTCTTGCTAGGACCTTCAATGGCAAAGTACCAATAACCGATGATCGAAAGGCGCACATTCTTACACAAACAGGGACTATTGCACACCATTTCATATGCAAAATGGTAGTCCCTCGCCAGGAGAAAAAGAGTATTGTACGGACCATCGACTATCTGCTCCTGAACGCCTTCGTCTCCCGCTTTCCCATAAACTTGGCCGCATTACTATGGAACACATGGCAAGTGCACTCGTAAAGACCATGCTTTTCCTTATCCTTGTCTCGTCAAAGCCTTGGTAATAAAGGAAATTGTTTATGAGGCTAAGGAAGATAAATAGCTTGGGATGCATTGGGATGTGCGTGCCATCATAGCGAAGAACTCCCGTCCTTTCCCAGGCGTCAAAAAGAAGAAGAAGAGGCTAGACTGAAGGAAGAAGAAGAAAAGAGGAAAGAAGAAGAAAGATTGGCAAAGGAGGTCGAGAAAGCTACTAAGGTTGTGAAAGGGAAGGACATCACTCCTACTGAATAAGAGCTAACCAAAGAAGAGCAGATTACTCAAATTGAGCATATGCTCATGTACTCTTCTCCAGCAGACGCGGACGCTCTTCCTTCGGATGTTCCTCCTTCCTCCAGTTCTATACTCAGCCTGCTCCTACCAACCTAGAAGCCTATTTAGGGAAAGCCCTTCGTGCCATGATGATTGAGAATCAGACTGTCTTGAACAAACAACTGAACGCCCTCATTGAAGGTCAAAACACCCTCATTGAGTGTCAATAGAGATTCACAGATCACATGGGGTATCTTTCTAAAAGTGTTGGAGCTCAAACTGACATTATAGAGGCTCTGAAGATGACAGTGATTGGAGAATACAAGGACCTTGATCGATCACCGTCCCCTCTTTAAATCCTTAATTATTTTGTGCCTATGCTACTTTTGTTTTTCCAAACACTATGATATGTAATAACTCTAACTTTTGAATGGAAGCTCTCATGTTTCATATGTGTATTTGATTGTTTAAGCGTTCTTGCATCTAGTTATGTTTTTATGCTATCGTCCACTAATTCTTGTTATCCTTTTCGATGATGCCAAAAGGGGAAAGTTTAGTTCTGTAGAGATGCGCTATATTAAAGTTATCTAGAATATGCAAGTGTTAATGGGAACTAAGCCAAAGTTCCAAAGAACGCCACTCCAAATAAACTGAGGGAAGTTTAGATTTTGTTAAGAACGCTAACCCTCACCCTAAAGTCTAAAAGTTTGATAGATCAAAGAATGAAAACCTGCTCATATCTGAAATTGTCAAGTCCTAAGGGATGCTGTTGAGTTTTCATGCATGCTAAAGCTTAATGTTCAACTTATTTTGCTTAAGGGTTTGTCATCATCAAAAAGAGGGAAATTGTTGGGATGATGTTAAGGACTCCTAGTACTTAGCATTATGCCTATAACAACCGTCCCTTGGATTTTGATAATGACAAACTCTCTTTGATCTAATAGTTGTCCAAGTAATGTTTCAGGAACGAATGTGATGATAAAAGGACAACAAGTGTGAAGCTATCCCTAAGGAGTAGGGACGCTACCTTTCAGAAAGAAGGACATGAATGATTTTCTAGGAGATGAGGACGGAGTCCCCAACAAGTAGGAACGCAAGCCTGAATGCCAGAATCCCTACAAGGCCGTTACCATGATGACATCACCAAACAAGCCTTGATCATAGAGTACACGTGTAAGCAGATCCTGTTCACCCGTCCATCACCACGTGGAAGCAGATCCTATAGCAAAGGACTGAGGAAATAGCTAGGAAGCTTCGTTCATCATCTATAGAGACACGTGGAAGCAGATCCTGTAGCAAGGGTGATGAGTCTTCCGTTGGATCGATCGAATTTCTAGTTCGAGTGAGATGAGTAGAGGTCGATGATGATAGGTGGTAACTTGGAAATCACAAACAGTTGCAATCTCAAAGGAACTTTGTTATTATTGAGAGAAAGATAAGTGATCAATCAGGACTTGGATAAACCCACCAAATCTAATCAATCAAGGTTACAAATGGAAGGGATAGACGCACCCTAGCCAAATCCAACCCAACCCTCGATGTTCTCACAAAGGCACGAAAACCAGTTTGGTTAAACACCCCAAACCAAGAGCAAAAACCAGTTTAGAGTTTTTGGGTTGTGAACGAAAACAAAGGTAACAATACAAGACCTATAGTTCCCTTTAATTAGGAGAAGGATGGCTAGAAAAGTCTCCACTTAATGGGGCAAGTGAAGAGTTGCATCTTTGGTTGGAAAATCAGCCACCTCCTTGCATTCCACTTTTAAAGAGAGATGATGTCATGTTGATGTTGTGGCTGTGATATCTTGGGCTGAGGTGGACGGCACATTGATGGGAAAGTCGAGCACCTTTAATGCCTCGGATGAGCTGGTTACTTGCAACATGGTGAAGACATTGTCTCGATGGTCTAGGGCGGGCTCCCATGGCTAATCCAGCTTAGAGCTGCTCTTGAAGGATCCTAGCTCGTTGCCTTGTAATGGGGCCAAGTAGAGGAGGTATCGTCACTTGCTCATCATCTTGGCCTGGTTGTGTGGATGTGGGCACGTCGTGGCTCGAATCTTGATGTGGCCTAGGTTGGGACACATCATCCCCTCCCCCTTTGGAAGGATTCGACCTCGAATGTTCGTGTTCATCCTCGCTCTCACCTGAAACAAAGGGAGACAAATCCGAAACATTGAAAACATCATGCACACCATACTCACTAGGCAATTCAAGTCTGTATGCATTGTTGTTGATTCTCTCGAGCACTTGAAAAGGGCCATCCCCTCGAGGCTTTAACTTGGAGTTTCGGAGAGTTGGAAATCGATCCTTGTGAAGGTGTACCCACACAAGATCTCCTGGCTCTAGTATCACTTCCTTGCGTCCCTTGTAAGCAATTTTGACATATTGAGACGTTCTCTTCTCAATTTGGGCAGGAGTGGCCTCATGAAGGGCTTTGATGTTCTCAGCCCGAGTAACGCCTTCCACATTCTCCCTGTCTTTGATAGTGAGCAGGACAAGGTATAAAGGAGTAGTGAGGTTCTTGCCATAAACAACTTCAAAGGGGGTCTTCTTGGTGGCTGAACGGACTGACCGGTTGTATGCAAACTCAATGTAGGCTAGACATTCTTCCCACCTACGCAAGTTAGTTCCCAACAAAGAACGAAGAAAAGCACCTAAAGTACGGTTAACTACTTCAGTTTTCCCATCTGTTTACGGGTGACATGAGGTGGAAAATAGCAATTTAGTCCCCATTTTAGCCCATAGAGTTTTCCAAAAGTAACTCAGAAATGTAGCATCCGGATCAGACACGATGGTCTTAGGGACGCCATGAAGCCTAAAAATTTAAGTAAAGAACAAGTCAGCCACATGAGTGGCGTTGTCGGTCCTATGGCAAGCAATGAAATGCACCATTTTAGAAAACCGATCCACCACTACAAAAATGGAATCTCGGCCTCTTTTTGAACAAGGCAAACCCAACACAAAGTCCATCGATATATCTTCCTAAGGTGAGTGTGGGATAGGGAGAGGAGTATACAACCCATGAGGATTGAGCTTAGACTTAGCACGCAAACAAACAATACATGAAACACAAAACTTTTCTACATCCCTAGACATTCGAGGGCAAAAGAAATGTTCTTTAAGCATGGAAAGGGTCTTAGAAATGCCAAAGTGTCCCATCAAACCCCCACCATGAGATTCATGCACAAGCAGCCTACGAATGGAATTACTAGGAATGAAAAGTTTATCACCCTTAAAGAGGTACCCATCATGTTAAAGTATGACTCTTTGCTACCAATTTTAGAGCATGCAACATATGTATCTCCAAAATCCACATCAATTGCATATAAATTCCTCATGAAGGTAAATCCTAACATGTGGGCATCTAAAGAAGAGATCATGGTGTACCTTCTTGACAAAGCATCCGCCACCACATACTCTTTTCCCTTCTTATGTTTGATCACATAAGGGAAAGACTCAATAAACTCGACCCACTTGGCGTGTCTCTTGTTCAACTTGGCTTGACCTCGAAGGTATTTGAGAGTCTCATGATCTGAGTGTATAACGAATTCCTTGTGCGACAAATAGTGCTCCCATGTCTTGAGCACACGCACTAAAGCTAGAAGCTCCTGGTCATAAGTTGGGTATCTCAGTTCGGCCCCACTTAATTTCTCACTAAAGTAGGTGATGGGCCGACCCTCTTGCATAAGCACCCCTCCTAGGCCTACACCGGAGGCGTCACACTCTACCTCGAAAGTCTTGGAAAAATCAGGGAGGACTAGCAAAGGTGCATTTGTGAGCTTTTCCTTTAAGGTGGTGAAGGCTTATTCTTGAGCGCCTCCCCACTTGAAGGGGGCATTCTTCTTTGTTAGCTCGGTCAGAGGCGATGCAAGGGTGCTGAAGTCCCTTATGAAGCGTCTATAAAATCCCGCCAACCCAAGGAAGCACCTCACTTGGGTCATGGTCATGGGCGTGGGCCAACCTCTTATAGCCTCAACCTTGGTTTCATCTACTTGAACACCTGACTTGCTCACCACAAAACCAAGAAACACAACATGATCGGAGCAAAAATGACATTTACCCATGTTAGCCTAAAGTTTCTCTTACCTAAGCTCCTCAAGGACTTGACTAATATGCTTCAGATGCTCAGTTAAGGAGCGACTATAAACCAATATATCATCAAAGTAAACTACGAAAAATTGACCTATAAACGTCCTAAGAATATGGTTCATCAAACGCATAAAGGTACTAGGGGCATTGGTAAGGCCAAATGGCATAACTAACCATTCGTAGAGTCCTTGTTTGGTCTTAAAAGCGGTCTTCCATTCATCCCCCTCCTTCATTCGAATCTGATGGTATCCACTTTTCAAGTCAATCTTGGAGAAGAGATTTGAGCCATGGAGTTCATCCAACATGTCGTCTAGCCTCGGTATGGGATGTCGGTACTTAACGGTGATGTTGTTGATGGCCCGACAATCCACACACATGTGCCATGTCCCATCTTTCTTGGGCACTAGTATCACGGGAACTGCGCATGGGCTTAAACTTTCCCTTACATAACCCTTGTCAAGGAGGTCTTGAACTTATGTTTGCAACTCCTTGGTTTTAGCGGGGTTGGTCCTGT
Source organism: Polygonum aviculare (assembly GCA_934048045.1). Lineage (NCBI taxonomy): Eukaryota > Viridiplantae > Streptophyta > Magnoliopsida > Caryophyllales > Polygonaceae > Polygonum > Polygonum aviculare. The sequence continues at coordinate 19,775,954 of OW204025.1, read as the reverse complement.
AGGCAGCTCGGTTGGGCAAGACGGCTCCAGGCACAAAGTCTATTTGGTGCTCTATTCCTCGAATGGGTGGCAACCCACTTGGCATCTCGTCGGGAAACACATCACCAAATTCCTGTAAAAGAGACGAAATTTCCAATGGGGGGTCAACTAGCTAGATCATTGTCACAAACAAGGTTTTCTTTATAAACAAGAATTAGACAAGTATGCCTTCCCTGAAAGGCTTTCTCTACTTCCTTGCCCCGAGCGAGCATCATATGTTTGGAGCTTCCATCAAACGCTTCCAGCTCCATCTTCTTCTTGGCTTTCCTCCTTAGCCCTTCGACAGCTTGATCGGTAGCCACCTCATGTGGAGCCATTGGGTGGAGAGTGAACTTCTTCCCATCCATGTGGAAGATGTACTCGTTGGAGACGCCTTAGTTCACCACAGCCCGGTCGTATTGCCAAGGGCGGCCTAGGAGGAGATGGCAAGTAGTCATGGCCACCACGTCACATACCACCTCATCTTCATACGACCCAATGACGAATTTTATCTTAACTTGTTCCTTCACTATCACTGGCTCGTTAGAGTTGAGCCAATGCAACGAGTAGTGCACCTTTCGTGGGGTGGTTTGGAGGTTGAATCGGGCCACCACCTCAGCGTCCACAAGGTTGCTACAAGAGCCTCCATCAATGATGAGGCTACACACTTTCCCTTCAATAAAACACCTCGTGTGGAAGATGTTTTCCCTTTGCGAAGACATGTTAGGTAATTCACAATTTAGCAATGTACGTTGAACTACAAAACATTCACCTTGCACAGCCAATGAATATGTAAATGTAATGCATTGAATAAGATGAAAATAAAGATTGTTACAACTCGAATAAATATTACAATAAGTTTGAAAAAGTACATCTATTTTTCAATATAAACTGATATGATAAAAAATATCATTGTCTTTTTCTTCAAACTTCATCCATTATTCATCCCCCTTCTTGAATAACTGCAAAACAATACACGCATATATGAATATCAATTCATGCATAATATTACACACAACTAATATTGTTGAACAAGTGTTCATCATATAATGCAAAACTATCAAAATGAAAATACACTATTGTAAAAGTTGTCATATAATCATTTAAAAACGCTATTGTATAAAATAAAAAATATAGAATAATTCAATTTTGTTATTTGAAAAAAAAATATCAATATGTAGAAAAACACAATAGACACACATGAAACAAAAATGAAAGAACACTCTTTTCATCTTGTAATGAATAAGTTCATGAAAATATTTGAAAAAGATTTAAAGAGAGAAACCATTAAATATTTGAAACTAATATGGGAAAAAGTTGTCTTATAATCATTGAAAAACACTATTATACACCATGATAAGTATGATATATTCGCTCATGCTTTTATAAAAGTAGGTTGTCTAAGCCATGTTGCTAACAACCATGATGTTGTGCCGTTTGAATGGCGTGAGATTTCACTCTCTAGAATGGTAGCTCACTGTGTTGATATTGCCCATTATATTTGAGGTTGATTGCATGTTTCTTGGTTGATCAGACTGATTTGTATACCTTGTGCATGAATGAAAATCAGTATAGGGATATAAAACCCTCCATGCAATTAAATGTACACAAAGGGACTCTAAGCCCAAGAAAAAAAAATCTAAACAATGGAATGGAGTGATTCTAATCTCTGCCGGGCTTGTCCATGTATCCATTTGGATGGACAAAAACTGACTGGGGTGTAAACCCCGTATTGCACAGGCCAACAAAGTTAGCTTTTTAAGTAATTCCTACATCCTAACTCAAACCTTGATTGAAGGTCAACAGACTAATGCAATGTCTAGATTTCAGGTGAATCCATTGGATGATCAACAAACAAAGATGGGTAACCAACAGAATAGAGATAGTAGCATAACTCTACCGATGCAAATGGTGCCGGTTGAACAAGCACGTGAAGATGGATGGCCTTGCTGTTGCAAGTGCTCACAATCATAATAAAAACATCCCAAAAAGGAAAAAATCCAAAAAATCAGTGGTGTTGGATGGTACCACCTGCACAGGTTCATAAAAAGGTATGTTAGTCTTAAATTTAATAAAAAGTGTATATATAAACTAGTAGATGACCCGTACCTTGTACGGGGGTGTTATTTATTTATTTATTTATAACTTTGTATATGAACTATAACAATTACAAATATTATGCATAATTTGTTTTATAATGATGCTTCTTTTTTGGATTATAAAATGATATAATTCCTGTATACCATCAAATATATTTATATTTTATTTATATGCTTAGTTTTTATACATACCTAAACATATATTTAACTAATTGAAGAAGAATGACATAAGATAAGATGCATTATCACATTTTATTAAAAAGTGATAAAAGCCTTTTGATATTTAAATTAAATCACGTAAACTAACTTATATAATAAAATCAATAACTTTAAACAAAAACTCGGATTAATATGTTATTACATTAAAGATGTTAATAATATTTAATGAGATAAAATAGAAATCCAAATTATCTTGTATATATTTTATTATTTTCTGAAAAAATTATTAAATAAGAAATATGTAAATACTTATTAAAAGTGATAACTAATCATTATCTTAATTAACAAATCTATCTTTTTTTTTCTATAAGCGTAATCAATATGTACTATTAGAGATATATTTATGGTAAATATAATATCTATGCTTTTTATTGATATTTTATATATGATATGATAGTAAAACATGTATTTAATATATATATTATTTTAATATAATGAATATTTGTTGTAAATATAGTGATAGAATTTTCTACCATTGATGATTTAAAATATATACCTTAATAAAATTACGAAATTAGTTTTATAATTAATATGCTATTTAATGAAATGGGTAAAGTATTTATGATTTATACATTATGACTAAAATATATTTTTTAAATAAAAAGTTTATGATAGATCTATGTATTAATTAAATGGGTTTAATGATAAGACAGAGATTTATACATTTGGATAGAATTATTAGTTAATCAATTAAAATTGTAAGATAGAACTAATATCTTATAAAAGTATGTATAAGATAAAATTTTAAATAAAGTGGTGATGTGGCGCAATATGGTCATAGAATTTGCTTCCGCTTTAGTATATAGTAATAGATGCTTTGAACTGGGCTTTATAACGGCCTTTAGGCATGTGAACCGTGTTTTTTGTAAGCATAAGAGCAGATATATGTTTGGATCGGATCATGTTTATAAAAATTCTAGATTAGTAAAATCTTGCTTGTACTCTAGTGATGTTTTCACTATAATGTCATGGTATATTGAGATTCTGTGCATTTGTCTTATATTTGTAATTGTATTTATGAGCTTCGATACACATAAAATTGATCACGAAACTGCTGACAAAATCAGCTGTTGTAGAACACAGACCAAAGGCATTCTAAAGCCTATAAACATAAAAGTTCGACTAGGAGATAAAACTCCAATAAAAGTGCAGGGCTGGTTTTTTGTAAATGGGAGTTCTGGGCTCTCCTGTGATTATTAAGACCATGCAAAACCCCTAATAGTAGTCCATACAAAGGACAAGAAACTAGGAAAACGCCTGAAAGTACGCAACACACTTGTATGTGTTCCCATAATGTACAATACAAAATTCAAAAAAAACAAAAAAGGTAGAAAATTAATGAACTCGAACAAAACGATCCTCTTTAAGGAGACATTAAACATAGGGTCAAAACCCAAAATCAAGAAAGTTTATATATGAAGATATGTCTTTGGAATTGCAGGGGGCTTAAAAAAGCCACCCGTTAGACTGAAATTAACGCCCTATGTGATTTAGAAAGAATTTAATTGATAGCACTGGTTGAAACAAAGACCCAACAACTTCCTAACCCAATAAAATGGGAAAAGCTAGGGTTTGATTCGTATGAATTCAATCCAACAATTGGCATGGCAGGCGGCATCCTGATCTTATGGAAGAACCACCAATTGATGAACGAAAACCTAAAAGTATGCTTAAAAGAAGAACGTTTCACCGCAATGAACTTCTCAAACCTAGAAAACAACAAAAAATTTATCATAATTGTTGCGTACGCACCACCTAATACGAAAGACAATAATGAATTTTGGGAAAAAAATCACAAAATTCATCAATCAATGTAACTCACCTTGTCTAGTAATAGGAGACCTCAACGAAATTCAAAACTCAAGTGGAAATCTGGGTGGAGAAAGTCCAAATTCGTCTAAATATGAAAGACTCGATCTCATACAATTTAAAAATGATTATGACCTTCTTAACATCCCAACAAGTGGAAACAAATACACATGGACAATCCAAGTCAATGGAAAACATGACATATGAAAAACTAGATAGAACACTTGTCAAGGACCAAATTAGTCAATAGTATCCAAGCCTATCTACCAAGAACCACCAATGCTCATCGTCAGATCACTGCCAATGACATGCAATATCCCGACAAAAAGTATCAATAAAGCAAGACCATTCAAATTTATAAAAATATGGACCACCCGAAAGGATTTTGAAAATATAGTCAAACAGATCTGGCCGGAGACACAACCCTAGCGGATCGCACATGTTCAGACTAACTAAGAAAACACAATTACTGAAAACAAAAACAAAGGAATGGAATAAACAAACTTTCGGAAATAGTTTTGAACAAATAAAAAAAGTAGATAAAGAACTCTTACAAATCCAAAAAGTCATAATCGAAAAAAACAACAGAACTCTATTTGGAAAACAAGAGAGACTAAATAAGAACAGAGATTGTCTAATCCAATTCAACCACTCATACTGGAAATATAGAGGGAAAAATTCTCACCTCAAATTGAATGATTAAAACATTAAATACTTCCACCGAATTCCAATGGGGAGGAGAAATAAAACAATAATCAAAGAACTAAAAACAAGAGAAGGAGTCACCCTGACGGGGCTACAAAACATTAAAGGTGGAATTTTCAAAAAAGATTTTCAAGCAAGATTCCAACACTTCGAAACGAACCGCACAAAAATGGACACGATCACTGGAAACATCAAAGAAGAAATAATGAGAGAAGACAGCATAATGCTCACAAAGCCAATAACTACCCAAGAAATAAAAATTGCAGTTTTTGACATCGAAGATGATAAATGACCCGGACCTGACGGTATGTCAGCATGCTTTTATAAAAAACAATATTGGCACATTATTGGGTCACAAAAGCGGTAAAACGCTTTTTTCACATTGGAAAAATGTTAAAGCAAATTAACCATATGTTCATCACACTTCTGCCAAAATGTGACAACCCAAACACCACAAACCACTACAAACCAATAAGTTTATGTAACACGATTTATAAAGTCATATCAAAAATAATTACAGCAAGACTTAAAAAGGTACTGGGAAAATTAATACACCCGATGCAATCCGCATTTGTAGACAATAGAAGCATACATGACAACACTCTAATAGCGCACGAGATCTTCCATGCGTTCAGAAATAAAAAAGAAGTGGGAGGATGGTTGGCTATTAAGCTAGACATGGAGAAAGCATATGACAGACTTTATTGGGATTTTATAATCCATATCCTAGAAAATTTTGGATTCTATAAAAAAATTCATTAACTGGATTAAAGAATGTATACAAACAGTGTCATTTTCAGTCCTTGTCAACAACGGACCAAGGAGACCCCTTGTCCCCATACCTTTTTATATTGGCAGCTGAAGTTCTCACTAGACAACTTCAGGATGCAAGCTCTAACACTAATAGTGGAATAGGAATTCAAACTTCTAGAAGAGGCACCAAAATACATTTCTTAGCATCTGCTGATGATATCATTATATTCGCAAATGCAAAGAATCAGACATGTCAACAGATAAAACAAATAATGGATGACTTCTGTGATATTTCAAGACAAAAAGTCAACTACCACAAGTCTGCGTTCCAAGTCACGAAAAACATTAGCAACAGCACAAAAAACCAAATCAAACAGATGCTACACATCACTAATACCACAACACTAGATAAATACTTAGGATGTCCCATTATCAACGAACGAGTAACCAAAAATAAGTTCAATGATATCACTCACAAAACAAAAAATCAACTATCAAATTGGAAAGCAAACACGCTATCACAAGAAGGCCGGAAAATACTAATAAAAGCTAATCTGTCAACGCAACCAAACTACTTGATGCAATCATTCTACCTACCAAAATCAATTCATAAAGACTTGGACAAAACAAACAAACAATTCTTATGGAATAAGGAAAACGGACACAAGCCTCTCATAAGCTGGAATTCAATCTATAGACCTCATAAGTTAGGAGGTTTGGGGATCATCAAAGCAGATGATATGAATTAATCACTATAATTAAAACTTCTATGGAAAATAGTCGCTGAACCAAAATATATTAGAAATCAAAATTTCTTCAGCTATAAAAAAAAATCTAATACATCATGGCAATGGGCTAAACTTATCAACCTTCACAAACTGTTCCTATCCATCCTTTACTGGCAGGTAGGAGATGGAAAAACCATTAAGTTTTGGAAAGATTGTTGGACTAGAGATAAACCACTCACACCAAGATAAAACCTGCGTACTCCTCCCGACATGGAGGAAACAATAATTAAATACATTAAAGAAGATAAAACTTGGAATATCCCGCTTTTAAAAAGGAACATCCAACTAGATAAACTGGACTTAATATCCCAAATAATCATTTCACAAATTTACGTCCAAGACAGATTATATTGGAAACCAAGTAAGAATGGATGGTTCTTGACTCAAGCAACGGTAGATTGGATCCATAAAAACAAAGAAGATCCCTCTCAAGACCTTGAGTGGATCTGGAAACTAAAAACACCACCAAAACAGAAAAACTTCATGTGGAAAATATGCCGGAATGGCTTACCTACTAAAGCTAGACTTGCTGCAAACCACATTAGAGTTCCACAGGGTTACGTTTTCTGTACGAACACCTATGAAGACTCATACCACCTCTTTATGAACTGCCAGATGGCAGCCAAAATTCTGAGGAAATCCGTCAATAGTAAAACAACCAGAATCATAGGAAATCTAAATCCAGATAATAGAGAACCAAAAGAACATATAGAAGAAATAAAATCCAAGACAACGTCGGAGGAATTCGAAGACCTAGTTGGAATCAGGTGGAGCATGTGGTTTTTCAAAAACAAACTAACATTCGATTCGGATAACCAGTCGAATATAACACCAACGGTGGTGTATGAATTCAATAAAAAATAGAAAGTTGAATGGAGACAAGCCAACCAATTAGAACAAGAAGAAAAGGCCAAAGGCCATAAGTGGAGAAAATTTTCGAAATGGAGTAAACCTCCACCTAACCACATCAAACTTAATTTTGATGGGATTGTTAATTCATATGGTGCTGCTTCCTTTGGATTTATTTTCGGGGATGAATCTGTAGTACCCATCTTTCATGACGGAGGGTTCATTGGTAACCGCTCTATGGTTTTCTCGGAGGCTTACGCGCTCCGACAAGGGATCTTTGAGGCCATCAACCGTGGCATTCCCCGCTTGGCTATTGAAGGTGACAATTTGCAAGTCGTTAATGGGTGCTGGGGAGCTAGAGCTGCCCGTGGGAAGTGGAAATGATTCGGACAGACATTCGTGGGTTGCTCGGGAATTTTCAAAGTTGGTATATCTCTTGACTCTTGTTCCGCGAGAAGCGAATGCTGCTGTTGATTTCATCGCCAACTCTTTTCATTGTGTCTCGACTTTGCATGTTTGTTCTGACCTTCCTCTTCCTTTGATGCTTGTTTGCGTCTCAAATGCTGCTTAGAAAGGTTATTTTTCATACAATCAACAACATTGTTCACACAATAAAAATTCAACAGAAAGAATGCATATAACGAACGAATATTACCTCTTTCGACCTTCCTCTTCCTTTAAAGCTTGTTACTATACTTTGCCATTGACCTATACAAAAAATTTGATAAATCTCACTTAAAACCCAACTATGAAGTCCAAGAACAACCAAAAAGCCCCAAACCAGACCAACAAGATTGCTACCGTCGATGTTCACATAAAACCTAGCTATTGCATACACGCTTCAAATCGATAAATCGCAAGGGTTGTTTAAGAATATTAAACCTAAATTAAAGCAATTTCACCCAAATACCCAAGCAAATCGATGTTCATGAACTGAAAATCTAAAGTCCAAACCCTAAAATCTGAAATCCAAGTTCGAATGGGTTTATGATGCAAAAAAAATCAAGAAAAATAACAAAGGAGTAAAGAAATCTTACCAAGAACACTTGGTTCAAACGAATTCGTCAATGTTGAAGACGGTTTGCTTCGATGGAGGATGGAGGCTAGTTGCTTTTGGGGAAGACGGAGAGATTGTTTGAGGAAAGAGAAAACATTGTTCTTGAATAATATTTATGCGTTAGGAAGAATCAGAGCAAGATATTTTTTTACCACCAAAAAACGGATTGCACAATAGTTACCTTACTAAACCATAACTAGCGGGATGCTATATTTAATCTAGTGTTTCCCCACCCCACCCCACCAATACACCCTCTTTTTGATAACTCTCGTCCGTCTAATTAAATTGATCTAAGGACCCTCGTTATATCCTCATGTTACCCTTTTAGGAGAGTGTTTTACTAAAGCACTAGCTTAACCTATCGTGTCATGCACAACTATTTCACTTAAAAATATTAAAATAAAATTATATGTTTATATGAAAAATATTATATAAGTTTTATTATATGAACATGTTTTTTATCTTTTAAAAAGAGTGTAATTGTTCTTGAAGTTCATATAACCCAAAAAATATATATAAGATATAATTATTTTACTCATTTGTATATTTTTATAAAATCTAATTATAAGAATATAAACTGATATTTTACTTACAATTTTGATCATATATTAACAACGACTATCATAAATGTAAATATAATTAAAAAAAATCATCAACTGATAAATTTATAAGGTTTATAAAACTTTAATAGAAATTGTCAGAAATCACAAATTTACTTGCATTAAATAAATAAGTTGAATCCAATATTCATAGATTTTTCTTAATTTGTTTGTGAAAGATTTTCCCTATAATGCTTTAATAATTAATAATTGACAAAAGCTTTTTCTTATAAGTAGATAAGAAGAAATTCAATAGGAAAAGCCTATATAATGCGAATAATAAAAATTAGTTTTTTTTATATATGAGGTAGAGTCAAAATTAATATGGTGGTTAAAAAAAAGACCACTTGTATATTTGTATTAGGTAAATAAGGGGTGTTTGTATAATTTGAGAAAAATTATGGGATTATTTTGTAAATAAGTAAAAATTATGAAAAAGATGTACGTTGTCAAGATATAAATTAAAATTATTATTTGGCTACAAAAACAATTTTTTTAATCAATATAGACCAGAAAATAAAATATAATGGGTAAAAAAAATAATAGATCATGTAAGTTTAGAAAATAATTAACTTAAGCTTAAAAGTGCTAAATTTATTCAAGTAAATCAAATAATAAATAACAAAATTATTATTTCTATTAAAAAATAATATATTTTTTTATTTTAAAAATTCTAAATTTAATTAAGTAAACCACATATAATTATTTCATAGTAATTATATTTCGAAAAGTCAAGATCTATATAATTTAGAATCATGTTTTTCAATTAAGTGATATATTAAAAAAGATAGAATATCTTACCCAAATTTTAAGATTTGAATATATCTTTTACATAAATAGATAATTTAATTTTATCAAATTAATTGAAATACCACAAATAAAACTATTTTTTTATCCAAAATAAGGTGGTTCCAAAATCAACTTTAGAAAACACAACAACAACAACAACATTTGCCTAGTGTATCCCGCAAAACGCAGGATCTGGGGGGTCAGGATGGGGGTATACCAAACCTGGATGGAATACGCCCGAAAAGACCCAAGGAAACTAAACAACCAACAGAAGAAAAACTAGGGGAAGCCTAAAGAAACCTTAAAAGGAAAGACATCTAGCTAACAAGGTGGGAAAAAAAAAAGCCGAAAGCCCGCACAAAAACCAAAACACCTAAACAAGAAGCAAGCAAGCACCGAGCCACCTAGAAAAGCTAACCGTCTGTCACCTTGGTCTTCTCTCTCCACCTTTCTCTGCACAGCGCCAAGTCCACTGTAATCCCCAAAACACTGATATCCTGCTTAATGCTGTCCATCCAACTTTAGAAAACATAAGTGATATATTAAAAAGATAGAATATCTTACCGAAATTTGAAAACTTGATCATATCTTCTACATAAATACATAATAAGAAATATAATTAGATTAATTGAAAGAACATAAATAAAAACTATTTTTTATCAAATATGCAGTGGGGCCAGAATCAACGTGATGACTCGAAAACGGTCGGCTTTTATAATATACTAGTACAAATCAATATAAATATAAACCTGAATTAAGTGATTCGAGATTAAATTTTGACAAAATCCATTTTTAACTCGAAAATTTATCATCCAAACACAATAGACCTGAGTCCGAACCTATTGACCTATATATGTATTTTTATTAATACAATGTTAATTTAAAATAATTATATTTCATTGTTTATATTTATATTTAATATACTATTACCATATGATGATATGGGAAAGTTTTTTCGCAATTTCTCAATATTTAATAATGATAAAATGTATACTAACTAATAGGGAAAAATGGTTAAGATATAAAAAAATCACTTGATTTTTTTTATTCGTATAAGGATATAACGTTAAAAATATCATGTTAGGAAAAAATCTTAATATATAAAAAATGAGATAAGATATCAAGTGAATATAATGAAATTGGATAAGATATAAAGTAGATATATAAGGAAATTGGATAAGATATCAAGTAGATATAAAGGTAAATTTAAAAAAAATCTAATGTACAAAAATAAAATAACTATTTTATTCAAGGCTGATGACGTGGCGCAAATTTTTACACATACTTGGGTTCCGCTTTATATTGTATTATATGTTGGACCCAAGACTAGGGGCTCCCTCTAGCCCAAAACCCGTACGCGTATCTAGATAGGCCCACGAGAAACGACGAGATCCGAAGAATCCGAAGTTGTTACATGGAACATTCCACCATATTGGAGATATTGGTGATTAATCAGGTTTTGGTTCCGGTAGGGACCAACCTTATGGTAAGGAGAGGTGCTTATAGTAGGGACTAATCTCAACCTTTAATCTTAGGAAATCAACAATCAAAAATTTATGTGACAGCTCACCCAAAAAAAAGACGCGTCTCTCCCCTGTGTCTTTCGATCTTGTGTCGCACGATATTTCCTGTGCGTCTCTCCTCCACTCCCGATTGATTTTTTTCTGCCCCGCTCCCCTCCTGATCGATCACAATCCCCTCCCATCCTGATCGATCACAATCCCCTCCCCATTCCAGTCCATGAAATTTTCAGATTTGATAATCAAAATCAAAAGCTTCTAGTTCATGAAATTCAAAAGCTACGCTAGTTGAAATCAAAATCACAATCCCCTCCCCATTCCACGAAATTCTTGTGCTCCTTCAAATCCAATTCAGAGGGATGGTTGAAGGTTAGTGAATGCATTATCAATTACATGAAATTGGATTTTCTCTTCGATTGTGCATATTTTTCAAGTGATTTGCGCTGAACTTGATTAAGTGTGTTGAATTTCGAACTTGATCTTGCTGATTTCGAATTTGACAGCAAATTGTGTGTTGAATTTCTGTTCATAGTAGATTAAGTGTGTTGTTGATGTGTTTTTGATGCACTGTTGACGTGTTTGCTGATTTTTCACTTGATTTTGTGATTTTTGTGTGCTGAATTTCACTTGACAGCAAATTGCTTGTTGAATTTCTCTCTTAATATAGTAGATTAAGTGTGTTGTTGATTTGTTATTGATGTGTTTGCTGATTTTCACTTGATTTTTGATTTTTGTGTGCTAAATTTCACTTGGCAACACATTGCTTATTGAATTTCTCTTGACAGTAGATTAAGTGTGTGAATTGTTAATGGTCAATTGTGACTTTTTTGCTTTACTGATTTTGTTGACCTTCTTCTTTTATGTAACCTACCAGCTGTTTGATGAAATGCTTGATCTATGTCATGAACAATACATGTTTTGTGCCATTTCAATAACAATTTGTAATTGGTATGATTCATACAAAAAATTAACTTATACATGTTTGCTATGGTGGTTTTCTATATGCTGTCAAGTGTGATTTTATTTAGGTTCGTATGACATGCTCTGCTTTTATGTAAAAAATTTTTGAACTCATTTGCACTAGTTTTTGAACTTATATCACTATTTTTTGAACTATGTGTTTATTACAGAATGTGATGACGTGCTCTCCAACTTTTCGCATTCATGATGAGATTTTTAAAGAATGTGATGCAATGCATGAAAGGCAAGCTATCATAAATAGAGTTTGGGCAGACACTTAATATTGTATTGGGCTTGTAGAGAATGACAATGGTCCTTTGCAAGAATTCACAGATTTGATAAAGGGGTTCAAGGAATCGTTGAATTCTGCTTGTGTAAGTGCACCAAGCAAGGAGGATTTAGTTGAGAGCTTTGTTGGGATTAGGGCTCTAAGTCAAGTTACTATGCTGCCACCAGAACAAGCCAAAAACAAGGGTAGTGGAAAGCGCATCAAAAGTGATAAAGAGAAATTGGTTGAAAAAAGGGATCGTCCCAAAAGGAAGTGCAACAGGTGTAATCAGTATGCTGATCATGACAGCATGAACTGTGAAAAAATGCAGAGTAAAAAGAAGAAGAAGACTTCTGAATGAAAGTGATCTTCCTAAAATCCAAACTCATCTTTATAAATAATTGAACTGTTTTCAGTAGAATATTGAACTTCCATTCAGAAATTTTTGTCCTAATGTTTAGGTCGTATCCTGTGATGTTTTATATGAACAACTCACCACATATTCGACAAGTATTGAATTCTTATCATTGTTCTCCCTTTTTCTGTTTATATGGTGATGGTGATATACAATGTAATCAGTTCTCTTCTTTCAATAATTCTTCCATTGACATCCTTTACTAATTTCTTTCTTAGTTGTCCTCAACAGCTTGAGCTTTAACTATATTTTTTAGATACACAAGATACAGAAAGTATTTCCAAATAAATTATTTATGTATAAAATAAAGCAAATAGAAAATTTTGAACTACTTATGTTATGTTTTTGAACTCATGATGTAAAATTTTGAACTAGTCGATAATACAATTTTGAACTGCTCATTTTAATAGCGCCACTTAATTTCCTGATATAGATTTGCACAATATAGCAGCCTCAAGAATTCAAAACATCAAGTTGGTCATTTGATCTTTAGTATCCCAATTAAGCTATAAAGATTCATCATGGGTTACATTAATATCCTAGTAGCCTATATGCATCCATAAGGTGTTTTAACCCTACCATGTCAACAACAACAGTGTAATTATTAGCCCCCACATTGTTTAAATGCTTTCCAAAGTTTTTTCACTGCCAGGGGTTATTAGTGGTATTACTCGTCTTCTTCTGGAATACTTTGCAGCTCGTTCCATGGAGATGAAAGTATTACTAATCCTTAATGCATGCTCACCTTCATCAACAGATCGTCTTTTCCTTGGAGGCATTTTCTTTTAGTGTACACCTGTTCAAGTATACACATTTAGGTTTTAAATTAAGTTAATAGAAAATCATGGACTTATCACATAAAAACTACTCATTGAATAATTTGAACTTATCACATGAAAATTTTAAACTTATTGCATGAGATAAATATAAAGCTTGCTACTCATAGAATATTGATTAGGCAGAGAAATTTATAGAACTACAACAGAATGCAAATAGTTGAACTACTTGTACAAAACTTTGAACTACCAGTATAAAAACTTGAACTTGAGATTAGAACGCATCATATTTTAAACCCTAGGGACACAACAGACATTCAACATATTTAAAAACACACATAGTGTGCTTTCCTAGATTTTGAAGCTGTGTTTTCTCATTTCAGGATCATGAAAGGGCTTACTTCGGTTCTACTGATTGGACTTTGGGGAAGGTACTTTTTTATTTCAGAAATTCAGCAATTTTTAGCTTAAGAAATGTTTTATCTATGATTTCATCAAGTACTCTTTTCTTTTGAAACAAATAGCAAGGAGGTGCACAGCCTAAAGGACCACTTAAAGCACTCAGGCCTAAGTTGCAGGTACCGGTTCTTTTTGCAATTGATCTACAGGCATGAGTTTGTGTGTCATTTGTAATTCTGGTTGCCATGTATGAACAACTTTTATGGACTACAGTACGTTGTTATGCTAGAATATATGGTGTTTTAGACTGTAAACATTACATCCAAATTCAAACGGCTTTGCAATCAGCATAAGAAGGCAGTAAGTGATTATAGATGAAGGGGAAAAAGACAAAGGCTGATTATAGATGAAACCATTCAATTCTTAGACTAAGAGTAAGTGGCTATATGATAATCAAAATTACAATCTCTAAGCTGGGAAAGAACCATCTATGACTTTGGATCATGTGTTTAAAGAAAGTAGTATGACCTCATTTAAATCTGCCGTTTAACCAGGGTCCATTATAGCAATATAACTTTACCTTAGAGATAACAAGCTCATCAAGATCAAATAGTTAGTTATATAAATCCTATGACTTATACAGATTTATGAAACGAGGATGATTAATATCAGTTTCTTCTCTCAACAACAAACTCTTCCAGCTCACAAAGGTCAATAACACGGATTGAATCTCTCTAGTGCAAGCTAACAGTAAGATCCAAAAACTTCCAATTAGAATATTTAACTTCCAATTCGAATAGCAGAATGCTAGATTTTCTCCATTCTCCCTATCTCCTGAGGTACAATTCAAGATCTAGATTCAAACACCAGCTCAAGCAAATCTCGAGACACAAAAACATAACAAGCAAACGATAGATTTAATCCCTAAACTGCCAAAAAGCTAAGAATCCCACGCAGGAATCAATAGCAATTTTTTGAACTTCAATCCATAAAAATTTGAACTAGTCATACAAAGGGAAACAATAGCAAATGCAGGAACCAAACATGCTCCAATCCATCCTTACTTCTCCACCAGACTCCAATGAAATAGAGTAGTACAAGAATTCGATTTTTAAGGTCTTCACAAATCAAAGTTTTCGTACAAACCATAGGACTTCACAATTTTGCCCAAATTAGTAGTATAACATCAAATAGAAGCGAACTCGACTTCTTTAAACGCAAAATCAGCAACTGAATTCAACAAAGGGGAGAAACCGCAACAGGAAACGAAGAAATAGAAGAACGAATTGAAGATCTAAAAAATCGACGAAATCAAAGCATAAAACGAGCAGAATGCCGGATCAAAAAACGAAATCAGCATGAACATGTACTTACTTGTTCGAATCAGCAAAGAAATTGATAATAGAGAGCGAATCGAAGCCAGTGGTTGTAGGGTTTGGTCGAGAGCGAATGGAAGAAGTCTGAGAGAGTTGAGAACTTGAGAGTCAAGAAGGGTTTGAGGCACGGGATAGAAGGAGATGACCATATTTACAATTTTGCCACTTAAAAAAAAATTAAATCTTCTACCAGATCGCACCTCTCTCTTCTAATCTAGCTCGTCCATCCGTTTCAATTCATTCTATCAATGGTGATTATTAGTCCCTACTATAAGCCTTCTCCTTACTATAAGGTAGTCCCTACCTGAACTTGACATTTATAAATAGTAGTATAAAGTAGAGATTTCGTTTAATTGGGATAGAAATATAATTTCCTTTCCATATCTCTATAATGGATCTTGTTACGGTGAAGTTTACAAAATAAATCTACCTTTAATTTTTACCTTTTGATTTCCTTCAACGGCCGAGATTTTATATAACACTTTTTGGTACATACAGTAGATTTGTAGATCAATTATTCAGTTATACCGCAAATCACTACTGATGTTCTCCCACGTTTGCTTCTAGTCTTCCACCACGAGAGAACTCCACTGCTGCATATTACTATCAGACTCTTTGATCATTATAATCATTCTCATCCCTCCATCTTTCCCTTACTAGATTTAAGACTTTTCTATTCTTAATGTCACTCACGATTTCAAATTGCAACACAAGAAGACAGAGTATTGAAATAGATTTCCCTCACATTGTATATTCAATTGATTCAATTATATTTCTTCATTGACCCAAAAATCATCCTATAACTTATATGGGAAATTATTAGCAAATACGCTAGCAATGAAAATCCTCCTAATTACACTACAAACCCTAAACCTAAATCCCTAATTCTAGACTAGTTCCTGGCCAATTCTCCTAATCAATTACCAAATATTGGACAATTAGGTACATAGACGTAAACGATAAACGGAGGATATTGTCGGGGAAGATAAAGAGACGATGGGATCGGGTAGCATAACAGTCACGAGCTTGAGGATGATGATGAGTCGACTCAGCGTGTGAGGTGAAGAAATAACAATAGGAAACTCTTATTATTCTGAAAAGCAATTTACTTAAAAGGACAATTATAAAAATTAGATGAAATCGTAGCCATTGAATGATATCTAAGGGTTGGAATTTAACCAACTCTATGTAGAGTTATTTTGCAAACTTCAACCTAACAGTATCCCTCTGTAATATAACCATGTGTAGATTTTGGATTGAATCTTGGAGTCAGTGGTGGAAGCACGTGGTGCCCATTGGGGGTTGTAGCCCCCACTGGGATTTTATAGTTTTTAATAAAATTATTAATATACTAATATATTATTGCCACCGTTCCAAAATATTTGTTCAAATAGCATTTGTACATGTATTAAGCATATTACCTATATTATTATAGAACTAATTATTAGTGTAAAGAAACATAAAAAATG
Source organism: Polygonum aviculare (assembly GCA_934048045.1). Lineage (NCBI taxonomy): Eukaryota > Viridiplantae > Streptophyta > Magnoliopsida > Caryophyllales > Polygonaceae > Polygonum > Polygonum aviculare. The sequence continues at coordinate 19,759,086 of OW204025.1, read as the reverse complement.
TATATGATTATGATATAGTTAATTATTAGAGGTCTAAATAGAAATTGACAAGAAAAGGTGGTTATATAGACAACTATTTCGAAACGGATGGAGTATTAAAAGCACATATATAAACAAACACAATCATACACTATAACTGAAATGAATTTAGGCCGTAAAAAAAAGACGGTGAAACATATGTTTAGTGGAAAATATTAATTATTAGCTAATTTTTTTAAAAAAGATGGATTTTTGTGTATAATAATAGAAGAAAACTTAATTTTGTTTCATTTTCTTTACTAAGATTAGGACTAATTTTATACTTATAGATTAAGTATTTCGGGTTTATTTCAAGTTCTAATGATTATACTTAAACTAGTTGTACCCGTTGTGCCATGCACGACTCGCGTTTTGTAATTTTTTGAATATATTATAAATAGAATATTACTGTGAAAATGTATAATAAAAAAATTGGCATAATTTAATTTCACAAAATAATAGAAGTCTTTAATTGTTCTATAATCAATTAAGAATATATTGTTATGCAAATCACGTACTTATATTTTATAGTCAATAATTTACAATATTTTACAAATTATATTTAATTAGTAGATCATATAAAAAACAATGTACTATAAAAATAAGTAGATCAAAAACAATGTGAAAATCATATAAAATATGAAAAACGTACATGAACGCAAAGGGAAAGAATTAGTACTTGAATGAAATTGACATTGTATGTGGCAAAGGAGAAATCAATACTTATTATGAAAATAATGTGCTTTGTGCTTTGTACTATCTCTTATTTGCCTATCTTTTTTAGAAGAAAATTTTAAAGATGGATAATATTTTTTGAAAGATAAATATTGGATGAATAAGAAAAAAGATAAAATTAAAGATTAGATAATTAAGGAAAATTAAAAGATATAAAGTTGTTGATATCCATTTCGATTGAATAAGAGAAAACATTAAAATCAATATATATGAAGCGGGGTCAGAATCAACTTGGAGGCTCGAAATTCCTCGGCTTTAATATATAGTATAGAAGATTTGTTGACAAAGAAAGATGAGATGGTAGCTTCAATCTTGCAATTGTGCATTAATAAAAAAATTGTTAAAACATTTAATATAATGAAATATACCGGACAATTACAAAATTGTTTAAAAAGCAAACCTTTTAATCCAAGAGAATCATTTCAAGGTCTTCCTTTCCTTTAAAGTTCATTTTCCTCCACATTGGTATGATGCGGACTATGATGATATAATTCGTCTTATTTTTTGTAAGCTCATCAATAATTGGCCATTGATATCTCCTATGCAATCAATAATACATAAATTAAATAAGTAGATATAAAGATAAAATTAAGGAAACTAAATAAAAGATAAAATATTTTGATTAGATAAAATTATTAAGTTTCTAGAACCTGATACTGCCCTTTGCGCATAAATTAAATGTTAATTAAATGAAAATATGGGTACGACTATTTCAATTTAACCCATAAATTAAGGAAGCTATAGGGTCTTATGTTTCGGGATTTGTGGCATGAAACTATATTAAGTTATTTGTACGGTACGGGATTTCGGCCAATAAAAGATATAATATATTAATTTGGCACGGCTTAATATATAAAATTATTGAAGATAAAATTATTTAAGAAATAAAAAATTAAAGATAGATAGTATGGCTTTAAAGATAAAATTGAGGATTAGATAATTACGGAATATAAACGATATAGAATTGTTATTATCTATAAAAAATAAAAGATATAAAGTTATTATTATCTATTTGAGTTGAAAAAAAAATTAAAATCAGGCGGGGTCAGAATCAACGTGGTTGCTCTAAAACGATCGGCTTTTATAATATACTAGATTATTACCCGTACCCTGTACGCAACACGCTCAATAATTTTTTTGACGTATTATTTATTTAATAAAAAAAATGCATAATAATATTATTAGGAAATAGATATTGATATCATCTTTTTATCCGAAATCGTTACAATGTTTTATCGATCCAAAATCATGATTTGATGTTAAGAATAAATTTAAATATAAATTCTATATGATATGTTTTAAATAAAAATCATACAGAGTAGAAAATACTATCATTTTTTCCAAAATATATTTGATTAATTAAAAAGTTCATATGTGATATGATACAAAATCAGAGTTGAAAGATTTTATTAGCATATATATTTTCATAATTAATAATATTTGTATATGATGATAGAAGTAAAAAATTAAATTAATGATGACTTATTTACATAAAACTTATAGAAAAATAGATTTTAATCAGTAATAACTTTTTTTTAAATAAGATGAATATCATTATAGATCTTATAAAACTATAATTAATTTAATGATAGTAGAATTATAGATCAATACAATTTATAAATGAACATCATTACACAAATTTACTTCATATATTTTTTTAATATTTCTCAAATATATTTTAGATATTTGTTACTTAAATTATAAATTTATGGGATAAAAATAGAATGATACAAAATATGGAAACTATATATGATTATAAAAAAAGAATATCTAAGCAAATAGTTGAAAAGGATAAATATTAGGTGAAAAAGATAGAAATTAGAAAGAAGAAGAAGAAGATAGATGATACACAATTAATATTACGTATGATAGATAATAACTTAGCTACTATGTACGTATTATATATTATTTATCACGTTCCTAGTTTAATTAATATATATATATGTTCTTTAAAATTAATAATTTAGCTACTATGTACGTATTATATATTATGTAATTTTATATTTTTTTTTATCTTCCACGCACCATAGGGACATGATAGTTTAAAGTTCTTTTTTAAATCCGAATTTCTTATATTAATTCTTAGATTAAAATGATAATTGCAAAGATAAGTTAATTTATATGTATCTTTTATAGAAGAAAATTTTAAAGATAGATAATATTGTTTCAAAGATAGATATTAGATGAGTAAGAAACAGGATAAAATTAGAAAATTACATAATTAAGGAAATTTTAAAAATAAATTGTATTGCTTTAAAGATAGATATTTGATGGGTAAATAAAAGGATAATACTAAAAATTAGATAATTAAGAAAAATAAAATATATAAAATTGCTAATAAAGTGGGGCCAGAATTAACGTGGAGACTTGAAAATCTGCGGTTTTAATATATAGTATTGATAGATATATTGATGATTACACTATTTAGCCCCTCTAGTATCAATTCCTGGTTCGGCCACTACTTGGAGTGTAAGCAAAGTCGGTCGGTAGGTTAGGGGGATTTCCTTATTTCCGTATAGATCAGAACTTGATTCTCCTACTATATCCAATTTGCGTTTGCCGATTTTGCTCTCCGAAAAGCTACTTGGATTTTCATCTTTCAGAGAAACAATGGCAAGCACGGACTGTACGACGGAGGAGAAAAATAACGCCAAGGGAAAAGCTGGTGAGCCTCTATTAATTTGTCGATCTTAACTGCCCGATCGAAAAGCTTTTCTGCGATTATGACCTTATTCTGTTTTTCCGATTAGTAGGACGGAAGAAAGAGGTGAAGAAGGAAACTGGACTGGGCTTCACCCACACCAAGGATGGCAATTTTTGGGGAGTGGTATCGCGAGGTGGTTGTTAACGCGGAGATGATCACGTATTATGAAGACATAGAAGGGTGTTACATCCTTCGGCCATGTCCATAGCAGGGTGTTAATTTTTCGACGCCGAGATAAAGAAGATGAAGATCAAGAACTGTTACTTCCCTCTGTTTGTAACACCCAGCGCACTCGAAAAGGAGAAGGACCATGTAGAGGGATTTTCCCCTGAGGTTGCTTGGGTCACTAAGTCGGGGCAATCGGAGCTTGAAGTCCCCATAGCCATCCGTCCCACGAGTGAAACCGTCATGTATCCTACTTACGCCAAGTGGATAAGGGGTCACCGCGATCTGCCCTTGAGACTTAATCAGTGGTGCAACGTCGTTAGATGGGAATTCAGCAAACCTACTCCTTTCATCAGGTAATTCATGTATATATGTTCAACTGCTAATATATTTTGATTGATCGATCTTAATTTATTGATACAAAACAAAACTCTGTTCGCGCGTTGTATGTTTTGTAGGAGCAGAGAATTCCTCTGGCAAGAAGGACACACAGCTTTCGCAAAACGCGAAGAGGCAGAAGCTGAGGTTCTTGAAATCTTGGAGCTTTATAGGCGAGTTTACGAGGAATACTTGGCTGTTCCTGTGATCAAGGGGAAGAAGAGTGAGCTGGAAAAGTTTGCTGGTGGCTATTACACTACTAGTGTTGAGGTATGCATGCTTACCTGCTTGCTTCAAACTAATATATAGCTTGCACTTACACTAAACTTAATTGAGCTGTCTCTTTTGTTCAGGCTTTTATCCCAAATACCGGGCGTGGCATTCAAGGTGCAACATCCCACTTCCTGGGTCAAAATTTTGCAAAGATGTTTAAAATTTCTTTCGAAGATGAGAAGGGAGACAGGGCTTTGGTCTGGCAGAATTCATGGGCCTATAGTACTCGAACAGTAAGCAGTGTCTTCATGTATTAGCTATCTAGTTTGATGATCTAAAAGTAAGTTGAGATGGAGATCTCATTATCTTACATCATATGATATGCACAGATTGGGGTGATGGTGATGGTTCATGGCGACGACAAAGGCTTAGTGATGCCCCCTAAAGTAGCAGCTCTTCAAGTGATCGTGGTTCCCGTCCCATTTAAGGACGCGGATACACGAGCCATTCTTGATGCTTGTACTGATACCGTTACAGCTCTGAGTGAAGCCGGCATTCGTGTTGAAGCGGACCTTCGAGATAATTACTCGCCCGGTTGGAAGTACTCGTACTGGGAAATGAAGGGCGTTCCTTTGAGGATTGAGATTGGACCAAAAGATTTGGCTAAGAGGCAGGTCCGAGTCGTTCGTCGAGATAACTCTGACAAGCTGGATGTTCCTATGGCTGGTTTGGTGGACAAAGTGCTGGACCTCCTATCCAAGGTACAACAGAACCTCTTTGATGTTGCGAAGCGGAAGAGAGATGCATCCATCGAGGTTGTTAAGACCTGGGACGAATTCGCTCGAGCTTTGGCACAGAACAAATTGATCTTAGCTCCTTGGTGTGATGAGGAGGTAAATCCCAAATTTTTTGTTCTTAGTTGAGCGTTTACAAGTTCTGTAGTAATCTGTGTAGACCTAATTGAGCATATCTCGTTTTTGCAGGAAGTTGAGAAAGATGTGAAAGCGCGAACCAAGGCCGAGTTCGACATGGGTGCAGCGAAGACCTTGTGTACACCATTTGAACAGCCTGAGATGGAACAAGGTATGTGGCAAAAACAGTTTTAGGGTCTGTTTGGACTGCCATTTATTCTTGAGCATTCTGTATAGATGGAGCAGTACTTAATAGTATATCTTTGATCTTGCAGGAACTGTTTGCTTTGCTTCAGGGAAGCCTGCAAAGAAGTGGACATACTGGGGCAGGAGCTACTGAATTCTTTACAATAACTGGCTAGATGTAATAACAGACCTTGTGACTAGCTTGAATACGTTATATACCACATAGAACGTCTGAGAAATGATACTAGCAGCTGTTTTTTTGTTTTGAAGGAGTGATCCATTCAAACAGGGACAACGTGTGTTGGACGTACTTCACTTGGTGCAATGCGTTGTTGATATTATATCCTTGTTGCTTTCCTTAATCTTGGTTGTTATTAATTGCTACTCAATATTGAGAGAATATGATCCTTCCTTAAGTCTAGGATCTTATTTGTATTAGGGTTTTAGTATCAAGCTTTGTACCAGTATATTCTTCAATTCACCATCAATGAATGTCATTGCTTTTACTCAAGAGTTTGCACGCTAGATGGTATCAGTAGCCTCTAAAAGATCCTAATCACATGATGAGTCTTCTCGACAATTCGATAATGGCTCAACACTCTGTCTACGGTCTACCCTACCCATCCCGTTCGAGTCCACACATGGCCATTAAGGATTTAAGGGTATTTATTTTGAGTTGTTATAGAACAGTGTACGTCAAAGAGCGTGAAAGAAATGATTGCAATGTATATAACTGTATATTGAATTACAAAGGGAGGAGTTTACTTATACAATAGCAAAGTAACGGTAAAGAGAAATAAAAGGGCTAAGAATTAGTATGCGTTGTAGATTAGTCTCCTAAAATAGAGGGATAATTGGGGTAATTATCTTGTATGAATGGCAAGCTAGAATGTGGAGATACGTACATGTCAATACTCCCCCTCAAGTGGAGTGTATGTTGATGACACTCAACTTGGATAAGAGGTTCTTGAATACCGTCGGGCCGAGAGGTTTGGTGAACAAATCGGCGGGTTGCTCTTTAGTTCGGATGTGTGTTGTATGAATGAGACCTTGTTAAATCTTCTCCCGGATAACATGACAATCTATTTCGATGTGCTTTGTACGTTCATGAAATACCGGGTTAGAAGCAATGTGAATTGCCGCTTTGTTGTCACAAAAAAGGTTGGCCGGTTGCGAGTGGTTTACATGGAGATCACGTAGTAATGTGTGTACCCAAGTGATCTCACAACAGGTGGTGGCCATCGGTCTGTATTCCGCCTCAGCGCTGGAACGAGAAACCGTCCCTTGCTTACGAGTTTTCCATGAGATAGGTGCCCCTCCTAGGAAGATAATGTAACCTGTAGTTGAGCGTCGAGTGTCACGACAACAAGCCCAGTCGGCGTCATAGTAGGCGGTCAGCTGGAGGCGACCAGTACTTGGGAGAAATATGCCTTGGCCGGGTGTTCCCTTTATGTAGCGGAGAACATGGTGTGCTGCATTGAGGTGTGGTTGCCTTGGCTTGGACATGAACTGGCTTAGTATATGGACAGCGTAGACTAAATCCGGGCGTGTTATAGTAAGATAAATGCGGCGTCCGACTAGTCATCGGTAGATAGATGGATCCGGCAAGAGTGCACCATCACCCTCACTGAGAACGAGGTTTTGGTCAAGAGGGACAGGGGCTGGTTTAGCGCCGAGGAACCCGGTGTCGTCAAGAATTTCTAGAGCGTACTTCCTTTGACAAAGTGCAATCCCTTTCTCCGTCCTTGCAACTTCGATGCCGAGAAAGAATTTTAGGGGTCGCATGTCCTTGAGCTTGAATTGGTTGGCAAGAAAATTTTTGGTGTCTTCACTATCCTGCAAAGTGTTTCCGGTTATTATAACGTCATCAACGTAAACTAAAAGGATAGAATACTTACCGTTACGTTGTCGTGTGAATAGAGAGTAGTCGGCCCAAGATTGTTGGAAACCTGCTTGTTTGAGGGAGTTAGAAAGCTTTAAGAACCACTGGCGGGAAGCTTGCTTTAGTCCATAGAGTGACTTGTGTATTTTGCAAACTCTCGTCTCCCCCTTTCGATGGAATCCGGGTGGCAACTTCATGTAGACATCTTCCAAGAGATCGCCATTTAGGAAGGCGTTATTGACATCTAGTTGATGTAGGTGCCATCCATAAGCTGATGCCATGCTAATGAGGACACGGACGGTTGTGAGTTTTGCAACCGGAGCAAACGTCTCTCGATAATCCACGCCTTCTATTTGGCTATATCCCTGATGCCATGTTTTGTTGTCTTCAAGAGCTTGAATTATTCGAGCCATGGCATCCTTCCAATGTTGAGATTGATTAGCCTGCAAAAAAGTCTTTGGTTCTTTCTCAAGCATAATGTTAGAGAGAAAGTGACGATATTGTGGGGAAAGCTTATTGTAAGATAAGACATTAGATAGAGGAAAAGATTTACCAGAACTTATAATATTTGAGGAGGATGATTGATTTACTGCCCGAGATGGTAGAGGAACTTCAATATGGAAGTCACGGAGGGCTTGTGAGGGTTTGGTTGGTCGTGAAGATCGACGAGGTTCAATGTGAGGTAAAGGAGAGAGGGGTTGTGGGTTTTCATGGTTTGTAGGTGACGTAGGGGGCTGGATTTGTGGCTCAGTTGGTGCTGATTCACCCTCCATATTTGGCAAATTGTGATCATTAGGAAAATTGGAAATAGGTTCTTCATAAAACACGTTTGAATTTTTAAAATGTGGAAGTGGAAAATCCTGAGTTGTTTGGGAGAGATTAGGAATATTTAAATAAGGAAATTCATTTTCAAAAAAAATAACATCTCTAGAAATAATGATTTTCTTATTTGTAAAATCGTAAAGTTTATATCCTTTGGTACCGGGGGGGTAACCAATGAAAACAAATTGAGTAGAACGTGGTTCCAATTTTTGTGGACGTTGTGGATGTGTTGATGCAAAACATCGACATCCGAAGACACGTAAATGAGTATAAATAGGTGGTTTGCAAAATAATTTTTCAAAAGGGGTTTTGTTTTGCAAATTTCGACTTGGCATTCGGTTTATTAAATAGGTAGCGGTGAGAATTGCATCACCCCAAAATTCTTTTGGTAAATGAGCTTGTAAAAGGAGTGCACGAGCAACGTTTAAAAGATGTCGATGTTTACGTTCAGCGACACCATTTTGTTGTAGTGTGTTAACGCAACTAGTTTGATGTAAAATACCTTTCGAGGCGTAGAAATCCATACATTTAAATTCGGGACCATTGTCGCTACGAACAATTTTAACACGTTTATCAAATTGATTTTCAATTAAAGTAATAAAATTTATAATGAGGGGTCGAGCTTCGGCTTTGGTTTTCATAAGATATATCCACGTAAATTTAGAGTAATCATCCACGATAGTTAAAAAATAACGCGCTCCTGACAAACAAGGAACATGATAACCTCCTCAAATATCCATATGGATTAGTTCAAAACAAAAAGAAGTGTTTAAAGTATGAATAGGAAAAGAATTCCGAGTCTGTTTTGCTAAAGGACAAATTAAGCAAGAAAATTCAACGGGGCTTTTATTTTTAAAAACTGGAATCAAAGATGATACTTGTGGCGATGGGTGACCAGTGTTGGGCCGTCAAGAATCCGAGCCCACGACACAATAGAGGAGAAGCCCATCATCAGAATTGTCGCCTACAACCGATTGAGAGAATCCGTTAATTTCGCATATCATTAATGCTGCAACGGTACTGTAGCAACGGGATGATTACAGCATACAAAATCTTAACGGCAAGGGCGAGATTTCTGGGATTTGGCCATTAATTGCCAACGGCTAAGTCAAAGGCGAGATCTTAGGGATCGCCTCATTGACTGCCAACGGCTTGATTAAAGCAATAATCTTGAGCATTTATTACAAATATTCTAGCATTTACACCATGAAGATTAATAGAGAAATCCTTGGGATTTCCTTAATCAATGGGCAACGGCTAGTTTGAGGAAGGCAGCTCTATAAAAGGCAAGGATGACACTCAAAGCAGGAAGAGGAGGAACACAACGATCAACACAAGTCTCTCTACGCCCCAAAACACTCCCAAATTCATATGTTCTTGCTATTTCTTTTGTTCTAAGGAGAAAGACATTCTTTTGTATCAATCCAAGTGTTCAAGCAATATACACACGAGCAATACAAACAATCCTAAGCATTCTTCGCGTTTCTTTACGTTTATTCAATTTATGCTTGTCATTTCTTCTCGATTTACAGCTTATTCGTAAATTGTAACGCGTTGTGGTGACTTTGTGACTAGGTGTCCCTCGTTATAGCGAAGTAACACGTTTACGTGGTTAATTCGCCCAAAACAATTGGCGCCCACCGTGGGGCCCTAGCCAAAAAAGAAGCCACGCCGGAGCAAGTTGCGAAATCTTCATCAACATGGACGCAACTCTTATCCATGAGTTATCAAAGCCGCGACATGGGGGTCAATCGCCCATACATTATGTGAGTAATCCTCTACTTGATGCAGAAACCAGGTATTCTCCTACAGAAAAGTTGGTTTTATCTTTGGTAATGACTTCAGTAAAGTTACGTCCTTATTTTGAAAGTCATTCTATCATTATGAGAACTAACTACCCGATGAAGAGTATCATGTCAAAACCAAAGTTGTCAGGTCAATTCACTTGAATGAGTACGACATCACGTACGAGCTTAGGACAGCTATGGAGTCACAAGCATTAGCAGATTTCGTGAGCGACTTCACCCCTACCCCTTCCGAGTTAGAAGAACATGGCGTGTTACATGACTGGGGGTAGTCCTGAAATCACCACTGGGGGTAGCTCGAAGCTATAACAAACGCGTTAACGCAAAGGTGCTTACGAGTTAGTAGTAGTGCCCAAAAGTCGGAACACAAAGCTATATCCTTTCTGAATAAGTTCCATAACAAAACTGTCTTTTCAACATCTTTACATTTCCCCACACATACATACCGTTCTACTACACGATTCAGAAAGAAACGCTCTTACGCGTACATGAAAAATTCAGAAAGAAACGCTCTTACGCGTACATGAAAAATTCAGACAGAATCGCTCTTACACGTACATGACATCGACAACATCTTACAAAAAAACTAGCAAGGGACGCCTTGTGACGTTACTGGCCAAAATAAAGGCCCCTGCCTAACAATCAGGCAACAATGTGCACACAACGACTAGTCAAACAAGGATGCAAGAAACAGGTTACGGGTTACGGCACTTGTAAAACGATTTCTACATCAATGCAAGTGTTTACACCTTACACATTTTGCTCTCTATTCTACGCATCCCACACAAAAAGCGCTATACAAATATTACATGCGGAAACACGTTTATACACGTTCCGCCACAAGTATTTCACACGGAAACACGTTTATACACATCCCGTTACGAGTACGTACTACACACGGAAACACGTTAATACACGTTCCGTCACAAATACTATGCGGCAACACGTTTATACACGTTCCGTCACGTATACTACACGTTAATACATGTTCCGTCACAAATACTACGCGGAAACACGTTTATACACGTTCCGTCACGTATGCTACACGTGGAAAAACGTTTATACACGTTCCGTCTCAAACACTACATCATGACATGATACTTGCGGAAATACGTTTAAACACGATCCATCCTCAGTCTTCAAACCCGTTTTGGAACCAACAAGGAGCGACAAGCTTCACTGCGCGGGAAACAGGTTTGTGATTAGATCAAAAACCCTGAAAAGTCGGGGACTTTCCCGAGTTTTTGATGGGGGTATTGTTGGGCCGTCAAGAATCCGAGCCCACGACACAATAGAGGAGAAGCCCATCATCAGAATTGTCGCCTACAACCGATTGAGAGAATCCGTTCGCATATCATTAATGTTGCAACGGTACTGTAGCAACGGGATGATTACAGCATACAAAATCTTAACGGCAAGGGCGAGATTTCCGGGATTTGGCCATTAATTGCCAACGGCTAAGTCAAAGGCGAGATCTTAGGGATCACCTCATTGACTGCCAACGGCTTGATTAAAGCAATAATCTTGAGCATTTATTACAAATATTCTAGCATTTACACCATGAAGATTAATAGCGAAATCCTTGGGATTTCCTTAATCAATGGGCAACGGCTAGTTTGAGGAAGGCAGCTCTATAAAAGGCAAGGAAGACACTCAAAGCAGGAAGAGGAGGAACACAACGATCAACACAAGTCTCTCTACGCCCCAAAACACTCCCAAATTCATATGTTCTTGCTATTTCTTTTGTTCTAAGGAGAAAGACATTCTTTTGTATCAATCCAAGTGTTCAAGAAATATACACACGAGCAATACAAACAATCCTAAGCATTCTTCGCATTTCTTTACGTTTATTCAATTTATGCTTGTCATTTCTTCTCGATTTACAGCTTATTCGTAACTTGTAACGCGTTGTGGCGACTTTGTGACTAGGTGTCCCTCATTATAGCGAAGTAACACGTTTACGTGGTTAATTCGCCCAAAACAACCAGCGCGTTGATGCCAAAGGGAGTCTGAGACAGTGACATTGCATGAATTGGATATTGGTTGAGGTCGGAGGAAGTATAAACCATCTCGTTCATAGGCAGTCCCAATCATCTTCCTCGTGTGAAGGTCCTGAATAACACATAATCGTTTCAAAAATATAGTTGCATAAAAATAATCCAATGCTAACTTGCTAATTGAAATGAGATTGACAGAGGCACACAAAGAACATGGGAGATTTTAAATTGAGAGGTAAAGGTAACGGTGCCAATATGTGAAACTTTATAAGACTTTCCATCGGGTAAATGAACAAAATGATTAGTAGTTGGTTTATAAGAGTCCAAAAAACGAGTATTATAGGTAATATGATCACTTGCTCCACTGTCCAAAATCCAAGAATTAATTAGTATAGAGGACTGAATTTTTAAGTTACCTGAGAAGTGGACAAAACGAGAAGGATTACCGACGTGATTGGCGGAAGCATGTTGAGTTGGATCGGTTGAACTAGAAAGCTGTTGCGAAGCTAAATCTTGCATGTTCAACCTTTTGAGCAAGTCCATCACTTGCTGATATTCAGAGGACAGCTGCTGGCTGCTAGATGAGGCACCAGTATTGTTCACGCTTGAATTTGGCTGGCCATTTTCCAAGGACCGCTTGCGTTTTCGGCAATAGTCAACGGTATGACCTTTATTGTTGCAAAAAGTACACTTGAGATGGGCACGGCACTTGTTGGTAGTGTGATTAGTCATGTTGCACTTTTCACAATACTTGCCATCACCATTGACGTGATTATCACGTTGTCGCTTAACGGAGAAAGCCGTCGTCTCGGGTTGCATTGAAGTTTTAGAGATTTTGGCTTGCTGCTCTTGGCGAAGCACCATCGAAAATGCTTTGCTCGGATCAGGAAAGGGATCCAAGCTTATTACCGTGCTCCGAGTCTGCTCATACTCAGATCCGAGACCCATCAAAAATTTCATCGTCTTTTGGTTGTCGATGTAGGTTTTAATCTCCTTAGCAGCCGAGCAAGTGCATGATGCAGTGGTTGTAAGTGCATCCTTTTCACCCCATAAAGCTTTCAGTTTGGTGAAATATGCAGTATTGGAATCAGACCCTTGTTCACACTCTTGGATCTGTTTTTCAATGTGAAAGAGAGAAACCATGTTAGTTTGAGAAAATCGATCTATGAGTTCGAGCCAAATACCTCGAGCGTCTTTGCAATGTATGACACTCTTCGAGATGTCTTTAGACATCGAACCAAGAAGCCACGTTTTGACGAGGACGTTGCAACGTTCCCATTGTGATTCTTCAACCGGGTTGTTGGTTGGTTTGGGCAGAGATCCGTCGACAAATCCAACCTTGTTTTTGATAGTAAGGGCCATCATCATCGAACTCTGCCAAGTTGTGTAGTTATCTTCCACCAAAGGCTGCGACACCAGGACAGCGCCGGGTTGGTCGGAGTGGTGGAGAAAGAGTGGATGGTTGGACTTCTCCCATGGTTCGGAACGTTGTTGGTTGCCGGCCTAATTTCCGATTTGGTTTCCGGTCGGAGTTTGATTAGCGTTCGTCATGGGGAATTGAAGGAAGGTTCAAGTGTTGAAAACCTAGTAAACTGATACCATATTAGACGTGTGAGTGGCCTAGATACAAGCCCGGTGGGGTTCGATCCTAAGACCAATTGGCAATAGGAGGAGTAGTCCACCGTCTTATATACTAGGAAATTTTGTTCCCAATTTCCGATGTGGAATAAGTTTTGTATCCCAACACGCCCCCTCAAGTGCAACTGGATCGTCCCAGTTGACACTTGAAGAAACGGGCCCAGATCGCCCGCTCTGATACCATATAGAACAGTGTACGTGAAAGAGCGTGAAAGAAATGATTGCAATGTATATAACCGTATATTGAATTACAAAGGGAGGAGTTTACTTATACAATAGCAAAGTAACGGTAAAGAGAAATAAAAGGGCTAAGAATTAGTATGTTGTAGATTAGTCTCCTAAAATAGAGGGATAATTGGGGTAATTATCTTGTATGCATGGCAAGCTAGAATGTGGAGATACGTATATGTCAATAGTTGTGTTTTCCTGGCTAGATAATAGGTGGAGAAAACATGGGCATGTTAACAATGACAATGGTGCTCAAAATATATACCCTTAATGGCCATGGTCTTTTTGGCTATGTTGATGGCACAATGCCACGCTCCGCCCAGAGGGTGGGGTAAAGTGGGATGACCCATAATTTTAAGGGGGCCTAAATTTTTAAAATATAATATATATATATAAAAGAGTGTTTAAAATATTATAAATTGTAAGTGGATCGGGTGGAGTAGCCTTCCTACCTTTATTAAAGAGGTTTTGGGTTCAAATCCCTTTACTTTAACCATGGGCCCTATTTTATATCTTTAATTTAATTTATCTTTCTTGACTATTAATCAATTAGTGTATTCATGTATTACTTTTTTTTGTTGAAAGTATTTCATGTATTACTATAGTTATTGTAAATGAATCTTATTTATAAAATTGTCTATATTGATTATTTCTTATTAGATTTAAAATATACGATATATGCATTTAAAAATATCTTATTTCTTTTATTCACGCATTGCTATATGATGATAGCAACCAATTTTACGTAGGTCATTCAGTTAAATTTAGATAAATTATTTTATAAATTCTTCTTATCTTAATGTTATAACAAGAAAAAAAATATACGAAGGTATTATAAAATTTTACGAAAAAATGTCTAAAAGTTATATTAAAAGGGGCCCTTTTATTGTAATTCGCCCGGGACATCTAAAAGGTCAAGACTGACCCTGCACAACGCCACCCCCTTCCGCCACTCTCCTTGGTCCAGACAATACGACCATTCCGAGTAAGGCGTTTCAAACTTGGGATATCTCCGAATTGTGAATTCTCCTTCATTCATTTATATATTTTTTTCTTTTTCCTTTCAAAGCAAATAAATACAAAATTCTTCCTAATAGATCTCAAAATGGAGAATGGGCTATTAAAGTTGGAGTAAAAAACGATTTGAAAGAAATTAATGGGTGCTATTTCTCCATTTTGGAAAATTTTTAAAGCATTGAAGTTGGACCGATTAACAACATGAGCTATAAATATATAGTGGTTGGCACATGATAAACATACCAAAAACTAAAACTAAAACCCTAAAAAGGAAATAGTGAACTCATCACAAAAAGGATTAAAAAATAAAAAATTTAAGATTTACAAAATCTTTCTATTATTATCATCTTATAGTGTGTCATTAGGACAAACTATTCTTTCACCGTATTTTTCTAGAAGGTGAAAATTATAATCTTCGTCATAACACAATTTTGTTCTAATTAATACATTTTGTAAGTATTTTGTATTGAATTGTCCAAAAAATAGTAGATAAAATAAATATAAAATATGAAATTATTTTATTTTATTTTATTAATTTCTTATGAGAATTATTTTGATAATATGGCTTTTCTATTACAATTAAGTTTTTTAGCCGAATGAACATGTGTAGGGATTACTTTTTATAACTTTATAGACATTTTGGAGGAAATTTAAATCGAAAGCATACGGTTAGCTCTTTAGGCTTTACATTCTCGCTCGATCACAAAAGAAAACATGATAAGGCTTTGCATTCAAGTTACAATATTATAGCATGATATATGTATGTAAAAAATCAGACATAGTAGCATGCATTCATAACCAATTACAAATAAAAAACAAATAAAAAAGCAAAACAGAAAAAAAGAAAAAATATAAAAACATGCATTTATTCGACAAGAAAAGGAAAAATAAGAGTTGTAAGGATAGATAATTCACCCAAAACAAAAAAAAAATTAGAGAGAAGTCATTAATGTGACAAGAGGAGGAGAATTTTAAGTGTTGTATAGATAGATAGAAGATAGATAGATAGATGGTAGAAAAATCCAAAATATAATTATGACTTAATAGCTATAATCCTTGGCACATTTATTTACATGTTGCTCCATCAACTTCGATGACATGAGGTAGTTTCATATTATGCATCGATCGGTTTCAATTATGTATTGAGTGGACCTCTCATTATATAAACGAAATGGGAGCCCATACATACAATTTGTAAGTTTTATTGGTGTCGGGGTTCTGTATTGTATTGTAGCAATATATAATTGCATGACTAGCTAGGAACTATCATTCCATCGTTTACGACAACACCAACCGCCCAATTATGTATTGAGTGGATTCTGCATTCAACCAAGTGATCCTCCTAACAGAGCATCATGTACCATGTTTGTCCTCACTTTAGTTTTAAAGGTATGGTCTTGGATGATCAATTCCGTTGTTTTATGTGAATTATTTTTCTCATTGATTGGTGTCATGAAGCAATTAAATGAATTATCAATACGTCTGTTCCAATGGTCGATTTGAAGATCTAAAACTAATTGATCCAAAAAATATAATTTTAGTCTAGCCATAATTTCTTAAAATATCAATTAAATATCCCATTATATAATTTCAACATATCATGATCTTAAAAATTTCTTTCTGATCTATCCTTTTTTAAAAATTGATGATATATATAACCCACTCTTAGTATATTATATATGAGTGTAGTTAAAATAATTGTTTAATATTTCAAGGAAATAAAATACACCTCGACTACACAAAGTGTTTCACATAATGTTTGCACATATTCATTAAGTACATGATGAATAATAGCCCTTCAATTGACCTCTATCTCATAATGTAACTTCTTTTCCAAAAAACTAAATATATAGAATGCATTGAATTGAACGTAAAAATAACTATTACTAAAATTGTGTAATGGTGTCAGTATCATGCCATCAATTGAATTTTCCTACTATATAAACAACCTTCCCTTCTTTGGTTCTTCATCACATCGACCGCTTTCAAAGGACTTCCACTTTCAATAAAAACAACACCACAGAAAAATTAAATGTCTTCACCTTCCTCCCACTGGTATGGTATGCCTTTGTATTTTTATCGATTATGTTTGTGTTGCCTTTTCATTGAATTAATGTATAGTTTCTTTAGTTTTTGTAGTCATCTTCTTATTAATTAGCTCAATTAAAGAAACTTAATCATACAGTATATGAACGTGTAGTTTGTTATTATAAAGATTTTGATTTGGTGATCAAATTGCAACTTCACAGCACATACATGTGTTGATGGCTTGAAACATAAGTTAGGCTTTATGACAAGTATTGTAAATTGAAGGTGGTATAAATTAGCATATGCATTACATCACCGGTAACAAGCATATTGTTTATAATTGCTAGGCAGTAGACATAAAAGAATTTGCTTCCATTTTATTTATTATTTTCTCTAAAGTGTTGAATGTATTGACATATTTCACTCTATGTTTATATATTTTATTTGTATCTTAATAGATTTTATTTGCATTTGATTGGTTAATTATTCTGATACGATCATTTATTGATTTTTACAGAAAAAAAAAGATAACTTAAATTGTTATGTTGTGTTTCCCTCCTAAATGGAGAAAGAACCCAAATTGGATTATGTTTGTCATTATGGGCTTTTATACTTGTGGCCCATTTCGAAGAAGTATTTAAGAACACATTTAGAGAAGAGAGGAAGGTAGAGAAATCTCTAGCCACCAAAGAGAGCTAGAGAGGAAAAAGAGAGTGAAGAGATTTTGGTGCCTGCACCTTTGAAGAAAAGAGAACTCAAGTTTAAAGAAGTGAGTTAGAAGGCGGTTTCTCATAAAAAATCATCTCCTTGTATTGAGCATTTCCTCTTAATCCAAGGTAAGACTTTGATGATCTTGTCTATCTATATATATAAAAGTCGTAAGGATTAGAGCTACCATGTTGCGCCACATCAGATTTCGCCACGCGTCAACCTATCATTGCACCATGTCATAACTTTTTTTACTTTTTTAATATTTTTTATTAATCCATCTCATATTCATTATCCATGTCATATATAAAAATTTTCCAAATGTGTTTTTTTGGTAAGACACACCATATCTCAAAATGAGATTTTCTTTAATCATAAATAGACATAATTAAACTTTCTTTAGTTAGATCTATTTATTTTGAGTAATCATATCTCACATAATCATAATTAAGTATTTTATTGATTTTATTCAAAATAAAACTTTATCCAACTCTTATGTATTAAAATTCTACAATTAAAATTTTCTATCAAATATTGTATGTTCAACGAATTTTAAAATTGAATTTTACACATTTAAAAAAACTTGGAGTTGACTAAAATTGCTTCTTAAAATGGTATACTCAAAATTATATATATACATTTGAAATATTTTCGTTTGACTAACATATCATTTGTAATTGTAACCAACTTTCAAAATTGGAAAAATTAATGATACAATTTCACTAAACATCTACTATATATATAAATCGTAAGCTTTAGAGCCACCATATTACGTCACCTCAGTTTTGTCCTACGCGTTGTTCATATATTACGCCACCTCAAATTTTATCACATGACATATTATCCTTAATTTTTAGAAATTACTTATTAATTATTTTTTCCACCTCACAATCCACATGACAACTTCATCTTATTCATCTTCCACCTCATTCTTTTTAATTTTCAATTTATGACCGGTAACAATTTATCATGACTATCTCTATTTTTTATTGAAAATATTAAGATAGGATCAACTCTATTTTTGTAACCAAATCATTAATTTTCAATTGTAATATTAAATTATTTTTAATTTCCAATCATACATTATGTGTTTTTACAATTTACACTAAAATCAAGCTTAACCTTTTTGTATTTTGTTCAAGTATAAATCAATATGAACTATAAAAGCCGGCCAATTTCGAGCCACCACGTTGATTTTGACCCCGCTTGATTTTTAATTTTTTTTCAACTCAAATGGATAATAACAACTCTATATCTTTTATTTTCCTTAATTATCTACTCCTCAACTTTATCTTCAAAGACATACAATCTATCTTTAATTTTATTTTCCTTAACTAATTTTAAATTTAATTTTCTTCTATAAAAGATACGCAATATGCATTCACATATACCATTCAAGAATTGATTTTCTTTTGTGTTTTGCATCGTCAAATTCATACGTACACATACGTACGGTTCAATTTGGTCTAAAGTAAATTCACTATGTTATTATATAATATACATATGTATGTTTGATTTACTACGTTATTATTTTAATGGATATGATTATAAAGTCTACGTACAATTAATTTTGGATTATAATACAATTAGATACTAACATAACTAAATTAATTTCGTAACATTTATAATAACCGTACAATAAATGTTATATGATTTTCTTTCATATAGCTAACATTTAATTAATTAATTTTGACTCATAAATTTTTAAATTTTATATAAATTTTTTATACTCGCCCACCTTATATTTTTAAGAAATTGATTAATTTCCTAATATATACCAATTATTTTTTAGATTCAGAATATCATGTTTTTTAAAATCTATTATAATTTAACAAGATATTTTTTGTATATTCACGCATATAGAGGCAAAAAATTATTCATTAAACATTATGATTAAATCAACTACGTGTTTAACTTGGTTATAACAAATTGGTGATTTGCATGCTAAATATATAAGTAAATATAATTTGCAAAATAATGTAAGTTATTGACTATAAAATATAAGTACGTGATTTTCATAAAAATATATTCCTAATCAATTATAGAACATTTAAAGACTTCTAATATTCGATGAAATTAAATTATTTCAATTTTTTTATTATATGTTTTCACACTAATATTCTATTTATAACATATTCAAAAAATTATAAAACATGAGTCGTGCATGGCACGGCGGGTACAACTAGTATTCTTCTAGTTTTAGCTAGAGAAGAGTATTCCCACTTGTAATCTTGGTTGTGTTCTCTCTGGAAACTAGGTGTGTCGACGATCCTATTTTCGCAACAACACAAATTTCAAAGAGAATTGGTGTTCTAACCTCAAGAGTTGCTCCACATTGATTTATCATTGACGTCATCTAATTCTAACCTTGGTCCACGTGGTGATAATAGTTCCTTTTAAGTTCAAGTTAGTTTCAAATTCAATTCACATCTCAAATCATACTAGAGATGGGTTAAACTAATGATTTGATGAAGTTTTAATTTGTTGCTTAATTTTTTTTCATCCAAAATAAGAGAGTAAAAGAATAACAATCAAATCACTCCATTGTTGAATGTTTAGCATGCAAAAAATGTTGATAATTATTTTCAAAAGTATTAAAAATCTCAACTGATGTTCAAACACTTTGAACTTCAATAATGCACAATGTTGAATTTTGCAAGAAATAATTTTGCGATTAATTATGCTTTGTCGTTGCCATAAAATTACATCCGATCAAAGTAATAACAGTGTCATGTCAACACATTGTGATCCTGGTTATGACCGGGAGCTGAGTATTCTTTGTCAAAATTCATTATTTATTGCTCGAACGCATTTGTGTAGTGAAACTGGGTATTCGGTATAATGAAACTTAATGGGTTTGTGATTTAGGCAAAATGGAAGAGGAGGGTTGTAAAGAGATTAGTGTGATGCTTCAATATGGTGATCATTCCCGGTGGGTAGATGGCAGTGCTCTGGGTTTCGAACCTCCTTCTGCTTCTCAAGATGAATTCTTCGGATCCGAATCCGAAGAAGAACAAGAGCTACAACAACAACAACGAGATGAAGAAACAGTTACAAATGCAAGCTCTGCTTCCCTTAGAAGACGGCTTACCGGACGAAACAAAAGGCTCGATTCCCTTGATGCTGAAGCCATGGCAATTGCTGACTCACATGCCTTACATCATAGGGTAGTTTAACTTTGTATGACCATGTTTTGTCTAGCTTTACATCAATCTCACCTATGCATTTTGTGTTCTTAATTGCACATGTCCTTAAATCAGGAGACTTCACTTTGGAGCACTGTTTCCTTGGCATTCCAAACACTTGGTGTGGTGTATGGTGACATGGGAACAAGCCCTTTATACGTGTTCACCGATGTGTTCAGCAAGGTGCCTATTACATCCGAACTCGACGTGTTAGGCGCTTTGTCTCTCGTTATGTACACAATAGCTCTCATACCCTTGGCCAAATACGTTTTCATAGTGCTCAAAGCCAACGATAATGGGGAAGGTGTGTTAGTTTTCATTTCCTTACCTGAATTGTTCTTCTTATCTATAAACTTTTTTTTATCTCTACATTGTCACATGTGACTTGCTCTCTACAGGAGGCACATTCGCATTGTACTCGTTGATAAGCAGGTACGCGGATGTGAACCTGCTTCCCAATCGACAGCCAGCAGACCACCATATATCAAGCTTTAGGCTCTCACTCCCAACACCTCAGCTTCAAAGATCTCTGCGTATAAAAGAGACTTTGGAAAGAAATTCATTTGCGAAAAATCTGTTATTGTTGTTGGTTCTTATAGGAACTTCGTTGATCATTGGAGATGGCATCCTGACTCCAGCAATGTCAGTGATGTCAGCTGTCAGTGGACTACAAGGGCAAATAAAGGGATTCAATGAAAGTGAGTAGGCACGCGCGGTTTAGCTTCATTAGCATCAAGTGCTGAATCTTTATGGTCAAATAACTGAAAAAATGGTTTGTGATGCTCAGATTCTGTGGTGATGGTGTCAATCATGATACTAGTAGGGCTGTTCAGCATACAGAGGTTTGGGACTAGTAAAGTGGGAGTCACTTTTGCTCCAGCGCTCGCTCTGTGGTTCGTTTGCCTCGCTTCCATTGGAATCTACAATCTATCAGTATACGGTATCTATGCCTTGCGCGCTCTTAATCCGATTTACATCTATATATTCTTCAAGAAGAACAACAAAAGGGCTTGGTCAGCTCTTGGAGGATGTGTCTTGTGCATCACAGGTGTTCATATGTACTTCCTTTTCTTTGCTTTCATATATGTGTATATGAATCTGTTCGATATGAAATTTTTGAACAATTTTGTATATGTTGTTGTAGGAGCCGAAGCAATGTTTGCCGATCTAGGCCATTTTACTGTACCATCGATACAGGTGATTTTATAAACTGTCAGCTGTGTATACCATTTTTACATTCCAATTGTTTAGTGTCCAAACTCAAAGTTGTAACGGTTACAGTTAGCCTTTACGTGCATTGTGTTCCCTTGCCTACTCTTGGCTTATTTGGGTCAAGCAGCTTATCTATTGAAGAACCCTCATAAATCCGAGAGAGTCTTCTACGATTCTCTCCCAGGTTAGGCCAGCTATGCTGAAATTATAAGTATGGTTGATGTCCTTGTGAATATTGTTGACTAACAACACGTACCCTTGGAAGAACAGATGGGTTTTTCTGGCCGGTATTTGGAATAGCGACTCTTGCGGCAGTGATCGCGAGCCAAGCCATGATATCAGCAACATTTTCATGCATCAAACAAGCCATGGCCCTTGGAAGTTTCCCAAGGCTAAAGATAGTTCACACCTCAAGGAAGCTAATGGGCCAAATCTATGTCCCTGTCATTAATTGGTTTCTGATGATCATGTGTGTTGCAGTTGTCGCTACCTTTAGGAACACCACGGACATAGCAAATGCATACGGTTGGGAAAATCTTAGCCGCGCATCCTAACATACAAAAATATACATACAACCTCTTTTCTTTCCCCTGATGTATGGATGCATGTGTTTGGTTGATGTAGGCATCGCTGAGGTTGGTGTTATGCTGGTCAGCACTACACTGGTGACCCTTGTAATGCTTTTGATTTGGCAAACCAACCTGCTCTATGCCATGTTTTTCGCCCTTGCCTTCGGTGCAATAGAGCTCGTCTACTTGTCTTCGGTTTGTTCAAAGATTGAAGAGGGCGGTTGGCTTCCGCTCGCATTTGCTACATGCTTCCTCCTAGTGATGTACGTGTGGAACTATGGGAGTGTGTTGAAGTACAAGAGTGAGGTTCGGGACAAGATCTCCATGGATTTGATGTTTGAACTTGGGTCCAATCTTGGAACGGTAAGGATCCCAGGGATCGGGCTCCTTTATAGTGAGCTCGTAAATGGCATCCCTTCAGTTTTAGGGCATTTTCTTGTGTCCCTTCCTGCCATTCACTCCACTATAGTCTTTGTTTGCATCAAGCACGTCCCCGTGCCAGTGGTCCCTCAAGAAGAAAGGTTCCTTTTCCGAAGGGTTGGTCCGAAGAACTACCATATGTTTCGTTGCGTGGCGCGTTATGGATACAAAGATGTCAAAAAGGAAGATCACAATGCCTTTGAGCAACTTTTGGCCATAAGCCTCGAGAAGTTTCTCAGGAAGGAGGCTTTGGATGTTGCATTTGATCATGGGGGTCGGGTGTCGGTGGGGGTGAACAAGAACTTAAGCGGGTCACACACGAAGGCGGTGGATGATCTTCGGTCCCCGCTTTTGGAAAATGATGATGGCGATCAGGAAGAAACCATGAGGGTGGAGGAGGCTTCTTCCTTAAGAGTGCAAGTGTATGGCATTGATGAGGACGAGGAACCGAGTTTGGAGTACGAGATCTCGGCTCTAAGGGAGGCGGTAGAGTGCGGGTTCACTTACTTTCTAGCGGACGGAGACGTGAGGGCGAAAAAGGAGTCATGGTTCTTGAAGAAGCTGGTGGTGAACTACTTGTATGCGTTCTTGAGGAGGAATTGCAGGGCAGGGGCAGCTGTCATGAGGGTTCCACACATGAACATCATAGAAGTAGGAATGACTTATATGGTCTAGTCGTTACTCATTACTCATTATTGATTACTCATTACCTACTCATTAGTGATTGAGGAGGAGGAGATGTTGATTTTAAAATGTCATCACTTCTCAATCATAAAATAAACGAATTTTCTAACCCATGCCTTTAAGGCATAAGATAAACATCCTATTTTAGAAAGTTTATTGTTTTTTATTTATTTAGTGTTGGATAGCTATTGTTATTATGGGTAATAGTGATTGTTACCCTCTAGGGGAACATTGACACTGTTACCGTGTTAACAATATCTCTATTCAAGTTTGACATTGGACTCAAGAGAACGGTTTCACTGTTACCTGGGGAAACAGTTACTGTTACCTCTTGAGGGAACAGTTACTCTTACCATGTGTCCAATGTCAACGTTCTCTTGTTTTGACAATGACAAACTCTATATTATGTAACCTTGTGTTTGACTGTCCTGATTGAAGGAAAAATAACCAAGGAAGAATGAAAGCTGATGTGAGGGAACAACATCGTCTGTAGAACAATGCCTTATTATATTTAGTAAGCACGTAGGGTATTCAACGGAAACCCTAATGAGCCGTGTTTATGGGCTTAAATGGGCCTAGAAACACGTGGGAATATCAAGAAGATCTCATTCAACAACTATGAAAAGATTCGGGAACAAGATAAGATTAAGAGAAGATATGATAAAGTTGTTGAAAAAGAACCTGATTATTTATGGGATAAACACACATGGATATATGATTATGGAATCAGATCTCACGTGGGCTTAGACTATAAATATGATTGAGTTGAGGTTGAGAGAACCACCGATTATAGAGAAGAGAAGAGCTTGAGAAGAGAATTGCTCGAGAAGAGCGAAAAAGAAGAAGAAGAAGCCTTGTTGAAGGTTTTGGTAATCACTCTTAGTTTTTGTTATACTTGTTCCTTACGCTGAGAAACTAAGATTTGTAAGTGCATAATCTTGGGATTAGATTAGACTACTTGAAGTCCCTGTTTGCCTTGAAGGAACTTGTAATTGACATTAATAAAAGTGATTGTTAAAACTCCTCTCGCGAGAGAGTGGTTTTTGTCTTGAACAACTAGTTGGTTGTTTGAGGGTTTCCACTATAAGTAATCGTGTCAACCTACTGTTACTGGCTTGTGTTAGTATTGTTTTATTACTTTCCATTGCCCAGTTTAGTGTTTGTATACTAACACCGATCCTAACATTTACTCCGTAGTAATTTAAATATTTTTATGACGAGTTTATGCATTTTCTCTTGATGTTTTAGTTTCTAAATCTAAGTTATTTATCCTAGGCATACTATAGAAAGACGGTAGAATAAATTGTGGTCGTGTTGTCATAAGTTCCTACATTGCACATTCCACTTGGCTTTGATGCCCATTATATATGATCTTTTCTCCTTACCAGCCAGTTATAATCTAAGTATTGCTTTTAAGTTCTTTTTTAGCCAATATACTGTTAATCCTCCTCCTCGAGTCACGTAAAAGCCCATGCACATCAGGTTTAAGGTATCGGTTTGAATATATAAAAAAAGCCTATCAAACACTAGGTATGGGGTTCTCATTCCAGAACCCAATACCTTTGTACCAAATGATCCAGGCACGCCTTAAATCATGCGTCCATACACTATAAACCATATAGAGATAGGGAGGAATCGGAGGATTCAAAACAAGTAACGTAAAAAAGACACGACTACAATGCAAATAAAGTAGCTAGCGTTGAAGGAATGCCACACGTGCAAACCAAATGAGCAACAAACGCAAACAGTTGCAACTTATTATGAAATTAACATGCAATCTAAGTGGATGATCATCGATCGATTCTTATCCAACAGTGCGGATGAGCAACAAAGCAATGGTGAAGTGCTCTGGGGAGTCGTCGGCTTCAAGAAACTCAAAGGTGACACTAGCAAGCTCATCGTACAACGGATCAAGGATTTCGAAGCCAAAGTGATGAGCAACCAAGGACTCGGTGTAGGACCGAATGATCTTGGCTAGCTTCTCTGACCTAACACGTTTGTCGTGCTCATACTCGGGTGCTACATTGTGCTTTAGAGTCTCCATGCGTTCGATTACAAACGACGACTCATTCTCCACCAGAGCCTTGATTTCCTCGGGTGATGCTCCGTAGAATGGCATATCAAACCAGTCTAGTTTCTCTTGATGGATTAATCCCTAGTTGAACAGTTTCCATTGAAGTATTTTGTCATCATAGGAGGCATAAACACCAGAACAAAATACATAACAAGATAGAGACGCGAAAGAAATCAAAAAACTATATATAAGAAAGTGATTGTCTAGGCCGGACTACTACATAGAAGAAGCCCATAAACTTATAGACCACCACTAGTAAACAATGTAATGAGAGAATTCAATCTTATAATGGCATAACCGGCGTACACCTCGTACGTGAAAGTGTCGTGTCACATGAAAAAATTAAACGCATCCCCAAGTCACTGGCGGACTTATGGTGTAACGACTAAAAAAATCAAATCATGGAGAAAATACAGCTTACCAAATGATGTAAAGTGTGTCACGTGAAAGTGTCATCACATAAATGGAATGTCGTGCACCACTAAAAAAATCAAATCATGGACATTTTTGGATTGTGGAGAACTACAGCTTACCAAATGAAAATTTCTATCCATGACAAGTAGGAAAACAAACAACTGGAAAAGGCGTATTAGAGATAAGTTTGGTTTAGTTTGGGAAAAATGTGTAAATTAAAGAAAGGAGGAGGTTGAGCTGTAATTCAATAATTGTATACAGTACCTTAGAGATGGAACGAGTGATGGCCTTGGTGAGTAAGCTGAGCTCCCAGGGCTGCCACGTGTTGGCATCAGCATCGGACGGCCTGCCACGGAGCGTGAAGAGGACGCGCCCATCGGGCAAGACCTCCTGAGCGCGACACGAGAGGAATGCGGTCAAGTCTTGCCTGAATTGCGACCGATACGCCTCCGCCACGCGCCGGGGACTCGACCCCGATATGTACACGTTCCCCTTGTTCACGGGACAGCCCTCTCCGGTGTACAATTCCGGTGGGGCCTTCATCGTACATTTATCACATAATATAATAAATTACTCCACTATAGTATATACGTACTAAAACAGTAAAACTAATCAATTTTTCTTGGTTCCACTCGGCCTTATTTCATTTTTTTTTTTTTGCTAGTTTTTGGTTAAAAAGTGATATTTTGAGTGAAAAAAATTTGTATAGAAAGATGTGAAAATAGAGATGTGATATTAATATTAAAAAATAAAATAAAATAAAACTTTTGGACGAAAAAATTATTTAGGTGAGAAGTGAAAGGAGACTTATATATTGAAATTATAAAAAAAAATCTCCAAATTGACATGCAAGATAAGTAATAGTTGGATTAGATAGGTACCTGGGAAAGCCAGTGAGCGCTATAGCAAGAGTGGACGAAATGAAGACTCCTTGTAGGAAACAAGCGATGATGGAAAGAGCCAGGAACTCCAGCCAAGACCAACTTCGATGGTTGTTGTCCGTAGGCGTCAACCCGAGTTTTGAATTTGGACATGTCTTGGAAGAGGGAGTTGAAGTCGTTCGAGGGGAGGTCGTTCAGGTACACCAACATCTCTACAGGCGGCGACGCCGTCTTACGGTCTGAGCCCACCACGTCGGTTGCGATCGCGATCGCGGTCGACAGGAGCTCGACCGAGGCGGACCCCGTGGCGCACCCGAGGTCCGCTATGGTGAAGGGGTCGGTGGACCCCATCAGGTCCCGGTTTTTGAGTAGGGCTTTGATGGATTCTTCTAGCATTGGCTTGGTCACGCTACTTACAGTACTACGCTGCGCGCACACACACATATATACATACATACGGAGTATTATTGAACGGAAGTTTTTAAAAATAATGAATTAAGGTGATCGATGGAGTTGTACCGTGAAGGTGGCTTGATTTTGGGAGTAGCTGAGATCTCCATCTCCGTGCTTCATGTGAAGGAATTCCTTCAGCTCCATTCTTCTCCTTCAGCCTTCTCTCTCTTTTCTCTCACTTTTCTTATTCCCTTTGTAAGTGTTGGTAGGTGTTAGCCGTGACTGAGACAAGTAACGCCTTCTTTTTATATTAATAAAATATCCCCCGTTCTATTTTTTCCGGACTCAAAAACATACACAATCCTTGAACTTTCATAAAACTGTCGCTTACAGACCCCACCGTTGATTTTATACATATTGAACACCCCACCAGGGATTTTAATGACATTTGTATTACACTTGCGCCAGCTCTTAATGCACGTCATTACACATTATCTACTATAATACAGTATAAAGCGCAACTCAAGTCTTTGTTAAAATTTGCGCCACATCATCAACCCTGAATAAAATAATGATTTTATTTTTAGCATTGCTTTCAAAAAATAACTTATATATCTTCTTAATATCTTATCCAATTTCCTTATGTATACTTAATATCTTACTCAATTATATATCCTTATACGAATAAGGAAATTCAAGTGATTTTCTTTTATATTCTTTTTAAAAAATTCTTATTAATTAGTATACATTTTTGTTATTATTGAATCTTGAAGAATAGTGAAAAAATTTCACATGTGTCAATATATAGTATATTCATTAATAATATAAATTTGAAATTTTGAATAGAACTATTTTAGAATTAAAATTGTATGAATAAAAATACATATATAGGTCAATAGGTTCGGACTTTGGTCTATCGGATTTGGATTATAAGTTCCCGAGTTAAAAGCGTATTCGTATCAAAATTCGATCTCAAATCAGTTAATTCGGTTTTATATTTATATTACCCGTACATGGTACGGGGTTTGTACTAGTTTTACTTAATCTACATAAGCACTCTTGATGAAGCCACATAACCATGCCTACTACGCCATATAAGGTGACAAGTTTGAACTTTAAAAAAAAATAAACACGAATTTAACAAAATTCCGTTCTTCAACTCGCCCTCTATAGTGATTCTTCCCTCCCTCCCTCTTCAAGCACATCTCCGCCCTCAATGAAGAAGAACGACGCCAGATCTTAAGAACAAAGAAGAAGAAGACACCTTCTATACCACAGGTTGATGAATCCTAGCTGACTCGAAGAAGTAAAGGTTAGTTTGGGCGAATTTCTGCATTTTTTGTTGGAGAATCTTTAAAGTTAGGGTTTGAATTCGATTTTCTTCAGATTTTGTCTCTCTTCAATGGTTTGCATTCGATTTTGTGATTGGGCTAGTCTGAATTGTTGGAATTAGGGTGTTTTTGATTTAGGGCTCGAATTTTGGGGGTTTTTGATTGAGGGCTCGAATCTGAGAATGTGGTGGTTTGAATTCGATTGAAGGGTTGGAGTTCAAATGACAGTGGGATCTTATGGTTCTTGATTGAAGAATACACACAGCATTGGTGCTCATCTATTATTCTACACACTGTCTTGATGAATACACACAACAATGAATCTGGGAATTTGGTGTTCGTATGAAATGAACTTGCACTTTAGTTTAAATCTGTTTTTGTTTTTTTGTTTGTGTGAAATGAACTTGCAATTAAAGTTTATTTGTTATGGTGTATGAGTTTTTTTAAATATGTCTTTGTTTTTTGTTTGTATCAAATGAACTTGCACTTGTAGTTTCATTCTTAAATTTGTTTTAGGATCAAAATGTCGAGGGTGAACATTGTTTGGCATCATGGAGGTAGGTTTGTTCATGAACCAGAGACTGCTTATATTGATGAATTTGCAAATGGATACAATTTGGGGGTTGATATAGATTTGTTTAGCTTCTTTGAATTGAAATGGTATGTGAACTCACTCAACTGTACAGAATTCAAAGGGGTATGTCATAAGGGGGAAATGATCAACTACACAAACTGCTTATGTTGATGATTTTGCAACTAGATACAATTTCGGGGTTGATACAGATTTGTTCTAGTGCACCAACACCTCATGTTGCACCACCACCAGTTGCACCTTCTGTTGCACCAACACCTCATGTTGCACCACCACTAGTTGCACCTCGAAGAAGACAAACAAGGAGTCAATCAAAGGTTTCTTTCCTTATTTTTAACTTATGTGTTATCTATTAAATATTGATTAAGGTCTTCTTATAATTTATTTGTTCAGACTCAAGGTAAAAGAGCTCAATCCAATCTTGGACCAACCACCAAACCTAAAAAAAGGGCGCCTCTAGGCTGGTGGGTTTTGGCACATACACGAGCCCTACAACTAGAGTGACAGTGCTACATGTAAGTCAAATTATTAGTTATGATTTGCATTATTCTAGTCAAATCTATTAAATTTCAAATTTCATATATTCTTTGGATTTTTGCACTGTCATTGCAGCCAGGGACTGCTTCTAGTAGGGTTTTAAGGGTTCCACAACCCATAAGAAATGCAACTGAATCTATAGACTTTTCTAGCCAAGAGAGGGGTTTGAGGTGGTAGGCTAATCAAGATATCACTGGGAGGCAGTTGCAAAGAAACTGAGATGATGCTAGATGCAATGGAAGCCAAGCCCCATTCAGTAGCCAGACTAGTTCAAACCAAACCTTAGGATGTCTTTCATTACATAAAGGTATGGATTTGGATTGAATTTATACTCAAAAGCTCTATTTTTGGAAATGATTTATCTAAGAGCTTTAAACTAGTAGCTGTCTGATTTTGGATAAATCGTGAGAACAACTCTCTTATTTGCATATAGGGCATGTTTATTGTGATGGAATTTGTGTCTAAGCTGGCAATTGTAATGACTATTTCTGTTATGGATATGTTGTAGAAAAATTGCCTTCTTTTATGTGTTTTTTTAGATAGAATTGCAATCTAATGTTGGCAATTGCAATTGCGTGTCAAGATGTTAGATTTGCATGAAAGTAATAAAGTTGTAGGAAAAAAACGCAAGTTAGAATTTGTAGAAAATAATGCAGGTCAAATTGTACAAGAAAAATGCAGGTCAAAAACTTGTTTAGATTATCAAATTTCAATTTCAAAATCAAAATTAATACACATGTCAAAAGCTATAGAAAAAATGCTCTTGACCAAAAAAAGCTATAGAAAAAATGCATGTCAAAATACGTAGGAAAAAACTTGTAGTGTGTAACTTCACTAATCTAAGCAATTCCAATTTCATATAAGGTCAATAACTTGTAGGAAGCAATTAAGCAATAATGTAACACACTGGTGCAACTTCCAATTTCATAAGCCAACTAGAGTCAATACATTAAGGTTGAGCATTACACTAACTAGTGTGAAGCTACATTTTGCAACTGGGCAATTCAATCACTTGCTTCTAAACTCAGCAATGTTGCAAGTACATTGTATTTCATGGAACACATAGTTGTAACTACATTGTACTAGTTCCCAACACATTAGCTCAATAAGAATCGCACACTCTCAACCCATACAATCACCCTTAGGACGAGAAACAACACCTTAGTTAGACGTCTTGCCTTATCCCTCTCTTCTTCTTTCTCCTTTACCTCTTTTTCTTTATCTTGTACTTTTCTCAACAAACCGGAGATCACTTCTTTAGCATGCTCAGTGCAAGGTGGATCAACCCATTTGAAGAAATGACATGCCCCCATTTGCTATCAAATAAAAAAAATGTCCATGTAAGCATTGGTTTCTACAAGTATTGTAATTGCAAGGTATGCACAATTTCGGTTTCAAGTTATATAATCAACTACCTTTCAAATTGCATAATGCCTCAATTTTCACCAATTTCATATTCGGAATTTACAAACATGCTAAATCAATTTTAGGTTTTACCCCCAATTCAATAAAATCCCCAATTTTTAGGGTTTTTGCAAACAAAGCAAGATTGACCTTACTCCATAGTTAGGGCACCCGAAAAATCACTCCTAGGATTCTTTCTCGTCCAAGAATGCTTCATAGTAGCTACGTCGCCACACCTGCACGTCAGCCACATGATTTTTGTTCTCCCACTCCCACATGAAAAGGAAAAGCTGCTTGAGGAAGAAGCCATCACGATATCGATGAGCGAAGATAAAGCGTTTGTTGAATAGAAGAAAGAAGGAAAGAGAGCAATGTTGGATGAAATTTGGAGAAAGAAAATCGATCAAGAGAGAAGGAAAGAAGAAAGCATCGAAGGCGAAGACGTCAGGAGAGAAAGAAGAAGAAGTGTGTTTTAATATTTTTTTTTCTTTTTTAATTTCAGAAATTACATGTCATCCTAACTTAATTAAAATGTAAGTCTTTAATCGCCCATAATCGTGTATGTTACACACTTATATCCACGTCAGATTAGAGGGGTTCAATAGGTGCAAAATTGAAAGTTCAGGGGTTCAATAGATCCAATTCAAAGGTGGGATGTCTAAGTGGCAAATTTGTGAAAGTTCAGGGGGCTGGATATAATTTAAGCCATTTTTCCATTGGTAATTCTAAACTATTATTGTTATATCTTTGAGCATTTATTTGGATATTGGTGCACAAATTTGAACGTTTTTCTTCTTTGACTTGTACAGTTTTCAACAAAAATAATAAATACATGCCCATATAGATATTTGCAAGTTACAAAGAACAAAGAACGATTATTAAGGGTTTAAAGAAAGAGAATATCACATGTCATGTTTCTTTAGAGGGTATAGGGTTGTGATAATAAAAATATCTTACCTTATATTTGGTTGTGATAAATTTTGATTTTATATCAATACCCCAAACTCATTAAGAACACATCTTCAAGTGATATTTTAATTTTTTTTGTTAGAAAACATGAATGTGTTTTGATGGTTCCAAACAGGTTGTCAACTAAGGCCCCGTTTGGTACGATTCCCTGGGAAAGAGGAATGGGAATCAGGAATGACTGATTCCAGTATCCTGTTTGGCAGAGAGATATCTGGAATCGATTTCATTCCCTGGAATGACTCATTCCAAGTCTGCAGGCTAATTTGATTCCAGCAGAAATTGGAGGGTATCGCCCATTCCAGACATTGCAATTCTTCATTTTGAATCTTAAAGTTTATAAACCTTATTTTATGAATTCTAATAACTATAAACCTTTAAAATCATAATTAAGAACTCTAAACCTTAATAATTTCAAACCGAAATTATCTGGAATGGTTCATTCCGGCAGTATACCAAACAACATGTCTGAGGAATGGTTCATTCCGATTCCTGATTCCATTCCGATTCCTGATTCCATTCCGATTCCAACAGCATACCAAACAGGGCCTTAGAGTTGATGTCGTCGACCTGAAAAAGGTCGCCGACATGAAGAGTGCTTCAAGAGTTGCAGACTCGTGTTCCATGAAAGGAATGGACAAAGATCTATAAAAGGCAATACCGTGTGAAATGCTTACGGGAAGCATCGAGATGCTCTAGGAGTGTATTTAAGGCAAGGATAAGTGCAAAAATAAGGAAAATCATCATGGAATATTGAAGACATCTAAAGATGATTTTATCATGTCGTAAGAGATATTTTAGGAAAGATTTGTAACCGATTTTGGACGATTCATTCCTTGTGCAAATGGGATGAATCAGGCATCAATCTTCCTAATTCTATTTATACCTTTCATGTGCTGAATGTTAGAACGAAGGAGCTAGAGCATCAATCTTGTATTCGTGTGTGCTGAGTGTAAGAAGAACGTGAGATTCGTTTTTGGGTGGTTGAGTACGAGAGAGTTGTGCTGAATGAGGGTAGTGCATAGACAAGAGTATTTACAAGAGAGTGTGGAATTCACTTCTTGAAGTAGGAACACATTTGTAACCCGAGAAATCAATATAGCGAGTCGAAGTACTCTTCTAAGTCCTTTCAACTGAGAAGCTTAAAAGGTAACTGATTTTTCCCTATACAAACTAGTTGGTCTGTAGAGGGTTTTCCACTATAAACCATTGTGTTTGATATGGTATCTCGCAATCTTTCTTGTGTATTTTTATTCTGCTGCATACTAAAGTTTTGACTCTAGTCGCCGACATCGTAGTTGTCGACGACTTAAAGTATTAAGGATCTTACAATTGGTATGAGAGCTTTGGCTTTAATTTTCTAAGTACTCTATAGGAAAGATGAACACCAGTAACACCTTTGTGAACGACTCCTTCTAGAAGTCTTCGGTTCTCAAGGCTGGAGAGTATGATTTGTGGGCAAAGCAAATGAAGACCCACATATGCTCTTTAGATGGCCAGCTATGGAAAGTTATTTTTATTAGCCCTGAAAAAATTCTTAAGGATGATGGAAAAGAGAAAGAAGTCACTGAGTATGATGACTCTGGCTTCAAAAAGCTTGAGAGGAATGAATGTGCCAAAGAAGATTTTCCACCATGCTCTCACTAGTAGCGATCTCAAAAAGATTATTGGCTACGACACGGCTAAGGAGATCTGGGATGCTATTAAACGTCTCCATCAAGAAAATGATGATGTCAAATGGACAGAATCATAAGCCTTGAGATTAAATATGAGAACTTGAACCAAGGCAAGGGTGAATCTCTCCATGAATATCACTCGAGATTCCTAACTATCGTCAATAAATTGGAGTTTTTGTGAGAGAAGCTTCCTCAATGGAAGCAAACCAACAAGATGATCTATAGTCTCAACAAGAATTGAGACGCTATTGTTGCATCTCTCCTTACTCAAAAGGAGACGAAGTCGTTGACTCTAGAAGATCTCGTTGGTCGGCTCACAATGTATGGAGGAGTCCAACAACTGAGGGAGGATAGGCTCGGCTTTGAAAAGATAAAGAATATTGATTTGAAAGTTGGCAAGGCTTTCGATATTGCTCAAGGACAAAAAGACATGGAGGATGTGATGCTCTCTTGTCCTCGTCGTGGTGAAAGTGCAACAAGATCACAAAGATCAACTTGGGAATCTCTTGGAATTGGTGGAAGTGAGTGATATTCAATCTCCAACGTGATGGAAGATGAAGTAGGATGATGAATCCACGTTAGGAATCATGAGGGAGGTTCGGTCAGCGTGATGAACGGACAAAGGGAAGACAATCCACATTAGGAAAGCCTTAGGGCGAGCTCGGGCTCGATCAAGGGTTGAACGCACAAGTTGGAGTTAGGAGCAACCTTGACTAAGCCAACAATTTTTGTAATTTTATTATGTGTTGAGAAATTGAGGTTACACTGTTGGTTTAAATAAGAACACAAAAATCTATCTGATATACACATTTATGTTGTGTATTTAGATGGGGTTTTAACATACTTTTAGTCATGTTTTAGGTGCTAAAGATGGAGTTTGGAGCGTTGAAGAAGGAAGAGCCGAAGTGCACCAAAGACCACTTGGAGCTGAAGTGAAGAAAACGAAGAAATACACGTTCCGTGGGAGGCGGCGACCGCTGCCTATAGGCGGCGCCCGCTGCCTTTGCCGAGGCGGAATATCTTCTTTAAACGCTGCGTTTTATTTTAGTGAATTATGGATATTGTTTTTGGTCCGATTTTTATGTATTTTAGATAGATTGTTTTCTCCTATTTAAGGGCTTTTGGACCCTTTGTTTAGACCTAGTTTTTGAGTTTGGAATTATTTTGTATTTTGGAGATCTATGGAGAACTAAGCCTCTTTGCTTAGATAGACAATTGAAGTGTTCGTTCTGATTTAGTTGTGAGATTTCTAATTCCTTATCGATTGCATGGATTTAATCTTTTCTCTTGCTTGAATTGCTATTGACTTGTTTCAATAATTTCTAGCCTGATCATCTAGGATTTATTATTATTAGGTTATTGCTTAGATTTAGAGTGTTTCTGGTTGAGCATCTCTAATTCATAAGTAGCAACTGCATTGTGCTAATATCTGGTTGTGTTAGTTATATGCATAAGAGAATTGGTTTGCATCCTAAGGTAAAAGCTGGTTGTTTTATCTTAGTTTGTATCCAATTATATTCCGGTTGTTGAATGCTGCTAGTTAGATTGAATCTTGATAGTTTCATGATTATTTATCTAGTTATGGTTAATAGTATCTGGTTGTGCTATTAATTACTTTTGAAAAGGAATTGGAATTTCCATTGCATAGATATTGAATGAAATCAATGATTAACTTGTGAAGCGAATGCGGATATTTGTTTGCATAAGTGTTTCCAAATACTGATTAATAAACTCTTGAATTTGTATGATTTGCATGTTAGTGTGTGAATTAAACCTAAAAACCCCCCTTGTTACTTCTGTTTGACACATAATTCTCTATTAAAGATAACCTGTCTCCCTGTGGAATCGACCCTTACTTGCTTTATACTTTGGTTTAAGTTAGTTTGGTTTTCTTTGCATAATTGTGGTTTAAAACGACTAAATCATCGTTATCAAATTGGCGCCGTTGCCGGGGAGGCAATAATTATCTTTGGTGTGAATTTTTGTGCCAAACTTGGTGTGAACCTATCTTATGGTTCACACCCGTATTGCTAATAATCTACCTCTTGTTTTTGATCCAGAGATCGAGAGGAGTTTATTCAGGACTCGGAAGGCTGCGCATGCTTTATTTCAAGAGACAGTAGCAATGGCAAATCGTGTGACTCTTGAATCTCTCATAGCTCCTAACTTGGAGCAACCAACTCGTGTAGTGCAATTTCCGGCTCTTGATGAGGGTGTCAAATTTGAGCTTAAGACAGGAGTGGTCCATCTGCTCCCGAAATTCAATGGAACCCCACTTGAGGATCCCATACAACATCTGGATGAATTTCTTGAAGTTTGCACCAGTATGCGCCCATCTGATATTGGTATCATTCTCTACCACCAGGAAGCATCACCACCTGGGCGAATCTGAAGAAAGTGTTTCTTGACAAATACTTTCCAGCTATTAAATCTAATCAGCTCAAGAAAAAGATCTGTAACATTGAGCAACTTCCTGATGAATCTCTCTATGAATACTTTGAGCGCTTCAAGAAACTGGTGAAGAGTTGTCCTTATCATGGCTATGCTAATCAAGATCTTATTCTTTATTTACATGGAGGGCTTCGTGAGGATGGCCGTCGGATGGTCAATTGTTCTTGTGGAGGAAATATTATGAAGAGGACCTATGAGGAAGCTCTAGAGGTATTCGCTACACTGGCGGATGACTCTAGACAATACAGTGGGAGAGGCTCTCAAAGCTTGTCAGCTGCTAGTTCGCACTCAAAAATTGATCAAGCTGATTTTGATGTGTTGAAGGAAGAAGTAAGGCGTCTAAAGCTGAAGGGCACACCTCAGCAGCTTAAGGCCTGTGGAATTTGTAATGACGACTTGCATCCTACCGAGCATGTCCAACACTACAAGAAGAAGTGAATGCAGTTGGAGGGTTTCGGATAAAGCAGAGGTATGACCCTTATTCCAACCACTACAACCCAGGGTGGAAGGATCATCCTCACTTTAAATGGAGCAACTCAAATCCGAATCAATCTCAAGAACATCAACCGCAAGCTGGGCCTCCTGTGGCTCCTTCCATGGACAATATGATGAAGATGTTGTTGCAGAGTAATATCAGTCTCTCAAAGAATGTATCAAAGCTGACACAAAACCAATTGTAATTCCAAGAAACTACATCAGCAAGTATTTAGAACTTGGAAAGGCAAATGGGCCAGATTTCTCAAGCTGTGAGGATTCGGGTAAGCTTCCCTCCCAAACTGAGGCGAACCCGAACATTCATAATGTCAGTACTATTACTCTGAGAAGTGGGAAGCCTCTGAATAGTGAAAAGATTGTCGTAGCTGAATGATGTCTCTCGTTTTGGTAGTGTTTTAAGTGTGTTTTCCTTGGTAGTTTTAGTCCTTTTTCCTTCTTTCTTTGTGTGTTTTGTCCCTTTTTAGCTTAGTTTCCACATTTCTATGAGATTCGGAGACTATGCGCATTTTGTGTGTTTTATAGGCATTTCGGAGCAAGAATCATGGAGATTGAAGCATGGAATCATGGAGGAATTCAAGGATGGAAAAGGAGCCAAAATGGAGCTAACAATGCATGGAAAGAAGCTTCAAGTGAAGACGAAGAGAATGGCGAAAGAATCGAGTCAATCGGAGCTAAAACGAGAGAGAACGGAGCGAAACAAGCTGAAATTTGCCTTAGGACCGAGGTACCCAGCATGTCGGGCCCGAGGTACTATGTTGGCCCGAGGTGGTGGACCGAGGTGTGCATGTCGGGCCCGAGGTCGCTGGAACGTATGCCCTTGGACCGAGGTTGAAGCAAGTCGGGCCCGAGGTTCCTCCGTGTCGATCCATGTCGGTCGTGGCTCCGGATTCCTTTCTTTTTGGGATTTTCTTATTAATTCCCATAATTATATTTGCTTCCTTGGAGGTCAAGGAGTCTAGAAGCCTTGGGGATCAAGGAGTTCTAGAAGCCTTGGAGGTCAAGGACTTGCCTTGGTGCCCAAGGAGTTTAGAGGGGTAATCTAGTCTTTGTAATAAGGGGAAAAATCTCTATTTAAAGCCTTGTAATCTCTCATTTTAAGAGGAGAACTTTGGAGAGTGAGTAGAGAGGGACGTTTGAGAGTAGAAGAAAGAAGGGGGTGGACTCTTCTCCAAGGGAGGGAAAGAACCCAAGATCTAGAGGAGGATTTGGGTGAATTCCTTTCCTTGGAGAGGAAAGAAACCCTTAGGCTTGGAGCGGGAGTAGAGATTGTAAGAATTCCTCGTCTTAGTTTAATTCAAGTTTGCTTTGGCTTTGATTTTGAGTTTGTGTTGTTGATTGTGGATTTGACTTGCATGATTCATGATTTATCTTTGGTCTTTGATGATTGCTAGTTTGAATTCCATGATTAGCGAGTAGTTATCTTGATCTTAGGGTAGGGGGCGAAAACCCCAACTCAATTGCATGTGCTTGAACCAATTTCATGACTTGATTGCCTAAATCCATGTCTATTTACCTTATGAGCAAGATCCTTTGTTTGAAGCTTAGGAAAGTCGGTTCGAAGGGATGAAGAGATTGATCCCACGGTCGAATAGGAGTAGATAGAGAGTCGTTTGGCTTGAATGAATGCGAGAGCCTAGTTCCATGAGATTAATGGCATGATTTGATTGGAATTGTTGATCTATGTCTAAGGTGAAAGCCTCTAGTTCATTTATCTATATGAGAGCATGTGAAGTTGATGTTGGCATGAACCCCTAGCCCTAGGATCCCCTTAGCATAGCTTGTTTCTCCCCTTTCTTTTGCATTGATTGTTGCGTCGTGCCCGAGTCCTCTAGCCTCGAGCCCGACTTTGTTTGTGCCTAGCTACCTCGGTCCCGAGATTGACAACCTCGGTCCCGAGTTGCTTTGTGTGTTTTCTTTCCCTTTGCCTTTTTGTTAGACAAATCGACCGTTCAAACGCGCATGAAATAATTCCCTGTGATCGACCTCGACCACCGTACTACAACGGGGTCGTGATACAAATATTTTTTGTTGATTGACCCGGGGCCCTATCCTTAGAATTGGTATAGCACATCGGGCCTGTCATCAGAATGGCGCCGTTGCCGGGGAATTATTGTGATTGTGCGTTTGTTTGGTTGCTTTGTTTTGGGTAAGGGACTAGCCCGAACCCTCTTGTGTTGTTTGATTTGTTTCTTTTTGTCTTTTTTGTAGGTGATTCCATCAAAAATGGATTTCTATGATAGTGATGATGAGTATGAGTGGAGGATTTTCTACCTTGAAATGGGGATCAAGTGTCTAAAAAGAAAACTCCACGAGGCAGAAGAGCAACGGGAAAGAGAAGAGAGACGAGCCCGTGAGCGACTCAATGACCGGATTAGAATGGCACAAGAGAGAGCCTATGAGGAGGAGTGTTACATGAGAGAGGTGTATGGGAACCGAGACCACTATGATGGACAAGGTGGTGCTCAATCCTATTGGGGAAGTCCCACTTACACTCAAATGCAAGGAGTACCTCCATACCAACCTCCGAGCTACGAGGAAACTCCTCCATGGGCACTTGAGTGGCTAGAAGAGCTCAAGGAAATGAGGACCGAACGTGCGGAGTTTAATCCATGGAGGATGAGCGACAATACCCAACTTGATTATTGGACATCCCTCCCGAGTTCTCAAGAGCAACTCCCGAGCTATTATGAAGAAGAGAGCTATGATGAGGTCCGAGTCGAGCCACCACAAGTCGAGAGGAGTGAGCAAGCCTGGACCGACGTACCCAGTGTGTCGGGCCCGAGTTGCTCGCAAGTCGGACCAACTCTTCAAACCAGGACCGAGTTGGAGGTTGTGTCGGGCCCGAGGTGCCCAGACATCGAACCACCTCCCCTGCCTCTACTCTGCCCCAGGACCGATGCACACCAACTCGGGACCGACTTGCATCCACTTCGATCGGTGACGATGGAGGAAAACTATCTCATGGCTCTTGAGCGTGCAAGGATGGAAGTGAAGGAAAGCTCTCCCTCTCTTATGATTAAAGAAGGAGTCGAGTCTCGGTTCAAACAAGCTTTGGAGGAGATGCACAAAGTCGGGCCCAACGTAGCACCTATGTCGGTCCAACCCGAGAATCAAGCCTCTAAGATCATGTGTGAGACTCGTTTGCCATATCTCCTTTGCTCTTTTGTGACGGTTTCTTGTGAGTCATATGGTGCGGATGAACCATACCCGGTGGATTTGATTTCCGACTATTCTTGGTCTAAGTATGGGGTCCCCCGCCATCATGATGAGGCCGAGGCACATGTTTGGTTGAACTATAGTGAATGGCCTCAATTCTACTTGAGTGATGAGATGGTCCTTGGAGTGTTCATGGACCCCGAGCCTTATTTTCCACCCTAACCGGGATTAGGTGGCATGTCAAGCTAATGACGTTAAAAGAGCGCTTCTCGGGAGGCAACCCGACGTATCCTTTCGTATCCTTTGTTTCCTTTTGATTTGTTTTCTTATTTTTAAGATTTGAGCTTATTGTGCTAACCCTTTCTCTAAACCCCTTGAATGCAAGTATTATGGGATATATCTTTGGTGTGATCTTGTAGGTGCTTCTTGATTCGAATGATGAGCTCGAATTCACCTTCCCATGTGCCGATGTCAAACAATTCACCATTTTTCCTAGCTTCAAACGCCTTGTTTAGTGAGTTTCCCTTTTCATTTTCCCTTTTGGTTTTATTTGGATGCAATGAGGACATTGCATATTTTAAGTATGGGGTATGGGAAAAGGAAACTCTCTTTTGCCTAGTGTTTGTACATATGTGTGCTTTGTGTGTCTTTTGTGTGTCTTTTGCTTTGTTTGAGAAAAAGTTTTGCAAAAAAATCATAAAAATTTGAAAAATTGTGTTGAAAACAACAAAAAGATTTTGTTTTAGACTAAGAAATCCCCATCTTAAGTGTCCTATGAAATGGCTTGTGTTCATGTAATTCCTTTGCATGTTTTGGATGGTTAAGCCTAGTCTTATGATGTTGCTTTTATACATGATCCATGATTTGTATTCTATATTGAGCATGTGTGCTAAAAGATGACTTGTTTGCTACCTAGTATTGAGTGTACCTTGTGAGATTTGATTTTGGCCTTTTGGGATTTTTCTTTGCATATCCCTCTCTTGTTTTGTGAGTGTACTCTCTTGTGTCATAGTCTCTTTGTTATTGAGGTTTATATTTATTTCTTGAAGCCGCTATGAGAATTAGTCATGCATGCTAGTATTAAGATTGAACTTGTATGTTTTTAGCCACATAAATATCCTTATTCCTACCTTGCATTAATCCTTGATTTGTAGCCCCGTTCTAGCCTATTAGCCTTTGTTTGTAGCTCCTCAAAAACATATTCCTAGCCGATGAAAGCTTGACCCTTATGGGATTCGAACATAGTTGAGTGGTTGTGGAAATGATTTTGTGGAAATACTTTGGGTGAAGGCAAGAGTGTGGGAAACACATTTTGGTAGTGCATCTCCTAAGGAGAAAGTTGATGGATTTTTGGGAATTTTTGCACAAGGAAAAAAATTGTGAAGGAAAAGTGAGCAAAATGCAAGTATGGGGTCAATTGAGCCATGATCGAGTCTGGTAAACTCGGGCCCGACCTCCATAAAGAAAAGAAAGAGAAATGAAGAAGAAAAGAAAGAAAGTGCAATCAAAAATCCAAGTGAAGAGATGTAAAATAAGGAAAGTGTGGGTGAAATGTTGGGTAAGTGCCTTTGATTGTTGAGAGTTGATTGGAGGAGTAGTGAGATGTGGAATCTTTGGAGATGTTGGTGAGTATTTTAGGTTGTTCGAGTCCCATTGTGAGCACCACATAGCCAAACGAATCCTTCCCTTATGAAACACCAAAAGCCCCATTACAACCCGGCCGAATGGAATTCTCTATGAGGATCTCCATTGAGCCCAAGTTCATCTTGTATTGGTATTGTTTTGACATCTCTAGGTAGAGAGATTGGTAATATTATCTTCAATGGTAAAAGTAGACTTTGCACAAGGCATGAGTGGAGAGATGCATCACTTTTATGCATTAAGCCATACACACTTGAGAGTTGTGCTTCGATTACATTTCCCTAAAGTGAGGCTAGGTGGTAGCATTTCATACTTGAAGCATGCATACACATGTGATGACGTTTGATTGCTTATCTTTGGATTCATACGTGCTTGAAAATGGTTTTGACTTAGAGCTTTACTTGAAGATCATGTTGAGGTTTTGAATCCAAGTTATTGCTTGAGGACAAGCAAGTTTAAGTATGGGGTATTCTGATGTCTCTCGTTTTGGTAGTGTTTTAAGTGTGTTTTCCTTGGTAGTTTTAGTCCTTTTTCCTTCTTTCTTTGTGTGTTTTGTCCCTTTTTAGCTTAGTTTCCACATTTCTATGAGATTCGGAGACTATGCGCATTTTGTGTGTTTTATAGGCATTTCGGAGCAAGAATCATGGAGATTGAAGCATGGAATCATGGAGGAATTCAAGGATGGAAAAGGAGCCAAAATGGAGCTAACAATGCATGGAAAGAAGCCTCAAGTGAAGACGAAGAGAATGGCGAAAGAATCGAGTCAATCGGAGCTAAAACGAGAGAGAACGGAGCGAAACAAGCTGAAATTTGCCTTAGGACCGAGGTACCCAGCATGTCGGGCCCGAGGTACTATGTTGGCCCGAGGTGGTGGACCGAGGTGTGCATGTCGGGCCCGAGGTCGCTGGAACGTATGCCCTTGGACCGAGGTTGAAGCAAGTCGGGCCCGAGGTTCCTCCGTGTCGATCCATGTCGGTCGTGGCTCCGGATTCCTTTCTTTTTGGGATTTTCTTATTAATTCCCATAATTATATTTGCTTCCTTGGAGGTCAAGGAGTCTAGAAGCCTTGGGGATCAAGGAGTTCTAGAAGCCTTGGAGGTCAAGGACTTGCCTTGGAGCCCAAGGAGTTTAGAGGGGTAATCTAGTCTTTGTAATAAGGGGAAAAATCTCTATTTAAAGCCTTGTAATCTCTCATTTTAAGAGGAGAACTTTGGAGAGTGAGTAGAGAGGGACGTTTGAGAGTAGAAGAAAGAAGGGGGTGGACTCTTCTCCAAGGGAGGGAAAGAACCCAAGATCTAGAGGAGGATTTGGGTGAATTCCTTTCCTTGGAGAGGAAAGAAACCCTTAGGCTTGGAGCGGGAGTAGAGATTGTAAGAATTCCTCGTCTTAGTTTAATTCAAGTTTGCTTTGGCTTTGATTTTGAGTTTGTGTTGTTGATTGTGGATTTGACTTGCATGATTCATGATTTATCTTTGGTCTTTGATGATTGCTAGTTTGAATTCCATGATTAGCGAGTAGTTATCTTGATCTTAGGGTAGGGGGCGAAAACCCCAACTCAATTGCATGTGCTTGAACCAATTTCATGACTTGATTGCCTAAATCCATGTCTATTTACCTTATGAGCAAGATCCTTTGTTTGAAGCTTAGGAAAGTCGGTTCGAAGGGATGAAGAGATTGATCCCACGGTCGAATAGGAGTAGATAGAGAGTCGTTTGGCTTGAATGAATGCGAGAGCCTAGTTCCATGAGATTAATGGCATGATTTGATTGGAATTGTTGATCTATGTCTAAGGTGAAAGCCTCTAGTTCATTTATCTATATGAGAGCATGTGAAGTTGATGTTGGCATGAACCCCT
The DNA here is from genome assembly GCA_934048045.1 of Polygonum aviculare. NCBI lineage: Eukaryota > Viridiplantae > Streptophyta > Magnoliopsida > Caryophyllales > Polygonaceae > Polygonum > Polygonum aviculare. The sequence continues at coordinate 19,715,715 of OW204025.1, read as the reverse complement.
AGCCCTAGGATCCCCTTAGCATAGCTTGTTTCTCCCCTTTCTTTTGCATTGATTGTTGCGTCGTGCCCGAGTCCTCTAGCCTCGAGCCCGACTTTGTTTGTGCCTAGCTACCTCGGTCCCGAGATTGACAACCTCGGTCCCGAGTTGCTTTGTGTGTTTTCTTTCCCTTTGCCTTTTTGTTAGACAAATCGACCGTTCAAACGCGCATGAAATAATTCCCTGTGATCGACCTCGACCACCGTACTACAACGGGGTCGTGATACAAATATTTTTTGTTGATTGACCCGGGGTCCTATCCTTCGAATTGGTATAGCACATCGGGCCTGTCATCACTGAAGAAGAGGCTAGCGGCGACCGCCATCCTGACAGCGGCGACCGCCGCCAAAACAAGGTTGCTCTCGACAATGCTGAGATTAATGGCGTCGACCGCCGCCAAAATGGCTGCGACGCTGCCATTTTCCTTCACCGACGGACTTTAATTCCAAAGAAATCGGCGATCGCTGCCCATCCGGCAGCGCCCGCCGCCAGTTCCTTGGCGCCCAAGATAATGAGAAGGATGCTGGACCTTCAATTCTTCCCGAGTTCAAGCCTGTGGCGCCATTCCCATCAGCTCTGAAGCGTATAAAGCCACTTACGCAGGACAAGGACATGTTTGAGATCTTCAGAAATGTTGAGGTAAACATTCCTCTTCTTAAATTGATCAAATCTATTCCTCGTTATGCTAAGTTCTTAAAACAAATGTGCACTACCAAGAGAAATCAGGACTTGAATAGCAAGAAAAAAAATAAGGTTAGCGAACATGTTTCAACTATATTTCAAAAACGCTTGCCTAAGAAATGTGAGGACCCGGGTATGTTTACCATCCCTGTCACTATTGGAGATACTAAACTTAACAATGCTATGCTTGATTTGGGTGCTTCCATTAATGTCATACCATCAGCTCTCTGTGAATCCTTGCAGCTAGGACCTATGCATAAAACTGATAGGTCCAATGTGCGTCCTCTAGGAATTGTAGAAGATGTGTTGGTAATGGTGGGTGATCTTACTTTTCCTACTGATTTCTATGTGCTTAATATGAAACATGATGAACATGCAACCCCTATTCTGTTAGGGAGACCTTTTATGAAAACTGCAAGTACTAGGATAAATGTTAGCACTGGTTCTTTGATCATGGAATTTGATGGCCAAACCATACATTATAACATCCATGCCAATTGATTAGCTAGCACACCGTCGAGCCACGACGTTAAACAAGGCCCTTATCGGGAGGCAACCCGATGTAGTTGATTTCTTTCCTTTAGATTCGATTAGATTAGGATTAGTTTCTCTTTGTTTTCTTTATTTTGTGTCGAACTAACCTGCAGAAAGTCGAAGGACCACGACGCATTGGCGGCGACCTCCACCCCGAGGCAGCGAGCGCCGCCAAAACGCACTCAGCTACGACATTGCACAAATTGATGGCAGCGACCGCCGCCAATAATTGATCAGCCACGGCATTCCGCAAAATAAATGGCGGCGACCACCGCTTAATGGCAGCGATCACTGCCATTTATCAGGTTCGACCAGTCTTTTCAAAAAAAAAAGAGAAGAAAAAAAAATGAGAGATAAAAAAACAAAAACAAAATAAAAGATATCAGAAAAATCGAAAAAAAAAGAAAAGAAAAAGAAAAAGAAAGAGTGAGAAGAGGATAAGATAGAAGAAGATAAGGGTGAGGAAGAGCATCAGCACACAACACAACAACACATTCACGCAGTTAAGAAGGAGAGCAAAGAGAGAGGTGAGGGAGAAGAAGAAGGAGGGAAGAGTAGATCCAGCCACCAACCGCCGCTTTTCTTTCCTCTCGCTGGCACCGGCGACCGTCGCACCGCTCCTTCGCCCGCTGCTCTCGACCGCCGCCATCTCCGCGGGAAATTTCAGATCTGCGCGAAGGCAGCGACCGCCGCCCTTGGCAGCGACAGTCGCGAAATCCGGTATTTTTGCCCTCTTTTCTCTCGTGTTCCTTGTGATTTTGCTTCCATTGTTGAGTATGAGTACTTGTAGAGCAGCTTCATCATCTAGATCCCGCCCTAAGTACTCCGCGAAAGAAGAGGCTAGGATGAAATTGATTGCAAAGAAAAAAATTGCTACTACCTTGTTCTTTGATCATGAGGCCATGAGTGAGCTTGGGCTAGATGCTTGCACTAGGCAGATGTTTCAACATTATGGACTTGGTCCGTTCTATGATAAGAGTGCCCCTACTTATCCTGAGTGGACTCGGGAATTTTTGTCCACTTTTGAGCATCATTCTGATAGGGGTACCATTGAGTTTCGACTTGGAGGCCGGTGTCATGCTTTGGACTATGCGCATATTGATGAGGCACTTGGTATATCCAAGCAGCCTACAGAGTGGGTTCCCAAAAATCAGCAGATTCAATTTTAGGCTGATTCTACAAGGGCAAGGGAGTATGATCCAAAGGCTAGGGAGTATAATTACAAGTGGTTTCATCCATGTCTTCGCCTAGCCCACAAGGTTATTCGTATGGCTTGGTTGGGCCAATCTGATTTGAACAAGGTGCCGCACCTTGATTTGGGTGCAGTTTGGACTATGACCCCGCAAATCACTTTGGTGCGCGAGTGGCGTGCTTACTTCATTGCTAGTTGTCTGAAGTGTCAGTCCGACAAGCCCGGAAAGATTACTATTTGTGGCATGATTTCTTTATTGGCTGATTGGATGGCACTTGAGTCTCCTTCTCCAGCTGAGCACCTCTCTCGCCACTACACCTATGATATGAAGCAGTTACGCCATGTGGGTGTTCTTTCTGATGTTGGAGAGCAGCGCTATTATTTGTATTGTTCTCGGGGCTGTTATCAGATTACTCTTCCTCTACCCATAGCTATGCCCTTTGGGGCATCTGCTCGTGATTTTGATATTTGTCGGTACACTATTGGCTATCGCGATCCTAGCTCCTCTTTTGCTGCTGCTGTTGATGAGGAGGCTTCTGAGGATGATGAGGAGGAGGAGGAGGAGCCGGATAGGATGCAGGAGGATCCAGCCCCTTCGACTTGGGCATCTGAGGCTGCTACATATGTGCAGCAGGAGCAGGCTGCAACTCGACCCACTGGTTGGGGTCAGTACTCAGATTGGCAGGATCAAATGTCTGCTCAGATGGGTCGTCTTTCAGTCCGTCAGGATGAGTTGGCGAGTTCCATGGACAGGATGCATTAGTACTATGAGCAGCAGACACACTACTTTCAGCAGCAGGTGGCGTTCTTTCAGCAGTAGTGGTCAGGATATCCATCCTACCCTGACTACCCACCGCCACCACCACCTTCACAATAGTGGTATTTTTCCTTACTTCCCTTCATATTATTATTGTCTTTCTACATTGAGGAGAATGTTTATTATAAGTGTGGGGGAGTTGGAGTTATATTACTATTGCTATTACTTAAAAAAAAGAGCCATAAAAATAAAGAAAAAGGCAGAAAAATCCTGGGATGGACTGAAAACCCGAAAGGGCGGTTCAAGTAAAAAGCAGGTAATCTCACAAGCATTAGGCTTGGGCAAAAATAGATTTTTGAGTGATGTGAGATGGTGAGTCCAACATTGAAAAATGAAAAGAGAGATGTTAGGTGAAAACCTGAAAAGGCGTCTAAGCAAAAAGAGTGAAAGAAAAAAGAGTGTTTTAGGATGTTCTTTTGACTGGAGCTGGCGACATAAGAAGTGGAGTATAGGGGTGTTTTCGGGTAGGTTTTCACTTGGAGCGATAAGGTGAAGTTTATTGATTTTCATCCTCTTTATTGATGCATATTGTTGATAGATGTTGGATGTGTGGAGTAGGTGTTAGATAGGTTGATGATAGACACATATTAGGTAGTGTTTTAGGGCATGTTTAGTTAGGATTTTCATGGTTTTTGGTTTAGTTTTAGTTAGTTTTACTAGTTTTGTAGTTTGTTAGAAAGATTCAGATATCTACACTTTGTTGTGGTTTTTGATTGTAGATGTGAAGACAATGAGTGTAGAGGAGGTGCAAGCCTAAGCATTGGAGATGGTGGAAGGAGAGATCAAGCCATGAAATATGCCCAAGGGACGAACCGAGCGAAGAACAAGTGGAAACCCTGCTCAGAACGTGAGACGCGGGCAGAGGACTAACAAGACGCGGCCGCGTCTCAGGAGATCAGACCGCGCTTCGTGATTTTTCTCTCTGGGGTGTAAGCGTGGGCAAGGCTTTGAAACTCGACCGAGTTGTGGGGTACCATCCCGAATTTTGGCCCGTGTCCGAGTTTTGTGTACAAGATATTTTGGGCCCTTTTGGGTTATGTTTTTAGATATATTTTTGGAAGACATATTATATAGTTAGCCCTAGTTCTAGGTTTGATTATCTTTTGAATTTTTGACATTAGTTATTGGAGGCTTGAGAAGAACAAGAACCCTATGGGAAACTTTGTAAGCTTTTCGATGTCTTTGAGTAGCTAAATTCCTTTTGCTTGACTAGTTAATTGAAGTTGTGAACGAAGTATTATTGTGAGATTTGATTATTCTTAATTTCCCTTGACTAGATTGTTTTCTCTATGCTTACTTGAATAGATTTGATTTAGGGTTTTATTAGACTGGCCATCTAATTGAATCTCTAGGTTGAATTACAACTAGATCTTTCTAATTACCGGTCGGTGTTAATTAGATCATAAGTAGAACCTTTAATCAATCGAGGACTGGTAGGATTAATTGATTAGAGAAGGGAATTCAATCGCATGTTATTTAGATGTCTGGTTGTTCTGAATGCATGTTTCTATTGATACTTGGTTCTTAATGCTGTTGTCAAATTGAATCTAGGAGGTCTCTTAGGTTATTTGATAATTAGGGTTACCGGTTGGGCTAATAACTAGAATTGAAGTAGGATTAATAATTCCATGAAGTTGGGTTATTAGCATTCCGCAGTAGATTAGTCAAGGTAAAAAGAGAATCTTGATAATCAATGATCAATAATCAAGTTCACAATGGATATTAACTAGTTGAGCATACTTCTCCCATATTCTACAAATCATACTTAGTTTTGCATGTTTAGTTTTGATAGTTATTAGAATCACATTCAAAAACCCCCCTTTTTCCTGAGTAGTATAGCAATAAACATTGAAAACCTGAGTCTTTGTGGGATCGGCCCTTACTTCCCTACTACATTCCTAGTTGGGTTGTTTGGACTATTTTGGTAGGTATTAAGCCGACTAAAATACCTTTATCAAATTAGCGCCGTTGCCGGGGACTCGGTTGTTTTCTGGTGTCTATTGTTTTGTTACTCTGGTGTGGACCTAGCTTATGGTCCACACCCATGCTACTAACTTTTCACCTTTGTTGTTTGATTCAGATATTGACATGAGTTTATTTAGGTTGAGGAAGGAGATTCGCAATTCCTTTCACGAGCTGCCTTTTGCTTTTGACTCTGAGTCTGACGAGATGGGTGACGGTAATCTGAACGATGTGGAACAGACTTTGAGGCAGCTGACTGCACCGGATCTGACCCAACAACCGTTGGCGGTGCAATTCCCTGAGCTGGCCGACAGAGTCAATTTTGAGCTAAAGTCTAGGTTGATCCAACTTCTTCCCAAGTTCCATGGGTTGAGTGGTGAAGACCCCAATAAGCACCTGAGTGAGTCTCATGCGGTCTGTTCCAGCATGAAGCCGAAAGAGGTTACTGAGGATCAGATCAAACTGAGGGCTTTTCCTTTCTCGCTCAAGGATTCAGCCAATGACTGGTTCTATTACTTGGCACCTGGGAGTATTGACACTTGGCAGAAGATGAAGAAAGTATTCTTAGATAAATATTTCCCAGCTACGAGGTCTAACGGCATCAAGAAGAGCATCAGCAGCATTGAGCAGAAATCTGATGAGACCTTGTATGAGTATTATGAGCGGTTCAAGAGGTTGATTGCTAGTTGTCCCTATCATGGCTATTCTGATCAGGATCTCATCTTGTATCTCTTTGGAGGTCTTCTGGACGATGAGAGGAGGATGGTTGATGCTGCTTGTGGGGGTTACATCCTTAATAAGACTCCCGCAGGAGCATTCCAACTATTTGATGATCTATCTGAAGGTTCAAGGCAATTCAACAAGTCTGATAGATCAGTTCCTTCTTCAGTTGCTCATTCATCATTGCACGAAGAAGTTGTAGAGCTGAAAAATATGGTGAAGCAGTTGACGATGTCTGGTGGACGACAGCATGTTAGAGCATGTGGGATCTGCTTTGATGTTATGCACCCCACAGATGCTTGTCCTACACTCCAGGAACCACAGGCTGAAGTTAATGCAGTGGGAGGCTATGGTCCGCCGAGACAAAAGTATGATACGTACTCAAACACTTACAATTCAGGATGGAGAGATCACTCCAATTTGAAGTACGGTAATCAACCACAGTTTAATTCTCAAGGCGGTTCACAAGCCCCAGCACCTGCTCAAGGCTCCTCCTCCACAGATGAGATGATTCCGTCTCTTTCCCAGAGTATGATGATAATGCAACAATCTATGGGCACATTCCAACAATCTATGGGCACATTCCAACAAGAGACCAAGTCGAGCATCCACAACCTTGAATCTCAAGTTAGCCAACTGGCTACTATTGTGAACCGGTTGGAAGCTCGGGACTCCAACAAGCTCCCTTCTCAAACCGAGCTCAATCCAAAACAACAATTCAAGGCCATTACACTGAAGAGTGGCAAGGTGCTCGAAGGTCCGTCAGAAAGAGTGGTTCATCCAAGAGAAGAGGAGGAGGAAGCAGTGGAAGAGAACTCTCTATCGGGCGATCAGGTGCGAGAACTCGGCCTAACCCCTAAAAACTCGGCCGAGTTCCAAGACCCCATCCCGTGTTTCGGCTCCAAAACCTCAGAGCACGATACGCGGGCAGAGACGACACGAGACGCGACCGCGTCTCAAGGCCCCCAGGCCGCGTCTTCGTCCTTCGGCGAGAAATCTTCCGAGCTTCCACCAATACATGCTAGGCCACCCCTTGCCGTTTCCCGAGGCGTTGAAGATGACTCGTCCACTCAAGAATGACAAGGAATTGTTCGAGACCTTCAACGAGTGCGAGGTAAATGTCCCATTGCTTACATTGATTAAATCTATTCCTTGCTATGCTAAATTTCTTAAAGAATTGTGTACGGTCAAGAGGAATAAGAACAATAAAGGGACTAAAAACAAAGAAAAAGAGGTTGAACATGTGTCCTTAATGACTCAAACAACACTTCCTAAAAAATGTGATGATCCGGGCATGTTTTCAATCCCTTGCTCTATTGGTGACACCACTATTAATCATGCCATGCTAGATCTAGGTGCATCAATTAATGTGATACCATCTTGTGTCTATTATTCACTCGGGATTGGTCCTCTCCAAAAGTCCTCCACTATCATTGAACTAGCGGATCACTCTAACATTAGTCCGAAAGGATTAGTTGAAGATGTCTTAGTGCATGCAGTAGATGGACTTGTGTTTCCAGCTGATTTTTATGTGCTTGAGATGGATATTGGCAACCGGGCGCCGTACATTATGTTGGGGAGGCCATTCATGAAGACCACCAATGCCATCGTCAATGTTGGGAAGGGCAAGCTAACCATGGAGTTCGACGGGAAGGAGGTCGAGTTCTATGTGGAAGGAATCTCTTGAAATGAGCGGCAATTCGTCAAGCTAACGACGTAAAATAAACGCTTCTTGGGAGGCAACCCAAGCATTAGCAATAGATTTTTCTTTTTTTTTTCAAAAAAAAATCGTTCGTTTTCGTAGCTCACATTGCAGGTACGAAAACTCGGGCACAACCCATCAAAACTCGCCCGCGTTTTACCCGTCCTTGGGCGCGTTTCGACAATAGAGCCTTTGGAGCCGAGACGCGGGCAAAATCATCCAAGACGCGACCGCGTCATTAGGACCCCGGGCCGCGAGAACACGAAACGCGGTCAGATACAACACAGGACGCGACCGCGTCTTCTGTGCCATCCCGCTTCTCAGCATTATTTACGCGAGCAAGCGCGTTTTGGGATTTATTCAGGCCGCGTATCTTTCCTCTCCCTACAGCCGCCGAGAGACCTCCCTCCACCATCTCCTCCTTCTTCAACCTCTCATCCACCATTGAAGCTCCAAATTGAAGGTATTCTCAACAACAAATCACATAATCAAGTTAGATTTCTTCTCTCTTTCCTCTTTCAATCCCTAAATTTGAAGATTTGTGCTTGAAATTCTAGATCTAGGTTTTTCTTCAAAAATTCTAGATTTGATATTTTAGGTTCAAATTGTCAAGTTTAATCTCTACATTATTAGTCTATTGCATGATTCTAGGATTATCTCTTGTCTAAATTGCATAAATTTGTTGATTTGAGATTATTTGTGAATTTGCAACTTTCTAATCTAGGTAGTGGGGGAAGAGAGTGTTTTGAGAGCTAATATCATTTTATTTGACTTGATTTGTGTTGGATTAGTGCTGCGTTGTTGTTGGATTGTCCTTGTCGGGACAATCGCTTGTTGGTTTTGTTGTTGGTGTTGGTGTGCAGGTTCTTGAAAAATCATGATGACCCGAAACAAGAAAGGTAGAGCTGGTGCATCTTCATCCCGGGCTTCAACCCGAGGTGGTGTACGTCTTGAGCCACCAGTGAGAGTGGGTGAGGAGACACCGGCATCTTATGGTCTCAAGCTTCGAGACCCTGACCATGTTCGTAAGTTCCATCAGTTGAAAGGTCGGGGTTGGAAGCCAACAAGGTACATTGGTTGGGAGTTGATTGGGCATCTTGGCCTGGGTGCTCAGCTTACAACAATGGCTAGCGGAATCCGGTTTGAGTCTTTTATGCACCTCCGAGATCCCACCTTCAAAGGGCTCACCCTTGAGTTCTTGAGCTCCCTGTACGTTTCCATTCTGTGTGGTCCTGGGTCCGAAGCAGGGAGGATCGTATTTCAGTTGGGAGGAGTGCGACGAGAGATGACGCTAGAGGAGGTTAACAGGCTATTTGAGTTCCGTGTCGACTGGGCATCCGAGGTACCTCGTTGTGAGAGCCGGGCATTTTGGTTGACTGATAATTTTTGGATAGCTATTACAGGGAGGGAAGAATATCTAGGCAGAGTTGACTGCGAGCGCGGTGGAGCCGGCACGTGCGAGTGAATTTTCGCCAAAGTTGACTGCGAGCGCGGTTTTCACTCGCACTTATAAAAATACGGAAGGGCGTGAGTGCACGGATCTCGAAAGGCGTGAGTGCGAGTGAATTTTCGCCAGAGTTGACTGCGCTCGCAGTAATTTGGTCTCTAACTAAGGTCCCGTTTGGTACGATTCCTTGGGAATGAGGAATGAGAATTCACTCGCACGTGCCGGTGAACAACAAATAAAAATACGTGAACATAAAACAGAAATATATGAATGCCGAAAGGATATTTGAGATTTTATGTTGTCATGTCTTATTATGTTATCATGAGCAGTAATTTGGTCTCTAACTAAGGCCCCGTTTGGTACGATTCCTTGGGAATGAGGAATGAGAATTGAGAAGGACTGATTCCAGTATCCTGTTTGGCAGAGAAATATCTGGAATCGATTTCATTTCTAGGAATGACTCATTCCAACTCTGCAGGCTAATTTGATTCCATCAGAAATTGGAGGGTATCATCCATTCCAAACATTGCAACTCTTAAGCATTCTGACCTCGTTCCTTCCTCTTGGCTTCTTCGTTTAGAAGGCTATCACTGACGGTGTCCATGGTAAGCTTCCTATCTGGTGCGAAGTTACTTAGAGTAACCACTAGAGTGTCCTAACTCTCTAGAAGGGAACTTAGGAGTAGAATGACTTGCATTACGTCTACAGCTTTGGTCTGAGCCTTATTTAGCTGATTGACGAGCCCCTTGAAATTATTCAAGTGCTCAATCATGATTTGCCCATCCTTATACTCCATCTTTACCAACCGTCGCATTAAGAGGGCTTTATTACGAGGCGTTTTCTTTGGAATTAGGGAATCAACAACATGCCCAAACAAGGATTTGTCGATGTACTTACGTATCATTGCGACCGTCTTCCTATTTAGGAGATCCCACTCCTTGGTACTCTTTCCTTGAGGCTTGGCCTTGGTGATGATGGGCTCTTGCAAATCCTTGCAATACAGGTGGTCTTCCATCATCGTCCTCCAATGCGAGTAGTTGTCCGCCGTGAGCTTGAACATCTCACCGTCGTGTGTAACAATGGTCTCCATCTTGAATCGGACGAGCTATCGTTGAAGAAGAACGAACCTGGCTCTGATACCAAGTTGGGAAACCTGGGTTTTTCCCTCTTCGTCGGATTAAGATGGGAATTGGACAACTAATTACAAACACTAAACTTTTATATTTGCGTGGAAAGAGATTTTACAAGGTTTAGTATATTTGTGGGCACTCTCACATACTAACACTCACTTTTGATCTTCACTTGCTCTATGCTCCAAAATGCTACCCACTACATGTATTTATAGGCGAGGGATGTCACTCATCTCCTCATTAAGCCCTAATCTAGAATACTCCTAATCTAGAATTTTCTTTTGCTTTTTCATTTGCAAACTTTGTCCTAAATTCTAAAATGTCCCACAAAAATATCCTATTTGCCACCCTAGCTACATATTTCTAGATTATTCATTAATCTACCCAAAGATTCTAGACTTCTCTTTGGATTGGACCTATCATCATGGACTAGTTTGATTAGTTTACTCCAATTAAGGAGGGAGCCCAACAGCCATGTGGGTACAAATTATATACCAAAATAAGACGAGCAGAAAGGGCAAAAAAGCCTCTAGAATAAGCTTGCCCACGAGTCCTGAATCGCCTCAAATGGATATATGTAACTTCTAAATGAAACAAATCACTGAAAAAATGTGTCTAAGTTGAGCACTTGGCGGAACCATCTAGAGCGCTTGGGTAGGGTGTCTGATTTGGTTGTATTTTGTATGGCTTCTCCCTTCAGGAATGACCTCTGCTTGTCTACATGGTCACATCACATTACTGAGTTTGTAAATGATTGATTGGTAGAGTCCTTTACTTGACTACTATTACATCGGATTTGTACTATTCTATTCAACACTTACCAAGGTACACATACAAGTTTCTCTTCATGTAGCAAAATATCTCAATCAAAACTGCATTAGAGTAGGGTATTTTAAATCATTTAAAAATGAGTTGATTTTAGCAGATTCAGTCAGCAGCGGATCTAGGATTTTCCGGGTGGGGGATGAAAGTGCTTGATGAAATAGATTTTCAGTAGGAGAATCTGAGGTGGCTAATGGGCTAAAAATGATCATTGCAAATAAAGAGGGCACAAGTATTCCAATAGTTTAGATGAGCGTGTGTTTGATGCACACTCGGATAATTTTAATGCATAGAGCAAGTTTAAATGCACAAAAAATCAATTTTGATGTGCATGTCACGCTCATTGCCACCAATTTGTTTACCAAAAAATGTAAATAATTAGCTAGAAATTCGATTACACCAATTTTTTTTAATAAAATGATCCACGCCCTTTGTTTCTTCTCATTCGAGGTCTTATATTCATTCACATTTCGCACATTAGATTTGGGTCACCCACGCACAATTCATCCATAAATAAAATCACACAATGATATCTCTTATTAAATGTAACTAAAACGTTAAAATACTGGGCTAAATAAAAACGTTAAAATACTAAAAAAACAGTTAATTAACTGATTCTTTCTCCAATGCTTCTAATTTATCGGTAGGCTTCTGATGGGTTAATCTAATGAAGTTGTAGGCGAGTGCACCCAATAAGGTTCCGATTATTGGGCCGAAAATGTAAGCCCAGAGTCCTTTATACACTCCTTTCACAATAGCGGGCCCGATGCTCCTTGCCGGGTTCATGGATGCTCCGGACGCTGGCCTATGATTTTTAAACGAGACAGAGGAATTCATAATCAATGATACGCAAGGAAAAAAAGAAGAGAGAATCATGATACTCAGCCCTATTGAAAACTTACGTACCCTCCAACAAAGACATTGAGCATGATAGTGAGCCCTACAACGAGTCCTGACAGGTCACCTACGGCTCTTGTATCCGTTCCCGTTGCACAAATGGCAAACATCAACAAGAAGGAGATGATGATTTCGATGACGAACGATTGTAGAGTCGTCCCCGCAGGAGTTGTGCCGAAGAATCGTTGGGGAGTCACGTCGTACAATAGAGCCAAAGTGCCGCTCGCAAGAATCGATCCGATCAGCTGAGCCACTATGTACAGGGGCATCTGCATAATCAAGCCTAACTAGGTCATACGTACCGTAGAAACTATAACAGATGGTGTAGTGGATGTTAGGGTCAAGTAGGGTAGAACTTGCCTGCTTGTAGGAGAAGCGTCCAAAGGCGGTGAAAGTAATGGTGACGGCCGGATTGAAATGGGCCCCCGAGATGTGGCCGACGGAGTAAATCATGGCGGCCACGATTGCTCCCCAGGTCACGCATATCCCCGGAAACGTGACTTGGCCGTCGTAAACCTTGTTCGCTACCACCGACCCACACCCCGCGAATATCACAAAGTATGTCCCAATCACCTCCGCCACCAACTGATCATCATCCACATTATTAATCACATAACAGTAATATATATAGAGTTGTTTTAATTATAATGACCCATACGGGGGCCATACATGTATCCATGCATATTGATACTTACAATATAAAACCGGAAACAAATGAGCCCTAGTTATAGGATCAATAACGAGCATGAAATGGAGTTAAGTACTTTGAAGAAGAGTACCTTTTGCGTAAGAGAGGCGGCATTAGGGTTAAAGCAGAATTTGTTAAGGTTGATTCTGGATTCCATCTTTGTCGGCCGGTCAGCACCTTCTTCAAGCTGACTGGTTTGATCATCTGAGTCCATGCCTACCACTAGCAAGGCACCTCGGTTGTAGCAAATCAAGTTATTGTACAATAATTTTACTTATTATAATATTAAAATAATTAAAGAATTTTCTTAATATTAAAATAACTAATTCCTACTATTCTCCAACATTTTGACTCGTGAAAAAATCACTTAAGACCAAACTCTGGTAAACCAAAAGAATTCTCCAACTATGACCCCAAAAGTGGTCTCCAGCGGCGGTCCTGCCCAGCCCGACTGCTGACTGACCCCACCGATGCCTCAGACCCTCGACGAGTCGGCCCTTGCCAGCCAAGGGCGGACCCTGCACTCTACCCCCAGACTCAGGGCCCTATTCCCTACCCCACTCGACCGATCTCTGACGACCACCGACGGCTAACAAATGAAAACAACGAGAAGGAAGAAGGGGACGACGACGGGGTCGCCAGCCCCGATTGCCACCGATCAGCAAAACGAAGGACGAGGCCAATTCATTCAAGGACCTTACCGAATTCGGAGCACAGTTGACCGACGACGAAGGAACTCCTGAACGGAACGATCCACGGGATATAGATTAATAAGCTCTCTTGTAGAATGGGCAGTCCTTTTCATTAGAGAGAGATCGAGTATATATAGATATTACAGCACAGCAGCTTGAATGAGAAACCCTAATAAACTGGATAACGTAGGATCCTAGACTTACGGAGATTTTTTATACTCCTCTGGATATTGTACGTGATCACAGCTTCACACTCCTAACAAACCCGTGTTGTTACCGGCCATCAAGTTACTAATTCATTCTACCGCTCAAGTTAGCCTAATCTCCTCCACTGGTTGGTTATACTGAACGCCTATGATTAAGTTAAGTATTTTTAAGATCGTTAAATCTCTTTGTTAAGGAAATAAATTATATGGATAATAGTTAATCGAATCCCAAAATGGGGTAAGTTCCACAATTCACAGATATAGATATAGAAATTATATGACTAATAATTTTTAAGATTGTTAAATATCTTAACCCTTTCTCCCTGCCAAACGTTTTTCTTTTTTTTTCACCATCTAGTAAATTGTACTCCATTACAACCCAAAGTCACTACCGTCTTTTGACCAAATCTTTCCATTAATCACACTCAGAGTCACTACCATTGTACATTGTACTTCATTACAACCCGAAGCCTCCACTTCCAAATCAGGAGAATTATAGTTTTTTTTAGTCACCAAATTCTAGGACGAGGGGACAGTGCCCCAGTCCAAGGGTAGGAAATACCCAAGGGCTCAAAAAACTCTTAAAAGTGGATTTACATGTGTCTTACCTTAAGGAGACTAGGGGGTCAGGAGAAAGTTTCATATGGTATCAGAGCACGAGGTGCTCCAATTCATTCTTTCCGCACTCAATTTCTCTGTTTCAGTTGCTTGAATTGAGCGATCGTGAAGCTTGAGGTGCAATGGCGACTTCAGGAGCTGGAATGGGCGATACATAGAGCTCAGATCTCGGTGAAATACAGTCCAAGATGAGCTCAGATCCGCTGAATTTGGCGAATTCTGATTCACCTAATGCGCAGCTTACAACGAATCTGTTCAACGGAAGCAACTTTCTGACATGGAGTCATGGTGTTCGTATGGCACTTGGCGCCAAGAACAAGCTAGGTTTCATAGACGGAACACTCAAAGTTCCTGAACCTGGATCGGATGACTTGCAACGCTGGATTAGGTGTGATTTCATGGTTAGATGTTGGATTACACATTCCATGGCGCCAGAGTTCTCTGATAGCTTTATGTATGTCGCATCGGCAAAGGACCTTTGGGACGAGATCAAGGAGAGATTCGGTCAAGCCAATGGACCTCTTCTCTTCCAGCTAAAGAGGAATTTGACAATATTAGCTCAAGGTAATCTCTCTATTCCTGAATATTATAGCAAACTTAAACGTATTTGGGATGAGATAGGTACCTTAGAGCCAATTCCGAACTGTTCATGTGGTGCCTTGCTCAAATGTTCTTGTGAGTTCTTGAGAAGGTTAAATGCAGTTGAAACCAGACAGCGAGTTATTCAATTCTTGCTTGGATTGAATTCTGGATATCATAATGCTGTTAATCATGTGCTTGCTTTGGATCCATTGCCAACTCTTAATAAGGCATATTCCTTAATTCTGCAATTTGAGGCACAGAAAAATCTTGCTAGTACTACTGATTTTAGCAAGGAAGCTAGTGCTCTTGCAGCTGGTAGAACTTTTCAGAAAGCTAATGTTCCTCAAGGAGGCTCTAGTAGTGGTTCTTCATCCTCGAATGGCATTTCTGGTGATAAGAAAGAGGTGAAGGATTATAAGAAGATTAGAGCTGAGGAGAAAGAAAAATTGCTTTGTTCTTTCTGCAACATGAAAGGCCATACAGTGGAGCAATGTTTTAAAATTGTAGGCTATCCAGAGTGGTATAAAGGCAAGAAAGGGAAGGAAACTGGTCAATCTTCACAGAATTCTGCTAATCAGGTTGAGCTAGTTGATTCTCCTTTTGCTAATCTTGATCATGGAGGTACAGGAGAGCAGCTTGATAGTGCAGCTATGGTGCAGATGTACAAAGAAATGCAGGAAATGATGAGAACTTTTAAAGGAAAGGCTTCAGCTGGGAGCTCATTTGATGGTTTTTCAGGTACTCAACTTGACAAACAAACTTGTATTGCTTATAATTCTTGTTACAATGTTGAGTGCCTTGATTGGATCATAGACATAGGGGCTTCCGATCATATGACTTGTGATCAAACTTTATTGAGTAATAAGAAAAAGTTAGAAAGGTCCATTAGTGTGTGTTTGCCAGATGGTACTCGCAAATTTGTTACAGAAATTGGTGACATAGATCTTCAGGGGGATTTTGCTCTTAGGAATGTTTTGCTTGTCCCTGGATTTCAGCAAAACCTGATTTCAGTTGGGAGGTTTATTGATGATTCTCAGCTGGTTGCTAAGTTTGATAGTACTTCTTGCTCTTTCCAGGATGCTAAGAGTGGGAAAATTCATTTTACTGGCAAACGGATTGGTGGACTCTACAGGCAGTTTTCAGGAGATTCAAGTTTCCCTTCTTCTTTAGGATATACAGCTATGCTAAATAAGATCTGTAATGTAGTTTTACCTGCTATAAGTCATGAATTGTTTCATGCAAGGCTAGGACATGCCTCTTGTTCTAAAATTCAGCATACTGAAGCTTGTAAAAGTGTTGATGAAACTCTTTTTTGTGAAGCCTGCATACAGGCTAAACATCACAAATTAGTTTTTCCAAGAAGTGATTCTATTGCTAATGGTGTTTTTGAGTTGATTCATATTGATGTTTGGGGTCCATATAGGACACCAACAACATCTGGAGCTCGCTATTTTGTTACTATTTTGGATGATTTTAGCCGAGCTACCTGGGTCCATTTGATCAACAACAAGTTCTGAGTGTCTTGATTCAATTTGTGAATTATGTTGAGAATCAGTTTGCTTGCAAAGTAAAAGTTCTCAGAAGTGATAATGGAATGGAGTTTGTACAGGCTGCTAGTACTGAGTTTCTTGCTTCCAAGGGTATTTTTCATCAAAAATCTGCTCCTTATTCTCCACAGCAGAATGGTAGAGTGGAGAGGAAGCATAGACATCTTCTTGAAACAGCCAGGGCACTCAGGTTTCATGCTAATCTACCCTTACATTTTTGGGGTGATTGTGTTCTTGCTGCAGCTTACTTGATCAATTTGATGCCCACAGCCTTGTTGAAATGGTCCACTCCTTATGAGAAATTGCATAATAAAAAACCAGATTATTCTAATTTGAGGGTTATTGGATGTCAGTGTTATGCTATGGAACAAAGAGGGTCTACTGATAAATTTGCCTCAAGATCTCGAAGATGCATTTTTCTGGGATATCCACTTGGTCAAAAAGCTTATAAAGTCTTTGATATGGATTCTCATAAGTCATTTATATCTAGAGAGGTAACCTTTAATGAATCTGTATTTCCTTATAAACAGAATCCTACTGTTCCATCTGACACTGTGACCTTGCCTTTAGTCTCACCAGCTTGTGATATTGATACCTCTTTTCCTCAAGTTCCTTTTCAATCCTTTTCTTCTACTCCTCAAGTTCCTGAAAATCCTATAGCCGATCCTTCTTCACCTATTATTCAATCTGATCATTCATCCTCTACATTACCATTACAAACTGTTGCAAACTCTTTATCACCTACTCTTTCTTCCCAACCTCTTTTACCTGTTTCTCAGTCTATTCAACCTCTTAGAAAATCTACAAGAACTATTACCAAGCCATCTAAACTTGATGACTTCATTTGTCCTACTATTCATCCACAATCTTCTGAATCCATCTCCTTTATGGCTACACATATTGGTGATCTGTCTGCTTATTCTAGTAATTATGTTGCTTCTCTGCACAATGTTATGTCAGTGAGGGAACCATATAGTTATAAGCAGGCTAAGGATGATCCAAACTGGATTTCTGCTATGAACCTTGAATTACAGGCTTTGGAGAAGAACAATACTTGGTATTTGACTTCTCTGCCTTTTGGAAAGCAAGCTATTGGTAGCAAATGGGTTTATAGAATCAAATTTAAACCTGATGGCTCAGTTGAACAGTTTAAGGCTAGACTTGTTGCAAAATGATTCAATCAAGTCTATGGCAAAGATTATAAGGCTACTTTCTCTCCAGTTGCTAAGTTTACTACTGTGAGATTGTTTTTGGCCTTAGCTACTGTCAAATCATGGCCAGTTCATCACCTGGACATTAACAATGCTTTCCTACATGGATTTCTGGAGGAAGAAGTATATATGCTCCCTCCTCAGGGCTATGACAAAGCACAACCAGGTCAGGTCTGTAAACTTACTAAGTCTTTATATGGACTTAAGCGCGACAATGGAATATTGAACTGTCAAAGTATCTTGTGGAATTAGGATTTGTTAAATCTTCCTATGATTATTCCCTTTTTACTAAGACAGTTTCAAAGGGTATTGTTATCATCTTGGTATATGTGGATGACTTAATAATCACTGGTGATGATCAACTAGTGATTAATTCTGTTAAGTCTTCTTTGGATAGTAAATTTACTATCAAGGATTTAGGACAGATCATGTATTTTCTTGGATTGGAAATATCTCCGTCAGATCAGGGCATGTTAATCAATCAGAGGAAATATGTTATGGACATCTTGCAAGATACTGGCTTTATGGATGTCAAAGCTGCTAGATTTCCTTTGCCTAGAGGTCTTAAGCTTTCCACAGATGATGGTGCTTTGCTTGATGATCCAGAATCATACAGAAGATTAGTTGGCAGGTTATTGTACTTAAATTTATCAAGGCCTGATATTTCATATGTTGTTCAGCATCTTAGTCAATTTTTAAGTGAGCCTCGGTTGCCTCATTATAATGTAGCTCTTCATGTTATAAGATATTTGCGAGGCACTATTGATCTTGGTCTTCACTATTCAAGTCAGTCACAGATTGCTTTCACTGGTTTTTGTGATGTTGATTGGGGCACATGTGTATTCAGTGGCAAATCATTGACTGGATATTGTGTCCTGCTTGGTTCTTATTTGGTTTCTTGGAAAACAAAGAAACAAAAAACAGTTTCTAAGTCATTTGCAGAAGCTGAGTCCCGCGCCATGTCTACTATGGCTAGTGAGCTTGTTTGGTTAAATAGCCTGATGACAGAATTTCGTTGTACAGTTCCATTGCCAATTCCTCTCTTTTGTGACAACAAGGCTGCCATTCATATTGCTGAAAATCCAATTTTCCATGAAAGAACAAAGCATTTGAAGCTGGATTGTCACTATGTTCGGGAGCAATTGATAACAGGTTTTTTGCATCCTACTCATATCAGGACTTCTCTTCAGCTGGCAGATTTATTGACAAAACCTTAAGGTGAGTTACAACATCACTTTTTATCTTCCAAGTTAGGACTTGTTTCTTCATTACCAAGCCTAACTTGAGGCGGGGATGTGAGTGATGTTGTAAATATTTGTAACAGAGTTGTTAGTAAGCTCTAACAAACTCTTCTATTTTTGTTATAAGCACGTGTTGCTTCTCTTGTAAACAAGGCTATAAATAGCCAACTCTCAGCTTCAATGAAAATATCTTGCAACAATTTACCATTCTGTTTTGTGAGACTTTATTTTCCCTCTGAGTGTCTCTAGGTTAGTTTCCATCCACATTCATCTTGAGTGAAAGTTTCATAAGAATTATAGTAATTACGGAGTATATGTTTACGGTTTTTCTATACTTCAAGTGTACTAGATATAGATATAGAAATTAAAACCCTACAAAAGAAATAGTGAACCCGTAAAAAAAAAATAGAAATCTCAAATTTTAAGACCAAATCTTTGCATTAATAGCTGCTTATAGTGTGCTCTTAGGGCACATAATAGAAAATTTTATATATATATATATATAGGGCACACAAAAAGATACGAATATTAGAAAGATTTTGCAAATCTTAAAATTTGGGATTTTTTAATTTTTTGTGACAGGTTCAATATTTCCTCTTCAGGTTTTAGTTTCCTTGTTTAGTATACTTATAATGTGTCCTTATGGCACACTATAGAAAACCGTATGTATATATAATCACATCGTAAACACGACACTCACTACTCAAAGGTTGTCGTATTTAGCGGCTTTATAATCCTAGTGATAGGCTACTAGACCAATACCGCAAGTGCACGGATCGCGTAGTACCAAGGTGTCGAATCTCAAGGACTTTAGTAGAGTTGGTGAACCGACAATCAAAGTAGCTAGGCTTATATGAGGCAATTTGGGATTGAAATTAAAGAACTCAAATAACAACTAAGCAAAAGGAGAAAACAACCAACAAAATGATGCAAGTTTACTATGGGAAAGGCAACCCTAGGATCTAAGTACTCACACTATGGAACCAAGTAGCACTTTGCAAGCATACATGAATCAAGATCAAATCATGGTTTGGAGTCATCTACCTAGAATCAATGTCTAATCCTATCGAATTAAACAAATCGTACCTAGATTACGACAATCATCCACTTTCGTGGCTTGACATGCAAACTAGGCCCTTTAGGCTCAATAGTGGCTCAATAGGTTCAAGCCTCTCATCCACCGTCGTGGCTTGAGTAAGCTTGTCCAACTCAAACCCTCTATCGGTAGGTCAACCTCTAAAGAATTCCCAAATCAATTCTCATTTCAAAGGGAAATCAATCAATACATCCTATAGTTCAAGCTAGAGAGGAGGTCTCTCAACACAAGTCCCTAGCCTATCTCTCTATTGACAACCTAACCTTTCGGTTCTAATCATCAACAAGCCTCAAACCGCAAGCAATTTGGCATTAAGCATGTAGGATTGACACAAACCACAATTCCAATCTCAATTCAAGCAAGCATTTCAAGGCTACCTAGAATCCATAGGGTTTTCCTCAAACCCTAGGATTTGGAGGTTTAGCAATCCATGGAGAATAAGAGAAAAGAAGAAGAGATGAGGAAATCCATACCAATAAACATTGTATTGATTGAAAAGGCACAAATCTCCAACAAAATCCTTCAATCTCTCAAGAACACCAAAGAGTTTTAATGGAAATTCTAGAGGTCCTAAGTTGGGTAAAAAAATTCTCTTTCTGAAAGGAGGAAGACGGCTTATATACAACCCTAAAAGAAACAAGGCTAAAACGGGAAAAAGGGGACGCGGCGGTGTGACCCGGGGTCCGAGCCGGCCCGTGACTCGACCGGGTCCAACACTGGAAACGCGGCCACACACGAAACGCATGGAAATAGTCCGACCCGGGTGCCGACCCGGCCCGTGACCCGGCCGGGTCCGGCTCTGGCCCTTTGTTTTCCTCCTTCGCTGGGCAAGGGAGCCGACCCGGGCCACGACCCGGCCCGTGACCCGGCCGGGTCAGGGGCTGTGACCCTTGGGTTTGGCTTGCTTTGCCTCGGTTCTTCGGGCTTCGTTCCTCGGTCTTCGGTTTGGCTTCTTGGGCGTCTTCTCGGCCTCTTCTTGACTCCGTCTTCGAGCTCTCATCGCCTCCTTGAGTCCACTTGATCTCCAACGCTCCATTCACCTCTAAATCTCCTGAAATTCACAAAGAACGAAGCGTAGAGTCCGAACCGAACGACTAAACCGAAAACAAGTAAAAATCTAACTAAAAAGAGATAAACGCAAACCGAAAGCTATGAAACATGACCTAATGCACATCCTAAACATGAACTAAATGCAAGCCATCAAAATCCCCCAAACTTGAACCTTGCTTGTCCTCAAGCAAGCAATTTAGACTCTTCATCCCACATCAAATGCAACTCAAGAGTTCACCTCAAAATTAAATGAGCAATAATCAAAGAACTTGAAACTTGACAAACCGGAATCATTGCACATGTTTTATGACTCGAAAAGATGAAGACACATGAATCAATTCTAGGCCTCACTAGGGGGTATGTGTTTACTCTCTTTCATGTGTTTAGGCTTCAAAGTTATCACTCAAATTCATCTATGATCTCTAAGCTACCATAAGCTTGAAAGAGATCTCAATCTCCACCGCTAAAGACAATGCAAGTGACACTAATCAAGAGGGCTTTTTAAAGGGTTGTAGTGGGGCTAGGTGAGAAGAGTTGGGTGAGGAAAAGTTTTGGTCATGTGGTGCTAAACTAGAGAATAAGAGTCAAAGCTTTCACTTCACAACCAATAAACCAATTCAAGCATTTTGCACACTCTCTCAAACCCGAAACCTTCACAACTTCGACACATCATAAACTTTGGAGTTTACTTTCCCACTTTCACTTTTCTTTCATTTTAAACTCAACCCTTTTGCACTTGCTTTTCTTCTTTTCACAACAACACTTTGGTGACTTCTCAACTTTTGCACATTTACTTTCAAGTCACCAACCCACTTTCAAGCACTATTTTCAACACTTTTCATTTCTCCAAACATTTCCCACTCTTTTATATTTCTTTCTTTTAAAATTCTCTTCCACCAAATGGTATTTTCTCTCAAACCCAAACTCACTAAAATTTCATCTCCCATGACTCCTATTCTCTAGGAGGGTCAAGCTATTTGGGCTAGGGAATCAATTTTGTGGAGTTTCAAAGAATAGGCTTTTAGGCTCAAAAAAGTTGGGCTTCAAGAAAATTGTCACTAATATAGGGTGGATAGGGGAAATAGTAGGGCTAACAAAACAATGCCTCTATCACTTTAATGTCACAAACAAATGTCATGAATGCGGTCTTGACAAAGATACAATCTCAAGTTCTAGAGCTAGAGATGCATAGAGAAATCACACACACAAGAGAAAAGAGAGGACAAAGTCCTAGAAAAAGGCTAAAAATCATCTCACTAGGTGCTCATTACCTAGAATCTCAACATTAGTCTACAACTTTAAGAGTCCACATGCTCATCCAAACATAAGTCAAGCAAACAAGCCATGATCATGCAAGAAAATAAGGGTTTCATCCATCCAAGCAAAGATATGGAATTTTTCCAAGTCATGGATTTAACTATGTTGAAGACAAGATATTCTCATTTAAGAAAATTTGATGGCAACCTATTATGCATGAAAGTTTTTTGGATTTTTATAAATTTTTCAATTTTTTTGGATTTTTAGCATGCAAATATAAAGGCAATACAAAAGTAAACATGAATGCATGACAAGAAATGAAACATGAATGCATCTAACTAGCATGAAATCCCTCCCCCAAACTTAAACATCACATTGTCCTCAATGTGAAAATAAAAGCAAGAAAGGAGAGAAAGAAGACTCACTTAGAGTTCATTGTGGAGGAGGAGGTGGAGGGAAGTGGGTGTCCCACCATGATAGAGGAGGAAGACGCTCAAGTCGGTTGGAGAGGGTGGACATAGTGGTGTTCAACGCTCCCAAACTTTGCTCAAAGCTATCAAATCTTGTGCTCAATCCATCTAAGCGGTTGTACACGCCATCAATTCGGGTGTTCATGCCCTCAATCTTGTTGTAAAGGTAGTGGTTTGTTGGAGGGTTAGGTCCATAATGGCCATGAGAGTGCGAGGAACCACCTTGCTCAAAGTGTGCACTACCCGAGGGGAAGGTTATGGGAAGAGGGACTTGGGAGGGTTGCATTGGGACATCACCATCAAGTGCTTCATCACTATCATCCTCAAAATCCAAGGTTTGACCATGGCGAACATCGCGCTTAATAGAATCCCTTGAATAGTCACACTCTCTCCTCAGAAACTTCCAATTGGCTCGGTTTTGCACATTTGTTCTATGTGGGCAAGGAAGTGGGGCTAGGTTAGGAGCTAAGTGGGCACCGGCATAGAAATAGCGATCTCCATGCTTTTCAATGACTTTCATACTCACAAGTGTAGCATAGTTAAGAGGTTGCCCGGAGGACGAAAGACCAAGAGGAATGTCCTTCAAGCTTACTCCAAGTTCTTTGGCCAAATGAGTAACCAAACCCCCAATTACTATGCTCCCTTTGTCTTTTCCAATAACATTCTTCAAATGCCCAAAAAGGAATCCGGCGGAGGAGAGAGCATTGCCGGAAGTTGCACTCCATAGGAAAAGGAGTTCCTTGAAAGAGAGACCATTACCACCATCACCGCGGCCGAAAATTGTATCAAAAAAAAAAAAAACTTGGGTTGCCTCCCAAGAAGCGCTTGTTTAAGGTCTTTAGCTTGACCATGTCGCCTTTCAAGTGCTCGGGTCTTTGTGATTGTCGGACCCGACCTCTATTGCATCAAGGGCTATCACAAGCTTCAAACGGCGGTTTTGGACTTTGAAATTTCCCGAATTTTTATGCCAAATCTCATCTCTTCCACCGTGCAAGACCCTTGAAACTCTATACGGTCCGGACCATCTCGTTCCTTTACTCCCCGAGAGCATGCTAGATTTTTCATGAAAAAGCATTACGAAATCTCCACTCTTAAGCTCAATTTTAGCTCGACCCATTTTCTTCTTTTTCTTGTGGTCTCTAAGCTCGGTGACCTCTTCCTGGCGGATTTGAACGGTACTTGCCAAAGTCTCACTCTTAGGAGGTTCAATTTCAACACTACAACTAGCCACTTGAACCTCTTTTTGAGGAAGATTCATGCTAGGCTCAATAGAGTTCTCCTTACGACGTTCAAATTCCATCTTTTCATCTCCAATGAGCAATGAAATCTTCCCATCTCTCAAATCAATGCTTGCCCCCGCGGTAGCTAAGAAAGGCCTCCCAAAGATGATGGGAGTCTTGTCTTTCACCTCCATATCAAGAATCACAAAGTCTCCCGGAATCAAGAATTTGCCCACTTTTACCGGAAAATCCTCAATGATGCCCACGGGTTGAGCAACCGAATTGTCGGCCATGATGAGACGCATCTTAGTAGGAATAGGCTCACCCAAATTCAACTTCTTACAAATCGACAAGGGCATGATGTTCACACTAGAACCAAGATCACAAAGGCAATCATATGCAAATGAACCAAAATCGGCCGGGATTGAGAACTCACCGGGATCTTTCAACTTGCTCGGCATCTTATCAACTTGATTAACCGCCAAAGCTACGGTCTCAAAGTCATCAAACTTTCTTTTCTTGCAAAGGATCTCTTTCAAGAATTTAGCATAAGTAGGCATCTTGGTGAGCACATCAACAAAAGGGATATCTATGTGAAGCTTCTTTATCATCTCAACAAACTTCCCAAATTGATGTTCTTTTCCAACTTGAACCCTCCTTTGTGGGAAAGGTAGAGGTGGTTTGTAGGGAGGTGGAGCAACATACCTAGGCTATGGCCTTTCCTCTTCGGTTGGCTTACTTCCCGACTCTTCTACAACTTGATGCTTTTCCGGTATAGGCTCTTGAAGTTCTTTGCCACTTCTAAGAGTAACCGCTCGGCATTGCTCTTTAGGGTTGACCTCGGGATGCCCCGGAAGTTGACCTTGAGACCTAGGAGCATTTGATGCTTGTTGAGCAACTTGAGTCTCGAGCATTTTCAAACTCTTTCCTTGAGTTCGAACATCCTCGGCGAGTTGGTTCACTGTTTTTGCCATGTTCTCTACAAGCGCTTCAAATGAGGATTTAGGTTGAGGGGCTTGAGGGACATGTGGAGCTTGTTGATTGAACCCCGGTGGACCTCTAGGTTGGGCTTGGTTTGGGTTGTAGGAGGAGGAAGAGGGGTTGGTGTAGTTGTTGTTGTAAGAGAAGTTTGGGTGTTTGGCCCAACCGGGATTGTAGGTGTTGGAGTAAGGGTCATTCCTCGGTCCCCGGTTGTAGTTGCTCATGTAACTCACTTCACTTTCAATCTCTTCCCCTTGAGCTAGATAAAGTTGACAAGCCGAGATTGTGTGATTTCCCGACCCACAAAATTGACAATTAGCCTTGGAAGTCGGTTTCACAACGGAAGCGGTCTCAAGTTGCTTCATCTTTTGAGTGAGCATGTCAAGTTGAGCCTTCAATTGAGTAGTCTCATCAACTTCATAAATACCGGCATGCTTCTTCACACTAGGAGTGGCTCGCACATCGGAGTACTTGTGCGAATGCAAGGCGGTTTTCTCAATCAAATCCCAAGCATCATCCTCTTGAAGGTTGGAAAGGCCACCTCCCGACGAGGCATCTAATAGCAATCTCGTTGAGCAATCAATGGCATTGTAGAAGACATCAATGAGAGCTATCTTGGATTGCCCATGGTGTGGACACAACACTAGCAATTCTTTGAATCTTTCCCAAGCCTCAAAGAAGGATTCCCCGTCTTTCATCTTGAAATTACATATATGTTGTCTCATCTCGGAGTTCTTCTTTGGCGGGAAGTACTTGTTCAAGAAAGCGGATGCCAACTCATCCCAAGTAGAGATAGAATTTTGGGGAAGAGTTTTTAGCCAAGTCTTAGCCTTGTCTCTAAGAGAGAAAGAAAAGGCCCTCATTCTAAGTGCATCCTGAGAAACGTCATGGATTTTGACGGTGTCCATCAACTCTAGAAAGGTAGTGAGATGTTGATGAGGATTCTCGGAAGGAAGACCCCCAAATTGGTTTTGTTGGACCATATTGATCAAAGAGGGCTTCAATTCAAAGTTTCGAGCACGGACCTCGGGAAAAACAACACCGGACACCGGACCAAACTGAGCGGGTCTCATATAATCAGCCAGAGTTTGAGGTCTTTGCCCATTGACCTGAGCAGCTTGGTTCTGATTCTGAGTTAACTGAGCAATCTGAGCATTAGCGGCAGCTAACTGATTCTGAAGAGCAACAAAGGCGTTTTGCAAAGCTTGAGCTTGTTGAACCTCGTCCGCCATATCTAGAGATCTTTGTGCACGGAGTTTCTTACGAAAAGTACGCTCAATTTCGGGATCAAAATCAACAATAGGAGCGCTCAGGACTCTTCGCACAAACAACCGAACACCTCTGAAATCACAAACAAAAGAAAACAAATCAAATAACAAAAAGAACCTAGTCTACCGGTTGTAGGAAACAACCAAAACTAACTAAAGTCCCCGGCAACGGCGCCAAAAAACTTGATAGGCTACTAGACCAATACCGCAAGTGCACGGATCGCGTAGTACCAAGGTGTCGAATCTCAAGGACTTTAGTAGAGTTGGTGAACCGACAATCAAAGTAGCTAGGCTTATATGAGGCAATTTGGGATTGAAATTAAAGAACTCAAATAAATACTAAGCAAAAGGAGAAAACAACCAACAAAATGATGCAAGTTTACTATGGGAAAGGCAACCCTAGGATCTAAGTACTCACACTATGGAACCAAGTAGCACTTTGCAAGCATACATGAATCAAGATCAAATCATGGTTTGGAGGCATCTACCTAGAATCAATGTCTAATCCTATCGAATTAAACAAATCGTACCTAGATTACGACAATCATCCACTTTCGTGGCTTGACATGCAAACTAGGCCCTTTAGGCTCAATAGTGGCTCAATAGGTTCAAGCCTCTCATCCACCGTCGTGGCTTGAGTGAGCTTGTCCAACTCAAACCCTCTATCGGTAGGTCAACCTCTAAAGAATTCCCAAATCAATTCTCATTTCAAAGGGAAATCAATCAATCAATCATATAGTTCAAGCTAGAGAGGAGGTCTCTCAACACAAGTCCCTAGCCTATCTCCCTATTGACAACCTAACCTTTCGGTTCTAATCATCAACAAGCCTCAAACCGCAAGCAATTTGGCATTAAGCATGTAGGATTGACACAAACCACAATTCCAATCTCAATTCAAGCAAGCATTTCAAGGCTACCTAGAATCCATAGGGTTTTCCTCAAACCCTAGGATTTGGGGGTTTAGCAATCCATGGAGAACAAGATAAAAGAAGAAGAGATGAGGAAATCCATACCAATAAACATTGTATTGATTGAAAAGGCACAAATCTCCAACAAAATCCTTCAATCTCTCAAGAACACCAAAGAGTTTTAATGGAAATTCTAGAGGTCCTAAATTGGGTAAAAAAATTCTCTTTCTAAAAGGAGGAAGACGGCTTATATACAACCCTAAAAGAAACAAGGCTAAAACGGGAAAAAGGGGACGCGGCGGTGTGACCCGGGGTCCGACCCGGCCCGTGACTCGACCGGGTCCAACACTGGAAACGCGGCCACACACGAAATGCATGGAAATAGTCCGACCCGGGCGCCGACCCGGCCCATGACCCGGCCGGGTCCGGCTCTGGCCCTTTGTTTTCCTCCTTCGCTGGGCAAGGGAGCCGACCTGGGCCACGACCCGGCCCGTGACCCGGCCGGGTCAGTGGTTGTGGCCCTTGGGTTTGGCTTGCTTTGCCTCGGTTCTTCGGGCTTCGTTCCTCGGTCTTCGGTTTGGCTTCTTGGGCGTCTTCTCGGCCTCTTCTTGACTCCGTCTTCGAGCTCTCATCGCCTCCTTGAGTCCACTTGATCTCCAACGCTCCATTCACCTCCAAATCTCCTGAAATTCACAAAGAATGAAGCGTAGAGTCCGAACCGAACGACTAAACCGAAAACAAGTAAAAATCTAACTAAAAAGAGATAAACGCAAACCGAAAGCTACGAAACATGACCTAATGCACATCCTAATCATGAACTAAATGCAAGCCATCACCTAGCTAGACGACACTCTTTAATAGAACTCACTAACCCTAATTTGAAATAAGAAACTAGTTTGATATAACAAAAACTCCACATTAAATTTTAAATAAACATACTGGCCTTGCTCCTCTCTAACGAGGACCTCACTTAGGGCGTGATCGGTCACGGCCAAGTAAAGCTGTTGGGAAGGATCGGCTTGGCCAATAGTCATGGGTTGGCCAAGTATTCCTTCAACTCTTTGAAAGCGGCCTCGTGGTCTTTTGTCCATTGGAAACTCTTGTTCTTTTTTAGGACTTCGTAGAATAGTTGCCACTTGTCAAAGGATTTGGAGATGAAACGGTTTAATCCGCTATTTTACCAGTCAACTTCTGTATGTCCTTTATACTCCTGGGGGATTGCAGGGAAGCTATCGCACTAACTTGGTCCGAGCTAACTTCAATCCCCTTCTTAGTCACAACGTGACCTAGAAAAGTTCCGGACTGCACCCCAAAAGATGTACTTTTCCGGGTTTAGCTTCATGTTTTACTTCTCGAGGATCTCGAACACTTCTCGTGAGTGCTCCCTGTGAAGGGAAGCGCTTGTGCTCTTCAACACCATGTCTTCAATGTAAACCTCCATTGTTTTGCCAATGTGGTCTCGGAACATGCGGTTGACTAGCCGGTGGTAAGTGGCCCCGACGTTCCTCAACCCAAAGGGCATCATGCCGTAGTGGTACGTGCCGTACCTTACAATGAAGGAGGTCTTCTCTTGGTCTTGTGGTTCCATATGAATATGGTGGTATCCACTGAATACGTCCATGAACGTGAGTAGTTCGTGGCCCCCGGTCACGTCCACCATTGTGTCTATGTGAGGGAGTGGGAACGAGTCCTTTGGGCAAGCTTTGTTGAAGTCCTTGAAATCCACACAAACTCTCCACTTCCTGTTCTTTTTGGGCACCACAACTACGTTAGCCAACCACTCACGATATTTGGCTTCTCTGATTTTCCCAATATCCAGCAATTTCCTGACTTCCTCGTCGACCACCTTTACCCGCTCGGGGGCGAATCTTCACCTCTCTTGCTTTACTGGTGTATAGCTTGGGTCGATGTCCTCGTGGCTCCATGCGAAGCACTGCTTATGTTCGCCCAAGAAAGCTATCAACTCTTCTCTGACCGAAGGCTCCAACTCCACTACGATCTTGACGACTTTTCCTTCCTCCAACGTCACCTCCTCTCCTTCTTCAGTTCTCGTCGGGGGAGGGGTGATGTTCTATAATTGCTATGTTTCTGATCTCAGAGTTGTTGGCTTTAGAGTTGTCTTGTAGTACTCTCCATCCAATCTATGATCCCCTCAAATCTCCTCTATTCCAGTATTTCCCAAGACGTGGGGAATTTCATCATTTGGTGATATGTGGATGGTACGGCCCTCATGTCGTGCACCCACGGTCGCCCCATGATCACGTTGTAATAGGAAGGGCAATCCATCACGAGGAAATTTACTTGAAGTTCACACCTTTGGCGAAGGTTGGGAGTGCTATGTCACCGACGGTGTGGTTGACTTCTCCGCTAAACCCTAGTAGTGGCACGGGATGTTGGTGGATGTCGCTTTTGGACAGGCCCATCTCCATTAGCGTAGTTAGGGTCATCAGGTTTGTGGAGCTTCCAATGTCGACTAGCACCCTCTTCATGAGTACATTCCCAATGTGCAGTGATATCACGAGCCCATCATGGTGTGGCTCGGTGAGGCCTTTTGCATCGGTTTCGTCAAACACAATGGCGAGCCCTTGAGATTTTCTAGTAGCGGGCCTTGATGGTTGGGGTCGGCCAAAGTTGGTCTCTCTAGCATGTCGCTTTACCGTAGAGTACGACAAACTACAAATGCTCGATCCCCTTGATATGACGTTGGCCACCTTCCCTAACGTTGGGGGTGCTCTCCTTGCCTCGTGTTCTGGGTAGGAATTCTCCAGCAAATCTCAAGGTACTCGGGCATTTGGGGCCACCACTCTCACCCTCCCCTTTGCAACTAGGAAAGCTATTTCTTTTTTGAGCATCACGCAATCTCGAGTCCAATGCCCGTGGTTCTCTTGGAAGTCGCACCATTTATTCATGTCTCTCCATATGCAAGGGACCTTGTCTTTCTTCGGCCATCTTACTTGCTCCCCAAGTTTTTAACTAATTGCTCTAGGGATATCTTATGGTTGAAAGCGTCGAACGGGGGTGGCAGTGGCTCCCGTTCCTTGTCTTGCATAGTCCTTGGCCTGGCTACGTACGTTGACGTGCCCTAAGGCAGGTCGAGAGTAGGGATGAACACGTCGCTCTCTTCTCTGGTCTGACGATCCCCGTCGATTGTCCATATTTCCTCTCCTTTCGGGCCTTTCTAGCTCCATAGCCTTTTTCTGTAGCTTCCTGTCTTCCTCTAACCGAATGTAAGTCAGGGCCTTGCTTGCACTTCTTGAAAGGTGGCACACGGGTGTTTCGTGAGTTCCTAGCACAGGCCACCGTCGGGGATTACCCCTGTCTGAATGCCTCTACCGCAATCGCTACGTCACATGACTGGATGGAGATTTTCTCGCGATTGAAGCAATCTAGGAATTCTCTGGTCGACTCTTGGGATCTTTGGCTTATCCTATAAAGATCGTTGGATTGCTTCTTAAACTTGCGACTACTAGCGAACTGAGAGTGAAAAGTATCTGAGAGATCCGCAAAGGAATGAATCCTTCCTCGAGGGAGATTAATGAACCAGGTTAGGGTTCGTCCTATCCGAGTCTTACCGAATCCTTTGCACATCATGGCGTCTTTAGAGTGGTAGGGGACTATGCTTGTCATCATCTTCCACTTATAGATGGCCACATGCTCGTTAGGATCTATGATCCCATTATATGTGGACATACTTGGGATGGTAAACTTCTTTGGTATCTCGACGTTGGCTATCCAATGAGAGAACGGAGATTCGTCGAAGCCATCAGGTGCTTTGGGTTCCATGGGCTGCAGTCCCTAATGACTTCTTAAGAGTTGATCGGCTATGGCGCCTATTTGCTTAGTTATTTTTTTGGGATGACTGAGTCCAAATCAACCGGCTTGCGCCTTTCATTGTCCTATTTGTCGGAGTCTTCTCCCACGGTCCAGAGATCTTGAGGGACAAGTTGTCGTTGATTGGCAGTCGATCCTAGGACGATCGGAGGGGCATCATTATGGGGAGCTCTCTCATTGTGAACGCGGTTTGCAGGGTTCGGGACCTCGGTTGGTGGAGTTAAGTTTGCTCTAGGGTTTGGGTCTCCACTCCCTCTCGATGTCACCTTGCCTCCGCTGAAGTCCAACCTCGTCACTAAGCCATCAGTTTGTCGGGCGACTCGGGCCGACTAACGTTTGGTGGTGAGAATTTGGTTTTGGTTCTTGAGATGCCTGTTCTGCGTGGTGAGGCGTTCTACGTGGGCCTCGTAGAAAACTTTTTGATTGCTTAGTGCCTTTTGCAAGTCCTCCAGACGTTGCCTAAACTCAGCCATCTCTTCCTACCTTGATCTTGTGCTTTGATCTTCTGGATTCTGGTTGTCCCCAATAGCGGGAGGGTCATGATTGGTGTTCTCTAGTCCTGACATTGTTTCTTTCGATCAAAAAAGGTCAAGTCTTTGGTCCATGATGATTGTATTGATCTCAGTCCCACGGTGGGCGCCAAATTGTTTAAGCTAGAAAATATCGGGACAAATTCTAGCCTAAATCGGGCTTAGATCGAAGTTAATCGAGAATAAGGACAAAAGTGTTTAGATTTTTGTATTGATAGTGTCAATGTGCGATACTCCGCTTCGGGGATTTACATGGCGTATATATATACAATGGACAAACATTCTATCCTTTACAACATATATTTCCAGCATATACTAACGAATCACTAGATATTCTCTATCCGTTAGCTATCGAAATGGACCTCCGCGTATCTAGATCCGTCTATGCACTGGGCTTTTCCTGGTAATGGGCCATCTTGTGGACCACCAAATGCTCACATTATCTTGGGTCCAACACACATTCATATTATCGTAAATGCACAATCATGTCAAAAAATGGCACAATCAAGTTAAATGAAGGCGAAATGCATCTACAGGCCCTCGAACTTACACATTTTTGTCACTCAGGCCCCTGTACTATGAAATGTTCAATTAGGCCCTTAAACTTAGCATTTTTTGTTCCATCAAGCCCTCGCCACGTGAAACACTTATGTGTGAAATACACTCTCGCTCCACATCAGCGGCACATAGATGCCACGTCAACGCTGACGTGGCATGGTTTAAAAAATATTTTAATTTAAAAAAATATAGTTTATGAATTTTTATAAAAAATTATATTATGAAAATATATTTTATGATTTTTCTAAAAAACGTTTATGGTAATTACACTCAATATTGTACAATTTTTATAAAAAATTATTTTATGATTTTTTTAAAAAACTTTTATGGTAATTACACTCAATATAATTAAAGAATGCATAATATTTATCACAAAATTATAAAATATTTTTTATAATTAAAGAGTACATAAAATTTATTTTCAAAATTATACTAAATTTTATTATTAAATTAATAAAAAAATAATATTTTAGTATGAAATGCGAACGGGTTTCAGTCGCATTATACTGGCGTGTGGTTCACGCGCCAAGCCACGTCAGCATAAGGGGTCTATTTGAATAAAAAATGCTAAGGTCAGGTACCTAATTGAACATTTCATAGTACAAGGGTAGTGACAAAAATGTGCAAGTTCGAGGGCATGTAGATCCATTTCGCCGTTAAATGAATATACATAGTCATTCTCATCACATTTTACACATGCATTACATATCCATATGAAAAATCACAGAGAATGCAATATAGGGCATGCACATTCATATTAAACAAAAATGCACAGTCGTTTTATTTAAGACATAGTCAAGTTAAGTGGAAATACTTAATCATTCTCGTCGCATTTTACACACTTACATTAAAAAATCACATACAATGGCGATTAGGAGCATGCACATTCATATTGATCGAAAATGCACGATCATGTTACTTGAAAAGTTACAGTCAAGTTAAGTGAAAATGCATAGTCATTCTCAATACATTTTGCACTCATTACACACACTCGATCACATGAAAAATCACATACAATGCGATTAGGAGCATCCACCTACATATTAATCGAAAAGACACAATCATGTTATTTTTAAAGGTACACTCAAATCAAGTTGAAATACACAATCATTTGTTACATTTTGCATTCGCGGGAAAAAAAATGTTTTGCACGCGTGGATCTCAATGCTTCATATAACGCAATCAAGTGGACGAGATTTATTCTCATTTCTCTCCTTAGATATCATTCTCACATGATCCAGGCTGAAGCTCTAGCGGCTCTGGATGGGGTGCGAAGGGCCAAGTCCCTTAATATAACAAAGCTAGTGGTTGAAGGTGACAACTTATGTGTTATTAACTGCATTATGGGCGCATGGAGATGCCCTTGGGAAATACAAACAGTTATTAGTGACATAAAAGCCCTTCTTTCTCTTTTTGAGGAGGTTCGCGTTTTTCATTGCTATAGGGAAAGTAACAGAGCTGCCGACTACTTAGCAGCCAGAAATGCTGACCCACAACTCTTACTCGCCAGTGTGATGACAAGCTACGAGACGCAATACTGGGACGAATCCTTGAGGACGACGTTTGGATTAAGTGAAGGAAGAATTCGAGAAGCCACAGATTTCTTGAAGATCATCCGGGTGGATGATTTAGGCTGGTCCTACACTGATTAGGAGGCCTAGTGTTTTCCCTTTGTTGTACAATATATATATATATATATATATATATATACAATTGACCCATATCATCATTTTATTGACTCAATATGATTGGTTGAAATTTAATTAACTTATTTTTTATTAGTTAAAACTCTGTTAGAGATTCCACATAGACATAAAAATTATTTATATAAATTTGATTTAGATTTGATTTTGTTTTTCAAAATAACTATAAAATAAAAAAGTTTGTAAAATAAAGAAACTTATTGATAAAATAATTATCTAACCGTATACCATAATTATGATCATTAAAATCTTTGTTTGGATAGAAAAAAGTAGGATATGTATTTTAAATAAGTCCCATAAGAAACCAATTACAAATAATAATGCAAGATTTTATATATTCTATTTTTCTGAATAAATTTATACTCCCTCCATCCCCGAAAACATGTCCGTCTTTCTTTTTCGGTCGTCCCAAAAATTTGTCCATCTCTATTTTATTTCTATTTATATCAAAACACAATTACACAATTACCCTCGGTCCCTCACACTACTACACAATTACAAACACTTTTACACTTTTCACTAACCTCTTCTTCCTCAAACCTCTCTCTTCAATTCCTTAAATTACTTATATTCATTACGTAAAAAAAGTTCATATACTAATGAAGTGAAAAAAGATTGGAAGCATGATTATTTTATTTTCTCTACACAACAAGATTCATCATGAATTAAAAAAAAATAAAGGCAACATGAATTGGGCCATGTTCCCGATGTATCTAGTGAGTGTAACTAAAGCATTAGGATTTCACTCGGTTGAATTTGTGTGCAATCGGCTGGTTTGTGTACCTTGAGTCTTGTCACTGCTCATTAATGGGAAGTCTCTTAATTGGTGTGCAATATTGCTTTATGGACAAATTCTTGGGGACAGAGGGAGTATAAATTTTAAAATACATTTTATAGTTAAATCAAACCCATGCTTTCAAAGCATGAGAGTTGATACTAGTTGGATTATGAGTTCATGATATTGTAATGAGGTAATATCTTTCATAGTATAAACATAAAAAATAAAGAAAACATAAATCAATATAATATTAAGTATCAACTTGCAGTGAAAAATAAATTGATATTTCAAAATTACCATCAAGGGTACGAACTATGACAATATTATCTAAAAAGGATAAGGAATCATTTGTTGACGAGTTTTGTAGTGAAATGGATGATATGGCGTAAATCTGACATAACGACGTAATGTTTTACGCTTGTGGTTAAATACTTTTGATCGCCAATTTATTCATTCAACCAGAAAAAATATCGGATGATTCCGAATTGTTTTTATTAATATTATGATAGTTCGTATCGTTGGTAGTGATTTTCAATTTTTACAATATTTTTGATTGAAAATTTATATTTGAGATTAGTTTGAGTCATTTTCCAAAAATAAAACAAAAACATTTGCCTTACTTATGCTTTTCTTGTAAAACACCTTAGGGGGTGTTTGTTTAGTGGAATCAGGAATGAAGGTATGGGTTTGGGAATGAAAACCCCATACTTGTTGTTTGGTATGTTAATATTGGGTTTCCAAACTCATACCTCAAACCCAATAGGTATGGGGTTCTCATATCCTACCTATATCATCGGTATGAGATTGAAACTCATATTTAACACATAACAAGTTAATGTTTTCATCAACTACCATTTATCATTAATCATTAATGACTCTTAAATAATCTATATAGTAAGTTTTTTCAAGATTTCAATTTTTTTTATCCTAATAAGAAATTTAATTTGTTCCCAATTTTTTACCAAACACATGACTACAAGTATGGGTTTCCAACCCCATACCAACTCAACCTCATACCTTGTCTCATTCCCATACCCGAATTTGTACCAAACGCCCCCT
The DNA here is from genome assembly GCA_934048045.1 of Polygonum aviculare. Lineage (NCBI taxonomy): Eukaryota > Viridiplantae > Streptophyta > Magnoliopsida > Caryophyllales > Polygonaceae > Polygonum > Polygonum aviculare. Next base: position 19,680,281 of record OW204025.1, on the reverse strand, counting down.
AAAAGTTTGCTTCTTTTGAATCACTTCATTTATGGTCCATCACTATACTCAAGTTAATATTGATATTCAGGTTGTTTTACGTTTTTGTTTTTGTTTTTGTTTGTATAGTCCTCCCTTCTCATTACAGCTTGCTTATTTGCCAATTGGTACATCCTCATATTCTATCAAGCATGTATAATATATCAAAGTTTTTCCTATCTATACCGGTTTATTCGGTCTCTTGTTGTAGCAGGCACGTGTAATATATCAGTATAATCTCACTAAATTTTCATGTCATAAAAGCCTAAATTTAGAGTAGAGATTGAGCAAAACTAGCCCGTGGATATGCGCAGTAGGCCCAACACATAAGCCCATGTGAAGAAACCGTAGATCGGGGCAAAAGAGATAAGAAAACAAGATCAAACAAGCAAATTTCACCACAAAACTTAGATCCAATATAAATCTGGAAAGTTCAGCAGAAGCTCTCAAATGCAAGGTACACAAGCTGTTTTTGCAAGTGACAAAAAGAGAGAAAACCCAAGACGGGAAATATATATGACCGGTTCATAAACAAGCCCGAGCCATATGAAAAAAAATTAACTAAACCGGACAAAATAAGGTCGAGAAACCCAAATCGAATTCTGGTGACAAGTCCCACGCCTTCTGGTTGCTCAGCTCCGACTTGACACAAGAAGAAGACTCAGACTTCTTCTACACCATGAGGTTCCACTCTAAAACCAATTGACAATAAAGGAATAACTCATGTACTTATATGATAGGTGGTTTAGATTCTAATTCCCGACATGGATAGATTTAATTTCAACACTATCCCATTCTAAGCGAATGTAATTGTTGGTCCAAACATAATTTTATAGTAAATTTTAAGGTGAATTTGATTCCATTGGTTGATCCACCATGATTGAGGGAACCACTTAGTTCCTGTCTTTTGCTTTTCCATTTTCAAGAATCAATCAAACCCATATTGGAAAAATTGGGACCCAAAACGGATAGTGGGAATTGGATTGGATCGAGTTGGCACGGGTATGAGCCACCAATTTAATTATAAATCTACCACTTCTATCAGCATCTATGCATTTACCAAAAAATATCATTAGGTCATCACTGGATACCCAATTTCAACCCAAACAAGACACGATACTCAATTCCAACAAAAACAAAACATACTCAATTGAGGTTGGGTTAGTTTTGCAAATTTGAGACTAAATAATAATAATAGTAATAATAAGAACAGAATAAAAAGCATCACATGCATGTTGTGTTAATTTATAATATGTAAAGAATACAAAGTTGTAAGTGATGAGGTTGTGTGATTCCTTATGATATTTTAAGGTGAATGAGTTTTGTCGCTGTTATAGATTTTCGGTGGGTCGAGAGAGTTTAGTGAAGTGTCGGGTAAAATTGTCCACTTTAAATATAAGGTTGGATTCACTTTCTAACACAAAAGATTAAACCAATGATTAGGGGTAGTTTTACCATTCCTTATATACTACTCCAACATACCCCATCGAGTGGTAATTATTAGTCAAGCCTAGTTAGCACTTGATCAGTTTTATTTTGACAAGTCTTGCGTCTTGGTTTGGTTTTTGGTTGGTTTGGTTTTCGACGGATTATTAGCATCTCACTCTTTTTTTTATTATACACCCACTTTCGAATTATCAAGAAATCGGACTCATATCGGACTCACTCTAATACCATGATAGATTTCCGATGGGTCGAGAGAATTGGATGACATATCAGTTAAATTTAACCGCTTTGCATATGAAGTCAAATCTACTTTCGAACACCCAAAAATCCAATGATTAAGGACTAGCTTTACCGTTTCTTATATACTAATAATAACCTTTGAGGTTGATTCCAGTAAAAACTCTTCTTATCCTATTAACTGAAAACGTGAACAACGTACATAAATATGTGAACAACATGAAAAAATATGTGAACATACTTAATTTTTATTATGGATCGTATTAATACATATAGTAACATAGTTTTGTCAATATAATGCTTTATGAACCAGAATACTGCACATATAATAACATATAACACACAAAATTATAAATATTTTTTTGGAGTTCACGTATTTCTATTTTAAGTTCACGTATATCTATTTAATGTGTACGCATTTGTATTTTATGTTCATATTTTATAATTTATAGGTTAAGGAAAAAATTTATTTGATTCAAATTCATATCCTTTTACTTTTTTTATGAACGAGGATTGCAATTCTCCGAGAGTGGGATGGTTTCATATTGATGCTGATGCCCGGTGAGGTTGAGTTAGGTACTCCGTACTTGCTATTGTGTTGGAGTACTATTCATCGAACCCAAATCTGGGAAAGTGGGAAACACGCTCTAATGAAGCGAGTGGGGATCACACGTACGTTGCCATGTCATCACCCCAAAGTGCGAGTGACGGAGTGAGGGCTCTCAAGTCAATGCATTCCCCCACCTCCGCGACTGCACTTTCAGACGAGTTATGTACTTTGCCTAATTTCATTTTAAATTTATCATGACGTTTTGGAACAATATTTCAGTATTTCACAAGTATAGTACTTGTAACTTTTTATAACTTTACTTTTACATGGTGATGGTGTGATATTTAATTTAGTACTTGAGCACGCTTAGGTTCAAACCGAACTTTTGAACCAAATCGATCAAATTGAGCTGAAACTACTATACATTAGGTTTTTGGTTTAAGAATTTCCTAGATTTCGTTTTCCATTTTCGGTTTAAGAATTTCATAGAATTCTACTTTGATTTTTTTCCTGTTCGGTTTCAATTTTCAAAGAAAAATCTTCTATTTATTGCAAATAAAAAAAATCAAACAAAAATAATTAATTTGGTTTAATTTTTATCGGTTCAATTTGATTTTAAATCAATGCTCAACCCTTTCAAATCAGGAGATTTTATTATTATTTTCCTTAATTACCTAATTGTCTTGTCAATATTTATATGTATACTACTCTCTTTGTCGCCAAAAGTTCATTCAAAATATTTTGTGAATTATTTTTTAATAGGAATTGATAATTTGCATTAATTTTAGTTAAAAACAAATTGAAATTATGCCTCTTTCTTTGGGTTGAAATTATGCCTCTTCTTCTTTCTTTTTTGGTTGAAAATTACGCTTCTTCTTTTCTTTTCTTTTTTGGGTAGAATTGATGCTTCCTCTTTTTTACTCTTTATCATATATCAATATCATTTTTTGCTATATTATAATTTCTTTTTCATATAACCTCAAGGGGTTGGTCTAGTGGAGCATGACATGGTATCGGTCTGATAGATCGTAGGTTCGACCCCCCTAGTTTTCTTGAGATAAGGCATATGTAAATTCCCTAATTTTCCTTTGGACTAGGACACCATCCCCCGGCCTCATCCTAAATTTTTTTACCAAATTTTTTTTTTCATATGGGAAAGGGAGTAATGAGACAAGTAAAATACATAACCACTTACATCTAGATTTTCCTTCTGTGCGAAACAGATAGAAAAAAAAATGTGAGAGAGACATTGACGACTCGTTGGATATGAAACCAGACCAATTGTCAAAATATCTCATTGATCTGTTCTTTCATGCCCATGTCACGATAATAATTTTATGGAAATTTATATTAAATGATTGCACATTTGATTTATTTATTTTTGTTAAGGATTGCACATTTGATTTTGAATGTACGATATCAACTAAATATTTTCATGCACATATGATTTTTGGCTCAATTATAATTAGGTGATAGTGATACCTTTCGGCAATGAAGTGTTTCAAAAAATTTAGGTACTTATACTATTTTTTTGGTGAAATAACATGGGCAAAACGCCCAGGGGACGAGACTAAAGTCTCACAAAACGGCCAGTAGCACATCCAAGCATATCATGCTCCAAGAACGGGAGTGCGATGTCGGGCAGGACCGGGAGGATGTGCAGGCCGAGAGGAAGGGCATAGGCATACCTGGCGAGGGAGTTCGCGACTGAATTCGCTTCCCTGAAGACGTGTTTGAGACGAGTGTTCCAATCTCATCTAGTGAGGGTCCGGCATTGGTTGACCAAATTGGCGAGGAGATGAGCAGAGGTTCCTTTTTTATCATCTCAATAGCAAGGGCCGAGTCGGACTCGACGAGGACGTGTCTAAGACCCAGCTCCCATGCCAGTTGAAGGCCATCCAAGATGCCCCAGATTTCGGCACAAGGGATCGAACACCGGCCGATCTTCCGGGCGTAGCCATGGATCCAAGCCCCATCAACACCACGAAGAACTCCAGCTGCAGTGGCCGTACCGTCCGACCCGACAGAACCGTCGGAGTTGAGTTTCACCCATGGGTCCATCGGCTTGGATCAGGACACATCAATCTCGGTCGCCGGCACTTGATTCCGCAAGCCTCCTCAGCGTTCCAAGCCACCGCGTAAGCCTCCGCTTGGTTGTGAATGAATTCCGCCTCCGCGAGATTCCTCCTCGAGTTCCTGAAGATCACCTCGTTCCTCCACTTCCAAATCCACCAAAGCGCAGTAGTGAAGGTCGCAGGCCATCTCACCATCTCGTCTCTTCCCTCGCGCACCAGAATATTGCCACGAAACCACCCTACAAAGTCAGACAAGAAAAAATCAGTGATACAAACCGGTAAGCTCATGGAAGGCCCAAGAGGGGCAATTTTCGGGCACTCCTTGAAAAGGTGGATCAAAGTTTCCGGTCCACCATTGCACAGTGGGCAGACGTCGTTTTGCGTCATGTGTCTTTGTCTTCGCTCGGCATTGGTGAGAACAACCCCTTTAGCAAGGAGCCAGGCAAAAGTCCGGATACGCTCTTGGACTCGAATCCTCCAAATACTTCCATAGAGCACCCCATCAGCCCAGCACAGATTACCACTACCCGTGATCAGAGCATAAGCCGACTTCACACTGTAATCGCCATCGGAACTAGCTTTCCAACTCAACGCATCCGAAAAGGCCGAGGGTGCCGCAAGTTTGATCGAGGCAATACGGGATAGGACCATTTCAGGCAACAGATCGTCAAAGAGATGCCATCTCCACCCTATCGACTCATTCCAGTAATGACGAACTAGCAGCTCACGGTCACCCGTCAAGATGGGCTCCAACGCCGAGCAGGCATCCCTCGCCAGCCCACGAATCCATCCAGAACCGAAGATTCTGCCCATCGCCGGCGTTCCAGACACAGCCCTTCAGGACAACGTCGTCGACACCTGATTCGGCTTATTTTGTATGGGTTAACTCTAAGATTTTAGGATGTTATTGAGAGTGCTTAGGTTAGATTTGAGCGGCATTGTAATACGAAGACCAAAGACACGAGATTGAAGAATCAAGAGTTATTAGAGCTTAAGTGAAGATGAGTCGCCATTGCATGGATTCCGCGGTCGCGTTGTCTGTGACGCGGTCGCGGTGGAGTGAGGCGACGATGATGAAGACCCGTGAAGGCCGCGATCGCGTTGTTTGTGATGCGGTCGCGGTAGAATCCGACTCAACAAAGCCAAGTGTAGACCGCCGCAGGCGCGGCCAAGGCGGCGCGGTCGCGGTGCGTGCCGGATCCGAGACGGACGAAATCCTGTCTTTTCTATCTTGTTTCCTGTTAGTGTAATTCATAATCCAAATACTTAATGGGCTGAAATTGAGTCTAAATGGGCAAATGGAAGAATGGCCCAAGATAACAAATGGAGGAGCCTCATGAATTTTCTGGAAATTGTTGAAGCCGATCACAAGCACATGAGGCAACTAGAGAATTCTAGATTAGGGAAGATTAAGGTATTATGTAGAATAATCTAGGCACTTATGTATAATTATCTATCTTGAATGTAGTGAAAGTCAGTGGAGCACTAGCCATGTAAACCGACTTCTCACATTTATAAATAGGAGATGAGTTAGCTAATTAGGCATCGATCAAGAAAGAGTCGAACAAGTGTGTTGTGTGTGAGAGTTGTAGAGTGAAGTGTCCCACACAATAAAGAGTCTCGAGTCACCCGTGTAAACGAGTCTTGTACATTTCACTACATAATACAAAGTCACTTTTGTAATATTGTGTCTTTGTGTCGGTTGGGTTTCCGTGGGTGTACAAGAGTCCTGGGAGGTGTTGATTTCCCAACAAGCGGTATCAGAGCCAAGGTTGGTGAGCGCGTCGTTGTTGGAGATACGGGTAGATTTCGTCAGTGAAAGGATCTCGTGTTAGTGTGATGGCGGCCGGCTTGTCGAAGACGTTCGAGATCCCACTCTTTGATGGGAAGATGAACTTCACGTTGTGGCAGAGTACAATGCAAGACCTCTTGGTGCAGCAGGGTCTTGATCAGGCTTTAGAGGACGAGAAGCCTGGCTCCATGAGCGACAAAGAATGGAGCAAAATCCAAAGGAAGGCGGTGAGTGCAATCCGGTTGGCGTTAGCTCCCGAGATTAAGTTCAACGTGTTGAAGGAGACGAGTCCGAAGGCGTTGTGGGAGAAGCTCGAGAGCATTTACGCGTCGAAGTCGTTGACGAATCGCTTGTGTTTGAAGATGGAGTTGTACTCACTAAAAATGGAGGAAGGAGGTAACCTTCACGACCACATTAACTCATTTAGTCAACTAGTATGCCAACTGATGAATGCAGGAGATAGCATTAAGGATGAGGAGAAGGCATTGTTGTTATTAGCATCACTACCGAAGTCCTACAAGTCCTTGGTGCAGACGTTACTTGTAGGAAGAGTGGACCTCACCTTAGATGAGGTGACTACCGCTTTGCGGGAGAGTGAGAGAGTGATGAAGAGTGCCGCCAATGATGTCGGTGGAGATCGCATACTAGTTGCGAGGAAGCGGGAGCGAGGGAGGAACCAGTCAAGAGGGCGAGATGACCCGAGACGTGGAGGTAGCTCACGTCCGAGTAAGGATTGGAGTGACGTGGAGTGCTACTATTGTCAGGAGAAGGGTCATATGCAGTCTAGGTGTCCCTAAGTGAGGGAGGACTTGAAGAAGTTGAGAGAGTTGCGGACGAAGACTGGTGACTCAAATACGAATGTGGTCGATGATGTTGGTTATGAGGATGTGTACTTAGCAACGAGTGAAGAGGTTGCTAAGCCAGAGTGGGTGATGGACAGTTCCGCCTCAGTGCACGTGTGTGGAGATCAAGCGATGTTCGACACCTTAAAGACGGGTGAAGAGTTTGGCCATCTAACTCTAGCTGGAGGAGAGAAGTTGAAGATTGAGGGTACCGGAAGCGTGACGATGAGGCTTCATAACGGTACAAGCCATACTCTTCATGGTGTGAGGTATGTCCCTTCAAGCAAAGTTAACATTATCTCGTTGGGTACGATGATGTCGAAAGGATATAGGCTTGTTGGCACATACAAGTGGTGTAAGGTGTTCAAAGGGAGGCGCTTGATCATGCGAGGTTAGAAGAACACGAAGAATATCTGCATCTTAGACCGACATGTTGTCAAGAGTGGATGCGGTGGTGTTGAAACTAAGAAGCCGAAGATGGTAAAATTTACGGTATTTGGAATATGAATTAAGGGAGGAATTGTTAGTGTAATTCATAATCCAAATACTTAATGGGCTGAAATTGAGTCTAAATGGGCAAATGGAAGAATGACCCAAGATAACAAATGGAGAAGCCTCATGAATTTTCTGGAAATTGTTGAAGCCGATCATAAGTACATGAGGCAACTAGAGAATTCTAGATTAGGGAAGATTAAGGTATTATGTAGAATAATCTAGGCACTTATGTATAATTATCTATCTTGAATGTAGTGAAAGTCGGTGGAGCACTAGCCATGTAAACCGACTTCTCACATTTATAGATAGGAGATGAGTTAGCTAATTAGGCATCGATCAAGAAAGAGTCGATCAAGTGTGTTGTGTGTGAGAGTTGTAGAGTGAAGTGTCCCACACAATAAAGAGTCTCGAGTCACCCGTGTAAACGAGTCTTGTACATTTCACTACATAATACAAAGTCACTTTTGTAATATTGTGTCTTTGTGTCGGTTGGGTTTCCGTGGGTGTACAAGAGTCCTGGGAGGGGTCGATTTCCCAACATTTCCTTTCTTATCTTTTTGTTTCCTTTCTTATCTTTACGTTTCCTTTCTTATCTATCTCGAAGAGCTTGTTCTTTGGGCTATTTATGGGGAACCTTTTTAGGTTTTAGGATCATCATCAACATCATTATCATTATTATTATCTCATAAAGAATTGTTCTTTCTTTGTAATGGAGAACTAATCTCTCTTGGAGTTAATTCAATCAAGGAAACTTTGTTATGAAGTTGTGAAATTCTGGTAACTTCTTTATCCCTAGGTCTTTATTGATACTCTTGTGCTTCATCCCATGATCTCTGTGATTATATGAGCCTGATCAACTTGTTTAATTATCTTAGATCTATTGTTTGAATTATGATTGGTTGTTGTCTATGCATCTTTCCTATTCTCGAAACAACTCTATTCTAGGACCGTGGACTAGTTTAGGGAAGAGTATTCAATGGTTAAGTTGTGCATGAGACTCGTAGCTTGATTGCATGATTTGATTTCCTAATATCCTTGAGTGTATTGCATGATTTGAATTAAGTGTCCTTGTTCATATCATAGTTTTGCTAGGACCGTGGACTAGCGAATAATCAAGATAAGGATTGGAATCGACCTAGGCATATAAAGAAGTGGATGAATTCATGATCAACGGATTAATAAAGTGGAATTGATTAAATGAACTTTACTTGTTAACTTTGATTGAAATCTCTCTCAAAAAAAACCCCTTGGTTACTTTGCGTGAAAACCATTAAAATCTGATTAAGAAACTGATTCCTTTGGGTTCGACCCCGTACTTGCTTACTATACTTGTGTGTGTGCATGTTTGGGTTTTATCTTTGATTTTGCCACAACGACTTTAGCCGAGTCAGATTTTGGCGACTGTAAACCACTCCAAATCTCCGAAGGGTTCCTGACCTTCTTCCCCGAGTCTCTAGTATACTTAGCTGCTAGCACCTTGCACCAAAGAGTCTCGGAGTCGTGGAGAAACCGCCAACTAAGTTTACCGATCATGGCAAGATTCAACTCGTGCATCGATCTAATACCGAGCCCTCCTTCCTTCTTGGCCAAGCATAACTCCGACCAACCAACAAGGTGGACAGCCCTCCTGTTCGAATCCTGGCACCAAATGAAGTTCCGAATCAGTTGGTCAATCTTGTCACAAGTATCCTTCGGCAAAACCACCATCGCCATCGGGTAAATGGGGATCGAAGTCAACACTGATTTTGCAAGAGTTATCCTTCCAGCGAGGCTCAAAGTCTTGGACCTCCACGAACACAATCGGGATTTGACCCTATCCACGACGTACGAAAAAGTTTCTTTGTTCACCGACTTGTGCAAAACTGGCATCCCAAGGTAATTGCCCAAATCCGACGTCACCTCGACACCACTCTCCACACTAAGCGCTTCAATCAGATCTTGACTCACATTTTTGGACACAAAAAGCTTCGACTTGGCCTTACTCAATTTCTGCCTAGACGCCGCACAAAAAGAATCCAAGATGTCCATAATAACTCTCATCTGAGATACCGAGGCTTCCGCCATAAGCACCACGTCATCTGCAAAAAGAACATGAGAAACCAAGGGCCCTCTCCTCGTAACTTTAACCGGTTTCCAGGTGCCGCCGTTCACCGCATCACAAATAAGGTGACTCTAGCGTTCCATACAAAGAACGAAAAGATAGGGGGAAAGCGGGTCGCCTTGGCGTATACCCTTGGAAAGCGCAAACGCTTCGGTAACTTCCCCATTCCAAAGGAGTCTCATGGAGGACGTCCTAATGCAGGTTTTGACCCACTCAATCCATTTCGAAGGAAAACCCGCATCGCGAAGAGAGTCCACAACAAACTCCTAACTGAGGCGGTCGTACGCCTTCTCAAGATCGATTTTCAACACCATCTAACCCTTCTTACCCTTCTTCCGTCTCATCGAATGGACAACTTCCTGAACAAGCACAATATTATCTGAGATGAGCCTGTACGGGATGAAGCTTCCCTGCATAGGGCCGATAAGATCATTGAGGAGCAGGCGAAGCCTGTTGACCAAGATCTTCGTAACCAGTTTGTACACCACATTGCAAAGACTAATGGGGCGAAACTACGAGATTTTTTCCGGTTTGGCAACCTTAGCAAGCAACACAATAAGCGTTTCGTTGATCCCATCCGGTAAACAACCATTCTGAAAGAACTCCCAGACGAAGTCCCTGACGGAATGCCCCACTTGCCCCCAACACTGTTTGAAGAAAAGAGCTTGGAAGCCATTGATCCCTGGCGCTTTCAAGCTCCCCATGTCGCTAAGGGCCAGCCGGATCTCCCCATCGTTCACGGTCTTGACGAGCGAGTTCCAAGCGAGCGTAGAGAGCATAGGGAATCTCCCTTCGGGAAGGAAAATGCCACCAGGCACTAGCTCAGGGGCGCGATAAAGATCCTTGAAGAACTCGATAGCATGCTTCTCCACACTCTTCGGATCTCTTAGAACTCTGCCATCCTCCAGCATCAGGTTATCAATCCTATTGCGCCTCCTTTTAATGATCGTGGAAAGGTGAAAGTAAGTCGTGTTGCGATCACCCGAACTCAGCCACTTCTCCCTAAACTTTTGGAACCAAAGCAACTCTTCGTGTTCAAGAATAGTGCGAAGCTCATCCTGAAGAACTCGCTCAACTTCAATGAGAGTAGTGTTGATTCCCGAACCAGCCGCTTTTTGGACACGATCAATGTTGCTGATAACTGCCAACTTTCTCGAGTGTATGTTGCCGAACACCTGCTTGTTCCACTTAAAACGTCCCTGATGGACTTCAGAGAATCAGTGATGGGCTCAGCCGGCCCTCAATGCTCTTCAATAAGATCCTTGAAACCGCTATGACTCACCCAAGCAACTTCGAAACAAAATGGCGTCTCTTACGATTACAAGCCCTGATCGGAACCAGGGAGAGAAAAATAGGGCAGTGATCCGAGCCCAAAGCAGGGAGGTGCCGCGTGGAAGCATCCGGCCAATCAAGTCTGGTAGACGCATTCATGAGAGTCCTATCAAGCCTGCGCACTTTGAAGGTTTGGGCAGACCTCCCCGACGACCAAGTGAAATCATTCCCGGAATAACCCATATCAATGAGCCCATCTTGATCAATCCAGTCCTGAAAGAGATCGGAGTCAGTAGACATCAGCGAAGAGGTCCCCTTGCTCTCCCAACTATTAAACACACAGTTGAAATAGCCACCGAAGATGCACGGACCCGGATTACTTCCGGAGAACGCCTGTAAATCATCCTAAAAAGACACCCGATCAGCTTCATTCGGGGGGGCATAACCGATAATGAGGTTGAGAGTTTTGCCATGAAGATTAATTTTAGCATGTATAAAACGATCATAAAGACGAATGATATGCAGGTCAATGTTATTGTCGTCCCATAGCAGCCATAAGCCCCCAGCAAAGCCGATGGCCTCGATTCGAACACACTTCTGGAATTTAAGCTTCGAACAAATTTCATCGGCCCTAGCACCAGAGATTTTAGGTTCCAGGATTCCAAGAACATCCACTTTGTGGTGCCTGGCCATGAACTTAGTCGCCCTTCGGAAGCCAGCATTGCCGGCGCCCCTGCAATTCCAAATCAAACAATTCATAGATAACAAAAACGAGGGGGGCACAATAAAAAGGATACGATCAAGACGATGGGGTCTCGACTTCCTCTCCATCATCCTCCACCATCTTTTCATCAGTGCCCTGGGCCTCACCACCTCCGTTGTTGTTGTCGGCGGCCAAGATCTGGCTCCTGAGATCGGTAATCGTGTCGTTAGCGTCATGGAGGCTGGAATCCTCGTTACCGCCGTCAATTTCGATCGGGGTTTGCTCGACAGACACAGTTTCGGCCGATGGGCCTGCCTTGTCATGGTCGGTTCCCTTATCTGCAAGAATAGAATAAGGGTTGAAAGTTAATGGGGCCTCCACACCTCTGGACCTTTTTAATGGGCCGTTGCTCAATTTAGCATTAAGCAGAGCCACTTCTTTCTTGTTATTGTTCTTTTTGGAGGCGGTTTTTTTCGAGGACTTTTGATTGTGTCTTTTGGCTTCTGACATAAATTGGATCGGGGCGGATGAACTGGCAGCCGCTTTATCGGCCTTGGATCGCGAGCCCGAGGAATTGCCGTTGTTCTTAACTTCCTTCCCTTTACCAATGTTCTTTCCTTTTCCCGAGTCAACGTTCACATCATTGAATGTTCCACGCTTCTTGGACTCCAAGGCCGCCGGAACTGTGGCCCTACTCACCGAACCACTAGACCCGCCGCCACCATTACCGCCGTTGTTGCGGTTATGCGGTTCGTCGGACTCGGCACTTGCCTCCCTTGATCTCACTTTAGGCTTGTTCAGCCTCCTCCTTGTTTGGACTTCCATCCATGGACCATAGAGGGCCGCTTCTTGATTTTGATTTTCTTGAGATGACTCCATCGGGGTATTCTGGCCCGAGGGGTCCTCGTTGGCCTTGTTTGCGACATCGGGGGAAGCAGGGGCTGCTTGTTGCGGTTTGGATGGGCATGTATTCATCAGATGGCCGTAATGACCACAGTGGAAGCAAATCATATGCAGACCCTCGTATTCAAGCTTGTATCTCTTCTCATTGATCATCATCGTGCCCTTCAAAGGTTTAGTTAGATCGAGTTCCACGCAAACCCGCGCGAAACGGCACCGGTCAGAGAACAGAGTTCGCACATGCACCTTGATAGGTCTGCCAAAAGTTGCACCAGTTCTCATAAGAAAATCCTCCTCATACCAGAACAGGGGGAGTTTCGCTATCCTCACCCAAGCGGGGGTCGTGTTGATCACGTCCGTTTCCGGATCAAAATCCAGTGACCAAGATTTGATAATCAGATAATTCTCGAAGATGGTCCACGGGCCACCAGTGAGAACCATCATATAGTCTTGTTCCACTTCGAATCTCACAACGTAATAGCCGTTTGGAAGATCTGCCAAACTCATCTTACCTGCCGGCTTCCATAACTCGCGAAGCTTACGATCAATGACATGAAAAGGAACAAAGCCTCCAAGCGTCCTTACAATGAGAGAGGACTTCCAGACATCCGCGAGGACCTTAACAGCATCAGGGGTAACCGTAATCACAAGGTCGCTATGTTCACCCCCTGGGTAGCACACCTTCATCCTGTTGTCGAGGAAGTCAGCCACTAAACGAGAACGTCTACTTCCCGCTTCGTTCACCACTAGGTCCTTCCAAGTCCGGGGCGGCGGGAGAACACCTGGCGGCGCGGCCGGCCCTGGGGGCCTGAGAGGGGGGAGCGGAGTTCCAAGGGGTTGGAGGGGAGAGGTGGTGGATGCCCAGCACCCCCCACCGCTTGAGGTTGCTCCGACATGGAGCCGGAGAAGACACACAGAAAGGGAGAAGCGATGAGAGCGTAATTTTTTTTCCTTAGAGAGCGTTGTATAAGCTTTTTAGGTACTTATACACTTCTGTGATAAATGAAGGCAATGTCAATTTGAAAAATTACATCTCAATACCAAATACCCAAATAATACCCTTTTCAAAAAAAAAACAAGTAGTGATTTAGTTTCAACTCTAGTTTCAATTATCCTTTTGGAATTGGAGTACAGTTAAAATCATTAACCCTTCTTCTTAAAACATAAAAGGACATTATTATGCGATTTGGGAATCTGGATTACTTATGTGATTTTTTAATTTTTTTATGTTTGCACAAGAACTAAAGTAAAAGTGGAAAGTGAGTAATGAAGGTGTAATTTAAACAATTTGATAAGGGTAATATAATAAAAAGGGATTAGAGAGGGATGAAAAAGATGTAAATTGAATGATTTGATAAGAGTAATATAGTAAAAGTAAAAAAAAGAAAGATAAAAAGTAAGTAATTTAGACTATAAAGTATGAGGAATTTCTTTTGGTACCCCTATAATCTTGACAATTGCTTTTAGTGTCTTAAGAAAAAAGTTTTTTTCTTTTGTTACCCTTGTAGTTTGTTCATTTTTCGTTTCATAAACAAAACTATAATTAAACCCATTTTCATTAAAAAAGTACAAGTTTGGTTTAAGATTTAGATCAAAACTAATTTAGAAAATAAAACATTAAATTTTTATTCCATTTGATTTTTATTGAGTTTTAAACGGAACATGCATTTCAAAAATATAGCCATATAGCTTATTCCATTGGATTTTTTTAATGGTTGGTCAAACTTTTTTTTATTGAACGAACTATTTTTCCCAAGTTTAATTTTAATTTTAATTTTTTAAATTTGATTTTTTATTTAATCTTTAAACATAAAATATATATTTTTCGATGGAAAATAGGTTTATATAGAGTTTTGATTATAAAGAGAAAAATGTATAAACCATATGATGTGAATCGCCTTAGGATCGTACTCGATTCTGGCTCGAGGGAGTTCGCATTGCTTCTTGAGTTCATCTTCGATGAGAGCTCTTGATTAAACTTGCGAATTTGGATAAAGAAATGGCAATTTGGGACGTGTAAGATTTTTGTGGAACAAACTCTTTTGGTATTTTATTTATATTGGATAAGTAGTCGAGCCCTCCCATTCGGTCAACTCCCCGAGAGGGATCGACGAAGGGATACAAGGATTAGGAACCAGCCCTTACGATCCTATAACCCCTAATGGATAAGTAGACGAACACACCTGGTGATGAACCAAGTATGGATGCCTAAGGAAAGGTTAGGCTAGGCTCGAGTCTCATGAGCCAAACCAGCCCTCCGAGTCTTCGGGTCACCCGAAAACCATGGTAGTTTAAGAAAAATAAGAATGGCTAGGCCAAGGTCCGAGTCTCACGAACCAAAGCCCGCCATCCGGCCCTCGAGTCTCACGAGAGCCCTACGGCTTGAGTCCCACAAGCCGGAACAGCCCAAAACCTAAAAACTAGGACACAAAGTCTCAAAGTTAAAGGTTCAAGCTATCATAAAACATGTTAAAAATAGATTACATCCCTTTTTATTTATAGGGCCAAAATTAGGGATTTCTAGCTAAACGTCTTAGGCTCCAAGGCGGTGGTTGACGACGTCTTGCTTGGAGCGAAAGGCAACCGTCCTTTATGGCCCGAACTTGGCCGCCAAATTTGCTTGAGGAGGTGGGAGAGGCGGCTTGGGCTGAGTGGAAAAGGCGGTGGAAGATTGGGCTTGGGCCCGTACTTGTCTTCGTTGAGTAGAACTAGCCCAACCCGTCTTGCTCTTGAAAGTTGATGTCTTTTTCACATGGACTGCTTGAGTCGGAGGCCCGAGGCGTGGCCTAGATGAGGGCCCAAATACGACACCAACACGAAGATGTGAGTGCCCCCGAGAGGCACCGGCGCCGCGAACGGGGTGCCTTGCTGAGGCACCGGCGCCGAGAGGCGCAAGGGCGAGGGGCTCGGGCACGACCCCCTTTGGCTCGGGCATGATCACATCATCCACCCCCCTTGAAGAGGATTCGACCTCGAATCCTTTGGGTAGTGCATGGGGGTGGAGGTGGCGAGGTGGCTTAAACGAGCGGGCCCACGGTTGAGGGGAGGTGCCACCTCCTCGGGTTCCAAAGGCCACAAACAAAACGCCTCGTCGTCATGAGTGAAGGAGTGGGTGTTCAATCGGCCATTGTGTGACACACACTTCGTCCATTGCCATTGACGCCCTAAGATCACATGCGCCGTCTTCATGGGAACCACGTCGCACCTAATGAGGTCGTGGTACCCGCCGATGACAAGAGGCACAAATACATAGTGGGTCACGGGAATGGCGTCTTCATCACCTAGCCACCCGAGCGTGTAAGGCTTAGAGCGTCGTTGAAGCTAGAGGGCGGCCTGTTTTTGCACGTCCTTTGACACAAGGTTGAAGGCGCACCCTCCATCTACATTCATGAGGCAATCCACGCCAAGCACAAGAGCTCGGCAATAAAACAGTGTATACTTTTGATCGTCATAGTCGTCCTCGTTTTCGCTCATGAGTTGGTACCCCACGTCGACCACCTCATCGATGATCTCCTCCTCGTCCATAGGCTCATCAAGCGGATTTAGGAGTTCATCGAGCTCGAACCATTCGTTAGCCTCCCACTTGGGAAAGCCCTCGTTCAAGGCCTCGGCGCCGACCACCACTTCGTCCGGGTGAACCACTTGAAGCGGCTCCAGGTGACCTCCATCCGGAGGGCCGAAACCATCAAGAGGGGCCTCAAGATCCATGATCTCCACATAATCGTCTTCCCCTTCGGTGGACATGTAATAGAGACCCGAGTCGCGGTCGCTCGACTCGTCGCTCGAGCTAGAGTCGCCCGAACTAGAGTCACTTGAACCAATGCCGGTGTTGATACTAGGATCCGTTTCTTCTCCGGAGCTAGCGTCACCCTCCTTCTCTTGATCTAGCACCATCCCTTAATTGACACTCGGCTCGCTCGCTGCCTTGTGGGGACGCTCAATCTCGTCGTCACTCACAAGGTCGATGAAGATAATGTCCTCCTTTCGGGGCGCCATGTCGCACACCCGATGAGGGCCGGACAAGGTCTTGCTTGAAGTGTTCTTTTTCGCGTTCATCATCTTAGATGCCATGTTCTTGCCTGAAAATTTTTCAAAGCACACACAAGCCTCGTAAGTCAAGAATTCGATTTGGGGCATGACCATGTGCTCGGCTCTCTCTCTCGTTTTTTTTAGTATACTCTCGGGGCTCTCTTCTTCTTGGTTGGGGTCGGACCGAGCTTGCACCCAAGCTCGAGTACCTCTTTTTTTTTTTGAAAATGAATTCCGAACCCTTTCTTGGTTTGGGTGCTTGCGAACCCACAAGTTCCACACCTCGACTTTGAGCATCACACTTCGTGTCTCTCGTCATAGGCACATTTGATCTTATAGCATGCAACGTCAAGTATATGAACACATAAATCACAATTCATATTAAACTTTCTATGCTCATTTGGGTTGGGTATTGTGGTTCTCGGCTTAGGAAACAAAGATCTCGGTTTCAAGCACCATTCATATTAAACTTTCTATGCTCATTTGGGTTGGGTATTGTGGTTCTCGGCTTAGGAAACAAAGCATCACACTTCGTGTCTCTCGTCATAGGCACATTTGATCTTATAGCATGCAACGTCAAGTATATGAACACATAAATCACAATTCATATTAAACTTTCTATGCTCATTTGGGTCGCCCGAACTAGAGTCACTTGAACCAATGCCGGTGTTGATACTAGGATCCGTTTCTTCTCCGGAGCTAGCGTCACCCTCCTTCTCTTGATCTAGCACCATCCCTTAATTGACACTCGGCTCGCTCGCTGCCTTGCGGGGACGCTCAATCTCGTCGTCACTCACAAGGTCGATGAAGATAATGTCCTCCTTTCGGGGCGCCATGTCGCACACCCGATGAGGGCCGGACAAGGTCTTGCTTGAAGTGTTCTTTTTCGCGTTCATCATCTTAGATGCCATGTTCTTGCCTGAAAATTTTTCAAAGCACACACAAGCCTCGTAAGTCAAGAATTCGATTCGGGGCATGGCCATGTGCTCGGCTCTCTCTCTCGTTTTTTTTAGTATACTCTCGGGGCTCTCTTCTTCTTGGTTGGGGTCGGACCGAGCTTGCACCCAAGCTCGAGTACCTCTTTTTTTTTTTGAAAATGAATTCCGAACCCTTTCTTGGTTTGGGTGCTTGCGAACCCACAAGTTCCACACCTCGACTTTGAGCATCACACTTCGTGTCTCTCGTCATAGGCACATTTGATCTTATAGCATGAAACGTCAAGTATATGAACACATAAATCACAATTCATATTAAACTTTCTATGCTCATTTGGGTTGGGTATTGTGGTTCTCGGCTTAGGAAACAAAGATCTCGGTTTCAAGCAAGTTGGGTTCGGTTTGCACAAACTGGGCTCGTCCCTTTCCCGCCCACATCCCCACCCTGAAGTCACATGATTAACAACCTCTTCTTCATCCCAAAACAGAAATGTTCATCATCCAAATCGCTTCCTGAACTCATCCCCGCACAAAATCGAAAATCTCACGCCTAAGCCCTACTTTTCGAAATTCATTAACAAAGATCCGAAGAAGGGCAGCGTACTTATGATTTCTTGAGAAGGAGAGAACGACGAGCTTGACAACAATCCAAATAACTCGATGAGTGGCTGCTTTGGACTCAAATCAAACAAACTTCCACTCGCTCTTACGAAATTTGGACAGATTTTCGGGAAAACGACACTAGAGGCCGATCGGTTTGTTCTTCCTTGGATGAGGCTCGGTTTTCTCTTTGGTTTTGGATGAACAAATGAAGTGAAAGGTCTCCTATATATAGTATTTGTGGGGAATAGGGGCAAGGGAAGTCGGCTGGGTTCAAGGGCATTAAGGGTGCCGAGATTGAGTGAGAAGAGGAGGAGTTGGCCGGCATTTAGGAGCTTCATCAACATATGGTTAATCAACTTCCACCCCGTGACTTGCTTACAAAGTTTGGCTTGAATGAGGTGGTAAAGAATTCAAAGAAGTGGTAGTTCATTTACTCCCCTAGGTAACTAATGACCACTCTTCACTTCTTTAGCTTTGCATGGGTTCGTTGGAACACAAGGGGGTGGCTCGAGCTAAAGGGGCGTCTTTACTCCACTTGATGGCCAAGCAAGACATGAGGCATAGTAATTTTGGTTGTAGGAATGGGGTAAAGCCGCCATTCACTCCTCTCATGCTAGCTCAGGCGTGTGGATGCAAGTGACTTGGCCCATCGAGCTTACTTCTGTCCAAGATTCGAAAGCTCTCTAATTTAGCTCCAAAATAATTTTCTCCCTCCATAATTTTCACAAGATTTCGTGTAGGAGGTTAGGTTTTAGGCATGAGGAAAGAGTGTCGGGTCTTAGAAAAAAATTCACGCCACCGTGAGATTGTTTCCGGACCTTAAACGCTTTAGGGTCGTACTCGGGTAAAGGTGTGGTTTAAGGTGGGTTTGGGTCTCGGTTGGCCGAAAACGGTTTGAAGGGATTTGAGCACATATGAAAGTAAACACGAAAATGCAATTTACATATTCAAAACTTACAAAACCCGCCTCGAAAGGTTCTGATACCAGATGATGTGAATCGCCTTAGGATCGGACTCGATTCTGGCTCGAGGGAGTTCGCATTGCTTCTTGAGTTCGTCTTCCATGAGAGCTCTTGATTAAACTTGCGAATTTGGATAAAGAAATGGCAATTTGGGACGTGCAAGATTTTTGTGGAACAAACTCTTTTGGTATTTTATTAATATTGGATAAGTAGTCGAGCCCTCCCATTCGGTCAACTCACCGAGAGGGATCGACTAAGGGATACAAGGAATATGAACCAGCCCTTACGATCCTACAACCCCTAATGGATAAGTAGACGAACACACCTAGTGATGAACCAAGTATGGACGCCTAAGGAAAGGCTAGGCTAGGGTCGAGTCTCACGAGCCAAACCAGCCCTCCGAGTCTTCGGGTCACCCGAAAACCATGGTGGTTTAAGAAAATAAGAATGGCTAGGCCAAGGTCCGACTCTCATGAACCAAAGCCCGCCATCCGGCCCTCGAGTCTCACGAGATCCCTACGGCTTGAGTCCAACAAGCCAGAACAGCCCAAAACCTAAAAACTAGGACACAAAGTCTCAAAGTTAAAGGTTCAAGCTATCATAAAACATGTTAAAAGTAGATTACATCCCTTTTTATTTATAAGGCCAAAATTAGGGATTTCTAGCTAAACGTCTTAGGCTCCAAGGCGGTGGTTGATGACGTCTTGCTTGGAGGGGAAGGCAACCGTCCTTTATGGCCCGAACTTGGCCGCCAAGTTTGCTTGAGGAGGTGGGAGAGGCGGTTATGGCTGAGTGGAAAAGGTGGTGGAAGATTGGGCTTGGGCCCGTTCTTGTCTTCGTTGAGTAGAACTAGCCCAACCCGTCTTGCTCTTGAAAGTTGATATCTTTTTCACATGGACTACTTGAGTCGGAGGCCCGAGGCATGGCCTAGATGAGGGCCCAAAAACGGCACCGACCCGAAGACGCGAGTGCCCCCGAGAGGCATCGGCGCCGCAGACGGGGTGCCTTGATGAGGCACCGCGCCGAGAGGTGCAAGGGCGAGGGGCTCGGGCACGACCCCCTTTGGCTCGGGCACGATCACATCACCTTAGGGGTACCAAAAGGGAAAAAAAATCTTAGGGCACCAAAAGGAATAGTCAAAACCTAAGGGGTACCAAAAGGAATTTCCCTTGAGTAAGAGCATGTGCTATACTTTCTCTCTTCTCTTCCTTTTGACACCTCACTTTCTCTATTGTTTACCTCACCACTTGCTCTCCTTCTTCCTCTTTTTCTATTTCTACTCTCAACAAAGAGGATCATTTCTTTCCTCTCTTTCAATTTTTTATACATATATTCTACCACATATACATATTAGCAATTTATGTTATATTTTATTCACTTAAAATCATGATAATAATTTTAATTAATGAATGAATGAATTTAATAATTGTTTAAAAAATCATATTACTTATAACGATATAAATTGATTACTACAAATAATAATATTTTAATAATTGTGTTTTTAATTTTTGAAAAATGGATGTAGTTGATAGATACAAAAAATGTATGCAATATTAGGTTCAATTTTTAAGCAAAAAATGGTTGTAGGAATTTTTTTCTTTAAATGTCATATTTTTTATATTTTGTTTGTAATTCGTTATTGCTTAATTGTGATGAAAATAAATGATTGTAGTTGATAGATAGACACATGGCAAATCTTTATTGGGTGGATGTGGAGAGGGTACACAAAAGTCAATGTGCACATTCTATCCATAGAGGGATTCTCTCATTCCTCTCTCAAGAGAGGATTCTCTCTCTTTTGTTCTACAACAAAGAGAATCCTCTCTTTTGAGAAAAGTGGATAGAGAGGAGAAACAATCATCACCATAGTACATGCTCTTAATGAAGA
This sequence comes from Polygonum aviculare, assembly GCA_934048045.1. NCBI lineage: Eukaryota > Viridiplantae > Streptophyta > Magnoliopsida > Caryophyllales > Polygonaceae > Polygonum > Polygonum aviculare. The sequence goes on along the minus strand of OW204025.1, from coordinate 19,659,433 downwards.
TAGTGTGGTGAACTAAACCTTTCCAAAATGGAAAGAATTGAAAATGGGAAGAATAAAGGTTGACAACTAAAATAGAAATAGAAAAAGGAAAACGGAACAGAAAGAGTATTATTTTATAATATATGACCTGTCATTTTTTTTGCAAACGATCCCCCTACTATGAAATATTCTATTGAACACTTGTACTAATGTAGCCTTATTATATTAAACATATGTCATCCTATGTGACACATTGGATGCACTTCTCTCTCTATTTAGCGAGTTGAATAGTAAAAATATGATGACATGGCATACAAATTGGCTAACTAATTATCAGACAAGCAAATTAATTCCCCCAGACTTCAATCTGCCCATCGACCCTTAAAATCCTAACTAGATCAGAACAAACATAATCTCAATCCAATCAAAGTGTCTGACACCAGAGTCATCATTGTCTATGGCAACTACGATATCGCCACGACAACACCAAGAAGTCCCCATTCTTCGCCAAGGTCGGCCTGGATCAGATGCTCCGAGGTGGCGTCATCATGGACGTATGTCGTCATTGCTGACCAGGCTCGGATTGCCTAAGAGGCCAGCGCTAGCGCCGCCATGGCCCTCGAGCGCGTCCTTGACATTATCCCCGTCATGGCCATGGCTTAGGCTTAGATCGGCCACTTCATTGAGGCGTAGATTCTCGTGGCCATCGACAAGTGGAACGTCCTCACCCTCATCGACGACACCAAGCACATCTTATGGATCCCCTTCGTTTGCGAATGAAGGAACCTCGGCTAAAACCTCCCCCGGATACGCTAGGGCGCCGCCATGATCCGGACCAATAGAGAGGGAGGAGGATGGTGAAGATGATTGACACGGGGATGCTCTAAAAGAGTTTCCGGGAGAATGATGGCGGGAGGGAGAGGAGGAAGGTGAAGATGATTCAGGAAGAATTTTGTTTGATTTTTGGGAGCAATTTTGTCTTGAGCTTAATTTTTCTTATTAAGGAAAATAGGATTTTAAATAAAAGTACACGTGACACACTGACATGAATAAATTCAACCTTATGTGGCGTTGATGTAGAAATTAAACAAGTGCGTGAATTGCACAGAGAACGACAAATGTTCGATAAAATAGGGCTACATCGGACATGTGTACAAAACAATATTTCATAGCAGGGGACATTTGTAAAAAAAATGACAAATACAAGGTGTTTGTAGGTGTATTTTACCGTCTTATATGACTTAAAATTGGATATCGTGACAATCAATCATCATTTAAGGGAGCTAAGGTAGTGCAAGTTTATTTAAGAATAATTAGTGATGTAGGATTTAATAAAACAAATTTTTTCTAATTACAAGAAGGGTCTAGTAAAAAAAATATTGAAGTAAAAGGGTCTTTTTCAAATATGGAACTTTTCTATTTTCAAAATTTGTTACCTCATGATGTATAATTTAATGCAAATAACAGCAGCTTATGAGGTCCCACAGGACACAAGACTTCGAAACAGAGCAAGAAGAAGAAGAAGTGAAGAGAAGAAAGAGGTGAAAACAAACACAGCACACAACACACAACACACAACACACAACACAAGTGCATTCCTTTGCTTTGCTTTGTTTAGTTTGGCCCCTTTGAAAACTTTCCTCCCACCTTCCCCCCACACTGAATTAGCCTTGTTTTTCACTCAAAACTCACAATCAACCTCTCTCTTCTTTCCCACCCAACCTCCAACCCACCCTTCTCTCTCTCTCTCGCCCCATCCCACACAATTCACACACACTCCCCAATTCCGATCCCAATTCACAACAAAAACACCATTCAATTCCAATACCAATTCAATTCAATTTGAAGAAGAAGATCTGATCGAAATGGAGATGAGCTCGAGAGAAAAGCCATCTCCTCCACTAACCCCCCAACAAAGCAACGCCCACAACAACAGCAACAACAACAACAACAACAACAACGGAGTGGCGATGACGAGATCCGAGCCTCACAGCCCCTACCCCACCACGTTCGTGACCGCTGACACCTCCTCCTTCAAACAGGTGGTCCAGATGCTGACCGGCTCCTCGGAGGCCCCCAAGACCCCACTCTCCGGGAAGCCTCCGACGACCCCTCCCACCCCCAGAAGCTTCGTCATCCCCCCCATCAAGACCGCCCCCAGCAAGAAGCAACACCAGCACCACCAACAGCAGGGATTCAAGCTCTACGAACGCCGGATGAAGAACAATCTCCTCACCATCAGCCCTCTCACAACCGCCGCCGCCTCCCATTTCCCCCTCCACCACCAGGAGATCCTCTCCCCTAGCGTCCTGGACTTGCCGTCGCTGACGCTGAGCCCGGTGACCCCGCTCTCCGACGACCAGTTCGACAAGTCCTCCGAGGAAGAGCGCGCCATCGCCGACAAGGGCTTCTACTTGCACCCCTCCCCCTTGTCTACTCCCCGAGACGCCGACCCACCTCAGCTCCTTCCATTGTTTCCCCTCTCCTCCCCTAGGCTTTCCGATCATCCCTCCTCCTCCTCCTCCCATTCCTGAGAATTTTATCCATCCATCATCGATTCCACGGCGACAGACTGTGTGATTAGCTTCCCATTTACGATGGGGATTTGGGGATTTTCAAATTTGAGCTGCTGCTCTTGTCTGCAAATGAATGATCTCCGAAAATTGGGCCAACTCCTTTTCTATTATTATTATCATTTATTTTATTTCTCATTTTTAGTTCTTCAGTGCAGAGTAGTTGGTTGGTAAGATTACGACCTGTGGGAAAAACTCACGAAAAACTAATTAAAGATGGCTGCAAAATACAGATGCATTTCTTTCAATAGGTTTAGCTGTGTAGTAGGTTTACACAAATCGTACGAGTTTCTTCAGCTGTGGTTTGCCAATCTCATTCTCAATTCAACTGGGCTAATTGAGAGTTTCTTCTCCACTCTTTATCTTTTGCTTTCAAGTTTCAAGTTCCACCCAATTCAGCTGCTTTCCTCTTTCTTCTTTTCGTCCATGGACCATAATTACCAACTTTGACGCTTTGTGGAAAAGTGGGTCGTTTGCGTGCACTCGTGCTTATGCTTTTTCCTAGAGATTTCAACAACAAACACGACTCAACGTTACAAAAACTGGCCTGTTTTTCAAACCCAAAACCAAACGAAATGGTTTTTTTTTTCACTTTTTTGGCTTCAAGGGGCGAACACATTATTACATGGAAGACAAAAAGAGATGCCAAGGTGAAAGCTACTTTGTTTATGTTCTGATGGCTGATCAATGATGATGATGATCAACCAAACACTTTTTCAAGAGGGTTGAAGAAGATAATACCAAAAAAAAAAGACCATTGCTTTAAGACAAAGTGCGACTTGTGCGGATGCCTGTCGACGTCTGTATGACATTTTTTTGTTGTGTGGAATAAGTTTCCCGTTTGTCAATATATTCGGCCACTAAGACCAAATCTTAGGGATTATTTCATGTGTGCATAACAAACATTGGTCACATGTGTACAAGGCTGATTAGCACACGTAACAAAACAAACACGCAATCACAATACAAAGAAGCCACTCTTTCACTTCATTCGCTTGTTTTTTTGGCTGCGTAAATAATTTATATGAGATTTCGTCAGTATCAACTGTCTTATGACATTGTTTACATTATCATGCGATCAGTTTCGGATGTAAGAGTTTCTACCAAAAAAAAAAAGTTTCGGATGTAAGAGATGAATGTGAAAGAGTAACATAGTGGGTTTGACAATAGGTATGGATGAGATAAGTGATTTTGCAAGTCTCCATCAACAAGACGACGACGTAGATATTGTGGAAAACCAGAGGAAGTGTTAGATTTGGGAGAAGGATGTGACCGTTGTAAACCCGTGGTCGTCTGGAAGAGGACCATTTCCTGGTCGGATGGATAAAACCACGTCCAAACCTGAAATTCCATTGGGATCAATGCGAGCATACTATGAAAATGACAAGCAATGGGCTTTATATCATTGATTTTTTAGGGACTTGAAAGCAATAATCTATAGAGAAACAGGCGAAAACGATTACCAGCCGCCTTAGCAGCCGTAGCTTCCTGGTAGACGTCTGTCACAAAGAGTATCTCTGAGGGAGAGTCCACCCCAACTGACTCGGAAATCTCAACATAGCTGTGTGTTTCCCTTTTATTCCTGCAGGAAATGAAGCAAAATAAATAACAATTGATGGTCATCATGTTTATTCTGTTTTCAATCTTCATTTGTCACACTAGTTATCCCAATTCCGGGTGTCCATAAAAACCAACCAAACATTTCGTTTGACCGGGCTGATATTTACAAAAAATCAAAACCAGGATTCTAAGGAAGGAAACTGTTCACAATTTTGACATGGTTTGTCGAACCGAAAATGGTTAACCAAAGGGTTAACAATTCAATATATTTACTAACCGAAAGAGGATATTACATTAAGTGTAAGCACTCACCCAACTTTTGTATCAAAGAATCCAGAGAGGTACTTTCTCAAATCACCGAAATTGGTATTTCCAAAAATTAGCCTCTGTGCTAGCCTACTTCCACTTGAATAAATGTACACCTAAAAGCAAAGAAGAGTTTATCATAAACAGCTAACAGTAATTCCCGCAATGCCAATATTATGTTACTATGTAAACCACTGTCTAACCTTGATGCCTGAAGCATGCCATCGGTCGAGAGCATCTGGAACATCCTCATAAACAACTCCTTCCAGTTCATTGTTCTGGAATCCAGTTCTCCATACATGACCCTGCTTAAAAACACTTTGATCAGTAAACTGAAATTTTGGGCTCAGAAACGAGCCCTATAGCAAATCTACTCTAATTGTCTTGATCATATTTAACTTACTTACTTGAAGCTGTTTCAAGGCAGTGATTTTCCTGTCAGCTTTAATCATAGCTTCCACATTTGCAACCAAAGCAGCAACTACCTCCTCTTTCCCCTCACTTACCGGAGGAACGGGAACAGCACCAGCTACACCTTTTTCCAAATCATCCTCAATCTACAAGTATGATGTTTATTGACTTTAGACATATTGGCTCAATGGTTTAAGGCAGAGGAAATTGAATTAGGGAAGTTTAATTTTCGTCAAAAATCAAAAGAAAAGAAAAACGAAGTCAGGCCTATGGATAACAATAAGTAGTCCAGGTAAATCACCATTGTTGCAAAATCTTAAAGAATTAAGTATTACTAAAATAGGAGACACTTACATTTGTCAAAATACTGCTCCTAAAAATTAGGATGCTTCTAATTAGTGTAACTGGTGGTTAAGACGGATAGCAGGGAACGAAATCAGATCCGGAAATACTCACCTGAGCTCTCAATAGCTTAATGTCATCTTGAGTCTCAGGAGTGTCGTACGTTGCACTCAAATGCCTCCCGACATTATCACGAGCATATGGAAAGAGGACATCAGTAACAAACGATATAGGAGTTGTAGTTCCTTCAATGTCAAGAACAACGCAACGCTGCAGATTCCAGAAAAAAAAAATAATGCAAGTTAGCACTTGCAACAATGAATTTAGAAAAGTATACATAGTAGATCAAATAAGCTGTTACTCAACAAACTGGGGTAAATGAAAATAATTGGCAAGCTTACACGGGTTGGCTCCATATCACCACCTCCCTTTGCAGATGCAGCAACATACTGACTGCTTCTGGAAGCTCTCTTCAGTTTCACAAGAGGGCTAGGAGATGACCAGTTCAAGCCTATTTGATGAAGTTTTATAGCAGTATCAAAGATATTGTGATAGCATTCAGCCTGAGCAAACCAAGAATGATGGGAATATACAAATCAATCATCTTCAGCAACAAGCCTGAATCTGTTGCAGTAAGGTACACTATATAAGAATATATCCGCGGTGCTCACAGATCCCTTCCTCCTATTGAACATTACTACATTTTCTAAATTACAAATAACACCCGAACTCTTTGCAATCCTTGGTTGACATAAACCTAGGAAAGCAGGATAAAAAATGAGTTTCACTCCACTACCGAAAACTTGTAGTTGATAAGACATGGGTGCTAAAAACTAAACATCAAAAAAAAATCCTCTAACCTGCATGAACAAGGGTCCAGAATCAGGCCACTTTCGCATTGGCGAGGATACCGTAGTTCCTCGTGATGAGATTGCATAACCTGGCACCATCATCTCCTTCCGAACACCTACTCACCATAAGCGGGATATCAGACGTGAACATTAGGTTACCTATACTGAACTCATAAGAAAACGTACATTAGCAAATATTCAAACAGAGGCTTCAAATGCAAGGCAGACACTGAAGTAAAAGAAAATGTTCAAAATATGACAGAATATTCAGACATTCACAGTGTAAGTAGCACCAATGCAGATATATCTCATGAAAGTAGAAAATCCGAAGCCATAAAATTACTATCTCTCAAGTCTTGAGTAAAAAATAAACGAATCAATATCATTGTATCAGCAACGGCAACAACTCATAAACGAAATACTGAATTAACACAGAGCCCTAACAGATTACACAGTGTAGCTTAATAAACCACATAACAACCAAAACCCACAAGCAAGCAGAAGGTAAGGAACTGATGCCAAATCCAAACCCCCCAACTCACCAAAGTTAACCAATTGAGCAAAAACATTCCCAAAAAACCTCCAAACCCTATCAAAATTATATAATTTGATTCAGTGAACCAAGCAATTGGGGAGACAGAGAGGTGTTACCAGAAGGGGACATGAGCAAGAATTGTTGGGGTTCATGATGGAGCTTGACAGAGACACTGCCACCTGTGCCACTACCCCGTCCGAGGTTGGAGAATTGGCGGCGAAGCCCAGATAGGAGGAGGAGCTTTGGTTGGTGAATTAGTGATGGTACTGATGCCGTAGCCATCCCTCTTTTTCTTTCTTTGAATTTGCAAAATTGCAGTTGTAAAAGGACTGATGAGAATGAGTGATGCGGATGAGCTCTGTGAGAATAATGAGATGAATTTCGATTGCAGCTTCATGATTTTGTTGGATATTTCAAAACTCTCCCATTTCTATCCTCTTTGCGAAATTTGGCCCACATGATGGTTGGAAACGGATGGACAAATTCTGGCCCAATAAAACTAGTGCAGACTGTAGACTGTAGACTGTAGACTGTAGACTGTAGACTGACAAAATAAGGTACTATCGAAACCAAATCGATCAATATATGCTCACCTCTAGTATACAAATTGAGCAAGATTGATTCTAAAACATACGCATACATGTACAAAGGACAGCTTTGTATAGGTTTTACCTATGAACACGGCATTCAGATCAAAAAAAACCTATGAACACGGCAGCCTGAAATTCTATTATGTTGAATCCAACGTAGGGTTCTCGAACAAGTGCGAAAGGATCGAAAAATCCCAAATGAACAATCAAAATGTTGGTATTGGAATATAGATTTTCCCTTGAAGGTTTAAGAATAACAATACAGCCAATACTGATTACATAAGTTTTACCTACCAAAGTTTAATTAGTACGCTGTTCATGCACACTTTGTTCATGCACACTGGTATATATATATATACTATCGCTCCATATATAACCAAACAACCAAACCGTAAAATAAGATGCAAGACGACGTATTTACAAACACGTCCACTTTATTATAAATCGATAATATTCAAAATAAAAACAGGAATAAGGCATACAATCCATAAGAGATCGAACCAAAACAGTTATTCTTGGTACCATCATCATCCTCAAACACAACAACAACATCATACAACATATAGCAAACAAAAAATCCAAACAAAAAGGCCAACACAAGCCGACGCCGATTCCTCTACCAAGTCCTGGCACAGTTAGTGATGGCCGTGCACCCACGCCGGTAAGGGTTGGCGGCGTTGTTGCCGCGGCAGTTGTAGTACGAATGGCCGGCCTTTTTGCAAGGAATGTTGTTCTTGTTCATGGCCTGGTAGCTGATGTACTTGTTGTAGTCCCAGAGCTGTCGTCGAGCCCCGTCCGACTCCATCATCGTCTCCTCTTCCGGGTCGATGCAGTCCCCCACGCTCCCGTCGCATTTCGACCCCCAGCCCATGGGCAGGACCCACTTCGAGTCCCTTGCGCCAGCCGACGCGGTGGTGGCCGCCATTGCTGCCGCCGCGGCCGCGATCAAGAGGGCCAGCCCGAGTTTTGGATTCATTACTTCCTTTTTGTTTTGAGACAAGAGGGTGATCGATTTTGGTTCTTGTGTACAGAAGGGGGGAGAATAGTTTTTCCAAATGCTGTTTTCTCGCTGGCTTGGTTTATATTAGGGGTTGGGTTCTTGGTGTAGGAAAGAATGGAGGGTTGGTTACAGAGTCAAACGTTGTTAGCCACTTGTTTATGTTTACCATGTCTAAATTTATATTTTGTGAATCCCTTTTTTCCAGGGAAATGCCCATCACTATTTTCGGCGGGGTTCAAACTAGGCATGTGTCTTTATCTCCCTGTTGTTCGATTCGATTAGTACATATCACATATATGTAATACTCCCTCCGTCCCATTGAGTTTGTCTCATAGGATAAATTTTGCGGTTATTAAGGAAGTGATAAAGTAGATATTGGGATATGGGAAAGTGGGTAAAAGTTGAAATTGAATGAGGGTAGTTTTGTAATTTTATATGTATAAAAAGTTGAAAAGTGATAAAGTAGAAGAAAAAGTTGGATTTTGGGTGTAAAAAGTGAGTTTGAATAAAGGTAATATTGTAAGAAATTGTTGATATAAAAGGAAAGAGAACAAACTTAAGAGGATGCCTAAAATGGAAACGAGACAAACTCAATGGAACGGAGGGAGCATGTTGTACGGGTTTCTGTTCTGGGCACTTGGCATAGGCCGTGTTATGTGTGCTATAATTTTGTGCATGGAGTTCGCATATCGATAAAATATAGAGTATGGTTAACGAGAAGAATCGGATAAATGCGGATGAGAACGTTTGTCCCTCTCTCGGTTCTGTCCCCTTCAATTTAATTGGTTAATTTATATAACTTTATTAAAATAAAATCAATTTTGGATTAGTTAAAGGGAATGTGAACTAATAGGATTTAAGGGACAGAAGGACGGGACACCAAGAGGGGATAGAGGATCTCCACCGGATAAAATGGATTCGAATAGGAGTGTATCTCGTCTTGAGGTGTCAAATGGGTCAGGTCGGGTCAGGTGGATTCGAGTTGAGAGTGAGTTTGGGTCAATCGGGTTACAAATCAAGTCGGACCGGGTTTTATTGTGTGGGTTCGGGTCGGCCTAACAAGTTAAAATTTTGAATTTTTAATGATTATTAAAATAATATTATGATTAAAAAGTAATATCTAATAATAAAATATTATTTTAAATAGATTTTATAATAATATTTTATTTATAATAGATTTTATAATAAAATACATTGGTAATACTATATATCTATTCTACATATAAAAAATCGGGTCGGGTCGGTTTCGGGTTTCACCCAATCAAGCTAGGTTAAGTCGGGTTCGGGTTTTTTCTTTGTTCGCTACTATTTGGATCAGGTTTCAACCTTAAAATTTTCGATCGGGTCAGGTCGGGTTTAGACAACTCTAATCTCATCCAGTTTTTTAAAAAGTGATAAAACATTGGGAAATTCCGTGTGGTAGCCACAAGGTTTGGCAAATTTCATATGGTATACAAAGTTTTCCAGGATTTCGGCACAGTGACCTTGAAGTTTTACAAATTCCCGGTAATAACTTCGACATATTATAAGAGGCTAAAGATACACAAAATTTATCCATGATATATACTTAATTATATAAAATCACCATATTTTTTTATCGTTCAACAAAACTATCAATTCTATTTTATTAAAATAATTAATGAGAAGTATCACTTAATGCACAAGCTTTATTATTTTTAAATGTTAATGTATTATCAACAAAAACAATTGCCTAAATTTAAACATGTTATAAAAAACTACTCATTTTTTCACGTTTTTCATTTCAGTATAGGTGTACATTATGTTTAGAAAAACCAATTTATATTATTTTTTTAACAAATTACTTGAAACCGTACACCCACTGTTAAAAAACACTCCCTTAAATTATCAACTATTATAGAAAAAATCAAGTCTATATTTTGTTCATAAGAAGTGGTAATTTTGATTTTGTTAATTTGCACAATGGACTATTTTGTTATATAAATTTGAAAAATACGTTTTTTTAATAATAACAAAAAATGGATCATATTCAATATATACTTCTAAACCTGAAGCAGTTAAGGGCAGTTTTGTCATTTAGTTTTTTTTAAACAACCCACCATATTTTTAATAACTGATTTTTATACTAATTTTCTATCAATTTATATTTTGATAGATTTAATAGATTACAAGTAGATATTTATCAAGTAGTTTCCATCTTGATTTTCTAAATAAAATATAAACTAACAAATGAAATTATTTTAAATATTTATATTAGATTCTTTCTAACTTAAATGATCTAATCTTTACCATATCTTCATCAATTAGTTTGGAGGGGAAATCACGTACATATGGGTGCATACAGTTCATTATATACTCATTTGATGTATGATCAGAAGAAATTATTTACTCTCTTACTCTTTAGTTAGTATTATTATGTAACGTAAAAGATTTGGAGCAAAAGCTTAGCTTTGATTGTATTGATATCAAGAGTATTTATACAAGTGTATTGGGATTCTCCTTAGAGCCCAAGTAATACATAAGATAGAATTTATCCTATTATAAGATAAGATTATGTACAAGATATTTTCTATCCTAATAGTTAGAATCATCTTATCATGTGTGTCAATAATTGTTTTTTCATATATAAAAAACAAAAAGATACAATGATTCCATATTCATAAAAGATGATAGATAAATAGAATGTTAAGTAAAGTTATTTATAAATGTTTTTTTCAAACAAATCCAACCGTTAATTTGTTAAGGATTTAGTAAGATTGAGCCATATATTTAATTCTATGTATAGCTTACTGTATTTAGTGAGAGTATTATTATACATATAACTTATTTTGAAATAATATGTATTATATTATTAATATTTAGTTAAAAATAATAAAAATTTGATTTTTCTTAATTAAGATTGGTGATCTATAAGAATTACTCCAAGTTCTTTTGTTGATACAAATTAATTTTTTTCAATTACTTGCCTTCGGGGAATTGATAAGATTACCATTATAATTAATTATTTAAAATTTTCATTAAAATCTATTATCTTGCATTTAAAACTCTCTACTTGGAAATTAAAAATATTTATTTTTATTTTTGAAAGGAGATAACTATCAAAGTTATAAATTACAGAAAAAATATCTAAAACATATTCTATTTATAGCCTTATGTTATAAAAATATATAAATACATTATGTTTAATTATTAAAATTTTCATTAAAATATCTATTATCTTGCACTTAAAAAGTTCAATTTGGAAATAAAAAGTTATAATTAATTATTCTTATTTTGAAAAGATATTACTCTAAAAGTTATAAATTACATAGAGATATCTAAAAAATATTATATTTATAGGTTTTAATTAGACGAAGGGAAATTAGTTTCTGGTTGAGTGCTGAACGGATCCTCATCTTTCAGTTGAGGGGCGACATTATCATCCGAATCTATTGAAATTGGTGTTGGTTGAGACTAGCCATCAATCTAATTAGGCCTTTAATTTCAATATGCACTACTATAAGTTAAAAAATTGACCATCCATATTTATTTTACATATAAGAATATAGTGTGTATAGATTAGTAAATTTATGATTTTTTATATCTATATTGCTCAAGTCATGTTAAAAAAAATATTTTTATTATAAAAATGCACATTATCTGATTATCATAATAATATGAAATATCGAATATGCATGGAGATGATGTTACAATTTTATAAAACATTCTTTATGTATGAAGAATAAAACTATTAATTATGTCGGTTTGTGATGAGTCGGTACAAGGTTGGGATAAGGAGAATAAACTATTTATGGGGTCAATTCGGTAGATTGATCATTTTGAGTTTGAATTGATACAAGTTTGGACCGTTATGCATGGAGAATAAACCAATAAATAGGGTCGGCTCTATAGGTTGGTCATTTTGAGTTGAGATAGTGTATTACTTTGGGTTGTTAAATGTAGAGAATAAACCTACTAATGGGTCAATTTCGTACGTTGGTCGTCTTGAGTTCAGATTGAGTACAAGTTTAAGCTATATATTATGCATGTATGAAGAATAAATTTAATCGCACGGAAAACTCGATAGGTTGATCATTTTAAGTTCGGATTGAGTATAAGTTTGAGTTGTTATATGTGGAAACTAAACCTATTGATGAGATCAGTTTGATAGATTGATCATCCTGAATTCGGATTGAGTAAACGTTTGGGATGTTATATGTAGAGAGCATATTCATAATAAGGTCGGTTCGGTTAATTGTTCATTTAAAAACAGATTGAGTATATATTCGGTTGTTAAAATTTACATGTCATCTGGTGGAGTCATTGCAAGTTTCTTTTAGTTGGATTTAGGTCAGTCAGTTTGGTTCGAGATTGAATATAAGTTCATGTCGTTAATTTTATAGATAGATTAGGTAGGCCAAGTCTTTACAGTTTTCTTCCAAATTTAGGTTGACCAATTTGTGAAGAGAGTTCACTATTATATTTAAATATTATTTTATACATGCAATTTTAAGGTTAGAAAATGACATTAATTAAGTTATAATATTCATATATTATATTTAAATTAATATGGCATATTTTTTATTTAAAAGAGTTATCAAACAAACACGAGACCATTAACTAGACCCACTCCATCAAATTCGATTTTGTTCTACATGGGTTCATATCAGTAAAATTAATAAACTAATCGATTCTAAATGATATAATTTTCACAATACTTATCCGATTCAAATTAATTATATATTTAATTTATGATACTTAAATCCTATATAAAGTACTATATTTAAATTTTTTTTTGAAAAATCCCCGGGCAAGGCCCGGGTTATAACTAGTTTAAAACTATAATAGTGTCATGAAAAAAGGGTAAATAAATATATATATAATATTACAAACTTAGGTGTTTTATGAAAATAGATTAGATTGTTTAAAAAAAAATAAAAAATATGGATGATTTTGTATAATTAAGTAGATACTATACGTAAGCTAGGGCTGTCCAACGGGTCGACCCGACCCGACCCATAACCCGGTTTACGAGTTACGGGTCGACCCGACTCGACCCGTAACCCGGTTTACGGGTTACGGGTCGACCCTTGGCCCGTAACTTGAAAAACTTTGACCCGAGACCCGACCCGTAACCCGGAAACCGGGTTACGGGTTTTACGGGCCGGGTCACGGGTCAACCCGTTTGACCGGTCAACCGGCTAAAAAAGGGTCAAATTTCACCCATTTGTCATGGTGTTCTTACGATGAAGATCTCAATCGGCCATCTCACCACCTTATTGCAAAAGTGCAAAGAGAGGACAGCAACAGATTCAACATTCAAATTCTCCAAAACAAATAACATGGACGTTGAAGAAGACTGTGGGCCAGCCAATTAGAGAGAGAGGGAAAGAGCAGGAGAGGAACACTGGCCCTGTTTTTGGAAAGCTTGTTCAGTGCACCACCGGCGACCATGGACGTCGAAGGAGAGCGCAGGAGACGAACACCTGCCGCGGAAGAAGGCGGTCAGGCCGCTGGCCGCCGAAGACGAACACTTTGGGCGAGCGAAGGCGGTCAGGCCTCCGAAGACGAACACTTGTCGCCGAAGATGGAGAGCGCAAGGCGAGCACACCGCCGACGTCGAAGTAGGAGAGCGGTCAGAGCACAGGGCGAGGCGACGAGCAGGGTCGAAGAGGAAGGATATAGCGGCGCAAATGGTCTTCGACTTATAGGGTTAAGTTGTTCGGCGCAAATGGTCTTCGACTTATAGGGTTAAGTTGTTCGGCGCTATTCTCCAACTTCTACCCTTCTATCTAATTAATTTTGGTGCAGATTAAAACATAAAATTAAAAAAAAAGTATTACGGGTTTACGGGTCGACCCGGCGGGCGGGTCGACCCGTAACCCGTAATTACAAAATTTTTGACCCGTGGCCCGACCCGTAAATTACGGGTCGGGTCGGTCCGGGTTACGGGCGACCCGGACCGTTGGACAGCCCTACCGTAAGCTTTATACTCCCCCTTGTCCCATTTTTCGTTTCCGTCTTCCCAAAATGTTTGTCCTCTTTCCTTTCATATCAAAAATTTCTTATAATATTACCCTCATTTAATCTTACTTTTTCTTCTACTTTATCATTTTTCAATCTTCTCCTCTCATAAAATTACACAACTAACCGACCGAATTACCTGTTTCGAGAACCGACCGAGACCCAAATTTTTTTATTTATCAAAGAAAATCCGAAACCGACTCAATCCGACCGAATTTGACCCAGAGGTATAAGCAACCCGATTAAGAATGATCTGAACCCGATTGAAACCTGAATGACCTGACCCGAAAATACCTGACCGGTTATATCTGAAACCCAAAGCAATCTGAACCCGATTATACCCGACATCCAAAACAACCCGAACCCGATTGTACCCGATAATTATATATGATATCCAAAACAATCCAAACTTAGTACGATATTATATATAATAGAATACAATACATAATTTATTATTAGTATAAAGTGTAATACAAAATTGTCAATGTAAGAGATCGTATAATCATGTATTTCTGAGCCGTGATTTTTTTTATGTTATTTTCGAAAAATATTAATTATAATATTAGATATTTATAATTTAATATTATCATTCGTTACTAAAGATATATATATATATATTTGTTTGACAAAATATAAGATCTTATGTATTAGTATATGAATACGATCATGAGAATAAATATGATTTTGAGAATGTATAAGATCTCGTAGATATTAATATCATTATATTGGTATATGCTTATGTTGTACACTTGATATATAGAAAAAAGTACATTATTTAAAATATAGTTAATTAAAATTAGTTTGATTCACTATTCAAACTATCAAAACCTAATTATACAAACACGATTCTATTGAGACCCGATTCAATCAAAAATTGACTTAACAAAAACTGATTCAGCCGAAAACCGCTTTAACCGAAATCCGATTCAATCGGAAATTGAAAAAACCGACTCAACCTGAAACCGACTCAACCGAATCCTGAATTAAATTAACCAGTTATAACCCTCTAACCCGAGTTATCCGACAATTAGAATATCTGACCCGATCTGACCCGACCCAAATGCACCAGATTATTCGTTTATATCCGATACTATTCCCATCCGAACAACCCGAAACCAAATTATCCGACCGAAACCCGACCGATAATCGGAATTGCCACCCCTACCGTACGGTACATTAGTGCCTACTTCCAGATTCGACTGCTCTCTCGTTGCTCTTTCATAGTCTCATTGCTCTTAACCGATCTCCTCCGATGGACTAAGCTGCGATCTTGGCTCGGTGGAACTCGTACTTCAACACATTCCGTAATTTCGATCTGGAATCTACAACCTAAGGCCGGAATCGATGAGACAGAAAATCAATCAAGCGATTGCGTTCTTCACCAAACCCTTCTTCACGATTATCATCTTCTTTCTTTCTCTCGTCCTCGCCCTGCTCTTTCTCTCTCGATCTTCTCTTTTCTCCGAGCTTTCCGTGGATTCTCCATCGTATGCTTCTTCTCTCAGCTTTCAAGCTCCTACTTTCCTGATTTGTTTCTGTATTTTGCTCCTTTTTTTGTAGTAGATGAAACACTTCCTCATTGTCAGTAATTGCTTCCGTTTCCCCAAATCAATTTGTAATTTTTCTTTGTTCTTTCTAATTAGGTTTCCTGATGTTGGCGTGAGAACTGATATATGGATGGTTCGCCGAGTAGTCGAGTGGAGGCCTTGCAAATGGTGGATTGGCCAACGACCAACTGGTTAGTCCGACTCAGTCTATCTCCAAGTTGATCTTCATTTATATTCAATTTCGTTTCCTATTTTAGGAGTTGCTTGCCTTAGAGTTCGAGAGAAGGCGTAGTAGCTATTAAGTTTCAAGTAAAATCTTTCAAATGCGTTTCGTTTGCAGACACGATTTTTGCAATTGGTTGTTTATGCTGCAGCTCTACCTGCAAAGAGCAATGGATACATTCGTGTGGACTGCTATGGCGGCCTTAATCAACTCAGGAGAGATGTATGCACTTAGATATCTGTTACACTTCAGAATCTTACCAACTTGGTGTAGAGACTATAATGATTTGCTGCTTTGTTTCAGTTCTGTGATGGTGTTGGGATTGCCCGTCTTTTAAATGCAACTCTTGTCTTGCCCAAATTTGAAGCTGCGGCTTATTGGAATGAGTCGAGGTAATGATCTGTTTACTAACCATACTGTTGTATGAATTTGCTTTTTTCAATTTTATAAATGCCTATCACAGTCAAGGCCTCTTTCACATCCGCATCTACACACTTGGCATCTTTGGATTGGGTGACTTCACTTGTTGTTTGAGTTTATGAATTGCTATGGCTAATTTTGTAACCAGCATATAGTGAGTTCTATGGTTAGTATTCTTAGATATCAGCAGAAAAACTGACCTAGTAGCTGAAGTCCTTGCTCTTTGATCTGTATGAACTGGTGCATAGTTTTGTACTTCTCTTTTCCCTTCATGTTGAGAGGTCATTACAGATCATTCGAACTCAATCTCCATATGACCTAGTAGCTGAAGTCCTTGCCTTATTATTTGTTGATTCATGGTTGTGATTCAGTGGTTTTGCAGATATATTTGATGTTGATTACTTCATTCAACATATGAATGGATATGTCAATGTTGTAAAGGAATTACCACAACTGCTTGCATCTAAAGAACCCTTTGTAGTGGATAGTAGAAAGCGCAAGGGCCACTTTGATTATGTTGAAAGTGTGCTTCCTTTGCTGCTCAAGCATCAATATATCTCATTGCATCCAGCAATGAGCCAGAGGCGAGACAGGTAAATCAAATGCTTCATTTCTAGAATTATGGTTGTTATGAGTACATGTTGTATGTGTCTACAATAGTTGCTGCAAATATGTTCTACCTTTCCTTATTGCTTCCTTTTGACCATTTAGACTCAACTTTGATCAGAAGTGTCCTGCATGTTTTCGCCAATATAGTCAAACAGCAACTCCTATTATTTTTGGTTATTTTGAAGGTTGGGATTGTTTGGTTTAAGAGCAATGGTTGAGTTAATTTATCATTTTTTCTTTCTAGAACTATGATTATTCCTTCATTTTATATTTGTCTGCAATTTCTACTGCAAGCATCCTCTACTTTCCCTTGCTCCAGTTTTTCCACCATTGTCATATATGGATAAGCAAATATTATGGTCTTACCTTATGCAGATATCCTATGTATGCAAAAGTATCCCTTTGCCAAGCATGTTATAAGGCATTGCGCCTAACTGACACATTAGAGAAGAAAGGCTCTGCCCTTTTACAAGCCATACCGAAGCCTTTTCTCTCCCTTCATCTTCGATTTGAACCAGACATGGTTGCTTACAGTCAATGTGAATACATGGGACTCACTCCCACGTCCAAGAAAGCTATAGAAGCTGCACAGATAGACCGTAAGCCCTGGACTGGTAAAGCTGCCCAAGTTTGGAGAAGCCGAGGAAAATGCCCTCTAACTCCCCGTGAGACAGCATTCATTCTTCAATCATTAGGCATCCCAAGAAATATGAGTATTTACTTAGCAGCTGGGGATGGTCTAATGGAAGTACAACAGTTCACATCAATCTACAACAATACTTTCACCAAGTCCATGCTTCTTAGCAATGAGGACTTCACAAAGATGCATGGTAACACAAAGGCTGCACTGGACTATTATGTGTCTATTAACAGTGATTCATATATGGCAACGTATTTTGGGAACATGGATAAGATGGTTTCAGCTATGAGGGCTTACAAGGGGCTCTACAAAACGCTGTTTTTAAATAGAAGGGCTTTTGCACAGCTAGTTTCTCAGGGTTTGAGAGGGAGGAAACTGAGAAGGGAGGTATGGAGTGTTCATGAGCACGGTTTTGCCAATGGTATAGGGTCTGCCTTGCCTGATTGTTTCTGTGAATTCAAACTATGAGAGGGTTTTGTGGGAATCAAAAAATTGTTGCTTGGGTCCCTTGATTGGTCATGTTTCTAAATTCTTTGGACATACAGATCCTTTTGCGTTACTACATATCAGAATTGGTTAATCATTGTGGTGCTCTTTGCTGAGCATTTTTGAATGTCGGTATGCTGAAAGCAATGATGTCGTATATGCATTTACACTAAAGCTGAACACTTATGTTATTAGTTGTTATTCAGTACTGTATGACAAGCCCACAACACTACCAAAATGCACCACTAACTCTAGCAAGTTGTTAGGTGACAGCCTCTGACTGTGCTTGTTTGCGCAGGTTTTTATGGAACTTTACCTTAAGACTTCTCCGTCATTGGATGCAACTATTTAAACAGCTTGGTAAACCTATATAAAGAGCATTTGCATGGTCCATAATGCCCCAGATTTTGATAAGCCCAACATTATGAGGGTTATAGTAAGATGTTGAATCTTTTAGGGTTTGTTTGGCTGCAATGTGCTTATGGCCCATAATAGCTTATTTTTGTCTTGAACCAAAAAAATAAGCACTTATTTTGTACTTATTTTCAATAAGCTGATGCAACGAACGGAGCTTTACAGTATGTTTGGTTGGTGGGGATTGATGGGATTTTAATAGGAGGGAAACGATGAGAATCATTTTCCAGTGTTTGTTTTAATTCTTTGATAGGATTGAGTGGGATTCCATTGGAAAATTAGAGTGGAAAGGATGGGAAAATGAATCCCACCAATTTGGTGAGATTTGATGGGAAAATAAAATAAACACTCTCAAAAGAAAAAAGGAAAAGAAAATTTTATTTACAATTTCCCATCAAAACCCACAATTATCCAAACACAAGACATATATCTTACTTTCTAACACTTTCTCTTCTCTTCTTTTCTCATCTTTCACCACCCTTTCCTTTCCCATCAATTCCTAATTGCCAAACAGGCTGTTAGTAATTGGACGGTGCTTTCTCATCATGGTAACTGGTAAGGAAAAGATCGAAAAACTTTCATTACCACCAAAGATAACATTTTCAAGAGCAACAAATGAGCCAACACATAAAACTTCAAGATCAACAAATGAGCCAAAACATAAAATTTCAAGAGCAACAAAGATAACACCTTCTTAATAGTAATGTGCCAAACAAGACTTGGAACAAACAAGCCAACAAGACTTGGAACAAGCAAAACCTACGGATGGAAAAAATCGTCCATGGCAAAGAGCCCAAAAGAATAATATGAAATGAGATTACAAAAAAACGCCGATTAAATTAGTACGATTGTGCACGCCATTAGTGCAACGGTAACTGGTAGTCCCATCAGAATCTTGGCGGCAGAACTTTTGGACGGAGCAGGCGCCGGAGAAGTTCCCTCGTCAGCCGCTGGCGGAAAAGCTATCGGAGAGGGTGAGAGCTCTTCAGGAGAAGGAGAAGCCGGTGCCGGAGAAACACTTGGCGATTGGGTCGCCGGTGCAGGAGAGACACTCGGCGAATGAGCCGCCGGTGCCGGAGAAACACTCGGCGAATGGGCCGCCGGTGCCGGAGAAATTCTTGGCGAATGGGCCGCCGGCGCCGGAGAAATTCTTGGCGATGGGGATGCCGGTGCTGGAGAAATTCTTGGCGATGGGGATGCCGGAGAAGGGCTTGGTGAGGCCGACGACGGGGCCGGAGACACTGCCGGCGAGTGAGACGGAGATTTGGCGGGAGGGTGGGCGTACGACGGCGACGGCGAGGGCGAAATGGAATGGTGGATGTGGTGGTGCAGGCCTAGTACCTGAACAAAAAGCCTCTGGCCTTTCTCACAGTTGACTCCGCTGATGAAGTAAAACGGGCCGGATCGGGTCAATTTGAATACAGATGCCCCGTCTTCCGCCTTCCAAATCGGGTTTGACGTGTTGCACTTGTAGTAGTCGCCTTCTGCAACTTGCAAAACAGAGTCCTCGCCTTTCTTGTATCCAAAATCTACAGCATCACCACCATCATCATCATCAGATCAGCACATAAATGTCAACAAGAGAGAACAAACATCAAAGATAAAAAAAAAAAAAAAAGTTTGATTTTGATTACAGAGAGTGTCGTTGATAACGAATCGGAGTCGGCGAGAACAATGGGAGTAGTCTTCAGAGGGATGAACAACCCATCCATCTCTCCCACCAACCTTCAATTCGTGTCCCGTGGACGAGTCCACATACAGAAAAACGCATACAAACAGAAGCAAAATCATGGTACTATTGGAAACCATGGCTTCAAACAAGAGTAAGGAAATTTTTGTTTTTTGTTTTTGTGTGTATGAGGATGAAGATGAAGACGATGCAAAACCACGGCTATATGTATATATAGTGAGAAGGTGGGATGATTTGAGACGAAAGAGCATTGAAAGATCATCCTCGGCGATTACGATTCAGAATTTGCTTTTCTTGGGGAGATTCATGTGATTTTCTTTCCAAACTGGGATCAATGAATGTACACTAATGTATAATGAATCAATAAATCGAGACAAAATATTATTACTAGAATTTATTACCCAGGTCAGATTACTCTGTTTCTTTGATTACAAGACTTTCTTTTTATTAGCTGATTTTCGAAACAGAGTATGGTGGAAAGGAAACACCAAGATGATTTCTCGACCAAAAACAACCAAGTTGATCTATTACCAATTTCAGTTATTCAATTAATTATGGCTGCTACCAATTACAGTAATTACTTTTAGACTACGTTCAAACTTCAGAATCATAATCAAAGCTTAAAATGTAATATTGAGATTACGCTATGGAAATCCTAGTATTCTACGCGTTTTTGCTGATTAGTGATTCCGCTATGGAAATTCTAAACTTGGAAATAAATAAAAAGAAGAATAGAATTCTCAACTTGGAAAATTTGACAATTTGATCAACTTTGCTGATTAGAGATGGAGTATTGCATTATGGTAAGAACCTTATATGAATCTCTCCAAGAAAAGAAAATTTTGAACCGTAATTTCTAAGAGGGTGTAATTTTTTCATATTATGTGTTAGTGGCAAATGAGTGAACCATTATTGATTCCATTTACACAGATGAGACGCAAAATGTATAAGAAAAAGAAGGAATTTGTTGGAGCGTAGATGGGCCTGATCGGATCTTTGTCATTCACAATTACATTGTTGGGACACTTATTGATTTCAGTTTCGTGTGTACATGGCCCAATCGGTCTCCTCATTAAACATGTTATAATAATTTTTTAATTACTATGACTAATGACCTATACAACTCTTATGTTTCTCTTCCTTATTAAATAAACTAGTATAGCCGGTCGTCTGTGTCTTAAATAATAAAATTATTTTGAATACATTATATTATGAGTTTATGCATATTTAATTTCACCTATTAATAAAACTAACATGATAGTACTATTGTATAGATAGATATAATTTGGATAGTTTATAACTGTAGGATATTATTTTGATAGATTATGGATATAAATATTATTTCGATATAATAGTAAATGATAATTAGATAAGAACATCTTTTTAGGATAAATCTATATTGTATAGATATATATTATTTGAATAGTTTATAAATATATGATATTATTTTAATAGATTATAGATATAGATATTAATTTGATATATATTAATATATGGTTTTTAGATAAAGACGTATGGAAAATTTTTAATTGTAAAGCTAATAAGGATATAGAATTGTTAAATTATAATTACTTTAATATGAGGTGTGACCAAAATTAACGTGGATGCTCAAAAGATCTCGACTTTAATATATAGTTTAGATTTTTTTTTCTTTGATGAACATTTCACTCTTAATCTTAAAGCTGTGCTATACTATTAACAATGTCGTAGTAGCACAATTTCAAATGGAAATTGTTCTCCGGAACGCGATCCAGGTTTGAATCTTGGCTACGACAAAATAAAAATTTGAATTGTGTCCAGTTGTTTTATTAAATAATTAAATTGTTCGGCTCCATATAAGCTGCGGGCATTTGGTCTAGTTAATAAACTAGTTATAACCCCGGGATTTTTGATATAAAATTTAAAACATATTAATTTATATATGATATAAATATTATAAATTAGTATCCCAATCGAATTTGATTAATAGGCTTATTTTTCATATATTCTCAAACTTTTATTTAATCCAAAATCAAAATAAACGACTCATCAAATTGACTTAATTAATAGTTTTATTTTTGATACATTGATATGTTTTTATAAAAATATAAAATCATCTTCATATATATTCGATATTTTGGATTATTATGATAAATGTGTATATTTAATATTAAGCAATTAAAAAATATTTCTTGTAAACCTATTGATGAATGTGCAAACCTATTGCGATATTTAAGATTAAGAAATTAAGATAGGACTTGTTTATTTTGATTATAGGCCCAATTGGGTACCTTTATGGATATGTTTTCGCTCCAAATACACGTAGACATGGATCTATATTTATGGTATTTGGTATATGAATAAAATCGACAATTTATTTATATATATACTATTTATGTGATATTTTATTCAAAAAATAAAGATGGAAGAATATAATATACATGAAATTTCATATATATATATATATTCGATTTAATTTTTATTAAAAAAATATTACTTCAATATATATTACTCTTGAGTAATATAAATATTAATTTTTTTGATTAAAAACAATGTACAACAATTCACGTCACCCATCCGATCAAAAAGAAGATTACTAATATATGATTATACACAATTTTCTATACATTAAATAGATCCAAAATAGTCCTACTCGTTCGATCGACTATGAAACCGTATGCTAATTCAAAAAATATATTTAAATAGCATTAGTGCATATGATTAATATTATTAAAATAAATAAATAAAATGAAATTTTTCGTCGTCAAGCTGGTCCAAAACGACTAGTGTTAAACAGAAGTATAAAATAGTTGAGTCTCTTCACTAATTGGTCAATTTACACTTGCACGAAGACCATAGTGGCCAGCTTAGCCCAACTAACATATAAAATTAATAACGTGAACCTATACTCAAACCAAACTAAATGACCCGAACCCAACTGAACCAAACTTGTAATGACCCAACACAATCGACCTATAAATTTCTACATTCCAAATTTGTACTCAATCCGAATTCAAATGAACTACCTACCAAACCAACCTTTATTAATGGATATACTCTCTATATATAACATCTTAAACATAGACTTAATCCGAACTCAAAATGACCAACCTATCATACCAATAAGTTTACTCTTCATACGTAATAACCCAAACTTGTACTCCATCCGAACTCAAAATGACCAATGTATAAAACAAACCCAAAAATAGGTTTATTCTTCACATATAACAACCCAAACTTATAATCAATCTAAACTCAAATTACTAACCTATAGAACCAAACCTATTGATTAGTTTATTCTCCATACATAACGGTTCAAACTTGTACTCAATTCGAACTCAAAATGACCAACCTACTGAATCGACCCCATCAATAGGACCTATTAATTGGTTTATTCTACATACATAACGGTCCAAACTTGTACTCAATTCAAACTCAAAATGACCAACCTACCGAATTGACCCCATCAATAGGTTTATTCTCCATATATATTACCATATGCTCCAAGAGATATAATTAATTAATGCTCATAGTTACATGCTACACAGTTTTATCTCATGTTTTTTCCCCATATCCAGATATGTAATCTTTTTACTAATATTATTATTTGAATTTTAATATGGTAGCAAAACTATAAATTGAATGTTTTATTTTGAAAGGGGAGTGTTGTGGTGTAATATAGTGAAAAATTTTGCTATAATTTTAGCATATAGTAAAGCAATAGTCTTATAAATAGATAGATAAATAATAATATTATTTAAGAAAATAAAAAAAATTAGGATAAATTTACATCTCAGTTAAATGGGGGTAATAATAAGATTAAGATGCATATATTAGAGTAGAGTGAGTATTTAACTAAACACCTAAAAACCAACGATAACGTAGGATCGTCAAAAATATATCTTTCTACAAACTATCTACATGAACCAACATAGGTAATAGAAAAATATATTGTAGAATACTTAGCAATCCAATTAGGATAGACTAATGTAATATTATTAGATTTTTATTTAGAGGTTTTTGTCGGAAACCACCCGTAAGATAGGTCACATTGCGCTTAACCACCCGTCTAATAACTATTTACCGTAAACCACCCGTATAATGGGTTCCGTTAGCAAATGACCACCCCTAGACATATGCCGTTAAAGTTCCGTCAAGTGTGTGTGTATTTTTTGTTTGGGAAATTCCATTTGGTGCCCTTGAGTTTTTGGCTTTTCCGGATGGTGCCCTAAAAAAAACTTATTCCGCGTGGTACCCTCGAAATTTTCAGAAAGTTCTCCCCGTACCCCTGAACTTTTAAAAAGTTCTCCGTATGCCCTTTCTTTCGTTTTTCCTCAAAATTTTCGTTTTTTTTGCGGTTTTTTTTGTTACGAATAATAATAATAACTATTTAGTGACTATAAATGAATAAAATAAGTGAAACAACTATATATAGAAAAGTTTGCATCCTTTTAATTTTTTATTTAAAACTCTTTTTCATTTTGTAATGTAAAAAAATATTTATTGTGTTTTATTAACATCGTGTATTAAAAAAATACAACCACTTGAATATTTAATTTGTTTTTAATTAAATAGTATAAAATTTATCATAAATTAAATTGGTACACATTAAATAAAAAAGTGTGTTAGTTGTATTGGTTAATTATTAGTATTTTTTTAGAAAGATTCAACAATAATTTGTATTTTCATCTCAAATATTACTTGGTAGGTGTTCTTAAGTATGTGTTCTTAATTACTTTTATATATTCACCTACTTAAATAGCACTAATATTTCGTAACAAAAATACGAAAATTTTGAGGAAAAAACAAAAGAAGGTAATACGGCGAACTTTTTAAAAGTTCGGGGGTACGGGGCGAACTTTCTGAAAAGTTCGAGGGTACCACGCGGAATAAGTTTTTTTTAGGGCACCATCCGGAAAAGCCAAAAAGTCAAGGGCACCAAACGGAATTTCCCAAACAAAAAATACACACACTCTTGACGGAACTTTAACGGCATATGTCTAGGGGTGGTCATTTGCTAACGAAACCCATTATACGGGTGGTTTACGGTAAATAGTTATTAGACGGGTGGTTAAGCGCAATGTGACCTAACTTACGGGTGGTTTCCGACAAAAACCTCTTTAAATAATGCAATGTATAGATTTTGGTTAACTTATGTTTGGAAGCATTTCCTTTATCATTAATGTATTTGAATTTTAAAACTAATAAGCTTTTTTAAATCTCGGATTCAATCGAGTTTTAAATCATTATATTATAAAGTAATTTATTTGTTATATATTATAATTATAGCTCATAGTAATCCGTGGGTGGTGGATCACCCGCCCCACCCGTGGATGATGGGTGAAGCGGGTATGGGTAAAAAGCTTTGCGGGTGGTGGGTGAGGCGGGTGGATCATTTTTATTAGCGGGTCGGGTGGTGCAAGAGCTCAACAACAAGTCCATATATGCGAGCACACGGATTACAACAATACACTTCTATAGTGCCTATATACCAAGACGGCTAGTTGCATCACATCTTTGTTGAAAGTACGACATCTCAACTTCTAGTTTGTTGACAATGAACATAAAGAGGGGCCTTCGCATTCGAAATCTTCTTTGAAATTAGCCATCCGTGTACATTGGTGTATCGCAAAAGTAATCGACAAACAATATTGCATGCCCGACTTCCCTTCCTCTTTCAATGTATCTTCGAGGACGTTGGGTTTTTGAACTTTACCCTTCTACTTGTGCAGTTGCTATGCGGTGTATGAGAGCGGTTTGAAATTGTTGGTAATGAGCTTGGGATTGGTCAATTGCGCCATACAACCCGTGGTCTGATTCAGAGCTAGAGGTACTAGACATTTTTATTAGTGAGAATTGTTTATGGAACTTAAGGAAATAATAGATAAGGAAGAGTGTTTTATAGAGTTGTAAGTGTATTCGGAATTGTTGTACACCAACTCTCAATGTAGGAACTAGCAGAGAGAGTTCAACGTAGGGAACTCATTGCTATTATGAAGTACACATCTCAATGTAGGGAATCAATGCAAAAAATTCAATGTAAGGAATCAATGTAGAGAATCAGTGTTAGTATGAAGTATGTCTAATTGAACAGTAGGGAATCAAAGTACACAATTCAATGTTAGTTAGATATCACATGTCACCCGTACCCTACCACTAGATAAATTTCAGATCCAATGTTATCAAGATTAAAACTTATCTTCTCCCCCATAAGATAAGAGTATGGTAAATTAAGTAGTCTTTCACAAGAAGGGAATCAAATTTTGTTTTCCGGTTATCATATGTCACCCATATCGTACCACAAGATAAATTTTGGATCCGATGATATCAGAATTCGAACTTATCTTCTCCACCACAAAAAAAATGGTAGATTAATTAGTCTGTCATAAGAAAGGAATCAAAA
Source organism: Polygonum aviculare (assembly GCA_934048045.1). Lineage (NCBI taxonomy): Eukaryota > Viridiplantae > Streptophyta > Magnoliopsida > Caryophyllales > Polygonaceae > Polygonum > Polygonum aviculare. The sequence goes on along the minus strand of OW204025.1, from coordinate 19,632,893 downwards.
TTTACTTTTTAGATATCACATGCAACCCATATCCTACTACAAGATAAATTTCGAATCCAATGTTATTAGAATTTGAACTTATCTTCTCCACCGCAAGATAAGAAATTGGCAAATTAATTAGTTTGTCACAAGAAGAGAGTCAATTTTTGTTTTTTAGGTTTCACATGCCACCCATACCCGGCCCTACCACAAGATAAATTTTGAATCCAATGTTATTAGAATTTAAACTTATCTTCTCCACCACAAGATAAGAAATTGGTAAATTAATTAGTTTGTCACAAGAAGAGAATCGAATTTTGCTTTTCAAATATCACATGCGACTCATACTCTACCACAAGATAAATTTCGGATCTAATGTTATAACAATTTGAACTTATCATACCGTAACATAAGATAAGAAACTGGTAAATAAATTAGTCTATCACAAGAAGGGGATCAAATTTTGCTTTTCGGATATCACATGTCATCTTTACCCTACCACAAGATAAATTTCGGATCCAAGTTATCAGAATGTGAACTTATCTTCTCCACCACAAGAGAAGAAACTGGTTAATTAATTAGTCATTCACAAGCAGAGAATCACAATTTGCTTTTTAGATATCACATGTCACTCATATCCTTCAACTAGATATGTGATCAAAATAAATAATGTTGATAAATTTCTACCTTATATATTGTTTTTCAACTTGGATTAATTTTTTATAGTGTCGTCATATATATATATATATTCTATACAAGTATAAAGTGGTTTTTTAAATGGTTAAATTGGTAATTACCAGAAGTTTAGAAATTATATATAAACCCTAAGATGTAAGCATGGTAGTTATCGAAAATTAAAAATAAAAAAGTGGTTGAAAAAATAAGTTAGAGAAAGGTTTAAAAAAATGGTATGTGGAAGTTAAGAAAGAAGTGGATTGAAAAAGAAGAATGTGGAAGTTACAAAATTGAAATTTAGATAAGATAAAGGAAATAGAAAAAAAAAAGAATTAAAAAAGGTTAAATATGAGAGAAATGAAGAAATGACATTTGGCGAAAGGAGAGGGTTTTAAAGGGTATTGGTTTAAAGATATAGGAGGAGTGAAAATTTTTGGTTGGTACCTTGAGTTTTTTACTTTTTCAAATGTTGCATAAGTAAAAAATTTATTTGGGTTTGATCACCGTGAAGCTTGTACCTTTACCTGTAAATTTCTCTTACATTACCGTAAAAATTGTTTATTTTTTTAATAAAATATTTTATATTTACCAGGTTAAAGAAATCAATATAATATAAAATATAATTTAAATAAGTTTTAAAATATAATATATAAAAATATTATATAACCTATGATTTCAAGTTAATTCACATTATATTAATTATACTAAAACCAAATATATTTCAATATTTATATTAATTATTTTTTTATATTGTGAATACACACATATGCAAATTTTATTTATTATTATTAAACAATATTTTCTATTTTCTCTTATTATTTAAGAAAAGAAAATTCATATGTTCTATCAGCATATATACATATTTATATCTAAAATTTGAATTGATATAAAACATTGTCAAAAAGTAATATATAAAATTTTCATGATAAATTTCAATTATATAATATATTAGTTTAATATAAGTATTGAACTATGTTTGGTTTTAATTTGATAAATATCACAAAAATTCACTTGAAAAACATAAGTTATATAATATTTTTATAGATTATATTTTAAAATTATTAAAGTATTTTTTAGATTATAATTGAGTTTTAACTTAATAAATATAAAAGTATGTCTTTGTTATAGAAAATAAATGAATTTTAGTGAAGTATAAGAGAAAAATTACACAGGTACAAGCTGAACTTTTGCAAGAGTTCAGGGGTATTTTCCAAAATAAGCTTTTTTACTTGGGCATCATTCGAAAAGTCAAATAATCAAGGTTACCGCATGGAATTTCCCTAAATAATTCTATATTTAAGTAAAAGAAGGAATTGGGCCGGGCGGCGCATTTTTGGGCTCGTTTTTCTAGTTTCGGCCCGTTTCCCCCCCTTTTGCACCTATGACATAACTGAATTTAAAAAAAAAACGCAACCAACGAACCCTCTCTTTCTCCTGCATCGTCCGTCCTCTCTTTCCCCATCTCTCTGCTCAATTTCCCTTTCATCTCTCTGTTCAAGCTCAAGCTAGGGATCAAAATCCGAACCAAAACCCTAGCAACGGCGACAACCAATTCTCATGAAAATCGGACAAGACGGAGCAGACCTACTCCTCCAAACTCCTCCAGGCGCTCAGAAAGGAGTTCCAATTGAGGCGAGATTGGATCTCTAAGGTCCTCTTCTCACACGAAGTCGAATTCGTGCTCTCGATCAATCATCTTCTCCAAGTCGCATGCATTGGAGTTGACATTGAAGATCTCGCTTTCCTGGTATGTTTTAGGTTTACTGTTTTGTTTTTGAATTTTTGGTTTTATGTTTTCGTTTTTGGTTTTTGTGTTGATGATAGTTCATAATGTGAATCATTTCTGGTTATGTGATGGCTTAACATACTCTGAGTTTGAGTTTTCGTGTATGTTCAAGGGTTTTGTGATGATGTGTTTTTGTGGTGACAATTTTCATAATACTATGTTTAGTGTTAATTGGTGGCATTTGGTGATTGTTCATGTTAAGTGGTGTCACTGTTATAATTGTGTGCATGTTTGAGGTTTGTGATGAAGATTTCGTGATGTTTATGTTAAGTGGTGACAATTTTATGTTTGTGGTGACAATTAAGTATCCATTTGTGCTTTGTGATAAGTGGTGACATTTTGGTGATTGTTCATGTTAAGTGGTGTCACTGTTATAATTTTGTGCATGTTTGAGGTTTATGGTGACAATTTCGTGATGTTTATGTTTGTGGTGACAATTAAGTTGTCATTTGTGCTTTCTTTGTGTTTTCTGGTGACAATTATCTAGATATGTGTCATTTCTGTGTTTTGAGCTGACGTTTTGCTTACTGTGATGACAATTTGAATGTTTGTGATGATAATTGCAGTATAAGCTATGGAAAAGAAGAACCTAATGTACATTATACCTGAATCTAAGTGCTATAATGGAAGAGCAAATATGTTTCAAGATTATCGTGTTATTGAATTTGTGAAGGAGCATCTATCTGACGAAGATTGGGAGATTTTATGCAATTGTTGTTTTGGTTCAGTCATACAGTTTCAGAGATAGATCTGGATTATGAGCACATGATGGCACATAAGGAGAAAATGACAATTGATCTGTTTAATGTAACGCCCCGATTATCTGACAAGGCGTTACTCGGTAGTAGGCCTCACGAGGCACTACCAAGCTAGTTTGACAACTGAACATCTGGATCTTGCAACGCGGGCACGACGAGAAAACATGAAAAACATCCAACTCGTATTTTATAAAAATTACAGTTCAAGTAAAACATCATGATCCTAACTTATACAATCTCTTAACAACACATCAATGCTAATAAAAGAAAACCATAGCAACAATGAACACTCGACTATCTAGAACATATGCATCCCTACTCCGCATCACCATTCCGCCGAGGCTTGGTCATGACATCCTGAAATCACCTGAACTGAAAAATAGTGTCCCCGAAGGGTCAGGTCCTACTCTATCAAGCTAGAATAAGTAGGGCAACTACAAGACGTTTCAAAAACAGTTTTATTCTAAGGTCAGCAAACAAAGTCCACAATCACACATATAACTCTAGTCCATTCCTAAATCCAATTAGTCACAATCAGTTCCAAAGTTCATATCTAGGTAGTTAAATTACTACACACGATCACTTAACAACGCACTCAACCAAGTTCATCAATTTAACACACACAATCACGAACCCACACATTGACACACACACACACACACAATTCTTCACACACGTTCACAAATCCACACATTCACATACACATACCATCCCATCATGCTCTTACACACGACCATCTTCACACAACGACATACTCTTCTTCACTTACACGCCCATACTCACACAAACATATACCTCCACTCACTGTCCTAGTGAGGCGGAGCTGCAATCCTTCATCTACATTGCACTCCTGACCGTTAGTGCAACTCTTCACCCTCCATTACACTCGGTCTGACGATACAACCCTGCCTCCATCATTGTACGTCTTCCGGTCAATGCAACCCTTCTCCTATCATTGCACCCGGCTTTTCCTTAATCATCGAGAACCGCTTACAAGCAACACATACTCAACAAAGCATATAAAACAACGTTGCACATAATATCACACTTGCACAAGCTACAACACAATCACGCAATCTGTAACAATACACTCAGAGACAGTGATCAGACAAAGTCATACAAATCATCACAATATTCATAACAAACCTACAACACATCAAACCCACACACAAACTGACAATCAATGACTACTCATTTACATAACCAAATCAAGCAATCATTTATAATACAAGTTCACTCATAGCACAATAATCATGAAAAGGCATTTCGAAATCGAACGAGACTAATTTCCAAAATCAATCTCATAATCACAATACAAACCCTAACAAGCTAGAACAGAACCGAGTAAGCCGAAAATCGACTTACCTCAAGAATGGAGAATCTCTGGGTTGCTAGGAATTACTGAATACGAGTACGTACGCGGAAATCCTGGATAAAAAATTGATAATGAAAATTAACACCTCTATAAAAGCCCGGACCCGACTTGAAAACCCGAACTCGGACCCAAACCCACCCTCGGCACCCTCACAACCACCAACTTGAGCTTCTTTTCTTAATTACCGAGGCTTAAGCTAATCACTTCCCTAGTGACCACAACTCTTCCCTACACATTATCAACTACGACACAAGTCACCCATAGCCTACACCATCAGCTAAAAAGCTTGAATTATTTGATATCCAGACCAACCTTAAACAATTATTCACAAACCCACTTTTAATGTACGAACCTCTTCGTTGCCAATCTTCAAAATCAATAATATGCATATATATATTTTTCGATCAACCGGAGACACTACACCGTCCTACTTCGATCGATTACCACGACGACCCCACCCATCCCGCGTTCTTCTTCACCCTTGATCTACTCATCACCGAACCGATCAAGATCCCCAACGCTCATCACCCCCTCCCTAGATCACACCGGTGAACGACCGACCGCCCCTCACGACCCACTCGATGTTCTTGTACTCGAAACAGAGGAAAAAGACTAGGGAAAGGAACCAAAGTTACCGGCAACGGGTGACGATGAGTCATGAGCGGAGTGCGTGCCCGACCAACTTACTAGAAGGAAGCAACGAAGAAGAAGAAGATGCTGGCAAAGGAGTTTCATACGATGGAAGAGGAGCGGCGGACAATTCTTCCCCAACCAAGGAAAAGGACGCGGCTCACGATATATATAAAAACGTGTTTTTTTTTTATCGAAACTTAATATGGAAGGACTTGAGCATATTTATCTATATCTATATGTATAACCGACGATGATCAATACTTATCACTGAGATCATACATATCCATACATGTAGACATATGTGTATTCTTTTTATTAATATATATTTTTTTACTTAGTTAACGGAAGAGTTAATTAACACCCACACTAGAGGTATTTTACTTAACCAAAAAGATAAAATTAATTAGCCATAGATAAATAAACTCATATTTTTTTTCGATCAATAAATAATATCGACTCAAAACGAGACCGGACCTTACATTTAATGGCACTTGGATCTGGGAGCCTTTGCCTACGTCCAAATGAATGTTATGGTCTTGATTTTGTTGTTAAACGCAGTAGTGATGAAAGTGTAATGACATGTTAAACTAATCTGTGACATTTGGTTCTGAATCGTATGGATGTATTTTGTAGTGACAGTTTAAGGCATTATGTTAAACAAAATGTCCAACTGATTTGGTGACAATTGGTGGATAACATACTAGATGTCCTAATGAATATTATGAACGTATTTTGTGTTAAAACTATCGTGTGTACCAATTGATAGATCAATCATCAAACAATTAAGTGAACACAGTCCCAATTTGCAGTGACAGTTTGAAAGCAATATGAACAAGTGACGATTTATCCATCATCTTGAACAAATGTTATCACGCAAAATAAATGATATACGTTCTACAAAATATAACAAAAAGTGATGACATATCTTTTAACAAACAATCGAAGTTGCTATTTCGAAGTGACATTGTTCTTAGAAGTGACAGTTTTCATATATTTCGAACTAAGTGGTGACATTGATATAACAATACATACAAGTGATGATATATCAATGATAGTTCTGAAATTGATGATATATGTTCAACAAGTGACATATGAAAACTGACATTGATATAGCAATAAACCAAAAAGTGACAGTTTTAACAATCAAGTTCAACAAGTGACAAATGTTTGACAGTTTTGACAATCAAGTCCAACAAGTGACATTGATGATATATCAATCCTATTTCATGACGATTGTAGTGCTGCTTGATTCTCCTTCTGACATTTTCATCTTCTTCTTCTTCCTTCTAAACTCGCCTATGGAGGGAATTCTATTCCTCTTTGGTCTTCCAACCTTAATCATGAATTGTCACGAGAAATATTGTCATACTGTCATCGATCAAAGAGAAAAGCCATTATCATGTAAATTTTGTCACTGGAAATTGAAATTGGCTCTACACTATCATCAGTTTCATCACTATCAACAATAATCATGAATTGTCATCTCTATAAACATTAGATTCTCAATTCAAACTTCCCTATGAGCAGTTTTCATGAATTGTCATCTCTATCAACACTAGATTCTCAATTTTGTCTTCCCTATGAAAAATTATCATCAATTGTCATCTCTATCAACAATACTCATCACTTTTGTCTTTCCAATGAACAATTATCACTAGATTCGTCATCTGTCATTACTAGACATGTCACTTCTCATTGAGAACTTCCAGTAATTACGAAAATTCTCACTATAATTGTCATCTACCGTCACAATTTGCAGTGACTATTAGATTTTTTAGGAAAAACTGTCACCTTTTGCTCGAATCCTCTGCTCGTCGGTAGAAATCGCAAGTGACAATCTGGAGGATGGTGGCTCGATCTCGCGCACAGATTTTGCTCACTGTAATTACGAAAATTCTCACTGTAATTGTCATCTACTGTCACAATTTGTAGTGACTATTAGATTTTTAAGAAAAAACTGCCACCTTTTGCTCGAAATCGCAAGTGACAATCTGAAGGATGGTGACAATCCTTCATATTTGTGGCTCGATCTCGCGTACGGATTTTATAGTGACAATCCTCTGCTCGTTCTCCCTCAGATAATTTGCAGTCGACAGTGACAATGCGCGCGGATTTGGAGCTTGATCACGCGCAAGAAATTGCAGGTGATAGTCGCTCTCGATCGATCACGCGCACGAAATCGCAGGTGACAATTGAGGCTCGCATTTGCAGCTTTATAATCACGCAGGAATACGCTGAAAATTCGCTGGAAATCGTGTCGGAAATCGCCTGGTTTTCTCTCGCAGGGACGCGCGCGGAAAATTGCCGGAATCGGTTGGGATGAGATGGAGGCACACGGGTTTTTATATCACAGGTTCATGCCATGGGTGCAAAATTGCAGCCGCGTTGCTTGTTTAGGCCATGGGTCCAAATGCCATATACCCTAATTCTTCTAAATAAAATCATATTTCTCTATATGTAATATTTACAATATACTAAAGCGAAGGTAAAAATACTAATATATAATTGAGCTAAGGGTATCCTAATGCATTACTAAAACATTTATGGAACCCTTAATTTATACACATTGTTGCTTGATAAGTTCTACTATTTTATGCACTTTGTACATAGAAATTTATTGCAATGTGTAAGTGGGCTTGCTTTATATTAAGAATCATATTAAACCTACAAACCCCCTCCACCACATAATGAAAGCATCAACTATATATTCTACCAAAAAAATAAAAATGAAAGCATCAACAAGGGTACGTAATTAAGGAGGATTAGGCCAAATGTGGATGCATGATGGGTAGTCCTTAATCCACATAACATGATAATAGTGAAGAGCCTTCGGAGGGACCTCTTCACATCCTTCAATGGCAGACAATTCACTTTGCAAAAACTGCTCTTTGTCGCCTACTTTTGGAGTTGTTTAATTTCAATCATTTTTGTAGTCAAATTTAATACAGTTGTGTACTTCACTGCACTTTTTCTTTAGCATAAACTTCAAATTGTGATCTGTAGTGTCCCTTCACATTTAGTGTTGTTGTAATGAGTTTGCAATAAGATGGTAACATAATTTTTTTGGTCATTAAAATTTAGAACGATAGGATGGTGTTCCAATCTAAGACAAGGAAACTAGTGGAATCGAACTTGCAACGGTCAAATGTTAACCGATAACCTATCTTGTTCGACTAGACCAATCCCTTGAGGTTGGTGCTAAGATTTTATTGCGTTGACCCGTCAAACTATATACGGTCACACATGTCTCAAAGTAATACTACCGTACATTCTACCAAATAAAAAAGTAATACTACCGTACAAAACCCTAAAACCAAGTGCATATCATTACGTTGACCCGTCAAGATTCAATTTTCTAAGCTTGGAATAGCATGATAGATCCAATAAAATTCCTCACGAGATTATAAAAAAATGAAATTTGCTCTACATATTCCAATGGATCAAATAAACGCAATCTTGATTCTCAACTAAGTACAATCATGAATTAAACCATTTTCAAAGTCGTCAACCTATATTTTTTAATATATTCTCCTTCTCTCTTCTATGTAAGCATCTAAAATTATCTGATCCTATTAAGTAGAGAAGGTGGCCTAATTGCAGAAATTATAATGATCTTCATTAATCCTAACTTTAATGCTTTATCAATGGAAAACTAATCCAGATTTTAGGGAATCAAAGGACGGAAAGTATAATGGAGGGAGGAAGGAAGTTGAGGCCACCACTCACTAAAGGCTTAATTAGTAGCCTTTGTCACAAAGATTAGAAAGAAAAGATGAAGCTTTATCCAATCAGCTTGTTACTTGACATAATATATGTATGGATTTAGAGATTAAAGTTTAGTGGAACATGTCCAATAACCTGTTCTAAATTATGACCAAAACAAACCTGTTCTAAATTATAGCCAAGACTTGCTTAATGGAGAATGTAGGGGAGACGCTACATAAACTCACACTTAACTTGTAGGACCTTAGCTAGTATTGCTGAGTTGGATCACCCCCAAAAGGGGACATTTTGAGCTTAGAATATACGTTTCACTTAAAGGTTGTCTACAAAACGTGGCTTTATGCTCTAGCTTTTCATCTAAGCACTTGATGTTAAGTTCACAGATTTCCTAACATTAAGATTTAGGCCGTGACATAACTCATATAGTGTCTAGTAAGAAGATGCATATGGATTTATATGCGCCTCCTAAATAAGACTTCATTTGTATGGAGTAGTGGCTCGAGATTGTCTTGGAATTTCATTTGAATGTGTAATATCCGGGATTTTCGAATAAGTAATTCGATAATGCTTATATTATTAACTTCTTAAACTAAAATTAGCGTGAAATTGGGGGCGTTACAAAATGTATTGTCCAGTGTAATTCAAACACACATGAAGGACAAGTGATCTTTCATCTTTGTGAATTAGCGACTAGAGATCATAGTAGTATATTGTGCATTTTTTTTGGTTGAAACTTAGAAAGTAGTACATTCTGCATTTGGAGGTATAATTACCATGTGCTGAATTGAAGTTGAGTTGGCAAGTAAGTAAAGCCTACATAATTTTTTTGGACCACTCTCATGCCAATATGCCATTGCCTCCCTCCTTCCTTCTTGGCCCAACAAAGTAGGACCCATTTTCACTTTTCCTTGTTCCCCTTGAAGCTAAAGCAAACAAGCAACACCTTTTTAACTTTTTTCCTACAAGCATAAATCATCAACACTTCCATCTTGCACATATATATACACCAGCACTAGGCACACCAACAGGCACCTCACCACTTGTGCTTTACAGCAACACTAAACACAACTTAGCAAACTGCAACCCAAAAAAAGTCTCCCAATGGAGAACAACAGCTTAGATAAGGAGAAGGACCCGAACGAGTTCGAGTTCGGCTGCATCACACCCACATCACCATCTTCTGACCCATCAAAGACCATCTCCCCAGCTGATCAGTTCTTCCTCAACGGTCGCCTTTTGCCTCACTCATTCCCAATCCAAGCAAGGAAATCGGCAAGCGAGTGCAACTCAAGGGCCACCACAAGCAGAACAAGCAGCATTGGGAGTAAGGACTCACTCTCACTCCTCTCATCAAGGAGCAATAGCACTAATAGTAGTAGGAGTGGGACTACTTGTAGTAGTGCAAGAACAAGCGCGAGTGATGTGTCGGAGAGGAAGGTTTTTCAAAAGAAGCTTGTCAATAGAACTTTTAGTCAGGGCAGTGGTGGATATGGGTCATCAAAGAGGTGGCAGTTTATTACGCCTGCGCCGGTCTTGGGCCCGAGTCTTTCTAGGAGGAGAAGATCCTCGGCGGAGCTGAGGTTGAGTCCTAAGAAGAATAGAGAGGGTCATGATCAAAGATTGGGGTTTTGTCAGAGGATTTTGAGGTCTTTTGTCAAGAGTTGTAGAGCTTGTCATGCTATGGAGGGGGCTGTTGTGGAAGATGATGATTTTGGAAGCCATTTGGAGATCAAATGAGTGGTTTTCTATTTAATTTTTTTAAGACTTTTTTGTGGGTTCTTCCCTGATTTTAGTTTTGGGGTTTCTTGGAGAGATTTTTTTGTGGCCAAAATGATTTTGGTTGGCTATTTTTCTCCTGATGTATAAAAGTGTTGAAGATGAAAATGAAGTGTCATATGTTCAGTAAAAGGAGTTCCATGGCTGTTGATTAAGGTCTTCTTTTTGAGTTGTGAGAGTGAGCTTGGTTTGTGATCTTGTTATTTTCAGTATGACTAATCAGATTGGCTTGATCAAATTAAACTGTGGATGCATTCAGATTGTAAGCAAGTTGGCAATGATCTCATGTCGAATTAAACCAAAAGAAGCTTCTGTTGTACATTTTAGTTTTCACATGATATCAGAAACCAAGTGCAAGTTAGATACTAAAGATTGCCTTTGACCGGGTGTAATTATGATAAGAATTTCATAAATGGAGTGTTGATAATTCTTTTGGATCTCCCAAACGTGGAGTTGGCTCAACAATCAAAATAAGAAAAGCTATACATAGTTACTTGGAACTTCAGTTTTCTCTCCATCTTCTGTCCCCAGTTTCCATGACAATTGCACATTTGACCAAGTTGTAGGAATTTCATTTCACACATCACATTTATCATAGTGTAGCTTCCATCCTACTCCTGATCAAGTTATATGAATTTGATATAATTTTGAAAGCTTAGAAGAAATTATTTGGCCTGCTTTTAGTTCTTGGTTTGGCAAACAATCCTTCATTTATTTATGTTATCATCACCATCTTGTTTTAAAATGAAAGGACAGGTGGTGCAAAACTATATGTAGTGGTACTGGAAATAATTGTGATTTTAAGTATAACTTTACAACTTCATCTTGCATTTTTTTAATAGTGGCAATCATTGTGCTGTGGCATTTAACATGTAGAAGAACATAATCAAGATGAGACTGCCTACAGAAATTGATTCCAAATGATGCCCCTTTCAAACACACCTCTAATAGGGGTTTTACACATGGATCATAGTCTATGTAAGATCTTTATCCTACTACTCATTGCCTCCACAAGGTTCAATGCACACTACTGACCCTACATCTTTATACTAGATGATGAAGTTAGAAAAACCCAAACTTTATGTTCTGATGAAGCACAATTATAGAGCAGAAAAGTTCAGTGAAACTCACAAAGACTCCGGCGAATCAAACACCTTGAAAAGACACAAAAGTACAAAAATACAGACTAAGATGACTCCAAGAAATCTTCAAGGCTCAAACTCATTTGGGTTTGCACCATTCAAATTTGATGCATCATGGTGGATCTGATCTGGCTGATTTCCCAAATTTTCAGGGTTGAACAAAAGGCTCCCATCTTCAGCTCGTCCGTTAAGAGCATTGAAGAAAGAAAGGCCATTTGGCCATTTGATATCTGAATCATGTTCACCTATCATCTCTTGTGTTCTAGCTTCTGCAGGATGGGACGTTAGAAAGTTGTGCATTTCATCTTTTGCAGGCAGGAATCCAAGTGGTGGTCTTTGATAATTGGGAGAAGCAAGCATTGAAGCATTAAGCGGCCGATGACCCCAATTAAAGAGCGGAGGTGGTTGAAGTGGAGGCACGAGCTGCTTTGTTGTGAGAGAGGTGGAAGATGAAGAGTTTCTTGTTGAAGAGAAGAACTGTGAAAGATAAAGCCCAGATTGGTAGCCAAGTGATTCAAAGGTATGTCTCATTCTCAGTACAAAGTGGAGGTCTTCAGGTATCTGAATCAAAACAAATTACACAAAGAATTGAAACAACTCAATCATAGAATAAATTAACTACTTCCTGAACAGATATGCACTATAGAAATAGTACTGATTGAGTTGATTAACCTTGAGTCCTTGACTTAAGCAATTCTAAGTCCATTATTCTTCTAATAGATTACACCTTATAGATATTGCATTCACATCTCAGTATATCACAACAAACAATTGGTTAAGACTAAAGATAGCTCAAGGACATCGTGATTAGCGGCTAAACAGACCCGTCTCTTATAAAATAGTATTACTTGATTAAGTTTAATAAACTTAATAATGGTGATCAGTATTTAATTTGGCGAAAGAAACTCACAATCTTGCAAGAGCCTAGCTGGAGAAGGCCATGGCCTGCTTGAATGACAGCTATAGTCTGCTCCATGGACACAAATAAAGCTCAGCTCAAATTCTGTTTATTAACAAATGGAAAAAATTTCAAACTATAAAAGACTAGTGACCTGAATTCCAGATTCAAACTGGTCAGTCCATTCAGGAGGTATCTGCAATCCAGAAGAAAGAAATGAATGACAAACATTCATCCATAACAAAAACTGCGCGTAGAGGCACAAGAAAAAGCTTTAAAGTGTCATATGTTACATTTCAAATACATACAGCATCAAATGAACTCTGCCAGTAGTTAGATGCATTAGGTTCAGATTCTGATGGCTCCTTGAAGACCCACTTGTGACATTTATCAGATGCAACTTTTCCCATTAATCTGCTCAAATCAGGCAAATCCCACTATATCTTATCATTCAAAGACAGAACTCATGCACCCATAAGATCAAATTACTAAGGCACGTACCGAGTACCCACCCTTCGGCATAATTATATAATTGAATTGACATTTTGCTGAAGGCTTTTCGAACGGGATCTTCTCCGTCAATCTCATTTATGCCCTCCCCGGTTCTTCCTCGACAGAATCCATCCTCCCACATCAACATCCTTCACAAGAATAAGAGCCCAATTTGAATTTGGTAGTCCAACGGCCAAAAACCAAACCAGGGAAAAATAGACACAGGAATTTATATGGTCCCAATTCATCTAAAATATTGTCAAGAAGATGCTCCCACACAAAACAAATAGCCTCAATTTTAGACAAATGAATAGGTAAAGAAAACAGAAGCAGCAGGACCAAGCAACCAACTTTCTACCATATCACACGAAATCCCATAAATGGGCTCCATTTAGATTACAAAGACACTATCCAAGTATCAACTAGTCAATTCTTTGTTGTTTTTGTAGCGGGTGATAGTGATTTGATTAAAGTTTCGTACACATCTCATCAAAAGAAAATAAATGCAAAGGAAAATAGTTTTAAAGCTTAAACCTAGTCCACACTAATCATCATCATAATAATAAAAATAACATCTTCACTGGAGCTCAAACACATTTCCAGCAAATTAATCTTCAATACCCATCTAAGTTTAACCATTGACATGTCAATCCTTATTCAGAGTCAAATCACTAAAACCACATCATAATGATCCTTAAACAATGGTCAGAAAGAAGCACTCACAAGCTCCCATGGTCATCACCAACTTTGCAGCCATTACCGCCTCTAACCCTCCTGCAAACAGCAGAAACAATGAAACCCAAGTCCAAAAGGTTTCTACTTTGTAGTTGTAGTGGAGCAGAACGCTAGTAAAAGAGCACAAAAAAGACAAGGAAGAGAAGTTATTTACGGGCGAGGACGGATAGTCCAGAAGACAGAGTAAGTCCAGTCTGAGTTCAGACAGACGCTTCTGAGGGCTTCATGAAGGGCCATCATCCCAACCGCTTCTTTGCTCCTATCTGCTGCTCCTGAGCCCACCATGTTTTCTTTTTCCTTTTCACCTCCCAACACAAAAGCAAGAAAAGACTCGATCTTTCTTTCCCCTCCCCCTCTATGAAAGCCTTTGCAAGTTTGTGTCTTTCTTTCCTCTTTGTCTGCTTTCTTTTAGCCCAGCTCAGCTCAGCTCGCTACAATGGTTAGGAACCACACAGATTTACCCTTGCTCCGTTTCCCGGTCTCCAACCCAAAAAAAAACCCCTCAAACCGAGTGTTGTTTTCTTGCTATTCTTTTATAATTTGATTCTCCCAAGTAAGCAGGTTTGGTGGTGTGATATCACCAAAACAGAGAAAGAGGGGGAAAAAAATATAATTTCTTTGTCAGGGAAAAGGACAGAAAGGGGAAATAGAGGGAAATTTGATGTGATTTTGGAGGTAATTTACCCTAATCATCTCTTTTCATTTTTTAACCCTAATGATGAGGACACCCTTTATCCTGATCCTCCAGAAAAATTAAGCGTGCGTGTGGGAGAAGGAAGTAGAGAAACTTTGGTTTGGCTTTGCACACGAGCGATTGAAATGAAATTACAGCAATATTAGTTTTGTTTTGTCTGTAGAGGATTTTGTTGTTTTATTTGGGGCCCTGTGACATTTTGGTTGTTTGGCCGGATAAACCAGCTTGCAGGTGGTGTTTGTGTGTCTGTGTTTGTTGAAATGTATATGAGATGAAGCTCAGCCATTAGTCACTCACTTTTGTCTTTATTATTCTAGCTTTCCTTGGACGGATGTTTCTTCAACAAAAAATACCGAAGCTTATTGCTAAGCGATCATGCCATGAGCCCCTAAACCCGTTAATCACATTGGCTCACCCAAATTGGAACAAGTCAAACCTCAATCAGTCTATCTCATCTCAACTCGATTTTCTCTTATAGATGCATGGCTAGCGTAAAGTCTCTGTTTCAGACTAAAATCTACTTATTCTGTACAAATAAAAATAAATAAATTTATAATTAAACAAAAGTTAGCAGCTGTCAATGGGCCTTTTCCCAAGTGTGTATTGGGCCGGCCCAGCATCTAAATAACGGAAATAAAAAAATATGTCGCCGTTGCCGGGGATCGAACCCGGGTCACCCGCGTGACAGGCGGGAATACTTACCACTATACTACAACGACTTAGTTGTCACTTCTGATTCATTATACTTTATGGATAAACAATTTTGCATCTATTTCGTCCTGCTTCGCTGTCCAGAAGGGCAGAAAAACAGAAGCTGCGAAGAGCGGGGGGAAGGGAAAGATCTATGGCATTTCGGCCCTCAGGCTCAGAGTGTCTCTAACAAGTTACTCCCCTGTCTACAACATGTCCCAATCAAACGGTCCGAATTCGACCATGTGAAACCCTCCTGATATCTGGTATGCTCTTCATCGCGCAGATCACGAACCCTAGAAGACTTTGTTTCATCAATCACTCTGTTTAATGCGATAACTGCTTGTCCCTTTCCCTTAATATTTCGTTTTTTGGCATCATCTTTTTACTCAATTTTCTCTTTCGTTGATTGTTGCTCTGTCATTTTCCGAATCGGGTCGAATTCTTTGATTTGAATCTAAACAACATCCCCCTCGCCCCGACAAACCCATGTACATTGTGCCCTCGAATTTGTTTTTCAATTGTAGTTTTCGAGATCCCAACTGGAATCTTTAATTTTTCGCCACTTGAATTTGGCCGCTCCTGATAATTCCCTGTTGATTTTTGCGTTGTTCATCTGTTGTAGATTTATGAGGTTGGAGGTGAAGAGCTCTCGCGCTTTGTGAATGGGGAACCGGCGTGAAATGGAACCCCCTGTTGAAGAATGTGACGAATTTGAAGATATTTGATTGCAAGTTTCCATGGGCTGTTGTCGAATAGGGTTGCCATAGTTGTAAGGTCGTTTGTCAGGGGAAAGATGGCTGATGCTGCAGGTTTTTTAGAGGCTGCAGGGTCGCGATTCGATTCAGTAGAGCTGATTGGAAGAGGTTCATTTGGAGACGTCTATAAAGGGTATATGACTATTGATTCATTGTATAATTTCATGATGTTTTTCTCGTGATATCTTGAAGAGTTCAAAATGTTCATATAGTTTATTCTGCTAAAGTTTTCCCACAGCCTGAGTGAATCTAGTGAACATTACATTTATGCATCATTATTGAGATGTTACCGGTAATAGGTCTTCTGTTTCCCTTTGATCTATTTGATAAAAGGATTTCGTTAGGTAGAAGTTCTGATTTTCTTCAGGAATTTTGTTCTATATAGGTAAATTCCTTAAATATTTGGCACTTCCGTACTGTTACCTTCCATACTTGTTAGGACCTTTAGCATGTTATGTGTTTTTAAGAACTGAGTTAACTGTGCTTAAATTTTTGGACCTTGAGCTATTGAAGATGTTTCACCTAATTTATGCATACATTTTGCAGGTTTGATAAGGAGTTGAACAAAGTTGTTGCCATTAAAGTTATTGACTTGGAAGAATCGTAAGTATTATCTTTTACTAAATAAAAAGTTTGCTTTTTTTTTTTTGCAGATATGAATATATTTTTTGCAGAAGGCTAACTAAACCTGCATGAGCACTTATTTTTCCCCCCTTGTGTTTGGTATTGGATTACTTTCTTCAAGCATTCAACATCAGGGAATACTTCTCTTTGTGTAAAGGAGTGAATGTTTAATGTTGGGAAATCATACATGTAGTTACTCATTATAAATTGCTCTGTTGCCTCTCTTCTGTTTCCAAAAACTACCGGGTCACTATATTTCGTGACAACCCTTGATGCTCTTATTGTATCATCTATCATCCACCGTACTTTCTGCTCCTATATCACTTACCTATGAATTAAAGCATTCTTCTGAAAGTTCTTTGTGTCTGTTGTCTACAGAGAAGATGAAATTGATGATATTCAGAAGGTAATATTATATTAACATTGCATTAAATTTATTGGAAAGGATTTTGTATTTCTGATTTGAAATTGCTTTTCCAGGAAATCTCAGTTTTATCACAATGCCGGTCACCATATATCACAGAGTACTATGGTTCATATCTCCGTGAAACGAAGCTTTGGATTATAATGGAATACATGGCTGGTGGCTCTGTAGCCGACTTAGTAGGTTACTTTTACTGGTTTATGTGTTTCCTTGTTATTTTTTTTATTCCTGACTGTCCTTTTTCTGTATCATACGAGATCTTTCACTTGCTATTAAGCTTGCTCTTGTCTGTAGAAAAAATGATAACATGCATTATAGCTACATGAATTTGTAAGGATAATTTGGAATATTCAGTTGTTAATATAATGCCCCAGCAGGCGAATACCCTGCAATTAGATTAACTATGCTGATGGGCTGGTCTATATAAGTTTCTTGTATGTGGAAGTAGAGGATGAACATAAGTTGAGATATGTGATGTATGCACTCAAATAGACCAACCAACAGCTTACGGAAATTTGGGTTTGCTATGTTAACTGACGGATTCTCCAATCAGCAATCTCCTAAATTTACTTGCATGCCAAAGCCAAATAACGGTGACTGCAAAAATATTGTTTATAGGGACTGATACTGGTTCTTTTCGTGCAGCTGCAATCAGGTCCTCCTCTTGATGAAATGTCGATCTCATGCATCCTGCGTGATTTGTTGCACGCCGTTGATTATCTTCATTCTGAAGGAAAAATTCACAGAGATATTAAAGGTCAAAAAATTCCTCTCCATTTCGGTTTTTATTCTTCAAAATCAGATATTTAGTTGATTGTTCTATATAAGGAAATTTCATGCCCTGCCTCTCGACCACTGAAGGGGATTAGTTTATTTTTTCATGCCATACCTGCTACTTATTGTTTGTGGCAACTGCTATGCGAATTTTCTTTGTAATAATACCTAACACAATTATCACTGGTTCATGGCAGCTGCAAATATATTATTGACAGAGAGCGGCGATGTTAAGGTATTTTTCCAATATCTCCAGAAACAGAGCAAATTTTCCAATGTAGGATACTGACACCTCATTTCTGCTGTATATTTGATATGTGCATATTAGGTTGCAGACTTTGGTGTTTCTGCTCAATTGACAAAAACAATTTCAAGGAGGAAGGTAAGCATTTTTGTTTCTTATTCTTTTCATGTTTCTTTTCTGCTTTAGTATCAATTCATTCTGAATCATATACATCTATGGCCTACTTGGCTCTTTCAAACTTATTTAGCGTTGTTGGAAGGACTGACCATCCAAGCAAATGGTTCCACCACTTTTTACATCATCTACATGGTGGTGGACTTTCTGCTCTTGATCTAGTTCTTCCTCTTGCAGCATTTCTTCCCTCCAATTATAATAATATTTATCTCACCTGTTATTTCTTTAACTAGCAAGAAGAGGCTAAAATTGGAACAGAAATATAATTTGGTTCGTTGATGATGTTTTGATAGAACAATGTTGCTTGTCTGTTATAATTTCCCTAGTCATCCTTGGCCGATTCCTTGATGTCAAGGCTAGGGAACTGTGCATTGCATTTGTATGTGGTTATTACATGTGGATTACTAATGATAATTATATCCAGTGTACATGATTTCTGTAGCTTCATTTGAACATGTTGTATAATTGCAGACATTTGTCGGAACACCTTTTTGGATGGCTCCAGAAGTAATCCAAAATTCAGACGGTTACAATGAGAAGGCATGTGTTTCAGCCAGTTAGTTTGTTAACAAACATACGCATTTTCTATTTTCCAGTAGTTTTATAATTACAAAAACAATACTCCATATCTTAGCTCACCTTTTCATCTGAATTATATACTGGCTAGTAAGTTACTGTTCGGTGTGAAAAGTGTTGATAGCTTTCTAGAGCTAGGTAGATTGATGTGTTCTGTAACTGCTTAATGCAGGCTGATATATGGTCCCTTGGGATAACTGCAATTGAAATGGCAAAGGGGGAGCCACCCCTTGCAGACCTCCATCCAATGAGAGTTCTTTTTATCATACCGCGTGAAAGTCCTCCACAGGTTATTTGATGTTCATTTACTGAATCTTATGAAGATTATCAAATAGTCTGATTATTTAATTCAGTGATACTCCCCCTCTATCCTCCTATCATCCATTTGGTGGCACTTTTTTTGTTTGTACCCTTGTAACCAGCATGCCAAGTTGACAGTATCCCTCTGTTCTGCAGCTAGATGAGCATTTTTCTCGTCCCATGAAAGAGTTCGTGTCTTTATGCTTGAAGAAGCTTCCTGCTGAGGCAAGCTTTCGTTATTTCTATACAGCTTGTCTTTTTTACCCCTCAAATACAGTTTAACATTTTTGTGCATATTATATTTGAATATTTGTTGTAAAATGGGGAAAAATATTGACGTTGTACTAGATAAAATTGATATAGTATGTGGTGACGCATTTGCATTCTGGTTATAAAACGGATTTAGTATGTGGTTATGTATATGAGTTCTGGTTTTGGATTTATTGGGCATCTTGGGTTAAAATTGGAAAAAGCTGAAGGAGCTGGTTTACCTGTATTGTTGCTAGACAGGGAGCGTCTACTTTTAGCAGAGTAACTGTAAGAATGTCTGGCATTTTGGAGTTAAGTTGTGCTTGTGCTGTCACTGATTATTAATCTTTGCACATTCTTCTACAAAAATGCTCTATGCTGATCAGCTTTGAAACATGTTTGTCACCATGAATTAACCTAAAAAACAACTAATAAAGCTGATTTACATTCATAATTGCTAGATATTTTTTCTACCTGTAGTATAAGGCCATTACCAACCATGAGCCCTATGAGCCACAAAATCTCATTATTTTACTATTATTCTTCCATCCACCTCATCCATGATCTTCTATATATTTTTTCACCCCAACCATGAGCCCCATGAACCCATCTTTTTAACTTTTCTCATATTTAATTTAAAAATATTTAAATATAAGCAATAGTGGACTCTATAGATAGATAAAAACAAATTACGAATTTTGGTATAAAATTTTTTTTTTAATTATTTAAATTATACCAAAACGATTATTATATGTGTTGAATTATCTAAAACGTATTATTTTACTATTATTTTCCCTGTTTATTTTGCTTTATTGTGGATGAGCCCCTCCCTCTTCCAGCTCATATTTCGATCTCACGGACCTCGGCCCATGTGCAACTCTTGTTTGCTTTTCATGATCTTTCGTTGATCCCTCCCATGAGCCCCAAAATGAGCCCCGTTGGGAGTGCTCTAATACCTATAAAAATGGCATTGTGGAATTCAGTTGTGCTGTCACTGGCTTCTAATCTTTGCACATATCTCTACTAGATGCACTGTGCTGATATTACGAAATTGTGGATGTATTGTTAATGAATTTGTATATTATATCAGAGACCAAGTGCCAAGGAGCTTATAAAACATCGGTTTATTAGGAATGCTAGGAAAAGTCAAAGGCTTATGGAGAGAATAAGGTATGATATACTTTCCCTTGGTATGAGTTACATCTAAAAGCTATTGAATGAGAAGAGTTCACTCACCTTACACGATCATCTTTGTTCCTCTCTGTTAAAATCTTATATAACCTTTAACTTAGTGTTAGAAATGACAATTTAACATAGTAGGTTAGTAGTATAATTTTTCACGACGTTCATCTTGTCTGCCGTTTGGCTACCAAAGATAGGTGCACAATCTCCCTATTTGTACCATTGATATAGTTTTCTTGTTAATGTAACTTCTTGGTGTCATTTTCTTTCCTGCTCTGTGTTAACAGAGAGCGGCCAAAGTACCAGAAAAAAGATGACACGGATGAGTTTAGAGAAGGTGTTAGGGACTTTGGTGTAGGGTCTGACACTGTTAAGGTGACAAAAGCTTCTGGATTTGAAGGAACTGTTCGAGCGAGGTGAGTTGAAACTTTATTTTCTAAATATCATTTTCTCTGGTATCAAATTTGATTGACTATCATTACTTTCAGTAATATGGCAAAAGCCCCCAAAAATGCGGGATGGGATTTCAGTATTGGTGGAACACTGGGCAGTGGTACTGTTCGAAGTGTTTTGAGGCCACCTCAAGGGAAAGCAAAGAAAGAAGAGAGTCCAATGCACTGCGAGATTTCCCCTAAAAAGAATGCAGACAGTGATAACTCTGGCAAGTCGCCATCTGGCAACGGACTGTACGAATCATCGGAGGTTTCCCTTGGACGTCATTCTAGAGATTTCTCAGATGAAAAAGAAAGTGATTTCCATGAATATGTGAGATTGATATTCTCATCTCCTAACCTGATGCCTTATAAAAATAATTTCTTTCTTAATCCAACATTGGTTTACGTTGTAATTAGTGATGTAGGTATCTCTAGTAGCTTTCACATATATGGCTTATGGATTCTATGTTAAACCAGTAGAATATTCATGCTTTTCTTCCGTGCAATATCGTTGAGTACATGCCCTTAAATATTCGTATTGTTTGCTAGAAGAGCTTCCTGTTCTGATTTAAATAATTTTGTATGTGCTGGGACTGGAGAAAGGGATTTGACCTGCTTTGCTTGCAAAAGAAAAATAGGGGACTGCTTGATACAATTGTTTTGAGCCTTGCTTCAATTTCTAGGTTAGTCCGTACAAAGGTCATTTGTAACATAATTATCTCATTTTAGGTAAACTCTGAGTTGCTATTGATACTTGCATTTTGTAAATGGTGGTAAATTGCCCCTTCTAGGTTCAAAGTTGATTTTTTCTTATGTGAATTAGTCAACTAAATAACTTTTTATGTGAATTTAATCAGGATAAGGGTTCTGGTACTGGCTTTGGAACTGTCGTTGTACGTTCTCCCAAGGAACGTCCATCTTCATCACTAAATGATCGAAGTGCTCAGGTTCCATTTATGTGTTCCCCTGTAATTTGAAGAGCACTTTAGGACATTTTAATTTTTTTTTTCTTAACAGCACTAGCTATTTACAAATTTACCTTTTTCTTTTTCTCTGCCATGACATGTTACACAGTCTAGCAATACGCTTTCTTCTGCTGAAGATGCTTCCACAAGTGGTACTATTGTTTTTCGAGGACAAAATGATGATCCTGGTTCACCTCAAACACCGAGGTCAAGATTTGGGATGCCTGAGAGAACTTCTAGTGCCTCTCTTGAAGACAGTGCTACAAACCTTGCTGAGGTGTTACTTCTATCCTTATGCAACATTTCTCATTCTCATATTTACTTTTCCCTGCTACCAGAAAATACATTAATTGAGCTTTTGATCAGTATTTGGCAAAATTATGTGATATTGCAATGTTTAATTTATCTGACTTTTTACATTTGAAACAATCAATATTACTGATATTTTGTCCAGGCAAAGGCTGCTTTACAAAAGGGGTTGAGAAAAGGAAATGCACGTGAGAGATCTGCAGTGAACAAGGTCAACAAAGACATAGTTGAACATAGAAGAGGGGATGACGTATCAAGTAGCTCAGATTCCCCAAGGTAAACCCGGCGATTTTGATGTGCTTAAGGCTGTTTTGTCCCCAAATTAATAGAATGTTCTGAAAAGTTATTATGCTACAGACATAGTCGTGACTACTTAGATGCAATGAAGGCATTTCCAAGGTCGCGCCAACCTAGTGATGACGAAGAAAATGCTAGAATGGCAGCTGTAGCATCTTCTGCTGCTTTGGCAACTTTGTTCATCCCTTCAATAAAAGAGGTTAGTCCCAGCAAAAAACCTTACTTCTCTCAATTGTTTCAGTTTAATTGTATTATATTATGTTGCAATATCAAGCTTTGATCAGTTCAGAGTCCCCAAACGTACTCTAATGGTGGCTGGCACAATTCTGATCTCGCCTGCAACATATTTCCATGGCGCTGTTTCTGTTTCTAGTTATGAACCTGAAAAAAAAATCCCTTTAGTATTTGAATTCTCTGTTAATGTAGCTTGTATGCAAACTTCTCGCATGAAAAGCTGTCGGTTTTGGCTCAGTTTATAGATTCAGAATGCGTATACATTCCATAATCACAATTATTATTTGCAATTATATATTTTTTAAATTTCTGTACGTTTCAGGTTGTTCCTGATGATTCGGAGGGTTCTGCCCGTGCTGTGGTCAATGCTCTAATGGACATGGAGCGCTTCAATCCCGGATCTTGTGATTTCCTTCTTAGCAGGGTATTTCAACGACTTGGAAGGTGAATGCATCTTTTTGCTCTCCTTGTGTCGTTTCTTGTCATTAACCGGTAAATCTTCTTGTTTTGTCTTCTTACAAAGCAACTGGTAATTTTAATACACAGCTCAAAGGAGCCTTCGGTGAAAGACCTGAAGGAGCTTGCCATTCACACATTCTCAAGGGTCAGCAAGGCGTCCGAGCAAACCATGAATGCAGAAGCTGAAGCCAAGAAAAAGCAACAGAGCAAGGACCTCCATTCTAATTCTAATTTAAGTCCGCTTACTAGGTTCTTGCTTTCAAGGTTAGAAAATTCTTAATCAGGTATGTATAATCATGCTTAATCAAGTTTGATGGATCCTAATCGCCCTAACCATGTGTTTCCCTGTGCAGATGGCGTGGTCAGGCCTCGCGTGATCTCAACCCTTCATAGGTTTGCGTTCGGACACATGTTCCTCCGGACACTTTTTGTTTGTCTTTTGATGCACTTGATTTTTCAATTTAATGTACATATATCCCTATGAAAGCCAACATTGATATTTGTTTCTCCTTGACCTTGTTTGTCATTCTCTCCACCAGTTCAAATTTTGGATGTTTAAGGGAACATCTTCTTCTCTAAAATTTGGGGAGAGTGTAATTACTGACCCGTGGTAGAACAATGACTTTGTAATACTCAGATCATATTTATTATTATCAATCAATATCTATTACTATATACTAAAGCGGAAACAAATTATCTCATCATATTGTGTCATATCACCCCCTTATTTAAAAATCTATCTTATTAAATCTTGATTTTATCATAATCTTATCATACTTAATTGTGATAATAGTTCTATTAAAGAATTTGAGTTGTTTAATTAATAAATTTATCCAAATATATAAATTGCTATCTTATCATTATACACATTTAATTAATACATAGATCTATCATAAACCTTTTATTTTAAAAAATATTTTTTTTCATCATAATCTATAAATCATAATCATAATATTTTGCCCATTTAATTAAATATCATATTAAATTTAAATTATTTTCATAATTTTATTATGGTATTTTTAAATCATCAACGGTAGTAAATTCTACCACTATATTTAAGACAAATATTCATTCTATTAAAATAATATATTAAATACATTTTTACTATCGTATCATATAAACATACCAATAAAACAATTAGACGTATATTTACCATATATATCGCTAATATTGCATACTGATTACACTTTAGAAAAAAAGATAGATTTCTTAATTAAGATAATGATTTGTTAGCATTTTCATTACATATTTATATATTTATTATTTAAATATTTTTTCAAAAAACAATAACATATATACGAGATAATTCGGTTTTCTATTTAAGTTATTAAATATTATCTATATTTTCAATTTTATATTATATTAATCCTAGCTTTTATTTATAACTATTGATTTTATTATATAAGTTAGTTTACATAATATAATTAAGGGCAATTTGCAAAAATGCCCCACCCAGAAAAACGGTTTGCAAAAACGCCCCTTAAAACAAAAAAATAGCGAAGCATGCTGTTTTGGCCGTTTTTTCAATAAAATTTATATTTTTTTTGTATTTTCTTTTAAATAGAAGTTAATTAAAAAATCATTATAATTACAATAAAAATATTTAGCCATAAATTTTGGAAATTCTTTTTAAATACAAAATTAAAAAATAGAAAAAGAAAACGAAAATATAAAATAAGAAAATAGTTTTTAAACATTACGATTTTTTGGAAACAATGAGATATTGTAGAAAATATGGTGGAAGATATTGTTGAATATATTTTTTGAAAATATAAAACGTAAATAAACGTGGATCATTATTATCTTCGTTTCAACATTCTTCGTGATTATCTTCGTTTCATCACAAATTAGGGTAAAATTCATCATGTTAGCCTCAGTAAACATCTTGTCATACACAACGAAATATCCTGTCACGCTTTTGAAACATTAAGAATTTTTGGAAACAATGATATATTGTAGAAGATATTATGGAAGATATTTTTTGAAAATATAAAACATATATAAATGTGGATCATTGTCATCTTAGTTTCAACATTGAACGTTATTATCTTTGTTATTCTATTCGTTTCATCACAAAGTAGGGTGAGACTCATCCTGTCAGCCTCAATGAAAATCTTGTCAAACACAACGAAATATCCTGTCACCATTTGTAAAATACTATCATTTTTATTTTTTTAGGTAAGATTTTCTTGTTTAGGTAGGATTTTTTGTTCGGCCCACTGAGAGGAGTTCGGTAAGATTTTCAATTTTCCTTTAATTTTTAAAAAAGGATAGATCAAAAAACGAGATCTTTTTTTAACATTATAATATTTATAAAATATTTTTATTTATATATATTTTCAAATTTGGATAAAACATAAAGTTTGTTAAAATATTTTATTTCTCAAATAAAATATTAATAAAAATAATAATTTTTATTTTTTTAAAAATATTTCATTTGATAAAAATTAGTCATTTTGGGCATGAATGTAATATTTTTAGGCATAATCGCAATATTTTTAGGCATTTTTACAAATCGGAAAAAAGGTCATATTTGCAAACAGATTATTAAATAGGGGCATTTGGTACTAATTCTCCTATAATTAAATGCCAAAAGATTTGTATCAATTTTTAATAAAATGTGATAATGCATCTTATCTTATGTCATTCTTCCTCAATTATCTAAATATATATTTATCTATGTATAAAAATTAGCTATATAAATAAAATTTATTTATATATAAGATGATATACAAGAAGTATTTCATTTTATACTCCAAAAAATAAGCGTCGTTTTAAAACAAAGGATACACATGATAATATTGTAATTGTTATAGTAAATTCATACACAAAGCAATAAATAAATAAATAATACCCCCGTACAAGGTACGGGTCATTTGCTAGTATATTATAAAAGCCTACCATTTTCGAGCCACCACGTTGATTCTGACCCCACTTTATTAACAATTATATATGTTTTTTTTGACGATTTTGGGTAACTGGTCGAAAATGGTGACAACAATGAGGCAAATGGACTATGCGGTGAAATAATGAGGTAAATAGGCTTTTTTTGCTTTTTTTGGTGACAACTACAAAAACATGCCAGAACATGACGTCATCACAACCAAACTTGTCACCACCAAACATGTTAACATATATGAACTTGTCACCGCATACAGAAAATTCCCTTCCCCCCACGTACAAAAACCCCCCATACAAAACCTTGTCATCGCGTTTAAACTTGTCACCTCTCTAACTAGTAACACCAATATTGCACTCTAATTGCTCATCATCACGTACATAAACTTGTCACCTTACTGATTCGGGCTATTTTGTATAGGTTAACTCTTGTATTTTAGGGCTATATTGAGTGTGTTTAGGTTAGAGTTTGTGCTAATTGTAATATCTAGGCCGAAGACACAAGGATTCAAGAATCAAGAGTTTTAAGGCGTTTTAAGCTGTCCGCGCGACAACACTTGATTGCGAAGGCTATATCTGGAGATAGAGTGGTCGGATTGAGCTGATTCCGGTTCCATTGGAAAGCTAACTTCAAGGGCTTCAATTCATTTATTTACAGAGAAATCAGATTCCAAGCGGAAGATGGTCAAAACAGCCTCCGAAGTGACGCCAGTGGTTCTGTCTCGATACCGCGACCGCGGCCTGGATGCCGAGACGACTTGTTCTATTCTGTTGCGAAAGCGCGGGCGCGGTGAAGGCGACACGACCGCGGTGATGCCGGATCCGAAGCGGGCCGAAATCTTTCTATCTTGTTTCCTTTTCTATCTTTTGCCTTTTTCCTTATCTATCTCGTGGAGCTTGTTCCTTGGGCTATTTAAGGAGGAGTCTGCCTTAGGTTTTGAGAGAGATTCTACATTCCAATTCATAATTCAATTCTTCTTTAGTTTAGCTTAGTTATGGAGAGCTAGTCTCCTTGGGTTTGTTCAAGGGAGAAGCTCTGATGTATGAACTCGTGAGATTTTGGTAATTGATTTCTATCCTTTGGTTAATATTGATACTCTTGTGCTTCATCCCATGATCTATGTTTGATTTTATGAGCCTGATCAACTTGTTTGATTGACTTAGATCTATTGTTTGATTTAGGATTGGTTGTTGTCTATGCAACTTTCATATTTCTCGAAACAACTCTATTCTAGGACCGTGGACTAGTTTAGGGAAGAGTATTCAATGGATTAATTGTGCATGAGACTCGTAGCTTTGATTTCATAAATTGATTTCCTAATATCCTTGTTCTCTATGCTAGTTCTAGGTTTAAGCGTCCTTGCCTAGGGTTATAGAATTGTTTGGACCATGGACTTGCGATTGTTAATGATCAGGGTAGGAATTAACCATAGGTGTGAATGAAATCAATGGATGAATCTATGATCGAGTAATTATTTCATGAGTGGATCTTTTGCATGAACCTGCCTTTTATCTATTTGTTTATTTGTTTGTTATTTGTTTTCTATGTTAGTTTAGTTTAGATTCTTCTCTTCAATCCCCCTTATCTTTAGTTGATAATTATATTAATACTAGAAGCCATAGTTCTCTTGGGTTCGACCCCTTACTTGCATGCTATACTAGTTTGTTTGTTTGGGTTATTTATCTTTGATCTTGGCACGACGACTTTAGCCGAGTCAAATTTTGGCGCCGTTGCCGTGGAACTTAGGTTTCTTTCTAGTATTAATGTTTTTATTGATTGTATAAAAAATCGGGCTAACATGCAGGTACTAGGTTCGAAAGAACGTTTTGTGCTTGAATCGCGCCCGCGAGTGCGCAACCGCGGTCGCGTTTCGAATACAGAAACTCCCGACGTACAAGTACTAGACACCGCGGTCGCGGTCCACAAACCGCGCCCGCGGTGGTGATGCAGTTGGTTTGAAAAAAAAAGAAAAAAAACGGAAAAAAACGAAAAAAAAACGAAAAAAAGAAGAGAAAAAAAAAGAAAAACAGAAAAAAAAGAGGACTTTTGGTCCCATTCTATCTCTGTATCTTCCATCTATCTATATCCATTCTTTTCCATCTTCTATCTTTCCACCTCCTATATTTTCTTTTCATTCATCTTTAGATTTCCATTCTTTTGGCTATGTTCAAAGCCTAAGTATGGGGGAGTGATGGGTTCCGGATCGGAGGGTCTCAAAATTTAAATTTATAAACCGAACCCCAAATGTAGTAAAAGAGGTAGGGTGTCGAACACATGGGAGTTCGTGCGTTGAGAGTACCAAAAAGACTAAAAAGAGGTAAAAGAAAGGCAAAAACAAGGAAAATCAAAGAGAACACCTCGGACCGACACTGGTCACTTCGGTCCGAGGGTGGATCGAGGAGAATTGGCCGGGACCGACACACGCAACGTCGGGCCCGATGTCTGGGTAACTCGAACTAGGCAAATTTGGTAGATCGGTCTTGGGTTTTTGGGTTCCTTCCCTAACTAGACTTGGGTGATTCCACCCCAATTCAGCCAATAAGTGTTGATCCTTATGAGATCGAGGTTATTGCCTTCGATCCCTCCACTCTACACTTCGGCCTTAGGAAGTTTTCACCTCCTTCGATGCTAGGTCTAGTGATGGGCTCGAGATCGCTTTCGCTTACTCTTACCAACCACAAGCCCTAGATCCCTTGTTCTCACAAGAGAAATGAAGCTCAATGTAAAGAGGATTCATAGATCAAGCACTCAAGGCTATGGAATTGGGGGTTCACACCCAATCCTAGCTAGGGGATTCCCCCATAGCCCAAGACTATGGAATCTACTCCATCAAATAAGAGTAAAAAGCAATCAAATAGAAAATCAAGCAAATCTCAATCATCAAACTCAAATCAAGGCTAAATTGCATTCAAATCAAAGGGGTTCACAATATCCAAGTCTCAAATCCACTAAACAAAAGCAAAACAAGTTCAAACTCACTAATCTTTAGCTCTCCACCGATTTCCTCTTCTCTTCTCCTCCTCCTTTCTCCTCCTTGCTCTCCAAGTCTTCCTTGAGCCTTTGAGAGTGATTAGGTGTGGGATTCTTGTTAGATGCTCTCTAATCTCCTCTAATTATAATCCCTCTTGGATTGGGGACCAAGGAATTCCAAAATTAGAAGAAGGGCAAAAGTGGAAGATCACAATAATGTGCCTTGGAGCCCAATCCTCTCCTTTGCCGACTTGGATCGATGCGGAGGCACCTCGGGTCCGACGTTGCCAACGTCGGTCCGAGCCTCTAAAATGCTTAACACGGGCCCGACTTGGTGGGACATCGGTCCTGGGCCTCGATCCTTCTCTTTTCTTGGTCTTCCTTGAGTCTTTCTTCGATCTTTGCATGGATCTTCCGCTCCTTTTCTCTTTAGCTTGGATCCTCTTTAGAAACTCCTCCAAAACGTCCTCAAATGCGCCATTTTACCTACAAAACACAACAAACTCGCATAGTCTCCGAATCTCATAGAAAACCGGGAACTAAGCTAACAAGGGACAAAACTAACAAAGAAAGGAACAAAAGACACATATTTACAAGGGAAATTAACCACTAAAACACCACCAAAATGAGAGACATCAGAATACCCCATACTTAAACTTGCTTGTCCTTAAGCAATAACAATGTAAGCAAGACCGAAACATAATCTTCAAGTAAAGCCTCATATGAAAAATCAAGTAAGCACAAGTGATAGACATGCTAGCAAGATTACATCATCACACATGATCAAGTGTTCAAGGAAATAAAGTCTAATGCAACCAAGCCTCACTTTAGGAATATGGAAATGTGTATCACTCATCATGTGTTTAGGCTTGAAAATGAACACACATACTCAAAAATCATGCAAGTAAAGACTTTACCATTGAAGCTAATATCACCAATTCCTCCACCTAGAGATGCCTATTACAATGCACACAAAGAATATGAACTTGGCTCAATGGAGGTCCTCAAAGAGGTTCCATTCGGCCGGGTTGTAATGGGGCTTTTGGTATTTCTCAAGGTGGGAATCATTTTGGTCTTGTGGTGCTTATAATGGGGATTGAGCTTTCTAGTCTCTCACCAAGCTTACCAAATCATTCCTCTTTCAATCTCACTCATCCAAAAGACTTTGATTTTTCTCCTTTCTTTCAACTTTCAACCCATATTTCACTTAACATCCCACTTCATCTTTGCACTACACTTTTTGGTGGATTTTTCACACTTTTCACACTTTGGACCGACTTGCACTATATGTCGGGCCCGAGGTAGTTACTAACTCGGTCGGACCCATTTTTTTCACTTAAGCTCTTTTGCTTTCAATCCACTACTCTTTCCAACTTTTCTTTCTTTCTTTTCCACTTTATACTTCACAAAGATGCACTACCCACTTGGGTTATAACTCCATTCTTTGCCCTTCACCAAAGAGAATCTCAACTCTCCAAATACATTCCAAAACTCTCACTAAAGTCCAATCCCATAAGGGTCAAGTCATATAGGCTAGGAATCATATTTTTGAGGAGTTTCAAACAAAGGTCTAAGGCTAAAACGGGGCTTGAAACAACGGTTTATCTTCAAGGTAGGATATGGAACATTTTGTGACTAAATGAAATAAAGTTCAAATCAATGTGACAAAGCATAGAACAAATCTCATATTGGTCATGGAAAATAGATAAACACCGCAATAGCAAGTTTTACTTAGCTTGCTTGAGCTAATTCACACAAGAAATTGAGGGATAAGCAATCATGAACAATCATCCCTAAAATG
This sequence comes from Polygonum aviculare, assembly GCA_934048045.1. Lineage (NCBI taxonomy): Eukaryota > Viridiplantae > Streptophyta > Magnoliopsida > Caryophyllales > Polygonaceae > Polygonum > Polygonum aviculare. Next base: position 19,601,864 of record OW204025.1, on the reverse strand, counting down.
GCCAAGAAAATCATCTCACAAGGTTCACTCTAGCTTAGTTGCATCATACTCATCCTAGAACTCATGTGCTCAATAAAAACATGCATGATATCACATCACATCAAAAACAACATCCATTTAGAGGCTAAACTATCCAAAAATATGCAAAGGACTTTACATGCTCACATCATCATTAGCTTTCATATGGACATCTAAGATGGGAATTCCTAGTCCAAAACAAAATCTTTTTGTTCTTTTCACACGAAATTTTAAATTTTTATGGATTTTTCGAAATTTTTTCTCAAAAACAAACAAACTCATCCATTCAAACCATCAAACTCAATCATCATTCATGAAACATCTCATGCCACTATCCAAAGGAAAACATCCCTTAACAAACAAGAGAAATACAAGAAACCTACACATGGAACTATGAGCTACTAACCCACCCCATACTTAGAATTTTGATGTCCTCATCAAAACAAAGAAATCAAAACTCAAAAGTAAAAGAGAAGAGTCAAGAGAGCTCACAATTCCTTATTCTTGAATGGCATGTTGAGGCTTAGTTTGGAGGGTGTCCTCGGCGGCGTCCCCTTTGGAGCCGTGCGTGCCTCTCTTGACTGGGCGGTTGGAGTTGTGGTGTGGGGCGCGTCCATTGGTCATCACGGGAAGAGAAGTTCCCGGTCATCCATTCGTTGAAGCTCTCTTGAACGCTCCATCTTTGGTCCTCGACCACTCTCAAGTCATCCACTTCACGCCTTGTGTAAGCAATGTTGCGGTTTACCTCTTCAAATTGGGCTTGGAAGTCTTCTTGGTGGTGGGAAAGTTGTTGTTGTTGGAAGTTGAGGTGTTGTTGTTGAAGGTTGAGTTGGTGTGCCTCTTGTAGCATGCTAGATTGTTGTAGTTGGAGGTGAGCCAATTGGTTGGCTAGGAAGTTCATGTCCACCGATTGTTGAGGTTCGGGGAAGACCATCTCGGGCCCATACCATTGGGCATACCCTTCATACCCTCCATGGCTTGGTGGCTCTTGTCTTGCTCCGCTTCCCTCGCCCCTCTCGAAATGGCTCGGAACCGGACCGGGCAAAAATACATCGGACCGACGTTGATGGACGTCGGGCCCAACGTGGCTTGCACCTCGGTCGAGTAGTGTTGGTGCGTGGTCGGTGAGCAAGTTGTGGTAACCACCTTCTTCTTCTTCTTCTTGAGGCGGGTCAACGTCCATATCCTCTCTCCTTACAAACTTATATTGGTTGGGCCCTTCTTCTTCGGTGTCCGGGGAAGATTGTGGGGTAGTGAAACGAATATGTTGTGCTCGTCTTCTACACTCAAATGTCCCCTCTGGCTCTCCATAAGGATTTTCCTTGCCCGCCCAAACTTGGAACCAATTGTAATAGCTTGTGAGGTCAAAGAGACGTGGCCCCAAAGGAATGTGCACCTTGTCGAAGTTGGAGTGAGGCACAAGTTGGTCGATGAAGCCGGGAACAACCTTTTCCTTGATGATGTTGGCTTTCTTGAAATACTTTAGATCCATGAACTCTACACCATTCGGGGCCGGCGTGTAGGTAGACAAATCCACCTCAAGACGATGAGCCAAGCGGGCTACCATGCCTCCAAAATAGATCCATGAGGAACTTTGGAAATCCCTCACCATCTTCACCCATTCCCATGTGAGGTTCATTGGCTTCTCATTGTGGAACAACATCTCATAGAGCAATATGGCCTCTTCCTTCATTGGCTTACTCAATTCGTGCCTAGCAAAGATGGCACAACCCAAAGCTCGGATCATGACTCGGAAGAGTGGACTTGCTATCTCATTTGTTGATGCGCCTTTCCTCATCTCACTTCTTCCGGCTACAAACCTCCAAAGATAGTCCACCTTTTCATTGTCCACAAAAGCCTCATCTCTCGGAAAGGGGAACCCAAGGTAGGTAGCCAAATTCCGGAGAGAGATCTCTTGCAACTCGTTGCCCATTTGGAAGGAGATCATGCCCTCACTCTCGACTCCTTCATACGTGCACTTGAATGACGCCATAAACTCGGACGTTAAGGCGGGATAATGAGTGTTATTCCACCTTAGCATCACGTTGAGACCGATGTGAGAATAGCACCGAGTAAGAGCCTCATCCATGTTCATCTTCCTAATAGACTCCCAATCTAACCACCGAGTGTGGTGAGATAGACCCATGAGTTGCTCATACTCCCGAGCTACATCATCATCCTCAAAGCGCACATCATCCATCCTTTGCACCCTCTTGGACGACTTCTTGGACTTCCTTGTTGATTTCTCCATCCTTGAAGAAGATGCACGGGTAGTCATGGTACCTACACACAATCAAGGCAAAGAACTACAAGATAAGATCTATACAAACACAACAAGGTCACATGCTTTCACAACTAACAACTCTTCACACAAGGAAATGACCCCATACTTGCTCTTAAGACACTCAATCCACAAGATCCAATATTCATGAACCAAGAATTACATAGCAATGGTCAAGCTACAAGATATATCATGATAAACAAGCCTTAACCAACAATCAAGCTCATGAATCCTAAAGCGCACACAAGAGAAAGCCGAATAGCATAGGACCGACCAACACAAGACATCGGGCCCGAGGTACTCAACCTCGGTCCGAGTCTTGGACCGACTTGCAACATCGGTCCCGAGATCTGGGCATCTCGGTCCGATCATCAAATCGACTTCTCTACCTATTTCTCATCCAAAAATCACTCTATCATGCTCCTAAAATCCAAAATCAACCATTTCTCACCATCAATCGAAGTTCCAAGTAGGTTCTAACATGCATGATCAACAATTAAGCACAAATTCCACTATGCATGCAAAATCACCATGGATGCTCAAGGTCTAAGCTCACTCAATCATGGCAAATCTCAAATTTTAGCAATGAAAGCATGAAATTCACAAGGAATCAAGTAGAGATTGAGATTCACATACCAAATTTGAAGAAACAAAGACTTCTAGCAATCAACTTCTTAGAACTCAAATTCTCCTCTAGATCTAGAAGAGGAATGAAGAACTATGGGTTTTTATTTGGATTTTTTGGCTTTTGGATCGATGTTTGGGGGTGCTAGGGTGTGGATCGAGATTTGTGGTGAAGATTGCTTGGGGTTCGAGAATGGTGGAGGTGATGGATCGATTTGGGTTTTTTTGAAGGGAGCTTGGTATTTTGGGAAGGTGGTTATGAGGGTGATGGGTGTTAGGTATGGGAAAGAAGGGTTAAATTGGGTAGAAGACAAAGTTAGGTCAGAGGGGCATAATAGGCATTTCCACAAAATCAAGACCAATGTTGACCGTCCAAGCCGGACCGACCTCACAACATCGGGCCCGAGGTACTGGGTACCTCGGTCCAACTCATTTTGGCCTCCTAAAATTCCCTTTTCTTGGTGATTCTCTACCCACAAGTCCTTGCATTATTTTCACCAATACTACACACAATCATGAAGCTCACACAACACACAATTCCACAAAACACATGCTAAGGAGAGATTAGAAAGAATCTAAGCTAAAGCAAAGAAAAACAAACTAGAAACTACGAAAATGAACCTACTAGACTCGGGTTGCCTCCTGAGGAGCGCTTCTTTTAAGTCACTAGCTTGACTTCTAACCTCTACCCTTCACGGAGGGTGAAAAATGGTGAATTGATCATCCTTGTCGTGTCCTTCACCATGCCCCTCATAGCCATAATACCACCATTTGTGATTGATGAAAGTGTGGTTTCCAAATTCTCCTTTGTCCTTCAAATTGTAGGTTTGCACTTCTTGCTCCTTCTCTTCTCGATCTTCATTCCCTACACCACAAGAATTTAAAGAATTTCTAGGGGACTCAATGACATTATAACTCAAGTCTTCTTGCAAATCACTCAAACAAAGGTAACCATCCTCTAGATCCTCTTTCAAGTCACTTAAACAAATATAAGAGTCTCCCACATCAAAAGGATATAGAGAAGGATACTCTTCATGGCTTCTTGGGCTATCTCCATCTCTTGGTTCTTCATGGTTCTCCAATGGATCTAGCAACTCTCTTTCTTGCTCTTGAACATTGATCATGTCATGATTCCTCGAAGGTGCTTCTTCCTCTCTTGTGAGTTCCAACTCCTCTCTCTTACGCTTGGCACTTTCCTCCAATTTCAAAATCGCCAAAGCATCCGGTTCATTAAGAGCCTTGTTGAAATGGAACTCCACCTTATCCTCGCCAATCTCGAAAGTCACTTTCCCATTTCTCACATCGAATTTGGCACCCGCCGTGGCTAGAAACGGCCTTCCAAGTATGATAGGTACCAACGGATCTTCTTTCATGTCAAGAATCACGAAATCGTCGGGGACAAAATACCTCCCAACTCTAACCGGGACATCATCTAGAATTCCCGTGGCCTTCGTGGATGAACCATCGGCCATAGTAAGACTCATATCAACCGGTTCCATATCTCCGAGGTTAGCCCTTCTCCATATGCTCATGGGCATAACCGATATGCTTGCTCCTAAATCACAAAGAGCCTTGAAGTTTTGGGATCCAATCCCTACGGTAATTGCAAATCTTCCGGGATCACCTAGCTTTTGAGGTAGCTCCAAGATCTTCACCTCGTCTTGCATCTCCACAATTGACTTCTTCTTACTCAAAATTTCCTTCAAGAACTTTGCATAGGATGGCATCTCACTTAGAGCGTCGGTAAATGGTATGGTGATGTTTAAGCCTTGCAAGAGTTTCAAGAACCTCTTAAACTTGCCCTCAACAATCTCCTTGGGCTTCTTCAATGGGTAAGGAAGAGTTGTGCCACCTTGTTTCTTGGTTGAATCCACTTCCTTGGACCGACCTAGATCTCTCTCAACATTTTCAGCCTGGACCGACGTGGGAGTGACATCGGGACCGACTTCTGGAACCTCGGTCCTGGGGCAGGGAACATCTGGGAACGTCGGTCCGACTACAGGGCACGTCGGGCCCGAGTTCCGCTCCACCTCGGTTTGAGTCAGGGGCTCTCCTCCGTCTTCTGGATCGACATCATGGCACGTCGGGCCTGAGTTACTGGGCAACTCGGTCCGACTCTCTTCTCTTGTCCTTGGAACTTGTGGCTCGGGCAAACTCCGTCCACTCCTTAATCCTATGGCTCGAACTTCGTTTTGTTGTTGCGGGGCACGGGGATTCTCCTCGGGTCGGCCCGGGAGTCTCCCTTCCTCTCTTGGAAGTTGATTCGCCATGTGAACAAATTGGTTGTCCACTTGCCTTCTCCATATACCAAACTCTTTGAATTGGGCACCCATCTCATCAACTCTTCTCTCCACATTGGTAAATTGATTCTTCAAATCCTTGAACTCGCCTCTCATCTCTTGTGCCCATTGTGGAGCTTGCTCATAGAAACCCGGAGGTCGGTATGGTGGTGGTTGGGCCCTTGGCTCATTTTGGTTGAAGTTGTTGTTGTAGCCATTGGCTTGGCCTTGATTCCACCTTCCATTTCCTCCATTGTTGAAGTTGGCTCTTCCTCCATAGTTTCTTTGAACATATTGTGCCTCCTCGATTTGCTCGGCCAAACGGACTTGGCGCTCATTGTGACACTCTTGAGCTCCATGCTTCAAAGAACCACATTCTTCACATGCTCTTGTGGTTTGTTGGAGATGACTCATCTTCCTCCTCATCTTATTCAACTCATCCTCAAGGAATTGGATCTTCACATCTTTATCCACTTCTTCACTCTTTGGGTCGTAGAGCCTCTTTGTACCATCTCCTTGGACTCTTGCCTCTTTGTTGACTTGACTCACTCCGTACATGGCTTCGTAGTCGGAGAGTTTGTCTAGCAACTCCCATGCTTGCTCCGGTGGCAAATCAATGAACCCACAATCGGTGTGAAGGTTCAACTTGTCCTTGGTGGCGGGGTTGATTCCTTGGAAAAATATGTCTTGAAGGACATAAGGTTGTTGCCCATGCGTTGGACATTGCCTCAACATTTCCTTGAACCGATCCCAAGCCTCAAAGAGTGGCTCGTGGGCTCCTTGTTGAAAGCTTGCTATCTTCCTTCTAAGCTCCGTTGTCTTGGTTGGCGGAAAGAACTTCATCAAGAATGCTTCGTTGAGAGCCCTCCATGATGTGATGGATCGAGGTGCTTGGCTCTCCAACCAATGCAATGCCTTGCCTCCCAACGACCACTTGAAGGCCTTGAGTAGCACGTACTCAAGCGTCTCATCATCCGTGTAATACTGGGGTCTAATCGGTCTCGTATCGGTCCCGTTTCTTGACCATAAGCAAGTAGTTATCCTTCTTTCGAGCCAAATAAATAATGTAGTTATCCTAGTGGGTAATTAGCCAAATAAATAATTCAGAGCCGATCTGATCTAGAGGGTATATCGTAAAAATTGGGAGAGGTTAAGCAAATCTTATCTTTAATATTTAGATAGGTTCGGATTATAGCTTTAATCTAGGGATTATATATCCAACCCCTTTAGTTACTCGTTTCCAAAAGGAAACTCCGCACGAGTACTCCTTCCCTGTCGTAGTCGTCCGCTCTCACGCCCATCGTTCATCGCCGAGAGCCATCGTGTCGGTGTACCCGGGCGTCTTCCCCGTACATCGCTGGAGATCCTCGTCGCCGGTAAGCTTCGCCTTTCCTTCCGGGTTTCTCCTTCTGTTCTGTCGTTGGGTGAGGGTGGGTCTCAGTCGGAAGCGGGATCGGGGCCGGTTTGTGGGTGGTCGTCGGGAGCGGCCGGTGAACGAAAACGCTGATCTGGGCATCGGGTCGGTTATGCGGAGCGGAGAGAGAGAGAGTAGGAGGGCGAGCGAACGAGAAGGCGGTCGGGCTTGTGTGAGGGCGTGGTCGAGAGAGGTTCGTCGAGAGGGTGAGGTGAGGGATGGAGGTGGCCGGCGTTGGGCATCGGTCTCCAGATCGAAAATTAAGAAAGAAGAGGGGCAGGTTTGAAAAGAAAGAAGGCAAAGAGGAGACTGAGGTGGCGTGGGTAGGAGGAGAAGGGTTTTAGGTGGGGCCCAGGTGAAAGAAACCGAGAAAGCAAGTGGAGAAAAGTCAAAAGAAAAATGTAGAGGGGTTGATAATTATAGAGTAGTTAAGTGGGAATTAATTATTTAAGATCGCTTTCGGGTCCGGGTCCGGGTTCGGGTTTTGTTCGGGAGTCGTTCCAAATTTTAGAATAAATTTTTGAATCAATTTTATCCATTGTCGAACCTTAAATTCGCTATTAAAATATTCAAGGACTCGGAGTGATTCTCGCTGATTTTTCTAAGTAAATATACGGACTCGTCATTTTGAGGTAAGTCGATTTTCGACTTGCTCAGTCCTGTTCTAGCTTGTTAGGGTTGCGTGGTAGTTGTGAGATTGGTTTTGTTAAATAGTCCCGATCGATCTTTGAAACTGTTTTGGATATGTGTGCTATGTGAAAATCGTTTTGGAATCTGGTTTTTGAAAGTTGTTATATATACACATATTTTCGTCGTCATTTTCTCTATGTTGGGCAGCGCTCCAGTGGAGGCTTATTGTGGATGGTTGTGATGAGATGGATGGTTGTGATGAGATGGACGGTTGGATTGAGGATGGATGGTTATGAGATGGCCCGTCTCTGAGTCCGGCGTGGGATCGATACGCCGTTGTCATGGCATGTGGTGTTATAGGGGCAGTGCCGCATAGCCTAGGTAGTGTGATGGTATGCAGTGTTATAGGGGCAGTGCTGCATATTGTAGGTACAGTTTTTGATTGCGAGTCGTATGTGATGATAACCGAGTGACTAACTGGACCTAGGACTGGACTAGAGATATGTGTGTGATTGCGGACTTGTTTGTTGACCTTAGAAAAACTGTTTTGAAACGTCTTGTGACTTCCATGTTGATTCTGACTTGATAAGATAGGATCTGACCCTTCGGGGAACTATTTTTTTCAGTCCAGGTAATCAGGATGCCGTGATCAAGCCTCGACGAAATGGTGGTGTAGAGTAGGGACGCGCGTGTCATAGATAGTCGGGTGCTGGGGGTTGCCTCTCCTTTCTTTATCTGTCTATCTTATGTTCTTAAGTGATAATGTGGTTGATATAATGCTTTATTGATGAACTATTGTTGCGTTGCGGGAGCTTTGTTATTGTTAAGTTGTATGGTTGGGTTCATGATATTTCATTTGAAGTATTGTTTTATAAAATACGAGTTGGATGTTTTCTATGATTTCTCGCCGTGCCCGCGTTGCAAGATCCGGATGTTCTGTTGTCGAACTTGTTTGGTAGCGCCTCGTGAGGTCTACTACCGAGTAACGCCTTGTCAGAAAGACGGGGTGTTACAATCCGTCGAGATGGTCTCACATAGATCTTTGAATTGTTTCACATGCTCGATCGGGCACTCATTCGGTCTCCCTTGAAATTGATCCCTCTTGATGAGTGAGATGAATTGAGTTTTGATCTCAAAGTTCTTTGACACCTCCGGCAAGACAATGGCCGGTTTCGGCACCTTCAACTCCGGATGCATATATTGACATGCATTCCGGGGTTGGGTGTTGATTTGAGCCTCCAATCTCATCCTTTGTTCACGCTCTCTTCTAGTCTCGTCATCTCGGTTCGCCATCTCAAGTTGCATTCGAGCCATGTCGGCCCTCATCCTATCAACCTCATCATCACGTTGTGCTTGGTCCGCCATTCTTTCCATCTTTCGAGCTTGTTTGATTATGCTCTCCGGATCACACACAAAGTCGAACTCAAATGTTCCTCGGGCGGAACGAGCTCGCATACACCTACAACCAAAGACACAAACAAAAACCGAATCAAAACAAACAAGGGGTTTGGGCTAGTTCCTCACCCAAATCACTACCAAATCAAAGACTCAACAAAAATGGTACCTCAAACAAGTAGAACTCCCCGGCAACGGCGCCAAAATTCTGATGGGTTCCGGATCGGAGGGTCTCAAATTTTAAATTTATAAACCGAACCCCAATTGTAGTAAAAGAGGTAGGGTATCGAACACACGAGAGTTCGTGCGTTGAGAGTACCAAAAAGACTAAAAAGAGGTAAAAGAAAGGCAAAAACAAGGAAAATCAAAGAGAACACCTCGGACCGACACTGGTCACTTCGGTCCGAGGGTGGATCGAGGAGAATTGGCCGGGAGCGACACACGCAACGTCGGGCCCGATGTCTGGGTAACTCGAACTAGGCAAATTTGGTAGATCGGTCTTGGGTTTTTGGGTTCCTTCCCTAACTAGACTTGGGTGATTCCACCCCAATTCAGCCAATAAGTGTTGATCCTTATGAGATCGAGGTTATTGCCTTCGATCCCTCCACTCTACACTTCGACCTTAGGGAGTTTTCACCTCCTTCGATGCTAGGTCTAGTGATGGGCTCGAGATCGCTTTCGCTTACTCTTACCAACCACAAACTCTAGATCCCTTGTTCTCACAAGAGAAATGAAGCTCAATGTAGAGAGGATTCATAGATCAAGCACTCAAGGCTATGGAATTGGGGGTTCACACCCAATCCTAGCTAGGGGATTCCCCCATAGCGCAAGACTATGGAATCTACTCCATCAAATAAGAGTAAAAAGCAATCAAATAGCAAATCAAGTAAATCTCAATCATCAAACTCAAATCAAGGCTAAATTGCATTCAAATCAAAGGGGTTCACAATATCCAAGTCTCAAATCCACTAAACAAAAGCAAAACAAGTTCAAACTCACTAATCTCTAGCTCTCCACCGATTTCCTCTTCTCTTCTCCTCCTCCTTTCTCCTCCTTGCTCTCCAAGTCTTCCTTGAGCCTTTGAGAGTGATTAGGTGTGAGATTCTTGTTATATGCTCTCTAATCTCCTCTAATTATAATCCCTCTTGGATTGGGGACCAAGGAATTCCAAAATTAGAAGAAGGGCAAAAGTGGAAGATCACAATAATGTGCCTTGGAGCCCAATCCTCTCCTTTGCCGACTTGGATCGATGCGGAGGCACCTCAGGCCCGACGTTTCCAACGTCGGGCCGAGCCTCTGAAATGCTTAACACGGGCCCGACTTGGTGGGACATCGGTCCTGGGCCTCGATCCTTCTCTTTTCTTGGTCTTCCTTGAGTCTTTCTTCGATCTTTGCATGGCTCTTCCGCTCCTTTTCTCTTTAGCTTGGCTCCTCTTTAGAAACTCCTCCAAAACGTCCTCAAATGCGCCATTTTACCTACAAAACACAACAAACTCGCATAGTCTTCGAATCTCATAGAAAACCGGGAACTAAGCTAAAAAGGGACAAAACTAACAAAGAAAGGAACAAAAGACACATATTTACAAGGGAATTAACCACTAAAACACCACCAAAATGAGAGACATCAGGGAGCTTTGTTCCCCGAATAGCATCATTGAGGTTCGAGTTCAAGAGTTCACACATGTCATAAGAAGACGAGCCCAATATCCGAGAGCCACATTGAGCATTCATGTTCGAGGAGACGTCCGAGTTCGCATTCGCTTAAGGCCGCGCCCACGCTTCCCATGCCGCGCCCGCGGTTGGTTCCCAGAGGATGATGTTGCTTACGACGTTGAATCCGTGACCGCGCCACCCATAGCGCTCCCGCGGTTCGCTTGCAGAACGGGTTTCCAAGGTTCTTTTCGTCCATTCTTCTACTACCTTTGAAGAGTTCTTCCATTCCAACTCTCTTCAATCGATTGTGAGTCTTCTGATATACCTTTCTCCTTGTTTCTATCCTTTTTCTTTGCTTCATTGAGGACAATGAAGGATTTAAGTATGGGGGAGGGAGTACTCGCATTCGCTTATCCTAGTTAGTATAGTTAGAGATTTGATTCAGATTTTTGATTTTCTTCTTTTCATGGAGCACTTGCACCATACCTTTTTGCATAATAAAGAAAGGAAGAAAAAGAAAAAGATAGAAAAAGCCAAAAAAGTGAAAAAAGGCATATAAATCCTGGGATGAGTCGAAAACCCGAAAGGGCGGCTCATGTAATAAGCAGGTAACCCGGACCAGCATTAGGTTGGGGTAATATGAGGTTCATGAGAGTTGTGAGTATTTGTGAGCACACCTATTGAAAAATGAAAAGAGTGGTTAGGTGAAAACCCGAAAGGGCGCCTAAGAAGAATTGAGCGGTAAAATTCGAGTGTTTTAGGATCATTCTTGCTTGGGGACTTTGGGGCTTCATTGTTAGATTTGGGTAGATCCTAGGTTGCTCTTTTATGTTTTTAGAGCTTGAGTGTTTTATCATGTTGTGAGGTGTGTGTTTGAGCTTTATTGTTTTATACTCATGATTTCTCTATATTTTTGGGTTCGGGTTGTGAGCGGAGTATTTTTATTTTCCCTTGTATTTCCTGAGATCTAGATGTGCTTACTTGTTCTATTTTGTTTTGAGCTTACTCGAGGACGAGCAAGATCTAACTACGGGGGAATTTGATTCGGGCTATTTTGTATAGGTTAACTCTTGTATTTTAGGGCTATATTGAGTGTGTTTAGGTTAGAGTTTGTACTAATTGTAATATCTAGGCCGAAGACACAAGGATTCAAGAATCAAGAGTTTTAAGGCGTTTTAAGCTGTCTGCGCGACACCACTTGCTTGCGAATGCTATATCTGGAGCTATAGTGGTCGGATTGAGCTGATTCCAGTTCCATTGGAAAGCTAACTTCAAGGGATTCAATTCATATTTTTACAGAGAAATCAGATTACAAGCGGAAGATGGTCAAAACAGCCTCCGAAGTGATGCTAGTGGTTCTGTCCCGATACCACGACCGTGGCATGGCCGGCGCGACCGCTGTGGATGCCGAGACGACTTGTTCTATTCTGTTGCGAAAGCGCGGGCGCGGTGAAGTCGACGCGACCGCGGTGATGCCGGATCCGAAGCGGGCCGAAATCTTTCTATCTTGTTTCCTTTTCTATCTTTTGCCTTTTTCCTTATCTATCTCGTGGAGCTTGTTCCTTGGGCTATTTAAGGAGGAGTCTGCCTTAGGTTTTGAAAGAGATTCTACATTCCAATTCAATTCTTCTTTAGTTTAGCTTAGTTATGGAGAGCTAGTCTCCTTGGGTTTGTTCAAGGGAAAAGCTCTGATGTATGAACTCGTGAGATTTTGGTAATTGATTTCTATCCTTTGGTTAATATTGATACTCTTGTGCTTCATCCCATGATCTATGTTTGATTTTATGAGCCTGATCAACTTGTTTGATTGACTTAGATCTATTGTTTTGAGAGAGATTCTACATTCCAATTCATAATTCAATTCTTCTTTAGTTTAGTCTAGTTATGGAGATCTAGTCTCCTTGGGTTTGTTCAAGGGAGAAGCTCTGATGTATGAACTCGTGAGATTTTGGTAACTGATTTCTATCCTTTGGTTAATATTGATACTCTTGTGCTCTGATGTATGAACTCTTGTGGACTAGTTTAGGGAAGAGTATTCAATGGCTTAATTGTGCATGAGACTCGTAGCTTTGATTGCATAATTTGATTTCCTAATATCCTTGTTCTCTATGCTAATTCTAGGTTTAAGCATCCTTGCCTAGGGTTATAGAATTGCTTGGACCGTGGACTTGCGATTGTTAATGATCAGGATAGGAATTAACCATAGGTGTGAATGAAATCAATGGATGAATCTATGATCGAGCAATTTTTTCATGAGTGGATCTTTTGCATGAACTTGCCTTTTATCTATTTGTTTATTTGTTTTTTATTTGTTTTCTAGGTTAGTTTAGTTTAAATTCTTCTCTTCAATTCCCCTTATCTTTAGTTGATAATTATATTAATACTAGAAGCCATAGTTCTCTTGGGTTCGACCCATTACTTGCATGCTATACTAGTTTGTTTGTTTGGGTTATTTATCTTTGATCTTGGCACGACGACTTTAGCCGAGTCACTTACCTAGAACCACCCCAAAATGCATTTAAACTTGTCATCAAATTTTATTAGCAAGCCTATGTGGGATTCGAACTCACATTATCGTACGCTAAGCACGTTGTTCTACCATTTGAGCTAATAGGCTATCATTAAAGGTAATATAGAAAAACTTATCATCACCTAACAATCAAAGTTGTCATCATCTACAAAGGATTGTTGTGTCGTACACAAAAAAAGTCACCAAGCACAAAATGTGATGACATGTTAAACCGAACAGAGAACCCTATATCGCATACAAATTTTGTCACCGCATAGAAAACTGAATTACATTCAACATGCCACAGCGTACAAATTTTGTCACCAAACTGAAAAACTGAAAACCCTAGATCACGCACTAAACTTGGTGACAAACAGAAAACCCTAGATCAAGTACAGATCTTGTCACCGCAAAAGAAAAATTGCTTCCATTCAACATACCACTGCATACAGATTTTGTTACCAATCTAAAAACTTGTCATCACGTACAGATTTTGAATTTAGATATAAAAAAAGATCAAGAAACACCAATGAAAACCCCGATGACAGCCCCGCAGATCTAGAACTAGAATTTCTAGATCTAGAAACTTTCAAAAAACCCTAGATTTAGAATTTCTAGATCTAGAATTTCTAGATCTAGAATTTCTACATCTAAAACTTTCAAAAAACCCTAGATCTAGAAATTCTAGATCTAGAACTTTCAAAAAAAAAACTACATCTAAAAAATCTAAAAAAAAACCTAGATCTAGATCTAAAGTTGGTATACATACCTTGAAACACCCCGTCGGACACCTCGTCGCCTCGTCGGCCACCTTGCCGGCCACCTCGTCGCCTCGTCGGCCGCCAAGCTCGGGTATCCTCGTCGGCCACCTCGTCGCTCGCCCTCGAAAAGCTGGTCACCATGGCCTTGTCGCCATTATATATGGACGAAGAGGAAAGAGGGAGAGGGGGAGAGATGAGAAGAGGGAGGGGAAGAGGAAAGAGGGAGAGGGAGATGGAGAGGGAGAGCTCCAAATGTGGGAAATAATGGGAGGAGAGAGAAAGAAGGAGAGGAGAGGGGGGTTTTATTCATTAATGTCACCATGAATTTTCAAAATTAGCCCATTCTCTTCATTAATGTCACCATGATTCCATTTATTTCATTTTCACCCTTATTTCGTCCCCCTCACCCCATTCCCTCTTTTTTTCCCCTCAAATTCTAATATTTATCTTATTTTCTTACCTATCTAATATCTATCTTTGAAGGCATACTATTTATCTTTAAAATTTCTCTAATTATCTAATCTTTTATTTTATCCTTTTTCTTACTCGTATAATATCTATCTTTGAAAAAATATTATATATCTATAAAATTCCCTTCTATAAAAGATACATATAAATCAACTTATCTTTTCAATTACCATTTTAATCTATTTATGTAAGAAGGAATATAAAAAATTCGAATTACAAAAAAGAATTTGAAAATGGAAGCCACTTTTTCTAAATAAATTATTATTTTTATCTTTGATACTAAATCAATTTATATTTATTAACTTTTACTTAAATTATATATTATCATGTTCTTAATAACTTAGCTTTTATCTCTCATAATTAAACAATTTTTTTTTTCATGTTATTTTAACTAATATAATTACATTATGTATTATCAATTTATGTAAAATTTGTTTTTTAATTTTCATAAGATATTATATCCTTTTTTATATATTAGTTATATTTTTAATCTCTTTATGTACAAAGTAATTTAAAAATTTTGAATTTAAAAAACTTTATAAATAGAAGCCCTTTTTATACTTAAATTATTATTCTTACCTTTAATATTAACTCAATTTATATTCACTATCTTTTACTTAACTTATACATTATCATTTTCATAATAACTTAGATTATATCTTTCAAAATAAAACTATTGTTGATTAATATATTTTATGTATGTCAATATATAAAGTCATTAGAATCATGTTGGACTCATTTTATATTTCTTTATTTTGATATTATATTTTAATATTTTTAATTAAATAACAGTACATAGTAGTTATATCTCATACTAATAACTTATAGTATTAAAATAAAAAATAAGATCAAACCAAAATAATCAATTAAAACATCTCATTTTATATTATATTGTCTTATAATGTCTCAAATTTGTGATAATAGGGATAATGATATATATTAACCATTAGAGACAAATTTTGAAGGATGAAAAAGTAAGTAAATTTTATTTACTAAATTGTTCTATAATTAGAATATGGTTAATATTTTTATAATCTCATACATGTAGTATTAAAAATCTGAAAAATATTTTGTTTTGTCTAGAAAAAAATAACATTTTCATATGTTAAAATTTTCATTATTTGTTTTCACTTATTAATATCCTATTTATAATAAAAATAAATTTAAAATGTAAATCGCGAGTCATTGTCGTGCATGACACGACGGGTACACCTAGTTTATATAAATCTAGACTCGAATTAAGGACTAAATTTTCATATATGCAAGGAACGAGGACGGTATGATTTAGGGTCTTTTAAACAAGACCACTCTAACCCCCCTACTTAACCTCCGTTCTATACCTGATACATATCAAAGAAATTTATCTTAAATTTATAAATTATATCCTCCTCTATTCTTCTTTCCTTCCTGCACTTTAGGTCGCTGCACCATATTATTGAAAATAATGTATTATAATCTCTTTTTTGTTTCTTCTAGAGACTTCTACCCTCTCTAAAATACATGCCCCCTTATGTAAAATTATACCTTATTGAAAATAATCACACATGCACCGAACATTCTTTCTTTCTTTCTTCACCCTCCTTCTTTTCTATCTCTCTCACGCAATCACACCATTTACTCTTCTACATTCAATATTTTTCTACCAAAAACTAATAATTTCTCTTGATCCTTCTTCTCCACTCCATTCTCCTTTAAAAGGTATTATTTCTTGTTTTAATTTGCTAAATTTTAGTATTTTACAAAATCTGGGGTATAGGTTTTAAAAGATTATATGAACAATTATGCTTTAGATTCTATGTGTAAATGAGGTTGAAGTTTTATAATTGTTATCGACTTCTACGTACTTGGAATCTATAAAGATCGTAAATTCCCCGAATCTATGTTTACAAGCGCAAATGATGCTTGTCTTTACGAAGGTGAAGACAGTTTTGACTGTTATGGCTGAAGATGCCTCAAACGTTATGGCCGAAGCAACTCTAGTCGTAAAATGTCACAACTCTTGCGCATCTCTTCATCATAGTCTTTGTTTTTTCTCTCGATTTGTCTAATTTTATGTTTGGCATTATAAATGATTTCGCACTGCTATGAGACTAGGCTTGGTCGCGCTCAATGTGGTTTTGCCGAAGAGAGGCCACATATTATCTCGGTCCAGCTAGCTGCAAAAGGTCGAACCGACCCCACTAGTTGAGCAGTTTGAGAGGCACTTTAGGAGGGTGTCTCGATGGGTCTTAGTGGATTCTTCACCCGCCATGATGCTTGATAAACTTTTTCTTATCTATTTACCATGATGTATGATTGTAGTTACGATGATTATGGTTGATGTACTTATTTTTAGTAGGACGCTTAAATGATTTTGTTATGTAGTTTTAAGTGATTTTGGCATGTAGTTATAGTGATTAAGATGATGTTATGTAGTGTTCTTAAATGCTTGATATTGATTAATACTTTTTGGAACAAAAACAAATTAAGTTCAATTACAAATTAGAAAATAAATATGGTAAAGTAAAATATAAACGCTTTCAAGCAATATTACAATCCATGTGCAAATTGTTTACATTGTTTTACTAAGAAGAAATAGGGTTCATCGAAATAGGGTGATCATCATTTTGACCAAATCTGTATTTGTTTAATAGCAAGAGCCATCGACGATGAATACTTAATGTGGCCGGGGCACACTAAGTAGTTAACTTTGATAATAATTAATGTACCTCATTGTGAAATATTCTAATCAAGTTTTTTGATAAATTAAAGTTATGTGTGAAATATTTATAAGACATTGTCTAGTTTTTTTGAGTAGGAAAAAGAATAAAAGAAGACAAGAAAAAGATGATGCCCAACGGTGTCTATTTGGGAGTTTGTATAAATAATAATAAATATAGTTAAGATTTTTCGTCAAAAGTTGACATTAAATGCCACTTTTCAATCAATGTGGATCTTCCGATTCGCTCCCATGGTCCATCCTACTCGTCCCTTTTTTCTAAATGATCCACATGACCCTAAAATTAAACAATAACTACATGATTTTACTTTTTTCTTTCTACCGATTCTTCTCTCTGTATTTATCTGGGTAAATATTCACCGTTTTAAGCATGAAACACCTTGATGATCTAATTTGTTGTTTTCCCCTCTTGTTGTGCTAATATTTGTGAATGTCATGTTGATCGATTATCTATCTATCTATCTATAACACTATAAAGAAGAGTCCTTTGTGGCAATAAATGTCCATCATTTTATACATATGTCAATGTTTTTATGTCATTGTAAAATAGGCTACAAATTAGTTTGATGGAGAGGACTGCCCAATTAGCACGTTATGGTGCCCAATTAATTTCCTCATCAATGTCATACTAAAATGGGAGAAGTTTGAGTGATCAAACATTTTAGTCATAATTTTTCAAAAAAAAAACAATTTAGTCATCTAGCACCTTAATTATGGACAATCCATTCACACTTAGCAAGGCAAAAAAACCGGATGTATTGTCATTAGTGTGTCTTGATACATTCCTTTAGCCCTAGGGCTGGTCGTGGGGCGGTTTATGGGTGGGTGGAGCTCTTCTACCACCCGACCCGCCAATAAAAATGATCCACCCGCCTCACCCACCACCCGCAGAGTCTTTCACCCATACCCGCCTCACCCATCACCCGCGGGTGGGGCGGGTGACCCACCACCCACAAACTATTATGGACTATAATTATAATATATCACAAATAAATCACTAATCATTTAATTAATAAAGGAAATATTTCCAAACATAAGCTAAACAAAATCAATACATTGTATTATTTAAATGTTAGAAATTTGAAATATGTTTCTTCAAGCATTACTTATATATAATTGTTTGATTGTTACATAACTACCACCTTGATCTTTCATATTCTTAACTTGATTACTTTAAGAGTCATTAATTTGATTATAATTATATATACTTATTTATTAGCGAGATGTAGATTTTTCACAATTTCTCACAAAATTTAGCAAGCATATTGTTTATTTTTTTTAAAGCTTTTGTATTTCTTTTTTTAGTATCAAATTCTCATATGTGATATTGTACTTACATAATTTAATTACTATCCATATTGACTTGCCTTTACAGTAGCATAATACATTAATATATCTATATGAATTTTTTCCCATGTGTAGTATGGACATCATTACTAGTATATTATATACTAAATTAAAAATTGGTATATATTAATTGGAAGAATACAAAAATTGGAAGAATAAAAAAACAGATATATATTAATATATTATATAATAGGTTAAAAATTGGAAGGTGAAAAAGTATGGCTATACCGAAGAAAAAAATAGAAGAATAAAAAATGAATATATATTAACATATTATATACTAGGTTAAAAATTGGTGGGTGAAATGGGTGGTAAATGGTTGATGGGTGATAAGGCGGTTGATGGGTTGGTTGATGGGTCGGGTGAAATGGTTTTTAAATTTAACCCATACCCGACCCGTAAACCATTTCACCCGTCAACCGCATCACCCATCAACCGCTTTTTCATGGGTTTTCACCCATATAAGTGGGTCGGTTTAGCGGGTGAAGCGGTCACCCGCGGGTAATGTCCAGCCCTATTTAGCCCTTTGAATCCATCCGTTATACATGCCCATATACTAGACAAATAAAAAGGAAATAATTATTAATGCATTTCAATCCACTCATCAAGATCTTTCAATCCATCCGTTACAAATAAGCCCATCGCTTTTATATCCTCAAAAAGGGCTTCATGTATTTAATTCCCAATAAAATAGCATTGCAGGTGGAAACGGCTAAAAGTGATCAAAAAGAATAAGAAAACGGGCAAAAGAATCATCTGCTGCGCATTGCTCTTTGAGCTCCTCTACCGTAAATTATCATTAGATGATGATTAATTACCATCCTAATCACCTAAAACAAAACAGCCATTGAACATTCTAACGTCTAATGAAATAAATTGTGGTGAAAAAATCTATGACATAAAAACAGCTGAAACAGAAGAGTCCAGTGTCATAATTTACCAGGCAGACAAGAGGGGAGGACAGTATTAGCAATGGAGAGGGATAAACCGGAAGAGTCACACACCAATACCTCTCATTTGCTCTCCTGGTCGGAATCTCCTCCGGCCGCCGGCCGCTCTCGCCTGGTATGCTAGCTACTTTTTGTATCCCCCGCATCGGATTCTGAGAATTAAGGTTTTGATTTTTCTTTCGTTTTCTATTTTGGTGTTCCCAGCCATCTGATGGGATCAGTAAGGTGGTGTTTGGGGGACAGTTCACCGATGAAGAGCACCTGGGTTTGATGAGAAGGTGGCATCTCTTCGATTTCCATTCGTTTGCTTGCTCCTATTCCGTACTTGCTTTTGTGGTCGATTCCTGTTCTGCTTTTCTATCTTCTCTTCTGAGCTTGATTGTGTGGTGAAGGCTTGATTGTTTGGTTTGACTCTTTCTATCATCATCAAAGAGTCAAACCAAACAAATGTGGTTGAAAAACAAACACATATACCTGAGAGTATGAAATTGATGAAAGGACAGGAAAATGAGGTTGTGACGTTACTGAATTTGGATGATTTGTTGTTTTCTATCTTGCTCTTGCCGCCTCTATCAGATTCAATCTATCCAATGCAATCGATTTTGATGTGTATGGGTGATTTATGTACTGAAAACTCTGTGTTTCATCTTAAATCTCAACACAAAGCCTAGCATGTTTATTTACGATGTGCTATTTTGTATTGAAAGTTGCAGGCATTGATTTTTTCAGCATCTGTTTACATATTTTCTAAGGTATAATGGTCACTTACTTTGGAAAACTCTTGCAATTTTTGTCAGAACACCCATGGGTGTTGAATGCCAAGAAAGCTCCTGAAGTGTCCTTGGGAGAAACTGTAAAAGCAAGTCTAAAGCAGTTATTAGTGATGAACAAACCCAAGAAGAGGGCTCTCCAGATAATAATGGTTAAATTACAATAAAAAATTTCGTTTTAGTTTCAATTGCAATTAAATTTGTTCATGTCATCCTGCTAGGCAGTGGTGATCAGGGTTTGAATGTTGTATTCAACTTCAGTAATCCTATTAAAGCATGATTCCAATGAAGCATATAGAGTGTTCTACAACCTACCAGACAAAAGGTAAACAGAATCCAACCAAACTGACCTGGAAGATTCAGCTTCTTTGCTCCGGAGTTCAGAATAATCTGGTGAGAACATCTCTCCTTCATGTTGAGGTTGCAACACAAAATGAGACGAATGCTAGAAATATCCTTCTCATGTTGGGCTACAATAAGCATGTCTTTGCTACTGTGGGACTCAGGTGAAAGATCTGATAGTACACACCACAAAAGCTGTAAGTTCTACATCTTCAATAGTTCACAGAATCAATTTTTTTTCCCAGAAGGGATATCTCAGACTTACTTTTCACCCTTGAATAAGAAATCATTCAATTTTAACGCAGGAAGACCGCAGGAAGCGAGGAGGAGAGGAGGCATGGCCGACGAGGCAGACCGTAGACGAGAGGTGTGAGGCCGAGCAAGGCATGCCGACTACGAGGCAATGACGACTTCGAGGAGTGGCGAGGTGGCGAGTAGTTCGAGGAGTGGCGAGGTGGCGATGACGAGAGGAGGCGACGACGACTACGAGGAGTAGAGAGGTGGCGACGCTGACTACGAGGAGTGGCGACGCCGAGGGGAGGCAACGAGGGGCCGAGGAGGCGGACTGGCAGCGACTACGACGAGGACATAGGGTCGCGGCTAGGGTTAAGAGAGTTTCAAGTTGTGAGACACCGGAGGAGTCGCCGTCCGAGATGCTGGAGATCTTCAAAGGCGGCGGGCCAGCGGGAGGTAAATTGAAGAGGAAGGGTTTAATTAACATTTCTATACGACGTCGTTCATTATTCAATTTCTGTTTTCTTTTTCATTTTGTTTTAAGTGGGTCAGTAATATTTGCATTCAATTTGTTTTTTCATAGCATCGAAGGATTTGGAGCAACTTTCCTCATATTTAAAATCTTTAGTAATGCATATAAAATATTTAAATTTTAAAAACAAGGTTTATGTGGGTGATATTTCGTTAATGATTATAAATATATTATATTCTATTAAATTTTCATTTTTGTTTATCATTTCATAGCATAATAAAGTGTTATATATGTATATATAAGAGTTATTTACTATCTAAATTTTACTATATATCATGGAAAAAATATGTACTAACATTTTTATGATCTCATTCAATTAAATAGTTATAATTATATATATATATTTACCATCAACAATTATTTAAGAGGTTTTTATAATTACAAAAGAAGAAGAGTAAATTCAAATAAACAATATTTTTAACTGATTTGGCCTTAATTTGAGCAATATGTTACCGTGCCTTATAATAGCGTACTACCAAATGTTTTTTAAGTTTGCCCCTCGCAGTCAGCGGATCCTGGATCCACAATTGATGTTTATCATGTACCTTTAGGACATACAATAGAAAAACCGTTGTATGATATACACAATAAATATCTTTGATTTCTTTCTAAAGTCACAATTATTCTGCTATAAACAAAGCCCGTGCATCGCACGGGCTCCTAACCCTAGTATTGTATGAGTTGCAGATTATCTTGGCATAATGTGGATGAATATGAGAATAGACTCGCGATTAGATGAGAAAGACTTTTATCTTATAAAATGAGAATAATTATCAACCATGACATTTAGGAAACCTAGGGTTGTAATTAATTGGCACACATTGAGTATTTTAAATACACGGAGGGCTATTTATGTTTTTTTACACTTCCCCACCTTCCCCTGTCTTCCTGATGCGTACCAGAGACACGATAGTTTTGTTCCTCACCCACTTCTTCTTCAACCAATATTCATTCAACTCTCCTTCTATTCCTTCGATTCTCATTGATGGATTTCGATTCGGCTGATTCCCCACTTTGGAATCGACTTTGTTCGATTTTTTCAACTTGCAATGAAATTGTTTTGTATTTGTATAGCTTGTGTATTGTGGTGAAGAGAAGCATATAATTGATGAATATTGTAAAAAAAAAGTTGTTAGTGTCATTTAGAACGTAATTAAAATTTTGGTTTGAAATCAAAGGTTGTTTGTGTATTCTTATATGAGTGTCTACCATGTGTTCGATAAAATGTCTGAACCACCAAGTGTAAAATTTACACGAACCACTTCATCATTTTCATTGAACTATACCTTGAAAGCTCATAAACCAAAATGTCAATATCTATGAAGCAAAAGAACAATTGTGTTCACATATTTACAGCGCTCATTAACAACATGTGGTGAAGAGAAGCATATGATTGATAAAGATTACAAAGAAAAAATTGTTACTGTTTTTTACAATGCAATTTGAAGCTTTCATTTGAAACCAAAGGTTGTTTGTGTATGCTTGTTTGAGTGTCTATCATGTGTTCGATAAAATGTCTTAACCATCAAGTGTAGTAATTTACATGAACCCCTTCGTCATTTCATTGAACAATACCTTGAACTTAAGAACCAAATGTCAGTATTTATGAACTAAAAGGACAATTGTAATCGCACATTTATGATGCTCATTAACGTGTGGTGAAGAGAAGCATATAATTGATAAAGATTGCAAAGCAGAAATTGTTAGTGTCATTTATAGTGCAATTTGAAGTTTTCGTTTGAAATCAAAGGTTGTTTGCGTATGCTTGTTTGAGTGCCTACCATGTGTTCGATAAAATGGCTCAATCATCTAGCGTCTTAATTTACAAGAACCGCTTTGTCATTTTCCTGGAACCATACCTTGAATCTCATGAGCCAAAATGAAAATATTTATGAATCAAAAGAATAATTGAATTCACACATTTGTAGTCTTGATTATGTGTTTCATGTTGCTTTAATCACAACTTACTTTTTTTTTTGTAGATTGTTCATCAAGCTCGGGTTATCTTAACATGTCTTATTTAGATGATGATGCTAGTATAGATGGAGTTCCATTAAATGGTCTTTTGAATGAAACTAGTACTATGGGTGGAGTCTCATTGGATGATGACGAGAACGATAATGATGACTACATTCTCCAGTTATCACAAGATTGTTCTTATTTCATTCTTACTCGTTTAGACGAGTATAAACCACATGAAGGCCATTATTTTGTCACTTGGTATGAAGACATATCCTTTTATAATATTTACTAGAATTCATGACCCGTGCTACGCGCGGGTTTAAAAACTATTTTGAAACTTTATTAATCAACTTTAATTGAAAAATTGCATGAATGTGAAAAATGGACCAAGGTATGATAATATAAAATATAATAGATTATATTAAGTATATAATAAATAAATATTCCATAAGAAATAAAGCAATTGAAAATATGATTCACTTGCGAGAGAAGCTCTCCTTATTTTCATCTAAATGCAATTACGTACATATGAAACATATAAAAAAAACTATAGAAAGTATATGAAAGATTAAAATAATATTGTTGGCTATTCAAAATACTTTTATATACGTGAAAACTATAAAAGTTTAAAGAAAAAATACCCATATCTTATGATTTAGGGTATAAATACATTTTGTGATTTTCGTTAAAAAAATACAAATATTTTATGATTTATGGTATTCACATATTTTGTTATTTACGTGAAAAAAATACACGTTAAGAAAACATTCATATATACACATAATACAACAAATACCCACAGAACATGTTTAAAAAAATACACATATTTTATGATTTAGGGTATAAACATATTTTGTGATTTATGTTAAAAATAATTATTGATTTATTTATATACTTGATTCATATATACAAATAATACAACAAATACACACAAAACACGTTTAAAAAACACACACATATTTTATGATTTATGGTATTCACATATTTTGTGATTTGCGTTAAAAAAAATACACATTAAGAATAATATGCAAACAACACAAAAATGTTGCTAAAGAGGATTGAACCCCAAACCTTTAGGTAATTAGAGGAAGACTTAACCACTATGCTATTGTAGTTTGTTTGATTATGATTGCATAGTGTTTATTATATAGGGAAGATTACAACCAATACTAAATGGAGCATTTAATGGGGACACCACCTAACTTTTATATATATATATAGATGTGTTTTGAGGATTAAGTTGCCTTCTATGCATTCCTACATTTAACGAACCGAAAACTTAAATTGTGTGAACCTACAAGTAAAACACAATGAATTCAATACTTTCTATATTACTCTATTTATGCATCTTTACATATACGAAACGAGTGATTCAAATTTATGAACCATCACGTTGAAGAAAATGAACCGAATAATTAAACTTCATAAACCTATACCAAATAAACCCAATTCTTTCTTTTATACAATGAACTTACAAGTGGAACAGAAGGAACATTCATATTCAACAAGCATTTGAGGATCAATCCTTTACATTACTTGAAGTGTTTGATCTTCTTTAAACCAACATGAAATCAACAACAACAACGACAACAACAACAACGACAACGACAACAACAACGACAACAACAACAACGACAACAACAACAACAACGACAACAACAAGAATGACAACAACAACGACAACAATGACAATGGCGACGGCGACAGCGACGGCGACGGCGACGACAACGACAACGACAACGACTGCAATCTCGATTCACGAAGCTTGTCCATCCAACGAAGCCTGTCTTATATTGTCCATCCAACGTTTCTTCGGTCGACCCCTCCCTCTTCGAAAAGCTCCAAAGTCCAGACTTTGAATATGCCCAAACCACCGCAGTCTCGATTCACGAAGCTGGTCCTCCAAGCCGGCCACTCCCACTCTGCTCCTGATTACTTCATTTCTGATTCTGTCCAACAATGTGTGTCCGCTCATCCATCTCAACATCCTCATCTTGGCTACTAAAAGCCTCCGTTCCTGAGCCTTCGTGGTGGCCCAGCACTCTGCCCCATAGAGTATGGCTGGTCTAATCACCGTTCTGTAAAACTTTCCTTTCAGCTTTAGCGGAATTTTTCTATCGCACAAAACTCCTGGCGCCGCTCTCCACTTCTGTCAGCCCCTCTGGATCCGATGCAACACGTCCTCGTGGAAACCACCATCGCTCTGTAAAACTGACCCTAGATATCTGAAACTCTCTTTCCTTGAAACAACTTCCCCTCCTAGCAACACCTCTTCACTTAGGTCTACACCTTGCCCGAACTTAAACTCCATATACTTTGTCTTGGATCTGCTCAGTCTAAAACCCTTAGACTCCAACCTATCCCTCCAAACTTCCAATCTGCTGTTGACGCCAGTTCTAGACGTATCTACCAGAACAATATCATCTACGAACAACATACACCACGTGATCTCCCCCTGAATATCCTTTGTCAGTACGTCCATCATCAGCGAAAAAAGGAAGGGACTTAGAGCTGAGCCCTGGTGCAGGCCTGCCTCCACTTTAAAATACTCAGTATCCCCTCTTGGGGTGCACACACTGGTAATAGAGCCCTTGTACATATCTCTGACTACTCTTGTGAACGTGCTTGGCACTTCCTTTGCTGCCAAGAAGTCCCAGATCAGGTCTCTCGGGACCCTGTCATACGCCTTCTCCAAGTCATTGAAAACCATATGCAGATTCTTCTTCCTTTCCCTAAACTCCTCTATCAACCTCCTCAACAGATGGATAGTCTCCATAGACGATCTCCCGGGAATGAAACCAAATTGATTCTCTGACACACTGATCAACCTTCTCAACCTCAGGTCGATCACCTTTTCCCACACCTTCATTGTGTGACTGAGCAGCTTGATACCTCTGTAGTTGCCGCAATGTTGCACATCTCCCTTGTTCTTATAAACCGGGATCAACTTACTTAGCCTCCACTCTTCGGGCATTATGGCTGACCTGAAAATAACATTAAATAGAGCTGTTAACCATTCTAGGCTTCTAGCTCCCAAACACTTCCAAACCTCCACCGGTATTTCATTTGGCCCTACTGCTCTCGTGTTACCCATAAGTCGGATCACACCCCTTATTTCATCTATAGAGAACCGTCTATGTATGCAATCGACATTCACTTGGTTTTCTCGACCCAGATGATCAGGTCGACTCTCTTCCACCACCGTTGATTGATCTGCAAGACCCTCATTTAGAAGCTCTCGAAAATACCTCTTCCACCACCTATAGTTTATGGTTATATAATAAGATCTAATGGTGGAACCCTAGATATAATCATTTGTGTGGACCTAACGACTCAAATCGAGCCATATCTTAGGATTTTTGCTTCATGGAATCATAATATGGTCAAGAGATCTAACCAACTTGGTATACCCCTTTCTAAGCCTAGACACTCAATCAAGCCACAAATGAAGATTGAAAGCTTGTCACTTGGTGGACCAAGTCGATGTTTTGGAACTCTACCAATTATTGAAATATATGCACTCGATCTTGGCCTCGACGAAGGCCAAGGACGCTAGAAAGATGATCTAGATCACGTACGGAGTCTCTTGAACGGTTACAGAAGTGGTTTCTTGAAGGATAAACAGCGTCCAACGTGATGGACGAAGGAGCAAAGCCAACGTGATGGCTATGCTAGGGCTAGACTAATGTGATGGCTAGCAAAAGGGGACTTGTCAACGTGATGACAAGGGTGAGATCCACGTGAGGGTCTTCGTGTATGGAGAGCTATGGCTCTTGATAAGGGTGATACACAAACCTAAGTGAAGGAGAAAGACTCGACTATACTGTCAAAGGTTTATTCTTAAATGCATAAGAATAAAAGATTACAACGAAAGAGTTGAAATAAAAACAAGCTAATCCTAATTGAATTAGGAAATAGGAAATATATCACACGCCAATAAAAATAAATAAATATATAAAAGATCGGAATCAAATAACAACTAACAATACAATAGATAAAAAGATAGGTCCGAAGATAGAATCTTCTAGGTAACTTGCGCTCTAAGGAGCATGCATGGATGGACCACGAATGAAAGGCTTGGAGAGCAAGGCAAGTGTTGGGACGATATTAAGGACGTCAGTCATTAATATCTAACCAATAATGATCGTCCATAGTTTTGATAATGACAAACTCAAAGGTATTTGATGAGTTGTCCAAGTATTGATCTCAAGTAAGTCCAGAGGATGCACATGAATGAAAAGGACAACAAGTGAACGAGAGTCCCTAAGCACTAGGGACGCACTCCATCAGAACTTCCAAAGCTGAACAGAAGAATGGAGTCCCTGCGAGATAGGGCGGCGTCCTCATCGAGTAGGGACGCATGCCAAAATACGGAAGAAGTTCAAATTCAAACAAAGGCCACCCCAACATGATTACATCATAATCGGCCATAGTCCTCAGAAGGAAGCTTCTTATGTCTGGGAACGTGCGAACACTTCCAAAGATGTCGCTTTCCAGAAGATGGTCCCCTGACCACGCGGAGGCTTCCCAAGCGTCAACAGAGTTGACTTCCTCAAGATGCAAATCGCACCGTTGAAGGAAGACGACGGATCCTACAGAAGCTTCAGAGGACGCTACAAGACAAAAGCCACTACCGCTATAAATACCCCCAAAGGTTATGCATAGCGGTGTGGACTTTGAAGGTTTTCTCTCGAGCTCGTTCCTGAAGCATTCAAGTTCAAGAAAGAAGATCAAGAAGATCAAGTGAGCTTGAAGCGAGAGAAGTAAAGTCCAACCACATTAAATCCAAACAAAACCACAAAAGTGTTAGAAAGTTAGTTTGTCTTTCACGACGCATTGTGAGAGACGTGAGTGTTTAGCTTCCTTATAGCTAAGAGAGTTAGGTTACTTGTTAGGCTCAAAGGAGAGTTACTAGTGAGGCTAAGGACGCATGCTTAGCTCAAAGAATTGTAACGGCTCGCCTAAGTTGTAAGGACTCTCTTCGAGTTTGATAAGGACGGCTATTCGAAAATCCTCCAACGGAGGTAGAGGTTTACCCATAAGACTAGTTGGTCTTAATGGGGGTCCTCTATAAATCATTGTTTTCTTTATCTTATTCGTTTTACTGTTGAAGTCGTTTTATTCCGCTGCATTTAAGGACGCCCACTCTAACTGACTTACGATCCAACTATTGGTATCAGAGCATGCGCTCTAGATTGTGTTTCACTTGCAGGAAAACATGGATATGGAACCTATAGGTATCTCGAGCGTGAAGCCACCTCGCCTCACGGACGGGAACTTCAACAGATGGAAAACCAGATTTGAGAACTTCGTGCGGAGTCAAATAATCAATGTTGCCTGATGATTAGGAACGGAGACCTCAAGGTCCCTCCTGCCAAGGTAGGCAAAGAGGATGAATGGGGTGCCGAGGAGTTTAAGCTAATGGAGACAAACGCCAAAGCTATCTGTTTCTTACAGACGTCCCTTTGCGAAAGGGACGCTACTCGTGTGAGCAACCTATCAACCGCTAAGCTCCAGTGGGAAGCTCCCGAGAAGTACCATGTTGGGACGCCTGAGATGAAAGAGGACGTCCAATTAGAAGCAAAGAGGGACTTCTACTAGTTCAGAATGCTTCCAAATGAGACCATCACTGACTATTCATTCCGCTTTGAAGGACTGTTGACCAAGTTGAAAAACTTGGGTGTCAAAGAAACGGAGATCACTCAAAGGATGAATGTTCAAGTGTTGATCGATGGCCTCACGGGAGTATGGAACTTTGATAGAATGACCTTCAAGGAAAACCAAGCCAACAAAGGACTGTCCATGGAAGAAATTTATGGAAAGCTCAAAGGGTACGAAGCTAGAAGGAATCAAGACTTGCTTGAAATGAGAAAGAGTCCACAAAATGAACTTGCTTTGACTCTTGGAGTAAGGACGCCAGAACAAGAAAAGTTTCACCAAAGGGAAAAGGAACTAGCGTTGATGCTGGAGGCCAAGACTCAAGAGCATCAAGAAAATCTTCGCCTTCAAGCTTTGATAGAACATCAAGGGAAGTCGGAAGAACAAATTGCTGAAGAAGACGAGCTAGCACTTTTGCACAAAACTCTTCGTTCATGGGCTAAAAGAGGGAAAGTCCCAAGGATGAATATGCCTTACAAGAAGGAGAGTCCCAAGCTTTCGGATGCTGAAATGAAGGATGTGACATGTTACAAGTGTAACAGGAAGGGTTAGCTTGCCAAGAATTGCAATACAGGACTTTCAACAAAAGAACTCAAGAAGAAAACCCAGATTGGTGCTTATGAGGCTGCATGGGACGACATCGATTCAGATGATGAAGAGCCATCCAACCAAGTTGCTTACATGGCAATGGAGGACGCTCTAGACTCTCCCAAGGACGCCTCAGAAGCAGAACAAGAGGTAACTCACGATTCCATGATAAGATCTCTGGATAAATGTTCTAAGCCTAAACTTATTAAACTCATCACTCAAATCATGCAAGAAAGCTATGCCATGAAAGAAAGGCTTGATGAACTTGAATATGAAAATATTGTTGTGGAATGTGAGAACTGCAACACAGTGTCTTTTCAACTAGAGTCCACTGTAGAAGAAGCAAAATCCCTTAAATCTCAAACTGTGTGTCTCAAGCTAGAGAACGCTAATCTTAGGGATAAAGTAAAAGTTCTAGGAAAGAGTCTTGTGACCAAAACATTTAAACCTGTTGTTTTTGTCCCGGACAAGAAAGGACTAGGGTATGAGTCTAGTTCAAAGAACTCCCTTCCTAGTGACTTTGAAGCTAGTAAAACAACAGAGCTAAAACTTGAGAGAGAAAAGACCAAGAACCTAGAGAACGTATAAGAGTCCTTGAGAGTGGTGAAATGGGAAATAAGGACTATTATACAAACTCCACTAGTCACAAAATTTACAAGAAAATTGCTAAAGGAGAAGGTTTCAAGGTGTGTGATCCAAAGAAGATGGAAGAAAATAAAATTCAACATCCTAACAAGAAGTACTATCTTGGAAACTACTATAGGACGTGCTGGAATTGTGGTAAGGGTGGACACTACCATTATGAGTGTGCTAAGTTAAAAGAGGATCTTGAGAAAGGGAAAAAGGGTAGGAGTAATGGTAAGAACGCTAAGCCAAGATTTGCTGATAGGACGCATGAGTGTGCCTAATGCTAAAGTGTAGTCCTCTAGGAAGCATGCTAGAAGGACAAATGATGTGAATGTGTATGATTATTTGCCTATGAAAGAGATGTATCCTTGTAACGAACCAGGTAAGGGTCACCTTGCCTAGGTCGCAAAGAACTAACTCTTCGTTTCAGGTGGAAGTGAGAGGAAGCCCGTGGATCATTGATAGTGGCGCCTCAAATCATATGACATGAAGCCAGATCCATCTCACTTCTATCCAATCTAGTGCCATGGGAGGAACCGTCTCGTTTGACAACAAGGGCAAAGGAAGAATCAAAGGGACGAGCATTGCAAAATTGAATCATTCCATTAAAGCGTCCAATGTTAGTCTAGTTGAGGGACTTGGCTTCAATCTCCTTAGTGTCTCTCAAATTTATGATCAAGGTGAAAACCTAGTCACATTTGACTCTAAGGAATGCCTTGTCATCAACAAGAAAACAAATCAAGTCATTCTCAAGGGAACTCGTAAAAACAATGTCTACATCTTCAACCAAAAGTTTAAGCCTGCTTCCAAGTTATGTTTATCTGTCTCTGTTGTGGACGCCGATCTCTGGCATCGATGTCTTGGTCATGCTGGACCTAGCACCATCTTCAAACTTCATCAACAAGAGCTTGTGAGAGGATTTCCCCGAATTGAGGGGTCGTGCACGACCCTGAGAGGGTCGGTCCTGAGGGGGCTTCACAACTCCTTCCTGGCACGACCCTGAGAGCTGAGAGTGGTGCAAGAGGTTGGGTCGTGCTCGACCCTAAATAGGTCGGTCCTGAGACTTGCACCTAAATGGGTTACGCCATCTTCATGAAGATAGGTGATGGTGATGTCCTTGGAGACGTCGACGGACCCTATGCTTGCCATGGCTCGGGTGATGATGGAATGGGTGGCTCAGGCCACTTGTTTGGCATGACTCCGAGTCATGGGGCCATTGGAGCGAACTTGTAGAGCGTCCTCCTCGTCCTTGGCGGACATGGTGGGTAAGAGCGCATCATCCTCCCCCCCTTGGCTCGGAAATGTCCCCGTTTCTTCATCATCAAAGGGAGGCTCAATGTAAGGAGACAAGTCGGCCACGTGGAAGGCGGCATAGACACCATACTTGTACGGGAGGTCGAGGACATAAGCGGTGTTTTCACGCGTTGAAGGACCTTGAAGGGACCATCTCCGTGTCGAATGACCTTGACGGGACCATCAAGAAGAGAAGAAATGGAACTAGGGAGTTCCGAGGGGTGAGAAGAAAGAAAAAGGAGATGCACAACTAAGAAATAAGGGACTCTACCTTGGAGTGAGACTCGGGCAAAGTCGTTGTTCCCTTATCAAAAATAAATCCCAAACATGCAAACAACAGTATAGTAGGCAAGCAAGGGGTCGAACCCAAAGGAATCAGTTTCTATTCAGACTTTATGGTTTTCATGCAAGTATTCAAAGGGGGGTTTGAAAGTTGGTTTCAATCAAAAGTTATCAAGTAGAGTTTATCCAATCAATTCCACTTTATTAATCCGTTGATCATGAATTCATCCACCTCTTTATATGCCTAGGTCAATTCCAATCCCAATCATTAGCAATCGCAAGTCCACGGTCCAAGCAATTCTATAACCCTAGGCAAGGACGCTTAACCTAGAATTTGCATAGAGAATAGGAATATTAGGAAATCAAATCATGCAATCAAGCTACGAGTCTCATGCACAATTTAACCATTGAATACTCTTCCCTAAACTAGTCCACGGTCCTAGAATAGAGTTGTTTCGAGAAATAGAAAAGATGCATAGACAACAACCAATCCTAAATCAAACGATAGATCTAAGTCAATCAAACAAGTTGGCCAGACTCATAAAATCAAGCATAGATCATGGGATGAAGCACAAGAGTATCAATAAAGACCTAGGAATAAAAAGGTTACCAGAATTTCACAACTTCATAATAAAGCTTCCTTGATCGAATAAACTCAAGAGGAGAGTTAGGTCTCCATTACAAAGAAAGCTCCAATCTTTATTGAAAGAACAATTAATTGACAAGTTAGTTGAATATCCTAAAAACCTAGAAAGGTTCCCCTTAAATAGCCTCCAAGTACAACCTTTTCGGACTAGATAAGGAAGGAAACCGAAAGATAAGAAAGGAAACAAGATATAAAAGATAGAATTTCGTCCGCGTGAAAGTCGGCCGGCACCGCGACCGCGGCGTCACCACCGCGCCCGCGGCGGTCTTCTTTGGTCAAAGGCTGAGTCGGCTTCTACCGCGACCACGCCACAGACAGCACGACCATGGCCTTCATGGTCTTGGTTGGTTTGTCTCTTCACGCCACCGCGCCCGCGTCATAGACAACGCGACCGCGATATCCATGCAGTGACGAATCTTCGTCTTTAAGCTCTTTAACTCTTGATTCTTCATAACTTGTGTCTTCGGTCTTCATATTACAATAACGCTCAAAACTAACCTAAACACTCACTAAATCATCTCAAAATACAAGAGTTATCCTATATAAAATAGCCTGAATCAGAGTGATGGCACAATGTCTCTCCTTTAGGCTAGGAAAAGCCGCTTCTCACACGAGCCAAGCAAGGGTGATGACCCGTCATGGCCCACAAAAGGTGCATTGGCGGCACGCTGGGCATGAACTTGGTCCCTATGCCTTTCGGCCTCATCCTGCAATATCTCATTCACACTCATAGGTAAGAGCGTCACGTGCTTCCCATGGTATATGAACATCTAAGTGTTCAAGTAACCATCATGGAGCACGCGACGATCGTATTGCCAAGGACGCCCCAACATCAAATGTGTGGCATCCATAGGCGCTACGTCACATAATAGCTCATCTTTGTATTGACCAATGGAAAAAGAAAGAAGAGTTTGATGTGTTACCCAACTTGAAGTGTCGGAAGAGATCCATTGGAGCTTGAAGGGACATGGGTGGGGCGTCGTGGCCATGTTGAAGTGCTTGACGACCCGCTCGCTCAAGAAGTTGGAACATGAGCCACTATCAATGATCACACTCAAGGAAACATTGTTCACGATGCAGCGAGTGTGAAACAAGTTGAATCGTTGCCCATTGTCCTTTTCCTCGTGTGCGCTTAGTTCTCGCTTCACCACAAGGCTGAGAGATGGGACACCGTGGGCGGCGCCGACATCAATTTCATAGGCCTCGGGCGAGGTCTCGTGCTCCAGCTTGTCCTCATCCTCCTCCTCGCTATAATATTCATTATGCTCCGAGAAGAGGACCTTCTTCACGTTAGGGCAATCCTTTTGATAGTGGCCACGACCACCACACTTGTGGCACACCACGTCTCGGGCGAGGTCCGGGTTGGCCGCAGGGCACGATGCCGGTGCGCTAGGGCGAGAAGAGGGGGCCTTCTCTTGAGACCTAGAAGATTCGGAGGCTGGAAAAGAAGATTGGTTAGTAGAATAACCATATTGACTAGAGTCCGACGAATACCTCTTGGAATAAGTTTTGCGTCGCTCGAGTTGTTCCCAAATCTTCATAGCCGTATGAATGAGTTGGCTAATGTCTTTGATGGGCAAGATCTCGAGTTGGTCTTGAATGGGTTGGTTGAGACCCATGATGAACCTCGTCCGAATGGTGCTCGGAGATACGCTCACATTGGCCCGGTTGTAGAGGTGCTTGAGGTGAGTGAAGAACTCTTCCGGGGTCATGGAGCCTTGTTTTTCCTTGTCTATCTCGGATCTCATGTGGTCACGGTGGTTAAGGGGCACCCACTTTTGAGTCATAATGTGCACGAGTTGGCGCCACTCCACAACGGGTGGGAGCCCACGTCGAGCACAATCACTCTTCAAGCGTTGCCACCAAGCTTGCGCTCCATCTTCGAAGTGAAGGGTGACGACCTCCACTTTCTCGTGCTCCTCATAGTGTAAATGCTCGAGCGTAGCTTCGGTCTTGTTGAGCCAAGTTAAGATTTTTTCCGGGCTGTATTCGCCATGGAATGGAAGAATCCTTATCTTGACGTCTCTCTTTCCGGCATGTGAATTGTTGCCTTGGCCACCTTGGCCGTAGCCTTGGCCTTGGTCGTAACCACGACCTCGACCCCATGGGCGGTTGGCGTCGTCCCATCCTCGTCTAGGGTTGTTGTACCCATCATTGTCCGAGGGATATTCGGGTCCGCCTCCCCCCTTGGTGGGCCACGTCCGCCACCCCGGCCACCTCTACCGCCATGTTGGCCACGACCGCGGCCTTGAGTTTGCGCGCGCATGGCTTGGTCGTAGGCCTCTCTATTGGCCGGTATCCTAGGTGGAGGGATCCAATCCGACGAGCACCCTTGGTGCTTAGGAGGATCCTGTAAGGGCGAGTGGTAGGCTTGATGATCATCATGATTGTAGCCGGGCTCTTCCTCATCATCGAACTCCTCAAAGGAGTCATAGCCATCGGTGGCGCCTTGGGAGAATGAATGATAGGGAGACACTGTGCCTTGGTGTCCTTGGTAATCATCCACATGGAAATCATTAGTATCAAAATCGGATTGACTAGAGGATCTAGGATTACCTTGTTTCGGATGCGCCGGCGTAGGGTGTGGTACTCTATAGGAGCGTCGGTCCTTTAAGAGCGTAGGAGCGCGGTTGTCCACCTTAAGTACCTCATCGTCGGTCTCCTCCACAATTTGGACATTGTGAGTGGTGGTGTTGGTGAGCCGTGAACCGTTCGGTTTCCCTGTACCACGAGTGTGGGCGTGGGTAGCGCTCTCAGGAACGACCCCAGATGGGTCGTGCACGACCTTGGGAGGGTCAGTCTTGAGAGTACTACGGTGGGTGTGTGAATCCCGAGTGGTCTTGTTGCGAATGATGGGTGGTGGGTTCGGATCCACGGGATTCTTGCCCTTTAGTGAATGTCGCAAGAGATTCGCGGCCTCGGACGCTTGTTGTTGGATGTGGGGCTTGATTTGCACTTTAGGGGCCGGCACACTAAGTGTGAGCCTAGCATTGGCCTCGGCGAGTTGCCTAAATAATAGTTGGTTGTGCTCTTCGGCGGCCCGTGTTCGATCTTGTAGCGCCCGTAATTGTTCGGAGATGTATTGCAACGCCGTCATCTCGGTAGCATTAGGAATTGGTGGTGGTGGTGGATCGCGTGGATTGTGTTGTTGGTTGCTCTCCTCATTGTCGTTCCCTCTTGAAGATCCCGAGGGCGACCTAGGAGAAAGACGAGCCATCGAGAGTATCAAGTGCAGAAAAACGGCTTGGCCTCGAGATATCCAAGTAAAAAACGCCCAAGAGATCTAACACTCGTGTGTAAGGCTTTGGGAGTTGGTTGGCTTAGGCAAGTGATTCGGCTTATTTTGTATGGGTTAACTCTTTTTTTTTAGAGCTATATTGAGTGTGTTTAGGTTAGAGTTGTGCGTACTTGTAATATCTAGGCCGAAGACACAAGAATGCAAGAATCAAGAGTTTTAAGGCCTTTTGAGCTGTCTTCCCGACACCACTTGCTTGCAAAGGCTATATCTGGAGCTACAGAGGTCGGATTGAGCTGATTCCGGTGCCAATGGAAAGCTAACTTCAAGGGATTCAATTCATCTTTTTACACCGAAGTCAGATTCCAAGCCGAAGATGGTCAAAACAGCCTCCAAAGTGACGCCAATGGTTCTGTCCCGATACCGCGACCGCGGCGGCTACCGAGACGACTTGTTCCTTTCTGTTGCGAAAGCGCGGTCGCGGTGGTGACGACGCGACCGCGGTGATGCCGAATCCGAAGCGGGCCGAAATCTTTCTATCTTGTTTCCTTTTCTATATTTTGTCTCTTTCCTTATCTATCTCGTGGAGCTTGTTCCTTGGGCTATTTAAGGAGGAGGCTGCCTTAGGTTTTAGATACATTCTACCTCTTACCTTCTACCTTCTTTCTCAATTAATTCTTTAGCTTATTTTAGTTATGGAGAGCTAGTCTCCTTGGGATTGTTCAAGGGAGAAGCTCTGATGTATGAACTCGTGAGGTTTTGGTAATTGATTTCTATCATTTGGTTGATATTGATTCTCTTGTGCTTCATTATTATGAATGTTGATTGTTTCTCTAGGAGTAGCTAACCTATTGAATTGATTGATGTTCTACTGTTTGATTAGGTTTGGACCGTGGACAAAACTAATCTGTGAAAACAACTTAACCTAGACCCGTTGTCTATGCAACTAGGATTAAGAAGATAATTGATTGTTTTATCTTGCAATTGACTCGTAGCTTGATTGTTTGATATTATATCCTGCATATCCTTGTTCTCTATGCTAATTCTAGGTTAAGCGTCCTTGCCTAGGGTTATAGAATTGCTTGGACCGTGGACTTGCGATTGTTAATGATCAGGATAGGAATTAACCATAGGTGTGAATGAAATCAATGGATAAATCTATGATCGAGGGATTATATCATGAGTGGATCTTTTGAATGAACTTGTCTATATATCACTTGTTTCCCATATTTGTATGTTTGTTTATTTGTTTGTTTTGTTTTCTTAGTTTAGATTAGTTTAGATCTTTTCTCCTAAATCCCCCTTATCTTTGGTTGATAATTGTATTAATACTAGAAGCCATAGTTCTCTTGGGTTCGACCCCTTACTTGCTTGCTATACTTAGTTTGTAGTTTGGGTTATTTATCTTTGATCTTGGCACGACGACTTTAGCCGAGTCAAATTTTGGCGCCGTTGCCGGGGAACTTTGGTTTCTTTCTAGTATTAATATTTTTGTTGGCTTTGTGTGGACCTATCTTACGGTCCACACTTGTATAGTCTAATGTCTTGCCGTAGGTTTTGTGAGTTGCAGGAGGAACCCTTTCATGAGTACTTCACTAGGGGCCATCAAGAATTGCTCGACCTTCCTACTTGGGATGCTTTATGTCACATCTTACTTGGAATGAACCTTGAGACTGAGATAATGGTGTCTAACAAGACCAAAGAAGTTTGACTAGCCCCCGGCGTGGACCCCATAGAAAAATGGAGGCTCCTTTGTAAGATCCGAGACTACGAGGTCAAGGAGCTAGCTTTTGTCGAAGATCCGCGCCCGCGCTCACCAATCCGCGCCCGCGGAAATTCGACAGAACCGACAGAGTTTTCATCGGATGAAGAGCCGCGACCGCGCTGCTCTGAGCCGCGACCGCGCTCCCTTGAGCCGCGACCGCGCTCCCTTGAGCCGTGACCGCGTCCCTTTGAGCGGGACTGCGGAAATACCCTAGGGTCATCCCTTGAGTTCTCCGGAGTACAGCGAGCGCGCCAAGCATGTCGTGAGGTCTTCGATGCCCCCAGTTTCGAATGCGCCACGGTCGAAGGGCCATACTACCTTCCTCACAGCTCAGACCCTGTTTCGGATGAGGAAACGGAGGATTTCCCCCTGGAGGAGAACCGCGCCCGCGACCCGCAAACCGCGCCCGCGGCCTCTGAAGAGGTTTGTCTGCCGATGCGCAAGCACAAGTCCTCACCCCCCAGGCACGTTCTTACAAGGCCGAAAGAATCCACTTAGGATGACGGGACAACAAAAGAAGTTGATTGGGCGATATTTGGTGAATTTTGGGATGGTTTGGAGCAAGAGGAGGTTCGAGATGATGTTATGGAGATTTCTTCTTCACCTTCAGAAACCTTCGTATCCCCTTCCATGGAGATTCCTGAGGTCAGCCTTGATGATCCCTGTATCCTTTACTCCACTTCTTCTCTCTCTTTTGATCCTGACTTTGTTCTTGCATGTCAATCTTTCATTAAGGATTCTATCTTTGAGCATGCTAGGGTAGATGATGAGTCCTATATTTTATTTGATGATAGTGATAATTCAACTAGGGGATTTGCATGTTTTGCTGAATACTTTGAAAATCACTTAAATCACCAACTTGGTTTCACTCTAGAAAATCTCACCCTAATTGCTCAAGCATATTTGATAGGTTAAAAAGAAGTTTGAACTATTTCTTATTTCTTGTTAATTTGTCAACATGTTACTTGTCCTGCTGTAAGATAGCTGTGCAGGACTTTGATTTGATGCTCAGGGCATTGACGATGTCTGATCATGAAGACGTCGAGCCAACGACGTTAAACAATAGCGCTGCTTGGGAGGCAACCCAAGGATTAGATAGACTGTTTTCCATTCTTAGCTTAGGTTATTTTTGCTTTATTCGGACTAATGTGCAGGTACTAGGTCCGAAAGGACATTCTGGTGCAAAACCGCGCCCGCGGCAGCCATACCACGACTGCGGCAGAGCACCAGACCCGATGTACAGGTACTAGACCCCCGTGGTCGCGGTCCTCACGCCGCGCCCGCGGAGGCCCCTGGTTCGAGAGATCGAAAAAAAAGAAAAAAAAAGAAAAAAAAAGAGAAAAAAAAAGAGAGCAAAAAGGGAAAAAAAAGAGGACTTTTTGTTCCCATTCTATATCTATATCTTTTCATCTATCTATATCATTCTATTCCATCTTTTATCTTTCCACCCCTTCTAATTTTTCTTTCCATCCATCTTTGTAAATCCATTCTTTTGGCTATGTGTAAACGCCTAAGTATGGGGGAGCTTTGTTCCCCCGAGAGTTCTCTTCTCCACGGCTCGAGTTCAAGTGTTTGTCCATCTTCCAAGAGACGAGCCAAGATACGAAGGTTGCTTACACATCACATTGTTTGAGACGAAGTCGAGACATTGTCCCTGCACGAAGACCGCGCCCGCGGTGAACCACCAAGCGATGACTTCGCTCTCTGCCATGATTCCGCGCCCGCGGTTAGGCCACAGACTTGGATTACGAAGTTGCATTCTTCTACCACCTTTGAAGAGTTCTTCCATTCCACCTCTCTTCAATCGTTTGTGAGTCTTCTGATATACCTTTCTCCTCGCTTCTATCCTTTCTCTTTGCTTCATTGAGGACAATGAAGGATTTAAGTATAGGGGGAAGGAGTACTCGCATTCGCTTATCCTAGTTAGCTTAGTTACAGATTTGCTTCAAGTTTTTGATTTTCTTCTTTTCATGGAGCACTTGCACCATATTTTTTACATAATAAAGAAAGAAAAAGATAAAGAAAAAAAGATAGAGAAAGCCATAAATATTGAAAAAAGGCATATGAAATCCTGGGATGAGTCGAAAACCCGAAAGGGCGGCTCAGGTAATAAGCAGGTAACCCGGACCAGCATTAGGCTGGGGTAATATGAGGTTTATGAGTGATTGTGAGCATTTGTGAGCACACCTTGAGAAAAATGAAAAGAGCGGTTAGGTGAAAACCCGAAAGGGCGCCTAAGCAGAATTGAGCGGAAAAATATGAGTGTTTTAGGATCATTCTTGCTTGGGGACTTTGGGGCTTACATGTTAGATTTGGGTAGATCCTAGGTTGCTCTTTCATGTTTTTAGAGCTTGAGTGTTATATCTTGTTGTGAGGTGTGTGTTCGAGCTTCATTGTTTTACGCTCATGATTTCTCTATTGTTTTGGGTTCGGGTTGTGAGTTGAGTGTTTTTATCTTCTCTTGTATTTCCTGAGATCTTAGATGTGCTACCTTGTCATATTTGGTTTAAGCTTACTCGAGGACGAGCAAGATCTAAGCATGGGGGAATTTGATTCGGCCTATTTTGTATGGGTTAACTCTTTTATTTTAGAGCTATATTGAGTGTGTTTAGGTTAGAGTTGTGCGTACTTGTAATATCTAGGCCGAAGACACAAGAATGCAAGAATCAAGAGTTTTAAGGCGTTTTCAGCTGTCTTCCCGACACCACTTGCTTGCGAAGGCTATATCTGGAGCTACAGAGGTCGGATTGAGCTGATTCCGGTCCCATTGGAAATCTAACTTCAAGGGATTCAATTTATCTTTTTAAACCAAAGTCAGATTCCAAGCCGAAGATGGTCCGAACAACCTCCAAAGTAACGTCAATGGTTCTGTCCCGATACCGCGACCACGGCGGAGTATCCGCGACCGCGGCGGCTGCCGAGATGACTTGTTCCTTTCTGTTGCGAAAGCGCGGTCGCGGTGGTGACGATGCGACCGCGGTGATGCCGAATCCGAAGCGGGCCGAAATCTTTCTATCTTGTTTCCTTTTCTATCTTTTGCCTCTTTCCTTATCTATCTCGTGGAGCTTGTTCCTTGGGTTATTTAAGGAAGAGGTTGCCTTAGGTTTTAGATACATTCTACCTCTTACCTTCTACCTTCTTTCTCAATTAATTCTTTAGCTTAGTTTAGTTATGGAGAGCTAGTCTCCTTGGGTTTGTTCAAGGGAGAAGCTCTGATGTATGAACTCGTGAGGTTTTGGTAATTGATTTCTATCCTTTGGTTGATATTGATTCTCTTGTGCTTCATTATTATGAATGTTGATTGTTTCTCTAGGAGTAGCTAACCTATTGAATTGATTGATGTTCTACTGTTTGATTAGGTTTGGACCATGGACAAAACTAATCTGTGAAAACAACTTAACCTAGACCTGTTGTCTATGCAACTAGGATTAAGAAGAGAATTGATTGTTTTATCTTGCAATTGACTCGTAGCTTGATTGTTTGATATTATATCCTGCATATCCTTGTTCTCTTTGCTAATTCTAGGTTAAGCGTCCTTGCCTAGGGTTATAGAATTGCTTGGACCGTGGACTTGCGATTGTTAATGATCAGGATAGGAATTAACCATAGGTGTGAATGAAATCAATGGATAAATCTATGATCGAGGGATTATATCATGAGTGGATCTTTTGAATGAACTTGTCTATATATCACTTGTTTCCCATATTTGTATGTTTGTTTATTTATTTGTTTTTTTTTCTTAGTTTAGATCTTTTCTCCTAAATCCCCCTTATCTTTGGTTGATAATTGTATTAATACTAGAAGCCATAGTTCTCTTGGGTTCGACCCCTTACTTGCTTGCTATACTTAGTTTGTAGTTTGGGTTATTTATCTTTGATCTTGGCACGACGACTTTAGCCAAGTCAGCAAGCTCGAGTTCAAGTCAAAGCAAGCAACAAAAACACAACTAGCAATCACAAAGCAAAGGGAGTCAAAGCAATGATGATTATGACAAGGAGATTTGAGTTGCCTTATTTTGGCTTTCTCAAACCGAAACAAGCGACTCGCTTTAAATTTTTTTTTTTGTGTTTCGTATGGATTTTATCCTCTACGAATGTGTTTTTCTTTAATGCAAAAACAAGATACAATCGTACGGATTTTATCCTCTACGAAGGATGGAATGAAATAGACTCAATTATTGTTACCTAAGCATGCAAAAGCTAGGGCAATGTGCAAGCAATAACAAGAATCGAGCAAGGTGGGGTTTTGTTTTTTAATAATCGTACTAATGCAGCAAAAAAAAATTCAGGAAAAAACTAGATGAATTGAAGGGATGATGGAAAACCTAGTTTAACAAAACAATGAAGGAATGGAGAAAGACACACGACATGCTTGAACAAGTGGGGTAAGAGACTTACACGACCTCTCAGCTCTGATACCAGTTGATGCGCTCTCG
The DNA here is from genome assembly GCA_934048045.1 of Polygonum aviculare. NCBI lineage: Eukaryota > Viridiplantae > Streptophyta > Magnoliopsida > Caryophyllales > Polygonaceae > Polygonum > Polygonum aviculare. The sequence continues at coordinate 19,560,447 of OW204025.1, read as the reverse complement.
TCCTCGTAGAAGGCTTGAGAGTGTGATAGGATCGCTAAGATCGCCTTGGTGGTCTCTTCGGAGTTCGTGGAAGCAAGTGATAAACAACCTTCAACGTGATGAAGGTGGATGAGTGGTGGTTAACTCCACGTTAAAAAATAACTAAAACTCGTTCAACGTGATGAACAAGCACGACACGCACGTGAGGTGTCTCGGCGCGAGCTAGGGCTCGGAACAAGGGTGAACGCACGGTTTGGGGTTAGGAGATTCACTCGACTAAGCCAAGCAATTCTTCAATTATGCATTAAGAGTTATGAGTACAATTGCAAGGCTTAAATAGAAGAGAAACTAGGCTAGATCTAAACTAGGAAAGAGAATTCTATCTTGTGCAAAATATAGAGTTTTCTCCAAAATAAAACAATAAAAGAAAACAAACAAAAGATATAAAACCAAATTGTATCTCCAAAATCCAAACTAATAACAAGGAAATAAACCTAAATAAGGATAGGACGGATCTTGTCTTGGGAAGCAAGAAACATGCGGACGCGAGAAAGGAAGGCTCAGGATCGACCCAAAAGGGGTCGTGCACGACCCTGGGAGGGTCGGTCCTGAGGGGGCTTCACAACTCCATCCTGGCACGACCCTATGGGGTGTCGTTCCTGACAGTGGTGCAAGAGGTTGGGTCGTGCTCGACCCTAAATAGGTCGGTCCTGAGACTTGCACCTAAATGGGTTACGCCGTCTTCATGAAGATAGGTGATGGTGATGTCCTTGGAGACTTCGATGGACCCTATGCTTGCCATGGCTCGGGTGATGATGGAATGGGTGGCGCGGGCCACTTGTTTGTCACGACTCCGGGTGATGGGGCCGTTGGAGTGAACTTGTAGACCGTCCTCCTCGTCCTTGGCCGACATGGTGGGTGTGAGCGCATCAGAATCCTAACATCTCTCACCTCAAAGTCTTTGCGTGCAAATGTTTTATCCACAACAACGGCAAAGACAACATCGGCAAGTTCGATGCTAGGAGTGATGAAGGAATATTTCTTGGATACTCCCTCCCAAGCAAAGCCTATAGAGTCTTCAACAAAAGGACTCTTAAGCTTGAGGAAAGTATTCATGTAGTATTTAAGGAGAACTCATTTAACAAGAAAGAATCAAGTAAGAAAGAACGTCGTTCCTCTCCTAAGGACGATGATGAAGATGATGAAGAAGAACCAAGCTGGTCCACTGGAAAATACTATGTTCCTAGGAACGCCCCTGAAACCCGTGATAAAGTTTCTATCGGAGTCCCTAGTGAACAACAAGAGCCCTCTCAAACTTGGTCGCTAAACCAAGTGGAAGCCGCTGAGTCTAGTCAACAATCTAAGAGAAACAAGGTTTGGACCCTCGTCCCTCGTCCTAAAAACAAATACATTATAGGGACGAGGTGGGTCTATCGAAATAAGCTTGATGAGAGTGGCAGAGTTTCAAGAAACAAAGCAAGGCTTGTGGCTCAAGGCTATAGGCAAGGGGAAGGGATTGATTATGATGAAACCTTTGCTCCTGTCGCTAGAATTGAAGCTATACGTCTTCTTATTGCATTCGCCGCTCATAAGGGGTTCAAGCTATTTCAAATGGATGTCAAGACTGCCTTCCTCAATGGCAAGCTTAAGGAAGAGGTGTACGTTACTCAACCCCCTGGTTTTGAGAACGCTGACTACCCCGATCATGTGTACTTCCTGGACAAGGCGCTCTATGGACTCAAGCAAGCCCCTCGTGCTTGGTACGATAGGTTTGCGCCCTTTCTCTTGTCAAAATAGGTACACTCGAGATAACATTGACAAAACCCTATTTTTAAAGAAAGTCCTTAAAGATGTTTTGATTGTCCAAGTCTATGTCGATGACATAGTATTTGGAAGCACTAACATGAAACTTGTAGAGGAATTCAAGAACTTGATGAGTAGTGAGTTTGAGATGTCCCTCATAGGAGAACTCAACTTCTTCTTGGGACTCCAAATTACTCAACTCAAAGATGGGACGCGCATTCACCAACAGAAGTACATTCGTGAAATGCTAGAGAAGTATGGGATGAACACGTCCAAACTCATAGATACTCCCATCTCTCCAAACACTCGCCCCTTTTCTGATGAAGAAGGAAAGAGTGTGGATCAAAAGCTCTACAGAGGAATGATAGGATCTCTATTGTACTTAACTGCGAGTCGTCCCGACATCATGTTCCCTGTATGCTTGTGCGCTCGATTTCAAGCCAATCCAAAAGAGTCCCACATGCAAGAGGTCAAAAGAATCTTCAGATACATCAAGGGACAGGACGATCTCTGCCTTTGGTATCCCAAAAGGACGTCCCTCAACCTTGTAGCGTACTCTGACGCAGATTACGCTGACCATGTGGTGGATAGGAAGAGCACCTCTGGAATGGCTCAATTCCTAGCCTCTTGCCTTGTATCATGGGGATCCAAGAAGCAAAACTCCGTGGCACTTTCAACCGCGGAAGCTGAGTACGTTGTTGCTGCTTTGTGCTGCTCACAAGTCCCTTGGATCAAGCACCAACTGGAAGACTATGGTACGTTCCTTGATACTGTCCTTATCTTGTGTGATAACACTAGTGCTATAAGCATTGCCAAGAATCTTGTTCATCATTTTAGAACCAAGCATATTCATATAAGACATCATTTTCTTCGAGATAATGCTGAACTTGGGTTAACTAAGAGTAGATCATATTAGGATTGAGGACCAAGTAGCCGATATTTTCACAAAAGCACTTGATAGACGTCCCTTTGAGCATCTTAGGTTGCTCTTGGGGATGATAACTTTTAAATGATCAAGTCCCGTTCTATTATTCCCTCAATGATTGGCTATGTTTTGTTGAGAACTTGTTTTAAAGAATGCATGCATTTAAAGTCATCTTGAAAGGACGATAGTCTAAGACATGTGTTTTGCTTTTGTTTTGAACGCCTTTCACTTCTCTTTTGATCTCAAGAGTATCCCTGATCACCCAACGCTCATTATAAGCCGAAATGATGGGAACTCTAAGCTTACCCAAGTTGAGAATCTTGCAAACGCGTCTTATGAGCCTTCTTTGTTTTTACTTTACGGGACGTACTTGTTTGATTTTCAAAAATGGTTCTAAGTGATTAAAGGGAAGCTTGTCGAAGTCTAAAGGACGCATATTCAGATTTCTAAGAGTCAGTTTATTGAGTTCAGTATTGGGACACAGTAGTTCAGCTCTCAAAAAAGGGTGTGTGCTTTTGAAAGGACGCCAAGACAGAGTCCTATGCAATTGTGTGGAAGTTTGAAATTTGAAAACGGGAAGGTGAACCAGCGCGGGGATTTCGGACGAAAATCTCGGGATCCGTGTAACGGGTGCAAAACAGTTGATACTTAGCGAAGAAGTATTACACGTGTTGGGAAGCGGGTGGAGGAAGCCAAAGAAAAAGACCATGTTGCCCCTGTCTTTCCTTCGTCTTCTTCCTATAAATAGTCGTTGCCCTCCTCTGCAACAACTCTTCGCTCCCTTGCATGTTTACACAAATCCGGAAAATTTCTCAAAATCTCCCAAAATCTTTCTCCCAGATCTCGAAATTACCCAATCTCAAACCCTAATCTCCACTATATAAACCCCTCAAATCTCAAATGGCAAACACCAGAAACCAAAGCAAAACCCCCTTACCCTCTTCGTCTTCAGCGGCGGCGAGATGCACAACTCCGATTAAAGGTCGGTCGCCGATGGAGCCAAGATCTAGAGATGTCCGACGGCCTGACTCATCTAGAAACCCCCATTCTTCCCATTCTCAACCACAGCACCGCCCACCCACCACCTCTCCTCAATCTCAACGTCAATCCCAGCCACCCAAACACCAAATTCCCCTTCCACAACGCTTCAAATTCCTGGAAACCCCTTTCAAGCCAGAGGCGGATGTCGCTAAGGGACGCGCCATGAGACTGCCCTCTCAACCTCTCTGCCGTCCCAAGCTTAACCCTTTGGTAGAGGACTGGTTGTTGAAGGAGCCCAAGACCCTTGGCAACATCTGCCAAAGGGCCGTTCTCCAAAACTACCCTCCTCATATCCAACGCCTCCTCCACTACTTTACCTTGACCTATGTTACACCTCGCTTGAGGGAAACCAACTTCACCAACCCCCCTTTCGCTGTCCCTTCCATCATTGGAAGTGAATTTAAAGGGACGATTGAAGAGCTCCTCAGCATCCTTCCAGACATTGCTGAGTTCTTAGTCGCTCCTGAAGGGTCGGTCCCCTCCAAGCGCAAAAGAAAGTCCTCTCCTCCCCCTCAAAAGCTAAGAATCAAATCCTCCTCCTCCTCTCAACCCAAGCCTATCCCTACCAAACCTCCTCCCGGTCCCAAAAGACGCCTTAAGACTTCTGCTGAGCTTGAAGGTGTGTCAGATGAGCAGATGGCGGCGATGCATCTTGCCGAGCTCAATGAAGAAAAGGAGCAGTTGGCCAAGAAGGACCAAGCAGAGAAGGACGCCGCTGCTGAGGCGTCCTCAAAGAAGAATTATGTGTTGGTTCTTCCTCCTCCTCCACCAAGGACTGAGGACGTGCCAACAACTACTGTGGATCCGCTGGAGACGGAAATAAAGGCGGACCTGGCAAAGCCAATGCCCAAGGTCATAAGGGACGCTCCTCCCTCGCAGGTCCAGGCCAAGGACGCTGCGCCCACTATTATAAATGTGGAGGAGTCCCCCGCCAAACAGCCTCCTCCTCCAGCCGCTCAAGCTTCTGCTCCTCTTGCCCCCATAAAACCACTCCCTCTCCTCCCAGAATGAAATCTCATACTCCTCCTCCTACTGAAATTATTGCGGAAGAAGTACAAGTCCAAGGGATGCCTTCAGCTGAAGTCCCTACGGAGTCCTTGGCAAAGACTCCTGCATCGGATGCCCATGTACAAGTTGGGGCGTCCGGTGAGAAGGACACGGAGATGGCCGAGTCCCAAGATCAACGGGACGAGGCCTTTGATGACAAAGATGCTAATCCTCAGGATGAGGAAAATGAAGATGAGGATGGAGATGAAGAGGACACTGGTGATGAGGTGATCATTACCGGTAATGGAAACAAGAAGAAGAGGCTCAAGAAGATCTTGAGGCCACTTCTCTTTGATGCTGATTTTTTAAGGGAGAATGGACGCACTGAATTCCTTGAGCTGCTAGAATTTCAAGGATGGACGCATCTGGGCGCCGAGGCTACTACCGTCGACCCGGACCAGGTTAAGCTCTTCTATTCAAAGTTTGAAGTGTCCGAGGTCAAGGGCAAGCCTCAAGGGACTTTTGAAATTGATGGGGACGAGTACTCAATCGCTGAGGGCACCGTCCACAACTTGTTAGGCCTGCGTCCCTCCACTCCTGATGCTCTCCATGACTTTCCGTGCAAGACCTTTGGCCGCTTCAGCCAAGAAGAGATCTTCAACAGCATATTCAATGGGAAGCAGCCGCTGGCCAAAGACAGGGTCGCCCACATACTCTCCAAACCGGGAGTCCTTGCGCATCACTTCATAGTGCGCATGGTCGTCCCTCGACAAGAGAACAAGTCCATAGTGTAGATAACTGACAGTATAATATTGGACGCCTTCTTGAACCGCCAGCCAATCAATTTGGCGAGAGTAGTGCTGGAGCATATGGAGAAGTGTACAGGTGGTCGTCACTCTCTCCCCTACCCTGGGCTTGTAAAGAAGATCCTTGTGCAGCTCGCTCTCTACGCGCCTAAGGAGGAAAGAGTCTTTGGCATCCATTGGGACGTCAAGCAGATGACGGCGCCTCCGGTGGGAAAGATGAGATATGGTGAGGAGCTTCCCTCGGTTAAGAAGCAACTTGTCAGAGAGAAGAAAGAGGCTGAGTTGAGGGCTGCTTAGGCTGCTGCCGCTACTGAGGCTGAAGGTCAGGAAAATGTTCAAGTCTTGGGGACGCACGTTGAGGCTGAGAACGCTGATGAAGAAGAGCCTGAAGATGAGAACGTTCCTGCTATGGCCGAGAAGTACTCCCACAAGGAACTGCTGTGTATGATGATCGAGAATTAGTGTATGATGATTGATCTCATCCAGCAAGTACATGATACTCTCCGCCGCAACACTGACCTCATGGAACGCTCCATCGATCTCAACGCTCAAACCTTGAAGGCTCTTGGCAAGCGTCCTCGTTGATTGCTCCTCCGGTCCTCTCCCTGAAAAACTTAATCTTTTTCTGTGTTATGATAAGACTTTTTGGATATGTTGGTTGTTTTTCTAAACATTGGTGATGAATGTATGTAACCTTTAAACTCTCTCTTTTTGCACTCTATGGTTTCGTGAATGGCATTCATTAGTCTTGCTTCTCATTTTGTCTAAGCGTTCTTTCCTTTAATTATGACTTTGTGCTTGCATGCTTTATCACTTGTTCTCCTTTTCGATGATGCCAAAAGGGGGAAGTACAGTTTTGCAGAGATGCATTCGTTTTTAAGCTATCATAGAAAGCATGTGTTTAGGGGGAATTTCGGCCAAGTCCAAAGCACGCTAGTACAAGAATAAGTTAGGACGCACTTGAAAAATGATTTGCATGTTAATCTTCATCAAAGGACATTAAAGTGTAGTTCCTCTTGCTAAAAGCTTTATTTCTGTGCGCATTGTTTAAAGAGTTTGTCATCATCAAAAAGGGGGAAATTGTTGGAACGATATTAAGGACGCCAGTCATTAATATCTAACCAAGAATGATCGTCCCTAGTTTTGATAATGACAAACTCAAAGGTATTTGATGAGTTGTCCAAGTATTGATCTCAGGTAAGTCCAGAGGACGCACATGAATGACAAGGAAAACAAGTGAACAAGAGTCCCTAAGCAATACGGACACACTCCATCAGAACTTCCAAAGCTGAACAAAAGAATGGAGTCCCTGCGAGATAAGACGGCGTCCTCATTGAGTAGGGACGCACGCCAAAATACGGAAAAAGTTCAAATTCAAACAAAGGCTGCCCCAATATGATTACATCATAATCGGCCGTAGTCCTCAGAAGGAAGCTTCCTATGTTTGGGCAAGTGTGAACACTTCCAAAGATGTCGCTTTCCAGAAGATGGTCCCCTGACCACGCGGAGGCTTCCTAAGCGTCAACAGAGTTGACTTCCTCAAGATGCAAATCGCAGTGTTGAAGGAATACGACGGATCCTGCAGAAGCTTCGAAGGACGCTACAGGACAAAAGCCACTACCGCTATAAATACCCCCCCCCCAAGGGTTATGCATAGCGGTGTGGACTTTGAAGGTTTTCTCTCGAGCTCACTCCCGAAGCATTCAAGTTCAAGAACGAAGATCAAGAAGATCAAGTGAGCTTGAAGCGAGAGAAGAAAAGTCCAACCATATTAAATCCAAACCAAACCACAAAAGTGTTAGAGAGTTAGTTTGTCTCTCACAACGCATTGTGAGGGACGTGAGTGTTTAGCAGCCTTATAGCTAAGAGAGTTAGGTTACTTGTTAGGCTCAAAGGAGAGTTACTAGTGAGGCTAAGGACGCACGCTTAGCTCAGAGAATTGTAACGGTTCGCCAAAGTTGTAAGGACTCTCTCTGAATAAGATAAGGACGGTTATTCGAAAATCCTCCAACGAAGGTAGAGGTTTACCCATAAGACTAGTTGGTCTTAGTGGGGTTCCTCTATAAATCATTGTGTCCTTTATCTTATTCGTTTTCCTGTTTAAGTCGTTTTATTTCGCTACATTTAAGGACGCCCTTATGATCCAACAGCAAGAGCGTGGACAAGAGCGCATCACCTGTTCAATAAGAGAAATTGGAATATAAAAGGCCAATATATATCATTTCAAAATCTACGAGCAACGGGAATATCAACGATATTGTCAGAGTGTGGGGATCGTCTAACTAACTTTCTAGTTTGAGAGATATACCATTAATTTCAAGCCCTAATATACAACCATATAACAAAAAAATTAAGAATTGTATTTTTTTTACAATTGATGAATGGATATCACATTCCACTCACGTAACAGTTTAACTAATGACTATTGTGAGCGTGTAACTTAATCGTCATAAATATTGTCGCAATTATCCAGCAATAAAGGTATCCTTACTTATTTATTAAGCTTTCTATCTTTTCCCTATCTTCTATTAAACTAAATGTGGTGGTTAAGCGTTATAATGAAAGGTTTTATCTTATCATAAAGATAGAATTAACGGTGGATTGGGCTCCAAGATTTCGCTTGACCTTGTCTCTTCTATTACAAATACATGGACTCTCCATGTAAGGAGAGGTATCTTGTATCTTTCTAGCTTTTCGCAATTTCTTCTCCTTTACTCTCGCACTCGACACGATGGATACTTTTTTGACTTAGGCTTCGGAGGTGAATTAGGGGGTCCCCGTCCCCTTTGTCCATTGTTTTGCAGGACCTAGGTCATTCAAGAAGGTTGAAGACGAATGAAGAAGAAGGAGCCCTTATAAGTGGATTAAAGGCGAATTTTTGTGCACTTACAATTGGCGCAATATGTGGGAAACAACAATCAATCCATAATTATGGTGCTGAAATCTATCCCTAAAAATCAAGAAGTGATCTTTAACGATTCTGCGGCATTCACGCAAAGCAAATTAAGTGATTTTCCCTCGGCGAAGCCCGATATTCGCTCGGGCGATCAAACCCTAACGCATATTGATCCCGATATTCGCTCGGGAAATCAGACCATATCGCGATCCGAGTAACGCGCCTTGCCCAGATTCGAGTCAAGGAACTTGAATTTTCGATCCTTGGAATTTCCCGGTTCAAGAATTATTTTAGAATGTTGATCCATGAAGTTGCTCTATTTGAAAATCATTGTTGATTATCGATCCAATGAAAACCCTACAGCAATACCGATCACGAACTCAAGACGCGTATGTGTATACACGTACGTACATGAATTTGGAGGAATTAAACCCTCTCCCTTTGCACATTGGCAAACTGATGTGGATTAAGCCACTAATGTTGATTAAGGAGTCCGTAATGCAAAATCAACAAGCCTAGTGACGTGATGACGTGACGATGATCTCAGTTTGGAAATTGAAGATTGGCAACTTACTAATTCACGAAGGAGTTCGTACGTGACACGCATACACACATATGTACGTTGATCAGCACACCTCACGTATATATATTGGCGGACGTGTGACGAATATTCATGCCGTACACATAATTAATCAAGAAGGCAGAAACTTTGGATTAATAAAGATATATGTGTTGATAAGCCTTGATCAATTGATAAAAGTTCAATCTTTGATCACGAGTAAAAGGCGAGTCACATATTGAAGATGATGAGGAAATTGGATTGATTAATTTGTCGATTAGTCAAAATAAAATCTTGATCTCAAGGATTCCTTAGCCAAGCGAAACCCTAATTTGTCGGGCGAAACCCTAATTCGCAATCCCGATCGCGATCTCATACAACAAGTTTGAAGCCCAAAGATCAAAACCCATGGTGGATGAAGAGAAGTCCAAAGTATATTTCTTGACGAAGAAGAAAGCCCTAAACTTTAGGGTAAGAGGCGAAGACCAAGAGATTACGCAAAGGTGGGGATCCTAACTCCAATCAAACCTTAAGCGTCGTAGTGTCCAAGACAGAGTCCTCTACCGGGGCAAGAGATCGGGCCTGAGACATCAACCAATCAAGACGGAAACAAGGATTGCACGAGCGGCGACGATCAAGACTCTCTTGATCGTTCGTGTCCGATTCCAAAGTCAAACCACGAGCACCGCCATCCATCCGCGAGCACGGATCAACACGGTCAGAACGACCGATAGATTCACCGATCGTGCTTCCGACTCGCTTTTTGGGAGTTACGCTTATCGGATTTGGATGATCCATATATCGTTGGAAAGAGGAAAATATAAGCTACAATTCGTCTTTAAACATTATCCCAAAAATCGCACTTGAAAGGCATAGAAAAGGCGTTCGAATGCTGCTGTAATGCGCGAAGTACACATGACAAACCAAGTCTACTTCCAACGCTTCGTTCGCACTTTATGTCCATGGAAAGCTTGAGAAATTATCTACAACTTTTATGTTCACATCAACAACAGAAGAGCGCTCATACCAGGTCCAAAATCGTAGTTCAAGACAGACAGTCTTGTACCCGTAACAAATTCAGTCGTCTATGTTGGGAAAACTCTTTCGGAAGCTACGGTCGTCCGATCAAGATGAATCAAGATGTTCTGGAAAGATAACGAGGAGCATTACGTTTTGTCTTCGGAAGTCAAAGCGAGAATCTCACTCTAAGTCAATCGAATCTGGACACAAAAAATGCAGTCCAAAAATCGAGCCAAAGAGATGACGGGTCAATCGATGCACTTGACAGTTGTGCCAATCACCGAGACACCGTGACAAGATTTGGTAACATCGTTGACCTTTTCTTTCAATATTGATTTTATATTGTTGGACCACGAATGTTTGCGTGGACGATAGAGTGGTCAGGAGTCCATCGACACGAAGCTCGACAAAGGGAGCCACTGACTTCAATGTATTCGTTGACGGGAAAGCATAAAGCCTAGTGAAGTCGTCCTAGGGCTAACAACAACAGAGAGAGAGGATGACTCCTTATCTAAGGCAAAACCGCGATCGTGGCACCAAGCACTGCGCGCACGGTTCAAAATTCTACGACCGCAGATGAGCATTGAAAGTCGCTTGCTCTAATCGCACTGCAGCCCACGTGGGCACGATAGTGGAGACCCGACCTCCCCAGCATAGGGACCTCGGGATTGGGAACCTCTTTCCGCGTGTATCTCGCTCTAGAGATCAATTCACCCTGGCATTTTGGATGTCCAACGATCGGCACCTCAATCGAAACAACAAGTTATGGCCTCGGTTAGCAGAACACCCTCTATACGCTTCTTGGATAAGAACGTCCTACCTGTGAGACCTCAGGTCTCATAATCTCGTGTAGATCCGATTTGTAGATCAAATTCTTTATTCGCGTAAGTTTCGGGACAAAACTTTTCTTAAGGGGGGTAGTATGTAATACTCGGTTTCGATCTGTCCTATATCGGTCCCGTTTTCTTGACCTGCAAGCTACTTCTTTCTAGTCTTCGGGGTAGAGTGAATAACCATAAAATATCTAGTAATAGATATCCTCATATAAACGTATTGATAACTTAATTAACGTATAGTAGATCTTAGCCAAAAACTTCCTTATCCATTCTATCGGGGATCTAAATAGCTAATAGAGGCAAATTAATTAAATTGAAACAGCATGATCTTATCTTAACTAATGCCTCCTAGAGATCAATTAGGATCGTAACCACTCTCGTGAGCTCCCTAGCCTATGTTTTCAACTGGTCTTCCGGGTTCCTTGCGTATCGTTCTCGCGTCTACTCCAATTCTCTCTTGGATTGATTATTTTGTCTTCAAACCGGTAAGCTAGACTCGCCATTGTCTTCTTCCTCTGTATCTCGTACAATTCCCTCTGCTTACTCTCTGTCTGTCGTTCTTCCGGGCGGTCATCGGTCAGGAATCTCTAACCGTCCCCAATAGCCGCCGTGTCCATCGATTTTTCGTCGTTGGTTTTCGCCGAAGTTCTCGCGGTTCGCCGGTAAAACCTATTCCTTTCCCTTTTTCGTTTCTGGTTGCTTTCGACATCTCAACGGGAGTCTCCCCGTCTTGTTCTTCCTCCAGATCCACTCGTGTCGCGGCGTCGTCGTGCGGAGCCGTCATTCCTCGTCGTTTCTCGGTGAGTTGGGTTCCGCTCCTTTCCATCATTGTCGGGCGGGGCGGAGTAAAGGCCAGGTCAGTGTGGGTGCGAAGGAGAGTGGTGCCGGTGCAGTTGAGAGTGAGAACGGGTGTCGAGGGCTGGGTCGCCGTCGGAAACGGCCGGGGAAGTCGAGCGTTCCAGATCTGCCGTGGGTGGCGGTAGCGGCGAGGGGGAAAGCGAGAGCGGTCGAGAGAGAGGGAGGCGGAGCGGTCGTCGGAGCGGCCAGGGTAGTGTCGGGTTGGTCGGCGAGGTTCTGGAGAGGAAAGAAAGGAGGCCGGCCACAGGGGTTGAAAGAAAAGGAAGGGAAATAGAGGAGGCAGAGGAATCGGGTGATTAGGTTGAAGAAGAGTGGGTTGTGGGGCCGGCTGACATGGCAGTCAACCATGCTTTTGATCGGGTTTAAGATTTAAGGTTAGGAGTAAGAAGCGGTTTTAGAATGGAGTTGGGCATTAGGGGTATCCGTCGGGTTCGGGTTGGAAGTATTTCGAGCTCTTATAATTCTTTAAATTGTACTTCTTTAGTTCTCCTGATTTATAATAATCGTCCTAGTTAAGAAATGCATTTTGTTAATATCAATTATCGTTTTAGGAGATTGATCTTTCCGGGCTCTTAGCCTTCCTCAGTCGTAGCGAAATTTCTTCGTCTATCAGGTAAGTCGATTTTCGACTTGCTCAGTCCTGTTCTAGCCTGTTAGGATTGCGTGGTAGTTGTGAGATTGGTTTTGGGAACTAGTCCCGATCGATCTTTTAAAGTGTTTTGATATGTGTACTATGTGTAAATGATTTTGGAAACCCGTTTTGAAAGTTGTTATCTATATACGCATATTTCCGTCGTCGTTTTCTCTGTAATGGGCAGCGCTCTAGTGGAGGCTTATTGTGGATGGTTGTGATGAGATGGATGGTTGGATTGAGGATGGATGGTTACGAGATGGCCCGACTCTGAGTCCGGCGTGGGATCGATACGCCGTTGTCATGGCATGTGGTGTTATAGGGGAAGTGCCGCATAGCCTAGGTAGTGTAATAATATGCAGTGTTATAGGGGCAGTGCTGCATACCGTAGGTAGAGTTTCTGATTGCGAGTCGTATGTGATGATACCTGAGTGACTAACTGGATCTAGGATTGGACTAGAGATATGTGTGTGATTGTGGACTTGTTTGCTGACCTTAGTAAAACTGTTTTGAAACGTCTCGTAGCTTCCATGTTGATTCTGACTTGATAGGATAGGATTTGACCCCTCGGGGAACTATTTTTCATTCCAGGTAATGAGGATCCCGTGACCGAGCCTCGGCGAAACAGCGGTGCGGAGCAGTAGTGCGCGTGTCATAGTATTGTGGTTGAGTGTTATTATTAGTATTGCTAGTTTTATTGCTATTTGACTTTGAATTATATTAAGTAAAATTTCAGATGTTTGCCTTTTAGGATAAGTGGTGGAATTTGAGTGTTTCAATTTGGATTTGTTCTTGGGGATTAGTGCATGACAATTTGTTTTAAACTATAATTGTTATTTCATTTAAATACAAGTTGGATGTTTTCTATGTTTTCTCGCCGTTCCCGCGTTGCAAGATCCGAATGTCCGTTGTCAAACCAGCTTGGTAGTGCCTCGTGAGGTCTACTACTGAGTAACACCTTGTCAGAAAGACGGGGTGTTACACTACCTTCAGAGTTGGACGAGATTATACGTTAGAGATCTTTGTCCAAGTCAAGGCTAGGAAGTTTGACTTGAGGGATCATAAGTCTTGGCTATCGCTGGAAAGGATTATACATCAAAGATGTTTTTCTAAGCCAGCTGACTTCAAATATGCACCTCCAAGTAAAGTAGTCTCAAGGCCATCGTCGGAAAAGATCATACGCTCGAGATCTTTGTCCGGGCCTGAGTTGAGAAGCGTACCTCCGAGCAAGATGGAGCCATTGTAATACGAGATTCATAAAGGCATGTCAGAGATAAGGGTCAGAGGTCGCAGTTTGGTGTTCTAAGCTCGTTCTTAGGGATATTGATAGAGCATGCGAGCTAAAAAGTCTCGACGGGAAGGTCGTACCCGGACTTGAGTCGTCGCGGTTATCTGAAATTCGTCCGATAATCTCAAAACCGCGACCGAGTGCGGATTATCACCGCACCCGCAAATTATCGTCGGGCCCTCTCCGCCCACCTTGACTTCGCCGAGGAACGCCGAAACATGGCGGCCATACGCCTCGCAGCCTACCAAGGGGCATCCGAATGGGTCATCTCCCTACACATGAATCACCGGGCTTTTCGAGTAAGTGACTTCGTATTGCGACGAGTCATAGGGAGTGCGTGTGACATCGTAGATGGCAAGCTTGGACCAAGTCACCACTGCGTATGGGTGGGGGCATACAAGATGAAAAGTCTCGTGGGAAGGACGTATCCCGGACTTGGAATGCCGCAAATTTAATGAATTCTTCCCGTAAAACAGTGTCGCGACCGCGAATCGCTCGCCGCACCCGCAGCAATGTCAACCGCGACCGCGGTTTCTTGGTCGCGCTCGCAGATGCGATGACGAAAGGTTTTTCAAGAAGCCCCTTGCGTGGATGTTGAAATTTGAGTATGACAACGAGATAAACACCTCAAATTTTATTTTCTTTTGTTTTATTCTTTTTCAATAAAATCTCGGGTAGTTTTTAACTTTCAAAATCCTTTTTGTTTTGTTTATCCCAACAAAGTTAACTCCGAAGAATCTCGACAAATGACACGAACAAGGGTGAGCTGGGAAGGACGTATCCCGGACTTGGAATGCCGCAAATTTAATGAATTCTTCCCGTAAAACAGTGTCGCGACCGCGAATCGCTCGCCGCACCCGCAGCAATGTCAACCGCGACCGCGGTTTCTTGGTCGCGCTCGCAGATGCGATGACGAAAGGTTTTTCAAGAAGCCCCTTGCGTGGATGTTGAAATTTGAGTATGACAACGAGATAAACACCTCAAATTTTATTTTCTTTTGTTTTATTCTTTTTCAATAAAATCTCGGGTAGTTTTTAACTTTCAAAATCCTTTTTGTTTTGTTTATCCCAACAAAGTTAACTCCGAAGAATCTCGACAAATGACACGAACAAGGGTGAGCTTGGTCGCCCCACGATATTAGCTCATGGATGTACGAATATACGAATATACAAATATACGAATTGGGGATCCTTAATTGTCGATTATCGTCTAATCCGCATGGCCACTCCGTGTAACCACATGTGCATCCTTCAAGTACCCCACGATTTAGTCACGCTAAATAAGTTGTTGATATATGGGCGGGTAACTTAATCGTCATAAATATTTTCGCAATTATCCAGCCATAAAGGTATTTTTACTTATTTATTAAGCTTTCTATCTTTTCCCTATTTTCTATTTAAATAAATGTGGCGGTTAAGCGTTATAATGGAAGGTTCTATCCTGTCGTAAAGATAGAATTAATGATGGAATGGGCTCCAAGATATCGCTTGGCCACATCTCTTCCATTATAAATAAATGGACTCGCCATGTATGGAGAGGTATCTTGTATCTTTCTAGTTTTTCGCAATTTCTTCTCCTTTACCCTCGCGCTCGACTCGACGGATACTCTTTTGACTTAGACATCGGAGGTGAATTAGGAGATCCCTGTCCCCTTTATCCATTGTTTTGCAGGACCTAGGTCATTCAAGAAGGTTGAAGACGATTGAAGAAGAAAGAGCCACCATAAGTGCATTAAAGGCGAATTTTTGTGCACTTACAACTTGGATGGTTTGCACTAAGCTTTGACTACAAAATATGTTTCAATGGTGCAACTAAGAGCACAATGACTGTTTTCTTGCTTAGGAGTGAAAAATTTGCTTCCAGAAATTTAACCTATTTAGGATCAAGTTTTAGGTGAATCGAGCTCTAGTACTTGGTATCCGAGAAGTAGGATCTAGATCTCCAAAATAATTGGTCTAAGTGAAGCCAAGCTTGTCAAAACTACTAAATTTTGTCTACTTCCAACTGGGCACGTGAATATAAGAAAAAGTTAAGTCGATAGAGAAAATGTTAAATCTCCACCTCTAACGAACCAATGTCCATCGTTGAAACATGGCTAAGGAAGGTTTGCAATTTGAGATGGGAAAACAATGAAAGGGTGGAGTAGCTACAGAAGTAAAGTGGAGCTCTAGAGACAATGAAAAATGATACGTGGAAAAATGAAGGACATTTTGGGAAACACAACCCAATTTGTTTATAGAGTCCATTATAAAATACCCCACAAAATTGCCGCACTGGGGTGTTCAACAGCTTGGATCGAGTCGACCCGCAAAAAAATATAGTGACCCGCGACTTGATTTGTGGGTTGTAGGTCGAACCATTAGTCAAAGGAGTGTTATTTATGCAATTTGAGAAAGAAAATGTGGATAGACCTTAAAAACGGTGATTTTTTACAAAAAAACATATTTTTATAATAATAAAGCTAATAAAAATATATGCAGTTGTAAACACATGACTTTAACCTAACCCGACTCGGAACCTGCAGACTAAAAAAAATCACATGCGACCCAACCTGCTATTTATGGGTCAAGTCAATATGGGTTGTGTGCGACCCAAACTATTGAACATCCCTACATAAAATTGCATCATACACACGACACATTTTAAAGGTAATGAATATATAGACTATAAAGTTATAAGTACATTAATATATATATATATATATATATATATATATAAAAGTGAACCGTATAAAAATTTAAAAAATATTTTCAAGTCTTTATATAATTTTAACACATTCATTTCGTAATTTTTACCCTATGACATAAGAAGTATGCATTCACGGTCAATCGCATGCAATTTGAAATCTCTTATACATTATTTTTCTTATTAAACTCACTAAATACAAACAAACTCACCCTTAATATACAAGAAACATTGAATATATATATATATATATATATATATATAAACATCATATCTCCATTGATTTTACATATATTACATTATATAGGAAATATATTCAAGCAATCTGAAATCCCTTATACATATCCTTCATATTAAACTTATCACTCAATAAAAACAAAACCACCCTTAATATACAAGAAACATTGAATATACATAAAAACATCATATCTCCATTGATTTTGCATTTATTACATTATATAGGAAACATATTCAAGCAATCCGAAATCCCTTGTACATATCCTTCTTATTAAACTTATCACTCAATAAAAACAAAATCACCTTTAATATACAAGAAACATTGATCGAATATATATAAAAGAATCATATCTCCATTGATTTTGAATTTATTACATTATACAGGATACATATTCGTTCAGACTGATTCATGTACGTGAAAGATTACGTAAGTAATCATACTATGATTTCTTACCAATTTGAGGAGTATCATTTTAAAAAGTTTTAGATTAAAATAACACTGGAAAAAGATCAATGTTACTTATTCTCATTGAAGTCCAATCGATCTCACTATAAAAATGGATGAATTTACTCAAACATAAATCACATACTTCTTCCTTACACATGAAAAATATGAAGATCAGTCTTATCCTTCTTTTCATTTGTGTTCTCAACCCTTCTACTTCTATTTTAGCCTATGGACCCAAGGATGTTGTCGAGCCCCCACCTAAGCCTGACCGTATTTCACCTGGAGGACCATCTCACACTCCTAGTGAGCATCTATCTGACATATACTTTGTATATCGAAATACTTTCTTTATTAAAAGATATCCTACTATAGCTTTGAAGCAAAAACCTTTAAATCTTTCTCCTTCCGCCACATGTCTTTTATATTAAACCTTTTTTGAATAAATTTTTTTTCTATTTTTCTTATCTCTGCTAAATTCAAATTTTCGACGTCCACATCCGTCTTTTTTCAA
Source organism: Polygonum aviculare (assembly GCA_934048045.1). Taxonomy (NCBI): domain Eukaryota; kingdom Viridiplantae; phylum Streptophyta; class Magnoliopsida; order Caryophyllales; family Polygonaceae; genus Polygonum; species Polygonum aviculare. The sequence continues at coordinate 19,542,937 of OW204025.1, read as the reverse complement.
CCCACTACTTTCTTAACCTCCATAAACCTCTCGTAATTGTATTTCACAAAATTCTCTTATCTTTTTATTTATACTTTTTTATGTAATAGAGTATGTCATCTCCTAAATCACCTAAATCCAACAATTACAATTTTATATATTTTATTGATTCAAGTATAAATTAAGAAATAATGTTAATATAATCTCAAGAACTAATCATTATTAATTAATTACAATCAATCAAAACTATTCAGGCTTATCCCATGATTTGCTGGATTAACGTAAACTAGTTGGACCATCACCTTGTTATAACTGCAACTAGAATTATATTTCATTATTATACAATCTCTTTTTTGGTAATAGTTGAATCATGACTAATATAGTATTCATTTTGTATTATTTGCATTTTGTGATATTCTTAGGCCCCCCAGATAGCAAGACCACCTTAGTGTCGAGTGATGGAGCTCATTTAATGACTCTCCATTCTGGACCCGAGGACCTTGTCGAGCCCCCAACTAAGCCTGACCGTATTTCACCCGGAGGACCATCTCACACTCCTAGTGAGCATTTATCTGACATATAATTTGCATATCGAAATACTTTGTTTATTAAAAGATATCCTACTATATCTTTGAAGCAAAAAACTTTAAATCTTTCTCCTTCCGCCACATGTCTCTTATATTAAACCTTTTTGGAATCAATTTTTTTCTATTTTTCTTATCTCTGCTAAATTCAAATTTTCGACTTCCACATCCTTCTTTTTTTTAACCCACTATTTTCTTAACCTCCATAAACCTCTCTTAATTATTTTTCATAAAATTCTCTTATCTTTTTATTTATACTTTTTTTATTTAATAGAGTATGTCATCTCCTAAAGCACCTAAATCCAACAATTACGATTTTATATATTTTATTGATTCAAGTATAAATTAAGAAATAATGTTATTATAGTCTCAAGAACTAATCATTATTAATTAATTACAATCAATCAAAACTATTCAGGCTAGTCCCATGATTCGCATTGGATTAACGTAAACTAGTCGGACCATCACCTTGTTATAACTGCAACTAGAATTATATTTCATTATTATACAATCTCTTTTTTGGTAATAGTTTAATCATGACTAATATAGTATTCATTTTGTATTATTTGCAATTTGTGATATTCTTAGGCCCCCCGGATAGCAAGACTACCTTAGTGTCGAGTGATGGAGCTCATTTAATGACTCTCCATTCTGGAGCCGAGGACCTTGTCGAGCCCCCAACTAAGCCTGACCGTATTTCACCCGGAGGACCATCTCACACTCCTAGTGAGCATCTATCTGACATATACTTTGCATATTCAAATACTTTCTTTATTAAAAGATATCCTACTATATCTTTGAAGCAAAAACCTTTAAATCTTTCTCCTTCGGTCACAAGTCTCTTATATTAAACATTTTTTGAATCAATTTTTTTCTATTTTTCTTATCTGTGCTAAATTCAAATTTTCGACTTCCACATACTTCTTTTTTCAACCCATTACTTTCTTAACCTCCATAAACCTCTCGTAATTGTATTTCATAAAATTCTCTTATCTTTTTATTTATACTTTTTTTTTATTTAATAGAGTATGTCATCTCCTTAATCACCTAAATCCAACAATTACGATTTTATATGATTTATTGATTCAAGTATAAATTAAGAAATAATGTTATTATAGTCTCAAGAACTAATCATTATTAATTAATTACAATCAATCAAAACTATTCAGGCTTATCCCATGCTAAGAATTGGATTAACGTAAACTAGTCGGACCATCACCTTGTTATAACTGCAACTAGAATTATATTTCATTATTATACAATCTCTTTTTTGGTAATAGTTTAATCATGACTAATATAGTATTCATTTTGTATTATTTGCATTTTGTGATATTCTTAGGCCCCCCGGATAGCAAGACTACCTTAGTGTCGAGTGATGGAGCTCATTTAATGACTCTCCATTCTGGACCCGAGGACCTTGTCGAGCCCCCAACTAAGCCTGACCGTATTTCACCCGGAGGACCATCTCACACTCCTAGTGAGCATCTATCTGACATATACTTTGCATATCGAAATACTTTGTTTATTAAAAGATATCGTACTATATCTTTGAAGCAAAAACCTTTAAATCTTTCTCCTTCCGCCATAGGTCTCTTATATTAAACCTTTTTTGAATCAATTTTTTTCTATTTTTCTTATCTCTCATAAATTCAAATTTTCGACTTCCACATCATTGTTTTTTTAACCCACTATTTCCTTAACCTCCATAACCCTCTCTTAATTGTTTTTCACATAGTTGACTTATTTTTTTATTTATACTTATTTATTTATTTATTTATTTATTAGAGTATGTCATGTCCTTAATCACCTAAATCCAACAATTACGATTTTATATATTTTATTGATTCAAATATAAATTAAGAAATAATGTTATTATAGTCTCAAGAACTAATCATTATTAATTAATTACAATCAATCAAAACTATTCAGGCTTATCCCATGCTAAGAATTGGATTAACGTAAACTAGTCGGACCATCACCTTGTTATAACTGCAACTAGAATTATATTTCATTATTATACAATCTCTTTTTTGGTAATAGTTTAATCATGACTAATATAGTATTCATTTTGTATTATTTGCATTTTGTGATATTCTTAGGCCCCCCGGATAGCAAGACTACCTTAGTGTCGAGTGATGGAGCTCATTTAATGACTCTCCATTCTGGACCCGAGGACCTTGTCGAGCCCCCAACTAAGCCTGACCGTATTTCACCCGGAGGACCATCTCACACTCCTAGTGAGCATCTATATGACATATACTTTGCATATCGAAATACTTTGTTTATTAAAAGATATCGTACTATATCTTTGAAGCAAAAATCTTTAAATCTTTCTCCTTCCGCCATAGGTCTCTTATATTAAACCTTTTTTGAATCAATTTTTTTCTATTTTTCTTATCTCTCATAAATTCAAATTTTCGACTTCCACATCATTGTTTTTTCAACCCACTATTTTCTTAACCTCCATAACCCTCTCTTAATTGTTTTTCACATAATTCTCTTATCTTTTTATTTATACTTTTTTATGTAATAGAGTATGTCATCTCCTAAATCACCTAAATCCAACAATTACGATTTTATATATTTTATTGATTCAAATATAAATTAAGAAATAATGTTATTATAGTCTCAAGAACTAATCATTATTAATTAATTACAATCAATCAAAACTATTCAGGCTTATCCCATTCTAAGCATTGGATTAATGTAAACTCGTTGGACCATCACCTTGTTATGACTGCAACAAGAATTATATTTCATTATGATACAATCTCCTTTTTGGTAATAGTTGAATCATGACTAATATAGTATTCATTTTGTATTATTTGCATTTTGTGATATTCTTAGGCCCCCCGGATAGCAAGATCATCATAGTGTCAAGTAATGGAGCTCATTTAATGACTCTCCATTCTGGACCCGAGGACTTTGTCGAACCCCCAACTAAGCCTGACCGTATTTCACCCGGAGGACCATCTCACACTCCTAGTGAGCATCTATCTCACATATACTTTGCATATTGAAATACTTTCTTTATTAAAAGATATCCTACTATATCTTTGACGCAAAAACCTTTAAATCTTTCTCCTTCCGCCACATGTCTCTTATATTAAACATTTTTTGAATCAATTTTTTTTTATTTTTCTTATCTCTGCTAAATTCAAATTTTCGACTTCCACATCCTTCTTTTTTCAACCCACTATTTTCATAACCTCCATAAACCTCTCTTAATTGTTTTTTCACATAATTCTCTTATCTTTTTATTTATACCATTTTTATTTAATAGAGTATGTCATCTCCTAAATCACCTAAATCCAACAATTACCATTTTATATATTTTATTGATTCAAGTATAAATTAAGAAATAATGTTATTATAGTCTCAAGAACTAATCATTATTAATTATTTATAATCAATCAAACCTATTCAGGCTTATCCCATGATTCGCATTGGACTAACGTAAACTAGTTGGACCATCACCTTGTTATGACTGCAACTAGAATTATATTTCATTATTATACAATCTCTTTTTTGGTAATTGTTGAATCATGACTAATATAGTATTCATTTTGGATTATTTGCATTTTGTTATATTATTAGGCCCCCCGGATAGCAAGACCACGATAGTGTCGAGTGATGGAGCTCATTTAATGGCTCTCCATTCTGGGGCCGAGGACCTTGTCGAGCCCCCAACTAAGCCTGACCGTATTTCACCCGGAGGACCATCTCACACTCCTAGTGAGCATTTATCTCACATATAATTTGCATATCGAAATACTTTGTTTATTAAAAGATATCGTACTATATCTTTGAAGCAAAAAACTTTAAATCTTTCTCCTTCCGCCACATGTCTCTTATATTAAACCTTTTTGGAATCAATTTTTTTCTATTTTTCTTATCTCTGCTAAATTCAAATTTTCGACTTCCACATCCTTCTTTTTTTTAACCCACTATTTCCTTAACCTCCATTAACCTCTCTTAATTGTTTTTCATAAAATTCTCTTATCTTTTTATTTATTTATTTATTTATTTATTAGAGTATGTCATGTCCTTAATCACCTAAATCCAACAATTACGATTTTATATATTTTATTGATTCAAATATAAATTAAGAAATAATGTTATTATAGTCTCAAGAACTAATCATTATTAATTAATTACAATCAATCAAAACTATTCAGGCTTATCCCATGCTAAGAATTGGATTAACGTAAACTAGTCGGACCATCACCTTGTTATAACTGCAACTAGAATTATATTTCATTATTATACAATCTCTTTTTTGGTAATAGTTTAATCATGACTAATATAGTATTCATTTTGTATTATTTGCATTTTGTGATATTCTTAGGCCCCCCGGATAGCAAGACTACCTTAGTGTCGAGTGATGGAGCTCATTTAATGACTCTCCATTCTGGACCCGAGGACCTTGTCGAGCCCCCAACTTTGCCTGACCGTATTTCACCCGGAGGACCATCTCACACTCCTAGTGAGCATCTATATGACATATACTTTGCATATCGAAATACTTTGTTTATTAAAAGATATCGTACTATATCTTTGAAGCAAAAACCTTTAAATCTTTCTCCTTCCGCCATAGGTCTCTTATATTAAACCTTTTTTGAATCAATTTTTTTCTATTTTTCTTATCTCTCATAAATTCAAATTTTCGACTTCCACATCATTGTTTTTTCAACCCACTATTTTCTTAACCTCCATAACCCTCTCTTAATTGTTTTTCACATAATTCTCTTATCTTTTTATTTATACTTTTTTATGTAATAGAGTATGTCATCTCCTAAATCACCTAAATCCAACAATTACGATTTTATATATTTTATTGATTCAAATATAAATTAAGAAATAATGTTATTATAGTCTCAAGAACTAATCATTATTAATTAATTACAATCAATCAAAACTATTCAGGCTTATCCCATTCTAAGCATTGGATTAATGTAAACTCGTTGGACCATCACCTTGTTATGACTGCAACAAGAATTATATTTCATTATGATACAATCTCCTTTTTGGTAATAGTTGAATCATGACTAATATAGTATTCATTTTGTATTATTTGCATTTTGTGATATTCTTAGGCCCCCCGGATAGCAAGATCATCATAGTGTCAAGTAATGGAGCTCATTTAATGACTCTCCATTCTGGACCCGAGGACTTTGTCGAACCCCCAACTAAGCCTGACCGTATTTCACCCGGAGGACCATCTCACACTCCTAGTGAGCATCTATCTCACATATACTTTGCATATTGAAATACTTTCTTTATTAAAAGATATCCTACTATATCTTTGACGCAAAAACCTTTAAATCTTTCTCCTTCCGCCACATGTCTCTTATATTAAACATTTTTTGAATCAATTTTTTTTTATTTTTCTTATCTCTGCTAAATTCAAATTTTCGACTTCCACATCCTTCTTTTTTCAACCCACTATTTTCATAACCTCCATAAACCTCTCTTAATTGTTTTTTCACATAATTCTCTTATCTTTTTATTTATACCATTTTTATTTAATAGAGTATGTCATCTCCTAAATCACCTAAATCCAACAATTACCATTTTATATATTTTATTGATTCAAGTATAAATTAAGAAATAATGTTATTATAGTCTCAAGAACTAATCATTATTAATTATTTATAATCAATCAAACCTATTCAGGCTTATCCCATGATTCGCATTGGACTAACGTAAACTAGTTGGACCATCACCTTGTTATGACTGCAACTAGAATTATATTTCATTATTATACAATCTCTTTTTTGGTAATTGTTGAATCATGACTAATATAGTATTCATTTTGGATTATTTGCATTTTGTTATATTATTAGGCCCCCCGGATAGCAAGACCACGATAGTGTCGAGTGATGGAGCTCATTTAATGGCTCTCCATTCTGGGGCCGAGGACCTTGTCGAGCCCCCAACTAAGCCTGACCGTATTTCACCCGGAGGACCATCTCACACTCCTAGTGAGCATTTATCTCACATATAATTTGCATATCGAAATACTTTGTTTATTAAAAGATATCTTACTATATCTTTGAAGCAAAAAACTTTAAATCTTTCTCCTTCCGCCACATGTCTCTTATATTAAACCTTTTTGGAATCAATTTTTTTCTATTTTTCTTATCTTTGCTAAATTCAAATTTTCGACTTCCACATCCTTCTTTTTTTTAACCCACTATTTCCTTAACCTCCATTAACCTCTCTTAATTGTTTTTCATAAAATTCTCTTATCTTTTTATTTATACATTTTTTTTTATTTAATAGAGTATGTCATCTCCTTAATCACCTAAATCCAACAATTACGATTTTATATGATTTATTGATTCAAGTTTAAATTAAGAAATAATGTTATTATAGTCTCAACAACTAATCATTATTAATTAATTAAAATCAATCTAAACTATTCAGGCTTATCCCATGCTAAGCATTGGATTAACGTAAACTTGTTGGACCATCACCTTGTTATGACTGCAACTAGAATTATATTTCATTATTATACAATCTCTTTTTTGGTAATAGTTGAATCATGACTAATGTAGTATTCATTTTATTTTATTTGCATTTTGTGATATTCTTAGGCCCCCCGGATAGCAAGACCACCATAGTGTCGAGTGATGGAGCTCATTTAATGACTCTCCATTCTGGACCCGAGGACCTTGTTGAGCCCCCAACTAAGCCTGACCGTATTTCACCTGGAGGACCATCTCACACTCCTAGTGAGCATCTATCTGACATATACTTTGCATATCGAAATACTTTCTTTATTAAAAGATATCCTACTATATCTTTGAAGCAAAAAACTTTAAATCTTTCTCCGTCCGCCACATTTCTCTTATATTAAACCTTTTTTGAATCAATTTATTCCTATTTTTCTTATCTCTGCTAAATTCAAATTTTCGACTTCCACATCCTTCTTTTTTCAACCCACTATTTTCTTAACCTCCATAAACCTCTCTTACTTGTTTTTCACAAAATTCTCTTATCTTTTTATTTATACTTTTTTTATTTAATAGAGTATGTCATCTCCTTTATCACCTAAATCAAACAATTCCGATTTTATATATTTTATGTATTCAAGTATAAATTAAGAAATGATGTTATTATGGTCTTAAGAATTAATCATTATTAATAACTACAATCAATCAAAATTATTCAGGCTTATCCCGTGCTAAGCACTAGACTAACGTAAACTAGTTGGACCAACACCTTGTTATGACTACAACTAGTATTATATTTCATTATTACACTATCTCTTTTTTGGTAATAGTTGAATCATGACTAATATAGTATTCATTTTGTATTATTTACATTTTGTGATATTCTTAGGCCCTCCGGATAGTAAGAACATCATAGTATCGAGTGATGGGACTCCGTTAATGACCCTCCATTCTGGACCCAAGGACCCTGTCGAGCCCCCAACTAAGCTTGGTAAACCAAGCCGTCGTATATTCAAGTATGGATTTTAATTAGATGATGATCTATCTTATTAAGGCTTTGGATGTATGGGAATATGATTTGCAATAATGTTTGTTTGCGTTCTGGTAAAAATGCAAAATGAAAATTGTATTGCGACTTTTCTCTATAAGTGATTATCAATTCAATAAAGTCCTCATATCTAATAGTATGTGTTTGCTTTCAATTAATCTTATATATATACACGGTTATGTTACCCCATTAATATTCCAAAATAATATAAAGATATTCATTTAACAATGTTACATACGGATTTTTGTTATTTACTTCAATGGCAAACATTAATATGTATATGAGTGTTATTACTGTTATACGATATGTATTACAACTTTAAGGTGGAAATGTTACACGAAACGTTGTACATTAAAAGACTTGTAATCTAAATCAAGTTTCATCATGCAAACTACAACAACTAATTATCTTCCTTCTCAAATGCAAAAATAGTGAGCTTCGTTCCCATGATTAAGTCAACCTACATGTAATTCGCATTTGTTAAGTTGGTAAGTTTTATTTATCAAACAATTTTTTCAACCAAAAAAAATATCACTTAATTTTAAAACCAAATTTTCTTGCCTAACCGAATCCATTAGGTTGACCATATAGCTACTAAGAATAAACCATTGATCAAAATGTCAACCTTGATCACCATAAAGACTTTGATACCCAAGAGAAAATCAAAAGCTAGAATTAGCCCACTTTCGAATTAAACTTCTAAAACTGCAAAATTGCAAATAATCAACAATGATGACCAAGGTAAATGCCTAGAAATCTTGTTTCGTAGAAAGAATGATCACTTTGGTTTGAGGTTGAACTGTAAGTAGTGTCGCAATACCCACGATATATATAATTAAAAAAGTACACGTTAGGTATTGTAGTTTTTGATTATATATATATCAAGGTCTAATGGTGGAACCTCATATATAATAATTCATTTTGAACCTAAAGACCCAATCGAGCCACGAGTGAACCTTGATCCAATTGACATTTTAAGCTTAAATTGTAATAAAACGTCGGACATTGGAATTGTCAAAGGAAACTAATTAATTAGGAAGACTGAGAAAACTTAGGGGCCGTTTGGTATAAAATCGGGTATGGGAATGAGAATGGGTATCGGTTTGAACGGGTATGGGGTTCCAAACCCATACATCATATCAGGTGTTTGGTTGATTTGTGGGAATAAAATTAGGGTTTTTATTTAGCAAAATTTTTTGGGTGTTTAAACACTATTTTTCTTCTCAAATATTTCTGGCATAAGCCTCAACATCAGCAGGATTTAATTCTCACTTTCTTCGTCGAATTGAGTCTTCAATTTTAACTTTGCAATTGTACATCTAAATCAGATCTGCTTTTTTCCTCTACTAAAACTCCAAAATTTCACCTACCCCGTTTATTAAAATCAAACTCAAACTCAAACTTTGAAAAAAAATTTCCTTCGTTAGATAAACTGAGGCAAAATTTGTAGAGTCGGGTATTGTCTCTGTCAAACCCAAATCACAAAATTGAGGCAAAAAATTGCCTACCACACAGTAAGGAAGGAAAAGGGAGGCAATTGAGATGAGATACGAAGTTGAAGAAGAAAGGGAGGTCCAGACTGAAAACAGGACTAGACAAAAAAAAAGGTTGAAGACAATGAACAAGCGGGAATGAATGGGCAATGGCAAGCAGAGATGGAAAATCTTCAAAGTGGAGTGGAGGCAAGGTTGAAGATGGTGAACATTAGATAAGTAGGAATGAAATGTCATACCTTGGGGAGGGGTAGGGTTTGGGAAACCCATACCAATCAGGTTTCGGGTATCGGTTTCAAAATAAAAAAACAGCATACCAAACGCAGGTTTTGGGTATTTGATTCCTGAAACTCATACCTTGCTACCCAAAACCCGCATACCAAACGGCCCCTTATTGGAATGAAAAACCCGTATATTTCACGCCAGTGAGGTTACCCATTAATCTTTTTTTATTCGCGATTGACCACCCTTGAACCCTTTTCATGAATAATTTTCGTTATATCCGACCAATCTATACTACCTATAGTTTAAAGCGGAGACAATGTTTTCATAAAAAATTACGACATGTGTCATTCCTATAATAAAATAATCAGGTGGGTCCATCTTTATAAAAATAAGGTATTTAGAATCTTATATAATCTTATCCATTAAAAAATGCTTAAAAATTATCAAAAATTATGAATTATCCTGAAAACTTTAAATTATCTCTTATGAAGAATTAGTTGTAATCTTCTAATAAATATTATTTTTTATAAAACGTGATATTTATCATAAAGTATTTTTTGAACAAATCCAACTTATTTATACTATGAGTTGATTTACCATCATTGGTAAAAAATACTAATCATAATAGTAATTTTAAATTTAGTAGGTAGGAAATTAGTAAATAAAGATATATTCTAATTATTTATTTTTTTAAATCCGAATTTTATTTCAAGATTATAAAGATTAAGATAAATTCAAAAAATACAACTATGAGATTATTTGTTTGGATTTTTTGAAATAAAATTCTTAAAACTAATAATTAGACTATATCGATATATATTTCATAATTTCCTATCTACTAAATTTAAATTTCTTATCTTTTCAAACAACCATTGAAGATAAAATAATGTAATAATCTTTAAAGTCTTATCTATATCTATATCTAAAAGATTATTTTCTATTTAACAATATACCTACATATATTATTTTTTATTGAAGAAGTTAATGAAACATATCTACATTAAAACGAGTTTATAATCACATTACCCGTACATGGTACGGAGGTTATACTAGTTGTCTTTTTACCTTAGACCTTTTGAGATATTTATACGAGTTTTGGGAATAACTAGATTATTGCCCCTACCTTGTATTGGACACGATCGATAATAATTTTTTGATGTATTATTCAAGTAATAAACGAATGCATAATGATATTATTTAAAATTAGATATTGATATCGTATTTTTTATCCGAAATCGTTACAATATTTTGTTAATCCAAAATCGTGATTTGATATTAAGAATAAACTTAAATTTAAAACTTATATAATATGAATTAAAAAAAGTATAGATAAACTAATATCATATTATTTCAAAATATATTTGATTAATATAAAAATTATATGTGATACGATATGAAATCTCGAGTGAATCCTTTTATTAACATATATATTTTTATAATAAATAAGATTATTATATGATGGTAGAAATCAAAAATTAAGTTAATTATAACTTATTTAATTAAATCTTTTAGAAAAATAGACTTGTATCAATAATAATATTTTTTGAAATAAAATGAATATTTTAATAGATATTATAAAATTATAAGTAATATAATAATAGTAGAGTTATAGATCAATATAATTTATAAATGAATATTATAACACAAATTTAGTTTATATATTTTTAAGATGTTTTTCAAAGATATTTTTGAAATATGATGAATGTATATGATTATAAAAATACAATAAAAACAAAAATTCAAAGTGACAAATAATCTGATAAAATTAATTATAATTTTGATTTACAAAAAAAAAAAAGAATGTTTAAACAAATAGTTGAAAAAGATAGAAATTAGGTGAAAAAAGATAGAAATTACAAAAAGAAGAAGATTGATGATAGAAAATTATTAAGAGTAAGAAAGACTTTAAAACAAAATTCCAAATTTGTTTTTCTTAAATGGAGTTGGGCCAGGAGGCTCGAAATTCCTCGGCTTTAAATATATACTAGATTATTGCCCGTACCCTGTACGGGACACGATCAATAACATTTTTAATGCATTATTATTTGATAAAAGAATGCATGATAATATTATTAGAAATTAGATATTGATATCATCTTTTTTTATCCGAAATCGTTACAATATTTTATCGATCCAAAATCGTGATTGGATGTTAGGAATAAAAATCATTACAATATGATATGACTTAAATAAAAATCATAAATAAATACTATCATTTTATTCAAAATATATTTGATAAATTAAAAAATTCATATGTGATATGATATGGAATCTCAATGGAAATAATTTATGAACATATATAAACTCATAATTAAAAAGATTTTTATATAATGATAGAATATAGAAAATAGATTTTTATCAAGAATAATATTTCTTAGAATAAAATGATTATTTTAGTAGATGTTATAAATTTATAATTAACTTAATAGTAGTAGATTTATAGATCTATACACTTTATAAATGAACATTATAACACAAATTTAGTTTATATATTTTTTTAGATATTTCTCAAATATATTTTTAGATATTTGTTACTTAAATTATAAATTTATGGGATAAAAAAAGATTGATAGATAAAGTATGGAAAATATATATGATTACAAAAAGGAATGTCTAGTTACAAAAGATAGATATTATGTGGAAAAAATAAAAATTAGAAAAAAGAAGAACACTTAATAAAATAGAAAAAAATACTTAATTGTCACACCATATATGACTATGAATACATTAGTTGCAAATCGTGCCAGAGAAAGACTTCAAAAAAAAAAAAAAAGATAGATATTATAAGTTATTTGGTTTATACTAAGATAGATATTAGTTACAAAAGATAAATATCATGGGATAAAAAAGGCTTTGAAAATTATTTTTCTAAATTAAATTTGTTAACTTGGGGTGGGGCCAGAATTAACGTGGAAGCTCGAAATTCTCCGACTTTAATATATAGTATAGATAGATTATAGATATAGATGATTTAGTGATAAACAAAGTTAGTCTCTCGCGCCAAACGCGGTTTTTTTTGAAAGTTTACTTATATATTGATTTCGTAACACATCTCAATATTAGTAATTATTCATATATTCAATTAATACTAGGAATTATTGTCATTATTCAATCATTGATCTTTCTATTATCTACTTTCTACGAAACAAAGGCATAATGCATAACAGGCAAATTGATAAGATCAAATCTTTTCAAATTTATTTCAACCAGAAAAAATATTTTCAAATTTATAAAGCATTAAAGAGAATTATTCATATAGTTGGAAAACAATTAAAATAGGCATGATATATAAAATTTTAAATGACGCGTAAATTAGGATAATACTAGTATTAGTCCCGTGCATGCCGTGAAGAAACGAATTTAATATAACGAAAAACTTAGTTTAAACTTTATATAAAGTTATATTCAAAAGAATAGTTTCATAAATCTTGTATTATTTTATTTAATTTGTTTCTTATGGGACTTATTTGAACGATACAATATTTAGCAACAACAACAACAACAACATATACCAAGGCAATCCCACAAAAGCAGGATCTGGGGGGTTAGGACGTGGGCATTTCAGACCTAGATGAAATGCGCCCAATAGGACCCAAAGGACACATACCGGACCACTTAACAAACTATTTCGAAAACATAGAAACTAACAACAAACCAACAACTACTATTACTAAGGCTAAAAGAAGGGAAAATAAAAAGACGAACAGGAATAAGTTATACAAAAGCAAACCCTCTAAGCAAGCCCCCTAAGAATTGAATATATTCTTTTAGTCGAACAAAAACCTACATGACTATAAATTTTATATAAGAATTGAATACTCCTAAGATTTGATTTATTTATTATAAAAGTTTATGGATTATAGTTTTAATTATATATTTAATTGGAGCTGACATATGATTTTCTATATTATTATTTTAATCTCTATTTATTTGTTGGTTGGAAGAATAATTATATATTAATCAATTAAATTATTTTAATAAAAATGAGTGATGCCGTCCAATGTAATAGTGATGCCGTCCAATGTAATGTAAAGTTGACACGTGTCGTGATAATTATTATTTTTAACCCCCACTTTAGTATATACTAGTATTAGTGTCGTGTCTTAAAGGCACGAATTTGAATGAACTAAAAACTTAGTTTAAATTTTATATAAATTTATTCAAAATAATAGTTTGATATATCTTGTATTATTTTATTTAATTTTTTTCATATGCGATTTATTTTAATGATACAACATTTCTACTATAAATACTTTTTTAATCGAATAAAGATTTGTAGAATTATAATTTTTGTATAAGGATTGAATGCTCCTAAGATTTGTAGGATTTATTTTAATGTTTATGGATGACAATTATAATTATGAATTTAATTGGAGTTGACACATGTTGTTTCATATTATTATTTTAATTATTTTGTTAATGGAACAATTTATAAAATAATTAAGACTATTTGAAATTAGTAGATAAGATTTTTTGAAAAACATTATCTATAAAATTTCAAGTTTATTTTTTTTTTATAAAAAAAATTAATTTATTACAATTCACAAAAAGTTGGATGGGAGTCTAGCAACTAATTGATGACATGTACAAAAAAATTGCCACATGGAACCTATGTGCCAGATATATGCCACGTCATATTTAAATAAAATAATTATTAGAATAATTAAAAAAAATAAAAAGTAAGGAAAAAAGAAAAGACGAAGAAAAACGAGAAGACCGAGGGTTGAGTTTGTAGCCGGAGCCCCACCGCCTATGCCCCTCGGCGACGGCGGATCAAGCCCTGCTACTCCGCCTCCTCCTCCTTCGGCGGCGGTGACGACTCCGAAGTGTAAACTTAAACCTTATCATGATTAATATTAGGATCTTCGATCATGCTTTTAATTACGAATACATACCAGTAGACATCGTGATTGAGAGGACGAGGATGATGGGATCCGATCCGATAATCACAATACACCGAGCAATGGAAATCGCCTTCTCTCTCTTAGCCTCTTAACCCTAATATTTTGTGAGTTATGCAATACGTAATAATATGACCTAATGATGAATTTTAGGTCACTTATATAGGCAGAGAGAGGGGCCAAAATCCTCTAAAGATATATTTCAACCTATCATCAATGTTGTTCAATAATAAATATATCTTTACTTTATAGAAAATCATATCTTCTATTTTCATCCTTATCTTATCAAATCAACATGTTCCATAAATAAACCTAATGTGATATGGACCACATAATGAGATCTTATTAATATTTATTAATATTTATTAATATCTTACACGAAGCAGGCGATGGCGTTGGCTCATTCCTCTGCAATAAAGAAGTTTTTGTTTTGTGTTTCAATGGCAAATCTTGATGTCGTTGTTGTTAATGAAATCTGATCGATTTTTGCCTCAAGAAGAGGGATGATATCGAGCGGATTGAAAAGGAGGAAGATTCTTTCATCCTCAATTTCGATCCTTCTAAGCCTGCTCAAGTCGCTCATGCTGAAGTCATTGTTGTTGCTGAAAAGGGCCAAGTAAACCCAAATTTCAAAAGCTTAACTTTACATTTCCCGCTTCCGTTTTTCAATTGAATTTAGAAGGTGTCTTTAAGAAAGTGCCCCGGCCCTTTGAGTGTTGAAATAGTGAAGATTGTTGAATCTTATTGACCAATGCAATCCCTCTTGATGTTTTTGAATTGGATGAAGGTGATACGCACACCCAAGGCATTTCTGTGCAAAAATTCATTTGAGAAATCTGTCCATGAAAAGCATTGTAATTAATAAGGTAATCAATATCTTTCAAATTTAGCTTTAATGCCGGCGGAGGAGGCCGAGGACGGCAGAGGAGTCGGAGGAGCAGAGGCGGTGGGGCGACGTGGCTCCGGCTATAAGCACCCCTTCATCTTCTCATTTTTCATTTTATTTCTTTTTTAATTTTTTAAATTATTCTAATGATATATTTTATTTAAATGTGATGTGGACACATACGTGGCCTTCCATGTGGCAAATTTTTTGTACATGTCAGCGACTTTGTGTTTAATTGGTCATGAATATTGAGTTGAGGTGTCAAATTGGCAAACTTTAAAGTTCGGGGTTCCAAATGACTATTGGGTACAAGTTCAGGGACTTGTATATGTATTTAGCCGTTTGGAAATGGATAGTTATGATAGAATAATGGGTCACCAATGATATAATAATGAATGGCGAAATCCATAAGAGCATTTTTTAAATTTATCATAGCTATGTAATCATGTTTACGTAGATTTGGATAGTTTGGTAGTACTATAATTGATTTTTTTAAAGTTATTATGTATAAAATTAAGATTGATTTTAAAGTTTTTAGTAGATAAGAAAAATTATGTATTAATTTCAAGTTTATTTTTTATAAATGATAAAATGGAAATCAATAGATGAGAACAAGTCTAATGTGAGGTCTACAATGAAATTCCGACCAATTAAACAAATTAAATTATATAAATAAAGATGGGTAATGTGGTCCAATAAAAACTTGACATGTGTCGAACTAAATATTATTTTTAACTTTCACTTAAGTATATAGTTATGATGACGATGATAACATGTGAAATAATCCTAGTTGACATAATATAAAGACTTTAATCCTTACATAAACTTTTGTACATCAATTCGGTTAAAAGTTTAGATATATGATACAACTGTTTTTGATAACTCCTAGCATAACCTTACCAAATATGATTCTCCGTTCTTTTTTTTTCCTACAAATATACTCCACATTATCTTTTCTAAATAACAAATTTGTTGTAGATTGAGATCAATAGAATACAATTTTGTTTCCTGTAAAATATATACATAATTGGAAACAAACGATGGCGAATCGACGAATCGTAATAGACTACACATCTAGAAATGATATGATAAAAGTCCTTAAAAAAGTAGTATAATTTTGATAACATAATGGATACGTATTATGTTATTATCAATTTTCCTGATTAATTTTTAAAGTTCTTTCTTATATTTATAATCATCATCATATCATAATTTTTTATACACTAAAGTAGAGGTTAAAAATAATATTTAGTTTGACACATGTCAACTCCTCATTGGACCACATCATCTATCTTTATTAAAATATTTCAATTGGTTAAAATTTGATTGTAGACCCCACATGTATGTAAAATAGGAAATAATTAGCAAATGAACCGCACCTTGTACGAGAGTGTTTTTTGTTTTTATTATCTTGTATATTAATTCACAACAATACAAATATTGTAATATGTCTAAATTCTTTTAGAGCGACGCATATCTTTTAGATTATAAAATAATCTAATTCTCGTATATACATATATATAAATATTGTATTTATATATTAATTTTTATACATGCATAAATATAATATATATATGTATATTGCGGAAGAATGCAATAAGATGAGATGCAAAAACTAAATTTTATAAAAAAATTGATAAAAATCTTTTGAAAATTTAATTAAATTGCATAACCTAACTTGTATAAATAAATCAATAATTTAAAATAAAATTTTGGATTAATATAGTATTATGTTTTAAAATATAGATAATATTTAATACGATAAAAAAAATAAAAAGAAATTATCTTGTCTATATGTTATTATGTTTTAAAAAATTAATTAAATAAGAAGTATATAAATATCAAATATAAATATTAAAGAATCATTATCTTAATAAAAAATCTATCTTTTATCTAAAGCATAATCACTTAATCAGTATATAATGTTACGGATATATTTAGGGAAAATATATCATTTAATCTTTTTATTAATATTATTATTGGATTTCAATATGATACGATAGAAAAACAAATTATATTATTTTAATAAAAAAAAGATGTGGCATAAATATAGTGGTGGAATATGCTACTAATGATATTTTTAGAAAATTTTCATTAGTACAAAAATTACGAAAATAATACTTATTATTAATTTTATATTTAAATGGGTAAAACAATTATATAAAAAATTAGGATAAATCAATTTATCAACTAAATAGGTAATCATATAATGATAAGATTGAGATTTACATATTATGATAGAATTATTAAGCAATTCAAAATTGAAGATAGTACTAATGTTTTAATTAAATATGTATAAATAAAATAATTTCTATAAAAAGGGCTTGAGGTGACGCAATATAGTGGCGAAATTTGCTTCTGCTTTAGTATATAGTAATAGATATGTATCATTGAACTTATATTTATACAGGTTTCATATATAACCCTTAAATTTTTGTTTGATTAAAAGAATATATTATAAATAAAATAATGTATCATTAAAAGAAATCTCATAAGAAATAAATTAAATAAAATAATACAAGAATGTATCAAACTATTGTTTTGAAAAACTTTATATAAAGTTAAAGTAAGTTTTTTGCTAAATCAAAATCGTGTCTTCATGGCACGAGAACTGATACTAGTTTTATACTTGTTGGGTGGAAATGATAGAATCATTTGTTTTTTTTTTATCGAAAAAGAATCATTTGTTAAGATAGTAGTACTAGTAGTAATATTAATAATAATAACAATAACAACAACAATAATAATAATAATGTTAAGTTTTCTTATTTTATAATTTCCCTTTATTATTTCGTCTTTTGGTAGAAAAGGAAAGTTCGATTTATATTAATACATTGATTTATGTTGATTTAAAACATGTATTAATCAATTTATATTAATACATTAATACATTGATTCACTAGTCATGTAAAGTACTAGACTAGTGATGATGCCCGACACAGGGCAAAAATTTTCATATTAATATGAGAAAGATAATATCTCATTGGTTTAAAAAAGTTCGTATTAATATCTTTGTGATGATACATAACATAAAACTTAAGATTAAGGAAATGAAAATAAAAAAAATGAAAGATATTTGTAATATTATTAGCAAGGAGATTTGAACCCATGATTAATTGATTAGTAGGAAACACTCTAATTAACCACTATACTAATATGTTTTTATGATTTGTTTTTACCAATAGTAATTATATAGGAATTTTGTGAGCATAGTTAACGAGGGTATTAAATGGTGGCAAACCCCAATCTTATATGTCTACTAGCGTTCAGGCCCGTGCATACGCACGGGTTCATGTTATCAACAAATTTTTTTTAATTATTTATTTTATTAAACATAATTTAATCATATTGTATTATTTCACATATTATTTAATTTCGTGTATTATTGAAATATTTTTTAAACATAATTTTATTGAATTATTTTGTATTAACAACCTCTCTTGTATTTAACTACACTTGATGTTTCAATTAATTGAAAGTGACGGTAAGTTGAAGGATAATTTCAAGAGGTTATTGAAATTTCAACAATCTCTTTCTTTTATTGTATAGTTTGTATAAAAACATATGAATATTTGTTGTTATTTTTTCCTAATCTATATGCCTATTTATTGATTTATAGATAGATATATGTATATATATATATTTAATGTTTAAATAATATTTTAGTGGATTGGTGTTATAACCTAACCAATTGGAGTAATAAATAATATATTAAAAGTAAATTCAAATGATCTATAATATTCAAAGTGAACAAACAATATTGGTACTTTCCTATAATTTTGTAAATTTATGATATAAAAACAATATTTTAATATCTTTATACAATTAAAATGATACACCAACTATAATTTATATTAATGATTAATATTATATATATATATTCAAAGTAAAATGAAAATGATCTATAATATTCAACGTGAAAAATAATATCTGAATACCTTTGTACTACAATCTAGCCTACCAATAATTCATGTTTGATATATGCATAATTTCGAAGTTCTTAACTATTACGGCTCAAATAGAGCGGAATCGACAAAAAAAATTGCACCCTTGTACTCCCAAAGGGACTGGTTTGCCGCTAACGTCTCGCTCGTTTCGCTCCTCGCTACCTATAGCGCCGAACGGACCCTAAGCTACACGTAAATTTATAAATTGTTTTTTTAATAATATGTATATAAAAAATTGTGACTAAATGCATAATATTGATCACATTTTTATTCTCTTTTTCTATATTTTATGTTCTTATAACAAAATCGTTTTCTTTATTATGTAATACTACTATTAAGATAAAGGTGTCATAATAGCAATTAAAATAAAAATGATCTATCATATTCAACTTGAAAAATAATATTTTACTACCTTTGCATTACATCCTATCTTACCAACTAAAATTTTAAAATTATCTATACAATAATTAAAAGGTGAAAACATAGTTCTCATGTGTGATAGGTTCATAAGTTAGAAGCTTTTTAACCATTGAGTTATACATAAACATATAAATAATTTTTAATTATAAGTTTATATAAAAATCTGTGACCAAGTACATCATATTGATTACTTTTTTCATTCTCAATATTTTTCTACGTTTTACGTTCTCATTTAAAAATAGTTTTCTTTATTAGGTAATACTAATAGTAACATTAGTGTATTACGTAGACATTTAATATCCCCTCATGCATGTATACAACTTTATATATGTAGTATACATAAATATAGTTTTCAAATGATCACTTTTTGTGTTCACTTTTTAGTTTTCTATAGGAAACAAAATACTAATTTATACATTTCTAATACAATAGTGTTTTTTTTTACAATTACCTTTTTTATTCACTTCTTAATGCTCATTAATGTGTCATGATGACATTAAATACCTCCTATTAACACAAAATTATAAATGTAGTTTTATAATGACATATAAAACACTAATTGTTATATATTTCTAATACAATAGTTTTTTCTAAGACAAAATTTATAGTTTTCAATATCAATACAGTTTTCAAATGATCACTTTTTGTATTCACTTTTTAGTTTTATATGTGAAACAAAATACTAATTTATACATTTCTAATACAATAATTTGTTCTTTCAAATGATAAGTTTTTGACAAAAAAATAGTTTTCAAATAATCACTTTTTGTGTTTACTTTTTAGTTTTCTATACTAATATACTAATTATTATAACTTCTAATACAATATTTAATCATTCAAATAACTATCTCTTTATTTACTTTTTATGCTCATTAATGTGGCATGGAGGCATTAAATATCTCCATGTACACAAAATTATATATGTAGTATAGATAAGATAAGATGGGAAAAATATTTACACATGACATATGAAATGACAAAATATTAATGAGGTGTAAATTGAATTCACAATATTAATGAGGTGTAAATCTTAATGGGAAAAATACTTTTTTTTCTTGTTGTCCTTTTTAAGTCACAATTTTCTCCTTGCCTGTACGTGATCTTTGAATTCCTAAAATAAAAACCAGACGTGGAAGGCGATCAGATGTATGGATTCTTTGATCCTCTATGCATTAGCCCGATCAGATGTATGGATTCTTTGATCCTCTATGCATTAGCTAAAGTTTTTTTTTTCTTTTTTGAAAAAGGTAATGATTCGGAATACCAAGTAGGCTTGGTAATCCGAGAGGCCGTAACAAAACGGCTAGAAGAATCAAAAAGCGAGCAAGAATGGCTAAGAAGAAAATACAAATCTCAGAAAAGTTAGAGCTAAGGCGCGTATAGGATCGGGGTGAGTAAAGCACTATAAACATAGCGCCACGGACAACAGGTCGACCCATCTTGGGCGTGCGAAATGGACAGCTGACGTTCCCTCCACCTAGATGAAGGATCTTCAGAAGTCTCCAAGCACAAAAGACCTGGCCAAGACAACTCGGTCCAATGCCAAACACAACTCCAACATATCGGAAATTTATACGTAAGAAAATTTCAGCCATCCTACAAGCAAAGTCAAGAAAAACCTGCCCCACAAACAAAAGAATGCTTGCATTGCAAGTATTGTTCAATAAAGAGACAAACTTGGATCAAGTTGCATTGCAAGTATTTTTATCTTGCAAATAATAGCATTACTAATACTTTCATATTGCAGATTTGGGGTTGTTGATTCATATTAAGCCAAAGCAGTGGGTTGCAAGCATCTTTGATTAGCTTGTTATAACAGTTTACATTAATCAGATTGTTCAAAAAAGAACGCCCTTTTCCCCTAATTGTGATATTCTTGTTCAATTTGTTCAAGTCATCCTCACAATGAATAATTAGCATATTCAAATTGTTCAAATCATCTACATCGACGTTAAAAGTAACATCATGCGTTATTCCTTCGTATATGGCACCATTTCTTTTAAAAATTTGTCAATAGATAGTTTCATGTATCTTAGAAGGCACCCAACAAGTGATCAAATCATTCCATTCACAACATTCAACACTAATAGCAAGAGCATCAAGATATACGGTCGATTTTGGTTCGACCCCACTCTTCATATTTTCCTCAACCAGAGTGGGGTTTGGGACACTGATCCCAGATTCATCCTCAAAAGGATGTTGGTCAGAAGAAAATTGTTCATTTGGAAGTTGTTCAGAGGTGGTGGGGTGGGTTCAATAAGTAACAAGTTTCTTTCCAAAGAGATACTAGTCATGCTTGCTTTGTAGCCTTTTTCATCTCCATCCATGTTGCTTTCCTTGCTTGATCCATACAACTTTCTAGCAGAAAGTGTTGTTAGAAGAGTGATTAATATGAGTAACTCCATCACCACATGTCTCGAAATATAAACAGAATTCATAAACAACTTTGATTTTGTACATAAGTAATTAGTCCAAAAAAAGAGGGCACCAGAATGTTCTCTTAATTTGGTTCCATGGAGGAGACTGCCCTTTGAGTCTCCGATTGGCACTAACCTTGTTTTGTGTATCAGCCTCCCATCTTCTTGAACCCAACCAATTGAGCGATTTGCTGCTGCTTTGCTTCCTGCTCGTAGAAATCCGTTTTAGGGTTAGCGTCGCTTCCGATCGTGGTTCGACTTTGAGTGTGAGCAGGCCAAATAAAGGAATTCAAGGAAAATTCCTAGTTGCCGGATGGGATTTGATGATGAGAGATGCAAATTAAGGATAGGAATTGGAGCAGATTTGAGGTTTGTGGTGCAGGAGTTTTCCTCTTTTCAGTAGCCATAAAAGAGAAAGGGGGCAAGGTTTTCGGGAGTGTTTTTTGGGTCAAAGTGGTTTATTTGCCTATTATGCATTAGCTAAAGTTTGTGATAAACTGAGTGACTCTTGTTTTGTTTTTCCTCTTTTTATTAGGGGTGTTTATTGGTTCAAAATTGAATCGGACCGTAGAAAACTGAACCAAACCAAAAATCAAACATCGGAAATATACGAACCGAAAACCAAACCGAACTACCGCGGTTCGGTTCGGTTAGGTTCGGCTTTGAACCCAATAAACCGATTGAATCTCTTGTGTTTTATCCCTTCCCTTTTCATATTCCTATTCAGCAAGCTTGTTAAAGATGTTGGATTGCGTACAGATGAAGATCACCTTTGTAGAACTTGGAGAAAACTGTCTCAATTCTCAACTCAAACATCAGGCAATTCAGACAATACTCAATCTTTAGCCTGGTTTAGCATTTTATTGTTTTGGTTTTGTTACTTAGCAATAGTACTAGTTATATAGAACAATCAGAAGGAGCACAACATAAAAAAATCTTTCTCCTGTTTGGTCATGACTCTAAAAGGAGGTAAAAGGAGAAGCATAATACAAAAGCTACAAAACTTAAATGATCAGTGTGTATTTGGGTGTTATCTTGTATAACTTTTTATTCTAACATTGTTCATAGTTTTTTTTTTCATAGTATATTTTCTTAGCAGATGGAAGGAGATGTCATCTGACATAAAACAAAGACTCTTAGCAATGATCAAGGTACAACTATTAGCTAGTAGCAGAGGAGGACGATGGCTATGTGGCTCAACCACTTCCACCATTGAGCTCTTTCAAGCCCTCTCCCCCGTTCCCCGAAGCACTCAAGGACACAAGGAAGCCGGCACATAACAAGGAACTTTTCGAAACCTTCGCCAATTGCCAGGTAAATGTTCCTCTCATCAATCTCATCCAAAGTGTCCCTCGTTTTGCTAAGTTTATGAAAGAGCTTTGCACCATTAAAAGGAAAAATAGGACTAGTTCTAAAATTGAGAAAGTAGCTCTAGTTGAGAAAACGCATGATAGCAAAATTGAGACTTATAATTCCCTACTCCAAAAGCAATTGCCTAAAAAATGTTCTGACCTAGGAAGATTCACCGTCCCTGTCACTATTAGAGAAACTAAAATTTAGCGTGCTATGCTAGATTTAGGTGCCTCCATTAATGTTCTTCCAGCTTGCATGTATGATAGGTTAGGTCTTGGTCCTTTAAAGAAATCTGATATTGTTATTGAGTTGGCTGACCATTCTAATGTGCGCCCGAAAGGGTTAGTTGAGGATGTTCTAGTGCAGGTGCATGGTTTGATCTTTCTTGCAGATTTCTATGTGATGGAGATAGGCGAAGGGCGGTACGACCCGGTTCTCTTACTCGGTCGCCCATTCATGAAAACCGCCAAGACGGTCATTGATGTTGCCAATGGATCTCTTTCCATATCTAATGGTGGCAACGAGGTCTGAATTCATGTTGATGAGGACCCATATTGATCGTATCCACGTCGAGCCAACAACGTTAAACAAAAGCGCTGCTTGGGAGGCAACCCAAGGATTAGTTAGATTGTTTTCCCATTCCTAACTTAGGATTTGCTTGTTTTTCTAGCTAACATGCAGGTACTAGGTCCGAAAGGACACGCCTGGCGTGATACCGCACCCGCGCCGCCTTG
The DNA here is from genome assembly GCA_934048045.1 of Polygonum aviculare. Taxonomy (NCBI): domain Eukaryota; kingdom Viridiplantae; phylum Streptophyta; class Magnoliopsida; order Caryophyllales; family Polygonaceae; genus Polygonum; species Polygonum aviculare. The sequence continues at coordinate 19,518,492 of OW204025.1, read as the reverse complement.
GCCGCGCCCGCGGTGGATCACCAGTGCGCCCCGACGAACAGGTACTAGCCCGTGCTCGCGGCAACCATACTGCGTCTCGGTTTTAGCTCGTTTTTATTTTGAAGAAAAAGAAAAAATGAAAAAAAAAGAAGAAAAAAAAATGAAAAAAAAAGACAAAAAGAGGACTTGTTGGTCCCATCATATATCTATATCATCTATCTATATCCATTCTATCCATCTTCTATCTTTCCATCTTCTATTTCTTCATTTCATTCACCTTTGTAATTCCATTCTTTTGGCTATGTGTAAAAGCCTAAGTATGGGGGAGCTTTGTTCCCCCGGGATTTCATCTCCACGGCTCGAGTTCATATGCTGCTCTATCTTCCACGAGACGAGCCACGATACGACGGTCACTTGCACATCGCGCTATTCGAGACGACGGCAAAACCTCGCCCCTGCACATGTTCCGCGCCCGCGTCACATTAGCCGCGCCCGCGGTGAACATGTGAGGATGACTCCACTCTCTGCACATATTCCGCGCCCGCGCCCCTAGTGCCGCGCCCGTGGTTGGCCACCAGACCTGGAAATACGAAGTTTTTCCATTCTTCTACCTTTGCGGAGTTCTTCCATTCCACCTCTCTTCATCGATTGTGAGTCTTCTGATACCTTCTTCCTTGCTTTTATCCTTTCTCTTTGCTTCATTGAGGACAATAAAGGATTGAAGTATGGGGGAAGGAGTACTCGCATTCGCTTATTCTAACCAGTTTAGTTAGTGATTTGCTTCAGATTTTGGATTTTCTTCTTTTCATGGAGCACTTGCACCATACTTTTTGCATAATAAAGAAAGAAAAGAAAAAGAAAAAGAAAAGATAGAAAGAGCCATAAAGAATTGAAAAAAGGCATAGAAAATCCTGGGATGAGTCAAAAACCCGAAAGGGCGGCTCAGGTAATAAGCAGGTAACCCGGACCAGCTTTAGGCTGGGGTAATATGAGGTTCATGAGTGATTGTGAGTATTTGTGAGCACAACCTATTGAAAAATGAAAGGAGCGGTTAGGTGAAAACCCGAAAGGGCGCCTAAGCAGAACTGAGCGGAAAAATTCGAGTGGTTTATGATCATTCTTGCTTGGGGACTTTGGGGCTTACATATTAGATTTGGGTAGATCCTAGGTTGCTCTCTTTCATGTTTATAAGAGCTTGAGTGATATATCCTGTTGAGAGGTGTGTGTTTGAGCTTCATTGATTTATGCTCATGATTTCTCTATATTTTTGGGTTCGGGATGTGAGTTGAGTGTTTTTGTCTTCCCTTGTATTTCCTGAGATCTTAGATGTGCTGACTTGTTGTATTTTGTTTGAGCTTACTCGAGGATGAGCAAGATCTAAGTATGGGGGAATTTGATTCAGGCTATTTTGTATAGGATAACTCTTGTATTTTCAGATGATTTTGAGAGTGTTTAGGTTAGTTTTGAGTGTTATTGTAATACGAAGACCGAAGACACAAGTTATGAAGAATCAAGAGTTAAAGAGCTTAAAGACGAAGATTTGCCACTGCATGGATATCGCGGTCGCGTTGTCTAAGACGCGGGCGCGGTGGCGTGAAGAGACGAACCAACCAAGGCCATGAAGGCCGCGGTCGCGCTGTCTGTGGCGCGGTCGCGGTAGAAGCCGACTCAGCAATTTGACGATCGAAGACCGCCGCGGGCGCAGTGGTGACGCCGCGGTCGCGGTGCCGGCCGACTTTGGGACGGACGAAATCTTGGCGTTTCTATCTTGTTTCCTTTCTTATCTTTCGGTTTCCTTTCTTATCTAGTCCGAAAAGGTTGTACTTTTAGGCTATTTAAGGGGAACCTTTCTAGGTTTTTAGAATTATTCACTTTACTTGTCAATCAATTGTTCTTTCAATAAAGATTGGAGTTTTCTTTGTAATGGAGCACTAACTCTCCTCTTGAGTTTATTCGATCAAGGAAGCTTTGTTATGAAGTTGTGAAATTCTGGTAACCTCTTTATCTTAAGGTCTTTATTGATACTCTTGTGCTTCATCCCATGATCTATGTTTGATTTTATGAGTCTGGCCAACTTGTTTGATTGACTTAGATCTATTGTTTGAATTAGGATTGGTTGTTGTCTATGCATCTTTCCTATTCTCGAAACAACTCTATTCTAGGACCGTGGACTAGTTTAGGGAAGAGTATTCAATGGTTAAATTATGCATGAGACTCGTAGCTTGATTGCATGATTTGATTTCCTAATATCCTTGTTCTCTATGCTAATTCTAGGTTAAGCGTCCTTGCCTAGGGTTATAGAATTGCTTGGACCGTGGACTTGCGATTGCTAATGATTGGGATTGGAATTGACCTAGGCATATAAAGAGGTGGATGGATTCATGATCAACGGATTAATAAAGTGGAATTGATTGGATAAACTCTACTTGATAACCTTTGATTGAAACCAACTTTCAAACCCCCCTTTGAATTCTTGCATGAAAACCATAAAATCTGATTAGAAACTGATTCCTTTGGGTTCGACCCCTTGCTTGCCTACTATACTGTTGTTTGCATGTTTGGGATTTATTTTTGATAAGGGAACAACGACTTTGCCCGAGTCATTTAGTCTTTGTATTTCCTCTTTATGCCTTCATTAAGATAATCTATTCACGTTAGTTAATTAGCTATGTCGCCTATCATTTGCAATCATATATGTTCTGAAATATAAGTGATTAACAATTCTCCTATTTTGTGGCTACTGCTTGCATTGTGATTCTATTTTTTTATCAAGTGGTGGCGATTGTTGAGTGGTGACGGTCATTGACCGTCGAGTGGTGACGGTTGTCAATCGTCGAGTGGTGATAGTTATCGAGTGGTGAAGAGAAAATCAGTTTTGTTGTCTATTTTCTCAAAGGGCTTTGCTGTATCCTAGAGAAGTGGATTTGTCTAAAACCAGACAAAACTAAGAAAGAGGACACATATCACTTTAAAGAAAGTGATCAATCACACCTCAAAGCAATAATTAATCCCTATATCTCAACAATTTTGAAGTGATATTAGTCATGGACGCTGGATCATAAGGAGCAGCCCTGACTTTGATGAATCAAGATTTTTTCAAGTTAGACTGATTTGATGGAACAAACTACAACCGATGGAAGGGTCAAATGATGTTCCTACTAACTGCCCTAAAGATATCTTAAGTGTTGGATGATAAACTTCATGCTATCCCTATACAACAGAAGGAGAGAGTGAAGAGATAAAGGAACAAAGAAAGAAACGTGATGAAGATGAAGTCTTGTGCTGAGGACACATCCTCAACCGACTCTCTGACATACTCTACAATCTGTTTACAACCATTAAGTCTCCAAAGGAGATATGGACTACGTTAGAGATGCCTTACAACAATGAAAAACAAGGGACATATAAGTTTCTCATGCTGAAATATTTTGAGTTCTCCATGGATAATAATAAATTAGTTATGGATCAAGTAAATGACTTGCAAAGCATTGTTAATCGACTTAAGGAATTAAAGGTGGATATCTCTGAACCATTACAAGTAGGGGCTATAATTGTAAAATTACCTACATCCTGTAACAACTATAGGAAGAAATTACTACACACAAATGAAGATCTTTCCTTAGAGCAATTATAGAAACATCGAAGGATTGAGGAGGAAACTCGAATGCAGTACAATAAGCATGCAAATTCTGATTCAAAGATAAATAATGTTGGTGAAAGCTCTAACAAGAATGTAGGGAATTTTAAAGGAGAAAGTCTGATGAAGGGAGCAACAACTACCACAACAACAACAACAACAACAAAAGGCCTAAAAGGAATGAAAAGGACAGTAGGCCTAAATGCCATTTCTGTCACAAACCAGGGCATTTCAAGAGAGAGTGCAAATTCTGGAAAAAGAAGCATCAAGAATCTGGAAACAATCAAGTAAATGCAACAGACAAAGAAACATTAGAAAATGTTGCTATGGTCTCTAAGATGCACATAAGCATGGTAATTAAAATGAACATGATTGCAGCAACAAAATCCAAAGATTGGTGGTTCGATTCTGGAGCAACAGTCCATGTCTGTAACTATAAAAAACAGTTCACCAATTATGAAATCTTTGAAAAGGAAGATGGTCTGATGGGAAACAACAACGTAGCCAAAGTTCATGGATCCGGAAGGGTGGAAATTCAATTTACTTTTGGAAAGAAGATGACTTTGGCCAATGTTTTACATGTTTTAGACATTAGGAAGAACTTAGTCTCTACAAATCTCTTGTGTAAGGCTGCCATAAAAGCAATCCTAGAATCTGACAAGTTGATATTAACCAAAGGTGGTTCATTTGTAGGCAAAAGATATCCTTGTGATGGAATGTTCAAACTAAGTATAATTAACAAAAGTAATGTTTATGCTTACTTTGTTGAGTCTCCTACTGATTTATGCAATACTCTTCTAGTTCATGTGAATTTTACATCTTTGAAATATATGTTTAGAAATGGCTTAATTAGTGGGGATTTTAATCCTGCATATAAAACGTGTGAAATATGTGTTCAAGCCAAAATGTCAAAGAAACCTTTTCCAGTTGTTGAGAAAACTAATAATATTTTAGATTTGGTGCATTCTGATATATGTGAATTGAATGGAGTTCTGATTAGAGGAGGCAATAGGTATTTCATTACTTTTACAGATGATAAATCTAGATATACTTATGTGTATCTAATGAAGAAAAAACATGAAGCATTTAAAAAAAATTCAAGATTTACAAATCCTCTGTTAAAAACCTCAAAGAAAATAAAATAAAAATTCTGGGAAGTGATAGGGGTGGAGAATATTTTTCACAAACTTCAATGAATTTTATGAAATCAATGGCATAATTCACCAAAGGACAACCCCTTACACCCCTCAACAAAATGGGTTTGCTGCGAAGAAAAATAGAACTTTGCGTGATTTGGTAAATGCTATGATGTTAAATTGGCAGAATACATCAACAGACCCCCGTACTTACGTCTTTTTTCCCATTGGACCCCTATACAAAAAATTGTTCAAACAGACCCCTGCACTACCCCAATTTTTGCCTATTGAACTTTTTTGCTTACGTGGACGAACGCGTGAATTACAAACCATAATGAAGCGAGTGTGCCAATTTTATGCAGTGACATGGAAATTTAAAAAAAAAACAAATATTTCCCTAATTTTACCCTCTTTTACCTAGACAATGAAAAAAAAGGGAACTCGCCCTCACCGATGGCATGTACTTGCCTGCCAAACCCGACTTGACGGCGACGGACCACGACCCACCTAAGGACTTTGCGACGCCGACGAGGATGCCGGGGAAGGGCTTGGCAATTGTTGGATCGTTAGTACCAAGGGACGTCCTTTACTGTGAGTAAAGGCGTCCTAAGGTCAGGAGTCCCTACGAGGAGTAGGGGCGTCCTTGAGTAATGCAGCGGAATGAAGTACTAAACAGGTAAGTAAAGGACGCAATGAATTATAGAGGAACCACTCAAGACCAAGTAGTCCTTGAGTGTAAACCTCTACCTCCTTGGAGGATTTTTTGAATAGTTCTTTCCTTTATATTGACCGTTCTTACAGTTGTACTGGCGAGTTCTTACAGTTCTCTGACACTTAGCTTTTCCCTAAGTTCACTTGTAAGGAACTCCTTTAAGCCTACAACTTAAGGTGGTTCAATCTACTAAAGGACTCTATTCCTACGTTCTGCAGTACTTCGCAGAACTCTCTCTCTCTCTCTTTTGGTTACAAACTGTTTTGTGGTTTGGGTACAAAATCTCACTCGATCTAACTCAGGTCTAAACACTGTTCTTGAGTTCTTGAGTTAGTTCTTCGTGTTCTTGAGTGAGTCGCTTTCCTCTGATTCTCTCTGAATATTCCTGGAAGCGTTAGCGTCACAATAAATGCCTTGGGGCTATTTATAGGACTTGGGGAAGGGCGTCATTTCTCTGGGACGATCATGCCCTTCATGGACGTGGCTACAGGATCTTCCTCCACGTAGTATGGCGGTGATGAGGAAGCTTCCTTTATCCAGCTGTGTATGATGAACTCCGCTACAAGATCGGCCGCCACGTGTTGATGGACTCTGCAACAGGATCGTCCACCACGTAGTGTTGGACTCTGCTACAGGATCGGTCTACACGTGTCCTTGGATGATCGAACATTGTCGAGTGATGTCATCCTGTTGGCTAGTAAGTGAGGACTCCTTTCTTGCGTTCCTACTTGCTTGGGACTGCGTCCTTGGTCAAGTAGTCTCTAGCTGGTCCTTACTCCCTGTTAGCTAGCGTCCCTAAGCCCAGGGGACGCCCATACACGCTTGTTGTCCTTTTGTCACTAGAGTTCCTGAACACTTGGACAAGTTTATTAGAATCAAAGTGAGTTTGTCATATCAAAACTAAGGGACGGTTGTGGGCACACTACCAAGTACGGAGACGTCCTTGATAGCGTCCCAACAATTTCCCCCTTTTTGATGATGACAAACTCTTCAGCAAAATAGTTTTGGCGTTTGAACTTAGCATGCATGAAAACTTAAAAGCGTCCTCTAACACTTAGAGAAATTTCATTTAGCACAAGTTTTCATTCTTTGATTCTCTAACTTTTGGATTTTAAGGAGAGAAAAGCGTCCTAGAATTTTCTAGGCGTCCTCTAGTTTATTCTAGCATGGCGTTCCTTAGACCTTTCACTTAATAGTTCCCCCTTAACACTTGCTTATTCTAGATAACTAATTTATAACGCATCTCTGCAAAACTACACTTCCCCCTTTTGGCATCATCGAAAAGGATAACAAGTGATAAGGACGTTAGCATAAAAACATAACTATAGGCAGTGGAACGCTTGAACAAACACATGCACACAAACAGTGGATTGCCATTCAAACAGAAATTAGAGTACGGTTATTACAAACCAAGATCATAGTGTTTAACAACAAAAAGAGGAACAAGAAAAATAGAGGGGGGATTAAAGGGGTGGACGGCAATCACTGAGAACGGCTCTGGTCTTGATAAAACTTGAGCAGTAGTTCATTAAGTTCAGCAGCCTTGGTGAACGCAGAGGACAAATCCTTAAGAGCGGAGAAGATGAGGCACTGGTTGTCCAATATCGCACCCATGAGTTCTGCAGGAGGATGCTGAGCAATATTCGCGGGGGCAGAACGGGGCAGAGGACCTGAACTAGAAGAGGGAGCGTCCATAGGAGTAGCTGGAGGAGGAGAAGAAGCCATTAGCATCTGATCAAGAGCGGCAAAGTCGACGGCTGGCTCTTCTTCATGAACGGACTCATGCTGCAAGGAGGCAAGGCATTCTTCCTCAGCTTCAGCTGCGAGACGTTCTTCCTCAGCCTTCTTCCTGGCTTCCTCAGCCTCAGCTTCTTGCTGTTTGATCACTGAAGGCAACTCTTCATTGTGCCTGATCTCGACTAGTCCCATCTTTGCGTTCCACTTCAAGCCAAGTTCTTCTGAAGGAGCGCTTTCATCATAAGCGTTCTGAGACTTGAGGATGAGCTTAACAAGACCTGGGTATGGCAAGGCATGGCGCTTCCTCCCACACTTAGCCATGTGTTGCATAGCAATTGTGGCTAGATTGATGGGGCGGCGTTCTAGAAGAGCATCAATGAGTATAATATCATGTGTTTGAACGATTGACCTCTTCTCCTGCCTAGGAAGGACGGCGCGACAGATGAAGTAATGAGCTATGGCGCCTACCTTACTCAAAACGTGAGCAACCCTGTCCAGTCCCATTGGCCTTTTGCCCTGAAAAACGTGTTCAACCAGGGGCAGTTCTTCATCAGTTGTCTCAAACCCGCCTTCTGGAAGAGTGCTTAGCGCGTTGGACGGGGGCTTTTGAGAACTAAGGCCCATGAAGGCGTGGACCTGGCATTCATTCACTGAAGCTTTCTCACCATCCATTTTGAAGTGGAGGGAGCCATCTTTCGGTTTGAAACGCAAGTCCCTGTAGAACGCCTTCACCTGCTCTTTGTCAACTGTAGTTGGCGCAGGTCCAACGTTCAACCATCCTTGGAACCTGAGGAGCTCAAGGAACTCTTGAACGGCGTCATCATCAAAGGAGGCGAGCCACTCTTCGGATTAAATGAGGGGACTAAGAACTTTGTCAGGTGCGCCATCAGGCTTTCTTTTGCGCTTGCCCTTTGGAGAGTCGGAGTCCTCATCATCATCATCAGACTCATCATCGGCGTCCTCGGACTCATGTTCAGCAGCGTCCTTGGAGGGAGCGTCCTCTGTGCCTTGTTCATTTTCAGTATTGCCACCAGCTGTGGCTTGAGTAGCACCAGAAGAAGCTTGTCCTTGGGACGTGCCCTCGGCGTCCTGAGCCTCTGATTGATGTTCGGTTTGGGGCTCAGCGTCCGCGGGGACTTGGATTGATTCTGTTTGGATTGTGGGGGATGGGTTTTCTTGAGGAGTTGGGAGGGAATTTAGGAGAGGGAGGGATTGGTTGTAGGGAGGGACCTCTTGAGCATCACGCGCGGGCTCATCAGACAAAGTAGGCTCGGCGTTCTCTGGAGCGACCTGGTGCTCACCAACGTCCTCAGCAACTTCAATTAATTCGGCCTCTTTCTCAGCAGGAGCATTCTCGACTCCTTCTGCCTCGTCGTTGGAGTCCCCAACCACATCAATGAATGGGGAGACTTGATTGGCAGGCGTTCCTCTTTGGCTCTCAGATGAGCTAGAGGAGGAGGAGGAGATGGGCTCGGGCTCTGGAGCGTTCTTGGCTAGCAAAACTTTAGGCTTTTCACCAGCTTTGCGTTTTCGAAAAGTGTGCTCAACAGTTGAACGCTGCTCTACCTCTTCTGGGCCACTTTCTGAGGAGGGGCGGCGGGACCTGGGGGTCTCGGGGTCCTTAGGCGGTGAGATATGGGCCGGGGCGGACGGGAAGTTGGCTAAATTAAGAGGTGAGGCATGAGGTTTAGGGGGGAAAGGAATAAGGGCATTTGTCTTTGAGGGCTTGGGGGACGGAGGAGGAGTTGGAAGTTGGACGATTTTTAGAGGTTGAGGAGGTGGAGTGGATTCCTTTGAAAGGTTAGAGGGGCGTTTGGTGGAGGACGGTCCTTTTGTGGTGCTTTTGGCCTTTTTGAGGGGCCTTGGGTCATGAATTTTCTTGGAGGGTCCCTCCTTAAGGTGTGGTGGAAACTTGTCCACAATTTGTGTGGGATTTGAGGAGGTGGATTTGGAAGATTTTGAGAGAGGGGAAGAAGGAGCTGGACGCTTGGAGGGTAGGAGATTTTTTGTGGTGATGGTGGGGACTTGAGGAGGTGGGGGAGAGGGACTTGGCACACGGTTTTTCAGCATTTTGTATGCCAGAGAGTCCTTAGGGTACATGGGAAAGTCTGGGAGGACGGCGTTGTGAAGGTCAGGAATAAGGTCGAGTAAGGGAGCGAGATTCTCACCACCAAACTGCGAGAAGAAGAGAACGTCGTCCATCCGTCATGGCAAGTCCTTGTGGTTCGTCTTGTGAAGGCCTTGAATGACGAACCGTTCAATGAACTTTTCATAGTTCTTTGTCTTGACAGCGTCCTCCTTCACATCTGGTTTGTCGATGCGTTTCCTTATCAAATTGTACAGGGTTCGCGGCTTCCTGTTGATGAAGTCCACCAACGATTCATTTAGAACGATGGGCTTGGGCTTTTCAATGAAGTGGGACTTCACTAACTTTCTTCTCTTCCCGCCGGTGGAAGATCCGGCCACGTTCATCTGCCTTTGAGACATTTTTCTGGTGAGTTTTAGTGAGAGAAAGTTGTCGGAAAGCTAGAGAGAAGTCAGAGCCTGAACTGAGCAGAGAAGTGGTTGAGAATAATAAATGAACGAGAGCGACTGTTCTGGCCTTATATAGAGGAAGCGGTGGCACAGCTGTAAATAAAACTGATTTCCTATGCGACACGTGGCATAACTTCCCCCTTAAGATTTGAGCAAAAGCAACGGTCACTGTTCAAACTTTCAAAAGTTCAAAATTCTGCCTCTTCAACTTCTTCTCAAAAACTTAACTGGCGTCCTCTCTTACAAACACTGAGCGTCCTCTCAAACTTAGCAAAACTTTACCTCTTCAAGCAAATCAATAACCAATTCACCGTCCTTGTGATCACCTTTCGAACCATTTGAGAACAAAGCAAGTACGTCCCGTAAAATAAAATATGAAGCTCATAGGACGCTTTTGCAGAGTTCTCGGCTAGGGTAAGCTTAGAGTTCCCATCATTTCGGCTTATAATGAGGGTTGGGTGATCAGGGATACTCTTTTCAAGAAAAATAGAGAAATTTGAATGGCGTTCCAAAGTAGCAAACACATGAAGTTTTAGACTAGCGTCCTTGCAAATATGAATTCAATGCATAACAGTCCTTAAACATTTAGAATCTACAAAACATAGCCAATCATTGAGAGAATAGTAGAACGGGACTTGCTACTTAAAAGTTATCATCCCCAAGAGCAGCCTTAGATGCTCATAGGGACGTCTATCAAGCGCCTTAGTGAAAATATCAACTATTTGGTCTTCAGTCCTTACATGCTCCATACTAATGAGTCCTAGTTCAACATTATCACGCAAGAAATGATGCCTTATATGAATATGCTTTGTGCGTGAATGAAAAACAGGATTCTTAGAAATTTCAATAGCACTAGTGTTGTCACAACGAATGGGAATGGTTTCAAGATTGATACCGTAGTCCTCCAGTTGATATTTGATCCAGATGACTTGTGAACAGCACGAGGCAGCAGCAACGTACTCGGCTTCCGCAGTTGAAAGTGCCACAGAGTTCTGTTTCTTAGATCCCCAAGAGACTAGGCATGAACCAAGGAACTGTGCCATTCCTGAAGTGCTTTTTCTATCAATCACATGACCAGCATAATCAGCGTCCGAGTAGCCAACAAGCTTGAAGGACGTCTTCCTGGGGTACCAAAGACAAAGATCGTCGCGTCCTTTGAGGTAGCGAAAAATCCTTTTAACTTCTTGCATGTGGGACTCCTTTGGATTTGCCTGGAAGCGAGCACACAAGCAAACGGCAAACATGATATCGGGACGGCTTGCGGTCAAGTAGAGCAAAGAACCAATCATTCCTCTGTAAAGCTTTTGATCAACATCCTTTCCCTTTTCATCAGCATTGAGACGCGAGTTGGTAGAACAAGGGGTTGCAACAGGCTTGGACGTGTTCATCCCGTACTTCTCAAGCATTTCACGGACATATTTTTGTTGGTGAATGCGCGTCCCTTCCTTGAGTTGGTTAATTTGAAGTCCCAAGAAGAAATTGAGTTCTCCAATAAGGGACATCTCAAATTCACTACTCATTAAGGACTTGAACTCATCTACAAGTTTCATATTAGTACTACTAAAGACTATATCATCAACATAGACTTGGGCAATTAAAATGTCCTTGTGAACTTTCTTTATGAACAAAGTTTTGTCAATTGAACCTCTAGTGTACCCATGAGATAAGAGAAAGGACGCAAACCTGTCATACCATGCACGAGGGGCTTGCTTGAGTCCATAAAGCGCTTTGTCCAAGTAGTACACATGATCTGGGTGAGAGGCGTCCTCGAAACCAGGCGGTTGAGCAACGTACACTTCCTCCTTCAGTTTTCCGTTGAGGAAGGCAGTTTTGACGTCCATCTGAAATAACTTGAATCCTTTGTGAGCGGCGAAGGCAATAAGGAGACAAACGGCCTCAATTCTAGCAACAGGAGCAAAGGTCTCATCATAGTCTATGCCTTCCTCTTGCTTGAATCCTTGAGCCACCAGTCTTGCCTTGTTTCTTGACACACGTCCACTTTCATCAAGCTTATTTCTAAACACCCAACGCGTCTCTATGATGTTTTTGCCTTTGAGACGAGGGACGAGGGTCCATACTTTGTTTCTTTCAAACTGGTTGAGTTCTTCTTGCATCGCTTGAATCCAGTCAGCATCCTGGAGTGCTTCTTTGATATTCTTTGGTTCCATAATAGAAACAAACGCGTTGAACGCACGGAAAGCTAGATTTGCACTCTGGGACTTGCTTGCACCTGACCTTGTTTGAACTCCTTGAGAAGGATCTGAGACAATCTGGGATGTTGGGTGGTTCCTAGAGAAGCGGGACTCCCTTTGAAATAATTGAGCAAATCTTGGATCAGCCTCTTCATCAGAATCATCACTATCACCTTGAGCATCGTCTTCGGTGCGTTCCCCCTCAAAGAAAGCGTACTCCTTTGAGAACAACTTTGTTGAACTTCTTGTTGATAACAAGGCACTCCTTTGAGTCAAATGTGACTAGGTTTTCACCTTGATCACACATTTGAGAGACGCTAAGAAGGTTGAAGCCAAGTCCTTCAACAAGACTCACATTTGTTGCTTTGATGGACGGATTGAGAATAGCAGTTCCCGTTCCTTTGATCTTTCCCTTGCCCTTGTTGCCAAACGAGACAGTTCCTCTCGTGGCACTATTTTGGATAGAAGTGAGATGGATCTGGCTTCCTGTCATGTGATTTGAGGCGCCACTATCAATGATCCATGGGCGTCCTCTCACTTCCACCTGCCAAAAAAAGGTTAGTTCTTGGCGACCCAGGCAAGGTGTTCCTTACCTGGCTCATTACAATAATAGAACTCTGGCTCTGGCATATAATCATTTATCTTAACATCATTGGAAATGGAATGCTTGTGGAAAGAACTCTTAGAACGTCTAGGACGCCTAGAATTAGCTTTTGGAACGGACTTAGCATTTTCATTGTTAGTCCTAGCAGTTTTGCCACTTGCAATATCTTCTTTCAGTTTCACACAGTCATATTTGAAGTGGTCACCTTGTCCACAGTACCAACACGTCCTATAATAAGTACCGAGGTAGTACTTCTTATTGGGACGTTGAATTTTGTTTTGCTTCATCTTTTGGGGATTGCACACCTTTGATCCGTCCCCTTTAGCAATTTTTTTGTAAATTTTATGACTGGTGGAATTGGTGTAGTAGTCCTCTTGACCTATTTCTCCACTTTCTAGGACTCTAATTCTTTCAAGAAGATTCTTGGTTTTCTCTTTTTCAAGTTCAAGTTCTGAAGTTTTGCACTTTTGCTAGCCTCAAAATCGCTAGGGAGAGAGTTCCTAGTATCAGATTCATAACCTAGTCCACGCTTAGCTGGGACAAAGACTATTGGTTTCACTTCCTCAACTATGGGACTCTTTCCCAAAACTTTCACTTCTTCCCTAAGCTTGGCGTTCTCAAGTTTGAGACACATAAGTTCAATTTTTAGGGACTTAGCTTCTTCACATGAGGACTCTAGTTGAATAGTCATTGAATTACAGTTTTCAAATTCAACTACAATATTTTCATCTTCAAGTTCATCCATTCTTCTTTTCATAGCAAGACTTTCCTCCATGATTTTACCAATGAGTTTAAGAAGTTTTGGTTTTGAACATTCTTCTAAGGAACGCATCATGGAATCGTGAGTTACCTCTTGTTCATTGTCGGAGGCGTTCTCTTCAACAACTGGGGCGTCCTCCACTGCCATGTATGCAACTTGATCTTCACGTTCATCATCACTTGAACTGAGATCATCCCATGCAGCTGTGCATGCTCTAATAAGGGCTTTCTTCTTATCCTTGGAGGACGTTCCCACAGTACACTTTTTGGCAAAATGTCCTTTCTTGTTGCATTTGTAACATGTGAGTTCCTTCATTTCAGCCTCTGTGTACTTGGGACTCTCCTTTTTGTAAGACTTGCTCTTGTTGCTATGCTTGTTCTTCTTGTTATAGTACTTGAGAGCTTTGTGAATAAGAGATAGTTCCTCATCTGAGTCAATCTCTTCCTTTGACTTGCTTTCTTTCTCTTTGGAACGCAAGTTCTCAAGCTTTTCTTTTGATTTGCTTTGCATCATCAATGCTAGATCTCTTTGGCCGCGTAGGTACTCAGCGTACTCTGGTGTTGTGGACGCCAAAGCAAGATCAGTTTGAGGATTCTTTCCTAGCTGAGCCATGTCGGAGATTCTTCTTTCTTCATACTGCCTGAGCTTCCCATAGATCTCTTCCATATCTAGAGTTTTGTTGGCTGTGTTTTCTTTGAAAGTCGTCCTATCAAAGTTCCAAACACTAGTAAACCCATCAATAACTACTTGAACTCTGTTCCTCATGGAGATCTCTGATTCTGGAATACCCAAGTTCTTCATCTTGGTGACAAGACCTTCAAAACGGTACGAGTAGTCATTGACCGTTTCATTGGGCAACATACTAAAAGCATAGAACTCCTTTTTGATTTTCAGTTGGACGTCCTCTTTCATTTTTGCAGTTCCCACATGAAATTTCTCAAGAGCTTCCCACTGTTGTTTTGCTGTGGGGAGATTGCTAACTCTTGTGGCATCCCTTTCACAGAGGGACGCTTGAAGAAAGCACACTGCTTTAGCATTTGTTTCCATTAGCTTGAACTCATCAGGACCCCACTCGTCCTCTTTGTCTTTCTTGTCATCGGGAACTTTAAGATCACCTTTTCTGATCACGTTCCAGCATTGATAATTTGTGCTTCTACAGAAGTTCTCAAATCTAGTCTTCCAGCGGTTGAAGTTGTCGTCCGTCAGACGCGGAGGCTTCACAAAAGAGATTCCAATAGGTTCCATGTCCATTCTTACCTGCAACTCAGTAAGAATCTAGAGCGCCTGCTCTGAATTGTTGGATCATTAGTACTAAGGGACGTCCTTTACTTTGAGTAAAGGCGTCCTAAGGTCAGGCATCCCTACGAGGAGTAGGGGCGTCCATGAGTAATGCAACGGAATGAAGTACTAAACAGGTAAGTAAAGGACGCAATGAATTATAGAGGAACCACTCAAGACCAAGTAGTCCTTAAGTGTAAACCTCTACCTCCTTGGAGGATTTTTTGAATAGTTCTTTCCTTTATATTGACCGTTCTTACAGTTGTACTGGCGAGTTCTTACAGTTCTCTGACACTTAGCTTTTCCCTAAGTTCACTTGTAAGGAACTCCTTTAAGCCTACAACTTAAGGTGGTTCAATCTACTAAAGGACTCTATTCCTACGTTCTGCAGTACTTCGCAGAACTCTCTCTCTCTCTCTTTTGGTTACAAACTGTTTTGTGGTTTGGGTACAAAATCTCACTCGATCTAACTCAGGTCTAAACACTGTTCTTGAGTTCTTGAGTTAGTTCTTCGTGTTCTTGAGTGAGTCGCTTTCCTCTGATTCTCTCTGAATATTCCTGGAAGCGTTAGCGTCACAATAAATGCCTTGGGGCTATTTATAGGACTTGGGGAAGGGCGTCATTTCTCTGGGACGATCATGCCCTTCATGGACGTGGCTACAGGATCTTCCTCCACGTAGTATGGCGGTGATGAGGAAGCTTCCTGTATCCAGCTGTGTATGATGAACTCCGCTACAGGATCGGCCGCCACGTGTTGATGGACTCTGCAACAGGATCGTCCGCCACGTAGTGTTGGACTCTGCTACAGGATCGGTCTACACGTGTCCTTGGATGATCGAACATTGTCGAGTGATGTCATCCTGTCGGCTAGTAAGTCAGGACTCCTTTCTTGCGTTCCTACTTGCTTGGGACTGCGTCCTTGGTCAAGTAGTCTCTAGCTGGTCCTTACTCCCTGTTAGCTAGCGTCCCTAAGCCTAGGGGACGCCCATACACACTTGTTGTCCTTTTGTCACTGGCGTTCCTGAACACCTGGACAAGTTTATTAGAATCAAAGTGAGTTTGTCATATCAAAACTAAGGGACGGTTGTGGGCACACTACCAAGTACGGAGCCGTCCTTGATAGCGTCCCAACAGCAATGCCGACGAGGTTGCTAGGGAAGGGCTTGGTGACGCCGAAGACGGTGCCGGAGAAGTACATGGCGACACCAACGAGGGGGTGGGAGACACTACCGGCGATGGGGGCGGTTCTGACGAGTGCGACGGAGACTTGGCTGGAGGGTGGTTGAACGAAGGCGACTAGAGGGGCTAAGGGCCGGAACCGGCCGCCAGATCTGGAGAGGCGGGGACCGAGTCGGAAAGACCCGGGCTTGATCCAGCGGGGACCGAGTCGTCGAGTTGGGTCGTGTCGGGAAGGGCTGGCAGCGTGGGCAGGGCCCAAATCTGAAGAACGGCACGCCGGTGAGAGAAGAAGATTGGGGCCGGTCGCCGCGGCACTAAGTCGGAGCATGGACGGAACCGGCCGGTGGGGGGGCGTGTTGGCGAGCGAGCGAGAGAGGTGGCCGACGGCCGGGCACACCAAATCCACAGAGGTCGTCGATCTGATGAGCCTCTTACTCAATTGCGCGGAATCGGTCTCCCAGAATGACATAAACACCGCTCGAGAACAGCTAACCCTAATTCGAAACCACTCGTCCCCCTACTGCGACAATCTCTAGAGATTCGCGCATTACGCGGTCAACGCCCTAGACCATAGGCTCTCGTCGTCTTCTCCGCTCCGGCGAGCTCCATCGGCGACCGAATTCCTCCAATCCAGCCGGATCTACGTGGCGGCAGCGCCGTTCAACATCATGTCGTACTACGTCGCCAACAAGACGGTGTTTTGATTGGCCGGAGACGCTAATCGGATCCACATAATCGATTTCGGGATCGGTTACAGGCTTCAATGGCCGTGTATCGTATATAACCTCTCGAAGGTGGAGCCGACGCTGCCTAGGCTGAGGATCACCGGAATCGACTTCCCGGAGAGCGGATTCCGGACGGAGAAGAGCCTGGAAGAGCCTGGAAGGTGTTTGAAGAAGTATTGTGAGGGATTGAAGATGAGAACACACCAGGTGTTGCTTGCAATTCTCTTCACAAGATCCCAATTGTAATATAATTTACAAGTGAATAGTTTTTTTTTAACAAACAAGTGAATAGTTGATCCCAAGTAATATAGTGCAATTAAAAGTTACTATGTGGCAATTGACCTGGCCAATTTTTGCTTACGTGGACAATTTCCATGACACGTGTTCGCGCGTGTGTCACACATAACGGGGAGAATTTGATGAGGGGTTCAATAGGTCAAAGCGCGGGCAGTACAGGGGTCTATTTGCACAATTTTTTGTACAGGGGTTCAAGGAGAAAAAAGTTGTAAGTACGGGGGTCTGTTGATGTATTTTGCCGATGTTAAATGCCAAATTGCCTTCAAACCTATAGGGAGAAGCACTACTGACAGCTTGTCATGTGCACAATAGAATTCCCTCAAAAAGAAATAAGTTGTCTCCATATGAAGTATGGAATGGAAGACAACCAAATCTAAATTATCTAAGAGTATGGGGCTGTATAGCATGTTGCAGAATTCTTGATCCAAATTGGGTCCTAAAGCCTTAAGAAGTGTTTTCTTAGGATATGCTGAAAATTCTAAAGCTTATACTAGATTTCTAGACTTGGATTCTAACTTAATTATTGAGTCTACGGATGCTGAATTTTTTGAAACTAAATTTGTAGGAGACAAAACTGAAGATTCAGCAGCTAATGCACCAAAAAACATTACTGAATGTAGTGAATCTGAAATTCTAGCAGATTTTGCAGAACCTATTGAACCTAAAATTTCAGCAGAGATTAATGGCTCTGGAAATACGAGAAAATATGGTGCATTGACTTCCTCATCAAACTAAAGGGAATCATATGAAATGCAAGAACAAAGGAGAAGTCAGAGAATAAAAATTCAACAGTCATTTGGTTTTGATTTTTTATTACTAAATGGTGTTCTACTTTTGGTTGAAGGATCCAGAGCTGAAATATTAAGTGAAATTCCCATAGTCTTTCAAGTAGATCAAACAGATGGAGATCCTAAGACGTTTAAGGAAGCAATGTCCTCCAGAGATGCAGCCTTTTCGAAAGAGCCTATTAATGATGAAATGGACTCTATATCATCAAATAGTACTTGAGATTTGGTAGACTTACCTAAGGGTTCCAAGCCAACTTCTAGCAAGTGGGTATTTAGATAAAAATACAATACCGACGGGTCAATACTAACATTTAAAGCCAGATTGGTGGCTAAAGGATTTAGGCAAAAGGAAGAAGTGGATTATTTTGACACTTATGCTCCAGTGGCCAGGATTACATCCATAAGAGTTCTCTTATCACTTGCTTCTATTGATAGGCTTGAAATGCATCAAACGGGCGTTAAACCCGCATTTTTAAATAAAGATTTATAAGAGGAATTGTATATGGAGCAGTTAGAAGGTTTTGTGGCTCCCGGAAATGAAAACAAAGTTTGTAAACTTGTAAAATCCCTATATGGATTAAAGCAGTCTCCAAAATAATGGCATGAGAAGTTTGATTCAGCCATGTTATCATATGGATTTAAGCACAATGGAGCTGACAGATGTGTTTATACCAAGTTCATTGACAAATATAGTGTAATAATCTATCTCTATGTCGATGATATGTTGATATGAAGCAATTCTATAAAGTGAGTTTATGAGACTAAAAACTTCTTGAAATCACAATTCAAGATGAAGGACTTAGGAGAATTAGACACTATTTTGGGTATTAAAGTATCAAGAAATAGTGGTGAGATTACTTTATCTCAATCTCATTATATTAATAAGATGTTGGATAATTTTAAACATCTGAAAATTAAAGAAGCAAATACTCCATGTTAGCCTTCATGCAAGTTGTTCAAAAATGAAAAAAGAGAAAATTCTCAGAAAGAATAAGCTAGCGTTATTGGGAGTTTAATGTATGCAATATAATGCATTGTACTAGACTAGACATTGCATTTGCAGTTTGTAAACTATCTAGGTATACTAGCCATCTTGGAATGGAGCATTGGAAGGCTATAAACCGAGTTCTAGGATACTTAAAAAGAACTGTAAATCTAAATTTAACCTACAGTGGTTTCCCTACAGTTCTGGAAGGTTTTAGTGATGCTAGTTGGATATCTAGTGCCTAGTGGAGATGAAAATAAATCAACTAGTGGATGGGTGTTTACAATAGCAGGAGGAGCAATTTCTTGGGCTTCAAAGAAGCAAATCTACATAACCCATTCAACTTTGGAATATGAATTTATAGCATTTGTTGTAGTTGGTAAGGAAGCAGAATGGCTCACA
Organism: Polygonum aviculare; assembly: GCA_934048045.1. Lineage (NCBI taxonomy): Eukaryota > Viridiplantae > Streptophyta > Magnoliopsida > Caryophyllales > Polygonaceae > Polygonum > Polygonum aviculare. The sequence continues at coordinate 19,499,546 of OW204025.1, read as the reverse complement.
AATTTTTAATTAGATGTAAAGTTGTGGCCACAACTTATGCCATCGGTTTCTATATTTTGTGATAGTGCATCAACATTGTCTAGAGTTGATAACACAATATATAATGAAAACTCTAGACATATAAGCTTACGACATGCTTATGTTAGGCAACTGATAGAAGAAGGTGTTATTACTATTAGACCGATTGACCGAAAACCACCCGTATAATAGGCCATATTGCACTAAACCACCCCTTCTATACATATTTACCGAAAAGCACCCCTATACATCCCTTTCGTCAAAAAACAACCACCCCACCTAGTTTCCCCGTTAACTGGGCGTTTACTCGCGTGTGTGATGTGTATTTCTCTACCTATTTTACTTTTTTCTTTACAATTGTAAAATACAAAAAAAAAATCTTCCATTACAACCTTCTTCTTCTTCCCTACTTCCCCTAAAAACCTCCTCTGATTGATTCAATGGAGAAATTGAAGCTCCTCCTTAACTATTCGCCCCCCCCCTTAACTCTTCCTCTATCATCCAATCTCATGATAACCCACCACCCCTCCTTCTTTGCCTCCTCTGTTCCAAATCCCCAGATCTGAGATGTCTGCCCAAGCTCGCCGGCGACTCTCAACGGCGACCAATCCCCGATGACCCGCTATCTCACCCCAGCCTCACTCTCGCTCGCTCACCTGTCGCCGGCTGCATCCGCCTCTGCTCGGCCTCCGCCCCGCACTTCCGCCGCGATTCCGAACTCCAGCATGTTCCTCTACTGGGCCCCCACCTTAGCTGATTGTTGTTTGCCTCTATGCGACTAGCTTGACTATCGTAATATACGAGTTTGTGTATTCTTGTATCTGTTCTGTTGGAGTTAACTCTGTGTTTATTGTTTGAATTAACTTCCATGATTGTTTGGATGCTGCTTGTTGTGCACTAGTTGGTTGAATGATATATTGTTGACTTCTGTGTATAAGAGTTTAATTAAGTAGTGTATGGGTTTAGTGTCATCTGTTCGTACAAGTTTTGGAACGAAACTTTCTTAAAGGGGGAAGTATGTAATATCCGGTCTCATTTTAGTGTCGGTATTATTTCTTGATTGAAAAAATATGAGTTTATGTATTTACGGTTAATTAATTTTATCTTTTTGGTCAAGTAAAAACCTAAATTTTAGTTAATGTGGGTATTATTTTAACTCTCCTATTAATTAAGAAAGAAAAAGAAAAAGAAAAAGAAAAAGAAAAAGAAATTTTCAGATACGTGTAAGTGGGTGGATAGATATTGTCACACAATAGGACAGGTGTACCATCAATTGGCTGTCGGATTTCACGCAGCAGCTGACAAAGCCAAACAAGCTCAACTTTAGTGAAAGACAATGCTCGATACTCTGCCTCGGTACTAGATCGAGCGACAACTTTCTATTTTCGGCTTGTCCAACTAATCAAGTTTCCACCATAGAAAATTGCAAAGCCATGTTGAGACCGAAGATCTACAGGATCAGTGGCCCAGCCTGAGTCCGAGAAGGCAACTAAATTATGCCGATGAGATGCTGTAATGGTGATGCCGAGAGTGAGTGGCGGTCAAGTTTGATGGTGATGTTAGGAAATTGGAGACTGCCTGTTTTGCCATTGTTGAGCAAAACAGTGTTTGTGTTTGTGTCAGACATGATGACAGGGAAGCGTGGGTGACTGGGTGGGAAGATTGACAATGCAGAGGAAAAAAATTGATAACCTGGCTCTGATATCATGAACGAGTATGTAAACTGACTGGATTGATTATATTAATAAGAGAGGATTACAATATATAGGGATTACATGCCTTAGGCTCCAAGATTCTATCCTAGATATAAGATAAACTTATATGCATAAGGAAATACAAGATATTATACGAAGATATTCTATCCGTTTCCTGTTAATATGTACATAAGTGATAAGTATAAGTGTTGGAGATATATGCGTAAAAAAGGGTTCTTCATTGTTAAGTATCTCCTTCGTGGAGTAGCCCTCTCGTGCCCTTTCTATCGTGTGCAGCGAGAGAGGGATTCCTTCGCCTCTTTCTTCTTATCACCCCTTCCTTGTCGACCGAAGCCAAACCATCCCGCTCGTAGCCGTAGGTTGTGGTGTACTTCCATTCCAACACCTCGAGGCCGTCGTCGTCTTTCGGGTACGTAATCCAGTGAATTCCTTTTTGTTTTGGTCCCAATCGAATCGGGTTAGGGTCAAGGGCGGTCAATTCCGTCGGAGTCGGGTTGGTTCGGGCAGATCCGTTCTCGAGCAGGGCCGTGGTGGGTAAGTAGGAAGTTGAGGGAGTTGGCCGGAGTCGGAGCGTGGGTTGCTGGAGTTGGTGTTCCGGCGGGGCTAGTGACGGGAGAGAGAGAGGAAGTCGATGCTGATTAGAGGACTGTCGGGAAGTCGAGCGGGTCGCCGTGGTCGTGGTCGTGGTTGGTCGGGACTACAGGCAGGGCTAATTGAAGTGGCGGGTTATAGTCGGGAGTAGAGATCGGTGTGCTGTCTTGGAGATTAGAATATAAAAAAATTGGAAGAATGGTTTGATTTGTTTTGTGTTTTGTCGGAGGGGAGGTGGGGGCTCCTTTGCTTGTACATATGCATTAGATGGAGGTTGAAAGCGACATGTATTAGTTAATAGTGTTCATGATACATACTAGTTAGCCGAGGTTGATGGTGTTCGTGATCTAGAGTGATAAACTTTGATGATGCTACTGCTATGTATTGGTTAAGGTGTGTTTAATCTGATTAATTAAGGTTTGACCAAGTGTGTAGAGGAGAATAAATTAGTATGTAAATCTATACATGAGGTTGGTGTTGAACTGTAGGAGGGTTACCAGGTTTGGGGATCGGGTGGTGTCATAATTAATTGGGTTTAAGCTTTGTTCTCCAATAGTCCTTATGTAGATGGGTGATCCTAATTTCCAATTAATAAATCTTAGAGAAATTTATCGGAAATCGCCCGTATGATAGGCTATATTTCACTAAACCACTCGTGCGGATGTTTGAATATTATTTTGAACTACCTGTATGATGGTCTCCGTTAACAAAGAACCACCCCATATCATATTCCGTCTAAAAATCGTTAAACGCGCGTGGGCCACATGGCAAATTAATATATTCCCTTTTCTTTTACACCATTTAACACATAAAAGATCCAAAAATACCCAAAAGCCCCAAATTAAAAAATTTGCCCTAACTTCAATCCACCCCACGACATGAGCTTTGGCCATGGCGAAGGAGGAGAGCTGCAATTGAGGAAAGGAGATCCAGAGGGAGCCAAGAGGAGGGAGGATGAGGTGAGCGGAGGATCGGAGTTGTTGGCCAGAGTCAGAGGTCGGGCGGAGAAGTCAAGTCGTCGTCGGGGGCTGGGTTACGGCCGGCGAGCATGGGCAAGGGATCTGGAGCAAAGAGAGGGATCGGGTAGTCGAGTGTGGCCGTCGTGCGAGTGGGCATCCGGTGGCGTTGGGGTTGTAAGTGCGGGGGCGTGAGGCTGTCGGGCGGCTCACCGGTGAGGGGGTTAGGCGAGAGGCGATCGGAGAGAGGGCCGGGTTGGTGGTGCTGTTGGCCGGCGGGAGTTCGGGGGTCCGTCAGATCCAAAACAAAGGTAGGAGAAGGAGGAGTTGAGGAGAAAGATGGAGGTGGGGCCAACTTGGGCTCATGTGGCTAAAAGAAAAGTCAAAGGAAGAAAGAAGAAAGTAGAGGAAAGAAAGAAGAGAGGAAGGAGTTGGCAATGAGAAAGGGTGGGTCAAATTGGGTTCTCGGTTAAAGGAGGGTTTTGGGTTTTTGGGTTTCTTTTTTTTTTTTTTGCTTATTTTACTAGTTAAAGTGTGTAGAAGAAAAGGGCATATATTAATTGCCACGAGGCCCACGCGCGTTTAACAATTTTTAGACGGAATATGAGATGGGGTGGTTCTTTGTTAACGGATACCATCATGCAGGTGGTCCAAAATAATATCCAAACATCCGAGTGGTTTAGCGAAATATGACATATCATATAGGTGGTTTCCGACAAATTTCTCAAAATCTTATTCAGGATTTTGTTGATCAGTAGCTTTTCGTAGTCCGGAGATTCATCATTCATTCTTCAGGTAAGTCGATCTCCGACTTACTCGGTTCTGTTCTATCTTGTTAGAGTTTGCATTGTGGTTATGAGATTGGTTTTGGGAACTAGTCCTGATCGATTTTGAAATGTGTGGAGAATTGCTATCCCACATCGGAAACAAAGAAAGAAACTGCCTAGTATATAAACCCTTGGGTTACTCCCCCTATTGCCAATTGGTTTTAGGGTGGAACCCCATGGGCTTATATGTTAGGCCCATACGTACACATATGTGCGGTCGTACCGACACGTCCCATTCTACCTATCTACCGGGCCCACAAACTTTCTTCATGGTATCAGAGCGGGTTTGGTCTTGGGCCCATTATCTACCTGGGTTGGACTTAGCCAGTTTGCTATCCGCCCGTTATCTACCTACTGTGTGCAAGCTGCCTTTCCCAGGTGCACCGTATCCTATCAAAGTCCAAGTGTCAACTGCCGTACCCAGTTGCACTTGAGGGGGCGTGTGGAGAATTGCTATCCCACATCGGAAACAAAGAAAGAAACTGTCTAGTATATGAACCCTTGGGTTACTCCCCTTATTGTTAATTGGTTTTAGGGTGGAACCCCATGGGCTTATATGTTAGGCCCATAACACATGTGCGGTCGTACCGACACGTCCCATTCTACCTATCTACCGGGCCCACAAACTTTCTTCAAAATGTTTTTTTATGATTATTGTGGTATGACTGAACCTGTCTTATAAATCATTGTTTGATTTGGGTTGTGGAAATGAGTAGTCCTTGATTGCCAGTTTGTGCACGGGTTTGATGTGTTGTGTGCTTGTTATGAGGGCTGTGATGGTTTGTAAGACATTGTTTGATCAGTGTCTTTGAATGTATCGTTACAGATTGCGTGATTGTATTGTAGCTTGTGAAGGTGCAATGTGTAAATCGTTTTGGAAACCTGTTTTTTGAAAGTTGATAGATATATAGTGCATGTGTGTGTGTGTGTCGGTTTTCTCTGTGTTGGGCAGTGCTCCAATGGAGGCTGAATGTGAAAGTGAGTTGTGATGGATGGACGGTTTGTGTTGAGATTGATGGTTGGATTGAAGATGGATTGAGAGATGGCCCGTCTCTGAGTCCGGCGTGGGATTGATACGCCATTGTCGCATGCAGTGTTGTGTTTTGGGCGAATTAACCGCGTAAACGCATTACTTCGCTACAATGCGGGAATCCTAGCCATAAAGTCGCCAGAACGCGTTATAAGCTATGAACAGAGTATAAATAAGAAGAATTGACGAATGCGAAAAGAAGTATAATTGGAGAAATAAGAGGATGCTCTGTATTGATCGTATGATTGTTGTTCTTCGTTACAAAAGAGCTTCTATCTCAGTACAAAAGTATAATCTCTCAATTGATCGAAAAAAGAATGCTTGATTGTATGATTTTTTGGTCGGAATTCGAGTGAGTAAATCGTGTCTTCTCCTTTCCTTTTATATGATGACTTCCCTAAATTGACCGTTGGCCATGGTTAAGTCAATCCCGAAGATTTCGCTCCTAATCTTCATGGTGTAACTGCCCGAGATCACCGCCTTCTTCTTCGGGAGTTCATTTTGAATGTTGCATCGTTCTAACTGTTGGGCCGTGTGTTAACTTGATTTTGGGCTTTTTCGCCAGACCCACTAATACCCCCTCAAAAAGCCCGGGGAAATTCCCGCCAGCGGTTCCCTAGGGTTTTTGATTTTCAACTTTTTTGGGAAGTTGTAGAACGACACATCAAGTCACATCAATCGCCTAGTTAAGACTTGTCATGATGGCATGCAGACTTCAACTGCTTCGTTCCGCTTCCAAGGTACGTTCTTTCCTTTTCTTTCATCATCCTTTCTTCTTTCAATTTCCATGGCGTCTTCCAACCCTTCTCCTTCGCGTTGTCTCAAAGCCGTCTTTGCTCCTCTTTTGTCTCCTTCAAACATTCTCACCGCCGCGTACCAAAGAAACTCGACATCTGAAAACCCGTGGGATTTCGCTTCTTCTGTGGGCTTCCCCTCTCAAACAGAAATCTTTCTTCCTCCTGCCACCACTTACGCTAACTTTTGTGCGGATGATTGGGTATGTTTGTATGAATACCCCTTCCGCATTAGTCATCGATTTCCCTTTTCTCCGCTCGTTGTTGATTTCTTGAAAAATATGGGTGTCGTGCCAAGGCCGTTACTCCCTCAAGTCTGGAGGCTTTTGCTTTCAGTTGAGCGGTTATGTTGCTCGCAAGGCATCTCTTTTAAAACTCAAGATTTCTTCTTGAATTACCGCGTTTCTAAGGGCGGCCCTGGGCGCATAACTTTGAAAACCCTTAGGACTAAATCTGATCTTGTTTTCAATATTTCAAAATCTGACCGGGGCTGAGCAGATAAATTCTTCTTTGTGAAGATTTCTTCTCTAGAGATCGACGCGACTTTCCTACAGAGTCGCTGGAAACCCTCAAAAAGTGTTTTCCCTGTTTACTTGTTATGCTTGTATTGGGTCTAACTTTGTACTGGTTTCTTGTGCAGAAGACATCACCACCCCTCGACCTCGTAAGGGTTCTACCGTGATTATCTCCCAAATTTAAGCACTCTTTGTAGTAGACAGGTCTTACCCTGACCTTGGCAAATCTTCCTCCACAGAATCCGAAGATATAGAGATGTCAAGTAAGTACCTTTGGCCTTTATGTCATTCTTCATGTTCTAACAGCTTCAAATTTAACGTCGTTCTTCATGTTGTCAGGCTCTAGAACCACCCGATCCACTGCAGCTCTCACACCGATGGAATGCCTTGAGGCTAGGAAGAAAAGGAAGGCGGAAATAGCTTCCAATGCGGAAACTGATGCAATGGTGTCCCTTCCTCCAAAAATTCCGGACTCCACTACTAAACCCTCCATGTCCAAGAAGGAGTCAGGCGTCAAGATGACGGACCTCCCAAAGACCATGCTGTCATTGGACATGGATCCCATGAAGTGCCTAGGTTTCCTGACAACACTCAGAGTGGACAGCCTCAAGAATCGTCCTCATCTGCCTTCCTACCATGAGCTCTTCGGAGAGATCCTAGCATCTCAATGGCAGATACGTCATGTTTCTACTGTTTTGTTCTTACGCGTTTATTATTTTTTGCAATATCTTGACAACTTCTTTCCTTGTAGGGTCTTCAAATTTCTCTTGCAGCATATGACATGTTCAAGAATCTTCCAGAACAACTATCCCAGAGCAAAATGAGATCTCCAAACGAGAAGGACAGATCAACTCTCCTGGCCCGTGAGAAGGTGGTGTTGGAATCCAAAGTCGTTGAATTGCAAGAAGCTCTGAACAAGGTCGCCCAAGAGTCCAAGGCTTGGCACGAGGCGCTCAAAGCTGAACAAAAGAAGTCCGCCATTCTTGAGAAGGAATGTGAGGACATGGCCGACTACTGGGCTATGAGGGCAAGATTGGAGACAATGGAGGATTACGTTGTCGGGAAACACGTTGACTGGGATGTGGCTTTCGAAAGGGCAGAGTTCGAGAGATTGTTTGTGAACCCTCCTGACGCGTCAAAAGACCCCGCTCCTCACAATGAAGCTGCAAAGGAGGAAGGTGCCCAAGCTGTTGCCGGAGATCAAGCCGTGGATGCCCCTCCCTCTTAACTTCTATTTGTTTTTATGCTTTTAAAGACTTTACTCCACCCCCAGTGTGTAATGGGGTTTAAACTCGTCTTATGGCCGCTAGTTTTAGGGCCAAAACTTTGTTTTTTGTGTGGTGCCCCTAGCTTTGTGGGGCTTTAAATATCTCTTTTGGCTATTCTTGTTTTGTTTTATTTGTATTTGTTTTGCAGGTTTCAAAAACAGGTTTGGAGCGTGGAAGTTCTTGAAGACTGAACGTGTTCACGTCTTGTTTTTGTAATTGTATTGTAACTTGTAATTTGTATAGCGCTATTTGTATAAGATGCTTAAAGAGGGTCAAGATGTAGAGAGTAAAATGACTTGTATTAATGAAATGATCATGTTCAAAAGTACATCAATAAGAATTCACTTGTTTACAAAAACTCTTATTGTCTTGTCCGCCTCTTGCATCTCGTTTCTTGACTAGTCATTGCGTGCACTTTGCTGCCTAATCGTAAGGCTTGGGCCCTTGTTTTGGCCTGTAACGTCACAAGGCGTCCCTTGTTAGTTTTTTCAGAATGATGTGCATTGGTGTTATGTAAGAATGTAGTGCTGGTTAAATCATGTAAAGGGAATGTAGGAATGTAAAAGACAGCTTTTGGTATGTACCTTGCTTAGAAATGGTATAGTTTTTGGTTCATCGCGTTCCAGCTCTTGAGCACTGTTGAAATGGCAGCAATGCATGGCTTGGCTTGTGTTTTAATTTCCTCCCACCATACCCAGTATTTAGTATTTACATACGGTACATATAAACAGATAATGTAGGAATAGTATATGTTTTTGCTACATCCTTAATTAATGCGTGTGTACTGTATTACAATAAAACGTAATCGAACTATATTCAATATAGGCTCAAATTTACAAGCTTGTTATGATACCGATAATGGTATAATTGTTATCATTCACAAAATTTAAAGGGAAAATGACTCAAAATAATCTCAAATATCAATTTTCAACCAGAAATCATCACCAACGATTCGAACCATCACAATATTAACCAAAAACTTTTCGGAATCATTTTTCGACAAGTTTTCCGGTAGATAAGATTCGATGATATGACGGTTGAAAATATTTCAACCAAGTGTAAAATATTAAGTTGTTATGTCAGATTTTTTAGTCCCACACCTTCGAATCCACCGGAAAACTCGTCGCAAAAAGGTTCCGGATCTGTTTTGGTTAATTTCATGATAGTTCGGATCACTGGTGATGATTTTCAAACTTGTCGAAAATTTTTTGGTTGAAAGTTGATACTTGATATTATTTTGAGTCATTTTTCCAAATTTAAATGATAAATTAAAGGACAATTTCAAATTGTCAGTGTCTGAAATTACCAAGGGTTTAGATGGAATAGATGGTCTATATACCGTAGTTGTTTGTAAAATAAAGTGGTAAAGAGATATAGCAATCGGACTGCAACATGCATTCAAATTCTGAGACTTGTGCTGTATCGTTCGTTTTTTTGGTTGAAGTGCTATAGCATTCGTTGAGCGCACATAAGGTATATTTGAAATGCTATATTTCAAATTTTAGCAAATGAAGTTGCTAGAGGACAAAAAACCATGTATGCTATATTTTTCTTCCTCCCACCATAAGGTATAACTACATAAGGTATATATTGCCCGCACGGGCGTAGCTCAGTGGGCAGTAGATTTGCCCCAATGAGCACGGCTCAAATCGGGACAGCTGCAGTGTGGGATTTTCCTCCTTCTGGAGGGGTCCTTGCAGTTGGCGCCTACTGAGCCTCCTGTCTGCGAGCCACTGAGTCACCGTGATTGACTCCTCCACCAATGTCGGGCCGGCGGTGGGAGGCCCCGGGGGGGAGGGTATTCCCCTTTTGCCCCAACATAAGGTATATATTAAAATATAAATATAATTGGCTTTAATTTCAAAAGTGTGCACTTCATGCTTGTGTTTTTCATCCACCATGCCCCTATAAGGTACGGAGTATATATTAAAATATGAATATAATTGGCTTTAATTTGAAAAGTGTGCAATGCACGGTTTGTTATGTATTTAATTAAAAATTAATCAGACTATATTCAAGATTAGGCTCAAATTAACAAGCTTGTTATGATTTTTATAATGGTATATGTTTTATCATTAACAAAATTTATTAACGTCAACTTAAAGGACAAATTAAAAACGTCAACCACTGTTCATAATCTGTAAAAAACAATTTGGGGAGTTGTGTTATAGCATATGGTGGGAGAACAAATATGCTATATTTGTTGCAATTCATATAAAAGCATGCATTTTCGCAAGTTAAAAAAAATATAAGCATGCATTTTAAAGCTTGCAGTTCATGGTATACATATTTGTTGCAATTCATAGTCAAGAATCAAGAGGGTGCATATAGATGTATTTGATTTCAACCTAATGTCGTGTGGTTAATCTCCGGATATATTCTCCCATTTATCACCCTTCCAGAAGATGTCCCCTGTTTAATAATGGGTATATATAAATCACATTTGTAGTGCTTAATGGAAGAAGTGGTGCCACTTTTGTTGCGCTTAATGCAAATAATATGAAATATGCCAGTTCGAACCATGGCAACACGTACTAGCCCCATATAAGCCAAAGAGACTTCCTACACTAATAGTGTTTGACATATCAAGTTTTGTGATATACATCCCAAAAAATTACAAGACTACCATGTCCTGAAATATACATTAGGTATAACAAAGATAATTAGCCCGTAACTAACAAACGGATAACAATTTCATGAAATAAAAGAGAAGACAGAGAGAAGACAGATCAGTTCATTTTTACATGCCATCGGGACGAGATAGCAGATGGGTCGAAATGCTTTATAAGAGCATCTCCCCTCATAGGCTAAATTTCCCACTATACCCTACCCATACCCCCCACCCTAGGCCAAATACACATTCCCCCACAAAAAAAAATATCCTACCGTGTTTGCTAGGCCAAATTTGGCCTTGTTTTTGCTAGGCTAAAATAGTCGGTCCCACCAATTATGGTGGGCCCATTTACATTGTTTTATATTTTTTTATTAATTACATATGTGTTTAGATTAATTAATATGTTATAAAATCATACTATTTAAATGTTTTTAAGTATAAAAATTGTATTATTGTGATGGTCTCGAGATTACGTTTTATACGAGCCTAATATTTAATATAATAATATAATTTTGAAATATAGCCGTTATTTACTATTATAATTATAATATTTTTTGAAATATAGCAGTTATTCACAATTATTATAATAATAATTTTTTAAATAAAATATAATGTTAATTATTCAAACTAGTCTTTATGTTAGAATATGTTAATAGCGGAAAATACATAGCGAAAGAGTAAAACTAGCCGTTAGAATTAAATATTTATAATTTTAGCCTAGATGATTTGGCCTAGGGTGGGAGTGAAAATTTTGAGGTTTAGGATAAATTGGCATCAAATGGGTATATTCCCCCATTTGGTAAGGTAAAAAAATTTGGCCTTTGCCCTATGGGGGGAGATGCTCTAAGGGTAAACCTCCCGCCATTCGAAAAAGGAAAAAAAAATACAATTGGATAACAAAGAATAATTGTTATGGGATAATTATACCTAATACGGAGTGTGTAAATATAGTGTATATAATGATCTCATGATGTATATACAAAACTATAACATGTGTATATAGTTAATAATTCGTACAAGACATATGGATATCCAATATGCAATTAACGCTTGCTATAATTACGAGATTGAGTTGAAATTTGAAAATTAATTAACAATTGCTATAATTATGGGATTCCTTTTGTGATTTTTCTATAAATCCGAAAATTACAAGACTGTAAATATAGTGTATATAATGATCACAGGATGTATATACAAGACTATAACATGTATATATATTTAATAATTCGTACAAGACGTGTGAATATCCAATATATAATTAACACTTGCTATAATTACGAGATTGAGTTGAAATTTGAAAATTAAGTAACACTTGCTATAATTAAGGGATTTCTTTTTGTGGCTTTTCTATAAATCCAAAAATTAATTAACACTCCCTATAATTAAGGGATGAGGTTCAAATTTGAATTTGGGCCAAATTTCTATATGTAATCTGGACCATCCATTGGAATAGCATCTAAAGGCCTACAATTGTTCACTTGTTCACTCATATTTAATTGTCCACTATTGAACTTTAATCTATATATATATATGTCTAATTGGCTTTACTTTGGCAGCAATGCATGGCTTGTGTTTTAATTTCCTCCCACCATACCCAGTATTTACATACGGTACATATAAACAGATAATGTAGGAGTAGTATATGTTTTTGCTACATACTTAATTAAAGCGTATGTATTAAAATAAAACTTAATCGAATTATATTCAATATAGGCTCAAATTTGAGTAAAATTTACAAGCTTGTTATGATACCAATAATGGTATAATTGTTATCAGTCACAGAAATTTTAGGGAAAAATGACTCAAAATAATCTCAAAATAATCTCAAAAATATCAATTTTCAACCAAGAATAATCACAAGTGTGAAAATCATCACCAACGATTCGAACCATCACAATATTAACCAACAAACTTTTTGGAATCATTTTTCGACAAGAGCATAGGTAGATTCGATGATATGCGATGGAAAATATTTTGACTTTTGAGGAATTTCTCCTGACAAAATTCTGACTTTTTTCCTTTTTATTTTTTCTTTACCAGTATAAAAATCTTCCACATTTTAACCATTGTGGATGCTCCTTAAACGTCACTTGTACGGCTCTAAAAACCGTCATCTGTGTTACTAAATCGGAGGGAGTAGTTATTTCTCCAGTTTTACTTGTTGGGGTGATATATATAGCATGACTAATGAACGTGTAATCACTTATTGTTCCTCCATAGTATTATTTTCGAACATGTATGTCAACTTTTTATACTCCGTAGTAGGATATAAATATAGCTAAACCCTACACCCTCCACGCTTAGCGATGCATCCACAAATCCACAATGGAGAATTGGAAAATTTTCTTAACAAATTAAAAAAAGATAAATTTGGATGTGTCATAAAACAATCCAGACAAATTTCTCTTTTTCTCCTTTTTGTTTCCTTTTCCTTTTTTCTCATTTAGTAAGGAATTGCTAGAGTTTCGCCATATTAGATTAAACGGTTTTTCTATTGTGTGCCCTAAGGGCACATGATAATCATACCAAAACAACAACAGCAACAACAACTACCCAGTGAATCCCGCGCATGCAGGGTCTGGGGGGTCAAGATGGGGGCAATCCAGACCTAGATGGAAAGCGCCCGAGAAAACCCAAGACTCTTGAAACCACAAGCTTTAAAAAAAAACAGAGACAAAGATAAATAAACAAAATAAATAAATACATAAATGAAGATCAACTCCATCAACCGGATGCCTCGCCGTCTACCACTCTGATCTTTTCCTTCCAACTCTTCCTACACTGAGCCGAGTCCACTGAAATCCCTAACAGACTGATATCCTGCTTAATGCTATCCATCCATCGCTTCTTCGGCCGCCCCCTATCTCTCCGGCAGACTCCAAAGTCCAAGCGCTCACACCTCCTAACTGTAGCATCCGGGCTCCGCCTCTGAACATGCCCGAACCAATCATACCAAAACAAGAAACTAAAACTTTAAAAAGGAAAGAATAAACCCGTCACAAAAAAATTTAAAAACAAAAAGGTTTAGATTTACCAAATATTTCCATTATTAGCTGGTTATTAGAAAAATTGTAGATTAAAATGCCCATTGTCCCACCTGCCGTTGGTGCCGTTGGTGGTACCCTAGTTCAAATGCACAGTAATCACCTACCCGTGAAAAGCACACCCCATCATGGGTTGCACGGTTTTACAAACTTGAAGGGGTAACATTATTTGAAGGTGAGGTTTTTGCATTAACAAAGATGTACAATCTAATGGAGTGTGAAACGGAAAAAATCCCTAATCTCTGCATTTAAACTCCGGTTTCAAGCAGTTTTGCCAAAAATATATTGATACCTTGTACAAGAAATTGCATTTTCGGGCTGTATCCAGCTGAAGAGACATTGGTTAATTTCCACATCTTAGACCGACCGTACATGAAGACTTAGTGGAACGGAATACGGAGTATCATATTAGCATACACGATAAAAACTTCTTATTACTAGCAACAAAAGAAACCACAATCTTAATTCCACGTAGCTAGCATGTGGAGATGTGGCTGAAAGTTCTTGCACGAGCATTTGTTTTCATAAGGACATATAGATTACCTGGATTACCCTGCCACAGGACGCAGGCTAGGCGGTTCCGGGTAGTCAGCCACCAGTCTGTCTTTTGCCGCCATCCAAGCATTCACCCCGAACTCCTTCATCACCTCGATCCGACCGCAGCGTATGTAGTAGTCCCTGAGTTGTCCATGCGCAATCTGGGTGGCCGCCAAGGCTAGCTGAATCTTGTCAAGGGATGACTCTATACGGCCCAACTGGGTCCGCAAAGTCAAACGCCTCTGAACGCTTGTCAAGTAATCACTGCGAATCTGGTCGTGGGTCGTACGCTGATCTGTCTCACAATAAACCCCCTTGAGAAGAAACTCCAGGCGACGGATACGTCCATCCAATTCGCCTGTAGTCAGGGTTTCTTCCTGATTTCCGAAATCATCCCCGCCAGAGGTAGTCAAATTCATCTTATAGATTGGGAGGACGTCTGCTGCTGCAGTTTATCACAGTTGATGAAATTAGCGAATCTATATTAACGCTGACAGTGGACATTATATTAATTATCAAACGCTGACAGTGGACATTATATTAATTATCAAACAATTTGCGAGCCCCCCACGACGTTCCATTAATCTAAAGCATTTGCGAATTAATACCTGGATCGGTGACTGGTAAGACTTGTAATCCCAACGGCGCATCACCTAGTTGTGGATAACACACCTCCGTAAGCATCTGGAATCTGCCACAGCTCTCGTAATGGTCTCTGAGGGCGGCTTCATCGTCCTGGAGCTCGGTGAGTTGTCGGCTTGCTCTGCTAATCCCCGCTTTGCACTCACGTATCTTGCTGTTGAGCCTCCCCTCCTCCCGGAGCGAGAGCCTGTAAAGGTCCGCCATCTCGGACAAAGCAACCCTGGCCAGCAGATTGCGGAGTTCAGACTCGGCATTTGTTGGTCCATCCGATCCATTACTGCAGTCCATGTAAATTTCGGGGGATCTGGCTTGATGGGGAGTTCTGCTCGGGAGACGGAAGGGTTGTGAAGTGTGAACTGTGAACTCTGACTTGGGACGTTCAAAATACTGTAATTTATTGACCGTAGGGCGAAAGCTAGGCTTTCCTCCTTTTTTTTAACCTCTGGGAACGCGTGCAATAAGAGCATCACAACAAAGAAGGGTGGAAACATTTCTTACTATTAACATTTAATAAAAAAGTAAAACATAATTGTGTCAGATAATTCAGAGAAACGTTATCTCTTCTCTCCTGTTGTCTCTCTTGCAGTATAAATTTTTCTTCCACATCTCTCCGCAGAAATCTGATTTTGTCAGATTTTATTTCTCGCTTATTTCTCCCGCCTAATAAATCTCTCCACATCATCGTGACCAAGTTTGTTTTTGTTTTGGGCGGTAGCGTATGCAATAAGACTCCGCATTTGAAATCGACTTTTTTTTTGACTTTTTTTTTGGCTTTTCTTTTCTCTCCCAAAAAGTCGATTTCAAATTCCCCAAAAATTACCCACAAAAACCCCGAGTGAAACCCTCGTCTTGGTCATCCCCTTCGTAAAGCAAGCTCGAGAGCCCTTGAGCTAGGAGGGGCGAGGACTGCTCACCTGTAAGTAAAATCCTAAACCCTACCTTTTTCGTTTTTGATTAGGGCTTCGATTTAATGCGGTGGATATTGTTCATTGGTCTAGGGGTAGAATTTGCGTTGATTAGGGCTTGGATTGAATGTTGTGGAATGAAAGTGAGTAAGCTTGAAAGTGGAGCTTTGCACTATGCAGATAGGTTGTCAATTGGGGTTGTCTAATGCAAATTAATTAAGGCTAGCAATGTCAGGTTAGCGTAGCATCGGCAATGTAAGTGGAAATAAGGGTTGAAGATATTTGATCACAGCAGTGAAATTAAACACTTATTTCAGGTTAGCAATGTCAAGCTCAAGTGTAGCATCCGCAAGTGCAGAACAAATGGTGTGTCACTGTGGTCTACAACCAAAGGAATCCGTGGCAGATACGGAGAGGAATTATGGTAGGAGGTTTTATGGTTGTCCTCACTATGGATCCCCAAGGAAATGTAACTTCTTTGTGTGGAGAGATGAAGAGTATTCTGGGAGAGCTATACATGTGATCAACAAATTGGTGAAGGAGAAAGAGAAGCTAGAAGGAGAGACAAGCCAATTGTGGGATTGCTGTACGAGTCAGAAAATGGAGACAGAAAGGATGAGAGAAGAGCTTGTTGTGCAGAAGACATTGTTGGAGAGGCTTGAGGTTGAGAAGCACACTAATTCTGATGCTATGATTAGGGGATTGAAGCAGTATGACCAAAGTCGTGTTATTAAGATGGTTGTAGTCATGTTTATTTTCATGTGTATTAATGTGGCAATGTTGAAGTTGGCAATCTAGTGTGGAAACTGTAATTTACTGTTTGAATGTAGTACGCTATGCTATTTTGTTTGGTCTGTGAAAGCAATGGTCAACTTTGGCATTTTGCTAGGTCTGTGTAACTGTCATTTGCAATGGTGAATGTAGTATGATCAATTTTGATGCTATTTCGGTTGGTCTGTGTAAACTGTCATCTGCAAGAAAAAAAATTTGCGTTTGGCAATTTGCTTAGTCTGTGTAAGCAAGAATGCATTTGCTTGGTTTGTGATTGGAAGATGCAATTTGAAGATGCATACATATATAGGCGTGTATAAATGGTTTTGTTTGGTCTTTTGTAGGCATACATCAAGATTACAAATTACTCCGTTTTAATTCCACCAAATAAGAAAATATATAGGCAAGTATAAATGGAATTCATACAAACCGTCGGGAGTTAAGGGTCGAGGGTCAATGCTAAAGTTACACAATATTACATGAAGATTAAACAGAAGAAGATATATTTTATGTATAAACAACAGTGGGTTATAATATAATGATATTACATCACCATACAGTCGGCATAATGTTTATTAATTAGGGGTAATCGACAAAGGATCCATAATCTTCCTTTTATATTATTCTTGCATTAACAAAGAAATTTGATTAATTGAAAGAACGAAGGTGGCACCGTGGCAGGGAAGGGAGAGAGACTATTGCAAGCCGGAATAAGATATAGGAGCGAGACTGCAAACCAATTGAAATGTGAAACATACTCCGTATTATTCTTGCATTAATTACCGAGATATATTTTTTCCTCAATTTTTTTTGTAATAAGAAACTATCCACTCCAGTTAGAAATGCATATTATTCACCGTGTTACTGTTAGAAATGCAATGCACGGTTAAGTAACTATCGAGCTTATAACGTGCAATGAGGGTTACTCAAGATCAAAGTTCTGAATCCACGACAGCTATCCCACTAATGGTTAGTTCATCCTTCACATGATACACGACAGAAAACACAACAAAATAACACAAAACCAGACGTTTATTAAGGAAACATCCCCCATCTTGGTCGGTTGAACAGGGAACAGAATAACTTGCCTTCGCGTACCAGAATGCATAGCCAGCAAGATTGTGCATAATCGAACGCGTCGCGGATCCGATAATTCCAGCCACAAAACGGGTTCCTCACACGGCACCGTCTCTGTCCTGGTTCAGGGTGCCTAGACCATTTTCGTGGTTTTAACCGTGCGACGACTATAGGGGCAGGCGGGTTGTAGTACAAGAACCGGACGAAGTGGAGGCGGCATTCCATGATGCCAGCGCCGGGTGTATCCCTGACGTCACTGAGCAGATTCATAGCCCTCTCGTCCCGGTCCTGGTCCTTTTCGTGTTTTTCAAAAGTGTGCACTTCATGCTTGTGTTTTTCATCCACCATACCCTATAAGGTATATATTAAAATATGTATATATTTGTCTTTATTTTGAAAAGTCTGCAATGCACGGACTATATTCAATATTAGGCTCAAATTAACAAGCTTGTGAAGATTTTTACAATGGTATATTTTTATCATTAACAAAATTTATTAACATCAAATTGAAGGACAAATTAAAATTGTGTCTAAAAGTAAAAAGGGTATACATGGAATAGATTTTTTTTGATCTGAATATATATGGAATAGATTGTTTGTTTAGTTGTATATAAAAGTGTATGAAAGGAATTAAATAATGGTAAATTATAGCAAACGGATGGGAATCTAACTATAATATATATTAAAGCCCGAGAATTTCGAGCCTCCACGTTGATTCTGGCCCCACTTTATTAACAATTTTATATGTCTTTAACTTTATCTTTTTTCTTACCCATCAAATATCTATCTTGAAAGTCATATTATTTATCTTTAAAATTTCTGTAATTATCTAATCTTTAAGTTTATCCTTTTTTTTATACTCATCTAATATCTATCTTTGAAACAATATTATCTATCTTTAAAATTTCCTTCAATAAAAGATACACATTAATTAACTTAACTTTTCAATTCCCATTTTAATCTATTGTATTTATATATAAGAGTTAATATATAGTATAGGTTATAGTAGTACACAAATTAACGGAAAAAATGACCAATATCCGTACATGGTACGGGTCTTCAACTAGTTGGTATATATGGCATACCACTGTTCCACAATCTGTAAAAAATTTTGGGGAGTTGTGCTATACTAGCATATGGTGGGAGAGCAAATATGCTATATTTGGCATAATAGCTTACGGTGGGAGATGGTCAGGTGGTGGTCAAGGAAGATAACTATGGTTCAATTAACAGCACATTTTCTGGCTTATACATCTGGTTCAATTAACAGCACATTTTCTGGCTCTTCAATTGCATATAAGGTTCAATTAACAACACATTTACTGTGATATTGAACTCACTAATGAAATGAGGGCAATTGGTTTTGGGGAGTTGTGTTATACTAGCATATGGTGGGAGAGCAAATATGCTATATTTGGAATAATTGAACCACATTAGGCGATGCAAACTAATTTATATCTTTATTTTTGGTCAAACGAATGTAGATAAGATTGAGTTACGTACTGTTCGTACTATGTATATATACTGCGTATTTGTTAGCAATATCTTTTTTACGGCTCCTTTGTATGTTTGTTACGTACAAAAGCATTAGCTTCATTATTTGTATACATGTTTGTTACCTATGTCTAATATAGATAAGATTAAGTTGGCCATCACATCGGTTAAATTTGTTTGAGTTTGTTACGTTACTCGCGTATGTGCTCCTTGACTGAGTTTGTAACGTATAAATCCAATTCGTTACGTATGAAAAGGCAAAACAAAATTGAAAAGTAAAGTCAATATTTCGTGTGGACAAAAAAAGCTAAGACTGAGTTTGAAATTGGGTGTTTGTTAATTTGTTAATTCATTTATATGTAACAAACTGCGAAAACCCATTTTAAAACACACCTATTAGATATATTCAATTTGCTGATATGTTTAAAATTAATACTATAAAACAACGAAGACATAATAGTTGTTTAAAGTAACCATTCTTTATACGTTAAAGAATAAAAACACGATATAAGAATGTTGCGATACATCAAAAGCCGACGGAACTTGAAAGGGATCCGAGACTACGAGAGAGAATGAGGAAGAACATGAGTATTATTGATAGGCAAGAGCCTTAATTTATAATTACAGAAGACTCTAGCAGAACAACCCCATTAAATGACTTGGCTCCTAGCAAATATAAAGCAGACCTAGGAACTCACTGTAATAAAAGAAACAAATAATTACAATCAGTCTAGGGACTTAAATAATACTCCATAATTACATCTGTTTACCGACCTCTGTTATTTAATTTACATCTGTTTATTTATCAAAAATATTACTACTACGTACTGATTCAAAATCTTTCCAACGGCTACTATACAATGTAAATGTAATGGCATGGATCCAGACCGGTGTGCGCACGGTCGGTCCGTGTTTCATGAAAATCTTTCCAATGGCTATAATGTATATGTAATATTGTAATGGCTAGTTTCCAACGGTAATTTGCCGGAATACTAATATGTCACAGTTGTTAGTTTATTTATATGTTCGTATTGGGAGAAAGGGGTATGTCCTGTTGCAGTCTTGGGTGTTGAGACCATAACGAGCAGTAGGCAAAGATACTTCGACGGGTAGTACGGCTTCACACCCATAAGTGGTAACTCGTCTGCCTACTTCCCCTTAGCGTCTTTGAGCCGCTTCTTTAAATTGTTGAGGATCACCTTATTCCTTGCTTCTGCTTAACCATTTTCCTGAGGGTAGTGGGGTGTCGACATCACTAGTTGAATGTTGTACTGTTGACAGAATTCTCTTGTCTTGTCGTTGATGAACTGGGACCCGTTGTCGCATAATATAGTGAATGGTATTCCGATCCTGCTCAGAATGTTCTTCTTAATGAAAGAAATAACCTGAGTATCCTTAACCTCTTTGAAAGCCTCGGCCTCGATCCACTTAGAAAAATAGTCCGTCATGGCCAGGAGATAGACGTGTTGCCCTGAAGCTGGAGGGAGTTTCCCAACGATATCCATCCCCCACTTCATGAATGGCCAAGGTGAAGTTAGGGGATGGAGTAGTTATGAAGGTAGACGCGGGATTGGTCCATGACGCTGGCATGCGTCACACTTACGGGAGAATTTTGCTGCGTCTTTGTTCATGGTGGACCAATAGTATCCCATCCTGCTTGCCTTCTTTTCCAGGTTCCTACCCCCGGTATGATTGTCGCATTCCCCATCATGTATATCTCGTAGCACTACATGTACTTCGTCTTCCTTTACGCATCGAGCGTATATACCTGATGACATCCACTTGAACAAAATCTTATCTTTAATCATAAATGTAGAAGCTTTTACCTTAAGCCGTCGGGCCTCTTCTTTGTCTTCTGGTAGGGTTCCTTCCTGTAACCACTTTAGATAAGGTGTTACTCATGACAGGTTTTCGTCTGAATCGCTTATTGCCAACATGTCACCCTCCTTGACTATAGATGGTGCGTCAAGATATACAAAAGGGATTTTGCTGTATTCCCGTGGATCAATGCCGGACTCGAGATTAGCTAAGGTGTCAGCATGTGCATTAGCGTCTCGAGGGACCTGCTTTATCTCAAAATGTTTGAAATTTTTGATGATTTCTCGTAGTTTCTCCAAGTATGCTTTCATCTTTGAATCTCTGGCAACATATGAGTTTGATACTTGATTCACAATGAGTAATGAATCGCAAATTACCTCAATCTCTTGCACGTTAAGCTCTTTGGCGACGAGTAGGCCAACTATGAGTGCTTCGTATTCCGCCTCATTGTTGGTAGCTTTGAATGTGCATTGAATAGCCTGGGCTATCCTGTCCCCCTGTGGTGACTTCAGGACTACCCCCAGTCCGACGCTTACTTGATTTGATGCGCCGTCTGTATGCATTAACCATTTGTCGTTACTTGACACACTTAACATTTCCTGTTCTTCTTGCTCATAAGGGGTAGGGGTGAAGTCGACCACAAAATCAGCCAAGGCTTGCGACTATATAGCTGTTCTAGGCTCGTACGCAATGTCGTAACCATTCGGATGTATCAACCGACGTGTTAACCGCCCTGATAGTTCTAGTTTTGACATGATACTCTTCATAGGATAGTTAGTTCTTACAATAATAGAATGACTTTCAAAGTAAGGGTGTAATTTAATCGAAGTCATTACTAGAGATAGAACTAATTTTTCCACAGGGGAGTACCTGGTTTCCGCATCAAGTAGAGTTTTACGTACATAATATATCGGTAATTGGTTACCGTTAGACCTGGCAATTCGGG
Organism: Polygonum aviculare; assembly: GCA_934048045.1. Lineage (NCBI taxonomy): Eukaryota > Viridiplantae > Streptophyta > Magnoliopsida > Caryophyllales > Polygonaceae > Polygonum > Polygonum aviculare. The sequence goes on along the minus strand of OW204025.1, from coordinate 19,477,984 downwards.
TTGTTCGGGTCAATTCGGATCGGGTCGTCCGGGTCGGGTCTGTTCGGGTCAAACAGTCATTCGGGTCTTGTTCGGTTCGGTTCAGGTTCGGGTCGTGTTCGGGTTCGGGTCTAGTTCGGGTTCGGGTCGTTTCGGGTCGTAATATATCGGGTTAGTTCGGGTTCGGGTCATTTCAGATCGGATGTTGTTCGGTTCGGGTCTAGTTCGGTTCGGGTCCTTTTCGGATTGCTTCGAATCGGATCATTTCGGGTCGGGTCAATTCGGATTCGGGTGTTATTTGGATTCAACTTTTTTTTTACGGAATTACGGATATATTTTCACCATCTAGTCGATGACCCGTACAGCCGTACGTACCTTTTACGGAATTACGGATATATTTTCACCGTTTATATATAACGATGTAAAGAATAATTATTATATCGTAGCCTTTATCTAATTTATTTTCTTAAACTCTATGTTTTTTCTTAATGATTAATTATTTACTTATTAAAAGTATTTCATAATCATAATTTTTTAAAATGCAAACTTAATTCTGTATGTTTTAAATTAATTTCTTGATTTGACCAATCAGATAGTTAACACGTACGTTTGATAACGTTGTTTTGGATGGAGACATCATTCTTAATAAGTTAACAACAACTTTGTTTGAGTAATAATGTCAATGTTTTTCTGTAAAATATAGGTGGGTTTCTGAATAAATTATTTTAAGACGATTTCTTAGGAGAATTTAATGAGGGATTGAGTTCATTTTAGACTTTAGAGTGACAATATCTCCGAGACCTCGACCCGATCTGACACCCTTACCTGAGCCGCACACGGCACATGCGACAATTTAATCCATTTTAATAGATATAATATATTATATTGTGTATTAAATTAATGTATAATATATTATATGTGTAGAATTTAATATTCGGGTCATTTCGGATCGGGTTATTTCGGGTCAAGTTTAGTTCGGGTCAGTTCGGTTCGGGTCAGTTCGGGTTCGGGTTCGGGTCAGTTCGGGTTCGGGTCAGTTCGGATCCGGGTCAGTTCGGTTTACATTTTATTCCGGTCACTTCGGTTCGGGTCATTTCGGTTCGGGTCTGGGTCATGTTCCGATGGTTCATTTTTCATTGTTCGGGTCAAATTTCGGGTTTGGGTCGGGTCAATTCGGTTCGGGTTTCGGGTCCGGGTCACTCTCTGCCGGGTCTAGTTACCGTTCTCTTCTCGAATCAACACATCGCTAACGGCTACTTCTGTTACCGCCAGATATATGTATAGCTTCTCTCCTTGTTGAGGTTTCGACAACACCTGCGGGTTAGACAAATTTTGTTTCAACTCTTCAAACGCCTTCTCGTGATCTTCGTTCCATTCGAACGACTTGTTCTTCTTCAATATATCATAAAATAGCTTGTTTCGGTCCGAAGAACGAGATATAAATCTATTCAATGCTGCTATCCGCCTTGTTAGCTTCTGAACGTCTTTGACACACATTGGCGATTGTAACTACATTATGGCTCTGACTTGTTCTGGGCTTGCTTCGATCCCCCTTTGGGTTACAATGTACCCAAGGAATTTGCCTGACGTGATGCCGAAGGTGCACTTTGTCGGGTTCAGCTTCATCTTATAACTTCGCAAGAACTGGAAGGCGTCCTGCAAATGAGTAATGTGATCCTCCGCCTTTAGTGACTTAACGAGCATGTCGTCGATGTATACCTCCATTGGATCCCCCAGCTTTTCCTAAAACATCTTATTAACCAATCTCTGGTAAGTAGCACCTGCGTTTTTTAATCCAAAGGCATAACTTTATAACAATAAGTTCCTTGATTAGTTACGAATGGCGTTTTTTCTGGATCATCGGGATGCATCATGATTTGGTGATAGCCACTAAACGCGTCCATAAAAGTTAACAACTCGTTCCCTTCCGTCGCATCCTCCATTGCATCGATATGAAGCAAAGGGAATGAGTCTTTAGGACACGCTTTGTTTAAATCAGTAAAATCTACACAAACGCGCCATTTTACATTTTTCTTCTTTTACTACTACCACATTTGCAAGCCAATCAGGATACTTTACCTCTCGTATTTTACCAGACTCAAGTAAAGATTTTACCTCGTCATTGATTACCTAATTTCGTTCGGGTGCAAACTTACGTCTTTTCTGTTTTACGAGTGGCATCTTGGGGTTGACGTTTAGGGCATGTGTGATCACGGTGGGATCTATGCCAATCATATCTTCATTTGCCCACGCGAAACAATCATTGTAGAACCGTAGAAACTCCACCATTTTCTCACGTAAAGTCGGCTCCAAATCCGCCCCGGTCCTGACTTTCTTAGATGGCTCTAACGGGTCGAGGGTGTTGGACCCAAGGCTTGAGGCCCATAATCCTTACTGAACCCGTACGCGTATCCAGATAGGCCCACGAGAAACGAGCAGCTCAAGGGAATCCGAAGCTGTTACACGGAACATTCCACCATATTGAAGAACATCATATCTTATCTAGACAAATATTCTATCTATTGTATCGTATTTGTTGGGCCCTATTGCCAAAAGCCCACGGAGCTCACTAGCGCGGCCCACAGGAAGTACATAAAGCCCAGCGGCGAGGTTCTAGAAGGCAGTCCGAGTAACGAGCCACGAAATCGGCATATTTACCCACTAAGATATAAGATAGACGTCAATTATATCCAATAAGGATTCCCTCTATCTTATGTAAACGGAATTATATCATATCTAGGGAAATTCTATCTAGTAGATGCATATCTATCTAGTTAGTATTCTATCTTGTAAACACTCTATCTTTAAGGACCCCTATATATACATAAAGGGGGTCATGCATTGTACAATCTACGTTCACACATTGACACATATACGTTAATATACACGACTTCACACATTCAATACAAATTTACGCGTTTTCTTCTTCAATTCTTTCGTTCTTGTTGCTTTGTTCAAGCCCGATCTAGGCCAAGGGGTCACCAATCTTGCTTGGTAGATTTCTGGCTCTAACAATTTGGCGCCCACCGTGGGGCTCAGAATGAAGTAAATCTGAACGAAAGCAAACAACTTTCGGTACAATCGACATCATATATTCGTTTTCACACGATCAAACGACTCTACAACCAGAAAGTGATCCTGGGTTGCGTCGCGAGACCTGGAGGAGTGAAGAACTGCCCAGATCGCACGCCTTGGTAACAGACGAAGAAAGTAATTCCGAACGAAAGTAAACAACTTTCGGTCCAATTGACATTCATGTCGGGAGCGGAAGACAACGTCGAGAATCAAGACAACGTTGGAAACACCCGGCAAAAGAAACAACAGGAGAAAGCTAGGGGCGTACAAGATGGCTAGTTATCGACGCTGTCCAGAGATTCTCCAGAATAAATCAAATTAACATCGAACTCTTCCACACCGGAGACAACCAGTCAGAGATCCTAAACACGATCGGAGTTTCTACTTACGATCGGAGTTTTTACACGCGATCAAAGTTCCTGGACGGAGTTTCCAGACGGCCGATCAGGTTTTTACATGCGATCAGAGTTTCCAGGTAGCCAATCAGGGTTTCTACACACGATCGGAGTTCCTAGACATGATCAAAATTCCTAAACACATTCCGAAATTCCATGACGACGAGGATACCTCAAGAAGGAGCAACCTAGGAACCATTCGGGTATTCTCAAGGGTGGACCTTGGTGGTTGCGAAAAGACATCAAGAGGTGTAGCGGCCTTGATGCCATATCTAGCTACGACACCCCTCTGACTGCCTTACTTAGGGAGCAAGCTAATCCAGCCAACCGCTGGGGTGCTTCCAGAACACTAGCTTCTAGACAAGTCACAGTGACGACCTCAAGGACGGACCTTGATGGTCGCAAAGGAACATCAATACACGTAGCGGCTTCAACGCCATATCCTGGAGAAATACAACATGATGCCAGCCCGGACGCAACCATGACGAACCGACCTAGACGACCCTTCTGGAATCAGGATCACGTTTCAGTCTTTCATATACTGGTTTCCTCGTTCTTTTATCTCACAATTCGTTTCATACTTTTCTTTTGCTAAAGAATCCTCTTTCTTTCTTGATTATACATCTTAAAAGCATCATCTTTTACGCTCATGCATGTTTACCGTTTACTAGATTCAATTGCTAGACGCATTGAGAAATCATATGAATCTGGATAGTAGATCTTTGTTGGAACACGATTGATCGCTCTATGTTTTTGGGGATTCTACACTCCACACTTACTAACATTATGCATTACTCTTATGCCCAAGAGACAGGAACCTCATATAGGGAAGTTCACGACCTTTTGTGACAACAAAGGATCCGTGCCCTTGGGTTATGCGATACCCATATCACCTAGAAAGGGTTCTACATCGTCAATACTCAGGGAAGCACCCTTAACCAACATTTTTCTGACTCTCACATCAGTTCCTTCCTTTTTATTTTCTGGATCTGATTTGGAGCACATATACTCTCCATCCATTATTGTTGGTGAATTATGCTAGAGTTACTACTATCACATGACAACGTTTGAGAACTCATCCAGGACTTTCCCTGTTCTGGCATCTAGAAACTGGAACGGGCTAAACTTTTCCCTATCTAGTACCCAGTTGCTAACTCTTACAACATTGAAGATTGACTTCTATACTCATGGATATACTATTCTCTGATAAGACCTTAAAGGGCAATCCATGCTAATACCCATATGGTTTCCAAGCATTATAGGTGGAATCCTTACACATCAACTATGCAAGAAAGGCTCGTGCTAGCACCAGGCACTGGTTGTCCACGAATCTTCAAAGTTCACAGGAAAGTGGTCAGAACATAGACCCAGGACACTGCTCGCCAAGCGTCAACCATAAGGCACGGGTATTGCTTTTTATACCAACACTTTATTGCTTAGTCTCTTACTAGATACTCTATCCGCAAGACATCTTGAGTAACTTAGCAAAGGCTAGTTTACACTCCAAAAAAAAACATTAAGGAAGACCTCCTATGAGGGTTACACACCTTATCCAAGGCTTGGTCATCGGGGTAGCTCCCGCTAGGGTAGATCTTTCGCCAATCACTACACGAAAAGTTCCTATCAATAGAAGCCTAACACTTATCGCTTAAGACGCGAATAAATGCTAACAAAACGCGTTAAATAGGCACTCGCCACGTAGCGAGAAATGACCTAAGTTCAATCTCCCAATAAGCGTGCACGCTCCTTAAGATAATTTACCGCTTGAACGCGAAAAGTTTTTACTAGGGCACATACCTAGTAACCCTGGCAAGACCAGCCAGGAAAGCGCTAACAAAACGCGTTAAACAGGCACTTGCCCCAAAGCGAGTAAGAGCTTGAGTTCAACATGGACAGTGTCATGCACAAACAAGCACGACACAAAAAGTCATTTCTATGATACATACCTAGTAGCCCTGATCAGGCTAAACAACGGGTTATAACACCACTACACACACAGAAACGCATGTTCCCGCAAATCTCGCGGAAGATATCCCGCAAATCTCGCGAGAAAGGATATTCCAACAAATCTCGTGGACGTAACAATTAGGCCCATAAGTTGACCTAGGCATTTATCGCCAGATTATCCCACAAATCTCGTGGACGTAACGATTAGGCCCATAGTTGACCTAGGCATGTATCGCCAGTATTGCAAAACTCGCACAAATATTTGGATCCATAAATAAGGCACAATTCGCCTGACACATATGCTAGCATCCGACGGATTAATCCACACATAGTACCTGGTTGTACAACCTAGATACACCATCAAAATTTAACGTCATGAAGCTAACGTTAGCACATCGTACAAACAAGCTTGTTTAGTGATATCACGACAAACGACCGATGAGACGCATTAAATACCTTTAAGGACTCTGTCACTAACGCATGCACCGCTCGAGCAAATACACACGTAAGTCTCTAGATACACTCTCTAGAAACGGTATCTAGAATACATACTCATCCTAAAAACCGCCACGATCACGTGACTCGGGTACAAGAACTCCCTACCAGGCAACCCCCCTGGAACGGTTACAAACACATATTACCAGACAGTTCCCTCTGGTATGATTACAAAAAGTAGCCTACCAGGCAGTTCCCCCTGGTATGGTCGCAAGAACATCTAACCAGGCAGTTCCCCCTGACTCGATTTACATACTAACAAAGCTCTAGAGCATACTCACATCGAGTAATCACTATTGCGGGACGCCGCATCACACTTACGTCCGGGGTACAGTCCTGGAACAAGCTTACAAAAACACCTTCGAAACATGCATCGACCCACACCCTACAGTCAAAGAACGAGTGTACCGTTCAACAAAAGACAAAAGCGAAGCAATCATTTCTAGATACAGACTCTAGAAATACACCTCCCTGCTTCGGAATAGGAACCATTTGACATGGCCTACCTATATTATTGAAAGGTGATCATAATACTGATTAACCTTATCATTACTAAGACAATGATCCACTCCATGCAACTCGAAAACGATACAATAGGACAAGACCGAACGGTCACTTCTAAAAACAGTATCTAGAACACATCTTTCCCGAGTCGCTGGACCCAGTATGCTTACTTATCCAAGACGATGGATTTTTGACATCTATCATGTTTTTGAACGAAGTACCAGTACCACACTAGACAGTGCCTCATCAGCATCAACAAGACTAAGTCATCAATAGACAAAAGCAGGTACTAACAGAGGAGAACATAAACAAAGTTACGCAAATGACTTTTCGTCCAGCAGAAGGGTTACATTTCTGGATTTCATAGCAAGAACACGAACCCAGACAGGGGTATGCAAAAACTCATACAAAATGAAGACGTCACAACAGCAACAGAAGTTCTTGGCTTAGAGGGAAGCAATAACCACACAGGGGTACGTTTGCAAGGGACAAGTCTTGCGAAAGAGCCTAGTACTGGGGTACTGGGGTTGAGATACATAGCAACGTTGTTCCAATATGTGGTTACGTCCTAATAACCATACTTCTCAGCAGCAAAATCTCAAGAAATATTCAAGGTGAGGCTTCATCAAATACTAAGCAACCACGACAACTACCACATTGACCAAACACTAGGTCACCTTCACAGTTTTTCACAACATCACTTCCCGAGCGCAGTGCAACTCATCAAGTACTCACTAGTTGATGTAGAGAATCTCCGGAACACAACCTCAAAGACGTAAGCTCTCAGTTTGAGACATATACCTTCAGTTTCTCAAGCATCACCTTTGCATGACAATAGGTGTAAGCTCCTGGTTTGTGACTTTAGCTAAGTCTATGCTATGGGCTAGCGACTTCGATCAGGTTAACGCACGATGCTCAAGGTTATCGTCAAGTTAACATGTCAAAGCGCGCTACACAACTTCGATCACACCAACACTGGCGGCAAGAAGCTTTGGTTAGGTCCGTGCCTATAGCTGACGACTTCGATAGAGTCCATGCCTCTAGTAAACACTTCTAGTATGTAAACATCTACCAAGAGTGTTCAATTCTAGAATCCTTTGGAACAATGGTTTCGATCAAGTTGACAAAGCTTTAAGACAACTGAGACTTCGACGACACATTACGAATCGGCTTCCAACTCCATAGCGGGTCTAGATTTACAACCCCATCCGGGGGTATTGTTGGACCCAAGGCTTGAGGCCCATAATCCTTACTGAACCCGTACGCGTATCCAGATAGGCCCACGAGAAACGAGCAGCTCAAGGGAATCCGAAGCTGTTACACGGAACATTCCACCATATTGAAGAACATCATATCTTATCTAGCCAAATATTCTATCTATTATATCATATTTGTTGGGCCCTATTGCCAAAAGCCCTTAGAGCTCACTAGCGCGGCCCACAGGAAGTACATAAAGCCCAACGGCGAGGTTCTAGAAGGCAGTCCGAGTAACGAGCCACGAAATCGGCATATTTGCCCACTAAGATATAAGATAGACATCAATTATATCCAATAAGGATTCCCTCTATCTTATGTAAACGGAATTATATCATATCTAGGGAAATTCTATCTAGTAGATGCATATCTATCTAGTTAGTATTCTATCTTGTAAACACTCTATCTTTAAGGACCCCTATATATACATAAAGGGGGTCACGCATTGTACAATCTACGTTCACACATTGACACATACACGTTAATATACACGACTTCACACATTCAATACAAATTTACGCGTTTTCTTCTTCAATTCTTTCGTTCTTGTTGCTTTGTTCAAGCCCGATCTAGGCCAAGGGGTCACCAATCTTGCTTGGTAGATTTCTGGCTCTAACAGAGGGCGACTTCTTTAAGTTCTGGCGCCTCCGGCCTTATGTAGAAGGCTGGAGCTCTATAGTCCTTTAATTGCAAATTAGACGTCTTCTTGCTGGTTTCAGGCTTTGAGTTCTTGGAAGTCGTCGTCTTCATTGTAACCGAGTAGCACTCCCTTGCAACTTTCTATTCTCCTTGGATCTCCTGTATCCCCCAGGGTGAAGGAAACTTTACGCATTGATGATAGGTCGACGGGATTGCTCTCATCCCATGGATCCATGGCCTGCCCAAGATTACATTGAAAGGTGAGGGACAATCAAGAACTTGAAAGTTTACTTGATAGTTTACTCCTTTGGCTATGGTTGGTAGAGAAATTTCTCCTAGCGTGTTACGCGATTCTCCGCTGAATCCCACCATAGTCGTAGACTTTTTGATGATGTCGTCAAGCCCAAAGCCGAAACTGTACAAGGCATCCAACATAAGTAAGTTAGTAGAGCTTCCATTATCGATCAAAACACGTTTAACAAGGAAATTAGCAATTGTCAAGGAGATTATTGAACAATCATGATGGACTTCCTCTTCTTCGACATCGTCGAAGGTGATTGGCATGACGGCATGAATAGCACGCGAGGGTGCTTTGGGGCTTTCTCGTCTGGCTTCCCTTGTAATCCTATTAGCTGCAGAATAAGTAACGCCATAGACCTCTGATCCCCCGGTGATCACATTGATTACTCTAGTATGCTTGGGGGAGACAGGTAGCTTGGCTTTCTCTATGCTACGAGCTAAATGTTCTCTTCCGCGCTCTCATATCAACTTTTGGAGGTGTCCTTTCTTCAATAATTCGGCCACCTCTTTTCGTAACGCGATGCATTCATCAGTCCGGTAGCCGTGGTCGAAATGGAAGTCACTCCACCTTGACTAATCTTTTCGGTGTGGGGGTACATCCTTCCTCCGTGGCCACTTGACGGCGTTCCCTATCGTGCTTAGGGTCCGGACGATCTCAATTGCGCTTATTCGGAAGTTGTAGTGAGACAACTTAGGAGGTAATTGGGCGTTCTCGTTCCTCGTATCTTTCCTTGCATACGTCGTGTTGATGGTCGGTTTTCCGTGTGGTGAATGATGAGCTGTAGGGGGGTACGGAACATAACGTGCTTCTCGCTTGCCTTGCCTTCGATCATTCCGATGGGGACTTGCCCCCTTTTCTGCAGAGAGGTCGTCCTCCTCTAGCCGAACATGTGCTACCGCCTTAACCTGCACTTCATCAAACTTCGAGTAAGGATATTTTGTTAGCTCTCGATACAATTCAGGGTTACGGGATGATATTCCCCGTCGAAATGCTTCCACAACTGTTGCTACGCCGCATCCTTCGATGGTTACGAGTTCCTCGTTGTAACGACTGAGGAATGCCTTCAGGGATTCTCGCGGCTTTTGAGTAAGTCAGTATAAGTCGCTTGATCGCTTCTTGGCATGCCGACTGCTTGCGAACCTAATCCTGAACTTGTCAACCAACTCAACAAAAGATAAGATGCTTCCAAGTGGTAAATGAGAGTGCCAATTTAGTGCGGGACCAAATAACGTGTTCCCGAACCATCGACACATAACAATTTCTTTCATTTCAAAAGGCACAGTACTAATGTTCATGGCTTGTTTGAAAGCCGCAATATGTTGGTCGGGATTGGTAATCCCTTCATATTTTGGGACCTTTGGGACGTGATAATTTTGGGATATATAGACTCTCGCGATAGGGGGTATAAAGGGGGAGTTGGTATAACCATCTCTCCTTTCCACCGCTATCGGTTGAGGCGCCCCCGGGACCTGAGTAATCCGGTCTTCCAGGGCCCTAAGGCGTTCTCTTAATTGAACAACCTCAGTATCCTCCCTGATAGCCCTTGACGTGACCGTTTACCTAATTACCTGTTGACGGGCCAGCGTCGTTAGGAGCGACAAGGCTTGGATCGTCCATATCCAAACGCCTAGCGACATCGTTCAACATGTCATTCCTGCGATGGTAAGCTGGAGCCGATTGTACCTGAGATCGAAGCAAATTACGTTCATTAGTTAAAGATTCAAATTGCCTTTCATAAATCTCGGTAAACTTAGCATTAGCCTCCTTTTGGCTATCCAACTCTTTTTGAAGAATCAGCATGGTTGTGCGGAGTTCCGCGATGGCGCTAGATTTGCCTCCATGCAACTCGGAGTTGCCTTCGGTGATCACGACTCCCTCAGCGGGCACTTCACGACCGTTACCGCCGCTGCCGCCATTGTTAGGGTTGCGGTTGTCACCGTCATCATTGACTTGGTTGTCGATCGGCTCAAGATCTCATACTTGGCAAAGAATTGCGTCCATGCTGGTGGAGGTTTCGTAGCTTGCTCTGGCACGGCTTCTTTTTTGGCTAGGGTCCCACGGTGGGCGCCAATTGTTTTGGGCGAATTAACCGCGTAACCGCGTTACTTCGCTACAATGCGGGAATCCTAGTCACAAAGTCGGCACAACGCGTTATAAGCTATGAACAGAGTATAAATAAGAAGAATTGACGAATGCAAAAAGAAGTATAATTGGAGAAATAAGAGGATGCTCTGTATTGATCGTATGATTGTTGTTCTTCGTTACAAAAGAGCTTCTATCTCAGTACAAAAGTATAATCTCTCAATTGATCGAAAAAAAGAATGCTTGATTGTATGATTTTTTGGCCGGAATTCGAGTGAGTAAATCGTGTCTTCTCTCTTCCTTTTATATGCTGACTTCCCTAAATTGACCGTTGGCGATGGTTAAGTCAATCTCGAAGATTTCGCTCCTAATATTCATGTTGTAACTGCCCGAGATCACCACCTTCTTCTTCGGGAGTTCATTTTGAACGTTGCATCGTTCTAACTGCTGGGTCATGTGTTAACTTGATTTTGGGCTTTTTCGCCAGGCCTAACACAGGGCTGCATAGCCTAGGTAGCATAAGGTATGCGGTGTTGATGCAGTGCCCATATCATAGGTAGAGTTTTTTTATTGTGTGTCTTAGGTGAAGTTGATTAATTGAAGAGTATGAACGTATGTGTTAAATTGATAAATATGTGGATTTGTGAGTGTGTGTGTGTGTGTGTGTGTGAATGTGTGGATTTGTGAATGTGTGTGAAGAATGGTGTGTGTGTGTGTGTGTGTCATTGTGTCGATTCGTGAATATGTGTGTGTTAAATTGATGAATGTGTTTGAGTCTGTTATTAATTGATCATGTGTAGTAATTTAACTGTGTAGATATGAACTTTGGAACTGATTGTGACTGACTGGAATTAGGAATGGACTAGAGTTATGTGTGTGTTTGTGGACAGTTGATTGTCCACTTTAGAGAAAAATCGTTTTTGAAACGTCTTGTAGTTGCTTTGCTGATTCTAGCTTGATAGAGTAGGATCTGACCCTTCGGGAAAACTTTTTTTTCAGTTCAGGTTATCTCAAGATGTCAAGATCGAGCCACGGCGGAATGGTGATGCAGACTAGGGACGCACGTGTCCTAGATAGTCGAATGTTCGTTGTTGTCTTGGTTTTCTTTCGTTGGCATTGATGTTTTGTTGATAGACTATTAGTGGATTGTGAGAATTTTGTTGTTGTTAAGACATTTTATGAGTTAGGTTCTGAATGTTTTACTTGAACTATAATTTTTTAAAAATTACGAGTGGGATGTTTTCTTTTTTTTCTCGCCGTGCCCGCGTTGCAAGATCTTGATGTTCAGTTGTCAAACTAGCTTGGTAATGCCTTGTGAGGCCTACTACCGAGTAACGCCTTGTTTGAAAGACCGGGTGTTACAGGTGGTTTAGGGCAATATGGCCTATTATAAGGGTGGTTTTCGGTCAATCGGCCTTACTATTATATATGTCAAGTCATGTACAAACCCTTTTATAAAAGCACTCTCAAGAGATGTGGTAAGAAACACTTCCGTTGCAATGGGTCTGAAATTTAAATGAAATCACCATAACAGGAACCCATCCTCTTTCTATGAAATCTAGTTACGACGTTTAAAGGATAATAACAAGTTGTTGATAAGTGATTTGATGGAATGCACTTTCTGAGATTACTTATCTTGTGCAGATTCGGTGGCTGTGTTTAAAATACTCTTAATGAGATTCATGAAAGTTGAAGAATGAAATAATGAATCTTACCTATATAGACAAAATAAGAGTAGGGTTCCTCTTAGCAATACCAGTTGTTTTGTAATTTGTCTATGAAATCTAGGTGAACTTATGGCTTAATATGATATTGAAAATCTATGAAGAAGTTGGAAATGTTGTATGTGTGCTATGTCCGGTGTTAATATATAAGAAAGATGGTTTAAGGAATCAACGCACCATTGATTTTGTTGATGCTTTGACAAAGTGACACTAAGTGAAAGTTTAAGTTGAAAAACACTTTGATTATGTACAACATTATAGCCACAAATTCTAATCTATGTATATGTATATAAAAGCTGTAAGAATTAGAGTCACCATATTCCGCCACCTCAGATTATTCCACATGTCGCCCCGAGAATGTGTCACGTAGGATTTTGTCACGTGTCAACCTATCGTTGCACCATGTTACAATTTTTTTACTTTTTAATTATTTTGTATTAATCCACTTCATATCTATAATCCATGTCATGTATAAAAACTTTCCACATATGATTTTGTTAAGACACATCATATCTCAAAATGAGATATTCTTTAATTATAAATAGACATTATATTTTGGGCAAATCTTTCATTTCTAATTAATATTTTATTAATTCACATTATATTTGGGCAAAGACTTAATAATTAAGATACTACTTAAGAGAACAAGGATTTTCATAATTATATATCTCAAAAGATATTTTTATCAAATGGTCAAAATATTTTATTTCTAATTAATATTTTATTTAGTCTTTTTTTCTTAATTAAAGATTTATTGTTGAATTGTATATTTCTTTAAACTTATATATTATTTATGAAAATTTATATTTTTCACCACTTAAACATGATTAATTAGAATACTATGCTTAAAAAATAGAATCCTAAAAATATATCCAAACTTAAAATGTATATTGAACTTCTTAAAACATAATGTAATAAATAATCATGTAAAATTATATAAAGAAAATTGTAATCAGGTCCATACAAGGTGCGGGTAACTACGCTAGTTTATAGACTAAGTGGGGATTGTTGGTAATAGTCTATAAAAGACTTGATAAATTTATTTAGAAATTCAGAATTTGTTCAGAATGGATGGATGAGATTCTTTTGAGGTTGATGGTCTATAAAGAAAATTGTTCTCCACTGTTGTCAGAAAATTGACAGAAATAATTGTTCTAAAAACTATCTTAACCAACATAACTGAATTGAAACTGCCTTACAGCAATTTAGTGAAACTCTATAAATAGAGAGAGGTTTCTTCATAAGAAATCAAGAGAGAAAATCAGTTTTGTTGTCTATTTTCTCAAAGGGCTTTATTGTATCCTAGAGAAGTGGATTTGTCTGAAACCCTATAGCACTAAGAAAGGGAACAAATATCACTTTAAAGAAAGTGATCAATCACGCCTCAAAGCAATAATTAATCCCTATATCCCAACAGATTGATAGAGTTTGATACAAGAAAAAGAAAATACTACACAGAATTACATACCTATCTATATAGTAGAGCTCCTCTTTACATTTTCTAACGGGTCAAAATCTAGTACTGATATTTTTGTATGACTAACCAAATGAATATAGCTTTCTGCTTTCATTTTCAATTTTGCTGTTTAGTAGTGTACCTGATGAAGCTTATAAACTTAGGCCCTTTGCCCTTTGAATATAAACAGTGTTAAGATGTCAATATATATCCACATGTACTGATATATATATGTGATGACTTGCATTTAGTGTATGCCTAGATTGCATCTTAGATCATGTTTAATTGTGTTTTGCTTTGCTTTTCTTTAGTTTAGGATGGGTTAGGAATCCTAAGGTGGGGACTTGATGTCTCTCAATTTGGTGGTGTTTTAGAAGTTATTTTCCTATGTAAATATGTGTCTTTTGTTCCTTTTCTTGTGAGTTTTGTTCCTTTTTAGCTTAGATTCCGATTTTCTATGAGATTCGGAGACTATGCGAATTTGGTGCATTTTGTAGGTGATTTGGCATGATTTGAGGCAAGTTTGGAAGAAGACCCAAGGAGGAGCAAGGCACGAGCATAAAGGAGCGGAAGAGCCGAGCGATCAATAAAGATAAGCACAAGAAAGGCCAAGAAGAATAGTGGACCGAGGCTAGGATCGAGGTGCCCAGCAACTCGGGCCCGAGATCGACTCATGGAGACCCGGACCGAGGTGTGGCATGTCGGGCCCGAGGTCCCCTCCGTGTCGGTCCAAGTCGGCGGAAGTGAGGATTGGGCACCAAGACACACAAATGTGATCTACCACTTTTGCCCCTCTTCCATTTTGGTCATTCTTAGCTTCTAATTAAAGGAGGAGAAGATTAGACAGGAATTATCCATCATTACTCACAACTAATCACTCTCAAAGGCTCAAGGAAGACTTGGAGAGCAAGGAGAAGGAGAAGATGGGAGAAGGAAGAGAAAATCGGTGGAAGAGATAGATCTAGGGAAGAATTGTGAGTTTGTTTTGATTTGCAATTTGTGGATTTGGATTAGAGTTTGTGGATTTCCTTTGCTTTGAATGAAATTTGGCTTTGCTTTGATTTGGATGATTGAGACTTGTTTGCTTTGTGATTTGATTGCTTGTTACTCTAGCCTTATGGAGTAGATTCCATTGGTCTTGGGCTATGGGGGAAACCTCTAGCTAGGTTTGGGTTTGAACCCCCAATTCCATAGCCTTAAGTGCTTGATCTATGAACCCACTCTACATTGAGCTACAATCTCTTATGGAAGCAAGGGATCAAGGGCTTGTGATTGGCAAGAGTGAACGGAAGCGATCGATTGCCTATCTCTTGACCTTGCATCGAAAGGGAGGTAAAAGTCCCTAGGGTCGATGTGTAGAAGTGGCGGGACCGAGGCGGACAACCTCGATCTCACGAGGATCAACACTTATTGGCTGAATTGGGGTGGAATCACCCACATCTACTAGAGGTGAAACCCAAAAACCCAAGACCTATCTCTCCATTTTTGCAAGTTCGACGTTCCCAGACCTCGGGACCGACTTTGATAGTGTCGGTCCCGTGCATTTCTCTGTCGATCCACCTCGGGCCCAAAGTGACAATGTCGGTCCCGAGTGGTTTCTCTTGATTTTCCTTGTTTTTAGCTTTTCTTTCCCTTTTGCAAGTCTTTTTGGTGCACTCATCGCACGAACTCCCGAGTGTTCGACACCCTACCTTGTGCTACAACTAGGTTTGGTTATAAATTGAATTTTGACCCTCGCATTCCGAACCGATCAGAATTTTGGCGCCGTTGCCGGGGAGGGCCCGAGGACCGATTTCCTCCATTTCCTCCATTTCCTCCATTGTTGAAGTTTCCTCTTCCTCCATAATTCCTTTGAACAAAGTGTGCCTCCTCAATTTGCTCGGCTAAGCGAACTTGGCTCTCGTTAGGACACTCTTGTGTAGCATGTTTAAGAGATCCACACTCCTCGCAAGCTCTAGTGGTTTGCTTGTAATGATGAACTTGCCTTCTCAACTTGGTCACCTCACTCTCTAGGAATTGAAGTCTCACATCCTTGTCAATCTCCTCACTCTTTGGATCATAGAGCTTTCTTATGCCATCACCTTGCACTCTTGCCTCTTTGTTGACTTGGCTCACCCCGTACATGGCCTCGTAGTCCGCAAGCTTATCAAGTAACTCCCAAGCTTGCTCCGGGGTCAAGTCTATAAACCAACAATCGGTGTGGAGATTTAGCTTGTCCTTGGTGGCGGGGTTGATTCCTTGGAAAAAGATGTCTTGGAGCACATATGGTTGTTGCCCATGGGTTGGATATTGGCGCAACATCTCTTTGAACCGGTCCCAAGCCTCAAAGAGCGGCTCGTTTGATCCTTGTTGGAAACTTGCTATCTTCCTTCGGAGCTCCATTGTTTTCGTTGGTAGGAAGAACTTCATCAAAAACGCCTCATTGAGAGCTCGCCATGTCGTGATCGACCTAGGGGCTTGGCTCTCGAGCCAATGTGCCGCCTTACCCCCAAGCGACCACTTGAATGCTTTGAGTAGCACGTACTCTAGCGTCTCTTCATCCGTCGAGATCGTCTCACACATATCCTTGAAACACTTCACATGCTCAATTGGACACTCTTGCGGACGCCCCTCAAATTGATCCCTCTTGATGAGAGAGATGAATTGAGTTTTGATCTCAAAGTTCTTGGAAACCTCCGGTAAAACAATGGCCGGCTCGGGCACCTTCAACTCCGGATGCATGTATTGGCGTGCATTCCGGGGTTGAGCATTAAGTTGAGCCTCTAGCCTCAATCTTTTCTCACGCTCTCTCCTTGCCTCGGCATCTCGGTTTTCCATCTCAAGTTGCATTCTAGCCATGTCGGCCCTCATTCTAGCAACCTCATCATCATGTTGTGCTTGGTTCTCCATTCTTTTCTTCTTACGAGCTTCTTTGATTATGCTCTCTGGATCACTCACAAAATCGAACTCAAGTGTTCCTCGGGCGGAACGAGCTCGTATACACCTATAAGCAAAGATACAAACAAAACCGAATCAAAACAAACAAGGGGCTTGGCCTAAACCCTCACCCAAATCACTACCAAATCAAAAGACTCAACAAAATTGGTACCTCAAACAATTAGAACTCCCCGGCAACGGCGCCAAAATTCTGATCGGTTCGGAATGCGAGGGTCAAAATTCAATTTATAACCAAACCTTGTTGTAGCACAAGGTAGGGTGTCAAACACTCGGGAGTTCGTGCGATGAGTGCACCAAAAAGACTTGCAAAAGGGAAAGAAAAGCTAAAAACAAGGAAAATTAAGAGAAACCACTCGGGATCGACATGGTCACTTCGGGCCCGAGGTGGATCGACGTTGGAAAATCCGGGACCGACACTAATCAAAGTCGGGCCCGAGGTCTGGGAACGTCGAACTTGCAAAAATGGAGAGATAGATCTTGGGTTTTTGGGTTTCACCTCTGGTAGATGTGGGTAATTCCACCCCAATTCAGCCAATAAGTGTTGATCCTCGTGAGATCGAGGTTGTCCGCCTCGGTCCCGCCACTTCTACACATCGACCCCAGGGACTTTTACCTCCCTTTCGATGCAAGGTCAAGTGATAGGCAATCGATCGCTTCCGTTCACTCTTGCCAATCACAAGCCCTTGATCCTTTGCTTCCACAAGAGATTGTAGCGCAATGTAGAGTGGGTTCCTAGATCAAGCACTTAAGGCTATGGAATTGGGGGTTCAAACCCAAACCTAGCTAGAGGTTTCCCCCATAGCCCAAGACCAATGGAATATATTCCATAAGGCTAGAGTAACAAGCAATCAAATCACAAAGCAAACAAGTCTCAATCATCCAAATCAAAGCAAAGCCAAATTTCATTCAAAGCAAAGGAAATCCACAAACTCTAATCCAAATCCACAAATTGCAAATCAAAACAAACTCACAATTCTTCCCTAGATCTATCTCTTCTCCACCGATTTTTTCTTCCTTCTCCCCTCTTCTCCTTCTCCTTGCTCTCCAAGTCTTCCTTGAGCCTTTGAGAGTGATTAGTTGTGAGTAATGATGGATAATTCTTGTCTAATCTTCTCCTCCTTTAATTAGAAGCTAAGAATGACCAAAATGGAAGAGGGGCAAAAGTGGTAGATCACATTTGTGTGTCTTGGTGCCCAATCCTCACTTCCGCCGACTTGGACCGACACGGAGGGGACCTCGTGCCCGACTTGCCACACCTTGGTCCGGGTCTCCATGAGTCGATCTCGGGCCCGAGTTGCTGGGCACCTCGATCCTAGCCTCGGTCCACTCTTCTTCTTGGCCTTTCTTGTGCTTATCTTTATTGATCGCTCGGCTCTTCCGCTCATTTATGCTCGTGCCTTGCTCCTCCTTGGGTCTCCTTCCAAAACTGCCTCAAATCATGCCAAATCACCTACAAAATGCACCAAATTCGCATAGTCTCCGAATCTCATAGAAAATCGGAATCTAAGCTAAAAAGGAACAAAACTCACAAGAAAAGAAACAAAAGACACATATTTACATAGGAAAATAACCTCTAAAACACCACCAAATTGAGAGACATCAAGACTCCATCAGCATCTCCTTGTCGATCATTGCTTCAATTTCCTCTTGAGTAAACTGCCCTTGTTGATTCTCCTCATCCTCATCATGACGAATTCATTCACCAAGTCCAAAGCATTTTCCTCATCATCTTCATTGTCATTCTTATCATGGCAGGCCTGCGGATTGTTGCTTTGATCTTTACCTTGAGTGCCTTCAAAGGGGAGGTTAAACACTTGAGATTCTTGACCAACATCCTCCTCGGTACCTTGAAGAGGTTCATCCATCCTTTCTTTAATATTAATCTCCATAGATGGGGCAGTTGAGCACACAGTCTGCTTGGATCCTTTTGATCCTGAAGAGGAAGATTCCGATTTATAGATAACATGGATTCCGCTCTTGAGAATAGGATTTGGGTTCTCTAGAGTAGCCTTTCCCTTCCCA
This sequence comes from Polygonum aviculare, assembly GCA_934048045.1. Lineage (NCBI taxonomy): Eukaryota > Viridiplantae > Streptophyta > Magnoliopsida > Caryophyllales > Polygonaceae > Polygonum > Polygonum aviculare. Next base: position 19,459,174 of record OW204025.1, on the reverse strand, counting down.
GTAGTAGGGGGATGGTTTTCCCAACATATTCCCAATCAGCCTCCTTTATCAGATTATTAATATTCTCCTGTTTTTTGGAAGTAGCCTTTGAAGAGGAAGGTTTAGGCAAAGTTACAGTGACACCTTGGTTTTTTACCTCATTTAATGGCAGGATTGAAAGGTGTGTGCTAGATCCTCACATATCCCACATCCCTTAGGAAAATCTTCAAACCATAGCATTCTCATCAAGCACTACGATGGAAGTACCCTCAATAGTGGCTAAATCAACATTGACACAAAGCCTTGCATACCTCAGTCTTTGAAGCTTCTCGCAGGTGTCAAGCTTAATTACTTTCCCCATGTTGTTCCACTCCATGATTGTGCTTAATACATCAAAGCTTAAATACTCAACAGGAAGCCTAGGGATCCTAACCCAAACATCAACCAAAGAAATGGGTTCTGCAGAGGGATCGAAATTAGACCTCCAAGGCTTTAAAATCACAAGCTGTCCAAAATGATATGGACGAGCTTCCCAAACCCTTGAGCTCTCTATTGGATTGGCAAATCTAAGTTCAAACCACCCATGGGCTAACATGGACAAAAAAATACCCTTTCAGTTTCCACTGACTCTTGCGTTTGTTTCTAAGTCTTGACACTTCAATTGATTCCCCTAGGACAAAGGCATACAATGAGGTTTCTTTATGATTGTAATACGAGAAAGTCAAGGTTTCACACCACTCAATAGGGCAAAACCCAAAATTTCTCCTTTGTTTTTGTTGTTGATTGATGCGCTGTTTTGTACGTTTTTTGCTTTTTATCTCGACAATTTATGTTGCAACTGGTTTAGTCCAAATATGTGTAACTTCAAACACAAATGATCAATCCAACACGCTACCTTTCTACAACTCCCGCATTGCCAGAGCACTCTTCTATAAGTTTGTCTCATTTATGATGTTTTCTTTTGTCGTTTAGTGTTTACCGTACAATTGAAAGTGTATTGCACTCACAAAGAACCTTAAAAATCGACCAGCACGATGTTAGCTGGTTCAGCTTTGAGTTTCTTGTTTACGCTTGAAACATCATCTCAACGGTTGAGCCTTATGGGTGTATCATGATGTCTTGGTAACCAGTTCTCGTCATCCCGTGTGGGACTAGTCTAGGCGAGCCAAAGTTGTTTCCTTTTTCTTTCCAAAACTGAACACAGACTTTGGAAACACTTAAATATCATTTTCAACTTGTAGTTGCCAATCTCTGCTACAAGCTAGCAACTTAATAAATGGTTGAGCCTAGAATTTTCAAAATGCCCACATCAGCTCATTTACAGGGAAGTCAGAGTTGAATCATTTGGTAGATTATGAAGTTCATCTGCGCCCTCCGTTTGCTGGTCATTGCTTGGGAGGAGTCAGATTGCGGAACGACGAATGCACCATTATAGCTGCAGAAAATTGCACGAGTCAAACCAGCCAGCTTATAGTAGAGGTTTAAGCGTTACTTTGCATATTTCTAACAGATACATGAGAATCTTGAATTTATATACCTGCATAGCTAATAGCAAGTGCACAAAAGAGAGCCAGCTGAAGATTTGAAAACAGCAGGATCACCGCACTCGCTGCAGAGATCAAAGTGTAATCAAGACAGCTGAGGACCGGCAAACAATCAATGTCTACTAGCCACTATAATCAGATCATACAAGCATCTTCCTTAAGCAAATAGGCTAATAATAAAAAGAGAACAAGATATCACAAGTGACAGCAAATTTCACCCAAGGTATGAGACAAGAGCAAAAGCCAGAAGTGATGAAGTATTATCAAGGGTCATCGAATTCACATGACTCACCGCATTGGAGAAGACGAATGAGAACTTGTCGAAGACCAGGAAACCGGTCACGCAACCACTTGTCCCTACAAAACCTGAAGAGTTCCCATAATGCTAAGCATGATACTAGTCCAACAAGAGCAAGTGGCATCTGGTACCTGAGTTACATACAAAATACCAATATCAGAGACCCAGAATCCAGGCTGCTTTCATTCTGAATTGTACCATACAACACAGTGCCAAATAATGTGAAACAAACAAACATTTGGGTATTTTAGCCATTATAGTTTCTTCATTGTCCGACTTCAGTTTGGGAATACAAGCACGTTTTGTAATTGGATTGTACTACTGGTGCTCAAAAACCCAAAATTTCCACCAATTTACAAAGAGAGAGAAAAGGGAAAACATACAGAGCGCAAGCAAAGACGATGATGCTGAAATAAGCATAATTGCGAGCAAATCGCTTGACGTTTTCATGAACCCGCATCTTGGCCTGAGCCGGAGAAGAAGGGAAAGTGTAGGAGTCCAATGCGCCGAAAAATCCGTGGGTCCAAGAAGGCGATGGGCCGGAGAAATCATGGGCGGTGAGCTTGGAAAGGGGGTTAATGGTGAGGACGGAGAGGAGCGTAGCCAGAGACGACACAATCGACATAAACAGCGCGTAGAACAGGGCGGTGAACGTCGTGTGTGGGTGTGGGACGGCGGAGGCGGAGGAATTCGCGATTCCGGCAGGGGTGGGTGTAGCGGTGGTGGGGCCGACGGCGGAGTTGAGACGGTGGAGCTGGGTGGTGCGCTTGTCGAGAACCTCGAGGTAGCCGGAGTCGCGGAGCCAGGACTCGAAGGAGGCTTCTGGAATGCTGAGAGAAAGTGGGTTCGGGGAGAACGCCATTTTTCTTCCCACCACCAACAAAGATGGCTGCTTGGTTGGCTTCCGATGAGATTGCAAGGATTTTTTTTTCTTATTCCTTTTCAGGTAAAGATTGAGTAAGGCCTCGTTTGGTGATTCCGATAATCTAGACCATTTTTATTTTATTTATTTAGGTAAAACTACCCTTGACCACCCTATTTTTTCCTTTATTTAAGCTAAACATCTCCCTCAAAAAAACATTTAATATGTATAAGGTTAATTTACTTTCTCATAGGGTCATTTCATTTATTTATTAAGTTTCATTGTATAATTATTAAATTAATATACGTTCTCATGAGATTTTTTTAAATATGCTCGACATATATATTTGTCTCTACCCTCTAATACATATAAGTTAATAAAATATGCTTTCAAAACTTCACAAAATCATTCTTTTTATTTGTTCATGAAAGATGTTTAGGCTATTACGATTAAAAAAAAAAAGATAATTTAAACTCACAGTTTAAAGGTCACGGACATCATCACCTATCAGTTAGATTAGTGAGACTTTACTTGACATCTTATATCACACTTATTTTATTGTCATTTAAATTAACCATTGCAAGTCGTAATCTACTTCTTGGTAGTCATTGACTCATTGACCATGAAAATTGGAAAAGTTACTTTATTGATAAGATACATGCATATAGATTCAACACATGCATAGATACACATTGACAATTCATGTTTTCTTAGAGGGGAAACTATACAGCACTAACAGATGGTGATCTCAAAGTTAATCATATACTCCGTATTTGATTGTATTTGAATATCATAAAGTGATTATATAGGATTCATCAATTCCAACTTAAAACATAGCTCAAAATCAATTTCCAACTTTAGTACAATATACATGTGACCCCATCGATAAAGAGAGTTAATGTCTTGTTTGTTTCAAATGTTACAATCATGTTCAAACAACAACAATAACCCAGCGCAATTCCTCGTTCGGGAAATCTCAAGGGTCATGAACTCATGATGGGGGCTTGGGGACACCCCGGGCTAACACAAAGGGAAGCGTCCAAAAGATCCGTAAAGGGGGGAGCAATCATGTTCAAAAAAATTGTAAAATTACTCAAAGTAATTCAGAAAGCTAAAAATTGAATATTTATATTTATACTAGAATTCATGACCCGTGCTACGCACGGGTTTAAGAACTATTTTGACGCTTTATTAATCAACTTTAATTGAAAATTTGCATGAATGTGAAAAATGGACGAAGGTATAGTAATATGAAATATAATAGACTATATTAAGTATAAAATAAATAAATATTTCATATGGAATAAATCAATTGAAAATATAATTCACTTGCGAGACAAACACTCATTATTTGCATCTAAAAGCCAATTACGTACATATGAAATATATAGAAAACTATAAAAAACATATGAAAGTTTAAAAAATTCACATACTTTATGATTTAGGGTATAAACATATTTTGTGATTTATGTTAAAAAAAAGATCCCCTAAGATTGTTAAAAAGAACATATTCTAGTTTGATATAGTTAGCTTGTTGGAATTCATGACCCGTGCTAATTATATGGAAAGATGAAGCTTGTTGGAATGGTTGGACTCGGTGGAAAAATATCAGAAATGATATCTGTTAGGAGTTATAGGTTTGATCTAATTTACAAAAATATAACTTTAATTCACTCCATACTAATTGAATAGGTACAATCTTTGTTGATGTAATCCATTTATCACAAAATATATATTTAAATGATTTGTTATAATGGTGAATTATCATTGACAAAGTTGGCAAATCTCATGTACGCAAAAATTACGTAATATTATGTATAGGTAAGCTTTTAACATTTATTTATTTTGTTTAGGTTATGTAACTAATATAAGTTTTTTGCTGGATCTAATTTGAATTAATGTAAATCCGGTTCGTAGTAAGAAAGTAAAAATTACTCTCAAATTGATAATTATGCCGTAGGTTTTCAAAAATATTTGCACAAAAATGTTGCTATAGAGGATTGAACCCCCGACCATTGGATAATTATAGGAAGGCTTTACCACTATGTTATTGTAGTTATTTTGATTATTATTGCATGGTGTTTATTATATATGGAAGATTGCAACCATAACTAAATAGAGCAATAAATGAGTTTAGGTTATGTAACTAATATAAGTTTTTTGCTGGATCTAATTTGAATTAATGTAAATCCGGTTCGTAGTAAGAAAGTAAAAATTACTCTCAAATTGATAATTATGCCGTAGGTTTTCAAAAATATTTGCAGAAAAATGTTGCTATAGAGGATTGAACCCCCGACCATTGGATAATTATAGGAAGACTTTACCATTATGTTATTGTAGTTATTTTGATTATTATTGCATGGTGTTTATTATATAGGGAAGATTGCAACCATAACTAAATAGAGCAATAAATGAGGACACCACCTAACTTTTATATATATATATATAGATATAGATTTTTAGAAGGAAAAATATAACGTTTCTAAGACCATAAATGCTTTGGCCAATGTATCCTTCCTAAAATCCACCATAAATTTTCCTCGTAAGAAAATTGAGGCGGCAAATTACCGATTATAGAGGTATGGGCCAATGAAGAAAAGCTATTTTGCCGGCCCATTATCACTACACTGGCCCATTTTGATATCATGCGATATCACTACATCTCCGCAAATTTGATCAACAAAGTAAGAATAGAGGAGAAAGTGAGAGATGGAAAGGGAGGGCGAAATTCTTCGGAAATGGTACATGGTTGCTCGCTGCGCAAAAGCTGCCATGGTTCTCCTGTCTCTAAAACAAGGCTCTCTGGATCTCAACTTCCTGGATAGCAAATCGACTTACAATGACATTCAGGTGATAATCAAATGCGAAACTGAGCTCCCTTTCTTTTCTTCTCTTTCCGATCGAATCAATCACGCAGCAACAGCAACATTTCAACTTCGATCGTACCTGTCTTCAGGAGAAGGAGCTGATGAAGAAGATGGTAGAAGATCTCAGGACAAGCCTGATAATGGAGCGCCTGAAGAGAAGGAAGGTGAAGCTTTTTGGTATCATGTCGCTCGCTCTGCAGGTGGCACTGCTACTCTCGGTTTGGAGGTTCTTATTGGTAACCGCATTCCGTTTCCTCTGAATCGGTTTTTCCGTGAGAGAGCAACAAGAATGAGCTCTTCTCTTCGATCTGTTGACACTTGTGCTGAGATAGGTTTTTGCTTCTGTTTGAAATTTGAAATTTCACTCTTCCTATGGCGGTTAGTTAGTTCAATACTAGAGTTACGGTTTTCTGGCTGTGAGATTGTATTGTTCTGCTTAGCAATGTTTTTCCACCCGATAAACTAGCTGAGTTTGAGTTCTGAAGCAAATCGCATCGGATCAATTTTAACATACCTTGCAGATCTAGCTTGGAGTTGGAAGAATTTCATAACAAATAGCCAATTGCGCGCTGCAGTCAACTGAAATTGAGTAGACAGATTTCATATATAAATGGGAGCGTATGCTCTTTGTTTATTGATAATATCACCTCAATAGGCGAAAACAGATAAAAAATAATCATACAATTAAATCCAAAAGTACAGTATAAAGTATAAAATCCTATGCTCAAATTCTTTTTTACACATATAGGCACGTAAACTTGACGCTAACAACAACATCACAAGTCTAGAGACGACGACGCACGCACTGTAGAGTCTAGACCAGAGTTGAGCAAGTCTTGGTAGAGGGGTCAAACAGAGCAGGCAGCAAGTACTTCCTGGCGTTAGCCCCATTGGCATTGTAGCTGGCACCGGAAGCCGAGTCCACCAACAGGTCGCCGGCGTAGCCCGGGTAGGCCCCCTTGGCGTAGACACCGGGGCAAGCGGAGGCGGCCTCCAAGGGAGCCTCCTTGGGACCCTGGTAGAAGCCGGTTCCAAAGGGGTTGGTGGCGGTGCCCGCAAGCAAGGTCGCAAGGTTGATGACCATGCCGTCAAGGCCGACGTCGCCGTTGGGGGCCACGAGCGGCGCGCTCTGGGGCCCGTACATGGGCTGGTGGAAGGGCCACGCGCATTGCCCCGGGCACTGCTTCTCGGAGTTGCCGACCCAGATGTAGGGCGTGGCGGTGGCCTTGAGGGAGCCGTGGGTCCCGCAGGTGCTGGCGCAGAATCTCTCGACGGCGACGTCGTCCGCCGTTAGGACGACGTTGAGGGCGTTGGGCTTTGAGGAGGCCAGCTGCTCGATCTGTTTGGAGGTGAGGGATTTGCCGAGGGAGTAGCTGTCGTCGAGGGTTTGGGATCCGAGGGTGAGGGTGAGGGAGGACGGCTTCTTGGATCCGGCGAGGAGGTAGTATTTGCCAATGGCGTTCCACCACGTGGCGACCGAGGGTTGGGCTTCGGGGTTGGTTGATGAGAGGGAGGAGATGAAGTCGGCGATGATGGCTCTTTGGGTGGGCTTGAAGCTGCCGTACCAGATGAGGTTGACGGAGACTCTGCCGGAGAGGAGCGGGCCCTTGTGGTAGCTCAAGAGCTGGGAAGACTGCTCGTCGGATAGTTTCCGGCCGGCGGAGCAGAGGTTGAGGGCGGAGAGGATGAAGAGGAAGCAGAAGAAGTGACCAAGGCGTGAAGAAGAAGCCATTTTGTTAATCACTAATATAATGAGTGATTAGTGGTGATTTGGTGTTGAGGGAAAGTGGAGATGGAGGAGTGATTTGGGTGGTGGTGAATTCGGGGATTTATATAGCAATCCTAAACACGGGGAGGAAGCTTGGGAAGCAAGGTGAAGGAGCCCGGAAATAGACGCGGAAATAGTGGTGCCCACATTTGCCAATTTGGTCAGCATGAATAGCATCTTCTTTTTTTTAGGTGAGGATTGTTGACTTGGTGTCAAACTTTTGCTATAGAAGCAGCTTATAGATACGCTCATACGCGTTGTGGGGCAATTGTTGTGCGTGTCCAAAATGCCCTTTAAGTAAACATGGCTGGTTCACAACCTCCTCAGCAGCTGATCACATCATTAAAATTACGAACCACAATCGTACATCAAACTCTTGGATATGGAAATTAAATACTTCTCCGAAAGTCAAAAAAAAATTATGGAAAATTGACAACGACGGTCTCCCAACAAAGGACAGATTACGAAGGAAAAATGTCATTGTTCCCGAAGGATGCCTTATGTGTAGTTGCCAACATGAGAGCACTGAACACCTTCTTGTTAAATGTGACCACACCCGCAACATATTACAACACATCAATCCAAAGACTACTTTTGTTTTGCAAAGCTACGACTCATCAGATAAATCACCAAGGCAGATCATTACAGAAATTGGTCAAATAGTTGGAAAAAAGGAATTTGTGGAACTGGCTTTTGTATGGTGGGGAATCTGGTATCAACGAAATAGGCTTGCATTCCAACAATCTGATAATGATTTTATACTTGACCTAGATCAGTTTATAAAATCTCATATTCTCAGTTGGGCCTAAGCGAAAAATTGGACGGAACAAGAAAATGATCAACTACAGAAACGACCAATAAGACAACGTCAGCAAAAGAAAACAACTACCTGGCGTAGGCCAAGCCCACGTTTTGTCAAATTGAATTTTGATGGATCTAAACTCACTAACAGATCTACCGCTTCCGGCATAGTAATTCGTAATCAAAACGCGGAGGTAATCAAAATAAGAATGAATCAGTATGGAAATATATCAGTACCAAAAATTGAAACGCTGGCTTTGAGATATGGAATTAGGATGGTCAAAGAATTGGGACTAAGAAAACTAGAAATAGAGGGTGATAACCTTGTAGTAATTAATGCAGTGAACAAAAAGAGACAAAGCCCATGGGACATCTATATATATATAAAAGTTAGGTGGTGTCACCATTAATTGTTCTATTTAGTGTTGATTGCAATCTTCCCTATATAATAAACACTATGCAATAATAATCAAACCAATCACAATAGCATAATGGTTAAGCCTTTCTCTAATTACCCAATGGTTCGGGGTTCAATCCTCTCTAGCAACATTTTTGTTGAAATATTTTTTATAAACCTATATATATAACTACCTATAGTTTAAATGATAAAAGCTGACATATACATAATTACATATTGCAACGGGTAATGTACATATGTTCACGTCCATATTGTTAGTTGAACTCTATTATGAAATGCCATAATTGAATACATAACCTAAACAACACAAATTAAATGTTAAAAGCTTACCTATTCATAATTTTACGTAATTTTTTTGTATACGAGAATTGACAACTTTTTGTGTACAAAATTTGTAACTCCTAACAGATTGTGAGCAAGATAAAATAATATATATTTTTTCCAAAGAAACCAAAATTATAAAATATCGGACATATTATTAGATCAACACTAGAACGAGGAATCAGACAAGGAGATCCTTTGTCGCCTTATCTGTTTGTCATTGTAGCAGAAATCCTGGCCCGTAAACTCCAGAAAGTAAGCGAGGGGCCGAAGCCACTGATAGGATTCCCGATTGCCAGAGGGGGTATGAGGATACCTTTTTTAGCATTCGCAGATGATATTATCATATTTGCAAAAGGCAACCAAAATGCCTGTAATCAAATGAAGCAGATAATCGAAGACTATTGTGCAGCCACATGACAGAAAGTAAATTATCATAAATCAGCATTCCACACCTCAAAGAAAGTGGGAAACCAACAGAAACAAAGTATCAAGCAAACAATGGGGATAAACTCTATGGAGAACCTAGAAAAATACCTAGGATGTCCAATTATTAACGGCAGAATGAACAAAGAATGCTTCCGGGACACAATTGGGAAGACCCAAAAGCAGCTAACCAAGTGGAAAGCCAATGCGCTATCTCAAGAAGGCCGTACAGTGTTGATCCGATCGAACCTTTCCGCAAAACCAAACTACATCATGCAAAGTTTTATGCTTCCAAAGAATGTAAATGACGAACTAGATGCCATAAATAGAACCTTTTTCTGGAATAAAGATAGGCAATATAAGCCCCTTGTTGGTTGGGATCGAATATGCAAACCGAAGGCTTATGGAGGCCTGGGTATAAGGAAAGCAGAGGATATGAACAAAGCACTCCAAATGAAATTGTTATGGAAAATACTCACAGAACAAGATAATGTCTGGGTGCGGGTTGTTAAGGAAAAGTACTTAAGAGGAAACTCGCTATCAGAATATAAAACGAAGTCAAACAGCTCATGGCAGTGGAAACAACTAATGAAACTAAAGCCAGAATTTGAGGGAGGCTTGAGATGGCAAGTAGGGAATGGTCAGATTATCAGATTCTGGAAGGATAGATGGGTGACAAACGGACCACTTGCTGAATGGGCGGTATCAAATGAAGTTGTTAACATGGAAACCAAAGTCGAACAATTCATATCTAGGGATAAATATTGGAAAAAAAATGAATTACAACAAGTTCTCCCTGGAGAATTGGTGGAAGAAATATTGAGGGTCCCGATCCCTGAAAATGGAATTGGCGATAAACTAATATGGGCTCCCAGTAGGAACGGGTGGTACTCCACAGAGTCAGCAATAAAACTTATAACGAAGGAAGAAATATGACACTAAGTCCTAACGCCTGGATTTGGAAATTCGATACATACCCCAAAGAGAGGAACTTCCTTTGGAAAGTTGACATGAACGGTCTGCCCACTAAACAAAGACTTAGTGAAAAACAGGTTGTGGTGCCCCAAGGTTGCCTTATGTGAAACGCTACTCATGAAGACACCGCTCACTTATTGATTCAATGTCCGCATACGTTGGCAATAATAAAGAGCATAAATGCAAAGACGGAACATATCATCAAAGATCACATTCCGTTACAAATGAACCCATGAAACATCCTATGCGAACTAAATAGCAAATTACGAAAGGAGGAGCTTACTGAGCTAACAGTGGTCTGGTGGGGCATATGACAACAAAGAAATAAGATACTTTTTTAGCAAGCAGCAAATGACCCCATACAAGACCTTAGCCTATACATCCGGAACCAGCTGACACAATGGAAACAAGCAAAACAATGGAATGAGGATGAAGAAAAAGATGTGAGCAACAGTAGTAAATCAAAAGGTCGGTCTCTTAATAAAGTGGATAAATGGAAGAAACCAGCTCAGGGATATGTAAAATTGAACTTTGATGGATCCAAGCTTAGCAATGGAAATGCCTCAGGAGGCTCGATTATAAGGGATGCATTTGGAAAACCAATCAACGGAACATCTAGAGTATACGGGAAAGTGTCGGTGTTACTAGCGGAAGCAATGGCACTATGGGATGGTGTAAGGAAGGCCAAGCAATTGGGCATTAGAAAACTTGAGGTGGAGGGAGACAACATGACAGTTATCAAAGCTATAATAGGACAGAACCGTTGCCCATGGGAAATTGAAAGAATTATTACAGACATCCTCTTTTCCCTCAGGGGTTTCGAGTCAGTCCGCATAGTTCATGGGAGTAGGCAGTGCAATTCTGTGGCCGATAAAATTGCTTCATTGGGCCACAGTCTCTCATGGGAAACTATTTGGAATCATCACGAGCTTCTTGCTCTCATCCGAAAGGATGCCCTAGGAATCCCGCCCTAAGGCGAGATCCTAATCTTCATCGGTTCAAAAAAAAAAAAAAAGATCAACACTTCCATATGCATACAAACGTTGGCCATTCATGGGTGTTCTTTATAATTTGGTTGAAAAGATAATATATATATATATATATATATAAGTTAGGTGGTGTCTCCATTAAATGATCCATTTAGTCTACTTTGCAATCTTCCCTATATAATAAACACTATGCAATCATAATCAAAGCAATCACAATAGCATAGTGGTAAACTCTTCCTCTAATTACCCAAAGCTTTAGGGTTCAAACCTCTCTAGCAACATTTTTGTGTTGTTTGCATATTTTCTTAATGTGTATTTTTAACGTAAATTACAAAATATGTGAATACCATATTGTTTTAACGTAAATCACAAAATATATTTATACCCTAAATCATAAAATATGTGTATTTTTTAAACGTATTTTGTGTGTATTTGTTGTATTATTTGTATATATGATTCAAGTATATAAATAAATCAATAATTTATTTTTAACGTAAATCACAAAATATGTTTATACCCTAGATCATAAATATGTGGATTTTTTAAACGTGTTCTGTGGGTATTTGTTGTATTATGTGTATATATGAATATTTTCTTAATGTGTATTTTTTTAACGTAAATCACAAAATATGTGAATACTATAAATTATAAAATATGTGTATTTTTTAACAAAAATCACAAAATATATTTATACCCTAAATCATAAAATATGGGTATTTTTTCGTTAAACTTCTATAGTTTTTATGTATATAAATATATTTTGAATAGCCACCAATATTATTTTAATCTTTTATATGCTTTCTATAGTTTTCTATACCTTTTCATATGTACGTAATTGCATTTAGATGCAAATAATGAGTGCTTCTCTCGCAAGTGAATTATATTTTCAATTAATTTATTTCTTGAGGCATATTTATTTATTTTATACTTAATATAATCTATTATATTTTATATTATTATATCTTGGTCCATTTTTCACATTCATGCAATTTTATGCAATTTTTAAATTAAAGTTTATTAATAAAGCTTCAAAATAGTTTAAACCCGTGCGTAGCACGGGTCATGAATTCTAGTTGAAATAATAATTGTAGATATCCTAGTCTCGTTAAGATGGTTCGAGACTGTCCGAATTACCCACGTCAATAGAGTGTGTAATGTTGTGGCCGATAAAATTGCTAAAATGGGTCATAGCCTCCCTACTAATTAATGTCATCATGAATCATCCAGAACTGAAAGTTCTCGTCCATTCGGACGCTCTAGGACGTCCCCCTTGAGGGGGTCTCCTAATTTTTACCGGTTCATAAAAAAATGCCCTTTAAGTAAGGTGATTAGGGATTTATTGAACCTTGAGGAGGAGGGTATAAACGGAAAGATGATGAAATTAAGAGATGCTGGTGTACGTAGTAGTGGTAATTAAGAGAGTTAGGAAAACAGGCAAGGTTGTGTTAAGTGACAGGCTGTGCAAAAGGGAAAAGGCAGGCGGGAAAATGTCCAACGAATATTAAATACAACAGCAGAAGGCCAACTGGCGAAAGCCCTATTTGGCGCCTGGCGGAGAGTCGCTCAACATTCTAGGGTTAATAAGTCTGTGATGGCGGCCTTCTCCTCATGTCTTGCAATGGACGCATCCAAAAGCCAACGTCTCGTAATTAGGATCCGACTTTGACCTACATGTATATATTATGTTCGCTGTCCATGTAATTAGTTGGGAAACACTCCACCGTAATGTAATACAGTAATAATAAGGCCGACAAAACTTCACCTTATACCGGGTTACTATTGGAAAACAACAAACTTATTGTGTGTTAGTGTGACATCCTGCAAATGAAATCACAATTATCTTTTTATTAGGTGCACTTCTTAATCATCATCTTATCAACTTTAATCAACACTACCTCATCTTATTAACATGGTTAATTACGGTGTACACACTTAAATGATGCATTGCCTAACAAAAATCATCAAAGGTTGGTGAGTTTGGGACAAGCTAAAGTCCCACCACGAACCAATTCAAATTAAGGAGAAAAATTGAAGGGTATGCAAATTGGACGAAGGTCTTACTTCGTAACTTGAACTTCTGAAGTATAGAACTTGGGGCCAACCTTATATTAGAAATAACTTATTTTTATCTATGTAATTTCACTTCTCGTCATTTCTTGGTATAATATATTAGCTTTGATTAGGGTGTGTCAAATGTGTAACATATATACTATAGATCAATTAGTATACAAGTAAGTTAAAAACTCTATCTATTATATTCCATTATTAATAGACGCTTCCCGATTAACTAAGCACACCTTCAATATAAGAGAAGCTATTCAATTATATGGTAAAGAAAATAAAGAAAGCACCTTATCAAGGCTTAACTTCAACTAACTGTAGTACATGCTTGAATCTCAGGGCACTTGGAAATTTGAATATATTGGTGTACGCGGAAAACTTGGCTGCCAAGCCATGAAAATGAACAGTAAAGAAACATGGTAAAGTAGTTAGCTTTGATTTTAGTGTGAATTAGTGAGTAATAAAACCCGTCTTAAAGAGAGACTACATAGTTGTGCCACTGGGGCTTACAAAATAGAGGAAATAGAAAGCTGAAAAGAAGTGGATCAAGCCCAATAAACAAAACAATAACGAGTAAGCCCAATATCCCCCCTCAAGATGGAGTTGCATCTTGCAATCCCATGTTGGAGAAAGTGGAACGTAGTTAAGTATCAAGAAGTGTCTTTGTTAGTATCAGGAAGTGCCCTTGTCAATATCAGGAAGTGCCTTTGTCATGAAGTATGCATGCAAGCTGTGTGTGAGTGAAACAATGCTTTAAGGATATCAAGCCTTCAAGAAGTTTTTCTCTAGCGAAATGGTAGTCTAGCTCTATATGTTTCGTCCTCTCGTGGAAGACCGGGTTTTTGGCTATGTAAATAGTTGTCTGGTTATCACACTTGATGGGTATAGGAATAATGTCAGCCACTCCAAGTTCATTTATCAATTGACTCAACCAAGCCAGCTCTGCACACACTCGTCGGAGTGATTGGTATTCTGCTTCCGTTGAGGACAAGGATACATTCTATTGCTTCTTCGATTTCCAGGAAACCACAAACAGATCTGCGTAAGTGTGGGCATGTGGCCCAATCAGCATCACCAAAAGCCTGCATTATGAACTCTATATGGCGATATAAGAGAAGTGCCTTGGTCTACGTTCCTTTCAAGTAGGAAAGAACATGTTGTGCTGCATCTAGGTGCGGTTGTCGTGGATTTTAATTGAACTAGCTCAACACTTGGGCTGCAAATGCTATATCATGACGTGTATTCACCAAAAAATTGAGTTTGCCAATGAGCCTTCGGTACACGGTCTGATGCGGGGTTAACCGCTGGGTGCCCGATCTTCGACAAACAACAACTCAACAAGGGAGGGAAGAGACAATGGTCAGAAATGGAGAACAAGACACAAAGAAGAAGAACAACAAAGAACAAGAACAGATTCAAGAATAAGGATAAAAGGAAGAAAAGAAGAACCACTTAAAATAACTAGAAGACCCTTGGTATTATTTCAACCAAGAACCAAATAGAATGATCAAGAGACCCGACCTTCATAAACGGATAGGGAAGTAGAACCTCTAAGTTGTGGTCAACACAAGAGGATTATTTCGCCTCAAGCACCGATTGACACGACACCTAGAGACCCTTCTTCATACAATCTCACACAATCAAGGACGGATCCTTGAAGCACGAGAAGGAGGCTTGTGGATACTAGGAAAGCACCAACCTTCGATGAAGTTGACACAATCCAAGGCAAACCAAGCTGGAATTTAGAACACCAAAGGTTCCGAAAGCTCAAAGCTCTCAAACTCTCTCTAAGGAGAAAATCAGTTTTTACATACTTGTAAATGGGGGTTGTCTACTTCAAATTAACTAACAAGGGGCTATTTATATGCCCTTACAACCCTAGAAAATAACACAAATAATAATATAATAATAATGATAAAAGATAGGTAGCAGCCCACATAAGCAACAACCCAAATCATGCAATGCACAACAACACTTGGAAATGTTGCTCGGGAGAGACCGCTTAGCAATCTGCGCACATGGGCGGACCTGGGGCGTTTGTGACACCAATAAGGCATATTGCTTTTCGCGGTGGTTCCTTGATGTGAGCAACCTCCTTGGCCGTGGTGCACCCGATGAAGCCATGCATCTCTCCTTGTAACTTCTTGGCTCGAGCTCGGGTGAGTGACCCATCAAAGAGTGTAGCGTGCCTGGGGGTGGCAACCTAGATGGTCCCTCATCACGGTCGCATATGGTCAAAGCTCACCATTTGCAGAAAGGAGTTTTAGGCCAAGATTCAATTGGCTTGTTGCTGTGAAAGAAGAGCTTGGAGGAAAATCATGCAGTAATTCTGAGATAAACTTCCTTTGAGTCATGAGCATTCCACGAGGAGTTGATATGAGCTCTATCCCCAAGAAAAATTTCAGTAAACCAAGATCCTCTCATGCGAAGCAATTCATGAATATGCTCCTTCAAAGAAGCCACTTCCACCAATCATCTTCGGTCACAAGAATGTCATCCACATAAACCACCACAAACATGACTGAACTTGTTATTTTCTTATAGAAGAGTGAATAATCATTCATAGATTGTACATATCCATGCGCCTTTAGAGATGAACATAGCTCTGACAAAAAAAAAAGATGAAGATAACGTAGCATACCATTGTCTAGAGGCTTGATTGTGTCCGTAAAGGGATTTCTTTAGACGACAAACCATTGAGGAATCATCGACGTTTAAACCTAATGACACCCTCTTCATGCAAATCTCCGTGTAAGATCGCATTGTTTACGTCAAGTTGGGAAATTTACCATTCTCTCTTGAATGCAACTGATATGAGTGTCCTCATGGTTGTCATCTTGATCACCGAAGAAAATGTGCCGTTATCATTCACCCCTTCTCTTTGCGTGAAGCCCCTCACTACAAGTGTTGCTTTGTATCTCTCAACAACCCCATTTGCTCTTCTCTTCACCTTATAAACCCACTTACATCTGATGGCTTTCTTCCTCTTGGGCAACTTGACAATTTCCCATGTGTTGTTGTTTTGCAAAGCCTCAAATTCATCCATCATGGCGGTTTGCCAAACTGCATGTTTGTAGCTTCTTCATAAGAATAGGGCCCGTGTTCTAGCCTGAAATTTGAATCTGTGGTGCACTCTGGGAAGGCAACCGTGGATGTCAACGTATGACCACAAACATCTCTACATTCATAGTTGTCGAGCATACATAGTCAGCCAAGCATGATGGAGGTCCGTGTTCTCTATCGGATCATTTGGGATACAAATTAACTACTTCTTCTGGCATTTGAGGCTCGCTTTCCTGATGCTCTTCTACTGGTTCCGAGACAAACAAATCATCATCATCAACACATTTTACTAAAGGCATGGGAAATAGAGATGTGGAGGGAGTTTGAAACTCGATCGGGATTGTGGTATGGAAAGATGTCTTCGTGAAAGACCACGTCCCTGGAGATAACGATTTTGTGTCTTTTTAGATCGAAAATCCTGTAGCCTTTATTTCAGTATGGGTATCCCAAGAAAACAGAAGGTGTAGCCCTGGCTTGAAATTTGTCACTTCCTTATCTCAAGGTCGAAACAAAGCAAAGACACCCGAAACTCCTCATGTGCTTGATGTCCGCGTTTTAGGTAGATTTTTAGGGTTTAGATAGGTTAGATTTAGTTGTGTTTTGTGCTTGAGTCATGTGTTTTTGAGTCTTTTTGCATGTGTTTTCGTATTTCCTTGAGATTCGGAAACTACGCATATTTGTGTCATTTTGTAGGTGTTTTAGAGCTTGAAGAAGAATTTGGAGCAAGGCTAAGAGAAGATGGACAAGCTAGGAGGAAGATCTCGAGAGGACAAGCTAAGGAGAAGAGCTAAGAGGAGCAAAATCAAGAGGAAAAGTGAAGAAACCGACCCAAAAATCGAGCTAGGGCGGGTCGTGCATGAATCAAGTGAAGAAGTTAGAAGATGCTGAAAAAATTGCTCTCAGGATCGACCCTGAGGGGGGTCGATCACGACCCCTAGGGGGGTCGATCCTAGGCACCGACTTTCCCCTATTCCGGATTACTTGTGCAAGTTTCCAAATCTGTATTTTAGGAAGGTGTTTTGTTTGTGTTTCCTAGTTAGATTAGGACTCCTTTTTGTCTATAAAAGGAGGTTGAACCTATAGTTTAATTCATGCTTTGGATGCTTTGGGGATACTTTTGGATGCTTTGCTAGGAAGAAGACTTGAAGAACAAGTTTGAGGTTTGTAAGATTGATCTTTGGTTTTTATTTGAATTTGAGTTTGGTTTGATCATGTCTTCTTCTTCTTCTTTCTTGTTCTTCCTTGCTATGTGTGAGTAGTCTTCTTAAATTCTAGGGTTGGGCAAAAACCCAACACAATCATGCATGTTTAAAAATTGAATTCATGACTTGAATGCTTGATGATCATATCTACCTTATCTTATGCTTAATCCTTTGCGAAAGTTGAGGCATGTCTTGTGATTAACCCTAGCGAAAGTGAAAAGTTAGTTGCTTGATTACATCTAATAGGATTATTTGCGAAAGTTGATATTCCTAGGTTGAAGGATAGGTAGAAAGTTGTTTGATTTGCGAAAGTTGATTGAATGGCTTGAATTGTTTGCGAAAGTTAACTTTTCTATGATCTAGTTTGCATGATAGTTGTGAATTCTTGTTGAAAGCATGTATGGTTGTTGTTGTGGTAGCCCTAGCCCTTGGATTTGCCTTTTATATTGATTAAAAATCATATCTTTTGCCTTGATCTCGGCTCCCATCGTCGTATTCGGGCCTTAGTTTGTGATTGTGTGATTTCGTGTGCATTTTGTGTGTTTCCGCTCTCATGATCGACCCCCCCTAGGGTCGAGATCGACCCTCTTTGGGTCGAGCCTGAGTTGTTCTGCCCTTATTTTCTTTGCTCTTTTCGTAGTTTTCGACCTAACTTAGCACTACTCTCGCTCCCGTGGACGATCCTGACTTCGCTATACTCAGCGGGGTCTTGAATACAAATTTATTTGTTCAAGAAACCCTTCAACAGTGCTCATACGTTGGCAGCTTGTGGTAGATGATTTAAAAGGGGCTCTTGTTTTTTAGGAGCTTTTATGGGAGTCGATTCGGAATGTAGGTGGCAGTTACTACACTCTCACCCCAGAATTTAAGAGGCAACTTGCACTGAAACATGAGCGATGTTGCTACCTCAAGGATATGTCTATGTTTTCTTTCGACAATGTCGTTTTCTTGCGGTGTTGTAACACAAGATGTCTGGTGCAAATTTCTCTAAGACCTCAAAACTTCTAAAGTTTGTCTTGAAGTCCCCAACTCCAGAGCATTATTAAACCTCAAGGTTTGCATAGATTTCCAAAACTACTTCTCTACTATGGCGATAAAGCTATTGAGTAGGCCGAATGCATTACTCTTTGTTGAGAGTACATGGACCCGAGTTGCTCTCAAAAAATCATTCACTGTGGTGATGAAGTACTTATACACGTTGTAACTTGTGGTGTGGTAGGAACCCCATAAATCCACGTGAATTTGTTACTGATTTTCCCACCGCCAATTCAGCCACATTCAACGTTTTCTTTTATCGATCTGCCATATAAGTTGTGTTATTAGATTGAGTTTGTTACTGATTTGGATTACTGAAACTCTTGCAATCGATATACCTTTTTGTTATTGCTTTGGATTATTGGATTGAGCTCCAAATTTTGGATTATTGGATCTTTTTTTTGTTACTGTAGGTGGGTAATTTACCGCCATAAATAAGGATAATATTTCCGCCAGCCAGGTAAGCATATATATTAAATATCTTTATTGGCCTATTAAATCCTGGTAGCTATCCAATAGCAGGAAGATTCTATCTTATTTAAGAAGATAGAATTATTGATTGGGCTCCAAGGAAGAAACCCTAGCCCTCTCTCTCCACTATAAATACATGGCTTGGCCATGTAGAAAAGGAGAGGAGAATATACAAGAACTACCCTAGAAGAACTATCCTAGAGGGGCTGATAATCGCTCGCCCTGACTCTAGAGGGGTTGATCATCGCTTGTGATCGCCCTACCCTGCGCCTTTCTCTCTACTGTTTACCCTTGTGAATACTCTACTGACTTAGGCATCGGAGGTGGATTAGGGGGTCCCCGCCCCCTTTGTCCATTGTTTTGCAGGTTATTGAAGGTGAAGGAGGCTTAGAGAAGAAGGACATTGAAGAAGGAATTGAGACCTGTACACCGACATATTTTGTGTACTAACATTTGGCGCCGTCCGTGGGGACGAACAGGTTTTCGACCTTCGTAAACCCTACAAGAGCCGATCCGAGGAGGCTATGGATCGCTTGTCCATGAGCCCGGATCGAGACAGCCGCCGGATGAACCGGCGAGACAACCCTGGGGCAATCGCGCCAGGCGAATCGCGCGATTCGCTTTCCGCAGCCCCAGAGCCGCGACCGCGGTTTGACAATCCGCGACCGCGGATCGCCGCCCGCGACCGCGAGATACCCACCCGCGCCCGCGGGTCGGAGGGCGATCGGCGAACTCCAAGTTCGCTCTTGGCAGGCGCGGACCCGCGACCGCGGGTTCACCGCCCGCGACCGCGGATCACCCTCCCGCGACCGCGGATCGACGCCCGAGCGATTGGACTCCGAAGATCGCTCGGAGGAGCGAATCCCGACACGTGTAAATCCCGATATTCGCTCGGGAGATCGGACCACGTCGCGATCCGTGCGAGGCGCCTTGCCCGGATTCGACTCTACCCGTGACTCAGTCCCCCTCGCAAGCGCGTGTGTTCATCGCACAGACCTATGGGGACTCGCGTCAGGCAACGGGATTGAGAGTCGTCGCCAAGTATGGTCCGATTCGGCTTTGTCTAGTCGGTCAAGGGATTTCATGATGCGCATCGCTGAAGTCGAGGCAGATACGGGCCAAGAGATCCGCGGTAGGCCTGAAAGCGCGACCGCGATCGTAGAGCCAGACTGTGACCGCAAGGCATGAGGGCGAGAGCCTGAGCCCAATCGCGAAAACCCTAATTCGCGGTGCGTGATGGGCCGAACAAGTTACGCCGACCCAAGCGGCAGGGTTGAGGCATCATCCTCCACCAAGAGCGAGCAGGATGACGAGGCCATCCATGTCCTGGCCGTTGCTCTAGGAGAGGACGAGGTGATGCTATCGGAGTGCGAACAGGCTAGGTCTCGCTTGGACCAAGCCCTAGAAGAAATCGCAAAGCTGAAGCACGCTTTGAGGGAGGTGCGGAGCGAGCACCCTATTGACGAACCTAGGGTTACTTCGCGACTCGCTAGCATCGTCACAACGGCGGACCCCAGCGACCGCGGAAACTGCCGAGGCGGCAGCCGCGACCGCGGTCTCAGCATCCGCGCCCGCGGTTCAAGCGAGCGGCGCGAGGGTTTTAACGAGCCTGAAGACGAAGATCATGGCTCTCCCGTAAACCCTAATTCGACTCATGATTGGGGCAGTAGGGATGAGCATGAGGGAAAAGACCGGGCTTTCACGTGAGGGCCCCATGATGGAAGAACGCTCATCATGGGATCTAGGGAAGGCTCGAGGGCGAATCGAGGAAAGGCAACGGACCGAGTAACCACGCCCACAAGATCAAAGCCGCACACGCGGTTCGACGCACCGCGACCGCGTATCCCTAAACCGCGACCGCGGGTCGCCAGGCCGCGACCGCGGGTCTCCAGGCCGCGACCGCGGGTTGCCAGGCCGCGACCGCTTGTCGCCAGGACGCGACCGCCGCGGGTCGCCAGGCCGCGACCGCTATTCCGGTCCAGAGCGTAGATCCCCCTCCTTGGGGCAAAATAGCGGACGCGTCACTCATTCCGCGAGCGCGGAATCGTGGCAGGGGCAATTCGCTTTGAAAAGGGTAACCGTCCGGTCCGCCTTAAAGAGGATAAATAACCGATTCGCCTTGAAGAGGGTAAAACGTCGCCATAGCCCGAGCAGGCACGACCGCAGGTACCCGGACCTTTACGCGCGGGGGTCCCGGGACTAGGATTCATGTAGGACGGGGCACTCTTTTTCCCATGTGGTTTTGATGAGGCCCCTAGATTGTTCTTTTTTCATTAGCTTAATTATTAGGATCATGTCATTCATGTTTATTTTTGCTATTAGTTTTTGCATTAGAAGAGTCTTGCATAAAAAAATATAAGCGCAACGTTAGTGCATCACACTAACGGACTCCTCGTATGCTAGCTACGTAGGAGGATTCCCGCGATATTCGCTCGCAGATGTTCCCGTGATATTCGCTCACGGACTATGGTTGGCCCCCATAGAGTTTCCCGCGATATTCGCTCGCGGACCGTGGTTTCCCACGGAGATTCCTGCGATATTCGCTCGCAGTGGTACCCGTGACTGCTTGTCACGGAGGTTCCCGTGTTTACGCTCACGGAGTTTTGTTCCCGCGATATTCGCTCGCGGTGGTACCCGTGATCGCTTGTCACGGAGGTCCCCGTGTTTCCGCTCACAGAATTTGTTCCCGCGTCGCTCGCGCGGTGGTTCCCGTGTTTACGCTCACGGACCGCGATATTCGCTCGCGAAGCCCCCATGATATTCGCTCATGGGGGGGTGGGACCATGATATTCACTCACGGGGGTTCTCATGATACTCGCTCATGAACGTGCAAACGTGCCCGTCTCCTAATCCATATAAGTCACGCCAAGTCAATCCTAGAGTACCTACGTCTTAGTTACGCAACTAAGACGTAGGTGGGGCATTTGTAGGTGGGTAATTTACCGCCATAAATAAGGATAATATTTCCGCCATCCAGGTAAGCATATCTATTAAATATCTTTATTGGCCTATTAAATCCTGGTAGCTATCCAATAGCAGGAAGATTCTATCTTATTTAAGAAGATAGAATTATTGAATGGGCTCCAAGGAAGAAACCCTAGCCCTCTCTCTCCACTATAAATACATGGCTTGGCCATGTAGAAAAGGAGAGGAGAATATACAAGAACTACCCTAGAAGAACTATCCTAGAGGGGCTGATAATCGCTCGCTCTGACTCTAGAGGGGTTGATCATCGCTTGTGATCGCCCTACCCTGCGCCTTTCTCTCTACTGTTTACCCTTGTGAATACTCTACTGACTTAGGCATCGGAGGTGGATTAGGGGGTCCCCGCCCCCTTTGTCCATTGTTTTGCAGGTTATTGAAGGTGAAGGAGGCTTGGAGAAGAAGGACATTGAAGAAGGAATTGAGACCTGTACACCGACATATTTTGTGTACTAACAGTTACCGATTTTGGACCTCTGATTTTCTAATGTATTTCTTCATGATTCATGATTCTAAACATAGTGCTTGATAACAAAAATTATGGTGAATTATGTATGTTGATTTAAGTTCATAGTGAAATTCAGTTCTTAGTATAACTGAAAATGTATGTATAGTGAAATGGTGATTGGCTTCCCATTATTGTAAAATTGGAAATATTTACATGGTTTGTTGTTAGCTAATTGGTATTTGGTTCGTTATGGAAGTGATAGCTAATAACGGGATGATTTGGATTAAATTCTTCTATTTTTCATGCAGATGTGGAGCTCTGAAATGCGAAAGAAAAGCTCTAAAGGGAATCGACGAGAGTCAATGTCCACTGCACATTCGCGTGTATCTGAAAACTCACATGAGATGGACATAGACGAAATGGAAAGTTCTAAAGAGAAGGTCGAGCACAATGAAGGTCAACCAGCTGCAGCTGCAACAATTACTACAACGCATGAAGTGGTTGAAGGATCGCCAAAGAAACATGGAAAGGTGGCTATGAAGTATATTTCGATATCTAAGAAAGCAAAGAGAGCATTCTGGGCACACTTCAAGAGATTTGTAGATGATCAAACCGGAAAGATAAGAGTTGAATGTATCTATTGTGAGAATCTATTTGCTACATATGCGAATGACAACGACACCAAAAATTTGAGCAAACATAGAAAGAGTTGTTCAGCAAATTTAGCCAACAAGAGTAAAGGTACTCAATCTACACTTGTTCTAGAAAAAAATAATGAATCTGTTCATTGTAAAATGAGGAACTGGGTGCTAGATCAAAAAGAGGCTCGGGTTGTTGTGGCTCATTTTTTTATCTTGAATGAGTTGCATTCACGTTATACAGTTGCACGAGATTGCTATGAATTGTTCTTGGAAGAAAAAGCGATGATAAAGGGTTTCTTGAGAAAGAGTTGTCAAAGAGTTTGTCTAACTACTGATTCATGGACTTCTATTACAAAGGATCAATTATATGTGTGTCATTGTAGATTTTATTGATAGTGATTAGAAGTTGCAAAAGAGGATTTTTGAATTTTTTTCGAATCGTTGCTCATAAGGGAGAGGATATTGCTAGAAGAATGGATGATTGTCTTAGACCTTGGGGTTTGTCTCAAAAAGTTTTTACTATTACGGCTTATAATGTTAGTGCTTATTATTCTAATGTGGCTTCTAGAAAACGGATCATAAGAGAACGTAAGGTTTGTATTAATAATGTCGATGATGTGGACATGAGATGTGTAGCTCACATTGCGAATCTTGTTGTGGGGATGTCTTAAAGTTGCATGTTGATTATATAGATAAGGTGAGAGCTTTTGTTAAGTATCACAGGGAATCTCCGTCAAGGGTGCGTTTGTAGGATGAAGTGAAGAGGTTGCAAAACTGAGAATTGAGAGCAAGTGTTCATTGATCCTTGATGTTCCTACTAGATGGAATTTACATATATGCTGCTTGATGTTGCATTGAAGTATAAAAGTGTTTTCTCTCGTCTAGATCCCCCCAAAAATGCTAAAGGCGAGCCTATGGAACACATTACTATTGAAGAGTGGAGTAAGATTGAAATCCTTGTGAAATTTTTAAAAGAATTATATGATTTCACAAAAGATGTGTCGGGTTCTTCCTATGTTTGGGTTAATAATGTGTTCTTTTGCATTGCTAACCTTATGGAGTCCTTGAATCATTGGATGGAAAACGGACATGAAGATTGTCGAAGCATGGCTTTTGAGATGATGAATAAATGTGATAACTATTGGGGTGGTATTGAGAAGATGAATATGCTGATTGTAGTTATTCTTGGTCCAATGTATAAGTTTTCTATAGTGGAAACGGGACTAGAAAACTTATATGGACTGCATAAAGGACAAGAATTATCTCAAAGTGTGAAGGCTTTTGCTGAGACCTTGTTTAAAGAGTATAGAAAAACATATTGCCCTTCATCTTCTACAAATCAAGCAAATGATGAGGCAAGTGCATCCACACCAGTGAAGAAAGGAGGCCCGAGGTTCTGGAAATCATGCAGACCCAGATAGTGAAAAGAAGAAATAGAAAGCTGAAAAGAAGTGTATCGAGCCCAATAGACAAAATAATAACGAGCAAGCCCAATAGAATAGTACCAATATTTATCATAATAGAAAAAATTACAAGATGGCTAGACCTCTATATTCTTGACTCCAGACATCTAGTCAAATATGAATAATTTAAGGCTTGTTTCTAAAGGTCAGCGGTTCGATTTTCATGAGAGGTGTGTCCTCAACCAAAAAGCAAAAGACACTTCTTCTTTTTCTTAAAATCTAAAGACAACTCTATTACGAGAAGGATATATTACCCAAAATATTAAAGCTATATTTGTAGTTGGTTTTTGTAAAGATAAAAAAAAGGTCCATCTTTCCGCCAAGTTTGCATAATTAAACTTTATTAATTCGGAAAAAATGTACTTGAGATAGAAACTATAGAAAGCTTAAAACCAAAGTCCAAGAAACATTCGGCCCATAAAAGAAGGCCCAACTTCAGTGCTGAGTATATAAAAAGTTGAGCGACAGAGCAACCAAGAAAGCGCCTTGCTTGTGGTTGTAATGGCGGGAGCTTCGTTTTTAGTGAGTCATTTCATCAAACACCTTAGCTGCACCCTTCCCAGACACTCCTACCGCTTCCTTCATCACCTTCCTCGTGTTTGTCTCTCCTCATCTCGCAATCTTCCTCCTCCATCCTCCAGATTCGGCCGGCAACGGAGCCCCATTCCGTCGGTTGCTTCGATTTCGTCGGTCGCTGCCTCGGACAACCTTTCCACGGGCTCCTTCTCGCCTCCTTGCACCTCCGTTCTCATTCACTGCCGAAAAGACGTCGCTGTAAGTCCTCCTTACTCGCCATTGTTTGTTCCTTGCTAGGGAGTCTTCAGCGAGTAGTGATTTGCCTCATAGCTCGCATAGTAACGGTTTAATTTTTGTATTCAGGACTCGCTCTCTGAAGCGCTCTTAAGCTTTGGTGCAAGCTCTGTCAGCACGGATGAACATGATGATTATGAGGACTCTGATGAGGTAAAATTGCGTATTCTTCTAGCTCTAGCTAGCAGGAATCAAGGCCTATACTAAATTTAGTGCACATGTCATATACATTGCAATCCGACATTGGTCAGGCATGGTTGGTGCTGCTATTTCCAGGACTATATCCTCATTAAAATGTGTAGGTGTTTGGGTCAATTCAGTGGTCTACAGTCAATCATTGTAGTTCTCACAGCTATCTATATTGGGGTATTTATTTCTAGATATTTATAAGCTTGTGTTTTTTGAGATATGAGAAACTCTGCTGAGCACTTGAGTTCATGTGTTGGGTTTTGGATGAAGTACTGTATCATATACGCATAATGCAAAGCCATGACAGACTGCCTCATGCTTATGTTCCTTGATACAGGTCAACCTCTGTTCGATATTCACAGAAGAATGTGATGATGTACGCACATCCATATCGCGTGCAGCAGATTCTATTGGCATGGAAGAAGCGCCCGATTTTGAAATCTTGAAGTATAATCCATATGATTGGATAAAAAGAACACAGGTTCTATTTCTAGACTTACACTTCTTTGACAGTGGATACTTCTCTTATATCCCTTTTATTTCTAGTACAATAGATCTGTAGATTGCCCATTTCGTGTACTTAAATTATGCTGCTGTCAACTCTTATGGCTGGGAAACTTTTCTGCTTACTTTTCGCTGATTTATTCATTCATGCTTGTAATGTCTAACAAGAGATGGTATATACTGAATTTGTAGGAATCCTTTGATCCCGTTGAAGTGAACGAGGGCCTGTGGATTGTACCTGAGTGGAAAGCTCCTCCTGTATGTTTCCTGCCATGCTCCGTTGCTCCCTCATCCTGCTTTGCTTTAGAATTTACTTGTCCTGCATCTTCCACCTCATGCATTAAAATCCTGCTAAAGTGAACGAGGAATTGTTCGTCTTTATAAGAGGAAGTGATAAAATGTTTAGGACTTGAGGCAAATTAGATATTCCATTTGAAAGTAATTTTTTTCGCTTGTGTTTGGTTTGCTTCAGGACCCTGAAGCCACAAATATAATTATCAATCCTGGGTTGGCTTTTGGCACTGGGGAGCATGCTACAACCAAGCTTTGTCTGCAGTTGTTGCATGGCTCTGTCAAGGGCAGTGAATGCTTTTTAGATTATGGTACTGGATCGGGGATTCTCTCAATTGCTGCATTGAAGGTATATTGCTAATACCTCGTAGATTCTTACTTAGGGGTGCTATAATTTGAGCGGAAGTTTGACACTTCCAGGTACATATGGCATATTTTAAGCTGACTCTGCTCCCTTGACTAACCAAACGTATTAGAGTACTAAATACTCAATTTCTGTAGCTTGATTTCATACTGCTTGAATATGCCAAGTACCATGAAATGCTGTTGTTTGGTATATCTCAGGCTTCTTTTTTGTCCATTCATCTATAGGCAAACTGTATGTCCATTGTATCACATTGGTTAGTCCTAATATGAGTAGATTTGTCTTGGCTAAATGCAGTTAGGTGCTTCTTTATCAGTTGCAGTTGATATCGATCCACAAGCTATGACAGCTACTCATCAAAACGCCGTTCTCAACAATATAGGACCAGATAAATTAAAGCTATGTTTAGTTTCCGAGAAGAATAATGACACAACATCTTCAGATGACTGGATGAAGAGAGATACAGACGTTCTGAAATATATCACAGAGGGAGTTTCCACCGAAAATAAGTATGACATTGTTATCGCAAATATTCTTCAAAACCCACTGCTGGATTTGGCTGAGGAAATCGTTTCACATGCAAAAGAAGGTGCCGTTATTGGTCTCTCAGGAATTTTGACGGATCAGGTAAGTTCCTAATTGCCAAGTTGTCTGAGTTCTTGGAGTAGTAATTGTAGAGATTGATAACTTTTCGCAGGTTTTATCTGATATCTACTAAAAGCTCCAACTATGATGGATGTTATAATGAACCACTAGTTCTTTCATTTGCCAAATTATTATCTGACATAAGCTTTCTGCAGGTATCTAAGGTTATAGCGCGCTATTCACCCTTTTTGGATGGCATATCAGTGTCAGAGATGGAAGACTGGGCATGTGTTAGTGGACGAAAGAAAGGAGATTTGGCTAGCAATTGAACAAGGCTCAAGGCATAGTTCGCTTGCAGGAAGACAAAGAAGTACCAGGATGGATGGTCTACTTTAATGTTTTCTAGCTTCGAACTTTTTCAGCCATTTTCACCTGCCTTTTAATGTACTATAGAAATTCATTTGTATTGCAGAATTCATCTGTCTTGCAGGCAGATTGTATATTGTAAACAAGCTCTTCTATTATAGTGAAAATGGTCTTGCAATTTCCTGTTATCAGTGTTGAAGTTTATAGTTCTCATGATACAACACCTTAAACTTGAAATAAAACAATTCAACGTTCTTGAGTTACATTTGACCATTGTAAAAGAAAGATAATCCAAAAGACTCATTGCCGTTAAGCGGCAGTTGGGTGTAAAATCACCACCATGTGATCTTTATGTTATGCAACAAAAAGTGATAACTTTCCCATCACATAGAACCCTATAAATTGTCACCGCTTGAGCTTCCTCCTGGCTAAAGCTGGAGCATGCTTTGGAATGTAAACCTTGTAGCTTACCTGTCAAAATACATCCAAGTTAAGTAATTAGAAGCTGTGAATAAAGATTTGAACTCAGCTGTAATACAGATTTGAACTCACCTGTACCATCTCCCCACCTCGCATAACAGACATTGTTTTCTGTTGAAACTGTGAATCCCCTTCCTCGTTTCCTTTGCCATTTGAGCTTTGTCCCTCCAAATTAGAGGCAAGTGAAGTAGAGATTATTTCGGTTGTGGTTTTTTCAACATCATCAGTGGCCATTTTGGTATCATGGGAAAGCTGCTGCATACTTTCAGCAATGTCCTTATTTTGTGTAAGTGCGGCCACTGGCATTGAAGATTCCTGAATAGGGATCACTTGACTATCAACCTTGTTTGATCCATCACACTGTATCAAGATTGCTTCTCCCGTCTCTTCCTTGTCCTTAAAATCATCAGCAGAATCAGTGATTGGCAAGCTGTCAGTAGTTGGCGTATTTTGCATCAGCTGCACCTGTTTAGAAACCGCTTCATCTACAGATTTGTCTGCTTCCATATTTCCCTCATTCAAAACTTTCGCCTCTATTCCACCACCCTCCACTCTGTCATCATCTGCATTGCCGTCTTTAGAGGGATTCACTGTGTTCAAGTCTTGGGGTAGAATTTGCAAGCTTTCAGCAACTGGGTTGTTTAAGGAAGACTCTTGTATGGTACACATGTTTTGAGGTGGTAATGATACAACCATGTCCTCTTGATCTTTCTTCAGCAATTCTGAGTCAGCATCACCCGATGATTGCTTCACCTCACTGTCATAGGAGATTGTTGTGCTCACAGGCTTCTTTGCATTTGCCCGCACTTTACCTTTAAATTTCTTCAGATTTTCCAATGCTTTTTGTCGTAAGACAGCTTCCAGTTCAGCTACACTGGAGCCAGCATTAGCAGAGGATGCATTAGGTTCACCAACACGTCCTTCTGATAGTGCAGGGGTGCCGACTTCAGAACCAACCATTTCATGATGTTTATCATCCATATATCCAGTTTGTCCATTAGGTGCCTCTCTCCTAGTATCACCACCATCATTACTGTCATTACTTCTGGTCGAAGGATAATCATCTTTGTCATATATAATCTCCTCTTTGTGCGCGTCTCTGTCTAACACTTCTGTGTCTTCATCCTCAAACTCCTTTGCACATATAATAATTGATTTTAACCTCCAAGGATTATTCTCAACTGGTCGCTGCTCCTCGATCAAATAGCTGCCATCACCGCCACCAGCATCCAATCTGCAAGGAGAGCGACTCCTTGACCTTGACCTAGACCTATGACCACGCCAACTTCTATTCTCGTCTAAATCTCTTCTACTTCTTCCCCTTCTCTTCACTCCCTTATCAGCCCTCTCATGCTCACTGGATCCACAAGTAGAGCAGCTCAAAGACCTGCTACTGGAACTAGTGCTCGGTTCCCTCCTACGCCTTTTCTTAAGACTTCTCTTCTTCGAATCTGTGTCTCTGCTTTTCTTTGATCTCTTACCTTTCCTGTCACTGATGATAATCTCACTGCTCTTGCCTCTCATACGACTTGTACCAGACTTCTTCCTACGCTTACTCGTGTCCTTTCTAGTGCGAGACCTGGATCTCCTACCATCGCTGTCTGTACTGGAATACGAAATCGATGAAGCCGAAGACAAGGATTCACTATCTGAGTAAGAGTCTGGACTCTCCCGCCGAGAAACTTTCTTCGACTTGCTTTTACCAATCTTACTCCTCTTTTTGCTACGATCCTGTCAATAGGGGGACGATTCAAAACAGAACAAATTAAATTTGTCTTCTCATTGAGATTCAAAGCCAATACGCCTCTAATCAGGAAAACTCAGACTACATTGTGTACAAATCATTGATTCAAATACAGCTCAGATTGTGCGGAGAGCGAATTTAACCTAACCCTAGAAACTTGACGAAAGCGGGAGTGAACACGAAAAAAGTTGAGGAATGTTATACCTTAATTCGGCGCTTCCTCTTGAGAGAAGGAGAAGACTTCCTCTTGGAAGAACGACCACTCGCCATTATCGAGATTGAAGGTCCTGCAAATTACAACAAACGAAGAAAAACCCAAGGAAGAAGAAACAACAGATAGAAAGCAGCGGGCAAAACGTAGTTAATTGGATTTTCGTTAGCGGGGTTGAACGATTCGACTGCGAATCTAATCCGATGAGATTTCAAGAGAAGCCGTGCAAGATACGACACAACAGAGCCCTTCGGCAAGCTTTCTCTCTACTACCTCCTCTCCTTTTTAGGCTTTCAAAGTTGGTCTGGTGTTGTTTGCTGTTAACACATTACGTGACGATCGGCTGCTCAATAGGTAAGATATATAATTGCAAATATTCATCCCTCACTTTTGTTTTATTTACGTATCAGCTCTTCTAATTTTGTAAACGTACATTAGTTATAGAGTCAACCACCTAAAACCATCCGTAAAATAGGTCACATCCCACTTGACCACCTCAAATATGGCTATTTATTTTTAACCACCTATAAAATGAGTTCCGTTTGCAAACGACCACCTTCCTAGTTTTCCGTTAAAAAATGGCAATTACTAATATACCCTTTTGATTTAAACAGTACTTGCTGATTGAGGGACTTTTCACCGGCTAGCATGTGGTCAAACAATTTACATGTCCTTTTAAATATGCTTAATGCATGTACAGGCCCTCAAACTTGCACGTTTTTGTCAATCAGGCCCATGTACTATGAAATGTTCAATTAGACACCTGAACTTAGCATTTTTTGTTCGATCAAGCCCTCCTCACGCGCCATGTGCCACGTCAGAGCCACGTAGATGCCACGTCAGCGTTGACGTGACATGGTTTAGAAAAATATTTTAATTTTAAAAAAATAAGATTTTTAAAATAAAATATTTTAATTTTAAAAAAATAAGATTTTTAAAATAAAATATTTTAATTTTAAAAAAATAAGATTTTTAAAATAAAATATTTTAATTTTAAAAAAATAAGATTTTTAAAATAAAATATTTTATGAACTTTTATAAAAAAATATTGTACAATTTTTTTCAAAATATTTTATGATTTTGTTAAAAAAGTTTTTATGATAATTATACTCAATATAATTTTTTATCGAGGTCGTTCTACCAAACACGCAATAACAGATTTATTTCGGATCCAGTTAGTTTTACCGAATGAGCTAGAGTTCCTATTACATGATTGATTAGTAAAGCTGTCAAAATTTGATCGAATTTGCTAACCAACCCAAACCAACTGAAAATTTTAGGGTTGAAACGCGAACACCCATAACCCAAAATGAACCAAATCCGTTTTCACTCGAATCCGAATGGGTTGAAACCCGAAATCACTTAGGTTCACCGTTTTAGTATAATTAAAGAATGCATAAAATTTATTTTCAAATTTCTACTATATTTTATTATTAAATTAATTTAAAAAATAATATTTTAGTATTAAATGTTGTTATTGAATTAGAATATTCTTTTTTTAATTAAAGAATGCATACAATTTATTTTCAAAATTATACTATATTTTATTATTAAATTAATTTAAAAAATAATATTTTAGTATTTGTTGATCTCCGAAAACACCAATGGTAGTGTAACGCGATGAGAGCACAAGATTAGAACTCAACCGAGTCAACGGACGAAGAGATGGGAAGTATTCGGTCGTTGGTGGTGTTTAACGCGATGAGGGTAACGTGAAGGATGTTTTGTATTAGGTGTGAGATTACAACAGTAGACAGAGATTCTTTATCGCGTTTGGGTGTATCGGGTTACAACAATGATCTTAACTCGAGATCTAGTGTGTGTGGTTCGCGAGTTTTTCGATCCCCGCTCTGGTGCATCGAGCTCGCTATTTATAGCCGAACTCTGGGCTGAGACCGATCGAGATGTCGATGTGGGACGACTGCTGCCCAAATACGTGTCGCTCTCTGGTTGGCTCTTGAAGCGGTGCCCGCGGAGCTGGCCAATCACGAGCCAGGATGGGACGTTGCCGCCCACCGCTCGTTCGATGGGACGCTTCCGCCCACCACTCGTTCGATGGGACGCTGCCTCCCACCCACTTGCGTGGATGGGACGGACTCCTCCCCACGCGGTCACCATGCTCGAAGCGCGATGCAGACATGGCCACCTGAGTCCCTGTCCTTTGAGTCTCTGTTCGGCCCGGAGTCTTGTTTTGGGATAGGGGCGTACGCTGATCGCGATGGAAGCAAGGCCTAGAGCTCGACGTCACCTTGAGGAGTTTATACTTGGAAGTATTTTGTTTTTGGTAGGGTGGTCTTACCGCGTTGACGGTTCCTGGTATCAACACAACCCCATGGACCGGGCCTCGATGCACCTTTGAGGACGGGTCCAAAAAAGTACCTCGAACCGGAAACGTGCTGTGTGGAATGCGTTATTGTTTAGAGTCGTGCGAGCTGACGAGGGTGATGGGACGAGGAGCGTGGTGGAGGAAGCTGTTTCGGCCGTTTTTGCTTCATGGGCCACCAGCCGAAGCCCATATCTTCGCGGCCTGTTGGAAATCGAACAAAAAGAGCGGTTACGCCCTTCGTCCTCTCCACTTCCTCATTTTCAACTTTGAAACACGCCATTTCCGCTCTCGTTCTCGCCCTCTCCTCAGTGCCCGCCGGAAACGCCTGTCCGTCAGCGACGCCGCCTTTCACGCTTGCCTCCGCCTTTTTGTGACTACACGGTACGCTTGCTTTCTTCCTTCCTTTTTCCTCGCTCTCTTCCGCACTTTTTCTGGGTTTTCTCCTTCGGGGGGGGGGGGGGGGATGCCCTAATCTCAGTGGCGGCATCGCCGCTGGATATTGGTGGTGTTCGGGGTAGTTTTTGCCGGAAACGCCTCGCTGGGGAGGGAAATTAGGGTTTTACGAGGCTTCCGGGTGGCGGAAAGAGACGGATGTCTCCGCCGGGGAGGACAAACGTCGGGGGAGGCGAAGCATTGCGGGAGGCGAAGCGTCGTGGGAGGCGAAGCGTCGTGGGAGGCGAAGATGGTGCGTCTATCGCGACGTCCCGTTCTACCAGCGTCCCGTCGCCCCAGCCTAACCCTAGGGATGCATGTCGAGAAAGGCGGAATGTTCCCTTGACACAGCGCACGCGCGCCCCCAGGCTCTCTGTTTTGACAGGGCCTTTGGCCGGGGTTGGGATACCGCGTTCCTTGTCCTTTTTTGCCTTCTGTATTTGTTGCTTATGAGCACTATCGCGTACTGGGTACTTACCGCGCCATATGTTTGTCCATTATTGTTTCTTCCCATGTACATTATCTCTTTTTTCCTTCCTCCAGGAGCCTCTTTGCTTCCGTGCCCTGGATTTGGGGTTTTCCAGCGACTCCTGCCCTTCAGGCGTGGATCGCGGTCACAGGGTAACGAAGTGGAACGACTTCTACGCCCCTGACCCCTCCTTTGAGTACCGGGAGATGTCCGCGAGCGACTCTCAGGACAACTTTCGCGAGCCCGCCGGTTTGAGTGAGAGCGAC
This sequence comes from Polygonum aviculare, assembly GCA_934048045.1. Taxonomy (NCBI): domain Eukaryota; kingdom Viridiplantae; phylum Streptophyta; class Magnoliopsida; order Caryophyllales; family Polygonaceae; genus Polygonum; species Polygonum aviculare. The sequence goes on along the minus strand of OW204025.1, from coordinate 19,425,523 downwards.
CCTACCACGGTATCCGAAGCCCGCACGAAAAGCGAATCCTCATCGCGATCCATGGCGCGCTGCAGGCCCTATGATCCCCATGACGAGGCCGTGGGTGATGAGGCGTCGACTTCTGGGACTGCGAGAAGCTTTCCCTCGCGGTATCTGACACGGATGCAAGCGGAGTCTCCGCGCTTCCGTCAGACCAGGCCCCGTCGTCTAGCAGAGTATGAAAACCCGACGACGCTGGAGAAGGGCAGCGCCTCCATTATGACTCTTGAGGAGCTGGACGTCATCGCGTCGGGGTACCCCTGGCCAGGCGGGGTGGAACTCCTGCTGCCCCTTGATGGGGGAAACAGCTTCGCCGTCTATGAGGCGGGCATCGTGGTCTACGCGGCGAGCCTTGTTGCAGGCTTTCGGGCCCCGCTGCCGCGCTATGTCTCAGACTTTTTGTTTGATCTTGAGCTTTCCCTGGTCTCGATGGCGCCCAACTGCTGGAGCATCATCGCGGCCTATCACATGCGGTGCCTAGAGCTGAGGCACCCTCCCTCCGCATGGAATATGCGGCAGGTCATTACGGTTAAATCAGACAGCCGAGGCATCGTGAACTTCAGCCTCACGCATTGCAATCTGTTGATTACTCCTTCCAACGTTGGCCCGCGGAGGAAGGAGAAGTGGTTTATCGTGCACGACATCGAGGGCGACAAGCTGCTCTGCCCCATGGTCGCCGATAGGTTTGAACCACATAAGCGCAAACGCGGCGAGTCAAAAACGGCGGCAGCGGCAAAGAAGGCCTTTTCCGCGCCCTTCAAACGGGAGCAGAGCGCTTGGATAACACAGGAGCGCCTTGAGCGCGCTGGGCTAAGCCTGAGGCCGGCACCGCCCTGGGAGAACGTGGTGCCTCCGTCGGCCACCGCGTCCCCGGAGCCCGTGGGCGAGGGTATTCCTATTTTTCTTGAGACGGCTTTATTTTACTGTATGCTTTATTGATACTTTGAACGCGCTAAATATTTTTGTTGATGGCTTTTTTTTGTAGGTATGGATGTGTTCGCGGCCCTTGTTTCGGGTAAGTCAGATCCCGCCACTTCTGGGGCCCCCTCCACTGCCAAAACTGGAGGCAGCAAGGAAGCCACCGCGAAGGCGGGGAATGAGGCCACCGCGAAGGCCCGCGCTGATACCAAAGGTAAACGAACGTAGGCGGAGGCTCTGAAACGCAAGAGTGTAGTGGACACCGCCCGCGCTGAGGGGGTGTTAATTAAGAGGTCCAAGCAGGACGCGGCCGCCACCGAGGACCGACCTCTCTCCCCCTCGAAGGGACCTGCCCAGATCGCAACCGGCGTTGGGAGCCGCCGTCATTGGTCGCGGAGGGCGGAGGTGGCCGGCTTCGCCTGCCCTGGGCCTGCCTGGGGTACGTTCAAAGAGGGCCAGTATGGGTATGAGGAGGAGAGGGAATGGTTCCAGACCCTCAACGCGCAGGAGGTCAAGGGGGAGTGCCTGAAGTATGGCCACATGGTATGCTGCCTCTCTTTTTGCGCTGATTTGTCATAGCTCTTACTTTGAAGCTGAACGTGCGCTCTGATTTGTAGGTCAACGCGTGGGTGAACTACCTCCCCGATCGCTTGTGCGAGGAGGAGGCCCGGGCGGAGGCGGCGGTTAAGGCCAAGGAGGAGACCGAGGCGTCACTTCAGGAGTTGCGCGCACAGGCGGAAAAGGACGCCACGGCGCTCAAGTCGGCTAGGTCCCAGGTCGCGGCACTGAAAAAGGATGCCGCGGGGTTGAAGGCGCGGAATGAGGAGCTAAGTTCGCAGCTGGAGGAAACCAGTAGAAAACTGGAGAGCGCGATCCCGACTTCCTTAACTCGCAAGAGTACATGGATCGACGCGTTGACGACGCCCGAACGGTCCAAGCTCTCAGCGCTGTTACGGCCGCCCTCCAGTACTGTGAGAAGTACAAGGTGAAGTATTTCGCCCCCGACCTCCATCGCGAAATGGGAGCTATCTGGGAGAATGGGGTGGCGAAACCACCTTTTGACGTCGTGGAGGAGGACGACGTGGCGGAAAAGGATGGTACGAACGTCGATCAGGAACCCCCCGGCCCTGATGCCGAGACAGAAAAAGCCCCTTGGGATCCTTCTACCTCCGTGGTCGCGACCGACGCTCCTGATGCTTGAAACCCTCCAAGACAAAAAATGATTTTTGTTTCTGTTTTTTCTTTGTGCTGTGAACTGATGTTTCATTCGGCCCTCGCGGCCTAAATATTGCTTGTTGCCGCGCTGCGGCTGTAATTATACTGCTTTTTTCTTCAATCGCTATCTACGCGTTTGAACTATGTTGTCGCCATGCGGTTTTTTAATTATGGCATGTGTGCTTCTTTCTGCTCTATAGAGTCGTGAAAACTCAACTCGCGGTATCCAACCCCATGCCAAGCTAGGTGCTAGGACTGCGCTTGACACTAGGTCAACGTAACTTAGATTTGCGAAAACTCGCCGTACCCAACCCCTCGGGTTTCCCTAACGACTGTGGAGTTTTTGATATTTTAAGGCTTTATGCAACTGCGAGGGGTGAAACCCGACTCGAGCGCGCCTAAGCGCATCGCGCGCGTTAGCGGACAACCCCAAGCGAGGATGGCAACTCGGGCTTCCCTAACGACTGTGGAGTTTTTGATGCTTTAAGGCTTTATGCAACTGCGAGGGGTGAAACCCGACTCGAGCGCGCCTAAGCGCATCGCGCGCGTTAGCGGACAACCCCAAGCGAGGACGGCAACTCGGGCTTCCCTAACGACTGTGGAGTTTTTGATGTTTTAAGGCTTTATGCAACTGCGAGGGGTGAAACCCGACACGAGCACGCCTAAGCGCATCGCGCGCGTTAGCGGACAACCCCAAGCGAGGACGGAAACTCGGGTTTCCCTAACGGCAACATTCATTATCAGTACAGCATGGGGTAGTTGTCTTGTTTTATTCATATGGTATCTGATAGAATAAAAACATTACAAGTGATAACAACGCGCTGGTAGCCCTAGACTATTTACACATAGTATTTCTTGAGGCGTGCCTCATTCCATGTCTTGGCGAGAGTTTGTTTCGTCGTTGGATCTGTGAGTTTAAAAACCCCCGGGACAACCTCCTTGGAAAGGAGGTACGGTCCTTCCCACTTCGCGTCAAGTTTACCCCCGTCGGCCCTTCGGAGGGCTAGGTCGCCCTCCTTGAGGCCGCGGGGCTTGATTCTCTTGTTATAGTATGCCGCGGTCCTTCTCTTGTACTCGATGGAGCGCAGCTCCGCCGCCTCCCGGCGTTCATTGCGAAGATACATTTCAACCTTGAGAGCTTCATCGTTGGTGAATTGATCGTACCCCGCGACTCGCTCCGTGGGCAGCATGGACTCGACGGGCACGACAGCATCACTGTCGTAAGCCATCGCGAAAGGTGTTTCTCCTGTTGACCTGCGCGGCGTGGTGCGGTTAGTCCACAGCACGAGTGGCAACAGCTCGGCCCATCTGCCCTGAACGCCATCTAGTCTGCACCGGAGGTCGTCGAGTATCCTCGCGTTGACATTTTCCACCAATCCGTTGGATTGAGGGTGTGCAACCGAAGAAAACCTCAACTCGATGCTCAAACTCGCACAAAAGTCCCGCGTTTCTTAGCTGTCGAACTGGGGACCGCTATCTGTCATTATCGCGACCGGAATGCCGAAACGGCACGCCACGTTCTTCTAGAGAAAACCGCAGACCTTCGTGCTTGTGATCTGGGCCATAGCCTCGGCCTCCACCCACTTGGTGTAGTAATCGACCAGGACCAGGATGAACTGCACCTGCCCGGCGGCCTTAGGGAAAGGACCGAGGATGTCCATACCCCACATCGTGAACGGGTAGGCCGGTTGGATGCCGTGCAGCTCTCGTGCCGGAGCATGCTAGATGTTTTCGTAGCGCTGGCACTTGTCACACTTCTGCACGTATGCGGCCGCATCGCGGCGCAGGGTAGGCCAATAGATCCCCATCCGGACTATTTTGTGGACAGGAGTCTGCCAGCCCGGATGGCCTCTGCATATGCCCTCATGCATTTCCTCGAGGACCTCGGAGACGGTGGCCTCGTCTACGCAGAGCAGGTTGGGTTTCGCGTAGCCACGGCGTTACAACTTGTCGCCTTCGATGCAATACCGCGCCGCTTTGAGCTTGAGTTTGCGCGCGCCCATGGCATCGTCCTGGGGCAACTCTCCGATTTGGATATATCGGACTATGGGAGCCATCCACCCCTCCGTGGCCAACGCGAACACTGCCTGAGTGACACCGCGTTGCATCTTTCTCTCGATTATGACCTTATTGCCAACCTCAGGCGGGAGGGCCGAACCCATCTTGGCCAGTGCGTCGGCCTTGGCATTTGCCGCACGCGGTATGGATTCAATGGCAAAAGTTTCGACGCAGGCAATCAACGCCTTGACCTTGGCGCGATATTGTGGCAGAAAACCTGTGGTACACCCGTACTGGCCGCCGACCTGTCGCGCGACAAGCTCAGAATCCGTGAACACCCTTATCCTTCGCGCGCCCACTAGCAGGGCCATTTCAATCCCCGCGATCACCGCCTCATACTCGGCCTCGTTGTTGGTGGCCTCGAAGCCGAAGTTGAGGGCATGTTCAAACGCGTAGGAGAGTACCTTAAGGACCACCCCCGCACCCGACCCTAGGTCGCAGTGCGAGCCGTCCACAAAGACCCTCCACTCGTCAGGGCTCTCGTCTGTGTCGGGGAAGGTGACCTCCACCACAAAGTCGGCAAGGGCTTGTGCCTTGATCGCGGTCCTCGGGTGGTACGAGATGTCGAACTCTGACAACTCGACCGCCCACTTGGTCATTCTTCCCGACAACGCGGGCTGATGCAGGATTTGGCGCAGAGGAAGGTCCGATAGGACCTGGATGGGGTGCGCTTGGAAGTAGGGGCGCAACTTTCTTGCCGCCACCACAACGGCCAGAGACATCTTCTCCGCGGGTGAGTAACGTTGTTCTGCCGGCTGGAGCACCCTGCTGGTGAAATATACCGGGTAACTGAAATCGCGGGTGAGGACCGCGCTGACCGTATGCTGGCTCACGGCGAAGTACAACTGTAGGTCCTCGCCCGGGATGGGCGGAGAGAGTGTTGGAAGATTGGCGAGGTAGACCTTCAGAGCCTGGAACGCGTTCTCCATTTCCTCTGTCCAGGTGAAGGTGGTGGTGCCCTTGAGACAGGAGAAGAAAGGGAGAGCGCGGTCCGACAACCTGGAGCAAAAACAACCAAGATAATTTACTGCGCCAGCCAACCGCTGGACCTCGTTCCGCGAAGCCGGTGAGCGCAGCTCCAACACCGCGGCAACCTTGGCGGGATTGACGTCTATGCCCCTCGCGCTGATCATGAAACCGAGGAACTTCCCCGATTTCACCCCGAAGACGCACTTCTCCGGGTTCAGACTCATTTGGTGGGCGCGCGGGGTTTGGAAAACCTCGGTCAGATCGGCCAGGTGCTCCTGCGCGCCGTGGCTCTTGACCACAATGTCGTCGACATAAGCCGAGACGCTGCGCTTCAACTGTCTCCGGAAGACATGGTCCACCAGGCGTTGGAAAGTGGCCCCCACGTTCTTCAAGCCGAAGGGCATCACTCTGTAACAGAAAGTCCCGCGTTGCGTGATGAACGCGGTGGACTCCTGATCCAGGGGATCCATGGCTATCTGATTGTAGCCAGAGTACGCGTCGATGAAGCTCAGCGCGCTGTGACCGGCGGTGGAATCGACCAGATCATCAATGGATGGCAGAGGGTAGCTGTCCTTGGGACAGGCTTTGTTGAGGTACTTGAAGTCGACACACATACACCACTTCCCGTTGGACTTCTTCACCAGCACGACATTGGAGAGCCATGTAGAATATTTTATCTCTCGGATGAAGTTGGCGCGCAGGAGCTTCTTGACCTCCTCGTTAGCCACGCTAGCGCGCTCCTCATTGGTCTTCCGGCGCCTTTGACAGACGGGTCTAGACCCCGGGCTCACGCGGAGTGAATGGAGTGCCACCTCGGGAGGGATGCCCTTCAGGTCCGTCGCCGTCCACGCGAACACGTCGCGAGAACGGGCCAAGAGACTATGCAGGCTATCGGCGTCCGCTCCGGTCATGCAATCCCCGACAAACAGCTTCTCGGTTGTGTCGGGAAAAGGGGTGACGGCGACCTTCTCGAAGTCACCGAGGGGCTCGCGCTCATGCTCCTGTCGCACGTCCAACTCCGCGCTGGACTCTCCCGCGATAACTTACGCGGCAGGGCGAGCGCGGGTCAACGCCTCATAGCACTTTCGTGCCTCAATCTGTTGGCCATGGGCGACGCCCACCCGATCCTCGACGGGAAACTTCAAGACCAGGTAATAGATGGACGCGACGGCCTGGAACTTCATCAATGAGGTCCGTCCCATTATCGCGTTGTAGATGGAAGGGAGCCGGACGACAGTGAACTCGATAGGCTCAGTCCGGCGGGCGTCTTTACCGTCCCCCAAGGTCATATCCAGGGTGATCAATCCCGCGACGTCGACCTCGTTGCCGGAGAAGCAAGTGAGCTTCCCAGCGTAAGGTAGGAGCATGGCAGGTGAAATGCCGAGCTGTGCGAACGCGTCATAGTACAGGATGTCCACCGATGTTCCCGTATCGACCATGATCCTCTTGACTATCTTTGTGGCGACGACCGCGTGCACCACCATAGGATCTGTGTGCGGAGTGATGAGCTCGCGGGAATCGCTTGGTCGGAAGGTGATGTCTGCGTGAGGGACTCCCGCCGCACCCAAGCTGTTGATGGAGCCGCCGGAGGTTGAAGCGCGATTATAACGCTTCCTCTCCCCGCCGCTGGACCCCGCGAGGGTGCCCCCCCCCCCCCCCGCGATGGTGTTGATGTAGAGGTTTGGGTCGTTCGGATTGACCCCTCCTCTCGCGGGCGCGGTACCGGCCAAAGTATTTGCCTGTGCCGGCTGACCACCGTCGTTGCGGGGCCCGAGGGCCGTGGTGTTAGCCCCGGTGTACGGGTCGTTGTTGTTCGGCCCGTTGCCACCGCGGTTGTTGCGTGGCTCGCGGTATCCCTGATACCCGCGGCCATGACGGCCTCCACCACGGTTGGGGCCGCCGCGCTACCCACCCTGAGGCTTCGTTGGTGTGGTGGACACTGATGTGATTCTTCCTGGCTCACATCATGGAATCGACACAGACATGCCCAACGCCCCCTTGTTAGCCGAGGCGCAGCCCGGTGCCCCCTCGAGGCACCCCAAGAACGACGCCAAGGCGCGGCCCGGTGCCCCTTCGAGGCACCCCACGAGCAACGCCGAGGCGCGGCCCGGTGCCACATCGAGGCACCCCACGAGCGACGCCCCGCATGATGCCGGTGCCCCTTTGAGGCACTCCCTTGGGCGCCCGCCATTTGGTCGTTCACGACCCGCCACGAGGTTGGTCTTGTCTAAAGAGGAATCGAGCCACATTATCGGGACATTGACGAGGCGACGGGCTAAGGATTTACAAGAGCAACTTCGGGCTCACTTGGCAAGGCCCTGCGTGTCATAAGCCCGGCCCGAAGATGTATGTTTGAGCCTCCAAATGCTCGGCCCAAGCAAGAGCTTTTCGAAGCCCGAAACCCATTATGAAAAGGGACGATCCAAGCCCATTTTGAAGGAGGCTTGGCTGCCACACTAACTCCCTTCCTTGGCCGCCAAATTAGCCTCTACAACGCATTAAAAGCCTTAGCTTGGCCGCCAAGGAACAACAATAAAGACGGCTGAATGTTCTTGCCTTGGACGCCACTCTTCTCCACCTCCTCACAAGACTTGGTGCCCACTCCAAGATGCTTGCCTTGGCCGCCAATTCTCTCCACCTCCTCTTGAAGCTTGGTGTCCACACAAAGCATGCCAGCCCTCCCCTCTACTCGTCCCAATATAAGCACAAGGAGGCCCTCATATTTTGGGAGATTGAAATTGAGTAAAGAGAGCTTTTAGCCCTTACTCTTTCGGTCTCTTCTCCTCACGGGAGAAAGGGCCGTGGAAACCCCCACCCCGTTGGCTTCTAGCTCTCGTTTTCCTAGCTTGATTTCTAGTTTTCCATTCCATTCCATTCATCCCTCAAAAACGCTTGTACTAAAGTTTGTAACACCAACATTTGCCACCAATTTTCAATACAAAAATCAAGTTTGAGTTTCTTACTCATTCCTCACACGAACACCTCCACAAAAAGCTCAGTCGAACCTGAATTCGACCGATCCTGGAAGTGAGATCACATCATCTGGTATCAGATCCTGTCGACTTGAGTTCCTCAAGTTGTAGGGGTACGAATTACTTCTCTACAATTCTGGTTTTTGGTTGCTCGAAACCCCTTCTTGCCCTTTTTGAAGCCAACTTCGTTTTCTTCTTAACCATTTGTCCATTTTCGATTGCTTTCGTTAAAAAAAAACAGCCTTGTCCCTTTGCTTTTATCCAAGACCTATCCTACCTTCTTAAGCACTATTTGGTGTAAAAACAAAACCTCTAGTGCTCGACCTCGTAAAAGTTCTAGTCTTTTGATAAGTGTGGTTGTTCTTGCGCACACAAAAGAAAGAAAGAAGTGTGCTTAAGTCTAAACACCACTACTTGTGTTGTTGTTCAAAAAAAAAAGGAAAGAAGAAGAGAGGTAGTACCTCTCCTTGCAAAAAAAAAAAAGAGATAGAAAAAAAAAGAGCAAAGAAAGAAAAGAGAGATAGTATCTCTCCTTTGCTGAAAAAAAAAAGAGATTAAAAAAAATCAAAAGAAGAGAAGAGGTCGAGCTTTATGCCATCAAGTGGTCTAGCCGAAGGTGCTTATAACATCTTTTCTACCCTTGCCTTCCAACGTGTCCTTTTCCCTCAACCCCGAGCAACTAAACGCCCGACTTGCGGGGATAGTAAATACTCGCCCACAAGCTCAAGTCGCTTGCCCTTGATTCCTTCTTGGTGTCGCTCTCATGGTCGTGTGGAGAATAACTCCTTAATAAAATATTTTGGTGGCAAAAGGAACCTTCCCATTGGAGCGTGTGAGGTTGAGCGCCACATAAAAATCGAGTCCAAACACGAGTCAATCCTCCATTTTATTTGCTTTCCGAGTGTGAGCGGGAGACATCGGGTGATGATTGGAAAACTTGGAGTTAACCACCCGGTTTCTCCACGTTACCGGAGGGAGTTTGGAGTTGTGAGGGAGTGTACAAAAAAAAACATCGAGTCAAACACATGTGTGTCTTTGGATTAATCTAACCCTTACTAGTTCTGTGTTTTCTCTTCTTTTGTGATGTTTAGGAGATAATGGAGCATTATCTAGGAGAAGAACCCACTCTCCAAGCCTTCCATGGCACTAAGGACTTTGTTAAATACCTGATTTGGGAGTGGAAAGTTGAGCGTTTCTTCAACTATTATGAATATACGGTCGAGCAAGAAGTGGCTCTTGCCATTGGTTGCTTTGAAGAAAATGCATATGATTGGTGGAGTGAATATGAAGCAGATTCTGCTTACTTTCGGTATCCATCGATCCACACTTGGGAGGAACTCAAAACCATCCTTAGAAGTTCCTTCATCCCTCATGATTATAGATCGCGCCTTGAAGTTAGATGGGATAGGTGTAGGCAACGTGATCACTCTCCCCAGGCATACTACGAAGAGTTGTCAGAACTTATGTTCTTTTCAAGCCACCTCTTTAGAGACAGATGTATTTTAACAAAATTCATTGGTGGTTTGAACTCTGACCTCCGTCTATATGTTAAGAGGCATAGGCTTGGGAGTAGAATGCCCATCTCGTATGTCATACAAGAAGTTAACAAGGAGTACGAGTATCAGCAACGGAAATATTCCACCAAGTTTGCTCCTTCAAGATTTGAACCTATCTTACCAAAGTCACAGTCAAGGGTCCAAGAGACAAGACTAGAGTCTAAGAGAGTTCAACCAACGACTCAAGCTTCCTGTGTCGACCATTCAAGGTCGGTTGAGGGACAAGGCCACCTACCCCCAACTCAACTCGACTTAGAAACGATATTTGAGTTGTCGTATGGGAAGAAGATCGACTTGAGCAAGGCCAAGGACGAATGGGTTAAGAATGTGAGACCTAAGGTCCATTGCGAGGACAAGAGCCCGTTCAACCAAGGTGCACCCTTGGCCCAACCCTCTCTATTCACCACTAAGTGTGGCATACCAAGGCGAGTAGAGGTCGCTGAAATTTCCAATGAGGAAGAAATTGCCTCGAGCCTTGAGAAAGGCTCAAGTGAAGACACGCTCACAGTGGGGAGTCCGAGTGAGGGGACCATCGAGCCAAAAGAGATGAATGGCCTAAATGAGGTGAACGACTTCGTCGTGTTGGAGGACCTCATGAGCCGAGACGAAGAGGACTTCGTGGAGGAGGCCTCTACATAGGGAGGTCTGTCACCCCCCAAGGACATCTATATAGAGCCCTACCAAGTCCAAGAGCTTCACGAAAAAGGTGTTGGAGAGATCGACGAAGTCACCAACGACGTAGGCCCAAAACCAAAGTCCCAAGTGGACCACCCAAGTGAGTCACTACATGTTGGTACTTCGAAGACTAAGGGTGGCGTGGTCTCAATGCCCAAAACCATTAAGTTCATACCAAAGACCAAAGAGCTTCCACCATCCACCCTTCCTAGCTTCTTGAATTCCATGCCCACTCCTTGGATGGATGCTCACCCGAGATTTGCATCGGCTTGGCCCGTGGAGACATTTGTTATAAAAGATGATGAGCCAAAACCCATTGGGCCGACCATATCTAGGGAGTCTAACCTATGTGCCACTTCTGTTGGAAGTGTTTCAACCGATGAGCTCATCGCATCAACTCTCAAGCATGAAGGGAGTTCATCCTTTAGGGAAGTTTTCTCAACTCCTTCATACTTTACTACTGATTATGAATTGGGTGTGACACATGCAAAACGTGAAACTTATTCCACATTATTTCATGCCTATGTCACATCAAAGAGTAAATATTCTTGCATCCATCATAGTTCCCTTTCTCAACATATTTCATCTAGGATGCATATAGCTCATCATATTACAATGTTTTATCAATCTAAAAACTTGATTGATCTGAATCAATATAGGCCCAGAAAGAAAAGTGGCCGGGCTTATGCATGTAGGATGTCATATCACCTTGAACTTGGAAATTATGATGTGTTTATATCCTTTATATTGCATATATTATTCTTTTGGTCTTCGTGTACTTATCTTATAGGCCAAAGGGATTCGAGGTCGAATCCTTCCCAACTGGGGGAGGATGATGTGATTCTGCCTGGCTCACATCATGGAATCGACACAGACATGCCCAACGCCCCCTTGTTAGCCGAGGCGCAGCCCGGTGCCCCCTCGAGGCACCCCAAGAACGACGCCAAGGCGCGGCCCGGTGCCCCTTCGAGGCACCCTACGAGCAATGCCGAGGCACGGCCCGGTGCCACATCGAGGCACCCCACGAGCGACGCCCCGCATGATGCCGGTGCCCCTTTGAGGCACTCCCTTGGGCGCCCGCCATTTGGTCGCTCACGACCCGCCACGAGGTTGGTCTCGTCTAAAGAGGAATCGAGCCACATTATCGGGACATTGACGAGGCGACGGGCTAAGGATTTACAAGAGCAACTTCGGGCTCACTTGGCAAGGCCCTGCGTGTCACAAGCCCGGCCCGAAGATGTATGTTTGAGCCTCTAAATGCTCGGCCCAAGCAAGAGCTTTTCGAAGCCCGAAACCCATTATGAAAAGGGACGATCCAAGCCCATTTTGAAGGAGGCTTAGCTGCCACACTAACTCCCTTCCTTGGCCGCCAAGTTAGCCTCTACAACGCATTAAAAGCCTTTGCTTGGCCGCTAAGGAACAACAATAAAGACGGCTGAATGTTCTTGCCTTGGACGCCACTCTTCTCCACCTCCTCACAAGACTTGGCGCCCACTCCAAGATGCTTGCCTTGGCCGCCAATTCTCTCCACCTCCTCTTGAAGCTTGGTGTCCACACAAAGCATGCCAGCCCTCCCCTCTACTCGTCCCTATATAAGCACAAGGAGGCCCTCATATTTTGGGAGATTGAAATTGAGTAAAAAGAGCTTTTAGCCCTTACTCTTTCGGTCTCTTCTCCTCACGGGAGAAAGGGCCGAGGGAACCCCCACCCCGTTGGCTTCTAGCTCTCGTTTTCCTAGCTTGATTTCTAGTTTTCCATTCCATTCCGTTCATCCCTCAAAAACGCTTGTACTAAAGTTTGTAACACCAACATTTGCCACCAATTTTCAATACAAAAATCAAGTTTGAGTTTCTTACTCATTCCTCACACGAACACCTCCACAAAAAGCTCAGTCGAACCCGAATTCGACCGATCCTGGAAGTGAGATCACATTAGACACGGTGAGAGCCTCCGGGGTGGTTTTGGCCTTGCCCTTTCCGCGATCCTACGTAGGTTTTCCCGCTGCGTCCTCGGCGAAGACGCGTTTGGTGATGGCGTTGCAGGCGTCCTCGTAGGTGTGCAGGGTTTTCCCGCACATCTTGACTTTGAAGGTTCCGTCGCGGAGGTTGTGGATTAACATGTCGCAGGCGGAGGTGTCGTTGAGGTGAGGCACCTCCGACGCCGCGTTGACGAACCGGGTGAAGAAGGCCGCCAGGGTCTCCTCCTCTCCTTGTGTCACGCTCATGAGATCCTTTGTCGTCTTCATGCGCGTTCACGACCCGCTAAAGTGGGACATGAACCGCCGCGTCAGATCTTTAAAAGACGTGATGGAGCCCACTGGGAGGTTGGTGAACCACCTCATCCCGGCGGTCTTAAGGGTGGAGGGAAAGACCCGGCAGTACATGGCGTCATTGTAGGTGTTGAACGTCATGTGGGCGAAAAACTGCCTGACGTGCTCTCCCGGGTCTTTCGTGCCGTCAAACTGTAGCGCTGTTGACGGCTTCTGGAACCCCTTTGGCATGGGCTCCTCTTGGATGAAGTCGGCGAAAGGGCTGCCGTAGGTGGTGCCGCGATCGTCCACCATCATGTTGCTTCGGGAGCCGGAGCGCGTGGATTGAGGCCGAGAGGTGGAGCGCCCTCGTGACATGCTCATGTCCTCACTCGAGCTCCCTGGAGGCGGGGTGTGGTACGCCTGGCCCGGCCCGTAACCCGCGGCGTAAGCGGGTACATACGGTTGGTGGGGCATCGGGTAAGCACCCTGGCCGTGCTGCATGGGATATGCACCTTGGCCGTAGTGGTACGCGGGGGCGTAGCCTTGGAAGTGAGGGTTGGGAGGTGATAACGCGTTGGGAGCGTCCTGGTCCACCTTCTGCCCAGTCGAACTCCCGTTGGTGGTGAAGTATTCCTCCACGTAGGGCTCCTGCGCGGGTGCGTACTCTTGGTAGTACTGCGCGTGGACATACCCTTGGAAGGGGGCCTGTGGCTGGAAACCCGGGTTCCACCCCGGCACGACCTGTGGTTGCTGCGCGGGCGGTCCCTAGCCGGGCATGGGTGCAGCCTGGGGCATCGCGGGTGGCGACCCGTAATACCACGGAGGCGGCGGTTGCATCCCGAAGGCCGCGCCGTCAGCGTAGTAGGCGTTGTTGCTGTTAGCGTCCATCACTCTGCGTCGGTTGAAGCGGTGCCTGCTTAGTTTGAGAAGGTTTCCCACGGGCGGCGCCAATGTTGATCTCCAAAAACACCAATGGTAGTGTAACGCGATGAGAGCACAAGATTAGAACTGAACCGAGTCAACGGACGAAGAGATGGGAAATATTCGGTCGCTGGTGGTGTTTAACGCGATGAGGGTAACGTGAAGGATGTTTTGTATTAGCTGTGAGATTACAACAGTAGACAGAGATTCTTTATCGCGTTTGGGTGTATCGGGTTACAACAATGATCTTAGCTCGAGATCTAGTGTGTGTGGTTCGCGAGTTTTTCGATCCCCGCTCTGGTGCATCGAGCTCGCTATTTATAGCCGAACTCTTGGCTGAGACCGATCGAGATGTTGATGTGGGACGACTGCTGCCCAAATACGTGTTGCTCTCTAGTTGGCTCTTGGAGCGGTGCCCGCGGAGCTGGCCAATCACGAGCCAGGATGGGACGTTGCCGCCCACCGCTCGTTCGATAGGACGCTGCCGCCCACCGCTCGTTCGATGGGACGCTGCCGCCCACCCACTTGCGTGGATGGGACGGGCTCCTCCCCACGCGGTCACCATGCTCGAAGCGCGATGCAGACATGGCAACCTGAGTCCTGTCCTTTGAGTGTCTGTTCGGCCCGGGGTCTTGTTTTGGGATAGGGGCGTACGCTGATCGCGATGGAAGCAAGGCCTAGAGCTCGACATCACCTTGAGGAGTTTATACTTGGATGTATTTTGTTTTTGGTAGGGTGGTCTTACCGCGTTGACGGTTCCTGGTATCAACAATATTAAATGTTGTTATTGAATTAAAATATTCTTTTTTAATTAAAGAATGCATACAATTTATTTTCAAAATTATACTATATTTTATTATTAAATAAATTAAAAAATAGTATTTTAGTATTAAATGTTTTTACTGAATTAAAATATTCTTTTTTTAATTAAAGAATGCATACAATTTATTTTCAAAGTTATACTATATTTTATTATTAAATTAATTAAGAAATAATATTTTAGTATTAAATGTTGTTATTGAATTAAAATATTCTTTTTTTAATTAAAGAATGCATACAATTTATTTTCAAAATTATACTATATTTTATTATTAAATTAATTACAAAAAATATTTTAGTATTAAATGTTGTTATTGAATTAAAATATTCCTTTTTAATTAAAGAATGCATAAAACTTAGTTTCAAAATTATACTATATTTTATTATTAAATTAATTAAAAATAATATTTTAGTATTAAATGCGAACGAGTTTCAGTCGCACTATACGCGCGTGTGGTGCACACGCCAAGCCGGCAAGCCACGTCAGCATAAGGGGCCTATTTGAACAAAAAATGCTAAGTTCAGGTGTCTAATTGAACATTTCATAGTATAGGGGCTTGAGTGACAAATACGTGCAAGTTCAAGGGCCTGTATATGCATTAAGCCCTTTTGAATATGAGGGATTGGGATGGGAACTGGGGAGGGTGATTGTGGGGTGAAATTGAAGAGGTTAGGCTCCCCTAAAAAATAAATTGGGTAAGTAGGTTTTTCCCCCATATAAAAACTCAATCCCTCTCTCTTTTCTCTCTCCTTCTTCTCATTTTTTTTCTTTCATTCATCTCTCCCCTCTCTCCTTCTCCCTCTCCTACTCTCCCTCCCTCTCCTACTCTCCCTCCCTCTCCTCTTCATTTTCTTTCTTCTTCCTCTTCCAATTCCTCCGACCACCTCCAGCGCCGTCGCTGCGCCACCGCCGTCGCCTTCAGGTTCATCGCCCTCTCCTTCTCTCCCTCTCCTTCCTCTCTCCCGGATATGGGCTCGTACGAGCCGGATCTAGCCGGATCTTGGCTCCTACGAGCCGGATCTAGCCGGATCTGGGCTCGTATGAGCCGGATCTAGCCGGATCTGGGCTCGTATGAGCCGGATCTAGCCGGCGGATCTGGGCTCGTACGAGCCGGATCTAGCCAGATCTAGCCGGATCTGGGCTCGTACGAGTGGGATCTAGCCGGATTTGGGCTCGTACGAGTCGGATCCAACCAGTTGGATTTTTGGGTTTTTGGATTTTTGAGGTTTTCTGATGACAAGTTTGTTTTTCAGATTTGAGTGATGACAAGTTTTTTTGTGGGTTTCGGGGTTTTGAGTTTGTGGGTTTTTTGGATAACAAATTGATTTTAGGGTTTTTGGGACGATTTTATGATTTGGGGTGATGACAAGTGATTTTTATGAGTTTTGAGCAATTTAAGTTTGTTCTACAGATCTGACTGATGACAAGTGCGTTTTAAGGTTCTGGGGTGATGACAAGTTATTTTATATGGTTTTGGGTGATGACAAGTTCGTTTTTATGGGTTTTTGCGATGACAAGTCCGTTTTTAATGTGTTTTGATGATGACAAGTTGTTTTACGGATCTAGGGGTGATGATAGGTTCTGGGGTGATGACAAGTTTTTTTGTGGGTTTAGGGGTTTTGATTTTGTGTGTTTTTTGGTTGACAAATTCATTTTAGGGTTTTTGGGACGATTTTATGAGTTTTGAGCAAGTGATTTTTTATGAGTTTTAGGATATTTAAGTTTGTTCTACGGATCTGACTGATGACAAGTTTTTTGTACGTGGACTGATGACAAGTAACTTGTCATCTGATGAAAAGTTACTTGCCATCACTAATGACAAGGCGGTCAACGACTGGTCAACGCCTGGTCAACGTCTGTCAACGCTTTGATGGTGATAAGGGGTGCTGACGTCATCAATGACATATGATGACGTCATATTGTAAATTTAGAAAAAAGGTAGGGCCAAAATTTGAAAAAAACCTATGGGACCTCATTTTTTTCCTTGTAGCCTATTTACTCCATTTTTGCTCGCCCATAGCCCACATACCCATTTTCGTCTTTAAATATACTAGCAGATGACTCGTACCTTGTACAGGGATGTTATTTATTTATTTATTGCTTTGTGTATGAATTTACAATAACAATTATAGATATATCATATGTATACTTTGTTTTATAAAGATGCTTATTTTTTGGATTATAAAATCACACAATTCTTGTATATCATCATATATATAAATAAATTTTATATTATGTAGTTAATTTTTATACATACATAAACATATATATATATATATATATATAACCGAGGAAGAATGAAATTAGATAAGAATGCATTATCACATTTTATTAACAATTGGTACAAATATTTTGGCGTTTAAATTAAATTACGTAAACTAACTTATATAATAAAATGAATAAGTTTAAAAAAATCAGATTAATATATTATAATATTAACAATATAGATAATATATAAGTAGAAAAACAAATTATCTTGTATATATATGTTATTTTTTCTGAAAAATAATTAAATAATAAGTATATAAAAATGTAAGGAAAATGTGAGCGAATTATTATCTTAATTAAGAAATCTATCATTTTTTTCTAAAGTGTAATCAATATGCAATATTAGTGATTATATATGTTAAATATAACATATACTTTTTTATTGATAATTTAATATGATATGATAGTAAAAAATATATTTAATATATTATTTTAATAGAGTGAATATTTGTCTTAAATATTGTGGTAGAATTTTCTACCATTGATGATTTAAAAAAAACACCATAATAAGTTACAAAAATAATTTAAATTTAATATGATATTTAATTAAATGGGTAAAATATTATAATTATGATTTATAGATTGTGACAAAAAAATACCTTTTTAAATAAAAGGTTTATGATAGATCTATGTATTAATTAAATGTGTATAATGATAAGATAGAGATTTATACATGAATAACGCTCTAGTAAAACACCTTAAGGTGCAACATGCGGACAAATGAGGGGCGTTGGATTAGATTAAATCAATGACTCATAATAAGGCAACAAAATAGCTAAAAATGGGGGGTTTGAATGAATATATTACGCAGATTTTGTTTTGGAAAGAGGGGGAGATTAATTTGCTGATTTTTAGATATTTCCTAATAGGGGAAAAAAAATTTAAAAAAAACTAATGAATTGCATTATGAAAGTTATCGTAATACATAATTGGAAAACCTCTCATGAACGGCCATTGTTTATGTCAATCCTCCACAAATTCGGAAGGGGGGAAGCACCAGATTTTATTCAATACGTGTGATTGAATCATACACGTTATCTTGGATTGCAACCATGACCGATCAACCTTTCAAGATATGCGATGGAACGAGGTATGATTTGGACCTATAATCTCGAGATTTTGAGTTTATCATGTATGATTATAGAGAACTTTGAGTGCTTGAATGAGTCATGATGATGACAGCATTCGATTCATCATTGGTTGCAAATTCAATACATTGTGTTGTTCAAACTCGATGATTATCATGTTGGTGTTGGTAGTAGTCGTAGAATGAAATAGTATAAATGAGTTCACGATACGAATCTTGTTTAATTTGTGTTGAATCTTTTTCAATAATTTACACGAATGTTTTCATTACGAGATGAAATTAGTGTTTTTCATTTATGTTTCAGATATGTCTATTGTGTTTTTAATTCAACATATTGATAACAATTTTTCAGATAACAAATATAAATTGTTTTGTATTTTTCATGTTGTATGATAGTGTTTGAATAATTCCATGATCTATTGATAATTACATGAAATTGTTTGAATAATTACTCGCAACGTATTGAAAACGTTCACAAATATATTTGAGTTGAAAAAGTAATGTCGAAGAGTTGAAAAATAGTGTTGTATAATTAAATAATAACAATCATGTTACTTTACAAGAAAAAATCACGTTGAAGAGTTGAAAAAGTAGTGTTCTAAAGTTGAATAATAACAATCATGTTACTTGGCGAGAAAACTAATATTGAATAGTTGAAAAAAGTAATGTTGTATAGTTGAATAATAACAATCATGTTACTTGACATGGAAAATACATTTTGAATAGTTGAAAAAATTAGTTTCACGTGTTTAATCCATGTAGATACCATTCGATTATAGTAATAGTTTGTTGTTTCTATGAAAGAAACTGATGTGTCATATGAAAACAAATGAATTCGTTGTGAAAAACGATATGTGAGTATTTGAATAAACTTAGGTTGACATTGGCTCACTGTTGAAAATGTAATGTTCTCGATTTGAAAAATGCATTGTTGTGTGTTTTAACGTAGGTTTAACAGGTGAATAAATTTTTTTTGCGAGACCAAGTTTATTTCTTTCTCTTTGGTATTCATGTAATTTTTCAAAACGTTATATTGAGTTTTTCAAAGAGACTAAGAATGAGGGACCATGACGAGTCGGTCGATGATGTCGATCTTTTTGATCTTGGCCCTGAGCAGAGTGAAGATAAAGATAGCTTAAACTCAACTGAGGAGGATGATGGAGAATTGGAAAATACGTATGACAAATACGTAGCACTAGATGTACTGAAAATTTTGCTTTTAGTATATCACACTAATGAATAAGTATATACGACGTTTTGAAAAATTCAAAAATTAAGCTTAGCAATGATGAAGAACGCTAGATTATTGCAAATGAATCGTGTTTTATATGTAGTTATGAAAAAGTCATTGTAACGTCCCAAAAAATCGCTTTTGTGTTATATCATATCTAATGAATATGTCAATACAAGAATTTGAAAAATTCAAATATTTTTATACTTAAAGGAGGGGAACACAATCCCGTTGTTAATGTACTATGTTTTAGACATAATAATGAAAAATTCATTGCAATATATTGAAATTGCTTTTTTAGTCAAACAAAGTCTTAGAAACATGATTGTTATTATTCAACTGTACATCAATACTTTTTCAGCTATTAAATATTAATTTTGCTTGTCAAGCAACATGATTGTTATTTTTTAACTATATAACACTACTTTTTCAACTATTCAATATTACATTTTCTTGTAAAGTAACACGCATGTTATTATTCAATTATATAACACTACTTTTTCAACTCGTTCATACTTCAGTATAATGCAGCTACTTTTTCAACTCTTCAACATTACTTTTTCAACTAAAAAACTAGGGTTTAGTATAATCTGGCATGCGAGTAATTTCTGTAGAATATTTCACTCGAAATTTTGCTTTTCAATATGGACAATATGTTTTTTTCTTGATTTGAATAACCGTTTTTGGATCAAATCTCCCCAGATTTTTTTCGTAATTTAAGCTGCTACATCCCTATAATTGAGGAGCCTTTTTAATTATGGTAACCACCAAAATCATGCCTATTATGGACCATAATCTCCTACCATTAATCCCCTTTAATCCAATGGCTAATAGGAAGCCTAAGGAAGCACCATAATAGTTATCTCACCAGAGCGTTCACCATATAATATATATATATATACATAGAGAGAGAGAGAGAGAGGGGGGGTAGGTTCTATAGTGAACAAGGTTCTATAGAGAACAAGAGAACAAATCTCAACCATTGGATGAGACTTGTAATGGATGGTGAAATTGGCTATGACAATATCCCAAAAAAAGAAAATAGCAAAAATTCTAAAATAGGAGAGATTTTCTCCCATCATCTACCAATAGTAACTACCATAATTATAATTCTGTAAAATCAAAAATTAGGCTCCATTGCAAATCCAAAAGAGACGCTCCATTGCAGCCTCCAAAAAATCGCCGGCTCCCATTGCAGCCTCCACCACTTCGCCGCCCTACCGTCACCGCTCAACCTCTCGCCCTAGCGCCTCCCCTCTCCACGGAGTTTCCCGACGACCACCCGCCGCCACCTGCCTTGCACCCCGCCCGACCGGATCCCCCCTCTAGATCCGGGGTTTTGCCCGTCCCCCGGATTCCGCCCCAGATCTGGTGGCCGACGCTGGTTGCTTCCCTATTCTACCCGTCGCAAATGCTCGTCCGTAGGTTCGGGTCCCCTCCCGCCGGCCTCTTGTAGCCCCTAGTCGAACCGCGTCGGAGTTTCGCCCCCCATTACTGTCCATCGAGCTTCGTTCGGGTCCCCTTTCTCCATCGGAGTTTCGCCCCCCACCACATTGCCAATTATTAATCGTATAAATATGACATCGGGTAATTTTGTATATAATTTTTTCACTATGTATATGATTTATTTGATTTAGTACATGTCGTGAATTCATGTGTAAATTATTTATGTGACCTATTTCTACAGATCAAGATGTATATATATATATACAGTAATATTGTATATGCCAACATGCGGAATGTATATACGAAATTTGTTTTTGTTGGATTGTTTCTGTGACCTATTTTTATGAATCAAGATGTATATATGTACAAGAATATTGTATATGCCAACGTGAGGAATGTATATACGAAATTTGTTTTTGCTGAATTGTTTCCTTGACCTATTTCAACAGATCAAGATGTATATATGTACAGTAGTATTGTATATGCCAACATGAGGAATGTATATACGAAATTTGTTTTTGTTGGATTGTTTCTGTAACCTATTTCTACGGATCAAGATGTATATATGTACGGTAATATTGTATATGCCAACATGAGGAATGTATATACGAAATTTGTTTTTGCTAGATTGTTTATCTGACCTATTTCTACGGATCAAGATGTATATATGTACAGTAATATTGTATATGACAACTTGAGGAATGTATATACGAAATTTGTTGTGGCTGGACTGTTTATGTGACCTATCCCTATAGATCAAGATGTATATATGTACGTTAACTGTGTATATGACAACTTGAGAAATGTATATACAAATTTTTTTGTGGTTGGATTGTTTATGTGACTTATTCCTACAGATCAAGGTATATATATGTACAGTAATATTGTATAAACCAACCTGAGGAATGTATATACGAAATTTGTTGTGGCTGGATTCTTTATGTGGCCTATTCCTACAAATCACGATGTATATATATACAGTAACAATGTATATGATAACCTCAAGAATGTATATACCCAATATTCTCTCTTCATTCACTTCTTTTTCACTAATTTCAAAATATTTTTTTCAAAAAATAAACATTTATAATGCATTCAGAAACATAATCTCATTGATACAGACCAGGCCATATGTGTCGAAAAAATCTTTTTGTAAAGCGCTAGTGCAATTAAAATGGGTTCACACATTTCGTTCAATTGGTGGTGTGGTGATGCTTTAACCATTATATTGTTATCAAAATCACAATCCAAATCATACGATCCAAATTGGTAGTGTATAAAATCAAAATTTGAACGAAAATCTTCTTTTAAGTGCTAATCGTGAGTTGTAACTGCAATCCAAATTGGTGGCGTGGACATGATTTTGAATTTGGAAGGAAAATCTTCTTTTAAAATTTGAAACAAAATCAAAATGGGGGAATAAACAAAATCTTGAGTTGTAACTGCCAATCTTTTAATTTTGATTTGATTTTTCTTTGTAGAACAAAATCTTTTCCTTTCCTATAATTACGTAGACATGATTTGTTCAATTATGGTTCATTTTAACTTTCAATCTCAAGTTCTCAACCCTCTATTTCATTAAGATCCAATGGCCTAGAATTGTTCTCTTGTTCTCTAATATTTACATGTTAACTATTGAACTTTAATCTATATATAGGTTTTGGTTCAAGTGAGGACTACTCTTATGGTAAGGACTACTCCTTATGGTAAGGAGTAATCATCCATTAGATTTAACTCCTTACTATGTAATGGACGGTCCAGATTATTTTTTTTTAAAAAAAATTCAAGAAAAAGTTTTTCTTTTTTACGAAAACGATATTATTTTCTTTTCTGAAAAATACCGTTAGAACATTAAAGTAAGACAATTCAATTTTATATACTAAAGAGTTCAAATTAATATACTAATCTACTAAACAGTTCAATTTATAAAAACTACGAGTTCAATTTTCAATATTATATGGGTTCAATTTTTTTTACTATTAGTTCAACTTTTTGTTCTATGAGTTCAACTTTTATATCTTTTGAGTTCATTTTTTATATGATTCAATTTTCACAAAAATAAAATTATTTTAGTTTAATATTTTATTAGTTCAAAAATATTTTTTCCTACAAACTAACAACTACTAGTATAATACATAGATAAAAAAGATGAAAAAATATATAATTTAAAAATATTAAAAAATATCTTTCTTCACAAAAACATTGGTTATAACCCTGAAATTTGGTAGTTCAATTTTACAACAAAAAAGTTCAATTTATTATGTTAAAAGTTCACTTACGTGTACTAGAAGTTCAATTTTGTAATTTGTACGGGTTCAATTTTTTGTACAATAAGCTCAATTTTTTTCTCAGTGTTAGTGCAATTTTTGTTACTGTTAGTTCAATTTTTATATTATTCAATTTTTTTGAAAATGAAAATAAATCAAAAAAAATTTAAAACTCGAAAAAAAAAAATTTTTTTGAAAAATAAAAAAGTTTAAAATAATATCAACCATTCATTATAAGGTAAGGAGTTAAATCCATGAGGTTACTTCTTACCGTAAGGGGTTGCCTTACCATAAGAGTAGTTATCACCGGGATCTCTCTCTCTCTATATATATATAGAGAGAGAGAGAGAGAGAGAGAGAGAGATGACGATGTGTAGTAAAATGTCAAGATGTCATCCAAAATTTCCGTTTTATAATAGTATAAATCAGAAAAAAAAATTAATTCTTAATTGATTATTTTATGGAAAGGATAAATGTAAATTTGAACAAATGCTAATCTTTTTCATAGTATAGAATGTTGATCTAGTATAATCGTAATTATTTGGGAAATTTTAGCTGTATAATATCATGAATTAGTAAAAATATCAATCAATAAATCTACTACCTTCCAAAGATATACGTACACAAATGGTTGTTTGGATCATATCATTCGTTCTTTTTCTACATAATTATTTGTTTCAAATTTAAAAGATTGCTTAAAAAATTTGATCCCGTCACAATTGTCGTACATAATTATTTCTTTCCTAGTTTAAAAGATTACTTAGACGAATGTGATCCGATAATTAGATAAAGATTGCAAAATCTTGAGAAAAAGTAGGTAATCACAATTGTTAGAAATTATTGTAAATGATTATTCTTTTCCTATTTTTAAAGATGGCATAAAATTTTAGAGACAATTGTGTGGAGCGTCAGTGAAGGATAATCCAATTAGCCGCATTGAAAAGAATTTATTACTTTACAAATATAGCAGAACTCTGCCTCACTTTAAATAATCACTTCCTCCTCGGAGTTCTCTCCCTCGTCCATATCGCCTACAATGACCCTGAATCCACCTACTTCACAAAATCGGCCCTCGATCCAGCTCCTTCACGAAATCCACGAGCGCATCAGCTCTGACGCCTACGTCAACGTCAACTACGGCCGCCATCTCTCCGGTCCACTTGGCCGGATCGAACGCCAGAGTGAGCCTTAGAACCTCCCGATCCCCAACCTCAGTCGGTCAATCGAGCCTGTAAAAGCGACCGAGCAGCGGATTGCAAACGAAATAGGTGCAATCGGGGTTAATTGAGAAGCAGAGCAATAAACCGTTACTGGAGTCCAAGATCCGGGAGCAGGACATGGACTTGAGGAAGGATATCACCGAAAAAGGAGTCTCATAGGGATTTGAGGGAGAATTTCATTCTCCTCAACGAAATCCTCCCTCAAATCCCTACGAGAGTCCTTTCGATATCCTTCCTCAAGTCCGGCCATGTCCTGCTCCAGATCTTGGACTTCAATAACGGTTTATTGTTCTGCTCCTCAACTAACCCGGATTGCGCCTATTTTGTTTGCAATCCGTTGTTCGGTCGCTTTTGTAGGCTCGATTTACTAGCCGAGGTCAGGGATCGGGAGCTTGTAGGGCTCACTCTGGCACTCAATCCGGACAGGTGGACCACATATATTCAAGGCGATTTGTTGATCGTGGATCTCCTTGAGCGCGACGACAAGGCCATCTAAAGGATGACAGCTGCGGTAGACGTAGGTGCCGATACACTCGTGGATTTCGTGAAGGAGGTGGATCGGGGGCCGAATTCGTGAAGGAGATGGATTGAGGGACACCGTCGGCGATATAGGGGCGAGGGAGAGAACTCGGAAGAGGAAGTGATTATTAAAAAGGCAAGCAGAGTTTTGCTAATACTAAATTCTTTTCAATGCGGCTAATTACATTATCCTTCATTGACGCTTCACACAATTCTCTCTAAAATAATTATTAATTAATATTATAACAGTATTTGTGTATGAAATAGAAATTACTTTGCTTGAATATTAAATTAGAGACTTAATTCAAATACACCCTAAAATATCATAAATATTTGTTGAAAATATCGGGGTGGATATCACTCATATTGCTAGAATATCAAAACTATTCTAAAAAAATCATGAAATATATACATGACATGGATATGATGTGTCTTAATTAAAAATAAGTAATATATGATGTGGATTAACGATAGAATGACGCGTGTAAAATTCCAAAGTGACGAAATATGAGAATGACATGTGGAAAAATCCTACGTCGCACAATATGATGACTCTAAATCTTATGACTTTTATAGATTACATACTCATTTTGAACCTCAAGAATGAACCCTGTCATCTACTACAGGACAAACCATGCTCATTTTGAACTCACTGAACCCTGTCTCAACACCAGCTCAAACTTCTACCGGAAACAAAGACAACATTTCGATGCGTACTACATTTTCTTCTACAAAGTATATGTTCCCAAACAAGACTTAACGTGTAGTGGGAAAAACGAAGAAGAAAAGAAGTAAGTATTTCAATCATCTTCAACATCACTCCATGGATGCGTATTGATGCAGAACCCAGTGCCTGATCCATCAGCTATTCTTCCTCTGTTTCCAACCAGAAAATGAAATTCAAGTAGAAGGGAAAAAAATAACAGCTCAAAATTCAGGAATGATTAGTTTATTGTCAAGAAAATGTGCAAATCTCAAACCTTTCAAGCACAAATTTCCCTTCTTTGTACTTCTGGCTTTTCTCGCACGCTGCTTCCTGGACATAAATTCGCGGAAAAAAAAAATGGGATCAATCAGGCATGGTCCAATTGCCAGGTGAACACAATAGGGAAAATGTTAAAATAATGTGCCTAGACTCAAAATAGCACAAGTCTTTTCCTTCATTTTAATTTCCTTTTTTTAAGGTTTAATATTAATAAGGGGAAGAGAATTACATATTTCCAGCCAACAATCTGGCCACAACAGCAGCAAAATATATCAGCAACTGTATGCATCCTAGAGAACATCGTTCTTTCCTCAGAAGTTCCAACTGTTACATTCACCCTGAACCCACAAAAAATTTTAGTTCAATTTAGTTTGATCTGTATCAGTTAGCTCTTTTTGAGTGAATCTATAAATAAAACAGTATGGTGCTCTTAGGTTACACAGAGTATAAACAAAGCACTAGGTTCATAATCATAAGCACAGGAATCATATGGCAAAATTTCAAACCCATTAAAGGTTTCAAGAAATTAAAAATAACTGTGAACTTAGCATTGAGGAACTAGAAACTCACGCGCTGTTGAAAACATATGCTTTCCCTCTTTGGCAATGAAAAGCCTGACAACACCAGAAAAGAGATGCATCAGCTCTTCTGTGGCAATATAACATGATCCTCCTCAAATGAGAGTATACAAGCATCTATGTTGATGATCCATGAAGATGAAGACCTGTTTTACTTATATATTTCTAGACGTCTTGTGCATGAACTTCTACAATATATGATCCATGAAGATGAATAATTGTTTTTTGTAATTTGTTTCTACAACATCTTGTGCATGAACTTCTACAAATCCAGCCATCCAAATGCTTTATGTTAAGCATGCAAGCATAGAAAATCATGGCATGAGCTATGAGTTATGACTTAATTGTTGTTTTTTTCGGTCAAATGGAAGGTGCTTAAGCCATTACAGTGTGGGAAGGGGATTCGAATTCATCACATAATAGAGGTCATGGATATCATCACCTTCCAGTTGAGCTAGCGAGATTCGACAGATTGCAACATTATTAACTCCGTGTAAAGCTCAGAGATGCTAGTCTTCAGCAACAAAACTTCGCGGTGGAAAGTTTAGGCCTGACAACAGCTTAGTTGTACATCCTTGCTTATATGAGTGTCTACAACTAGGGAATAAACAAATTTGCTAAACTTATTATGAAATTATGCTGATTAAGTATTCATGCCACCGGTATGTCAGTGAAAACTGCAAAGAGAAACCAGGGCGACTTTGTTGTTTATACGGCTGAATCAAAACACCTCAGGAGACCCCAAATATATTCCTTCTTAGGAATATCAGTCTACCAAAATTTTGGTAGACTGATATTCCTCAAGCAGATCTCCGCCCTCAACATCGCTGCCGCCTCTGATTCCGTCCTCCCCAACACCTCGAGTCCCGTTTCCGCCGCTGCAAAACCTTCCCGTCTTGGCGTCTTCTCGGGTCTCGCCGACCGCACTCGCTTCCCTCTCTCCCTCTGCCCGCAACCCCGGCCCAGCGACGGCGGCCCCAGTCTCACTGTCGGCCACTCTTGACTTTCCCCTTCTCATTTCTCGGTTTTTCGGTTTTAACACAAACCGAACCGAAAAAAATCGAAACCAAACCGAACCGAACCGATGTATTTCGGTTCGGTTTTCGGTTCAACATATTCCCAATTTCGGTTCGGTTCGGTTTTTGTCGGTTCGGTTCGGTTTTGAACCGATGCTCAACCCTACCAATAATGATCGATGAGTGTGATCGATGAGTGGAATAGAAGGCTTTGGGGAGGGTTGAACACTCCTAGAATCTCTTTTACAACCTGGATGATTGCCAAGCATGGAGTACAGACCAAAGACAAGTTGAAGTTGATGGGAGTGCTCCAAGAAGATCATTGTAGCCTTTGTGCAAGAGGTATGCAAGAAAACAGGACCCATCTTTGGTTCCAATGCAGCTTTTCAAAATCAGTGTTGAGGAAGGTTTTAGTTTGGGCCGGAATTAAAAGACAGTATGAGGAATTTGACAGCTGTTTGGAGGTAATGGAGAGGCTGAAAAGTGCTAGAAGCATAAATTTTCAGCTTTGGACAACTTGTGTTTGTACAACTGCTTACTACATTTGGATGACTAGGAATAAGGTTGTGTTTCAACAAGAGAATGGCACCATCGATGAGTGTGCTCGAGTCATTGTGAACCATGTTAGAAACTGCTTGATTGCTAAGTGGAAGAAGCGGGATAGAGCTTCAAGAAAATTGTTAGCTAAATTAGGGCTTTGAAAGCCTTGTAATCTCTAGGTATTCCTAGAATCATTTTTGTACTTGGTATTTTATCAATAGAATCACCCCTTTAAAATTCAAAAAAAAAAAAATAATGATCGTCCCTAGTTTTGATAATGACAAACTCAAAGGTATTTGATAAGTTGTCCAAGTGTTGATCTCAGGTAAGTCTCGAGGACGCAAATGAGTGAAAAGGACAACAAGTGAACGAGAGTCCCTAAGTTGTAGGGACGCACTCCACCAGAATTTCCAGAGCTGAACGAAAAGAATGGAGTCCTTGCGCAGATAGGGCGGCGTCCTATCTGCGCGCCTAAATACCTTATCAAGAAGGAAGTTCAAATTCAAACCAAGGCCGCCCCAACATGATTACATCACATTCGGCCGTAGTCCTCAGAAGGAAGCTTCCTATGTCTGGGCACATGTAAACAATTCCAAAGATGTCGCTTTCCCAGAGATGGTCCCCCAACCACGCGGAAGCTTCCCAAACGTCAACAGAGTTGACTTCCTCAAGATGCAAATCGCATCGTTGAAGGAAGACGACAGCTCTTGCTCAAGCTTCAGAGGACACTAGAGGACAAGAACCACTACCGCTATAAATACCCCCCAAGG
This sequence comes from Polygonum aviculare, assembly GCA_934048045.1. NCBI lineage: Eukaryota > Viridiplantae > Streptophyta > Magnoliopsida > Caryophyllales > Polygonaceae > Polygonum > Polygonum aviculare. Next base: position 19,397,211 of record OW204025.1, on the reverse strand, counting down.
GGTATGCATAACGGTGTGGACTTTGAAGACTTTCTCTCAAGCTCTCCCGAACATTCAAGTTCAAGAACGAAGATCAAGAAGATCAAGTGAGCTTGAAGCAAGAGAAAGAAAGTCCAACCAAACCAAATCCAAAATCAAACCACAAAATAGTTAGAGAAGTAGTCTGTCTCTCACAAAGGACCGTGAGAGACGTGAGTGATAGCTTCCTTATAAGCTAAGAGAGTTAGGCTACTTGTTAGGCAGAAAGGAGTGTTACTAGTGAGGCTAAGGACGGACGCTTAGCTCAGAGAATTGTAACGACTCGCCTAAGTTGTAAGGACTCTCTCTGAATAAGATAAGGACGGCTATTGAAAATCTTCCAACGGAGGTAGAGGTTTACCCATAAGACTAGTTGGTCTTAGTGGAGTTCCTCTATAAATACTCGTTTCCATTCTCTTATTCTGTTTCCTGTTAAGTCTATTTTCCGCTGCATCTAAGGACGCCCTTAACCCAGTCAAGGACGCCCATTCTAACCGACTTACGATCCAACATCTTCCTATAGAATACATGAAGTAATTAGAATTTACTACCTCCATCCCATTAAGGGTGCGTTCGGCAAATAAGGTTAGATACTGGTAAGTTAAAGGCCAATTTGCAGGTACAACAACAACAACAACATCTACCCAGGGACTCCCGCAGAAGCAGGATCTGGGGGGTCAGGGCGGGGGCATTCCAAACCTAGATGAAATGCGCCCAAAAACGACCCAAAGGACACAGACCGGCACATTCGACAACCTACTCCGAAAGGTTTTAAAAAAAAAACTACTATGGCTAAAAGAAAAAAGAAAGAAAACGAATAAAGAATCCCAAGACTAAGCTATACCAATGTTATACAAGAGCAAGCCCACAAAGCGAGAAAATAACGGTCACAAAAGAATATACGGCTCCACTTGGCTCCACCAGCAAGCTGTCTAGTTGTCTGCCACGCTGATCTTCTCCCTCCAACTCTTCCTGGATTGCGCCAATTTGCAGGCATGCCCTTAAAAACGTTTGTAATATAAAAAACACTCCAATTTAGGTTAAATATCACAAGGGCGTTTTTTTGGGTATTTCTACAATTAATTTTTTTTTCTAATTGAAAAATTAGAATATACAAAATTACATGAAGTTGGATGGGAGCCTCGAAACAAGCTGAGCCCCCACACCTTTCTGAATGCAAAAGCTCAACCTATGAAAAACAAAAGCTCCGCTCCTGGCATTACAATTTATTTTTTCGTAGAAGACCTAATTGTAGTTCTTCCCGCAAACCGCCATCAACCCTCGGACAACGTCTGTAAATGTCCTTGGCCTCGCTGCTTGTAATTGGTGGATGCGGGAGGCGGCGATGGAGAGGAGGTCCGGCCGATAGAAGGCGGTCCGGTCGACCAGCTCCAGTCGTTGGGAGAGGAAGGGGTGCCCATGGGGCCTTGTGCTTGTGCCTCCGCCGTCGTCTCTTGCTGGTTCGAGATCGGGAGAGTCGCCGACGACGACATTGCTTGGGCGGTGGCCAGAGAGTGTGGTGGGCGGTTGGTTAAGGGATTAGAGAAGCGAAGGTCGTAGGTGGAGACAGAGATGGAGCTGTTGGGGGACTTGAAGGCGAGTAGGGCCTGGGAGCCGACCATGGAAGGGGAGTCAGGGTTGATGAGATGACAGTGGTGGTACAGAGGGCTACGGAGGTTGAAGAGACTCCATTGTTGTACACTAAGGTTTTAGGAGGAACTGAAATGAATAGAGGAGGACTTGGAAATTTTGGGTGAATATCTAATTCTTTTGGATTTCTTAATTATTTTCTAAATAGAAAAAATTAGTAAGATCATTAATTCCTTTAAAATAAAGTTTGTAATTTAAGATTTGGGACATTGATGCCAATTTTTTTAAAAGAAGATATTTTTGCTATTACAAACCCTTTTAAGGGTATAGGTTGATAAAAACACTAAGAAGGTAAATGATAATGATGTTGAAAGTGAGTGTTCGGCTGGAAGGTTTGCTGATTAATCGTTCTTCAGAAAATAAGCATACTTATTTTCAAATAAGATGGGTGATAACTTCTTACTCCGTATTTTTTCAGGTGCTTACAAGTAACAAAATAGTTAATGGGACAAATAAATATCTCAAATTTTAAATTACCGAACACCTCTCCCAAATACTTATAAGTATCATTTAACTTATTTTAACAAATAAGTAATTTATTAGAAGTTTTGTCGAACAAACCCTAAGTTTGTCCGTATTTTCATTTCGAAAAAAGTCAAAAGTTTGTTCACTTCTCCAATCTTTCCATGTTTATCTATATATTTGCACACTTTTACCCTTATCGAATCTCATATATATATAGAGAGAGAGGTAGGTTCTATAGTGAACAATGTTCTATAGAGAACAAGAGAACAAATCTCATCCATTGGATGAGATTTGTAATGGATGGTGAGATTAGCTATGACAATATCCAAAAAAAGAAAATAACAAAAAATCAAAAATAGGAGAGATTTTCTCCCATCATCTACCAATTGTAACTACCATAATTATAATTCTATAAAATCAAAAATTAGGCTACATTGCAGATCCAGAGAGACGCTCCATTGTAGCCTCCAGAAAATCGTCGGCTCCCATTGCAGCCTCCACCACTTCGCCGCCCTACCGTCGCCGCTCAACCTCTCGTCCTAGCGCCTTCCCTCTCCAGGGAGTTTTCCGGAGACCACCTGTCGCCACTTGCCCTGCTCCCCGCCCGACCGGATCCCCCCTCCAGATCTGGGGTTTTGCCCATCCCCCGGATTCCGCCCTAGATCTGGTGCCCGACGTTGGTCGCTTCCCGATTCTACCCGTCGTCGGTGCTCGTCCGTAGGTTCGGGTCCCCTCCCGCCGGCCTCTCGTAGCCCCTAGTCGAACCGCGTCGGACTTTCGCCCCCCATTACCGTTCTTCGAGCTTCGTTCGGGTCCCCTTTCTCCGTCGGAGTTTCGCCCCCCAAGATGTATATATGTACAGTAATATTGTATATGCCAACATGAGGTCTCGTTAGAAGCTACAAGAAGTCTAAAAGGAACCCAAGAATCATCGAAAAAGAAACCCCAAAAGAAGGTTAAGCAATGGAGCAAGTTCGAGCGAAACGCGAAGAAAACAAGGTGCTGTCAGAGGTCGGCCCCGACCCCCCTTTGGTCGGCCGCGACCCCTCTCAGCACGACCTCCCCGAGGTCGGCCCGTGTAATCCTTGCCGCCCAAGTAATGCTTTTTGCGGGATTTTTGAAATTCGAAAAGGGGGACAAAGTGGCAGACTTGACGGCCTTTAAAGTTGACTTTTTTACTTCTATTTAAGGGGCTTTTGGGCTCCTTTTCTAGTTAGCTTTTAATTGGAGAGAAGGAGGCTTGGGTGGGAAGCTTAGGTTAGAGAGGGGGCTCTCTCACTCTCCCTCTTGGAGAGGAGGGAAGTGGGTGGGCGTGGAGGAGTAGAGGAGGAAGATGGAAGACGAAGGTTTGTAGGGTGAAGTTGTGGTGTTTGCAAGGCTTGTAAGTTTGGATCTTTGTTTAATTTAAGTTGTTGTTTTCGATTATGTCTCCCTCTTCTCTTTTGTTGTTTGTGTGTTCGATTATGTGTGAGTTGTCTTCTTGCTAGGGGTGGGGTGAAACCCACCATGAAAGTGCATTTGAGACCTTGATGTATAGATCCTTGCTTGATTTGTAATTTCAGCCCCTAAATCCCTCTTGCATGCTTAAAACCCTTGACGAAAGTTGGGGTATGTTCTTGTTTGCAAACTAATTGAAAGATTATCTTGTGAATTCGGGACTATCCGGGTCAAGACGAAAGTTAAAACCCTAGAAAACAAGTCGGATTGCATGTTAAACACCTTCATGAAAATCGAGGTTTTGATGTGTTCTTTTGTGGCGAAAGTCACCCATGAGATTATGAGTTCAGTTGGTCTTCTATCATTGTTCGAATACATGCTCGTGGTGTGTGAATCCCTGCCCCTAGTTGTTTTTCCCTGTTTTTCCGAAACCAATCTTCGTGCCCAGAAAAGGTCGGCCCCGACCTGCAACTGGTCGGCCGCGACCCCTTTCAGTAGGTGATTTTAGTGTGCTTTCTTGTCCTATCTTAAGTCGGGCTCGACCTCCCTAGGGTCGGCTTCGACCTCCTCCCGAGACGTGTGTTTTTTGTTTGTTTGCTCGATCCGCTTTGTTTTGTTTTGTTTTGCTTTCGTAGTTTGAATGCTAGACTATAGATCTACTAACTCCCGTGGACGATCCTGACTTCGCTATACTCAGCGGGGTCTTGACAAATTTATTTGTTAAGGTAAACCCTACCAACAAATTGGCACCGTTGCCGGGGAGTTAGTTTAGTTTCTTTGTCTAGCTTCCTTTCGGGTGAGGGACTAGCCCAAACGCTTTGTGTGTTTTTGATTTGTTTTATGTTGTTTTTGTTTTAGGTTTGATCTTGCCATGGCGACTTATGAGGACCTTGCTAGAGAATCGGATGATCTTCGTCTCGAAGTGGTAAACTTCCAAAGAGAAAGAGATGCCGAGGCTTATGCATGTGAAAGAGAACGGGAAGCCCGAGCCCACCTCCAAGCACAACCAAACGGCTTCCAAGACGATGCTCTACCTCAACATCAATTTCAAGAGACTTTAGCCGCACCTTATACTTGGGATCCCTTTTGGACAAGTAATGATTATCCCAACTTGGGTTATTATGAACCTCCTAGTTATGAAGAGCCACCATCATGGGTGCAAGGGTTGAAAGAAGAATTCATTCAAGGAATCCATGAAGTGTGCACCGACCTTATAGGAGTTCATCACCAAGGAGGAGATTTCGAAGCGTCTCAAATTCCACAACCCCAAGGGCGATTATCGGGCCACCCCGAGGAGAGCCCGAGAGGTCACATTGACGCGGTTCACTTAAGGAGCGAAAAGAAGTTGCCGGAACACGTGCCCTCTTCTTCGACAACAAAGGCACTTCCCTTCTCACCCAAGAAGGCCGAGGAACCTTCCGTTGAGCATATTGAGCCCTTATCCGAGTCATGTCCTCCACTCATTCTAAGCCAATCATTCCTCATCACGACCGGAGTTATCATTGATGTCAAGAAGGGACTCGTATCATGTTATGATGGTGAAGAGAAAGTAGAGTTCCACTTCGACAATGCTTTGAAAGAGAACCGTGAAGAGGAGATGAAGAATTTGGAGGATGATCCGGAAAAAAGTTTCTTGCTAGATGAGGCCGAGAAAAGCCAAGTTGAGACCCAAGTTGAGGATGGGAGTCTCTTGCTAGGAGAAGGCGAAATTGAGGAGGTTAAGGCACAAGAGGATGAAGGATGGACGGGGTCTTTGCTACCGATGTTGAAACCAAACCCACTCGAGGAGGAATGTGAAGAAAATGTGGTCGGGTTTGGACCTTCATTGACCCCGGATGCTAGCAAAGAGCGGGCCAAGCATGAAGAGATGAAGATCGTCACCCTAGGGCGCAAGGAGATATGGACCTACAAGGACGACTTTGATGAGTATTGTGAGGCGCCACCACAACCACCAAATTGGTTTTATCCTAATCCCTCTCATGAAAATTTTTCTTGTGCTTTTGATAAGTTGAAACGATCCTTGAGTGCTATATTATTTGTTCTCAATTTATCAATATGCTACTTATGCTTTCATGAGGTGTTTTCACAAGACTTTGATAGGTTACTTAGAGCTTTGACGATGTCTGATCATAGAGCTTGAGCGCGGATGCTTCTCTCGCCACACCTTCTTCCAACCTCTCTTCTCATTCTAAGTATGGGGTGGCGATGAGGATATCCGAGCCACTATGGGCTCTCACAACCTCCGACTAATGGGTTACTTCTCGTCTAGCTCAAAGACGTTAAAGAAAGCGCTTTTCGGGAGGCAACCCGTTCTTTCCCTTTTCTTTTCTTTTTTTTTTGGGCTTTTTAGCTTTGGTTAGCGTAATTTTCTTAGTCTAGTCTAGATAGGTAGCTTGTCTTGCATATCCACTAACCTTTTGTAGAAACCCAAGACAACGGAAGTGCATAAGAGGACCGGAACGAAAGACAATGCAAAGAAGGATCTCAGAGAAGGGTCGGCCCCAACCGCCATATGGTCGGCCCCTACCTTCATATGGTCGGCCCCTACCCACTCTAGGTCGTGCCCTACCCTCCCATGCAGCCCAAAACTCGAGCATTGATGAGAACGACACTTCTCCGCCGCCTCACCTCAAAGATGAATCTTCTCCAATTAAACGCTCCAAGTCCAAGTTAGTTTCTCTTTTCTCTCTCTTTACTTTTTAATCAATGGGGACATTGATGTTTTAAGTATGGGGTGGTTTGGGGAAATTGCTTGATTGTGTCATTTGCATGTTGTTTGTGTTCTTCTTTTTGTGTGATTGTGTGTTTGCATATGTGTGTGTGTCTAAGCATGATTGAGTCTTTTCTTTTTGATTTTCATGATGGAAAAATACCTTTGCTAAGATGTCCTAGGATAGTGATTATGAGCATCATCATGTAATTCCTTGTAACTTGCTTTGTAAGATTGCCCGCCATGACTTTGATTTTCGAATCTTGAGCATATAATGAACATTGAGCATGCATGATTCTAAGTGAGAAGCAATCCAACAAATTGAACCTAAGTGAGAAATCTTTTGGCCACGAGGAATGTATGTTTTATTCCTTAGTTTTTCATGTGTGATTTTTACTCTTCCAAATGCATTTATCACTTGACAATGGCGTGCTTATTTGAAATTTGAAACCGATGGAGATATATTCATTACTTGTTAGATCAAATGATATCGAACTTATTTTCATTAGCCTTTTCTCTCCTTTTCATCTTACCTATGCATGATCCCTTGATTTGAAGCCCTTGTTTGAGCCTTAAGCCTTATTTCTAGCCCCACAAAAGTATCCTAGCCATTATAAGCTTGACCCCATTAATTCGGGAATTAGGACTTAGAATGGGTGGTGATGTTGATGTGGATGAGGGGTGAAGATGAAGAGATTGTGAAGGTGGAGAATAGAGGAGTTGTCTTAAGAACAGAATGAAAAAAAAAAGGAGTTTTGGCTCGGTAGCACAAGTGTGAGGGGCGTGTAAGCCCTCAGTCAAGGGTCGGGGCCGTCCTCCTATGGGTCGCAGCCGACCTACACCAGGCCCTTCAAAAAAAAATGTGTTTGAACAAATGCTAGAGTCAAGGCTTCTTCGTAAAGAAAAGATAAAGGGATAGGCGAAGTGATGTGTGCTTTGAAAGAATAAGCGTTTGGTGTTAGAAGGAAGAAAGAAGAGTTGGTTGAGTGTAGTTGAGTTTTGAAGTCTAGGAGTCTAGGTTCCCAGATTCATTAGCACCACAAGACCAAATTATTCCACACCCTTCGAAATACCGAGCCCCATTACAACCCGGCCGAATGAAACTTATTTGAAGTCTTCATTGAGCCACCTAAGTTCTTTAGATGATTTAACTTGTTTTGATTTCTTCGGTAGAGAATTTTGAATATAATTTCCATTGTCTATGAGGTTTTGCATTTGGAATTGCGTTTGAGTGCTCATTGACATATCCTAAACACTTGAAAGTGAGTGAAACACATTGCCTTTGTGAGGTTGGATTGTTATTGCTTACAATGCACACATGTGTGCTATGATATTGAAGTTATTCGCTCATCATTCTACTTGTGCTTACCTTTTCCTTAGAGGCATTCTTGAGCTTGTTATTTGGTAGTGATGCATGTGAGTTATTGCTTGAGGACAAGCCTAAGTATGGGGTATTTTGATGTCGTGCTTTTTAGTTAGATTTCATAGGTTGTTTTCTAGTTTGATTTGCATATTTTCCTATGTGTATGTGTGTTTTGCATAAGATTTCCACTCTCTTTCGAGAGTTGGAGTCGTTTGTGTTTGCATTTGTGTTTTGTAGGTATTTGGAGCATTTTAGAGGAGCTTTCGAACTTTTCCGAGCATTCTAGGAGATGACAGTGTTGCGGTGTTCGTAGTCAAGTCAAGTGGAGCTTTTCAAGGATTTCAAGGATGGATCTTCAAGACAAAAAGTGTCTCAAAAGAAGCTACAAGAAGTCTAAAAGGAACCCAAGAATCATCGAAAAAGAAACCCCAAAAGAAGGTTAAGCAATGGAGCAAGTTCGAGCGAAACGCGAAGAAAACAAGGTGTTGTCAGAGGTCGGCCCCGACCCCCCTTTGGTCGGCCGCGACCCCTCTCAACACGACCTCCCCGAGGCCGGCCCGTGTAATCCTTGCCGCCCAAGTAATGCTTTTTGCGTGATTTTTGAAATTCGAAAAGGGGGACAAAGTGGCAAACTTGACAACCTTTAAAGTTGACTTTTTTACTTCTATTTAAGGGGCTTTTGGGCTCCTTTTCTAGTTAGCTTTTAATTGGAGAGAAGGAGGCTTGGGTGGGAAGCTTAGGTTAGAGATGGGGCTCTCTCACTCTCCCTCTTGGAGAGGAGGGAAGTGGGTGGGCGTGGAGGAGTAGAGGAGGAAGAAGGAAGACGAAGGTTTGTAGGTGAAGTTGTGGAGTTTGCAAGGCTTGTAAGTTTGGATCTTTGTTTAATTTAAGTTGTTGTTTTCGATTATGTCTCCCTCTTCTCTTTTGTTGTTTGTGTGTTCGATTATGTGTGAGTTGTCTTCTTGCTAGGGGTGGGGTGAAACCCACCATGAAAGTGCATTTGAGACCTTGATGTCTAGATCCTTGCTTGATTTGTAATTTCCACCCCTAAATCCCTCTTGCATGCTTAAAACCCTTGACGAAAGTTGGGGTATGTTCTTGTTTGCAAACTAATTGAAAGATTATCTTGTGAATTCGGGACTATCCGGGTCAAGACGAAAGTTAAAACCCTAGAAAATAAGTTGGATTGCATGTTAAACACCTTCATGAAAATCGAGGTTTTGATGTGTTCTTTTGTGGCGAAAGTCACCCATGAGATTATGAGTTGAGTTGGTCTTCTATCATTGTTCGAATACATGCTCGTGGTGTGTGAATCCCTGCCCCTAGTTGTTTTTCCCTGTTTTTCCGAAACCAATCTTCGTGCCCAGAAAAGGTCGGCCGCGACCCCTTTCAGTAGGTGATTTTAGTGTGCTTTCTTGTCCTGTCTTAGGTCGGCCTCGACCTCCCTAGGGTCGTCTTCGACCTCCTCCCGAGACGTGTGTTTTGTGTTTGTTTGCTCGATCCGCTTTGTTTTGTTTTGTTTTGCTTTCGTAGTTTGAATGCTAGACTATAGATCTACTAACTCCCGTGGACGATCCTGACTTCGCTATACTCAGCGGGGTCTTGACAAATTTATTTGTTAAGGTAAACCCTACCAACACTTGGTTCCTTGATGGGGCTCGGGCCGAATCACATCATCCTCCCCCAGTTGGGAAGGATTCGACCTCGAATCTCATTGGCCTATAAGATAATCAGACGAAAACCATAGAAATAATACATGCAATATAGGATATATAAGCATAACATAATTTCCAAGTTCTAGATGATATGACATCCTACAAGCATAAGCCCGACGACTTTTCTTTTTGGGCCTATATCGATTTAGATCAATCAAATTTTTGGATTGATACAACATTGTAATATGATGAGCTATATGCATCCTAGATGAAATATGTTGAGAAAGGGAACTATGATGGATGCATGAATATTTAATCGTTGATGTGACATAGGCATGAAATAATGTGAAATAAGTTTCATGTTTTGTATGTGTCACACCCAATTCATAATCAGTAGTAAAGTATGAAGGAGTTGAGAAAACTTCCCTAAAGGATGAACCCCCTTCATGCTTGAGAGTTGATGCGATGAGCTCATCGGTTGAAACACTTCCAACGGAAGTGGCACACAGGTTAGACTCCCTAGATATGGTCGGCCCAATGGGGTTTGGCTCATCGTCTTTTATAACAAATGATTCCACGGGCCAAGCCGATGCAAGTCTCGGGTGAGCATCCATCCAAGGAGTGGGCATGGAATTCAAGAAGCTAGGAAGGGTGGATGGTGGAAGCTCTTTGGTCTTTGGTATGAACTTAATGGTTTTGGGCATTGAGACCACGCCACCCTTGGTCTTCGAAGTACCAACATGTAGTGACTCACTTGGGTGGTCCACTTGGGACTTTGGTTTTGGGCCTACGTCGTTGGTGACTTCGTCGATCTCTCCAACACCTTTTCCGTGAAGCTTTTGGACTTGGTAGGGCTCTATATAGATGTCCTTGGAGGGTGACAGGCCGCCCAATGGAGAGGCCTCCTCCACGAAGTCCTCTTCGTCTGGGCTCATGAGGTCCTCCAACATGACGAAGTCATTCACCTCATTTAGGCCATTCATCTCTTTTGGCTCGATGGTCCCCTCACTCGGACTCCCCACCGTGAGCATGTCTTCACTTGAGCCTTTCTCAAGGCTCGAGGCAATTTCTTCCTTATTGGAAATTTCAGCGACCTCTACTCGCCTTGGTATGCCACACTTAGTGGTGAATTGAGAGGGTTGGGCCAAGGGTGCACCTTGGCTGAAAGGGCTCTTGACCTCGCAATGGACCTTAGGTCTCACATTCTTAACCCATTCGTCCTTGGCCTTGCTCAAGTCGATCTTCTTCCCATAAGGCAACTCAAAGATCGTTTCTAAGTCGGGTTGAGTTGCGGGTAGGTGGCCTTGTCCCTCAACCGGCCTTGAATAGTCGACACATGAAGCTTGAGTCGTTGGTTGAACTCTCTTAGACTCAAGTCTTGTCTCTTGGACCCTCGACTGTGGCTTTGGTAAGATAGGTTCAAATCTTGAAGGAGCAAACTTGGTGGAATATTTTCGATGCTGATACTCGTACTCCTTGTTAAATTCTTGTATGACATACGAGATGGGCATTCTACTCCCAAGTCTATGCCTCTTAACATATAGACGGAGGTCAGAGTTCAAACCACCAATGAATTTAGTTAAACACACCTGTCTTTGAAGAGGTGACTTGAAAAGAACATAAGTTCTGACAACTCTTCGTAGTATGCCAGGGGAGAGCGATCACGTTGCCTACACCTATCCCATCTAACTTAAAGGCGCGATCTATAATCATGAGGGATGAAGGAACTTCTAAGGACGGTTTTGAGTTCCTCCCAAGTGTGGATCGGTGGATACCCAAAGTAGGTACAATCTGCATCATACTCTCTCCACAAATCATATGCATTTTCTTCAAAGCAACGGATGGCAAGAGCCACTTCTTGCTCGTCCGTACATTCGTAGTAACTGGAGAAGCGCTCGATTTTCCACTCCCAGACCAGGTACTTGACAAAGTCTGGACCTCCATGGAAGGGTTGGAGTGTAGGCTCTCCTTTAAGATAGTGGTCCATTATAATCTAACAGCACAAAAGACGACAAACACGGAACTAGTAAGGGTTAGCATAGTCCAATGACACACAAGTGTTTGACTCGATGTGTTTGTTTTCATGTGCACTCCCTCACAACTCCAAACTCCCTCCGGTAACTTGGAGAAACCGGGTGGTTAACTCCAAGTTTTCCAAACCTCACCCGATGTCTCCCGCTCACTCTCGAAAAGCGAATAAATTAGGAGGACTAACTCGTGTTTGACTCGGTTTCTATGTGGCGCTCAACCTCACTCGCTCTAGTATAGATGATTCTCTCGCCACAAAAGTCTCGTGTCAAGAGGTTATCATCCACGCATCCAAGAGAACGACACCGAGTAGGAATCAAAGGGCAAGCGACTCGAGCTTGTGGGCGAGTATTTACTGGTCCCACAAGTCGGGCGTCCAGCTGCTCGGGGCTCGGGAAAAACGGACCAAGGCTCGACCTTCCCTTCTCGTTCTATTCTTTCTTCTTTCTTTTTTTTCTTTTTTTGCACAAGGGAGATATACTATATCTCGTTTTTTTTTCTTTCGCGCTAACCAAGAGAAGTACTACTTCTCGTTTCGTCTTTTTTTATTGGTGAGACCTATATCACCTCTCTTTTTTTTGAAGACAAGAGAGGTACTACCTCTCGTTTTTTGGGTTTGTGCCGTGTGGGGCGTTGCCAAATGAACCCGAAGTTGATCATGTAGTAGCTTAGCCCGTTGCCGTGTCAAAGGTCCGGGCAAAGGGTTTGTTTCCTTAGACGAAGCCGACCTTGTAAAAGGTCGTGTCCGACCTTTGGATGGGTTCCCTTGAGAGCGCCTTAAAGCAGCACCGAACCGCACCTCGGCATCAAGGACACCGGCATGATGATCTGCGTCGTGCAAGAGGTGCCTCGAAGTGGTACCGGGCAGGGCACCGGCGTCATGATGTGCGTGCGCCAAAGATGAGTGCCTCGGTGCCAAGCGGGGTGCGGCCACAATTGGGCCTTGGAACGAGGCCTCGGCTAAGGATATCATAGGCCATGGTGCGCCCAAGGCCGTTAGTAAAAGTAGAGGCGGGGCCATGTCTGGAGGCGGCTTGGTTCCTTGATGGGGTTCGGGCCGAATCACATCATTAGCTTCCTCTTATACTCTCGCAAGATTTGGAAGGCGTCTCGTAGGTGACTGATGTGATCCTCCGCCTTCAACGATTTGACGAGCATGTCGTCAATGTAAACCTCCATGGTATCCCCTAGGTTTTCCTGAAACATCTTATTAACCAATCTCTGGATAGTAGCACCTGCGTTTTTTAATCCGAAAGGCATAACTTTATAACAATAGGTTCCTTGATTAGTTAAAAATGTCGTTTTCTCTTGATCCTCAGGATGCATCATTATTTGATGATAACCACTAAACACGTCCATGAATGTTAACAACTCCTGTCTTGCCGTCGCATCCACCATTGCATCAATGTGAGGCAATGGGAATGAGTCTTTAAAACATGCTTTGTTTAAATCAGTGAAATCGACACAGACGCGCCACTTTCCATTTTTCTTCTTTACTACTACCACGTTTGCTAGCCATTCGGGGTACTTGACTTCTTGGATTTTACCAGACTCAAGTAAGGACTTTACCTCGTCGTTGATTACCTGATTTCGCTCAGGAGCGAATTTACGTCTTTTCTGTTTTAGAGGTGGCATATTTGGATTGACGTTCAAGGCATGAGTGATCACGCCTGGGTCTATTCCGATCATGTCTTCATTTCCCCAAGCGAAACAATCTTTGTAGGATCGTAAAAACTCCACCATCCCTTCTCGCAAAAGTTGGCTCTAGATTAGCTCCGATTCTGACCTTCTTTGAAGGTTCGGAAGGATCAAGGGCTACTTCTTCAAGCTCTGGCGCCTTTGGCTTTACGTAGAAGGATGGAGTCTTACCGTCCTTTAATTGCTAATCGGACATTTGCTTGCTGGTCTCCGGCTTTGAAGTCTTGGAAGTCGTCGTCTTCATTGTCACTGAGTAACATTCTCTTGCGAGTTTTTGTTCTCCTTGAATTTCTTGTATCCCCCAGGGAGAGGGAAACTTCACACATTGATGATAAGTTGACGGAATTGCTTTCATCCCGTGAATCCAAGACCTGCCCAAAATAACGTTAAAGGGTGAGGGACAATCTAGCACTTGAAATTTTACTTGATAATTTACTCCCTTAGCAATGGTTGGCAGGGAGATTTCCCCAAGCGTGTTGCGTGATTTTCCGCTGAATCCTACTAAAATCGTAGACTTCTTGACGATGTCGTCGAGTCCAAGACCTAAGCTGTACAACGCATCCAACATAAGCAAGTTAGTAGAGCTTCCATTATCAACCAAAATGCGTTTAACAAGGAAATTCGCAATCGTTAAAGATATTATTAAACAATCATGATGGACTTCCTCCTCTTCGACGTCGTCGAAGGTAATGGGCATGATGGCGTGGCTGGCAGGTGTAGGAGCTTTGGGGCTTTCTCGTCTGGCTTCTCTCACGATCCTCTTAGCTGCGGAGTAGGTCACGCCACTGACATCCGAAACCCCAGTAATGACGGTAATCACTCCTGCATGCTTAGGGGAAACGGGCTTCTGGGCTCTTTCTGTGTTTCTGGCTAAGTGCTCCCTGCCTCGCTCGGATATCAACTCTCTGAGATAACCCTTCCTCAGCAATTCGACTACTTCCTTCCTTAGCGCGATGCATTCCTCTGTCGTGTGGCCGTGATCAAAATGAAAGTCGCACCACCTTGACTCATCCTTACGATGGTGTGGTATGTCTTTCTTTCGTGGCCACTTGACAACATTTCATATCGTGCTAAGGAGTCTGACAATCTCTGTCGCGCTAACTCGGAAGTTGTGATGAGACAACTCGGGAGGCAGTGGGACATTCACGCTCTTCTTTGCATATGACGCGTTAATGGTCGGCTTGGAATGCGGTGAATGATGAACGGCTGGAGGGTATGGAACGTATCGAGCCTCCCGCTTACCCTGCCGTCGGTCATTACGCTGAGGACTTGCTCCTTTCTCAGCAAATAGGTCATCCTCCTCCAAACGAACATGAGTTAACGCCTTAACCTACACTTCATCAAAATTAGAGCAAGGATATTTCGTCAGTTCTCGATATAATTCAGGATTTTGGGATGATATCCCTCTTCGAAACGCTTCTACGGCCGTTGCTGCATCACATCCTTCGATTGTTACAAGTTCCTCGTTGTAACGACTGAGGAACGCCTTCAAAGATTCGCGCGGTTTTTGGACTAGACGATATAAGTCGTTGGATCGCTTTTTTGCGTGCCGACTGCTTGCGAACCTGATCCTGAACTAATCAACCAACTCAGCAAAAGATGAGATACTTCCAAGTGGTAAATGAGAATGCCAGTTTAGTGCGGGACAAGACAACGTGTTCCCGAACCATCGGCACATAACGATTTCCTTCATATCGAAGGCCACCGTGCTAATGTTCATGGCTTGTTTAAAAGCCGCAATATGTTGGTCGGGATTGGTGATCCCTTCATATTTTGGAATTTCAGGGACGTGATAGTTCTGGGATATGTTAACTCTCGCGATGGCAGGTACAAAGGGGGAGTCGGTGTAACTATCTCGCCTTTCTACCGCTATCGGTTGAAGAGCTCCCGGGACCTGAGTGATTCGGTCCTCTAGAGCTCTGAGGCGTTCTCTCAGTTGAACGACCTCAATACTTTCCCGTGTTGTCCCCAATGTGTTACCAATTACCTGGTTACCTGTTGATGGGCCGGCGTCATTGGGAGTAACAAGGTTGAGTGATTCAGTCCTCCAGAGCTCTGAGGCGTTCTCTCAGTTGAACGACCTCAATACTTTCCCGTGTTGTCCCCGATGTGTTACCAATTACCTGGTTACCTGTTGATGGGCCGGCGTCATTGGGAGTAACAAGGCTGAGTGATTCGGTCCTCCAGAGCTCTGAGGCGTTCTCTCAGTTGAACGACCTCAATACTTTCCCGTGTTGTCCCCGATGTGTTACCAATTACCTGGTTACCTGTTGATGGGTCGGCGTCATTGGGAGTAACAAGGCTGGGGTCTTCCATATCCAAACGCCGAGCAACATCATTTATTACGTCACTCCTACGATGGTGTGCCGGAGCCGATTGTACCTGAGATCGAAACAAATCACGTCCACTAGTTAGGGATTCGATTTGTTTTCCATAAATTTCAGTAAACTTAGAGTTAGCCTTCTTTTGGCTATCCAACTCCTTTTGGAGTGCAAGCATGGTTGCGCGGATTTCCGCGATGGCACTCGACTCGGCCGCCTGCCGCTCGGAGTTGTCGTTGACGATTGCCTCCTCATTGGCGGGCAATTCACGATGGTTATCTCTATCATTGCCGTTGACGGTGTTGTTAGGGTTGTTTTCGTTGTTGTTGTTGTCGTCAAGGCTTTGATTGTCGCCGGAGTCATTGACTTGGTTGTTGACAGGCTCGAGATCTCCTACATGGCTATGAGTAGTATCCATGTTGATGAAGATTCGGTAGCTTGCTAAGGTGTGACTTCTTTTTTGGCTAGGGCCCCACGGTGGGCGCCAATTGTTTTGGGCGAATTAACCGCGTAAACGCGTTACTTCGCTACAATGAGGGAATCCTAGTCACAAAGTCGTCACAACGCGTTAGAAGCAATGAACAAAAAGCAATTAGTAAATTTGACAAGTACGAGAGTAGTGAAAATAATGTGAATAGCGAGTAGAATTGTATTGATCGTTTGACTGTTGCTTCGGGTACAAACACTTTGACTCAAACACACAAGATTTCTAAGCACAAAGAAAGAATAATCCAATAGAAGGCAAGAACAAAGGTTTTGGTAAGTATTGCTCAAGAGATTATGAGTGCAGAAATCGTGTCTTCTAGGTATCGTTCCTTCCTTAAATAGTGGAGCCTCTATCCCATTTTGAACTGTTGACAATTGCTCCCCTAAATCCCGCAAATCTCGCCCTGCCATTATAATTCCGTTCATTACTTTCATCCCATTGCAACATTAACCATATGCGAAATTAGCGGATTCTATCAATTGGTTTGCAAGTGACAGATCCGACAATGGGCTTCTATTCTCATACTTTGTGGGCTTGAATTCTGAACGGCCCAACATAGACTATAATGACAAAATAACGATCTTTTGTGACTGCAAATGGTGCACGAAGATAATATTAAAAATAATATCTGTTTTTCTATTGCATACTCACAGTAAAATAATCCAAGCAATATATCTAAAAATATGGCGACAACAATACAAGACTACAATATTTCATGATATTCACAACATCCTTCGAGGATTCAGGCAGGTTCAGATCTTCCATTGCTATCGAGAGTGTAACCAAGCTGCAGATTTTCTGGCCAAACACGAAATTCCAGACTCCTTCTTGGACTATTTCAACAACTTCACTAATTCCCCCTCCTCAACAAGGACGTCTGTAAACCCAGAAGCTTGGACTCCGGAAACTTTTTTTCTCCTGAAGGAGTTTAGTAAAATCATCCGAAAGGATGATTTAGGCTGGCCCTATCTCAGAAAGGGAGCCTAATGCTTATCTTGTTAAAAAAAAAAAACAAGACAAGACTACAAGTATGAATAATTGTGATTGTATGCATTTTAAAAAATGTTCAGCGCATTTCGTGATAGTTTGTACGTGTAAAAGTGTGGTGTTTTAATCCTAACCCGATTCAGACGAGTCAACCCAGAGACAATAATTTGAAGCGGTGAAACATACTCCCTCCGTTTCAATAAACATGTCGTTTTAGCCATTTGCACATATATTAAGGAAGCTATTAAATGGACTAATATACCCCTAATTATTACCTCACTTTTTTACTTTATTGAAAACCACTACTAATAAACTGATAATGATTACTCCCTCCGTCCCATAATGTTTGTCCACTTTCCTAATCCGTCGTCCCAAAATGTTTATCCACTTTCCTTTTATATCAATAAGATTCTTCCAATCTTACCCCTATCCAATCTTTAAATTTAAATCCATTATCCAACTTTTCTACCTACTTTATCTCTTTTCAACTTTTTTTCCCTACAAACTTACAAAAATACCCCTATTCAATCATATCTTCTACCCATTTTAACCCACTTTTTCATTTTCCAATACCACTTTATACCTTGCATTAAAAACCGCAAAAAGCGTCCTTTTGGACGAACATTATGGGACGGATGGAGTATAAGGGTAAATCTGTAAAATAAATGCCCAAAAATGTAAAACGACATGTATTTTCAAACAAAATTTTAGAGCTAAAACGACGTGTTTATTGAAACGGAGGGAGTAACGAATAAACAGATGGGTGGGCCCACAGTCCCTAAACGTACCAACAGACGGCGTCAAACAGACGGCGTGAACAACAAGCTGTCCGCCAACAATACGCAGCCGCCCCCCACGGGGCGCGTGGATCGATTGACTAATTTGCCCCTTGTTTGGAGGCAGTTACGTGTCGAACAAAAGCGCGTCCTTCACGTCACTCCACCAGGCGGGGCCCACTCCACCGAAGCAGCCTCGACTGTCACTATCACGCGCCCGCTCCGCTCACCTTCCGAAGGGGAGGGTTGAAACTTGAAAGGATGCGACTCCACGTGATCGCGTGACACGTGTCATCATCTGGTTCACCGCACGTCGCCGTCCGGTCCGGACACGCTAAACGTGACACTCGTGGATCCGGTTTGGATTCTCGAAACGGAGCCGACGGGACACCCGGCGGAAGACAATTGGCCACCGCTTTCTGTGGGACCGATCCGGAAACACTGACTTTGCTGAATTGTGGGCACCAGTAGCTCTTCTAAATTATTCTTCGGGAATTAGGATAAGCCGACAAGATACATCTCGGTAATTTTTTTTTGCACACTAAATCAACTTGTTAAATCCGCGAAGATCTCATAAAAAAATAACACTCCCTCTTTATTTTAGTACTACTTTAGATTCAAAGAAGATATTCATTTTTACTCAAAAAAACGAGTTATTCATTTATATATTTCACACTTAAGAAAAAATTGTTTTTTCTACGATCATGACAGAGATAATTATTAGAGATATAAATAAATACAGATGAGGGAAAATGTTAAATGGACAAATATTGTGAAATAAGAACAAATCATCATATAGACAACTATTTTGTAACGAGAGAATTTTTTTTATAACTTAACTTTTACATATGAATCTATTAAAACTCGGTCTTATAAAAAAAAAAGATCCAATCAAATTGATAATGTTTTGGGTTTTAAAACCGATTTGAAATCAGTGGGTTAATGAAATGAGTAAACCCAATTGATCGAGTTGAAAACTTGGAATCCGGATCTCAATGAGCTAACCCGTTTCATTATATTTTTAGAACAATGAGGTTCACTTTGAATATTATACTATATCTTATTAAAAAAATTGAATAATACTCCAACAATTTATTACGAAATATGCAAGGACAGGTGGAGGGAGGGGATTCGAGTGTTGGATAGCTAGACCCTATCCTGACTGGCAAAGTTTAGTTCTTAGTTGTTAGTTTCTGGTTTTGTCTGTCGTTTTGTTTTGTGCTTTGTTTCGTTTCGTTTTCTGTGTTTTGTGCCTTGTGTGTTTTTGTTGTTTTGTGTTGTGCTTTGTACGCGTCTTTGTGCTCCTATGCTGAACTACTGGGTCTTTTGAATGCACCCTTTTTGCGCTAGCCAAGGGTGCCCCCAACCTGACCCCCTAGATTCCCCGAACGGGGAATTACACTGTGATATCGTTGTTGTTATTCTCCAAATCGTTTCGTAATTTCTCCAAAATTAATATAATACAAACCTACGGGTTTTAACCAGATTTGGTTTAGTTCAAGCCTCTCGGTTTGGAACCAGACAAACCGTCATTTTGTTAGTATTCCATATTCTCGAACCTTAATCCAAACTTTTATTTGGCAAGACCGGCGGTTTCAACTGACAAAATAGTCACTTAAGTTAGCCCAAAGACTATTCTCCTAATCGTTTGGCAATTTCTCTAAAATTAATATAGTACAAGTCAACGATTTTTAACCGATTTTGGTTTAGGTTCAAACTTCAAACCTCTCGGTTTAGAACCAGCTAGCCAAACCACCATTTCATTGGTATTCCGTATTCTCGAACCTTAATCTAAATCTTTATTCGGTAAAACTGGCGGTTTAGGTTCCCGTCCAATTTCAATGAAGGTTTGGCCAGTTTGAGCCGAACTGGTTTGACGATTTATTCCGATTGAGACACAAATCTACTTAGTATATAGTGGTTATGTGGTGAAATCTAAAGTAGCTGCCTAGTAAGATGTCCTATTAATAAAAAGGCGAAATACATATACAAACCCCTAACCTTGCAATAAATAGGCATTTTGAACCCCTCAATTTTCAACTTTGTCAATTTGGCCCCGAAACTTAACAATTGCGACCTATTGGGCCATTGATTGATGATTTTCACGGGTGACATACACATACGGGACCCTGAACTTTCAACTTTGTCAAATTGACACCTGAACTTTACCTTCATGACCTATTGTATCCTTGGTTGATGATTTTCACGAGAATTATTTTACAGTATGTAGCATGCATGTGTATGTCATGTTATACAAACAAGAGGTTCACCTAATTAGCTAATTTATTTTTTAACCATATCAATTTTTTCAATGCCTTGAATGGAACTAAAAAAATTGTTCCCTCCATCCGTAATTATTTATCCCTTTTCTTTTTTAAATTTATAAAGAAATAAGAAGAAACATTTAAAAAGGAGTTAATATAGCCTTGCTCGACCCGAACCCCTTTCCCTGAATATCAGGAATATTTTCCCAAAAAAAAAAAAGGAAAAAAAAAAAAAAAAAAAAAAAAAAAAATAGGAGCCAGGAAGAATGGATGGAGAAATAGACAGCACAAGGAAGAAGAGCCCATTTGCCTTGCTCGACCCGAACCCCTTTCCCTTTCTCTCTCCTGTGGCGATCGATATGGCGATTTTTAGAAACCCTAACTATTCAAGCCTCAGCCTGAAAATCCAGCCCCCCTCCCATCAATCCTTTAGATGGGCGTTGATCCTCCTCCTCCAAATCTCCTCTAGAAATCTTGCTTTTGACAAACCCGAACCTTTGTTCTTCGTTGCTCAAGTGAAAGCATGGAGACTTGTCTCCCCAAAATTACCCAATCTGATTTTATTCAAGAAGGGGGCTTATGATACATCAAAGATGCGCGTAGTTAACATCTGGTCAATCAATTGGAGGAGGAGACATAAAAATCAGCAAAATCAAGGGCCAAAATGGAGGAAACATTGCAACCTAACCCTAAGTGGCGAATCAGTACCCTCAAGCCGAAGAAGAAGGGGAGGTTTGGAGGGTGAACCACTTGATGGAAGGCTGGGAGCGAAGGAAGGAAGTCTGGGTACGAAGAGGGTGAGGGTGGGCGAGCTGGCTTCCCTCCCCAAATCCCACCACAACGAAGAAGGCGACCGGTATATCGTCGCCGGAAGAAATACAGTGGAACAAATCGTTCATCACACAAGGTATATTCACATGTTACACCCACTTTTGTTTACTTTGGTTGACGAACAAGGGATTATTTGTTTGATGACTACCCTTAAATGGAAACAAGCCGAGGAGGCAATCACCCAAGCCGAGGAGGCATCTAACTCAGCTGCAAAGGCAGTGCGCTGTCAAGAAAATTTCTATTCGAACAATATAAAATCTGCATCTAATAATATCGAATTGTCGCCCGATATATATACTTCTTGTGAACTAACAAATGCTTTTTGGCTTGAATCTTGGGACATTCTGATGGGAGGCTTGATAAGTGTAGACCTTATGAAAAAAAGGCAATTTATGAGCTCTAAGATGATGATGCTCCATGCCAAAACTTGTCCAATGACTTGCTGGAAACAACCTCAAAGTCCAAGGTGTATTATCTCCCCCTGTTCTACTTGCATCTTTAAATATAATGAAAAGGTTAACCTTATTATCAAATCTGTATATAAGTCGAACCCCTCTAGAAAAATGGTATATGAAAATTTCTATCCATCAAATGCACTGCAAGTGTTTGTTTTAAGTGTTCTGATAGCGTGTATGACAATATTTGCTTCAGTTTGGTGTGTTGATGATTCCATCATGAAGAAAGACAAATTTGGTATGAATGACCTCAACTCTGAAATGGTTTCCAGTAAGAAAACCTTTGTGGAACAATCGCTTCTAGCTAAAACACTTTTACAGACTGAACCCGAGCCCACTATGGTCGAGGAGACCACAAGTAGTGGTGTTTTAACAAACACATCAAAGAAGGCCGCTATGGTCGAAACTCTGACTACAACAACACCTTTGTACTGGTTTCCTATGACCAAATCTGCTACTAAGCATGCTGATGATAACTTGGTCTGGCTCTCCCTCGTCAAATCCTCGACTCCCTCCTTGGTAATTACTCAAAGAACTCAAGAACTACGAGTTTATTATGATAAACGAAGATGTGATGTAACGTGTGGTGAAAATCTACTTTTTGCTACAATTTTGGTTACGCTAGCTAAAAAGAGCATGACTCCAAGAACTTTGGGATTAAGCAGTGCTCCTATCACTACTACAATTTGGGTTACTTTTTGTTTGTGTATGACATTTTATCCTAAACTTATGCCTTGTATGATACTTATGAACCATGTGCATGGTAGTGCTTATGAAAGAAATTATTATGCTGTTAGCTCTTATTGTCCGAATCCTATGTATCATTGCATTAATTTGAACCTCTGTGTGCATAAGTTGAAATTTTGGAGAAGGCAGAAGCACAAAATAAGTGGATCTCTCCTAAAATGTGGTAGCAAAGCAACGTTCGTAGCATTAAGTATCAACATTCTGGAAAAAATTGAGAGGTTGGAGGATAAGCTCAGGACGAAATTAGTTAAATCCCTGATAATGATGGAAAAGGATTGGTCTAATGACATCAGCACACTCTTCCTAGCCATTGGTGTACAATCCTACCCGACCACCGAAAATACAAGGAGAACAACTTATAATATGAAACAAAAAAGAAACCAATGGGACAAGCCCATATGTCAAGGTAAAATAAAATCCAAATGAAAGTCGCTGTATGGAACTGTAGAGGTATGGGTCGGAAGTCGTTCTGGCCGGAAATTGACTCATTTTGTAAAATTGAGAAGATTCAGCTCATGGCTATTGTCGAAACAAAGACGGAAACACCACCAGAGGACTCCCAATGGCGCAGGGCTGGATTTGATAACCTCATTTGGACCCCGGCCAATGGAAGAGCAGGAGGGATAGGAGTAATGTGGAAAGATTACCAACTAACAAACGAACTGATTGAACCTCTAGCCCAGGAAGGAAGATTCACGATCCTAAAATATACAAACTTGTCAACCAACTATATAATAGCCATTTGCATCGCATATGCACCACCAAATGAAGCAGATAAAGACGAATTTTGGAACCTCATTACAAGCACCATCAACTACATAAATCTACCGACAATTGTAATGGGAGATCTCAATGAGATCCAAGATCCTAGTGAAAAAAAGGGAGGTGTTGAACCAAACCCATCAAGATTTAAAAGACTAACGGACTTCAAGAATGCGTGCGACCTTTATGAAATACCGACTCAAGGGAATGCCTTTACCTGGCGTAAAAATCGAACAGAAGTTAACAACACCTATGAAAAACTAGACCGAACCCTTGTCAGCAACCACATTCTGCAATGGTTCCCTTCCATTACAACGAAAAACTATGCATTCGCCGCCTCGGATCACTGCCAAATTGCAATTGAACTTACAAACTCAGAGATATACAAAGCAGCACCTTTCAAGTTTGAAAAAATGTGGATGCAACGAAAAGATTTTAGAAACATAGTAAAACAAGCCTGGCGAGTATCTTTTCCAGGGTCAAACATGTTTCAACTAGTTAAGAAAACACACCTCCTAAAGCTTCATGCTAAAAGATGGAATAAGTCAACCTTTGGGAACACATTTGAACAACTCAAAAATATAGAACAAAGTCTAATACAAATACAGAACCAAATCCAAATATCCCCCACCCCTCTGACAATTCAAAAACAAAACAGACTAATCCATAAGAAAGAATGTATCCTGAACTTCCACAAGACCTACTGGAAGCAAAGAGCAAAAATAAAACACGTAAAACTCGTGGACACAAATGCAGGATACTTCCACAAAATTGCAAATGGTAGAAGAAATAGGAAGATAATAAAGGAAATACGAACGACAGACGGTACACAAATTATTGGGGAAGCCAACATTCGAACAGAAATAAGAAGAGATTTTCAAATCCGATATAAAAAGGATCAGACCAACCAGACACTACTTGAACAACATCTTAGCCTCATCACTTCTGAAGTCTCCCCTGAAGACAATGAAAACTTAATACAACCAGTGACGAACCAGGAGATCAAAAATGCCATAATGCAAATAGGCACAGAGAAATCTCCGGGACCAGACGGGATGTCCTCTGGCTTCTATAAGAAATACTGGAGCATTGTCGGTCCTTCAGTAATCAAGGCTGTTAAAAGTTTTTTCCACTCAGGTAAAATTTTAAAACAGATAAACCATACTTTCATAACTTTACTACCCAAGAAAGATAATCCGGAATCAACAAACCACTATAGACCGATTAGTCTATGCTCAACAATTTATAAAGTCATCGCGAAAATTATAACGGAGAGATTAAAAGCGATAATGAACAAAATCACTCACCCACTACAAGGTGCATTTGTAGCAAAACGAGCGATACAGGATAATGTACTCATTGCACATGAAATATTCCATTCCTTTAGGGGGAAGAAAGGTAAAGAAGGATGGATGGCCATTAAGCTAGATATGGAAAAGGCTTATGATCGGGTAGACTGGGGTTATTTATTTACAGTCATGGAAAAATTTGGATTTTGCGAAAGATTCATGGGGTGGATAAAAGAATGTATAACGACGGTATCGTTCTCAGTGTTGGTAAACAATGGCACTACGGACCTCTTTCTCCCAGAAAAGGGCCTTCGACAAGGAGACCCACTCTCACCCTTCCTGTTCATCATTGGGACAGAGATACTAGCGAGAAGACTACAACAAATAAGTAACACATCACAAAACTCGATAGGCTTTGCTCTCTCTAGATCAGGGACAAAGATACCGTTCCTAGCATTCGCGGACGACATCATGATCTTTGCGAAAGCAACACATAATGCAGGATCAATCGTCAAACAAGTAATTGAGGAATACTGCGCGATTTCTGGCCAAAAGGTAAATTACAACAAATCAGCCTTTCAAGTGTCAAAAAATGTGAACAATCAGCGAAAACAGATGATCCAGCAAGTGCTTAACATTACGACAATGTCTAACCTTGAAAAATATCTAGGGTGCCCCATTATTGATGGGAAAGTCAACAAAGACACGTTTAAAGAAACTGTAGGAAAAACAAAGAACCAACTTGCAAAATGGAAAGCAAATACCCTCTCTCAAGAGGGAAGGACAACACTGATTCGGGCAAACTTAGCGACAAAACCTAACTACCTAATGCAGAGTTTCCTACTTCCAACTCACATACACAATGAACTAGACCAAGTACATAGAGGTTTCCTGTGGAACAAGGATGTTAACTACAAACCATTGGTTGGATGGGACAGAATCTGTAAGCCTAAGTCCCATGGAGGGCTAGGAATTAGAAAAGCAGAAAACATGAACAAAGCACTCCAAATGAAATTGCTGTGGAAACTTATTGCAGAACCTACAAACGTATGGGTTTATCTAATGAATGAAAAGTATATGAAAAATGAGCCACTCTTTTCGTATAAAAAACAATCGAACACATCGTGGCAATGGTCAAAACTTATGAGCCTACGCCCAGAGTTTGAAGAGGGTTTAAGATGGCAAGTTGGTGACGGGAAGACAATCAAGTTCTGGACTGATAGGTGGGCATTGCAAGAACCCTTGATTAAGTATGCGATAGATCCAATGACATGCAATAAACAAATGAGAGTATGTGATCTTATTACCACAGTGGATGAATGGAACACAAGCGAACTAACAAAAGTCCTCCCAATAGAACTAGTAGGATGCATTGCAGATATACCCATACCGTCAAAGGGTGTTAGGGATAGGCTCTATTGGGCACCAAGTAAAAATGGTTGGTTCTCAACTGCCTCTGCGGTTGAACTCCTTGAGAGAACACAATACCTAGACCCCAAACCGAACAATTGGATTTGGAAACTGGATACCTTTCCTAAAGTGAAAAACTTTTTATGGAAAATTGACGCTAATGGATTACCGACTAGAGCTAGACTGCGAGAAAAACACGTCCCAATCCCGTCAGGGTGCCTAATGTGTAATAGCCAAAATGAATGTTCAAACCACTTGATGGTGGAATGCCAACACACGCGCAGAATCACTTATAAAATTAACCCTGCTATAGGTAATGTCCTCCGAACTATAAACATAGACAATAAAACACCTGCTAATATCATAACTGAACTACGAAATACCCTAGGGTACAAGGACTTTACAACTTTAGCAATCATCTGGTGGTGTATCTGGCATCAACGAAACAAACTAGTATTCCAAAGTACACCAAACGATTACATCCAAGACCTTGACAAGTTCATTCGAACACAGATATCACAGTGGACTAAAGCAAAAGAATGGGATGAAGATGAGGAAACAAACTATAAACACAGAACGACGAGGACAAGAAAACAGAAACAACAAGCAAGATGGATCAAACCAGAGCATGAATGGGTGAAGTTGAATTTTGACGGGTCAAGGATAGAAACAGGTTCAGCATCTACAGGTTTCGTAATTAGGGATCACAGAGGCAAAGTCCTGAGAATTGGTTCGTCCATAAGCAAGCATAGCTCGGTCCTCCAAATAGAAGCCCGCGCCCTTAGAGAGGGAATCCTAGAAGCGAAAAAGTCTGGTTTCCAAAAATTAGAAATTGAGGGTGACAACCTCATAGTCATAAACGCAACCCGGGGTCTTAGACAAAGTCCGTGGGAAATTGATATGATTATTGCAGACATTTGGATGCTCCTCCGTCATTTCTCGATGGTACGCATCCGACATGTGCATAGGGATGCTAATTACGTGGCCGATAAAATTGCAAAACTGGGCCACGATCACCCTATTGAGTGCATTACAGATAACTCAGAACTTAATGTTCTCATCCGTCAGGATGCCCTAGACCGACCCCCGTAAGGTGGGCCCGTCTAATCCTTTCCTAATCAAAAAAAAAAAAAAAAAAAAAAAAAAAAAAAAAGGAGTTAATATACGCGGTTCGTACTGATTTAACCTGGGGAAGACGTCAACACGGAGTTGGGGTGAGCCAACCCCGTGGGGGCGAGTGGGGCCCACGGCTCTCATAAATCAGTTAAAGCACATTTTGTGCAATTCGCCGACGCTGGCCGTCTACCTTACTTAAAGTACGTACGAGAAATGATTTCCAACTACCCCATTCCATTTTCCTACCTGTTTCAGCCGTCGGATGAGTTTGTTCCTGAAACTCATCTACGGTGTACGCTAGCCCTTACGGTGCACCAATGTGCTCCCAAAAAGACAAGCATCTTTTATCTTTTTGGTTTGAAATCTGCCCGTCTTGCATTATTCCTTCTCGTGAAGCCGCCCACAACGTGACATTGCCGCCTCCTGCTTTTTCCACTCTATACCCTTCCTTCTTCCCACAACATTTTCCTTTTCCTTTTTTTTTATGTCATTAATAATTGATTTTTAAGTAAAATAGATAAACCGAGCTCGTATTTCTATAGTCTTACACAATTTAGTACTCTTTCTTATACAGTGCATAAATTAATCAATATTTTTCTGATATCCTCCATTGTTTTTTAGCTACCTTATCCTCTATCTTCTTCGCACGTAAATCTTTGACAGAATATTTCCCCTTGAATACGTGTGTGTCCATCGATTATTCGTTTTTCTGAACGGAAGTGTGTGCATCAATTTAGCAAAAAACCATAATAACTACTATTACCACAAAAATCTGATTGGCAGGGGAATTGGAAAAAAAAAACGTTATTGTCTATTTGTCATTGAATTACACAGAACAGAAAAGATTAGGAATAAAAAAACAACCACAGGTTTCAAGCCTGGTTCAAACAACTCGAATCAGGGAACGGACGAGATACAAAACCAGGCCTGCCTCTTTTAATCCTTCCCTCAAACTCCATTCACCATACCTATTACTACCACTAATTGTTACTACCCATTTTACCACACTAATTACACGGTAAAAGGCAAAAAAAAAAAAAAAAAAAAACAAAAGCAGCAGCTACGTCATCAAGCCGTCTCCACCGGCGCCGGCAGGTTCAAATCCAGATCCAGCAACTTCTTAGGCCTGTTCACAACAAAGCATCCCTCACCGAACTCGTTATCAACCACCGCCGACGAAGAGTCCGACTCGCTCACCGCTTTCGCCGTCTTCGCCGCCGGCAAACCGCGATCGGCGACGGCGACGGCGTACGGCCCCGTGGAGAGAGTCAGATCGAGAGGGACGGGTGCCGGAGAGAAGGTCTCGACGGTGCTGGTCTGGCTAGGGCTACGGTCGGCGGCGTCGGCGAGCGGCGGATGAGGAAAATTGGTCTTGGCCTTGGCGCCACGGAACCGGCGGGCGGCGGCGTCGTAGGCGTGGGCGGCCTCGACGGCGGTGTCGAAGGTGCCGAGCCAGACACGTGTCTTCCTCGTGGGGTCGCGGATCTCGGCGGCGTACCTTCCCCAAGGCCTCTTTCGCACGCCTCTGAAGCGAGCCTCGATCTTGATCTCGCCATTGACGATCTGAGTTAGATCTCGGGGAGCCATGCGTATTGAATGATTTTTGGTTGGAATGGGGGAGATTTGAGGGAGGCGGTGGGGGAATGGGGTGCAGGTATGAAGCCTATTCTGGGGGGCCAATTTATAGACGGCTCCAAAGTTCCGTCACGCGCTTGACGGTTGCCGTTTACGGAGTGAAAAAAACTGAATTACTTATTTGCCCCATTTGTGGTAAAAAAAGGTCTTGTGGGCGATTCGCCGTTCGCCAATCAACCTATGACCCCGTTGTGATTGCTCCACGTGGAATGGATCGTGAGATCGATGGAGGGTGGAGATTTGGTGGCTGTTTTAACTTCGCCCCACACTCTTTTCTGTCGTTTTAGGCCATCTTTTCGGAGCTCCTTCATCTACCCATTTTATAACTTTTTTTAGAAGCATTTTATAACTTCTAACTCCTATTTCTTCTTTAGGATAATTCGTATTTTCACAAAGTTATGTGAAAATTACTGCTTTCTTCAGTTAAAAAATACATGTGTTTTGAAGTTTATCTTAAAATAAAACTAAGAATTAAAATACCCTCAATTAGAGTTGTCAAAATTTGATCCGATCCGAATGAACAATAAATTTTAGGGTTGAAACCCGACCCGGATAGTAGCGACTAGCGAGCAAAGAAAAAAATCGAACCCGATTAACTTGAAACCGACCCGACCGACCCAATATTTTTTATATATGTAGAATAAATATATTTTCTTGTAAATATTATAATATATATTAGCATAAAACCTATTATAAATAAAATATTATTATAAAAATCTATTAAAAATAATTTTATTATTAAATATCATTATTTAATCATAATATTGTTTTAACAATCATTCAAAATTCAAATTCTTGACCTGTTAGGTCGACCAGAATCCGCACAATAACCTGTCAAGACTCGGCTCGACTTGACCTGTAAACTGATTGACCTGAACCCGCACTCAACCTGAACCCAAAAATACCGAACCCGAATCCACCCGACTCGACCTATTTGACACCTCTACCCTCAGTCTTATGAAGATCTTTTATTCTCTATTATAGATTTAGGTAATTCTTTTCAATTGTGAGGACCATATTGCAAAAAGTGAGTTAAAATATCAAAATGACAGTATTTCTTAACAACTCAATCAAGCTAAAACGACAAGTATTACAACGGAGGAAGTAATAATTTGGGTTCTCGGCAATAGAGTTCCTCAAAACTTAGTCTAATCAAATATGTCTTGAAATTTTTGAATTCAAAATTCAAAATTGAAACTCGTAATTAGAAATAAATTATACTAAGTTAATGTGAATGCAATTCACGTTGAAGCTCTAAACACGTTAGGTTGACCCGATTCATTATGTTTGTAAAAAATACTCCCTCCGTCCCTTTATGTTTGTCCTCTTTCCATTTCCGTCGTTCCAAAATATTTGTGTCTTTTCTTTTTATATCAATAATTTCTTACAATACTACCCTCATTCAATCTCACTTTTTACCCCCATTATCCAACTTTTTTCTTCTACTTTATCTCCTTTCAACTTTTCACCCATATGAAAAACTAATCCCCATCTAATTTCAACTTTTACCCATATCATCTACCTCTTTCTTCTTCCAATACAACTTTACTCTTTCCTTAATAACCACAAAAATAGTGCTTTAGGACAAACAAGTAGAAAAGGAGGGAGTATCATATTTTGTTATTATAACATATTTTATTATAAAAATAATATTTTTACTAAATATTATTATTTAATCATAATATTATTTTAATAACTAAAAATTGACATTCTTTACCCTTTGATCAACTTGAACCCACATGATAACTTACCATGATGAATCAACCTAGCTTGACCCGCAACCCGATTGACCTAAAGCGGTACTAAACTCGAAATCATATTTGACAAGTATAGAAAGAAGCATGCAAAGGGAAGGTGATTTTGGTTCTGTACAGGCTTGCGAGGGCAAGAGATAGGGAGAGCTCAAATTTGGACAGAGTTCGTTGTATCAAAGATGAAAATGGGAATGTGCTAGTGGATGATTTAGAAATCAAACAACGTTGGGAGAAGTACTTTTGCGGTCTCCTTAATGAGGGTTTAGAATTAGCAGAGGGTCATCGCCGTTCAGTGGGTCCGATCAGTGGTCTTCCATTTAGACGCTTTTCTATGCCAGAAGTCAGTGAAGTGATCCGCAAAATGGGCAGTAAGGGAGCAGTGGGTGCAGATGAGATTCAGGTTGAGGTTTGGAAATTGTTGGGCGTGAGAGGCTTAGAGTGGTTAGTGTCACTTTTCAACGTCATCTTCAGGTCGACTAGGATGCCAGAGGAGTGGAGACTCAGTAAGTTAATCCCGTTGTACAAGAACAAGGGGGATATTCAGCAGTGTAACAACTATAGAGGTATAAAACTCCTTAGCCACACAATGAAAGTGTGGGAGAAGGCAATTGAGTTGAGATTGAGACGGCTGGTTCAAGTGTCAGAGAACCAATTCGGTTTTATGCCAAGGAGATCGTCCATAGAGGCTATTCATTTGTTGAGGAGGCTGACAGAAGCGTATAGAGAGAGGAAGAAAAATTTGCATATGGTGTTTGTGGACCTGGAGAAAGCCTACGACAGAGTGCCTAGAGAGTTGATTTAGGAATGTTTGGAAGCTAAGGAGGTGCCAGACACGTTCATCAGCATCATTCGAGACATGTATGAGCGGTCGATGACGAGTGTTTGTACGCAAGGAGGTGATACAGAGTTTTTCGAAGTGAGGATGGGCCTGCATCAAGGATCAGCGCTGAGCTCATTTCTGTTCACACTAGTGTTGGACGTGCTGACTAGGGATATCCAAGGAGAGGTGCCGAGGTGTATGTTGTTCGCAGACGACATTGTGTTGGTGGAGGATTCCAGAGCTGGGGTCAGTAGCAAGTTGGAAGTATGGAGGGAGAGGTTGGAAGCTAAGGGGTTTAGGCTGAGTAGGAGTAAGACAAAATACATGGAGTTCCCTTTCGGACGGGAACATGAGCCTAGGAGTGAAGTTCAGCTGGGAGGTGAGGCCATTATGCAGAAGGAAAAGTTTAAGTACTTGGGTTCAGTTTTGCAGAGCGACAGGTGTATTGATAAGGATGTTAGGTCTCGTATTCAGAGAGGGTGGCAAAAGTGGAGGGCGGCTTCAGGGGTCTTGTGCGATAAGAAGGTTCCTCTCAGGCTGAAGGGAAAGTTCTACAGATCTGTTATAAGGTCTGCGATCCTCTATGGAGCAGAATGTTGGCCGACGACTAAGGCTCAGGAGCAAAAACTTGCAGTCGCAGAGATGAGGATGCTCAGGTGGATGTGCGGCCACACGAGGATGGACAGGATAAGGAATGAAGAAATCAGAGGCAAGCTTGGGATGGTGAGTATAGGAGACAAACTGCGGGAAGCGAGATTGCGTTGGTTCGGACATGTGCAGAGATGGAGCCCAGACGCAACAGTTAGAAGATGCGAGCGTTTGGATTTAGGAGCTTGCCGGAGGGATAGAGGCCGTCCGAAGAAGCGGTGAATGGACAACATAAGACAGGACATTAGACTGTTAGGGATTTCAGGGGAGTTGGCTCAGTGCAGGGAGAGGTGGAGGGAGAAGATCAGCGTGTTAGACAGCTAATCAGCTTGCTGGTGGAGCATAGTGGAGTCGTGTAGTCTTTTGGTGGCCGTCGGTTTAACTTAATGGGCTTGCTTAGTGGGTTGGCTTTTGTATAACTTAATCCTTTTCGTCTTTTCATTTCCCCTTCTTTTAGCCTTAGTAGTAGTTGTTGGTCTGTTGTTAGTGTCTAGGTTTTCGGAATAGTTTGTTGAGTGGTCTGGTCTATGTTCTTTGGGTCCTATTGAGCGCATTTCATCTAGGTCTGAAATGCCCCCGTCCTGACCTCCCAGATCCTGCTTTTACGGGATTGCCTGGGTATATGTTGTTGTTGTTGTCGTCTATTATATAGAGGTCTAAACATATTTTTGTATGATTTCTTATTAAATTAAGGTTTTGTTGATCTTTGTATCGTGCATAATTTTAGGTCCATTATCACAACATAATAATTAACATTGCAAAAACCTAATATTTTATAACATAAAAATTAACACAATGTGCATATAATATAAGAGGTTGATTCCGGTGAGAACTGTTTTTATCTTGTAAACACAAAACGTGAACAAATAGATAACTATGTGAACAATATGAAAAAATATGTGGACAAAATCAATTTTTATTATGGACCGTATTAATACATGTAATAACACAATTTCTCAATATCATGGGTATTGGAACAGTGTTGGGGACGTCATTCATTAATATCGGATCAACGATCTCTGTCCCTACTTTTGATAATGACAAACTCAAAATTATTTAAAATGTTTCCAAGTGTTTATCCCAGGAATGCTTCCAGGGACGACCATCAAGTGAAAAGGACAACAATTGATAGTCGTCCATACAACAGAGGGACGCCTAACAACTGATAGTTGTCCAAGTGTTTATCCCAGGAATGCTTCCACACACTCTCGCGAGCTGCTAAGAACATCTAAAAAACAAGAGAGAGAGAGAGAGAGAGAGAGAGAGAGAGAGAGAGAGAGAGAGAGAGAGAGAGAGAGAGAGAGAGACCAAAAATAGAAGAAAACATGATTTGTCTCTTGCTGAAGAAGTCGTCCTATGAGGAAGGAAGCACAAAATAGCCCATCCAAGGACGTTTGGGTGTAAGTGCTTCATCCACAACAATGGCAAAGGCAATCTTGGAAAGTTCGATGCAAGAAGTAACGAGGGAATATTCCTTTCAAAGCAAAGCTTACACAGTTTTCAACAAAAGAACTTACAAGATAGAAGAAAACATCCATGTTGTGTGCAAGGAGGAATCGGTGCTCAAGAAAGCCCCAAATGAAAAGAAATAACGCTCTTCATCAACCCCTAGGAACGATGATGATGATGATGATGATGATGATGATGATGATGATGATGATGACGATGATGATGACGATGATGATGACGACGATGATGATGACGATGATGATGACGACGATGATGACGACGATGATGACGACGATGATGACGACGATGATGACGACGATGATGCCGACGATGATGATGATGATGACGACGATGATGATGATGATGATGATGATGACGATGATGATGATGATGATGATGATGATGATGATGATGATGATGACGTTCCCAAGAAGGACTACAACAACTACATCAATGGACCAAATCGTGAGAATCCAAGTTATGAGAACGCCGCAGGGAACCGTGATGAGGTATTGCACTTGTTGCCAGAATTGAAGCTATCCATCTTCTGATTGCCTTTGTTGCTCACAAGAGGTTCAAACTGTTTCAAATGGACGCGAAGAACTCATTCCTCAACGGAAAGCTCAAGGAAGATGTCTGCGTTGCTCAACCCCCAGGCTTTGAAAGCGAGAAGTTCCCAAACCACGTGTACCATCTTGATAAGGCGCTATATAGACTGAAGCAAGCACCTAGAGCTTGGTATGACAAGTTTGTGTCCTTTCTTTTGTCAAATTGTTACACTAGAGGTTCTATTGATAAAACTTTATTAAGAAAGCACGTAGAGATATTTTAATTGTCCAAGTCTATGTCGATGACATAGTCTTTGGAGCCACTAACCCTACACTTGTAGAGGACTTCAAGAAGCTAATGAGCAGTGAGTTTGAGATGTCCTTCATTGGAGAACTCAATTTCTTTTTGGGACTCCAAATCTCACAATAGAAGGAAAGGACGTGCATCCACCAACATAAATACATTAGGAAAATGTTGGAAAAGTATGGGATGCACACTTCGAAACCAATCTACACCCCCATCTCTCCAAACACACACATTGATGTAGATGAGGATGGTAAGTGTGTGGAACAAAAGTTGTATAGAGGTTTGATTGGTTCCCCTCTCTATCTTACTGCTGGTAGGCCTGATACAATGTTTGCGGTTTGCCTTTATGTGTGCTTTCAAGATAACCCAAAGGAATCTCATATGAAAGAAGTGAAAAGGAATTTCTGGTCCCTCAAGGGACGCGGTGATCTATTCCTTTGGTACCTAAAGAAGAGGTCACTTGACCTAGTAGCCTACTCAAATGGTGATTATGTTGGACACGTTATTGATAGGAAGAGCACCTCAGAAATGGCGCAGTTCCTAGGTTCTTGCCTTGTGTCCTAGGGATCCAAGAAGCAGAACTCTATAACACTCTCTACTACGGAAGTTGATACGTTGTTGCTGCCTCATGTTGCTCACAAGTTCTATGAATAAAGTACTAGCTTGAAGATTACGGTATGTCCCTTAGCATCGTTCCTATAAAATGTGATAACACTAGTGCCATAAACATTGCTAAAAATCATGTTCATCATTCACGCACTAAGCGTATTCAAATAAGGCATCATTTCTTATGTGATAATGTTGAACTTGGTTTAATAAGTTTTCAGCATGTTAGGATTGAGGACCAAGTAGCTGGCATTTTCACTAAAACAATTGATAGAGGTCCCTTTGAGCATCTTTGTGTGCTCTTAGGGATGATATCTTTTAATTAACCAAGTCCCGTTCTGTTATTCCCTTAGTGATTAACTATATTTAGTAGAAAGCATGTGTAGGACTGTGTGCATTGGAAATCATATTTTTAGGGACACTAGTCTAAGATACTTTGTTTGCATTGCATGAGACTTTCCTTTATTTCTCTTTTGATCTCAAGAGTATCCTTGAAGATCCAAACCTCATTACAAGCCGAAATGATGAGAACTCTAAGCTTTCTCTTGCCAAGAACCAAGCAAAAGTGTCTAATGACCATCTTGTGATTTTCTTTTACAGGACGTACTTGCTTGGTTTTTAAAATGGCTCTAAGTGATCATAAGAACGTTGCTCAGTCCGTTCCGAAAGTTGCGAGAGAAGTTCAGTATAGGGACGCCAGTTGTCAAGTCAAGGTTGCCGTTCTGAAAAGGAAGCCGAACATTTGAATTTGGTTAGAAGTTGAAAAGGTTTGAAGTTTGAAAAGTGAAAAGTGGGCGACGATTGCGTGTGCATTGGGAACTGCCAGAGAAAGATCGTCTGTTCTAATTGATAGCTAACTTATCGGCCATGAGCTTCACAATGAAGTTATTCTTCCTCATCAAAGTGCAAGAAATCGGATTCTTTCTTATCTCTAGTACTTGCAGGACGTTGTTGAGAGTCAACTTTAACACCACCTTTCCTTGATCTTCAACCTTGGACTTTAACAAATGTGTCTGGTAGCACTTGTATCATACCACCACTCTCTCGAGTTGCTTCCAACCATGTTGACTTTAGAAACCACTGCACATAGATCCGCATTTGAGAGTTGTTTCTCAATCATGTAGACTTGGGTATGTCCCTTGTCGTTGCGTAGGTCAATCTTGCTTCGACATTTATCAGCCTTATGACCCATCTTTCCACACTTGTGACATTTCCCATCGAACTTCTTAGCGGGTTGCTTCTTGATTACTAGATCTTTGGGGAGGTGCCTTTCAATTCCCTTGTCTTTGTGCTCAGCCAAATTGGCCGTTTGCTCAAACGATGTACCACCATCAGCCTTTCGGTTGCTTGACTTAATCCGCAACCTAACAATCAAGTCTTCAAGGGTCATAACCTTTCGCTTGTGCTTAAGGTAGTTCTTTAAATCCCTCCAACCTAGTGGGAGTTTCTCAAGGAAAGCAACTACGTGGAATGTCTCACATATTGGCATCCCTTCCGCAATAATTTCATGTGTAAGTAATTGCAACTCTTCAACTTGTTCCATGATGGGCTTAGAATCCACCATTTTGAAGTCTAGAAATTTTGTCACTAAACTTTTTAGAGCCTGTATCTTCAGGTCTGTATTTCTTTTCAAAGGTCAACCAGAGTTCCTTGGAAGTCTTGACCTTGCTATACAAATTGTACAACAGTTCGATTAGGTGGCTAACCTAAGCTTTGCACAGAATGTCCCCCTGAGTCCAAGCATCAACACTAGCTAAGGTTCTAGGATCCGTATTCTCAAACAAAAGCATAGGCTTACAACACGAGGGATAGTGGGCACCTAAATGATGCCACTAGTTCTTACACTAGTAGGCGGCAAGGTAACTGTTGGGAGACCATTCTCAAACCGAATTTGGGATGTCGACGCAACATTATCCCTCGTAACTCAAACAAGAGCACTCAAATCACTATTCTCATTTGGATTACTCATACTTCAACTCTATTTACACACAAGTAGATAAAAATTAGTATGATTTTCTAAGAAAGTGCAAGTGGGAAATAGTTCACCACTAAATTAATTAGCAGAATAAGATATGCATTAAACTAAACCAAAGTTAATCTGAATAAAGTAACTGCGGATTGAATTGCTAAAGCTCCACTCGCTACTAGCGGGTTGGGTAGTGGAATCCGCTAGCAGAAGCGGAATTCTTCAAAAACTAACAGCCTTGGGGGTACAAAGGGAGAGCGGATCCGCTAGCGGGAGCGGAATTCCTCTGTCCGCTTACAACCTGCCGAATGGAGCCTATATAAGCAAAAACAATTATATGTCGAAGCAAAAAAAAACGAGAATGAGAAAAGCACGATCAATAATGCACGATTGAATTACAAAATCAAGATGATGCACCAACACAATTGCAGAAGGAGAGAAACCACGAATTTGGTATTCTAAGATAGCTAATCAAGATCCTGCTGATAAACAAGTAAACTAAATAAGCACTTGCACACAAAAATACCTAAGAGCATTCCAAAAGGTAACCTTTATAATCATCATAGCCCCATTCAATACTCTTATTATCTATTCTTCTTGGCGTTCCAAATTTTAGGATACAACTACGACCTATTCTACTTTGCACCACCCAAGAACAGGAGTCCTGTAAACTCAACTTGTTCTGTATGCTCTTAGACTCGATCAAGGAAGAGAAGAACTTTTTATGTGTATCTTCAATTGAGAAGGATAATCACTTCTTAGAAATAATATGGATCAACTTGAAGAGTGATTTAACTGACTTTTCCATCCGCCATAAATTCAATGGGTCAAGCCCAAGTTAATGTCGTGCAACCCTAACGGATAAATCATTTCTCCTTCAAACATGAAAATAAGTTCAAACAAACATAACATCGAAAACTCATATCTATCTAATATGGTATAGTTATGAAGCTTAAAAGTATTCAAACTGACACAAGATGTGGGATTTCCATTATTCAAACCCCATACCTCATACTATATTACCAAACATTGTCGTAATATCGTACTTGACAATCAAAATTAATCAAATTGGCCCGGGTGAAATCATTAAAAAAAAAACTCAAGCTACTCGACAATCGTCGGATGTCACTTGACTCAAGTCACTAGTTAACTCAAACCTTAACCCGCACGTATTGATAAACTTCATAAGTCAAAACCCTACCCCAAGTTCCTAATATCATAGTATGTAATTTACCCCTCTTATTTACAATGGC
Organism: Polygonum aviculare; assembly: GCA_934048045.1. Taxonomy (NCBI): domain Eukaryota; kingdom Viridiplantae; phylum Streptophyta; class Magnoliopsida; order Caryophyllales; family Polygonaceae; genus Polygonum; species Polygonum aviculare. The sequence continues at coordinate 19,359,756 of OW204025.1, read as the reverse complement.
TTCAAAGTTCTCCAAATTCATCTTTGAACACTTCCTCCTGAAATTTCAGATTTAATAATATGAAAATCCAATAAAACATACAATTGAAAAGAAATAGACAGCAAGGCCTACCACGTACGAAGCCAATAAACTTAGAAGTGAAGTGGACATGAGCTGACGAACGAGGTGATTTAGGATGGAATTTTGAGACTGTTTTGTTTGAATGAAGTCCAACTTAACTCAGCTGCAAAGTGGATGTTCATTCTGTGGGACTGTGGGTGGTATTCTCGTCAAATATGCAACTTAGGGAACAACGATCATTCTACCACATACTTATTGGGGCAAGTGGGCAACTATTTAAAAGGTGTTAAACTTTTATACCCATTTGATAAATAACTTTCTAACTAGCTATACAATGCCCTAGTCGGACCTTTGCAGCCTCCTCCATACGAGTCAAGACATCGAAGTCTTTTCTCTATTACCCAATAATCCAAGATAGATGTACATTATGACGTTTTCGGACATTAATCAAGCAGTCAAAAGGATAATGCACGTACAGAAGTCTCAGTTTCAAGTTTCAACTCTCGGGCAATGCCTTTGAGCAAAAGGAATAAGAATATTTTTTTTTTTATCAAAAAAAGGAATAAGAATATGACCCTTCTTGATCGGTGGTATATATATATATACCTAGCTTGTAGTAGAAAGTTTAATAATTGTTCATTTCATACAAAAATTGCAAATAATCAAACATCAAACATTTTACATGTGCTTAGCATTTTTCTCTTTGAGGATGTGTATATGATCTTTTTTTACTTAATGGTTAATATGCATACCAAATACTAGGAAAATAAATCATGATTTCGAAAGATTAAGTTTGTTCCCTATCTACCCTATTATACTATAAAGTGGAATTCAAGTCTTCAAAAAAAATTCCGTTATGTGACACAAATGTAATAAAATATTCTGTTCAATTTTCTTAACTACATTTTTAAAACTTATTCACAAAGTTATCTATAAACAATTAGAGTGTCTAGAATTATTGAAATTACTTAAAGTGAAATATGATCTTGTGCATATAAACATATATAATATTACATATATAATATTATTGTTAGAAAACCGAGTTCGTGTTTTGATGGTTCCAAACCGAAGAGGTTGCCGAGAGGTCGCCGACCTCAGTTCCCAGAAGCGAAGCGCGTGCGGAAATTCAGAAAAGGAAACAGCGTGTTTCTTTGTTATGGAAACTGCGTACAACATCTTCAGCAGTTCGTTTAAGGCAAGGACAAGATCATAAAGATGGAAAATCATCAAGAGATCAAGGAAGATATTGAAGATGATTTTAGCATGGCTTAGGATTTTATTTTAGGAAAGATCTTGTAGAGATTGTGTACGATTCATGTCTTAGCCGATTTGGATGAATTGTACAGCAATCTTCTTAGTCTTATTTATACATTTCGTGCATACATTCTAGGACTAAGAAGGAGGAGAGCGAAAACATTGTAATTGTGAGTGTGTGTTGTGTGAGATCGTGAGATTCGATCTTAGGAGGTTGAGTGTTGAGCGAGAATGTATTGAGTGAGGGTTGAGATAAGGCAAGAGTACTTGCTAGAGTGTGTGGGATTCATATCTAGGAGTAGGAACACCTTTGTAATCCGAGAAAGCAATACAAGCGAGCGAAGTGCTCTTCAAGTCCTTCTAAGTTGAAGCTTAGAAGGCAAGTGGTTTTTCTCTATACAAACTAGTTGGTTTGTAGAGAGTTTTCCACTATAACTCCTGTGTTCAAAGTGGTAACGTATTAATCTTTCTTGTGTCTTTATTCCGCTGCACAACACTAGTTGTTAACTCTGGTCGACGACATCGTAGGTGTCGACGACTTCTGAAGTACTAACGCAGATCCTACAATTATCTTTATAAATAATATGATATTTTCTTCAACTTCTTAGCTAATATCCTTAAATAATATCCATAAACAAGATATCAAACCCTTTAATGATATCTTCAAACAAAGTTACAAGAGAAAGACTCATGTAAGAATGAGTCTTACGATAGGAAATAGGAATGAATCTGTACCATTGATTATTAACGCGTTCCTTTCCGGATCAAAAACAATTAACGCGTTTCTTCCCAAAAAAAAAGAAAAAAAAGGCTAGAAATTCGGGAGACTCATTCTTCGCCCATGGCAATGGCCGCTCTCTCTTTCTTCCCCGCCGTTTCCAAATCTCGTCCTCCTAATCGTCTTCCTAATCTCGTCCCGGAAAATCCAGGTACACTACTAATTTCATGTCTAGGTTTTCTTCGTGATGTCCGTGTTTTTAGGTAGATTTTTAGGGTCTAGATAGTTTAGATTGAGTTGTGTTTTGTGCTTGAGTCTTGTGTTTTTGAGTCTTTTTGCATAAGTTTTCGTATTTCCTTGAGATTCGGAAACTACGCATATTTGTGTCATTTTGTAGGTGTTTTGGAGCTTGAAGACGAGTTTGGAGCAATGCCAAGAGAGGATGGATAAGCTAGGAGGAAGATTCAAGAGGAAGAACCAAGGAGAAGAGCTTAAGAGAAGCAAAATCACGAAAAGAAGTGAAGAAAATCGACCCCAAGATCGAGCCCCAGGAGGTCGATCTCGAGCCATTTGACCGAACTTGGAGTGCAAGGAACCAGAGCCTCAGGATCGACCCTATAGGGGTCGATATCGACCCTCCTGTGGTCGATCGCGCGTGACCGACTTCTCTTCTATCCGGATTTCGAGTGCAAGTTTCCTAGTTTGTATTTTAGGAAGGTGTTTTGTTTGTGTTTCCTAGTTAGATTAGGACTCCTTTTTGTCTATAAAAGGAGGTTGAACCTATAGTTTTTATTCATGCTATGCTTTTGATGCATCATCAATTCAATAATCATTCAAGACTTGGAGAAGTTGAGAAGAAGACTTGGGGAACAAGTTTGAGATTTGTAAGATTTGTTCTTTGGTTTTTAGTTGAATTTGAGTTTGGTTTGATCATGTCTTCTTCTTCTTCTTCCTTGTTCTTCTTTGCTATGAGTGAGTAGTCATCTTAAGTTCTAGGGTTGGGCAAAAGCCCAACACAATCATGCATGTTTAAAACTTGAATTCATGATTTGAATGCTTGATGATCATATCTACCTTATCTTATGCTTAATCCTTTGCGAAAGTTGAGGCATGTCTTGTTATTAACCTTAGCGAAAGTGAAAAGTTGATTACTTGATTAGTTATAATAGGATTATTTGCGAAAGTTGATATTCCTAGGTTGAAGGATAGGTAGAAAGTTGTTTGATTTGCGAAAGTTGATTGAATAACTTGGATTGTTTGCGAAAGTTAACTTTTCTATGATCTAGATTGCATGATAGTTGTGAATTCTTGTCAAGAGCATGTATGGTTGTTGTTGTGGTAGCCTTAGACCTAGGATTTGCCCTTTTTATTGATTGAAATTCGCGTTTCTGCTTTGATCACGACTCCCCTAGGTCGTGTTCGAGCTCTTGCTTGTGGTTCGTGTGCGTTTTCGTGTGTTTGCCCTCAGGATCGACCCCCCTAGGGTCGAGATCGACCCTCTTTGGGTCGAGCCTGAGTCGATTTGCTCTTGTTTTCTTTGCTTTTCGTAGTTTATCGACTAAACTTAGCACTACTCTCACTCCCGTGGACGATCCTGACTTCGCTATACGCAGCGGGGTCTTGACTACAAATTTATTTGTTCAAGAAACCCTTCAACACTTCGTCCCTTGATTTGTCTGTTTTCTCTGATGCTTTTCGGTTCGAATTTTCGATTCATAGGGCGAGGATGAAGGCTATGAGTGATTCGGATCTTTGCAAGGGGCTACATGAGTTCGTTTCTTCATTTGGATTTCCGGACGGCCTCCGATTTCTATCTCACCTTAATATCATTTTCTTTCCCCTTCTCGATCGCAATGGCGGATTTCAAGAGCCGTACGAAGAGCAGCAATTGCGGATCGGGATTGGAAAATGTTGATGATCAGCTTGAGTAGGCGAAAGTGAATCCGAAGTTGCAGAAGGTCCCGGTCTACAAGATGTTCGCCTTCGCCGACCGTCTGGACTCTGGACGCCGTTTTGATGGTCGTCGGGAGCGTCGCCGCCTTAGCTTGTGATCTGTCCGATGTAGCGACATCTCCGACGAGCTTCAACGCCTGGCCACCGTGACTGCCGTGTCCGAGGACGGCGACGCTCAGGGATCTGTGTGCCCGGTCCAACGAGCACCTCAAGTCTGATAACCTCTACTTGTTCCATATTTCCGATCTTGATCCCATGATTGGCAATTTGTTCAATCTTCAAAATCCTGGTGTGGTTGTCTCCTTCAATATTAGTATATAGCTTGAACAAGTCTGGTGTGGCTGGTGCTTTTCTTCCATTTGGAGTTGATTCTTGATGATTATGACAATAGTACACACAAACTAGGCTTTGTGTTGTTCTTTTAACTTTGACTAGTGTACATTATATCCGAGGTTTGTGAATTACTCATGTGCTGTTATGACATGGTAATAACTGAACCATGGTAAAGCAAATTTTGGGCTACAAAGTGGTGTTCAGTGATCATTGTTTGTTTTTTGGGTGTTGCATACTTCTTTTTATGATCATGGTAATAAATCCTGCTTTGGTAATGGTTATTTTACCCTTAGTATCATCACCATGGTGCTACCTATTTTCACTGAAGTGTTACTGATATACACATATATGTTGTGTATTTAGATGGGGTTTTAGCATACGTTTAGTCATGTTTTAGGTGCTAAAGATGGTGTTTGGAGTGTGAAAGAAGGAAGAGCCGAAGTGCACCAAAGACCACTTGAAGCTGAAGTGAAGAAAACGAAGAAATATGTGTTTTATGGGAGGAGGCGACCGCTGCCCCATAGGCGGCGCCCGCTGCCAGCTCCGAGGCGAATTCGTCCTTTAAACACTGCGTTTTATTTATTGGACTTATGGATATTATTTTTGGTCCGGTTTTTATGTATTTTAGATAGATTGTTTTCTCCTATTTAAGGAGCTTTAGACCCTTTGTTTAGACCTAGTTTTTGAGTTTGGAATTGATTTGTATTTTGGAGACCTATGGAGAACTAAGCCTCTTTGCTTAGACAGACAATTAAAGTGTTCGTTCTGATTCAGTTGTGAGATTTCTAATTCCTTATCGATTGCATGGATTTAATCTTTTCTCTTGCTTGAATTGCTATTGACTTGTCTCAATGATTTCTAGCCTGATCATCTAGGATTTATTGTTATTAGGTTATTGCTAGATTTAAAGTGTTTCTGGTTGAGCATCTCTAATTCATAAGTAGCAACTGCATCGTGCTAATATCTGGTTGTGTTAGTTGTATGCATAAGAGAATTGATTTGCATTCTAGGGTAAAAGCTGGTTGTTTTATCTTAATTTGTATCCAATTATATTCCTGTTGTTGAATGCTGCTAGTTAGATTGAATCTTGATAGTTTCATGATTATTTATCTAGTTAGGGTTAATAGTATCTGGTTGTGCTATTAATTATTGTTGAAAAGGAATTGGAATTTCCATTGCATAGATACTAAATGAAATCAATGATCAACTTGTCAAGCGAATGCGGATATTTGTTTGTCTAAGTGTTTCCAAATACTGATTAATAAACTCTTGAATTCGAATGGTTTGCATGTTTTGTGTGAATTAAACCTAAACCCCCCCCCCCTTGTTACTTCTGTTTGACACATAATTCTCTGCTAAAGATAACTTGTCTCCCTGTGGAATCGACCCTTACTTGCTTTATACTTTGGTTTAAGTTAGTTTGGTTTTCTTTGCATAATTGTGGTTTAAAACGACTAAATCATCGTTATCAAATTGGCGCCGTTGCCGGGGAGGCAATAATTGTCTTTTGTGTGAATTCTGTGCCAAACTTGGTGTGAATCTATCTTACGGTTCACACCACCTGTGCTACTAATCCATGGCTTTGTTCAAGTGTCAGCAGTTTCAGGATGAACACTTTCATGAGTACTTGACTAGATTCCAAAAGTATGCGGATGACCTTGGTGCTTGGGGATTTCATTATACTGTGGGTGATGTTTGCAATGGCATTGTCAAGGGTATGAATCTTGAGACTCGAAGGATGGCCTACTACATGAGTAATAGAAGGTTGTTTGTTATGGAACCTATGGAATGTTGGGATTTCCTCTGTTTTATGAGCCATCGATGTCTTTTGGTTGAATCATCTCAATCAATGCCACAACCGGTTGAGACTTGTGATGCTTCTCTTGAGGATATGATGAAGGATCTTGCTAAGAGGATGGATGATATGAGTACGAAGTCTACACAGCACTATGAAAGGTGCTACTCACTTTTTCATCCAACAACTTCAGATAAGTCCATTGAAATCAATGAGCCAGATGCATCCCTTCCCACACGATTTGAGGAGATTGAGGAGTATATTACTGTGAAGGAAGAAGAGTTCTTCTCTGATAGTGATATGTTCTTTGAAGATGATATGGGCGACTATGTGAACACAAATGAGGAAGATGATATTACAGAGGATTGTGCTTCACCAACAAAGTCCCCCATGCCTTCTGTTTCGAAATCAACCTTATTGGTTGTTGACGATCCACGTATTCCTTGCTCCAATCTCTCATTACCCATTGTTCTTCATCCCCCCAAAGAGTCAAGTATAGGGCCTAATGAAGAATCTAGAAATTACTTTAAGTTCATCCATAATGAAAGTGGTAATGCTAGTAAGCGCTTTGACAATTTTTGTTCATATTCTAAGAAGCCACCGCTTATGTTGAATTGGTTTGAGCATATGCCATTTTATGAAGATTGGACACACAAGTTTGATAAGTTGAAACGATGTTTGAGTGACATGTTATTTAGTTTCAATTTATCCTTGGGCTACTTATGTTTCTTTGAGATGAGCTCGCAAGAATTTGATAGGATGTTGAGGGCATTGACAATGTCCAATCTTGTGAAATCATACGAGGCGTCGAGCCACGACGGTAATCAAGGCGCTTATCGGAAGGCAACCCGATGTAGTTGATTTCTTTCCTTTAGATTAGCTTAGATTAGTTTCCCTTTGTTTTTCTATTGCGTCGAACTAACCTGCAGAAAGCCGAAGAATCACGACGCACTGGCAGCGACCGCCGCCCCAAGGCAGCGACCGCCGCCAAAACAAGCTCAGCTACGACATTCAACGAACTAATGGCAGCGACCGCCGCCTAAATGGCAGCGATCGCCGCCATTATTTCCGGAAAAAGGACGGTCCGTGGCGGCGACCGCTGCCCACAAGCGGCGACCGCCGCCAATTCTTCTTCAGCTACGGATTTCGTCACAAAAATGGCAGCGACCGCTGCCTTTTCGGGTTCGGCAAAAAAAAAATCAAAAAAAAAATTTCAAAAAAAAAAACACAAAATCCGGGAAGTCGTTTTGTTCGCTTCTTTCTTCTTCGCTACCTAGCGATTGACCATCAAGAGGCTACTTCCTTTCTACTATTGTCGCCCCTACATCTATTCAAGTTGAGTTTAAAGAGGGGCGGATCATGAGCTTGATGACGAGGAGGATGAGATGCCTCAAGTTACGACTGTTGTTGGGTATCCAATTGGTTATCAAATACATATTTGGAAGATGATTTAGAGCATGGATACTTGTCAACATGATCGTAGAGGAGGATTTTCTTACTTTTCATGAGGAAGAGAGGCAGTACCATAAGCAGCAGACACACTACTTTCAACAGCAGGCGGCATTCTTTCAGCAGCAGTGGCCAGGATATCCATCCTACCCTGACTACCCACCGCCACCACTTTCACAATAATGTAGGTGGCCCATATCAACATCATGGAGGAGCATATGTGACAGTAGAACTTATTCTTGGGTTCTCAATTATCTGATCTAGCCACCACCACCTTCACAGTAGTGGTATTTTTCCTTACTTCCCCTTATATTATTATTGTCTTTCTACATTGAGGACAATGTTTATTATAAGTGTGGGGGAGTTGGAGTTATATTACTATTGCTATTACTTTAAAAAAAAAAAGAGCCATAAAAATAAGAGAAAAAGGCAGAAAAATCCTAGGGTGGACTGAAAACCCGAAAGGGCGGTTCAAGTAAAAAACAGGTAATCTGACAAGCATTAGGCTTGGGCAAAAATAGATTTTTTGAGTGATGTGAGATGGTGAGTCCAACATTGAAAAATGAAAAGAGAGATGTTAGGTGAAAACTTGAAAAGGCGCCTAAGCAAAAAGAGTGAAAGAAAAAAGAGTGTTTTAGGATGTTCTTTTGGCTAGAGCTGGCGACATAAGAAGTGGAGTATAGGAGTGTTTTTGGGTAGGTTTTCACTTGGAGGGATAAGGTGTAGTTTATTGATTTTCATCCTCTTTGTTGATGCATATTGTTGATAGATGTTGGATGTGTAGAGTAGGTGTTAGATAGTTTGATGGTTGAGTTGTAGTGCTGAGTTGTGTTGATTTGAGTTTTATTGTTAGGATTGATGGATGCTGGAGCTGATTATGTTATATTTTGTTATGGGATGGTTGGTTAGGAGCTTTGATGATTATTGTTATTACCCTTAGTTGTAGACTCTCTCTATACTTGATGATCTAGGTTGTTATTGATTACGAGTGTTAGTTTTCTGATTCACTCGAGACGAGTGAGATTCAAGTGTGGGGGAGTTTGATATACACATTTATGTTGTGTATTTAGATGGGGTTTTAGCATACGTTTAGTCATGTTTTAGGTGCTAAAGATGGTGTTTGGAGTGTGAAAGAAGGAAGAGCCGAAGTGCACCAAAGACCACTTGAAGCTGAAGTGAAGAAAACGAAGAAATATGTGTTTTATGGGAGGCGGCGACCGCTGCCAGCTCCGAGGCGAATTCGTCCTTTAAACACTGCGTTTTATTTATTGGACTTATGGATATTATTTTTGGTCCGGTTTTTATGTATTTTAGATAGATTGTTTTCTCCTATTTAAGGAGCTTTAGACCCTTTGTTTAGACCTAGTTTTTGAGTTTGGAATTGATTTGTATTTTGGAGACATATGGAGAACTAAGCCTCTTTGCTTAGACAGACAATTGAAGTGTTCGTTCTGATTCAGTTGTGAGATTTCTAATTCCTTATCGATTGCATGGATTTAATCTTTTCTCTTGCTTGAATTGCTATTGACTTGTTTCAATAATTTCTAGCCTGATCATCTAGGATTTATTGTTATTAGGTTATTGCTAGATTTAGAGTGTTTCTGGTTGAGCATCTCTAATTCATAAGTAGCAAATGCATTGTGCTAATATCTGGTTGTGTTAGTTATATGCATAAGAGAATTGATTTGCATTCTAGGGTAAAAGCTGGTTGTTTTATCTTAGTTTGTATCCAATTATATTCCTGTTGTTGAATGCTGCTAGTTAAATTGAATCTTGATTGTTTCATGATTATTTATCTAGTTAGGATTAATAGTATCTGATTGTGCTATTAATTACTTTTGAAAAGGAATTGGAATTTTCATTGCATAGATATTGAATGAAATCAATGATCAACTTGTCAAGTGAATGCGGATATTTTTTGTCTAAGCGTTTCCAAATACTGATTAATAAACTCTTGAATTCGAATGGTTTGCATGTTTTGTGTGAATTAAACCTAAAAACCCCCCTTGTTACTTCTGTTTGACACATAATTCTCTCCTAAAGATAATCTATCTCCCTGTGGAATCGACCCTTACTTGCTTTATACTTTGGTTTAAGTTAGTGTGGTATTCTTTGCATAATTGTGGTTTAAAACGACTAAATCATCGTTATCAGTTACGGATTTGTGTGCACTAATGGAATGCCTCAATAATTTGTGCCTTTGTAACTACTAGTCCTGTTTTAATCCCTCGTGTTGACAATAGAGGTGAACAAATTGATCATTGAGTTGCACAAACTTGACCATTGAGTTGCACAAACTTGACCATTGAGTTGCATAAATTTGACCATTGAGTTGCACAAATATTGATGAACAAATTGACTATAGAATTCAACACATTGGCAATAGAGTTGAACAAATATGAATGAGCAAATTGACCATTGAGTTGCACAAACTTGACCATTGAGTTGCACAAATATTGATGAACAAATTGACAATCGACGATCGTGATTGCACAATCCTCGATCGTGATTGCACAATCCTCGATCGTGATTGCATAATCCTCGATCGTGATTGCGCAATCCATGATCTAGTTCACTCTAGTAGTGTAAATCGGTTCCGATTTAGCTATGTTCTTGTGTGTTACTGCCAAATTGGAAGTGAACTGCAATAACTTTTGGTTCGGTGATTCGTTCGAGGCGTGTGAGCAGTCGTTTCGAAGGTCTCGACGTAAGCCACAAAGTGGAGTCTTGAGTTCGCGGTTTCCGGGCCGGCATAAGACCAGAATCTGGGGGGAAACAGTCAGGCGTCGGGGAGTCCGGGGAGAAAAGGGGCGTAACTTTGCGCTCGGTTATCGGAACGGGGCGCATTTTATGTCGTTTCGAAGGTCTCTTCGAGACGGGGCTATAGCCAGGACCAAAGGGCCTGTGTGTTGGGGGTTCTCGCAAAAAAGTCCGTTTAAGGCTTCAAAACCGCGTTAGAGTGTCCAAAACCGCGTAGTTAGGTCCCGTTTTGGAGCTTTCCATGCATTTGGGCTCGTCATGGCTCATTCTGTAGGTCCGTGTGGCGAATAGGCACTGTAGTTTCCATCGAGACCTTCTAAATGAGTGCTCATAATAGAACAGATTGACATGGCTAGAAATTTATCTATTGAACCCATCCAGTTATGCAAACTTTTCACATGGAGTTGCACAAACTTGATCATTGAGTTGCACAAACTTGACCATTGAGTTGCACAAATTTGACCATTGAATTGCACAAATATTGACGAACAAATTGATTATAGAATTCAACACATTGGCAATAGAGTTGAACAAATATGAATGAACAAATTGACCATTGAGTTGCACAAACGTGACCATTGAGTTGCACAAATATTGACGAACAAATTGACCATAGAATTCAACACATTGGCAATAGAGTTGAACAAATATGAATGAACAAATTGACCATTGAGTTGCACAAACGTGACCATTGAGTTGCACAAATAAAATTCAACATATTGGCAATAGAGTTGAAGAACAAATTGACCACTGAGTTGCACAAACGTGACCATTGAGTTGCACAAACGTGACTATTGAGTTGTACAAACGAAAAAAACATCAAAAAAAATCGGAAAAAAACGAAAACGGAATAATTCGCGTATTATACGCGAATTATTCGCGTATTAAAAACGCGTATAAAACGCGAATAATTCGCGAATAATACGCGTATTATACACCCGTGTGGCTTGTTGGGCTGTTTTCCCTCCGCGTGATGGACGGCCGAGATTCATTCCTATTTCCTACCATAATAATCATTCCTACCGGATCCGGACCCAAGTTACAAAAACCTATCAAACAATCTCGTTCCTCGGTTCAAATAGTAATATATTATACAAAAAGTATATAAATACTATTGTAATAAAGGTTTATTATAGTATTTGAATTTCATAGATAATTTATTTTAATGATTTAAAAGATTTTACCTTATCCAGTAAGATTTATCAGGTTAAAAACTTATATATTAATTTTTGAGAGTTTATGCTCTATATTATAAAATAATATTTCTTTATGTATTTTATAAACTATTTTAATTTTGGTTTAAATGAACTTTGTAGATAAAATATCATGTTTACCAATATACTTAACAAATTTATTGGGATTATCCATAAACTAGTTTTCTTTTGAATATTAATCTCATGTTTGCCTAATTGCCTCTGATGATCTTATCTGATTTATTGCTCCGGCGGGCTTCCGCTTGGAAATCATGGATCTTTTGGGCTTTGGCATAATTGGGCTTTATTGGGTCATCTTCTTACGTAGGCCCACTATCGTATATTGCATTTGTACCCAATAAACAAAGCAATGCGTTCCCATACTATGAACAAACAAAATAAACCTCAAGGGGTTGGTCTAGTGGAGCATGACAGGGCATCGGTCTGACAGGTCGCAGGTTCGATCCCCCCTAGTCTCCTTGAGGTGAGGCATATGTAAATCCCCTTGTAAGAGCTCTCTGAGCCCTTGGGTCTTCCCTGACCTTGGACTGGGGCACCATCCCCTCACCCTAAATTTTTCCGACCAAAAAAAATGAACAAACAAAATAAAAATGGACCCACAATACATAAGATAAGATAAGGGTAGTGAGAAGTGCAAATGGCAAGAAGAGCATGCCCCCTGGCTCATAAAACCCTAATTATGGGCAAGTTTGGTGATGGACCACCCTTGCTTCTTCTGCTACTAAAATGCCTACACACTTTCCTCCTTGCAATTATTACTTTGAACCAAGTAGTTGTTTGTCTTTGTCTTTGTGGATCAAGAAGAGACCCCAATTTGGGAGGAGTTGCTACGGCCCCTTTTTTGTGATTAAGGGTCCCATGCATCTGTTACAGATTTGACCCTTAAGTCATATAGTACGTGAAAAATAAAAAAGCAAAAATTCATCACTACACACATAGTGATTGAGTGAGTGTCATTTTGCATAGCTTTATGCATGGTTTTGCTTTATATGTGGGTGATTGAATGTCTTCCTTAGCTTTCAATTATTGACAATAATTGAGATGGGGGAGGACTAAACCTTATTTAAACGGAACTTAACTAGGCCCCTACCCATGAACATATTCATGCATCTCTCAAATGGGTCATCGATTGTTTATACATAACATATTGTTCTTGCTTCTTTTCAAAACCATACATGGAGATCGATCGATCGATCTTGCATTGATCATGAATGTCCCCCTATATAGGAGTAAAAGGAAAGGGCAAATTACATGAATGTAACACAAGTACACATGCATATATGCAAGTGTGTAAGTGTGTAACCATATGTGTAAGTGTAAGTGTGTAACCACTCCTTTCATGTCGATCGTGGAACACCACAAGTTGTTCTGACAATGGAAAAGATGTACTCCATAAAAAGGTACGTAGGTGCAAGGGAAAGAGAGGAAGTTAAGATATATATGTATGGTGCATTAAATTTGTCTCCTGTGACAAGTAGACTTATTTAATGCACAAGGAGGTGGTGGTGCCAGGGCAGTAATCCATCAGTAGTCGTTTCACTTGTTTTTCAGGTACATGCTACATTTTGTTTTTTATCTTCTGATGTTGATGTAAAAAAATAATGAAAGAGAATTGAAGAAGAAACTGATCGATCTCCACGTGAAGTAGAGTTACCATGCACCGACCCATGATTTTTCACCCCTATAGATCCAGAGACTAGGAGTCTACAACAAAAAATAAGCTAGGGTCAGTAAATCCCACACGTACACACAACGGTAAAGTAATCTGGCGAGGTAAATGTAAATGGCCTTGTAAAAAAATGTTATAACGACTGTTGAACGATATTATTCGTCTGTGTTGTGACGATCGTGTGCTGGAATTGTCTCCATCGACCATCGATGTATAAATATATAAAATGTATAGGGTGTAACTTGTATGAGTGATTCATGTCATTATATCAGGTTAAAATGTGTGCACATATATATATGGAGATGGAGTTTCTTGAATCTACAACTAGCTTGTACGCTGTGTCATACATATAGGGAATAGGGTGAAACATCAAAGTAGTTAGATTTACTTAACTTCCTTCTTGCGCGAGCGGGCTTTTAGCAACTAGCTAGCATTCCCAAATTATTTACTGCATTTCTTTTTTTTTGAGAAAATTTACTGCATTTCAATATTACTAGTATATGCATGGTACTTTGGGGTCATGGCCTCATGGCATTATATGGCAAATGATGAACGCAAGTGGAATGAGAATGATTTAGAAGTATTGGATGAATAATACAAAGATTATAGTAGATCGTTTCATTTAAAAAAAGGAAGTTATTGTACATTTTTTATGTATTTTTCTTATCAAAAATGGACTGAGTACGTGTATGCAAGATCTACACAAGCACTGTTCTACTTGAGGATGGTCATCAGTATGGGTAAATATACACAAGCTTGTGTTGAAACACGCATTGGTATTTTAATGCACTTTTCCTAATGTCAATGCATGTTTCAACGCAAGCTTGTGTAAATTTAATCAGTTTTTAGAATGTGTTGGAACAATACTCTAGACAATAGAATAAGGCACCTTACTAAATTAAAAGCAGCTCCACATATTTTTGAATAAGGCATCTTTCCTTTTTGAACGTCTCCGCCATACTTTAATTTTAATTTATATCACTACACTTTTACAATCTTACCTCCATATAATCTTGTCAATATTACAACCATTATTCAACTTTTATAACCTTAATGTATAAGCTTGTGAGATACTGTCTACTACCAATTAGTTTTATGATGAAAATTATAAATGCTATCGGGCTTACAACTACATAATTTAATATAGTATCAGAGTTATCTATCTATCTATGTTAGGCATAACATTAACTTTTTCAGAGTATCTGTCTAATGACAACGTAGCTTAATTGAGATGTCCACCATACGTTATAATGTATCAATTGGGTCAAGCTAATTGCACTTACGAGGTCGTTTTGAGAATCATATCGGGCTTATGTAATCGAAGTTTAACATGATATCAGAGCATGGATTTGTTTTGGTTGTAGTAGCATGAGATCCGCCACAAACGAAGAATGACCCTAATAATGAAAATTGATTTTTTTTTTTTATAGATCCACAGTCCTTTTGAAATAAATCAAATAACGACATCACAATCTATTGTACAAGAACCCTATCGATGAAGGAACGCAACAAACAATTTCTCCGATAACAATATTAGGAATGATACTCAGGACGAGGGATTTAGAGGTGATATCGGAATACTACCTCAAATACTCTCTTATTTTTATAAGGAAAGGAATTAGCTAGGGTTGCCACACATACTACTAACCAACTCTAAAGAGAATAGAGCAAATCGCCGCCATGGAGTCTAAAACCCGAGACCTCATGGTACTACCATGAGTGCTCAACCAATGAACTGATGCGCCAAGTGCACTACCTCAAATACTAAGTTAACGTTGTCGGACCAAGCGAAACTCACCCTTTTTATTTATTTTTTGGTGGGAACCATTTTCAGTCTTATACTCCCTCCATTTCAAAATACATGTCTACGTAACCACTTTTTCTTATTTTATAACACTTGTCAATTTTACTTTTTTCTCATATCTTTCGATTTATACCCCTAATAATTAACTTTATCAAAATTATTATACTTTTTCATATTTTCTTAAATAAATAACTAATTGTACATTTTATAGGGGTAATATTAGAGTAACGTTTTTTTCTTAATAGACGTGCAATGCCTAAATGGACAAACATTTTTTTGAAACGGATTCAGTATTAACTATCAAAGTGTGAAATATAAGTAGCTTTCCCTTAAAATTCAAAAAAAAAAAATCTAGTAGCTTTATCCTCAAAATATTCCGAATGCTTTGAAGCAACCTAAAACATTCCGAATGCTTTGAAGTAACCTCAAAAATACAATTCATCCTAGCGTCTAATCCTACCTAATTAACAATTTATTCCTACTCAACAACCAAAAAAACACAATTTAGTTCTTAGGAAATACTAGGTAATTAGCAAAAGTCTGCAGTCGTGGAGAAATACATCATAATAAGCATGTAGAAATCAGTACGATATTACACATAGCTAGCTTGCTAGCTTGAGCAAAACACCCAGCTAGCAAAAGCTAAGCACAATGCGGACATTAACATTACATATGCTTCATATCTTATGTAGGTCTAGCATAATTCCTAATTATTAGGATAGTCAAAAGATTACATTACATAACCGTTTTTATTTAGGGTCGATAATCATAGAATTAGTAGCTAGCTAGGGCGATCGATCAAAATCCCCACATGCAATCAAGCTCACTAAAACCCATCCTGCTACCACCAGCAACTCCGCCATCCACCACCACCTTCTGCTCCTCCTCGACGTCGCCGCCCCACCCACACATTGCGTTCTCCGGCAGCATCCCGTCCGAGGCTGGCCCAGCAGGGAGAAGGAAACTAGGCAGCTGGAGGTCTACCTCCAGTGGCCTCATCATCATCATCGGGCTCGAACTCGGGCCCTGATGCAAATGACCCCCGACGTCGAAATGCAGCCCTCCATCGGGCAACGGAGCCAGACTCGATGCGTTGTTGGTGTTGGTGTTGGAGAAACAGGACACGTGCTCTGACGATCTGTTGTTGGTAGCCGATGCCATATCGTAGGAGTAGGCGTTGGCTGTGGTGGAGGAAGAGGACGGCTTGTAAGGAGACGAGTCGAGCAGCGGTGGGAGTGACACCGAGGCAGGAGACCCCACATCCAGGTAGAGGCCGGCTCCGGCAGCAGCCGTTGTTCGGTTGTGGCTCACGCGCCCTTTCTTCCCACCGGACACTGCCGAGGATCCGGACCCGGATAGGGCGCCTGACCCGGTTCCGGTCTTTTGGAAGACCCGAGAAATCACCCACTCATCCTACAATGTACATACATATACAGCAATTTTACAATCAGAATCAAATTAATCAATATGCGAGATATAGTTTGTTTTTATAAGAATTATGAAGGGGGTACTAGTACAGTTTGTACGTGGGGCTATGTATTTGAAAGTAAATGCAACTATATGTTATGTATCACCATCACAATAGTAGAGCAGTGGGTATCTGAATCATCTGATATAGTACTCCCTCCGTCCCAAAACATTTGTCCATCTTTCCTAATCGGGCGTCCCGAAACTTTTGTCCATCTTTATATTGTTTCCATTTTCATCCATACTTTTTCACACATACCAATACTTTCTACCCAACTAATCTCTCTCCATCGATCTAATCAACAAACTCATTACACTTAAACAATTCATAAGTTAAAAAAACCACAAAATTAGAATAAAATTAAATAACCAAAAATTTTCTTTTTTTTTTGAACAAAATGGCACCCGATTTATAGGGGTTTGGACAATTTTTTCTGGGCTCCATTTGGATTTCCATGTCTGCTAGCTCAATTGGGTGTGGGATAATCTTCTTTTTTTGGGCTCTATTTGCACTTGCATAAAATACAGTGCACATGCAAAAATTGGACAATTTGGCTGGGACAGAGGGAGTATCAAATATATCTGAGTTTCGAATTGAATGCTATTAGTAATTATGAACAGAGGTGTGACGTAGTATTAATTTAGCAGGATAGGTAATTAAGAGAGTGTTAATGGTGATGGGAGCATATACGTCTACCAAGTTCGGCGGACCTTACATTATTTATGTATGCAAACAGTAGATGCATCTGATATTTTTGAGACTTCCAACACACTTGGGCATTAACTATAGTCTATAGTTGCTGTTTTTGCGGTGGGTTAATTTATACCATGATAAAGGAAAAAACATGTACATGGCTGAAAATGTAAATATTTCAGGCTTAGATCTTTATTCATAAGAAAAATCTGCACACATGGATAACAGGAGCGCAACTCTAGTTAACTGTATTAACTGACATCTACGCAGCTGAAAATGTCATATTTGTACAATACATTAAGCATGATGTTGGTATGGTGGCTACTAATTAATTTAACAGAACATTTCAGAAAGCCAGCCTTTCCATGTACGATAGTTTTTATATCATATAAATCAATCTTAACCTAGAGCTTCAAGATGAAAGTCTAAAGTTTAAACTCAGTTTTTGTCTAGACAGACTCTAGAGGATTGGCTGGCTACGGGTAGTTTTATGAAATATTCCCTGAACTGAAAGTAAGGTTAAGTCAAGTATCATCAAGTGATGTAATTCAATTTATTTTTTTATCTTTTGAAGGTAAGGGTCGTATGACATGATGTTGCTAAGTTGTTTGTATTGTAAACCAAAATCATGATGTAATTGCATTCAAATGTCAAGTACACTGATTAGAGCCTAGAAAAGACCGTACCTTTGCATCAGGTGATTTATTATCAGCCTTCAACATGTAGAGCTATAATTAGCTACTCCCTAACTTGTCAAATTTAAAGGGTTTAATTATTCCTAAACGTCTTGTCCTCAAATAACCTCTCCTAGAGCTTTGTCAAAAGACATGTCAATAATGTAGGTAACATCATTCCAAACTGACCCCCTATTATTGCTAAAATGGCATGCATGAGTAAAAATAAATAAAACAAGGTGAAAAAAAAAGATGATTTGTGTAGAGTGAGTTTACCCTGGAAGTTCTTGAGAGATAGTGGTAGGCAAATTTGCCTTCAAGGCGGTATTCATGCATGACCCAGTTGGTCTTCTCACCCCTTGGAGCTCTGCCACGGTAGAAAACGAGGGTCTTCTTCATCCCAACGAGGGAGCAAGTCTTTGAGTTGTAAATCTCCCTGTCTTTGCCGGTTGCCTTCCAGTAGCCAGCTTCTGTGGCCCTGTTTGTTCTCAGCCCTGTTGGGTACTTTCTGTCCCTTAGGCTGAAGAAGTACCACTCTTTCTCCCCCATCTTTGCCTTCTCTGCAAATCAATCAAAACCCATCATATCATACTCAAATTTGAGGTCAACTAAAAAAAAGAGACTATATTTAGGTACCCTTTTGGCCAAAGTTCAATACCCATATGCCCAAATGTTGAAAAATGGGGTGTTAAAGAATGTACAAGAGTGATGATGAACTGACCAGGGAGTTCCCAGGGCTCACACTTGTTGAGGTCAACTTCAGCAATGGCTCTTCCAGTGAAAGAGCTGTCATGCACCTTCTTCAGGAGGTAGTAGGTGATGAGCTCCTCATCAGTAGGGTGGAATCTGAACCCTGGTGGCAAGTTGCTTTCTTGATTGTTGCTGTTGTTGTTGTTGTGGTTCATGTGGGTCAACACTGTGTTGTTGTAGTGGTGATGGTAGTTCTCCAAATGGTTACTATGGTAGCTCATGAAAAAGGAGGGATCCATGACTTATCCACAGAAAACTGAGAGCACAAGGTTAGGTACTCAAAACCCTAAAGAAGACTTGAAGGGAAACCCTAGAGGATGAGATCAAAATGCAAAAGAGCACTACTGGATTTATAGGCAGACCCAGATGGGTTTTCATTTGAAAGGCTCCATCTTTCTTTTGAATTTCTTGTTTGAGGTTAGGTTGAGAGAGTGGCTAGCTGCTAGTGTGTAGAACAAGGGGAATCAGAATAGGGGAAAGGTGTGTGAGAGATTTATAATTGTATTACAACATCAAGGCCTCTCTCATGGGGATTTGGAGAATCCAGTGTTGCAGAAGGAGGGAAAGGTTAAATTATTATACAAGGTATGATCCTATTCCCCAAAAAAAATCCATTCAAGTTATACAGCTACTACTAAAATAAAACAAAAGGGTAAAGATGAGAATTGAATTGGGTTGCTCTTCTGCTCTCTGCTCTGTGCTGTTCTGTTCTTCTGGTAAATATCTCTACCAGCTGATGTATGCGTGCGTAGCTTGAGAAAGTGCGTAGGAAGAGAGAGGCCAACCCACGATTTGGTGCATTTAATTTTTCTTTTTGTTTTGTCTGTGAGCCTGCAGAAAGTTTGAGAAAGATGAGTGTGAAGTCTTGGGCTGGGGCTGGGCTACAGAAAGTGTTGTTATTTAAATAGGGCATAGAGTTTTTGGGTAGGGATTTGGGGAGTCCTGTTAAAAACACCAAGGGGCCAAAATATGGAAATTGAAGGGGAAAAAAAGAAAAGAAAATTCAGCATGGATCAATAAAGCTGTTGCATATCTCATATGTCAGCACAGTACATTGATTTAATGAGGTCTTGCTGAAAAAACAAAAAAAAATACATTTCAATTCTTGTACTAATCATTTTTCTTTAATGTTTTTATATATATTGTGGGTATTTTTTCATATCATCATTTGCATTTTGTACATACTTTGGTGTCCACAAGCCAAATTAGAGAAGTGCTGATTTGATATGCTATCAATGCTATAATGCCATTGCCTTCTTCGTATTAGGTGTGGATAATTTGATACCCACTTCTTTATTGCAGCAAAGGCTTGTGTCATTTTGTTTTCATGTCACAAAATTTGTGTATATGTACTAAGGGATATGTATATAGTACCGGTGTGCTTAGTGGCAAGGAAAAGTTCTACTTGGTATAAAAAGATGAAACAGCCAAATTTGTAACAATCGCTGTTCCTAAGACTTCTGGTGAAATCTTTGGTTCGGCGTCTTTGTCTCTATGCAAAGTGGGATAGGTTTCAAGCATCATTTTCTGACATATTTTATTGGCAAAGAAAGTTGTCTAAGTCCGGATATGGTTCAAATATACATTGACCAAAGGTTAGTTTTTATATCAAATTTTAATTAGTCAACAGTAAGTTTAGTATGTATGAACTGGCCGGCTGTTTAAAAAAAAGAAGAATCATCTACTAAATGAGTTATATATCGTAGCGAACCTGGTGATTATGATTAGGTTTATGTGTCCCTATAACCACATTTGCTTCCTTTTCTTAATGAGGTAAAGCTTCGATATACTAGATAAATTTGGTAAATCCGACAGCCTGAAAATTCATTAATCACGTAAATGGACCTGAGAAAAAAAAATCCCACAAAGCAAACACCTAAGACTTGTTCCTAAACATAGCTGCTAAACTTCACATCATATTTTCATTTGTCTTCACATTTTACCATTTTTTTTTACGATAGAACCCTTGATCTAATTTTAGCAAAAATCATCTATCATAAAGCTATAAAACATATGAAAATCTACTTAATCTTTACCTAAATCTCCTAGATATAACTTGCCTTAATAAATCACCTACATATGGTTATTATATAGTATGATTTATGTAAACGTTATTTTTATTCAATGAGGGTTTACCCTTTTCCAATAATCCTAATAAATCACCTACATATGGTTATTATATATGATTTATGTAAACGTTATTTTTATTCAATGAGTGATAAAATGTTTCCAATAATCCTAATAATTTAGTGTTAAAATGTTTCCTGCTAAACACAATTACGTTGAAGAAGATTGGAGTAGTTTGCAAAATATGTTATAATTGTTTCTTTTATAAATTGTTGAATCTTAGCATCGATCAAAGTTAGCCTTAGAGGATTGTTATTTGTAGGTGCTAATTTTTAGAAAGTGGCAAATTCATTCATTTTTTATATATTTTGTTTATTACTGGGCCCTTTTTAATTTTGTTTTTTTATTACAAGTTAAAAGTACATGGTTAGAAAACTTTAGCTAAATTACTATGAATTATTATTTTAGAAAAAAATCAATTTTTTTAAAATTTTTCCAAAGATGGTTGATATGTTGAAGTCTAGCGATTATGTTTATTAATAGCAAGAATCTTATGAGATATCTTAATATGATTTTCCCAATTTTTGTTATTTGAAGGATATCTCATAATATGATTATCCCAATTTTTGTTATTTGAAGGAATAATGGTATTAAGGTAATTTTGTGGTGTGATGTATAGTAAAAGAGTGTGATGTATAGCATCTCCCTTTCTAAAACATAGGATTCTCACAAGTAGATCAAATTTGCTTCCTAAATGCAAACAACAAAAAGGAGTACATTTTATTTGATAAGGAAAATCCTACTACCTCCGTCCCTAAATATAAGTCACAATTCTATTTCGGTCATCCCGAAAAATTCTTCCCATTTTCATATATGATTATCCATCTCTCTTCTCCTTTTACCATATTACCTTTATAAAACCTCACCTTTTTATCACTTTCTCATTTTCTTTACCATATTACCCTCATTAAACCTTTCAAATCACCCCTTTTTATCTCTCTCTCATCTCTTTTCTACACTTCCTTAATTATTGTGCCCATTCTCAAATGGGACTTATATTTAAGGACGGAGGGAGTATGTTTTAGGAATTTTCAGCAGATGGTGTTTTGAGAATTAATTAGTAAAAATACACTCTAAAGAAAAGTGGACTACCCTAGGACATTTTGCTGATGATGTTGAGGATCAAATCATAAGCAAACAGAAAGGAAGAGACACCTAAAAACGATGTAGCTATGTACAATACGTAGTCATGTTTTTGTTATTATGAGAAATACTCCAGCTTCAAAAAAGACCCAACAAGCTTCTAATATCCGTTTGAACTAGCTTAATTAATCCCTCTCAAGTCTCAAGGACACTGCTAATAGTACATTTTTTATTTTGTTTTTGAGAAAATTTATTGCTAAATAATGCCCTAAATGGATGAAAAAATAAATAAATGAAACTAGTTTTCTTGGAAGTTGGGACATGTCTCTACCCTGAAAAAGAACAATTAAAATTGGGCCGTTGATGGGCCTCAGGCCCTCGTCACACATGTGATGAGTAGCAAGTCTATCAGACTTTTATCAATTTGATGATTTCCGATCGTAAAATACACACATAATACATTACATAAATTTTTCGACCAAAAAAAATACATTACATAAATTTATGAAATCTTCCCCCAAGTAATCAAATCTCGTGTGAAAAGCTTCATTTCATTAGCGTATAGAGATATATCTTGAAAACACATTTGATTCTGCACCTAAGTCTTTGGGACAATTCCCCGGATTAGTAATCAGTTCTCACTCGTAGTGGATGCTCCAGCTCAAATAGTACTTTTAACGATCTTAATACTTACCCGATTAAAAATAATACTAGAAAATCACTAGTAGAGAGGAATAAATCCAACCATAAGCATTTTTTCACCCCGAGACAACAGTATCAACCATTAAATGATGGGGGGAAATGGGGCGGCCTTGGTACGGTGTAGAGGAAAAAATGTCTCATCAGATGAGTCATTAGACTTGAGTATTTGACACATATATATAGCTAGAGTAGACGTGCGTACTACATGTGTAAAACAGATTGATAAATCAATATCAATCGCAATCGCAATCACAATATATATTTTGAACAAAGTTTCAATTAAAGACGGACAGTATTTTTGAAAATGTAACGAGTCATACATATATATATAAGGGATTCATACATGATACATGCATGAACAAAATAATGAACCTAGATTGATAGAGTTACAAAGAGATGGATGGAGTCATGGAGATGGAGTAATATTGTGGGTTGATCCATCCGTGCACGTACAACTTTAATTTGCATGCATGCATGCATTAAACAAATGTTGATATGTATGGATAAGTGCTGCTGTGCCTGTGGCATAACTCATAAGCTTTGGTTGCGGGATTGAGTGCCCACGCTCGGCTGGGTTAAGAGTCCGTTCGTTTACAGCTTTACACAGCTGACCGTGGCTTGAGCGTGACGATCCAGCTTCAGAAATAGCGTTCGTCTGCGCCGCTGGAGAAGGAGCTGGGGTGGCTGGCCGTGGCTGGGATTTCTTGTTTCAAGCTCTAGTTTTCCAAGCTCGTACTCCCCAGCTTTTCGTGAAGAAGCGACTACAGGAGGACAAAATGACATCCCGATACCCCTGGACCCTAGATCTGAAAGGGTTTTCTTCGAGGCATCCACTTGGAGGCAAGCGTTGCGAGGCGAGATCAAAGAGAGACGTAGGTATGGATCCGTCCCCATCCCCTTTCTCGATCACCATTTGTTCCTCAGATTTGAGATTCGCAGAGAAACCCTAAAAGTTTGTTGTTCCTGAGTGTGATTCCAGGGAAGTTCGGGGCTTGAAGTTGGAGGCCAAATCTTAGCGAGCGTTGCGTTGAGGCGAGATCAAAGAGAGACGTAGGTATGGATCCGTCCCCATCCCCCTTTCTCGATCACCATTTCTTCGTCAGGTTTGAGATTCGCAGACAAACCCTAAAAGTTTGTTGTTCCTGAGTGTGATTGCAGGGAATTTTGGGGCTTGAAGTTGGAGGCCAGATCTGAATTGCGTTCTCCACGAGTACCCTAAAAGTTGGAGGCATTTGTCCTCAGATGACGCTACTACCAACAACAACGAACACGAAACAACGGTCCCCTTTACTTACCGGCCGGAATGAAACGGAGAAAAGGACGAATGAGTCGCCGGTCGAAGGCAAGCTCGATGGCCTGGGTTCTCCAAGGAGAGATGAACACAAATTATCGTGTTTCTGGGAATGAGCACACTTGCAATTTCTTTTCTTTTTTTAATAACTTGTGTTTGGACCGATCAAAAATTAAAAAAAAAACTTGTGCTTGGGCTGCTTTGTTTTTAATGGATTTGGAATTGCGATTTCTGAATGTGGAATTGGAATTGGAGTTAACACACGTGATGTGCACACCTACATATTTGTTTTTTTTTGTGAAATGCATTTTTTAAGTTGTGGCAAAATTGTAATTATGAACTTTAAGTAAAGGGCATTATAGTCATTTTACCCATAAGTTATTTTTTATCCAGCTCGGTCAACCGAACACATATTCATGAATCCAGCTCGTTTTTTCAATTCCAGTCCCAGCTAGTAATCCAGTTCCAGTTCTAGTTCCAGTTATGAAATCCAGTTCCAGCTCCAATTCCAGTCCGTGTACACGAACAGAGCCTAAAACCTTACTCTGTCTTTGCTTTTCAGTTTTCACTTTTCAGGATGGGTTAAAAATGAAATGCATAGGAGTAAAATTAAAGTTTAAAACAGGGGATTTTGTGGTTTTCATTTGGGCGCACGAAGGGGTTTGGTTAATTTAGTGAAAGACGCCAAAACTGTGGCTTACCCTAGAGAGATCCAACTGCACACTGTTTTTGTGCGATCTCACTTTTCAGGTGGCCGTCCAGAAAATCACTGTAATTTTTTTGGGCGTTCCCTCCAATACGTTGCTATTGTTGTTGTTGTACGCCAAATTAATTCCAGCAAATGCTAACGTTATGGCTTTTTTTTTATCTGCCCTTATTACGTTCTTGAATAGTACGTACTACAAAATCGATCTCACGAGTAGTCTAGCTTCATAAGCTAGCTAGATTTGGTAGAATAAAACCAAAGAGCAACTAGCTAGTCATTGGACTACGTACACGTACGTAGTTGACTTTAATTGTAGCCTTCATATGGATGTAAAGAGATCTACAAGTTCATCGATTCGTGGGCGTGATCCATATATAATCGTATGTGATTGTAGACTTTTGTAGGTATTTAGTAATGTTGCATGTTGAGATCAAGAGGGTGACGGCAACATTCGGTAATGAATTGTGCAGCCGCCCCTATCTAACCCAATCCCACTCCTTTCTCTCTCCCTCTCTTCTCTCATATTGCATGCTGCTATTTATTCGTATTACTACTTAGGCTCCGTTCGGGTAGTCTAGCTGAAGCTTTTTTTGACTGAATAAATTAGCTGAAACTAGTTGAATTATAAATTAGCTGAAACTAGCTGAAACTAGTTGAAGCTTTTCCTCTAAGCTGGCCACTCCCACCCTACTCCTGATCCGAAGGGCATGCTGCCCTTCGGATCCAAAGGGGCTGGCAGAAGTGGAGGGCGGCGTTGGGGGTTTTGTGCGATAGTAAGATCCCCTTAAAGCTGAAAGGAAAGTTTTACAGAACGGTGATCAGACCAGCTATACTCTATGGGGCAGAGTGTTGGGCCACCACGAAGGCACAGGAACAGAGACTTTTAGTGGCAGAGATGAGGATGTTGAGATGGATGAGCGGCCACACGCTATTGGACAGAATCAGAAATGAAGTGATCAGGAGTAGGGTGGGAGTGGCCAGCTTAGAGGACAAGCTTCGTGAGTCGAGATTGCGGTGGTTTGGGCATATTCAAAGGCGAGGCCCCGAGGAGCCAGTCCGAAGGTGTGAAAGTCTGGACTTAGGAGTTATTTGTAGAGGGAGGGGTCGACCGAGAAAACGATGGAAAGATAGTATAAGACAGGATGTCAGCTGCTTGGGGATTTCAACAGATTTAGCATTATGCAGGGACAGGTGGAGGGAGGAGATTCGAGTGTTGGATGGGTAGACCCTGTCCTGACCGACAAGCTTTAGTTTCTGGTCTTGTTTGGTGTTTGTTTTGTGCTTTTGTTTTTGCTTCGATTTCTGCGCTCTATGCTTTGTCGGTTGTATTTTGTTTTGTGTGTGCATTGTATGCTTCTAGGTTTCTGTACTCCTCTGTTGGGTCTTTTGGACGCACCCCCTTTGCGATAGCCAGGGGTGCCCCCATCCTGACCCCCCAGATTCTCCGGAAGGGGAATTACACTGGGTTAAATGTTGTTGTTGTTGTTGTTAGTTGAATTATAAAAGAAGCTGAAACTAAATTCACTAGCTGAAGTACATAACAGGTGTTCGGTGAGACGAGCTGAGGAAAATAGATTGGTTTGTAAAATTACCATAAAGGGCTTACATATGAAGTTAAAAAGACCAAAAAGGGCTTGAAAGTGTACAAAATTACCACCCTTCAAGTGGCATCATGTGCGACTCACGTGCTGCACATACACTACAGAAGTCGGGTGAAATCACGACATTGGTCACTTCAATGAACCCTAGATCTGTCCATGGCTGGTTTGGCGGAATGGGTCTCGGGCGATTCTGGTGAGTGCCTTTCGCTGGTTTCTTCAATAATCCCTTTCGCTGGTTTCTTTCGATGTCCTATCTGGTGGCTGGTTTGAACCCTAGGTCTGTCAATGTTCGCAGGTGTTGAGGGTGTGACAGAGCCATCGTTCGTAGCTGGTGGGCGAGGTTCGGAGGGTGCGACGGAGGTTGTGGCGAGCAAGCGTAAGGAGTTCGTCGCCAGGCTTCGCAGGTGTTGACGGTGCGGCCGAGGTTCAGGCGAGTGGTCCGTCTCTCTGGTGTGGTTGTCGAGCTTCGCAGGTGGTCGTCGAGCTTCGCACGTCGTTGACAAGTTCCATCTCTCTTACGCTTTTTGTTTTGCATAAATGAAGTCGATTTGGGGATGAGGATCAAGAAGAACGTGTAGGTTAAGCTAATTAGGATTGAGAGTTTTGGGGATGAGGATCAAGAAGAACGAAAGAGAGAACAATTAAGGTGTGATTTTGTGGCTCAAGGGCGGTCTGGTCTGGCTTGAATTGAATTGTTTGTACAAAACTGCAGATAGATACAGTAGAATGGTTTCTGAGTTTTGATTATTACTGAACGGCAATGGCCAATGTTCCTTGTTTTGCCTATGGATCATGATGTTGTAAGGTTACTCTGACACGCTATGAATGCCTTTGAGAAATTGTTAGACAGAACTTACAATCAATGAATGTGTGCTTAGGATTGAAATAATGAAATGAGAATCACAAGTGATGGATTTCATTGCAAAATAGGCCAACTAGAGTCAATTCTAGATTTTGTGATTTTTGGGCAAGACTATTCTTAAGACTGTGATATGAAGAACAAGAGTAATATGCATCCGTTAAATTATGTGAACTTGTATGTTGGGTAGGTTAGTACTGCTAGTTAGTATGTTTGACCACTTTATTTTTGTGTTAGAGCAATGTTAAAACAATTCTACAACATGATTACTGCGTTGCTCACGACTATGCTAAGAACTCTAGGAAAATGTCGCAACAACCAAAGGAAAAAAGGTGTTCAATGGAGCTTGAAGGAACAAAAGCTGCTGCTTGTGATTTGCCTAGAATATCACAAGCAAAATGGTGTGGATACACATTTTAATTGGCTTAAAATTGCTGAAAAATTCTCTAAACGGGGTACAAGGACTGTAAGTGGAAAGGATGCTAAGAACAAGTTTGATTATATGAAGTCGATTTGGAGGGCGTGGACTGATTTAAGGTTTAACAAGACCGGGGCTGGTTGGAACGAGGCCACACAGACGGTTAGATCTACAGATGAGTGCTGGGATATGAAACTGGCGGTAAGTTATTTTATTTTCTATGTTGCTGACCTTATATCATGTCCATGCATAACCCAATATGATCCTGGTTATTTTTTGTGATGTAGGAGGGGGATAGGTACAAGCGATTTAGAAAGAAGCCTGTTGATCCAGAGTTAAGTGAGCTGATGGATTTCGTGTTCAACGGAATATGTGCAACGGGACAATATGCTCGATCAGCCAACAAGGAAAAGCAGCAACCGCCATGAGCTGAGGGGCCACACGACGCCGACCGAAACAACCCTGACTTCTATATTGCAACCGAGGATGAGTTGGAGCACGACGAGTTTGCTGACAATGAAAATCCTTCTCCATGTGAGGATGACTCTCCTTCTGTACGTCCAGATTTTGTCACCCCCATCCAGTAGCATGCAGCCACCACCTAAGCGAAAGAAGAACCCAAATTATGCGGCTGCGTTGTATAATCAAACAATGGCCTCCATTGATTCTTCAAATGACAAGTTTCTGAGTTTGTTAGCGGTCCCAGAACCGGTTGAGGGCGCAGGGTCTTCATCGAAGAAGAAGGTTGAGTACGAGCTTGAGGAGGCGATTGACGTGATCAACCGGTTCGTGGAGAAGGGGGTAATGAAGGCCGCTGAAGGGTTATGGTCGTTTGATGTGGATGAGCTGAACAATGACGCCAGCCGACGCCTTTTCATGACGTTGAAAATCGACGAAGAGAAAAAATCTGGCTGGATTACAAGTACAGAAAACATGGTTAACCATGTCTTTCCCCGTTGCTTTAAAATAGTTCCTTCATTCTGTTTTCATTAAGGATTGTGGTTTGGGAAACAATTTAGCGTATGTCAAACACTTGTTATGGAGACATCCATGGACTAAACGTTGTTGGCCTGACAATTGATGTCACTCAAATTGGTGGTGTTTTATAGGTTATTTTCCCTTGTAAATATGTGTCTTTTGTTCCTTTCCTTGTGTGTTTTGTCCCTTTTTAGCTTGGATTCCGATTTTCTATGAGATTCGGAGACTATGCGAATTTTGTGCATTTTGTAGGTGTTTTGGCATGATTCGAGGATGTTTTGGAAGGAGACCCGAAGGAGGACCAAAGCACAAGTCTAAGGAGCGGAAGAGCCGAGAAATCCATGAAGAGAAGCACAAGAATAGCCAAGGAGAAAAGGTGGCCAGAGACTAGGACCGAGTTCTATGAACATTGGGCCCGAGATCGACTCCAGGACGTCGGACCGAGGTGCCAGCACATCGGGCCCGAGGTAGTTCCGTGTCGGTCCAAGTCGACGGAAGTGTGGATTGGGCACCAAGGCACACAAATGTGATCTACCACTTTTGCCCCTCTTCTATTTTGGGTATTCTTAGCTTCTAATTAAAAGGGGAGGAAGACAATTAGAGGAGAGAGATCATTACACCCACTAATCACCTCTCAAAGGCTCAAAGAAGACTTAGAGAGCAAGGAGAAGGAGAAGAGAGGAGAAGGAAGAGAAATTGGAGTAGGAGAAGGATAGATCTAGGGAGAACTAGTGAGTTTGTCTTTGATTTGCTTTGCACTTTGTTGATTTGGATTTGGATCTTGTGGATTTCCTTTGCTTTGAATGAAATTTGGGTTTGATTTGAGTTTGATGATTGAGATTGGTTTGCTTTGTGATTTGATTCCTTTTTACTCTAGTCTTATGGAGTAAATTCTATTGATCTTGGGCTATGGGGAAACCTCAAGCAATTCCTACAATTCTTATCAATTTCATGGGGCCGAAGGGCATATTTCTCTAGTGACTCGTTGCCCACCCATCTATCTGTCCAGAATTTAACCGTCTTGTCATCACCAATTTGCCAAACAAGCCCTTGTTCAAATTCATCTCTTAATCTCATTCGCTTTTTCCATTGCCAAGATGTGTTGGATTTCGGCTTGTATGAGAAGAGGTTGTCTTGTTTAAGGTATTTTTCCTTGATTATTTGTACCCAAATGTTACCAGGTTCTGCGATAATTTTCCATAGCAATTTCAGTTGAAGTGCTTTGTTCATGTGTTCTGTTTTCCTTATGCCTAAGCCCCCGTATGCTTTTGGTTTACATATCCTATCCCACCCTATGAGGGGTTTATGGTTCACACCTTTGTTCCAGAAAAAATTCCTATTTAGTTTGTCTAGCTCTTCATGGACTTTAGAGGGTAACATAAAACTTTGCATCACGTAATTTGGTTTGGAGGTTAGATTGGATTTAATGAGGACTTTTCGGCCTTCTAATGATAGCGCATTTGCTTTCCATTTTGATAGTTGGGCCTTCGACTTTCCGATTGTATCACTGAAAGTTTCCTTGTTCACTCTCCCATTGATGATCGGGCATCCGAGATACTTTTCTAGGTTAGTCATGGTGGGAATGCATAGAACTTGTTGGATTTGTTGTTTTGATGGTTGGTGACAGATTTTGAGGTTTGGAAGGCAGATTTGTGATAGTTTACTTTTTGTCCTGAAATGGCACAAAAATCGCTACAGGAATTTTGGGTGGCCCTAGCGAAGATAATGATGTCATCTGCAAATGAGAGAAAGGGAATTTTTGTTCCAGCTCTTGTTAAGGGAAAACCAATTGTTTTGGATGAGGTGTTAGTCTCTTGTTGGAGCCGTCTTG
This sequence comes from Polygonum aviculare, assembly GCA_934048045.1. Classification (NCBI taxonomy): domain Eukaryota; kingdom Viridiplantae; phylum Streptophyta; class Magnoliopsida; order Caryophyllales; family Polygonaceae; genus Polygonum; species Polygonum aviculare. The sequence continues at coordinate 19,329,566 of OW204025.1, read as the reverse complement.
CTAGGATTTCTGCACCAATAATGAACAGTTATGGTGACAAAGGGTCTCCTTGTCTTAGACCCCATTCAGGATGGAAAGGGCCTGTGGGCCCATTGTTGACTAGTACTGAGTATGAAACTGTCTTCACGCATTTGCATATCCATCCAAGGAATTTAGTATCGAAACCAAAATTTTCCATTACTAGTAATAAAAATTCCCAATCCACTCTATCGTATGCTTTTTCCATGTCTAGTTTTATGGCTACCCATCCATCTTTATTCTTTCGTCCCTAAAAGAGTGTAGGATTTCGTGCGCTATAAGAACGTTGTCTTGGATGGCTCTCTGTGCTATAAAGGCTCCTTGAAGTGGATGGATAAGTTTTCCTATAACGTTTTTTAGTCTTTCCGTAATTATTTTTGAAATGATTTTGTAGATTGTGGAGCATAGACTAATAGGTCGATAATGGTTTGTTGTTCTAGGGTCCTCTTTTTTCGGAAGTAGAGATATAAATGAGTGGTTGATTTATTTCACGAGTCTACCCGAGTGAAAAAAACTTTTGACAGCCTTAATTACTGTGGGGCCTACAATATCCCAATAATTTTGATAGAACTCAGCCGTCATTCCATCAAGGCCAGGCGACCTATCTTTCCAAGGGACATAACTATTCTCTTGATTTCTTCATTAGTGACATCTGTAGTGAGTTTGTTATTATCATCGGTTGTTATCTCATTTGTGATGAGGTTGAGGTACTCTTGTAGGAGCGCGAGATTGATGGGTTCCTTCATATAACGTTTTCGAAAATCCGTTTTAATTTCTTCTCTGATATTGTTTTCTCCTACAATTTGGGTTCCTTCATCCGTTCGGATTTCTTTTATTATTTTCCTATTTCTACGACCATTAGCCATCTTGTGGAAGTAATTTGAGTTTGAATCTGTTAACTTTATATGTTTGGTTTTTGCTCTTTGCTTCCAGTAGGTTTTGTGAAAATTTAGAATACATTCTTTTTTCTGCATTAGCCGAATTTGTTTTTGGATGGTACTTGGTTGTGGGTGTGGGGATTGGTGGATTTGTCCTTGAAGATTCTGGAGTTCATCTTCAATGTTTTTCAGTTGTTCAAAGGTGTTACCAAAGGTTCTTTTATTCCATTGTTTTGTTTGAGTTTTGAGTAGCTGAGTTTTCTTCACTAGTTTGTACATGTTTGAGCCTTCGAAATTTCCTCTCCAAGCTTGTTTAACTACATTCTTAAAGTCTTTTCTGTGCAACCACATTTTCTCGAATTTGAAGGGTTGGGCTTTAAAAGTTTGACCATTTTCAAGTTCAATTGCTATCTTACAGTGGTCCGATGATCAGAATGCATAGTGTTTTGTATATAGGTTCGGGAACCATTGAATCACTTGGTTGCAAACGAGGGTTCTGTCAAGTTTCTCATAAATATTATCAATTTCAGTTTTGTTCTTCCTCCACGTGTATTTATTTCCAACGGTAGGAATGTCTAATAGTTCGCAATCTTCTTTAAACCTATTTAGTCTTTCAAATCTAGTGTTATTTGGGTGGGCACCATCCTTTTTATCATTTGGTTCTTGTATCTCGTTTAAATCTCCTATTACAATTGTGGGCATATGGAGGTTCTGAACCACGCAAGAGAGATGCTCCCAAAATGCTTGTTTATCTTTTTCTTGGGGGGGGGGGTGCATAGACCAGACAGATTGCAATTGTATATTTTGTTGCTAAATTTGTGTATTTAAAGATTATAATTCTACTTCCGTGGAGAATTGCTTCAACGGTTTCATTGATGAGTTGGTATTCTTTCCAAAGGACACAAATTCCACCAGCACGACCATCGGCCGGGGACCAGACAAAGTTATCAAAGCCAACTCGTCTCCATGTTTGATCTGGTGGTGGTTGCTCAGCTTTCGTTTCAACGATTGCCATTATTTGAATTTTCTCTAATTTACAAAATGAGTCTACCTCAGGCCAGAATGGCTTTCGGCCAATCCCTCTGTTATTCCATAGGCTTATCTTCATAATGAAAATTTCTTGAGATGGTACACATTGGTTCTTCTAATCGGTTTGCATTAATGTTGGTGAAAAATTCCTCACTTATTGACCGTAAAAATTTGGTCCTTAACTCCCCTTTATAAAGTGATTTATCCAAAATGCTTTCCATGACATTTTCTGGCATTTTCTTGTTCCTATGTTTGATATTCAATTCTGCTTTCCTACTTTCCTTACTCATCACATAGATAATGAGGTCATGATCTCCAAACCACCGCCAATTTCTATTGTTATAGCTGATATGGCTATAATGTATCCATGAAATTACACCATCACAGTTCATGCTATATATAACATCTCTCTTACAAAGATAGTGCCATACAATTTCTATATTATCTAGGTGGCTTGTTCCAATAGGGTCCTGAGTCCAAACTTCCTTAATTAGTGTCATGATGAATTTCCAGTTGCCTTTGTCTTGGTTGTGCTTGTAGGACGCTTTTTCCATTTCTACAAACCACGACAAAGAATTACTAGTTTGATGTATAATTGGGGCATCAAATTCAACAACATGGTGAATCAAACCAGAGCATATTTTACTACGGAGGTTTGTACATAAGAAGTGGTCGATTTTATTTATGATACTTACAGGCATAAAGCCATAATCAACTAAAGAATCCGTTTTCAATGCTAAGTCACCCCAAATTACGATACAAGGAAGGGAGGCATTGACATAATGATTAACCTTTATCCAGAAAGTATTGTTCACCACTAAGAGCCAACAACATGATGTGATCTTGTCATCAACACATGAGCAATAGCAGAAATTCTTATAGCATTTCATTTCAATACTTCTGCCATACAAAAAATACAAAAGATAACTACTAGACCAAGGGCTAATACAACTTAGCATACTACACACCAGGTTCTTACTTAGCATAACATGCACACTAACAATTATTCTATGATTAACATCCTTCCTGTGTTCTAGGGTCATGAGCTTACCACCTCGTTTAGAGATACACACATGCCTTCTCGGGCTATTCCACATACATGGTGGTACTTTCATCACACTTAGCAAAATATGCATAGAGATACTAAACTGGAATTTAATTGAAGGAACTAATTCGACATAGATTGTAAGACTATAAATAGCACAAATCATAGAGCTCAAATATAACGGTAGATTTTTACAGCACAACAAAGGAAGTTTCATACCATGACAATAGCAATTGGTAAGAGTTGAATGACACCAAGGAAGTTCATAGTAAAGTTGCTCAAATGGCGACACTTCAATAGCATCTATATAGGTGTCCATGGGTTCTTTTCTAAAATTTAGTCTTACAGAGATTAGATTAATATAATCAGCTTGTTTCCATTCAGTGTGCAAACGTAGTGGGTTACAGTTATCAAGATACAAGTAATTATTCAAAACACCATACTTGTGCACCAGGTTGATCATTAGAAGATACTCTAAGATTTTGTTATCCATATATTCATATTCCTTATATTTGGGAGACCTAACCATCTCCATAAACATACTATCATCAATTTGACAAGTAGCTATATGGTCTGCAATGAAATTGAGGTTATTAGAAAGCATGTCAATCTTCAATTTCTCTCTTCCTTTATGTTTCTCAAATTCACAAAAGCTAGCATTGTTCTTCTTGTTCTTATTGAGATCACTCCCACTATTAACGGTTTTCTCAACCATAGTGGGTTTGGGGTCAAGTTTTTCACAAGAATCCTCAATAGGATATTGCTTAAAAGCGATTTGTTCATTAGTGGATTGTTCAGACGAGATGGGGTCATCAAACGAAATTTTTCCAGGCCAACAAGCAAAGTTTACCATCTCCTCATGGGTCACTTTATTGTCAGATTTCAACCAAACACCAGGATAGGATTTATGATAGAATTTCACCCATAAATCAGTTTCATTAGAATAGGATTTATGCAAGTACCAAGGATTAGAAACCAAGCACCTCTTTGTCGCCTTTGTAATAGTCCTGGAGGGCGAACGCCCAGAAAGACGCCGGCAACCACCGCCTTCTACCTCCCGGCGGCTGAAATGAACACCACTCTTGTCTCTCCCCCTCTCTCTCGTACGCTTTCTTCCCCTTTGCGGACTGCTTGAGAAGTCCTTGACTAGATGTAGCCAAAAGAGATGACCGATTGCCCTTCTTTTGTTGTTTTTGATCCATCGATTGACCTCCTGCTTGAAGGATTGCTCCTCATAACTACTTAGTTTTCTAGGATATTGGCTCTTTTTTGTTTTCTCGTGATTTCGAAACCTAGGGTTCACTCCGCTCATCGGACCCGGCCAGTTCTTCCTATGGCTCGACAGATTAGGGTCGCGATTGCACACTTTACTCTTACCATCATTAAGCCAGGACAAAGGGGCACACATTAGGGTGAGAAATTGGTACCAAACGCGAGGATTAAGGGTTCGAAGTCTGGGTTTTTTGGTCGACATATGGAGGCAGGGGGCAAGGAGCAAGGGGAAAGGGGAAAGGGAGTTTTTTGTTCGGGTCTTTTTTTTTTTTTTTTTTTTGAATCGGTAAGAATTAGGACATCCCCTTAAGGGGGACGTCCTAGAGCGTCCTTTCGGACGAGAGCTTTCAGTTCTGGTAGATTCGCGATAGCGTCAGTAGGGAGGCTATGACCCATTTTAGCAATTTTATCGGCCACAGCATTACTCGCTCTACACACATAGTTAACTCGAACAGTCTCGAACCACCGTAACGAGACTAGGATGTCCGCAATAATTATATCAATGTCCCATGGACTTTGTCCTTGTTTGTTAACTGCTTTAATTACTCCAAGATTATCTCCTTCAATTTCCAGTTTTCTTATTCCTAGTTCTTTTGCTAGCTTAATGCCATCTCTTAGAGCCATCGTTTCTATTTTGGGAACTGAGATGTTCCCATATTTGTTAGAGCTAATTCGGAGTACATTTGCATTTTTGTCACGAATCACTACACCAGTAGCCGAAGACCCGTCATTTAGCTTAGATCCATCAAAGTTTAGTTTAGCGAAACCTGGGCTTGGTTTTTTCCATGAGGTTGTTTTCCTTGGTTGTTTTTGACTCTTTGTTCTTATATGTAGTGGAGCCTCTTCTTGCTCTGTCCAATTTTTAGCTAGGGTCCAACTGTGCACTTGGTCTTTAATAAATTGGGCAAGATCAGTTATGAAATCATTATCCAATTGTTGGAATGCAAGCTTATTTCGTTGATACCATATTCCCCACCACGCAAATGCTAGTTCTGCAAAGTCTTTTGTTCCAATTGCTTGACCAATTTCGGTAATGATTTGTCTTGGTGACTTGCTTATTGAGTTGTAGTTCTGTAAAGTGCAAGCAGTTCGTGGGTTGATTTTTCGAATTATGTCATGGGTGTGAACACACTTTACAAATAGATGCTCGACATCCTCGTGAGACCAGTTGCACATAAGGCAACCACCAGGAACTACTACATTTTTCCCCCTCAATCTTGCCTTTGTTGGTAAACCGTTGTTATCAATTTTCCATAGAAAGTTTTTTACTTTCGGGGATGTATCTAGTTTCCATATCCAAGAATTTGGTGTACGGTTGTGGTTCCTAATTTTAGAGATGTGATCTACTGCTGACGAGGTTGTGAACCACCCATGGTTACTAGGACCCCAGTATAATCGATCTGGGATCGCATTTTCAGATAGAGGGATGTTACTTATTTGTTCAACTTTCTCTATTGGTAGGTGTTGTCTTAGTTCTTCTGTTTTCCATTCTCCTATCTCCGAAATAAAAGCATGGGCTGTACAGTTCTTGTCAATTTCATGTGTCCTAAGTGCATATTTCTCTAGCGGTTCATTATCTACCCAACGATCGGTCCAAAATTTAATTGTCTTTCCATCCCCTATTTGCCAAATAAGTCCTCGCTCAAAGTCATCCCGTAGTTTCATTAGTTTTTTCCATTGCCATGAGGTGTTGGATTTTATCTTGTATGAAAAAAGATTTTCCTGTTTTAGGTATTTTTCCTTAACTACTTGTACCCAAATGTTATATGGTTCTGCGATAATTTTCCATAGTAATTTCATCTGGAGTGCTTTATTCATGTGTTCTGTTTTCCTTAGTCCTAAACCCCCGTAGGCTTTGGGTTTACATATTTTATCCCATCCAATAAGAGGTTTATAATTTTCACCTTTGTTCCAAAAGAAATTTCTATTTAGTTTATCTAGTTCCTCATGGATGTTTGAGGGGAGCATAAAGCTCTGCATAACATAATTGGGTTTAGAGGCCAGGTTTGATTTGACAAGAATGGTTCGTCCTTCTTGAGACAATGCGTTGGCTTTCCATTTTGTCAGTTGGGCCTTCGATTTTCCGATCGTGTCGCTGAATGTTTCCTTGTTCACTTTCCCATTGATAATGGGGCATCCTAAATACTTTTCTATGTTTGTCATGGTGGGGATACTTAGAACTTGTTGGATTTGTTGTTTTTGATGATTGGAAACCACTTTCGAAGTATGAAAGGCGGACTTATGATAGTTAACTTTTTGTCCTGAAATGTCACAGTAGTCACTAATAATATTTTTTACAACCACACAAGCGTTTTGGGTGGCTCTAGCGAAAATAATGATATCATCTGCAAATGTCAAGAAGGGGATTTTGGGTCCGGTTCTTGTTAAGTCAAAGCCAATGGTTTTAGACGAGGTGTCAGACTCTTGCTGGAGTCGTCTAGCTAGAATTTCTGCTCCAATAATGAATAGGTATGGTGATAAGGGATCCCCTTGCCTTAAGCCTCGTTCAGGGAAGAAGGGGTTCGTGGGTCCATCATTAACTAGTACAGAGTACGAAACTGTTTTCATGCATTCACGAATCCAGCCTAGGAATTTAGCATCAAATCCAAACTTTTCCATTACCAGAAGTAGGAAATCCCAATCCATTTTGTCGTATGCTTTTTCCATGTCTAGTTTAATAGCTACCCATCCATCTTTATTCTTTCTTCCTCTAAACGAGTGGAGGATTTCATGTGCTATCAGTACATTATCTTGGATGGATCTCTGAGCTACAAAGGCCCCTTGAAGTGGATGGATAATTTTCCCAACTACACTTTTAAGTCTTTCAGTGAGTATTTTTGATATAACTTTGTAGATTGTGGTACACAGGCTGATAGGTCGGTAGTGATCTGTTGATTTTGGATCTTCTTTTTTTGAGATTAAGGAAATAAATGTATGGTTGATTTGCTTCAGGATTCTACCCGAATGAAAGAAACTTTTGACAGCCTTAATTACTGATGGGCCTACAATATCCCAATAGTTTTTGTAGAATTCAGCCGTCATTCCATCCGGGCCAGGTGATTTATCTGTTCCTAGAGACATAATTGTTTTCTTGATTTCTTCATTAGTGACGTCTTTGGTGAGTTTAATGTTATCGTCCATTGTTATCTCATTGGTAATCAGGCTGAGGTACTCATGAAGGAGTGTTAGATTGATAGGTTCCTTCATATATCTTTTCCGGAAGTCTGATCTAATTTCTTCTCTAATGTTGTTCTCACCCACTATTTGGGTCCATTCGCTAGTTCTAATTTCTTTTATTATTTTCCTATTTCTTCTGCCATTAGCTACCTTGTGAAAGTAGCTAGAGTTTGAGTCGGTTAGTTTTATGTGTTTAGTTTTTGCTCGCTGTTTCCAATAGGATTTATGAAAATTTAATATACATTCTTTTTTCCGTATTAGTCGAATTTGTTTTTGGATGATACATGGTTGTGGGGAATGGTGTATCTGTTCTTGTAGAGTTTGAAGTTCAACTTCAATGGTTTGTAATTGTTCAAAGGTGTTACCAAAGGTTCTTTTATTCCATTGTTTTGCTTGCGTTTTAAGAAGTTGGGTTTTCTTTACTAATTTGTACATGTTTGATCCTTCGAAATTACCTCTCCAGGCTTGTTTGACTACATTTCTAAAATCTTTCCTGTGCATCCACATTTTCTCGAATTTAAAAGGCTGTGCTTTAAAGGTTTGGCCATTGCTGAGTTCAATTGCTATCTTGCAGTGGTCCGAGGATGAGAATGCATAGTGCTTTGTATACAACTCGGGGAACCATTGAATCACTTGGTTGCAAACAAGGGTTCTATCTAGCTTCTCGTAGATATTTTCAATTTCTGTTTTGTTTTTTCTCCAAGTGTACTTGTTTCCCTTGGTAGGAATGTCTATTAGTTCGCAAGCTTCTTTGAAGTTAGTTAGTCTCTCAAATCTAGAATTATGTGGATGAGCACCCCCTTTTTTATCAGTTGGTTCTTGTATTTCGTTCAAGTCTCCCATAACAATTGTGGGCATTTGAAGGTTTTGCACTACCCCGGTTAAATGTTCCCAGAATGCTCCTTTAGCATTTTCTTGGGGGGGCGCGTAGACGAGGCAAATTGCAATTATATAATTTGTTGCTAGGTTTGAGTACTTGAGGATTATAAACCTGGCTTCATGTATGAGTAGTTCAATAGTTTCATTAATGAGTTGGTGTGCTTTCCATAGGACACATATTCCACCTGCTCGTCCCACAGCCGGAGACCAGACAAAGTTGTCAAAGCCAGCTCTTCTCCATGCTTGATCTGATGGTGGTTGTTCCGCTTTCGTTTCAGCAATCGCTAGTACTTGAATCCTCTCTAATTTACAAAAGGAGTCTATCTCAGGCCAAAAAGATTTACGGCCAATCCCTCTACTATTCCACAGGCTTATCTTCATGATAAAACATACATGGAGTGATACATTTTGGTTCCTCCTCTTTCATACAACATTTGATTATTTTTCTAGTGGTGGTGTTCAAGTAGTAAAAACTGATATATTTGTGTTTCAAAACCACTGGTCCTCGTTTATCACCAATTTGATCTTTGAACATGATTGACTTAATAATGGTGGAAACCAACCCATCCTTTTGTACATGCCAAGCCCTGTCAGTATATGTTATCATTTCAATATATATACAAATCTCAAAAGAGACATCTTGATCCAACAATTTTCCTTTAGAAGTTTTGTACAAACAAACAGAATTTACAATGACAATTGTCCATTTACATATTTGTTTTGGTATCCAACGAGAGTATTTTCCACCCTCACTAGTCGCATTCTCAAGAGCCAGTTTGGTGTCACTGAACCAATCCATTTCCAATATCATCTTATGTTCTTCCGGAGAATTGATTTTCTTGAAAAATGTTCCTTGGACTGGCTTTCTTTCTACGCCTGTACTGCTATACAACTCTTTAAGTTGCTCAGAGTTTTGCCAGGAGTTCATCTTACAAGACCTGCACGTTAGTTCATAGTCACATTCTGGCTGGAATTTGGTCATTTGGGCTAAATCAGCACATGGATTATTGCAAATAGTAGCAATAACCATAAGGATCAAACACAAGGATCGATTTTTGCAATGCATCAAGGGAAGATTGATAGGATAGAAGGGGAAATTGTCAATATATAAGAGGCAATAAAAGTTGTCATAGGATTTCATTTCATCATAACTACGAAACAAAAGAGATACTCTTCTAAAGATATTGGTACATGTAAAAGCAATTCTAACATTTTCCTTTAGAAAAAAGGTTGTCTCCTTGATCTTAGAACATTTGACTGAATGTGAATTAGACTTAGCAAACACCAAGGAACAATTCCTTGTTTGGAGTTTTCCATATAACCTATGCCAATCCAGGATACACAAGCTTTTTATCATTGCTTGATGGGCTATAGTTACTTCTAACAAAGATAGAATTTCAGATGCTCTCTTATTCATTAGAGAATAGACATAAGTATCAATGCTAAGCAATCTCTTACATAACATTGCTAAAGATATCAGATTGATTGATTCTATGCATGGATATAAAGCTATTGAGCAATAATACGAGTGTATCGAATTGGGGTTGCAATATATTAGAGTCAGCATTATCAATACATTGTTCATGTACACCAAAGTACTGCCTTGTTCGCACAAATAAATGTTCATTAAGTTCAGAGTACAAGAACTAGTGTTGTTCATGTTTGTTCCATTCCCACTATTTAAGGTTTTCTCAACCATAGTGGGGTTGGGGTCACGATGCACAGTGTCAAGAACACCATGGTGTTGTTCAATAGCAGTTTGTTCAATAGAAGGGTTTCCAGAGGAGCCTGAGTCATGTATAAATTTCTTCGCATGCCAGCAAACAGGGTTCATACTCAAAGAGGTTTCTCCATGCCAGTTATCAGGATTAGAAGGAATATACCTGATTTTTTGTTCGGTTTGTCTAGGGGGTTGTCGCCCTTCTGTTCTGCAGTTGTCGCCACCCTCCTCCTCATAGCAAGCTACCCGAACCCCTGCTCTCCCTCTCTTCAATAAGCCCCTCTCTGCAAAGTCGACCCATTGGTGAAGCCCCGGACCATTCCACGCAAGGATGAGCCAAATACTCCACCCTGTTTGCGGTTCACGGAGGAAAAGCCCTCGCCGATTATGTTGTTTCCTCCGCTTGGTCGAAGTCAGAACACCATCAATCCATTGAGCCTTAGCCATTGAAGCGCGATTTAGAAATCGCCGGAGTCGATGCTCAAGCTTTTTAGGTTTTTTTGTCGGGGTTCTTGGGATCTGACTTGAAATTGAGACATTGAGATTAACAATAACGAATTGAAGAAAGGAATAGGCAATTTCAGGATTCCGATTAACAAGGTGTCTCTTGTTAGGGTTTGAGATTGGGGCTAGGTCAAGTTTTTCGTTTTGAAAGGGGAAAGGGAAAGAGAGCATATTGTTCGGGATTCTAACCGGCTTCCTAATCTTGTTAATTTGTCACCGGCTTTTTTGTTCGGGTCTTTGATATACAAGCCGTCCGACCGTTTATTTAATTTCAAGGTAAAATAGTTTAGAGAAATTTCTCCTTTAAGAAAGAATTAACTCAATGGGAGGTTGTTCATGAATCATGATTATGAAAGAGTTTAAATACATTTTTTCGTCATGAATGTATACTATGACCTAGGAAGTCAACCTAATTGTTTGGATGTTAAAAAAAGGATCTACAAATCTTCACTTTCAACCAAGAAATAATAAAAAAGCTAACGAAAATTCAATAAGTATGACATGAAAAAATTGCACCATTTATCACATTATTTCAAAGAAGAAAGCTAAGCTTAGCAATCTTCTTGTCTATATACATATATATATATATATATAACTTAAGGGGTGCACCCATTAAATACATTTATAATAAAATATGTGAATGCCATAAATCATAAAATACGTGTATTTTTTAACGCAAATCACAAAATAAATCATGCATTATTATTTTTTGGTCGAAGATCAATCATGCATTATTTGATTGTTGTGTGGTTATCGTTTTTTTAAATTTTTAGATCGTATCTAATTGTAGCACGTCTTAACCCACCTTTGAATATCCGTGGCTAAAGGAACCGCATCATATCTAACTCATCTTAGAGCCGCGGTTGGTGAAGGGGTCATATGCAACCATTTTGGATGACCATGTATGATATTAATAAATATTAATAAGATCTCATTATGTGGTCCATATCACATTAGGTTTATTTATGGAACATGTTGATTTGATAAGATAAGGAAGAAAATAGTAGATATGATTTTCTATAAAGTAAAGATATATTTATTATTGAACAACTTTGATGATAGGTTGAAATATATCCTTAGAGGATTTTGGCCCCTCTCTCTGCCTATATAAGTGACCCAAGATTCATCATTAGGTCATTATTACGTATTTCATAACTCACAAAATATTAGGGTTAAGAGGCTAAGAGAGAAGGCGATTTCCATTGCTCGGTGTATTGTGATTATCGGATCGGATCCCATCATCCTCGTCCTCTCAATCACGATGTCTATTGGTATGTATTCGTAATTAAAGGCATGATCGAAGATCCTAATATTAATCATGATAAGGTTTAAGTTTACATGTGGTATCGGAGCGTTGTAGGTTGAAGATCATTCTTTTAGTTCAAAATCATAGAAGAATCATGCTAGTATCATGTTTTCCGCTTTTATCTAGTTTGATTCTTGCATGATGTTTTTGTATTATGTGTATAATGTATGAATTTATGGCCGAAAATTGCATAAGAAAAACCGGAAGTTTAGGATCGACTAGAAATTAGGGTTTTTCCGCAATCTGTCGATGTTGTTTTTCTCTATGTCGGAATTTGACGAAATTTGCATAGTCGATCGGAAACAGCGAGATCTTTTAGCCGAATTCCATCGTTTAAGACCTCAAAATCGCGTTTTTCGACTTTTCGGCAATTATTGTAATGCTATTTTATGATGATAGAAAATCCGTATGATGTTTTTACGAATTGCTTATTGATCGTGGTAACATGTATAACCTAATGAAGTGAAGTTAAAAAAAAACGTCTTGATTAATTGCTTGTTTGTTATGCATGCACAATACCGGGATTTCTGTATTCTGATATACAATATCATATTATATTGTTTTGAAATTCACCACAGTGATAACAATTCAATACATGTATATTGTATTTCATCATAGAGTGACATTCATATTATTGTTTGCAATCTGCCACAGTAGATTCAAAGCATGTCTTGGATGTTAAATCATATGTGTTTATTGTATTCTATCATTAAATGACATTCATATTATTGTTTGCAATCTGCCACAGTAGATTCAAAGTATGTTTTGGATGTTAGACTAAGTAATATTATTGATTGGTTTATTTCTTAGCATAATGGTCTACCCACAGGTAGACTATGCATCATAAGTAGAATATAACCATTAAATAGATGATTTTTTTATGCGATTGAGCATGTATAGGATATCCACAGATACCATACTTGTTTAATTGTAGGATGTAAATCATTCGTATATGTTTAAATCTTAGTCATGTATGTTATATTTTGCCTCGAAATTTAATTATTGTGAGATGATTCCTTTATATATTGCAGTTTCTCAACCTGCACAACTTAACTCCTTTGTTAACTCAGTTCCTGAACTAGATGGGACTAACTATAATGAGTGGAAAGAACATGTGGAGTTTTACTTGGGTGTGCTTGAGATAAACTCGGGCTTGACTGCGGATATCAGCTGAGTCCACAGATGAACAGAAACTTGCCCATCAAGCTTGGACTAAAGCCAATAAATTGTGCTTGAAGTTCCTACGTCTCACCACAACATCCAACATTAAGTCTTCCATTCCTGAAAGTGATACCTTAACCGCTAAGGGGTACTTACAGACAATCACTGAACGCTTTAAGCCTGGCGACAAAGCTGTTGCTGGAAAACTTATGGCTGAACTCACCACTGCCCGTTATGATGGTACTAAGACCATGCAACAACATGTACTTGACATGGCTAACTTGGCTGCAAAATTGACTAAACTGGGCATGAAGTAGAGGATTCATTCCTAGTCCAGTTTATCCTCAACTCTTTGCCTCAACAGTATGGTCCTTTTCAGATTCATTATAACACGATTACGGAAACGTGGAATGTGAATCAGTTGACCAATAAGATGGTTCAAGAAGAGGCTAGAATTAAGCAACAAAGCAGCCATGTGCCTAACGCAAACTACATGCATGGGAATGGGAAGAAAAAATTCGGAAAGAAAAATTGGAAGGACATTAAGAAAAGTTCCTCCAATCAAAATCACTCTTCCAACCAGTCCAGTCAATCTGCACCAAAGAAAGCTAAGAAGAATGATAATTTCCATTTTTGCAAAAAAGAATGGGCACATTTAGAAGGATTGCGTAAAGCGCAGAGAATGGTTCGAAAAGAAGGGGATACCTTACAACCCAGAACATAAGCCCAAATGAAGCTTACCTTTACATGGGAAATAGGATGAAAGCACCAGTAGAAGCCATTGGAACTTTTCGTTTAGTTTTAAGTACTGGTTTTCATTTAGATTTAGAGAATACTCTTTATGTTCCTACAGTTTCTCGCAATTTGATTTCCTTGTCTAAACTTGATCTTGATGGCTTTTCTTCATCTACTGGTGATGGACGTTTCAGTTTGTTTAAGAATAATGATTTAGTTGGTTCAGGATTTTTAGTTAATGGTTTATATCAAATTACTCTTGATAACTCCTTTTCTGAATCCTTAGTAACCTTGCATCCTAAAGTGAATTTGAAATGTAAAAGGTCAAGTGAAGATTCTGCTTTTTTGTGGCATAAGAGGCTCTGTCATATATCCAGAGAAAGAGTTAAGTTATTAGTGAAAGAAGAGATTCTTCCGAGTCTTGATTTCACTGACTTTGAGGTTTGTATAGATTGCATTAAGGGTAAGCAAACTAAACACACCAAGAAAGGAGCCACAAGAAGCACTGAACTGCTTGAAATTATACATACAGACATATGCGGACCTTTCGATTATCCATCTTTTGGTGGAGAAAAATACTTTATTACCTCTATTGATGATTATTCACGTGACTGTTATCTTTACCTTTTGCATGACAAGTCTCAATCTGTGAATGCAGTAGAATCCTACATAACAGAGTTTGAGAGACAATTAAGTAAAAAGGTGAAAATCATTAGGTCTGATAGAGGTGGTGAATTTTATGGAAAATATGATGAGTCAGGACAACGTCCTGGTCCTTTCGCTAAACTTCTTGAAAATTTAGGGATTGTACCTCAGTACACAATGCCTGGTTCGCCATGGATGAATGGTGTTGTTGAGAGACGCAACCGTACACTTTTGGAGATGGTTAGGAGTATGTTAAGTAATTCTAATTTGCCCATATCATTGTGGATGCATGCTCTTATGACTGCTGTGTATATCTTGAACCGAGTTCCAAGTAAGGATGTTCCTAAGACACCATTTGAGTTGTGGAAAGGATGGAAACCCAGTTTAAGACATTTACGTGTTTGGGGATGTCCAGTAGAAGCACGCATTTATAACCCACATGAAAGGAAACTCGATGCAAAAACCATAAGTGGGTTTTTCATTGGGTATCCAAAAAGATCAAAAGGGTATAAGTTTTACTGTCCTAATCATAGTACAAGAATTGTAGAGACCGGTAATGCTAAATACATTGAGAATGGCGAAGTCAGTGGGAGTGATAAAGTAAGAGAAGTGGTCATTAGAGAGATTCGGGCACCAATACCAATTCCCGTGCCCGAGATTTCGACTGACACTATTCTACCTAATGCTATTGGCCCAGCCAATAATGTAGAACCAATTGTCAATGATCATGCACTCCATCATGAGCCTATCGCCATAGAACCGAATGTGAATGCAGCACCTGAAGTAGCATTAAGGAGGTCCTCTAGACCACGAAGGCCAGCTATTTCAGATGATTTTATATTGTATTTACAAGAATGTGAATTTAACATGGGATTGGAGAAAGATCCGGCCACGTATTCACAAGCCATGAAAAGTGAAAATTCTGAAAAATGGATGGATGCCATGTTTGAAGAGATGAAATCAATGGCCACAAATAAAGTCTGGGAGTTAGTCGATTTACCGGAAGGACACAAGAAAGTCGGTTGTAAGTGGGTCTATAAGACCAAACGCGACTCTCTTGGTAAAATCGAACGACATAAAGCTAGACTTGTGGCCAAAGGATTCCATCAAGAAGAGGGCACCGATTATAATGAGACCTTCTCTCCAGTTTCTAAGAAGGACTCTCTTCGGATAATTATGGCATTAGTAGCTCATTTTGACCTAGAGTTACATCAAATGGATGTGAAAACGGCTTTTTTGAATGGAAGTTTAGAAGAAGAAGTCTATATGGCTCAGCCAGAAGGCTTCACAATAGATGGAAAGGAAAACATGGTCTGTTTGTTAAAAAAATCAATATATGGATTAAAGCAATCTTCTCGACAATGGTACCTTAAGTTTCATGATACCATTACCACCTTTGGGTTTATTGAAAACATAGTGGATCAGTGTATATACCTGAAGATCAGTGGGAGTAAGTTTGCATTTCTGGTTCTATATGTTGACGATATCCTAATAGCAAGTAGTGACCTTGGCTTATTACGGGAAACCAAGGACTTTCTTTCTCAAAACTTTGAAATGAAAGATATGGGAGACGCTTCCTATGTGATCAAGATAGAAATATTTCATGATAGATCTCGTAGGATTTTAGGATTGTCTCAGAATGCCTATATCTCAAAAGTTTTGGAAAATTTTGGCATGGCGTCATGTGATCCTAATGCAGTTCCAATTCAGAAAGGGGACAAGTTCAGCTTAAGTCAATGTCCTCAAACTGAGTTAGAACGTGATCGAATGAGAAACTACCCTTATGCATCTCTTGTAGGGAGTTTGGGATATGCACAAGTTTGCATTAGACCAGACATCAGTTTTGCAGTTGGCATGCTGGGTCGCTATCAAAGCAATCCAGGTATTGATCATTGGAAAGCTGCAAAGAAAGTGTTGAGATACTTACAAGGAACAAAGGAACTTATGCTCACATTTAGGAAAACTGATCATCTTGAGGTGGTTGGTTATACGGATTCAGATTTTGCTGGATGTGTGGACACTAGGAAGAGAACTTTTGGTTATGTGTTCATGCTAGCGGGCGGTGCTGTTTCATGGAAAAGTTCCAAACAGTCCATCATTGCACCATCCACTATGGAGGCCGAGTTTGTAGCATGTTTTGAGGCATCAATTCAAGCATCATGGTTGCGGGATTTCCTTTCAGGGCTTACAGTCATGGATTCCATTGCTAGGCCGCTGAAAATTCATTGTGACAACACCGCAGTTGTATTCTTTTCAAAGAATGATAAGTATTCTAAAGGTATAAAACACATGGAGTTGAGATACTTATCAGTCAAGGATGAAGTTCGGAAGAAGAAAGTGTCAATTGAGCACATCAACACTCGTGCTAATATAGCAGATCCATTAACAAAGGGCTTACACCCTAAGACATTTAAGCAACATGTTGATGCTATGGGTCTTGAGGGTGGTCACTAATATCATTCTCCCTTATGGATTGCCACGTGTTTTGTTATGACATTGGTTTTGAATATTCATTATTGCAACTTCTGAAATTTCTGTTTCATATCATGGATTATTTATGTACATACTAAAGCAAATGCATGATAACAGAACTAGTCTTTCTTCAAGACATTAATGGGGACCATTATGTTTACTTCTACTTATACAGACTTAGTTGTTTTGACTGTCAGCCAGTGGTACATGAAAGGGACTACATTCTTTAATTAATGTAGAACCGCTATGATCCTGATTGATGACTCAAATCAACTAAGGGTAATTAAGATAAACCTATTAAGCATATCATTTCAGCATTTATGCGCGCCTTATGTTTGTTCCTATATGACCACTACAGTGTTTGTCATATGGACCAAGTGGGAGAATGTAAGATATTAATAAATATTAATAAGATCTCATTATGTGGTCCATATCACATTAGGTTTATTTATGGAACATGTTGATTTGATAAGATAAGGATGAAAATAGAAGATATGATTTTCTATAAAGTAAAGATATATTTATTATTGAACAACTTTGATGATAGGTTGAAATATATCTTTAGAGAATTTTGGCCCCTCTCTCTGCCTATATAAGTGACCCAAGATTCATCATTAGGTCATTATTACGTATTTCATAACTCGCAAAATATTAGGGTTAAGAGGCTAAGAGAGAGAAGGCGATTTCCATTGCTCGGTGTATTGTGATTATCGGATCGGATCCCATCATCCTCGTCCTCTCAATCACGATGTCTACTAGTATGTATTCATAATTAAAGGCATGATCGAAGATCCTAATATTAATCATGATAAGTTTAAGTTTACAGACCATGCTCAAGCAACATGCATCAGATTGACCTTGTCAATACACTAAGCAACAAATTTTAACAACCAAGAATTTATAGCATGACGTATGTGTGTGCAAGTTTCGGGAAAGTGTTTACAATAGAGATATAAAAGTAGAGGCAGCCAAACCAAGTTATGGATGTACAAGAACGTTAATGCAATCTGATATGGGGTACGGTGGGGCAAGCAGACCGACAAAACAACAATACAATTAAGTCAACGTTACCTCCCCTACCTTCACAATGGAGTACAGTACGTAGTAGACTGATTGATTGAATGGAAATGCTGTTGGCATGTCCGATTCATCAAACTGTAGAGTTGACCCATCCATGACTTGGATACATTTTTCCCTCAAACATTTGAATTTTATTTTATTTTCATTTTTAATAAAAAAACGAAGTCAGTGGGTCACACTACTACTACTCACTACTCACTAGTCAGTAGCACAGTACGTTGTGGTCATGTCGTTAATGGTTGGATGATGGGACGTGAAATAGAAGCCCAGGCCCAAAGACAAACCGATCCATGGCTCTATGTTTGGGCCCAACGGATACTGGGTTGGTCCAGCGGATATCTATGTGATCCTGTAGAGCGCTGACCACAGGAAGAAGGTGATTAACTGATCCCGCACAAACTCCAGAGAAGATCCAACGGCGCAGGCCTCAGTTAAGTCAGTGTGTGTGCTTCGGACCGAGTTGTCCGTGTCCGTCTGATGCTGACTGCTGAAACCAGTTGCAACCCATCCCCTCGGTCTTAAAACTGGATTAACTTAAATGATTTGATTTACTAAAATCTTACTGTATTTTCTCAGTGTTTAATCGCAACTAGTTTAACCCCCGTACCATGTACGGATAATGTGATTATAAATCCAATTTAATATAGATATGTAATGTCATCAATGATTATGTTAAAATTATAGGATCATATTTATATATTTTTTAATTTATGTTTGTATTGTGATTACTGTTTTTTTACCAATAGTAAATCAACTCATAATATAAATAAGTTCGATTTCTTAAAAAATTACTTTACGATAAATATCATGTTTTATTAAATAATACTATTTATCAAAATATTATAACTAATTCTTGGTAAGTGATAATTCATGATTTTCGAGATAATTCAAAACTTTTGATACATTTTAAGCAATTTTTACGGGATAAGATTATATGAGATTCTAACTACCTAATTAGAATACAGGAGGGCCCGACTTATTATTTTATTTCTGAAATGACACGTGGCGCAATTTTTTATGAAGACATTGTCTCCGCTTTATACTATAGGTAGTATAGATGTAAGGGTGTGATTGAATTATGTTAGGTTCCGTACTTTTTGATGTATTAACGTTTTCATATTTGGACGGGCGAAAGAGTATTGTAGATGCTTTTAGGTTTGAGGTCAGGAATCTGCATGTAAAGAAAGATTGAATGGCAAAATTTGATATAGAAGAAGAGCAAGTACAAAAGAAACAAGAACGAACATGTGATTGTACGTATTAAGGGGTCTTGATTATAATGTCAATAATTACAATGACAACTACAAAAGGCAAAGAGAATCGGAAGAAAACAACAAGCACAAGAGTAGATCCGGAGTGAGAGTAACATATATTAAGTCATTACTTGAGAAATGGTTTCCTCATAATTTGACCAATTGTTTTTTTTGTTCCAAATAAATTGACCAATTATAAATTATCTCCAACATGTTTTTTCGATCTCTCCTAATTTGGATTAAGGAGGGAGTTTAAGATCTCGCCTACATCAGGGTTCCTTGTAAGAGATTCATACAAACCGCTCTTAAAAAGATGAAATTTTAAACTTACCACCACTTCAATTCGTCACGTAAGGAGTTACTATAATAAAAGCTCAATCTAATCCAAGCTTAAGATGACATCATTTTGGTTAAGGATAGATAGTGTAGATCTAAAACAAATGCTGAAAACCGAAGACTTTGACAGGAACACTTTGGTTGCAATATCGCTGCGTAAGAGACTCTTGCATTAATGCGATCGTGTTGATTGATTTTGGTTGATCTTTGTTTCAACCTTAGAACCAAGTGACGGTTATTTGCTTCTCGAGTCTCTCATGGTTTCGCCCTTGGAACTGATTGTTGATCCGTGACCTAGATCGAGTTGACATGAAATTTAGATAAACAAGTACTTGAACAACAAATAAATATCTAACCTATAATACAAAATAATATAATATTTTTCAAAAATATTATTTCTGCCTAACATAATAATATAAATATTTTTTTTCTAATAGTACCATACCCTCAACTTACCACCGATCTCAAACTATAACATTGAACTAATCCCTTCATCCTCGACTCCTCAGTCTCCTCCTATGATACAGTATCGTGAACGCCCATAATTAACAACTAGTTTAACCCCCGTACCATGTACGGGTAATGAGATTATAAATTCGATTGAATATAGATATGTAATGTCAGTGACCATTTTATCTTCGTTTTATAATTAGTGTTTTTTTACCAATAGTAATTCAACTCATAATATAAATAAGTTGGATTTGTTTAAAAATTAATTTATGATAAATATCAAGTTTTATTAAATAATAATATAATAACTAATTCTTGGTAAGTGATAATTTATAATTTTCGGGATAATTCATAATTTTTGGTAAATTTTAATCAATTTTTACAGGATAAGATTACATGAGATTCTAACTTCTTGATTTGTATAAAAGAGGGCCCAACTGATTATTTTATTATTGAAATGACACGTGGCGTAAATTTTTATGAAAACATTGTCTCCGCTTTATACTATAGACCTATATAGATTTTCTATTTCGCATTTCAAACCATCTCCTAATTCTTAAACCTGTACCAAACTATCCATATGTTATATTATAGACTTATAGTAGAATATAATAATATATTAATAGGAGTGATTAGTGATAAGGATTGACGAGCACACTCGTGCAACACCGTCGGTATTAAGCAACCTGATTTCACTCAAAGAGCTACTTGATTCATATTCGTCTACATCTAGTATCCTCAACAATTCATATTCGTCTACATGATTCATAATCGAATTAAAGCTTTTAAGCAAAAAAAAAAACAATTAAATTAAATTATTTCCGACCAAAAAAAAACGATTAAATTAAATTATTAAACTATGGTATGAAAGACAGATATGTCGGTTCACTTAAACTTATGAAAATCAATACGGAGTACTACAGTATATCTTAGGGAAAATACAAAACCGGCTCACAACACACATTGGAATATTTTTTTATTTTTTTTTTTGACTTGGTGAAGATTAGGGATCCCACTCAAGGTGGGAAACCTAGAGCATCCGAGAGGATGAGAGCTAGGAGCTCGTGGTGGTTCTGAATTGCTTCCCATGAGTGACTGTGGCCCAGACTCGCAATTTTATCGGCCACAGCATTGCACTGCCTACTCTCATGAGAAATTTGGACTGACTCGAATCCGTGCAGGGATACGAGAATATCAGCAACAATCCTTTCAATTTCCCATGGGCAATTGATTAGACCTTTGACAGCTTTGATAACTGTTACATTATCCCCTTCAATTTCCATTCTCCGAACATTACTTTGTTTGGCCTTTAGTATTCCATCCCTCAAAGCCAGAGCTTCAGCCATCAAAACCGATACTTTGCCAAACATTCTTACAGTTCCGGTTATTGGGTTCCCATCCATATCTCTAATAATCGATCCCCCCGACGCGTTTCCATTACTTAACTTAGATCCATCAAAGTTTAGTTTAACAAACTCAGCTTTTGGTTTTTTCCATTGTCTTAATTTTTGTCGTGCGGCTGATTGTCGTCGAGCCATCTTATCCTGTGCCTTTTCTTCATCCTCTTGCCACCTCTTGGCTTGTTTCCATTGCATCAGTTGTGCTCGAATATATACACTAAGGTCTGGAATTAAATCACTAGACGTTGTTTGGAAGACCATCTTGTTTCGTTGATGCCATATGCTCCACCAAATTACTGCAAGTTCACTGAACTCTGTCTTCCCTACTCTTCTTTTAATATCGTTTAGAACATTCCTCGGGTTTTGATGTGAGTGACTGTATGCCCTAATTATTCGCTCGGTATCTACATTTATGCTTTTTATCACCCCTAACGTGTATGGACAACTAACCATCAAGTGTATCGAGTCCTCATGGGTTCCATTACACATGAGGCATCCTTGCGGGAAGGCGACGTGTTTTTCATAAAGTCTTTGTTTGGTTGGTAATCCATTCATATCAATTTTCCATAAGAAATTTTTCACTTTTGGGTAGATGTCAAGATTCCAGATCCAATCATTTGGACTCGGATTCATCTCATCCTCCTTCGTAACTAAACTCACCGCGGACGCTGTTGAAAACCATCCATTTCTGCTCGGTGCCCATATAAGCTTGTCTTCTATCTCATTATATGGAATAGGTATCAGTAATACTTTATCTACTATATCTGTAGGGATGATTCTTCTCAATTCATCTATTTTCCATTCTCTTGTCGCTGAGATGAAGTGTTCCACTTTAATGGAAATATTCTCTATAGCATTTCTGTTTACAAACTTCTCTAACGGATTTTGCATTACCCAATTATCAGTCCAAAAATTTATTGACTTTCCATTTCCTATTTGCCACCGTAGACCTTTTTCAAATTCCGGCCTGAGTTTAATCAACTTTTTCCACTGCCATGATGTGTTAGATGTATTCCTATAATCTGCAAGCGCGTTCCTTCTTAGATATTTTTCTTTCACTACTTTGACCCATACATTGTCATGCTCTGTGAGAATTTTCCACAACAGTTTCATCTGCAATGCCTTGTTCATATCTGCCGCTTTCCTTATCCCTAATCCACCATGTGCCTTTGACTTACATATTTTGTCCCATCCTACAAGGGGTTTATATTGTCTATCCTTATTCCAGAAGAATGTTCTATTGATCGCATCAATTTCATCGTGCACATGCTTAGGCAACATAAAACTTTGCATCAAGTAGTTTGGTTTTGCAGCCAAATTTGATCTTATTAGGACTGACCGTCCTTCTTGGGATAAAGTACTAGCTTTCCATTTTGATAGCTGTCGTTGTGCATTTCCTACTGTAGATTGGAATATTTCTTTGTTTACTTTGCCATTAATGATCGGGCATCCGAGATACTTTTCTAAATTTGTCATTGAGTTAATTCCTAACGCTTGTTTGATACTTTGTTTCTGTTGATTTCCCACCTTTCTAGAAGTGTGAAAAGCCGACTTGTGGTAATTCACCTTTTGACCTGAGGCCGCACAATAATCCTCAATAATGCTTTTCATCAGACTACATGCATTGTGGGTCCCTTTTGCAAATATAATAATGTCATCTGCAAAGGCTAAGAACGGTATCCTCGTCCCCCCTCTTGAAACGGGAAAACCAATTAGAGGTTTTGGGTTTTCACTCACCTTTTGTAGCTTCCTAGCCAGAATTTCTGCGCCAATTACGAAGAGATAAGGTGATAACGGGTCTCCTTGTCTAATCCCTCGTTCTGAACTAAAAGGGATAGTGGGTCCACTATTGACCAGAACTGAGAAAGATACTGTACTTACGCACTGGCGGATCCATTCTACAAATTTCTCATCAAAGCCGAACTTTACAAGCACCTGGAATAAAAACGACCAGTCTACCCTATCGTATGCTTTTTCCATGTCTAGTTTAACGGCCATCCAACCATCTTTTGCCTGACTTCTTCTAAACGAATGAAAGATTTCATGCGCAATGAGAACATTGTCCTGTATTGCTCGTCCTGCTACAAATGCTCCTTGCAGAGGGTGAGTAATCTTGGGCATTACCCTTTTAAGTCTTTCTGTCAAAATTTTTGCTATTGTTTTATAGATTGTTGTGCACAAGCTAATGGGGCGATATTCGTTTGTTGTCGAAGGGTTGTCATTTTTCGGAAGAAGTGAGAAAAATGTGTGGTTGCTTTGTTTCAATAATTTTCCAGAATGGAAGAATCCTTTGATTGCCTTGATTACAGTTGGGCCCACAATATCCCAGTATTTTTTATAGAACTCTGCTGTCATGCCATCCGGTCCTGGGGACTTGTCCGAACCAATCTGAAAGACTGCATTCTTTATCTCTTCGTTAGTTACTTGTTTGGTGAGATACACATTATCTTCACGTGTAATTTCGTTATCAATGAGGGAGAGATATTGCTCAAGAACTGAGTTATTAATCTGTTCCTTAGTATATCTTTTCCGAAATTCATTTCTGATTTCTCGACATATGTTTTCTTCACCCATTATCTGAGTTCCATCACTTGCAACGATACTCTTTATGGCCTTATGGTTGCGCCTTCCTGTAGCTATCTTATGAAAATATCCCGTGTTAGAGTCAGACAATTTGACATGCTTCGTCTTTGCCCTTTGTTTCCAATAGGTTTTGTGAAACTGAAGAACGCATTCTTTTTTCTTGAGGAATCTAAGTTGCTTTTGGATAAGAGCTGGTTGCGGGGATACAATTATTTGTTTTTGCAGATCAAGCAGAGTGTCCTCAATTTCCTTGAGTTGTTCAAAGGTGTTTCCAAAAGTCTTGCGTTTCCATTGTTTTGTATGTTCTTTTAATATTCGAGTTTTCTTCATTAGCTGGAACATGAATGACCCTTGAAAGTTCACCCTCCATGCTTGCTTTACTACATTCCGGTAGTCTTTTCTCATTAACCACATTTTCTCCATCTTAAATGGGGCCGCCTTAATTAAATGCCCGTTCATAAGTTCTATCGACATTTTACAGTGATCAGATGATGTAAATGCATGATTATGTGTTCGGATATCTGGAAACCACTGAAGAATGTTCTCACTTACAAGAACTCTGTCCAGTTTTTCATATATGTTATCAACCTCTGTCTTGTTCTTTCTCCATGTGAACTTGTTTCCGGTTGTTGGAATGTCTCGTAAATCACAATCGTCTTTAAAATTTCTTATACGTTCAAACCTAGCAGACGTAGGAGGATTACCACCCTTTTTATCCGCATATTCTTGGATTTCGTTTAGGTCACCTAACACGATAACAGGGAGGTAAGTGTCATTAAGACAATTAGAGAATTCAAGCCAGAATTCATCCTTCTGGTTTTCATTCGGGGGTGCATATACAAAACACAATGCCAAAGAGTATCCTGTGAGGTGGTTTACGTATTTCAATATAATGTACCTAGGCTTGTGAACCAAGATTTCTACATATTCACTGTTGAGTTGGTGTTCTTTCCACAAAACACATATACCGCCCGCCCTTCCTTCAGCAGGGGACCACACAATATTATCAAATCCTGCACGTCTCCATGTTTGATCACTTGGCAATTTATCTGTTTTAGTTTCTGCAATTGCTAACATCTGGATACGCTCAATTTTACAGAATGAGTCTATTTCTGGCCAAAACGATCTCCTACCTATCCCTCTACTATTCCAGAACGCGACTTTCATTTGACTCTACTGTTTATCTGTGATCTAACAACTCCAATGAGTTGGGTGTCGCCTTGTCTTAGGTACCTACTATAGTTAACAAAATAGAATATCATATCCTTTGCACTGGTAATACAGCTTCTGTTGACCTGTCCAAACCTCTCGTTACTCTTATCACACTTTCTTACAAACCGCACCCAACATCTTTGGACTTTATTAAAATAGTCAGCCATGTACATTCCTGGAATATGATTTAATTCATTTCCTGGGCAGAGAATGTGATATTTTCCACATAGTCTTATACAATAATTCTTGTTGTTGCAGTCTTTCTCTATGAATTGTTTCATTTTGCTACTACTTCGTTCTTGTTGAGTTTTCTCTACCACAACTAGATGCTCTTTCTCACGTGAGCATATGCTTCTTTGGCTGACCCTTCCACGCTCACTCGATACCTCAGTTTCATTCCCTGACACGGAGTATGCAATTCGGAAAAAATGGCTATGATATTTAGCATTCCAACACCTAACTACAGGATCCTGTACACACCTTACATTTATATAGAGTGAACTAATTGAATGAAATACTTTGTGCACACAACCTAGTCTTAACTTTCTCCTTTTTTGCCAACTACATAATCTGATGTTCTTCTCTTCTAGAGAATATTTCCAGATTGAACTCTCTCGCTGCACACAACAATCTGATTTGTACCACCTTATTCTCTGGTTGGAAATTCTGATGTTTCTCCTTTTTGAATGGCCTTTTTCATCTCCCTCTTGCTCGCCACATCGACAAATGTCCTGAAAAACCTGTGACTTGAGATCCCTTTTCAAAACCTGCATATTCAATAACCAACAACAGCAGCTCAGGTTTATAAAAACACAATAGAGCTTTATCTTAAATTTAACCTCATTCCAAATTTCCATGTCATTCTTTTTAAATAAACAGAAACACAAATTATGAAAATTATTCAAGCAGCCAACTATGTAAATAAGCAATATCCATACATTATCCAAAAGAGATAGTTTCTTCATTACACTAATAGTTATAGTTGCATCATACATCTTTCTTCCCCTTGTTAATTGCTGAGATACACCTTGCTTAATCCAACTGCTACTAGTCATGAACTTACCACCTTGGAACCACCGCCGAGGTGGCACTTTCATCACATCAAAATACAACCCCTTAGGCACACTAACACTCATAACAATTAGACAACCCCAAACCCATCTAATATCAGTACACATAGTTTGACACTTAAAATAAAAGCTTGCCGACAAAACGCCCACTAAGGCACTAAAAATTACAAAATTCAGCTTGGAATCCCTAATCATCACATCTTCATTTTTTTGTTGTCACTGCCCCTCAGAGCAGATGTAGCAGAATCCTGCCCACCAGGGCTTCCTTTGCGCTTACCCGACTCAGAAGTCGAGATGTGGGAGTTGTCCATCCCCATGTTCTCCATTCTAACAGCCACCGAACTAGCATTGGAAAAAGAATGGAAAGACTCCAATGGTTGGGGGTCCTCCACAGGCGAAGCAAACATCAACTCCTTGTCTATCATAGCCTCAATCTCCTCCTGAGTAAACTCTTGCTCACCATCTTCTTCATCCTCATTCATAAGGAACTCATTCACCATATCCAGTGCATTCACATCATCCTCATTGTTCTGTGCTTCAAGGTTTTTCTCCATTCCACCATCTAAATTTTCATCCTTGGGGCTGTTGGGCACTTCAGAAGCTTGCTGATTTTCAACATTAGTTCCTATCATAGGATCCATCACCTTAAGAGGAGTTTTTTCCACCCCCACTGGAGTAGTGGAGCTGTTTGATTGCTTGGAACCTGATGAGGAGGATTCTGACTTGTACACTACATGGATACCACTTTTCAGAGTATGATCAGCCTGGTCAGTAATGGCCTTATCTTTCTCATTTGAGGTTCTTGTCGTGCCCACATGCTGCCACTCAGTCTCCTTTTCCATACCCGGTGCATTGGAGCTATTCATGGAAGATTTTTTGGCTGAAGCTGGCTTAGGAAGAGTGATTGTTACAGCTTGCTTTCTAGCTTCACTCAAGGAACAGAATTGGGACGTGTGAGAAAGATCTCCACAAGTTCCACACCCCTTCGGAAAATCCTCAAACCAAACCTTATACTCTAACTCATTTGCGTTTTCATCGGGGACACTTATAACAGTACCTTCAATGGTGGTCAAATCCACATTAACACACAGCCTTGCATACCTTGTTCTCTCTTTTTTCTCAGTATAGGTGTCTAGCTTGAACACTTCCCCCATGTTGTTCCATTCCATAATAGTTTTGAGCACATCAAAAGTGAAGTACTCCACAGGGAGCTTAGGGATCCTAACCCACACATCAACTACGGAAATGGATTCACTAGAGGTGTCGAAGTTGGATTTCCAAGGCCTTAAGATCATCAATTGTCCAAAGACATGGTAAGGTCTACCCTCCCACACCCTAGCCTTCTCTATTGGGTTGGCAAATCTAATTTCAACCCACCCATGAGCCCTTACATGAATAAAGAGGTCTCCTTTCACTTTCCAATCAATCCTAAGTTTGTTCCTCAACCTGGATGGTTCTATGGATTCTCCTAATACAAATGCATAAAGAGAAGTTTCCTTCATATTCTCAATGTTCGCCTTAACCCCAGGCAGCTTACCAAGAAGAGCAACCATGTCAATCTTAGGCTTAGATTTGCCCTTGTCTTTCTTTGTTCCAGAGGAACCAGCTTCAGCCCGCATGTTCGAGCTACTACCCTTTACAGCCTCTTTGGCCATGGTAGATGAATTGGCAGGATTTTCTTTAGAGTTTTCTTTAGATGATTGTTCTTTAGAAAAAGGCAGGTCAGAACAAAGTACCTTTTTAAACGATCGCCCATCTTTTTCCATGGCACCCACAACCCAGGAACTCACACAAGTACAAGCAGGAATTGGAATATTGAGCGATGAAGAGGACGGGAAGAAGTGGGCAAAAGGCCTAGGCTCATATGCATATTTATAGACGAACACAGCACACCCATACACAAATTCAGTGAATTTTAAATTCACCTTGGGGAACAAGGAATGGACTAACCTGTAGCTGATCGTTAGCAGAGGAGAGAAATCTCTCCATTCTTCTTTATGGTTTGATGTAGCCCGGGAAAGCCGCTGAGAGCCCCTCCACCGACTCCCCTCCAACATTCCCTTCATGAATAGTCTCCAACAGTAGATGTATTTCACCAACTCTAGTCCTTTGTTTTTCGCCGGTTTTTTTATGTAAATCCCCACTCTCCTACACTTGGAATTTCTTACTCCAATTAGAGGATAGCCAGCTTCGATCTCCCATACGTAAAGGGGCGAACTTGTCAGAACTCTCGCCTTGCCATCAACACTTCTCATCACCAAATCCGGGATTTGGGGCTTCGACTTGCTACTTCCGGCATGTGGGTTCCTTTGTCGTCTCCCACCAGCGATTCCAGCGAGAAGAATGGTCAAGGTCAGGCCAAGATTCAGAAGGGATTGATTTCTAGGGTTCTGAATTTTTGGGGCTGGGTACTGTTTATTCAAAGGGGAAAGGGGGGGCTTTTTTCCAGAGCGTTTCTTTAGTCTTTTTGATGGTTTTATGTACTTGAAAGGGCCACCATTTCTCAATACACTGGTCAAACTAGAAGACACTCAATATCAACACACATTGGAATATTGGATTTGAACGGGAAGTCAGTAGGAAAGATTGATGAGTAGCGATGACAGCAGTCAGCACGACGACATTGATTAATCAAACGATTTGTTGAGTTACAAGCTCCTTCCATTTCCACCTTCGCTGTCAAACTCCTTTGATAAGAGAAAATTCGGGTCTGTTCTCTAGATTTCAGTATCCATTTTCATCTTCAATTAGTCTAGACCCTAAAATGGCGACTACTTCTGATTTTGGAGGAGATTCCGATTGCAGAGCCCATGTTTTCTCCTCAGCGGAAGAGGTGGGTTGCTCAATTCTCCTTCCTCTCGAATTCGCTCCAATTTATGAATTGCATAACACGAGGGTTTCTTCAATACTCTAATGGCATGCGCTTGCTGTATTATTATAACTGTAATTCTTGTTTCTCTGATTCGGGACATGAAATTAGGGTTCGCACTTTGCCAAACTCACGAGCTTCCCTTTTTGACAGCTGATTGAAAAGCTGCACAGGAAGTGGAGTCCAGACAAGGATCAGCAATATGCTGCAATGTATTCTAGCATTTTCGATGGAATTGTTCTTGATCCGGCCCTCATGATGCTTCCCATTGATGATCATATGGTTCACCGAGGCCACGGTGTGTTTGACACCGCCATTATTTTTGATGGGTAAGCCCTTTTCATTTACCAGTTATATTGAACGCACAAATTTAACTTAGTTTATCCTCATTTCTTGTTCAGTAGTCCCCCATAGATGTTATGATTAGGCTGATAAGATGCTTGTGGATGAATGTTGATTTATCCTAATTCAATTACAGTATGAAAACTAGAGTTCAGAACATGTGCATGATACTAGTATTAGTGTATAGGTTTCAGAACTCTTTCCCTTGTGTTGTTGTTGTTGTTGTAGCTACATATATGAACTAGATGATCACCTGGACCGCCTCCTCAAATCAGCGTCATTAGCAAAGATTTCCTCGCCTTTCCCACAATCAAAACTCAGAGACATCCTCATCCAACTCGTATCGGTGTCAAAATGCAAGAAGGGTACTCTGAGATATTGGCTGAGCACAGGTCCAGGCAACTTTCAACTCTCGCCATCCGGGTGCCATACACCCGCATTCTACGCCATAGTTGTTAATGAAGACTTCTCACAATGCAAACAGGGGGTTAAAGTCATAACATCCACAGTACCGATGAAAAGTCCATTTTTCTCCAGGATGAAGAATGTGAACTACCTCCCGAACGCGCTAGCTCAAATGGAGGCTGAAGAGAAGGGCGCGCACGCATCTATCTGGATTGATGATGATGGATATGTTGCAGAAGGGCCTAATATGAATGTAGCTTTTATAACCCATGATAAGGAGCTTGTTCTGCCTTCGTTTGATAGGATCCTTAGTGGGTGCGCCGCAAAGAGGCTTCTAGAGCTGGCTACACAAATGCTCGAGATGGGTAAATTGAAAAGCGTGGGAATTGATAGTGTGAAAGTGGAGGAAGCAAGAGATGCAGCTGAGATGATGTTTGTAGGAAGCACACTTCCTATACTGCCTATAGTAATGTGGGATGGGAAGCCGATTGGAGACGGTAATTACTTCAGTTAATTAACAATCCATACGAATCTAGCAGAGGAGTTTACCTTGTGTTTTGATTTGTCTCTATATTTGGTTTGATTGCAGGTAAGGTGGGTGAACTGACAATGATGCTCTCTGATATGATGTGGAATGATATGGCTTCAGGCCGTGGAAAGAGAGTTCGCGTTCCTTACGAGTAAAGTGATCAAAACTGGATCAGGAATAGCGTATAATGTTGTACATTGCTGCTTGTTCAGGCTGTTGCTGTGATGTTGTTTAAGTGTTCAGAGGAGAAAACTGAGTTGCTCATCTTATCAAGTCGTCGTTTGAAAGGAGGAGATTGATGATTTGCACTTGTATCCTGTAATATATGTATATCTGAACGCATCTCAGTGTCAAAATATGTCACTGTTCCGACTTATGAACATAAGATAAAATCGCCACCTTCCATGGAGAATGAAGCTACCCTTTAAATGATTTAAACCAATCTTAGGTTTCAAGTGGATCTGTACATTCCTCCAACAAATAGGCTCACAATTTCCTGAAAGTTGGAATACTCTGATTTACTGCTTGAACTCGAGATAGCTGATGAATTGATTTCACTATATAAAATAAAAGTGATTCAACATTTCTTACTTTAGCATGCTCTGATCCAACATTTCTTACTCTTACCTGAGCCCAATAACTCAAGTAACAAGCCCAAACATTACAGGCTTCATGAGCCCATCATCCCAAAGACTCAAATCTGCAACGAAACCTGGTAGCATTGTTAGTGGTTGACCAAAATATTTGGCTATACCAATGAAATAATTCTATAGCTCTCTTTTATTTTAACTAGTCGTGCACGACTTATATTTTTAAATTTATTATTCGATATATATTAAATAAAATATTAATGTGAAATGTATAATAAAAAGTTTAAACGTAATATGGTTTCATCGAATATTATAAATTTATAATTGATAAATAATTGATTGAGAATGTATTATTATGCAAATCACTGACTTTTATTTTATAGCCAATAAAATACATTACTATGCATTTTATATTTACTTATATATTTTATTATGCAAAGCACCAACTTGATATACCCAAATTAAACATGTAGTTATTTTAATCATAATATTTAATGAATAATATTTTGCCTCTATGTGTATGAATAGACAAAAAAAAATCTTATGGAGTATTAAAATATAATATATTTCAAAGATCACAATATACTGTATCTAGAAAATAATTTATATAGAAAATATTGGGAAATTAACATAAAATATTAAATTTTTTTATAAAAGATATAAGGTGGGGTGAGAGTAAAAGATTTTTATATAAATTTTGAAATTTTATGAATTCCAAAATTAATTAAATAAATGTTAGTTATATGACTTCCCATTGTTTTATTCAAATACAAAAAATAGAATGTAATGGCCTCAACTAATTCTCTAATAAGAAAAGACCTATTGATTCTATAGGAATAAATAATAGAATATATATTATTAAACTTCCAAAATTCAAAATTATTGTGGTGGCCTATTCAAGGAAGATAAATTTAAATATAGATAGTAATATAGTATGACTTTAAAGATAAAATGGAGGATTCGATAATTAAGGAAAATAAAAGATATAAAGTTGTTATTATCTATTTGAGTTATAAAAAAAAATTAAAATCAAGCGGGGCTAGAATAAAACTAGTCCATGCCAGGACAATAAAAAAGATTAAAATCAATCTATGATATATTATCTAATCCTCAATAAGGGTATAAAGTCGTGCGTGAGAATTATTAAAAAATTTAATTGTCCTTTATTTACTTATTACTTAAATTGTTATCATGGATATTGGAGGGTTAGATATAAAATCGTGCGTAAGAATTATTGATAATGTGGTAGAAAATGAATCCATGCTCAGTTGACAAAATTATAGATAGATACTATGACTTTAAAGATAAAATTCATGATTAAATAATTAAGAAAAATAAAAGATATAGACTTGTTATTATCTAAGGAAAATAAAAGATATAGAGTTATTATTATCTATTTCAGTTGGAAAAAATAAATTTAAATAAAGCGGGACCAGAATCAACGTGGTGGCTCGAAAACGGTCGTCTTTTATAATATATATTGATTGACTTGTTTTTTTTTTAAATTTTTATTCTCCTCTTTTTTTTTTGGTTGGCCACTGGTTCACTGTCACCGAATCTTCGTCTTGGGTACATCCAACTCAAGCCGGGTCGCGCGCCTGACTTTGGTGGGTGAGTCTCCTAAAGGGAATTTTTTGACACCCTAAACCTCGTGGATGTGGAAATTTATTCACCTTTCTACCATGACAAATGTCACTCTATCCTTCAAAGCCCAAAAAAGATTTTGGTCATGGTGATGGCTAAACCCAATACCTCTCTCTTCAAATTCCATCATGTTTCCCTTCTTAATATTTTTAGTGTATGGCCAAACTTTCGGTTAATCATTGCCAATGTTCTTTAGTGTGTCAGGGGTGAAAAATATCTCGCAATTCTTAGGGCCTCTTTGGTACGATGTTAGGAATCGGATTGGATTCGGAATGACTCATACCCCTGAGCTTTAGAAGAGTATGAGTTCATGTGTATTTTATGGGAATGAGAATCACTCATATCCAGCACAAAGGCCAAAGCAAATACACCTATGGCTATGGGTTTATCTCATTCCTAAAATGATAGTGCTTTTTTTTTTAATAAATGATCAAAAGATAGCACTATTGTAATACAAACACCCAAATTTAACCAGGTTTAGCTAATTTTTAGTGAAATTTTGCCTCATTTGGACCAAAGTGCTTTTTAATTTATTTTTTTATAAAACTTTTCAATAGTACAAAGATTCTAAAAAAATCAGTTAAATTATCTTTACTATTTTATATGAATGAATAATTAATAACAAATGAAATAAAAACTACTTTAAAAGGGTATTATAATTCAGATAGAATAATGTTTGACCGAAAATTAGATTAATGATATTAAAATTTAATGTTTCTATTATAAAAACGATTGACTTCATTTTTTCCAAAATAATTTCTTAAAAAAAAGTTTTAAGAGATGACTTTTGGAAGAAAAAAAGGGATGAAAAACAAAACCAATTTCAATTCCCATCAGTTTTCTTTTGATGGTAAGCTTGTGCATACTTCTTTTGGATTGACACTCCCGTTTGTGCTATATCCGGTGTCATACAAAATTTTATTAACACTTTTGTACGATATTAAATGTCGCATAAAAGAAAGTATCAAATATCGCACAAAAGAGAGTGTCAATTGTAAAGCAACAAAAAGAGTCTAAGGGAGTTGACTCAGGTGGTAAGTGACCTACTCTAAATCCATGAGGTCTATGGTTCATTAGTGCACAATGCAAGTCGAATTAGATGTAGCTAAGACAAAGCTACGGTGAACCACTAGACAACTAAAAACACCCCACAAACAAAAAAGAGTGCATAAATTATGAGGCAAACTACATATACGGCTCCTCAAACTTGTCAAAATTGTGCAAACGGCCCCCCTACTTCAAAATGTTATATCGAACACCTTAGATCATATACCCCTATTCTATTAAGCCCTTGTTATCCTATGTGGCACGTCGCATGCAATTCACTCTCCATTTAGCGAGTAGAGTGCTAAGAATTTGGTGACATGGATTTACTTAAAAATTTAATATAAATTCTATTTTTACAATACCTTATTCTTTTTTCTCTTTCTCCTCTTCTTCCTTGACGCCTCAGCATCTCTCTCACTCTCGCCTCCCACGAACGCTCTTTGCTCACCGGAACCCAATCAACCCCGCCCGACCTCGACCGAGCTCCTCTCCTAACCCTCGCCGGCCACCTACTACCCTTTTCCCGACCTGCAACCTTCGCCCCTCAAGACCGGAAAAACTCTTCTGAGCCTCCTGACCGTTGACCCTCCTCCTCCGGCCGCCATCGCCGCCTCCACCACCTTCTCTTTGTTTCCGTTCACCAGATTTCCTCTATACACCTCTATTTCGCGACTGTCGATCCTTCTCCTCCTCTGTACACCTCTGCTCACCCACAACAACAAAAAACCACAAACCCACCTCAGAAATTGTCCAAATTGCAAGACCTAGAAAGGGTTTTGGCTAATTCGAAGAAGAAATAAGAAAAAGATTTGGTCTTTACCTAAATTGAAGCCATTGGTGGCAAAGAAGATTTCGTCGAATGAGAAGCAATTTCACAGTGGCTTCCGTGGAGGATTAATTCTCTGCATACCTTTTTTATTTGATTTTTTATTTATTTTTTTGTTCCTTTTTGTTTGAGTTTATGTTTTTTATTTAGTAAAATAGGGTATTAAATAAAAGCTTAGGTGACACACTGATATGAACAAATTCCAGATAAGGCGGCGCTGACATGGAAGTTACTCGAGCGCGTGAAATGCACATATGATAATATGTGTAAATGCACAGATGGTAACATATGATCAATAGAATAGGGCTATATTTGTACAGGAGTTCAATAGAATATTCGACGGTAGGGGGACCGTTTGCAAAAAAAAATGACAAGTACGAGAGTCCGTACACGTATTTTGCCTAAATTATGATTGTTGCTTTTGTGTGGGCCCATACGTAAACCAATATGTGTGGCATATTGGCATATACCGTTAGAGTTTCAAAATTTCCCAACATTCTCAAAATTTTGAGCAAAATACCACCCTCCTTTTCAAACTCCAATTTCACTTGTACTCCTCTTTGATTAAAACTTTGCCGCTATTTCACTCAAAAAAAAAAAAAACTTTGCCGCTAATGTTTGGTGGGAATTGGGAAATGTGAAAAGCATTTGATATCCTTCTTGTGCAACAACAAAAACAAACTTAACAACTTGGCCACAAAATTTTTAAATTTCAACCAATAATAATTTCAAGTTTGAAAATCATCATTAAGGACACGAACCATCACAAAATTAACCAAAAATAATTCGAGAGCCTTTTCCGGCGTGGTTTTCGGCGGAATCATTGATACGGCAATCGAAAATATTTCAATTAAGTGTAAAACATCAAGTTGTTATGTCTTGTTTTCGATCCATGCATTATCGATTCCACCGAAAAAGTCGTCGAAAAACGCTTCTGAATTTTTTTTTGCTAATTTTGTAATAGTTTCTATCGTTGGTGCTGATTTTCAAACTTGAGATTATTTTTGGTTAACCGTTGATATTTGAGATTATATTGAGTTATTTTTCTCTTTAAAATTATTTCTCTCCATTTATTTGTTATTTAGTTCTTCCTACTTACAATTAGGTTTTCTTAACAATTTCCCCCACTTTTCTCCCAATAGACACAAATCACAATTCATTACCACATAAAATACACACATTTAATATCAAAATCTCTCAAATTATTTCGAGCAATATAGCCAAATACGTTGAACAGAAAAAGAAAAAAGAACAAATCTCACTCGTTTTTCCCGGGAGAAAAATATCGAAAACACACGAGCTAGTGTAGGTCACGCTAAACCTAGCGCGTGGGGTTCAACAGACGTGTATGAAACGTGAATCTCCTCCGCCCTAGTCATCGTTCTTCAGCAACCAGCGAAGGATTTATACCCGGAGAAGAAGGTGAGTGCAGAGGGCGAGAGCGAAAGCATCTGAGGAATGCAAATCCCTTCGAAACCTACTCTTTTCTCACTCCATATACAGTAAACCCACACATGAACAGAGCGCTATAAAGTGTTCTCCGAACATTTCCTCTAGGGCTCTAACTTTTGGGCTTTTCTCCGAACACGTAGGAATTTCATCCAGGTACGTTCGATTGGCGTCTTCAGCTGCCAGGTTAGTCCCCAATCGGTCGATTAGCATTGGATGAATCTTGATTTCGCGGATTAGGTCGATTTCATGAATGCCCGTCTGTATACTGGCCTTTGAATTAGGATATTTAGAAGGGTCCCCTGTTTTTTCCGGTCATGCGATTGCCTCAACCGGCGTCCGCTTCTTCGTCGGAAGGAGGGGAGCATAACCGGTTGGGGGTTAAGCGAAAGAAGCATAAGAAGCTCGATGCCATTTGCGATAGCCCGATTAAAATTGGGCGGAATGAGGGGAATAATAGTAGAGATGAACCCATGGGAGATGACTCTGAGCTTCGTCGGAGCTCCCGGGTGAGGCGGGCGCCTGTGATTCTTGATGTGTCGCCGCCCCCTGCGAAGAAAAGGCGGAAAAAGTTTGATATGAATGGTGGGGGTTCTGGGAGAAGAGGGGCAGCTCAAGTTGAGCTGGGGAAGGATGGTTCTGGTTCAACCCCTCGTTCTAATTCAAAGAGTTCCGAGGAGGGTTCTGCTGGTTGGAAGAACAGACTGAGGACTAGGGCTGGAACTTCGAAACGTGGTGTCAAGGGAAAGGCAGGCTCTCCTCATGGGAAAAGGAGGCTTTTCAAGGATATTGATGAGATGGAGGATGAAGCGGACTTGGTTGAGGATGGTTTAAACGATAAGGAGGACGGTAGTGATGGTGGTAAATCTATGATTGTAAAGTCAAAGAGGCCAGGTAGGGTTCAGGATTCAATTGACCGTGAGGCTGAATTGCAGGGTGTAGCAGAGAATCAGAATGGTAATATGGAAGAGATTGTAGAGACGAGTGACGAGGAAGGTACATTGTCGATGAGTCAAATGAATGGTGCAATTAAGGAGGATCAAGTCGATAGCGGTGCTCCAAATGGTGGTGACAAGAAATGTGACGCTGGTTCTGCTCATATTGAAGAGAAACTAATCATTGATGATGCAAATGAAGAGGGAAAAGCTGAGGATAGTGCTTCACAGGTGGTTGAGAAGGGCATTGAAATTGGACTTGATCTACAGCTGGAGGAGAATCTGAATTCCAAGGAGGATGCAAATGAGGAACAAGTTGACTGCAGTGCTTCCAAGGTTGTTGAGAATGAGAATGAGGTTGGGAACGGAAAACTTGTGGAAGAGAACCTAATTGTCAATGATGATATTAAAGCTTCTGAGCAGAATGTGAATGCATCAGATCCAGCTTCATTTACAAAAGATAGATTAATTGAGAGAGAGATTACAGAGGTTTTCAGCCCCCCTGATGGGAAGAGTGGTTCACAGACTTTACCGCAGGAAAAGCAATTGGTGGACAAGCGTGGAAAACAAACGGGAAATTCTTGTCCCACTTACGTTGTCAGACATAGAAAATCACGTATAACGGAGGGCAGGCGATGTGGCCTATGTGGAGGGGGAGTTGATGGTAAGCCCCCCAAGAGGTTGATTCCTGGTACAGGTGGGAGTGACCATGAACCATATAGCGGCTCATCAGATTCCGAGGAGCCTGGATATGATTTATGGGATGGATTTGGTGAGGAGCCTGGCTGGCTTGGACGACTCTTGGGCCCTATCAGTGACCGTTATGGCATTGCTGGAATTTGGGTTCATCAGCAATGCGCTGTGTGGAGTCCAGAGGTATGTCTTATCATTTCTGACCCTTTATATTTCTTTAATTTGCGTATCAGGAAATACAGTGAGATAGACGTCTAAGCTTTGTGCCTTTACTCATATACCCATGCTTCATATGTTTAGGAATTGTGCTTAATGTGGAGACTAAATTAAGGAATACTGCCTCGTATGTTATCCCCCAGTCCTCACATACGGAGCCAAATGAATTTCTTCAGTATCTTAGCTCAGGCCTAGCAACTCGTGTTTCATATTATTGGATGCTGAAAAACTGTAAATCCTTTCAATCAATATAACCAGTCATGAAATTATCCTGGATATCATTATACAATTGGAATTGAGAATGTCTCCACTGCAAATAATCTTCCAGATTAGATGATTTGTTGAAAGATGTCAATTGAATATTTACATGTGAAGTACATGATCTATTTTTTTACAAGTACTTTCTCCAATATCCAGCTTGACTTTACTTATCTCTGCAGGTTTATTTCGCTGGGTTGGGATGCCTGAAAAATATCAGGGCTGCACTTTGCAGAGGAAGGGCATTGAAGTGCACTCGCTGTGGCAGGCCTGGTGCAACTACTGGTTGTCGTGTAGATAGATGCTCCAGAACTTACCACTTGGTGAGGGCTTAAAAATTTATTAATATGCATTTCTCTTCATCATTTTTTATTCAAGTTCTGTGTACAGCTTACATTAATACATTGTAAATTTTTAGTAAATCCTTTTGCAATGCTGTCCAATTGCTTATTATTCTGCTTTTGCTTCATCCTATACAGCCTTGTGCGCGAGCTAGTAGATGCATTTTTGATCATCGCAAATTTCTCATAGCCTGCACAGATCATAGACATCTCTTTCAGCCGCATGGACATCATTATTTGCAACGCATAAAGAAACTCAAGGTTAACAAAATGAAGCTGGAAATTAGGAAGCAGTCCAATGATGCTTGGCGCAAGGACCATGAAGCAGAAGAAAAATGGCTGGAAAATTGCGGTGAGGATGAGGAGTTTCTGAAACGTGAGTCTAAGAGGCTTCAGCGTGACATGGTAAGGATTGCCCCTGTCTACGTTGGTGGATCTCATTCCGAAGGTGAAAATAAGTTCGAAAGCTGGGATTCTGTTGCTGGGCTTCAAGATGTGGTTCGGTGCATGAAAGAAGTTGTCATATTACCTTTGTTATATCCTGAGTTTTTTGATAACATGGGGCTTACACCCCCCAGAGGTGTATTGTTACATGGTTATCCTGGAACTGGCAAAACCCTAGTAGTGAGGTCGCTAATTGGCTCTTGTGCCCGTGGTGATAAAAGGATAGCTTATTTTGCTAGAAAAGGTGCAGACTGTTTGGGCAAGTATGTTGGTGATGCTGAACGCCAGTTAAGGCTCTTGTTTCAGGTTGCAGAAAAATGTCAACCTTCAATAATATTCTTTGATGAAATTGATGGACTTGCTCCTGTTCGTTCAAGGCAGCAAGACCAAACTCACAGTTCAGTTGTGTCAACCTTACTTGCTTTGATGGATGGGTTAAAATCCCGAGGCTCTGTGATTGTAATAGGTGCAACAAATCGCCCTGACGCTGTAGATCCGGCTCTTCGCCGACCTGGCAGGTTTGATAGGGAGATCTACTTTCCACTTCCTAAGGCTGAGGACAGAGCTGCCATATTAGCACTACACACAAGAAAGTGGCCTAAACCGATTGGTGGTTCTTTGCTCAATTGGGTTGCTGGACAAACTGTGGGTTTTGCTGGTGCTGATCTACAAGCTCTTTGCACTCAAGCTGCAATGACTGCTTTGAAAAGAAGTTGTCCATTGCAAAAAATTCTCAGAGTCGCTGGAGATAGAGGTTTTGAGGGAAAGTGCCCCCAACTTCCTTCTGTTGTGGTTGAGGAGAGAGACTGGCTTGAGGCCCTTTCTACGGCTCCGCCCCCTTGTTCCCGTAGAGAGGCAGGGGCTGCTGCTAATGAAATTGCAGGAGCACCCTTGCATTCTTACCTTGTTCCTAGTTTGCTGCAACCATTATCCAGCATGATCATTTCCCTTTATCTTGATCAACGCATCTGGTTACCGCCTCTGCTGTCTAAAGCTGGAGCAACCATCAAAAGTGTGATTGTTTCTGCTCTGCAGGAAAAGAATTTGCTTGCTGATGATTGGTGGCGTCATGTTCAAACTATAGTCAAAGAATCGGAAACCGCTTACAAGATAGTAGCAAAATTTTCTACTATTGGCATTTTATCTGGAGATAATGCTTGTGATACGAATGACACCTCAACACAAGTTAATAATGATGTAAATGCACGACTTGGTCCAGGTAGTCATGATAGTGCTTTCTGTGGCGTTGGCTTATATGGGAGGAAGGAAGTTGGGTATCGGATGCTGATTGCTGGAATTCCCAGATCAGGACAGAGACATATTGCATCTTGCCTTCTGCATTGTTATGTTGGGAACACAGAGATTCATAAGATTGATATGGCTACGATTTCACAAGAAGGGCATGGTGATGTTTTCCAAGGCATCACACAAATTTTGAGTAAGTAAAATGATTGCAATGTGTTGTTTTTAGAAGAATTGCACATTGGGTGTTAATAGTTTTACTAGGTTATTCTAGAGAGCTAGCATTTATGACTACCTTAGACCATTAAAATTTCCTTTGTTTTGGGGCAGTGATTGCAACCTACAGAAATGTTGTTGGAGGAGTATTCTATGGTGTTTGACATTCTTTGTGTCTGGAGTTATAATTTTGGTCCTCTCTTTTTTCACTTTGAGTAAACTTAATCTGATATTTCCCCTCCAATATGGACTTAAAAATTGTTGACGAAGTTTTGAAACTTGTTTGCTTTCGCAGTGAGATGTGCAAGTTTGAAATCGTGTCTTTTGTTCCTGCCAAGAATTGATCTGTGGGCTGTGGAAACATGCTGTGGTGAAGTTATGGAAGAAAGTTTGTCGACAACAGAGAATCTTACATCTGATAGCGATCCAGTGGAAATTACTGATACTGAAATGGTGCAATGTGCTTCTCAAACGTGGAACTGTTTTGCTGAACAGGTTGAAGCCTTAGGTGTTGCATCTTCCTTAATTATCATGGTAAGACTACTTTCTCTGCTCATTCATCCTGACCAAATATTTCACTACAATGGTGCAGGTTGAATCTCACTTTTTCAAATTAATGCAGTGAATTTTTTTTTTCTATAAATCATCTATTTGCTGTACTCATAGTTTGTTCCCCCTCAATCCGGCTTCCTAAGGGTTTAAAATTAACAACTGGTGGTTTCATTGCATATTTTTAAAGAGATTCTTATGCCCATTTTGTATATCCAGGCTACATCAGACATGCCATATCCAGCATTACCTTCCAGAGTAAGACATTTCTTTGCAAATGGTGCATCCACATCTGAAGGTTTGGATTCATCACAGCATGCAGTCCCCAGAACAATCAATTTGGATGGAAAAGTCAACCATGAGATGATGTTGGATTCATTTGCATCTGAGCTGGGAAGAGATTTGGTCAAGCAGTTCATACAGTTAATGTATCACAAAGCTCATCCCCATCAAGACCCGCGTATGCTGTTCAAAGGTCAAAAGGATAATCAGAAGGATATACCCCTCCAAAAGGTTAATTCTAGTGCAACAGAGGAACCCAAATCTGCCACTAATCCTCCTGAAGAGGCTGCTCATAAGACAGCAGTTTCATCTAATATTAGAGTTATCAAAGGAAAATCAAGCTTGTTGATGGCGATAACTTGCTTTGGTTATCAAATTCTGAGCTATCCACATTTTGCGGAGCTTTGTTGGGTAACTTCCAAGTTAAAAGACGGTCCATTTGCAGACATTCGTGGACCTTGGAAAGGTTGGCCATTTAATTCATGTATTGTTCGTTCTGGTAACACATCTGAGGACACTGGTGCCTGCATCTCCAGCACTACAAAGGTTAAAGAGCAGTTTAGTTTGGTGAGGGGTCTACTAGCTGTTGGGTTGTCTGCATACAGAGGAGTATATGCATCACTCTCTGAAGTCTCCTTGGAGGTAAGGA
The DNA here is from genome assembly GCA_934048045.1 of Polygonum aviculare. Lineage (NCBI taxonomy): Eukaryota > Viridiplantae > Streptophyta > Magnoliopsida > Caryophyllales > Polygonaceae > Polygonum > Polygonum aviculare. The sequence goes on along the minus strand of OW204025.1, from coordinate 19,287,815 downwards.
AAGTTCTTGAGCTTCTTGTTGGTGAGATCAGTACCCGGATTCAAGCAGGAAAAGATAGGTATCAGTTTCTAAGACTGTTATCACAAGCAGCTTACTTGGAGGACATGGTTAATAATTGGGTACACTCTTTAAGAAGGTACAGAAACACTTTGTCGTAATTTTGTTTATTTATTATTTCCAATCTTCACCGTGCTTATAACTAATGAAACTTCTTCATGTTACAGCTTGGAGTTGGGTTCTCAAACAGAGGTGGTGAAACCTAAGCTTGCTGATATTGGATCTGCTAATAATAATCAGGTTTGTTCAGGTGATCCCCCTCAGGTTAGTGTAGAGGCAAGTGCACTCAATTCAAACCTTCAAGAAGAAGAAACTTTAGACGCAAGTGTGGATGGTACAGCAATCAGTATTGACACTCAGGAGGTAATTCTTAACGGAAACATTCATGAAGCTGAGCCTGTACAAGGTGTGGATGGCTCCTCAATCAACAACTCTGAAGCTGCTGCTTTGAATAATGGCAACACGGGCTTTGCATGCAAAAAAGTTCAGAATCTTCTGAAAACAGAAGAGCAAACTGTTCCGCCAGTGAATCTAGAGGGTTCGTCTCCCCACTGTAATGATTTTATGGTGGAATGTGTAAATCATGAAAAAGATGTTCCTGAGGCTGTTGGTTTTCAGAAGCCGGAAAGTAACAAGGATGGAGTATTATCTGAAGCATTTATCTCCAACCATCATCATGAAACTACAATAGATGGCAGTGGATTGGATTCTTTAAAGCATTTAAATGGATTTGTAGAACTGAAATCTCAGGTCTCTGGTGATTTTGGTGGCCTTGATCTCTCAGGGTCAAACGAGGCCCACAAACAACCAGAAGCTTTATTGCAAGTAGAAAATGGAGAAGCTGATCCCTGCATTGAAATTGATGCTAACTTTTCATCAGGAAAACCAGAAATTACATGTTCCTATAGTTGTTGCTTGGGATGTGTACATGCTCTCCATAAATTGGCTCAGGAGGTTGTCAGCAAGGAGCTAAAACTCACCGGTGGCAGCTCAAATGTGGAAGATGTTCATGATTTTGTTGGATCATTGTCTTCAAGGCTTTGCTCAGCAGTTAAAAAGTTGTATCTTGATGGAAGTTGCAGCAAAGCATTTCATTATGAGGAACTAGACAAATGCAAGTGCAAGCTCCCAGAAAGCCGAGAAATTATGCCCAGAGAATGTACTTGTCATCCAGAAAAGAGCAATTCTACCGAAGTAAAGTCCTCTGCTTACCATCTCACTTCAAGATTTAATTTTAAAGATGGCGTGTTGGTCCCATCTCTTCCTGACAAGGAGCCGCCTTCACATTGTAAATACGAGAATGTCTGCGTATGCTCTCTTATAGAGTTGATAGTCACCAGCAGACAAATCTAAAAAACAATAGCAATGTTTTGCTTAGAGGGAATTCAGTTTTGTGCCTCCCTACTTTTCAAGAGATGCATACAGCAAATGTTTTGCAAAAACCTGATTTTATCCTTTTTTATCCATTCACACCTGCTTCTGTTGCAGAGGGGGGAATTAGAGGGGGTTATCTTTGCCCAATACAATGATCATCAGTTTTGTTTGTCCTGAGATAGATCTAACTACACCCATGTAAGTATCCGAATTCCCTAATTAGTGATTCATATTGGATTTATAATCATCTTGCTTTTGGAGTTATTCTGACCATCTCTGTCAACGATGTTATCAGTATTATATTATCGATAGGTGTTGAAAAGCTAATAACACCGCATTGCTACTACACAATTTCTTTTTGGTCGGCTCAGATGCAATGTGTGATACCCTGAACAAAATTTCATAAGAGGGGTGATCTGGTTACCGATGGAGTCCTTTCAATATGATAAAAATGTGCTCTCAGTTAGTCTGTTTGTTCACATGAGAAATGGTAAACCCGGGCTTCCCCAGATTCTAGGTATCAACCTATATGCAGGCTCATTTATGGTAAATGATCTTTTGGTTGCAATAAGCAATTTAAACCATACTCAGTGATAGTTTAGGGTTCAGGCCTGGGTTATCAGTGTTAAGCTGTTGAGTCTTGTTAAGAGTCATTAGACACATGAATATATGGCCTTGATTTGTCTGCTCTCTGCCTAGGGTTAACGTAGGGATTTATGTTCGAAATGTATCCCATTGCTTGTTTGATTGATGGAAGCAGGCTAGAAAGATTGGTGCGACGGCTGCTGTGGTTTAATCATCTGTTGAGGGGCAATATGTTGTACGATTGCTACAAGCACAATTAAGCACGATCTGTTGAGGGGCTGTGTTTTTCAGCTCTATATCAATAACTTAAAACTGGGTTCAGGTTGGGTTGATTTACGGTTGAGACTTGGTTGTCTGTGATTCGGGTCGATTTGATCAAATAGAGTTTCCGAATGTGCTACGGCGGGAGTTTTGAATTCTGTTGAGTCATTTGGATCTTTGCTCTTTTTAAGTGGATCTAAACAAGCCATAGTTCTAGTCTAGGTTATGTAACATAGTAATACTACTAGATTATGATTTGCGCTTTGCTTAGGGGTTTTGCTAAATAAATATTAGAGAAATATTTTATTTAAATTAATATTTACTATTGCTATGAATAATATGTAGGTCATTGGATATCAAATGAGATAACTAGTTAGTTTATTATATTATTTTATCGTAAGTATGAAGAACTAAATATATTATATATAGTATTTCAAACTCAGCGGGTTAACCCAAACTATTCGAATGTGGGTCAGGGTTGAGTATATATCGATCTGCGATTAATTCGTTTAATCATGAATCTAGAGTGACCTCATTTAAATCTAATCAGACAAACTTCTTTCTCAAGTCTAATCGGTATAATAATAGTTTCGATATTTGATAATATTGATATATTTTTTTAATCGTATTGAAATTTTCTATGATTGAGATATTAAACTTAAACTCTTATGTCTTGAATATCAAAAATAGTATTTAATACAAAAGTTATAAATTGATACATATATGTCACTTATTTTGGCTATAGATCAATTTTTTTTCTATGTCTATATATGGTAATATATATATATATATATATATATCTTATTTAGAATATTAGTATAGAGGTTATGTGATCGACTTGAATACCTAATTGTAAACTATTAAATCTATTATATATAAATGGATAGGAAATGTTTATAATAAATCACTTAATTATAAACATGGTGGGTGGTTTCAAAATACATTGACAAGACTGCTCTTAACTGCTTCAGATTTAAAAATATATATATATTGATTACAGTTTTGTGGGGGTAATTTAATTCACATGCTAAATGATTCATATTATTTTAAAGCCAAGTCATACTTGTAACTATTATTTTAAATGGTTCATATTATTTTAAAGCCAAGTCATACTTGTAACTATTATTAATTTAATTCACATGCTAAATGGTTCATATAATTTTAAATGGTTCATATTATTTCTAACCGGTTGAGACTTGGTTGTCTGTGCTTGCACTTATTCTAACCATAAGTCATGATTATCATTTAAACCCGAATAAATCCAAATTCGACATAAGGTGAAGTATTATAATCAGAAAAAAAAAACTTAAATTCAAAATAGCACACAAATCCGAAGTGATCCGATTTGAAGAAATCTATTAATGATCCGTACCGAAGAACATCCAAATCAGATTCGATCCGAAGCAATCTGTAGTATTAACATCCAAAAAGTAGCTGAATTAGACTCGAAACCAAACAACATCCAAATCTGATCTGATCCAAACAAACCCGAGATAAAATGAGCTACTAGCTCATTAAAAGGCCAAAATTAGGGTACCCATAAATTATAAGGTCAGCTTAAATCAACACACTGGATGATCTTAAATAAATCATAGAACAAAGGTTGATGACTAAGCAACAATCGAAAATTAGCTACATCAAAAGCAAAAGAAGTAGGTAATCTTGTTACTGCATGAGGAAGATGCAAGATATTGATATACTTTTTAGCTAAGAAGTCGACAACAGACGGTATAGAACTTTTAATCGTATTAGGCTCATTAAGCCCAATACGATGTGGAACTAGGGCCCAGTTCGAGTTCGATTCCTTAGTTTCGGTTCTTCATCTCGTTCGTCTATCCTTTCGGTTCTTGTTCTTACTCTTTCATGAACGTTGCCGTGGATTGAGATTTTTATTCGGTTTGGATCGTATTGGGCCCACATGCCCAATTCGTGTTCGATTCCTTAGTTGCGGCTTTTCGTTATATTTGACTATCGTTTCGATTTATATTCTTACTCTTTAATGAACATTGCATTCGATTGAAAGTTCTATTTGGTTTGGATCATATTGGGCTAAGTGGGCCCAATACGATAAAAAATTCTATATTGTCAGGGCACCGAGTGTGCTCCTTGCTTAGGAGCACAGAGTGTGCGCTTAGCTAAGGCACACCAGAGCTTATGCGCACATTGTTGTCCCAGATGGTATTTTTTTTCCATTTTACCCTTGTACGCTTATCTAAGACGTACCAAACTGCACTCCTACGATAGACGCACCATTTAGTGTACATTAGCTAAAAATAGTGAACGAATAGCCGCTCCGTATTGTACAATGGCTATTGATTATATTAACATGTATATTAGTAATTTGAAATATAAAGTGTAATTCTTTATAAAATAATAAGGTATTAAATTGACTAAATTTAGATTTAAGTTTATAATAAAAAGGACTCGTGATTTTCAAGTAAATATATTTCTACTAATAATATCATGTGAAGTATAGCTCATACTAGATGCACATATGAGTATATATGTTGTTGTCAAAGAAATATCAAAATTGTATGTATTAGATTGAATCCACACAAACCTTGAGTACTGAACTAGATACATTAAGGAGAAACTATAGATGAAAAAAAAACTTGGCAAGAGAGGAATGAATCCAATCACACTTAATCTTCTATACCATCACGAAGGCAGTACACTATGTAACAATGTATAAATACTAATAAAATATCATATAACAAAGTTATTAGCAGAAAGTAATAAATTATCAAAAAAAACCATGATTAATCCCTAGGTATTACTTATACAGTTGTAAAGACTTAAAACAAGATTAAATAACCTACATTTGAACCACTATACAAACAAATGTCAAAGATCGATTTACCACTCTTACACTAACTGGTAACCATTTATCAAAAAACACATGTACATTCCAACTAACATGAAACGAACTGAAGTAAATAAACTTATAATTCCCTTTAATTTATTTATTTCCAGAATATACAACAAACAAGCAAGAATAATGTTATACCAAATTAAAATCTAGAGTAAACAAAGAAGATCACGGTAGAAGTAAATAAGAGGCAACAATAGTAAGAGCAGAAAATTTATAACAAAAGAGATAATATACTATACAAAGGCAATAGCAGGCCGACTTTTCATTAACAAAGTTCAGATTCCAACTACCCATAATACAAAGTTCAGCTCTCATTGTATCTAAACAAGGTTTAGCAGAAACAACAAAAGAATTCAGCCTCGAAACAACACATAGCAACCAACTATGAAAGCATTGAAGAAGACAAACTAGTACTTGATATCACATAAGAACTAAAACATGGAAATATAAACTACTTAGGGGTATTATACAAGATATTGGAACCGACTTGAAAGAGGGACGAATCGTTAACCAACACGTGCCTTCTTAGCATGAATCCTTTTAGGCTTCTTGGTGACATCAAGTAACATTTTATCATCAACAACTTCAATTTGGTGCGTTTTGGAGAGCCAAAAGAACTATCATCAGTGGATTCAATATCAACAACACTTATGTGATGCCTTAGTTGGCTAGTGGAGGACTCAGTCCCAACACCTACACTAGTCATCCCCATGTAAACAATTTGTGGGATACCAGAAGTAATAAGAGTGCGAGCTCCAACCCCAACAGAAGCAAGAGGAGAGGCACATACATACCGGGGGAGGGGGGGCATCATTGTCAGATGTGCATTTAGTAAGTTTATTGTGAACAAGGCAACAACCATTTGCTCGCAAGTAAGCATTGTCATGACAAGGTCAGAGTTATATTAGGACCCGTATTTGAAAGCATGTCAAATGTTGTAAGAGGGTTAACTGGATCCCCTCCATGCATAAGAGGGACAAGCAAAGAACTCATAGTCGATAAATGAGCACAGGGACCAGAAGAGGCAAAAGCACTTCTTACACTATAATTAGGATCATATCTATAACATTAGCTTTGACAAAGGTGAGATCAGAAGCCTTAGAAGTGCCAACTCTTGAGGCAAGATTACCATACATCTTAATTTTAGTAACAATCTCATACCACAATTTAAGAGATATTTCAGAGTTATCATGAGCCAAAACTTTAATACATCCTTTAAGAGGGATAAAGACGTCAGTATTGATCAACACTCGACAAAATTTTATCTTATTTCTTGAATTAGAAAGCTCATCTACCCTTATGATATCCCCAATAAGATTATCCCTAAGGATAAGGTCTAAGGCAAAGGGAGTGAAAAGGTAATAAGGTGAGGAAGGAGTTCTTGCCCAAATATCAACCCTGATAGCTTCATCATTTGTAGGGTTAAACTCAAGTTAGAAAGGGTACATATATAGCTTCATCATTTGTAGGGTTAAACTCAAGTTAGAAAGGGTACATGGCAACAAGCTTGCCATACACATGGTAAGGCCTTTTAATATAAACAAGACCCCTTAATTCATTATTAGAAAGCTTAAAAAGAATCTAGAAGCTAGTTTGAAAATTCTTAAAATTGAATCTCACCCTTAGCAAGATCCTTCCAAGCCTCTTTCATCTTCCCGTTGATAAGGTTCGTGGAGACGGGGTCCTCCACCATCTTAAGTGTAAAATGCATGAGTTCATGTAAATATTTTTTGACCGCGGGGAAAATAGGGTTAGATAAGGGAAGATTACCAACAAATGTGTTTGGTTGTAAGGTATTATTTGAGGGTACAAACAACACTTTAGGGACACAAGGCAGATTGTCGTTAGATGCTTGAGATATAGTCTAATGGCATAAGAATGGGCAAGCTGGACTAATACGAAAATGATCAACTAGTGTAAGGGTTATTGGATTGTGTGAGTACATAGCATCAACAAGGACACTATCCACTTCCATATTAGGAAGTGTGTAGGATCTACGTGTGTGAGAATACAGACACTGATCCTTTGGAGGGATCAACAAACTGGGCAGCGGAATAAAAACGATTCAAACAAGTAAAGATGAACACATGGAATTTCAAATCAAATTTACAACTGTTATTACCAAGTGTGAACTTACAAACGCGAATCTTAGTCCTAGGTGTACACAACTCCTATTCTCCAGACTTCGATCCCTCAGCGTCGAACACCCCTTGTAACTCGACAATGTAAACTTGCCCCACACCTTTAATCTTCGTACACAACTCGATTAAAGTCTCCGTGTTTTTTCCTCTCTCTCATTTGCACTCAACAATTGAATCTCTAAGCTTGGGTAGAAATTAATCTAGTACATGGCTCCTATTTATACTAATAGCTAGAAAGATTCTATCTAAAAATATAAATATTAACCAAATCAGATTTTATCTTATCTTGGGAAACAAGATAAAATCTTTCACAAACTAACATATCTTCAATATCTTCATAAGACACGTTATTTGTTTCAACCGATTCATTCACGCGTGTTTCCATATATAGTGCACAGCTTCTGCGTTGATCCAACCTTCCATAAATAGCTTCAGGCCTTTGTGTTGATCCCATGATGATCCCATTAGGAATCAGCAAGCTCTTCAGCTATTCACTTGTTTCCTTGGTTGTTCCTGCTCAATTACTCCTAATTGATCCTGAAACACTTAGCAAACATATTAAATACTTCACAAGTGTTCCATCATCATCAAAACTACTTGGGATCATTATTGGGATCAACACAATCCCAACAAAGTGAAGAAGGAAGCATGGGGAAATTTACTAGAGCGTCTTGATAAGAGAATCCTTCAGACATTCCTATGACCATGATAATATTAGAGAGAAAGATAGTTTTAGAAAAGACAATGATGGGTTGTAAGTCTCAATCCGTTCTTTAGAACAGTGCTTATGAGTAATGTTTATAAAAAAAATCAGAATTGCATTAACATGCAAATTATAAGAGTATTGTTGGTGCACTTCTTTTATACACAATTTTGGTTACATTAATCAAGTTGAATCACAAAAGCTAGTAACATACTAATTAATTTCTTCTTGTTTTTCCAAGAAAGTCTTGCATCTATTATTTTTTGATATGGTAAAAATTAGGGTAGCTCAAGTACTACTTGAGCTAGCTTAGAGCACATGTGAATGGGTGAGAATTGATTACTAACCTATTCTAAGAAAAGAGGGCAAAATTAACGCCCTAAAGACTCGAACATTTGACCTTATGATATACCACGAGGCCCCAATCCACTAGGCCGATGCACCATGCGTAAAGTCTACCATTGATGCAAACGTGTATATTGTTCAAAACCAAAGTATTAAAAAACTAGGTGTGAAGATTATATAATAGAATTCAGTCATTTAAGGGCAAATGCCAATGTGAATAAGGTAAGAAGCCATTACTTGAGCAAAGTTAATTTTGATTGCTAAACTTATATGTGGAATGTGTAAGTGGTGGAAACCACAAGAAAAAAAGTTCACATGAACATACCCCTATACCCCTATCTTTGAACGTTTTTCTCAAACAAACCCCTTTACTTAAAAGTGTTCTAATAGACCCATATATTCAGATAAATTTGTTCTATTGAACCCTTCCTCACTAATCTTGTGTCACATGATATAAACTAAATTGACTTGACTCCTGTACTTGATTACTAATCTTCACGTTATCCAATTCTACGTCACATAAGACTCCATTACCTAGAAACGATATATATAGGCTTAATACATAAGCGTACCCTCGTATGTAGCATATTAATGGAATCTTATGTGGCGTAAAATTACATAACCTAATAATATACCATCAATTACAAGAACCAAGTCAGCGTATATTTGTGTCACGTAACAAACGGTTAGTGATGATGAGTTGAATAAAACAAATTTACGTGAATTGAGGGGTCTAATCGAAATTTTTTTAGGAAAGGGGTTTGTTTGCAAAAAAGATCGATATAAGTATAAGAGTCTACTCATATATTAAGCCATGAGCCTATGGATTTTTTTGGATGCATCGATTCAAAACAAGACACTTTTTTGTAGAACTGCATGGTAAAGAAGAAAAACGATTTTTGTTAGGCGAGTTTTGCAAAAATTTAAGTATGATGCTTATCTATTACAATATAAAAGCGTACGAGTCTGGAGCATCCTGGCCGTTCTATGTAAAAAACAGTAACCAAATTGATCTCCTCCGTTCATTTTACCCTTCCTCCACCTCCTACTACTTCCTTTCTTCTTCCTTCTACCGCTGCTCCCCACCTCCTGCTACTTCGCCCTTTTTCTACCTCCACTTCCTGCAAGCTATTTTGTCCACATCAGCCCCCGTGCAACGTACGGGCCGTTAACTAGTATATACCATGTAACTATAGTAAAACGAAAAATGGAAAAACAATGAATTGGAGCGAAATAAATATTGGATTTAACTTAAATATAAATATTTGTCATATACGTACAAAAAAATCGGTTAAAACGAATATATGTCAGATGTAAATACCGCCATAAGCATATAAATAACCTTGATAGAGAATCCTAAATTTAACCGAAATAAATATATTGAATGACCGGTTTATATAGAACGGATACAACAAAAAACCGGTGCGCATTGATGCAATTAGATTCTTTAAATGCACGGCGACATAACATTTCTTCTTTGGATGTATGATGACAAAAAACGTAGTAAAATAAACCGTTATTTCTTTTTGAAACTGTATGATGAAAAATAAAGAGAACCAATTTATCTACTATTACTTTCCAATTAGTTAACTTTTATATCACTATAATTTAAGTTTTGAAGGTTAATTTATTGTCTTTGTTTCAAAATAGTTTGAATGACCGATTTATATAAGATGGATACAATAAACATACCTTGATAGAGATGGATACAAAAAAAAACCGGTGCGCATTGAGGCAATTAGATTTTTTAAATGCACGGCGACAAACCATTTCTTTTTTGGATGTATAATGACAAAAAAACACAGTAAAATAAACCGTTATTTCTTTTTGAAACTGTATAATAAAAAATAAAGAGAACCAATTTATCTACTATTGTTTTCCGATTAGTTAACTTTTATATCATTGTAATTTAAGATATGAAGGTAAATTTATAGTCTCTATTTCAAAATAGTTTGAATGACCGGTTTATATAAGATGGATACAACAAAAAAACCTTAATAGAGATGGATACAACAAAAAATCGGTGCGTATTGAGGCAGTTAGACTTTTTAAATGCACGGAGACAAAACATTTCTTTTTTGGATGTATGATGACAAAAAAACACATTAAAATGAACCGTTATTTCTTTTAGAAACTATATAATAAAAAATAAAGAGAACCAATTTATCTACTATTACTTTTCAGTTCGTTAACTAATATAGTACAGTAATCAAAACATACGCAGACATCCGAACTTGTCACGTTTGGTCACTTAGACACCCGACCTTTGAAACGGACCTATTAGACACCTAAACTTGTCAAATCTTACCTATTAAACACCTGTAATCCGATAACACCGTTTCGTAAGATACACGCGCGATGACATTTTAATCTTTAAAAAAAATAAAACCATGTAATTCCACATGTAAACATTGTCATTAAAATACTTGCCACGTAATTGAACACAAGCCATCTTCTCAAGGGTAAATGAACAACAATAATAAGATTATTACTACTCTTTTTACGTTATTAGAATTTATTTCATTTTTTGCTGTAAAATATGAGTTTTTCAAACAAGAGAAAAAAAAGAGAGAAAACAAAATCCTTTCTTCTTCTTCTTCGTTTAGAACCCAAAAGTCTGCAAGCCCTAGTTTTGCATCAGTAATCAATTCCAACCACCAGTAAAATCCCTTTCCAAATCAATGATGGAAATTGTTGAGTTGGCATCCCCTTTACAACCACCAACAATTACAATCCTAGATCTGCCATTTTCGAGTTGTGTGACTGCCGGATTGTTTGCGACCATCTGAGAAGGAGTTGGAGTTGAGATCCAGGGAGCGGAGAATGAGAGAGAGATCGGAGACGGGGATCGGGCCGAAGGAGGCCGCCGGAGTCGCAAGAGACGCCGTGTCAGTCGCAGGGGGAGGCGGTGGAGGCTTCCGACGGGATCCACGAGGTTGAGCTTGAAGGCTGTCATAGAATCCATGGGCGTGTATTGGAATTTGTTTGGAAAATATCAAAATAATTTCTGATTTGATTAAAAAAAGAAAATAAATTTTGATAATGTATTTTAGAAAATAAATTCATGTATTCACTATAAAAGGAAATAAACTCCCAAATGCAAAAAAAAATAAAAATAAACTTCCGCTCCCCCTAATGTGATATGATCCCCCAAAATTTTCAATTTTATGGTTTTGGTTTCCCTCATTTGAGATGGATAGAAATTTTGTTTTTAATTTAATTTAACTATTATTTCCATGTCACATGATAAATTAATATAAAACCCATTACACTCGCCATGCCTACCCGTATATTCACGCGCATTGCCACGTCGGATAAGAGGTGTTTAATAGGTAGGGTTTTACAAGTTCAGGTGTTTAATAGGTCCGTTTCAAAGGTCAGGTGTCTAAATGACCAAAAGTGACAAGTTTAGGTGTCTGCATATGTTTTCTGCCATTTAATATTTGAAGGTAAATTTATAGTCTCTATTTCAAAATAGTTTGAATAACCGGTTTATATAAGATGGATACAAAAAAAACCTTGATAGACATGGATATAACAGAAAACCGGTGTGCATTGAGGCAATTATAAAATTTTAAATGCACGACGACAAAACATTTCTTTTTTGGATGTATGATGACAAAAAAACACAGTAAAATAAACCGTTATTTCTTTTAGAAACTGTATAATAAAAAAACAAAGAGACCCAATTTATCTACTACGGAGTATTACTTTCTAGTTAGTTAACTTTTATATCATTGTAATTTAAGATATGAAGGTAAATTTATAGTTTTCGTTTCAAAATAGTTTGAATGACCGGTTTATATAAGATGGATACAACAGAAAAACCTTAGTACAGATGGATACAACAAAAAACCGGTGTGCATTGAGACAATTAGATTTTTTAAATGCATGGCGACAATACATTTCTTTTTTGGATGTGTGATGACAAAAAAACGCAATAAATTAAACCGCTATTTCTTTTTGAAACTATATAATAAAAAATAAAGAGAATCAGTTTATCTACTACTCCCTCCGTTTCAAAATACATGATCATTTAGACACTTTTTCTTGTTTCATAATACTTGACCATTTCACATTTTTTACCCATCTCTTTCCATTTATACCCCTAATAATTATCTTTATCATAATCATTACACTTTTTCATATTTCTCTAAACAAATGATTAACTCTATATTTGATAGGGGTAATATAGGAATAACACTTTTTTCTTAATATATGTGCAAAGTCCAAATGGTCATGTATTTTGAAACGGAGGGAGTATTACTTTCCAATTAGGTAACTTTTATATCACTGCAATATAAAATACGAAGGTAGATTTTATAGTCTTTGTTTCAAAATATTTGTCCATAGAGACATTTTTCTTGTTTTATAAAACTTGTTCATTTAACAATTTTTTTTCGTTCATACCCCTAATAATTAAATCTCATTAATGAAATTAATATAAAAAGTCATCTGATTTTGCATATATAATTTTCTATGGACAACTATTTTAAAGCAGATGAAATACTTATTTCAACCTCAAGATCGCATGTATCATTCATACATTACTGTTCATATAAACTTTTTTTTTGTAATCTATTTAGTAAGAGCTTAACTGCAATGAAAGCATATATACAAACGCAGTATTTGATTTTCTCCTCTAGGACCAAACTTAATGTGCCATCGACTCATAGCTAGTGTCACTCACTCACACTTCTTCGTTTAAATTTCATAATGCAACTGCAAAACACAAACAAATTAATTGCCCATATTGGACATGACTCACGATCAAGTTCAACATTGACCAAGTAAAAGAAAACGTATACAGTTGGACAATAGAGCATGAAATTTAATTAGATACAATTATGACATCAATTACTCAATTAGTATCTTTATAAGGAAATTTACAGCCTACAATTCTCAACAAAGTAACTTTTTTCTCATATAGGAAACCTTTTTCTTCCCTTTTTCCTCATACAAATAACGTGTTACCGTTTGAGGGATTTTTTTTTAATTTGAATTTTCTTATTTAATTATTTCCATACTCAATCTGATATAAACATTATTCATGCACCTCTCCTCAGTCTACTACCCACAGTCCAAGTTCTCCCTCTTCTTCTACACCAACCTTTTTCTAAACTGCTAAAATCTTACCATTATAGTCCTCTTTGTAATAAACTTTGCATAACCCTCAAATTGCGTAGCTCTCTCACAACAAACCTCAAAAATTCCATATGAGTATTTGCTTAACCAGGTGAAGAAGAAGAAGAAGAAGAAGAAGAAGAAGAAGAAGAAGAAGAAGAAGAAGAAGAAGAAGAAGAAGAAGAAGATTTCAAAAGGGTAATGGAAGGTGATCATGGAAATAAAGAGGCTGCTGAGCTCATGGAAGATACTTGGTTCTTTGACAACTTACTCAAGAGCAAAGCAAAGATCGGGCGGTCCTATTCCGATTTGTGGGCTTCATCTAAGAAAGATGAGATCTTTGATGCCCATAAGATGAATTTTCCAAAACCCACCAAAAACTTGCTCAAAGCCCCATCTCTACCAACAAATTTAGGTAAAGGGAAGAGGATAATGGATGAAGAAGAAGAAGACGATGTATTCGGGCCGAGAATGGGTGATTTGATAAGGCAAGCCATGCCTTGTAGGTTGTCCAAAGCACCTTCTCTTCCAATTGCTAGGACCAAAAAGGATGTTTCTTGTCACACAATGAGCAAACTCCCAAGGGTGTCTTCTTTGGATCCTTCCCTTCTCAATTCATCAGTGCACACATCTAAGGTATGATACATGTTTGTAGTTCAAAATGGGTTTTCAATATTACATAACATATGGGTTTGTCATCATTTCAGGGAATGAAACAAAATTTGTCTGATCCCAACATAGACAAGAATTTCCAACAGACAAGATCAGAGGTGTCCAACAGAAGGTTGATGGGCAAGAAAGATTCCAAGTCTATGCACATCCAAAGAAGCATGTCATTGAAGTCGCTAAGTGATAAAGAAGTGCAAGGCTTTCAAGATTTGGGATTTAGCTTCAGAAAAGAAGATTTGTGCCCAGCTGTGGTTGCTAAACTTGCTAGATTCAATTTGAAGGAGGAAACCGAGGAAGGACAAGTGGGTAAGAAAGGAAAGATGAATTCTTCATCTGTGAGGAATTTTGCAACACAAGCCCAATGGGGTCACTCTCCTCCAACTCCCAAATGGATTGATACCAAAAGCTCAACTGAAGACATGAAAGAACAAATCAAGTTTTGGGCCAAATCTGTTGCATCCAATGTCCAAAAATGATGATCATATCTAGTGGTAAAATATATTAACAATATTCCTTCTTATGAAATCTTGTGTGATGATGTTCTCTTTACAAAATTTTACTATGTATTGTTTTTTTTTCTTTTTAGATAATTATTATTACTAATTTGCAAAAATGATGTTTTATAGTATAAGTTTGTAGTTTTTTATTTCTATTATTGAAGAAGATATTATTTGGATGGATACTAATTTCTTGCCCCTTTTGTGTAAAAATCATGGGGAAGTTCTGAAGTTCATGCTTTTCATGGGGGTTGAATTCCTAGTCTAGAGTGATAGTAGTAGTAGCTAGTTTTTTTTTGTACAAATCATGAAAAGTGATGGTTTTGAGGAATCTAGGGAGAAAGTCAGTGAAAAAAAGGAAGGGTTTAGATGTTTTGGTATGGGGAGCTCATGAAAGAGTGTTTTTAAGGTTCATGAAACCGAATAAAGATAAGCACCAATAATGATGAATTGATGATCCCCATCTCCTCTTTTTAAAATGACTTTTTCATCAAAACAAATGCAAAAAAGGGTCATCTTTTGCATGTGCAGTTTTCACCAATTGAATGTTTTGCATAGGTTCATTAGGTTGCCATACCAATCTGTAAATAATCTGTAATTCTGTATGACATGCAAACAACTTGAGCTAATCTATGTTAAGTTCACTCTGTCTATCATTTAGTCCACATAAAATGACAAGAAAAATTGCTCTAGTTTTAGATGTGTGAAATGCAGCTATTGACAATCTGTTGGACACAAAAACCTAAACAAGAAGCTACTGACGATTTGACACTAACTTTCTCTATAAATGATATGGAGGTTTGTACTGAAACTGATGATGCAATTATGACACAAAATAGACAATCTTTGTGTTACAATCGTTTGTTAACCCATATAGTTTGTGTTATGAGAACCAAGTCTAGCTGATCAAAAAAAATGAGAACCAAGTCTAATATAAGTCACGTTAAATTTGTATCAACTCACTATAATATATATATATATATATATATATTCCCATCCGAGTCATTGGTTTGGTCTAAGTTACTAGTTTGATAGCGATGAGAATTATACGGAGTAGTTAATTATTTATTTACCGCCAATCAAATTATTTAGTCTTGTCTCGTGCTAAGCAAAGTACTAACATAAGCTAGTTGTTGTCACTAAGCAAAATATTCAGAATTTTGAAGGAAAAATGAAATATTTAGGAAAACTCATCGTTCCTTGTCGTCTCTTCTCTCTCAGCGATTTCAAATTTCCGATTGGTACATCATCGTTTTAACTGGAAAACTCATTGGAAAATGATTTCAGATTGTTTTTGGTTGATATTAGGATCGTTTGTATTATTGGCGGTGATTTTCAAAGTTCGGATGATTTTTGGGTGACCGTTAATACTAGATACGTAGTATTATTTTTAGTCATATTTCCAAAATTTTACAATGTAAAAGTTCACGTATGACCAAAACAAAATTAAAAAGGAAGTGTAGAAATAGAGAGTTTATTTTGGTCCGATAACATTATTGTTGAAGCCCAATACTGAGATCCAAACTAACCGATCCATTCCATGTGTAATCGAGCCCTCCAAATACTATCAAATTCCAAGACTGAAAACAATTATCCACCACCATCATCAACAAACAGATTTTGCTCTCCCTCCAATCTTCAGTTCTCCATGAAAGCCGAAGTTTGAGCAACACCAACATTCACACCGATATCAACATCCATCGTCTCTCTGAGTTCAGATGTTGCGGTCTATCAATCCTCTCTCTTCAAGCTCCTCGTTCTCTCTTCCTCCTCTTGTCTTGAACCCCAATTCCCCCTCCTTCCTCAGTAGCCACAAATCCACCACCATCCGCACTCCCTTCTGCTACCTCCCTCCGAAATCGCATCCATGGATTGCGCAAGTCGCTGAAGATCCCGCCGCCACCACCACCTCCGCACCAGACGACGGACCGATCGAAATTTATCCGGAAGCTCCTTCGATCTTCGCCACCGACGACAACCCCTCCGCTCTCCAAGTCTCCACTAGCGTCCTCCTCACCGGCGCCATCGGCATCTTCCTCTTCCGCTCTATTCGCCGCCGCATTAAACGAGCCAAAGAATTGGTACTACTCTTTCTCTCTTCTATCCACACTCCTTTAGAGAATGCGCTCAAATTTCTTATTTGTCGCAATTTTGAATTGAATTTGAGGAAATAGGCAGGCATTGTTGTTGTTTTTAGCTTTTGATTTAGGCATTTGGTATTCATAGTTAGTTGATTGCAATTATCTGCCATTGCTGCTTTGAAATGGAAGTTGACTGGTGAGTGGTGGTGGTCTATTAGAGATTTAGGTCCTCAGGTGCAAAGAAAACACTCAAGGATGAAGCCTTGGATAGCCTCAGAGCCATTGGATCAATCTCGGTCCAGCCGAAATCTGAGCCTTCTGCTGTACAGGCATTGCTGGGAGGAGTAGCTGCTGGTGTGCTAGCACTTATTCTTTACAAGTTCACCACTACCATTGAGGCGTCTCTCAACCGCCAAACAATATCCGATAACTTCTCGGTTAGTTCTCCACTGCTGTTCTGCTCCTTTCTGCCACACTCGGTTAGTTGAAATTTGGATGCTGTTTTTTCATATACTGATACACCTTGCATTTGCAGGTTCGTCAAATTACAATCACAATCAGGTGTGCATCTTTGACTGACTGATCCAACCTTGCATGGTTCTATATATTCCTGAATCTTGTTTGTTGTATCTTTGCAGGACTATCATAAATGGGATATGCTACCTGGCAACATTTGTTTTTGGACTCAACTCTGTTGGCCTAATTCTTTATGCAGGCCAGTTAGCCCTCAATTCTCTTTCTGAGGACCTCGATGGAAATGATAAAGAACAACCCAATTCACCCTTGTCACCTGAAGACCAAACCAGTGCCCAAGATGACCGTGAAAAAGACCAAATATCAGATCAGAGATGAAGATGATCATTGATTGACCCTACAATATGAATCTGTTCATGATATCCTAGATCTAAAAATACATATATTTGCATATTACTCGTTAATTATGTGCTAATGGTTATATTTGTTGTTGCCAATGGTTGTCTTGTATGTATGAGACGCAAAATTCAATGATAAGCCGAGCAACAAATGTCTTTATTCTGAACTTATCAGCTTATGGTTCCTAAATTCAAAAGCCATGAAATAGAAAAGGCTGAGGAAATATTGCTGAATTGCTAAGAAAGCAAATTTTTTTCATTTTTAGATTTTGAGCTTCATGTATCTTAATTATTTCTGAAATTCATCAGTCTAAGTACATGGCATGGGACTCTTTTCAGACTTCAACATGTGCAGTTGAGATGAATATATGAGTGCTAGTCACTAGCCAGCATCTGAAACAAATTTCTTTGGATGGAGGGAATTGGAAGAGGAGGAAAGTCACTATGTCATTAAGGATTAAATTGCTGTTACAGTGAGCAGACAATGTCAATGAGTTTGGTACATGATGGTAAATTTACATGCTTATATATGGTGCTTTACATTAGCAGAACTCAAATTTAAGATTCTTGTATACTCTTGACTTGATTGTGATCATCTTTCTTGGCATGATCATGCAGTAGTTTGAATCCCCTGTGGTCTCTCGAGGTGATGCAGGGCCATTGTGACTGTATTTATTTCCTCTCCTACCTTCTTCACCATGTTCTTACTTGGAGTTGGAAACTCATGCAATGGCATTGTGTTTGCATCAAGAATACCCAGGATGAATACTGTAACAACTGAAGAAGCAAACATGGGGATTGGACCAAACACCCACATCAGCAAATTGGTTGCGAAGTAAACAGCCCTCAATCCCAGTTGCCAGAAAAAGTGACCCCTCAACACCGCTTCCTCAACAAACTCAACTGGGACTTCAGCCTGTGGCATGCTCAGGAGGAAATTGGCTTGAACGTAGCATCTTGTACTATTAATGAAGGAAGCAAAGGCTACCAAGAAAAACCCAAGAACCGATACATATTTCATGGCGTTGACAGATGTACTTTTACTTCCATAGATGAACCTGTTGACAACTGCAGTGCTTGATGAACTTCCAACCCATGTTCCGATTAAAGAGGTAAGTGTCAGTGAGGTTGATGCTAGGAAAGTGGCTGCTGATGTGTTGCTGCTGATTACTGATAAGGCGGTACCTCTACTCGCCGGATCAATCTGGTATCAAAGTAAGAATTTTCGTCAGTTTTTTTATGACATCTCTAAGGTGATTTTTATATGAAATTGATTGATGGCCAAGATTTTGTGCACGATGGGGGAAGTGGAAAAGAAATCTATAGTTCTAAAGGACTTTATTTGTCAAAAAAAACTTCGATATGCCACATATACCTTCTTAATTAAGTATTTATAACTAAAAATACGATGTGTAGTGCTATACAAGTCTATGGAAAAAGTCATGGCGATTGATAAAAAGGGGTTGGGATCTTTAGTTGAAAGGTTTCTTACCTGCATCATTTTGTTCACCCAGATTTTCTTGCAGTGGCTTTCAAACCCAATAGCGGTGTCCTTGGCACGTCTAATGCACTTGTATAGTAGAAGGAGATGGTAGCCAAGCATGATCAGCAGTCCACCAGGAACTAGGATCAAATCTAGGTACTCCTCTTTCCACTTCATTCTCTCCCTCCTAGCTTTTGGTTCAAGAAATATGAGCTTGCATAGAATGCCTTGCCAATAATGCTGATTTATAGGAATTGTAAGGCTGGATTGAATGCAGAAGAATAGTCAATTATAGTAAATGAGGTACCTCGGTATGTTACAATCATTAAAGAAAGAATACAATTTGGAGAAGAAAAATATTATCCTGCCAGATTTGATTAACTGTATTTTCCTCTCTATTATTAGAAGAATTCCACTTGTATCAATCACAACTTCAACTAGTGGCTGTGGTACTAGGCCCCGTGTCCGAAGATTCAAGTTTCGATTCTCTAAGTGTAAGGAGTTGCTTGTGAGTGGGAGGCTCTAGCCCCTAAAATGAGTCATGTATATAGTACTCGGTCGGACTTAGAGCGAGATTGAGCGATCGAACCGGGCTAAGACCATCCAATAAAAAGAAAGAAACCCACTGGTGTATTGGCCTGCAAACCGTATGAATAGTCTACAGGTCGTAAAAGGAGGCTGGTGTATACTACAGCCAAGATGGCTCTTTTGGAAGTTGAACATTTTATGACACTCAAAACTGGTCTTCCTTTCCCTACTCTAACTTGGCCCCACTTTTTCTTGCCCGTTACGATCCTCACCATGACAGCAATTTGTTTGGCATGATGCTGAAGATTCTCAGTACACGGAAACTTGGATGTGTGATCCAAAGTGTTTTAGGTGTTGTGATCTATCATCGTCCATTTTTCTTAACACCATTGGGGAAACTTCCATTTACTACTTCAAACGTCAAAAAAATAAAATGCTGATAATAACTAATATGCTTGTCGTTTTGAGAATTTATGTATGCGCTTAGAAATACAAAATGTATATTGCACAGATTCCTTGTGAACAAGTTGGTAGCTTCTAATAAGCGCGTCATTGATAGATCCATCAACTGAAGTTGATCATTGATCATAAACACAACGAACATTACCATGTTCATAAACTTTTAACATCTAGACCTGACAGTCGCAGTGTAGTCCCAAGAGCAATATGCGGAAGAGGCTTATCACATAAATCCAAGTTTAATTTTACCGATCAAAAGTTGTCTTCCGGTTGTAGACATTTGCATTTGGCAAATGACAATTTGTTTGTATTAGTAGAAGATATTGTTTTGATAATTTATGTATTAGCTTCTTACTTTCTCTGTGCATTTAGTTAGCTGAATGTCTAAGGTCTCTTGTAATCCTATTTAAACTCTTTTCCTACTTGAATAAGTTTACACAACTTTCCATATCTCTATAGTTTGAGCTTAAAAGATCGAGCTAGATCAGTCTTTTGGTTACTTCTTAGAAATTGAAATGTACCACAAGTGTAAAATAATAGTTTAATTCAAACAAATTGCTGTCACGGTGTGCATGTCATTTGGTTACATCCTAGGAATTAAAATCTACTTCCTGCTCCAAACTCGGGTTGTCACCTTGGTTTGGTAAACTTAAAATGGATCAACAGATCGAGCCAGATCAGTTGCTTTTTTATCATCTCTCGTGGATGCTTGAAAATTGTGATCCTCAGACCAGTCGTTGTAGGAAACTCGCAGAGCTCGACATAAGTAAGCTACAGCAAATAGTGCAGATGATGATATGCGAAAGAGCATTACAACGCAATGAGCAATTATAAACAATTGGAGTTCATATAAGGTTACTGGAATGGATCCACCTCCTATGATACAATTCTAGGCCAAGGAAATACAGGATACAAAGTTTCTGTTTGCTATTAAGCAGAACCTTGAGTAGTGCAGAGGCATTGACACAACTTTATCTTCATATAATTATGCCAGAAGCACCACCGAAGCAATGGCTTTGAATAACCAAGAGAGACCTTAATTCTCACGTTCACGCACACCATTTACCGCATCATCCCTTCCGGGATCCCCCTCCTCAAAGCTCTTCCAAAGCTCAGGATCCTTTTCCCACTGTCATCAAATGTCAGGAGAAACCAGCAATGTTTAGTACTCGGAATACAAATTTAATACTCGATCGGGGGGATATCACATATATAGAAACTTCACAGACAAAGATGCAACTGATTAAATCAAGTTCAATACAATATATGAACTGGAGGAACTAAACAGTATTTTTTTTTATTTTAGAAAGAAGAACTTACTGGCAAAGGAGTAAACTTGTAATCATTCTCAATCAGCAAGGTATGACTTTGTTTTTTGCTCTTCACTTTTTGAACAAATTCCTCTGGCATGGTAGTTAGAGTCAGCTCCTCTAAAGTTGTTCGCTGCAGCAACTGAATAGGAAGCTGGCTGAGCTTTGGACACTGCCTGATGTTTAACTCTTTAAGTTGGGGCATACACCCTTGTTCCACGGTCCAATCCACTAGTTCCCTGAGCATCCAAAGTTTCAACACCCGCAGATTTTTGAACCCATTTTCCGGGCACTTCATCTCTGTTCCCAGGTAGGAGTCGGCTAGAAGCCTGAGCACGGAGAGATGTGGCAGCTGTGACAGAATATGCATTGGGTCAGCTTCCAATCGTGAGACTGATAGTGCAAGAACTTTGAGATTTGGTGGGAAACCGTCTAGAGTAGGCAGTCCCCTTGGAAACGTTTCACTAGATACTATGTTTCCAAGTAGACTCAAATGGGAAAGATCAGGTAGTGTACAGAGGGGCTCCAACTCAATCTTGGCAGGTCGGCCCATAATATTCTTGGATTTCAACCACAGGAACCTAAGTTTGGTTAGTTTCTGGATCCATTTCATCAAATCTTCAGAGACGCTGGATTGACAAGTTATATCTAATTCTCGTAGTTCACGGAGCTGGTCGAGTTCATCCTTTACAGTGGTCTCATCATCAACAATCAAACCCACCAATGTTCTAAGCTCAGTCAAGGAGCTGTGGTGTTTCTCTTTGTTGTAGTCAAGACGAATGCCGGGTAGATTGAGATGCCTCAGGTGCTTCAGTTTCCGAATGGAACTTGGAAGGCTATTGATATACGTCTGCTTCAAATCAAGTGTCTCAAGGTACGTCAGCTCCCCTACAGATTTCGGAAGGTGGTCAATGAAAGTCCACCGAAGCCCCAGGTACCTCAGATGAAACAATTGCTTCAGTGTCTCGGGTAAAGTTGGCTTGTAAACATTCTCCAGATCAAGCACCCTGAGGGCTCCAAACCCCTTCCTTCCTATGATCTTGCATATGAAGTTGCCCACTTCCTTGGCTGGAGTGTCATTCCTCTGAAAGTTGAATGATAAATAGGATCTCAGGTTCTCATAGGAAGCTGATGAAGTAGAATTCTTGATGTCCACATACTCGACGAGTCTGCGAACAGGCAAATTAGATACATGTTCCTGTTGTTGGGATGAAGAGCCTCTACTAGATGAGGAGTTGTGATGGATGTTGAAGAGGTTTATGAGGCGAGCCTTTTGGGACAAATAGTCGCGCAGTGCACGAGGCAAACGACACCTCCTAGGGCTGCCGTCTGACCTGAGCTTGGATATCTGAATGAAATTCCTCTGTACCAGATCATCAAAGCAATCCTCTACACTATCCTCCTCAGATATCCCAGGTGACCCCTGTATGAATCCTTCTGCAAGCCACAGCCGGTGTAACCTTCTCACAGATATGTCTGCTTCATTTGGAAACAAAGTCATGTAAAGCAAACACAACTTGGAGTAGGCAGGAAGATCGTCGTAACTCAGTTGCCGGATTTCTTTTCCACTCCAACTGTCTTGGCTGCTAAGGTACCAATCCCAGTCGTGACAGCTCTGTCCCTTAGTTGATAACAAGCCACCCAACAACACAATGTCTAGGGGATAGTGAGCCTTACATTGACTCAAAAACCCACTTGTGACAGCTTTCTTCTCGAGGTGGGTGCAACCATGACCGCGGCAAGACTTTTTGGTAAACAACTCAAAACTATGGTCCTCAGATAATTCTGCAAGAGGATAGACTTGTTGGGATATGGATTTAGCTACATGATGATGACGGGTGATGAGGATGACCTTGCTTCCCCCTGTAGCTAAATTTGGGAATGCGGATTTGAGTTTGTCCCACAGGTCAACGGTGCTTACATGATCCAAGACGATGAGGTAGGTCTTCTTTTCCTGGAGAGAATGGCGAACACAGGAAAGGAGCTGCTTATGATTCCGATTCCCACCCTCATTGGACTTGAGCAGCTGTTGCATAAGGTTGGCTAATAGGTGGGCGCTTTTGACGGACTCGTCCGAAGCATGAACCCAGGCCCGGCAATCGAAATGCGCCTTGACTTCCCTGAGGTTGTAGATGGTCTGAACAAGAGTGGTCTTACCGGAGCCAGGGGGGCCTACCAGCGCAATGACACCTGCTCCCTCTACTCTCTTGGTCTTCAGTCTGTCAACAAGCTGTCTCTGGAGGTGGGTGAAGCCGATGAGGACGGGCCCTTCCAGGTCAGGAGAGCTTGAGCGAGGACTCCCAGCATTCCTAGGAGAGCTAGGGCTCCCAGACCACCGTAAACTGGATCGGCCAGGACACCAAGTCTTACCGGGGTCGACTGGTGGAATGGCTCCTCCTTGTCCTTGCTCAAGATCGGTTTGATCAGATAGCAAGTGTTGGGGTTTATGATGGGAACTAGGGTTTATGCCTCGCAAGCTGGCGTCCAAGATCTCGCCAGGCCTAGTACTCTCGAGCGTTTTAAGTTCTTTTGTGAGTTGACGGATGCGGAGGCGGAGGACCCGGCAGGGCCCGAAGAAGTCGTGAAGGGCGGGG
This sequence comes from Polygonum aviculare, assembly GCA_934048045.1. NCBI lineage: Eukaryota > Viridiplantae > Streptophyta > Magnoliopsida > Caryophyllales > Polygonaceae > Polygonum > Polygonum aviculare. The sequence goes on along the minus strand of OW204025.1, from coordinate 19,263,860 downwards.
AAGCCACGGCGTTGGAAGAAGCCGGCGTTGCGCCTGCCCTGAGCGGCCAGGGAGAGAGCGTGGTTCTCCATATCGTCCTCGGCTGAGAACAGGACGCGGAGGTACTCGGTGGCCCAGCTCAAGGCGGTGGGATCGCCCTCGAGCTCGGCGGAGACCAGGTAGCCGCGCATTCTGCGGAGCTGGATGCGGATGTCCTCCAGCTCATCGATGACGGTGTCGAAGGCTATGGAGTCGTGGATGAGGAGGTCAGTCAGCTTGCGTAGCACCACCTCGCCTACTGCTTCCACCGCCATTCTTCTTCCTAACCATATGGGAAATTACAAGGAAAGCATATTCAAATTCAAGTTGTGGTGGTGGTGGTATGGCCTTTGGAAGACGACGACTGATGATGGTGCTGCGAACCTCCCTTTTCTTCTTCTTGTCTTCAACGTACATTCTCAAAAGGGCGGGGGTCACCCATTGACTCCAAAAGTCTCCCCGCTTCCAATATTTTAATCACTGGTTGACTCCAAGTCTCCGCTGCCCTTTAATTTACTTATTAATCATAGAAAATGAGATACCTTGGTACGTTACAATCATCATTAATCAAAAATACAGTTTGGAGAAGAAACATATTATCCTGCCTGATCTGATCCAAGTGTGTTTTCCTTTCTATTAGAAGAATTCCACTTTTATCAATCACAACCTCAACTAGTAGCTGTGGCACTAGGCCCTGTACGTGTCCAATCATCCAAGTTCGATTCTTTAAGTGTAAGGAGTAGCTTGTGAGTGAGTCGTATATGTAGTACTCAGTCCGGACTTAGAGGCGATATTGAGCCATCGGACCGGGCTAAGACCATTCAATAAAAAGAAAGAATCCCACTTGTATATTGGCTCGCAACACTTATGAATAGTCCGCAGGTCGTAAAAGGAGGCTGGCCTATACTATACTATACACAAGATGGCTGTTTTGAATTTGAACATTTTGTCATGTTCTTACTGCTCGAAACTGGTGTTCCTTTCCCTACACCAACTTGGCATGACGTTGAGGATCCTCTAGACTAAGTCGCGGTACACCGTACGCCCATAACCCAAACAGTGACTAATAAGTCCAACTGATGAGTTATCAGCGACAGTTTGGAAGTGATGTATAACTTATAAGTCCAACTGATGGGCATCATCTGCATTCTTCCATGCCAAAGGCAGACAGAACTGATAATAAATAACAGTTCCTAAAACATTTAGTTAGAATCTATCTAGTTATGTATTTCCTTAATTCTATCCATAAAAGGTACTCGGTAATTTACTAAATTAATATCTCATAGGATTTCACTGAACAAGCAAAGTTCTCTTTGGAGAGGTATATGAAATCAAGACTATCTGTTACTCTGCTAGACCATATATACTCAATAGAATAGGTAAGCTGAAGCTCTACTGGTTGAACCAATAAGACCTAAATGTCTTTGTTCATAAGAAAAAGAATTTGTTCAGTGATGATTGAACTTTGACTGCTTGTTGGATCTAAATGCACAGATCTCTCCATATTCATTCTTAATACTTTCTGCTTTTTCATCAAGACATTTTTTGTCACATACTAATGTAAAGTGCATTTTCAGGTTCACAATCACAATTAGGTGTGCGCATCTTTCACCATTTGATTCAAGCTTGGCATGATCATGCAGTAATTTGAATCCCTTGCGGTCTCTCATGGTGATGCAGGGCCCTTGTCACAGCAGTTATCTCCTCTCCCACCTTCTTCAACATGTTCTTATCCGGAGCTGGAAACTCGTGCAACGGTTTCGTGTTCGTATCAAGAATACGCAGGATCAACACCGTAACCACTGAGGAAACAAACATGGGGATTGGGCCAAACACCCACAACAGCATATTGGTTGCAAAGTACACAGCCCTCAGTCCCAGCTGCCAGAAGTAATGACCCCTCAATACAGCTTCCTGCACAAACTCGGCGGGGACTTCAGCCTGTGGCATGCTCAGGAGGAAGTTGGCTTGGACAAAGCATCTTGTACTGTTTATGAAGGAGATGAATGCCAGCAAGAAAAACCCGATGACAGACACGTACTTCATGGCGTTGACAGACGTACTTTTGTTTCCATAGACGAACCTGTTGACAACCGTGCTGTCTGTTGAGCTTCCAACCCATGTTCCGATTAAGGAGGTGAGGGTCAGTGAGGTTGATGCTAGGAAGGTGGCTGCTGTTGTGTTGCTACCGATCACTGAGAAGGCTGTTCCTCTACTCGTCGGGTCAATCTGCGGTATCCAATCAAGTAAGAATTCGCTTCAGCTCTGTCTACCTTTCTCGTTATGCTATGGTTTTATGGTGGATTTGTTTGTAAGACTTTGAAATTTAGTGATGGCTAAGTTTTAGTGCTAAATGGGAGGAATGAAGGGACAAAAAAGTTGTAGTTGAAAACAGCACTATTTGTGAAAAATACTTGTTTCTTGTACCAAACATAACTTCTGAACTTCTGCCAAAAAAGAGCACACTTTCTGAATCTAAGTACTTAACCATATGTGACTACAACTTTGTGTAGTGCCAATAAGCCTAAGAAGATGAAGATTGATAGTAGAAAGATGGGTTCATACCTGCATCATTTTGGTCACCCAGACTTTGCTGCAGTGATTTTCAAACCCGATTGTTGTCGCCTTGGCGCCTTTAACGCACTTGTACAGGAGAAGGAGATGGTAGCCAAGCATGATCAGTAGTCCACCAGGAACTAGGATCAAATCCAGGTACTCTTCTTTCCACTTCATTCTCTCCCTCCTTTGTAGTTGTTCAAGTTATGAGCGAGCTTGCTTAAAGTGCCTTACTAACAATGCTAATTTATGTAAGTTATGAGGCTGAATTGAATATAGGAGAATTGTCCTTGTTGATCGATATAAAAAGAGGGACCTCGCCTCGTTATGAATGATGTTACAATCATTAAAGAATGTATACAGTATGGAGAAGAAAAATATTATAAATGCCAGATAAGGTTAAGTATGTTTTCCTGTCTATTATACAGCTATACTAGTTGTACCCGTCGTGCCATGCACGACTCGTGTTTTTTAATTTTTTGAATATATTATAAATAGAATATCAGTGTGAAAACGTATAATAAAAAATTTGACATAATTTAATTTCATCGAATAATAGAAGTCTTTAAGTGTTCTATAATCGATTAGGAATATATTATGATGCAAATCACGTACTTATATTTTATAGTCAATATCTTACAATATTTTGCAAATTATATTTATTTATATTTTAGTATGCAAATTGCCAATATGATAAAACTCAATTAAACATGTAGTTGCTTTAATGATAACATTTAATGAATAATGTTTTGCCTCTATATACGTGAATATATCAAAAAAAATATCTTATTAAAATATAATACTCCCTTTGTTTCATTGAATGTGTCATTTTAGCAATTTGCACATATATATATATATTAAGGAATCTATTAAATTACTATTATACCCCTAATTATTACCTCACTTTTTTACTTTATTGAAAACTACTACTAAAAAACTGCTAATGATTATAAGGGTAAATCTGTAACGTAAATGTCAAAAATGTAAAAAGACATGTATTTTGAAACAAAATTTTAGAGCTAAAATGACACCTTTTATGAAACGGAGGGAGTATATTTTAAAAATCATGATATTCTCAATCTAAAAAGCAATTGGTATAGAAAATATTAGGAAATTAATAGAAACTGTTAAAAACAATTTCTTGAAAATATAAGGTGGGTGAGAATGAAAATTTTTAATAAAAATTTTAAAATTTTATGAGTCCAAAATTAATTAAATAAATGTTAGTTTTATGAAAGAAAATCATATAAGATCTATTGTACGACTATTATAAATGTTAGGAAATTAATGTTAGTTATGCTAGTATGATAGTATCTAATTATATTATAATCCAAACTAAAATTTAAATTATATTATAATCCAAATTTAATTGTACGTACGTATGTTTGATTGATTATAACATAATCAAATTAAAATTAAAAAAATACATATGGCCCTAAAATATAACATATTGATTGATATGACTTAATTTCATCAATTAACGTGGTGAAATATAATTAATGAGCATATAAAATATAACATACGTACGTACATGGTCACGGATATAACTAATATGTAAGGGATATAAAATTGATAAGATAAGATATGTTATATTTAAGATATGTTATATTTTAGGGCCATATCAATAATAGTTTAATGATATACGTGAAAACATTTAAGGGATATGTTGTATTAATGATTGCAAATTAACGCACGTACATACGTATTGATTGATAAGATATGACCGACTTTTATTGATTGATTATTTAAGGGATATAAAATTGAAGATAGGTAGTATGGTTTAAAAGATAAAATTAAGGAATAGATAATTAAGGAAAATAAAAGATATAAAGTTGTTATTATCTATTTGAGCTGGAAAAAAAAATTTAAAATTAAGTGGGGCCAGAATCAACGTGGTGGCTCGAAAACGGTCAGCTTTTATAGTATATATATTGATTAGTAGAAAAGAAGACCAACTTGTGTATTGAGCTGCAAACCATATGAATCTGATCAAGCCTACAAGGTTTAAAGACGGTTTGGTATAGTCTAGAGCTATTGGGATGTTGTAATATATGAGAGTTTGTAGTTTCAAAAGGATATAATCATAATGCATGATGTGTGTTAACCGATTATGTTATTCTACTACTCCTTACAAACGGTAATATAACATATGTACATATTGTCGTTTCCGTTTCCTACTAATTTTGGGATTGACGGACGATCCCTTTCTGTTTCGTTTCCTTCTAACATAGGTCGATAGACGGGTTTAGTGAAGTAAACATTTTAGCTAGCTCTTTTAAGGTTGAACTTTTTGTATGATTGTTGTACAATCAGTTCTTTATCATAGGTTTAAAGAGTTTTTTCTACAACCCACCTAATGTTTGTCTTCCTTTTCGTACTCCAAACCCAACCCTTGCTTTTTCTTTCTCGTTACAATACTCACCATTACAGCAATGCGTTTGGCATGATGCTGAAAGATTCTTGCTTTTCAAGTACACGACAACCACAAAATACCAGAAAGAATGGATCTCAACTACAGAAAAAGGGGGGAAATTAAGTTTCTTGCTTGTTTTTTCATTTCGTTCTTTATTGTAATAGAGGGAAAACTGGTTGTGTGATCCAAAGTGTTCTATCCTCTCTGATCATAATGTTAAAATGAAACCTGGGAAATCTCCCTTTGCCTATAATCAAAGATTCGGATGAAAACTAATAGGCTTGTCATTTTAAAAATTAATTTTGATTTTTCTATCTTAAGCCATCACAGAACTATAGCTTTGTTTGTGGGTTTAAAACAAGATTCAAAACTCATTTGGTATATATATCTTATGTAGAACAAGGGTTCAATAATAATCTTAAAAATAGCTCATTCCCAAGTAGCCAAGAAGCAGCCAACAAGAGAAATGTGCAGCCAACAAGAGAAATGTGCAGCCATGAAAGTTTCATGTTCTTCCACTCGTTATGGAGGAATAAACAAATGGAAGCATGTGAAGGTCACCTAAGTGTCCTACCTATCACTTTCAGCGGACAATTCTCCTTCATAACGGTCAAAACACTCTTCAGTCAGACCAACTACATCTGATCAAAACGGTCAGTTCGGCCCGTTTGTAATTGTGAATATGGGCAGCTTTGAACTACTCTATAAATGTGACTACCTAATTAACCTGTCATAACTTCGAATGCATGCGAAACCCCTATATTTATATCTTTGGTGGTTATGAATAATGGAAAAGGGTTTCTGGGTATCATAATTTATTCCATCGGTGGACTATATTATACGAGTACTATATAATACGGACTACAAGCTTAAATTTTATCCAAAACAAACTCAATACAGCAATAATTACACGTTATTACGAAAAATAAATAGAAAAGACATCAACTAAACGTTATGAGATACAAGTGGACGACAAACCATGGCATAACCTAATGTACTAATTCTACATTTCTATTTCTATACCATAAACAAAACAACAACCCGTGAACCAAAAATTGCTACACTTCCAAAAAAAAAAAAACACTACTTTCACTCACTTATCTGGCATTGGCCACGTGGCAGCAGCAACCGAATTGACGTCAGCAGCCGACCCCAGGCGCGCCGACGCCGCACGTAGCCGGCCTATGCGGCTCAATCTTCCTATTCTTCCAGAAACAAGCTGCCATCTCCGGCGCCGGCGCCAGCTTAGCCGCGGCAGACCTCATCGGCGCCGACTTACACCGCTTGAGCCCGGTCGGCTCGTAATTAGCCGCCTTCTTCTCCTTCACAGCCGCCGCCGCCGAAACCCTGCCTCCGATGGGGAACGAGCACGACGACCTCGCCGGCTGGAAGCCAGCTGGAGCCGGCGGCTGCTTCGGCGCCCGCACCGCCGGAGGAGGCCGGGGAGCAGGGTTTGACTCGGCGTTTGTGGCTCTGTTTTTCTTCTTGGTCTTCTTGGTGGCGTCGTCTCCGGCGTTGGATGGGTTGATCTTCTTGAGGTGGTGTTGGCGGTGGCGCTCCGGCAGCCATCGGATGAAGTCCGTGCTACACACCCACGTCTCCTTTGAGACCTCCATTGAGAGCTTCGGCTCGCACATCATCAGGAGCAAACATTCAGGCAACGCTGACGTTTCCTCTTCCTCCTCTTCACCTAGCATGACGTCACCCGATTCTGATTCTTCCGTTGCTTCTTCTTCCTCTTCCTCATCTTCTATTGCCTTTTCTAGGGTTTGCTCAGCTCTGTTCTGGGTTTTCACCTCCTCTTCTAATGGCGGCGGTTGCATGTCGTCTTCAACTTCAATTGGGTCTTTTCTCTCGCCTACCTTTTCTTCTAGCTCATGTTGAATTGACGGCGCTGACTCTGGTGGTGGGACAACAGATTGACCACTTTGTGATACTACTTCCGCCTCTTCATCTGGGTCTTCAGCAATCTCCAAATTCTTTGCTTCCTCTGCATCATCATCATAAACCTTTACACAATCCCTTTCTTTAGAATCATCAATTGAAGGCCTGTGTTGCTGATATTTCTCTTCCTGAACCAATTCCTCATACATCTCAGGCTCTGCACATTGCTGACTTTCTGAATCCACTTGTAATTGTGGCTCTGTGCTTTTCAGTAGGCACTCTTCTTTCTTCACCTCAGGCAACTTCTGCCCTTCCTCTTCTTCATCCTTGACAAACCTTAATAAAGATTCAATCTTTTCAGTCACACTGAAGCTACTTCTCCTCCTTCCTACCCCTTCCCCTATTTTATCTCCTTCCTGTTGATCTTTATTGGGAGGTGACTCCCAGAACTTGTGAGCAAGAGCAGACATTTTCACAGGGTCAGATCTACATCTCATCAGAAGCAAAGCGTTCTTGGGCGGTATACAAATGCTCACCCTAGCAGCCTCCTCCTCCTCCTCCTCCTTCTCTTCCACAATCTCACTCTTCTCTCCACAAACCTCATCAGCATTGAAATCCATATCATCAAAAATAGATCTTCTCCTTGAACACTCCCTTTCCATCACCACCCTCTCAACTTTCCCCCTCTCTTCTTCTTCACCCACTACCAACTCAATATCCCTTCTCTTCCCATCCCCTTCATGTAAAGACACCAGCCATTTACACACAGACCCACCACAACAAGAGCTTCTTCTACTACTACTCTTCTTCTCCCTCCTCACACCCTCACTCCTCGAAAAACAAGAGCTTGGCCTCCTACAACCGGAGAAACAGTCCATCTCTGATTCCTATGCTGCAAGCACCCTTCTCCTTCGTTTCTCCTAAAGCTCGCATCTTTACCACCATTACTCCCGCTCCTCCTAGCCCTGTAAGCCTTCTTCATGTGTGACTTCATCTTCTTGCCATGCTTCTTGGTCTTGACCCTAACCTGCCCAATACAAGTGACTTTGGGCGAGGAAGGCTCGGGATTGTTCTCGATTGCACAGCCCCTTTTCTTGCTGACCCCACCTGGAGGGAACATGGGCGACTGCCCACCTCGCAAGCTCCCATTTTTGGTCCTCAGTTTCCTGCTGAGCGACGCTGAGAGGGAAATCGGGGGCTTATTGTGGTCACTCCGGCCTGGGCTTATGGAAGAGAGTCTCATGGAGGATGATTTTATGAGGCGAGAGGAGAAGCAGATGAAGAGGTCGCTTGTTGTGGAAGGTGCTCGGCGATGTGCCCTGTCTAACTCCATTATTCAAAATGAGAAAATTGATAGTGGTACTAGTAGTAGTGTTGCTGAACAGTGGTGTTGTTCGTACGTGTTGGTATTATTGTGGGTGACCCATTTTGAAGAAAGCTGTCAAAACTGTGATTTGATTGATGATGGGAAAAACAGAGAGGGGTGAAAAAAGTGGGGTTTTTTCTGTGGTGGTGGCGGATTGGTGGCGGTGGCGGAGGAAGCTGGTGGGGGCGGCGCCAGAGCTTTTGTGTGTGCACTGTGCAGAGAGCACAGAAATCAGTAATGAGAAAGATTGTGGAAAGAGTGAATTCTGTAATTTCTGTCCTTTGCCAACACATGTGTAGGGTTGCAGAGAGTGGTTACTGATTTCTTACATCTAGACTAGATTTGACGGTGGGCGAAAGTGTAATTCAATTGGGGTAAATTTTATTAAGGCTTAACTAACCTGATTTTCGATCATCTTGTCCGTACTAGTGCAGAACTAGCCGTTTCATTCATGTACCGTTCACTTTGTAAAGACAAGGGCAATTTTGGGAACAGTACGCCTGTCACGTGGGGGGGCTTGGAATATTTATAGGGTTAATTAAAGTGTAGGGACATGGCAAGATAGAAGAATCCAAAGGGGCTGCACGTGACTATCACATACTACTATACTAGTTCTGTAGCCCACTATCATCACCCTCTTTCAACATTTTATTTAACGCCGTGAAATGGAATCCAATTACGTAGTCAAAACCTAATCAAAATGTTTTGATGGCTCTCGTCAGTCTCATGTATAATCAATTCACATTATGCTGTAGTAGTATAAGATTTTCGAGTATTATGTCATAAACATGATTATCAAAAATGAAATCAACGAGATATGTAGATACAGTACATGTTGAATTGTTGAAATAAAATACAGTATAAAATAGAAAAACGTGGGAGACAGATTGTGTGTGTATAAAAAGGTTTGCCACGCTCGGTATAAAAAGGCGCGAAAGAGGCGCCTGAACAGCTCTGATGCAGTAGTAATCAGGTGCGACGCCACCCACCGCTTTGATTAGATTCTGCTAATTGTCTGCGTCCACGTGCAACCTTCCATGACGTGGCCGTCTGTCAATGGGCACACCGTTTGGGAAAGAAATAGGTGAAGGAAATTTCGTTCCTATGGGCAAGCGGTAAATTCACTAAATTGCAAGAGCTAGGCCCTTTGTTATAAACAGTAAATGATGGTGATGAGTGAGCAAAGATCATGACTACATACTACTATATTGAGAGTATTCCACATAATTGTGCCATAATCAGACAAGCCATGGATCGAAAGTTGCCGTTTTTGAAAATTAGAAAAAGAAACAATAGTTTAAGAATGGCTAGAGCTTTTGAGTGCATTCTTTTCCAAAGCTTGATGCTTCAGGTGAACCTAGGGGTGTCAATCGGGTGGGTCGAGTCGGGTTATTTCGGGTTCGGGTCAATTCGGATTCCGGTTAAATTCGGATATTTTTAATAATCGGGTCAGATCGGGTTGAACAATTTCGGGTAGGGTATACAGTTAGTCGGGTAAAGTTTGATCTTCGGGTCAATTTCGGGTGGGTCATTCGGGTTTCGGTTCAACTAAATTTCGGATTGAGTCGGGTTTCGGGTTAGTCGGGTTTCCAGTTTAGTCGGGTTTTGGGTTAGGCGGGTTTCGATTTTGTCATATATTGAATGATAATTTTTGTCCTAATATCATTACCTTTAGCACTAAATACTAAATATAACACTTAAATTCAAAAATATAATTATGATAAAAATTATTAATTTTAATTTTTTAAATAAAATATTTATTTGAGTGTAAACATATATTTAATGTATCTAAAGTATTTTATTAAATGATATTATGTTTCTTTACAAGTATATATATGAGATAGTTCGTGAAAATATGGTCATCAACTTCAAGGTTACGGGTTATTTCAGGTGAAATGCTATTGATTCAGGAGAGTTCGGGTTTTCGGTTGATATCGGGTCGGGTAAGTTCGGGTTTTCGGATGATTTCGGGTCGGGTTACTTTGGGGTTTCGGGTAATATCGGGTTAGTAAACTCGGATATAATCGGTTACGGGTTCGGGTTGATTTCGGATTCGGGTCAAACCGGTTCGGGTCAGAAAATCTCGGGTTCACGCATTTCCCCCTCTTTTTCGGGTGTCGGGTCGGGTTCGGTGTCAGGCGGGTTTCTCGAGTCGGATCAAGTTTTGACAGCCCTAGGTGAACCCCATGTGTGGCCTGTTCGGCCCTATAAAGGTATGGTCACTGTCTTTCTGTACTTTCAGTTTTGGTCCAGGCCCACCGATTGATCATCTCATTCTTTATTTCTCAATTAATACACCATTTTTTTTTTCCATGTGGGTAAGTAATGCAACTGCTCCATAGTTTATAGTCTCTCCGGTTTAAAATTATTGCTCAAATAGCATCTATAATACAATAAAATAGAAAAATTTGCTGCTTTAATCGGCCGCTAGTTTATAGTGCAACTGCTCCATAGTTTATAGTCTCTCCATAGTTTATAGTCAACTCCTCATTTTATACCTAAACTAAAGTTTCATCAGACCATATTTGGGTGGCCCTCTACAGGGGTTTGAATTGCACTGGCTGCTTTCATCGGCCGCTAATGAGATTAGGGTTATAATGGCTGCTAATGAGTTGTAACCAGCCCCCAATGGTTTCCAAATTCTCTCTCCCCATCCTCCTCCTCTTCAGAATTCGGATCTCCGTCGGGACCGTTTCCACCGGTCCCAGAGTCGACGACTTAATCATCAAGGGTGACAGCGTTGGTGGCGAGAGCGTGCGCCGGCGAGTTCATCAGAAACCGGCGATATGGAGTCAGCAGTGGCGGCCAGACCTCTGGGAGAAGCAAATTCTCGGGGGACTTCCAATTCCAAAGGTTCGAGAATCTCACATCGCTTTATATTGGATCCCAGATCAACTGAAGAAACTATGTTTTTTTATATTTGGTGTTAATGCCTTGAAAAATTGAAGTGCTATGGTCAGGTTCGAAAAATTGATTTGGTGTCGGAAAGAGAGTCTTTGTCGTACTGGTAGGATCGGTTTTGGTGCTTTCTTCTGTGTTGAATTTGGCCGAGCGTTTTGGAAGATGAGAGGGTTATGTGCTGGTGTTGGTGTGGCTCTCATTCTTGCTGTTGTTGGTCTTCTCAATGCAGACACCAACTCTGGTCAAGGTGCGCTTTCTTCATTCCTGAATTGTCTGACTAAATAGTAGCAACTTCTATTAGATTTTCTTGAAGGCGATTGCGATTGGATAAGTTGGATCTTTTCTTTCTTCTAACACCTTTGGCAGTGCTGTTGCTTATGTGATGCCTTTTTTACTGTCCTGCTAGGCTCTTCAAAGAGACATCCCATGGCAAACATACATGAACACTCAGTTGATCGATGAGACATCCCTTCAGCTACTGAGGCGTTATGATAAAAAAACCAGACAGCACAAAAGCCCCCTTGCTGGATGATGTAAAGCTAATGACTTTTCTTCTCCGTCTTACGTATGTTGTAAGTTGCCTTTTCATTCCCTGTGTACTACCTACTTCTCAGCTTTCCTTCAGATTTTTTCCATGTTATTCACTTATTCTCTTGAGTTTGGTCAATGTATTTTTTTTTGTACTACCCTCTTTCAATGCTCATGTTTCTATTGATTTATCATAGTGTTTCACAACTTATGTCTTTTTTCCTCATCTATAATTTATCTGATCTTGAAATATTATAGGATGGTCCAGCCTACATTCGTGTATTTGTGATCATATTACGTGATATCTACAAGGAAGATACACTTGAATATGTTCTTGCACTAATCGATGATATGCTAACCGGTAACCTTGGAAATCCTATAGCCTCCTCCTGTCTTCACATTAGTTTTATATGCTGAATTTTCTATAAAAAAAAATTATATATTAATGTCTTATTATTTGTCCATTACAGCAAACCCCAAAAGAGCAAGATTATTTCACGACAAATCACTTGCTAGCGAAGATATCTACGAAACTTTCTTAAGTTAAGTGCCTCAAAGACCATAGGGGACTGTCTACACTGACTATAGTGGGGATTATTTCAAATAATCATATTTCTATTACAAAAATGTTTTACTTTGTTTTCCTCAGCCAAAGCATTAGTTCAATACCACATTCTCACTTAATTATATCCTTTTTAATAACACCATATGAATAACGTTCTGTGTTCATTACAGGCTGCTTTGGAAGAGCAAATGGTTCATACAAGAGAAGAGCTGCAAAATACTTTCCTAGATAATAAGGTAGTGGAACCTTAATAATTATTAGAATGCTGTCTAGAATCTTTTGGTATTAAAACACCGTTGTACTTTACTTAAATGATAGGAAGGCTTCTGGTGGTTTGATCTGGACGCTGAGCGGGAAGCCGTTGTAGTTGCTTGGCGGGAAGTCGAGTTTGGAGGTGAGGTGGGAGAAGGCGGCCCCGGAGGCGATGTCGGCGAGGGTGGGGAGGTTGAAGGAAGCGAGATCCGCTTCGAACTCCGCGGATTCGGCCGGTATTGACCAGCGGGCAGGGGCGGTTCGGGTTGTAGAGTTGCGCTGGAGGCTTCGGTTTCGCGGTGGCTGTTGTTTTTCCGTCGGCGGTGGCGGTTGTTGCTGTTCCGTTGGCAGTAGCGCCGTTCATTGTCGGGGTGGGGGTTTGGGTTTGGTGGAGGGATAGACTCTGTCCGCCATGGATGAGGGGGTAGAGTAGTGTTTGTGCACTCTCTGGATCAAATCGTTTATTTTTTGTGGTAAGAGTAATGCAAGGTTAATGTAAGGTTAATGTAATTGAATAGCCTGATTAATTGGGTGTATTGTAAGTTTGTAACGGATGGGTAAAAGAAACCTTAGGATTTTTGGAGAGTGTTTCAAAGGGCCATTTAAGTGTCCATTTAAGTGGCCTTAATTTTCATCAATAATAAAAGAGGTGATTAAATAAGTTGAAATTGTAATATCATAGAAATATTGTGATATTTATAAAATACAGGTCATTTATTGCAGCAGATGGTGCCGAAAATTAATAAGAGAAAATTTTGTCCATTTTTCTTTTTTCCTAATCAAAACCTATAAACACATAAACTTAAAAAAAGTTAATCATAAATGCACATTATGAAAGTTTTGAATAGTCAAACAATTAAGATGAATTGGTTAAGAGTGAATTTATTTCATAAAAACTTATTAGGTCGGTTATAAATTTGTAGAACATTTCCTTTATTTTCACCTTTTGATATTCCTATTCTCTTACAACATACTAGCATAAACTCTATACTTATTAGTTAACATAATAGTACAAAAAAAATATATTAGTTTTTCGACCAAAAAAAGTATATTAGTATTGTTTTTTAGAATCTTATACATATTATTTATTTATTTCTATCTTTTGATGTCATATATGATATTATTCTTATAACTAATGTATTGTATATGTATTAAGTTCTGTTTTCTTTACAACGAAAAAAAATCGGTTGTGGATTTTCAAAATTATTTAAAGGATTTTTAATATAGTTATTTTGTTATGTACTTTTTGAATTAATTATGTGAATTAATTAACATATGTTAAACTAATCTTATGTTACATTATTAAAAATTTGAATAGTCCAGCAATTACAATGTGACTAAATTAAATTTATTAACTTAAAATAATACCAGTTATTTTTATTAAACAAAAAATATTTCCAACTGCAAAAATCGTAAACGCATAGCCAAAATATTAACATTAACATGTTCACTAAAAATAAAACACGGACAATTTTTCGATCAAATTTTGAATTATTGTACGTTCCTTATATATAAGTTAGCGATATACTTCAAATAAATTTAAGTTTTAACAAAAACAATCAACAATAGGATCATATATTACTAAGTTTCGAAAGTTCTCTTAAGTATATTTGTTTATGTTTTCACATTATATTAATTTATACTTTTATTGGGACCATATAATTCTATTGTGGTTTTTCGTTAATTTATTATCTTATTATCTTATCAAAAATCGTCACATTTTACACTAGCTCAACTCGGGACCAAAGAAGAATATCAACTTACCGTGTTTATTAATTTATCGCGTATTAATTTATGGAGGTTCTATTCTAATATCACAAGATGATGAAACTTCTTTGTCTAACTTCTACTACACATATATCATGGATGGAAATTTTGTAAACAATTCGGTCATTAAAACATGATCATATTTTTATGATATGCACAACTAATATATTTGATTTCTTTCTAAAGCAACAATTATTCTGCTGTAAACAAAGCCCGTGCATCGCACGGGCCACTAACCCTAGTTTGTACATATATTAAGAAAACTTTATATTTATTATATTACCTCTATTAACGTAGAGTTAATTAAGTCTCATAAAAAATTAGAGTTAATTAGTAATGTAAAGAAATATGAAAAGAGTATGATTATGATATATTTAATTATTAAGGATATAAATGGGAAAGAATAAGAAAAAAATATAAAATGTACAAGTATTATGAAATAAGAAAAAATGATGTTTTGAACAATTAATTTGAAAATGATGGAGTATGTAATTTGTTTTCTTAAAATGGAAAATTACAACATGCAGTATTTCAAGTGAGAAAATGAATGCAATGACTTAACACAATTTTTTTAGAGGATATAATTTTTATTTTAAAAATAATTTGTTTTTTTAAATTGGTGGATTAGTAGGAGAATACAATTATGCATGAATTGAAATAAAGAGAACTTATATACATATACTGATATACATATAAATAAATATAGCACCTATGTAAGAAAATTCATATACATATCATTCTCTCGTACATGGTACGAGATAAAAAATAGTTAAGAAGGATTGTTAAGCTTTCTAAGCGGCTTTCAAGCTTTCTTTACTTTTATATACTCCCTCCGTTACGTTGAGTTTGTCTTAAAGGACAAATTTTGCGGTTACTCTGTATTAAGGAAGTGATATAATAGGTATTGAGATATGGGAAAATGGGTAAAAGTTGACATTGAACGAGAGTAGTTTTGTAATTTTATATGTGTAAAAAGTTGAAAAGTAATAAAGTAGAAGAAAAAGTTGAAATTGAACGAGAGTAGTTTGTAAGAAATTATTGATATGAAAGAAAAGAGGACAAACTTAAGAGGACGTCTAAAATGGAATACGAGATAAACTCAATGAGACGGAGGGAGTATGTATGAGTGTAAATTTTGTAGTTTTGACTTTTGACTAGGGTTGAAAATCGGCTGGTTCAAATTGAGATTTTAAGTCGAACCAAACTAAATTGAGCTTGATACCAATTGATTCGGTTTTCGGTTTAGAAATGGTTTGCTTCAATCTAACCAATTCTTTAAAAATGGAAAATTCATCTTATCACCTCTAAATTAAATAACATTACCCTTTCCCCTCCTCCCAAATCATGAAATATGAAATAAGAAACGCTCCCAAAGAAGCCGTGCCCCCCAAAACCCCCAGAACAGTACCCTTTCCCCTCCTCCCAAATCATGAAACCTAGATCTGAAATTACTTCACAAATCGCCCAGATTAGCCAAATCCTCCTATTACAAGTCCTTTTCCTTGCTCCCAAAACCCCCAATCGAAGAGAAATTTGGGGCAAATCGACCCAAAAACCGCAAATAACGAGCTTGTCTAGAGTCAAGGAAGAACGAAATTTGCCCCATACCGGAGGCTGCAACGAGTTTGTTTGGATTCAAAGGAGGAGACTTAAGAAAAAACGAGGGCTCTTCTCGAGGGAGGCCAGGGCGCTGTGGAGATTAGGGCTGATGCATCGTGGGTACGGGTTACCTCTGCTTGTTCGTGCAGCGTTGGAGGAGACGATGAGGCGTCAATCGGCGCCGACCCCACATGACTACAGCTTTGGTGAAGAAAAATGGGAGGAGATTTCACCTTCTCTCTGGGCTAGCCTTGAGAGGCAGTGGATCGTGAAAACGTACAGGTCATATATTTCCACTTATTCTTGTGATCAAGCTATTATTAGTGATTTGGTTAATGTGTTCTGGGGTGTTGCTTACAAACTGAACAAAAACTCTAGAAAACAATTTGAAAACGTGAACCAGTATAACAGCTCTGAACAAGTTTCTACCATGGTCAAAGAGACCTTAAAGGGTAGAGCGTGTTCTACGCCTATTGAGGCCAGACCCTCGGGTTTAAAGACAGAAAAGGGCATATCGAAGCCCAAAGTTGACATAACTGCCTTTGTGGAGAAATTGTCGATAGCCAAGGAGATCATTCTCCATATTAAAGAAACTTTGTTCTATGATTTAATGTTGGCAAATATTAGGCGAAAGACTGAGTTTCAATACTCTACAGAAGCCAATAATATTAGTCTCAAGCATACGAAAAATGCTGTGCAGAATTTTCTTAAGCCTGTGATGATTTTGTGTGATGATTTTTGGATAGGTTCTACCCTCAATCCTAAATCCAGGGAGTATGAAACTGATCATAACTATAGACAAAGGAATGTAAAGAAAAACTGGCACTTGTGGGCATGTGACTCTTTGAAGAATTGGGGCTCAAACTCATCAAGCTCTTGGAAGAATTGGTATAGTCTATTTCTTGTGCAAGCAATTACTAGTGATCAACTAAAGGTAATAGTAAACCATTATCAGTTCTTTGATGCTATTGGAAACCACTACTCTTACACTTTTGTGCAGTTTGTCATCATATATGAGAACCCTGCGAGTAATCCCACTGTATTGAAAATCTCTTTTACAGCTAATCAGAATACTGTCAATCCCAACTTCTTTGGTATGTGTTGTGGGCTACCTTTTCAATGGAATATAAATTACAATAGACACTTGATAGAAGTCCTGATGAGTTGGCATAGAAATGACCGTAATCATGAAACTCAAATATTGAAAGGTGAAATATTTGTTTACCGCCTACTGATAATAGTTAGGAAAATTCAGGCAAAGGCATATGGCTATCACATTAAAAATTGGGTGAAAAATAAAGAAATTGTATGTTTTGTTTGTGCTTCATTTGATTTGAATAAATTGGATAAACATTATATCTTTTCTCGTCCAAATACTTATGAATCCAGACTGAGTTGTTGGTTGCTTAAAAAGAAATGTATGGAAGCTCCTTTAATAACGAGTGTGATTAAGCAAATGTGTGCACCCAGTCATGGTATATCTTCTCGAGTGTGTGTTGTTACTAATGCGTTACAAGTATATGGCTATGTTTATAGGAAAGCTGAGGTGGCTCTGCTGGAAGCAGTCCAATTGAAAGAGAGCCCGGAGTTTCTTGGAAAGTGTCTTAGAAATGAGAGTCAAAAGGAGATGAAGGCCCTTGGTCCATGGTGGGCGCTCGAAGTGGAAGAATTAGGTGTTGGTAGCTGTGTGCTCTGGTGGTTAATGAAGTCCCACGTAATTGAGTGTTGTAAAAACTGTAGTTTTCTTATGGAAAATGTATGCAAGTGTATCCTATGTAGGATGACTCTAATGACTGTTTGCTGTGTGAAAAGAAACTTGAATCTGGATTTGGATTTTATTGACAAAATTAAGTGGTTAACTAACATCTTGAGTGGAAACTATTGGATGAGATTAGGTTCTCAGCCATTGAGTGATCGATCAAGAAGTTCTATTAAGAATTGCATGTACTGTGTTGCTAATACTATAAGAAACCAGGATTGTGTAATACATAAAAGAAAGCCTCGGATGATAGCACTCAACAAAGATTATGGATTTTATGAACATTTGGATTGGTATTACCATAAAGTTGAATTGTGTGGTCAAAAGAAAAGCCAGAGCATTAGCAAGGATCACCCCTTTTGTTTGGGTGACAGGTACATGAGAAACATAAATAGGTATCTAAGACAAGGCGCCACCCAACTCATTGGAGTTGTAAGACCACGGATAAAGATTAGATCCAAATGAAAGTCGCATTTTGGAATAGTAGAGGGATAGGTAGGAGATCGTTTTGGCCAGAAATTGACTCGTTTTGTAAAATTGAGCGTATCCAGATATTAGCAATTGCAGAAACTAAAACAGATAAATTGCCAAGTGATCAAACATGGAGGCGTGCAGGATTCGATAATATTGTGTGGTCCCCTGCTGAAGGAAGGGCAGGTGGTATTTGTGTGTTGTGGAAAGAACACCAATTTAACAGTGAATATGTAGAAATCTTGGTACACAAGCCTAGGTACATTATATTGAAATACGTAAATCACCTCACAAGATATTCTTTGGCGTTGTGTTTTGTATATGCACCCCCGAATGAAAACAAAAAAGATGAATTCTGGCATGAATTTTCTAAGTGTCTTAATGACACTCACCTCCCTATTATTGTGCTAGGTGACCTGAACGAAATCCAAGAGTACACAGATAAAAAGGGTGGTAATGCCCCTACGGCTGCTAGGTTTGAACGTATAAGAAAATTTAAAGACAATTGCGATTTGCGAGACATACCAACAACAGGAAATAAGTTGACATGGAGAAAGAACAAGACAGAGGTTGATAACATATATGAAAAATTGGACAGAGTCCTCGTTAGTGAGAACATTCTTCAGTGGTTTCCGGATATCCGAACACATAATCATGCATTTACATCATCTGATCATTGTAAAATTTCGATAGAGCTTATGAACGGGCACTTAATTAAGGCGGCGCCATTTAAGATGGAGAAAATGTGGTTAATGAGAAAAGACTACCGGAATGTAGTAAAGCAAGCATGGAGGGCGAATTTTCAAGGGTCCTTCATGTTCCAACTAATGAAAAAAACTCGAATATTAAAAGAACATACAAAACAATGGAAGCGTAGGACTTTTGGAAACACCTTTGAACAACTTAAGGAAATTGAAGACACTCTGCTCGATCTGCAAAAGCAAATAATTGTATCCCCGCAACCAGATCTTATCCAAAAGCAACTTCGGTTCCTCAAGAAAAAAGAATGCATTCTTCAGTTTCACAAAACTTATTGGAAACAAAGAGCAAAGACGAAGCATGTTAAATTGTCTGACTCGAACTCGGGATATTTTCACAAGATAGCTACAGGAAGGCGCAACCATAAGGCCATAAAGAGTATAATCACAAGTGATGGAACTCAAATAATGGGTGAAGAAAATATCTGTCGAGAAATCAGAAATGAATTTCGGAAAAGATATACTAAGGAACAGATCAATAATTCAACTCTTGAGCAATATCTCTCCCTCATAGATAACGAGATAACAACTGAAGATAATGTCCACCTAACCAAGCAAGTAACTAATGAAGAGATAAGGAATGCAGTCTTTCAAATTGGTTCGGATAAGTCCCCTGGACCAGATGGCATGACAGCGGAGTTTTATAAAAAATACTGGGATATTGTGGGCCCAACTGTAATCAAGGCAATCAAAGGATTCTTCCATTCTGGAAAACTATTGAAACAAAGTAACCACACATTTATTTCACTTCTCCCGAAAAATGACAACCCTTCGACAACAAACGAATATCGCCCCATTAGCCTGTGCACAACGATCTATAAAACAATAGCAAAAATTTTGACAGAAAGACTAAAAAGAGTAATGCCCAAGATCATTCACCCACTACAAGGAGCATTTGTAGCAGGACGAGCAATACAGAACAATGTTCTCATTGCGCATGAAATCTTTCACTCGTTTAGAGGAAGTCAGGCAAAAGATGGTTGGATGGCGGTTAAACTAGATATGGAAAAAGCATACGATAGGGTGGACTGGTCCTTTTTATTCCAGGTGCTGATGAAGTTCGGCTTTGATGGGAAATTTGTAGAATGGATCCGCCAGTGTGTTTGCACAGTATCCTTCTCAGTTTTGGTTAACACTGGACCCACTACCCCATTTAATTTAGAACGAGGGATTAGACAAGGCGACCCGTTATCACCTTATCTCTTCGTAATTGGCGCAGAAATTTTGGCAAGAAAGCTACAGAAGGTGAGTGAAAACCCGAAACCTCTAATTGGCTTTCCAGTATCTAGAGGGGGGACGAGGATACCGTTCTTGGCCTTCGCGGATGACATAATTATATTTGCAAAAGGGACCCACAATGCATGTAGTCTGATGAAAAAAGTTATTGAGGATTATTGTGCGGCTTCGGGTCAAAAGGTAAATTACCATAAGTCGGCTTTTCACACTTCTAAAAAGGTGGGAAATCAACAGAAACCGAGTATGAAACAGGCGTTAGGAATTAACACAATGACAAATTTAGAAAAGTATCTCGGATGCCCGATTATTAATGGCAAAGTAAACAAAGAAATATTTCATTCTACAATAGGAAATGCTCAACGACAATTGTCAAAATGGAAAGCCAATACTTTATCTCAGGAAGGACGGTCAGTCCTAATAAGATCAAACCTGGCTACAAAGCCAAACTACTTGATGCAAAGTTTTATGTTGCCTAAGGATGTGCACAATGAAATTGATGTGATCAATAGAACGTTTTTCTGGAATAAGGATAGAAAATATAAACCCCTAGTAGGATGGGACAAAATATGTAAATCAAAGGCATATGGCGGATTAGGGATAAGGAAAGCGGCAGATATGAACAAGGCATTACAGATGAAACTGTTGTGGAAAATTCTCACAGAGCATGACAATGTCTGGGTCAAAGTGGTGAAAGAGAAATATTTACGTAGGAACACACTTGCAGAATATAGGAGTAAACCTAACACATCATGGCAATGGAAAAATTTGATTAAACTCAAACCGGAATTTGAGAAAGGTCTTCGATGGCAAATAGGAAATGGAAAGTCAGTAAATTTCTGGACTGATAATTGGGTAATGCAAGATCCGCTGGAGAAGTTTGTAAGCAGAAGTGCTATAGAGAATGCTACCATTAAAGTGGAACAGTTTATTTCAACGGCAAGAGAATGGAAAATAGATGAATTGAGAAGAACGATCCCTACAGATTTAGTAGATAAAGTATTACTGATACCTATTCCATGTAATGAACTAGAAGACAAGCTTATATGGGCACCAAGCAGAAATGGATGGTTTTCAACAGCGTCAGCAGTGAGTCTAGTTACGAAGGAGAATGCGATGAATCCGAGTCCAAATGATTGGATCTGGAAGCTTGACATCTACCCAAAAGTGCAAAATTTCTTATGGAAAATTGATATGAATGGACTACCAACCAAACAAAGGCTCTATGAAAAACATGTCGCAATCCCGCAAGGATGTCTCATGTGTAATGGAACCCACGAGGACTCGATACACTTGATGGTTAGTTGCCCGTACACGCTAGGGGTGATAAAAAGCATAAATGTAGATACCGAGCGAGTAATTAGGGCATACGTCCCCCCACATCAAAACCCGAGAAATGTTCTAAACGATATTAAAAGAAGGTTAGGAAAGACAGAGCTCATTGAGCTTGCAGTAATTTGGTGGAGCATATGGCATCAACGAAACAAGATGGTCTTTCAAACAACGCCTAGTGACTTAATTCAAGACATAAGCTTATATATTCGAGCACAACTGAGGCAATGGGAACAAGCCAAGAGGTGGCAAGAGGATGAAGAAAAGGAACAAGGTAGGATGGTTCGACGACATTCAACGACACAACAAAAATCAAGACACTGGAAAAAACCAAAGCCCGAGTTTGCCAAACTAAACTTTGATGGCTCTAAGATAAGTAATGGAAACGCTTCGGGTGGATCGATTATTAGAGATATGGATGGAAACCCAATAACTGGAACTGTAAGAATCTTTGGCAAAGTATCGGTTTTGATGGCTGAAACTCTAGCATTGTGGGATGGAATACTAAAGGCCAAACAAAGTAATGTTCGGAGAATTGAAATTGAAGGAGACAATGTAACAGTTATCAATGCTGTCAAAGGTCTAATCAATTGCCCATGGGAAATTGAAAGGATTGTAGCTGATATTCTCGTATCCTTGCAAGGATTCGAGTCAGTTCAAATTTCTCATGAGAGTAGGCAATGCAATGTTGTGGCCGATAAAATTGCGAGTCTGGGCCACAGTCACTCATGGGAAGCAATTCAGAACCACCACGAGCTTCTAGCTCTCATCCACTCGGATGCTCTAGGTTTCCCGCCTTGAGGGGGATCCCTAATTCTCACCGAGTCAAAAAAAAAAAAAAAATAACATTACTATTGGTATCCTGAGATCTTTATTTTCAAGTAGGCGTCATTGAGATTTTTTTTATGCCCTTCTTTAGTTGTGATTTGATCAAATTTATAAACATAATTGTGTTTCTGGTTTAGCAGATTGTGTAACACTCCGAGAATTTATAAGGGATTGAGGTGCTTCCCATGTCAACAAGAGCTCTTCCTTTTCATGGTTCGAGAGGTCAAAAGAACTATGAAGTTAAGCGTGCTAACAAATGGTATCAGAGGCGACTCTGGGTTACGAGTTGGCTTGGCCAAAGGGTAGTCACTCAGCCCAGGGGCCGGTCCTTGGGCCTTGACGAGGTCGTCAAGTGCTTAAGTGGGGGAGATTCTAACACCCTGAGAATTTATAAAGGATTGAGGTGCTCCCATGCCAACAAGAGCTCTTCCTTTTCATGGTTCGAGAGGTCAAAAGAACTATGAAGTTAAGCGTGCTAGGACGAGAGTAGTCCCAGGATGGGTGACCTCTTGGGAAGTCTTTCGGGTTGGCATGGGTAAGCCCTTCTAGGGCCTCGGGCCTTACAGATTGAAACCCGCTATTCTTATGAATTAAATAAAATAATAAGATTTTATATCAAACTATTATTATGAACAATGATCGGTCCGGATTGGGTGGTCAAAATTCAAATGATAACCGAACCCCGTCGTAGTACAAGGTAGGGTGTCGAACGCTCGGGAGTTCGTTCGTTGAGTGCACCAAAAAGACTTAAAAAGGGAGAAGAAAGGTTAAAAACAAGGAAAATCAAAGGAAACAACTCGGGACCGACATAGGTCACCTCGGCCCGAGAAGGATCGACGTAGGATTTGCACGGGACCGACACAGATTGAAGTCGGGCCCGAGGTCTGGGTAAGTCGGACTAGGCAATAGGAGAGATCGGTCTTGGGTTTTTGGGTTCCTTCCCTAACTAGATGTGGGTAATTTCACCCCAATTCAGCCAATAAGTGTTGATCCTCGTAGAATCGAGGTTGTTCGCCTTCGATCCCGCCACTCTACACATCGACCCTAGGGAATTTTACCTCCCTTTCGATGCAAGGTCAAGTGATAGGCAAAAGATCGCTTCCGTTCACTCTTGCCAATCACAAGCCCTTGATCCCTTGCTTCCACAAGAGATTGTAGCTCTATGTAGAGTGGATTCCTAGATCAATCACTCAAGGCTATGGAATTGGGGGTTCATACCCAACCTAGCTAGGGGTTTCCCCCATAGCCCAAGACTAATGGAATCTACTCCATAAGGCTAGAGTAACAAGCAATCAAATCACAAGGCAAACAAATCTCAATCATCCAAATCAAAGCAAAGCCAAATCTCATTCAAATCAAAGGGAATTCACAAGATCCAAACTCAAATCCACAAATTGCTAATCAAAACAAGTTTAAACTCACAATCCTTCCTAGATCTAGCAATCCTCCACCGAATTCTCCTCTTCTTCTCCTCTCCTTTCTTCCTCCTTGCTCTCCAAGTCTTCCTTGAGCCTTTGAGAGTGATTAGATGTGTGTAAGCTCCCCTCTCTCTCTCATTATCTTCTCTCCTTTTAATTAGGGGCCAAGAATACCCAAATTAGAAGAGGGGCAAAAGTGGTAGATCACATATGTATGCCTTGGTGCCCAATCTACACTTCGCCGACTTGGACCGACACGGAGCAACCTCGGGCCCGACTTGCCACACCTCGGTCTGGGTCTCCATGAGTCGATCTCGGGCCTGAGTTGCTGGGCACCTCGATCTTGGCCTCGGTCCTCTTCTTTTCTTGGCTTTTCTTGAACTCCTCTTCATTGATTGCCCAGCTCTTCCGCTCCTTTGCGCTCATGCCTTGCTCCTTCTTAGGACTCCTTCTGAAACTTCCTCAAATCATGCCAAAATACCTACAAAATGCAACAAATTTGCATAGTCTCCGAATCTCATAGAAAATCGGAATCTAAGCTAAAAAGGAACAAAACTAGCAAAGAAAGGAACAAAAAAGACCTATTTACAAGGGAAATTAACCACTAAAACACCACCAAAATGAGAGACATTAAACAATATTTGATAAATTTTAAAAAATAAGTTTATAGTTAAAATAAAAAAACGTGTCTGAAAAGACACGGGGACTAACACTAGTAATCTACTGTTGAGACCGGTCTATTGTTAATCTTAATAAATCCAGAGTTACCAGATTTTTTTTTCAAAAGTAGGCATTTTTTAATTTTATTTCCCGTATTAGGCTCGGGTGAAAGATATTTCGGGAATAGGCACTGTTTGGTTAAAGGATGCTATATGGGACAACGTGTTTGGATTATAGTGTGATTAATTTATTTTACTTTTACAAATACATTATATCTACAACATTTATAAGTTTAAATCATTTTTAGTGGGTGACATTTTCATTTTAAAAAAAAAAGTGCAAACACGTTGGGAAGACTGCGTGTATTACACTAAACACGCTGTGTGGTATGACGTCTTTTATACTGAATCGAAACCCGTTGTCCCATATAGCGTCTTTTAGGCTCCGTTCGGAACACACTAGCTGAAGTTGAATTTAAACAAGCTTCATCTACCAGCTACAAGCTTGGGGGTAGGGGGCTGAAAATACAGTCATCTAGTTGAATTTAGGCAAAATTTCATCTTTCATCTAGCTGAATATTTGTTACCGAACGCGCCTCAAGCCCAATTTCATCTTTCATCTACCCTTAACCAAATAGTGCCCATTCCCGAAATAATTTTTCACACTAGCCTAATAAGGGAAATTTATTTTAGTGTGATTAATTTATTTTACTTTTACAAATACATTATATATACAACATTTATAAGTTTAAATCATTTTTAGTGGGTGACATTTTCATTTTAAAAAAAGTGGGCAAACACGTTGGGAAGACTGCGTGTATTACACTAAACACGTTGTGTGGTACGACGTCTTTTATACTGAATCGAAACCCGTTGTCCCATATAGCGTCTTTTAGGCTCCGTTTGGTAACACGCTAGCTGAAGCTGAATTTAAACAAGCTTCATCTACCAGCTACAAGCTTGGGGGTAGGGGGCTGAAAATACAACCATCTAGTTGAATTTAGGCTTCGTTCGGGAGAAGCGTTTTCCGCGTAGATGGCGCGTCTCGCTGGTGAAACGCTTCTCCGGTGGGCTATTCGGGTCTAGCGGAACAAGGTAGATGGCACCACAAATTCCGCTGGACGCTGGTATCTACCTCCCCCTAGATTGCAACGTCTTTCCCTAGCTTCTTGCCCGCTAGCGTCTTTACCCCTCCTTCTTTTTTCAATCAAAAATTCCAGCCATTACCCTCGACATTCTTCTCATTCAACCCTTTGGCGATTTTGATTCGCTGTCCGCCTTGACAAGCTCGACGCTACGTCTTGGCCCTCAATTTTGCCCTATCTCAACCAAATCTCTAGATTTTCAAAACCCTAGGCTCCAATGGCACCGAAGCCGACCAAAGCTGAGAAGAAGATCGCCTACGAAGGCAAGCTGTGCCAGCTCCTCGACGACTTCAGCCAGATCCTCGTGGCCTCGGCTTACAATGTCGGATCGAACTAGTTGCAGAACATTCGGAAGGGTCTCCGTGGGGACTTCGTTGTCCTGATGGGGAAGAACACCATGATGAAGAGGTCTGTTAGGATCCATGCTGAGAAGACCGGGAACAATGCGTTCCTTAATCTTATTCCTTGCTTGGTGGTATGTGAGACTGTTTGTTGATTTGTTGTCAAGTTTCTATATTTTTGCTTTCGGTTTGTTATTGATCTGTTGAAAATTTTAGGGTAATGTTGGGCTGATCTTCATCAAGGGTGACTTGAAGGAAGTTAGCGAGGAAGTTGCCAAGTACAAGGTCAGTTAATGAATTGAATTTACTTGCATACATGTTTGTTTAGAAAAATGACTTGCTGTCTTGTAGAAGTTGAGAACTTTCTTGAATTGAAAACTATACATTATATACCACTCCATATACATCTGTCATTAATATCGGACTGCAGTTTGAATTCTGATAACAACCATTACTCACTTAAGATTAGAACAGAATGTGTTTGTAGTATGAAACTTGCAATTGATTGTTGTCTTTTACTTCTAGATGTATATGACCATATATCATCCTATGTCTTTCAATTTTACAAATTGCTGATATCCATGCTAGTGTACAAGCTGATATTGAGGAGGCTTTTGCAATTCATTCTCTTTCTCTTAAGGAACACAGTTTTCAATTGATACATGCCCTACTGTATTTGAAAATTTTAGATGCATTCTCAATTGAGTTGAATGCTTATGAATGAACATGCATATTGTCCTTCTGTTGTGAAATGTGAATGTAATTCTTCACCTGTGTGCAACTGATGTTGTACCCTATTTTTGTGCACAGAATGTGAATATTGGCAGCAACCATTCTTGATGATTAGTCGTATAGGTTTACCTCTATAAGACCAAAAGCAATGTCTAATGTCTGCACAGAATGTGTTTGTGGTATGATCCTTGCAATTTATTGATGTCTGTTACTTCTTGATATGTATGACCAAATGGCATGTTAGTGGACAACCTGAGATTGAAGAGGCCTTTCTCCCATGAGTATTAGACATTCATGCTCTCCCTTTTAACTAACATTCTCTTCAATAAAGACTTGCCCTATTGGATTTGAATGCTTATGAATGAACAAGCATATTATCTTTCTGGTGTGAAATGTGAATGAAGTTCTTCTCTGTTTGGAACTGATATTATACCCTGTTTTTTTGCACCGGATTAGATCTTTTTATATCTCTTGGCTTATATCCTATTAATTGATTCTTCTTGCTGTAACAGGTCGGAGCCCCTGCTCGTGTCGGTCTTGTTGCTCCAATCGATGAATCTGTTGAGGGGGACTTTCACGCTTTTGTGCGGCCGAGGACGACCTCTCTCTCCGGCGCCGGTGTACTGCTCGTCGGGCCGAGAGAGAGAGGTCATTTACCCTTAACCAAATAGTGCCCATTCCCGAAAAAACATGCAAGCATGCTTTTTCTTTTTTATAAACAACATGCATGACTTTTACAAGGGCAATTTAGGTAATATGAAAATTCCTTAATATGCGTGAATTTTCTAAAAGGCCATATATTTTGAAACGGAGGTAGTATTTGTTACCGAACGCGCCACAAACCCAATTTCATCTTTCATCTACCCTTAACCAAATAGTGCCCATTTCTTGATCGAAAAAAAAACCAAATAGTGCCCATTCCCGAAATAATTTTTCACACTAGCCTAATAAGGGAAATTACATTTAAAAAATACCTAGTTCTGAAAAAAAATCTAGTTACCACCTGTTTTCAGTAGTATTTATTAAAATAAACCTTATTTTGTGGTTTTTTTTTGTAGTTCTAGGGATTCGAACTCGGCACCTCTCATAAACATTGGCCCGCGTAATGTTGGCTGTTGCCAGGAACGCCTTGAGTGAATTCTGTCTGCTCTAGACTTTTAGAAACCCTAAACGCTGAAGGGAGCTACCAATCGCCATTAACGCTCGACCTTTCCTCTGCCCCAACTCCCCTGTCATCCCAATTACACAATTTGGCGCGTTCCGGTAAATCTGGCTTCTTCAAACCCCTTTCTTATGTGATTTCTTTTTACGTTTTCAATTGAACTTCTTTGGACTTGTGCAGTGTTGATCGGATTTCAGATGAATCTCTCTAAACCCTAGCCGCCACCCTCCGTCCTTGCCGGAATCGCCGCCTTCCGCCTGCTCGTCCTCGTCGAACACTCCTCGCTGCCTCGTGCCACCTCGCACCTCCTCGTCCTCGCCTGTACTCTTCGCGCCGAGTAAGTCGCCCCTTCTCTGCCTCATTGATTATTTTCTGATAATCCATGTACTGAATTTATCACAATCTCCTATCTCCTTCCGCAATTCATTATGGTATGATAATCCCTGTACTGAACACCGGTTTTTAACTTAACATTCAAATTCTGAATTCAAACTTGATTTACCTTAAGAGATTAAGGGGTTTTATTTGGTTGTTTATGCATACTATTTCTGAACCGAAACTTATCTTAATTTGTTTTATGATTTGAAACTCTTTTTTATGGTGAATTGAATTTAAAACTCGCTTGAATCTGTAGTTCTTATCATTTTGCAGTTGTTGAGGCCTTGTTTATGAACTGAAATTTTAGCTCTGATATGAATTTTTTGTAGACATCATCATTGTGTTATTTGAGAAGTTTAGTTCGACAGATTGGCCAAATGTAATGTGTAACCAGTTACTTAGTGTTGTTGTTTTTATCATTTGGCAGATGTCTTTATGAGAAGTTCAGTTTTGCAGATGTCTTTTTCAGAAGTTTATGTATGTCTTTTTTTTTTTATTGATTGTATGATCCTATTAAATCTAGGAACCACCAAAAATCTAGGAGCCGAACCGTTTAACCGAAGTTTGTGACATCATTTGTACTGCGATTAACCAACGTAATAGAAGTGAGGAACCGAATAAATTACGAGTTCGGTTATCACAGTTCATCACTTTAAAAACCAAGGAACCGAACCGAAATCATTTTTGCCCGGCGGGTAGGCTTAAAAAACACCGTTAACCGAAGTATCCCGGCCCTAGGTGTCTCTGACTCCATGAGTTCATATCCCTCTTAAAGCTCATTGTTTGACTGTTATTTGCTCGTCGCTTTCAATCTCCTAAAAGACTAAACTTTTTGTCTGTAGGGTTCTTTATTGTTCCGCATTTTGGGGTGGCTCCATTGTATTGGTGATGAATTTCAATGACGATGATGAGTCTTCAGCTCCAACAAGTAATTCCTACTAACTAAGATCTTAATTCATTGTTGATTTCAAGTTGTAATTCATCCACTACGTTAAAAATTGGGACTGAGCGCTTGAAATATCTGAT
Source organism: Polygonum aviculare (assembly GCA_934048045.1). NCBI lineage: Eukaryota > Viridiplantae > Streptophyta > Magnoliopsida > Caryophyllales > Polygonaceae > Polygonum > Polygonum aviculare. Next base: position 19,234,769 of record OW204025.1, on the reverse strand, counting down.
TGTTTACATAGCTAAGCCTGCTTTCAAGTTTCAACCTAAGGCTAAGGCTAAGGCTAAGCCCAAGGCACGAGCCCCTCCACCCAAGAAGACAACACCGGCTGGAAATATTCAAGTTGTTGCATCACCCACCAAAGACAAAGAAGTGAAAGAACCTAATAATGATATCTCAGATAGTGCTGATCCTAGCAATGCAGGCATGGTATCTACAATCTCTGTCGAACAGACCGCAAATTTACAAACTTTAACAAGTGCTGAAACGTTGCTCTCTTCCATGGAGAATCTGAGCACCATTACTACTCAACCTGTGGAAGAAAATGCTAACTCCAAGGAGAGTGCAAATCAGTCTTTCCCCTCTGGGGATTTAATGATAGAGGTATATTACAAGCATTTCTGGTCTTGCCTGCCCTTTCTTTCTTAGAATTTTTTTGTTCTTATAGTGCCCTCTTACTTTCAGGCTGTAGAAGGGTTTGGTGGGTTGGAGTCTCTTGATGAAATCTTGCCTCAATCAACTGTTGTGGCAGGTGAGCCATGTTTTGTAAATTGGCCTGTAGAAAGCGTGTCATGGTTTTCATCATAGTTTTTGGTTGTAGTCTGTATGAAAATAAACTGCCCTAGTAAACCACTATTGTTTGCTGTTCTTGTATTATAGTATCTTAACTAACCACAGAAAGTCATTGCTGTATCCAGGTGTGACTTTTGATACCTCCAATTCCCAGAATGAAGAAGATACGCTCAACAGAACATCATCGCTTCCTTCTCCCTTTTTCCAGATGGAAACAGTAACGCCAGAAACCCAGGTTAGTTTTCTTCTTCTTCTTTATTGTACCTAATCGTGTACTAGTTGTAGTTAGATTTGCTTACCAGCTCTCTTTCCTTTTTCCTTCTTCAAAATTTTGAAATGCTTGTCAAAATGAAACAGGAAGGACAGGATTTCACTTCGTTCGATTTTACATCTGAAGATGGTGCATCTTCTGGTAATATGTAACCGATAATCTCAATTTGCTTGATATTACTTTTCTTTCCATTCCCCATGATTAAATGTTTTTCCTAATTATCTTATTAGGAAAGAAAGCTAGTAAATTTCAGCCCAAGCTCAAGAAAAAGCATGACAATAAGACACTGGCGAATGAGCCTGATTCTGATCCTAATCAGACATTAGTGACTCCTTCTGAAACTCAGAATACAAATGAGGGTTCCGTTAATGGAGGATCACCTGATTTACCTCATGTGGAAGTTGGTGGTGATTTTTCTACAAATCCACACGATGAGGGCTTATCAAATGCAGTGTTGATGGAGGCATCTCCTAATTGTATACCTGATCCCTCATATTGCACAGATGCTACCGCCAATTTTATACATGATAGTTCATCTCAGCAAGATGCTTCTTTCTCTGTACACATGAATTTACAACCGGTACCTTCTGTGTCGGAAGTTGAGAATAATAATGGTCATAGTGAAGAAAAGACGGGATCAAAGAAGAGAAAGCCATCAAATAGGTCAAAAAAAGACAAAGATGCTAATGGAAGTGATAAAGCTGTTCGAAAGCGCAAGAAGGCAACGGAAGCTGTAGAAAAATCAAAAGAACAACCTCCGAAGAAATTCCCTCATTCAACTCGGCGAAGAAACAGATCCAGTAAATGCTTATCTTTATTCCTCACCTGGTTTTTTAAGTTTCCAGCCGAGATGTATATAACCAATTTTCTTTTGGTTGTACAGTTAGCAAATCATTGCTTGAAACCCCAGAGGATGAAATTGATCACTTAAGTCTTCCAATCAAGGACTTGATAATGTTAGCTGAGCACAGGGAGCGCCAAGTAGACAATTCTTCCCTACTTGTCTTTTTCTATTGGATCGATCTTTGGAATTTCTGTTAATATTTCAGAAGTTGACTACTAGTTCACCGTTTTCTTTTCAGAATAAAGATGTGGGTACAAAACCAACGGCCATCCCTGTTGAAGAAGTTACTGTTCCTGTTGTGGAACCTGTGAAGAGGTGTGTGTTTGTTTGACTTAAGAAAAGAAAAATCCATATGTTTTCTAGCATCTTATACCTTGTAATTCTAGTAAGACAAAGTTGGTCTAGTTTGTAATTTCTCTCTCTTCCGGTCAGCAATACCTAATGGCTGTAGCTGCTTTTCAGGACCAGTAATAACTTCTGGGAGGATAATCCTTATGATTATGATGAGGAAGATGTGTATAATTCTGGCCAAGTTGATGGCTCTTTTGGTAATCCATCTACTTCAACAGCTACAACAGATACTGCCTACTTCAATTATCATTCCCATATGGACAAAACACCCAGAGTAAAGTGGACAAAACAGGACACGGAATTGTTTTATGAGGTGAGTTTTCGTTTGTATGTTGGCACCTTCTTGAGATGTCTTCAAGAACATTTAATAGTAGAAAGACTGTGTTATTCATCTCTCAATTTACCTGCTTCCATTTTCACCCCAGGGTCTGCGGCAATTTGGATCTGATTTGTCAATGATACAACACCTTTTCCCTGGCCGAATGCGACACCAAATAAAATTAAAATATAAGAAAGAGGAGAGACAGCAACCTATCAAACTTCTTGAAGCTCTGACTAATCGGTCCAAAGGTACAGATGTTCATTCTCAGAATGATGCTCTCTCCTCAGCTTTACCCATAATAATATCAGTCCGGTTTTTTTTCATGAACATCTTGGCGTTTACAGTTAGTTTGAGCATTGAATTATTTTATGCAGACCTTTCGCATTATAAGCTAGTGATTGGGAGACTACAAGAGCAAATTGACCGAGAAGAGGAACAACAGAGGGCTGAAGAAGAGGCTCTTGGTGCCACCGGAAAAGAAGGCAGTCCAGAAGAGGCAACCGCTGATGATACTCAACAGGTATGGAATTTGTTAATTATCATTAAGCTATGATGCTCAACTTTGATATGAGCGAACCTTCATTTATAAAAAATCTGCTGTCTCCCCCATGACTCTCCCACATGTAGAAAAAAGGATTGAATGGAAATGTTGAATACATAATTTAACAGAATCATTTTAGGATTGTCTTACAGGTCATTCTCGTTCTTAATAGGCACAGCAATCAAACAGTAATTTTATCTATCCTTTTATTTATTTAGGAACAAGCACAGGATGAAGCTGGCAAATCTGACCAGGATGGTGATGGTTTAGGTGCTGTTCAAGATCCTGAGGAGGCTACTAAAATGGGAAGCCCCACATTATCTAACGATGAGATTGATATGGATGATTGGAGTGCATACAAGAGTGACTTCTAGTCCCTCTTTATGTTCTGTTCTCCATTTTTGGCATCTATTATAACTTAGTTTGATAGAATGATATAGGGTAGTTTTCATACTCAACGGTATGAATCCATTGGCATGTCATTTTACCCCACCTCTACCAGAAAACCTATGGGGATACTGGAAGTTGTATGTATTATTGATGGACTATCTTGTATTAGAAGAGCTGCATTGAGGGGGTGACTTGAAGTTTTTTTACCCAAAACGAGAACTTTGCTCACTTCAATTGTCCAATGGAAAACTAAGAGGTGAAACATTTGCTTCGGTTGATTTTTTTTGTGTTCTTCCAACTTTTTCCAGGTCGTACTCAACCAAGCACATATACATGATGATTATAATACGAGTCTCTTTTGTGATTAGAGCTTGAGGTTTAAGAGAGCTTGGAAGCAAAGATTTTGCAAGTGAAGTTAGGACCGAGGACACATGAAGGCCTAAGAGCATATAACTCACCAGCCTCATCGAGTTCACCAGTTCGGTGCAGGCGCTCACCTTCTCGAATCCTGTTATGGTCTGCTCATAGTTTTTGTTTAGAATCTGATCAGCAACTTCTGCCAAGCACAATTACGATTCTTTTAACATTTCAAGCCCAGCTTCAATTGTAAAATCAGAAGAATACTCTTATATAAAAGACACTTGTCAAATTGTGGCAAAATATCCAATATGACATACAGTATATACGTTGTTCCACAACAAACGACTTCAATATTCATATCTGATTGATGTCTCATAATGGTCTCGTGTAGTTACTGAACTCAAGCTGTCAATTTTAGCTTGGCTGCAATTATTTCAATACCCTTTAATAGCACCATAGGCTTGTCACATTCTAGTAGTACACACAACATATAAATTCAGCAGATCAAAAAAAACAACATATAAATTCTTGATATATTAAAACGATATTGTGAAGCTCCCTTAACAAGACGCTTCTTAGTGTCAAATTGAATTGGAAAACCTGATATCTGGTTCATATTATTTTCCCCTGTAGATTGTCTTTCTAATCAAAGTTGGACATGATGAGATGTCTTATATCCATTGCTACATATATTTTTCCCAGCCTAGATTAATGCAATTTATCAAGAACGCAGAATTTTCAAGCAACATTAGCATCCACGTATGGAAAAGAGTCTGCAGAACAAAGTCTGGGATTAAACAGATTCTGAATTCTATACCATTTCATTTTTCCTACAACCTCAAAAGTGAGAAAAAAAAAAACTAGCTGGGAAAACATCTTATAACTCCATTTAAGGAGAAAAGATTGCCTAAGAAAACACCACCACAAGAAGGTATCCACCATATCAACCCTCTGAATTAGAAACCTATTTCAAAAAGTTCATAGTTTCAATGGTTTGCTGTCTCACTTGGGGATATATTAGCCCCATCTGCTGCACTACCTGCAAATGTAATATACACAGCTCTGTTGTTGGTTTCAATCTTCAGTTCAGAAGGGGCGGTTTCAGAAGCAGAACTTGCATTCACCTGAACAATGGATTGGTGATTGAATGGCACAAGTTCAGTGGAAATTGCAGGCTTTAAAGTGGAGACTGTGGTAAGATCAGTAGATGTCTTCTGTGTTGTCACTGATGCAGATTCGTTCAGAAAGTGCAGTTGTTGCAGCCTGTAATCTGTCTCTGGTCGGCGACAGATCTTTCTCAGGGGAACAATTTCCTGAAGAGAGAAATTGTAGTTAGACGGACCATATAGTTTTTCAAAGGCCTAAACCAAATTCTGAGCAGTAAAAAATCCAATACAAGGACATCATCTACAGATCATGGCCAAATAGGCCATATTTTGGACAAATTTTCATCCCATGACGAATGAATGCATGGCAAAAAAAGAAGCAAAAAACCAACAACGAGTAGAGGACTGAATGAAGCTGTATATTATGCATGTAGGCCTAACTCCCAGTTCAAGTCATGGAAGTTTTGTTCAACCATTGGCCGCACAGCATATGGCAAACAATTAAGGCTAGTTTGGCACTACACATTATAATGACAATTCTAAATATACTGTGAATTCATGGTGAAAAGGAGTTTTAATACTTCGATTTTATGTGGTGTTCTAATAATTCAAAGGTCATATATACCATGGCCCTGGCCAGCGTTCTGGTATTAAAAAATCAAGTCAAATGAAATATAAAGTTTGAGTTTGTAAAGTGCTGGTACCTCACTCTGATCATGATCATAACGGACAAGGAACCTACAACGACAACCCCTTACATCATGTCTTCGTCTTTGTGCATCAAGGATGTGGGCGTCAAAGTAGAGAGCTTGCTCTTTACCTTCCTGAATCCAGTCATTTGAAAGAATGGACGCTTAGATGATACCATTCACTCTGCTTTATGCACAATAACAGCCATATAAATGATGATATCACCTGAAAACATAATATGAGGTCGCCAGGAAGCACAGCAACACATTCTGATGACTCACAAGGAAGCGATCGTTGCCTAATATGCTTACGAACATTAACCCACTCTTCTTCATTGGGACCAAATCCAGCAAACCGGACTAGAACTTCCTAAACCAACGTGGTTTTAGATAATAAAGGTGTAAACTGATTCATTAAGTACCAAGATAAGGACCAGGACAAAGGTAGAGCCTAATTTGGAATGCATAAAGCTGTTAATAGATCAGTAAACAAAACTACATAGGTTACATTGCCTCAAAGACTACCGAGGCCAAAAAAGTTAACTTTGGCCAGTTCTACTACATGTCAGTTCCAATAGAAAGTTAATTATGTCAAATATTAGTTTCCATCTATAAGTATCATGATTTAACAAACTGTGGTCAAATTGTTAAACAGATGAATCCTTAAACACTTACTGGATTCCTTGTATCGAGATATCTATGAGACAAAAACGCTTGAACATCATACCTGAAGATGGCATAAGAAAATGTTAGTACGCAAGGTTGTGATGTCTGTCAATATCTAGGGCTACAAAAATCAAGCAAGTGATCAAAGGCTAAACAGACCATGCTCCATCTCTTGCAGATTTGGCTTCATACTCCATTTGTGGATTTTCTGATGCACTTCTTACTGCATTAGAATGTAAAGCATCAATGCTAGTATACATCATAGACAGCCCATAGTCCAGATGATTTCGATATAATAGCTAATAAGACCCAGCTCAATATTAGCATCTCATGGCTCATCTGCAGATCTTAAAACGTTAGATAACTTCTCGCTTTCTACAAATCAAATTTAATCTATAAAAATAATTGACATGAAAAATTAAGACACGAGAGATCTTAAACAGCTTAGCTGCATAATGAAGGTTCCATACAAGATTGGAGGCATGTTCTGTGAGCTCCACAAACATTTATTTTGTTCCATGACACATAGAAGCATCATAAATCATTATCCTTAAACTTAGCACTACATGTACCTAAACAGTTGAAGCTAAAGAGAAGAGTTGAGAAACTCGTAGATTGCAGGCTCATCAACCATCACAGAAATCACATAAATTAACACTTTGTTCATCTTTTCAATGTGGCTTACTATCTCTTGAAACATTACTCAAGAACACCACATACAATTCCAATATGAGAACCGCAAAGGCTATCATGAAGGTTAAGCGTGAATATCCTTACATACACATGGCTTACTATATTTCCAGGTGCAGATATCAACCTAGCTATTCAGGCTATGTTAAGAGAGATGAAAAATGCAGAGGGAGAAGTAAAAGGGAAATTTCCCAAAGCCTTTGTTTGAAATAACTTCCAGTGTACAGAAATAACATTTGCAAATCCACAACCTTCGGGTTGTTCATAGGGTGCAATGAAAAATAAGATAACAACAAATGGACATCTAATTAACAGTACATTATGTGCACTAAGTTTCAACGTACGCCTTGCACGAGAACAAGAAGCCAAATGCAGTTCCAAGTAAACTCTCATCATTAAGTTAAAGGATAAGATCTTGGTGAAGTTATGAAAGCAACAGAGAATGATAGAACACATTGGAAGATATTAGAAGTTATGAAACAAGAGAAAATCATCCTACCAGATTGTGCAGGCTGAAGTAGGGAACCTTGAGGCACGTTTCGAGGTGGGCCCACGTCCACCCGGGGCATTTGAGTGACAGTTAACTTAAGAGGAGGTTTGGCTAATTTTGACCTTAAAGCATAGCGTCTGTTTTGGAACCAGTTCCAAACCTACATCAAAATTTCAAATATAGTATAACTTAAGCTTTTGCAATAAATAAAAACAAATCATTAACTATCATCAACTGATCAACTGACTATAGCAATTATGCAACAATCTATTCATTGAATGAGAAAGAAAATTTGAGGATTGATAAGGAAGGGCTGAAGGACGAACGCTGGAAAGTTTGTGATCATTAGAATTTTTTTCAAAGACTGGAAGGCTTATTTTCATTAGATTTTTTCCCCCAAAAGTTACAATAGGCTGGACATCCATAGACTACAGAGAGTTTCAGAGAAGCTAATTTAATATTTAAAACCCTGGAAATCTAATTTTTTGATTTCCTTATATTAATATCCAGAAAGTGAATAGAAACACAAAGAGTCATTTATATTCCCTCACTTACTCCAAATTCTTCTGCCAAAACAAAACAATCCACAAGAGCAAGGTGAAGGAAAGAACCTGCTTGGTTTGCACTAAAACCTTGCCAGCTCTTTCTGTGGATTGACTACATCACCACAAACATTCCAATTAACTCCACCATTTGTAGAGAAGTTTATATCAAGCCACATTAAGTAAGGCATTACCTGAATTTCTCCGAAAGGGCAACAATGAGATCTTTAGAAGGAATCAGAAGCTTGTGCTTTTGTAAAATGGCTTCCATTTCAGCAACCTAGGCAACAACAGTTTACTTTTAAAATATAAACACAGCACAAATCCTACAAGACTGTGCACGGTATCTATGTTATTGAACTTCTCTACCTTAATATAGAAATCGGATAGATACTATGCAAATCCTATAAGACTATGCATGTCTCTTCTATATGAATATCATAATCACCACAAACAACATGAATATCAACTAAATAGACGATTTTATCATTAGCTCATTGTCCAAACATCAATGCTTATTGTGAGAAATGGGGGAAGAAAACACCTAACTCATAATCGATGTAAAAATAACATCAAATATCAACTCAATAGACGATTTGATGACAAGCACACAATCCAGAAATCCTAAACCCCAACAGCAAATAGCAAACACGAGATTCCGAAGATCGAAAGTCTTGACATCGCCAAAATACACTAAGCATCAGCTCAATCGAAGATTCAAAAAATGCTTAACGGATAAGTGAGAGAGGAGGGAAGAAAACCTCGTTCTGAGTGAATCGAAACGCCGGACCTCCGTTGCTCGGCGGTCGGCCCATTGAGAGACGTACAGACCGATTTCAAAGCAATATGGATATCCGGAAAATCAAACGCAAACTTCGATTTGATTGACAGAGCTGCGGATTGTTGAAGCCGATTGCTGAATGTAGTGAACGTGTTGAATTGGGGATTGAGGAAGATTTCTCAGGAGAAGAGGTGGGAGGGAGGGTTGTGCAAGCACGGGAAGAGTGATGGTGGGAGGTGAAAGTGGGTTTTGGGGTTTTTTTTAATTTTTATTTTGGGAATTCAAACGCCGATTGCCAGGTGGCTCGGAATCGCATCTCCTGCACATTTTGACATCTGCACATTTTCGCTAGAGCCTGCCTTTATTTATATATTTATTCCCTCTGTTGACTTTGATATTTTCTTCATTAATGTTGCCTATTCACATTAATTTCCAGGAAAGTCAGAAATTTAAATTCTCCCATGCATATTAAGTTTTATATATTTTTTTTGGTTCAACATATTAAGTTTTATGTTGGTAATTGTTATTTAGTGCTATACTAGTGTTTATAAATGACCAAATTAAACAACATTGGGAGCCTCTTCGAGAATAAGTGAACAACTGGAGAACAATTTCATCACCAGTCCCCTCATCCTAATTTTTTTTGGCAGAAAAAAAACTAGAGAACAATTTCGTCATTGTATGGACTAAGTGTTCCATAAAATATAGTGTAATGCAACAACCCACGATATAAATGTTAAACTCTGATTTGTACTAAGGGTCTGTTTGGTATCCAATAGTGACGACGTAAACGGAATGAAAATGAACTTAGTCCAATTATATGTCACTATATATTAATTAAAAAATATTTTAATTTGAAACTTTAAAATTTGTGTGTTAAGAAAAGAAACGAAAGTAATGATTAAGGTGGTTTGTTACCCCATCCTTAGATGAGAGAAACAAGTTGAGTGTCGCAAATGGGATTGCGGTAGTTTTTATATAGAAATTGAGGTGACTCAGCATATGTCATGATGCTAATTTGGATTAGATTCATTTCCATTTCGTTTACGTTTCCGTCATTAAATACCAAACGGGCCCTATGGCTATGTCTTCTAAGGTACTCGTCACCCAAGAAAGAAATGATACCTTGAGCTAAATTTGACAACTATTCCATCTCGATCAATCGATTGTGTATATATCGAATGTATACATTCACATGTCAAGTAACATAAAGTTTGATAAATCGGCCTTGTAATAGGCATTATGTCTTTATTAAAAATTAGAGCCGTATACATTCACATGCCAAGTAACATACAGATACCTAAATTTTGGTCATTTTGGTAATTTGGACACTTGTCCTCTGAAAGTTGTCAAAGCCTACCTATCAAACACATCATCCCTGATTACGGAGTGTCGTAATACGCAAACGTTATTACGTGGACCTGATTAAGCAAATAAACAAAGCCACATAATGCTAGATAAGAGTTCCTTACTTAATTAATTGTCACCTTAGTTCATCACTATGTCACATTAACGTGCAAATTTCTTCATACACGTAAGCTTAAAAGTATGTGGCTTTTAATAAAAACACTCTGAATTAAGTGTACATCACACGCGCAATGTTACGTCAGGGATGAGGTGTTTAATAGTAGGCTTTGACAAATTAGGGTGCTTAATATGTCAGTTTCAAAGGTCGGGTGTCCAAATGACCAAATTAAAATGGACCAGCTCAAGTGTTTGTGTATGTTTTAGGATTTGAATCAAAGGAAAACTTTCCTTAACATATAAACTGTAAACCGTGAACATGAAATAAAAATACGTGAACATCAGATAGATTTACGTGAACCCAAAACATAAATACTTGAATTCTAAAAAATATTTATAATTTTGTGTTATTATGTTATAATCTTGTCCATAACACATGACATTGAGAAATTGTGTTATTATATGTATTAATACGATTTATTATAAAAATTAACTATATTCAAATATTTCATCCCGATGTTCACATATTTATGTATTTTGTTTATGTTTTCAGTTTATAGGATAAGAAAAGTTTTCACCAGAATCAGCCTCTATGTTTTAAGCCTAAAATTAGTAGAAAGTCGAGATACTAGAGCCCCCCACTCACATAGTAATAGCAAAATCAATCCTAGTGAAAATATAGGCAACAACACGCACAACTATATCTTGGGCCTTCGAGAACTTCTGAATGCGTTTAAGCAAAGAAATAGCTTCTTTGTCTGATTCTCCCAAAGAGGAGGAGGAGAAAGAGAAACAAAGAAAACTATACATAAGTGTCCCACACTTATCCTGATACTTGAGACATTTACGATGTGCCACCTAGTGACCACATGCCCGGGCACAAAGTGAGGCATCCCAAATTGGGTCAACGGCGAGGACCCGTTCAGGTCAATACACACATCAAGTCACCCATCCCACGAGTAGAGTAGCATGTCAGCAAGACGAAGAGGTTTATCGTGCCCGTCATGCAGCTTAGTATTGACCTCTTTACCAGTAGAACTCTCGGACCGGTAGCAAATATCAATAAGGGCAGTGTTGATACCCGGAATTGTCACCGCGTTGGTGCACGAGATGATAATATCGACATAGGAGGTTAAGGCGCTAAGCACACTTTTAACGCGCTAAGCATACTCCTAACGCGCTAAGCACGCTTTTAAACGCGCTAAGTACACAAATAACTAAAATAATAAGCGTACGCGTAACGGAGGCAAAGTTGCATACGGAGGGCAAACTAAGCAAGCAGCTCAAGCAGGCATGTCAAGCAGGCATGTCACCTGAAATATTTCTATCCACGTCGACCGATTGAATGGTAAGCAGGCAGCTCCCTCCGTTATATATAGGGTGGTGGTGGTACGTAATAAAGGATCGGAAAAAAGCCGAGTCCCGAGACGTGTTCTCGAAGGACGGGCTTTGACGTGTTTGAGTCTCCGAGGAGCTCGCACTATTTTACGGGAAAGACCTTAAAAAGTCTTATAAGCCTCCGAAAAGAGAATAAAATAATACGCGGGGGGTGGGAGAGCTCGAAGAAAGACGAGCCGGTTTCTAGCGCGCCGAAAGGCCCGAGAGTTTAATAATTTTGTCCCGTAGTTAGTTCGAGATTTTCGGACCTCAACATTGGCGCCGTCTGTGGGGACCTTCTCGTCCTAGGACTGTCATGCTCTCGGGTCTTCGGTTAAGAATCGCGCAGGTTAGTATATTTTCTTGCTTATTTAATTAGTATGCATTTTTAATTAGCATGGATCGCGATGGATGTGCGGCCCCATCGCGCTGCCGTGGCCTTGGCTCTCGGCCTTGGCCTGCGGCCCCATCGTGACCCGTGGCCTTGGCCCGCGACCCCATAATAAACATCTCCGAAAAGAGAATAAACTAACAACCCTCCGAAACGAGAATAAACTAATTAACAAGCCTCCACCGTGTCTTCACCGGCCCGCCACCGCGCTCTTCCGACCTCTTGCCGTCGCGCTTATCTCTCTAGCGTGGTCCGTTGCCGTGGCCTGTGGCCCCCTTCTGGACATCGCGTTGCCGGAGACGCGGGGGCTCGTGACTAGAGTGCGTGACAAGCTTCACTGATCCTGTTGCACGTTGTCAACGCGCTAAGTGCAAAAATTGACGTGTATGTAACTCCGATCGAATTCGGGTTGCTCGTGTTGTTCTTGTTGTCAAGATTTGTTGTTTTTAGGTTTTGTGAATTTGTCAAATCTCTTGTAACGCGCTTGCTTGGCATGTCATAAACACTAATGAAAAGATCTCTCTTTTGGTTTAGGGGAAGAGACTCGGGGTTTTATCTTGCCCGGCTCTTCCTCTGGTGTGCAGTGTTGGTGTATGGCGATTGTGTCTTCTCGCGCGCTCTACTCTTATTTCTTGCATTCGAGCACCCAGCGAACGCCATTAACGAACCTTGAGATATTAGCAATTGACTAATATAGGTTTGTTATACACAAGTTTAACACCAAACTAAATAAGCCTCCGAAACGAGAATAAACTAAATAAGCCTCATATGGCCCGCGACCCAATTTAGACAACGGCTGTTTTTTGAGCTTTGCTCACAGTTACCGTCAACGCGCTAATCACATTCTGTAAAGCAAAACGCGCGCGATGCGCATAGGCGCACTCGAGTCGGTTACACCGCTCGCAGCTGCTTAAAGCCTTAAAACATCAAAACTCCACAGTCGTTAGGGAAAACCCGAGTTGCCGTCCTCGCTCGGGGTTGTCCGCTAACGCGCGCGATGCGCATAGGCGCACTCGAGACTTACGGCTACGCCGCTCGCAGCTGCTTAAAGCCTTAAAACATCAAACTCCACAGTCGTTACGGAAAACCCGAGTTGCCGTCCTCGCTCGGGGTTGTCCGCTAACGCGCGCGATGCGCATAGGCGCACTCGAGACTTACGGCTACGCCGCTCGCAGCTGCTTAAAGCCTTAAAACATCAAACTCCACAGTCGTTACGGAAAACCCGAGTTGCCGTCCTCGCTCGGGGTTGTCCGCTAACGCGCGCGATGCGCATAGGCGCACTCGAGACTTACGGCTACGCCGCTCGCAGCTGCTTAAAGCCTTAAAACATCAAACTCCACAGTCGTTACGGAAAACCCGAGTTGCCGTCCTCGCTCGGGGTTGTCCGCTAACGCGCGCGATGCGCATAGGCGCACTCGAGACTTACGGCTACGCCGCTCGCAGCTGCTTAAAGCCTTAAAACATCAAACTCCACAGTCGTTACGGAAAACCCGAGTTGCCGTCCTCGCTCGGGGTTGTCCGCTAACGCGCGCGATGCGCATAGGCGCACTCGAGTCGGTTACGCCGCTCGCAGCTGCTTAAAGCCTTAATACATCAAAATCCACAATTATCGTTAAGGCAAACCGCCGAGCTAAGCTCGGGGTTTGGCCCGCGTTGAACGCGAGGGCGCTCGAGTTGACTTCATCGCTCGTAGTCGCGATAAATTCAAATATCCAAATTCTATAAGGCAAACCGCCGAGCTAAGCTCGGGGTGGCGCTCGAGTTGACTTCATCGCTCGTAGTCGCGATAAATTCAAATATCCAAATTCTATAAGGCAAACCGCCGAGCTAAGCTCGGGGTTTGGCCCGCGTTGAACGCGAGGGCGCTCGAGTTGACTTCATCGCTCGTAGTCGCGATAAATTCAAATATCCAAATTCTATAAGGCAAACCGCCGAGCTAAGCTCGGGGTTTGGCCCGCGTGGAACGCGAGGGCGCTCAAGTTGACTTCATCGCTCGTAGTCGCGATCAATTCAAATACCCAAATTCTATAAGGCAAACCGCCGAGCCGAGCTCGGGGTTTGGCCCGCGCTGGACGCGAGGGTGCACTTGAGATTGACTTCATAGCTCGTTGTCGCGATAAATCCAAAAATCTAATTATTATATGAGACAGACCGCCGAGCTAAACTGGGGATTTGGCCCGCGCAATGCGCGTAGGCGTGCTGATGCCCGGTCACAAATAACGCGTTGACCAAAATTATGCGCATCAAATTGGTGCCTCGGTTGTCCTTGAAAAGACTAAGGACATCCGAGTCACGGGGTTGTGTTGATACCCGGAATTGTCACCGCGTTGGTGCACGAGATGATAATATCGACATAGGAGGTTAAGGCGCTAAGCACACTTTTAACGCGCTAAGCATACTCCTAACGCGCGTGTTGATACCCGGAATTGTCACCGCGTTGGTGCACGAGATGATAATATCGACATAGGAGGTTAAGGCGCTAAGCACACTTTTAACGCGCTAAGCATACTCCTAACGCGCTAAGCACGCTTTTAAACGCGCTAAGTACACAAATAACTAAAATAATAAGCGTACGCGTAACGGAGGCAAAGTTGCATACGGAGGGCAAACTAAGCAAGCAGCTCAAGCAGGCATGTCAAGCAGGCATGTCACCTGAAATATTTCTATCCCACATCGACCGATTGAATGGTAAGCAGGCAGCTCCCTCCGTTATATATAGGGTGGTGGTGGTACGTAATAAAGGATCGGAAAAAAGCCGAGTCCCGAGACGTGTTCTCGAAGGACGGGCTCCGACGTGTTTGAGTCTCCGAGGAGCTCGCACTATTTTACGGGAAAGACCTTAAAAAGTCTTATAAGCCTCCGAAAAGAGAATAAAATAATACGCGGGGGGTGGGAGAGCTCGAAGAAAGACGAGCCGGTTTCTAGCGCGCCGAAAGGCCCGAGAGTTTAATAATTTTGTCCCGTAGTTAGTTCGAGATTTTCGGACCTCAACAGGCAGGGGCGGACCCAGGATTAGAATTTAGGATAGGCTAAATTCACCTTAACAAAGGGTAAAATAACATTGAAAAAAAATCCAAAATGTAACTTGTATTTATGATTAAATACCACCTGATTACATAAATATATATAGCCAAACATGCTAAAATTAATCATTTCTTCAACAAAATCCCAACAATATACTATCAACCCATCCCTTCACAAAACTAACTATTGTCCAAGTGCAGTAGTCTATATACATTCGTAGGCAACTACTAATGAGCCACTACAAAAAAACACTAAACTAAAATTGTACCCTTCTTTTACTTAGAACATAAATTTGATCAATCACCCAATCTGAATCAATTGTATCAATTATTTCTTTCTCTATATGCACTGTCATTAAATCAGCAAGAAAGTCATCAGTCATTGTAGTTTGAAGTCGATCTTTAACAATCTTCATAGCTGAGAAAGCCCTCTCTGTTGTTGCCGTAGAAACCGGAAGAGTCATCACCAAACGAATCAATTTTTCAATCAGCACAAATGGTGTTCTTGTTCTAATGAATTCTTGACACAACTCTGAAAGGGTGGAGAGATTCTGAAATTCTGCCACTTCTGAGAATTGATACTCAAAATGCTCTAGCTCAGTTCTTAAATCATCCAAATCTTGCACATCACTCAGATAATACTTCTTAGCCAAACTACAAATGTTGTCAATGTCAAATGATCAAAATTAGACCGAGGATCCAACGAAGAGCTGAGAACCAAAAGCTCCCTTTTTTTCTCATTGAATCTAGTATCCAATTCACTCAACTGAAAATCAATCACAGCTGTAAATACTTGAACACGGTAATACTTCTCAATTGTAACAATATCATGCTCCTGAGAAGCACGAAGTCATCGAGTCGTACCTTTCAAACAAGGAGCTTTGAAGTCTGGAGCAACAATGTCATTGATGTCTCTCATTTTGGAGGTGTTTTAGTGGTTAATTTCCTTTGTAAATTTGTGTTTTTCATTCTCTTCTTTATAGTTTCGTTCCCTTTTTAGCCTAGTTCCCGGTTTTCTTCAAGAGTCGGAGACTATGCGAGTTTTGTGTGTTTTTGTAGGTAAAATGGCAAGAATGAGAGCGATTTCGAGGAGCTAAGGAAGGAGCCAAGTCAAGGAGTACAAGAGCCAAGCCAAGAATGAAGTGGAACCAAGAGAAACCAAGGAAGAAAGCAAGGATCGAGGCCCAGGATCGAGTTCCACCACGTCGGGCCCGAGATCGAGCATCCAGCGCACGGGACCGAGGTTGGAGAACGTCGGGCCCGAGGTCACCCGTGTCGGTCCAGTCGGCGGATGAAGAGGATTGCTCCCCAAGGCATATTTTTAGCAACTTTCCACATTTGCCCCTTTCTAAATTGGGATTCCTTGGTCCCCAATCCTTAGAAGGCTATAAATAGAGGTGATTAGAGAGCACTTGGGGGTGGGAGGTGAGAGGGAGATAGACCACAACCAAATCACTCTCTAAAGGCTCAAAGGAAGACTTGGAGGGCAAGGAGAAGAAGGAGGAAGGAAGAGAAGAGAGGCCGGTGGAGAAGAGAGGAGGTCTAGTGAGTTTTTGTACTTTGTTTTGCTTTGATCTAGTAGAATTGAACTTGGATTTTGTAGAGATCTTTGAATTTGAATGAAATTGGAGTTTGGTTTGATGATGATGATTGAGATTTGCTTTATTTCTCTTTTGATTTCGTTTTTCTCTTACTTGATGGAGTAGATTCCATAGTCTTGGGCTATGGGGGAAGCCCTTAGTTAGATTTGGGTAGAAAACCCCAATTCCATAGCCTTGAGTGCTTGATTTGTGAATCCTCTCTACACTAAGCTTCAATTCTCTTGTGAAAACAAGGGGCTTAGGGCTTGTGATTGGTAAGAGCAAAGCGAGAGCATCTCGAACCCAATTGCTAGACCTAACATCGAAGGAGAGTGAAAACTCCCTTGGGTCGAAGTGTAGATTGGAGAGATTTGGGGCGAGCAACCTCGATCTCACTAAGATCAAGCTCTTATTGGCTGAATTAGGGAAGAATATCCAAGTCTAGTTAGGTGTGGAACCCAAAAACCCAAGACCGATCTACTAAATTTGCCTAAATCGAAGTACCCAGTACATCGGGCCCGACTTGCATCAACGTCGGTCCCGGCCAAATTGACCTCGATCCACCCTCGGACCGAAGTGACCCTGTGTCGGTCCGAGGTGATCTCCCTTTGCTTTTCCTTCGTTTTTGCCTTGTTTTCATCCCTTTTTAGTATTTCCGGGTACACTCGACACACGAACTCCCGTGTGTTCGACACCCTACCTCTTTACTACAATCTTGAGGTTCGGTTTTATAAATTTAAATTGTGAGACCTCCGATCCCGGACCGATCAGAATTTTGGCGCCGTTGCCGGGGAGTTCTACTCGTTCGAGGTACCCATTTTTGTTGAGTCTTTGATTTTGTAGTAATTTGGGTGAGGGATTAGCCCGAGCCCCTTGTTTTGTTTTGATTCGGGTTTTGTTTGTGTCTTTGGTTGTAGGTGCATGCGAGCTAGTTCCGTCCGAGGAACTCCTGAGCTCGACCTTGTGATTGACCCGGAAAGTATTCTAAGGCAAGCCCGCAAGAAGAAGAGGATGGCGGACCAAGCCCGAGATGAGGAGTTCGAGAGGTTGAGAGCCGAAATGGCTCGAATGCAAATTGAGATGGCAAACCGAGATGCCGAGGCCCGTAGGGAGAGGGAGCAAAGGATAAGTTTGGAAGCCCAAATCAACACTCAACCCCGGAATGCTAGACAATACATGCATCCGGAGTTGAAGGTCCCGGAGCCGGCCATAGTTTTACCGGAGGTGGCGAGGAATTTTGAGATCAAAACTCAATTTATCTCGCTCATCAAGAGAGAGCAATTCCAAGGGAGGCCGAATGAGTGTCCGATCGAGCATGTCAAGCAATTCAAGGACCTTTGCGAGACCATTTCCACGGATGATGAGACACTTGAGTATGTGCTACTCAAGGCCTTCAAGTGGTCTTTGGGAGGAAAGGCTTTGCATTGGTTGGAGAGTCAAGCACCTCGATCTATCACCTCATGGAGAGCCCTAAATGAAGCATTCTTGATGAAGTTCTTCCCACCCACCAAGACGACGGAGCTTAGGCGGAAGATTGCTAGTTTCCAACAAGGAGCTTATGAGCCACTTTTTGAGGCGTGGGACCGGTTCAAAGAGATGTTGAGAGCATGCCCGACACATGGCCAACAACCTTATGTCCTACAAGACATCTTTTTCCAAGGGATCAACACCGCCACGAAGGACAAATTGAACCTCCATACCGATTGTGGGTTCATTGACTTGCCACCGGAGCAAGCGTGGGAGTTGTTGGACAAACTCTCGGATTATGAGGCGATGTATGGCACTAGCAACGTGACCAAGGAGGGAAGAGTCCATGGAGAAGGCCCGAAGAAGCTCTACGACCCCAAGAGTGAAGAGGTGGATAAAGATGTGAAGATCCAATTCTTGGAGGACGAGTTGAACAAGATGAGGCGGAAGATGAGTTATGCCCAAACCACAAGAGCATGTGAAGAGTGTGGTTCCTTGAAGCATGGAGCCCAAGAGTGTCCAAATGAGCGCCAAGTCCGATTGGCCGAGCAAATCGAGGAGGCTCATTATGTTCAAAGGAATTTCGGAGGGAGATTCAACTTCAACAACAATGGAGGAAGGTGGAATCAAGGGCAAGCAAGTGGCTACAACAACAACTTCAACCAAAACGAGCCAAGAGCCCAACAACAACCATACCGACCTCCCGGTATCTATGAGCAAACTCCACCATGGGCTCAAGATTTGAAGAACCAAGTTACCAACATGGAGAGGAAGTTTGATGATCAATTCAAGGAGTTAGGTGTGTGGAGAAGGCAAGTGGACAACCAATTTGTTCACATGGCGAATCAACTTCCAAGAGAGGAAGGGAGACTCCCGGGCCGACCCGAGGAGAGTCCCCGTGCCCCACAACAACAAAACGAAGTTCGAGCCATAGGATTGCGGAGTGGACGAAGTTTGCCCGAGCCACACGAGCCAAAACCAAAAGAAGAGGAGCCAGCAACTCGGACCGAGATACCTAGCAACTCGGGCCCGAGGTCCTCTGAAGTCGAACCAGAAGATGGAGGAAGTCCTCTGAGTCGGACCGAGATACCCAGCAACTCGGGCCCGACTTGCCCTGAAGTCGGCCCGATGTCCCCTGAAGTTGGCCCGATGTGCCCGGAACCCTTTTGCCCTGGGACCGATGTTCCAGAAGTCGGTCCCGAGGTACCTCCAACGTCGATCCAAGGTGATTTTGTTGAGAAGAGTCGATCCAAGGAGGATGATCCAAGCAAGAAGCAAGGTGGCTCTACTCTTCCATATCCTATGAAGAAGCCCAAGGAGATTGTTGAGGGCAAGTTCAAGCGGTTCTTAAAGCTTTTGCAAGGCTTGAACATCACTATTCCTTTCACCGATGCTCTAAGCGAGATGCCGTCTTATGCAAAGTTTTTGAGAGAGATCTTGAGCAAGAAGAGGTCGATCATTGAGATGCAAGACGAGGTGAAGATATTGGAGCTACCTCAAAAGCTTGGAGATCCCGGAAGATTTGCCATCACCATAGGGATTGGTTCTCAACAATTCAAAGCTCTTTGTGATCTAGGAGCGAGTATTTCGGTCATGCCCATGAGCATATGGAGGAGGGCTAACCTTGGAGAGTTGGAGCCGGTCGATATGAGTCTCACCATGGCCGATGGCTCTTCAACAAAGGCTACCGGAATACTTGATGATGTCCCGGTTCGTGTGGGAAAATATTTTGTGCCCGATGACTTTGTGATCTTAGACATGAAAGAGGATCCAATGGTGCCCATTATTCTTGGAAGACCGTTTCTAGCCACGGCGGGTGCCAAGTTTGATGTGAGGAATGGGAAAGTCACCTTCGAGATTGGAGAAGAGAAGGTTGAGTTCCATTTCAACAAGGCCCTAAATGAACCGGATGCATTGGCAATCTTGAAGCTTGAAGAAAGTGCCAAGTGCAAGAGAGAGAAGTTGGAGTCCACAAGAGAAGAAGCACCATTGAGAGACCATGATATGGTCGATGTTCAAATCCATGATGAGGCAAGAGATGGAGATGGAGCCAACCCACCAAACCATGAAGAGTATCCTAATCTATATCCTTTTGATGTGGGAGATTCTTTTATGAGTTTAGATGACTTGAAAGAAGATTTAGGAGACGATTATCTTTGCTTAGATGACTTGCAAAATGACTTGAGTTATGATGTTATAGAGTCTCCTAGAAATTCTTTAGACTTTTGTGATGTAGGTGACAAGATGCAAGATGAGTTGATGCAAGAGGTGCAAAGCTACACTTTGGAGGATAAGGATGATGGAGGCCACATTTTCATCAAACATAAATGGTGGCATTTTGGCTATGATGATTGCGGAGATGTCTATGGCAAGGAGGACCAATTCACGGTTTTTCACCCTCCTTGAAGGGTAGAGGTTAGACGTCAAGCTAATGACGTAAAAGAAGCGCTTCTCGGGAGGCAACCCGGGTTTGGTAGATTCATTTTCGTAGTTTTTAGCTTGTTTCTTTTTTGCCTTAGCTTAGATTAGTCCTAATCTCTTCTCTAGCTTGTATTTTGTGGAAATGTGTGTTATATGAGCTTCATTAGCATGTGTGGTATTTGTGGAAATGATGCAAACGATTGTGGATGGGAGTAACCAAAGTGTGGGATTTTTAGGAGCCAAAATCGGGTAGGACCGAGGTACCCAGTACCTCGGGCCCGAGGTGCCCAACATCGGTCCAAGCCAGCCGACTCACCTTAGCTTTGATTTTGTGGAAATTCCTACTATACCCTCTTGACCCACCTTTGTCTTCTTCCCCATTTAAAGACCCATTTCCTTTACCTAACATCACCATCACCATAACTACTTTCCCAAAATACCCAATTTGCTCTCAAGGCCAAATCGATCCAACCCTTTCCTCCATACTCGATCCTCAAGCTACCTCACCACAAGATCTCGATCCATCCCCTAGTTTCCCCAAGCATTGAACCAAAAGCCAAAAATCCTACCTAAAACCCATAGATCTTCATCCTTTTTCTAGATCTAGAAGAGGAAAATTTGAGTTCTAAGGATTTGCTTGCTAGGAGTTCTTGTTTGCTTCATATTTGGTATGTGAATTTCATGATTTCATTGCTAAATTTGAGAGATGCCATGATTGAGTGAGCTTGAACTTTGAACATCAATGGTGATTTGCATGTCTTATGAAATTTGTGCTTAATTGTTGCTAAATTCCACTTAGAACTTCGATTGATGATGATTGATGGTAGAATTTGGATTTTAGAGGCATGAATAGGTGTTGCATGATTGAATCTAGAGTGAGAAGTCGGAAAAGACTCGGTCCGAGGTACCCAGTACCTCGGGACCGACGCTCCATATCGGTCCAATGACTCGGACCGAGGTCCCCAACCTCGGGCCCGACGTCACTTGCAAGTCGATCCAATGCTTTTCGAGTTTCTCTTGCGTGATCTTAAGATTTCTTGCACATGAATGTTGGTTATAGCATGCTATTCATGATATGATTTGAAGCTTGACCATTGATATAAGAATCTTATTTCATGCATGATTGAATTTTGTGGATTGAGTGTGCTAAGTTCAAGTATGGGGTTGTCTCTTTGCATGATAAGTTGTTGATAATGGAAGCTTGTGTTTGTGTTGGATTTTACCTTGTAGTTTCTTTGGTTTTTGATTGTGTGTAGGTACCATGTCTACTCGAGCATCTTCTTCAAGGATGGAGAAAGCCACCAAGAAGTCCAAGAGGTCTTCAAAGAGAGTCCAAAGGATGGACGATGTTCGCATTGAGGATGAGGACGATGCTAGAGAGTATGAGCGTCTCATGGGTCTATCCCACCACACCCGGTGGTTAGATTGAGAATCAATTCGCAAGATGTGCATGGATGAAGCTCTTACTCGATGCTACTCCACCATAGGGCTTAATGTCTTGCTAAGGTGCAACAACACTCACTTTCCCGCCTTGACGTCCGAGTTCATGGCGACTTTCAAATGCACTTACGAGGGAGTTGAGAGTGATGGCATGATTTCCTTCCAATTGGGCAACGAGTTGCAAGAACTCTCACTCCGGAATTTGGCGGTTTATCTTGGATTTCCTTTTCCAAGAGATGAAGCTTTTGTTGACAATGAGAAGGTCGACTATCTTTGGAAGTACATAGCCGGGAGAAGTGAGATGAGGAAAGGCGCTTCAACAAATGAGATAGCAAACCCACTTTTCCGAGTCATGATCCGAGCTTTGGGTTGTTCTATCTTTGCAAGACATGAGCTAAGCAAGCCAATGAAGGAGGAGGCCATGCTACTCTACCAGATGTTGTTTTAGCATGAGAAGTCAATGAACCTCACGTGGGAATGGGTGAAGATGGTGAGGGACTTCCAAAGTTCTTCATGGATCTACTTTGGAGGTATGATTGCCCGGTTAGCTCATAGTCTCGAGGTGGATTTGTCTACCTACACGCCGGCAGCAAATGGCGTAGAGTTCATGGACCTCAAGTATTTCAAGAAGGCTAACATTATCAAGGAGAAGGTTGTCCCCGGTTTCATGGACCGACTCATGCCCCATTCAAACTTTGGCAAGGTACAAGTCCCATTGGGAGCTCGACTCTTTGACCTTACTTCTTACTATAATTGGTATCAAGTATGGGCGGGGAATGACAATCCCTATGGAGAGCCGGAGGGGACACTCGAGGTTAGGAGACGTGCACGACATATACGTTTCACTACACCTCAAGCTTCCCCGGACACCGAAGAAGAGGAGGCCAATCAATTCGAGTTTGTAAGAAGAGATGATATGGAGGTGGACGCGCCAAGAGAAGAAGAAGAAGAAGGAGGAGGTGGCTACCAACACTTGTTCACCAACCACTCCCCAACTCTCCTGGACCGAGGTACATCCAATGTCGGGCCCGACATCCACCAACGTCGGTCCGATGTGTTTTTGCCCGATCCGGTCCCTAGTCACTTCGAGCGGGGTGAGGGAAGTGGAGCACATCAAGCACCACCTGGCTATGGAGGATATGAGGGGTATGCCCAATGGTATGGCCCCGGAATGGTCTTCCCCGAGCCGAGCCAAACGGTGGACATGAACTTCTTAGCAAATCAAATGGCACATCTCCAACTTGAACAACAGTCAATGCTTCAAGAAGCCCACCAACTCAACTACCAACAACAACAACTTTTCCAACACCAAGAGAACTTCCAAGAGAGATTTGATGAGGTGAACCGCAACCTCGCATACACAAGGCGCGAGGTGGAGGATTTGAGGGCGGCCGATGATCAAAGGTGGTCCATGCAAGCTAGTTTCAACGAGTGGATGTCCGGGAATTTTGCGACCCGTGAAGACCAATGGACACCTCCCGCACCACCAAGCCATGACCTTTTCCAAGATCATGTGCATGAGCGAGAGCGGCACGCCCGGATTCAAAGGAGGCAACGCCGTGGTCATCCTTCGAACTAAGCCTCATCAAGCCATTTGCAAATAAGGAATTGTGAGTCTTCTTTACTCTTTTCTCTTTACTTTTGAATTTTGATGGGGACATCAAAAGTTTTAAGTATGGGGTGGGCTCATTAATTCCATATTTAGGTTGCTTTGTTTATGGGATGTTTCATTTTGGATTGTGGCATGATGCATGATGAATGATGATTGATTTTATGGCATGTATGGATGAGTTTGTTTTGAGTTTGTTTTGAGTTTGTTTTTGTTTGAGAAAAATTTTCGAAAAAATCCATAAAAATGTGAAAAATTTCAGTTGAAATAGTCAAAAAAAAAATAATTTGTTTTGGACTAGGAATTCCTATCTTAGATGTTCATATGAAGGCTAATGATGATGTGAGCATGTAAATTCCTTTGCATATTTTTGGATAGTTTAGCCTCTAAATGGATGTTTTTTTTTTTTATGTGATATGATATCTTGCATGTTTTTATTGAGCACATGAGTTCTTGGATGAAATTTGATGCAACTAAGCTAGAGTGAACCTTGTGAGATTATTTTTGGCCATTTTAGGGATGTTTGTTCACATTGCATATCCCTCATTTTCTTGTGAGATTAGCTCAAGCATGCTAAGTAAAACTTGCTATTGAGGTGTTTATCTATTTTCCAAGACCAATATGAGAATTGTTCTATGCTTTGTCACATTGATTTGAACTTTATTT
The DNA here is from genome assembly GCA_934048045.1 of Polygonum aviculare. Classification (NCBI taxonomy): domain Eukaryota; kingdom Viridiplantae; phylum Streptophyta; class Magnoliopsida; order Caryophyllales; family Polygonaceae; genus Polygonum; species Polygonum aviculare. The sequence continues at coordinate 19,210,726 of OW204025.1, read as the reverse complement.
CATTTAGTCACAAAATATTCCATATCCTACCTTGAAGAGAAACCGTTGTTTGTAGCCCCGTTTTAGCCTTAGACCTTTGTTTGAAACTCCTCAAAAATATGATTCTTAGCCTATATGACTTGACCCTTATGGGATTGGACTTTAGTGAGAGGTTTTGGAAGAATGTTTGGAGAGTTGAGATTCTCTTTGGCAAAGAATGGAGTTATAAACCAAGTGGGTAGTGCATCTTTGTTGAGTAAGAGTAAAAAGAAAGAAAGAAAAGTTGGAAAAGTAGTGGATTGAAAGCAAAGTGCTTAAGTGAAAAGAAAAGGGCACCGACCGAGTTAAAGTGCACTTCGGGCCCGAGTTGTGTTGCAATTCGATCCTAGTGGAAAAAGTGAGAAAAATCCAACAAAAAGTGTAGTGCAAAGATGAAGTGGAATGTTTAGTGAAGATATGGGTTGAAAGATGAAAGAAGAGAAAATCAAAGTCTTTTGGATGAGTGAAGTTGAAAGAGGAAAAATTTGGTGAGAGACTAGAAAGTTCAATCCCCATTGTAAGCACCACAAGACCAAAGTAATTCCTACCTTGAGAAACACCAAAAGCCCCATTACAACCCGGCCGAATGGAACCTCTTTGAGGACCTCCATTGAGCCAAGTTCATATTCTTTGTGTGCATTGTGATATGCATCTCTAGGTGGAGGAATTGGTGATATTAGCTTCAATTGTAAAGTCTTTACTTGCATGATTGTTGAGTATGAGTGTTCATTTTCAAGCCTAAACACATGATGAGTGATACACATTTCTACATACCTAAAGTGAGGCTTTTGTTGCATTAGACTTTATTCCTTGAACACTTGATCATGTGTAATGATGTAATCTTGCTAGCATGTCTATCACTTGTGCTTACTTGATTTTTCATATGAGGCTTTACTTGAAGATTGTGCTTCGGTCTTGCTTACTTTGTTATTGCTTGAGGACAAGCAAGTTTAAGTATGGGGTATTCTGATGTCTCTCATTTTGGAGGTGTTTTAGTGGTTAATTTCCTTTGTAAATTTGTGTTTTTCATTCTCTTCTTTATAGTTTCGTTCCCTTTTTAGCCTAGTTCCCGGTTTTCTTCAAGAGTCGGAGACTATGCGAGTTTTGTGTGTTTTTGTAGGTAAAATGGCAAGAATGAGAGCGATTTCGAGGAGCTAAGGAAGGAGCCAAGTCAAGGAGTACAAGAGCCAAGCCAAGAATGAAGTGGAACCAAGAGAAACCAAGGAAGAAAGCAAGGATCGAGGCCCAGGATCGAGTTCCACCACGTCGGGCCCGAGATCGAGCATCCAGCGCACGGGACCGAGGTTGGAGAACGTCGGGCCCGAGGTCACCCGTGTCGGTCCAGTCGGCGGATGAAGAGGATTGCTCCCCAAGGCATATTTTTAGCAACTTTCCACATTTGCCCCTTTCTAAATTGGGATTCCTTGGTCCCCAATCCTTAGAAGGCTATAAATAGAGGTGATTAGAGAGCACTTGGGGGTGGGAGGTGAGAGGGAGATAGACCACAACCAAATCACTCTCTAAAGGCTCAAAGGAAGACTTGGAGGGCAAGGAGAAGAAGGAGGAAGGAAGAGAAGAGAGGCCGGTGGAGAAGAGAGGAGGTCTAGTGAGTTTTTGTACTTTGTTTTGCTTTGATCTAGTAGAATTGAACTTGGATTTTGTAGAGATCTTTGAATTTGAATGAAATTGGAGTTTGGTTTGATGATGATGATTGAGATTTGCTTTATTTCTCTTTTGATTTCGTTTTTCTCTTACTTGATGGAGTAGATTCCATAGTCTTGGGCTATGGGGGAAGCCCTTAGTTAGATTTGGGTAGAAAACCCCAATTCCATAGCCTTGAGTGCTTGATTTGTGAATCCTCTCTACACTAAGCTTCAATTCTCTTGTGAAAACAAGGGGCTTAGGGCTTGTGATTGGTAAGAGCAAAGCGAGAGCATCTCGAACCCAATTGCTAGACCTAACATCGAAGGAGAGTGAAAACTCCCTTGGGTCGAAGTGTAGATTGGAGAGATTTGGGGCGAGCAACCTCGATCTCACTAAGATCAAGCTCTTATTGGCTGAATTAGGGAAGAATATCCAAGTCTAGTTAGGTGTGGAACCCAAAAACCCAAGACCGATCTACTAAATTTGCCTAAATCGAAGTACCCAGTACATCGGGCCCGACTTGCATCAACGTCGGTCCCGGCCAAATTGACCTCGATCCACCCTCGGACCGAAGTGACCCTGTGTCAGTCCGAGGTGATCTCCCTTTGCTTTTCCTTCGTTTTTGCCTTGTTTTCATCCCTTTTTAGTATTTCCGGGTACACTCGACACACGAACTCCCGTGTGTTCGACACCCTACCTCTTTACTACAATCTTGAGGTTCGGTTTTATAAATTTAAATTGTGAGACCTCCGATCCCGGACCGATCAGTCATGTGAAGCACAAAACAACACATCAATATCAAAGAAACAAACCCAGCCAGATTCCCTCAACTTTTGAAGACTACCTCTCGTACTTGAAACTAGATTCATGGCGTTTATAATTTCCTGAGATTGTTCTTGCAATGACTTACAAAGAGCATTTGTAATTCCCATAGTTTTCTCCATCAACAAGAACACAAAATCAAATGATCTTATCTCTCTAAAAGAACCCAAAGCTTGTCCACGTATTTTTCCGGTAAGGCCCTTCTCCATCATGTTTTCCAAGACAACCGTAGTTGAATTAAACAACTTAATCATGTTCTTGATAGAATAATACCTTGAACTCCACCGAGTAGCTCCTACTCTTTGTAGATTACATGTCTGATTAGCTCCCCTTCCAGTTTGTAATTCCCCATTAGCAATTTTCTCTGCAACTTCAGCTTCTTGAATGCATTTCAACTCAGAAACATGCTTGGCAGATGAGTCGACAACATTAATAATACTAGGATCAACATCTTAAAAAACAAGTAAACAACATCCACATCTAAAGCTGCGGTATTTAAAGCTAGTTGTAGGCGATGTGCAAAGTAGTGTACATAATATGCATATGGACATTCTTGCAAAAACAATGCTTGTAATCCGTTCCACTGACCACGCATATTGCTAGCACCATCATACCCTCGGCCTCTCAAATTTTCAACTTGAAGATTGTTTTCAGTAAAAACCTTCTCAATCTTACTCTTAAGAGTTGCTGCACAAGTATCAGTGACACTAACAACATGAAAGAATCGCTCGCGAACAAACCCTTTTGAATCAACATACCTCAAGATGATAGCCATTTGCTCTTTTTTACCCTCATTTAGTGCTTCGTCCACAAGTATACAAAACTTAGAGTCCCCAACTTCTTCACGAATCCTTTTTCTAACTTCTCTTGCAAAGATATTCAGAATCTCTATCTGAACTTTCGGACATACATAACTAGCATTTCCAGGAGCGTTTTCTAAGGTGGCCATAGCAACTTCTTCATTCATTCTCCCATATGACTTCACAATTTCAATAACATTGCCTAGATTACCTGAATTGATAGATTCATCATGACCTCTAAAAGCAAGGGATTGCTTTGCCAATAAGCTCACTGCCTCTACTGTAGCCTTAATCCGTAATCGATTCTGTTGCACCAATTCACGTGGTTGTAGATTTATTGCTTTCTCAATATGTCCACAAACACGTGTTAAGCTAATCCAATCTTGCATAGATTTATAGTGTGCTGAACCGGTCTTCCCTACGTGCTTCTTAAAAACACAATGAGCCCCACCGACCCTTCTCCAATTATCAAACCCCGCAGAAGTAAACAAAGCTTGCCTTCTAAGATTGCTTTCAAAAAGGTAACATGGAAAACAATATGCCTTATCATCATTCTCGGAATACTCTAGCCAAGTATACTTTTCAAAACATTTTCCATTAAATCTACACTATTGATCACCACAAAGATGAGATGGATGCTCTACTAGTCTTGGCTGACAAGGACCGTATTGAACATATCTTTTTCGAATGTTATCTTGCTCATTAACATCATATGAACAGATTGTACGTCGTTTACCCGGATCACGTTCAATATAGTTACTATCCATTGATTGACAATCAACTATGGGAGACACAAAAGGCACTTGCTCATCTAAAATCGGTACATCAAGCATTTGAACATTAGTTTTCTGGAAGAATGAACTCACTTTCTTTTGAATTTTCTTGGGTTTAGGATTCTGAGATTGATCAGCCATTGAACTTGAAAAGAAAATCAAGTGAAAACCATTAATACATTATGTTCCACTTCCTCTATTGACTGGTGTTGGTGTAGTGGTGTTTCCCTTACAGTAATTTCAATATAACACCGTTCAAGCATTCCAATAGGCAGTAGTCTATATACTAATGCTCAGTTTGTTGAATTATTTAATCACATTTTGAGCAAAAACGAGAAATTAATTAAGGTAGCAATGTGGGATTATCAAATTCAGTCACTCACCATTGTCAATTGAAGGCTTGATCAATGGCACAAACACATTTGAAACTGAAATTGGTACCGCAAGGTCCGCAACCGAAGTAAGGGTGGGCGTCATGGCTTCTCCATCAAGGATGATGATCCCAAATCTTCTAGTTTTAACACCAGATTTACTAGTAACATATAACGAGTGTTTCAAGTTCAACTAATAAATAATTCAAGTAATTAGGGTGTTGGTGTAGTGGTGTTTCCCTTACAGTAATTTCAATATAACACCGTTCAAGCATTCCAATAGGCAGTAGTCTATATACTAATGCTCAGTTTGTTGAATTATTTAATCACATTTTGAGCAAAAACGAGAAATTAATTAAGGTAGCAATGTGGCATTATCAAATTCAGTCACTCACCATTGTCAATTGAAGGCTTGATCAATGGCACAAACACATTTGAAACTGAAATTGGTACCGCAAGGTCCACAACCGAAGTAAGGGTGGGCGTCATGGCTTCTCCATCAAGGATGATGATCCCAAATCTTCTAGTTTTAACACCAGATTTACTAGTAACATATAACGAGTGTTTCAAGTTCAACTAATAGATAATTCAAGTAATTAGGGTTTATCATCTAATTAATTAGACAAATAGAGAATTGAAAAGACACAAAATCGATTGAAGCCTTAAGAGTCTATACCTGAAATTGATAAGCAACAACAGTAACCCACTAACCCATCTTCAACTGATCAAAACAGTAGCACCAGTAGAATATTTAACCCATCAGAAGTTCAGAACCGATCAACACAATAGCACCACTAGAATATTGGGTTTGAGTTTTTCCAATCCCAATATCAATACATTAATTAAGGGGTGAGGGATTTGAGAGAAAAGAGAGAACAAAGAGAATGAGGAAGAGTAAGAGAGAATACGAAAAGTTTTGATTTGGTGGGACACTCAAACACATTACCTGGTTACACACTCAAACATGTTATAACATTTGGCTTTTCCAAACGGAGGTAGAAGCTATAACTAAATTTTAATTTTTTTTTTATAAAATTTAGGGTGGGCTAAGGCAAACCCTAACCTACCCTTATGTCCGCGCCTGAATAAGGGTGTCGCGAATAATATTGTGCCGATGTTTAATACCAACACAAGACACCGCATAATAAAGCCTAACATGATTAGAGTAGCAGAATTCAACCCAACCAGAAAATGTGAGCAAAAAGCTATAAAATTATTTCAACATCTCGATAATTTTTTTCCAAACATATTAGATTGACTCTAATTTGCATTGTTTTTTATTTATATAGATATCTTTCTTAATATATATATATATTAATATTAATTTCTATATATGTACACATATATATAATTTTCAAATTGCTGATAATTAAGGGAATAATGTAAGATTTGTGCAGGCCAATGTCGTTTATAATAAATTTTCATAACTTAAAATACAACAACAACAACAACAACAACAACAACAACAACATTTACCTAGGGAAATCCCGCAAAAGTAGGATCTGGGGGGTCAGGATTGGGGCATCTTAGACCTAGATGAAATACGCCCAATAAAGCCCAAAAGAAAGAACTAAACCACCTAAAAGCACCAACTAAAAAAGACAAATAAAAGGAAAAAAAAGGAGAAATAAAAAAAACTGAGCATACCTTCATAACTTAAAATAAAGGGATATAAAGTGAGCATTATTTATTTTAATAAATATGATGAAAATAAACTAATTAAATGATAAAAAAGTTAAGAATAAGAAGCAGGTTAAAACAGATTCAACCCATATTTTTAAAAAACTTTTGGGACATCTCTTACATCTTTCCTAAATATAGTATCCATCTTTTTGAAACATAAAAATTAGTCCATCATCATAACTATGAACTAAAGCGGAGGTTAAAAACAATATTTAGCCTAGCACGTGTCACCTCCTCATTAGATCGCATCACTCATCTTTATTAAATAAATTCAATTTGTTGTAATTGGTTGAAATTTCATTGTAAACCCCACATTAGATATCTTATTATCTACTATTTTTTATTTTAATTATTTGCTTAAAAAAATAAACTTTAAATTTATACATAATCTTGATAGATCCCAAAAAATATTAAATCAAATAATATAATATTTTATATCAAACTATTCTTTTGAATACCGTTATATGAAATTTAAATAAAGTTTTTAGTTAAATCAAATTTGTGCCTTCAAAGCACGGGACTAATACTAGTAGAAAACCAAAACAACGTTTTTCCTAAATACAGTATCCATATTTTTGAAACATGTTCTCAATGAAGCATGGAAGTAAGTTAGAATTAATTTTACATTGACAAGCAAATCGATTTAAGTTGATAGAAAACCGAAAAGACAAGCCAAGACACTCTTTTCGATCCAACCTTTTCAAAAATATGAATGCAAGTCCTTAGACGCTAATAGTGCTACTAAAGTCTTGGATCGTTAGTATGAAATGGGACGTCCTTTATTCTGGTAAAGACGTCTTTGAGTGAGACGTCCTTACTAAGTATTAAGGGTGTCCTTGAAGTGTAGCGGAAAAATAAACTAAACAAGTGAAATAATCAGTAGGGAACACGTCAATTTATAAAGGAACCACTCAAGACCAAGAAGTCCTTGAGTGTAAACCTCTACCTCCTTGGAGGATTTTCGAATAGACTTTTCATTTCTTATTAAGCGTCCTTACAGTTGTACTAGCGAGTTCTTTACACTTCTCTGGCACTTCGTGTACGTCCTAAGTTCACTAATAAAGGACTCCTCTAAGCCTACAACTTAAGCGAGCTTAATGTACTAAAGGACTCTATTCTCACGTCCTACAGTACTTCGTAGGACTTCTCTTTTCTTTTGTTTTTCTTGTTTACAAACACTTTGTGATTTTGATTACAGACTTCCACTCGATCAAACACTTAGTCTAGAAGAGTTCTTGACTTGTTCTTCGTGTTCTTGATCGAGGTTGCTTTCACTCTGATTCTCTCTGAATATTTTCTGAAAGCCTAAGTCACAATAAATGCCTTGGGGCGATTTATAGGACTTGGGGAAGGGCATCATTCCTCTGGACGATCATTCCCTTGGTGGACGTGGCTACAGGATCTTCCTTCATGTGGTATGGTGGTGAGGAGGGAAGTTTCCTGTATCCAGCTGTGTTGGACTCCGCTACAGGATCGGCCTCCACGTGGTGATGAACTCTGCTACAGGATCGGTCTCCACGTGTCCCGGATGATCAAATGTTGTCGAATGATGTCATCCTGTCGGGTGCCGAGTAAGGACGCTTTGGAGTTGAAGCTCGCGTTCCTACTTGCTTGGGACTGCGTCCTTGCTCAAGTAGTCACTTCGCTGGTCCTTGCTCCTGATAGCTAGCGTCCCTTAATGATTCGGGCTATTTTGTATAGGTTTACTCTTGTATTTTAGGGCTTTATTGAGTGTGTTTAGGTTAGAGTTTGTGCTAATTGTAATATCTAGGCCGAAGACACAAGGATGCAAGAATCAAGAGTTTTAAGGCGTTTTGAGCTGTCTGTGCGACATCACTTGCTTGCGAAGGCTATATCTGGAGCTGCGGAGGTCGGATTGAGCTGATTCCAGTGCCATTGGAAAGCTAACTCGAAGGGCTTCAGTTCATACTTTTACACCGAAGTCAGATTCCAATCCGAAGAGGGTCAAAACAGCCTTCGAAGTGACGCTAGTGGTTCTGTCCGATTTCCGCGACCGCGGGTGGTGACGACGCGACCGCGGTGGCTGCCGAGACGAACTATTCTTCTCTGTTGCGAAAGCGCGGGCGCGGTGGGAGAGGCGTGACCGCGGTGATGCCGAATCCGAAGCGGGCCGAAATCTTTCTATCTTGTATGAACTCGTGAGGTTTTGGTAATTGATTTCTATCCTTTAGTTAATATTGATTCTCTTGTGCTTCATTATTATGAATGTTGATTGTTTCTCTAGGAGTAGCTGACCTATTGAATTGATTAATGTTCTACTGTTTGATTAGGTTTGGACCGTGGACAAAACTAATCTGTGAAAACAACTTAACCTAGACATGTTGTCTATGCAACTAGAATTAAGAAGAGAATTGATTATTTTATCTTGCAATTGACTCGTAGCTTGATTGTTTGATTGTTGATGGGTAAATTTTTATATATTATGATCTATGATAAATATGAGGATCATATATATATATATATATGTACGTGTACGTGAACGGTGCACATATATAAAATTGTACCCAAAGCTGGCTAATTAAAGCTCTACATGGGCTTTCGATCAAAAAAAAAAAAAAAAGCTCTACATGGGCAAAGTTAATATATGTACGTGTGTGTACAATATATACGGACATAGGGTGCTTATATATACATGAGAAGCCCATTAATAAAGGAGGTCAGGGGTGTTCGATCGCTAATCTCACTTTTCTACTTAGCTTCATAAGCGGTGGAAAAACTAGTGGGGCTAATCCCAAATTAAGTCAGCATCTTTATAGAGTGTAACGTCAAAGTGAAGGCTGTTCAATCCATTCAACCCACATTCAATCCACCGAGTAACATTCAAATTAAAGATGTGAGGAAACGCTCAAGAATAAAACCTCTTGAATGGATTGGGGTCAAGTTTTAGTCTCCATTATATAAAGATGAAGGATCTGACTTTTTGGGACGAAAGAAGGAGGATAGCTTCACGCACAAAGAAACCCAAACAAAGTACAAGAAACAAAGAAGCACAAAGCATACAAGTGATCTGCCAAACCAACAACAATCAAAGGAGTTGTTTCACGATCAAAACCACAAATTAGGTAATGATCAATATCATCTTAAACTCTATTTGTGTGCTGATCATTTTGCTTTCTTTTTTGGGTTGCATGCTCATTCGATCAAAACCTTCAAAGACCGTTGTTGGATCGAGATCGAGCGGTTCGATGTCACCTCCCGCGTCCGTGATTGACTACTTGATGCCATATCCAAGGCTCGATTCAAGGCCATTTTGAGAGCTCATTCTACATCAACGGTAGTTGGCTCGAAACACTCCGTTTCGCCACTACAATGGAGGTTGCTCATCCCACCGTTCTTCGAGAATGCGAAGACAGCCGTGGAGGAGTTCAAGCAAATCGTTGGAAAGCCCCTCGATGTAGACAAATTGTCCTCGAACAAGATGGTGGAAGATGGTGATCGGAGATGCAAGACCCGACGGTTCGATGTCATCTTTAAGCAAGCACAAACTCCATATCAATGCTCGTTCCAAAACAAAATCGAAAGCCCGCTCCACATGGATCAAAGCTAGTCATGGAGGAGCTCAAGTGATTCATCGAAGAAGATCCCGATGCACGAGACCCCGATGAAGAAGCTCGAACAAGACACTGATGAAGAAGCTCAAACAAGATCCCAATGAAGAAGTTCGAACAACAGTAAAAGACTTGTCAAATCTACATTCAAGGCCCGCTCTGCGTCAACGGTACCGAAGGACTCGTGGTTGGCTCAAAACTTTCAGTTTCGCCTCCACGACAAGCCGTGGTTGGCTCGAAACTTTCAGTTTCGCCTCCACGACAAGTCGTGGTTGCCTCGAAACTTTCAGTTTCGCCTCCACATCAAGCCGCGGTTAGCTCGAAACTTTCAGTTTCGCCTCCACAACAAGCCGTGGTTGGCTAGAAACTTTCCGTTTCGCCCCCACAACAAGCCGTGGTTAGCTCGAAACTGAATTCACAACCGAGTGTATTATGCCGGAAAAATCCATCTTTCTATCTTCGATCGAACGATGGCGCCATATGTGTTCTGTCAACATACGTATACACATGCTCGTATATAGAAAAGGGCAGTTGAAAGTCTTTTCCTTGAAGACATATGTATATATATGTGCATATATATATATATATATATATATATATATATCATGTACATATACTATATATATTTCAAAATCAAAATGAAAAGATACCATGGAGGAAGAAAGATTACGTGAAATGAGAGGGAGTGACCAAGTTTCGATGGATCGAGTACAGCATTCAACCAAGCAAAAAAAGGGTGTTGTAAATTCTTATTATATGTAAGGAAAACAACACTTAATTAGTCCCTCATATTTCTAGTAAGGGGCAAGTTCAAGTTCGCAAATCAAACAAGCTGTAAGGAAATATTTTTGCACAAAGAAAAACAAAAGAAGGGGTGGTTGTGAAACCTCGACGGAGTCAGAGCAAAGAAAAAAAAAAGACTTTCAATTAGGTCCGAACTCCTATCACGAATGAGCTTTATACATGGTGATTTGAAGTCAAGGAGATACAAGGGCTACATATATGCTCTACGTGTATATGGTATTCATATATATAGAGGGCACTTGAAAATTTTGCCTTGAACCTATAAGTATATAGGCATATACCGTATATATATATAGATTAAAGTTCAATAGTGGACAATTAAATATGAGTGAACAAGTGAACAATTGTAGGCCTTTAGATGCTATTCCAATGGATGGTCCAGATTATATATAGAAATTTGGCCCAAATTCAAATTTGAACCTCATCCCTTAATTATAGGGAGTGTTAATTAATTTTTGGATTTATAGAAAAATCACAAAAAAAATCCCTTAATTATAGCAAGTGTTGCTTAATTTTCAAATTTCAACTCAATCTCGTAATTATAGCAAGTGTTAATTATATATTGGATATTCACACGTCTTGTACGAATTATTAAATATATATACATGTTATAGTCTTGTTAATACATCCTGTGATCATTATATACACTATATTTACAGTCTTGTAATTTTCGGATTTATAGAAAAATCACAAAAGGAATCCCTTAATTATAGCAATTGTTAATTAATTTTCAAATTTCAACTCAATCTCGTAATTATAGCAAGCGTTAATTACATATTGGATATCCATATGTCTTGTACGAATTATTAACTACATACACATGTTATAGTTTTGTATATACATCATGAGATCATTATATACACTATATTTACAATATTCTGGCAGAATTGATTAATGTACGATTAAACATATGAATACAATAGATTTCATACATACATTTCTCAGGTTGTTATATACAGTATTATTGTACATATATACATATTGATCTGTAGAAATAGGTCACATAAACAATCTAACCACAAGAAATTCTGTATATACATGCCTTACGTTTTCATATACAATATTACTATACACATATACATCTTGATCTGAAGAAATAGGTCACATAAACAATTCAACCACAACAAATTTCGTTTATACACCCCTCAGGTTGTCATATACAATATTATTGTACATATATACAATAATTGGCAACGTGGTGGTTGGTGATGGCTTTGGCGACGTGATGGTTCAATGTGGTGGTTCTGACGAGACCTTCCAGCGAATTGGTGGTTCTGACGGCCGGCACAATGGTGGTTCGATGTGGTCGACGCAATGGTGGTGACCGGCGAAATACGGTGGAGATATACTAAATCAAATCAATCATATACATAATGAAAAAATTATATACATTCCTCGGGTTATCATATACAATATTATTGTACCTATATACATCTTAATCCGTAGAATTAGGTCACAGAAACAATCAAGTGGAGACAAATTTCGTATATACATTCCTCGGGTTGTCATATACATTATTATTGTACCTATATACATCTTGATCTGTAGAAATAGGTCACGTAAACAATTTACACAGAAAATCACGCCATATACTAAATCAAATCAATCATATACATAATGAAAAAATTATATACAAAATTACCTTATGCCATATTTATACGATTAATAATGCGCATCATGGTGGTTCGTGGTGGCTTTGGCGACATTGTGGTTTGATGCGGTGGTTCCGATGGGGGGTTTTGCGCAATGGACGACGAACCACCAGAATACAAGCCGGTGAACCACCACGACGACGGCGAATGGGGATTGCGAATGGGCGCCTGCGCAATGGACGGCTCACCACAATACATGCCGGAGATCACCACGATCGGTTCTGCGTAATGGACGGCGAACTACCGCAATACAGGCCGGCAAACCGCCACGACGACGGCAAATGAGGGACTGCGAATGGGCAACTGCGCAATGGACGACGAATAACAATGGAGGACGGCGACGTGGTGGCCGGCGAAGTGGTGGAGGCTGCAATGGAGGCCGATGATTTTTGGGAGCGTCTCTTCTGGATCTACAATGGAGCGTAAATTCTGATTTTACAGAATTGTATTTATGGTAGTTATAATTGGTAGATGATGGAGAAAATCTCTCCTATTTAAGATTTTTTGTGATTTTCTTATTTTTGGATATTGTGGACTAATATCTCACCATCCATTACAAATCTCATCCTACGGATGAGATTTGTTCACTTGTTCTCTATAGATGGTTGTTAACTATAGAACCTACCTCTCTCTCTATATATATCAAATCAAAATTAAAGTGGAAAAGGGCTTACTAGCTAGTACGGAGAAATCAGCATACTCGAGCGTATTGATCCTCTTGACCTCGTCGGAGCCGAGACGTGCCTAGGACTCTCCAGCTTAAGTACCTAGTGATGAGCCAAAGTTTGCCGCTATGTAAATTAGAGGCTTAACAAGAATGCTCTTAGATGAACATTCTTGTCAAAATATAAGAGTGTAGTGCTCCTCCTCCGCTAGCTAGTGGACTCCAAGGTCTTCTCATGCATGTGTATGTACACTAAGGTGAAGAAGAATCCCACATGCAAGCTTTAAAGCAAAAAATGACAGCTTGCTCAAAACCCATCATACAACTAAGCAAAGACTTGACGCCATTCAAAAGGCTACGTAGGTAGCTCGATGCCATATATCGAGTACAGTCGCCAAATCTCAAATCAAAAGTCAAATTTCAAGAACTACGTAGACTTGATTCCGTCTCAAACGGATACGTAGGAAATCCAACATCAAGCTCATCAGCCTCGGATTCAGTCGCATGTCTAAAAATCAAAGTCAAACATCTATTAAGAACTACGTGTGATTTGATCCCCTTCAACGGGGTACGTAGGAAACTTGACATATAGCCAAACGCTCATCGAGTTCAATCAAAACCTCAAACCAAAAACCTTAGTGTGAAAGTTAGATAACTCTTCATAGAAGGTGTATCTTTTTCTTTCCACGCCATGCAAATGATAGTGGAAACGAGTTTAGACAACCCTTCCTAGAAGGTGGGTCTAAGCTTGTTTCTCTGATGTATGGAAAGTCAACCCCAAAAATGTTCTCTATGTATCTGTATTATTTTCAGAGTTGTAAGGATGTACAAATAAGGGTCGAACTTACAAATTATATAAGATGTGTTTGTGCATAGTTGTTTTATTTTAACAATTTTTGCCTAACATTGATATTATATCCTGCATATCCTTGTTCTCTATGCTAATTCTAGGTTAATCGTCCTTGCCTAGGGTTATAGAATTGCTTGGACCGTGGACTTGCGATTGTTAATGATCAGGATAGGAATTAACCATAGGTGTGAATGAAATCAATGGATGAATCTATGATCGAGTGATTATTAAAGAGTGGATCTTTTGAATGAACTTGTTTCCCATATTTGTTTGTTTGTTATTTTCTTTCTTAGTTTAGATTAGCTTAGATATCTCTTTGATTTCCCCCCTTATCTTTGGTTGGTAAATATATCAATACTAGAAGCCATAGTTCTCTTGGGTTCGACCCCTTATTTGCTTACTATACTAGTTTGTAGTTTGGGTTATTTATCTTTGATCTTGGCACGACGACTTTAGCCGAGTCACTTAACCTCAAGGACGTCCACACACTTGTTGTCCTTTTCGTCACTAGTGTTCCTGAACACTTGGACAAATTTATTAGAATCAAAGTGAGTTTATCATATCAAAACTGAGGGACGGTTGTGTGGGCACAATATCAAGTACAAGAGCGTCCTTGATATCGTCCCAATAATTTTCCCCTTTTTGATGATGACAAACTCTTAGGCAAAATAGTTTTGACATTGGAACTTAGCATGCATGAAAACTTAAGAGCGTTCTCTAAGACTTAGAGGAAATTCCATAAGCACAAGTTTCCAGCCTTCGATTCTCTAGCATTTGGATTTTAGGGAAAGAGTAGTGTCCTAGAATACTATCTAAGCGTTCTCTTGTTTATTCTAGCATGGCGTTCTTTAGACCTTTCACTAATAGTTCCCCCTTAACACTTGCTTATTCTAGATAACTAATATATAGCGCATCTCTGCAAAACTACACTTCCCCCGTTTGGCATCATCGAAAAGAATAACAAGTGACTAAGGACGGTGACATAAAAACATAATTATAGGCAGTGGAACGCTTAAACAATCAAATGCACGCAAACAAAGGAATTGCCATTCAAAAGAACTTGAGAGTTAAGATTATTAAAGACCAAGATCCAGTGTTTAAAACAAAAGAAGCAAAAGCACAAAATATGAGGGATTAAGGTGGGAGGGACGGAGATCAATCAGAACGTCTACTGGAGGACTCTTGATAGAACTTCAGAAGCTTCTCATGGAGTTCCGCAGATTCTTTCAGTGTTTGGATCAAGATGCACTGGTTGTGGAGAATAGCTGCCATGAGTTCTTGAGTTGGATACAGCTCAGGGTTCTCCGGAGGAGGAATTGGTTGAGGACCAGTACTGCTAGAAGGAGCGTCCACATGAGGCAAGGAAGGAGGAGAGTCTCGCCTCAACATTTGGTCGAGGACATCAAAGTTGGAGGCGTCCTCTTGACCAGTAGTTGTGAGTTGTCCCTCAGAAGCGAGACGTTCTTGTTCGGCTTCTTGAGTTAGCCGTTCCTGTACGTTCAACCTTCTTCTTTGCTTCAGCCTCAGCCTCTAACTGCTTGCGGATGGACGGGAGCTCTTCTGAATTTCTGATTTCGAGCAGTCCTTTCCTCTTGTCCCAGTTCATTTCCAGCACTTCTTCTTCCACAGAGTCATCATATGCGTCCTACTGTTGAAGAATTATCTTGACAAGCCCAGGATATGGCAGAGTGTGCTTCTTCCTTCCACACTTAGCCATATGCGCCATTGCAATTTGAGGCAAGTTGATACGACGGCGAGAGAGAAAGGCGCCCAACAATATGCAGTCGTTGGTTTGGACAACACTTTTCTTCTACTGCCTTGGCACAATTGCACGACAAATAAAATAGTGAGCGATCGCCCCAACTTTTGAAAGGACGTGCGCTACCCTGTCGGTTCCATAGGGCTTCTTGCCACAGAAAATCCGTTCTAGCAGTTCATCGACCTTGTCGTCCTCCATTTCAAAACCATTGACGGGCAGAGAACTGAGAGCATTGGACGGTGGCTTCTTCTGACCAAGTCCCATATACGAGCGGACTGTGCGTTCTGTAATAGAAGCCGGCTCTTCGTCAATTTTGAAATGCAAGGCGCCTTGCTTAGACTTGAAGCGCAAGGACTTGAAGAAGGCACGGATCTGGTCATTGTGAATTTGAGCAGGCTGTAGTCCCAGATTTGTCCAGCCTTGGAAGCGCAACAGATCAAGAAACTCATTGACATCTTTATCATTGAAGGACGCGAGCCAGTCCTTTGTGTATAGCAGGGGACCAAGAATATTGACTGGCTCGTCGTCATCTTTCTTCTTTTTGCCTTTTCTCTTCGAAGAGTTAGGCTCATCATCTTCATCATCGTCGTCGTCCTCTGCTTCGGACTCATTTTCAGCGTCCTCGGCACCAGCGTCCTCTGTGCCTTGGACCTTTTCAGCAGTGCCACCAGAGGCGGCATTCTCAGAATCTTGATGAGTCTGTTCCTGGGACGGTTCACCTGCGTCTTGAGCATCAATACTCTTTTCAGTTGGAAGCTCATCGTCTGTAGGGGGATTGGATACTTGGGTTGGGGAGGGTTGGTTTTGGGAGATTAGTTGGGGGTTAATGATTGGAAGGTTGGGGATTTCATAGGGTGGGACTTCCACGACATCACGCGCGAGCTCATCGTCCAGACTAAGCTCGGCGTCCTTCCCTTGAGCGACCTGGTGCACACCAGCGTCCTCATTTACTTCAACATTTTCACCAGCTTCATTCTCTACTGCTGGAGCATTCTCGACTCCTTTTGCCTCATCATTGGAGTCTCTAGTAATATCGATCAGTGGGGAGGACTCGGCAGCAGGCGTCCCTTTCTTTCTATTCTCGGAGGAGCTAGAAGAGGAGGAACTGGACGAGGAGATGTGCTCTGGCTCGGTGACTTCAAAGACAAGTACCCTAGGAGCTTCTCCAGCCTTCCTCCTTTGGAAGGTGTGCTCAAGGGCTGGACGACCCTCAGCGTGCTCAGGCGCCGACTGATTGTCTCTTTCTGAAGAAGGACAACGAGACTTAGGGGTTTCGGGGTCCTTAGGAGGTGAAATGTGAGCGGGGGCAGAGGGAAAGTTGGCGAAGTTTAGAGGTGAAGGACAGAAGGTAATGAGGACCATGTCCTTGGGATTTTTATCTTTAGGAGAGGGTGGGGGAGTTCGTAGTTGTTCGATTCTTATGGACGGAGAGGGAGGGGCAAGCTTTGACTTTTTGGAGGTGGAGGACGGGCCTTTTGTGGAGCTTGGCCTTTTTGAGGAGGGGACGGTAGATGACTTAGCCTTTTTGAGAGGCCGTTTGTCATGAATCTTTTTGGAGCGTCCCTCAGACAAATCTCGTGGGAACTTTTCCACGATTTTGGTTTCTTTGGAGGAGGAGGGTTTGGAATATTTTGAGAGGGGGGACGGGGGAGGAGCAGGGCGTTTAGCGGGCAAGAGCTTTTAAGGAGTTTGTTGTGGAGGTGGGGTGGGACTGGGTAACCGGTTCCCAAGCATCCGGAAAGCGGGGGAGTTCTTAGGGTACATGGGGAAATCCGAGAGGACAGCGTTGTGTAGGTCAAGGATAAGGTCAAGTAGGGTTTGGAGATGCTCAACACTGTATTGGGAGATGAATAGCAAGTCCTCCATTCTGCCATCTTGATCTTGGTAATGATATTTGTGAAGGGTGGGAAGAATGAACCTGTTAATGAACGTCTCATAGTTCTTCCTTTTCTGAGCATCGTTCTTCACATCATGTTTACCCATCCATTCTCTGATCAGCTTGCATAGCGTCCTTGGCTTTTTGTCAATAAAGTCCAGCAAGGATTCATCAAGTTTGATCTGCCTTGGCTTCTCAATGGTGTGGGACTTTACCAACTTTCTTTTCTTCCCTCCGGTGGAAGCTCCGGCAACGTCCCTTAGTAGTTGAGACATGATTCTGATGAGATTGTAGTGAGAGAAAGTCGTCGGAATCTTAGAGAGAGGGCAGAGCAAATTTGAGAGCAAGGAAGTGGTTGAGAGCAATAAATGAGGGATGGAGACAAGAGAGAGCTTATATAGAGGGAGCAGGGTCACGCTGGTAAATAGTACGCTGAATACCTGTGCAACACGTGGTGAAACTTCCCCCTTAAGATTTGGACGGTTACAACTGTCTTCCTCAAACAAGTTCAAACGTTCAAATTTCAAACCTCACGACGCTTCACCTTCCTCAATAACCTGAGCAAATCTCAAAACTAGCGTCCCATACTGAATCATACTGAGCAACTGGCTTCCCTTCTACCTTAACACAAAAACCTCTTTAGCAAAGTAAGAACCTGAGCAGACGTCCCTGAGATCACCTTTCGAACCATTTGAGAACCAAGCAAGTACGTGCCGTAAAAAAATATGAAGCTCATAGGACGCTTTTGTAAAGTTCTCGGCTAGGGTAGGCTTAGAGTTCCCATCATTTCGGCTTATGATGTGGGTTGGGTGATCAGGGGTACTCTTTTCAAGACAAATAGAGAAATTGAATGGCGTTTCAATGTAGCATACACATGAAGTTTTAGACTAGTGTCCTTGCAAATATAAATTTAATGCATGAAAGTCCTTAAACACTTAGAATCTACTAAACATAGCCAATCATTGAGGGAATAGTAGAATGAGACTTGCTACTTAAAAGTTATCATCCCCAAAAACAACTTGAGATGCTCAAAGGGACATCTATCAAGCGCCTTAGTGAAAATATCTGCTACTTGGTCCTCAGTCCTCACATGCCCCATACTAATAAGTCCTAGTTCAACATTATCACGCAGGAAATGATGCCTTATATGAATATGCCTTGTGCGAGAATAAAAAACAGGATTCTTAGCAATTTCAATAGCACTTGTGTTGTCACAAAGAATAGGAATAGTTTCAAGATTGATACCGTAGCCCTCAAGTTGATATTTGATCCAAACAACCTGTGAACAGCACGAGGCAGCAGCAACGTACTCGGCTTCCGCAGTTGAAAGCGCCACAAAGTTCTGTTTCTTTGATCCCCAAGAGACTAAGCATGAACCAAGAAATTGAGCTATTCCCGAAGTGCTTTTTCTATCAATCACATGACCAGCATAATCAGCGTCCAAGTAGCCAACAAGCTTGAAGGACGTCTTCCTTGGATACCAAAGACCGAGATCGTCACGTCCCTTAAGATATCGAAAGATTCTCTTGACTTCTTGCATGTGGGACTCCTTTGGATTCGCTTGGACGCGTGCACACAAGCAAACGGCAAACATGATGTCTAGACGGCTTGCGGTCAAATAAAGCAAAGAACCAATCATCCCTCTGTAGAGCTTTTGATCAACGTCCTTCCCTTGTTCATCTGCGTAAAGACACGAGTTGGGAGAAAAAGGAGTGGCAACAGGCTTGGACGAATTCATGCCGTACTTCTCGAGCATCTCTCGGACGTACTTTTGTTGATGAATACGCGTACCTTCCTTGGGTTGGTTGATTTGAAGCCCCAGGAAGAAGTTAAGTTCTTCAATGAGTGACATTTCAAACTCGCTACTCATCAAGGACTTGAACTCATCTACAAGTTTCATGTTGGTACTACCAAAGACTATGTCGTCAACATAGACTTGGGCAATCAAAATGTCCTTGTGGACTTTCTTTGTAAACAAAGTTTTATCAATTTAACCTCTTGTGTAACCATTTGACAAAAGAAAGGACGCAAACTTGTCGTACCATGCACGAGGAGCTTGTTTGAGTCCATAGAGAGCTTTGTCGAGATAGTACACATGATCTAGGTGAGAGGCGTCCTCAAAGCCAGGGGGCTGAGCAACATACACTTCCTCCTTCAGTTTCCCGTTAAGGAAGATTGTCTTGACGTCCATTTGAAATAACTTGAATCCTTTGTGAGCGGCAAAGGCAATAAGGAGACGGACGGCCTCAATTCTAGCAACAGGTCCAAAAGTCTCATCATAGTCAATGCCTTCCTCTTGGTTCAATCCTTGAGCGACCAGTCTTGCCTTGTTCCTTGACACGCGTCCACTCTCATCAAGTTTGTTTCTAAACACCCAGCGCGTCCCTATGATAGTTTTGCCTTTGGGACGAGGGACGAGAGTCCAAACTTTGTATCTTTTAAACTGATTGAGTTCTTCTTGCATTGCTTGAATCCAGTCAGCGTCCTGGAGTGCTTCCTTTATGTTTTTGGGTTCCACCATAGACACAAAGGCGTTGAAAGCACAAAAAGCTAAATTTGCACTCTGGGACTTGCTTGCAGCCGACCTTGTTTGAACTCCTTTAGAGATATCTGAGACAATCTGAGTTGTTGGGTGATCCCTAGAGAAGCGGGACTCCCTTTGAAAGAGTTGAGCAAACCTTGGATCAATATCACCATCAGAGCCATCATCTTCATCTTGAGCATCGTCCTCAGTGTGTTCCCCCTCAAAGAGAGCGTCCACACCATGGCGTTGCTCACCTTGTTGACTTGATTCGGCCACATCTTGTTGAACTGGAGATTCACTATGAGAGGGAACTCCTTGATCAACACTAAGAACATCCACTGAGACTTCTTCTGGATTTGCGTTGGCGTCCTTAGGAACATAGTACTTTCTAGAGGACCAAACGTCAACTTCATCTTCAGAGTCGTCCTGTTGTTGTGAGGAAGAGCGTTCTTTCTTACTTGGTTTGTCTTTATGAGAAGAACTCTCTTTGAACACAACATGAATACTCTCCTCAAGCTTAAGAGTCCTTTTGTTGAAAACTCTATAGGCTTTGCTTGTGAGGGAGTACCCAAGAAATATGGCTTCATCACTCCTTGCGTCAAACTTTCCAAATCTCTCTTTGTCATTGTTGTGAACAAAGCACTTGCATCCAAAGACCTTTAGATAATCAATGCGAGGCTTCCTTCCATTCAAAAACTCATAGGACGTCTTCTTCAGTAGAGGACGGATCATGACACGATTGATGATGTAGCATGCAATAGCAATGGCTTCGGCCCAAAAATACTTGAGGACTCCATTTGTTATTAACATTGTTCTTGCCATATCCTCTAGCGCCCTGTTCTTTCTTTCCACAACACCATTTTGTTGAGGAGTCCTTGGAGCTGAGAAGTTGTGGGAGACGCCATGTTGATCACAGAAGTCCAGGAACTTTGAGTTTTGGAACTCCGTTCCATGGTCTGATCGTATGGCTTTCAAGTGCATCCCTAGAGCAACTTCCACTTATTTGATGAAGATTTTGAAGGCGTTGAAACAATCTGCTTTTGACACCAAGAAAAGAACCCAAGTGAATCGAGAAAAATCATCTACGAGAACGTACATGTACCTCTTTCCACCGTAGCTCATCGTCTTCATTGGTCTACAAAGATCCATATGAATAAGTTCCAAGGGCTTCTTCATACTTACTTCATTCTTGGACTTGAACGATGTTCGTGTTTGCTTCCCTTTGATACAAGCTTCACACTGTTCAACTTTCTCATGATCAATTCGGGGAAGTCCCTTCACAAGATTTCTTTGGTGTAGCTTGAGGATTGTGCTTAGTCCAGCATGAACAAGATGTCGATGCTAGAGGTCAGCATCCTTAGTTGAAACAGATAGACACAACTCAGTAGCAGGCTTGAACTCTTGATTGAAGATGTAAACATTATTCTGGCGTACTCCTTTGAGATCAACTTTGTTTGATTTCTTGTTGATAACAAGGCATTCATTTGAGTCAAATGTGACTAGGTTTTCACCTTGATCACACATTTGAGAGACACTAAGGAGATTAAAGGCAAGTCCCTCAACAAGACTCACATTTGATGCTTTGATTGACGAATTCGGAATTGCAGTTCCCGTCCCTTTGATCTTTCCTTTGCCCTTGTTGCCAAACGAGACAGTTCCTCCCGTGACACTATTTTGGATAGAAGTGAGATGGATCTGGCTTCCTGTCATGTGATTTGAGGCGCCACTATCAATGATCCACGGACGCCCTCTCACTCCCACCTGTCAAAACAAAGTTAGTTTTTGGCGACCAACACCTTGCCTGGTTCGTTACAATAAAAGAACTCTGGTTCTAGCATGTAATCATTTATATTAACATCATTGGATGTAGCATGCTTTCTAAATGAAAGTCTTGAATGTCTAGGACACCTAGCATTTTTCTTAGGAACAGACTCATCATTTTCATTTCTAGTCCTAGCATCTTTTCCCTTTTCAAGGTCTTCCTTCATTTTAAAGCAATCATACTTGTAGTGACCACCTTGTCCACAGTACCAGCACGTCCTATAATAATCACCAAGGTAATATTTCTTATTTGGACGTTTGATTCTGTTTTCCTTCATTTTCTCTGGGTTGTAGACTTTAGACTCTTCTCCTTTAGCAATTCTTTTATAAATTTTGTGGCTGGTTGAGTTAGTGTAGTAGTCCTTTTGTCTTTTTTCTCCTCTTTCAAGAACTCTAATACGTTCCTCAAGGTTTTTAGTCTTCTCCCTTTCAAGTTCTAGCTCAGAAGTTTTGCTTGCTTCAAAATCACTAGGGAGAGAGTTCCTAGAGTCAGATTCGTATCCTAGTCCTCTTTTGGCGGGGACAAAAACTACAGGTTTTACAACTTCTGTTATAGGACTCTAAGGTTTGCGTTCTCAAGTTTAAGACACATGACTTTAGTTTTTAGGGACTTGGTTTCTTCAATAGAGGACTCTAGTTGCAAAGACACTGTACTACAGTTCTCACATTCAACTATGATGTTTTCAGCCTCAAGTTCATCAAGCTTCTGTTTCATTGAATAACTTTCTTGCATGATTTGAGCAATAAGTTTAATCAGCTTTGGTTTTGAACACTTATCAAGAGAACTTATCATTGAATCATGAGTTACCTCTTGTTCAATTTCAGAGGCGTTCTTCTGAACAACTAAAGCGTCCTCCACAGCCATATAAGCATGATGTTCAACTGCCACTTCATCCTCTGAATCAATGTCGTCCCAGGCACTTGTCAAGGAAGCAGCCTCAAAGGCACTCAGCAAATCCTTCTTCTTCATATCTTTTGAAGACAGTCCCGATGTACATTTCTTAGCAAAGTGTCCTTTCTTGTTGCATTTGTAAAAAGTAAGTTCCTTCGTTTCAGCCTCAATGTACTTGGGACTCTCTTTTTGTTGTAAGGCATCTTTGACTTTGAGAACGCTTTGTTCCTTAGCCCAGGAACGGAGAGAGTGGTGCAAGAGAGCAAGTTCTTCCAAGACATCAAGCTGTTCCTTTGACTTTCCTTGATTTTCTATCAAAGTTTGAAGACACAAGTTCTCACGATGATCTTTCGTCTTGGCTTCCATCATCAAGGCTAGATCATTTTGCCGACGAAGGTACTCTGCATACTCTGGCGTCCTTGAAGCCAAAGCAAGATCTGTTTGAGGATTCCGTCCTAGCTCAGCCATGTCTGAGTTCCTTCTTGCTTCATACTGCCTTAGCTTCCCATAGATCTCTTCCATATCAAGAGTCTTGTTGGCCTGATTCTCTTTAAAGGTAGTCCTGTCAAAGTTCCATACTCCTGTTAATCCGTCAATTAACATTTGAACTTTGTTCCTCATTGAGATTTCAGCCTCTGGGATTCCCAAATTCTTCAATTTGGTGACAAGAGCTTCAAAATGGAAGGAGTAGTCCTTGATTGTTTCATTTGGCAGCATTCTGAACGAGTAGAAGTCCCTCTTCACTTCTAGTTGAACGTCCTCTTTCATCTCAGCAGTTCCTACGTGGTACTTCTCAAGTGCTTCCCACTGTTGCTTGGCTGTAGGCAAATTGCTAACTCTGGTACAGTGTTCTAAAAATCGGTCTAGGCGCCCGCCTAGGCCCCGCCTAGGCGCTAGGCGGTGCCCCACCGTCCCGACTAGGCCCTAGGCGGTCAGCTAGGCGGCTAAGTGGGCTAAGCGAGCACCTAGGCGGTCTAGACGGGCGCCTAGGCGGTGTAGGCGAGCGTCTAGGCGGCTGGGCTAGTTGGTTAGGCGGTCTAGGCGAGCCCCTAGGCGGTTGAGCTAGTTGGTTAAGCGGTCTAGGCGGGTCCTTAGGCGGCTCGGCTAGTTGGTTAGGTGGTCTAGGCGGGCCCATAGGCAGCTTAGATGACCTCCTAGGCGGGCTGGGTGGGTCTAAATTGAGGCTAGATGGGGCTCTAGGTGTCAATTTATACATAAATATTAAGATGAGATTGTTCTTTTATTTATATTCTCACCAAAGAAGAATAATAATCTTATATTTCCAATAATTTACAAATCCGTCTAGGCTCCGCCTAGGCCCCCGCCTAGCCGCCTAGGCGCTAGGCCCCATCCCACCGCCCAGCTTCCGCCTAGCGTTTTTTAGAACACTGCTCTGGTAGCATCCCTTTCACAGAGGGACGTCTGTAGAAAGCATATCGCCTTTGCGTTCGTCTCCATTAGCTTGAATTCATCGGGACCCCATACTTCCTCCTTGCCTTCCATGGCAGGTGGAACTTTGAGATCACCGGTCTTGATTACTCTCCAGCATTGATAATTCTGACTCCTTACAAAGTTCTCAAACCTTATCTTCCAGCGATTGAAGTTATCGTCCGTTAGACGCGGAGGATTCATGCTACTGATTCCAATAGGTTCCATGTCCATTTTCACCTGCAACTCAACAAAAATCTAGAGCGCCTACTCTGATACCAATTGTTGGATCGTTAGTATGAAACGGGACGTCCTTTACTCTAGTAAAGGCGTCCTTGAATGAGGCGTCCTTACTAAGTATTAAGGGCGTCCTTGAAGTGCAGCGGAAAAATAAACTAAACAGGTGAAATAATAAGTAAGGAACACGTCAATTTATAGGGGAACCACTCAAGACCAAGTAGTCCTTGAGTGTAAACCTCTACCTCCTTGGAGGATTTTCGAATAGACTTTTCCTTTCTTCTTAAGCGTCCTTACAGTTGTACTGGCGAGTTCTTTACACTTCTCTGACACTTAGTGTACGTCCTAAGTCCACTAGTAAAGGACTCCTCTAAGCGTACAACTTAAGCGAGCTTAATGTACTAAAGGACTCTATTCTCACGTCCTACAGTACTTCGTAGGACTTCTCTTTTCTTTTGTTTTTCTTGTTTACAAACACGTTGTGATTTTGATTACAGACTTCCACTCGATCAAACACTTAGTCTAGAAGAGTTCTTGACTTGTTCTTCGTGTTCTTGATCGAGGTTGCTTTCACTCTGATTCTCTCTGAAAGCCTGAGTCACAATAAATGCCTTGGGGCTATTTATAGGACTTGGGGAAGGGCGTCATTCCTCTGGAAGATCATGCCCTTCGTGGACGTGGCTACAGGATCTTCCTCCACATGGTATGGCGGTGATGAGGGAAATTTCTTGTATCCAGCTGTGTTGGACTCTGCTACAGGATCGGCCTCCACGTGGTAATGAACTCTGCTACAGGATCGGTCTCCACGTGTCCCGGATGATCAAATGTTGTCGAGTGATGTCATCCTGTCGGGTGTCGAGTAAGGACGCTTTGGAGTTGAAGCTCGCGTTCCTACTTGCTTGGGACTGCGTCCTTGCTCAAGTAGTCACTTCGCTGGTCCTTGCTCCTGATAGCTAGCGGCCCTTAACCTCAGGGACGTCCACACACTTGTTGTCCTTTTCGACACTAGCGTTCCTGAACACTTGGACAAATTTATTAGAATCAAAGTGAGTTTATCATATCAAAACTGGGGGACGGTTGTGTGGGCATAATATCAAGTACAAGAGCGAGGGTCCTTGATATCGTCCCAACATAAAGCCCTAGAAAATTAGAAGAGAGGAGAAATTTTGACCTAATCATAGTATCAAAGTTATCTTCGACTCTTCGTACACCACACTCTACAAAGTCAGGTACTGATAATTGGGATACACGATTTTGCCAAACAGCTTCATGTTCCCCAAACATCCAAAAAAATGACACTAATTAGCAATAACAAAAGCCGAAATCCATGAGCTAACAATCCAGTCCAAGAAAGGTTGATATCTTCAAAGGCAACATTAACGATCATCTCCTCGTCATTGATCAATGAACGTAGAAAACCTCGATTATCCACAAAACCCTATCAATCCCCCCCTATGCCAACACTCGTAGGCCAGAAACACCTCAACAAATTCGCCGATCTGGAACTCACGATTACCACAACCATTGGTCAACGAAAAAACAATCGGGCAGAGGAACGAAGCAAACGAAAGAGAGTAAGACCCTAAGAGGGAGGATTCGGGACATAAGGAAAGAAACGAGTGTAAAAGCAAAATAATGAGTGGAATGTTGAGTGGCGATAAGGATGCTGAGAAGTAGAGATGTGGACTGTGAAGCGAGGAAGATGACACAGGAGGTGGAATTGGAAAACAAGGAGGTGGAGATGGAGAGGAAAGTTGAGTGAACAGGTGCAACGAAGGAGAAAAGAGCGAACAGAGAGAAGGATGAGGTGGAGGGAGCCAAGAACGTACGACATGGATCAATCTAAGTTAATTGGAAAACAAAAATACAGGAACCCGTAAAACTGTTTTTGTAAAGTTGTTTGGAGTGATCAAGTATCTTAGTAAACATTGTTTTTTTATAAATTAACGGTCAAGTATGTAAACCTTTCACTTAGTAGATGGATATATAGTAGTGTAGATGTAGATGGATATATTGCATATAATAAATATTTCATGACATACCAAGAAACCCGTAAAACTCACTTATTTTTAACAGTCATTTGAGGTGGTCTTCTAACATACTTGTCAAAAGCATAAAATGATACCTTCAACAAAATTTGATAAGCATCCCACCTCAACGGCAGTCCCGACCATATGGAACTATTTATGAAACCAATTATGTACCAACCTTATAAAAAGCCATGTGAATTTCTTTATTAAATCCTCAATTTTAGAAACAAAACCATAAAATCCTAATGACTCTTTATTGTAACTAGGCGGTTGAGCCCGTCCATCAAATATATTCTTAATAAAAAGATTGAAACATTGTTATGTAATTTGGTGATTGAATTTGTGTTGACTTATTTTATAAATTTACTATTAGAGAAAAGGGGGAAAAATGGAGAACTGTCAAGAGAAAAACTTTTAGGCTGCAACCTACAATCATTAAAGAAATCAGGAAGTGAAAAATAATATTTACCTAAAGTAATTTTAGTAGACTGCAACTTGCTATGTAATTTGATACTTGATCTCCAATGGAATCAGGAGAGGAAGAAAAAAGATATCTAGACTTAGATAGAGAGTAGGAGAGAAAAATGAGGAAAGAGTTGATTTTGTTACTCGTGAATATCTCTACACAAACTCAACTGGAGACTTATAAAAGTTTTCTCCAATTTATACGAAATTACCGATAATGCCCAATACTTTCTAAAACCTCTCAAACTGACCCTGCATTACATTCCCCCTCTTAAAAGACCTAATCCCTGAGGTCCTAATTTTTAAAAGAAGGAAATTGCTGCAAAATATGCGCTGCAGTTCTCAAGTTTATTCTTCAATAGGCAAATGAATCCATTTGAAATCCATACTGATATGGGATCACCATTAGGCATACACTCTCCTGTCAAGTATCAGGGTAAACCTTGGATAACGTGTTGGGTCTAAACTTGGCGGATCCAGAGCTCTACAATGACGATTATTTTAACCAGGTTCATCTCATCCTCTTGCGTCCCTTACCAAGCTGGCCAGATTTGAAGGAAAGCTAACGCCTTCCCGTATGTATCCGCCCTCTCCTCATCCCGTTACGCGTTATCCTTCTCCTTGAGCTCATGCAAGAAGGCATTGTCTTTCTTGAGCTCTCGAATTGCTCCCTTTCGTTCTTCTTTGAGCAGTTTCTTCAGCTTTGTCGTCTCCGCATGTTCACGGTTTGAATCATAATCTCTTCCCTTTATGAAACTGTACATCCATACCACAACAAATACATATTTTTTAAAAGGTAATTTACTAATTTCTGTGTGTATACATGACAAATATTAATCAGAATAAGAATCTTACTTGTCTTCATATTTCGGTTTCAGGAGTGTATTGTTGGTGGCTTCTTCTTTGCCATTTGAATGGGTTGACGAAGGTCATAGTGTTCGTTTGTTAGGCTGTTATACCACCCTTACCAGGTTGACAAGGCCTCTCAGTGTATCCATCAAAGGGTTGTTCATGTTTTGCTGCTCAACTAATTCAACCGACAACTTGGAAATTGGCATGAATAATCCAGGAAAAGCACTGAGTTTTCTATAAATATCAACAAACCCTCTTAGAGTTTCTAGCACAAACATGAGTATGTTGGCCCTACTTATGACACACTTCCAAGCTCCACCATTACCATAAGACCAACCCTAAACGCCAACATCATTAGCTGCACAAAACTCAATCAGAACCAAATCCAAAACTACCCAAACACCACAAACTTCATTCCATTGATAAGCTTCGCAAACCACATTGTAAAGCACCAAATTGAATTAAACAAACTCCTCCAAGAAAAGTTCAGAAAATTTCTAAAACCTCCAAGATAGAGTTGTTACAAAGGGGGCAATTCCCTCTTTGAACCCACAACTCCTTTAAACGCATCCTGCAAAACGTATGCCCATAAGGTATAAACGCTGCTCCCTTGTGCCTAACCATACACACACAACAAGCCATTCCCGCCATTACAGTTCCTCCATTCTTCTCTTCCTCCTCTTCTTCTTCATCAGACTGATTCTCCGGCCCCGGAAACCCAGCCGGAGATCCCGTCGACTCCTCCAACACGTCCATCAACGACATTCTCCCCGGTTCCGGACTCAAGACCCTAACAATCTCCCTCTCCGCATCCAATGCACCGAAAAGTCTCATTCAGCTACTCCTCTGAATCTGATCTCCATCATCCACCCGATCAGCCTTCGCGCCAGAGCGCGATCAACGTTTGAATTGTTGTTTCGCCGAAGCCTTAACCGCTCTTTGATCGTCTTCCATGTCCTCCAGCTGATCTGATGAATAGACGGAGTTTCTTCCGTTCGAATGACGTCGAAGAGAGGTCGGGCCGATTACCTCTCATCGTTGAGGACATCAGCTAGGCGCACGCCGGCAATATTGCGCGGGATCTGGTTGTTCTCTGTGTAATCGCTGGCTAAGAAGGATTCGCGCAGAGTTGAGCGCGAACAGAGATATGGGAATTCGGAGGAGTATGGATGTATATTGTATTGTGAGGGCGTGGCTTTTGGTTTACCTAAACTGATGAACAAACTAATGCGTATAATCAATTACGGCAAATCTGGTGGGAGGCGAAGAAGCTACAACCGATGCAGATGCAGGAATTGAATTGAGCCCAACTAATACATGAACTGGTGGAACATTTACGGTTTTGAGGATTCCAATTTGGGTTAAATCGATAGTGCAATTGAGATTCACTACAGCAGAATTTCAAGGGTTTGGAGGATGGAGAATTTGGGGTTAAATTGACAACATTTAAGTGTAGTGGATTTATGGAGTTTTAAGAGTTGTCAGCGAAGGCAGACAAAGCGAAAAAACGAACCACAGTAATCAAGGAACATGAATAAGAAGGCAGCCAAAGAGATGAAAAAAACCACTATTGAAGACTAATTTGTCGTTAATGCCAATGTTATCAGGATCGAGATCCTTGGATCGGATCGGATCGGGTACCAGGATCGGATCGTAGAATCGGATCGTTAGGATCGTAAGATCCTACTAAATTAATGAAATTATGGAAGGTTTAATGGTAATATGTTATGTATTAATCAAATATTAAAATAAATCATTCAAAATACATACATATTATTTATCAAATACTCCATGTTAATTACATTTCTAAAGAGAATGAATCTATACATAACATGAATTGTACACAAAGCGAATAACAATAATCGAGTCCAATTTATTGAATAGCTACGTTCTTAAGAGTCATATATGTTGAATCAATAAAATAATAATAATAATATTTTATCAACGAAAAAAAGCAGTCAATTATTTTCTCAATATTTAGATATGTTGATTTCAGCATGAGGTCAGAAGCATATAAATTTAAAATTTTAATTTAATTTTAAATTAAAAATGGAATCAATTAAGAATAATCTAAATGTATAAGTTTAATGAATTTAAAGGTGAAAATAGTCCAAAATATTTAAAATAATGACTTCTAATTTTATTTATGTGATTTAGTAGGATCTTACGATCCCACCTACGATCCTACGATCCTACGATTCTATACGATCCTATACGATCCTGTACGATCCTACTTGCGATCCCATTTCTTACGATTCACTACGTACGATTTGAGTCGTTTTGTGAAAATTGGATCATAGGATCGTAGGATCGTAGGATCGTACGACTAGGATCGCGATTTTGATAACCTTGGTTAATGCTAATAAAGATGAGTGGAAGGAGTACTTATGTTTTCAAGAGGAAGCTAACTTTTATAGTATTATAGAAGATTAAGAAAATCAATTTTGCTCAAAAAAAATTAAGAAAATCAATTAGGTTTTATTTTCTCTCCTTGTTCCATCTCCACTGTACTGCCATCTTTCTTCAATTCCAAATTGGACCCTTTCCATGGAGGTCTTCCTCTTGCTTGGCTCACATCCTTCATCCTTCACATGGAATTTCTAATATAAAAATTCAAATTGATAGTGCTTCTATCCACCGATAGTGTCACAGAAAGATTTGTGAAAATTAGGGGTTCAATCCATTTATCATTTATCTATTCCTAAAAAGAGTTGCTAATCAGTCGGTTTATCTATGGTCAATTAAAACTCTCTTATCATTACATCATCAATTTTGGGATCTTACAGTTAAGAGGTACAAAATAGTCAGAAGTGTGGAAAAATGATCGTCATGTTCTGTACGAGTTGTTAATCGATCGCTGTTTGATTGAAACCTCATATGCCTTTTTGATTATGAGAGAGGAAAACAATATAAAGTGTATATCTTAAATCTTTAATTTGAATAAGATTTGATTATGAGAGAGAGACAAGATAAGTGAATATCTTAAATCTCTAATTTCAATAATATTTTTGTTTGTTGGCTTTTATTTTGGAAAAGATTTCGTAAAAATAGTCTATATGGCTTTTTATAATTGGTGGCACAGGAATGGTTTCATGTTTTGTTTCATATGATCCGGACTGCCTCAACGGATGTATATTTACGGATGTAAACATTCACATGCATGCCAAACAACATAAGGTTGCAATGCACCTTGGTAAAGTTGATAAATTGGCCTTGTAATAGCATTATGTCTTTATTGACTTGGACATATACCATAGCACTTGAGAGATGATCAATAATACGAAGTAATCTTTGAACAAGCATATATTCGTGCACTTCCTCACGATCTTGGTCAATGTAGGTTTGACACCTTATTCAGCTTGAAGTCGGTGCTTGAGATAGAACAAGTTGACAGCATATTGCGAAATTGAGCCACAACCTCCCGTATGAGACCATTTTAGATCATCCAGAACTTAATGTTCTCATCCTCATGGATGCTCTAGGGCATCCTCCTGAATAGGAGGCACCCTAATTTTCACCTAATCAAAAAAAAAAAAAAAAAAAAGAAAGTTGACAGCATATACATACACCGCGTTTAAACGCAACCATCCACTCTCCCCCATACACGTAAGTGGATCGTACGTTTTCATTTAAGATTGAACCCGTTAACAAACACACATGTCCGATTCTCTTATCTATAGTAATATACTAATATGCATGTGATCTATATATGAAGCAATATGCAATTTCCATTCCAATTGTTGATTATGAAAACTACATACAAAAACAAGCGGCACACTAGAAATCATTGGATATGATGAAGCCTATTTGTTTGTTAGGTCTAGCGAGGCTCTTTTGTCACTAGAAAGAGTGGAAGTTGTTGACCGGAAACAGATCGAATAGTAATCTCATCCTGAAATTAAATTGTACAGCTAGCTGTTGGTATGTTCCTCTAATTCAGCTCATACCAAAATAACAGCTAGCACCACCTTATCAATCCAATGAAAGCCAAGTATCTGCTAACGAGTAATGAGTGGATGTATAGAAAGCCTATATTTCAAGCATATTAGAAGAAACTAACATATACTCGTCTGTTTTAAGTTATGTACTTAACATTATAAGGCTATTTCTACTTGTCCTATATATGCATCATCATCCTCAGCAGCTGTCCTCTATGCATCATCATCTTCACCTCCGTTGTTAATTTGCTGGCATTCATCAATCCACTCGCTGTAACTGCAACCACAAAATCGCCATCACTCAATAAATTGAATGCATGATTTGGAGTCGGACTAACTGAAGTAAAGAAAGAATGAAACAATGTGGCAGCTTACATGTCTATAGGTTCGGTCAATGCTGCGTAGCCATGAAAAAGGAACGAATTAGTGCCCATATTAATTCCAACACTAAAGATTTTTAGAATCGATATTGCAACCAATATTATACCTGTCACAGTTGTGCTAAAACTCTCTTTGCAGATTCCACATTCAGCTTCTCCGATTCCGTGCTTCATATCGCTGTCAGAAACACAATACTAAATCATAAGCGAATGATCGAGATACAATTAAACTCCATGTCATATCAAAGTCATCGTTGCATTTGACACTTTAATTATCGTACATCAAATTTTGACCCAGATAAGTAACTCATGAAAAGAGATTTGAGTCATACTGAATGCATCAAATATAAAACTAGAAGTTTCATCCTCAGATCATGACGACTTACATACGACACTCGACGCTGCTTCCGTGATTACAGAAAGGACAACTAAACACGGTGTCAAGCTTGTCCATCCTCTTCTTTGGCGGCGGCTTTGCTCTAGACTTCCTTTTCCCCATATCTCGGGATCTCCTTTACCTCACCTTCACAGATCAAGAACCAACTACTTAGCTTTGGAAGACTCTTGGCACAAAATCATGCATATACTGACCAATTTTCCAAATCAGGCGCTGCAGAGCCTATACTCAATTTTGATTGTGCAATAATTCAAACCATTGGGTAAATTATGCCGTCTAGATTAAGAAAAAGCCAAAAGAACATGGCCATCCATCAAATTAACTACATCAGTAAATTAGAGTATGTTGAGATATTACTCCAACAAACAGGAAAACAACAGTTGTAATTCCCGGGGAAGCTCTAAGGTAACGCCAATATTTAAAGTAGTAATAAACCAATAAGCCAATAAGCCCTAAATCTAAAAACCATCTTATTGGTACAAGTCAGAGCAATAGGCAGGATTTCAGACTGTAGAATATGTCAAAAAACAGCATCGTTCAATCCAAAGCACAAATCCCATTAGCTATGAAGAAACCCTAGAAAATTAATCCGAGTCGCGACATCTCAATGGAAACCGTATTTGCGAGAATATCTTCGAATTAATATAGAATTAGCGAAGAATTTGAACAAATTCGAAAGCAGATGATCAAATACCACGAACAAGTAAGATGCCAAGTTTCCAACATACCGACGAAAAGACCAATTTTATTATTTTAACGAAGAATTACGAACATCAAAGGACGGATTCTTAATAAATCCCTGCTCATCGAGGAAGCATAATCGAATTGATAAGAGCACATAGAAGGAAGCATAATCGAATTGATAAGAGCACATAGAAGGAAGCAATTGCGCAAAGAGAAATCAGAAGATCAAAAGTCATGAAACACGAAAGAATACCAGCATACCTATGCGAAATGCGATAGAGGAAAATCGAGGGGATGCTAACGCGAATTAGAGAAGATAGTATGCAGAAGGGACAACGGAAAAGAAACCAAGCAAGCGTTCCTCTTCAACATGATGTGTACACCCCTATTTATAGACACGTTTCATGGCGGCAAGCGGTTTCCCGGTAATAAGCCGGGGTTTTTTTTTATTACAATGCTGTATTTTCCAATAAAATTTTAATATCAATAGTTATTTATGGAGTATAATTTTGGAATCTTTTATCTGAGTTGCCTTAATTTTCAAATTGAAAACTCCGGAGTATGAAAGATATAATTAGTTTTTCTTTTTTTAACACTGCAAATATTAAAATTGAAAATATTAAAGGGATAAAATGCAAATATTAAAAGTAAACTCACTTGTTCGGGCATTGAGAATAGGTTTCAGTACCATTCTACAAAATCAGTAGTATTATACATGCGTATTAACTTAATCTGTCGTACCATGCACGATTATTTTACTTAAAAATATTAAAATAAAGTTATATATTTATATGGAATATATTATATAAGTTTTGTTATATGTTGATATCTTTTATCTTTTAAAAAGAGTGATATTGTTTTTGAAGTTCATATAACCCAAAAAATATATATATGACATAATTGTTTCATTCATTTGTATATTTGTATAAAACCTGATAATAAGAATATAAATTGATATTTGGGGAACGCTCCGGTGAGATAACTATTATGGTGCTTCCTTAGGCTTCCTATTAGCCATTGGATTAAAGGGGATTAATGGTAGGAGATTATGGTCCATAATAGGCACAATTTTGGTGGTTACCATAATTAAAAAGACTCCTAAATTATAGGGATATAGCAGCCTAAATTACGAACAAAATCTGGGAAGATTTGATCAAAAAACGGTTATTCAAATCAAGAAAAAAACATAATTTCCATATTGAAAAGCAAAAATTCGAGTGAAATGATCTGCAGAAATTACTCGCGGCCACATTATACTAAACCCTAGTTTTTGAGTTGAAAAAGTAATGTTGAAGAGTTGAAAAAGTAGTTGCATTATACTAAAGTACGAATGAGTTGAAAAAGTAATGTTGCATAGTTGAAAAAGTAATGTTGCATAGTTGAAAAAATAATGTTGCATAGTTGAATAATAACATGCATGCTACTTTACAAGAAAATGTAATATTGAATAGTTGAAAAAGTAGTGTTTTATAGTTGAAAAATAACAATCATGTTGCTTGACAAGCAAAATTAAGATTTAATAGTTGAAAAAGTAATGATGTACAGTTGAATAATAACAATCATGTTTCTTTGACTTTGTTTGACTAAAACAACAATTTCAATATATTGCAATGAATTTTTCATTATTGTGTCTAACATAGAGTACATTAACAACGGGATTGTGTTCCCCTCCTTTAAGTATAAAAATATTTGAATTTTTCAAATTCCTGTATTGACATATTCATTAGATATGATAGAACACAAAAGCGATTTTTTGGGACGTTACAATGACTTTTTCATAACTACATATAAAACACGATTCATTTATAACAATCTAGCGTTCTCCATCATTGCTAAGTTTAGTCTTTGAATTTTTCAAAACGTTGTATATACTTATTCATTAGCTTGATATACTAAAAGCAAATTTTTCAATACATCTAGTGCTACGTATTTGTCATATGATCATTGTGTTTTCCTATTCTCCGTCATCTTCCTCAGTTGAGCTTGAGCTATCGTTATCTTCACTCTACAAGATCAAAAAGATCGACATCATCGTCCGACTCGTCATGGTCCCTCATTCTTAGTCACTTTGATTGCTTCATCTTAGAATGGTCATCTCTGCGGCCTATACAAAATGAAGAAAGACAGACCTCCTATGAAGTGAAACAAATGTAATTCTCATTCTATTAAAATACACACATAAGAGACATAAACATCACTATTGAAAAAGTTATTGTTTTGGATTGAAAAATTAAACTTGGATATGTTATCGAACCTCTTATGAAAGCTGCTTGCGATTGAACATTGGACATGTTATTGCGTTGTTCAACAGTCTGACAGCATTCCAATAAATTGTTCAAATTGAGAACATTACATTTTCAACATAATTGTTATTATTCAATTGTATAACATTACTTTTTCAGCTATGTAATATTTTTGTAGTTCATGTCAAGTAACATGATTGTTATGTTTCAACTATACAACACTACTTTTTCAACTTTTCAACGTTACTTTGTCTTGTAAAGTAAAATGCATGTTATTATTCAATTATATAACACTACTTTTTCAACATAATTGTTATTATTCAACTGTACAACATTACTTTTTCAACTATATATTAATTTTCCTTGTAAGGCAGCATGATTGTTATTTTTCAACTATATAACACTACTTTTTCAACTATTCAACATTACATTTTCGTGTAAAGTAACAAGCATGTTATTATTCAAATATAAAACACTACTTTTTCAACTATTTTGCAAAACTTTGTCAACTCAGTTGTACTTTAGTATAATACAACTACTTTTTCAACTCTTCAACATTACTTTTTCAACTTAAAAACTAGGATAATGCAGCGAGTTCTACCATGCTATAATACGATTAAACAAGCAAGAACTAAAAAAAATATGTTCCAACCTCAATGATCAATCGAATCAAGAGAGTAAACAAATTGTTACCACAGAATTATGAATCCAACCTCTCACGAAAGAATTATAATACGATTAAACAAGCATGAACTACAAAAAATATTCATCTTCATCTCGAATCAACCAACTCGAATATGGAAATTAGAAGAACGAAGAATTAAATCTAACCTCTCACGAAAGTACGTTGTTCGTGATTGAACATTGGGATGTTATTGCGTTCTTCAACTACTGTGTTGTGTATGCGATGAGAGGATTGGATGCTACGAAGAAGAAAGCTCAATGGTTTTCTATCGTAATGTGGCCTGCGAACAATCTCTGAAAAAAGAAATCTCGATTTTTTATTTTTCAATATGGAGATTATGATTTTTTCTTGATTTGTATAGCAATTTTTTGGATCAAATCCCTACAATTAAGGGCTTTTTCAATTATGGTAATCACCATAATAATCCTCTATATCCCCCAAAATCATGTCTAGTGTTTACCCAAATCCTACCATTAATGTTTTCTAATCCAATGGTTAATAGGAAGCCTAAGGAAGCACCCTAATTGCAAGCCTCTCTAGAGCGTAATTCTTGATATTTTACTTACAATTTTTATCATATATTAATAACGACTATCATAGATGTAAACATAATTAAAAAAAATTCATCAACTGATAAATTGATAAAGTTTATAAAAATTTAATAGAAATTGTCGGAAACCACAAATTTACTTGTATTAAAGAAAGAAGTTGAATCCAATATTCATAGCTTTTCTTAATTTGTTTGTGAAAGATTTTTCCCTATAATGCTTTAACAATTAATAATTGACAAAAGCTTTATCTTATAAGTAGATAAGAAGAAATTCAATAGGAAAACCCTATGTAATTCGAATAATAAAAATTAGTTTTTTTTAATATATGAGGTAGGGTCAAAATTAATGTGGTGGTTCAAAAACGACCACTTGTATGTTTGTATTAGGAAAATAAGGGGCGTTTGTATAATTTGAGAAAAATTGTGGGATTATTTTGTAAATAATTAAAAATTATGAAAAAGATGTACGTTATTAAGATATAAATCGAAATTATTATTTGGCTAAAAAATCAAATTTGTTATCAAGATAGAAAAAAAATCAAATATAATGGGTAAAAAAAGTAGATCATCTAAATATAGAAAATAATTAACTTAAGCTTTAAAATGCTAAATTTATTCAAGTAAATCATATAATAAAGTAAAAAAATTAGTCTTTCTATTAAAAACTAATTTAAAATTTTATCTAAAAAATTCTAAATTTAATTGAGTAAATCAAACATAATTAGTTCATAGTAATTATATTTCGAAAATTCAAGATATATAGTAGAGTCATGTTTTTCAATTAAGTGATATATTAAAAAAAAGATAAAATATCTTACATGTTGATACCAGGAACTAGGGTTGTCCAACGGGTCGACCCGACCCGACCGTAACCCGGTTTACGGGTTACGGGTCAACCCGTCGACCCGTAAGTTAAAATTTTTCGACCCGAGACCCTACCCGTAACCCGGTTTACGGGTTACGGGTTTTACAGGTCGGGTCTCAGGTTGACCCGTTTGACCAGGTCAAAACGGGTTAAATGACCCGTTGGACCATATGATTCTCCATTTCCAAATGTTTCGAACTCTTATCAATTCTCCATCAATCAACATTATCAACCATATATACCAAGCAATTAGCAAGGGAATTAGCCATACAAAAGCAAGATTAATTAACTGATTAAGTCAACTTTCTAAGCAATTTTCTGATTCGGATGTTTCAACTTTCAACTGTTCAACATACAAGCGCAATTAATCGGCGAGCAACGGGAAGGCCACGTCTGCAGCAACGTCGCCGGCGAGCAACAGGAAGGCGCCGAGCAAGAACCTGCAAGTTATGGACGTCGGGAATCGGGTGAAAGGTTTTAGATGTGTATGAGCGGAATTTCAGAAACAATTTCTTGCACCTAAACATGGATCTAAAGCATTCTTGATTAGAGACAAAATTAGGGTTAGTAGAATATCTCTTGATGCGTGATTAGGGTTCTCCCTTCGAGAGATAAAGCCTCAATTTTGACTTCTCTAATCAGTCCACACGAGCACGGGATCTGGATCTACTTCGCTTTCGATTGCTAGATCGAAGTGTCAAAGACTAGAAGAAAAGTAGAGAAGAGAGCTTTTTCTGTTTTACGTAAAAGGTATGAAACCCTAGCTCTCTTCTTTCCTGTAAAAACCTTATATATTTTTTCTCCAAATAAATATATCCTTTTCTTATTGGCTGACTTTCAACCTGCTGATCTAGCCCATCAACTCAATGTATGTGACCTCATAGGACCCGTTTATAATAACTATGGATTAAACTATTTAATCCATTAATCGTAGTTGGTTTCTAGCAAAACACTACGACTCCTAAAATAACCGGATTGAATCTCTTTATCAACTGTCCTATTCCATGTTCGGTAATTGCAACTTTTATTAAAGGACACAATTCCTTTAATCTCCCACTTCTCCTTGAAAACAAGTGTGCAATTTTAAGATACCTTTGTCTCTTAATGTCTTATTTGATGATATGCTGACATTCATATCTCTCATCAAATATGTTTCTTGAATACTTGAGTTCGAACTATCAAATAACGAATGATTACGATTAATCCATTCGAGCATGGCCATGCATTTTCTAGTTCTAGCTCTTCAAGTGGCCTAGACACCATTCCTTTTCATGCATCAATGTATACATGAATAAGGAGGACAATTCCAATCTTGTATGACTATGACTCCCACTCAACTTTTGGCAATCCCAATAATTGCTTTGACAACCCTCTTTTACGGAGAGCGTTTAACAATATCAAAGACATACCAATCATCAACTAGGAAACATAACATACTCATGTTTAAGGAATCCACCAATCGTGGATCAACTTCAAACTCCACAATCCCTTTTGGATAGTCTTAAGGTTGGTCTGTCCGATATGTATCATCTATACATATCTATGTAATTGACTGGACATCTCTATGTCCCCATAGCACATGAAACCTTGAGCTATCAGTCAACATACAATATAGTTGTAAATGAAATTATCTATGTCCTATTTAATGATTCAAACTATGGACGTGCAATAATTCATAACTGTAGTCACTTAATGGGGTTTCATTCACCAAAACACTTAAGGTGAGCCCATTTACGAACTATAAATTATTCGGACATATTATTCAATATTAATTAATATAATATATAAATAAGAATGAAATATCATATATTATCATAAAGTCAAACATAACAAGTGTCTAACACTAAACAGAAATAATGCAATACAAGGCAATCTCACAACCATTCACCAATGTGTTTGAGACCCTTAGCCTTAGTGTGACTATCATGCTTAGCCCTAGGCATAGGCTTAGTCAAAGAATCTGCAATATTGTTTTTTGTATGCACCTTACACATCTTGATGTTACCTTCAACAACTATGTGTTGAGTAAAATGATACTTCCTCATAACATGTCTAGATTTGAAATTTGAATTCTACATATTGAACTTATCAAGAATCTTATCCATATAAGACCCTGACATAGTACCAACAATCTCTAAAATCTACCCTATAGATTTTTATTCCAAGTATGTACTCTGCCTCTCCCAAGTCTTTCAGTGAGAAACTTTTCTTCAGCCATTTCTTAAAGGACTCTAGCATTGGAATGTCATTCCCAATAAGCATTATGTCATCCACATACGAGACTAGGAAAGCCACCTTACTCCCACTAAACTTCTTGTATACATAAGGATCTTCTTCACATCTAATGAAATCAAACTCTTTGATCTTTTCATCAAAACGAGGATTCCAACTCCTAGATGCTTGCTTAAGCCCATAGATAGATTTCTTAAGCTTACATACCTTCCTAGCATGTTCGGGATTCTCAAAACCCCTGTAGTTGTGTCATATACACATCCTCTTCCAAAATACCATTCAGAAAAGCGGTTTTAACATCCATTTGCCAAATCTCATAATCATAATAAGCGGCAATAGCTAGGATTATCCTTGTGGATCTAATCATGACAACTGGCGAAAATGTTTCATCATAGTCAATACCATGAATCTGTTTAATACCTTTAGCAACTAGTCTTGCTTTGTATACAGATACATTTCCATTTTTGTCAGTCTTAAGTTTGAAAACCCATTTGCATCCTATGGGTTTTACCCCATCTGGCAAATCTGTCAAGTCTCAGACTTCATTTTCAAACATGGAATCCATTTCAGATTTCATGCCCTCAAGCCATTTCTTGGAGTCTGGACCTGTCGTTGCTTGTTTATAGGTAGTAGGCTCACCATGTTCTAACATTAGAACATTAAGGCTTTCGGTCAAGATGAAATCATCATATCGTCTTGGTTGAAACCTTTGCCTGTTTGATCTACGTAGGAGTTCAACTGGTTCAACAATTGGGATTTCAGCATGTTCCACAACTATTTGTGGATCTGCTTCTTGAGAAATTTGTTCAGGTTCTTGGATAACATCAGATCCTTGGCCTTCAAACTAATCCATCTCATTCTCGACATCAACTATGTCATCCTGTTGTTGTGTTTGTTGCTTTTCATTAAGAACCGGTTCAAGATGAATATTTCTCCCACTTGACTTTTTGGAAATAAACTCTCTT
Source organism: Polygonum aviculare (assembly GCA_934048045.1). Lineage (NCBI taxonomy): Eukaryota > Viridiplantae > Streptophyta > Magnoliopsida > Caryophyllales > Polygonaceae > Polygonum > Polygonum aviculare. The sequence continues at coordinate 19,170,253 of OW204025.1, read as the reverse complement.
TCCAAAAAGACACTATCCCTTGCAACAAACACCTTTTGTGTAGTGGGATTGTAGAAATAATATCCAAAACTACTTTTGGGATATCATATAAAATAGCATTTGTCTGATTTAGGTGCAAGCTTATCAGTTTGTAAACACTTTACATAAGCTTCACATCCCCATATTTTCAGAAAAGACAACTTTGGAACTTTTCCAATCCATATCTCATATGGGTTCTTGTCTACATTCCTTGACGGAGTCCTATTTAGTGTAAATACAACAGTCGTGAGTGCATATCCCCAAAAGGATACCGGAAGGTCAACAAAACTCATCATAGATCGAACCATGTCCAACAAGGTCCTGTTTCTCCTTTCAGACACACCATTCAATTGTGGTGTTCCTAGAGTAGACAATTGTGTTACAACCCCACAATTTTTCAAATGATGATCAAATTCATGGCTTAAGTATTCACCACCATGATCGGATCGAAGTGCTTTAATCCTTTTACCAGTTTGAGTCTCTACTTCATTTTGGAATTCCTTGAACCTTTCAAAGGCTTCAGATTTATGTGAAATAAGATAGATATACCCATATCTGCTCATGTCATCAGTAAATGTAATAAAATATCTATAGCCACCACTAGCTTCTGTACTCATAGGCCCTCATACATCAGTATGTATTATGGCCAAAAGTTGTAAGCTTTAAAGTAAATTATTGCTTTTCTTAAAAAATGTGTTAAGAGCTAAAACGACACTTATTATGAAACGGAGGGAGTACTAGTGACAAAAAACATAATAAATAACTTAAGCAAAACTTAAACAATTCATCTCATGAATGAACCATTCATATGCAAGAATTGAAATCATATTATAAAACAAGCATATAACTATTAGAAAATTCATCTCATGAAAGAAAAAACTAGCATATGAAAATCTTGATTCAAAAGAAATTAATATATAATATTAATCAAAATTAATCATCAATGTGCATTTAATTGGACGAAATTGTATGATCAAGATATAATATCAAATATTTTATCTTATTTTAGTGGGACTTCCTAACTCCTTAGGAAATTATTATACTAGATAATATCATTATATCATCTAATTAAACTGATAAGATCTTATCTTAAGATATATTATAGAGATCTTAATTTCTTATATCGGATCATGACTTAGTCATTATCTAAATTAACATGAGACAAAAGATAAAATTACCAATTAATTTATCCAATTGTACCCATAGAGCACTAGATCACAAAATCTAATTTTATGATCATAATATATACTAAAACTCAACAATTGTATACATTATACAAAGTATTCTCGTTTAATTAAGAAAAAGTAAACCAAAACAAATTGAAATCTAATTTCAATTTTGTTACGATTTTTACTGTACGATTTCTCGTGTGCATGTATATCTATAACATAATTATACACAGTATAAAAACAAGAATCCTGTGAAACTAATTTCACATGTACAGTGCAATTCACACAATTCTCTGTACAAATCAACGTTCTTGTCGTGTAGATTGTAGGAGGCTACGTCAACTCTTTTCCCTAAAACATCAATATGTCTCTTCAAATGAAATTGCTCTGGAAAATAGATACGCAACCACAAAATGTATGGGTCAAAGTAATAACTGAAAAATATCTAACTACGGACTCCTTTTTTCGCTATCATAAAAATAATTGTTCTTGGCAGTTTGGCAAGCTAATGAATCTTAGAGCTTTATTCTCTAAGGGCATTAGATGACTACTAGGAAATGGTAAAACAATCAAATTCTGGACAGATCCTTGGTTACCAAATATTGACCTTCTACCCTTTATCGATTCAGGGAATCTGACTCAAAAAGTCGCCAGCTTTATCCTTCCAAATAGGACCTGGAATAGTACCCTCCTCGCTCAGGTCTTGCCACCCCATATCGTTGATATTATCGTTCTAACTAGAATCCCTATAACAGATACCGAGGATAGACTCATCTGGCTTCCTGCTAATGATGGTATTTTTTCGGTTCAATCAGCAAACTCACTTTTAGCATCTCCACAAAATACAAGTATTAATGAATTTGATTGGATTTGGAAATCAAAATTACCACCTAAAATAATCAACTTCCTTTGGAAAGCCTGTGCTGACTGCCTCCCGACAACAGACAGATTAAACCGTTTCTATCATTCAGTTCCGAATCTATGTTCCCTTTGTGAGCTAAATGATGAATCCCTCAATCATTTCTTTTTCCAATGCCCTTTTACAAAAGCTATGATTTTTCGTCTTCAAAAACTATTAATTTATTCTTTTAATCTTACTACGAATTATACTTTCCAACAAAATTTACAAGAAACAATGGCCAATAATCATCACGCCACGTCACTAGCTTTCCTATGGTGGTTTGTGTGGGCACATAGGAATGCTAAAATTTTTGATCCAACTAGAATTAACCCTAAAAACCTTCCATCCAACTCAGCTTTCACAAGAGTCCTTGCTTGGGAAGGCTGCTGTTTGAAATCTCATAGGACCTTTAATAAACCAAAAAGGAAAAATCACACATCTTGGAAAAAACCACCTCCGCAGGGCACAAACTAAATTTCGACGCTTCTAGACTCAAAACAGGAACAACCCATGCCGGAGTCATCATTAGAGACCATTATGGAAATGTCCTTTCTGCGGGACAGCAGCAACTTCCCTCTATGACTATAGTACAAGCTGAAGCTTCGACCTTACTTCATGCTATCACAAAAATAGACCTTTCTCACATTCACAATCTTATAATAGAAGGTGACAATCTTATTGTTATTAATTCTTTGAAACGTCTATGGAAAGTTCCTTGGGAAATTCACTCTATTATTGAAGACATAAGAAATTTGATTTCGGCTATCCCCTTTGTTATTTTTTATCATTGTTTCAGGGAATCAAACGTTGCTGCAGATTTCCTGGCAAGAAGACACGTCAATCTTCAGAGCTTTAATGCAGCCTTGCCTATTCATGCTTCGTCCCTTCCGTCTTCTCATTTGTCTGTAACACAGTCACGGTGTTTGTTGAGTCAACAACCCGCGCTGTTTGAATTATTAAAGATCATCCGTCACGATGATTTAGGTTATCCTTGTAACTTAAAGGTGACCTAATTTTGGCTTGTTCGAGCTAGTAGCTCCACAATCAAAAAAAAACTCTTTTCCCTAAAGCAAAATTTTGGAGTACCATTTAAACCATGCCACATTACAATGATGCCATCGGTACACAGTGCAATTCAAAATTGCCCACGGTACCTTTAATTGAGAATTCAAATCCACGTCAATATACAGTTGAAACTCAATTCAATTGTACTGTATAGCACGTATCACGCCACCAGTATTCTTCGTACTCAATACGAATCAGAAATCCAATTTCGTTCTCTTGACGCGTATGGATTCAATTTAATTATACAATGTACCGATTGACCAAATTCAGTCCAATTAATCAAAATCCCAATTTTAATTGAGCATAAAAAATTATATATCACTGAAGGCTCTGATACCACTGAAGAGTTTGAATCAAAATTTGCATCAAGAATAAAAAATTGCATCAAGAATAAAAACCTAAATCTTTGATCCAATCAAGAGATGCTTAAAGCTTTGATACCACTGAAGAGTTTTAGATGCGTATAAGCGGAATTTCACAAACAATTTCTTGCACCTAAACATGGATCTAAAGCATTCTTGATTAGAGACAAAATTAGGGTTAGTAGAATGCCTCTTGATGCGTGATTAGGGTTATTCCTCTGAGAGATAAAACCTCAATTGTGACTTCTCTAATCAGTCCACACGAGCACGGGATCTGGATCTCCTTCGCTTTCGATTGCTAGATCGAAGTGCCAAAGAGTAGAAGAAAAGTAGAGAAGAGAGTTTTTTCTGTTTTACGTAAAAGTTATGAAACCCTAGCTCTCTTCTTTCTTGTAATAACCTTATATATTTATTTCTCCAAATAAATATATCCTTTTCTTATTGGGCCGACTTTCAACCCGCTGATCCAGCCCATCAACTCAATGTGTGTGACCTCATATGACCCGTTTATAATCGCTATGGATTAAACTATTTAATCCATTAATCGTTGTTGGTTTCTAGCAAAACACTACGACTCCTAAAATAACCGGATTGAATCTCTCTATCAACTGTCGTATTCCATGTTCGGTAATTGCAACTTTTATTAAAGGACACAATTCCTTCAATCAGGAGAGAGAACCTGTGAGCTAGCGTCGCTGAGCGATGGCAAGCGAACGGAGCACAAGGACGTCGGGGTTGGGACGAGCAAAGAGCGGCGCCGATCTCTCTCGGTCGGGACACAGGGACGTCGGGGTCAGACCACCGCCACAAAGACGTTGAAGTAAGCCACCGATGCCAAGTAAGGTTGAAGGAGATGGAGAGCGGCGCCGATCGAGTAGGGTTTTTGTCGGTGAGTGGGTGAGGTCGAAGTCGAAGAGCGGAAGAAGGGTTTTGGCCCTTTTGGAGATTTGGGCTTACCACTCAACATTCAACCAACACGCCCAACACTAAAACTCTTATATAAAATTAAAAAAAATATTCCGTAACCCGCCCGTAACCCGTAATCTCAGAATTTTTGACCCGAGACCCGACCCGTAAATTTACGGGTTAGGCACCCGACCCATAATTTACGGGTCGGGTTGGTCCGGGTTACGGGCGACCCGGACCATTGGACAGCCCTACCAGGAACCGTCACCGCGTTGAGCACATAGACGGTGGACCCCCTCCAAAACAAATTCCACCAAATGTCCACCCGACGGACGGATCGTCGTCATCGCGCTATGGGTAGACGGTGTTCCTTCCAAGTCAGACATCCCAAACCAAGCAAGTGTTGAAGCCCCGCGGCAATGCCTTCGGCGCGTTAAGGGGAGAGACGTCCCGTCCAGGTCAGAGACGTACCATCCAGGCAAGTGGGTGGGCGGCAACGTCCCATCCGTGCAAGTGGGTAGGCGGCACCGCGGCCACCGCCCCGGCGGGCCAATGGGTGTGCGACACATACTTGGGCGGCACTCGTCCCACATCGGCATTCCCCTGGATCTCAGTCGGGATCTCGGCTATAAATAGCGAGCTCTGTGCATTGAGAAGAGGATCCGAAACCTCGTGAGCTAATAATAAATCTCGAGAAAAGATCCTTGTTGTAACTCGATACAATTAGCGCGATAAAGAGAGTGTTACCAGCAATAAATATATTTTAGCTGTTGACTAGGTTGAAACCGAATCTCACCACACATATCGCGTTCGCAACACATTGTGTTTTTGAGCTTCAACATTGGCGCCGTCCGTGGGGAAGCTCTCAAACTAAGCAAGCACCGCGTCAGCTACAAAGAGATGGATGCTAACAGCAACAACGCCTACTATGCGGATGGGGCGGCCTTCGGGATGCAACCACCTCCGTAGTGGTACTACGGGTCGCCACCCGCGATGCCTCAGGCCGCGCCGGTGCCTGGATGGGGTCCCGTTGCGCCGCAGCCATCGCCCATGCCGGGGTGGAACCCGGCCTTCCAGCCACAAGTCCCCTTCCATGGGTACGTGCACGCGCAGTACTAGCAGGAGTATGCGCCCGTACAAGAGCCCTACGTGGAGTACTCCACCAACGGAAGCTCCACCGGTCAGAAGGTTGACCAGGACGCTCCAAACACGTTGTCTCCTCCCAACCAGCATTTTCCGGGCCACGCCCCGGCCTATCACTTTGGCCAAGGAGCATAACCCGTGCAACAGGGCCAGGGTGCGTATCCCATGCACCACCCGCCCTACGTGCACGCTTATGCTGCGGGGTACGGTACCGGGCAGGCCTATCACACGCCGGTTCCTGGGAGCGCGTACAACCGGAGCTCTGACGAGGACATCAGCATGTCGCGGAGAAGCTCCCACCGCTCCAAACGCTCTAGCTCAAGGAGCGAAATGATGGTGGACGATCGCGGTGAGGTTTACGGAAGCCCATTTTCCACTTTCATCCAAGATGAGCCCATGCAAAAGGGCTTTCAGAAGCCCTCCATGTTGGCGTTCGACGGCACAAAGGACCCGGGGAACCACGTCAGGCAATTCCTCGCGCACATGACGTGCAACACCTACAACGACGCCATGTTCTGTCGAGTCTTCGCCTCTACACTCAAGACCGCGGGAATGACGTGGTTCACCAACCTCCCGGTAGGCTCCATCACCTCCTTCTGGGAGTTGTCGCGACGCTTCACCTCATACTTCAGCGGGTCGAGAAAGTGCATGAAGACGACGAAGGACCTTATGTGTGGTCCAGGTTGAGGAGGAATCCCTTTCCACTTTCTTCACCCGATTCGTCAGCGCGGCATCGGAGATACCCCACCTGAACGATACGTCCGCTTGTGACATGCTCATCCACAACCTCTGCGAAGGGGCCTTCAAGGTCAAGATGTGTGGGAAGATCTTCCACACCTACGAGGAGGCCTGCAACGCTGTCACCAAGTGAGTCTTTGCCGAGGACGCTGCAGGGAAACCCGCTCAGGACTGCGGGAAGGGCAAGGCCAAAACCACGCTAGAGGCCCTTGCGGTGTCCACCACGTCGTCAAAACCTCAGGGTGGGCAGCGCGGTGGTCATAATCGTTGCGGCGGTTGCCGGGGTTGCGGTCGCGGTAACAACCGTGGTGGTGGTGGTCGGTACAACAATAACGATTACTACACCAGGGCTAACGCGACTGAAATCGGGTCGCACAACGACAGCGTCCAGCCCACGTAGGCCCATACTGTGGCCATCGCCGCTCCAGTGCGGGAGCGGGTAAACCCGAATGGTCCCAATGTCTACATCAACTCCATCGCGGGAGGGTCTACTCTCGCGGGATCTAGCGGCGGTGAAAGGAAGCGTTATGCTCACGCTTCGACTTCCGGAGGTTCTATCAACAGCCTGGGATCGGCTGACACCCCTCATGCAGACATCGTCTTCCAGCCAAATGACTCCCACGAGCTCATCACCCCTCACGCTGATCCTTTGGTTGTTCACGCGGTGATTGCAACCAAGATCATTAAACGAATTATGGTGGACATAGGGGCCTTGGTGGACATCTTGTATTATGACGCGTTCGCTCAGCTCGGGATCTCGGCGTCAATGCTCATGCCTTGCGCCGGGAAGCTCACTTGTTTCTCTGGCAATGAGGTAGACGTCGTGGGGCTAGTCACCCTGGAAGTGACCCTCAAGGACAGTAAAAATGCCCGCCGGACTGAACCCATCGAGTTCACTGTCGTTCGGCTCCCCTCCATCTACAACGCAATAATGGGGCGCACGTCCTTGATGAAGTTCCAGGCCGTCGCGTCCATTTATCACCTGGTGTTAAAATTCCCAGTCAAGGTCCGGGTTGGCGTCGCTCACGGCCAGCAAATAGAGGCACGGAAGTGCTATGAAGCGTCAACTCGCGCTAGACCGGCCGCATATGCCATCTCGGGCGGACCGAGCGCGGAGTTGGACGTAAGACAGGAACGGGAGCACGAGCCCCTCGGGGACTATGAGAAGGTCGTTATCGCCCATTTTCCTAACTCGGAGGAGCATTTGTTTGTAGGAGACTGCATGACCGGAGAGAACGCCGCGAACCTCCAAGAGCTCCTGGCCCGTTCTCGCGATGTATTCGCCTGGACGGTGACGGACCTGAAAGGCGTCCCCCACGGATGGCGCTAATGTTGAAGCCCGAAAACACAATGTGTTGTGAACGCGATATGTGTGGTGAGAGTCGGTTTCAACCGAGTCAACAACTAAAAGATGTTTATTACTAAGAGTCAATGCGAATAGGGTAGTAGTGAAAGATGTGTTTCGGGTTGAGGAATTACAAGTGCTAGTAAGACTCTCTTTATCGCGCTAAGTGTATCGGGTTACAAAAAGGATCTTTTCTCGAGATTTATTATTAGCTCACGAGGTTTCGGATCCTCTTCTCAATGCACAGAGCTCGCTATTTATAGCCGAGATCCCGACTGAGATCCAAGGGAATGCCGATGTGGGACGAGTGCGGCCCAGGTACGTGTCGCACACCCATTGGCCCGCCGGGGAGGTGGCCGCGGTGCCGCCCACCCACTTGCACGGATGGGATGCTGCCGCCCACCCACTTGCCTGGATGGGACGTCTCCGACCTGGACGGGACGTCTCTCCCCTTAACGCGTCGAAGGCATTGTCGCGGGGCTTCAACACTTGCTTGGTTTGGGATGTCTGACTTGGAAGGAACGCCGTCTACCCGTAGCGCGATGACGACGATCCATCCGTGGGGTGGACATCTGGTGGAATTTGTTTTGGAGGGGGTCCACCGTCTATGTGCTCAACGCGGTGACGGTTCCTGACATTTTATTTCAAAAAATATTATTATTTCTATAAGATTTATGTTAATAAGTCATAATTAACTTAATTTTTGATTTCTATCATTATATAAAAATCTTATTAATTATGAAACTATATATGTGGATAAAATATTTCACTTTAGATTCCATATCATATCAAATATGACTTTTTAAATTAATCAAATATACTTTGAAACAAAATGATAGTATTTTATCTATATTATTGATCATGTCCCCTTTTATCTATATTATTAATTATGTCCCATACAGGATACGAGCAATAATCTAGTTTAGATAAAATATGGAATTTAGCTCGGGCTAACAAGTATATGACGGGTAATTATGATAAAATGAGAAAGTAAGTTATTTGCGCTCCAACTCAAAATTTTCTTCAAAATGAGAAAGCATAAATTGTATTTCTCAATTGTTTTAGACTTCAACTCTCACAACTTCTCCATTTTATGTAGATTTTTTTCGTCTGTCTTCAAGAACGAGATGGAAAATGTAGGCAGTAGAACTAAAAATTAGGCCAAAATTCTCCAAATTGAAGATGCATGACTTTGATTTCCATGATAGCACTGAAGACGCCAGAGAGATAAGCTGGTTGGTACATCGAAGAAGTAGAAAACGAGTACGGTATGTGCTACCAAACTATCAAGTTTCCCTGCTCAGTTCTCACGTCTCATTCAATCTCTGATTGCCACAAAACTGATGATAAACTTCGCTTAGAAGTCTACCCTTTGTCAGTACCAAAATTCCAAATTTGTAAAAATCAAATACCTACTTACTCGAAGAGTTAATAAAATGCAGCTTATACAACTTACAACATCATGCAATAGGACGGCTGTAACTAGTGACTTCATCTAGGATAACAAAGATCTACCTTTCACAAGTGACCATCAAAATCCTACCGATGGTAGCTCTTCTTTGATGCTCTCTACTCAGATTGTTCAGTGTCATCGTCTTCGTCAAGGTTCGCTACATCGTTTTCTACTGGCTTTTTCTTTTTCCTCCGCTTCTGTTTTTCTTTGAGCTTTACGCGATCTTTGACCCATCTCTCCCAATCCCTCCTATTTCTCTGGTAAAGCATCATTGCTGCTCGAGCGTCCTCTACCTGAGATTTTTTTTTTACAAACTATTAGTCATACTTCAAACCCATATGACAGACAAACATAAATCAATCACAAACGAAGGTTAGGAGAAACTGACAGGGCAATGCTCTCCATTCTGAATCTGCACCTTGAGAAACTCAGCTGCAAGATGGCGAAGTGCTTTTCGGCGGCTTTCTCTACTCAAAAGGGAAATTACAAAGAGCATGTTTATGATAAAATCACATAATTGCACTTTAACATGTATTGTATCTAATGGAAATATGACTAAGATCCATACTTTAGGAAAGGTGGATATTCTGAGGAGTCCCGTATATCCTTCTTTGGATGAGAGAGTAGCAATGCCTGTATTTATGAATAATAGCTACACAGTAAGGCGATGTTTACAGCAAGAAAGAAATTTCAAATATATCATACTTTGAGACTGAGTGAGATGCTTTATTTTTCATGGAAAATGGGTCAGAGATGCAAACCTTGAGGTCATTACGTAAGGCGTGACCAACGAGAATCTTTCCTTTGATTAGGTCTGCTACCGTTTTCTGAACGACACGGAAATCCTTTGCTGTAATGTCAATCATAACGAACAAGTATAAGCAGAGTGTTATAAACCAATTCGTGGGAATCATGCTGTCCAGTCGGTAGATATTTCCCAAACAGCTAGCATCTTTAGCTTAATAGTTAATTTTATAGAATTACTATTCACTTGCTGTGAATCGAAAAAAAATTTCCAACAGATGAAGAGAAGTTCAAACAAATGAAATCTTGTAAAAGTCAAATGGAGAATAATTTCATGAATTCCTCTTTATTATTTTCCATTATGTGAATGATTGGAGACATAGCAAAACATCCACATCAACTGATCAAGATGTATAGTGCTTCTAAAGATGATAAATTGTCTATGCTTAACTTGTTTAATATCAAATAAATAAGAGAAATAGGCGGATAAACCTTTATACAAATCACGAGGGCGAATTCCACTGATTTGTGTGCGGAAGTCTACAACACGTTCCACAGGGCGAACAAACTCATCATATATGACGTTACCCCACTTATTAACCTGTCACAAGATGATCATGTTCAGACATTGACAGAATATCACAGGAAACATAAGACTTATCGAGAATGTATTCCAGCTATCTTATGAACAATAGCATTGTCATAAACATCACAGCTAATATTAAGATGGTAGCTTCAAACAGATCTTTGACTTATCAACGTTAAATCTACCACATATTCCAGATTTCACATGCTCATATAGAAATACTAGCTAGCCAATCTACATCGATGATAATAATAATAATAATAAGATTCATAAAGTACTATGTATTCCACGTTGTTAACAGCAATCATAAACCAAGTACAGTAAGTATTGAGCACTTCCAATGTCAAACTCAATGAACATGGTCCAAGACAAAAAGCTTGGAGGCCTTCTACGAATTATTATAGTACAAAAGGTTGAAATCATTTATGATATGCATTGACAATAAGGTCAAAGACAAAATTTAGTAAGCATATTAGCGGGATAGATTTTTTGGGACTTCCAAATAAAGCTTGTACCAGTGTGACTCGTCCAAGAGCACTTTTGTTTCCTTGGGAAGTTACTCCAACCATTTCACAATCCATTGCTATCTCCTTTGTGACACTGCCAAAGAATGCCGTAATTAGCTATCCAGGAAGATCAACACACAAGAGAAAGTCCTAGTTGTAATGAGGTCATGTGAAGTTACAGACATAAATATCACCAATTTCTTAAAACAGACTAACAATAACATCAAAACGAATTATTTGCTGCAAACTGAACAAAGATTCTGTTCTACATGCTAAGTAAGTACATATAGCTGATTGCATAGTATTAGAAAATGGAGAACCAAAATGCTTCAGGCAACTTGAAAAAAGCCATGTCAAATCAAACTTGTTTGTTTAAGTATCTATTTCTAATATCAATAGCTTCAGCAAATCCCTTTCCTAATCGAATTAGCAAATTGTAGACAAACAGAAACAATGTCTAATAAATTATCCAACACCATTGACTTTAAGAGGTTAGAACAAACAGGATTTGGGGTGCACTATAACCATGCAGTCATTAACAACTAATGTAGACTCATCACTCATAAAAAGTAGTATCTTTATGGAATCAAAACCAAAGAATGTCTATCACACGTATAGAACAATCTTCTCAATTTGACTACACTCCTTTCTAAGGTCAAGCCCCATTAATCGTATCTTTTAACTGAAAGACTGAAACCATGCATTGTTATATTCAGTGACTCGATAAATTACATAGTTGACATCCTTTTACCAAACATAATTCTCTTGCCAACCTTACATAATCTAACATGAAGCACCTCATAAATTTCTTCTGATTGACTACTGCAGGTGAATTTACAAATACCACCAATTCAATCATCACCATTTGTCAGCGCACTTTGTTATCCAAAAACATTCTGCAATGGAGTTGAGGCCATAAATTCATATGTTGGATAAACCAATGCTTAAAGCTCAATGCTCAATTTCCCCTATTACTAGCATCCCTCGTCTTAGGGCACAATAGTTGAAGCCCCAGAAATGTAGAAAAGCCCCAAAGTTTGGTACTTTATCATTTACAAGACAAACAAACTCCACAACAGACGAGATTCCATCAAGGAAAAAGAACCTGGAATCAGAAGAAGTGGGTATAAGCACATCGGGGAGGAAGCTGGTGGAATCTGAGCTCGGTCGTTCCTTGCGCTTTCCTGCAACAAAATTCGAAGCCAGCAAACAGACGATTAGGCCAAGTTTGAAGAGAAACACACATAAGACTAAGAATAGGGAACTGGAGTAAAACCTAAGATTGAAGGGGCGGAGTCATGAGAGGTTTTGTAGGTGGACGTTTCCTTGAATTTCAAAGGAGGAATTCCGTTGGTGCCATGGGTGTTGAGTTTCTGGCGGACTTGTGCCCAATTAGGGTTCGGCTGCAAGCTCTTTTTCTTCTTCTTCCCCTTCTTCTCAACGCCGCCCATTGCCGTCTCTTCTTCTTGGTGTTCCAAAGAGAGCGCGGCGGCTTTTCACTTCAAAGCAGCAGAGTGGTTCTACATAGAACAAACACGATTCATCTATTTATTTTATTTTTTCAAAAAGGAGTAAATTATAAAAAAAGGCCTCATACTTTAGGCAATTTCCAGAAAAAACACCGATAAAAAGCCAAATTGCACAAACATCCCGGAGGAGGAGAGGATAAAAAGGGGTCATTTTGTAATTTAATTTGTCTGCTGTCGAGTGATTCTGAAGACTACAATAGGATAGGAGGGATCAAAGTTGACAGACAAAGACGTAAGTGAAAAACTTCGCATATAGGATGAAATCAACACAGAACCAAGATGTTGCAAAACACACCTCGTACGAGGACTTTAAACAAAGATTACAAGTAAAATTAAAAGTTTTGTATCAAACTTACACTAAAGCCAGATATGTATGATAGTATGATACTAATGACTTCACTTGCTTCTAATTTGAACTATTTTAAGTGTCAGTATATCATCGCAAAATCCCAATAAACACACATAGCATAATTCCACACTTGACTTAATTATATATATAAAAAAAGAAGCATTTCCATGACCAATTCGAAACTCCACAAAAATACATTTCACCAACAAACCCAAACGTCGATCGAAAATCAAAGTAGATTCAGCACGAAAACAGAAAGCTAGCGACTCCAAACATTCATATGACCTACAACACTGCATAACTACGGACATAAAGTCATTTTACTGAACTGTTTAGTGCATATACAATATAATTTATAAATCTCAAGGTTAATCATGTTTTAAGAGGGTAAGCTCAGCTCGAAGCCGTAAGATATCATCCACGAAATAATCGCAGTCATCACTCATGAATTTGGCCCATGGGACTCGAAGCAGGTCCCTCGTTCCCCGACCTCCGTCCGTGATTGTAAGGTTTCTGGCACTGTGCTTGGTTTCAAACTCCTTAGATGACTTGTTCATCACAGCAAACTTGAGCTCTAAGGTGCAAGTTTTGGTGCCTTGTGCGTTACACACAAACAGACCAAATTGTTCTTGCACATGCGTGCAACATTGTGCCCAGAGGTAAAGCCATTTCCCACCTAGGCAGAATGGTTGAGATTTCAGATGTTTCGATGGGAATAGACTAATCAGCTCATCTTTTTTAATGTCAAAGTGGACAACACAACGAGGCCTATAGATGCGTCCTAAGAAACCGTAACTAACGGTTGCAAGGTCCTTTGTTGCCCATACGAAAGCTCAGCCTTGAAGAAGAGGGCTTCCATCACAAGCTTTGAGACTTGTTCGTGCTCAAAGTCAGGGCACACGAGCACTTCTTTCAGCTTAGAGCTACTCATGTTTGGGAAATATATTAACTGCACTAGACGCTTAGTGAGGATTTCTCGGGGCTCTTCTGGCTCAGTATATGTGCATGGGCCCATCTCAATATAAAGTCATATACATCATCTTCTGAAATCACTTTGAGACCCTCACTCCCCAGAACAACCTCTACCGCACAGAGTGGTAATTCCATCGCCTCTTCTCGGGACCTTTCAGATCAGCGAGTATAATCATTAGTCAATGCAAATCCTCCTTACTTTTTAGAAGAAAAGATAACTTTTTAGAAGAAAGGATAACAAGGGCACACTACTTAGTACTTACTTGGTAAAATCCTGGTAGTGTGATACAATGTAGTGTTTTGATGCATCAATCAACGGCTTAACTATTTCGCTTGCCAAAACACTCGAAGGAAGCTCCAGGTACAGAAGCACATACTCCAAAGACAAAGGAAGCTTAAGCAACCTACGAATTGAATACCTCATACATGAAGTAACCTCAAATTTGTCTGCGGCTATCAACACACCGATCAAATCAGAGACTGAAGTCGCCTTCAGTTTACTTCCATACATAAAATTAAGCAGGTCCATCAAACTGGTCTCCTCTGTTCAGATATAGAATTTTATTAAGGGCTAATTAAAATAACTGAACTCTTTATTCAAAGGAAGTGCAAGAAGGAGCATACCGCATGCATTGATCCTCAAAGAGACATCATTTTTGTGCTGTGATTCTCTCATGCCGTTTTTGAATAACTAAAAATAAATACAAAGTGATGATGATGACATTTGAATGGGAATAAGAAGATGAACAACAAGTCATGAAGAAAACATGTACCTTGTAGAAAAAGGGACTTTTTGCCGCTAGAATTGGAGAGCTCATGTGTAAAGTTACAACTTTGGCACCATCATAGGACTCTGAATCTTTACCATGATCTGCATTCATGGAAGAAAACCATTCATGATATTTCTCTCCACTGAGATTCTTGCTGGAACCAATAGATTCGTCATTCGGTATGATTTCAAGACGGAGGGCCCGATCAGAGAAATCAAAATCATTGAACGCAAATCCGAAATTTTCCTCATTTGCCCTAGAAACTTCCATGTCACTATCTGTCGTCAAATCTCCCATCTTAAAACTCGCCCTGCCTCTGGTTACCGAAGACAACATTATGCAAATGATTAAGCGCAAGTAGAGTCCACATAATAGCACAATTTAGACTCGAAAGCAAAAATTTGACCTTTCTCGTCAAATATGAACGTACAGTACTGAAAGTCTGAAACAATGAAGGAGAAAAGAAAAGGGTCCTAACAGAGTAACAGGCTAACACTAAATTTTGCAATGTAATAATCTATGAAGGACAATTATGAAGGGTAAGTGAAAAGTGCAAAGAAAGCTATCGGTTACCAGGGATTTCCGACTTGGAACTACAAAGCAACGAAGGAGTTCAAGGAGGAGGAGAAAAGATAGCAGGGCCGGGGGGAAGATTCCAGAAGAAGGAACATATATACACACTTCATTTTGCTGTAGAAAAGTAAAAATCAAATGCTCCATATAAAGTGTAGTGGACTAGTGGGGTCTAGTGGTGGTGATTTGGCAATGGGACCTACAAATGGGCAAAATATCAAAACCCTACAAATCGAGATGAGATGGGTTTCAGGGTTTCGGTCGATTCTCCCACTCAACAACAGGTACTTTGGACATGCAATTGGGATCTTGTTATACGTTTTCGCATCAAATTTCTTGTTGCCGTTTTCCTCATCTTCTTATGATTTTGATCCATTCAGTATGTTGCTCGATGATGATTGGTTCTTAGAGATAGATCTCACTGAAAAGGCTGGATTGGTAAGGGCTGGTAGCTTCAATCCTTTTGAATTTAAGGACTGTGGGCGAACGGTTTTTCCCTGGCGGCTGACTGAACTCTTCAATCAAGTTTCTGTGTGGGAGCTCAGGGGAGTGAGAACTCTTCAATCAATTTTAGGGTTCTTGCTCTTTTGGGTTTCAGAGGAAGATGAGTTCTGTCATCAAAGCCTCCGGAATTCGTTTGCTCTAGCCTTAAATTCATGGGTTTTGGTTGCTCCCTTGCTGATTCTCTTGCCACATTGTGGAAAATGCCCAATCTATGCAGTCATCTGCACAATCTTTTTCTTTTCCTTTCTTTTTTCCCTCCAATCATAATGTTGCAAACAGGCCATTCATCCATTCATTCATTCAATAAAAAGAATGGATGGGTGCAGGATTCGCACCTGGGTCCTTAATTGCTCTAGCATGCAATCTCGGCTAGATAGACATTGGGCATTTTAACTGAGAGCAACTCTTTTTTTGTTTTAGCTTAACTCAGAAAACTATTCTCTATTCTGTTGTTTCTTTTGTTAATGTGTGAGTGATTTGAAACAGTACAAGCTTATTTTCAGCATTCAGTTGTCACTGTACTGGCAACGTTTGAAGAGGCAGCTACATTATGTTTTTTGATCTGAAAAGGAAACCCTACTACATTTGCCTCACTGATTCAAATGAGAGCACAATTTATTTTAACTAATGGGATTTGTGGTCATCCCATGCTGAATTTGTTCTCCTTTCTCTTCAGTACTTGAATTCATTTCCCTAATTTCTTTGCTAGAATCGTTTTTTTCGTAACATTTTCCCTTTCTGTCTAAATGTTCAAAGAAAATTCCCGTTTATGTTTTTGTTTTCCCTCGACTACATGATTCCTTCTTCTTTACTTGTTGGCTGCTCGGTGATGATGATAAATCGTTTCAATAACACTGAAAAGGCTGGATTGGTAAGGACTGGTGGCTTTTATCCTTTGAATTCAAGCCATAGCTGACGCTTTTCTTTGGCGGCTGGTTGAAGCACAATGAATTTCTGTCTAGAATCTCTAGGGTGGTGAGAGCTCTTCTGTTTAGGGTTCTTGCTCTGTGACTTCAAGAGAAGACGAGTGCTTCTGCCAAGCTGCCGGAATTCGTTTGCACTGTCCTTTGGGGGTGGTATGAATTCATGGATTTTGGTTGCCTCCTTGCTGATTTCCTTGCCACTTTGTGGAAAATACCACCATCTTCTTACAGTTTGTTTGGCAAAATTCATCGGGCGTTGCTCGGATGTACATAGGGATTGAACCCACGACCTCTAGTTATTAAGGACAGTCTTGGAAAAACTGAGAGCAGCCACCATCTACATCTTTACTTTGAGATTTATACAGTTATTTTGGTTAATGCAATTGGAGAATTCATATAGCTATTTGACATTGTCATTCACTGATCTCAGAACAATTCTTTCCTTTTATCTTCCATCATTTGTAAAATTTTGCATCTATGAAGGAATTACTGATTGTTGAATCTCGTTTTGTTGGTGTTCACTGTTCAACAACTCTTCCGTCACTGATTTTACAATTTCTTTTTGCTGGTGGAATTCATTAACCAGCCTTTACTAAAAGGCAGCTGATTCTGAATTGGTTTGTAGCATCAATTACTAGTTGGGCTAGTGAGAGTTGCAAAACTTACCTTTTGTCGAGTTCTTGTGAATGGAGCACTTGGAGATGAAGTAGATTCTGTCATCCACCCATTACATACTACTCCGTATAAGCAAACATGAATTAGCAAAAGATACCAAAGGTGAGTGAGAGACACAAATTACAAACTTCCAAGAACATGGCTGGCTTAATTACAGTCAAAGGGGGTCAGAGTGAAAGAGCACACAACAAGAACACCCTTCACAAAACCTTTCTGGGGCCCATGAGCCCGAGAACCTCATCCCAAAGCCCGCGACTCTCGGAACCAAACCCGATCACACTCGGGCCACAGGCAGCCACGGTCCAAAACCCGGCCCGAATCTCCTCGCGCAGCTGCTCCTTCTCCCACCCGCAATACCCATCAAAGAACCTGAAGTCATCGACTCCGACGACGCCCCGCTTCACCATCTCGGCCGCGCAGCCGACGCTCTCCTTGGTGCCGTAGTAAACCCCGTCGATGACCTCCTCGAAAACCCCGGTGCGGGCCACGTCGCCGCTAGTGGGGCCCAAAAGGAAGAGGGCCTCGTCTAGGGGGCCGCCGAAGTGCAAGGGGCGGTCGGAGAAGGTGCCGGCGACGTCGAAGACGGAGGAGCGGGTCTCCTTGATGGACATGAGGGAGGGGCGGTTCAGGATGAGGCCGGTGGGGCCCACGGGCCCCGTGGCGAGGAGCAGGATCACCGTCCGCTCGAAGATGTGGACGCCGTCCAGCTTCTCCGTCGCGATCAGGAGGCAGCCCCGCTCCGGCGAGTGGAGGGGGTGGGCCCACTTGTCGCCGGCGGCGGGGAGGGCTGGATCTCCGGTGGGTTTGGAGGTCCGCTCGGTGGCCACGAGGCGGGCGCGGAAGGATCGCCAGTCGCCGGTGATGCTGGGATTGTCGTCGCCGGAGTGACAACCTGCAGATCAAATCGAGAGAGAGATTAGAATGTAATCGATCAGCAAAATTAATTAGTGGGAAACAGAGGGCTAATTGTGGTTACAGATGGGGGAGGATTGATGGCGGAGGTTGAATTTGGGGTTGGATTTGAGGAGAGGGACGAAGGAGGAGCTTGAGCCCAGAAAGCAAGCCTCCATTTTCGGGCTGATGTTGGGTGAATTGAAGATGGATCGGAGGGGATGAGATCAAGTAGAGCAGCTGGGGGCATGGGGCCTAAAAAGGAAGATGGATAAGGAAGAAATTATTATTATTATTAAAATAAAAGCGCAGATATATCTACAAAAGGAGTAGGAGATTGGGGAACAAGGTGGGTGGTGAAACGTGATCCACAGAGGATGGCTAGTCCGTCCGTCAACGCTTGATCGGGTTGACGTGGCACCGCATATCGTTCCTTTGTTTCTTCCTACACCGCTCTCGGCTAGGTAAAGGGGGATTGTGTTAATAAAACAGGGGTTAAGTGCCTTAATTATTACACTTTTCTGATTAGGAACTCATGGTTTATGCACCTACTAGTCTACTAGTACTAGTAGTACCGGGAATCAGGATGGACGTGTGGGCCAATGTTTGAAGCTCAAAATTGTTCATTAGAGTGGTTAGTTAATTTAGTAGCGAGTTTTGATTAACTAAGGATAATTAGGGTGCATTTGTGTGTGCAGCAGTGCAGGTGATTGAAGATAAAGGCCGGGGTACGTGTGCACCTCTCGCCCACTCGATAAGTGCTCTCCATCTTTTTCCTCGAAAAAAGAAGCTTTCATTGCCCATGATAATAAGCCAACACCCGGAACCCATACTCGGCCACGTTCTCAATTTGTTCTTACTTGGTATCGAATGAGATTACTACACTCTTGTGATAAGTCTATGTGTGTAGAACTGAACTCACTGTCAGACTTAGTTTAAAATAATATTTGAATATACGGGTGGTTTCGATAAATTTCTTTATATTTTTTCTATAATAATCCTGGAAGAAGGGAACGTTGTGAACAAGCTTGCGGCGGCAGCGTGGTGTTTCGTAGTCGGACAAGCGAGAACGAAGGGGGCGAAGTAGAGCTCTCGAAAACAGGGCAACAACGATCTTCGATCGAATTCCGACAACTCCGAGCACAAAAACCATACATTTGGATGGAATGTGGTGTGTTCTTTCGATTGCCATCCGAACCCCCTTTTATAATCGAGGATTTGGGTGGAAACGTGACAATTCTTATCCATCGCGTTGACTACGACGCCCTTGAATGCTCGACCTTTAATTCGACGATTAGGACGAATTAAATCGTAATCCCAATTGGATGATGAGATAATAAATTAAATATTAATATAATGAAAAAACTATTGTAAGAAGTAATTAATATTAAATATTATTTTACTAGTTTTACAACTAGTAAAATAATTTTATCTTTAATATATTTGTACATAACTTTGTATACTTCCATATAATAAAGCTTATAATGAATTAAATAATTATTAATATGACCTTATAATATCGAGACTTCTTGTATTACTGTGACATTGTTCATTAGATTTGATTTATATTATGATGAGAAAGGGTTATCTAAACAACTTGAAAAATCGTCCCTCAAATCACAATTATGATCGGTTGTCTGTGTTCCACATAAATGACGGCAATTTGTTTTTACTCATAAACCGGGCAGAGGTGGAGATAATTGTGGTTACACTGAGGGGACTATTGCTTAGTGCACTGATTAGGAACGTCCCATGCTTATAAAGGGGGGACTTTAGTGTTCTTACTGCTATATTTTCATGCAACCAATAACCTGATTACGTTAAGTGGCACCTAAAAGCTTCAAGTGTAAAGCCATGGATTGCAAGTTTGCAACCTGCTTACTTCATAAGTATAGAAAAAATTAAGTTTGAATGGATGGTAAACTTGGTACAAGCAAGCGGATATATTGAGTTTCCTTGTCCACAATGGATCTAATTGGGTACTGTATTTTTAATTTATGATAGTAAAATGGCATTCTTTGGATTTCTTGTGGCAGTGACTTGATCATCCTTATTTTGGGTCATGATCTTACTGATCGATGATGTTGCTTGATCGATGACCTGATCTTTGAATTTGTGATAGTAAAATATATGTGTCTTAATTATTATACCAATTTCAGGCTGATATATGTGTCTTATTATACCAGTTTTGATAAGTTACTCATTGTTCCCTCATCTTAACAGGCTGATCAATCTGAAACTCGTCTAAAAGCAGTAAAATTGGTTGGAGAACTGTTTGCACTACCTGGACGGGCAATTACAGAACCATTTCTGCCCATACTTACCGAGTTTTTAACGAGGCTGGCTGATAGAGTAGTCGATGTTCGAATGTCTGTCCTAGATTATATCAAAAGCTGTTTGCTTTCATATCCATCCAGACCTAAAGCTCCTCAAATATTTGGTAATTTTATTATTAGTTTTGAAGTGTTTACTATGCGTTGATTATGCTTGAATAACATTGCCCCACCTTGCAATCCTTAGATGCTCTTTGTGACCGGCTCTTGGACTATGATGAACATGTGCGGAAGCAAGTTGTTGCTGTCATTTGTGATGTAGCTTGCCATGGTCTTGATTCTGTCCCAATTGAAATCATGAAACTCATTGCAGAACGTCTACGTGACAAATCTGTAATATTCTTATATCTTTTTCATTTTATCCTATCTATTGCTTAGCTTTCCTACATGTTTTTTTTAATCCATCCTTTTTGTCTTAAAAATAATAATCATGCAGCTTGCCGTTAAGAAATATTCTATGGATAGACTTGCTGAGATATTCAGGCTGGACTGCTCAAGGGGTACTGAAAAACATGGAGCTGAATATGACTGGATTCCAGGGAAGATTCTGAGGTGCTATTATGACAAGGACTTCAGGTAATGTATACAATATTTTGTTTCACTGCGGTTTCTATATCACCTTCTAATCATTGTTTTTTATGTGCATTCTGCATAAAAAGGAAACAATAGTGTTACATGGTCTCTAAGTTCTGTATTTTTATTGAAGAGAGATTGTTTACTTTTTGTATTGGATCAATAAGAAGTTTACAAATGATTTTATGCAAGTGATTATGATTACGGTGTACTGCTGTAACCAGATTTAAAAGTTCCTTTTGTTTTTATTTTACACTGCTCATGATAACCATGTGACATATATTGCAGATCTGATATGATTGAACGGACACTTCTTATGTGAAGACATGTTTCCTTCTGACTTTCCCATCAAACAAAGAGTGGGTGAATGGATTAAGATTTTTCCTGGATTGGACAAAGTTGAGGTGAAGGCTCTAGAGAAGATCTTAGAGCAGAAGCAGAGGTAGGCTATTTTGCATTTCAGATTAGTTGTTTATACAAATAGTAATGTTTCTGCTTATAAGGTGTAACGAGTGGATTTTCTACAAGCTTCAAGGGGATTTTTCTTCATTACAGATTGCAATAGGAGATGCAAAAGTACTTGGCTTTTAAGCAGATAAGTAAGGTCTGTTACTCCTTGGTCATTTGCTGAAATCTATGCGGAACTTACTCGCTTATAATTGACATCAGATTCCAATACAATTTTTGTGCTTTTCATTTCCTTAAAAGATTTTTAATCAAATGCAGGATTCTGACGTTCCTGATTCTCAGAGGAAGGGTATGTTGGGATACAAAACAATCCCACATCGGAAGTTGAGCAACAAAACCACCTAGTATATAAGACGGTGGGCTACTCCTCCTATTGCCAATTGTTTTTAGGTTGGAACCCCACCGGCCTTGTATCGGGCCACCCACACGTCTAATATGGTATCAGAGCGGGCGCTCTGGGCCCGTTTCTTCAAGTGTCAACTGGGACGGTCCAGTTGCACTTGAGGGGGCGTGTTGGGATACAAAACAATCCCACATCGGAAGTTGAGCAACAAAACCACCTAGTATATAAGACGGTGGGCTACTCCTCTGATTGCCAATTGGTTTTAGGTTGGAACCCCACCGGCCTTGTATCGGGCCACCCACACGTCTAATAGGGTATGCTTTTCTTCAGAGTTATGTCAAGGTGTTTTACTGATCCGACAAAAGCAGAAGAAAGCTTTCAGGTGCTTGATCAGATAGAAGATGTTAACATTTGAAAGATATTTTCAAGTATTCTTGATTCGGATACTAGCTACGAGCAAGCATGTAATAATCGGGTAAGACATGTTGCCAGTCATATATGAATTGTGTAGTTGTCTTTCTTAAGTAGGATATATGCTATCTTACAAATTAAGCCTCTATCTTTATTTATCTCTTTTTTGTCAGTTTCTTTTCTAACGTTTATATCTTTGTTTTGATAGCCAAGAATCTCGGATTCACTTCATACCCACCAGCTTATGTAAGCCAAGAAGCGTGCAAGCTATAGATTTTAAAGAATGCTCGATCAAAAAGTATTATTTGGATCTGCAGGTAGAGTTTGTAGGTAAAGGGTGATTAACTGATTACGTAAGTTGGTGGGTATGAAGTGAATCCGAGATTCTCAGCTATTAAAACAAATATATAAACGCATGTTTTAGTTTGCTTTGACTATTAACTGTGATGTGAGACCTATTTTTTTGTTTTTTCCTCAGTTATTTCTCTAAAGAATGACACCTTTTTTGCTTCTCTTTCAAGGATGAAGGTGTTCATTGGGGTATTCAAAATGGGCTATATATGTCTAGAAGTACAGTTATATATTTTAAGCACAATGACATGGCATCCCTAGAAGGTATTCTGGAGAAGATAACTTCAGAAAACATTAGAGCAAAGAAGATACGCAGATACATTGTTGTTGAAGCAATCTATCAGGTGATTCTCTTATAGAAGTGCAGAACTGCTCTTTGCTATCACCAAAGCACTAATCATGATGTGTGAAGAAGCATGAAACCGTGTTGGTGATAGATGCGAAGACAGTTGTTTTATTTTAGTAACCATTTTCTCATGGGTCTTATGTGTTACAGGAAAAATAGCGTTTAAAACGGGATTGATCTAAGGGTGTTGGTTGTGACACGTGTTTTGATCTTAGAGAATCACATCTTTGTTAGCGCGTGTGAGCTTATATAGTGTATTGAGCTGTAACAAACATTTTATCCAGAAATGAAAATCATTCTCGTTCTTCTTCTCTATGTCTCTCAAAGTCTCTTTTGTTCAATTGTTTTGGCTCTTCCTGTTGCTTGTGTTTCTCTTTCGATCGATCATCAGATGAGTTCATTGAGTTGTTGTTCTCCATTAGAACATTAGCTCAAGTTCTGAAATTGTTCTCTAAAATACAAAATTACTATACTATTATGTGTATTGTAATTGTAGAATTCTGGGAAAATCACACCCCTTGATGAAATTATTAGGCTGAAGGAGAAATATCGCTTCCGTTTTGTGTTGGACGAGAGCAACTCATTTGGTGTTCTTGGTCATTCCGGAAGAGGAATCACAGAGTATTTTGGTGTTCCTGTAAGTTTATCACTGCATGGTTGCATGTTATTGGGGATTTGTTTTTCTCCACTTATATACTCATGGTATACTCTATACAGATTGAGAAGATTGATATTGTTGTTATGGGACATGCACTAGCAACGGGAGGAGGATTTTTCACTGGGAGTGCTAGAGCTATTGAACACCAGGTGTGATAGCAATACTAAACATACTATCTATTTTCATACATAAGTGAATTTCCTCTTGTTTTCACCTTTCCAAATTTTAATTGAAGAAGGTAATGTTGTTACTCTGTAGTTTGTACTTTGTAGTACATACTCTCAAATGCTTCTCTATCTATCTGCAGCGTCTCAGCAGCTCTGGCTATGTATTTTCTGCTTCTTTGCCACTATATTTAGCAAGTGCTTCAATTTCTGCAATTGATGTCATTGAAGAAGATCCTGCTTTGATGAATACGTTGAAGGAAAACATTGCATTTTTGTGGGAAGGTACACTACATTATCCCTGTTGAGTGTTGATTTCTCCAAGAGTCATTTATCTATTTTTTTTTAAAAAGTCGTCCTTGAATATCATAAACTTATGAACGCAAATGCATCTAGCGATATAGAATGATTACCTTGATGTGGATTCATGGGAGGTTATTACTAAAAACATGTTTCCTGTTTTCTGATTGCCACTGCTCTGGTTTTCTAACCAATGCTATTTAAAATTTGACAGAGTTGAAAGATTTACAAGGGTTGGAAATTGCAAGCGACCCTCATTCTCCCATAGTCTTCCTCAAAATGACGCATCCATCTGGTTCCTTCAAAAATGATTTGAGGCTGCTGGAAGATCTTGCTCACCAGGTTAGCTATCTTTCTTTGTATAACTGTACTGTATGTTTAATGGACTACTCTTCACAATCTAATGTTAATTTTTGTGTTACATGTCTTGGAAGAGGACTTCGTGCTTGTGACAGTCTCTAAGAGATCAATACTTGTAAGTGTCGCCTCCCAGTTGGAATCAAACTGATTGTATCAGCTGCTCACTCAGAATCCGATCTATCGCAAGTATCTGAGGCGTTGAAGAGGGTTGCACCCTTGGCCTTGGGAAAGGGTAACTGAACAACAGGCAAAGGAGGTTGTCATCTGGCCATTGTTTGGTAACGGCATGCTTTTCGTGACCACATACTTTTTGGCTTGGTTGAACGAATCATTTGAGGCATTGGAGAAAGTATGATATGGTAAATTTCTCAAGTAAATGGCAGTATAGGCACACATGTAAAACACCAGCTTTCCCCCTTGTCACAAATATGTATTTTTTGAAAGTTTGTGCTAACAAATTTCCTTTTGTGTTTCTAGATCATGTACTGTACTGTAAGCTGCTGACTAATTTCATTTATATAATTATTTCTGGTTGTTCTTAGGGTTAGTGCTGTAAATTTTATTTGATCATCAATTCTTTGTTGAAAAAGTGACAGCAGTTGTTCTTTAGTTTTTGTAACGTTGTTCTCTTTGAAACAAAACTCCTTTCCTTTTCCATCACTTACTAACCTAATCCGTGGCAAAATTTTCTGACTGGAACAATTTGGCTACCTCCATCGAAAATCAAATGGACTTCAAATTACAGTGCATTTCGTTTGAGCTCAAATTACAATGCTTTTAATCATTCATGTAGTTCAAATCCAACATAATTACAGTAGATTCCTTGATCATTAAAGGTTCAAAATCTCGGATGCCCCACACTGCACCATTCACGTTCCACACATTTAACATATGCCTACATGTACTAATCCAAATACAAGATTTCTATATTGTAATTCAAATATATATACAGGTAAAAAAACGCTTTTTGTTATCTACAATGAAATGATTTCCAATCTCCGGAGGGAAGGGCAAAACTCCTCAATAAACTAAGTCTAACCGATTCAACACCTCAAAATCACTATCACCATCATCGTCATCATAAAATTCTGCTGCTTTCCCGTTTAAATCCCTAAACAGAGAGCTCCCGGTACTCTTACATGAATTCCTCACCTTGAAAGATCTTCGACGGATACTGGTAAAATCTTGGTTTTTACTGACATCAAGCAATGGCTGTATTTGGGTCACTCTCTCTAGCAAACTTCTTTCTTCCTGAGAAAGTGTAACATGAACGGGCTTCCCACCACCAAGGGAAAGCCACCTCACTTTTTGGAGTGCGGTCTTGGCATCGAGGTATAAGACAAAAATATTATTTGCATAAAAAGGCTTATATTTTGGGATTGATGAAGCAAACACATCAACGTAAAAATGTACCAAGTCTTCATGATGGTTGGTGTGTGTATTCACGGACTTTGCCCTTCAAGATCTTCATTTATGTTTTTGTTTAGGTGTGTTTTCTACTTTTGTTACGAGCATAGTGCATATATTGGTATACATATGTAGTGTGGGAGAGTAATTCTTACATAACTGTTTCTTGAAGTACTAATGGAACCTATGGTGTGATTTTCAACATGTACTCTGAAATGCGCTTGGACGGTGTATCAACTTCGGTGCCCGTAGAATGTTGAGATTCCATAGTAAATGATCATCCATTTATTTTATTTTTATTTTATATTGTTTATGTTTTGTTATAATGTCTATTCAAATACTCCCTTTATAATAGTAAATATCATAATATAATTGTTACTATTTTACTTTATAATAATAAATTTCATAATATAACTGTTAGTATAATGTTGGATGGAACTGCAAATGAGACATAATTCCTTACTGGGTGGAACTTCAAATCTTCTAACTCCAAATATATCCTCCTTACTATCATATGCAACCCCATCAAAGAAGGCTTGATATTTAGATTCAAACCTTAGTTGTGTTGTGAGTACTAATCAAGCAATCACTTTAATTATTGTTTTTTAAACTTGGTTTTATGTCACCTGCATGAAACAATAGAGTTATTGCAAAGATAAATTTTTCTATGCTCAACTGTTGACTTCTAGGATGGAACTATGGATATGGTATTTCTTACTTTCCTCCACTTCACAAAGCTTACAATGGATATTGCTCCTCCCTAATCTCTCCCCTGCTCATCTCTTGGTTTTGGCTTAGTTCTGGCAAGGCAAATAAACTTTAGTACATCGTGTTGTCACACCAACTAATTTCAGGGCTGCTACTATTTTCAGTGTAGTTTTTAACAACTTCTAACATCTTTCTATTCAATTCTATTAACATACTTCTTTTTGTATTATATAACAATGAAAGAGCTAACATTTAGAGCCAGATGGGAACCTTTAGGAAGGAAAGTGAACTGATTAATCTTCTTTTATGGCCACAGATAGACCAAAGAGGCTTTTTGTTTTCATCAACCCTTTCGGGGGAAGAAGTATGGAGCAATGGTTTTTACAGACAATGTAAATCCGTGGTTGGATGATACTGAGATACAATTTACAGTTTTGGGCATGTATCTTTTGTTGTCTTGCATTTAGCAACTTCTCCAATAGGTGTTGCTTCTCTCAAGAGGTTGTGTTTCGAACTTTCATAGGTAATAAATGAGCTGCTACAAAGAGAAGATTGGAACACTGCAATCTAGGAAATGGGCAACCTAAAAATGCTCCCGACAGGCAAAAGTTTTTACTGATAGTGAGCAACCTAAATATTTCATTATAAGGTCAACAGGGTGTAGTAATGTGGAATATTTCCATGATTTGTTTTATAGATGAGACGTGGCAGTTTCTGATCACATTGTTGATGGAATGTGTGTTGTCGGAGATATCATCGAGCAAAAGGAGGTTGCCCAAACTGATGTACACCAAGACTCTCTGGATTGTTGTGTAGAAAGCCGAGGATTCTAATATTTTCAGTAAGTGGCCCTAATTACTAAATTTGAACTTGGATTGGATTGATGCATGATATATATGATCAAGTAGTTGGAATTTTGGTAAGACTGTGGTTTAATAAAAGAATAGCTTGATTTGGCTTTACATTCGCCACGGAGGTTTAGTGGTTTCTGGTGGTTAAAATTTCCGTGTGTATGGTGAATTGGTGATTCTGAGAGTTGATATGCTTACTACTTCTGCCAATTATATTTTTGTGGAAATTTTTTGTTGTCTGATTGATTAGTATGATTGCTTTTTTGGGGAAAATTGCTTATGTGTATCAATGTCGTTGCATTGTCACCATGTTTGTAAATATTAGATAAATTTCACTGTTTCAGCAAGTTTGACCTAATGTGACTCTTCTGTTTGGTGACTTTTCCGTGGCAAGAATACTCTTCAGTGAAACTGTACTCTTAGCAGCATATGGTTTTTTACTCTGTTTTGATTTTCCTTCTTCGCACTTGCAAAGTAAATTTTGTTATTCTGTGCTTTCATTTTTGTTGCTGATTCGGCATAATTTTGCAGTTACGTATGCAAAGTAAATTTTTTGTGACATAATGAATTTTTATTTTGTGTTAAAATTGAAGTTGCTTGGTGTTTTACTCACATGAGTATAAATGACATATATGGCAATCCATGTTATCCCGGCCCTTAAGAAATTGTCATCAGTTATTCAAGGAATTTTTGATTGTTTGACTTTTCAGGTTCATAATGATGATAAATTTAGGGCTTTGTTCAAGCAAGTGCAAGGTGAAGTTCCTGGGTCACCAATATTCTTAATGAAGTTGGCCTCACAGGTGAGATAATCAAGTCTGATATTTATATTAAAAAAATCAGGTTTCTGCCATACTCTAACTAATATCCTGGAATTGAGCCAACACTAACACTAGATATGTTTTCCAATAATAGAGCCGACATTTAGAAGTCCAATACTATGTGACCAACATGCATGGCAATGTTGCAACCTTGCATAGCCGTGATTGTAGTGTTCAGAGGCGGCACCAGAAGGTAACTCATTCAATCAAGATACCAAAAACTAATGCTACCCTATTGATTTTTTTGTAAGACATCTCGATTTAATCAATATTTCTGTACTATTTCATATCTCCACGGAACAGATTATTGAAGAGGGTCCTATAACTGTAGCTCCTCCAAAGATGATAAAGAAATTGGAACATGTCGCTAGAAGGCTGGCTAAATGTGTTAATTATGTCGGGGCAGTTATTGTGGAGTATTTATTTAGCATGGAGATCGGTGAATTCTATTGTTTGGAGTTCAACCCTAGAATGCAGGTTTGTTTTGTTCTGCATTATGCTCCTATTATAGGTGGAGCATCCTGTTATTGAGTGGATTGCAGAAATAAATATACCAACTCCCCAGGTTGCAGTTGACATGTGTATTCCTCTTTGGCAAAATCCAGGTATGTCATCAGAAAATTTCCAATTAAAGTTTAAGTGTATTATCTTCATGCTTTGACATAACAATTGATTGACTTTTATTGTATTTCATAAATTAGGAGGTTCTATGGACAAGCACACGGTGGAGGTTATGATGCTTAGAGAAAATGTACATGTGTTGTTGTACGTGTGACCAGTGAAGATCCAAACGACGGATTTAAGCCTACTGGAAGTATTGGTTAGTTTTCTTATTCTTCGGGCATGTATTCATATATATCAAGTGTTTTCGCTTCCTTTCTCGGTGTTAATTTGGAATTGTTATGTTAGGAGCTAAGTTTTAAAAGCAAGCCAAATGTGTGGGCTTACTTCTCTTGCAAGGTACAATTTCTTTTCATTTTGGTCTTTTTGCCTAATGTTTCAATCATCATGGTATCACCTCTCACCTTCATAGCTTGACTTCTATGCTTGCAGTCAGGAGGAGGGATTCATGATTCTAAGATTCCCAATTTGGTAAGTCATATCTCATTCAATTTGACACCAATAACTACTTGATTCATTCTTCCAAGTTTATTATGCATACTCGGTTCTCCCAAGAAATCTCCTCACATCTTCTTGCGTATTAGTAATATTTTGGTTTCTAATAATTTCAGTATATTTTTATTTACTATGTGTCATGGTATTCGAAAGAACTACTCATAAAGCTTCTCTTTGATGCAGAGTTTCCAATGAACTGTTAATCCAATTGGATGCTTTGATGCCTACTGTTTCTCCTGGGCAGCAGCGATGAAGAATGGGTTAGTGTGTGAGCTTTATATTTTGTTTACTTAATTGTAGTTTCCTGCTCCTGTATTTGTATGGCGCCATACGAATAGATTATATGCATCTTGCAACATCTTATATTTTCCTGTTGTTTATAGATTATATGCATCATGCGACAATTAATTCTATCACACTATCCATGAACCGGCATCATCGTACTTTGCAATTGTAAGTGAGAGTGCATTTTTGGATAGCTAATTTTGATTTCGATCTATCACTGCTACCAACTTGCACTGTACACTCATATATTATGTCAGACATTGTGAATCATTATCCTACCTATTCTAATTATTAAGTACTAAATATTATTATATTTACTCTTTGCTTGTTTATAATATTAGAGTCGCAATTGTGCACAATTAGAAAGAACGATAAATTACAGGTGCATACAATGTTAGCTTAGAGCTTTGTAACGAAGTTTGATACTTCTCTACGTATCACTACGTACTTTATCACCTTTTGCGTTTTCAGTTTACTTCTAATTCTACTACTACAGAATAATTTGCATTCAATCAATGATATTATGATTTATTCATACTAATCTGAGTTCAGGCATACAACAAACAAAACAAAATTGTTAACTAGAGTCGCAATTAAATACAATTAGAAAGCATAAGAAAATACAGGTGCATCTATTGTTAGCCGATAGCATTTGCCCGTCCATCGGATGGGCGCAACCTACTAGTTATTTTAATAAATATGAATACTAACTTATTATTAATATTTTCGATATAGTAAAAAGGTCAAATTATATACTTTTACCCTTACGGAAAATAAAGGGTTATTATAATAGTACCTCCTAAGCTTGGCGCATCAGCTCACTTGTTGAGCACTCATAGGTGTACCATGAGGTCTCAAGTTCGGGTCATGAGGGATTGGGTGACTGGGTGGCAGGGTTGAGTGTCGAAGGTTCAAGAGATGGGTTCGTGCGACTGGTAGGCAAAAAAGAGGACAAGATAATGGTATTGGATCCGGGTTGGTCGAAGGAGAGGGAGTTGGCTGAGAACTCAATGTAAGATCAGTCCGCGAGCGAAAAAATTGGCTAGAAAAAATGGGATATACTACATCATCGTGCTCAAGAAAATTATATGCACGAGTAGGTCGAGTTTGTTTAGCAAACGGAAATTGGGGTTCGTCGAAAGTGACAGGATGGGAACAGATGTAACCCAAGTCATATCATTGTATGTATTGTCATTTAAGGATAAGGAATGCCCCAATGGGGATTTTATCTATATTCGTACATTAATCAATCTTTTATAACATATAGGTGTAGGTCGAGGAGGCATCGACTATATAAGGAACTCCAACACACTTGTTGTTGATGAAGCCTTAAATTCAAATTCCGATTGGAAGAGAAACTGATCCTTGAATTTAAGTTTTTGTGCGAGAGAAATGGAACATAGAAGTCGAGACTCTTGATAATTTGACAATCAATTGAGCTTCCAATATAGCACAAGGAAGTTGGTTTGATTCACCAATTGTCTCCCTAGGTGAGTCTTTCCTCCATCTATCGATTGAGGAGAGTGTAGTGAAGCCCTTTTCATTTGAGTTGGTTTAGGTAGCTAAAATTTTGTCTTTTCTAACCATCGATTTGAATCTGTAAATGTCTACTCCTTTGTACTATAGTTGATCTTTCCATTAGAGGTCTTTTTGATAAACCGAAAAGTTTATATAGGTACAAGTAAACTAAAATTAAGCAAAGTAAAAAGAACAGATTACTTAAGTGGACTTCGGACCTCTAGACAATTAGTTAAACCTTTTAGGTAGTACTAGCTTAACCTGTCGTGCCATGCACGACTATTTCACTTAAAAGTATGGTTAATATTAAATTAAATATTTATATGGAAAATATAATATAAGTTTTATTGTATGGACATATTTTTGAAATTCATATAACCCAAAAAATATATATATATATATATATAAGACATTATTTTTTTCACTCATTTGTATATTTTTATAAATAAGTAAAAACTATTGAAAAAGATGTACGTTGTCAAGATATAAGTGGAAATTAATATTTGGCTAAAAAATCAAGTTTGTTATCAAGATATAAAAAAATCAAATATAGTGGGTAAAAAAATATAGTTGATCATGTATATATAGAAAATAACTTAAGCTTTAAAATGCTAAATTTATTCAAGTAAATCAAATAATAATGTGAAAAAATAGCTTTTCTATTAACAATAATTTCAAATTTTAGTGTAAAAGTTCTAAATTTATTTAAGTAAATCAAATATAATTAGTTCATAGTAATTGTATTTTGAAAATTCAAAATATTTATTAGAATCATCTTTTTCAATTAAGTGATATATTAAAAAAGATAGAATATCTTACCAAAATTCAAAATTTTGAATATATCTTTTACATAAATAGATAATATATAACTTAATCAAATTAATTGAAATACCATAAATAAAAACTTTTTTTTATCAAAAATATTGTGGGTCCAACATCAACTTTAGAAAAGAGAAGTGATATATTAAAAGGATAAAATATCTTACCAAATTCAAAAATTTGATCATATCTTTTGCATAAATAGATAATAAGAAATATATTAGATTAAACTGAAATAACATAAATAGAAGTTACTTTTTTAACGAATATGCGGTGGGGCCAGAATCAACGTGGTGGCTCGAAATCGGTCGGCTTTTATAATTATAATAATACGAGTATTAGACTTAAAAATATTAAATTATGATTACATATATTATAATTGAATGTATATGAAAAAATATAATGTAAGTTTTAATGTATAAACATGTTCTCTTTTTTCTTCTAAAAAGAGTGATATTGTTTTTAAAGTTCATATAACTCAAATAATACATAGAATATATAATGTTTGCAATTGCTTTTGTATATTTTCATAAAATCTAAATCTTGGTTATCTATTTATGAGGTGGGGCTATTTTTTTTCATAGTCAAAATTGAATGGTAAAAAAATAAAGTATCTTGAGAATAAGGAGTTGTAGGATATATCTATATATATATATATATAAAAGTTAGGTGGTGTCCCCATTTAATGCTCCATTTAGTATTGGCTGCAATCCTACCTATATAACTAACAATATGCCTACTAAATGATGGCTTGCATCTAGCTCATGCATAGAGTGCATATTAGGTCATGTTTCTTTAGGTTTCGGTTTGCTTTTCTTCCTCTTAAGCTAGTATTTTAGTTGTTTTTGGTTTAGTGTCTTCGTTCGGACTCTACGCCTTGTTTGTGCGTTTTCAGGTGAAAATGGAAGAGTTTTGGTGATGGGAGATCAAGAGGAGCTTAAGAAGACGACATTAGCTCGATGACGGAGTCGAGGAGAGGCCCGAGAAGTCGCCAAAAGAAGCAAACCAAAAGCCGAGCCGAGAAGATGCAAGACGACAAGGCAAAGCAAGTGACCGGGCAAAGCCAGGCCCCGACCCGGCCGGGTCACGGGCCGGGTCCCAGCCCGGGTCACCAGCCATGCCCCATCCACGCCAAAACGTGAAAAATCAAACCCCGACCCGGCCGGGTCACGGCCAGGGTCGTGGCCGGGGTCGGGGTTTTTATTCATATGTATGCGCGGTTTGCCTTCCAGACTCGGACCCGGCCGGGTCACGGCCCGGGTCGGCCCCCGGGTCACGTGACGGCGCCTCTCTTTTCCTCTTTTATCCCTCTTTTCCTCTTAGGGTTGTATAAATACCTCTTCTTCCCCTTGGAAGACAATCTTCTTTCCCCCTTTTGGGGACTTTTTCCCATTTTAGAACTTGAGTCTCTTGTGAAGAATTGGAGAAAGTGTTGGAGATTCTTCCCCTTTTTTTAATCAATTGAATGAAGTTTGGTATGAATTTCCTTCTCTCTTCTTCATTTTTTTTGTTTATGCTTAGCTAGGTTCCTAAATCCTAGGGTTTGAGGAAAACCCTATGGGTTCTAGGTAGTGCTTTGAATGCTTGCTTGAATTGAGATTTGAATTGTGGTTTGTGTCAATCCTATGTGCCTAATGCCAAATTGATTGTGATTTGAGACTTGTTGATGATTAGAACCGAGAGGTTAGGTTGTCAATAGGGAGATAGGTTAGGGGCTTGTGTTGAGAGACCTCTTCTCTAGCTTGAACTATAGGATTGATTGATTGATTTCCCTTTGAAATGAGAATTGAATTGGGAACTCTTGAGAGGTTGACCTACCGATAGAGGGTTGAGTTGGACGAGCTCACTCAAGCCACGATGGTGGATGAGGGCTTGAACTTATTGAGCCCCTATTGAGCCTAAAGGGCCTAGTCTTGGATCAAGCCACGAAAGTGGATGATTATCATATTCTAGGTACGATTTGTTTGATTCGATAGAATTAGACAATGATTCTAGGTAGACGCCTCCAAACCATGATTTGATCTAGATTCTTGTATGCTTTCAAAGTGTTGCTTAGATCCATAGTGTGAGTACTTAGACTCTAGTATTGCTTTTTTCCCTTATTCATATTTGCATCATCTTGTTGCTTGCTCTCTTTGTTTGCTAGTTTATTAGTTTAAGTTTCTTCCATCCTTAATGGCCTCATATTTGCCTAGCTACAAGATTGTCGGTTCAATCAACTTTACTAAAGTCCTAGAGATCGACACTTTGGTACTACGCGACCCGTACACTTGCGGTATTGGTCTAGTAGCCTATCACTAAATTCAAGTAACCTCATTAGCCTAGCAGTAATAGCCTTCCCTTATAAACCATAGGTTCAAGGTTCAAATCTCCCAAGTAGCATCTAAGCATGAATGTTTGCCTCAATGAAGCAATAACTTTTTATACATGTTTTTGAACATAACGTTCGAAAAAAATCATTTTGAAATCCAACAATATCCCAATAATTTTATTTTCAATTCCATTAATATCTTAAATCGTTTACACAAATAGATTAAGTATATATCATTTTTATCTGTTACGATTTGTTATATATAAGAATCATCATATAAAATGTTAACGGTCATATTCTCACGGAATATGATACCAACTTCTTCATTAAAGTATAAGTTATGGACAAAAATAAAGAATTGCATTTTGAGTACTTAAAAATTTGATTCACGTATATGTAAATTTTCAAGACGTGCATAATACTGGAAATAAATACCTAATCTTTATTAGAGTTTTAACATTATTTTTTAAATTTGTCTGTACACATTAGGAGTTTTATTTGCAATTTTTCTTAAAACTATTTACAACTTTGATAAGCATTTGTTTTTTTCCTTCTTATATTTCTTGCTAAATAATTATCACACTTATTAGTTTATTAAATTACAAAAAAAACATGTATAGGTAATATAAATTAAGAGGAACTTTATTTCTATATTGAACAATAGTTTTAGATGAAAAGTTATGAGAGTGGTATATTAGCTATTCAAAAATTAAAAGAAAATTAAAGGACTATATCTCCAATTTGGTCAATTAAGTGAATTAATTATAATTAACGTAGAATACTATTTGATTAAAATTGATTAATAAAGCTTAAAAATAATTTTTGAACCCGTGCGTAGCACGGGACATGACTTCTAGTATATATAAAGTGTAACCAACAATAATTACATTTTCATAAGGAATTTTTTGACATAAGAAATTGTAAAAGTTAAAGATAAGTTTTGGGACTTCGTTCCAACACAAAATTATGGGCACTACTTTTTTTTGGTTGAAATTATGGGCACTACTTTAATGTTCAACTAATTTGAATCAATTAGCAAACCAATTTTAGGTTTAGAAGATTGAAATCCCAGATCTCCTTCACCGCCCCCTATCAAACAAACCGGCTCGATATGAGATTTCCAACGGATTAGCATAGAAAACTAACAATGTCTCTACTCCTCTAATAATAGTATCTTTAGCTTTGGAGGATCCGGCATGTATAACATTAGGATTTGGTGTTTGATTAATAGCACATCACCTGTTTCTATCTATATACTAGTGAAGTTCCCCACGCCTTGCGTGGATTTTGTTCAATATTTAATGAAATTATTTTTTTTACCCATATTAGTTTCATAGTATTGTGGTTATTTGGATCATTTTTTTTTAAAAACTATATAATATATATTAGAAAATTGTTTTTATTTCGAAAGTAAGATGCATTAATGACTTGGATAATGAAATGGAATAGATTTTGTAAATGAAGGATGTTTGGATTATCTTTCGTCATAGAGTCCTACGTACATACGAATTATACGAACTTCTTGTACATGTTTCAACTCGAAATATTATCCCTGTTAGAATGCATATTGTTAGATCTCGTTGAATAGATCTTCATTTTATAAACGGTGTATCTAACCTATAGTCGTAGGGCATATGATAAGCTTCCCGATTTTTCAAACTAAAACTCTAAAAGGATAACTGTATAAAGCCACTACAAAAAATTAAATCCTTAAATCCTTAAATAAATAAAATCTTTGTATTTTAAGATGCTTATCCTATGCCCTTAAGACATAGGTTATAAAATCCGTTTTACAAATTGTACATTTTCTTTTTGAGCCCAAATTGTACATTTGTTAGTTTGAAGAATTGGTGGATATAAATAACTTTTACATATTGTACCTAATAAAGCAATATAAAGTAGAAAGGGTTTGCAACACAAAGTATAAAGAGTATGTCAAGAGATAGAAAGACATAATGAAAGGCGAACAATATTTAGTTGGAGCAAATAGATTAGTCATGAATTGATGCATTTTTAGAATTTAAAGCTTGAATAAGATTTATACGACATAAATTTTTACTGATAATGCTTAAAATGGTAGTTAAAAATGTTTATAAAATTATTTAGTTGTTGATATTATCCTATTCATAGATGTCAAATGTTAATTCAAAATCTTTTCACAATTATTTAAATTTGGAAAGAATTGATTGTATCGTGTAATGTCTTTTATTTATTTTTAAAATAGATGAAAATATCAAAGTTAATGAATCAAATTTTGGTTTTGGCAAGATTTGGTTAACTAAATTTGGAGGTTTTAAGAATATCATATTTTTTATATTTTTTTTGGTCGACAATACTTATAGAAATTTTTAGTAAATTTTTTTCTTACTATTGATGAATTGATATTAACTGATCGGATGGATATTTCTTGCTAAAAAGGGATTAGACTTGTTAAGATATAAGTACCAACTATATAATTATTTAGTACTTTAATATTAAAAATTTATTTGGATCAATCACAAAGATACATTAAAATCTTGTCATAAAATCATAAAATACTATTTCTATAAAAAATACCTCCATTGACAAAATGTTATAGCAAAATAGCAATAGGAGATTTGGTAGATATATATTCACGTTTCTTTTTGAGCTAGATATTCACGTTTTTTTTGTTCACCAAAAAAAAAAAAGATATTCACGTTTTTGAATCTCAAAAAAAAAAATATATATTGTTAAGATCATGATAGATATGTATCATAAGAGTAGGTAATAATAACCATACGAAGAAGATATTGTTAAGACAATTACGATTAATCAACTTAATTTTTATAGAAAAATATATTCTTAAGATATTCAACTAACATTGTTAAGATACTATAAACAATTGTGTATGTTTGTTGAGAGTAGTTAGCATACGAAGAAACAAAATTAAGATAGCATGAATTAATCAACTTAATTTCTGTAGAAATAAAAAAAATTGCAATCTCCATAACCACTATCAAATTCAACCTTCAATAACACCAATCAAGAATGAAACTGACAATTTATATCCTTTCAAATGACAATTTTGTCTTCTGAACGGATGAGAAGGTATTATCGAGCGCATCAAGGACCGACCATGTCGACATGGTCGAAGAGTTGAAGGATGTCACGTTCGTAAACATATCGACATGGTCGTGATTGAGGACGTCAAAGAAGGTGCCGAGTACTTCGAAAATGGTGGCTTAGATGATATGTAAATGGTTGTTGGGATGGTTTATAAACTTTGATTTTTTAAATAATATTTAGATTTAAGTAATATATTAATTATAATTATATTTAAATATGATGGGGCAGAAAAATAATATGATGTGGCATATGACATGTAAAAATACAATATGACATGGCTTAATAATATAGTGACATGTGGCAAAATCCTTGGTGGCATAATCTGGAATCGACATGTGGATTAGTCCTAGGTGGCACAATGAGAAGGTTTTATTCCTTAGTGGTTTTAAATATATATAATAGATTGGTATAACATTAACTAATTTCATTCCAACAAGACATGAATTAATTGGGAGTAATTTGAGGAGAATTTTGGGTAATGGGGCTGCGGTGGTGACAACAATGCGGAGAATGGACGGCGCGGTGAAATAATGAGGTAAATGGACTTTTTTGGTGACAACTACAAAAACATCCCAGAACATGACGTCATGACACCCAAACCTGTCACCACCAAACAAAACCTTGTCACCGCGTACAGAAAAGTCCCCTCCCCCATACAAAACCTTGTCACCACGTACAAACCCCCCCTCCATACAAAACCTTGTCATCGCGTTTACAACTTGTCACCTCTCAAACTAATATCACCAATATTGCACTCTAATTTGTTCATCACGTACAGAAACTTGTCACCTTACCTAGAACCACCCCCAAATTGCACTTAAACTTGTCATAAAAAATTATTAGTAAGCCTATGTGGGATTCGAACCCACATTATCGTACGCTAGGCACGTTGCTCTACCATTTGAGCTAATAGGCTATAATTAAAAGTAATATATAAAAACTTATCATCACCTAGCAATCAAAGCTGTCACCAGCACATAATGTTGTAACATGTTAAACCAAACAGAGAACCTATATGCGTTCAACATGTCACCGCATAAAACTGAATTGCATTCAACATGTCACCGTGTACAGATTTTGTCACCAAACTGAAAACAGAAAACCCTAGATCACACACAAAACTTGGTGACAAGACAGAAAACCCTAGATCAAGTACAAATCGCTTCCATTCAACATGTCACCGTTTTTGTCACCGAAAACCCTAGATTTATAATTTCTAGATCTAACACTTTCAAAAACCCCAAGAAAAACCGATGACAGCCCCGTAGATCTAGAATTTCTAGATCTAAAAACTTAAAAAAAAACCTAGATCTAGAAATTCTAGATCTAGAACTTGAAAAAAAACCCTAGATCTAAAACATCTAAAAGAAACCTAGATCTAGATCTAAAGTTGGTATACATACCTTGAAACACGCCGTCGGCCACCTCGTCGCCTCGTCGGCCACCTTGTCGGCCACCTCGTCGCCTCGTCGGCCGCCAAGTTCGGGTATCCTCGTCGGCCACCTCGTCGCTCGCCACCTCGTCGCTCGCCGATGATAGCCCCATCACCATGGCCTTGTTGCCATTATATATGGACGAAGAGGAAGGAGGGAGATGGGGAGAGATGAGAAGAGGGAGGGGAAGAGGGAAGAGGGAAGAGGGAAGAGGGAGAGGGAGAAATCTGGGAAATAATGGGAGGAGAGAGAAAGGAGAAGAGGAATGGGGGGTTTTATATTACCGCTTGTCACCGTCAGCTTTCAAATTTAGCCCATTTATTTCATTAATTCCACCATGAGTCCCATTCCTTCAATATGTCACCAATTTACCCTATCAACTAGAACAATCGATGCCAAAACTAAAGTTTGCATGGCATGGTATTGGTATGAGAAATCAACTAGAGTAGTGTATTTCGCTCCAAAAAATCTATAGTTGTGCAAATGTGTAGAAAATAATTTGCTTCTTTCGAAATGCAACGCTTTTAGAAAAACAGGTTTACGTTGGATTTTGCTCGATAAAAGTATAAAACACACCTACCAAAACGATTAACGAATCCGTCGTATCATTTTCAATGGCTTTTCCTCTCCACAACAGAAACAAATCGTACAAAAACGGCAATCAAATAATTACAATAAATTTCACGCCCAAAAATAATTAAAATAAATTTAAATTTAATTAAGAACGCGGAATACTGTGCATTCGAGAAGCCAAGCAAAGCAGAAAAGGCTTATCCTCCTGGAAATTCCAAACCCACCGTCCCAAAAATGGGGTGTTGCCGCTTCATTCCTCTCCTCCTCCTCATCGCCGTCCTCTCCTCCACCGCCTCCGCCTCCCGTCCGCCGCTGGATCTCGTCTCCGACGGCGTCGCCAGCCAGAATCAAGATGCGGCCGCCTCCTTTCTACGGCTCAACACGCTCCCGTTCAATTCGGCCTTGTCTTCTTCTGAGAGCTGCGACCAAACCTATGGCTTCATGCCTTGCACTTCCACCTGGATCGGAAACCTGTTCTTGATCCTCGTCTATGGCTTCCTGATGTACACCGCTGCCACTTACTTGTCCAATGGCAGCGAGCTTCTGCTCGAGATTTTGGGGCCCGGGATCATCGGCGGCCTCTTCCTCCCTATTCTCGGCGCTCTTCCTGATGCCTTGCTCATTCTCGGTCTGCTTTCTCCCCCTTCACTTTCTCACTTTTTTGTCTAT
Organism: Polygonum aviculare; assembly: GCA_934048045.1. Lineage (NCBI taxonomy): Eukaryota > Viridiplantae > Streptophyta > Magnoliopsida > Caryophyllales > Polygonaceae > Polygonum > Polygonum aviculare. Next base: position 19,130,226 of record OW204025.1, on the reverse strand, counting down.
ATTGTTATTTATGCCTAATTCCTGCACTGTTGGCGTATTCTCCATCCGCTAGCAGCGAGTATTGCAAATTTAGGGTCAACTGGAATGATTTTGGAGGTTCTTGTCTTGTTTGAAGGTGGTATAAATTGGCCGTTCTGTTAGTTAGTAGGGGAACAGAAAACATTTGGGAATTAATTATTCCTGTGGATAATGAAATGCAGAGCATATTTCAACTAACAGTCAATGGTGGTGTTATGTATCTTACAGACTGACACAGTTCAATAAGCCATCCCTGTAATTCAGCAGGTCTTTTGATGCTGTGTACAGTTAAATATAGGGCACCAGTTTTGCTCTACTCTTAATTTTCTAGTTCTTACTCAGAATTTGCTGTATCTGTTGGTTGAGTGCTTACAATTATACTTATAACTCTTGTTTTCCCCGTATCGATTAGTTCTAATCCTGATTTTCTTAATTCTGCAGTATCTGGATTGTCTGGTGGCACAGAAACGGCCCAAAGTCAAGTATCGGTCGGAATGGGGTTGCTTGCCGGGTCCACAGTGATGCTTCTCACTGCAATCTGGGGATCGTGTGTCATCGTTGGCAAGTGTGATCTCGAAGGTTCAATTGCACTTGATGGAGTTGATACAAAAGGATTTAGTTTAACTGGTATGCTTTTTTTTTATCACTCAGCATAATTTAAGTACTAACTTAAAGGTTTGATCAGTCCCTTATATTCTTATCATATGATGCATTCTTTTGATAATATTTTATCTGCAGGGTCAGGAGTTTCAAATGATTTATGGACTTCCTATGCTGCAATGATCATGGTTGTGTCTGTGATCCCTTTCCTAGTTGTCCAAATACCTCAATCATTTCTATCAACTTCAGGAAGACGCTTAGCAATCCTAATTGCTCTCGTACTCGCTGTGGCACTCCTTCTTAGTTATTGTGCTTATCAGGTGATAACCTTTCTCCTTATATCTACTTACATGCACCTCTGCTGATATTTTTTGCCGCCTGAACACCTTATATTCTTTTTCTTAATCATCCAAAACTTTGCTAGTCATTAAATTTGGTTTCCAGAAACCTTTTAATTGTTTTTATTTTAGTTGGCCCCCTTTGTATGCTTTCAGTTAGCCCGGCTACTTGTTCCTTTCTTCTTTTACATTGCTTAATGATGACCAATTAGCTTATACTACTGGATTGACTTCCTGCATTGGTTACAAGCTGCACCAGATTAAACACCAAATCTTGACTCTACATATCATCTAGACTTCTAGAGAAGAGAAGGCAGATGCATTGAGTGTTCTGTTTATGTTATTGTTGAAATTTCCTGAGCATTTGAAGACACATCTTTTTATCTTTTCCTTTAGATCCAATAGCTCTCTTTGATAATTCTTTGTCAAGAAATGTCCATACGTTTCTTCATATTTATCATTGACGAATTGTTTCTCATCATTTATCAGTCATTAATATACGATTTGTGGTCTTTGGCTCAACTTTTCAAACCAGATTATCCAGCCCTGGATTCAAGAAAAGCGTATAGAATATGTGAAGAAGAAAAGGCTTATCTCAGGTTTCCTTGGACGTTTGAAAATGCGTGCACTAGGAAGGTTGACGGATGAAGACGGAAATCTTAATCATCATATAGTAGAGAGGTTCTTGCCCCTTTTTCTTTGTTGATGTGTAAATTGCAGAATTGGCCTATTTTCTTACTTTTGACACCACCAAATTCTTCCCTATCAGGTTATTTAAGGCAATTGATGTGGACAGCGATGATTACCTTGTAAAATCGGAGTTGAGGGCTTTTATAATAGGATCGCAGCTGGACGATATGAAGGCAGATGAAGATGATCTTGTTGAGAAAGTAATGGAAGATTTTGACGTAGAGCAGGCAGATTCTAAAATAAGTCTGAGCGAGTTCAAAGTTGGAATTTCAAAATGGATTGATGCTCTAAAAGATGAATCACCTGCATCTGGTGCAACAAATCCAGACACCATGAAGTTTCTGACCGATGTTCACCAGGTAACTCGTGTTACTGTGAAGAGAAAAGTATGAAAAATGGCATTACTATATACCAAAAGTTCAATTTTAGTTATTTTTTTGCAGGAATCAACCAGACAGCATGCCTTATTAGGAGGTGAACTTGATAATCATAAGACTGAAGAGGAAGGTGATAACAATGGCATTGAGAATCCAAAGAAAACCACCATAAAAGCAGTCTTGATGCTGTTATTTGGAACTATAATTGCAGCCATATTTGCTGATCCATTAGTAGACGCTGTTGATAACTTCTCTGACGCCACTAGCATTCCTTCTTTCTTCATCTCTTTCATTTTCCTTCCTCTGGCTACGAATTCCAGTGAAGCTGTGTCTGCTATCATCTTCTCCAGTAGGAAGAGGATAAAGACCGCTTCTCTAACGTTCTGTGAGGTATCTCCTTCTTCCAATTAACTGTGTACTAAGGCTAAGATTAATAGCTACAAGAACTCTGATTTTTGTTCTCTTCTTGATTTTGTTCTCAGTTGTATGGAGCTGTGACGATGAACAATGTTCTTTGCCTATCGGTGTTTCTTGCGCTTGTGTACATCAGGGGACTGACATGGGACTTCTCATCAGAAGTTCTTGTCATTGTCATCGTTTGTGTTGTAGTTGGACTTCTGGGCAGCTTCAGAACAGTGTTTCCTCTGTGGACATCTCTTGTGGCGTTCGCCCTCTACCCATTGTCACTGGTGCTTGTTTATGTTCTTGATTACATATTTGGATGGTCGTAGATCCATGGAGAAGAAGAATCTAACCTGATGGCTACTGATTATAGTTTTCCAATCTGACATGATGGCCCGATTTGGCTAATCTTGTCATATCTTTGTTGTTGAACCATTCCCTTTAATGTTAAGACCACATTACATGTCTTCATCTAGCGAGGATTAGGAGCAGTTTGCTACTTTGCTCGTGTATCTACCTGTAAACTTGATCTCTCTGTCTTTCATCTAATTAAGGAGCTCTTTTTCTCTAGTGACCATTTGCTTGCTTGCTTTCTGTTGTTCATTTGAATATCTGCAACTGTATTGTTCGTTTTTTTTGGTCGGGTCTGCAACTTTATTGTTTGTTTAACCTACAAACAAACAAGGAACCATAAGTTTACATTTTTGGGTCAGAATGAAGTTATACATTTTCCCCCCCTAAACAGGGCGTTTATTGATCGTTTTATCCACCAATACGCATTAGCACCATGAGAAGGAGCCACAATTATACGTTTTTTAGTTACCCCCTTTTTTGGGGGGGGGGTCAGCACCCCATTTTCTTTTTTGATTAAAAAGAAAGTTTACATAAAAAACGAACACACGCCCAGTGGGACTCGAACCCACAATCGCTAGTCAAGCGCCTTATCCATTAGGCCATGGGCGCTTTGATGCTGATCTTCGTTAGCAGTACAATATGTACCTAAAATCATTTCATTTTTATCTACAGAAAAGAAGTCCGCGCATCTTTGGGACAATAGGACCCGTTTAATATGGCACTTGAAATCTTGGATTGGAAACCCACCTCAAAAACAGAAGGTAAGTTGATGTGTTTTTAGGTAATTCTTTTACATGCCAAACACAAACATAGAATAGGATTCCTAACCTAATTCATTATACACCAAGTATAATTGAACCAGACGATTCAATTTGGCATTTATACACAATTTTTGCCAAGACAAACACCACCGGCTAATTGGAATCCAATATTAAGTAGAAACATTAATGAAAATTTTCGAATCAATTTGATTAAATTTTGTTCATTTTATTTTGGACATATCTATATCTATATCTATTGTAAAAGACGAATCCTCCAATTGCTTTAATGTTGTTTTTAAATTTAGATTTTTCAATTAGGTTATCGTTTTGGTTTCGTCTCCAACCTTTCACCTGCATGCGGCCGTTTGTTGGCCTTCGGCCTCCCTGTCTTTCCTTCTTCCGCTTGTGGCTGTGTGATCAAGGTTGTTCCACTGAATCGCTTCCTAGTACCGGTTGATTTGGCTTCTTGCCGTCCCTCCATTATCGCCCGATTTGATTAGGGCGCCTCTTGATGTACACGGCGTCTGAGCTTTGCTCCGTATATATACATTCTCACGGGTTTGATTTCCTAATTCCATTCGTCTATAAACGTCTTCGTATGCTGGTTGCTGAATGCTCTGAAACTTGCTTTCGGTTTCAATTTCTCCAACTTTCTGTTGATTTCGATTGCTCCGCTGCTCAATTTGGTAAAAAGTTTCCATTGTTTGGGGATTTCTCCTTCGGAAATTGCTGTTTCAGCACTGATTGCACGAACTCGGTTGCTGATTATGCTTTCAGGAACGAACGATAGGCTTTCATATTGTGTATTGTCCTGGTAATTTGTAAGTAGTAGATGATAAGTCATGTTTGGTAGCCCAGGGTTTCTGGATATCCAAAAAAGGCATCTAGGTTATAGTTTCCAAATTCATGCTTCTTTCGCGTTGGTGGAGGAAATTTGTATGAGGGAGGGGGAATTTTTGTTGAATTCCAGGCTATATTGTAGCAAAAGACGTCCAAAAGACGTCTTTTGGATGCCTCCCCTTTGCGTTTAGGCAGGGGGACCCCCATCTTGACCCCCCAGATTCCCGTAAAGGAATTGCACTAGGTCTATTGTTGTTGTTGTTGTTGTTGTTGTTGTTGTTGTTGTTGTTTATGGCCTTATGATCAGCCTCAGGAGTACTACACTGGTGGACAAAAGAGGTATTTTATTCACTGGCTTTCCGCCTTCTTTGGTTGTATTTGCGATTTCCTTTGAGATTTCCTTTGCTTATATGGCATGGCTTTCAATAATGATTACAATTGTTGAAGTTCAAAGATTTAGACTGTGGCGGAATCGGACTGCTAGTGAAGAAGCCAACCTTTCGCAGGCTTTAATTCTCCTAATATCTTGTTTATGAATTATGAATTTGATGGAAATTAAGATGATAGTCTTTGTAGCGCATTCTCAGATTCTTGGCTCTGTGATAGCTAATTGGTGACGATCTTTGATTTGTATTAAGATTCCTAATCTTGGAAGAACGCATTATGTATTGAAACAGGAGAATTAGAGGAGGAAAAGGAGGGTGTTATGGCGCTTGATTTTGGTTCATTAGAGGAGGATAAGCCAAAACAGTTGCCCATCAGAAGAAACTGATTGGAGTTTTCTTATCCTTCTTTCCACTATCCTTTTGGTGTATCAAGTTTCTCATTTAGATTTTCTTTTTTTGAGCGAATTTCTCATGTAGTTATGCCTACTGAAAACTTTATTAAGAAGAAATTACATAATGATTGAATGTTCTTACATGGATACTTGATGAGGGTGGTTGTGAAATTCTAATGGAGTCTGTAGGTGAGAGCGGTGTTACTAGACAGGTGAAGCAAGGAGGACCATTTGTGTTCACCAAAATAGCTCGCAAGCTTGCTGGTTTGGGGGCGAAGATCCATTTGTGTTCAAGGAAGGAAGACGAGCTTAACAGGTATTTGAAGGAATGGCAGGCCAAGGGCTTTAATGTCTCCGTAACCGGCTAGTCATATTGGTATGACTTTGACTTTTTGTTATATCATTCTCACTTGATTAAGGCTGGACAAAATTTCTATTGGTATGGCTTTCACTTTTCGTTATATCATTCTCTTTGAATTGGGGATTTGGTGATACAAGAATGATAGAGAAGATCATGAACCGACAAGCAAGGCCAAGACCGTTCCACAAGTCGCGAGCATTCAAGTTCAAGAAGGATTCATGGAGGAAGACGAGCTCAAAAAGAAGACCTTTACCATTCAAGAAGTCCCGAGCATTTAAATTCAAAGAAGCCTAGGAAGACGAAGTGGGTCACTTACTTGCAAGGAACCTAAGACGAGCAGCCTAGAGAAGGAAGATCCTCTCAGGATCGACCCCCCCAGAGGTCGAGATCGACCCTCCCAGGGTCGAACCTGAGGGTAATCCGAACGTGTCCGCCGCTTTCCTTGCAGATCAAGCTGTTTCCTTTTATTGTTATCAAACTATTTCCATATTTTGGTTTTCTAGATTTACAATTATTATTATGAGATATTATTTATATCTTATGATAATAATTTAGGATTTCTTTTTCTAGGATAGAATAAATACTAGAATTTTTCCCTTATTTGTTTTTTAGCGTATTTTGAGAAGAGAACATGGTTCTCTTCCTGCGCCACCAAACCTTGTGACACGTTGAACTGATTTTGTGCAAGACCGCCTGTGTGAATCGATTCTTATGTTCGTTGCTTGTGTGAATTTGTTATTGGTGTTCTAGTTCGAGAGTTCGCTTGGCTTATACTTGGTGCAAGGTCTAGATTCGTTTCCGTTCGCGATTGTGTGACGTCAAGGAGCCATCTTCTAGCGTGTCATACATCAAGTGGTATCAGAGCTCAGCCGATCTTGAGTTACACCAAGTTGAGTCGAGTTGCTTTTGTCAACAATCTGCGAAGTACGTCGACAGCAGAAATCTGCCATCGTTCGTCGTCGTTTCTGAAATTTTCGAAATTTTTTCTGAGGTAATTTCGAAAATCTGATTACATATTCTTGTAGAGAATTTCGATATGAGTCTAGGCATATAAGATTCGTCGAAATCGGAGTTCGTTTGACCCCTGAAAAGGTCAAAATACCAAACTGTGTTCTAGAAACCCTAATTGGCCGCCGAGAGTTTTTGCTTGCTTGGCTTTGTTTGTCATCCATGAAACTCTAATGTCTCAAGTTGATATTCCAAGTCAAATTGATCTCTTTTATGGAGATTATGATCCGTATTCATATTTTTCTTGGGAAGAGAATACTAATGCTTGCTTGGAGTATCATGGCTATGATGGTCTTTCAGGGTTCATGGCAGTTGTTGATGCTTTTCGAGGTGATGCTTATGATTGGTGGATGAATGATCTTTATCGACGTTGTCTATATGGTCTTGATCACATTGTTCATTGGAATCAACTCAGAATTGTGATGAGAATGCAGTTTGTGCCACTTGAGCAAGCTAGACGATTAGAGATGTACAACGAGTGTAAGCAAGAGTTTGCTCGTTCGCCTCTTGCATATTTCATGGAGCTTGAAGAGTTGATTAATTTTGCTGGTTTGTCTCTTAGTCCTGAACATCTTTGCTCTCGTTTCTATGATGGTTTGAATACCATGTACCGCGAAGTCTTAGAGCACCAACCGAGAGATGATGTGAATGAGTTGGTTCGGGCTGCTATGAAATTTTACTATGCTGCTCAGAGGGTTGAGGAACGTGAACTTGCATGGACTGCAAAAATAGTGGCTCCACCTCAAGTGGAGGAGGAGAAATCAGTTTCCTTAGTTGAGGAGGAGGCTGCCACCATAGCTGAAGTTACCGAGTCTTCACCTTGCATCGACGCGCCTGAAATTGTTAGCACGGTTAAGCAGGAAATACTCGTCCAATTGCCTTCAAATATTGTGGAGCATTGTGATATTGATGTTGACAGCTCTCTGCAAAATTTCAGCCAGTTTGGAGGTCGTTTGCTTGTCGAACCATGCAGCTTGTCTTTTAGCGCTCCAACGTCGTCCTTGCTTGATTCTTTTGATCTTGTGCTTGATGATTGCTTTGCTTATTATCATCCGGAGTATGGAGCTGAGTACGAGGTGAGTTCTTTGCAAAAGTTTGAGTTCTTCTCTACACCTTTCGACAAATCGAGGACGATTTGCAGTCAAGTGGAGGAGAATGATACAAGAATGATAGAGAAGATCATGAACCGACAAGCAAGGCCAAGACCGTTCCACAAGTCGCGAGCATTCAAGTTCAAGAAGGATTCATGGAGGAAGACGAGCTCAAGAAGAAGACCTTTACCATTCAAGAAGTCCCGAGCATTTAAATTCAAAGAAGTCTAGGAAGACGAAGTGGGTCACTTACTTGCAAGGAACCTAAGACGAGCAACCTAGAGAAGGAAGATCCTCTCAGGATCGACGCCCCCAGGGGTCGAGATCGACCCTCCCAGGGTCAAACCTGAGGGTAATCCGAACGTGTCCGCCGCTTTCCTTGCAGATCAAGCTGTTTCCTTTTATTGTTATCAAACTATTTCCATATTTTGGTTTTCTAGATTTGTAATTATTATTATGAGATATTCTTTATATCTTATGATAATAATTTAGGATTTCTTTTTCTAGGGTAGAATAAATACTAGAGTTTTTCCTTTATTTGTTTTTGAGCGTATTTTGAGAAGAGAACAGAGTTCTCTTCCTGCGCCCTTAGTGACCCGCGTCCTTTGTGACTTGAGTTTGATTTATGAAGTATTGGTTTGATTCATTCAAGTGTTCATTCTAGCGAGTTTGTTGGATTTATAAGTCCTGAGATTTTGGTAATTGATTTCTATCCTTTGGTTAATATTGATTCTCTTGTGCTTCATCTTATGAATGTTTATTGTTTCTCTAGGAGTAGCTAACCTATTGAATTGATTTATGGAGAGCTAGTCTCCTTGGGTTTGTTCAAGGGAGAAGCTCTGATGTATGACACTATTTGCAAAAATAGCCAGCCTTAGGTTTATTCTACCTCTTACATTCTACATTCTACCTTCTATCTTCTTTCTCATAATCCAATTCTTCTCTTTTAGGTTCTTAGTTTAGTTATGGAGAGCTAGTCTCCTTGGGTTTGTTCAAGGGAGAAGCTTTGATGTATGAACTCGTGAGGTTTTGGTAATTGATTTTTATCCTTTGGTTGATATTGATTCTCTTGTGCTTCATCTTATGATTGTTGATTGTTTCTCTAGGATTCGCGACCCTATTGAATTGATTAGCTTTCTACTGTTTGATTAGGTTTGGACCGTGGACAAAACTAATATGTGAAAACAACTTAACCTAGATCTGTTGTCTATGCAACTAGGATTAAGAAGAGAATTGATTGTTTTATCTTACAATTGACTCGTAGCTTGATTGTTTGATATTATATCTTGTATATCCTTGTTCTCTATGCTAATTCTAGGTTAGGCGTCCTTGCCTAGGGTTATAGAATTGCTTGGACCGTGGATTTGCGATTGTTAATGATCAGGATAGGAGTTAACCATAGGTGTGAATGAAATCAATGGATAAATCTATGATCGAGTGATTATTAAAGAGTGGATCTTTTGAATGAACCTATCTCCCATATTTGTTTGTTCTTTGTTTCTTAGATTAGTTTAGTATAGATTTCTCTCCTAATCCCCCCTTATCTTTAGTTGATAAATGTATTAATACTAGAAGCCATAGTTCTCTTAGGTTCGACCCCTTACTTACTTGCTATACTAGTTTGTTTGTTTGGGTTATTTATTTTTGCAAATAAACTACCCTCAGGTTCGACCCTCCCAGGGTCGAACCTGAGGGTAATCCGAACGTGTCCGCCACTTTCCTTGCAGATCAAGCTGTTTTCTTTTATTGTTATCAAACTATTTCCATATTTTGGTTTTCTAGATTTGCAATTATTATTATGAGATATTATTTATATCTTATGATAATAATTTAGGATTTCTTTTTCTAGGATAGAATAAATACTAGATTTTTTCCCTTATTTGTTTTTCAGCGTATTTTGAGAAGAGAACAGGGTTCTCTTCCTGCGCCACCAAACCTTGTGACACATTGAACTGATTTTGTGCAAGACCGCCTGTGTGAATCGATTCTTATGTTCGTTGCTTGTGTGAATTTGTTATTGGTGTTCTAGTTCGAGAGTTCGCTTGGCTTATACTTGGTGCAAGGTCTAGATCCGTTTCCGTTCGCGATTGTGTGACGTCAAGGAGCCATCTTCTAGCGTGTCATACATCATTTGGGATGCATGCTAAGGTTCTAAAATGCCGTCAATTCAAGAATTTGTAGTGTAATGCATCCATTTATTGGATATCAATATGAATTACTTCTGCCTATTTTGCTCAGCTCTTCAAATCAGATGGTGTTGCTCAGCTCTGAGACCAAGCCCCTAAAGGTTTTTGCATTTAACTTATTCTTTTCCTGATTTTTGTTAGATGGTGTTGTAACTTTGTATAGACTGAGTGTGTGATCTGGAGCATAATAGTTATTTTTCTGATGATATAGAAAAAATGTTCAATCAGGGTGAGTTTTCATAAACAACAGCATATAAAGATATGGTGGTTCTTACTTCTTGGTTCGACTTGGTATTACACACGTATTCTCTACAATGAGAGAGGAGAAATATGCTCTAGCCGATCATTCTCCCACATTCACATATTTTTTGGTTATGTTTTGTTGATGAAGTTTAGTAACTGTGCAGGAGTCCCAAAGGACACCTGAATTCCAGTCATCGCAAGTTTCTCATGAATCCCAGACTGAGCCACAGAATAACAACACTGGTGAAGCTCCTCCGAATCAAGACTCGGGTTCAGCTTCCGTTTCCCGCAATGATGGACGGAAGGTTTCAAGGGAGGATATAGAACTTGTAAGACAATCCTTTTCCATTTGTATTATGTTCACTTGTAAGACGGTCCTTTTCCTATTTTATTATGTTGAGCTTGTAAGACAGTCCTTTCAAGGGAAGATATAGAACTTGTAAGACAGTCCTTTGAATCTAAATGCACCATGTGGAAGGGTACAATCATTCGAAAAATCGTTCACGAAAAGAATCCGTGCCTCGATCCGGATGAACTATGCACGTATGTCATCAAGTTGGATGACAATGATTGAATAGATCCCCTTCCATGGCCATAGTGCTAATATATATTCCCAACATTCTACACTACGTTGTCTCACTTAATACCTTATTCTAAAAGCCAATTTACTTTTCATATTTATTAAATAACGTTTACAATAAAATCAGCAGACTGCCCAACAACATAGTTGTTCACGAATATATAACGTAAGCTTATTCCAATTACGGTGACAATGTTCTACCAATACATATTTCGTTCAAAACATAAAAGTCTCACGAATAACAACGGTCTATTAGAAAGCAACACAATGTAAGCTTACGCCAAGGCCCGTCCATCGGACGGGCACGGATGGCTAGTCTTTACAACTTTAAAAATGCAACACATCCATCAAACTTAAATGTTGTTAATTAACCCCAAATTATGTTAATTAACCCCAAATTATTCAAACCTACGTCCAATAACTTAAATGAATTTACCCCAAATTCTCCAGTCCCTTCAAATTCGGGATCAGTTCCGACATTGAAGTCGAGCCTTTGAGATCACCACCGACTACTACCTCCAGGACTACTCATCTTCGCCTCCTTCTTCCTCTGTAATCCCGATTCCACAGCCCACCAGATGTGGGAATTGCAAACTCCGGCCAAGACCCGCCGGTAGCCCATCCTCCTCTCTCGGTCGACATCGCCGGTCAACAACACACCGGCCGTCTCTCCTCTCTCTTCACCCACTCGACTCCCCGAGTTCCAGATCTGGGGTTTCGTCCCACGCTCACCGGCCGCCCTTGGCTCTCTCCACGGCACCCGCCTCCCTTCCCGCCCCTGTTCTGTTCTGACCGAGCCCCCAACCCTGACTGGCCACGCCCTCGCTCAACCCCGACTCCCTTGCTTCCGGCGACGAGCCACCAGCCCAACCCGCGCTCGCCGGCACACACAGCAGCTTCGTCGTTCGTCTCCACCCCAACACCAACGACCTCGAACCCCACCAGTCCGACGAAATCCGAATGCAACATAGGGATATCTTGAACCAAGCACTGAGGAATCATAAAGTATGTTGATGGATCAGCTGGTGTTCTTGGTCTTGCTACATGTACTTTGATATAATCTGCTGTATTTATTAATTATTTGCTTTGACCTCTTAATCCTGTACATAGATGTCCAATTCAAGTGAAGCTAAAGTCGAATATGAACTTTTAATCTCTGAAATCAAGGACAAAGCCAAGGTATTGTAATGCTGCATTTGTTTAACTCTTTATCCTTTCATTGCTTGGTACACCATTTCTCTGATATTAGGTTTTTCTAGGTTCCATTGTCGTGGTTGGTCTCTCCTTCTGTTTCTCACTCGGGGACAGAGCGCTTCAGACGATGTCTTGCGCAGCGGGGCTCAGAGATCTCGGATTGGACAAATGCTTGAGTCTATCAATATCGTACCACTTTTGGATGCACTTTCCGAAGAATTGTTCCTAGCTAACACCGCCTCATAAGTCGGAGGATTTCAAGTGGAAAGATTATTACCCGATGGTGTTCTGGTTGGTGCTTTTTTTACTGTCTTAGAATCAAGGGGATAAACTGATTCTCTTATGCTTAATTAATTGTGAACATAACAGTTGCAGCTGAGATAGTCACTCACATTGTTTTCATTGGAATTTGAGGCAGATGCTCAAAATTGATGTTGTTGATTATATGCTTTGCATATGTGGAAAGCCTTTAATTGTGAACATAACAGTGGCAATGTTTTTTTCCTGTCACAAGATGACCGATTTATGATAAAGACTCTCAGACAATCTGAAGTGAAGGTTTGTTCCTTTCTGATATGCACCTCATTCTTGTGCTTCCTTTATTCTACATCTTTGAAACAATTGAGGTTTACATGAAAGAGTATATTCTATTTCTGCAGGTTCTTTTGCGGATGCTCCCAAATTATAATGAACATGTGTCTAATTATGAGAATACACTTATAACCAAGTTCTTTGGTCTTCACAGAATCAAACCATCAAGTGGGCAAAAGGTATGTAATCTATATTTGTTCATTGATGATCAGTATTGCTTTGATTCTTCTTCTGATAGTTGATGTAAACTTGTGCCAGACTGACAGTCTTAAACTGATTTTTTGCAGTTTCGTTTTGTGGTGATGGGAAATATGTTCTGTACTGAGCTGAGGATTCACAAAAGATTCGATCTGAAAGGCTCTTTGCTTGGACGCTCAACAAATAAAGTAGAATTTGATGAAAGCACAATCCTTAAAGACTTGTATCTCAATTACTTTTTCTAATTGGAACCTTCTTGGCGAGTCTCTATTGGAGTAAGCACCTCAATAACCTTTTGCTAGCTTTTGAAGGAGAGGTTTATTGATCCATGTTTGAATTCGTTTTGCAGACAGATTGAGATTGATAGGAAGTTTTTGGAGGATCAACATATCATGGACTACAACATTTTGCTAGGGGTTCATTACCGCGCTCCTCAGCACCTTCAACCTTTCATGTCGCGCAAGAATGGTATTCACTGATGGATTGGGAGTTCTTGCAGAAGAAGGTATGTGCAGCTAATGATTCTTGCTGAAACCTACACATCATGAGACCTGAAAAATCAACCAACTTATTCTTAACGTTCATTAGCTGCAAATACATGTATCTATCGATGCAGACGTTATGGAGGATGACATGTCCTCTAGGATGCCATAATTTTGATGACTTTCAGCTGAGAAGTGCAAAATATGTTACTAAACAAAGCAAAAAAGCACAAAATTTGGTGTAGGATACAACTTGCTGGGTCTTTCTTCGCCTCACCAAACTGATGGCTTTGAAATTCAACTTCTCTTTTGAACAACAAAAATTTGGCGATCTACCAGTACCAGTCAAAACTTGCTTGGACTTGTACTTATTTTATAGCAGAAATTTTGTTCTTTGGTGGAATTTTAATAAAAAGAGACAATAATCTTCATATTGCTAAAGGACTTCAATATTACATTGTAAATTTCATATTGTGCACTCATCTGCACATTTGACAATAAAGTAGTTTATGCCTTTTCTTGTATTTTCAACTAAAGTTCACGCGGGTAAAAGAGATTTATTGAATCTAATTTGTTACTGCTGGTTCCCAAGTCTTTCCTCACTTTATTTTATAATCTTCATGTTGCTCACATATGGCAGGGGGTCTCCAAGAAGAGAATAAGTGGAATGTCTGATGAAAGGAAAGCAAAGAAAAAGGTATTGTTGATTCTGTTCACATTTTGTTAAATAGCTTTGTCTGTTTTTTTTTATCAAAAAAAAAAACAGCTTTGTCTGTGATTTTCTTTCTCTACCATTTTGCCTACAGGGTGTATGTTGCCTGCTAAGTGCTAACACTTGAAGCAATTGCAGATGAAAGAGAGAAAGAAGAGAGCAGAAAAGAATAGGAAACTTGGGGTTAAGAGATTGAAAATTCAGCCCATCGTGAAGGAAAAACCCGTCTCGCATTGCCGGCACTATATGCATGGAAGATGCTATGAGGTTTTTCAATACTCTTTTTTATTTCCGAAAAGTTCTTCAATACTTTTTCTCTGATTTTAAGACAGGCAAACACAATTGGTGCTGAATAGTTTCAAATGCCCGTCCGATGACGGGCATTTGAAACATGTGCATCTATTGTTAGCCGAGAGCAAATGCCCGTCCGATGACGGGCACACCCCGCTAGTAGAAATTAAAAAGAAATCTTCACATACGTACTTAATTATGTTTTATTTTTGTTATAGAGAAAGAGTCATGTAGGAAGGATTGTTGTGGTGAGATATAGGAATAGATCTCCACCGTCCGATCTAACGGATCCAATGGCTCAGACTTAATCAAATTTAACAATTAAAATCTCCCCCGTGCGCGTCCTTTTGTGGGGCCCCCATAAAACTGTATTTTCGGATTTATTTTTTCATTTCACATTTACGCATACTCTCTCCTCCCGAACTCTCTCTCTTTGCGGAACTGCTCCCGACTTCATCTCCCCTCAAATCTTCACGGTTTTCGCTCGATTTTTCGCTCGTTTCCTGCATTCAAACTGCGATATCTACACTCAACAATGGTGAGATCGAAGTCGTCTCCTGCAAACACGCGAGGTATGCTCAATTCGAAACCCTAGGTTTCGGTTTTTTTTATTTTTGCTTGTGTTCGAACTCTAATTTTTGATTCTGTGTAATTTCACTTGTTTTTCCTTCGATTTTGGTTCTGAGTGATGTTATTGAAGTCTTTTCGATTCGGTTATTTGCGATTAGTTTGTGTTTAGTTGATTTGTTGCTCTAGTTCATGTATTTTTGTAGTCATTTGCTTGTTTTCGTTCGAATCCACGTTTGTTTCTTGTTGATTCTTTGCATAAATGTGTAGATCTGTGCTTATACGTACCGGATATATGTTCAATTGATCATGTGTGCATGTATTTTTGGTTGTTGATTTGGTATTTTTGTTCAGATCTGGAACTGTTGAGTTTGTTTATCTCGGTTTGTTCATCTGTGTTATCTTTTTGTGCAGCTGTGTTACTAGTTTGTGTAATTTTATTGCATGTTTGTTAAATTGTGCAATATATTGAACCGTTTTTTGTGTTAATTTGTGTTTGGTTTTGTTGTGCAACTGATATATCTATTTGTGCAACTGATATATCTATTTGTGCATTTGGTCTGGAAGTTTGTTCACATAATTGTTTTAATTTGTGTTTGGTTTTGTTATGCAACTGATATATCTATTAGTGCAACTGATATATCTATTTTGTGCAATTGGTCTGGAAGTTTGTTCACCGAATTGTGTTAATTTGTGTTTGATTTTGTTGTGCAACTGATATATCTATTTGTGCAACTGGTGTCTCTATTTGTGCAACTGATATATCTATGTTTTGGAAGTAAATGTTCCAGAACAAACTGTACAACATCTTTGTTTTGGAAGGATGACTATTGGAGATTTGCCTCCTCCAATTAGAAGAGGTTGTTCAATCCATCTTCCAACCTATTCTACTTTTGTTGTTCAATTGATATCAATGTTTTGTGTAATTGTTTTAGTCTGTTTGTTCATCTCTTTTCCAGCTGTTTTATATTTTTCCCAATATGTATATTCATCCATGTCTCTCCCATATTTTTTGCAGAGCTTAGATCAAAAAATGTTCATGATGGTCGTCTTAACACAGAGACACCTGTGTTGAGAAGTGGTCCTACCACAGTGATTCCACCAACGATGTCTTCATCTAGCCTGAGCGAGAGCTCAGGTGATTTTGTTCTTGGGGAGAGGTTGCAGTCTTTGAGATCTGCAAAAAGGGATGTCGCTGAGGTGAGATCACCGAAGCAATTTCAACCAAAATCTCCGAACCCTAAAGCTGCAAAGAGGGATGTTGCACCGAAGCAATCTCAAGCAAAATCTCCCAACCCTAAAGCTTCAAAAAGCAAGGCTGCGTCTTCATCGCAACAAAAACCACCCAAGCCTGTATCTGTGAAAAGGAAGGCTGAGGTTGAAAAGCCTTCTACATCCACTGCTCCTAAAAAAAGAATCAAAACTCTTGCTCAGAGGCAAAGGTAAATTGTTCATTTGTTTAACTTGTGCAACTATATTAGACATTTGTACAAGTATCTGTTCACATTTGTGCAACTCTGTTATGTCTCTGTTCAACCATATTGCTTGTTGTTCATTTCTGATTCATGTTTGTGCAACTGAAATGCACATTTGTGCAAATTAAATACATATTTGTGCAACTCTGACGCAGACTTGTGGAATCTGTTCTTTATTTTCAGGCCAGCTAAAGATCCAAAGCTTACTTTTGATGATCTTCCTAAGCTTGTTTCAAGATGCTCCATTTCAATGCTTTCTGAGATTATGCATCATATTAAGTCGGATGAAGCCAAGAAGAAATCCATCATTGAGATGGGATTTGAGCATCTATTGGGATGGGAGTTTACTGAGCTGCCAAGCCGTCTTTGTTATCATGTCATCGAAAACTTCAACCCTGCCACTAGAATGTTGAAGGTGGCTGATTCTCAGGTTCATATTACTCTTGAACTTGTGCACTCGTACCTTGGTTTGCCTCGTGGCACCAAGAAGATTAAACCTTTGAAGGTTCAAACAAGGTCTAGTTTGTTCATTCCTTTTATGGCTCAGTTTCTTGCTGCTAATAATCTTCCTGTACCTATTGCTTCCCTGAAACCCCAAGATGTTTTTGACTTGATCGTGGACTATAAGAGCAGCGGGACTTGGTTCCGTCGAAATTTCATTGTTTTGTTTTATACGCTGTTTGTCGAGAGTATCCAAAATGGTGGTGTGAACACAAAGATTCTGGATGCTCTCGTTGATGAAAAAGACATTTGTAATCTTGACTGGTGTGGTCTTCTGCTGGAGAAGACGATTGAAAATGTAGAGGCGTGGAGGAATAGAAGTTCGCCGAATGGCCTTTTCAGGGGCTCTCCATTGCTTCTCCTGGTATGATTTAGCTGTTTTTTCACTTTATATTTTGTACTGTTGTGTTGCATATTTGTTCCACTGTGTTTTTTCATTTGATCAATCCTATGCTATTGCAACTGTTACTTGCATTTGTGCAACTTTAACTGACATTTGTGCAATTGTTATTATCATTTGTGCAACTGTAGTATACATGTTAATTTGATTTCATATATATGGTTTCTATTTGTGCAACTGTAACTCAAGTTTGTGCACCCTAAACTCACATTTGTGAAACTGTAGTTATCATTTGTGCAACTGTAGTATACATGTTAATTTGATGTCATATGGTTTCTTATTGTGCAACTGTAAATCACATTTGTGCAACTGTAATTATCATTTGTGCAACTACACTATACATGTTGTTAATTTGATTTCATATGGTTTCTATTACAGCTTATATACTGTGGCTGCCTCTCCTCATGCACAAACGAGTTTTCTCCAAGGGTCTTCCCTATTGTCTCCTACTACACCTCACATATGTTCTTTAGGCGCCAGAAGTATGAAATGGACAAGGGCGCGTTTGGAGTTGGGTTTTCTCGTCCTCCGTTTTTGATTTCAGAGGGCTCATCTTCTGTTCATGCCACTCACCCTCAGCCTGGACCTTCTACTGCTGCTGCTGCTCAGCCTGGACCTTCATGCCCTACTCCTCCTGCCGATGATGTGGTGCCTCCATGTTTTGAAGACGATGTAAGCACATTCGGTTGTGTTTTTGATATTTCCATGTGTTTTTATCCCTTCATTTTTTGGTTTTTCCTGATTTTTGTTTTGTTCATCTATCTCAATCATTTTTCAAGGAGCATTTGAGGAGGGGGATGGTTCTCGTGTCTGGCATGAAGAGCTTCTTGGAGCACATGAAGCAGGTGCCCTCTGATATTGCCTCAAACGGCCTCTTCCTCAAGGTCAATTGTGCACTAGAGAAGCTTGTTGGCATGAAGGATTCTTCCATTCGTGCGGAGGATGAGGAGACTTTGAGCCAGCAGATCTTCTGGGCTGAGGCATCAAAGCTATTGGACGAGATCGAAGCTGAACAGAAGGAAAAAGCTTCCTATAGTTTTGAGGTGCCTTCATTCTCACTATTTAGCCCGTCACCACAATCAGATTTCGATAATGTGGCTGAGATTGCCAGGCAGACTGTGATGGCATGTGAGAAGGAGGTTGATTCGAACAAGGAGGGTAGAGGGAAGAACAAGGCTGATGCTGGTATGTATTTGTGCAACCCTTACTTGTGTTTGTTCATTTGGTTTCTACATTTGTGCAACCAAATGTAGCATTTTGTTCAATTGTATTTAACATTTGTGCAACTACATATCTGTGTTTTGTGCAGATGTTGGATCTTTGAACAAGAAAGTAATGTTAAAGATCAATCTCAAGTAGAAGAGAATTGAGGAGGAGAATGTTTCAAAGATTGCTCACCAAGAACAACAACCTCAAGAACCACAAGAAAATCAACAAGCACCATCACCACAACAACAACAACCACAACAGCTACCACAAGAACCACAACCACAACAACAACAAGCACCACAACAATCACCACTACCAGAACAACAAGAATTTGACAAACAATGCCCACCACCACCAACTACAAGGACAACACCACCACCACCATCACCACCACCTGCAAAAAATCAAGAGGTGGAAGAAGGACAAGACCAGCACCACCAGCTTCAAGAACAACCAATATTGGAGCAACATGAAGTACTTCACCTGCATGAAGGGGAAGAACAGAAAGTTGAGCTGCAGCAAAATGATGTTCAAGCTCAAGGAGTTGAAGATGAAGCTGTGAAGGAAATAGTTGATGTTGATACTGGGAGCACATCTTCCCAGGTTTAAAAGTTTATTTTTGTAACTTTGTTGTCATGGATATTTATATCGGCATGCCTGGAAACTTGTTTCTGCAAATTCATGTTGATGACACTTTTTATGTGCAACCTGGAAACTTGTTTGTGCAACTTGTGTTGTAGTTTGTTCAACTCAAAATAATGTTTTTGTGTAACTCGTGTGTGTATGTGGTTTCTGCTTTGTTCAAATCTTCATGATATTTTATGTGCAACCTGAAAACATGTTTGTGCAACTGTTGGTGCAGTTTGTTCAACCGAAAACCATGTTTGTGCAACTTATATGTGGTTGAGGATTTCTGTTTTGTGCAACCTGGAATCATGTTTGTGCAACTGTGGTTGCCGTTGGTGCAACCTAAAAGCATGTTTGTGCAAATTATATGTGGTTGAGGATTTCTGTTTTTGTTCAACCTAAAACCATGTTTGTGCAACTGTGGTTGCCGTTTGTGCAACTATGGTTGCAGTTTGTGCAACTGTGGTTGCCGTTTGAAACCATATTTGTTTTATTCATATGTTTCTGTTTTGTTCAACTCTGATCTATTGTTTTTTTAATACTTAGTGCACAATTGATGAAGATTATATGTTATTAAACACCCCCCCTGAACTGCACAAAGAGGTACCAATTGATACTCGAATGGGTGATGTCGGTATTGGTGTGGCTATGATGGACAAGAGGATATCAAAGCCATCCGATTACTTCAAGTCACCATACCTCAATAGGCGCGTTGTTATATCTGAGAAGATGTCATTCAACGTCGAAAAACTTTTCTCTTGGTTAACACGTGATATTACTGATGTTTAGAGGTAACGACACATTTTCCTAAGTTTCTTTTTTTTTAGTTTTTGTTTTAATCCTGTGATATCTTGTTTTTTGTAGCTCTATCGTGCTCAAGATGGGCAAAATCGTTGCAAAGAAACAGGATTTTAAAACGATGGCCATAGGTTGTGAACTCAGTACAAATATCATTGACATGTGGAGCACTTTCTTAAACATTGCTGACGAATTGCTAAAGAGTGATGAAAAGCCGCTAAGGTTTTTCTTGTCATCCGAGTACACGGTATGTATATGTTCATCTGATTGTTCTTTTTGTTCAATCATAATACTGATTTGTGCAACTGTTATATTTGTAGACATATGTGCTATCTCCATTGATGAATGGAGAAGAAGCCAATTCATTTTTTGTGGCAATGGTTGATGATGCTATGAAGCAATTTAATGTGTTTAAGCCTCACAACATTGGTCTTGTAAGTGTCAATATCACTGTGTCTTTTTAGTAAGATTATGTGTTAATCTCAATCTGATAATTTATTTGATTTTAATTTTAATCGTTCAGGTATTCTTCCCCGTGTGCTTTCATGCGCATTTTTACTGTATTGTAGTGAACCTAAGAAATTTAGGTTTGCACATTCTTGATAACTTAGGTTCAGAAACTAGTCTGGAAGAAAAGTATGGCTCTGTGCCTTCTAAAGTGGTTAGTTCAATCCTGTCTCCTATTTGTGCAACCTGGTATCTTATTTGTGCAACCCAGTGTCATATTTGTGCAACCTGGTTCCATATTTGTTCAAATATACTGTCTTTACAAAATTGAAGGTTTTTTTTTATTTTCAGAGAAAATTGATGGCTCATTATCTGAACCACCACAAAATGTATTTCAAGGCTTCAGCTCTGTTGGATGAAACTAAGGTTCCCGTGGAACGCTTAGAAATGAGTTGGAGGGACACGTCCAACAGAATTGATTGTGGTATCTTCCTTATGCGCCACATGGAGACATACTTCGGTAATGACTTAGCTGGGTGGGATTGTGGTCTGAGGAAAGAGGATCAACAACAGCTTGATGATTGAGGAAGAAGTACTGTCATGAAATGTTGATCACTCCTTGGAACTTGTGCAGATCCGAAGTAGAGGAACACATAAAGAATTATGTTATTCCAGTGCCATTACCTTCACTCTCTCCTGCTGAAGGAAAGGGGAAGGGAAGGAGTAAAGGAAAGGGTAGGGGTAGGGGTAGGGGTAAGAAGTGAACCATGACTATGATAGATGTAATTGGATACTTTTTTTAGATACTTTCGCTACTGTTTTAGATACTTTTAGATGATTTGTGCAATCCTGAATACCGTTTGTGGAATTGGTTGGATATATTTGTGCAACTGGTTTGTAGATCGTTTGTGCACAACTGATTGTGTAAGTGAATGGGTTTAATTGTGCATCAAGAGACCTTAATTGTGCAGCTGATCAAGGCTTTTTGTTCAATCTTTGTCATGTATTTTCATTCTCAACTTCATTTAGACAAACTATTGTGCGAACTGTAAACTTCATTTAAACAGATCAACAAATAGTAACTATTGTGCAACTAGGAAATCCGTTTGTGCAACCACAAGCCATATTTGTGTAACTGTTTGTGCAACTAGGGAATCCGTTTGTGCAACCCAGAACCATGTTTGTGCAACTAATATCAGTACTATTTTTGTTCAAGCATACACGGAAAACAGATCTAATATTAGTGACTGTTGTGCAACTAGGAAACCGGTTTGTGCAAACCAAAACAATGTTTGTGCAACTACGTGTTAGAAGCTTTTGTGCATGTCTTGCTGTTGTGTCCAACCTTCTTGCACTTTGTGCAAGCCCTTTGTTCCTTTGTTGCTTTCTTCATTGATGTCTCTTTCCCTCCTTGTATTCTACCTTTTTTCTTTCTCCCCTTGGTTACCGCATGCTCAGGTGGATGCACTTGTACATCCTTGGGCTTGATTCCTAGGAAGTTTTGAATCGTGTCGTTCTTTGTTGATGTGGATGCTTCAACTGCGTTCTTGCTAGTGTACAGTTTGGTTTGTCCCTTCAGAACCTGTATTAACTCCTTGAGCTGCTCCGTGTTTCCTCCTATGACATCGATGGTTGAATGTAGTTCACTTAATACCTCAGTCAACAAGATTTTTTTCTCATCCATCTTCTCTGATTTTTCAACAATTGCACCATCAATCTCAAAGGTTGGGGTCAAAATTGTTTTCTTAGTCCATCTGTTCTTTACGTATCGAGGAGGCACCTTCGTCAAGCCAATGTTTTTGAAAACAAGGAACATATGTGAGCATGGGATCCCCATATTGAGAAACTTGTTACACGTGCAATCAAACTCTTCGGTTGTCAGTTTGTGTTGCACAATGTACACCTTGTTAAAGTGACTCACATGATACGTATGGATGTGATCCTCCCTCACCAGATTTGTTAGGCCACATTCAAACACCGAAGCGACAATTTCCGTCTGAACATCATAGAAGACGCTAATGGTGTAAACAGAAGCGCAATACTTTTCCAACTCAAGTGGTGTCTTCAGATTCGGAGAGCAAGTAGACGTTTCAAAGTCAAGCCTCCCTTGTTCATGTCTTTGCGAATCAATCGCACTCTCAAACTGCATCATGAAAATAACCAGAGACGACGTCTCCCCAATGAAATGTGAGAAGAAGTAGTTCTTGCTTTCAGAGCGTGATGTGGTTCTCAAGTATCCACAATCGACGTAGTTGATACATGGCATGCAACCAGTTGTTTGATTCAAGCTCGAACTCAGATATAATTGATTGCCACGTCCCCTCGAACTCTTCACAACTAATCTCATTGCTCCATACAAGCTTGTTGAACTTGCTTCTAAACCTTTCGTCATCAGCTATATGACTTGTGACCTTTGCCGGTATTTTGAACATTATGTGCCACATGCAGAAGCGATGCACAGCAGTCTGAAACACCCGCTCAATTGCTTGTTTTACGGCAGGGTCTTGGTCGGTTAAGATGATGAACGGTTCATGCCCCATAGCTTGCTTGAAGTTCTGAAACAGCCACACATACGCCTCCACATCTTCTTTCAAAAGCAATCCAAATGCAAATGTGATGCTTTTCTTGTTGTTATCGACCCCAGTAAATGGTACAAATACCATATCGTACCTGAAATGCAAATTTATGAGTTTGTGCAACTCCAAAACGTATTTGTGCAACTAATACTTGTGTTTGTGCAATCAGGATATATGTTTGTTCGACTGTGATGGAATTTTTGTTAAGCCAGGTTAAGCATTAAACCGATTTGTGCAACTATTACATGCGTATGTGCAACTGTGAGCAAGATTTGTTCAACTAGATAATTGTCCGTTAAACCACAAAATGCTTTTCGTTAACATATTGTTCAACTGTGATATCGGTTTGTGCAACTATAAAAGATACTTGTGCAACTATAACAAATACTTGTGCAACTATAACAGATACTTGTGCAACTTGGTTAGGAAAACAGAACATACCTGTTTGACTTGTATGTTGCATCAGCAGAGACAAAATCCCCAAAATAGGAAAAGCTCTTTCTTGCAATAGGATCACACCAGAATAAATTCGTTAATTGTTGTTGTTCATCAACATCATATTCAAAGCAAAAGGCATCACACCTCTCCTTTTTCTTGAATAGATTGTCAATCACCATCTGAGCATCACATCCAATCATAAAGGAGTTCAAATCTCTTTTGAAGTTCTTGAAGTCTACTATAGTTGCACCAATTTTGTTGTATGATCCAACTAACTCCTTGTAGACCTTGTACGACTTGCTTGTGCCAATGTTTGATTTGATGCAAGTCATAATGAACTTTTTATGGAAAGCACTGAGCTTCCTATACTTCTTGGCGAAGTGTTTTTGTGTATCATCCAACATCATATGGTTGTGACGCTCTTCAAACGTTCTGACAATATATCCATCCTTTCCAATGTTTCTCATAGCCATTCTAGCAATACAACCACATCTACTGTTTATTATCTTTCTCTTGGGTACTTTCTTGCCTTCTTCTCCTCCTCCCACTTCTTCTTCCTCTTCTTCTTCTTCTTCTTCATCTTCTGCGTCTTCATCTTCATCTTCCTTCTCAACTTCCTTTTTTTTTTCTCTGTTTTTGCTACAATCTGTTTAGTGGTTGTAGATTGTGCAATCTTTGTAGTTGATTCCTTTCTAAAGCCTTCCTTGTTGCACAACATGAATTTCCAAATTATACTCCCATCACGAGATCTTGTGGCAGTCCCGCTACGTGGCTGGAATCCACATGCCCGTGCGTAGTCTTTATAGAAGTTTGCTCCTTGTTGCCAAGTTTGGACCACCATCCCCACTTGAGGCCTGAGTTTATCATCACAAAATGGTATGTAATACGTAGTGTTTCCAAGAGAGATGCAGATCTTCAACCCCTTCTCTTCTTCAGCTTTACCTTCATTAGTGTGAAACAACATAAACAATAAGTTATTGAAGCTCCAGTAATGAAGTAAACTATTCTGTTCAACTGTATAATAAACTTTGTGCAACTAGTAAGCCTCGTTTGTGCAACTAGTAAGCCTCGTTTGTGCAACTAGTAAGCTTATTTGTGCAACTAGTAAGCTTGTTTGTGCAACTAGTAAGCTTGAATGTGCAACTAGTAAGCTTGTTTGTGCAACTGTGTCTGTGTTTTGTTTATGTGCAACCATGCCGTGCAACATTCATAAATTGTGCAACCGTATATCATCATTGTGCAACTAATATAAGCATTTGTTCAACTCTGTTATGAACTCGTTATAACACCATCGTAATCTCTTCCTTGTTTTGTACATGTTCAACTATTGATTTGATTTGTGCTACTGAAACATGTATTTGTGCAACTAGGTTTCATTTTTGTATAATCGATTCTCAATTTATTCAACTAGGATTCCCAATTACAATTTGTGCAGCTGATATAAGTGATTGTACATCTCTAATAACTAGTTTGATCTCAATAATCGGTTTCAACGACAGGAAAACTGTTTGTATTGAACAACTTTATGAATTTGATCAAGAGAATCGAAGAGATTTTTTACTACCTGGTTCCATTGCTTTTGTAGTTGATTTAGTTCGAATCGGAACAATGTCTGGGATCTGTTCGAAGTTTTGTTCTATTCGTGCTGAGATTTGTTCGCAAATTCAGATCTGAAAACCATATCTGAAAACCAAAACGCGAAAACGAGATCTAGCGATTTTCGGAGGCGATTGATTTGTTGTAGTTTGTTCTCAGATCTGACCTAGAATCAAAGCGATTTACAGATGTTGGATACGAAAATCGATTTCGGAGGCGAAAATCGACTGGACGCGAGCTGGCGATTTTCGCAATTGGGAGTGGGGCGATTTTCGCGATTTGGGGGGAGAGGAGGGTGAACAGTAGCGCGTGAACAGTAACGCGTTTTGGGGGCCGAATTTTTGGGGTTTTTTTTGCTCCGTGATCAACGGCTCAGATTCATTTCTATTTCCTACCACAATAATCATTCCTATCGGATCCGGACCCTTTGTTATATACAAATATTTTAGCAGTTTTGTACTGTAGTTGATAGCAACAACTTACGGTACGGTACAGCTTCCAAAAAAACTTGTGGCACGTCCCTTTACAAAGATAAAAATTGTGACGCCGTGGCTATCTTGATTGTACTTTGTACATATGTGAATAGCTCCCTAGCTGGCTTATTATCTTACCTACTGCTTGCATACATATAATCATATATGTGACACTGTTAATCTTGCTCAAACTCTTGCAACATATCATCAAAATCTTGTTTTCGGTTATATTAATTCTTGCAACACACCACCTGTCATTGTTTAGCGACATAATTATAAAAAGGATATGTGGGAGATAACAGTAATGTATGTGATCTGCCATTCAATAATATTTATCAACCACAAAGCTTAAATTAGTGTACGTACAGAGTCAACTACTGTATATAGCAAAAGGAACTTATATATATACTTTGTCTAGGACAAGCCCGTTTTCCTTAATTTAATATCTCATTAGATAAGATTCTATATTTCTATAGGTACGCTAATTATATAAGCCATAACTCTTCCTCAAAATGAAAAAACACTAGCTATGACTTATGATAATTAAAGTCGTCGTCCCTCAAGTGAAAAGAACATGCATATATTTTTTTGGGGTCAAGAAAAGAACATGTATATAACGTGTGGTTGATAGCCAATAAATGTACGTCAGGCGATCGAATAATATCTTACTAGCTTGTTCCATATCCACACGTGTCACGTGACCAAATTACTAATCAAAACTTACGTTACAATGTCACACTAGCTAGCTCCTTATATAAGTAATACGGAGTATAACATTACATTCATCTATTGATAATAACCCATAGCCCATTTCAACGTATCAGTTAGAACAAGATGAGAGCCTCATTCACTGTCTTCCTCCTGGCCACCGTTCTTCTAGGTGGCGCCGTGGCCAGAAAGACGACGTCGTATCACGGGGACAACGAGGGCACGACGACGAGTAATGTTGTCGACTATTTACGGCTGAACACGATTTCTGCGGAGAGCAGCTGCGAGAACACGTACGGGTTTATCCCGTGCTCGACGACGGCGGCGGGGAACGTGTTCTTGATTTTGGTGTACGGCTACTTCATGTACACGGCGGCCACGTACTTGTACAATGGGTGTGAGCTTCTTCTTGAGATCGTTGGGCCGGGCATTGTGGGCGGCCTCTTGATTCCGGTTCTTGGTGCTCTTCCTGATTCCTTGCTCATTCTCGGTACGTATCTTCTAATTTGTGGGCTTCAATCTTAATTTGTTTCGGCATTAGTTAACTTTTTTAGTTTCAAACATGTCTGAGCTAGTGTCACTGTGTGTATATAGGAATTTTCAAGGCTTTTTGAAGGCTAATTGAAATGATTGATCATGTCAGTTGCTCTTTGTTTTTTTTTGGTCGAATGTCAGTTTTGCTCTTTGTGAAGAGGTTTGGAATTAACTGGAGATTCACTAGCTCCCACATATACCACCAATTGATGGAAAGAGTAATGATACGTGAGGTGGACAAAATTTTGCTTAAAAAATGGCCGGGCTTCTACATTACACTAGGAAAGATTTTGTAACCTCTAAGTTGTTCAACTAATAACCTACCAAAAAATACATAGGGTATGTTTCCAATCGACTCCCAACAAGGACCTTGACCAAAAAGATAATAGTTATATATATAGAGATGGTAGTCTCAGTTAGGGCTGAGCAAAATCCGGTCCGGACCGGGACCGGACCGAGGCACTTCCGGTCCGGTCCCCGGTCCATGAATTTTAGATCTCCGGTCCCCGGTCCGGTCCCGGTCCGGACCGGAGTTTTCCGGTCCGGTCCCCGGTCCATACATTTTAGGGCATCCGGTCCCCGGTCCGATCCGGTTTTGGACCGGTGCTCAGCCCTAGTCTCAGTATGGGTGAAGTTCTTCTTCAATCTAGATTAATCACCGTTAAAATAAAGTGTATGTATTTTTTTGGTCGAAATATAAAGTGTATCTATTAAGTGTTACCTTTTTTTAGTAGAGGGTACTAAATATGAAAGTTGAACGAGAGACCTATGGATAATAAGTACCAAAGGTGTAACAGATCGATTGACTAAATGTTTGAATGATGTATTAAGTGTTACGAAGCACATAGTTGCACTATAAAAGCCTTACATGGTCTAACCGATCGATTGACTAAATGTTTGAGTGCTGTATTAAGTGTTACCTTAGAAGCACATAGTTGCACTTTAAGACCCTTAAGGAGAGGTCATACATTAAAGCTTAAGGTCCACTAGAAATTTAGAGTCTTGTGTAATTTTTATGCCTAGCGAAACGTTTGGCAAGACTTGAGTGGTTATAGCCTATTGTGGCTGGAAAGGGTAAGTGGGTGGAGCTTATAGGGATAGGGTTATCCTCCTCCGCACATGCATGTCATTTTCGCCATCCTTTTTCGAATGTTTGCCGATCTAGTTGTTTCATTTCAAATGGTTATGTACGCTATGGGTCTGTCACGTTTTATTATCTTCTAAACTGAATTCTATGGTAAGAAGACATTAGTCTAATGGTTAGGTGAAGATATCAGGATAATTTGAAATCTTCATTTCACGGTGTCATCCCTTATCTATACTATGGTCTTGCTAGACTTGTTTGATGAAAGTAGTTTTTTGGAGAAATTAGTGTTTTTTTTGTCTTAAAAAACGTAAAATGTATAAGGATTGCACGCATTTCAAGAGTTTTGAAAGTAGTTTTTGGAGAAAAGTATACTTTTGTGGGGAAGTGTAGCAAAGCCTATATATTAAAGCCGGAGAATTTCGAGCCTCCACGTTAATTTTGGCCCCACTTGATTAACAATTTTGTTTGTTTTATTTTTCCTAATTATTTAATGTTTAACTTTATCTTTTTTCTTACCCATCAAATATCTAACTTTAAAGGCATATTATTTATCTTTAAAATTTCTTTAATTATCTAACCTTTAATTTTATCCTTTTTCTTACTCATCTTATATCTATCTTTGAAACAATATTATCTATCTTTAAAATTTCCTTCTATAAAAGATACATATTAATTAACTTAACTTTTCAATTCCCATTTTAATCTATTTATATATAAGAATTAAAATATAGATTATAATAGATACATAAATTAATGAAAAAAATGATCATTATCCGTACATGGTACGGGTCTTCAACTAGTTCATCTAACCGGCTTATAATTGC
Organism: Polygonum aviculare; assembly: GCA_934048045.1. Taxonomy (NCBI): domain Eukaryota; kingdom Viridiplantae; phylum Streptophyta; class Magnoliopsida; order Caryophyllales; family Polygonaceae; genus Polygonum; species Polygonum aviculare. Next base: position 19,101,871 of record OW204025.1, on the reverse strand, counting down.
CTCAACGCTCAACACACTCTGTTTTAAACTCTATAAAAACCATTCCCTAAATTGAAATTGGTAAACCTTTTTTAAAAAATATTATCAATAAACAATTTTCATATTTTCAAACTTGGAAAAAAAATTACTACTTCCTAACATACGTACGGAGTAAAACAGAGGTCTATGTCTTTCTTAGGTAAATCATAGCTTATATATAAGATGAATTGATCTATACAAATTAAATAAGAAATCAATGCGAGTGAAAACAACAGGAACTCCTAAGCTGCATGTATCTCGGTTCAAGTCCATTACTCAGAGTCAGTTCACTACTTATATCTCAAATGTAGATCAATTACAAACAGCTTAATTGTCTTGTTCGCAATAACATGATTAGCTCGTACATTTGTAGTGATTCTTTGGCATTATATCTAATCAATATAGACTACACGCTTAGGAGTTTTTACCTTTCAAAATCTGATCTGAGTTTGGGTTTGGTCGGTTTGGTGCAGTATCTGGATTGTTTGGTAGCACAGAAACAGCTCAAAGTCAAGTCTCAGTAGGAATGGGACTACTAGCTGGCTCAACCGTCATCATCCTCACTCTCATCTGGGGCTCCTGTGTTCTTGTGGGCAAGTGTGACATTCAAGCCTCCCGCGCAATCGACGCCTCTGATACCAACGGATTCAGTTTACTTGGTACTACTAATATACAGTTGCACGCCTTTCATAATCATAGTCAATACGAGCTCGTACACAGACGTTATTAACCTATTCGTTTCGCCTGCAGGCTCGGGAGTTTCAACTGATATATGGACTAGCTATGCTGCAATAATCATGGTCGTGTCTGTCATCTCGTTCCTCGTTGTCCAAATCCCTCAAGCCCTCGGCTTCACTTCAGGGACGCGCCTAGCCGTCCTCATTGCTCTTATACTCTCTTTCGCGCTCCTCATCAGCTATTGTGTTTATCAGGTGACACATTCGTAATGAGGCATTCTGACATACGTACATGTTATTTGCAGCTCTAATTTTTTGTTTCTATGTATTCATAATCCAGGTATTCCAGCCTTGGATTCAAGAAAGACATTTATCATATGTAAAGCACAAAAGGCTCATCTCAGGCTTCCTAGGACGTCTCAGAATGCGTACGCTAGGAAGGCTGACTCACGAAGACGGAACACTCAATCATCATGCCGTAGAGAAGTTATTGTCTTTTCTACTTTCATTCTCTTGAGATTGGCCTTTTTCGTCTTTCGATTATGTGACACCATGGAAATCTTCCTGGCAGGCTGTTTTCTGCAATTGATGTTGACAATGACAAGCATCTAGTGAAAACGGAGTTGAGAGCGTTTCTCATAGGAACCCAGTTGGATGAGATGATGTTGGACGAGGAAGACCTTGTTGAGAAAGTCATGGAAGAATTCGACGTAGAGGAGGCCGACTCAAAAATCACTCTTCCGGAGTTCAAGGCTGGAATCTCAAAATGGCTCGATGATTTGAGACAAGAAAGGCCCGGATTTGGCGAAGATAACATGATGAACTTTCTTATTGATGTTCATCAGGTAACTTGTGCTCCATCTTTTTCACTGGATTTGGTCAAGCTCATCAATCAAGTCTTTTACCAATTTTTAATTTGTATATTTTGCAGGAGTCAATTAGACAGCATGCTTTATTGGGAGGTGAAGGAGAGATGAACAACATTGAGGAAGGCGGAGATGGTGTTGAGAATGCGAAGAAACCCACCATAAGAGCAATCTTGATGCTGATAATAGGAACTGTAATCGCAGCTCTATTTGCTGATCCACTTGTGGATGCTGTTGAGAACTTCTCTGATGCCACCAGCATTCCTTCTTTCTTCGTGTCGTTCATCGTCTTACCTGTGGCCACCAACTCAAGCGTAGCGATGTCTGCCATCATCTTTTCCAGTAGGAAGAAGATCAAAACCGCGTCTCTAACATTCTCTGAGGTATTTATCTGTCTATCTTCTTGCAAGTTTCAATTTATGATTTTGTAGAAAGTGCATGATATATCATGTTTTGTTTTGGTGTCATTGTCAGTTGTATGGAGCGGTGACAATGAACAATGTGCTTTGCCTGCCGGTGTTTCTTGCACTGGTCTACTTCAGGGGACTAACATGGGACTTCACCTCCGAGGTTCTCATCATCCTCGTCGTATGTGTCATCATCGGTCTTATGGGATGCCTTCGCACGACGTTTCCTCTGTGGACATCTCTCGTCGCGTTTTCGCTCTACCCCTTGTCTTTGTTGTTGGTATACATTCTCGACTACATTTGTGGATGGTCATAGTTCCATGGAAGATTGAAGATTGGTGATTGGGAATGTGTTGGTTGTTTTCATGTTGGACGAACAGATTTCTTCCTTTTTGTTCTTCTTTACTTGCAAATCCTTTCATACAAGGAAATCAAGATTTTTTTTGTTTCAAATAAGAGAGGAGCTCTTTTTTTTTTTTTTTTTTTTTGTATGTTGTCAACAATTTTAATGTTTTATTTATATAAAGTACCAGTGCTGAAAAAACTACTCCTTTTTCTACGTCATTGAATTGCATAAATACAACATCTTATATAGATTTTTATGTAAATACTAAATGCTCATTTTTTTTAATGAGTTTGGAAGAATAATGCACTAGGCATTGAACTCAAACAGGTATGTCCTCAACAGTCAACAGGACCCTTATAAGAATTACTGTTTCAATTTAGAGTGTATGTGTGTGCAAGTCTCTGGCTAGACCCATTCTTTGGAATGTATACCAATTGTTGCATTTAGCCAATTAGCATTACATAAAGCCACATTGTAACACCCCCGAAATACGGGAGTATTACCGCCAGTAGTCTCGGGCTTGACCAACTCGTGACTACTCAGGCTCTAATCAAGTGTAATCCAACTTAACAGAAACGCATATTACAACATCATGTAGTAATAAAGTTATCATTACATATATTAACAATTGAAGGTAGAAAGCGGTTCATTATAACAACATACGACAATTCGTGGAAAACTAAAGATACTACCCTAGTTACATAGTACGACTGCTAAAGGATAAGAGTAGAGAAAATCTATCATAGGGGTCTAATAACACGTAAGATCACCAAAGGTACTATAGTGCTGACGCTCGGGTTCTTCAAGCTGGATCATTCATCGCGGATGACTATCCCTGTAGGACCTGATGTGTCGTATAGAAGACGGTGCACACGAGCCGGCCATGCAATTGAATAAGGTGGCCGGGTTAGTCTAAAGAAAGACTAAGCAAATGGGGGAAGCAATTGGTTCAAGCGATAGAAACTGAACTGTATTGGCATCGTATATCGTATAAAAACCGAACGATGACTCGATAGTCAGTGACTCGTCACAAGGAAGATTAAGAAACGTGGAATGCATATTTTGTGGGATAAGACCTCACTCTTAGTGTCTAGCACCATATTTGGTTCTTATCTAGAGGGATATGAGAACGGTGTTGGGAACTATTTATAACACACTCGGGATTAAGAATTCTCCGCAGACTAATTCTAACGGAGCAGGAACGACCATTCGTCCTGACATCTTAATTACGGTGTCTATCACACTTATCTTATAAGGTTGCAAAAGTTGCACACAGGTTCATAGCTTTTAAGGTGCCGAGTACGGCCACGATCAGAGGGAAGAATAGCGACTCCATGATCGAATCCCACGCATAAAAAGAACACAAGGTTCAACAAGTGCAAAGCACGATTGCTAACTCCAAGTCGGGAGGAGAGCAGAGTCATGACCCTAAATACTAGAACTCCAATATTAATATGCCCTAGTATATATCTTTTAGAGAGACGGTATATCAAGCCGACAACTTCCGTCCCTAACGCTATCCTAGCACATGCAACACCTCCATCGAGGTTCATCCAGTATAAAGATCACACAATTTTGGACCTATAACAATTCTATCGTAGTATTACAAGCGCATACCACTAGTAAAATTGAAACTACGACAATAATAATAATAGTTGCTACAACAGGTATAATATATATAACACATGGTCATTAATACTAACAACATATATTCATTCTTATATCAACTATAACATGCATGTCTAGTCCAGTCACTCTCTTTCTTTTGCCTTTTTATTTTATTTTATTTTATTTTTTTCTAACTTGGATGGGTTGTAAATCGTATGAGTGATGTGTTAATGACTTCCTTTTCGAATTTAGTAGCTAACCTCCTAGACTTAATCGTTTCCCTTGATCCAAATGTGTTAATGACAAGTTACTGATTTGGAAAAAAACGTCTGGATGCAGCTCGAAATTGGGTTGAATAAAACAAAAGATTAATAATAAAACAAAGAAAAGAAGATCACTTTGTTTATTACCTTTACGCATGTATAAACAATTGAAATAAGTTAACTAGTGAACTAGGTGGTGGGATAACTTATAGTATAACTAAAATAGCGATCAAATCGGAAATAATTTTGGGTAATCTATTTCAGGCTTGAAACTATCTTCCCGAAAAGTGTGAGTATAACACTTTTAGTTTTCTTAAAAACAAGTAATTTTAGTATAAATCATACGATTTTCAAAGACCATATGTTTCCTCAGTTTCGAGTCGAAAATCCCATAATTACATTCGTAGTTCAAAAACGTTAAATCTTATTGGTTTACTCTCTTGTTTCCGGTACTCAATTTGTCGTTGGACATACAAGTCCGTTCAGGTCCAGATAGTCAGGCCCCTCAGTAATAGTCTTAACTGAAACTTATGCTCTCGCTAAGATAAGGCAAGTGGATGGTTCATGAGTACTTTCCTTTAAGGGGTTACTCAGAGAGTACCCTAACTAAACCAATAACGTTTTGTAAACCCCCTCGTTATAGTTGTGAACCTCTAGTTTCGGGGACAAAACTATTTTAAGGGGGTACTAATGTAATAACCGGGATTTTCGAACCAAATATTATGAAATTATGGTCACACCATTTGTTCTCTTTGATATTATTAATTGATTAATAGTACATCTATTAAATAAAAACTATTTTTTAATATAAAAAAACAAAACGAAACAAGAAAGAAAGAAAGAAAAACCCTTTTTATGTGGCAATGGGCTAAGCTAACCCATTTGCTCACCATCCACTCATGCAATGCTCTTAATTACATTTCACCTTAATTACTTTGTTGGTCCCTTCCTTTTACCAACAAGATGTCGACATCCTCACTTCCTCTTTTATGCCAACTCAAAAGCAATGTCTTATGGGAAGTGTTGAGATGAATTTACCCCAATTAAAGAAAAATCCAACTACCTTCCCCAAAGATAGCTACACTGTCAAATTTTTTTCTTCCTCTACCTTTTATCTCTTTATTGATGCCGTGAACTCTCTAAGTACAAAGAGCCTTTTTTTTCTTTTTTTTCAACTTTTCCCAAAAGCAAATTTCCAGAGAGCTGGCCACGTCCTCCTCGAAGCAGTTGGATGTTGAATTTCTCCCTCCCGTTTTGTATTGAGAAGAACAACACGAGGTTGTAATCTTAGAGCACTACCTTGATTTCAATTTCTAATTTTTCATGGCATGGTTATTTTCTTGTAAACACATAGATTCGATGAAGAACCCGCGGATCTAGCCGAGACCCGATCCGTTGGATTGTTTCGATTCGGCCAAGAACATGTGTTTAGAGTCCATTGAAGTGCATGCATGTCAATTTTGTCTAATTGGTTCTCCTTCGTTCCGATGAAGGATCAACACGGACCTCTCGGCAACAGCGAATCCGATGGCCGGTGCATGCGAGAGATCCTGGTCCAAGGCTAATTTGCTCTCCTTTTTGGGTGCCATACCAAGATCTAGTTGATCATATTTAACAACTTGCATGTTGGATATTCTGGGTTTTAAAAATTAAAATTTGAGACGAGTGATAACAGTTGGGGGGCTAGAGACCCCACGGGAGGGTACATGATCGGTCCGGGTGTGGTGGTCGGATGATATCAAAATCTAAATTTATAAACCGAACCTCAATTGTAGTAAGAGAGGTAGGGTGTCAAACACACGAGAGTTCGTGCGTTGAGAGTACCCCAAAAGACTAAAAAGAGGTAAAAGAAAGGCAAAACGAGGGAAATCAAAAGGAATCACCTCGGACCGACACTTGTCACTTCAGTCCGAGGGTGGATCGAGGTCAGATTGGCCGGGACCGACACACACTACGTCGGGCCCGATGTGCTGGGTACTTCGATTTGGCGAATTTGGTAGATCGGTCTTGGGTTTTTGGGTTCCTTCCCTAACTAGACTTGGGCGATTCCACCCCAATTCAGCCAATAAGTGTTGATCCTTATGAGATCGAGGTTGCTAGCCTTCGATCCCTCCACTCTACACTTCGACCTAAGGGAGTTTTCACTCTCCTTCGATGCTAGGTCTAGTGATGGGCTAGAGATCACTTTCGCTTACTCTTACCAATCACAAGCCCTAGGTCCCTTGTTTCCACAAGAGAATTGAAGCTTAGTGTAGAGAGGATTCATAGATCAAGCACTCAAAGGCTATGGAATTGGGGGTTCACACCCAATCCTAGCTAGGGGATTCCTCCATAGCCCAAGACTATGAAATCTACTCCATCAAGCAAGAGTAATAAGCAATCAAATGGCAAAGCAAGCAAATCTCAATCATCAAACTCAAATTCAACTCCAATTGCATTCAAATCTAAAGGGGTTCACAATATCCAAATCCAAATTCTACTAAAACCAAAGCAAATCAAGTACAAACTCACTAATCTCCTCCTAGCTCCACCGATTTCCTCCTCTTCTCCTTCTCCTTTCTTCTCCTTGCTCTCCAAGTCTTCCTTGAGCCTTTGAGAGTGATTAGGTGTGGGATCCTCCCTAGATGCTCTCTAATCTCCTCTAATTATACTCTCTCTTGGATTGGGGATCAAGGAATTCCCAATTTAGAAGAAGGGCAAAATTGGAAGATCACAACATTGTGCCTTGGAGCCCAATCCTATCTTTTGCCGACTCGGACCGACACGGGTAGACATCGGGCCCGACGTCTGGGAACGTCGGTCCTATACTCTGGTGTTAGAACTCGGGCCCGACTTGATAGCATCTCGGTCCAGGGCCTCGGTCTTCTTCTTCTTCTTGGTTTTCCTTGAGCTCCTCTTCATTCTTCGCATGACTCTTCCGTTCCTTAGCTCCCGAGCTTGACTCCTCTTTGGAAACTCTTCCAAAACGTCCTCTTTTACGCCATTTTACCTACAAAACATAACGAACTCGCATAGTTTCCGAATCTTGAAGAAAACCGGGAACTAAGCTAAAAAGAGACAAAGCACACAAGGAAAGGAATGAAAAACACATATTTACAAGGGAAATTAACTACTAAAACACCACCAAAATGAGAGACGTTAGAATACCCCATACTTAAACTTGCTTGTCCTCAAGCAATAACAATGTAAGCAAGACCGAAGCACAATCTGCAAGTAAAGCCTCATATGAAAAACTTAATTAAGCACAAGTGATAGACATGCAAGCAAGATTACGTCATCACACATGATCAAGTGTTCAAGGAATAAAGTCTAATGCAACAAAGCCTCACTTTAGGTATGTGAAAACGTGTATCACTCATCATGTGTTTAGGTTTAACAATGAACATTCATACTCAAGAATCATGCAAGTAAAGACTTTACCATTGAAGCTAATATCACCAATTCCTCCACTTAGAGATGCCTATTACAATGCACACAAAGAATATGAACTTGGCTCAATGGAGATCCTCAAAGAGGTTCCATTCGGCCGGGTTGTAATGAGGCTTTTGGTATTTCTCAAGGTAGGAATCATTTTGGTCATGTGGTGCTTACAATAAGGATTGAACTTCCTAATCTCTCACCAACTTCACCAAAATTCCACTTTCAACTTCACTTACCCAAAAGACTTTGATTTTTCTTCCCTAAAATGGCTAAAAATAATCTCACAAGGGTCACTCAAGCTTAGTTGCATCAAAACTTATCCAAGAACTCATGTGCTCAATAAAAACATGCAAGATATCACATCACATCAAAAACAACATCACTAGAGGCTAAACTATCCAAAAATATGCAAAGGAATTTACATGCTTACATTATCATTAGCCTTCATATGGACATCTAAGATGGAAATTCCTAGTCCAAAAACAAAATCTTTTTGACATTTTCACACAAATTTTTCGAATTTTTATGGATTTTTGCAAAAATTTCTCAAAAACAAAACAAACTCATCCATACATGCCATCAAATTCAAGCATCATCCATGCATCACATCATGCCACTATCTAAAAATGAAACATCCCTTAAAGAAAACAAGAACAAACACAAGAAACCTAAACATGAAACTATGAGCTACTAACCCACCCCATACTTAAAATTTTGATGTCCTCATCAAAAGAAATCAAAACTCAAAAAGTAAAGAGAAGAGTAAAGAGAGCTCACAATTCCTTATTCTTGAATGGCACGTTGAGGTTTAGTTTGTTAAGAGGAGAGCCCATGTGGCCCTTACTTCTTCACTTGGGTCAATCTTATCATAGAACTTTTTCACTCGATGACCATTTACCCGAAAGATCCTTCCATCGTCACCCATCAAATCTACCGCTCCTTGAGAAAGTATTTGATGTACCACAAACGGTCCGCTCCACCTTGTTCGAAGTTTTCCGGGAAAGAACCGAAGTCGTGCATTAAAGAGAAGAACCTTGTCACCGACTTGATAGGTTTTTGGGACCAACTTCCTATCATGCCATCTCTTGGTCTTCTCCTTATACAACTTGGCGTTTTCGTAAGCCTTTAAACGCAACTCTCCCAACTCATGAAGGTCTAGATGTCTCTTCTCTCCGGCTAGATTCACATCCCAATTCATCTCTTTGAGGGCCCACTTGGACTTGTGCTCCAATTCCACCGGAAGATGGCACGCCTTGCCATACACTAGATTGAAAGGTGTAGTCCCCAAGGGCGTTTTGTAAGCGGTTCTATAAGTCCATAGTGCATCATCAAGCTTAGATGACCAATCTTTCCTTGACTTAGACACCGTCTTCTCCAAGATAGCCTTGATTTGACGATTTGAAACCTCCACTAGCCCACTTGTTTGAGGGTGATACGGAGTAGCAACTCGATGAGACACCCCATACTTAATCAACACATTCTCAAAGCATCTTTCAATGAAGTGTGGGCCACCATCACTAATGAGAACTCTCGGTACGCCAAATCTAGCAAAGATGTTGCTCTTCAAGAACTTCATCACGACTCTTGCATCATTGGTCCTTGTTGGGATGGCTTCCACCCATTTAGAGACATAATCAACGGCCACCAAAATGTATTTGTACGGGCCCGACGTTGGGAATGGTCCCATAAAGTCGATCCCCCATACATCAAAGAGCTCTACCTCTAGCATTCCGGTTTGCGGGGTCTCATTTCTCCTTGATAAATTTCCCTCTCTTTGGCACTCCTCACATCTCTTTACATACTCATGCACATCCTTAAACATGGTTGGCCAATAAAAACCGCAATGAAGAATTTTGGCCGTGGTCTTTGAACTCTTGGCGTGCCCTCCGGTTGGCAAAGAATGGCAATGGCGAATGACACTTTCAATCTCCTCACTTGGAATGCACCGTCTATAGATTCTATCGCTCCCTTCCTTGTATAGGTATGGATCATCCCAATAATATTTCCTAGCATCATGTAAGAATTTCTTCCTAGCCGAGTAAGACAAATTTGGTGGGATCACTCCCCCTACAACAAAGTTAGCAAAGTCCGCAAACCAAGGGGTGACCCCTCGTTTCACGGTCTCAATAGATAGAAGACAAGTAGGAGGTGAAGATTTAATCAATTGAGGACGAGAAGGAATGAGTGAAGGATCTTACTTGATTTCATGGATCGACATTGCAAAGTGCTAAGTCCGACGTGTGAAGACATCGATCGGGTCGAGCAAGTGCACGATCCCCCTTGGACCGACGTTGCATACCTCGGTCCCGAGTTACTGGGTACCTCAGGCCGCAGTTCCACACTCCTCGCCCGATGTATCGCCTTAGTCGATCCCTCCTTGTTTTCCTTTTTGCCACTCATTAGCTCTTCATCCGTCCTTACATTATCTATCTCCATGCCATCTTCCATCTCAATCATGTACTCCTTGGGCAATCGGGATAGATGATCGGCCACCAAATTCTCCGCACCAACCTTATCCTTGATCTCATGGTCAAACTCTTGAAGGAGAAGCATCCATCTCAAAAGCCTTGGTTTTTCATCCTTCTTTTTCATGAGGTACTTGATTGCCGCATGATCCGTATAGACTACCACCTTAGATCCCACAAGATATGACCGGAAATTTTCAAATGCAAATACTACCACAAGGAATTCTTTTTCCGTAGTTGTATATTTGCATTGAGTTTCATCCAAGGTTTTACTTGCATAATAGATGGCATGCAACTTTCCCTCTTTTCTTTGCCCAAGGACGGCTCCCACGGCAAAATCACTTGCATCACACATCACTTCGAAGGGAAGATTCCAATCGGGTGACGCCATGATAGGTGCCGAAACCAAAGCATCTCTCAACCTACAAAAAGCACTCATGCAATCCTCGGAAAATTCGAAGGGAACATCCTTCATTAAGAGGCTAGACAATGGTTTTGAGATTTTAGAGAAATCTTTGATGAAGCGTCTATAAAAGCCCGCATGACCTAAGAAGCTCCTAACATCGCGCACACAAGTAGGTGGGGGAAGTTTTTCAATTATCTCAATCTTGGCCCTATCAACTTCTATTCCTCTACTAGAAATGAGATGACCTAGAACTATTCCTTCCTTAACCATGAAATGACATTTTTCCCAATTAAGCACAAGGTTAGTCTCCTCACACCTAGCTAACACTCTATCCAAATTAGCCAAACAAGCATCGAAAGAGGAACCATAGACCGAAAAATCATCCATGAATACTTCCACTATTTCCTCTACCATATCGGAGAAGATAGACATCATGCATCTTTGAAATGTTGCCGGAGCATTACACAAACCGAAAGGCATGCGTCTATAGGCAAAGGTTCCATAGGGACATGTAAAAGTCGTCTTCTCTTGATCATCGGGGTGAATAGAAATTTGCCAAAATCCATTATACCCATCAAGGTAGCAAAAGTATTCATGTTGTGCTAATCTTTCAAGGAATTGGTCAATAAAAGGAAGGGGGAAATGATCCTTACGATTTCCACTATTCAACTTTCGGTAATCAATGCACATGCGCTATTTTGTAGTGGTTCTTGTAGGAATCATTTCTCCTTTCTCATTTTCAACTACGGTCAATCCACCCTTTTTAGGAACTACATGCACGGGACTAACATATTTGCTATCCGAAATTGGGAAGATGATTCCCGCATCTAACATCCTAAGTATCTCACTTTTAACCACTTCTTTCATATTAGGATTTAATCTTCTTTGTGGTTCAATAGTGGGTTTATGGTTGTCCTCCATGTAGATCCTATGCATGCAAATTGATGGTGAAATTCCCTTTAGTTATTCTAATGAATACCCTAAGGCTACTCTATGCTTTCTTAAGACCGCTATCAACTTAGATTCTTCCTCATCATTCAAATTAGCATTCACAATTACGGGCAATGAAGAGTTAGGACCAAGGAAGGCATACCTCAAGTCCTTTGGAAGCTCCTTTAGTTCGTGTGAAGGCTCCGGTGGTGCTTGAGTTTCCTCCGTTTTGGCCTTGAACACCTCTAAGTAAGTCATTCCACTCTCCACCTTCTCATCTTCCTTTTGACTAGCAACCTCCCCTTCATCCTTCACTTCAACTCCATAGGGTGGTGGGGTAGCTTTCAACTCTAGCTTCCTTGTACTTGGCTTGTTCCATATAGCTTCCCAATGCACTTCATTTGGAAGGAATTGGACCATCTTGGCTTCTCTATGCAAAGCTTCCTTTGAAGTTGGTTTGAAGGAGAAATCGAGCTCTATTCCTCTAAATTCAAGGGACAAGTGACCTCTCTTCACATCTATAACGACTCCCACCGTAGCAAGGAATGGTCTTCCCAAAATGATAGGTTCTCCCGATACTTCTAGCATGTCAACCACAACAAAGTCCGCCGGGACATAGTGTCCTTCCACACATACCGGATAGTCCTCTACCACTCCAATCGGCTCAATTGACGTCCCATCGGCTATAGTCAACCTCATGTTAACCGGAGCAATGAGACCCATAGCAGTAGACTTCCATATGGTGTATGGTATAACACTTGTACTCGCTCCAAGGTCACACAATGCTTGAAACTTTCGTGACCCAATGCCCACGGTGATGGCAAATCTTCCGGGATCACCAAGCTTTTGAGGTAACTCTAGGATTTTGACTTCATCTTGCATCTCCACAATTGACCTCTTTTTGCTCAAAATTTCCTTCAAGAACTTTGCATAGGATGGCATCTCACTTAGAGCATCGGTGAATGGAATGGTGATGTTCAAGCCTTGCAAAAGCTTCAAGAACCGCTTAAACTTGCCCTCAACAATCTCCTTGGGCTTCTTCAAAGGGTATGGAAAAGTTGTGCCACCTTGTTTCTTGGTTGAATCCACCTCCTTGGACCGCTCTTGATCTTTCTCAACATTTTCAACTTGGACCGACGTCGGATCAATCTCGGGACCGACTTCCGGAACCTCGGTCCTGGGGCAGGGATTTTCTGGGCAAATCGGGCCAACTACAGGGAACATCGGGCCCGAGTTCTGTTCCTCCTCGGTCCAACTCAGGGGACTTCCTCCGTCTACTGGATCGACGTTGTGGCACATCGGGCCCGAGTTGTTGGGTAACTCGGCCCGGCCTTCTTCCCTTGTTCTTGGCACGTGTGGCTTGGGCAAACTCCGTCCACTCCTCAATCTTATGGCTCGAACTTCGTTTTGTTGTTGTTGGGCACGGGGATTCTCCTCGGGTCGGCCCGGGAGTCTCCCTTCCTCTCTTGGAAGTTGATTCGCCATGTGAACAAATTGGTTGTCCACTTGCCTTCTCCAAACACCCAACTCTTTGAATTGATCATCAAATTTTCTCTCCATGTTGGTGACTTGATTCTTCAAATCTTGAGCCCATGGTGGTGTTTTCTCATAGAATCCCGGAGGTCGGTATGGTGTTGGTTGGGCCCTTGGCTCGTTTTGGTTGAAGTTGTTGTTGTAGCCACTAGCTTGGCCTTGGTTCCACCTTCCTCCATTGTTGTTGAAGTTGGCTCTTCCTCCGAAGTTTCTTTGAACATAGTGTGCCTCCTCAATTTGCTCGGCCAACCGAACTTGGCGCTCATTTGGACATTCTTGGGCTCCATGCTTCAAAGAACCACACTCTTCACAAGCTCTTGTGTTTTGTTGGAGATGACCCATCTTCCTCCTCATCTTGTTCAACTCATCCTCCAAGAATTGGATCTTCACATCTTTATCCACCTCTTCACCTTTTGGATCGTAGAGCCTCTTCGGACCGTCTCCATGGATTCTCACTTCCTTGTTCACTTGATTTACTCCATACATGGCCTCGTAATCGGAGAGCTTGTCTAGCAACTCCCATGCTTGCTCTGGAGGCAAGTCAATGAACCCACAATCGGTATGAAGGTTCAATTTATCCTTGGTGGCGGGGTTGATTCCTTGGAGGAAAATGTCTTGAAGGACATAAGGTTGTTGCCCATGCGTTGGACATGCCCTCAACATCTCTTTGAACCGATCCCAAGCCTCGAAGAGTGGCTCGTGGGCTCCTTGTTGAAAGCTTGCTATCTTCCTTCTAAGCTCCGTCGTCTTGGTGGGCGGGAAGAACTTCATCAAGAATGCTTCATTGAGAGCCCTCCATGATGTGATGGAACGAGGTGCTTGGCTCTCCAACCAATGCAATGCCTTGCCTCCCAACGACCACTTGAAGGCCTTGAGTAGCACATACTCAAGTGTTTCATCATCCGTCGAGATGGTCTCACATAGATCCTTGAATTGCTTCACATGCTCGATCGGGCACTCATTCGGTCTCCCTTGAAATTGCTCTCTCTTGATGAGTGAGATGAATTGAGTCTTGATCTCAAAATTCTTTGACACCTCCGGCAAGACGATGGCCGGTTCCGGCACCTTCAACTCCGGATGCATGTATTGTCTAGCATTCCGGGGTTGAGTGTTGATTTGAGCCTCCAATCTCATCCTTTGCTCACGCTCTCTCCTAGCCTCGGCATCTCGGTTTGCCATCTCAATTTTCATTCGAGCCATGTCGGCCCTCATCCTTTCGAACTCCTCATCAGGAGCTTGGTCCGCCATTCTCTCCTTCTTTCGGGCTTGGTTGATGATGCTCTCCGGATCACACACAAAGTCGAACTCAAGTGTTCCTCGGATGGAACGAGCTCGCATACACCTATAACCAAAGACACTAACAAAACCAAATCAAAACAAACAAGGGGCTTGGGCTAGTCCCTCACCCTAATCACTACCAAAGCAAAGACTCAACAAAAGTGGGTACCTCAAACAAATAGAACTCCCCGGCAACGGCGCCAAAATTCTGATCGGTCCGGGTGTGGTGGTCGGATGATATCAAAATCTAAATTTATAAACCGAACCTCAATTGTAGTAAGAGAGGTAGGGTGTCGAACACACGGGAGTTCGTGCGTTGAGAGTACCCCAAAAGACTAAAAAGAGGTAAAGGAAAGGCAAAACGAGGGAAATCAAAAGGAATCACCTCGGACCGACACTTGTCACTTCAGTCCGAGGGTGGATCGAGGTCAGATTGGCCGGGACCGACACACACTACGTCGGGCCCGATGTGCTGGGTACTTCGATTTGGCGAATTTGGTAGATCGGTCTTGGGTTTTTGGGTTCCTTCCCTAACTAGACTTGGGCGATTCCACCCCAATTCAGCCAATAAGTGTTGATCCTTATGAGATCGAGGTTGCTAGCCTTCGATCCCTCCACTCTACACTTCGACCTAAGGGAGTTTTCACTCTCCTTCGATGCTAGGTCTAGTGATGGGCTAGAGATCACTTTCGCTTACTCTTACCAATCACAAGCCCTAGGTCCCTTGTTTCCACAAGAGAATTGAAGCTTAGTGTAGAGAGGATTCATAGATCAAGCACTCAAAGGCTATGGAATTGGGGGTTCACACCCAATCCTAGCTAGGGGATTCCTCCATAGCCCAAGACAATGGAATCTACTCCATCAAGCAAGAGTAATAAGCAATCAAATGGCAAAGCAAGCAAATCTCAATCATCAAACTCAAATTCAACTCCAATTGCATTCAAATCTTAAGGGGTTCACAATATCCAAATCCAAATTATACTAAAACCAAAGCAAATCAAGTACAAACTCACTAATCTCCTCCTAGCTCCACCGATTTCCTCCTCTTCTCCTTCTCCTTTCTTCTCCTTGCTCTCCAAGTCTTCCTTGAGCCTTTGAGAGTGATTAGGTGTGGGATCCTCCCTAGATGCTCTCTAATCTCCTCTAATTATACTCTCTCTTGGATTGGGGATCAAGGAATTCCCAATTTAGAAGAAGGGCAAAATTGGAAGATCACAACATTGTGCCTTGGAGCCCAATCCTATCTTTTGCCGACTCGGACCGACACGGGTAGACATCGGGCCCGACGTCTGGGAACGTCGGTCCTATACTCTAGTGTTAGAACTCGGGCCCGACTTGATAGCATCTCGGTCCAGGGCCTCGGTCTTCTTCTTCTTCTTGGTTTTCCTTGAGCTCCTCTTCATTCTTCGCATGGCTCTTCCGTTCCTTAGCTCCCGAGCTTGACTCCTCTTTGGAAACTCTTCCAAAACGTCCTCTTTTACGCCATTTTACCTACAAAACATAACGAACTCGCATAGTTTCCGAATCTTGAAGAAAACCGGGAACTAAGCTAAAAAGAGACAAAGCACACAAGGAAAGGAATGAAAAACACATATTTACAAGGGAAATTAACTACTAAAACACCCCCCAAATGAGAGACGTCAGTACATATCGCTACCACAGCTAGAGCATGTGGTACAAGAACAAGAAGGGAGTGAAGTTGATCCGTCTGAGGAGACCAGTCCGCAGCAACACTCTCGCCCTCCTACTCCGCCAGTACGCCACCAGTCGAGCAGGCGGAGAATAAACACTCCAAGCCCACAACCATATGAAGAACACTCATATTCCGCACATTCTATGCCTCCACAACCATATGAAGAACACTCATAGGTGTTTCTTCTGGAACAAGGATCAACACTATAAACCACTTATTGGATGGTCCTTGTGGAACAAGGATCAACACTATAAACCACTTATTGGATGATCCTTGTGGAACAAGGGTCAACACTATAAACCACTTATTGGTTGATCCTTGTTCCAGAAGAAACACCTATTAATTCTATCCAGTTCTTCATGAACTTGTGTATGATATTGATTATTTGATTTGGTATTAGTTCAGCAAATCCTATATACGGATAGTATCAAATTTATATGATATGGACAAGTATATATGACACATGTGTATATGACGTACATCAATATATATGCTGTGGCTTAATTGGAAAATTTTCTCAATATTATTTGACCAGATTAAGGAATTATGTACGTGATCAAAAATGTCACATAAATTGGAAATGAAAATTTGGAAAGGGAAATTTTGTATGTAAATTTGTATCAAATTTGTACGTGATTATATATGATCTTGTATGTAAATTTGCAAAGGAAATATAATTTTTTTTGAATTAATGGATATGACATGGATTTTTTTGAATTTATGGATATGATTTGTAAATGAGATGGAAACTTTTATATGACATGGCTTAATCAGTAAATAAAAATTATATGATGTGGCCTAACAATATGATGATATGTGGCTAAATCCTCGGTGGCGTAATGTGGGATCGACATGTGGAAAAAGCTGACGTGACGCAACATGGTGGCTCCAATCCTTACGACTTTTATATATATAGATGACGGGATCTTCATAACCAGTCGTCAGCCAAGTACCCCAGTTCAGGTCCCATCCCCCAAAATCATAGTTGCTCGCAGCTTGCGAGCTTTCCCCAACTTCACTTCGTAAGGGAAGCATAGGGGCATCGAACATTGGGGGAGCATAATGCTCACCAATGGGTTGGGACTAAAAGAGACCCGCAATGTCTTCGAACCGCTGACTTCCACCAACCTGCTGAGGTGGTGGAAGTCACCTCAGCAGAAACACCTATGAGTGTTCTTCAGAAGAAACACCTGCTGAGGTGGAGGCATAGAATGTGCGGAATATGAGTGTTCTTCATATGGTTGTGGGCTTGGAGTGTTTATTCTCCGCCTGCTCGACTGGTGGCGTACTGGCGGAGTAGGAGGGCGAGAGTGTTGCTGCGGACTGGTCTCCTCAGACGGATCAACTTCACTCCCTTCTTGTTCTTGTACCACATGCTCTAGCTGTGGTAGCGATATGTACTGACGTCTCTCATTTGGGGGGTGTTTTAGTAGTTAATTTCCCTTGTAAATATGTGTTTTTCATTCCTTTCCTTGTGTGCTTTGTCTCTTTTTAGCTTAGTTCCCGGTTTTCTTCAAGATTCGGAAACTATGCGAGTTCGTTATGTTTTGTAGGTAAAATGGCGTAAAAGAGGACGTTTTGGAAGAGTTTCCAAAGAGGAGTCAAGCTCGGGAGCTAAGGAACGGAAGAGCCATGCGAAGAATGAAGAGGAGCTCAAGGAAAACCAAGAAGAAGAAGAAGACCGAGGCCCTGGACCGAGATGCTATCAAGTCGGGCCCGAGTTCTAACACCAGAGTATAGGACCGACGTTCCCAGACGTCGGGCCCGATGTCTACCCGTGTCGGTCCGAGTCGGCAAAAGATAGGATTGGGCTCCAAGGCACAATGTTGTGATCTTCCAATTTTGCCCTTCTTCTAAATTGGGAATTCCTTGATCCCCAATCCAAGAGAGAGTATAATTAGAGGAGATTAGAGAGCATCTAGGGAGGATCCCACACCTAATCACTCTCAAAGGCTCAAGGAAGACTTGGAGAGCAAGGAGAAGAAAGGAGAAGGAGAAGAGGAGGAAATCGGTGGAGCTAGGAGGAGATTAGTGAGTTTGTACTTGATTTGCTTTGGTTTTAGTATAATTTGGATTTGGATATTGTGAACCCCTTAAGATTTGAATGCAATTGGAGTTGAATTTGAGTTTGATGATTGAGATTTGCTTGCTTTGCCATTTGATTGCTTATTACTCTTGCTTGATGGAGTAGATTCCATTGTCTTGGGCTATGGAGGAATCCCCTAGCTAGGATTGGGTGTGAACCCCCAATTCCATAGCCTTTGAGTGCTTGATCTATGAATCCTCTCTACACTAAGCTTCAATTCTCTTGTGGAAACAAGGGACCTAGGGCTTGTGATTGGTAAGAGTAAGCGAAAGTGATCTCTAGCCCATCACTAGACCTAGCATCGAAGGAGAGTGAAAACTCCCTTAGGTCGAAGTGTAGAGTGGAGGGATCGAAGGCTAGCAACCTCGATCTCATAAGGATCAACACTTATTGGCTGAATTGGGGTGGAATCGCCCAAGTCTAGTTAGGGAAGGAACCCAAAAACCCAAGACCGATCTACCAAATTCGCCAAATCGAAGTACCCAGCACATCGGGCCCGACGTAGTGTGTGTCGGTCCCGGCCAATCTGACCTCGATCCACCCTCGGACTGAAGTGACAAGTGTCGGTCCGAGGTGATTCCTTTTGATTTCCCTCGTTTTGCCTTTCCTTTACCTCTTTTTAGTCTTTTGGGGTACTCTCAACGCACGAACTCCCGTGTGTTCGACACCCTACCTCTCTTACTACAATTGAGGTTCGGTTTATAAATTTAGATTTTGATATCATCCGACCACCACACCCGGACCGATCAGAATTTTGGCGCCGTTGCCGGGGAGTTCTATTTGTTTGAGGTACCCACTTTTGTTGAGTCTTTGCTTTGGTAGTGATTAGGGTGAGGGACTAGCCCAAGCCCCTTGTTTGTTTTGATTTGGTTTTGTTAGTGTCTTTGGTTATAGGTGTATGCGAGCTCGTTCCATCCGAGGAACACTTGAGTTCGACTTTGTGTGTGATCCGGAGAGCATCATCAACCAAGCCCGAAAGAAGGAGAGAATGGCGGACCAAGCTCCTGATGAGGAGTTCGAAAGGATGAGGGCCGACATGGCTCGAATGAAAATTGAGATGGCAAACCGAGATGCCGAGGCTAGGAGAGAGCGTGAGCAAAGGATGAGATTGGAGGCTCAAATCAACACTCAACCCCGGAATGCTAGACAATACATGCATCCGGAGTTGAAGGTGCCGGAACCGGCCATCGTCTTGCCGGAGGTGTCAAAGAATTTTGAGATCAAGACTCAATTCATCTCACTCATCAAGAGAGAGCAATTTCAAGGGAGACCGAATGAGTGCCCGATCGAGCATGTGAAGCAATTCAAGGATCTATGTGAGACCATCTCGACGGATGATGAAACACTTGAGTATGTGCTACTCAAGGCCTTCAAGTGGTCGTTGGGAGGCAAGGCATTGCATTGGTTGGAGAGCCAAGCACCTCGTTCCATCACATCATGGAGGGCTCTCAATGAAGCATTCTTGATGAAGTTCTTCCCGCCCACCAAGACGACGGAGCTTAGAAGGAAGATAGCAAGCTTTCAACAAGGAGCCCACGAGCCACTCTTCGAGGCTTGGGATCGGTTCAAAGAGATGTTGAGGGCATGTCCAACGCATGGGCAACAACCTTATGTCCTTCAAGACATTTTCCTCCAAGGAATCAACCCCGCCACCAAGGATAAATTGAACCTTCATACCGATTGTGGGTTCATTGACTTGCCTCCAGAGCAAGCATGGGAGTTGCTAGACAAGCTCTCCGATTACGAGGCCATGTATGGAGTAAATCAAGTGAACAAGGAAGTGAGAATCCATGAAGACGGTCCGAAGAGGCTCTACGATCCAAAAGGTGAAGAGGTGGATAAAGATGTGAAGATCCAATTCTTGGAGGATGAGTTGAACAAGATGAGGAGGAAGATGGGTCATCTCCAACAAAACACAAGAGCTTGTGAAGAGTGTGGTTCTTTGAAGCATGGAGCCCAAGAATGTCCAAATGAGCGCCAAGTTCGGTTGGCCGAGCAAATTGAGGAGGCACACTATGTTCAAAGAAACTTCGGAGGAAGAGCCAACTTCAACAACAATGGAGGAAGGTGGAACCAAGGCCAAGCTAGTGGCTACAACAACAACTTCAACCAAAACGAGCCAAGGGCCCAACCAACACCATACCGACCTCCGGGATTCTATGAGAAAACACCACCATGGGCTCAAGATTTGAAGAATCAAGTCACCAACATGGAGAGAAAATTTGATGATCAATTCAAAGAGTTGGGTGTTTGGAGAAGGCAAGTGGACAACCAATTTGTTCACATGGCGAATCAACTTCCAAGAGAGGAAGGGAGACTCCCGGGCCGACCCGAGGAGAATCCCCGTGCCCAACAACAACAAAACGAAGTTCGAGCCATAAGATTGAGGAGTGGACGGAGTTTGCCCAAGCCACACGTGCCAAGAACAAGGGAAGAAGGCCGGGCCGAGTTACCCAACAACTCGGGCCCGATGTGCCACAACGTCGATCCAGTAGACGGAGGAAGTCCCCTGAGTTGGACCGAGGAGGAACAGAACTCGGGCCCGATGTTCCCTGTAGTTGGCCCGATTTGCCCAGAAAATCCCTGCCCCAGGACCGAGGTTCCGGAAGTCGGTCCCGAGATTGATCCGACGTCGGTCCAAGTTGAAAATGTTGAGAAAGATCAAGAGCGGTCCAAGGAGGTGGATTCAACCAAGAAACAAGGTGGCACAACTTTTCCATACCCTTTGAAGAAGCCCAAGGAGATTGTTGAGGGCAAGTTTAAGCGGTTCTTGAAGCTTTTGCAAGGCTTGAACATCACCATTCCATTCACCGATGCTCTAAGTGAGATGCCATCCTATGCAAAGTTCTTGAAGGAAATTTTGAGCAAAAAGAGGTCAATTGTGGAGATGCAAGATGAAGTCAAAATCCTAGAGTTACCTCAAAAGCTTGGTGATCCCGGAAGATTTGCCATCACCGTGGGCATTGGGTCACGAAAGTTTCAAGCATTGTGTGACCTTGGAGCGAGTACAAGTGTTATACCATACACCATATGGAAGTCTACTGCTATGGGTCTCATTGCTCCGGTTAACATGAGGTTGACTATAGCCGATGGGACGTCAATTGAGCCGATTGGAGTGGTAGAGGACTATCCGGTATGTGTGGAAGGACACTATGTCCCGGCGGACTTTGTTGTGGTTGACATGCTAGAAGTATCGGGAGAACCTATCATTTTGGGAAGACCATTCCTTGCTACGGTGGGAGTCGTTATAGATGTGAAGAGAGGTCACTTGTCCCTTGAATTTAGAGGAATAGAGCTCGATTTCTCCTTCAAACCAACTTCAAAGGAAGCTTTGCATAGAGAAGCCAAGATGGTCCAATTCCTTCCAAATGAAGTGCATTGGGAAGCTATATGGAACAAGCCAAGTACAAGGAAGCTAGAGTTGAAAGCTACCCCACCACCCTATGGAGTTGAAGTGAAGGATGAAGGGGAGGTTACTAGTCAAAAGGAAGATGAGAAGGTGGAGAGTGGAATGACTTACTTAGAGGTGTTCAAGGCCGAAACGGAGGAAACTCAAGCACCACCGGAGCCTTCACACGAACTAAAGGAGCTTCCAAAGGACTTGAGGTATGCCTTCCTTGGTCCTAACTCTTCATTGCCCGTAATTGTGAATGCTAATTTGAATGATGAGGAAGAATCTAAGTTGATAGCGGTCTTAAGAAAGCATAGAGTAGCCTTAGGGTATTCATTAGAATAACTAAAGGGAATTTCACCATCAATTTGCATGCATAGGATCTACATGGAGGACAACCATAAACCCACTATTGAACCACAAAGAAGATTAAATCCTAATATGAAAGAAGTGGTTAAAAGTGAGATACTTAGGATGTTAGATGCGGGAATCATCTTCCCAATTTCGGATAGCAAATATGTTAGTCCCGTGCATGTAGTTCCTAAAAAGGGTGGATTGACCGTAGTTGAAAATGAGAAAGGAGAAATGATTCCTACAAGAACCACTACAAAATAGCGCATGTGCATTGATTACCGAAAGTTGAATAGTGGAAATCGTAAGGATCATTTCCCCCTTCCTTTTATTGACCAATTCCTTGAAAGATTAGCACAACATGAATACTTTTGCTACCTTGATGGGTATAATGGATTTTGGCAAATTTCTATTCACCCCGATGATCAAGAGAAGACGACTTTTACATGTCCCTATGGAACCTTTGCCTATAGACGCATGCCTTTCGGTTTGTGTAATGCTCCGGCAACATTTCAAAGATGCATGATGTCTATCTTCTCCGATATGGTAGAGGAAATAGTGGAAGTATTCATGGATGATTTTTCGGTCTATGGTTCCTCTTTCGATGCTTGTTTGGCTAATTTGGATAGAGTGTTAGCTAGGTGTGAGGAGACTAACCTTGTGCTTAATTGGGAAAAATGTCATTTCATGGTTAAGGAAGGAATAGTTCTAGGTCATCTCATTTCTAGTAGAGGAATAGAAGTTGATAGGGCCAAGATTGAGATAATTGAAAAACTTCCCCCACCTACTTGTGTGCGCGATGTTAGGAGCTTCTTAGGTCATGCGGGCTTTTATAGACGCTTCATCAAAGATTTCTCTAAAATCTCAAAACCATTGTCTAGCCTCTTAATGAAGGATGTTCCCTTCGAATTTTCCGAGGATTGCATGAGTGCTTTTTGTAGGTTGAGAGATGCTTTGGTTTCGGCACCTATCATGGCGTCACCCGATTGGAATCTTCCCTTCGAAGTGATGTGTGATGCAAGTGATTTTGCCGTGGGAGCCGTCCTTGGGCAAAGAAAAGAGGGAAAGTTGCATGCCATCTATTATGCAAGTAAAACCTTGGATGAAACTCAATGCAAATATACAACTACGGAAAAAGAATTCCTTGTGGTAGTATTTGCATTTGAAAATTTCCGGTCATATCTTGTGGGATCTAAGGTGGTAGTCTATACGGATCATGCGGCAATCAAGTACCTCATGAAAAAGAAGGATGAAAAACCAAGGCTTTTGAGATGGATGCTTCTCCTTCAAGAGTTTGACCATGAGATCAAGGATAAGGTTGGTGCGGAGAATTTGGTGGCCGATCATCTATCCCGATTGCCCAAGGAGTACATGATTGAGATGGAAGATGGCATGGAGATAGATAATGTAAGGACGGATGAAGAGCTAATGAGTGGCAAAAAGGAAAACAAGGAGGGATCGACTAAGGCGATACATCGGGCGAGGAGTGTGGAACTGCGGCCTGAGGTACCCAGTAACTCGGGACCGAGGTATGCAACGTCGGTCCAAGGGGGATCGTGCACTTGCTCGACCCGATCGATGTCTTCACACGTCGGACTTAGCACTTTGCAATGTCGATCCATGAAATCAAGTAAGATCCTTCACTCATTCCTTCTCGTCCTCAATTGATTAAATCTTCACCTCCTACTTGTCTTCTATCTATTGAGACCGTGAAACGAGGGGTCACCCCTTGGTTTGCGGACTTTGCTAACTTTGTTGTAGGGGGAGTGATCCCACCAAATTTGTCTTACTCGGCTAGGAAGAAATTCTTACATGATGCTAGGAAATATTATTGGGATGATCCATACCTATACAAGGAAGGGAGCGATAGAATCTATAGACGGTGCATTCCAAGTGAGGAGATTGAAAGTGTCATTCGCCATTGCCATTCTTTGCCAACCGGAGGGCACGCCAAGAGTTCAAAGACCACGGCCAAAATTCTTCATTGCGGTTTTTATTGGCCAACCATGTTTAAGGATGTGCATGAGTATGTAAAGAGATGTGAGGAGTGCCAAAGAGAGGGAAATTTATCAAGGAGAAATGAGACCCCGCAAACCGGAATGCTAGAGGTAGAGCTCTTTGATGTATGGGGGATCGACTTTATGGGACCATTCCCAACGTCGGGCCCATACAAATACATTTTGGTGGCCGTTGATTATGTCTCTAAATGGGTGGAAGCCATCCCAACAAGGACCAATGATGCAAGAGTCGTGATGAAGTTCTTGAAGAGCAACATCTTTGCTAGATTTGGCGTACCGAGAGTTCTCATTAGTGATGGTGGCCCACACTTCATTGAAAGATGCTTTGAGAATGTGTTGATTAAGTATGGGGTGTCTCATCGAGTTGCTACTCCGTATCACCCTCAAACAAGTGGGCTAGTGGAGGTTTCAAATCGTCAAATCAAGGCTATCTTGGAGAAGACGGTGTCTAAGTCAAGGAAAGATTGGTCATCTAAGCTTGATGATGCACTATGGACTTATAGAACCGCTTACAAAACGCCCTTGGGGACTACACCTTTCAATCTAGTGTATGGCAAGGCGTGCCATCTTCCGGTGGAATTGGAGCACAAGTCCAAGTGGGCCCTCAAAGAGATGAATTGGGATGTGAATCTAGCCGGAGAGAAGAGACATCTAGACCTTCATGAGTTAGGAGAGTTGCGTTTAAAGGCTTACGAAAACGCCAAGTTGTATAAGGAGAAGACCAAGAGATGGCATGATAGGAAGTTGGTCCCAAAAACCTATCAAGTCGGTGACAAGGTTCTTCTCTTTAATGCACGACTTCGGTTCTTTCCCGGAAAACTTCGAACAAGGTGGAGCGGACCGTTTGTGGTACATCAAATACTTTCTCAAGGAGCGGTAGATTTGATGGGTGACGATGGAAGGATCTTTCGGGTAAATGGTCATCGAGTGAAAAAGTTCTATGATAAGATTGACCCAAGTGAAGAAGTAAGGGCCACATGGGCTCTCCTCTTAACAAACTAAACCTCAACGTGCCATTCAAGAATAAGGAATTGTGAGCTCTCTTTACTCTTCTCTTTACTTTTTGAGTTTTGATTTCTTTTGATGAGGACATCAAAATTTTAAGTATGGGGTGGGTTAGTAGCTCATAGTTTCATGTTTAGGTTTCTTGTGTTTGTTCTTATTTCGTTTAAGGGATGTTTCATTTTTAGATAGTGGCATGATGTGATGCATGGATGATGCTTGAATTTGATGGCATGTATGGATGAGTTTGTTTTGTTTTTGAGAAATTTTTGCAAAAATCCATAAAAATTCGAAACAATTGTGTGAAAATGTCAAAAAGATTTTGTTTTTGGACTAGGAATTCCCATCTTAGATGTCCATATGAAGGCTAATGATAATGTAAGCATGTAAATTCCTTTGCATATTTTTGGATAGTTTAGCCTCTAGTGATGTTGTTTTTGATGTGATGTGATATCTTGCATGTTTTTATTGAGCACATGAGTTCTTGGATAAGTTTTGATGCAACTAAGCTTGAGTGACCCTTGTGAGATTATTTTTAGCCATTTTAGGGATGCTTGTTCATATTTGCATATCCCTCATTTTGTTGTGTGATTAGCTCATGCATGCTAAGTAAAACTTGTTATTGAGGTGTTTATCTATTTTCCAAGACCAATATGAGGTTTGTTCTATGCTTTGTCACATTGATTTGAACTTTATTTCATTTAGTCACAAAATATTCCATATCCTACCTTGAAGATAAACCGTTGTTTGTAGCCCCGTTTTAGCCTTAGACCTTTGTTTGAAACTCCTCAAAAAAATATGAGTCCTAGGCTATATGACTTGACCCTTATGGGATTGGACTTTAGTGAGAGGTTTTGGGAGTATATTTGGAGAGTTGAGATTCTCATTGGTGAAGGGAAAGAAATGGAGTTATAAATCAAGTGGGTAGTGCATCTTTGTTGTGCAAAAGTGAAAAAAGAAGGAAAGAAAAGTTGGAAAAAGTAGTGGATTGAAAGCAATGTGCTTAAGTGAAAGAAAAGGGCACCGACCGAGTTCAAAAGCACATCGGGCCCGATGTATAGTGCAAGTCGATCCTAGTGAAAAAAAAAATGTGAAAATCCAACAAAAAGAGTAGTGTAAAGATGAAGTGGAATGTTAAGTGAAAGAGTGAGTTGAAAGTTGAAAGAAAGAGAAGAAAAATCAAAGTCTTTTGGGTAAGTGAAGTTGAAAGTGGAATTTTGGTGAAGTTGGTGAGAGATTAGGAAGTTCAATCCTTATTGTAAGCACCACATGACCAAAATGATTCCTACCTTGAGAAATACCAAAAGCCCCATTACAACCCGGCCGAATGGAACCTCTTTGAGGATCTCCATTGAGCCAAGTTCATATTCTTTGTGTGCATTGTAATAGGCATCTCTAGGTGGAGGAATTGGTGATATTAGCTTCAATGGTAAAGTCTTTACTTGCATGATTCTTGAGTATGAATGTTCATTGTTAAACCTAAACACATGATGAGTGATACACGTTTTCACATACCTAAAGTGAGGCTTTGTTGCATTAGACTTTATTCCTTGAACACTTGATCATGTGTGATGATGTAATCTTGCTTGCATGTCTATCACTTGTGCTTAATTGAGTTTTTCATATGAGGCTTTACTTGAAGATTGTGCTTCGGTCTTGCTTACATTGTTATTGCTTGAGGACAAGCAAGTTTAAGTATGGGGTATTCTAACGTATCTCATTTTGGTGGTGTTTTAGTAGTTAATTTCCCTTGTAAATATGTGTTTTTCATTCCTTTCCTTGTGTGCTTTGTCTCTTTTTAGCTTAGTTCCCGGTTCTCTTTTTAGTTGAGATGTATTTCCTCTACATCCCCACTTGAAGTTCATACGCAATTGGAAGCCAGTCTATATAGACTTTGGCATGCCATTGTACATGAATTTTGAGTGGGTGGAATGCATCAATGAAGGATTGGGGATACCTGAGATTACTTTTCCTTTTTTTTCAAACTTTTGCATAAATTGAAATGCACTTTGTATGATTTGTGCCATGCTTTTCATTCATACCCAAAAGTCTGCATACATGCCATTACTTTAGTTACAATTTCATACTTACAAAAATACATACTTTCTGCATAATACCAAAAAACAAAACCATGCATCATTCCATTACATGAAGTCATACATGTCTTCAAAAGGTCTTTCTCTCCTGAGTGTATGATTCATGTTGGTTGTCTTCTGTCTCCTGAGTTGCTTCAGTTGCTTGCATTGTTGGTTGACTTGCATTCTGTCTAGGTTGTCCATACAATATCTGGCATGCCTCTTTCACAGCCCACATAGGGGCCTCAACCTTGGTAGTGTGCCTAGGAGTTGTAGTCTATTCTTATTTACATGAAGCAAGTCATAATCATTTGAGCCTTTGCACTTTAGAATTTCATTCATCACAATAGCATAGGCATCCACACATTGGCTAGTGTCTTAGGATCCAACTCATAAAATGCTTCATTCACTACTTCCATTATTGCATCAAGATTCTTTGACATCTTTTTGTGCATCAATGATTGAATACTTCTGAAGAAGCCTAAGTCTAATATGTTGAGGTCTGGACTGTTTGGTGGTTGTTGTGTTAGAATGAAAGTAAAACCATCTTGTTGATATACCTGTTGCCATTCTACATCTTCTTGTGATATGTGTGCTTTTACATTGTCCTGTTGAATGAAAATGACTTGATGAGCTCCTCCTTGTACAGGCCACTTGGCCTTGATTGCTGGAACAATTTGATTAATGAGCATCTGTCTGGTCACTTTCTGATTCACTGATTCGACAAATTTTGTGACCATTGTCCCCTTTGCCCTGTTCTTTGATTTTCTCTTTGCTGGCTCTTGATATGAGAATGGAAAAATTCCTATTTTACCACCAAATGTGTATTGCCCTTGTGCATCATACCTTGGTCTTGCAACTGCTGCTGTAAACTTCACTTTGGGTATGAATTTGCTAGAACTATCAGCTCTATACTGTCCCCTTTCATTCCTTGCTAGATAACATCTTTGAGACTTCTTGCTTAGCTGAAACCATTTGTCATCAATGTGAACAAAGTCATACATTGCATAATACTGCTTCTTTGTCTCTGGTGTGCCCCCTTGTAGTAGGCTGAGTATCCACTACAGCCTTGTTATTTTGTTGGCTTCTTTTAAACCTGGCTTTAGTGCATTTGTGTGAGGTTTGATGTCTCCTCTCTTAATGAGTCTGTGTGTTGCACTCTTTGATATCCCCATCTTGCTTGCTAAATCTCTGAGGCATGTCCTGTCTCCTATGCTTATTGTTGAGATTGCATCTTGATTCACATGTACCCTCTTCCTCCCACAGTTCTGATAGTTGTTGCTGACATCTGGTCTCTGGTTTGCATCAATTTGTGCTTTGCCTTTAGTCCATACCCTCGATGTTGTCCTTGTTGAAACACCAAATTTTGATGCAACCCCTGTCATTTGTCTCTTGTACAACTCATCTATTATTGTGTGTATTTGTAGAACCCTCAAGAGAGTCTGGATTCTCTTCTCATCACTGAGCTTTGACTTTGATGGCTACTAATGAGAATGTGCTGGCGTGAGATTTCCTTCTTCTACTGTGTGTTGCCCTGTCACCTCTTCTATGTCAAGTGCTGGCTCATTTAAATCAAAGGGAAAAGGTGGGTGCTGTGGTGGGGCTTCACCTTCAAGAAAAGGCAGGTCATTAACTCCCACTCCTAAAGCCATTAGAGCAAAGCAATGAAGTAGAGAAGAGTTAAAAACAGTGCATTTAATTGTTCTCCATTCGTGTGGTTTTGGTGTATTTATAGCAGATCTGTACTTGTGGTGTAAAAATTGGGGTTTGTAAGGGATTTGGCATGCCATGTCAGCAATCCATGTGAAAATGAATCTGTAATCTTATGGGTTGTTGTATTTTCTGCTTGTTTTTCATTGGTTTAGATTAATTCACATAAATTTTCTTTGCTTTTCCTTATTCAAAAGGGATTTGAAATCTTTGTAATGATGGTTGTACTGTTGATGAATTGATGTCCTTAATTGTTGTGCCATTCTGCTTTTGGCCAAACTCTTTGGGACAGAGGGCGTAATTCCTAATTCCTATATTTTGTTGGTTCCTCCATTTTGTAGACATGGACCACCGAAGGCTAGAGACAGAACTAATACAGGTTATGGAAGGTCTAGACCGGGCTACGACACGGGTCAGCCGCTTGAGGGAGACCTTGGCTGGAGAGGAGGCATTTATTGCTCATGCGTCCAACCGTAGTTGGCAACTCTGAACCCTTGCAAATAACCAAGGAAACGGAATTTTTCCGACCCATTATGACCTAGATGTGTTGGAGAAATAGTGTAGATTCCCTCCCAGGTTTTAGGCATTTGGCTGCAGTGTTGTTTGGCCTACATTATGCATTCTTCTAGTCATTGAAACATTGTGTGGTTGTCCTTGTCCTTGTGTACCCTAAGCTTATTGTAGGAAACTATCATTATGGGAATAAAGTTTGTGTGAATCAACCTTATGATTCTACTATTTAAAATTTGATCTTTTGATGAGTCAAATTCGCAGAGAAGATTGTTGTGGATAGTTTGATTGGAGTTCTGATCTGATGGTTGTCATATATTATTTCAATAGAAATACATAGATTCTACTAGAAAATTGATTATGGAATTCTGATCTGCTGGTTGCCATGTACGTTCTGGCAGATTATGTCTCGTTCACGATCTGAGGATAGTAAGGAGGATGACTGGAAGGCGCGAGTGGATGAGTTGATCCGCGAAGCCGAGAGAAGGTATCCTATTCCCTCTCTTAACAAACGGAAAGTGAGATACGGGCTCTTGGCGCGGCCTACTTCACATGGGGACCTGCTAGACATGAGTTAGGCTAGGAGAGTAACCCAAGTTTGGCTTCCATAACTTCACGTCGGCCCCAATCACCCTCTCCTCCGTCAAGCACCAGTAATCACATTAGAAACCCACGCCCTCTTCAGATATCGCACTTGGAGGGAGTCATTACTGACTGAGAGTCTCGTTAACCGAGTCCCTATAAGATGTCGCACTTGGGCAGACTATATATACTCGGGACGTGGAGGGACCAAGGTGAAGGTGTGGCAAGACAAACTCCTGGCTGCTATGGAGTACTGGAGGGGAGAAAAGGAATCCTCAGACCAAAAGCTCGAGCGTAACCAGACCCCTCAACCCCAAGACGTCGCCTTCAACCGATGATTATGGCGGCACCTTACCCAAGGATACTCTCTCGTCTACAATGATGGGCAACCGATTCTGATCGAATCTCGTGACTTAGACTCAGATTTCTTGGATGAGTTTTACGACCATCCTTGTGACCCTTGAGCTTCCATTAACTCTTGTCGTGGCATCTTGTATAACTTTTGTATTTTCACGTTGTCTTGTGGGGATTTTCTTATCCATGTGTTCTGGTAGACCTAATTTCGTTGAGGTTGTAAGATGAGATTATGGGATGGAATGTGATGTACCAAAGATCTTGATGTGTTCTTGAACTTTATTTAATTTAATCCCGTCTTAAATTAAGGTATTAATATACGGATCCACTACTTGTAATGTTACAGGTAGTGGATCATAAAAAAAAAGTACAATTTTAATTTTTGAAAAGACATACAAACTAAATCAAATTTATATTACGACTTTTCTATTGTGTGTCATAAGGCCACATTATAAAAGTACTAAATATAAAAGTTAAACTTTAAAGACGAAAATAGTGAATCCGTCATAAAAAATGAGCAAAACATTCCAAATTTAAGATTTACCAAATCTTTCTAATATTAGTTTCTTATAGTGTGTCCATAATAGAAAAATCATTTATACTATACCAAAATGATTGTTACAATTTAAGGGCCCGTTTGTTTTGAAAAATTTCGACCCGGAAACGGATTGGGTTTCCGTTTGGCCCAACTACCATGTTTGTTTTAATTACCCAAAAGAAACAATCCCTTAAGAGGCCGAATCCCATACCGTCACTTACCCGAAACCCTTACTTCCACCCATCCACCCCTCTTTCCCTCTCCCCGACACTTTTTCCCTCAGCCACTCTCTCCTCCGACGACGACCTCGTATTTCGATGGCGTCCAACGCCGTCGTCTGACCGGCCACTCTCTCCTCCAACGGCCAGCTCGACGGCGCTCCGTTTTCTTCGTTTCTTCATCTATCTCGAACCAACCTTTCTCTCCCTCTTCTCTCGCTCTTGATCTCGCCGCCATTAAAGCCTCTTGTCACCTCACTCTTGGTTCTTCCTCCGTTTACCATCACAAGGTAACATCTCTCTTCCTCTCTCCAGATCTCTCATCTTGATTGTTGTTGATGGTTGTTAATCTGTGAAGTTTGTTTTGTCGGGGTTGGATTTTGGGCTTGCAATTCAGATGTGGTAGTATGTTCTTATGTGATGAGTTTCTCTTAGGCATTTCTACAAACAGTTGAAGCTCTCACCTTTGTTTGATTGAATTGTTTGATTTTCATGGTTCAAGCTCTTGAATTTGGCCCTTTCTCATTCCTAAAAAACCACAGACTGTTGAAAACAAACACACACCAGAAACCAGAAAAAACTCCATTTCTTCAACTCCCACCACAGAAAAATCAAAACCCAGAAAGATTTTCCTATCAAATGGAGGCCAATGCACTCACATCTCCTTCCTTCAAGGAAGACTCCTACTTCATAGCCAAGCTCAAACCTTCTGAGAAAAAGGCCTTACAAGACCTAAAATCCAAGCTCTCATCTTCCCAAAACACCAGTAATGCAGATTCAACCTGCTTCTTCTCTGAAACAATAAACATGATTTCTTGGGTTATGATCATAGCAACTTCCTTACAAAAGGTTCGAATCGAAAAGAGCACCACAACAGGAAACTGTAGATATCTTGAGTGCTTAAGCCATTGTGAAAAACATGAAAAATAACACAGTCGATAACAAGTAGAGTATCTCTTTCTTTGAAGAAAGAACTGCTACTAGATTACATCATGCACTCAAAGATCACATAATTTTAATTACAATTGGCCAATAATCAGTTATCACTCACTCAAAGGCCTAATGCCATGGGGAGTTCATTAACCATGGGCGATATATCTTGTGAGAAAAATATGTTTCAATAATGCCATGGGGAGTTCATTAACCACTCACTCAAAGGAGGTTGTGAACACATAATTTTATGGTTTTTATTTTGCACCCAAAAACAAAAGGCCTAATGCATTGATCAGAAAAATGGAAGTGACCTTATTTGAAAAGTAATTCCAATTGTGGGGAATAAGATAAGTCCCCACAAAGCCTAATTTCCAGAATCTGTCACTCTTGCAAAGAAATTTCCAAGAGCTCTTCTCAAACACACCTCTGTGAGTCTGTCATAAGCAAGAAAGAAATTCCAGCACTAACAGCATTGCCTCTATTTTTGCTTGGACTAGGGGATCCACAACAATTTTCATACTCAGGCGATCCACAACAATTTTGTGAACATGGAATTCAAGCTCCAAGTACAATAGATGCAAAATTCAAGAGCTTGAACCATGAAAATCAAACAATTCAATCAAACAAAGGTGAGAGCTTCAACTGTTTGTAGAAATGCCTAAGAGAAACTCAGCACATAAGAACATACTACCACATCTGAATTGCAAGCCCAAAATCCAACCCCGACAAAACAAACTTCACAGATTAACAACCATCAACAACAATCAAGATGAGAGATCTGGAGAGAGGAAGAGAGATGTTACCTTGTGATGGTAAACGGAGGAAGAACCCAGAGTGAGGTGACAAGAGGCTTTAATGGCGGCGAGAGCAAGAGCGAGAGAAGAGGGAGAGAAAGGTTGGTTCGAGATAGATGAAGAAACGAAGAAAACGGAGCGCCGTCGAGCTGGCCGTTGGAGGAGAGAGTGGCCGGTCAGACGACGGCGTTGGACGCCATCGAAATACGAGGTCGTCGGAGGAGGAGAGAGTGGCTGAGGGAAAAAGTGTCGGGGAGAGGGAAAGAGGGGTGGATGGGTGGAAGTAAGGGTTTCGGGTAAGTGACGGTATGGGATTCGGCCTCTTAAGGGATTGTTTCTTTTGGGTAATTAAAACAAACATGGTAGTTGGGCCAAACGGAAACCCAACCCGTTTTCGGGTCGAAATTTTTCAAAACAAACGGGCCCTTAAATTGTAACAATCATTTTGATATAGTATAAATGATTTTTCTATTATGGACACACTATAAGAAACTAATATTAGAAAGATTTGGTAAATCTTAAATTTGGAATATTTTGCTCATTTTTTATGACGGATTCACTATTTTCGTCTTTAAAGTTTAACTTTTATATTTAGTACTTTTATAATGTGGCCTTATGACACACAATAGAAAAGTCGTAATATAAATTTGATTTAGTTTGTATGTCTTTTCAAAAATTAAAATTGTACTTTTTTTTATGATCCACTACCTGTAACATTACAAGTAGTGGATCCGTATATTAATACCTTAATTTAAGACGGGATTAAATTAAATAAAGTTCAAGAACACATCAAGATCTTTGGTACATCACATTCCATCCCATAATCTCATCTTACAACCTCAACGAAATTAGGTCTACCAGAACACATGGATAAGAAAATCCCCACAAGACAACGTGAAAATACAAAAGTTATACAAGATGCCACGACAAGAGTTAATGGAAGCTCAAGGGTCACAAGGATGGTCGTAAAACTCGTCCAAGAAATCTGAGTCTAAGTCACGAGATTCGATCAGAATCGGTTGCCCATCATTGTAGACGAGAGAGTATCCTTGGGTAAGGTGCCGCCATAATCATCGGTTGAAGGCGACGTCTTGGGGTTGAGGGGTCTGGTTACGCTCGAGCTTTTGGTCTGAGGATTCCTTTTCTCCCCTCCAGTACTCCATAGCAGCCAGGAGTTTGTCTTGCCACACCTTCACCTTGGTCCCTCCACGTCCCGAGTATATATAGTCTGCCCAAGTGCGACATCTTATAGGGACTCGGTTAACGAGACTCTCAGTCAGTAATGACTCCCTCCAAGTGCGATATCTGAAGAGGGCGTGGGTTTCTAATGTGATTACTGGTGCTTGACGGAGGAGAGGGTGATTGGGGCCGACGTGAAGTTATGGAAGCCAAACTTGGGTTACTCTCCTAGCCTAACTCATGTCTAGCAGGTCCCCATGTGAAGTAGGCCGCGCCAAGAGCCCGTATCTCACTTTCCGTTTGTTAAGAGAGGGAATAGGATACCTTCTCTCGGCTTCGCGGATCAACTCATCCACTCGCGCCTTCCAGTCATCCTCCTTACTATCCTCAGATCGTGAACGAGACATAATCTGCCAGAACGTACATGGCAACCAGCAGATCAGAATTCCATAATCAATTTTCTAGTAGAATCTATGTATTTCTATTGAAATAATATATGACAACCATCAGATCAGAACTCCAATCAAACTATCCACAACAATCTTCTCTGCGAATTTGACTCATCAAAAGATCAAATTTTAAATAGTAGAATCATAAGGTTGATTCACACAAACTTTATTCCCATAATGATAGTTTCCTACAATAAGCTTAGGGTACACAAGGACAAGGACAACCACACAATGTTTCAATGACTAGAAGAATGCATAATGTAGGCCAAACAACACTGCAGCCAAATGCCTAAAACCTGGGAGGGAATCTACACTATTTCTCCAACACATCTAGGTCATAATGGGTCGGAAAAATTCCGTTTCCTTGGTTATTTGCAAGGGTTCAGAGTTGCCAACTACGGTTGGACGCATGAGCAATAAATGCCTCCTCTCCAGCCAAGGTCTCCCTCAAGCGGCTGACCCGTGTCGTAGCCCGGTCTAGACCTTCCATAACCTGTATTAGTTCTGTCTCTAGCCTTCGGTGGTCCATGTCTACAAAATGGAGGAACCAACAAAATATAGGAATTAGGAATTACGCCCTCTGTCCCAAAGAGTTTGGCCAAAAGCAGAATGGCACAACAATTAAGGACATCAATTCATCAACAGTACAACCATCATTACAAAGATTTCAAATCCCTTTTGAATAAGGAAAAGCAAAGAAAATTTATGTGAATTAATCTAAACCAATGAAAAACAAGCAGAAAATACAACAACCCATA
This sequence comes from Polygonum aviculare, assembly GCA_934048045.1. Taxonomy (NCBI): domain Eukaryota; kingdom Viridiplantae; phylum Streptophyta; class Magnoliopsida; order Caryophyllales; family Polygonaceae; genus Polygonum; species Polygonum aviculare. The sequence continues at coordinate 19,067,013 of OW204025.1, read as the reverse complement.
AGATTACAGATTCATTTTCACATGGATTGCTGACATGGCATGCCAAATCCCTTACAAACCCCAATTTTTACACCACAAGTACAGATCTGCTATAAATACACCAAAACCACACGAATGGAGAACAATTAAATGCACTGTTTTTAACTCTTCTCTACTTCATTGCTTTGCTCTAATGGCTTCAGGAGTGGGAGTTAATGACCTGCCTTTTCTTGAAGGTGAAGCCCCACCACAGCACCCACCTTTTCCCTTTGATTTAAATGAGCCAGCACTTGACATAGAAGAGGTGACAGGGCAACACACAGTAGAAGAAGGAAATCTCACGCCAGCACATTCTCATTAGTAGCCATCAAAGTCAAAGCTCAGTGATGAGAAGAGAATCCAGACTCTCTTGAGGGTTCTACAGATACACACAATAATAGATGAGTTGTACAAGAGACAAATGACAGGGGTTGCATCAAAATTTGGTGTTTCAACAAGGACAACATCGAGGGTATGGACTAAAGGCAAAGCACAAATTGATGCAAACCAGAGACCAGATGTCAGCAACAACTATCAGAACTGTGGGAGAAAGAGGGTACATGTGAATCAAGATGCAATCTCAACAATAAGCATAGGAGACAGGACATGCCTCAGAGATTTAGCAAGCAAGATGAGGATATCAAAGAGTGCAACACACAGACTCATTAAGAGAGGAGACATCAAACCTCACACAAATGCACTAAAGCCAGGTTTAAAAGAAGCCAACAAAATAACAAGGCTGTAGTGGATACTCAGCCTACTACAAGGGGGCACACCAAAGACAAAGAAGCAGTATTATGCAATGTATGACTTTGTTCACATTGATGACAAACGGTTTCAGCTAAGCAAGAAGTCTCAAAGATGTTATCTAGCAAGGAATGAAAGGGGACAGTATAGAGCTGATAGTTCTAGCAAATTCATACCCAAAGTGATCTTTACAGCAGCAGTTGCAAGACCAAGGTATGATGCACAAGGGCAATACACATTTGGTGGTAAAATAGGAATTTTTCCATTCTCATATCAAGAGCCAGCAAAGAGAAAATCAAAGAACAGGGCAAAGGGGACAATGGTCACAAAATTTGTCGAATCAGTGAATCAGAAAGTGACCAGACAGATGCTCATTAATCAAATTGTTCCAGCAATCAAGGCCAAGTGGCCTGTACAAGGAGGAGCTCATCAAGTCATTTTCATTCAACAGGACAATGTAAAAGCACACATATCACAAGAAGATGTAGAATGGCAACAGGTATATCAACAAGATGGTTTTACTTTCATTCTAACACAACAACCACCAAATAGTCCAGACCTCAACATATTAGACTTAGGCTTCTTCAGAAGTATTCAATCATTGATGCACAAAAAGATGTCAAAGAATCTTGATGCAATGATGGAAGTAGTGAATGAAGCATTTTATGAGTTGGATCCTAAGACACTAGCCAATGTGTGGATGCCTATGCTATTGGGATGAATGAAATTCTAAAGTGCAAAGGCTCAAATGATTATGACTTGCCACATGTAAATAGGAATAGACTACAACTCCTAGGCACACTACCAAGGTTGAGGCCCCTATGTGGGCTGTGAAAGAGGCATGCCAGATATTGTATGGACAACCTAGACAGAATGCAAGTCAACCAACAATGCAAGCAACTGAAGCAACTCAGGAGACAGAAGACAACCAACATGAATCATACACTCAGGAGACAAAGACCTTTTGAAGACATGTATGACTTCATGTAATGGAATGATGCATGGTTTTGTTTTTTGGTATTATGCAGAAAGTATGTATTTTTGTAAGTATGAAATTGTAACTAAAGTAATGGCATGTATGCAGACTTTTGGGTATGAATGAAAAGCATGGCACAAATCATACAAAGTGCATTTCAGTTTATGCAAAAGTTTGAAAAAAAAAGGAAAAGTAATCTCAGGTATCCTCAATCCTTCATTGACGCATTCCACCCACTCAAAGTTCACGTACAATGGCATGCCAAAGTCTATATAGACTGGCTTCCAATTGCGTATGAACTTCAAGTGGGGATGTAGAGGAAATACATCTCAGGTTTGTATCATCATTGATAAAAAAAAATAAAAGGAAAAAAGAACCTCAGGTGTCTCTAGTCCATCATTGGGGCAACCCAGCCACATCACCTTGGCATACATAAGGAAGCCAACCTGTTATGTAGGCTATGGCACGCTAGTGTATGCCAAGTTGATGTGGGTGGGTTGCCCCAATGATGGGACTGTAGAGGAATTGCCCCTCAGGTTTATTGGCATCATCATTGGTAAAAAAGGAAAAATAAAACAAAGCAAACATGGCATGCAGAGAAGCAACACAACAAGCAATGGAAGCATGTAACAACAAAATACAAAAGGCCTGCAACACCACAAGAATAGGCATGGGAGCATGGAACATGAAACAGAAAAAACAAAAGCATGATATACACAATACAAACAAAGTGGAAGCATGGAAGCATGATAAATACAACACAAAAGCATTATACACACAAGACAGAAGCATTATATACACAAGACAAAAGCATGGCATCATGATATATAGAATACATAATGCATGATATACATAATACGGGACAGTTGGAAACATGGAAGCATGATATACACAATGCAAGTGCATGATATACATAATACAGGACAGTTGGAAACATGGAAGCATGATATACACAATGCAAGTGCATGATATACATAATACAAGACAGTTGGAAACATGGAAACATGATATACACAAGACAGGAGCATGGAACTGGATGTACATAATACATAAAGCATGGAAACACACAACATAAGCATGAAAGCATGATAAATATGGAACAAGATGCAACATATACGCATTATAGAAGAACTGGAAGCATGTAAGCATGATGAACATAGAACATAAGGCATGGAAACATGGAATAAGACTAAAGAAGCATGGAACACCAACAAAGAGCAATGTCAGACTATTTTGAAGTAAGAAGATTGGAACAGAGCATTGCAAACATGTAACAAATGCATGTAATAGAGAGTTTGGCCAAAAGCATGAATTGCACATTGATTAAGGCTCATCGATCAAGCCCTCAATAAAAAACAACAGGACACAACACTTCATCATAGAGAGTATACAAAGCAAGCTGAGACATGCAGATTCAATCCAGACAACAACAAAAGGGATAACACTTCATCATGCAAACATGGCACCCAGCTTATCCAGGATCTCAAACAAATAACAACAAGACACAACACTTCATCACAAAACTGACATGCAATCACAATAAAAGCAAGGAATGACAAATTCAAGCATCAGATTTCAATAACAAGCAAAAAATAACACAAAATCAGCATGCAAGCTCTTAGATCCGACAATGGGTTGCCATCACAAGATGGTACCCGGCTTGAGCGTGGATCTCAAACAACTCAAGTAACAGGAGACAGGACAGAGATAGATCAAGGCAATTGGAGACAATTACAGGAAAATAGGGTGTCCACATTCAACATGCAAGTGAACAAGAGCAAAGAAATTGAACATGCAACTCAAGACAGGGGATAAATCACACAAAATGTGAGACAAGCCAAGGTCAAAGGGGACTTAACTACTCAGATTCATAAGAATCTGGGACGATTTCGCCCTCCGACGACTCAGGTTTCGCCTCCTCCTTGGAATCTATCACCGGATCCTCCACCTTCCTCGCCACCGCCTCCTCCTCGTCGTAGTTGCCAACCGAAGGGTCCGATTTGAGATCATGACTGTAAGAGTGGACGCCTTTGCAATCGGAGCCCCAATCGCACCGGCCAAACTCCGAGCAAGGCGTCTCCGACAGCCCATCGAGTGAAGGATGGGGAGATTCGTAAGAATCGGGAGTTCTTGTGGAATCAGAGGACATGGATGCCAACATATGCAAATAAAGGAGACAAGCAAGTGAGGATGTAAGGGAGGAGGGGTGGATGAGCGAAGAAAAGCCAGAGAAAGAGAGCTCGGTAATGGAGTTAGGGTTTTCGGAAGAGAGCGAAAGGAGAGAGATGACAAAGGCAAAACGGCACAAATGAGATGTATGGCTAGGGTTTCAGCCGAACAAGCCACATATATATGTGGATCACCACCACCAATTTCAAGCTTCCATTGCAACCCAAATGAGAAGCCCAAATCACCAGAGAACAACCTCAAGGCAATTCACAAATGAGGGGGCGTCCACCATGTCAGCCACAAATGAGAGGGTTTTATAGGCCATGTTTTCTGGGTTGGGCCATTATACACATAGGTTAGTACATAATCATGCTTAATTAATTTTTGGCCCATTACTAATCTAGTTTTGTAGAGAAAAAAAAATATCCATAGTTTAATTTTTGTGTAAATTAAATCAATTTTTGCATGTAAACATTTTTTTATGAAATGAATTTATGTAATGTAAGGTATTGAAGTGAGAGAAATGAGGAAGAAAAGGTTGATGGAGATGGTAAATGTGATTGTAATTGTTTGTTGTTGTAAGGGTAAAAGAGTAAAAATATTGTGATATAAATGGAAAGAAAATAAAGATGGACAAACTTTCCGGAATGTCCGATTAGAAAAGGCCGACAAACTTTCCGAGACGGAGGGAGTAGGAATCTGGATTATATAGGAATTACGAAAAAACCAAAAATATATATCATCAATCAATCAATCATCAATAAACTTATAAGAAAAGGAACCCAGCGCAATGAATGATTTGCATATTATTCAAATCCCTATAGTTTGATGCTGTCATTTTATGCATCCGATTGTAATGGTTGGGTCATTTAGGTTTGCATTGAAGGATAGGGAGGTTATGTCATGGGCGTCGGTTTGCAGGCGTGTTTATGGGGTTATTTAGTGGAGGGTTTCCTCCTACTTATGATGGCAGTGTAACTGTTTGCTTTCAAGCTTATCCTTTTGCCGTGTGTAGTTAATTAGAGGGTGTTACGGATATTCATGAGCAGAGTGTAACTGCCGCCTTTAATTCCTATCTCAATGGTCAAATTCTGTTTCCTCTTGCTGCGTGTGCTTTGTAAAAATGCCGGTAATGGGGAGCTGATCATAGGGCTCATTAAGTGCAGCCTGCGTAATGAGGGGGCTGTGAATTGGAACTTTGGCAGTTACAACTTAATCAAATCTCCATAAATACTGAAATATGTGTGATATGCGCAGCTTAATAGTCTGCACGTTACACAAAAACAGAATAATGAAATTGGAAAAACAAAATGGGTTGTGGCCGTTACAGCATACTCATCCCTGTCACTTGAAGTCTGGGCAGTTACACCCTAATCATGTCTCCAGAAATCAATGTCCTTAATAGCCTGCACGTTAAACACAAACACAGCCTGCACGTTACAGGGAAAAAAACACAGGGTTAGAACTTAGAAGGGTTCTGCTGCTATGATTTCAATTCAAATCAAATTTCCAATTAAAGAGAGAGCCATTCATTGTCGCGTGCATTCAATCCGTGGTTATCCTATCCTAATTACTTCAACCAAAACTGTTACGCTCATTAGTTTCTAAGCCTTTGACTACGATGGCCTATAAATTAGTTCCAAACTCTGCATACCTTCCCACAACGCTCCCACCAACTTTGTCCATTCAGCAAGAGTTTACAACAACATGGCACCCCAGTTTCGATATCTCGACAAGCTACATGAACATGGTGATGGCTGATTCGAAGGTATCGTTTCCTTGCTGTGCTTTCGGATCTATCTCATGCATTGTCTTCCTCTTTAGTTCATGGTTTCTGACTATTGCTTCGCTCCCTTCTGCAGGAGAATGTCATACACTGTACTACTAGGAACAAGGTTGCTCACTGCTTTATTGACAAACGTGTAAATATTATAGTCGTCATCAGATTGATTGATTGAATCGTTTCATAATTTTTTTTAATCGATCTAAGGGACAATCAACTATATTTCCATTGTATGAGCGATGTTTTGTGAGTAACTAAGACATATCATATCTTATTGTGATCTAAACAAAGTTATTATGTTTCATGTCAAACATATTTTTCCTAAGGCACAAGAGCGTATGTATTTACTTCATGTTCATCCTTTAAGTTTGTGTAGATTGTCATAAACTGTACATCGGCCATTCAAGAGTCTAAATGAGAATGCTTACTGTTAAAATTCCATAGGTTACAGAGTTCTTTGGGTACCTGTGACAATGGATGAGCTTGGAAGTTGAGTACATGCGCCAGTAAATTGCACAGCATTCTTATGGTGGCCTTTCCTACACATAGAAACAGCCATATATTATGCACCTTGACGAGGTTTGATTGGGACACAAACTTAGAACAGGAAACCACAAGATACTTTCTAAAGTGATAGAAACTTTTATAAGCTGAGGTTTGATTGGAGGTCAAGGTGTCTTCCCTTCAAAATTGGATACCTCTGGTGAATCAGGTAATGCCAAAGGATATAATTTGTTTGGCTCATATTTTGAAAAGTGGGTTTTTATTCTCTTCACGGGCTTTTTTGCAGACTTCCATGGCCTACAACATACAAGCTTTGTTCAGCAATATATATTTCATAGCTAACCCCTGCACACAAGCATGATTACTCAACTCTCTATTTCAAGTCTATCATTCATAAGCGGCTCTAAAGTAGGGAGAGCATTTTCACTTGGCAGAGTTTGTAGAAAAATGTATTACAGAGATCTGGATCATCTGTTAAAGTAAGTTGGTGTATTCTTCAGCTTTTTCAAGAGCCAGAGCCTGGAATTGAATAAAGAGTTTGCACTGTACATATATCCTAAATGTGGACCAGATAAAGAAACATAGGTATGTAGAAATTTGAGGTATGGTTCCATCCTGTTGTCTACAATGCTAAAACTAAGGATTAGTAGTAAATGGTGATCTTTTAGCAGATGTATCAAGGAATTATTGCTTACCAGCCAATGCAGTTCTGATTATGACATTTCCAATAGATATCCAACAAAACCGAGCTTTATAGATATTTCGCTCCAAGATTTTGATAGCTTGCTTATTTTTTGTTTGAGGTAAGATGTAACTTCTTTTGCAAGCCTTGATCCCATTTCTCTTAAATCCCCTGAGGTTCTGTCTTCATTTATTTCAGACATGGGGCAATGCACCTTTGGTTCTATTAAAATCCATTGGTTACGAACAAGTCTCAAGTCGAGATGATGTCCCTAATTTCATATGCATCGAGACAAGTAAAAGTAGTTCAGTAGATCTCCAAATCTTGGAAAAGTTCATGCCTAATATGGTTAAAAGAGGATTTTGTACTTAACAGCCACTCTTTGTCTTAGGGTTTTGCACTTAACCACCCCTCACCTTCATTTTTTACCAAAAATTACTCCCAGTATACATTTTTTCCCGTTAACCACCCCTCAATCTATTTTACCAAGTTAATAGATAGGGGTTATCTCATAAAAATTTGGGAATTTATGTTTTGCAGTGAAAATACAGCTTAGCTAAAGTATTGGAGATGAGAGTGAGGAAGAAAAAATGGGCCACAGATGAAGAACAAAATGTTAAGAAATTTATGAGTATGCTCACATTTATGAGCAACCACACAACCATGAAAATAAAATAGCTTCAAATCACAAAGTATGGTGCTTTTCTCTTACCCGGTATGAATCTGTACGGGTAAATCAAATAGCACAGCAACTTCCAAACTGCAAGTATATGTAATCGATAAGGCTTTTGTTATTGAGGCGGACGGGTGTCCCAGCTGGAAGTAGAGAGAAAATGAGATGTATTAGTACCTAGAATACTGCTACGGAAAAAATGAAATTTCACAGCATATGAAAGACTTGCCTTTGAAAATATCATCAAGACCAACTTCTGCTTCCTTCTTGCCACCTTTTATATTAATTTCAAGTCCACTTCGATAAGCAGCAATGCTTTTTAAAACGACAATTGAAGGAGCAGCTGTATGACATGTTAAGGGAATATAAAATGCCTTGAAATGATATTCTCTTCCAAAATCAAACAAATTTCCCTAAGGTAACCACAGAAGGACCAAGAAAAGGATATAACTTCAGTTTATACACAAAGGCTTTAGTGAACTTATCAAGTGGATATCTGAGTCCATGTAGTATGGCCTGAAAATATTAAAAGGGGACATAAAAATATGTTGTTGTAAGTGCAATTAAATTCAGTACAAAATCAACAAGAAAAAGAGGGGTTAACTGACTTCATTAATTATATGCTCTGCCAACCGCTCAATCCTCAAAATTCTGCCAACAAAAGGAGCACAGGTCTTATGCCATTCAATCGGATGCATTTTGTCAAACTGAATTCCATCGTCTATAAGTAATGCTGAAATTCTTGCAGCTCCAAAGCAAGCTGAGCTTATAGCTTCCAATCCCTCTTGCTTACGATGATCTTCAATGTCCTCTAAGAGAAAGATTAAATGGAAGATATGAAGCAAAACAACTCTGAAAACCTTTTTAAAATAATGGCTTAATTCAAGATTATCTGAAAATAAGGTACCTGAAATCCATGAACAGAAACCACTATTTTTAATGTCTGGCTACTAAGCTGCAAATCAGCACTAGAAAGCTTGCCTACATCATTAATTTCACTAAGCAAGGTAGTCGAACCTTCCTGGTCAGGAACAGAGAAGTATGAATCGCGACTAGAGAAGAAAATTCAGCTATACAACTGAACACATGTTTTTAATCCGTCAACTATTTTATACTACACAGTACACTACTCATATTCAAGTATCCATGTGACATGCACAAAGCAACCCAAGGTATGGATACAAACCTGCATCCAGCCTTTCCATTCCTCAGTCTGATGGCGGTTGAGATAATGTATACTCTTCCCAGTAGATGTTGATTTGTCCTGATGCTTCTTCAAAGAAGTCATCCAACAAGCTACGATTAAGAGTAAGTAAAGGAACAGGAATAGGTCGCGGTTGTAATTCTGTCCAAATAGCAACCATGAAGTCAGGAATCATGAGAAAAACAAGTTCAGAAGCACACTGTGATCCAATATAACAACTTCATAACTTCCTTGCGGGTGGTACTGTCAAAAAATGTATTTTTTACAAACAAGAAGGGTGCCCATTAGTTTCAGACATTATTTTGGATCTACTTACACAATGACTAGGGCCTAAAAGAAAATACTATACTATTTTCATTCTACATGAAATTGAATAAAACCAACTAGATAATAGTGTAAATTCACTTAGCATTTTGGTAGAGAGGGAGTTTAAAACACAGGTAGACATATCAATGGTACAAAACACAGAATTGAATCCCGGCTTACTCTGCGCGAGGAGTATGGGCGACGACGAGGAGGAGAGGTGGCGAGGTCGAGCGAGGAAGCGATGCAGATGAGGTAGACCGTGGACGAGAGGTGCGAGGCCGAGCGAGGTGCAAGGACTAAGAAAAGTGGCGAGGAGCCGAGGAGGCGCGAGGAGTGGTCGCCGCCATTGGATCAAGCCTCAAAGCAGATAGGGCAAAAGAGGCCGTCCGTTTCCTCCCGGTTCACTCCTCCTTGGTCGCCTTCCCCGCCGATTTGCGCCGTTCCAACACCGTCCTGGCTCTTACCTCTCCCCCGCTTCACTACATCTTCTCTGAAACCTCCTCTCGAAGGAGACGACGCAATTGGAGAAACCCTAGCCGGAATTTCAGTAGCCTCTTCTTCCTCCTCCTCATCTTCTTCGCTGTCGTCTTCGTCGTCCTCCTCCTCTTCGGATTCGGATTCGGATTCCTCTTCGTACTCCTCGACTGGGACGTGTCGTATAGTGCGGGATCGTCGGCGGTCCATGAAGACAAAAGTTGTCGGAGTTGGAGAACGGAAAAACAGTCTTGGTGGGATTTTGGTGAAAGAGGCGGGGGGTCACCACTTGAAGATTGGACCGTTTGGGCGGGAACCGACGACTATGGCGAGGACGGAGGGTCGCGGCTAGGGTTGAGAAAGCTTCACCTGCAATCCGAAAAGGAAGACGGAGGCATGAGGGATAGAGGGAGAATGAACTGAACCGAAAAGTGTGAACTAATAATTTCTTTGAATAAATTAAAATATTTGTAATTCATTTTGTTTTTTGTCCAAACTGAAAACCTGAACCTAAACTTATACAGGAAACGAATTAAATATGTGCATCTGCCCTACATATTTTTAATTTACTGTTTTCAAATTAAATCTATAAACTATTGAAAGTGGAGCATAATAAATACCAATGATTTTGTATGCAATATTTTTTCATACAATGAATAATATTTTTTATTGATACAATATGTATTATTGGATAATTTTGTTGTTATATAATCTATATTTATAAAGTGAACATATGATTAATATTTTCTATTGTACAAACAAAGACTTTATCGATATTTGATATGATTTATATCTACAATTATATTTTAGGGTTGTTTGACCAATGTTGTTATTTTTTCATTTAGATGAGATCAATTTTGACTAAGGTAATTAATTGAAAGTCTTAAATCAATTTTGACTAACCAAGTTACGTTCGATCACACAAACTAATTTGTGGAATCTTTTATTGATTTGGGTTACTCTCAAATCAATTGATCACTAAAAAAAGTCCATAATTATGTATTTTAATTTGTTTTGCCATATACAGTTATACCGCATTACCTTACAATTTCCTTTACTATCATCTTACGAAAGTTACCTTAAGATGAAAAAGTTTGAGAGATCACATTACCACATTTATTTTAATTAAGTTGATTCTATTATAAAATGCATATACATCATTTCACATCCATAAGACTTTATACATACCATGTTACTACACATAGTTCATTCTAAGAGATCATAACAAATTTTCAAGCTAATATTTATCTTATTGAAAGTCAATACAAATTTTCTCTAACACATGCGTGATTGATTAGTATTATTACTAATTCACTACTCTAGGGTTTTGTAACCCCCACCATCTTCTAATCTAGATTGAATTACATCTACTAATAAATCACTAAGTGTAACTACTAATATAATAATATCATTATTAAGCTTTGTATAAAGGATCAAAAGTAAGATCATTAATACCTAAAAGTTTAAAACTAATCATCTATCTAATAAAACAAAGTGTCTTCGGGCATTTAGTCAAAACGGTTAAGTCTCTATGGGTAGTACCCAAAGGTCACCGGTTCGACTCTCATGGGCAATGCCCTCAACCACAAAAAAAAATCTAATAAAACAAAGTCCTATCATTCATACATAGAAATTCAAAACTAATTTTCTATCCAATAAAACAAAGTCCGATCAATCGTGCGCAAAATCTTCTAATCTAAAAAGTCCGATCAAAGCACGTCAAAACACGGGCACTAATCCTAGTTATATATAAAATGGAGAAAAGGAGTGAGACTGTGGAAGAAGGATGATATTCTGTTGCGCAGACCAGGTCTGAAATTGTGGGTAGAAGCGTAGAACTCAGAAATCCGGGGCTCCAAGTCAGCCCATGTTGCTTTTCCCGCCAAAACCGTCACCTGCTTTCTCGGTTTCGTCCTTCTCCCCTCCCCTTCCTCCTCCTCGTCAAATCCTACTTCCCATATCTCCGCTCAGAAGAACCCTATCCAATTCTCTTTCATGGCGTCCGAAAACCTTCCTCGGAGTAGCCTCTTGCCGGAACCTCACAAATCCTTCGTCGTCTGGCGACGAATTGAACGCGGAATTGGACCGACTTTTGGCTCTTCTGCCTGACGAAATGCGTGCTCCAATCACAGGTCACCCTGAGCTACGGGAATTGATAGAGGTGGTGTTGGATCTAGGTCGAAAACCGCTAGCTCGTTTTCCCTCCGGCGACCTCGAGTTGTCGGATACTCCGATTACGCTTCGGGACATCAAATTTGCTACTTCACAGGTAACGATATCATCGCCTTCATGTTGTATTGGATTGACTCTCTGTGGTCGTTAACCTGAGTATTGTAACAACTGGCTAGGGTTTCATTGTTTGCAAGAGATTTTGGGATGCTAAGCTTAAATTATGTTGCCTGATGTATGCCTTTTACTCGTGCGAACACAGGTTGGTGATTTTGCAATTGACAATCGTGCAGGCATTAGCCGTACTCTGCATCGTATAAGTGCCATCAGGAATAGGAAGGGTGAAATTATAGGCTTAACCTGTAGAGTGGGTCGAGCTATAACCGGGAGTGCAGATTTACTGCGTGACTTAGTTAAAGACGGTGCTTCCTTGTTGCTCATTGGGCCGCCCGGAGTTGGAAAAACCACCATTATCAGGTTACAATATTCTCTATGTGCTCAGTAATGGTACATTGTAACTTCTTAAACTTCCCATTGCTGATTTTGAGGAAAGTTCTTGTGCTGATGATACTGTAATTTACCTTCTAGCATAGATTAGTAACTGAACTTCCACAGAAAATCTGAAAAATGCTATGGTGTGAGTAGTATAATTGAAGTCTCTTAGTGTTTGGACTACTTTTGAATTTCCTTTTTTTTTTTTTAAGTAAACTGCATCTATTCAAGGACTTGCTTTTCTCATATCTGCAAGTGTGCTTGCATATGAACCTCTGACAACCAACATTTTAACTTCATTTGCAGGGAAATAGCTCGCATGTTAGCTGATGATTATGGGAAAAGGGTAATGATTGTTGACACCTCAAACGAAATAGGCGGGGATGGTGACATACCTCATGCAGGAATAGGCACTGCAAGAAGAATGCAAGTTCCTGTATCTGATATGCAGCACAAGGTACAAGCCAAACATACATTCTAATTTTGAAAGGTCAAGGTAGTAGTACCGTGGAGAAATTATGCATTACATTGAGTGACTAGAAAATAGTTTTGTGAGATTTTAGCGGTGGTCAAATGATGTTAAGGCTTACTGATAGAACACATTTTGCCGTGTGCTTGTAGCAGCATTACGAATTCAGATATTAGGAGGATTATTTGTTAGCTAGGTCACACCAAAGGAGCTTTTAGCCCATCAACATTGTTTATTTTAACATCATTTACTTCTCTTCCTTACCAAAAGAGCATTTGCAATAAACGTTAACTTCTTTCATTTGGTGCTCTTCAGGTATTGATAGAAGCAGTGGAAAATCATATGCCTCAGGTGATTGTAATCGATGAGATTGGTACAAAGCTCGAAGCAATGGCTGCAAGTACAATTGCTCAGCGTGGGATACAGCTGGTTGCTACCGCACATGGAATAACAATTGAAAACTTGGTCATGAATCCTTCATTAGAGATGCTTGTTGGAGGAATCCAGGTTAAGAAAATGTTATCTTTATTCATCATTCCTCCATGCTCCTCTCCTTTGTTTTTTCTATTTTGTGAAGTTGATTCTTAGAGCTTGAATGATTTTTACGTTCCTGACCTTCGATTGAAAATTTGGTCATAGAGCAGCTGTAATGTTTAAATAACTGTTACCCTCTTCTGATTTGAACCAACTACCTTTATCCAATTCCACGAAAAAATGACTTGGTCTGGTTAACTTTGAACTGCTTCATGACCTCCTCAGTTTTATCCCACTATCCATGTAACTTTGAGCATATTGAATGTTATGCTCTTTAAAAATCAGTCTCCCTATCCCACTATCCATGTAATGAAGGAGCATATTGAATGTGCTGCTGATGCAGAGCTCTTTTCTGAAGCTTCCCTCTGATCCGACTCAGAAGTTAGAACTACATTAGCAATACTCTATTACGTGAGGACCTTATTTCATCTCTGATCTTCAACAGCACGCTCCAGTCATCATTACAATTCTTTTTGCCTTGGTTTGACCTCTTACTTTGAGGCATTTAACCCATAAATTTCCTCTGCTTTTATCCACTTCATGAAGCAATGTATGTGCACAGGCTTCATTTTGATGGCCATATTTCGATGCCCACTGGCTATGTTACACGGAACGGGAACGGGAATGGGAACAGGAAAGGGAAACGAAACGGAAACGAGAGAACACATGAATTATATGTTTTTAGTGTAAAAACGAGTTTCGGGGTTTGAGTTTCTAAGTTTCTATGTTTCCGTCGGAAACGGGAAACGCCACCCGGCTGGAGTTTCCGGGTAACATAGCCCACCGGTGATGTCTAAGTGGTTTATTGTTACCCTCTGAATAATAGAGTGGACGCTTGATGTTAATAATCTGTATGCTTCCTATGAAGCCTGATATTGTGGTTTGATTCTTTCTCTTTTGCTGGATTACAGAGTGTCACGCTGGGTGATGAAGTGGCAAGCAGAAGAGGTGGACAAAAGACTGTGCTTGAGAGGAAAGGACCTGCAACATTCCAATGTGGTGTTGAGCTGATTTCAAAAACAATGTTGCGTATTCATCGAAGCTTAGAAGCAACAGTTGATGCGATTCTTGCTGGTGCAGTCTAAATATCTTGAAATTTTATTATAATTGATAGAAGGCACTGTCATTTGACGGTTAAACGTTAATTGCATTGCTACTTTGTTAATGAAGGTCGGTATCCAAGTTATGAGGTGCGCAGGATGAATTATCAAGATGGTTTAAATGAGGTTGATAGAGAATCACTCTCTCATATGACTAATGATATGATATATGAGGCTGCTTCTGAAGGCTCTGAAATGAGTATTGATGAAAGCATTGATCACAGTGATGAGTTTTCAAAGTTTACAAGAAAGAGAACAAGTGAAAGAAGCAGACCCTTTCGGATGTTTATTTATGGGGTAAGGTGCTTTATATTTTTTTTCCCATGTGCAGTACTGGACGTGGCTGATTGAATCCAAATATTTGTTGTTTCGTGCATTTAGAGCAAGGTAGAAAGCATCATTTTAATGAGACTTATATAGCTGACTAGTCAAAGTTATTGCTAAGTTATACTATGCTGGCTTGAGTCATCTCAAATGACTGGTTTTTAGTTGCAGTATTTTTGGATGTGCATCTGGGTTGGTTGACCTGTTCAAACCAGTAGGTTAAATTTGCTTACATGGCACTGAAGGGTGAGGCAAGATGCCAATTCATTGTTTTCCTTGTGAAATCCTTACAGTAACAACGGAATTACATGTCTACGGAAGATTAAAATTTGATTAGCCCTTTTGTGCTAAAAGTGGTAAAAAAAAAAAAGATGCATTGGTCGATGAGGCTGTCCATGGCACTATAGAAAGTAGTCATTTAGCATTTCCTAGCTCTCCTCTTCCAGAGCTTAATGCACTCCTTTATGCTTTAGATCTTGGAGGCAACTGTAATACAAGGAATCAGAAAACTGCAACTTGAAGATGAACTTGAATTGATTGATAATGTCAAGGAAGCAGATGTCATGCTTGCATCACATTCCAAGATAAAGAGGAATACAGGGATTCAAACAGCTGCTAAATCTTATGATATTCCTGTTTATTTGACAAAGGTAATTATATCTCTTTGTTTCTCAGCCTGCTGTTGTCTTGATCTGGACTTGATAATTTTGGATACAATTGATTGCAGACCAGCTCTTTAGTCCAGGTGATGAAAGGCATCAGCTCATTAATGAGTGATCAAGAAGACAATTTGAAAAATTATAAGCTAGATGATGGATTGAATGACCCGGAAAAGAGTGATGCACTTGAGGTATATTAGTCCTACCTCCATTTATTAGTATTTGACCTCTTAAGAGTTTTGATCTGCTAGAAAAATGCTTGCTTACATATTTTGGACATAATCTTCCAATTTTATCCCCTGCATTCATTGCAGGGAGGAACTAAATCTAGACTATATTCGTGCCCTACGTAAAGACTTCAAACATTTAGCTAAATTATTTTTTTAGAAATCAAACACTTTGTAAGGTGCATCTAACTCTCTCTAAATGGGCATATATAAATGAAAGGAGGGCATAATATTTTAGGTATCATTCAGTTATCAATGTGAAAACTTAAAGCATTTAGTTTAGCCGCTGATCCGGATTTAAAGCACTTATTCACACTGCAGGAGGCAAGGCTAGCAATTGAGCGAATTGCAATTCCTAAAGGGAAGCCTGTGGAGCTACTTCCAAGAGCACCCCACATTTTGTCTCTCCAAACGGAGCTTGTTAAGAAGTACAGGCTACAATGGGAGATTATTGATACCAACCAGGAAGCAAGACGTCTTCGTATCATACCTTTACCTGGAAAGGCTTCTAGAAAACAAGAAGACGATGTGGATGATGATGTCTCTGGTCCTGAATTTGATGACAGTGGCGTTGAGAACTACTCAGGTACAAATGGGAACACAAATGGCTCAGCCTCCCGCGGTGAAAGATTGCCGTTATTGCCTGAATAAATGGCAACACGCCAACACGGTGGCTTTGAATTTTGGGGATTTGTGGTAGTGTGATTTGTTTGAGGTTTCAAGCCATCTGATGATCTGGGACAATGCTTTTGGTTACTTTTGTATATGATGAAGAAGTCAGAGTTCCTGCCACAAGATACAGACTGTGTAATATACATTGATCAAGAGAATCCCTAACATTACAAATGTAGTTTAAAGCATTATTATCACTTGCATTTTATGGAATCTTTGAGGAGTGATATAATACTTTTTATCTTAACAAAATAGGTTGAATATACTCATTTCTAACCTTGTTTGCATGGGCTCCCAAGGGTCCAGTAGTACTAGTTCCGTGTATAAATAATAAACTATAATGTATGTCTACAGATTTTATCCTCCTCACAAAACCAACAAGGAGAAAATCAACCCTTTTTTTTTGGTGGAAAGAAAATCAACCTTTTTTTCGCAGGAAAAAGTGAAGTGGTGAGTCGGGGCAAATCATAGATCAAATTCCAGGGACGAGTAATGTGTCGAACTCTAAACTGGGACATGGCTCCAAAGCTTGACACATCATGTATCTTCAACTTGTAATTGGAGGACCGGGTTATAGAGTCCAAGCAATGAGGCTCCCAATAATTGCCGACCAACTGTTCGACACAAGTCCCATGAGAAGCAATCCCCACTATGATAATCAAACAACGGGGGCTGACCCTCTGCCGTCCATTGCACTTAGATAAAGACCAATCTATATATGGAGATCCCACTGCCTCACTGGTCACTACCCACATGCTTGCCGACTTCAACTGAATGGATAAGATCAAGGTGCATTAGCATGCTAACCAAAAGTTTATGCATTATGTACTCTATTAACGCTGTTAATGCACCTCAATTTTATTGGTTGGTGGGTACATTTCCATTATAATCTATGAGGTTTGGCCTCAATTAGAATTCAATTTCCCTACAATCTCTTTATTTGCAAGGCTGGGGACTTTTACTTTAGAACTCCATCATGTCACTTAGTCATAATAGAGCCCTAGTGCCAAACAAAGACTGCAAGACGAGGAGGAAATATTGCTTCGAGTAATGTATTATAGCTTAAATGGTGTATGGTGTTTAACTGTTTATAGTGTTTTATTGTGTATTTATGCAAAGAGTTAATGCACATTAAGGGAAATCGCTTAAGTGACGTCGCTGGGATACATAGTTGGAAGATTTTGCTTACAACCCGGGAAAATCCCTTGCAAGGTTTTAAATGACAGGCTGTTAATACAGACACTAATAATTTGCTTATGTTAGGAACAAGGGCCTTACCCATTTTATGTATATGATCTTTTATAGCCTTCAATGTTTATATAAAGCTTTAGTGTGGTTGTATGGTGAAAGCAGGGAACAAAAAGAAGCAGCATGAGCATTTCTGACTCATATGATATCCCACAAACCAATCAGATAAAAGGTTAGTTGTAAGAGTTTGTTGTCTTCTTGTTTGCTCCTTTCTTCGCATGTTAGTATTTCTAATCTGGATAAATGAGCACATTGGCACATCAAGATGGCCCTATATGATCGTCACTGACACGTGAATACGTCCAAGGTATGTAAAGTTTTGATGCTGATGATATTAAAGATAAAGTTATAGTTTGGTGGGTTGGATTATCAATCAGGGAACTATGCTAACACTTATTTTCTGGTGATTTGACGATCATATTATCAAGTATAGATGATTAAAATGAAAATAAAGGTTGCACGTCATGGATAGGTGATTTCCACTCACGTCAAACCATCGACCGATTCAGCCTTATCCATATAATATCTTGGCAGTAGAAATGCTACTTGATTAGAGCTGTTCAATCCGATTTGAAGACGATTTTCCGCGCCTTTGTTCTCATTATGTGAATTCCCATTGTATTTGATGACTACTTTCCTGTCAATACTTATCCTCCTAGGCTATGTGATCTACTGTAATTGCAACTTTTTCGTCGATGTTTCATAGGCCATTCCTTGCTTAATACCTCCGTCAATAGTACTAATTGTCAGGAGCTAATATCCTTCAATGTTCTCCACATAAATGGATCCATCATAGATACAGTATAATGAAACACTTTGACACGTTTATTGTGTGATGAATTAAATGGGAAACTACATGAAGAAAGAAACTTGATGGTATTGGTTAGTGACTTAGGACTGGTTTGGTATTTGGTAAGGAAAGAAAAGGATTAAGCTTATGTATTTAGTCAAGTTTTTAGTTAGAGTTCATTGATCACAATGGTAACTATTACCCCTCCTTCCTCATTTTTTTTATGTAACACTTAAAATAACTCTCCACACTCCTCTAACATAAGATAATCATATTACCTATTCTCCTCTAACCATTACCCCCTTCCCTCACTTTTCATTCAAAAAGGAAAGGATCACTACCATTTTATATATAAATTTGTTTTCTTTCACTTTCATTTCCTAGTTTTTATACCAAAGGGGGGTTAGTGCTTACATCCCTGTCCCTATATTGAGTGCCACAAGCCTAGAAAAGAAGAGGCCATATTGCAATTTATTATGCAAGGAAAACATGAAGTGACATAAAAATGAATGATGCCTTGATTGTTATCAGCTTTGAGGAAAAATCAGCTGGATGAATGAGTTAGACGACGTGACTGACGACAAGTGCGTAACTCAAAGTGGTCATGCATCAGCATTCTTTCATCTGCATTATGCACACTTTTAACCACGGTACAAATATGTGTATATATAGAGAGAGCTCCTCGGATCAAACATTGCTTCTACCACCACTTAGTTATTCCCTCTATTGTCTACCTTCCTGAAAGATACAATTATCAGGCTACAGACTGAAATGAGGCTTGGATTAGTGTTTGCTTTGCTCTTATCAGTAGCATTCCATCTAGCCCTTGTACTTGAGGTTGCAGATGCTCGTATGTACCGTGGTATCAGAACCATGAAAGCAAGGGCTGATAACTACTTGTGGATGAAGGAGTTTGGCTATGATAAGTCAAAACTTGAATTTTATGAAAGGATTTCATTGCAGGTGGGAACTGAGAGGGTCTCACCTGGGGGCCCGGATCCTGACCATCACTCGCTTTCACCAAGTCGCGCTAACACTTTGTCTTGAGTGTAGAAATCAATTGAAGTGTCCATTTAGTTTATATGCTTAAGGTTGGAACTATTATCCAATCATATGAATCTTCTGTCAGGCTACTTGTATTGGTTCTGGCATATAGTACTGTCTTTACATCGTTGTAGCATTGCTGCTTCTTTTTTTTCGGGCACTTTCTAGTAAGTTGTACGGTTGTTACCTATGAAGTGCAACCTTCTGCATTCAACAACATGATTTATGCTTCTAATTCTCCAAAGTGTGCTTTCTTTGGCCAAATAGAACTGAGACATACATTTATCTGTTTGAGCCTCAAATTAGTCAGTTATCTCTTCTAAACCAAGAGTCTAGATAAAGTGTATCTTGATTTCTGAAACTTTTTAATGTTGCACATTGTTCAAGCAGAATGGTGGTTATAATTCTGAAGAGGCTTTGAATCAGGATTATCTGGAGGGATTGATGTGCCCTCATCAATCATGGATTAGGAACTCAACCTGAAGGATTTCAGTTTGGATTATGGTTTATAGGTAAATTGACATTTCACAGTCTGGTTTATCTCGGGATTTTTCACACTTATATGTCTAGTGTGGATCATATATATGGTTAATCTTAGGTTTTCAATCCTAAACAAAATTTAGAATTTTCTACTTAATATAGGGCTTTTTAGTATTATCATGTCCTGTGTTAAAAGTTACATACAGTAGACATATGCTGTCACGTAGCAAGCATACATTTTGATTACTGAAACCAGTTTGCAATGATATGTTTGAATATGCTCTACGCTAAAGCTCAGATGCTATGCTTTCTTACTGAATGGCTACATGTTCCAGTGATTGTCCTTCACACAAGAATCCCCCATATGCAATGTTGTCACAGAAAATAGGACAAGAAGACACAAATTGACAGTATGGGACAGCCCTCATTAGTAATAAACCTGATTTACTTGTACACACAGATGATTTGCAACATATTGCGCCCCTAATGATGCCAACACAGCCAAAATTATTCACAATCATGGACAGGATTAAACAATTGAAGATCTGCCGTCAAATGATGATCATTATTGGTCCTAGAAGTAGATACATGTTTTCAACTTGCTTTTCTCAGAAAGGATGTGCACAGCTTTAACTTGACAAAACCGTGGAACGTTTACAAGAGTTCCCATTCAGATTCTTGCAAATCCTGGCCTGATTGGTGTTTGTTATGGCCTGATGATGAGACTGGCGTCTCTTCAGAAACCTCATTGAACTCTGCATCAATGTCACAGTACCATATTGACAGTTGCTTGTACTCCTTTTCAAGCTTCTTTCTCGAGGAAAATGGGCCCCTGAACTTCTTCTGTACATTGGAAACAAGATATTGTTCATCAAATCTCTTGAATTCTTTTTTTTTCGTTAGAAATCAGTTAATGACTTGATCAGGACGCAGTGTTCAGAACATACATAGATTGTACTATTACAGAGATCGAAGAGTAAGTGGAGGAACAGAAGCAAGATAGTTATCAGTAATTCTTTGCTTAAGAAAGTTGCACAAATGGTTCAGATTCAAACACATTATGCATGTTCATGAATCCATTCAAGAAAGGTACTAAGCTGTGTGATCAAACTTAAGATCATGCAGAATATCAATCAACAGACAAATACTTTTTATACAAATGACATTATGACAGTCAGAATTTGACCATAACACAAACTACTAGAAATTCACTCGCATTGTTGTACAGAGTTCATTCTTCAAGGGCGATACCAATTTTTGGCATTACTTTCTATTCTTCAAAATTCAAAGCTTATGCATAGACATTAGAGACAGTCACTTCTTAACAGTAACTTTGCAGTAATTTTCTGAATGATAGGTAAGGATTGAAAGCATACCTTAGGTAACCAGCATTTGTCCACACCAGGTGAGATTATTGGAATCTCCATCTGATTGAATTCAAGACCTCCATTGCCACTATCAGAGATGATTGGAATATCTACAAGAAAAAAATCCACATCAAATAATTAGACAAATATCAGCATATCCCCAACAAAAAAAACTAAAAATAAAAGTAACTACACAGCAATGTTTCTTAATTTATACCGGTGAACTCCATCGAACTGCTGGAGGGTGACAAAGAAGAATCCAAATCTCCTGTATTCTCCTTTGGAGATAAATTGCATGAGAATGATTCTGAAGATTGAAAGGCAAGAGATGAAGTGGAACTGCTTCCAATCTCAACAGCCACATCGTTATATGTAGGCCCTTTTGTATGATGAAATTCTATCTTATGGTGATCAGAAAAGTCGAGCAATGGAGAATTGATAGAAGAAGCCAATCTCACGTTTGATGTTTCACTATCGGAGGATGTAACAGAAGAGTCGAGTAAAGAGTAAGGGACGTTTGCAATTGAAACATCAAAGAAGCTCTTGGAAAGGCTGTCAAGCACTATTTCTTCTTTCAATTGGAATTCATATCCCGGAGTATTTTCATGGAAACTGTCACTAATCCTACTATCATGTGCTATCTCCTCTTGCTGGTGCAATTCAGACCCTGAAATATGTTCAAATACTGAGGCTGACACAACAACTGATACCTTATCTCCAGGATCGTGGTGGTTTTGATTATGCAACGTACTCGATCTTGACATTTCACATGGATCTTCATCAGGGAAGGCAAGTTCTGGTACGCTGGACAATGATTCTTCCCCTTTTTCAGTAAATGGATCAAAAGGTGATTGTTTCTCAGATCCTTGATCAATAAAATAACAATCAGTGAAACTGATCTCTGATATTTCTGATGCTTGTTTCTCTTCTTCACAAGGATCTTGATCAGGGAAAGAAAGTTCCAGTATATTGGACAATAACTCTTCCTCTTTTTTGGTGAATGAATCAGAGTTTTCAGGGATCAAAGAGCTTTCATGGCAAGTCAATTCTGATCCATCAAAAGATGATCGTTTCCCAAAGC
Organism: Polygonum aviculare; assembly: GCA_934048045.1. Classification (NCBI taxonomy): domain Eukaryota; kingdom Viridiplantae; phylum Streptophyta; class Magnoliopsida; order Caryophyllales; family Polygonaceae; genus Polygonum; species Polygonum aviculare. Next base: position 19,044,821 of record OW204025.1, on the reverse strand, counting down.
TTTGATCAATAAAATAGCCGTCTGTAAAAATGACTTCTGATGATTGTTTCACTTCTTCACATGAATCTTTTTCAGGGAAAGCAACTTCTGGTATATTGGACAATGGCTCTTCCTCATTTTTGGTGAATGAATCAGAATTTTCAGTGATCAAAGAGTTCTCATGGCAAATCAACTTTGATGCATCAAGAGGTGCTTGTTTCTCAGAGCCTTGTGTAATAAAACAGCTGTCAGAATCTTCACAGTCTTCTAGATTGACTAAAAAGGGGTCACTTTGCACCAATTTTAATCCTGATGGTAAACTTGTAGGGTCTGTGAATGAGCACTTTTGAAGGTTATCTTCAGAATACAGATCGCCTGTAACAGAAGGACAGTCTCCATCACCATCTTCAAGCTCGAAAACGCAGTTAACAGATTCAGCTACTTGTTTCACTGGAGCTCCAAAAGATGAAGGGATCAAATCTCTGACGTTGGAACAAAACTTCATTACATTATCACCAACCAACTGTACATGATTTTCAAGTTTTTTCATGTGCTCCTGCATTGAATCCGTATAGTTACAGGAATTTATGAAAAAGCTGAATACAGAATTACATAGTCCATAATTAAGCAAGATACGGTTGTAAAATATGAGTGTAAATATTAACGGATAAAAAGAAGGCAAAAGATATTCTTACATGGCTGACTATATCATCAACCTCCTGACACACAGCCTCAAACTTCTGGTATAAGTCCCCAACCCAATTTCCACTAGAATATTTATCATCTTGCTTCGACATCATGAAGCATTAGAATTATTTCCAACACACTTGTTTCGGATGTAAGAATTCCTTTGAAGCTGGAGGAGTAATATCAACCTGCAAATTATACATTAGGATGATGACTGATAACTCACCGTAATAGTCTTTCTTGTTCTAAAACACTTTTTACGCCATTGAATAAGTGAAAAGAAAAACAGAAAAAAACATTGAAGTTGAGACCAAAAGAATTTATACAAAAGATAACTTTAACCATTATCAATTATAGAAGTAAGAGATGGAAAGCAACAATAGCCAAAAGAGGACCAATTTTTGGGTTCAGCTTAGAAATAAAGCCAAGGCAAACAAGATTCTTTATGTTTAAGATCACTAGCTCCCACAAAATTCCTCCTTTTACCGATCAAACACTAGTGGCAATTATTTCAACTCAGGAAGGGTTTGCTTTGCTTGCTAAGCTCAGGGGCACTCGACATCATGCTACTCAAAAGACACTTCCAGAAAATTTAAGTTTAATATAACACTTGAAACCACAAGCTTTCGGAGGGGATAAATAACAACGTGGACAAAAAAGGACCACCTTTCCCAGACTGATCACTGATCACAAACACCAATAGGCTCAAGACAGTCAGAATTCAAGTCAATTTCAACTTTCCGAGCTAAAACAAGCTTCCACTCGAAAAATTCAATCAATCACAAACAAAGAGATAAAAGTCCGGAAAATTCTCATATACGCTCAGCGGAGAAACATAAACAGAAAGACGATGGAGCTCCATCGAATTTCCAACGACAATTCACAGTAAATATAACTCATCAATCATTCGACACCACACTCTCAAATTGAGCCACAATCACACCAAAAACACGCAGACGTGAAACAAAATTGGCAGATCAAAGGAGTCGGAAAGCAAGAGAGAGTGAGAAAAAACGATTACATACAGCGATTGAAGACAAAAGAGGATTGTTAGGTTGTGATTGTGATCGACGGAGGAGGAAAGTTCCCGTATTGGGTTTTGGGTTTGTGCAGAAGAGCTTTAGACGACAGAAGGGGTTTTAGAGCTGTTACCTCTTAGTTGACGACTTATACGGCGTCGTTTTGATTAACGGGTAATTCGGTGAGGTGAAAAGTGTTTAAGGGGGACCACCTGGTTTCACGCTCTTTCTAAAACAAACCGCCTTGTTTTTCCCCCGACTGTACCTGAATTTCGCGCGAGATATTATGTAACCCGGCCAAAAAAATAACAACCTTTTTATCTTGGATCATAATTCTGCCCTCTGTTGTCGTCTTGTGATATCTTTTAAAAATATTATATTCAACTGATTATCCACCTTCGTTAAAACAATGAAATGGGTTAATTTTAATTGTATACAATTCATGTACGTATAATATGAACGAATATCTATTATTAAAATTGTCGCAATAAGTTTTGCTTCAAGATATAGTTAATTAATCTTACTATATACTAGATTGGAGATTAAAATAATAATGTAGACAAATATAAGTCAACTTTAACTAAATATATAGTTAAAATTAAATTCCATAAACATTAAAATAAATTCTACAAAATCTTAGAAGTATTCAATCCTTATACAAAATATTATAATCTTACAAATCTTTGTTCGATTTAAAAGAATATATTATACGAAAATACAATATTATGAAAATAAATCCTAAAAAACAGATTTAATAAAATAATGCAAATTTTATATCAAACTATTCATTTGAATAACTTTATAAAATATTTTTAATTAATTTTTTAATTAAATCAAATTTGTATCTTGAATACACAGAACTAATACGTACTAGTGTATAAGAAAATAGAGAATAATTCTATATATAAATAAACAATTTAATTGAAACATTACACGGAATTGGAGGCATTAATAATTGCCAAAAGTAGACTTCTATTTTTCAAATTTCCACTTCTACCAAAAAAATTCTTCAAATTTCCCTTTCTACTACGAGAAATTTTTTTTTTCTTTTTGAGGATAAGTTTAATTGTTTATTCTAATAATAAGTTCTTGTAATTTTAAACAAAAAAGTATAAAGGCAAATTTCGACACTTTGAACTCTAGCCACCTTGAACCTTCTAGGAAGGCAACAAATTGGTGATTCACCATAAAGTATTATTTTAGAGAGACCTTGTCTTCCACGTTCCAAGTCATAGAGATACATTAACATCCATTTTCAATAGATACATTAAATCATAATATGTTGGATTGATTATGCCATCTCCTAAACATAATTACAATATTTTTCCTTGATTATCAAGCAAGAAGACGTATAATAATTTCCGAAGGTTAATTTATTATTATCATGATGGATTTAATCATAGACGGACCTAGGGGGCATGAGCAGTGGCGGAGCTAGAGGTTTCGGGTAGAGGGGTCACCAAAAAAATAAAATAATATTTTTTTTAAATTTTTTTAATCAAATAGTTAAAAAAAAGGTCGGGTATGAATCGTATGATCCTAAGTTAACCCAAATCGATTAACACTAAAACTTAAGCAAAAGAAATGAATTAAGCAAAATAAACCCTAATCAACATGGAAGGTTGGGTACTCGGGCAAGGCAGGATGAGAAGAAGAGGAGGCGACGAGCGACGGCGAGGAACACCAGGCAAGTGGGCAACCGGACCGGCGATGAGAAGCGGAGAGGGCGGAAGTGGCGACCGGACCTGCGACTTGCAATTTGCGAATCTGGAATTGGTCGGGCGTCCCAAGCAACGAGAAACGACGATGGCCGATGAGGTCCTGGCGAGTGGCCGGAGTGGCGACCGGCGACGATTTGGGCGTTCCAATTCGAGTAGGCGTCAATGGTGAAAAGAACAGAGGTTACGCAACTTCCTCCCAAAATCAGGCCACAATAAGATTTTTATTGTATTTTTTTAATTAATCAAAACGACGTCATTTTGGTAGTTTTTTTAAAATAAAAAAGGCACCGTTCTTCGACCTGCCTGTGCTCAATGTCGCCGAACGCCGGCCCTAAATTTCTTCAACACCGGCGTTTCTATTCACCACTCCTCCGTATAATTCTCAAATCTCCGGCGGGTTGGGCGGTCACAGGACCCCCCCCCCTCCGCCCCTGGACATGAGTGGGCCCGTGCCCCCTTCCGTCGGGTTTATTTTCGGTATATATATGCTAATTTTAGGCTAAATACAGATATATATTTCAAATATATTTGTCTTAATATGACATGAAATTCAACTAGTCTAGATGGTATTTTGTTCAATTTTGTTATCATCCCACCAAGGTTCAATTCTCAATAGCATCATCTTGCTTTTTTATTCACATTTAATGTATTTATCTCTAGTTTTTTCTACAAACTATCTATTTGTTTTTTCATAAATTAGATCTCATACATAATATAATTTTTATGATAAATAAGTAACTATCTTTTACTATTTAAGAGTATTGCATAATTAAATTTATCGGCTATTCTTGATTTATCGAATCTCCTATACAATTCCTAGTATCATTATTTTGCTTTTTTATTCACATTTAATGTATTTCTCTTCGATTGTTTTCTACAGACTAGGTATTTGATTTTGCATAAATTAGATCTCATACATAATATAATTTTTTGATAAATAAGTAACTATTGTTTACAATTTAAGAGTATTGCATAATTAAATTTATCGGCTATTCATGATTTATCGAATCTCTTATTCAATTCCTAATATCATTATTTTGCTTTTTTATCCACATTTATTGTATTTCTCTTTGACTTTTTTCTACAAACTAGTTATTTGTTTTTGCATCAATAAGATCTCATATATCATATAATTTTATTGATAAATAAGCAACTATTTTCTACTATTTAAGAGTATTGCATAATTGAATTTATCGGCTATTCTTGATTCATCGAATCTCCTACGAAAATTGTGCCCCCCACCGCCCTCCCCCCCCCCCCCCCCGGACCCCTTTAAATTAGTTCTGCGTCCGTCACTAGATTTAATTATAGAGGGAAGGGGGTGTGGGGTGTGGTTTGGGCTTAAAATTTTGGTAGATAGGCTCTCTTTAAATTTTATACACTAACTAATCTCTTTTGTCTATATAAAAACCCTCTTTTCCCTTTATTTTCTCTCTCTTCCCATTTTTTTCTCTCTCGTATTATCTCTCCCTTCTGTCTCTCAATTTCAAATCTAGAAAAAAACCCTAGATCTGAACCGCCCTCGCCTCTCTCTCTAACCACCTCTTCCACCTCGACCTCCTCCTCCGATCCGGCGTCCCCTTCCTCCACGCACGATGGCAGCAAGATCGGGATCTGGCGAGATCGGGACTGAAGAGACGAGATCTGGCCGTAGACGACGAGATATGGGCCGGAGGCGACGAGATCTACCCGTAGGCGACGAGATCTAGGTTAGCCGAGGTGGGCGGCGTCGTTGGGGATAGATCTAGATTTCTAGATCTAGATCTAGAAAAGTGAACGCCGACACCACCCTTCTACCGTCGTTTCAACGTCCACCATAGCGGGTAAGCAAGCAACTCGCTTTGTGTGACAAGTTTATGGGTTTGTGTTTATGGGTTTTAGTGGTGATAGCTTTTGTGTGACAAGTCGGTGACAAGTTTTTTGGTTTTGGGTGAAGCAAATCGTTTTGTGTGACAGGTTTGTGTTTATGGGTTTTAGTGGTGACAGGTTTTTTGGAATGGGTTTTGTGTGTGACAGGGTTATTGTTATGGGTTTTGTGTGTGACCCGTTTTTTGTTATGAATCTTGTGTGTGACAGATTGTTTTGCTCGTGTGACAGGTTTTGTGTTTATGTGTTAGTTGTGACAAGTTTTTTGTTATAAATTTTGTGTGTGACAGGTTTTTTGTTCGTGTGACAAGGTTTGTGTTTATGGGTTTTAGTGGTGACCGGGTCTTTGTCATGGGTTTTGTGTGTGACAGGTTTTTTGTTATGGATTTTGTGTGTGACAGATTGTTTTGTGTGGTGTGAAAAGTTTTGTGTTTATGGGTTTTAATGGTGACAAGTTTTTTGTTATGGGTTTTGTGTGTGACAGTTGGTTTTTGTTATGGGTTTTGTGTGTGATAGATTTTTTCTTATGGATTTTGTGTGTGACAGATTGTTTTGCTCATGTGACAGGTTTTGTGTTTATGAGTTTTAGTGGTGACATGTTTTTTGTTATGGATTTTGTGTGTGACAGGTTCTTTGTTCGTGTGACAGGTTTTGTCTTTATGAGTTTGTGTGTGTGACAGGTTTTTTGTTATAGGTTTTGTGTGTGACAACTTTTTTGTTATGGATTTTGTGTGTGACAGACTGTTTTGTTCGTGTGACAGGTTTTGTGTTTATGGGTTTTAGTGGTGACAGGGTTTTTGTTATGGGTTTTGTGTGTGACATGGTTTTTGTTATGGATTTTGTGTGTGACAGATTTGGTTTTGTTTATATATTAATTATAATCATAGCCTATTAGCTCAAATGGTAAAGCAACGTGCTAAATGCACGGTAATGTGGGTTCAAATCCCGCATAGGCTTTGTGTGACAAGTTTTGTGGTGAAAAGTTTATTGTATGTGGATAATGGACGAAAATTGGGGATGAGACGCAATGACAGGTTGTGTGTGACAGGTTGTGTGTGACAGGTTGTGTGTGACAGGAAGGGAGGTGGGACACGGTGGCATGAGTGTAATTTTTTTTTTACCATGGGCATTTTCGGAAAAAAGGCTAGTTAACACATTATTTATCCTTATGGGCTAAGTGCTATAGAAACTAGACCATAAGGGCTAGTTACCCTTTTCCTTCTTAATTATATAGCAAAACTACACACCCTAAATGCTCATTTGTTACCAAACGTATAAAATTAGGTGCATAGCAAAAATCCCTTAACTACATTCTCTCTCCATTAGTTGACCGGTCATTGACCAATGTTGACCGATCGTTGATTCGATATTGACCATCATTGACCAAAAGTTGAACAACATTGACTATCATCACTCGACGATTGTCATCGCTCGAAAACTGTCATTACTAGACGATTGGCATCGCACAATGATTGTCATCATTAACATCACTCGAAGACTGTCATCACTCGATTCAATATCATAACTCGATAACAGTGATGAAAATGATCGAGTGATGAAAATCGTATTGCCATCACTTGATGACTTAAATCACTATCATCACTTGATAAAAATGATGACAATTGAATTGTCATCACTCGATCACTTGACTCAATGTCATCACTCGAAGATAGTGATGACACTTCTATTAATTTTAGTGACACCATCACTTAATGACTGTCATCACTCGAATGTCATCAGTCAATGATTGTTATGACTCGAATAAAATCATTAAAAAGTATAATCATATATAACTTGATTTTTTGTACGTGTCATTACTCAAATGTTATCAAATTTAAATCAACAAATTGTAACAAAACAATTTTTTAAGTATCATCAAACTAAAACATCATTGTCATCATGACTTAGGCAAAGTCGTTGTCCCCAAATCAAAGATAAATAACCCAAACACACAAGCAAAGTATAGCAAGTAAGTAGGGGGGCGAACCCAAGAGAATCAGTTTCTCATGTTGATTTTAGTTCAATCATGCAAATACAAACAAGGGGGGTTTTGAAGGAGGTTTTCAATCAATAATAGCAAACAAAGTTCATTCAATCAGTTCCACTTTATTAATCCATCGATCATCAATTCATCCACTTCTTTATGTTCCTAGATCAATTCCAATCCTTATCTTAATTATTCGCTAGTCCACGGTCCTAGCAGAACTATGATATGAACAAGGACGCTTAATACAAATCATGCAATGAACACAAGGATAATAAGAAATTGAATCATGCAATCAAGCTATGAGTCTCATGCACAAAACAATCATCGAATACTCTTCCCTAATCTAGTCCACGGTCCTAGAATATAGTTGTTTCAAGAAGAGGAAAGATGCATAGACAACCACCAATCCTAATTCAAACAATAGATCTAAGTCAATTAGACAAGTTGATTAGGCTCATTTAATCAAACAAAGATCATGGGATGCAGCACAAGAGTATCAATAAAAACCTACGGATAAAGAAGTTATTAGAATTTCACGACTTCATAATAAACCTTCCTTGATTGAATAAACTCCAAAGGAGATTAGTTCTCCATTACAAAGAAAGAAAAATACAATAATGTTGATGAATGTTGAGATACCTAAAACCTAAGGCAGACTCCTACTTATATACACCCAAGGAACAGGCTCCCCGAGATATACAAGGAAAGAGGCAAAGGATAGAAAAGGAAACAAGAAAGAAAAGTCTCGCTCGGCTCATATCCGTACACCACCGCGCCCGCAGCCAGATCACCGCGCCCACGGCGGGTCGGTCTTCAGGATCTTCAAGTCGGCTTCTACCGCGGTTGCGGCCAAGGCGGTGCGCCTGTGGCCTTCTCAAGTATGGATCGTCGTCACCTCTACTTCACCACGACCGCGGCTCGAACACCGCACCTGCGGATCTGGGTCAGTGACAAACTTCTCTTGAAACATAGTCCGGAAAACTCTCGTATCTTCAAGTCTTGTGTCTTCGGTCTTCATATTACAATAAGGCTCAAACTCTAAGATACTAAATTGTCATCACGAGTGGCAATATTCACCAAATTGAGTGACGACTCTTCACAAGTACATATTTAAAAGTAGTCACTAGTAACTCTATCGTCATTTCCAACCATCATCACTCAAAGACTCTGTCATCATTGATCACTCGATGTAATCTCATCACTTAATCATTATCCCCACTCGATAACAACAATAATTACATCGATGATAACATCACTGATAACTAGTTTTGGTTTTAGAACTCCCAGTAACCGATATTGGAATTGAAATTACATTTCTAACAAGTGAAATTTGTGTTTACATGCCAGACAAGCATAAAAATTTACAACGATTTTCATAATTGAAATTAAAACTACCTTTCAAAGTAATGCAAAGTACTCCATGTAATTAAGATCCAAGTCTTCTCCAAACAAGCACAACCTTCATATAGACAACAACCAATACATCTTTCAAGGAGAATCGAATTCACTAAAGTAGGTAAAATTTGCTCAATTCACAACAAAACTAGCAGATTAAATTAGAAGATCTATGCAAACTCTCAGCCAAAGCAAAACACAAATCAAATTGAAAGGAATTGGAAGAGATGAAGATTCAAGCATACCTCAAAATTTCGTTTACTTTATCCAAAATGCAAGCTTCATGGAATAAATAATGAGCTCGCCGAATCAACTCGCTTCCACAAGAGATCTGACAAGAAGAAGAGTTCATCATTGATCCCGTCGAATTCGATTTGGAGATGATTCACCAGACGAGGAAGTAAACTGTGACAGCTTCGGCCACCACCGCAACAATGACACCGACGATGAAAGCCACATTCATCGCAATCATCGTCGATTATCGATCCACCATCATCCTGTCGACATCGGACAGGGAGATGTCTATGACTCCAACATGACGTCGTACATGAACCCGCCCAATGGACATCCCTGGGTAGGACCTGGTGCCTGACTTTCAGAGCACGCACGTTGATGTTATGAAAGCCCCACCCCCTCCATTCAAAAACTCAAGTCAAGAAGCCCTCGTGGGTGTCATCACCGCTTTCAAAGCACGCGCAAGTAGGCAAGCGTCTTGTTCAAGTGGAAGGCATCCCATCCAAAAAGTGGGTGACGTCCCCTCCAATCAAGTGACCGGGGAATGAACGTCACGCGTTGGCCGCCCTTAACAACCAATAACTACGCGACACGTGCGTAAGATATCTTTGGTCCACATTGAGGTTTTGTGGGATCTCAACCCTGGCCTCGGGTATAAATAGTGGGTTGGATGCACGAAATAGAGGATTGAAAATCTCTCGAACCAACATTGTTCCCGAGCCAAAGATCATTGTTGAAAATACGATAACTAAAGCACGAAGAGAGAGCTAAATCCCAAACACTTATACTCCTGTATCATGTACTTCATGAATATGACTAAGCCATAAAATTAAACACTCATTTTGTTCTCATCGCGTTGGAGATCTATCTTATCGGTTGACTTGGTTATTTCGTTTACTCTCTCCGCAATCTTCCTCAACAGATTTTCGAGTTTCAACATTGGTGTCGTCTGTGGGGATGAGTAACTAATTTGGTTGACAAACAAATCCTTCCAAAGCAAGTGAAAAACTCAACAAACTGTAGCAGCCATGTAGACATGCATATACATAGATGGTCCATCATATCTGGAACCAACTAGCTCCATGTGGACGAAGATGGATTCCATATGTTGCAAACAAACGAGGTGGTGCATGCATGTAGTTATTGGTGGGATGACGTGGCGGCAGATGGTGGGCAACTAAACGGGGTGTGTCAACGATGTGCCCCCTCCCCCCATGCATGAACGCTTCTCGGTCACTCTACCCTAGTTAGGCCTCGGAATTGACAATTTTTATTGTCTGCGAAGTTAATCGAGTGTACATGCATGGCAGCATGCACGTACAGTTGTCGTCTAATTAGGTCAAATACTAGCCTAGGCCCTAGGTGTTGAAACGATATCTCAAGTCGTCGAGGATGCGCGCATTGACGGTCTCCACTTGGCCATTGGATTGAGGATGGGCCACCGAGGAGAACTTTAACTCGATGCTCAGGCTTGCGCAGAATTCACGTGTTTCTTCGCTGCTTAACTATGGACCATGGTCCGTCATCATCGTAACCGGAACCCCAAAGCAACACACCATCCTCTTCCAAAGGAAGGTGCACACCTTTGCGCTGGTGATGCGCACCATTGCCTCTGCCTCCACCCAGTTTACAGCGACGGCTTCGACCAGCACCGAGGAAACGGCATCGACCATAAAAGCCACATTCATCGCAATCATCCATCGATTATTGATCCACCATCATCCTGTCGACATCGGAGGAGGGAGATGTCTATGACTCCAACAAGACGTCGTACATGAACCCGCCTAGTTGACATCCTTGGGCGGGACCTGGTGCTTGGCTTTCATAGCACGCGCGTTGACGTTGTGAAAACCCCACCCCCTCCATTCAAAAACTTAAGTCAAGAAGCCCCCAAGGGTGTCATCACCGTGTCCAGAGCATGCGCAAGTGGGAAAGTGTCTTGTCCAAGTGGAAGGTGTCCCATCCAGGCAAGTGGGCAACGTTCCGTGCAATCAAGCAACCGGGGAATGAACGCCATGCACCGGTCGCCCTTAACAACCAATAACGACGCGACAGGTGCGCAAGATATCTCCGTCCCACATTGAGGTTTTGTGGGATCTCAACCCTGGCCTCGGGTATAAATAGCACGAAATAGAGGGTTGAAAACCTCTCGAACCAACACTGTTCCCAAGCCAAAGATCACTGTTGAAAACACAATTACTAAAGCGCAAAGAGAGAGTTAAATCCCAAACACTTATACTCCTTTATCCTATACTTTATGAATATGACTAAGCCACAAAGTTGTATGCTCATTTTGTTCTCATCGCGTTGAAGATCTATCTTAATGATTGACTTGGTTATTTCGTTTACTCTCACCACAATCTTCCTCAACAGGTTTTCGAGTTTCAACATTGGCGTCGTCTATGGGGATGAGTAACTCATTTAGTTGACAAACAAATCCTTCCAAAGCAAGTGCAAAACTCAACAAACTATAGCAGCCATGTAAACATGCATATACATAGATGGTCCATCATATCTGAAGCCAACTAGCTCCAGGTGGATGGAGACAGAATCCAAATGGTGTAAACAAACGAGGTGAGTACATTACTGTTGGTAGGATGACGTGGCGGTAGGTGGTGGCCAGTTAGACGGTTTGTGTCTATGACGTGCCCCCTCCCTCCATGCATGAATGCATCTCGATCACTCTGCCCTAACTAGGCCTCGGAATTGATGATTACTATTGCCCGCGAAATTAATCGAGTGTGCATGCATGGCAACATGCACGTACAGTTGTCATCTAATTAGGTCAGATACCAGCATAGGCCCTAGGTGTTGAAACGACTTCTTAAGTCGTTGAGGATGCATGCATTGACAATCTCCACTTGGCCATTCGACTGAGGATGAGCCACCGAGGAGAACTTTAGCTCGATGCTCAGGCTTGCGCAGAATTCACACGTTTCTTCGTTGTCGAACTGGGGACTATGGTCCGTCATGGTCGTGACCGGAACCCCAAAGCGGCTCACCACGCTCTTCCAAAGGAAGGTGCACACCTTTGCGCTAGTGATGCGCGACATTGCCTCCGCCTCCACACACTTGGTGTAGTACTTAACTACAACCAAGATGAACGACACTTGCCCATTGGCCTTGGGGAAGAGATCCAAGATATCCATACCCCACATCGCGAAGTGGTAGGCTTGTTGGATGGAACGGAGTATGCACTGGAAGATGCTGCACATTCTCGTGATGTTGACACCTGTTGCACCTTTGTACATAGGACGCTGCATCATGGTGTGGGGTTGGCCAGAAGATTCATAGACGGATTATTTTGTGGACGAGAGTCCTCCACCCCGGGTGACCCCCACAGATCCCTTCATGCGTTTCCTTGAGGACTTCATCAGCCTTCGCATGATTTACACAGAACAGGTTAGACGTCGCGTAACCGTGACAAACTACAGTACAACTTTTTGCCCTCGACATAGTAGCGCGTTGCCTTAAGCTTAAGCCTGTGCGCCGCCACCGCTTATTCCTTGAGCACCTCTCCATTTTGGATATAACGGATAATGGGCGACATCCAGTCCTCCAAGGAGAGCGTGAATACGCCTTGTGTGACACCGCGGAGCATCTTCCACTTTATGACTACTTTGTTGCCCACTTCTGCCGGCAGTGCGGAGCCCATTTTTGCCAACGCTTCGGCCTTTGGGTTTGATGCACACAGTATGGACTCGATGGCAAGTCTCGAGGCAGGCGATTAGCGCCTTGACCTTGGCGTGGTATTGGGCCAAGAACCCCGCGGTGCATTCGTATTGCCCGCTGACTTGCCGAGCCACCAGCTTCGAGTCGGTCTAGATTCGTATTCTTCACGCCTCGACCAAGAGCGGTAGGACGGTCCTCGCAACACCACTCCGGTGCCCGACCTAAGGTCACAATGTGACCCGTCCACGAAGAGCTTCCACTCATTGGGGCTCTCATCGGTGTCCGAGAAGGTAACTCTACCACGAAGTCGGCTAGTGCATGTGCCTTAATCGTGGTCTATGGGTGGTATTAGGGCTGGGCAAAAATAACCGGATACCGGTTAACCGAACCGTTTAACCGGTATCCGAAAGATTTTTCCGGTTAACCGTGACGAGAATAACTGGAAAACCGGTTATGGTTAACCGACCGGTTTTTTAAACGGGTTAACGGTTCGGTAATGTTTAGTCATATATTTTCAACCGGTTAACCGTTAAACCGTTTATTAAAATATTAATATATATATTTTTTGGAAAAAATAATATAAATAAGTTAATTTGATAGTATTAGGCTTTTTTAGTAAAAGATATATTCTACATTTGCAAAAAATAAAAGATATATTCTATACTTTCCTTTCTCTGAATACCCGGTCCCCCAGCTTGCAATACCAAGTACAAGTGTTGCTTCTGAATCGGCGTTTAGTACTGGAGGTTGTGTGCTTGATTCTTTTCGAACTTCTCTGACGCCTAAAATGGTGGAGGCTCTAGTTTGTGGTCAAGATTGGATGCGTACTTCGCGTACTCATTTTCCAGTCGAGGAGAACCTATTTGAATTAGAGGCTATGGCTTTGGAAGAAGGTTAGTGTATTTTATCTTGCTTTCTTTTCTTTTCTTATTTATATTGTCTAACTCACTATTTTGTTGTGTTACTGTTTATAACTTTTAGGCATGAAAAAACTGATACTAGAGCAACCGTTAATTGAAATCGATGAGGCTATGGAAGAATTAACCGTCGATTGAAATCGATGAGGCTAAGGAAATATGAAGAAATATGTATTAGTGTTTTGGGATTGAGTTATGTATTTTGATCTTAGTTATTCCATTGAAAAGGTTGTTTTTTTTTTATTTGTGAAACTCCATGTAATTCGATCGATGCTTTGATATGTAATCCAATTATGTATTTCAACAATGTATTCAACTACGTGTTTTGATTATATGTTTCGATATTTATCGGTTAAAATGCATGTATTTAAAATGAATAATTTCACTTTCAAATAGTGGTTAACCGACTAACCGACCGGTTTTCAAGGTTAACCGATATCGGTCAACCGGTTCTTAACGGTTCGGTAATGGTTATCATAATTTAGTAACCGAATATCCGGTTAACCGATATCCGGTTAACCGAACTTCCGGTTAACCATCCGTGCCCACCCCTAGGTGATATGAGATGTCGAACTTTGACAGCTCGACGGTCTACTTAGTCATCCTTCCAAACAATGCGGGCTAATGAAGTATTTGCCGTAGAGGAAGGTCAGAGACGACCTGGATGAGGTGTGCGTTGAAGCACGGTCGAAGTATCCTCGCGTCTACTACAACCGCAAGTGACATTTTTTCTACTGGTCAATAATGTTGCTCCACCGGCTGGAGCACCCGGTTGGTGAAGTAGGCAAGGTAGCTTTAATCGCTTATAAGTATTGCACCGACTGTGTGTTGGTTGACCGCTATGTACAATTGAAGATCTTGTCCAATCACGGGCGGAGAGTGCGTTGCTAGCCCGGCGAGGTAGAGGTTCAAAGCTTGGAACGTGCCCTCCATTTCCTCGGTCTAGGCGAACGCGAAAAACTGCAGCGCATGGTCAAACAGTTGGAAGCAGAAACGCCCCAAGTAGTTGACCGCGCCTACCAATTGTTGGACCTCGTTGCGCGAGGTGGGGGAGCACAGGGCTAAGACTGCGGCAACCTTGGCGGGGTTGACATCAATGTCGCGGGCACTGATCTTGAATCCCAGGAACATCCCCGAGGTCACCCCGAAAACACATTTTTCGGGGATCAGGCTCATGCGGTGATCGCGTAAGGTTTGTAACACCTCGGCCAAGTATTCCTGTCCAGAGTTGCTCTTCACCATGATGTCGTCTAAATACGCCGAGAAGCTCCTTTTCAACTGTTTTCTAAAGACGTGATTCATCAGGCGTTGGAACGTTACACCAGCGTTCTTTAGCCCAAATGGCATTACCCTGTAATAGAAGGTACTGCATTGTGTGATGAACGCGGTTGCCTCTTGGGCTCGAGGGTCCATGGCGATCTGGTTGTAACCGGAGTAAGCGTTGAGAAAACTCATTGCATTGTGACCAGTTGTGGAGTCGACCAGATATGAACAAGAGGAGGTAGTCATCTTTCGGACAGGCCTTGTTAAGGTCTTTGAAGTCGACGCATATGCACCACTTGTTATTGGACTTCTTCACTAGCTCCACGTTGGAAACCCTAGTGAGGTATCTGACCTCCCGAACGAAGTTAGCGCGCAACAACTTCTCCACTTCTACATTAGTCGTGCTAGCACGTTCTTCATTCGTTTTAAGGCGTCTTTGACACATCGGTCTCGTCTCCAGGATACTTCGGAGTGAATGGAGGGCGATTTGTGGTGGTACGCCCTTGAGATCCGCCGCAGTCCACGCAAAGACATTGTGTGAATGGGCTAAGAGGTCGTGGAGGTCCGAGGCGTCGGACCTCGTCATGCAGTCCCCCACGAACAAATGCTCTTCCTTGTTGTGGAAGGGCGAGATCTCCTCTTTCTGGTCTTCTTGCAAGGAAATCAGCAGTAGTGTTAGATTCCTTGAAA
This sequence comes from Polygonum aviculare, assembly GCA_934048045.1. Taxonomy (NCBI): domain Eukaryota; kingdom Viridiplantae; phylum Streptophyta; class Magnoliopsida; order Caryophyllales; family Polygonaceae; genus Polygonum; species Polygonum aviculare. Next base: position 19,029,391 of record OW204025.1, on the reverse strand, counting down.
CAATGATAAAATAAAACACATGGGATAATCGAAATAATATTCCTGATATCAGCTATAATTGAATGTAGTTCCCAAGGGACTTTCCATTGGCGTTTTAACAAATTAATCACAATTAAGTTATCACCTTCAATGATTAAATTCTGAATTTGTGAGCAATTAGCATTTCTAAGGGCGTGTAAAAGGGCAGAGGCTTCAGCCTGGACTATAGACATAGAAGGTAGGTGCTAACGACCAATCGACTCAATAACCCCAGAATAATTACGAAGGATGAACCCAACATGGGTTACGTCATTGCTTAATTTAGAAGCATCAAAGTTTAGCTTGGACCAATGATCAGGCGGTTTTTTCCACACAGAGTTGTCTTTCCTTTTGGGTCCGGCGTTATATATCTTTCTAACAAGGTTGTTGGTACTCTCCCATTCAAGCGCAGCCAAAAAAGGCAAGTTGAAATGGTAGTCTTTTAGGGTTGATCGTTGCCGGGTCAAATATTTTAGCATTCTTGTGAGCCGAAATGAATCACCAGAGGAAGCAGGTGGTTAACTTTACTTAAGAGACATGACTGGATAAGAACCATCCTTGCCTGCGATATGGAATTCGCTTTCTAATGATATAACTGTTTTTTAAGGTTAGAGATAGAATCATTAAACATAGAGTTTTGAACTCTCCCTTTAAAAATGTGGATCCCAAGCTACTTTTCCATGGAGGTTGTAATCTGGATATTAATGATACTAGCCAAAGCAACCGAAGTAGGTTGAGATATATTTACAGATATTTGAATTGAGCTTTTATGGTAGTTAATTGTTAACCCCGAAATTGCTGTGAATTTATTGAGTACGTTTCTGATGTATTCCATGTTCTGGATAGTTGCATTAGCAAAGATGATAGTGGCATCCACAAAACTAAGGAATGGTAACTTTTTACCATTCTTAGTTAATTGAATGCCAACATGGCTAGAAGTAGATGAGGACTCATTCTGTAGAGTTCTTGAAAGATATTCCATGCATAGGACAAAGATAAATGGTGCCCTGGGGTCACCTTGACGAATTCCACAACGAGGTAAGAATTCAGTGTCAGGCTCATTATTGACGAGGAAGAGGACGTAATACAGGTCATAACAAGTTAAATCCATTTAGAATGAAACCCCAACTTGTGTAGAATAAGACGAATAAAATCCTACCTAATTTTATCGTATGCTTTTTCAAGATTTAGTTTAATGGCCATCCAACCGAGGCGGTCTTTTTCTTTTTGTGGAAAGAATGAAAATTTTCATGAGCAATGAGAATATTATCTTAGATGAGGCATCCCTTCATAAAGGCACTTTCCAAGGGGTGTATTATAGATGGAAGTATATGTTGAATTCTATTTGAAAGTAGCTTAGTTATAACTTTATATATGGTATTGCAAAGACTGATCGGTCGAAAATGGTTAATTGATACTGGGGCATCATTTTTGGGAATTAGTGTGATAAATGTTTTATTAGCTGCAGTTAGCAATGAACCAAAGTGAAAGAAAGCAGTGACTATGCGAATCCCTAATTGACCAACCGTAGGCCAGTAATGCTTGAAGAATTCAACAGTAAATCTGTCAGGACCCGGAGTTTTGTTTAAGGTGAGGTCAAAGACCGTTGATTTTATTTCTGATGGAGTTGGTGCCTTTGCAAGGGAAGTATTGTCAAGTGGGCTAACAAGGGTAGGGATGATCTCTAAATCATCAGTTTGGATGACCAAAGAAGTAGAACTTTGAAATCTCGAAGCTCATTCAGAAGTAATGTTTGCTGTAATTGAGGCATGATCAAAAACGACCAGACCATCATTGATTTCGAATGATACAATGTTTTGCTTAAACCGCCTAATTTTAGAGAAAGTTTGAAGTATTTTGTATTTTTGTCAACGTTAAGGAGATGGTTAGTTTTTGCACGTTGCTACCAAAATTCATGGTGGAAATCCATCAAAGCATTATATTTATTCAAGTGTTGTTGTAGTTTGGTAATAATAATTGTACTTTGAGGTGTCAATAGAAGTTCATTTTGTAGACGAAGTAACTGTTTTTTAGAAAATTTTAACTATTCAAAATTATTATTTATGTGTTGCTTATCCCATGATTTAGAGTATTTCTTCAAAAGTTGCATTTTCATAGAAATCTTAAACATGAAAGAGCCCAAGAGTTTATATTTCCACACTTTGTCAACCTATTTTGCATAGGCAGGATTAGCGGTCAAAGCATTTTCAAATCTAAACGGGTATTTTATAAAGTTCTTTTTTGGCGTTTAAATTAAAAGAAATCAAACAATGATTAGAAGTGGTGAGCGGGTGGAACCCCCAAATTTCCAAGGTCGGAAAAATTGTCATTAAATCTTGATGAATAAGGACCCGATCAAAACACTTAAAGGTATTGTCAGTAGACGCTGAGCTTTTTCTCCAGGTAAAAGGGAACCCCAAGAATCTAGTAATAATAGCCCCTTGATTATTTTGAAAGGTTTAGAGACGATTAAATCTATTAGGTAACGTGGAGGAACCCCCAAATTTATCTGCACTGCAATCAATCTCATTTAGGTCTTCGATTAATAGGAACGGAAGCTGGTAAGACACAATTGTTTGTTCAAGCCAATTCCAGAAGAGAGCTTTGTTTTCCTCACAAGCGGGGACATATACAAAAATTAGCAGGAATGGATGAAATGGATCATTTACTTGCATATAATAGTTGTTTGAAGAGCAAGGTGACATGATCTAATAAACTCCGTGTGGAATATAAAAAGAGCAATACCACCTTTAGAACCAATTGAAGGAGAGGAGATAAAGTAGTGGAACCCAATTTTCTTTATAATAGCATCCAAAGGTTGTATGTGAAATTTAGTTTCAGATAAGCAATTTGTGAAGTAATCTGTAATTTAGTTTTTCTGTTTCAAAGAATAATTAAAAAAATGCTCGTAATATCGAGAATAACTTTGGCCTTGTTCTAGTTTTGTCAAAAACAATTTTTTCACCAAAAAAATTTCTTTTATCTTTTTCTACACATAAATCTTATCTCTACTTTTCACATTTTCCAATAAATTTTTGGGAAATTTGCATTTAATCACCCCTTATTTTACACTTGTTGCATTTAACCACCCTTTATATTTTTTTCTACACTTAACCACCCCTTATTTGTATATAGTTGCATTTAACCACCCATTTGACAAAAAAGGTATTCTCTAAAAAATAATTGACATTTTTTCCTTATTTTTAATTTTTGTTTTATAAAAATAAAAGAGATTAAGCTCATATAGTACTTCCCAACTGAAAAAAACTTAGTTTCAGATCATGAAATTCCTCTAAAGTTGTATAGTTGGTTCTTAACGATCTTTCACCCACATCTATATTTTTTCAACAAAACGATCTTTCACCCACACAAATGAACAAGCCCTTTATACTGGCCGTATGGCTAAAGAGCTTCAAATATCCAATTGTGGTCAAGAGACCTTATTACCAAAAGATGTCGACCAAAAAAAACTACCAAAAGATAAGAAAAGAAAAACATATGTTTGTTTGCAATTATAATTATTAGCTGCGAACTTATGCTTAGATTTTTTGGTTTGGAACTGAAAGAATCAATTATCAATTAAATTTGTAGATTGAATTCTGTGATAGTTGCAGCCTGAAAACCAAGACGGCTACTGAACATGGGGTAACAACCACACCAACATGAGCGCTAAAGCAATTATTAACTTAATTGTCATCGAAAGGAGAACAGTATTATGACTAAAAACGAATGTTTATCTTCGCGAGATATACAATACTCCGCATAAAATAAGTTTTAAAAGCCTAGTACTGAGAATATCTATGCCAAATAGAAGCACCTGGTTTGTTTACAATCATTCGAGCATCACACCAAAAAGAATTTAGTTGGAATCTGAAATTACACTAAAAAGGAAATTCAAAAGGAAATCCGAAATGTAGTACTATCTCTAATGCAAGAATAAGCCTGCGTTTAAGTTTTGTGGCCACCATAAAAAAAACAAAAACACCAGACCTTAAAACAGACCATCTCACACAACATCAAAGCAAAAAATTTGTGTAAATCAAATAGACACACCAATTCAGTGGAATCTCAGTACACCAATTCAGTGGAAGAAGCATAACGCATAGCATATAGGATTCTCAAAACACCATCAAACCATAACGCAACTGATCATTTGTCCCAAGGACAACACAGCTAACCTAGTGTCAACAAACATTTACTCAAGCACACAAGTCTTTCAAGACAATCTGGGATCTAAAATACTTATTAGGCAAAGAGTATTAATAGATTCAAGTATCAAAACTACCAATGATAAGAGTTTCATACATGTAAGAAAAACTGAGAATTTAAGAGATCTATGAAGAAAAAGGAGATTGTACAACTAGTAACCAACAATACCAAAAAAAAACCAAGGAATGTACTCATCGAGGGGCCATAAGGCAAGGTGGTTGCATACAGAGCAAAGAAACTAGTCTCTTGGATAAAAACAACCTAAAAGGAGCAGATCAAGCAAGATGCGCCAGAAAAGCAACAGCAAATGCATTCATCAAGCCAGAGTTCATAATTGTTGGCATTCACGAAATCACCAGAACCACTTATAAATCATCAGCGTCCAACAAGCTTTAACACACCTGAGTCAGAGATTCATCAAATAATTTAATCCATCTAACAAAACACAAGATTGAATGACTAAAGCAATATCGAAAGAGCATAAAAGCATTACTACAAACACTGGTGAAACAAACAAAATAAGAATAACAAAGGCACAACAGCTTTATAACCCACAAACATGTTCATCCATTCAAAGAAAACACAGAGAGACAAACAGAGGACCCAAAAAACATGCTTAAAGTATATAGGAACAGGAAAAGTTCAATTGGCTGAAAACTAGTAGAACACATCTATCTCCACTACTAATAATGATACATAGAGAACAATATTAAATTCCAATCCCACATAGACAGTAGATGCTTCTTAAATATCATTACAGACAATCACGACGAACAGAAGCATTCAATATTACAAATCAGTTGAACCAACAGCCCATATGCGAAGCAGGCCATTTATAAAATTGGAGATACAGGTCAACGAAACAAATCACAGAGAAACCAAGCAGGACAGAAAGATACAGCAGATCTGTATAGTAAATATAAACTAAAGCAAACAGACATTTCATACCACCACAAAATTATTATATACATATAAAAATTACTCAATCATCTCGGAAGGATGTTGATAATAGGTTGCAACTATCTAATTAGAAATAGATTGAAAAAGGCAAGCAATTGTTATTTCAGATATCACCACAACATGGCACGAAGGACAGCACATCCATCAAAAAATAAGCCTCGTGTGGGTCTAGAGTCTTAGGCAGGTACGGTCAACAGCCATCCAAATAAACAAACAACAGCCTTGCACAAGAAAAGCATGAAATCAAAACAAAGAAGTAGCTGCACTGAGCATTCAAGTATGAAACAAGGACTTTCACATCAATCACATCACAATCAGAGAAGCAAAGAGTCAATCAAGCTGCTTACACCATCCAGAAATAACGCAAGAAAGTGGAGCACCTCAGCCAACAAAAGAATTAGAAACGCTGCAACTAAAAACATTGAACACCAATAGCGAAAAGCATAGACTACCTTAATAATAAGGTGGAGCATTAGGATACATTCCTCCAGGGGCAACTCTTGGAGCTGGTGAATTTCCAGTCGGAGGATGCTGCGGACCAGGATACCCTGAAGAACCATAATGACCACCCTCATTATACCCTCCCGACGGCATTCCAGCTGAGCTGGGTGGCATGCCATACGCCCCACGACCCGCACCTCCTGCCCCACCACCAGGACCACCATAACCACCAGGCCCACCGCCTGCACCACCCATCCCACCATACGCCGGAGGATTAGGACCACCATAGCCACCAGGATTCGGGCCTCCATAATGTGATCCGCCATAGCCAGCCCCACCATATCCACCGCCAGGAGCTTGCCCACCACCCGAAGGTGGATATGACGAATTCGCCGGGTTCTGATGGTGGCCAGGATACCCCGCATAGCCAGGATATCCACCAGGCCCACCCGCGCCGCCATACGATCCCTGCATCGGACCACCGCCCCCGTGCTGCATACCCATACCTTCACCACCTGGACCATGGCCTTGTCCGGGCCCCATCGGGCCACCACCGGGCTTCCCTTTCTTTCCTTCGCTGGCAAGCTTAATCAGCAGCTGCCTGCCCTCTACATTCATGACAGGGTTTGCCAACGCAGCTTGGGCGCCCTCCGGCGTCTTGTACACAAACAAGGCGAATCCTTTGGACTTGCCGGTCTGCTTATCGAACCCTAGGGGGCCTTCCTCCACCTCACCAAACTCCATGAAGTAACTCAACAGCTTCCCCGACGGCATATCGTAGGGCACGTTACCGACATAGATCTTCCTCAAGGACACATCCGCGGCCGCATTCGAAGTGCTATTCGGTCCGACTCCGGCGGACGCCAGCTGCGCAACCGCAACTCGGCCGTCGATCTTCTTGCTCGGCTCCTTGAGAGCCAATATAGCGCCGTCTATGTGCCTGAAGGTCACGAATCCGTATCCTTTGCTCTTGCTCGTCATCTTATCGACGATGACAGCGGCTTCTTCGAGCTCTCCGTAGGCGGTGAAGACGGAACGGAGGCTTTCGTTCGTTGTCTCCCAGCCGAGACCGCGGACGAAGAGCTTGCGCTGGGCGAGATCGCCATCGGCGACGGATCGAACGGCGTCGAGAACTTCGGGGTGGGAATAAGCGGCGGTTTGGAGGATGTCGAGGAGCTGATCCTTCGAGAACGGCTCGATGATCTTACGGATGTCTTGCGGGGTGAGGCTCAGGGAGAAATCTGTCTCCACTGTTCCGTTCTCGTCGAGCTTTCGCTTCTTTGTAGGATCCATTGTTGTTGATTTAGGGGGAATTTAGGGTTTCGGAAAGGCGAGATCTGACTGACTACGGGATAAACCCTAAAATTGGACAGAAGGATTCAATTGGAGAGGTTCAAGTGCTTAAATAGGGAATAAAAGATGCAAAAGATAGAGCTTTCGGGTATGGGCTTGTTTATCACGTATGGGCCAGCTTCGGATTCCACAATTATTTGGGCTGGAAATTAGATTGAGGTATGTTTAAACTTACGGAAATTTCGGCCGATAACCATGTGGTGGTTAAGGTAATTTCACGTAGTACTCATATATCTATCTATCTATCTATCTATTACAATATACTACAGCGGAAGCAAATTCTTCTACCATATTATGCCACATCACTCCCTTTATATAAAAATTTATCTTACTAAATCTTGATTTTATCATAATCTTATACATACTTAATTAAGATATTAATTCTATCTTATAATTTGAGTTGTTTATTTAATAATTCTATCCATATTTAAAATCTCTATCTTATCATTATACACATTTAATTAATACATATATCTATCATAAACTTTATTTAGAAAAAATTTCTTTTGTCATAATGTATAAATCATAATCATAATATTTTATCCATTTAATTAAATATCATATTAACTATAGTTTATTTTTCGTAATTTTATTATGGTAATTTTGTAAACCATCAATGGTAGAAAATTCTACCACTATATATGAGAAAAATATTCATTATATTAAAATAATATATTAAATACATTTTTTTATTATCATATCATATTAAAATATCTATAAAAAAAATTAGATGTTATATTTAACATATATATCGCTAATCTTACATATTGATTACATTTTAGAAAAAAAGAGATAGATTTCTTAAATAAGATAATGATTCATTAACATTTTTATTAAATATTTAAATATTTATTACTTAATTATTTAATTATTTTTTCAAAAAACAATAACATATATACGAGATAATTTGGTTTTAAAATTATCTTATTAAATATCATCTATATCTTTAATATTATAATATATTAATCTGAGTTTTTATTTAAACTTATTGATTTTTATTATATAAGTTACTTTTCCCAATTTAATTTAAATGCCAAAAGATTTGTATCAATTTTTAGCAAAATGTGATAATGCATCTTATCTTATGTCATTCTTCCTCAATTATTTAAATATATGTTTATGTATGTATAAAAATTAATATATAAATAAAATTTATTTATATATATAATGATATACAAGAATTGTGTCATTTTATAATCCAAAAAAGTAAACATCGTTTTAAATTAAAGTATGCATATGATAATATTTGCAATTGTTATAGTAAATTAATACATGAAGTAATAAATAAATACACAACATCCCGTACAAGGTACGGGTCATTTGCTAGTTTACACTATTTCGTGTGATAAACCTCTAATTTTGATAAAGTTTGTCAAGTAATCCTACCGCTATTTTATCATCAAAGCTACCAAAGGGAGTTGGCTCAAGGTGGTAAGCGGCCTGCTCCACATCCACGAGGTCTAGGGTTCAACTCCAGTGGATGTGAAAAAATTCCTTTTGGGAGACTCACCCACCAAAGCCAGGTGCGCGACCCGGGTCGAGCTAGATGTAGCCAAGACGAAGCTCTGGTGAACCAGTGGGCAACCGAAAAAAAAATTATCATCAAAGCTTTAATTTGATTAAAAAATAACAAATTTAAACTCTTGTTTATTGTCACAATTGGTGGATTTAGGTAAATTTATAATTGTGCTTAATTTTATAATATAGAAATTTCTTATGTAAGATCATATGTTGTCAATGTTTGAAAAAACAAACAATTAGAATATATTAAAATTAAATTTAAAATAAGGTAATGAATAAAATTTAGAAGGCAGCCCATGGATTATAAGGTCGAAATAATATTTATCAAGTTGAACAAGTTTGAGTTAGAAAAGCTATATATCACATATAATGAGAGTATGTGTACATTTCTGAATTTGAAGAACTTTTATTTCATCACTCATTAACTTGATATTAGCCTTTTAAGTTTATACAATTAAAACAATATAGAAACATATATTATACATGTAATAACGTAGTTATTCTTTATCATTATGTCAATTGAATCTAAAATGGAAAAAAAAATCATGATATACATATATGGAGAAAATAATTATGATATATTCTAGTCGTCGTAACACTACCTAGTAAGAAAAGAAAAGAAAAGTCATCTACTAATTCTTACAAATATAAAATTTATGAAAGATTTTCTTAAAAAAATAAACTATTTTCCCAAAAAAAGAAAAAAAGAAAATAGATACAATTTAACATGGTAAACTATAAAGTAACATTGTTGTTATTTGGCAAAACTTATCTAAACTACAGTTTGATTGAGTTGTTCTACTAAAATGAACTTCTTTCTCATTCAAACTCCTTTGGAGATTTTTTCACGTTCAAAAGTTGTTTCAAGTTGTGTTTGATCAATGTCATGGTTGATCCCTCATCTAAGTGGAGACAAGGTCATGGTGGTCTTCTGTGCACTCCGGAGAAGGGGATGACCCATTTCATCCTGCATATTTTCAGTATTGTTTCTCGTAGTGCTTATCCTTGCTCAACTTTTGATTGTGTTAAAATTATATCTTGCTTGCTTAGTGTTTTTTGTTTTCATTTTTACTTGTTGATTTGTCTTTGCGAAGATCTTACCCGTCTTTTGCTTGAATCCCAATTACTTATCTTCTCTACACTTTTGATTGTGTTAAAATCCCAAATTCTATCATTATTTTTTGTTTTACTTGAATCCTAATTGCTTATATATCTTCTTTACCTTTTTTGTATTACCCTTCTTTGGCTTGATAGAGTTTTGACACACAATCAAAAGCCCATAACACCAATGTTGCTCAAGATCTGTTAAAGGGGTATGATAGGGTAGGGATTTTGTCTCAATGTATAATTCAAGTGGATCTTCAAAAGGTTTATGACTTTGTAAGCTCAAATCATCTTAGAAGGGCGTTTGATTTTTTCAACTTCCCTGAATAGCTTGTCAATTGGATCATGCAATGTGTGTTAACTCCTACTTACTCCATCATCATTAATAGGGAAGCCAAAGGGTTTTTTCTACTAAAAAGAGGGTTAAGGCAAAGAGATCCATTATCTCCTGTTAAGAGTAAAGTTTATTTTGGTGGAGTTAGCATTATAGATAAGCAAATCTTTTTCTCTCTCCTTTGGATTGACTTGGACAAATTTCAAATAATAAACTATGGTCACCTCTTCACTCTAACTGTATTAAGATTAGTCATTATGGCCCTTTGATGAGCAAAATCACCCCGATTATTCAAAGAAGCATTGTTATTGAACTTTTTTATGTTAGTATACCTAGGAAATCAAGTCTTTGATTGAATGGATACAAGCTTTGATTCTCCCAAAATGTGTCATCAAGAAGACTGAAAACCCTTGTAAAGCTTTTCTGTAGTATGGGTGATGCGCTCCCACACACCATGACGGCCCCAGAGGAGGAAGACGCCCTACAAGTACGCTCAACCGGCCCCATCACTCGGAATCGAGCCAAGCAAGTGGCCCAAGCCACTCATAGCATAGTTACTTGAGTCATGGCTAGCACTGGGTCCCAACAAGCCCCCAAGCTCGTCACCTTCACTTGCATACAAGGAGATGCTTCAATGACCCCTACCAAGCCTTGGAACCACCCTCAAGCTGGGTTGGCGCCGCCGCCGTGCCCGTGCACCTATCGGGCTCCATCGCCCCATCACTCGGCCTAGTACTTGGCCGTTTGGAGGTTGGCCCCTTGACCAAATAAGCATCGCTCATCCTAGAGTTCGCCCATGCGTGCGCGCCCGTTGGCCCTTGTCTTCGCTCTTCCGTGCGTGCATAACCTAAGCCACTACCGTGTGCACGGTCTTGTCAACGCCCAGATTGTGGCCCATTCGTGGCCTTACCGTACGTGTTCATGCTAGCGCCCGTGTGCCGTGGCTCAATGCTTGCGCCCCAACGCCCGATAGCTTGGTCGTGGCCTTTACGTGTCCTGTCCAACTCTCCTTGTGCCCTTGCTCTATCCTAGTGCGCCCAGCACCCGATAGCGGCCCCTGTGTCCAATCCATGTCCGAGCCATCTCTTCTTAGTGGCCACGTTTCAAGTCTCGGCCTTGGAGCCCAAGTCACCCGACAAGCTCGACCTTGGCCCACACGTGAGCCTTGGCCCAAGCCCTTGCCTTGCCTAGCAAGGTACCTATCCAACTATCCTGGCTAGTTTTAGATAGAATTTTCTACTTGTTTCTATTTTTTTCCCATTCGAATAGATAGGATTGATTTCGATTTCTAGCTTAGCTTTTGGAGAAAACTTTATCTTTTGCACAAGATATAATTCTCCCTTAGATAGGATTATGTTCTTCTATCTAAACCAAGCAATTGTAACCTCAAACTTAACGCATAATTGAATATATACAAAATTGTTTTGGTTTAGTTGAAATTGCTCCTAACACCAAAGTGTGCGTTCAACCCTTGTTCGAGCCGAGCTCGCCCTAAGACTTCCTAACGTGGTTGTCTTCTTCATTCGTTCATCACATTGATCGAATTTCTCTTAAGTCCTAACATGGATTCAACCTCAAAACTCAATCCCCATCACGTTGGAGATTGCATATCATTCGCTTCCGCCAATTCCAAAAGATTCCAAGGACGATCTAAAGCGACCCTTCACACTTTCGCTCCACTTCAAGGACGGGAGCGCATCACTAGGGTTAGTGAATGTAGATGGAGTTTATTGGCATGGATTAGAGTTTGTGCTCCCATAAAATAAGGAGGTTTGAGCTTCAAGGGGCTACTTTCCTAGAATAAGACTCTCCTCTACAAATTTAGTTTTGATATCATTATGGGGAAGATAAATCTGTTGACTAGTTAGGCTATATAATACCTCCTAAACTGACATAATTTTTGGACAATAAACATCTCTATAGAGGATTCTTGGATTTGGAAGAAGTGGTTAAAGCTTAAAAACAAGCTGATGTAGGCTATGAGCATCACCAATGATGATGTTAATGAATGTATCACTCTTGTTAAAACTAATGGCAAGCTCAATTGTCATTTAGTTTATGATATTTTCAGGCAATACCACGTACTTAGTTATTCCTTAGTTCTCTCTAATCTTGCTTGAAGTCCAATCTAAGAAATGGGCCTTCCATAGTCGGCTTGCAACTAATAAGAGACTCCCAACTGCTAATAAGATATGCAAATGGAGACCGATGCAAACAAATAGATGTGTCCTTTGTGGCTCTCATTAAGAAAATGAAGATCGCATTTGGTTTGCATGCCGATTTAGGAAAGGAGTGGGTGACATTGTTATGAATTGGCTTAGCATTCATGTTCGTTTCAATAACCTGCTTGATCTCTGGGACTGATTTTTGCAATGGAATAGTATGAATAACAATGTGTTCTAGATCAATTGGTTGGCATGATGATGATATGCTTGGTCTATCAAACTTGGCTCGCAAGAAATGAAATCATCTTCAAAGCTGCTGAACTAGAGATTGAAAAGGTGATCTTCTCACTATGTAAGATTAGGTTTACTATCAAGCTCAAACTTGAAGACAAAAGAGTGCAAACTCTTACAAATAGACTTCATTTGCAATTTTGCTTAGGTGACTATATTAGCTCAGTTTTCTTAGGTGTTGTTTTGTGAGAAATGACCTTATCCCCTAGTTGTTGAATGTTTTTAACTGATTTCATGCATGAGGAGGTAACATAGGGGGCATTGCCTTCGCATCGCGAACCAAGGGCATGCTCGATACCAAGGGTATTATGTGTAATAAGAGTTTTTTCTTCAAGAAATATTATGTAAAACAAACATGGCACATCAAGACACATGATAAAAGTTAAAAAAAAAATGGGTCCCATCTTTACTTTTTATTCTCTGCTATATATGAGATGTTATAATATGATATGTACCGAACACAACCCAAGTCTTTTAGTGCTTTTGCATGAGGATAAGAGAATTTTGGTTCCTTGACGAGATCTTGCTATCTTTTTTTTTTTACATTTCCTTTATTTCTTGCTTCGGGGCTTTTTAGATGCTGGATAGATTATATTTAGGTGTCTCCGCTTTTTCCCTGGAGTAGTCATACTAATGTGAGCCATGATGACACATGTGGGGGTTTGTTCTGCATCTATGCATCGTGCTCGAACTAGTGTGAAGTGTCTTGGACATTAAGATACACTAGTTTTGGGCCTTCTAGGAAGTTCGAGACAACATTAAGGGTTTCTTGTTGTATTTTTTAAAGTTTAGTCTTGTTAGACCCTCTTTGTATAACCTCTCTCTTTTTTAATACATTTTACCATTTGTAGAAATCAATAAAAAAAAAACTTTATTGGTATATAAACCAATCAGGATCCTCTACATTATTGTATGCAACGTACGATATTCCACTTTATTATGTATACCATAAATTGATTATAAAAATCATTTAAAATTATATTTATATTGTAATAATGGTTCTTATATATTGTAGTAACTTTGTAAATTTATGGTATAAATTTCTATTCAATAATTTTTAAAACCCAAAAACACGATTAGTTTATCAATTTAATGTTTAATAATTCTAACAATCAATTTTTTTACAAAAAAAGTGTGATATATGAAATTTATCATTTAAAATATGAATGTAAGTTTTTTTTAAAATTAAATATTAAAATATAATGTAAATATTAAAGTTGAGTACTAAAATCACATGGATGGGTGTAGAAGAAGTGACTGAATATAAACTACTTTTTTAAAGAGCAGAGAGTTCAGAGTTGGGCTCATATCAGCATCTCCTTAGATCCGGGGGGAGAATTCCCTTCTCCTCAGATCTCTCTGAACCCATCGAAGAATGCCGCCTTTATCCAGAGGCTCCAAGATCCTCCACTATCGCACCTCTTCTCCGTCTCTACCCTTCCATCGCAGCTCGCTCTTCCCGATCTTCTGCTTCCTGGTGGGCGTCGTTGGCCTGGTCGTCGGGATCCTCGCAATCTCGGCGCCCCCTCGCCTCAGAAACTGCCATTCGGCCGAGCCCCGATCCGTCTCCGTTGTTTGGGAACGGGGAGTCGCCGCTCCCGATGCCGATTTGCGGAGGCATAAGGTTATGGGCTTCGTCGGAATCTTCACCGGTTTCGGCTCGGTCGGTCGCCGCCGAGCTCTCCGCCAGACATGGTTGCCCTCCGATGAGCAGGGCCTTGAGAGGTCCGCATTTCATTCACTATTTCTGCTACCGTTTTTTCTCTCTCTTCTTGTCTTTGTGGGTTAGAAGTTAGGGTTGTTGCCATTTAACCATCATCAGTGGACTGAGTTACATTTTAGTCCAATTGAATTATATTTGTTGCCATGTATAGGCAAGCGAGGTTGTTCATGAGTTGTGGTTGCTTGGAACTAGCAAGTGAGTAGATTGGAGATTGTTTCTCAGATGTTAGATCTTGTAAGATTGATTTTCCAATCATGGCTAAGGATTGAAAAACATTCGTACATGATCTGGCATTTTAATGATCTTTTCTGGAAAATTGCTGCACATGTGTAGTGTACAACATCAGTTCGTTTGCTCAACCCCTGGACCACTACTTCAGGGAATTATGAAATTTAAGACTCCAAAAATTTATTCATATCAACCATGGAATAAGAAGAATTGATCCATATAATGCAACTTCTTTTCTTCAGCTGGTATTGCATCTGATTATTGTCAATCTAACTTCAGAGTGCTAAGGAATGTGGATTTGGGAATGATAGTTGTTTATTGTTTGCAGATTGGAAGAAGCTACTGGATTAGCATTCAGGTTTATCATAGGTCGAACCAGTGACAAGCGGAAAATGTCTCTGCTCCAAAAGGAGGTTGCTGAATATGATGATTTTTTGCTCCTAGATATAGAAGAACAGTACAATAAGCTTCCATACAAAACGTTAGTGAATGTAGTTCTCATATTTTATCTTGGTTCATTCCATAAAGTTTTGTGGTTATACTGAAAAAACGTACACCTTATGTCACAGGCTAGCCTACTTCAAAGCTGCTTATTCCCTATATGATTCTGAGTTCTATGTTAAGGTTGATGATGACATATACCTGAGACCAGGTAACTTTTTTAACTTCACATTATTTTGCATGAGTGGTTTCCTTGTTCAGATGAAATAAAGCCTGAACATTCTTTTTGTATTGACAGATCGGCTTTCGCTTCTTTTGGCAAAGGAAAGGTCGAACCCACAGACCTATATAGGATGCTTGAAAAAGGGTCCAGTCTTTACTAACCCCAAGCTTAAATGGTTAGTTATGTTGTTTTGTTTTTCTTACTCGTGTATTTGTGTTGTATAAGTTGAAGGAAGCTCACAAACTGAGACGATGAATATATACATAAGAATTAGGTCTAATTTGCCCTGCGTGAAGGATCGCCTCATCCTATTCCTAGCATAATGTTGCCCTCCTTTACTACATGATTAGGAGTTTAATTGTATTCCTAATTTCCTGATATATTTTCTATGACATTGCTATAATATTTTATGATTAATTTTCAATCTGGATTAGCTGTCCACTTCTTGTATCAGAGTTCTCAAAAAATAGAAACATCCTGTCCTTCCAATTGCTGTTGTTTTTTCACTGACGGTCAATGTTTTATTTTCCCTATCTGATGTGAACATTGCAGTTATAGCCTAGATACCCAAAACATTTGGACATAAAGAATTTCTTTTGCTATGTCTTACTGTATTTTTTAAAGGGCTATGAGATTGTTTGGGCACTTGAGAATAAATAAGCAAATGATGAAAACTTGGGTGATTGTTTGTTTTGCTGTCATTGCACAGAGTTCTCCCACTTTTGGGGGTTTTGTGTTCAGTTGAAACTAGTTTACTTGTTGGCACATTCTGCACTTTTCATTATCCTTTTGAGAAAATCAACTTTTAATCTAATAATCTCTTAGGTATGAGCCACTGTCTCGCCTTCTTGGTAAAGAGTACTTTCTCCATGCTTATGGCCCTATATATGCTCTTTCTGCAAGTGTTGTGAGAAGCCTTGGAGCCCTGAGGAACAACAGGTAATTATAGCTTCCAATCTTACCTACAAATGTGTTATAATCGGTGAAATTTACTTCTGTGTTCATTTATATATAACATTCTTCGTGGAATGCAGTTATCGTATGTTTAGCAATGAGGATGTTACAATTGGTTCATGGATGCTTGCTATGAATGTCGATCATGAGCATGAAAAGGCGCTATGTGAGACACAATGCACGGCATCATCTATTGCTGTGTGGGACATACCCAAGTGTTCAGGTATTATAATGACTTCTTTATGCTGAAAGCTTTAAGAAATTAATGCAAATAAAATGCATTTAGTGTATGTGTTTAATAACTTTCTTACCCTTCTTTGAATCAGGGCTTTGCAATCCTGAAACAAAGATGCTAGAGCTTCACAAGATGGATGCATGCTCAAAAACCCCTACCCTGAGATCCTACGACTAGTATCCTGTAATCAAGCTGCAGTATTGGATCCCATGGTTTCAAATTTACATGATTTTTTGATCCTATAGTTTTTATCAGCCACCTTATACATTCTGTCTTGCACCAGCCCATTTTCCACCAGGTTGCTAGATAGATACATAGATCGTAGGCTTTCTACCACAGCATTTGCACTCGGGTGCAATGTAAATGAAATTTGTTGGATTTCAGACTTTCAATAGAGAACACGACACTTCAGGTCTAGCCGAAAATTTCCCCTTACCCATGTTGTAAATGTGCCTGCGAATTTCGCTTTTGGGATTAGATCTCTTGCATATTGTTTTGCCATGGAAATTCCATTTAGCAAAGCTTGTGCAATGTTTGAGCTGGGTTTCCGATGTTGATGCTACTCTTTCAATGCTCGTTTGGTTGAACTTATGGATTGTAATTCCTAAGAATTTATACTTGCCAGGATTTTAACTTTCTGTGAGTTGGAATTAATTTGAGGAAGATACATTTGCTCCTAGAACTTCGGTTTGAGCTTGAGGAAGATATGTTAGCCCTAATTAGTAAAGCAAGACCCATCACTATCATTTGAGCATATACAAAACCAAGTGAATGTTGTGAACCAAAAGCCCATTCAAGAATCTCACACGAGTTCAAAGTCATCCAAATCTACTAACCTCAAGACAACAATGATCAACTTCACACATAGTTGTGCCTACACAAGGCACCATCTTGCCCCTCAAAAGTTGTTGAATGAAAGACCTTAACCACATGACGCCTTTGATCCCCAAGATATGTTTGTTTGGCCTTTCCCCAAATGGGCACGTAATCTTGTGGACGCGTCGAATTCCCTACCACACTTACAAACTTACAATTTACTCCTAACCATCTTCCAAACAATCACCCACTACCCTATAATTTTGAATGGGTAAGCCTAAAATATAACTAGTTCACAAGACAGGGCACGTCTTAACTCGGATTGTACGATAACATTCATACACTAGGCGTTGTTCTACTTTTGACCCAAGGCGAACAAACGACTTCAAGATGAGTTGTTGATACGCCCCCAGTTGCTAATACGAGGCCAAGAAGGGTTCGTCGTCGTCCAAGACGATACGATGATTAATGTTTTGTGTTTTGATGTTTTGTTTTTGGATAATTGTTTAAGTTGTAATTTTCGGAACTAGAGTTAAATCTCTCTTCTCAGGTTTTCTTGTCGGTTCTTTCCTGAGTCGTATTTTGAACCGTCTAGGGCTTTGGAATCATGGTATAAATACTCTCTTGTTGTCTTGAGAGAAAAGGAATCAATGAAGCCTATTCCTTTGCCCTAACTTACTTTCCTCTTTAGTGTCTCTTCCTTGTGTCTCTCTCGGGTTGTGAGCCACATCGGTCTCGACCCAAACCCTTGACCAACAAGGGATCGATACGAACCCACACCGGGCCGTATCAACTGGTGCTTTCATTCTTGAACACCATGGCTTCCTCCGACGAAGGTGTGTCCCACCCGCTAGCGGCTTCCATCACCGATATGCGTGAGATGCTTTTGGCTCTCACCAACGACGTTCAAACAGTCCGGCGTGAATTGGGGCGTGAATTGGAAGTTCAACGACTTCGGACCGACACTGTGTTCGATATCCTGAATGTCCGAGCCACCCATGACCAGGCCGCCGGCGACGCCCTTCTGCCAGCAGCAGTCGCACTTCCTACAGCAGCCCCAAATCGCGACCACGAGCAGGTCCTCGTCGACCTCTGTCGCCCGGCGCAAATCCAGTTTGGGAGCCCTAATCCCGCCGTCGCACACCACGAGCAGGCGATTGGGTGGTCCGCGATTCTCCCTCCAGCAGCGAACCAGGCGAACCCTAATTCGATCGAGCAGGCGATTGGGTGGTCCGCGAGTCGCGACCAGCATCTAGCGAACCCTAATTCGGTCGGGTATCCCCCAGCGGCGGCGCGAGAGCCTGTCGGGCACCCTAATCCGGCACCAACACGGGTCGCCCTCCCTTCAGCGGTGACGTTCGAGCCCCTTGCGAACCCTAATCGGGTCGCTTTGCCTCTGGCGGCGCACGACCCATTACAGCCGCGACCACCAGCGCCGTTCGTCAATGGGCGGCCGAATCCTAATGCCCTGCCGCTCGGACACCAGGTCGGACCACCGCCCGTTCCACCGGGGCCGCCAGACCACATGGACCAGGCGCGGCTGCAGGGGGTCGGAAACCTTTGGCCGCTACACCACAATCTGCTCGTGAATGTCGAGCCCGGGCCGCCACGTCAAGCTGACAATCGAGTCCAAATTCGGGCTCCTCCGGGCCATGAAACCATCCCTAGGATCCGGATCGACGCACCACGATTCAACGGGTCAGACCCGAAAGGTTGGGTTTTCAAAGTTCAGGATTATTTTGATTATTTTCACACTGCTGACTATGATCGTCTTCGTCTTGTTGGCATGTTGTTCGATCACCCGGCGTCTGATTGGTTTTGTTATCAACGACGAAATAATTGTGGTGAAACCTGGCCGGCATTTCTGTTATCTGTGCAACAATGGTTCGATCCTCATCACTATGAGGACTATGTGGGTCTTTTGGCAAAGCTCCAGCAGAAGACGACAGTTTTAGCCTATCAATCCGAATTTGAGGCCTTATTGAACAATGTGCACGGCTTGACTGAGCCCACTTTGATCTCTTTGTTCAAGGCCGGTTTAAAGCAACCTATGAAGCGAGAGCTTAATCTGCGGAATCCTATCTCGCTGTCGCAGGCATTTGCTTTGGCTAGAGAATTAGAGGCTTCTTTCAGTGACACTACGTCCCAATGGCAGGGGGGCTCGCGTCGGCCTTGGAATGGTGGCGGTTACCGTTCCACAGCTCAGACACAACCGTCGGTTACCGTCCCAACGGCCAATCCACAAGCACCACGTCCATCCAACTCGCACGGTAATTACTCGTCTCTTCCTATTAAGCGTCTTTCTCCTGCTGAACGTGATGAACGTACTAAGAAAGGCTTATGTTGGAATTGTGACGAGAGGTACACTCGGGGACATCGTTGTAAGCCCCGTTTCCTGGCATTGCTGAGTTGTGACGAGAGCGATGACGAAGACGCTGAAGATGTCGTCAATGAGGAGATGGCTGTCACGGGCGATCTTTCGAGCATCCATGCGATGGAAGGTTTGCAAAGTCCGCGCTCTCTGAAACTTGTGGGTACTATTCATGATATGCAGGTGCAGGTTCTCATTGATGGTGGGAGTACCCACAACTTTATTCATCCTGCCATTGTCGAGCAGTTTCGGTTACCCTTGTCTGCTGTCACGCCGTTTCGTGTTTTTGTTGGCAATGGTGCTTATCTGATGTGCACCCATCAGTGTGCTAGTACAGAGCTTTAGATGCAGGGTTATTCTTTTTCAGTTGATCTTTATGTTCTGGCTATACACGGACCACAGGTCGTGTTGGGCGTTCAGTGGTTACAAACATTGGGGACAGTGGCTCATGACTACGCTCAGTTGACTATGAAGTTCAGTTGGCGCGACACAGAGGTTTTCTTACAGGGCGAACGTCAGACGCCAAAATTGATTACCGCCCATGAGTTGCACTTATTGTGTGCAACCGATACTGTTTCAGAGTGCTTCGAGGTTCTTCAGCTTCCTATTACAGAGTCGGACCCTCAGCAAGATCCCACGTTGGCGTTTCCGCCGAACTTATTACCTGAAATCCGTGATGTCCTCCACCGGCACGTAGCTGTCTTCCAGATGCCGGCTGGTCTTCCTCCTCAGCGAATGTGGGACCACAGGATACACCTACAACCAGGCTTTAAGCCAGTTAACGTTAGGCCTTACCGTTACCCTCACTTTCAGAAGACGGAAATTGAGAAACAGGTTCGTGCAATGCTTGATCAGGGCATTATCCGCCATAGCACAAGTCCGTTTTCATCTCCCGCCCTGTTAGTGAAGAAAAAAGACGGTAGCTTCCGTTTTTGTGTTGATTACAGGGCATTGAATGCCATTACTATAGTTGACAAATTTCCCATCCCAACAGCAGAAGAGTTATTTGATGAGTTGGGCAGAGCCGTTGTATTCACAAAGCTTGATCTAGGATCCGGCTATCATCAGGTTCGTATGCATGCCTCGGATATCTACAAGACGGCCTTCCGCACTCATGATGGCCATTTTGAGTTCCTTGTCATGCCCTTTGGGCTCACGAACGCGCCGTCTACATTTCAGGCAGCTATGAATCATATTTTTGCCCGGTTCCTACGGGACTTTGTCATCGTCTTCTTTGATGACATTCTGATATACAGTCCTTCTATGGAAGCCTATGGCAGACACCTCGATCTTGTGTTACAGGTTCTCTATGACAACCATTTCTTTGTTAAGAGTTCTAAATGCTCTTTCGGCACATCGCAGGTGGATTATTTGGGTCACATTGTTTCAGAATGACAGCTCAAAGCCGACCCCAGTAAATTGGCGGCCATGGTAGATTGGCCGGTCCCGCAATCTGTCAAACAGTTGCACGGTTTTCTCGGCTTGACAGGATATTACAGGAAGTTTGTGCGTCATTATGCTCTGTTGGCTGGTCCGTTGACTGATTTGCTGAAAAAGGACAAGTTCGAGTGGTCAGAGTCGGCGCAAATGGCTTTTGAGCGGTTGAAAACGGCAATGACACAGCCCCCGGTCCTTCAATTACCGGATTTCTCTAAACCCTTTGTCGTCAAAACTGATGCCTCTGACGACGGGGTGGGTGCCGTTTTATTACAGGATGATCGGCCCCTATCTTTCTTCAGCAAGAAGTTGGGCGTCCGCCGCCGGGGCTCATCCGCCTATCACCGTGAGCTTTTCGCCATTGTTTCAGCGATTCAGAAATGGCGACAGTACCTGTTGGGTAGGGAATTTCTGATAAGGAGCGATCAGCAGAGTTTGAAAGAACTCCTCACACAGGTTATTCAGACTCCAGATCAGCAGTTCTTCATTCGAAAACTGATGGGCTATAAGTTTCGGATCGAGTACAAGACAGGAGCTAGCAACAGAGTAGCAGATGCTCTGTCTCGCTGTATGGTTGATGAGGACGCATCCTTAAATCAGTTTCTCGCTTTGTCAGCTCCATTGCCGGAGCTACTTCAACGGCTGCAGCGTGAAAATGCCACCCTACCCGACTTGCAAGCTCGTCATGCAGAAGCCGCCGCAGGACAATTGGTTTCTCCTTTCCAATTGCATGACGGGATTCTCTACTATGGCCATCGTTTAGTGTTGGGCGCGGAATCCCCCCTCAAGGCAGAGATTTTAACAGAATTCCATTCCACGCCCAGCGCGGGCCATCCGGGCATTGACCGGACATTCCGTCGCGTGGCTGAGGTTTTTTTTTGGGCCGGTATGCGTTCTGATGTCAAGCGGTTTGTGGATTCTTGCATGATATGCCAATCAACAAAGTATAGCACCAAGAAGCCTGCTGGATTACTTCAACCTTTACCCATTCCACAATAAGTTTGGGACGAGGTTTCCATGGACTTCATTACTGGTTTACCGCCATCTCGAGGCCATACCACGATCTTAGTTGTTGTGGACCGCCTCTCTAAGTACGCCCACTTTGGAGCGCTTGGGACTCACTATGATGCCCCTAAGGTGGCTGCGGTGCTCGTTGACATAGTTGTGAAACATCATGGTATTCCAGCATCCATCATTTCTGATCGTGACTCCATCTTCACTAGTGCTTTTTGGTCAGAACTACACCGCTTGAGCGGCACTAAACTCCGCATGAGCACTGCCTACCACCCGCAAACAGATGGACAGACAGAGGTCCGAAATAGAGGTCTTGAGCAGTATTTGCGGGCTTTCACTCAGGGTCGCCCTCGCCGTTGGGTTGACTTTCTACCTTGGGCCGAGTTAGCTCTCAATTCCATGTTCCATGAGGGGCTACGCATGTCGCCTTTCAAGGCACTCTACGGCCGTGACCCACCGTCCATCGGCCGCTTCACCGCGCCAATTCGACCACCTTCGCCGGCGGCAGAAGCAGTTCGGGATAGAGAGCAGGTGTTGGAATTGTTGCGACAGAATTTGAGAAAGATGCAACAAAGGATGACTTCTCAGGCTAACAAGCATCGTCGTGAACTTGAATTCCAAGTGGGTGATCAGGTGCTCTTGAAGTTGCAACCTTACCGTCAGCATTCCATGGCCCGGCCTTTGTCGGCCAAACTAGCACGCCGCTTCTATGGTCCATTCAAGATACTGTAGTGCATTGGTTCAGTGGCCTATCGACTCGAATTACCGGCTGCAGCTCGTATTCATAACGTATTTCATGTCTCGCTGCTGCGTCCGTTTATTTCGGATGGCTCACCACCGACTGTAGCCCCGCTACCAGCGGAGTTTCTTTATGACCGACCGCTTTCACGGCCAGTACGAGCCTCGGCGGAGCGCCAGGTGCTAGTTGACGGCATTCCGCGCTTGGAGTGGCTCGTGGAGTGGGACGATGGTGCTCCAGACTCCGCGACTTGGGAGCCCGTGGAGCCGTTGCGTACATCCTTTCCTGATTTGCGGCTTGAGGACAAGCCGACTCTCAACGGGGGAGAGATTGATACGCCCCCAGTTGCTAATACGAGGCCAAGAAGGGTTCGTCGTCGTCCAAGACGATACGATGATTAATGTTTTGTGTTTTGATGTTTTGTTTTTGGATAATTGTTTAAGTTGTAATTTTCGGAACTAGATGTTGGGACGATATTAAGGACGTCAATCGTTAATATCTAAACCCATAATAATCGTCCCTTGTTTTGATAATGACAAACTCACATGTATTTGATAAGTTGTCCAAGTGTTGATCTCAGGTAAAGTCCAGAGGACGTACATGAGCGAAAAGGACAACAAGTAAACAGCAGTCCCTAAGCTGTAGGGACGCACGTTACCTGAACTTCCAAAGCTAAACGTAATTGGCAGAGTCCCTGCGCTAGATAGGACAGAGTCCTCATCAAGAAGGGACGCGCGCCAAAATACGGACGAAGTTCAAATTCAAATCAAGGCCGCCCCAACATGATTACATCATCGTCCGGCCTTAGTCCTCAGAAGGAAGCTTCCTTTGTCTGGGCACGTGTAGACAATGCCAAAGACGTCGCTTTCCCAGCGATGGTCCCCTACCCACGCGGAGGCTTCCCAAGCGTCAACAGAGTTGACTTCCTCAAGGAGCTCATCGCACCGTCGATCAAAGACCAAGGCTCCTGCCAAGTCTCAGAGGACGCTAGAGGACAAGAATCACTTGCGCTATAAATACCCTCCCAAGGGCATGCATAGCGTTGGTGGACTTTGAAGACTTTCTCTCAAGCTCTCCCGAAGCACTCAAGAACATGAACGAAGATCGAGAAGATCAAGTGAGCTTGAAGCAAGAGAAAGAAAGTCCAACCACATCAAATCCAAAACAAACCACAAAGAGTTAGAATTGTAGTTTGTCTCTCACAACGTACCGTGAGAAGACGTGAGTGATAGCTTCCTTATAGCTAGAGTGTTAGGTTACTTGTTAGGTTGAAAGGAGTGTTGCTAGTGAGGCTAAGGACGGACGCTTAGCTCAGAGAAGTGTAACGACTCGCCTAAGTTGTAAGGACTCACTCTTAATAAGATAAGGGACGACTATTGAAAATCCTCCAACGGAGGTAGAGGTTTACCCATAAGACTAGTTGGTCTTAGTGGGGTTCCTCTATAAATACTTGTGTCCACTTATCTTGTATTCTGTTAAGTCTATATTCCGCTGCACTAAAGGACGCCCTTAACTCAGTTAAGGACGCCCTCATTAACTGACTTACGATCCAACAATTGGTATTAGAGCAGGCGCTCTAGATTTTGTTGAGTTGCAGGTACAAGATGGACATGGAACCCATTGGAATCTCATTTGTAAAGCCTCCTCGTCTGACGGACGGCAACTTCAACCGATGGAAGATTCGCTTCGAGAACTTTTGCCGAAGTCAGAACTATCAATGCTGGAGAGTAATCATGAAAGGTGACCTTACCATCCCTGATGACAAGAAAGACAAAGAGGACGAGTGGGGTCCCGACGAATTCAAGCTCTTGGAAACAAACGCCAAGGCAATTTGCTTCCTTCAAGCGTCCCTTTGCGAGAGGGACGCCACCCGAGTTAGCAACTTGGCGACAGCCAAACTACAATGGGAAGCTCTTGAGAAGTACCATGTGGGTACGGCAGAGATGAAGGAAGATGTTAAGCTTGAAATCAAACGAGAGTTCTATGCCTTCAGAATGCTTCCTAATGAAACTGTCAAGGACTACTCATACCGCTTTGAAGCCCTTGTGACCAAGATGCGAAACTTGGGCATCCCAGAAGCTGAAATCTCAATGAGAAACAGAGTTGGAGTAGTCATTGATGGACTTACGGGGAAATGGAACTTTGATAGGACTACGTTCAAGGAGAACACAGCCAACAAAACCCTGGATATGGAAGAGAACTATGGGAAGCTGAGAGGCTATGAAGCTAGAAGGGAAGCCGATATGGCTGAATTGGCTAGAAACCCCCAGACAGATCTTGCCTTGATGACATCAACTCCAGAGTACGCTGAGTACTTGCGCCACCAAAGAGATCTTGCCTTAATGGTGGAAGCCAATAAAAATGAGAATCGCGAAAGAATGCGTGCTCAAGCTTTGAAAGAAAAGGAAAGCAAGACCAAGGAACAGCTAGAAGAAGAGGAAGAGATTGCCCTTCTACACAAAGCTGTTCGAGTATGGGGAAAAAGGACCAGAGATTTCAAGAAATACAAGATGCCCTACAAAAAGGAGAGTCCCAAGTATACAGAGGCAGAAATGAAGGAACTGACTTGCTACAAGTGTAACAAGAAAGGACACTTTGCCAAAAGGTGTACTACGGGACTATCCTCAAAAGATATGAAGATAAAAGCCCTCTTGGGAGCATGTGAAGCCGCATGGGATAATGTGAGTTCGGATGAGGAAGAACTCGAAGGACCAGTGGCTTACATAGCCGTAGAGGACGCCTCAGATGATGAACAAGTGGCGTACATGGCTGTGGAGGACGCTCCAGTTGTTGAAGAGGACGCTTTGGAAAAGGAACAAGAGGTATCTCGTGAATCCATGGTGAATTCCTTGGAAAAATGCTCTAAAACTACACTCATTAAGCTTATTAAAAGAATCATGGAAGAAAGCGTAGACATGCAAAATAGAATGGATGAAATGGAACTTGAAAATGAAAACATTGTGGTTGAATGTGAAAGCTGTAGTTCCATGACCATTCAACTAGAGTCCTCTTGTGAAGAAATCAAGTCCTTAAAAACTGAAATGATGTGTCTCAAACTAGAAAACGCTAACCTTAGAGATGAAGTCAAAGTGTTAGGAAAGAGTCCTATAGTTGAGGAAGTTAGACCCATGGTGTTTGTCCCAACCAAAAGAGGACTAGGATACGAGTCTGACATTAGGAACTCTCTCCCTAGCGACTTTGAAGCAAGCAAAACCTCAGAACTTGAATTAGAAAGGGAAAAGACCAAGAATCTCATTGAAAGAATTAGAGTCCTAGAAAGTGGAGAGAAAGGTCAAGAGGACTATTACACTAATTCCACTAGTCATAGGATTTATAAGAAAATTGCTAAGGGGGAAGGTTCAAAAGTTTGCGACCCTCAAAAGATGAAAAAGAACAAAATCCAACGTCCCAACAAGAAGTACTACCTTGGTACTTACTATAGGACGTGTTGGTATTGTGGACAAGGAGATCACTTCAAATATGATTGCTTAAAATTGAAGAACGACATTGAAAGTGGCAAAGCTGCTAGGACTAGCATTGAAAATGATAAATCCGTCCCTAAGGCTAACTCTAGACGTCCTAGACGATCTAAGAGTTCCTTCAGAAAACATGCTACTTCAAATGATGTGAATATAAATGACTACATGCCAGAACCAGAGTTCTACTTCTATAACGAACTAGGTAAGGAACACCTTGCCTGGGTCGCCAAACACTAACTTTGTTTTGGCAGGTGGAAGTGAGGGGACGCCCATGGATCATTGATAGTGGCGCCTCAAATCACATGACAGGAAGCCAGATCCATCTCACTTCTATCCAAAGTAGTGCCAAGGGAGGAACTGTCTCGTTTGGCAACAAGGGCAAAGGAAAGATCAAAGGAACGGGAACTGCCATTCTCAATCCATCCATCAAAGCGACAAATGTTAGCCTTGTTGAAGGACTTGGCTTCAACCTCCTAAGTGTCTCTCAAATGTGTGACCAAGGTGAAAACCTAGTCACATTTGACTCGAAGGAGTGCCTCGTCATCAACAAGAAGTCCAACAAAGTCGTCCTCAAGGGAGTCCGAAAGAACAATGTCTACATCTTCAACCAGGAGTTCAAGCCAAAATCTGAGTTATGCCTGTCCGTGTCAATGGAGGACGCTGATCTCTGGCATCGCCGACTTGGCCATGCTGGACCAAGCACAATCCTCAAGCTTCATCAAAGGAATCTTGTGAAAGGTCTTCCCCAAATTGATCTTGAGAAAACTGAACAGTGTGAAGCCTGTATCAAAGGGAAGCAAACAAGAACGTCCTTCAAGTCAAAGAACGATGTCAGCACAAAGAAACCTTTGGAACTTCTCCATATGGATCTTTGTGGACCGATGAAAACGATGAGCTATGGTGGAAAGAGGTATATCTATGTCCTTGTAGATGACTTTTCTCGATTCACCTGGGTTCTCTTCTTGGCTTCAAAAACAGATTGCTTCAACGCATTCAAAGTCTTCATCAAACAAGTAGAAGTTGCTCTTGAGACGCCTCTCAAAGCCATACGATCAGACCATGGGACGGAGTTTCAGAACTCAGAGTTCGTGGCCTACTGTGATCAACATGGAGTCTCTCACAACTTCTCAGCTCCAAGGACTCCTCAACAAAATGGAGTGGTGGAAAGAAAGAATAGGACGTTGGAGGATATGGCAAGAACTATGCTTTTAGCTAATAGCGTCCCCAAATACTTCTGGGCGGAAGCTATTGCTACAGCTTGCTATATTATCAATCGAGCCATGATCCGTCCTTTGCTGAAGAAGACGTCCTATGAGTTGCTGAATGGAAGAAAGCCTCGCATCGATTACCTAAGAGTCTTTGGATGCAAGTGCTTCGTTCACAACAATGATAAAGAAAGGCTTGGAAAATTCGACGCAAGAAGTGACGAAGCCATCTTCCTTGGATACTCCCTCACCAGCAAAGCATATAGAGTCTTCAACAAAAGGACTCTAAAGCTTGAGGAGAGCATTCATGTTGTGTTCAAAGAAAGTTCTTCTCACAGAGATAAACCAAGTAAGAAAGAACGCTCATCTTCTCTGCAGCAGGATGACTCTGATGATGAAGTTGATCTTGGGTCCTCTGGAAAATATTATGTTCCTAAGGACGCTAATCAATATCCTGAAGAAGTCTCGGTTGAAGTTCCCAGTGTTGTTCAGGAGGTTCCATCTCAAAGTGAATCTCCAGCTCAACATGATGTTGCTGAATCAAGCTTACAAGGAAAACAGCGTCAAGAAAAGGACGCTCAACCTGAGGGGGAACTTTCTGAGCCTCTAAATGAAGAAATTGAGTATGATTCCGATAACTCTGATTGGACGGACCCTAGCAGTACTCTTGCAAGGGACGCTACTAATAAGGGATCCAACCTTTCAAGACTTCATTCAATAGATCAAATCATCTCGGATATCTCAAAAGGAGTCCAAACCAGATCAGCTGTGAATCAGTCCCATAATGCCAACATAGCGTTCTGTGCATTCAACGCCTTTGTGTCCTTAGTCGAACCTAAGAACATAAAGGAGGCACTTCAGGACGCTGATTGGATCCAAGCCATGCAAGAAGAACTCAATCAATTTGAGAGAAACAAGGTTTGGACCCTCGTCCCTCGTCCAAGAAACAAAAACATAATAGGGACGAGGTGGGTCTACAGGAACAAGCTTGATGAGAGTGGTCGTGTCTCAAGAAACAAAGCAAGGCTGGTGGATCAAGGCTATAGACAAGAGGAAGGAATCGACTATGATGAGACCTTCGCTCCTGTTGCTAGAATTGAAGCCATTCGCCTCCTTATCGCCTATGCCGCTCACAAAGGGTTCAAGCTTTTTCAAATGGACGTCAAGACAGCCTTCCTCAACGGCAAACTCAAAGAGGAAGTGTATGTTGCTCAACCCCCAGGATTTGAGGACGTTGATCACCCAAATCATGTGTACTTCTTGGACAAGGCACTCTATGGACTCAAACAAGCCCCTCGTGCATGGTACGATAGGTTTGCGTCCTTCCTTTTGTCCAACGGGTACACACGAGGTAACATTGATAAAACCCTGTTCTTAAAGAAAGTCCTTAAAGATGTCTTGATTGTCCAAGTCTATGTCGATGACATAGTTTTTGGAAGCACTAACATGAAACTTGTAAAGGAATTCAAGAACTTGATGAGTAGTGAGTTTGAGATGTCCCTCATAGGAGAACTCAACTTCTTCTTGGGACTCCAAATCACTCAGCTCAAGGAAGGGACGCGCATTCACCAACAGAAATACATTCGTGAAATGCTTGAGAAGTATGGTATGAGTTCATCAAAGCCCATTGATACTCCCATCTCCCCCAATACTCGCCTCTATGCTGATGAAGAAGGCAAGAGTGTAGATCAAAAGCTCTACAGAGGAATGATAGGGTCCTTGCTATATCTAACAGCAAGTCGTCCCGACATCATGTTCGTTGTATGCTTATGTGCTCGCTTCCAAGCAAATCCAAAGGAGTCCCACATGCAAGAGGTCAAGAGAATCTTCAGATATCTCAAGGGACGGGATGATTTATGCCTATGGTATCCCAGGCGGACGTCCCTAAACCTGGTAGCGTACTCTGATGCAGACTACGCTGGCCATGTAGTTGATAGGAAAAGCACCTCAGGAATGGCCCAATTCTTGGGCTCATGCCTTGTGTCTTGGGGATCCAAAAAGCAAAACTCCGTGGCTCTCTCTACCGCGGAAGCTGAGTACGTTGCTGCTGCTTCGTGCTGCTCACAAGTCCTATGGATCAAGTACCAACTTGAAGATTATGGTACGTTCCTCAACACAGTCCCTATCCTGTGTGATAACACTAGTGCTATAAGTATTGCCAAAAATCCTGTTCATCATTCTAGAACGAAGCATATCCATATAAGACATCATTTCCTTCGTGATAATGTTGAACTTGGATTGATTAGAGTGGATCATGTTAGGACTGAGGACCAAGTGGCCGATATTTTCACAAAAGCACTTGATAGACATCCCTTCGAGCACCTCAGGTTGCTCTTAGGGATGATAACTTTTAAATGATCAAGTCCCGTTCTATTATTCCCTCTATGATTGGCTATGTCTTGTTGAGAACTCATTTTAAAGTATGTCATGCATTTAAAGTCATCTTTAAGGGACGCTAGTCTAAGACATCTGGTTTACTCATGTTTTGAACGATGCTCATTTCGCTTTCTCATCTCAAGAGTATCCCTGATCACCCTACCCTCATTACAAGCCGAAATGATGGGAACTCTAAGCTTACCTAAGCCGAGAATCTTGCAAACGCGTCCTATGAACGTTCTTTGTTTTATCTTTACGGGACGTACTTGCTTGATTTTCAAAAATGGTTCTAAGTGATCAAAGGGACGCATGCTTAGAACTGAAGACAGTCAGCTCAGAGTTCTGTGTTCAGAGGTTGTGATCAGTGTTTGGGACGCAGTGGTTCAGTTCAGAATAGTTGTGTCATTTGTCGAAAGGACGCTGAGGTAGAGTCCTTTGCAGTTGTGAGAAACTTTGAAAAAGAGAAGGTGAACCGTCTTCGAGAAAATTCAGCGCGGATCTCGGGATTTGCGCAACGAGTGTTAAACAGCTGTTTTCTTAGCAAAGAAGAAAGCCACGCGCGAGCTTGTGGGTGGAGGAAGGAGTGGGCAAAGACGTTGTTACCCCTGCCTGTCCAACTTCGTCTTCTTCCTATAAATACCCACCTGTGCTCTCTGAAAATCTTTCTTCGCTCCCTTGTTGCTTGCTCAAAATTAGAAATCTCTCAAACCAAAATCCCAAATCCCAAACCCTAAACTCTCCTCTATTTAATCCCTCAATCTCACAACGATGGCCAACACAAGAGCAACCAGAAAACAAACTCCCTCTCCGGCGGCAAAAACCCCGAGCTCCTCGAAGTATCCTCCGGTGAGAGGCCGGTCATTTATGGACTCGAGAAGAACACCATCTGGGCGCCATGAACCCCCTCGCCACCATTCCTCCTCTCAATCCAACCAACGCCGCCACTCAACCACCCCTCCTCAACCTCCACAGAAACTCCAACCTCCTTCTTCTTCCAAAACTCAATCCCATCCTCCATCTCAAAAATCCCAATCTTCCCGGCCACACTCAAAATCTCGCTTCCAATTCCTTGAAAAACCCTACAAACCCGAGCCGGAACCCTTCAACGCCAGCAAAGGCTCCGTCTCCGGACTCCCAGCCATTCCTAAACGCCGTCCTCCCCTTGACCCACTCATTGAGGACTGGCTTGAAAAAGAGCCAAGGACGCTCGCCAACATCTGTCTTAGGGCGTCCACTCATGACCACCCTCCAAAAATCCAACGCCTCCTCCATTACTTCATGGTGACCTATGTCCGTCCCCGCCTTGAGGAAACCAACCACACCAACCCCCCATTCATGGGGCCCGGCATTATTCATGAAGCCTTTGGTGGGACTGTGGACGAGCTCGCAAAGCTCCTTCCCGACGTAATGGAGTTCATTGTGGCTCCTGCGGGCTCCGTCCCTTCCCAGAAGCGCAAACGGGCCTCCTCTCCTCCTTCTCCAAAGCTCCAACTCAAAGGTCCTTCCTCCTCCTCCCAAGTAACACCAATCCCTTCCTCCCCTCCTCCCGCCCCAAAAAGACGCTTGAAGACGTCTGCCGAGTTCGAGGGCGTGACTGAACAAGAAATGGCCGCCATCCGCCTCTCTGAGCTCCAGCTTGAAAAAGAGGAGAAGGTTCGCCAGGAGCAAGCTGAAAAGGACGCCGTGGAGAAGGCGATCCACGAGAGCCTGAAGGCCGTTCCTCAACTCCCTCCTCCTCCCCAAAGGGTAGAGGACGCTCCCACGGTCCAGGCCAAGGACGCCTCCCCTACGCCTACTACTGAGGATCCGCTGGACGCGGAGATAGAGGCGGACCTCGCTAAGCCATTGCCCAAGGTCCCGGCAAGGAACGCTCCTCAAGTACAGGTCCCGGCCAAGGACGCTGTACCATCTGTTATTACCCTTGAGGACTCTCCCGTCAAGATGCCTCCTCCTCCCTCTGCTCCGCTACAGATCAAGCCCATCTCAGTGGCTCTTCCCAGCACCTCATCTGCCCCCTCCATCTGAACCAAGATAAGAACTCCTACTCCCTCTCCTCCCAGAGCTTCAACTCCCCCTCCTCCGCCAGCTCAGGCCGTCGAGGAAAATACTCAAGTCCAGGGGACGGCTTCTGTTGAAGTCCCCATCGAGTCCTTGGCAAGGACTCCAGCAGTGGACGCGCCTCCAACAGATCAGGCGTCCGCTGCTGAGGACACAGATATGGTCGAGTTCCAGGAACAAAGGGACGAGGCCTCTGATGAAGAAGAAGCTCCTCTGGATGAAGACCATGAGGATGTGGAAGGGGACGGCGACGAACAGGACGCTGGTGATGAGGTTATCATCAGTAATGGCTCTAAGCAGAAACGACTCAAGAAGATTCTGTCCCCGCTCCTGTTCACGTCCCAGTTCCTGGAAGAGAACCAACGTCAGGAGTTCTTGGAACTGCTTGAGTTTCAGGGGTGGACGCATCTCGGCGCCGAGGCCGCAGAAGTTGACCCCGAACAGGTTCTCCGCTTTTACTCTAAATTTGAAATATCCGAAGTAAAAGGGAAGCCTCAAGGGACGTTCGAGATTGATGGGGACGAGTACTCAGTTGCTGAGGGCACCGTCCGAAATATGCTAAGCCTGCGTCCTTCTCCGCCCGATGCCATGCACGACCTTCCCAACAAAAACTTTGGTCGTTTCTCCCAGGAAGAGATCTTCAACAGAATATTCAACGGGAGACAACCAGTTGCTAGGGATAGGGTCGCTCACTGTCTCTCCAAGACGGGCGTCCTTGCGCATCACTTCATTGTGCGCATGGTCGTCCCCCGCCAAGAGAAGAAGTCCATTGTTCAGATCACTGACAATATTCTATTGGACGCTTTCTTGGAACGCAAGCCTATCAACTTGCCTAGGGTCATCTTGGAGCACATGGGCAAGTGCACAGGCGGCAGGCATTCTCTTCCCTTCCCCGGCCTGGTGAAGCAAATTCTGAAGCAGCAAGGACTTTATGCTCCAAAGCAGGAACGTTCCTTTGGTATTCATTGGGACGTTAGGCAAATCACCCTCCCCCCAGTTGGAAAACTAAGGTGTGATGAGCCTCTCCCGTCCGTCAAACGCCAAATGGAGAAGGAACGAAAAGAGGCTGAGAAAAAGGCTAAAGCTGAGAGACGAGCCAAGGCTGCTGCTGAAACTGAGGAAGGAGATCCAGAAGCTGAACATCTCCAAGTAGTTGGGACGCCAGCAGAGGACGTTGCTGATGATGAGGACGAGCTCGATGGTATGAGCGTCCCTGATGAAGCCGAGAAGCACTCTACCAAGTATCTGATGGGTATGATGATCGAGAACCAGTGTATGATGATAGACTTAATCCAGCAGGTTCACGACACCCTCCACACCCACACAGAACTTCTCGAGCGCAACAACGAGCTCCTTGCACAGAACAACTCCCTTCAGGAGCAAAATCTCAAGGCTCTCGGCAAGCGTCCCCGCAAATGATCACATTCCCCCCTCTCTAACCCTGAAACAATTTATCTTTTCTTCTGTTTTTGTTAAGACAATGGGACGTTGTCCCCGTTTTGAAAACCTTGTTGAATGTCTGTAATGAGCGTACTCTATTTCTGATTGAATGTCGTTCATTACTTATGTGATTCCTTTTGTCTAAGCGTTCTTTACTTCAGTTATGACTCTGTGCCTGCATGCTTTTCGACTTGTTCTCCTTTTCGATGATGCCAAAAGGGGGAAGTATAGTTTTGCAGAGATGCGATTGTTTCTAAAGTTATCATAGAAAGCATGTGTTTAGGGGGAATTTCGACCAAGTCCAAAGGACGCTAGTTAAGAACAAAATAGGACGCACTTAAAAGACAGTGTTGCATGCCAACCTAAGCTGAAAAGAAAATCAAGTGTAGTTCTCATGCTAAAAGCTTTACTTCGGTGTGCATTATTTGAAAGAGTTTGTCATCATCAAAAAGGGGGAAATTGTTGGGACGATATTAAGGACGTCAATCGTTAATATCTAAACCCATAATAATCGTCCCTTGTTTTGATAATGACAAACTCACATGTATTTGATAAGTTGTCCAAGTGTTGATCTCAGGTAAAGTCCAGAGGACGTACATGAGCGAAAAGGACAACAAGTAAACAACAGTCCCTAAGCTGTAGGGACGCACGTTACCTGAACTTCCAAAGCTAAACGTAATTGGCAGAGTCCCTGCGCTAGATAGGACGGAGTCCTCATCAAGAAGGGACGCGCGCCAAAATACGGACGAAGTTCAAATTCAAATCAAGGCCGCCCCAACATGATTACATCATCGTCCGGCCTTAGTCCTCAGAAGGAAGCTTCCTTTGTCTGGGCACGTGTAGACAATGCCAAAGACGTCGCTTTCCCAGCGATGGTCCCCTACCCACGCGGAGGCTTCCCAAGCGTCAACAGAGTTGACTTCCTCAAGGAGCTCATCGCACCGTCGATCAAAGACCAAGGCTCCTGCCAAGTCTCAGAGGACGCTAGAGGACAAGAATCACTTGCGCTATAAATACCCTCCCAAGGGCATGCATAGCGTTGGTGGACTTTGAAGACTTTCTCTCAAGCTCTCCCGAAGCACTCAAGAACATGAACGAAGATCGAGAAGATCAAGTGAGCTTGAAGCAAGAGAAAGAAAGTCCAACCACATCAAATCCAAAACAAACCACAAAGAGTTAGAATTGTAGTTTGTCTCTCACAACGTACCGTGAGAAGACGTGAGTGATAGCTTCCTTATAGCTAGAGTGTTAGGTTACTTGTTAGGTTGAAAGGAGTGTTGCTAGTGAGGCTAAGGACGGACGCTTAGCTCAGAGAAGTGTAACGACTCGCCTAAGTTGTAAGGACTCACTCTTAATAAGATAAGGGACGGCTATTGAAAATCCTCCAACGGAGGTAGAGGTTTACCCATAAGACTAGTTGGTCTTAGTGGGGTTCCTCTATAAATACTTGTGTCCACTTATCTTGTATTCTGTTAAGTCTATATTCCGCTGCACTAAAGGACGCCCTTAACTCAGTTAAGGACGCCCTCATTAACTGACTTACGATCCAACACTAGAGTTAAATCTCTCTTCTCAGGTTTTCTTGTCGGTTCTTTCCTGAGTCGTATTTTGAACCGTCTAGGGCTTGGGAATCATGGTATAAATACTCTCTTGTTGTCTTGAGAGAAAAGGAATCAATGAAGCCTATTCCTTTGCCCTAACTTACTTTCCTCTTTAGTGTCTCTTCCTTGTGTCTCTCTCGGGTTGTGAGCCACATCGGTCTCGACCCAAACCCTTGACCAACAAGGGATCGATACGAACCCACACCGGGCCGTATCAGTTGTCCATCCATTCTTTCCTTCTATAAGACAAAATTTAATCTACAATATAACGTGAACACTTCTAGCTTCAAATGTTCTTTTCATATGATAATGAGATAATCATATTGCTTGTAAGCTTTTGTTATCTACGTAAAAATCAAGCTACACGTACTTGTGACTGTGGATGTTGATCTGGAGCCTCCTTTTAAGTGAAAATGTAGATTTCAAGGCCATCCAGAAATGAGTCCAACATAAATGTTTGACCAAGTCGAATAAATTTATGGATCACAAGGTTGTTTTCTGGGATGACTTGTCTATATTAACAGATGTAACTCAAATTTGTATATGAGAAACAATATATCAATCAAGTGACTAGATGTACTAGTATGGTTGCATATAGTGGACTACTTGGTCAAATTCCATGGCCATGGGATGGGCCCATGACTGGATTGAGAATTTCAGCCTGCCCTAAGGTTATGACTGTGGCCTGGCGAACTGTACAATCATACATCACTGTGATCAGTTTTGTTCTGTGATCAGTTTTGTTCTGTGAGCAACAAGCTTGAATCAATCACGGAATTGAATTACCATTTAATATTTTCGGTAATTTTCAGACACCATAATCATTCAAGAAGAACGGTCTTTATTCCTTTTGGAAGCAAAGAAAACACAAGATACAAACAAAATAGGGAGGGAAGATACAACTTTTTTTTAAAAGAGGGAACTTTTTTGGTCATTTTTAAATTTATTTGTGATATATTTGGAAATTAGTTACATAGCTGCTAAACATCACACTTAATTTTCCATCTCCTTCACACTTTTCCAATCTTTTTACTATAATACCCTTAAAACTAATTTTGAAAAACTTAAACAAAATCTAAGAACTACCTTCAATTACAAGAATGTACTTAAGCAAAATCTACATACTACATCCAACGAGATATTTACTTTACAAAAATTGAACCCATCAAATCCTTTTTTTCTACATTAAACAATATTTTCAATAAACAAATATTTAATCTTATGATATATAATTAATACAAAGCTATATAATGATTTTTTCTCCTTTTTTAAAAACTCTAATCTATATAATGGTTTTTTCTACTATTACAAAGACTCTAATAAGTTTAAAAATAAATGGTAAAAATGATTTCATAATAATAAAAGTGTGTCATCTATAGCATCTTCAAAAAAATGGTTTATTTTTATATATACAACACTATATAAAGTTTCTTTTTATTTTTAATCTTATATAGTATGATAATTTTTGATTTTTTTATAAATAATTTCGTAATAATAAATGGTAAAAAAATATTAAAAGAAATGAAAGACTAGAATAAGGGATATTTAGATTGAGATTAGTTATTTTTTTCCTTTTAAAGCCGATTGAGATTTATTAAGGTAGTGAATCCAACAAAATATCTTAATACATAAGGCTTTTTATTTTTATTAATTGTTCTTTAAAAAGGTTATTAAGGTAATTTTAAATGTGATGTATAGTAAAAGCGTGTGATGTATAGCATCTCCCATTAGTTATTGACAAAAGTAAAGAAGACAAAATTAACAACCTAGCCAGGAAAACAACTCTGCCATTCTCCCTTCATCACTCCCCTACCCCCTCTATTCTTTAACCAAATGACGGGGGTATCCAATGCCATAATTTGTTTATTTATTTATTATTCTAACCCACATTTTAAGAAAAAAAAACATCAAGCAATTAAAAGTAGAGAAAAAAAAAACAAGTTATCCAAAAATAAAGGTGCCATTATTACAATATGCTTATTTGGAATTATTCGGAATGAAAAGGAGGAATTATTCGGAATGATTGGTAAGGTTTATTCATTTAGCAAAAGCTTCAGTTGTGCATATCATATGATTATCGTGTATTATAAGCGGCATGTTATAATATTCTCGGTCAAAACTAGTTTTTTGATGGAACGGTCAAAACTAGAAGTATGAAATAAAAAGAGCTAAAATTGGGCGCCAAATGTAAAAGGAAAATGAATACAAAAGTTTCCCACGTTTTTTGATCCTAGCTAGAAAGTTTTGGCTTTGATCCAGGACTTCGATGCTAGTATTGACTAGGGCAAGCATTCCCTTGTTGGCATGAACTTAAAGTATGGGAATATGAAACCATGCATAAAGTTGATAAATATTTATAGTGTTATAAGATAGCAAATGTGTTTGTTTAAGAAGAACAACAACATTTACCCAATGTTTTTTTTAAGAACGAGAGACAATATTATGCGATCATAAAGGGGTGAGTAAATGAGTTTTTTTTAACGGATTTTCTATTACGTGACTTAAGGCACATTATAAGCAAAGCAACTAGTAATAGAAAGATTGATAAATCTTAAGTTTTGGGTTTTTTAATTTTTTGAATGACAGGTTCATTATTTACCCTTTAGGGTTTTAGGTTTTGTATTTGATACAGTTAGCATGTGATCTTAGGTCACACAATAAAAAAACCGTTTTTTAACATACGGTGAAACTTTCAAAT
The DNA here is from genome assembly GCA_934048045.1 of Polygonum aviculare. NCBI lineage: Eukaryota > Viridiplantae > Streptophyta > Magnoliopsida > Caryophyllales > Polygonaceae > Polygonum > Polygonum aviculare. Next base: position 18,991,957 of record OW204025.1, on the reverse strand, counting down.
AATTTTACATCCAATATTTTTTTCATCTTGACTACTATACACTAAAACTAAGCTTCTATACATATTCTTACACTCCATGTGAAATTATTTCACGTGAATAACTTCCCACCTCGATCTTAATCACATTATGACCGGTTATTTTGGTTTTTTTTCCCGGTTCTAATTTGAGCCAATTTTTAAATAAGGAAATCGAGGTCAAGATATCCATTGGACCCAAATCACGAACGTGGCTCGGATCCAATGACCATTGTTTTTTAAAAAAAAAAGTGAATCGATGATTATTAACCGAAAAACTACTAGTTTACCAGCTCTGTGAAATAACGAACCAAAAACGAAATTGGAGCCAATTCTTCTAAATAGGTCCCGTCGGTTCGATTCTCATACCCGACGGTTTTTTTACGATTCGATTCTGATTGGGTTTTATATTAGCCTAAGTAAGAAATTAAGAAGAGTAAAAGAAAACCAAACAAAATAAAAACGTACGTAAAAAGGGAATAAAATGGTGAAGAGAGAAATGAAAGAAATGCGCCCAAGAATCATGGCTTGGTCTTCCAAGCCATATGGGCGTCACGCAGTGACGAATCTAGGGGGGGCATGAGGGGGGCCGTGCCCCCCTCCCGTCGGGTTAATTTTCGGTATATATATATAATTTTTGATTAAATATTAATATATTTTAATTAAATTTGTATTAATATGACATGAAAATCAACTAGTCTAGATGGTTTTTTGCTTAATTTTGGTTTAACTTCACCAAGGTTCAAATCCCCATAGCACCATTTTGTTTTTTTATTCAAATTTTTTTGGTATAAGAGCTTTTTTATTCAAATTTAATGCATTTCTCTCAAAGTTTTGTTTATAAACTAGCTATTTACTGCATAAATTAGATTTCATACATATAGTAATTTTTTTTTTGAAAAACAAGTACCTATTTTATTACTATTTAAGAGTATTGAGTAGCTAAATTTATCGGTTATTCTTAAATCATTGAATCTCGTACACGAGTTGGGCGGCTGTGCCCCCCCTTTAAATCCGTTCTGCGTTCGTCACGTGCTCTATTACCCAGTGCGTACGCTATCATGGATCAGTTTACTCAGATGCATCCTCCTATGCCCTGTGGCTGTGGCTGTGGCTGTGGCTGTGGCTGTGGCTGTGCCCGTTCAGAAGAGGATCGGATTCAAAGTGGGGTCCATTTATATTTATTAATATTTACACACAACAAAAAAACGGTCCCCGAAATCGATCAGAATTTTTGGGCAGAAGGAGATTGCCCCAAAATGGTCTACTATTCACCGTCGGTCATAAACCGCCGTGTAACACCGTACCGCCGGAGATATATATAAATATGTGTGCGCTTTTTGAGGGTATATATACGTACGTCATCTCTCGTCATTTTGTCTCACCCACACACAGATACACAGATACATGTGTATGTTGATGTGAGAGCCTTTTTGTTGTTACGTGCACATGATTGCTTGTGGGTCTTACAATACTCACGTATCACTCATCTTGGACATGAGCATCATCCATCGTATCATTAATCCTATGTACGTTACATAATCATTCATTCATTTGTCATTTCGATCCGGTGTTTGAGGCTTGGATTAGCTTCCAATTTGGGAGTACTTTATGTTCCAGAAAGCTTGTTTCATACTTACATGACTTAAGATTTAAGTCTACCAATATTATTAGTATAATTTATTTTTTTGGTTGAATATTATTATAATTTAATTGGTGTTACATATTACAGAATAAATATATTAAAATTTTAAAATAATAGACCTGATGTTTAACATTGTATTCGAGTAGGTAATTAGTCAAGTGCTCAAAATTTTGGAGTATTCGAACATCTAGTATGTCCAAATGTGAAATGTCTAATTATTAACCCTTTAAAAGTAGTATGTAGAGGTTTTCAACTCGAATCTGATAATGTATGGATATTGATCTTAATCAAACCTGCAACTTAAAACATTTTTATATACGGATTTTCCCATGGGTTTAGGTATGTTACCCCCGTCTCTTGGTCCATTGGAATTTAATAAGAGGAGAATTTTATTTATTTTTTTATTGATTTCCCCCCCCCTAGAGCTTAAACCTTTACCATTGAAGTTTAGTTTTCAAAATCAGTATGATTCTCTTCTGAGGATATTGATTGCAAGACCATGTCTATATATGGTAGTTATGGTTTGACCACTAATTAATCAGAATAGTTATTTACATTACATTTAGCATCTATGCAAAATCAGCATTTGCACTAGCTACGTACGTACTATGTGCAAGATTTTCTTTGTTCGACCGATTAAACATATACTCGCGCGCCCAAGCTTTAATTAGCTTAAGGTCAAATCACCATGCTCAAGAGTCAAGACTATCTTGATTTAAATGTACTTGTGCGCGATTATTTTAATAAAACCAATCGGATTAAACAACCTCTAAACCAGTAAGATTCAAAAATCAACACGAACTGGCATAAACATTCAACTAACACGACTATATTGACTTTTTTTTTTCTTTTGATTATCTGCATAATTAACAAAACACGTACTATAACAAGGACAGATTACCAACATGCATATCGTATGTATTGGAGGGTCGTGACATACTGACATTCATATACACAACTTTTGAACGTACCCTTTGCAAACTTATTACCGGAACCGGAGTATGTATACACAAAAATCTCGTAAGTGGTGAAGCTTAATTAATTACTCTTTTAATGATTGCTTAATTTAATACTCCACATCTGAACGATTTGGCAATGCCCAATGAGGATGAATCCTTGAATTTAGTAAAATGAACTTTCCCTAGAAGATGTGTTATGCTTAGGAAAAGCCGTGTTGTACTGACTTTTGGTGGAATACCTCAGTTGTTAATTTTCAGCACTAACTTAATTTAGCGTCAGATCATTAAATCAATAACTTAATTCATACTCTCATTGATGCTCTCTTACACTAATTAATACTCCCTCCGTCCCAAATTGTTTGTCCGTAAAGTACAATTGGCACGGTAATTAACACAAAGTTGAAAAGTTGAATAATTAGGGTATAAAAAGTTTAAAAAGTGATAAAGTTGATGGAAAAGGTGGATAATTGAGGGTAATATATAAGATTGAATGAGGGTAATTTTGTAATTTTATAGGAAAAAGTGATAAAGGTGATGGAAAAGTTGGATAATGAGGGTAATATATGAGGTTGAATAAGGGTAATATGGTAAGAAAAGTGTGATATAAATGGAAAGTTGTAGAAGATGGACAAACTTTTTGGGACAACCGAAATGGAAAGATGGACAAACATTATGGGACGGAGGGAGTACTTCCGTTTTCGGGCTGGGCTCATTTTGGGCCAATGTAGTAACTTGAGCACGAATTATACGAGGCCCATTCCACATATGGTACTAGAAAATGGTAATTTCGTAAACAACGCTGAGTTTAATTTTGAGCCGACAGTCGAGTACCGAGTGTCAAACGTCGACGTAAAATTAGCTAATGCAAGTGGGCCACACAATTTTCACAGTACAAGTGGTCCCCACCATTTATCCCTTTTTATTCCGTGTCCTTTAAAATCGAAAAAAGAAAATACAGCTGTTCCTGCCCACTTTATATATCATCACTGACGCTTATACACACCTACTAATTAGTCTATGCAAATCACTAATTACTCGTGCCTTAATCCTCCTCGTAGCCCTTAATGAACCTCGAGCTAATTGCCCTACGCTACGAGTCAGTAGTACCAGGCTCGGTCTATCGTTCATACCCACCACACGATCTACCTGTACAGACACGTGTCGAACATCGAACCACACCTCACAAACCGAAGCTGATCTGTAACACACTGGACGATTCCTCTAAATAGGGGTTGCTTACCTGGCAGCTAGGCATGGGGATTCGCCCTGTCATCATTCCCCGCCGTTAACCCAACTCCGTCAGAATCTTAAGGGCATCCACTATGGAGACTAGCATACAAGATTTCTTAAATTGCTTTTTCCTTTTCTCTCTCTTTCCTATTAGTTGGAGAAAAAAATTGGCAGAAAAATGTGTCAGATTGCATTTCTACTGCAAGAGATTTGTGACACAAATTAGAAATATTACTCTGACAAAATCCTGACATTTTTTGATTTTTTATTTTCTTAAAAATGTTAAGAAACCTCCCTAGTCTCCATTGTGGATGCTCTAAGGCAGCAGGGGTTGAGGGGCGTCAGGATTCGCCGTTAATTGCTTAGTTGGATGCCACTGCTTACACTTAGTGCCTTCTAAGTGGTCCAGCTGGCACGTCTCTCTACGCACATGGCCTGCTGCTTCTGCCGAGACTGCCTCCTCCTCTATTTACCCTTTACTTCTCTTATTTACACATATTCAGCCATCTGTTCAATTATTTACTCCCAAATATTCAATTCTTGTGACATGTGGTCGTGGACGTGGCGATGAATCGATGACGAGGGCATATACGTCATTTAACAAAGGGCTCGCGGTAAAAGTGTGAACCTTAATTAATTTGAGGCCCGTAAAAATGGGAAAATTATATGCGTTTGGTTTCCCTTGTGATTTTAATGCGCAGCTGAGTAAACAGGACTGGGGCAACTGAGGGCGTATTTGTTAAGCTTTTTTTCATTGAAAAATTAGTGTAATAAGGTCGTTTTTAATATGCAAAAAAAAAAAAAAAAAAAAAAAAAAAAAAGTGTTACTTTTTTCGACCAAAAAAAAAAAAAATATGCAAAAAAAAAAATATGGGCTACACTACAAGTTCGTGGGTCCCGGTGTTCGAATTGGACCCACATGGGCCACATCACATTTGTAACCCACAATCTTTTTTGGGGGGGTTAAAATGTTAGAGTACGGTAAAAAATGTTGCAACATTGAATAGCATGAAAACATACTTTTCTAATGATGTTTTTCTTTTGGAAAGTTGGAAGCAACGAGGAACCAAAAATTTAATGTGTAAGACAATAGTACAAGTCACAAGTTTACAATTAAGAGAACAAATTTATCTTTGATAACGTAATTACGTGCTTGGCTATATCAATTTCCATTACTTCGTATAAATTAAACATACATGGCACAAGAGATGAAAACACATCTTACTTGAGATGTGAAAAAAAAACTAATACTCCCTCCGTTTCAATAAACATGTCGTTTTAGCTCTAAAATTTTGTTTCAAAATACATGTCGTTTTACATTTTTGGGCATTTACTTTACAGATTTACCCTTATAATCATTAGCAGTTTATTAGTAGTGGTTTTCAAGAAAGTAAAAAAGTGAGGTAATAATTAGGGGTATAATAGTCCATTTAATAACTTCCTTAATATATGTGCAAATGGTTAAAACGACATGTTTATTGAAACGGAGGGAGTATCTATTACTCTGGAAAGGAAATTGGGCTTTAGTTATGCCATGAAAATACTATATTCCGCATTTGACAATTGAGCTAACAAATTATATTCTAATCACTTTTATAATTATGTATGTGTCAATTACATTGATGAGTGCGCTAATGACATGTCTTTGACGATGGTCACTTGGCTAATAATTCTAGCCAAGATTCACATATTAGTTTATACAGGGAATGATGCAATATGCAAGATTTGAGTGCTTGCTAATTGTAGAATACGATTTCAAATATTAAAACTTATCTTTATCATTGTAAGTTAATACAGTACAGTAATATTTTTTTGGCGAATTAGCACGAATGCCCCAAGATAAGTTGATAATATAGAATTTACCCTTGTTTATGTTAAATGGCAACCAATGCCCTTTTGGGTCCTTTTTGCTAATAAAATCTGTATATTTTTTGTTTTCTTTTAAATTAACAAAAATAGCTGAAATTAATTTTCAAGAAAATAAATGTAATTATTAAAAGCAGTAATTAAAGGTCCTAGAGAAAATAAAACATAATGAATTATCACTTAAAAGTAAACTAAATCAGAATAAACAACATCAAAAAAAATTGAAGTACATCCAATTTATGAACTCAAATCTTGTATCTATTTTATCTCCTATCAACAACTACATCAACCAATCGTACAAACACAACTTCATAAACATAAGCTACTGCATCAACTTCCTTCTTAGAATTGCTATTAGAAAAACAATAATAAAAAACTGAAAATGTCTCTTTGATTCTTTGTTCAATGTTCATGGTTGAAATGGGAAAACCTAATTCTTTAGACTATAGATTTATAACGTTGCATTTGTGTCATGCTTTATAGAATTTGTCGATCATTTCCATCTCTGTTGCTTTCCCCACCACCATCATCTCCGATTCTCTGCTAATGAAGCTCCAACTCCTCCAAACTTTACTATTTTGGAGTGGGGAGAGAGATGGAGATGGAACCTTTGGCTGACTACTTCAAGTGCCCAATTTTGCTCGAGATAAAGTCCGACCTGGTCACGCTCCTGAACCACCCTAGTCTCATTTCCAGCCACGCCCTCCGAAGCCTCGATCATCTCCAACTCCGACCCCACCCGCTGTCGCCGGAGACTCGCCGAATTGGGCGCCGTCATCCGCTCCGTCGAATCCGACGATCCCTGCCTCCAAGAGACGGCCCTCTCCCTCCTTAAGAGAAAACCCTCAATTCGAAACTCCTCTCATCTGGAGGTGCTGGCCGGCGTGTGTAGGAGGCGGCTAGGTTGGGGCGGCGGAGACGTCGATGGTGACGTGGAAGAGGGACTCGGCGGCGGGGTGGATGAGGGAGAGAGAAGCCTGTGTATAGGCAGCGCTGTCATGTCGGACGGGATAGACATGGAAGGATGGGGGAGGTGCGCATGGGGACATCAGCAAACATTGTCAAATAGGGCTTTATTGCGACGTCTCCGGATACACCATAGGAGCACCACACAAAATTCAAGCTCATATTGGGTGCAATATGTCCTTACTGTGTCACAAAATTGAATTAGAGTGGCATGTGCCTTTGCTCTATTGAACCGGAGAAAGAGCTGCTGCCATATCGAGTGGTTGTGCCATTGCTCCATTAAATTAGAGTGGTTGTTCTGATAAAAAAAATTATATTAGAGTGATTGTGCCATTGTTTTTGATTTTCCTATAATAATTTCTTTTTCAATTAACTAATTTTTAAATAAAACACATAAATAGGGAAGTGGGTATCGTTACAGTTAAATTTGGGCATCCATGCTAATTGAAAATCACTTGTGGTATTTTTACCTTTTTGAACTTACTCTAGGGCATGTGTTACCATTAACACTATTTTTTTTGACTTCTTATTATTAATTGGTGTGTTTTTATAATATAATTTTAAAATTACATCTGTCATATATTGTACTAAATCTTTTTTTTTTGGTCAGAAACGAGAGAGACATGCTCTCAATTTATTAAGGGGGGAAAGTAGCCGAAATTACACGGGGGCAAGCAGTGCCCCTAAAATCATAAGACAAAACATCAGTAACAACATCCGGAGATTCAGAGAAACAATGCAGACCCAATGGCAGGTCGTGAGCAAGGGAAGCAAGGCGGTCGGCAACTTTGTTGGCTTCCCGAAAGATGTGTCGAGACCGGACAACCCAGTCTCTACTGAGAAAGCTCTGGCACGCTCGTACCAGGCTCGCAAGCGGGTGTGAGGGATGGGTGGGCTTCTTGATCAAATCAATAGCCAACTTTGAGTCGGCTTCCAAGACGACTCTACGAAAACCGGAATCCCAGGCCAGTTGAAGGCCGGTCAACAGACCATGGAGCTCGGCCGCTGGCACCGAGCAGGAGCCAATATTCAGGGCAAAACCAGCGAGCCATTCACCATCAGGGCCCCTAATAGCACCCCCAGCTGTGGCGTTCTTGAGAGCTCCCCCAACGGAGCCGTCAGTGTTGACCTTAATCCAGTCGGCCTCGGGCCTCTCCCATCTGATCATCTTCTCAATCCGGTCGCCCACTCTCGATTTGTCTTCTTCTCTGGCGATGGCGTCTTTCATCTCCTTCACATAGTGGAGGAGGAAGCCCCGCCGATCAACAATCTCGACAGGGGAACGGAAGACAGCGTTGTTTCTCCACTTCCAAAGCCACCAGAGGGTCGCCGCAAAAAGCACGTCAGGGGAATCGGAGCCACCTAACTCGAAGTCGCCTTGGAGATTTCTAAGGGCCCAATCAAGGGGCTCGAGATTGAAGAAGTCGGCGTGGCGGGAGTTCGGGAGAAGGGACTGCCAGAGGCTTCTCGCGATCGGGCAGTCGCGAAGGAGGTGCAGAAGGGTCTCCGGGCGGCCCGGGCAGCGGTGGCAGTCGGCGCTAGAGGCAAGGTGGCGCCTGGCCCTTTCAGCGTTAGTGAGGACCCTGCCCTTGGCTGCAAGCCACAGGAAGCATCGGATTCTCTCACTTACATGCAGTTTCCAGATAAGGGTAAAGAGGCGGCATGTCAATGGCTGGGGGGGAGGTTGACGAAGGCTTCGGGCGAGGTAATAAGCAGAGGACACCGTGTACTCACCGTTGGAGGCGAGGGCCCAGCTGATGGCATCCTCCGAGTCATGGCCGTCCCTGATTTGTATTGCCGCAATTTTCAGAAGAGTGGTCGGTTGGAGGGCGCTCGCGAACAAGTTCCAATTCCAGCCATGTCCCTGTCGCCAGAAATTGGAGACGGGGTCGCCGGAGGGAGCGGTCTGAATGGGACCGCAGGCCAGTTCTCTGAGAGGTTGGTTCGTGGCCCAAGCGTCCTCCCAGAATCGGGTTTGTTTACCATCGCCGATGTTCCATTTGATCCCCTTCGAGATAATCGAGTTGATGCTCCAGCTAATGCCCTTCCAAATTGTGGAGGGGCGACACCGATTCGTCTTGATGGCCAGCCCATGCTCCACCCTAAGTTTGTATTTCGCCGAGAGGAGCTCCCCCCAAATCCCTCCCTGCCCCATGATAAGCCTCCAACCAAGCTTTCCAAGAAGGGCCAAATTCATATCACTAGCGGCCCTAACACCGAGGCCACCAGACTTTTTAGGGAGACATATTTCCGACCAAGGCACCAGGTGGAGTTTTTTAGAGCCATTCACACTCCCCCATATGAAGCCCCTAGTAAGCCGATCAATATCCTTGCACACCGAGTCGGGAAGTTGAAGCGAATTCATGGCATAGTAAGGCATGGCCGAGAGGGTCGACTTAGCCAGGGTGAGACGACCAGCCATGCTAAGCGTCCTGCCCTTCCACGCCGCTAGGTGAGTCTTCATCTTGCTCAAGATGTCGGCGAAAGTGGCTTTAGACATTCTTTCATGAAGGACGGGAACTTCAAGGTAACGTTGGAGGTTCCGCGTGACGTCAAACCCCGCGATGTCTTCGATTTTGCTTGCAAGATCCCTATTGACATTTTTTGAAACAAAGATTCTCGACTTGGCCGCGCTGACTTTCTGCCTAGAGGAGGTTCAAAAGAGATCGAGCACCTTCTTGATGTTTCTCATCTGGCACGGGGAGGCTTCCTCCATGAGGATGATATCGTGCGCGAAAAACAAATGGGAGAGGGGGGGAGCTCCTCTGCATAAACGATTGGGCTTCCATCTCCCCGCGTCAACTTCATCCTGGATGAGATGGCTCAGCCTTTCGATGCAGAGAACGAAGAGGTACGGGGAGATGGGATCGCCTTGCCGGACCCCCCGCATTGGATTGAAACTGGTTGTCATCTCTCCATTCCAGAGAACTCTCATGGAGGACGAGGAGATGCACTCCATGATCCAGGCGACCCAGTTCCCGTTGAGGCCAGCTGCATGGAGGGTGTCTTGAATAAAGTCCCACCTCACCTTGTCAAAAGCCTTCTCGAGATCGAGCTTTAAGAGCATCCATTTCCTTCCGCTTCTTTTAAGGCGCATCGAGTGTATGGTTTCCTGGAGGATAACGACGTTATCCGTGATAACTCTCCCGGGGAGGAAGCTGTTTTGAGTGGGACCGATTAGATTATTCATCACCGGTTGTAGCCTGTTTGCGAGAGCCTTTGTAATGATCTTGTAGGCGACGTTGCACAAGCTTATCGGGCGGAACTGCGAAAGGCTTTCAGGGGCTGCGACCTTCGGAATGAGAGAGATGAGAGTGTCGTTGGCGCCTTGGGGGAGCTTCCTAGAGTGGAGAAATTCCCGAACCCAAGCACAAACCTTTCCCCCAACTCTGTTCCAGCACGTCTTGTAGAAGATCGGCTGAAACCCGTCCATACCGGGTGCCTTGTAGGAGCCCATATCACGGAGAGCTTTCCAGATTTCCGCATCGGTGACCGGGGCGTTGAGAGATGCCAGGTCCGACTGATGTAGCGCTGGGAAACGATGGCTCGGGAGCGGGGTAAAGCCTCTTTCGGAATCATGCAAGGCATAGAGATTGGAGAAGTAGGACACTGCAGCGGATTCCAACTCCTTCGGGTCAGAGACCCACCTGTCGTCGTTGATTTTCAGGGCGGCTATGTGGTTATGGCGTCTCCGGACGATGGTGCTGAGGTGGAAAAAAGATGGGTTCCGGTCTCCCAGCCTAAGCCAATCTTGGCGCGCTTTTTGAAACCAGAGGACCTCTTCTTGGGCAAGGAGGGAGTCCATCTCAGCTCTAAGGTTGCTCTCGAGCTGTAGCAGAGTGTTACAAGGCCTGTGCTCCAAAGCTTTTTGAACTCCAATGAGACGGTTGGCCACCTTGGCTTTGTTAAAGTGTATATTTCCAAAAGTGGACCTATTCCAAAGAAGGAGAGTCTCCTTGAGGCAACTCAACGCTTGGGGGAGATCAAGAGCGTCATTCCAATGACTATCAACATGGCTGTGAAAGGCGGGGTGTTCGATCCACGCCGCCTCGAAGCGGAAGGGGCGTCTCGATCTGTCTTTGCTGGCATCGTTGGAGAGGGTGAGAAGGAGGGGGTTGTGGTCCGAGGAGAGAGCAGGGAGATGCTTAAATCTCGCCTCTTCCCACCTCAACCGGCCTTGGCTATTCACGAAGACGCGATCCAGTCGTTTGGCAACGTGAGTATCCTCAAAGATACCTCTACTCCAGGTGAACTTAGGGCCCGAGAAACCAAGGTCGAGAAGCTCAAGTTTTTGTATCCAAGAAGCGAAAACGTCGGTATCCTCCGAGAGAACACTCGTCCCACCCATTCTTTCCTCCAAGGAGAGGATGCAGTTGAAGTCTCCTCCTATGAAGAGAGGGGCGTTGACCGCAGCCGCTTCCTTCTCTAGATCAGACCAAAAGCAAATTCTTCTGCTGGCAGACGGTGGGGCGTAGACGAAGATGAAGTGGGTCTCGGTCTTGTTCAGGGACGTTCTGACGTGAACGAAGTTTCTGTTTTGGCTGAGGATGTCCACATCGAGCACCTCTTTCCTCCAGAGTACCCAAATCCCTCCACTAAAACCCTCCGCCTCGACTCTGTGGTGCCCGGAGAATTTTAGTTTGGAGCAGACTTTATTAGCGTTGTCCCCAGAAACGCGTGGTTCCATAAGGGCCAAAAGATCAACCTTGTTCTTTTTGAGAAAGTATTTAATAGCGCACCGGAAACCGGGGCTTCCGGCTCCTCTAACATTCCATATAAGACAACTCATCATGGAAAAACAGGGGGGGGAGGAGAAGTTAAGCCCTCGGAGGGCCTTCGGCAGGCTGTTCGGCCTCGCCATCCTGCATCACGGCGTCCTCTTGAGTCGGTATGGGAACCTGTGGAGTCCCGACGGCTTGGGCGGTAGCATCAGGCAACGCTAAGCCTCCTTCCCTTGGGACCGGGGCGGGGGGGTTAGGGAGGCTGAACTCTGGAAGCGGATCGGCGGGTGGTGCGAGACCCACTCCTTGGGGCGGCTTGTTAGAGGGGCCGACGTTCTCGGGGTGAGGCTGGTTGGTCTGGGCAAGGTCTTTGTTTTGAGGGGCTGACAGTGGGGCGGTGTTTTGGGCTTCCATGGTAGTGGTTTGGGCAAGAATGTCTTCGTTGGGCCTTGGGCGTTTGCTAGGCCCATTTTTCTTCTCCAGAATGTTCTCAAGAATAACTCCTAGGGTAATGGCCTCTTGCCTGCTTGAGTGAGATGGGCTGCCGGTTTTCCTTGCCCCGTTTGACTTCTTTCTTCTGTTTTTTGCCTCCTGCGCCGTCTGAGAGATGACAGGCTGTTTCGTCGAAAAGGTATGAGTTTGACTCTTTGTAGCAGCTGAAATGGATTCCAAGGTTTCCTTAAATCCCGACAAATCAATGCTTTTGTCTTTGTCTTCATCAACGTTCAAATTGGATGGGCCCACCTGGTCATTTTCGAGAGACGAGAACCTGTTGGTCGGGGCTTTCTGCAGTTCCTGGGTCTTGTCAGCCGCCTTCTCGACGGTTCTACGTCTAGGGTTTCTTGGTTTGTGCGTCACGACCATCCATGGCCCAAAGTGACCGTTGACGCTTGATGGTTCCGCCGGAGACGATGGGGGGTTGCTCGGCGATGACGGAGCGGCGGTTTCAGGCTGGGGAGACGCTTTGTCCTGCGCCGGAGATATAACAGGGCCCTCCGCTGGGGCCTGACCGCCACCGCCGACGGAGCAAGCGTCCACCGTGTGCCCATATCTTCCGCATCCAAAGCATATTTCAGAGAGGCCCTCGTACTCCACGCACACCATCTCGTCATAAACTAGAATGCCGCCGTTAAGGTGCTTGCGGAGATCGAGCTCGATGCAAACCCTTGCGAATTTCCCCCTAGAGGCCTGGAGGGTGTTCTTATCAACTCGGAGGGGCCGACCTATGGCCGAAGCGATGCCGAGGATGATGCCTTCTTCGTACAGTTCCATAGGGAGGTTGGAGAGTCTCACCCATGTGCAAACCGACGTGATCTCTTCTTTCAAGGGGTTGAATCCTGGCTTCCATGGCCTCACCATTAGGCTTTGCCCAAAGATGTTCCATGGGCCTCCGACGACGGCTGTCCAATAGTCTTGCTCTAAGTCGAATCTGACCACTGAGAAGTTGTTGAGGAGGTCTACTATCACCATTCTACCTACTGGGCGCCACATGTCTTCAAGCCTCCTCTTGAGAGCAGCATAGGAGATTGGTTTGCCTAGAAGCTTTATGATGACCGACGTGCTCCACGCTCTGGCCAGGGAAGCAAGGATTTCCGGGGCTATGGTGACTGAGGGGACGCCCTTCTCACCAAAAGGGTAGGTAATAAGCACTTTGGATTGGAGCGGCGCATCATCAACGACTGTCCTTTGCTGCGAAGAGTCTCCTTGGGTCAGCATGTCCTTGAAGGAAAGGGGGTGGTTGGGGAGAGCAGCTTGGGTTTGGCTGGGTCGGACGTCGTCCATTTGGGCGTCGTTGGTTTGCGAGGGTGGCTGGGGGGGATCAGGAGGGGAGGGTTGCTGGGCAGGAGATGATTGGTAGTTTGTAATTGGCTTTCATGTTGCATGTTAGTATATCTAAGTTGTTACCATAATCACTTATGATGATCGAATTATTACCGTAAACGTTAATTTACAAATCAGGATAGTTAGTTGTATTTTTTAAAAACAGTTTATCTATTGTGTGTCCAAAGACACATTATATTATAAATATACTAAAGAAGGAAACTAATCCCCAAAGAGGAAATAATGAATCCGTCAAAAAATAAAATAAAAGATCATAAATCGTACTTAAGATTTATCAAATCGTTTTTATACTTGTATCTTATGGTGTTCTCTTAGGACACATAACATGATAACCGTTTTCAAACAAAAGAGATTGTGATTTAATCTGAATTTCAACAAACTTAAACAAACAACATATGTAGATTAATTACAACTTTGTATGCATGGACCTGATGAAAACGATTGAACGGGGCTAAACCTCCAATTATATATGCATCATCAATGATCGCATAATTTGCATTCAGATATCTAGTCGAGTGCGTAAACCTTAAAGCGTGGTACCTAAAGGTCATTGATATGATTCATATCTCATAGACAACGTCCTTAACCATAAATGATCACGTTATGTATCAGAAGGGGCATAAATTTAGGCGGTAAATAGACCGGATTAAGAGTTCAAAGTAGGTGCATGGTGGGTGTTGAAGGGTTTCTTGAACAAATAAAATTTATATTCAAGACCCCGCTGTGTATAGCGAAGTCAGGATCGTCCACGGGAGTGAGAGTAGTGCTAAGTTTAGTTGAACAAACTACGAAAAGCAAAGAAAACAAGGGCAGAACGACTCAGGATCGACCCAAAGAGGGTCGATCTCGACCCTAGGGGGGTCGATCCTAAGAGTAGAAGAGGTACGAACGCACACAAACACACAAGCAACGGTTCGAACACGACTTAGGGAGTCGGGATCAAAGCAGAAACACGAATTTCAATCAATAAAAGGGCAAATCCTAGGGCTAGGGCTAGCACAACAACAACCATACATGCTTTTGACAAGAATTCACAACTATCATGCCATCTAGATCATAGAAAAGTTAACTTTCGCAAACAATCCAAGTTATTCAATCAACTTTCGCAAATTAAACAACTTTCTACCTACCCTTCAACCTAGGAATATCAACTTTCGCAAATAATCCTATTAGATGTAATCAAGCAACTAACTTTTCACTTTCGCTATAGTTAATCACAAGACATGCCTCAATTTTCACCAAGGATTAAGCACAAGATAGGTTAGATATGATCATCAAGCATTCAAGTCATGAATTCAAGTTTTAAACATGCATGATTGTGTTGGGTTTTTACCCAACCCTAGAACTTAAGAAGACTACTCACACATGGCAAAGAAGAACAAGGAAGAAGAAGAAGAAGACATGATCAAACCAAACTCAAAATCAAATAAAAACCAAAGATCAATCTTACAAACCTTAAACTTGCTCCCCAAGTCTTCTCCCTAGCAAAGCATCCAAAAGTATCCCCAAAGCATGAATTTTTAAAAACTATAGGTTCAACCTCCTTTTATAGACAAAAAGGAGTCCTAATCTAACTAGGAAACACAAACAAAACACCTTCCTAAAATACAAACTAGGAAACTTGCACAAGATATCCGGAATAAGGAATTCGGTCACGCGCGTTCGACCCTCCATAGGGTCGATATCGACCCCTTTAGGGTCGATCCTGAGTGTTGTTTTCTTCAATTTTTTCACATTTCTTCATCCTGGCACGACCCTCTTAGGGTCGATATCGACCCCCCTTAGGGTCGATCCTGAGAGTATATTTCCAGTTTCTTCATACTTGGCTCGAGCTTTGGGTCGGTTTCTTCACTTCTTTTCTTGATTTTGCTTCTCTTTAGCTCTTCTTCTTGACTCTTCCTCTAAGCTTGTCCATCTTCTCTTAGCCTTGCTCCAAACTCGCTCTCAAGCTTCGAAATACCTACAAAACGACACAAAAGCGCGTAGTTTCCGAATCTCAAGGAAATACGAAAACTTATGCAAAAAGACTCAAAAACACAAGAATCAACTACGAAAATCAACTTAAACTAACCTATCTAGACCCTAAAAATCTACCTAAAAACGCGGACATCAGTGGGCGGCCGGGGTGGGATCGTCATGTTTTAGAAAATAACGATTATGAATTCTTACAACTAAAAGAAGTACAGAACATGACGAAAAGGCTCTATAAAGTTCAGTCGGTCTAGTGATGGAGTGATGTTAAACTCCTTAAGGCCCTGTTTGGTATGCTGTTGGAATCGGAATGGAATCAGGAATCGGAATGGAATCAGGAATCGGAATGAACCATTCCTCAGACATGTTGTTTGGTATACTGCCGGAATGAACCATTCCATATAATTTCGGTTTGAAATTATTAAGGTTTAGAGTTCTTAATTATGATTTTAAAGGTTTATAATTATTAGAATTCATAAAATAAGGTTTATAAACTTTAAGATTCAAAATGAAGAATTGCAATGTCTGGAATGGGCGATACCCTCCAATTTCTGCTGGAATCAAATTAGCCTGCAGACTTGGAATGAGTCATTCCAGGGAATGAAATCGATTCCGGATATCTCTCTGCCAAACAGGATACTGGAATCAGTCATTCCTGATTCCCATTCCTCATTCCCAGGGAATCGTACCAAACGGGGCCTAAGTGTAGTTCAAGAGATTCGAGCTTAAATTTATCAAACAGATATTATTATGGATGGATATGCTATTAATGAAGGGATTTAATTAATCCAAGATGAGGTAATTAGACAGCTATACACATCAATTAAGCTTTTTGTATAACCTGAATTCCAATCTTGTAATATACTTATATAACTTATTAAAAAATAATAGACATAGGAGTATTTACTAGCAGATGACCCGTACCTTGTACGGGGGTGTTATTTATTTATTTATTTATTTAGTTCTGTGTAAATTTACTATAACAATTACAGGTATTATCATAAGTATACTTTGTTTTAAAACGACGCTTATTTTTTGGATTATAAAATGACATAATTCTTGTATAATATGATATTTACTTAAATGAGTAAAATATTATGATTATGATTTATAGATTATGACAAAAAATATTTTTTTAAATAAAATGTTTAAAATAGATCTATATATTAATTAAATGTGTATAATTAATGATAAGATAGAGATTTGCATATTTGGATAGAATTATTAATTAAACAACTCAAGTTCTAAGATAGAACTAATATCTTAATTAATTATGTATAAGATTATGATAAAGTCAAGATTTAATAAGATAGATTTTTAAATAAGAGGGGTGATGTGGCGCGATATAGTGGCAGAATTTGCTTCCGCTTTAGTATATAGTAATAGATATTTAATAGGGAGTGGTGTTATAACTAGGGCTAGAGCTTGTTGCATATATATAAATGTTGAAAAATTGAAGAAAAAGTCATACGTGGTGTATTATCTTAATGTGAAGTTGACATCATATTTGTTGCACGCTTGATAGATAGACGAAAGTTAGTATATATGGTGGGAGCTTAATAGTTGGCATGAAAGGCGAAATCCAAGCTAAGCAACAAGGCCATGAAAGCGAGTGACGAGGTTTGCCCTAAACTAAGGGATATAAAATTTAATAACCACATGGTTGCCAATGTTGTGTTATACATATATACATACATAATGTAACATGCCCATTTAGTGTCTCTATCTCTCTGTCTCTCTATTAAGATTGAGTTAAGACAGTATATATACTTATGCACCGTTTGACCACAAATCATCATTAAAACTATGGTTGACACGTGTCATTTCATATTAGCACTCCCCATAATCATCAATCAACCACCATATATATATTACTAGGTCAATACAACATTATATATATGTAATGTATTATGTATGTGTGTTAGTATTGAACAAGAGAGTGACACTTGAACCATACATAGTTTCCCCTAATACATTATTCACATAGATAAACCAAACAGAAAGCATTCATTACAAACAAGATATAGATAACAATTAATTAAAATATTCAAATATAATGATTTTTTCCCCTTCTATAAATAGGCCATGGAATAAAAATTACTTATGATTTTGGGGTTAAAATTGGGAGATAAAAAAAAAATAAGAGGGGAGAGTAGAATGAATGAGAGAAAAACCATAGTCTCGTGAGGCTGCAGGTGGGACTTGGAAGAGAAGAAGAGGAGCTGCACTCAATTAAATTAAATTAAATTAAAAGGTGTCTCTTCTCTCTCTCTCCATTTTCCCCTTCCCCTTTCTCTCTTTCTGCGAACTCAAACCCCTCCCTCTCTCTCTCTCTTTCTCGCCTCCTCTCTCTACAAACAACTTCCTTCTTTCTTCTCCTTCTTGGTTTGTAGAGAGATAGAGATACATAAGTCTTCGCTCGCTCCCTCGCTCGGCTTGACAAGCTTTATAACACTCACATTCCTTGCTTCCTGCTTTCAATTCACGAGATCCCGCTCTCTCTCTCTCTCTTTCCGCTTTCCCCCTCTTTCTCCAGATTCAGACCTCCGCATTGCTCATCAGAGATTCAAGAAAGACAGGCAACCGACACCAGTTGCAGAGATCGGACCAAGAAACACACAAAGAAACATCTCCAGATTGAATTCCTCACACTTCAAGATTCAGTTCGGGAAATGTCGGACTCCAAGAAGTCCCCCTCGGACGATTCCGCCTCCGACGACCTCCCCGATCGCCTCAAGCAAGCCCTAAGCTGCGACGTCAACAAGCCTGATGCCAGGGACTTCGCCCTCGGCTCTCCCGTTTCCCCGCTCCGGCGCCCCGGCGGGCCCTCCACCACCACCACCACCACCAGCTCCTCCAGTTCGTCCGGATCTGTCTCCGGCCGCAACCCCCTCAATTTGGTCCCCAAGGGCCATTCCGGCGAGATCTCGTCCCCCTCCACCGACAGCAATCGAGCCACCACCAGGCCTGGCCACTCCCGTTCGAGCTCCTACGGCTCCATCGGGACCGCCTCCGGACACCATCACTCCGGCGGCGGCGGGGGTTCTGTGAACTCGCCGTCCCCCGCGCAATCGCCGAGCCTTCTCCCGGCCGGAAACATCTGCCCTTCCGGCCGGATCTTGAAGACGGGGATGGCGAGTCGTCAATCGAGGTCCGACGTTCTTGGCACCGGCACGGGGCAGTACGGCCACGGCAGCATTATGCGCGGCGGCCTCGGAGCCCCTAGCGCCGGCAAATCCGGGAGCCCGCTCATCTCTGGCAAATCTGGCGGCGGAGGTCCGTCTGGTGGCGGAGGAGGCTTGGGGTTCGGGAACCTGAGGAGGAATGTGGGGCTCAGCGCTGGGGATTCGGTGAAGAGGGCGATGATGAGCGTGGATCCGGAGGAGGTCAAGAGGATCGCAAATGATCAGTACAAGAAAGGCAGTTTTGCCGAGGCGTTGGGGCTCTATGACAGGGCGATCTCTCTCTCGCCGAGAAACGCCTCTTACCGGAGCAACAGGGCGGCCGCCTTGACGGGCCTTGGCCGGGTGCCCGAGGCCGTCATTGAGTGTCAGGAGGCGATCAGGCTAGAGCCTGTGTACGCTAGGGCTCATCATAGATTGGGATCTTTGCTTGTCAGGTCAGAAACTATCTACATTCTTCTCTCAAGTTGATTTCTAGCAGAGAGTTTCAATTTCTTGGATCTTTGAGTGTTTTGGTGCTTGATTCGTAGTTGTTTTGCTTTGGACATTGTTGGATTTGGATATGGTTGTTAGTTGGTCAGTCTTGCAGATCTTGTGTGTTAAAGATTTGGTATTCGGCTGGCTGTTCCAGTGTCGTTGTATGTGTCTGGGCTTTTCTACTGGTATTTTGATGTAGCAGTGTCAATGGAATAAGCATTCTTCTGACATGTAATGCAAGGTAGTGTCACATTGTTGTTGCTGTTGCTGTAAGTCAATTTCAGTAATGCATAATGCAATTTGAGTTGATTACAGTTTGCTGTTGCTTTCTAGCTAACTGTATCTGCCTTTCTGACCAATGTGCTATGGTTTAGTCCCGTGCTTCTCTGCTCGGTTTCTTGTGTAACTTGCGTACATTTTTTAACTACAATCTTTAGTACAATGAGTGTTGAAATACTTTTCAGCGTTGTTTCTTCCTTAGTAAGAATACGTTTACTTTCTTGACAAAGTAGTTGCATTAATAAAAATACGTGTCGTTGTAAATGTTATGCTAGTTGTCCTTTCACATTCTTTGCTGTTTACCCATGGCTGGATTGTATTGCTGAGGTCCTTTCTTATGCAGGCTCGGGTGTGTTGAGGTCGCCAGGCGACATCTTTGTTATCCGGGGCAATCATCAGATGTGAAGGAGCTGCAAAAGTTGCAGGCAGTGGAGACATATCTCGTCAGGTGCACAGATGCTCGGAAAATGGGAGATTGGAATCGCGCTCTGAGAGAAGCAGAAGGCGCTATTCTTGCAGGAGCTGATTGGTCTCCTCAGGTGAAAATTCTTATGTGGTTATTGTGTAATTTTCATATGCAAGTTTTTGTTTTAACACAGTGGATCCAAGTTTGATGTTGAGCCATTTCTTATAATTCTTTTTTAATTTTAAATGGACAGCTTCACACATGTAGAGCAGAGTCTCTTCTGAAGCTCCAGAAACTCTCTGATGCTTTGCCCATTCTATCAAATACTCCTAATATCCACCCGTCTCCACAATGCTGGTCACAGAGCAAGTTCTTTGGTATGCTTTCTGAAGCTTACCTCTATTATGTTCGAGCTCAAATTGAGATGTCAAGGGGAAGGTGAGTTTAATAGAAAGTCCATCAATTGAGGAATAAGAAGCTTAAGGCTGATTGAGGAGAGTGAAAGTGAATGATGTATATGCATGTTAATCTTGCAGGTTTGATGATGCGATTGCTTTTATTGATCAAGCTGCAAATATTGATCCCCATAGCATTGAAGTCGCGTCATTAGTCAATACCGTGAAACTTGTGGCAAGAGCTCGTACGCGTGGTAATGATCTATATATGTCAGAGAGGTTTACAGAAGCCTGTGCAGCTTATGGAGAAGGGCTTAAGCATGATCCTTCCAATTCTGTTCTGTATTGCAATAGGGCTGCTTGCTGGTTTAAGCTTGGGTTGTGGGATCATTCCCTTGAGGACTGTAATCATGCTCTCCTCATCCAACCTGATTACACCAAGGCAATTCTTCGACGGGCTGCCATATACAGTAAGGTGAAATAGCTCTTTGTAATTGTCATTTCACGTGATTCTCAAGATTTTCTATGATTAATTTTTGTGCCTGTATATATTTTCAAACATGTGAGCTTTTCTTACACAGCTTGAAAAGTGGGCTGAAGCAGTGAGTGATTATGAGGTCTTGAAACGGGCACTTCCTGATGATACTAAGGTTGCTGAATCCTTGTTCCACGCTCAAGTTTCATTGAGGAAATCTCGCGGTGAAGATGTTAGTAACATGAAATTTGGTGGTGAGGTGGAGGAAATTTCAGGTGTTGAGCAGTTCAGAGCAGCAATATCTTTTCCAGGTGAACACTTTCTTACCAAGCTAGTGCTGAGTGGTTAAGCTATCATAGCTGCCTTCATCCTGAATTCTTAATTTGTGAATTCCAGGTGTCTCTGTGGTCCACTTTAAACTCTCTGACAACCCACAGTGCAAGAGTGTGTCTGCAGTCTTGGATGCACTATGTAGTCGCTATCCATCCATCAATTTTCTTAAGGTAGGGAAATTGTGCATTGTTGATATTGAATTTATAATATAAAACCGAAGTTTATCTGAAGAATTCCAGATGATCAGACAACTCAACTCTGAATTATGTAGGTGGACATACAAGGAAGCCCTGATGTAGCAGATTCTGAAAATGTGAGGATAGTGCCGACATTGAAGATATACAAAAGTGGTAGCAGAGTGAAGGAAATTGTAAACCCAACGAGCGAAGTCTTGGAAGCTTCGGTGAGACACTACAGTCTATAAAAGCACACTGATGACTTGGAAAGTCCTTACTCCCTAGTTTTAGCACAGTTTTCCTGTATTTGCTTCTCCTACTGCCCAAAACTCCATGTTGGTGGGAGCCCTTTCCACTAAAACTCTCTCCTTCTTCCATCATTCCTCTCCACCTACTCCTTCCCAATTTGAAAAGATCACCCACCTGTTCATGACATAAAATTAGATCTCTACATAATAATGCCATTAGAAAGCCAATGCCTGGAGGAACCAATGAAGACAAATTAGTGTTGTTTGTAGTTTCAGCATTCCCTGCCATTCATTCATTCATTCATTACCCAATCCCTCTCTGGTTCCGCCTTCATTTTTCACATCAGTTTCAACAATTTTTATATCCTCATCTTCATATGATCAGGGGATAAACCTCAAGATGTGTGTACATTACGATTAGATTTTGAGTTTCCTTTTAAGGCAGTTCGAGAAGGAAGAAGCGGCAAGATGAATCGCATAGAGTTGGTGGTGGTGGATATGGCTGGCTGGCTGGCTGTCTTGGTAGGATAAAAAGGGAGAGATTTGTGTATGTGTATATGTTATGATATATACAAAGTTTTACTTTGAAAGCCATGAGGAGGGAGATTTTGATCTGTCTGGTGGGTACCTATCTTGGTTAGTGAAAAGAGGAGACTAAAAGAAATATGTTCTTTTCTCAACATTGGATATTGTTACTTCATTTTTAGTCCATTTCAATAATAAAAAATCCCAATTTTTTTGCCCGCATGAAATTCTTTGCTTCTCTCTATATGCCATGCTTTATATCTTCATTTTCATTTAATTAGTGTTTATTTCAGAATATGTTTGAAGTTGTTGATAATTCGTGATTGAGAGGCTGTGGCTGGTTCCTGTTTGTGCTTGTCATTGTTCAGCTTCTTGTGAGCTTACTAGAACAGACAAAATGAACCAAACAATGAGCAAATTACATCAAAGTGCTGGGTCAATGATGTGAAATGGTGGACTTTGACCTAGCCATAGGGGCCAGAATAGTGCGATGTGTATTGAATACAAAAGACGAAACGAGGAAAACTTAGGGAAGGTTGGCTTTCCCTATCTGTTTCTAATAAAAAGGACTGCCCGCTTGGGTAGCTGAGTTGATGAAATTTATGGCTTCCTTTTCTCTCTACCAGTACATTTTTGTTGTTTAATATATGCCTCTTTGTTTATCATTGATCAGTCTTACCATTCAAGAATTGTTTATCCTTTCTTTTGGCAAGACTTGAGGGGTGATTTTGACTCTAGTGTGTGAACTAAAACTGTGTTAAAAGGACTTTGGGCTCAAACTCAAAGATACCCAAAATATGCCTCTTGTTATACAGTATTTTCTTTATTCCCCTTTATTTTAATGGCTTGTTTTGTCCCTTTTGCTGCATCTTCCAATGCATTGAGCTTGGGGGGTTGAGCAATGGCGGTGGGGCATAAAAACAAGCAGTTGGTAGGTTCAAGAGATCTTGAGAGGTTTTTTATGCCCATCTCCCCAAAACCCACCGGCCACTCCCACGGCCCCACACCATCTTCTTTGCTGACAATTTTACCAATTTTCATTGAATGCATCCGTCTTTTTGGGCTCAACACAAAAGCTTTGGTCAAGTGTAGTTTCATCTTTTTGAATCCTTTTTGGTATTGGCCCCCATTAGGTGCTCGGTGCTACCGACCAACTAATCCGGATTCGGGTCTCTCGGGTGCGAAGCTCGAGTCTTCATAGTCTGCATTGATGAGACTGTTTAGTGTTTGGTGGGATGTATTGTAAGTATAACAACCAAGTAGATAGATAGATAGTGCACAGCTTCATGTGGGTTCACAGAATGGGCTCTTCTTGTACATTATCCAGAACCCAAATGTAGGGTGTTGCTATTGGAATTGTAGTGGTAGAGGGAGGTGTCGTACGGCGTACGTAATGAACAGAAGAATTGGAAGCTCTCTCAAATTTTGGACGTACTGTTCTGTGGGGCCGCCCCTCTCTCTCTCTATGTAATGAAATGTAATGTATGTGGCAGAGGCTGCCACGCTGAGGAAGGGTGAGAAGGATGTGAAAAAAGGAAAACAGGAAATTGTAGCCGTTAGGGACGAAAAGTAGTATTTTGCTGACCTTTTCAACACTTTTGACTAAGGGGCCCTTCAATGAATTATTATGCAGTTAGGAACGAGAAAGGGTCGGTGAGTGTTGGACATTGTGTTATGAGTGGACTCATCCACATCCAATGTTTACATCGTTAGTATTGAGATTTTGTGATTAGGCTGTAAGGTATTCTAAATTTTAACCTAATACATTATAGAAGTGAAAATACTAAAGATACAATGTATTGATATTTTAGAGTGTGAATAAAGTGTGACATAAAAGTTATGTGTAATATGATGTATACTAGTATGTCATTAGATGTACTTCACCTATGATGCAGATTACAATTCAATCTTGAAGTGTCAAAAGTGCATTTCTAGTTTGATCATTTTTGCCTGTAGTATATTCACAAAAAATATATGTTCCTCACAAGATTCCAACACTATTACTTACTTGATTGTAAAATCAGAATTGCGACATGTAATTGTAAAATCAGATTCGTAGATAAGATCCTACTCGTTTTTATCTCAATTACATTAAGATCTTACATATAATAAGACTCTACCTAGACTATGATTGAATGGAAATTTTAGCAATCATCTCACCATTATTCTGATTTCCATCTATTTCATATACTCATCTTACTAACCCATCGGCCACCAATCATCTATCACTCAGTGGTGATTTTGTCCCCTCTATAATCTTGATTTTTGTTTTACTTGAATCCCAATTGCTTATCTTCTTTACCCTTTTGATGTTACCCATCTTTGGCTTGATTTGTACTAATTTCGTGTTGAGTATTTGGGATGCGTTGATCACCATGCATTGTCTTATCATTAAGAGGCTCTAGTATACAATCCACAAGGGAAGATACTTGAAACAAAGGAGCGGCCTCGACAATACCTAAAATCAACAGAAATCTATAGTCAAGTTAACATCAGTTTCTACTGTGAATTGTGAATGCAAGGCAATGAGTCCCACAATCCTCTTTACGAGTTTCGAGGGTTCCATAATCCAACCTTCAAAGCAACAATCCCTAATTACCCAAGTGATGAAAAAGGAAAACAAGCAATTACTCCGGATGCAAATGATCAGATATAATAGTGTATCCAGCATTTATTCAGCAACAGCTATACAAATCCCACTTCCATAACATCAAATTTATTAAGAGAAACAGCTCCATTTAAACAGCATAACAACAGATCAGCTTGCAATACGCACAGGAAGTCTGCTGTCAGCAAAAAAAAAAACATAATGACATACTTCAAAGTTCAAACAGAACCAAGCCCCAAGCTGTCACTCAAAAATGAAGCAAAAGACTCCATCTTCAGCTAAATGCAGATCCTAATCCTCTTATGAATCTTATATAACATCTATTCTTCCTTTTCTGAAAGTTTGACCAAACAGAACACAAGGAGAAATCAGGCATAAACTGGATCGGTCAATACATATTTAGATATACAAATTTCATATTCATGGGTTTAAGAGGTAGGATAGGGACAACAGAACAGAATCGTGGGAACTTTGTTTGACAATCAATCTTCCACTCTTTCTTTCAACTTTTCAGATAGTTAAAAACGCACAAGTCATTCCTAAAAGGCACGAGCAGTCACCGAATCATGCTGCTCATTCATCACTGCTTGCATATAGGCGAGTCCACTCTTTTGCTGCAAGTCCAGATCAAACAACACACGTATAAGATAAAGGTTCAATTAGAAAGAGAAGAAAATACCCCCAGAAGATAACAGAATTACGACCCACTCCTACTCCTCCCAACAAAACACAGAACCTAGCAAGTATTACCAGTTTCAACAGCTTCATGCTCATCAGCTTTCCAATGCTTAGCAATATTCTCAGAAAGTGGATCATCAGGATTTGGAGCACTCAATAAAGCTTGAACACTACATTGGCAAGCAGCTAACAAGTCATTTGGCGGTCAATTGTTTCATGAGAAACTGAAGCATGTAAGTGGAAAGATTGATAATGAAAGGGACATCAGTTGAAAAAATGACTAACATCATATGGTACAAAAAGAAACATAATGGTATCAAGACTGAACCTACACAAGTGCATAACCACAGGGTTCATTTCCCTTTTGTGAATCACATTATTTCTATGTGATAATAAGAATCATAAGAAGATTAAAGGAGAAAGGAGGGTCTCTGAGGATAATGCCTATATTGATTAACGGAATATAATCACCTTAAGAGTACAGTACGTATCTGAAGAGCCGGACTCCACTTGTCTTTGAGAATATCAAGGCATATCCTTCCAAGCTGCAATTAGGGGGCATCCTATTTATTGATTTGAAAATTTTGCTCTAAGCATAAAAACTGAGATAAAAAATCCAGACACACAGCCTACCTTATCAATATTAGGATGATAGATTTTGGTCAAGAACCGAACCTGTAAAAGAGCAACAATGTTAAACAACAGCACATACAAGGCAGAAGGCTCTTCATTCTGGACCTCTTCGGTTATCTATATCTTGAGGGTTGTTGGATTAAGTAAAGAGAGTTCTATTGATTCAGTTTAGCCAAATGAATAGTCAAAGAAACTTTCAGATCAGAGATCGAACTACGTTGTTGTCTAATTTGGAAAGATACTGATAAGTTCAATTCATAATGATTTCAAAAACAAGCTCGCAGACCGTTAGATATCAATACAAAAATTAATATAAGTAGCATGACTAAATCTATGGATATTGAACATCTCCTAGTGTTGAATTCTGCAAGCATAGTCCAGAAAGTACCTTTGGAGCAGCCATTGGATAATCTTCAGGCAAAAACAACTCTAACTTGAAAACCCCTCCTACACAGTGCATCAATCAAAAGATTAACAAATCCAACCCAGATTTTCAGGAGTTACTAAGCAAAGCAAGTAAAAAACACATCCCTTTTTTAAATAGCTCATAAGAACAATCCCTTTTTTTATATAACAACTATGGGGGGATTCATTTCTCAGAGACTGAATTCCACAAAACAATCCCCAACAGAATGAACAGAAGAGAATCCTCACTCAACAGATTTCACCCTAAGAAAGTGAGAATTTTGTTTGTTTTCACCTTCATATGGAGATTGAGAGGGGCCAAGGATCATGACATTGAAGTGCCTCATATTATCTTCTGATGGCGATGCACTGATACCCGGGGCTGGAATCGCAAAATGAACATCACAACACAATACACAAAATCCGATGATACCGGCGTAACTAGTAGTTCAGCTAGGAAGACAGCAAAATATGAACGAAGAGCGCAGAGAAAGTCTCAAAGGCGCGTTGATGGAGATCTGAAATACCTGGATCACTGAGCAGCCGCTGGGTTTCCTAAAGGAAATCAACAAGAAAGAAACGAAATTCAGGAAACAAACAGCAAAAATTGACAAAACCCTAACCCTTTGAGGCTGAAATTTTGAGAGAGTGATCATGAAGCAGGATTTGACATGAACAGAGAGAGAATCGTGTAATGGAAGAGAAAGGACTGGAGGCGGTGGGAACGGACCTTGATGATTCTTCGCGGTAAACTGGAGTTGGCCATGGATTGGAGATACGATACAATTGCAGGCTCGGAACAGAGAAGAGAAGACGGGGCCGTTGAGAAGGATGTGTGATTTGTAGTACCAAACTTTGGTGGCTAAAGAAACGAATATTATTATTGTTATATTTGAGGGCAAAAATTTGGCTTCATTTACACGCATTCTTCCCATTACGGCCACTTCTTCCTTATGCCACGGAAGCCATGGACCGTACATTATACGGTAGAACCGTAGAAGGCTAAATTCACTTCTTCTTTACCACTTCAACTTACCTAGATCGTCACGTCAATCGTAAATGTCTAGAGTACAACTAGCATAGCTATCACAGGTTTGGTTAAACAAAAAAAATTACTCCCTCCGTCCCTTTTTGTTTGTCCAAAAGGATAATTTGCGCGGGTTTAAAGAACGGTATAAAATAGTATGAGTAGAAAGTTGGTATAAAGTAGGTGAGAGAGTTGAATAGTACGGGTAAAAGATGTGATTGATTGGATTGAAAAGAGATAAAGTACGTGAGAGAGTGGAATAATGGGGGTAAAGAGTGGATATAAATGGAAAGTAGACAAACAAAAGAGGACGGCTGAAAAGGAATACTGGACAAACAAACCGGGACAGAGAGAGTAATAAAAATTCAAAAAGAAAAAAAAACAAATGTATGCTTTTATACTCCCTCCGTTTCAATAATAAGGTCGTTTTAGCCTCTTGTGTATTTTTCATAAACATGTCGTTATAAGGTTTTTGCCCACTTTTTTCCCATACTACCCTTGTAGTATATCCACTTTGCACTTTTTCACAGACGTTTGAGCATGGCTTCTGATTGCAATACCTATGCACCCTTCCATCTTCCTCCTCAGTCCTCACCACACCAAAATCAAAAATATAATTACCCCCATGGATACCTATCTTCAAGTGAACTCTTCATTTAAGTGCTTCTTCTCTCAAGACTTGGTAATATTACCTCTTTCATTCTTGCCTTTTTTTTTTTCAAATTCAGTTTTTTGAGTTGAAGACGTACTCCGTAACTATCAAAGTTTATTTTAGATTTGATTAGTAATTGACTAACTGATGTTGATTAGGAGTATAAAAGAGTTATTTGTTCATTTTTTTTCCATAGGATGACACTTACATGGAAGAGTGTGTGATATTTTTTTTAGCACAACAAATATCGTAGATAAGGTGTTCGATGAAATGCCTTGTTTGAAATTTGGTTATAATTCTTGACAAAATGTATTTAACTTTATACTTGAGTTATAATTTGATTGACTACAATTGGTTATGAATGACAACGAAGACTAAATTGAGTTTGAAGTTTGAGGAGTGCATTGTTTTTATTTTCCAGGAAGCATAGTATGACTCCAAGCCGGACGAAGACGTTCCACTCAAGGTCAAAAATGACTTTGATTTTAACCTCCAGCTGGACGAAGACATTCAACTCAAGGTCAAACATGACTTTGATTATTTGAACCTCGAGCCGAACGAAGACGTTGAACTTAAGGTCAAACATGACTTTGATTTGAACACCCAGCCAGATGAATACCCGGTGGCTTATTTCAATGACGTTCTTCACCGTGGAGCAAGCAAGATGCTCATCGAAGATGAAGATATGGTTACGAGCAGAGAACTAGTACGAAGACTAATAATAATTACGTGCCCAATGATGGCGCGTATTCTTCCATGAATGTTCTCCTACATCATTTGATAGTTTGTGGGACTAACTAGCTTAATTTTGAATTTCATGACTATGTTGTTTCCTTGTGTGGGGTCAATGGATGATGATGTTTAGTTTGATGCAAAAGACAGTAGTAAGAGAAGTGCTTATATCATCACACTTATTTTTTTTTAGCATGCTCCGTGGACTGCAGGTGTTTGCAAGATGTTATCATGTGGATCAGCCCAATCAAATAGAGATACAAGGCCCAATGTAATATCTGGAATAACTTAGGGATTTGCTTCTTGTCTTTCGTTGTTGTACTAGGTTGTCTCTAATATAAATAGCTAGCTAGCATGTAATAAGTGTTGCTAAGCTTTTACAACCGCATATTTCCCCTCCATCAATACAAAAAACCCAAAAAGACATCCTCAATAGGATGTCACCAAACAACTAGTTTTTTCCTTTGCTTTTCACCTAATCAACTGTTCAATCCATATTACATTCACTCACATATTCAGTTATGGTATCAGAGCACAAATAGAGCAGAATTTATGAGAAAATGGAAGACAACAACATAGCTAGAGACAGCCAGGAAGGACTCGTTTTTTAGAACGAGTTTGCTGGAACCCGGGAGTAGAGATCAGGAGCTCAACATGAAGAAGTTGAAGCCTTCAACAAAGACCCAAACCATGTCTTATATTTGCATCATTCAGATCACCCAAGCTATATGCTTTCAACCCAACTACTCAATGATAAGAACTACTACAACTGGAAACGCTCGGTAGAGGTGTCACTCAAAGCCAAGAACAAGATAGACTTCGTAAATGGAAAGTGTGCTAAGCCAAAGGATGATTCGCCCTCTCTAGCTCAATGGGAGCGGTGCAACAGCATGGTGATGTCCTAGCTGTTGCATTCCATCGAGAAGGATATTGCAGAAACGCTCCTCTACTGTGACTCAGCCATCGAGGTATGGAACGACTTGAAGATGCGTTTCGGTTTTTTAATTGCACTAGGATCTTTCAAGTACAAAAGGAGTTGTTTACAGTTTCACGAGGAAATATGTGTCTTAGCTCTTATTACACAAAGTTCAAAAAGCTCTGGGATGAATATGTTGTGCTTGTTGAGATGCCAAGCTGCTCTAGTTGTGGTATTATCGTCACTATGCCTCAACTATTGCTCAATCTGCAAGTTATACAGTTTCTTGTGGGATTAAATGATTCCTACAACTTGGTCAGAGCAAACATACTCATGATGAAGCCAATACCGATACTTGCAGAGGTTTACCACATGGTTGCGCAAGATGAAAGTCAAAGGGGCTTAAAATCAACTGCTGGTATAAGAAGTGATTCGAGCATTTTGAATGCTCACAAAGGAGGAGTTGGGAGAGGCAACTACAACAACAACTACAACAATCCAGCTAGCTCTAGTAGAGGAGGATACAATGATCAATCAAGAGGACGAGGATCAGGATCAAACGGCAACGGAAATTCAGACCGAAGAATGCTTTATTATTGTGACCACTGTAAGATTCATGGGCATTCCAATGAGCAATGCTATAAGCTAAATGGCTATCCACCAGGATACAACGAACAGAGGGGAGAAAGAGACAGACAACAACAAAAGGGAGGAGCATATTCAGCTGTAGGGAACCTTGAGATGCAGCAAGGAAGTGCATCTAGTAGTAGAGCAACAAGCCTTGTAAGGGGCACAAATCAACAACAACAGGCTCTTCCTTTCCTTTCTTAAGAATAAATGAATCAGTTGGAGGCTCTGAGCAGGAATGATGCCTCCAATGCAGGGGCCAACAACTCCAGTGTGATGTCAGGTAAAGCTCTCTCTTTCTCAGCTTGTAGTGATTTCGAACGTTGGATCATAGATTCCGGAGCAACCCACCATATCACTCCTCACCTACACTTGTTTGAGTCCTATACCCCACTTACCCAACCAGAATACATTACCATGCCTGATGCAAGCAAATCCATTATCACTCATGTAGGAATCGTCAAGTTGCACGAAGGGATTATTCTAAAAAATGTTTTACATGTGCCAGATTTTTCTTTCAATTTATTGTCCACTTCTCAATTAATAAAAGATTTGAAAATGTCCATCCTACTTACTCCTCATCGTTGTTTCCTTCTTCAGGACCCTTCCATGAACAATGTAACGGTTCTTGGTGAAGAAAGGAATGGGATCTACCTCTCCACAGACTTTCTAGCTAGTTATTCCAGCCTAGACTCATCATTTCAGTCTTGTAATAATCTCAATGGATTTGTTTTCTTAGTGTCTTCCAGATTGTGGCACTTACGCCTTGGACACATTCCTTATGGAAAAATGTATTATTTTCCCTTTCTTAAAAATATTCCAATTGCAAAAGATCACGCTTGTGATATATGTCCTCAGGCAAGGCAACAAAGGGGATCATTTCCCATAAGTTCTATCAAATCTCACTCCCCTTTTCAACTTCTACACATTGACATATGGGGACCTTATCACGTTTCCACCTACAATGGTTTCAAGTTCTTCCTTACTGTTGTAGATAATTACACTAGGGCGACATAGACTCACCTTTTATCTCACAAAAGCAATGCTTTCCCAATCCTTTAAGCCTTCATATCTCTTATTGAAAAGCAATTGAATGTTCCGTCAAAGTGATTAGGAGTGATAATGGATCTGAATTTTGCAGCCACATTGCCAAAGAATTTTACTCCAATAAGGGGATTTAACACCAAACTTCATATGTCGAAACTCCGTAACAAAATGGTGTGGTAGAGAGAAAACACAAACATTTATTAGAAACTGCAAGGGCCTTGCTTTTCCAATCCAAATTGCCACATAGCTATTGGGGGAATGCATTCTTCATGCTACTTACCTTATAAATCGGTTTCCCTTAAGTTCCCTCAATTTCAAAACTCCATTTGAATTACTGCACAAAACAACCCCAACCTATGACCATTTAAAACCTTTTGGCTGCCTCTGTTATTTCAGTACACTAAAGGGACATCGACGTAAATTTGACCCTAGAAACCATCCTTGTCTATTTCTTGGATTCACTCTTGGAGTAAAAGGTTTTAAGGTCCTTAACCTGGAAACACACAAAATTACCACCGCCCTTGGATTGTCGATCCAAGAGGTTGCCCTAATCAAAAATCATTATTGATTATCGATCCAATGAAAACCCTAGGTTGGGGGCAACCCTAATCACAATCGCGTGTACGTAACGCAGGGGTATACGTATGAGCATACGTATGAGCATACGAAACCGATCGCTGGAGCCCGGGGCGGGCGAGCGGTCGGTCCGATCCGTTACCCCGACCGCGCCGGGTCACGTTGTCGAGCCGCTTCTTGGTTTTCTCCTTATACAACTTAGCATTTTCATAAGCTTTCAACCTCAATTCTCCCAACTCATGGAGGTCTAGAAATCTCTTTTCACCGGCTAAGTTTACATCCCAATTCATCTCCTTGAGAGCCCACTTGGATTTGTGCTCCAACTCCACCGGTAGATGACATGCTTTGCCATAGACTAGATTGAAGGGTGTAGTCCCCAAAGGCGTCTTGTAGGCGGTTCTATAAGCCCAAAGTGCATCATCAAGCTTAGATGCCCAATCCTTCCTTGACCTAGATACCGTCTTTTCCAAGATGGCCTTGATTTGACGGTTAGACACCTCAACTAGCCCACTTGTTTGAGGATGATAGGAAGTAGCAACTCGGTGGGACACCCCATACTTGATCAACACATTCTCGAAGCATCTTTCAATGAAATGAGGACCGCCATCACTAATGAGGACTCTAGGCACACCAAATCTTGCAAAAATGTTGCTTTTCAAGAACTTCATCACCACCCTTGCATCATTAGTCCTTGTTGGAATGGCTTCCACCCATTTTGAGACATAATCCACGGCTACTAAGATGTACTTGTAAGGTCCCGACGTAGGAAATGGCCCCATGAAGTCGATTCCCCATACATCAAAGAGCTCCACCTCTAGAATTCCGGTTTGAGGAGTCTCATTTCTCCTTGACAAGTTCCCTTCTCTTTGGCACTCTTCACATCTCTTCACATACTCATGCACATCCTTAAACATGGTTGGCCAATAGAAACCACAATGTAGAATCTTTGTCGTGGTTTTGGAACTCTTGGCATGACCTCCCGTTGGCAAGGAATGACAATGGCGAATTATGCTCTCAACCTCCTCACTTTGAACACACCGTCTATAGATTCGATCACTCCCTTCCTTGTAGAGGTACGGATCGTCCCAATAATATTGTCTAGCATCATGCAAGAATTTCTTCCTAGCCGAATAAGAAAAATTTGGTGGGATCACTCCCCCTACGGAAAAGTTAGCAAAGTCCGCAAACCAAGGGGTAATCCCTCGTTTCACGGTACCAATAGATAGGTGGCAAGTGGGAGAGAAAGAATTGATCAATTGAGAACGAGATGGAATGGAGACCGAGTTAAGAATCTTACTTGCCCTCATGGATCGACATTGCAAAGTACCGAGCCCGACATGATTGGACATCGGTCGAATTGCACAAGTGCATAAATCCTTCGGGCCCGACTCTGTGGACCTCGGTCCCGAATTGTTGGAGCTTGCTTGAACATCGGTCCGACCCTTGACACCTCGGACCCGATACACCATTTTGGTCGATCCCTCCTTCTTTTTCTCCTTTCCACTCATGAGACCTTCATCCGCCCTTGCACCATCCATTGCTACACCATCCTCCATCTCCATCATGTACTCAATGGGCAAACGAGAAAGATGATCGGCCACCACATTCTCCGCACCAATTTTATCCTTGATCTCATGGTCAAACTCTTGAAGAAGAAGCATCCACCTTAAGAGCCTTGGTTTAGCATCTTTCTTTTTCATGAGGTACTTGATTGCCACATGGTCCGTATAGACCACCACCTTAGACCCCACAAGGTATGACCGGAACTTCTCAAATGCAAACACCACCGCAAGGAATTCCTTTTCCATAGTTGTGTACTTGCATTGAGTTTCATCCAAAGTTTCGCTTGCGTAGTAGATGGCATGCAACTTTCCCTCCTTTCTTTGCCCAAGAATGGCTCCCACGGCGAAATTACTTGCATCACACATCACCTCGAAGGGAAGGTTCCAATCGGGTGACGCCATGATAGGAGCTGAAACCAAAGCATCTCTCAACCTACAAAAAGCACTCATGCAATCCTCGGAAAATTTGAAGGGAATGATGTATGACAATCTTCGGGATGAAGACGATCACGGGTTGAAGTGCCCAGGGTATGGATTTAGGATTGAACACGTTGAATTGAACTTGAAAGAAGCACTTGAAGGAGAATCACACCAAATACTTGAATTAAGAAAACCACAAACAAAGTCTCAGCAATAGCAAACCCTAGCCATGAAAACTAGAATGGCGCAGGAGAGAAACCCTCAAGGTTCTCTCTCAATTCCACGCTGAAAAGAAATAAAGGGAAAACTCAAGTATTTATTCTAACCCTAGAAAAACAAATCCTAAATTATTATCATAAGATATAAAGAATATCTCATAATAATAATTACAAATCTAGAAAACCAAAATATGGAAATAGTTTGATAAACAATAAAAGGAAACAACTTGGAACGCAAGCTAAACAAGGAAACCGGCGGACGCGGATCGACATCCCTCAGGATCGACCCTGGGAGGGTCGTGATCGACCCTAGATGGGTCGTGCTCGACCCCCCTCTGGGTCGGTCCTGAGACCATCTCCTTCGTCTTCTTCATCTTCCAATGTCTACTTGACAAAGGTTGGTGCACTTCATGTAGCTTCTTCAAAGCCTCCTTATACTTGAATGCTCGGGACCTCTTGTAAGGTCTAGGTCTTCTTCTTGAGCTCGTCTTCCTCCATGAATCCCTTGAGTTAGACGTATTCCTTTGTGTATCATTCTCCTCCACTTGACCGCAAATCGTCCTCGATTTGTCGAAAGGTGTAGAGGAGAACTTAAACTCTTGCAAAGAACTCCAAGAACTAACCTCGTACTCAGCTCCATACTCCGGATGATAATAAGCAAAGCAATCATCAAGCACATGATCAAAAGAATCAAGCAAGGACGACGCTGGAGCGCTAAAAGACAAGCTGCATGGTTCGACAAGCAAACGACCTCCAAACTGGCTAAAATTTTGTGGAGAGATCATTTCTGCAGTAACAACATCACCCACAAAATTTGACTTGAAATACTGAAGTGTATCCTGCGGAACAACTGGAATAGCCAAGGTAGCATCATTGGTCGATGATTGTGAAGGAACCATGGGTAAATCATCTCCCAATTGGCTGAAAATTTGTGGAGAGCTTTCACCATCAGTATCACAATGCTCCACAAAATTTGAGTCTGATTGGACAAATATTTCCTGCTGAAGTGTGCTAACAATTTCTGGCGCGTCGATGCAAGCCAAACAATCAGTAACTTCTGTTGTGGTGGCAGTCTCCGACTCAACTAAGGAAGTTGATTTCTCCTCCTCCACTTGAGATGGAGCCACCATTTTTGCAGTCCATGCAAGTTCACGTTCCTCAGCCCTTTGAGCAGCATAGTAAAATTTCATAGCAGCCCGAACCAACTCGTTCACATCATCTCTCGGTTGGTGCTCTAAGACTTCTCGGTATATGGTATTCAAACCATCATAGAAACGAGAGAAAAGATATTCAGGACTAAGAGACAAACCAGCAAAATTAAGCAACTCTTCAAGCTCCATGAAATATGCAAGAGGCGAACGAGCAAACCCTTGCTTACACTTGTTGTACATCTCTAATCGTCTAGCTTGCTCAAGTGGCACAAACTGCATTCTCATCACAATTCTGAGTTGATTCCAACGAACAATGTGATCAAGACCATAGAGACGACGTCGATAAAGATCATTCATCCACCAATCATAAGCATCACCTCGAAAAGCATCAACAACTGCCATGAATCCTGAAAGGCTATCATAGCCATGATACTCCAAGCAAGCATTAGTATTCTCTTCCCAAGAAAAATATGAATACGGATCATAATCTCCATAAAAGAGATCAATTTGACTCGGAATATTAGTTTGAGACATCAGAGCCTCATGGACGACAAACAAAGACCAAACTTGGGCTCCAAGTAAGCAAAAACTCTCGGCGGCCAATTAGGGTTTTTGGAACACAGCTTGGTATTTTGACCTTTTCAGGGGTCAAACGAACTCCGATTTCGACGAATCTTATATGCCTAGACTCGTATCGAAATTCTCTACAAGAATATGTAATCAAATTTTCGAAATTACCTCAGAAAAAATTTCGAAAATTTCAGAAACGACGGCGAACGTCTGCAACTCTTGTTGTTGATGTAGTTCGCAGATTGTTGACAAAAACAACTCGATTTCCAACCCGAAACCGCTAGAATCTGATACCAATTGATGTATGACAATCTTCAGGATGAAGAAAATCACGGGTTGAAGTGCCCAGGGTATGGATTTCGGATTGAACACGGTGAATTGAACTTGAAAGAAGCACTTGAAGGAGAATCACACCAAATACTTGAATTAAGAAAACCACAAACAAAGTCTCAGCAATAGCAAACCCTAGCCATGAAAACTAGAATGGCGCAGGAGAGAAACCCTCAAGGTTCTCTCTCAATTCCACGCTGAAAAGAAATAAAGGGAAAACTCAAGTATTTATTCTAACCCTAGAAAAACAAATCCTAAATTATTATCATAAGATATAAAGAATATCTCATAATAATAATTACAAATCTAGAAAACCAAAATATGGAAATAGTTTGATAAACAATAAAAGGAAACAACTTGGAACGCAAGCTAAACAAGGAAACCGGCGGACGCGGATCGACATCCCTCAGGATCGACCCTGGGAGGGTCGTGATCGACCCTAGATGGGTCGTGCTCGACCCCCCTCTGGGTCGGTCCTGAGACCATCTCCTTCGTCTTCTTCATCTTCCAATGTCTACTTGACAAAGGTTGATGCACTTCATGTAGCTTCTTCAAAGCCTCCTTATACTTGAATGCTCGGGACCTCTTGTAATGTCTAGGCCTTCTTCTTGAGCTCGTCTTCCTCCATGAATCCCTTGAGTTAGACGTATTCCTTTGTGTATCAGAAAACATCCTTCATCAAGAGGTTAGACAAAGGTTTTGCAATTTTAGAGAAATCCTTGATAAAGCGTCTATAAAAGCCCGCATGACCTAGGAAACTCCTAACATCACGAACACAAGTAGGTGGGGGAAGTTTTTCAATTATTTCAATTTTGGCCTTATCAACTTCTATCCCCCTACTAGAAATGAGATATCCTAGAACTATCCCTTCTTTAACCATGAAATGCCATTTCTCCCAATTAAGCACTAGGTTAGTCTCCTCACATCTAGCTAGGACCCTATCCAAATTAGCTAAACAAGCATCAAAAGAGGAACCATAGACCGAAAAATCATCCATGAATACTTCCACTATTTCCTCAACCATGTCGGAGAAGATAGACACCATGCACCTTTGAAACGTTGCCGGTGCATTACACAAACCAAAAGGCATGCGTCTATAGGCAAATGTTCCATAGGGACATGTAAAAGTCGTCTTCTCTTGATCATCGGGGTGAATAGGGATTTGCCAAAATCCGCTATACCCATCAAGGTAGCAAAAGTATTCATGTTGTGCCAATCTTTCAAGAACTTGATCTATAACAGGAAGGGGGAAATGATCCTTACGTGTACCACTATTTAACTTTCGGTAATCAATGCACATGCGCCATTTTGTAGTGGTTCTAGTAGGAATCATTTCTCCTTTCTCATTTTGCACTACGGTTAAGCCACCCTTCTTAGGAACTACATACACGGGACTCACATATTTGCTATCCGAAATTGGGAAGATGATTCCCGCATCCAACATCCTAAGTATCTCACTCTTAACCACCTCTTTCATGTTAGGGTTTAATCTTCTTTGTGGTTCAATAGTGGGTTTATGATTATCCTCCATGTAAATCCTATGCATGCAAATTGAGGGTGAAATTCTCTTTAGTTCCTCTAATGAATACCCTAAAGCTCCTCTATGCTTCCTTAAGACCTCTAACAACTTAGACTCTTCCTCATCATTCAAATTAGCATTTATAATCACAGGTAATGAAGAGTTAGGGCCAAGGAATGCATACCTCAAGTCCTTTGAAAGCTCCTTGAGCTCATGAGATGGTTCCGGTGGTGCTTGGGCTTCCTCCGTTTCGGCCTTGAACACCTCCAAGTAAGACATTCCGTCCTCCACTTTCTCACTCTCCACCATGTTGACGGCTATTCCCTCATTGGTCACTTCAACTCCATGAGGTGGTGGGATGGCCTTCAACTTTAGCTCTCTCGCCTTTGGCTTGTTAGATATAGCCTCCCATTGCACTCCACTTGGAAAGGATTGGATCATTTTGGCTTCTCTATGCAAAGCTTCCTTCGAAGTTGGTTTAAAGGAGAACTCTAGCTCTACTCCTCCAAATTCAAGGGACAAATGACCTTTCTTGACATCGATGATAGCTCCCACCGTAGCAAGGAAAGGTCTCCCTAGAATGATGGGCTCGCCCGGCACCTCTAGCATGTCAACCACAACAAAGTCCGTCGGGACATAATGTCCCTCTACACACAACGGGTAATCCTCTACCACTCCGATTGGCTCAATTGATGTTCCGTCGGCTATGGTCAATCTCATGTTAACCGGAGCGATGAGTCCCATGGCGGTAGACTTCCATATGGTGTACGGTATGACACTAGTGCTTGCTCCGAGATCACACAAAGCTTGAAACTTCCGAGGCCCAATACCAATGGTAATTGCAAATCTCCCCGGGTCACCCAATTTTTGAGGTAGCTCTAAGATTTTCACCTCATCTTGCATTTCCACAATTGATCTCTTCTTACTCAAAATCTCTCTCAAGAACTTGGCATATGAAGGCATCTCATTTAGAGCGTCGGTGAACGGTATTGTTATGTTCAACCCTTGCAAAAGCTTCAAGAACCTCTTGAACTTGCCCTCTACAACTTCCTTTGGCTTCTTTGACGGGTAAGGTAGAGTTGTGCCGCCTTGATTCTTGCTTGAATCAACTTCCTTGGACCGGCTTGG
The DNA here is from genome assembly GCA_934048045.1 of Polygonum aviculare. NCBI lineage: Eukaryota > Viridiplantae > Streptophyta > Magnoliopsida > Caryophyllales > Polygonaceae > Polygonum > Polygonum aviculare. Next base: position 18,953,447 of record OW204025.1, on the reverse strand, counting down.
TTCACTCACACCATTCTCTGCTTGGACCGATGTGGGCTCGACGTCGGGCCCGATGTGCTGGTCCTCGATCTGGGGGCAGAGCAATGTCTGGGGAGTCGGTCCGACTTCAGGGCATGTCGGGCCCGACTTCCTCTATTCCTCGGTCCTAGTCAGGGGACCTCTTCCAACTCCTGGCTCGATATCCTGGTACGTCGGGCCCGAGTTGCTGGGTAACTCGGTCCGACTTTCTTCCCTTGTTCTTGGCACGTGTCGCTCGGGCAAGTTCCGACCACTCCTCAACCCTATAGCTCGGACTTAATTTTGGTGTTGTGGGGCACGGGGATTCTCCTTGGGTCGGCCCGGGAGTCTCCCATTCTCTCTCGGAAGTTGAGTTGCAATGTGAGCTAATTGGTTGTCCACTTGTCTTCTCCATACACCAAACTCCTTGAATTCGGCGCCCATCTCATCAAATCGCCTCTCAACATTGGTGAATTGAGTTTTCAAGTCCTTGAAATCGCCTCTCATCTCTTGTGCCCATTGTGGAGTTTGTTCGTAAAACCCCGGAGGTCGGTATGGTGGTGGTTGGGCCCTTGGCTCGTTTTGGTTGTAGTTGTTTTTGTAGACATTAGATTGGCCTTGGTTCCACCTTCCATTTCCTCCATTGCCTCCGTTGTTGAAGTTAGCTCTTCCTCCATAGTTTCTTTGAACAAAGTGCGCCTCCTCGATTTGCTCGGCCAAGCGAACTTGGCGTTCATTGGGACACTCTTGAGCAACATGCTTGAAAGAACCACATTCTTCACATGCCCTTGAGGTTTGCTTGAGGTGATTCATTTGCCTCCTCATCTTGTTCAACTCATCCTCAAGGAATTGAATTTTCACATCCTTGTCAACCTCTTCACTCTTCGGGTCATAGAGCCTCCTTGTACCATCTCCTTGGACTCTTGCCTCCTTGTTGACTTGGCTCACCCCGTACATGGCTTCATAGTCGGAGAGTTTATCAAGTAACTCTCATGCTTGCTCCGGTGGCAAATCAATGAACCCACAATCGGTGTGAACATTCAACTTGTCCTTGGTGGCGGGGTTGATTCCTTGGAAAAATATGTCTTGGAGAACATAAGGTCGTTGCCCATGGGTTGGACATTGCCTTAACATCTCCTTGAAACGATCCCAAGCCTCAAAGAGTGGCTCGTTGGCTCCTTGTTGGAAACTTGCTATCTTCCTTTTAAGCTCCTTTATTTTTGTTGGTGGGAAGAACTTCATCAAGAATGCCTCATTGAGAGCCCGCCATGTTGTGATGGATCGAGGAGCTTGGCTCTCTAGCCAATGTGCCGCCTTGCCTCCTAGAGACCATTTGAAAGCCTTGAGTAGCACGTACTCTAGCGTCTCTTCATCCGTCGAGATAGTATCACACATATCCTTGAACCGCTTCACATGCTCAATCGGGCACTCATTTGGTCGCCCCTCAAATTGGTCTCTCTTGATAAGTGATATGAATTGAGTCTTGATCTCGAAGTTCTTTGAAACCTCCGGTAAGACAATGGCCGACCCCGGCACCTTCAACTCCGGATGCATGTATTGGCGTGCATTCCAGGGTTGGGTGTTGAGTTAAGCCTCCAATCTCAACCTTTGCTCACGTTCCCTCCTTACATCGGCATCCCGGTTTTCCATCTCAAGTTGCATACGAGCCATGTCAGCCCTCATCCTAGCAACCTCATCATCATGTAGTGCTTGGTTCTCAATTCTCTTCTTCTTTCGAGCTTGCTTGATTATGCTTTCCGGGTCACTCACAAAGTCAAACTCAAGTGTTCCTCAGGCGGAACGAGCTCGCATACACCTATAACCAAAGACACAAACAAAAACCGAATCAAAAAAAACAAGGGGTTTGGGCTAATCCCTCACCCAAATCACTACAAATTCAAAGACTCAACAAAAGTGGTACCTCAAACAAGTAGAACTCCCCGGCAACGGCGCCAAAATTTTGATGGGTGTCCGGATCGGAGGGTCAAAATTCAATTGAAAACCGAACCCTGCAGTAGTACAAGGGTAGGGTGTCGAACGCTCGGGAGTTCGTGCGATGAGTGCACCAAAAAGGACTTGAAATAAGGGAAGAAAGGGTAAAACAAGGAAAATCAAAGGCAGCTTCTCAGGACCGACATAGGTCACTTCGGCCCGAGAAGGATCGACGTTGGTTTTGTACGGGACCGACACAAAAGAAGTCGGGCCCGAGGTCTGGGAATGTCGGACTAAGCAAAATGGGTAGATCGGTCTTGGGTTTTTGGGTTCCTTCCCTAACTAGATGTGGGTAATTCCACCCCAATTCAGTCAATAAGTGTTGATCCTCGTAGAATCGAGGTTGTTCGCATTCGATCCCGCCACTCTACATATCGACCCTAGGAGAATTGACTTCCCATTCGATACAATATCAAGTGATAGGCTCGAGATTGCTTTCACTCACTCTTGCCAATCACAAGCCCTTGATCCCTTGCTTTCACAAGAGATTGTAGCTCTATGTAGAGAGGATTCCTAGATTAAGCACTCAAGGCTATGGAATTGGGGGTTCACACCCAAACCTAGCTAGGGGTTTCCCCCACAGCCCAAAACTATGGAATCTACTCCATATGGAAAGAGTAAAAAGCAATCAAAAGACAAAGCAAACAAATCTCAATCATCCAACTCAAATCAAAGCCAAATCTCATTCAAATCAAAGGAATTCACAAGATCCACTCTCCAATTGTAAAACAAAACAAGTTCAAACTCACAATTCCTTCTAGATCTCCTAACCTCCACGGATTTCTCCTCTTCTTCTCCTCTCCTTTCTTCCTCCTTGCTCTCCAAGACTTCCTTGAGCCTTTGAGAGTGATTAATTGTCCCTAAGATTGGATAATTGTCTTCCAATAATCCCTCCTTTTAATTAGGCGCCAAGAATATCCAAAAATGGAAGAGGGGCAAAAGTGGAAGATCACATTTGTGTGCCTTGGTGCCCAATCCACATTTCGCCGACTTGGACCGACACGGATCAACCTTGGGCCCGGCTTGCCACACCTCGGTCCGGGTCTCCATGTGTTGATCTCGGGCCCGACTTGTTGGGCACCTCGATCCTGGCCTCGGTCTTCTTCTCTTCTTGATCTTTCTTGAGCTCCTCTTCGTTGTTCGCTCAGCTCTTCTGCTCCTTGGTGCTCACGCCTTGCTCCTCCTTAGAGACTCCTTCCGAAACCTCCTCAAAACACGCCAAATTACCTACAAAACACAACAAATTCGCATAGTCTCCGAATCTCATAGAAAATCGGAATCTAAGCTAAAAAGGAACAAAACTAGCAAAGAAAGGAACTAAAGACACCTATTTACAAGGGAAATTGATCACTAAAACACCACCAAAATGAGAGACATCAATTTCCCTTTGATTTGAATGAAATTTGGGTTTGCTTTGATTTGGATGATTGAGATTTGTTTGCTTTGTGATTTGATTGCTTGTTACTCTAGCCTTATGGAGTGGATTCCATTGGTCTTGGGCTATGGGGGAAACCCCTAGCTCGGTTTGGGTTTGAACCCCCAATTCCATAGCCTTGAGTGCTTGATCTAGGAATCCACTCTACATAGAGCTACAATTCCTCCGCGAAAGCAAGGAATCAAGGGCTTGTGATTGGCAAGAGTGAACGAATGTAATCAATTGCCAATCACTTGAACTTGCATCGAAAGGGAAATTGATTCCCTAGGGTCGATGTGTGGAGTGGCGGGATCGAAGGCGAACAACCTCGATCCTACGAGGATCAACACTTATTGGCTGAATTGGGGTGGAATTACCCACATCTAGCTAGTGAAGGAACCCAAAAACCCAAGACCTATCTCTCCATTTTTGCCTAGTTCGACATCCCCAAATCTTGGGACCGACTTACATCAGTGTCGGTCCCGTACAAACTTTCGTCGATCCATCTCGGGCCGAAGTGACCATGTCCGTCCTGAGTGATTTCCTTTGATTTTCCTTGTTTTCAACCTTTCTTTTCCCTTTTAAAGTCATTTTGGTGCACTCATCGCACGAACTCCCGAGTGTTCGGCACCCTACCTTGTGCTACAACTAGGTTCGGTTATAAATTTAAATTTTGAGACCCTCCGATCCGGACCGATCAGGATTTTGGCACCGTTGTCGGGGAGTTCTAATTGTTTGAGGTACCAAGTTTGTTGAGTCTTTCGATTTTGTAGTGATTTGGGTAAGGGACTAGCCCGAACCCTCTTGTGTTATTTGATTTGTTTCTTTTTGTCTTTTTTGTAGGTGATTCCATCTCGTCAAAAAAAAGAGAGAGAGAAAAAAAAATGGATTACTATGATAGTGATGATGAGTATGAGTGGGAGGTTTTCTACCTTGAAATGGAGATCAAGTGATAAGCGGTATTTTAGTCGCCTTTAATACCTATCAAAGTAAACCTAACAACCCAACTAACGTAGTAGGGAAGTAAGGGTCGATCCCACAGAGACTTGTGTTTTTGTGTATTGAATTTGAATACTCAGATGAATGTAAAACGGGGGCTTTTGAGTATTATCCTATCAACTAATAAATCGAACATGCAAAACTAAAGATGATTTATCAAATATGAGAGAAGTACGCTTAACCAGTTAATATCCATTGCGAATTCGATTATTGATCATTGATTATCAAAATTCTCTCTTTACCTTGACTACTCTATTGCGGAATGCTAATAACCCAACTTCATGGCATTATTAATCCTACTTTAATTCTAGTTATTAGCCCGACCGGTACTAACAACCCTAATTATCAAATAACCTAGGAGACCTCCTAGATTCAACTTGACAACAGCATTAAGATCCAAGTATCAATAGAAACATGTATTCAGAGCAACCAGACATCTAAATAACATGCGATTGAATTCTCTTCTCTAATCAACTAGTCCTACCAGTCCTAGATTGATTAAAGGTTCTACTTATGATCTAATTAACACCAACCGGTAATTAGAAAGATCTAGTTGTAATTCAACCTAGAGATCATATTAGGTGATCAAGCTAATAAAACCCTAGATCAAACTTATTCAATCAAGCATAGAGAAAACAATCTAGTCAAGGAAAATTAAGAACAATCAAATCTCACAATAATACTTCGTTCACAACTTCAATTAACTAGTCAAGCAAAAGGAATTTAGCTACTGAAAGACATTGAAAAGCATACAAAGTTTCCCATAAGGTTCTTGTTCTCCAAGTCTCCAATAACCAATCAAATGTCAAGAATATGAAGATAATAAAAGCTAGAAACTAATATCCGAAAATATATCTAAGAGGTTTCTAAAAATACTATCCAAAAGAAGTTTCAGCCCAAAAGCCCAAGCCCATACAAAAATATAAATCTTCGCTGACGCGGGCAAAAGCGCGGGCATACGCCTGGAAACGCGGGCGCGCTTTTGAAGATCATCCCGAGTTTTCACGCCAGGAGCTCAGGCGCTAAAGCGCGGCCTGGGATACTGAAGCGCGGGCGCGCTTTGGCTGACCTGCCCGCGTTTCTGAAGCTGTACCAACGATACTCTCGATCACTTCGGGAACTTGAATTCTTCTTTAGCTTCCATCCATGCGTTTGACACTTTCAAGCTCACTTCCAAGTCCACCATCACCATGATCCGGTACTCGATCACAAATATCTGCAAATATCAACCAAACGAGTGTAGATTCCGAAACTTCCAACACTAAAGCTAAGCTACGAAATAAAGGAAAATCTACCCAAAAATGCATGAAAAACTAATCAAAACATGTCCTAAATACTACAACCTATATGCTCTATCAAATTCCCCCAAGCTTGAACCTTGCTTGTCCTCAAGTAAGAAATAAAATCAAGATCACACCACAACTAGCAAGTTAAAGCATCCATCTCAATGTCAATCCACATTTCATCAATAAGTTAAACCTTGACCAAAACATCATTGCACACATGTATGAGAAGCTTTCAAAATCAAATCATTCATCCATTCTAGACCTCACCAAGACAATGTGTTTTGCACTCTCACTCAAGTGTTTAAGGTATGTGTTTCACTCAAAATCAACTTTGAAAGCTAGACTACCATAGGCTTGCATCAGTGTTCTAAATCTCCACTACGAATGATTAAACACACAACAAAAATAATGAGGACTTTTAAGGGTTGTAATGGGGCCAAGGTATAAACAAGTAGGTAGGGAAATATTTGGTCATGTGGTGCTAAAAATCCGGGAACTAGTGTGTACAAAAACCCAAATTACAAAAAACCACTTTCAACTTCCTACTTCCACCACTTATTTCACCTCTTTCTCATCACTTTTCTTTCAACACTTCATCCATTTTCTCATATTTCTCTTTCTCTTTTTCACTTTTTTTTTCTTTTCATAAGAGAAATATTTTTTGATTTTTCCCTCTTTCAACTCCTTATCTTTCTCTTTCTTTTCAAACTCAACATTTTTCCTTTCCTTCTTTCGATCCATCCCCACAATACCACAAAGAATAACTCTAGCTAAAATCCTAATTCCCGGATGGGTCAAGCTTATCAAGGCTAGGAATTATTTTTGTGGAGCTACAAAATAAGGCTAATAGGCTCAAAAATAGGGGTTATCAAACAAAGGAATCATGTATAAGGTAGATAAGGATAATATGAGCTAATGAACATGCCTCAATCATCTTAATGTCATGCATTCAAATCATGTAATGTAGCCTTGAAAAAGATTCTAAACGCAAGTTCTAGAGCTAGCAATCAAAGCGATACACTCAAGAAAAAGATGCAAATATGCAATAAAAGGTTCAAAATAATCTCACATGGGATATATGTCTAGAACTTCATAAACAATTCAAAATTTCAACTTCTTATGCATGCTCAATCCTATAATCAAGATTAATAACTTAAGAATCATGCTTCAATCCAAGGAAACTTCAACCAACAAGCTAGTCATGGGTTAGATAATACTCTTAACTTAGAGAGACAAATGGTCAAGTAGGGAAATTTGAATCTTAGAATGCAATATTTTTGTGATTTTTTCAATTTTAATCGATGCAAAACCACAATTTAAACATGCAAATGCAACTATATGAATGCAAAGATGAGATGACTCAACCAATAATCCCCTCCCTCAAGCTTAAACTTTACATTGTCCCAATGTAAAATAAAAGAAAAGAAGACGAAAATACTAACCGAGTCATCCAGATAGGACGGAAGTGGGATCTACTCCGGTGGTGGTGGTGGTGGGAACTGCTGTGGGTAGCCCGGATATGGATAATACTGATATGTTGGGAATCCACCCTCCTGAGTCCAACCATCCATGCGAGTGTGAAGCTGATGAAGCTGCTCGTCGTGGTACTGCAGGTAGTGGTCCATCCTCTGCTCCTGATAGTCAAATCTCTGATCCACATGAGCCCTGAACTGAGTCATCTATGTAGTGAGCCCTCCCATCATGCTCACCAACTGATCAAACTGGCCCTGAGGATAACCACCAACACCCTGAACATCCACTGCATCAGCATCCTCATCCTGATCACCAATCTCGGGCTCAAGCTCCTCCTCAGCTATGAAATCCTCATCACCCTCAAAATCGTCTGCTGTAGCCTCATCCTCAGACTCCTCAACATTCCTCTGAATGCGCCGCCTCTTGCCCCGATGGCTCTCAACAACCTCAAGCGGGAGATCACCCTCTCGAGGAATAATTATCCAAGTATCGGCACTATCTCGTCCAGTTTCTATGACAACTCTCTGTACATCCGGAAGCTGCATCACCCTCCTGGTATCTCCAATCGTCCAGAAATAGTGACCATAGTGAAAGTGCAGGACACCCATCTTGTTGAGGAAGGCAAAGTCCATCGGTAAGGGCTCAATCTTCCCGCCAAACCGAGTCAAATCAAGCTGGTAATGCAGAGCCAAAACAGTGACAAAGGCTCCGATAGTAATAGGCCCTGTACCCTTCCTGCTGATGTGTGCCAGATTGTTCATAAGAACTGCACCATAGTTCACCCTCCTCTTCTCTAAGAATGCAGCCAAGAGCATCACATCTTTCCTTGGTGCATTACCCTCTCCTTCTCCCCTTCCTGTAATAGACAAAGCATAATAACGCTGCAGTATCCGGAGCACAGGATGTGTAATAGAAGATGCCTTTGCTCTAGAGGCCTTGTATTCTGCCTTTCCCGTCATGTTCCTCCACTGTGAATCACCGAGCCAATAAGCTTGGCTTTCCCATCTCTCCACATCCTCACCAGGACTGGAGAAACCAAATGCTGCATTGACCTCATCTAGCGCGATTCTCCTTCCCACACCCCAAGCTGGAATGTGCACGCCCCTACTCTGGAATTTGCCCCGGAAAGGATATGTGTCTCTAGAGTACTCAGGAACTCCAAAACAAGCCCCTTGTAAGCAGGCTGCTGTAGGTGGAGAAAAGCTCTCAAGTGCTGGCCATTCTCACATTTCCTAAGCTCATCCCTCAATCCCAATTCTGTCAGAAAATCCCAATCCAAGTACCAAGGAGCATGTATTGGTCGTGAACGGAGGAGCTTGAATCGAGCAAAGTACACATGGTCGCTCAAACTGAACCCGAACTGAGATGGGGTCACTTCCCCTACAACCGTAGGCGGAGAGAGATGGGCTTGGGGGCGAGCAGAAGATGAACTGGGGCGAGAGGACTGTGGACGGGCACGAGAAGATGAAGCCTTAGAAGAGCCTCTACGGGTTGTTGGACGAGGTGGCATTCTGTACCTGTTCCTGCACCACAAATCAACAAAACAACACCACAAGCAAATTTGATTATCCCGGCAAGGACAATCTCACAACAATTCCAACAACAATCCAACAATTATGCAAATAGCACTCTCAAACACTCTTTTCCCCCACTACCTAGGTTAGTTTTAGGCAAAATCAATCACAATCCAAACTTCACAAGAACAAGCAAGGAAATCAAGGAATCATGCTAGAATCATGCAAAGGAACTAACAAGTAGCAATTAATCATGCAAATTTGAGTTGAAATTGACAAATCTAGAGAAATTAGGCAAAACCTAGGTTTCCAAGTTCAAGCTCAAAAATCACAAATTAATCAAGGAAAAGAGAAGAGTAGAGAAGAGATTACTTGATGATTGATGAAGAGGAGTGAATTTGAGAGAAGAATCACTTGATTTGGTGTTGTTTGGGGCTTGGTGTGCTCAACAATGGAGGGTTGCTCGAGTATTGTATGGAGGACGCCGCGTTTTTGGTGAGGAGGAATGAAGAAAGAAGGGGCCGGCCGCGTTTTAACTTTTGCTGTGAGAGAACGAAAACGCGGGCAGGTACGAAAATGCGGCCGCGCTTTCGCCTGCTTGCCCGCGCTTCTGAGGCTGAGTCTCGGATGGAGAAGCGCGGCTTGGTCTTTGAAAACGCGGGCGCATTTTCACCTTCTGGCCCCGCGTTTTTGGAGCTGAGGCTCTAGAGCCAAAACGCGGTGTGGGGGTACCGAAACGCGGCCGCGTTTCTGGGGCTCTTCCCCGCGTTTTTGGACCTGTACGCCGGGCTGAAAAAACACACAACAAAGGAAAAACAACAAAACAAAACTACCCTATACTAATACTAATCTACCACTAAAAATCAAAAACAACTATCCTAAAGCTTGGGTTGCCTCCCAAGAAGCGCTTGGTTAACGTCGTTAGCTCGACGGTCCGCTGCTCATCTCAAGAGATTCCTTCCACATAGAACTCGACCTCCTTCCCGTCGAACTCCATGGTTAGTTTGCCCTTCCCAACATTGACTATGGCATTGGTGGTCTTCATAAATGGCCTTCCCAACATAATGTAAGGCTCCTGGTTGCCAATGTCCATCTCAAGCACATAAAAATCAGCTGGAAACACAAGTCCATCTACCTGCACTAAGACATCTTCAACTAATCCTTTCGGACTAATGTTAGAGTGTTCCGCTAGTTCAATGATAGTGGAGGACTTTTTGAGAGGACCAATCCCGAGTGAATCATAGACACAAGATGGTATCACATTAATTGATGCACCTAGATCTAGCATGGCATGATTAATAGTGGTGTCACCAATAGAGCAAGGGATTGAAAACATGCCCGGATCATCACATTTTTTTGGAAGTGTTGTTTGAGTCATTAAGGACACATGTTCAACCTCTTTTCCTTTGTTTTTAGTCCCTTTATTGTTCTTATTCCTCTTGACCGTACACAATTCCTTAAGAAATTTAGCATAGTGATGAATAGATTTAATCAATGTAAGCAATGGGACATTTACCTCGCATTCGTTGAAGGTCTCGAACAATTCCTTGTCATGCTTGAGTGGACGAGTCCTCTTCAACGCCTCGGGAAACGGTGGGGGTGGCTTAGCATGTATCGGTGGAAGCTTGGAAGATTTCTCGCCGAAGGACGAAGACGCGGCCTGGGGCCATGGGACGCGGTCGCGTCTTTAGGGGTTTGGCCGAGTTCTCGCACCTAATCGCCTGATAGAGAGTTCTCTTCCTCTTCTTCCTCCTCCTCTTCTCTTGGATGAACCACTCTTTCTGAAGGACCCTCGAGCACCTTGCCACTCTTCAGCGTAATGGCCTTGAACTGTTGTTTAGGATTGAGCTCGGTTTGAGAAGGGAGCTTGTTGGAGTCCCGAGCTTCCAATCGGTTCACAGCAATAGCCAGTTGGCTAACTTGAGATTCAAGATTGTGGATGCTCGACTTGGTCTCTTGTTGGAATACGCCCATAGATTGTTGGAATGTGCCCATAGATTGTTGCATTATCATCATACTCTGGGCAAGAGACCGAATCATCTCATCGGTGGAGGAAGAGCTTTGAGCAGGTGCTGGAGCTTGTGAACCGCCTTGAGAATTAAACTGTGGCTTATTACCGTACTTCAAATTTGTAACACCCCTATTTTGAAACCATGGGTATTACATGCCAGTGACCTCGGATTTTCCCATCCAAAGTCACCCAAGGCGATAGGTAACATAACTCGATTCATAAAAATGAAATGTTGAACTTAAATTACATCAAAAGTGATCAACGTTTGATACATGACTAGAAATCAATGATCAATGATACAAAGTATCATTGTTTGAGTGAAGAAGACATATAAATCATTTTGCAGCGGAAATGTAATGACGGTTAAAAGATTCTTCACAAAAACAAAATAGGAACCTCCAAAATAACTTGAAATCTCTTGAAAATCTTCCTTCCTTCAGATCTTTAAGTCTTCGTCTTCAATCTGCTACGGTCTTGCCCTTGTTACCTGATATTTCCATAGAAGCAAGAAATACCAGCCGACCAATGTCGGGAAGAAAAGAAAGTGGTATTAGTCTAACGCGAGACTAAGCAAGTGGTAGAATGCGAAATAGGTTCTTAGAAAGGCTAAGTATGTCGGCATCTAAGTCCAAAGGGAAACTGAACGATGCGCGACAAATCGGGTTCTTTGGCGGTGAGAGAGAGATAGAAGTAGTAACGACTTTATTTGAATGCAACTCAGAAGAACGAGTTTCATTTGAATGTAACTCAGATGACGATGGAATGAAGAAGAATCTGGTGAGAAAATAAATACGAGATTTCTTTTGAGGATAGAAAATCACAATAAAATGATTTCCTAGGAACGAAAGATGATTAAGTTTTTGTTGGGAACATTATCAATTCACATCAAGCAACAACAAAAGTCTTTATTAGCTAGAGCTACTCAAAGTCGGGGGTTCCGGATGGTTTGTCCAAGCTAGTACTAACCATCCTTGTCCCATTAATTAATTAATGTGCATTGGGCACTTATCTTTCATAAGTCGTAACACATAACACTTCAGTGATGACTTTTAATTAAGTTGGCCGCTCAAAGGATGAGGCGTGGCCTTACGGGGACTGAGTCCTTGCACTTAGCTAGAGTGCAACACCCCTCTATTCGGAAAGCAGGTGGAGTCATGACCCAGTATCAGGAGACGATAAATTATTATACCTCCCAATACAGTTATAAAGAGATGTTGAGGGTCCCAACCCGCATCCCTATTTCCTACACTAGTCCACAACAAAGTCTCAAAAAGAGACTTGAAAAAAACAGAAGCCAATCATCGGTCCTAAGTCCATGGGCTAGCGCAGTACGATAATGTAAATAACAACAGGGTCGTTATCTCTAAACAGTAAATGAATCCTAGGTTCATTTTATTTAGCAAACAAGGCGTTCCCAACAAATGGATAGGACAGCAAGCAAGGAATTTACGATTTATCGAATATCAAGAGAATAGGGAGAAAGAACCATCCACTTGCCTTCGATGTTCGAGAGTTAGGTCGCTACGAAGACGGAGTTTCTGAACGAGCGCTCCTAGAAGCTTAACCTAATTCGAGGCACGGAATGATAACGAAATATATTAATATTTAATTTATTTCTTAGTCTAGGCACTCCTCGAATTGTTAGTTTATAAATCTACGCTTTCGGCTTATTAGAATGTTAGAAGCGAGTTTATAATTTTTGTAAAATCATCGGTTTACGAACAGCTTTCGTAAAATTTATTCATAAAACGCTTCTTAAAGAAATTAGTTAAATACTTAATTAAGATTTATTATTCATAATAAAATAATATTTTAAAATTATAAATCTCAATTAAGAAAAAGGGTTCAAGTTTATTTTTATGAGGAGATTAACTTAATTGCATGGATTATAAATAATACTCTTTAAATTTACTAAAACTACTAATGGATCCCTTATTAAATCATATTTTTCTCTTAATTTTAAGTAATGAGTCTTTTAATAGTTAGTTAGTGGCCTACTAATTGGGTTTTAATTTCGGATCTCTTTACCAACTAAAAAAAAAGAACCCATTTAGCTCTTGAATTAGATTTAGTGGATCAGTTCATTTGATTGGCCCAAAAACAACAAATTGACCCAAACAAGGGCTGCTCACCTCTCCCTTACGTAACAACACAACGACACCAGCCTCCAACAGCACCACACGATGCAGCCCCTCCGACAGCAGCTCCGGACGGCGGACGGCGGACGGGAAAGCGGCGTAATGGCGGTCTCCGACGACGGCGCGGTCGGCGGACTCGGTCGGATTTCACCGATGAAGAGGGAAGGGAGGAAAAATTCAGATTTATTAAGTTTATGAAATTGGGGGTTTTGGACAGATTTTTGGACTGGATTCTGATGGAATTGATGGGAGACGGAGGTTTGGGTATTCACGGATTTAAGAGAGGAGTAAGGGAGAGTTGAAGACGATGAATTGGAGCTTCTTGACAACCCCACTTATAGGCAGATTTTTGCCCAATTTCGTACGCAAGGGAAGAGGATGCAGAGATAGAGTGGCAGAGTAGGGGTAAGGAGCTTGCTCCTCCGGATTTCCGGCTGCTACGAAGCTTGACTGAAGTGATATTAGCGTGTACGACCGGAAGTCCGGGTACATCTCGTGAGTTTGGATTTTAGGGGCGATAGTTGGGTTTAAACCAAATCAGTTCCCTTAGTGGACAGAAGGTTCTCGTAGTCTAGTTGGTAGAAGGATGGGAAGTGGGTAGGAGAGGTTAGGGAATCCCACCTTCTCCATCTCTTATTTTTAATTTTGGCCCATTATGATTAGATTAGCACTTGATTAAATTTTATATCAATTAATCCAATTTAATTAATTGTTACTAGTTAATAATATTAATCTTCTCAAATTACATTTCTTTTATTCTTATTCTTATTATTTCTTTTTCTTCTTATAATCACTAGACTTGTAAATTATTTACGAGTGAAAATACTTAATTTTATCTTTAGACCATAAATCTCTACTTTATACTTTTAAATTATATTTAACAATTAATATGCTTTCTTGAAAGCTCTTATTTTTCGTTATGAAAACGAATTTATTAGAATATGTTCTCACACTTCTAATAGAATACATTACATAATATCTTATAAAAATAGCGGGTATTACAAAATTGGAGTGATCTCTCCATCCTGAATTGTAAGTGTTTGAGTACGGATCATATTTTTGTCTCGGCGGACCATAGCTACCCACCGCATTAACTTCAGCCTGCGGTTCCTGGAGTGTAGGACAAGCATCTGTGGGGTGCATAACATCAGAGCAGATTCCACATGCTCGAACATGCTGTCGTCCCCCAGACATCGTCAGCTGCTTCACCATATTTTTCAGCTCTGCAACTTCTTCATGCAATGATGAATGAGCGACTGCAGAAGGGACTGATCTATCAGATTTGTGGAATTGCCTTGAACCTTCAGATAGCTCATCAAATAGTTGGAATGCTCCTGCGGGAGTCTTATTGAGGATGTAACCCCCACAAGCAGCATTAACCATCCTCCTCTCATCGTCCAGAAGACCTCCAAAGAGATACAAGATGAGATCCTGATCAGAATAGCCATGATAGGGACAGCTAGCAATCAACCTCTTGAACCGCTCATAATACTCATACAAGGTCTCATCAGATTTCTGCTCAATACTGTTGATGCTCTTCTTGATGCTGTTAGACCTTGTAGCTGGGAAATATTTATCTAAGAACACTTTCTTCATCTTCTACCAAGTGTTAATACTCCCAGGTGCCAAATAATAGAACCAGTCATTGGCTGAATCCTTGAGCGAAAAAGGAAAAACCCTCAGCTTGATCTGATCCTCAGTAACCTCTTTAGGCGTCATGCTTGAACAACCCCGACTCACTTAGGTGCTTATTAGGGTCTTCTCCACTCAACCCATGAAACTTGGGAAGAAGGTGGATCAACCCCGACTTCAGCTCAAAATTGACTCCATCGGCCAGCTCAGGGAACTGCACCGCCAACGGTTGTTGGGTCAGATCCGGTGCAGTTAGCTGCCTCAAAGTCTGTGCCACAGCATTCAGATTACCGTCACCCATCTCGTCAGACTCAAATTCAGAAGCAAAAGGTAGCTCGTGAAAGGAATTGCGAATCTCTTTCCTCAACCTAAATAAACTCCTATCAATATCTGAATCAAACAGCAAAGGTGAAGAGTTAGTATTACGGGTGTGGACCATAAGCTAGGTCCACACCAGAGTAACAAATCAATAGACACCAGAAAACAACCGAGTCCCCGGCAACAGCGCCAATTTGATAAGCGGTATTTTAGTCGCCTTTAATACCTATCAAAGTAAACCTAACAACCCAACTAACGTAGTAGGGAAGTAAGGGTCGATCCCACAAAGACTTGTGTTTTTGTGTATTGAATTTGAATACTCAGATGAATGTAAAACGGGTTTTTTTGAGTATTATCCTATGAACTAATAAATCGAACATGCAAAACTAAAGATGATTTATCAAATATGAGAGAAGTATACTTAACCAGTTAATATCCATTGCGAATTCGATTATTGATCATTGATTATCAAAATTCTCTCTTTACCTTGACTACTCTATTGCGGAATGCTAATAACCCAACTTCATGGCATTATTAATCCTACTTTAATTCTAGTTATTAGCCCGACCGGTACTAACAACCCTAATTATCAAATAACCTAGGAGACCTCCTAGATTCAACTTGACAACGACATTAAGATCCAAGTATCAATAGAAACATGTATTCAGAGCAACCAGACATCTAAATAACATGCGATTGAATTCTCTTCTCTAATCAACTAGTCCTACCAGTCCTAGATTGATTAAAGGTTCTACTTATGATCTAATTAACACCAACCGGTAATTAGAAAGATCTAGTTGTAATTCAACCTAGAGATCATATTAGGTGATCAAGCTAATAAAACCCTAGATCAAACTTATTCAATCAAGCATAGAGAAAACAATCTAGTCAAGGAAAATTAAGAACAATCAAATCTCACAATAATACTTCGTTCACAACTTCAATTAACTAGTCAAGCAAAAGGAATTTAGCTACTGAAAGACATTGAAAAGCTTACAAAGTTTCCCATAGGGTTCTTGTTCTCCAAGTCTCCAATAACCAATCAAATGTCAAGAATATGAAGATAATAAAACCTAGAAACTAATATCCAAAAATATATCTAAGAGGTTTCTAAAAATACTATCCAAAAGAAGTTTCAGCCCAAAAGTCCAAGCCCATACAAAAATATAAATCTTCGCTGACGCGGGCAAAAGCGCGGGCATACGCTTGGAAACGCGGGCGCGCTTTTGAAGATCATCCCGAGTTTTCACGCCAGGAGCTCAGGCGCTGAAGCGCGGCCTGGGACACTGATGCGCGGGCGCGCTTTGGCTGACCTGCCCGCGTTTCTGAAGCTGTACCAACGATACTCTCGATCACTTCGGGAACTTGAATTCTTCTTTAGCTTCCATCCATGCATACTCCTTTGACACCTTCAAGCTCACTTCCAAGTCCACCATCACCATGATCCGGTACTCGATCACAAATATCTGCAAATATCAACCAAACGAGTGTAGATTCCGAAACTTCCAACATTAAAGCTAAGCTACGAAATAAAGGAAAATCTACCCAAAAATGCATGAAAAACTAATCAAAACATGTCCTAAATACTACAACCTATATGCTCTATCATCAAGCATCTTAAAAGAGAACTCCACGAGGCAAAAGAGCAATGGGAAAGAAGAGAGAGAGAGCTCGAGCTCGTGAGCAACTTGATGCCCGGATTATAATGCAACAAGAGATAGAAGATGGAGCCTATGAGGAGGAGTGTTACATGAGAGAGGTTTATGGGAACCGAGACCACTATGATGGACGAGGTGGTGCTCAATCCTATTGGGGAAGTCCCACTTACACTCAAATGCAAGGAGTACCTCCCTACCAACCTCTGATCTACGAAGAAACTCCTCCATGGGAACATATGTTGCAAGAGGAGATTGATGAGGAACCTCAATGGGCGAAAGAGATAGAGGATGATCTCAAGGATGTGAAAACTCAAGTGAATGATGTGAGCACTCAACTCAATGAGTTTGGTGCATGGACGAGGCAAGCCGACAACCAACTTGCCCAAATAGCATGGAGGATGAGCGTCAACGCCCAACTCGACCATTTGGAATCCCAATCCCCGAGTTCTCAAGAGCAACTTTCGAGCTATCATGAAGAAGAGAGCTATGATGAGGTCCGAGTGGAGCCACCACAAGTCGAGAGGAGTGAGCAAGCCTGGACCGACATACCCAATATGTTGGGCCCGAGTTGCCCAGACATCGGACCGCTTCCCCTGCCTCCACTCTGCCCCAGGACCGAGATGCAGAATGTCGAGCCCGACTTGCATCCACTTCGATCGGTGACAATGGAGGAAAACAATCTCATGGCTCTTAGGCGTGAAAGGATTGAAGTAAAGGAAAGCTCTCCCTCTCTTATGATTGAAGAAGAAAAAGGCGAGTCTCGGTTCAAACAAGCTTTGGAGGAGACGCATGAAGTCGGGCCCGATGTGGTTCCTATGTCGGTCCAGCCTGAGAAGCAAGCCTCCGAGATCGTGTGCGAGACTCCTTTGTCCTATCTCCTTTGCTCTTTTGTGACGGTTTCTTGTGAGTCATATGGTGCGGATGAGCTATACTTGGTGGATTTGATCTCCGATTATTCTTGGTCTAAGTATGGGGTCCCCCGCCATTATGACGAGGCCAAGGCACATGTTTGGTTGAACTATAGAGAATGGCCTCAATTCTTCTTGAGTGATGAGATAGTCCTTGGGGAATTCATGGACCCCGAGCCTTATTTTCCACCCTAACCTAGATTAGGTGGCCGGCACGTCAAGCTAATGACGTTAAAAGAGCGCTTTTCGGGAGGCAACCCGACGTATCCTTCATATCCTTTGTTTTCTTTTGATTTGTTTTCTTATTTCTAGGTTTTGAGATTATTGTGCTAACCCTTTCTCTAAACCCCTTAAAAGCAAGTATTTTGGGATGCATCTTTGGTGTGATCTTGTAGGTAGTTCTTGGTTCGAATGAAGAGCTTGAAAGGAGAAGGTGTATGATGCAAATGGACGAACAACTAGGATGTGAGACGAGCAAACGATCTCGACCACCTCTCAAGTAGTTCGAGCCTCAAGCGCTCCACCTTCACCTTCCCATGTGCCGATGTCAACAATTCACCATTCTTCCTAGCTTCAATAGCCTAGTCTAGTGAGTTTCCCTTTTCATTTTCCCTTTTGGTTTTAGTTGGATGCAATGAGGACATTGCATATTTTAAGTATGGGCCGGGGTATGGGAAAAGGAAACTCTCTTTTGCCTAGTGTTTGTACATATGTGTGCTTTGGGTGTCTTTTGCTTTGCTTTGAGAAAGTTTTTGCAAAAATCCATAAAAATTTGAAAAATTGTGTTGAAAACAAAAAAAAGATTTTGTTTTGGACGAGAAACCCCCATCTTAAGTGTCCTATGAAATGGCTTGTGTTCATGTAATTCCTTTGCATGCTTTGGATGGTTTAGCCTAGTCTTATGATGTTGCTTTTATACATGATCCATGATTAGCATTCTATATTGAGCATGTGTGCTAAAAGATGACTTGTTTGCTACCTAGTATTGAGTGTACCTTGTGAGATTTGATTTTGGCCTTTTGGGATTTTTCTTTGCATATCTGATAACGATGATTTAGTCGTTTTAAACCACAATTATGCAAAGAAAACCAAACTTACTTGAACCAAAGTATAAAGCAAGTAAGGGTCAATTCCACAGGGAGACAGATTATCTTTAGCAGAGAATTATGTGTCAAACAGAAGTAATGAGGGGGGGTTTTAGGTTTAATTCACACACTAGCATGCAAATCATAAGAATTCGTGAGTTTATTAATCAGTATTTAGAAACACTTAGGCAAACAAATATCCGCATTCGCTTGACAAGTTGATCATTGATTTCATTCAATATCTATGCAATGGAACTTCCAATTCCTTTTCAAAAGTAATTAATAGCACAACCAGATACTATTAACCCTAACTAGATAAATAATCATGAAACTATCAAGATTCAATCTAACTAGCAGCATTCAACATCAGGAATATGATTGGATACAAACTAAAATAAAACAACCAGCTTTTACCCTAGAATGCAAATCAATTCTCTTATGCATATAACTAACACAACCAGATAAGCACGATGTAGTTGCTACTTATGAATTAGAGATGCTCAACCAGAAAACACTCTAAATCTAGCAATAACCTAATTACAATAAATCCTAGATGATCAGGCTAGAAATTATTGAAACAAGTCAATAGTAATTCAAGCAAGAGAAGAGATTAAATCCATGCAATCGATAAGGAATTACAAATCTCACAACTGAATCAGAACGAACACTTCAATTGTCTGTCTAAGCAAAGAGGCTTAGTTCTCCATAGGTCTCCAAAATACAAACTAATTTCTAACTCAAAAACTAGGTCTAAACAAAGGGTCCAAAAGCCCTTAAATATGAGAAAACATTCTATCTAAAAATACATAAAAACCGGACCTAAAATAATATCCATAAGGTCACTAAATAAAACACAACGTTTAAAGAGAAAATCGCCTCGGAAAAGGCAGCGGGCGCCGCCTATGGGGCAGCGGTCGCCGCCAGCCACAATTTCGTCGTTTCTTCGTTTTCTTCATTCCAGCTCTAAGTGGTCTTCAGGGTACCTCGGCTCTTCCTTTTTTAACGCTCCAAACACCATCTTTAGCACCTAAAACATGACTAAAAGTATGCTAAAACCCCATCTAAATACACAACATAAATGTGTATATCAATATCCCTCTCTTGTTTTGTGAGTGTACTCTCTTGTGTCATAGTCTCTTTGTTATTGAGGTGTATATTTATTTCTTGAAGCCGTTATGAGAATTGATCATGCATGCTAGTATTAAGATTAAACTTGCATGTTTTTAGCCACATAAATATCCTTATTCCTACCTTGCATTAATCCTTGATTTGTACCCCCGTTATAGCCTATTAGCCTTTGTTTGTAGCTCCTCAAAAACATATTCCTAGCCGATGAAAGCTTGACCCTTATGGGATTCGAACATAGTTGAGTGGTTGTGGAAATGATTTTGCGGAATACTTTGGGTGAAGGCAAGAGTGTGGGCAACACATTTTGGTAGTGCATCTCCTAAGGAGAAAGTTGATGGATTTTTTGGAATTTTGCAAAGGGCAAAAATGTGAAAGAAATGTGAGCAAAATGCAAGTATGGGGTCAATCGAGCCGTGATCGAGTCTAGTAGACTCGGGCCCGACCTCCCTATAGCATAAAAAAAAGGGAGAAAAAGAAAGAGAAAGAAAGAAGAAAATAAAGAAAGTGCAATCAAAAATCCAAGTGTAGAGATGTAAAATAAGGAAAGTGTGGGTGAAATGTTGGGTAAGTGCCTTTTATTGTTGAAAGTTGTTTGGAGGAGTAGTAAGATGTGAAATCTTCGGTGAAGTTGATGAGTATTTTAGGTTGTTCGAGCCCCATTGTGAGCACCACATAGCCAAACGAATCCTTGCCTTATGAAATGCCAAAAGCCCCATTACAACCCGGCCGAATGGAATTCTCTATGAGGATCTCCATTGAGCCCAAGTTCATCTTGTATTGGTATTGTTTTGATATCTCTAGGTAGAGAGATTGGTAATATTATCTTCAATGATAAAAGTAGACTTTGCACAAGGCATGAGTGGAGAGATGCATCACTTTTATGCATTAAGCCAAACACACTTGAGAGTTGTGCTTTGATTACATTTCCCTAAAGTGAGGCTAGGTGGTAGCACTTCATACTTGAAGCATGCATACACATGTGATGACGTTTGATTGCTTATCTTTGGATTCATACGTGCTTGAATATGGTTTTGACTTAGTGCTTTACTTGAAGATCATGTTGAGGTTTTGAATCCAAGTTATTGCTTGAGGACAAGCAAGTTTAAGTATGGGGTATTCTGATGTCTCTCGATTTGGTAGTGTTTTAAGTGTGTTTTCCTTGGTAGTTTTAGTCCTTTTTCCTTCTTTTCTTGTGTGTTTTGTCCCTTTTTAGCTTAGATTCCGATTTTCTATGAGATTCGGAGACTATGCGCATTTTGTGTGTTTTGTAGGCATTTCGGAGCAAAAATCATGGAGATTGGAGCATGGCATCATGGAGGAATTCAAGGATGAAAATGGAGCCAAAATGGAGCTAACAATGGATGAGAAGAAGCCTCAAGTGAAGACCAAGAGAATGGCGAAAGAATCGAGTCATTCCGAGCTAAAACGAGAGAGAACGGAGCGAAACAAGTTGAAATTTGCCTTAGGCCCGAGGTCTGGGCCAAGTCGGGCCCGAGGTACTATGGTGGCCCGATGTAGTGGCCCGAGGTGTGGCAAGTCGGGCCCGAGGTCTCTGGAACGTATGCCCTTGGACCGAGGTTGAAGCAAGTCGGGCCCGAGGTTCCTCCGTGTCGATCCATGTCGGTCGTGGCTCCGGATTCCTTTCTTTTTGGGATTTTCTTGTTAATTCCCATAATTGCATTAGAAGCCTTGGAGGTCAAGGAGTCTAGAAGCCTTGGGGATCAAGGAATTCTAGAAGTCTTGGAGGTCAAGGACTTTCCTTGGGGATCAAGGACCAAATCTCTATTTAAACCCTTGTAGTCTCTCATTGGAGGAAGATCTAGAGACACTTTAGGGGGTGGACTCTTCTCCAAGGGAGGGAAAGGAACCCAAGATCTAGAGGAGGATTTGGGTGAATTCCTTTCCTTGGAGATGAGAGAAACCCTTGGCTAGATCCAACTTTACACACATCTAATCATTCTCAAAGGCTCAAGCAAGACTTGGAGAGCAAGGAGAAGGAAGAGAAGGAAGAAGGAGAGGAAATTCGGTGGAGGATAGCTAGATCTAGGGAAGAATTGTGATTTCCATTTGATTTGAATGAAATTTGGGTTTGCTTTGATTTGGATGATTGAGATTTGTTTGTCTTATGATTTGATTGCTTTTTACTCTAGCCTTATGGAGTAGATTCCATTGGTCTTGGGCTATGGGGGAAACCCTTAGCTAGGTTTGGGTTTGAACCCCCAATTCCATAGCCTTGAGTGCTTGATCTAGGAATCCACTCTACATAGAGCTACAATTCCTCCGCGAAAACAAGGAATCAAGGGCTTGTGATTGGCAAGAGTGAACGAAAGTAATCAATTGCCAATCACTTGAACTTGCATCGAAAGGGAAATCGATTTCCCTAGGGTCGATGTGTAGAGTGGCGGGATCGAAGGTGAACAACCTCGATCCTACGAGGATCAACACTTATTGGCTGAATCGGGGTAGAATTACCCACATCTAGCTAGTGAAGGAACCTAAAAACCCAAGACCTATCTCTCCATTTTTGCCTAGTTCGACATCCCCAGATCTCGGGCCCGACTTACATCAGTGTCGGTCTTGTACAAACTTTCGTCGATCCATCTCGGGTCGAAGTGACCATGTCGGTCCCGAGTGGTTTCCTTTGATTTTCCTTGTTTTAACCTTTCTTTTCCCTTTTTAAGTCTTTTTGGTGCACTCATCGCACAAACTCCCGAGTGTTCGACACCCTACCTTGTGCTACAACTAGGTTCGGTTATAAATTTAAATTTTGAGACCCTCCGATCCGGACCGATCATGCACGACCCATTTGGGTCATGCTTGGCGCCGACTTTCTCTCTATCCCGAGATCTTAAGGATTTATTATATCTTTGTATTTTGGGAAGGTTATTTATCTTGTTTCCTAGTTGAATTAGGACTCATTTTCTTCTGTAAAAGGAGGTTAAAACCATTTATTTGGGCGATTCTTTTTTTTTTGGGGGGGGGGATTGGAAAATACTCTCTAGAGCTGAAGAGAGAATTGGTAAACAAGGTTTAGACTTTTGTAAGACTTCTTAGTTTGATTTGAATTTCGGTTTGGATTGATCATCTCTTCTTCTTCATTTTTTCTCGTCTCTCTATGCTATGAGTGAGTAGCTTTCTTAAATTCTAGGGTTGGGTGAAAACCTAACACAATCATGCATGTCTAAAAAACGTGAATTCATAATTTGAATGCTTGATGATCATATCTATGTAACACCCCCTTTTTAAAGCCAAAGGGTATAACCGCCAGTGACCTCGGATTTCACCGTCCAAAGTTATCCAAAGATAAAAAGGTAACTTAACGAGATGCTTTGAGAATAATCAATTTCGTTGTATTGAAGTAAATCGGATTACAAGTGGGAGGAACTTTCCGTAAGGTTACAACAATCATTAAAAAAGTTGCAGCGGAATTTACAAGACATTTCAAATGTAAAAGCATGTGGGACCCATAAACATGGTCAAAACAAAAGACGTTTTGAAGACCTTCTTCCTTCCTTCCTTCCTTCCTTCCTTCCTTTGGATCCTAATGTCTTCGGCTTCCTTCTGAACAACCTTCCCTTTCCTATCTGATATTTCCATAAAAGACAGGAAATACCAGCCAACAAAGTTGGGAAAGAAAGAAGAGATGTTAGTCTAACGTGGGACTAAGCAAGTTGTAGAATAGGGTTCGGTTCTTAGAAAAGTTTAGACACGAGGACATCACGGACCAATTGAAAACTGGCTGATGCCCAACAGTCAAGGGTTCTTTGATGCGGAACGCATATGGCTCCTTGAGCGAGAGGCTTTTAGACGAGCAAGGCTCAACAGAAAATGATAAGTTTAGCTTGAGGCTTAATTGAGATGTGAGGCTTATGAGAAATGAGATTTCTCGGAAGTAGAATACTACATGGAAGTAACACCATAGAAAGATATGTGTTTAAGATTTGTTGAGAACTTTATATATTCAAGCAATAGTGAAAAAGCCTTCATCGACTAATCGAATCTATAACCACCCTCATAGCATACATGTTGTGCATGTCCAGAGTGGAAAATAGAATCCTTCAAAGCCGGGAGCTAGAATGGTTTTCCAAGTTATACTAGCCATCCTCGTTCATTGATTAGTGTGAATTGGGCACTTATCTTATTAGGTCATAAAACAAACAATTTAATTAGCAAATTTTAGGTTACGGCTCATCGGAGCTTTGCCACGGATTAACAGGAAAGCAAGAGTCTCCTGAGCACTTAGCTAGAGTGCTATAGCCCATCTTAAGAAATGAGCATTAGTCATGTGACCATATTATTATGAGCATGCACTAATTACACCTTGTAACATAAGTTATTAAGAAATAACGAGAGTCCAACTCTCGCATTCCTAGTCTTAGACTAGTCCACAGCAAAGTCTCGAAAAGAGACTTGAAACAATCAAGGTGACACATCAACGGTCCTAAGTCCATGTACTAGTGCATGCGATATTAAAAACAATGGTCATTAATTCTAAGCAGAATAATCCTAATCTGATTATTAGCAAACAAACATTTAATAAAATAACGGAAAGAAGTTTCACGATTATCGAGTAAAGAGATAAATAAGAACCATCCACTTGTCTTAAAACGATTCTAAGAACGTTAATCGAGGCGAGGAGTCGAGGCTAGCAAGGCACTAGACGAGGCCTAAGGCAAGGTAAAACACAAGGCAAAAGTAAGGAACGACCTGAGCAACGGCTAGGACATGGCCCAGAACAAGGTGGAAGCAAGGCCCCTGCGGCGGTCGCTGCCCACTAGTGTGACGACGGCTCGATTTCGCAAGCTTCCTCCGATCGATCCCGAGCAATTCTATAGGAACCGGTGCCAATAGTAGCAAGAAGAGATTGGATGTGGAAATTGCTCTCCCTTCCCCTCCTATTTATAGGATTTCCAAGTCCCCTTTTTGATCTGAAATTATGCTTACTTTGGTGCTAATGATGCAAAACATTGAGGATGA
This sequence comes from Polygonum aviculare, assembly GCA_934048045.1. Lineage (NCBI taxonomy): Eukaryota > Viridiplantae > Streptophyta > Magnoliopsida > Caryophyllales > Polygonaceae > Polygonum > Polygonum aviculare. Next base: position 18,928,917 of record OW204025.1, on the reverse strand, counting down.
TGTGAAGTAAAGTGATCTCAAATGATCTAAAGCAAAACCATTACAAAAGATAAAACAACGACCGCCCACAATATAAGTGTCTCGTCGAGCCACTTGCGTCCGCATGCTGCAGCAAAGCGGCGCCCGCTGCCCGGTGGCGGTCGCTGCCCTTGTGTCGGCGGTCGCTGCCCTCTTGGGACTGGGCATTATTTCGGTAGATTTGGCATAACTTTTTGGATACTTATCGGAACTAGCTCAAATTTTGAGGGATGAAACTAGACTCCTTTATCTACCATTAGGCGTTAGAACCACCTGATGCCAATCTCTAATGAAGATTTTATGAATTTGTGAAGTTGAGGGTTCCGTTTAGCGTTATCCAACATTACACGGTTAATCGGGTGACCTTTACCCTTTCTCTTGTCGTTCCAAAGACAAATTTGAGTCATAAAACTAAGGAAAGTTTCATAATCCATTTTATAAAATTTGCGGATATTACAGTCTATCTATCTTGCGCTAAACTGCTTTCCGATAGTTGAGGCATATCCTGTGATTAACCTCAGGGAAGGTGTAAGCTAGGTTGATTGCTTGATTAGGTCTAATATGATTATTTGCGAAAGTTGATATTCCTAGGTTGAAGGATAGATAGAAAGTTGTGTAATTTGCGAAAGTCGTTTGAATAACTTGAATTGTTTACGAAAAGTCGACTCTTCTATGATGTAAATTGCATGATAGTTGTGAGTTCTTGTTGGAAGCATGAATTACTGTTGTTGTGGTAGCCCTAGCCTTGGGATTTGTCTCTTAAATTGATTAAAATTCTTGTCTTTGCTTTGATCTCGACCAATAACGTCGTGTTCGAACCTTTGATGGTGTTTGTGTGTGTTCGTGTGTGATTGAGCCTAGGACCAACCCTCTTGAGGTTGTGAACGACCCACCTTGGTCCGGTCTTGGTGTGGTTTGTTCGTGATTTATTCGCTTTTTGTAATTTATCGACTAATCTTTTAACACTATTCTCATTCCCGTGGACGATCCTGACTTCGCTATACTCAGCGGGGTCATGAATATAAACTTATTTGTTCAAGAGACCCTTCAACAATGAGAACTTGAAGTTTTGGAAGAGTATTGAGCTAAGAAGGGAATGTGTCGGTTATGTGTAGTTTTAAGCATTAAGCCGTTCGGGATCATTACATTTTGCCAATGTTATTGGTAGCCTCCCCTTGAGTTGATTTTGGCTTAAATTGATCCATTTCAAGATGCACTTGTCTGTGTTTATTTCAAGTATCTTGTCTTCAAACCTTTTGTTTTGTAAGTTCATAGCATTTAGGGAGCAACCCAAGTAGCCCAATCACTCAGGAATGACTCCACCCAACTGATTATTTGACAAGTCGAGAACAAATAGTGTTTTGGCATTGCAAAATGTTCAAGAGAGTTAGCCACCAAGAGAGTTGTTTTAGAGTCTGTATAAATGTATGGATGGTGGTGGCAACGGGAGAGACCATTAATGTGGTTGAAATTGAGATCAAAGACCTTTAAAAACAATTTGCTTGAAAATTATGATTTTACTATAAGACATGTTGAAAATATTCATAGAATGTTTAGTGATATTCATAACCCAAGAAGGAATCTCAAAGATTTGGTTGGATCAAAGGGACATAATTTTCAATTTCTCTGGTTTTTTCAAGAAAAGTGGGATTTCTCTCTGATTACAAGAATCTAGAGCTAACAACTCAAGGCTTGGAAGGGAGAAGTTTATGAAATATGCTGCTAACAACTGATAGATTGTTGAATGAAAGTTGTAGTCTGCTGATGTTTTTCTGCGCACGAAACAAACTGATGTCAAATGTGCCACTCAGATTATTTGTTAAAAGATGAAGGTACTCAAGTCTCTTGAGAGAAAGGATTACGCTCAGAATCCGCCCCTCCAATTTGTTCCCGGATAGCCCTAGACGCGCTAACCATGTAAGATCGTCTATCCAAGAAGGAACCTTGCCACTCAAATCATTTTAATTTAAGTGTAGCCTCTCAATGTGTACAAGTTTTGCTAGAGATGATGGTATGGGCTCATTTAAATGAGTGTCTGATAGATATAGTCCTCTGAGCTTGGTTAGTTTCCCTATCCAAGACAACCTACTAGGGCTAGAAGGGTTATATGCCAAACTCATATTTGTGAGAGATGTGAGGTTCTCAAGAGATGTAGGAATTAAAATAGAAAAACGAGTAAAAGACAAGTGAAGCATGGATAAATTTGCAAGGTTTCCTGGGGTATAAGGTACAGACTCGGAAAAGTTACAAGTGCTTCCATCCAATATTTGTAAGGAAACAAGGTTTCCAATTAAAACAAGTAGAGTACCATGGAATTGTGTATAACTAAGATCTAAGGATCTCAAAGAGGGTTGTGTTGTAGGAAACTCAGGTAAGTGACCAAGTAGATCAAAGTTGCATGTGAGATTAAGAGATTCTAAATTAGGGAGAAGAAATATGTCAGTAGGGAAAAGACCTTGCAAGCCACAATTTTCTAGTTGCACCATTCTCAAGGATGTCAAGTTTGCTAATGACTTTGGCAGAACAAAAGATATGGTGGCTTGATTAAGGCTAAGCTCAACAAGATCTTTCATGTTATGAGCAATGCTTTCCAAGCCATGGCTAGGAAGATGAACAAATGGATTACCTGACAAGTCAAGCGAAGTCAAAGACTACAACTCCAAGATCTCTTCAGGGATGGAGCTAGAGAAAGAGGCTTTGGAGAGAGATTAAGGCTATTCAACATATATAGGAAACCTGCCAAAAGTAGGTGGAACTTGAGACTTGACAAAGTCATTCCCCGCAAGATTGAGCTTTTTCAGGTGGATCGAGGGAAGACGAAGGAAACAAAGCGAGTGAAAAGTGGGAAAGTTGAAGGAGGAAGAAGAGGATTAGCAAGAACGTGATGAGCTTGATGGCTACAAAGGTGATATTGATGGGATGTTATGATTATGAACCAAACATAAAACATGTTGGGTAATAAAACCCCAAGTTAACACGAGGGTGTCTTCCGATAATGTTTTTTTTTACGTGCATTTGCACAAAACCACCCGTTAAATAGCTAATATTACAAATAACGATCCGTTATACACGAATTTATTTAAAACCACCCAAATCTATTCTTTCATTAACATTTAGCCATCCTTGAACATTTTCTGTCCAAATATACCGTTAAAAGAGACCAAATTACCCTTTTACCCTTGGCTTATTTTTTAAAAAAATTGCATAGTTTTTATCCACTTTCCCCGACCACTCTTGTACCGCCCACCGACAACCTTCCGGTCCAAATTCCACCCTCGTGCTACCAGTTTGTCTACCTCGGCTCCTTCCATCTGCCAACAAATATTCAGGGCGGCGATCTAACCCTCAGTGGTTGAGCCGGTGCCATACCGCTGCCAATTCATGCACGGCATCGGTCGTTGACGCCCTTTGCCCGACCCGGATTTGACGAAGCTACCTTGTTCGGCTGGGGTCCTAGCCTCACGCCGTTGCTGCTTGTTTGTCCTCCTCCGCCTCTCTGCCAACCCAATGATACGCACAGAAAATTGTCCTAAGTCCACTAATTTAATAGAATACAAAGCAGCTGAACATAATAATTGACACACACAAACCATGGTAAAGAAGAAGGCACCGAAACAATTACAACATGATCAACAATCAAATCGAATAGATAGAAAACGAAGCTCATCAATGGCATCAAAATGAAAGATTGACTTGCAAAGTCCGAGTAGCAAACTCAACGCCAATGGTGGATTTGGAATCCAAACAAAACTCATTCCTTGTAAACCTAGACAGGACATTCGATTTACCAACGTCGGAATCTCTGATTAAGATGATCTTAAACAGGTAATCATATTCATTATCCACTCTATTCTCCATTAAGACCTATACAAGATCTGAACCAAAACACAATTTCAGATCCAAAACTTGTCAATCGATCATACAAAACACAAGTCAAAAGGAAAATCGCAAAATCATCTCATGAAAAACCTAATAAGCAGGGAGGGAGGAAATGGAAGGCCTTTTTCGATCACCTAATTGGCAGAGAAATGGATCAATTTGGAGATTCTGATTCCGGAAGTGAAAGAAAATGCCAATTTGGATCAGAGGAAACGATTGCGAAATGAAGGATTCTTGGTAACAGTCGAAATTAGATTCGACCTTGTCCGGCCCGGATCTGACGAATCGACCTTGTACGACCCGAATCCAACCATTGATGGAGCTTGAAGAGGAAGAGGAAGTATTGTGCAATTTTTTTGAAAAGGTAAAGGGTAAAGGGTAATTTTAGCCTTTTTACGGATTTTTTGACGGAAAATTGTCAAGGGTGGCTAAATGTTAACGGAAGGATAGATTTTGGTGGTTGAAAATAAATTCGTGTATAAGGATTGGTTATTTGTAATATGAACTATTTAATGGGTGGTTTTGTGCAAATTCCTCTTCTTCTTTTTTATCAAAGGTCTTCCAATAATGTTGCACTCTAGGGTCCGTTCTGCAATTTGGTGCTGATGTTGAAGTTGAAGCTAAGACTTACAACTGACGGTGTTGATCCTGATAGTAGATGCTTACAATAATGTTGAAGCTGAACACTTGATAAAACATATGTTCGGAAATGTGTGGTGCTTACGAGATTTTAGAGGGTGTAAAATGACCAAAAAGGACATGATTTATTATTACAGTAGAAAATAAAAATACCCTTCTTTTTTTTGACACGGTAAGGATTAGGATCTCGCCTTAGGGCGGGAATCCTAGGGCAACCTTTCGGATGAGAGATAAAAGCTCGTGATGGTTCCGGATGGAATCCCATGAGAGACTGTGGCCTAGAAACGCTATTTTATCAGCCACAGAGTTACACTGTCTACTCTCATGATTAAAACGGACTGACTCGAATCATCGAAGAGATTCGAAAGTGTCTACAATAATCTTTCAGTTTCCCAAGGACAACGAACTAGTCCTGAAACAACTTTAATGACTATGATGTTATCCCCTTGTATCTCAAGCCTTTTTATATTCATTTGTTTAGCCTTCTTCACTCCATCCCATAACACCATCGTTTCTCCCATTAGAACCGACACTTTTTGATATATTCCATGACCCATTAATTAGGTTTCCATTCTCGTCCCTTATAATTGGTCCACCCGATGCATTTCCATTATTGAGTTTGGATCCATCAAAATTTAGTTTTGCGTAGCTCTGATGGGGTTTCTTCCATCCTCGCGGTTTATTTTTTGGGCGACCTCTTGGACAAACACCTTTGTTCGGAGTCCTTTCTTCGTGCCATTCTTTCATTTGTTTCCATTGTGTTAAATGATTACAGATGTACAAGCTGAGGTCTTGTATGTAATCATTGGGTGTTTCCTGGAAAGGCAACTTGTTTCTCTGGTGCCAAATGCCCCACCAGGCCACTACCAACTGAATGAACTCTTTGCTCTTCAATTTACTATTTATATCAAATAGTACAATTCGAGGATTCATTTGTGATGTGTTATATTCTTTGAGTACACGTTCCATATTTGCATTTATACTCTTAGCTATTCCCAGTATATGCAGACATTCGATCATCAGATGTATCGAATCCTCATGCATAGCATTACACATCAGATATCCCTGGGGTACATCAACATGTTTTTCAATAAGCCTTTGTTCAGTGGGCAATCCATTCATGTTAATTTTCCAGAGAAAGTTCTTTACTTTTTGGGTATGTGTCTAATTTCCATATCCAAGCATTAGGGTTCATGGACATGCTTTATTCTTTAGTTATTAGTCTCATCGTTGAATCTGTAGAATACCATTCATTCTTGCTTGGTGCCTAAATCAATGTATCCTCAATATCATTCACTAGGATTGGGGTTCTTATTATTTTCTCTATCACCGCGTACCTCACTAGGGATCACCTACTAGAGATCACTTATTTTTCACTTTTTATCCTCGGAGATATATTTCTCAACTTTAGTTGCCATGGTAACCCTATCATTTTTAGTTGCCCACTCTACAAATGGTTCGTTCGTGAGGCATCTATCCTTCCAAAAATTAATAACCCTACCATTTCCTATCTGTCTTCTCAGGCTTTTCTCAAATTCTGGCTTCAATTTCATCAATTGCTTCCATTGTGATGAGCTATTCGACTTTGTTTTATACTTCAAGAGTGAGCATCCCGTTAAATATTTTTCGTTGACCACTTGAACCCACATATTATCTTGCTCAGTCAAAATTTTCCAGACTTCATTTGGAGGGCCTTGTTCATATTCTCAACTTTCCTAATGCCAAGCCCCCCGTAAGCCTTTGGTTTAAATATTCGGTCCCATCCAATCAGTGGCTTATGTTGTCTGTCCTTGTTCCAAATAAACATTCTATTTACAGCATCGATTTCATCCTTTATATACTTTCGCAGCATAAAACTTTGCATTAATTAATTCGGTTTTGTAGATAAGTTCGACCTAATTAACATTGTTCTTCCTTCTTGAGATATTGCATTGGCTTTCCATTTTGTTAGTTGTCGTTGGGCATTTCCAATTGTGTCTTGAAAAGCTTCTTTACTTACTCTATCGTTAATGATCGGACATCCTAGGTATTTTCCATCGTACTTATCCCTAGTGTTTGTTTGATGCTTTGTTTTTGGAGGTTAGCCACTTTCTTGGATGTGTGAAATGCTGATTTATTGTGATTCACCTTTTGCTCTATAGCTGCGCAATACTCTTCAATAATCTTCTTCATTTGATTACACGCACTCTGATTTCCTTTAGCATAGATGATAATATCATTTGCAAATGATAAAAACGACACTCTCTTGCCTCTTCTGGCTATCGGGAATCCTATTAATTAGTGGCTTAGGGCACTCGCTAACTTTGGAGTTTTCGGTCAAGGATTTCTACTCCGATTACAAACAAATAAGGCGATAGCGGGTCTCCTTGTCTGATTCCTCGTTTTGGCAAAAATGGTGCCATAGGACCGTTATTTACCAAAACTGAAAATGACACAATGCATACACACTCCCGCATCCAACCTACAAACTTATCATCTGAACCAAATTGGAAGAGGATACGAAAGAGGAATTCCCAATATAATCTACCGTGTCGTATGCTTTCTCCATATCCAATGTTACGGCCATCCATCCATCATTAGCTTGGTTTCCCCTAAACGAATGAAAAACTTCATATGCTATGAGCACGTTGTCTTGTATTGCCCTTCCCACAACAAGTTCCTTGAAGCGGGTGGATAATCTTAGGCATTACCACCTTTAGCCTTTTCGTTAAAATCTTAGCTATTATCTTATATATCATTGTGCATAAACTAATGGGTCTATAATGATTAGTCATCGAGGGGTTATCATTTTTCGGCAATAGCGAGATGAACGTATGGTTAATTATTTTTAGTAGCTTTCTTGAATGGAAAAAGCCTTTTACAACTTTTATCACCGTGGGGCCAAGAATATCCCAATATTTCTTATAGAAATAAAAATACTATTTTTCTTTCTTCTTACTCCTCTTCATTTTTTTCTCATTCCTCCTACCACAACCGGCGGAGGGTGGCCGGCGGCTATGCTTGGTGGTCGGCAACGGTGGGTGGGCGGCAGTAGAGGGTGGTTGGTGGCGGGGAGAGGAAAGGAGGAAGAAGAAAGAGTAGAAAATTGATGGGTTGATTCGGTAAAATAAAAATAATGGCGCTTATTGTAAGGCATAAGTATGAAAAAATGGAGGGAGATAACTTATCAAAATTAGCTTATGTAAGTATGATAAGTTACTTATCATTTTAAAAAATTATTGAACAGTGCTTATGTTAATTTAAAAACTTCCGATAAGTACGATAAACACAATAAGCACGGTAATCACTTGTTGCCGAAGGACGCAAAGTGTTATCGTCCGAATGAATATGGTGCCAAATGTGCGAGTTCCAGCGTCTTATGAATTGAGTTTGTAGTCAAACTTGTGTCATTGTGTACATTAGGGGTGGGCATGGACGGGAAACCGGAAGTTCGGTTAACCGGATATCGGTTAGCCGGATATTCGGTTACTAAATTATGATAACAATTACCGAATCGTTAAGTAACGGTTAACCGATATCGGTTAACCATGAAAACCGGTATGATTAATCGGTTAACCATTATTTGAAAGTGAAATTATTCATTTTAAATACATGCATTTTGACTGATAAATATCGAAATATATAATCAAAACACGTAGTCGATTGGTGCGGATTGGATCGATCGAACAGGGTGAGTGGATGCACCGTTTATGAGGGTCGTGTTTCTGTACGCTTGCAAAGCAACGTATGCTAGCTAACTAGGTTAAAAGATAGAATTTTAGGCTGACCAAAAAAAAGATAGAATTTTAGGCTTATCAACCTTCTAAAAAAAAGAAAGATAGAATAATAGCAAACTAACGGGTGCAAGTGTGCAACTGCAACCTATAAGTTAATAAGTTATAACTAGTTATTCATTTAAGACACTAACTATTTTAGAAGATATTAATATTAAGCAGTTGTAATTAATTTTATTTGAATTATAGAATAGATCTCTTATTAAAAACGCCTAATATTATCAAATTAGCTTATTTGTATTATTTTCTTTCTAAAAATATATATTAATATTTTATTAATCGGTTTATTGGTTAACCTATTGAAAAAATATGATTAACCATTACCGAAGCGTTAAACCGTTTAAAAAAACGGTCGGTTAACCATAACCGGTTTTCCGGTTTTTCTGGTCATGGTTAACCGGAAAAAACTTTCGGATACCGGTTTAACGGTTACGGTTTGTTTTGCCCAGTCCATGTGTACATAGACCCGGCAGAAAGTGACCCGAACCCGAAACACGAACCGAACCGACCCGACCCGAACCCGAAATTTGACCCGAACAATGAAAAACGAACCATCTGAACATGACCCAGAACCGATCTGAACCCGACCCGAACCGAAATGACCTGAATAAAATGTAAACAGAACTGACCCGAACCCAAACTGACCCGACCTAAATTTGACACGAAATAACCCGATCCGAGATGACCCGATCCAAAATGATCCGAACTAATTCTGACCCGACATGACTCAATCCGAAATGACCCGAATTCATCTAAACTAAATCTTAAGAGTAGATATACTATTAAAAATATATTTAAAAATTAAAAAGTAATGATATAAAATATTAGAATGATATAATATTATGATAAATAGAATATGGGTGATAAATCCTAAACCCTAAATAGAATGGAAATAACGAATTGCATAGTTTTATAAATATGGGTGAAACAAGAAAACTTTAGGGCTCAATGAGACAATGACCCACACAATAAGAAAATAAAACAAATGAAAAAAAAAGAGAGATGGAGTTTTGAATAGCCGATCATTTACAACATTTCTAAACTCTATACAATAGTCTACTCTACAGTCTACACCACCAAGTAGGGGTGAGAAAATGGATTATCCAATCCGATCCGAAATAGCGGATATCCAAAAAAAATTTGGTCAAACTTAGTGATCCGTATCCGATCCGTTATTAACCGGGTATTAGATAAGAAATATCCGTTTGGATCGGATATCCGAGACTGGATATTTTGGATATCCAAATTATCCGTTTTAACATTATTTCCCAAATTATATTATTAAAAATAAGAAAAGTTATGTATAAAAAAAGATATAACTAACCAAATTATCCGGATTTTATCGGATCGGATCGTCCGGATCGACGGATTGGATATTTTTGTTCACCCATACCACCAAACCAAGTTGTATCCCTAAATCTTAGGTAAAACATTTGATATATGAGGGGCCCCAATTATTTGGGGGCCCTGCTCCATCTAACCGGTTGAACCGGGTAATTAGCCGGATCTGACACTAATTAGCATAGTTAAGTTGAGACGTGTGTTAAAAAATATAAACATGTCTTGAATGTGTCAATAATATGTTATCCAATCTAATTAATGATTTATGATACAAGATAAGCCTGATAAATTATTTTAACCGTATAAGTAACATAAATATACAAAAATGAAATAACACTATTTAAAATTTTAAATAAAAATCATGTGTACCGGACCTACCGGTTGATTGAGTTTTTGTTAATAACACCCGAATCCGAATTGACCCTATCCGAAATGATCCGATTCGAAGCAATCCGAAAAGGACCCGAATTGAAGTAGACCCAAAACCGAACAACATCCGATTTGAAATGACCCGAACTAACCCGAAATATTACGATCCGAAACGACCCGAACCCGAGCAAGATCCGAACCTGAACTGAACCCGAACCGAACAAGACCCGAAATGACTGTTTGACCCGAACGGCCCCGACCCGAACGACCCGATCCAAACTGACCCGAACAATCCGAATTGCCACGTCTAAGTGTACATGACAAATTTGTCGGGAGGATACACGTGCGTTGAAAATGTCAGCGGACATGTAATTAGATATTTCACGTACTGTAGTTTGTTAGGCCCACTAGCAGCAGGGCCCAGTGGACAGAGATGTAGATTGGGCCACGGCCCAACCCAATAAAAATAAATCAGCTGGTTGTTGTTTGTAAATTAGAAGAGTACGCCGTCGTGAATTGAATGAATGAAAACCCTAATTTCATACGGACCCTTATAAAGTTGGCCTCCCTTGTTCGTCCTCAACAGCTCCAACATCACGAATTCAAAATCGTCTTTATCCAATTTCTACGCTGACTCATTTAAAAATGTGTTGGATTTTCTATATGAAAACACAACTAGATTTCGTATGCTGTTGCTGTTTTGCTGTCTAATCCTTTTTCTGCAAAGAGTTTTCGGTAGAGTAATAGTAAGAGGTTTGGTTGGGGAAATGATGCTAAAGCATTAGACATCAGAGGCGATAGCTCTGCTGATTTAATCACGATTTGCACGTCAGTCTGATCCCTAACACCTCCAAACCCCCTACTGCCTTTCTTTCTATCTTTTCCGGCAGACTTTTGCGTTCCGCAGTTGCAAATTAAATCTCTGGATGTTTACATGTTGTAGATCGGAAGAATGTATTAAGTTTTCAATTCAGTTCTTCACTGGAATTTCACACGGGCCTTAATTCTGTTAAGGCATGAAAGGGGACGGTATTTTGTGGTTAACCAATGACAAATCGGCACAAAAACAAATAGGCATGAAAATAACAATCACAACAATATGCTAGCAAAGCAGCGTAATCTCCTTTCACAAACAAAGGCTTTTATAGTTTTATGTATGCAATGAACTTATTATTGTGTCCCCAACAAAACAAAAACAAAGGGAATCCAATCAGCCAAGGGCTTTTAGTAACATCAACACAGAACAATGAATTGAGGCCGTCCTTTTCTTCTTTTACTTGTACCAATACCATAACCATTTCACGTTCACCGACCAGGCCCGACACCTTAATGCCTTAATCTAACATAAATATGCTTTTCACATCCACACACAAAACTCTCTTGAAGGTTAATTTGAAGTTGGAAATTGATTTTGCTTAATTATTGCCGATCAAGGCATGAAAATCGCTGCTTAAGTTGACCCACCTCCAATTCTTGCTTTTCTTTCTATAGAGCATGGACACGCCCGTTTTTATTCTTACACATTCTTTCTATTATTATGAGTATTACTCATTTATTTATTTCCCCCACAGAGAAACGTGAACAACGCCAATCAACTCATAAACTTGTATTTTAATAACCCCCCCAAAAAACTGATAAACTTATGGTTTATACGAAGTTGGATTAATTTATTTGATTCCTCCGTGTCCTCCACAAGTATTTTGTTTTTTTTTTGGTCAAACATTCTACATCCTGACATCGATCAATATACCCACCACTAATACCATATTGCATATGCTTTATACGAGATAGTAACATATATTTTTAGAAACTATTTACGTATCCATTTCTATGTAATCTAATAATAATAATATAATTAAACACAGTCGGATTTGTTACAATGTCAGAAATTTCGTAATGAGTCGTCTGAAACGATTGAATTGTAAGTACGTCGGATGTAAAATGACATATATTCGACTGACAAGTGAGAAGCCAGCTAGCTAGAGTATGATGGATCGAATTACTAGAGATCTTTTCTTGGGTTTTAAGGTTGATTGTACGTGAATGATGTTTGAACACGCTTAGAATCGATTCTCATGAACATACATTATATTATATTCTCCATTCATTACAAATGGTCGACGTCCCACAACACACCAACTTTATTGAAAGCCTACGTACGTACGTGTGCTCGAATAGTCATTATAAAAGCCGAGCTACTTCATCAACCTCAGTATCAAAAAACACTTGCTCCATCTTTTAATTTCATTCAACACGTACTAGATAAACAAACAACTAGTCCATCCAATTCACTAGCTACGTACCGAGTTTTTACCATGGCCAAAAACGTGGCGCTGTTGTCCATTAACTTCATCAGGTAACCAATTCTGCGCATTCTAATTTGTACACATCATATTAATTGACTTTGTATATATGTATGTCATAAGAATGCTTAGTTAACTAGTCGATCATATATGCTAACGAAAACCTACGTACGTACGATCTATAAATGATCGTGTAGGGATGCCACGAAGGTGGCCGGAACCGGGAGGTTATCGGGAACGAGAGGGGTCAGCTATGCTGCAGCCGTGGCGGAAGTGGACCAAGGCTTCTTCTCATCACAAGGATCACACGACGCCGTCGTTGAGTGTGAGGAAGAAAGAGGCGGTCAGCACTATGAACCCGAGGTAAAGTCCACGATTAACGTGAGGAATACAGAAGGGTGCGACGAATGGGTTCCTCACCCGCGTAGCGGCATCTACTATCCCAAGGGCCATGACTGGGTCCTTGAGGATGTGTCTCACTCTGCTGCTTCTTCTTCTGGACCCACTTTCTGGCTCCGTAGCGTCGAGGGCGTCGATGGGCCCCACATCGATGCCTTCTGATCGATCGATCCAGCCGAAACAAGAATACAACAAATTAAGTAATGACCACAGATGAATAATGTTCCTCTTTCTTTGTTTTTGCTCCAAGAATGAACCATGTGTTCTTGTGTATGGAGTTCCGACTTATAAAGTGTGTGTGAGTTTGGATGCATGAAACTTGTTGTTTGGATATAATGTGATCCTACATAAAATCTTCATCCTACATTCCTACATAGCATTCCATGTTTCCAACATATATTAGCAGTTTGTACTCGAGACTCAACTTCCTATCGTTGTTACCTTTCATTTTGCTTGTTTAGCTTATCCATTTTCAACGTCTAATTTTATACTTTTTGTCTTTTTTCCTGACCCTACACTAAACAAGTCCATAATTGCAAAGTACAAAGATATGTATTCCTCTTCTACCAAAAAAAAAAAAAGATATGTATTCCTCTTGTCGATCTTGTGCAATAATATTTCCAAGTTTACGATTTATATAAAATTTTAAACGTGTATATTCCAAAGACTTTTTTTCTACCCTATTCTTAAAACAATATCCCACACACTTTACGTATCCTTTCTGTACCACTTCATACAGTATTCTTTAGAAATTTTTTCCAAAATGGACACTTTTGAAGTTTTAATTCTGAAAATAGGCTCGGAAAAAAAAAAAATTCCGGATATAGGCACTCTGAGCTCGGAGACGCTGGCTGGGCCAGCGTCTTTCGCCTTTTTGTGCCCCGGGACAAAGACGCTGGACAGACCAGCGTCTTTCATAGAGAGATGAGCCAACGTCTCTCATGTATTTTATTTTATTTTTAAAAATTCGGTATTATTTTTTTTTCAAAATTTTAATATCAAATTTAATTAAAATGAATTAATTCAAATTATATGCCTATAAAATTTAATAATTTTTTTGTTACGGTTTAAGGGAAAGACCGATATACTTACATGTCTGATCAAAAGACGTTATCTCGTTCGATTATCTTCCTCGTTATAAAAACTTAACTTGTGTATATCCTATATATATATATTTTATGTTTTATAGGTGTTAAACGGGTCGGATCTTAACCTGAAAGCACAGATGCCTTATATAGGCATTGAGAGCTCCAAAACGGGACCTAACTACGCCGTTTGGGACACTCAAACGCGGTTTTGGAGCCTCAAACGCGTTTTTTTAGAGGCCCCCAACACACAGGCCCTATGGGCCTGCCTATAGCCCCGTCTTCTCGATACCTTCGAAACGACATAAAATACGCCCCAATCCGATAACCGAGCGCAAAGTTACGTCCCTTTTCTCGCCGGACTCTCCGACAACAGTCTGCTCTTTCCTACATTCTGGGCGCATGGCTGACCGGAAACCGCCAACCCATGACTCCACCTCGTGGCTTACGTCGAGACCTTCGAAACAACTGCTCACACGCCTCGAACAGGTCACTGAGCCAAAAGTTATTGCGTTTCACACTCATGTTCCAACCCCTACGCACCATCTTACTGCTGGACAGCAAACTCCGGTTTATAGCACAGGCTTAAGCTTTATTTATATATGGTTTCGTATATAACAATGATGCAGCCCGTGGCCCAATGGTGGATCTCAACCTGAACCCGAACCGGAATCCACCCGACCCGACCCGTTTAACACCTCTAAAATATATACAATATATATATATATCAGATATACACAAGTTAAGTGTTTATAAAATATATATGTATATCGGTCTTTCCCTTAAACCGTAACAAAAAAAAAATTTAAACTTTATAGGCATATAATTTGAATTAATTCATTTTAATTAAATTTGATATTAAAATTTTGAAAAAAAAAATACCGAATTTAAAAAAAAAATTAAAATACATGAGAGACGCTGGCCAGACGCTTGTTGGGCCAGCGTTTTTGTCCCGGGCACAAAAAAGGCAAAAGACGCTGGCTGGGACAGCGTCTCCGAGCCTCAGAGTGCCTATACCCGGATTTTTTTTTTCCGAACCTATTTTCAGAGTTAAAACTTCAAAAGTGCCCATTTTGGAAAAGAATTCGTATTCTTTACACTTACATGGTCATACAAACTATCATCCAAACTAAATTATCATTATCATCAATAACTATATAGATGGCTACAACAAGACCTGTCAAAAGCTGAGTCGACCCGTAAACCCGGCCTGACCCGACCAAAAATTTCTGGGTTTTAACCCGAAAATTTGAACCCGAATCCCAGTTTGAACCCGAACCCGGTAAACCCGAAAGTTTCTGGGTTAGGGTTGGGTCAAACCCGCTGGGTCAAGAAATCTATAAGAAGGAAAACTTATTTTGAAAATACACTCTAATATAATGAAATGACAGATTGACGGGTAATTGTGCACCCAAAGGTTTTAATTATATTACAATATATAAAATTTATTTTAGAAAATTATGATATATTTTATTATTAAAATATTTACAAATGATATTTTGTTATTATATTTTATTATTTAAATAATATTTTATTTAAATTTTGGTCAAAAAATTGATACTCTTGACCCATTGGGTTGACCCGACCCGACCCGAAACCCGAAGTGACCCGACCTAGTTTGTCCCGTAACCGGATTGTCCCGAACCCGGAGCGACCCGACCTGAACCCGCCCGACCCGACCCGATTGACAGGTCTAGCTACAACGGAGATTAAAATTATAATCAAAATGATGCTAGTCAACTTCATGTTGAAAATGTCACTCATCTTTATTAAAACAATTTAATTAGTGAAACTTGATTATAAACCTCATAAATATGTGAAATATAAAGAATGAGGTTGGTGATAATAAAACAATTGTTATAATAATGCAATCTTGATACATATAGAGCATTGGATCTAGACCTGTCAAAAGCATTGGATCTAGACTGACCTGACCCGCAAACCTGACCCGACCCGACCCGAAAATTTTGGGTTTCAACTCGAAAATTAGATCCGTGACCCAGTTTCAACCCGACCTGATTGAAACCCGAACACATTGGGTCGGACCCGATTTTTTATAGTTCAAATTATATTACAATATATAAACTTTGTTTTATAAAATTATGTTGTATTTTATTATTAAAACATTTAAAATTAGTATTTTATTATTATATTTTATTATTTAAATAATATTTTATTTAAATTTTGGTAAAAAAGTTGATACTTTTGACCCATTGGGTTGATCGACCCGACCCGAAAACCCAAAAACAACCCGACCCAGTTTGACCCGTAGCCCGATTGACCCGAACCCGAACCCGGAACGACCCGATCCGAACCCGCCCGACCCGACCCGATCGATAGGTCTAATTGGATCTAAGAAAAATGAACATATGAGATTTAATCTTGAAAAATTATAAAAGAAAAAAAAATTATAAAATCTCAAAATTATAGCGAGCAAAATGATGTTTTTTATATGCATAGTTATAGGTTATCACTTATACGTTATAACTTATAAATATGATGTTTTATTGGTTGTATTTATAAAATAAGTAGGTATTTAGTTTTATTTTCAAAACTCGTAAATACAATCAATAAAAAACATGCATAAACATACTATAATCATTCATATATGTAGCTGATTTCATAAATATGCATAGTTATGTTATGAACTCATTAGTACACCGTCAATAAAATGTAGGTAACTGATTTAACAAATCATTATCTATATCAATCATTTATTTAAAATGTGATCAATATGTATGGCTATTAGAGCTGTCAAAACCTGTCCCGAACCGAAAGTTTGAGGGTTGAAACCCGACCCGAATAGTAGCGAGCAAAAGAAAAAACCGAACCCCGATTAACCTGAACCGGGTCGGGTTGAAACCCGAACCCGACCCGACCGACCCGATTGCTTTTTATATATGTAGAATGAATATATTTTCTTATAAATAGTATAATATATTTTCCTGTAAAAACTATACTAAATAAAATATTATTATAAAAAAACTATTATAAATAGTATTTTATTATTAAATAGTATTATTTACTCATTATATTATTTCAATAATCATCAAAATTTCAAATTCTTGACTTGTTAGGTCGACTCAAACCCGCAGAATAACCTGTCAATACTTGACCTGACTTGCCTTGTAACTCGATTGACCCGAACCTGAAAAGACCGAACTCGTATCCTCCCGACTCGACGTGTTGGACACGTCTAATTGCTATATATATTTAATTTAGGCTAAATATATCATTTAATCTTTTTCTTAATATTTTTATTGAGATTTCAATATGATATAAGTATATGATAGTAAAAGACATTTAATATGTATTATTTTAATAAAATAAAGATGTGTCGTAAATATAGTGGTAGGATTTGTTAGCAATGAATATTTTTTTTAAAATCTTGTAATAAAATTATGAAAAAAACTTATAATTAATATACTATCATGTAAAAATTATAATATTATGATCTTTACATTATAACTTAAATAAACTAAAAAAAGAGTTTAGGATAGATATTTTTAATTAACAAATGGGTATCATGTAGAGGTGTCAAACAGGTCGGGTCGGGTGGATTCGGGTTCGGTCTTTTCGGGTTCGGGTTGAGTACGGGTTCGGGTCAATCGGGTTACAGGTCAAACCGGGTCGGGTTTTGACAGGTTATCGTGTGGGTTCGGGTCGACCTAACAGGTCAAGAATTTGAATTTTTAATGTTTATTAAAATAATATTATGATTAAATAATAATATTTAATAATAAAATATTATTTTTAATAGTTTTTTATAATAATATTTTTATTTATAATAGGTTTTATGACAAAATATAGTATAATATATACAATATAGTAAATTTATTCTACATATATACAATATATCGGGTCGGTCGGGTCGGTCTCGGGTTTCAACCCAATCGGGTTCGGGTTAATCAGGTTCGGTTTTTTTCTTTGCTCGCTACTATTCGGGTCGGGTTTCAACCCAAAAATTTTCGGTCGGTTCGGGTCGATTTTCCGGGTCGGGTCAGGTTTTGACAGCTCTAGTATCATGATAAGATTGAAGTTTATATATTATGATAAAAATAAGATTTAATAGTATTTTTGATAAGGGGGTGATGTAGTGAAATATTGTAGTAGAATTTGCTTCCACTTCAATATATATTAATAAAAGATAATTATAATAACAAAATACTTATTAATAAACAATTATCCAATCTACATACAAAACATAAATCTTACGAATTATCTCCGCACTGAAATTTTATGGGCTATAGTGGAAGGCCCAACAATATTGTAGCCCAAAATAAGGCCCATTCATGTCTGAAGCCCGATTGTTTTTTATATTGTTCTGCAAGCAACCCCGGCTTCCCTACAAACGATTTTCTGTCTCTCTCTTCATCGGCCGTAAGGAGCTGAAGAACGAGGGGACATTGTCCTCGAAACGTGGAGATCTCTATATCACATCCGCCATGACAGCTTTCTCTTCTCGCCTTGAGGATCCCATCGTCTTCGGAGTGCCTGAATTCCTCCACTAATCAACAAAAATCGCCTGCTCTTGTTTGTTGTCAAGGTTCGTTCTTCTCTTTGCCGCCTTTTTGATTCGTCTCCGTATTCCCCTCTCTTTCTCCTGCTCTCCTGCTTCTAGATTTGATGTTGAATCCTTGAGTTTTTGCTTCGATTGTTTGGGTTTAGGGTTTTATAGATCGAAAGGCGCGTAATTGGATCGGGTTTTTGGTTTGTCGGGGCATGTAAGTTTGATCTTCAGCTGTGGTCGTCGTTAGATTAGTTGTGCCTTTTCTGTTTCAGTTCGTGGTCAATGCTACTTCTTACCCTTCTTCGATTGGTTTTTGTGAGGTTTTTGATGCAATGATTTCTTAGAAGTATGATGTTTGTGTTCCGAAGGTGTAACTGGCAGTATATGAATGAATTGCATTGATTCTGATTCTCATGGCTGAACTTGTATGCCCATCAGCTCTTATTGAAGTTTTGGATCAGATCTCTTCGAAGCTTATCAATGAAATTTCAAGTCTTTATCTGATATAGAGCTTGCCAGATTATAGAGTTCGTCTGATAGCACATTGTATCCAGATTATAATCAACGAACCTTCACTAGGAAGAGTCATGATTAGGTTTCTTAGGTAATAAGAAAACTGAATTCAGTTAATCTGTTTTTAATACTTTTTCTCATAGATTGACATTGAAGAATAAGTAAATTACTGTTACTGGTAGTATGAACTTTTGTATTTAGATAAAACAAAGTGGACGGAATTGTTAAGTTTGAAAGCTTGTCCTTTTTGATCAATTTAATCACGTCAAACTTGTGAAACATCTGGTCTGATTATATGCCTTTAAGAATTGTTAAATAGTTATAATGTACTGAATATTGGTTCTATGTTCATCGCAGCAAAATGTTCAGAAATATCCGGCGTGTTGCACATCTTGCTCTGAAAAGTAGGAGCACTAACTCTAGATTAATAGGGACTGGGTCAATTGTACCTCGTGTGCGAAATATTCCCCAGTACAGGTCTTATTTGTTACTTAGAAATTTTGAAGGACAACATGCAGCAAGAGCAACTTACAGAAAAATGGATTTGCCTTTCAGTACTAGTGGTTTGTACAGAAACTACTCCACCATGTATGCAGGTAATACTGCAAGGTTTCATGCACAAACTGCTTGGAAGAGGATTTCACAGTTGTATTCGTACAATAGTTCATCTGTCCCCACGCTTGGTAGGATTGCTCAAGCATTCAGCTTGGCCTCTACCAGATCTCATCTGGTGGTTCCTGGTGTTCTTGCTCTCTTTTTTGGAGAGCTGGCAATGGCTGACAAAACATATGCTGAGTCAGTTTTGTCTGACAGAAATGCTGGTTTCATAAATCCAGAATACAGCAACTTATTCTTCAGTACTTTGCTCTCTTTAGCCAAAGAAAGTCTGATCTTGCTGTTCAGAGCTCTCTATTTGTCAGTGTTATTCTTACCCAGCCTGGTAACAGCACCATTTGTAGATAGTTTTGGCCCTGAATTCAGAAAATTATGGCTTCAGCTTGTTCACCATACCCTAGAAAAAGCAGGACCTGCATTCATAAAATGGGGGCAGTGGGCTGCTACAAGACCTGATTTATTTCCTAGAGATTTATGCATAGAGCTTACAAAGCTTCAATCTAGTGCTCCAGAACACAGCTTTGAGTATACAAAAAAGACTATTGAAGGAGCATTTGGCCGTAAAATCTCAGAAATCTTTGAGAGTTTTGAAGAAAACCCAGTAGCTTCAGGTAGTATTGCTCAAGTGCACCGGGCTGTGTTGAGTCACAGGTACCCTGATCAAAAGATCAAGCCTATGGAAGTCGCTGTTAAAGTTAGGCATCCCGGTGTTGGTGAATCGATTAGGAGAGACTTTGCTATTATCAATGCCATTGCCAAAATATCAAAATT
This sequence comes from Polygonum aviculare, assembly GCA_934048045.1. NCBI lineage: Eukaryota > Viridiplantae > Streptophyta > Magnoliopsida > Caryophyllales > Polygonaceae > Polygonum > Polygonum aviculare. Next base: position 18,908,702 of record OW204025.1, on the reverse strand, counting down.
CATTCCTCCATTGAACTGGCTGAGACTTGATGAGAGTGTACAGCAATTTGCCGTTTTCATGATGTCGCAGGTTGACCTTGCGCGCGAAGCAGCTCACCTTAATCGTTTCATTTATAATTTCCGTAGATGGAAGGATGTATCATTCCCAAAACCTGTTTATCCTTTAGTACATCCTGCTGTCTTGGTGGAAAGTTTTGAACAAGGGGAGAGTGTGGCACATTATGTTGAGGGCTTGGAAGGACAAACTGGTGTTAAAGCTGCTCTGGCTCACATTGGGACTAATGCTCTTTTGAAGATGTTGCTGGTAACCTGCTGAATAATTACTTTATGTAGAGTAAATGATAAACATTTTAATTGTGTACTGTATTGATTTGTAGAGTAAATTTTCTTCTTCCATTTCTTTGGCCTCCAGGTGGACAATTTTGTCCATGCAGATCTCCATCCGGGCAATATTCTTGTTCGAGTAGCCCCTAGCAAGTCTCCTAAGAAGAAGTTCTCAAAGTCAAAGCCTCATGTTGTTTTCCTTGATGTAGGCATGACTGCTGAACTGTCCAAGGGTGATCAGACTAACGTCATAGAATTTTTCAAAGCAGTTGCTCGACGTGACGGTCGCACTGCTGCTGAGTGCACTCTTCGGCTGTCTAAAAATCAAAGCTGCCCTAATCCAGGCGCATTTATTGAGGTATTTCAGCCGATTTTTGTATTATGTTGTCCTTGCTGTAGTGATTCTACACTTGATTTAGTCACAGATTCAAGGAATATGGATGTTTGAATAAAATGTAATCTGTAAGTTTATATTGTTTTTGGTTCTAATGAGGCATACTTTGACAAGTTTCCTAAGTTTATATTGTTTTATTATTATTATTATATTTATAATCTTATGAAATCTTTTGTTGTCTAAATAAAATGTAATCTGTAAGAGATGTTTTCTACTGAAATTTGATTACCTACATATAGATGTCGAATTTATAAGCTCCCTACCTTGTTGCTATGGGAACTAGAATCCTCTACACTGTCCATGTTTGAGCTACTTTATCGATGTCTCGCTGTCAATGTGTGTTCTAGCTTGGTCATCTTTTTGTAGGATGCAGTTATGCTATATAAAGTTCTTCTTCTGCTTCTTTCAAGCTATTGTGCTGTAGCAAGTTTTAGCCCATGATCATATGGGCTCTTGGTGTGGCTTGAGACTTGAGAGTGGCCTACATACAATCTTCTTACAACAAATGTATTTTGGCAGGAGATTGAAAAGTCTTTCAGTTTCTGGGGCACTCCAGAAGGCGATGTGGTCCACCCTGCAGAGTGCATGCAGCACTTACTTGAGCAAGTCAGACGTCATAGGGTGAACATCGACGGCAATGTTTGTACTGTAATGGTGACAACCTTGGTTCTTGAGGTAACCTCTCTCTTCTAGAACTATTACATGTTTGCAGCTATCAATCTGGATTGTTTTGTTGGGAGGGATATTCCTTAGGTGAAATTTGTTTTTTATTTTATGGGAGGAGGGTGAAAGTTGTTAGCGGTAGCATATTTTGGCAAGCCTATTTCCCTGTGATGCTAGTTTATTCGTTAGCCTAATTGAGAGTTCTCATTTTCTCTACCTCTGAGAAATGTAATTCTCCTTCAGGATTATTATCTTCATCCTGCAACTGAGAAACAATTGAAGTGATTGTTTTTGATCATGCGTAGAATTTAGGCATGAACATGTTTTGTTTGTCTTGTGATAGGGCTGGCAAAGGAAGCTAGACCCAGCGTACGACGTGATGAGCACACTTCAGAAGCTTCTAGGGAAAGCCGAATGGGCCGAGTCTCTGGCATACACAATGGAACAGCTTGTGTAGGCGCAAGGGAGGGATTCAATCCATATACAATACTTTTTTGACACTTAAATGATGGCTCCAGAGACAAGTTTGCTAATAGACAAGACACTAATGTTCCATTGATTCAGGAAAGAGAGGTTTAGGAAGACTGTCAAATTTTGGCTATTGTGTATATTTTTTTTTGTTAATAAACCAGGCACCCGTTGGATTGAAAGGGCTCTTGATACTTGCCACAAGGCACAAACCTGAACTGAAATACTCCTAGCATTCTTTTATTTAATGCCAGATGGCAATTTTGGGGACTCAGATTCATTTTCAGTGCAAATTGTTAATGAGAAAAAGTTTAAAATCCTGGTGTAGAGTCTAACATTGGATGCTTGTCGTTGTTTCTTCCTTCCGCGTTGTAGTTTGACGACTGTATATATTTGACGACTTTACATGTTTTTTTCGTGTAAAATGCTGAAATGAGCTGTATCCTTCTTTTAGTAGGGTTTTTATACCCTAAATAAAAGCTTTCTTATTGGCAATATAACCAATATGCCAACATTCCTTTTGATTTTCTCTCCCCTCGAACTTCTTCCTCGTGTGTCAGATTGTCTGGAATAACAATCAGATTTGTTTGTATTCAGAGAACTACTAATATAAACAAGACTGATCGATTCTAGACCGAGTTTTTCACAATGTTTCAAGATTTGATAATATAGAAATTATACTAATTGACAATGAAACTTTTTCCCCGTATTAATATCACCTACATTAAAAAACACATATTAGGAAAAATATTAAAATATCACTAGAATTTTTTTTATTCATATAAGGATATCACGTTAGAAAAAGTCATACCAGGGGAAAATCACTTTGTTAAAATTTACGCCAAGTCGGCAAGCTCTCTAGACTGAATAAAATAATAATTTTAAAAAAGTTGTATTCTCTACAATTAACTCCTATGTCCACTTAGTATCTTACCCAAATTTTGATATTTGTAGAATACATAACAACAACAACAACAACAACAACAACATTTACCCAGGGGAAACCCGCAAACGCAGGATCTGGGGGGTCAGGATGGGGGCATTCCAGACCTTGATGGAATGCGCCCAGAACAACCCAAGAGTAAACACTCAATACACTTAAACTAAAAAGCCTAAACACAACAAAGCAACTAGCACTGAAGCAAAATTAAATTGAAAAAAGAAAAGCAAATGTAAAGAAAAGAAGAAAATAAGACTAAGACTAAACAAAACCACGCAAAGCGCCACCAACAAGCAAATTAGTTGTCTAAAACCGTGATCTTCTCCCTCCAACGCTCTCTGCACTGCGCCAACTCAACAGAAATGCCTAACAAGCTGATATCCTGCCTTATGTTGTCCATCCAACGCTTCTTCGGGCGACCTCTAGCTCTCCTGAACACCTCTAACTCCAACCGCTCACACCTTCTAACTGTAGCCTCCGGACTACGCCTCTGTACATGACCAAACCAACGGAGTCTCGCTTCCCGGAGTTTGTCCTCAATGCTAGCCACCCCCAGTCTGCTTCTGATCTCCTCGTTCCTAATGTTATCCAACTTCGTGAGACCACACATCCATCTGAGCATTCTCATTTCTGCGACTGCCAGCTTCTGCTCCTGGGCCTTCGTCGTTGGCCAACACTCTGCTCCATAGAGAATCGCAGGCCTAATAACAGATCTGTAGAACTTTCCCTTGAGCTTGAGCGGGATCTTCTTGTCGCACAGAACCCCTGAAGCCGCTCTCCACTTCTTCCATCCTCTTTGAATCCGAGACCTAACAACCTCGTCAATACACCCGTCGTTTTGTAGAACTGATCCCAGATATTTAAAGCTATTCGTCTTCGCAATCACTTCACCTCCTAGACGCACCTCACTCCCAAACTCATCCTCCTGACCGAAAATGAACTCCATGTATTCTGTCTTGGATCTGCTTAATATAAACCCCTTTGATTCTAACCTCCCTCTCCAAGCTTCCAATTTGGCACTAACTTCAACTCTAGATGCTTCCACCAAAACAATGTCATTTGCGAACAACATACACCCTAGAACCTCTCCCTGAATGTCTCTCGATAGAACATCCAAAATAAGAGTGAATAGAAAGGGACTCAGCGCTGATCCCTGATGGAGACCCATGCCCACTTCGAAAAATTTATTGTAGAATACATAACTTTTACTTAAATAAGTGGAACATTTATTATTTTATATAACAACGATTTTTTATGAAGATTCTAAATATTTAATTGAAATAATGGTCCATAATTGAAGTTATTGTATTTCGTTTATGTATAGATAAAAATACAAATACACATATTATTAGGTACAAATTGAAACCTTAATAACCTAATACTAAAAAATGATTTCAATATATATAATTTGGGAAACTAATCTTACATAATCATAATCAAATTTATTGGATTTATTTATTTATATATAAAATATAAAAATATATTATCAAATATGATCGTAAATTTTCATAAATTAACTTTATAAAATAAATAAGTTCTTTAAAATATTTAATCTACAAAGATACTAGACCACTTAATGGGGTCGTTTTAATCAATTCGGGTTCAATGTTTGTAGTTTGGGTGACTATGATTTTAACTTAGTCAAATTATAAGCTAAAACGGGTTGAGCTATGGAAGGTTCTTGAACGATGTTGGTCTGATGAACGGGCCAATAATGTCATTTGTATAATTTTATATTTAAATTTAAATAAAAATAAAAAATAAAATTGAACAAAATTATTTTAACATTATTAGTTATACTCCCTCCGTCCCTATGTGTGTCCGGTATTTCATTTCGGGCGTTCCCTTTTGTTTGTCGTACTTTCTTTCTTTCCTTTTATATCTACACTTTTCTTACTATTTTACCCCCACTCAATATCATATTTTACCTACTTCATCCCACTTTATCACTTTCCTACTTTTTAATATTATTAAATTATAAAATAACCTCATTTTATCTAACTTTTTAGCATCCATCAGATGCACTTTATCTATTTTCAACTTTTTACCTCACTAACTTACAAAATAATCTACCACATAAGTCAACTTTCACACTTACCAACACAACTTTACACATATTCTTAATAACTATGAAAACTGTCCTTTTGGATGAACAAAAGGGGACGGAGGGAGTATTAATCTATTCATAAAAAATACATTATAAGTCAATATGTTTGTACTTGAATCTATTGGATTTCGATTATATATTATCTAGTCAAAAGTGGGACCGAGTCAAAATTTAAAATAAGATTAGTTAAGTTGAATTTATATTCACCCTAGTAGATCTATACTAGTTGAAATAGGATTTGAAAATTTGAAATCTTCACACCTTGTGAGATCAATCGAGTAAACTAACCTGGGATTTACACAAGTAGCTATCATATATCTATGTTATTATCATCAATAACTTATCATTCTCATGTCTCTTCACAGCAAATACAACAACATTTATTTAGGTAGTCCCGCAGACTCATGATCTGGGAGGAGAGGATGGGGTATTATAGACCTAAATGGAATACACCCCATACAACCCAAGAGAAAAAAAACTTGACAAGCTTAAAAAGAAAAACAATAAAAAACGACACTCTTCACTCTCCCACACCTAGAAGCCTGCTCCAACGACTAGCCGACTAGCTATCCACCACCTTGATCTTCTTCCTCCAACTCTCCCTCAACTGAGCCAACTCCACCGAAATCCCTCTCATGTCTCTTCACAACTATACCAAAAATCGTGACAATCTTAACACAAAAATCATGACAATCTTAAATATATTCATAACATTACACATTGATTATGTTTTAGATAAAAATATATTTATGAAGATAATTATTCGTTAACATTTTTGTTTGATATTTATATACTTTCTATTTAATTATTTGTTTACAAATTAATAACACATATACAAGATAATTTGGTTTTATTGTTTATCTTATTAAATGTTCTCTATATTTTAATATATAATACCATATTAATCCAATTTTATTTTTAAATTATTTATTTATTTATATAAATTAGTTCATATTTCAAAATATGTTTTTATCAATTTTTTATAAAATTTAATAATACATATCATCTTATTGCATTCCTCCTTGATATATATCTATATGTATATAATATTTGGGAATTATGTGTGCATATAGAATTTCAAAATATGTTTATGTATGTATACAAAATTAAATTCCGAAATACAATATTTTTATATAGATATTTGATGATATATGGTAATTATGTTATTTTATAATCTAAAAGATATGCAACACTTATACAGAAATTAGACATATGATAATATTTTTAATTATTATAGTGAAGTCACATACAAGATAATAAAAATAAAAAAATGCCCCCGTACAAGGTGCGGGTCATTTGCTAGTATATTATAAAAGCCGATTGGTTTTAAGTCATCACGTTACTTCTGGTCCCATAGCATATTCGATAGAAAAACAATTGATTTTATCACTTTATTATTTGATTTAATTAAATAAATTTATCTTTTTAATCCTAGTTTATTTATTTTTCTATATTTACGTGTTGAACTATATTTTTTTACCTACTAGTAGACCTGTCAATCGGGTCGGGTCAGGCGGGTTCGGGTCGTTCCGGGTTCAAGTCAATCGGGTTACGGGTCAAACTGGATTGGGTCGTAACAGGTTACCGGACGGGTTTGGGTTGACCCAACGGGTTAATAAATATTTAAAACTTTTTTTGTAGGATTATCGGTCTTAGCCATTGGGGATTGGACTCTTTAGAGGATAACCGTGTGTTAGGTATCACTTGTTCTAGTAAATTCTAGTGCTCTATATGTAGAGTCGATGATGCATATATTAAATGGATTAAAAATGTGTCAATTTTCAACTTGTATAGTCGAAAAAAACAAAGGACATCGAATATATTGGAAGAAAAGGTTGAAGCTTTAGCCTTATGGTGTACAAGAGTAGAATTGGCTTGATGTTTTTAGCTATTAGTTGTAAGTTGTAACATTCAAATCATGCAAAATAAGTAGGCCGTTCGGTTGCGCACACCGTTTTTTAATGTTTGCACACCGACTTGTGCGGATCGTGGATCCGCACATGTTAAACCCGGTTTAATGTGAACCATGTGCGGATGGACAAGCCGCACATATAAGGAAAAAAACCGGCCCATTTGTGCGGATCCTGGATCCGCACACGTTGACCACTCAACACCGCCCAGAAAACATGGTGACTGCCCCTCTGTGCGGATCCTTATGCCACACAAGGCTAGGGTTCTGCACCTTGTGCGGATCCCGGATCCGCATAAGAGCAGACTATTTACTGGACTCACTCTTGTGCGGATCCAGGATCCGCACAAGAGCAGTTGAGCACGTCGTTGTGCGGACTTACTCTTGTGCGGATCCTAGCAGCCGAGTTTGTCATTGTGCGGAAGTGTTGTTGTGCGGATCCTGGATCCACACATATGTGAGATCGAATCTTCTTCCGGTTTAACCATGTGCATTCACGAATTTCATGATTTTCAATACTATATCTATATCAAAAGTTAATGTTTATGTAATATCCTTTTGTGCGGAGTCGTTCTTGTACGGCTTCATGATCCACACATATGTTAGATCGAATCATCGTAATCTTCAACCATGCGCATTCATGAATTTCATGATTTACAATACTATATCTATATCGAAAGTTTATGTCTATGTATCATCCTGTTATACGTGATATGTTTCTCGACTCCAAATCTTTTAGATTCAAACCTCACTAAGCTCGAGTCCAACTCATAAAGATAAAGATTAGCATACTTGATATGTTTTTCGAAGAGTTAGTCTATAGTTATATATGTAACGTACGAGAATTGCATGTATGATGTAGAATAAGTCATTGAATGATCATTATTAAATATTTTTCAAAAGAAAACATCTAAATCCTAAACCGTACCCTAAACCCTATGTGCTCATTCTGGATCCGCACATAGGGTTTTAGTTCCAACTCTAAACCCCATGTGCTCATCCTGGATCCGCACATAGGGTTTTAGTTCCGACCCTATTTGCGCATCACTAAACCCTTCTTATGCCGCTAAACCCTAAACCCTCGTCCTTATTAAATGTTTTGGATTATGTTTTATACTGTGTAATACTAGATTAATATGTTATTTCATATTTTCATATAATATTGAATACCTAACTTGTTAAACTACCTTACACATGTACAACTCTTAAATTATCATATTATTAATTTAAAAGAAGCATAATATATATTTTATTTCGGGTTAAGAAATAAAATATCATATTTTATTTTGATAATTTTTTCTTGATTTGAAATTTAGATTTGAGCTATCACGGTGAGAATTGAGGATCGAAATCATATGAATCCAAAAATACAAGGTATGAGTCAAGAACAAACAAACAATCCAAAAGTCAAACTTTCAACAAAAAACAATCCAAAAGTCAAACTACGAGTCAAGAACAAACTACGAATCCAAAATATAAATAAACTACGTACGGATCCAAAATATAAACAAACTACGAATCCAAAAGTCAAACTACGAATCCAAATAAATAACAAACTACTCCTCTGCCCACTCAGGTCTGCTCTCAGGTGGTCCACGATCCTCGCCCGCTGTGTCACATCTCGCCCTCTCCTCCGCCATCCTTGACGCCTCCCCTCGCTCATAAATAGAAGGGACCCGTTGCTCGGCCGCCCTCGACAAAATCATAATACTTACTGTTTAGAACATTATCTTGAACAAATAAAAACAAAATACCCGATTCCTAATTTATAATTACATTATTTTTTAATTTTTATTTTCATAATTTTTATTACCTATTATTACTAGTTAAAAACATTTTTTATGGCTTATTACCTATTATTACTAGTTTAGAATACTTTTTATTGCTTGTCTATTCAATATTTTTAGAAATTAGGAATATTCAATATTCAATATTTTATAAATTAGGAATATTTTTTATTGCTTGTCTATTCAATGTTTTTATTGCTTATTACCTAATGCTTTTATTGCTTGGGAAATTGGTTTTGGTACCCCTCTATTCTTGATAATTCCTTTGGTGCCCTAAAAAATAAGTTTTTCCTTTTGGTACCCGTTTGGTTTATACATTTTTCTTTTTGTAGTCAAAACTCTATTTAAACCCATTTTTCATCCCAAAAAAATACAATTTTTGTTTAAAATTTAAATAAAAACTAATTTGGAAAATAAAATTATGAATTTTTATCCCACTTGATTTTTTGTTAAATTTTAAACTGAAATTGTATTGAATAAATCTATCCATCTAGCTTTCTCCACTCAATTTTTTTAATGGTTGGTCAAACTTTTTCTTTAACAAATTTTTTGCCCAAGATTTTTTGTTTTTTATTTTCTAAATTAGTTTTATTTAAACAAAATTTAAATGAAATTTTATTTTTTTGGGATGAAAAATCGGTTTAAATAGAGTTTTGGTTACAAAAAAGAAAATATATCAACCACAAGGGTACCAAAAGGAAAAACTTTTTTCTAAGGGCACCAAAAGGAATGTTCAAGAACACAAGGGTACCAAAATGAATTTTCCTAAATTTTTTCTTGATTCGAAATATTGTTTAAAATAAAAAAAATATAAGATATTTGAATATATAATAAGTATGTTTTTCACATAATTATTCATTTTCCTTTTAATATAGAAAATTATATAGCTTCATGTTCAATTGTTCATCCATGCATTTTATTTTTCATAGTATCATTTTTAGACAATGTTATAAGATATTTGAATATTCTTTAATGTACAAACTATAATTTATAACACAAAAGTTTATTATGAGTGAATTTTAATTTATTATAAGATGAGAATTTAGGTGGACTAGGTTTTTCACATAATTATGAGTGAATTTTACATTAAAAGGAAAATTAATAATTATAAGATGAAAAATAATATGTTTTAATGCACAAGACAAGGGTATGTTTTTCACAGAATTATTCATTTTCCTTTTAATGTAGAAAATTATACAGCTATAATTTAAAACACAGAAATTTATTATGAGTGAATTTTAATTTATTATAAGATGAGACCGCTCCCCAACCTCGGTGGAGACCGAACGCCCGACCCCTCGCCCGACGAAATTATCGGTTCTTGAGCGGAACCCGAAGCCGTCGACAAATCTAGTTTGTTGGAATCCATATTAGGCGAGAATAAATCGAAATTTGGCTTGTGAATGGAAGAATTGGAAGACAAAAAAACCGAAATCGAATTTTGGGTGGATATCGCTCGACGGCGGCAAGGTTCATATCTAGGTTAGGTTGAAGACGAAGACTTTAATTTTGGGGGCTCTTGTGCGGATCTCGGATCCGCACAAGAGGGGCCACCTTGTACGGACATCTTGTGCGGATCCGGGATCCGCACAAGATTACACCGGTTCAAAAATAAAAACGGTTTTTTTGAAAAACCTTGTGCGGATCCCAGATCCGCACAAGAAAAACCCGGTTGCTTAATGAAAAAACGGTGTGCGAAAATGAAAAAACGGAGTGCGCAAACCCTAGCTCTATTGAGCTCCATTGAGCATTAATGGTGATCCAATCTAGTTTGGGCATTTATGGGCCTCTTTGATCCAATTATATGGCCTGCTTGTTAGGAATGAGATGGGAAGGGGTATCAAAACCCTAGCTCTATGAGATGAGCCGTCCACCACCTCATTTGCATTCTCATCTCCCCATTTCACTCTCATTTGTCAAAAACCCTAACTCTCCTGGAAGCTTCTCGATCTCCCTTTTCAATACTCATTCACCTTCGTTTCTTGCTTGGATCGATCCCCTGTGGCTTTAAGCGGTCCGTTCCTGTGTTGGTTTTGGCTTTCGTTGCTTTGTTCTTGTCGGCGTCGGTTTTGGCTTTCCTTGCTTTGTTCTTGCTTGCGTTGTTTTTGGTTTTCGATCTGGTTTTGGAGATGTTTTTTGCTTTCTGTTTTTGGTTTTAAGATCTCGTTTTGGATCTCGTTTTGGGAGTGTTGGTTTTGGCTTCCGGCGTTGGTTTTGGCTTCCGATCTTGTGTTCCGTTGATTTGTTCTTGCGCCTGCTTTGTTCGATCTTGCTTTTTCGATCTTGCTTCTTGCTTTGTTCGATCTTGCTTTGTTCTTGCTTGGTTTATTTGGCTTCTCGCATCTTGTGTTTTTGGCTTATTTCGCTTCTGATTTGGATCTCGTTTATTTCGCTTCTGATTTGCTTGGTTTATTTCGCTTCTGATTTTTTGCATTTGGATCTCATTTTGGGAGCGTTGGTTTTGGCTTCCGGCGTTGGTTTATGGCCCCATTTCTAGCGCCTGCACTGATCTTGTCACTTTGGGATACACTTGTAAGTTCCATCACCAAACTCCTCTCTATTTACATTCCTGCACTGATCTTCTTCTTTTTTTGTGTGGTTTATGTCTTACTCTATGCTAAGAAATAAGTTTATGATCAAAGCTGTTTTTAATCTTTTGAGTTTATGGTTGGTCTGGCTGAAAGTTGAATTCTCTATTTTTTTCCCCTATTTTGTTAATTCTGTGATATGATGCTTGTCTTGTTGAATCTTTAATTCTTTTGTATGATAATAAAAGTGCAGATCAAAGATAAGGGTTGGAAGGATTATTGAACACAAGAAACTGAGTAAATCTGTATAAGAAAAATGGAAACAAAAAATGGTTTGATCGACGAACAAACGCAGTCTTTGTGTGTAGTTTAAGACAAGAATTCTGAATTAGGAGTCAGATTTGGGTTAGGGACGTATGTATATGTGTTTAATTCTTTTTTTTGTGTGTGGTTCATATTATGTTATGAATCAGATCTGTTAATTCAAATTGGTTTGTGGTGACTTTGGTTTGTTGATCTTGGATCTTGCTTCCTTTTCAGACTTGTGCTTTGTGCTCCTTGCATGCAACCCTGATGTTTAGATGGATGCATCATCTAGCTCCGGGTTTGTACATCTTCCCAACTTGTTCACTTTTATATTTTCCATTTAACTTCATTAATGAATATCGACTAATCTAACTTTCTCTGTTTTATTGAGTGCAGGTCCATAGTCCCCTCAACCAATACAAAGGTTGAGTTGGATCCAGATGAGATCTTTAGGGATGATAGTCCCCTATCCTATGAATCAGATGGGGGGCCTGGATGCTTTGAACCAGAATGTGATTGGGGAGAATCTTGTCGAGGAGTTCACTCCTTCAGTCAATGGCGTCTAAGACCTGAGCAATATTGGAACCCTAAAAAAAAATTTGGGAATCTGAGGAAGAGAAAGCTGAGAATGAAACAACTCAGGAAGATGAGCCAAATAAATCCCCTGAATGTGAAGTGGTCCCAGATTCTGAGGGTGAATATGCCCCTGACTCCTTGGATGATATTGATATCAGCTAAGTCCCTTAAACTCAAAGCTGTTATATCTTCCAAACTTGTTGCTTGTTGTGTGCCTTTGCTTGCTTGTCTTTCATGTCTTGTGTGTGATTATAAGATACTGCATTTTTGTTATGAAACTGCATATGATTCATGATGTTTCATTTGTTCCTTGTGTGTGATCAATGTTGCCCTGCTATTTGTGTGCCTTTGCTTGCTTCTGTTTCTGCTTCAACATGCTGCTATTTCTATGCTTGTTGTTTCTTCATTTTGTTTCTGCATCTTGTTTCATCTAGTTTGTTTCTATTTGTGTTTAGTGTTTGGTGTTTGATTTTTCCATGTTTCCTGTTTGTGTTTGGTGTTTGATTGTTTGCATGTTTTCTCTTTTATCAATGATGATACTCCTAAACTGAGATGCTTGGTCAGCTATATATCACATTCTAATGACATTTATGTGGAAGCCAGTCTTGTAAAGGGATTTGGCATGCCACAAAGGTGCTTAGGGTTGTGATATTGATCAAGTATCAATGATGTTAGGGTCCAGTTTGAGATTACTTTTTCCTTTTTTTTTCTTTTTATCGATGATGACACACTCTTAAGTTGAGGCTCTTGTTCTGTCATGACCAACGTCCTAATGACATTCAGTTGGAAGCCAGCACTGTAAAGTGCTTTGGCACGCCACAATGTAGCTTAGGGCTGTGTGGTTGAGCAATTGTCAGTGATGTAAGGGGATAGTCTGAGATTAATTTTTTTTTCATCTTTATCATTCATTTATCCTTTTCAATGTGTTCTGTGCATGTAGTTGAACTTCATAGTGTTTCATTCCATCACCAACTTTCCAAAATGCTTACATTACATACACATACTTACACATTTCAATCTGTTCACAAAAAGTTCCAAAAAAACTGCTTTCCTGTTTTCCCCTACATGAACTCATGTTCTTCAAAAGGATCCTCTTGAGTTTCATTCACTTGACTTGCTTCAACTTCATGGACTTGTTGTTGCTATCCACTTCTGTTTTCTTGAATCATATCCCATGCTTGCTGCACTGCCCATAATGGTGCTTGCACTTGTGTTGGCAGATTTCCTTGAACCTCTAGTCTTTTTTTATTGACATGTGAAAATATCATAGTCATCCCCCCCCCCCCTCACTTTCATGACTTCATTCATTACATACTGAAGTGTCATCCATACATTGCTTAGAGTCTTAGGATCAAGCTCATGAAATGCCTCATGCACAGCATCTAACATTCCATCTACATCCTTAGGCATTTTTTTATGCATTAATGATTGAATAGACCTAAAAAATCCTAGGTCTAAAATATTGAGGTCAGGGCTGTTTGGTGGCTGTTGAACTAGAATAAAAGTGAATCCATCTTGTTTTTATACCTTTTGCCATTCTGCATCTTGTTGAGTTATGTGTGCCTTTGCATTATCTTGTTAAATGAAAATCACTCTATGATCTGCTCCATCTTGTGGCCACTTTGCTTTGATTGCTGGCACTATCTGTTCTATCAGCATGCTTCTTGTGACTTTTTGGTTGATAGATTCCACTAGCTTAGTGACCATTGTCCCCTTCACCTTGTTTTTTGAATTCCTCTTTGCTGGCTCCTTGTATGTAAATGGAAAAATACCTATTTTGCCATCAAATGTGCACTGTCCCCTTGAATCAAATCTAGGTCTAGCCACTGCTGTAGTGAACATGACCTTTGGTATAAACTTGCTCGAACTGGCTGATCTGTATTTTCCCCTTTCATGTTTTGCAAGATAAACACGCTGACTTTTCTTGCTTAAATTAAACCATTTTTCATCAATGTGCACGAAATCATACATGGGATAATACTGAGATTTTGTTGCCGGTGTGGCTCCATTTAGTAGACTTACTATCCACTCTAGTCTTGTAATCTTGTTTGCATCCTTGAGTCCCGGCTTGAGGGCATTTTTGTGTGGTTTTATTATTTCTCTTTTCAGCAGCCTGTGTGTAGAGCTCTTTGACATGTCTAGCTTGCTTGCCAGATCTCTGATGCATGTTTTGTCCCCCATGTTGAGTGATGTTATTCTTGCAATATCAACTTCTATCCTCTTTCTGCCCCCATTATGATATTTTGTGCTGACATTAGGCAGTTGCCCTGCTTGAGCTTGTTGTTGTGCCATGTTCCATATTCTTGCTGCTGTCCTTGTTGAAATACCGAACTCTGTTGCAACTTGTTGCATTGCTCCCCTCATTAAACGCCCCTTTCTTGGTATCTGATGCAGCTTCATTAGAATCTGGACCCTCTGATCACTGCTGAGCTTCGACCTAATGCGCTGGTGATGCAAATTGTGGCCTGCTTGTTGTTCAGTCTCCTCTGGTTGTTGTAGCCCCTCATCCTCTGTCATATCCCCTACTGGCTCATTCAGATCAAAGCTGTAGTGTACCTGTTCTGTGGGGGTTACAACTTCTGGAAGTGGAACATTTAAATCTAGTGCTGAAGCCATAGAGTTGAAGCTGTGATGCAGTTTTTTCAGAATTTAAAAATGTTGCTGTTTTTCTGTTTTTGAGTCAAAGCATTGAAGCTTCTATGCTCTGAATGTGTAAGCAATTTAATGTGTGTTTGTCCTCTTTTATAGAGCTGAAAGCTTAGTTTAAATCCCCAATCCGTGTGAATTGAATGTTGGCTTTTGATTGGTCCCCAAATTTGTAAAAATGGCCTCTCATTGGCTGAAAACCCCCCATGTGGATTATGCTACTTTATGCTTTCCCCTTTTTTACACAACTCTGATCATGACACAAGAATTGTGCATAAATAACAGTGCAAATTTCAAATATGGACTAACTTATTGGGACAGAGGGATTATCAAATTTGGGTCCATAAAGAAGGAATACAAAACCAGCTTATAAAATCATGGAATTAGAGATGTGAATGATAAGGATTAATTCTACATAAGATTGCATATATAGTATTTGTGAAATGTGTTATTGTGATATGTTCATATATATATGTGTGTACGTTTTTTTAATCAAAATATATGTTTGTAATGTAAGCATGATTCTGAAATATCTAGGAACTGATCACTAAATGTGATTGAATTGATGCCCCCAACAAATAGAAGCCTACATATCCTGGCCTATATATACAAGATTCCATACTATAAGTTCTTAATCCTAATCATGCCCTGTACATAATTAATAGTGAATATCATATGAATGGAGATTATTCAAATCAGGTTTTACTATATTCTAGCTAAACCCAACAAAAACCAACTCGGCCAAAATGAAGAAAGTGACGTGCAGCTGTTAGCCAACAACGAAAATAACAAATAGAAAGAAAAAATTGATTTGCATATCTTCAAATATAAAATAAATTTATATTATGAGCGGAGGAATGAGAGATAGAGATCAAGTAGACTTTTGTTGGTATCTTGATGCCGTTGAAGAAACCGAACAAGATGGAGAGGCCGGTGGAGAGGCAAGCCAATGAAGAAAGAGAGTTGAGTTGACAATGGATATGATTTTAGGTTTTCATGTTATTTGGGCCGGGTAAAATTGAGCGCCCAATTACCCATTGTTTACCAAAATTAGGATGGATTCGAATATCAATTTCGCATCTTATACATTTCGTGACCCAGCGGGTTAGACCCTAATCATAACCCAATTTTTTTCGGATTTTCCGGGTCGGGTTCAAATTTTCGGGTCAAGACCCTAAAATTTTCGGGCGGGTCAGGTTGGGTTTGCGGGTCGGGTTCGTTTTGACAAGTCTACCTACTAGTATATTATCAATTTTACTATGAAGATATTAGAAAGATATTATCCAATCTTACTTGAGATAGTAAGATATTATCTTAACAAAATTATTATTTGACATTGTTTGTGTGAAAATAAAATTATTTGTGATTAAATCATATAAAGATATTATTGAGATATTAGAACATATAGGTAAGGTTAGTATTAAAAATGATTTTTAGTTGATAACTAACAATAAATGCGAATAATAAATACTCTATCCATTTCAAAGTACTTGACCATTTGGATATTGCACATATATTAAGGAAAAAATGTTATTCCTATATTACACCTATCAAATGTAAACTTAATTATTTCTTTAGAAAAATATGAAAAAGTGTAATAATTATGATAAAGATAATTATTAAGGGTATAAATTAAATGCAAAGAGATGGAAAAAAATGTGAAATAAACAAGTATTATGAAACAAGAAAAAGTGAGAATATGGTCAAGTATTTAGAGATGAAGGGAGTAAGTTTTTTAAATATGAGTGTATCAAGATTTATGATTAAATATACTTAATTTTTAATACAAATTTAAAAACTAAAGTCTATTAGATGAAATTGTTACAGATATTAGTTTCAATCATCAAAATTACTTTTTATTTTAATTAGTTTAAATACCAAAATCAAAATTAAAAATTAAAAAATGTCAATGATATAAAAGCGATGTATAATGATGACAATAGATATTAAATTGTTTACTGCTGCAATCACATTTTTTTGCTACAAAACTTTACATTGCATGTTGTAGCATCCCTTAAAAGTCATAAACCAATCTATATCTATATATATCTATATAATACATTAAAAAGTTGTGTACGAAGTGCATTTAATGCACAGATTCAACCTTATTTTCTTATTCTAATAGATATACAAATTGGCAATAATAACATCCTAGCGTAGTGGTTAAGGTCACCCCTTTTGTCATGCAGGTCCGTGGTTCGAGCCTTACTAGGTGTATTTTTTCATAGGTTAGGTTCTAGGATAAAATGTATTAGATTTTATGTTGTTACAATTTGTTAGAATTTTTAATAATGGAAACCTATTATTGAAAAATATGAATAAAGACCATTTCCTTCCGTGTTGATTTTATACCAAGAATTGTCACGTACACGTTTATTTAGTTTAAACTTTAGAGAATAAAATTAGTAGTTTTAAGGAAGTGTCTCTTATGTATAAAAAAAAATTCCCATGCATCTATCTAAATCAAATAGTTTATATATACTATGTATAGATTTTTGTGGGTAGCTCAAACAATATCTATATCTATCTATAAATAAATCTATAAACGAATTTGAAGTCAGCTTATATATTAACGCCTTTGATATTATTTAACGTGGGATGAGACAATTTATATGTACAGTCAAACTCATGTCTCCTTATATATTAAGACCTTTGATATTATTTAACGTGCGATGAGACAATTTACCGGCTTGCTGCTCATTTTTTTTGGTTGAAACGGCTTGTTGCTCATTACGCCCGTGTTTAATGACGATTCGGTTACATCCCTACAATTCAGCCTATTTAATAATCATAGAATGTAAAGACAGTGAATTTGGTCGCTGACTCTGAACGTCTTCATAGTTCTCGGCGGTTACGCTCTTCTTTTCCCCTTCATCCCCTGCACGATTCGGATTTGAATGGTTAGCTTTAACCCATATCCTGCCAGTTTTGAACCACATTAATAGACATAGACATGACTCCACTACTGCATTCCACCTATAAATAGAGTCAACCCATCGGCGTAGTGCATCGACAATCCGGAAACATAACCGGAAAAACACATGGCTCTCCAAAACAGGTACTTGTACGAGCTTAAGGAGGGGGTTAGTTGTCAGAGGGAGGTGATGGTATGCCCAAAGTGGGATGTGTAAGTATTCATTGTTCTTCTAGACCATGCCACCCAAATATGTATTCGTCATCTTTGAATAACACGTTCAGAAAAATGATTTATAGCCTCTTTCATTCCTGCAGGCAGTACATACCCAAGGAAAAGTAATGCCTAACCGAGATGTGATATACAAGTATATACTGAGTATCAAAGAATTTAATGTTTGTGGCCTCGGTTGCAACTAAAGCTGGTGATATTGGCACTGTCACACCAGATGAATCATGGTTGGTTGCTTATCTTATTATTACTATAAATGGTCGGATATTGCACCGTGTGCCTCATCAAGGTACTCAGGGCCCTGTTCATGCAATAAGTAGATACCTACATTCATGTGCACTGAATTTTCTATTTGAATACAAAGCTTCTGACTTTGTTGATTGTTACAGTTTCATAGTTCATCAATGAGAAATGGGTTGTCTATCACTACTTCAATCTCAGAGCACAGCAATATGAGATGTTGATCTGTCATTGAGATACGTGATGAGTCCCGGGCGGTATGATTTTGTGTTGAAAGATAGTATTCTCATTGTGCACTTGATGCTTTTATGCGAATTAGTCTACATGATGTACTGTTCATGCAGTAAGGGACTCACCTCCCATTGTCCCACATGTGTTGGTGTTTCCCTATCCAAGTGAAGGTGCATCTTTATGTCCTCAAGGAGACTCTCCATTTTGCTGGCATCTAACCTCAACAGTACAAGAAGAAAAAATGTAAATCCACTGTGACATTGTTGATAAAAGGTTATGAGAAAACATATCTTTCGGAGCTATTGTTGGTCACATGAAGAATCTGTTAACATGAAGATATTAGCCCTTATGAGAAGATTACTCAAAACAAATATAAAACAAAGCAGATTTTGAACAATTGATTTGAGTGATACCACTGTGCTGATGTTTTGATTTTGTTTTATTTTAGGACCTTGGAAAGCTGCTGGTTTTGTTTTACTCATGGTCATGTAAGCACCATAACATTATCCAGCCAGATTTTGAACCCTTTATATATACATGAGGGTCTAATTAATCTGATATGTACCCAATTAATTGGATTAATTGTGAGCCCTTTATACGTGAATATTAACTAGATAACCCATATCCAATTAATTGGTTAACCCTTTATACGTGAACCCATATTAATTGGATATGATACTTTATCCATCAGAATATGTAAGCACTGGATAACCCATATTCATGAATATATACCCAGCCAGATGATTACCTTGGAAAGCTAGATTTTGTGTTGGTGTAAGCACGATAACAAGAGGGTTTGATCGAGCTTGTGGTATACTTTAGAAATTAATATATACACTAGAATTGATTGATTACAGTGTTTCTCCTCAACCCTTTTTTCTTGATGAGGCAGCATTTAATTGATTATAATTCATTTTGAAAAATTTTTTTTGGTCGGAATTCATTTTGAACAATAGGTACTCGGCTGTTGTTTTATTCCTGGTCATTTGTTTATAAAAAAACCCTACCTTGAGAATGAAGAGAGCAACATGAGGACTTAAATTGGTTTCATCTTTTGCGGGGAAACTTATTAGTTATTTCTAATTCTAATTGTTGTTAGTACTTTACCTTTTATTTAATGTTATACTACTTATTACATCAACAATGCTCTCCTTATATATTTTCCTTATAGACTATATACTCCGAACGGACTAACATGTCTTAATTCAATCATTTCTTAAACATATAAAACTCATATCCCGTGCGATAGCACGGGCCTGTTCTACTATAATAATAATAATAATAATAATAATAATAATAATAATATAATAGTATAAAGAAGAGTCTTTTGTGGCAATAAATGCCCTTCATTTTTTATACATATAACAAGGTTTGTATACAATTGTAAAATAGCAATTAATTAATAGGTTTAATGGGGTGTTATTAACACTAGACAATTTTTCTACCAAAAAAAAACACAAGACAATTTAAGGCAGGCCTACGTTACAGGAATGAAGATGCAATTCAAACACAATAAAGGGCTTTAAGTAACGGCCACAAGATAAGTTGCCATATTATTGTTTTTTTTTGATCTGAAGTTGCCATATTATTGTTGACATATTAATCTTGGCCGTTTCAAAGAATATTCTCTGTGGATATGCCAAAAAGAGTTTTTTTGATAAAGATATGCCAAAAGTTAAACCCAAATTATGTTGCATTTCCCATGGGAGGAGCTCTCGGACCTTTCCACGTCCCCCAACACAGCCGCAGCCGAAGAGTCAAGCTCCGATTCACTCCTCCCACGCCGATCCCAACCTCGACCTCCACAACTATCTCTTCTCCGCTGTCGATCCTCCTCCTCAACACCTCCAATCCTCCTCCACCCAACCGGTGAATCCATCCCCATGGTCGTGCCTGCATTGAGCTCCGACGCCATCCCTAACTCGATCGGTGCCGACGCCTTGAACCTGTCGCTCGCGACGCACGGCCGAGCTGTTCAGAGCCTGAGCGGATGCCAGAGGAGCGGTAGATCGGTCCGTTCACCGGCTACGCCTCCATTCTCACCCGATCTAGGTTTCTTCTTTCCTTCCGATCCGGTTATTCGTGAATCGTAAACATCTTCTTTATGATTGTGCATTTGCTGTTCTAGAACAATTAATCTTGTGCTACTGTAGTCTATTGGATCCTTATTGCTTCATCTTCAAATTGTGTAATCTGTTTTTGGGGTTTCTAGGCTATCAAATTTTTAACATGTGACTGCTGTGTACTTGAAGGGGAAATAGGTGTTGAAGAGAAGTCCCGAGATTTAGTAGCTTCAGAAGAGGCGAGTCAGTGGATTGAGTCTGAAATACCGAGTGGGTTGAATGGGATATCATCTTACAACCATTTTTTTGGAACACTTGGATTCACAGTTTAGTAGAATAGAACCAGATTTGACTTCTTATTTGAGGCTGATAAGTATGGTGTTAGAAGACAAGGAGATGGCTACTAATATGAACTGTCCACAAGTGAAGGAAATTCTTCATAAGGTCCTTTACACTAGAAGCACGTATGTGTTAAAAGTACAACAGTAGCTAACAATCCTTTAAATTGTTGCATTTACCGTATTTGCATTATCCGGAAATTTTTGCAAAGTGAATAATGAGCAGACCATCAGTTTGTTGAATTTGACATTATATTATTTCCTGACTTTTGTTTTTGTTCTTGGCTTGCAGAGACCTCTAATCTTGGCTCTCTCAAATCCTACCTCACAATCCGAATGTACAATCGAAGAAGCCTACACATGGAGCCAGGGCAGCAGTGTGATATTCGCCAGCGGAAGCCCGTTCGATCCAGTTGAGTACAATGGGAAAGTATACATGCCAAGCCAGGTCTGATCTACTCCTCCTAAGAGTTCTTCCATCATTACAAACTTTATCTATGTTAGCTTCTACTTTTTAAATTTCTTATAATGTGTTCCATGTATACAATGCACCATACTATGTTCTTATCTAATCATGAAGTTGGCTCAGTGGTGCATTTAGCAGGGTAATGCACCATACTATCATGAAGTTGGTTTTGTGTCCTTGAAGCAATTCTTGATTGTGAAGCAATTAGTCAGCAGTTACAAAATTAAAACTTAGCTCATGTTCTGGATTCTGGAATATATGTTCGTGTTCACTGTTAATCATGAACTTAGCTCATGTTCACTGTTGGTTTCGTATGAGTTCATGTTCTGGAATATATGTTCTGGAATATAGTTTGATTTTGTCTATGTATTTGAGTTAATCGTATGAGTTCATGTTCACTGTTGATTTCTTTTTACCTATGGTCTAAAATACATTCATTCAAAAATCATTGAATGGTATTATTACTTGCAAAACTTAGCTGAATGAGAAACTTATTTTGATTGGATGTTTGCTACGTAACAATTGATATGCTCATGCATTTTTTAAACGATTTTTCTATAATGTGCCCTTAGGGCACACTATAAGAGCCTAGAAATGGAAAGAATTTGCCGTTTTTTAAAATACTAATGGATCATCAGCCATAATCAATTTTCAAGTAAATTCACAAATATAAATATAAATACATAGACAAAATTAATAGTACGTTATAAATAAATAAAATTTGATGACTAGCAGTAGCAGTCGGTTCTAAGAATTGATTTGCATCGGGGAATTTGGAATGGTGAAGTTACGCATATGAATAGGCATATAGTTAAACATAAAAAAACTATGGTAATTCTCGGCTTCAAAATTAATAATACGGATAGGTTTTGAATTTATAATTATTTTGGAAACCCGAATATTACAATATTGAGCTATTTTGCTAACTAAAGCAAAGTAAATATGTCATTTAATTCATTTGTGACTGACATATTAGATATTTACGAAATAAATTCACCTTTAATTCACTCATTGAAATTGCTTGACTATTCAAATTTCTAAGAATGTAACATGTAGTTGAGTTTAACATAGATTAATTAATTTGCATGATTAAATTCGAAAAATACATAACAAAATAACCATAATAAAATTCAATAACTAATTTTGTAAATCCACAACCACTTTTTTTCGTACTAAAGCAAATTGGAATTACATGTAAATTATGTAATACAACAATATCATACATGACATCAAAAGATTTAAAAATAAAATAAAATAAAAATTTGTATAAGACTCTACAAAATCTATATCTATCTATATAATAATAATAATAATATAATACTATAAAGAAGAGTCCTCTGCTGCAATAAATGCTCTTCATTTTATACAAATAGCAATGTTTTTAGGATATTATAACTTCAACCTATTTAATTATCCTTTTCATAAGCCTATTTAATTATCCTCTTGAATTTTAAAAGAAAACAATAAAATAAACAGGTGTAAGTACGTAACAGCGGGATTTGGCCATGTCTTTATGATGAAATTTCACTCACAATTTGCATTAAAAACATTGCATTCAACTGTGACATTAAATTGTTTTGCCCATCCGTTTTTTCCAGCAATTGCCCATCAGTTACAACCTTGCTCTTCAACAGTGACATTTGTTTTGCCCTATTAGTATTAAGTGCATCAACGGTTACATCTTGGCTGGGAATATTGAATTTAAAAGATGATATTGACAATTAAATGTGGCGGTTACAATATAATGACTAGGTTAAAGTATAATGAAATCTGGCAGTTTTTTTTTTGATTAAAAATGAAATCTGGCAGTTACACCACCATAATCATATTCTTCCAGCCATTAAGCACACACGTTACACCATAGTCATATTCTGCTATTCTTGCAAGAATTCAACGGTTACATCTTGGCTGGGAATATTGAATTGAAAAGATGATATTAATTGGCAATATTCTTAATGGCTAGAAATTTAACAATTGGAAAGGCAAAAAAGTAAACGGATAAATGAATGAATTTAAAAGGGTGAATTCAAAAGGTTGAAAGTAATCGACCTCATGAATCTTGGCTGGGAGTTACAAATCTGCCCCACCCGTTACTCATCTTTCTGCACAACTTTGAAACCCATCGGTCAGAATTCCATCCAAATACATGGATAGTACTTGACAGGTCTGATTCATCTATAAATAGATTCAAACAAGCACAACCATTACCAACATTCCCTACAACACTAGAGCCTCCAGGTCGACTGTAAGCAACTCAACAGATTACTTGCTTAATCTTGGTATGTGATGCTAAGGTATGCTTGAAACGTACTTAGCCTATTGCTTCACTAACATTCTCCAATTGCAGGATTATTCTTAATTGTTAATCGTTTTTCTATTGTAGCTGGTATGTACTCATTCTAATAATACTTTGAATTATGTTACAGAAGCTGATTTTTTCCCTGTTGAGTTGCCAAATACTTGCTTTGAGTTCTTTCTCTTTTCTAATGGTAGAGATCTATCAGAAAGCAAATTGGTAGAGAAAAAAATAAATTTTTGTGCTTTGAGTGTGCATTGGAATGAATGATTAGCAGCTGTAGTTACCCCCCTCCTGTTGTGGTAAGCATTCCCTCTAAGATTTAAGTTCAAGATTTTATTAGTCCATTTCACATCTTTGGTTTTGAATTTATTGAGTCATTTCATGCTACAAGTGACATTGAAATCGAGGTGGCACTTACTTAAGTTTATAGAATTCCGTCTTTCTAAGACAAAAAAACTTATTTATGCCTACTATTCTACCTGGCACTAACAATTATTGCTTTCCTATTTTTTGTATTCAGATACTGAAATCAAGCTCATCAAATACACATGGAGGAGCAGAAAGAGAATATACCTGTCGCGGGATGGTCCTGGACATGTACATAATTCTGATGCCCACTACACTTCACGTAGAACAGCATCTCCTGCTAACTGCAAAGGTCATTCTGGTCATTAAGGCACTCCAAACTCATGCATAACAGTTGATTCGAAACCAAACAGTTGATAGGAAAACGGTTCATAGCCGCAGTTGATATCCTAATTAATCAGTTCATTCAATCTATTTGTGTAGCCTATTTGTGGATGTATGCTAGGTTTTGGAACTGTTTTTCTTAATATGCTGCAGTTTTCAGATTTTTATGGCTATGAACACAGTTGATAGGAAGTAATTTACAGAAGACAGTGCAACAGAATTCGAAAGGAGGAGACCTTCTTTCAGATCGCAGATCACAGGAAGCAAGGAGGAGAGGAGGCGTGGCCGACGAGGCAGACCGCAGAGGAGGCGACGAGACAAAACGCAGAGGTGGCGACAAGGCCGAGCGAGGCCGCAGTGAAGAGCAGTGGCGCGGACATGACGGCGAGAGGCGTTGCGAGGAGGCGAACGCGAGAGGCGTTGCGAGGAGGCGACAGCGAGAGGCATTGCGAGGAGGCGACAGCGAGTAGAGGCGAGGCAGACCGAGCGAGCCGGCGAGGGGATGACGAGGCGGGAGGCGAGACGTGCGAGGCCGAGCGAGGCGGCGAGGGGGTAAGGAGGCGCGAGGCGGCGAGGCAATGAGGACACGGGGTTGTGGCTAGGGTTAAGATACAATCTGAAAAAGGGGAGGGGGCAAAACGCATCGTAAGGGTAAAGGGTTGATAAAAAGAAAGGTGAAATTGCATGGATGTCCTTAGAAAAGTTGATAACTTAAAATGTGCCTATATTTAGATTAAATGGTAAAGAATACCCTTTTAGGTGTTTTTACTAAGAAAATCTCTGTATTTTTCTTTTTTCGTATAAATTTACAAATGTATACATGAAATATATTTTCATGAGATTAAATACAAAATATTGTTAAATGAAGTTTCTTATAAAAAGAAATTAGAATTATAAATTAGGAAACAATGAAAAATATTTCACTAAGAATACGGCATCATATTTTTAAAACATGATTAATAGAATATAAAGTATTATTGTAGTTATAAACTAATTTAATAAATACATAAAAGGGAAAATAAATTAACTTTTCATTATTTTTTTGATCAAATTCCGCTTTTTACAAAATAACATACACGTATAGAAATGGGCTTAGGAGAATTGAAAAGATAATATTAATGTATTAAAAATCAGATTTAGTCAATATAAGAACTTTCTTATATCAAAATTCAAACTTTAAATATATATTGCACAAATAGATAAGATGGAAAACGTAAAGTAGTTTTCATCATTTTTTCAAGTCAAAATTAGAATTTAATAAATAATTAAAGAGAAGATAATCGATTAAATATAAGATAGGTTCAAAGTCAAATTGAATACATAATTGATTTGGGAAATTAATTTTTATTATTTTTCAAAGCAAAGTCTGAATTTCATATATTAAAGACATAAAATTAAAAAATAATTGAATATAAAAGATAAACATGATATATTTGATAAAAATTTAAGTATAATTGGTTTACCACATCAAAATTTTGTTTTTTCCTTGCTTCGACCCAAAGAAAAAATAATTTTATTTCTAAAAAAATATTTCTAACTAAATATGCAATATTTGATGCGCAAAAAAATGTAATATATCAAATATAATATAATGTTTGCAGGTCAAGATCTACTTTTATAGTGGTGTAATATAATTGGACCAGAGAAGAATATTAACTTACCGTGTTTATTAATTTATGGAAATTCTACTGTAATATCATATTTTTATGATATATACAATTAATATCTTTAATTTCTTTCTAAAGCAACAATCATTTTGCTGTAGACAAAGCCCGTGCATCGCACGGGCACTTACCCTAGTACATTAAAAAGTTGTGTACTGAGTGCATTTAATGCACAGATCAAACCTTATATTTTTATTACGATAGATATACAAATTGACTACAATAATAATATGGCGTAGTGGTTGAGGTCACTTCTTTTATCATTGAGGTCCATGTTCGAAACATGGACCCCACTAGATAAATTTGATTTTTGATTTTTTTTTGGGAAATTTTTGGATGAAAATTAAGAGAGTAGGAAATTAAGTCAATAACAGTGGCCAATCAATTCTTGCGATTAACGGGCGCATCAATGGCCGAAAACTTTTAATACTTTATCGGTTATTGTTTGGAATGGAAACGTTCATCGTAATTAAGGCCTTTAAACCGAAAATATATTCAGCGTGATTAATGGTTTTAGAATGGAAACGTTTGAAACCAAGGGTTTATGACCTAAAAAAGAGCGTTGGAGCGTGATCCATCTCAACATGACGATGAAAGTCTGCCAGGCAAAGACGTACGGAAACCGTGGCCTCAAGAAGAAGCTTGTCAGGAAAGGTAAAGGTCGGGAGACTCCTGATGAAGGCGACGAAGTGGAAGGTCTCACCCTCTTTCTCTACTTCTTCTCCCTTCTTCTTTCTTGATCCTTCTTCGATCTATCAGAATTCAGTAGAGTACTCTTTGAATGTTTGTCATATGGAACATTTTGCACATATATTTCTCTTCCATTTTGCACAGCTATTTTTAGACTGGTTGCATTTATGGCTGCAGGAATGATGCAGAGAGATTTGGTTTCTTTTGCCATGCTGCACTAGAATTTTTTAAACAAAATGGATCACGTACATCCGGTAAGTCATGCTATGTGATTCAAGTATTAAGTTTTGTCCAATGAATAATCTTTTATCTTGAATAATGGTTAAGGAGCATTCGTTTTCCACATTGTTTACTGAAGATCCTTGGTATGTGATAATGCAGAGAAGTTGTTTACTTGTTTTTCTTAACTTTAAACAATCTATTCTCTCTTTCCTGAGCAGGATATAAATCATTGTCATGATTGGTCAAGTGCACCTGTTGCATGGTCGTATAAGGACCAGTGGACCACTACCGACAGCAAGGTCTGAGTAAGGATCGTATAGTTTTCACCATTCTTGAGTTTGGCGCTCGATCCATTGCAAAGGCCATGACATATGCAGACAAGGCTACAACTGTAAGTAATATTATCCCTTGTGTTTTAGTTTTATCAGTTTCATCGATGGTTGCTCAAAATTTGAGTTTGCATCGTCTGTTTTGATTTCCTACCTTAATTTTTTATTATGTAACAGGTCTCCCTAACTCATTCAAAACAAGTGGCTGGAAATCTTGCAATAGCTCCTAATATTTTCAAATTTCATGGTATAATTAATGGGATTGATCCAGGTATATGGGATCCTTACAATGACGAATTCATTCCTGTAATTAAGTAATATTATCCTCTTTCACATTTGATAGTGGTACTGATGATTCAAAAAAAGATGATAACGTACCATAGACTGATCGTCGATGGTCGCCGATGACGTCAACTATTTTTTTGATGCCTGCTTCTGGGTTGCTTTCCAGGATGCTCGATAGCTGGTTGACAAGTCTTGGCAGAAGTTTCTCCGTGTTCAATGAAGAGATGGAGGAAATGGCTTTGCTCAGAATGACTTGGCGGATAACCAGAGAACTGCACCACGATATTAAATTTGAGGTGATAAAAAAATGAAATAAGTGTTAGTTGGAAAGCCTACGCAAGCAACCAAAAACAAAAATTAGTTCTTCAGTTTATAAACAGCTTATTGTCAGTTTTCACATTACCTTGTTAATATTACAGTGACCTTCTGCATCATTCTGATTCTAGAGAGATTAAGCCTCAGAGTTTCTGGTAGATCTTCCAGCTGGTTAAAGACCTTCACTTCTAGAGCGCAACACTTCCATGTAAATTTCATCTCAATCTACATTTAACTGACTTTTGAGTGATGCAAATGGCAGTTTATACTGTTAGGCCTATGTAGCACGGGTCTGTCTTCCTTCATGACTCCATGTTATGAGTTATGATTAGTGCTAATGGATGGATAAAAGTGATGTTATACATCTAAGTTATTTGATAGTATTCATTAACTTTTTGTTCCTGGTCATAATGATATTTGCCTTTTTGATACATCTAAGTTGAGTAAATATTTCTGTATGGTATATAGGAAGGATCCCATTCTCGTACTTGGAGGATATTCACATGCGGTTCATGAAAATCTATGGCAAAGTAGCAAAGCATGCACCTGCCTATATAGGAAGTCTTCTTGGACTTGGTAAACTTTTGGACCATGTCTACTGTTTGATCTGTTGACTTCTTTTTTTTTAATTTGACATTGTGCATGAACATTTCATTGGCTTATGGTATCAATTATTAACCATTACATGATTACGGTTCATCTATACACATGCAGATGAGGGGCAAGATACATGCTCACCCCGCATATTCCACCTAAATTCCATTGACCGTTTGACAATTGTTGAGCATATATAGTTGCCTTGAAGCTGAATGTAGCAGTGCAAGTCCGCAAATACATTAATATATTTGAGATGCTATAACATGTCTTAAATTCAACCATGTCTTAATTATAACGTATAAAACTCATGTCCCGTGCGATAGCACGGGCCTATTCTACTAGTATATATATAAAAGTTAAGCGGTGTCCTCATTTATTGCTCCATTAACTTTTATTGCAATCTTCCCTATATAATTTAACAATATGAAATCATAATCAAATCGATCACAATGGCATAGCGGTAAACTCTTCCTTTAATAACCCAAAGGTTTGGGGTTCAAACCTCTCTAACAACATTTTTGTGTACTTTTATAAAATCATTAAAATATAACCTCTTCATCTCTGTTCATTTTTATATTTACTTTTTTTTGGCGATTATCGGTCTTTGTATTTTTATAACCTTTTTTATTTGTGTATTTTTTTAATTCGATCTTTATTTTGGATTGACACAGGTATATCAAACCTGAACTATTGTTCAGGGCATATGATCTCAATTTTGTTTTAAGATTTAGTGATTGTTAATTATACTTCATCAAATTCTACCAAAAAAAATATACTTCATCAAAGATACAGGTATATCGTGTACGTATTTTCACAAAATAACTATTGTACAACATTTAAGAATAATAACTTTTAAATGTCTATTATTAAATAATAATATTTCTAATACATATATATATGTAATAAACATATGAAGTAGACCTTTAGAAATCATTGTCCGGATAAAGTTGAGAAATAAATTTATTCTTACTTAATAAAGAATGAAAATTCCCAATGTTAGTGAACAAAAGGTATTTAATATTTATTTCACGGGTCATTCCAAATTGTTAATATAGATTCCAAAAGGTTCATCAATATGTCATGAAATTGAGTAACCTAAGATTGATTGTTTTTATCTCATCTGTATCTATATATATATATAAAAGTTAAGCGGTGTCCTCATTTATTGCTCCATTAACTTTTATTGCAATCTTCCCTATATAATTTAACAATATGCAATCATAATCAAATCAATCACAATGGCATAGCAGTAAACCCTTCCTTTAATAACCCCAAGGTTTGGGGTTCAAACCTCTCTAGCAACATTTTTGTGTATTTTTATAAAATCAAATACTTCTATGAAATTATTAAAACAAAACCTCTTCATCTCCGTTCATTTTTATATTTACTTTTTTTTTGGCGATTATCGGCCTTTATATTTTTATAATTAACCTTATATATATATATATATGTAAATAAACATATGACGTAGACTTTTAAAAACCATTGCCCGGATAAAGTTGAGAAATGAATTTATTCTTACTTAATAAAGAATGAAAATTCTCAATGTTAGTGAACAAAAGGTATTTAATATTTATTTCACGGGTCATTCCAAATTGTTAACATAGATTCCAAAAGGTTCATCAATATGTCATGAAACTAAGTAACCGAAGATTAATTATTTTTATCTCATTGATAGTTGATAAAGAAAAGGTTTTAAAATATGTTTTTTAGAGTTATGATCTTTGAGTTATGATTTAAACTTTGATCATTTTTTAATTTAAAGTTATGCTTCAAAAAAAATGACCTGAATTATCATTTAAAGTTATATTTAACAGACCTTTCAATTAAAATTGATTAATAAAACTTAAAAATAATTTTTAAACCCGTGCGTAGCACGGGTAATGACTTCTAGTCATCAATCATCAATCAATCAATCAATAAACCTATAAAGAATAAACCTATAAAGAAAGGTTTTGAGCGTAATGAATGCTAAGCATTTTATACAATTTTCTATAGTTTTTTGGTGTATGAATTCATAACGTATAAACATTCTTTTGTCATAAAGAGTACAAAACTGTCGGTCATAATGCTACGGCGGTTTTGCAGTGATGATGCCATGGTTTTATTGTGGTGTAACGTCGCCTGCAATTAAATTGGGAAACGCCCTTTCATTCCTCCCGGCTATTCACGCATGAAGATCGTCCAAACTCCCACTCCTCCGTAGGCCACCACTCCCGAGACTCCTCCTCCTCCACTCGCTTCTCCGGCTCCCTCAAGCCCGGATGGAACAAGTAGCTGCAGAGAAGAGAGGAGAGAAGGCGCTCGCTCGATTTTCATATCCGATTGCGGTGGAGGAGTCTCGATTCTCCGGATCTGCGCGCGATTGAACGAGGTCATTCGCTCGAACAGAGACAGAGATCTCTCAATCGGCGTTACTTTCGGTTCCGGAGCAAGCTCTTCGGTCGGATTCTCCGTCTCCGGCCGAGGATTGGCCTCCGGCTCAACGGATCCGAGGAACGACGAATTTTGCGGAGGAGGAGCGGCGATGTCGAAGGAGTGGACGGATAATGCTATGGCGTTATTGCGGAGGATTGGCCTCTGTCACCCTCGCTCCTCGCTCCGCCCCGTCAGCTCCGCCCTCCGTGGGCCTCGCTCTGTCGGCTTAGATCTGCCCCCGTCGGCCTTGCTCCGCCCCCTCCGGCCTCGCTACGCCAACGTCCGCCTCGCTCCGCCCTTTGTCGGCCTCAGTCGGCCCCCACTGTTTCGGTTTTCAAGAACAGAAAACCCATCTCAAACAACGACAAGGCTCAGAACAAAAGACACCCGCTGGCCCCCACTGTCTTCGCCAACCCCGACTCCGCCGCCTCTGAAGACGACGACGCTCTTCTCGGAACCACCGATTCCGAATTTACTGTCATGAGCATCATCAACTTCATCCCCTACTTCAATTGGCTGGTGCGTTTTTTTTCCTGTTTTCCCCCTTTTCTCGCCTTCGTTTTGCTGCAAGTTTTCCGTGTGTTCGTTATGGAGAAAAGGCGATTTTGGTTGATTTCGTTGGGTTTTGGTTGTGATTCGTTGGATAGAGCTGGGTGTTTGCGTTCATGGACATGAGTAAGCGCCGTTATGCTGTGTATGCCATCGTTTACCTGGCTCCCTACTTGGGGTTTGTGCTCTCTTCCCACCTAAATCCGTTGTTTGTTATCAATGTATTCTTCTTTTTGTTCCTGCCTTTAGGTCTAAATTACTTTGTATATCTCAGTAGCTTAAATTGATGGCTTTTGTGAGGGAAAAATTATACTGAACCCTCCTATGCTGTTGTTTGATGGAATGTTGATCATGCAGCTATGAGGCCATGAGTCCTCTTATTTCAGTTCTTTTAACGAGGATGGATTCTTCTTATGATGGCTGATGTTTGATGGAGGTGCAAGATTAATGTGAGGTTATAGGATTCTTCTTTGTGTAACCTATATAATGAAGAGATTTTGGTAGAGAATTTGTTATATTTTTCCCGATTGCACCTGCAATCTGCTGTGTTCGGACGCTTTTGTAGGCTCGATTTACTATTTCTCTGATTAACCTCTTCAGATGATGAGACATGGAAGAAGATGAACTTTAATTTACCCTTCTTTGTTCTCTTCAGCGGATGCGCAGGACTTGCTGATTTAGGCTATGATTATGTTAATATAGGTAACCTCTTTACAACCCTAATTGTCAGCCAATTCATGCTCTATTCACTTTGAGCCTATCCTAATTTCACTTCTTTTATTTTTATTTTTTATATTATTGTATCTGATTGTGAACAAGTATTATTTCTTACTGACAGTCTCTAATTCCTACCACATGATTTCATTTCACCTTAAGATATTGTTTGTCCTAAATGTGAACAACAGAAATCAATCAAATCATGATGATCTGAATCTTTTTACTATAATATTGAACCAAGAAATCATGGCTTATCAAGAGTCAAGACAGATATTTAAGTATACACACTTTTGTTAAACCAAGACACCTTCATTTAATTTATGCATTTGAATGACCTCTATATGAACTATCATATGTACTGCTCTATGTCAGGTTAGCAGGGTAAAACGGTCTCTTTGTGCCAGAGAGAAAATCATGTTAAAGCTTCTCCAACATCTTAAGGGTTAGCAACCATGAATTTATTCGGTGGAGCAAAAAAAACGCGAGGGAAATGCTTGATGAGCAAGAAGCATTGTGAAGATGTTAGGGAGGGTTTCAGGTTTTTTTCCTTCTCACAGTTCCATAGATCTCTAACCTAGATTATTTTTATAACAAGGATTTTTTTCCCTTTTTCTAATCACATGATTAAAGCTTATGAGTTACATACAATCTTAGTGTCTTTGGACTCATACTTCCCATCATAACGGTACTTTCCCAACGTTGTTCAGTATTTTTCTTATGGCTATATTGTTAAGTAACTTTCTGTGGTTTTCTATCTAGGCTGTTTTGGAGATCCATATTTCGAGCTGCAGGTGTAGATGAAGTTGAACTGAATTCAGTCAACAGGTATTATATCTTATTCACACTCTTTCATTTCTTTTTGCTGAACTGAAGATAGGCAATCTGAATGATGTATATATGAAGATGTCAACCTTTTTGCCGTGGAATTTAGCCAATAGATCATAAAGCTGTCAAGAGTCCAAGGCAGGGGGGGTATTTAATATGTGCACTTTTGTTTAAGCAAGACACTTCCATTCAGTCTTAAGGGGAAAGCGCGCAGCCATGAATTTATTAAGTGTAGCAAAAAGATCATGAGGGAAATGCCTGAAAAAAGAAGCATGAAGAATTCACCATTTAAGATGTTATGCAAAGCTTCAGGCTTTTTTCCTTCTCAAACTTTCTCAGATCCCTACCTAGATTATTTTTATAACAAGGAAATTTTTCATTTTCTAAGCACATGATAAAAGCTTACGATTTACATACAATCTCGCTGTCTTTGGTGGATGTGGACTAATACTTGCCATCATTACTGGACTCTACGGGATTAATGTTGATGGAATCTCTGGCTTTGATAACAAGCCTAATAGCCTTTGGTCTCCATTTTTCTTGCTCTACTGTTCTTGGTAGTCCCAGTTTGATTCTACTGCCTCTTCTATTTTGGGTGTGGATTTTTTTTTTTGGTATTTTTCATGAGAGATATGGTTTTGTCTTCTCATATGAAACTCTTCTCATGTGTTTTGTTCACAGGTGGACACAAAGTCAAAATAACGGCTGCATTTGAGACTCTTTAAGCTAATTTTATAACTACCTTGACCGAGATTAGGGAAGTACCGTTGCCTTAGGTATGTGCATTTTTGTCCCCGTAAGAAATTAATTTCCTACTCTTGCTCTATACTATTATTAGTAACTTCATTGCAAATTTATAAATGATGTTGTATAATAGATGATGGCACTTCAAGAAACTATTAACAAACTGGAAAAAGAAGATGTTGATGAGGTCATCTACAATAGCCAGAGGCTGGTGACAGTGTCGGTGATGGCAAAATTGGAAGTTCTACGAGCTTCGACTACGATGATCACTCTCACCAAAGACCACCAACATCGGGGTCCTCCGCTACCGCCGATTACGACCCTAACTTCGTCCCCGATCCCGTGAAGACATTTATCTGTCTTGACTCTTGATACAGTGAGGACACATAAATGGTGGAAGAGATGTGGGGAAGAATGAGGTTCCGATCGAAGATAGGAAGTTGCTCATGTCAAGAGGCCAACATAGAAGTAATGTTCTTTAGACATAAACTAATAACTTAGTGTGTATTGATTTTAATGTGAACTGTGAACTGTGAACATGAGCATAAATTTGTGTTTATTTTTCTTTTTCAAATAACTGTGTTTTTTTATGTGATCTTAGTGAAAACTTTCAAATTATTTTATTGTGAGACCCAATATTTTAGTTTATCTTTACAAAACCAATGGTAAAAAGTTAACTAATACAGTATATAAGTAATTTAGGAGAAATTAGATATTTTAATAGATAATCATCCTTCAATTTATAAAAATACATCAGTTAGTAGATTGGTCATAATTATAAATACTTGATTTAAACAAGTTGGCTAATATGGATTAAGACAGTAATTTATTTTATCTAACTTTAAGATTTTGATGTGAAAACCATTTTAAAAAGAAATTCAAAAGATATACGAGTTAGATGAGTATTATTAAAACATTATAAAATTACAGATTCAAAAAAAGGGGATAGTTATATAAATTTACCTTAAAATTTATCCTGAAAAATAAGATCCGTAAACCTATGTCGAACATCGCATGCTGAGAATTTGATTGTGAGCAATCTACAAACTGAAGAGGTTGGTGGCCCTTACTTGCTGAGAATTTGTAATCCCATGGCCTTTGTCATAAACCTAAATGTATGGTACACGGAAAGAATGCGGGACTTTTTAATCCCATGGCCTTCGTTGTATAAGACCTTATGATTGTTTTTCTCCTCTGCTCTTCATTGATAAGCAAAAATTGGAGATGAGACAAACATTATAGGACAGAGGGAGTAATTTATACTTTTACCGAGACCTTATATTTATACGATGGTCTTTTGGTAATTTGTTATCTTATTATCTTATCGTAAATCGTTATATTTTACTCTGGTCCAAGTTAGGACCAGAGAAGAATATTACTGTGTTTATTAATTTTACCTATATTTCTACATTTAAATCAAGCAGAAGGAGTACATATAAAAAGAATGTTGCATGTTGCCCCCTGCGGTACGTAGGGGGCAACATTCACTAGAGGGAGACTTCCGTACACCAAGAGAGAACCCGCCAGTAGAAGCTCCGTACGCCTTCTATACTGGTCCAAGTTTCGCATTGACGGAAGAGAGAACCCGCGTGTAGAAGCTCCAAATTCCGTAAGCGAGAGAACTCGCGAATTTGTTTTCATAATTGGTCTACTAATCATCATGCTTGGATGTGAAACTATTAATTTGTTTTGCCCAAATCTTTGATCTCTTAAATATGTTCCTTTTTTGTCTGATTTCGGATAGGAAAATCCGATATATTTGATTGTACGATACAAATTATTTTAAAGGTGTAAATTTGTTTAAGCCAAACAAATAAGTTCATTCAAAACCAAAAAAAAATGACAATTCGTCCTTTCTGAAAAGGCTTAGTACACACTATAACTCTATCAAATGTGTTTCTACATTAAATCAAATTATATGAAAGCCATATAAAAAGGGCGCTGCCCCGTGTCGTAGGCACGGGCCGGAAATACTAGTATATATAAAAGTTAAGCGGTGTCCTCATTTATTGCTCCATTAACTTTTATTGCAATCTTCCCTATATAATTTAACAATATGAAATCATAATCAAATCGATCACAATGGCATAGCGGTAAACCCTTCCTTTAATAACCCAAAGGTTTGGGGTTCAAACCTCTCTAACAACATTTTTGTGTACTTTTATAAAATCATTAAAATATAACCTCTTCATCTCTGTTCATTTTTATATATACTTTTTTTTGGCGATTATCGGTCTTTGTATTTTTATAACCTTTTTTATTTGTGTATTTTTTAATTCGATCTTTATTTTGGATTGACACAGGTATATCAAACCTGAACTATTGTTCAGGGCATATGATCTCAATTTTGTTTTAAGATTTAGTGATTGTTAATTATACTTCATCAAATTCTACCAAAAAAAATATACTTCATCAAAGATACAGGTATATCGTGTACGTATTTTCACAAAATAACTATTGTACAACATTTAAGAATAATAACTTTTAAATGTCTATTATTAAATAATAATATTTCTAATACATATATATATGTAATAAACATATGAAGTAGACCTTTAGAAATCATTGTCCGGATAAAGTTGAGAAATAAATTTATTCTTACTTAATAAAGAATGAAAATTCCCAATGTTAGTGAACAAAAGGTATTTAATATTTATTTCACGGGTCATTCCAAATTGTTAATATAGATTCCAAAAGGTTCATCAATATGTCATGAAATTGAGTAACCTAAGATTTGGAGAATAATAAGTATCTATAATACAATAAAATAGAAAAATTTGGAGCAATAAATGCTCATCATTTTATACATATAACAATTTTTTTATGAAACAGCAACGGCCGACATCGCCTCCACGAAACAGCAACGGCCGCCGTGAAACCGAAGCCGCCGGCGCAACCCTACCACCCGAACCGCCTCCGGGGCCGACATCGCCTCTAAGCCAACGGTGATTATACCGTCTGTTGAATTGTAAGTCAGCCCAATTATACCGTCTGTTGAATTGTAACACATGTGAATTCAAATCCCTAAGTCAGTGAGGATGAACCCCATTGGTTGGTGCTGGAAGTTATGACTGTTTCGTGGGTGTCTTTTGTTTGGCAATTTACACATTGGCTATCCGTTCTTATTCAGATCGTTTTCTTCTATGAAATTGAAAGTCACTCCTTACATTGGTCCTAACTCTTTGCCTTCGAACAAAAAAAAATTTGCATTAGATTCTCCAACAGTTGCCAACACTCGACGCTCTAGATTGTCATGGACCCGCTACACGGCTACAGTAGTGCCTAATGGAGGCGTTCATTCCGGAGACTCTTCCTCCCCCTTCGACTCGATCCGCTTCGGTAAGCGTTTTTTCTGATCGAAATCGGAGTGAATTGAATACGATCGAGTTTCTGATCATCTGATTATTTGCGGTTTGAATTCTCAGATCTGGATGACACTGTGTATCCTTAATTTCAACACCGGAATCGCGAAATCCGTTTAGCGGAACATCGAAGGTAAATCGCGCTCAATTTCGCTCAATTTCAAGACCTGACCTGTGTAAATCCTTTCAAGTTGGAGCTCAATTTGTAATTTTAGAATCCGATTGTAGATTTTCTGGTCGAAAAGTGTGGATCTCCGGAGAAGGATGCTTCGTCGCTCCGAGTCGAGCTCTTTAAGAAATACGGCAACACAATTGAAAGCCGTCGGATTTCTCAATTTGTAATTTGTAATGTCATAATGAAAAGTGTGGATTTCTGTGTAAAGCCGTCGGATTCTAGGTCAGATGGAGCTGAGAGTTCGTCATCTATGGCTCACATCCTATTACATTTTCGCTCCTCGGCAGATTCAACCTATTATCCAGAGCTGGAATGCTATTCAAAATATGAATGGGAGAAACAACTCTCTGCTTACGGAACTTATT
Organism: Polygonum aviculare; assembly: GCA_934048045.1. Classification (NCBI taxonomy): domain Eukaryota; kingdom Viridiplantae; phylum Streptophyta; class Magnoliopsida; order Caryophyllales; family Polygonaceae; genus Polygonum; species Polygonum aviculare. The sequence goes on along the minus strand of OW204025.1, from coordinate 18,871,325 downwards.
AGTTTTTGGATGAATTTGATGTTTATAAGGATTGTTTCAACCTATTATCTTTTCTTTATGTAGGTTACTGGTGGTTCTCTTGAGGAGTAGAGGCTCTTGCAATTGCTAAAACAGATGGTGTGTATTGTGAGATTAATGTTGTTTACTAAATTAAGTTATTGTATTTTTTTACTCTGATACTTTTATGTTTGATTTTCTCACAGGGAGGCTATTCTCAATGTTGGAAGTTTTGTTCATCAAAGGTCTGTGCAATAAGATGGTTACTGACTGGATAAGCGTATTGTTATGTGATGTTTGTTGTTAATATGTATTTTGTATGTTGCATGATGATATAGTGTTCTTTTAGTGCTTTTAGATTGTAAAATGGTTTTGAGTTTGTTTACATTTTGTCCTCTGTCAATTCAGAGGGATTCATCAGGATAAATTATAGAAATGAAGGAAATGGATGAGACGAAGCAGAAAATTGAGGAGAGTGAGCGTTCTGATCAGTCAAATAAGCAATCAGGCAAGGAAACGAGGGACAATTGTTCAGGAGAAGATGATTCAAAAGGGTATATTCACGAATTTCTCTCTAAATAACTTGATGCTATTGGATATTTGAGGTTGCCATTGTTTGCAACCAATAATAGAGGGAGTTTACTAGCCTTTGATTGATTTTTTTTCCCCACTATATATTGTCTTTTAACATGGATCTTGAAGAATTGGCTGAAGTTGAAAAAATGCAAGAAGTTGGTATCTTTTGATTCTGTTTTAAATTCCCTATTCACAGACATGTACATATAGCTTCAACTGATTGAGTGAGATTTGGTTTTTGTAGGCGGAAATCTTGGATATACAGAAAAATCAGGTACCATCTTTGCTCTTTTTCTATGGAGTTAACAATATCCTAATACTCGATCTACTATGTGTAGGCCTTGACTCTCATTATTCATAATGATTATTGACTCTGATTTTGTAACACAAATCTGTTTGGGGGGTCTAATACACAGACTTTGGTGATGATGGATGCTCAATATGGAGCCAAAAGAAGGTGTATGAGGAGGACATAAGTATTGTGAATATTTAGTAGAACTAACTAATAAACAAAATGGCACCTACAGGTATGGAGGAGAGAGCTACATGGAAACAGACCACGACACGTGTACGTACAAACGCTGGTGGAGAAGGAGAGCGCGATCAAGCGGTGGTGGCCGGAACGCGGAGGACGGAGTGGTATAGAGTAGGTCGTCGGACGGGCTGGCCAACTTTTGTGAGTGGAACAAGCACCTCAGCTACGGGGGAATCCTTAGGGGCCACAAGCTGCCTGACCTCTGCCTAGCCGTTACGTGCAGCCTGGTTTTTAGTGGGTCCGCTGATAACGGCATCTGCGTTTGGAGGAGGGAGATTGGCGGGACCCACGCCTACCTGTCCGTCTTGACCGGACACGCGGGCCCTGTCAAGTGCCTGGCCGTCAAGGGTGAAGGGGGCGCGCATGAGCAAGACGAGGCCGAGGAGACCCACGTTGGATTGTCTACAGTGGGAGCCTGGACAAGTCTGTTAAGATATGGAGAGTCCACGAGAACGCGAGTGATGATCCAGTTTGAGGCTTTGGTCGATTGCCTAATGCCAATTTTCATACCTAGGCGGATTTGATTGATGAGGAGAGGAAGTGCTCATGATAGCTTTCCTTAAGATCGATTGGACGGGTCATGCTGTCATGCATCCGAATAATTGACTTGAATGAAAAGTGAGAACGGCCAAATGTCCATACCCTTGCAGCTAGCTGTTGGAATGACTTTACTTATCAAGTTTGTTAATTAACTGGTTTGTTCATTCGTTGGTTAATTTGTTTTTAAACGTCGCATGTTCACGGTGAATCGGTGATATGTAAAAGTGTTATATCAGTATTGGTAGGTTGATTATAACCACTTGCAATGGCAGTAAAATTTTGTTGGGAACTTGGGGATGATCATATATTTATACAATAGGTTTATAGGGTAAGAGGGATTGTAGATTCTTAAGTTTGGAAGCACTAGTTGGATGTGCAAGTAGTTGGATGTGTAAGTAGGTATAGGGTCATTTGCTCTTTAGTTACTCTATGCAGATTGTTAGCCCTCATTCCCTTATTCTCCGTGTAGTTGCTTCAGTATTCTCCTATATTGCAATTTACAATAGCGCAATGTACAAGTGGCATAGTGTGTGTTTTATGTCAACTAGAATTCATTACCCGTGCTACGCACGGGTTTATAAATTATTTTTAATTTTGATTAATCAAATTTAATTGATAAGTCTGTTAAGTATAAGTTTAAATCATAATTCAGGTCATTTTCTCGAAGCATAACTTGAATTCCTTTAATTGAAAACTCTTGGGCTTCATACACTAAAAAAAATATTTTAATTCCTTTTATTTATCAAATATCAATGAGATGAAAACAATCAATCTTAGGTCACTCAGTGTCATGACATATTGATGAATCTTTTGGAATCTATGTTAACAATTTGGAATGACGCGTGAAATAAATATGAAATACCTTTTGTTCACTAACATGGGGAACTTTCATTCTTTATTAACTAATAATAAATTTATTTCTCAACTTTATCTGGGCAATGATTTCTAAAAGTCTACTTCATATGTTTATTATATATATATATATTAGAAATATTATTATTTAATAATACACATTCAAAAATTATTATTCTTAAATGTTGTACAATTGTTATTTTGTGACAATACGTAAATGATATACTTGTGTCTTTGATGAAGTATAATTTTTTTTGGTAGAATTTGATGAAGAATAATTGACAATGACTAAAATCTTAAAACAAAATTGAGGTCCTATGCCCTGGACAATAGTTCAGGTTTTGTATACATGTGTCAATTCAAAATAAAGATCAAATTAAAAAATACACAAATAGTAAAAGTTTATAAAAATATAAAGGCTGATAATCGCCAAAAAAAAGTAAATATAAAAATACACATAGCACTAATTATGAGTAGGTCATAAATGAACCAAGGTCTGATAATATAAAATATAATAAAAATATTATTATTTGTATAGAATGTTTTATAGTATTATACACACAACACAAAAATGTTGCAAAATGTTGTTAGAGAGGCTTGAACCCCAAACCTTTGGGTTACTAAACAAAGGGTTTACCGCTATGCCATTGTGATTGATTTGATTATGATTGCATATTGTTTAATTATATAGGGAAGATTGCAATAGAAGTTAATGGAGCAATAAATGAGGACACCACCTAACTTTTATATATACTAGAAGTCATGACCCGTGCTACGCACGGGTTCATAAATTATTTTTAAACTTTATTAATCAACTTCAATTAAAAAGTCTTTTACGTTAATTATAATTAATTCACTTAATTGACCAAATTGGAGTTATAGTCCTTTTACTTTTTGAATAGCTAATATACCACTCTCATAACTTTTCAACTGAATGACTATTTAATTAAAACTATTGTTGTTCTAAAAAAAACTACTGTTCAATATAGAAATCAAGTTCCTCTTAACCAATATCACCTATACATGTTATTTTTTGTAATTTAATAAACGAATAAGTGTGATAATTATTTAGCCAGGAAAGTAAGAAGAAAAAAGCAAATGTTTATCAAAGCTGTAAATTAATTTAAAAAAACTTGCAAATAAAACTCCTTATTTGTACAAAAAAAAATTAAAATAATGTTAAAATTGTAATAAAGATTAGGTATTTATTTCCATTATTATGCACGTCTTGAAAATTTACATATTGATATATAACTACATACCGATATCAATTTTTTTAAGTTCTCAAAATTCAATTCTTTATTTTAGCCCTTTCCCATAACTTAGACTTTAATTTTTATATGATGAGGGCCATTCATTTTTAGTATTTATTTAATTTTGATATGATGAGGGCCATCATATTTTTCCCAATTCTTTTAACATGAATAGTGTAAAAATGATTTCGCAAAATATTCTTGTGTATATTGTGCACTAACACTGATTATATTAGTGTTAAAAACATTGCTTTTTTGGGCATCTAGTGTATAATGTTAACTAATATAAGTTTTTTGCGGGATCTAATTTGAATTAATATAAATCCCGTTCGTAGTAAGAAAGTGAAAATTACTCTATAGAGGATTGAACCCCCAACCATTGGGTAAAAAATATGTGAAGAAAAATGTTGCTATAGAGGATTGAACCCCCAACCATTGGATAATTAGAGGAAGGCTTTACCACTATGCTATTGTAGTTATTTTGATTAAGATTGCATAGTGTTTATTATATAGGGAAGATTGCAACCAACATTAAATAGAGCAATTAATGGTGACACCACCTAACTTTTATATATACTAGAAGTCATTACCCGTGCTACGCACTGGTTTAAAAATTATTTTTAAGTTTTATTAATCAACTTTGATTGAAAAGTCTATTAAATATAACTTTAAATGATAATTCAGATTATTTTCTTAAAGCATAAATTTAAATTAAAAAATGCTCAAATTTTAAATCATAAATCAAAGATCATAACTCTTGGGCTTCATACACTAAAAAATATATTTTAATTCCTTTTATTTATCAACTATCAATGAGATAAAAACAATCGATCTTAGGTTACTCAATTTCATGACATATTGATGAACCTTTTCGAATCTATGTTAACAATTTGGAACGACCCGTAAAATAAATATTAAATACCTTTTGTTCACTACCGTTGGGAATTTTCATTCTTTATTAAGTAAGAATAAATTTATTTCTCAACTTTATCCGGGCAATGGTTTCTAAAAGTCTACTTCATATGTTTATTAGATATATATATATTAGAAATATTGTTATTTAATAATATACATTTAAAAATTATTATTCTTAAATGTTGTACAATAGTTATTCTATGACAATACGTACACGATATACCTGTATCTTTCATGAAGTATATTTTTTTTGGTAGAATTTGATGAAGTATAATTAACAATCACTAAATCTTAAAACAAAATTGAGATCCTATGCCCTGGACAATAGTTCAGGTTTGATATACCTATGTTAATCCAAAATAAAGATCGAATTAAAAAAATACACAAATAAAAAAAAGGTTATAAAAATACAAAGGCCGATAATTGTCAAAAAAAAGTAAATACAAAAATGAACGAAGATGAAGAGGTTTTGCTTTAACGATTTCATAGAAGTATTTGATTTTATAAAAATAGACAGAAATGTTGCTAGAGAGGTTTGAACCTCAAACCTTCGGGTTATTAAAAAAATGGTTTACCGCTATGTCATTGTGATTGATTTGATTGTGATTGCACATTGTTAAATTATATAGGGAAGATTGCAATAAAAGTTAATGGGGCAATAAATGAGAACACCGCTTAACTTTTATATATACTAGAAGTCATTACCCGTGCTACGCACGGGTTTATAAATTATTTTTAAGTTTTATTAATCAATTTTAATTGAAAAGTCTGTTAAATATAACTTTAAATGATAATTCGGGTCATTTTCTCGAAGCATAACTTTAAATTAAAAAATGATAAAAGTTTAAAGCATAACTCACCGGTCATAACTCTAAAAAACATATTTTAATTCCTTTTATTTATCAACTATCAATGAGATAAAAACAATCAATCTTAGGTTACTCAATTTCATGACATATTGATGAACCTTTTGGAATCTATATTAACAATTTGGAATGACCCGTGAAATAAATATTAAATACCTTTTGTTCACTAACATTGGGAATTTTCATTCTTTATTAAGTAAGAATAAATTTATTTCTCAACTTTATCCGGACAATGATTTCTAAAGGTCTACTTCATATGTTTATTACATATATATATGTATTAGAAATATTATTATTTAATAATAGACATTTAAAAGTTATTACTCTTAAATGTTGTACAATAGTTATTTTGTGAAAATACGTACACGATATACCTGTATCTTTGATGAAGTATATTTTTTTTGGTAGAATTTGATGAAGTATAATTAGCAATCACTAAATCTTAAAACAAAATTGAGATCATATGCCCTGAACAATAGTTCAGGTTTGATATACCTGTGTCAATCCAAAATAAAGATCGAATTAAAAAATACACAAATAAAAAAGGTTATAAAAATACAAAGACCGATAATCGCCAAAAAAAGGTAAATATAAAAATGAACAGAGATGAAGAGGTTATATTTTAATGATTTTATAAAAGTACACAAAAATGTTGTTAGAGAGGTTTGAACCCCAAACCTTTGGGTTATTAAAGGAAGGGTTTACCGCTATGCCATTGTGATCGATTTGATTATGATTTCATATTGTTAAATTATATAGGGAAGATTGCAATAAAAGTTAATGGAGCAATAAATGAGGACACCGCTTAACTTTTATATATATATAGATATAGATATAGATTACAATCTTAGTTAACCGGTCATTAATTATGTTAATAAACATATTTTAATCTTAAAAAAAGTCTAATGTCAATTAAGAGGAGCATTAATCATTTTAAATTGCTAATGTTAGACCGTGGTTCTACTTCTCCAAATCCTGTATATAAATTCTAATCTTAAAAACACGTCTAATGGCAATTAAGTGGAGCATTAAGTATTTTATATTGCTAAATGTTAGGTACTGTTTCTACCCCTTCAAATCCTCTATATAAATGTTTGAAGTGGGGAGTCTCCAAAAGATTGATCACATTTGCTCAAATAAATTTTTTTTTTATCATATTTTATTTTTTATAAGGTTGGTTAGGAGTCTCCAAAGGTTTAATCATATTTTATATTTGATAGAGTTAGTACACATAAACATATTACGCAAGATACAACAGAATGTTGATCATAAAGGACACAAAAGAATGGTGATCATGAACTCATTCAAGAATTATAATATGCTACGTGAAATAGGAACAATTACCTTTTTATAATCAACCTAATAAATAATTATTATATTAAGTGTGTATATAATTATTTCATGTAATAAAAGCTATTACGTTATTAACTAATAAAGTATAGAATTTATGTTACTATATAGAGTAAAGGAATATCAAAAGGTGAAAAGAAAATAAATGTACTTTAAATTTCATTTATAACCGCCTTATTAAATGATTTATGAATAAATTCACCCAACTTATTGACTACTCAAAGTTTTAATAATGCAATATACAAGTGAATTTAATATACTTTTAAGAACATGTTAAAGACAAAGAATTACATATTTGTACAAAAAGTCAGATTATTCATACTTAAAAGTTCAAAACTAATCATCTATCTAATTAAACAAAGTCCTATCATTCAAACATAGAAATTCAAAAACTAATTTTCTATCCAATAAAACAAGGTCCGATCAATCGTTCATAGAACCTTCTAATTTAAAAAGTCCGATTAAAGCCCGTGCATCCCACGGACACTAACCCTAGTTGTAAAGATACTCCTTCCGATTCATATCAAGTGTCATTTTAGAAATTTGCACACTTATTAAGAAAAGCTTCAATATTTATCTAAATTCATTGGCACATATTGGAACATTGTGATATATCATTATACAGTTAAATTGTAAGGTCCGGTCTCCTTTTAAAGTCGATATTATTTATTGATCGGAAAAAAAATATGAGTTTATTTACTATTTCTTTACTATTTAATAAAATTGTATTTCTCTTTTAACTTCCGTATCGTTACCGATTATTTGGAACGGAGGCGAAAACATTTTCATATATAATATAAATATTTATATACGTATGGATTGGCATGAATAGAGATATATATGAAGGGATATGTATACGTGTACGTCTATAGATATGTATGATTCAAAGTCAGCCGTTTAGCTAATTCCTTAAGTGTGAAGTATTCCATTCTTTGTATACGTAGAGGGGTTAGAAGGCAAATCCGGGAGTTTTGTTTTAGGTCTCATGTATCTCCTCCGCCAGCCGACTTCCTCCTTCGTTCCTCTGTCTTCGAGCGTTGCTGTTGAGGGTTCTTTTTCTTTCGTGGTACCCGCCGTTCGTCCCTGGTGTGCAAGCAGGTTGAAGTCGCGCCGATCATCGTTGAGTTTGCTGGGTCGTTGTCATTCCTCGTCCGTATAGAAATACCTTCGTCTTTCAGGTAAGTCGATTTTCGGCTTACTCGGTTCTGTTCTTGCTTGTTAGAGTTTGCATTGTGATTTTGAGATTGGTTTTGGGAATTAGTCCCGTTCGATTTTAAAATGCTTTTTCATGATTATTGTGCTATGAGTGAACCTGTATTATAATTGATTGTTTGATTTGGTTATGTGAATGAATAGTCATTGATTGCCAGTTTGTGTGCGGGTTTGATGTGTTATGGGTTTATTATTAGTATTGTGATCGTTTGTATGACTTTGTCTGATCAGTGTCTCTGAGTGTATTGTTACAGATTGCGTGATTGTGTTGTAGCTTGTGCAAGTGTGATACTGTGTGCAACCTTGTTACATATGCTTTGTTGAGTATGTGTGTTGCTTGTAAGGGGTTCTCGATGATAAGGAAAAGCCGGGTGCAATGATAGGAGAAGGGTTGCATTGACCGGCAGACGTACAATGATGGAGGCAGGGTTGTATCGTCAGACCGAGTGTAATGGAGGGTGAAGGGTTGCACTAACGGTCAGGAGTGCAATGTAGATGAAGGGTTGCAGCTCCGCCTCACTAGGACAGTGAGTGGAGGTTTATGTTTGTGTGAGTATGGGCGTGTTTGTGTGAGTATGGGCGTGTAAGTGGAGAAGTGTATGTCGTTGTGTGAAGATGGTCGTGTGTAAGAGCAGGATGGGATGGTATGAGTGTATGTGAATGTGTGGATTTGTAAACGTGTGTGAAGAATGTTGTGTGTGTGTGTGTGTCAATGTGTGGATTCGTGATTGTGTGTGTTTTAAATTGATGAATTTGGTTGAGTGCGTTATTAAGTGGTCGTGTGTAGTAGTAACTGCTTAGATATGAACTCTGAAATTGTTTGTGACTAACTGGATTTAATTAGGAAGGGACTAGAGTTATGTGTGTGTTTGTGGACTCTTGGTTGTTGACTTTAGAAAAACTGTTTTTGAAACGTCTTGTAGTTGCTTTGCTTATTCTAGCTTGATAGAGTAGGACCTCACCCTTCGGGGACACTATTTTTTTTTCAGTTCAGGTAATCTCAGGATGTCTTGACCGAGCCTTGGCGGAAATGTGATGCGGAGTAGGGACGCACGTGTCCTAGATTAGTCGAGTGTTCTTTGTTGCTATGGTTTTCTTTTATTGACATTGATGCTTTGTTGTTGTTGTTAAGAGGTTGTATAAGTTAGGTTCATGATGTTGTACTTGAACTGTAATTTTTATAAATTACGAGTTGGATGTTTTTCTTGTTTTCTCGCCGTGCCCGCGTTGTAAGATCCAGGTGTTCAGTTGTCAAACTAGCTTGGTAGTGCCTCGTGAGATCTACTACCGAGTAACGCCTTGTCAGAAAGACGGGGCGTTACATAAATCTCTATAGAGGTATTAATTCATCTAATAGGTCAGAATTGGAGTATTTTATTAATTTGTAGAGGTATTAATTCATCTAATAATTGATATTTTATCTTTTATAGAGATTTTAGCGATAGAAATATTTCCAATTAAATATTATCATTTATAACTAAATTAAAATTAAGAAAAATTAATTTAAAATAATACCAGTATTGTTATTGAACCAAAAATAACACCTGCTACATAATCATAAAGGTATAGCCACACTATTAACATATTTACTAAAAAATAACCATGGACAATTTCCGACCAAATTGTACTAAGTTTTGGATAATTGGTATTATTCTACTTTCCTTATATGTAAGTTAGAGATAGGCTTCAAGTAGACTTAAGTTTTAAGAAAAAACAAACAACAATAGAATCATATTTTATTATGTTTTGAAAGTTCTCTTAGTTATATTTATGTGAACTTTCATATAATTATTAATTTATGACTTTATAGGGACCTTATATTTCTATAGTGATTTTTTGAAAATTTATTATCATATTATCTTATCGAAAATTGTCAAATTTTATACTAGCCCAAGACGGGATTGAAGAAAAATATTAATTTACCGTATTTATTAATTTATCAAGAATTAGTTTATGGAGGTTCTGTATGTATATTTTACTTGTTAGATAAAGATATCGTAAAACTAATCAAACTCATAGAAAAAAGAAAAGAAGGTTTAACATTATTTAAATTCTTTGAGAAATAATGCAAATAATCAATACTATTCTAAAGTGACACTTAGATTGGATTAAAAAAAAGGCTTAAACGACACTTCATATAAATCAGAGGAGAGACTATAGAATGTACAGGTTTAGTTAAAAAGATGAAAACTCCCACTAGAAATAAAAGATATATACAAGATCTAACTTTATATGATTAACATATTTTAATTGATTGATCCATTGACGAAAACTTTATGAAATTAAATCATTCATTTTGTCATAACCCCCAAGCAGTGATAGTACCATTAACCATTTAGTAAATATTGTACCAAAAATTTGTAGAACAAAAGAGTAACAATAGTTGTACAACCTGTATTAGTATGTTGGTATTGTACACAGAATCGCATGCAAATCTATACTCTAATGAATACTCTTTTTTATTTGCCGTCAACAGTTTGTCGATTGAATGCCGAGATAATTTGTAAGACTTCTTACTTTCTTAGTGAGTTCAACAAGTATTGAACGTGCTTATCAGATCGATATGGCCAATAAATGTATTTATCATGAAAGAGAGTGAGCAGTGGCGGTACCACGTTGTGACGAGTGGGGCTACAGCCCCCACTGACATTTTATTTTTTAAAAATATTTTTAATATTGTACTCCGTATTATATTAGTTCCTCTGTATTAAAATAATTGTCCAAATAGCATTTGTATATATATTAAGAAATAATTATTTTTCTTATATTACCTATATTATTATAGAGTTAGTTATTAGTGTACGAAAACATGGAAATACGTATATGATTATGATATAGTTAATTAATTAGGGTTATAAATAGAAATTGATGGAAAATATATACAATTGACAAGTAGTGTGAAACAAGAAAAGGTGATCATATCGACAAATATTTCGAAACGGATGAAGTATTAAAAAACACATATATAAACAAACATCATCATAAACTATTATTGAAATGAAATTAGGTCGTAAAAAAAAAGATGGTGAAACATATGTTTAGTTGAAAATATTAAATATAAGCTAGTTTTTAAAAAAGATATGGATTTTTGTGTAAAATAATGCAGGAAAATTTATACAAAACGACCCTTAATTAATTTTCACTTAAGGTCTCTAATTTGTTAGGACTGGTCTTGTCTGCCTCAAATCTCCCCGCATCCGTCCTCCAACCGCTTCACTTCCACATTTCCGCCCGCCTATGCAATAGCGACGCCATCCGTCCGTCCAAACACGGGCCACTTGTGCTGTATCTAAAATATATCGGTGTGAACTTTAAACTTGTTAATTGGATCATAACGTTTCCTCAAATCCACTATGATTTTAATAAAAACTTAATTATGGTTCATTTTATTTACTCGGTTTAGGACTGATTTTATACTTATAGATTAAGCATATCGGGTTTATTCCAAGTTCAAATGATCAATAATCAAGTTTTTAACAATTATACTTAAATTAAACTATTTAACCCCCTCTAGACTAAAATCCTGGTTCCGCCACTGAGAGTGAGTATGATCCTACCTGTTGACCAATAACTGGGCTGATGCTGACCCAACAAGCGGTATCATGTTCTCTAATGAAGAAATTTTATCTTTCGACTAAGAGAAAATTTTCTATTATGACAACTTAAGAATATAAAATCTTAACAAAATAAGCTCTTCTAAGGAAAAAAACAGCAAAAGAAATAGAAATACCTTGAAATAAATAAATAAAATAATCAGGGACGGAGGGAGTAACAGGTAAAAAAGAGCGGGGGAAAGCACTTTGGGGCCATGTCATCTCTGTCATTGTCTCTTAAAATGATGATGTGATTTCTTGATTTCCTTTACTCCCTCCTAATCTTTCTTGATTACACTCACCACAGCTCACACACACAGCAAACCCACCCAAAAAAAACTCAAAAAAAAAAATAAAAACAAAACATGGCAACCAACAGAGGGAAACAAGTGGTGGCGGGATCGGGATCAGCAGCAACAGCCTCGGACGAGCATCAAAACCCGAGCCGGAGCCCGGCCCAGCCGAGCCGCTACGAGTCGCAGAAGCGGAGGGACTGGAACACGTTCTGCCAGTTCCTCCGGAACCAGCGGCCCGCGCCGGTGGCCCTGCCGGAGTGCAGCTCGGCGCACGTGATCGAGTTCCTCCGCTACCTCGACCAGTTCGGGAAGACGAAGGTCCACCTCCCGGGCTGCCCCTTCTTCGGGCAGCCCGAGCCGCCCGGGCCCTGCCCCTGCCCGCTCAAGCAGGCCTGGGGCAGCCTGGACGCGCTCATCGGCCGCCTCCGAGCCTCCTTCGAGGAGAACGGCGGCGCGCCTGAAGCCAACCCCCTTGCAGGCGGCTCCATCAGGGCTTACCTCAGGGAGGTGCGGGATTCCCAGGCCAAGGCACGCGGCGTGCCTTACAAGAAGAGGAAGAAAAAGCGCACGGCTAGCCAGATGAGAGCCGGCTCGGCTTCGGCTGCTGGTGGCGGCTCGGCTGGTGACGGCTGCTTACGTTTTGCGCCGCCGTAATTATCGGTCGGATCGATTATGTGGTAAGGGATTACTGTTTTTGGATCGGATTTATGTGTATAGTCAATGGGGTGTGTGGGTGTACGTAGCGATGTAACCCTAGATTCCCAGGCTGGTTAAAAAATAAAAACCCTAGATTAGGGCTCATTAATTAACTTTAGCGTAAAGACAAAGAATATATATTTTACACACTAGATTGATCGAGATCGAGTAAACCATAAGCCTCTCTATCATTGCTACTATTGCTCAATATTGGAGAATCAAATTAATAAAACATAAATATGATATTGGGGAGGAATATGATCGAAAATGGAAGGGAGTATTCCTTTCAAAAAAAGGCATCGACTTGAGCAATAGTAGCAATAATAGAAAACAAAAACAATTGCTCAAAAAAAAAAAGAAAACAAAAACAAAAACAAAATAGAAGATAATAAATTATCATTGAAAAATTAAGATCTTTTTGATATTGAGATATTGTCAAAGTGTTTTTTCAATAATATTGCAAAATTATTGAAAGTTAAAATATAAAAGTTTGTTAAAGATTTTTTAGTATATATATGGACAACGTTATTCACAAATGCATCATTCTAGGTTCATCGTCGAAGATTGTTGGAGTTTTACACCATGAGTAAGCTGTATCCTGTCGACTTCGCCTAAAATCATGTCTTCAAATTCATTACTAACTAGTTTAACTCCCGTACCATGTACGGGTAATGTGATTATAAATCCAATTTAATATAGATATGTAATGTCAATGATCATGTTAAAATGATAGGATCATATATTTATCTTCGTATTATGATTAATGTTTTTTTATCAATAGTAAATCAACTCATAATATAAATAAGTTGGATTTGTTTAAAAATTACTTTATGATATATATGACATTTTATTAAATAATAATATTTATGGGAAGATTATAAATAATTATGGGTAAGTGATAGTTTATAATTTTCGGGATAATTCATAATTTTTGGTAAATTTTAATCAATTTTTACAGGATAAGATTATATGAGATTCTAACTACCTAATTTGTATAAAGGAGGGCCCGATTGAATATTTTATTATTGAAATGACACGTGGTGCAATTTTTCGTGAAGACATTGTCTCCGCTTTATACTATAAGTAGTATAGATCTCTCTTTTTTAAAGCATTCATTTTCTTGTTTTCATGTTGAAGCAACTACGTATTGATGTTGAGAACTGATGGTTATTGGAAGATGTTTCAAGATAAATGATCATACAAAGGGGATAAGAAGCTGATAGCACTTGTAGCATCTACAAGTATAAATTTTGATCCCCTCAACAATAAAATAGTCGAGAAGATGTCACTTGATTGTGAGAAGTACAGTCTGAAGACACATAGTTCAATTACAGATGGTACTTTCTCACAATCAAGTGACATCTTCTCAACTGTTTTATTGTTGACGAGATATCAAATTTTATATACTTGTAGATGCTAAAAGTGCTAGTAGCTTCTTATCCCCTTTGTATGATCATTTATCTTTCAACATTTTCCAATAATCATCGGTAATCAACATGATCAAGTAGTTGCTTCAACGTGAAAAACGATCAAGAAAATCAATGTTTTACAAATTAAATTAAAAGAACGAATAAAGGATTTGATGACAAAATTTTAGCCGAGGTCGACAACATCAATAATCTTTGTCAACGAACTTAGAACGACGAGTTTGTGATTAATGCTAATCCATATTATATACTATTAAATTGTTTTCTTAGAAAACTTTTCTATCTTAACTTTCTATAATCTTACAATATCATTGGAAAAATCTTTGACAGTACATGGCACCACTTATTTTTAAAACCAATCCTATTGTTTTAAATTTATTTGAGTTATTTTTTATTCGTTAAAATTTATTATCAACTCCACATATAAAAAATATTTATATGCATATAATTATGATTGTATTTTTCTAAAATAACTATAAAATACAAAATACAAAATAAAGAAATTTAATGATAAAACAATTATCCAATTCTTATATATACAAAAAAATAACCGTATAAACCTTTGTTTAGATTAAAAATGTTGTAATAGAATAGATATATATCATCAAGATAAATTTATAAGAAATAAATTAAATAACATTATAAAATATTTTATATCTATTTATTTATTTTGACAAGTTTATGCAAGATCTAAAATAGATATTTAATCAAATCAAACCCGTGTGTAAGGTAACTCGTACACTAAGCCTAGTTAAGTTGGAAATCAGTGTTGGTAGTGACATGATACAAAATGTCCATGTAGAGTATTAATGGAAGCATAATTATTGCAAAAGCTAATGTGGGTACGTATGTCATGCAGAATATTAAAGGAAGAATTTTCGTGCTGAGAAACCTCGGATGCTTAATTATGAGAAGATATCGTTTTCCATTCAGGGGCGGATCCAGTCCGAAAATTTTGGGTAGGTTAGATTTATGGTAAAAATTAAAAGTAGATAAAATATGGGTCCAATTTTACAAATAAGTGAAAATATGGGCAAAATTTATAAAAATACCTAAGAGAAATAGGAGCGGTCCGCTTAGAAGGATGTAAAAATAAATCGAGGAAAAAATTTACTCACTGAGATTCGAACATGGGGGAAGTGGAAAACACATCTAAGACACATTTTACCGCTAGACCATCTTAGACATTGTACTACTATTAATATATTACAAATTTTGAGTGGGCTAGAGCAAACCCTAGCCCACCTCCGAGTCCGCCCCTGTTTCCATTCTATAAACGTTTCTTTTGTTCTTTTCTATGAACAAACAACCTTTGGCACTTCGATCACTGTAGTACATTTTCCTTCCTCTTACCCAATCTGCTCCCCTAAAGATTGTTCATTTTTCTTTTTCGAGTGTTCCCAAAAGTATCCATATTGACATACTTTCTATTTATATACTTATATCATTATACTTTTACAATCTCACTCTCGTATAATCTTATATATTACACCCATTATCCAACGTTCTCATCAGTTTTTTCATTTTTTTCCTATAAAATTACAAATTTATTCTCATCCAATCTTATATATTACCCGTATTATTCAAAATTTCCATTAACTTTATCCTTTTTTTTTCTCATCAACTATTCAACTTTTCCATTTTTTATTAATCCGCATACAAATGTGTTTTATAGATGATCTTTCGGGGAATGAGGGAGTACTACAAACTCGATCTCCAGGGATTTATTTTAGCTTGATGTACTACACGTACGTCTACACTAGCTATCATTTATCAGCTATGTGCTTTGATTAATTTGAATATCAAATCCAGGTTGCAAGTGCTCAAGGGTTTCGAGCTCTAGAGTTTGACTTATGGGCTTCGACCTGAACGAAACAACCTGCATGCTTGATGCATGTCATGTACCCAAACGGCAAGTTAATGTACTACCTATCTTAAGTATTACTATTGATCGATGTAAGATATTGTCTTTCGATCGACATTCATTTATATTAATGTAAAAATTAGGTGAATGTGAACATGTATTGTTTTGAGTGAAGGAGTACTATATATGGAAGTCGTGAATTTAATGGATGGAGCTTGAACAATTTCTTTGACGCGCGACACGATTAGTCAATTACGTGCCGATATTGTAGTGCTATATACATACAATTTTATCGGCTTATATTCATGTACAAATTAGGTGCTTGTGAACATATATATTACATATATATGTTGTTTTGAGTGATGGACTATTATGGAAGTCGCCATTTTAATGGACGGAGGTTGCACAATTTATTTGACGACACGGTTAGTCAAGTCCTGCTGAGAATGAGGTGTAACATAATTAGCTAACGTGGGCAAAAGGTCCTATCACCTATGGAGGAGGACCAGAGAAAACAAAATAAGAATCAGAGGAGTTGGTCATTATTATCACCTTTCATTCTCCATTTCAAGATTCGTCTTATATTTCGGAGACCCCACACGAAATAGAAATCGAGTGCCCTTGACTGATAAGTAGACCTGTAAAAAGCTACCCGACCCGTAAACCCGACCCGACCCGAAATTTCTGGGTTTCAACCCGAAAATTTGAACCCGAAACCCAGTTTGAACCCGAACCCGGTAAACCCGAAAGTTTCTGGGTTAGGGTTAGGGTCAACCCGCTGGGTCAAGAAATCTATAAGGCAGAAAACTTATTTTAGAATACACTCTAATATAATGAAATGACAGATTGACGGGTAATTGTGCACCCAAAGGTTTAAATTATATTACAATATATAAAATTTATTTTGGAAAATTATGATATATTTTATTATTAAAATATTTAAAAATAATATTTTGTTATTATATTTTATTATTTAAATAATATTTTATTTAAATTTTGGTCAAAAAATTGATACTCTTGACCCGTTGGGTTGACCCGACCCGACCCGAAACCCGAAGCGACCCGACCCAGTTTGATCCGTAACCCGATTAACCCGAACTCGATCCGAACCCGAAACGACCCGACCCGAACCCGCCCGACCCAACCCGATTGACAGGTCTACTGATAAGAGTTGCAATTTTTTTAAAGCAAACTTTTAGACGATAGTAACCATAGTCAGAATAATCATCATATCATATCATATAATCGGCATAACTATATATTCAAATGGAAGCTAAAATAATAATTAAAACAAAATTTGTCAACTATACATTGAACTACATTATCAATTTTTATTAAAAAAATTTAATTGGTTGAAATTTGAGGATTTTTTAAAGTATGAAAATTTGACCGCATATGTATATATATAAAAAGTATAAAAAAATATATCATTGAAAAAGTCTATCTATTGAGGATTTTTCAAAAGGTATAATTAGGCCTTGTTTGGTTTGATTCAATGGGAACAAGGAATGAGAACTAGAAATGAATGATTCTAGTATAATGTTTGGCAGAGCAAATTCTGGAATTGATTTCATTCCCAGGAATGACTCATTCCAAGCCTGCAGGCTAATTTGATTTCAACCGACAATGGCAGGTATCATTCCAAGAATTGTAATTGTTCATCTTGAATACTAAAACTCATCAACCTCAAATTATAATTTCTAAAAGTCATAAACCCTTGAAATCATAATTAAGAACCCTAAATCTTAAGAATTTTAAGCCATAATTATTATGAATGATTCATTCCGACAACCTACCAAACAACATGTCTCTGGAATGGTTCATTCCGAATCCTGATTCCAATCCGATTCCGACAGTGTTACCAAACATGGCCTTAACCTTATTATATACGAATTTAGTGGTTAAAATAATGATATAAAATAAAACATTTCAATTCTAAATTAAATCAAATCACCATTTTTTAAAAGTGAATGGATCATGTGATAATTATATTTAAGAAAAGAATTAAGAATGAATCTCATCCGCTTGTTCACGTTATATGAAAGGTTGAGATCGCGTGCATATGCAATAATTGACTGTGTATTTTTACTTAATTTGACTTTGCCTTTTCAAATAACAAGACTATACATTTTTTATTAATATGGATGTGCATGCTCTAAATTGTGTTGTGTGTGATTTTTCATATGAGTGTATATATAATAAGCGTGCAAAATATGACGAGAATGACGATGTATTTTCACTTAACTTGACTATGCCTTTCCAAATAAAATGATTGTGCATTTTCGATTCATAGTAATGTGCATGCTCTGTATTACATTGTGTGTAATTTTTTTCATGTGAATGTATAGTGGGTGTGCAAAATGTGATGAGAATGACAATGTATTTTCACTTAACTTGACTGTTCCTTTTTTAGCAACATGACTATGTATTTTCGATTAATATGAATGTACACACTCTGTATCGCATGGTGTGATTTTTTTCCATATAAGTGTGTAATTGACAAATGACTGTGCCTTTTTCAAATAAGATGATTGCATATTTTCACTTACCATGAATACGCATTTGCACTTAACACGACAAGGCATGCCTATATCTAATTATGTAATATAATGTATAATTAGTAGAGCTGTCAAAACCTGACCCGACCAGAAAAATCGACCCGAACCAACCGAAAATTTTTGGGTTGAAACCCGACCCGAGTAGTAGCGAGTAAAGAAAAAAACCGAACCCGATTAACCCGAACCCGATTGGGTTGAAACCCGAGACCGACCCGACCGACCCGATATATTATATTTATGTAGAATAAATATATTATAATGTAAATATTATAATATTTTTTATCATAAAACCTATTATAAATAAATGATTGTTATAAAAATCTATTAATAATAATATTTTATTATTAAATATTATTATTTAATCATAATACTATTATAATAATCATTAAAAATTCAAATTCTTGACCTGTTAGGTCGACCCGAACCTGCACAATAACCTGCCAAGACCCGACCCGGCTTGACCTGTAACCCGATTAACCCGAACCCGCACTCAACCCGAACCCGAAAAGACTGAACCCGAATCCACCCGACCCGACCTATTTGACACCTCTAATAATTAGTGAAAATATACACTAAGTCTTTAATGTTATCATATATGATATGACCATTATGTATGACAATATACACTCATGTAATTCATATTGTATGGGACTAGTTTTTTTTTCAACACACCATACAACGTCTGCACCAGTACCTAGTGATTGAGATTCAGTCTTATTTCTTTTTTAAAACCCATCCTCACATAAACTACACCCTTTTTGAAATTTCTCTGAGTGGATTCAATTTAGTTTAATTATTTTATTTTTGTTAAAGTTTTATCATAGATTCTCCATATAAAAAAACTAATTTTATCCATATGATTTGGATTTATTTTTTCCAAAATGAATATAAATTAAAAAAATCATGTATTGATAAATCAGTTATCCAATCTTTATACTGTAATAGTCGGGATATTCTAATCAAATATATATATATATATAGATATTAGGAAAATAATTAATTTAAAGTTATTAAGCAATATATACAATATTGATCACATGATCGTATTATTTGGAGTTAATAGTTAATTATATGGCATGGTATAATAAATCCTTGGGGTAGGAAGAATAAATTGTGAACATTTTAGATTTATAAACTAGCAAGATAAAATTTTATTCTAAAATATATGTAATCGGGGTTAATTTTGGAACGGATAAGTACCTAATAACCCCTCCGTTCCATTTCCCTTTAAACACGTGGTTTCCTCTCCTTGCCACGTTTACTCCCTGGCACCTGCAAATGATGCCACCTCACCCCCCACTTCCCTCTTTCTTCTTTCCTCTCGTTTCCTTGGGAATTAGCAGAACGGCTATTCTGTATAACGCATCCCCGAATTGCTTTATAGCGCACCCCTTTGTCCATTAAAAAGGGATGAATGGTTCATACATAACCACAGAAAACTTGTGGACAAGTTAGTACTCTCCAGACATTTTCACTGGCCGGGTGTGTCATCAGTTTAGTTTATGAACCTTGTCCCATTTTTTAATGGTCATTAAATTTTCGTCCATGGAAAACTTATGGACCCTTAAACGTTGTCCATGATATTTGTATGGACGTATCCCGCTTTTCCATGTATTTATAATGGACGATTTATAAGTACGTGAAAAGTTGAAATTCGCATCTATATAGCATTACTTAACCCACCACTAACACATTTTAATCGAGTATAGCATTACTTAACCCACAACTAACACATTTTAATCGAGTCATGTGTTTGGTGCTATGAAAATTGATGGTACTTGTGTGTTTTTCTTCAAGACATTTTCAACCACATTATTCAACATAATAACAACACTCATTATAAATGGAACAACATAAGAAACATAAAGCACATAGAAATCATACAACAACATAGAACAACATCCACATTCGACAAACAAACCATTAAATGTCACATAAGGGCCAAGTACCATCATCACACAACAGCCAAAGCATGAACCTATTGTCCACAATCAACTAAAAAGACACCAAACATAGACGTTAACAAAGGACTCAATTGTTTTCCACCGTAATCTTCACTTGTGTCTCCACTTCAACGTCTATATTAGTCGGGGGTTTCTTCTCTAACGCAGCCTTGAGTTGTTCGACCTCGGTTTCCAACTCTGCAATCTTGTTAAGAAGGATCTCTTCCTTACGTTCAGCTACCATAAGCTCTCCATTCTTCTCCCACACTTGACGTCTTATTTCAGTCTTTTCCTTCCTCAAATCTTTGATTACTTTTTCGAAAAGCTTTGGGGTATTACATTCAAAACAACTAATCTCCATCAGCGTGTCGATATACCAATCCATATGGTCCTCCTTTTCTTGCTCTTTGATGGGACGATATTAAGGACGCAAGTCATTAATATCTAAACCAATAATAATCGTGCCCTTGTTTTGATAATGACAAACTCAAGGTATTTGATAAGTTGTCCAAGTGTTGATCTCAGGTAAGTCCAACGGACGCAAATGAGCGAAAAGGACAACAAGTGAATGGTAGTCCCTAAGCTGTAGGGACGCACGTCTTCAGAACTTCCAAAGCTGAGCGTAATTGGCGAAGTTCCTGCGCAGATAGGACGGCGTCCTCATCAAAAAGGGACGCGCGCCAAAATACGGACGAAGTTCAAATTCAAATCAAGGCCGCCCCAACATGATTACATCACGTTCGGCCGTAGTCCTCAGAAGGAAGCTTCCCTTGTCTGGGCACGTGTAGACAACTCCAAAGATGTCGCTTTCCCAGCAATGGTCCCCTATCCACGCGGAGGCTTCCCAAGCGTCAACAGAGTTGACTTCCTCAAGAGGCTCATCGCACCGTTGATGGAAGATCAAGGATCCTGCAAAGCCTCAGAGGACGCTAGAGGACAAGAACCACTTCCGCTATAAATACCCCCCCAAGGGTATGCATAGCGGTGTGGACTTTGAAGATTTTCTCTCAAGCTCTCTCGAAGCATTCAAGAACAAGAACGAAGATCAAGAAGATCAAGTGAGCTTGAAGTAAGAGAAAGAAAGTCCAACCACATCAAATCCAAAATCAAACCACAAAATAGTTAGAGTTGTAGTTTGTCTCTCTCAACGGACCGAGAGAGACGTGAGTGATAGCTTCCTTATAAGCTAAGAGAGTTAGGTTACCTGTTAGGTGGAAAGGAGTGTTACTAGTGAGACTAAGGACGGACGCTTAGCTCAGAGAAGTGTAACGACTCGCCTAAGTTGTAAGGACTCTCTCTTAATAAGATAAGCGACGGCTATTGAAAATCCTCCAGGCGGAGGTAGAGGTTCCTCTATAAATACTCGTGTCCAATATCTCACTGCATTTCCTGTTAAGTCTAATTTCCGCTGCATATAAGGACGCCCTTAACCCAGTCAAGGACGCCTTCACTAACAGACTTACGATCCAACAATTGGTATCAGAGCAAGCGCTCTAGATTAAGTTTGAGTTGCAGGAATCATGGAGATGGAACCCATAGGTATCTCGAGTGCAAAACCTCCTCGCCTCACCGATGGAAACTTTAATCGGTGGAAGACAAGGTTCGAATGCTTCGTGCGCAGTCAAAACTATCAGTGCTGGCTAGTGATCAAGAATGGTGACCTCGAAGTCCCTGCTGCAAAGAAGGACAAGGAAGCAGATTGGGGTCTTGAGGAGTTCAAGCTTATGGAAGCAAATGCAAAGGCCATCTGTTTCTTACAGACGTCCCTATGTGAAAGGGACGCCACCCGTGTGAGCAATCTCCCAACTGCTAAGCTTCAATGGGAAGCCCTGGAGAAGTATCATGTTGGGACGCCTGAGATGAAAGAAGATGTCCAGCTGGAAGCAAAAAGGGATTTCTATAAATTCAAGATGTTCCCAAATGAGACCATCACCGACTATTCCTTCCGTTTCGAGGCTCTTGTAACAAAGTTGAAGCAATTGGGTGTCAAAGAAACGGAAATCACTCAAAGGTCGAAGGTTCAAGTCCTAATAGATGGACTCACGGGACCATGGAACTTCGATAGGTTGACGTTCAAGGAGAATCAGGCCAACAAAGGACTATCCATGGAGGAAATCTATGGAAAACTCAAGGGGTACGAAGCAAGAAGAAACCAAGATTTGGCAGAGATGGGAAAGAGTTCTCCAAATGAGCTGGCGCTAACTCTTACTGCTAGGACGCCAGAGTATGAGCAATATTACCAGAGGCAAAGAGAGTTGAACTCTATGCTAGAAGCCAAAACTCAAGAGCACCAAGAGAATCTTCGTCTTCAGGCTTCAATGGAACGCAAGGGAAAGACGGAAGAACAAATCTCTGAGGAAGATGAGCTAGCATTGTTGCACAAAACTCTTCGTGCTTGGTACAAAAGAGGCAAAGTCCCAAGGATGAAGATGCCCTACAAAAAGGAAACTCGCAATCCTTCAGAGGCAGAAATGAAGGAGATAGTGTGTTACAAATGCAACAGAAAGGGACATATGGCCAAGAAGTGTACCACAGGACTATCATCAAAGGAAATGAAGGAAAAAGCGCTGGTTGGTGCATTTGATGGCGCATGGGACGATCTTGACTCAAGTGATGAAGAGCCAGAAAATCAAGTGGCTTATATGGCTATGGAAGACGCCCCATAGGACGTCTCTGAAACTGAGCAAGAGGTAACCCATGAATCCATGCTAAATTCTCTTGAAAAATGCTCAAAACCAAAGCTCATTAAGTTGATCACTCAAATCATGCAAGAAAGTTATGCCATGAAACAAAGTTTTGAAGAAATTGAATCTGAAAATATTATTGTGGAATGTGAAAATTGTAGTACCATGTCTCTTCAATTGGACTCCTCTCAGGAAGAAGTCAAGTCCCTTAAAAGTCAGATTGTGTGCTTAAAACTAGAAAACGCAAGTCTTAGGGATGAGGTCAAAGTTCTAGGAAAGAGTCCTATAACTGAAATTGTGAATCCAATAGTCTTTGTTCCAGCCAGGAAAGGACTAGGGTATGAATCAGGATCAAAGAACTCTCTCCCAAGTGACTTTGAGGCTAGCAAGACGACTGAACTAGAGCTTGAGAGGGAAAAGACAAAAAATCTAGAAGAACGCATAAGAGTTCTTGAGAGTGGTGAGAAAGGGCAAAAAGACTACTACACAAATTCTGTTAGTTACAAAATCTACAAGAATATTGCTAAGGGAAAAGGATCTAAGGTAGTGGACCCTGAAAAAATGAAGGAGAATAGAATTCAGCGTCCTAACAAAAAGTACTACCTTGGAAACTATTATAGGACGTGCTGGCATTGTGGCAAAGGCGGTCACTACCAGTATGAGTGTCTTAAGCTGAATCAAGATCTTGAAAATGGAAAGAAGGCTAGGAATGGCCGTGATAATACCAGGCTTAAATCTGCTGATAGGACGCATGCTAGTCTGCCAAATGCTAAAACTCGATCTCCTAGAACGCATGCTAGAAGATCAAATAATGTGAATGTTTATGATCATTTGCCTATGAAGAAGTTTTACCCATGTAACGAACCAGGTAGGGGTCACCTTGCCTGGGTCGCAAAGAACTAACTCTTCATTTCAGGTGGAAGTGAGAGGAAGCCCGTGGATCATCGATAGTGGCGCTTCAAATCATATGACTGGAAGCCAGATCCACCTCACTTCTATCCAAACAAATGCCACGGGAGGAACTGTCTCGTTTGGCAACAAGGGCAAAGGAAAGATAAAAGGGACGGGCACCGCAAAGCTGAATCAATCCATCAGTGCGTCCAAAGTTAGTCTTATCGAAGGACTAGGCTTTAACCTCCTTAGTGTCTCCCAAATGTGTGATCAAGGTGAAAACCTAGTCACATTTGACTCTAAGGAATGCCTAGTCATCAACAAGAAAACAAATCAAGTCATTCTCAAAGGGACGCGTGAAAACAATGTCTATATCTTCAATCAAAGGTTCAAGCCTGCATCCAAGTTGTGCTTATCCGTCTCTGCTGTGGACGCCGATCTCTGGCATCGACGTCTTGGACATGCGGGGCCGAGCACCATCTTCAAACTTCATCAAAAGGATCTTGTAAGAGGACTTCCCCGAATTAATCCTGAGCAAATTGAACAATGTGAAGCTTGCATCAAAGGGAAGCAGACAAGATCATCCTTTAAATCCAAAAATGAAGTGAGCACAAAGAAGCCATTGGAACTGCTTCACATGGATCTGTGTGGACCCATGCAAACCCAAAGCTATGGTGGAAAAAGGTATATGTATGTCACTGTTGATGATTTTTCAAGATTCACTTGGGTTCTCTTCTTGGTGTCAAAAGTAGATGCTTTCGGAATGTTCAAAATCTTCATCAAGCAAGTAGAAGTTGCACTTGGGACGAGCTTGAAAGCCCTAAGGTCAGATCATGGAACGAAGTTAAAAAACTCAGAGTTCCTTGACTTCTGTGACCAACAAGGAGTATCCCACAACTTCTCTTCTCCGCGTACTCCTCAGCAGAACGGTGTTGTTGAAAGAAAGAATAGGACGCTGGAAGACATGGCAAGGACGATGCTCTTGGCTAGCGGCGTTCCCAAACACTTCTGGGCAGAAGCCGTTGCCACCGCAACCTACATCGTCAATCGAGCTATGATTCGTCCTTTGCTCAAAAAGACGTCCTATGAGCTCTTAAATGGAAGAAAGCCAAACATTTCACACCTCAAAGTCTTTGGGTGTAAATGCTTCATTCACAACAACGACAAAGACAACATCGGCAAATTTGATGCTAGGAGTGATGAAGGAATATTCCTTGGATACTCCCTCACAAGCAAAGCCTATAGAGTGTTCAACAAACGGATTCTTAAGCTTGAAGAAAGTATCCATGTGGTGTTCAAAGAAAATGCTTCCCACAAGAAAGAAGCAAGTAAGAAGGCACGTCGCTCCTGTCTAAGGGACGATGATGAAGATGATGAGGAAGAACCAAGAGGCTCCTCCGACAAATATTACGTTCCTAGGAACGCCCCTGAATCTCGCGATGAGGTTTCAATGGGAGTCCCTAGTGAACAACAAGAGCCTTCTCAAACTTGGTCGTTAAACCAAGTGGAAGCCGGTGAGTCAAGTCAACAAGGAGAAAGGCATAGTCTGGACGCTCCAGCTGAGGGGAAATACACTGAGCCAACCAATGAAGATGACGGCTTTGACTCTGATGAGTCCGATTGGACGGACCCTAGGTGTACTCCTTCAAGAGACGCTACGCATAGGGGATCCAACCTTTCAAGACTTCATTCCACAGATCAAATAATCTCAGATATGTCAAAAGGAGTTCAAACAAGATCAGTTGTGAATCAATCCTTTAACGCCAA
This sequence comes from Polygonum aviculare, assembly GCA_934048045.1. Lineage (NCBI taxonomy): Eukaryota > Viridiplantae > Streptophyta > Magnoliopsida > Caryophyllales > Polygonaceae > Polygonum > Polygonum aviculare. The sequence goes on along the minus strand of OW204025.1, from coordinate 18,845,510 downwards.
CATAGCATTCTGTGCCTTTAACGCCTTCGTGTCCTTAGTTGAACCTAAGAACATAAAGGAAGCTCTCCAAGATGCTGATTGGATTCAAGCCATGCAAGAAGAACTCAATCAGTTTGAAAGGAACAAGGTGTGGACCCTCTTCCCTCGTCCTAGAAACAAAAATATAATAGGGACGAGGTGGGTCTATAGGAGCAAGCTTGATGAGAATGGACGTGTATCAAGAAACAAAGCAAGGCTTGTGGCTCAAGGCTATAGGCAAGAGGAAGGGATCGACTATGATGAGACCTTCGCTCCTGTTGCTAGAATTGAAGCCATTCGCCTCCTCATTGCCTACACCGCTCACAAGGGATTCAAGCTTTTTCAAATGGACGTCAAGACGGCCTTCCTCAATGGCAAGCTTAAAGAAGAAGTGTACGTCGCTCAACCTCCGGGATTTGAGGACGCTGATCAACCTGATCATGTGTATTTCTTGGACAAGGCACTCTATGGACTCAAGCAAGCCCCTCGTGCATGGTACGATAGGTTTGCGTCCTTTCTCTTGTCCAACGGGTACACACGAGGTAACATTGATAAAACGCTATTCCTTAAGAAAGTCCTTAAAGATGTTTTGATTGTCCAAGTCTATGTCGATGACATAGTCTTTGGAAGCACTAACATGAAACTTGTAGAGGAATTCAAGAATTTGATGAGTAGTGAGTTTGAGATGTCCCTCATAGGAGAACTCAACTTCTTCTTGGGACTCCAAATCACCCAACTCAAAGATGGGACGCGCATTCACCAACAGAAGTACATTCGTGAAATGCTTGAGAAGTATGGGATGAACTCTTCAAAATCCATTGATACTCCCATCTCCCCCAACACTCGCCTTTATGCTGATGAAGAAGGCAAGAGTGTAGATCAAAAGCTCTACAGAGGAATGATAGGGTCCTTGCTATACCTAATGGCAAGTCGTCCCAACATCATGTTCGCTGTGTGCTTGTGTGCTCGCTTCCAAGCAAATCCAAAAGAGTCCCACATGCAAGAGCTCAAAAGAATCTTCAGATACCTTAAGGGACGAGACGACCTATGCCTATGGTATCCCCAAAGGACGTCCCTAAACCTAGTAGCGTACTCTGACGCAGATTACTCTGGCCATGTGGTGGATAGAAAGAGGACATCCGGAATGGCACAATTCCTTGGCTCTTGTCTTGTATCATGGGGATCCGAAAAGCAAAACTCCGTGGCCCTCTCAACCGCGGAAGCTGAGTACGTTGCTGCTGCTTCGTGCTGCTCCCAAGTCCTATGGATTAAGTACCAACTTGAAGACTATGGTATGTTCCTCAACACAGTCCCTATCTTGTGTGATAACACTAGTCCTATAAGTATTGCCAAAAATCCTGTTCATCATTCACGAACCAAGCATATTGAAATAAGACATCATTTCCTTCGTGATAATGTTGAACTTGGATTAATAAGAGTGGATCACGTTAGGACTGAGGACCAAGTGGCCCATATTTTCACAAAAGCACTTGATAGACGTCCCTAGGAGCCTTAGTAGAACGACAAGGAAAGACGGAAGAACAAATTTCTGAAGAAGATGAGCTAGCCTTGTTGCACAAATCTCTTCGTGCATGGGTTAAAAGAGGCAAAGTCCCAAGAATGAAGATGTCCTACAAGAAGGAGAGTCCTAAGCTTACAGATGTTGAAATGAAGGAGATAACTTGTTACAAATGCAACAGGAAGGGACATATTGCCAAGAAATGCACCACAGGGTTGTCGTCAAAAGAAATCATAAAGAAAGCCTTGTTTGGTGCATATGAGGCCGCATGGGATGACATCGACTCAGACCATGAGGAACCAGCAAATCAAGTAGCTTACATGGCCATGGAGGACGCTCCAGACTCTCTAGAGGACGCCTCTGAAACTGAGCAAGAGGTAACTCATGAATCCATGCTAAGTTCACTTGACAAGTGTTCTAAGCCCAAGCTCATCAAATTAATCACTCAGATCATGCAAGAAAGCTATGCCATGAAACAAAGTTTTGATGAACTTGAATTGGAGAACATTGTTGTAGAATGTGAAAATTGCAACACCATGTCTGTTCATCTAGAGGCCTTTCAGAAAGAGGTAAGGTCCCTTAAGAGACAACTAGTGTGCCTAAAGCTTGAAAACGCAAATCTTAGGGACGAAGTGAAAGTCCTAGGAAAGAGTCCCATGACCGAAACTGTGAACCTTATTGTTTTTGTTCCTGCTAGGAAAGGACTAGGGTATGAATCTAGTTCTAAGAACTCTCTCCCGAGTGACTTCGAAGCTAGCAAACACACTGAGCTAGAACTTGAGAGAGAAAAGACAAAGAACCTAGAGGAACGCATAAGAGTCCTCGAGAGTGGTGAGAAAGGAAAGAAGGACTATTATACAAATCCCACTAGCCATAAAATCTACAAAAAGATTGCAAAGGGAGAAGGATCTAAGGTGGTTAATCCTGAGAAAATGAAAGAGAATAGAATTCAACGTCCTAACAAGAAGTACTACCTTGGAAACTATTATAGGACGTGCTGGCATTGTGGAAAAGGTGGTCATTACCAGTATGAGTGTCTTAAGCTAAAACAAGATCTTGAGAATGGAAGAAAGGCTAGAAGTGGTAGTAAGAACGCTAAGCTTAAATCTGTTGATAGGACGCATGCTAGTGTGCCTAATTCTAAAACTCAATCTCCTAAGAAGCATGCTAGAAGGACAAATGATGTGTATGATTACTTGCCCATGAAAAAGTTGTACCCTTGTAACGAACCAGGTAAGGACCACCTTGCCTGGGTCGCAAAGAACTAACTCTTCTTTTAAGGTGGAAGTGAGAGGAAGCCCGTGGATCATTGACAGTGGCGCCTCAAATCACATGACTGGAAGCCAGATCCATCTCGCTTCTATCCAATCTAGTGCCACGGGAGGAACTGTCTCGTTTGGAAACAAGGGCAAGGGAAGAATCAAAGGGACGGGCACCGCAAAACTAAATCAGTCCATCAGAGCGTCCAATGTTAGTCTTGTTGAGGGACTAGGCTTCAATCTCCTTAGTGTCTCTCAGATCTGTGATCAAGGTGAAAACCTAGTTACATTTGACTCTAAGGAATGCCTAGTCATCAACAAGAAAACAAATCAAGTCATTCTCAAAGGGACTCGCGAGAACAATGTCTACATCTTCAATCAAAAATTCAAGCCTGCATCCAAGTTGTGCCTATCCGTCTCTGCTGTGGACGCCGATCTCTGGCATCGACGTCTTGGGCACGCCGGACCTAGCACAATCCTTAAGCTTTATCAACAAGAACTTGTAAGAGGACTTCCCCGAATTGATCCTGAGCAATGCGAAGCTTGCATAAAGGGGAAGCAAACAAGATCGTCCTTGAAAACCAAAAATGAAGTGAGCACAAAGAAGCCCTTGGAACTTCTTCACATGGATTTGTGTGGACCCATGCAAACTCTAAGCTATGGAGGAAAGAGGTACATGTATGTTATTGTAGATGATTTTTCAAGATTCACTTGGGTTCTTTTCTTGGTGTCAAAAGCAGAAGCTTTCCAGATGTTTAAAATCTTCATCAAACAAGTAGAAGTTGGTCTTGGGACGAGCTTGAAAGCCCTAAGGTCAGATCATGGAACGGAGTTCAAAAACTCAGAGTTCCTTGACTTTTGTGACCAACAAGGATTCTCCCATAACTTCTCTTGTCCTTGAACTCCTCAGCAAAATGCTGTCGTTGAAAGAAAGAATAGGACGCTAGAAGATATGGCAAGCACGATGCTTATGACCAGCGGCGTCCCCAAACACTATTGGGCAGAAGCCATGGCCACAGCAACCTACATCATCAATCGAGCCATGATTCGTCCCTTGCTCAAAAAGACGTCCTATGAGCTGCTAAATGGACGGAAGCCAAACATTTCTCATCTCAACGTCTTTGGATGTAAATGTTTCATTCACAACAACGGCAAAGACTACATTGGCAAATTTGATGCTAGGAGTGATGAAGGGATATTCCTTGGATACTCCCTCACAAGCAAAGCCTATAGAGTCTTCAACAAAATGACTCTTAAGCTTGAGGAAAGTATCCATGTGGTGTTCAAAGAAAACGCATCTCACAAGAAAGAACCAAGTAAGAAAGAACGTTGTTCCTCTCCAAAGGACGATGATGAAGATGATGAAGAAGAACCCAGAGTCTCCTCCGACAAGTACTACGTTCCTAGGAACGCCCCTGAAACTCGCAATGAGGTTTCAATGGGAGTCCCTAGCGAACAGCAAGAGCCCTCTCAAACTTGGTCGCTAAACCAAGTGGATGCTGCTGAATCAAGTCAACAAGGAGAAGAAAGGCACAGTGTGGAGGCCCATTCTGAGGGGGAACACACTGAGCCTATCAATGAAGAAGAGGGATTTGACTTTGATGATTCTGATTGGACGGATCCTAGGTGTACTCCTGCAAGGGACGCTACTCATAGGGGATCCAACCTCTCTAGACTTCACTCAACAGATCAGATCATCTCAGATATCTCAAAAGGAGTCCAAACAAGATCAGCTCGGAATTAGTCCCTCAATGCAAACATAGCGTTATGTGCATTCAACGCCTTTGTGTCCTTAACTGAACCTAAGAACATAAAGGAAGCACTCCAGGACGCAGATTGGATTCAAGCCATGCAAGAAGAACTCAATCAATTTGAAAGAAACAAAGTTTGGACCCTCGTCCTAAAAACAAAAACATAATAGGGACGAGGTGGATCTACAGGAACAAGCTTGATGAGAGTGGCAGAGTTTCAAGAAACAAAGCAAGGCTTGTAGCTCAAGGCTATAGGCAAGAGAAAGGTATCGATTATGATGAGACCTTCGCTCCTGTCGCTAGAATTGAAGTTATACGCCTCCTCATTGCCTTCGCCGCTCACAAAGGGTTCGAGCTCTTTCAAATGGATGTCAAGACGGCTTTCCTAAATGGCAAGCTAAAGGAAGAGGTGTACGTCGCTCAACCTCCAAGATTTGAGGACGCTGATCACCCAAATCATGTGTACTTCTTGGACAAGGCACTCTATGGACTCCTCGTGCCTGGTACGATAGGTTTGCGTCCTTTCTCTTGTTACACTCGAGGTAACATAGACAAAACTCTGTTTTTGAAGAAAGTCCTTAAAGATGTTTTGATTGTCCAACTATATGTCGATGACATAGTATTTGGAAGCACTAACATGAAACTTGTAGAGGAATTCAAGAACTTGATGAGTAGTGAGTTTGAGATGTCCCTCATAGGGGAACTCAATTTCTTTTTGGGACTCCAAATCACACAACTCAAAGATGGGACATGCATTCACCAACAGAAGTACATTAGTGAAATGCTTGAGAAGTACGGAATAAATTCGTCCAAATCCATTGCCACTCCCATCTCCCCCAACACTCGCCTTTATGCTGATGAAGAAGGCAAGAGTGTAGATCAAAAGCTCTACAGAGGAATGATAGGGTCCTTGCTATACCTAATGGCAAGTCGTCCCAACATCATGTTCGTTGTGTGCTTGTGTGCTCGCTTCCAAGCAAATCCAAAAGAGTCCCACATGCAAGAGCTCAAAAGAATCTTCAGATACCTTAAGGGACGAGACGACCTATGCCTATGGTATCCCAAAAGGACGTCCCTAAACCTAGTAGCGTACTCTGACGCAGATTACTCTGGCCATGTGGTGGATAGAAAGAGGACATCCGGAATGGCACAATTCCTTGGCTCTTGTCTTGTATCATGGGGATCCAAAAAGCAAAACTCCGTGGCCCTCTCAACCGCGGAAGCTGAGTACGTTGCTGCTGCTTCGTGCTGCTCCCAAGTCCTATGGATTAAGTACCAACTTGAAGACTATGGTATGTTCCTCAACACAGTCCCTATCTTGTGTGATAACACTAGTCCTATAAGTATTGCCAAAAATCCTGTTCATCATTCACGAACCAAGCATATTGAAATAAGACATCATTTCCTTCGTGATAATGTTGAACTTGGATTAATAAGAGTGGATCACGTTAGGACTGAGGACCAAGTGGCCCATATTTTCACAAAAGCACTTGATAGACGTCCCTAGGAGCACCTCAGGTTGCTTTTGGGGATGATAACTTTTAAATGATTAAGTCCCGTTCTATTATTCCCTCTATGATTGGCTATGTCTTGTTGAGAACTTGTTTTAAAGTGTGTCATGCATTTAAAGTCATCTTGAAAGGACGCTAGTCTAAGACATGTGTTTTGCTTGTGTTTTGAACGCTGTTCATTTCTCTTTTTATCTCAAGAGTATCCCTGATCACCCTACCCTCATTACAAGCCGAAATGATGGGAACTCTAAGCTTACCTAAGCCGAGAATCTTGCAAACGCGTCCTATGAGCGTTCTTTGTTTTATCTTTACGGGACATACTTGCTTGGTTTTCAAAACTGGTACTAAGTGATCAAAGGGACGCTTGTTAAGATCTGAAGGACGTCAAGGCAGAGTTCTTAAGGTCAGTAGTTGAGATCAGTTTGTGGGACGCAGTGGTGCAGTGTTGTGTGTTGAAAGGACGCCAAGACAGAGTCCTTTGCAGTTGTGAAATCTGAAAATGGGAAGGTGAACCGTCTTAGAGAAGCTGAACGCATATCTCGGGATCCGTGTAACTGGTGCAAAACAGTTGGTTACTTAGCAAAGAAGAATGCCACGTGTGGTAACGCGGGTGGAGGAAGCCATAGGAAATGTCCCTGCTACCCTTGACCGTTTCTCTTCGTCTTCTTCCTATAAATACACCCTTATACACCCTGAAAAACCTTCTTTGCCTTCTCTGTTGTTTTCACAAATCCGGAAATCGTGCCAAATCTCTTCAAATCTCCATTCCAAATCTCGAAATCCACTCTCCTCAACCCTAATCCTTCTCTATAAAACCCAACTCCCTCAAACAATGGCCAACACAAGAGCCACAAAGAACACTCAACCCTCTTCGTCGTCTTCTTCGGCGGCGAGAAACCCTAATCCGGCGAGAACCACTCCTCCGGTGAAAGGCCGGTCGCTCATGGACTCAAGAGGACGAAATGTTGGGCGACCAGACCAATCTCACCACCAGCCATCCTCCCAGCGCCGCCCTTCCACCACCCCGCCAAAGCCACAACGATCCCAACCTCCACCACAAAAACCCCAATCTTCCCGATCTCAATCCAAACCTTCTAAAAACCGTTTCCAATTTCTAGAGAAGCCCTTTGTCCCCGAGCCAGAGCTGGGAAGCCCCGCTCAACCTAAAAAGTCTCAATTCATGGGACTCCCCGCTCAACCTAAACGCCGTCCTCCCCTTGATCCCCTCATTGAGGACTGGCTTGAGAAGGAGCCTCGGACGCTAGCCAACATTTGCTTAAGGGCGTCCGTTAACAACCACCCTCCCAAAATTCAACGTCACCTCCATTACTTCATGGTCACATATGTCCGCCCCCGCCTCATGGAGACCAATCACACCAACCCTCCCTTCATGGGACCAGACATCATTTCTGATTCCTTTGGTGGGACGGTGGACGAGCTCGCCAAACTCCTGCCCGATATACTGGAGTTCTTGGCTGTGCCTGCCGGCTCCGTCCCATCTCAAAAGAGAAAAAGGCAACCCTCCCCTCCTCCCTCTCAACAGCTCACAATAAAAGCCTCTTCCTCTTCCCAACCAAAACCTCTCCAATCTTCCCCTCCCCCCGCCCCCAAAAGAAGGCTCAAGACTTTCGCTCAACTTGAGGGCGTTACTGAAGAGCAAATGGCCGCCATTCGCCTCTCGGAGCTCCAACTTGAAAAAGAGGAAAAGGCGAAGTAGGCCAAAGCAGAAGAGGACACCATAGCTGAGGCGATCCAGAAGAGCTTGCAAGAGGTTCCTCAACTCCCTCCTCCTCCACCAAGGGTAGAGGATGCCCCTGTAGTCGTTGCTGATCCGCTCGAGGCGGAGATTGAGGCGGATCTGGCAAAACCTATGCCAAAGATCCAAAGGGACGCTCCTCCTGCACAGGTCCAGGCAAAGGACGCTGTGCCCACTGTCATCCAACTAGAGGACTCCCCCATCAAGAAGCCTCCTCCTCCTCCTCCAGCGCTGATTGCCGCCACTCCCCTTTCAGTGGTCCAGCCCAGCGCTTCTCTTGCTCCTCCCCCTACAAAAGATAAGCTTCGAACTCCCTCTCCCTCTCCTCCCAAAGAAAAGACTCCTCCTCCTCCTCCTCCGGCAAAGGTGGTTAAGGAAACTGTGCAAGTCCAGGGGACGACTTCTGCTGAAGTCCCCACAAAGTCCTTGGCCAGGACTCCAGTGGACGCCCCTCCTCCAACTCAGGCGTCCCATGAAGAGGATGAAGAAATGGCTGAGTCCCATGAACAAGGGGACGAGGCCTCAGATAATGGGGACGCTCCTCATCAAGATGAGGAAAACGAAGAGGAGGAGGCAGACGCTGAAGAAGTAGAGGATGCCGGCGACGACGTCATCGTTGGCAATGGTAACAAGAAGAAGCGTCTCAAGAAAATTCTGCCGCCGCTCCTTTTTACAGCTCAGTTTCTAGCAGAGAACGGCCGCACAGAATTTCTGGAACTGCTTGAGTTTCAGGGTTGGACGCACCTGGGCGCAGAGGCTGCCGTCGTGGACCCCGAACAGGTTCTCCGCTTTTACTCCAAATTCGAAGTATCCACAGTAAAAGGGAAGCCTCAAGGGACGTTTGAACTGGATGGGGACGGGTACTCTATTGCAGAGGGTACCGTCCGCAACATGCTTGGTCTTCGCCTCCCCCCTGCTGATGCTCTGCACGACTTCCCTTGCAAGAATTTTGGCCGCTTCTCCCAAGAAGAGATCTTCAACAACATATTCAATGGGAGGTAGCCAGTCGCTAGGGATCGAGTCGCCCACTGTCTCTCCAAGACGGGCGTCCTTGCGCATCACTTCATTGTGCGCATGGTCGTCCCAAGGCAAGAGAAGAATTCCATTGTCCAAATCACTGACAGCATTATATTGGACGCCTCCTTGAACCGCCAGCCGATAAATTTGGCGCGGGTTGTCCATGGGCAACTGCACAGGAGGTCGCCACTCGCTCCCCTTCCCTGGCCTCGTCAAAAGGATTCTTGAGCAGCAAGGCCTATATGTCCCTAGAGAGGAGAAGTCTTTTGGCATTCATTGGGACGTGAGGCAAATCACTGCTCCTCCAGTTGGAAAGATGCGCTATGGTGAGCCTCTCCCCTCCGTCAAAAAGCAGCTTGCCAAGGAAAAGAAAGAAGCTGAGAGGAGAGCTAAACAAGCTGTTGCCGCTGCTGCTGAAGAAGTTGAGCCAGAGGGAAATCTCCAAGTAGTGGGGACGCTAGTCGATGATGCTGAGGACGCAGATGAGGCCAACGCTGCACACACTAATGCTGAGGCTGAAAAGTGTTCTGAGAAGACTTTGCTTGGGATGATAATCGAGAACCAGTGCATGATGATAAACCTCATCCAGCAACTTCATGACACCGTCCATCAGCACACTGACCTCCTTGAGCGCAACAATGAGCTGTTCGCACAGAACAATGATCTTCATGCGCAGACTCTAAAGGCTCTTGGCAAGCGTCCTCGCCAGTGATCACTCCTCCCCCTCTGAACCCTGAAAAAGTTTATCTTTTCTTTGTGTTTTTGTTAAGACTTTGGGACGCCGTCCCCTTTGAACAATTTATGTGTGACTGTCTGTAATGATCGTACTCTATCTTGTTTTGAATGACGTTCATTACATTACAATTCATTATGTCCAAGCGTTCTTTCTTTAGTTATGACTTTGTGTGTGCCTGTTTTTCACTTGTTCTCCTTTTCGATGATGCCAAAAGGGGAAGTATAGTTTTGCAGAGATACGATTGTTTTAAGTTATCATAAAAAGCATGTGTTTAGGGGGAATTTCGGCCAAGTCCAAAGGACGATAGTAAAGAATAAAATAGGACGTACTAAAATGAATGAGTTGCATGCCAACCTAAGTTGAAAAGAAAATCAAAGTGTAGTCTCTCATGCTAAAAGCTTTTCTCTTGTGCGCATTGTTTAAAAGAGTTTGTCATCATCAAAAAAGGGGAAAATGTTGGGACGATATTAAGGACGCCAGTCATTAATATCTAAACCAATAATGATCGTCCCTAGTTTTGATAATGACAAACTCAAAGGTATTTGATAAGTTGTCCAAGTGTTGATCTCAGGTAAGTCCAGTGGACGCACATGAGTGAAAAGAACAACAAGTGAACGTAAGTCCCTAAAGCTGAAGGGACGCACTTCATCAGAACTACCCATGTTGAACGAAAAGAATGAAGTCCCTGCGCAGATAGGATGGCGTCCTCATCCAGAAGGGATGCGCGCCTAAATACGGACGAAGTTCAAATTCAAACCAAGGCCGCCCCGACATGATTACATCATACTCGGCCGTAGTCCTCAGAAGGAAGCTTCCTATGTCTGGGCACATGTGAACAATTCCAAAGATGTCGCTTTCCCATAGATGGTCCTCTGACCACGCGAAGGCTTCCCAAGCGTCAACAGAGTTGAGTTCCTCAAGATACAAATCGCACCGTTGAAGGACGAAGACAGATCCTGCTCAAGTCTCAGAGGACGCTAGAGGACAATAACTCATACCGCTATAAATACCCTCCCAGGGGTATGCATAGCTGTGTGGACTTTGAAGACTTTCTCTCAAGCTCTCCCGAAGCATTCAAGTTCAAGAACGAAGATCAAGAAGATCAAGTGAGCTTGAAGCAAGAGAAAGAAAGTCCAACCACATCAAATCCAAAACAAACCACAAAATAGGTAGAGTAGTGTTTGTCTCTCACAACGAACCGTGAGAGATGTGAGTGATAGCTTCCTTATAAGCTAAGAGAGTTAGGTTACTTGTTAGGGGGAAAGGAGTGTTACTAGTAGATCTAAGGACGCACGCTTAGCTCAGGGGATTGTAACAGCTCGCCTAAGTTGTAAGGACTCTCTCTGAATAAGATAAGGACGGCTATTGAAAATCCTCCAACGGAGGTAGAGGTTTACCCATAAGACTAGTTGGTCTTAGTGGGGTTCCTCTATAAATACTCGTGTCCATTATCTCATCACGTTTCCTGTTAAGTCTATTTTTCCGCTGCACCTAAGGACGCCCTTAACCCAGTTAAGGACGCCCATTCTAACAGACTTACGATCTAACAATTAATATCAGAGCAGGCGCTCTAGATTAAGTTTGAGTTGCAGGAAACATGGAGATGGAACCTATAGGTATCTCGAGTGCGAAGCCACCCCGCCTCACCGATGGAAACTTCAACCGGTGGAAGACCAGTTTTGAGTGATTCGTGCGAAGCCAAAACTACCAATGCTGGTTGGTGATAAAGAACGGTGACCTCAAAGTCCCTGCTGTCAAGGTGGACAAAGAATCAGAATGGGGTCCCGACGAGTTCAAACTCATGGAGGCAAACGTCAAAGCTATCTGCGTCCTACAGACGTCCCTTTGTGAAAGGGACGCCACCCGTGTGAGCAACCTTGAAACTGCCAAGCTCCAATGGGAAGCTTTCGAAAAGTACCATGTTGGGACGCCCGAGATGAAACCATCACCGACTACTCCTTCCACTTTGAAGCTTTGCTAACAAAATTGAAAAACTTGGGTGTCAAAGAAACGGAGATCACCCAAAGGATGAAGGTTCAAGTCTTGATTGATGGACTCACGGGACCATGGAACTTCGATAGAATGACGTTCAAGGAAAACCAAGCCAACAAAGGACTGTCCATGGAAGAAATCTATGGAAAGCTCAAACGATATGAAGCTAGGAGGAATCAAGATTTGTTAGAAATGGGAAAGAGTTCTCAAAAAGAATTGGCTTTGACCCTTGCGTCAAGAACGCCAGAGTATGAAAAACACCACCAAAGGCAAAGGGAATTAGCCTTGATGCTAGAAGCCAAAACTCAAGAACACCAAAAGAGTCTTCGTCTTCAAGCCTTGGCAGAACGACAAGGGAAGACTGAAGAACAAATCTCTGAAGAAGATGAGCTAGCCCTCTTGCACAAAACTCTTCGTGCATGGGCCAAAACAGGCAAAGTCCCAAGGATGAAGAGTCCTTACAAGAAGGAGACCCCCAAAATTACAGATGCTGAAATGAAAGAGATAACTTGTTACAAATGTAACAGGAAGGGACACATCGCGAAGAACTGCAATACAAGACTTTCAACAAAAGATCTCAAGAAGAAAGCCTTGATTGGAGCCTATGAGGCCGCATGGGACGACCTCGATTCATATAATGATGAACCATCCAATCAAGTGGCTTATATGGCCATGGAGAACGCTCTAGAGGACGCCTCTGAAGTTGAGCAAGAGGTAACTCACGAATCCATGATTAGCTCTCTTGACAAGTGCTCTAAGCCCAAGCTCATCAAACTAATCACTCAGATCATGCAAGAAGCTATGCTATGAAACAAAGTTTTGATGAACTTGAATCGGAAAACACTGTTGTGGAATGTGAAAATTGCAACACCATGTCCATTCAATTAGAGTCCTCTCAAGAAGAAATTAGGTCCCTTAAGAGTCAGATTGTGTGCTTAAAACTTGAAAATGAAAACCTTAGGGACGAAGTAAAGGTCCTAGGAAAGAGTTCCATGACCGAAACTGTGAATCCTATTGTCTTTGTTCTAGCTAGGAAAGGACTAGGATATGAATCAAGCTCAGAGGACTCTCTTCCCAATGACTTCGAAGCTAGCAAAACCACTGAGCTAGAGCTTAAGAGAGAAAAGACAAAGAACCTAGAAGAACGCATAAGAGTCCTTGAAACTGGTGAGAAAGGAAAAAAGGACTATTACACAAATTCCACTAGTCATAAAATCTACAAAAAGATTGCAAAGGGAGAAGGATCTAAGGTAGTTGATCCTGAGAAAATGAAAGAAAATAGAATTCAACGTCCTAACAAGAAGTACTACCTTGGAAACTATTATAGGACGTGCTGACATTGTGGCAAAGGTGGAACTACCAATATGAGTGTCTTAAGCTGAAACAAGATCTTGAGAATGGAAGAAAGGTTAGAAGTGGTAGTAAGAACGCTAAACCTAAATCTGCTGATAGGACGCATGCTAGTGTGCCTAATGTTAAAGTTCAATCTCCTAGGAAGCATGCTAGAAGGACAAATGATGTGTATGATTACTTGCCCATGAAAAAGTTGTACCCCTGTAACGAAACAGGTAAGGACCACCTTGCCTGGGTCGCAAAGAACTAACTCTTCTTTTTAGGTGGAAGTGAGAGGAAGCCCGTGGATCATTGACAGTGGCGCCTCAAATCACATGACTGGAATCCAGATCCATCTCACTTCTATCCAATCTAGTGTCACGGGAGGAACTGTCTCGTTTGGAAACAAGGGCAAGGGAAGAATCAAAGGGACGGGCACCGCAAAACTAAATCAGTCCATTAGAGCGTCCAATGTTAGTCTTGTTGAGGGACTAGGCTTCAGTCTTTTTGAGGGACTAGGCTTCAATCTTCACCAAAAGGACTCTTAAGCTTGAGGAAAGTATCCATGTGGTGTTCAAAGAAAACGCATCTCACAAGAAAGAACTGAGTAAGAAAGAACGTCGCTCCTCTCCAAAGGACGATGATGAAGATGATGAAATAAAAATTCTTCAGATTCAGAAATATATACCTACTCTCATTATATGTGATATAGAGCTTCTTCGAAGTCAAATTAGTTCAACTTGATAAGTACTAAACTTGACAAATACTATTCCGATCTCAAATTTTATTGGTTCACTTCTCTTCCAAAAAATATTCATTAGCTTTATTTAAATTTAATTCTAATATATTATAAATTTTTAATTTTATTTTGACGTAAACTTGATTTTTCAAACATTGAAAACATATGATACTGCACAAGAAATTTGTATATTTTAAAATTGAGCACAGTAATTAATGAACCCAAATCCACCAAAAAATCAAAATAAATAAGACATTAATATTATTAATTTTTAATCAAATGTAAAGCTTTGACGATAGAATAACGGTAGGGTTACTTGTCAAAATTTACAAAAACTACAAGGTTACCTTGCAAAATAGTGTAAATTGGTTGGTAGCACACAACATTGCCTTAACCATAGGTTACTAAGAGAAATTTATGTTAATCTTATTATTTACTAAATTAGAGTCAATTTCAAATTAAACTACATCATCATTTTTTCAAATTGTTTTGACTGGTTGAAATGTAACTGACTTATGTTTTTATTCGTTAAAGTTTTATTGTAAACTCCACATTGAAAATAATTAATATGCATATGACTTGGCTAAAATGGGACGGATGTTCAACCAAACATTTTGCTTCTCGACATTTGCTAAAACCACAAACGAGGCTTTCCTAGATTTGCCCTGTGTGTGCCACGTTCTTGTGTCGTGCCTTAATGATGTGTTGATTCTGGCTATTTTGTATGGGTTAACTCTTATATTTTAGGAGTATTCTTGTGAGTGTTTAGGTTAGATTTGAGCATTATTGTAATACGAAGACCGAAGACACGAGTTATGAAGAATCAAGAGTTCTTAGAGCATAATTGAAGACAAGTTCACCACTGCTTGGTTTCCGCGGCCGCGTTGTCTATGACGCGGGCGCGGTGGCGTAAGGTGACGACCTTTGAAGACCATGAAGGCCGCGGTCGCGCTGTCGATGGCGCGGTCGCGGTAGAAGCCGACTCAGCACAATTCCAAACAGAGACCGCCGCGGGCGCGGCAGGAGCGACGCGGTCGCGGTGCATAGCCAAAAGTCGAGATTCTTCTCTGTTGCGAAAGTGCGGGCGCGGTGGGAGCGACGCGACCGCGGTGATGCCGAATCCGAAGCGGGCCGAAATCTTTCTATCTTGTTTCCTTTTCTATCTTTTGCCTCTTTCCTTATCTATCTCGTGGAGCTTGTTCCTTGGGCTATATAAGGAGGAGCCAGCCTTAGGTTTTGAATACCTCTTATCTTCTATATTCTACATTCTACCTTGTACCAATTCTTCTCTTTTAGTTTAGTTATGGAGAGCTAGTCTCCTTGGGTTTGTTCAAGGGAGAAGCTCTGATGTATGAACTCGTGAGGTTTTGGTAATTGATTTCTATCCTTTGGTTAATATTGATTCTCTTGTGCTTCATCTTATGATTGTTGATTGTTTCTCTAGGATTCGCGACCCTATTGAATTGATTGATGTTCTACTATTTGATTAGGTTTGGACCGTGGACAAAACTAATCTGTGAAAACAACTTAACCTAGACCTGTTGTCTATGCAACTAGGATTAAGAAGAGAATTGATTGTTTTATCTTAGAATTGACTCGTAGCTTGATTGTTTGATATTATATCCTGCATATCCTTGTTCTCTATGCTAATTCTAGGTTTAAGCGTCCTTGCCTAGGGTTATAGAATTGCTTGGACCGTGGACTTGCGATTGTTAATGATCAGGATAGGAATTAACCATAGGTGTGAATGAAATCAATGGATAAATCTATGATCGCGTGATTATATCATGAGTGGATCTTTTGAATAAACTTGTTTCCATATCACTATCTCCCATATTTGTTTGTTTATTTGTTTTGCTTTCTAGTTTAGATTAGTTTAGATATCTTTCTCTTCAATCCCCCCCTTTCTTGAGTTGATAATTATATTAATACTAGAAGCCTTAAGTTCTCTTGGGTTCGACCCCTTACTTGCATGCTATACTAGTTTGTTTGTTTGGGTTATTTATCTTTGATCTTGGCACGACGACTTTAGCCGAGTCACGTGTGTTGTGTCCGTGAATGTGAGACCTCGATTTCCGCGCCTTGAAACTTCTTTAATGTAAATGGATGGGTTCTCAACATCTCCCATCAAGAGTCCTTCTACACCCTTCCCACCACCACCACTATAACACCCCTAAATTTACACGGGAGTATTACCGTCAGTAATCTCGGGTTTAACCAATCTGAGAGTACTCAGGTCTTAAAGTGCATGCAAAACAGATACGAATAGTAATACAATTTGAACTCATCCAGTTAGACGAAGTCTGAATATATATTAAAACAACAAAAGGGTGATTGGCGTTGTTGATGACCTTTGCCTTCACTTCAGCTTCTCCTTAACCGTCTAAAGGATTGACAGGCTCCTCAGCATCCAATCTCCAACCTCTTAGTTTGACCACTTCCTCTAAATTCTAATGTGTTGTAAGTGAATGGCACACACCCAATAACCATGCAAAACGAGTCAAATGGAGAGGTTAGTCTAAAATAGACTAGCAAGCGGGAAGGGCGATTAGTTCTTGAATAAAATGGATTAACACGATGAACTGAACTTCAAATGGCTAACGATTAGGGGTTCCATGATCAGTAGGTATAGCAATGAGAGCCAGGGAATACAAGTTTCAACTTCATGGGACACATCCCCGTATGCCGTCTTGAAACTTCTGAGAAAAGACGGATTATCTATTGATAATGAACTAAGCATGTCGAATGGTCCTCCTACATTTGACTATGTGGTGCCTACTAAATCAATCCCTACTGAGGATTGATTTCACATTAAGAATATGAGCTATGTTTGACTAGCTAGATGAATCAAAGTGCAATAAGCACTAATCACACAATGTGATAATAACTTGGTTAATTAGACAACGTGACTCTCGTCAAGGAGCTGGAGCATCCTAATTTGCTCAATTAACATAGCTACAAAATCGAGAATCAACATGCTCCATTAAGGGAACAATAAGTGAGGGAATAACATTCTAATCAATCAAAGGGCAAGAGAGGACCGAAATCATCATTTATATACCCATGTGCTAGGGGAAAAACGTCCTAGCTGGTAGAAGAATACGTCCTAACCGGTGGAAGAAGACGAGGTTTGATACCGTCCTATAAGTATCGATATGTGAGGGGAAAAACATCCTAACCAGTGGAAGAATACAAGGATTGACACCGTTCTATAAGTACCGATATGTTAGGGTAAAAAATCCTAAATGGTGGAAGAATACAAGGACTGACACCACCCTATAAGTACCGATATGTTAGGGGAAAAACATCCTAACTGGTGGAAGAATGCAAGGATTGTTACTGTCCTATAAGTAACGATATGTTAGGGGAAAAATATTCTAACTAGTGGAAGAATACAAGGACTGTCACCGTCCTATAATTCCCGATAGTGTAGGGGAAAAGCATCCTAACCAGTGGAAGAATATGAGAAACATCATCATGTAGGACACTACCAAGAGAGATCATCCTAATATTAGAATATGGACTACATTCGATGGAGTACGAGAAAGGAATTCGCTTTGAGCAGATGCTAGGATATGAATATTCCTAGAAAAATCCATAGAATAGGATTCTCTCTATTCCTATTCGAATCAAAATCGACATTTCAATTGAGAGGTAATGACAAACCTAATAACCGAAGTTTTGTTCTAACATAGTGCAACCAGCAACAACTAGTTTTCAACACTAACAGCCTAATCTATTTCTTACGAATCAATGACAACATCTAGCTATACATATACATATATACACGTAGGTATATATATAGTAAACATTATCATATATCACATATATCAAGATAACATATAGGGCTATACGACATTCCATAATCATGAATAATCAAGACAGGAAGCAACCAATCCACTTGCTTGGAAATGATGACTAATAAACTACGAGACTAGATTCGTTGACAATCAAATTACAGGACTCAAAACGACTTCTTTATCTGCTTGAGTTTTGGTACCGGAAAATAGGACATTAGCTTAATGAGTAATACCACGAGCATTGAGTCGGGTTTTTGGGCATGAAATTCGATAACATTGTAGGGCTCCTCAATAAGAATTAAATAAAAAGGGATTAATACTTTTGTGCACCGAACCTGACTCCAACGCCCGAACTCAAACCCAAACCGAACCCAATCACACATACTTATCTCGCTCTCAAACGATTAGGTGGCCGGAGCCAACTTTCCTCACTAAATCCAAAATCAAGCACTACGAACTCAAGATGATTTCCAATTGCTTCATTAAGGGGCATAATCACTTGCAAATTTGTAGCTAACAACTCCAACTACCAATGACAACATGCGGTGACGCAGAACAAAATTAAAGGGGCATAATTTTTCTATGAGATTTAATGAATCAAGAATAGCCGATAAAATTAGTTATGCAATAATTTAAATAGTAAAATTTAGTCAGTTTTTAATCAAACAAAATTATATTATGTATGGAATCTAATTTATGCTAAAAAAGGCTAGTTTATAGAATTTTTTTAGAGAGAAATACATTAAATGTGATTAAAAAACAAAATGATGCTATGAGGAATTGAACCTTGGTGGGATGAAAACAAAATTGAATCATAGACCATCCAGATTAGTTGAATTTTATGTAACATTAATACAAATTAATTTAAAATGTATTTTAACCTAAAATTCAATATAAATACTGATAATAAACCCGACGGGAGGGGGCACGGGCCCACGCATGCCCCCATGGGTCCGTCTATGACAACATGCATGGCAGAATACATAAACAAACCCTTGTACTTGTACGCTTTTTCCTATTAGCCCCCTACCTAAAATTGTTCGAACAGACCCCTAACTGCCCAAAATTTTGCCTATTGAATTCTTCATTTAATTCTCCCCATTACGTGTGTGAGACGCGCACACACGTGTCACTTAAATGTCCACCTAATTTCCACGTGTCACACACTAAACACATAAAACCTGCCACGTAATAAAATTCTTGCCACACACTAAGAACAATGCTAGATGTGGCACGGGCCCCACGAGAGAAGAAAGAAAAGGCAGATTTTAATTTCAAAACAAAACATTATTTATTTTTTTCACGTAACCCTATCCTCTTTCAACCTTTCCCTTCCAAGTTCCAAAGTCGCCATTGAAGAAACCAGATCTGGAGCATCTCGCCATCGCCATCGCCACCGCCGCTCTCGCCTCCGACCGCCAGCGCTTCTCCAGATTCATCGCCAGCCGCCCTCGTCTCCGACCGCCGAGGCTTCTCCAGATCCGTCGTCATCCGCCCTCGCCTCCGACCGCCGACGCTTCTCCAGATCCGTCGTCAGCCGCCCAAGGTTTGATCCGTTAAGTGAGTTAGGCCGTCATAAGTTCATCCGAAAATTCTCCCCGTCGTAGTCAGCTACCTCTCACCTCCTCTTCAACGGAAGCAACACGTATTCTCCGGCAACAATGTCCGACGGCGGTTTGAAGGTCATCGACGGCGCTCAACTGAGATCCGCCGATCTCTCGTTTCCGGATCCTGCTACCTCCGTAGCCGGTGCCAGAGTTCTCGAACTCGCTGAATCTAGGGCTTCGCAACTACTAGACGGCCTATCATTGCCAGGAAATCTCAAATCTTCCACTCTCCGGAAGCTAGATCTCGATGCCGTCACGTTTCTGACATCGATTCTTCAGAAGGACCAAGCTTCAGTAGTTTTGCGAGACTATTTCACCGCCATCGCCGACGAATTGAGAGGTGAAATTAGTGTGATCTGTCACGATTTCTACTTTATTTGGATATTGATTATAGTATTAAGCATGAAATTGTGGACAAAGGGGTGGATTTCACTTCGACTTGGACGGTTGAAGTTGGAAATGGTCTAGGGTTTTGATTTCGGTTGCTTTTCAAGGATGAAGATGAGGCCGAAAAAGGCTGAAAAATATTTTCCACGTGGTTTTTATTTGCCATGTCAGATATCAAGAATAAGATAACTCGCCCAACAACGGCGTGTAAAGACGCGCTAGTCCACATATTCCATTTGTGCTTAATAAGAAAAAAAGGGAAGTACAAGGGTCTGTTTGAACAATTCTAGGCAGGGGGTCAATAGGAAAAAGCATACAAGTATATGGCTTCCCCATTTGCTAGCTATGCTTACGCATATATCTCACCATCACACCCGAACACCGTTCTCGTAAGGTACACGGCTCAGCTCAACGCCCCGACATGACCCCTCCTTCAACCGTCAGTTCCGAACTGTCGGGCACCTCCGCCAGCCCCTTACCGATCTCGGTCGCACACCCCACAACAACCCCACGTACCCAGCCCTCGCTCTTCTTCACACTCTACCCAACACCGGACCGATCACGATTCCCAACACTCACCACACCTTCTCCCTAGCCCACACCGGAGAACGACCGGCCGCCCCTCACGACCCACTCGACGCACTCATAACCGCAACCGAGAAGGAGGACTAGGGAAAGGAATAGGAGTTACTGGCAATGGGCCGATGATGAACGGAGTGGGCGCCTGACGAACTAACGAGAAGGAGGTAACGAAGATCGAAGAAGTGCGAGGAAGGCTTCGGTGGCGGCAAACGGAACGACAAGGTCGGTTTTTGGATGACGGTCGAGCGAGAGTTGATGGCGGCTAGATGATGGACGCTTGGCTCTGAAGAAAGAAGAGCTTCATGATCGACTTCCCATCCTTTATACATATCTTCGACAAAAAAAAACTTCCCTTTATACATATCTTAATAGACTTAATACATGTGTAGATATATATACATATTTTCTTTTTCTTTACTAGTTTTGAATTTACAATCTATATCTATACTATATATTAAAGCCGGAGAATTTCGAGCCTCCACGTTAATTATGACCCCACTTGATTAACAATTTTATATGTTTTATTTTTCCTAATTATCTAATCTTTAACTTTATCTTTTTTCTTACCCATCAAATATCTATCTTTAAAGGCATATTATTTATCTTTAAAATTTCTTTAATTATCTAACCTTTAATTTTATCCTTTTTCTTACACATCTAATATCTATTTTTGAAACAATATTATCTATCTTTAAAATTTCCTTCTATAAAAGATACATATTAATTAAGTTTACTTTTCAATTCCCATTTTAATCTATTTATATATAAGAATTAATATATAGTATAGATTATAGTAGATACACAAATTAACGATAAAAATGATCATTACCCGTACATGGTACGGGTCTTCAACTAGTTATTTAGAAAAATCACGGATA
The DNA here is from genome assembly GCA_934048045.1 of Polygonum aviculare. NCBI lineage: Eukaryota > Viridiplantae > Streptophyta > Magnoliopsida > Caryophyllales > Polygonaceae > Polygonum > Polygonum aviculare. The sequence goes on along the minus strand of OW204025.1, from coordinate 18,824,626 downwards.
TTACAACCACCTCCACAAAGCACCCAGTAAATGTCCACGAGGGCCAAAGTCCGTATATCCGACCCCGTACCATACTTAGACCTCATGCGATGACCATAAAATCGGTTTAGCTCCGTATCATCATTACCTACATCTCATAAAAAACTCCTCCTTGATCCCAATTGGTGCTATGCTATGACTGATGAGTTTTGAACTCATATTATAAATGGGACTTGGGAGTTGGTACCTCAATCACCTAGCTAAGGCTAATGTGGTTCGGTGTATGTAGCTCTTCCGCCACGAATTTTGCTCTGACAAGACTGTGGAGCAATATAAGGCCCGCTTGTTTGCTAGTGGGCGTTCCCAAAAGGTTGACATTGATTGTATTTTTCCTTGCAAAGAGTGGATTAAAAGATTTTGATACAACACAAACTTGACGAGTTGAGCCACCTCCCAAACAAACTCACAGATGTCGTCAATATGTGTTTATGATTACGGTTGTGCATTTTTAACCCGGACCGGGAAACCGGACCGGAAAAACCCGGTCCGGTCCCGGTCCATCATTTTCCCGGATTCCGGGTTCCGGTCCGGTCCAAACCCGGAATTTTTTGGTCCGGACCGGGATGGACCGGGAAAAAAATACTATTTATAAAAAATATATATTAATGATTTATTATTTTTAATAGATTTTATTTATAAAAATGTATTTAAAGTATATATAAACCTATTAAAAAAATAAAATCTATTAATAAAAAGATTTTTTTAATATTAAAATCAAAAAAAAATTAAATTAAATATATTACATAAAAATATAAAACCGGTCTGACCCGGTCCCCGGTTCCATGTTCGCGGAAATTCCCAGTCCGCCGGGTTGGACCGGACCGGAATTCGGACTAGATGTACAACCCTATTTGTGATCCATTGAAAGTTATATGAAGAGATTTAATTGAAGAGTATGCACTAATAATATCATTACCATATTAGATTGAACATAATACAAGTTATAGTGACAACACACAAACGTGTAAAAGGCTCCTCAATTCATTATAGCCATATTACAAGATTTATATAGGCATACAATTCTACGATCCTAGGATAAGTGTCCCTAGAGAAGAGAATTCTAGAAAGGTGATGAGCTGTACATTGCCAACCCATATTTATCCTACACGTTGTTATCCCCCCTCGATCCGAACAAGTCAAAGACAAAGTTTGGAGCGCAATTCAGTGAAGCGGCCCGTGGGAAATGGCTTGGTTAGCATGTTAGCCGTTTGATCCTTGGATGATATAAAGTCAACTTGAAGACACTTGTTGCGAACACGTTCGCGAACAAAGTGGTAGTCTAGGCTGAGGTGTTTAATGCGGTTATGAAGGACGGGGTTGGCAGCAAGATAGGTGGCCCCGATATTGTCACACCAAAGGATCGGTGCAGTAGGAAGAGTAATGCCCAATTCTGCGAGCAAGGATTGAAGTCATATTGTCTCACATGGGGCATGGGAAAGGGCTCAGTACTCGACTTTCGTGGATGATCGGGCAACGGTAGATTGCTTTTCAGATTTCCACGAGATAAGATTGTTGTCGTGGAAGATGCAGTAGCACTCGTTGAACGACAGTCGGCAACATCTCTTGCCCAATCCGCATCAGAGAAGGCGGAAATGGATGAACGTGGAGTCGAGGCAATATGAAATTCAAAATCAACAGTGGCATTGAGATAGCGCAGAATTCTCTTCACGGCCTACCAGTGTGTGATGTCGGGTGAATGCATTGCTTGGCAGACACGATTGACAAAGAAGCAGATGTCGGGGCGGGTAAAGGCAAGGTATTGGAGCCCACCGACAATGTTGCGAAAAAGGGTGGGATCCTCAAAAGGCTCAGCTTTGGTATTGGAGGACAGAAACTTGGATATCATGGGCGTGCTTGTAGGCTTGGAATGCTCCATGTGGGCTCGTTTAATGAGATCCCGTATGTATTTGGCCTGAGAGAGGAAGAATTTAGTTGAGTCACGTCAAACTTGAATTCCAAGGAAGAAATGCAATGGCCCCAAATCCTTGATAGGAAACTACATAGACAAAGATTGCACAAATCTAGCTGAGAGCTCATTAGAACTTGAGATAACCAATAAGTCATTAACATTAGGGATGCTCAAAGGTCCGGGTGAACCGTAACCCGGACCGACCCGACCCGTAATTTACGGGTCGGGTGCCCGGTCCGTAAATTACAGGTCGGGTCACGGGTCGCCTTTTTTGAAGTTTACGGGTTACGGGTCGGGTACGGGTCGACCCGCCGGGTTACGGGTCGACCCGTAAGACCCGTAAATATTATTTACAAGTCAATATTATCAGGCTTTCGGTCTTGATTTTGAATCAAAGACGGATATAAATGTTTTTTTTAATATTTAACACATTGTTTGATTTAAAATAATAAAAGAAGAAAATACTCCATAATAAAATGAGTTAAATGGGTTAAAAATGACCAAAATAACCCATTTAACATGTTTGACCGAGTCAAACGGGTCACACGGGTCGACCCGTAACCCGACCCGTAAAACCCGTAATCCGGGTTACGGGTCAAGTTTTTTTTAATTACGGGTCATAGGGTCGACCCGTGACCCGTAATCCGGGTTACGGGTCGGGTCGGATTGACCCGTTGAGCAACCCTATTTAACATATACCAATACAAAGGTGATGGAATTTCCTTAGCGAAAGGTCAAAAGAGAAGAATCGGACTGAGAGGAAGAGAATCCCATGGTGATAAGGGAATCGGATAACCAGGCAAACCAAGCTCTTGGCGCTTGTTTGAGCCCATAGAGGGACTTGTGGAGTTTGCAAATGTGTTTGGGAAAGGAAGAGTGACATAACCTGGAGTTGCCGAACCGACCAATTCTTTATCGCTGCGAGGAAAAGGAGAAGGCGGATGGTGGAGGGTTTGGCGACGGGGCTGAAGGTGTCGTCATAGTCTAGACCATGGACTTGATTGAAGCCCTTAGCGACTAATCTCTCTTTGCGTTATTCAATTGTACCATTGGCATTTCGCTTGGTCTTAAAAACCCATTTGACACCAAGGATATTTGGGTTGGCAGTAGGCGGGACTAAGGACCATGTATTGGTGGAAAGAAGAGCTTTGAATTCAGCATCCATAGCCTCACGCCATTCAGGGAATTTGGCAGCCTCCGTATAGGTTTGAGGTTCATTTGGAATTATGTAAGTATTTGAGCAGGAGGGTGGCCAGGGAGTTGTTCCATCTTGGCGGATAAGAGGTTTAACAATGTTGGAGCGGGACCTTATAATCATGGGATGAGTGGGTACTTGTGGTGGGCTAGGAGAATTTTGACGTGGAGAATCATGTAAGGAAGCAATAGAGTGTATTATAGAATTTGGGCTGGGAGAGTTGGAGGAGGGAGAGGTGGGCCCAACATTGGACTCGGGTAAAGAGGTGGACAAAAGATTAGGATGGGTAGAGAGACAGTGGGGTCATTTAGGGAGTGGGGTTTGGGAACAGTGACCTTTGGGAAGGGAAAAACATCTTCATGGAAAATCATGTCTCTTGAAATGTAGATCCGATCATCTTGCCAATCATAGCAAATGTAGCCTCGGTAGTTGCTCGCATATCCGAGAAAAAGAGTAGGATGGGATCGAAAAGAAAGTTTGTGGGTATGATATGGGCGGAGATTGGGAAAGGAGAGACAGCCAAAAACACGGAGCAAGGTGTAGTCGGGGACTTTGTTGAAAAGAAGCTCAAAAGGAGTTTTGTTTTGGAGAACGGGAGTGGGGAGACGGTTGAGAAGATATGTAGCAGATTCAAAAACATAATCCCAAAAAGTGAGAGGAAGTGAGGCATGTTTAAGGAGTGTGAGGCCCATGTCGATGATGCGATGATGACGAGACTCAACACTACCATTTTGGGGATGTGAGTAAGAACATGTAATACGATGAGCAATACCCATGTTTTAAAAAATTCATTTAAGGGGTTTAAACTCTATACCACCATCCGTTTGTATGGAACCAACTTTAGTGGAGAAAATTTTCGTGGTGAAGGTAATGAAGGTGGAGACAATATCTGTAACAAGTGTTTTTGAGGAGAAGGGAAATAACCAAGTGAATTTGGAGAAATCGTCTACAATAGCAAGGTAGTAAATGTTTCCTTTGATAGATAAGTGGTGGGCTGGGCCCCATAGATCCATAAATAGAAGCTGAAAATAACTAGTAGATCTATTGAACTAGGCGGGTGAGGCAAGGCATGGGCCTTGGCCCAAGAACATGTCTGGCATTTGTTTGGGCTTGTGGGGCATGTTGGACCTGTTTTTAGTAAACTGAAGGTATGGAGAATGAGGTTGATGACTGGAGATGTTGAGTGACCTAATCGAAAATGCCAGACGATGGCAGGGACGGTGGTTGTTATGTTGGTTTGGGGAGAAGCAGACGATGAATCGGTGGTAAGGGGACCTGATGCGTTCGCCTTCGAGGGACTCCAAGAAGGACTCGCTTGGCCAAGGATCTAGGTTACGAGTTGGGCCTTATCCGACTATTGAGGGAAACATAAGGGGGCGGAAGCTGAGTTAGGGAAGGTGGAAGCTGAGTTAGGGAAGGTGGTAGTGGTGGTAGGGAAGTTGGTAGCTGAGGTAGGGACTCTAGTAGCTGCGGTAGGGACTCTGGTAGTTGTGGAAGGGACTCTGGTAGCTGTGCTTCGGTAGGGACGCTGGCACTGTAGTAGAGACGCTGGTAGAGGGACGATGGTAGGGACGCTGGTGGATGTGGTAAGGACGCTGGTGGCGGAGATAGGGACGGTGGTAAGGACTCGACGGGTGGAAGAACTCGCCGTCGAACGAGGAAGCGACCGGAGGTCGGGGAAATGAGGGCGTCGGAGAAGAGGGATAGAAGGATTGACGTTCACGGTTTTGGGGAAGAGATATCACTCGATTCAAGCCAAAACTCATTGATTGCAAACGTGAAGATTACAAGAGAGGAGAGCTCCTTATATAGTGGAGGCTCTTAGGCAACAAAAGGAAACCCTAACATTTATGGGCTGGGCCTAAAACATGCAAGTCTTGGCCCAATACCCTATGCATACTATAAATGACCAGACAACTAATCTGATCTAATATTCTTGTCTCTACTACAAAAGGTAATACTTATCCATTAGCTAGCTAGGAAAAGGAAAGACAAAGACTAGAACAAACAAGTCTTAGGGACTCTGCTGAGGACTCTCTTCAAGAGCTGAGGGACTCTGACGCTGGAAGGGAAGCTGCTGGAATTGTTGGGACGCTCTGGTGCAGACCCTAGGATTGTCCTTGGCAGCAGGCGTCCTCTAGAGATGGGGACTTCTAGGGTGCCGGTAGGGACGCCAGGGCCCCTTCCTCAGGATTGGCTTTAAGGACGCTCAGCACCCATGTAGGTGGTTCGCCAGGGACTAAGCTAAAGGACTGAGAGGCTCGCCATACAAAGGACGTCGTTGCTTGAGCGATGGCCTTAGCACGAGCTCGAGTAATGGGTCCGTCCGAACGCATTGTCATGGCGTCTTCCTCTTCCTTGGGAGTAAGGGAAGGGATCGCATCATCCTCCCCCCCTTGAGTGGGAAGCGTCCCCGCTTCCTCCAAAAGGTGGTCATCTTCAGGGTCCATGTATGGCGACAAGTCCGCGACATTGAAAGTGGCATGGACGGCCCCATAGGAATCTGGTAGCTCAAGCTTGTAAGCATTTGGTCCAATCCGCTCAAGGACACGAAAGGGACCGTCCCCCCGGTGGTGGAGCTTTGTCTTCCGGGCTGAAGGGAAGCGACTCTTACGCAAGTGGAGCCAAACCAAGTCCCCAGGCTCAAAGATGAGCTGTTGGCGTCCCTTGTTATGTTGTTTGGCATATTGTTGGGCACGACGCTCAAGGCGTTCCTGCGTCCTCAAGTGCAGCTTCTTGATGTACTCAGCACGGTTGACCGCATCGAAGTGTTCTCCTTGCTGCAAGGGACGGGGTGAGAGATCAAGGGGAGTAAGCGGATTACGCCCATAGACAACCTCGAAGGGACTCATGGAGTGCGCCGAGTGTTTGGACCTGTTATAGCAAAATTCTACAGTAGAGAGTAAGTCCTCCCACCGGCGTGGGTTGTTCTTAAGCATCACTCGAAGGAGTGAGCCTAAGGTCCGATTGGTGACTTCCGTCTGGCCATCGGTTTGGGGATGGAAGGAAGTAGAGAATAGTAGTTTGGTGCCTAACTTTCCCCAAAGCGTTCTCCAAAAATGTCCCACAAACTTGGCGTCCCTATCACTTATGATTGTGCGGGGGATGCCATGGTACTTCACTACGTGTTCAAAGAACAAACAAGCCACGTCTGTTGCATTGTTCGTCGTTGTACACGCAATGAAATGGGCCATTTTTGAGAAACGACACACTACTACAAAGATGGAGTCCTTACCCCTCTTGGACCTAGGCAGTCCCGTGATGAAGTCCATTGAAAGGTCTTCCCACGGAGCATGTGGAATAGGCAAGGGAGAGTAAAGTCCATGATTATGGCTAGTAGACTTGGCCTTTTGGCAAGTGATACAACTCTTACAATACTTCGTGACATGATGAGCCATGTGAGGCCAAAAGAAGTGTTCACGCAAAGCAGCAAGGGTTTTATTAACGCCAAAATGACCACGGCCCTCATGCGCTTCTTTTATCAAAAGAGTCCTTATGGAAGACTTAGGGACGCAGAGCTTCCCGGCCTTGAATAAGTACCCTTCATCTAGAAAGTAGCCGTCAATGGCATGAGAAGGCGTGGCCTTTTCCATGATGGGACCAAAGAATGGGTCCGAAGCATAAAGCTCCTTTAACATGGAAAAGCCAAGTAAGCGAACTTGAAGGGAAGAAAGGAGGGTGTACCTGCGAGAAAGGGCGTCCGCAACCACATTCTCCTTACCTTTCTTGTGATGGACGACGTAAGGGAACGTCTCCAAGAACTCGACTCAGCGTGCGTGTCTTCTATTGAGGTGTGCTTGACTCTTGAGATAAGACAATGCCGCGTGGTCGCTGTGGATGATGAACTCCCGTGGCCACAAGTAGTGTCACTACTAGAAAACTGTAAAATAGCGACAGCCATAGTCACGCCCAGAGCAATGGATTTAGCCACGAATTAAGCCTAGCCACGACCTTAGCAACGCTACTGCTAGGTCATTGTTAAACGTTGTGTAGCTTTTAGCAACGTCAAAATAGCAACGAACTTAGTCACGTATCAGAACTCCATAGTATAAATCGTTGCTGATGTTGACGAGCTACATGCCATACATACCGACATTTTAGCTACATCATTAGCAACGATCTAAGTAGTACCCACTATTGTATCCATACTCGTTGCTGCTCCCGTTGCAATAGTCGTGGCTGTAAGTGTGATGATTTCGTCACTCTAACATTGTTGCTCTTTGCATCCGTTGCTTATTTCGTCATTGTTCCGTTGAAAATGTCGTTGTTGTGTTTGAGTTTTTTCGTTGAAGAATCGTAGCTAGAGTTGTTGCATTATTTGTTGCTTTGACATAGCAATGTTCGTCGCTATAGGCGTGGTGGAGGTATATCACTTTACCTGTTGCTAGTTGCACTATTGCTAGATGCATAGCTAATTCAGTAGCTAATTAGGGGTGCTATTTGTATTAACATCGACTTACGTTGAGATGTTATTGGTATGACTATAACTAGTGGCGTTGCTATTTTAATGACAGTATCTATGTTCGTATCTAATGTCATTACTTTATGTGCAATTTTAGCTATTATATCTATATCCATAACTAAAGGTATAACTATTTGTATTTCTTCTCAATCGATCGTGACTACGGTCATAGCTATTATCATTACTATTTACATTACTTTAAGATTGGTCGAAACTATAACTATTGCTATTGTAATGCTTCACATCTATGTCTATAGCAAAAGACGTTGCTAATCATATTCCACTATTAAGCATTTGATGCAATGCTCGTAGCATTAATTGTTGCTACTTCTACTTCCGTAACTAAAAGCATTGCTATTTATATCACTTTTGAGATTAAAATGTGATACTAATATTGAGATTAAAATGCCAAATATGACAAAACCTTCCAAAATTATATAAAGTGTAACAAAGTATTGCAAAAAAAAAACAAGAAACAATATGTTAAAATACACGAAAAAAATGAGCTTTACTAGAATGATCCGTGAGCATGTCTTTCACGAAAAAAATGCCCTTCCAAAATACTCAGTTGATGATCATTGTGCATGCTTCCGTTGTTTTGAGATGGTGCGGAAGTCTGTGGTGGAGAAGGTTGAGATAGAGGTGGTGGTGGTGGCTGAGATGGAGGTGGCTGAGATGGAGATGAACAAGGTTGGATTCATTAATTATAGAATTAATATGTTGAGTCGTTGTTCTTGGACCTCTGGGGCGATTAATTTTGGGCATGGTGTATTACTCCTGTGACACCATGACACAAGAAAGGTTAACTCAAACTCTGCAATAAAGTCACAAACACCCTAAAAGCAAAAATAACTATTTTATTAATTATATACTCTAATCAGTAACTATAATTAATATACAACAAATATAAGATAATGTACTTATGATTAAATTAAATATATAGTTACATCTACCTCAAATTAAAGAATTATATATATATATATATTGTATACGTACATAAATTCACTAGTCAAGTGTTAATATATTAATCCATCTAAAATAAATTGTGTGGACATTCAATTTAATTTTATAATAAACATGGAAGTAAAAAAATAACAAGAGTATTCATTTCTATAAAAGCACATATATAAGACAAGTATAGATGAAAACACGTACATAAAAAAAACAATAAGACTCACTAGCAATTAAGGTCGACCTTGCAGTGCCATTGCGTATGTATGTTGTATATATAACCTAGGCTGTGTTTTGGGGAGGAATGTCTCATTAGTTTGTTTACCCATTGTTGATGATGGCCACTGTAATACACGTACAGAGGAAACAAAGACCATTTTCAAGTGGTTTTAACCCTCTAGCATTATAAATGTGCTTAAGATAAAATAGCACAATAAACAGCAAAACAAAAGCAATAATTTCGCGTGTCTTCAGCAAAACAAAAGCAATTGAATACTGGATATACATTCGGACAATTCCATGTTACAAGTAGAAAGAATACTCTATCTGCCACAAAATTCCGTCTAAAAAGCCAGAAGACCATTCACTTATATCATAATCCAATTGGCGAATAATGAGATACTAGATTAGATTAAATTAGATTACTAGATTAGATTAGATTGGTTGTTTAACCTAATTAAATAAAACACTTGGAAAATTACTACAAAATAAACAAATCAATTAAAACCGGCAAATTAATTATCACTTAGGGAGTAATTAACAAAAGAAACAAGAGAAAACATTGGATTTGGAGTACGTACCTTACCGTTCAAACAAAAGAAAGCACTAGAGAGGAGGAGTGCCGGCAAAGAGTGTGTGGCTGTAAACTTTGAGCGCTCAGAATATTGGGAGCAGCGTGATGGAAGATGACTAAAGACCTAATTAAGTGTAGATATGGGCTAATTAAGGATAGAGTATAAGGATACAATTTAGATTTAGCGCCAATATAATTTTGGAGGATTTTTCAAATTTTCATTTCCCTCTTTTTTTTTGAGACATCAGACTAACTAGCAAGATCAATTTTACAATTGTACGTACTGTATAATCAATTTGACTAACAAGATAACTACGACACACCCTAGGATACCAAGACTTCACAACTTTAGCAGTCATCTGGTGGTGTATCTGGCAACAACGCAACAAATTGGTGTTCCAAAGTACACCAAACGACTACATCCAAGATCTTGACAAGTGTATTCGAACGCAAATAGTACAATGGACCAAATCTAAGGAATGGGACGAAGATGAAGAAACAACCCACAAACATAGAAAGGCAAGAGCAAGAAAACAAAGACAACATGCAAGATGGACCAAACCAGAACACGAATGGGCAAAGGTGAATTTTGATGGGTCAAAAATAGAGTCAGGCTCAGCATCTACAGGCTTTGTAATTAGGGATCATTTAGGCAAAGTGGTGAGCATAGGTTCGTCCATAAGCAGGCATAGCTCTGTCATCCAAATAGAAGCTCGCGCTCTTAGAGAGGGGCTGCTAGAAGCAAAAAAACTCGGTCTTCAGAAACTAGAAATTGAGGGTGACAACCTCACAGTCATAAATGCGACCCAAGGGCTTAGACAAAGTCCGTGGGAAATTGATATGACTATTGCTGACATCTGGATGCTACTCCGTCAGTTTTCGATGGTACGTATCCGACATGTGAATAGGGATGCTAACTCCGTGGCCGACAAAATTGCTAAACTGGGCCACGACCACCCTATTGATCACATTGCTGATAACTCAGAACTTATTGTTCTCATCCGTCATGATGCCCTAGACCGACCACCGTAAGGTGGGTCCGTCTAATCCTTTCCTTGTCAAAAAAATAAATAAAAAAAATTGACTAACAAGATCAATTTCCATATAAATTAACTAAAAACTTAGAAAGGAAAAAAATATAACTTGTAGCCTGTAAATTTTATCAAAATGTACTATTGTGCGTATACTAATTCAACTATATAGTGTTGATCAAAAAACAAAATCGACTATATAGTGTTCATATATATATATTGCTATATGTATTGCATATATATGTATATATATGTAGTTGTAACAACTGTACGTATACTAGCTCAACTGTACAACGTTCATATATGTATTGGTATATGTTACCCTAATACCCTAATACCTAGAGCTGTCAAAACCAGACCCGATCCGAAAAATCGACCCAAACCCACCGAAATTTTTTGGGTTGAAACCCGACCCGAATAGTAGCGAGCAAAGAAAAAACCCGAATCCGATTGGGTTGAAACTCGAAACCGACTGACTGACCCGATATTCAATACATATGTAGAATAAATATATTTTCTTGTAAATATGATAATATATTTTATCATAAAACCTATTATTTATTAAATTTTATTACAAAAATATATTAAAAATAATATTTTATTATTAAATATTATTATTTATTCATAATACTATTTACAATAATCATTAAAAATTCAAATCTATGACCTGTTAGGTCGATCGACCCGAACCCGCACAATCGACTTAACCTGTAACCCGATTGACCCGAACCTGCACTCAACCCGAACCTGAAAAGACCGAACCCGAATCCACCCGACCCGATCTGTTTGACACCTCTATTTTTTTGATCAAAAGACAAGGGAAGAAACCCCAACCTGTTTGACACCTCTATATATGTATCACATATATATTTATAGTTGTAGCTTGTGAATCTTATCAAAAGTTAACCCAACTTAATTGACAAATTAAACACACACGGATTGTCCTATACGGTACGTTAAACGTAAACCTCTATAAATTAATAAAGTCGGGATCATTATATTTTATTAATTTATAGAAATACTAATTAAATATTATATTAATATTTAATTAATTTAAAGGCATTATGTCTATGTGATTTTACATATATCGACTTTAGTTTTAAGAAATAACAAACACGTACACTAGAATCATAGTCCACTAAATATTCTTGATTGTGTTTATGTAATTTTATATATTTACTAATTTATGATTTTAATGGGACCTTATATTTATATAGTGGTTTTCTAACATTTGATTTCTAGCCCATGTTGAGACTGGAGAAAATTATTATTTTGTAGTATTTATTAATTTATCGAATTTTGATATGTGAAATTTTTATTGTATTTCTAGTATTGAAACTCGATGAGAAAAAAATAATAAATCATAGGAACTTCAACCCGATTGTCCAAAATTCCAATTACTTAAATCTGGTTGATTAAATACACTTGTTGATTTTACAAAATATTAATTATAACATGTTTTACACTGACCTGACTAGGTTGGCAATTTTGCTTGACCTATCATACGTGTTGTCCCACAATGATGAACTTGATCAATGTAATCAGGTTATGTTAAATCGGTTGGATCGTGCTAGCTCTATTTAACCAATAAATCTTCATTTTAAAAGTTAATTTGACTATTAAATTATAATATAAATGTGTAAACCATTAAAATTATTTTTAAACATAAAAATATGATAATATTTTCTCTATTATACCCTAATACCCTAATACCTAGACCTGTCAATCGGGTCGGGTCGGGCGGGTTCGGGTCGGGTCATTTCGGGTTCGGGTTGAGTTCGGGTTCGGGTCAATCGGGTTACGGGTCAAACTGGGTCGGGTCGTTTCGGGTTTTGGGTCGGGTCGGGTCAACCCAACGGGTCAAGAGTATCAATTTTTTGACTAAAATTTAAATAAAATATTATTTAAATAATAAAATAAAATAACAAAATATTATTTTTAAATATTTTAATAATAAAATTTATCATAATTTTATAAAATAAATTTTATATATTGTAATATAATTAAAACCTTTGGGTGCATAATTACCCGTCAATCCGTCATTTCATTATAATAGAGTGTCTTCTAAAATAAGTTTACCGCCTTATAGATTTCTTGACCCAGCGGGTTTGACCCTGACCCTAACCCTAAATTTTCGGGTTTATCGGGTTCGGGTTGAAACTGGGTTTTGGGTTCAAATTTTCGGGTTGAAACCCTAGAAATTTCAGGTCGGGTCGGGTTTACGGGTTGGGTCAGCCTTTTGACAGGTCTACTAATACCCTAATACCCTAATTTGAAACCCTTGACATGATAATTAATAAAATACTCATGCGGCAATAAAATATTTTAATTATTATTGCCCTACGATTACCAATTAAGCAATGTGTTTCTTTGAATAAGTTAACCCCGCAGAACCATTGTCTGCGTTTCCCATCAAAAAAAAAAGCATTGTGTTTCTACAAAAAACAAAAAAAAGTTAATCATTGTGAAAACCCAAGCGAGAAAGCCTTCTTCTTCAACTACTCGATAGCGCAACCCTCTGCAAGTTTAAGACGGCACAAGCGTGGTTCACCGGCGGCGACTAATCGGCGAACTCTCAGCCGTCTTCGTCATTGCTAGCCGACTGGAACTCTTATCCGGTCAAACAATCTTCCGAAGAGGTGGATTCCAGCTTGAGCTTCGATCTCGAATCCGCCTACAGATCTGCCAACGAATCTGTCTCTGGCACCTTCAATTTTACTCGTCAACGACAATTAATTCTTTCTTTTTTTGTGATGGGATGGATGATGTATCAGCCAATCTTATCTTTTTTTTTGTGAAAAAGCCGATCTTTTTTTTTTTATGGCAAAATGTATATTGCATATCTTTTTTTGGTAGAAATTGCACTGCGTACTCTAAAAGCAAACTTATCATTATATATTCTACCCTAATATATACTGTATATGACAAAGTGGAATCGAAGTCTTTACAAAAATATGTGTTTAATTTTCTAAATAAGATCCCATATAATTTATGTACAAAATTATCTATACATAATTCAAATTGTTTAATATTTTTGAAATCAGTTAAACTAAAATATTATCTTTTGAATATAAAAATAAAATTATGTTAATAAAAAATGGTCTTTTCAATTACTACTTTAGCTACTATCCTTAACTAATATCTATAAACAAGTTATATAATATTATGTTAATAAAAAATGATCTTTTCAATTACTATTTTAGCTACTATCCTTAACTAATACCTATAAACAAGTTATAAAACTCTTAAATAGTACACTTAAACAAAGTAGGATCTATTAAATATAATATTATCAAATAATATCTTTGAAGAAGAGATCTCAAATAGTAATATATTATCAAAAAATATCAAAATATTTCTATAATAAAGTTATATTAAAATAGGTGAATTTAATTTCATTGATATCAAAATAGGTGAATTTAATATCAAAATATTTCTCAACTTGTTTTCCAACTTGTTTTTTTACCTTATATAGTATGATTTATTTAGTAAAAATCTTATATACTTATTTTGAAAGTGTAGGCTTTGCATCATATACAAAAAAGATCTTGATAAATTTTATAAATTCTTTTAATAAAATCTTTCATCGATGAATGAACTTTCTATATAAAAATATTTTTCTTATCAATATGCCTAGATAAAAATATTTGATTAATATATAAACTACATATTTATATCAATAATTAATGTTTTATCACAAGTGTAATTATAACATAAGCAATTTTTTTAATTCAAAATGGATTGTCAAAATATATACAACAAGGACTTAGTTGTGACTCGCAATGAAAATAATAATGTAATGACACTAGTACATATCCTTTGGGAAAACAAGCAATTATGTGTACATTGCAACTATGTTAGCGACGGATCAAATTGATAGAAAATTTGAAAATTCAAATATTGTCACGGACATTATTTATATGGCAATGTTCGTCGTTGCAATAGCAATAAACACTTTGTTCGTAACTAACATTGTCACTATATAGCAATGGATTTAGCAACGGTGTAATTGCCTTTGCAAACTCAGATATTTACAACTTGTTTTGCAACGACAAGCACCCCACATTGCTAAATTCATGGGTAAATAGCGATGACATTGACATTGATTTACTTCTGTTGATATGATAGCTATGAGCTTCAAACATCATCGCAAATGTTATGGCTAATAGCAACGACTATCGCCATAAAACTTGTGGACGTTGCTATTTCTGACTAAAGTAGCAACATAACTAATTTCGTTGCAACTATCAACGACTTTTGTGATGGGTAAAAACAAGTCGTAGCTATAATAGCTATGGATGGGATGATTCGTCGTTACCGTTGTAGCTATTATAGCGACGAAGAAGTTCCGTCGCTAATATCCATCGCTAAATGACAGTTTTCTAGTAGTGTGTTGCCAAGTCTTGAGGACTCTAATAAGAGCGTACAGCTCTTTGTCGTATGTGGGGTAGTTCAACTGAGCTCCAGTGAGCTTCTCACTATAGTAGGCAATTGGCTTGCGTTCTTGGTGGAGGACGCCGCCTATGCCAACATTTGACGCATCACACTCGATCTCAAAGGGCTTAGTGATGTCCGGGAGCTGTAGGAGTGGAGCATTACAAAGGGAGTCCTTTAGGCTTTGGAACGCCTTTTCATGATGCTGCTTCCACTCTATGATTGTGCCTTTCTTGGTTAAGGCATGCAATGGGGCAGCAAGGACGCTGAAGTGATGGACAAAACGGCGGTAGAAACCGGCGAGTCCTAAGAAGGAGCGGACTTCCGTTGCACTCTTTGGAGTAGGCCAGTCCTTGATAGCCTTGATCTTTTCCTCATCCACTTGTAAACCAACACTAGAGACCACAAAGCCAAGGAAGACAGTGGAAGGCTTGCAAAAGGTACACTTAGCCAAGTTGGCAAAGAGTGTTTCACGGCGTAAGCGTGCCAATACCAACTTAATGTGTTCCGTGTGGTCATTGAGATTCATTGAATAAATCAAGATATCATCAAAGTAGACCACAAGGAACTTACCAATGAAGTCCCTAAGGACATGGTTCATGAGTCTCATAAAGGTGCTTGGGGCGTTGGTGAGACCAAAGGGCATGACGAGCCACTCATAGAGACAAAATTTGGTCTTGAAGGCTGTCTTCCATTCATCGCCTTCCTTCATGCGGATTTGGTGGTAGCCACTCTTCAAGTCGATTTTGGTGAACAAGGTGGCACCATGGAGCTCATCCAACATATCATCGAGCCTAGGAATTGGATGCCGGTATTTGATGGTGATGTTGTTGATTGCACGGCAGTCCATACACATGCGCCAGGAGCCATCCTTTTTAGGGACTAGAATGACGGGCACGGCACAAGGACTTAGGGACTCTCTTACATAGCCACGCTCAAGGAGTTCTTGCACTTGCCTTTGGAGTTCCTTGGTTTCATTTGGGCCAGCTTTGTAAGGAGCTCTATTTGGTAGAGAAGCCCCGGGCATCAAGTCAATTTGATGCTCAATTCCACGTAGTGGAGGAAGTCCTGGGGGAAGGTCGTCAGGGAAGACGTCCTTAAAGTCCTCTAGAAGGGAAGCCACGACGCTAGGGACGGCCGGATCATTAGGGACTGTGCTAGAAGATGTGAGGGACATCGGCACCAACAAGAAGCAATGGGCACGTCCTGAAGGTGGCGGTTGAGATGGGGACGGCCGTGTGACCAACCCACGAGGTTCAACCGTGCCTTGAAGGGACGCGCTTGTTTTGGGAGTTAGGGACGCTTGGTCCGAGGGACTCCTTTTGGTGACGGCTTTGGGACGCTGTTGTTGGCCATCAAATAGGGACGGCTTTGCATCCGAGGTGTTGGCCGAGTTGCGTTCCTTGCGCGCCCGTTCTTCTTCAATTGCCTTAGCGCGGTCACGTTGTACCTGATCCTGCAATATTTCACTAGGCAACATGGGTAAGAGTTTGACGCGCTTCCCGTGGTACGTGAACACATAAGTGTTCAAGAATCCATCGTGAAGGACGCGCCGGTCGAAAGCCCATGGGCGTCCCAACAACAAGTGTGTGACGTCCATAGCAACGACATCACAAAGTAAGGTGTCCGTGTAAGGACCAATGGAAAAGGTGATCATGCATTGGTGAGTGATTTGGGTACCTGTGGAGTTCAACCATTGTAGTCCATAAGTGGCAGGGTGAGGAGTTGTTTCCAAGTTAAGGTGTTTGACTACCTTTTCATTGACAAGGTTGGTGCAACTCCCGGAGTCAATAATCACACTAAGGCTGGTGGAACCAACCAAAGCGCGAGTATGGAAGAGATTTTCACGTTGGTCCTGTAAGGATCCTTTCAAAATGAGTGCCTTCCTAGCAACCAACCCAAGGCAGTGGCCGGAGTCCATTGGTGCTGGGGCACAATCAAACTCTTCTTCTTGGGGAACAGCATAGGAGTCCTCATATAATGGCTCTGGTGGGACTTCTTCCTCATCTAAGGACTCATATCCCCCTGTGGTTGTGGAGAACAACACTTTCTTTTTGTTAGGGCAGTCCTTTTGATAGTGTCCTCGTCCACCACAAGAGAAACACTCCATGTCCCTGGAACGCTCAAGGGGAGTCCCTTGCTGGGAAGGACGCCCTTGTTGAGGACGGCTTGTGGAGTTCGTCCCATGTGGTTGGGAAGGACGTTGGGATGGGGACTGCTTTGAAGAAGAACCCTGTCCTTGCATACTATGAGATGAATTAGTGGAAGCATAAGGACGAGAGTTAGAGGAAGCATACCTATTCGTCCGAGATTGGTAAGAACGCAATTCTTGCTGGTTCTTATAGATGGTCATGGCCGTATGCATCAAGTTGTTCAAATCTGTGATGGGTAAAGACTCAAGCTGGTGCCTAAGGGACTGATTCAATCCAGAGATAAACCTAGTTTTCAAGGTGGAGGGGGCAACTGAAATGCCGGCCTTGTAATACATATCCTCCAACTTAGAGAAGAACTCAATGGGAGTCATGCTTCCTTGGCGAAGTGTTGCAATGTCCATCCTCATTTGGTTCTTATAGTCCTTAGGAACATACTTTTGTGTCATGACGTACACAAGTTGATCCCAAGTGGTGACCGGTGTCTTGTCTAGCCTTAAACGGTTGTCCACAAAGCGTTGCCACCACACTCGTGCTTGACCACGAAAATGGAGTGTAGCTAAATGGACCCATTCATGGGGAGGCGTTCGACAATAGCGCAAAGTGTGCGTTGTGGCGGCAATCCACTCAAGGAAGGCAACTGCATCATAATGTCCTTCAAAATGTTCAATTCAGACTTTGACCTCACGACAGTTTGTAGCTTGTTGGTCATAGTCCCCACGGTCTTCACGTAGGTCAAAACCGCGATCAATGGGACTCCACGGTCTTGGTGGTATCGCTCTAGGGTCATTACCGCGCCGTTCACCTTGGTGTCGATGGGGACGCTCTTGGTGCCGGTTGGCATTATGGCGTCCGTCCCTCCTAGGGACTTCTTCATGGCGACGTACCAAAGGCGGAGCCGGGGGAATCCAGCCCGCGGGACGGTCGTCCAATTCAGGTGGATCACCCAAAGGTGGAAAGTTGTGGGGATTGGGTAAGCCCGAGTCTTCATATTCTTCATCGTCGAAGTCATTGAACTCGTCTTCCCAAACTGGAGTATCGGACGAGTGGCCTAAGGACGCCTGTGTTGGAGGTAGGGACGGCGCCCTTCCTTGTGCCATGCGCCTTTCATGCCGTTGTGTTCGTCGTAAGGGGTGCTCATCAAAGCGTTGGTCACGCCTATTGTACAACCGGCGTTCCCGTTCCTCGGTACCTTGGTCTTGGGGACGCGGATGAGGACGCCGAGGGGTCGGTGCTTGGTGATGAGCTCTCCTTGGGTCATAACGATCATTAAAAAGAAAAGGGGAAGGAGACATACATGAGCCTTCGGACTCATGGCCTGAGGAAGCATCGTAGGCATGAGGGTCACTCCGCAAGACTTGGCCCTGAGGACGGCGGGGCTCAATGGTGGAGTGGAGACGGTGTGTTTGAGGGGCGTCCCTTGAGGACGTCCTGTTGGGAAGCACTTGGTGAGAAGTTTGACCGTTCGGCTGACTTGGGCCAGCTTGGTCAGAGAGGCTTATGGCTAGTCCTTGAGATCTGGAGTGAAGGACTTGAGGTGGGGCGTTCACTAGAGGAACCCGAGCTGTCGCTTGGGCTTGGAGAAGGGACACCACCTGGCGTTTCAACTCTGCTATCTCTTGTTGTTCTTGTGTGAGTTGGGGAGGGTTGAGGTCTTGGCTTGAGAGTTCTTGGTTGAGGACTTGGGGTGGATCACGTCCATTGTTAGCCTCGTCGGAAGGGTTACCTGCCATAACATTAGAATCCATGGCGAGTAAAAGTCGAACAAGAGTCAACAAGTACAAGCACTAGAAACGGCTCTTTAGACGGACTATGCACACACAAGGGTCAAGGAAGGCTTTATGTGCGAGAGGCGGCTAAAGGCTACACGATGCAACTCAAACACGCAAGGATCAATGCAATTACAAGCAACAATATTGACGTGCTAAGTGCTGAGGACTGCTTCTTTGTTGAGGAAGGCGTCCTCAAGGTGGGTTTGTCTTGGAACTCTCTTGAATCCAAAATAGTTGCCTTATTTTGGCTTTCTATTTGGACTTCCTTTGCTTTTTTTTTTTGAATGCGGTTACTAACCGAAGGAGAGTCCTTTGAGGGACGCAAGTAGCACAAATAGGTTACTAACCTAAGCACGACTGAAACCAATATGCAACAAGTAATCGAAATCACCAAGCATGTAAGGACTGCAATCGTAAATGGGTGATTTTTTTTTATTTTTTTTTTTGGTAAAGGACTATGGTAGTAAAAAGTTGTTCTACTACCAAGGTTAGGCTAAAAAATTTTTTTTTTTTGGATTTTTATAAGGACGGATTCAAGGAACAACAAGGGAAGCAAGTGTGATATGCAATAGTTCGAATAAAAAGGCTTACGTAACCTTGGCTCTGATACCAGTTGATGCGTTCGCCTTCGAGGGACTCCAAGAAGGACTCGTTTGGCCAAGGATCTAGGTTACGAGTTGGGCCTTATCCGACTATTGAGGGAAACATAAGGGGGCGGAAGCTGAGTTAGGGAAGGTGGAAGTTGAGTTAGGGAAGGTGGTAGTGGTGGTAGGGAAGCTGGTAGCTGAGGTAGGGACTCTAGTAGCTGCGGTAGGGACTCTGGTAGCTGTGGAAGGGACTCTGGTAGCTGTGCTGCGGTAGGGACGCTGGCACTGTAGTAGGGACGCTGGTAGAGGGACGATGGTAGGGACGCTGGTGGATGTGGTAAGGACGCTGGTGGCGGAGATAGGGACGGTGGTAAGGACTCGACGGGTGGAAGAACTCGCCGTCGAACGAGGAAGCGACCGGAGGTCGGGGAAATGAGGGCGTCGGAGAAGAGGGATAGAAGGATTGACGTTCACGGTTTTGGGGAAGAGATATCACTCGATTCAAGCCAAAACTCATTGATTGCAAACGTGAAGATTACAAGAGAGGAGAGCTCCTTATATAGTGGAGGCTCTTAGGCAACAAAAGGAAACCCTAGCATTTATGGGCTGGACCTAAAACATGCAAGTCTTGGCCCAATACCCTATGCATACTATAAATGACCAGACAACTAATCTGATCTAATATTCTTGTCTCTACTACAAAAGGTAATACTTATCCATTAGCTAGCTAGGAAAAGGAAAGACAAAGACTAGAACAAACAAGTCTTAGGGACTCTGTTGAGGACTCTCTTCAAGAGCTGAGGGACTCTGATGTTGGAAGGGAAGCTGCTGGAATTGTTGGGACGCCCTGGTGCAGACCCTAGGATTGTCCTTGGCAGCAGGCGTCCTCTAGAGATGGGGACTTCTAGGGTGCCGGTAGGGACGCCAGGGCCCCTTCCTCAGGATTGGCTTTAAGGACGCTCAGCACCCATGTTGGTGGTTCGCCAGGGACTAAGCTAAAGGACTGAGAGGCTCGCCATACAAAGGACGCCGTTGCTTGAGCGATGGCCTTAGCACGAGCTCGAGTAATGGGTCCGTCCGAACGCATTGTCATGGCGTCTTCCTCTTCCTTGGGAGTAAGGGAAGGGATCGCATCAGGTCCCTGAAGAAGCACCTTTGATGTCTGTGAATCCTTGACAAGAAAGAAATTGGGGTGAAATTCAAAAAACACTTCATTATCAAGACAAAATTGATGTATTGAAAGGAGATTTTTGTTAAGGAGAGGTGCGTGCAAAAGATTAGATAAAGTAAAAGAACGAGAGTGAGAAGAAATGGAACCGGAGCCATAGTTTTGAATGGGGATTTGTGATCCATCGCCAAGGGAAACCACATCGGTACCTTCGTAGGGGTAATTGTCGATCCTTAGGTTAGACAAGTTTGGAGTGTAGTGATGGGTGGCCGCCGTGTCAGGGAACCATGAGCCGCTATTGGTGCAGTTGGCTTGAAAGCGAGGAGGCGGCGGTGGCTGGAACGCTTGATCAAAGTGGTGCCAGCACTGAAGGGTTGTGTGACCTGGCTTGGCACACAACTGGCAGGTGGGTCTAGATATCAGGTTGACGGGAGAAGTTGTAGGATGCTCCATTTCCTCGTCCTCGACTGGCGTCGGGGTTGAACGAGTTGTTGCCAGGATTGTTGTTGTAAGGATTGTTGGAGCTGGAGTTTTTGTAGTTGGTGCGTCCCCTGCCTCTGTTGTTTTGTCCTCTGTTGGAAGTATAGTTGGCCTCAGGTTTGTTGGAAGTGGTGTTGTTCACCGAGATCTAGGATTGAAGGTTTTTGGTTTGATGAGTAATCATTGATTCGTTAACAAGGAGATGGGATAAAGTTTGAGTGGGAGAGGGTAGAAGGGGCTGAGTGGTCAGGGAAGTGACAACAGACTCATATTCTTGAGGGAGGCCAGCAAGAAGGTATGTGATGAACTCGGTGTCGGTGATGGGTTGGCCAGCCGCTGCAAGTTGCTGAGAAAGGCTTTTTGCCTTGTTGAAAAAATCAGTGATGCTCTTTGCTCCTTTCTTCAAAGAAGCTAACTGTAGACGAGTGTGGAATATTTGTGTTGAGGAGCGAGCGGAGAAAAGCTCAAGGAGATTAGACAGTGGAGCAATCAATAACTTGGGGGAGAACACCTTCGGTTAAAGACGAGGTTAAGATGGCCATGACGAGTTGGTCTTTGGAGACGGAATCTCGAAAGGCTGGATTTGCAGAGCCATCTAACAGAGTAGTGTCGGGACAAGGAAATGAACCATCCGCAAACTTGTAGAGGTCGTGAGCCTTCAAAAAGGAGTGACTTGGGTCCTCCATAAGGGAAATTTTCTTGGCTTAATTTGTCAATGATAAAGAAAGAGAAAGATGGAAGAGATGGGTTTGTGTTTTGAAGAGCAAGTGCCATGGCTACTGCTCTGAAACTTTCTTTTTTTAGGTTTGGATTTTGGGAGAAGAAAGGGACTAGTGTGGACGTTAGTCCTACTGCAGCTTTGATACCATAGTGGCAGCACACAAATGTGTAAAAGGCTCCTCAATTCATTACAGCCATATTACAAGATTTATATAGCATACAATTGTACGATCCTAGGACAGGTGTCTCTAGAGAAGAGAATTCTAGAATTGTGATGAAGTGTACATTGCCAACCCATATTTACGAGGTACACTATTTGCACACTTCTTTTTGTCTATCTACACCATGCAACCTGGTGGCGTGAAAATCTCACGGAACGTGGTGGCGTGGATGGTCAAACCGGATCCCGGACTACCCGTTTGAGAAGTTGGTGGCGTGGACGTCCACTAAACGTGGTGGCATGAACGTCCACTAAACCCGGTGGCGTGGAGTAAAGATTTTGAAAATTTTAAAATGGCCACGATAGTGTCTATTTACGGTAATAGTATAAATACCGGATTCTTCGTGATATACATTTTCTATTGTATTTTCCTTAAGAAAAAAAATTCCTATTATTGAAGATATTGCTACCTTATTCCAAAATAATAGGATTTTAGGGTTTCTACCTTATATTCTACTCTACATGCTAAGATAATAAGTTAACTCACCACGTTTAGTGGACGTCCACGCCACCACGTTTAGTGGACGTCCATACCATCAACTTTTCAAACGGGTACTCCGGGATCTGGTTTTACCATCCACGCCACCACGTTCCGTGAGATTTTCATGTCACCAGGTTCCGTAGTGCATATAGACAAAAAGGAGTGTGCAAATAGAATCTGCCATATTTATCATACACGTTACTAAGTTAATTAAAGAGAATTTAATTTGAGACATTTAATAGAAAAACAAAATACAATGTAGATAGATAGATAAAAGATAAAATAATGATACAATAGCATATATATATATGTAAGATTAAAGGATAAATTGATGCAAGGGCAATTAATGCCAAAAAAAAATTTAAATTTACACTTAGGTAAGATATTACACTTCTACTGACCAGAGATTCAAACTCCTAAGTTATAACCACACAACCGATGTCATGTAACCCGACAATTCCTCTCCAATGTAACCCGACCCTTTACATTATTAAAACAGAGGAATTTACGTAGAACAATTAAACCAAACTAGAACCATATAATCATAAAGTGGCAGGAGCCATTTACAATAAACTAAACAGAGAACTTGGATCCTCATTACCCAATTTGTGGCTGCATTTAGTACTCATTGCATTATAGACTATGTCATAGTTAGAGCTGCTCACATTCCTCAAGTAACACCCCTCGATACAGCTATCGTACTCGTACACTTGTACGTCTTGTATTTCCCGATCCACCAACGAGCAAGCCATTCTGCACAACAAGAACACCGGTTGCATCTTGCGAGTTCTTAACCGAACTCGAGATCTTGTCTTCGTTAAAACCCAACGAAACGTTCGTGACAATCACGTAATCGTTGTTTCCTTGATCAATTTGAGCCATGTATAAGTAAAGGGGAAATGTTTTACGTGATATGACCGTACTAACACCAGAAAATGGAGTCTTGGTAGAAACCGAAGTGTTGAACTCAATTGTTTGGTTAATTGTTTCCACATTGCCATTGTTTTCCATGATCATGAAGTTGATGAAGCTAAAATCCTGGGTGAACGAGGTAATGATCTTGCCGTGAGACGATTTGACCCACCCGGTTGAGGAGATTGACCGACTCGTCTTCGTGTTAAACGTTCCGTTCAAGCCTACGAAACTCGTCTTCACAGAGGAGCGAAGCTTTGGGGCTTGGTGATCTAAGAGCATTGCCTCAGTTTTCGGGCTCTTCTCGTCTAGCCAGAGGTGCAAGTTAGCGTCGATGTACCAAACATTGAGCGCATTCGTGACGCCGAATCCAATCTTATGAGTCTTCCCATCTAACAATTTCCCTAAGAATGGAGTGAGCTCAATGTCATATGTTGGAAGATCAAATGATCCGATTCCGGTAATCGGCCTCCATAAAAGAGGATTGAATCCTCCGGTGTATACAACGGTAAAAGGCCAAATGGCGCCAACAAGAATGTCGTCGTCTAATGTGACGAAAACCTCCCTAAAGGGGCCATTTCCTTGGGCGCCCGTTAGATTGTTGGCAGCAATGTAGTCATTAGGAAGATTAGAGTACCAAAACTCATCGTTTTCATGGAAGGAAACGTAAACTTCCAACACAGCCTTGTACACATTAGGTGGGATTTCAATCTCTTTGGTTTTGATGTCGGTTGAGTTCTCGATTTCGAACCATATCCCATCATTCAGTGGCAAATCCCTGGAGATGGGCAGGATCAAATCCGCCCATTTGTGGTGGTTAGGAGCAAGAGTTGGTTTATGATTAGATGGGTAGAAATGAATTGAGATTTCGACATGGTAAATGCCAGTGTAAGTGGTGGTAACGAGATTGCCCAGATACACGGCCAGGGTTTGGTTGGTCATGAGCAGGGAGTAATACCTGGATTATATCAGTATGAGCATCATTTTCAGATATATAATAACACTAGTACCCAGTATTAAATAATCACACGATAATTATTTATGAGGAAAACAATGTTCCAATGTTCTGCTAAGAAAGTGCGGGTACCTTAAAATGATTAAATGATTGTTTTGCTCGTGCAATGTAATATTATATGTACTAACAATGTTAGCTCTTTTTCTCAAAACTACTACTCCGTATCTTCTATGTCTTAAAGTCTTTTTTGGGGGGCTAGAATTCTATGTCTAATAGCTATGTACTACTCCGTATTAGTAGTAGTAATATATATTTGATATTTTGACCAAAAAAAATATACATATAGTTAATATTATGTTTTTTTAATAATATTTGCACATATTCAATAACATTTGGTAAGAAAATAAGTGTAGCACCTTGTGACGTCCTTTTCTACTTTCCAAACAACTCCGTTGGGCCGGGGCTCCGCGGTGCATCCACGGAGGAGCTCAACACCGCCAAGCCAAACACCGAAGATCCGATCAAACTGGCGGCCTTTGCAGGAGGCATGCCACTCGAGGACAACGGTGGAGAGTTCCTCCACCGGACAATCGGTGGGACTCGGAGGAGCATAGGGCGCTAAAACCGGGGGTTTCCCATAGGTGTATCCGAAGTCATGGCGAAGGACAAGGTAGGAGCAAGGCTTCGTTTTGGGGTGGGAGATGGGCTTCGCGACCTCGAAGAAGGTGGTTGGTGTGGCGGCATTGACGGCGGTGTCTGGTGGTATAGGCGGTGGCCGGTGGCGTGGGAGGGCGGTGGTGGGCTGAGGGAAGTGGGGGAGGGAAATGAGGATGAGTATAAGATGCAAAGTGAGAGTGTACATGTTTTTTTTTGTTTTGGGGTTGTTTTTGGAGTGTTTTTGTGATAGTTTTGAATGTGAGATTTGGAGAAGAATATGGCATGGTTCGTAAGGTTGGCTTTGAAGATTTGGATGATAGTGTTATTTGCTTTGTCGGTAAGCTTAAGTGGAGGCCATTTGGATTTTTGTTATTGGAGGGGTTTTAGTATCATTAAGTTGGGCAATTTGGTTGACCCACGCTGACTCGGCTTATCTACTTTTGTAAAGCTCACCTTGAGTGCATCTTTATAGTGCCACTAGAAAGGAAAAAAATGGGGTGACGAGTTTGATTCTAACCTATATATACATACACTATAGTGATACAACTTAAGATTTATTGAAAATCTAGATTATTAACTTCTGAAAAAGGACTAATGCATAAGAGTATAACACAAGGTAAGGTTATGATGAGTAATTTTTAACGTTTGAACTCCACTGAATAAATTGAGATGGAGGTGAAATTAATGAAAAAGGACATAAAAAAAAACGAAGTGGAAGCTACTCTTTATATCAGAGCCAGGTTTCGATCCTGGGACCTGTGGGTTATGGGCCCACCACGCTTCCGCTGCGCCACTCTGATTTGGTGTCTTTTAAGAAGACGTTTCTTAATAATTTCGTTGTAATAAAGCCGTTATTTAATTCTATACAAAATGCCGTATGATATTGATATAATCCGTGCATGCAGCACTTACCAACTTACAGACTAATGGTATCTTAACAAGCATTATTAGGCTACAAAAACAAGCATTCTGTCACATCCGACCCAAAAACATGCATATATTGCAATTTGCAAGAGTATCTTCGGTCTCATAAAAACAATATTATGTGCATATATTTCAATTTGCAAGAGTATCTTCAGTCTCATAAAAACAAGCATTATGTCACATCCGACCAAAAAAACAAGCATTATGTCACAAGAGTATCTTCAAACTCGTACTCAGTATCAAGTATGATGGGCATGGATGAAAAACTGAAACTACTACAAATGGGGTCAATTTATCAATACCCAATCCTACCTAGATTATGTCTTTCGCGGGAATTGCATCAAACATCTAATCCAGATTGTCTAATCCCAAATACATGTATACTTGCCACAATTTGATCAAAATTTCACAGCATCCACACATATTTACATTACCTAAACCACCAACGCCACTCATTGTGAGCAATTTAAAACACAAAAGTAGGCAAAAGTGCAAAGTGCAGAAGGAAGCCAACTGTGTAATATGTACTTCTTCGTCTCAATCTCAAATGGCTTCATTCTTATAGCCTCAAGTTTCCTGAATACTACATACAAATGACTCCAAGATGCAGAGAATTCTCCTACATTACACCAAATTTCCCTTGTTTGTCCTGCCCGACATCCCCATCGAGCATCGCATGTCGCATAAGCACAATCTCCTTCACCAGATTCGTGTACGTGAACGGCCTAACTGCAGCTCTTAAAAACAGCTCAGGTGGAATCCTACTCTTCTTGATTCTCTTTCTCCATGGACCATACCCGAGCCGCTTCCACTCATCTTGACTCACCTTTGCTCTTTTCCCCCTCAATGCAGTTTCATCGCCAACCTCCTCGTCCTTCTTCCCTCCTCCATTTCCTTCTAATGGCTCTTCTTCCAATCCCTTCATTTGCTTCTCATAAAACTTATTACTTCTTTCCATACTCTTCCTCACAAAATCCTCCATTGCCCGGTTGCTGCTCAATGCCTTGTTGAACTCTTTCTCCCAGTATCCCTCGTCTTCCTCTGGATCAAGATCCTCTTCCTCATCATCATCCCGATCCTCTTCCTCGTTATCCAGTTCATCTTCCTCCTCTCCTTTTACGTCAATAACTGTACCATCATCATCATCATCCTCATTGCCGTCGTCCTCACCATTGTCCTCAACCCAATCTGTAAACTCCTTCTCACCCGAACTTGTAGTTCTGAATCCGCCTCCTTCTTCCTCATCATCATCCGGAGCATCACAGCCCAACTCCATTTCCTCCAATTTAGCCTTCCATTCCTTAGTGTAAGGATGCAGTAACTGCACTGGATGGTTCATCAACACAAACCCTAACAACTTGGATTTCTTCTCATCACTCAGCTTTTCATACGCCTTGACAACATCATCCACAAACGACTTCGGGTTCACCCTTGCAATCTTACACAACCCGCCAAAGTAAGTGCAGTGCTCAATCCTCCCATCATCATTCTCCAACTCAAACAGAAACTCGTTCTCCGTCTCCGGATCGAGGAACGGCATTATGGCCTTAAAGAACTCGTCTTGAGGCTCAAACCTACACTGATAAACAGGCCTCTTAACATAGATAGTGTCAGGCCTCATCCAAGCTGCACATTTCGTGATCTGTGACCTAGTCAGATTCCCCAACCTACCCATCAAGCTCCACTTATCAAGCCTTTGGCTACCGGCCTCGAGCACAACCTCAGCCACCAACGTCCACTGATCCCATGGCAGATCAGACACCTTCCACCTCGGGTGCCTAACAAACACCCAGAAGAACCGAAAACCGGCCTCCTTGTTCATCGAATCGACCCTCTTCCCGAAATCAACAGCCATTTCATGCTGGTCGATCTCGTCGAACTCCTCATGGTCTCTCACCTCACCATACAAGGACACACACTCATCCGAAAGCCGGCCTCGAACGGGCTCGCCTACAACGACTCCCCGCCACGAGTAAGGCCCGAATTCGCCGTACTTGTACCAGTCATAAGGGTGCTTGAGGTTAGGGTCGTCCTTATCCATGAACCTAACCATCCTATCATACCCTAGCCCCATCATCTGAAGCTCCTCCTCGGTGAATTTATCAGCCATGTACTTGTGGGGGTTTTTGAGGCGGTAGAAGAAGCTTTCGGCCAGCTTCTGGGATCTTCTGCGCGCGTTCTGCTTGGCCTCCCTCCGGAGCTCGGCCCCGCCCTCAATCCGACCGCCGGAGGAGGGTTTCTTGCTCCGGCCGGCGGAGGGCGGCGGCGGAAGGCGGCGTGTTGTGGTGGGATTTGGTCGCGGGGAAACGGGGATTAAGGGGGTTTGAGAATTGGAGAAGGCGCAGCAATGGGGGGTTAGCGTTTTGGGCCGTTTCGGAATGGAAGTGAGAGGGGGGAATCTGCGGAGAGGGGAATTCGAGGGTTTGGGGAAGAGAGGCCATTTGGGTTCAGAAAGAGGGATAGGGTTTAGGGTTTTAGAGAAACAGAGCATCGTCCGAACTCCGTCTGATTCTGGTGGGAAGTGGGGGAGAATGAAAGTGAAATGTTTCCAAGGATCGCAGAAGAAGGTGAGGATAAAGAATTGGATGCGCTATTGGGCCTGTGGGCCGGTTTTTATGATAAAAAGAATACCGTTATTTTTAAGCCCAATTAAAAATTTCAAATTTTACCTTTCAACAAAGAAAATTAGATAAACATATTTGATATATTTTAGGATTTTTTTTTTTTTACATATAGAGCTTTGATATATAATATCTGAAATAAGAGTACACATATGCGATAACTTTACTACAATTGATCATATACATGTTCTAGATTTATAGGTTAAAACTCAAAACACGTTAATGGACTAAAACTTTTTAGTATCTGAAATCTGAAACTGCATACATAGTAACTTTCCTAATATACAAATTCACACTCTTTTATGGAGTATTGTCTAATCTATTACAATATATGCTACCAAAAACAAATCTATTTCAGTACAATATAGTCTACCAAAAAAAATCTATTACATTAACATTATCACCTATTTTTGTTAAAATAATACATTACACTTATTTTTTTCCTACCATATTAAAATCCCCGCAAAAATATATCTATCTATTTTTATTTATCTATCTATCAATCCACCAATTATCATATGCTAAATCAATGGAAATATCTATCACCTATCAATCCACCAATTATAATATTACTACTATAAATCTACCAATAAACAAATTTACGTGATATCTTTTTAACCTAAATATATTCATGGCAATACGTCTATAATATATTGACAGATAGACAAAGTATATTATAAATTGCAATCACGTAAGATAAAATTAATTTTATAATTCACCCACATACCGGTCCTAATTCCTAAACTAGTTCTAATCAATTAAATACAACGTTATCTATCTATCGATCAAAAAACAAACAAAACGAAAAACAAATACTTGGCTTTTTTGGTAAAGGATACAAACAAACAACCCAGGAATCTTTTCAGCAAAAAAGTGTTTGTACTTTGTACTTTGTACTTTCAATGGCATTGGATAAAAGTTGCAAGGAGCCAAATCAGAAAACCTTGGAAGCTACAACAATGGCGAAGAAGAGAAGTTTCAAAAGGACAAAGAGAGCAAAGCCTATTGTGAATTTTGTAGAGTTGCTTCCAAGTGATATGATTGCAGAAGTGATTTCGAAAGTTGCCTCTTCTTCGGTGACCGATTTTTTTAATTGCAAACTCAGGTAATTAATTAAATTAAGTGTTCTTGTCTCTTGTTAAATTTTGGTTTAGATTGTATTGGCTCACACTAGACCTGTCAAAAGCTGACCCGACCCGTAAACCCGACCCGACCCGATCCGAAATTTCTAGGGTTTCAACCCGAAAATTTGAACCCGAAACCCAGTTTCAACCCGAACCCGATAAACCCGAAAAATTAGGGTTAGGGTCAGGGTCAAACCCGCTGGGTCAAGAAATCTATAAGGCGGTAAACTTATTTTAGAATACACTCTATTATAATGAAATGACGGAATGATGGGTAATTGTGCACCCAAAGATTTTAATTATGTTACAACATATAAAATTTATTTTATAAAATTATGATAAATTTTATTATTAAAATATTTAAAAATAATATTTTGTTATTATATTTTATTATTTAAATAATATTTTATTTAATTTTAGTCAAAAAATTGATACTCTTGACCCGTTGGGTTGACCCGACCCGACCCGAAAACCCGAAACGACCCGACCCAGTTTGAACCGTAACCCGATTGACCCGAACCCGAACCCGAAACGACCCGACGTCCCGAACCCGCCCGACCCGACCCGATTGACAAGTCTAGCTCACACTATTAAAAACATTGCTAAGAATATTGTAACAATACGATTTCAATTAGTTGATTTTTGTTGTTGTTCAACAAGGTTTAACAAATTTTTAGGTTCGTTCATGATTGTGTACTTACATAACAGCTACAATGATTTATTCAAAGCCTAGTTTAGAATTGTATAACATAGTTTGTAATTGCTATTAGTGTTTAACACTATCCTATATAAGGTTCTATCCTAATTAGTGAATTTGTTTGCCATATTTTACGATCAATCTTCTATGGAGTCTACTCAAAGTATGTAGGTTGTGATCAAGTTTTTAAATACCAATAGGATTTTTTTTTTATTTGTCTTAGCTAGTGATCAATTGATCGGTTCGATCGATTGGTGTCTTTAATGAGTATGAACGACTAAAAGTGCAAGAATATTCAGTTTTTCACGACAAGAATAAGAAGAATATAATTATTTTTCCTCTACTATCTAAAAGGGCCTATATCATTTTGTCTTCCGACTAGAATCAGTTTTAGGTAAGTTTGGCATGGCTAACGATCGTACTTTTGATTCTACTATACAACTCATATATTGTTGGAACTTTTGCATGTTCTAGGTCGGGCTCATTTCAATCTTGTGAAATTTTATTCTCTTCTCTTAGTGTTTTTCCTTGTGAAATCTTATTAGCATACTTTGTGAAATCTTCAATGCATATGCTTTTGGGATTAGTTATTTATTAATGACATGAATTGTTGGAGTTAGTTGCAAGACGTTGGACCGAATTGGGAAGGAGAAGTATGTGATTCGACAAGTCGGGATCGAAGAATTCGATATCTCGCGCCTCAGAAGTCGCCACAAAAATGATGCCTTTGCCTACTCACGACTATGTGCCGATTGTGGTAATCCCGGAGCGTTATTCCAACAAGGAATGGTAACTCACTAAACTCCTTATGTATATCCTCTATTTTAAGATAGTTTTGTTTGAATACTAGCTAGTTTAATTTGATCTTATTGTCTTGTGTTAACAGAGACAGTACTTTAGTGACATGAAGCTACAAGAAGGGATTGAAAGCTTGGATAGGGCAGCAAACTCAGGGCACAAGACGGCGGCTTATGTGTTGGGTCTTATTTTATTATGTTGCGGTTCCGTGGATGATGAGAAGCACAAGGGCATGAAACTCATCAATGGCCTCAAGGCTTGCATTGGAAAAGGGATTGTCGAATGTCGAATTAGGATAAGAAAGTTTCTTAGCAACCTGTGGCTGCACAATGAGCTTGTTCGTGGGTGCAAACCGATTAGCTTTCCTAAGGAGGGACAGGAAGGGCATGATCGGTGTCGAAGAAGGTGTCCCTGGACGGCGGATGCGTATCTTTTGGAAGATGAGGACGATGCGCTCTTCTGTGAGGCTTGTACGTGCGAATTTGAATCCAAGTTCTTTTGTTGGTTGCTCTCTAGATAGATACTTGCGTTGATGAGAAAGTATACTAATTCAAAGACATTATATATATGAAGACCTGCATATGTTTATAGAAGCCTTTTCCTTGTGAAGATAACTTCAATGTTGGATGATATGAATGATACAGAGGAAACAAAATCTATAAGATCAATTAAGCTATCACAAGTCAGCCTTAAACAGCTAAAACTTATAAGAAACTACAACAAGAGACAGAGATATATATTTTAGTCACTTCAAAAAAGAGCAGGGAAGATATAATTGCAAGAAATAAATTAATGTCAACAAGATGCTTAGCCCCAACCGCAAGGTTGGAGTCGTTCGGTGCAATCAAATCGCGAAAACCTTCCTCCCATGCAACCTTGAGGCCGTTATGGATGTCCCATAACCCCCGCTCTCGGAGCCGTACATTGGTCAATATGGTGGACGAAAACACCAACCCACTTTCCAAAGGAGTATGTAAAGACCCCACCTACATTAGCCTTGCCATTGGAAAGCCTGAGATAATATGATTTTGCAGCACAGGACCCTTATGGTTTTTCTGTTTGTTATGCAGTTGAATAGTTGATCAATGAAAAGCATCAGATAACACATGAGTATGAATCTGGGAAGGCAATTCCTAATCAGCAGATCGATCTTAGGCAAATTGGAAAGAGCTCTTCAAGTTGCGGGGAAAGAAATGATTTGCTCAAATTTGGGACTTTTACTTGTCATTCTACTTGCTGAATGTGTCCTTTCTGGCTTGTTGGTTATATAAAAAGTGTACTTGTGGACAATATGGCTACTACTTTTCAACGGGAGTCTTTCGATCTTTGTTGGTTCCTTTTCTAATCCTTGTGAACGTGCTACTTTTCTGTGCACCTTGTAAAGGCTCTTTTGTGCGATTCGGTGCTTTTCACCGTAATTTTGGCCGAATTGATTATTGACCTTTTCAATCATCTACAATCAGAGTGATGCTATATGAGTGGAGGCTAGAATAACGTCACATGCTATAGGAGTGAAGTTGGAATAATGTCACGTTTCCATATTGGATAAGGTAGTAGTGCAAAGAGGAGGTTCATTGTATGATCCAGAATGCTGTTAATCATACCGTGGACAAGCAAAGATTTACAAATAAATCGCTTAACAAATCAAAGAAGAGAATAAAAGCAAAGATAAAGATGGGAAAGGAGCGACATGAAGGGACAAACTAAGCATAATGTTTATTGAAAACTGAAGATTTCAGACTATACCCAGGTTGTGGAAACATGACACTATTTCCTTCTAACTACTCACAAGCAAGTTTCGTTCCAAAGCTCGTGACGCAGATTGCAAAAGCATGGAAAGCCGAAAGAGGCTGTCTATAATCCATGGTGAACGTGTCGTCTGCTACCTTGCCAAACTGCAGAAGGACATCATCATCCCCTTCCGCACCAGTCTGGCTCGGGTCCGCTGCTCCAATGAGCTGAAAGTTCTTCACAGAAGCAACCGTCACCCGTCCATGGAAGTTCAAGCACCAGCACTGCAAGTTTTCGTGCCACCTCGGGGCTTTGTTCCTCAGAATTGTGGATCCCGAGGAGGCGGGATCAGATTTGTTCGTTGGTTGGTCTAGATTGGGGTGATTGATGGAGCACACCATTCTTCTGGGTCCTCTCGATTTCATGAGGTTGAATTTGTAAGACACTTTTCCTACTTCAAAGTTCCCAGCTGGGACTTGAGGGCTTATTTGTTTGCTTGCAAATCGTCGGGTTGAATAGCTGCTAGAGGGCTTTGCTCCATTGTATGGTGGCTCGCTGTCGTATAATGTGAAGTTTGTTCCAAGGAAATCCGATCTGCAAGTCATAAGATTTTTTTGAATTAGATTACTTGGCATCCCCTCTTATCTATTTATGAATATGATATTTTTTATTAAATTTGAAAACGAATAGGCCAATGAAGTTGTGCGAGTACACAAACAATCAATATGCTTTCTTCTTTTTATACACCACAATTAGCACATTTAGGGTCCATGTAACTATGCTCACATGACATAGTGGTAAGCAATAAGGTCAGAATGCTTCAAATTTGGAAGTTACCATTTATGAGCATGAAAACAATGGGAAAATAGAAGCTAATTGAAAAAGAAAGAAGAGACAAATCATACCGTAGCTTTCCTACATAAGCATGACTTCCTTGAGAGATATCATCAGCGTCAAGAGAAAGTATGTACTCTGTATGTGGACCATTCCTACATCTCCGTGCAGCTAAGAGAAATTTCCCCTTATCTGAGAATGCTGAGTAAAATAGGATGCAAGCCAGATCAGTAAATACAGCAAATGTAATAAGAAGATGATGTTGCAGAGACCAAAGTTGCAATTCTCTGGCCTAAACGACCTATAATAAGGGAACAACCTAAGAAGAGGATTGAAAATAGAGAACCACTGTACATACATGATGGAGAAACCGAGAGATAGAGATAGAATGTAGAGTTCTTCTTGTCACGTTTGATAAGGCATTGAAGCGGGAAGTCACCTGGCCCAGGCTGCATGACAAAAGACAATTACATAATGAGACTAGTGTGTTTAAACATCATTTTCTTTCTTTACTTGTTATGGATGAAATATTCATCAAAAACAAAATGAAGATCATTAAACCAGATTAATAGTAACTCAGTATCTGTACAAACGGACTGGTCCAATCAAGTATGCAATTGATACAGTACTACAGCTCATCCCA
The DNA here is from genome assembly GCA_934048045.1 of Polygonum aviculare. Taxonomy (NCBI): domain Eukaryota; kingdom Viridiplantae; phylum Streptophyta; class Magnoliopsida; order Caryophyllales; family Polygonaceae; genus Polygonum; species Polygonum aviculare. Next base: position 18,790,338 of record OW204025.1, on the reverse strand, counting down.
TTAATGACTGAATACATGATTAAAAATTCATTCCTCATTTGGAAATAACTTTGCGAATTAATGTTTCCATAACAAGGAAAAAAATAACCAAGAGAATTGTGGAATCTTTCTTCTTTCAGAAACTATACTAATCATCTCCTAAGATTTGCAAGTAACCCTGATTTTATGTGCAAGTTTGCCTTTACTGGCTTGCTTTAAGCCAGCTACAAACCTGCACCAACCAACAAGACTCTTGAGTCTGAACTGCATTTACTTCTAGTCTGTACTAGCACACTGACTTATACTTAAGTGTCAAAGCTGACAGACTAATCTGATCAGCAACTTACATCAATCACATGCAGCCTACTAAAATTGACTGATTCATAAGCTGAAACAATGCATCTACAACAAGACCTACACGCACAAATCTGAGTAAGAGACCAGTTAAATCAATGCTGACCACAACAAACATTTAAACATAGACCTGGTAGATAAGTGATCAAGAAAATTCCGCAGGTGAACGTCCGCTTCAAGTAATTTCAAAGATCTAACCACATTAGATCACCATAGATCCCAATGACCAGGAATAGCGAAATTATGATCAAATTCCTTCCATATTTGAACCTTGTACTATCATCAATTAGCAGTCCAGTGTGATCAAATCAGGCCTCCACCAACTCACGCTCTCGAGTAACTACCAAGTACCTCCACCAACTCACGCTCTCGAGTGACTACTTAGCCCTTTTTTCTTATTAATAAAACGCTCCCTCGAGGAGCCGGAGAGTGCCGCCTCTCCTTCGACCAAAAAAAAAGAAATTTAGGGCTTGAAAATACATGATCTTTCCCCTTCCTAAGGCATCAGCTCATGAACAAAAAGAAGATTCAATCCTAACAACCGACATCTAAGACCAAGCAGCCTATACACACAATTTTTGAAAAGCTTAATTCCTTGATGTAAAGTCAAAGAGAAAAAGGGCTCAATAATTGAAACCAAGCTCCCATTGACAAATGAGATTACTAAATTGGGACAGAAAGTGACATTACCTGCTTAAGGCAAGAAGGGAAAGTGATGATTCCGGTGGAGCGCGGAGACTTGACGATTTCCCGGACAACATCCCTCCATTTCCGGCAAACGCAGCCAAAGGCCACCACGTTCCGCCGATTCGGCCACTTGTCGTCGCCGGCTTCAACTCGGAATACGATTTCCGCCAAGATCTCCGGCAGCAGGCCAGCCCACCGATCCGAGCCGGATTCGCCGTCTAGGTTTTCGTTCTCGCCGCCGGCGACGGTAGGGTTTACGGTTCGGAAGTCCTTGAGGGATTTGGAGAGGGAGAAGCAGCGGATTGAGGATGAGCGGCGGGAGAAGAAGGAGCGGGAGAGAGACATCGGAGGTGGCCGGCGACCATGGAAGGGAGGGGGAGATCGCGGAGGAGTCGGAGATGGCGGTTTTCGGTGGCCGGAGAGATTGGGGAAGAGAGAGAGAGAGTACTGAAATTCGGTGGGTGGGAATTGGGAAACGAGACGAGAAATGAAAGCTTGATAGGTAGCCAGCGGGTTTTTCGTGGGGAAACTCTAGTTTTATTGAATTTGGTTAGATTTACGTGGTATTTAATTTTCAGATATTATTTTAAAATAATTACGTGTGCATTTATTGTTTTATTAAAAAACAATCTTAGCTGATTAATCCGTAGAAACCCAACAACTCCACGTAAATTTATTTATTTTTAAAAGTAACGTCTCACTCCTAAATCTCACAGACAGTCGTACACTTTTCCTTAAACCACACAGATTAAAAGATCAATCAATTTGATTCAGTTGTTTACCCAATACTCGATCTTATTTGGATCCAAACTCAATACTCGGTTTAGAACTATTTCGACTCACTGATTTAGGCAAGACTGAAAAAAGCTATTCACACGCCTTCATTATCGCAACATACTTTAATAAAGTGCATTTCTTTGCAAACTAAAAGGGAGAGGTGCTTTTCTTTTTTTTGATCGGAAGACTTGATTAACATCTTTTGTATGAACTTAATTTGTGAAAGAAAAGTAAGCCGACAATGTAAAGATGAGATGGCTGATCATGAGTCTGAATTCATATATCCCCGACTTATATCAATAAAAAACTATTACATGAAAGTATAATACAGTATCTTATTTGAATCTTTCTCGGAATCAATCCAATCCAATCTTTCAAAAAAATAAATGACCTTTTCAAAAAAAGTGGAGGAAATGGATCAATGATGAATTCTGAACTGGCATCTGGCAATGGCGCCATCCCCCAGCTGTAGAATATAATCTCGGTTCAGGTACAGAAAAAAAAAGGAAAAAAAAAGAAAAGAAAAGTGATCGACCAATTGAGTATAGTGGCAGCTACATAGTACACTACAATAATACACTATAAAGCGGACCTAAGTCTGTGTTAAAATTTGCGTCATATCATTAAATCTGAATAAAATAATAAATTTATTTTTTTATATTATATTTTCTAAAAATAACTCATACATCCACTTAATATTTTATCCAGTTTTCTTAAATCAATTTGATATTTTACCATTTTTAAATATCTTAAGATTTTTAGGGTCCGGATCCGGTAGTAATAGGTCTTAGGGTAGGAAATAGGAATAAATAAGAGCCTTTGGATAAGGACTCAAGAAAAAGAAGGAAAAAAAACGGCATGGGCGAATTTTTCCCGTATTTTTCGGAAAACACGGATTACATCGCGCGCCCAAACTTTGTTCAACTCTAAGGCCAATTTGTTCATCCATATGTGTTCAACTCTATTGTCTATTTGTTCAACTCTATGTTCAATTTGTGCATCCATGTCAGATTTTATAGCAATCGAAGTTCGTATAATTTGTTTCGCTTTGACAATTTATTCACCTTTATGGTTAATTTGTTCATCAATATTTGTTCAACTCTATTGTCAATTTGTTCAACTCTATTGTCAATTTGTTCATTAATATTTGTTCAACTCTATTGTCAATTTGTTCAACTCTATGGTCAATTTGTCATCAATATTTATTTAACTCTATTGTCAATTTGTTCAACTCTATGGTCAATTTGTTCATCCATATTTGTTCAACTCTATTGTCAATTTGTTCAACTCTATGGTCAATTTGTTCATCCATATTTGTTCAACTCTATTGCCAATTTGTTCAACTCTATGGTCAATTTATTCAACTCTATGGTCAATTTGTTCATCAATATTTGTTCAACTCTATTGCTAATTTGTTCACCTCTATGTAGGGCTGGGCACCGGTCCAGGACCGGACCGGACCGGACCGGGACCGGACCGGACCGGGACCGGGAACTTGAAAAGCTGTGGACCGGGGACCGGACCGGGAAAATCCGGTCTGGTCCGGTCCCGGTCCCGGTCCGGTCCTGGACCGGATAGGACCGGATTGGACCGGGAACTCCCATTTTTAAAAAAAATATTTTTTTAAAAAATAAAATATACTTTTTATATATAAAAAATTATAATATAATTAAAGAAATCACATATAATTAATGAAAAACAAAATATTATTAAGTATATAATATAAATATAAAGCTTAAATATTAAAAATTAACTATATAGTATTAAAATTAACACAATTCATATAATTTTTTTTTAAATTCCCGGTCCGGACCGGGACCGGACCGGACCGGGACCGGGACCGGGAACTCCCATTTTTGTGGACCGGGGACCGGACCGGGAACCTCCCGGTCCGGTCCCGGTCCATGCCGGTCCGGTCCGGTCCGGTCCAAAAATCCGGTCCGGACCGGATTTTGCCCACCCCTACCTCTATGGTCAATTTGTTTATGTATATTTGTTCAACTCTATTGCGATTTTGTTCAACTCTATAGTCAATTTATTAAACTCTATGGTCAATTTGTGCATCAATATTTGTTCAATTCTATTGCCAATTTGTTCAATTCTATGGTCAATTTGGTCATTCATATTTGTTCAACTTTATGGTCAATTTGTTCAACTTTATGGTCAATTTGTTCATCCATATTTTGGCGTGACCCTTCCTTTCTCCCCCCAAAAGCAAACACAAGAAGAACATCGAATATTTGATTGCTAATGTAAATCAAGAATCAAGGGGCCAATAAACCAATCAGTTAGTGAGCAATCACTAATCCAATATTGACAATTTGACATACACACATATCAACGGTTGGGGATTTACAAATTATATAAGTGAAAGTCAAACAACCTGCCAGATTTTCACCCAAAAATATTTCAGTATCAAGGAGTTTGGAATTCAGACATTTACAAAGAAACAAGCTCAAACCTATATTACAAGTGAGAATATAAAACATACAAAGAAGAAAAGAACACCAAAACTTCATAGGCATATTCACATAATGACATTCACAAGGGTTGCGAATGGTTTTTGGGCTTCAACAAGTTTAATTTTCCCACTTCTAACATTTAACTAACATTGATGATGACCATTCATGGCTTCACCACTCTAAAAACGTACAAGAACAGCCCACAAATACCGAGGCCTTTTGCTGATTGTTGCCCATGAAGATGAGATAATAAGCTTGAGTTTGGCATTTAATGATAAACTCTGATTCATCTCTTTCACTCCACACCTTCAACCTTTTCACAATAATTTGCAAATTCAGCTCTATGGTGTTATGAAACATTGAGTAAGGGACTTCAATCAACCGATTCTCCTATATGAATCGGTGATGAGTGCTAACTTCATCATAAGCCACAGTATAATTAGAACTACTGACATTCTGATATCGGATGTACAAATGCATGAATCCTATTTGTACAAATGCACATATTTTCACTAACAAAGAGTTGCAATTTGGTATTCTGATATCGGATGGTTTCTACGATCAATAGTTTAAAATTAAACCCTAGACATGGAGTAGCTTGTCAAAAGTCTGAATGCATTGACCTAATTCAATGTGTTAGCCAACTCAAATCAACAAAAAGTAAAGTCAAAATCGGTCAATTGATGGTGCTAGTACAAACATGAACATCGGAAATTCAGCGATTACAGATCAAAATCAAACTTGCCCCAGCTAATCAACTTGCACTCTTCAATCTCAATCACCGATCCAAACACAAAACTCGAGCCAAAATCCCTAGATTTTAGCCGATCATATAGTAAAGCATAAAATCTGACATGCAAAATCTTGCTTTGTAAACAAATCAACACAACTCAGGAGAAGAGAAAACGGATAGAAGAAACAAACGAGTTACCTTGCGTAGGTTTAGCGGAGTTGAGCGTACAAAGTGTAGATCTAGAGAGCATCGCCGGAGACGGAGGATGAATGCCGGAGCAGTTGTGGCGAGGTCTGTTGCCAGCCGGTTTCTCGAACCTCCCGCAAGCTTCGCCTTTCTCCTCCTCCTCCCCAGCCTTCTCCTTCTAGAACGTTCCCTTCCTGCGACGAATAGCGCCGCCGCTCTCATAGCTCCTTCGCCCCGGCCGAACGGACCTTCGTCGCCTCCGCCGCCGAAGAAATCGTCCTCCTTGCTCCCGCCGGCGGAAAACCGATCCGGACTGCAATTGGTGGCCGGAATTGACAAATTGGACATATTGACGAGCCTGGGAGGACCGAGATGCTCTCCGATCCGGCCAGCCGAGCGATCTATGACCTCACGCTCAGGCGAACGGCGAACGGCGAGAATTAGGGCAAAGATGCGGCGCATCGGAGGAGGGAAGAAGTCAGAGGGAGAGGGAGGCCGAATGGACGGAGGAGGCCAAGGAGTGGAAGAAGAAGGCAGCGGAGGCAGCGTCTCGGCCGGATCTTGGATCTCTCGTTCTCACTCTGGATCTTGAAACAGAAGAAGAAGCAGATTGACTTCGTCTGGCTTTTCCTGAGACTTCTCTCACACGCCTAATCTTTTTTGGTCTTCTTTAATTAAAATTCATATTGACCGTAGATCGTCTGTAATCTAACGGGTGAGAAGCATTTCTATTTCTCACCCTAAGATCCCTTCTTACATGAGTCTTTCTCTTTTCCTAATATGACTTTGTAAACATTATATCTTATATGAATAAAAAAATCAAGCTATTTATTTGATATCTTAATAGTTTTTCCTTATTAATTAGTATAAGTTTTTGTCATTATTAAATCTTGAAGAATAGTAAAAACCTTTCACATATATCAATAGTATATTAAGTAATAATATAAATACGAAAAATTGAATAGAATTATTTTAAAATGACATTGTTTTAATAGAAGTACATATATAGGTCGATATATAGGTTCGGACTCCGATCTATCGGTTTTGGATTATAAATACTTGAGTTAAAAGGGGATTCATATCAAAATTCGATCTCGAATAAATTAGTTCGGATTTATATATATATTACCCGTATATTACGGGCTTTGTACTAGTTTACAGTAAATAAGAAGCCAAGTTAGTGAAATTACTACACTACAACTTCAAATTCTAATAAGTAAGGTGTACTGATCTTAATAGTATCTTCTTCTAAGTACGTATATCCGAGTATATTTACATTTTAAAGAGTTTCTACCTCTTGTTCTTTAAAATGGAGATTATAAAATCACATTCTTTAAGAAAAAAAAAAATAGATTAACTACAATAGTTTCTCCATAATATGGTATTGTATTAATTATTTCAATTGTAGATACATAAATCATTTTTTTAAATATCATAAAATTTAATTTGACCAATTACAAGTTGTCACTTGCCACGTATAACACTACATTTAATTCCTTCTTCAAATACATTTAATACATTTGGACATTTTCCTAAATATAGAGAGTGCACGCCACTTTTCTTCATCCATCTCCATTTTAGAGAATGAGATACAAAAATCTCCAAAAATACAAGTTTCAATGTGTATAGATAATCTCGTACAGTTACTCGGTATGATTAAACCGGGTAGATTCGCCAAATATACAAAGATACTCCCTCCGTTCAAAATAATTTATCGTTTAAGCCTGATCCTCTTGTTCAATAATATTTGTCATTTAACATATTTTACCCCAAATTTTCCAATATTATCCTCATTGATTAAAAACAATTACATAAATATATACTAAAAGAAAAAAGATCTTCTAAAGATTGAGGATAGTTTAGAAAAATTGTAACACCCCTATTTTGAAACCATGGGTATTACATGTCAGTGACCTCGGATTTTCCCATCCAAAGTCACCCAAGGCGATAGGTAACATAACTCGATTCATAAAAATGAAATGTTGAACTTAAATTACATCAAAAGTGATCAACGTTTGATACATGACTAGAAACCAATGATCAATGATACAAAGTATCACTGTTTGAGTGAAGAAGACATACAAATCATTTTGCAGCGGAAATATAATGACGGTTAAAAGATTCTTCACAAAAACAAAATAGGAACCTCCAAAATAACTTGAAATCTCTTGAAAATCTTCCTTCCTTCAAATCTTCGAGTCTTCGTCTTTAATTTGCTACGGCCCTGCCCTTGCTACCTGATATTTCCATAAAAGCAAGAAATACCAGCCGACCAAATGTCGGGAAGAAAAGAAAGTGGTATTAGTCTAACGCGAGACTAAGCAAGTGGTAGAATGTGACTAGGTTCTTAAAAGGCCAAGTTTGTCGGTATCAAAGTCCAAAGGGAACTGAGCGATGCACGACAATTCGGGTTCTTTTGAGATGAGAGTGTGATATAATTTAGAGGATGAGGCTTCATTCGGATATAACTCAGATAAAAGGGGCGAATCCGAAGGGAGGTGAATAACGAGCTTTCTTGTGAGAATAGGAAATCACAAGGAGGTGATTCCTAGGAACGAAAGGTGATTAAGGATTTTTGTTGGGAACTTATTAATGCACATCATGGTTTAGTAAAAACAGTTCAACTTCAATAGTACACTTTATTTTAACGATTTCGGATGTGGCAACTCATAAGAGTCAAGGGCCACCCGAGGAATATCCATTTCAACGATTCAATTAACAATTTTTGTATGCGGCGACCCCTTTGAATGAGCCTAGAGCCACATAGTTGAGGAATATTCATTCCAGCAATTCATTTAAAGATTTTTATATGCGGCGACCCCTTGAATGAGCCTAGAGCCACATAGTTGAGGAATATTCATTCCAACAATTCATTTAAAGATTTTTATATGCGGCGACCCCTTGAATGAGCCTAGAGCCACATAGTTGAGCACCTAGCTAGGGTGCTATCACCCCTCTGAGCGGTAGAGCGGGCAGAGTCATGACCCAGTATTAGGGTATAGGTACATCCTAATACATCTTTTTGAGAGGTGTAGCAGAGACGAGTCTCTCACCCCTAATCCCTATTCTAGTCCATAACAAAGTCTCGAAAAGAGACTTGAAACAATCAGAGGCCACAATCATCGGTCCTAAGTCCATGGGCTAGCGCAGTGCAATAATATAACTAACAATGGGGTCGTTATTTCTAAACAGAAAATAACCCTATGTTCATTTTTATAGCAAACAAGGTGTTCCCAACAATTATATGGATATTAACGGAATGGAAGGAAATTCACGTTTAATCATAATGAGCAAGAGAACCATCCACTTGCCTTTGATTTCCGAGAGTTAAGTCTTTATGAAGACGGAGTCTGAGAACGAGCTCTCCTAGAAGCGCGACCTAATCCGAGGCACGGGAATGATAACGAAATAAATTAATATTTAATTTATTTCTTGGTCTAGGAACTTCTCGAATTATTTGTTTATAAATCTAAGCTTTCGGCTTATTAACATGTTAGAAGCGAGTTAGGATTTTTGTAAAATCATCGGTTTACGAGTACTCGCCGTATAATTTCTATAAAAACATTTCTCGAAGGAATTAATTTAACACTTGATTTAAATTCATAAACTCCAATTAAATTAATAAAACTATTATATTAAATTATATTATTTATTTCTTAGATTAATTCCTCAATTAAAATCACTTTCGAAATAAAATAAGTGGTTAATTAATTTTCAGGAAAAGAGCATTACAGTGGTGACGAAGGGTTTTCGGGCGGCAATTGTGGAGTCGTCCGGCGGCGGATCTGGGCCAACGTTGCGACAGTTGGTAGAGGGTGTTGCGCCCTTCCAACTGTTGGCAACAAACCTCCGGTTGGTGGCTGGACGGCGGCAAACAAATGGTCCAAAGTAGGCTCCCCGGCCAACTGTTTTACCGGTGGTCCTTGACCTTTAAACCAGCGAGAGCGACTTCGATGGAGGATTTCGGCTTGGATACTTATCGGTTTTAAGCGAGTGATGGATCATTGGAAAGGTCTTGAAGTCTAGTTTATTGTGGTTTAAACGGATCGAGAAATGGATGAGTAACGAAGACGAAAACCGCGTTTTACAGAGGGGCTGTAAGACTGGATTTTCTGGGCATGTTTTCGATCGAATGAAAATGAATTGGGCAAGTTTTGGGACAGGATTGGGGTGGTTTTCGGGGCTGGAAGAAAAGGAAACGAAGGCTGATAATGGATTTGAAGAGGGTGATGAAATGAGTTGAGGAACACTCCAATTTGTAGACAGCTTCACCAATGTCATACGCAAAGACGTTTCTTGGGCAGAGCTTGAATGAAGTGAGGGTTGTCTGTATCCCTCCTTCCAAATCTGCAGAGTTCCACCATAGTTACAAGCAAGGGGGGAAACGCAGGATGGCAGGGAGATCATTAATGGAGGTTGACCGGATTTCACGCTGTATAAGTCCGTCCATCTTGCGGATATGACCGGAGAAAGGAACCGGGATTTTCGCCGGTCAAAATTGGTCCAAGGGGTTATTTGGGTTTAATTAAACGCGTCTCATTAATACGACAAGAAGGTTTCGTTGCTCAATTGGCAAGGGAAGTATAAGGAAGGAAAGGGACCGAGAGGTTGGGGTCTGAAATCCCACTTGTCCCCCATTTTTATTTTTGGGTTGGGGTTTACTTATTTAAAAGCCCACCCAATTATTTTATTTATTATTTAACTATTAATTTCTTTTCTCTTTAATTAAATTTCTTTTTCTTAATTCCCTCTCCTTACATTTTTATATAATTTATTTCATAAGGAATAATTTAATATGGGAGACTCGTTTTTTCCATAATTGAATTTCAACGAGTTTTAACCTTAATTGAGCGAGGAATGTACTATTGACGGTACTTTGTTCGTTGTACGCATAAAGGTTTTGAGAAAATTGTATTTCCCTCATTTATAAAATTAGCGGTTATTACAAAAATCATATGGTTTCTTAATTTTAGAGACAAATCCTAAAACGACAAACGAATGTAGTACTCCCTCCATCTCCGAAAGTTTGTCCGCCTTTTCTTTTTTGACGTTTCAATAAGATTGTCCATCTCTCAATCTTTCCATTTACATCCATTTTATCTTACAATAATACCCCTAGTCAATTTCAAATATTACCTCCACTATCCAACTGTCCCATTAACTTTATCACTTTTCTCTACAAAAATTAAAAAATACCCTCTACTAATATCACATATTACCCCCACTATCCAACTTTCACATCAACTTTATCACTTTTTTCTCTACACAAATACAAAAATACCCTTATCCCCTTTCAATATTACCCAAACTAGGTTAACCTATCGTGCCATGCACGACTATTTCACTTAAAAATATTAAAAAAATATATATTTTATAATTAAATGTTTATATGGAAAATATTATATAAGTTTTATTATATGGACATATTTTTTATCTTTTAAAAAAAGTGATATTGTTTTTGAAGTTCTAAGTATAACCCAAAAAATATATATAAGACATACTTTTTTCAGCCATTTATATAGTTTTATAAAACCTGATTATAAGAATATAAATTGATATTTTACTTACAATTAGTATCATATACTAATAACGACTATCATAAATGTAAATATAATTATTTTTTTTATCAACTGATAGATTGATAAAGTTTATAAAAAATTTAATAGAAAATGTCGGAAACCACAAATTTACTTGTATTAAAGAAATAAGTTGAATCCAATATTCATAGATTTTTCTTAATTTGTCTGTGAAAGATTTTTCCCTGTAATGCTTTAAGAATTAATAATTGACCTAAGCTTTTTCATATAAGTAGATAAGAAGAAATTCAATAGGAAAACCTTATATAATGCGAATAATAAAACTTAGTTTTTTCATATATGAGGTAGGGTCAAATTTAATGTGGTGGTTAAAAAATGACCAATTGTATGTTTGTATTAGGAAAATAAGGGGCGTGCTGCGTTTGTATAATTTGAGAAAAATTGTGGGATTATTTCGTAAATAAGTAAAAATTATGAAAACGATGTATGTTATCAAGATATAATCGAAATTATTATTTGGCTAAAAAATCAAATTTGTTATCAAAATGGAAAAAAAATCAAATATAATGGGTAAAAAATGTAGTGGATCATGTAAATATAGAAAATAATTAACTTAAGCTTAAAAATGCTAAATTTATTCAAGTAAATCAAATAATAAAGTAAAAAAATTAGTCTTTCGATTAAAAAATAATTTAAAAGTTTATCTGAAAAATTCTAAATTTAATTAAGTAAAACAAATGTAATTAGTTCATAGTAATTATATTTTGAAAATTCAAGATATATATTAGAATCATGTTTTTCAATTAAGTGATATATTAAAAAAGATAGAATAACTTACCAAAATTCAAAAATTTGAATATATCGTTTACATAAATAGATAATATAATTTTATCAAACTAATTGAAATACCACAAAAAACTATTTTTTAATCAAAAATACGGTGGGTCCAAAATCAACTTTAAAAAATATAAGTGATATATTAAAAAGATAGAATATTTTACCAAAATTAAAAAAAATTATCATATATTTTACATAAATAGATAATAAGAAATATAATTAGATTAATTGAAATAACATAAATAAAAGCTATTTTTATGAAATATGCAGTGGGGCCAGAATCAACGTGATGGCTCGAAAACGGTCGACTTTTATAATATATATTGATGATTACCTTACTTTTTCACTTTTTCTTAAGACAATCTTATGGAGACGGAGGGAGTATTATTTATGATCGGAGTATTATTTATGTGAAAAAGAAGAACTTTCTTCATTTGTCCGCCTAATCCAAAATACGCACTTAGTAAAATAAAAAGTCGTATCTTTCACATCATGTTGCATGTTTGAAATTTCGTTAGACTCTGGCTTTTTGTCCAATAAATTTGATTATTATAATTTGTTGGTGCATGTTGTTTGAACCCGAAGACTTTTTCTTCTTCTGATGTTAGACTATCTGACAATTCGGTGGTAAGTTTCTCGGTAACCAGAAAGGGAAAATCAGACAACGTACAGATGTTTGATGGAGCTTGAAAGTTGAGAATCGATCGACCAAACAAAACAAAGCTAAGAGACGCCATAGACGACCAAGAACTGTTCTGCCTTGGACTTCGGAAGTGGATTCATCACCACAAAACTACCGGTACCCAACAACATTGAGCCAAACAATTAATCAAAGGCCTCTTTTGTTTTTTTCTTCTTAATTTCTTATTGAGCCCTGTTCATTTTTGTTTCTGGCCGGGTAATTAGTTGATGATCGATCTTGAAGACAAAAAGATCGATGGTGAGGTTTGTGTATATGGTGAGCACAATCCCTTATTTCTGCCTGCTCTATGACGTATTCCGCGTGTTCGTCGTCGTCCTTCAAGGCCTCAACTGAGATTGCCTTCTTCATCAATGGCTAAGCTAAGCTTCTGATGGAGCATGAAGATTGTATGGTTCAGTCAGCTGGAAAATGTCAGAGCTATATATGTTGTCTGTACCCATATGACATGTTGTTGGCAGTTGATTAATTTGGAGATGTGAGATTGTAATGCACTTCATTTAATTAATTTGGAAGCTACTCTTTCTCCTCCATCATCAACAACAACAACACACCCATCCCCGTCCTGTTTCCAGATTCCAGCATCCCGGCCTATTCAATTTTCATGCCTTTAAATGCTTGTGCGTAACTGACATTATCAATATGTGATAAAGGTATTTTAGTCGCCTTAATACCTATCAAAGTAATCTGAACAACTCAACTAATGTAGTAGGGAAGTAAGGGTCGATCCCACATAGACTCAGGTTTTCAGTATTTAGTGTTGTATTACTCAGAGTTAGAAAAGGGGGATTTTTGAATATGAATCTAAGAACTAAACTAACTAGACATGCAAAACTAAGTATGATTTGTAGAATATAGGAGAAGTATGCTCAACTAGTTAACATCCATTGTGAACTTGATTATTGATCATTGATTATCAAAATTCTCTTTTTACCTTGATCAATCTATTGCGGAATGCTAATAACCCAACTTCATGGAATTATTAATCCTACTTCAATTCTAGTTATTAGCCCGACCGGTACTAACAACCCTAATTATCAAATAACCTAGGAGACCTCCTAGATTCAACTTGACAACATCATTAAGATTCAAGTATCAATAGAAACATGCATTTAGAGCAACCAGACATCCAAATAACATGCGATTGAATTCTCTTCTCTAAACAATTAGTCCTACCAGTCCTAGATTGATTAAAGGTTCTACTTTTGATCTAATTAACACCGACCGGTAATTAGAAAGATCTAGTTGTAATTCATCCTAGAAATCATATTAGGTGATCAAGCTAATAAAACCCTAGGTTGAAATTAAGCAATTAATCACAGAGAAAACAATCTAGTGAAGGGAAATTAAGAACAATCAAACCTCACAATAATACTTCATTCACAACTTCAATTAACTAGTTAAGCAAAAGGAATTTAGTTATTGAAAGACATTGAAAAGCTTACAATTCTTCCAAATGATTCTTGTTATTCTCAAGCTTCAACCACCAATCAAATATTCAAAGATATGAAGATATAAAACCTAGAAACTAATATCCAAAAATATATTTTAAAGGGGCTTCTAAAAATACTATCCAAAACATGTTTCAACCCAAAGGCCCAAACCCGTACAAAAATATCACTTTCCGGACACGCGGGTGAAAGCGCGGGCACAGCTCCGAAAACGCGGGCGCGCTTTGGCAGCCTTGCCCGCGCTTTCAAGCCAGAGGCTCTGTCGTAGAAACGCGGCCTAACCCTCTGAAGCGCGGGCGCGCTTCTGTCATCCTTGCCCGCGTTTCTGGGCATTTCCAACGAGACACTTGAACACTTCGGGCACTTGAATTCTTCCTTAGCCTTCATTCTTGCACACTCCTTTGGCACCTTCAAGCTCACTTCCACGTCCACCGTCACCATGATCCGGTACTCGATCACTCATATCTGCAAATATCAACCAAACGAGTGTAGATTCCGAAACTTCCAACACTAAAGCTAAACTATGAAATAAAGGAAAATCTACCTAAAAATGCATGAAAAACTAATCAAAACATGTCCTAAATACTACAACCTATATGCTCTATCAATATGCATTCTTTAACTAGTGTAGATCCCGAGCCTTGCTCGGGTGTAGATGTATTAATATTATGTAGTTTAGTTGGATTGATTTTGTCTTCGTTTCTTCGGGTTAGCAATAACACCTTTTAAATTTTATTGTTATATTTATTGAACAATAACACTTTTTAAATTAAATAATAAATAAAAAAGTCACATTTATGACTCTATCGGGCCATGTCCTAGTATTATGAGGTTTGGTTAGAATTGTGTTTTAGGTGATTTGGATAGAATAAATGTTGTTCTCCGAGTTGGGTTTTTTGATTCAATCACTTTATGGTAACTCTATATATATAAGTCGATTAATTGGTATATGATATATGAAGAATATGTCATGGATTAAATGACATACACAATATTATAAAAACTATGTCGTCCGAAGGGAGTTGCCAACACGTGACACAATGGACGTCATCTGTTGAAACGTACTTGAAAAGTCCATAATGAAGTATCTAGTGTAGACCCCGTACCTTGTACAAGTATAACGTGAGATAATAATGATATGATTTATTTATGGATATATATTATAGGGTTTGGTCGAAACCATAATAAGTTTTAAAGTAATAAAGTATAATTAGATTCAATCTTATTATTACTTTGGTATTTCTAGGGTGTGGGGACGCAAGGCTGCAAAATCGTAATAGGTATTGTACAACTGAATCAAATGATTGATAAAAATGCTCAATCCATTTCATCTAATTAAAGATCAACATACAAGTGGAAAATAGATCTTAAAGGTAATCTAATGACCCTCAAAATAGCTATAGCATAAAATATCCATAAAAACCAAATCAATTGACAACAATGAAACTTGTCATTTCTCAAAACACCCATTGTGATAAAGTTTTCAGCAGACACAAGGTTTTTTTTACCAACCACACCAGCAGCCTTGGATATAAAAACAATGCCCAACAGCGCCCGTGAATACTTTAATTTCCAGGAGCAATTTCATGTCATGTGCATTCAATTCTAGCTCCCTGTCACTAATAAACATGGACAATATGAAAAGTAAGTAAAATCCCCCTACACTCAAAAACAATCAAAGTAGACAAACTGATACACAAATTATGTGGTGCTACCCACAAAAACCTTAATTTACTACATTTCGACATACACAAGTTCAATTGATCGAGCATAACTTAGCATAACCAAACATTGGTTTATCACAATCATATAAACTCGAAACATAAGATTATACATAGAAGAGTAAAAGGATAATCATATATATAATGTGAAATTGATCCAATCTCAACACCAAGGTTATCAGAATCCCGACTCGATCCTACGATTCCAACGATTCTACGACTCAAAAGACATAAATCGATCCACGATCCTAAGTAGGATCTTAGTAAACTAGGATCTTAAATGATTTAATATAAAATTCTAATTGGATTTTGATTTTACACACGACTCTAACGATTCTACGATGATTCTAACGATCCTACAAACGATTCTTGCGATCCCAAACAATCACTATTATATTTATATATTATTACTATGATCAACGTTTATGTCTCTTATCCATTAAATTATTAACCCAATTCATCCTAAAATATTTTTACTCATCAAATTAATAATGTTTATAAAATTTCAGACTTTATATATAAGAAAATTTACAATATATTAGGTTATCGTATATTTTTTAGTTATAATGTAGGATCTTACGATCCTTACGATTCTTACGATCCGATTCTACGATCCGATCCTGCTATCCCCTTCCGATCCGATCCAAGGATCTCGATCCTGACAACCTTGCTCAACACTAACCATAAGTTATACAAAGTATTTTCTGAGATTTGATTAAAATTATTTCCACTTCCATTTTATTCAAACCAATTTGCACCAATTCATGCCTTTCCATTAGCCCTATAGACAAAGAAATATACAGAGGGCTCAAGAAAAAAAAAATAAACAGAGCCATAAGCACCTTAGCCGGAAAATTAAATTTGCCATGTCAATGAACTATACATGAATTATCAAATTTAGTGACTTCTATTTCTTAGAGATCACACCATAATATAATAGTAGTCATTGCAAGTTCACACTATGACTTATATTGCACCAATACATTCATAAATAACATCAGAACTAATATTTTGGAACACTCACATTCATACTCTATATATGGTTCTCCTCTATTGACAAAGATAGCTAGATATTGTCATCCCAAATGTCACAAATATTTTTAGATGCACAATTTTTAAACACTCACATCCTTGCTCCATAAAAGATAGCCCATGAACATAAATAAAATTAACAACAAATACTTGTTAAGTAGAAATAGAAAAAAAGAATACCTTTATGAACCAACGTACCAGAAACATAACACAAGAAACTCAAATTCAGCACATTCAATTCTTACCAGAAGAAGAACCTGCATATCAAGGCAAAAGGGACAATTAAGAATAAATCAACATAATTAATTAGGTTAAAGTAGAAGAAGAACACATGCATAGGAAGGGACAATTGTAGAAGAATCAGACCTTCAATTGATTAGCCATTCTAGCCTTACTATTGGATTAAAAATCAATTCAAAGCCACAAAGCAATTCACGCTCCTGCTGATTGACTACATTGAACACAAGCATTCAAAATCAATTCAAAGCCACAGAGATTTCTTTACACAGGAATATGAAAGCAAACCTGAATTTCTCTGCAAGAGAAGTCATTAGATCTTTAGACGGAATCTGAATATGGTGCTCGTGCAAAATTGCTTCCATTTCAGCAACCTGATAGCAAGCCAAAACAGGCATATAGCTCGAATGCAATCAATCCCCAACAAACCAAAACAGGCAATAGGGTTATTCAACTTCTCAGGGTATTTAATCCAGCACAATCACGCTGATGTCAAGCCATATCCACAAAACTACCAGAAAAGCAAGCAAAATTCACAAAACGACCAGAAAAATAGATAACACTGATGGGCAATTCGAGAAAGCAGCAATATCAAGAATTCAAAAGTACAAATTTAATCCCCAGAAACAACGACAAAATCACCATAAACCCAAACGAATGCAATGTCAAACCGAAATCAGAGGGAAGCCCGAAAATTGATGGAGTTTCAAGAGACAAAAACCTCGGTTTGGGTGAAGCGGAACGCAGGTCCTCCATTGCATTCGTAATCTCTTGATCATATGAACCACTCTCGTGCAGGTACTTGACCCAATTTCACGGTCGAATTGCCTTAAGTTGTCAAAAAAACCGCACTTCAAAATTGAATCTACAGTTACAGATGCTTAATTGAAGTGCGATGGCTTACAGTTCTTCGCATATACTTTTGGAGGAGACGGTGGCAGTGAGCGCAACACAGGAGAAAGCTTTTTTTAACTTATGACAGCGCAGTTTCTATGCCAGTAATTTCTACCATAGTGTTTTACATAGTGGAATAAGCTTTTTTTAACTTTTGTTTGCTAGTGGTATATTTTTCGCCTATAATCTTATAGACGGTTTTGTTAACTACTCCGTATATAATGTAGTAAGCCTTCGGTTGCTTGACTAACCTAGCAATCCAACCGTAACCCCTGAACACTCATGCCATACGACATTCTGGAATATATTTCAGTGTTTTGTTGTTCACGTAATTTGAATTCGATGTCATTGTTAGAGTTGTAATAACCTCTCACTTAAGAATGGTGAAAATTTTGAACTTAGGTTAGGAGTTTTGGTGGCAAATTCTGACCCGATTCGAATTATCCGATTCGAGAACCAACCGAGGTTCGGGAAAAAAATTATAAAATGAAATCTGAAACCAACTCAATCCGACCGAATCTGACCTGGAGGTATAAACAACCCGTTTAAGAATGACCCGAACTCGATTACATCCGAAAAGCTCAATTCGGTGTCAACCTGAAACCCAAATAAAATCGATCGAATACAACTGACCCGAGTTTCATCCGAAACCCAAGCAATCCAAACCCGATTATACCCGATATCCGAAAGAGCCGGAACCCGATTATACCCGATATCCGAAAGAACCGGAACCCGATCATACCTGACCATTATATATGATACCCGAGACAATCTGAACATAGTATAAAATAAGGGACATTTGCATTTAACCACCCCTTATTTTACACTTGTTGCATTTAACCACCCTTTATATTTTTTTGTTCACTTAACCACCCCTTATTTGTAAATAGTTACATTTAACCACCCATTTGACAAAAATGGTATTCTCTCAAATATAAATGACATATTTGCCCTTATTTTTAATTTTTGTTATATAAAAATAAAAGAATTACAATACTAAGCTCATATAGTATATCCCAATTGAAAAAAATAGTTTCGGATCTTAAAACTTTTCTAAAATTGTATAGTTGGTTCTCGAATTGTATCTCCAAACTAAAAAAAATATTTTTGAATCCTAACACTCCTCTAACATTGTACAATTTTTTGTTCAGACCCAATCTGAAATCAATGGGTCAAAGAAACACCCGACTAGGTCATTTATTGGATAAAACTTGAAACCCAAGATCTGATGGATCTACCCGAAACACTGTTATGTAAAAATAGTATATCCTTTGTAATTGAATAATCTAAATACTTTATTATTAAGATGGATACATGAATACTATTTTTTACTTTATTATAATAATTAAATAAAATTAATTCTATTAATAGTTACGTAAATCCAAATTCATACGAACCTGAAGTGAACCAACCGGAACATGTAATAGAGGGAATACTATTTTTATATAAACTATGGGTGGTTAAGTGCAACTATTTGTAAATAAGTGGTGGTTAAGTGCAGGAAAACATATAAAGGGCAGTTAAATACAACAATTTGTAAATAAGGGGTGGTTAAATGCAAAAAAAAATATAAGGGGTGGTTAAATGCAACAAGTGTAAAATAAGGGGTGGTTAAATGCAATTTCCCCATAAAATAAATACAAACTATGAATTCTTTTTTTATCCATTAAATTATTTTCACATCATGATTTATCTTCTTTGTGGATGGGTGGTACAAAAATAAATAAGGATAAAAAAGAGATAGATACACATAAATAAACATATGACACTTTAAGAATGTATATGATTAGAAAAATGTATAAAATCTGGATATACTAATATCATTATATTGATATATGCTTACTGATGTTGTACGCTTGAGATATGGAAAAAATGCATTATGTAAAATATAGTTAAATTAGATTGATTCGCTATTCGAAGCGTCAAAACCTACTTCAATTAAGACCCAATTCAATCAAAATTTGATTTAATAAATACCAATTCAGCCGAAACCGATTCAACCGAGAATTGAAAAAACTGACACAACCAGAAACCGGTTCAACCGAAACCCGAATTAAATTGATCGGTTTTAAACCGATAATCTGAGTTATCTGACAATTAGAATATCCACCCGATCCAACCCGACCCGAATGTACCCGATTATTCATCACAGTTCACATTTGAATGACCCGAAACCGATTTATCCGACCGATTATCCGAATTGTCACCCCTAATTAGGAGGGACAGAGTTTTATTGAACAATAATGGCTTAAAATGGGCCTATAGGCCCAATTTAACAGGTCAACCCGGACCAAATTTATGCTAATTGCCCCGACCCGAACTTAAAACGCAGCTATTCTTCTTCTCCCTCCCTGCTTCTCGTATCTCTCCTCAATGGAAGGAAAGAGCAGGTCGAAGATGAAGATAGCAGTAATTCACCCGGATCTGGGCATAGGTACGTAAGATCAGTTAGCTTATCTCAAATTAGCAGTTCAATTCACATCTCCTTTTTATTCTACCTAAGCCGATTAAAGTCCCCTTTATACAAGGCTCTGCCTTGGCTGTACAAGAGCTTTATATAATTAAAAAACGATACTGTTTATATGTACAAATTCAATGTGGAGTTTTAGGAAGATGATACGGGCAACAATTATTCGCATATTTCCTGATTATTGGCTTTTGGTTTGATGAAGTTCCGTTGTACACGATTTCAGTATACATGATCAATTGTAGCATAGTGGCTCAATTTGTCAATTTGACCCGTCCTTCCACATCTGTGCTTCTGAGTGTATAGAATTCAGGCCTCTTTTTGTAATCCTTATGCTGTTTTTGGCTGATCTGTTTGATCTGAAGCCTTTAGAAACTCAGATAAAGCTATAGCTGTATCAAGTTTGACTCTAATATGTCTGAAGCAGTTATCTTAGGGATTTATATCTCATAATTAAGGACAGAATCTTCTATTTGATAGGTGGTGCAGAGAGATTGATTGTGGATGCAGCTACAGAACTTGCTTCTCATGGCCATGATGTCCATATATTCACATCTCATCATGATAGAAGCCGATGTTTTGAAGAGACCCTTACTGGTAAGAACTTCATATGATCTCCATCTAAAGTTTCTGTTTCTATGGTTTACTTGCATATATTGTTGAATGGTAATCTTTGTTTATCAATGGTATTTTCTGCAGGTAAATTCAGAGTCACAGTATACGGTGACTTTCTTCCACGGCATGTTTTCTACCGCTTTCATGCCGTGTGTGCGTACCTGAGATGCATTTACGTCGCTCTTTGTGTCTTGCTGATGTGGCCCTCTTTTGATGTCATCTTAGCTGATCAAGTTTCAATTGTTATCCCCGTGCTAAAACTTAAAAAGTTCACCAAGGTAATGATAATCTTGTTTATGCTTAAAGTATTGATGATCTTCTGGAATTCAGTTTCATTGTGAATAACCTTATGTACAGGTTGTCTTCTATTGTCATTTTCCAGATTTACTTCTGGCTAAACACACAACAATCTTGAGGAGAATGTATCGGAAACCGATAGACTTCATAGAAGAATGGACAACTGGTTTGTCTTGCACCTAAAACTTTCCAGGTATTTGAAAATTTGGTGTTGTGTTTGTATTCTCATACGTTTTATTGTTGTACCAATTCAGGAATGGCTGATTTGATCCTAGTCAATAGCAAGTTTACTGCAGCTACATTTGCATCCACGTTCAAGCATCTTCATGCCAAGGGAATCCGGCCAGAAGTGCTGTACCCGGCTGTTAATATAGATCAGTTTTCTGCTCCTCCTGTTTCTAGGTAAGGAAAATGTGAATGTCCTTAGTCCATGTTTGAATGCGTAATATATGAAGTAGCATATCTTATTGTAAAGTCAAACAGTTGAAGTGCTGTTTGTTAACCCCAAATTATCATGTCTTATGCTACATTGAAATAATGTGTTTCAGATCGTTAAACTAAATGCATATTAAAATCAAATACCGTATTCTTAAATTCTTTACAGTGCATCTGCATAACATTCAAGCGATATCTTTTATCCTAGAGAAACACTTAGCAGTGTCATTAATAACTGTTTTTTCCCTATCGATAACATTTTCCATGGTGCAGGCTGAATTTTCTCTCAATCAACCGGTTTGAAAGAAAAAAGAACATTGAATTAGCAGTTTCAGCATTTGCAAGGCTGAAAACCCTTCTGAAAGGTCATGATCTGGCTGATGCTACTCTGACTATTGCAGGTAAACCTTCAATTCCTCTGGGTGTTCTAGTTTCTATTTACCATAAACTATTCCTTATCTACTTAGCTTGATCCAATGCTGAAAGGAAATCATCATAAAGCATTCTATATCTATCAGGTGGGTATGACAAGCGCTTGAGAGAAAATGTTGAATACTTGGATGAACTTAAAAGATTAGCTGAGAGAGAAGGCGTTTCTGATAAAATCAGGTTCATCACATCATGCTCCACCAGTGAAAGAAACGGTCTCCTCTCTGAGTGCCTGTGTGTTCTTTATACGCCTACGGTGTGTTTCAAATCCTTCATTTTCATCTTCTTGCATCATTCATCAGTCTTAGGTTTTATGTGACACTCTACATTCTAATGTCATGTTTCAGTCAGAATGCAGTTTTTTGATTAAAAAAAACAGTTATGACAGATTCGAATTTGTATGAAAATAGGAGGAAAAGGTCTTTTGGACCATTATCTGTTGTTTTTGGAAAAATACTTGTGTATATCAAACACAACTTCTTGCAAACAACTATTTTGGACTGCTTAATAAACATCTTTTCATACCGCTTGATGTAGGACGAGCACTTTGGAATTGTACCACTAGAGGCAATGGCAGCTTACAAGCCAGTTATTGCCTGCAACAGTGGCGGTCCAACCGAAACGGTTAAAAACGAGTTTACGGGCTTCCTTTGTAACCCTAATCCAGACGATTATGCTTTGGCAATGGCTAAACTGATCCAAGATAGCGATATGGCGAAAAGAATGGGTGAGCAAGCTCAGAAGCATGTAGTAGAGTCCTTCTCAACTAAGGTCTTTGGTCAGCATCTGAATCAGTATATTGTTGGTGTTGCTAGACAAAAATCTGACTAGGGTTTTATGCTCTGACTTTTGTTATAAAACAGAGGGTTGTAAGATTAATTTTGTGCTCCTTAACAGAACTGAAGATCATAGGATAAAACCTTGCTTTGGCTTATATGGATGATTGATTTTGTTACTAGTAAGCAACTAGTTTCTGTGATTAGTGAAGGTCATGTTCATTTCTATGAGAAAGCAACTCCACATGATTTCATTTATTATTGTGCACTGTACAATAATGAATTAGGCTAAAGAAACCGACTTCAGCTTGAAAGAAGTCGAATAAGGTTGAGCCATAAAGGTTAGAATTGAATACGAAATCCAGGTACAAAATTTGTGATTTAGAAGTGTGCCAGAGTACAGAAAAACATGCTTAATCACAGAAAATATATGCAGTAGAAACAAGCTCATGCCTCCATCTTCCCTGATAAAATCATTTCTTCAACTATTTTGTTTTTATATGCATGGTAAACATGGTCTTTGGCCATATTTTCAGATGAGCTTTTGATGATTAGATATTGAGGACTACTCAGATAGGAATTCTAATTCTTATCTCAACAAAAAACAAAAATCTAAATGCGAAGATAAGCATCAATTTACATTAATTTCCTCCGATTTTTTTTGGTCAGAAAATCGTCCTAAACTTAAAACAGTAAATCACGTCTGCCTCAATTGATGGCTGTTACATAAACACGTCTCCCTAGTAGATAGAAATAGAATAGGACACAACCGTGATCAGTACTTGAACCTAAAATAGATTACACTGTTTCTTAATTCGAGATGAGCATCATCTTGCATTGAAATTTTATCGGTGCTGTACTGTATTGCTTATAAAAGCAAAATTGATCACTCAATTTTTTCTGAAAAAAAACAAGAGAGGAAAGGTCAATTATTCTTACAATTATTAAAGTAGTCCTAGAATAAATAACTTTTCTTTTTACTTATACAAAGTATTTAACTTTTCTCTTCTCAATTACAAGGATTTTCCAAAACTATACTTACATTTGCAGATAGTTGTAATAAAAAATATTAAATAATCATCCTTTAAAATATAGTTGTATGAATTAAACATGATTTTCCATGTTTCAATTTATAAGTATATATGTTAAAATCAATTTTTTCAATAAAAATACATCTGTAGAATATGATATCAATTTATCACTTTTTTGTTTAGTGATATCAATTTATCACTAAACAATAGTACATGTCATTTATTTTATAGATTATTTGCACTAGTTAAAGGGACAATTTTTTAAAATTAATTACCTTTTCCTTACAAAAGTACACATACTCAAAACTCCATTTGCTTTCTCCACAAAGTTCTATATATAAATCAGCGTTGAGCTATATCCTACAACATAGCCAGAAAGGATATAGAGGAACATGGAAGGAAAAGATGAGTTAGAAGTTGCAGGTGATAAGTACAGGGCTCTCCTCGATGAAGAGAGACACAACAAGAACATCCATTGGAGGCATGGTGGCCCTCCTATCTTTGATGGTGTTAACCACCTCTTTGAACAAGGCCGAACCAAGGTACACAAATCATAACACATCCACACAGATTTTGTCATCTTCGTCAGTTTCAATCTTTTGTGGTTGAGGGATTTACTCATATTATGTGTAGGTATGGCCAAAAGGGTCCTTAGGAGAAACTGTTCAAAATGCAGTCAAGACATGGGAAATGGAGATGTCTCACAAGACCCGAATCCAAGACTTCAAGACCATTAACCCTGAAAAGTTCAAGCTTATTGTCAATGGTAAGCAAATCCACATACAGTTCACATTAATTGCTACTTGAAAAAAGTAACTTGAATATTTGGTTAAAATGATCTATTGTGCTGATTTTTTTGACATATGTGTGTAGGAAGAAAAGGGCTATCAGGAGAAGAGACTCTGAAGCTGGGGAGTTACAACGCCTTGTTAAAATCTTCCCTGCCAGACGAGTTCAAGTACTACAAAGCCGACGACGAGAGCTTCGAGTCCTCGCACGACGCGTTTCGATCAGCTTTTCCGAGAGGATTCGCATGGGAAGTGACGGATGTGTATTCGGGTCCACCTCTGATCACCTACAAGTTCAGGCATTGGGGTCACTTTGAAGGTCCATTCAAAGGCCATGCTCCTACTGGAGAAATGGTTGAGTTCTTTGGAATTGGAGTTATGAAGGTACCAAAAAAAAGTACACTTTTTTGGTGGTTTTAGAGCATATGCATGTAAGATGAGTGTCATGGTTTTTATTTGGTTTGATTTTGCCTAGGTTGATGAAAGTTTGAGAGCAGAAGATGTGGAGATATATTATGATCCAGCTGAGCTTTTTGCAGGGCTTCTGAAAGGAGGAGGCCCTGAATCTGACCAGTCTTCAATACAACAACAACAACAACAACAAAGCTGTCCATTTGCAAGGATGAATGATCTTGCTATCTAGGATTACACTTTATATAACATTTTAGGTTCAGTTGCCTAATGTGCAAGATCCTTTCTTTAAAGGGTGTTTCTAATTTTACAATAAAACTATATATGATCCTGTATTAGCCGTCTATGAATTTTATGATCTTGTCCTGAGTTTGTGTAGCTAATTAAAAATGATTCCTCTTTATTATTTATGCTGTAAACAGTAAGCCTTATCTGAACTTATGTGCTTCTGATTCCAACCGCGTGGAGTTAACTGTGATATGATGAACATCTTTTTTTTTTTTATTGAAGAGCTACTAGCTCAAACAAGCCAAGATTAGGCCACCTATAGATTACAAGGATAGCCTAAATCATCGCAACGGATGATCTTAAAAAAATCAAACAGCGAGGGTTGTTGACTCAACAAACACCTCGACTGTGTTACAGACTAATCAGAAAATGAAAGAGACGAATTAATCAACGGAATGGCTGCGTTTAGTCTTGGGAGGTTGACGTGTCTTCTTGCTAGGAAATCAGCAGCAACATTTGATTTCCTGAAACAATGATAAAAAGTAACATATGGGATTGCCGAAATAATATTTCTTATGTCCGTTATAATTGAATGTAGTTCCCAAGGAACTTTCCAGAGACGTTTCAAAGAATTCATAACAATAAGATTATCCCCTTCGATTATAAGATTATTAATTCTGGAATAGTTAATGCTCTGAAGAGAGATTAACAAAGAAGTGGCTTCAGCTTGGACTATTGACATAGACGGGAGTTGAAGTCGTCCTAGCGACCTAATGTGACCATTATGGTCTCTCAAAATGAATCCTGCATGGGTTGTTCCCGTTTTGAGTTTGGAAGTATCAAAATTTAATTTAAAATTCTCAGGAGGTGGTTTTTTTTCAAATTGAGTGATTTTTCCTTTTTGGCCTTTTAACTGTATTGTCATAAAAAAAATTTATGATGAACATCTTGAACTCTCAGCTAAGCCCTAACGTAAAGCTGCCACCAAATCAACATCCAACAATAAAAATCCACGTTTTTTGTA
The DNA here is from genome assembly GCA_934048045.1 of Polygonum aviculare. Classification (NCBI taxonomy): domain Eukaryota; kingdom Viridiplantae; phylum Streptophyta; class Magnoliopsida; order Caryophyllales; family Polygonaceae; genus Polygonum; species Polygonum aviculare. The sequence continues at coordinate 18,764,250 of OW204025.1, read as the reverse complement.
ATTATAAATAGTATGGTGACATGACATTTGTACAAAATTATAAACCACTCGTTTATTTATATATTTTGTCCGTATTCTATAGGATTTCGGGTTGTCAAGGCGCCCTGGCTTTACTTCGAAGCGTCGCGGTTGGTTGCAACGTTTTCAATTTTCAAAGCAAATGTGTCGGACATCTCGGTTGTCACACTGACAGTCATCTCGATTGTCATAAAAAAGTGACAGTCATCTCGATTGTCACAAAAAAGTGACAGTCACCTCGATTATCACAAAAAAGTGACAGTCATCTCGATTGTCACCGTAGAAGACAATTTTTTTAGCGACTAGACATCTCCCTCCTAGTATAAATACGCGGTTGAGGTTGTAAAGTTGTTTACGGCTTAATTTCCTCGTTTGAAATGAAGCAGGGAAAAAGATTAATCGGAAAATTTAAGGTTAGTATTATAATAATAATGTCTAAATTTATGAGGTTGATTCCGACGAAAAACTTTTTTTATCCTATAAACTAAAAACGTGAACAAAATACATAAATACGTGAACAATAGGAAGAAATATGTGAACAAAATCATGTTTTATTATGGATCATATTAATATATGTAATAACAATAATTTTCAATATCATGTGTTATGGATCTGATTACTACATATAATTACATAATAAGACAAAATCACAAACATTTTTAGAGTTCACGTATTTCCTGTTTTGTGTTCACATATATCTATTTCATGTTCACGTATTTCTATTTTATGTTAATGGTTTTTTTTTGAGCAAATGTTCATGGTTTTTAGTTTATAGGTTACTATCTCAAATTCAATGGAATTGTACTTTTTTTTAACTATATTAATTATAAGTTATTTTTAAAAGAGCAAAATCGCCAATTCCATTTGATTTGAATGAAGAGTATGTGGATGAGGACGCAAATGGCGATGCTTATTCTAAGAGTGCATAAGAAATTCATACGAATATTACTGAAGAAGGACATCTATGTAGCATTTTACTAATTGTTATGCAAGTTTTACACATATTCTTAAATAAACAAAATTTTACTTAAATTTGAACAATTCTAATATAGTTTAATTTTTATATTCATTCTCTTCAATTTCCCGATTTTTTTTATTGAATTTACAAATAATTATGAGTAGGATGAGCGTGATGATATGAGAGAGTGGGCCATTGCAAAAGGAAAGAGTGTGAATTTTGTGATCACCACGCATAATTCATGGACTACAAAAATTCTCTTAGGGTGTGCCTTGGGTGGGGAGTAGAAGCCAGACAAAAAGGGTAAATCCCACAAAATTGAGCGAAATATACAAATAGGGGATTATCTAGATAGCGGTCTTAAGACTAGAAAGATTGGATGTGGGTTTATGCTAGTTGGAAAGAGAAATTCAAAAACCTTTAGTTGGACGCTAAGAGTGGAATGCGGACGCCACAGTCATTCGCTCCCCAAAAGTCTTGAGGGATATCCATTTGCTGGTCGGATGACAGAGGAGCAGAAGGAAGACGTAAAGAATTTGGCATTGATTGGTTCAGAGTCTAGAGATACAATGTCTTACCTACACCGCAAGTATTCACGTATCACCACATCAATGAAACAATTATACGACTACAGGCACAAAGTCTTTAAGGATGAGATGCGATCAATGACAGTAACTCAATTCTCACTTTATTACTTACAACAATTGAATTATTATGTCGACTATCGAACTGATACGGGAAGCAATAAGTTTAAAGACTTGCTCTTTGCCCATCCGAAGTCAATCCATTTGTTGAAGTAATACCCTTATTAATCGTTTTTAGTTTGAATTTTATATTAGCAAATGTTGACTTCTTTCAAAATGAGAATGTATTATGTAGGTATAGCATGCCCTGGTGTGAAATTGTCGGATTTACTTGCACTAGGCGTAATTTTTGCATTGCTTTTGCGTATATGACAAGAGAAATCCAAGATCACTACGAGTGGGTGCTACGCCAATTGAAGAAATTGTACCAAATGGTTGGAACAATGCTGGAAGGCATATTAACCGATAGAGATATCGCCGAGGTGAATGTTGTGAATGTCTTGTTTCCTAATGCGAAACACATGTTATGTTGGGGCACATCCAACGTAATTACAGAGCATATACTATTGGGCATGGGTTTGCAGCATCGACGGATTGGTTTGCAAACAAAGCATGAGAGTTGTTCTACTCGACTACCGTCGCAGAGTATGAGATGAAGCTTAAATGGTTAAAAGAAAATCTAAGCTCGTTATCATTCGAATATCTCAACAATAACTGGCTCTGCCACAACAATCGAATAGTCAGAGCATTCACCGGTCACTGTCTAAACTTGTTCACAAGGACAACAAACAGGTAGTATTACTTTTACGTTCTTATATAGTAGTATTGAATTGATTATAATATGAGTTTAAAATTATCTACAGGGTTAAATTTAGTACTTTTGCGTTCTTATATACAAATTTTCTAATACATGAATGCAGTCCGCAAAAATGTAATTTTTTTTAAATAAATAAATTGCTTGACATTCAAGGCGACCGTCAAAGTACAAACGATCACCTCGAATGCCCCCAAAAGTGGGGCGCCTCGATATTCTGACCTGGGGCCTCGCATTTCCCTTTATATATTTATAAAAGGCTCTATAAAGCTACATATAGGATTTATTTATATGAGTTTCAGTTATTACTACATTATAAATTGTAAGCTAACTTGTGTACAGCTATTTTTCAAACAAAACGAGCAAAAGATGAATTGATACAATTGGAAGTAATTGGAAAACATTGAGCACCTTCCAACGACAAATTTTGAGATATTAATTCGAAAAATTAACCTTTTTAATTTTTTTTTTTGGTTTTTAAAGTGAATAAATAAGTTTTTAAATTAACTTTGAATTATTTTAAATAATACTTAAATAAAATAAATACGTAGTTGTTATTTTGAATAATAAACTAGTTTAACCCCCGTACCATGTTCGGGTAATGTGATTATAAATCCGATTTCATTATTGATATGTTTCATGAACTTCTTCGATAAGAAATAATATAGGTATATTGATAAATAGAAATTAGTTTTTTTTGATATAGATATAGATATGACTTTAAAGATTATTACATGATTTTATCTTCAATGGTTGTTTGAAAAGATAAGAAATTTAAATTTAGTACATAAGAAATTATGAAATATCGATATAGTCTAAATATTAGTTTTAAGAATTTTATTTCAAAATTATAAAAAAATTCCAAACAAATAATCTCATTGTTGTATTTTTCGATTTTATCTTAATCTTTATAATTTTGAAATAAAATTCGGATTTAAAAAAATAAATAATTAGAATCCATCTTTATTTCCTAATTTCCTACCTACTAAGCTTAAATTTCTATTGTGATTAGTATTGTTTACCAATGATGGTCATCAACTCATACTACAAATAGGTTGGATTTATACAAAAAAAATACTGCATGATAAATATCATGTTTCATTAAAAATAATATTTATTAGAAGATTACAACTAATTCTTAGTAAAAGATTATTTATAATTTTCAGGATAATTCATAATTTTTGATAATTTTTAAGCATTTTTTTACGGGATAAGATTATATGAGATTCTAATTATCTTATTTGTATAAAGGAGGACCCAGCTGATTACTTTATTATAGGAATGACACGTGACGCAATCAATATCTACTATAATACAGTATAAAGCAGAACCGATGTCTGTGTAAAAAATTGCGCCACCTCATCAACATTGAATAAAAATATGCTATTAATGCCATGTAATTTAGGCTGAATTAAAAATATGAATTATCCTAAAAATGATTATGTATGCACAAATTAGGTAATTAGAATCTCATAGAATCTTATCCCATAAAAAATGCTTAAAAATTACCTAAAGAGTAGAAAAATAGTATATTCATTAGCACTATATTTGAATCCCATATATACGTAGGGGGGTCTACATTCTACAATCTCATAGTTCCGAATAATTACATGCTAATGAATATGTCAAATTTGCACTTTTCTTTAAATAATGAAGTGTTTTGTACTATTTTCCAAAAATTATATTACAATTATAAATTACGCTAATATGATCATATAACTTTCCAAAGACATGTATATCAAGTAATATCCAAATTAATTGAAGTAAATTTTTTGTACAAATCCCGTAGATTTAGTTGTCAATCTCATTCTGATTAATTAGGTAGTGAAGCACATATTTCACAAAACCCAAGTATTAAAAAAATTATTGTTTCTAAAAATTATGAATTTTCCCATACCAAGACAACTCAAACATATCTCATACAATTAAGATATCAAACCGTCCAAAAGTTATGTACAACCAAAAATATGTATATCAAGTAAGATCCAAATTAATTGAAGTAAATATTTTGTACAAATACCATATATTTAGTTGTCAATCTCATTCGGATTAATTAGGTAATAAGATCTCAAAAGATAAAATTATTAAGTGAAGCATATATTTATCGAAATAAAATTCTTAACGAAATAAAATTAATTTTTTTACACATATTCTCTTAGACATTGTGAAGATTCTAGATAATTTGTATGCCTTATGATCCAAATAGTTGCATATATAAACCCTACATTTACAATTATACACCCACAAAAATTATCCCCTCCCTCTATCAAAAAAAACGTGATTTCCTTCACATTGACTTCTTCTCCTTCATCACAAACGAGCAAGTACATATTGATAAGTTTTTCTTTATTTCTCTACCTTAAGCTAAACGATTATTTTTTTCTTTATTTCTCTACCTTAAGCTAAAAGATTATTTTGTACTTTTGAAGGATTTGAAGATGGGATCCATGTCCGATGATATTATCAATATTGATGGAAGGTTTGAAGGTCTTGATTTTAGACAAGAAAGGGAAACCAATATGCAAGATGACTAATGTTGTGTACTTTGAAGTCCTCCAAAAAATTTGATTACAATTTTTACATATTTTATTTAGCATTTTCTAATTGTTGCATACTTAACATTAATTTAGTTATATTATGTATTAGTGTGACATTGTTTACAATCATATTAGGTTTGTCGAATTTAAGTATTTATTTCCTCTTTATTTTAATTACAAGTAAAAAACAATTCTTTCAATGTAATATATTATACACAAATCAACGAAAAAATGATCATTACCCGTACATGGTACGGGTCTTCAACTAGTATATTATAAAAGCCGACCGTTTTCGAGCCACCACGTTGATTCTGGCCCCACCGCATATTTGATAAAAATTGCTTTTATTTATGTTATTTAAATTAATCTAATTATATTTCTTATTATCTATTCATGTAAAAGATATGATCTACTATATTTTTTTTGGTTAAATGATCTACTATATTTTTAAGCTTAAGTTATTTTCTATATTCAAATGATCTACTATTTTTTTTACCCATTATATTTGATTTTTTTCCATCTTGATAACAAATTCGATTTTTTAGCCAAATAATAATTTCGATCTTGATAACATACATCTTTTTCATAATTTCCTAATATTAACTATTTAATATTTTCACCCCACCTTAATAATAAAAATTACATAAGGAGAATCAACGTGGATTTGAGGACCACAACTACGTACGAACGTGGATTAACTTAAGAAAAATATTAATTCAAGTAAATCAATATTTTTACTCAACATATGTAAATTAAAGGTAATCTAAATTTCGTATGTATCTTTTGTATCTTAATGTATTTAAATGTTTTTGGTATGTATGTGGATTTGATGATCTTGATTCTAGCCCCATTTTATTAATAATTTTATATATTTTATTTTTCTTAATTATCTAATCTTTAATTTTATCTATTTTCTTACTCATCTAATATCTATCTTTCAAAGCATACTATTTATCTTTAAAATTTCCTTAATTATCTAATCTTTAATTTTTTCGTTTTTCCTACTCATCTAATATCTATCTTTGAAACAATATTACCTATATTTAAAATTTTCTTCTATAAAAGATACATATTAATTAACTTATCTTTTTAATTACCATTTTAATATATTTACGTAAGAAATAATATAATATATTCGAATTTAAAAAATATTTTAAAATGGAAGCCCCTTTTTCTAAATATATAATTATTTTTTATTATCTTTGATACTAAATCAAATTTATATTTATTAAGTTTTACTTAAATTATATATTATCATGTTCCTAACAACTTAGTTTCTATCTCACATTATTTAACAATTAATATTTTGTTCATGTTATTTTAATTAATCTAATTACATTCGTTATTATCAATTTATGTAAAAGATATCATTTGAATTTTTATAAGATATTCTATCCTTTTTTATATAATAGTTATCTTTTTAATCTCTTTATATAAGAAGTAATTTAAAACAAATTGACTTTAAAACAATTTAAAAATAGAAGCCCTTTTTAATAATTAAATTATTATTGTTATCCTTAATATTAAATCAATTTATATTTACTATGTTTTACTTAACTTATATATTATCATTTTATTAATAACTTAACTTTTCTCTTGTAGAATAAAATAACTGTTGATTAATACAATTATTATATGTTCATATGCTAACATTTTCATTATATTATATGTTTTCACTTATTAATATCCTATCTCTAATAAAAATAATTTTAAAATGTGAAACGTGAGTCATTGTCGTGCATGGCACGACGGGTACATCTAGTTTTTTTTTTGAAGACATTGTCTCCGCTCTATACTGTATAGGTAGTATAGATACGTGGAGTAGTTTGGAACTGAAATAAGAACAGGTATCATCGTCTTTAGGCTTTCGCGCTCAACGGTCACCCGTAGTTCACAAGGACGCCGAAAATGGAGAGAACGCTCAAAATGGTGTCCCCTTTCAGACTCTCATCTCTCCTCCGCCACCAGAAAGACCCCAGGCTTGCTCTCGAGCTCTTCCTAAACCCTAATCCCAATTCAAACCCTAAGCCCTTCCGCTACACCCTCCTCTCCTACGACCTCATTATCACCAAGCTCGGCCGAGCAAAAATGTTGGACGAATTGGGCACGATTCTCCACAGATTGAAGCTCGAAACCCGTCTCGCCCCAAAAGAAATCATCTTCTGCAACGTCATTGCTTACTACTCCCGTGCTCGCCTGCCCTCCAAAGCACGCCAGGTGTTCGATGAAATTCCCTCCTTCCGTTGCGAAAGAACGGTCAAGTCTTTCAATTCCCTCCTGAACGGGCTTCTAGTTTGTCGTGAATTCGATCAGATGTGGGGGTTGTTCCTGGGTGCTGATCGGTTTGCTTGCCCTGATGCCTGTACTTATAATATAATGATCAATGCGTGTTGTTTGTGTGAGGATTTGGAAGGCGCGTACAAACTGTTCGATGAAATGTGCGAGAGAGGGGCTGAACCCAACGCTGCTACTTTCGGGACTTTGGTCAGTGCTCTTTGTAAAAAGTCTATGTTGGAAGAGGCCTTTAGTCTTAAGAGAGAAATGGTGCGTGTTTATAAACTCGAGCCTGATGTCTATGTTTATTCATCGTTGATCAAGGGTCTTTGTGAGGCCGGTGAGTTAGCCCTGGCATTTGAACTCAAAGATGAGATGTTACGAAACAGATTGCTGCCGGACTCGGCTATATATACTACCCTTATCAATTGGCTTTTTAGAGCTGGAAGGAGGGAGGAGGTAAATAGGATTTTGGAAGAGATGAAGCAAATTGGTTGTAAGCCTCATGCAGCAACTTTCAATGCAATGGTTGCTGGGTTCTGCAGAGATAAGGATTTTGAGTTGGCTTTGAAGTGCGTAGATGAGATGGCAGAAAGCGGTTTTAAGCCAAATATTATCACTTATAATACCCTTCTTTCTGGATACTGTAAAGAAGGTATGTTAAAAGATGCCACCGATTTGTTTGAGGATATGCCAAGACAAGGATGTAAACGCGATGTAGTATCCTATAGATTGTTTCTAGATGGGCTTGTCCGTGGGATGGAATTAAACGAAGCAGCAGATGTTCTGGATGAGATGGTATTCAATGGCTATGCTCCACACTCTGACAGTGTACATAGATTTATAGTTTCCTTGTGTGAGAAGGGGGATCTGAACTTGCTGTATCTCGTCTTAAATAGTTTGCTAAAGGCAAACGTTGTAAATACCAACTCATGGATGGCTGCAGTTTCTGCAGTTATGCAGAGGGATAAATTGGAAGTGATGAGTGAGAGCCTTGATGCAGTGACGGTTTAATGGAACTTTCTGTCATGAACCAGTTATTCTAGACTATTTGGGTATGAGCTATTACAGGATTATTCATGGTTTAATGGTAGGCTTTCCCACATCTGTCATCTTCTCTTCCTTGAACTCTGTTTTATCCACCTCTTATCATCTCTAAAATTTAATGCTGAGCTCTTGATGGTAAGGATTATATGATACTAACTCATAGTTTAATGCTATATATAATGTATTTATAATACTTTGACAACATTACATAAATTTAGAAAGGAAGAGATAAGCATATTGCAAAAAGGAACACCCTGAGTTCAAATTTTGATGGCTTTTCGCCACTTGCCTTGCGTGCAGGCAATACAACTCCTCCTACTTATGTTCACCTAACACTTTGTTTCTTCACTGTTACTGACAGGGATCTCAATGCAACTTCATCTAGCTTGTGTTGCTCATAGATCAGAATATTCAACGAATATAGGTGGGTTATCTCCACTAAGCTCTTCTAAATGCCTTTTAAGAATGAAAGGCCCCACATGAATCTCCAGTTGACCAAATTAATCTTGCCTAGTATGTCTTGGGGTTTGCTCTTCTTAATATTTTGGTTGATTTTCGTCATTCCTTATAATGGTATGTATGCTTATACCGTAAGGTCAAATTTCCCGTGTGTTTCCCTTGTTACTTGAAACTATAGTTATATTCAATGCTAGTTTTTATCTTCATTTATGAGATGATGTCGTAGAACACTTAACTGATATATGTTTTCTTAGACTGAATGTTGTTTGTAATGAGTTCTTGGTATAAGAGGAATGAGAAATTATACAGTGAAAGCACTGCAGATGTAGCATATCTGAAAAGTCACAAACCTAAAAGCTCATATAAAACTTGTCATTTCGCTTTCAAACATTTTCTGGAGTAACTTGCACAAATTGAATGCTCTTTTCTATAAATAGACCATTTCTGTTAGTTTTCCCCAACCTCTTCATGTATGAGACATGATTAGGTGAACAGCAATATCTCAATCCACTGGATTTAGTGCCCACTCTCAAAAGTCACCCACCACAAGGTCAATCTTAGTTAGCAATAAGATGGGGGAATTTCTGGATGAAAATGACTGCAACTCTTGTCTGCTCAATTGTGATGTTTTGAGTAACTGTTTGTTGTGTTCTTAACTCTCTCTTAGCACCGTGTTTGAATAACTCTTCTAAAGCAAACACACTCAAAAGGTAAGGGAGAATAATAGAGGCACGCCTTAAACATGAACTTTCCTAGTTCAGACCCCAGCTCCTGTGGATTAGTGGATTCATTAGGAAAGCAATTTTCTCTCTCTCTCTCTCTCTCTCTCTCTCTCTCTCTCTGTACTCTTACAGCAATAGTAGTGCATAAAAGGCATTGTAAACATGATCATTCTCCGCTGATCTTCCACTATGAACTTTCAGTTTCATACGCTTTTGACATTTTCAAATTCCTTTTCAGGCTGCCTTGCTTGGGTATACTTACAAGTGGAGCGATCTCTTCTAGTGATTGGTACCGGTATGTTTGACTTGGTAAGTTAATACCTTTGGTTGATTTCATCCATGCATGTTCCATATCTTGAACTCCCCAGCCAAGAAACGAGGATGAAGCAGCCAAGAAATGAGGGCTGCTGGATTTGTCCTCACATCTGATCTCATACCTAACTTTATACAGGAAACCTTTCGGCATAACCCACTACGAAGAAGCATTTCTTGCAAAACATTCCTTCTTTCATGTATTCCTTCGTGGTCTAACTTCATCCATGCCTAATTTGCTACCTATATAAGCAGCTTAAAACCTCTCTCGGAATCACACAAAATATCAAATACCACAAGTAACACAAGCATTTAACCTCATTCTCAATTGGCTCTGTCATAACAGAAAAATGTTCAGATTTCAGTCAAGCTTTGTGATTCTCTTGCTGATACTGGCTTCTTTTGCCCCTGCACCAACAGAAGCGGGAAGATCGCTCAAAGAGAAGGTGCAGGTGACCTGTCCTGAATGCTGTTCATCAGCAATGCTCATGGACCGGAAACTCTTTGATGTCCATGGCAAGGGCCACGCCCAGATTTATCCGGACTATTCTGTCCCGAGCCCGGGAGTAGGGAACTAGAGGGGCCAGCCAGCTAACTTGCTCAGTTTCAGTTACATTTTCATGGGAATTATGTGGTTGTGATGGATAATATAATGGTGTTGGTTATCTTTGCTTATTTGTCAAAACTACAAAAATATAAGCTGGACCCAGAAATTAGTGCTGTTAGTTTGTAACACATAAAAATATACCTTGCTGTATTGTTCCTCTTGATCAACCTTCCTTCATAGTGTAATATATAATTAAAGAATTTTATATAGAAGAATCAAATGGAATCTGCATGCATATCTTATTTGTTTTTCCTTCTTCTTGTTTTGGTCTAAACTAGTGAATCTCTTTGTATTTCAAATAATAAACCTACTTCAATCATATAAACAAACCCCACATATATCGTTTTAGGTTATTAGGTATGTCTTTACAGTTCATGATTTTCCTAGGCATAACATTTCAGTTGCAAACACATAAAAGTTCCCTACAAAAAACAAGTTTTTCCATTTGTTCTGATTACATGCATGGAATTTCCTAGATCGCCTTCCAACTTTCCCATCATTCACCATGTTGGTATTATTGGACAAGTAATGATGATCCATGAGCTAACATTCAACATGTAACTAGCTAACATTTGGAAGGGATATTTTATATGAACTGTGCATTGAAACTAACTTTCAAAAGATGATCGAACCGCTCTTTATTACTTTCTTTTTAACGACGATCCGTCTTAATTAGTACATATAACTATGCTTTGTACACGTCGTTCTGCACTTCCTGTGGAGGAATAAAGCAATCCATAGAAACACCTCTTACATTAAACGCAAAGTCGTCGATCGTCCACGCCTCTTCCATCCTCAACGCCCCAGGGCTCGGCTTCGACCCGTCTCCGAACCGCGCGATGATCGCGTGGGTCCTACCCGAATGCGCGACCATCACGCCATCAACTGCCCGATAGTCCTCGATCTGCGAGCGCATTGTGGTCTCCCAATACAAAGGGGGAGTTCCAGGAGCTTGTATCCTGGTCAAGTATGAGTCCTCCAAGTATATCAGCAGCCCACTCTTTTGGCTGAAGTAGCCGAATGTCACGTGCTTGATCATCTCCGCTGAGCTGTCGCTCCGATCCGCCAGGTCATCCGACTCGGCTGCTATTTTAAGGATGAAACAATCTGTACCCTGAATTTCCTTCTCGCCCGTGTATTGAGCTTGGGAAAAGACTTCACACACTGACATTGGATCAAGACCCTGTGATACATATATACATAGAGATATTAATTTACTTACGTATGAACCAAGATTATTCTGTCGGCACGCATTTTGTTACTACTTTGTCTATAAGTTAAGAAAGGGTACATGTTATCTACTCCTCATGAAGACTAAAGGAGGTCTATTTTTCCGTATGAGTGACCTTACTGTGTTACTATTTCAGATGAATGTTTGTACCCTCTATACTCATGACGAATGCTTCATGCCATGAAGGCCAGAGGCTTTAATGGGAGAAATTAATGGGAAAGACAAGATAGAAGAGTAGCATTTAAGGAGTTGCTAGAGGGTGTACACAATATTTTTGGGTAGGTGAGTTAGAATAATGTACAAGGACCACTTGTGGGTAAGCTTGTTGAAGCCCTTGGCAAGTTATTGTCCATGCACCAAAAGGGCACCTACCTGACCTTTATTCATGAACATAGTTAATGGTGTAAGGTCTACACATTGTAGCTAGAATCGGCATGTGCGCCTTTAAGTGTTTGGATTACCGCTCGCAATTTACTGCAATGTAAGGTATTAAATGCGATAATCCAAACACACCCTAAGAGCTATAGGTTCATATGCACCTTACAATACAGAAATTTCCAGCTATCGTCCATACATAGCATTATCTTCATATCTTGGATCTATTAACCAAGTGACCAAGATGACTTGAATTGGCCTTTTATTAGCTGCAAACTACCAAAAACCAGTCGTCTTTGACAAAATGGATAGAAGGGATGTGATTGGGAGTAACAATGAGGCATTTGGTTCGATCATATTTCTTTCCTAACATGCAGGAAAACTCATCAAATGATCACATGGCTATTTAGATTTTTACAAAGAGGCACCTCCAAATAGATGCTTGTTCCCTACAAAGCACTAAGCACATGCCTCCATTTGCATAGAACTAAACGCTAGACATCAAGAACGAATCAAAAAAGCTCCTATCCCACCATAATAAAGCTAACCCCATGAAACCAAACATGGAATATTAAAAATGTAGAGCCACATGAGCTAGCTCAAACCTTCTGCCTTTACTGGTCCACACATATAATATCCTTTTCTTTCGTTCTTTTTTGCGAAAAAGGACTTTATATGACGTTGGATGTCATGTCCATAAAGTTAGTGTGTTAACCTTAAAAATGTGATAATAGTACAAAGTGTTAAGCAAATAAGGTAACAACATACCTGAAGAGCGCGTCTCAGAGGGCGAACACCGCCTTTCGCAGCATGAGAACCGAGCCAGGGCGTGTGACGCCAAGCCACCTTGCCATCACTTCCGGCTAGAACTTTGAGACCGTCCACAACGAGCTCGATTGACCATTTGTTAGGGACCATTTCCCACACTACAAAGCAACCCTTGTGTAAAACGCCATTGCCATGAGACGACGACAATGCAAGTGAGGTGTTGGAGCTATTGGGGTCTTCCACCATTGCCATGTTCACTTTCCCTGTTGCAAATATGTTCTTCACATTGCCTTCTAGCCTCTTGCATCCTGTGGCTGCCCTGAAATGCTCTATAATGTACCTGGCTGAGGATGAAACCTGCACAACATAAAACAGAATTACACCTGTTCTTGCCTCCTTTATAGTTTATACTATCAATTAGCCAACAATAGAAGCAGAATTGAAGCTCAATCAAGCTAACCCATTTCAGGAAAATTTATTTGCAGTAAAGGGTCACCATCAGTTTTTCATCATCCCGTATATTACCTTGAGAACATGGGTGGTTTATGGCAGATAAAAGCCCTAAAACTGAATTTTAAAGCTAAGCTGAACAACCCATGATTTCATTCCTGATGGGCAATTTGAAGGGAAAATCTTGAAAACCCAGTTGAGAATGAGATGCTCACCTCCAGGAGCGATTGAGTGAGATCCTGTTGGTGGGTGGAAGAAGAGACAGGGAAAAGAGGGCAACCCAGAACGCTCAAGAGGACCTTGAGATCAGACCTCTCCTTGTGGAAGAAGATGGAGAAATGAGACTTGACCCAGTTCTTCCAATGGCGAGTTTTTCTGCTGATCCTTTTCAGGTCTTCTTCTTCGTTGACCGGCTCTTCGGAGAGAGGAGCTAAGCGACTCATTTGCAATTAATGAAAAGGCTCTGCTCTACGCAAGGCAGGGGAGGAAAGAGTGGATTTGTAGGTGGAGTTGTGAACAGAGGAATCAACCGAAAAGGAAAGCTACAATGGAGGCTGATGATGTTTGAATGTTGCAACTTGCAAGAATGAAACTACTGTAGTACTTATTAAGTTGGGAGAATTATGCAAAAGTTTTTGTATCCAATTATACACTCGCAGTCTTGTAGCGCGTGCGCGCACTTATTTTACCCATCATCAAAGTTAAGTTGCTGTCTGGTTGAAATATCTTCCTTTTTTTTACATTATTGTTGTTAGTAGTGCGCGACCATCTCTGATATACGAGTCACGAGTTCATCGATGTTCATACTTCCTGATTCCTATTTTTCTGTGTAGGGCAGTGATTAAAGTTCACCCCTAACTAATGTTCTCTTCGGCCCCCTCTCAAAAAGATAATCCATGTATATATATAAAAGTATGAGGTTTCCCGACCAAAAATAAATAAAACTACAAGGTTTAGAGCCATCACATTACGTTAGGTAGATTTTTTTTCACGTGACGTCCTCCTATGATTTTATCGTGTCCATCTATCGTTGCTCCAAACCGCATCATATGTATATATTTATGTTAATTGCATTGATTAATTAATGTTTTAGAAAGATTCAACACTAATTTATATTTACATCTCAAACATTATTTTTTTTTAATTATTACGTAGCAACATTCTGAAATATTCTATTTAAGTCAAAAATTTTAATTATGTTTTTATATTCCAAGATTTGAAAATATAAGTCCCCAAATGTAAAAGTTTTCTTAAAGTTGAATTATATGTTACGTGTGTTTTAGTGCAATAAAATTCTTATTGTCTTATTGTATTTTTAAGTAAAAAAACATAAAAATTATTTTTTAACAAAAAAGAATATCAAAAACTAATAAAAATCTTAATGAAAAACTCAAGAAGAAATATACCGCAAATTTTTTCAAAGTTCAGGGTTATGGGACGAACATCATGGAAAGTCCAGGGATACCACCTGAAATAAGTTTTTTTTTTCCAGAACATATCCATAAAAGTAAAAAATCCATAGTATCCGACATAATATTTCTAAAATAATACACATTCACTACAAAAACAAATGCACAAATTACTCTTAATAAAATGTACACTAATGAAGACTGTCTTGTGCACTTTATTTAAAATTTATACTATGCGCATTCACTTAAAAAAATAATGCATAAAAAATTGGGCACACACATCAAAATGACATAAGATATAAATTCAATCTCCTAGACTACATAGAAAAGTCAACATATCTAGTATAATATAAGCGGAATTCAAGTTTTTGTTAAAATTTGTGTCAATGACTGAATTAAATAGTAATTCTATTTTTTAGTTGTATTTTCTAAAATTAATTCTTATATTCAATTGATATCTTATCCAATTTTGGATATCTTTGATATCTTACCTAAATTTGATATCTTAAGAAAATAACATTTTCATTAAACAATTAAAATGTTTTTATTTTAGGTAAAGTAGATTTTTTTTATCATTTTTAAGAAGATTCTATATAATTAATTAAATTAACGGATTACGTCATTGAAGTGATTGGTTAATGATAAACAAAATACAAATAGACATATTATTATTAAACTGAAATGAACATCTTATTAAATTAATACAAAATAAGTTATTTCAATAATATTACTTAGGAAACTACTCTTATATACATGATAATCTTACAAATTGATTGAATTTATTTATTTATAGATAACACATAAAAAACAAATTATCAAATGAGAATAGATTCTTCATAAATCAACTTCATAAATTATTTTAATAAAATTGACAGTTCTTTAAATTTTAAAATTTATTAAGATATTAGACAGGTCAATTCAATCTAGAATCTGGATAAAATTTAAGCTCGGATCAATTTAGTCATACTCAGACTACCCGTACTTGATGTGTGATTATACTAGTATATTATGAAAGCCGATCGTTTTTACCCACATTTGTTTTAATTAATCTGTTTAAATTCTTTATTATCTATTTATATTTTTAATAAAATTTTTTTATTTTGGAAAGATATTTTATCTTTTTAATATCACTTACCTTTGTAACGTTCTTTGACTCAACATCAAATTTAATACTCCTTCCGATCCGGTAAAAATGTAATTTAAGGTTATAATTCTTGATTCAAGCTAGGCGAATTTGCGGATCTGCCCCTCCCAATAAAAAAAGTTTGCAAAAAGTCCTTAAAACGACAAAATAGCGAAGTATGCTGTTTTAGGCGTTTTTGCAATAAAATTAACATTATTTTGTGTTTTCTTTTCAATAGACTTTTATTAAAAAACTATTATAGTTACATTAAAATATTCAGCGGTAAATTCTAAAAATTATTTTTAAATAAAAAACAGAAAAATAGAAAAATAAATTAAATTAAGAAAAGATTTTGGAAAAATTAAGATTTTTTTGGACAAAATAAGATATGGTTAAATTTTTTATCCAATAATATCGTTAAACATATATGCATATGTATATATATGCATGATTTTCGAAGTTAGGGTTCATCACAAAGTTAGGGTTTTCAAAGATTGTTCTAGTTGTGCGCTATGGGTGAGATGCATCATGTTAGCCTCACTAGAAAACCTGTCATCTACAACAAAATATCTTGTCACCCTTTTGTAAAATACTATCATTATTTTCTTGTAAAAAAACCGACTTCTTTCTTCCAAATAAACATTGTTTTCCTCATCTTTCAATGAAATTTGTTTCTAAATGCAGAATTGAAAAATAGAAAAAGAAAAAGAAAATACAAAATAAGAAAAGATTTTGGAAAAATTAAGATTTTTTGGAAAAAATAAGATATTTATTGAAGATATGGTTAAAAACTTTGTCCAATAATATTGTGAAACATATATGCATGTATATCGTTATTATCGCCGTTTTCATATATATGCATGATTTTCGATGCTATGGTTCATCAATCATCACAAAGCTAGAGTTTTCAAAGATTGTTCAAGTTCTACGCTATGGGTGAGATGCATCCTATTACCCTCACTAGAAAACCTGTCATCCAAAACAAAATATCCTGTCACCTTTTTGTAAAATACTATCATTGTTTTCCTATTAAAAACCCGTCTTTTTTCTTCTAAAAAAACATTGATTTTTCTCATCCTCTTTATTCGAATAATCTCGAAATCTTGTTTTAATATTAAAATATCTATAAAATCTTTTTATCTATATATATTTTCAAATTGGGATAAAAGAAAAGTTTGTTAAAATATCTTATTTCTAGAAACATATTAATATAAAAAATAATTTTTGACTTTTTAATTTTTTTATTTGACAAAAAGTAGTCATTCTGGGCATTCATGTAATATTTCTAGGCGAATTTGTGGATTTGCCCCACCAAAAAAACGGTGTGCAAAAACGTACCTTAAAATGAAAAAAAAGCGAAGCATTCTATTTTGGGCGTTTTTGCAATAAAGTTTACTTTATTTTGTATTTCCTTTTAAATAGATGTTTATTAAAAAATCATTATAATTACATTAAAATACTTAGCCATAAATTCTGGAAATTCATTTTAAATAAAATATTGAAAAATAGAAAAAGAAAATACAAAATAAGAAAAGATTTTGAATTTTTTTTTGATAAAATCTAGATATTGTGGAAGATATGGTTAAGATTTTTATCTAATAATATTGTGAAACATATATGCATATGTATCATTATTATTGTCATTTCCATATATATGCATGATTTTCGAAGATTATTCGAGTTCTGCGCTATGAGTGAGATGCATCCTGTCACCCTCAGCAACCATCCTGTCTTACACAACAAAATATCCCATCATTCTTCTTGTAAAATACTACCATTATTTCAAAGCTAGGGTTTTCGAAGATTGTTCGAGTTCTGTGCTATGGGTGAGGTTCATCCTGTCATACACAAAACAACATCCTATCACCCTCTGTAAAATACTATCATTGTTTTCCTGTTAAAAAATGGGGACGAAGGTCGGCTGGCGAGCGAGCGAGAGGGTGCGGGATTTGTAGTGGCGAGCGAATTTGCTCGATGTTGGCGAGAGAGGAGAATTTGAGGGGGGCGGAGAAGGTCGGCCGGCGAGAGACGATGGAAGTGAAGGTCGGCCGGCGAGCAAGGGGTGAAGGTCGGCCGCCGAACAAGACGATGGCGGCGAGCGAGAAATTTTTTCGTTTTTCTGCTCTTCGAATTTGATTCATTTTTTTTTGTTTATTTTTAGGGATGATGGTAAATCTAGAGGGAATTGGGTGGAGGGGGCTAGAATGGTGACAATATGGGGGAAGTGGACCAAAGGTGAAATTAATGGGGGAAGGGGACTGCGGTGGTGACATGTGGGCATTAAAAGCCCCCCACTCCTCTTCTCTTTTCTCTCTCCTCCCATTATTTCTCAGCTCTCTCTCTCCCCCTCTCCCTCTCTCTCTCCCTCTCCCTCTCCATATTTCCCATCTCTCTCTCCCGAATCCCTCTTCCACCCTCTCTTCTCCTCTCTTCCTATTTCCTCTCCCCCTCCCTCGAGGTGGCCGACGAGCGGATGAAGAGGCCGACGGGGCGGCCGACAAGGGCGACGGGCCGGCCGAAGGGGCGACGGGGCGGCCGAAGAAGGCGACGGTGCGGCCGACGAGGGCGACGGTGCGGCCGACGGGGGCGACGGGGGCAGCCGACGAGGGCGACGGGGCGGCCGACGAGGTGGCGGACAAGGTATTTTTCTCTTTAAAACCTCTAAATCTAGTTTTATTTTAGGTTTTCTAGATCTAGGGTTTTTGAAAGTTCTAGATCTAGAATTAGATCTAGATCTACGTTTTGTTTCGTTGATGTTTTTAGATTTGGATATAGATCTAGAATTTTTTCTAAATCTAGATCTAGATCTAAAAAACGGTGACAAGTTTCTAGATCTAGATCTAAAAAACGGTGACAGAAACCCTATAGTAGATCTAGGGTTTTCTGGTTTGTCACCAAGTTTTGCGGTGACAAACCAGAAACCCCTCTTTCGCGGTGACAAGATCTGCACTTGATATAGGGGTTTCTGGTTGTCACCAAGATTGTGTGTGATCTAGGGTTTACTATACGCGGTGACATGTTGCATGCAATTCAGGTTTTATGCGGTGACATGTTTGAACGCATATAGGTTCTCTTTTTGGTTTAACATTGTGCGCTGGTGACAACTTTGATTGCTTGGTGATGATAAGTTTTTATATATTACTTTTAATTATAGCCTATTAGCTCAAATGGTAGAGCAACGTGCCTAGCGTACGATAATGTGGGTTCGAATCCCACATAGGCTTACTAATAATTTCTGATGACAAGTTTAAGTGCAATTTGGGGGTGGTTCTAGGTAAGGTGACAAGTTTTGTACGTGATGAACAAATGAGAGTGCAATATTGGTGATATTAGTTTGAGAGGTGACAAGTTGTAAACGTGATGACAAGGTTTTGTATGGAGGGGGGGTTTGTACGTGATGACAAGGTTTTGTATGGGGGAGGGGACTTTTCTCTACGCGGTGACAAGGTTTTGTTTAGTGGTGACAAGGTTGGGTGTCATGAGGCCATGTTCTGGGATGTTTTTGCAGTTGTCACCAAAAAAAGTCCATTTACCTCATTATTTCACCGTGCCGTCCATTCTCCACATTGTTGTCACCACCGCAGCCCCATTACCCAAAATCCTCGTAAATCTATATCCGGAGAGATTATTTGCCTTTTTTTTTGTAAGATTTTCAATTTTTCTTTTAATTTTCAAAAATGGTAAATCAAAAAACGAAATCTTGTTTTGACATTAAAATATTTATACAATCTTTTTATTTATATGTATTTTCAAATTTGGATAAAAAATATTTTATTTTTCAAAAAAGTATTAATAAAAATAATAATTTTTGATTTTTTTTAAAAAATTCTTTTTTATTTTATTTGATAAAAAAGTCATTTTGGGCATGAATGTAATATTTTTAGGCATTATCACAATATTTTTTAGGCATTTTTTCAAATCGAAAAAAGGTCATATTTGCAAACAAATTATCAAACAGGGCACTGGGTACTAATTTCTCATATTTCTAATCAGTTATTCCAGTTTTACGATGCTTTTTCAACAATGACGAGGCTAAATTTGTTATCTCCATAAGTGTAGTATTCTTTTGATTGGCCTTTGCCTTATATAGTTAAACTAGATGCATGTACTTTATTGTGTTGGAACTATTTATTTTTGACGTTTTAATCTAAGGGGGATTTGCGAAAATGCCCCACCTAGAAAAACAGTTTGCAAAAACGCCCCTTAAAATAAAAAAAATATCGAATCATGCTGTTTTGGGCATTTTTGCAATAAAACTTACATTATTTTGTATTTTCTTTTAAATAGAAGTTTATTAAAAAAATATTATAATTACAATAAAAATATTTATTCATAAACTCTGGAAATTCATTTTAAATAAAGAATTGAAAAATAGAAAAAGGAAAAGAAAATATAAAATAAGAAAATACTTTTGAAACATTGAGATGTTTTGGAAACAATGAGATATTGTAGAAGATATGGTGGAAGATATTGTTTGAAAATATAAAACATAAATACATGTGAATCATTATTATCTTCGTTTTAACATGGATCGTTATTATCTTCGTGATTATCTTCGTTTCATCACAAAGTAGGGTGAGATTCATTCTGTCACCCATAGTAAACATTTTGTCATACACAATAAAATATCCTATCACCCTTTTGTAAAATACTATCATTTTTTCGTGTTAAAAACATGTGCTTCTTCTAAAAAACATTGCTTTTTCTCATCTTTCACTAAAACTTATGTCTAAATACAGAATTGATAAATACAAAAGAAAAATAAAATATAATACAAGAAAATAGTTTTGAAACATTAAGATTTTTTGGAAACAATGACATATGGTGGAAGATATTGTGGAATATATCTTTGAAAATATAAAACATAACTACATGTGGATCATTATTATCTTCGTTTCAACATTGATCGTTATTGACTTCGTGATTATCTTCATTATTATCTTCGTTTCATCACAAAGTAGGGTGAAATTCACCTTGTCATCTTCAGTAAACATCATGTCATACACAACGAAATATCTTGTCACCCTTTTGTAAAGAAACGATGGGAAATCTATATCCTGAGAGATTATTTGGCTTTTTTTGTAAGATTTCCAAATTTTCTTTTACTTTTAAAAAAGGATAGATCAAAAAACGAAATCTTGTTTTAGCATTAAAATATTTATAAAATATTTTTATTTATATATATTTTCAAATTTGGATAGAAAGTAAAGTCAAATAAAATATTAATAAAAATAATAATTTTCGATTTTCTTAAAAAATTCGTTTTTTATTTTATTTGATAAAAATTAGTCATTTTGGGCATGAATGCAATATTTTTAGGCATAATCGCAATATTTTTTGCCATTTTTGCAAATAAAAAAAAAGTCATATTTGCAAACTGATTATCAAATAGGGGCATTTGGGACTAATTCTTCTTAATCTAATTGGTGAGTTTAGACGGAAGTTAATTCTCCACTTAATCTAGTACATATTTCTTTAGCTTCAATTTTAATGGATCAGAGGGAGTAGAAAAATTAATTTTGTTTTGATTTATCTAAATAAAGTTACCATTTTAAGTGTAAGTTATTTTCTATATTTACATCATCAACTATATTTTTTTACCTATTATATTTGATTTTTTGTGTATCTTGATAACAAACTTGATTATCTAGTCTAATGAATTTCTTCTGATATATTCACCAAAAAAATCTTCTTACCTATTTAAAAACAAACTTTTGTCAATTATTAGTTATTAAAACCTTATAGGGAAAAATCTTTCACATACAAATTAAGCAAAAACTTTGAATATTGGATTTAAATTATTTCCTTAATACAAGTATATTCGTGGTCTTCCTATATTTTCTATTAGATTATGATAAACAATATCAATTTATCAATTGATGAAACATTGTAATTGTTAATTTAATATTTAAATTTATGATATTCGTTACTAATATATAAATAACCGTAGACATTATGCCTTATATTTATTATTCGGGTTTTATGAACTTCAAAAGCAATATCACTAATTTTAGAAGAAAAAAAAGTCATGTTCATACAATATAACTTATATTATATTTTCCATATAAATATTTAATTATAAGTTTAATATATATTTAAGTGTTAATCTAGTATGGTACTAACGCTAGTACATAGTTAGTAAAAAATGCACATACAATCTCTAATATTATAGTACACAAACAATACAAAGTTTATGTATAATCACATAAAACTCTACATTATCATATCTGAAAACACAGATAATGTTTGTTTTTAGAGAACAAGATCAACATTTGTTTTTTGGCTCGGTGAGAATTAGGATCTCATCCCATCTCAAAGAGGGTATCCTACATTATCTAGACAGATGAGAGCTAGAAGCTCGTGTCAGTTCCGTATTGCTTCCCATCAGAGACTATGACCCAAGCTCATAAATTCATTGGTCACAAAATTACACTACTTATTCTCATGAGAGATGCGGACTGACTTGAACCCCCAAAGTGATACGAGAATGTTTACAATAATCATTCGTATTTCCCATGGACAACTATTATGCCCCTTCATTGCTTTTATAACAGTCTCATTATCGCCTTCTATTTCTAGTTTGTGTATGCTGCTCTGTTTTGCCTCCTCTACTCCATCCCGCAATGCCAGAGCCTCAGACATCAATATCGAGACGTTACTATATTTTTTGGTTGTCCCACAAATAGGGCTTCCATTGACATCCCTTATGATTGACTCTCCTGACACATTTCCGATTTTTAATTTCGACCCATCAAAGTTTAACTTTACAAAGCCTCGTCTGGGCTTTTTCCACTTGTCCGGCTTCTTCCTTCTTGCAACACATATGTCCAAGTTGCTTTTCAACACCAATTCCTCATCCTCTTGCCAATGTTTGCCAAGTTCCCATTGTTGTAATTGTGTACGGATATTCAAGTTAAGGTCTTTTATGATATCATTAGGTGTTTGTTGAAATGTCAATTTATTCCTTTGATGCCAAATGCTCCACTAGATTATTGCTAATTCAGTGAACTCATCCTTTCCTAACTTGTTTTTGATATCAGATAAGACATTCTGAGGGTTCTGACATAGGGCAACATAAAATCAAATAAAGCATTCTGTATTTACATGTATGCTTGTTATATTTAGCTTGTATGGGAAGTTGATCATTAGATGAATCGAGTCTTCAAGAGCGCTATTACATATAAGACATCCTTGAGAGATCACAACTTATTTTTCACTAAGCCTTTGCTTTGTTGGGAGTCCATTCTTGTCAACTTTCCATAAGAAATTCTTCACTTTTAGGTAGATGTCTAGATTCCAAATCCAGCTATTAAGGTTTGGGTTCATCGCGTTTTCCCTAGTAAGTAGTAACTAGACTAACCGTTGAGGTTGTATAAAACCAACTATTCTTGCTCTGGGCCTATATCAACCTATCCTCAATATCATTTACTGGTATTGGAATTGTCGTTATTTTCTCTACTATGTCCCAAGGAACAACTTGTTGCAACTCATTTATTCTCCATTTTTTTTATCGTTTAAATGAAGTGTGCGACCTTAATTTCCTCGTCTTCTGTGCCACTTCTTATGGCTTAATCTAGTAATGGTTCTTGCAACATCCATTTATCCATCCAAAACTTTATGGATTTTCTATTGCTTATCTTCTATCTAAGGCCTTTCTCCAACTCTGGTTTCAATTTAATCAGTTTTTCCATTTTCAAGATGTGTTAGGCTTAATTTTATACATTGCAAGCGTGTTTCCCCTTAAGTACTTCTCACTAACGATTCTAACCCAACCATTGTCATGTTCTATGAGTACTTTCCACAACAGCTTCATTTGTAGGGCTTTGTTCATATCCCTTGCTTTCTTGATGCCTAAACCCCCATTTGCCTTTGGTTTGCATATTCGGTCCTAGCCTACCAATGGTTCATATTGTCTATCCTTATTCCAAAAGAAACTTCTGCTTATGGTATCAATTTTATCATGTACATATTGTAGGGCAAAATACATCTATAGGTCCCTAAACTTGTGCATTTTTGTCAACCAACCCCTTGTACTTTCAAATGTTCAAGCAGCTACTCAAAGTCTCAAACTTAACTAATTTTTTTTCAATCCAACACCAAATGCTGACATGGCATGATGAGTGAGTTTTACCTTCTACTTGAGCGAGTGGAGATGGGTAAAATGTCATTCTAGAAATTTCAAAAAATATACTCATCTCTCTCATTAATGTGCAATATCAAAAGCCCTTTTTAATTTTTTTTTCCTAAAACATATTTGTTTCCATAGCTGTCATGTTTAGCGTAAACAAAATCAAATTTGGGTAAAAAGCATTTTCTTTTTTAAATTTTTTTTTTCACAAATTTCTCCATTTGCTTACTCTGTAAAAGAAACAACTCTACAACCACCATTCTGATTGCCAGGGTCGACAAGTCGACCACCCGCCACTACCACCCATCTTCATCGTCGAACATCCATCACCATCACCGACTGCGGCAATTGGCGTCGTCACAGGGTACTTCTGTGCAAACAAAGGAGATGGGGTTTTAATGGAAAATTTTGATTCGGGATGATTTGAGACGAAACAATATGGGGTTTTGATAGATCTGATATTGAGAATTTTAAATCTAACTTTAATTTGAAGATTGGATTTAGGGATTGAGAAGGGGATTGATTTGACCCAATGTACAAATTAGGGTTTTTAATCAAAGGTGTAGTAAAGAGGGTGATGTAGTGCTTGGCAAACCATGGTGACAACAGACAGATACGGGAGAGCAGAGACTATGGCAAAGCCGAAGAGATCGGTAAGGGACCATGGTGGAGAGACCAAGGTGTATTAGAGGGTTTTAATAGATTTGATCAATTTCTTCGTTCGTCTTCTTCATTTCATCTGTATCCTTGTGGTTTTAATTTTTAATTTTTCAATTTTTTAATTTAAGTATTTTTAGGGGTTAAATTTATGTTTTTAAATTCTTATTCATTTGTAAGTTTGTTTTATTTTATGTTTTTAAATCAATTTAAATGAGGGGTCTTTTATAAGAAAAGAATATGAAGTGTGATTACAATTGTGTATATGTGGCATCTACATGTCATTCATGTAGCCTACATGGTTTCCACGTCAACGCGTGTGAGTTTCACCTAATAGAATTGTGCTTAGTTGAACAAAAAAGTCAAGTTTAGGTGTCTATTTGAACATTTCAAAGTACAGGGGGCTAATTGACAAAAGTGTACAAGTACGTACAGGGGCCTACGGATGTATTTTTCCCATATTTTAGCATCAGAAAGCTTTGCATTTAGATAATTTGGCTTCGTGACCAAATTTGATCTTATTAGCACCGATCGTCCTTATTGGGATAATGCACTAGCTTTTCCATTTAGTTGGTTGTCATTGTGCATTTCCGATTGCGACTTGGAACACCTCCTTATTCTAAAAGAGTACGTTGTCTTGTATTGCCAAATCTGCTACAAACGCTCTTTGCAATGGGTGAATGATCTTAGACACCACCCTTTTTAGTCTTTCTGTCAATATCTTGCCTATTGTTTTGTAGATCGTATTACACAAACTGATGGATCGGTAATGGTTAGTTGTCGAAGGGTTGTCATTTTTCAAGAGAAGAGAGATAAAAGTGTTGTTACTCTGTTTCAGTAGTTTCCGAGAGTGGAAAAGGCCTTTCACCGCTTTAGTTACTATAAGACCCAGTATATCCCAATACTTCTTGTAAAGTTTTGTCGTCATTCCATCAAGGCTTGGAGACTTATCTGATCTAATATGCAAAATGACATATTTTATTTCTTTATTGGTTACGGGCTTCGTAAAATATGTGTATTGTCTTCTACGGAAAATTCATTATCTATTAGCATAAGATATTCTTTCAAAACTGATGTGTTTATAGGTTCTTTCCTGTATCGTTTACAAAAGTCAGTTATGATCTCGCGACATATATTTTCCTCTCCCATTATTTTTGTGCCTGTACTTGAGACAATCGATCTTATGACTTTGTGGTTTCGTCTCACCGTTGATATTTTGTGGAAATACCCAAAGTTTGAATCAACCAATTTAACATGTTTTGTCTTGGCTCTTTGTTTCTAATATGTTTTGTGAAACTACAATAAGTACTGTTTTTTTTCCTAAGGAAGCATAATTTCTTCTGGACAAGTGCTAGTTTCGGGGATATGATAATCTGATTTTGAAGCTCAAAGAGTGTACCCTTAATTATCCTAAGTTGTTCAAAGGTGTTCCCAAAAGTCCTTCTTTTCCAGTGTTTAGTATGTGCCTTCAACCTTTGGGTCTTCTTCATTTGTTGAAACATATACGATCCTTGCAAGTCAACTCTTCAAGCTTGCTTTACCACATTTCGGAAGTCTTTCTACATCAACCACATCTTCTCCATCTTAAATGGTGCAACCTTACTTAATTGTCCATTCATGAGCGCTATTGATATTTTACAGTGGTCTGACGAGGTAAATGCATGATTATGTGTGCATATTTCTAGGAACCATTGGAGTATGCATTCGCTCACAAGCACTCTGTCAAACTTTTCGTATATGTTGTCTATTTTCGTCTTATTCTTTCTCCAAGTAAATCTGTTTCCAATCGTTGGTATGTCTCGTAGGTCACATTGTCTTTCAAGTTTATTAAGCAAATAAATTAAACCTATTGGCATTAGGGATACAACCTCCTTTTTTGTCGCCTAGTTCTTGGATTTCGTTTAGATCTCTCAGGATAACCATATGAAGATTGATTTCGTTCAAGCAGTTGGTAAACTCTAGATAGAATTCATCCTTTTGACTTTCACTCGGGGACACATACATAAAACATAATGCAATTATGTAACCTGTTAGATGGTTTACATATGTCAGGATAATGTACCGCAACTTGTGTATCAGAACTTCAACAAGTTCACTACTAAACTGATGCTCTTTCCATGTTACACATATACCTCTGGCCCTGCCATCCGCATGAAACCATACGATGTTATCAACACCAACACATCTATAAGTTTGATCACTTGGTAGTTTGTCTGATTTAGTTTCTACGACATCCATTATTTGAATTCGTTCGATTGTATACAACGAGTCAATTTCAGGCCAATAAGACTTCCTTCCTATCCTTTTGCTATTTCATAGAGCGACTTTCATTTAACCCTAATTCTAAAGATTGATCTTACAACTCCCCTGAGTTGATTCTCGGGTTTCCTTACTGGCATATTTAACACTCGCACGTTCTTCTGGCTTTCCATCTTGGTATAATTTGATTTGTCTCTTGATTTTTTTTATCTTAGAGTTTGGAATATGTTTCCGCATGTCTCGTATCATTTTTTCATAGATGACCCTGTACGTCTCAGCCATGTGTCTAATCGAGTCAACCATCCTTACAGTCAAAGTTTTAATGCAGTCTATTATGTTTCTTCTATAGGACAAGTTTGCACTAAGACATAGGCTCCCTATTGGTTGACCTTATCCTACCTTGTAAATGCTAAGATCATACTCAATAAAATGCCAATGCAGTTGGTCATAACACAATTTAATATAATCCGTTTTTGCACATTGGTAGTCTAAGTTCTATTCCATTAGCTAGAATTTCCTGGTTAGGAACCACATATACACTATCGAAGTTACATTGTCTTATGATATATTTCTTTTGGTCGTTTGATGCTTGTAGAGCCATATGCTCGTGTTCTTATTGCCTCTAAAAAGTATGTCATGGGTCCACTACAATCTTAACTTCTCAATATTTAGACATTCTTTTATCATAACTCTTACTAGATTACCTTAAACTATAACTTTTATCTGATTCTGGTCTTCCTAGTGCACACTCCTTTTCCTAGTTGTAAAATAATTAGCCATAGAAAGATTTGTGTTACACCAGGTTAACAACTTCATCAAAATATAATTATAATGTTTCCATTACAAATTGCACCTATTGTCCGTTTTAAAAGATATACATGCAGAATGTTCATAGAATTTACCCCAATTGTAATCCTTTCTAAATAAGCAAGTAAATAGATCATTAAACTTCATTCTCCCAATTGTTCTATTCTTGATATTTTCTAAATGAACATGTGTTACACCAGTGTACTTTTATACATGTGTCACTCCCTTTTCAAGGATTGGAAAGTATCACAATAGAATATTATCTTCAAGTTAATTAGGAGGCATATGCACGACGCTCTTATCTCATTCATATAAAGCAATAACCAATTGTTGCAATTTGGGGGCATATACACAATGACTTTATAGTTCGAATGTCCAATTTGACCAAAAAAATAGTTCGAATGTCTAATAGCCTTTTGTTTGATTTCAAGCTCTAAGTTATCCATCCACCATGACAACCCCATCATAACTAAATCGAACACCGCATTTACAAACCAGTCATAATGTAATATTGTACTACTCATTTGAGCTATAACACTAACATCACACCAAGCATTCAACACACTATATCACAACAGAACTAGGTCCTTAAATATCTGCTTAGGAGCACAACACCAATATAGACCACTATCTCGACCTCAATACATGGCTTTACAAACTCCCCAACAATATTCCTAACTTCTTTATTATGTTCAACTTTTGAGATCATCGTCGGCATATCAAGAGAGCAAGTAAGTTTTGTCAAACTAAAAGAAAAACTAACACAAGCTATATGAAACCTTTCTAGAGAATGCAGTACCCCACATTTAGCGACATTGCAGCAACCTTGGAGTTGGATCAATCTCATCGACATTTAGCAATTAGATCCACCATCTTTTCTATAGTGGAACATCAATCTCAACGAAACCGAATTCATCACACTCATGTACACATGCAACATTGTTGATAAGGTTGAAACATCATGACATAAACTTGGAGTTAAATCTTTCAAACCCATTATTGATTAGGTTCAAACAATCTTGCAACATCAAATACATAAACTTTTTTCTTAAAACATTTGAGGGTTTAACAAATATGGTTTGATAACTTTAATTTAATTTTTTAAATACTTTATGAAAAGAGGTATGTAACCATCTTTTGCAGTATGTAGGCCCTAAGATATCTATTGAGAAATAGAAAATCGAAAGGTTATATGATTGGTTGCGCCCTACCATGCAATCTTTAATGGTACATTATAAGTGTGACACTCTGGAACAGTATGTGGATGCTGCTTATAGACTTGAGCTATCTTTGGACCAATCAGAGGAAAAGATAGAAAAGGGGGGTCAATCTTCCCAACACGGTTCTAAGTTTAGTGGTTTTAAAAGGACGGCGCCTCCTCAGTAGTTTGAGAAGTTGAACCGAGCTAAGACGGAGTTGGGTTCAACTAGGTCAGCTCAACAATCTGAAAAGTTAAAGCGAACAAAGATTGACTCAAATTTGAGAGAATCAACTAATGAAAAAGGAACTACTCCACAGTCAAGTAACTATAGCGACCTCGTAACTTATCACAATTGTGGACAACACGGACACTACAATAGGAATTGTCCGAAGTCAAAAAGGAAGTGTTTTGCTTGTGGAAAAGAGGGCCACATGCGAGATTACTATTGACAGACTCGTAGTGATTTGACTTGACCCTTTGTGATCTAGTTTTTTTTAGAAAGAACTATCCAATACAACTTTAGTGTGAAACAAGGCACAAAACGAAGAAAATGTGTTTTGGTACTGTTCGGCTTAAGACAAGATGAACTAGCCAAACACGCTTGATAGCCAATAGGATGAGTTAAAACTTTCTGTTTTAAGGGTTAACGCATATATGTTTCTAGCATGGATTTTGTTGTATACAATCTTAGTACGTTACTTGCCTAGTTAAAAACTATGGTTGTGTAGGTAGTTTGGTTCATGTTGATAACCTATGATTATTTTTATAATATATCTATGCTCTTTTGTGTCGTACCTAATTACACTTCATATTATATCTATGCTCTTTTACCCTTAAGGATCTATGGGTAATCAGTCCTCTAGCCAGTATAAAGGGAAATCACCCACGAATGCTCTCTGGTATGCTTTATGTGACTCAGTAGTGTCGTTCAATCAAATAGTTAGAATCTCTTTTGTGAAAGGATCTATGCTAGTATATTGTTAATCCTTGTTAGGACAACTATTTAGCTTAGTACCTTTAATTTGTTATACCCGTACTAAGCTATATCATGTGAAATTAGATCGAATGGTTGTGGAAGTTAAGACGTACCTTCTATTAGTATATGCCTACTATGTAGTGTAGCTAAATACGTCTCTCTGTAACTATGTGAATCAGTCGCGTGGATTCAGAAAAACATAAATATTGGTGATATAGATAATGTGTTTTGTCTTTTATATTTGATCTCCTCCTCACTATTTAGGACTTGAAAATAATCCAGATGATTAGCCAGTCTAAAAAAAATTATGCTAATTTTAGATTCACAAGTTAATAATATAGGGCATGATCAAATTAATATCTGCTCGAAAACCCCGGATATTACATTAGTACCCTCTTAAAAATAGTTTCGTCCCCGAAACTAGAGGATGGGAACAAGTTGTGCAAGGGAAGTTTATGACAGAATGACACCCACTGATGAGATATTTCCTAAGTACCCCTTAAAAAAAATCACACTCTCATCTAAAGTAAGAATTGTCATTAGTACTACAATTTTTTACTTGTAGGTAAGTTGATTGTGCTTGCACCGTAACTAGGTTTTACTTGCCGGATAAGTTTGAATTTTCAAGATGCTCAAAGTTTGACTTTACAACATTATCTATGTTTTCGAATATGATAATGTATAATCATGAGTGTGATATGATTAGGTTACAATCATATCTTAAATGAGTTAGACTATGGCCTTGTTTCACTTTTACCACAAACACTTTTTTCTTCCAAAAAATCTTTATTTTACCTTTTTTTAACATTACCATCGTATCTCTACTTTCACATTTTTCAATACAAATTTTTACCCCAAAACATCATTTTTCAACTAAAAAGATCTTTTCACCTATAAGTGAAACAAGCCCTATATATATATATATATTATCTAGAGTTTAGTCTTATAAGTTCACTAATTGCTATTGTCTTCCGAGGAGCTCAAGAGAAGATTGAAGAAGAAGAAGATTTGGTGTATTCTCTTACTTTTGTTATACACATTTCTTAGGCTAAGAACCTAGATCTATGACATAGATTAGACTGTTTTGAAGACCTTGTTTGCCTTGAAGAATTGTGTAATTGACATTTATAAAATAAATCGTTCAAAGTTCTCTAACCATGGAGTGATTTTTCTCTTGAACAACTAATTGGTTGTTTGGGTGTTTCCACTATAAGTGATTGTGTTAATTGTTACTTGCTTAGTGTTTTATTTTTGTTGTCCAATTCCTTATCCTCCCCAAGGTAACAGTGTCTGTATTGTAAAACTCGATCAAACACTTTCATTTTGATGGAGGGACGCTAGTTGTCCATTTTGCACGCCTAAGGGATTTTGACATGTTGTTGTGGCGCTATGCTTATAGTGCTTACTCACAAGATCTTATACTTATCTTAAGTTCTTTCTTTTCGAGGATTTTTACATTTTCTAGTTGTTCCTACTCCCCAATGGATCACCTTCTCGTTTTTAACAACCTATCGAATTACCAATCATGTTTGATATTATGATTTCTTACTTGTTCAAAAAATATGAAAATAAAATTGTCAAAAGATAACCAAACCTGAAAAAAGCGTCACACACTTAAACTTAGGCAAACTTATCCAAATCCAAAAATGACCAGAATCAGATTCCGACCAAAGAATGAATAACTTGAGCCTATTTGACCCAAAACCTAACTCAATTATCTTGTAAAAGCGAGTTTTTATTTAAATATTTCTTAAAATGTTAAACGAATAGGATATATACACTCTAAGCATCAAAACAATGGAGGAGTTATGACTATGGATAAATTGCACATGTTTGGGTCTATTGTATGATAGGCTCAGAGACAACAGGGAGGAAGTGGAGTGGTGGGACATTGTGTAGCATAAGCTAAATACTCCTCGGCTGGCCTTTAAGTTCCGGAAAGTTATCAATGGAGGAGTTATGACTATGGATAAATTGCACATGTTTGGGAAAGTTGATGCTGATGATGTGTGTGTGATGTAGGGGTAGTCATCAAGAGAATATTGCCCACTTATGGTTTCAGTGTGAGTTTACAAAGGTAGTGTTGGATGGTGTTCTGAAGTGGGGGAAGATTGGGTGTTGAACAGTGAGCATTAAAGATTGGAGACAGCAGGTTATGCATATGAGAGGTAAGAGATCATTGAGATTTAATTTGGGGAATGTGTGCCATAGTGTGGTGATATATAACACTTGGTTTATCAGGAACAAATTCATATTCAAAACGAGAGAATGGAGAGTGATGTTTGTACTAGCATTAGTATAAACTTAGTTAAGAATTGCTTGATGAAAAGTAAAGAATAGAGAAGCTAGAAGAATGTTTGAAAAGTTAGGGATCAATGAAGATGTAATCAACCAAAAATCCAACAGAATTTTGTAACAACCTTTTGGGAATAATACCCTTTTTATTAAAAAAAAACAATGCAATATCTTCCACCTAAACAAAACAATAGAATACCAGGGCATTCCTAATGAGAGTTTTTTGCACAAAAGCATAAAAAGATCATGAAATGTTCTTGTGAACTTTGTTTGGATCTGGTAAGTGAATTCTGTATTATTAGTAGTATTTTTCTTAATTAGTGTAATTATTTTAAATAGAATTAAATACTTATTCTTGGGTTTTTATTACGGTTCTTTCCCGAGTCACTTTTATTGAACCGATAGGGCATTTAGTATATATACTTCCTTAAGTTGTTATTTTGGATGAGAAGAAAATATCGAGTTAGCTCTAATTTTTCTACCTCCCTCTCTCCCTCTCGTCTTCCTTTTCTCCTTCTCTACTTGTCTATTCTTCCCCTTCTCTACATACTGATTTGATCAATCCTTGGTACAAGCTAGACACTATCTTGTATCAATTAGTGCTTTCATTCCCGAACTCTCATTTCCCATGACAATACCGCCGAAACTATATCGGCTATCCCAATACTTAATCTCTTGAAGAGTACTCTATAGTCAAGACCCATGCCGAAAACTATTTGATTTCTTGTGAAGTCTTGACTCAAGTACTCTTGAGCGTTGGAAATTTAGAAGACATAGAGAAATTTGATGGCGCTGCTGAATTCCATTCATGAATCCATTTTCAAAGTAGTGCGTCAACCCTCAAGGTGTTCAATCGCTTCAATGGAAGATGCATCTATGAGGGATGTTGCCGAATGGGGTTGTGGTTTGATGACCAAATTAGCAGTATATCAAGCGGGATTGAGCCTCCAATCGAAGTTGTGAACCAAAGTGATGAGCAAGTACGTGCTGTCATTTGAGATAGGCACAGTTTCTCAAGGCGAGGTTTGCGATCCTTTGATGTCGGTCTGTGCAACAAAGCCCTAGAAACCGAAGACCCCAACATCGTTGATACCGGCCCCAGCACCTTCGGGAATGACCCCAGAACCCTTAGTACTAACCCAAACGGGACAACGATGACTCCATTGTAAGAGACAAGTGAATATATGGGTTATTCACAAGACTCGAGTGATGACATCTTTTCTTTGGACAAGATTAGGAACAAAGCACACCACCAGTTTGACGAAAGTTCAATAAAAGAAATTAATGAGTATCCGTATCCGAGAACTAATCATGAACAACGAAGTCAACAATTGAACTGCAACATTAGTGGCAAGCAGCCGGAGGAGTCTGGTGGGCTTCACCACAAATCTGACTTCTCGAAGGAATCAGTAAGACGTCTTGTGAAGGCTTGGAAAGCACACACTTGAGTACGGATAGGATCGCTAATCCTTTATCTGGTGCACATAACGTGTTTGATACAATGTCAGTGAGAAGTTTTAGTGCTAGTGATTCTTATATGGTTGAGCAATTACCATCTTCTATATTGGGTATGTGTAATTTTGAAACGGGTATTTCTACATGGTGGCACTATCGTTCCTTACTCTTTCCATGTTCATCTTTGAAGCTTTTGGTGTGGTTGTTGGAATTCAAGCCATGGAAGCTACACTCCTCATGTGCTTCTGATGTGTCTTTTCCAATTGTGAATAAGACGATCTAGATCATTGCTTGTCCAATTGGGTGCCCACTGCATGTTCTGGTTTTTGTGTTCTGCTTTCAGATCCATTACCGTATCTTTTCCGTTTTATGACTTGTCCAATTGGGTGCCCACTACATGTTCTGGTTTTCGTGTTTTGCTTTCAGATCCAGTACCGTATCTTTTCCTGTTTTATGACTTGAGGACCAGTCGATTCTCAATGGGGGAGAGATTGATACGTAAATTCTATATTATTAGTAGTATTTTTCTTTATTAATATAATTATTTTAAATAGAGTTAAATACTCTTTCTTGAGTTTTCTTTACGGCTAATTTCCAAGTCACTTTTAATGAACCGATAAGGAATTTAGTATAAATACTTCCTTAAATTGTTATTTTAGATGAGAAGAAAATATTGAGTTTGCCCTAATTTCTCTACCTAGCTCCCTCTCGTTCTCCTTTTCTCCTTCTCTATTCGTCTCTTCTTCGCCTTCTCTACACATTGATTTGATCAATCCTTGGCACAAGGTAGACATTGTCATGTATCAAGATGAAGGTGAAAAAGCTCAAAATATGAGCTTTGAAGGAAGAAAGATCATGGCGAGCCTCTATCAATTTATGTGGGAAAAAATAAAGATTTATTAGAAAAATATATATAAAGATAGACTCATATAGGCTTACCATTAGGAGGATTTTTTGTAAATAAGATTATGAATAATATGAAGAAATATTAAAAAATTAAATAAGAATATTGGGAACGGCTTCACACATAGACGAGTCAAATCTGGATTACAATTTGATGCATCATTTTGGCTCAAAAGTAGGGATGGTGAGCTAGCCTAGCTAGTGTTTTGATAATTTGATACATTAATTAATGATGTCTTCCAAGTTGTAAACCCAAAGCCGTATTAGCGCGTGGGAAATGTGAAAGCCCAAAACACACACTTTTTTTTTTTAGTTTACTAGCCAGGAGTACTACTCAACGGTGCTTAGAAGGCAGGCAAACACACAACAATACACCAATATTTCCTCCCTTCTTGCTGGCTCTATGTCCACATCCTTGCTTCGTCCTTTCATTTTGTGGTGCTACCTCCCACTTTCTACGTACTCGATTCATCTCCTTCATTGCCCATAATCCGAGCTACATTTGCGATCATGTGGACCTTAATTTGAGCCTTTGAGGGACTTGTAACTTAAGAACTAGGCTTATAATTTGCTACGTACGTACAACTTCGAGTTCCTAATTCGATAGTATCTTAGAACTAAAAACTCAAAGTTGAAAAATGCTATCGTTTTCATGGTTGTTTATAAATGAGACGATGACGTTTTTGGATTAATTATAGTGGTTCTTTGGGTTGTGGATGGGATTCTGGTAGAGGATAGGTGATTGGTATTTGTCACACATCATTGTAACGCAAAATTTGTGTACTCGATATAGGGATGCGTTACTGTCCTGCAATGAACTTGAAAGCTACTGATTTTTTAAAATATTTTTTTTTTATCATTATTTAGGTATCGTGGTGCATTTGTTAGGTGAAGATAAGAAAGGTCGAACACCCATCCTTTGGTATAAATCTTATGTAGTTATTAATGATTCTACGGTTTACCTTCGAGAAACTTGAATAATTAAGTAATTTATTTATTAAAATAAGTTAAATGATACTTATAAGTAGATGAGAAAAGGGTTTGACAATTTAAGATTTAAGATACTTATTTGTCCAAATAAATATTCTCTTACTTAAGAGCACCTAGAAAAATAAAAAACTACTCTCATCTTATTTGAAAATAAACACATTGTTTTCCTGAAAAAAAAAACTAATCAACAAACCTTCCTACCGAACACTCACTTTCATCATTAATATTATTTAATTTATCAATACCATAAATCAGTATCAACATCATTATCAAAAATCGGTATCAGTATCATTTATATCTTACCTTATTTGTTTAACGCACCCTTAGTATTATTGTTAAAGTATTTAATGCAACATGTTGGAAAAAAGAAAAAACAAACAAATTAGTTAAGGCACAAAATGTCATCGTTAGTGGTCGAGAGGCTATGTCTCCTCTTTATGAAAGAAAGTGCTTGGTTTTTGGCGATAAACACTAGTACTTGCATGCCCTTTAGTTCAGAAGGTCGTGTTGGTGATTTTATAAATGCCATCAATGATCGTTCTTTAGGGATCAGTGTCTTAGGGAATAATGGTCCTTTAGGATTATTGGGGTTCGATCATACGGCTCTATGAGATTTCATTTAGCTTGTCACAAGTTTGGGGGTGTGAGGTACATACTTCTATGAGTATACTTGAGATCTAATGGGAGATATTACGCATATAGTACTGTGTAATCCTCTAGGGAACAATGGCTCAAGAATGGCAGTTCTGATTGATTGGTACCTTAGAGCATCTGTTTAACTTTCTCAAAAATGGAGAAATAAGAACTGCATTCTCCTAAAAAAAATTGTTCTAATTCCAACAATTTTTTCATTTTGAAGAATGAATATGTATTTCTCTATACAATCTTATCCTAGTAAAGAATAAACTATTTCTTTAATTGGAGAAGAAGTGGGTGAAAGGGTATGAATTGGGATAATTAACCAAAAAAATAAATATAAAAATAAATATTAAATGCAAAATCAAAATAGAGATGTCTCTATATTTGGGGAAGACATGTTGGTTTTTGGAGATTTTCTCCACTTTGGAGATTGGTTTGGGGAAGCTGTTAGGGCTAAAATTAAGACATAAATCTCCAAATTCACATCTTCCAAGAATTTGGAGATGCTGTTAGAGATGCCCTTAGGGAACAACAGTTTTGCAATCGGATTTTAGAAAGTGTTTACACGATTTAAATCTTATTCAAAGACAGATCATTGATTGTTCCCTTGGCATACTACATACAAGAAGGAGAAGTTGCAATGACTGTTCCCACAAGTATCAACACACCCTGATTGTCCCCACAAGGATCAATACCCGATTCTCCTTTTATTGAATATCATGAAATGATCCTTTGCTTGTAGTTTTGTAGTTGATATGGTTCCATGACACTCGTTAGGTTCCACTTGTTGGTTCCCCATCAGTTTGCTTTGTTTAAAGTATGTTTTGTTTGAGAGAGAAGCACAATCTTGCTTTCTTTGAGACGAATGCGACCAACCCTCTAGAAAAAATTGTTTTCTTAACCAAAGACGTACTTTTCAACCGTAACGGTTAATCACTGACTAAAATTGATCTTCCTCAATCAGCACACTTTTGATTTATAGGCATGTCGGCCGTCGTGGGCTTCAATCACCAGTGTTCATTGTCGAAAACCCACCTCTTAAGGAAACATCATCCCTAGTTGATTTCGCTAACCAAGTGTGGTTTCTATGTTGCCCCAAACTAGTCATTCTCGATTATCATTTCGAACAGCTTCACTACCAAGATTGTTCCATACTCCGAATCCTTATTCCTTACCTATGGTTGGCAAACTTTGGATCATATGAAACAAACTCCTAAAGTGTTAAATGAGGGAAGATCATGGCCATCCGATGTGGAGAAATTGGTGGCCCAGATCACAAGGCGAGAAAAATCCTTGTAATGGCATAATCGTAAATAAGTGGAAGTTTAATGCGGTGCACTGTTAGGGAAAAAGTGCATTCGTAACCCCAAAAAATGGACTGGTAACCCTAAAAAAGTGCACTGCTAATGAGCGTTGTAAAAGTGCATCCTAAGTCTCAAAAGTATTAACTCGATTTTCGCTCACAATCTTCAACTTACGAGTGCACTTTTCTTGACTTGGGCGCGCACTTTTTCGACTTAGCAGTGCACTTTTTTATAGACAAAACTTCTGTTTATTTACGATTATGCCACATCGTGGCTATGCCTTCTTTGAGCTTGGCCGCCCATTCCTCCCATCGGATGGTCAGGATCTTCCTTCATGTAACACCTAGGAGTGTGTTTTATGTCATCCTAAGACAATGGTATACGTCGTCTTCATTCTACACATTTGGAAATGGGCCATTTGGTAAACCTTCATTGAGGCGCAATGATGATTGGCCCAAAAGCCCATACGTCTCGGGTGAAGGCGGTAAGAGATTATAAGAAGTTGTTTGAGAGAAAAACCTCTCTGTTAATACATTGCTGATATAAAGTAACGGCCGACCCAATAATCAAAGTACACTTTTGCCCTCATTTTGACGGAAATTAGCATTCAAAAGCACATTTTGATTTTCTTAGCAAAGCACACTTTCAAATCAGGTCTCAAGTGGGACCCACTGATGACTGCCATCCATATCAGCACCGTCAATTTAATTTTCCACAAAAAGGGAAATTTGGGAGAGAAGACGCACTTGAAGAAGAAGCTCAGTTGCAGATCACGACAACGCACTGTGATTCTAGAGAGAGAGAGAGGAGGAGAGTACAGAGCGATAAAGCTAACAGCAATTTGCAAGTGCAAGAACTCTAGCTCTTCAATGGTTATACACAAATCCGAGCCCTAGAAAATACTCTCTTGCTTCCTCGTTCCTGGCTTCTCACAATCCCTAGATATGAGAAGATCTCCCCCCTTGTTCTGCTTCGTAGCTTTGCTTTTCGCTTGCCTTCTGCAATCTCAAGCTGAAGCTGCTCTTTCTGGTATCGGCCTCTCTCTAATTTGTTCTACATCCGTAGCTTGGATTGCTAAATTCGCTTGTACTAATCTTGTTTGGTGAAATTGTGGATGTTCTAGAACCGTTGATCAGACGTTTCACCTCGCTTCTCAGATGGACCAAATCTACTTCCTCTAAATCGACACATTCAGGTTAACACTGCGCAACTGTGTTTTTGTTTTGGTGTTGTTGCAATAGGAGCTTCATTTGTGATATTTGTTAAACCTAGTTTGCTGGTTCAGATATGGTTGAGCTGTTTTACATCACATGGATTGTATTTTTTCTGTATCGATTTAATTTCTGTATACTGTTTCTATTCTGATGTCGTTCAGTGTATTCATTCCTGATTTAATGTTCGTATGCTGTAGAGGGGAGTGTGCTTCAATTCGAACATGGCTACTTAGTGGAGACAATTGTAGAAGGGAATGCGCTTGGCGTCGCGCCTTACTCGATTCGAGTCTCTCAGGATGGGGAGCTCTTTGCTGTTGATGCTGATAGTCACAACATCGTTAAAATCACACCTCCACTCTCCCAATGTATGCTCCTTGGTTGTCCCTGCCTCTTCTGCTACTTACTGATTGTGCTTGGTAGTTGGGGGATTAATTGGGGATTTCTGGTTGCAGATAGTAGGGCTAGATTGGTAGCAGGATCCTTTCAGGGTAAGACTGGACATGTGGATGGAAAGCCAAGCGATGCACGTTTTAACAGTCCAAAGGGAGTAACCATGGATGATAAAGGGAATGTTTATGTGGCCGATACTGCAAATCTTGCCATACGAAAGATTGGAGAGACAGGTAGGACTGTGTGTCATTATAATGAAAGCTTTGTAATAAGACAAATAACTTGTACACTGGTTTGCATTTTTGTGCAATGAAACACTTGTCATGTCATAGTACCTATATAGGGAAGCACATGCCATTCATTCATTCAAGTGATGTATGTTAAACTAGGAAATCATTGCAGGAGTAACAACAATTGCTGGAGGAAAATCCAACATTGCTGGGTACAGAGATGGTCCGAGTGATGAAGCTCAGTTTTCGGTTGATTTTGATGTCATGTACATTCGGCCGACTTGCTCGTTGCTAGTTATTGACAGAGGAAATGCTGCTCTGCGCCAAATTGCTCTCAACCAAGAGGACTGTGACTATGATAGCAGTTCAATTTCAATGTCAGGTTAGGAACCATCTTCTACGTTATAGTGCTTTGTAGTCACTTCACTAGTTCACAGGGTGACACCCAATTGATATTTCGAGATGTTTAGGTTTGCCTTTTTACATGGTCTTCACTGAACTAGGTTGACTACTTTATCAATCTGATTACACTAATTTGCATATGCATGATAACATGTCCAACTATTTAGGAATTGAAGTCTTAACATGCTACAATGAACAATTATTGCTTTTCTATGCACTGAGATTGTTGATGCTAAAGCTTATTGTAGTCCTTATTCTTGAACAACCTTCAAGTAAGATATGCCTTCAATTAAAGTATAATCCACCTTTAGATTAAGGGTAGAAAATCAGAACAAGCATCCAATGAGCATCATGGTGTAATTGTTATGCACGCTGCTCCCAGCTGATCTTAGGCATCATTCAAGTTCTTTATCCTTGTCATGTCAAGTAATTACATCTATGCAATTGCATAGTAATTCTAATAAACACCTTTAGCTGTAAGTCGGACTAACTATACCTGATAAAATCATTTATGAACATTGAGTTCAATTTTGTGCTGGAATTCTGCTTTCTGATTGATGTTGTGCTGGCTGTTTTATGAATTGGCAGATATTGTCATGGTCATTGGAGCCATATTTGCTGGATATATTTCATGCCTGTTTCAGCTGGGACTAAGCCCTTCTATCCCTGGGGTGGTAAGTAAATTTCTTTTTCCATGTATGCAAAATGCCATATTTTTCTCTGATTGAAGTTAACCTCTTCCATCAAGTAAAATGATTTGACTTCCTTATAGATGAGATTTATATTGCCCACTGAAAATTTCATTGTTTAGTGTCCAATCATCTCAAGGTTCAACACATCCATTTTCTATCCATCTAGTGTCCACTGAGTTCAGTTTTACCATTCTCCTTATAACATGTGACATAGACAAAACATTCTGAAACCGTATTTCAAGAGGAGCCAAGAATGGAGAAACCAACTCCAATTGTGGAGAGCGTGAAAGAAGAATCGGTCGCAGGATGGCCTTCTTTTGGACAACTGATCAGTGATCTATCCAAGTCAGCCTTGGAGGCAGTTAGCAACATCTTCTTTAATTTCATTCCCTCTCGAATTAGACCAGAGGCTTCAAGTAGAGGTCTGACCCCATTAAAGGACCACCTCATTATGCCTGAAGACGAACAAACTCAACTACAATCAGCTAAAAAACACACAGTTCCAGCTCCTGTATCAGATGCTCGGCAGGCTTATCCTGCAAATGTTACCAACAACTTTCCAGAGACAAAACCTCTAAAGATGAGATCAGCTAGCTCAAAAGACCCTTCACTTCCAAGCAAGCACAGATCTTCCAAAAGACAAGACTTTGCGGAATTCTATGGATCTGCAGAAGGCCCCGCAAGATCCAAGAGTCACAAAGAAAGGTCAAAGCATCGCCACCGTGAGAAAAGCGGGGAAGTGGGTTTAAGGGCATTTACCCAGGAGCCAAAGCCTGTTGAGACAAGAACAGTGAACTATGAAGATCCCAAGTATGATTCGTACAATTTCCGTGCTAAGTATGCGCCGAATAATCCAAATAATCCATATCGCTTCTGAATGGTTGTGGGGGATTTTGCTATAAATTGGGGGTTATGAAGATAGCAAGAATGTTATGGTATATGATCAACAGGGTGATGAAGATCAAGTTGTTTATTCTCTGCAATTATGTTACATATATGGAAAAATTGGTACTATTGCCTAGTGTATCCTTACTGAAAGTGTTGTACTTGTATCTCAAGTTCTTTTTGAATGATCAGAAAATTGATATAGAGTTAAAGTTTACCGTGGTACTATGTACTGTAGGTCAAATATCTGATCTGAAAATTGTTAGGTAATAAGCTATACAATGGAGTTGCAATGGAGTTCTGGGATTTACAGGCAAAAAATATATTCTCTGCTGGCAACAATGGAGTAATCTGCATCTTCCCACATTATATCTTAGAATAACTTGCAAAGATGTAGATCTCATCAAACTCATACCTGCCATCAAAATGAACCATAAGTAACTATAATCAATGCTGGTAAATGTGATTGGGTAAATGCAGCTTTGTTGTGTAAGTGCAAGTGCATTTAGTTTAAGGTCTTAAGGAACTACCCGTCCTTTCCGGAGTAAGTGGGAGTGTAATTGTAAATCAGCTCGCCGAGCAGTTCACAGTCAAGTGGTGTGTTCAATGATTTCCTTGCTTCACTGCACCATTAACAGTTTAAAACAATTCTCACCTAAGCCCTCAAAAAAAAAAAAATTAAAAGTAACCAATAATCTGGGAAATGCAGTCTATGAATGCTCATAAAGCATTTTATTTAGCCAATCTTCATGAAAGATTGATGCTGCCTGCGGAAATCATGTTCTCCAGGATGTGTGATGGTTTACCTGATAAAAAAGTTCGCTACATGCTGCATCACCAGAATAGAATCTT
This sequence comes from Polygonum aviculare, assembly GCA_934048045.1. NCBI lineage: Eukaryota > Viridiplantae > Streptophyta > Magnoliopsida > Caryophyllales > Polygonaceae > Polygonum > Polygonum aviculare. Next base: position 18,722,283 of record OW204025.1, on the reverse strand, counting down.
CTGAATGTGGATACTTCATCGATCCCCATTCAAAAGCATTTTTCTGTGTTCATTGGACAGCACATCATCAGAGTATTGATTAAGAGAGAAACCGTAAAATGAAGCCAGACTGAGAAAATGCAGCTACATATTCAATTTCAACAGACTTTTTTCCCCGTGAATGCATTTCTATTATGACCAATCAGAACCATATATTACATGAAATCACCTCTGGATGCCACTGAAAGCCTGTAATAGGGTACTTTCTTGCTTGTACAGTTGAAACATACTCCTGGGAAAGACAGAACGGTGAGGTACTTGTACTGTAAGAGTAAACACATATATTTGGAGAAAAGAGGAAAATTGCCCGTCATTCATGACGAATTGGGCATCACGTTACCTTGCTGTTTTCATCAGTGCTAGTAGTCAAGATATCAAAGAAGTCGTTAAGTTGAGGATTCCCTATTAGCCTTTCTTTAGATATACCATACTGTTGAATGGAAATGAAAACATTAAGATTGGCAATCCAGCAAATGAAGAGTCACTGGATTGGGAAGCTGGAAAAATGACAAACTAAGTCACTTAATATAGAAACTCAACCAGGACTAATACAATTCACACAAACTTGTTCAAGTTGGGTTAATGTGTAGAAGTTGACAAGTCCCATTACTCCCATACTTTGGGAAGTGACTCTACTGTCAACTTGTAACAACTTCATCACCAATTCCAATTTTCCTCCGTCTATTTGGAATTTTTTTGATTTTGCATTTGAAAACAATTGCTTTCTCAAGTGCAAGACAGTTTAGCTTGGGATAAATAAAGTACTCGTTAAAGGATTTTAACAATTACTCACGATATGATTCTGCGCGACAAGCTGTTCTGTCCCCAACTTATCGATCAATTCTCGAGGAAATCTGCAAACAATTTGAAACTAATTAAAACTGTATCGTGATGAAAGACCAACAATAAAGTACATGAACAGTTCACAAAATTATATCTGATCCTAAACCCAGCTGAAATAAGCATTTCATCATGCGGTAAAATGACATCAGTCACCAATGTTATAGCAGATGGATGATAAAAACAAAGGCAATGAAGGATTACAGATCCAGCCCCTACAATTGAAACTAGTGGCAGCATATTAAGTTACGACTTACAATTGTCAAAAAGAAGCACAAGTGGTTAACTGGAATCTGTTTCATCATATTCATCTAAGAAGCATTTTTGTTAAAGAATTGTTCCAGTAGGAAAATTAGCGTATAAAGGAACATGTTCCACAATAATTCATTTCACATTCTTATTTCTTGTACAACTTATGACCGAAATGCCACTGCTAAGACGACAAGAGATACCTCTGGAATACAGTTCCACCTAAATCAGCATTTCCCATAAACTCGAGAGTGGAGGCCTGATCTTTTGCAGCATATCTTTCAAGGATACTTTTATCCTAATATTTATTTGGGAAGAATTATTAGTTTCATAGTTTAACAAGAGAGACAATTAGTAGTGCATTACATTAAAAGTACTGTCAATCAGAAAACATAAGAGATATGTGTTTAACTGGTGGCAGAATGCAACTCAATCGAAGGAAATGCTTTCACAATACAAAATAACAGATGTAAACACAGAATGCAAGCAAGATTATTCATACATTGCAGAGTGTTTTTACCTTGCAGTCACTGACGATCATTGATAAAAGTTCAAACCCTAAGCAGATAGCATAGCACGGAAAGTATTCCCCTGCATCATTCTTTTCTAATACTTTCTGCAAAAAAGGCACATATAAAGGACTAAGAAAACAAGAAAGGGCAGAATACATATACAGACCCCTGTACTTGAACGTTTTTTCCTATTAGCCCCCCCTACATAGAAATGTTCAAACAGACCCCCGTACCGCCCCCGTTTTTTCCTATTGAGCACAAATTGCATTCGGCTCCGAGACGTAAAATGCACGCGCACCAGTTGTCTGCCACGTAATTTAAAAAAAAATGACATGGCATGCCATATGTACAAATTTTGCCACGTAATCTTCCAAATCTGCAATCTTCAACCTCACACACAAAAAAGCCCCCTCAAACGATACAGAGGAGGGAAAGATATTGAGAATCCATTATTCTAACAAGCCCAAATCCATGGTGGAGGAGTGGAAGTCAAACCCCAGATGCCACCATTGATGAAGAGAGAGAGAAGTTTCGTTGAGAGAGATGTTTATGATTGAGCGGATTTCATTATTTTGAAACCCAAAAACAGGATTTCTTCAACCTCACACACAAAAAGCCCCTTCAAATGATTGAGGAGGATGCCTGGACACTGACCTCCCCCTCCTCTGCTCTGCCTGGACACCGACCTCCTCCCTCGCTCAGCGGAGGAGAACAATTGGATCGCCAGATCGTCGAGGCTGATGTCCGGACTCCGGAAATCGCCGCGAAGGGGGCTGGTGTCGGAAATGGCGGTGGCTGTCCTGGGAGGTCCGGGAACGGAGATCTGTAGCGTAGATCTGGGAACGCGGACTCGCGGCCGTTGAATCCACCAGAAGCGACGGCGGTTGCAGTGCCCATCCACCGACGACCGGAGGAGGAAGAGCGGCGAGCGGGGTCGCGTGAGCAGAAGAACCGGCCGGCGCGAACGGAGCTAGGGTTTTGCGGGGGCAATGATGCGGTTGGGATTCCGCCAGGGGCGACAGCTAGAGGAGGGCGGAGCCCTAAAGGGGTGGAGTTCGCACCAGTGGTGACCCGCGTGGTAGCCGGCACGGTGGAATCCAGGACGGCGACGGGTGGGGGGCCGGATCTGCTTCCTTATTGGGGGAGCTGGTGGTACGCAGAGGTAGAAGAAAGAAGACCCAAACCAAATAAAGAAGAAAATAAAAAACCACCTTTTTTACTATTGTTATTTGCCATGTCAGCAAAATCAACCAAAACACTTGCACTGTATGAGCGTAGCTAACACGCGTTGGTCCACATAAGTAATTTGCGCTCAATAGGAAAAACCGGGGGTGGTACAGGGGTCTGTTTGAACATTTCTATGTAGGGGGGGCTAATAGGAAAAAACGTTCAAATACAGGGGTCTGTATATGTATTCTGCCAACAAGAAAGTTAATTTAACATGAACTAGCAACAGTATACAAACAAATGGAAGAGGTAGCGAAGTAATTGGGCACTAATATTGACCAAATAAGTCCAAAAGACCTAGGAGCTGTTGCATGAAATCCATTACTTCAAGACTGGATTTCTTCATTAATTGGAAAAGAGATCATACCTTAAAGATTTCCTCAACAACCTCCAGGTACAAGCCGCTCTTAGACCAGCCACCAGTAAAGAGAACGCCATTAACTAAACTGAGTTTCTGCATCCAAGCAAAATTGATTCAACTTAATCACGTCTATTATCCAACAACAGCTTCAGACAGCCAAACAATTCACCAGTGCATCTCAAACCACGAATTGAAATTAGCCTGATTCGAAGAGCGATTGTTACTTTGAACAGTGTATCCCGGGGCTCGTTGTAGACGAGAGGAATAACCCTAGCGCCGGCCGATTGAACGAACCTGACATAGGACGCCGCAATATACGAAGCCTTAGACTTCCGAGCGGGATGGCTGAGGATTCCGATGACCGGCCGGTGATTGAGGCTAGAATCGGCGGCGATTACCTCTCTTCGCTGTTCCTCCTGCAATACCAGCTCGTAGACGTCGTTGAAGCTCGGTGGAGGATTCATCTCTAGGATTCTCGCTCTCGTCGCATTGTACGTCTCGTTTAGTCCCATTAGGAACGAAATGACCTGTTGATCTTCGATTACGCCATTGATCTGCTCCGTGGAACCGCATAGCAAGAGGTATTCGCTCCAGAGAGCGTTCAATTTGGTGAAGTAGGGTGTAATTGGAAGGTTGCCTTGCGAAATCGAAGAGATTTCTCTCTGGAGGTGATACAATCTGGTTCTGTTGGAATTCATGGCTGAATGAATTTCGGAGATGGCAAAAGCGGATGGAAAAGGCAATTGGTAGTACTAGCGATTGTTTAGACTGAGGTCAATGACGTGTACTCGGGATGTCAATTTATTAAACTTTTTTCTGTTACGTCTGTGAGGTGGCTTGAGTGTGGATAAGTTTTCTGCATTCAATATTTTTCTCCCTTATTATATACTGGTATATATATGCCGCTCAATCTTTTCGTCGCTGCTTCGTTCTTCCGGTTTTTTACTAACTACTTTTACACCCGTACCCTGTACGGGTTTTTGGTTGTTTAGATATTATTGTGTATACGAACGTATGTTAATCAATATTTTTTGGTCAAATATACTATTCGATTATCGACTTTTCTATAATGTGCTCTAAGGGCACACTATAAGAGTCCAATAATGGAAAGAATTTGTAAATTTCAAAATTTTGGTTTTTAAATTTTTTTTGTGACGGGTTCACTATTTCCTATTTAGGGTTTTAGTTTTTGTTTTTGGTATGCTTATCATGTGCTCTTAGGGCACACAATAGAAAAACCGTTCAACTATTTATATATTAGAAGATTAGCCTATGAAATTGTTTTTTATACGAAACACTTGTCAACCTTTATATATATATTTATATTCATATTTAGTGCAACTCTCATCCATACCATTTCTTGTAACAAAGAAGCAGTGCAGAGTAATCCCATCAAACGGTAGAGTAAGCTCATGATACTATTGCTCATTCCAAACAACACAAAAGTTAAAAGAAAACTTAATAGAACTAATCTCACCTATGTGTATGCATGTAAAAGAAATTTGTTAAAATAGTATAAACATTTAACTTGAAAAAATGTATGAAAAAACTTACCAACACATGTATTTTCCATTACCTTTTGGATGGCTTCAAAATCAATTAATGTTAGACCTATTGTGGAGTTTGAAACATCTTTCCAAAAGTGAACATCAGTATAGTAAACAAAATTTATCCTATAGGAATGTTGAGTCATCTTATATATAGAGATCGGTATTTTCATCTACTCCAAAGTTTGAGATTTTATAAGTAGAATACTCTTTTAAAATCTCCACAAATTTATTAGTAAAAAAAATATGGAATGATAGCTTCAATCTTGTTTTCCTGCATAAATAAGAAAGATCAAAACATAGTTTAATTATAATTATATAATAAAAACAAAAAATTTTAAAATAAAGAGATAGGTTATCACATTTTCATCTATAAGAACCATATGTACTTTGATGATCAAATTGGTTTTAAATTTTGTAATTTCACTAATGAAGTTTGCCATTAGAATACCTTTGATATTTAGAAAGAAAAAGATTCATAGATCACAAAAATATAATAAACTGATAATAGGACCAAATGTAAAATAAAATAAAATTAACGTAAAGTTGATATCGATCATTGGTTCGAAGAACGTCTTGAAATTTAGGTGATTATATTCATCAAACGTACTGAATAACATAAATTGATATCGATCAAATTATGAATAACATCAAATTCATCAAACGTACTGAATAACATGCACATATGTGATATCGATCAAATTATTCATAACATCAAGTGATCAGTCCATTATTGTCAATACAGGCGAATTGCAGTTTTTGTTGTCTCTAGCCATCGACCGAAATTATAGAGAAAAACTACACTATCAAGAATTGTTCACTCACATAGGCTATTAATCAAGCAAAAAGGGATAAAAAAGACTACAAAAAGCAACATAAACCCTAATCGGTGAACCCTCTACACATATGAAGTAAGTAAGGAGAAGGACAAATCAAGCATAATTCTGCAACATAGATGAATTCATCAAACCTGGATATTTAGAAATAACATGGATTAATTACATAGCTTTTTATTATTATTCTTTTCTCTTCTCTTTATGTAATTTTTAATTTACAAATATTTATGTACGTGTAAGAAAAATAATATTTTAAATAGATATGGATCAATTTATCATCAAATATTTATATAGAATTTTTTATTTATATATTAACTTTTTTTACACGTACATAAACATTGATAAAAAAAATGAGGAATTGACTTATATAAATTCATCAATAATTTAAATTAAAAATTTGGATTAAAATGCCATTATATTTAAAAATATAGAGAATAATTCATAAGATAAAAAAGAAAATAAACTTATCTTTTATACATGTTATTATGTTGCAAAAAATTAATTAATTAATAATTGTATAAATAACAAATAAAAATATTAACGAATCAATATTTTAATGAGAAATTTATCTTTTCTCTAAAATAATTTGAATCTAATGTTACAGATATATATAAGGTAAATATATTATCTAATATTTTTATTGGATTTAAACTATATATTATAGATAGAAAATTAATATATTATTTTAATAAAAAAAGATTTGGCGTATATATATTGCTAGAATCTGGTACTGTTCTTAGTTTTTAGAACACCATAGAACAAAATTACGAAAAAATAATTATTATTAATATACTATTTATTTAAATGGGTGAAAAAAGATTTTTTTAAATAAAATTATTAGGATAAATCCATTTATGAAGTAAATATGTAATCATATAATGATAAGATTGAGATTCATATATTATTTAAATGGGTGAAAAAAGATTTTTTTAAATAAAATTATTAGGATAAATCCATTTATGAAGTAAATATGTAATCATATAATGATAAGATTGAGATTCATATATTAGGATAGAATATTAATTAAGCTACGTACTCAAAATTTGAGATAGAGCTAATATTTTAAATAAATATTTATAAGATTAAAATTATATATCAATGATAATATTAAGAATTGATAAGATAATTTTTTCAATAAGGGGGTGATGTGGCGCAATATGGTGGCAGAATTTGATTCCGCTTTAGTATATAGTAATAGATATATTTTGATTATTTTGATAGATTATTGATATATATACTATTATGATATATTAATATACGATACTTAGATAAAGACATGTGAAATTTCTCTAGTTGTAAAATTGATAATGATATATAATTGCTAAAATATAATTGATTTATAGTTAATTTAATATGAGGTGGAGTCAGAATTAACATGGAAGCTCGAAAAGTCTCGACTTTAATATATAGTAGTATAGAAGATAGATAGATATATTAATGATCGGTTGATGTTGACGGTGGAGATAAGATCCATATACTATAAGATTGATTTTCCAAAAACACATTGAACATACGTAGATGAATGGAAAGTTTATTGGGAAAAGGAAATAGGATAATACAGATTATCAAAAAGGAAATAGATATGGATCAAAACACATTGAACATACGTACGTAGATGAATTGACTTATAGAAGATAGATAGATATATGTAACGTAAAAAAGGATTTTGAAAGCTAAGATAAGTTACAGATTAAAAAGGATAGAATTGGTTATCAAATTTTGAAAATTTGAAAGTATCTTATACGTAATTTGATAATAAGAAATTTAATAGGAAAATTTAAAATAAAATTAAAGATATAAAGTTGTTAGTATCTATTTGAATTGATTAACAAAACATTAAAATAAATATATGAAGTGGGGTCAGAATTAACGTGGGCGCTCGAAATTCTCTGGCTTTAATATATAGTATAGATTTTTCATCGGCCCGGTAGAAGTTATTTACTGGTTTCGTTCTTCCATTTTTTACACAATTCCGGAAAGTGAAACCACGTGCCAAGCATGGTGAAATAATTAGGTGGCACCACGTGCCAAGCATGGGTATACTTTTTTCTAATCTGTAATAATTAGGTGGCACCACGTGCCAAGCATGGGTATAGAAAGAGCATAAGTTAATTAACTTTACATCAAGTTTTACATGTATAAACTACAGAGTTTAGATTGTAAAAAAAACACTTAGTACTTGTTTGGTTAAACGTAGTAAAATTCACATGAAGTTAAATCCCATATATTGATCACATGAAGTTAAATCTCATATATTAAATTTCACATGATTTGAGAAAAAGTGTTTGATTGTACTTAATTACCTAGTAATTGGATCATTTCTAGAAATGACTTCAATCTATTATATATATTTAAAACCATTAAGGATTAAAACCTCCTCATTGCGCCACATCATCTTTTTCCACATGGCGTTCATACGTTACGCCACCTCGGATTTTGCCACATGTCACGTTTACATTAAGCCATGTCATACCAATTTTACCATGTCATATTCCACATAATATTATTTCTTTATTTATGATTTACATGTCATATTTAACTACAATTACAAAATAATGATTGTGAGCTTATACTTTTTTCATTAAACCCTTATCACTACATGCAAAACAAAAATTGCCTATACTTTTTTTTCTTTTGACAATAAATAGATTTGAAGAATAAAATAAAATAAATCAATATTTACAGCAAAAAATTCGTAAGTTATTAGTATTATTCTTTTAACAAGTACATACGTTTCTTAAGTAGGTTTTATTTCAAAAACAAATATATTTAAGGTTATAAACAAATATATTAATACTACAATTATAAGATTTATTTTGTATCCAATTTAAGGTTATAAACTTTCTAAAAAAGTTACATTCTAGAATACTTAATTAATCAATTTAGATTATAACTTTATTCGTAATCTTTTCAATATCTTAAAATAAAGTTTGGTAGTTTGGTTTTTGAGTTTATAAAAAAGATTTGGTTGAATGCAGTTTAATTTGGATAGTTGATAAATATATTTATACAAATAAATTTCTCACCAAATCTTTTCAATTGTCTTCAAAAATACGGCTACGTTTATTTTGGTTTTTTTTTCTGGCAATTTTTTTGAAAAATTATGATAAAGGAATACGTTTTTTCAATCAAATCTTTAATTTCCAATTTGGAATCTTTAGGCTATAATCCTTCATTTCCGAAAAAATCTCAATAGCTACTATTTTTACTTGTCAGCAAATCTTAATAACAATCTCTATCCAAATAAAACACACTTGTAACAAAATCTTAAGATTTGTCGCTGAAGTACTTGAAATTCAAAGATTTCCTATTCAAATGTAGATTTTAGTAATAGACCTTGGATATTATTGTTTGAACTTAGGATTGATTTAGAACTTTTTCATTAGTTGAATTGATTTACAATATTTACAGAAAAAAAATCGTAACTTATTATTATTCTTTTAACACGTAGATTAGTTTTTAAGTAGGTTTTATTTCAAAAAAAATACATTTAAGGTTATTAAACAAATATATTAATACTACAATTATAAGATTTATTTCGTATCCAATTTAAGATTATAAACTTTCTAAAAAAGCTACATTCTAGAATATTTAATTAATCAATTTAGATTGTAACTTTATCCGTAATTATATTGTTAGTTAATTGAAAATTTGTTTTGTAAACTTTCTAAGAAATATAAATTCTAAAATTTAATTAATCAATCAAGATTGTAACTTTATCACGTTATGTTTTCAAAATCTTATAATAAGGTTTGGTAGTTTTGTTAGAGATATTTTTAGAAATACATTTCTTACCAAATCTTTTCAATTTTCTTCAAAAAACGGCTATGAGTTTTTTTTGGAAATTATTCTTTCACTTTTTTTTGACCTAATTATTCTTCCAAATTACTCTAAAGGAATGCGTTTTTTTTTAATAAAATCTTTAATTTCCAAATTGTAGTCTTTAGGATACTATAATCCTTCATTTCCGAAAAAATCTCAATAACTATAATTTTTATTTGTCAAAAAGTATTAATAACAATTTCAATCCAAATAAAACATTTGCAACAAAATCTTAACTTATTAGTTATTAGTATATGGTTTTTAATCGTAGATAAGTTCTATCAATACTTGAAATTTGAAGATTTCTCATTCAAATGTAGATTTTAATAACTATATATCTTGGATAGTTGGATTTTATTTTTTGAACTTAGGATTGATTTATCTTTTTGTTTTAGTAGAACTCCTTTACAAATTTAATTGTTAGTAGTTAATTGAAAATTTAGTTTTTTTTTGAGACAAAAAAAAATGTAATATGTCTTTCTATCATAGAGATAGTCTGTTAAAATTTAGTAGTTAATTGAAAATTTAGTTATTACAGAGCTTCATTGGCATTCTAAAAATATGTAATATGTCTTAGATTTATTATTATTTCTAAAAAGGTGATGGAAAAATCATTAATGATAAAATAAGAATGCTTAAACAAATAAACAATAGAGATATTCTGTTAAAATTTAAATAAGTCTTTCTATCATATTTTAAGTTAAGATCATAATAACATTAGTCAATCTAAGTTATAAATTGTTTGATTGATGTTATTATATATAAAAAATTTATAAAATCCGCGCAAGGCGTGGGAAATTGTACTAGTTAATTTGTTAAGTTTTCTTAGATATGTAGTTTGTACTATATATCTAAAGTGCATAAGTTATTTTTTTGGTCATGATCTAAAGTGCATAATTAAGCACTAAAGTATATGTATATATAGGTGCATATCCTGCGATGTCAAATTTTATAGTAGATTAGATGTGTATGTTTATATAGAATTGGGCATTTAGCATGCTAAATATCATGATATACTCCGTATAAGTTAAATTTCCATGCCGTAAAACTGCAACGGACATAATCTATTATATATATTTAAAACCACTAAGGAATAAAACATTCTCATTGCGCCACATCAGCTTTTGCCACATGTCGCTCATACGTTAAGCCACCTCGGATTTTTGCCACATGTCACAACCGTATTAATTGACACAATTTAGCTATTTTCAAATACCATATAATTCAATTTTTATATTATTTAAATTTGCCATTTCATTGCCACATCATTAACCTATTTAAAATTTGTTATTTATCTTGCAAAATAAATCTGAATCCTAACTAATTAATTTATTTCCTTTTTAATCTAAAAGAATAAGATTTGTAACTAACTATCCACTGTAACAAAAATTGTATTTATCTTAATGTTTAATTTTTTTTGTGAAATATTGTGAACGTGTTTAATTACCGAAGTTTGATGTACAATATTATATTTAAGAGTATGAAATTTACATGCACGGAAGGATTAAACTTCTTATTGTATTATGATTTTTTGTCATGTATCTTCACAACTTTTTTCTAATTAATTATCTTATTTATTTTAATTCTTAATTTTAAAATCAGATCTCAACTAACTTATACTCGCATTAAGCAATATAAACAAACTGATTAATATTTTTTACTTTTAACTAACAAGATTGCATCTATGATTTGAGATTAGGATATACTGTAATACGTATCAAAAAAGCAACTTATCAAAAAACAACATAATTTGATAATATAGAAATCTTATTAATAATTTACAAATTATAGATTATTTTAACTAACATGATTTTTTTTTCAATTGAAACTGCAAAAACAATTAGAGTAAATTAGACAAAGTGGCGTTGATTGAGGAGTGATTTACCCGAATGGCCCTCATATGTGTTATTTGCAAATATAGCAAAAATAAATAAAATAAAACCACATCCTCTTCTCCTCCAGCCGCTGCCTTCTCTTCTCTCTCTCCTCAGATCTCTCTCTCCTCAGATCCCTCTTCTCTCGTTCCATCCCGGAAGATGATCGGAGCTTTGAGGCGCCGACTGGAAGACGATTCCGGAAGATGATCGGAGGTGAGATCGAATGGATGAGGCTCGTCCAGAGAGGCGGAGAAGGAGGAGCAAAAAGAGGCGTCGTCGGTGGAGAGCAGGTAGATCGGGGCGGTCGGAGGTGGAATCGGCGACGGAATGGCCAGTTTCACTTGATGTGCGACGACCGGAAATCGCCGTTTTCCTGAAGCCAAATTGTTTGTTAGTCTGGCGATGAGGATTTCGCCGTTTTACGAAAGAGCTTCGAAGGCCTTCAATGCCCGTTCTACTCTTTCCAAGGTTGTAGTTGTTGTTGCTATCTGGTACGTTGCTTATTCACTTGTTTTATGTTCTTCGCCTTTTCAATTTCTTCTCATATCGCTGCTGATCTGCGCTTGTAGTAATGTGATTTGTTTGATTTCCTTTCCGCTTGCTGGATTTCCTTTCCGGCTGCAAAAATTCATTTCCGTTCTTTGTCGCCGAATCGCTGTTAAGTCTAAGTTCTTAAGCTCGATCGATGCTTCGTGTCTATCTGGTTAGCTTCCTCCGGAGTGAAAACGCTAGGAAACAAAACTGGCGGAAATTAATTAGCGCCGTTTGGAGTTCTTGGCTATTGATTTCTATAAACAGGGGCATTTTGTAGTTACAAAGAAAACTTCTGTTACTTTTTGCTACTTCTGTCTGTTTTTTGTTAGAATGATGATATCTGGTATTGGAAGATGGACAATATTCCCTTGCAAATCACGATAGCTTGGTTCTATGGGGACGGATCATGACATCTGAATAAGTTGATGCTCAAAAATACTCTGCAGTCCAGGGCGTTTGGGACGATGTTTGGTGCACAAAAATTTAGTGCAGATGACAGAGCAAAAGCTTGGGTCATGATAGCCTCTAAAAACAAGTATTTACTTGGAACTTGGCCCACTTGGGGGATATCTCTGCAACTTTGATGACATAAAATTACACTTTTATGTTTTTATAATGGATCACACTATATAATGTAGTTTCAGCTTATGGTATATGTTTGTTTTATGAATTGGTAATCGGGGAAGTTGTCTTTCATTTGTTTCCGTTTGTATAATTCTTTTGTTTTAACATTAACAATTCTTGCCTTGTAGGTTTGTAAGTGGCATTGTGCATTTTGTCACGTAAACCTACTAATTGTAGTATTGTACTACTATGTATTAGTATGCACCAATTATTTGATACATTGGAAGGTACAATTGACTATTTTTGAACATGTACTTATAAAGAGTTATCACTTAATTTAGTTAATATTGTCACTTGTGATGACAATGAGGTATTATCAAGAAGATCCTTTGATAACATTAGTGATGACATATATTGTCACTTGTGATGATAATTTGGAGTTATGTGCATAAGTCTTGTTTTAGCTATACTTATTCGATGTGATTACTATAATCTTCTAGTTAATTGTTGAATATTGTCACTTGTGGTGACAATTGAGTGTGTGAATAATTGCTGAATATTGTCACTTGTGTTGACAATTAGCTGTAAATATTGTCACTTGTGTTGATAATTAGTTGTGAATATTGTCACTTGTGTTGACAATTAGCTGAGAATATTGTCACTTGCGTTGACAATTGGGTGTGAATATTGTCACTTGCGTTGACAATTAGGTGTGAATATTGTCACTTGTGGTGACAATTAGGTGTGAATATTGTCACTTGTGGTGATAATTAGGTGTGAATATTGTCACTTGTGGTGACAATTAGTATGAATATTGTCACTAGTGGTGACAATTAGGTGTGAATATTGTCACTTGTGTTGACAATTAGGTGTGAATATTGTTATTTATGTTGACAATTAGGTGTGAATATTGTCACTTTTGTTGACAATTAATATGAATATTGTCGCTAGTGGTGACAATTAGGTGTGAATATTGTCACTTTGTGGTGACAATTAGGTTTGAATATTGTCACTTGTGGTGACAATTAGGTGTGAATATTGTCACTTTGAGGTGACAATTGATGACAGTCAACGCCGGTCAACGGTCGGTCAACGTCAGTCAACGGTCGGTCAACTGGTGGAGAGAGGGGTTATGCTATGTGTGCAAATTTGACATATTGTGGTATTTTCATGCTATATGGCATTTTCCAAATGCCATATAGCCAAATCCTTCAAACAATTAACATTGTCACAATTTAAGAAGGTTTGCCTAATTTATTTTGGTCTTTGTAGCTCGGTCATTTCTTTGTACACATGAATCTAAGCATAAGTACTCTCCCTTGCATCATATCATATTTCCTTATTTGCTAAATATCTAAATACAATATCTAAATTTCAACCAAAAAAAATACAATATCTAAATATCTTAACAATATCTTATTTTCTTATTTGAGAGTACGAAAAAAAAAATAAGTACTCTCCCTTGCATCATATCATAAGTACTCTCCCTTACATCATATAATATATCCTTATTTGCTAAATACCTAAATACAACATCTAAATTTCAACCAAAAAAAAATACAATATCTTATTTTCTTATTTGAATTCACATCTTTTAAAATCCTTAACAAATCCTAGACAAAAATTATCTTTGTTTTTTCGAATGTAACTACTAGAATATATATCTAAATATTTTTATGATATTTTTTTAATATAAAATTCACATCTTCTAAGAATCTTAACAAACCCTAAAAAGTGAAAATAAGGATAGATAATTAGGATATGAGTGAGGTAAAATAAGGATAGATAGTTAGGATATGAGTGAGGTTTAGGAAGGTGAAAATATACTTTGATATTCCATAGTGAATTAGTGATCATTTCTTTTTAAGGAAAGCCTGGAAGTTGGACATATATAATAGTTGGCTACGATTTTATTTTACAAATAATCAATTTGAATTTTTAAATAGTAGATATCTTTTTTGAAATATTCAATTTGAACATAAAAAGTAGAATATGATTTTTCTTTTTGGTAATTTACACAAATATAAAACTACTATCTATTCAGGTTTTGAAGAAATGAATATATGTTTGCAAATTAAAAAACAAAATTGATTATGATTTTTGAATTTGAATATAATCAATCGGATAATCTTTATCAAGTTTTTTTATGTGTCTTCTACTGAATACATTCTATTATGGATATTTATGCTTCCAAAATTTATCAAATTTTCCTACAAATGTTTTTTTGGTTGAGGGAACTTTCCTACAATTTTTTTAAGCCTATATTTTAGTTTACATTTGACTGAGCAAGTAAAGTCCAAGGGACTACATTTCAAATTATTTACTTCAATTACGAAGTACATATTTTTCTATGAGGACATTGTAACAAAATACGAAGTACATACTTTTCTATGAGGACATTGTAACAAGCATATATGTGAAATTATCTTAGATATATAACGATTTCCCTAAAAAAACTGATATATTAAGATATATTTAATGAAAATGATTATTGAATCAATTTTTAACCACCCCAAATGTATTGGTTTTATCCTTGAAAAATAATAATTAATTGATCCACAAAAACATTTGGACGGGAAATATGTCGGTTTGTTAACTACTATGGAGTAAATTTATCTTTTACTTTATCATATTTAATTTTATTATATTTACCTCACTTTGTTGTTTATTAAAAATAGAATTATTTATTTCCATCTCTCCAATATGTTGTATGGCATATTAATATGTTATATAAGTTTATATACTTTATCATATTTAGTGTTTTTATAATAACAATAGAGTGAATTAACTTTACTTTTAAATATTTGACGCATTATATTTAGACAAAATTTGAAGTACTAATTTTAGTAATTTTGAACCCATACAATATCATTATTCTCTTTATTTTATATCGATTTTTTAACCTATTGGGGCATAAATTAAACTCCCTAGAATAGAAACATATTCCTAATTTGAATTTATATTTTCTTTTGACGGGCTTATTAGTTTTCATTTAGAGTTGAAGTTTCTTTTATTAGTAGTCTTAACATATGTCCTTAGAACATAGGTTAGAAAAAATGATTTTATATTTCTATTTTATATTTCTTTCGGGCGCATTCCATCTAGGTCTGGTTTGCCCCCATCCTGACCCCCCAGATCCCGCGGATGCGGGACTAGCTGGGTAAATGTTGTTGTTGTTGTTTTTTAGTTTTAAGAAAGTTTTAGAAAACTCAAATTCTGAACCAAACTACTAAAAGCATTAACCAATTTTCAAAGTTTAATTATATATATAATACTTTCTCATTTAATTTTCATTTTAAAAATTAAAAATACAGTAATAAATTGTGAAACTTGATAATGAATAAATGAATAAATAAAGTTTGTTTGAATTTAAAAACTATATAATAGTTTGTTACTTTTACATATAAAATTTTATGAAACTCCGCGCAAGGCGCGGGGTTATAAACTAGTTAACTAGCTAAAAAATTACATCACTAAAGTATGTCATCTAAACCAAAAGTGGGCATTCAGCGTTCTAAGGTAATTTTGCCACTCCCTTGTTGAGGATTCTCATTTCAGGTGAGGATACATTACTAAGCCATGGATCATAAATTTTGAAGCTATAGAGGGACAGTGATCGCATGACCTTTGTCCTTAATGACTAATGTCCGTTATTTTCATAAACCTGACCACATACATTGTGTTGCTTGTTCAGCGGTTTTACGATAACATTCTCTCTTTATTAGGAAAGGGTGTAGACATCGGCCTCAATCACCAAGGAGAAGAAGCCGAGAGCAAGAGCTTGAACAACATTAAAAAAGCACACAAGACAATTGATTGCACAAGTATACAGGGGTATAATACATACATACCAATGTTGAATAACGTGCAAAGCATGGGCCAAAAAAGAACTCCGATGCTTGCAAGCAAATTGCTGGTTCTTCACAATGGTAATCGAACCGTCTTCATAACCATGTTAACTGTTACACACAATTGCTTTGACAATGTAGTACTTGTACACTATACAAGGTGAGAACTAGAAGCACCCTTCAGAGATTCAGCTGAAACAGCAAACTAGTTTTCATTTGAAGATGTAGACCTCATCAAACCCTTTCCTGCAGACAAAAAAGACAAAACTTAAAAAGTAGGAATTAAATTGTACATGGTGCTATTGATTGTAAATTAGATGGCTAATACACCGTCGTTATGCTAGTGCAGTAAGTTTCAGGTTTAAGGAAATACCCAGCCTTCCCACAATAAGAGGGACTGTAATTGTAAATTAGGTTGGCAAGCACTTCATCCATGGGTGGCCTGTTCAAGGATTTTCTTGCCTCACTGCACCATGAAACCAAAAATAAATTTGAAAAATGGCAAATCAACCTATCAGCTGTCAAATGCAGTCAAGGAATTTATTTAGCAATCTTAATTAAGATGAAGATTTGATGCTTCCTGCAGACATCTTGATCTACTTTAATGCTGGTTTCCAGGACAGATGATGACATACCTGATGAAGTAGTTCGCCACATGTTGCGTCACCTGAATAGCATCTTCTGAATGCGGAATCATTGATGAGCCCCATTCAAAAGCGTTTTTCTGCACCACAGATTTAATGTCATGAGACTTTATTTTTCTGTGGAATCCTTTCACACCCAATTAGAGCAATTGAAGTACGTGGATTTACCTCTGGATGCCATTGAAAGCCAGTGACAGGATAATTTCTTCCCCGTACCGTGGAAACATACACCTGAAAAATGAACGTACAATTATGGATTTGCAGTTAAGAGTAAAGAAAAAACGTTGGAGAAACAGGCAAATCACCCTTCATGATTCAGTAATACGAGTCACATGACAAATAGGGATTTACATTACCTTGTCTTCCTCATCAGTGCTAGTAGTCAAGACAGCAAAGAAGCCATCAAGAGGAGCATTTCCAGTTAGCCTTTCTGGAGATATACCAAACTATTGTATCACAAAAAGAGATGTTAACAAATCTGCATTACTGTGGAATTGGAATATACTGAATGGGAAGAAGATCAGAGTAAAAATGTACAAATCAAACAAAAATTTGTTTGGGTTCGGCTAATGGTAGAAATTGGAACAGCTTATACTTTATATGCTCAATCCCAAAGCTGCATATGCTACAGTAAAGATGTAACAGCTATATCACCAACTCTATTTTCCTCTATCTACTGGGAAAAAATTTTAATTTTACAAACATACTCAATTAAGCTCATGTGAGAATAGTTTTTATTGAAGATTGGAGTTAAGTTGGAGTGCTGGCAGTTTAAAACTTACTTGATGGTTTTGCATGACAATACATTCTGTACTCAACTTTTTGAGCAAGTCTGGTGGAAATCTGCAAGCAATTGAAATTAATTAATATATTCAAAGATGAGGAAAGATCAAATATTGACTCCGCACCAGATTCATTTGGCACATTCTATATGAAGTTAAGAAAAGGACTTCAACAGTTCAGTGTGCAACAATCAGGAAAAGAGCTAGTGATCACAAGGAGAGAAAAAGGTACACCTATACCTTTGGAATACAGTTCCATCTATATCACCATTTCCAACAAATTGGAGAGTGGAAGCCTGATCCTTGCCAGCATAACTTTCAAGAATGTTTTTGTCCTAATTGGGAATATATATTAGTCTCATGTTACATTGTGACACAATTCAACGGACAATCTTAGCATTACATCAAATGGTGCATGCTGCTAATAAAAAAACAGAAGAAAATTATCCAACTGTTGGTAGAACCGTATACTAGCAATGTTAATGCTTGTACAACACAAAGTTTATAGATAATCATGAAATGAAGATTACTCTGCAACATTTCAGAAATATTTTCACCTGGCTGATAATCATTGACAAAAGTTCAAAACCAAGGCAGATGGCATAACAAGGAAAGTACTGCCCTGCATCATTGTTTTCTACTACTTTCTGCAAAAGACAAGTGAAGTAATTAAGAGAAAACCCCTTAGCATGAACTGGCTAATGCCATTAGTGTAAGAGGCTATATGTCAGCATAATAATATATCTACATCTCAATCATTGAAGATGCAGCGAAATAATTGAGCACCTAATTTGTCCAAATAAGCTTAAAGGATCAAGTAACTGTTGCATGAACTCAGCAATCACAAGTTTGAATCTCCATCAGCCAATTCATCAACCTTTTCCAGTCTTGAAATATTGCACTTCAGAAAACTTTCCAAAGTAAACAACAAACCCTTTATTCCAAAAGCCTCCTAATTTTCATCATTCTATAATCCTATTGTGGCAACAGAACAGAGTGAAATCTGAAAGGTCCACTGACCTTAATGTGTTTTGTCGACAGCAAGTATTCATATTGATCAGAAAGAAAAAAAGTGAGCAGAGAAGTTCTCAACTTGTGATTTTACACAGCCACCGAGTTACAAGATCACACCCACTCTCTATTCATAGCTAAGAGGATATGAAGGAACAGAAACAGCTTGGATAACCAATCAATACAACTTACTAATCAGTCTAATAATATCAGACTTAAAAATTGCCTTTTCTCTCTCAATGATTACATATTTATCACCTACAAGAAATCCTCCCTTCCCACTAAGAATCCAAGAAGACTACTGAATAAACAGCCATTTAATTGCGGAGAGATCATACCTTGAATATTTCCTCAACAATCTCGAAATACAAGCCATCATTAGCCCATCCACCAGTCAAGAGAACTCCATTGACTAAGCTAAGTTTCTGCATCAAGCAAAACCCATTCAGCATAACCAATTAGGTCGAATCACGCATTAATGTAACCGTAGCTAAGTCCATCATAACCGTACCTTCAACAGCTGATCCCTGGGCTCGTTGTAGATGAGGGGGATAACCCTAGCACCAGCCGATTCGACGAATTTGACGTAGGAAGCCGCTATATACGAAGCGCTTGTGGAGTTAGTGAGCCTGCCGGAGGCGCCGTCGCCGGGATGGCTAAGAATTCCGATGACCGGCCGGAAATTGAGTGTGGGGTCCGGAAGCTGGCACTTACTGTTAGGTCTGGATGAACGGAATTGGGAGGGGAGCGTGATAATCGGCGGATCGGTTTGAGCTGTGGCTGAGCAGACTTCCGAGGCGAAGGAGATCAGGAGGGGCATCAAGAAGCAATTCCATAATTTGAAGTGAGGAAAACGGGAGGGAGAGAGCGAGTTCGGGATGTTGACCATGGCGGGTGCGCGATCGGCGGGGATCGCGGAGGAGAGAGGAGGGTGGAGATAGGATTGGTGTTGTTGTTGTTGCTGCTGCTAATTATCGGAAATTTCGGTAGGTAACCCCTAGCTCGTACCACAATTTGCGTGGAGTACCCTACTTTTGAGTTATTTCGCGAGATATCCCTATGCTCTGTAGAATTTTCGACATGTTCCCAACCGTTTGTTTCCCGTCCAAAAACTGTCAACTTCATTAAAGGAAGAAGATTGTTTGGTGAGGTGTTGGCGAGCTTACGCGTGTGTAGGTGGGAACGCCCATTGGTTGTGTTGTAATAGAAGGCTCTGTTCGGTTACATTGACTGGAACTGGAACTGGAGAAGCTGAGTTGGACTGGATATAGAGCTGGGACTAGAGTTGGATTAATTAATTTGAGTGTTTGGAATAACGAGCTGATTGTAACTGGAAAAAAAATGTGAAATTACTAAAAAGGGTATTTAAATTTAAGTAGAATATTTTTTACTAGATTGATATTAAGGGTCTTTAAAGATGAAAATGTTAAAACATTTTAGCTATAAGTTATAAGTTTTGCCAATTTGAGACTAATTTGGGTATTTAGTTTAATTAAGTATTATTATCTCAAAGTGGGCAGCGTCAGTCACCTTCTTCCACTAAATACCCAAATGTATTGTACTGTAGACTCTCATCTCCCATCTGGGCACATCCTCTTCTCCAATTAGGCAATTACTCTTCTTCTCCAAATGTATTGTACTTTAGATTTTTTAGCTGAGCACATCCTCTTCTCCAATTACTCTTATTCTCCAAATGTCGTGCCCATCCCCTTCTCCAATTTCTCGTCTCTCTGCCATTAACCACCATGGCTTCAACTACAGTAGCCAACTATCGACCCTCTTCCCATCCTTTTCCGGTCTTCTTGTCATTGCCCAGTAGTGGACACACACAAGGAAGGCAATAGAAAGAATCTTTCCACTATCTCATTCAATGCAGGATACAAGATTATATAGCCGCTTATATGTGTACGGCAAGGACACCTGTCCATTTACATAGATCATTATGGAATTCTATATATTATATGTTATTATCCCCCCTCGATCACAACGAACGCAAGCTAAGTTGAGATCGGAGATGCAAGAAACGAGATGTGGGAAGAGGTTTGGTCATTGCATCAGCAAGCTGGTCTTTTGAGGAGATAAAGGCAACCTTGAGAGTGTGTGCTTTTACTCGTTCACGGACAAAGTGGAAATCAAGACCTAAATGCTTGATACGATGGTGAAGAACTGGGTTGGCCGCCAAATAGGTAGCACCAATGTTGTCGCACCACAAGGTGGGGCATTCAGGAAGACATATACGCAACTCAGCCAGTAGAGATTGGAGCCATATGGTTTCACATGTGGCATGAGCAAGGGCGCGATACTCGGCCTCGGTAGAGGATCGAGCGACAGTAGGCTGCTTCTTGGAGGTCCAGGAGATCAAGTTTGAGCCATGGAAAATGCAATAAGCGCTGGTGGAGCGGCGGTCACGTGGATCCCCTACCCAATCAGCATCGGAAAAGGCGGAGAGAGACGAACTCGGAGCAGAGGAAATGTGAAACTGAAGATCAGCAGTAGCATTAAGGTATCGCAAGATGCGTTTCACGGCCTTCCAGTGTTTATCATCCGGGGAATGCATCGCTTGACAGACCCGATTGACGGCAAACGAGATGTCCGGACGCGTAAAGGCAAGGTACTGAAGCCCCCCAACTAGACTGCGATACAAAGTGTGATCATCAAAGGGCGATGATGCATCAATGGAGGAGACAAAATCAGCAGCCATCGGAGTTGAGACAGCTTTAGAATGACCCATGTTGGCACGAGAGACAAGGTCTTTGATATATTTGGTTTGACTGAGGAAAAATCCAGCATCAGTGCGCTTCACCTCAACTCCAAGAAAAAAATTAAGGGCACCCAAATCCTTGACAGGAAAGTGTTTAGAGAGGGTAGTGACAAATTGGTCAGAGAGTAGGTTAGAAGATGAGAAAACAAGGAGATCGTCTACATAGACAAGAACAAAGACGATGTGGGAAGATTGATGATAGATGAAAAGAGAAGAATCAGCCTCAGAGGCTCGAAAACCCATGGTAAGGAGGACATCACTCAAGCGAGAAAACCAGGCTCTCAGGGCTTGTTTAAGCCCATAGAGAGACCGATTGAGTTTGCAAATGTGAGTGGGAAAGGAAGAGTGGACAAAACCTGGGGGTTGGGAAATGAAGACATCCTCGTCCAAAGTCCCGTGAAGAAACGCGTTTTGTATATCGAGTTGACGAGCCGACCACCTCCGCATCGCCGCAAGGGAAAGTAGAAGCCGAATTGTAAAGGGTTTGGCTACGGGACTAAAGGTTTCCTCATAATCGAGACCGTGCACTTGGTTGAATCCTTTGGCCACAAGCCGCGCCTTCCGACGTTCTATGGTCCAATCGGCATGACGTTTGGTTTTGAAAACCCACTTGACACCCAAGATATTGGAAGAAGATGTGTTTGGTACAAGGGTCCAAGTGTTAGTAGAAAGTAGAGCTTGAAACTCTTTGTTCATGGCTTCTCTCCATTCTGGATATTTATTGGCTTCTGAGAAGGTATGAGGCTCGTCTGGGATAGGGGAAGTTTGAAGCTCAGAGGCAGAGCAATGGGGCCACGGCATTGTGCCGTCAGTACGAGTGAGGGGACGAAAAATCTGATTTCTAGCCCGAGTTTGCATTGGATGGGTGGAAGTGGATTGGGGCTGAGGGGTTTGGAGAGGATTAGGTTGAGAAATAGAGGAAAGCGGGCTTGAAGGAGAGGTTGAATTGGGTGATAATGGAGGAGAGGCAGTTGGGCTGGAAACATTAGAAAGATCTTGGGCCTGAGATTCTAGTTGGGCCGCTGGGACAGGATCAGAGAGAAGAACGGGAGAAAGAGTTGGTGTGGGGAGTAATGGGGGCAAGGCGGGTAGAGAAACGAGAGACGGAGATGAATTTTTGGGTTGCAATTTTTGTGATGCAAAAGGGAAAGTTGTTTCATGAAAGATGACATCACGAGAGATATAGGTGCGATTTTCATGCCAATCATGACACAAATAGCCACGGTAATTAGAAGCATAACCGAGAAAAATAGTGGGCTCGGAGCGAAAGGAGAGCTTGTGGCGACGGTATGGACGAAGATTTGGGAAGCACAAGCACCCAAAAACACGGAAAAGAGTGTAGTCGGGTGTTTGTTTGAAAAGAATTTCAAAGGGACTTTTGTTGTTGAGGATGGGGGTAGGAAGGCGATTGATAAGGAAAGTGGCGGTATCAAAGGCGTAGTCCCAATAGGAGAGGGGTAAGGAGGCATGTTTGAGTAGGGTTAACCCGGTGTCAACAATTCGACGGTGACGAGTTTCAATACTCCCGTTTTGTTGATGAGAATAGGGACATGTAAGGCGATGGTTGATGCCCAAGGTTTGGAAGAGTGGGATGAGAGGCTTAAATTCGGTTCCACCGTCCATTTGGATATGCAAAATTTGGGAGGAGAAAAATTTGGTGATGAAAGTGATGAATTTTGAGACAATTTTGGATACAAGTGATTTGGATGAAATAGGAAAAATCCATAAAAAACGAGAGTAGTCATCCAATATGGCTAGGTATAAGATTGCCTTTCATTGAGACATGGTGGGCCGGGCCCCAAACGTCCATAAATAAAAGTTCAAGGGGTTTTGTAGATTTGCTAGAGCTGGGGAAATGTGGCAAAGCATGAGCTTTGGCCCATGAACAAGACTCACAATCTGATGGGCCATGTGGGCCGGATTTAGGAGAAACATTAAGGGACCTAAAAACAAAAGAAGCAACCCTAGACGAAGGGTGTCCAAGTCGAGGGTGCCAGGGAACATTGACGGCGGCAGTATTGGCTTGGGGTGAAGACGGCGGCAAAGCGGCGGTGGTGGAGGCGGTGAACTCGTACAAACCGGCCTTAACGGGACCTTGAAGAAGCACTTCCTTGGTCTGAGAGTCCTTAACAAGAAAGAAGGAGGAGTGAAATTCAAAGAACACACGGTTATCATGACAAAATTGATTTACAGAAAGGAGATTCTTAGTAAGGTGAGGAGTGTGAAGGAGTTGAGATAATTTAAAAATACGCTGATTTGTGAAGAGGGAGGCAGCGCCATGGTTGTTGATCGGAACTTGAGAGCCGTCGCCGAGCGAAACAGAGTCGGTGCCGTCATAGTTGTAAGCATCAAGGCGAAGGTTCGAAATATCCGGGGTGAAGTGGTGAGTCGCGGCCGTATCGGGGAACCAACTTTGAGGAGGCTGAGCATGGGTCACGTTGGCTTGAAAAGAAGGTGGAGGAGGCTGTTGGTAAGACTGGTCAAACCGATACCAACATTGCAAAGCGGTGTGACCCGGTTTGGAACACACCTGGCAGATGGGACGTCGGTCCGGAGCGCCGCTAAAGGTGGTGGGGTTAGGAGTGCGATCACCTCTGTTGTCACTACTTCGACCGCGCCCTCGAGAGTTGCCGCGACCGCGATAGGATCCGCGACCACGACCGTCAGAGGAGTAATGAGCTTCAGGCTTATGGTCAATAGAAGTGTGATTTAGAGAGACTTGAGAGGTAAGGTTGGTGGTTTGATGTGCAAGCCGGGACTCGTAAACCAAGAGATGGGAGAGCACTTGCTTGGGAGTTGGCAAAATGGGTTGGGTGGAGAGAGAAGTGACAACAGATTCGTACTCAGTGGGGAGTCCGGCCAAGAGATAGGTGATGAACTCGGTGTCGGAGATGCGGTGTCCGGCAGCAGCAAGCATGGAAGAGAGGGTCGTTGCCTTGTTGAAGAAATCAGAGACAGATTCTGGCCCCTTTTTAAGAGAAGCAAGCTGAAGTCGATGGTGAACAACTTGAGCACTGGAACGGGCTGCAAAGAGGTCATGGAGAGAGGACCAGATTTGTGCAGCAGAGGAGCAGTCGAGCACTTGGGACAGAACACCTTCGGTGAGAGACGAGGTAAGAATCGCCATAACGAGGTTGTTCTTGGCATGCCATTTGGCAAACTCGGGGTTGGGTTGATTTGGTTTGTCGGGAATCGCAAGATGCTCCGATGGGCAAACAGAGGTGCCATCGGCAAATGGGAAGAGGTCATGAGCTTTTAGGTATGGAGAGACTTGAGCTTTCCACAAAGGAAAGTTTTCTTGAGAAAGTTTTACTGTGATGAATGATGAGAAGGATGGAAGGGAAGGATTTTGATTTGTTGCCGTGGTTACTGGGTTTCGCGTTTTTTTTTGAAGCTTTCTGGGTTTTTGTGTTTTGGGACAAAAAGAGGATAGAGGAGGCGATCAGATGGACGCTGGTCCTCTGTGCTCTGATACCATAGTGGACACACACAAGGAAGGCAATAGAAGGAATCTTTCCACTATCTCATTCAATGCAGGATACAAGATTATATAGCCGCTTATATGTGTACGGCAAGGACACCTGTCCATTTACATAGATCATTCTGGAATTCTATATATTATATGTTATTACCCAGATCAACTGTCCAGATCTAGCCCAGATCTGGCTCTCGAGATCCGATTCAGCCAACTCCTCTTCCGCTACTGTGGTCACCTCTCCCCCGTCGTCGACTCCAAGGCTACTCCGTCTCCATTGATTCAACGACTCCTCCGCCACCTTAGTTCAAGGGTAGATCTGGTTCGGTTATGTTGCTATAGTATTCCAAGAAGGGTGAAAAGAACAAAGGGTAAAAATGGGTCTAAAAACTGCCAAGCTAGTTCAGCTCAAGAAAGCTTGGGGGGGGTGAGCTCGTAAAATATCTCTTAATTCAGCTCCAGTCAACTTGAGAAGCCAGTTAACAAGCTACACCACCGAACAACATTTCAAAGCTTGTTTATTCTATTTCAGCTAGAGCAAGCCACGGTCAGCTATAAAAAGCCCCCACCGAACGGACCCTAAGGCTCCGTTCGGTTGCATTAGCTGGAACTGGAAAGCTAACTGGAACTAGAAAGCTAACTGGAACTGGAAAGCTAACTGGAACTGGATTTATGGAAAAAACAAGTCGATTAATCGTTCGGTATTACTAGCTGAATATTAGGTGAAATTACCAAAAGGGTATGATATATAAATTAATTTTTGGGAAATTCCGGATGGTACCCCTGAGTTTTGTGCTTTTCCGGATGGTGCCCAAGAAAAAATCTTATTCCGCAATATACCCCCGAGGTTTTGTTTTTGTTCGTCCCGTGCCCTTTCTCCCCAAAACTAACATTTTTCCCGTTTTTCCTCCAGCCCCTTATTAAAAGAAAAAAGAAATTTAATTGAAAAAAAAGGGAAAGAGAAGCTGAACAAATAAAAAAACACGGGCTTGCGAGTTGCGACCATGGCCTTGAGAGCTTCAAATCTGGGAGCTCTGGAATTGGACAACCAACATATGTTTTGGCAAGGGTTCGGATTGGTACTGGTTGGAATGTTGGAGGGAGGATGAGAGACGTGGGTAATGGGGAGGAAAAGCAGAGTTCCATTAATTATGTTTTTGCACAAATTAAGTTTGAATTAGGATCAGGATTGGTGGGGTTTGGGAACAAATTAACATTTTTTCTCATTTGAAATTGAAGAAACCCAAATCTGCGACGAGGCCGTCGGAAGAGCAGTCGGGAAATTCGAGCAAATCGGCGTCGAGGTCATAGACACATATTAGTGGTAGCCTAGTAGCTGGCCACTCATTATTGGATTTAAAATGTTTGAACGAATACTTATCCACAATCAAACTTTAATCAAATTACAAAATTAAAAATCGGAGAAAACGCAGTCTCCATTAACGCCTGCCAAGTCGGCGCCGAGTTCGTCGGTAGGGAATTCGAGTAAATCGTCGATTTGGTCGAAGAAGCTTCCGCAGAGCCCTCTTCGCTCGACGCCGGAATCCGCCGCTGTCGATGGTAGTCCCAGCCCAAGTCGTTCGACGACGGAAGCCCCGCAACCCAAGTTGTTCGACCTCTTCGCGTTCTCTTTCTTCGCTCTCAGCCTGCGTTCTTTTTCGTTTGTTTTTTTTACTGATTTGTTTTACAAGGAGTTAACGGAGGTTACGGAAGTTTTCAAATAAATGGAGATAAGGGGCACGTTTCGGAATTTTGCAAAACCTCAGGGGCATTTGGCGGAATAAGTTTTTTTGTTGGGCACCATCCGGAAAAGCCCAAAACTCAGGGGTACCATCCGGAATTTCCCTTAATTTTTTTTTCTTTTAATACATTTGTTTAGATTTGGGGTTTCTCAGCCCCACTTTCGTGTTCTGCCATCGTCAAAATGATGGTTCACCCATTTCTCTTCCACTCCAGAACCTCCGCCGGCGCCGGCACCGACTATGACCTGGAGCCACTGCGGAGCTAGATATCCCGCTCCCTCTCCCCGGAAACCTCCCTCCCGGCCTTCCTCTCCGTGGACTCCTCCCACATATCCCCCGTCCGCTGCCCACGACCCCCACCTCTCCCCTCCTCCGCCGCCTCCGCGAACCCGACACCGCCGTCCGCTCCGCCTGCTCCGACGCTTCCTCCTCCCTCGCCCGCCACCTCACCTCCTCCCCCTTCCTCGCCGCCCTCCTCTCAGTGGAAACGGAATTACAGAGCTCCGCCGGATTTGTCGTTCTCGTTCTCGTTCGGAGTCGATCCGTTCAACCACAGGCCTAATCGACGCCAGATCGGTGACAATCGCGTCCTCCCGAGCCTTAATCTGAGCAGGCCCTCAACGCTCAGATCAGAGCCTCCCTCTGCCTCTCCGCCGCCAGCGTCGTCGTCGCTGCGCCGTCGGCTCCTCAGCAGCGACGATTGGGCCGCCAGGAAGGCCGCCGCCGAGGTCCTCGGGAAGGTGGCGCTCGCCGTCCCTAACAGGCACCTGGTGGTGGAGGTCAAGACGCTGTGTCTCACCGCCTTCTCCCTGGCCGCAGGCCGTCGTAACTTCTCGATACCTCCTCAGCCCCCTCAAGCCGCCGTCGACTTTGTCGGTGAGCTTGGTGGAGGTCTCTGTATCGATGGGTATCTGAGTTTGGTGGAGTTACAAATGGAGGGGTAAAATGGACTTCCAGCTCTTCAAGCTTTAAAAAAGCTTGGGGGTAGGAGCTTCAAAATTGGGGGCTTTTTAAGCTAGATTCAGCTACATAAAGCTACTAGAAAAAAATGTACTGAACGGTTTTAGAGTAGCTGGAACAAAAAGTCCAGTTGGGGTCAGCTACAACCAGTTGTCACCGAACGGACCCTAAGTCTATTTACAATAGCTAAGAGATGGATAGTGTCTTGTCAAGATTGTAACATAGGTTTAGTTTTTTTTTATAGGGTTGGGCAAAATCCGGTCCGGACCGGGATCGGTTCAAAATTCCGGTCTGGACTGGTATTATATTTTAATAAAAAATAAATTAAAATAGATAATAATGTGATTCCAATTGTTTATAAAAATACTAGTATTTCCGGCCCGTGCCTACGGCACGGGGCTGCACTCTTAGTGTACGGCCGTAACGCAGTTTGGTATATATGTAGAAATACAATTGATAGAATTACCGTGAGTTTGTTGGCAAATATAAGTAATGGAGTATGTGTCGGAGAAGAAATAAGGTCATGTTTACAATTGTGACCTTTAATTCTTATTTTGAATGGACTTGTTGGTGACCGGAAGAACATGTACGACAAATTATTGGTAAAGGATCGCAATAGAAATATGTACTCATATTAAAAATAGAAGCTAATGGATGGTGAAAAGTGACGTACACCACAATTGCTTAGTTTACTATATAGTATTGTTGATAAAAACATTAGAACATGTACGTTACAGCACAACAAAATGCACTATTGCATTGTTGTTGGCATAGAGTACTAAATAGATACTAATATCAATGGAGTAATATGTTGTAAGAAATTGTAGAGATTCCCGTTCAAGAAAGAAGGTGCAGTAATTAATTATCATATAAGGATTAGGATAAAGGACAAACAAACATATCTGGTATCCTATATCTAGAATTGATTATATACAATCGAACAAAAAAAAGGAGTGGCTATATACATGATACCAAAAGCCGCGTTCACACTAATGTACAAAGAAAATGCGGAGTTCCATTATATGCGTTCCGATGAGCATAGTGGGCCCGTAGTGATCTCAATCCTGTCCGTGTGCTTGTACTTAAAAGGTCCCCCAGGTTCATATGAAGAACAATTAGGGTTTTTGTTGCATTCCACCGGGTACAAAAGCTCTGCCTTTTCACTTCTCTCTATCTTCCTCTCTGTCGTGATTCGTTCTCTATAATCCACCACCTTCATTGTTGTATTTGGTTGATATTCTTATTGTTATTTTCTTATGTGGTCTCTCTAGTTGCTGGTGTTTTGCGTTTGGATCTCGTAGGCGCAGTGGATTGGCTGGTCGTTCGGGTGGCGTCCGTTTCCGCATCTTTGTTTGATCTGTTCGCCTTTCAAGCAAGCGAGGGTAAGTTGTAATTTTTTATCCGATTTCTTGTACGTCTCTACATGTATGCAGACACTATAGTTAAATTAATGTAATGCGAAAAAAATTACATAAATATAACTAAGAGAGTTGTCGAAACCTAGTAAAATATGATCTTACTGTTGATTGTTTTTCTTAAAACTTCAAGCTACTTGAAGTATATCTCTAACTTGTATATAGCGAACGTACAATAATACCAATTATCCAAAATTTGGCCGGGAAATTGTCTGTGTTTTATTTTTAGTGAACATGTTAATGCTAATAGTTTGGCTATGCTGTTACGATTTTTGCAATTGGAATTATTTTGGATTCATTGACAAACACTGGCGTTATTTTGAGTAAATAAATGTAATGTAGTCACAAAATATTATATTTAATTTTCAAGCATAAATGTATGACAAAAAAATCAAATATATACACACTTAAATAGAAATATAAATACTAAGTACACATATTCAAAAAAAATGAACATTTTAAGGACTCTTGTAAGTAGGTTTATATTCGATATTATATGAACTAAGGCGTTGTTTTATTTTTTGAAAAGGTGATAATTAGGAGTCCTATTTACGGGAAAAACCTAGAGCATCCTTTCGGATGAGAACTTTAAGTTCTTGGTGATTCTTAATGTAGTCAACAGGGAAGATCGTGGCCCAGTTTTGCAATTTTATCAGTCACGCCATTGAGAACTCTATTCACATGTTTAAACTTGATTGACTCGAACCCTTCGAGAAAGGCCCAGATGTCCGAGATCAGTAGGTCAATCTGGCAAGGACATTTTCTCGTGTCCTTAGCAGGTTCGATGACTATCAAATTGTCACCCTTAAATTTTCAATATTTTTATATCCTAGTTATTTGGTTTTCCTAACTCCATCTCGAAGACCGAAAGCTTCAACGATCAAAATCGAATTATTACCATATTTTCTAGCCTCCATGCAGATCACATCACCTGTGTGGTTTCTAAGAACAAATCCTGCCGACGTCGACTCGTCATTCAGTTTTGACCCGTCAAAGTTAAGTTTGATAAAGTCAATATGTCAAGGAGGAGAAAGGGGGCGTGAAAAGATCATCTCCCGAAAGAAGTTGTCTTTACATATTTATAATCATGCCCGAGGTTGACACTGTGATCTGTTTGTGGCTTTACATCTCTACACAGATCATCGCCCTCTACGGGTGATGAAACTTCCCTGTTGCTCAATCCCTTGGATGGAATCCATACAGAGTCTTGCAAATTCCATATAGCATTGTCTTGTGGAGGAGGATGGTGGTTAAGAACTATGGGTAAAGAAAAACTGATTCATGTCAAGTGAAATTGAACTCTTATGCCAAAAATCAAGAGAAAGCAAGACAAAAAAGATAACCTCTCGTCCATTCCGTAGCCTAAACCGATCGTTGTAACTCTCCGCTTTCTTGTGCTCGTCTTTCTTCATTTGTAGCCTTCCATTCGTAGGCAAGATCATCTGCATAATAATGTAAAAAATGTGTGATTAGAACTGTAAGAAGTAATGTGTGCATTTTACCGTCAAATATTTGACGGTAAATCGCACGTGCTTTACCGTGATAAGTTCCACTGAAAACAAATGGTTAGTAATTTATAAACCATAAAACTTGTGGCTGGTAAGTATTTATTTAACCCCCACCCAAAAAAGAAGCCTTATATTTGTAATAGATGCAGTATAAAAAACAACCTTCCATAAAATTTATGTTCTTTTTGTCTAGTTACATTGAATAGTAGCGTATTGAGAGTTGAAAACTTTGGTAGCTAGGGAGATAGATGTATAGTGTTGAGTTTTGCTATCTACCTTAACGGTTGTAGAAGTCTGCAGTGGACAGTTAGAGAAGGGGAAAAGATACATTTTTGGGTGATTTTTGTTTGTGGGTTTAGTGTCCCTAATGACACTTATTGTAGAAGTCCCTAATGACACTTTTGCTCATGTATGAGAGTTGGCATGTGCTGCGTAACACATCAACACCCAATAAACAAATGAGTAAAAAACATAGAATCCCCTTTCCAATTCCGACCAAATTCGTAACACATTAAAACAATAAACCACAAACTCAGAGAATAATAAAGAATCAGTCCACAACCATTACCATTTCCATTACCATTCAAATCACCTTTGGTAAACTTTGATCCTATGCAATCGTAGTCAGACGTAGTGGATGTGCCAGCTAGTCAATTATATGTTGTAGTTCCCTGCTCTGTCTCTTCCTTAGTTTTCTCTTTCTTTTAGGTATTTTGGCTTTCTTCTCTCAACTAATTTTAAAGACATTTTTTCTTGTAAGTACATTGAAATGTGTGAAAAGTAAATGTCTTTACATTTAATTAAGAGAACAAAGGCTTTAGGGAAATAAAGAAACAGATACATTTAGTTAGTTAAGCAATGTGACTACATTTTTTTTTCATGGATCTCATGTTTCAGCTCTGTCAATATAGCTGGTGATTGACTCCTAATTATTGGCGGAATTTGAAGCCAGTCGGATACGCCACCGCTGTCCTCGACGCCGCTCAGTCCGTTACCGCCGAGATTGGAGTTGTTCTGCTGAGATCCGGCCGGCGGTGCAGAAGAGAGGGTTCGGGTTTCGGTAATCGGGTTCGGGTCAAACACCAGGTCGGGTCATTTCGGATCACAATTTTAACGGGTCCAAACGGGTCGGGTCACTACGGGTTTGTTGCGGGTTCGGGTCAACCCAACGGGTTAAAAAACCTAATTTTTCAAATTTATTTTTCAAATTTATCTATTATTTTTTTTGTTGATATTAATTTATAACTCTCTTATTTACTTATAAAGTTATAATATAATTTAATTTACACATATATGTAAGGATTTAGATTTTTAATACAAGAGTTACACTTCATCTTTGTACTCACTATTACAAATTATTAATCATAACGTGATATCCACCTATTTTAACAAGATTTTTGTAATCAATCATGTGCTAGACTAAGTGGGATGAGTAACACAAAGACAACAAAAACAAGTTTCAATTTCACATTCATGGTGTTTTCTAAAAGAATTTCAATAAGAAATGATTAACCTTAAAGTTCAAATCCTAGAGATTCAAAATTGATTATGAAGAAAAAAACAAACACGTTAGATAAAAAGTAATTTGTATGAAAACTTAAATCCTAGAGTTCTTGTCCGCATATATCATACTAGAAGAAGAAGCTTGTAATTTACATATTTTAAAAGTATAATATTTCTCATCGTTTATATATTTTAACTTTGATAAAACTATAAACATTAATGTAACCTAGAACAACTTTACACATCAATTCAGAATTTAGATTCTAATTCAACAAAGCAAAAAAACATTCAAACCTTGAGAAGTATACATCAATTTAAGAGACACTAACTTAGTACATCTTTAATCAATTGGTATATTTCATGTTCAAAATCAATTACTCGAGTCGATTTTGTTTATAAAGAATCATCTTTTAATCAATCAATTGGAGTTGAGTTCGGCTTATGACGAGAGGAAGACAAATTATTACAATCGAACTCAACAATGTGTGAATTTTTTTTCACCATTCCCGTTTTTCGTTCGACCCAACGGGTTAACCAAAACCAAACGGGTTTGACCCAGAAATTTCCCGGGTCATCGGGTTCGGGTAAAATCGGGTTTCGGGTTTACTTTTCCGGGTTATGACCCAGACAATTTCAGGCGGGTCGGGTCGGTTTTTCGGGTCGGGTCAGATTTTGCCAGGTCTAGAGGGTTGTGATTTTGGGGGGGGGGCGTGTTCGGGAGAAAGGAGCGTGAAAAGAGCAGGTTGGGTTCTTATTTTTACCCCAACCTAGGTTTTGGGGAGAAGAGAGGTCATTACCTAATTACTCTGATGAGTTACTGATCGGAAAGCGTAACTGATGGATGGAGTGTTTGATTACCCAAGCGTTTTTGTTCACACCTCAATAACAATCTTTCTTCATGATGGGCGTTACGTTACAATAAAATGTTGGCCATTCAATTTTGGCAGCAATTTATACACCAAAAAACTATAGAGATTTGTATAAAATGCTTAGCATTTATTACGCTTAAAACCTTTCTTTATAGGTTTACTAGGTTTCTTGCCCGTGCCTACGGCACGGGGGCAGTCGTTGTTATACATGGGTCTGGTATAACTTGTTTTAAATGCAACAACGTATGCGGTGGCATTATAATGTGTTGTAAGACTTCTTTGTTACGGTGTATCGTAACGAATTGTGCAACCCATACTCCCGTCAATTAAACACATTGTCCTATACCAAATTTTAAGAGAATCATAACAAATTTCGAAGCTAGTTTTTATCCTATTTAACACGAAGATAAATTTTGAAGCTAGTTTTGCTTTTCTTTGCTAGATTGTCAATGACCAGTAATAAAAAGTAGAGAGTGCATTATGGGAAAAGGCAGAATGGAATTTATGATTCTTGCATATAACAATCGAAGTGATAATATAATAATAGAGAAAATGGGCCCAAATGGTGAGAATTCAATTTTGTTAAAGGAACAAAACAATCCAGGGGAGCACATTCAATTTTTACAAAAAGTTTGGAACTTCATTTATGCAAATTGATGGAAATTGAAAACTTTGTGATCAGAGTATTCATGTCGGTTTAAGTCATGGGAACTCTGTGTCAGTACAAATCTGGCAATTAGAAAATCAAGATCTTTGGATCAAATAAAAAAAAGATCAAGATCTTGAATTGATTTTTTTTTTGTTTCTTGTTTTTGATAAAACAACCGACTTCATTCATTCATTTAC
Source organism: Polygonum aviculare (assembly GCA_934048045.1). Classification (NCBI taxonomy): domain Eukaryota; kingdom Viridiplantae; phylum Streptophyta; class Magnoliopsida; order Caryophyllales; family Polygonaceae; genus Polygonum; species Polygonum aviculare. Next base: position 18,688,511 of record OW204025.1, on the reverse strand, counting down.
TACACACATATCTTCTACAAGTAAGTTATACAACTCAAGAGGAAGATAGAAATTTTGAAACAACGGGAAAGGTAGAGCTGGACGCCATTGACTCAAGCAGTGTGCCGACTTGTTTGCTTCCCTCCAAATAAAATTCCATTTGCACTCTGTGAAGTCATGCGCAACTCCAAAACCATGGCGATAACCGTCCCCAACACCACCCTCGGGAGGGAAGATGATTGGAGTCTTTTTATAACTGCAAGGCAATCTGATTCCACTTCCAGATGGGTTAGTCCAATAGATGCAGCTGTGTCAAGCCCCCATCGAATTGTCTCCGCTTCCGCCATCTCCACCGATGATCCGGACTGAATTCTCTTTGATCCAGCGAAACAAATTTCCCCTGTCCACAGCCTGCAGATCACTCCAACACCACACTCTCGATCATGCACCGCTACATCACAGTTGAGTTTCGCCCACCCTGTCGGTGGAGGCTTACATGAGGATTAACAGCCATCGCCTTTCTAGCACACACAAATTCTCTATGGGTCTGAAAGCTGGATTCAACTAAACAAATAGGGTCTTCCTTGATCCCTGCAAACAACAATTTATTCCTAGCTCTCCAAATCCCATGTAACAGCAATGCCCAGTGGGCAATACTTTCCTCCTTACAATCAGCAAAAACCCATTCTGCCCATTCTTGAACAGAGCTACAAACCTCAGCCAAATTACCAAATTCTGGACAGGCTTCCCACACTTTTCTAGGAAGAACGCAACCATGCAAAGAGTGCATTGTGCTCTCAGCAAGGCCACATTCCAAACATTGATCATCTGCAGTGAGTTTCCTGTAATACAAATTTTGCTTGCAAGGAAGAATTTGTTTGCATGCCCTCCATAAGAAAGATCTTATCCTTGGGACTGCTTGAATCTTCCAGATTCTGTTCTAGAATGAGTTATCCTTGGCTAAAGATGTTGATGCTCCCTTCCTCTCGTCCTCAGACTTCTTATCACAGAGAAGATGGTAAGCCGATTGCACCGAGTACTCTCCATCCTTGGTGAAGAACCACACATGTTGGTATTGGATCCGATGATCAATCAAATGTTGGTCCTAAACAACATCAATATCACATGATGGCAGAAGCTCAACTACTCGCTCCTCATTCCAGTTCCCTGTGCTCTAGTCGATCAAAACAGACTGTTTGACAATACATCACAGCACCAAATATTAGAAAACGGAGAAGATTAAGATCTAAGAAAGGAAATGGTAGAAAAAGAACAACATCATTCACCTTGGCCTCAAACTGTGGGAGCTCAACATTATTGGCATCATATTGAGACCCGATCCAAGGCAAAAACCGCTGCAAAGGCCACGACTCCGAGGCATACTCCAGCTGCTTCTTCTATGCCTTGACATTATGGGAAGCTAGAACAATCCATATATACCAGGAAGTCTTAATATGTAAATAATGCTTACCTTCTGTAACATTGAATCTTTAGCAATTGCATTGAAAAGATACTACATGAAAAATACAACAAAAGTTCATTTTATTCACATTCATAAACTTGATCAAAATGATGATCACAACAAAAACTTGATCGATGAGGAAGTCTTAATATGTAAATAATGCTTACCTGAGATATAAAAAGTGGATATAGTTGCAACACAGCCATGATATCTGGACATATTGAAAGGTGCAATTGTTAGATAAAAACATGTAAAATCTTCAATTGTTTTTAAATTTAATACTACGCATGCCATATTTAAGACACTAACGTACTTCTAAATGGATTTGATCGTTCTTTCCAGATAATTAGCACGATTGCATGCCATCACCACTACCGCAAAAATTGGAGCCTAAACATATCAAGACCCATAGTAGGTTTAGTTAACCTACAGAAGCAACAAGTTTTTTAAAACTAAGAAAATCTATGATAATATAACATATGACAAACCTGTATTTTATCAGCCACTCTTTCAAGACCCTTTCCTGCACCAACAATGGAAGAAATGCAGAAAGAGATAATGCACATACATGTTAAAAAAAACATCATCACAAACACGAATATCTCATTTTTGCTCCTGTTCTCTAATTTGAAGAAGAGGGCCTTTAGGAAAACATCAGCACAATTCATGATTGATTGATTCGACCAAAGTGAATTAAATTCAGTTTGAATCCCAAATCAAACAGGATCTACGCATGTTTCATAAAATTGATTGAAAATTACTACAATGGACACAAAATTACTCTGAATGGATGGTCTACGGAGATGTGGAAGTTGTTGCCTGGAGCTTGTCCGCCGAGATGGATCCGACCGAGAGGTCCCCGAACCACCCACTGATACTGGAGGAAATCGTGCAGAGCATCAGCAATCCCGAGGCTATGAACCCGTATTTTCGGCAATCCAAACAACCAACTCATTTTAGCATATGATGATATTCAACCAAATGCACCTCAAAATTCTGAGGAGATCAATCTGATTACCTTATGGAGCGGCGGTTCCCTGGCTCACCCGTGGAGTAGCCGGTGAAGTAGAAGTAGCGGCTGATGACGTAGACGACGCCGAGAACGGTGGAAATGCACGGAATCCCACGGATGCCTAATCCCTCCCAACATCATCAGTGTGAAGAACACAGGCATCTGTTCTAGCGAATTCTGGTGCCCTCTCTGCCACGAATTCGTCAAATTTCACAGCAAATTCAACAATCTCATCAACAAATTTCGGATCGATTTCTCTTAGGGTTGCTAATTTCTCATCGGACATTCAATTCAAGCGAAAATTATTATTATACCTGAACGCAATTGAAGAGCTTGGCGTCCTTGTTCTCCGATTCGGTAGCGTACATAGTGGGATAGAACACCTGATACCTGAAATTTTCCATCACAATCCCGAATTCAGATCAAAATTGGAAACAGGAGAGTGGAGTTCAGATCAAATGGACAAAATCAAGGAGAGAAGAAGAAGAATGCCGGTGAAGGTGGGCGGCGCCGATGGATATCCGGTGACGCGGGCGTCCTTGAGACAGGCCGAGGGAGGCAGTCGGGCATCCGTGCGAGAGGGCGAGGGAGGCGGTCGGGTGGGGGAGCGGGTGAGCGAAGGAGGCACAGAGGGAGTCGGGAGGGCGAGCGTGAGGGTGTCGGGCGAGCGGGAGGGCGGCGGAGAGGGACTCGGGAGGGCCTCGTGAGGGTGAGCCGATCTTCGTTCGGATCACTCCGCCTCGATCGGATCCGTACGATCTGAGAGTGCACAGGCGAGGCTGGAGTACGATCTTCGCTTGATCCGGCGCCGAAAGGGCGAAATCGGCGGCGCCGCAACTCTGGTGGGGGTCGACGATTTCGAGCTCAGGAAGGGAATCTCGAAGAGGGAAGAAGAAAGAAAATCGGGAAAGAGAAAGAGAGAAGCAGAAAATAAAAGAGAGAAAGGAAAAAGGCGTTTTAATTTTGGGGAAGGGGGAGGTAGAGTGCACGGGAAGATGGACACAAACTCAAACGTTTGAAATAAATCAGCATTTAGTGGCCATTATTTACAAAGCGAATAAATGGGGCATTTGAATGGGCAAAGTAAACGGGTCAGTTTATCCTCTTGACAACACCGGACAAAAGAGAGGGTATTTATATATACCTTTTTCATTCAATGCATAAACCAAGGAATAAAATACGGCACAAAACTATATGGATTGATATAAAATGCGGGTCATTAATTACTCCGAAAACATTTGATTATAGGTTTATAGAAGATAGATTGAATAAGAACTCCAAATAAAAATTGAATAAGAATATTTAAAATATTAAAAAACCGACAGACATTCTTTCGCATGAATATGAGAGCAAGACTACAAAAAATTGAGTTGAGTAAAGCTGTAGCTCACATTCTAAAGAAGATCATGGTGCATTAATTTCTCAAACCTCAATAGCATAGAATATCTAAAATCAGGCTTCAGTGGCAAGCCATGAACACCATACAATAAAAAGGAAAGAAAGCACTAAAGAAAAACGAAAACAGACCACATCATTAACGCATTTCACCGCTCCACCGGAAATTCCCTCATACTATAGGGAAATCAAGGTATCAAGAACTTTAAAATGAAGGATTGTTGACTTCACTGATCTAGAATTGTGTCGGGAATCATAATATCTCCATTCTTTCTTCGTTATCTACGATAAGTTGAATCACTAATCGAAGATTAAATATGCTGAAATACAAATGTAAAGCACAAACAAAATAACAATGTCTACCTTCTCTGAATTTTCACCAAAACCAGGGATGTTTTCATAGTTCCTATATTGCTCTATCCGCACTCCGCGGTATTTTTCCCGGGCGATCATTATACAATCCCAATCAATGTCTTAAATATCTCTCTGTATGCACATCAGACACATTATAACTGTGCAACTGGAGAAGGAAATGTTTTTCTATAGCATACATATAACAGTGGACCTTCTCGGTATCTTTCGAATCTGAGCTGCTCGTATCGTTTTTAGGAAAGTCTCCATCCATATTAACCTCTATGTCATCCTTCTCATACCCATTCGCCATGTAATCTGCATCATCCTTGGGTTGGGACATTTCCAAGTCAAAGTTACAATTTGCATTTTTATATGAAACTTTAGATTAGCAACATATTTGAACTGTGTGTGCAATCTGAAGGATTGGCCAGTCAATTTTAAGTGCAAAAATACTACATAGCAGAAGGATTTGAGCACAAAAAAAAGAAGAAGCATGATCTGCTTATCAGCTAAGAAAGAAAGAGTACAAATTAGTCCCCTAGTCTTGCCACTGAACGACATTCTCAGAATTAGCAATTTCAAATAGTAACAAAAATGGCAATTTTGGTTTAGTTTCTGAGGAGGACTCAATAAGTTCCATCCACATGCAACAATCAAAGAGGTCATTGACATACCTATAGAATACGACACTCCAGCCCATAATAATAATTTTCTACAGCATCTTCCAGAGCAAGTTTGTGAAATCCATCATAAATAGAAGGGACGAAGGTCTGTCTAAGGTAGAATGACCAAAATCTATATAGTGTATTCATTTCCTGCACGATGAAAGCATTTTATGACTGGCCTGAGCAAGGACAAATGTAGAAAAAATAAACAATCTATACTTGAAGATGATTACCTCACTGCAACCAATTCCAAGCTTTTTACGCTCATTTAAGCACCTCTTATGATACTTGAGGTACCTAAATAAGTCTAGACAACATCAGCAACGACTCCAACCACCATTTTATCAAGGGAATTGGGTAAAGAGAGTAATATTATTCATCCAACACTCATGCCCCACTCATCTATCACAATAATGGGATTGTAGGCGGGCATGATTCCATATCAATTAGTTAGCATTTATTTCTCTCTATCTTATTTATTATGTCTATCTTATTTATTATGTTTTATCCTTTATTAGGGTAGTTACTCTAGTTAGGATATTATTTATGCAGGGGAATCTTATCTTCGCCTGAGATAAGATATTGGTTGACTTGGGGAGCAAGACAACCCTAGTGGGCCGATTTACCCTAGAGGCGCGCCCCCCTTCGCCTGTCCCTCTCCTCTATAAATACACATGTATTCGCTCATGTGCCTGGGGTCGCTCGCCCCTAGGTCCATTATTTTGCAGGTCATTGAAGGTGAAGAGGCTTGGAGAAGAAGCTTGGAGGAGAAGATCATTGAAGAAGGAGCAAAAACTTGTACACGACATATTTTGTGTACTAACATTTGGCGCCGTCCGTGGGGAGAACTAGGTTTTCGACCTTCGTCTCTTTTTCCTACGAGAACCGATCTGAGGAGGCTATGGATCGTTTGTCCACGAGCCCGGATCGAGACAGCCGCCGGACGAACCGGCGAGACAACCCTGGGGCAATCGCGCCAGGCGAATCGCGCAATTCGCTTTCGGCAGCCCCAGAGCCGCGATCGCGGGTCCACAACCCGCAACCGCGGATCGCCACCCGCGACCGCGGGTCGAGGCTAGAAAACGCGATCTCCGAAATTCGCTCGGAGAACGAATCCCAATGCGCGTCGAACCCGATACTCATATCGCGATCCGGGCAAGGCGCCTTGCCTGGATCCGACTCAGTCCATGACGTAATCCCCTTCGCAAGCGCGTCTGTTCATCGCACAGACCTATGGGGACTCGAGTCAGGCAACGGAATCACGAGTCATAGCATTACAAGGTCTGAATCAACTAGTCAAGCCTCGCTAAATCGGACCTTGGATTGTCGATCCAAGAGGTTGCCCTAATAAAAAATCATTGTTGATTATCGATCCAATGAAAACCCTAGGTTGGGGGCAACCCTAATCACCGTTGCGTATACGTGACGAGGGAGACTCGACGATCGCGTGTACGTATCGGGACGAACTCCATGTTCGCATATACGTGAGTACTTACGTATGAGCATACGTAGGAGATTAGCACAAATTAATTCAAAGAGGTACTGCGTGTGTGCGTACGATGAATTAGTGCAAATTGGTGGACCAATCACATGAACGCACGTACCAACAATGTTGATTAACAAAGTTAATTAGCACCATCACGTGCGTACGCCGAGCGAACGAGCAGGAGGACAGCGCCGGCCGATTCAGCCCGACAGCAACGACCGCGCCTTCGGTCCGGCGACGACCTCGTCAAACAGCCTCCGCCGTTGGGGGTCACGGCAGAACCGCTTCCACGCTCTCGACCGTCGTCGTGAAGACGATACCTTCCGACAATGTCGCGTGGCGGTGCGCATCGCCACTTTGGCCTTGCCGGAAGCCGTCGTGATCGCCTCCAGCGGATCGCCCGAAGCCGACCGTTAAGGGTCCGACCTACCCCGAGCGGGCTGCCGGTGCGGCGCTCACGCGGGTGTTCGGGTACGTGACAAGGGTGGCGCCGCCCCGGTTTATGGTACCGGTGAGCGTGAAAGAGGACGACGAGGCGGCCCGGCGCAGGCCCGAAGAGGAGGCCGAGAGAAATCTCAAGGTGACCGGGACGGAGCGGCGAGGAAGATAGTCGGGATTGGCCTCGGGAAATCGAAACGTATAGATTTGCTTGATTACGTACGTTGAGTTGGAGAACGAAGGAGGCAGCCGTCTTCGCTTGAGACGGGGCGACCCGCGGGCGCGGGTCGAGGAGCCGCGGGCGCGGCTTCTCCTCAACACTCCACGCCGGATCCCTGCACGAGAACCGCGGGCGCAGGCCGGGAAGCCGCGGGCGCAGTTTTTCCTCAGAACGCCCCTTCCAGGTTCTTCGCATCGCCCGCGGGCACGGGACGGGGATCCGCGGTCGCGGATCAGCCGATGGGGGCAGAACGCGACCTTTCCCGTTCGATAAACGCAAGTATGGGGGCAGCCGTCGACGAAACCCTAAACGATTAGACACTTGAACCTGCGGGCGCGGTTTAGGGTCCTGCGAGCGCGGACCCATGTCGTAACGAACTCGGCATGAGTTCGGAAGTGGGTTTCGGGATCGGAGCCGATCCCATCGCACAAGTCCTCGCTCGTCGCTGAGAGCAAACTGCACGATAACCGCGGTGCGCGGTGGCAGTCCCGCGAGCGCGGGCGGGGCGACGAACAAGGAAGAACTCGCAAGCAAGCACCACCGCGAGCGCGGTGAGGGGTCCGCGAGCGCGGGCCCAGCGGCGGCTAAGGATCGTCGGCTACGATTGCGGGTACCCGAGCACGAACCCTAATCTCGTCGCAGAGTCCGAATGACCCGACTCCGTTAGGATGGTGTCAACCGAGCCCGAAAAGGTGCCCTACGCAGGGGCGCGACGAAACAAGTGTTGGATCTTGTGAAGGCTCAGAGTCCACCGGGACAAGAAATCGGACTCATGAGGTCGAAGGGCTTGATCGCCGCCCAACGATCAACGCGGAACCTTTGACACTGTAATGGTCCGACCGGGCTCCACGGTGATCGGACGAGATAATTCAGGAAGCTCTGGAAAGTAGACTCCGAATGCTGCGTTTCCCGTTCGCACTTCAGAACCGGAAACTCGCTGCATCCGGGTCGAAATCACGTCGCAAGAGACTGCAACCTGTTTCGCGGACAGGATGGCGAAGCGAACTTCCGACCAGTCATCCAGGAGCTACACGCATCGGAATCGGACGATCCATATATAAATGGAAAGAGGAAAGAGCGATCTGCGAGCCATCTTCAGTGGATGTCCCCAGAAACTCTCTCAAAGAGGGTCAAAAGGACGTCCAAAGGCTGCTGTCCTGCAGAAAGCGCAGGACAGGGAAGCCTGCTTCTAGCTCTTCGTTCGGGAGTTAGGGACGTCGAAAGATCGCAAGTTTTATGTCTCTGGAAAGCTGACGAAACCACCTACGAGTCTTCTCTTGGCATCAAGACCAGAATCGCGCTCCAGTCGGTCCGAAACCGCGGACCAAGCCGGAGCAATCTGGTTCTCGTGACAGCAATGCCCTGCTGCCTTGCGCAGGCTCGTTCGTGAGCTAGGGTCGTCCGATCGGAACGATTCAAGATGTTTCGGAAAGCTTGAAGAACGCACTATCTTTCGTATTCAGGAGCCAATGCTGGAAACTCGCTCCAATTGGCTCGAAATCGGGTACGAACCTGAGTACGAAAAGGGGTACGTCCCATGCGAAGGGAAAATCGACCCTCCTATGAAAGAGATTGCTTTCATAGAGAAATGGCGGGTTCCGAGCACCCTCCCAAGAACGACGGTGGGCCCACACGAAATAAGGGCACCAGGGCTTACGTGGTGGGAGCATCCGACCCCTGTGGTAACCGCTTGCCCGCTCCAATCTCTGCTGACGAAGTCGAACCTCTCCGGAAGAGTCGCTCAACGGTTAGTCATGCGGGGGCAGTATGACGTCAACTTACATGCCCAGAGCCGACATCAAAAGACCGATACTAACCGACTCCATCCCAAGACACCCTATTGGTTCAAATTCGGTCGCAGGAACCGCGAGCGCGGGACCGGGCGTCGCGGGTGCGGGAAACCCTCAAAGAGCCTTGATTAGTCCCACGAGACGAACCGCGAGCGCGGGCGGCACACCGCGAGCGCGGTGGGTGCGGTGGGAAGTCATCAAGACATGCCGAGCGTCCTACGGAGCGCCACCGAGCGGGATATGGTGCGGTGCGCACACCCGCGAGGGCCACGAACCTTCCGAGTTGGCAGTGCGACGCCACAATTGGCCATGGGGAGCGCATCCCGATAATGGCAAGGCTCGGAAGGGCCCATGTGTTATGGCTGCGGTGTTAGGACGGGGGCATACGGGCTAGTGCTTTGCACTTAAAACATCGCTACAAAAAAGAAGTTCTACCAATGATTCAAGTACTATTCGACATATTGCCAAGGGCGCCCGCCTTTTTGTTTTCAAACTCATCGACATTTCAAACATGTTTTGTTTTTAAATCCGCGCGGAAACGTTTTCTCGTTTTTATCCTCATGACTTCTTGTTTTGCAATACTAGAATGAAGTACTTGAAGGGGTTAAGCCCGAGCCATTGGTAGACGAAGGCCCTACGCGACGTTTGCATAGGAGTTGCACGGATCCCGTAGTCATGGCCTACGGATGTACGAATCTATGAATATACGAATATACGAATATACGAATATACGAATATACGAATATACGAATAAGAGCACCCTAATCTGCATGGCCACTCACCGTTGGAGTTCCGGTCCCTATACACGGGATAGTACAAGGTACACGAGTATATGGGTCCCGGAGGGGGCATTGTAGGCGGGCATGATTCCATATCAATTAGTTAGCATTTATTTCTCTCTATCTTATTTATTATGTATATCTTATTTATTATGTTTTATCCTTTATTAGGGTAGTTACTCTAGTTAGGATATTATTTATGGAGGGGAATCTTATCTTTGCCTGAGATAAGATATTGGTTGACTTGGGGAGCAAGACAACCCTAGTGGGCCGATTTACCCTAGAGGCGCGCCCCCCTTCGCCTGTCCCTCTCCTCTATAAATACACATGTATTCGCTCATGTGCCTGGGGTCGCTCGCCCCTAGGTCCATTATTTTGCAGGTCATTGAAGGTGAAGAGGCTTGGAGAAGAAGCTTGGAGGAGAAGATCATTGAAGAAGGAGCAGAAACTTGTACACGACATATTTTGTGTACTAACAGGGATATTATTTGAAAGACTCATGTCGAGTGAGGTTTCTTACTTCTGCTGCTAGAAGCCTAATACCTGATGACTTGGATGCTGGAAATGAGGAAATGAATTTGGCATAGAACCAACAGGGGGACTACTGCCAGCAAATTTACTATGAGGAGACACACTCAATCTTGATGACCTAGATCTTCCAGATAAAAAGAACTTTAAGCCTACAAAATGTTCAAAATAAGATACTCAAAAAATAGGCAACAACAATGCGCTATCATAAGAAGCAAAAAATTACACAAAACTAACCATGATTATCAGGTTGTGTAGAGCTAAAGAAAAATTCAATTGATTTACTCGAGGGACTTCCTGATACAGCCTCAGAAGAGTTAAGGTGGATTCCATGATTTCTCGAATTCCTAGAGAAAAAACGTTGTTTCGGGTTCATTTGTTGCCTCGGATTGCCTTTATCATCCATGAGCTAACCCTCCCTGTTTCAGTTCATGATCAATGATTAAAAACTATCCACATTCTTATGATCATAACAATAATCTCTAATTGTTCGAAACCTTACATTTCTTGTTCCAGAGGAGCAGACGGTGGCGGAAGCGGAACTGAACTCGGACGAATCTCGGAAGCTCATGGCTCACACTGACCACGGGAGAAGTCATGGCTCTTCGGTTTCGTCTTCTTGAGGAATTCATCTGGCCATTCTGTCACAATTTTCGGCTCCGATTCCGCTCAAGTATCATCAAACCCTAGGACTTAAAATTGATAACAAAAACAACTGTGAAATTGAATGTATTTCAAACCTTCCACTCCGGCTACAAATTCATCACAATGAAGATCCTCCTCGTCCAAGTACTCGCTCCAATTCACACACCTCTTATCCTCATCCTCGTTCTCTTCCTCCCCATCCCAACCAATCGAGCTTCGATTTCGGAAAACGAAGCTCCGTTGTTGGATCGTAAGTCTGTAAGAGAAGGCGTCCTTAACTGGATTAAGGGCGTCCTTATATGCAGCGGAAATTAGACTTAACAGGAAATACAGAGAGATATTGGACACGAGTATTTATAGAGGAACCCCACTAAGACCAACTAGTCTTATGGGTAAACCTCTACCTCCGCCTGGAGGATTTTCAATAGCCGTCCCTTATCTTATTAAGAGAGAGTCCTTACAACTTAGGCGAGTCGTTACACTTCTCTGAGCTAAGAGTCCGTCCTTAGCCTCACTAGTAACACTCCTTTCCACCTAACAGGTAACCTAACTCTCTTAGCTTATAAGGAAGCTATCACTCACGTCTCTCTCGGTTCGTTGAGAGAGACAAACTACAACTCTAACTATTTTGTGGTATGTTTTGGATTTGATGTGGTTGGACTTTCTTTCTCTTGCTTCAAGCTCACTTGATCTTCTTGATCTTCGTTCTTGTTCTTGAATGCTTCGGGAGAGCTTGAGAGAAAGTCTTCAAAGTCCACACCGCTATGCATACCCTTGAGGGGGTATTTATAGCGGAAGTGGTTCTTGTCCTCTAGCGTCCTCTGAGACTTTGCAGGATCCTTGACCTTTGATCAACGGTGCGATGAGCCTCTTGAGGAGGTCAACTCTGTTGACGCTTGGGAAGCCTCCGCGTGGGTAGGGGACCATTGCTGGGAAAGCGATGTCTTTGGCATTGTCTACACGTGCCCAGACAGAGGAAGCTTCCTTCTGAGGACTAAGGTCGGACGATGATGTAATCATGTTGGGGCGGCCTTGATTTGAATTTGAACTTCGTCCGTATTTTGGCGCGCGTCCCTTCTTGATGAGGAATCCGTCCTATCTTGTGCAGGGACTCCGCCAATTACGTTTAGCCTTGGAAGTTCTGGTAACATGCGTCCCTACAGCTTAGGGACTACTGTTCACTTGCTGTCCTTTTTGCTCATGTGCGTCCACTGGACTTACCTGAGATCAACACTTGGACAACTTATCAAATACATTTGAGTTTGTCATTATCAAAACAAGGGACGATCATTATTGGTTTAGATATTAATGACTGGCGTCCTTAATATCGTCCCAACATCCGTAATCGCCTGTCGATTGGACCGTGAAACTCCGGGACATGTTGAAGGACTGGACGACTTTTTAGATGTCTTTGGCCATGAATACTCGAGCGAACACCTTACGAACCCATTGCTTCTCGTTGCACACCACGCAAGTCCACCTTGAATTTCTTTTCAGCTTAGGTTGGCATGCAACACATTCTTTTAAGTGCGTTCTATTTTATTCCTAACTAGCGTCCTTTGGACTTGGCCGAAATTCCCCCTAAACACATGCTTTCTATGATAACTTAAAGACAATCGCATCTCTGCAAAACTATACTTCCCCCTTTTGGCATCATCGAAAAGGAGAACAAGTCGAAAAGCATGCAAGCACAAAGTCATAACTAAAGTAAAGAACGATTAGACAAAATGAATCACAAATGTAATGAACGCCATTCAAGAAGGATAGAGTACGATCATTACAGACAATCAACAAGAGTTTCAAAACGGGGACAGCGTCCCATTGTCTTAACAAAAACAAAAGAAAAGATAAATTGTTTCAGGGTAAGAGAGGGGGGATGTGATCATTTTCGGGGACGCTTGCCGAGAGCCTTGAGATTCTGCTCCTGAAGGTAGTTGTTCTGTGCAAGGAGCTCGTTATTGCGCTTGAGAAGTTCTGTGTGGGTATGGAGGGTGTCATGAACCTGCTGAATTAGATCAATCATCATGCATTGGTTCTCGATCATCATGCCCATCAGAGACTTTGTAGAGTGCTTCTCGGCTTCGTCAGGGACGCTCATACCATCGAGCTCGTCCTCTTCATCAGCAGCGTCCTCAGCTGGCGTCCCTACTACTTGAAGATTTTCAGGTCAGGATCTCCTTCCTCAGTCGCAGCAGCAACAACAGCGTTCCGCTCAGCTTTAGCTTTCCTCTCAGCCTCTTTCCGTTCCTTTTCCATTTGGCGCTTGACGGACGAAAGGGGCTCATCACACCGGAGTTTTCCAACTGGGGGAAGTGTGATTTGCCTGACGTCCTAATGAATGCCAAAGGAACGTTCTTGTGTAGGAGCATAGAGACCTTGCTGCTTCAGAATTTGCTTGACCAGGCCGGGGAAGGGAAGAGAGTGCCTGCCTCCTGTGCACTTGCCCATGTGTTCCAAGATGACCCGAGGCAAGTTTATCGGCTTGCGTTCTAAGAAGGCGTCCAGCAAGATACTGTCAGTGATCTGGACTATCGACTTCTTCTCTTGGCGTGGGACGACCATGCGCACAATGAAGTGATGCGCAAGGACGCCCGTCTTGGTGAGGCAATGAGCGACTCTGTCCTTAGCAGCTGGCTGTCTCCCATTGAATATTCTGCTGAGGATTTCTTCCTGGGAGAAGCGGGCAAAGTTCTTGCAAATTCTTGGCGTTGATTCTCTTCCAGAAACGGGGCGGTGAAGAGGAGCGGTGAAAGGATTTTCTTGAAGCATTTCTGCTTGGAGCCATTGCTCACTATCACTTCATCACCAGCGTCTTCTTCATCTCCATCTCCCTCCTCGTCCTCAGGTTCCTCATCCTGGGGAGGGGCGTCGTCTTCATCTGAGGCGTCGTTCCGTTGCTCTTGGAACTCAACCATTTCAGTGTCCTCAGCAGCGGACGCCTGTTCTGTAGGGGGCGCATCCACCGCTGGAGTCCGTGCCAAGGACTCTGTAGGGACGGTTGAAGTAGGCGTCCCTTGGACTTTAGCGGTTTCCTCGGCAGCCTTAGCGGGCGGAGGAGGAGGAGGAGTTGAATTTCTAGGAGGAGAGGGAGTAGGAGTTCTGATCTTAGCTTTGGTGGTGGGGGGGCAGATGAGGTGTTGGGCGGAACTACTGAGATAGGCTTCACTTGGAGTGGAGCAGAGGGAGGAGGCGGCAACTTAGCAGGGGGAGGAGGCATCAGCTGAGCAGGGGTAGCGTCCTTGGCCTGGACTTGAGGAGCGTCCTCTACCCTTGGAGGAGGTGGAGGGAGTTGAGGAATTCCCTGTAGACTTGCTTGGATCGTCTTCTCAACAGCGTCCTTCTCTGCTTGCTCTTGCTCTTGGCGCGCTTTCTCCTCTTTTTCCAGTTGAATTTCGGAGAGGCGAATGTCAGCCATTTCTTCATCCGTGACGCCCTCAAGCTGAGCAGAGGTCTTGAGGCGTCGCTTTGGGGCAGGTGGGGGGGAGGAAGGGACCGGGGAGACTTGGGAGGAGAAGGAAGGGCCTTTAATTTGGAGCTTTGGAGGAGGAGGGGGAGAGGAAGGCCTTTTGCGTTTTTGGGATGGGACGAAGCCCGCAGGAGCCACGACAAACTCCATTATATCAGGGAGCAATTTGGCGAGCTCGTCCACGGTTCCACCAAACGAGTCAGAAATGATGCCTGGCCCCATGAATGGGGGGTTGGTGTGGTTGGTTTCCTCAAGGCGGGGACGGACATAGGTCACCATGAAGTAGTGGAGGAGGCGTTGGATTTTTGGAGGGTGGTCGTTGACGGACGCCCGTAGACAGATGTTAGCGAGCGTCCTTGGCTCTTTTTCAAGCCAGTCCTCAATGAGGGGGTCAAGAGGAGGACGGCGTTTGGGTTGGGCCGGAAGTCGAAAGACGGTGCCTTTGCTAGCAGCCCCTTGTTCTGGCTCTGGGACGAAAGGTTTGTCGAGAAACGAAAACCGTTTCTGAGAGGGTTGGGATTTAGATTGAGAGGGATGAGGTTTTTGTTGGGGTTTGGAGGAAGAGTGAGAATGGGGCCTTGAAGATGGAGGTTGGGATTTTTGTGGCTGAGGCGGGGTGTTGGAGTGGCGACGCTGGGTGGATTGAGACGAAGAATGGTGGCGAGGGGGCTCTTGGCGGCCGGAGGGTCTGCCCCTTGACTCCATTAAAGACCGGCCTTTCACCGGAGGAGATCTCGAGGAGCTAGGGTTTTTCGCCGCCGACGAGGGTGACGAATTTTTAGAAGCTCTGGTGTTGGCCATTTGAGAGAGGGTTTATATAGGGGAAGATTTTGGGTTTAAGGAGAGATTTCGGGATGCGTTTGAAGATTTTGAAGATCTTGAGAGATTTCTATAAGTGAGCAAACAACAGAGGAGCAAAGAAGGTTTTTCGGAGTGCACATGTGGGTATTTATAGGAAGAAGACGAAGTTGAACGGTCAGGGGTAACAGGGTCTTTACACTCGGCTTCCTCCACCCGCCTTCCCACACATGGCTTTCTTCTTTGCTAAGAAACACAACTGTTGAGCACTGTTAGAGCATATCCCGAGATCTTCGCTAAGACTTCTTTGAGACGGTTCACCTTCCCAAATTCAAACATCCAAACTTCTCATAACTGCAAAGGACTCTGAGCTGGCGTCCTTTCAACACACAACACTGAACTGAATCACGGCGTCCCAGACACTGATCTCAATCTCTGAACTCTGAACGGACAACTCTCAGCTCTTAACACGCGTCCCTATGATCACTTAGAGCCATGTTTGAAAATCAAGCAAGTACGTCCCGTAAAGATAAAACAAAGAACGCTCATAGGACGCGTTTGCGAGATTCTCGGCTTAGGTAAGCTTAGAGTTCCCATCATTTCGGCTTATGATGAGGGTAGGTTGATCAGGGATACTCTTGAGATGAAAAGCGAAATAAATACCGTTCAAATACACAAGCAAAACATATGTCTTAGACTAGCGTCCTTTAAAGATGACTTTTAAGTAAGTTTAGTACTTTAAAACGAGTTCTCAACAAGACATAGCCAATCATGGAGGGAATAATAGAACGGGACTTGATTATTTAAAAGTTATCATCCCTAAGAGCAATCTGAGGTGCTCGAAGGGACGTCTATCAAGTGCTTTTGTGAAAATATCGGCCACTTGGTCCTCAGTCCTAACATGATCCACTTTAATTAATCCAAGTTCAACATTATCACGAAGAAAGTGATGTCTTATGTGAATATGCTTTGTCCTAGAATGATGAACAGGATTTTTGACAATACTTATAGCACTGGTGTTATCACACAAGATAGGAACTGTGTTGAGGAACGTACCATAATCCTCAAGTTGGTACTTGATCCATAGGACTTGTGAGCAGCACGAAGCAGCAGCAACGTACTCGGCTTCCGCGGTTGAGAGAGCCACGGAGTTTTGCTTTTTGGATCCCCAAGATACAAGGCACGACCCCAGGAATTGAGCCATTCCTGAGGTGCTCTTCCTATCCACCACATGGCCAGCGTAATCTACGTCAGAGTACGCTACCAGGTTTAGGGACGTTCTTCTGGGATACCATAAGCATAGATCATCTCGTCCCTTGAGGTATCTGAAGATTCTCGTGACCACTTGCATGTGGGACTCCTTCGGATTTGCCTGGAAGCGAGCACACAAGCATACAGCGAACATGATGTCGGGACGACTTGCCGTTAGGTATAGCAAGGACCCTATCATTCCTCTGTAAAGCTTTTGATCTACACTCTTGCCTTCTTCATCAGCATAAAGGCGAGTGTTGGGGGAGATGGGAGTATCAATGGGTTTTGAAGAGTTCATTCCATACTTCTCGAGCATTTCACGAATGTACTTTTTTTGATGAATGCGCGTCCCATCTTTGAGCTGAGTGATTTGGAGTCCCAAGAAGAAGTTGAGTTCTCCTATGAGGGACATCTCAAACTCACTACTCATCAAGTTCTTGAATTCCTCTACAAGTTTCATGTTAGTGCTACCAAACACTATGTCATCGACATAGACTTGGACAATCAAAACATCTTTAAGGACTTTATTTAAGAACAAGGTTTTATCAATGTTACCTCGTGTGTACCCGTTGGACAAGAGGAAGGACGCAAACCTATCGTACCAAGCACGAGGGGCTTGCTTGAGTCCATATAGTGCCTTGTCCAAGAAGTACACATGATCAGGGTGATCAGCGTCCTCAAATCCTGGAGGTTGAGCGACGTACACTTCTTCTTTAAGTTTGCCATTGAGGAAGGCCGTTTTGACGTCCATTTGAAAAAGCTTGAATCCCTTGTGAGCGGCGTAGGCAATGAGGAGGCGAATGGCTTCGATTCTAGCAACAGGAGCGACAGTTTCATCATAGTCGATTCCTTCCTCTTGTCTATAGCCTTGAGCCACAAGCCTTGCTTTGTTTCTTGATACGCGTCCACTCTCATCAAGCTTGTTTCTATAGACCCACCTCGTCCCTATTATGTTTTTGTTTTTCAGACGAGGGACGAGGGTCCAAACTTTATTCCTTTCAAATTGATTTAGTTCTTCCTGCATGGCTTGAATCCAATCAGCATCTTGGAGAGCTTCCTTTATGTTCTTAGGTTCAACTAAGGACACGAAGGCGTTGAAGGCACAGAAAGCTATGTTGGCGTTAAGGGATTGATTCACAGCTGATCTTGTTTGAACTCCTTTTGTCATATCTGAGATTATTTGATCTGTGGAATGAAGTCTTGAAAGGTTGGATCCCCTATGCGTAGCGTCTCTTGAAGGAGTACACCTAGGGTCCGTCCAATCAGACTCATCAGAGTCAAAGCTGTCATCTTCATTGGTTGGTTCAGTGTGTTCCCCCTCAGCTGGAGCGTCCACACTGTTCCTCTCTCCTTGTTGACTTGACTCACCGGCTTCCACTTGGTTTAACGACCAGGTTTGAGAGGGCTCTTGTTGTTCACTAGGGACTCCCACTGAAACCTCATCGCGAGATTCAGGGGCGTTCCTAGGAACGTAATATTTGTCGGAGGAGCCTCTTGGTTCTTCCTCATCATCTTCATCATCGTCCCTTAGACAGGAGCGACGTTCCTTTTTACTTGCTTCTTTCTTGTGAGAAGCTTTTTCTTTGAACACCACATGGATACTTTCTTCAAGCTTAAGAGTTCGTTTGTTGAAGACTCTATAGGCTTTACTTGTGAGAGAGTACCCAAGAAATATTCCTTCATCACTCCTAGCATCAAACTTGCCGATGTTGTCTTTGCCGTTGTTGTGAATGAAGCATTTACACCCAAAGACTTTGAGGTGTGAAATGTTTGGCTTTCTTCCATTTAAGAGTTCATAGGACGTCTTTTTGAGCAAAGGACGAATCATAGCTCGATTAACAATGTAGGTTGCGGTGGCAACGGCTTCCGCCCAGAAGTGTTTGGGGACACCGCTAGCCAAGAGCATCGTCCTTGCCATGTCTTCCAGCGTCCTGTTCTTTCTTTCAACTACACCGTTTTGCTGTGGAGTACGCGGAGAAGAGAAGTTGTGGGACACTCCTTGTTGGTCACAGAAATCAAGGAACTCTGAGTTTTTTAACTCCGTTCCATGGTCTGACCTCAGGCCTTTCAAGCTCGTCCCAAGTGCAACTTCTACTTGTTTGATGAAGATCTTGAACATTCCGAAAGCATCTGCTTTTGACACCAAGACGAGAACCCAAGTGAATCTTGAAAAATCATCAACAATGACATACATATACCTTTTTCCACCATAGCTTTGGGTTTGCATGGGTCCACACAGATCCATGTGAAGCAGTTCCAAAGGCTTCTTTGTGCTCACTTCATTTTTGGATTTAAAGGACGCTCTTGTCTGCTTCCCTTTGATGCAAGCTTCACATTGTTCAATTTGCTCAGGATTAATTCGGGGAAGACCTCTTACAAGATCTTTTTGATGAAGCTTGAAGATTGTGCTAGGTCCTGCATGTCCTAGACGTCGATGCCAGAGATCGGCGTCCACAGCAGAGACGGATAAGCACAATTTGGAAGCAGGCTTGAACCTTTGATTGAAGATATATACATTGTTTTCACGAGTCCCTTTGAGAATGGCTTGATTTGTTTTCTTGTTGATGACTAGGCATTCCTTAGAGTCAAATGTGACTAGGTTTTCACCTTGATCACACATTTGAGAGACACTAAGGAGGTTGAAGCCTAGTCCTTCGACAAGACTAACTTTGGACGCACTGATGGATTGATTCAGCTTTGCGGTGCCCGTCCCTTTGATCTTTCCTTTGCCCTTGTTGCCAAACGAGACAGTTCCTCCCGTGGCATTTGTTTGGATAGAAGTGAGATGGATCTGGCTTCCAGTCATGTGATTTGACGCGCCACTATCGATGATCCATGGGCTTCCTCTCACTTCCTCCTGAAACGAAGAGTTAGTTCTTTGCGACCCAGGCAAGGTGACCCCTACCTGGTTCGTTACATGGGTAAAACTTCTTCATAGGCAAATGATCATAAACATTCACATCATTTGATCTTCTAGCATGCGTCCTAGGAGATCGAGTTTTAGGTTTAGCGTTTTCACGCCCATTTCTAGCCTTCTTTCTATTTTCAAGATCTTGTTTCAGCTTAAGACACTCATACGGGTAGTGACCACCTTTGCCACAATGCCAGCACGTCCTATAATAGTTTCCAAGATAGTACTTTTTGTTAGGACGCTGAATTCTGTTCTCTTTCATTTTCTCAGGATCCACTACCTTAGATCCTTTTCCCTTAGCAATATTCTTGTAGATTTTGTGACTGACAGAATTTGTATAGTAGTCCTTTTGTCCTTTCTCACCACTCTCTAGAACTCTAATGCGCTCTTCTAGATTCCTTGTCTTTTCCCTCTCAAGCTCTAGTTCAGTAGTCTTGCTAGCTTCAAAGTCACCAGGGAGAGAGTTCTTTGATCCCGATTCATACCCTAGACCTTTTCTAGCTGGGACAAAAACTATTGGGTTAACAGTTTCAGTCATCGGACTCTTTCCTAGAACTTTGACCTCGTCCCTAAGACTAGCATTTTCGAGCGTTAAGCACACAATCTGACTTTTAAGGTACTTGACTTCTTCCTGAGAGGACTCCAATTGAAGAGACGTGGTACTACAACTTTCACATTCCACAATAATATTTTCAGATTCAATTTCCTCAAAACTTTGTTTCATGGCATAACTTTCTTGCATGATTTGAGTGATCAACTTAATGAGCTTTGGTTTTGAGCATTTTTCAAGAGAATTTAGTATGGATTCGTGGGATACCTCTTGCTCAGTTTCAGAGACGTCCTTTGGGGCGTCTTCCATAGCCATATAGGCCACTTGATTTTCGGGCTCTTCATCACTTGAGTCAAGATCGTCCCATGCGCTATCAAATGCACCAACCAGCGCCTTTTCCTTCATTTCTTTTGATGATAGTCCTGTGGTACACTTCTTGGCCATATGTCCTTTTCTGTTGCATTTGTAGCACACTATCTCCTTCATTTCTGCCTCTGAAGGCTTGCGAGATTCCTTTTTGTAGGGCATCTTCATCCTTGGGACTTTGCCTCTTTTGTACCAAGCACGAAGAGATTTGTGCAACAATGCTAGCTCATCTTCCTCAGAGATTTGTTCTTCCGTCTTTCCCTTGCGTTCCATTGAAGCTTGAAGACGAAGATTTTCTTGGTGCTCTTGAGTTTTGGCTTCTAGCATTGAGTTTATCTCTCTTTGCCTTTGATAGTATTGCTCATACTCTGGCGTCCTAGCCGCGAGAGTTAAAGCCAGCTCATTCTGGGGACTCTTTCCCATTTCAGCCAGATCTTGGTTTCTTCTTGCTTCGTACCCTTTGAGTTTTCCATAGATTTCCTCCATGGACAGTCCCTTGTTGGCCTGGTTCTCTTTGAACGTCATCCTATCAAAGTTCCATGGTCCCGTGAGTCCATCTATCAAGACTTGAACCTTCATCCTCTGAGTAATTTCAGTTTCTTTGACGCCCAAGTTTTTCAACTTAGTTAGAAGGGCCTCAAAGCGAAAGGAGTAGTCGGTGATGGTCTCATTTGTGAACATCCTGAATTTGTAGAAGTCCCTTTTTGCTTCCAACTGGACGTCTTCTTTCATTTCAGGCGTCCCAACATGATACTTCTCCAGGGCTTCCCATTGAAGCTTAGCAGTTGGGAGATTGCTCACATGGGTGGCATCCCTTTCACAGAGGGACGTTTGTAGAAAACAGATGGCCTTTGCATTTGCTTCCATAAGCTTGAACTCTTCAGGACCCCAATCTGCCTCTTTGTCCTTCTTGGCGGCAGGAACTTCGAGGTCGCCGTTCTTTATCACCAGCCAGCATTGGTAGTTTTGACTACGCACGAAGCATTCGAACCTTGTCTTCCACCTGTTGAAGTTGCCGTCCGTCAGGCGAGGTGGTTTTGCACTTGAGATACCTATAGGTTCCATCTCCATGTTTCCTGCAACTCAAACTTAATCTAGAGCGCCTGCTCTGATACCAATTGTTGGATCGTAAGTCTGTTAGAGAAGGCGTCCTTAACTGGGTTAAGGGCGTCCTTATATGCAGCGGAAATTAGACTTAACAGGAAATACAGAGAGATATTGGACACGAGTATTTATAGAGGAACCCCACTAAGACCAACTAGTCTTATGGGTAAACCTCTACCTCCGCCTGGAGGATTTTCAATAGCCGTCCCTTATCTTATTAAGAGAGAGTCCTTACAACTTAGGCGAGTCGTTACACTTCTCTGAGCTAAGAGTCCGTCCTTAGCCTCACTAGTAACACTCCTTTCCACCTAACAGGTAACCTAACTCTCTTAGCTTATAAGGAAGCTATCACTCACGTCTCTCTCGGTTCGTTGAGAGAGACAAACTACAACTCTAACTATTTTGTGGTATGTTTTGGATTTGATGTGGTTGGACTTTCTTTCTCTTGCTTCAAGCTCACTTGATCTTCTTGATCTTCGTTCTTGTTCTTGAATGCTTCGGGAGAGCTTGAGAGAAAGTCTTCAAAGTCCACACCGCTATGCATACCCTTGAGGGGGTATTTATAGCGGAAGTGGTTCTTGTCCTCTAGCGTCCTCTGAGACTTTGCAGGATCCTTGACCTTTGATCAACGGTGCGATGAGCCTCTTGAGGAGGTCAACTCTGTTGACGCTTGGGAAGCCTCCGCGTGGGTAGGGGACCATTGCTGGGAAAGCGATGTCTTTGGCATTGTCTACACGTGCCCAGACAGAGGAAGCTTCCTTCTGAGGACTAAGGTCGGACGATGATGTAATCATGTTGGGGCGGCCTTGATTTGAATTTGAACTTCGTCCGTATTTTGGCGCGCGTCCCTTCTTGATGAGGAATCCGTCCTATCTTGTGCAGGGACTCCGCCAATTACGTTTAGCCTTGGAAGTTCTGGTAACATGCGTCCCTACAGCTTAGGGACTACTGTTCACTTGCTGTCCTTTTTGCTCATGTGCGTCCACTGGACTTACCTGAGATCAACACTTGGACAACTTATCAAATACATTTGAGTTTGTCATTATCAAAACAAGGGACGATCATTATTGGTTTAGATATTAATGACTGGCGTCCTTAATATCGTCCCAACATCCGTAATCGCCTGTCGATTGGACCGTGAAACTCCGGGACATGTTGAAGGACTGGACGACTTTTTAGATGTCTTTGGCCATGAATACTCGAGCGAACACCTTACGAACCCATTGCTTCTCGTTGCACACCACGCAAGTCCACCTGCTACTGCTCTTCTTCTACTGCTTCACCTGGATCCAAAATTCGAAAATGAATACACGGAGTCCGAAATGAATTGAATCAGCAGAAACGATGATGAGAGATATAGAAGAAGAAGATCGGATTTGCCTACATTGGTAGCATTGGACGGCGATGAAGAGTTTGGCGGAATTTGAAGCCAGTCGGATACGCCGCCGCTGTCCTCGACGCCGCTCAGTCCGTTACCGCCGAGATTGGAGTTGTTCTGCTGAGATCTGGCCGGCGGTGCAGAAGAGAGGGTTGTGATTTTTTGGGGGGGGGGGGCGTGTTCGGGAGAAAGGAGCGTGAAAAGAGAAGGTTGGGTTCTTATTTTCACCCCAACCTAGGTTTTGGGGAGAAGAGAGGTCGTTACCTAATTACTCAGATGAGTTACTGATCGGAAAGCGTAATTGATGGATGGAGTGTTTGATTACCCAAGCGTTTTTGTTCACACCTCAATAACAATGTTTCTTCATGATGGGCGTTACGTTACAATAAAATGTTGGCCATTCAATTTTGGCAGCAATTTATACACCAAAAAACTATAGAGATTTGTATAAAATGCTTAGCATTTATTACGCTTAAAACCTTTCTTTATAGGTTTATTGATTGATTGATTGATATTTGAGTATGAATACAAAAATGTATTTAAATTTAGTTTTTGGCATTAAATGCATCTAGACTGAAAGATTATAATTCACTGATTTGGACTACTGTCTACCATATTGATATTTAAGCTACCTATATTATGATACAAATATCTTGGGTTCACTAAATAATTTTGCTCTACAAATCTTTATTAAAAGAGGGAATTGGGTAAGACAGTTGCCTTTTGTGCCCATTTTTCTGTTTTGGCCTGTCTCCCCTATTTTTGCATCTTTGACCTATATACGGAAATTTAAAAAAACCGGAACTCAAGATCCGCATCCAACCACCACGACATCGCCGATCGCCAAAAGAGCAGCCGTCGCCGATCCCTTTTACTCCCAAATCCCTCGTTCCCGCAGCCACTGTAGCCGAACCCCCGCTCTTCTCAATCGACGAGAGCTTCGCCGCCACAAACCTCCACCTCTTCTTCTTCTTTCCTACACCGCCAAGAGCCATCGGTTTCGCTTGAGATCCACCGAGAACGTCGTTCACCACTAAATTTCAAGAACGAGAAATCGATCGCTCGATCGAGAGAGACGATGAATCGCAGTTTCAAGGAGTTTGCGCAATCGCACTAGCAACGCCGTTGTGGAACTAGCAACTCCGACGAAGACCTCCATCCTCTCGATCTCTTCTCCAGACCCGTCCTCATAGCCTATAGAGATGATAGCGACACAGGAGGAGATGGTGGAGGCGAAGGTTCCAATAGCCTACAGAGATCAGTGCACTCATCTCCTCATCCCTCTTAACAAGTGTAGGGAATCGGAGTTCTACCTGCCATGGAAGTGCGAGAACGAACGCCATACCTACGAGAAATGCGAGTACAAGCTCGTCATGGAGCGGATGCTTCAGATGCAGAAGCTTCGCGAGCAACAGAAGGATCAGTAGAAGCAAGGGATTCCTCTTCCGATCCTTAGCACTGCCAACGCCTCTTGATATGTCAACTGATTTCGTTTTCCGTATGTGAGTGATCCAATTCCGTTTCTTTCTTGTTTGAATTGGCTTCGTTGTTTTGATTTGAAGTTGTCAATCGTCTGGATTTGGTGATCTTTTTGTTCCTCAATTGAACTAGTTGGATTATCACCATCTAGAGTTTTGCTTGTACGATAGCCATAGATTTGACTATTCCGATTCTAATTAGATTGATTCGGAAATATGATTTGGTGCGATTTCATGCTTAATTGGTTAATTTTCGTTTTCATTTTGCTCAGATTGTTCTGGATTTATGATGCATTTGAGCTTTTAGATCTGTTGTGGATCTTTTTTAATGGTCCCTGTTGTGGATCTGTTTTGGATTTATGATGCGTTTCAAGGAGCTTTCAGATCAGTTGGTGAGAAGATACAAATAATATGGAAGCTTGAAGCCATCATTTTCTTGTTTATGGAGTAGTACACATTGTATCTAATGTATTGCACAAATCCACCTATAGTCGTTCAAATTGCATTTTTTGTTAGCAATTCTGGTGCTTCTTGTTTTTGTAATGTCCAGACTTGTAAGAAGTTGTCTTTTTTGCTTTTTTTTTGGAGTAGATCGGCATCTCGGTTTGTTGATTATTAGAATTAGATACTTCATATTGCTTTCGTTGATTGTCACTTGAGATGACAAAATAATTAATTTTAGATTACATTTTTTTTGAGTGGACAGAATAACTAATGTCACTTGAGTGGACATAATAAATAATTGTCACTTGTGATGACAAAATAATTAATTTTGTATCACATTGTTTTCGTTGATTGAATGACTTTTCTAGTTTATACATTTGACATATATTGTCACTTGTGATCTTGTGATGACAGAATAATTGATTTTGGATCACATTGTTTTCGTTGATTGAATGGCTTTTCTAGTTTATACATTTGACATATATTGTCACTTATGATCTTGTGATGACAGAATAATTAATTTTGGATCATATTGTTTTCGTTGATTGAATGACTTTTCTTGTTTATACATTTGACATGTATAGTCACTAAATTTTATAGCAGTGTCATCACTGTCATTGATAAGAAAACTAGTTTCATCAAATTTCATGAGTGTCACTAAATCTTCTAGTTATTTCCTGAATATTGTCACTTGTGATGACAATTAGGTGATATCAAGAAGATCCTTTGATAATATTGGTGATGATATATAATGTCACTTGTGATAATAATTTGGAGTTGTGTGCATAAATACGTCTTGTTTTATCTATACTTATTCGGTGTGATTACTATAATTTTCTAGTTAATTGTTGAATATTGTCACTTGTGATGACAATTATATGTCATTTGTAATGACAATTAGGAGCGAATATTGTCACTTGTGATGACAATTAGGTGTGAATAATTTTTGAATATTGTCACTTGTGATGACAATTAGGTGTGAATATTTGATGACAATTAGGTGTGAATACTGTCACTTGTGATGACAATTAAGTGTGAATAATTGCTGAATTTTGTCACTTGTGATGACAATTAGGTGTGAATATTGTCACTTGGGATGACAATTTGGTGCGAATATTGTCACTTGTGATGACAATCGCCAAGTGATGATAGTCAACGTCGGTCCACAGCCGGTCAACGGTCGGTCAACGCCGGTCAAATAGTGGAGAGAGCAAGTTGTTAGTAGGTTATGCCATGTGTGCAAATATGAAATCTTGTGGCTTTTTCTTGCTATATGGCATCTTGTGGTTTTTTCTTGCTATATGGCATTTTCCTATTGCCATATACTTATTTTATTCTTATTAAAGACTATAGTGCTGAAGAGTCCATGAGTTTTAGGTGGGTGAGATGAGCCTATATAACTCAAATAAAAAACTGTCACTCTACTCCGTCACTACTAACCTCTTCACTCGACTACAACAGATTGCTTTCTTGATGTAGCCTGGGTCCTTATTCAAATCAACACGAGCAATATTTGAACAAAGCCTTCTAGTTTATAACTCTATATTTTAGTAAACAGTGGGCTTCACCTAAGATTCCTAGTACTCATCTGATCCAATGTTGGATCACCCTATGAACTTAATGAAATTGTTTTGTACAAATCTAATAGGAGAACAAACTACTTTAATCATCCTTTATTTATCACATTCATCCATTGGGGAATAGTCATGGTCTTAAAGATTCTACCAATGGTGTACACAAAACATGGCAAGACATTGAAAGAACTGAATCACACCTTCTCTGAAGTTGGTCTTGAATCGGCGAGGCACAATGCGGAGGTTCTTCATCCTTGTGGTTCCGGTAGTCTTCCTCCTAATGGTCTTCACACTCCAGTTATCTTGTACCCACCTTGGCCAAGAAGATTCGCACCTACGAAGCTATTCGTAGCTCTAGCTAGCTCGGCATAGCTAAACGTCATGTTGGAGACGCCTCTTAACTTGGTGAAATGGAAATGATAACAAAATGTGGAGAATCTGTTGGAATTGTAGGCTTAGTTGGATCTGGAAACAAAATGCCCTTTAGTGATACATTTCCCTCCTTTTTCTTAGGTTGAGCACCAACAACTTCTACAAAACACATGATAAAAGTTACACAAACAACTTCTGGAAAACTCATTTGAGCTTTTTTTTTTGAGCCCCATTTGAGCTTATTATTGGGGCATATGTGCAACCCATTATTTTGGCCTAACTTTCTCAACTTAGATATGGCCTAAAAGTACGTTCCAAAAGGGGAGCTAAAAATCACATTATGTGGTTTCCCATTATAATCACCTTTGTAACCACTAGTTAATGACGTGTATCTAGATCTAATAATGTACAAATTTATACAACGGTTATTCTAAATACGTCCTTATAAATAATCATCAGGATTTATAGGGAAATCCTAATATTAATCCGTCCAAACTTACTCAAATGGTATACGTCACTTAATTGGTATATGAATATAATCATCTTGCATTTCCCCTAAAATCCATCTAAACTAAGCAAAAAAGTTATCCTATAGATATATGTTTCTTATAAGAGGACAATTTTGTGTCCAAATAAACTCACAAATTTACGATCCCTAACCTCAAACCGATTAGTAACAAAAACATCAAGTAGAAGACATAAGAAATTTTTTTCAGATCAAAAAAACGCAGTCTACATACACAAGGGATAAACACAGAGACGAGATCGAAAAACTGAACAATTGACGAACAAACAAGCAATAATGTTGAAATCAAGACGAAATTAGTCAATTAGAAGAGTGCTTTACACTTGGAATTAGGAGGCGATTCATGACCTAGACGCTTCGTTTTCGTGTACTTCCTTTTGCAGAAATAAAGGTAAAGGTAGATGGAGAGGAGAAGGACGATTAAGGCTCCGAGGCCGAGGCCGATGTTGAGAGCCGTCAACGTGAGCTGGGACATCTCCACCTGCTTGACGGCCGGAAATGCTGGCCTCTTCCCCGGAGAAGGCGTAGCCGAAATGCATTCGGACGTCAATTTCAACTTCGACATCGCCGGAGAAACTCGAGAAGGAGAGGGAGCGAGAGAAGAAGAGTTTGAATTTAGCAGCATTAGCAGAGCAAGGATTTTGAATCTGTTTTGAGGAAATGGAAACAACCAACGCCTTTGGGTTTTTGGACATGCTTTAAACGGTGTCGTTTTGGAGGAAGCTTGAAAAGGAAGGTTGGAAGATTCGCATAAAATGTAAAAAAGGAAGGGCTCAATAGAGTCGCCCTCTTTTCCGAAGGAAGTATATTTTGCTCAATTTGGCAAATGTTGGGTATGTTTAGTGATTAGATTAGGCCAATGCTGAATCCACCTGCCGCAGTGTGCTTGGGCGCACCCGATAGGACGGTGTTCGTGGAGGGTGGTGTTTTGGCTTCCCAAGCCAGATGCCTTCAATTTGTTGTTAAAAAATGGATTATGATGATGTATCATATAGTACTTTACAACATTGACCCTTGAAATTAGTTCCACTACTCACAATATTTTATAAGAAAGTAAACGAAAAAACTGCTTCTCCCATCCTTCATGCTTAAAGAAGACAGTACTCTGAAAGATATGCATCCTTTTCTCTTGCTCATCACCCCTTTATATCAATTAAATTCTTTTTAGAACTTATACTTGCACCGTTGATAACTCTACTTGAAAATTTTATGGAGTAAGAAACCAGTCTTGGAAAGCTAGCTAACATTAAATATTATGCTTATCAATTCACCATTTATGACCTTAGAAGCTTACATTGGTGGTGTTTGGGGGACATAAGAGACTCAAGCCCAGAAATTACAATGAAAACCTGCACAAAGAAACACATTCTGTCAGAATCAATCAACATGAAAAAGACAACAGCAACAACAACAGCAACAACAACAACAACAACAACAACAACAACAACGACAACAACAACAGCAACAGCAACAACAACAACAACAACAACAACAGCAACAACAACAACAACAACAACAACAGCAACAACAACAACGACAACAACAACAGCAACAGCAACAACAACAACAACAACAACAACAACAACAACAACAGCAACAACAACAGCAACAACAACAACAGCAACAACAACAGCAACAACAACAGCAACAACAACAACAGCAACAACAACAACACCAACAGCAACAGCAACAGCAACAACAACAGCAACAACAACAACAACAACAACAACAACAACAACAACAGGTTTGTCTTCCGGTATTGCTCCATTTAATGATGCCACCCTTGACGACTTGCGTGCAAAGCACCCTTTCTCGCCAGCTCCTTCCTTGCCGAGTATTCCCACTGACCAACCTCACCTTTCCACTTCTCCTGTTGTCATTTTGGATATGATTAAGAGTTTTCCTCATGGCACGTCGTGTGGGCGGGACGGTTTGCGTGCTCAACATCTGTTGGACTGTTTGAGTGGTGTTGCTCTTGCTATTTCTGACGAATTAGCGGGGTTCTATTTCCCAGGTTGTCAATCTTTTTCTTGAGGGGAGGTGTCCTAAGGTGTTGGGAGAGTATATTGCTAGTGCTCCCCTCACGCCTCCTGTCAAGCCCGACGGAGGTATTCGTCATATTGTTGTGGGTACTCTTTGGAGGCGTTTGGTTTCTAAGGTTTGTGCTGTCATGATTGGCCCTTCCTTGAGTGGTTATTTGAAGGGTCTCCAGTTTGGGGTTGGGGTTCCTGGAGGGGGTGAGGCCATTCTTCATGTTGTGAATCGTTTAGTTGAAGATTGTGGTGATGTTGTTGGCCTTTCTATGTTATTGGTGGATTTTAAAAATGCCTTCAACTTGGTGGATCGAGAGGTCATGTTGCAAGAAGTTCTTCGGTGCCCTGCTATTTCTTGTTGGGTTGAGTTCTGCTACTCTAACCCTGCTCGCCTTTATTAGGGGGAGCACACCTTATGGTCGTGTCAGGGGGTACAGCATGGTGATCCTCTTGGTCCTTTGCTCTTTGCTCTAGTTTTGCATCCCTTGGTGTGTAAAATTAGAGATTCTTTCGACCTGTGTCTGCAGGCCTGGTACTTGGATGATGGCACTATTATTGGTGATACCCTTATTGTGGGGAAGGCTTTGGAGCTGATTATGTTGGATGGTCCTCGTTATGGCTTGCATCTCAATGTAGCTAAAACCGAAGTCTTTTGGCCCAAGGAGGATCCTCGTAGCAGGTTTGTAGGTGTCTTCCCTCCTAATACTGCTAGGCCCCTACATGGCGTTAAATTGCTTGGTGGCCCTGTCAGTGTGGACTCTTCTTTTAGCAGTGGGCTTGTGTTGTAGAGAGTTGCCAAAACTATCGAGCCTATGGATGCCATTGCTAGGATTAATGATCCTCAATGCAAGTTGTTGCTTCTTCGTGCTTGCACCAGAGTCTGTAAGCTTTATTTCTCTTTGCGCACTTGCCCCCCTCGTTTCTTTGAGTTGGTTCAACGCTCTTTTGATGTTGCGCTTCGCTCTTCCTTAGAGTGTATTATTACTGCTTCCGGTCCTGGGTTTGGCGGTTGGTAGTGAAGGTTGGCAACTTTGCCCTTTGCCTTTGGGGGCCTTGGTGTGTATGCTGCTTTTGATGTTCTTCATTACGCCTTCCTTGCCTCACGGTTGCATTCTGCTCCCTTGCAAAATAATCTCCTTCAGCAAGCGGGTATTGTTACACCTAGGCCTACCTTTGATGATGTCTTGCGTCTATTTAATGATGTTGTGGAGATTCACCTCTTGAGTAACCCTAGCGAGATCGCTGCCTGGGCATTGCTTTATTCTCTCTTTCGAGACTGTGCTTAATTAGCTTGCTCCCGTGTTTTTGATGGTGATATCTATGGAGATCATGCCGTGTCTTATGCTGGTATTGTTGGTATTAAACATCGGCATAATGTTGTTCACGACACCCTTGTAGATATCTGCTACCGGTCCGGGATTTCTGCTGGTAAAGAGGTCGATATTGGCTTGCGTGACGGGCAAGACAAGCCTCTCCGTCCTGCTGACATGCTGCTCTATTCGTGGGAGGGGGGGGCTTGATATGTGTGTGGACTTGACCGGGCCCTCTCCGTTGACCCAATCTGGGATGTCTGATTTTGTGCCCGGGCGTGTGGTCAGAGAGGCGGCGCGTCATAAGCGTCTCAAGTATCTAGATAAGTGATCGCTCACGGATGTGAGGGTCTTGAGATACAATTTATAACCCGACCCCATTGTAGTACGTGGTGGGTGTCGAACGCTCGGGAAATCTACTCGATTGATATGCCAAAATACTTGAAAATGAGAAAAGAGAACTAAAAACAAAGGAAAATGAAAGGAACAATCGGAACCGACACAAGGTCACGTCGGGCCCGATGTTGGCCAGGACAGAGGAAGTCGGGACCGACACTGAGTAACTCGGGCCCGATGTTTCTGGGTATGTCGAACTCAAAGGATTGAAAGTGGATCTTGGGCTTTGGGTTCCTCCTCTAGTAGATTGAGGCTTTTCCACCCCAATTCAAGCAATAAGTGGTGATCGAGATAGGATCGAGATGCTTTCGCCTAGTCCAAACCACTTCTACACATCGATCATTGGGGAGATCCCCTTCGAAGCAAGGTCTTGTGATGGACACTTTTCACTTTCGTTACTTTGCCAATCACAATCCTTGATTCCTTGCTTTCGCAAGGAATTGTAGCTCTATGTAGAGTGGGTTCCTAGATGAAGCACTCAAGGCTTATGGAATTGGGGTTTCTAGCCCAACCTAGCTAGAGTTTTCCCCCATAACCCAAGATCAAGGAGATCTACTCCATATGGCAAGTAATGAAATCAACAAAATCACAAAGCATCACAATCTCAATCATCAATCTCAAACCAAAGCCAAATTTCATTCACAAATCAAAATCAATCCACAATTTCCAATCCAAGGTTTCCAAATCCAAATGATCAAAGCAAAGCAAAGGTAAATTAACTACCAAACCTAGCAAATCTTCTCCTTATTGGCCGATTCTCCCTCTTCTCCTTCTCCTCTCCTTTCTCCTTGCTCTCCAAGTATCCTCTTGAGAGTTTTGTGTGTTGGTTAGTGGCTAAGTGTGGGAACCTCCTCTAATCCTCCTCTCCTTTCCAATTAGCTAGAAGACAAGAGGGGCCTAAGTAGATGAGGGGCAAATGTGGAAGTCTACATCTTAATGCCTTGCCGCCCAATCCACACGAGACCGACTCGGACCGACACGGAGGGACCTCGGGCCCGAGATACTGGGCAACTCGGTCCGAGGTTGAAATCCCATCTCGGGTCCGGCTTTGCATCTACCTCGATCCGGACCTCATTCCACCTCTTCTTCTTGGCTTTTCCTCTTGATTTCTTCATGGCTTGTTCCTCTATTTCCTCCTTAAGCTCGTGCCTTGCTCCATGTCTCGATTCTCCTTCAAAACGATCCATGATCCATGCCAAAATTCCTACAAAACACATAAAACACGCATAGTCTCCGAATCTCGTAGAAATGCGGGAACTAAGCTAAAAAGGAACAAAACACACAAGAAAAGAGGAAGAAAAAAACATATTTACAAAAGAAAACACATATAAAACACTACCAAATAAGTAGACATCAATAAGTGTGGGGTGCTTGGGTATACTTTCCTCCCTTTCTCTTTCTCTTCAATGGGAGAATTAGAGACATATGTTATTTCCTTGGTGAAGCGCATCCCAAAGTTGTCGAAGATCCAAGATATTGGGGCGCGCGTTGCTACTTATATTTTCACTAGAATAGGTTTTGCTATTGCTAAAGAAGTGGGGGCCCAGATAGTATCTCGGCTTCCCACTAATTTTATGTAAAACTTTTCGGGATTGTATATATTATATTAATAATAATAATAATGATGATGATGATAATAATAATAATAATAATAATAATAAAATAATCATAATAATCATAATAATCATAATAATAATATATAATAATAATAGTATTAGAAGATTAATATTGGTATAGAGAGTATGTTTAGGTGGCCAGTATCCTGATTGTTGTAAAAAACGTTTTTAGGCTATATTAGAGGTGTCAAACAGGTCGGGTCAGGTGGATTCGGGCTCGGTCTTTTCGGGTTCGAGTTGAGTGGGGGTTCGGGTCAATCGGGTTACAAGTCAAGTCGAGTCGGGTCTTGGCTGGTTATTGTGCGGGTTCGGGTCGACCTAACAAGTCAAGAATTTGAATTTTTAATGATTATTAAAATAATATTATGATTAAGTTATAATATTTGATAATAAAATATTGTTTTTGATTGGTTTTTATAATAATATTTTATTTATAATAGGTTTTATAATAAAATATATTTTAACATTTAAAAGAACATACATTTATTCTACATATATACAAAAAATTGGGTCGGTCGGGTCGATTTCGGGTTTCAACCCGAACGGGTTCGGGTTAATCGGGTTCAATTTTTTTCTTTGCTCGCTACTATTCGGGTCGGGTTTCAACCCAAAAAATTTCGGTCAGTTCGGGTCGATTTTTCGGGTCGGATCAGGTTTTGACAGCTCTAGCCTAGATACATGTAAGTAAAAACTAATAGATTAAATTGTACTATATTCAATCTAATATGATATTTTTATTATTATTTTATTCTATAATACTTATTCTTATTATTATTATTCTTATTATTATTATTACTTTATACTGTACTATATAATATAATATACATCAACATCAACATCATATAATATAATATAATTTATCTTATTACATTTATTTTGGATTAAAGTGGTATTATTAATTAAAGTGTCATTATTAAATGTATTATGTTACTTTTATTGATAAGTATGTAGATATATATATTAATTAGTACCTTATTGAATAAGTTTTTTATTAAATGATGCGGTCTACAAATTGAAAGATTTATTTGCTTATTATATAATAATTCATTATCTTATTATAAGTTTACACTATATATGTTATTGAATTATACTATATCTGTATGCATTATAAATTTATTTTATCGCAATTAATTCCATCATCATGATTTAGAGCTCACTTTATGTTGTAAAAGTTAAATGTTATACCATAAACAAAAATTATAAGTTTCTTTTCATATGTTAAACAAATCAATATGTTGGCTATTTAACTAATAATTGAGAATTGAATTAACAAAATTCACAAGCAACGTAGTGCAAAATCCCACCCAATAATATGACTCAAGAACTAATGTGAATGTTTCACATATATAAATTTAAAAGAATATTGCTGCATAAGATCATGAGAAGTTTGTAGATCGACGATGATCGGTGATGACTATAAACCCTAATTTTGTAACTAGAGAAACCAAGAAGGCCGGGAGAGGATAAAATTAAACGTCCTTAGAAAAGGACTTGAGTATAAATAGAGATATTTGGGTCAGAAGATAGTGGATTGATTCTGATTTGGACGCTTGGCCCGTTAGGCCATATTTTCGGTTTTGTCAAAATAAATTTAAATAAAATTCATGTTGCCTAGTTAATCCATATGCTATGTTTTCAACACTGGTATTATATCATATACAAAATTGTATATGATATTGGTATAAAGAGTAGTCCAAATCTGAAACCAGCATAGGGCCTAAACATACTCAGCCTTATTATGTTTAAATCTAATAGTTCATAATGATCTACTGTGTTGACCGATAATACAATTGGAGATGGAAGACGATAATACAATTGGAGATGGAAGACGGTGACAAAATAGTTGCACAAAAGCGTTGGTAATTAGCATGTTCCATCCATGTACTATTATATAAAAACCCTAATTGTTTAAGTTCTTAATAAGTTCGAGTCTAATCATTTGGATATGAATGATATTTGATTTGCCAGGACTTGATTTCTCAATGGATTCACTGAAATGGCCAATTTTGATGGAGCCCAACGTTAAAGTGCACACTATTATATCTACTTTTGCTATTGCTTTGTGTAAATTCCCTTTTTAAGTATTTATATAGCTATTGCTTACTTAAGGACTAGATTACTCGATCGACCAAGCCAGGACCGTCTCAATCATTTCAGGGACTTTAGGCGAAACAAAATTTTACGGCCCTTTACATATTAAGGAAATAGTTTTCAACTAATGTTAAAAAAAATTATCTAAGAATATACTTAACATCAAATACATTTTTTAATCCAAATTATCAAACATAAGTGAAAAACTAGCATCTTCCAATCCAAAGTGTCAAATCAAGAGAACATGCAAAAGAAACATACTCATTAAGTCGACTTCTTCAAGCAGTTTTTGAAGTAAAATCAACAATGATATCACTAATATCAATTTGCTCCAACATATCCTTCTTAATACTAAGAATATCTAAACCATTTATAAATTAAAAATGAAATTATAAATTTGTCTCCTGTATACAAATTTCCGGTTAGGAATTTTCTATCTACGGACTAGTGTACAAAATCCAATTTGAAAATTGCAATTTGCACCTAAGTAATCCTGTAATCCACCGTTTGCTAGTAAATGCTACGGAGTAATTGCTTTTCTTTTCTTTTTTTTTGATAGAAAAATGCTAATTGCTGATTTGCTGCTACTAGCTATCAAATTGTTTTTTTGGGCTAAAATTGGAGATCGGAGAGGGACGACTCAGTGCCAGTGGACTCACCAAATTAGTTCCAAAGTTCCAATTGAGAGGACCGAACTGAGGAAGTCGCCGGGGTGAATTGGCGTTGGCCGGTGGGCTATCCAATCGAAAGGGCCGAGAGTCACCGCCGGTGAGTCGTTGCCTCGTCGGTCTGCGGAGCCGCCGAAGCCCGAAGCTTTCGCTGGTGGGCGGTGGGGAAGTGGTGGCCTGGTGCCGGTGGCCGGTGGACAGTGGCCTTCCTGTTCCTGCTGCAGCTTGTGCTTTGTGAAAATTGTAAAATTAGTATATAGACGTTGAAGAAGAAGAATGGGTTGTTACAGCAATTCTGAGGGTTTACAATTACCACGTGGGAAATGGGTTAATTGTAATTAGTTGAATTGTTAGAGCTTTAAATAGCTGTCATTGACCTTTGTAAAAATACATTCCAGATTAATAAAATCCAAATTATCTCAATGTCTCTCTCTCAATTTGATCCCTTGTGTTCTTGAAGTTCTCTCTGTTGATTGTGTTTCCCAAATCTATCAATCATCAGGTTAATTTCTCGAGTTGTTGTTCCCTTTGTGAACATTAGCTCTTCTTGATTTCTATCAATACAGATTTACTGCATCAAAGGTATCAGAGCCATTCCTTCCTCGGCTCGACAATGGCGTATCTAATCTGCGAATTGAACAAATTGGTTCTTGGAATGAGTTCATCAATGGCGTATCCCAGGTATTCAACGAGTGCTTCCATGGAAGAAGATCCAATTTATAAATTGATGAATTTAAACCAAAACGGGAGCATCAAAGATTACTACGAGGAATTCGATTCAATTCGAAGATGCATCAATTTGCCAGAGGAATTCTGTTACAGGGCAAAACTTAGTGAGGCCACCTTTAGTAATTATAGGTGTTTGTTTCGGTTTAGCTTTTCAAATTCCCTAAAAGTCCGGTTCACATTTGTGTTTTTAGAACCCGGTTCACATGTAAGTTCCCCATCTACTTAGGGCCTTTTGTAATCGTGTTCTGATTCATCAATGAAATCACAATCTTCTCACTCTCCCAATTTCTCTCATTCAACCATGAATCACTGATTCAATCACAGGTACTCCTCTTCGGTTGGTGTTTCTAATCTCACACTAACCCTAGGTTATCTGAAATCGGGTTCTTCGAGCTCTCCGAGCTCCTAACTAGGTTCCTATCCAGTTACTCCGCATCATTGGTATTAGAGCCATCGATTCTCCGACCTGCCTCGATAGAGCCCACCATGGCCGACGAAGAACCCATCTACGTTAGCGTTGGAAGGAGCTTCAAGGAGATTCGCAAAAAAAAATGGTACTATCCCTGATCTGTAGAATTTCATCATCCGTAACTTCAACCTACCCTCCATTCAACTGATCGAGTGCTCAAATGGGGCTGTAGCTATAACAAACTTGTTTGACGGGGTTCCCGATGATGTACAGAGCCAAGATCACGAGTCGTTTGATGAGATCAACAAGCTACTTTGCTGGATCTCAGGTAGCATCGAGATCTCGGAACGCTCATATTCAGTCACCCCTAAGGTGCTCGAGGAAATGCCTCAGCCAAATGAAAACGAGCAAATCTACAATACCCTATTCCCGACTAGCAATGAACCCTCCGATGAGCTTAGTAACCTGAACAAGCATTCAGATCAGGGTAAGATGTCAGTGTTTGCACCTTTTGTTTTGGAAGAATTTTCAAGTTTGACATACAAACCCTTGACTCAAAGGCAAGCAAAGAAGATTGAGATGAATGAGCTCTCAAATCAAATTGCCCGCCACATGCTCGATGAAATGCCTCAACCAGATGCTTACTTGAAGACCATAGAGGTGAGTGATTTTTCGGATGCTAGATCTTTATTGACTGTTAATAAAGAGTTTACTGGTTTAATGGAGGACATCAAGGAGTTATATGCACAAGATGATTTGAGCTTTGATCCGGGTGGAAAATTTAGGGTTGATTTAGCTTGGAATTTTGATGTGAGTAGCGATGATGCTCACACTAGAAATGGGTGGTTGGTTCACATATTAGGTTTAAGCTTTGATCCAGGTGGGAAACATGATATTTTTAAGGAGGCAAAAGCTGCAAAGGAGGAGTGTAATCCGATTGTCCACCAAGTGTTTGTTAAAATGCCCAAGTCAACAAGCAACACTAAAGTGGAGGGGTTGGTTGAATTAATCAAGGGCAGTGTCGTAGCAAGAGTTGATGGTGCTCATACTTCATGGATAAGTCATGAGAAGGACATGATTATTAGCTTTGACCCGGGAGGAGTAGGCTCGAAATATGTTTGTTGTGCTCAGTGTTTCTCAAGCCAAAGGGCTGCTCTCTATTGTTGTTTGTTGGGTTGTTCTAACAACACAAGAACGTTGAAGTTAGAGCTTGTTAAATGCGCCTATGTTGATTTTCACAAGCTTGCTTTTGATCCTATCACTACCCTATGTCTTGCTGAATTTTTGCCAACTATCATTCAAGGAGCTGTTAAGTGTGTACTGCTGGTTTTTGATCCTGGCATTAATCTCACAAGAGAGTGGGAATGTGATTCTGCATTTGTTGCTATTGATAAGTGTCTCAGATTGACATTGAAATGCGAGAAGGTGAGATGGAATCTGTTGCTTGAAATAACTGGCTCTTGGCAAGCTTTCGATCGAGGAGTTATCAAGTATTACTTGATCCAGCTATTAAATATGAAGAGCTAGAGGGCTGATTTTTAGATATTTGGAGATGATTTTGGCTCTTGAAAAACGCGCTATTAAGAGTACATTGCCCTTTCACAATTCTGAATCAACAAGGAAATATTGCTTGGGCGGTAGTCAACCTAAAACGGAAGGATGGAATAACGAACAACTGCTGATTTTTTATCCTAGCATTGAACTCATGGAAGAATGGAAAATTCTGGCCAAGATCTCTTTGGTATGTGTGGGTGATTCGTGTGAATGGCTTAGCATTGATGTCACCGAGTTGCAACTTGTACTAGCCTTAGCTGGACATGCTTACCAAGTGAGTGACCCATTCCTAAGAGAATCTAAGAAAAAAGACGTTGCAGAAATTGAGTAGAACAACAGGAACTCTCTACTTGTGAGTGTAAAACCAGTTAAGAATGCATTCATCAAAATCCCTCTTATTTTTGTCATCTACTACACAAGACATCATGATCATGTGCAAGTCTCAAATGATAACTATTTGGAAATCATAGCCTCATTCAGCTTGCTGGGATATTATGTTGATGGTTTGGCTGCTTGCACTGCAGTAAGTGAAAAGGTTTGGAAGGCTCGTCTATTGTCTAGTTTTTTATTACTGCCCAAGCTACAAGAACAGGTGTTTGTTTCGGTTTAGCTTTTTAAATTCCCTAAAAGTCCGGTTCACATTTGTGTTTGTAGAACCCGGTTCACATGTAAGTTCCCCATCTACTTAGGGCCTTTTGTAATCGTGTTCTGATTCATCAATGAAATCACAATCTTCTCACTCTCCCAATTTCTCTCATTCAACCATGAATCACTGATTCAATCACAGGTACTCCTCTTCGGTTGGTGTTTTTAATCTCACACTAACCCTAGGTTATCTGAAATCGGGTTCTTTGAGCTCTCCGAGCTCCTAACTCGGTTCCTATCCGGTTACTCCGCATCAAATTCCTTACCAGTTGGTTCATTGCTGGACTAAAGGAGGATACCAAGATAGAGGTGCAATCTATTCGACCTCAATCGGTGAGCCACGCTTATGCATACGGATCGATATACGAAATTGCTTGTCTGAAGGGATCTCCGCTGGTGACCGAGAAGTCGTTGTCAATACCCTTTTCTTTGCTCCAGTCGGTACCATTCCAAGGTTCTTCTTCATCGATCTCGTTGGTTTCAATTTCGATTCCAGCTATGCAAGATGATGACGATCATGATCTTCAATTGGAACCACAAACTTCTGATCAGAAATTTCAAGAGAAGCTTCAAGAACTAGGTCGATCAACAGTGCTGGATTCAATTGACATGGATGTCACCAATTCGATCGAGCGTGAGGAAGAACCAGAACAAGAAGTCACACGCCATGTGTTTGATGAATCTCCCAGGTACGATATGATGAAAAGAGATGATGTATTGCTTAATGGGGTGATGAAGAATGGTGATGATGTGATTATTAATGAAGATCATGTTCAAATCAAGGGAAAGTTTGAGCAAATCTTGATAAGGGAGCCCTCTGATATGAATGCACTCCAAGTGTTCGATGAAATGCCGATATCAAGAAACTCAGCTGCTGGATCAATTTCCAAAGATAATTGATGATGGGCTTGAATTCCAAATCATATCAGGAAATTCAGTTGCAAAATATGATGATTTGAAGGCTTTTGAGGAGCCTAAGTTGCAGCCAAGTACTCCCATAACAGTGGAAGAGCAACAAAGCTTCAAGGTTCATTTGGGGTTAATTGAACAAGTAAAAAGCATAAATGGATTTGTAAGAATAGTGGGTTTTGATCATAGAGGTGGAGCAATGGCCCTTGCTGATTCAGTTGAACAAGAGCCTATTGTTAGAAGCCATTATAATGGATCAAAACTGGTGCCTATTGTTGGAGATTTCAACTACCCAGTAGTAGATGGAGAGCCTTTAGTCATGCCTTTCGATCGAGGGAAATCAGTATTCGAATTGGATGGTTTTATGTCCGGACTTGAAGATCGAGCTATGCAAGAGCATGATATGGTAGAAGGACTTTCCTTTGGAAGTAGAAGTGAATCAGCTTTTGTTTTTAACCCGGGTGATTGCATAGACAGATTGGAATTCACAGATTCAAGCCAACATGTGAGCACACTTGAGCTTATTTTAGGTATTGGGTTTATGCCTTTTGACAGAGGAAAATTTAGCCTTATACTTGATGATGAAGAGAAATTCAAGCTCAATGTTTTGATTGTCTTGTTTGCTGCTGAATTAACAAGGCATTTTAATAGAAGTTTTACTACTTTTGAGTATGCTTTTGTTGAACAAAGATGGCAATGGGATCCTGGTGGAGAAGTTTTGCTACTTGGGCATTTGGATCAAATTAGAAAGTGAAAGAAAATTCACAAGCAACTGTGCATCTTTCAGGACAAGAAATGCCCAAACTTTCAAGCTTGAAGATAACCTTGTGGTCATGGTTTTCAAAGGAGGGGAGATTTGTTACAGCAATTCTGAGGGTTTACAATTGCCACGTGGGAAATGGGTTAATTGTAATTAGTTGAGTTGTTAGAGCTTTAAATAGTTGTCATTGACCTCTGTAAAAATACATTCTAGATTAATAAAATCCAAATTATCTCAATGTCTCTCTCTCAATTCTATCCCTTGTGTTCTTAAAGTTCTCTCTGTTGATTGTGTTTCCCAAATCTATCAATCATCAGGTTAATTTCTCGAGTTGTTGTTCCCTTTGTGAACATCAGCTCTTCCTGATTTCTATCAATACAGATTTACTGCATCATGGGTAGAATTGAAATTACAATTACATGTATATATGAGAATATTTTTTGAAACTCACCATTGTAGATTAATGGTATGGTTGAAACTTGAAAGAATCGGGGAAATTGGTATTGATGGAGCGAAAGAGTCGAACAGATGTTGAGGAGGAAAGTCTATAAGATGTTATTGTCTTCTGCCATCCAACATCCCATATGTTAAGTGTGGGTGGTTGATAGTTCAGATCTACGACGTATGGACGATTGCAGAAATGAGTTGGATAGTCTTCTTAAGGAGGAGGTACTCTTTTTCCCAGTATGAATTTGTTTGTCTCATATGGATGTTGTTCATTCCATGGTCCACTTTACATCTTCTACGGAAAATGCATAATAAAAAGATGCAATAACACATCTTGTTTCGTCATCTCTTGATCATATTGACTGATAACATGTAGTATAACAGTTTGCTTTTGTTTTTACATAGTTAGTTTGTAGCTTAACATCGGAGTACTTTAGTATAATAGATCCCTCTTCATCTCCTATTTATAGGTCCTTGTTTTTTCTTTTGAAAATCTGCTATGTGTCAGTCTAACTGATGAACTTGGCGATCCTAGTATCATCTTAGAACTTGCTACTCTAATACTGCATCTTGAGTTTACATGGGACGAAGATTATTTACAATATACTGGTTATTCTTCTTGCCTGATGTTGTTGCAGAGGCTGTCTGATTCGTCTCTTTTGATATTTGCTAATAAGCAGGACATACAGGGCGCTCTATCCCCTGCTGAAATACCAAAGGTGTGGCTTTAGCATCATTCGTTTGGTTTGCAAAATCTTAGTTTTTTCACGCTTAAATTTCATTTCATTTTATTGCATTATTTACACGCTTGCCCTGATAATGCAAAGGCTTCTATAAGAAAAACATGTATCTATTTGTGCCTTCTTATTTGAGACACTAAGAGGTGAGATTAGAGGCCATGGACAAAACCAGGCACTGGAAAATTGTGGGTTGCAGTGCATACACAGGTGACGGGTTGCTCGACGGTATCGGATGGTTGGTTCAAGACATTGCATCTAGGATCTATACGCTCGACTGAGCCCTCCATTTTTTACCCTTTAGCTTTTTTTTCTGTGTAGTTTATCACTGGCTAGGTACATTTGATTTTTACCTCTTCTTAACTGTCTATATGAGTCCTTGATTCACGGAGTTTGTTTCAATTTGCTGGCGCCTGAAACAAAATATTCATCTTTGAGGCTAGTCTATGTTCGCTATATATAGGCCACCGAGTTGAACAGAATATTGACCCTTTAAGAGCCAAATTGTTTTTCCAAGAAAATTTCCTGGTGTCACTATAGTAATGTTTCACAAAATCAAATTGTAACAGTTTGCTGCATGCATCAATCCAATACTACAATCAATGCTGATCAGTTTTGGCTGAATTCAAGGGTAATCAAAATCCACACTTTCAAACCAAAATAAAACTTCACAAGGTCGCTTTAAGCGCTAAAATGAACCTATCAATTGCTCACTAACTCCAATAATACTAACCCCCAATCTCATCTAAAACACTATTTCATCAAAATATAATCATATTTCCTATCCTCCCAACAAACAGAACACATTGCTCTCAATCCGAAAGAAGTGCAGTATAGAGGAGGTGGTTCCATGTATCAGGGAGTCCGGGTAGGCACCAGTGTGTGCAGTCGAGCTTCGGATCCGTACCAGGCCCCGTGTACACAGAAGGGTGTCCGTCTGGGCGCATGAGTGAGAGGAGCGAGATGTCAAGAAAGTAAGCCGGCCTTCTCATGCGCGACAACACACTCTTCACCATCCTGATTGCCGGGTTTGTCCTGAGCTCGCTTCTGTGGCCTTGGATCGGTAGCTGGATCGTCGCACATCCTTCCACCTCTGGCTGCCCCCAGTCTTTTCCACTGATCATCATCAATTCAACCACAACAAGCACATCACAAAATGTATTTGAACAAGTTAAGGGCTCGTTTGTTTCGACGATATTAGTTTGTTGTTAATGTATCATGGAGAGCTGAACTAACTGGTAATGTGAAGGCGAGATTCCTTGGTAGAAGACCCGGGTTTTGGAGTGATTGACGTTTCGGTCGATCCATCGTTCCCAGTACTCCATGGCGATCTTGAACGCCACCGTCCTGTCTAAGCGACCGTATGTCTTTCCACCTAACTCCATGTAGTCCCATCTGGATCAACAACATTGATACCATTAAACACTGCGTTTCGATTCATTGATCAAAACTTGGAATTTTTCTAATTAAGTACACATACGGTTGGTTTGGTTTTTTGTAGTACCACCAATGGTAAGAATCAAACACCAACAAATCAACTCCTCTCCATCCATCTCCCTTGACATCATCCAGCTTCAACATTTTCTCGCCACTTTCGGCCACGATCTCCACCAGGAACTGATGCCATTGCATCATTATTGAGACATCATACTCCTGCAAATTAAAACATCATACATTACAATTCTCAGACAGTTATATATGTCTTCAGACTTAGTTTCAGAAACAAAATTGTACATGGTCATACAGGGAGATAGTAAATGTTCCTAGAAGAATGCTGAGTCAAGCTGTACTCGGCTTTGTCGCCTAAAGCCGAGTGTATCATACAAGTGAGAGACTGCCATTGATTGAGCATCAACGAGTCCCCTACAAACATAATCTTCTTGCCCCGAAATCTTCGTAAGAAAGCATGGGCGTCAAATCTGCATCCACGGGTCAAATGCCAGTCAACATCTCAAAGCAATATAACATTTACTAGAAATAAATGCAACATTAGTTTCATTTTTAGCAACTTGAGAGAGTACCTCTTGAGGTTGCATTCGTCGGGTTGCCACCGGAATTCGAGGAACGAGGAATCGGGGCGACCGTTTCGCTGGCAATCGAATTGGGTCCGGATGAATGGGCAAGAAGTGTAGTTGTAAGGTGGGGAAGAGTCAAACTCTTGAACCCATCTTCCTTGAAAGATGTTACACTTTGAGGACTTGGAGTCTTCATTTGCTTGGACGGGCAAAAATGAAGATATTGAAACTGTTGCTAACAGCAAGAGAAGACAGTAGAACCATGGTGATGATACAGAAGCCATGGTTTGTTTGATCTTTGTTTGAGCTGGAGTTTATACGACAGAACTGAAGGCGAAGATTTTGTATGAGACTGTTCTGATAGGGATATTGTTTGTTTGTTGCAGCTTGATTTTATTGCTCTGTATCTTGTTAATTGTATTTTTTAAAATTTGTTGTGATCTTATGAATATTTGTTTTAGCTTGGATTTTGTTGAAGTTATGTTTTTTTGGTCGAATTTTGTTAAAATTATTTTCCGGTGAGGGTTTTAAGAAAAAGAAACTTTGAGTTTAACCAAATTGATTACTGTGTGTTTGCCTACTCTCAGTCCTTTATGGTAAAAGAATTTCGGCTCAAAACTTCAGATGGTCTGGTTAAATAAATTGCAAAGTTACGATCTATCTATCTATCTATCTATCTATCTATCTATCTATCTATACTATATATTAAAGCCGGAGAATTTCGCGCTCCAACGTTGATTCTGGCTTCACTTTACTAAACAACTAGCTTAACCTGTCGTGTCATGCACGACTATTTCACTTAAAAATAGAATTATATATTTATGAAAAATATTATATAAGGTTTATCATACAAACGTGTTTTTTATCTTTTAAAAAGAGTGATATTGTTTTTCACTCATTTATATATTTTTATAAAACCTGATTATAAGAATATAAATTGATATTTTACTTACAATTTTTATCATATATTAATAACGACTATCATAAATGTAAATATAAATAATAGAAAATTCATCAATTGATAAATCGATAAAGTTTATAAAAATTTAATAGAAAATTGTCGGAAACCACAAATTTACTTGTATTAAAGAAATAAGTTGAATCCAATATTCATAGATTTTCCTTAATTTGTTTGTGAAAGATTTTTTCCTGTAATGCTTTAAGAATTAATAATTGACAAAAGCTTTTTCTTATAAGTAGATAAGGAGAACGTCAATAGGAAAACCCTATATAATGCGAATAATAAAAATTAGTTTTTTTTATGTATCAGGTAGGGTCAAAATTAATGTGTTAGTTCAAAAACGACCACTTGTATGTTTGTATTGAGAAAATAAGGGGCGTTTGTATAATTTAAGAAAATTATGAGATTATTTTGTAATTAAGTAAAAATTATGAAAAAGATGTATGTTATCAAGATAAAAATCGAACTTATTATTTGGCTAAAAAATCAAATTTGTTATCAAGATAGAAAAAAAAACAAATATAATGGGTAAAAAAATATGGTAGATCATGTAAATATAGAAAATAACTAACTTAAGCTTAAAAATGCCAAATTTATTCAAGTAAATC
Source organism: Polygonum aviculare (assembly GCA_934048045.1). Lineage (NCBI taxonomy): Eukaryota > Viridiplantae > Streptophyta > Magnoliopsida > Caryophyllales > Polygonaceae > Polygonum > Polygonum aviculare. Next base: position 18,643,652 of record OW204025.1, on the reverse strand, counting down.
AAATAATAAAGTAACAAAATTTGTCTTTCTATTAAAAAATAATTTAAAATTTTATCTTAAAATCTCTAAATTTTAATTAAGTAAATAAAATATAATTAGTTCATAGTAATTGTATTTCAAGAATTCAAGATATATATTAGAATCATGTTTTTCAATTAAGTGGTATATTAAAAAAGATAGAATATCTTACCAAAATTTATGAATTTGTACGTGAATACATACTATCTCTCTTTTATAGAAATTTTTTTTAAAGATAGATACTATGGATTAAAGATAACATAATTGAGGGAAATAAAAGATATAAAGTCGTTATTATCTATTTGAGTTAAAAAAGAAAATGTTAAAACTAAATATATAATGTAGGGTCAGAATCAACGTGATAAAAGTTTAGAGATAGATAGTATGACTTTAAAGATAAAATTAAAGAAAAGATAATTAAGGACAACAAAAGATATAAAGTTGTTATATATTGATTTAAGTTGGAAAAAAAATTAAAATCAAGCGGGGCCAGAATCAACGTGGTGGCTCGAAAACGGTCGGCTTTTATAATATACTAGCTTAGGACCCGTACCTTGTACGGGAATGATTTTTTAAAATTAATTTTATTTTATGTGATTTCAATTACTAATAATATACTTTATCTAACAAAAATATTGGATTGACTATTTGACATACTTTTTCTAATAAAACAATATAGAGATATTACCGTGTTATAGGTATATTAGGGTAAAGATATCATGTAAATTTTTTACTAATAGATTTACATTATTATTTTTTATATATAGACCTTTTGGAATTTATATTAGTAGATATTATTGTTTTTTATATATAATTTTATTCCTTTAAGTGCAAACATCATTATTTAATTTTATAGTATGTTTTTTAAGCTTTACATACATACATGTCTGATTTCCCTATATTCAAAAATGATTTGAGAAGACATTATAAATAGTAAAAAAAAATCAGGGTAAAGATTTAAATAAAACATAATAACGTTTGATATGCATATAGATTTATTATGTACCGATGTGCGTATAATAATTTTTTATTTGGATATAGATATGCTGCATGATCTTACACTTATATATTATAATATCAAATATATTTTCTTATGGTATGTGAATGTGATAAATAAAATAATTTGGTTTGCATATAGTATGTGGCATAAATATGTACTTATATAATTACATGTCAATTTCCTCCTAAAATATCGCGAAAAAATTATATTATATTTATTATTTTTATGAACTAATGTATTATATGTATGACTTAAATAAGTAATCATATTGAGATCACATATCAATATAATTTTTATCTCAATATGACTGAAATAGAAAAGTTCATAAAGATACGTATAAAATATATTTCAATATTTTGATCTTAATAAATACCTTTAATATGATAGAAATTATCATTGTTTTAGTATATAATAATAGTTGATAGTTGATGATTCATAAATAGATAAGTAGAAACAATTTGATAGACTTCTGGGCGATTTTAATAAGGTGAGGAGAAAAAGTTTAAGTAACTATTTTAATAAAAAGGGGTGATGTGACGCAATATGAAGGTAAAATTTGTTTCCGCTTTAGTATATAGTAATTGAAGATAGATAGATAATAAGATTGAGATTTATATATTAGGATAGAAAACAAATCAAAATTTAAGATAGAGCTAATATTTTAATTAAATATTTATAAGATTAAGCTTAAAACTAAAAGTGATAAGATAATTGTTTTTAAGAAGGGGGTGATGTGGCGCAATATGGTGGCGGAATTTGCTTCCGCTTTAGTATATAGTAATAGATATTGATTTTATATGTTTTATTTTTCTTAATTATCTAATCCTTAATTATATATTTTTTCTTATCCATCTAATCAATATCTATTTTTCTATTACTATATACTAAAGTGGAAGCAAAGTCCGCCACCATATTGCACCACATCACCACTTTTATTAAAAATCTATCTTATTAAATCTTGATTTTATCATAATCTTATAGATATTTAATTAAAATATTAGTTCTATATTAGAATTTGCGTTGTTTAACTAATAACTCTATCCAAATATATAAATCTCTATCTTATCATTATACACATTTAATTGATACATAGATCTATCATAAACCTTTTATTTAAAAAAGTATTTTTTTTGTCACAATCTATAAATCATAATTATAATATTTTACCCATTTAACTAAATATCATTTTAAATTTAAATTATTTTCGTAATTGTATTATGGTATTTTTTAAAATCATCAATGGTAGCAAACTCTACCACTATATTTAAGACAAATATTCATTCTATTAAAATAATATATTAAATACATTTTTACTATCATATCATATTAAAATATGAATTAAAAAAGTATATGTTATATTTAACATATATATCACTAATATTGCATATTGATTACACTTTGGAAAAAAAAGATAGATTTCTTAATTAAGATAATAATTCGCTCACATTTTCATTATTATTTAATTATTTTTCCAGAAAAAATAACATATATATATGAGATTATTAATTTGGTTTTCTATTTAACTTATTAATATTAACTATATTGTTAATATTATAATATATTAATCCGACTCTTATTCAAACTTATTCATTTTATTATATTTTAGTTTACGTAATTTAATTTAAATGCCAAAAGATTTGTATCAATTGTTAATAAAATGTGATAATGCATCTTATCTTATTTCATTCTTCCTCAATTATTTAAATATATGTTTATGTATGTATAAAAGGTAAATACATAAATAAAATTTATTTATATATATGATGATATACAAGAACTATGTCATTTTATAATCCAAAAAAAATCGTCTTTATAAAATGAAGTATACATATGATAATATTTGTAATTGTTATAGTAAATTTATACACAAAGCAATAAATAAATAAATAACACCCCCGTACAAGGTACAGGTCATCTGCTAGTATACTTCTAAACCTGAAGCAGTTAAGGGCAGTTTTGTCAATAAGAATTTTTAAACCACATATCCTATTTTTAATTAAGTAATTTATTATGACAAATTTCTATCCATTTATATATTTACTATATTGCAATTAAATACATCATATCTATACGTAATATATCTTGATATACCTATTTTTTTATCTTAATTTTCTATTAATGTGTGTAGCACAAGATAAATTAATTATAGCCAATTTATATGCATATGTACGTGATTACTTTATGATCACAATAACGAATAAACAAAACTACTACGTGAATTCTAGGAGATGTCCCTAATTGTAAGTCCATCCTACTACGTGAATTCTAACTGTAACTTCATCAATAAGCATATGTATTGTACGATTCATTGAGCATATCTATGCTAACTCTAGGATGATACCGTTTCCTATATCTATGCTAATCTTTTATAATAATATACTCTTCCTATAAGATCATAGATAATATAATGTGATTAACCATTATCAATATGTACTTCTAAATCTAAATCAATTATGGGAAGTTTTGGTATTAAATTTTTATACCTCATCCATCTTATTTTTATTTATGGATATTTCATATAAATTTGCTACCCATAAATAATTTATCATCTTATCTAATTAATACAAAGCTTTTTATCTAATCTAATATCAAATCTTCTTAATAAAAATATGGTTTGTAACAATACTTTATATAGTTATAAATTAATATTGTACCTATCCAATAACAGATCTATAATAATTAATATTTTAGTCATATGAGTTTAATACGTGTTCAGGTAAATTCAATATATATTTCTAATTCTGAAATAGTTAAGGACAATTTTATCATTAAGTTACCCTACCTACCCTATTTTTATAATGTTTTATATAATTTTTCTATTCATAGATAATTATCAATTTTTCTAATTACATACAATTTTTATATATAATCTAATATCAATTCTTAATAAAATATGATTCGTAACAACACTATTAATGAACATATTCTTAAAATAACATGATAGTCAAAATAATATCAAAAGGAAACCATAGCATATAATAATATATTATTAATTTATTACATTACACTATAATAAAATTAAATTATAATATTCAAACAAAATTTATTTAGTTTGCAAATATAACAAATCAGGTCAAGTCAGTTGGTTTCGAGTTTCAATCCAATTGAGCACAGATCAATCAAGTTTAGTTTTTTCCGTTGGCCTACTAATTTATGGATCGGGTTTCAACTATAACATTTTGGTTTTCGAATTGGTTTATGGAGCTGAGTTGAATTTTGACTGCTCTAATTTAAAAAATATTTGTATATACGATTGTTAAGTCAATTATTACCTTATTAACTTTTTACTATTTTAGTTAAAATACATATATCGTATATAAACCAATACATATATCGTATATAACCTTTCATAGTACTTATCGAATTCAAATAAAGTATATCTTTAATTTATAATAGTTATATCATTTGTAAATTAATTTGTTTTTGAATTTTATTTAAATAATACCCGGGCAAGGCCCGGGGTCATAACTAGTTGTATCTATCTTCAACGCATACTATATATCTTTAGAATTTCCTTTATTATCTTTAATGTTATCCTTTTTCTTACTCATCTAATATCTATCTTTGAAACAATATTATCTATCTTTAAAATTTTCTTATATAAAAGATACATATTAGTTAACCTATCTTTTCAATTATCATTTTAATCTATTTATGTAAAAAGTAATATAAGAAATTCGAATTTAAAAAATAATTTTAAAATGGAAGCCCATTTTTCTAAATCAATTACTATTTTTATCTTTGATACTAAATTAATTTATATTTATTAACTTCTACTTAAATTATATTTTATCATGATCCTAATAATTTAGCTTTTATCTTTCATAATTAAACAATTTATTTTTTTTCATGGTATTTTAATTAATCTAATTACAATATTTATTATCAATTTATGTAAGAGAAATTTAAAACTCTTTATGTAAGAAGTAATTTAACAAATTTGAATTTAAAATAATTTAAAAATAGAAGCCCTTTTTTATAATCAAATTATTATTCATATACTAAATAAATTTATATTTACTATATTTTACTTAACTTACATATTATCACATTCATAATAACTTAACTTATATCTTTCATAATAAAATAATTGTTGATTAATATATTTTATTTATTTCAATATACAAATTCATTAGAATCATGTTGGACTCATTTTATATTTCTAAATTTTGATATTATATTTTAGTACTTATAATTAAATAACAGCTCATAGTAATTATATCTCATACTGATAAATTATAGCATTAAAAAATAATAATAAGAACAAACCAAAATAGTCAATTAAGACATCTCAATTTATATTATACTGACTTATAATGTCTCAAAATTGTAATAATAGAGACAATGATATATATTAACCATTAGAGACAAATTTTGAAGGTTGAAAAAGTAAGTAAATTTTATTTACTAAATTGTTCTATAACTAGAATATGTTTTATATTTTTAGAATCTCATACATGCAGTACTACAAATCTGAAAAATAATCTTTTTCGTCTAAAAAATAACATTTTCATATGCTAGAAGTTTCATTATATGTTATCACTTATTAATATCTTATTTATAATGAAATAAACTTAAAATGTGAAGCATGAATCATTGTCGTGCATGGCACGACGGGTACACCTAGTACTATATATTAAAGCCGGAGAATTTCGAGCCTCCATGTTAATTATGGCCCCACCACATCTTAAATTCATTATAAATCAATTATCTATTCTCAATATCTATCTATTTACCATATATTGACATATCAAGTATAATATCTATATCCATAATCTATCAAAATCTTTTTTGGATATCTATCAGAATAATATCAAAAAAATTAACACAAATAATATCAATATTGATTGAACACAATTAACGAAATCCCACATTAATAATAACAAAAATTATAAATACCCACGTTAATTTACCACGTTTATTGTCTATATTTTTTTGATATCTTTTTTTTTACAACATGGAAATGAAGTCCATAAACCTGTACTCGCAGGGGTACGGGGAGAAAAATAGAATAATTATTCATAAATTAATTAATTTTATGAATAATTATTCTAAACCATGTTTTTCAAAGATATTTTGTGTGTAGCTTAAATTATAAACTTATGGGACAAAAAAGATTGACAAAGAAAAATGGAGGATGTATATGATTATAAAAATACAATAAAAACAAAAATTCAGAGTGTCAAAAATTTTTAACAAATTAATTATAATTTTGATTTACAAAAAAGAATGTTTAAGCAAATAATTGAAAAAGATAGAAATTAGGTGAAAAAGATAGAAATTAGGCGAAAAAGATAGATGATATACAATTAATAAGAATAAGAAGACTTTTAAATTATTTTTCTAAATTTTATTTTCTTAAATGGAGTGAGGTTAGAAGTAACATGGATGTATTAACACATGAATTCATAAAGAGAAGTGAAAAATTTATATAATAAACTATCCAAATTTTATCTATCAATACAATCTAGATTCATTCTAAGAGTATATAAATATTACACATGAATGAATTATAAATTGAAAATCACGTATGAAAAGATTAAAAAGAGAAAAGGTATCAACTTCAACCCAATCAATTTATTTTTTTAATTAGGATTATGGACACATACGTAGAAGTTATATGTGAATTGATCTATGAGCAAACCCAAATCCTTATTATTTCTAAATAATATCCACGTTAAGATTACGGGACATAAACCCAAATCCTGATTAATTGTATATAAAGTTACGCAGGATATCAAAACATCTTATACAAAGTACGGGTACCTCGTACAGAAACCCGTACAGGGTACGGGTATAAAACTAGTAATAATAATACTATGTGATTTTTCTCGTCCGGACACGGTTGATAATATTTTTCAAATGTATGTTTTAGTTAATAAAATAGAAAGATTTAGATAAAAGGTCATAGATTATATATGGATTTATGCGGATGTATCGTACCTACGTTTTTTAGGTTTATGGCATAAAGTTTTTTATATAAAACCCATAATTTTCTCTCACCTCCCCCTCCTTTTCCCGATCACACCTCTCTCCTCTCATCCCCTCCCTCAGCTCTCTCACGATTTTTGTCTCTCCGAGTTCCGACGAGCGAAGGGCCGACGACATTTGACTTGGCCGCGGCTCCTCCATCGACCTCACCTATGCCATCGGAGAAGCAATCGACGCCGATTTCCTCGTCTCCGGGAAAGAGAGGCAGGGCGAGAATCTGGACCGAGTTAACGCCGGCCGGAAGGAAGCTTCAAGAGAAATACCGTTTCAATTCCGGCGACTAACGCTTCCACAACCTCTCTTCAAAAGGTCCTCATCCTCAACCTCTTCTTCTTCCTCTTCAAAAGGTCCCATCGAATTCGCCTATCCCCTCCCGATCCGACGGCCGTCCGTCCAAATCGGAACCCTAACAGGCGCGGATCTGGAGAGAGGGCTCGTGGACAGCGTCGGAGGAGCTACAATAGTGGATTTACGCCGTTGGACGACGGGGCTCCGGATCTAGTTTGTTGGAGGCGGCGATGAGGCTCCGGATCTGGTTGTTGTTGATCTTTGCCATTGATTTCGACTTTCCGACGAGCTCTGCAGGTGTGAACGACGAGGAGATGGGAATGGACATGGACGATTTTCCAAAAGACGTTCCGATCTTGAGTGTTGGAGAAGAGAAGGAGATTGGGAAGACGAAGATCATGAAGAAGCTTCTCAAGGAAGGCGAAGGCTGGAAGCGACCTGGCAAAGGCGATGATGTGGAAGGTATTTCAGTGATTTCTTTCGGGATTTGGAGTTTGAGTTTTGGATGATGGATTTTGAATTGAGGCTGATCTTATTGTGTTATGCTCTGTAGTTCACTATGTTGGCACACTGCTTGATGGAACTCAGTTTGATTTAAGCTCGGCCAAGGTAAATTTGGGATGTTTTAATTGTCACTTGTTTTAATTGTCACTTATTTATTATTTTGGATCACATTGTCTTTTAGGTGGACACAATAACTAATTGTCACTTAAGTGGACAGAATAATTAATGGTCACTTGTGATGATAGAATGAATAATTTTGGATCACATTGTTTTCGTTGATTGAATGACTTTTCTTGTTTATCAATTTGACATATATTGTCACTTGTGATTGGATCTGAATGGTTTTACTTGTTTATACATTTGACATATATAGTCACTAAATTTTATAATCACTGTCATTGATAAGAAAACTAGTTTCATAAAATTCATGAGTATCCCTAAATCTTCTAGTTATTTCTTGAATATTGTCACTTGTGATGACAATTAGTTAAAAATATTGTCACTTGTGATAACAATTAGGTGTTATCAAGAAGATCCTTTGCTAACATTAGTGATGATATATATTGTCACTTGTGATGATAATTTGGAGTTGTGTGCATAAGTCTTGTTTTAGCTATACTTATTCGGTGTGATTACTATAATCTTCTAGTTAATTGTTGAATATTGTCACTTGTGATGACAATTGAGTGTGTGAATAATTGCTGACAATTGTCGCTTGTGTTGACAATTAGGTGTGAATATTGTCACTTGTGTTGACAATTAGCTGTAAATATTGTCACTTGTGTTGACAATTAGATGTGAATATTGTCACTTGTAATGACAATTGAGTGTGTGAATAATTGCTGAATATTGTCACTTGTGGTGACAATCAGTTGTGAATATTGTCACTTATGTTGACAATTAGGTGTGAATATTGTTACTTTTGTTGACAATTAATATGAATATTGTCACTTTGTGGTGACAATTAGGTGTGAATATTGTCACTTTGTGGTGACAATTGATGACAGTCAACGCCGGTCAATGGTCGGTCAACACCGGTCAACGGCCGGTCAATGCCGGTCAACGGTCGGTCAATGTCGGTCAACGGTCGGTCAACTAGTGGAGAGAGGGGTTATGCTATGTGTGCAAATATAACATATTGTGGTATTTTCTTACTATATGACATTTTCCAAATGCCATACAGCCAAATCATTCAATAAAATATTGTATGATAATATTAGTATCTCTACTATATATTAAAGCCGGAGAATATCGAACATTCACGTTAATTCTGGCCCCAGTCCATTTAAGAAAATCAGTTTTAGAAAAATAATTTTAAAGTCTTTCTTATTCTTATTAATTATCTATCATCTATCTCTTTCTTTTTCTAATTTTTATCTTTTTTCACCTAATTTCTATCTTTTTCGATTTTAGAAAAATAATTTTAAGGTCTGTCTTATTCTTATTAATTACTCCGTATCTATCATCTATCTCTTTCTATTTCTTATTAATTATCTATCATCTATCTCTTTCTTTTTCTAGTTTCTATCTTTTTTCACCTAAGATCTATTAAAATACTCATTCTATTTCAAAAATTATTACTAAAAATACAAGTCTATTTTTATGAAATATATATTTAAATAAGTCATAATTACCTTAACTTTTGATTTCTATCATCGTATAAAAATCTTATTAATTATAAAAATGTATTTTTTGATAAATTATTTCACTTGAGATTTCAAATCGTATCACATATGATTAAATTAAACAAATACATTTTGAAATAATATGATTGTGTTTTATCTATACTTTTTCTTTAATTAATATTATGTAAATTTTAAATTTAAGTTTATTCTTAACATCAAATCACGATCTTGGGTTAACAAAATACTATAACGATTTTGGATAAAAAAAGACGATATCAATATCTAATTTTTAATAATATTATTATACATTCCTTTATTAATTGAATAATACATCAAAAAATTATTATCTATTGTGTCCCATACAGGGTACGGGCAATAATCTAGTTTAGATATTGAGAATGTCTTTTTATTACCCAACATCATGATTTGATATAAACAATAAATTTAAATTGATATATTGCATCATATGAGTTAAGTAAGGATCATTAATAAAATAATAACATATACAATTATTCTATAGAAAGAATTCAGCAAAATAAAAATTGATTATTTATTATATATACATAATATAACATAAAAACATATATAGTGTTTATATACATAAAATGTGATGTCTTGAAAAAATACAACTCTAATGTCTAACCTACTAGTAATTTTATATTTTTTACCATTTGCATTGCCCTCCACAATTTCTTTTTTACTACACCAACTTTTCCCTCCACGGTCACGTGCTTCGCATCCACTTTTACTACATTTGCACCATTATTCATAACTCATACATCTTTCAGCTCACCATTAAAATTCCATCTAATTAAATCCAACCTATTAAATTAGAATACTAATAATTATTTGTACTACAATTCGACCGTTCTATTTTCATTAGAAAATTTGTCCCCCTTCCCAATCGAAATCAATAACAACCTATTAAAATACATACAAACATACAAACAATCAACTGATTCACCCCAACTTCCCAATTGGTCTTTCTCACCCCCACAATAAATTCGAATCAAACTGATTTTCGAGTCGATTCCTTCAAACATGAAGAGCGATTGTGGGATTGTTGCCGACTAGGATATTGTCATCCCACCCGGTGAGTGCTCGATCCCTACAAATCGGTCAATTTTCGAAGACCTCGAAATTGTCAACATTAAGGGCTTTTCCCGATGAAAAGGATAAATTCTGTCATTGATGGGGTATAATCCGGATCGGATGATATCAAAATTTAAATTTATAAACCGAACCCCAATTGTAGTATAAGGGTAGGGTGTCGAACACACGGGAGTTCGTGCGTTGAGTGTACCAAGAAGACTAAAAAAAGGGTAAAAGAAAGGCAAAAACAAGGAAAATCAAAAGGGAACAACGCGGACCGACTATGGTCACTTCGGGAAGTCGGGCCCGAGGTACTGGGGAACTCGGTCTTGCACAAATAGTAGATCGGTCTTGAGTTTTTGGGTTCATTCCCTAACTAGACTTGGGTAATTCCACCCCAATTCAGCCAATAAGTGTTGATCCTTATGAGATCGAGGTTGTTTGCCTTCGATCCCTCCACTCTACACTTCGACCTTAGGGAGTTTTCACTCTCCTTCGATGCTAGGTCTAGTGACGGGTTTGAGATCGCTTTCGCTTACTCTTACCAAACACAAGTCCTAGATCCCTTGTTCTCACAAGAGAATTGAAGCTCAATGTAGAGAGGATTCATAGATCAAGCACTCAAGGCTATGGAATTGGGGGTTCATACCCAATCCTATCTAGGGGATTCCCCCATATCCCAAGACTATGGAATCTACTCCATCAAGTAAGAGTAAAAAGCAATCAAATAGCAAAGCAAGCAAATCTCAATCATCAAACTCAAATCGAAGCCAAATTGCATTCAAATCAAAGGGGTTCACAATATCCAAGTCTCAAATCCACAAATCAAAAGCAAAACAAGTTCAAACTCACTAATCTCCTCCTAGAACTCCACCGATTTCCTCTTCTCTTCTCCTCCTTTCTCCTCCTTGCACTCCAAGTCTTCCTTTGAGCCTTTGAGAGTGATTAGGTGTGGATTGTTGTTCTTAGATGCTCCTCTAAACTCCCTCTAATTATCCTTCTCTCTTGATTGGGGACCAAGAAATTCCAAATTAGAAGAGGGGCAAAAGTGGAAGATCACAATAATGTGCCTTGGAGCCCAATCCTCTCCTTTTCCGACTTGGATCGATGCGGAGGCACCTCGGGCCCGACGTCGCCAACGTCGGTCCGAGCCTCTGAAGCTTGAACTCGGGCCCGACTCCTTGGTACATCGATCTAGGGCCTCAATCCTCTTCTTTCTTTGGTTTTCCTTTGGCTCTTCTTCGATCTTTGCATGGCTCTTCCGCTCCTTAGCTCCTAAGACTTGCTTCCTCCTTAGAAACTCTTCCAAAATGTCCTCAAATATGCCATTTTACCTACAAAACACAACAAACTCGCATAGTATTCGAATCTCATAGAAAATCGGGAACTAAGCTAAAAAGGGACAAACCTAACAAAGAAAGGAACAAAAGACACATATTTACAAGGGAAATTAACTACTAAAACACCACCAAAATGAGAGACATCAGAATACCCTATACTTAAACTTGCTTGTCCTCAAGCAATAACAATGTAAACAAGACCGAAGCACAATCTTCAAGTAAAGCCTCATATGAAAAACTCAAGTAATCACAAGTAATAGATATGCTAGTAAGATTACGTCATCACACATGATCAAGTGTTCAAGGAATAAAGTCTAGTACAACTAAGCCTCACTTTAGGAATATGGAAATGTGTATCACTCATCATGTGTTTAGGCTTGAAAATGAACACTCATACTCAAAATTCATGCAAGTAAAGACTTTACCATTGAAGCTAATATCACCAATTCCTCCACCTAGAGATGCCTATTACAATGCACACAAAGAATATGAACTTGGCTCAATGGAGGTCCTCAAAGAGGTTCCATTCGGCCGGGTTGTAATGGGGCTTTTGGTATTTCTCAAGGTGGGAATCATTTTGGTCTTATGGTGCTTATAATGGGGATTGAACTTTCTAGTCTCTCACCAACTTCACCAAATTATTCCACTTTCTACTTCTCTCACCCAAAAGACTTTGATTTTTCTCCTTTCAACCCACTTTTCACTTAACATTCCACTTCATCTTTGCACTAAACTTTTTGTTGGATTTTTCACACTTTTTCCACTTAGGACCGACTTGAAACATAACTCGGGCCCGATGTGCAATTGAACTCGGTCGGAACCCTTTTCTTCACTTAAGCACTTTGCTTTCAATCCACTACTTTTTCCAACTTTTCTTTCTTTCTTCACAACAAAGATGCACTACCCACTTGATTTATAACTCCCTTCTTTGCCCTTCACCAAAGAGAATCTCAACTCTCCAAGTACATTCCCAAACCTCTCACTAAAGTCCAATCCCGTAAGGGTCAAGTCATATAGGCTAGGAATCATATTTTTGAGGAGTTTTCAAACAAAGGTCTAAGGCTAAAACGGGGCTACAAACAAAGGTTTCTCTTCAAGGTAGGATATGGAAGATTTTGTGACTAAATGAAATAAAGTTCAAATCAATGTGACAAAGCATAGAACAAATCTCATATTGGCCTTGGAAAATAGATAAACACCGCAATAGCAAGTTTTACTAAGCATGCATGAGCTATTCACACAAGAAACATGAGGGATATGCAATATCGAACAAACATCCCTAAAATGGCCAAAAATCATCTCACAAGGTTCACTCTAGCTTAGTTGCATCAAAACTCATCCAAGAACTCATGTGCTCAATAAAAACAAGCAAGATATCACATCACATCAAAAGCAACATCCATTTAGAGGCTAAACCATCCATAAATATGCAAAGGACTTTACATGCTCACATCATCATTAGCCTTCTTTGAACATCTAAGATGGGAATTCCTAGTCCAAAACAAAATCTTTTTCACATTTTCACACAATTTTCGAATTTTTATGGATTTTTCGAAATTTTTTCTCAAAAAAAAATGAAACAAACTCATCCATACAAACCGTCAATTTCAATCATCATTAACAAACTCATAATGCCACTACCCAAAAGGAAAACATCCCTTAACAAAACAAGAACAAACACATGAAACTATGAGCTACTAACCCACCCCATACTTAAAATTTTGATGTCCTCATCAAAACAAAGAAATCAAAACTCAAAAGTAAAAGAGAAGAGTCAAGAGAGCTCACAATTCCTTATTCTTCAATGGTAGTTTGAGGCTTAGTTTGGAGGGTGTCCTCGGCGGCGTCCCCTTTGGAGCCGTGCGTGCCTCTCTCTCTCGTACACATGGGCATGGAAAGGATCTTGACTTGGCGGTTGAAGTTGTGGTGCGGGGTGCGTCCATTGGTCATCACGGGAAGAGAAGTTCCCGGTCATCCATTCGTTGAAGCTCTCTTGAATGCTCCATCTTTGGTCCTCGACCGCTCTCAAGTCATCCACTTCACATCTAGTGTAAGCAATGTTACGGTTTACTTCTTCAAATTGGGCTTGGAAGTATTCTTGGTGATGGGAAAGTTGTTGTTGTTGGAAGTTGAGATGTTGTTGTTGTAGGTTGAGTTGGTGTGCCTCTTGTAGCATGCAAGATTGTTGGAGTTGGAGGTGAGCCAATTGGTTGGCTAGGAAGTTCATGTCCACCGATTGTTGAGGTTCGGGGAAGACCATTCCGGGCCCATACCATTGGGCATAACCCTCGTACCCTCCATAGCTTGGTGGCTCTTGTCTTGCTCCACTTCCCTCGCCTCTCTCATAAGCTCTAGGAACCGGATCGGGCAAAAATACATCGGACCGACGTTGATGGACGCCGGGCCTGATGGGGTCTCGTCCGGATCGGATGATATCAAAATTTAAATTTATAAACCGAACCCCAATTGTAGTAAAAGAGGTAGGGTGTCGAACACACGGGAGTTCGTTCGATGAGAGTACCAAGAAGACTAAAAAGAGGTAAAAGAAAGGCAAAAACAAAGGAAAATCAAAGAGAACACCTCGGACCGACACTGGTCACTTCGGTCCGAGGGTGGATCGAGGAGAAATTGCACGGGACCGACACTAGGGAAGTCGGGCCCGATGTACTGGGGACTCGGTCTTGCACAAATAGTAGATCGGTCTTGGGTTTTTGGGTTCCTTCCCTAACTAGACTTGGGTGATTCCACCCCAATTCAGCCAATAAGTGATGATCCTTATGAGATCGAGGTTGTTGCCTTCGATCCCTCCACTCTACACTTTCGACCTTAGGGAGTTTTCACCTCCTTCGATGCTAGGTCTAGTGATGGGTTCGAGATTGCTTTCGCTTACTCTTACCAAACACAAGCCTTAGATCCCTTGTTCTCACAAGAGAATTGAAGCTCAATGTAGAGAGGATTCATAGATCAAGCACTCAAGGCTATGGAATTGGGGGTTCACACCCAATCCTAGCTAGGGGATTCCCCCATAGCCCAAGACTATGGAATCTACTCCATCAAGTAAGAGTAAAAAGCAATCAAATGGCAAAGCAAGCAAATCTCAATCATCAAACTCAAATCAAAGCTGAATCTCATTCAAATCAAAGGGGTTCACAATATCCAAGTCTCAATTCTACTAAACCAAAGCAAAACAAGTTCAAAACTACTAACTCTCTCTAGCTCTCCACCGATCTCTCTTCTCTTCTCCTCCTCCTTTCTCCTCCTTGCTCTCCAAGTCTTCCTTTGAGCCCTTGAGAGTGATTTTGTGTGTATCTCCCCCCTCTTTGATGCTCTCTAATCACCTCTAATTATACTTCATCTTGGATTGGGGACCAAGGAATTCCAATATTAGAAGAAGGGCAAATGTGGAAGATCACAATAATGTGCCTTGGAGCCCAATCCCTTCCTTTGCCGACTTGGATCGATGCGGAGGCACCTCGGGCCCGACGTTGCCAACGTCGGTCCGAGCCTCTGAAGTGCCAAACTCGGGCCCGACTTGGTGGGACATCGGTCCTAGCCTCGATCCATCCTCTTTTCTTGGTCTTCCTTGAGTCTCTCTTTGATCTTTTCATGGATCTTCCGCTCCTTTGCTCCTTAGCTCGACTCCTCTTTAGAAACTCCTCCAAAACGTCCTCTTTTGTGCCATTTTACCTATAAAACACAACAAACTCGCATAGTCTCCGAATCTCATGGAAATACGGAATCTAAGCTAAAAAGGGACGAAACTAACAAAGAAAGGAATGGAAAACACATATTTACAAAGGAAATCAACTACTAAAACACCACCAAAATGAGAGACATCAGAATACCCCATACTTAAACTTGCTTTTCCTCAAGCAATAACAATGCGAACAAGACCGAAGCATAATCTTCAAGTAAAGCCTCATATGAAAAATTCAATTAAGCACAAGTGATAGATATGCTAGCAAGATTACGTCATCACACATGATAAAGTGTTCAAGGAATGAAGTCAAATGCAACAAAGCCTCACTTTAGGTGTGGAAATGTGTACACTCATCATGTGTTTAGGTTTAGCAATGAACACTCATACTCAATAATCATGCAAGTAAAGACTTTACTATTGAAGCTAATATCACCAATTCCTCCACCTAGAGATGCCTATTACAATGCACACAAAGAATATGAACTTGGCTTAATGGAGGTCCTCAAAGAGGTTCCATTCGGCCGGGTTGTAATGGGGCTTTTGGTATTTCTCAAGGTGGGAATCATTTTGGTCTTGTGGTGCTTACAATGGGGATTGAACTTTCTAGTCTCTCACCAAACTCACCAAATTATTCCACTTTCAACTTCACTCATCCAAAAGACTTTGATTTTTCTTTTCTTTTCATCTTTCAACCCACTCTTTCACTAAACATTCCCCTTCACCTTTGCACTAAACTATTTGTTGGATTTTTCACACTTTTTTCACTTTGGATGGACTTTGAACACACGTCGGGCCCGAGGTCACCTTAACTCGGTCGGAACCCATTTTTCTTCACTTAAGCACTTTGCTTTCAATCCACTTCTTTTTCCAACTTTTCTTTCTTTCTTTTCACTTTATACTTCACAAAGATGCACTACCCACTTGGTTTATAACTCCCTTTCTTGCCCTTCACCAAATAGAATCTCAACTCTCCAAATATTCTTCTAAAACCTCTCACTAAAGTACAATCCCATAAGGGTCAAGTCATATAGGCTAGGAATCATATTTTTGAGGAGTTTCAAGCAAAGGTCTAAGGCTAAAACGGGGTTACAAACAACGGTTTATCTTCAAGGTAGGATATGGAAGATTTTGTGACTTAATGAAATAAAGTTCAAATCAATGTGACAAAGCATAGAACAAATCTCATATTGGTCTTGGAAAATAGATAAACACCGCAATAACAAGTTTTACTAAGCATGCATGAGCTAATCACACAAGAAAATGAGGGATATACAATATGAACCAACATCCCTAAAATGGCCAAAAATCATCTCACAAGGGTCACTCTAGGGTTGCATCAAAACTCATCCAAGAACTCATGTGCTCAATAAAAACATGCAAGATATCATATCACATCAAAAACAACATCACTTAGAGGCTAAACTATCCAAAAATATGCAAAGGAATTTACATGCTCACATCATCATTAGCCTTCTTTAGACATCTAAGATGGGAATTCCCAGTCCAAAAACAAAATCTTTTTGTCATTTTTTCACACAATTTTCGAATTTTGATGGATTTTTGCAAAAATTTTCTTAAAAAAAAAACAAACTCATCCATTCATGCCATCAAATTCAATCATCATTCATTCATCACACCATGCCGCTATCCAAAAGAAAACATCCCTTAACAAAACAAGAGAAAACACAAGAAACCTACACATGAAACTATGAGCTACTAACCCATCCCATACTTAGAATTTTGATGTCCTCATCAAAACAAAGAAAACAAAACTCAAAAGTAAAGAGAAGAGTCAAGAGAGCTCACAATTTCTTATTCTTCAATGCCATGTTGAGGCTTAGTTTGGAGGGTGTCCTCGGCGGCGTCCCCTTTGGAGCTGTGCTTATCTCTCTCGCTCATACACATGGTCGTGGAAAGGATCTTGACTTGGCGGTTGAATTTGTGGGGCGGGACGCATCCATTGATCTTCAAGGGAAGAGAAATTCCCGGTCATCCATTCATTGAAGCTCTCTTGAACGCTCCATCTTTGGTCCTCGACCGCTCTCAAGTCATCCACATCACGTCTAGTGTAGGCGATGTTGCGGTTCACTTCTTCAAATTGAGCTTGGAAATCTTCTTGGTGGTGGGCAAGTTGTTGTTGTTGTTGGAAGTTGAGGTGTTGTTGTTGAAGGTTGAGTTGGTGTGCCTCTTGTAGCATGCTAGATTGTTGAAGTTGAAGGTGAGCCAATTGGTTGGCTAGGAAGTTCATGTCCACCGGTTATTGAGGCTCGGGGAACACCATTCCGGGCCCGTACCATTGGGCATACCCCTCGTACCCTCCATAGCTTGGTGGTTCTTGTCTTGCTCCACTTCCCTCACCCCTCTTGAATTGGCTCGGGACCGGATCAGGCAAATAGGTGTCGGACCGACGTTGGTGGACGTCGGGCCCGACATAACTTGCACCTCGGTCGAGTAGTGTTGGTGCGTGGTCGGTGAGCAAATTGTGGTAATCACCATCTTCTTCTTCTTCTTCTTGAGGCGGGTCAACATCCATGTCCTCTCTCCTTACGAACTCATATTGGTTGGGCTCTTCATCTTCGGTGTCCGGAGAAGCTTGAGGAGTAGTGAAACGAATGTGTTGTGCTCGTCTCCTACACTCAAGAGTCCCTTCCGGCTCTCCATAAGGGTTCACATTTCCCGCCCACACTTGGAACCAATTGTAGTAACTCGTGAGGTCAAAGAGTCGAGGCCCCAAAGGAATTTGCACCTTGCCGAAGTTGGAGTGAGGGGCTAGATGAGGAATGATGTCGTTGACGACCTTCTCCTTGATGATGTTGGCTTTCTTGAAACACTTGAGATCCATGAACTCTACACCATTCGGGGCCGGTGTATACTTGGACAAATCAACCTCAAGTGCATGAGCTAACCGAGCAATCATACCTCCAAAGTAAATCCATGAGGAACTTTGGAAGTCCCTCACCATCTTCACCCATTCCCAAGTGAGGTTCATCGGCTTCTCATTTTGAAACAACATCTCGTAGAGCAACATGGTTTCCTCCTTCATCGGCTTGCTAAGCTCATGTCGGGCATAGATTGTGCACCCCAAAATGCGGATCATGACTCAGAAGAGTGGACTAGTGATCTCATTGGTTGAGGCTCCCTTCCTCATTTCGCTTTTGCCCGCTACATACTTCCAAAGGTAGTTCACCTTATCATTGTCCACAAAAGCCTCGTCTCTAGCAAAAGGAAATCCAAGGTAAACCGCCAAATTCCTTAGAGAGAGCTCTTACGCTTCATTACCCAATTGGAAGGAAATCATTCCCTCATCCTCAACTCCTTCATAAGTGCACTTGAAAGTAGCCATAAATTCGGAGGTCAAAGCCGGATAGTGAGTGTTGTTCCATCTTAGCATCACATTAAGCCCAATGTTCGAGTAGCACCGAATAAGAGCCTCATCCATGCTCATCTTCTTGATTGACTCCCAATCTACCCACCGAGTGTGGTGAGATAGACCCATGAGTCGCTCATATTCTCTAGCCACATCATCATCCTCAAAGTGTACATCATCCATCCTTTGCACTCTCTTCGACTTCTTGGACTTCTTTGTTGCTCTTTCCATTCTTAAAGAAGATGCTCGGGTAGTCATGGTACCTACACACAATCAAAGCAAAGAACTACAAGATAAAATCTATACAAACACAACAAGATCACATGCTTCCACAACTAACAACTCATCATGCAAGGAAATGACCCCATACTTGCTCTTAAGACACTCAATCCACAAGATCCAACATATATGAGCAAAGAATCACATAACAAGAGTCAAGCTACAAGATATATCATGATAAACAAGCCTTTACCAACATTCAAGCTCATGAATCCTAAAGCTCACACAAGAGAAAGTCAAATAGCATAGGACCAACCAACACAAGACATCGGGACCGAGGTTCTCAACCTCGGTCCGAGTCTTGGACCGACATGCAACATCGGTCCCGAGGTTCTGGGTACCTCAGACCGACTCTCAATTTGACTTCTCTACCTAGATTCACACAAAAATCACTCTATCATGCTCCTAAAATCCAAAATCAACCATTTCTCATCATCAATCGAAGTTCCAAGTAGCATGTATGATCAACAATTAAGCACAAATTCAACTATGCATGCAAATCACCATGGATGCTCAAGGTCTAAGCTTACTCAATCATGGCAAATCTCAAATTTAGCAATGAAAGCATGAAATTCACAAGGAATCAAGTAGAAATCGAGATTCACAAACCAAATTTGAATAAAACAAAGACTTCTTAGCAATCAACTTCTTAGAACTCAAATTTTCTTCTAGATCTAGAAGAGGGATGAAGAACTATGGGATTTTGTTGGGATTTTTTGGCTTTTGGATCGATGTTTAAGGATGCTAGGGTGTGGATCGAGATTTGTGGTGAAGATTGCTTGGGGTCGAGTATGGTGGAGGTGATGGATCGATTTGGGGGTTTTGAGGGGAGCTTGGTATTTTGGGAAGGTGGTTATGAGGGTGATGGGTGTTAGGTATGGGAAAGAAGGCTTAAATTGGGTAGAAGACAAAGTTAGGTCAGAGGGGCATAATAGGCATTTCCACAAAATCAAGACCAAAGTTGACCGGCCAAGTCGGACCGACGTCACAACATCGGGCCCGAGGTACTGGGTACCTCGGTCCAACTCGATTTGGCCTCCTAAAATTCCCTTTTCTTGGTGATGCTCTACCCACAAGTCCTTTTATTATTTCCACTACTACCACACAAAATCATGAAGCTCTCACAACACACAATTCTACAAAACATATGATTAGGAGAGATTAGAAAGAATCTAAGCTAAAGCAAAGAAAAACAAACTAGAAACTACGAAAATGAACCTATAAGACTCGGGTTGCCTCCCGAGGAGCGCTCTTTTTAAGTCACTAGCTTGACTTCTAACCTCTACCCTTCAAGGAGGGTGAAAAACGGTGAATTGATCATCCTTGTCATGTGCATCTCCACACTCCTCATAGCCATAAAACCACCACTTGTGTTTGATGAAAGTGTGGCTTCCAATTTCTCCATCATTCTCCTTCAAAGTGTAGGTTGGCATCTCTTGCATCTTCTCAACTTGATCTTCATTTCTTACATCACAAACATCTAGAGAATTTCTAAAGGACTCAATAACATTATAACTCAAATATTCTTTCAAATCACTCAAACAAATGAAACTATCCTCTAGATCCTCTTTCAAGTCACTTAAACATATATAAGAGTCTCCCACATCAAAAGGATACGAAGAAGGATACTCTTCATGGTTTCTCGAGCTATCTCCACTTCTTAACTCCTCATGGTTCTCAAATGGATCTAGTGGCTCCCTTTCTTGCTTTTGAGCATAGATCATGTCATGACCTCTCAAGGGTACTTCTTCCTCTCTCATGGTTTCTACTTCTTCTCTCTTGCGCTTGGCACTTTCCTCCAACTTCAAGATCGCCAATGCATCCGGTTCATTAAGAGCCTTATTGAAATGGAACTCCACTTTTTCCTCGCCAATCTCGAAAGTCACTTTCCCATTTCGCACATCAAATTTGGCACCCGCCGTAGCCAGAAACGGCCTTCCAAGAATAAGGGGCACCAACGGATCTTCTTTCATGTCAAGGATCACAAAGTCGTCGGGGACAAAATATCTCCCAACTCGAACCGGGACGTCATCTAGGATTCCGGCGGCCTTTGTAGATGAACCATCGGCCATAGTAAGACTCATATCAACCGGTTCCATATCTCTGAGGTTAGCCCTTCTCCATATGCTCATGGGCATAACCGATATGCTCGCTCCTAAATCACAAAGAGCTTTGAAGTTTTGGGATCCAATCCCCACGGTAATGGCAAATCTTCCGGGATCACCTAGCTTTTGAGGTAGCTCCAAGATCTTGACTTCATCTTGCATTTCCACAATTGACCTCATCTTGCTCAAAATTTCCTTCAAGAATTTTGCGTAGGATGGCATCTCACTTAGAGCATCGGTGAATGGGATGTTGATGTTCAAGCCTTGCAAGAGCTTCAAGAACCTCTTAAACTTGCCCTCAACAATCTCCTTGGGCTTCTTCAATGGGTAAGGAAGAGTTATGCCACCTTGTTTCTTGGTTGAATCCACTTCCTTGGACCGATCTAGATCTCTCTCAACATTTTCAGCTTGGACCGACTTTGGAGTGACATCGGGACCGACCTTTGGAACCTCGGTCCTGGGGCAGGGCACATCTGGGAACATCGGGCCGACTACAGGGCATGTCGGGCCCGAGTTCCGCTCCACCTCGGTCCGGTTCAGGGGACTTCCTTCATCTTCTAGATCGACATCATGGCACGTCGGGCCCGAGTTACTGGGAAACACGGTCCAACTCTCTTCTCTTGTCTTTGGAATTTGTGGCTCGGGCAAACTTCGTCCACTCCTCAATCCTATGGCTCGAACTTCGTTTTGTTGTTGTGGGGCATGGAGATTCTCCTCGGGTCGGCCTGGGAGTCTCCCTTCCTCTCATGGAAGTTGATTCGCCATGTGAACAAATTGGTTGTCCACTTGCCTTCTCCACACACCAAACTCTTTGAATTGGGCACCCATCTCATCAACTCTTCTCTCCACATTGGTAAATTGATTCTTCAAGTACTTGAACTCGCCTCTCATCTCTTGTGCCCATTGCGGAGCTTGCTCATAGAAACCCGGAGATCAGTATGGTTGTGGTTGGGCCCTTGGCTCGTTTTGGTTGTAGTTGTTGTTGTAGCCATTGGCTTGGCCTTGGTTCCACCTTCCATTCCCACCGTTGTTGAAGTTGGCTCTTCCTCCAAAGTTTCTTTGAACATAGTGTGCCTCCTCAATTTGCTCGGCCAAACGAACTTGGCGCTCATTGGGACACTCTTGGGCTCCATGCTTCAAAGAACCACATTCTTCACATGCTCTTGTGGTTTGTTGGAGATGACTCATCTTCCTCCTCATCTTGTTCAACTCATCCTCAAGGAATTGGATCTTCACATCTTTATCCACCTCTTCATTCTTTGGATCGTAGAGCCTCTTTGCACCATCTCCTTGGACTCTTGCCTCCTTGTTCACTTGACTCACTCCGTACATGGCTTCGTAGTCGGAGAGTTTGTCTAGAAACTCCCATGCTTGCTCCGGTGGCAAATCAATGAACCCACAATCGGTGTGAAGGTTCAACTTGTCCTTGGTGGCGGGGTTGATTCCTTGGAAGAATATGTCTTGAAGGACATAAGGTTGTTGCCCGTGCGTCGGACATTGCCTCAACATTTCCTTGAACCGATCCCAAGCCTCGAAGAGTGGCTCGTGGGCTCCATGTTGAAAGCTTGCTATCTTCCTTCTAAGCTCCGTCGTCTTGGTTGGCGGAAAGAACTTCATCAAGAATGCTTCATTGAGAGCCCTCCATGATGTGATGGATCGAGGTGCTTGGCTCTCCAACCAATGCAATGCCTTGCCTCCCAACGACCACTTGAAGGCCTTGAGTAGCACGTACTCAAGCGTCTCATCATCCCTCGAGATGGTCTCACATAAATCCTTGAATTGCTTCACATGCTCGATCGGGCACTCATTCGGTCTCCCTTGAAATTGATCCCTCTTGATGAGTGAGATGAATTGAGTTTTGATCTCAAAGTTCTTTGACACCTCCGGCAAGACAATGGCCGGTTCCGGCACCTTCAACTCCGGATGCATGTATTGTCTTGCATTCCGGGGTTGGGTGTTGATTTGAGCCTCGAATCTCATCCTTTGCTCACGCTCTCTCCTAGCCTCGGCCCTCATCCTATCAACCTCCTCATCACAAGCTTGGTTCTCCATTCTCTTCTTCTTTCAAGCTTGTTTGATGATGCTCTCCGGATCACACACAAAGTCAAACTCAAGTGTTCCTCGGACGGAACGAGCTCGCATACACCTATAACCAAACACACAAACAAAAACCGAATCAAAACAAACAAGGGGTTTGGGCTAATCCCTCACTCAAATCACTACCAAATCAAAGACTCACCAAAAGTGGTACCTCAAACAAGTAGAACTCCCCGGCAACGGCGCCAAAATTCGGATGGGGTCTCGTCCGGATCGGATAATATCAAAATTTAAATTTATAAACCGAACCCCAAATGTAGTAAAGGAGGTAGGGTGTCGAACACACGGGAGTTCGTTCGATGAGAGTACCAAGAAGACTAAAAAGAGGTAAAAGAAAGGCAAAAAGAAAGGAAAATCAAAGAGAACACCTCGGACCGACACTGGTCACTTCGGTCCGAGGGTGGATCGAGGAGAAATTGCACGGGACCGACACTGGGGAAGTCGGGCCCGATGTACTAGGGAACTCGGTCTTGCACAAATAGTAGATCGGTCTTGGGTTTTTGGGTTCCTTCCCTAACTAGACTTGGGTGATTCCACCCCAATTCAGCCAATAAGTGATGATCCTTATGAGATCGAGGTTGTTGCCTTCGATCCCTCCACTCTACACTTTCGACCTTAGGGAGTTTTCACCTCCTTCGATGCTAGGTCTAGTGATGGGTTCGAGATTGCTTTCGCTTACTCTTACCAAACACAAGCCTTAGATCCCTTGTTCTCACAAGAGAATTGAAGCTCAATGTAGAGAGGATGCATAGATCAAGCACTCAAGGCTATGGAATTGGGGGTTCACACCCAATCCTAGCTAGGGGATTCCCCCATAGCCCAAGACTATGGAATCTACTCCATCAAGTAAGAGTAAAAAGCAATCAAATGGCAAAGCAAGCAAATCTCAATCATCAAACTCAAATCAAAGCTGAATCTCATTCAAATCAAAGGGGTTCACAATATCCAAGTCTCAATTCTACTAAACCAAAGCAAAACAAGTTCAAAACTACTAACTCTCTCTAGCTCTCCACCGATCTCTCTTCTCTTCTCCTCCTCCTTTCTCCTCCTTGCTCTCCAAGTCTTCCTAGCAAAGATGGCACAACTCAAAGCTCGGATCATGACTCGGAAGAGTGGACTTGCTATCTCATTTGTTGATGCGCCCTTCCTCATCTTACTTCTTCCGGCTACAAACCTCCAAAGATACTCCACCTTCTCATTGTCCACAAAAGCGTCATCTCTCGGAAATGGGAACCCAAGGTAGGTAGCCAAATTCCGGAGAGAGATCTCTTGCAACTCGTTGCCCATTTGAAAGGAGATCATGCCCTCACTCTCGACTCCTTCATATGTGCACTTGAATGTCGCTATAAACTCGGACGTCAAAGCGGGATAATGAGTGTTGTTCCATCTTAGCATCCCATTGAGACCGATGTGAGAGTAGCACCGAGTAAGAGCCTCATCCATGTTCATCTTCCTAATAGACTCCCAATCTAACCACCGAGTGTGGTGAGATAGACCCATGAGTCGCTCATACTCCCGAGCCACATCATCATCCTCAAAGCGCACATCATCCATCCTTTGCACCCTCTTTGACGACTTCTTGGACTTCCTTGTTGATTTCTCCATTCTTGAAGAAGATGCTCGGGTAGTCATGGTACCTACACACAATCAAAGCAAAGAACTACAAGATAAGATCTATACAAACACAACAAGGTCACATGCTTTCACAACTAACAACTCATCACACAAGGAAATGACCCCATACTTACTCTTAAGACATTCAATCCACAAGATCCAATATGTCTAAGCAAAGAATCACATGACAATGGTCAAGCTAGAAGATATATCATGATAAACAAGCTTTAACCAATATTCAAGCTCATGAATATTAAAGCTCACACAAGAGAAAGCCAAATAGCATAGGACCGACCAACATAAGACGTCGGGCTCGAGGTTCTCAACCTCGGTCCGAGTCTTGGACCGACTTGCAACGTCGGACCCGAGATCCTGGGCATCTCGGTCCGAACCTATAATTGACTTCTCTACCTATTTCACCCAAAAATCACTCTATCATGCTTCTAAAATCCAAAATCAACCATTTCTCATCATCAATCGAAGTTCTAAGTAGGTTCTAACATGCATGATCAACAATTAAGCACAAATCTCACTATGCATGCAAAATCACCATGGATGCTCAAGGTCTAAGCTCACTCAATCATGGCAAATCTCAAATTTAGCAATGAAAGCATGAAATTCACAAGGAATCAAGTAGAGATAGAGATTCACATACCAAATTTTGAAGAAACAAAGACTTGGAAGCAATCAAACTCTTAGAACTCAAATTCTCCTCTTAGATCTAGAAGAGGGATGAAGAACAATGGGATTTTGTTGGGATTTTTAGCTTTGGATCGATGTTTGGGAATGGCTAGGGGTTTGGATCGAGATTGTTGTGGGATTTGCTTGGGGATCGAGAGTAGTGGAGGTGATGGATCGATTTGGGGTTTTTTTGAGGGGACTTGGTATTTTGGGAAGGTGGTTATGAGGGTGTTGGGTGGTAGGTATGGGAAAGAAGGCTTAAATTGGGTAGAAGACAAAGTTAGGTCAGAGGGGTATAATGGGCATTTCCACAAATCAAGACCAAAGTTGACCGGCCAAGTCGGGCCGATGTCACAACATCGGGCCCGAGGTACTGGGTACCTCGATCCGACTCGGTTTGGCTCCCTAAAATTCCCTTTTCCTGGCAATTCTCTATCCACAAGTCCTTTTATTATTTTCACCAATACCATACTCAATCATGAAACTCACACAACACACAATTCCACAAAACATATGCTAAGGAGAGATTAGAAAGAATCTAAGCTAAGACAAAGAAAAACAAACTAGAAACTACGGAAATGAACCTACTAAGCTCGGGTTGCCTCCCGAGGAGCGCTTCTTTTAAGTCACTAGCTTGACTTCTAACCTCTACCCTTCACGGGGGATTAAAAATGGTGAATTGATCATCATTGTCATGTCCGTCTCCACGCCCCTCGTAGCCATAAAACCACCACTTGTGGTTGAAGAAAGTGTGGTCTCCCAATTCTCCTTTGTCCTCCAAAGTGTAGGTTTGCAGTTCTTTCTCCTTCTCTTCTCGATCTTCATTCCCTACACCACCAAAATCTAAAGAATTTCTAGGGGACTCAATGACATTATAACTCAAATCTTCTTTCAAATCACTCAAACATATGAAACTATCCTCTAAATCCTCTTTCAAGTCACTTAAACAAATATAAGAGTCTCCTACATCAAAAGGATATAAAGAAGGATACTCTTCATGGCTTCTTGGGCTATCTCCACTTCTTGAGTCCTCATGATGCTCAAAAGGATCTAGCAACTCTCTTTCTTGCTCTTGAACATTGATCATGTCATGACCTCTCAAAGGTGCTTCTTCCTCTCTTGTGAGTTCCACCTCCTCTCTCTTACGCTTGGCACTTTCCTCCAATTTCAAAATCGCCAAAGCATCCGGTTCATTAAGAGCCTTGTTGAAATGGAACTCCACCTTATCCTCGCCAATCTCGAAAGTCACTTTCCCATTTCTCACATCAAATTTGGCACCCGCCGTGGCTAGAAATGGCCTTCCAAGTATGATGGGCACCAACGGATCATCTTTCATGTCAAGGATCACAAAGTCGTCGGGGACAAAATACCTCCCAACTCTAACCGGGACGTCATCTAAGATTCCCGTGGCCTTTGTAGACGAACCATCGGCCATAGTAAGACTCATGTTAACCGTTTCCATTTCTCCGAGGTTTGCCCTTTTCCATATGCTCATGGGCATAACCGATATGCTTGCTCCTAAGTCATAAAGAGCCTTGAAGTTTTGGGATCCAATCCCCACGGTTATTGCAAATCTTCCGGGATCACCTAGCTTTTGAGGTAGCTCCAAGATCTTCACCTCATCTTGCATTTCCACAATCGACCTCTTCTTGCTCAAAATTTCCTTCAATAACTTTGCATAGGATGGCATCTCACTTAGAGCATCGGTGAATGGGATGGTGATGTTCAAACTTTGCAAGAGCTTTAAGAACCTCTTAAACTTGCCCTCAACAACCTCCTTGGGCTTCTTCAATGAATAGGCAAGAGTGGTGCCACCTTGCTTCTTGGTTGAATTCACTTCCTTAGACCGGCCTTGACTTCTTTCAACATTTTCGGCCTGGATCGACGTGGATCGACGTCGGGACCGACTTTTGGAACCTCGGTCCTGGGGCAGGGCACATCTGGGAACGTCGGTCCGACTACAGGGCATGTCGGTCCCGAGTTCAACTCTACTTCGGTCTGAGTCAGGGGACGCTCTCCTTCTTCTGGATCGACATCATGGCACGTCGGACCCGAGGTACTGGGTAACTCGGTCCGACTCCCTTCTCTTGTCCTTGGCACTTGTGGGTCGGGAAAACTCCATCCACTCCTTAATCCTATGGCTCGAACTTCATTTTGTTGTTGTGGGGCACGGGGATTCTCCTCGGTTCGGCCCGGGAGTCTCCCTTCCTCTCTTGGAAGTTGATTCGCCATGTGAACAATATGGTTGTCCACTTGCCTTCTCCATACACCAAACTCTTTGAATTGGGCACCCATCTCATCAAATCTTCTCTCCACATTGGTAAAATGATTCTTCAAATCCTTGAACTCGCCTCTCATCTCTTGTGCCCATTGTGGAGCTTGCTCATAGAAACCCGGAGGTCGGTATGGTGGTGGTTGGGCCCTTGGCTCATTTTGGTTGTAGTTGTAGTTGTAGCCATTAGCTTGGCCTTGATTCCACCTTCCATTTCCTCCATTGTTGAAGTTGGCTCTTCCTCCATAGTTTCTTTGAACATATTGCTCGGCCAAACGTATTTGGCGCTCATTGGGACATTCTTGGGCTCCATGCTTCAAAGAACCACATTCTTCACATGCCCTCGTGGATTTTTGGAGATGACTCATCTTCCTCCTCATCTTGTTCAACTCATCCTCAAGGAATTGGATCTTCACATCTTTATCCACCTCTTCATTCTTTGGATCGTAGAGCCTCTTTGCACCATCTCCTTGGACTCTTGCCTCCTTGTTGACTTGACTCACTCCATACATGGCTTCGTAATCGGAGAGTTTGTCTAGCAACTCCCATGCTTGCTCCGGTGGCAAATCAATGAACCCACAATCGGTGTGGAGGTTCAATTTGTCCTTGGTGGCGGGGTTGATTCCTTGGAAGAATATGTCTTGGAGAACATAAGGTTGTTGCCCATGTGTTGGACATGTCCTCAACATTTCCTTGAACCGATCCCAAGCCTCAAAGAGTGGCTCGTGAGCTCCTTGTTGAAAGCTTGCTATCTTCCTTCTAAGCTCCGTTGTCTTGGTTGGCGGAAAAAACTTCATCAAGAATGCTTCGTTGAGAGCCCTCCATGATGTGATGGATCGAGGTGCTTGGCTCTCCAACCAATGCAATGCCTTGCCTCCCAATGACCACTTAAAGGCCTTGAGTAGCACGTACTCAAGCGTCTCATCATCCGTCGAGATGGTCTCACATAGATCCTTGAATTGCTTCACATACTCGATCGGGCACTCATTCGGTCTCCCTTGAAATTGGTCTCTCTTGATGAGTGAGATTAATTGAGTTTTGATCTCAAAGTTCTTTGACACCTCCGGCAAGATAATGGCCGGTTCCGGCACCTTCAACTCCGGATGCATGTATTGTCTTGCATTCCGGGGTTGGGTGTTGATTTGAGCCTCCAATCTCATCCTTTGCTCACGCTCTCTCCTAGCTTCGGCATCTCGGTTCGCCATCTCAAGTTGCATTCGAGCCATGTCGGCGCTCATCCTTTCGACCTCCTCATCACGTTGTGCTTGGTTCGCCATTCTTTCCTTCTTTCGAGGTTGTTTGATAATGCTCTCCGGATCACACACAAAATCGAACTCAAGTGTTCCTCGGACGGAACGAGCTCGCATACACCTACAACCAAAGACACAAACAAAAGTGTATCAAAACAAACAAGGGGCTTGGGCTAGTCCCTCACCCTAATCAAAGACTCAACAAAGGTGGTACCTCAAACAAGTAAAACTCCCCGGCAACGGCGCCAAAATTCTGATGGGGTATAATCCGGATCGGATCATATCAAAATTTAAATTTATAAACCGAACCCCAATTGTAGTATAAGGGTAGGGTGTCGAACACACGGGAATTCATGCGTTGAGTATACCAAGAAGACTTAAAAAAGGGTAAAAGAAAGGCAAAAGCAAGGTAAATCAAAAGGGAACAACCCGGACCGATTATGGTCACTTCGGTCCAAGGTTGGATCGATGCGAGTTGGCCCGGAATGACACTGGGGAAGTCGGGCCCGAGGTACTGGGGAACTCGGTCTTGCACAAATAGTAGATCGGTCTTGGGTTTTTGGGTTCCTTCCCTAACTAGACTTGGGTAATTCCACCCCAATTCAGCCAATAAGTGTTGATCCTTATGAGATCGAGGTTGTTTGCCTTCGATCCCTCCACTCTACACTTCGACCTTAGGGAGTTTTCACTCTCCTTCGATGCTAGGTCTAGTGACGGGTTCGAGATCGCTTTCGCTTACTCTTACCAAACACAAGCCCTAGATCCCTTGTTCTCACAAGAGAATTGAAGCTCAATGTAGAGAGGATTCATAGATCAAGCACTCAAGGCTATGGAATTGGGGGTTCACACCCAATCCTAGCTAGGAGATTCCCCCATAGCCAGAGACTATGGAATCTACTCCATCAAGTAAGAGTAAAAAGCAATCAAATAGCAAAGCAAGCAAATCTCAATCATCAAACTCAAATCGAAGCCAAATTGCATTCAAATCAAAGGGGTTCACAATATCCAAGTCTCAAATCCACAAATCAAAAGCAAAACAAGTTCAAACTCACTAATCTCCTCCTAGAACTCCACCGATTTCCTCTTCTCTTCTCCTCCTTTCTCCTCCTTGCTCTCCAAGTATTCCTTTGAGCCTTTGAGAGTGATTAGGTGTGGATTGTTGTTCTTAGATGCTCCTCTAAACTCCCTCTAATTATCCTTCTCTCTTGATTGGGGACCAAGGAATTCCAAATTAGAAGAGGGGCAAAAGTGGAAGATCACAATAATGTGCCTTGGAGCCCAATCCTCTCATTTGCCGACTTGGATCGATGCGGAGGCACCTCGGGCCCGACGTTGCCAACGTCGGTCCAAGCCTCTGAAGCTTGAACTCAGGCCCGTCTCCTTGGTACATCGATCTGGGCCTCGATCCTCTTCTTTCCTTGGTTTTCCTTTGGCTCTTCTTCGATCTTTGCATGGCTCTTCCGCTTCTTAGCTCCTAAGACTTGCTTCCTCCTTAGAAACTCTTCCAAAATGTCCTCAAATATGCCATTTTACCTAAAAAATACAACAAACTCGCATAGTCTCCGAATCTCATAGAAAATCGGGAACTAAGCTAAAAAGGGACAAAACTAACAAAGAAAGGAACAGAAGACACATATTTACAAGGGAAATTAACTACTAAAACACCACCAAAATGAGAGACATCAGTCATCAGCACCTCTGATACAGGATATTTGTTCCTCGCCGCGAAGAAGAAGGATAAAACCAGAGCGGTACCTGTTTTCCGGAGCTCCGGGAGACGACGGTGTTGCCGATGAGGTTGAAGGTCAAGGATCCCGTGGACGGGTTTTGCTTGTCAAAGTTTAGTCATTGTCGATTGTTGTGCCCATCAAAGAAGTCAGTTCTTTATATGATTGTGGAGGAGGCCATTTGGCGCATGGTATAACCTTGATCTTGATGAACTAATCGAAGACTGTGTTTAATAGCTCATAAGTTGGTTCTTAAAGCCTCACAAGTACCATATTTATACGTAAGACTTTAATGAACATGTATCGATCACCATAAAGCAAAAAACCACCTCCCACAACTCCAAGGTCGCCTTTGGAAATGAGATATACATTAACTACTCTAAATCCAAAGAATCCAGTAAGTGTAGTCTTTTTTTGCCTTAATATTTATCACAACATATTGGCAAATAGGGTGCTCTATCTTTTCTAACGAGACACTCTGTGTGAGATGTGAATCCATCAAATGACCATCTCTCTATTTTCTCACTAACCATTTTGGATGTCTATATTAATTTTGATAAATGAATCGTGATTCAATACATTTGACAATTTGATAAACACATTTTCGTAAACTAACCTACTGTTCTATCAATGAATAAAAAAACTTCATATACACTCATAATCTACAATTCAATGCACGATGTGGCAAGAACACTTTCAAAAGGGGTGCCTTTAAGGAGATGTCAACAACATCTCCTTGCTGAAGAGGATACACAATGTTAGAGCCGTCAACATAAATGGCACCCTCTTCAGAACACCAAGAAGTTTCCAATGTCTCATCATCTTTCATTATACCGTGTAGTAAACGAGAATCCGAAATGGTTGCACCAATTGGTTCTCTAACCATATATTGAAGCTCCCTTGAAGATACAGGCATCACAAACCCACCAGCAGAGAGCATTGCGGCTGTGGATCCGGTTGCAGTTGATACTCTTAATCCACTAGACCGACTGTTCACCAAATGTGTCAATTGGTGACCGTCTTTTTTCAGCCTAAGATTGCAAGAAAAATGAATGACTTTTATGTTAAGGGGAAAAAAGTAGTGTTTGAGGGTTGTTTAGATGTCATGCAATATAAAAGGCTTACGAAATGTGGGACCCTACAATATAAAAATGCAGTTTACCGTTTATATACAATATTTAAACGTCGAAATACAATGTAATGCTTTATTTTCCGGCCAAAGTTCCAAACAGTCATTTTTCTACAAACGGTATTGTGATGTAAAATAATTATAAAACATGTGTAACTATCTAAAGTGGAGCTAAATTTCAGTAGAACTAGCTAACCTGAATGAACACCGAGAAACTGCAGCTGGAGAAGGGTGCGCGATTAGAACGTCATTTAGAGTGGGATTCGAAATTGGATGTGAGTTTATAGAGATTAACATTCTAGATACTTCAGATGGAGCACAACGCTTTTTAAGAATGTCGTCCAATACCTATATATTGCGTTAAATATGCATTTAGTCATCAAGCTTGGATTTATAGTTATAGAAGACATAATCATTTGTAGGCATTCTACATATAATCCTTAGCTTCAAGCTTTCTTATAAAAAAAATCTGATTATAAATTTTAATGATTTAAGGTATTCTTTAAAGTTATTAATCTTTAGTCTTCTTATTTCGATGTCAAGAGAACAGTATATTCATTGATTTGATTTCTCCATACATATATTACGTATGTTACCTTTTCAAAGTTTTCTATTGTGGCCGCACAAAGATAGCCTGTACTTCTAGCAGCATCAAACTCAAGACTTAACTTTTCCACCTATAATAAACAAAAGTATACAACATTCACTCGTTATAAAACTTTAGATCTAAAGTCATACAAAAATGTCTACGAATAAACAACATTATATTTTTGTTTATAGATACATACTTTTATGTAGTAATTACTTTGATGAGATGAAAACTTATACTAAATAATAACTTTTTTGGCAATGAGGAATCCACCCTTCATGACAAACCCAATATTCTTGATCCATTTGACTAGATCAATAAATCATATAAATTAGTTTGTTTCACCGACTTAACTCAATAGACAATGTATATATAGATCACACATCCAAAAAAATGAGCTTTTAGATGAGTACTATATTTTAGAACAAGAATGATATTGGAAGGTCCACTTTCAAACAAGAATTAGCTAATCTCATTGGGCAGTCACAAGATAGGAAACAATCGAAGATGAATGAATCATTAGAGATTTAGGAAAAAAAAACATAATTAGTGGTATTACCTCCCTTACTTGTGTGGGATCAGAATTTACTCCCATGATCGGGATTGAATCATCTATGAATCGACTTGCTTGAAGGAGAGTGCCATCACCACCAATGCTAACAACTAAATCTAAATTGTGAGTCATTCTCAAGATTTCTTCGTGAGAAAATTCTACCCAATCGATCATCTTACGGTTGAGCACATCCTTACAAAGGTTTATGGCATCCTTATGAACCTGAAGCCTATCTTCTACATGATGTAAAATCTACATTCCACATATTTTGAGGAAAAACATAACAATTAGAGGGCGACTTGAGTGATTCAAAGAGATTTTGACAAAGTGAGAGATAACTCTACTCATAATATAGTTTCTTCATAACAGAGACTAAATTTCCTATAAAAAATGTGTAGTGCAAATGTATCGTGTTTATTGAGGGGATACAAACTTGTGAAGAACATTAATATAACTTACAACAACATATTTGACATTTGCTTAGAATAATTACAAAATTCATGTAGATTTTACGAATCACAAAAAAAAAAGTATCCATTCACTAGAAATTAAGCTAAAAATGAAGCAATAAACAACCCACCCAAAATCAACAACAATAAAAAAAACTAAAATAGAAAAGAAAGCAAGTTCATAATTAAATTTCAACTCATTAATTCCTATTTCTCTAAACAAAACACGTTCCACAATAAAATCAATTGTATAAAATTCATAATTGTGTAGTATGTTCAATTGCACATTATCACATGATTTTCTATATATTTAATCAATTTTCAATGATAGAAAATTATTTTGTAGCATGTATTAGCTTATGATTCTTGTAATTGCAAATTTAAACAGCAATGTGCTCTTTTATTGATAACATTTCTCAATTCTTCTTTTTTCATCTCTTGATACTAATTCCATTAAACAATAACAGGTTTTCAAAAATTATGAAATCAAAGAAAGGAAAACATACCTTAGAGTTAGTACTAACACCAGAAATGCCTTGATCAATACGAACTGGGTAGCAATCAAAAGGCTTAAGGAACAACATAACCTTTCTTTTCGACATCTTCAATTCTCCGATTTTTGAGGCCTAACTATCGAATTTCATCTTCCTTCTAAGGAGAAGGAAAAAAGAAGTCCTTTTTATGTATTTACCAAAAATAGAACATACATTTAAAATTAGACATTTTTGTTTTACCCTTCACAAACTTAGGCCTAGTTTAATTGAAAAATATTTACCTTAAAACTAAATACGTAAAAAAATACATCAACTCAAAAATTACAAATCATGTATATTTTACCATACACAAAATTATTGGTTACACTTTCTATTATTTCAAAACCTAAAACTTCATGTTCCTAATAAAAAAGACTAACATATGAGCTTCTAATGTGTTTCGGTAAATAAAAACATTTTTATTAATTGATTACTACCTTTTTTGATAAATATTGTTATTTTACTCTTTTGACATAATTATTAAGCATCTAAACTCTTGATACAATTAATAAATATCAATTTCAACGTTTAAAATTGAATTTATGGACACAATTATGGATTTAGTCATTTTAAAAGTATAGGTTGGGTTAGGATACTCCTGCACCTGATGAGGTGTTGGTACCTCTACATGATGCATTGATTGATCTTAAGTTAGTGGATATTGATTGCAAAGTAGTTGTTTAGCATGGTTAAGTTGAAGGTGTCATTGTTGATAAAGTTATGTACAATTGTGGTGAAAATGGCTCTTGATGGTCTACTAAGTTTTAGAAAGTGTATCTTATGGGGTGGGTCTCTAAATGGAACTTATATGGTAGGTTGTAAGTAAAAGATGTTGTGATGAAATGGAACTTAATGATCCATGTTAGGTAGCCTATTGAAATGTGTTTGGAGGGTGTGAGTGCTAGAAAGAATTAGAGTATATATGTGGTTGAATTAGAGTACATACAATTGATACTCACAAGTGACAAGATATGTCATTAGCAAATAGTCAATGATGATGTTTGTGGAATATGGAAAGGCTTGCAATGAATGTTTACTTCATTTGCTTAACGAGTATAGATGAATTATTCACAAAGAAGAAGCCGAATGCTTACTTCAAATAACGATAAATGTTTACTTCAAGAGTCTACATGCAGTTGATCGATCTGGGTGAAATTACAAGCCGAATTATAGTCTTTTGTTTCTTCAAAGAGTATAGTGAAATATTTTGCTGAGTTTGGGGGTTGGAGTTATCATAGGAAACCTTATTTTCTAGAGGTTTGTGGTGAGTTTGGAAATGAAGAAATGAGTTTGTTTTTAATAGTGGAAACCCTTATTGTGTAAGATCCAACTTTATCAAGGAAATGGTGATAGGCTACTAGACCAATACCGCAAGTGTATGGGTCGCGCAATACCAAGGTGTCGATCTCTAGGACTTTAGTAGAGTTGATTGAACCGACAATCTTGTAGCTAGGCAAATATGAGTCAGCTAAGGATGGAAGACACATAAACTAATCAACTAGCAAACAAAGAGAACAAGCAACAAGATGATGCAAATATGAATAAGGGAAAAGCAATCCTAGAGCCTAAGTACTCACACTATGGATCTAAGCAACACTTTGGAAACATACATGAATCAAGATCAAATCATGGTTTGGAGGCATCTACCTAGAATCATTGTCTAATTCTATCGAATCAAACAAATCGTACCTAGAATATGATAATCATCCACTTTCGTGGCTTGATCCAAGACTAGGCCCTTTAGGCTCAATAGGAGCTCAATCGGGTCAAGCCCTCATCCACCACCGTGGCTTGAGTGAGCTTGTCTAACTCAACCCTCTATCGGTAGGTCAACCTCTAAAGAGATCCCAAATCAAATCTCATGTCAAAGGGCCTCAATCAATCAATCCTATAGTTCAAGTTAGGGAAGAGGTCTCTCAACACAAGTCCCTAACCTAACTCCTTATTGACAACCTAACCTCTCGGTTCTAATCATCAACAAGTCTCAAATCATAATCAATTTGGCATTATGCACATAGGATTGAAACAAACCACAATTCAAATCTCAATTCAAGCAAGCAATTCCAAGCTCTACCTAGACCCCATATGGTTTTCCCCAAACCCTAGGATTTGGGAACCTGGCTAAACATAAACAAAGGAAATGAAGAAGAGAGAAGGAAATCCATACCAAACTTCATTCAATTGATTGAAAAGAGGGAAGAATCTCCAACACTTTCTCCAATTCTTCACAAGAGACCAAAGTTCTAAAATGGGAAAAAGTCCCCAAAAGGGGGAAAGAAGAACCTCCTCCAAAGAGAGGAAGACGGCTATTTAAACAACCCTAAAAGGAAACAAGGCTAAAACGGGAAAATGGGGCGCGACGGCGTGACCCGGGCTCCAACTCTGGCCGTGACCCGGCCAGGTCCGACTCTGGAGGGCCAAACGCACACATATGCGAAGAAAAGCCCCGACCCCGGCCACGACCCTGGCCGTGACCCGGCCGGGTCGGGGCCTGATTTTTGCGCCTTGGTCATGATTTGACAAGGGAGCCTGACCCCGGCCATGACCCTGGCCGGGTCGGGGGTTGTGGCCCCGGGTTTGGTTCCGTTGCTTGTCTTTTTGGCTCTCGTCTTGCTCGGTCTTTGGTTTGCTTCTTGTGGCGTCTTTTCGGGGCTCTCCTTAACTCCGTCTTCGAGCTAATGTCATTTTCTTAAGCTCCTTTTGATCTTCCATCACCAAAACTCTTCCATTTTGACCTGAAAACGCACAAACAAGGCATAGAGTCCGAACGAAGGCACTAAACCGAAAACAACTAAAATACTAACTTTAAAGAGAGAAAAGCGAACCGAAACCAAATGAAACATGACCTAATATGCACTCTAAGCATGAGCTAGATGCAAGCCATCAAAATCCCCCAAACTTGAACCTTGCTTGTCCTCAAGCAAGCAATTAGACTCTTCATCCCACATCAAGTGCAATTCAAGAATTCACCTCAAAATAAAACAAGCAATAATCAAAGAACTTGAAACTTGACAAACCGGAATCATTGCACTTGTTTTATGACTCAAAAAGATGAAGACACATGAATCAATTCTAGGCCTCACTAGGTGGTATGTGTTTACTCTCTTTCCATGTGTTTGGGCTTCAAAGTTATCACTCAAATTCATCTATGATCTCTAAGCTACCATAAGCTTGAAAGAGATCTCAATCTCCACCACTAAAGACAATGCAAGTGACACTAATCAAGAGGGCTTTTTAAGGGTTGTAGTGGGGCTAGGTGAGAAGATTCGGGTAAGGAAAATTCTTTGGCCATGTGGTGCTACGCTAGAGAATAAGAGTCATACATTCACTTCACAACCAAGTCAAGCAATCAAACACTCTCTCAAACCCGAAAACTTCACAATCTCAACACATCACAAATTTGAACTTCACTCTCCCACTTTCACTTTTCTTTCATTTTGAACTCAACCCTTTTTGCACTTGCTTTTCTTCTTTTCACAACGACAGTTTGAGGACTTTCAACTTTTGCACATTTATTGTCATGTCACCAACTCACTTTCAAACACTATTTTCAACACTTTTCTTTTCTTCTCCCAAACATTTCCACACTTTTGCATTTTCTTTTCTTTTTGAAATTCTCTTCCACCAAGATGATATCTTCCTCTCAAACCCAAACTCACTTAAAATTCATTTCCATGACTCCTATTCTTTAGGAAGATCAAGCTATTTGGGTTAAGGAAACAATTTTTGTGGAGTTTTAAAGAATAGGCTTTTAGGCTCAAAAAATTGGGACTTCAAGAAAAATTGTCACTAATATAGGGTGGATAGGGGAAATAATTGGGCTAATAAAGCAATTTTTTGCCTCTATCAATTTAATGTCACAAGCACATGTCATGAATGCGGTCTTGACAAAGATACAATCTCAAGTTCTAGAGTTAGAGATGCATAGAGAAATCACACACAAAGAAAAAAGAGGACAAAGTCCTAGAAAAAGGCTAAAAATCATCTCACTAGGTGCTCATTACCTAGAATTTCAACATTAGTCTACAACTTTAAGAGTCAACATGCTCATCCAAATATTTCAAGCAAACAAGCCATGATCATGCAAGAAAATAAGGGCTTCATCCATCCAAGCAAACATATGGAATTTTCCAAGTCATGGATTTAACTATGTTGAAGACAAGAGATTCTCATTTAAGAAAATTTGATGGCATCCTATTATGCATGAAATTTTTGGCATTTTGTCAAATTTTTCAATTTTTTTGGATTTTTAGCATGCAAATAAAAAGGCAAGACAAAAGTAAACATGAATGCAAGACAAGAAATGAAACATGAATTCATCTATCTAGCATGAATTCCCTCCCCCACACTTAAACGTCACATTGTCCTCAATGTGAAAATTAAAGCAAGAAGGGAGAGAAGGAAGGGACTCACCTTGAATCTATTGTGGAGGAGGAGGCGATGGGATTGAGGATTTCACCTGATTGGAGACGGAAGTAGGAGTCAAGAGTCTTTGCTATGTGCCTACACACAACTAGACAAGAAATTCCACAAGCAACAATAGCAAAATGTTGTCCCGGCAAGGACAACCACAAGCAAGACTCAAACAACAAGGCAATCAAGCACTACCAAGCAAGCAATAATGAACACTTAGCAACAACTACCCATCTTTCCACTTCTAGCTTTTATTCAACTTAACCTACTAGCAAAGAAAGACTTGGGTTGCCTCCCAAGGAACGCTTGTTTAAGGTCGATAGCTTGACCATGATGTCTTATCAAATGCTTAGATCAATCATTGTTGACGCCCTCAATAACCTATCAAAACTTTGTGAGCACGTCTCACAAAGGTGTAAGTAGCCTAATGATGGTTTAAAGATGAATAATATAGCATTTAAAAACCGTTTTAACCTATCAAATAGGCTAGCACTACTCTCATGAAAAGGAATATGTTGAAACCAATTTTGTTTGGGTGGAGGCTTCTCAAGATATATATAATATGGATCAAAGCTCTTTTGAGCACTTTCCTCAAAGGCAACCTCATAGTAATCTCTAGATTCTACTTTAGACTCTAAACATGGTTTTTCATCATGCACATCTTGAATGACAATGGGAGAGAAATTAGGGAAGAACTTACATGGGGTATCTAAGATTGAGAGAGGAGATTCCCACGTAGAGAGCATAGGAGGAGGATCCATTGGTGAAGGAAACACCTCAATGACAGAATCTTGCTCATTTCTTTCATCATCCTCTAATCCGTCATCAAAGAACCTCTCATCCTCTAATTCATAATAAGAGAACCTCTCATCGTCACATAGATCACCCATCTCTTTCAAAGCATCAGAACTCTCCATCTCATCACCTCGGGATCCATCAAGCTCGTTGAGTTCTAAAGGCTCATCCATGACGACAATGTCTTCATTTGGCACATCTAACTCATGGTCATTGGATTCCAATGTGATGGCTCCCGCTTTCTCATACTCATAAAATGGGCAAGTGGTTGTTGAGTGGATGGAAGATTGACACTTATCACAATGCTCCACAACCAAGCTATTGACTTTGTTTGCAAGATCCTCTTCCAAACACTCAAGATAAGCATAAGAAGTTTCATCCGGTTGAGGTATCGGTGGAGATTCGACTTGCATACATTCATCACTCATGAAGAAAAAGAAGTCCCAACATTCATCACTTCCCATATCCCATAATCTCTCCTTACTCATGTACATTGCCAAATCAAAAGTTGCGGGATTCATACCCACAACTATGCATTTGCAAAACTCAAACTTGTGGTATTGATAACCCCAAGCATCATGTTCTTGCACCACTTGCAAAAATCTAGAGAAGTACTCATGGAAGTGCTCATCTTCTCATTGCTCAAGTCTCAACATACTCATGGTCTAAGAAACCTACAATCAAAAACAAAAAGAAACAAAAGCAAAAGCAAAAGGACCTAGACTACCGGATGTCGGAAACAACCAAAACTAGCAAAAGTCCCCGGCAACGGCGCCAAAAAACTTGATAGGTTACTAGACCAATACCGCAAGTGTACGGGTCGCGTAGTACCAAGATGTCGATCTCTAGGACTTTAGTAGTTGATTGAACCGACAATCTTGTAGCTAGGCAAATATGAGGCAACTAAGGATGGAAGAAACTTAAACTAATCAACTAGCAAACAAAGAGAACAAGCAACAAGATGATGCAAATATGAATAAGGGAAAAGCAATCCTAGAGCCTAAGTACTCACACTATGGATCTAAGCAGCACTTTGGAAACATACATGAATCAAGATCAAATCATGGTTTGGAGGCATCTACCTAGAATCATTGTCTAATTCTATCGAATCAAACAAATCGTACCTAGAATATGATAATCATCCACTTTCGTGGCTTGATCCAAGACTAGGCCCTTTAGGCTCAATAGGGGCTCAATCGGGTCAAGCCCTCATCCACCGTCGTGGCTTGAGTGAGCTTGTCTAACTCAACCCTCTATCGGTAGGTCAACCTCTCAAGAGATCCCAAATCAATTCTCATGTCAAAGGGCCTCAATCAATCAATCTTATAGTTCAAGTTAGGGAAGAGGTCTCTCAACACAAGTCCCTAACCTAACTCTTTATTGACAACCTAACTAATCGGTTCTAACCATCAACAAGTCTCAAATCACAATCAATTTGGCATTAGGCACATAGGATTGAAACAAACCACAATTCAAATCTCAATTCAAACAAGCAATTCAAAGCTCTACCTAGAACCCATAGGGTTTTCCCCAAACCCTAGGATTTGGGAACCTAGCTAAGCATAAACAAAGGAAATGAAGAAGAGAGAAGGAAATCCATACCAAACTTCATTCAATTGATTGAAAAGAGGGAAGAATCTCCAACACTTTCTCCAATTCTTCACAAGAGACCAAAGTTCTAAAATGGGAAAAAGTCCCCAAAAGGGGGAAAGAAAAACCTCCTCCAAAGAGAGGAAGACGGCTATTTAAACAACCCTAAAAGGAAACAAGGCTAAAACGGGAAAATGGGGCGGGCGGCGTGACCCGGGCTCCAACTCGGGCCGTAACCCGGCCGGGTCCGACTCTAGAAGGCCAAACGCACACATACGCGAAGAAAAGCCCCGACCCCGGCCACGACCCTAGCCGTGACCCGGCCGGGTCGAGGCTTGATTTTTGCGCCTTGGTCATGATTTGGCAAGGGAGCCCGACCCCGACCATGACCCTAGCCGTGACCTGGCCGGGTCGGGGGCTATGGCCCCGGGTTTGGTTCCGTTGCTCATCTTTTCGGCTCTCGTCTTGCTCGGTCTTTGGTTTGCTTCTTGTGGCGTCTTTTCGGGGCTCTCCTTGACTCCGTCTTCGAGCTAATGTCATCTTCTTAAGCTCCTTTTGATCTCCCATCACCAAAACTCTTCCATTTTCACCTGAAAACGCACAAACAAGGCGTAGAGTCCGAACAAAGGCACTAAACCGAAAACAACTAAAATACTAACTTAAAAGAGAGAAAAGCGAACCGAAACCAAATGAAACATGACCTAATATGCACTCTAAGCATGAGCTAGATGCAAGCCATCAAATGGCTTCCAAGTATTTTGACGGACACAGCAAAGGGCTTTGGCCTTTGGGATACGTAACCTAGTAGAAATGGGACATATTGAATGGGGGTAGAGTAAACACAAAATTGATGGTGTATTAGACGCGAATTTCGAGGTTAGCGTTTGTACGTGATAGGTGATTAAAGGATGGTCAGGGGTACATGGTTAGAGGAATTTGTTCTGAATGTTGGCGTTTGTACAATGTCAATGGAAATCTTATGGGTGTTTATTAAGGGGGTGTTTGGTATGAATTCGGGTATGAGAATGAGACAAGGTATTAGGTAGGACATGTATAGATTTTGAAACCCATACTTTTTTTTCGCCAATGGTCAAATTTTATTAGAACCAAACTTTAGTAGCAAGAACAAAAACAAAATCTCGAAACATCAAACTCACAAACAGCAAAATACATCACAGCCTACACTTTCACCAAACTCCCAGCAAGGCCTCACCTCACTCAATCTCATCGCAAGATAGATCAAGGGAAGGCTCGATGCCAAAACAAAGGACATGTCTGCTGTAGACTCCTCACATCAATGCTGCCCCATTGATGCTCCTCTACACCAGATCAAGGGTGAAAGTTAAACACACAAACTACCCTGTGCACCTAGCCCACCCAAAACACAAGACAGCACACACCTCACCACAGCAAACACACAACCCAAAGGAGGATCGAACACCCTGCAAGGTCCTAGACACAACTCACACCCACTGCGGGCATGTGTTGGCTAAGACTCGATGCATATATGAAGGCCAAACCCCTTCTCTTCTTGCGTCCTCATGCCAGGCCAAGACCTTAGCACTCAACATAGAAGGGAGAAAGGACCCTCCTTTGCACTCAAACACTAACCCAAACCCCCCAGCCAAAGCAAAATTAGA
The DNA here is from genome assembly GCA_934048045.1 of Polygonum aviculare. Classification (NCBI taxonomy): domain Eukaryota; kingdom Viridiplantae; phylum Streptophyta; class Magnoliopsida; order Caryophyllales; family Polygonaceae; genus Polygonum; species Polygonum aviculare. The sequence continues at coordinate 18,601,011 of OW204025.1, read as the reverse complement.
ACTGCAGTCTAGCTCTTAAGGCCATCCCTCTTCTTCCTGATGTCTTGAACTTGGCAAGCATTCGAAGTTTGCATTCATCAATGACCATCCTTGCACACATTTGAGCATCCGGCCTCTTATTGTTATAGATAACATCATTCCTCCATTGCCAGGTATGATACACCACTGCCAAAACACCAAGGAACTTAGACTGGAAAATGTTGTTTTTCCTCTGCCTTGACTGCATGAACCATCCCCACCACTCCATCAAAGAATTCTGCCTGATGTGTACTCCCAGCCAAGCTAAGTCAATGTTAGCAACACTTCTAACAAAGTTGCACTGAAACCACAAGTGTTCCTCAGTCTCTCTGTCAGAGCTACACAACACACAGTTCCCATTTGGGATAACTCCCCAGCTACATAATCTGTCAGCAGTTGGCAATCTTTTCAAAGTAGCCAACCAACAAGTAAATCTCCACTTCCTAGCCATTGAACCATTCCACAGAAGCTCATTCCAAGGCTGACTACTCATATGATTTCTTAGTAAATCATAAGCAACACCACAATTCAGCTTTCCATCACCCTTCAGAATAAGATTTATGGACTCTGGATACACAAAGGAACTTCCAGACAATTTCAGATCAGCACTAAGTTTGTCTCTTAATCTCAAGATCTCTCTCCAAATCCAGGAGTCATTGCCAACAAATCTAATATCCCAGAAGCACCTCCCCTTAGCTATATTCTGATTCACCCATTTAGTCCACAAGTTCTCTTTGCCATAAATGATATCCAAAGCCAGCTTTAGCAACATTGTTTTATTCCAGGATAGGGGCTCCTTAAAATTCAAGCCTCCTTCATGAAAAGGCTTACAAACCTTTCTCCAAGCCACCAAACTTCTCTTGCTCTCAGTATTTCCAGCCCACAAATAGGATCTACACATACCCTCAATCCTCTGAATAACCCTCTTAGGCAAAACAAGAGCCTGCATCCAGAAACTTAGCACTCCCTCAATCATAGATTTTATAACTTGCATTCTCCCAGCATAAGACAGTTTCCTCACATTGCTTCTCTGAATAATTCCACAGATCCTATTAATAACAGGATTATAATCTTGTACTTTCAGCTTCTTGCAATGAAGAGGAGTTCCTAGATACCTAATAGGAAAGGTACCAAGCTCAATATTCATGAGGTTACTTATCTCCACCTTCTCAGCATCACTCATACCTCGTATAAACAGCTTGCTCTTAGCAGGATTAGCTTGCAACCCAGATTCCTCACCAAATTCCAACAAACAGTCCTTGATAAGCTTCAAAGTGACTTTAGTAGGCTTGCAAAAAATTAACAGATCATCCGCAAAAGCCATGCAGTTTAACTTGATTTGTTTGCACTTAGGATGCCAACAAAAGCCTTTCTTCTTACTTAAGAGCAACATCTTCCTGTAGAACATTTCCATGACAATAACAAAAAGGAAAGGGGAGAAAGGATCACCCTGCCTTAATCCTCTTTTTCCTGGAAAAAACCCTCTAGCTTCACCATTGATGATTACAGAAAAATAAGGAGTGGTAACACACTGCATTATCCATTGCACAAGCTGAGCAGGGAAGTTAAAGAAATTCAAAGCCTTCCTCAAATAGTCCCAGGACACACAATCATAAGCTTTCTGCAAATCCACCTGAATCATGCATCTAGGAGATATGCCTTTTCTATTATAACCCTTCACAACCTCCTGAGAAACCACTGAGTTGTGAGCTATATTCCTCCCTGGAACAAAGGCTCCTTGATTTTCAGAGATAATGTCACCCAGATAAGGCCTAATCCTCTGAACTAAAATCTTTGAGATGATTTTCAAAAAAGTGTTGCAACAGGCAATAGGCCTAAACTCCTTAACCAAGAAAGGTTTATCAACTTTTGGTATAAGATTGATAAAAGTGTTGTTGAAATACCTCAGAAGGATGCCATTTCTGAAGAACTCCATCACAGCTTTGCTAACATCACCTTTTACGAGATTCCAGCTGTGCTTAAAGAACCAACTTCCAAAACCATCTGGCCCAGGGGCCTTGTTATTTCCTATATCAAAGACTGCTTCATGAATATTGTCCAGAGAAGGCATCTGAACCAAATTACCATGATGAATACCCTCAATCAATCTACCTCCATACTCAGAGAAATCTGGTTGAGTGCCATGATATTCAGTACCAAACAGATTGATATAGAACCTTGTGATCTCAGCTTCAATATACCCTATACCCTCCACTGTATTACCATCCCTATCCTTCAGAGCAAAAATAGTATTTCGAGATCTTCTAGCTTTAATTCCATTATAGAACATCAAAGAGGTCTCTTCCCCAATCTGCAACCAATCCATTTTTGCCCTTTGAGCTAAAAAACTCTGATGTTGACTCATCCTAAGTTGCATTTCTTGCTTAGCTTCTTCCACAACAACCTGTTTTTGAACATTAGCAAAACCTGCCTGTAGGATTTCATGAGCCACTTTCAGCTTCTCAACACTTTCTTCCATTAAAACTTCCAGATTCTTCCCATAACCATACTGCCATTGCTTTAACATCCTCTTCACTCTGTTGAGTTTTTCTCTCAAGACAAACTGACAAGTTCCATAAATCTGAAACTGCCAAGCTTGCTGAACAATAGCATCATAACTTTCTTCCTTAGTCCAATAGTTACGAAATCTAAAAGGAATCTTCTTCATCATCTGGATGGGATTCACACAAACAATGCTAGGAGAGTGATCTGAAAAAGCAGGATCAGCAAAGAAAACACTAGCATTAGGAAATTCACCCTGCCAGCAACTATTACTCAGAACTCTATCCAATTTGCAAGCAATCCTGTCCCTTCCCTCTTGCATATTACTCCAAGTGTATCTTGCACCAGAATAAGGGATATCATTGATGTCAAGCCTACAACAGACATCCTCAAGTTCACAAAAAGGATCTTCATCACCATTCCTGAAAGTAAGCTTATCTTCACTCTCTAACAGGCAGTTAAAGTCTCCTAAAACTAGCCAAGGCTCATGAATATTCAATTTAATCCCATCAAGCAAATTCCACATCTCACTTCTACCCCCAGCTGCATTAGAGGCATAGACAAAAGTAGCTAAGAAAGGCCCAAGCCCTCTTCTGTCCAAAACCTTACAGTGTAGAAACTGGTAATGAGAAACAATCACATCCACATCCACTTGATCAGGGTCCCAAGCAACCCAAATCCTACCTCTATCTATATCAGAGCTATTCGTAGCAAATTTCCAACCCCTAAGTAACAGAAAACTGACTTCCTCCTCTCTATTTTTTGTAATGTTTGATTCCAAAATAGCTATCACACTCAGCTTATTTCTTTTGGTAAAAAGATTTACCATATTTATTTTCGAGGATGCATTGCATCCCCTAACATTCCATGCTCCAATCTTGACTTCACCCATTAGCATCCATAATGGGGCTGCTCGGACCCCCTATTTTTTCAAATCTGTTTTTAATAGGAGTTACATTCTTTGTCTGAACTTCAACTCTCTGCCTAAGATCATAGGAGACTTGATTACTCGGCTTCCTCTTCATTTTCTGCCAGTCTTCACCCTCATTATTAGCTACCTGAGATGTTACAGCATGAGAGCTAGCAGCCTGATGAGCAGCTGTCTGACAAGCATTAGTCTTAGAAGCCACATCCACCCTCACAACATCCCTTGCACTACCAGTCTCAACAGCCTGACTGGCCTCAATAGCAGCATCATTCACCTTAACAGCATTATTAGTATCAGCTGCATCTACTGTCATAACAACCTCTTGATCAGTTCGAGTCTGAGGAACCTGACCAGCTTTAGCAACCCAAACCTTCCTCTGAACTAGATCATTATCCTGTTTCTTTTCAAAGCCCTTCTTCCCTTGTTCTTTTTGAAGGCACCTATCAGTTCTATGACCAAAAACACAGCACTGCTTACAAAACCAAGGTACCCATTCAAATACAACTCTTTGGACAAACTGCTTACTAGAAGCATCTTCCAGAACAACCTGCCTCCTTCTAGCTTCCTCAGGATTTATCCTCACAAGAATCCTAGCAAAAGAGACCTTTTTCTTCAAAGCAGTAACAGAATCCATGCAAAGAGGTATTCCTATCATGCTTCCTATAATACTCAGCATATGCCCTGACAAAAACATTGGATCAATCTCAGGCAAGACAACCCAGGCTGGAATAGAGTCAAAAACAGACCAAGATATTGGCATTCCTGACTCCCAAACTCTAAGCTCCAAGGGCCTCCATCCATTTACAATCCAAGGTCCCGCAGAAATCACAGCATCTCTATCCACAATATTCTGGAAATGGAAAATCCAGACTCCATTATTCTTCTGTAACATTCGCAGAAACCCATACTTTATATTTGATGTTTGGTACATTTTTAGGAATGAAATTAGGGTTTCTTAAATCTCAAATTTCATCACATTTTCCGTAGTCTCTCTTCTCTCCAACTCTTACTCTTCCTCCCTCTATCTAATTCTTCTTCTTTGCTCTAGTTTAATGGAGTTTAAGAGTAGACCACTTTCAATATAACTTATTCACCTCACAATACAGCAATAATGTCCACATTAGGTTGACCTCCTACCTTTGATAACTAATTAATTTAGCTATTCACCTTTGTTGTAATGGATTTATGTGAGAGTTGACAGCTGCATTGAAATAATGAAAGTGATAGAAAAAAAAAGATCGATGAAGTACAGAGAAGGAGGAGTACAAAGTTGATTGTAAAAGATCGTATGATATTGATACTCACCACATTTGAGAGGTATGCGAACCCCATACCTAGAAGGTTTAGGGTGTCGATTTGAAACCCAATAAACTATTAAACAAACACTAGGTATCGGGTTTTCATTCCCTAACCCGATACCTGATTCCTCATTCCTAATATACCAAACGCCCCCTAATGTCTTTGTTTACTTGGGAGATCTACTATAGAAGGAACGTAGTGGAAGTTGATTCACAGACAATCATGGGTTTTCTTTCTAGGGGGTTCAGAAATACATTGTTTGCCAATCCTAGTACGTATGGGTCATGCCTTTATTATTGGGGGTTGCCTAGTCCGTTTTCTTCATGTCTATAGAGAAACTAATCATATTGCTAAAAGCATGTGCAATGGAGAGGAGATTCAATCCTCTCTCAATTTCCTTTCTCATTTTCTCCTTGACACATTATATTTTCCACCTCATTTTCCACTATATCATTCTTGATCCTCTTTCTCATTCCTATTTTCCTCCACAAAAAAGAGTATCCTCTTTATTATTGTTGTCATGAAATTTTTTCTCCAAACCAATATAAGCATAAATAGTAAATAATAGTTCTATTGTTGTCATACAAATATAAAGTTTTAATTTTAAAGATGTTATTGCAATATAAATTTAGTAGTTAAGTTTGCTACGAAACTCTAAAACTGGTCTCATGTCAAAGAAATGCATATAGAATAATGCGAATATTCATAACGAGAGAGTAAGAAGAATGTTCGTTTTAATTAAGTAAAAGTTAAGACAAAATAATAATTATTTTATATACAAATATACTATAAGTGTTAGTTTCTTTTACACTAATACATTTAAATTATTATGATTATCCATAAAATAGGAATATAAAGTAGGCAAAAGATTACTTGTGCAAAATATGCCAAATTTAGATTTATTTTATAGACAATAACAAAAACTAGACTATTAATTTATTTTTTGTAAAAAACTAATGTCTCTCTTTATTGTTTTTTTAAGTTAAAATTTGTTAGATGTAAATTGAAGATAATGAAATTGAAGAGAATGAGAATTGAAATAGACATTCCTCTTTGACACAAGAGTCACTATGAGTAATGTTTTGTAGGAGGAGAACTACGTACTTTCCTCTTTTAAAAGAACATCCTCTTTCGTTTCTACAACAATGAGGACCTCCTCGAGAGAGAGAGAGAGAGTAATATTATATTATTTAGATAAAAAATATTTCAAAATAATGTAAATATATATAGTAGGATAGTGAGTAATAATATATTTGCATAAAGTAAGTAAAATACGCATTAAATTTGTAATAGACAAATTAACTCTTCTAGAAAAAAATATAAATTAAGAGATGATCATACTATTGATTGACTATTAAATAAAAATTATTTACAATTACAAAATTTTCAATTCTACTTTGCAATATACACAGTACATTTAAACTATTAACTAAAAATGTTATTATTTTAGTATTACCAACCATTTTGTTTTGATCGAATAGTATTACTAGCCATAATAGAGATACGTAGTGTAGTACGTACATTTTATTTGTTGAAGGATAATAACAAATAAAAAAATAAATAGGAAAGAAAGTTGTGCAGTCAAAGAAATAAACCGAAAAGGACCCGAACCGAACTAGACCCAAAAACCGAACAACATCCGATCCGATCCGAACTAATCCGAAATGTTACGATTTGAAATGGCCCGAATCCGAACTAGACCCGAACCCGAACAACATCTGAACCCGAACCCGAATCAAACCAAACCGAACAAGACCCGAAATAACTGTTTGCCCCGAACAAACCCGATCTGATCGTCCCGATCTAAACTGATACGAACAATCCGAATTATCAGGTCTAGTTGCACCCGCCCAGGACCGACCTGAATAAACCCATTAATATTGCAACTTGCACATGTAAACTATCAAAGTCTGTTAAGTACCGGTACAGAAGGATCAAATGTCAAATTGTCAATCATGATTTGTCTCTCTCACACTTGATCTCTTGTTAAGGCTTGCCTTCTTTAGAAGGATTAACGGCTGGCGCCAATGGAAGGCTACTTCCCACCGATTTTTGTTTTTCAATGCATTCTTCAAAATCAGCACTTATCTCTTATTATTTGATACGTAAATTAGTTCTTTTTATACAAATTATCTTTACTCGTTAAATACTTTTTTCGTACCCGAGAAATTGATAATAATAAAAGATATTTTGTACGGACATTAAGAAAAGTTATAAAGTGTATAAAAAAAGTGAAATAATTGGTGTAATATATCATATTAGATAGGTTTTTAATAATATATAGCTAAAAAGTTAAAAAGTGATAAATTTATGAGAAAATTGGATAATGGGGGTTAATATATAATATTAAAAGTGTTTTTTTAATTGTATAAAGATTAAAAAAAAGTTAAAAATTGATAACATTTATGGAAAAATTGGATAATGGGGTTAATATATAAAATTAGGCGGGGATAATTTTGTAGAGAAAAGTGATGAGTTGGTGGAAATTTTGAATAATATGGGTAATATATAAGATTGAATAAGAATGATAATATAAGAAAAGTACGATATACATACAAAAGTGAAATGATGGACAATTTTATTGTGACAATCGAGAAGAAAAAATGGACAATCTTTCCGAACATAAAGAGTATAATTGAAGGGTGCATTTGATAAAATATTTATATATTTTAGTTTCATGATCGTAACTATATACTAAAGCGGAGGTTAAAAATAATATTTAGCACGACACATGTTAATTTTTCATTGGACCGCATCCCCCATTTTTATACTAATATTTTTAATTGGTTGAAATTTCATTTTAGTCCCCACAATAAATTATACACATAATAAATCTATCCAAATCTTTAAAAAATTTATCCAAAATTGTACACGTAATGAAAATCCACTCTTTATAACTTTTAATAGATATATTTTTAACCTAGAATCTATCTAATATGTTATGTATCTAAGAATGATATATATTAATATAAATTGTACACATAATGTATCTAATATATTATTTTATTTACTTATATTAAAATAAATTGCATAAGAAACAAAGTAGATAAATCAATACAAGATTTTATATCAAAGTATTCTTTTAAATAACGTTATATAAAATTTAAACTAAGATTTTAGTTGAATCAAATTCGTGCCTTCAAGACACGGGATTAATACTAGTTGAATTTCTAAAAGTAATCGTTTTTTAGGTCCTTCTTCACGTTGACCTACCTTCTAAATTATTTCAAATAGACCCTGAAATAAAATAATACAACAACAATAACCCAGTGCAATTCCCCGTTCGGAGAATCTGGGGGGTCAGGATGGGGGCACCCCTGGCTAACGCAAACGGGGAGCGTCCAAACCTGAAATAAAATAATATTAACAATTAAAAAAAAACAGCCTCGGCCCATTACATTCCATTAAAGTTCCATTTGCTTATTCAAAGCATTAATTTAACAAAATAACAAAATGATAATGGAATCATGGGTTGAATGGTTTTTGTTTTTGTTAAAAGCATACAACTATATGTACGTAATAAGTGTTGCCAGTGTTATAATCTGGTTTTTGTTTTTGTTTTTGTTAAAAGCATACAACTATATGTACGTAATAAGTGTTGCCAGTGTTATAATCTGGCCAACTGGCACGATCATTAAGCTTATCAAGCACCTCTCAAGGTATGTGCTTTGCTTGATCTGTGAAATGGTTATGCGAACACTTACCCCCACAATGTAACTAAATTAGTCAATACCACAAAGAAATTGAAGCAGAAACTAGCAAATCCGGGAAGTGAGTGGGTGTCAACCTAAAACCAAACTTGTTCTGTTACCAACAAATGTCTGTCAGTGTCAGACTTGTAATTAACTTCAGTATTACTCTAAAGCCAAAACTTAACAATCCTATCTTCTTCCCCTTTCCCTCCAAATCACCCAATTAACTAACTAACACCACTGCAACCCCATCTTACACATACAATACAACACAATCATGTATGCTATATAAGCCCTCTCATTTGCTCTCATTTGCATCATCATCATCATCCAAGAAACTATATATATAAAAAAAAAAATCTCACAGCAGAATGAGGCAGGGGAACTTTGTTTCTATGCTTGTGCTTCTGGCAGCTGCTCTGTTGTTGCTTTCTCCTCAGCTAGCACTTGCCAAGAATGGGAGTGTTACAAGGCGCTACAACTTTGTGGTAAAGTTTGTATACATTTGAATGTTGTTGGCTTCTTTATGTACATGCATATATGAGAACGTGATCGATCTTGAGGGTACTTGTGCAGGTCAAGATGCAGAAAGTGACCAGGCTTTGCCAATCAAAGAACATTGTTACGATAAACGGGCAATTCCCGGGTCCTAGAATCATTGCAAGAGAAGGAGACAAGCTCGAAATCAGGGTGGTGAACCAGGTTCAATACAATGTCACCATTCACTGGTAAGCCTAAGTTGGTATGATCAATTAAGCTGTCATTTTTTCTTGTATGTATGTAGATGTCTGAATCTATGAATTGGTGATCAAACTTACAGGCATGGAATAAGGCAGCTAGGAAGCGGTTGGGCAGACGGACCGGCCTATATAACTCAATGTCCGATCCAGACCGGGCAAAACTACGTGTACAAGTTCACTGTGACTGGACAGAGAGGAACCTTGTTTTGGCATGCTCACATTTCATGGCTCAGGGTCACTCTCTATGGACCCATTGTCATCTTGCCAAAGAAGGGTGTCCCTTACCCTTTCCCGAAACCTCACGAAGAAGTCCCCATCATATTCGGTATCTACGCTAACTTTTAAGGCTTTGTTTCGACAACGAGACGAAATGAACTCCTCCTAACGTCAACCAACCTCATATAGAAAACATATTTTGACTTAATCTAGCTATTTAAGTTTGCATTTACAAAATATATGGGCAAATGTGACTTGATGAGTCTTTTGTTACAATGTATAGGTGAATGGTGGAAAGTTGATACTGAGAAAATGATCAACCAAGCAATGCAAACAGGATCAGCCCCCAACATTTCAGATGCATTCACAATCAATGGTCTTCCTGGACCCTTGTACAACAAATGTTCAACCAAAGGTGCATATTTCAATATTTGTATAAACAAGTCAAAGTTTCCGATTTTAGAGTCTATCAAAGTCTCATGAGCAGATAAATTGATGGTCATGTTTATATGATAGCAAACTTTATGGTGATACAAATGCTCGCAGATACATTCAAGCTAAAGGTGAAGCCAGGCAAAACGTACCTCCTTCGATTGATCAACGCTGCACTCAACGACGAGCTCTTCTTCAGCATTGCGAACCACACCCTCACAGTAGTCGAAGCAGACGCCGTCTATGTAAAGCCATTCCAAACCGACGTCCTCGTCATAACTCCTGGCCAGACCACAAACGTCCTCATCAAGGCCAAAGACAGCTCGCCAAACGCCTCCTTCCTTATGGAAGCTAGGCCTTACGCCACGGGCCCTGCCTCCTTCGACACCACCACCACAGCCGCCATCCTTGAATACGCGCCCGGCCTCCCTCTTGTCAAACCCAAACTCCCCAGCTTCAATGACACCTCATTTTCTACCAAGTTCAGCAAGAAACTCCGGAGCCTAGCAAACTCAAAGTTTCCCGCCAATGTGCCTAAAAAAATTGACCGCCAATTTTTCTTTACGGTTGGACTTGGGCTTATCTCTTGCTCTAAGAACCAAAACTGCCCCAACAACACAATGGTTGCAGCCGGGATCAACAACGTCTCGTTCGTGCAGCCAAACACGGCCTTACTCCAAGCTCATTTCTCCAAGACAACAAACGGAGTTTACACCAACAGCTTCCCGCAAAACCCACCGGTGAAATTCAACTACACAGGGACCCCGCCTAAGAATATATTTATGCAAAAGGGCACAAAAGTTGTGGAGTTAGCCTACAATACCAAAGTGGAGCTTGTAATGCAAGATACAAGTATCATTGGAGCTGAGAGTCACCCTCTTCACCTTCACGGCTTCAACTTCTTCGTCGTGGGCCAGGGGTTCGGTAACTTTGACCCCAAGAAAGACCTGTCGAGGTTCAATTTGGTGGACCCAGTCGAGCGGAACACCGTGGGAGTGCCATCCGGCGGCTGGGTGGCCATTCGATTCGTGGCCGATAATCCAGGGGTGTGGTTTATGCATTGTCACTTGGAAGTGCACACCACTTGGGGATTGAAGATGGCTTGGGTTGTGAATGATGGAAAGGCTACCAACCAGAAGTTGCCTCCTCCACCGTCCGATCTTCCCAAGTGTTGATCATTATAGACTAGGTGGATTTGTTTTTATGAATTTTGGTCTGTTTTTATTTTTATTTTTGTAGCTAACAAGTGCAAAATCATTCATTTTATATCCAGATAATCTAAGAAGGGCAAAGTATATTTCCTTGCTTCAACTCGTGTGTAAATTTCATCCAATGCAAGTGAATATTCATCGTGCACATACCCTCTAACAAACGGCTCAGTCCCACACTTCATAAAATAATAGGTTAAATTCTCTTCAATATGCGATATGTAAACTCTTCTAGAAAGGCTAAATTGATGCAACAATGCAATGAAGTTTAAATCGGGATGTAAAAAAAGGGAAGCAAAATGTGATTCATATGTATGCTAAAATTCCGACTTAAAGAGTAAGAACTCTTTAAGTCTTAATACCCTAAGAATGTTCAAACTAAGGGCCCGTTTGGTATCCAACGGCGGAAACGGAAACGGAATGAAATGGAATGGAAACAAACCTAGTCCACATTAGCATCATGATACATGATGAGTCATCTCAATTTTCATTCAAAAACTACCGCAAGGAGGCTTGCGGTACCCTTGTGGCACCTCAATCATTCCCTAATCTAAGGGTGGGGTAACAAAACACCTCAATCATTCCCTTCATCCCTTCTTTAGACACACAAATTTCAAAGTTTGAAATTAAAACATTTTTTTCAATTAATGTATAGTGACCCATAATTGGACTACGTTCATTTCCATTCCATTCCATTCCGTTTCCGCCGTTGGATACCAAACGGGCCCTAATTCATGAGTCAAGTGACGACAGCCTGATGTACCAAAATTGTTGAGTAAAGTACAGGATCGCACTCAGCATGTCGGATGCAAAGATCAATCAGCTAAAAACACTTCAGCAATCAAGTACACCCAAAATAAATAAATTCAGCAATCAATGCTAAGCCCGCTAGTTCCATAACAACTTGTACAAAGAGGTGCTCCAGCAGCTCCACATCATTTTGAGAGCTCAACCTTAAAAACTGAAGCCAAGATGTTCAACCAAGTAAAGAAAGATCTAAGAGAAACAATGTTAACAGAAACTAAAGAAGAATAACAATGCATACAGAAACGGCATGGACCATACAAAGCTCATCTGTCATCAGTTTGAATAGTTTGTCTTCTTGTTAGGCTCGAAAACGTACTTGATCAGGGACTCCTGGATCGATAACAATTCAGGGAATTCAGCCTTTAACTTGGACGCATCCATTTCATTGTTGCTCCTTGGAGCAACGATCACCTTTGCTTGCTCTTCTAATGTGAAGTTGCTCCATTTGAAGTCGGGCTTGATGTAGTTCTTGTACATCTCAAGAATCTCATTGTGGCTCACAACTCCCGGGTTTGTGAAGTTCCAGATTCCTTTTAGATTCCTCTTGGCCATCTCAATGGAGATGGGCAGAAGCTCATCCAAAACAGTCATGCTGTTAGGAATGTTAACCACCTTCTCATAACGACTTATCTTTGTAATGAAATTTCTAGGGTTGTTAAGGTCAGATGATATTGGCATCCTGACTCTTAGCGTGCAAACATTATCATATTCCTTCAGCAGCTCTTCCACCTGAATAATAAGACCAAATTGAATGTTATAAAAGTTAATATGCATTAAAAAGGAAAATAGAAAAACTTGAACTGAATTTACCATGGCCTTGGTTTTTGAGTAGAATGATCCAACAAAGTTCGGGTTGTCTTCTTCTTTGTAACCAATGCCTGAACCCAGAAGATGTGCTGCATCATATTCAAAGATGCACCCTGTTGCAAAATTGATCACCAAAAGCCCATTCTCTCTGCAAACATCAGCCAAGCTCAATGTTCCAGCAACATTGGCACGAATCGTTTCCGTCTTGTGTGACTCACACCAATCTACATTGGGTCTGCCGGTAACACCAGCAGCATTGAAGACGTGTGTTGGCTTTACATTTTGGATATCTTCCAGAAGTGATGATCTATTCTCCAAACGACCCTTTCCATACTCATATTGAATCCCTTGCTTCTCACATAACTTGCCAAGTAACCCACCAATCCAACCAGTCCTTCCATATATTAAGAACTTCAAAGAGGGTTTTTTAGAAGTTTTTGAAGTTGAAATAACCTTGAAAGACTGGCTATTGGAGAAAGCTGCTGCTTGAGATGTCCCATTACTGTCTGACCCATCAGATTGTCCAGGCATCATTAGCATCCTTGGATGGGGAAGAAGAGCACCTGACACGTCACCCCACCATTCAGGATTCGCGGTGTACCATTCCATTGTCTTCTTCAATCCATCTACCCATTGTGTGCGTGGTGACCATCCTAAGTTCTGCAGCCTCTGATCATCAAGAAAGTATCTCTGATCATTGAATGGTCTATTGTCAACATACTGAATGCTCGTCTCTGGATCCATGTTAAAAAGGTTGCATATGTCCTTTGCAACATCAGTAACTTTCCTTTCCTTCTTTGTACCGATGTTGTACACATAACCATCTTGTCCTTTATGAAGAATGGTCTCAAAGGCCTCAGCAACATCCTCGCAGTAAAGATAGCTTCTCACATTTGATCCATCCCCATGAATGGGAAGAGTTTTCCCTCTCATAGCCAGGAGAATGAATTTTGGAATTAACTTCTCAGGGTATTGATTAGGCCCATATACATTGTTGCCTCGAGTAGTGATGACTGGCAAACCATATGACCTGGCATATGCCATCACAAGCATTTCAGCTCCAGCTTTTGTAGCAGAGTATGGGTTTGTAGGGAGAAGTTGAGAAGCCTCATGGTTACCAACAACAGCATCTTCATCAGTCTCCCCATAGACCTCATCTGTACTCACATGGATGAACCTTCTAATCTGCCCAGTGACCTTACAAGCTTCTAGGAGGACGTGGGTGCCATAAATGTTGTTCTGTGTAAACTCGAAGCTGTTTCCAAATGAATTATCCACATGGGTCTGTGCTGCAAAGTGCATGATGGTGTCAATGTTCTCAGTGGTTAGCAGGTAGTTGACAAGATCAGCACTCGCAATATCACCCTTGACAAATTTAAAATTTGGGGACGATTGGGATGGGCGGAGATTTTTTAAGTTGGAGCAGTAATCAAGCTTGTCAAGCACAACAATCCTGTAAGAGGGATAGTTTCTGATGAGCCTATTGGCAACATGAGATGCGATGAACCCAGCAGCCCCAGTAATAAGTATGTTTTTCGGTGTGTATGTAGACATCCTGCACCAACTGATCCACAAACAAATTATAGTCTTGTATCAGCAATTAGTAAGAAGCAACATAATACATCATCAACCTTATCATCACACTCTACTAATCAGGAGAAACTACAAAGATGGTTACTCAAAATGAAGGCACAAGAAAGTATAAGAAGAAAATGAAGCATTCCTTAGATCATTTGTACTATCATTACAAAAATTCAAATCAATCGGTAACAAAGTGTTGTGGATTAGAAACTGTAGTTCAGTGCTCTAGTAATAGACCACTAGAAAGTGCCAATCACCTGCCATTTATACACATGGTTCTAACAACCACCTAGAACAAACTTGTCCTAAGCTGCCCACGCTTTTATTGAAATCCTTCTAAGCTGACCAATACAAACGTGTGACACTCCTTGATCAAGTTCGGGATTTTATTAAATAGATCACCACGATCCTGGAGGCTGACAGCAAATTAAGATCTAATTTCACTAAGAAAAACGTAGCAATCAGATCTGAAACAAACTGATGAACCATGTACACAAACCAAACAGTCGTCAGTGAAAACTCCAGCATATATCAATCCATAAAAACAGACAAAAATTTCAGATCAAACGCCCAAAAATATTCAGCATAACATCGGCTTTTGAGGATCCTCAATCAAAATGCAAATTGATCTACAACAGCAACAACAACAAGAAAAAGGCCACATGAAGAAAGGTTCCAGCTTCAATCAGCAGATCTCACTCCGGATTCGAAAATGATAGAAAGATCAAAGGCGGAAAAAACGGGAACTTACATGCGAAAATGGATCCAGATGAATCAGAAGAGCAGATCGAGTTTGAGCTCAAAGTCTCCCTCAAAGTGAGCGCGAAGAAAGTGAGTGGAATTGGAGCCCTAGAAGTCAGAAACAAATGGCTGACGTCTATGGCAGAGAAATTGGGGAAGGAGAGCGCGAAAGCGACAGAGACAGAGCGTGTGGAATTGTCCCGGAGAGAGAGAGAAGGGGGTTGTCTGAACTCTCAAGTGTATATATACAGATCTCAGTCTGTTCGGTCGTCGTAGACGGTTGAAGAACGCAAATGGAATTTTCCCGGTGGACGGTAATGCCCTTTTAAATGTCGGTGCATTTTTACGTGATTGGATCTCAGGCGGCTCCGGCCGAGACTGTAATTCTGTAATATCGTCGAGCGGCTCCGCTGTCATCGTCAAATTTGATGACGTGGTTTTACCTTAACTGCGGCCGGACGACTTCGACCGACCATAGTATTTTTACTTGATTGGGCTGATTTTGTATTGAAGTACGTAGATATTAATAAGAGAGAAAATGGGTTGGGAAAAAAGATTTTCCTCTTGTTAGAGAATGGATCTAATGATTATAGACACTATAATGTAAAATAAGAATATATGAGAATCATTACATCTCAAAGATCTAGGGTGGAGATTAAAAAGAAAAAATAAGAATTAGGGACCAAAATACATAGATGCGGTGACAATATAGTAAATATAGTAATTTTTACTAAAAAAGACAAAAATACCCTTTACCCTAAAAAACAAAACAAACCAGATTTGTTCTTGAACGCAATTACTAGCAGGTCTCTTTCCATCGCGATTTCCCTCCTATTGATTGCCCTCGCTCCCCGTCGATCGATGTTGCTCCACGTCGTTCGCCGTCGTTCAATGATTTCAGTCGCCATCATTTGCTCACTCATGATCGGTCCTTGACACCGTTTGCTCGCTCGCTCACGATCAGTCGACTCCAAATTCAATCAATTGTTGCTGCTTGCAATCGATCTATTCGCTCGTAATCGGTCGATACAGGTTTGAAAATCCAAAATCTCTAGAGCTTCATCGATTTCAATGGTGAGAACTAAAGGTATGAAAAACTACAATTTTTCTAGGGTTTTGATGTGAGTATTCAATTTCAGATTGATTTTTGATAAGGTAAAATCGCTTTAATTGAGTTTCTCAATTTCAATTGATTTTGGATGAATCCTTGATGTGTTTCTTCAAATGAGTTTTTCAATGCATGTGTCAAATCTGCATTTTTCTGATTGTCTATAGATCTAGGTTTTCATCAACTTCAATTGCTACTTTCTATGTGCTCGTGAATTGCTTCTGAGGTGACACTTCAAATTGTGCTTGTATTCCTTTTTAATGTGAATTATTTTAAGTGGATTTAATAAAGATTTGCTTTCAATTTATTGTAGAGGTGGTGACTGGTTGATGATACTGTTATATGGAGAATA
Source organism: Polygonum aviculare (assembly GCA_934048045.1). NCBI lineage: Eukaryota > Viridiplantae > Streptophyta > Magnoliopsida > Caryophyllales > Polygonaceae > Polygonum > Polygonum aviculare. Next base: position 18,584,580 of record OW204025.1, on the reverse strand, counting down.
TATTGTTTGTTATTCTTGACACTTCAACCTTTCTATAGTTTTGTGTTTCATTTTGGTTTCCCTTAAGAGTTTTGAGGCCTCATCCTCCAACAAGACTAGGGGCCGGGTTATTGATGGTTCATCACATTGATCCTTTACATCTCAAGGATAATTCTTGTTTTTTGGTGATGAAACTTGAAAAACGTCATTGTTGATAGCATTAATTGTCTAGTAAAGAGCAAAGTATGCCTACATGTATGCTATTAAACAATATGGTTCATGTTATATAACAATCCAGTTCATGTTAGTTTATTAATAAGGTTTAAAAGTAATTCAATATCCGGTTCATACATTTTGGAGTATATGTTCATTTTATTCAGTTTAGTGGTTCATCCTATACAACAGTATTGTTCATGCTATTCATTTAATGGTTCATTGTATACAAAAATAGGGGTTATAAGTTTGGTCTCGTTGATGTTAAGGCAGGAGTGTATTCAAATGTTCGATGAGCGACATATGAACTTAGCTCATGCAATAATAGAGTTGGTTGAAGCTGTTGAGTTGATTCCAATACGGTTTAAAGAAGATCAAACACTTCACGCAATATAAATGATTGGTCCTTAAATGCATGTTGATATGATTCGTTCCGTTGAATGTGAAGGTTCATTGTGTTCCACTTGTAGGTTCATTGTGTTCTACTTATAAGGTGCAATGTGTAAAAGAAAGTATTGAGTTCATTGTTTGTAGGTTCACGAAGTTTAATTATTCGGTTCATTATCATCAACATGATGGTTCAAGCATTTGAATCACTCGGTTCATATATGACAAGATATGTAATTTATATGAAAGAAAGTATCAGGTTCATTGTTTGTACTGTTATGAAGTTTTTATATTCAGTTTATTGTCTTCAACGTGACGGTTCATTAATTTTAATCACTCGGTTCATATATGACAAATGCATAAACTGTGTAAAAGAAAGTATTGGGTTCATTGTTTGTAGGTTCATGAAGTTTTATTATTCGATTCATTGCCTTCAACGTGATGGTTCAAGAATTTGAATCACTCGATTCATAAATGACAAAATGCATAAACTGTGTACAAGAAAGTATTGGGTTCATTGTGTTAGACCTGTAGGTTCATGCAGTTTAATTATTCGCTTCTTTTAATATAAACCTACATAGAAGACAACTTAATCCTCAAAACATTTAAACTAATGTAAAAGGAAATTCCTTCATCCAATAGACAAAATAATAGCCTTCATGTGGTTTATACTCATCTTGACAAGTAGGAAATGAAATAAGAACAATCTTGTGATAAGTGAAGAATGTAAACATCACTATCTTTCTTATCCTCCAATAGGATTCCACCAATAGTACTAGTATCATTATGAAGATTCTACAACGGAACTTCATCATTACAAGCATCACTATCTGAATGAGGCATATTAGCATGATTTGACCTGAATGAACATCCAACAAAATAAAGTAAGCTATGTTTAAAGCAACATGAAATACATAATCAGCAATACAAATGTGGGAATACAATTGTTCTTTTGGTTTACAGATATTGCAGTTTTGGTTTGTGAATTTTAAAGGTATGGTTCATTAAAAATGACAAAGTGGTTCATGTAAATTAATACATCAGATGGTTGAGACATTTTATCGAACACATGGTAGGCACTAAGACAAACATATAAATAACTACTAGTTTTTGAATTGTGCTTCTTCTATCTTTGATGTCATATACAAGCAAACTTATATTACTAGAAATGGCTCATATGCTGTGATAGTCTTAAATAAAAATGATGATAGAATATATTAGGCAAAATTGAAATCTCCTTCCCTACGAAACATGATCATGATAACAAAAATTGAAATCTTCTTCTATCTTTACGATCGTGAACTTGTCTAGTCTTAGATATGAATTAGAATGCCATGTTTCTGGATAATTCAGAGAGGTATCAAAGTGTTGGTGTCGTAGTTGTACAGAAGTTGGAATCAAATTTAGAAAGATGGTCGATAGGATTACTTAAAAGCAAAAACCTAAGTTGATGTCGCTCGATTGGAGCATCTACACGGTGCATGCGATTGAGGAGAAGGAGAAGGAGAAGGTAATGAGAAAGATATGAGGGAGACGATCGAGAAATTCAGTCACTAGTAAGGAAGAAGCAGAGAAGGAAGACACTTTAAAAGGTTGGAAAAGACAAAAATAGCCTTAGAGTGTTAGAAAACCTAAAAATATACGCTTTGAATAAACGTCGTAGATGAGATTAGATCGAGCGATAGAAAATTGATCTCAGTTTCATCTGATTGTGTATCCCTTTTGCTATTCCTATTATTCATATCATAACTACTATTTTTTTGTTGGCTTAAAACATATCTAACCCCCCGAACTTAGGCAAATTTGTCACTTAGACACCCCACCTTTGATTTGGACCTATTGGATACCTGAACTTATATTTTTTGACCTATTGAACACTTGTTTGCTGACTTGTGCAAACAATTTTGCCACCATAACGCCACATGTATAGCATGTGTATGCCACCTCATTACTTTTAATTAAAAAAAGAAAACAAATAAAAACAATCAAAAGTGCAATTATCAAATTAAAAGGTGTTTTAAAATTGAATCTGCCAAACCGGCACCTCGACTCCGCCGGCCAGATCCGCCACCTTGACTCCGACCCTCATCTCCGCCGTTCAGCTTCTAGCCAGGGAGAAGAGTATCGGTGGGGTAATCGAAGCTCTGCCAGATGAAATTGGTGGAATCAGTGGCCCGCGGACGACGAGATTACCAGAATCGAGGAGCTGGAGGACGGGATTGGTAGCGTCGGAGTGATTGGAGAACTAGACGGCGCCGGAGCCGGACTGATTGGAGAGCGAGATCTGGCCGAAGGTTGCGAGCTTGAGGGTGGAGGAGGAGGGCGTTCATGACGGCGTGGGGCGACAGTTGGATAGACGGAGTGGCGAGTGTAGAGAGCGGCCTCGTCGAGATCGTTTTGGCGGATTAGGGTTAAGATCCGGTTGTGGAGGGTTAGGCGGTTGTTGGAGAGGGCGGTCATGCTCTCGAGGAGCTTTGGGGCGTTAGGGTTAGGATTTTGGGCAGGGTGAGGACGTTGTTGGTGTTGGTTAGGCCGGACAGAGGTGATCGGAGGCTCGATGTAGAGACGGCGGCGTTCGGTGGCAGCGTCTTCCGGGGTGGCGAAGTAGAGGAGGCGGAGGGATGCGATTGATGACGGTGGATCCGAGATGGCTTGCAATACTACCACCAGAAAGAGTTTTTCATTTAGATTTCTTTTTCTTATTAGAATTTTTTTCATTGTTTTTCTTATTTTTTTTTAATAAAAAGTATTGAGGTGGCATACATGGCGCCATGTTGGCAAAAAAAATTAAACACATCAGCAAACAGTTGTTCAATAGGTTAAAAAATATAAGTTTGGGTACTCAATAGGTCCAAATCAAAGGTGGGGTGTCTAAGTGACAAATTTGTATAAGTTTGGGGGGCTAGATATGTTTTAAGCCATTTATTTTCAGATCATAACTACTATTTGTAACACACTAAAAGTGATAATAAAACACCAAATAAGCATAATTTACTTAAGGGTCCTTTACTCAAAATCTCAAACCTGATGTTCCCCTCTTCAACTCTCTGACTAAGATCTAGAATCCAAAAAGTGGAAACACACAAATTACATAACACACAACTTCTTGAGATGAATTATACTGATTACCACTTTCATACTTAATTAATTGACACCCTTTTGGGCTCAAAAAAAATTGACACCCTTTTTAGTTAGTAAAGATTGTTTTCGTTTGTCCACTATGAAAATATGAACTTCCCTTCTAAATTAAGTCACATGATCGATTCGACGATTGCAGGGGGTATGATTTAGTTTTTATATTTCTAGAGTGTTGTTCTCGAACGCTACAACGCAAGGGGCTGGAGGAGAGACGTTACAGTGTAGAGGGGAGACAATGGTGGTCGATTGGTCGGCCGATATCGATCGATGAATTGAATGAAGGTATCGTAGGATGGTCAATTGATGTCGGAGGCATGGAACGACATCGTCTCTAGGCTATCGTAATCGATCGATAGTGGAGGGATGGAAAGACGATGACCGTGGGTAGATGTCAAAGATGTATAGTAGCGGCGGTTGTGACTTGTGACTAGGTTCCGGCAACCTAGGGTTTTTTTGAGAGGGAGGAGGGCAAATATCAGAGTTTGGAGAAATTTAGAGGTAGAAGATTGAAAATGTATAAACTTATGGTTTTCGGTATAAATTAAAGTCAAGGATCTTTTAAAAAATTAAACAAAATTTGTGTTCTTTTAGTGTATTTAGTGTGTTCCGAATAGCATGACCCTATTTATATATTTTCTTTTTCGTAATCAAACTCCATCAAAAATCATTTTTCATTCTAAAACTATACAATTTCTAATTAAAATTTAAATAAAAATCAATAAAAATTCAAGCCTTTTATTTTCTAAATTAGTTTTTATATATTTTAAATGAAAAATTGTGGAGTATTATTTTGGATGAAAAATGGGTTTATATATAGTTTTAATTATGAAAAGAAAAATGGATAAACCACATGGGTACCATAAGGAAAATAAAAATTTGACACCAAAAGGAATTGTCAAGACATAAGAGGAATTTACCTTTGATTTGGACCTATTGACATGGGTACCACAGGTGTTTAAAGGGATACTAAGAGGAATTTACCTTTATTTAACCCCCCTATTGGAATCAAAACTAGCACATTTACCCGCGCTTTGTGCGGACTTTGTTACAATTTTCGTTATATAATTTTACATGGTTTTTAAGAAGTTCAATATATATATTAAGTTTGGATATATCTTTAGTATTCTATTTTTTTTAGCATAGTATTCTCATTAACCATGCTTAAGTTTGACCAAAATAAAATTAATCATGTTTAAGTGGTAAAAATAATATAAGTTTTAAAAAATAATATGCAAATGTAAAGAAATATACAATTAAACTTTAGATCGTTACATTACTTACATAAGAAAAAAAATATTAATTAACATATTAATTAGAAATGAATGATTTTGACTATTTGATAAACCTCTCTTTTGAGATATATAATTATAAAAGTAATTCTTTTATTAAGTATTATCTTAATTAATATGTTATAGATAATATTTGTATAACTGCAAAAACAAAAATATAAACAATCTCTACATTTACCTATTTGGTAGATAAAAATCACTATATATACCTATTTAGTAGAAACAAATCTCTACATTTACCTAATTGGAAGAAGAAAAACTTTGTATTTACCTATTTTGTAGGAAGAAAAATCTCATGTCGACAAATATATATGACATGGATAGATAAATATGATGTAGATTAATAGAAAATTAAATAATATATGACGTGCATCAATTGTAGACCGACATGTAGCAAAATCTTAGGTGCGGAAATATAAGGATGACACGTGAAAAAATCATACGTGGTGCAATGTGGTGACTATAAAGCTTTTGGCTTTTATATATATACACATATTGTCCAAAAACACCCTTGTCAAGCCCTATCTACCATCCTATCACAATGTTATAAAGCGATATCTAAGTCCTCACAACAATTTACACAGTTCAGTATAAATATAATAAGTAATTTGTTGAATTTTCTTAACTAGATTTCATAAAATTTATTTATAAAATTACCTAATACATACAATTATTAAAATGAATTAAACTAAAATATAATCTTACAAATATAAAATTACTATTAGTTTAATACAAATATGATCTTTTGTAGATCCATTTGAGTTAATATCCTTAAATAATTTTTCGTGAACAAGCTATGAAATCTATAAAATCCTTATAATATTCTTAAACAAAGTTACGAGATTGATCAAATAGTATCCTTGATGGGGATCAAATAATATAATATTATCGAAAAATATTAAAATAATATTATATTAAAGATTTATTAAGATAGATGGATTTCATAAATAATCCTTTTTAATTATATATTTAAAACATTTTACATCATCTAATAAGATTTATTAGGTATAAATATTATATATTTATTTTAAGAGTTTAGACTTTGAATCATACCATTAATATTATGAGAACGAAAATATATCTTGCATAATTTATACAAAAATATCTTTATATATCATAAACTATTTTCATAAATCTTTTGTTCAAATAGATAAACTTTATAGATAAGATACTTTTCTTGTCAATACCCTAGAAAAATAATAGGTGTTACTCGTACATGTTACGAGTGTTAAACTAGTTTATTTTAGTTAATAAATCCAATTGAATAACCCATTAAACTTTTAAAAGAAGAAAACATAAAAAAAACTTCACGGAACCAAATCTTCAACCTCTAGACGCTCATAGGACATTTGATATGAGAGTACGAGCAGTCAACTATGGGGAATCAGAACCTGATACTAGTTGTTTGATACTTTATACCGCCTAAGCATGAATTTCCTATACATCTCACGAGGCTCGGATTTCAATTTCCTTATTGTTTCTTCATTGTCTTCAAGTTTGTCCTTCCTTCTTCTTTAACCTTTGTCCACCACTTTGTTCTGTTGACGTCACTCACCCTCTCTTAATTTAGCTTCTCAACCTTTTCTACCTCATTAGGTAGACATGAATGGTGGAAATTGTAAGGTTGAAATTGATTTTGTTTTTAATTTTAGAAATAATATAGTTGTAAGATTGCAGTTGAAGTATATCTATTGTAAGTGTGAAGTTGTAAGGTTGAAATTATAGGTTTGGTCGTATGAAATGGGTGAGAACTAGATATGGGTAGAGATTGGACAATGATGGCAAGCAATACTGAAAAGAAGAACATTGCTAAGACCCTAATGTTAAAAAAAACTCTTATATTTTCTCTACGTACATTTAGCATGAGGTATGAGTTTCAACCAAATACTCATTCAACCCATGCACGCCCGTTCAACCTGGTACTTGTTCTCATTCACATACCTAAGCTATACCAAATGTCCCCTTACCCCTCGTACTCTCGTACCAACTTTCTATGTCCAATACAAAAGATTTTTCTTATTTGTTCCATTCTAGAATGTTAGTACAAGCTACCATCAAGCGTGTGTTTCATCACTTTCAATAGGTGAGTTAAAACCTACCATAGTTTTTCACACTTCATTCATCTCTCATCGATGTATTGGTGTCGGATCAGTATTATTGTCATATGCTTGGGCGTTATTTGCACCACCAAACAAACTAGTAAGACTTTTGTTTTGGGCGCACTCATACATCAACACGGCATACATTTCATTTGTTTCCTCATAAGCAATCCACTGGTAATAGGTGTCTGCGAAACCACGCTTAATAAGATATGATACTTCACGTCATCTATAGGAATAAGTTTTCTATTTTTGCACCTCCTACAAGGACAACATACTTCTTGTGGTTTAAATCTAGGCTTCAACATACAAAATTCAGCAAATTTTTGAGCTCCAACAATAAACTGGTCATTTGTCAATCCTCCCGTAAGATGCACATACGTCTACTCACGCATGTTCTTATAATATTTGCAAATATATTTACATAAAAAAACTCTCATGAGAGGACTTTCCAGGCAATCATGAGGTGTAATATATAGAGTTAAGAAATTGGCAACGACATGGTAGCGGATTGGAGACCACATGGTAGCTAATTGGCGATCACGTGGTAGCTAAATGTTGTCATCTACACTTCAACTTTTATGATATATATATCATCTAGTATGCAAAAAAACAACAAAATTCTACGGTTATCAATAATAATTCATAATTTATCAATTCAAGTGTATTTAACTTTACCAAATATCATATGTACGAATTCATTTATTCATTTTGTCATCGTGTGGAAGCTAATTAGCTACTACATAGAAGTTAACTACCATCATCTATACTCAAAATTTGACTATAAATATAATCAAAATAAGTTACACGAAAGTTTCACAATTACTCACCAATCTATATAAGACATCAAGAAAAATACTTGTAATAAAAATGCACCGAAACTCTACGTTCTAGAAACTAATTAAAATATCATTTGTGCATTTGACGACCACTTGGTAGCTATATAAGCTTCAAGGTGGTAGCTAACTACAAAGGACTACTTTCAATTTCACTAATGACTAAATTTCTCATACTTATCAATAATAACCTAAAAACTATTAAATATACTTAATACGTTCAATCATATTTCTACTTAAGGTTTGCTTGATTTGGAAAAATAAAGATTTGTTGTCCTTAAGAACCTCTTCCTTATTGCTAGCTTTGTTTCTATCAACCCTTGTGAAGCCCGACACCAACTGGTATGTACGCCAGTTGATCCTCAACAATGTCAGATGTTTCCCACCAAGGTCAATTTAACCTTCCAAACCCTTAAGTGAACTTAATCCTGAATTATAAATCCTAGATTGGGATTTTTGTGCTAATTGGTTTAATTGAAGGTTAATTATATACCAAAAGGATGAATTGATGGTTAATGGGTTATTAGTTTGTGAAATTTGAACAAGGTTGGTGATGTTGGGCATTCTTGAGTATTTTTTGAAATTTGGGTATAAAAAGTACAATTATTAAAAATATGTGAATATCATACTAAAGTGAGGAACTCCTCTAATACAAGTGGAGCAATTTATGGATTTTGATGTGTATGTATATGCATCAGTTATGAGCATTTGTTCCTGTTTGGTGAAGTCTTGAAAAGTTTACACGATATGGGAAGACAAAATGTAAGGAAAGTGGTTTGGTTCGTCTTGATTTGCATGTTGTTGCTCCACTTGTATGTCTTGATAAACGTGTTGGCTTAGTTACACATCACTGAGAATTTGAGATCATACCTTTGGTAGAGTGTAATGACATGGCTACAAACATACTGCCTCAAAAATAATTAAGGTTAAATCCAAGGCTACCGAGATCAAAACTAGCATCGGAAATATGATTTGAGGTTGAATGAGTTCAGATATTTCCTAGGACTATGATTTAGGGCTAAATAGCCTAAAAAAGTAAATTTAAAGCCATATTGGAGGCCAAATAGACGCAAATAGTATGCAAGATCAGTTTTGAGGCTAATATTTGAGGTCGTTTGCGCTTGAAAAATATTCAAGGCTCGTAGCATGGTGATAGCGATATTTTAATCATCTTAGTACCAATCAAAATAAACCAAACTATCCACTTGTGTAGTAGGGAAGTAAGGGTTGATCCCATAGAGACTTGTGTACTTATGTATTGAATTGTATACTAATGATGAGTGTAGGAAAGTTTTTTTTTTTTGAAGACTATGATCTATGTAAAACTAAACTAATTAATGAATGCAAAACTAAAGATGAGTTTATAAAATATGAGATAAGTATGCTCAACTAGTTAATATCCGTTACAACCTCGATTATCGATCATTGATTATCAAAATTCTCTCTTTACCCTGACTAATATATTGCGGAATTCTAATAACCCAAATTCATGGAATTATTAATCCTATTTCAGTTCTAGTTATTAGCTAGACCGGTACTATCAACCCTTTCAATTTAACAACAACATTAAGACCCAAGCATCAATAGAAGCATGCATTCAGAGCAACCAGACATCCAAATAACACGCGATTAAATTCTCTTCTCTAATCAACTAGTCCTACCAGTTCTAAATTGATTAAAGGTTCTACTAGTTAATCCCAACTAGTAATTAGAAAGATTTAGTTGTAAATGTTAATAAATATAAATTGATTAAGTAAATGTTAATCCCAACCTAGAAGTTCAATTAGATGGTCAATCTAACAAAACCCTAAATCAAACTTTCTCGAGGAATAGAGCTACCTCGAGAAACGATGAAGATGAAAAAGAAAACAAAATCAAACAGAACAAGAGGAGGGACAAAACATTATGGACAAAACCCCAAAACAATTTCTTTAAATTAAATTTTGACTGTGTCGTGGATTCTGATGGAATGACATCTTTCGACTTTGTTATCAGGGATCCTCAAGGGATGCCTATTTCTCTGGATGGAGGCTTTCTCAGAATGTGGTCCGTCATGTTTTCCGAAGTGTTTGCTCTTCGGTAGGGGATTGTGGAGGTCATGCATCGTGGTATTTCCCTCTTGCTCATTGAAGGCGACAACCTGTAAGTTGTTCATGCCGTGTTGGGTGACTTAAGTTGGCCTTGGGAGGTGGAGATCATGAGTACAAACATTATTTATTTATGTAAAAGATATAAAAAATATTTGGATCTTGGTAAGATATTGTATCCCTTTTGATATATCACTTATCTTTTTCATTGCCTTTTTAATCTATTTAAATAAGAAGTAATTTTATAAAATCGAATTTAAAAAAAATATTAAAATGAAAACCCTTTTTCTATATAAATTATTATTTTTATCTTTGATATTAAATCTATTTATATTTATTAACATTTACTTAATCTATATTTTATCATGCTCATAATAACTTATATCTTATCTCTCATATTTAAACAATTACAATTGTTCATGTATTTAATTAATGTAATTACATGCTTTATTATCAATTTGTAAAACATATTTTGAAATTTTTGAATTTTGAAAAGATATTCTATCCTTTTTGATATATTAGTGATGTTTTTAATTGTCTTTTTAATATCTTTATGTATCAAGTAATTTAAAAATTTTCGAATATAAAAATGGAAGACCTTTTTCTAATTAAGTTATTATTTTTATCTTTGATGTTAAATCAGTTTACATTTATTATCTTTTACTTAACTTATACATTATCATGTTTATAATAACTTAGCTTTTGAAATCCGTAATAAAATTACTGTTAATTGATACATTTTATTTATTTTAATATACAAAGCCATTAGAATCATGTTAGGCCCATTTTATATTTCAAAATGTTTTACATTATATATTTATATATTTTTTAAATAAAAATTCATAGTAACTAAATATCATATTAATGAATTATAGTATTAAAATAAAAGCATAAGATCAAACCAAAAAATATCAATTAAAACATCTTATTTTATATCACATTAACTTATAATGTCTTAAAATTGTGATAATAGGGATAATGATATATATATATTAATCATTAGAGACAAATTTTAGACAATGAAAAAGTAAGTGAATTTTATTTACTAAACTATTCTATAACTAAAATATGATTATGTGCAGTCGTATAAATATGAGAAACAATAACATTTTCATATGTTGAAATTTTCATTATATGTTTCCACTCATTAATATCCTCTTTATGATTAAACAATAATTTTAAAATATGAAATGTGAGTAATAGTCTTGCATGGCACGACGTTTACCACTGGTCCGAAAAAAAGCTTGAAACAAATAACACCAAAATCCGAATTGGATTGATCCGAGATGATCCGATTCGAAGCAATTTGAAGAGAACCCAAACCGAACAAGACCCAAAGTATTACAATCCAAAAAAGACCGGAATTGAATTAGACCTGCACGCAAATAACATCCGAATCCGAATCGAACCAATCCGAACATAACACAAAATAACTGTTTGTCCCGAACGAACCCGATCCAAATGAGACCTGTTTGACAGGCGTAAGTGACCCGAACAACAATAGTTCAGGGCGGCGTGAATCACATGTGTATACTAGAACAATAGTACGTTTGTGACTTGTTTGACGAAGATGTATGATATGATCGAGGATGAATTATGAATATTTAATTGTCTATATGTGATTATGAAAAGTAGTCTTAAAATGTGATTAACGTGATCTAATTCGGTCCGGTCCGATCCGATCCAGTTTTTTCTTTTGGCTGGGACCGATCCAGTTTATAATCACAGATTTATATTTGTTCGAACCGGCGACCGGCAGAATTGGTTTGTCTTTCTTATTTGCTCGTCGAGAGAGAGAGAGAGAAAGAGAGAGCTCACAATAGCTGGAAGAAAATGGAAACAACAATATGGTTGACCATGGAAGTGTAAGCAGCGGCTTGATAGATTACAAAAAGCTGCCAGCCTGGAGTTAGCGTAAAGAAGAAACTGGGTCAATACACAAGAAAGTTCCGACTTTCCCCAGTCCCAATTTCATTCTCAGCTTCGTGGCAAAATCAAGCGAGAAGAAAAGGTGACTTCATGATGGTCTTGGGTCCTCTTCTTTCACCTTCATGGCACACCATTTGCAAAGACTTAGCCGGTGTTGCAGGTAATGATATCTGCCCATTTGTCTCATCTCTTGATTTCAGCCTCAATTTTGTTTGGACATTTGCTTCAATTAGGGATACCCGTAACCCAGAATTAGTTTTACTTAATAACTTCATTGAAAGGTGGCTTTCTGCTGGAAAAAGTCTCTGATCAATGATCATTCAGATTCCAAGAAAAGAGGGGATTTTTTTACTGTCGTGTTCATATTCTGAGGTTGACCAGTGGCTTCTTAAAATGCCTGAATTTGGATGTGATAGTAGGAGTTGTCTTGACGCCTAAGTGCTGAATAATCTAATTAATTTGCTGAAAATTGAGGATTATGCATAAATTCGGTGAGGTCTGTTGTTACAGTTTGGTGTTTCAGTTAACTCTATGCTTATTTTAATGCTCATACTGCAGGCAACATCTTTGCTCTGGGCCTGTTTGTGTCACCGATGTAAGCTCTCTTGCTATTGGGTATTTCTTTCTTTGGACAAGAATTCTTTAACGCTAACTTTCTTTTAATTGCCCTATATCCATAGACCCACATTTAGGAGAATCGTTAGGCATGGCTCGACCCAGCATTTCTCGGGGCTACCTTACATATATTCATTGCTCAATTGCTTGCTTACTGCGTGGTACGGGACGCCCATTGTGTCAAGCAATAATATTCTGGTCTTGACAGTTAATTCAGTTGGTGCAGTTTTCCAATCAATCTATACAATCTTCTTCATTGCCTACGCTGAACGAGTGAAAAAGGTTTCTTTGAGCTTATCTTCTCTTGGTTTCTTACATACCAAGTGTTTCTACTCACTGGCATTTCTTGTTATTGTCAGATGAAAATGATAGGATTGCTGATAGGGGTTCTTTTCCTGTTTGGCCTCGTTGTATCTATAAGCCTGATATTATTTCAATCAGAAGCACGAAGGATGTTTGTTGGATTTCTGAGCTGTGCCGCACTTGTATCAATGTGTGCTTCTCCATTATTTATAATCGTAAGCTCATCTTCTCTTCCAAAGTTCTTCCGGTACTTGTAGCTCATTATTGAAATTAAAACATTTAGCTAGGTTCCTGATCTGGCTTGTTGTAACATTTTCAGAATCTGGTCATCACAACAAAAAGTGTGGAGTACATGCCGTTTTACCTCTCCATGTCAACCTTTTTAATGAGTACATCATTTTGTGTGTATGGAGCCCTTAACAATGATCCTTTTGTTTATGTAAGTCATCTTGTGTTCATTGGGCTATTGCTTACATAGATGAACAAAAAAAAAAGATTGAGTGATTACATAATTTTCTTGAATTTCAGGTTCCAAACGGCATTGGAGCTGTTCTAGGGTCTGTGCAATTGGTGTTGTATGCTTACTACCGTAATAGACCGAATGAAGACCACACAGAACCATTTATTGTTACATATTCATGATATTCCTTGCTGGTGAACCCGAGATCATCATGCCTATATCATTCTTTCCCCACTACAGTCATTCTTTCCTTGTCTTTAGCCTTCTGCTCTATCATGTTAGATTACACTTTGTAGAGTACACCAGTGCTTAGAACTTCTTTTGATGTATTTTTTTTCTGTGATTACCTTTGGGAGTGTGATTTCTTTGTTTCTCCTTGGGGTGTGCTCGGTAAAAGACAGGCTTACATTATTAGCACAGCTTATCAAGCACAAATGCACCCTTTTATCTCATTTTCTCTTGCAAAGTTTCTCTGGTACATGTAGCTCATTACTGGAATAGTATGATTAGCTATGTTCCTGATCTGCTATTAGAAATTGGCCATCAAAATGAAATGTGTGGACTACATGCTGTTTTATCTGTCTGTCAACCTTTTTAATGAGAACACCATTTAGTGTGAATGCTTATTACCATAATAGACCAGATGGAGAGTGCACAGAACCACTAATTGTTACATGCTCATGATATTTCAGCCGCCTCTTACTGATGGACAAGAGAGTGTTCAGCTGAGACTTTGAGAAAGAATGATGAAAACAGAGGACAAATCCCCCTTCTCTTTGATTACTGGAAATGGAAATTACAGGATAATCTCTTCAATGGGAACAAGCTCCCAAAGAAGCCCAAGGCAGCAGCCCGAATTACTCTCTAATTTGGTGGATGATTCTCCACTTAGGGTTAGCTAGCTATTTATACTACTGACAACTCCTCAATCCCAATACCCATTTGCTGAAATATTCTAACGGCCTTCTTGACACCTCACCCCCACACAAAAGGTCTAGAATACCCCCCAATCTGTAACAACCTTTAGGTGTTGTTTGGCTTGACGCCCTTCCTCCTGGTGTAAACAATAAAGCCTCCCACCTTCTTAACAATTCTACCCCCATCAGAGCAAACCTTGTCCACAAGGTTTGAGCCAGAAAACTGCTTCTTAAAATCACCACAAGTCAGCCAAGAAGCTTCCTCTTTCGGTTTGTTCACCCATTTGATTAGCACTTTGTGGCAATCCTTTGTAGAGTTGGGCTGCTGCTGCACTTCCAGTATATCCTCCGGCACAAACTCTTCCTCCTCCATAACCAAGTCAGGTGGTAAAGCCCCAGCTGCTTGATGGTTCCCCACCACTTTCTTCAATAGAGAAACGTGGAAAACTGGATGAATTCGTGAAGATTCCGGGAGCTTCAATTCATACGCCACAGCCCCTATCTTCCGTAGTATTTGAAAGGGCCCAAAATACTTGCTTGCTAGCTTTTGATTCACCCGGTTCTGGACTGAGTTTTGTCTATGTGGCCTGAGCTTTAAAAACACCAGCTCGCCTTTTTTAAATTCCACTTCCCTCCTTCTCTTGTTGGCTGCCACTACCATCCTTTTTTGTGCACGATCCAGGTTGTATTTCAGCTGGCGAAGAGTCTCATCTCTGTTCCAGAACTCCTCAGCCACTGCAGCGACAATGAATTCCCCCGGAAGATGCTGCTGTATCGTGGGTGGAAACCTGCCATACAACCCCTCAAATGGGGTTTTCCCTGCTGACCCCTGAAAATTGGTATTATACCAATATTCCGCCCAATTAATCCATTTTGCCCATTGCTTAGGTTGCTCAGAAGAGTAGCAACGAAGGTAAGTTTCCAAGCATCGGTTTAAAACCTCAGTCTGACCATCCGTTTCTGGATGATAAGCACTACTCATCCTCAATTTGGTTCCATTCTTCTCAAAAAGTTCCCGCCAAAAGCTACTTAAGAAGATCGGATCCCGATCACTCACGATTGATCTTGGAACCCCGTGCAACTTCACTACTTCCTTCACAAATAATTCAGCTACTGTCTTGGCTGAGTAGGGGTGTTTCAAGAGAAGAAAATGACCATACTTTGTTAATCGGTCAACCACGACCATAATGCAATCAAAACCCTGAGACTTGGGTAATTCCCCGATGAAATCCATCGACACATCCTCCCAAACCTGCTGCGGAATAGGCAGGGGCTGCAGCAACCCTCCCGGCGACAACGCCTCATACTTATTCTTCTGACAGATTAAACAGCTGGCAACAAATTCTTGTACAGTTTTGAACATTCGTGGCCAGTAGACATTGGCAACTAATCTCTTGTAAGTTCTCATAGCACCGGAATGGCCCCCAACCGGTGTGGCATGAAATTCCTCCAGAAGCTTGGGAATCCATGGAGAAGATTCAGGGATGCAAATTCGCCCTTTATAGAACAACTTTCCCCCTAGCAGCTTGTAGGGCTGTTTCATAATTTCTCCCTTCTCCAACTTGGTCTTGATTTCCTGTAATTTCGGATCAGCTTCTACCTCCTTCTGTATCTCTGCCCAACAGGCCAAATAAGGGGCTGAAATGGCCCCAAAGTTCAGCTCTTCCTCCTTTCTAGAGAGGGCATCAGCTGCTTTGTTGGAAACCCCCGTCTTGTACTCGATCTCCATATCATAGCCAATCAATTTGGCCACCCAATTCTGCTGCGCAGGCGAGGTTATGGGCTGATTCAAGAGATGCTTCAAGCTGCGATGGTCGGTTCTGACTATAAACCGGCTACCCAAGAGGTAAGGTCTCCAATGTTGCACGGCTAACACAAGAGCCATGAGCTCCTTCTCATATGCTGACCTAGAGAGCACTCTTCCCGACAATCCTTTGTTAAAGTACGCCAACGGCTTCCCCTCTTGCATCAACACCGCACCCACTCCAGCCCCGGAAGCATCACATTCTACAACGAATGCCTTTGAAAAATCCGGTAAGGCCAACACTGGAGCTGAAGTCATAGCCAGTTGCAGCTGTTCAAAAGCCATCTGAGCATCGCTCCCCCAGTTGAAGGTCCTGGAATTTTCTTTTTTCAGCAGCTCGGTCAAAGGCCTAGCTATCTTCCCATAATCACGTATGAATTTTTGATAATAGCCGGTCAAACCCAAAAATCCCCGTACTCCCTTGACTGATCTGGGCACTGGCCAGGATAACACCGCTGTAATCTTACTCGGATCCATAGAAACCCCCTCAGCTGACAGAATGTGACCCAAGTATTCTACCGTAGCTTGGCCAAAGGTGCACTTCTTCTTGTTGGCGAAGAACGAATTCTGACTCAGTATTTCAAATACCACCCTTAGGTCCCTTAGATGTTCTTCCCAGCTGGCACTATAAATGAGGATATCGTCGAAGAAGACAAGTACGAACTTCCTCAAGAATCGCCTAAATAAATCATTCATGGTAGCTTGAAAAGTTGCCGGCGCATTGGTTAAGCCGAAAGGCATTACCAAGAATTCATAGTGGCCGGTATGGGTTCTGAAAGCCGTTTTATGCACATCACTTGCAGCTACACGGATCTGATGGTACCCGGATCTCAAGTCGATTTTCGAAAACACCCTCGCCTTACCCAATTCATCCAACATCTCCTGGATCACCGGAATCGGATACTTGTCCGGAATGGTTGCTTTATTAAGGGCTCTATAATCCACACAAAATCTCCAACTCCCATCCTTCTTCTTGACGAGTAAGACCGGGCTTGAAAAAGGGCTTTGGCTGGGCTGTATAATCCCTGTTTTTAGCATCTCTGCCACTAATTTTTCAATCTCATCCTTTTGGTGAAATCCATATCTGTAGGGCTTCACGTTGACAGCCCCACTCCCTTCTTTCAAGGTGATTTTGTGGTCGACGGAACGGGCTGGAGGTAACCCCTGCACCTCCTCAAACACTCCCTCGAACTCGGTTAACAGCCCCACCATATCTTCCGGTTGCCTAGTCTCAGCCTCAGCTCTACTACAATTGAGATCATCTTGTTCAACCTCCCAAACGAGGGCTTCGTATTCCACCCCCGAAAGTTTGTGTAGAGAATTCATGGTTACTACAGTGAAGGCTAAGGTGGGATCCCCCTGAATAGTGACATGCTTCCCATTGACATCATCAAACTCAACGGTCATTTCTTCCCAATCCACCAACGTTTTCTTCATCGACAACAGCCACGAGAACCCCAAGATGACATCAATACCACCCAAATCAAACGGATAACAATCAATCTCCATTCTACAGGACCCAAAATGGAGAGGTAGCTTCCTGCAGATTCCGCTTGTTTCAACTCGACTGCCGTTGCCGAGCCTAACCCCGAACAACACCGTCTGCTCAACCGGCAATTCTTCAATCTCTACTATTCTGGAATTTACAAAACAGTGGCTGGCTCCACTGTCAACTAGGGCCACAATTTTCCTCTCACCCAGCTTGGCGCGAATCTTGAGCGCCCTCTTCACCACACCGCTTCCCATGGCGTGTAACGGAAGTTCGAGCCATTGGAGCTCCGATTCTCCTTTTCCCGCAACCACTGGTGGCTCGATTTCGCCGATCTGAACCAATTCCAACTCCGTTTCATCCGCTGCAATTTCCTCTTCCTCGACTTCAACCAGCTTGTATACCTTCTCTGCACAGCGATGGGTCGGAGAGTAAGGTTGCCGACACTTATAGCATAGGCCACGAGCCTTCAAATCATTATACTCGGAGTTAGATAAGGTCCTGGTAAACCTCGTTCTCGCCGGCGATGTTGGAGACGGTGCGTTATTTCCACTTGATCTAAATGGCTCTTGTTTCTCCTTTGGACTCCTTCCCGTAAATGTTCCAGATGTTGGGCCTATCCAAGGCTTTTGGGCCCAATTTTTATAAACCGGCCCGATCTGCGAGTTTCCCTTTCTCCAAACCCCTTTGTTCGTTCCTTGCTCAAACTCGAGCTTCTTCTCAACCCGACGAGCTCCATCCATGGCGGCCATCAACTCGACCGCTTCGAACGATTGCAAGTTGACTCGGATCTCCGGCCGAAGATCAGCGAGAAAGTACCCTAGCAATTGGGCGTTTCCGATTCCGTCGGTGTGGGATGCACAAGCGACCAACTCGTGGACGAACTCATCCACGGTTCTCGTCTGTTTCAGCGAGCTCAGCTGCTCGAATCGGTTCGAGGTATCAATCCCCATGAACCTCTTCATCAACTCCGATTTGAGGTCCTCCCATGAGAAATACGGCCGTTGTTGTCGGACCCACCGTATCCAATTGAGAGCGGCGCCGTTCAAACTCACCATGGCCATCGTCACACGATCGACCGGACGAGTCATCTGGATTGAAAAATACTGCTCCGCCTTAGAGATCCAGGTAAGAACATCCTCCCCATCGAAGTCGGGAAACTCCACCTTCTTCACCATCAGTGGGTAGGGCTATGCCTCCTGGCGGCGATTCTCGGACGATGATCGGAGAAAACCCGTAGGGTCGAAGTTTGATCCCGGAGATTTGGTATTTGACCCACCAACTCCCCCGTCTGTGGGCTGCTTCCCCTGCGATGATGACATCCGGTTTGAGTTGGCCTCCATCATCTGGATGGCTTGCATCATCCGCTCGCTCATCGTTGCCATCGTGACTTCCAGGCTCATCAACCGCTGGCTCGAGTCTCTACCTCCCTCGATCAGACTCGCCTGGCTTTTCTGCACCTCTTCCAACCCCTTCTGCATCTGTGTAACATGGGTTTCGATCACACTCACTCTCGAATCCATCTCCCCAGCCCTTGTCATGGCTGGAAGAAATCTCTCAATGAAAGCACCACTTGATGGACAAGAGAGTGTTCAGCTGAGACTTTGAGAAAGAATGATGAAAACAGAGGACAAATCCCCCTTCTCTTTGATTACTGGAAATGGAAATTACAGGATAATCTCTTCAATGGGAACAAGCTCCCAAAGAAGCCCAAGGCAGCAGCCCGAATTACTCTCTAATTTGGTGGATGATTCTCCACTTAGGGTTAGCTAGCTATTTATACTACTGACAACTCCTCAATCCCAATACCCATCTGCTGAAATATTCTAACGGCCTTCTTGACACCTCACCCCCACACAAAAGGTCTAGAATACCCCCCAATCTGTAACAACCTTTAGGTGTTGTTTGGCTTGACGCCCTTCCTCCTGGTGTAAACAATAAAGCCTCCCACCTTCTTAACACTTACCAGGCGCAAACGCACCCTTGTGTGTGTAAGCTGCAAGTGATATAAACTGTGGTTGACATGCATGCATAATAAGAACTTCATTTGGACTCTTCTTCGATATCCTTACTGGTGTATGCTTTGTTTGATATCTTGGGATTTCACACTTGCTGTTGATGTAGTTGATTTAATCACTAAAAGCCATGTCAATTATACACATATATATTGTCTGCAAGATCAGCCACATTTTGCCTTGATGCTCCATGGTTAACAAATTGCTTTTAAGTTGCTATATGACTTGCTGTCATTTCAGGCAAGAAGATCATACAAAGGTGAAATTTTGGTAGATCAGTACAACACTACAACCTCTTGGTTCTTTTTCTGGAAAGTGGTTGCTGGGGATCTAGGATCTGTGTGCAATAAACATGCAACTTCTAAGCTCTTAAGTATTGTAGGCCAAGATTTAGCTAATCTATTAAGACCACAGCACAATTTTATAAGATCAGATGCAAAAAGGAGATACACTGGTTTAACTACAGAGCACAGCACAATTTTATAAGATCCTGCCTGCTTTCTTGTGTTTGTTGAATCTGCTCATCACAAGTACGTACCGTGACAAATAACTGAGGGTAAGGTGACTCACTGAACTAGCGGATGCCCATTCTCATCATACAAGATAAGCCCACTAAACCTGGGAAGCTCACACTTCTCTCCCATGAGTATCGGCCTCTGCCACACGGACGGCCTACGACCCTCTCGCCTCCACCTGCCAGCTGTCCTCGTCCACCACCACCTCCGCCCCTCAACAGCCACCCGGGGGTCGTTCTCCTTCCATCTTCTCGCCTCGCTCCACATCACTGACTCCGATAAAACGTCCTTCACCAGAAGCCGAACCCGATCGCAGCTCGACCGAGATTCAGAACCCATATCATCCTCATTTTTCAAAACCTCGGCCACAACCCGGTTCCTCCTCTTCCGACCCACTTGGAAAATGGCGAGGCAGAGGCCGATCACCAGAATAACGCTGCAGACGAGCAATGTAGCTGCCGTCGGAGTCGATATCTTGACTTTATCTTCCAAGCTCCACAACGTATCCATTGCGGATCATAAGGCTGTATTGGTTGTTTGCCCAAAGAGTAAAATTGGGGAAGGTGGGAAGAGGATCATGTCATCATTTTGCCGTTTTGGGATACTCTAGCTAGTTGCATTTGTTGGTGCATGGGGGGTGTAAATATGGTTGCATGATCGAGGGTGTGAAAGAAATAGAGCTGTTGGGGTGAGCCCGTGACTCCGCCGCTTATTGGCCCTTGGGCTTTACGGTCCAAGCCGTCGCCGATCAATTGATGCATGTGTATCACCTCTAGTTTCACACTTTCACGGGAAATGTGTTGTGCATTTATTATGCAGCAGAAGAAATTCATCGGCGTAAGTTTAAGTGGGAATCTTTTGCTGCCCAAAGTGAGAAGATATGTACTACTTACTTGTTTGGCATTGTAGCATTACAAAATACATAGGCGAATCTTTTTATAGCGCATTGCCAATGTTCCTTAAAAATAATAGATAATTTTACACGGTCCATAGAAATACATTGGACTTATTCAGGTAGTCCAGTAAAAAACAATGGACAACTTTACATTTTTAATACATTTATTAACATATGTGCATTATCCATCAGTTTTTACGGTCCGGATCCTCTGTCCCCATAGTGTGTCCCCTCTATATGTCCCAACATTTTCATTGGGCCACCTGGGGAAAAAAATCCAAATTAGCCTCTTTTTTCTTTCTTTTCATTTAACAAATTTAAACCTAATTAAACTAAAATCTCAACCCCCTTTTTTTTCTCAGTACAAATAACTTGTACATACATTCTGGAAGAACTCACACAAGGCTTTCAAATAAATTATACTAGTTTAACTCCCGTACCATGTACGGGTAATGTGATTATAAATCAAATTTTTTTTAATCATATTATAAATCTCATTTAATATAGATATGTAATGTCAATAACCATGTTAAAATTATAGGATCATATATATTAGTGTTTTTTTACCAATAGTAAATCAACTCATAATATACATAAGTTGGATTTGTTTAAAAATTACTTTATGATAAATATCACATTTTATTAAATAATAATATTTATGGGAAGATTATAACTAATTCTTGGTAAGTGATAATTTATAATTTTCGGGATAATTCATAATTTTTACGGGATAAGATTATATGAGATTTTAACTACCTAATTTGTACAAAGGAGGGCCCGATCGGGACTAATTATTTAATTATTGAAATGACACGTGGCGCAAATTTTTGTGAATACATTGTCTCCGCTTTATACTATAGGTAGTATAGATATGCTTGCAACTCATGGACATGTAAAAAATTATGTCAATGGAAAGTATCTATGTACAAAGTATCATCAAAGGCCCCAAATTTTTGAGCATTGCATACCCAGCGCACAGACATAGTTACTCTTAAGAGCTTTATGGTGCTCAAAATCCACATACCAAAGATGGTAGACAACTTAACTAACAGATGAAAAAAACGTAGGAAGAAAACATACCAATTTCTGAACCAAAGCCTTAAACTCCTCCTTGCAAATAGGCAGCCCAATCTCTCTCTTCAAGTGTTATTCTTGTCTGTGACAATTCATCAAACACCTTGTGTGCAACATTCAATAGACCGGATTATAGTCACCTACCAAGAGGGAAAAACCCCAGCAGAAAGAGCATAGAATACCATATCAAACATCCAATTCAAATCCAAGAGAAAGAGAGGAAAATCCATGGTTGGGTTTGTAATTGCGGTGCCATTGTCATGCCAAGCCAAAAAAAATTTAACATCTTCTCGTCGTGTACAGTGCAAAAAAACGGGTTGAGTATTTTGTTTAACTATGGCACGACTATGTCATGACTATATTTCAAATATTAAAATTTTAGAAATTTCATATTGATTTTAGCATAATGAAAAAATTAATGTATGAACATGTTTTTTTTTTCTAAAAAGTGTGACATTATGATTAAGATCGGTATAATTAAAATAATAGTAAAGGTATAAAGTTTATATTTGGTTACAAATTACATAACCTGATTATCAACTAAAA
Source organism: Polygonum aviculare (assembly GCA_934048045.1). Lineage (NCBI taxonomy): Eukaryota > Viridiplantae > Streptophyta > Magnoliopsida > Caryophyllales > Polygonaceae > Polygonum > Polygonum aviculare. The sequence continues at coordinate 18,561,990 of OW204025.1, read as the reverse complement.
CTTGTATAGAAAATGAGTATTTTTACGTACATCAAGAACTTGATAATATGATGTATTTTCTTATATATGCTTGGAACTTTGATCAAATTATTCAATTATTTTTATTATAAAATATTATATCACATGTTCATATAATCTTATAAACATATATGTAAAATAGTGAATAAGTGCCTTTTTTATAAAATAGATTCCTTTTTTTATATAAAATTCTAAGTTTTTACATATTTTTAAAGGAAATGAAGATAAAGGTATTTATATAGAAAAATTAATTGATATATAAAAATAGGAAATTTGAAAGGATAAATAGGAAACAGATAGATAGTTAGAGAGAATAAAATATTCTATATAATAAACTTGATTTATAAATATATTTTTAACAAAAACAGATAACGTGAAATTTATCAAGAAATGGTAAAATAATATGAATAAAAGGTAGCTATCCGATCATGTCGTATCATGCTCAAGTGCTCAACTATAACTTGATTTTTTTATTTTATTAGATTTATTATAAATTGGATATTGATATAAAAATCTATAAATAAAAATATAACATAATTTGGTATAAATATATTTTTTTATCAAATGATACAGTGTACAATTTTTATTTAATTACAAAGCAATTCAATAAACAACCTTTACTTATATTTTCATCTGTTAAGATTTGTCTGTTATGATTATCAATTTTGATCATATAAGTAATAAGATAAAAAGCATATATCTATCTAGGGCTTGGATTAAAATTATTTATGAGTGAAAAGATAAAATGTATCATAAATCTTAATCATGATATTAGGTACGATAGACAAGGTTGTCAAGATCGGGATCCTTGGATCGGATCGGAAGGGGGTAGCAGGATCGGATCGTAGAATCGGATCGTTAGGATCGTAAGATCCTAGATTATAACTAAAAAATATACGACAAACTAATATATTGTATATTTTCTTATATATAAACTCTGAAATTTTATAAACATAATTAATTTGATGAGTAAAAATATTATAAGATGAATCGGGTTAATAATTTAATGGAAAAGAGACATAAACTTTGAGTTTAGTAATAATACTAGCAGATGACCCGTACCTTGTACGGGGTTTTACTTATTTATTGCTTTGTGTATGAACTTACTATAACAATTACGAATATTATCATAAGTATACTTTGTAATAAAACGAAGCTTATTTTTTGGATTATAAAATGACATAATTCTTATATATCATCTTAAATATACAAATAAATTATATATATTTAATTTTTATACATACATAAACATATATTTAAATAATTGTGGAAGAATGATATTATAAGATGCATTATTATATTTTATTAAAAACTAATACAAATCTTTTGGCCTTTAAATTAAATTACATAAACTAACTTATATAATAAAATAAATACGTTTAAATAAAATTCGAATTAATATGTTATATATTAAATATATAGATAATATTTAATAAGTTAAATAGAAAACCAAATTATCTCATATATATGTTATTGCTTTCTGAAAAATAATTAAAGAATAAATATATAAATATGTAATGAAAATGTGAATGAATTCTTATCTTAATTAAGAAATCTATCTTTTTTTTCTAAAGTGTAATCAATATGCAATATTAGCAATATATATGTTAAATATAACATCTACTTTTTTACTGATAATTTAATATGATATGATAGTAAAAAGGTATTTAATTTATTATTTTAATAGATTGAGTATTTGTCTTAAATATAGTGGTAGAATTTGGTGATTTTAAAAAATAACATAATAAAATTATGAAAAATAATATAAAAATAATAAGACATTTAATTAAAAGCGTAAAATATTACAATTATGATTCATAGATGGTGAATAAAAAATAGTTTTTTAAATAAAAGGTTTATGATATATCTATGTTTTAATTAAATGTGTATAATGATAAGATTGAGATTTATATATGTGGATAGAATTATTAATTAACCAACACAAATTCTAATATAGAATTAACATTATAATTAAGTATCTATAAGATTTAATAAAATAGATTTTGACAAACAGGGGTAAAATAATTAATTGATTAGCAAAAAATACGTAAAAATAATACAAATATGTAATTGACTGTGTAGAAATTCTAACCTCTTCATCTATAAAAATTAGCTCTTTCGACGATATTTCATTATTAGTATTAACAACGTTCCACATCTGACGACCAAAAATTGTATATTTTTTGTTCCTTTAATCGGTAACCTCATGAAATGAGTGAATCTCCATAGTAGCCAATAACAACAACAATTGGGACCAATAGTATAGAGAAACGTAAATTAATTGAAGAAGAATGAGTGGATGAGAGATGTATTTATAGGAAAGAAGTTCTAGATGAGTAAGAATTAGGAGAATATTTAATAAAAGATAAAATTCTCATGCAAATTGTACCCGTACATAAAGATATACCTTTGATCCTCCATGTACTTACATGTTTAATATGGTACGTACAAAAACCTACATTATTAATATGTACGTACATTATTAAGATATATATCTTAGCATTAATTATATATATTGTGACAAAAACCTACTGCTTAATAGATAATTTTGGAGGGGTTACGTACATGTTTTTTTGGGGGGGGGTTAATGTATTTTTTACATAATTTTTTCAGTTTAATAGATAACAAAAGATAAACTTTTTAAGTAGAGAGTAGAAAGATAAATTTTTCAATTTAATAGATGACAAAAGATTATTTTTTGGAAAAGATAAAAATTGTACATGTTAATTGTAAATTTCCCAATTTAATAGATGACAAAAGAATTTAAATAAAATATATTAATTTAATAAAAGGGGTGATGTGGCGCAATATGGTGGCGGAATTTGCTTCCGCTTTAGTATATAGTAATAGATATAAATATAATAGTGATTGTTTCGGATCGTAAGAATCGCTTGTAGGATCGTTAGAATCGTTGAAGAATCGTTAGAGTCGTGTGTAAAATCAAAATCCAATTAGAATTTTATGCTAAATAATTTAAGATCCTAGTTTAATAAGATCCTACTTAGGATCGTGGATCGATTTATGACTTTTGGGTCGTAGAATCGTTAGAATCGTAGGATCGAGTCGGGATTCTGATAACTCTGCTTTCATCCTTGATTTTTTTTTCATCGTCTTTCAACACCCTATATTTTGTTTCGTTAAAACTTTTTGTTAAGGTAAGTTCTATATTATCGAACTCATGTAATATTTTATAATCCTTCTATTTAATTTATACTACTATAGTATACAGTGAAGCCACTGGTTTTACAAAATAAATTACCACGTGTCATTTCTATTTAATAATTATGATATTTTTACTCAAAACAAAAAATCAAGATAAAATCGAAAAAGTAAAATATAATTCTAGAATTATTTTTTAACAAATATTATAAATATTTGAAATATAATTTGGATTTTCTATAATTTTTAACTATAATTTTTTTATAATAAAAAATCTAGACTATGTCTATATGTATAGGATTTTTTATCTAATTTAATAAAAGATGATCTTTCCATTTAAAAAAAAAGTTAAGATAAAATCGGAAAGTAATTTCTAATCTATAAACCTGAAATTATTTTTTAACAAATATAATATATTTTGAAATACAATTCAGATATTTTTTAATAAATAATTTAGACTATATCTATGTATATTTTTTTCTATCTAAGAATCTATATTTATAGTAATTAATATAATCGTTTAAATTAAGGTATGTAAATTCCAAATCATGTAAAATATTTTACCTTAGAAAATAAAATTTACTAGTTGAAATCAATGTATTTATTTTGATAGTTTAGACTTTAAATCATATACATAAATTTTTTATAATATTTCATAAATTATTTTAACTAAATCTTTGTTCAAATAAGTGAACTTTATAGATATAATAGTTTTTTTTACCAATGTGCCTATCAAATTTATTACAGTTGTTCGTACATGGTCGAGCTTTAAACTAGTTTTGAATTTGAAAGTTAAGGTTTTTGACTTTTTTTACACTTATTTTGGAAAAACAAAACTTTTTTTTTGATATTAATGTACTAAAAAAAATCTATACTACTATAGTATAAAGCATAATCAATGTTTTCACAAAACAATTTGTCACATGTCATTTCTATACCAAAATAATCCATTGAGCCCTCCTTTAAATGATAAGCTGCAATCTTCTAAATAATATTATTATTTCATAAAATATGATCTTTTCACTAAAACAAAAAATCATGATAAAATTGGAAATTATTAGAGGGTGAGATCGTTGAAGACGATGTGTTCCTCGAAGCTGAGATGGGTGAAGGGAATGTGATTGATAAAGAAGCAGACGAAGGAATAGAGTTTGATGTGAACAAGGAAGATTCCGAAGAAACGAAGACAGATCGCTCTATTGTAGATATAATATTTTTTTACCAATATACTTAATAAATTTATTACAGTTGCTCGTACATGGTACAGGGGTTAAACTAGTTATTGTTGTAAAGTGCTTTTAAAGAAGACGACATTGTATAAACTTCTCTTGATTAAAGTATGGTAACATATAAGGCCCATATTTACGACATCTTAATTTGAATAAAATTTTTATATAAATGATACATATTAAATTCGTTTTGTTAATTTTGTATCCTAAGTCCTAATTTAGAAACTAAGGGGTCGTTTGGCTGCTATCAACGGAATCGTAAACGGATTAGAAATGAATCTAGTCAAATTATGTATCATGATACGTTAATTTAATAAAATATCCTTATTTAAAACTATAAAATTTGTGTATCTAGACAAGGTGAATGGAATGAATGAAGTGGATTTGTTACCCCACCTTTAGATTAGGAAAACAAATAGAGTATTACAAGGAGCCTTATGATAGTTTTTGTATGAAAATGAAGGTACTCATCCTTTGTAACTTATGTATCATGATGCTAGACTAGGTTCATTTCTATCCTGTTTACGTTTCCGTTGGATACCAAATGGGTCCAAAAACTCTATTTAGGGAAACATAAACCTTGTCACAAAAAGGCTTTAAAAATTTTGGGTTGAACTCTTATCTTATACCCTTAAAAATTAAGACAAAAAACCGTATTAAATTAAATGAAAATTCATTATATATGCCATTTTATCTAGTAACATATCACACTGTTTTTGATCTTCTACATTTTACTTGATAAATTAAATTTTAAGACATTTTTATGATTTAAAGAAATTTTTTAATATTCTAAGACATGATCCTATAGTGTTGGAGTATGATACCTTATAAAAATGGCTAGAGCTCATGTGGATCGTGTTTGTAATGTTGTGAGTCTGTGACTGACAAAATTGCAAAGCTAAGCCATAGTCTTCCACTTTATGTCATTTGAAACTTTCCAAAACTCTTAGTTTTCATCTGAAAGAATGCGCTATGACGCATTCTTTAATATAAGAGTACTCTAATTCTCACCTAATCAAAAAAGAAACGAAAAGGCTAGAGCTCTTTTCAAGCGTTTGATCAATGTCAATAATAGTGTGTGGAGATGTGTGTGTTCATATGTTATACTTTTGCCAATTTGATTTTGTTTATTTAATTTTTTAATGTCGATTTATTCGATTATCAATTATATTGGGCTCTCGCCTTATAACCCTACCCCTCTCTCACCTCTCTCCCACTCTCTAGACTTAGAGTTAGCTTGTATAAGTTTTTCAATTTTGTAAGGGTCTTTTTTTTGGTTGCACCCCTAAAACTTTCTATAACACATGCTATAAATTTTACGTCTTTCAAAATTACAACATTGTCATCTTCATTTTCACTTCTTCCCTCTCTCTCCCTCCTCTCTTCCTCACTCCATCTCCTTCAAGTTTTTTATGTTTTACCTAATACTAGGGCTTAGTTTACATTGGTTTTTGTAAATGATTCAAATTTGTTAAAAAAAGTGGATTTTAATTTCAATATGAAGCAATTTAAAAGTGAAAATTAATTGTTTTGTTAATAAAATATATTAACTATGATGATCTTAAACTCGACCGTAAATTTACTCAGTATAAGAATTCTGATTAATGGACAAACCATACTTGTCCATCAAAATCTCATGGAGAATAATAATTTTTCCATTCATTTAATGTAGACAATCTTATATTTTTCCATTAAAAATGGCGGTCCGGATCCTCTGTCTCCAGTTTTGTGTCCCCTCCATATGTCTCAACATTTTTATTGGACCACCTTTCCACCTCAGCCTCTTTTTTTTCTTTTTATTTAACAAATTTAACCATAATCATCAATATCTATACTATATATTAAAGCCGGAGAATTTCGAGCCTCCACGTTAATTATGCCCCCACTTCATATATTTATTTTAATGTTTTATTAATCAATTCAAATAGATATTAGCAATTTTATATCTTTAATTTTCCTATTAAATTTCTTATTATCAAATTACGTGTAAGATACTTTCAAATTTTCAAAATTTGATAACCAATTCTATCCTTTTAAATCTGTAACTTATCTTAACTTTCAAAATCCTTTTTTTTTAACGAAAAGTATAATAGAATCAAATTTTGATAATCTATACTATCCTATTTCCTTTTCCCAATAAACTTTCCATTCATCTACGTATGTTCAATGTGTTTTTGGAAAAATCAATCTTATAGTATATGGATCTTATCTTCACCGTCAACATCAACCGATCTGACAAAAAAAAAAAAAATCAACCGATCATTAATATATCTATCTATCTTCTATACTATATATTAAAGTCGAGACTTTTCGAACTTCCACGTTAATTCTGACTTCACCTCATATTAAATTAGTATAAATCAATTATATTTTATCAATTATATATCATTATAAATTTTACAGCTAGAGAAATTTCACATGTCTTTATCTAAGTATCGTATATTAATATATCATAATAGTATATATATCAATAATCTATCAAAATAATCAAAATATATCTATCTATCTATCTACTACTATATACTAAAGCGGAAGCAAATTCTGTCACCATATTGCGCCACATCATCCCCTTATTGGAAAAATTATCTTATAAAATCTTAGTATTATCATTGATATATAATTTTAATCTTATACATATTTATTTAAAATATTAGCTTCATATTTACTTCATAAATGGATTTATCCTAATAATTTTATTTAAAAAAATCTTTTTTCACCCATTTATATAAATAGTATATTAATAATAATTAATTTTTCGTAATTTTGTTCTATGGTATTCTAAAAACTAAGAACAGTAGCAGATTTTGCCAATATATTTATGCCAAATCTTTTTTTATTAAAATAATATATTAATTTTCTATCTATAATATATAATTTAAATCCAATAAAAATATTAGATAATATAATTACCTTACATATATCTGTAACATTATATTCCGATTATTTTAGAGAAACGATAGATTTCTCATTAAAATATTGATTCATTAATATTTTATTTGTTATTTATACAATTATTAATCAATTAATTTTTTGCAACATAATAACATGTATAAAAGATAAGTTTATTTTCTTTTTTATCTTATGAATTATTCTCTATATGTTTAAATATAATGGCATTTTAATCCGAATTTTTAATTTAAATTATTGATGAATTTATATAAGTCAATTCCTCATTTTTTTTATCAATGTTTATGTACGTGTAAAAAAAGTTAATATATAAATAAAAAATTCTATATAAATATTTGATGATACATTGATCCATATTTATTTAAAATATTAGTTATCTCATGAAAGAGTTGAACGAAAAAGACGCTTTTTACTAAATTCATATCTTAACTTTCCCTAGTTTACAATATCTTTACAAAAATGATGCTCTTTACTAGACATCAAGGAGTAATATATCTTTACAAAAAAGATGTTCAGTATAAAAGAAAAGGTAAATAAGGAGACTTTCCAAGACATTGTGGGGAAAGCATAAACTCAGTTAGCAAAATGGAAGGCTAATTCCCTTTCTCCAGAAGGAAAGACTACATTAATCTGATCTAAATTAATTGGTCACAAAACCGAACCGATCTTCATTATGCAAAGTTTTTTGCTTCCACAAAGCATTCATGATGAAATTGATAAGACGAGTAGAGCATTTTTTGGAATAAAAATCAATAGTACAAATCCTTGGTGTTATGGGATAGAATCAATAAGCCAAAATAACACGACAAATTGGGAATTAGAAAGTTTGAATATTTGAATAAAGCATCACAAATGAAACTCATATGGAAAATCGTCATGGAGCCAAACAACATTTGGGTCCAAGTTATCACTCAGAAGTATCTAAGGAACCACTATCACTGAGAAGTATCTAAGGAACCACAACTTCAATGCCTACACAAGAAAATCAAACACATCATGGCAATGAAAACGCCTACTAAGCGTAACAGTATGTTTGGTTGGTGGGTTTTGATGAGAAATTTAAGATGGGAAATGGTGGGGAATAATTTTCTCTTGTTTGAGTGAGTTTTGAGATGGGATTGGGTGGGATTTCACAAGAAAATTTGGAAAAAAATGAGGGGAAAATGAATCTTACCAAATTGGTGGGACTCGGTGAGAAAATGAAATGCTCCATCTCAAACGAAAAAGGTAAAATAAAATCAATTCACATTTTCTCATCAAAACTCACGTGTATACAAGCATAAGAAATTTATATTCCCTCCTATAACTTTCTCATCTTTTCTCTTCTCTTCCTTTCTCGTACATTACTCTCCTTTCTTTTCTCACCGAATTTCAATTGCCAAATACTCTCGTCCCCGAAAACTTGTCCATAAAGCACATTTGCACGCGGATTAACGAAAAGTGGAAATGATTGATAGGTGATGGGAAAAGATGATAAAGTTGATGAAAATAGTAATAAAAAAGAGTAATATATAAGATTGGATAGGGATAATTTTGTAATTTTGTTGAAAAAAGTGATAAAGTTGAGGGGAAGGTTGGATAATGGGTGTAATATATGAGATTGTGTGAGGGTAAGATTGTAAAAGCATAGTGATATAAATGAAAAGAAAATAAAGTTGGACAAACTATTGGGGACAACCGAAAAGGAAAGACGGACAACTTTTCGGGGACGGAGGGAGTAGGCTGTAAGAGTTGAATTTCAAAAAGGATTGATTTGGCAAGTGGAAAATGGAAAATCAACTAAAATCTGGAATGATAACTAGGCTATGAAAGAACCACTAAAGAAATACGTGAACGATATAAGCAGTATTGATGACAAAACTAAAGTTGAAAGCCTAATAACGACTGAAAAACATGGAATACTCAAGAATTGTACCAAATGAAATCCCTGAAATAGTAAAAAAAAAATCAATGTCATCCCGATCCCATATAACTGTATAGAGGAGCGAGATTATTAGGAACCAAGCAAAAATGGATGCTTCTCCACCGCCTCGATAGTTTGAACTGATCTCTAACATAGGGGGCAACCAACAAACGCTAACAATTGAATACGAAAACTAGGTACTTTTCCGTTAATTTTTTTTATCGAAACTTGAGATGAATGGATTACTGACAAAGAAAAGATTATGATAGAAACATGTACCAACATCGGAAGGTTGTATTATATGTCATTGTCCTTACGAGAACTCATAACACTTATTTATTAAGTGTCCCCACACACTCTAGGTAATCAACCGCATTAAGGCTAACACAGAACAAGTACTACGCAACTATAGCAACTATAACAGTACAAACAAATCACCAAGAGCCTTTATGTAGGAAATAAAACAACAATTCGGAACTAAGGATTTCACGAAACTAACAGTGATTTGGTGGGGCATATGACACCAAAGTAATAGGCTCATTTTCCAAGAACCACATACCGATTTTATCCAAGATCTCCCACAGTATATTAGGACACAACTACAAAACTGGGAGAAAGCAAAATTATGGTCGGAAGATAAAGAGCAAGTAATGAAAAACAAAACTTACCAAAGAAAAACAAAAAAAAGAATCTACTTTTTTTTTATGATGATATGTGTAATAATATATATTTTACTTTTACAATAGTATTTATTATTTGAAGAAAAAAAATTGCATAAATGCTACAAAAAAACATGTTTTATAGTGTGGTAGTTTAGAGCGCACTTTTACAATTCTTTTTTTTACGTAACTACTTCGCAAATTTGGCTTGAACGTGATGTGGCTCCTCTGAGAAACAACCCTAGGAAGGAACAAGCCAAGGAGAGACTCAGGACGGAACGACGAGCTCGGGAGAAAGGATCCTTCACCACCGGCATATCTTCTCTGCTCCGTCAAAGTCTACAGATTCGTCTCCAAAATTGATCGGTTAGAGCTCGTCCTTCTCAATTGAATTCTTGTTTCCCAACGTCTTTATGTCAATCATCTCAATTGAGAAAGATCCAAAATCTCGCTTGCTCTGTGCCGCTGGCGCCTGGCTTAGAACTCCCCCACTCTCGATTACTATTTCAAGTTTGAGATGGGGAATTTGGACGACGAGCCTTTTAAATTTGTTGAATGAAGAAATCCGTTTCTCAATTGTTTCTGATTAGGTAGTAAGGATTGTTCGAATCCGGTTTCATACATGAAAAAATCTTATCCCTTTCAGGTGCCTCTTATGGGAGTTTTGATTGCTAGTGTCACTAAAACTTAACTTGAGGTGGAAAGAAAGAAGAAATCAGAAGATGTCTGGTAGAAATTATGGTCCACATTCTCAACAACCGATTCATGAACCTGCATTTGCCAGAGGTCATGGGGGTCCCGGTCCGCACCCGGGGCTTCTTGAGGAGATGAGGGAACCCGCATTCGGAATGGGCGGCCCCCGACACCTTCCTCACCCCGCTATCCTTGAGGATCATCTTGCTGGCCAGCATCATGAAATCCAAGCTTTGCTTTCTGATAACCAGGGGCTAGCTGTTGTCCATGTTGCCTTGAGGCAGGAGCTTGAAAGCGCACACTTTCAGCTGCAACAAGCGGACCAGTATGCCAACTCGTTGCATCCCGAGAAGGATATGGAGATGAGAGAGATGCACAATAAAGCTGCTAAATTGGAGATGGAAGTTCGTGCTGTGGAGGGCATGAAAGCCGAGCTTGCTCAAGTTCGTGCTGATATTAAGGAGCTTGATGCCGTTAAGAAGGATCTCATGGGGCAGACTGATGCAAGGACCAAGGACTTGGCTAGATATAAAGCTGACTTGGAACAAGTTCCTGGGCTGAAGTCTGAAATTGACTATCTTAAACAGGAGCTACAACGTGCACGGTATGGCTACAATGACATTTATTAATAATTTATTCTTTATTGTTGGATGTTAGTCATGATAGGTGCTGTTGTGGCTTGTAGGAGTGCTATTGAGTATGAGAAGAAAGAGTATGCTCAGAACTTTGAGCATGGTCAAGGAATGGAGAAGAAATTGTTGGCCATGGCTCGAGAGTTGGAAAAGCTTCGTGCAGAGATCAATAATGCTGAGAAGAGACCAGCAGCAGCTGCTGCTGCCGCACAAGCGGGCTACTCTGGTACGAATTACACTCAATTGTCTTGACTAGAAAATTAAATGTACTCATTCTCTCTTAACTTCTTTTGGTGCATTCACTTGGGCTGTGCTTGGATAACAAACATAACCTTATATATATGATCATATCATTCATTCTCTCAATCTATCGATTGTAGACAATGGCTGCAGTACATATGTGTGGATGTCATGTGTCTAGTAAAGGCCATATCTCTTGTTTTTTTTTTAACATGTTCTTTACTATGTTACCAGCAGTTGATTCTTAGGAATATAGGTACTGATTTTGAATTGGTTTTAGATAATGGTACTCCTCAAGTATAAGCTACCTTTTGTAGTCCGACTTTAATCCTGCTCTTTGTTGTCTCCCTCCTGCTCTTGACAATAGAGAGAGGTATGGATTGAAATATGAAGAGTGTTACAGCTGTATAATGCATTAATGCTAAAGGAGATTTTGGCAGGAAGAGGGAAGAATTTCTTAGTGTAGCAAGAAAAAATTTACAAACCTGTAGGATATTCAGTAGTGGTAAAAGTCTTTTCATTAGCAAGTTTTTTTTTCCTACTAATTCAAGCAACTTTTTTATAGGAAAAAACAAATAACAAATGTTCAATTGGCCACTGTGGTTATTTGGTTATGAGGTGCTACTATGCTGTAGAAAATACTTATAATTGTATTAATTGATTCACCGAACTTACCGTTCTTTTTCCCAAAATGAAAGAAAGGCCTTGAATATCATATTATCATGTCAATTATCCCATTATACAACAAAACATGGTTTCCTTTACACCCAGTTGATTAATTGCAACTTACAAAACAATCCTTGTCATGTTGCTAGCATTCATTTGAATGTATTTGTGCTTTTTTCAGGGGCGACAGGGTATAATACGAATTATGGATACACTGAAGCTGCTTATTCAGGCAACGTCTATATGGGCTACAACATGAACCCTGTAAGTAGTTCAACATGTTTAAACTTCATAACTAAATTAAATAATCTACCATTCCTGACACCATGCATCTCATATAGGTCTCTTTCCCTTCTCGAAAAGCATTGCACTTTCATGATTCAAAATATTACAATGATCATCATATCTTGATATTGCTTATGGACCAACTGACCAAAATTTGAGACATTTCCACATCTAGAAATACCATTATGTGGATGGATATTTTTGCCGCTTTTTGTGTACCTCTTTAGAAATTTTTAAGCTGCTAAAAGTTGAGTTGTTGCTCATGTGGGGTTTCCTTAAACATGCTTGTCTTTGTGTATTGAATTTGAGTCGTGCACTTACTCCAACCTTTTCTAAATCCCTTTCCATCTACTTTGTAGGCACAGCCAAGTGCAGAGAGTTACCCTCAAGGTGGACCGGCCCCGGGTTCTTGGGGTGGATACGATATGCAGCGAGCTCAAGGGCATAGATGAATTTGGCTGCAAATTTACAGGATCGACTCTCACAACTTGCTGATCTTTGCTGAGTAGGACTCCATGGAGGTTTGTTTAGATGTCGGCTACTCGCACACATGGCTTATGCTACGGTGCTATTAAAGGTTTTGTTGGAAACCTGATTCAGTTAACGGAGCTGAGTCTTGTAAATAATGGATGCATTGGGTTAGTGTTTTAACCTTTTTTGGTTTATCTATGTACCCGGCAATGTTGTTAAAAGAGGAAGCCATATCCACAAATGAGAGGACATAGAATTGAACTATTTTTCTTATTCAAGTCAAACTAGCCATGCCCGTCATGCATGACTTGAACTTTTTTTTTTTTAACTTTTGTTCATTTAAGCATGCATTGTAATAGTCAAATGATTTTACTCCAATGTTTGTAATCCGAACCACAAAAGAAGAGGATATGGTCTTTCGGTAAACCCAGGTTTTCGAGGAGGGATATGTTTTTAAATTGGTTTTTGGGTAGGCGAAGGTTTAGGCGGGGTGTTTTTTTTATATTTAAAACATACTAAAACCTAATATGATGATTGGGCGATACTACAAGGTTGGTAAGTAAGTTTTACTTCAAAATTACAAAAAATTTTACTATTAGTTTCCCAAAAACCTATCAAACCTCCTAAAAACCCTTGTCTTATTAAACATCCATTTAAATAGGTTTTGAATAGTAGGATTCAAAAACTTACACAAAATTATACCGAATAGAGACTATGGGCCCGTTTGGTTACAAAGAGGTAAATGGAAACGTAAACGGATCGAAAAACGAAAGGAATGAAACACAATCCGTTTCCGATAGCAAACTGTTTGGTTTACTCAACATGAAAGGATTGAAAAAAAAACTCAACATCAGCAACAATTACAACCAGAACACCAGTAAGGCTTCACCAACAACAATTCATCCAAAATCAGATTTCAATCCAAATGTGGAATCAAACAACAGTACCTTACAAGGCCAATTCTCACGATAAAAGTGGCAAACAACGCGATCACTAGCCTTGACAACGGAGAAGAAGTCCTTCTCCGACGGGATCTCGGAGTACTCTCCGTGACCTAGCGAGATCCAATGGTTTCGCTTCTCCGCCATTTTCTTCATCTGCTGAAGACGGCGCACTCTGAAGGCCTCGATATCATCCAGATCCAATCGGTCTAGGGCTGCGATTTCGTCGTCAATTTGCTCTTCCACCGCCTTGGCTACTGTCAGCAATTGCTTCTCCACAATCTTCCATTTTTGCAGGTTCGAGCTATGAGATTCTTAGCTATGGAGTCCGCAGAGAGGAAGAAGGGAAAGGATAGAAATGGCGAACCTGTTTGACATAGGGATTCTTCATGGCAATGCGAAATCGGATCCGAGATGGAAACAAGAGGGGAGAGAGATGGAGCCGAGCTCCTTGGTCAACTTTCTCCTTCCCTCGAGATGAGAGGGGTGAGAAAATGGTGAGGGAGAAGAGAGAGAGGCTGATGAACGGGGGAATGAATTTTGTTACCTGACTTAATTTGCTCCGGAAACAAAACAGAGGTTGATTCCATTTTCCAAGGTAATGAAAAATAATAAAAAAATGCTACCAAACAATATGAAACGGATTCAATCACTGATTCCGTTTCCAGATATGAAAATTTTGCCTACCAAACGGGGCCTATGTATAACTTTCCGAAAAAACAGGAGAGGAAATTAAAATAAATATGTAAGTCCTCTTAAAAAGTTTAGGTTAAATGCATTTTAGGTTATTGGTAACAAATCACCTTTGAAAAGATAAAGATATTATATTCAAAAAGTATCCTGATTGTATTTGTTTGAGAATATTTGATGTTTTATCATTTTATGTATTCATTCTTCTAAATTTACCCCATATAAATATTTCCTTAAAAGATCCTCTCTTTAAGCCACTATGAAATTAGAATAATTTTATAGAGATAATTAAGTAATTTTGTAGGCTTTCTTAATTTCAGATTGAAATACTAAAACATCAAATATAAACAAGGGAGTAATAGATTAGTAATCAACACATATGAAACCCGTGATGCGATCAGATGAGAGAAGCTTTTAACATGTAAAATGAGAACTATTATCATCCGTTAGATCTAGAAAAGCTAGGGTTGTAATTAATTGGCACGTGCTGGGTCTTTTTAATATACGGAGGGATATTTTTGTCTCTTTACCCCACTTTCTCCCTTCCCCCACTTTCTGATGCGTGCACTAGTTTTCTCACCCTGCTCTTCTTTCACTAGTATTCCTTCAACTCTCTTTCAATTCCTTCGACTCTCATTGAAACGAGTATAAACTACATGGAGGCCATTATTTTATCATTTT
Organism: Polygonum aviculare; assembly: GCA_934048045.1. Classification (NCBI taxonomy): domain Eukaryota; kingdom Viridiplantae; phylum Streptophyta; class Magnoliopsida; order Caryophyllales; family Polygonaceae; genus Polygonum; species Polygonum aviculare. The sequence goes on along the minus strand of OW204025.1, from coordinate 18,546,816 downwards.
GTATGAAGGAATATCCTTTTATAGTATTTGCTATGTGCTTTGAGGATCAAGTTGTCATCTATATAGTTTTATATTGTATGAACCGAACAATTATGTTGCATGAACTTATACACGGAAAACAATGAACTCAATACTTTCATTTACTAAATTTACACTGCTTGTCATATATGAATTGAGTGATTCAAATTTATGAATCATCACGTTAAAGACAATGAACCGAATAATTAAACTTCATCAACCTTTAAACAATGAAGTTAATACTTTATTTTACAAAATGAATCTTACAAGCGGAACACAATGAACATTTAAATTCGATAGAATAAACCATATTCAACAAGTATTCAAGGATCAATCCCTTACATTAATTACTTGAAGTGTTTGATCATCTTTAAAGTATACTAAAATCAACTTAACAATTGTAGTCAACTCTATTATTGCATGAGCTAAATTCATGTTTTGCTTATCTTACATTTGAGTACACCCCTGCATTAAAATCAATGAGATCAAACGTATGAACTATACTGTTGTATATAATGAACCATTTAATTGAATAACATGAACTGTATTATTCTATAACATGAACCACTAAATTGGATAGCATGAATTGTATTGTTTTATATAGTGAACCGCTAAGTTGAATAGCATAACCCGTACTATTGTATTGTATATTACACTAGTACAAATATAGTGTTTTATCACCTTCTTTTTATCCCGGTTCCATGTAGTAGCGTGCTAAAAAATAATTTTTCATCTATTATCACGGTTGGAGAGATACCCGTGTTCAATTATCAAGTGTCAGCTTTGGAAACTTATTTTATCCCGGTTATTTTGAAACCGGTATAGAATCTATGCTAATTTTAATAAAAAAAACTGTGTGTGGGTGTATACTCGCATTAGATCGAACTCTCTAGAACCCTTCTTTTGGCAGCCGTTCTTCAATATCCTCCTGTACAAACCCTCCTCTGCAAACCCTCGCTTTCCCCATCTCTCCCTGTGCAAGCGACAAGCGAAGAGAGAAGAGGAGGTTCAGCCATGGACAAAGAATGGGGTTCCAAGCCAGGAAGCGGTGGCGCCGCCACCTCCCAGAACGAAGCAATCGATCGGCGGGAGCGTCTCCGTGGCCTCGGTCTCGAAACAATCGATCTCTCCAAAGATCCCTATTTCATGCGCAATCACCTCGGCAGGTAAGCGACCTCGCTCTCTTCGTTCCTCTTTCCGCTGTCCGATTCGGCTTCGTGGTGGCTGAATTAGGGTTTGTTGGTTGATTTTTCTGGCCAGCTACGAGTGCAAGCTGTGTCTTACTTTGCACAACAACGAAGGCAACTACTTGGCTCACGCGGAGGAGAAGAGGCATTAGACGAATCTGGCCAAGCGAGCTGCTCACGAGGCCAAGGATGCGCCTGCTCAGCCCCAGCCTCACAAAATCAAAGTCCTCCCTCGGAGATTCGGTTTGTCTTTGCTGCCATGTCTTTTTTTTCTCTCTATTTTTGTACTGCTTAGTGGTTTTGAGAATTCGGAACTATGAAATTGCTGTTACGTTCTCTATAAGAGTTAGATGTTTAGTCTGTGCTACATACACTGTAAATGTGATTGCCTTGATATTGTCAATAACTATGATATTTTTGCTTACAGAAATTGTTCAAGGGAAATTGTGTGAGTACTTGTTGTATTATGTGAATTGGTTAAAAGAAAAATAGACTGGGTTGCGGGAGCAACTTGGTGACTATGAGAGTGCATTTTATCTTAAATTGATATGATTGACAAATTGGAGTGTAACTGTCTGGGATTTCCTCTTTTTTTGGGGGTCTTTACGAATTAGCTTAAGCTATTCTTTGTTTGTTTATTCACTTATGGTGGCCAACAATTGAGATAGGAGTAGAGATTATTGGTTATTTTATCTTTGCTTTATAGAAATCTGCCACCGGTTACCACCAGCCCCTTTCTATGGTTTGAACAAGTCACATGTAGTGTGGTGCACATGGTCTTTTGAAATTTTATTAACTACTTTTATAACTAAAGATCTAATAATAAATATTTATGCTGTCATAATTGAGAGTTACTTGATCAAGTTTGCTTCTCGATACCTTGGATTGATTAGATTGGGTGTTGCTGGTGATAAGTCCCCTCTTTTGTCCTTTGCTGTACATTTCACTTCCCATTCTTTTCTAGTTTGAATCTAATTAGATGTTAAAAGTTTGTATGTTTTCTTAAATAAGATCATTTAGAACAAGCAATGTCATAAATTACCTAGATATTAACTTGAATTTAAAGTTTGCTTTTTGATGAAGTGAAGTTTGCCATTAAGAGATATTGATGAGCACCTGGTGTGACCCTTGCGAAGAGAAGCCAAACTTGGGGTAATTGAGCTCTTAATAATGCCATAATCTCTCTTTAAATAGTCTTTTCTAATTAGTATAATTATGCATCTTGGAAGTTTGATTTTGTCTTATCCAATTGAGATGTTCTCTTGGTGTTATTCTATTTCATTGTTCTGAATGTAACTGCTAGCATAATGATGATGAGAAGCACAATATGGAGGTTGAGGGTGGAGATTGAGATTAGAGAGTAGGAATCTACTGGCTGGTTTTGTGTTGTTGTGAGAGTATTTTGTATACCTTACTCTTCTACTAGAATTAGATGTGACAGTTTTCAAAAAATTTATTTTTTATTTTTTATGTTGAAGCTGAACCTGTATGCTAAGACTTCTAGGAGGATGTCTTTGTTAGCTGAGAAGTAGAGGGTGGATGCCAAGCAAGAAAAGATTGCCAAGAAGAGAACGCAATTGTCCAAGGTAAATGTCTTCTTCGTTTGCACACTTTCAATTTTGTCTATCTTATTAGGAATGTGAATGATTGTTCATTGATAAAGATTGTAGAGAATGCATTTGGTGAATTAAGTGATTCTATAAGCTATTCATAATTATATGCTATTGTTGTTTGTATTATCAGGAGGAACAATCAACCATCAAGGCTTCTGGCAAGTCCTTCTACAAGACCATGATTTCAGACTCTGACTACACCGAATTTGAGAACTTCACCAAGTGGTTGGGCGTCTCACAGTGATGACTTTATATGCATTTGAAGTTTTTGTTAGAATAGTCTACATTTTGATGCATTGGGGTCTGTTTTTACGGGTGTCAATTTTATTGAGACAAATAGTTTTGCATATATTAGGTTTGATGTATCTTCAGTAATTAGCTTACCTGCATTCAAAGATATTTAGTAGGATGTTGTTTGGTCCATTTAGAAAAATTGGAGTATATGTTGTTTGGTCCATTTTCAAAAAAATTATGTTTTTTCTAACAATTTTTACGGTTTTAGTTACTTATTGGAATAAAATGTAAGTGGTAGAAAAAAAAATTGTGTCTGGATCACCCGGTTCTTTCAAGACCAAGATGACCTTTTTTTAACAATAAATTAATTTTTTATCTCGGTTCCTCAGACAACCGTGATGAAAAAACGGAACAAATATCACGGTTGTACCGTGATATAAGCATAAAGTGTAACATGAAGGACTATTATTTATACCGGTTTTCGAATATTTTTATCCCGGTTATACAACCGTGATAAAAAGTTATTAATTATCACGGTTCTGTCCCCTTATATTTTTTATACCGGAACCAAATATCATGGTTCAAAACCGAGATAAATAGTGAAACGGAACCGTGATAAAACAGGTTTTTTGTACTAGTGTTATGAACCACTAAATTGAATATCACGTACCTAGACTTCAAAATGTATGAACCAAGCGTTGAATTACATTTAACGTTATGTATAAATTTTAACGAACCATATTGTTGTACAACATAAACATATTGTTTAATAGCCTGCATGTAGGCATACTTTGCTCTTTACTGGACAGTGCTATCAACATGGATGTTTTTGAAGTTACGTAACCAAGAAACAAGAATTATCCTTGAGATATAAAAGATCAATGTTATGAGTCATCAACAATCCTCCTAGTCACTATAGAAGGATAACGTCTCAACTTTTAAGTGTAGAATTGTAGACAATATATATTTCACATAACGGTATCATTAACCAATCGCCACCTCTATAATACATTGAAAGCAAATCTTATCAACTACACTCAACATAACTCACATCAAAAAGTAATGTAAGCACAATTTGAATTTTGACCACAGAAGCAATTCTTGCACAAAAAAAAGCAATTAAAGCTAATGAAAACCTAGATCTATATACAATCGACTAAATGCAAATCTGACAACAAATTGAACAACTCAATGGAGTCCTTCAGCTCTAGACTAGTTCAAAATGAACTCAGATGCTTCGGTAGTTCGGTTGTAGCCAATGTAGGTGTGGGGCTTGGAGTGGTAATCAGAGATTGGAAGGGAAGAATGGTGGTTGCTACCATTGATCAGTTGAATATTGAAATTTCTCCCCTAGTTACTAAAGCTAAGGCTTTGTTCAAAGGTGTTCGACTTGCTTCAACTCAAGGCATAAGACGACTGGAGATTGAGACTATTTGTCAAGAGTTAGTGTAGGTGCTGTAAGAGAAAACCAGGTGCCCAATAGAAATTTCTTTGTTTGTCCAGGATCTGCTGATGTTCTGCATTAATTTTGAGGATGTAAAGTTTAGTTTTGTTGGTAAAAATGTAATGGGGTGGCTCACGAGCTGGCTAAAGTGAGACCGATGGTGAATGGTGTTGGGGTCTGAGATTCTTTTCTCCCTTCCCTTGCTTGTAAAGTGTTTTTGACTGAATTAGTAATTCAAGAAATATAGATGTGTGCAGAGCACATTTTCCTTCAAAAAAAAGACAAATTGAACAACTCAATTGAAGAGCGCATCAATGATTCATCCAAAATCAAATGAAATTGAGAAACTCAATTGAAGGAATTTTACCTAATCAGAAATTGAGATCGATAAGAATTTGGATACTGACACCAAAACCCTAGAATTTTTTTTCACCATTGAATCCGATTAAATTCCGGAGATTTGAGATTTTCAAACCATATTGCGACTGATTGCAAGCGAATTGATCGATTTGCAAGCAGTGGCAACTGGTTACAGGTGGAGGCAACCGATGGTGAGAGACCGAACGGCGAGGATGACCGATCATGAGCGAGAGACCAAACGACTCGACTCGAACCCGACCCGACCGACCCAATTGACAGGTCTATCCTCGTACAAGATACGAATCATCTGCTAAGCTTACTATTACTCCGGATATCGCATCGTATCCTCGTCTCGTCTATACTATATGTCATCTCCAAATTGTGTCACTCTATTATTACGTCACATATTGCATTTTTAACACAATTCTTATACAATTTTTTTGTCGTAGATTAGAAAGAGGAAACAAGCCACTGCGGACTGCCGAGTTACTACTAACCAAACAAACATGAATGGATTTTGTGCTGTTGTTTACTCCCTAATTGGCTGTGGGCTTCTGGACTGTGGTTAAATTGTGAAACCCTTACCACTCCGCAATTCAGAATTTCAGATGCGTATGGTTTATGACCCTCGAAAAAGCGGCTTGATTAGCTCATGAGATGATCCTGCATTTCATCTTCCCTTTGTCACAACTCACAACACAACCAAGGGATCATCGTAATTGACTTGAGAAGACTAGAATCATGCAATCGTCTTCAATCTCACCCCCAAATCTCCTCTACCTTTCTAGTACTAGAAGAAACCCAATTAGACCCTTTTCATCCGGAATCAGCAGATCACAACTCCAACAGTCCCCCACTCCCACCACTACCCAAATCCGAGCCACGCTCTTCTCATCCCAATCCCATCAACTGTCACTAACATCGCTCCCGACCCGACCCATTTCACTTCCCTCTGACCCGGAAGTCGCCTCCAAGCTCCGGGGGTACGTTCCAGTTCGGTGTGGCAATTCGTCGAACACCTCGAGTGCGAAGAGTGAGCCGTCATGGATCCAGGTATTGGGCGAGCTGTTATCGACGGCGTTTCCGGTGTGGGTTGCTCTGGGCTGCCTATTAGGGCTCTTCAGGCCCGCTGCTTTCCACTGGGTTCGCCCTAATCTCACCATTATGCTCCTGGCCTTGACTATGCTTGGGATGGGGATGACCCTCACCTTCGATGATCTTCGTGGCGCTCTTGCTATGCCCAAGGAACTCGTCTCTGGCTTTGCCCTCCAATACTCGGTCAGTCTTTCGTTTTCACAGCTGTTTTGAAGAACTGTTGGTCTTCATCTCAAATTCTACTTGCATTGTATGTCATCTGCAAAATTAAACATGTCTGAATACTTGCTGTCATATACTCCATTTTGTTTCTTGTTGTAGTGCTTGCTTTGTTGATGGGAAGTTGCTGTTGCAGGTGATGCCTTTGTCAGGATACTTTGTTAGCAAGCTTATTGGTTTGCCATCCCACTATGCTGCTGGCGTAATATTGGTAGCTTGCTGTCCCGGTGGTGTGTAGAGCTTAGTAGTAAAGATACAGTAGATGCATTTTCTTGATGTTACATGTTCTTATAATGTTGAATGAACTGGTGTATTAGCTCTAAATTTGGTTTCTTGATATTGTTTGTGTAATGTTGCAGGAACTGCTAGCAATATTGTTACCTATATAGCACGGTGAGTGGTATTCTGAAGAATTTTGTATTTACCTTTTTGGTGTCCGTGTTCAGAAGAGAGTATTTAACAACTATGAACACTTTGTTGTTTTGCAGTGGAAATGTTGCTCTCTCAGTGCTGATGACGGCGGCAAGCACTGTGTCTGCTGTGGTTTGTATTCTTTACCTGCTATAATCAGTCATGTTAAGGTGGACTCCACAGGGGTTCGAGTTAAATTACTTACTGTTGTTATAGCCTCCTTTACGACACCTCATAAGAAGTCAGCTGGTATGTAGAAGATAACCTATAATGAGAAAGTGCACAATGTCCTGTCTGGTTCCAGACATAAATTGGATTGACTCATCATTGAATCACACACAATTCATTAGTAGTTACTTTTAATATGCTGTCCCTATAGAGGAAAAGGGAGATTAGCATCCATGGAGTAGGAAAACTTGTCTATCTCATTCCTTGATCTTAGGAGCCAATATCTGTATATGATTATTACTACTAAGAGGATATGCTTATAAGTCCCACAAAAGGTTTAGAATGTCAATTATGATAATTGGTCGACTGTATGAAGGATGCTACACGTTCAGCTCAAACCAAACTACATCTGAACTTTGTATTAAATGGACTCAAATTCGCATTATCTTGCAGATCATGACGCCCTTCTTGACAGCCAAACTTGCAGGGCAATATGTTGCAGTTGATGCAGGAGGACTTTTGGTGTCAACTCTGCAGGTGATTGTCATGCATTCTTTACTGTTTACCGTTCTGCATACCTTCAACCTCAAAGATTTAACCCTCGTTTTTTCCACACAGGTTGTTCTTCTTCCTGTCCTAGCTGGTGCATTTCTGAACAAGTATTTTAAAGGCTTTGTAAACTTGGTTTCACCTCTAATGCCACCCATTGCTGTGGGAACGGTGGCAATCTTATGCGGTAATGCTATTGCTCAGAATTCAGCAGCCATCCTCATGTCGGGTAAACAAGTCGTATTGGCTGTGTGTCTCCTCCATGCTTCTGGATTTTTCTTTGGTTACATGTTGGCAAGGATTCTTGGTGTTGACAAGAGTTCTGCAAGGACCATTTCCATAGAAGTTGGTATGCAGGTAATTACTTTATAAAAAAAGTAGCAAAGCACTCTCCTTATCTCTTTGATGCTGAGCTTAACCTTTCTTATCTTTTTATTACTTCATACTATAATTCTGGCTTCTTTTTCTTCATGTCTTGTATTTGATTCAGAACTCTGTGCTTGGAGTAGTACTTGCAAGCCAACACTTCTCAAATCCATTGACAGCAGTTCCTTGTGCCGTCTCCAGCGTCTGCCACTCAATCTTTGGTAGTGTTTTGGCTGGTTTCTGGAGACAATCTGTGAGTGAACCATCTTCAAGTCAAGATAATGGTTATTTGGCTTAGTTATTCTCTTGTTCCTGGTTTTCGAAACACATCTTGGTAACTTTTGGCTGGTTTCTGGAGACAATCTGTGAGGGGAACGTCTTAAGTCAAGATAATGGTGAAGATGTTATTTGGCTTAGTTGTTCTCTGGTTACTTCTTGTTGGACTGAATGACCATGATAATCTCAAATGTGGGCAAAGACAATAAAAATATAACTTACCAACTGATCATTCTCACTTTATTTATTTACTCATTTCATTCGTTTACAGCCTTTTACAACGCAGTAAATACATTTTCTACCAACCCAAGCCAAGGTCACCGACTATCTACAAAACCTAAGACATTCCAAAGTGAACAGTCCCAAAGTTTCTGTGAGCCCCAATGGAAATGGCAACCGCTGTGGAGCGGTCCCTAAGTGTTGCATCAAGGGCGACCCTGCTGTTAAACGGGCTTGGGATTGACTGGGCTTGATGAGTATGGTAGTGGCAAGGCGGGTATTGGATGGTGTTGATATCGATTACAACCTCACCATTTCGGTTCTTGGTGGCTGCTCCCTGTGGCAGACCTGCGCTATCAGGATTCATCAAACTTGATTTGCCCTGATTTTGTATCATGGCAGGCCTGAAGACTGGATTTCTCATCACAATTCTTGGGTCCTCATATGGCAAATGACCAACCACGTTTCCTGGCTTTGCTGTGATACAGAAGACAATAGTTTTGAGGCGTATCATTAAGATAAAGCAATATAAAGATGCCCATAATTTATATAGAAAGGTTACAAAAGTATATTAACCTTTAGTCAAAAGAAACTATTCTCTAATCTTTCCCACACAACCCAAGAAGTTATACTTTTCATCTTTCTATTATTTGTTAGAGAAAGAAACCCAAGTTTTGCATTGTGGATGAACAAATACTTCAAAGAAGAATGGAAGCTACCTGATGGAAGTCTGTGGGGTTGTTGTGAGCAGATGGAGTAAATACCAGGAGCTACATCTGCAGATATAACCTCTTTCTTGAACTGTTCCCGCAAGGAACAATAATTAGGCTGTGGTTTTGGGGGTATGGCACTTGGATGAACTGTTGACCTATTAGTTGAAGAGAATGGGATGGTGTCACACTAACTTTTGAAACTAGAAAAAGGTATGGCTGGATTAAAATCAGAACAGATTTATAACCTTGGGAGTGAGATGTGCTTTCTCTCCAGTGGGATGACAGGTTCACTTATACCATTGTTCTCCTCCAAATGAGCAAATTGTCTCTTGAACTGACCAATCGCGCTGCATTTGCAACAATAATCCGAAATTAGTCTGCATATAGAAAGAAAGAGGGGAACTGGGAAAGTGAATCAGAACTATATCTTTATGAGTTAAGTTTTTACCTAGGATATACAAAGTTTACTCCTTCATTTCCACTGATGTAATCTTTGAGTAGCTGAGGATGGTGCTCAAGTATCTCTCTGTATATCAATTCTCGAATGTCCTCCTTTGTCATACATCGCCTTTCGAATTCAAATTCTAACTTCGATATTGGCTGGCGTGCAGGTTCCCTCTCTGCTCTAGCCAGGCCTCGAAAATAGGGATCATTCAATGCCTGAATGACAGAAGTCATCAAACAAACACCAACACTATACGGTTCAAATAAACATTTAACTATCAGAACCTAGTGGAAGAACATATCAATTGTTCTAGATCATAGAATGCAAAAAACAATCGAAGAGTGTTGTTAAAGGATGGATGCAAAGTAGCAGGGCAAATAGAAGCACAAACCTCTTCCGCAGTTGGCCGATGCCTTGGGTCAATAGCCAACATTCTTTCTAAGAGACGCAATGCTAAGGGATCAACATTTGGAAACTTTTGTGAAAATGGAACTGGTTTCTTCTTCCTCATATCCAACAAGGACTTACGAGCCTTGTCACTGCGAACCTGGACAAATGAACACAAAGTTTCAGTTCAAAGCATTGAACAGCTTATATAGCAATAAAGCAAAGAAATAGAAAACACTATGTAAGCAATATACCCCCGCTATGATCTCAGATGAAGGTGTCCCAAGAAGATTTGTGATCAAATCTAACTGATGAATGGCATTTTTGCCAGGAAAAAGCGGTTTCCCTGTCAACACCTCTGCAAAGATGCATCCAACACTCCAAATGTCTACTGCAGGTGTGTACTGCAATTTAAGAATTTAGGATCAGTCCATCTTAAAAACAAACGACAAAGTATCAATCCGAACAATGTACCATAAGAACAAAGAGCTAGCTAATTGTGCCAATGAAGCCAGGCCAGAAAGTGGAAAGAAGATTCCCAAGTGATTAGACAAGCCATGTGAAGTTTAACTTGCTTCATGATACCCCTATAACTAGAAGTGTTTTTTTACCTTGGTGAAAAACGACCCACATAGCTCTGGAGCCCTATACCACCTTGTAGCAACATAGTCCTAACATCCAAATTCATTGAGCAGCAGTCAGACGGAGCATTTCAACAGATGTTAGAAGCTACTGAATGTAATAGCTATACATGGTAAATTAACTTACCGTCCAAAAAACTGTTGTAGGGGTATCATTAAATGCAACTCTTGCAAGTCCGAAATCACAGATTTTCAGTTTGCAATTGGCATTTGCCAAAATATTCTTTGGCTTCAGATCTCGGTGAAAGACATTGGCTATAGCAGAAATCAAGTCATCATATGTACAAAAGGCGGCAAAGATAACTATATAACGAAGAATGACCATAAATACATCAGTTTAAAAAAATAGCTACCGGTGTGAATGTACTTCAACGCCCGTAACATCTGGTAGAGAAAGAACTGATGGTGCTCGCGTGTCAAGTCGTCGTTAGCCTTAATGACTTGATGAAGATCAGATTCCATAAGCTCAAAGACAACATATATGTCCTTGAAGTCCCTCTTTGAAGGGGGCAACATAATGCGCTTAATCTCAACGATATCAGGATGCCTTAGCAGTCTAAGCAGCTTGACTTCGCGAAGGATTCGAATGGCATCAGACGTATGCTCGAAGATATCGTTGATTTTCTTGATGGCTACCTTCTCCCCAGTGTGAGTATCAATGGCTGCACCCACAACCCCATAGCTCCCCTTCCCCACAACTTCCAGAATTTTGTACCGATTGGCATCGCCATAATCAGTGAAGAATTCAGTTTCCTTGGGACTCTGCAGTTAGAATATGATCCATCACAAGATGACAGAATCAGAAACCATTCGCCAAAGTTATATACTAGGACCATGCAATTGAACCTTGAGCAACACTTGAAAAATTAACACCAACGGAAACATCATCCATCACAAATTAGAGGACATTGGGAGTCACATACCTTCTTTCGTTGATCCAGCTGCATCTTCTTATAATTTTTAACACGAAAGCAACCTGGAATTTAAACAGAAACAGAAGAAGAAGGAGGATAATGATGGGAAGAGAAAATCAACCGCATTTACCCCAGCGACAACGGCCACGAATGACAAGGCCGGAGCGCCTGCGAAGAACCCTAACGTTCCAGTTGGCAACCGCCACTACAATCCTATCGACACTAATAAGACTCCAACATCGCCCTCTCGCGACCTCTCTCATAAACGAATTCCGATTTAATCTTGTTCGAAAATCACATGTTTCATCCCGAAATCGAGAGAATCGAAAACCAAAACAACGGAGATTGGGTGAAAGGCGGAGAATTTGGGGAGGATAAGAAGTGGTAATAGCAAAGATTGAGGTGGGAGGAAGGAGAGAAGGGTGGAAGATCAGATTCAGAGGAGATAGGAAAGACAGAGCGATGAACAAGGGTAAGGATTGAGCGTCTTTAACTCCTCCTTATATTCGGCCCACGTAATCCGTCCAAGTGTTATTTTTTCATTTAATAAAAAAATGTTATTTAAAAAATACTGGATTAATTTTGTGTCATTTTTCTTTCTTTTTTTTTTTGCTTAAAATTTTGTGTCCTTTTTCTTCTCTTGGATTGGGATGTACGGTTTTCCTCCCGACTCTAGCGGACTAGCAGGAAACCTTGTCTACGTAAACAAATACTCATTCCGGGAACTTGTTTTGGTTACACTTTGATGACAATCCTATTAAAATAATAGGGAGTATTAGGCCTCGGCAAAACAAAGTTTTTGAGGAGGTGTAGGTTTTTAAAGAGGTTTTTTTTTATAGGTGTAGGTTTTTTTAATAGGTAGAGGTTTTCTTTTTTTAAAACCTGCTAAAACCTAATATGATGTTCGGTGCTAAAAGGTTTTAAGTAGGTTATGTTTTAAAGTTACCAAAAATATTATTAATTAATACAATAAACAAAAAAAATCAGTAAAAAAATTTCGGAAACCTCCTAAAACCTATCTCTATCAAGGTTTCTATTTTATCCTTTCAAACCTCATCAAAAACCTACTAAAACCTCAACCTCCTAAAAAACTTTGTCTTACCAAACATCCATTTAGGTAGGTTTTAAATTGTACAAACCTTCATAAACCTCCGTAAACCTATACCGAACAGGGCAAGTGTAGAAAGTGGGTAATAACTTCCTTAAAGTGTTTTTAAATTTATTTTTATCTCAATAATTAATATTCTTTTTTTTTTTGATAAGGAAAGGAATTAGGCTAGGCCTTATACAAGATAAGAGACACTATCCTAGAGCATCCTTACGGATGAGGTCCAGAAGACCTGAATCGGAACAAATAGGCAGAGTCGAAACACAACGGAAGGAGTTGGCGATGAAGTCAGCAGCAGCATTCGCTTCTCGAGGAACATGAGAGATAGACCAACTCCGAAAATTCCTGAGCAAACCATGAATATCCGCCCGAATCATTTCCACCTCCCACGGGCAGCTCCAGCTCCCCAGCACCGCATTGACGACTTGCAGATTGTCACCTTCAATAACCAAACGGGGAATGCCACGGTAGATGGCCTCCAAAATCCCCTGTCGGAGCGCGTATGCCTCCGAGAAAACCACAGAGCGATTACCAAGGAACCCTCCGTCATGAAAAATGGGCGCTCCAGACTCATCCCTGAAAATAAATCCAAAGGAAGCAGCACCAAAAGAATTAACAGGCCCATCAAAATTGAGTTTGATGTGGTTAGGGGGAGGTTTGCTCCATTTCGACGTTTTTCTCCTTTTGTGGCATATGTTTTTTCCTCCGTGTTCTGAATTATTGGCTTGTCTCCATTCTGCTTTCTGTTTTTTGTTGAATTCATCCACAACCTTAGGGGTTATGTTCGAATGGTTATCTGAATCGAATGTTAGCTTGTTTCTGAAGAACCATATGCTCCACCAGATTCCAACTAAATCTTCAAATTCTTTCGTCGTTGTCTTAGATTTTATTTCTTCTATTAGTTCTATTGGTTTTTTATTGTTTGGATTTAGATTTCCTATCACTCTGGTTGACTTACTGTTAACGGATTTGCTCAGAACTTCAGTTACCATCTGGCAATTCATAAAAAGGTGGTAAGAGTCTTCATGAGTGTTTGTACAGAAAACACAACCCTGTGGAACTCCAATGTGGTTTGCAGCTAGTCTAACTTTTGTGGGTAGGCCATTTCGGCAGATTTTCCATAGGAAGTTTTTCTGTTTTGGTGGAATTTTTAGTTTCCATATCCAGTCAAGGTCTTGAGAAGGATCATTTTTACTATTATGGATCCAATCTACCGTTGCTTGAGTCGAGAACCATCCGTTCTTACTTGGTTTCCAGTATAATCGGTCTTGGACGAACGTTTGTGGGATGACTATTTGAGATATTAAGTCCACTTTATCTAGTTGGATGTTTCTTTTTAAAAGCGGGATATTCCATGTTTTGTCTTCTTTAATGTATTTACTAATTGTTTCCTCCATATCGGGTGGGTTGCTTATGTTTTCTCTTGGTGTTAGAGGATTGTCTTCAATCCAACAGTCTTTCCAAAACTTAATCGTTTTTCCATCTCCTACCTGCCAGTAAAGGCCGGATAGAAATTGTTTATGAAGGCTGATGAGCTTGGCCCATTGCCATGATGTGTTAGATTGTTTTTTATGGGTGAAAAAATTTTGGTTTCTAATATATTTTTCCTTTACTATTTTCACCCATATATTAGATGGTTCAGCGACTATTTTCCATAGGAGTTTTAATTGTAGTGCTTGGTTCATATCATCTGCTTTAGTGATCCCCAAACCTCATAACTTATGGGGTCTACAGATTGAATTCCAACTTATGAGAGGTTTGTGTCCATTTTCCTTGTTCCAGAAGAATTTTTTCTTTGTTTTGTCCAAGTCTTTATGAATTGATTTTGGTAGGTAGAATGATTGCATCATATAATTCGGTTGTGCTGACAGATTAGCTTTTATTAGAATTGTCCGGCCTTCTTGGGATAGTGTGTTTGCTTTCCATTTTGATAATTGGTTCTTAGTTTTGCGAGTAATATCTTGGAATGTATTTTTGGTGACTTTTTCGTTGATGATAGGACAACCTAGGTATTTATCTAGTGTTGTAGTATTAGTTATGTGTAGTATCTGTTTGATTTGGTTTTTTGTGCCGTTGTTGAGATTTTTTGTGACTTGGAATGCAGACTTGTGGTAGTTGACTTTTTGTCCTGATATCTCACAGAAGTCATCCATTATTTGTTTTATCTGTTGACATGTCTGGTTTTTAGCATTTGCGAAGATGATGATATCATCAGCGTATGCTAAGAAGGGTATTATGGTGCCTCCTCTAGAAATTTGGATTCCTATTCCACTTTTAGTGTTAGAGCTTGCATCTTGGAGTTGTCTTGCGAGTACTTCTGCTGCCAATATGAATAGGTATGGTGCTAAGGGATCTCCTTGTCGAAGCCCTTTATGTGGCTTAAATAGGTCTGTAGGTCCGTTGTTGACAAGGACGGAGAATGATACAGTTTCTATGCATTCCTTAATCCAGTTGATGAATTTTTTATCAAATCAAAAATTTTCAAGTACATGGATTATAAAGTCCCAGCAGAGTCGGTCATAAGCTTTCTCCATGTCTAGCTTAATAGCAAGCCATCCTCCCACTCCTTTTTTATTTCGGAACGAGTGGAAGATCTCGTGCGCTATTAGCGTATTATCATGGATACTTCTATTATCTACAAATGCGGATTGCATCGGATGTATTAATTTTCCAAGTACCTTTTTAAGTCTTGCTGTGATAATTTTTGATATGATTTTATAAATCGTATTACATAGACTTATTGGTCTGTAGTGGTTTGTTGTGTTTGGGTTATCACATTTTGGTAGTAGTGTGATGAATGTATGATTAATTTGTTTTAACATTTTTCCAGAGTGGAAAAAACTTTTTACTGCCTTTATAACATCGGGGCCAATTATATGCCAGTATTGTTTATAGAAGCATGCTGACATGCCGTAAGGTCCTGGAGATTTATCATCTTCAATGTCAAAGACTGCATTTTTTATTTCTTGATTAGTTATTGGCTTTGTGAGCATTATGTTGTCATCTCTCGTTATTTCTTCCTTGATGTTTGCAGTGCTCGTGTTCATTTTTGTGTGGTTTGTTTCGAAGTGTTGAAATCTCGTTTGGAAATATTTTTTAATTTCACTTTTGATATTTTGTACCCCCGTTACAGTGATTCCTTCTCTTGTTTTAAGTTCTTTGATTATTGTTTTGTTTCTCCTTCCCGTTGCAATTCGATGAAAGTACTTTGTATTTTTATCATTTAGTTTGATGTGAGAGTTTTTCCCTCTCTGTTTCCAGTATGAGTGGTGGAATTGGATTAGACAATCTCTTTTCTTATTTAGTCTTTCTTGTTTTCCAATTAACGTTTTGTTGTCGTTTTCTATTATGTCGTTTTGGATGTGTAAGAGTTCATCGTCTACTTTTTTTATTTGTTCAAAAATATTTCCGAAAGTATGTTTATTCCATTCCTTTTCTTTTGCTTTCAGTAAATGTGTTTTCTTAGTTAGTTTGAACATATGTGATCCACTAGGGTTGTATCTCCAGGTCTGTCTGACTACATTTTCGAAATCCTTTCGGGTGGTCCACATTTTTCAAATTTAAATGGTCTTGCTTTATTGATAATATAAGTCGGTATATCACACGTAATGGGGCAGTGATCCGACGATGTGAATTGGTGATTCTTGGTAAAAATAGTTGGATACCATTGAATAATTTGATCACTGACAAGTGTTCTATCTAGTTTTTCGAACGTGTTGTTTTCCATTGACTTGGATTTTCTCCATGTGTATTTGTTTCCACTTGTTGGAATATCAAGCAGGTCACAATCATTTTTAAATTGCGTGAGTCTTTCGAATCTAGACGATTCTGGACTAGCTCCACCAGTTTATCATTTGGGTTTTGGATTTCATTTAGGTCACCTATTACTAGACAAGGTGAGTTACATTGATTGATGTATTTTGTGATTTTTTCCCAAAAAACATTCTTGTCTTGCGTTTTAGGAGGTGCATACGCAACTATTATGTTGAAGTTTCTGTTGTTTTCTAGGTTTGAGTAGTTCATTGCAATGAAATGTTCTTCTTTGAAGCATACTTTTAGGCTTTCGTTCATCAATTGGTGGTTCTTCCTTAAGACCAAGATGCCACCTGCCATTCCAGTTGTTGGATTGAATTCATACGAGTCAAACCCCAGTTTTTCCCATTTTTTTGGGTTAGGCAGTTGTTGGGCCTTTGTTTCTACTAGTGCTATCAATTGTATTCTTTCTAAATCACATAGGGCTTTGATTTCGGTCCACCGGGTGGGTTTTTTAATCCCCCTACAATTCCAGAGGCATATCTTCATATATAAACTTCCTTAGGTTTGGTTTTTGACCCTATGTGTTGGCTTTGTATGCCATGTGTTTGATCACCTGTTATATATCGTGCAATGATATCCTGGTATAGATCTGCTGTGAGCTTTTTAACTCTACAATTTCTTGTGTTTTTTGTTTTTAGGCTCTTACCATATATACAGATGTCTGAACAGAAAAACACCTTTGAAATCCGTTTGTTATGTACCATTTTCCATTCTTTTTTTTCCAGTCTTTTAGACCATGTACATTTTTTGGACTGATGTTTTCCTCTGTAATACATCACAGACACATCATATGTTGTTTGGTCACCACTTCTAATGATAGCCTGAGTAGTTATTGTTTTGTTTGGGTTTATAATCCCCGATCCTTTGTTGGTGGTATAAGGCTTTGAATTGCCTTTTGTCATTAGCCCATCAATGCTGATTTGAAAAACACTAAGCCAACTCAAGTTGTAGTGGTAACAAATCAATACATACACGTCAAGAGTAAAAGCCTTTTGAGCATATAATTTATATAATAGGTTCCAACTACAGAGAGTTTTCCCTAGCTTTAGAGCATCAATCCAATAATAGCAAACAACACTGTGAATACCAAAGCTATCATAAACTTTAAAAACGTGGGTTATGATCATCCACTCATTCATACACATAATGCTATCTTTAGACCACTTACTGTAGCTACAATTTTTTTTGGTCTTGCAAAGACCCAAAAAATATGAGCCTTTATTCCATATGTTAATAAACACACAAAGAAATTTCATTCTTAGGAGATTAATCCAATCTGTCCTATAGGCTTTTTCACTAGCCAAAACAGCTTCATTACATTCTTGATTGATAAAATGCAACTTGTGAACATACCTTTCAATGAGTGGTGCTAATTTTACAATTAGTGGATCCAAATACCGGTTTGAGCAGTAGCAACGCAGCACCAGGACATCCATACCTCCCACAACGGCATTTTTGAGCTTCAGTTTCTGCCTGTCCTTCACATCAGGTTGAAGTTGTTTGAGCTGGCGCCCACGACAACAAAGAACCTGGAGGCCAAAACTCACCAGCAAGCTAATGCAGCCACAAGGAAAGCCAAGCGAACCTCCCATACATGGAAGTGTGTTCTTGTATACTTTCATTTTGATGCTTTTTTGCTTTGTTTTATGAACTTTCCTGGTGTTGTTATGTGATTTTGTTGGACCCTGGAATCCAAAGTGGATCCTCAAACAAGTTTTCCATGGGTTTAGGGTCCCATTTGGATCTCTTTTGATCTGAAGGTTTAATTCTCCACCCTTCAGGTTTTTGCCATAATTCAAAATACCATAGGAATGCCGGCAAAACTGACTGAAAAAGCAAGAAAACCATCTACCTACAGCCCTTAACATGGCTTTCATTTGTTGCAACTTGTTCTCTACCCAATTCAGCCCCCAAACTAAAAAGAGTAGGGACTCCCTGAGCCAGTTTATATAAATAAACTTGAAATTCAACTCTTTAATCTTAGCTTTAATATGTGTAGAGAACACACGCATACTAATGGTTCTTCTAGAATCTTTAAATGTAATATACTTTCCTAATCCAAAGTAATCATCAATTGGAAGGCCAGATGGAATGGTTTTGTGTCTAACTATGAGCACCAACGGGATGTTATTCAATCCCATAAATATCATTGCATTAAAGCAAAAAATCTTGACACCTAATTTTCTAGTTAGCAAGTGTTTAAGTCTAGCAGCACACCTGTATTTTTGAGCATCACTTGGTTTGCTTCCGGCTTCAATCCTGAGGTGGGTTCCGGGGTAGATGGTGTTGATCTCTTGATTCGGAAGGCTAATCCAAATCTCAGGCTTTGGAATCTTCGGGTGGAGCTTGATTCCCACAAAATGAGTTTGCGGGACTTGGGGTTGTTCTTGAGCAGACGACATGGGAGAGGGGGAACAACCGGGGCCGGAATGGCAACCCCTAAGATAGCACACCACCGGACTCCGCCACCACCACCACCGCCGATAAGCTCGCTCCTTCTTCTTGAAACGCCACCAGGGGCCGATTGGTCCGCCCCTCCGCCGCAACGCGGAAGAGCGACTTAGGCTATGAATCCACTTCGCGATCTCTTCGCTTTTGCATCCTTCAATGGGACTTTGGATCTTTTGCTGAACGAACTGGCTCGGGAAGTACTTTGCAATAACATTCACGATCCGATACACGATCTTGTTAGGGGCTCGCTCAACGAGTACTTGCGCCATATGCGGGAGCCAGGAGGGAAGCCTTCTTCTTGTACCCCGGGAGCGAACATACCGGCTGAAGATTAGCTGTTGGGTGGTGGTAGCAGAGCTTTTGCAGGCTCGGCGTCGGTCGGGAGCGGTGCTAGTTGGTGGCGGCGGTGAAGGCATGCTAGGGTTTTGCCAAGAGTTGGAGGAGGGGTAAGGGCGCGTGCAAAGGCGCGTTCTTTTTTGCGGAGTTACTTTACTTTTTGTAATCCATCAATTAATATTCTCTTCGTTAAGAAAAAACATGTCGTTTTAGGTTTTGTTTTAAAAATTAAGAAGTCAAATAATTTTACCTATATACAAGGACGGATCCAGGATTACAAAATAGGGTGGACTAATTATCATCAAAATAATTAGGGTGGGCTAAATTACTTTAATATAACTAGTTTACTACTAAATTTACCTTATTTTTTATTTTATTATTATTTAATTTACCCTATTTTTATTTTTTTCTAATTTTTTAGGGTAGGCTGGAGCCTACCTCAGCCCACCACATCATCCGTGCCTGCCTATATACCCTTAATCTTATAAAGATTTTTTATTTTCTATTATTGATTTGGTAATTCTTTCTAAATAGTAAGGATAATACAGGAAAAAATGTGCTAAAATATCTAAAATGACAATTATTTCTTAACAATCTAATAATACTAAAACGACAAGTATTTTTTAACGGAGGGAGTAATCTGGTACATAACCAAACCTATAAGTTCGGTGGGTCTCACTACCTAGGTTTGTACATGAGACTTTATGGACCTTCCATTTGAGCCTGTATTTATGAATAAACTTCACATTTTTTATTAACTTTGAGTTTTAATTTATCGTAACCCATAAACAAACTTGTTAGTTTTAAACCTTGGACCAATATAAGTGCGATTTTTAACTTAACAATTCCAACCTTAGAGCATTTTAAGTGCTTATTGAAGGCAACAAATTTAACCTCCATTATAAGTGTTGAACTCTCTTGATTGAAGACAACGATGTTTGTGCGATTTATAACATAAAAAAAATTTCGTCATAATTTATTTAAAATGTTATAAGTGAGTTATTAACCTCCATCATAAGTGTTTAAGTACGAATTATATTGCCCTATGATTTAAAACGTTATAAGTGTTTAAGTCCCTTGATTTATGCATGATACGTAATCTTATGCAAAAAAAATATGCAAGTAATATTATGACATTTATTTGAAGTAAACATACAACGAAGGACATACAACACAAGACAAATAAATACACCGTAACAAAAAAAATACAAGCAAAACATCAATCTTTTAGCTAAATGGGGTGACAATCACACAAGGTAAACATAAAATAATATATATATATATATATATATATATATATAAGTGACAAAAATCACACAAAGACCATTATCGAGAGATGCTTTAACATACCACAAACATAATTGTATGTTGAGTACATTACTCACCGAATATTACATGGCAATGGCATCCCCAGACCAAAAAATCAAGAAAAACAAGATTAAGTTAAGGATGAATACACAACACAATCACACCAGTGTCAAATGACAACTAATAATCGTTTGACAATACACATACCTTTAATTCTAAATCGCAGAGTCTTGCAAATGACCAACAAGTACACAGAATGAGGCCAAGCTACTTGCATAAAACACAATTTCCAAAAAAGCTAAAAAAAATGGCGCAATGAAGAAAACGCACACTACAACGAAGAACATCGGCCGGAAAAGAACCTTGCCGGAACCCTAACTACAAGCTAAGGCTTATCCAAATCAGAAACCGGAAATTGAATGAGGTAGAGATGTGGTTCACTATACCCGGACTCGGTAGGGCGAGATTCGATCCAGACAAGGTGGCTGAGACAGTCGACGGCGACGCCGCCGAGCCGCATCTGGCCGTTTGAGACGGTGTCGGCGTTGATTGGTGACTTCCGTCGCCACACACATGAGCATTCACCGAAAACGGGCAATTACATCGAGCACTTGATGGTGTCTTCGAAGGGTTCTTAGATTGTGATGTGAGTTGACCTTCGACTTACCATAGTCATGAAGAACGTTCAAATGGAGTTAATGTGGCTTAATTAAAGGAATTTTAGATTTAAATGGAGCATTATTTAGTAAGTCTTGGGCTTAAGTGTTATTTAATTTGATAAAAAAAATAGGCCAAAACGACAGGCCCAAAAAAACACTTAAAAGCTTGCTAAAAAATCGGCCCGATTCGAAGGCCCAACCCAACAGAAACACAAAGCTAAAATGTGGGACCCTCCGAACCTATAGCTTCGGTATTGGTTCGGATGAGTATTTAAGGAAAGGTAAAACAAAAACTATTGGGACTCTAAGAACTTAATTACACTTAATATTATTTTATTAGAGTTGTCATGACATTAGGGTAATGATATCACCTCCCTCCTTCCGCTCGGAAAATGTCCATAAAGCATAAAAGCTCGTAGATTAAGAAAAAGCCGAAAAAGTATGGCAATTTGGATAATATATGAATATAATTGAGGGTACTTTTGTAAATTTATAGAGAAAAAATAGATAAGTGATAAAGTTGATGGAAAAGGTGAATAATTAGGGATAATATACGATATGAGATGAGGGTATTTTTATAATTTTATAGAGAAAAGTGATAAAGTTGACGTGAAAGTTGGATAATAAGAGTAATATTTGAGATTGAGTAGGGATATTATTGTAAGAAAACTAGATCAAAATGGAAAGATTGAGAGATGAACAATCTTTTTGAGACGTCAAAAAAGGAAAGACGGACAAACTTTTACTCCGTAGTATTTTATTTTCGGAGGTTTTAGGGAACATTACTCTCTATTTTTAACTAGTTGGATTCTGAAACCATACTGAGTTATATATAAACTAGTAAAAATCCTCTATCGTTATGTAAATATAAATCCGAGTATATATATTATTTAATAATATGTAGTATTATATGTTGTGTATAAATAAATAAATTCAATTAAATTGATTAAGATTATTATGTAACATTATTTTTCCATGTTATATATAGCGACTGATCTTAGGGTCCCGAAAATGTTTGAAACCGGTTTTTTTTTTTCGGTAGAACCGTACTTTTGATGATTGACTGTATCAGTCTGTATCTATCTATAATGCCCTCTTGTGGTATGATGCAAATTCTCTAATCGGGTCCCAATTCCCAAATGAAATCAAATTGCGCATTAATACCCCAATCGCCAAGTGAGTTTGTGGGGGCCCTTAACCTGGAGTGATGAAGATGCTGTTACTTTGGTAGGAGCTCGTAGTACTATGCATCATAATAATGTTCAACAGGATAGTCCACTCATGGTACAGTACGTAACAAAGTTGCATGCCATGGTAAGTTTTTATTTGTAGTGCTTAGTTATCATTAAAATATTTTCTACTTTTTCAATGGTATATAAGCACTTATTTGATTTTTTACTTCAATAGAAAAACTATAGGGTACTTATAAGCACTCGTTTATTTCTTTTTTACCTTTATTTTTTCTTACCAAAATGACTTTATTAAATGACATGTGACTACAAATTATTGGTTGAAAGTTAATAGGAAGAGTTCTTAACGAGTGCTTATATATATAAGCACAAATCTATTGGGTTCTTAGCATTTTTCTTTTTTTTTTTCTACCCAAAAAAAATTATAAGTACCCTTAAGTACCATTTAAGAACTTGCCATTGTACATGGACTTATTTTCCCTAAGAAAATGTTGATATATAAGTAATTCTTAACTATGTAGAAAGTTTGGTACTAATTAAGCATGCATGTTTAATGTATAAGGTTGGTTGATTATTTATTTGATTGCAATTGGGTTTAAGATAGAACTAGTGTATACCTGGCTTGGCTTCTATATGTATATAGATAGATTGATAGTCTATATATATCAGTGCACCTACGTACTCTCATTTCATGAATTTAGTTTAATTTACGTGAATTTGGGAGTGGAATGAAGGAACGAAGGATGGGTTTTCCTCAGATTTGTGTGTCATATACATTCACTCATGAGCACTGGAGATGATGAAGGCTAGGCCGGGTTGTAGTAATTCTCATGAGGCCCACAAATCAAATCTCTAGGCTACGTACGTTCTGAAAGAGGAGGGGGTTGTTGATCGTGTTGACCGTGGAATTAATAGTCAAAATACATACGGAGGCCCCTGTACTTGTACAAAATATGCAAACGGGTCCCTATACTTTTTTTTGTTCTATTGAGCACCTATACTTATCCAATTTTGTTCTATTGAGCACTTGTGTTCCAATTAGTGTTCGTGTGCATTTTATGCGCTCTATTTAATTGTCATGTAATGACCACGTAACACGATTTTTGTCATTTACTGTCCACATAATGCAAATTCAAGCCACATAACACTTTATAATGTCACGAAAAACTGTAAACAAAAAATTAAACGAAATTGATTGTGGTGTTTTACGGTGTTTCGTTGCATTACACAGTGTTATGTGGCTTGAATTTGCATCACGTAGACATTACATGACAAAAATCGTGTTACATGTTCATTACATGGCAACTAAACAGGGGATGTAAATTGCAACGGACACTAATTGGGACACAATTGCTCAATAGAACAAAATTGGATAAGTACAGGTGCTGAATAGAACAAAAAAAATATAGAGACCCGTTTGCATATTTTGTAGAAGTATGGAAGTCTCCGTATGTATTTTACGGGAATTAATATAGGCATCCCATGACATGGGCAACAGTACATCCATCTTGAATTTGGAAACTAAACTGGTTCCGTGTGCATCGAGAAGATGATTGCTCTTTAACTTGCCCCTATTCACCACTACTAAAATCTTTAATTAACTTGCCCCTACCATTATTATTACTTACTTGGGAGTTGGGATGGTCAATGTGTATCTCAAGTTGAATTCTTAACTTCCATTGTGTCCTTGAACAATGAGTTGTTTGGGGCTCAAGTACACTAAAATTTATCCCCTCGTAGCTTTCCGTTTACATAATTTCTTATTTATCCCATAAAAGTACCTCATTATATTTTATACTCCATCCGTTTTAAAATACATGACCATTTGGACTTTGCACATATATTAAGAAAAAAATGATATTCTTATATTAATCCCTATCAAATGTAGAGTTAATCATTTGTTTAGAGAAATATGAAAAAGTGTAATGATTATGATAAAGATAATTATTAGGGGTATAAATAGAAAGAGATGAAAAAAAATGTGAAATGGACAAATATTATGAAACAAAAAAAAGTGTCCAAATAATCATGTATTTTGAAACTGACGGAGTATCTCCTATTAAGTATTCGTATAATCATTAACCACCAAATAATGCCCACTTTCACGTACACTTTATCTTCCCTGAAGGCCCATTTTTTAATCTTTGCCAATTGTGATACTCTTAACTTCTGCATGTAAACTTGTGAAATAAATATGTGAACTTTGATGCCACATGTTAATATTTTTTGGTCGAAAATGGCACATGTTAATATTGTGGTACAAGTCTTATTGATTGAATTTCGAGTTTTAGAAGTGAGTAGTAATAGTGCCAATCTTAAAATGTATGACAACGGGTCCATATACATGCTATCAAAATTACAATATATTTTGTCCCACTTCAAGTAACATAAGGTAGGAATTGGACAAACCGCTACCCGTAAAATTTGAAATGGTGACTTGAGGATATCACCACAAGGCTTTAACCGTCGATCAAATATTCGAAGGCTCAACTTCAAGTCTTCAAGTACGATATACCATAGATCGATACAGGAAAACCTAGGTACAATTTTTACTTTAATTTATGCCTTTTCTTTAGTGAATAAAATTTCATTGTATTTCTTTTAATTAGGTTGAGTCAATCCCTGTTGCGTGGAATATTGTTACCAAACATGTATTTTTCAGAATGATTTGGCTATATGGCATTTGGAAAATGCCATATAGTAAGAAAATACCACAATATGTCATATTTGCACACATAGCATAACCCCTCTCTCCACTAGTTGACCGACCGTTGACCGGCGTTGACCGTCATCAATTGTCACCACAAAGTGACAATATTCACACCTAATTGTCACCACAAAGTGACAATATTCACACCTAATTGTCACCACAAAGTGACAATATTCACACCTAATTGTCACTACTAGTGACAATATTCATATTAATTGTCAACAAAAGTGACAATATTCACACCTAATTGTCAACACGAGTGACAATATTCACAGCTAATTGTCAACACAAGTGACAATATTCACACCTAATTGTCACCACAAGTGACAATATTCGGCAATTATTCACACACTCAATTGTCATCACAAGTGACAATATTCACACCTAATTGTCAACACAAGTGCCAATATTTACAACTAATTGTCAACACAAGTGACAATATTCACACCTAATTGTCAACACAAGCGACAATATTCAGCAATTATTCACACACTCAATTGTCATCACAAGTGACAATATTCAACAGTTAACTAGAAGATTATAGTAATCACACCGAATAAGTATAGCTAAAACAAGACTTATGCACACAACTCCAAATTATCATCATAAGTGACAATATATATCATCACCAATGTTATCAAAGGATTTTTTTGATAACACCTAATTGTTATCACAAGTGACAATATTCATAACTAATTGTCATCACAAGTGACAATATTCAAGAAATAACTAGAAGATTTAGGGACACTCATGAATTTTATGAAATTAGTTTTCTTATCAATGACAGTGATTATAAAATTTAGTGACTATATATGTCAAATGTATAAACAAGTAAAACCATTCAGATCCAATCACAAGTGACAATATATGTCAAATTGATAAACAAGAAAAGTCATTCAATCAACGAAAACAATGTGATCCAAAATTAATTATTCTGTCATCACAAGTGACCATTAGTTATTCTGTCCACTTAAGTGACAATTAGATATGTTGTCCACCTAAAAGATGTTGAAGGGTTTCTCGAACAAATAAATTTGTATTCAAGACCCCGCTGTGTATAGCGAAGTCAGGATCGTCCACGGGAGCGAGAGTAGTGCTAAGTTTAGTCGAAAACTACGAAAAGAACAAAGAAAACAAGGGCAGAACAACTCAGGCTCGACCCAAAGAGGGTCGATCTCGACCCTAGGGGGGTCGATCCTGAGAACAAAAACACACGTACGCACACAAAACACACTCAACGGCTCGAACACGACCTAGGGGAGGTCGAGATCAAGGCAAAATCACGAGTTTCAATCAATATAAAGGGCAAATCCTAGGGCTAGGGCTACCACAACAACAACCATACATGCTTTCAACAAGAATTCACAACTATCATGCCATCTGGATCATAGAAAAGTTAACTTTCGCAAACAATTCAAACCATTCAATCAACTTTCGCAAATCAAACAACTTTCTATCTATCCTTCAACCTAGGAATATCAACTTTCGCAAATAATCCTATTAGATGTAATCAACTTTTCACTTTCGCTATAGTCAATCACAAGACATGCCTCAACTTTCACCAAGGATTAAGCACAAGATAGGTTAGATATGATCATCAAGCATTCAAGTCATGAATTCAAGTTTTAAACATGCATGATTGTGTTGGGTTTTTGCCCAACCCTAGAACTTAAGAGGACTACTCACACATAGCAAGGAAGAACAAGGAAGAAGAAGAAGAAGACATGATCAAACCAAACTAAAATTCAACTAAAAACCAAAGGGCAATCTTACAAACCTCAAACTTGTTCTCCAAGTCTTCTCCCTACTCTCCAAGTCTTGATTGTCAATTGATTGAATGATCCCCTAAAAACTATAGGTTCCACCTCCTTTTATAGACAAAAAGGAGTCCTAATCTAGCTAGGAAACACAAACAAAACACCTTCCTAAAATACAAACTAGGAAACTTCAACATGTAAATCCGGATAGGGGAAGTCGGCTACGAGGTTCAACCCTCTTAGGGTCGATATCGACCCCTATAGGGTCGATCCTGAGCATTTTTGTTCCTTGCACTACAAGTTTGGTAAAGTGGCTCGAGCTCGACCTCCTTGGGCTCGATCCCGAGGTCGATTTCTTCACTTCTCTTCTTGATTTTGCTCCTCTTTAGCTCTTCTTCTCGACTCTTCCACTTGAAATCTTCCTCTTAGCTCGTCCATCCTCTCCTAGCCTCGCTCCAAACCCATCTTCAAGCTCCAAAATACCTACAAAACGACACAAATATGCGTAGTTTCCGAATCTCAAGGAAATACGAAAACTCATGCAAAAAGACTCAAAAACACAAGACTCAAGCACAAAACACCACTAAATCTAACCTATCTAGACCCTAAAAATCTACCTAACAAGCGGACATCAAAACACCCCATACTTAGACTTGCTTGTCCTCAAGCAATAATCATGCAAATCAAGACCAATAACACAATCTTCAAGCATAGCCCTTGTCAAAACATTTTAAACATAAGTGAAAAAGAAGACAAGTAATTTTAACGTCATCACATATGTATGAGTCTCAAGCTAGGCAATCACAATCCAACCTCACAAGGGATATAAATGTGTTTCACTCAACTCTCATGTGTTTAGGCTTTCAAATCAACTCTCATCTCAATCTTTATGCAACATCTACTTTATCATTGAGACTTATATCACCAATCTCTCTACCTAGAGAAGTCAAAACACATCAATCTTCATAAGAACTTAGGCTCAATGAAATCTTCGTAGAAGACTCCATTCGGCCGGGTTGTAATGGGGTTCAGTAATAACATAAGGTAGGGAGTTCTTTGGCCATGTGGTGCTAAATCCGGGAATCAAACTCCTAAATACAACACTTCAAACCAAAACAACTCACTTCTTCTCTTTTCAACTCATAACCAACCACTTCAATGAAACTCACACCCTCTATTTCTAACCCAAACTTCCATACTACAACTTAGAAATACTAGGAATTCTTGGCTCTACACTTATAACATTTTTTTTTCTTTTTTTTCTTCTCTTTTTTTTTTCAGCTCGAGCATACTGGGGTCGAGGTCAACCCATATGGGGGTCGAACCTGAGAGCATTTTTTCTTCACGATGAGGTCGAGATCGACCCATTAGGGGTCGATCCTGAGAGCTTTTTGGTCGAGCTTCTTTACTTCTTTTTCTCTTCTTTTTCCACAATGTGCAATCCAAGCCAAGAATCCTATTACATTACACTTCAACAAGTCGTTTTCTACCCTTTAACCATGTCACCTCTTCCAAACCCCAACCAAATGGTACTCAACAAAACTTATTCCCAACACAATCTAAGTCCAATTCCCGGAATAGGGTCAAGCTAATATAAGTTAGGGATAATTTTTGTGGAGCTTCAACAAAAGGCTAAGGCTAGAACGGGGTTTCAAACAAAGACAATTCAAGGTAGGCATGGGAGAATATGAGCTAAAAATATAAGTTCTTAATCACAATCAACATGCATGAACAATCTCATAGCGGTTTCAAGAAATAGATAACCATATCAATGACAAGAGACATATGCATAAAGAGAGCAAAATCACACATATAAAGAAAAGGGAATTTATGATGTTCTCCCTTTAAGGCCAAAATTCTCACTAGGTAAAAATTTGTTGGATTGCAACTACCTTCACTTAAAACACATATGCTCAATTTCATCACAAGTCATATTCACAATCAAAAGCAACTTCTCAAAAACATGGGTTACACTATCCAACTATGCCAAAGGAATTACATGACAAGTATGAAAATTAATTTTCATCATAGGACATCTAAGATGGAATGCTCTTCTATCCTAAAACAAACAAACAAACAAGCAAATATTTTTTCATTTTTTTGACATTTTCCAACTTTTTTTGGACTTTTGACATTTTCTCAATTTTTTTTTGAATTTTCAAAAATTTTCTTAACAAGCAAATCTACTAAACAAGCAAAGCAAACAAACAAAGACTCAATTATGTACAACATGTGAGATTTCTTCTTCCCCACCCCATACTTAAATCATGCAATGTCCCCATGCATGAAAACACATGAAAAAGTAAAGAGAAAAGAAGAAGAAGACTCACAAAAACTCTTAGAAGCTTGATTGGAGATGGAGTTCCTCATGGAGGAGGAGGAGGTCGACGTGGGCGGAAAGGAGGTTGCTCCGGGGGAGCCCATGCATCACGATCGGGGAAGTTGCCTTGGTTCCATCGCATGTAGTCCTCCATTTGAGCCCACCGGTAATCATCCACATCTTGTTGAGCATAGAAGTACCCTTGAAATTGTTGGTGTTGTTGAGTCATCATCTCTTGGGTCTGAGTTTGGTACTCCATGAGGGCCGCTTGACCCCTCATAATCTCATCAAATTGCTCCTTTTGAGAGACGCGCATTGAGGCCATCTCGTTGGCTAAGTAAGCCATGTCATATGTCGGTGGGGCCTCATAAGGCGGTGGCTCGGTATAGGAAGGACCGGAGTGAGCTCCCGAAGATGCCCCAAACTCAAAGTACGGACCGGAAGAAGGAGGAAAGGGTGGCGGGATCGACCCAGAGGGGTCGAGGTCGACCCCCATAGGGTCGATCCTGGGGCTAGTCGGAGGTGGGGGCAAGGCAAGGAAGTTGGTGGCTTGTGGTTCGGGGCTTGGGTACCGACGTGGCCGGACTCTCAAAGTCGCATCTTGTGTAGGCCGAACTCTCAAAGGAAATTTGTCGGGAGACCATACCTCGTACCAATTAGGGACATGAAGCAAGTCGACCCGCTCCCGAGTAATAGCAACTTTCACCCCTTTGAATGTGGAGAAGAAGGTGGAATCGCCTTTAGAAGGTTTTTCGATTAACTTGGCATTGGCGATGTATGGAATATCCACAAAGATGGGCTTCTCCGCAGTGTACGCCCTCATGTTCACCCCAAGGCTCATTGCAAGACGGGCAATCATTCCACCAAAGTAAATAGCACCCGAACCGCCCTTGAAATCCTCAATGCTTTTCATCCACTCGTAGCCAAGATTGATAGGAGCCGGAGAGGTAAAGAGCATGGTTCTTAGCACAATCATTTCCCTTCTAGAAGTACGATTGAGCTCGGTTCTTGGGAAGAGGACGCTCCCTAGAATGCGCAAGATGATCCGGAAGAGAGGACTGGCGAGATTGGAGACTTGCATGTTATGGCAAGATTGCACTTCCTTCCCGGAAAGATAGCTCCAAGTGGTGAGGATCGGTATGGGGCTTGGGTCGTCCTCCGTTGGATTGGGGAAGCCAAAGGCGTCATTGAGTTGTTTCAAAGTGAGTTTGAACCATTTGTTCCCCAATTGAAACTCCATCTTCTTGTTGGAATCCGGGCTCTCTATGTCGGAGGAGAAAGTCGCCATGAACTCACAAGTGAGAATGGGGTAATGATGATTGTCCCACTCTAATATGTGCGCGGCTCCAATGTAAGAGAAAGCCTCTTTGACATCCTCATGAATGTGCAACCTTTGCCCATCCGCCTCA
Source organism: Polygonum aviculare (assembly GCA_934048045.1). Taxonomy (NCBI): domain Eukaryota; kingdom Viridiplantae; phylum Streptophyta; class Magnoliopsida; order Caryophyllales; family Polygonaceae; genus Polygonum; species Polygonum aviculare. Next base: position 18,516,493 of record OW204025.1, on the reverse strand, counting down.
TCATACCACCTCGTCTTGTGTTTCATCTCGAGGTAGGTATTGAAGTCCTCAACATACTTGGAGTTAATGCGGTAGTCATCTAGCGCGGACTTGTCACTCCTCTTTGCTCTCTTAGAAGGTTTGGAGCTTGAAGCCGACATAGTACCTACATCAATTCAAACACCAAAACCACATAATACACACCATCCACCATACACTTAAACAAAGGCAAGAATCTCAACCAAACACTTCATAACACGGATAGGAGAGGATCTATAATAATGGAATATGAAGCACAAATTCATATCTCATCCTATCATGCAACCTAAGCCCAAAGAAACACACTCATCAAGAGCAAATGTACCTAGGCACGACCCAGGGAGGGTCGTGCTCGACCCCAAAGGGGTCGATCCTGAGCACATCAACAAAATCGGCAAGAATACAAATGTCAGGTTCGACCCCAGGGGGGGTCGATCTCGACCCTAGGGGGGGTCAATCCTGACCGTGCAGGTCGTCTTCTACCTCTAGCTTAACCAAAAATCGGGTATGGAACCCATTGGCACCAATCCGCAATTTTCTACCAAAATTAGCTCATGAAGATCAAATCTAGACATACCCAAGCATGCAAACTTCAATAACAACACATTCAAGCAAGCAATTTGCAAATTCATCAACCTAGGTCAAAAACCCCCAAATATGCACATTCAACCCAAAAATCCAATTTCACTCAAGTTTAAGCAAAATTGAGAGTAGAGGGTTAGAGGTCATACCGAAATTGCCTTGTGAGAAGTGAAAGAAGTAGAAATTTGGGTCGATCTCGAGCTAGATCTAGGAAGAGGCGTGTGGGCTGAATTTTTGGGCTATGGGGGGGTGGTTTCCGAGCAGCAACACAGGGAGGGGTAGGTGGTGGTGCGGCTGAGGAGTGGTGGTGGCCGGAGTGGCGGTGGTGTGGCGGTTTCCGGCGAGCTCGTGGGTAGGAGAGGTTGGAGATGGGGTCGAGCAAAAGAGGGGGAGGCAAGGGAGGGGGTCGGTCGAGCTGATGTGGTAGAGGAGGAGGAGGAGTTTTGAATTAATTTTGGGTAAAAAGACATACCTTACACCAAGGGGGGCAATTTTGGAATTTTGCACTAGGATCGATCACGACCCCCTGGGGGTCGATCTCGACCCATCTGGGTGGATTTTTCCGCCCTTTTGGTCCTTGTGCAAGATCGTCTTGTCCCGTCTTTTGAGCTCGTGTTTTGCCATTTAGAGTCCTGCAAAATCGTCACAAAAATCCTATCCCAAGCAAAATATATCCTAATCTAATCTAAGGAACGATAGAAAAGAAAAACAAAAATCTAATCTAGAAATTGGAAAATCAAAAAGAATGGAAAAATTAAAGAGAAAAATCTAATCTAGAAACCGGGTTGCCTTCCGTATGCGCTTTTTTAACGTCATGAGCTTGACGATGGGTGGTGTAGCTTAGTCCGAGGTGGTGAGAGCCCAATTGGCTCGGATTTCTTCGTCGGGTTCCTTCCTAGCATAGTACTTCTTCAAACGATGCCCATTTACTTTGAAAATCCCACCATTCTCATCTATAAGATCGGCCGCCCCGTGCAAGTAAATATGGTGAACCGTGAATGGTCCGCTCCATCGGGTCCGTAGCTTTCCGGGGAAGAGTCGGAGTCTTGAGTTGAATAAGAGCACTTGGTCACCGACTTTGATGGTTTTTGGCACAAGCTTGCTATCATGCCACTTCTTGGTCCTCTCCTTGTATATTTTTGAGTTCTCATATGCCTTGAGCCTCAACTCCTCAAGTTCTTGCAATTCCATGAAACGCTTCTCCCCGGCCGCATCGAGATCCATGTTGAGCTTCTTGAGAGCCCATAAAGCCTTGTGTTCGAGCTCGACGGGCAAATGACAAGACTTGCCATACACTAGATTGAAAGGAGTGGTGCGGAGTGGTGTTTTGTAGGCGGTGCGGTAGACCCATAGAGCATCATCAAGCTTGGAAGACCAATCCTTTCTTGAGCGGGACACCGGTTTCTCTAGAATGCTTTTGATTTGCCGGTTTGAAACTTCTACTTGACCGCTAGTTTTAGGATGATAAGGTGTGGCCACCTTGTGAGAAACCCCATACTTGGTCAAAAACGCCTCAAAGCTCCGCTCAATGAAATGAGAGCCTCCATCACTAATGAGGACACGAGGGACACCAAAACGGGGAAAGATGTTGGTTTTCATGAACTTGGCCACTACTCGAGCATCATTCGTCCTTGTAGCTATGGCCTCGACCCACTTGGAAACATAGTCAACCGCCACGAGTATGTACTTGTAGGGACCCGAAGAGGGGAAGGGTCCCATGAAGTCAATACCCCAAACATCAAAAAGCTCAACTTCCAAGATACCGGTGAGTGGGTTCTCGTTCCTCCATGTAATGTTCCCCGATCGTTGGCACTCATCACAAGTTGTCACATATGCTTGCACATCTTTGAAGAGAGTGGGCCAATAGAGTCCGCTCTGAAGGATCTTAGCGGTTGTTTTGAAGCCCTTAGCATGGCCACCCGTGGGTAGAGTATGACAATGTCGGATGACGCCCTCTATCTCATCGTCCAGCACACAACGTCGAAAGATGTGATCGCTCCCTTGCTTGAACAAGTAAGGATCATCCCAATAGTAGCGCTTAACGTCGTGGAGGAAATTCTTCTTGGCTTGGGACGTCAATCCTTCCGGGATAATGCCTCCTACAACATAGTTAGCAAAGTCCGCAAACCAAGGGGTCTTCGACCCACGTATAGCAAGAATAGAGGGAGGGGGAGAAGAAGATGGAGATGGAAGAACATTAGAACTTGAAAGAACCGAAGAGGGGGAAGAGGACGTACACGGTCGACCCAAGGGAAGGGTCGTGCTCGACCCCATAGGGGTCGAACCTGAGAGTTCATTGTTTCCAGTGGGGGTCGATCTCGACCTTGGTGGGGTCGAGCCTGAGAGCTCGGCAGTTCCTCCTCCAATGTTTTCATGATGATCTTTGTTGCCTAGCATAAGGGTCTCATCCGGGCGTGTGTCATCGATGGGGATCGATCCGCCGGACTCCATGATGTGATCGAGGGGTAGTCTAGATAGGTGATCCGCCACTAGGTTCTCCACTCCCTTCTTGTCTCGGATTTCATGATCGAATTCCTGCAACAAAAGCATCCAACGAAGCAACCTAGGCTTGGCGTCTTTCTTCGCCATTAGAAATCTTATCGCGGCATGGTCGGTATAAACAATCACCTTAGAGCCTACTAGATAAGAGCGGAATTTTTCAAATGCAAATACTACGGCAAGAAACTCTTTCTCGGTGGTAGTGTACTTACTTTGAGCTTCATCAAGAGTCTTACTTGCATAGTAAATGGCATGAAGCTTCTTGTCCTTCCGCTGCCCAAGAACCGCACCAATGGCATAGTCACTAGCATCACACATGATTTCAAAGGGAAGTGTCCAATCCGGTGATTGCATGATGGGGGCCGTCACAAGAGCTCTCCTCAACCTGTAAAATGCTTCAAGACAATCCGAAGACATGCTAAACTCTACATCTTTCACTAGTAAGTGAGTCAAAGGTTTAGCAATTTTAGAAAAGTCTTGAATGAAGCGCCTATAGAACCCTGGATGCCCCAAGAAACTCCTAACGTCTTTCACGGAAGATGGAGGGGGCAATTTTTCAATAAGCTCAATTTTTGCCTTGTCCACCTCAATCCCTCGCTTAGACACTAGATGACCTAAGACAATTCCTTCTCTAACCATGAAATGACACTTTTCCCAATTAAGCACAAGGTTCGTTTCCTCACATCTTTTAAGGACCCTAGAAAGGTTAACAAGACATGAATCAAAAGAGGAACCATAAACCGAGAAATCATCCATAAACACCTCCACTATCTCCTCAATCATGTCGGAGAAGATGGCCATCATACACCTTTGAAAAGTGGCCGGGGCATTGCAAAGCCCAAACGGCATTCTGAACGTCCCATAAGGACAAGTGAATGTGGTCTTCTCTTGACCACTAAGTTCCTCTAGAGAATATCCTATGGCTTTCCTATGGGTCCTAAGCACATCAAGCAATTTTTTCTCCTCGTCCTCACTCAAATTGGCATTAATAATGACGGGGAGAGAAGAATTTGGACCAAGAAAAGCATACTTCAAAGAATCGGGATGCTCCTTGAGCTCGGGAGTGGGCTCAGGCAAGCTAACTTCATCCTCATGCTCCGCCTTGAGTGCCGCCACAACAAGGGAAGACTCCTCGCCATCCTCCAGGGGGGTCATGCTCGACCCAATGGGGGTTGATCTTGGGACCCTCGAACTTGGTGGTAGAGGTTCCCATGTCAAAAATCGTCCCGTCGGGTTGTTGCACTCGATGTAGTCGGAGTGTGTGTAGAGCATCTTGACCTCCTCATGACTTGATTCCTTCAATGTTGGATTGAACCGGAACTCAACCACTTCTTCACCAATCTTGAAAGTAAGAAGTCCACTCTTGACATCAATGACCGCGCCCGCGGTGGCTAAGAAGGGTCGTCCGAGTATGATAGGAACGACCGGATCCTCGGGCATCTCCATGACTATGAAATCATTAGGCACAAAGAACTTCCCCACTTGAACGGGGAAATCATCAACCACACCCGTGGGCTGAACGCACGATCCATCCGCCATGTATAACCTCATGTTCACCGATACTAATGGCCCCATGTTGGTCTTGGACCAAATTGAGAGTGGAAGCAAGCTAGCACTAGCACCAAGATCACACAATGCCTTGAAGCGATAAGTCCCAATACCGATGGTAATAAACTTCCCGGGATCACCGAGCTTCTCGGGAAGGTCCAACGACCTCACCTCATCCGTTAGTTCCGACATCGATCGCTTCCTAGACAGAATCTCCTTCAAGAACTTGGTGTAAACGGGCATTTCATTCAAGGCCTCGGCGAAAGGAATAGAAAGATTCAAGCCTTGAAGCAACTTAACAAAGCGCTTAAACTTTCCTTCCGTCGCGTCCTTGGGCTTCTTCGAAGGATAAGGAAGTATCTTAGAATGGGAAGAGGAAGGAGTGGGATCGGGAATGAGTGGAGGAGAAGGTTTGGAAGACGCTCCAAGTGCAGAGTGGTCGAGCTCGACCTCATCGGGGTCTATCGCCCCTTCATCCTCATCATTGGCGGTCTCAGGCTCGACCATGGAGGGGGTCGATCTCGACCCTGGTGGGGTCGATCCTGAGGCAGCGTCTCTCGCCGTTTGCTTCGGTGGATCGGGTAATGCTTTGCCACTCCGAAGGTTCATGGCTCGGATTTCACCATTGCTTGCTCGGCCTCTAGGATTCTCCTCGGGTCGGCCCGGAAGTTGTCCTTGAGGTCGTGGGATTTGAGCCGCTAGATTACCAAGTTGGGAATCAACATTCTTCCTCCAAGCGTCAAAGTTTCCCAATTGGTTTTGAACGCCATCAAGTTTGCGGTCGAATCTTTCAAAGTAACCGTGAGCCCAAGCCGGTGGTTCTTCTTGATAACCGGGAGGTCTATAAGGAGGGGCCCTTTGCTCTTGTGGAGGAGGTGGATAACTTTGGCCTTGGCCATTGTTAGTCCATTGAGGATAATTGTTGTTGCTCCTCCCCGTATAAGCATTGTTTTGGCCTCGGTAGGGTCCTCGCACATAGTTGGCCTCCGCATATACCTCGGCAGCCCGAACTTGCTCAACATTTGTACAAGAAGCGGTGGTATGAGATTGAGAACCACATTCTTGACAAGTGGGGGCAACGGACTTGTAGTAACTCACTTGCTTCTCGAGCCGGTTGATCTTATCTTGCATGAATTGGAACTTCACATCTTGATCAATTGGCTCGCTATTCGGATCATAAAGCTTCTTTGATTGAATCCGGATGGGTTGTTGGGTCCCATACATGGCATCATAGTTGGTGAGTTTGTCCAAGAGAGCCCATGCCTCATTGGGATCCATCTCAATGAAACCGCAATCGGTGTGAAGATTGATGCGGTCCTTTGTAGCGGCGTTGATCCCTTGGAAGAATATCTCTTGAAGAACATAAGGAGGTTGTCCATGAGTAGGACATTTCCGAAGAAGCTCCTTGAATCTCTCCCAAGTCTCAACAAAAGTCTCATTAGGAAGTTGATGATAAAAAGTGATGCGCTTCCTTAGCTCGGTAGTCTTGGCCGGTGGGAAGAACTTCGTCATGAATAAGTCATGCAAAGCCTTCCATGTAGTGATGGACCTAGCGGGTAGACTTTCGAGCCAATGAAGTGCCTTCCCGGTTAGAGACCACTTGAACGCCTTGAGGAGCACATATTCAAGTGACACGCCATCGGCGGCGATGGTGTCACAAAGATCGGTGAAATTTTTGATGTGCTCCATAGGGAATTCGGATGTCTTGCCTTCATATTGAGACCTTTTGATGAGAGTGATGAAGTGGGACTTGATCTCAAAGGCAAGCTCAATCGCCGGGAGCACTATAGCGTTCCTCGGAATAGCATCAAGCTGTTGTTGGAGACGGGCAGCAGCCTCTCTCTCGATGCAAAGCAGCATCTTGAGCAGCACGCTCCATTTGCATGCGCTCCATCTGAGCGCGGAGCTGTTCCATCTTTAGAGCAAGAGCCTCAGCGTCGGCCATTGCTCGTCGTTCTCGTAGCCTGCGATGAAGGGTTCTCTCTATTTCAGGATCAAAGGGAAAATAGTCAATTTTCCTTCGTGAACTAGAGGGCATACACCAGCAATCACAAACACAAGAAAACGAATCAGTAACACACAAGGGGTATGGGCTATTCCCAAACCCAAATATCAACTAAACTCAGCACTATTGCACACTCCCCGGCAACGGCGCCAATTTGTTGAAGGGTTTCTCGAACAAATAAATCTGTATTCAAGACCCCGCTGTGTATAGCGAAGTCAGGATCGTCCACGGGAGCGAGAGTAGTGCTAAGTTTAGTCGAAAACTACGAAAAGAACAAAGAAAACAAGGGCAGAACAACTCAGGCTCGACCCAAAGAGGGTCGATCTCGACCCTAGGGGGGTCGATCCTGAGAACAGAAACACACGTACGCACACAAAACACACTCAACGGCTCGAACACGACCTAGGGGAGGTCGAGATCAAGGCAAAATCACGAGTTTCAATCAATATAAAGGGCAAATCCTAGGGCTAGGGCTACCACAACAACAACCATACATGCTTTCAACAAGAATTCACAACTATCATGCCATCTGGATCATAGAAAAGTTAACTTTCGCAAACAATTCAAACCATTCAATCAACTTTCGCAAATCAAACAACTTTCTATTTATCCTTCAACCTAGGAATATCAACTTTCGCAAATAATCCTATTAGATGTAATCAAGCAACTAACTTTTCACGTTCGCTATAGTCAATCACATGACATGCCTCAACTTTCACGAAGGATTAAGCACAAGATAGGTTAGATATGATCATCAAGCATTCAAGTCATGAATTCAAGTTTTAAACATGCATGATTGTGTTGGGTTTTTGCCCAATTTCTAGAACATAAGAGGACTACTCACACATAGCAAGGAAGAACAAGGAAGAAGAAGAAGAAGACATGATCAAACCAAACTAAAATTCAACTAAAAACCAAAGGGCAATCTTACAAACCTCAAACTTGTTCTCCAAGTCTTCTCTCTACTCTCCAAGTCTTGATTGTCAATTGATTGAATGATCCCCTAAAAACTATAGGTTCCACCTCCTTTTATAGACAAAAAGGAGTCCTAATCTAGCTAGGAAACACAAACAAAACACCTTCCTAAAATACAAACTAGGAAACTTCAACATGTAAATCCGGATAGGGGAAGTCGGCTACGAGGTTCAACCCTCTTAGGGTCGATATCGACCCCTATAGGGTCGATCCTGAGCATTTTTGTTCCTTGCACTACAAGTTTGGTAAAGTGGCTCGAGCTCGACCTCCTTGGGCTCGATCCCGAGGTCGATTTCTTCACTTCTCTTCTTGATTTTGCTCCTCTTTAGCTCTTCTTCTCGACTCTTCCACTTGAAATCTTCCTCTTAGCTCGTCCATCCTCTCCTAGCCTCGCTCCAAACCCATCTTCAAGCTCCAAAATACCTACAAAACGACACAAATATGCGTAGTTTCCGAATCTCAAGGAAATACGAAAACTCATGCAAAAAGACTCAAAAACACAAGACTCAAGCACAAAACACCACTAAATCTAACCTATCTAGACCCTAAAAATCTACCAAAAAAGCGAACATCAAAAGACAATGTGATCCAAAATTATAAATAAGTGACAATTAAAACAAGTGACAATTAAAACATCCCAAATTTACCTTGGCCGAGCTTAAAGTTGAATGGGGTTCCTCTGTCACGACTTGAATCAAACTGAGTTTCATCAAGCAGTGTGCCAACATAGTGAACTACAGAGCATAACACAATAAGATCAGCCTCAATTCAAAATCCATCATCCAAAACTCAAACTCCAAATCCCGAAAGAAATCACTGAAACTACTTCCACATCATCGCCTTTGCCAGGTCGCTCCCAGCCTTCACCTTCCTTGAGAAGCTTCTTCATGATCTTCGTCTTCCCAATCTCCTTCTCTTCTCCAACACTCAAGATCGGAACGTCTTCTGGAAAATCGTCCATGTCCATTCCCATCTCCTCGTCGTTCACACCAGAGCTCGTCGGAAAGTCAAAATCAATGGCAAAGATCCACAACAACCAGATCCGGAGCCTCATCGCCGCCTCAATCCGCCTCCAACAAACCAGATCCGGAGCCCCGTCGTCCAATGGCGTAAATCCGCCGTTGTAGCTCCTCCGCCGTTGTCCACGAGCCCTCTCTCCAGATCCGCGCCTGTTAGGGTTCCGATTTGGACGGACGGCCGTTGGAGCGGGAGGGGACAGGCGAATCCGATGGGACCTTTTGAAGAGTAAGAAGAAGAGGTTGAGGATGAGGACCTTTTGAAGAGAGGCGGTGGAAGCGGTAGTCGCCGGAATTGAAACGGTATTTCTCTTGCAGCTTGCTTCCGGCCGGCGTCGATTCGGTCCAAATCCTCGCCCTGCCTCTCCTTCCCGGAGACGAGGAAATCGACGTCGATTGCTTCTCCGGTGGCATAAGTGAGGTCGATGGAGGAGCCGCGGCCAAGTCGAATGTCGTTGGCCCTTCGCTCGTCGGAACTCGAAGAGACAAAAATTGCGAAAGAGCTGAGGGAGGGGATGAGAGGAGAGCGGTGTGATCGGAAAAAGGAGGGGGGAGGTGAGAGAAAATTATGGGTTTTATATAAAAAATTTATGCCATAAACCTAAAAAACGTAAGTACGGTACATCCGCATAAATCCATACATAATCTATGTCCTTTTATCTAAATCTTTCTATTTTTCGTCATGTAAGAAAATCATGTTTTTAATTGTTAAATAGAATAACTTGTATGACAGCATTGATCTACAAGTTTGGTCACACATTAACTATTTTTTTCGGTCAAATACGCATTAATCATACATCCTAATATAATTCCGATGGTTTGTGATTTCTTTATAAAGAAATAAACTTATACGGAGTAAGTTTCTTTATACGGTGTATTTATTTATATAAAAACAAAGAGTAAAAGAAAGAAAATGAGAAGCAACGGATTTTCGTTATAATCCCTTTTTAAAATACCTACAACAGTCAACAGACACAGTTCTCCCTCTCTCTCCGTTTCCTGGTGTGAACAACATTTTGAATCCATGGGGTGCACATAGACCCGGCAAAATCTGACCCGACCCGAAAAACCGACCCGACCCGCCCGAAATTGTCTGGGTCATAACCCGGAAAAGTAAACCCGAAACCCGATTTTACCCGAACCCGATGACCCGGGAAATTTCTGGGTCAAACCCGTTTGGTTTTGGTTAACCCGTTGGGTCGAACGAAAAACGGGAATGGTGAAAAAAATCACACATTGTTGGGTTCGATTGTAATGATTTGTCTTCCTCTCGTCATTAACCGAACTCAACTCCAATTGATTGATTAAAAGATGATTCTTTATAAAGAAAATCGACTCGAGTAATTGATTTTGAACATGAAATATACCAATTGATTAAAGATGTACTAAGTTAGTGTCTCTTAAATTGATGTATACTTCTCAAGGTTTGAATGTTTTTTTGCTTTGTTGAACTAGAATCTAAGTTCTGAATTGATTTGTAAAGTTGTTCTAGGTTACATTAATGTTTATAGTTTTATCAAAGTTAAAATATGTAAACGATGAGAAATATTATACTTTTAAAATATGTAAATTACAAGCTTCTTCTTCTAGTATGATATATGCATACAAGAACTCTAGGATTTAAGTTTTCATACAAATTACTTTTTATCTAACGTGTTTTTTTTTTCTTCATAATCAATTTTGAATTTCTAGGATTTGAACTTTAAGGTTAATCATTTCTTATTGAAATTCTTTTAGAAAACACCATGAATGTGAAATTGAAACTTGTTTTTGTTGTCTTTGTGTTACTCATCCCACTTAGTCTACCACATGATTGATTACAAAAATCTTGTTAAAATAGGTAGATATCACGTTATGATTAATAATTTGTAATAGTGAGTACAAAGACGAAGTGTAACTCTTGTATTAAAAATCTAAATCCTTACATATAGGTGTCAATTAAATTATATTATAACTTTATAAGTAAATAAGAGAGTTATAAATTAATATCAATAAAAAAAATAATAGATAAATTTGAAAAATAAATTTGAAAAATCAGGTTCTTTAACCCGTTGGGTTGACCCGAACCCGCAACAAACCCGTAGTGACCCGACCCGTTTGGACCCGTTAAAATTGTGACCCGAAATGACCCGACCTGGTGTTTGACCCGAACCCGATTACCGAAACCCGAACCCGACCCGCCCGACCCGATTGACAGGTCTAGGTGCACAGCTTCCAAGCTGGACAACGAGGACGCCGTCCGCCGGTGCAAGGAGCGCGGCCGTCTGATGAAGGACGCCGTCTTCGCCCGCCACCACCTGGCCGCCGCCCACTCCGACTACTGCCGCTCCCTCCGCCTCACCGGCTCCTCCCTCTCCGACTTCGCCGCCGACGAGCCCCTCTCCGTCTCCGACTCCACTCCGGCCGTCCTCCTCTCCAAACCCCAGCCTCCTCGTCCGCCGCCTTCTCCGGCTCCATCCTCCGCCAAACCTCCGCCGCCGCCCCCGCCATACTCGCCGACGATCGCTAGCTCGAAGCTTCCACACATCTTGTCAAGCTCCAGCTTGAGCTCCTCGGCTCGGCCGAGGCCTTCGCATCAGCCGAAGCTCCCGCACATCCTCTCGGATTCGTGCCCCTCCACCCCCGCCACCGTCAAGTCCGGGCATCCGGCGACCTACACGGCCCACGCCAACTACCCCACGAGCCCCTCCCAGGCCTCCTCCGCCTGGAACTGGGAGAATTTCTACCCTCCCTCCCCCCCGGGCTCTGATTTCTTCAACCGCCCCCAGGAACAGGACGCTGACGACGGCCACCTGGAGCCCGAAGACGACGAAAGGGAGATGGAGAGAGAGGAGGTCCATTGCAGCGACTGGGGAGACCGGGACAGCACATCCAGCTCCGACGAGAGGGAGACCATCAGATCCCAGGCGTCCGAGTTCCGCTCCACTCGGCGGCTAACGGGGAGTCTGTTAAGCCGGAAAGCGGCTACGAGAAGGCGGACGAGAAGTCCGACTACGGAGCTCCTCCGCCGTCGTCGGTAAACTGGGGCAAGTACCGAGGCGGAGTCGGCGGTGGCTTGCCGGACAAGAAAACGGCGGTTAGGCATCGGGATCTGAGGGAGATCGTTGCCTCCGTCCAGGAATACTTTGACAAGGCTGCTTCCTCCGGGGACCAGGTGGCCGAGATGCTTGAGGCCGACCGAGCTCAGCTCGATCGCAGTTTCACCCAATTAAAGAGTATGTATATATGCTCTGATATTGAGTTCATGTTTGGATTTCTATACGATTGTTGTTTGTTGTGTTTTGATTGCGTTTGTATGTTTTCTGGTGAGTGTAGAAACTGTATACCATTCAAGTGGAGTGTTGAGTAGCTTGAGCTCTAGTTGGAGCTCAAAGCCTCCATTAGCAGTGAGATACAGGTTTGATGTCAGCGATTTAGATAAACCCGGTGGTCCCAAGAGTCTTTGCTCCACTTTGGAACGCCTCCTCGCATGGGAGAAGAAACTCTATCAAGAAGTAAAGGTGGTTTTTTCAAGTCCTTTTTGTTAATTAATTCATTCAACCCGTTATTCAATTTGGGAGGAAAGGGAACTCAGTTTCGTCTTACTTTACTAGTTTGTTGCATATTTGAAAAATAGGATATTGCAAACACGATGCAACTTTGATGTTGGCACGATTAAAGTCCTTCGCATTAGTGTTAACTAGAGTTATTGCCTGTTGAAAAATGAACATGTAGCCTTTGTGAGTAGCAAATGGATGGAAATACAACATGCTTCTAGATGTGGTAAATTTAGTCTCTAATCTTCATACTGGAGAGATTTGGTTCTGCAAATTGATGTAAACATCTAACTTTACAGTGGATTAGAGTAATCTGTCTGAATTTGATGAGGTAGTTGCTGATGCATCTGGGTTGTTTTGTTTGATTCTTAGGCTAGAGAAGGTGTGAAGATCGATCATGAAAAGAAGCTCAAGGTGCTACAGAATCAGGAGGGCAAGGGTCAAGCAGAAACAAAGTTAGACAGAACCAAAACCTCAATCAAGAGGCTGCAATCCTTAATTGTCGTAACTTCTCAAGCTGTCAATACAACATCCTCAGCCATTGTTGGTCTTAGGGACACTGATCTTGTTCCTCTACTTGTTGAACTATGTCATGGGTAAGTAACTCACTCCTTTTCAATTAGATTGAAAGCCACAAACCTTAGCAAACTTGCCAAATGCGTATCTTACTCTTCTGCATTCAGCCTCATGTACATGTGGAGATCCATGAACGAAAAGCATGAATTCCAGACACAGATTGCGCAACAAGTACGCGGGCTGGTCAACCTAATGGTCAAGGGGTATTCTACATCTGAACTTCACCGTCAAGCAACTCGTGACCTAGAATCGGCTGTATCTGCTTGGCATTCCAGCTTTTGTCGCTTAATCAAATACCAAAGAGACTTCATCTGTTCCCTCCATGGCTGGTTCAGGCTAACTCTTCTTCCTCTTGACTCGGACATAACCCAACTCACCAAACAACCCTCAGAGGCCTTCTCATTCTTTGACCAATGGAAAATCGCCCTTGACCACCTTCCAGACACAGTGGCTTCAGAAAACATCAAGAGCTTTGTCCATGTCGTCCACGTCATTTTCACTCAACAAGGCGATGAAATGAAAATGAGAAGGAAAACAGAAGGCGTATCCAAGGAGCTTGAAAAGAAAGCTTCTTCTCTTAGAAGTATAGAGAAGAAGTACTATAACTCTTACTCAACGGTCGGAGTAGGGATGCCAGACAATGGAGAGCCGTTGGATGCTCGTGATCCCTTGGCTGACAAGAAAGCTGAACTCGTTGCTTTCCAGAGGCGGTTGGAAGATGAGATGTTGAAGTATTCTAAAGCAGTGGAGGTGACCAGAGCAATGACATTGAACAATTTGCAAACTGGATTGCCTGGAGTTTTCCAAGCCATGACCAACTTTTCTTCCTTATTTGTACAGGCAATGGAGACGGTATGTTCTAACTCCCCCATGCTATAAAATAGAAGCTGCGTTTTTTTAGTCTTTGGAGTTCTTTCAGCAATTTTATGAGAACTGGGAAATTTTTAATAGGTTGGGTTAGGTTTTTTTGTTAATGTAAAAGATTATCCTTCAAGTGTTTTGGTAGAAATTATCCTTGAAGTTTTGAGTTGTGGTGTAGATAGGCAGGAACCTATTTTCTTGGTTGGACGTGAATGTAAAGGAGAATCCTCATTTTTATTAAGATCATCCTGCATTTTTCTCTCTTTTCTTATCGGTAAAATCTCTGAGTTGAAAGGGGTAATAAACCCGCCTTGAAGCATTTCAAGTGAAATACATCCAAGTAAAAGATGATTGATTACTTTCCCAAATGAATTGAAAAGTTCACCCAACTGTAAAAATCACACCACCAGCATAATATCACGTAGCAATGAGCACTTCTTCCAATGCTACGCAAGATGTGTCCAGCTCTCTGATTTCTCTATTTATTTGGAGACTAAAAGAATTCAAAATCCAGAAACTTGCCCCCACCAGCTTTCATCTCTGCATCCACCATTCGCTTACTGGCACTGAGTCCCCCCACTGCCATGTCAGCGGCCCCACCAACGGCTTTACCCTGAAACTCCATTTCCACTGGTCTTGGAATCTCTGGAGGAGTACTACACCTTATGAGAGCCCAATTCACACCTTCAAAGAAAGGATGTTGCTTGATTTCTGTAGCACCCCTCTTCACTCCAAGTCGGTTTTGTGGCTCCTTCACCAACAAAGCCCTAATCAAGTCTCTACCGGAATAGCTAGTGGCTGGAGAGTCTGGAAACCTGAGCTGTTGGCCTACAACATTAAAAAGTGTTTGCCGGTTTCCGGATCCTTTGAACGGGGTTTTCCCGTATAAGAGCTCGTGCAAGAAGATACCGAACGTCCACCAGTCCACTGCACTTCCATGGCCTTCTCCTTTGATGATTTCAGGAGCCAAGTACTCGTGGGTCCCAACAAATGACATGGACCGGGCTTGTGTGGGCTCTGCAGCTAGCTCTGGAAGTGGGCCCGAATGGAGTCCGGGATCCGCTTTGGGTACCCGGGTTTTCTTCTTGTTTTTTTTAGGGAAGAATCCCGGGAGAAAACATGATGGTTGGATGCAGGCTGATGAGGGCTCAATACATGCTGGCTGGACACAGAATGAGTTAGAAGAGGGCACCGATTCTGAAGAGTTTTTTACTAGAGTTGGTGAAAACGTGCATCGTAAGGAAAGGTCGAAATCCGACAGCATTATGTGGCCATCTTCTCGGACTAAGACGTTTTCTGGCTTCAGATCTCTGTATATGATACCAAGCATATGGAGATACTCGAGTGCCAAGAGGACTTCTGCAGCATAAAACCTGAAACCCACAACGGTGTAAACGGGGCTTGAGATTGATGTTTTCCCAGTAATAATTTACAGTGAGATGGCAAGCAGAGAAAAATTAACAGAGAAATACCGATCAGTCCTTCAAAGATCACCATTGAGGAAGGACAAAAAGGTTATATCTACTACAGTAAGATACACAAACTATGATCTAATGGACTGTTTGAATGCATAAAACATGTAACAGGTGCTTGGATGTCCCAAAAATATATCATTTTAGCATCATACATTTTGGCTTTAACATAATGCATCTTAGGTTTAAATTTTAATGACCGATAATGCACAAGTTATGCATACATGTAAAATTAAGCATTTTACTCCCTCTTTGTTATGAAACTTCTTCAAAGACAAATGACATAAAATGTCAACATTGTATGCATACAACAAACTATAAGACTCAAAATTCTCAAAATAAGGAGATGAACCAAAAATGTGCACCTTGCTGCATATTCTGAAAAATGTCTCCCTGGTTGCCGTTGCCTCAAAGAATGCAAATCACCACCAGGGCAGTACTCCATGACCAAACACGCGAATCTATCAGTCTCAAAATGCGTATACAAAGTTGGCAAAAATGGATGGTCAAGCAACTGAAGAATCTCCCTCTCAGTCTGAGATCTAATCAACTTCTTCCTAGCGGCAAGAGACTCCTTATCCATAACCTTCATTGCAAAATAGCACCTCGTACCGCTCAATTCAGACAGATAGACACTCCCAATGTCTCCACAGCCCAAACGCTTCAGAAGCCGAAAATGGCTCATACCCAAATCTCCAGCTCTTGCTCTAACAGCCAAAATAGCCTTCCAAATTGGATCATTCCCTTTATGTGGCTTATTAGCACCGCCTCCAGTGAGATTGCTCCAGCTGCTATCATCACTTATACCACTTCCTTCACTTGCCCTACTCATGCTCGTTTTAGCACTCTCTAAGCAATCTCCTTGGATAAAATTCCTGTCAATGCTAAGCATCCCTTCACTTGTAAGGCAGTCACTTCTAGACGTGCTTGGACAGCTATTAGCCACACTCATAGTTCTATCTATGTTAGTAAGTGGGCTCATATTTCCACTTGGAGGCAAAGAAGCATCCCATACATAATCCTCATCCTCAGATTCAAGGGGAAAAGATGCCTCAGTATCGTTTTTTGATGGGCGTGAGACTAAGCTCTTGGCATGATGAGATTCAAGAGCCGGGCTTGGTTTCTTAGCATGTCCATTTATGGAGAGATCATCTAGAAAAGGACCTTTCTTCGATAAACTCTTGACCAAGCGCCCAGGCTCTAGATTCTTATGACCGATTGGCATGTGCATGGATTTTGTGGCAATGGGCTCTGGTAGATGGCTTGCAGCAGAAAAAAACCTGGAAATTTTATCATCTATAGAATCAACATTGCCCTTGGATGTAACAGAATCTTCCATAAGTGCACCATCATCTCGCAACGAGTGTTTTCCTTTCCACACCCTGACTGAAAAGTCCAACTCCCTAGAGTCTCGTGATCCAGGTCGACCTATCTGCACTTTTGGAGCTGAAATCGTGGTACTTGATAAGTGTTTGGAAGAATGCAACCTTCCAGGAAAAACATTCAGTTCCGGGATTCTTTCCATGTCTTCTCACCTCATATATTCCTTGTACAGAGCTTCCCACAACTGGATAGCAATGCCTACCATTACCAACGGGGAAAATGAAATTAGCCCTCCAAATGCACCAAGCTTCTCAGTAATAAAGTTAATGGTTCGAATTGACTTTAGTTTGAATACAAAGCAATCTAAACTTCACAAAAAAGGGAGACCCCAGAAACAATTATCATTGCACAATCAAGTTTGATGTGCATATATACATTGTGACTAACAAGGAGTTACTTGGAAAACCTTACCTTGAAAGGATCAATGCAACCCAAGCTTCCAGAAAGAGTTCAGCAGCAGAATAAAATAGGGGAAAAACAAAGGCAGAACTAATCCTAAGTGCAAGCTTAAGTCCAATTGAAGGCTTGTTCAGTCAGACCAAAATCCTAGTTCTGAATTCACCAGGAAGCAAGCAAATCCAATTCTTAACTTGAACCACAATCAATAAATAACACAAACAAAGCCCCACATGTTTATCTATTTTGTTAGAAGATGGAAACTCATGAGAAAGAAGAGAAAAGTAAAGCCCATGATCCCGGGGAAAAGGAAGGGCATCATAAAAAAACCTAGCCAATTAGAAACTCCAAATCCAAGAGAAGCAACCTAACAATGCAAACCAAATCAACACGGCTGATAGTGTATTTGACGGAGGCAAAAAAACTCAATTTCAGAATCAAATAATTCATAGAAATAGGAAACAAAGCAAACCCAGTGGAAGGAATCTTACAATCAAGACAGTGGTGGGCGAAACACCCAAAGGGGCGAGGCGGATCTAGAGGGAATTCTGGTTGAAGGAGCTCAAGTTTCTCCACAAAATCTACAGACCCATATCGAGAAAAAGAAGAAGTTGTGGGTGACTGCTCCAAATTTCTTCTCTTTATTGAAAAGGGTTGCTATTTGGGGAGTTGTGTCTCCCAAAAGCAAAAGGGAGCAGGAGACTGACGAATTGAACGGAAAGGAGAAATAAAGAACGGCCTGCTAACATTGTGGTTGTGTTGTGTTGTGTTGTGTGTCTCCTTCCTCCTTCTCAAGTTGCCCTTTTTCTTTTGAGTTCTTTTGTGTTAATTTGTGAACAAATCGTGAAAGAAAGCAATTATGTAAAGCGGGCTGGGGGTTTTGAGTGAAAGGAACCAAGTGGGGCCCAGTGTGCGAATTTGGTGGGACCCTTTTCATTGTCTTTCCTTTCCCCTTTACCACGCGCTTTGTAATACCAATACACACACCACACTACTAATTACGGTGAAGACTCTACCAAATAAGAAAAATCGACCTGATTTCGATTTGAAATCCAATCCTAAAATTGGTGGGTTAGGGACAAGATTACAACCCGATTGAGTTGAAACTAGTATCCGATTTAAATATGTTACTTTGACTAGATTTATTATAAATGTAAGATAAAGAAAACTTATTGCAATTGTTTGAGCCAAAATTCTCCCTAAGAGGAACTTTGACCTAGATCGGGCCTGATCAAGGTAAACCACCAAGAACGAGCAAAAGAAAGTAAGCTGTGTATTATATTGAATGTGCGAATGTATGCGTAAAAAAGCGTAACCTTGCTTAGGGTTTACAATTTGTTTATATAGCACCCTTCAAGGTCAAACTATCCTATGAAGAAGATAAGATTATACAAGATTCTCTCTGATCCCCATCTTAACGGCATAACTCGGGCAAAATCTATCTTATATCTTTGGCTCTATCTTGTTCGACCGACTTTCCTTTTCGCCGTCTCCCTCGCTGTGCTCTGAAGAGGTAGCAAAGAAGTACTAATCGGGTCTTGATACTTTTTTGGCTAAAAAGCGGGTCCAACAATACCCCTAAATGTAGCGTCCGAAATTTGAACTTCAAATTTTGGACGGTGCATTTATGTGATGGGACGTTAGAGTGACCTCGATCTTCGGGATTTCCTTCTGCAAAAACCCTTCCTAATTCTTCGTCTCTTCATCATTGCTTTCGTCTTCATCTTCTTTCTCCTCTGTTTTTCCGCTCCCGGTCTCCCCAGGTAACTCTTTCTTCTTCGCTGCTCCTTGCGTTTTCTTCTTGCTGTTATGGCTCCGAAATCTCCCTTTACTTCTTCACAGTCCCTGAGCAAGGCCGATCTCCATCCTTGCGAGATGACTCGGGATGAAATCGCGGAATGAGTATCTTTTGGGGGTTTCCCCAAAGGAACCCGATTTCATGCCCCGACGATCGAAAAGGTCGATTGGGTCCGCAAAGGCTGGGTTTGTTTTCTTGATTACCCCTTTACCTTAGGTTTAAAATTCCCCTTCTCTGATTTCATCCGAGTCTTCATCGGTACTCTGAAAGTCTCTCCTTGCCAAATCCTCCCCACGACTTGGCGCACACTGACTCGTATTGACGAACTTGCTGCGCAGCGGGGGCTTAAAATGACCATGGGCGAGCTTCTTCTTGCCTACAAAATTGTCCCTCAAAGAGCCGATCGTACTACCATTCATGCTCGAAATGTCAAGAACCCATTAATTCCCAAGACCAAAATGCCTTCCCGGAGCTTGCAAGCTCGATTCTTTTTCATTGAATTAGCGTCCCTAAAGGGCATAGATGATGACGTGAAAGCGGTCTTTCGAGATGGGTGGAACACATCTCGTAAGGCTCTGCGCATTTCTTTGTTGCTTTTCTTTAATTTGTGCCGGAATTAGTGCTGATCTCTGGTTCTTTTTGTGCAGTTCCGGTGGGAATAAACTCTAGGCGTACTGATACTGGTGTTTGTCGTCGGTTGCTGAAGATTAAGCCCGAAAAACGTAAGCCGAGGAAGATCCGCCCTGAACCCGAAGGTTCCGCAGAGGAAGAGGAGGTGTTAGAGTCCGACGAGGACGAGACCGAAACAGACGAGACCCCGCTGTCTTCCGATATGGCAAGTTCTTGCAAGAAGAAATCAGGTTCGGGTTCTTCCTTTATCGTTTGTGTTTTATGTGGTTTTAGCTGCAATTCTGCTGCTGATTGCTGGTTGCATTTAGTTTCCAAAATCGATACCTCTGCTACTACGATGGTCAATAGGCTAAGGTCTAGTGGTGTCAAAGCCTTGACCTCTCCGACTCCCTCTATCGACTCAAAAAAGTCTCAATCCCTGAAGCGTAAAAGAGTTGAAGATCCTCCAACCCCAATCCTTAAGAAAAAGGAGCATAAGGACCTCTTGAGTGTTTTCGGCGACACCCTACTGCCCACTGTTAAGTCCGACTTCCAGTCTTTGTCCCTTGATGCGGCCTTTAGCCATGTGGGCACCACTCTGAGACTGGTGAGCAACTTCTTCTGGTTGAGATTTATATAAGACTTCTTTGATACTTTGGTCCCTATTCTTGCTTGTTTATGTTGTGCTGGTTTTTAGGCCTTTCAAGAGCTCATGGCGACTAATAGCCGGTCCCGGGAAGCTGCCGCCGTATCCGAGAGGACCAAGCCAAGAATGCCAGGGAAGTTGCCGCCGTATCCGAGAGGAAAGTCCGCAAGCTTCAGTCTTCTGTTGACGCCTTGTCGGTCCAAGTGGAAGACCTTCAAGTTGAGAAGGCTTCACAGGAGTCCTGGATCCAGGAAGCGAAGCGGTCGGCCAAGCATTTCTCCGAAGTGGTGACTCAGGTGGCCAGGTATTACACGCTTAAGGCTCGAGTGGAACTTCTTCAAGACTTGGCGGACGGGAATGGTGCGAATTGGGAGCTCACGGCTCAGCAAGAAGCTTTGGAAGAATTCTTCCCGGCGTGCAATCCTCCTCCTGGTCAAGAGTTCCTGGAAGCAGCTGAGCAGGTGGCTGAAGAAGAGAAGCCTGAGAAAGCTAAGGAGGTCGGGACTCCGGATGTGGTTGCCGAGGGTGCTGATGCCGAGGGTGATGCCGATGTCAAGGAAGACGCTGTGGATGCTAAGGATGGTGGCGATGACGTGAAGGGTGACGAGGAGGCGAGCCCAAAAGAAGACTAACTACCCCTGCCCCTTTATTATGAAAAAGAAAACTTTATGTTTTTGTGTTGTTGTTTTCTCGGCCTAGGGCCTTAAAACTTTTCTGCTACTTCTACGGTCGGTGGGCCGTTACTTTTCTGATACTTTGGCCGTGGGCCAGAAAGATATTATCCTTTAATCGTTTTGGCACCCTCTGTATGGCGCGTTTTGGTATTTGTTGTTTTGCTTATGATGTTTTACCTCTTTTGGTTTGCTTTTGTTTGGCAATTTTTAGAGGACGGCGATGGTTCTTGGAATTTGTTCAAAATCGCGCTTATGTTTATCGTGGATGCGTTAGTAGATCAGCATCCGGGGAAAGAGTTATGTGACTTTCTCCCAAGGTGCATTATTTTCGCGAAATAGGATTTCGGATTTTTTGCGCTTTGTTTACTGCAAAGGCCCGTGCATAATTGCTTATGATTAGGTATCCTTTGGATCCATAAGTTTAGTCCTTAGGATATATTGTCTTCGCGGCGTCCCGCGAATTGTGGCCTTGGGTTTATCGTTGCTATAGCTTTCCCCTTCCCGTACTAATCCAATGTGACTACATAAATTGGACTTAGATGGGGGGTAACCAACTTATGGGTTACTTCATCACGTTGTATGCGTGACGACATCACCATTTCTAGGCGGTATAACCATGTAATTTTACAGTGGTTTGTTATGTAATGTGCTTGGGTTGCGTATTTGTTTAATTAGAAAGATGCTCTAAATAGCACGTAAAGTGAATTTGGAATGGTTGAGTTGTGGGAGAGTTGTCGTCTCGCGAAACATCATAAATAGTACCGAAACAACTTCTAGACTATGTTTTAAAAACAAAGCATCGACATTGGGGGTTAAGACCCCGACGTCTCTTATTGAAAAAAGAAGCAACTAAGTCCTAAAGAAGTATTGACTAGAACTTTAATGAGAACCAACCGATTTAGAAGTAATACTTCTTCAGATGCGTTGCATTCCAGCTTCGGGTAACCGCTCTTCCATCCTTGGATTCCAATTCATATGCTCCGTTCCCAGCTATTTTGGTGACCTTGTAAGGCCCTTCCTGATGTGATCATGCCCCGGATTCTGAGAGGTGCGCCCGAGCTCGAGAGGGTCGGCGCCGAGTGCCCCGCACAAACGGCGTTCGGCGCCGGTGCCTCGTTTTGGCACCGAAGCCGCGGTGCCGGTGCTTCATCTTGGCGCCGGTGCCTCCCGAGGGCACGCGCACCTAGGGGCGGGTGCCGATGCTGGGCTTTCCACTACGCCGCGTCCCGGGCTTTCTAGACAAGCCTTTCTTGGAGTGAAGTCCACAAGTGCCCATGCAAGACAAGGCGGGCTCGTCCACAACAACCAAAACAAGAAATGCGGGCCTAAGCCCACTCGTCCCTCCCTTGGCCAAGCCCATGCCGCCACTCCACCTCCTCAACCTTTCCTTGACGGCAAAGTATGAACTATGAAAGACGGTGACTTCCGCGCCAAGCAACCGCCATCAATGCACCGCCTTGGAGCCGAAGTCGCTAGCCTAGAATTTCCTCATTTTTGCCCTATAAATAAAGAGGGAATGTAATAGAATTTGCAATGTTGTTTTGAGCTTGAACTTTACTAAGAGACTTTTGTCCTAGTTAGGTTTCGGGCTTTCCCGGCTTGTGGGACTCAAGCCGCAGGGCTCTCGTGAGACGCGAGAGCCGGGCGGCGGGCTAGGGTTCGTGTGACTCGAGCCATGGCCCCGCCGTTCTTATTTTTCTATCAAACCCCGGCCTTCGGGTAACCGAGGGCTCGGAGGGCGGCCTGGCTCGTGAGACTCGAGCCTCGCTTTCCCTCCTTAGGCTTCCTAGCTTGGTTCACTCCAAGCGAGGCGCCTACCTATCCTTAGGGACGCTTGGGTTATTAGGGTTCGGTTCCACACCCCTTGTATCCCTTAGTCGATCCCTCACGGTGAGAGGACCGAAGTGAAGGTTCGACTACTTATCCCTTATTAATAAAAAGAACCTACAAAAGAGTTTTGATGAATCAAGAATTCCACACGTCCGAAATGTTACAATTTCTCTCGAATTTTACAAGATTGAGCTCGTGCTCACGACCTAGACGTTCCCACGCAAGCCCCCGAACTCCCTCGAGCCAAAATCGAGTCCGATCCTAAGGCGAATCACATCATCTGGTATCAGAGCCTTTCGAGGCGGGTTCTGTAAGTTTTGATTACGTAAATTACATTTTTCATGATTACTTTCGTAAAAGCTCAAGTCTTTTAAGACCTTTTCGCCCACCCAAGACCCGAACCAACCTTAAACGTCACCTAGGCTCGGGAACGACCTTAAGGCCATAAAAATCCGGGAAAAACCTAGTAGGCGTGGTGAAATGTTTTCTAAGGCTCCCCATTCCTTTCGTCCACGCCTAGGCCTAGCCACCTTCCCTCGGAAATCTTCCAAAAAAAAAAAAAAGGAACAAATTGCGGAAGCTAAGAAGGGAGGTTTGTGTGGGAGATAAAATTTCGAGATCCTTCAAAATTTGGAGCCCAAGGAAACCAAGGGGACCGAGGCTATTCATGCATGCAAAGTATGCTAGCCAAAAGAGGAGTAGATGGCGTTCTCACCCCTTTCTTACCAACCGAATTTACCTTTGGCCTCATAAAGAAGCTTGGCCTCCAAGTTGTGTAATGGCGCCATGTACCCAGCATCACTTCGGTTCCAACAAGATCCAAGTGAGGAGCTACTTAATGGCCAATCAAACCAACTCATACTTCATTAAAGACGAGCACCTCCTCATTACACCTTAGTGTGCAAGCAAAGCCGAAGCCTTTAAGGCGGGAATGAAGATGAGTTGCTTGCAACTCTTCCCTTGCCACCATAACTCCGACCACCTCCTCACTTCCCAAGGCTGGCCGGCTTCTCCTAGCTCTCTCACCTCCCCACATCCTATAAATAGGAGCCTTATTTCTTCACTTCGCTTATCCACAAACCAAGAAGAAAACCGAGAGCTTTGCCGAAGAGAATCCCGCCGATCAAGTGTGTTCTAGCCCTCAAAATTCCTAGAATTTTCGTGAGTTTGAGTGTGTGCTTTTCATGCTCCTCTCTTACGGGTCATTGGTGGTGGATTCGAGCCTTCAAATCCAAGTCGTTTCATCTATTCTCTCGTTGTCCAACACAAGTAAGTGGCCACAACTTCAATCCTTGTTGATTCTTTTCGTGGGTGGGTTGTAGTCGACCATGAGGGGCTGAGTTCCGCCAAATCCGAGAGGCTCCACAAACTCAAAGGATTCAGCCCCGGAGCTAAAATCGGATCTCTAAATGAGGCTAAAACCGAGACCTTGTCCTACCTTTAACCCGAATATATCCGAGCCAAACCATTGAGCATCGAAAATATATTATGAATTGTGTGATTTATGTGTCAATTCACTCGTGAGTGGCTTGAGAAAACTTGCTTGGGTCGATGACAAGAGACACGAGATGTGTTCCTCATGTCTAAAACCGAAATGGCGCACATGAGCGTCAAAATCAAGAAAAGGGGGTCGGATGTGTCGTTTAAAAAAAAAAGAGAGACCACGAACCTGGACACAAGCTCGGATAATCCCAGTCAAGAAGAGAGAGTCGGACACATGATCTTTAAAAAAAAAAAAAGAGACGAGAGGAAAACCGAGCCCTAAGTTAAACCGGTTCAGATGTGTATCTTACGAAGGCCTTGTGCGTTATTTGTGGAATTTTTTAGGAATTATCATGGCTTCGAAGATGATGATGAGTGTAAGAAAGAGTGCCTCAAGCCATGCCTTGGCTGGCCCGCGTCGAGTGTGCGGAATGGTTCCCCGCAAGGAAGATATTGTATTCATCGATCTCGTAAGTGATGACGAGTTCGAGGTGTCGACGAAGGCTGCGAGTGAGCCGAGTGTGAAACAAACAGTTGCTCGTGAAGAAGGTGTGAAGGATGATTTGAGCTGTGGAGAGGAAACGGACCCGAGCATCAATACCGGCAACGGTTGGACGACTCTAGCTCGAGCGACTTTGGTTCGGGTGATGAGTCGGACGGCTACGAGTCGGGTCCGTACATGTCCACCGATGGGGAGGACACTTATGTGGACATTATGGATGATGATGCTCCCGTCGAAGGATTTGAGGGGCCTGCCGAAGAACATTTTGAACCGCTTCAAGTGGTATATCCGGAGGAAGTCGAGGTCGGAAACGAGAATCTGAATGAGGGCTTCCCCGAGTGGGAGGCTAACGAATGGTTTGAACTTGACGAGCTTCTCAATCAGCTCGACGAGCCTATGGGGCAGGGGGAAGTCACCGAAGAAGTGGACAATGTGGGTGATCTCCTCATGAGCGAAGACGAGGCCGACTTTGACGGGCAAAAGTACAATTTTTATTACCGGGCTCTTGTGTTAGGTGTGGACTGCCTAGTTAACATAGATGGGGGGAGCGCCTCCAACCTCGTGTCTCAGGATGTCCAAAAACAGGTCGGCCTTCGGCTACAACGACGCACCAAACCCTACACACTCGGGTGTCTCGGCGATGAGGACGCTTTACACGTGACTCATTACGTGTATGTGCCGTTCACTATCGGCGGGTACCACGATCTAATCCGGTGCGACGTCGTGACCATGAAGACGGCGCATATCATTTTGGGACGTCCTTGGTAATGGACGAGGTGTCTAACTCACGATGGACGGCTGAACACGTACTCCTTCGGGCATGACGACAAGATGTTCTGCTTAACTCCGTTAGAGGCCGAGGAAATGGGGCCGCTGCTCAAGCGCGGGCCCGCTCGTCTAAACCATCTCGCCACCGCCACTCCCATACGCCAACCCAAGGATTTGAGGTCGAATCCTCCTCAAGGGGGGGTGGGGGTGGATGATGTGATCATGCCCCGGATTCTGAGAGGTGCGCCCGAGCTCGAGAGGGTCGGCGCCGAGTGCCCCGCACAAGCGGCGTTCGGCGCCGGTGCCTCGTTTTGGCACCGAAGCCGCGGCGCCGGTGCTTCATCTTGGCGCCGTGCCCGTGGCGCCGGTGCCTCCCGAGGGCGCGCACACCTAGGGGCGGGTGCCGATGCTGGGATTTCCACTACGCCGTGTCCCGGGCTTTCTAGACAAGCCTTTCTTGGAGTGAAGTCCACAAGTGCCCATGCAAGACAAGGCGGGCTCGTCCACAACAACCAAAACAAGAAATGCGGGCCCAAGCCCACTCGTCCCTCCCTTGGCCAAGCCCATGCCGCCACTCCACCTCCTCAACCTTTCCTTGACGGCAAAGTATGAGCTATGAAAGACGGTGACTTCCGCGCCAAGCAACCGCCATCAATGCACCGCCTTGGAGCCGAAGTCGCTAGCCTAGAATTTCCTCATTTTTGCCCTATAAATAAAGAGGGAATGTAATAGAATTTGCAATGTTGTTTTGAGCTTGAACTTTACTAAGAGACTTTTGTCCTAGTTAGGTTTCGGGGTTTCCCGGCTTGTGGGACTCAAGCCGCAGGGCTATCGTGAGACGCGAGAGCCGGGCGGCGAGCTAGGGTTCGTGTGACTCGAGCCATGGCCCAGCCGTTCTTATTTTTCTATCAAACCCCGGGCTTCGGGTAACCGAGGGCTCGGAGGGCGGCCTGGCTCGTGAGACTCGAGCCTCGCTTTCCCTCCTTAGGCTTCCTAGCTTGGTTTACTCCGAGCGAGGCGCCTACCTATCCTTAGGGCCGCTTGGGTTGTTAGGGTTCGGTTCCGCACCCCTTGTATCCCTTAGTCGATCCCTCTCGGTGAGAGGACCGAAGTGATGGCTCGAATACTTATCCCTTATTAATAAAAAGAACCTACAAAAGAGTTTTGATGAATCAAGAATTCCACACGTCCGAAATGTTACAATTTCTCTCGAATTTTACAAGATTGAGATCGAGCTCACGACCTAGACGTTCCCACGCAAGCCCCCGAATTCCCTCGAGCCAGAATCGAGTCCGATCCTAAGGCGAATCACATCACTTCCCAGGTTGGCCCCAACTTGCCGGCGTTGGCTTCTGCGGTGTTTTGGAAGACTTTACGTAACACCCAATCTCCTAGATGGAAGCTTTTTACGCGAACATTCTTGTGGTAACTTCTTGCAACCTGTTGTTGGTACTTCGCAATGCGCGCATGTGCTACTTCTCTAAGCTCTTGGACCGTATCTAGGTCGGCTTCTAGCTCTTCCTTGCTGCTTCTGGAAGTGGGGAGTCCATATTTGGCGGTGGGTACTGCGACCTCGGCCGGGATGACAGCTTCACAGCCGTGTACTAAGGAGAACGGTGTTTGGCCGGTTGCGCCTTTGGGTGTGGTGCGGTCGGACCATAGCACGAAGGGTAGCTCCTTTGCCCACTTCCCTTTGGACTTCGCCAGTCGCTTCTTCAAGTTGTTGATGATGACTTTATTGCTTGCCTCGGCCTGCCCATTAGCTTGTGGATACCTTGGTGTGGATGTAACCAAGTCAATGTTCCACGTTTTGTAGAAATCGCGCATTTTCTTGCTTATGAATTGAGAGCCGTTGTCGCAGGTGATCTCCGCTGGTACTCCAAATCTGCTAAAGATGTTCCTCTTTATGAAAGAAATGACTTGCTTGTCTTTGACTTCGCGGAAAGCTTCAGCTTCGATCCACTTGGAGAAGTAATCCGTCATCGCCAAGAAGAAGACTTTTTGTCCCGTAGAAGGGGGTAATTTACCAACAATGTCCATTCCCCATCTCATGAACGGCCAGGGGGTGATCGAAGGATGAAGGACTTCTGGTGGTTGGTGAGGTATCGGGGCGTGGCGTTGGCACGCGTCACAGGCCTGGGCATATCTGGTAGAGTCTTGACGGATGGTAGGCCAGTACCACCCCTACCTGAGGATTTTGTTGGCTAAGCTCCGTCCTCCAGTATGGTTGCCGCAATCTCCGCTGTGAATTTCTCTCATAACTTCTTCAACGTCTTCTTTCTCGATGCAGCGTTGCAAGAATCCTGCGGTGGACTTGTGAAATAGGAGTCCATCTATGATGGCGAATCGTGTTGCTTTTGATCTCAGGGCTTTGGCTTCGTCTTTATCCTTGGGAGTTTCTCCTCGTATGAGCCAGTCAAGTTATGGCTTAGTCCAGCTAGACTCCGCTTCTCCTCCCGACTTGTTACTTCTTTGGTGGTTCTTTGATACTGGCAACTTAGGTGGAGATTCTTTGGTTTGTGCCGTCGATGCCTCGGTAATGGCCGACTGTAGCAAGTGGACTAGTGGTACGTTATTGAACTCCCGAGGATCCAAGGTTGATCCTAGCCCTGCCAGGGCGTCGGCTGAAGCGTTCTGTTCACGAGGAATCTGCTCGAATTCAATTTGATCAAATTTTTCGGATAGTGTTTTAACTATTCCGAGGTAACTGATCATTCTATCGTCCTTGGCTTCGAAGATGCTTAAGATTTGATTAATGATGAGCAGTGAATCGACACGTACCTTGATTTTCTTAATGGACAAGTCGGCGGCCAGCTCTAGGCCGAAGATGATAGCTTCATACTCTGCTTCATTGTTGGTTGCTTCGAAGTCACACCTTACTGCTTGAGCTATCATGCCCCCCTTTGTCGACTTCAGCACAACTCCAAGGCCTGCCCCTCTTATGTTTGAAGCCCCGTCGGTATGTAGCAGTGATTCACCATCTTTTGTATGCCTTATCTTGGTAGTATTTAGGATGTTTTTGAGTGTTCTAGGCTAGCATTTAGGAATATTTGTTAGATCAAGGCCGAAGACACAGAATTTGGTAAAGTGAAGGTTTTGTGAAGATTGGAGTCGTCTGCAGAAGAACCGCGGGTGCGGATCCCATGGCGCGACCGCGGAATAGCAACAGAGACTCGAAGAAGTGTTGAAGTGAAGGCCGCGACCGCGGGCGATCAGCCGCGGGTGCGGTAGAAACAGCGAAGTCGAAGAGTGAAAATTGCTTTGACCCGCGACCACGGGTTGGTGACCCGCTATCGCGGGTGGGGTCCAGCGGGAATTCCCGCCGTTTATCTTGTTTCCTTTTATCTTTTATATCTTTTTAGTATTTTCGGATAGATGTTTTCCGAGACTATTTATTGGGTTTTTAGGTTGTATTTTCTAGATAACTCATAACTCATAACTCATAATTCATAGTTAGGTTTTCAATTCTTCTCTTTAGTTTTGTTATGGAGAGCTAGTCTCCTTGGGTTTGTTCAAGGGAGAAGCTCTGATGTATGAACTCGTGAGGTTTTGGTAATTGATTTCTTTCCTTTGGTTAATATTGATTCTGTTGTGCTTCATCTTATGATTGTTGATTGTTTCTCTAGGATTCGTGACCCTATTGAATTGATTGATTTTCTACTGTTTGATTAGGTTTGGACCGTGGACAAAACTAATCTGTGAAAACAACTTAACCTAGACCAGTTGTCTATGCAACTAGGATTAAGAAGAGAATTGATTGTTTTATCTTGCAATTGACTCGTAGCTTGATTGTTTGATATTATATCCTGTATATCCTTGTTCTCTATGCTAATTCTAGGTTAAGCGTCCTTGCCTAGGGTTATAAAATTGCTTGGACCGTGCACTTGCGATTGTTAATGATCAGGATAGGAATTAACCATAGGTGTGAATGAAATCAATGGATGAATCTATGATCGAGTGATTATATTGGAGTGGATCTTTTTTAGTGAACCTGCTTTTTATCTATTTGTTTATTTGTTTGTTCTTTGTTTCCTAGGTTAGTTTAGTTTAGATTCTTCTCCTAAATTTCCCCTTTCTTTGGTTGATAATTATATTAATACTAGAAGCCATAGTTCTCTTGGGTTCGACCCCTTACTTGCATGCTATACTAGTTTGTTTGTTTGGGTTATTTATCTTTGATCTTGGCACGATGACTTTAGCCGAGTCAAGAAGCCACTCTTCTTGGGTGTCGTCGCTGGAGACAGCTAAGACTTCTTTGGTCGCGCTCTCTTCGGGGGTTGGGGTGAAGTTGTTGGGACGCTATCAAGAACGCTTGCGTACTTGTTAGTGTTCCACACAACCGTCCCTTAGTTTTGATATGACAAACTCACTTTGATTCTAATAAAGTTGTCCAAGTGTTCAGGAACTCCAGTGACCAAAAGGACAATAAGTGTGTATGGGCGTCCCATAAGCTTAGGGACGCTAGCTAACAGGAAGTAAGGACCAGCCAGAGACTACTTGAGCAAGGACGGAGTCCCAAGCAAGTAGGAACGCAAGAAAGGAGTCCTTACTCACTAGCCGACAGGATGACATCACTCGACAATGTTTGATCATCTAAGGACACGTGGAGACCGATCCTGTATCGGAGTCCAACACTACGTGGCGGACGATCCTGTTGCAGAGTTCTCCAACACGTGGCGGCCGATCTTTTAGCGGAGTTCATCATACACAGCTGGATACAGGAAGCTTCCTCATCACCGCCCTACTACGTGGAGGAAGATCTTGTAGCCACGTCCATGAAGGGCATGATCGTCCCAGAGAAAAGACGCCCTTCCCCAAGTCCTATAAATAGCCCCAAGGCATTTATTGTGATGTTAACGCTTTCAAGAATATTCAGAGAGAATCAAAGGAAAGCGACTCACTCAAGAACACGAAGAACTAACTCAAGAACTCAAGAACAGTGATAAGACCTGAGTTAGATCGAGTGAGATTTTGTACCCAAACCACAAAACAGTTTGTAACCAAAAGTGAGAGAGAGAGTTCTGCGAAGTACTGCAGAACGTAGGAATAGAGTCCTTTAGTAGATTGAACTATAGCTTAAGTTGTAGGCTTAAAGGAGTTCTTTACAAGTGAACTTAGGGAAAAGCTAAGTGTCAGAGAACTGTAAAAACTCGCCAGTACAACTGTAAGAACGTTCAATATAAAGGAAAGAACTATTCAAAAATCCTCCAAGGAGGTAGAGGTTTACACTCAAGGACTACTTGGTCTTGAGTGGTTCCTCTATAATTCATTGTGTTCATTACTTACCTGTTTAGTACTTTTTCCGCTGCACTACTCAAGGACGCCCCTACTCCTCGTAGGGACGCCTGACCTTAGGACGCCTTTACTCAAAGTAAAGGACGTCCCTTAGTACTAACGATCCAACAATTGGTATCAGAGCAGGAGCTCTAGATTCTTACTGAGTTGCAGGTAAAGATGGACATGGAACCCATTGGAATTTCTTTTATGAAGTCTCCGCTCCTGACGGACGGCAACTTCAATCGCTGGAAGACAAGGTTTGAAAATTTCTGCAGAAGTCAAAATTATCAATGCTGGAAGGTCATTATGAAGGGAGATCTCAAAGTTCCCGCTGACAAAGCTGATAAGGAGGACGAATGGGGTCCTGACGAGTTCAAGCTGATGGAAACCAACGCAAAAGTTATTTGCTTCCTTTAAACGTCCTTATGCGAAAGGGACGCCACTCGAGTTAGCAACTTGACAACAGCGAAACAACAGTGGGAAGCTCTTGAGAAGTTCCATGTAGGAACCGTTGAAATGAAGGAGGACGTTCAGTTGAAAATCAAGAAGAAGTTCTATGCTTTTAGTATGCTGCCAAATGAAACGGTGAATGACTACTCATACCGTTTTGAGGCCCTTGTCACCAAGATGAGGAACTTGGGCATCCCAGAAACAGAAATATCCATGAGGAATAGAGTTCAAGTGGTTATTGATGGTTTGACCGGAGTCTGGAACTTTGACAGGACAATGTTCAAAGAGAATACAGCCAACAAAACTTTAGATATGGAAGAAATCTATGGGAAGCTCAGGCATTACGAAGAAAGAAGGATCTCTGACATGGCTAAACTTGGACAGAATCCTCAAACTGATCTTGCTTTGGCATCCACAACACCAGAGTACGCTGAGTATCTTCGTCGTCAAAGAGAAATTTCTTTAATGGTGGAAGCTAACAAGAATGAGAATCGCGAAAAGATGCGCGTTCAAGCCTTAAAAGAGAAAGAAAGCAAGACTAAGGAACAACTTGATGAAGAGGAAGAAGTTGCTCTCTTTAACAAAGTTCTCCGTGTCTTTGGCAAAAGAAACAAACATTTCAACAAACACAAGATGCCCAAGAAGGAAAGTCGCAAGTACACTGAGGCAGAAATGAAGGAACTCACATGTTACAAGTGTAACAGGAAAGGGCACTTTGCTAAAAAGTGTACAACGGGAATGTCTGCAAAGGAAATGAAAACAAAAGCTCTCATTGGAGCGTTCGCCTCTGCATGGGACAATGCGAGTTCTTCTTCTGATGATGATGATGAAGAACCTGATGAACAAGCGGCATACATAGCTCTTCAGGACGCCTCTAATGATGAGCAAGTAGCATTCATGGCTATGTAGGACGTCACAGTTGTCGAGGAGAACGTTCCGAGATCTGAAAATGAGGTAACCCGTGAATCTATGATGAGTTCTTTAGAAAATTGTTCCAAATCCAAGCTCATTTAACTTATTGGAAAAATCATGGAAGAAAGTGTTGTCATGCAAAATAGAATGGATGAACTTGAACTTGAAAATGAAAATATTGTGGCTGAATGTGAAAACTGTAGTTCCATGACCATTCAACTAGAGTCCTCATGTGAAGAAACTAAGTACCTAAAAACTGAAATCATGTGTCTCAAACTTGAGAACGCTAAGCTTAGGGAAGAAGTGAAAGTGATGGGTAAGAGTCCCATAGTTGAAGAAGTAAGACCCGTGGTATTTGTACCAGCTAAGAGAGGTCTAAGTTATGAATCTGACACTAAGAACTCTCTTCCCAGTGACTTTGAGGCAAGCAAAACTTCAGAACTTGAACTTGAAAGGGAGAAAACCAAAAATCTTCTTGAAAGAATTAGAGTTCTAGAAAGTGGAGAGTTAGGAAAGGAAGACTACTACACTAACTCCACCAGTCATAAGATTTACAAGAAGATTGCTAAAGGGGACGGTTCAAAAGTTTGTAATCCTCAAAAGATGAAAGAAAACAAGATTCAGCGTCCCAATAAGAAGTACTATCTTGGTACTTACTATAGGACGTGCTGGTACTGTGGACAAGGAGATCACTTCAAATATGATTGTTTAAAACTGAAGGAAGATGTTGAAAATGGAAAAGCTGCTAGGACTAACAATGAAAATGCTAAGTCCGTTCCTAAGGCTAATCCTAGGCGTTCTAGACGCTCTAGGAACTCTTTCCGCAAACATGCTATTTCAAATGATGTGAATATTAATGACTACATGCCAGAACCAGAGTTCTATCTTTATAACGAACCAGGTAAGGAACACCTTGCCTGGGTCGCCAAACACTAACTTTGTTATGGCAGGTGGAAGTGAGGGGACGCCCATGGATCATTGATAGTGGCGCCTCAAATCATATGACAGGAAGCCAGATCCATCTCACTTCTATCCAAAGTAGTGCCACGGGAGGAACTGTCTCGTTTGGCAACAAGGGCAAGGGAAAGATCAAAGGAACGGGAACTGCTATTCTCAACCCGTCCATCAAAGCAACAAATGTCAGTCTTGTTGAAGGACTTGGCTTCAATCTTCTTAGCGTCTCCCAGATGTGTTATCAAGGTGAAAATCTAGTCACATTTGACTCAAAGGAGTGCCTAGTCATCAACAAGAAATCAAACAAAGTCGTTCTCAAAGGAGTACGCCAGAACAATGTCTACATCTTTATCCAGGAGTTCAAGCCTAAATCAGAGTTGTGTCTATCTGCTTCAAACGAGGACGCTGATCTCTGGCATCGTCGACTTGGCCATGCTGGACCAAGCACAATCCTCAAGCTACACCAAAGAAATCTTGTGAAGGGACTTCCCCGAATTGATCCTGAGACTGTTGAACAGTGCGAAGCCTGTATCAAAGGGAAGCAAACAAGAACGTCTTTCAAGTCCAAGAACAAAGTCAGTACAAAGAAGCCTTTGGAACTTCTCCATATGGATCTTTGTGGACCAATGAAAACGTTGAGCTACGGTGGAAAGAGGTACATTTAAGTTCTTGTAGATGATTTTTCTCGATTCACTTGGGTTCTTTTCTTAGTGTCAAAAGCAGATTGTTTCAATGCGTTCAAAGTATTCATCAAACAAGTGGAAGTTGCCCTTGAGACGCCTCTTAAAGCCATAAGATCAGACCATGGAACGGAGTTCCAAAATTCAGAGTTCCTGGCCTATTGTGATCAACATGGAGTCTCTCACAACTTCTCAGCTCCAAGGACTCCTCAACAAAATGGAGTTGTGGAAAGAAAGAATAGGACGCTAGAGGATATGGCAAGAACTATGCTCTTGGCTAATAGCGTTCCCAAGTACTTCTGGGCGGAAGCTATTGCTACAGCATGTTACATCATCAATCGTGCCATGATACGTCCTTTGCTAAAGAAGACGTCTTATGAGTTGTTGCATGGAAGGAAGCCTCGCATTGACTATCTAAGAGTTTTTGGATGCAAGTGTTTCGTTCACAACAATGATAAAGAAAAACTTGGAAAATTTGATGCAAGGAGTGATGAAGCCATATTCCTTGGGTACTCTCTTACCAGCAAAGCATATAGAGTTTTCAACAAAAGGACTCTAAAGCTTGAGGAGAGTATTCATGTTGTGTTCAAAGAAAGTTCTTCTCACAAAGAAAAATCAAGCAAGAAAGAACGCTCCTCATCACAACAGCAGGACGACTCTGAAGATGAAGTTGAAGATTGGACCTCAGGAAAATACTATGTCTCTAAGGACGCGTCTCCAATTCCTGAAGAAGTCTCTGTGGACGCTCCTAGTGTTGTTCAGGGAGTTCCCTCTCGCAGTGAATCTCCAGTTCAACAAGATATAGCAGAATCAAGTCAACAAGGCGAGCAACGCCAAAGTGTGGACGCTCTCTCTGAGGGGGAACACGCTGAGGACGATGCTCAAAGTGATAGTGATGATTCTGATGGAGACATTGATCCAAGATTTGCTCAACTGTTTCAAAGGGAGTCCCGCTTCTCTAGGGACCACCCAACTTCTCAAATTGTATCTGATCCGTCTCAAGGAGTTCAAACCAGGTCAGCTGCTAGCAAGTCCCAGAGTGCAAATTTAGCTTTTTGTGCATTCAATGCCTTTGTCTCTATGGTAGAGCCAAAGAATATTAAAAAAGCACTCCAGGACGCTGACTGGATTCAAGCAATGCAAGAAGAACTGAATCAGTTTGAAAGGAACAAAGTTTGGACTCTCGTCCCACGTCCCAAAGGTAAAAATATCATAGGGACGCGCTGGGTGTTCAGAAATAAGCTTGATGAGAGTGGACGTGTATCAAGGAACAAGGCAAGACTGGTGGCTCAAGGATTCAAGCAAGAGGAAGGCATAGACTATGATGAGACCTTTGCTCCTGTTGCTAGAATTGAGGCCGTTCGTCTCCTTATTGCTTTTGCCGCCCACAAAGGATTCAAGTTATTTCAGATGGACGTCAAGACTGCCTTTCTCAATGGAAAGCTAAAGGAGGAAGTGTATGTTGCTCAGCCCCCTGGCTTCGAGGACGCCTCTCACCCAGATCATGTGTACTACTTAGACAAAGCGCTTTATGGACTCAAGCAAGCCCCTCGTGCATGGTACGACATGTTTGCGTCCTTTCTTTTATCTAATGGCTATACAAGAGGTTCAATTGATAAAACTTTGTTCATAAAGAAAGTTCACAAGGACATTTTAATTGCCCAAGTCTATGTTGATGATATAGTCTTTGGTAGTACTAACATGAAGCTTGTAGATGAGTTCAAGTTCTTAATGAGTAGTGAGTTTGAGATGTCCCTCATTGGAGAACTCAATTTCTTCTTGGGACTTCAAATTAATCAACTCAAAGAAGGGACGCGCATTCATCAACAAAAGTATGTCCGTGAAATGCTTGAGAAGTACGGGATGAACACGTCCAAACCTGTTGCAACACCTTGTTCTCCCAACTCGCGTCTTTACGCAGATGAACAAGGGAAGGACGTTGATCAAAATCTTTACAGAGGAATGATTGGCTCTTTGCTATACTTGACCGCAAGCCGTCCCGATATCATGTTTGCCGTTTGCTTGTGTGCACGCTTCAAGTCAAATCCAAAGGAGTCCCACATGCAAGAAGTCAAGAGGATCTTTCGCTACCTCAAAGGACGCGATGATCTTTGCCTTTGGTACCCCAGGAAGACGTCCTTCAAGCTTGTTGGCTACTCGGACGCTGATTATGCGGGTCATGTGATTGATAGAAAAAGCACTTCAGGAATGGCACAGTTCCTTGGTTCATGCCTAGTCTCTTGGGGATCTAAGAAACAGAACTCTGTGGCGCTTTCAACTGCGGAAGCCGAGTACGTTGTTGCTGCCTCGTGCTGTTCACAAGTCATCTGGATCAAATATCAACTAGAGGACTACGGTATCAATCTTGAAACTATTCCCATTCGCTGTGATAACACAAATGCTATTGAAATTTCTAAGAATCCTGTTTTTCATTCATGCACAAAGCATATTCATATAAGACATCATTTCTTCCGTGATAATGTTGAACTAGGACTCATTAGTATGGAGCATGTAAGGACTGAAGACCAAATAGCTGATATTTTCACTAAGGCGCTTGATAGACGTCCCTATGAGCATCTAAGGCTGCTCTTGGGAATGACAAATTTTAAGTAGCAAGTCCCGTTCTACTATTCTCTCAATGATTGGCTATGTTTTATAGATTCTAAGTGTTTAAGGACTGATATGCATTGAATTCATATTTGCAAGAACGCTAGTCTAAAACTTCATGTGTTTGCTACTTTGGAACGCCATTCAAATTTCTCTATTTTGTCTTGAAAAGAGTATCCTTGATCACCCAACCCTCATTTTAAGCCGAAATGATGGGAACTCTAAGCTTACCCCAGCCGAGAACTTTGCAAAAGCGTCCTATGAGCTTCATATTTTCGTTTACGGGACGTACTTGCCTTGTTCTCAAATGGTTCGCAAGGTGATCACAAGGACGGTAAAATTGGTTATTGGTTTGCTTGAAGAGGTAATTTTTTGCTAAGTCTGAGAGAACGCTCAGTGTTTGTTAAAGAGGACGCCAGTTCAGTTTTTGAGAAGAAGTTGAAGAGGCAGAATTTTGAACTTTTGAAAGTTTGAACAGTGACCGTTGCTTTTGCTCAAATCTTAAGGGGGAAGTTATGCCACGTGTCGCACAGGAAATCAGTGTTATTTACAGTTGTGCCACCGCTTCCTCTATATAAGGCCAGAGCAGTCGCTCTCGTTCATTTATTATTCTCAACCACTTCTCTGCTCAGTTCAGGCTCTGACTTCTCTCTAGCTTTCCGGCAACTTTCTCTCACTAAAACTCACCAGAAAAATGTCTCAAAGGCTAGTGAACGCTGCCGGATCTTCTGCCGGTGGGAAGAGAAGAAAGTTAGTGAAGTCTCACTTCATTGAAAAGCCCACGCCCATCGTTCTCAATGAATCGTTGGTGGATTTCATCAACAGGAAGCCGCGAACCCTGTACAATTTGATAAGGGAACGCATGGACAAACCAGATGTGAAGGAGGACGCTGTCAAGACAAAGAACTATGAAAAGTTCATTGAACGGTTTGTCATTCAAGGCCTTCACAAGACAAACTACAAGGACTTGCCAGGGCGGATGGACGACGTTCTCTTCTTTTCACAATTTGGAGGTGAGAACCTTGCTCCCTTGCTAGATCTTATCCCAGACCTCCACAACGCCGTCCGACCAGACTTTCCCATGTATCCTAAGGACTCTCTGGCATACAAAATGCTGAAAAACCGTGTGCCAAGTCCCTCTCCCCCACCTCCTCAAGTCCCCATCATCACCTCAAAAAATCTCCTACGCTCCAAGCGTCCAACTCCTTCTTCCCCTCTCTCAAAATCTTCCAAATCCACCTCCTCAAATCCCACACAAATTGTGGATAAGTTTCCACCACACCTTAAGGAGGGACACTCCAAGAAAATTCATGACCCAAGACCCCTCAAAAAGGCCAAAAGCACCACAAAAGGACCGTCCTCCACCAAACGCCCCTCTAACCTTTCAAAGGAATCCACTCCACCTCCTCAACCTCTAAAAATCGTCCAACTTCCAACTCCTCCTCCGTCCCCCAAGCCCTCAAAGACAAATGCCCTTATTCCTTTCCCCCCTAAACCTCATGCCTCACCTCTTAACTTGGCAAACTTCCCATCTGCCCCGGCCCACATTTCCCCACCGAAGGACCCCGAGACCCCAAGGTCCCGCCGTCCATCCTCCGAAAGTGGCCCGGAGGAGACAGAGAAGCGTTCAGCCCTTGAGCGCACCTTCAAACGCCGCAAAGCTGGCGAATCTCCCAAGGTGCTTCATCATCAGAGTCCCCAACGACGTGAATGATAGGGGAGACTCCTTCAGCATCTGAGAGCCACAGAGGAACGCCTCAAGAAAATGCTGAAGGAGTCTCCCCTATCATTGACGTCGTTGGGGACTCCGATGATGAAGCTGAAGGAGTTGAGAATGCTCCCACTGAAACACAAGTGGTTGAGGACGCTGGCGAGCACCAGGTACCTCAAAAGGACGCCGAGCCAACTATTTCTGAAGAGCTCGAGCGTGATGCTCAAGAAGTCTCACCCTACAATCAATCCCTCCCTCTCCTAAATCCCCTCCCAACTCCACAAGAAAACCCCTCCCCCACAATCCAAACAGAATCCCATCCAGTCCCCGCGGACGCTGAGCCAGCAACAGAACATCAATCAGAGGCTCAGGACGCCGAGGGCACGTCCCAAGGACAAGGTTCTTCTGGTGCTGATCAAGCCACAGCTGGTGGCAATACTGAAAATGAACAAGGTACAGAGGACGCTCCACCCAAGGACGCTGCTGAACATGAGTCCGAGGACGCAGATGAAGAGTCCGATGATGATGAGGACTCTGAGTCTCCAAAGGGCAAGCGCAAAAGAAAAAATGAAGGCGCGCCCATCAACGTTCTTAGCCCTCTAATTTACTCTAAAGAGTGGCTAGCCTCCTTCGATGATGAATCCGTTCAGGAGTTCCTCGAGCTTCTGAGATTCCAAGGATGGCTGAACGTTGGACCAACGCCGATCACTGTTGACAAAGAACAGGTGAAGGCGTTCTACAGGGATTTGCGCTACAAAGCAAAAGATGGCTCCTTCCACTTCAAAATTGAAGGTGAGAAAGCCTCAGTAACAGAACGCCAAATCCGATCCTTCATGGGTCTAGGTCCACGCAAGCCACCGTCCGACGCTCTTAGCTCACTTCCTGAAGGCGGCTTTGGAACAACAAATCAAGAACTGCCTCTTGTTGAGCACATATTTCAGGGCAAAAGGCCAATGGGACTTGATAGGGTAGCTCACGTGCTGAGCAAGGTTTGCGCCATCGCTCACTACTTCATATGTCGCGCCATCCTTGCAAGGCAAGAGAAGCGTTCAATAGTGCAAACTCATGATATCATTCTCATTGACGCTTTTCTAGAACGCCGTCCAATCAACCTAGCCAAAATTGCTATGCAACACATGGCTAAGTGTGGAAGGAAGAGGCATGCCTTGCCATACCCTGGAGTAGTGAAGGCAATCTTGCAGTCCCAGGACGCTTATGACGAGAACGCTCCCTCTGAAGAACTTGGCTTGAAATGGAACGCTAAGAAAGGACTTGTCGAGATCAGGCACAATGAAGAGTTGCCTTCAGTGATCAAACAGCAAGAAGCTGAGGCTGAGGAAGCTAGAAAGAAGGCTGAGGAAAAACGCTTGGCCGCTGAAGCCGAACAAGAAAGGCTCGCCTCTATGTCTCAAGAGTTCCCTCAAGAAGGAGAGCCAGCTCTCAACTTTGACGTTCTTGATCAAGCACTTATGGCCTCTTCTACTCCTCCAGCTACTCCAGTGGACGCTCCCTCTTCTAGTTCAGGTCCTCTGCCCCATTCTGCCCCAGCAAACATTGCCCAGCATCCTCCCGCAAAACTCATGGGCGCAATAATGGACAACCAGTGCCTCATATTCTCTGCCCTAAAGGACTTGTCCTCTGCATTCTCCAAGGCTGCTGAACTTCAAGAACAACTGCTCAAGTTTTATCAAGACCAGAGCCGTTCAAAGTGATTGCCTCCACCCCTTTAATCCCCTATTATTTTGCTTTTGCTTCTTTTGAACTTCAAACACTATAATCTTGGTTTGTAATAACCGTACTCTTAATTTCGTTTGAATGGCAATCCTTTGTTTGTGTTCACATGGTTGTTTAAGCGTTCCACTGCCTTTAGTTATGTGTTTGTGCTAACGTTCTTATCACTTGTTATCCTTTTCGATGATGTCAAAAGGGGGAGGTGTAGTTTTGCAGAGATGCGCTATAAAATAGTTATCTAGAATAAGCAAGTGTTAAGGGGGAACTATTAAGTGAAAATTCTAGGGAACGCTCATGCTAGAATAAAAGAGAACGCTTAGAAAGTTTTTTAGGACGCGACTCTCTCCTTAAAATCCAAAAGCTAGAGAATCAAAGATTGAAAACCTGTGCTTATTAAAAATTTCTCTAAGTGTTAGAGGACGCCTCTAAGTTTTCATGCATGCTAAGTTCCAATGTCAAAACTATTTTGCTAAAGAGTTTGTCATCATCAAAAAGGGGGAAATTGTTGGGACGCTATCAAGAACGCTTGCGTACTTGTTAGTGTTCCACATAACCGTCCCTTAGTTTTGATATGACAAACTCACTTTGATTCTAATAAAGTTGTCCAAGTGTTCAGGAACGCCAGTGACCAAAAGGACAACAAGTGTGTATGGGCGTCCCATAAGCTTAGGGACGCTAGCTAACAGGAAGTAAGGACCAGCCAGAGACTACTTGAGCAAGGACGGAGTCCTTACTCACTAGCCAACAGGATGACATCACTCGACAATACTTGATCATCCAAGGACACGTGGAGACCGATCCTGTAGCGGAGTCCAACACTACGTGGCGGACGATCCTGTTGCAGAGTTCATCAACACGTGGCGGCCGATCCTGTAGCGGAGTTCATTATACACAGCTGGATACAGGAAGCTTCCTCATCATCGCCCTACTACGTGGAGGAAGATCCTGTAGCCACGTCCATGAAGGGCATGATCGTCCCAGAGAAAAGACGCCCTTCCCCAAGTCCTATAAATAGCCCCAAGGCATTTATTGTGATGTTAACGCTTTCAAGAATATTCAGAGAGAATCAAAGGAAAGCGACTCACTCAAGAACACGAATAACTAACTCAAGAACTCAAGAACAGTGTTTAGACCTGAGTTAGATCGAGTGAGATTTTGTACCCAAACCACAAAACAGTTTGTAACCAAAAGTGAGAGAGAGAGTTCTGCGAAGTACTGCAGAACGTAGGAATAGAGTCCTTTAGTAGATTGAACTATAACTTAAGTTGTAGGCTTAAAGGAGTTCTTTACAAGTGAACTTAGGGAAAAGCTAAGTGTCAGAGAACTGTAAAAACTCGCCAGTACAACTGTAAGAACGTTCAATATAAAGGAAAGAACTATTCAAAAATCCTCCAAGGAGGTAGAGGTTTACACTCAAGGACTACTTGGTCTTGAGTGGTTCCTCTATAATTCATTGCGTTCATTACTTACCTGTTTAGTACTTTTTCCGCTGCACTACTCAAGGACGCCCCTACTCCTCGTAGGGATGCCTGACCTTAGGACGCCTTTACTCAAAGTAAAGGACGTCCCTTAGTACTAACGATCCAACAGAAGTCGGCAACGAAATCAGCCAAAACTTGTGACTTGATTGCTTTCCTGGGCTCGTACTTGATGTTGTACCCACTTAAGTGGACTGCCCATTTTGCCATTCTTCTTGAGAACTCGGGCTTCTGCATGATTTGCCGGAGTGGGTAGTTTGTTAGGACTACAATGGTATGGGACTCGAAGTAGGGCCGAAGTTTGTTTGAGCACATCACCACTGCCAGGACCAGTTTCTCCGTTAGGGAGTATCGGGTTTCTGTTGGGACCATGGTTCTGCTCACGAAGTACACTGGGACTTGTTGACCCTCTTCATTCTTGACGAGGACCCTGCTCAGGGCGTTCTCTGATACGGCCACATAGAGTTGTAATACTTCTTCAAGACCAGGCTTGGCTAACAGCAACGGGTTAGCGAAATACTTCTTCAGTTCCTCAAAAGCGGCTTCTTGCTTCTCAGTCCATTGGAAACTCTTGTTCTTCTTGAGGACTTCGTAAAACAGGCGGCACTTGTCAGAGGATTTGGAGATGAATCGATTCAGTGCGGCTATTTTTCCGGTTAACCTCTGTACGTCCTTCGCACTTCGGGGGGATTTCAGGGAGGCAATCGCCCGTACTTGATCAGGGCTAGCCTCAATCCCCCGTTTGGTCACTACGTGCCCCAGAAAAGTACCAGATTGTACCCCAAAGATGCACTTTTGGGGGTTCAGCTTCATGTTGTATTCTTTCCGGATTTTGAAGGTTTCTTCGAGGTGACCCCTATGTAAGGAGCTCTCTGTGCTCTTCACCACCATACCATCGATGTATGCTTCCATGGTTTTGCCAATTTGGTCCTTGAACATACGGTTGACTAGTCGCTGGTACGTTGCCCCGGCGTTCCTAAGACCATACGGCATTACGCGGTAATAGTAGGTGCCCTGCCTTGTAATAAAGGAGGTCTTCTCTTGATCTTGAGGCTCCATCTGAATTTGATGATATCCGCTGAAAGCGTCCATAAAGGTCAAGAGCTCGTACTCGGCTGTCGCGTCTACCATCGTGTCAATGTGGGGTAGAGGGAAAGAATCCTTTGGACAAGCTTTGTTGAGGTCGGTAAAATCCACGCATACCCTCCATTTCCCGTTCTTCTTTGGTACCACGACTACGTTGGCCAACCACTCCGGGTACTTCACCTCTCTGATCTTCCCTATTCCTAACAACTTCTTTACTTCTTCTTCGACCGCTTGGACTCGATCCAGTGCGAACCTTCGCCTCTTTTGCTTGATTGGTGGGTGTTCGGGGTCGACATTGAGCTTGTGTGTGATGATGGAGGGATCGATCCCTGTCATATCTTCATGGCTCCAAGCAAAGAAATCTTTGTGACTTCTTAGGAACTTTATCAATTCTTCTCTGATTGTGGGTTCCAACTTTTCTCCGATCTTGACCACCTTGCCTTCTTCGAGAGTCACTGTTAGAGCTAGAAATCAACCAAGTGGATTGGTGACCCCTTAGCCTAGATCGGGCTTGAACTAAGCAATACGAACTCAAGAATCAAGTAAAAAGAATGCGGAAATTATATTGAACTCGTATGTATCTGATTGTATTTATGTATGAATGTGTGTATATGTAGATATTACAGCGTGTGACCCCCTCTATGTATATATAAGGGTCCTAAAGATAGAGTGCTTTACAAGATAGATAGATAGCTAAATAGATATAAATCGTAAAAGATATAATATCCCTAGATTTGCTAGGATCCTTCGTTATATTGGATAGATCCATAAGATATACTTTAAACCTATCTTATGTTTAAGCGGGCAAATATACCGGAAATATGACTCGTTCCTTGGGCTGTCTTCTAGAAGCGCGTCGTTGATCTTCTCTGAATTCCTTGCGGGCCGCTCTAGTGGGCTTTTACTGATAGAGCCCAACAATACCCCTTTCAATTCGAAATCGAATTTTGAATTTCGAAAATTGGGTTCGGATTGAATCAAAATCTTAACGCCAAATCCTTTTGCCCTGAATATCGCCTGCCATGCCATCATTACCGCGTAATACGCTTCTAGCCCCCTATTTGCCACAGAGGCGTCATTTCAACTTTCAACTCAGGTACACACTTCTCTCCCTTACTCTTCGTCTTCATCTTCTTCCTTCCGCTATCCTCTCAAACCTGGTTTTTCCTTTTTCTTTTGCTTAGCTTTTCCTTCACCCCTTGTCCATCCTTCCTCTTACCATGGCTGAGACCCCTCTCTTAGCACCTTCAAATTCGCTAATGGCCCAAGACCAGTTCCAATGTAATCTTACGCCGGACGACGTAGCCAGAATCGTCTCCGAGGGAGGGTTTCCGGCCGGTACCGTGACCTACTGCCCCTAGGATGAACTAATCGACTGGATCCGACCGGGGTGGATCTGTTTTACCGAATTCCCATTCTCGCTAGGGCTAAAGTTTCCGTTTTCCCCCTTTATTAGGGACTTCCTTAGGGATTTAGGGGTCTCGCCTTCTTAAATTATGCCCACGACCTGGCGTATACTCAGGTGTGTTGACGAATTGGCTTCTAGGAAAGGGATAGTCATAACAGTGAGTGAATTCTTAGTAGCCTACAAGGTAGTACCCTCTAGGCCGGGTAGAATCTTTGTCCACTCTAGAAATACCCACGACCCCTTGATCCCCGGCGTCAAGAACCCTAATACGGGATGGCAGTCACGCTATTTCTTCGTGGAGAGACGCTCTTTGGGTGAGTTGGGGGAAATCCATAAGGATGTTTTCCTAGATGCTTGGAATACCACCCGTAAGAGCCTTGCTTGTCCTATTTTGAGATTTTACTAATGTGCATAACTAGATGTATTTTTTCGAGACCTTGTATCTTGCTAATGTTTGTCTGATGACACCTTGTGCAGTGCCGAAGAATTTCAACTCTCGGTCATCTAGTGGGAAACTCATCAACGTGTTGCTAACGACCGAGTCTAAGGATCATGCTCCTAGCAAGGTTTTCAACGAACCAGAGAGACAGAAAGAGGAACACCAGTCCCAAAGTTCTAGCCACGAGACTACGGATCCAGAAGGCTCACCCCTTGTCGTTAAGATGTCGAGCACCTCCAAGCCCACCAACTCTGGTAAGTCCCGGCGATTTCTCTTTTCTTGCATACCAGATAGATTTCCTAGTAAAAGTGGACTCAGCCTCTCGTCTGTCGTGCGGTTAGGTCGCGAAAGGAATACTTCCACCGACGTCATGCTACAACGGATGCTGAGATCCCGTAGCTCGAACCCTCCTCTGGTACCAAAGAAGGAAGTTCAGCAAGAGCGCCCTTCACAAAAACGCAAGCTGGAAACCCCCCCCCCCCCACTATAGATCTTTCCAAGGAAGACACCGCCGATTTCTGGGGCGTCGTGCTAGAGTCCACTTCTGGTGAAGCTAGGGCTGCCTCCATCAAAGGCGGAGGTGAACAGGCGCTGATACGATCCAGGATTGCCATGAAGAAGGTATACTTACACAACCTCTCTTACTTGGCAAACTGTTTTTATACTATCATGGCTATTTACTTAGCGTT
Organism: Polygonum aviculare; assembly: GCA_934048045.1. NCBI lineage: Eukaryota > Viridiplantae > Streptophyta > Magnoliopsida > Caryophyllales > Polygonaceae > Polygonum > Polygonum aviculare. The sequence continues at coordinate 18,471,895 of OW204025.1, read as the reverse complement.
CTTTGTAGGCAACCCAAGAGTTTGCTCTGGCTATGGATGTGCATATGAGGGAGATTAGTCAGCTGAAGTCTAAGGAGAAGCATGCCTCAGATGCAGCGTTGGAGGCTGGCCGTCAGAACCGCGTCCTGGAAGAGGCCTTAGGCTCTCACCGGGCTCAAGTTGCTAAGTTGCAGGAAGAAGTGTCCGCTCAAACTAGGAAGGTTGCCGAGCTTCAGGGGGCCGCAGATGAATTTACGCAGCAGGTGGTAAGAATCAGTACTTATTACTCCACCAAGGCCAAGATTGAAGTTCTCGAGAGTGTCGCTAGTGGGGAGAGCTGCCGTTGGAACCTGGAAGAGCTGAAGGCTACCTTTGATGCGTTATTTCCTCCTGGTTCCAAGGTACCTGAAGAGGAGTTCTTGCCCAATGAAGATTTGGACGATGACGCCAATTCTCCAGCCCCAATGGATGTTGTCCTTGCCGTGGGTTCCAGTGACGTTATCCAGCAGGAAGACAAGGATGAGCACCTTTCGTCACAGACCCCTTCTCCAGCTAAGTGATCTTTTTAAGTGCAGGACTCGTGTTTGCTTTTGGCTATTTTACTTCTTTTTGGGTTAAGAACTTTATGCTGGCAATGTCTATTGCCCCAAGACTTGAATGATCGTTTGTTGGTGGCCTTCGTGCCAAGACTTATCTTTATGGGGAAAACGTCGTACCCCTAGTGTAAAAACTTTCAACTCTCGGTAATCTTTATAGGCCCTCCGTATAGCCGTCTAGTTGTGCTGCATTTGCTGATCCTAGTAATGTTTGTCTAACTTGATATTTTACTCCTAAATGAGGTTAAATCTCAAAGAGTAACTCGGCCTATTGGCGTTCAACGTTAGGCAGCATATAGGGTCGCGTGATGTCGGGGTTTAACCCCTACTACCGTTGCTTAGATGCTTATCTGAGAATACGGATATCCCCATTCCTATTTAGCGAGGTCACAAGTCTAGATGTCATATCTAGAGAATGTTTTATTTGTGATGTTTAGATGAAGCATATTTTCAGAGATGAGGCGTTAAATAAGCTTTGCTGGTAAAGCTCAGCACCCCTTGTCTCGCGGGGGACGCTCTTGGTACATACTCAGGCAAGCGTATCCAGGCTAGTCCGCTTATGTTTTAAACGGGTGTGAGAGATTATAAATGTATATTTCTAGAGCAAGAGTCTAGAAGTAACTTTGATGGATGTAACTTTGGTAATCACGTGATTAATAAAGCCGTCGTAGTGTGGTGACGTAGTAGTTGGTGAATTCGATACCCCTTGTATTATTGGGGGGGAACTGCGTTTGTTCTAGAGACTGTATCCAGAAAAACGTATTTGTCTTCGACAAGAATTGTATAGGTACCTAGTGCGTCTTAGCAGTTTGATAAGAAACAAACTTGTTTGTATGAGGCGCTAACGTTAGCTCTGTGATGTCAAACGTTGATAGTATATCTGGGTTGTTCAACCAGTTATCGTGAGTGGATTAATCCGTTAGATGCTAGCATATATGTCAGGCGGTTTGTGCCTTATTTGTGGATCCAAGTTTTCGTGCAAATTTTGCAATACTGGCGATACTTGCCTAGGTCTCTTATGGGCCTAATCCTTACGTTTACGAATTTTGTGGGATTTCTGGCGATAAATGCCTAGGTCACTTATGGGCCTAATCGTTACGTCCACGAGTTTTGTGGGATTTTTGCCTTTTCGTAGCTTGATCGGGGCTACTGGGTGAGTACCCTGGTGTGGGTTTTTGTATCGTGCAAAATTTGCAAGGGTGTGCTCTCGAAGAGCGTATGTTTGTGTGTATAAACGAAGCAATTTGTAATAAATTTCATTCATAACTCAAAAGAATCATAAGAATGCAAAGTAGTGTCTTAACTAATGTTTAATACTAGAACTACGATCTAGAAATAAAAGTGGGGTGATTATTCGGGAACCCCCTTGCATCCCCCCAAAAAAGAAGAAAATCCAAGACCTTCTAAAACACGAAATAAACTAAGTAACTAGAGATAGGGTTTCTAGAAATAGTACTTCTTGAGGTGAGTGGCGTTCCAGCTCTTAGGCACTGGTTCTCCTTCCTCGGACTCCAACTGGTAAGCTCCTTTCCCTACGACCTTCGTGATCCTGTAAGGTCCTTCCCATCCAGGTGTCAATTTTCCCGCGTTTTGCTCTGCTGTGTTTTGGAATACTTTGCGAAGTACCCAGTCTCCAACTCGGAAGGCTTTCACTCTTATATTCTTGTTATAGCTTCTGGATACCTGTTGCTGGTATCGAGCTACTCTGAGGTAGGCTGATTCCCGTAATTCTTGGACCGTGTCTAGGTCTACCTCGAGTTGCTCCTTGTTCTGGTCAAGCGTAGCTAGATCATATCGCGCGGTTGGGACCTGGATTTCAGTTGGGATGACTGCCTCACACCCGTACACTAGGGAAAAGGGGGTTTGCCCTGTTGCTTTCTTTGGAGTGGTGCGATCAGCCCAAAGTACGTAGGGTAGCTCTTCTGCCCACTTGCCTTTGGATTTGGTTAGTCTCTTCTTCAGGTTGCTTATGATTACCTTGTTTGAGGACTCTTCTTGCCCATTCGCCTGGGGGTATCTAGGTGTTGATGTAACTAACTCAATGTTCCACCCCTAGCAGAATTCTCTCATTCTCTGGCTAATGAACTGAGAACCGTTATCACAAACGATTGTTGCTGGGATTCCAAAGCGGCATAGGATGTTGCGCTCGATGAACGAGATCACATGCTTGTCCTTGATCTCTCTATATGCTGCAGCCTCGATCCACTTGGAGAAGTAATCGGTCATAGCCAAGAAGAATACTTTTTGCCCTGTGGAAGGAGGTAATTTTCCCACAATATCCATCCCCCACCTCATGAAGGGCCAAGGAGTAAGGGTTGGATGTAGGTTCTCGGAGGGTTGGTGAGAAGTGGGCGCGTGTCGCTGGCAAGCCTTGCATTCCTGGGCATACTTGGTGGCGTCGCGTCGTAGCGTTGGCCAGTACAACCCGTGCCTTAGTATTTTATTTGCCAAGCTTCTGCCACTAGCATGGTTCCCGCAGTACCCTTCATGGATTTCTCTCATAACACTTTCTATTTCTTCTCCTTCTGCGCACCTTTGTAAGACCCCATATGCGGATTTGTGGTAGAGTACGCCTTGGTGGGCGAAGAATCGTGTGGCTTTGGCTTGTAAAGCCAGTCTAGGTATGGTTTGACCCAGCTGCTAGGCTTTTCTCCGGAGTGTGTGTCAAGACTGGCTACCTGGAGTGCATGTAGCAGGGATGTTTCTTTGGGATGCACGATCGCCAAGTAAAGAAGGTGCACTAGCGGGATCTGCGGGTATTCACTTGGGTTGAGCACTGAGCCTAAACCTGCTAAGGCGTCGGCCGACGTGTTGTTCTCTCTAGGTACCTGTTCGAAGGTGACCTGCTGGAATTCTCCCGCTAATGCTCTCGCCTTTTCCAGATAAAGAGCCATCCTCTCGTCTTTTGCCACAAATAACCCCAGTATCTGGTTAACCACTAAGAGAGAGTCGCACCTTACTTGTAGATTCTGGATTGCTAGGTCTCATGCTAGCTCTAATCCGAAAATCAAAGCTTCGTACTCTGCCTCATTGTTTGTGGCGGCGAAGTCGCACCTTATGGCTTGAGCCAGCTTGTCTCCCTTACTCGATTCCAGGATTACCCCTAACCCTATCCCTCTGGCGTTAGAAGACCCATCTGTGTTGAGCGTCCACGTTTCGTGTGTTTCTTCCGGGATAGGAGCGGGTGTGCTTGTGTTTGCTGCCTCTTCTAGATCAAGCGTGAAGTCAGCGACAAAGTCAGCTAGGACCTGTGACTTTATGGCTTTGCGAGGTTCATACTTGATGTCGTACCCGCTGAGTTATACTGCCCACTTGGTCATTCGTCCAGAGAATTCTAGCTTCTGCATCACTTGTCGCAGAGGGTAGCTGATTTGGACTGCGATAGTATGTGACTCGAAATAAGGGCGCATCTTATTCGAACTCATGACGACGGCGAGGACCAGCTTTTCGAGGGGGGTGTATCTTGTCACTGCTGAGGTCATTGTCTTGCTTACGAAGTAAACTGGCATTTGTTGTCCGTCAGCTTCCCTGACTAGAACTCCACTCAACGTGCTTCCTTATACCGCTAGATATAGCTGCAAGATTTCTCCTGGCACGGGCTTGGCTAGCAACAATGGGTTGGAGAAATAGCCCTTGAGCTCCTGAAAGGCCTTCTCGTGTCATTCGTCCCACTGGAAACTTTTGTTTTTCTTGAGTATATCGTAGAACAAACGACACTTGTCGGCCGACTTAGATATGAACCTGTTAAGGGCGGCGATTTTTCCGGTGAGTTTTTGTACTTCCTTGATGTTCTTGGGTGATCTCAGGGAGGCTATTGCTTTCACTTGGTCGGGACTGGCCTCAATCCCCCTTTTAGTCACGATGTAACCCAGGAATTTTCCAAACTGAGCTCCGAACGTGCACTTTTGAGGATTAAGCTTCATATTGAATTTTTCGAGAATGCTAAAAGCTTCCTCGAGGTGTTGTTGGTGTTGATTTGCCGTCGTGCTCTTGACCACCATATCATTAATGTACACCTCCATGGTCTTCCCGATTTGGTTCTGGAACATATGGTTAACGAGCCACTGGTAGGTCGCACCAGCGTTTCTCAAGCCGAAAGGCATAACTCGGTAACAGTACGTCCCTTGTCCTGTTAGGAAGGATGTCTTCTCTTGATCTTCGGGGTGCATCTGGATCTGGTGGTAGCCGCTAAAGGCGTCCATGAACGTTAGGAGTTCATGGCCAGCGGTGGCGTCGACCATTGTGTCTATGTGTGGGAGTGGGAAAGAGTCTTTAGGACATGCCTTGTTCAGGTCGGTGAAGTCCACACAAACCCTCCACTTCCCGTTCTTCTTTGGGACGACCACCACGTTAGCTAGCCATTCTGGATACATCACCTCTCGGATCTTGCTTGTGTCTAGTAGCTTCCTTACTTCCTCGTCAACTGCCTGGATTCTTTCCGGGGCAAATCTTCTCCTCTTTTGTTTCACGGGGGAAAAGCTAGGATCGGTGTTAAGTTTGTGTGTGATCACCTCTGGGTCGATTCCAGTCATGTCCTTGTGGCTCCATGCGAAGCACTTCTGGTGTTTTTCTAGAAAGGACACTAGTTCTGTTTTGATGGACGTGTCTAGTCCGATGCCCAGCCGAACGATCCGTCCTTCCCCTATTGCTACCTCCTCCACTTATTCTTCTTCTTCTCGGGTTTGGGTAGGAGGGGTAGCGCTCTGTAATTGCTATGCCAGCGGCCCAACGGCCGTAGGCTTCAGAGCTGTCTTGTAGCATTCTCTAGCTAGCCTCTGATCTCCACGAATTTCCTCTATTCCCCGCGGTGTAGGGAACTTTACCGTTTGGTGATAAGTGGAAGCCACTGCCTTCATGTCGTGTAACCAGGGGCGACCCAGGATTACGTTGTAGCTGGATGGGCAGTCTATCACCATGAATTCTACTTGCAAGTTAACTCCTTTGGTGAAGGTTTGTAGGGTTATGCTTCCCATGGTGTGCTTCACTTCTCCACTGAATCCTACGAGGGGGAGTAGTTGCTTGTGGATGTCGTTTTCAGACAAACCCATCTCCTTGAGGGCGGTGAGTGTTATGAGGTTGGTAGAGCTACCGGTGTCGACCAGTATCCTCCTCATAAGGACGTTTCCTATGTGTAAGGAGATTACCAAACCGTCGTGGTGAGGCCCCACCTGGTTTTCAATGTCGGAGTCGTCAAAGACTATCGCTAACCCGGTGGGCTGTCTAGGTCGCCTTTCTAGATGGGTAGGTTTTCCCAGGTACCCCTCTCGTGCGTGCCTTTTGGCTGCTGAGTAGGTAAGGCCGCACACGCTTGATCCTCCGGTTATTACGTTCACCACCCTCTCTGGGGTAGGGGGTGTTTTCTCGTTCGTCTTGCTCCGGTAGGGATTATCTAGAAGGTCACGAGGAACCCTGGCGTCTGGGGCCGCTTCCCGGATCTTGCCTTTAGAGATTAGGTGTGCCACCTCCCTTCTTAGCATGATACAATCCTTGGTCCAATGGCCGTGGTTATCGTGGAACTCGCACCACTTGTTTTCGTCGGCCCCTGCCTAAGGCGCTTTGTCTTTTCTGGGCCACCTGACTAGATCTCCCATCTTGGAAAGGTTCTTCACTAGTTGTGATGGTGATATTTTAAGGTTGTAGTCCTCCAGAGGTGGCGGCAATGGGTCGCGTTCCTTCTCCATTGGTGGCTTGTTGCGTGCAGCGTGCTACATTAACCCGTTGGCTGGGTGTCTGTCGTAGGACCGATCACGCTTGCCCCTTCTTTGGTCGAAGGGTGATCGCCTTCGCTCTGGGTATTCCCTCTTGCGATCATTGCTGTTTTTCCTGTCGGAGTTTCTGGGTTCTGCCAACCTTCTTCGGAGAGACCTGTCCTCCTCCAATCGCACGTGTGCTAGTGCTTTGGACTGGACCTCTTCGAAAGTAGCACATGGGTGCTTGGTTAGTTGATGTTCGCGTTTTAGGTAGATTTCTAGGGTCTAGATAGGTTAGATTTAGTGGTGTTTCGTGCTTGAGTCTTGTGTTTTTGAGTCTTTTTGCATGAGATTTCGTATTTCCTTGAGATTCGGAAACTACGCATATTTGTGTCGTTTTGTAGGTATTTTGAAGCTTGAAGACGGGTTTGGAGCAAGGCTAGGAGAGGATGGATGAGCTAGGAGGAAGATTTCAAGTGGAAGAGCCGAGAAGAAGAGCTAAAGAGAAGCAAAATCAAGAAGAGAAGTGAAGAAATCGACCCCAAGATCGAGCCCAAGGAGGTCGATCTCGAGCCATTTGACCAAACTTGGAACGCAAGGAAACCGGCACTCAGGATCGACCCTGAAGGGGTCGATATCGACCCTATGAAGGGTCGAACACGCGTGACCGAACTCTTCTATCCGGACTACTTGTGCAAGTTTCCTAGTTTGTATTTTAGGAAGGTGTTTTGTTTGTGTCTCCTAGTTAGATTATGACTCCTTTTTGTCTATAAAAGGAGGTTGAACCTATTGTTTTTATTGATTCATGCTTTGGAGGCTTTGGATGCTTTGCTAGGGAGAAGACTTGGAGAACAAGTTTGAGGTTTGTAAGATTGATCTTTGGTTTTTAGTTGAATTTTAGTTTGGTTTGATCATGTCTTCTTCTTCTTCTTCCTTGTTCTTCTTTGCTATGAGTGAGTAGTCCTCTTAAATTCTAGGGTTGGGCAAAAACCCAAAACAATCATGCATGTTTAAAACTTGAATTCATGACTTGAATGCTTGATGATCATATCTAACCTATCTTGTGCTTAATCCTTGGTGAAAATTGAGGCATGTCTTGTGATTGACTATAGCGAAAGTGAAAAGTTAGTTGCTTGATTACATCTAATAGGATTATTTACGAAAGTTGATATTCCTAGGTTGAAGGATAGATAGAAAGTTGTTTAATTTGCGAAAGTTGATTGAATGGCTTGAATTGTTTGCGAAAGTTAACTTTTCTATGATCTAGATGGCATGATAGTTGTGAATTCTTGTTGAAAGCATATATGGTTGTTGTTGTGGTAGCCCTAGCCCTAGGATTTGCCCTTTAGATTGATTGAAACTCGTGATTTTGCCTTGATCTCGACCTCCCCTAGGTCGTGTTCGAGCCATTGTTCGTGTTTCGTGTGCGTTCGTGTGTTGTTTGCTCTCAGTATCGACCCCCCCTAGGGTCGAGAACGACCCTCTTTGGGTCGAGCCTGAGTTGTTCTTCCCTTGTTTTCTTTGCTCTTTTCGTAGTTTGTTCGACTAAACTTAGCACTCTTCTCACTCCCGTGGACGATCCTAACTTCGCTATACTCAGCGGGGTCTTGACTAAAAATTTATTTGTTCAAGAAACCCTTCAACATTAGTTCCTGGTACAACCCTCCATCCGGTATGATTCCTTGCCGGAAAGCCTCAAAAGCAGTCGTAGTGTCGCAATTTGGGATAGTTACTTTCTCCTTGTTGAAACGATCTAGGTAAGCCCTCGTGGTTTCATGATTTTTCTGTTTGACCCTGTAGAGGTCACTAGACTGCTTCTCAAATTTGCGACTGCTCGCGAACTGGCTCTGGAAGGTATCTGAGAGGTCAGCGAAAGACTTGATACTTCCCCTGGGTAGACCGATGAACCAGGTAAGGGCTGGTCCAGTCAAGGTCGTTCCGAACCCCTTGCACATCACCGACTCTTTCGAATGGCTGGGGACCGAACTAGTCATCATCTTTTGTTTATAGATGGCGATATGTTCGTTTGGGTCCGTGGTGCCATTGTAGGGGTTCATCGTGGGAATAGTGACTTTCTTCGGAATTTCGGCCCGAGCAATCCTAGGGACGAATAATGATTCGTCGTATCCGTCTTGGGCCTCTGGTTGCACCGGCTGGTATCCGGTGTGGCTTCTAACAACCTGATCGGAGATGGCCTCGATCTGCTCTATGACTTTCTTTCTGATGAGAGCGTCTAGGTCCACGTCCTGTTCTCTTTCAGTGTAAGCGTTCTCAGCTATCCATACGTTTCCGTAGCGGGTTTTGTAGGTGTTACCCGGAGGAGTGACCTGGATTCCGAGAATCTTCCTGTTCGCGGCCTGTTCGCGATTGCTTTCGGGGGCGGGCGTTTGCTGAGTGTTCAAGACTCCACCTTGGATGTCGTTCCCGTTGTTACCCCCCGAAATTCCCTCTCCGGAGTCGAAATTCAGCCGAGTCGCCAGGCCTTAGTGTTTCTAGTGACGTTGGCGGGTTGTCTTCCCGTAGTCAATAACTGGTTCTGGCTCCTAAGCTGGTTGTTTTCGTTGGTTAAACGTTCCATGCTGGCTTCAAAGAAGCCTTTTTGCTGCTCAAGTTCTTTCTAGAGAAGTGACTCGGCTAAAGTCGTCGTGCCAAGATTAAAGATAAAACCCAAACTACAAACTAAGTATAGCAAGTAAGTAAGGGGTCGAACCCAAGAGAACTTAAGGCTTCTAGTATTAATATAATTATCAACCAAAGAAAGGGGATTTAGAGAAGAGATCTAAACTAATCTAAACTAGAAAACAAAACAAACAAATAAACAAACATGCAAATATGGGGAAACAATTGATAAGGAGACAAGTTCATTCAAAAGATCCACTCATGATATAATCCCTCGATCATAGATTCATCCATTGATTTCATTCACACCTATGGTTAATTCCTATCCTGATCATTAACAATCGCAAGTCCACGGTCCAAGCAATTCTATAACCCTAGGCAAGGACGCTTAACCTAGAATTAGCATAGAGAACAAGGATATTAGGAAACCAAATCATGCAATCAATGCACAGTTTAACCATTGAATACTCTTCCCTAAACTAGTCCACGGTCCTAGAATAGAGTTGTTTCGAGAATAGGAAAGATGCATAGACAACAACCAATCCTAATTCAAACAATAGATCTAAGTCAATCAAACAAGTTGGCCACACTCATAAAATCAAACATAAATCATGGGATGAAGCACAAGAGTATCAATATTAACCAAAGGATAGAAATTAATTACCAAAACCTCACGAGTTCATACATCAGAGCTTCTCCCTTGAACAAATCCAAGGAGACTAGCTCTCCAAAACTAAACTAAAGCTAAAGAATTGAATTATTAAAAAGAAGATACTAAAAACCTAAGGCTGGCTCCTCCTTATATAGCCCAAGGAACAAGCTCCCCGAAATAGATAAGAAAAGAGGCAAAAGATTGAAAAGGAAACAAGATAGAAAGATTTCGGCTCGCTTCGGATCCGGCATCACCGCGGTTGCGTCGCTCCCACCGCGCCCGCGCTTTCGCAACAGAGAAGAACAAGTCGGTCTTGGCAGCCGCCGCGGTCGCGTCGGCCAGGCCGCGGTCGCGGTATTCGGACAAAGCCTCTGGCATCACTTCGGAGGCTGTTTTGACCATCTTCCGCTTGGAACCTGACTTCTTTGTAAAAAGATGAATTGAATCCCTTGAAGTTAGCTTTCCAATGGCACCGGAATCAGCTCAGTCCGATCTCTGTAGCTCCAGATATAGCCTTCGCAAGCAAGTGGTGTCGCGCAGACAGCTCAAATAGCCTTAAAACTCTTGATTCTTGAATCCTTGTGTCTTCGGCCTTGATATTACAATTAGCACCAAGTCTAACCTAAACACTCTCAATATAGCCCTAAAATACAAGAGTTAACCTATACAAAATAGAGCGAATCAAATTCCCCCATACTTAGATCTTGCTCGTCCTCGAGTAAGCTCAAAACAAATATAACAAGGTAGCACATCTAAGATCTCAGGAAATACAAGGGAAGATAAAAACACTCAACTCACAACCCTAACCCAAAATATAGAGAAATCATGAGCATAAAACAATGAAGCTCAAACACACACCTCACAACAAGATATAACACTCAAGCTCTAAAAACATGAAAGAGAGCAACCTAGGATCTACCCAAATCTAACATGTAAGCCCCAAAGTCCCCAAGCAAGAATGATCCTAAAACACTCATATTTTACCGCTCAATTCTGCTTAGGCGCCCTTTCGGGTTTTCACCTAACCACTCTTTTCATTTTTCTCAAGGTGTGCTCGCAAATACTCACATCTCTCATAAACCTCATATTACCCCAGCCTAATGCTGGTCCGGGTTACCTGCTTATTACCTGAGCCGCCCTTTCGGGTTTTCGACTCATCCCAGGATTTATATGCCTTTTTTCAATTTTTATGGCTTTTTCTATCTTTTTTCTTTTTCTTTCTTTCTTTATTATGCAAAAAGTATGGTGCAAGTGCTCCATGAAAAGAAGAAAATCAAAAATCTGAAGCAAATCACTAACTATACTAACTAGGATAAGCGAATGCGAGTACTCCTTCCCCCATACTTAAATCCTTCATTGTCCTCAATGAAGCAAAGAGAAAGGATAGAAGCAAGGAAGAAGGTAATCAGAAGACTCACATACGATGAAGAGAGGTGGAATGGAAGAACTCTTCAAAGGTGGTAGAAGAATGGACGAAAGGCTTTGGAATCACCATTTTGCAGGCTAACCGCGGGCGCGGTTGATCAGGCCGCGGTCGCGGTATCAAAACAGCGAGAAAAAATCGACTTCTAGAGGGGAACCGCGGGCGCGGCCAGTATGGCGCGGGCGCGGTCTTCGTGCAGACTTGAGCTCTTGACTTCCGCTCAAACCGGATGATGTGCAAGGAACCGTCGTATCTTGGCTCGTCTCTTGGAAGATGGACAAATACTCGAACTCGAGCCGTGGAGAAGAGAACTCTCAAGGGAACAAAGCTCCCCCATACTTAGGTTTTTACACATAGCCAAAAGAATGGAATTACAAAGGTGGGTGAAAAGAAAAGAAATAGAAGGTGGAAAGATGGAAGATGGAAAAGAATGGATATAGATAGATGAAGGGTATAGATATAGATGCCCGAAAGTTTTTTTTTTTCCGATTTTTTTTTTGTTTTTTTTAGACCAACTACATCACCACCGCGGGCGCGGTTTGTGGACCGCGACCGCGGTGTCTAGTACCTGTACGTCGGGAGTTTCTGTATTCGAAACGCGACCGCGGTCGCGCACCCGCAGGCGCGGTTCAAGCACAAAACGTTCTTTCGAACCTAGTACCTGCATGTTAGCCCGATTTTTTTTATATAGTCAATAAAAATATCCATACTAGAAAGAAACCTAAGTTCCCCGGCAACGGCGCCAAAATTTGACTCGGCTAAAGTCGTCGTGCCAAGATCAAAGATAAAACCCAAACTACAAACTAAGTATAGCAAGTAAGTAAGGGGTTGAACCCAAGAGAACTTAAGGCTTCTAGTATTAATATAATTATCAACCAAAGAAAGGGGATTTAGAGAAGAGATCTAAACTAATCTAAACTAGAAAACAAAACAAACAAATAAACAAACATGAAAATATGGGGAAATAATTGATAAGGAGACAAGTTCATTCAAAAGATCCACTCATGATATAATCCCTCGATCATAAATTCATCCATTGATTTCATTCACACCTATGGTTAATTCCTATCCTGATCATTAACAATCGCAAGTCCACGGTCCAAGCAATTCTATAACCCTAGGCAAGGACGGTTAACCTAGAATTAGCATAGAGAACAAGGATATTAGGAAACCAAATCATGCAATCAAGCTACGAGTCTCATACACAATTTAAACATTGAATACTCTTCCCTAAACTAGTCCACGGTCCTAGAATAGAGTTGTTTCGAGAATAGGAAAGATGCATAGACAACAACCAATCCTAATTCAAACAATAGATCTAAGTCAATCAAACAAGTTGGCCACACTCATAAAATCAAACATAAATCATGGGATGAAGCACAAGAGTATCAATATTAACCAAAGGATAGAAATCAATTACCAAAACCTCACGAGTTCATACATCAGAGCTTCTCCCTTGAACAAATCCAAGGAGACTAGCTCTCCAAAACTAAACTAAAGCTAAAGAATTGAATTATGAAAAAGAAGATACTAAAAACCTAAGGCTGGCTCCTCCTTATATAGCCCAAGGAACAAGCTCCCCGAAATAGATAAGGAAAGAGGCAAAAGATAGAAAAGGAAACAAGATAGAAAGATTTCGGCTCGCTTCGGATCCCGCATCACCGCGGTCGCGTCGCTCCCACCGCGCCCGCGCTTTCGCAACAGAGAAGAACAAGTCGGTCTTGGCAACCGCCGCGGTCGCGTCGGCCAGGCCGCGGTCGCGGTATTCGGACAGAACCTCTGGCGTCACTTCGGAGGCTGTTTTGACCATCTTCCGCTTGGAACCTGACTTCTTTGTAAAAAGATGAATTGAATCCCTTGAAGTTAGCTTTCCAATGGCACCGGAATCAGCTCAATCCGATCTCTATAGATCCAGATATATCCTTCGCAAGCAAGTGGTGTCGCGCAGACAGCTCAGAGCTACTTTTTTTTTTTGTTTTTTTTTGAGACCAACTACATCACCTTCGGATCCAGCATTACTGCGGTCGCGTCGCTCCCACCGCGCCCGCTCTTTCGCAATAGAGAAGAACAAGTCGGTCTTGGCAGCCGCCGCGGTCGCGTCGGCCAGGCTGCGGTCGCGGTATTCGGACAGAACCTCTGGCGTCACTTCGGAGGCTGTTTTGACCATCTTCCGCTTGGAACCTGGCTTCGGTTTAAAAAGATGAATTGAAGTTCTTGAAGTTATATTTCCAATGGCACCGGAATCAGCTCAATCCGATCTCTGTAGCTCCAGATATAGTTTTCGCAAGAAAGTGGTGTCGCGCAGACAGCTCAAATAGCCTTAAAACTCTTGATTCTTGAATCCTTGTGTCTTCGGCCTTGATATTACAATTAGCACCAAATCTAACCTAAAAACTCTCAATATAGCCCTAAAATAAAAGAGTTAACCTATACAAAATAGAGAGAATCAAGAAGCTCCATGCGACGCCGAACGTCCGCCATCTCGTCTTCTCGCTGCTTAGACAAGACTTCTTCTTGTTGGGTGGTGTTGTTCTTCTCTGGCACTAACCAGATTCCGACATTGTCTTAGATGGGAAACTTGAACAACAAGCGACTCTTCGTTCGTAACTTGCCAAATTTCGGGGCCCACGGTGGGCGCCAAATTGTTAGAGCTAGAAATCAACCAAGCAGGATTGGTGACCCCTTAGCCTAGATCGGGCTTGAACTAAACAATACGAACTCAAGAATCAAGTAAAAAGAATGCGGAAATTGTATTGAACTCGTATGTATCCGATTGTATTTATGTATGAATGTGTGTGTATGTAGATATTACAGTGTGTGACCCCCTCTATGTTTCCCATATGCAGGGATATCACCAGGCTGTCGTGGTGCGGTTCTGCAGTGAATCCCGCGTCGCTGTCGTCGAAGACAATAGCGGGTCCTGAAGAACCACCATCCGCGTGTTCGGATTGGTGTGATCCACCGAAGTTGCCTTCACGTGCGTGACGCTTTGCTGCTGAATATGTTAGACCACAGATGTTTGATCCCCCTGATATGACATTGACGACCCTGTCGGGCGTCGGGGGATCTCTCCTTCTTCTCGGCTCGTCCTGGAAATTCTCTGTTACTTCTTTAGGTACTTGAGTATCAGGCGCTACATCCTTGATTCTTCCCTCCGCAATTAGGCGGGACAGTTCCTTCCTGAGCATGATGCAATCTCGAGTCCAATGGCCGTGGTACTCGTGGTAGTCGCACCACTTGGTTTGTCTCGGTCAGCCTTCGGGGCCTTATCCTTCCGCGGCCACCTCACATATTCCCCTTGTTTTGCCATATTTCGTAGGAGCTTGTCTGTAGATATGTTGAGCTTAAGGGAATCTAGTGATGGTGGCGGTGGGTCTCGGTTTCGATCGTCCGACGGTCGTGACCTGATTGTGTTGACCTGTCCGTGGTTAGGATGTGCATATGGGTGTGCTCGGCGTTCCTTCCTCTATTCAACCGACCCCTTGCAGTTGTCAATCGGGCCCCTTTTCTCGGATCTCTCTATTTCTAAAGTTCTTTTTCGCAAGGTTCTGTCTTCCTCGAGCCGGACGTGGGCTAGGGCCCTGGCCTGAACTTCATCAAAGGTGTAACAAGGATGTTTGGTGAGTTCTTTGTATCGGCCGCCATCGGGGGTTATCCCTTGTCTAAACGCTACAACCGCGGTGGTGACGTCACAAGACTAGATTGAGACTTTTTTCACGGTTGAATCGCTCTAGGAACTCTCTGGTAGTTTCTTGGTACCTTTGGCGGATCCGATAGAGATCACTGGATTGTTTCTCGAACTTCCGGCTGCTAGCTAATTGTGTGCGAAAGGAATCTGAGAGGTCGACGAAAGAGCTAATACTACCGCGGGGTAGCTTTATGAACCAAGTTAATGCCGGACATGTCAAGGTTGTGCCAAATCCTTTGCACATCACCGCTTCTTTGGAGTGAGAGGGGACCACGCTTGTCATCATTTTCTATTTATAGATCGCCACATGTTCGTCAACGTCAGTGGTACCATTGTACGGGGTCATACTTGGTACGGTGAACTTCTTTGGGATCTCTAATCTTGTGATGCGGCGAGAGAAAGGCTATTCATCGAAGCCATCAGGGGCCTCGGGCTCCAAGGGCTGGAAACGGCCGACCCTGAGTTGATCAAAGATGACCCCAATCTGCTCAGTCACCTTCCTTCGTATGGCCGCGTCGAGATTAAGTGGCCTTCGCCTCTTATGATCTTCCTCATCAGTTTCCTCATCATCCAACCAGGCGTCTCGAGGCGGTGTTCGGCGTCGTCTAGCCTCTGACCGGAGATTCCTTGGTTGATCCTCGTTACGAAAGACTTCTTCACGACGGTTTTGATGGAGGGAGTCAGGGTCATCTTCTTGTAGTACTAGTGTTTCGCCTCGTGCGTTCAAAGCTGCTGCCTCTTTTGAGGTTCCCTCCCCACCATCAAAATCGAGCCTTCTGACTATGCCTTCGGTGCGGCGGTTCACACGCAGTGATCGGCGGCCGGTAGCCATGACCTCGTATTGCTGCTTCAGCTGGCTGTTTTCCCGTGTGAGGGGTGCCACATGGGCGTCATAGAAACTCTTCTGGTCACTCAGTTCCTTTTGAAGGAGCTACATACGTTCCCGCAAGTCGGTCATCTCTTCGTCTTGTGACCTGTTTCTGGGGAGTTCAGGTTCCTTGTCATGATTAGCGGACGGGGTCTTAGGACTTCCATCTCTGTCACCCGACATCGTTACTGTGGATTCGAGGTGATGCTCGAATGGTGTGTTCTCTTATGGTTGTATCGATCACGGCCCCACGGTGGGCGCCAAATTGTTTGAGCCAAAATTCTCCCTAAGAGGAACTTTGACCTAGATCGGGCCTGATCAAGGTAAACCACCAAGAACGAGGAAAAGAAAGTAAGTTGTGTATTATATTGAATGTGCGAATGTATGCGTAAAAAAGCGTAACCTTGCTTAGGGTTTACAATTTGTTTATATAGCACCCTTCAAGGTCAATCTATCCTATGAAAAAGATAAGATTATACAAGATTCTATCTGATCCCCATCTTAACGGCATAACTCGGGCAAAATCTATCTTATATCTTTGGCTCTATCTTGTTCGACCGACTTTCCTTTTCGCCGTCTCCATCGTTGTGCTCTGAAGAGGTAGCAAAGAAGTACTAATCGGGTCTTGATACTTTTTTGGCTAAAAAGCGGGTCCAACAGTAGTATTATACCATACTCCCTCAGTATATGCTTTTGTATAAATAAGTTTGTAATCATAAATGAAAAGCTTACCAATTAGGCTTTATATACTTGTTGTAAGGCTTCATAAGACATACTTGAATGATTTGATTAAGCCATGTGTGTATCAGGGGAGAAGCATGATTATATCAACTTTTAAGCCCACTCAACTTCGTGGTTTTTCCTATTAGACAGAGGAGAAATGAGGGAATTGTGGTTTTTGGTTGGCCACGTAAGAGCTAATCGATTTAAAATAAAACTCGTACTAAATATGTTGAGATGTTCTACAACCTAAAATGAACACACAAAAAATGGGCTACTAGGCTTTGTGAGAAATATGTTGCAGTAATCATATAATGTACAGCTTGTGATTAGGAAAATGGAAACCATAGAACTCGTTTCAAATCTACGTCTACTATTCTAATGGAAATCGAAGAAGAGAATTGAAAACAAGTAGAGCACAAGAGGTTATTAACAAAGCCTCAATCGGGAGATTCAACCAAAGTCCATTAAGCAAAAACGAACAAGAACAAAGCACATGCAAGCACACACAACAACGGTAGAAGCAAGACACAAAGGCATAAAGAGAACGGAGAGGTACAAAGTTGTAAAGTGAGGATCAAGCTCTGGTGAACTCACAAAGAGAACTCCGATTCCAACTCTTCTCCGATCAAGCTTTCGAGGACTAAACCCAAAACTCCGATGAGAGTCACGATGAGCACAGGGGGTTGCTCAGAGAGCTCCCAAACCCTAGAGATCGCAGCGTCACGGAGAAATGAGCAAGACACCTACAAATGGGAACCCTAAGAGCTTTTATATAGTGACCATTTAGCTTAGACGACGTCATTCAACTTAAGCCAAGTCTGAATACGCTCCAAAGAATGGGTTTGGGCTTCGACTCATAATTCAAGCAACAGAACCAAATAACACAAACAAGGCCCAACATTCAAACATAACAGATTAGAGCCAAATCTATCCTCAAGGCTAAGCACAAGGCTTGATCGGCTACTCAAGTGCTCATCGAGCCACTTGGCTCGAGCACATGAGTCATGCCTTGATTGAGCTAGTGCCTAGGTGAGATGCTAGTGGCTCACATCCACATATGGGTCAAGAACTACCTAGTCTAATGTGTGATTGCCTGTGTACTATATTGTTCAAGTGTTACAAGTTAAAAACATAGATTATATTACAAACACAACAGAAACCTTAAGGTTAGGAATATGGAAATTTTAACCACTAATGTCATTATCCTACATTAAACAGGTCCTTATATACAATTATTATACAAATTGATTGTGATTATATAGTGAAGTACCACTTGAATCAGGCTCGTCTCAAACATTTTCGGGGCCCTAGGACAACGAGATAAAATTAGGAGCTCTTAGTATAAATTAAAATTTTTAGACATTATTGTAATATAATAAAGTATTTTGCAAAAAAGATACTAACTTAGTGCAATATAATCAAATCTTGTTAATGTTAAGTGGATTCAATCCACACCTTTATATTAAGGGTTCATCTCTTTGTATTTATAAGTGTCTTTTTTAAAGCCAAATAATGACTTATATTTATAAGATTTATGTATATAGAAATCTCTCATGTTTAAAAAATGATATGCACTAAATATGATATTAATATTTTCGCCTAATTTATTAAAACCTATACAGAAGGTGTATATTTAACATAAAATATAAGCAATTACAACAGTCTAAGAACTCGCTTGGTTTCCAACAGCTGAAACGTAAATGGAATGAAAATTAATCTAGTCTATATTAGTGTAGGTGGGTAATTTACCGCCATAAATAAGGATAATATTTCCGTCAGCCAAGTAAGCATATCTAATAAATATCTTTATTAGCCTATTAAATCGTGGTAGTTATCCAGTGGTTGGAAGATTCTATCCTATTTAAGAAGATAGAATTATTGATTGGGCTCCAAGGAAGAAACCCTAGTCCTCTCTCTCCACTATAAATACATGGCTTGACCATGTAGAAAAGAGAGACAGAACTACCATACAAGAACTACCGTAGAGGGGCTGATAATCGCTCGCCCTGACTCTAGAGGGGTTGATCATCGCTTGTGATCGCCCTGGCCCTGCGCCTCTCTCTACTGTTTACCCTTGCGAATACTCTACTGACTTAGGCATCGGAGGTGGATTAGGGGGTCCCCGCCCCCTTTGTCCATTGTTTTGCAGGTTATTGAAGGTGAACGAAGCTTGGAGAAGAAGGACATTGAAGAAGGAATTGAGACCTGTACACCGACATATTTCGTGTACTAACATTTGGCGCCGTCTGTGGGAAACGAACAGGTTTTCGACCTTCGTAAACCCTACGAGAACCGATCTGAGAAGGCTATGGATCGAGATGATAGACCACATCGCGATCGGACCTTGGATTATCGATTCAAGAGGTTGCCCTAATCAAGAATCATTGTTGATTGTCGATCCAATGAAAACCCTAGATTGGGGGCAACTCTAATCACAATCGCATGTACGTAACGCAGGGATATACGTATGAGCATACGGAACTGATCGCTAGAGCCCGGGGCGGGCGAGCGGTCGGTCCGATCCGTTACCCCAACCGAGCTGGGTCACGCCGTCGACGAAACCCTAAACGATTGGATGATTGGACCTGCAAGCGCGGGCCCACGTCATAACGAACTCGGCACGAGTTCGGAAGAGGGTTTCGGGATCGGACACCTGGACCTGCGGTGTGCGGTCCAGGGTCCCACGAGCGCAGGCCCACGGCGTAACGAACTCGGCGCAAGTTCGGAAGAGGGTCTCGGGATCGGAGCCGATCCCACCGCACAAGTCTTCGCTCGTCGCCAGGAGCGAGCTGCACTATAACCGCGAGCGCGGTGGCAGACGCAGGCACGGCGGCGAGGAAGGAGGAGCTCGCGAATAATCGCAGTCTGGGGCAGAACCGCGGGCGCGGTAGCTCCCGCCGCGGGCGCGGTTTTGCTCCAGAGAACGTAACCATTGTTCTGGGGCAAACCGCGACCGCGGGTCCATCACCCGCGACCGCGGGTCGGAGACTCGTGCTTCCGACTCACTTTTCGGGAGCTACGCTTATCGGATTTGGACCATCCACATATCGCCGGAAAGAGGAGGAGATAAGCTACAAATTATCTTCAGAGGTCGAAGCAAGAATCCTACTCGAAGTCAGTCAAAATTGGCCACGAACTGCGCAGTCCAGAAATCGAGCCAAAGGGTTGGAGGATCAATCAATGTCCTTGACCATTGAGCAAATCATCAAGACACCGCTTCGAGATTCGGCAAGACCATTGACCCGCGCTTCCAATCTTGAATTTGTATTGGTAGACCACGAACGTCTGCGCGGACGTTAGAGTGGTCAGGAGCAAGGTCCCTTCGCTAGGGCAAAATGGCGACCGCGGTGCGCGGAGCCGCGACCGCACCCCTCAATCCGTGAGTACGGAATTACAACAGGGGCAATGCGAGACAAAGATGATAAATCGTCACCGCGGCCCATGCAGGCATGATGGCGGTATCACTATTGCGCACTCTTCATGAGGCCCTCGCGCGGATGTTGAGTTGTTTGAAAACCTTCGCTTTTTTGTGCTCTTTCGTTTTCTTAAACAAAATCCTGGCCAGGAAACTTTTCGTTTTATTCAATCGCTTTGTTTTCTTGAAATCTCAACAAGTGACGCGCTCAAGGGTAAACGCAACGTTAGTTCATCATACTAACGGACTCCTGCGTATGCTAGCTACGTAGGGGGTTCCCGCGATATTCGCTCGCGGATGTTCCCGTGATATTTGATCCCGGACTATGGTTGGCCCCCATAGAGTTCCCGTGAGTTTCACTCATGGACCTTGAGTTTCATTCATGGATCGTGAGTTTCACTCATGGACCTTGAATGCCGCTCCTGGAGTTCCCGTGATATTCGCTCACGGACTATGGTTTGATCCCATAGAGTTCCCGTGATATTCGCTCACGGACCTTGAGTTCCACTGATGGAGTTCCCGCGATACTTGCTCGCGGACTATGGTCTGATCCCCCCATAGAGTTCCCGTGTTTACGCTCACGGATGTTCCCGTGGTATTCGCTCACGGCGGTTGTTCCCGCGTCGCTCGCGCGGTGGTTCCCGTGTTTACGCTCACGGATGTCCCCGTGATATTCGCTCACGGCGGTTGTTCCCGCGTCGCTCGCGCGGTGGTTCCCGTGTTTACGCTCACGGACCGCGATATTCGCTCGCGGAGCCCCCATGATATTCGCTCATGGGGGGGTGGGACCGTGACGTTCGCTCACGGGGGTTCTCATGATACTCGCTCATGAACGTGCAAACGTGCCCGTCTCCTAATCCATATAAGTCACGCCAAGTCAATCCCAGAGTACCTACGTCTTAGTTACGCAACTAAGACGTAGGTGGGGCATTTGTAGGTGGGTAATTTACCGCCATAAATAAGGATAATATTTCCGCCAGCCAGGTAAGCATATCTAATAAATATCTTTATTAGCCTATTAAATCCTGGTAGTTATCCAGTGGTTGGAAGATTCTATCCTATTTAAGAAGATAGAATTATTGATTGGGCTCCAAGGAAGAAACCCTAGCCCTCTCTCTCCACTATAAATACATGGCTTGGCCACGTAGAAAAGAGAGACAGAACTACCATACAAGAACTACCCTAGAGGGGCTGATAATCGCTCGCCCTGACTCTAGAGGGGTTGATCATCGCTTGTGATCGCCCTGGCCCTGCGCCTCTCTCTACTGTTTACCCTTGCGAATACTCTACTGACTTAGGCATCGGAGGTGGATTAGGGGGTCCCCGCCCCCTTTGTCCATTGTTTTGCAGGTTATTGAAGGTGAAGGAAGCTTGGAGAAGAAGGACATTGAAGAAGGAATTGAGACCTGTACACCGACATATTTCGTGTACTAACAATTAGCATTACGATACATCAATCATAAACCTTAAGTCACCACAATTTTCATATAAGAATCACATCGTGTCCCCTTACATCACTCTATGTATTTCACAAATATAAGGGTGAGGTAACAAAGTGGTGTAATTATTCATTTGGATAATATTTATTTTGAATATATTATGACATGTGAGTGAACTAGATTGATTTCCTTTCCGTTTACATTTCTAGGGTTGGAAATCAAACGGTCCCTAATTCATCTTCTCTTAAACTTAGAAGGAGAGTAACTAAAATTTACAAAAAAATGTATAAAAATTATTTGAAAAGAAATGATATTTTAACCCAAATATATTTTTTAAATTAAATATTTAAATGATCCTTTTAAATTTTAATAGATACAATTTTAATATTTTATTGATATCTCATAGTACCATGATCCCAAAGTATCAAGAAGCGCATATTTACTTCTTTAGTTTCCTATTGTTCTTGGGGCCTTTACTATATTCTTTCAAGTGTTATTCATATATCTTTTACACGTGAAAAATATCTTCAAATGCAAAATGTAAAAGCACAATGTGTTTCATTGTCAAAATCTAATGAAATAATTAGTTTCCCAATGATTTTCCGCTTATTTATGACAATAAATCCATAGAAAAATTATACCAACTTTAGAAATTTCCACTTAGTATATTTGGTCATACTTACTGCTAGGAGCAGAACAACCTCTCGGTAAAACAATGTTACTTCTATACCATTAATGCAATATCATCTCTATAATTTTTTAAACTCACCCATTCTGCTAAAAATAAAAGCACACAGCCTTCGGACATCAAGTGGTTAGATTCTAAGGGTAGTACCCAAAGGTTAACAGTTCGACTCTCGCGTGTAGTGCCCTCAACCATAAAATAAAATAAAAGCACACAAGCTATCCATAAACATAAGAAGATAGTAGTTCATTCATTGCAATTAAAGTCCTACATTGACATCTTGAAGTACACAAGAAAATTATCCTTCCTCCGCTGCCCCCCCCCCCTTCTTCTTCCTCTTCCTCTTCTTCGTATCCTCTAACCAAAAGAGCCTCTAAAGATGACTCAAACACTGTTCCCTCCGAAGTAGATTCTTCAAATGCCCTTTGAACTAATGCAAGCTCTCTTCCTTTCACTTCCTCTGTTTTAGAACAACAAAACTTCCTTTTTTGGCACTGAATCCTCAAGAGCAGCCTTTGCCTTCTTTGACTTAGGAGTTTGTACAACCTCCTTTGTCCCCTTTAGACCGACCCCTGTAAACTATAAGGATAATTCAATATATTAAGGTCATTATCACACAAGTTTTGGAGAAAGTTAACTAGCTTTTTGGAGTTTAAAATGCTATGTGTTATCTTCATTAATTTTACAAACAATTCACTTCATTTCTCTCCTTTATGTATCATATAGAGTGTCAATATTATGGCCTTCCTATACTTGTTTGTAGAAAGTAGGTTATGACAAATTTCCTTTCCGACAAGTTTTTCGGTGTAATCGATGATATGGCGATCGAAACCGTAGTGAGGTTTTTTGGTGAAAAGCGTAGTGAGACCATAAAGCCACTTAAAAATAAAAAACTTAACATAGAAACGAATGATGCTAACATAAACAAAAAACATTTCTAGAGGTTTTGTTTAACAAAAGCATGTATTCAAGACTTCAAGTAGATAGTGACCGACCAAGGGTTGTAAATGAAGAGAGATATTGATGAGAGACTAAGGGTCCGTTCGGCAACAGTTGATTATCGTGCTTATCGTGCTTATCATACTTATCGTAAGTATCATAAGTAAGATAAGCATTGTTCGGTAAATTTCTTATTTTAAATGATAAGTAACTTATCATACTTATATAAGCTAATTTTGATAAGTTGCCTCCCCCCACCTTATCGTACTTATGTCTTATCATAAGCACCATTATGTTTATTTTTCCGAATCAACCCCTCAATTTTCTACCCTTTCTTCCTCATTCTCTCTTCTCCCCTCTATCCAACCCGCCGCCGACCACCCACCACCGTCGTCGGCCACCCCCCCCGCCGCCGGCCATCCCCTGCCGCCGGGCACCCTTCCCTCCGGCCACCCACCGTCGTCGACCACCCTCCGCCATCGACAACCCTTTCCCCGCCGACCACCCTTTGCCGATGGCCACCCCATGTCGCCGGCCACCCGCCGTCGGCCCCCTCCATTGTCGGACCTTCTCCGCCGCCGACCACCCTCCGCCTCCGGGAACCCCATGCCGCCGACCACCCATCACCGCCGTCAATCCCCCGCCGCCGGCCAACCACTACCTCCGGCCACCCTCCGCCGCCGGCCATCCTCAGACGCCGACGACCCTCCGTCGTAGACAAAACCCCGCCGCCGGCCACCCCATGCCGCCAGGAACCCTCCGCCTCCGGCCACGCTCCACCCCCTCCGCCTCGGCCGCCGACCACCCCATGCCGCCAGCCACCCTCCGCCGCCGACCACCCATCACCGCCGCCAGTCACCCTCCACCACCGGCTACCCCCCACTACCGGTCACCCCATGTCGCCGGCCACCCTTTGTCTCCGGCCACCCACCACCGCAGACCACCCTTCGCTGCCGGCCACCCCATTCTGCCGGCCACCCTCCAACGTCGTCCACTCTTCGTCGGTTGTGGTAGGAGGAAGAAGGTAGAAGAAAGAAAAAGAGTATTTTTATTTTATGTTTTAATAATAAATCATGCCCTTTTTGGTCATTTTACGTCCTTTAAAATCACGTAAGCAACACACATTCCCGAACACATGTTTTATCAAGTGTTCAGCTTCAGCACTAATATAAGCATCTACTATCAGCATCAGCACCGTCAGCAGTAAGCCTAAGCTTCAGGATCAGTATCAGCACCAAATTGCCGAACGGACCCTAAATGTTCAGTTTGGTAAAAAAAAATAGTGGTCATGTTCTACTCAATTTATAAACAAGACAAGCTTTAAACAACTTGCAAGATAAATGAGCCAAGCATGGGAAAAAAGAAAACTCGACTAATTTTTCGTACATAAGCATGATTATATGTTAAGGAACAAGTTCAGTTATATAGTATTACCATTTTTTTTGTCACCAAAATTTAGGGTGAGGGGATGGTGCCCCAGTCCAAGGGACTGTACTAGAGAGCTTTTATAAGGGGATTTACATATGCCTCATCTCAAGACTCAAGGAGCTAGGGGGATCGAACCTGCGACCTATCAGACCGATATCCTGTCATGCTCCACTAGACCAACCCCTTGAGGTTATATAGTATTACTTTTGGGTAACTTGTTTTTCATACCCATATAATATTATACACATATCATCTGTTTCTTATATTTTAAAAAGGAAATCCTAAATGAGCGAGCAAGTTTCTTGTATTTGAAAATATATAAACATGTTAGCTTCAATTTGCTCGCAAAATAACTGAGCGAGCGGGTTGTAAGTCGAGTTCAAGCTCGGCTTCATTGCACATTTGCACCCCTTAACTGGCCGGTTATTTCGGGTTTGAGAATTCCCTAAAGGCTAGAGCGCTTAAACAATGCACCTAGAAATATATAGCTGTGTACTTCATGTAATTAAGAAAAACTCCGGATATTCATGATATCCTCCACTCACTTTAATGCCTCTTTCATGGCTAATGATGTTTATGTGAATAAAGTGGTACCAAACTAATCACTTACTAGTTGTGAATGCCAACTTAATTAGCTAAAAAGTTTGCCTTTTTCCTTTATTAGAGTGTGTATAAAAACATACCTACTAAACATCACACTAGAATTTCATGCTCTTCACATATTTTATTTTGCTTACCATAAAGTCCTTAAATTAGGTATGGAAAAGGTTAAACAAAATCTTCCAACATATATTAATTATGAAAAAGATTAAACAAAATCTTCCAATATATATTGCATATAACAATGAGAATCTTATGAAATAATTTTTTTTTTACCTTAAACAAATTTTACTAAACAAACAAATTACTTTTACCTTAGACAAAATCTTCACTCGTTTATCAGAATTATTCAAGATATGTACGAGCGATCGAGGATGAGGGTCTGCACGCAAGGAGAGGATACAAAGTACTTTTCGAAGTGGGAATGAGGCTTCATCAAGGTTCAACGCTGAGCCCTATTCTGTTCACACTAGTGATGGACGTGCTGACGAGGGACATTCATGGCGAGGTTATGAGGTGTATGTTGTTCGCAGATGACATCGTATTGGTGGAGAATTCGAGAGCTGAAGTTAGTTGCAACCTGGAAGTGTGGAGGGAGAAGCTAGAATCTAAGGGGTTCAAGTTGAGTAGGACTAGGAAAGAATATGTAGAGTTCTTGTTCGGCTAAGAAATTGAGTCTATGTCACCCCATTTTAAACCAGGAATGTTACACCAGTGACCTCGGATTTGAAGTCCGGAACCACCCTAGGCTTGATCCGAACAATTAATATAATAATATTAAAGAATAAAATAAAAAAATGGTTAACAATTTTTTTAACAAAATTAAACTTCTCTCAAAAGAGTTTGAAATGTTACAACGGAAGATCAGAAAATTTGAATTACATAAAGACGTTCATGCTTGCACCTATACATCATCTAGGAGATGAAAATAATGATTCATCTTTCTTCAAATTGAAAATCAAATTGACTTTATAAACTATCTTGAAAAGATCCAACTACAGCGCAACTCTTCTCCAACTTTACTTCTTTCGACCTAAAGAATATGATCGCCTGATGTGCCATGATGAGAAATACGGTTGACACTAGCCGAACCATGCAAAGGAAAGAAAGTGGTCGGGTTAGTCTTGTGACAGACTAAGCAAATGAGGTATTGAAAATGGTTCTTTTGTGGTCGTACCTAACTACTAGCACCGAACTCCGAATAAAAGTCGGTCGATGATCTAGCAACCAAAGTACTTCCCACGGACGAGGAAAACTATGAGATGCAACGAAAAGGATTAGGACACTACACAAGTATGGTTCCTTAGAAGCTTGATCGGTTTGTTGGGAACGTTTATTATTCACACACAGAGATTTTGGAAAAGCCTTCGTCGACTAATTGGATCCACGACCAACCTCACCGCATATGTGGATTCAGATTGGAATATCTTAGTTTCGAAACTTAATACTTCACGTTAATAACTTTGAATTCTTTATCGACACTAGTCAAGATACAACGAACAACGATTTCCGCGGATTTGAAGAACGCACTAGATAGGTGCAACGCACCTCACGCACAACTGAGGAGAAATGCTCATGACCAGCATTAAGGTATAGGGCCATCATAATGCAGTTATAAAGAGGTGTTCTGAGTACCGAAGGCTCCACCCCTATTTCTATCCTAAGTCCATAATAAGCCACTACGAGGCTAACAACGAATAAGTCCACTACGAGGCTAACAACAAACAAGGCTACATACAAGGCCAACACAAAATCGAGCCTAAGGTTCATACTAGCGTAGCCTAAA
Source organism: Polygonum aviculare (assembly GCA_934048045.1). Lineage (NCBI taxonomy): Eukaryota > Viridiplantae > Streptophyta > Magnoliopsida > Caryophyllales > Polygonaceae > Polygonum > Polygonum aviculare. Next base: position 18,445,365 of record OW204025.1, on the reverse strand, counting down.
TAATAACAACTACGCGAATAACAATGTCGTTACTACTAGAAACTAAACAACAACCTAGTTCATTTTAATTTCACACAATTAGTTCCCAACAAACTGATAAAAATGAACATGCCAAAACTGAACCAAACCACTTGCCTTAAAAATGAGGTTGACTACGGTTGACTCGCGAACTAACGATTAACGACGATGACTCGAATCATCGTTAATGAATGGTACCGGAAAGGAAATGATTCAAAACAAATTTTAATAATTTATTTTGAAGGAAGAAATATTAGAGTTCATATCTTTCATAACTCTAATTTAACTAATAATAAATTAATAACCCTTTGTATTTATAATTTTCCCTTCAAATATTTTTTATTGATAAAGTTTCTTAGTAAAATCTTATATAATTTCCACTTCTCGTTTTTATTTCTAATTAAGAACCATTGATATACTTGAATATTATAAAGGTCATTATACTATAGCATATACCATATAAATTTCACCATTATTTTCTAAGCATGATTTACAAGTACTACCTTAGAAATTATAACCATCATTCTCAAATTTTATAATTCCTCATATTATATAGTCTTTTAATAAAAGTAGTAATGAAATTAAGTTCATTTTTATCATAGAGAAAATCTATATAATTTTATAATCTAAGTATAAGTATATATGCTTATGTAATCACCATAATAGTTTACTTTAAACCTTTGTAATAACATTAATTCAATTTTAATAATTTAATTAATTTTATCAATTTATTTTTTTTAAAACCCAAAACCGAACCCAGGACGGTCGGGCCGGGTCGTGCCCGACCCACCAATCGGGTTCACCAACAAAAACACCCAAAACGAGCAACCATTTCCCGAAAAATTAGAGCGGAGGATGCTTACTTCCGGTGCGTTTCTGGGCGGATTCCGGAAGCGGTTCGACGAGACAGTTGTAGATCTGGAAACTAGGAAACTAGAAGAAGACGATGGTGTTGGAGGCTCGGCGTTTCATGGTCTGAGTAGGGAGAAAGAGGGATGTGAAGTTGGCTCGTCGCAGGCAGGGGACAACACCGGAACTTCGACTTTCTGGCGATTTCAGAGCAATTTGGGAGCGTTTTGTGACGGGTTTTCGAGAGATTTTGGTGTTAGCATGTGTATGTGTTGAGTAGATGCCTCAAACCCTCTTTATAGGTGCAATTGCTTCCTCGAATATTTGATTTCTCGCCGGTATTCGAGAACACGACATGGCATCCACTTCAATTCGTTCCACTTCAATTCGTTCCTTATCCTCCCACATCACCCTTCTTTATCCAATCCTAGTCACAACGCCATCAACTAATCAAATTTTATCCAATTCGAATTAATGCCATCAACCCTAACCGATAACTACATTCGAAATCGTAGTTAGATGGATAATTAATTCCTCCAATTAATTGAGGGGTATTCAAGTACTCGAAGAGGAGAATCCAATGCCGTTTACGACATCCATTTTCGTGAAGAATTGAAAGAGATATGGCCATTTGAAACTCGGGTATAAACTGGGTTGAGTTGGAGAAGAAGATGTTGGGTTTTACTCAAATAGCCCAACATTTCCGAAACGTTGCAATCATGTTCTTATGAGGGATGCACATGGGGGCGGGGCGGGGCGGGGCAGATAATGCATTCCATATCCCCATCCCCACCCCCTATTACTCCCTCATCCCCATCTAATCCCCTATGGGGAGCGGGGCGGAGAATACCCATCGGGTTTGGGTATGTTAACGGGGCCTCATTTATTGATTTTTTTATTAAGGATTTTTATTTACTTTTAGCATTTCTAAAAATTACTTCAAATTCTAAGCATAATTAAACTATATATCTACTTTATAACATATATAGATGGATAACATCAAATATTAAATACCATAGTTATATTAGAAATCATTCATGTAAAATTATTAAAACTAGAGAATTGTCAATCCAAAATTATTAAAACTAGAAAATACAGAACTTAAATAGTTATATAAGATAATTGATTAACAAGATGTATTTTTAGTAAGCAGTAGTATGCCAAATCCTTATACATTTTTACTTCCTATATAAAAATAAAATTTATAATATTTTACATATAGACTATACTTTTAGTATAAATTAAATAGTTATATAAGGTAATATTTTAATAATATTGGGGGTCGGGTACTAAACGGGGCGGATAATAGATTCCCCGTCCCCGCTGAAGGTAATATATTAATAATATAGACTATACTTCTAGTATAAATTAAATAGTTACCAGACATCACATTGATTCTCTTGTGCACTACAGGGAGTCTGGAAAGGATTGGAGGTTGATTGGTTTTAATGGCTGGCCAAAATGGGAGGATAAACATCAATCTTGGTCTTCCTCAAACGCTTGAACAAGGATGCTCATGAAGCTTGGGTAGTGGTGGGCAACTTTAATCAAGTGCTGCTTCTTGAGGATATAGATGGTGGTGCTGAATCGGATTTTTCCCAGATGTTGTCAATGAGAAACGCTTTGGAGGAGTGTGGGTTATCCGAGATTAGATTCAGTAGCCCGAGGTTTACTTGGGATAATGGTCGAATAGGGGACGATTTTATTCAGGAACGTCTCGATATGGGGTGAACGAGAGGTGGTTTAAGATGTTCCCAAGAGGGGGGATTCGACACTTGGATAGGATGGGCTCTGATCACGTGCCAATTATGCTGGAAGTGTTCACAATTGAAGAGGAAATAGGCCCAGAAGATCGCAAAGGTCGTCGGTTTCGGTTTGAAGCTATGTGGACTCAACATTAAGGTTGCCAGGTGATTGCGAATAATGCTTGGGGGAATCCAAACTCAGCTAAAAGTGGGGTTATGGGTAAAATCAGTCGGTGTGCAAATCAACTAAAAGAATGGAATAAAGTTGAGTTCGGGGATATCTTAGTCAAGTTGAGGAAGGTTAGAGAGGAGTTGAGAGAGTTGGGAAAAAAGGGGATAAATTGGCAGTGTGTGAGCCGTAGAAGGGAATTGGAGAGTTTGGAGCGTGACTTGATGGCAAAGGAAGAAATTTTGTGGTTTCAAAGGGCAAAGGCTAATGAACTTTGTTGGGGTGATAGGAATATTGCCTTTTTTCACAAGAAGACAAATGGGAGAAAGAAAAAAAACAACCTCGGGAGACTAGTGGATGATGAAGGGATGGAATGGAGGAGTAGACAAGGGAAGGAAAGGGTGGCGGTCTCCTATTTTAAGGAGCTTTTCAGGACTGATTTTAGCACACACACGGGTACGGATCCTCAAGGAATCTTTTCGCGTATGACGGATGGGGATAACTCTGAGCTGTCACGTCCATTTACCAGTGAAGAGGTTCATTCTACTCTTCTTTCTATGCATCCCACAAACTCTCCTGGCCTGGACAGTATCTCAGCTCTGTTTTTTCAAAAACACTGGCTTATTGCTGGTGCTGATGTTATTCATTTTGTCCTTAATATTCTTAATGGTTCTCCTTTTCTGGATGATTTGAATCGCACTTTTATTTCCTTAATTCCCAAAATAAAGGACCCTTACTGTATGAAGGACTTTCGTCCTATTAGTTTATGCAATGTTTTGTACAAGGTGATATCCAAAGTACTGTCGAACAGGTTAAAGATGGTGCTAAATAAGGTGGTATCCGATGTGCAAATTGCTTTCGTACCGAGTAGGATGATCACCGACAGTGTCCTCGTAGCTTTTGAAATCTTCCATTATATTAAGAAGCTGAAAAAGCGCAAGAGAGGGTACATGGTCTTGAAGTTGGACATGGCAAAGGCTTACGATCGGGTTGAATGGGGTTATTTAGAAATATGCATGAAGTAGTTGGAATTTTGTGATCGGTGGGTTGAGCTTATCATGAGATGTCTTACTAGTGTCTCGTTCTCTGTTCTCATTGACGGGAGCCCTTCAAGGGTTTTTACTCCAGAGAGGGGCCTTCATCAAGGTGACCGTTGTCTCCTTATTTGTTTATTTTATGTGCTGAGGGTTTTTCGTCTCTTATCCGTCAGAGCGAGATGGCTGGCTGCTTCCATGGAATACGGATTGCTCGAAACGCTCTTATGGTTTCTCACTTATTTTTCGCAGATGATAGTATTCTTTATGCAAGGGCTACTTGTCAACAGGCCTTTGAAATTGTTAATATCCTCCATCGGTATGGTGATGCTTCAGGACAACGAGTGAACTTTGCAAAGTCGGAGATGTGGTTTAGTGGGAATGTGAGTGAGGAACAACGTTTAAGCATCCAAAACATCCTTGATATTCGGGAAGTGGATAAACATGAGAAATATCTTGGTGATAGGCTACTAGACCAATACTGTAAGTGTACGGGTCGCGTAGTACCAAGGTGTCGATCTCTAGGTGTTGGATCGTAAGTCAGTTAGAATGGGCGTCCTTAACTGGGTTAAGGGCGTCCTTAGGTGCAGCGGAAATTAGACTTAGCAGGAAACGAGATAAGATAATGGACACGAATATTTATAGAGGAACCCCACTAAGACCAACTAGTCTTATGGGTAAACCTCTACCTCCGCTTGGAGGATTTTCAATAGCCGTCCTTATCTTTATTAAGAGAGAGTCCTTACAACTTAGGCGAGTCGTTACACTTAACTGAGCTAAGCGTCCGTCCTTAGTCTCACTAGTAACACTCCTTTCCACCTAACAAGTAACCTAACTCTCTTAGCTATAAGGAAGCTATCACTCACGTCTCTCACGGTTCGTTGTGAGAGACAAACTACAACTCTAACTATTTTGTGGTTTGTTTTGGATTTGATGTGGTTGGACTTTCTTTCTCTTGCTTCAAGCTCACTTGATCTTCTTGATATTCATTCTTCAACTTGAATGCTTCGGGTGAGCTTGAGAGAAAGTCTTCAAAGTCCACACCGCTATGCATACCCCTTGGAGTGTAGTTATAGCGGAAGTGGTTCTTGTCCTCTAGCGTCCTCTGAGACTTGGCAGGATCCTTGATCTTTGATCAACGGTGCGATGTGCGTCCTGAGAAAGTCAACTCTGTTGATGCTTGGAAAGCCTCCGCGTGGATAGGGGACCATTGTTGGAAAAGCGACATCTTTGGAATTGTCTACACGTGCCCAGACAAAGGAAGCTTCCTTTTGAGGACTACGGCCGAATGTGATGTAATCATGTTGGGGCGGCCTTGATTTGAATTTGAACTTCGTCCGTATTTTGGCGCGCGTCCCTTCTTGATGAGGACTGCGTCCCATCTGCGTAAGGACTTGGCCAATTACGTTCAGCTTTGGAAGTTCCGATGGAGTGCGTCCCTCCAGAGTTAGGGACTCTCGTTCACTTGTTGTCCTTTTTGCTCATGTGCGTCCACTGGATTTACCTGAGATCAACACGTGGACAACTTATCAAATACCTTTGAGTTTGTCATTATCAAAACTAGGGACGATCATTATTGGTTAGATATTAATGACTGGCGTCCTTAATATCGTCCCAACAATTTCCCCCTTTTTGATGATGGCAAACTCCTTTAAACAATACGCACATAAGTAAAGCTTTTAGCATGAGAGACTACACTTTGATTTTCCTTTTAGCTTAGGTTGGCATGCAACGCATTCTTTTTAGTGCGTCCTATTATGTTTTTACACTAGCGTCCTTTAGACTTGGCCGAAATTCCCCCTAAACACATGGTTTCAATGACAACAAAAAAACAATCGCATCTCTGCAAAACTATACTTCCCCCTTTTGGCATCATCGAAAAGGAGAACAAGTTGGAAAGGCATGCACACACAAAGTCATAACTAAAGAAAGGAACGCTTAGGTATAATGAGATGCAAACACAGAGAATGCCATTCATAGATAGAGAGCAAAAGATGTCAGGAATGTTATTACAGACAATCCACACAAAAGGGAACGGCGTCCCATAGTCTTAACAAAAAGCAAAACACAACAAAAAGATAAACTTTTTCAAGATTGAGAGAGGGAGGAGCAATCATGTGCGTGGACGCTTGCCAAGGGCTTTAAGATTCTGCTCCTGAAGATAGTTGTTCTGCGCAAGGAGCTCATTGTTGCGTTCCAGAAGTTCGGTGTGTTGATGGAGAGTGTCATGGACTTGTTGGATGAGATTGATCAGCATGCACTGGTTCTCGATCATCATCCCAAGAAGATACTTCTGAGAATGCTTCTCAGCCTCATGAGGGACGCTCATTCCATCAAGTTCATCTTCTTCATCCTCAGCGTCGGCGTCCTCAATAGGCGTCCCTACCACTTGCAAATTTTTAGCAGGCTCGCCTTCCACATTCTTAGCAGCAGCAGCGGCCTTAGCTCTTCGTTCAGCCTCTTTCTTTTCTTTGGCCAATTGCCACTTCACGGAGGGAAGCGGCTCATCACACCTCAGTTTGCCAACTGGGGGCAGGGTGATTTGCCTAACGTCCCAGTGAATGCCAAAAGTCTGTTCTGCTTTGGAAACGTAGAGGCCTTGCTGCTTTAGAATCTGCTTTACCAAACCAGGGAAGGGGAGGGAGTGGCGGTCTCCTGTGCATTTACCCATATGCTCCAAGATAACCCGCGAAAAATTGATGAGTTTGCGCTGCAAGAAGGCGTCCAATAAGATGCTGTCGGTGATTTGGACGATCGACTTCTTCTCTTGGCGGGGGACGACCATGCGCACTATGAAGTGATGCGCAAGGACGCCTGTCTTGGAAAGGCAGTGGGCGACCCTATCCCTAGCAACTGGATGCCTTCCATTAAATATGTTGTTGAAGATTTCTTCTTAGGAGAAGCGGCCAAAGTTTTTGCAGGGAAGATCGTGCAGAGAATCCGGAGGGGAAGGGCGCAGTCCGAGCATGTTACGGACGGTACCCTCAACGATTGAGTACTCCTCCCCATCAATCTCAAACGTCCCTTGAGGCTTCCCTTTTACTTCGGATATTTCAAATTTAGAGTAAAAGCGGAGAACCTGTTCAGGGTCGACCTCAGCAGCCTCGGCACCCAGGTGCGTCCAACCTTGGAATTCAAACAGTTCTAAAAACTCTGTGCGACCGTTCTCTTCAAAAAATTGAGCGGTAAACAGGAGCGGCGACAAAATTTTCTTCAGCCTTTTCTGCTTGCTGTCGTTGCCAATGATGACCTCGTCACCGGCATCTTCTTCTTCTTCACCATCTCCCTCCTCGTCCTCTTGATCCTCATCCTGGTGAGGAGCATCATCTTCATCTGAGGCCTCGTCCCCTTGTTCATGGGACTCGGCCATCTCCTGGTCCTCAGCAGTGGACGCTTGTGTTGGAGGAGGCGCGTCTACAGCTGGAGTCCTAGCCAAGGACTCTATAGGGACCTCAGTAGAAGCCGTCCCTTGGACTTGTGCAGTTTCCTCGACAGCCGGAGCAGGCGGAGGAGGAGGAGGAGGAGTTGCTCTAGGAGGAGAGGGAGTGGGAGTTCTTATTTTGGCCTTAGGGGGCGGGAGCAGAGGAGGAGCTGGGCGGTGCCACCGAGATGGGCTTGACCTTAAGAGGGGCAGGAGGGGGAGGAGGCTGCTTGGCGGGGGAGTCCTCGAGCTGGATAACTGTTGGCACAACGTCCTTGGCCTGGACCTGTACAGGAGGGGCGTCCCTTTAGACCTTAGGCATAGGTTTTGCCAGGTCCACCTCCATCTCCGCCTCGAGCGGGTCCACAGCAGCCGCAGAAGCAGGAGTCACGTCCTCTACCCTTGGTGGTGGAGGAGGGAGCAGAGGGACTTCCTGCAGGCTTTGCTTGATCGCCGCAGCTATGGAGTCCTCTTCAGCCTTGGCTTGCCTTGCCCATTCTTCCTTCTCTAGTTGAATCTCAGAGAGGTGTATGGCAGCCATTTGTTCCTCGGTGACGCCCTCAAGCTGAGCGGACGTCTTTAATCGTCGTTTTGGGGCGGGGGGAGGGGAAGATGGGATGTGTTTTGGTTGAGAGGAGGAGGGGCCTTTGATTTGGAGCTGTTGTGAAGGGGGAGGGGTAGAAGGCCTCTTTCTCTTTTGTGATGGGACGGAGCCCGCAAGAGCCACGAGGAACTCCATTATATCGGGGAGCAGCTTGGCGAGCTCATCCACTGTCCCACCAAATGAGTCAGAGATGATACCGGGCCCCATGAAAGGAGGATTGGTATGGTTGGTTTCTTGAAGGCGTGGCTAGACGTAGGTAATCATGAAGTAGTGAAGGAGACGTTGGATTTTTGGAGGATGGTCATGAGCGGACGCCCTTAGGCAAATATTGGCCAGCGTCCTTGGCTCTTTTTCAAGCCAGTCCTCAATGAGGGGGTCAAGAGGAGGACGGCGTTTAGGCTAGGCTGGGAGTCTAAAGACGGAGGTCTTTGAAGGGTTCCCTTGCTCTGGCTCGGGGACGAAGGGTTTTTCAAGAAATTGAAAGCGTTTTTGGGAGGATTTGGATTGGGATCGGGAAGATTGGGATTTCTGAGGAGGAGGTTGAGAGCGATGTGGCTTGGGTGGAGTGGTGGAGGGGCGGCGCTGGGTGGTTTGAGAGGAATACTGGTGGCGAGATGGTTCTCGGTGCCCAACTGGTCGGCCTCTCGAGTCCATCAGCGACCGGCCTTTGATCGGAGTTGAGGATCTCGCCGGTGTAGGGTTTCTCGCGGCCAAGGTAGACGACGGAGAGGGCTGTTGGTTCTTTGAGGATCTGGTGTTGGTCATGTTTGAGAAGTGAGAGGTTGTATAGGAGAGATTAGGGTTGTGAGAAGTGGGTTTCGAGATCTGTAATGAAGATTTGGGGAGATTTGAGTGCGATTTCCGGATTTGGGCAAACAGATAATGTGGGCGAAGAGAGATTTCAGAGGTAGCAGGGGTGGATTTATAGGTAGAAGACGAAGCGGAAAGGGTAGGGGTATCAGGGTCCTTTCACTTGGCTTCCTCCACCCGCGTTCCCACACGTGGCTTTCTTCTCTACTAAGAAACACAGTTGTTGAACACTGTTAGCGCGTATCCTGAGATTTGCGCTCAAACTTCTCTAAGACGGATTACCTTCCCAATTTTAAATTTCAAACTTTTCACAACTGCAAAGGACATCTTGGCGTCCTCTCAACACACAACACTGCTTTACTCAGAACTGAACCACGGCGTCCCAAAAACTGATCACAACCTCTGATTCTTAGAACTCTTCCCTGACATCCTTCAGCTCTTAACAAGCGTCCCATTGATCACTTAGCACCAGTTTTGAAAATCATGCAAGTACGTCCCGTAAAGGTAAAACAAAGAACGCTCATAGGACGCGTTTGCAAGATTCTCGGCTTAGGTAAGCTTAGAGTTCCCATCATTTCGGCTTGTAATGAGGGTTGGGTGATCAGGGATACTCTTGAGATGAAAAACGAAATGAATAGCGTTCAAAACATAAGCAAAACACATATCTTAGACTAGCGTCCTTTAAAGATGACTTTAAATGCATGACACACTTTAAAACAAGTTCTCAACAAGACATAGTCAATCATAGAGGGAATAATAGAACGGGACTTGATCATTTAAAAGTTATCATCCCTAAAAGCAATCGGAGGTGCTCGTAGGGACGTCTATCAAGTGCTTTTGTGAAAATATCGGCCACTTGGTCCTCAGTCCTAACATGATCCACTCTAATTAATCCAAGTTCAACATTATCACGAAGAAAGTGATGTCATATATGAATATGCTTCGTCCTAGAATGATGAACAGGATTCTTGGCAATACTTATGGCACTGGTGTTATCACACAAGATAGGGACTGTGTTGAGGAACGTACCATAGTCTTCAAGTTGGTACTTGATCCATAGCACTTGTGAGCAGCACGAAGCAGCAGCAACGTACTCAGCTTCCGCAGTCGAGAGCGCCACTGAATTTTGCTTCTTGGATCCCCATGATACAAGGCAAGAGCCTAGGAATTGAGCCATTCCTGAGGTGCTCTTCCTATCCATTACATGGCCAGCGTAGTCTGCGTCAGAGTACGCTACCAGGTTCAGGGACGTCCTTCTAGGATACCATAGAAATAGGTCATCCCGTCCCTTGAGGTATCTGAATATTCTTTTGACCTCTTGCATGTGGGACTCCTTTGGATTTGCTTGGAAGCGGGCGCACAAGCACACAACGAACATGATGTCGGGACGACTTGCCGTTAGATATAGCAAGGACCCTATCATTCCTCTGTAGAGCTTTTGATCTACACTCTTGCCTTCTTCATCTTCATAAAGGCGAGTGTTGGGAGAGATGGGAGTATCAATGGACTTTGACGAGTTCATCCCATACTTCTCGAGCATCTCACGAATGTATTTCTGTTGGTGAATGCGCGTCCCATCTTTGAGCTGAGTGATTTGGATTCCTAAGAAGAAGTTGAGTTCTCCTATAAGGGACATCTCAAACTCACTGCTCATCAAGTTCTTGAATTCCTCAACAAGTTTTATGTTAGTGCTTCCAAATACTATGTCATCGACATAGACTTGGACAATCAAAACATCTTTAAGGACTTTCTTTAAGAACAAGGTTTTGTCAATGTTACCTCGAGTATACCCATTGGACAACAGAAAGGACGCAAACCTATCGTACCAGGCACGTGGGGCTTGCTTGAGTCCATAGAGTGCTTTGTCCAAGAAGTACACATGATTTGGATGATCGGCGTCCTCAAATCCTGGAGGTTGAGCGACGTACACCTCTTCCTTAAGTTTTCCGTTGAGGAAGGCTGTCTTGACATCCATTTGAAAGAGCTTGAACCCCTTGTGAGCGGCATAGGCAATGAGGAGGCGAATGGCTTCAATCCTAGCGACAGGAGCGAAGGTCTCATCGTAATCGATCCCTTCCTCTTGCCTATAGCCTTGAGCCACAAGCCTTGCTTTGTTTCTTGAAACACGGCCACTCTCATCAAGCTTGTTTCTATATACCCACCTCGTCCCTATTATGTTTTTGTTTTTCGGACGAGGGACGAGGGTCTAGACATTGTTTCTTTCAAATTGATTGAGTTCTTCTTGCATGGCTTGAATCCAATCAGCGTCCTGCAGTGCCTCCTTTATGTTCTTAGGTTCAATTAAGGACACAAAGGCGTTGAACGCACAGAACGCTAAGTTGGCGTTGTGGGACTGATTCGCAGGTGATCTTGTTTGAACTCCTTTTGACATGTCCGAGATAATTTGATCAGTTGAATGAAGTCTTGAAAGGTTGGATCCCCTATGAGTGGCGTCCCTTGTGGGGGTACCCCTAGGATCTGTCCAATCAGATTCATCGAAGTCAAAACCATCGTCTTCATTGATAGGCTCAGTGTGTTCCCCCTCAGGATGAGCGTCCACACTGTGCCTTTCTTCTCCTTGTTGACTTGATTCACCTGCATCTACTTGGTTTAGCGACCAAGTTTGAGAGGGCTCTTGCTGTTCGCTAGGGACTCCAATTGAAACCTCATCGCGAGCTTCAGGGGTGTTCCTAGGAACGTAGTATTTGTCGGAGGAGCCTCTGGGTTCTTCTTCATCATCTTCATCATCGTCCCTTGGAGAGGTACGACGTTCTTTCTTACTTGGTTCTTTCTTGTGAGAAGCATTTTCTTTGAACACCACATGGATACTTTCCTCAAGCTTAAGAGTCCGTTTGTTGAAAACTCTATAGGCTTTGCTTGTGAGGGAGTATCCAAGGAATATTCCTTCATCACTCCTAGCATCAAATTTGCCAATGTTGTCCTTTCCGTTGTTGTGAATGAAACATTTACACCCAAAGACTTTGAGATGCGAAATGTTTGGCTTTCTTCGATTTAGGAGCTCATAGGACATCTTTTTTAGCAAAGGACGAATCATGGCTCGATTTATGATGTAGGTAGTTGTGGCCACGACTTCTGCCCAAAAGTGTTTGGGGACGCCGCTTGCCAGGAGCATCGTCCTTGCCATATCTTCCAGCGTCCTATTCTTTCTTTCAACAACGCCATTTTGCTGAGGAGTTCGAGGACAAGAGAAGTTGTGGGAGACTCCTTGTTGGTCACAGAAGTCAAGGAACACTAAGTTTTTGAACTCCGTTCCCTGATCTGACCTTAATGCTTTTAAGCTCGTCCCAAGAGCAACTTCTACTTGCTTGATGAAGATTTTGAACATCTGGAAGGCTTCTGCTTTTGACACCAAGAAGAGAACCTAAGTGAATCTTGAAAAATCATCTACAATAACATACATGTACCTCTTTGCACCATAGCTTTGGGTCTGCATGGGTCCACACAAATCCATGTGAAGGAGTTCTAACGGCTTCTTTGTGCTCACTTCATTCTTGGATTTGAAGGACAATCTTGTCTGCTTCCCTTTGATGCATGTTTCACATTGCTCAATTTGCTCAGGATCAATTCGGGGATGTCCTCTTACAAGCTCTTTTTGATGAAGCTTGAAGATTGTGCTAGGTCCAGCATGTCCAAGACGTCGATGCCAGAGATCGGCGTCCAGAGCAGAGACGGATAAGCACAACTTGGATGCAGGCTTGAATCTTTGATTGAAGACGTACACATTGTTCTCGCGAGTCCCTTTGAGTATGACTTGATTTGTTTTCTTGTTGATGACCAGGCACTCCCTAGAGTCAAATGTGACTAGATTTTCACCTTGATCACATATTTGAGAAACGCTAAGGAGATTGAAGCCTAGTCCCTCGACAAGACTGACTTTGGACGCACTGATGGATTGATTTAGCTTTGCGGTGCCCGTCCCTTTGATTCTTCCTTTGCCCTTGTTGCCAAACGAGACAGTTCCTCCCGTGGCATTTGATTGGATAGAAGTGAGATGGATCTGGCTTCCAGTCATGTGATTTGAGACGCCACTATCAATGATCCACGGGCTTCCTCTCACTTCCACCTGAAAAGAAGAGTTAGTTCTTTGCGACCCAGGCAAGGTGAACCTTACCTGGTTCGTTACATGGGTATAACTCTTTCATGGGCAAATAATCATACACATTCACATCATTTGTCCTTCTAGCATGCGTCCTAGGAGATTGAATTTTAGCATTTGGCACACTAGCATGCGTCCTATCAACAGATTTAGGCTTGGCATTCTTACTGCCACTCCTAGCCTTTCTTCCATTTTCAAGATCCTGTTTCAGCTTAAGACACTCATACTGGTAGTGACCACCTTTGCCACAATGTCAGCACGTCCTATAGTAGTTTCCAAGGTAGTAAATCTTGTTAGGACGTTGAATTCTATTCTCTTTCATTTTCTCGGGATCAACTACCTTAGATCCTTCACCTTTTGCAATCTTTTTGTAGATTTTATGGCTCTTGGAATTTGTGTAGTAGTCCCTTTGGCCTTTCTCACCACTCTCAAGGACTCTTATGCGTTCCTCTAGGTTCTTTGTCTTTTCCCTCTCAAGTTCTAGTTCAGTGGTTTTGCTAGCCTCGAAGTCGCTAGGGAGAGAGTTCTTTGAACTTGATTCATACCCTAGTCCTTTCCTAGCTGGAACAAAGACTATTGGATTCACAGTTTCAGTCATGGGACTCTTTCCTAGAACTTTCACCTTGTCCCTAAGATTTGCATTTTCAAGCTTTAGGCACACAAGCTGACTCTTAAGGGACTTGACTTCTTCTTGAGAGGACTCTAGTTGAAAAGACATGGTATTGCAATTTTCACATTCCACAACAATATTCTCAAATTCAAGTTCATCAAAACTTTGTTTCATGGCATAGCTTTCTTGCATGATCTGAGTGATTAGTTTGATGAGCTTGGGCTTTGAGCATTTTTCAAGTGAGCTTAGCATAGATGCTAAGCTCACTTGATTTTCTGGTTCCTCATCACTTGAGTCGAGGTCGTCCCATGCGCTCTCAAATGCACCAACCAGAGCCTTTTCCTTCATTTCTTTTGATGTTAACCCATGTGGTACATTTCTTGGCCATGTGTCCCTTCCTGTTGCATTTGTAGCAGACTATATCCTTCATTTCAGCATCCGAAGGTTTGCGACTTTCTTTCTTGTAAGGCATCTTCATTCTTGGGACTTTGCCTCTTTTGTACAATGCACGGAGAGTTTTGTGTAGCAGGGCTAACTCATCTTCTTCAGATTTTTGTTCTTCAGTCTTCCGTTTGCGTTCTATCGAAGCCTGAAGACGGAGATTCTCTTGGTGCTCTTGAGTTTTGGCTTCTAGCATTGAGTTCAACTCTCTTTGTCTTTCATAGTATTGCTCATACTCTGGCGTTCTTGCCGCAAGAGTTGAAGCCAGCTCATTTTGGGAACTCTTTCCCATTTCCAGCAGATCTTGATTTCTTCTTGCTTCGTACCCTTTGAGCTTTCCATAGATCTCCTCCATAGACAGTCCTTTGTTGGCTTGGTTTTCTTTGAACGTCATCCTATCGAAATTCCATGGTCCCGTGAGTCCATCAATCAAGACTTGGACCTTCATCCTTTGGGTGATCTCCGTTTCCTTGACACCCAAGTTCTTCAACTTCGTGAGCAAAGCTTCAAAGCGGAAGGAGTAGTCGGTGATGGTCTCGTTTGTGAACATCCTAAATTTGTAGAAGTCCCTTTTGGCTTCAAGTTGGACGTCCTCTTTCATCTCGGGCGTCCCAACATGGTACTTCTCCAGAGCTTCCCATTGGAGCTTGGCAGTTGGAAGATTGCTCACACGGGTGGCGTCCCTTTCACAGAGGGACGTCTGTAGAAAGCAAATGGCTTTGGCGTTCGCCTCCATGAGTTTGAATTCTTCGGTACCCCAATCTGCTTCCTTGTCCTTCTTAGCAGCAGGGACTTCAAGGTCGCCGTTCTTTATCACCAGCCAATATTGGTAATTTTGACTTCGCACGAAGCACTCGAACCTTGTTTTCCACCGGTTGAAGTTCCCGTCCGTGAGGCGGGGTGGCTTCGCACTTGAGATACCTATAGGTTCCATCTCCATGTTTCTTGCAACTCAAACTTAATCTAGAGCGCCTGCTCTGATACCAATTGTTGGATCGTAAGTCTGTTAGAATGGGCATCCTTAACAGGGTTAAGGGCGTCCTTAGGTGCAGCGGAAATTAGACTTAACAGGAAACGAGATAAGATAATGGACACGAGTATTTATAGAGGAACCCCACTAAGACTAACTAGTCTTATGGGTAAACCTCTACCTCCGCTTGGAGAATTTTCAATAGCCGTCCTTATCTTTATTAAGAGAGAGTCCTTACAACTTAGGCGAGTCGTTACACTTCACTGAGCTAAGCGTCCGTCCTTAGTCTCACTAATAACACTCCTTTCCACCTAACAAGTAACCTAACTCTCTTAGCTATAAGGAAGCTATCACTCACGTCTCTCACGGTTCGTTGTGAGAGACAAACTACAACTCTAACTATTTTGTGGTTTGTTTTGGATTTGATGTGGTTAGACTTTCTTTCTCTTGCTTCAAGCTCACTTGATCTTCTTGATCTTCGTTCTTCAACTTGAATGCTTCGGGAGAGCTTGAGAGAAAGTCTTCAAAGTCCACACCGCTATGCATACCCCCTGGAGGGTATTTATAGCGGAAGTGGTTCTTGTCCTCTAGCGTCCTCTGAGACTTGGCAGGATACTTGATCTTTGATCAACGGTGCGATGTGCGTCCTGAGAAGGTCAACTCTGTTGATGCTTAGGAAGCCTCCGCGTGGATAGGGGACCATTGTTAGGAAAGCGACATCTTTGGAATTGTCTACACGTGCCCAGACAAAGGAAGCTTCCTTTTGAGGACTACGGCCGAATGTGATGTAATCATGTTGGGGCGGCCTTGATTTGAATTTGAACTTCGTCCGTATTTTGGCGCGCGTCCCTTCTTGATGAGGACTGCGTCCCATCTGCGTAAGGACTTCGCCAATTACGTTCAGCTTTGGAAGTTCCGATGGAGTGCGTCTCTCCAGAGTTAGGGACTCTCGTTCACTTGTTGTCCTTTTCGCTCATGTGCGTCCATTGGACTTACCTGAGATCAACACTTGGACAACTTATCAAATACCTTTGAGTTTGTCATTATCAAAACTAGGGACGATCATTATTGGTTAGATATTAATGACTGGCGTCCTTAATATCGTCCCAACACTAGGACTTTAGTAGAGTTGGTGAACCGACAATCAAAGTAGCTAGGCAAATGTGAGGCAACTCAGGATGGAAGAAACTTAAACTAATCAACTAGCAAACAAAGAGAACAAGCAACAAGATGATGCAAATATGAATAAGGGAAAGGCAATCCTAGAGCCTAGGTACTCACAGTATGGATCTAAGCAACACTTTGAAAGGATACATGAATCTAGATCAAATCTTGGTTTGGAGGCATCTACCTAATTTCATTGTCTAATCCTATCGAATCAAACAAATCGTGCCTAGAATATGATAATCATCCACTTTCGTGGCTTGATCCAAGAGTAGGCCCTTTAGGCTCAATAGGGGCTCAATCGGTTCAAGCCCTCATCCACCGTCGTGGCTTGAGTGAGCTTGTCCAACTCAAACCTCTATCGGTAGGTCAACCTCTCAAGAGTTCCCAATCCAATTCTCATTTCAAAGGGACCTCAATCAATCAATCTTATAGTTCAAGTTAGAGAAGAGCTCTCTCAACACAAACCCCTAACCTATCTCCCTATTGACAACCTAACCTCTCGGTTCTAATCATCAACAAGTCTCAAATAACAATCAATTTGGCATTAGGTGTATAGGATTGACACAAACTACAAATCAAATCGCAATTCAAGCAAGCATTTCAAAGATCTACCTAAAATCCATAGGGTTTTCCCCAAATCCTAGGATTTGGGAACCTAGCTAAACATGGAAAACAAAGGAAATGAAGAAGAGAGAAGGAAATCCATACCAAACTTCATTCAATTGATTGAAAAGAGGGAAGAATCTCCAACACTTTCTTCAATTCTTCACAAGAGACTAAAGTTCTAAAATGGGAAAAAGTCCCCAAAAGGGGGAAAGAACATTGTCTTCCAAGGGGAAGAAGAGGTATTTATACAACCCTAAAAGGAAAAGAGGGCTAAAAGAGGAAATCAGGAGCGCCGCGGCGTGACCTGGGGGCCGACCCGGGCCGTGACCCGGCTGGGTCCGAGTCGGGAAGAGCCAAACGAATGCATACGCGAAGAAAAACCCTGACCCGGCCACGACCCTGGCCGTGACCCGGCCGGGTCGGGGCCTGATTTTTGCCATTTCATGTGGCTCATGCATGGGAAGCAGACCCGGGCCATTACCCGGCCCGTGACCCGACCGGGTCGGAGCCTGGAGGCCGGGGTTGGCTTCCTTGCTTCGACGTCTTGGCTCTCGTCTTGATCGGTCTTCAGTTTGCTTCTTGTGGCATCTTTTCGGGCCTCTCCTTGACTCCGTCTTCGAGCTACTATCGTCTTCTTAAGCTTCTCTTGATCTCCAACACTCCATTCTCTTCCATTTTCACCTGAAAACGCACAAACAAGGCGTAGAGGCCGAACCGAGAAACTAAACCGAGAACAACTAAAAAGCTAACTTAAAAGAGAGAAAAGTTGTTGGGACGCTATCAAGGACGTCTCCGTACTTGGTAGTGTGCCTACAACCGTCCCTTAGTTTTGATATGACAAACTCACTTTGATTCTAATAAATTTGTCCAAGTGTTCAGGAACGCCAGTGACAAAAGGACAACAAGTGTGTATAGGCGTCCCTTAGGCTTAGGGACGCTAGCTAACAGGAAGTAAGGACCAGAAAGAGACTACTTGAGCAAGGACGGAGTCCCAAGCAAGTAGGAACGCAAGAAAGGAGTCCTTACTCACTAGCCGACAGGATGACATCACACGACAATGTTTGATCATCCAAGGACACGTGGAGACCGATCCTGTAGCAGAGTCCAACACTACGTGGCGGACGATCCTGCAGCAGAGTTCATCAACACGTGGCGACCGATCCTGTAGCGGAGTTCATCACACACAGCTGGATACAGGAAGCTTCCTCATCACCGCCATACTACGTGGAGGAAGATCCTGTAGCCACGTCCATGAAGGGCATGATCGTCCCAGAGAAATGACGCCCTTCCCCAAGTCCTATAAATAGCCCCAAGGCATTTATTGTGACGCCAACGCTTTCAGGAATATTCAGAGAGAATCAGAGGAAAGCGACTCACTCAAGAACACGAAGAACTAACTCAAGAACTCAAGAACAGTGTTTAGACCTGAGTTAGATCGAGTGAGATTTTGTACCCAAACCAGAAAACAGTTTGTAACCAAAAGAGAGAGAGAGAGTTCTGCGAAGTACTGCAGAACGTATGAATAGAGTCCTTTAGTAGATTGAACTATAGCTTAAGTTGTAGGCTTAAAGGAGTTCTTTACAAGTGAACTTAGGGAAAAGCTAAGTGTCAGAGAACTATAAGAACGTTCAATATAAAGGAAAGAACTATTCAAAAATCCTCCAAGGAGGTAGAGGTTTACACTCAAGGACTACTTGGTCTTGAGTGGTTCCTGTATAATTCATTGCGTTCATTACTTACCTGTTTAGTACTATTTCCGCTGCACTACTCAAGGACGCTCCTACTCCTCGTAGGAACGCCTAACCAAAGGACACCTTTACCTAAGTAAAGGCCGTCCCTCAGTACTAACGATCCAACAATTGGTATCAGAGCAGGCGCTCTAGATTTTGTTGAGTTGCAGGTTAAAGATGGACATGGAACCAATTGGAATCTCTTTTGTGAAGCCTCCGCGCCTGACGGACGGCAACTTCAACCGCTGGAAGATTAGATTTGAGAACTTTGTAAGGAGTCAGAACTATCAGTGCTGGAAAGTGATCATGAAAGGCGACCTTGCCATCCCTGCTGACAAGAAGGACAAAGAGGACGAGTGGGGTCCTGATGAATTCAGGTTGATGGAAACAAATGCAAAGGCTATTTGCTTCCTTCAAGCGTCTCTTTGTGAAAGGGACGCCACCAGAGTTAGCAATTTGGCAACTGCCAAACTACAGTGGGAAGCTCTTGAGAAATTTCACGTAGGAACTGCTGAGATGAGGGAAGACGTTCAACTTGAAATCAAGAGAGAGTTCTATTCTTTCAGAATGCTACCCAACGAAACTGTCAATGACTATTCATACCGCTTTGAGCAACTTGTTACCAAGATGAGGAACTTGGGCGTTCCCGAAGCTGAAGTTTCAATGAGAAACAGAGTTCAAGTGGTCATTGATGGTCTAACAGGAAAGTGGAACTTTGATAGAACCACGTTCAAAGAGAATACGGCTAACAAGACTCTCGATATGGAAGAGATCTACGGGAAGCTAAGAGGATATGAAGCAAGAAGGAACTCTGATTTGGCTGAGCTAGCAAGGAATCCTCAAACAGATCTAGCACTGATAACATCAACACCAGAGTACGCTGAGTATCTTCGTCGTCAACAAGAACTTACTTTATTGATAGAAGCCAACAAAAATGAGAACCGTGAGAAGATGCGCGTTCAAGCGTTGAGAGAGAAGGAAAGCAAATCTAAGGAACAACTTGATGAAGAAGAAGAACTTGCTCTTATTCACAAAGCGCTCCGTTCTTTTGGCAAAAGGAACAAATATTTCAATAAACACAAGATGCCCAAGAAAGAAAGTCACAAGTACACTGAAGCAGAAATGAAAGAACTTACCTGTTACAAATGTAAAAAGAAAGGACACTTTGCTAAAAAATGTACAACGGGAATTTCCTCAAAGGAGATGAAGACAAAAGCCCTCATTGGAGCGTTCGCATCTGCATGGGATAATGTCAGTTCTGATGATGAAGAACCCGATGAACAAGAGGCATACATAGCTCTTGGGGACGCCTCTGATAATGAACAAGTAGCATACATGGCTATGGAGGGCGTCACAGTTGTTGAGGAGGACGCTCCGAAATCTGAAAATGAGGTAACCCGTGAGTCTATGATGAGTTCTTTAGAAAATTGCTCTAAGTCCAAGCTTATTAAACTCATTGGAAAAATCATGGAAGAAAGTGTGATCATGCAAAATAGAATAGATGAACTGGAACTTGAAAATGAAAATATTGTGGTTGAATGTGAAAACTGTAGTTCCATGACCATTCATCTAGAGTCCTCATGTGAAGAAACTAAGTCTCTGAAAACTGAAATTATGTGTCTTAAACTTGAGAACGCTAAGCTCAGGGAAGAAGTGAAAGTGTTGGGTAAGAGTCCCATAGTTGAAGAAGTTAGACCAATGGTCTTTGTCCCAGCTAAGAGAGGTCTAGGTTATGAATCTGACACTAAGAACTCTCTTCCTAGCGACTTTGAGGCAAGCAAAACCTCAGAACTTGAACTTGAAAGAGAGAAAAACAAAAACCTTCTTGAAAGAATTAGAGTCCTAGAGAGTGGAGAGATAGGTAAAGAGGACTACTACACTAACTCCACTAGTCATAGGATCTACAAGAAAATTGCTAAAGGGGAAGGTTCTAAGGTTTGTAATCCTCAAAAGATGAAAGAAAACAAAATCCAACGTCCCAACAAGAAGGACTACCTTGGTACTTACTATAGGACGTGTTGGTACTGTGGACAAGGAGATCACTTCAAATATGATTGCTTAAAACTCAAGGAAGACATTGAAAGTGGAAAAGCTGCTAGGACTAACATTGAAAATGATAAGTCCGTCCCTAAGGATAATCCTAGGCGTTCTAGACGCTCTAGGAACTCTTTCCGCAAGCATGCTATTTCAAATGATGTGAATATAAATGACTACATGCCAGAACCAGAGTTCTATTTCTGTAACGAACCAGGTAAGGAACACCTTGCCTGGGTCGCAAAACACTAACTTTGTTATGGCAGGTGGAAGTGAGGGGACGCCCATGGATCATTGATAGTGGCGCCTCAAACCATATGACAGGAAGCCAGATCCATCTCACTTCTATCCAAAGTAGTGCCACGGGAGGAACTGTCTCGTTTGGCAACAAGGGCAAGGGAAAGATCAAGGGGACGGGAACTGCCATTCTTAATCCGTCCATCAAAGCAACAAATGTCAGTCTTGTTGAAGGACTTGGCTTCAATCTCCTTAGCGTTTCTCAAATGTGTGACCAAGGTGAAAATCTAGTCACATTTGACTCAAAGGAGTGTCTCGTCATCAACAAGAAGTCAAACAAAGTTGTTCTCAAAGGAGTACGCCAGAACAATGTCTACATTTTCAACCAGGAGTTCAAGCCTAAATCAGAATTGTGCCTATCTGCTTCAAAGGAGGACGCTGATCTCTGGCATCGCCGCCTTGGCCATGCTGGACCAAGCACAATCCTCAAATTGCATCAAGGAAATCTTGTGAAAGGACTTCCTCGAATTGATCCTGAAAAAGTTGAACAATGTGAAGCTTGTATCAAAGGGAAGCAAACAAGAACGTCTTTCAAATCTAAGAACGAAGTCAGCACATAGAAGCCTTTGGAACTCCTCCATATGGATCTTTGTGGACCAATGAAGACGTTGAGCTATGGTGGAAAGAGGTACATTTACGTTCTTGTAGATGATTTTTCTCGATTCACTTGGGTTCGTTTCTTGACAACCAAAGCAGATTGTTTCAATGCGTTCAAAGTCTTCATCAAACAAGTGGAAGTTGCCCTTGAGACGCCTCTCAAAGCCATAAGATCAGACCATGGGACGGAGTTCCAGAACTCAGAGTTCCTGGCCTACTATGATCAACATGGTGTCTCGCACAACTTCTCATCTCCAAGGACTCCTCAACAAAATGGAGTTGTGGAACGAAAGAACAGGACGTTAGAGGACATGGCAAGAACGATGCTCTTGGCAAACAGCGTTCCTAAGTACTTCTGGGCGGAAGCTATTGCCACAGCATGCTACATCATCAATCGTGCCATGATCCGTCCTTTGTTGAAGAAGACGTCCTATGAGTTGTTAAATGGAAGGAAGCCTCGCATTGACTATCTCAGAGTTTTTGGGTGCAAGTGTTTCGTCCACAACAATGATAAAGAAAAACTTGGAAAGTTTGATGCAAGGAGTGATGAAGCCATATTCCTTGGATATTCTCTCACCAGCAAAGCATATAGAGTTTTCAACAAAAGGACTCTAAAGCTTGAGGAGAGCATTCATGTTGTGATCAAGGAGAGCGTTTCTCACAAAGAAAAACCAAGTAAGAAAGAACGCTCCTCCTCACAACAGCAGAACGACACTGAAGACGAAGTTGAAGGTTGGTCCTCTGGAAAATACTATATTCCTAAGGACGCTTCTCAAAATCCTGAAGAAGTCTCAGTGGACGCTCCTAGTGTTGTTCAGGGAGTTCCCTCTCGTAGTGAATCCCCAGTTCAACAAAATGTAGCTGAATCAAGTCAACAAGGCGAGCAACGCCAAGGTGTGGACGCTCTCTCTGAGGGGGAACACACTGAGAACGATGCTCAAAATGATAGTGATGATTCAGATGGAGACATTGATCCAAGATTTGCTCAATTATTTCAAAGGGAGTCCCGCTTCTCTAGGGACCACCCAACATCCCAGATTGTCTCAGATCCTTCTCAAGGAGTTCAAACAAGGTCAGCTGCAAGCAAGTCCCAGAGTGCAAATCTAGCCTTCTGTGCGTTCAACGCTTTTGTTTCTATGGTGGAACGAAAGAATATCAAAGAAGCACTCCAGGACGCTGACTGGATTCAAGCGATGCAAGAAGAACTCAATCAGTTTGAAAGAAACAAAGTTTGGACTCTCGTCCCACGTCCCAAAGGTAAAAATATCATAGGGACGCGATGGTTGTTAAGAAATAAGCTTGATGAGAGTGGACGTGTATCAAGGAACAAGGCAAGACTGGTGGCTCAAGGATTCAAGCAAGAGGAAGGCATAGCCTATGATGAAACCTTTGCTCCTGTTGCTAGAATTGAGGTCGTTCGTCTTCTTATTGCTTTTGCCGCCCACAAAGGATTCAAGTTATTTCAGATGGACGTCAAGACTGCCTTTCTCAATGGAAAGCTAAAGGAGGAAGTGTATGTTGCTCAGCCCCCTGGCTTCGAGGACGCCTCTCACCCAGATCATGTGTACTACTTGGACAAAGCGCTTTATGGACTCAAGCAAGCCCCTCGTGCATGGTACGACAGGTTTGCGTCCTTTCTTTTGTCTCATGGGTACATAAGAGGTTCAATTGATAAAACTTTGTTCATAAAGAAAGTTCACAAGGACATTTTAATTGCCCAAGTCTATGTTGATGATATAGTCTTTGGTAGTACTAACATGAAACTTGTAGATGAGTTCAAGTCCTTAATGAGTAGTGAATTTGAGATGTCCCTTATTGGAGAACTCAATTTCTTCTTGGGACTTCAAATAAATCAACTCAAAGAAGGGACGCGTATTCATCAACAAAAATATGTCCGTGATCAATGCTAGAGAAGTACGGGATGAATTCGTCCAAGCCTGTTGCAACCCCTTGTTCTACCAACTCGCGTCTCAACGCCGATGAAAACGGAAAGGACGTTGATCAAAAGCTTTACAGAGTAATGATTGGTTCTTTGCTATACTTGACCGCAAGCCGTCCCGATATCATGTTTGCCGTTTGCTTGTGTGCACGCTTCCAGGCAAATCCAAAGGAGTCCCACATGCAAGAAGTCAAGAGGATCTTTCGCTACCTCAAAGGACGCGATGATCTTTGCCTTTGGTACCCCAGGAAGACGTCCTTCAAGCTTGTTGGCTACTCGGACGCTGATTATGCTGGTCATGTGATTGATAGAAAAAGCACTTCGGGAATGGCACAGTTCCATGGTTCATGCCTAGTCTCTTGGGGATCTAAGAAACAGAACTCTGTGGCGCTTTCAACCGCGGAAGCCGAGTACGTTGCTGCTGCCTCGTGCTGTTCACAAGTCATCTGGATCAAATATCAACTAGAGGACTACGGTATCAATCTTGAAACTATCCCCATTCGTTGTGATAACACCAGTGCTATTGAAATTTCTAAAAATCCTGTTTTTCATTCACACACAAAGCATATTCACATAAGGCATCATTTCTTGCGTGACAATGTTGAACTAGGACTTATTAGTATGGAGCATGTAAGGACTGAAGACCAAATAGCTGATATTTTCACTAAGGCGCTTGATAGACGTCCCTTTGAGCATCTAAGGCTGCTCTTGGGGATGATAACTTTTAAGTAGCAAGTCCCGTTCTACTATTCTCTCAATGATTGGCTATGTTTTGTAGATTCTAAGTGTTTAAGGACTGTTATGCATTGAATTCATATTTGCAAGAACGCTAGTCTAAAACTTCATGTGTTTGCTACTTTGGAACGCCATTCAAATTTCTCTATTTTTCTTGAAAAGAGTATCCCTGATCACCCAACCCTCATTATAAGCCGAAATGATGGGAACTCTAAGCTTACCCTAGCCGAGAACTTTGCAAAAGCGTCCTATGAGCTTCATATTTTCGTTTACGGGACGTACTTGCTTTGTTCTCAAATGGTTCGCAAGGTGATCACAAGGACGGTAAAATTGGTTATTGGTTTGCTTGAAGAGGTAATTTTTTGCTAAGTCTGAGAGAACGCTCAGTGTTTGTTAAAGAGGACGCCATCCAGTTCAGTTTTTGAGAAGAAGTTGAAGAGGCAGAATTTTGAACTTTTGAAAGTTTGAACAGTGACCGTTGCTTTTGCTCAAATCTTAAGGGGGAAGTTATGCCACGTGTCGCACAGGAAATCAGTGTTATTTACAGTTGTGCCACCGCTTCCTCTATATAAGGCCAGAACAGTCGCTCTCGTTCATTTATTATTCTCAACCACTTCTCTGCTCAGTTCAGGCTCTGACTTCTCTCTAGCTTTCCGGCAACTTTCTCTCACTAAAATCAGTCAGAATCATGTCTCAAAGGCTAGTGAACGCTGCCGGATCTTCTGCCGGCGGGAAGAGAAGAAAGTTAGTGAAGTCCCACTTCATTGAAAAGCCCAAGCCCATCGTCCTCAATGAATTGTTGGTGGACTTCATCAACAAGAAGCCGCGAACCCTGTACAATTTGATAAGGGAACGCATGGACAAACCAGATGTGAAGGAGGACGCAGTCAAAACAAGAAACTATGAGAAATTCATTGAACGGTTCGTCATTCAAGGCCTTCACAAGACGAACTACAAGGACTTGCCAGGACGGATGGACGACGTTCTCTTCTTTTCACAATTTGGAGGTGAGAACCTTGCTCCCTTGCTTGACCTTATCCCAGACCTCCACAACGCCGTCCTACCAGAATTTCCCATGTACCCTAAGGACTCTCTGGCATACAAAATGCTAAAGTCCTGTGTGCCAAGTCCCTCTCCCCCACCTCCTCAAGTCCCCACCATCACCACAAAAACTCTCCTACCCTCCAAGCGTCCAACTCCTTCTTCCCCTCTCTCAAAATCTTCCAAATCCACCTCCTCACATCCCACACAAATTGTGGACAAGTTTCCACCACACCTTAAGGAAGGACGCTCCAAGAAAATTCATGACCCAATGCCCCTCAAAAAGGCCAAAAGCACCACAAAAGGACCGTCCTCCACCAAACGCCGCTCTAACCTTTCAAAGGAATCCACTCCACCTCCTCAACCTCTAAAAATCGTCCAACTTCCAACTCCTCCTCCGTCCCCAAAGCCCTCAAAGACAAATGCCCTTATTCCTTTCCCCCCTAAACCTCATGCCTCACCTCTTAACTTGGCCAACTTCCCTTCTGCCCCGGCCCACATTTCCCCACCGAAGGACCCCGAGATCCCAAGGTCCCGCCGTCCATCCTCCAAAAGTGGCCCGGAGGAGACAGAGCAGTGTTCCACACTTGAGCACACTTTTCGCCGAAGGAAGACTGGTGAAAAGCCCAAGGTTTTGCTCGCCAAGGACGCTGCTGCGCAAGTTGAGCACATTCCCTCCTCATCCTCCTCCTCTAGCTCATCTGAGAGCCAAAGAGGAACGCCCGCTCAAGCCTCCCCATTCATTGATGTCGTTGGGGACTCAAATGACGAAGCGGAAGGAGGTGAGAACGCTCCTGCTGAACAAACTGAGGACGCTGGCGAGCACCAGGTCTCTCACAAGGACGCCGAGCCAACTCTTTCTGATGAGCTTGCGCGTGATGCTCAGGAAGTCCCTCCATATGACCAATCCCTCCCTCTCCTAAATCCCCTCCCAACTCCTCAAGAAAACCCCTCCCCTCAAATCCAAACAGAATCCCACCAAGTCCCTGCGGACGCTGAACCACAAACAGAACATCAATCAGAGGTTCAGGACGCAGAGGAGACGTCCCAAGGAAGAGCTCCCTCTGCATCAAAACAGGCCACAGCTGGTGGCAATGAAGCAACTGATCAAGGCACAGAGGACGCTCCCTCCAAGGATGCAGCTGAAAATGAGTCCGAGGACGCCGATGAAGAGTCAGATGATGATGAGGACTCTGAGTCTCCAAAGGGCAAGCGCAAAAGAAAGCCTGATGGCGCGCCTGTCAAAGTTCTTAGTCCCCTCATTTACTCCGAAGAGTGGCTCGCCTCCTTCGATGATGACGCCGTTCAAGAGTTCCTTGAGCTCCTCAGGTTCCAAGGATGGTTGAACGTTGGGCCAGCACCAATAGTTGTTGACAAGGAGCAGGTGAAAGCGTTCTACAGGGATCTGCGTTACAAGTCTAAAGATGGCTCTCTCCATTTCAAAATAGATGGTGAGAAAGCCATAGTTAATGAACGCCAGGTTCGAGCCTTCATGGGTCTCACTGCTCAAAAGCCCCCGTCCAATGCTTTAAGCTCACTTCCGGAAGGCAGATTCGAGACAACTGATGAGGAACTGCCCCTGGTTGAACACGTTTTTCAGGGCAAAAGGCCAATGGGACTGGACAGGGTTGCTCACGTATTGAGCAAGGTAGGCGCCATAGCTCATTACTTCATCTGTCGCGCCGTCCTTCCTAGGCAGGAGAAGAGGTCAATCGTTCAAACACATGATATTATACTCATTGACGCTCTTCTTGAACGCCGCCCCATCAATCTAGCCAGAATTGTTGTTCAACACATGGCTAAGTGTGGGAGGAAGCGCCATGCCTTGCCATACCCAGGTCTTGTTAAGCTCATCCTCAAGTCTCAGAACGCCTATGATGACAGCGCTCCTTCAGAAGAACTCGGCTTGAAGTGGAACGCAAAGATGGGACTTGTCGAGATCAGGCACAATGAAGAGTTGCCTTCAGTGATCAAACAGCAAGAAGCTGAGGCTGAGGAAGCCAGGAAGAAGGCTGAGGAAGAACGTCTCGCAGCTGAAGCTGAGGAAGAACGCCTTGCCTCCTTGCAGCATGAGTCCGTTCATGAAGAAGAGCCAGCCGTCGACTTTGCCGCTCTTGATCAGATGCTAATGGCTTCTTCTCCTCCTCCAGCTACTCCTATGGACGCTCCCTCTTCTAATTCAGGTCCTAGCCCCGTTCTGCCCTTGCGAATATTGCTCAGCCTCCTCCTGCAGAACTCATGGGTGCGATCCTGGACAACCAATGCCTCATCTTCTCCGCTCTTAAGGATTTGTCCTCTGCGTTCACCAAGGCTGCTGAACTTAATGAACAACTGCTCAAGTTTTATCACGACCAGAGCCGTTCCCAGTGATCGCCGTCTCCCAACCCTTAATCCCTCAATCTTTTTGCTTATGCTTCTTTTGTTTCAAACACTATGATCTTGGTTTGTAATAACCGTACTCTTTATTCTATTTGAATGGCAATCCTCTGTTTGTGTGCATGTGTTTGTTTAAGCGTTCCACTGCCTATAGTTGTGTTTTTATGCTAACGTCCTTATCACTTGTTATCCTTTTCGATGATGCCAAAAGGGGGAAGTGTAGTTTTGCAGAGATGCGC
Organism: Polygonum aviculare; assembly: GCA_934048045.1. Lineage (NCBI taxonomy): Eukaryota > Viridiplantae > Streptophyta > Magnoliopsida > Caryophyllales > Polygonaceae > Polygonum > Polygonum aviculare. Next base: position 18,417,816 of record OW204025.1, on the reverse strand, counting down.
TATAAATTAGTTATCTAGAATAAGCAAGTGTTAAGGGGGAACTATTAAGTGAAAGGTCTAAGGAACGCCATACTAAAATAAACTAGAGGACGCCTAGAAAACTCTAGGACGCTTTTCTCTCCCTAAAATCCAAATGTTAGAGAATCAAAGAATGAAAACTTGTGCTAAATGAAATTTCTCTAAGTGTTAGAGGACGCTTTTAAGTTTTCATGCATGCTAAGTTCAAACGCCAAAACTATTTTGCTGAAGAGTTTGTCATCATCAAAAAGGTGGAAATTGTTGGGACGCTATCAAGGACGTCTCCGTACTTGGTAGTGTGCCCACAACCGTCCCTTAGTTTTGATATGACAAACTCACTTTGATTCTAATAAATTTGTCCAAGTGTTCAGGAACGCCAGTGACAAAAGGACAACAAGTGTGTATAGGCGTCCCTTAGGCTTAGGGACGCTAGCTAACAGGAAGTAAGGACCAGAAAGAGACTACTTGAGCAAGGACGGAGTCCCAAGCAAGTAGGAACGCAAAAAAAGGAGTCCTTACTCACTAGCCGACAGGATGACATCACACGACAATACTTGATCATCCAAGGACACGTGGAGACCGATCCTGTAGCAGAGTCCAACACTACGTGGCAGACGATCCTGCAGCAGAGTTCGTCAACACGTGGCGGCCGATCCTGTAGCGGAGTTCATCACACACAGCTGGATATAGGAAGCTTCCTCATCACCGCCATACTACGTGGAGGAAGATCCTGTAGCCACGTCCATGAAGGGCATGATCGTCCTAGAGAAATGACGCCCTTCCCCAAGTCCTATAAATAGCCCCAAGGCATTTATTGTGACGCCAACGCTTTCAGGAATATTCAGAGAGAATCAGAGGAAAGCGACTCACTCAAGAACACGAAGAACTAACTCAAGAACTCAAGAACAGTGTTTAGACCTGAGTTAGATCGAGTGAGATTTTGTACCCAAACCACAAAACAGTTTGTAACCAAAAGAGAGAGAGAGAGTTCTGCGAAGTACTGCAGAACATAGGAATAGAGTCCTTTAGTAGATTGAACTATAACTTAAGTTGTAGGCTTAAAGGAGTTCTTTACAAGTGAACTTAGGGAAAAGCTAAGTGTCAGAGAACTGTAAAAACTCGTCAGTACAACTGTAAGAACGTTCAATATAAAGGAAAGAACTATTCAAAAATCCTCCAAGGAGGTAGAGGTTTACACTCAAGGACTACTTGGTCTTGAGTGGTTCCTCTATAATTCATTGCGTTCATTACTTACCTGTTTAGTACTATTTCCAATGCACTACTCAAAGACGCTCCTACTCCTCGTAGTCGTTGAGGGCGGGTAAGGATATTCTTATCAAATCTGTTGCTCAATCGATCCCTCTATATTCTATGTCGTGTTTCTTGTTTCCGGTCTCTCTATGCATGGAGTTGGAGCAAATGTTTTGCAATTTCCTTTGGGGTGGAAACTCAAATAATCGATCTTTGAACAGGTTGAGCTGGAAGCGACTCCGTGTCTTCCAAAAGATAAGGGGGGGGGGCCTGGGCTTCAGGGATTAAGAGTGTTTTATTTTGGCAATGTTGGCAAGGCAGGGTGGCGAATTCTCCAGTGTCCTGACTCTCTTTTAGCTTGGCTTCTTAAGGCGAGATACTTCCCATACTCAAATTTTTTGGAGGCTTCTCTAGGATATAGTCCGAGCTATGCTTGGCAAAGTATTGTGAAAGGGAGAGAAATTTCGGATGGGGGTTTGTTTTAGCAGGTTGGGAATGGAAGTGCTCTAAATGTCTGGCATAACAAATGGATCCCCAAACCTTTTTCTTCTAGAGTGGCTGTAAATTTATATTGGTCGGATGCGGAGCTTCGTGTAATAGACTTTATTGATTGGACTTCTGGCACTTGGAAGGACCATTTAGTGCATGCTATGTTGGCCCCATGTGATGTGAATTACGTACTGAACTTGCATTTGATTGATCCGTGTGTTGAAGATAAGTTCATCTGGCTCGATACGCTAGACGGATAATTTTTGGTTAAGTCTACGTATAAGTTTCGACACTCAATGGTAGAGACGACTGAGATTGGGCGTGGCAGTGGTTTAGGAGTTCCAACTGTGCGCAATGCTTAGAAGAAGATTTTGACTCTTCCTGTCATGCCTCGGGTCAAACACTTTATTTGGCGAGCCTGTCGTGACATTCTGCCTCGTAAAACTAGCCTTTGTACTTGACATATCCTTCAAGATGCGTACTGTGATGTCTGTAGTCAGTTGGAAACGAGTCTTCATTCTGTTTTTGGATGTATTCTCCCTTCGCTTGTGTGGACTTTTTTCCCGGAGTTATTACAGTATGCAGATGGGGCTTTGCCAGTTTTAGATTGGTTTGATAGATTACTGGAAAATTTCCCCGAGTCTGATTTGGGCAATGATCCTTTGGGGATTATGGAATGATAGGCTACTAGAACAATACCGCAAGTGTACGGGTCGCGTAGTACCAAGGTGTCGATCTCTAGGACTTAAGTAGAATTGATTGAACCGACAATCTTGTAGCTAGGCAAATATGAAGCAATTTCGGACTGAAATAAAGGAATTCAAATAGCAACTAAGTAAAAAGGAGAAAACAAGAAACAAAATGATGCAAATTCAATACGGGAAAGGCAATCCTAAAGTCTAGGTACTCACACTATGAACCTAGGCAATACTTTGCTAGCATGCATAAATCTTGATCAAATTATGGTTTGGAGTCAACTACCTAATTTCATTGTCTAATCCTATCGAATCAAACAATTGTGCCTAGAATACGATAATCATCCACTTTCGTGGCTTGACATCCGGGACTAGGCCCTTTGGCCTCAATAGGGCTATGAATCGGGTCAAGCCCTCATCCACCATCATGGCTTGAGTGAGCTCGTCCAACTCAAGCCTCTATCGGTAGGTGAACCTCTCAAGAGATCCCAAATCAATTCTCATATCAAGGGGGCCTCAATCAATCAATCCTATAGTTCAAGTGAGGGATGAGGTCTCTCAACACAAATCCCACACCTCACTTCCTATTAACAATCTAAGATCTCGGTCGCAATCATCAATAAGGCTCAAATTACAATCAATTTGGCATTAGGAGCATAGGATTTGAAACAAACCACAATCAAGTATCAATTCATGCAAGCAATTCAAAGCTCTACCTAGAATCCATGGTGTTTTCCTCAAACCCTAGGATTTGGGAACCTAGCTAAACATAAACATGGAAAACAAAGGAAATGAAGAAAAACAAAAGAGGAAATTCATACCAAACTTCAATCCATAGATAGAAAAGGTAAGAGTCTCCAACAATTTTCTCCAAATCTTCACAAGAGACTAAGGTTCTAAAATGGGAAAAAGTCCCCAAAAGGGGGAAAAGAAGATTGTCTTCCAAGGGGAAGAAGAAGTATATATACAACCCTAAAAGGAAAAGAGGGATAAAAGAGGAAAACGGGGGCGCCGTCGCGTGACCCGGGGGCCGACCTGGGCCGTGACCCGGCCGGGTCCGAGTCGGGAAAGCCGAACACAAGTAAACGCGTGGAAAATGCCCTGGCCCGGGCCACGACCCGGGCCGTGACCCGGCCGGGTCAAAGGCTGTTTCCTCCAGTTCGCACATGGTTTGGTAGGGGAGCCCGACCCGGTCCACGACCCGGCCCGTGACCTGGCCGGGTCAAGGGCTATGGCCCCGGGTTTGGCTCCTTTTGCTTTAGTTCTTCGGGCTTCGTCTTGCTCGGTCTTCGGTTTGCTTTTTGGTCGTCTTCTCGGGCCTCTCCTTGACTCCGTCTACGAGCTCTCGTCGGCTTCTTAAGTCCTCTTGATCTCCAACACTCCATTTTCCTCCAATTCACCTGAAATTCATGACAAACAAAGCGTAGAGTCCAAACCGAGCGACTAAACCAAAAACAACTAAAAAGCTAACTTAAAACAGAGAAAAGCAAACCGAAACCTAATGAAACATGACCTAATATGCACTCTAAACATGAGCTAGATGCAAGCCATCATGGAAGCCTGAAAAAAAGCGGATTTTTGAGAATGTCATTTTAGACCGTGTTGATATCATTGAGAAAAGTCTCCAAATGCAGCAGGAATTTGTGCAGGAGATGGAATGTTCAAGTTTGCCTAGTAACATCATACAACACCAACGATCCTGAAAGACTCCGGAGCCAGGATGGATTGCCATTATTTGTGATGCTTCGGTGCGTGCAACTGACAGTGGCATTGAGGTTATTGGCCGCGATGAGTGTGGGGGTGTTGTGGTTTCTGGTGCTCGAAAAATTCAAGAAGGCTTGGAAGTTGAAGTGGCTGAAGGGGAGGCAATGAAATGGGCTTTGGAGATGGTTGCAAATCTAGGAATTCAGAAAGTGATAGTATACTCTGATTGCCAGAAGTTGGTGCAAAAAAATTCAACTGCGGAAGGTCCCTCGTACGGTTGTCGGTTTGCTCATTGAGCGGATTCTCTCTGTTAGTGATCATATGGAAGGATGTAGGTGGTGCTTCGTCCGGCGGGAGGCGAACGAAGCTGCAAATTTCTTGGCTCACTGGTGTCCTTTAGTTTGTTTTTCTTGCTTTTTCTGATTTTGACTTTCCGTTGGAGGTATGTGATATTCTTATAAAGGATATGGGTTCTAATTAATTCTAGATGTTCTTTCATTAAAAAAAAAAGAGCCTATCGAAATGGAGAGGACAGATGGGCCGTATATCAAATTTATGATTGAGCATTACAATGGATTGACCATTAGTATTCCCTTCTATTCTGTAAGGACTAAGGACCCAATCCTAAAATGGGCCGTCTTCGTTAGTATTTTCACTTAAACACAAAATTATACACCTTTTATGTGAGATTTCGGGTCTCGTGTCAATCCTAAAATGGGCCGTTTTTGAATTCCGTTAATTGGCATTCGTCATTCGAATAAGTTTCGGAGTATGTTTTGGGACAAAACTTTTCTTAAGGGGAGGAGGATGTAATATTCGGTTTTATTTAGTTCAATTTCTTGACCTACAAATGCATTTCAGGTCTTGATGGTATTCTTTAAAAAATAATATATAAAAACGTTAATAAATCTTTAACTTAAATCAATTTATATTGATAGCCATATACTTATCTTTTGGGTAAAGATAAGATTTTGCTATTTTCTTTTCCTTTTTATTTAACCCTAATTAGTGAATTCCTCCCCTTTCTAACATCGTTCGCCCTGGCATGCAAGCGGATTGAAGTCACTCGATCATCGCTAGTAAGCCTCGTCGTCGGTCTCTTTTGTTTCTTTCATTTTTTTTTCTCCGGTCAGCCTAGTTGGGTAGTGGGGAGTCGGGTTGAACCTAGTCGGAGTCAAGGTCGGGATCGAAGTTTCTGCGAACGGCTGGTGGGTCAAAGTCTGGTCAGAGTCGCCAACAGGAGGGAGGCGGAACGAAGGAGTGTCAGAGGGTAATAGAGAAGCCTCTGTCACGAGAGGGCGGCGGATCGGGAAGAGCGGTGGCCGGGGCTTGAGGGTCTTCAACGCCGTCAATGTTGAGTCGATCGAATTGTCGTTGGTGGTTCTATTGGTGTCGAGGGGTGCGGATCTGGCTGTCGTCGAGCGTGGGAGTCTTGGTGGGGTGAAGTCTGGCTAGGTCAAGCGAGAAACTAAGTGAGAGCGGAGTGGTCGTCTTGTCATCGGGTTTGGCCGGAAGTTTGTTCACTTGTACATGCAATTTGTGCATTCATACTACGAGTTCTATTCATCGGCAATATGGTTTTTGCATCTATAATTTGTGTATATTAAATATGGATTTGTGCATCTAGTAATACGGATTTGAGCATCTAATTATGGATTTGTTTACCTATACACGAATTTTGTGCATTTCTATGAGTTTTATTCATCCGTAATATGGTGCGTGCATCTATAATGTGGAATTGTGCATATAGTAATACGGATTTGTTCACATATACAATTGTAAATGTAATTTGTTCACATGAAGGAAACAAATCATCAATACATATGAACAAATCGGACATACAAATAAGCAAAACAAAAAATATGAGATTTATATGAAAATTACGAAAATACGGAAATAATCAATATTTTGCGAATAATACGAGAATAATTCGGTGGTGGCATCTTTCCCCTTTTAATGATGTTTTAATCTGGAACAATGATAAACTTTGAAGTGGCACATAATACATTCTCACTTTTTACTTCTCACCACAAGTCTCATTCTCATTTCTCACACAAGTCTTTCTCTTTAAACAAAACTCACCCACCTTTTCTTCTCAATACACTCTACACCGTACCCTATATGATATACATATACAAATTTTGTGTAAATTACAGCATTGCCACTCTCATTCATTTTTCTTGCCCTCTTCTACCTGTTCTCCTCTTCTGTTCTTCTCCTCCATTATCACATTTTTCAATCTAAAAAATACAAATTTTTATCCATCAATCTTTTCACAAATCAAGATTGAAGGTACTTGAGGTATACTTTTTACCCATTATTCACAAATTGCATTCACCATATTAATTTTTTCGACATTGTTGGATTCAGGGTTTTTAGTATTTAGAATTGTAAAATCTAAATGGGTCTATGATAATCTCTATTGTAATGGGGACCATTTTAATTAACATCGGGTTTTGTTTTGTATGGTGGCAAATCGTTTACTGATTCAATCGTATATTTCTCGTCGTGATTTTGGGGAAGACGAAATAGGGCGGCCTTTACGGCAGAAGGGCATGTAGCCGTAAAGGCTGACGTGCCCTTGGCCATTAAGGCAGAAGGGTCATTGGCCTTTACGGTTGTCCCCTTTCAATTGTTGTCGGTTGATTATTTTCGTTACTTGATTTTATATAGTTTTCTCTTTCGGATGTCAAGTCACGAAGAGATGAGTACCAGTTCGTCATCGTTGTCGTGAAACACGTAAAGATCAGGATGTAGATCAAGTTCCACAAACGAAGATTATCACTTATGGTAGGAAATATCGTCGGGCTGTCATGTTTAGTGACACATTCTCATAGCGGTGGACAAGTCAGAGCAAGAGGTTGAAACATCATCTTATGAAACACCGTTTATTGATACTCCGATTCAAATTTCGTCTATTACATCTCCTCAGCTTGGAACGTCGACTTCATGGGATGATATAAGGATTGCTTCACGAGGTACTGAGGCTGACACTATATAGAGGACACAGAACACCATTCTGTCACCTAGGTGTGGAGTATCTACTTCTCCGATACGTGATGCTACTAGGAGTGATATTGCGCAAATGCAGTGTCTAATCTCAAGTGTCTGGTAGTCAACCAATCTTTCAAAGCTGAGTATTTCTCTTCTACCCTGTAAAACGGAATATCGAGTCGATGACACACAATTGGCTAGTTATTCATCGTAGTAGTGCAAGTAGTGCTTGAAATTTTTGTGAAATGTACATACCTATTCGTCGTGTTGCACTGTAATGTCAAAATTGTATCCGTTCATACTTGCGTCCTCCTCAGGCCCGGTCCTAGGCAGGTGTAAGTTGTGCACCTACACAGGGCCTCAGTTTGAATTGGGCCGTCGGTCTAGGTAAGATCCAAATAAAAAAAGAGGGAAGGGGGCACGGAGACTTCTTTTGAAATATTGTCTACTAACTAGCCAATTCTAAAAAACAGGAAGTAATTAGCCGGTATAAAAGCCCTAATTTTTTTAGTTTTTTATTTTTTTTTCTTTTTCTTTCTCTCTCTTCCTCACCCCTCTCTCTCTCGTGAATATGCTCTCTCTTTCCCATTCAGATCTGGATCTGAATTCCTCATCTGATGCCAGCACATTGATCCTCTTCCTCCTCCAATTCCTCATCCCCTACATCTTCATTCGGCACCATAGACGGTGGAATCCGGCGAAGCTCGCTCCGGATCCGGTCGAAGAAACCAATGGGAAAGCGAACGAGATCGAAGAAACCAGACACCAATGGCGGTCAAGGAGATCTCACGAGCGACGGTGCGCCGATCTAGGGTTTCGCTTCGGGACGGAGGCGACGGATCTGTAGGCAGAGGGCTTCGGCGACGGATCTAGGGTTTCGCTTTGGGACGACCGATCTAGGGTTTCGTCGTCTCCCTCTCTTTGCTTCCTCCGCTTGCCGAGCGACGGCGGATCCGACGCCGGAGAGTCTCAAATCTGTCCGCTTGTGGAGCCGACGTCGGAATCTCCAGAACCTTCTGGATCAAGTCTCGCAGAGAGTCCGTTCTCGCTCTCTACACTCCCTTCCTCGTCTGCCTGGCCGTCGGAAACCTCAACATCGACGCCTTCCTCCATTACATCTCTCAGGATGTCCATTTCCTCCAAGCATTCGCTCAGGCGTAAGCTCACCACGCCTTTTTCTTGCTTGCTTTCTTGTTGCTTAGGGATTGCTGGAATCAGTGGCGGACCCAGGAATATTTGTCAGAGGGGGCATAATAGCAATTAGTGAGACGATGAGATAAAAATATTGACATTTATTACTATTAATAGTAAAATATTTTAAAATATATATAATAAAAGAATAATTTCGATAATAATTAAATACAACCACTCTTCTTCCAACGTAAGTAATCAATTTTTTTATGTACATATAGCTCGTTAATATACAAAAAAAATATTATATAATATTAAGAGAGAATGATGGAAAAAAAATATTGGTAAAAGTTTGAACTCCGGGGATATAAACAACAAACTATCCATAATCAATTGGGGTAACTTTATTTTATAATGCTTCCGTTTTACAATAGTTTTCCATATAGAGACATTTGTACATATATTAAGAAAACTTTCTCAAAACTAGCCATATAAACGTAGAGTTAATTACTAATTAATGTAAAGAAGCATTTATTATAAAGTTAATAATGAAAAAAAAGATAAACAATGTGAAAATAAACAAGTACATTATTGTAAAATAAAATTATACTTCCTCCGTCCCATTTTGTTTGTCCCATCATTGTTTCCATCGTCCTAAAATATTTGTCCTCTTTCCTTTTATATCAACAATTTCTTGCAATATTACCCTCCTTTACCCACTTTTTGTTCTATTTTAGACAATGTGTATTTTAGGACAAACATTATGAGACGGAGGAAATATTGTATTTACAATTATTACGAAACGGAGTAGATATTCAATCTATATAATAATATAAAAATATAAAATGCCAGAGGGGGCACTTGCCCCCGCTAGGCCCATGCTCCGTCCGCCCCTGGCTGGAATTGATGTGTTCGTTGCTCGATTTCTTCTTGTTCCAGGTATGAATTGGCCGAGGATTGCGCTGACGACGACGACGTTGCGATTTTGCAGCTGAGGAAGAGCATTCTGGAGGAGCTGAAAATGCACGATTCTTTTGTACAGGTTGGTTTCGCTATCTTTTTGGCTGATGCCTTTGCTTTCTCTGTATCTGTTGTAATCGATGATCGTTTTCGGAAGGAATCTTGCTAATGCCTTCCTGTCTCTATCTGTGTAAATTAGGCAATTTTGTTGCCTTGTCATGCCAGAATTTAAGCTGTTTTGAACACACGAAGGAATGTATGTCAAACTGGTTTGCTAGCCGGTTTTGATATCATTGTTCATGGAACCAGTTTGTCTTCTTGTATGATTATGGCGATTTGGGGTGTTTCTATTCGTGTATGGCTTTGCATTGTATGTGCATTCTTAAGTAATGACAGGGACAGTTTTCCCTGCATAAAATTTGGTGTTTCAGGCGTTTTTGCGATTTTACAAAGGCGTTTTGCGAATTTGAGGTTTGCGTTCTGTCTAGTAAAGTTAGATCTACATTTCTTGAATCTTGAATTCGGTATTATAATTAGGCCGAGTTGGCATCCTTGTTCTTGAACTAATTTCTTGAATATTCTAATGCATCTCTGATTTGTCGAAGTATGAATAGTTTCTAACTATACTTTTATTTGGAGACAAAGTGATACTTGAAGATCCACTGAAGAGGTATCATTTTCATCCCCACTAATTATATGGCAAAGTAAATCGTGCTGAGATTCGTTTTGATTTGATTTCTAGCAATTTGTAAATCGTGCTTTCATTTATGTCTCTAATTTCATATGCTTTCATTTATGCCTCTAATCGTGCTTTCATTCATCCCCATCTTTTTTTTGGCCTTGATTTGGTTCTTGTCTTGATTTGATAGTCTCGTATATATAGGCTTTTTTTTTGCCTTGATTTGGTTTTTGCCTCTTTAATACACTTAGGAAAAGTCGGACGATGTTGATGTTGTTGGTTTTGGAGATGACCAGTTGGTTTTTTGGAAATAAATTAACTAGTAGTTTGTCTCCTCGGATTGGTTTTGGTGATGACAAGTCGGACGATGACAAGTTAGGTTTGTGATGAATAATTTAAAAAATGATGACAAGTTTTAAATGCGATGATTGGTTTATTTGCATTGTTAAATTTGTCTATATATTGCTTATAATTATGGCCTATTAGCTCAAATGGTAGAGCAATGTGCTTAATGCACAATAACGGGGTTCAAATCCCACATAGGCATACTAATAAATTCGGATGACAAGCTGCATACGTGATGACAATTTAGGGTGGTGACAAGTTTTGTACGTGATGATAGCTTTTTTGTACGTGATGACAGGTTGAGTGATGACAAGTTTTTGTATGCAACGACACGTTTTTGTACGTGACGACAAGTTTTTTGTACACTATGACAAGTTTTTTGTGCGATATGACACGTTTTTTTATAAGCGATGACACGACGATAAATTTTTCTACGCAATGACAAGTTTTTCGTAAGGGATGAAAAGGTTTCTATGCAATGACAAATTTTTCATAAGGGATGACAAGTTTTCTACGCAATGACAAGTTTTTCATAAGGGATAACAAGTTTTCTACGCAATGACAAGTTTTTCATAAGGGATGACAAGTTTTTCTAAGCGATAACAAGTTTTTATGCATGGTGACAAGTTGTTTTCAATCTTCCGGTGACAGGATTTTTGGATGACAGGATTTCAGGTGGGACGCGGTGGCACGCGTGTAATTTTTTTTTTGACCAGGGGTATTTTCGGAAAAACGACTAGTTAGCACATAAATTTTCAAGGCCACCTACCCGCTTCACAAATCTCCCCAAATTGCCTACTTACCAAATTTTCTCAATAAAAAATGTATTTATTGTACATAAAAGGTTAAATGGCCCAACGATGGAGGAAGTTTTTTGTTTTGGAGTTGTTCCGGCCGGGTTCAAGTCTCGGTAACTCCGCTTTTACATTTTGCAATTTTCACGGGACCCGCCTTCATAAATTTCAGTTTTCCCTTAAGGCCAATTTCGATTATGTTAAATGAAGCAATAAAAAAAATTCATCTATTTATTTTATTGTCCCAACTTTCTAAATTTTTAGAACCCTATTAAAAAAATCAACTTATTTGAGAAATCATAATCCTTTTTACTTTTATATATCTTAACTTTACTGATTCATTTATTTATTTGCTTTATTTTACTAGGATCATGATACAATAGTTGCTCTAAAATTTATAAAAGATACAAGAACATACCATATACTCCCTCTGTCCCTTTTTGACTGTCCATAAAGCACAATTTCACACAAATTTAGAAAATGTGTAAGGGTATTTGGTGGAGTAATATGAGTGTTTGAAATGAATAAAGTGGAAATGGATTAAGGTTAAAAAATGGGTCCAAATGGAGGTTGATAAATTTAGCTCTAAAAAAATTAATCCAAAAATACCTTAAATGAGTGTTTTCTTAATGGAAAAAATCCAATAAGTATAAATATAAAAAAAATTATTGAAATGGTGCTTATTTTTAATATATTTGATGTAGATAATTGGATGGAGAGAGAATTGGGGAAGAAAAACAAGTAAAAGTATGTAAAAAGTAGAATGTATAAGGGTAAAAGTGTCAAAAAGTAGTGATATAAATGGAAAGAATAGAATTGTGGGCAAACTTTACGAGACGACAAAAACGGAAATACGGACAAACTTAAAGGGACGGAGGGAGTATATAGACCTTGTTCTCTTTGTGGGGTGAAAGATGTTTTTGAGGAGAAAGTATGGTTTTGGGTGAAAAATTTTCGTTGGGAACGCAAAAAGTAGAGATATGATGTGTATATTAAAAAAGGTAAAAACAATTTTTTGGGTGAATCATAATGATAAAAAGATACAAGAACATAACATATACTCCCTTTGTCTACTTCTACTTGTCTATGTAGGAATTTGCACAATTATTAAGACAATCTTATCTTTACAAAAATACCCTTATTAAATCATCACTAATATAATTAATTCTCCTCACATACTATGAGCTTTACAATTTCCAAGACTTCAACTAACATAATAATGAGGGGTAAATTTGGAAGTCAATGGACAAAATAGGCTATATGGACAATTAGAAGTAGACAAGATTTTTTGGCTATATGGACAAATAGAAGTAGACGGAGGGAGTATATAATAATGATAAAAAATACACAATAGAGTTCAATTGAATACATTTAATAGTAAAAATCAGAGAAACACATGTAGGTTAAATTAGAAAAAATAATTATAATAACTTACTTATGATTTAATATATTCTTTTTCTTTGTCAAAGCCATTGACCGGCCCTGAATGAATTTATGGAACATGTTCAAACCACCAAGTAGCATTCTTCATTAAACAAAGGTCTCACTATTATTACTCCCTTATTCAAATATTCTGTAACGAGCAAAGATCATACTGAGCTCCCGAGGGCGTGAGTTGAACTAGCATGCATAAGAGAAGGGGGCTCGTGCAGTGTGGAATTCGATGACAATTTTGCAGCTGTATGCAAAGCTGATAGCTGGAACTCGGTAGATCATAACGAGAAGGGCTTCATATACACATCAAATGGCTCACAAGCAGTTAACTGCGGTTCCTGTTTAGGTGGATAACACAAGTCAAATATCAGAAGGATTAAATAATGAATTTTTACAAACATATGTTAGTAGTTGTGAGTTGTGACTACGGACAACCAGGAGCAACATTAAAAAAAAAACACAGTGTGAACAATTGTCTTAGAGCCATTCCTCTGCTAAAACAATGAACAAGCAGCTCCATAAACATCTCTTGTAAATCTTAATACTCCCAAGAAAAGCCCGAGATAATTATGCGAACTTAAAGAGAGGTCATGCCATCTACATTCAAGGAAATTCTGTCATCAATTAAAGGATGGGATCATTGATTATATTACTTGTAGTAGATTTTGTTAGGATATAACTTAGTTTGTTATTAAGTTATTTAGAAAATTATAGCATATGTAGTAGAAGGTAATTACTACACTTAGTTATGTACGTATAGTAGAAATCAATTATAAAACTGATGTCAAAAACTGGTGTCCTAGCTAGTTGGTTACTGCAGGCAGTTACATGGAAGTTACTAGGAAATTTATAAGTAATAGTATATATATAGGTGTCCTGTGTAAATGTAAACACTGAATTTCGGTACACAACAAAAGTAACGTGTGTTAATAGAAATTCTTTCCATTGTTGTCTGATTGTTAAGTAAGTTGATTGGTCTGAAATTAACAGATTTATACTTGATACCTGTCTCAGACCACCACCACCACCACCAAGGCTGCCATCAGTGACAAGCATGGTGAGGAGAGATGTTACAGCACCACCTCCGCCTCCACCTCCAAGATCATTTCTGGTATTTCGTATGGCAGCACGCATGGAATTTAGCATGCTTCCATAAGTAGCTGACTGTCCATGCTCAATTGCTTGGATGAAACAGTAAGTCATGGCACCTGTTGACGTTATCCTTGATAAAGCCTGTAATTGACAAATTCATGATCCCTTGTATTCTTCCTTGTCGGGTCAGGAGTAAATATCCGGGAAAAATTCAAGACTGGATGGAGACTTACAGATGTATCAGCAGAGGTTTGATCATCATCACATCCACTGAAGGAGATGACTTCTCCTCCACTGGATCCTTTCCATGTACCTGATCGGGGGCGATGATCCTCCCAAATATACTGTCCGTCCCTGTGTTAAGAAGAAGATTATTATAAATACACAGTTGAGTCCAGGGCTTTTGCTGGATGTATTTGACTATTTATAACTTTGCAACATCTCAGAGTGACACTCATTAAGATACAAAAACAAGAAAAATGTCTTGCATTTCAAAGTCTTATAACTTTTCAAATATCCATCAACATTCTAATTCACCCCTTAAAGGTGATTGGATGTCTGACATTTAACGAAAATGCTTACAAGACAAGCATTGAAAGCTTAGAATATGAAACCTGTTCATCCTGCATAGAAAGGGTAAATCGAGAACGGTTCCACTATGGCAGGAGTCTATGATAGCATGAAGCTTAACCCCAGTAGGAAGAGGTCTGACGAGAGTTGCATTGATTTCATCATCAGCAATCATTCCTTGGGTCTCAAAGTCCAAAGGGCACAAGGTTTCATCAAATCCATCAACTTCATCACCATTGTAGTTCCTTTGTTGGGAGCCATGACCAGAATAGTGAAACACCAAAGAGTCCCCTGACTGACAGCCAGCTACAAGCCAGTGCATCGCCATTCTCATGTTGTGTTTGGTGGGGATCCTATAAGGATCAGTTTCTTCCTCTGCATTATAATATTAAAGATCCATGATTCAAATCCCTACAGACAGAAGTGGATTGGAAAGTGTGATTGGAGGAAGGAACTGACCAGTGAGCATGAGAATGTTATCAGCGGGGAAATGGAACTTGTTGATGAGCAAATAGCGCATGCACTTGGCGTCGTTGATGCAGCCCTTGAGCTCGTGGGTGGAGGAGCGGTAGGAGATGCCGCAGATGACGGCCTTCTTCCGGCCGCGGGGGGGCGGAGGGGGGCCAGAGGGGGCGGGCGGGGGAAGGGCTCGGGGGTCGGCGACGTTGGTGATGGCCCCGCAGATGGCGCAGCGGATGGATCTGGCCCCCGCCGGCAGCTGCAGCGGCGTCCGGCAGTTGGTGCAGTTCACCAGCAATTCCATACTCTACTAAATGGGGGATTTTAAAAAGGGCAGCACGATTTTGGGATTCTAATCGTGAGGTCAAGCCGGGGCGGGTGTGTTAGAGCAGGCCGGCGAGCGTGCTCGCTGGTGGGTTCCAGACGCAAGATTAGCGCCGGTAGCGATGTGAAGGTCGCGGCAGGAGCGGCTGGAGCTGCTGGTTCGTCGCCGGTGTGGGTTTGCAAGGGAAACAAAAAGTCAAACAAGAAAAGCACGAAGTAACGAACGAAAGGACGAAAGAAAGGAAATAAACCCATTTAATTAAAACGCCGGCGATAGCGATTGTGGCCTTCGGGTGGTGCGGGCGACCTCCCTGGACACTTCAAATTAGGGAGATTCAGTTTAGGTAGTCCACTATTGGGTAGTTAGAATCTCTTATAATCTTATTCCGTAGAAATTGGTTAAAAGTTATCAAAAATGATGAATTATCCCGAAATATAGTAATTTTTATTGTATTATTATTTAATAAAACGTGATATTTATTGTAAAGTAATTTTTAAACAAATCCAACTGATTTATATTATGAGTTGATTTACTATTGGTAAAAAACACTAATCACATTACAAAGATAAATACATATGATCCTATAATTTTAACGTGATCATTGACATTACAAATCTATATTAAATTGGATTTATAATCACTTTACCCGTACATGGTACGGGGGTTAAACTAGTTTCCATAATAAAATAATTAGTCGGACCCTCCTTTATACAAATTAGGTAGTTAGAATCTCATATAATCTTATCCCGTAGAAATTGCTTAAAATTTACCAAAAAATATGAATTCTCACTTACCAAAAATTAGTTATAATCTTCTAATAAGTATTATAATTTAATAAAACGTGATATTAATTTATTATAAAGTAATTTTTAAACAAATTCAACTTATTTATATTATGAGTTGATTTACTATTGATAAAAAAATACAAATCACGATACGGAGATAAATATATATGATCTTATAATTTTAACGTGATCATTGACATTACATATATATTAATATATTAAATTGGATTTATAATCGCATTACCCGTACATGGTACGGGGGTTAAACTAGTGATTTTAACTAAACAAGTCACGTCATATTGTGAGTGTGGAAAGATGAGCCCATCTTTTTGTTTGATTAGTTATTATAGAGGGTGTTTGGGTTGAATGATAAGGCATCAAAATAATACTCTCTCCGTTTCAAAATAAATGACCATTTGGACATTGCACGTATATTAATAAAAAAAATGGTACTCCTATATTACCCCTATCAAGTGTAGAGTTAATTATTTGTTTAAAGAAATATGAAAAAGTGTAATGATTATATAAAGATAATTATTAGGGGTATAAATGGAAATAGATAGGAAAAAATGTGAAATGAACAAGTATTATGAAACAAGAAAAAGTGAGTATATGGTCATGTATTTTGAAACGGAGGGAGTAGCTTTTTTGATGTGTCCCAGCCTAGGCCACATCAAGACTCGAGCCACGACGCGCCCATGTCAACACAACCAGGCCAAGACGATGAGCACGTGACGATACCTCCTCTACTTGGCCCCATTACGAGGCGTCGAGCTAGGATCCTCCAAGAGCAACTCCAAGCTCGATTAACCATGTCGAGCCCGCCCCTAGACCACCAAGACAATGTCTTCACCGTGTTGCAAGTATCCAGCTCACCCGAGGAATTAAAGGTGCTCGACTTTCCCATCAATGTGGCGTCCACCTCAGCCCAAGATATCACAGCCACGACATCACCATGACATCACCTCTCTTTAAAGGCTGAATACAAGGAGGTGGCTGTTTTTGGCAACTCTTCACCTGCCCCATTAAGTGGAGACTTTTCCAGCCACCCTTTGGTTATTTAAAGGGAACTTTAGCCATTTTGTTGCTAGCTTGTTTTTTGTTCAAATCCCAGAAACTCTAAACTGGCTCAACTCTTTGTTTGGGGTGTTTAACCAAACTGGTTTTCTTGCCTTTGTGAGAACATCGAAGGCTGGGTTGTATTTGGCTAGGGTGCGTTTATCCCTTCCGTTTGTAACCTTGATTGATCAGATTTGGTGGGTTTATCCAAGTCCTGTTTGATCACTTATCTTTCTCTCAATAATCCCCAAGGTCCTTTGAGATTGCAACTGTTTGTGTTTGCCAAGTTACCACCTATCATCAGCGACCTCCACTCATCTCACTCAAACCAGAAATCCGATCGATCCAAAGGGGAGACTCATCAAGTGGTATCAGAGCTTGTCGAGTGAGTTCCTCGAGTTGTGGGGGTAAGAATTGCTATCTCCTTTTCAGTTTCGATTTGCTCAGTTTGTATCCCATTTGGCTAGCCGATGACCATGCTTGCTTCTATCCTTTGTCCTTGAAAATGGTGCTGAGTTCTCATCTGAATTTTCAAGGCCTTTAAATGCTTGAATACCCTCTTATGGCTGCCAGAAAATGAAGAAGACAACCTCCTATACTCAGCCCCTTCCCATCATCAGTCTACCTACTTCTAACAACTCACATCTCCTCCAACACTATTCCAACACTATTCTACCCACTCCCATCCCATCCCCCTGATTTGTGGGAGGCTCTTCCCATTTCAGACCATCCATCAAATTCAACAAATTCCCCCCATTTTAAGGAATACTCTTTTCCCTCAAATCCATCAAATCCTAAAAGATGACTTATTTTATTGCACCTTATGGTATTTATATATTATAATTCATAAGCAGTTAGGTGTAATTTCAAATTAAAAAAAAGCAGCAGAAAGAAAAAGAAGGAAAAAGAAAAAAAAATCAAAATTCGGATTGCACCGGTTGCATTATAGGTTGTGCAAAGTGTTGTGTTCGTTTCTCTTGTCTTGTTCTTGATTGATATTGGATTGGAAGTTTGAGGTGAACCTCATCACTTTACCTTGGTTATCTTGCCTCCTTTCTTGTTTGATCCTGCAACCCTACTGATTTGTGAAGCCACTCCCTTGAGCACATTGAAATTTGAAATTGAGTGTGCAAATACTCGCCCACAAGCTCGCTTGGCTTGTTTTGTTGCTGCCCCTGTTGGGTCTTACTATTTGAGATTGACACTAGTATTTCTAACCTTGCGGTGTGGTGCTTGGCAGATTACAACCCCCTTGGTGTGTGTGAGACGAGTGCCACAACAAGAGTGTCAAACACATCGAGTCCAAACACAAGTGTGTCTTTGGATTAAGCTAACTTTCACGCTTTCCTTGTTCCTTTCTCTTTGATCATGTCTTCAAATAATAATGACAAAGACAAGATGTTGGACGAAGAAAGTCCCAGCCAATCAATCACTCTTGAGGCCATACAACAAATGTTCAATCAAAATCGAGAGGCCACGCTCAAGGAGTCTCAAGGCTTGTATGAACGGACGCGCTTGGACCTACTCTGCGCCCTTGATGAAAGAATTGATCAACGCTTGAGTGCATCTCTTGGTCATGAAACCTCCATTGGCACAAGTGATGCCCAAGACCATCACCGTGACAATGCGCCACGGCTGAACGAGGATCATGAGGATTAAAATGTGGTGATAGGCACGCCGGTCGACCTACGTGACGTGTTGCCTGCGCCTAGGCAGCCCCCACCCATGGAGGCCCCAGGTGAGTTTGCTCGCCGCTTGTTGCCAAGGCGCGCCAAGAGCGACCCCCGGCTGTGCCCCTACACGAGCCACGCCGAAATCTCAACGAGCGTTTTGCTCCAAGAGAAAGAGGTGATCTTAGGGGCCATGGGTATGATTATGGGTATAATGAGCCTAGACAAACGAGGGATCACCACCATGGTGTTAAGCTCCAGATCGAGCCCTTCGTCGGTGCCTTTGACGCCGAAGCTTATTTGGATTGGGAGGCTAAAACTGAGGCTGTTTTTGAATATTATCGCTATCATGATGCCCAACGAGTGGCAGTTGCCGCAATCCATTTTACAGAATTTGCCCTTGCTTGGTGGCAAGAAGAGAAGTATGAGAGGGAATATATGGGCGAGCACCCCATTGGCACATGGGCTGAGCTTAAGGAGGCCATGAGGGAGCGTTTTGTGCCCGAAGATTACCAAGCTCGTGTCCAAGTCAAGTTGGAGCGGTTAAAACAAGGCCCTCGAACACCCGATGAGTACTACAAGGAGCTGCGCCAGTTGGTGTTCCGCTCTCAAATCCGCTTCCCCGAAAGGTACATCGTTTCTAAATTCATTAGTGGCCTCAATTCGGATTTAGCTTCTTATGTGGAAATGCAGCATTTTGGAGCTAATCCTCCAATCGATGAAGTCCTCCACTATACCAACTGTTTGAGCCGAATTTTACCAAAGGAAACTTCGGCCTAGATCGGGCCTGACCGAGATGAATCACAAAGAACAAGTTCAATGTCTAAAGCCGCGAATTGTATTGAATGTATGAATGGGTGTGCTAGAGAGCGTAATCCTACTCTAGGGCTTACAATCGACTTATATAGTGCCCTAGAGGATCGATCTGTCTTATGATAATACAAGATTCTATCTGATCCTAATCCCAACAGCATATCTTGGCAAAAGTCTATCTTATATCTTTGACTCTATCTTATTCGACCGACTTCCCTCTTCGCCGTTCCTCACTATGCTTTGAAGAAGTAGCAAAGAAGTACTGATCGGGTCTTGATACTTTTGTGAAGAAAAACCGGATCCAACAATACCCCTAAATGTAGCGTTCGGAATTTGAACTTCAAATTTTGAATGGTGCATTTATTTGATTTGACGTTATAGTCAACCTTGATTTTCGGGATTTTGCAGAACCCATGCTTAAACCCCTTTCTTCATCATTTCCTTTCATCTTCATCTTTGCTCTTGTCCGCCTCTTCTTCTTCCTCTTCTGTTTTCCGTTCTCGATCTCCCCAGGTAATCTCTCTTCCCCGCTCCTCGCTTCTCTTTCTTGCTTATCATGGCTCCAAGTTCCCCTTTTACTTCTTCGAAATCCCTTAGCGAGGAAGACCTCCTTCCCTGTGCAATGACCCGAGACGAAATCGCGGACTGGGTCGCTTTTGGGGGTTTCCCCAAGGGAACCCGATTCCATGCCCCGACGATCGAAAAGATCAATTGGGTTCGTAAGGGTTGGGTCTGCTTCCTTGATTACCAATTCTCCCTAGGTTTAAAATTCCCTTTTTCCGATTTTATCCGGGAGTTCATTAGTACTTTAAAGGTCTCCCCCTGTCAAATTCTTCCCACGACATGGCGTACGCTCGCTCGAATCGACGAGCTTGCTGTGCAACGAGGTCTTAGGATGACTATGGGAGAGCTCCTCCTTGCCTACAAAATCGTCCCTCAGAGAGCCGGTCGAATTACCCTTCATGTCCGGGAT
This sequence comes from Polygonum aviculare, assembly GCA_934048045.1. Lineage (NCBI taxonomy): Eukaryota > Viridiplantae > Streptophyta > Magnoliopsida > Caryophyllales > Polygonaceae > Polygonum > Polygonum aviculare. The sequence continues at coordinate 18,397,576 of OW204025.1, read as the reverse complement.
GTTAAGAACCCCTTAATCCCTAAAACCAAAATGCCTTCTCGAAGTCTGCAAGCCCGATTCTTTTTTATTGATTTAGAGTCCTTAAGAGGCATAGATGACGATGTGTTAGCGGTCTTTCGAGATGGGTGGAACACATCTCGTAAGGCTCTGTGCCTCTCTTTGCTGTTATCTCTTTGATTTTGTGTCGTAGGTAATGCTGACTCTGAGTTTCTTGTCTCCTTTGCGCAATCCTGGTGGGAATAAATTCCAAGATTACTGACACAGGTGTTTGCCGGCGACTGCTGAAGGTCAAGGCCGAAAAACGCAAGCCTAAAAAGATCCGACCTGAACCCGAAGATCCTGCAGAGGAAGTGGAGGCGTCGGAGCCCGACGAGGACGAGACTAAGACAGACAAGACCCCAGCATCTTCCGACATGGCAAGCTCTTCCGGAAAGAAATCAGGTTTGGGATTGTTTTTCTTTAAAATTCTGCATTTAAGGACCTTTGCTTTGCTATGGTTTGGCATCGCTAATTGTTAGTCGTGCGTAGGTGCCAAGATCGACATGTCCGCCGCCGGGATGGTCAAGAGGCTGAGGTCGAGTGGTATCAAAGCTATGACCTCCCCGACTCCCTCCGTGGACTCCAAGAAGTCTCAACCTCCAAAATGAAAAAGGATCGAGGAGACCCCGTCCCCTGCTACAAAAAAGAGAGAGCCCAAGGATCTTTTAAGCGTCTTCGGCGATAAGTTGTCGCCCAACGTTAAGTCAGAGTTCCAATCCTTGTCCCTCGACGCCGCTTTTAGCCACGTGGGAACCACTCTCAGGCTGGTAAGTCGACTCCCCTTTTTTTTTCTTTATCAATACTTCTTTGTTTCTTTTTCGCATATTCTAGCGCTTTCTCTTTGTTTATCGGGTTGCGCTCGCTGTAGGCCTTCCAGGAACTGATGGCGACCAACAACCGTTCTCATGACGAGTTGTCGAAGCTGGAGGCCGATGTTAAGAGTGCTAGAGACGCCGCCGCCGCATCTGAGAGGAAAGTCCGTAAGCTTCAATCCTCCATCGATGCTTTGTCGGTCCAAATGGAAGACCTTCAAGCCGAGAAGGCTTCGTTGGAGTCTTGGATGCACGAGGCGAAGAGGTCGGCCAAGCACTTCTCGGAAGTAGTGACCCAGGTGGCTGGATATTATACGCTGAAAGCGCGAGTGGAACTTCTTCAGGACCAGGCGGAAGGGAGAGGTGCGAACTGGGTGCTCGCCGCGGAGCAGGAGTCTTTAGAAGAATATTTTCCATCCTACAATCCTCCTCCGGGTCAAGAGTTCCTGGAAGCCGCTGAGCAGGTGGCTGAGAAAGAGGACTCTGAGAAGACCAAGGAGGCCGGGACCTCAAGAACTGCCGCCGAGAATGCTTGCGCTGAAGATGATGCCGTGGTCAAGGGCGATGCGGAGGATGCCAAGGACGGTGATGCTGATGCAAAGACTGAATGAGAGGCGAGCCCAAAGGAAGACTGACCACCCCTGCCTTTTCCTTATGCAAACTCTATATTTTCGTATTGCCGTTTTACCTGTTTAGATCTTCGAGACTTTTCTGCTACCCTTTTTGGCCGGTGGGCCGGTACTTGTTTAATATTTTGGCTGTAGGCCGGAAAATATTATCTCCTGATCGTTTTGAGGCCCATTGTATGGCGCAATTTGTTATCTGCTCGTGACGTTTTTATCACTTTTGATTTGCGTTTAGTTGGCAATTTTCAGAGGGTGGCAATGGTTATTGGCTTTCGGTTCAGTGCCGCGCTCATGATAGTTTGGATGCGTTAGTAGATCAGCATCCCGGCGGCGGACATGTGACTCTTTCCCTAGCGCATTATCATCGCGAAATAGGATTTCGGCTCTTTGCGCTTAGTTTACTGCAAAGGTCCGTGCATAATTGTTTATGATTAGGCATCCTTTGGATCCATAAGTTTAGTCCTTAGGATGTATTGTTTTCATGGCGTCCCGCGAAGTGTGGCCTTGGGTTTATCGTTGCTATAGCTTTCCCCTTCCCGTACTAATCCAATGTGACTACATTGATTGGACTTAGATGGGGGGTAACCTACTTATGGGTTACTTCATCACGTTGTATGCGTGACGACATTGTTATTTTTAGACGGAATAACCATGCGAATGTACAGTGGTTAGTTTAAGTAATGTGCTTTTAGTCGCGCATAAGTTTTGATCGTAAAGATGTTTCAAGAGAAAAGACGTGCAAGATGATTTTGAGTTGTGGGAGAGTTGCTATCTCGCGAAACATTCCAAATCATTAACAAAGACAAATTCTAGACTGCGTACTAAAAAATGATGCATCGGCGTTGGGGGCGGCGACCCCAGCGTCTTTTATTGAAAAGGAAACAACTAGGTCCTAAAGAAGTCTTAAAAACTAACACTAAAAATATGACTGAAACTTTAACGAAAACCATCCGAGTTCAGAAGTAATACTTCTTTAGGTGCGTTGCATTCCAGCTTCGGGGAACTGCTTCACCGTCTTTGGACTCCAACTGGTATGCTCCATTCCCAGCTACCTTGGTGATCTTATACGGCCCTTCCCAAGTTGGTCCCAATTTACCGGCGTTGGCTTCCGCGGTGTTTTGGAAAACCTTACGTAAGACCCAGTCTCCCACTCGGAAGCTTTTGACGCGAACATTCTTGTTGTAACTTCTTGCGACTTATTGTTGGTATTTTGAGATGCGTGCGTGTGCTACTTCTCTGAGCTCCTGGACCGTATCTAGGTCGACTTCTAATTCTTCTTTGCTGCTTGTGGATGTGGCGAGCCCATATCGGGCGGTGGGCACCGTGACCTCAGCTGGTATGACGGCTTCGCAACCGTGGACCAAGGAGAAGGGCGTTTGGCCGGTCGTGCCTTTGGGTGTAGTGCGGTCAACCTATAAGACGAAAGGTAGTTCCTCTGCCCACTTTCCTTTGGACTTCGCTAGTCGCTTCTTCAAATTGTTGATGATGACTTTATTGCTTGCCTCGGCCTGTCCATTAGCTTGGGGGTACTTGGGTGTGGATGTAACCAAATCAATGTTCCATGCCTTGCAGAAGTCGCGCATCCTTTTGCTTATGAACTGGGAGCCGTTGTCACAAGTAATCTCCACTGGTACTCCGAATCTGCTCAAGATGTTTCTCTTTATGAAAGAGATGACCTGCTTGTCTTTGATCTCCCGGAAAGCCTCTGCCTTGATCCATTTGGAGAAGTAGTCTGTCATCGCCAGGAAAAATACCTTTTGTCCCGTGGAAGGGGGTAGTTTCCCTACGATGTCCAAGCCCCATCTCATGAAAGGCCAGGGGGTAATTAACGGGTGGAGGACCTCTAGCTGCTGGTGAGGTACTGGGGCGTGGCGCTGACACGTGTCGCAGGCCTGGGCGTACTTGTTAGAGTCTTGACGGATTGTAGGCCAGTACCACCCCTGCATGAGAATTTTGTTGGCCAAGCTCCGATCCCCAGTGTGCTTGCCGCAGTCTCCGCTGTGGATTTCTCTCATGACTTCTTCAGCGTCTTCTTTCTCAATGCATCGTTGTAAGAAGTCCACGGCGGATTTGTGAAATAGGATTCCGTCGACGATGGCGAAACGTGTCGCTTTTGATCTCAGGGCCTTGGCTTCGTCTTTATCCTTGGGAGCTTCTCCTTTGATGAGCCAGTCGAGGTATGGCTTAGTCCAGCTTGATTCAGTTTTTCCTTTCGCCTCATTAGGATTTTGATACTTCTCTGATACCTCCATCTTAGATGGAGATTCTTTGGCTCATGCCGTTGAGACCTCGGTAATGGCCGATTGTAGCAAGTGGACTAGTGGCACGCTGCTGAACTCTCGAGGGTCCAGGGTCGATCCTAGCCCAGCCAGGGCGTCGGCCGAAGCGTTTTGCTCGCGAGGGATCTGCTCAAATTCGATTTGATCAAATTTCTCGGATAGTGTTTTGACTATTCCGAGTTAGCTGAGCATCCTATCATCTTTGGCTTCGAAGACTCCTAGAATCTGGTTGATGATGAGCAAGGAGTCGGCACGTACCTTGATTCTCTTGATGGACAAGTCGGCGGCTAGCTCTAGGCCGAAGATGAGGGCTTCGTATTCCGCTTCACTGTTGGTTGCTTCAAAATCACACCTTACTGCCTGGGCTATCATATCCCCCTTTGTCGACTTTAGCACAACCCCTAGGCCTGCTCCCTTTATGTTCGAAGCTCCGTCACTGTGTAGCAACCATTCTTCCTGGGCGTCGTCGTTAGAGGTAGCCAAGACTTCTTTATTCACACTTTCTTTAAGGGTTGGGGTGAAGTCGGCAACGAAATCGGCCAGAACTTGTGATTTGATCGCTCTCCTGGGCTCGTACCTGATGTCGTATCCGCTCAACTGGATTGCCCATTTTGCCATTCTCCCTGAAAACTCAAGCTTTTGCATGATCTGCCGGAGCGGGTAGTTTGTTAGGACTACGATGGTGTGGGACTCGAAGTAGGGCCGCAGTTTGTTCGAACACATTACCACCGCCAGCACCAGCTTCTCCGTCGGGGAGTAGCGCGTTTCTGCCGGGACCGTGGTCCTGCTCATGAAATAGACTGGGACTTGTTGGCCCTCTTTGTCTTTAACTAGAACCCCACTCAAGGCGTTTTCTGATACCGCCACATAGAGTTGTAAAACTTCTTCAGGGACCGGTTTGGCTAACCGCAAGGGGTTAGCGAAATATTTCTTTAATTCCTCAAAAGCAGCTTCATGTTTTTCGGTCCACTGGAAACTTTTGTTCTTTTTCAAGACTTCATAAAACAAACGGCACTTGTTTGAAGATTTGGAGATGAACCGGTTTAGTGCGGCTATTTTTCCAGTCAACTTTTGTATGTCTTTCACGCTCCGGGGGGATTTCAGGGAGGCAATCGCTCGCACTTGATCAAGGCTAGCCTCAATCCCCCGTTTGGTCACGACATGCCCTAGAAAGGTACCAGATTGTACCCCGAATATGCATTTTTGCGGGTTTAGTTTCATGTTGTATTTCTCCAGAATTTTGAAGGTTTCTTCGAGGTGACCCTTGTGTAGGGAACTCTCTGCGCTTTTTACCACCATATCATCGATGTAAGCTTCCATGGTCCTACCGATTTGGTCCTTGAACATCCGGTTGACTAGTCGCTGGTACGTCGCCCCGGCGTTCCTGAGACCGAAGGGCATTACTCGGTAACAGTAGGTACCCTGCCTTGTAATAAAGGAGGTCTTATCTTGGTCTTGAGGCTCCATCTGAATTTGGTGATAACCGCTGAAAGCGTCCATGAAGGTCAAGAGTACGTACCCGGCCGTCGCGTCCACCATTGTGTCGATGTGGGGTAGAGGGAAAGAGTCCTTGGGGCAAGCTTTGTTGAGGTCGGTAAAGTATACACATACCCTCCACTTCCCGTTTTTCTTTGGTACCACCACCACATTTGCTAGCCACTCCGGGTACTTCACCTCCCTAATCTTCCCTGTTCCTAACAACTTCTTTACTTCTTCCTCGACCGCTTGGACCCGATCCAGCGCAAACCTTCGCCTTTTTTGCTTGACTGGTGGGTGTTCGGGGTCGACATTGAGTTTGTGTGTAATGATGGAGGGATCGATCCCTGTCATATCTTCATGGCTCCAAGCAAAGCAATCCTTGTGACTTTTCAGGAACCTTACTGATTCTTCTTTGATTGCGGGTTCCAACTTTTCTCCGATCTTGACCACCTTGCCTTCTTCGAGAGTCACCTCCCCGCTTTTTCTTCAGTTTCGATTTGTGCTGGTGGAGGGGTGACGCTTTGTAATTGCTATGCTTCCGGTCTTAGGGTGGTTAGCTTGAGGGCTGCTTTGTAGCACTCCCTGGCCAACCTCTGATCCCCGCGGATCTCCTCTACTCCCCATGGTGTTGGGAACTTCACGGTTTGGTGGTAAGTAGATGCGACGGCTTTCATGTCGTGCAGCCACGGGCGCCCTAGAATGACGTTGTAGCAAGAAGGGCAATCCATCACGAGGAAGTTGACTTGCTTGTTGATCCCTTTGGCAAAGGTGGTGAGGGCAATGTCCCCCACTGTGTGTTTGACTTCGCCGCGGAAACCTACCAGTGGCACCGGGTGTCTGTGAATATCGCTCTCGGACAACCCCATCTCCTTTAAGGCATCAAGTGTCATTAGGGTGGTAGAGCTCCCGGTATCAATTAGGACTCTTTTCATTAGCACGTTTCCCATATGCAGGGATATCACCAGGCCGTCGTGGTGGGGTTCAACGGAGAAGTCCGCGTCACTGTCGTCGAAGACAATAGCGGGTCCCGACGATCCACCACCGGTTGCCTTCTCGTGCGTGACGCTTCGCGGCCGAATATGTGAGACCGCAAATGTTTGATCCTCCTGAGATAACATTGACGACCTTGTCGGGTGTCGGGGGATCTCTCCTTCTTCTTGGCTCGGACTGGAGGTTCTCTGCTACTTCTTTAGGTACTTGCGCATCAGGTGCTACATCCTTGATTCTTCCTTCTGCGATGAGGCGGGATAATTCCTTCCTGAGCATGATGCAATCTCGGGTCCAGTGGCCGTGGTACTCATGGTAGTCTCAACACTTGATGGTGTCTCTGTCAGCCTTCGGGGCCTTGTCTCTCCGCGGCCACCTCACGTACTCTCCTTGTTTCGCCATATTTCGTAGAAGCTTGTCCGTGGAAATATTGAGCTTGAGAGAATCCAGCGATGGTGGTGGTGGGTCTCGGTTTTGGTCGTCCGTCAACCGCGACCTGGTCGTGTTGACCTGTCCGTGGCTAGGGCTTGAGTACGGATGTGCTCGGCGATCTTTCCTCTGATCGAGTGACCCTTTGCGGCTATCAACTGGACCCCTTCTCTCATACTTCTCAACCTCCGAAGTTCTTTTCTGCAAAGTCCTATCTTCTTCAAGCCTGACGTGCGCTAGGGCTCTGGCTTGGACTTCTTCAAAGGTGTAGCATGGACGCTTGGTAAGCTCTTTATATAGGCCTCCATCGGGGATGATCCCCTGCCTAAACGCTTCTACCGCGGTAGTGACATCGCAAGACTGAATTGAGACTTTTTCACGGTTGAATCGTTCCAGAAATTCTCTGGTAGTTTCTTGGTGCCTTTGGCGGATCCGATAGAGGTCGCTGGACTACTTCTCGAATTTGCGGCTACTGGCAAACTGGGTGCGAAAGGAGTCAGATAGCTCGGCAAAAGAACCAATGCTACCGCGCGGTAGTTTTATGAACCACGTCAGCGCTGGGCCCGCAAGAGTTGTGCCAAACCCTTTGCACATCACCGCTTCCTTGGAGTATGAAGGGACTGCGCTCGTCATCATCTTCTGTTTATAGATTGCTACGTGCTCGTCAGGGTCGGATGTGCCGTTGTACGGAGTCATGTTCGGCACGGTGAATTTCTTTGGTATCTCCACCCTGGTGATGCGGCGAGAGAAAGGAGACTCGTTGAAGCCATCAGGGGCTTCAGGTTCCAGAGGCTGGAAGCTTTTCCGTCCGACTCGGAGTTGATCGGCGATGACCCCGATTTGCTCCGTCACTTTCCTCCGTATGGCTGCGTCAAGGTCTAAGGGCCTTCGCCTTTCAAGATCCTCATCGTCAGTTTCTCCTCCTTCCAGCCAGGTATCTCGAGGTGGTGTTCGGCGTCTCCTAGCCTCTGACCGGAGATTCCTTGGTGGATCTTCGTCAAGGAGGACTTCTTCACGGCGGTGCCGGGGGAGGGAGCCGGAGGCGTCTTCTTGCAGCACCGGCGTTCTGTCTCGCGCGTTCAGAGCTTCGCCTTCCTTTGATGTTCCTTCTCCTCCGTCAAAATCGAGTCTTTTGGCTATGCCCTCGGTGCGGCGATTAACGCGAAGTGATCGGCGGACCGTAGCCATGACCTCATATTGTTGCTTCAATTGGCTGTTTTCTCGTGTGAGACGTGCTACATGGGCGTCGTAGAAGCTCATTTGGTCGCTCAGCTCTTTCTAGAGTAATTGCATTCGCTCCCGAAGGTCGGTCATCTCCTCGTCCTGCGACCGGTTTCCGGGGAGTTCGGGATCCTTGCCGTGGTCGGCAAGGGGAGTCTTGGGAGTTTCGTTTCCGTCGCCTGACATTGCGATTGGGAAGTTCGAGATGGTGTTTTGAACGGTGTGTTCTCGTGTGATTGTTCCGATCACGGCCCCACGGTGGGCGCCAAATTGTTTGAGCCGAATTTTACCAAAGGAAACTTCGGCCTAGATCGTGCCTGACCGAGATGAATCACAAAGAACAAGTTCAATGTCTAAAGCTGCGAATTGTATTGAATGTATGAATGGGTGTGCTAGAGAGCGTAATCCTACTCTAGGGCTTACAATCGACTTATATAGTGCCCTAGAGGATCGATCTGTCTTATGATAATACAAGATTCTATCTGATCCTGATCTCAACGGCATATCTTGGCAAAAATCTATCTTATATCTTTGACTCTATCTTATTCGACCGACTTCCCTCTTCGCCGTTCCTCACTATGCTTTGAAGAAGTAGCAAAGAAGTACTGATCGGGTCTTGATACTTCTGTGAAGAAAAACCGGATCCAACACCAACCAAGTGTACCAAAGCCTACAAAAGAGGAAGCAAGGAAGAAGTAGTCGGACTTGGGGTCAAACATCCTCGAGCTCAACTCAGCCGTTCAAAAAAAGTGAGCCCCGAGACCCCAAAAGTGAGGTCGATCAAACCATTCCCAAAAAGGAGGCTCCAACCGTTCCAGCGAAGCCTAAAGAGGATGCTAACGCTCGTACTAGAGATCTTAACTGTTACAAGTGCCTGGGGCGAGGACACTTTGCTCGCGACTGCCCCACCAAAAGGCAAGTCCTCCTCAACTCCGCGGGGGACTATGAATCTGAGGATGAGAAGCATGAGGAGCCCTTAGACGATGATGCAAGTGAGGAGAGCGTCGAGCTCTTGGCTGTGCAAGGTGAATGTTTTGTAGTTCAACGTACATTGCTAAATTGTGAATTACCTAACATGCCTTCGCAGAGGGAAAACATCTTCCACACGAGGTGTTTTATTGAAGGGAAAGTGTGTAGCCTCATCATTGATGGAGGCTCTTGTAGCAACCTTGTGGACGCTGAGGTGGTGGCCCGATTCAACCTCCGAACCACCCCACGAAAGGTGCACTATGATGTCTCTCATTTTGGTGGTGTTTTAGTGGTTAATTTCCCTTGTAAATATGTGTCTTTTGTTCCTTTCTTTGTTAGTTTTGTCCCTTTTTAGCTTAGTTCCCGGTTTTCTATGAGATTCGGAGACTATGCGAGTTTGTTGTGTTTTGTAGGTAAAATGGCGCATTTGAGGACGTTTTGGAGGAGTTTCTAAAGAGGAGCCGAGCTAAAGAGCAAAGGAGCGGAAGAGCCATGCAAAGATCGAAGAAAGACTCAAGGAAGACTAAGAAAAGAGAAGGATCGTGGCCCAGGACCGATGTCCCACCAAGTCGGGCCCGAGTTAAGTATTTCAGAGGCTCGGACCGACGTTGGCAACGTCGGGCCCGAGGTGCCTCCGCATCGATCCAAGTCGGCAAAGGAGAGGATTGGGCTCCAAGGCACATTATTGTGATCTTCCACTTTTGCCCTTCTTCTAATTTTGGAATTCCTTGGTCCCCAATCCAAGAGGGAGTATAATTAGAGGAGATTATAGAGCATCTAAGAACAATCCTACACCTAATCACTCTCAAAGGCTCAAGGAAGACTTGGAGAGCAAGGAGGAGAAAGGAGGAGGAGAAGAGAAGAGAAATCGGTGGAGATCTAGAGAGATTAGTGAGTTTGAACTTGTTTTGCTTTGGTTTAGTGGAATTGAGACTTGGATATTGTGAACCCTTTTGGTTTGAATGCAATTTGGCCTTGATTTGAGTTTGATGATTGAGATTTGCTTGATTTGCAATTTGATTGCTTTTTACTCTTACTTGATGAGTAGATTCCATAGTCTTGGGCTATGGGGGAATCCCCTAGCTAGGATTGGGTGTGAACCCCCAATTCCATAGCCTTGAGTGCTTGATCTATGAATCCTCTCTACAATGAGCTTCAATTCTCTTGTGAGAACAAGGGATCTAGGGCTTGTGGTTGGTAAGAGTAAGCGAAAGCGATCTCGAGCCCATCACTAGACCTAGCATCGAAGAAGGTGAAAACTCCCTAAGGTCAAAGTGTAGAGTGGAGGGATCGAAGGCAATAACCTCGATCTCATAAGGATCAACACTTATTGGCTGAATTGGGGTGGAATCACCCAAGTCTAGATAGGGGAAGAACCCAAAAACCCAAGACCGATCTACCAAATTTGCCTAGTTCGAGTTACCCAAACATCGGGCCCGACGTTGTGTGTGTCGGTCCTGGCCAATTCTCCTCGATCCACCCTCGGACCGAAGTGACCGGTGTCGGTCCGAGGTGTTCTCTTTGATTTTCCTTGTTTTTGCCTTTCTTTTACCTCTTTTTAGTCTTTTTGGTACACTCAACGCACGAACTCCTGTGTGTTCGACACCCTACCTCTTTTACTACAATTGGGGTTCGGTTTATAAATTTAAATTTTGAGACCCTCCGATCCGGAACCCATCAGAATTTTGGCGCCGTTGACGGGGAGTTCTACTTGTTTGAGGTACCACTTTTGTTGAGTCTTTGATTTGGTAGTGATTTGGGTGAGGGATTAGCCCAAACCCCTTGTTTGTTTTGATTCGGTTTTTGTTTGTGTCTTTGGTTGTAGGTGTATGCGAGCTCGTTCCGTCCGAGGAACACTTGAGTTCGACTTTGTGTGTGATCCGGAGAGCATCATCAAACAAGCTCGAAAGAAGAAGAGAATGGAGAACCAAGCACGTGATGAGGAGGTTGATAGGATTAGGGCCGACATGGCTCGAATGCAACTCGAGATGGCAAATCGAGATGCCGAGTCTAGGAGAGAGCGTGAGCAAAGGATGAGATTGGAGGCTCAAATCAACATCCAACCCCGGAATGCAAGACAATACATGCATCCGGAGTTGAAGGTGCCGGAACTGGCCATTGTCTTGCCGGAGGTGTCAAAGAACTTTGAGATCAAAACTCAATTCATCTCACTCATCAAGAGGGATCAATTTCAAGGGAGACCGAATGAGTGCCCGATCGAGCATGTGAAGCAATTCAAGGATCTATGTGAGACCATCTCGACGGATGATGAGACACTTGAGTACGTGCTACTCAAGGCCTTCAAGTGGTCGTTGGGAGGCAAGGCATTGCATTGGTTGGAGAGCCAAGCACCTCGATCCATCACATCATGGAGGGCTCTCAATGAAGCATTCTTGATGAAGTTCTTTCCGCCAACCAAGACGACGGAGCTTAGAAGGAAGATAGCAAGCTTTCAACAAGGAGCCCACGAGCCACTCTTCGAGGCTTGGGATCGGTTCAAGGAAATGTTGAGGCAATGTCCGACGCACGGGCAACAACCTTATGTCCTTCAAGACATATTCTTCCAAGGAATCAACCCCGCCACCAAGGACAAGTTGAACCTTAACACCGATTGTGGGTTCATTGATTTGCCACCGGAGCAAGCATGGGAGTTACTAGACAAACTCTCCGACTACGAAGCCATGTACGGAGTGAGTCAAGTGAACAAGGAGGCAAGAGTCCAAGGAGATGGTGCAAAGAGGCTCTACGATCCAAAGAATGAAGAGGTGGATAAAGATGTGAAGATCCAATTCCTTGAGGATGAGTTGAACAAGATGAGGAGGAAGATGAGTCATCTCCAACAAACCACAAGAGCATGTGAAGAATGTGGTTCTTTGAAGCATGGAGCCCAAGAGTGTCCCAATGAACGCCAAGTTCGTTTGGCCGAGCAAATTGAGGAGGCACATTATGTTCTAAGAAACTTCGGAGGAAGAGCCAACTTCAACAACGGAGGGAATGGAAGGTGGAACCAAGGCCAAGCCAATGGCTACAACAACAACTACAACCAAAACGAGCCAAGGGCCCAACCAAAACCATACCGACCTCCGGGTTTCTATGAGCAAACTCCGCAATGGGCACAAGAGATGAGAGGCGAGTTCAAGGACTTGAAGAATCAATTTACCAATGTGGAGAGAAGAGTTGATGAGATGGGTGCCCAATTCAAAGAGTTTGGTGTGTGGAGAAGGCAAGTGGACAGCCAATTTGTTCACATGGCGAATCAACTTCCAAGAGAGGAAGGGAGACTCCCGGGCCGACCCAAGGAGAATCCCCATGCCCCACAACAACAAAACGAAGTTCGAGCCATAGGATTGAGGAGTGGACGAAGTTTGCCCGATCCACAAATTCCAAAGACAAGAGAAGAGAGTCGGACCGAGTTTCCCAGTAACTCGGGCCCGACGTGCCAAGATGTCGATCCAGAAGGAGGAAGTCCCCTTAACCGGACCGAGGTGGAGCAGAACTCGGGCCCGACATGCCCTGTAGTCGGTCCGACGTTCCCAAATGTGCCCTGCCCCAAGACCGAGGTTCCAGAGGTCGGTCCCGATGTCATTCCAAAGTCGGTCCAAGCTGAAAATTTTAAGAGAGATCTAGATCGGTCCAAAGAAGTGGATTCAACCAAGAAACAAGGTGGCACAACTCTTCCTTAGCCATTGAAGAAGCCCAAGGAGATTGTTGAGGGCAAGTTTAAGAGGTTCTTGAAGCTCTTGCAAGGCTTGAACATCACCATCCCATTCACCGATGCTCTAAGTGAGATGCCATCCTACGCAAAATTCTTGAAGGAAATTTTGAGCAAGAAGAGGTCAATTGTGGAAATGCAAGATGAAGTCAAGATCTTGGAGCTACCTCAAAAGCTAGGCGATCCCGGAAGATTTGCCATTACCGTGGGGATTGGATCCCAAAACTTCAAAGCTCTTTGTGATTTAGGAGCGAGCATATCGGTTATGCCCATGAGCATATGGAGAAGGGCTAACCTCGGAGATATGGAACCGGTTGATATGAGTCTTACTATGGCCGATGGTTCATCTACAAAGGCCGCCGGAATCCTAGATGACGTCCCGGTTCGAGTTGGGAGATATTTTATCCCCGACGACTTTGTGATCCTTGACATGAAAGAAGATCCGTTGGTACCCCTTATTCTTGGAAGGCCGTTTCTAGCTACGGCGGGTGCCAAATTTGATGTGCGAAATGGGAAAGTGACTTTTGAGATTGGCGAGGAAAAAGTGGAGTTCCATTTCAACAAGGCTCTTAATGAACCGGATGCATTGGCGATCTTGAAGTTGGAGGAAAGTGCCAAGCACAAGAGAGAGGAAGTAGAAACCATGAGAGAGGAAGAAGTATCCTTGAGAGGTCATGACATGATCTATGCTCAAGAGCAAGAAAGGGAGTCACTAGATCCATTTGAGAACCATGAGGAGTTAAGAAGTGGAGATAGCCCGAGAAACCATGAAGAGTATCCTTCTTCGTATCCTTTTGATGTGGGAGACTCTTATATATGTTTAAGTGACTTGAAAGAGGATCTAGAGGATAGTTTCATTTGTTTGAGTGATTTGAAAGAAGATTTGAGTTATAATGTTATTGAGTCCTCTAGAAATTATCTAGATGCTTGTGATGTAGGAAATGAAGATCAAGTTGAGAAGATGCAAGAGATGCCAACCTACACTTTGAAGGAGAATAATGATGGAGAAATTGGAAGCCACACTTTCATCAAACACAAGTGGTGGTTTTATGGCTATAAGGAGTGTGGAGATGCACATGACAAGGATGATCAATTCACCGTTTTTCACCCTCCTTGAAGGGTAGAGGTTAGAAGTTGATTCAAGCTATTTTGTATAGGATAACTCTTGTATTTTAAGATGATTTAGAGAGTGTTTAGGTTAGTTTTGAGCGTTATTGTAATTTGAAGACCGAAGACACAAAGTATGAAGAATCAAGAGTTAAAGAGCTTAAAGACGAAGATTCGCCACTGCATGGATATCGCGGTCGCATTGTCTATGACGCGGGCGCGGTGGCGTGAAGGAGCGAGCCAGCCAAGACCATGAAGGCCGCGGTCGCGCTGTCTGTGGCGCGGTCGCGGTAGAAGCCGACTCAACCCTTGACCGAAGAAGACCGCCGCGGGCGCGGTGGTGACGCCGCGGTCGCGGTGATGGCCGACTTTCACGCGGACGAGATTTCACCGTTTTTATCTTGTTTCCTTTCTTATCTTTCGGTTTCCTATCTTATTTAGTCCGAAAAAGTTGATCCTTGGGGCTATATAAGGGGAACCTTTCTAGGTTTTTAGGATATCCAATTTACTTGTCAATCAATTGTCTTTCAATAAAGATTAGAGTTTTCTTTGTAATGGAGAACTAACTATCCTCTTGAGTTTATTCAATCAAGGAAGCTTTATTATGAAGTTGTGAAATTCTGGTAATCTCTTTATCCCTAGGTATTTATTGATACTCTTGTGCTTCATCCCATGATCTATGTTTGATTTTATGAGCCTGATCAACTTGTTTGATTGACTTAGATCTATTGTTTGAATTAAGATTGGTTGTTGTCTATGCATCTTTCCTATTTCTCGAAATAACTCTATTCTAGGACCGTGGACTAGTTTAGGGAAGAGTATTCAATGGTTAAGTTGTGCATGAGACTCGTAGCTTGATTGCATGATTTGATTTCCTAATATCCTTGTGCTCTATGCTAATTCTAAGTTAAGCGTCCTTGCCTAGGGTTATAGAATTGCTTGGACCGTCGACTTGCGATTGCTAATGATTGGGATTGGAATTGACCTAGGCATATAAAGAGGTGGATGAATTCATGATCAACGGATTAATAAAGTGGAATTGATTGAATGAACTCTACTTGATAACCTTTGATTTAAACCGACTTTCAAAACCCCCTTTTGTTTACTTGCATGAAAACCACTAAAATCTGAATAGAAACTGATTCCTTTGGGTTCGACCCCTTGCTTGCCTACTATACTTTGTTTGCATGTTTGTGATTTATTTTTGATAAGGGAACAACGACTTTGCCCGAGTCAGAAGTCAAGCTAGTGACTTAAAAAGAGCGCTCCTCGGGAGGCAACCCGAGTCTTATAGGTTCATTTTCGTAGTTTCTAGTTTGTTTTTCTTTACTTTAGCTTAGATTCTTTCTAATCTCTCCTAATCATATGTTTTGTGGAATTGTGTGTTGTGAGAGCTTCATGATTGTGTGTGGTAGTAGTGGAAACAATAAAAGGACTTGTGGGTAGAGCATCACCGAGAAAAGGGAATTTTAGGAGGCCAAATCGAGTTGGACCGATGTTGTGACGTCGGTCCGACTTGGCCGGTCAACTTTGGTCTTGATTTTGTGGAAATGTCTATTATGCCCCTCTGACCTAACTTTGTCTTCTACCCAATTTAAGCCTTCTTTCCCATACCTAACACCCATCACCCTCATAACCACCTTCCCAAAATACCAAGCTCCCCTCAAAACCCCCAAATCGATCCATCACCTCCACCATACTCGACCCCAAGCAATCTTCACCAAAAATCTCGATCCACACCCTAGCATCCTCAAACATCGATCTAAAAGCCAAAAATCCCAACAAAATCCCATATTTCTTCATCCCTCTTCTAGATCTAGAAGAGAATTTGAGTTCTAAGAAGTTGATTGCTAAGAAGTCTTTGTTTTCTTCAAATTTGGTATGTGAATCTCGATTTATACTTGATTCCTTGTGAATTTCATGCTTTCATTGCTAAATTTGAGATTTGCCATGATTGAGTAAGATTAAACCTTGAGCATCCATGGTGATTTGCATGCATAGTTGAATTTGTGCTTAATTGTTGATCATACATGCTAGAACCTACTTGGAACTTCGATTGATGATGAGAAATGGTTGATTTTGGATTTTAGGAGCATGATAGAGTGATTTTTGGGTGAATCTAGGTAGAGAAGTCGAATTGAGAGTCGGTCCGAGGTACCCAGAACCTCGGGACCGATGTTGCATGTCGGTCCAAGACCCGGACCGAGGTTGAGAACCTCGGGCCCGATGTCTTGTGTTGGTCGGTCCTATGCTATTTGACTTTCTCTTGTGTGAGCTTTAGGATTCATGAGCTTGAATGTTGGTAAAGGCTTGTTTATCATGATATATCTTGTAGCTTGACTCTTGTTATGTGATTCTTTGCTCATACATGATTGGATCATGTGGATTGAGTGTCTTAAGAGCAAGTATGGGGTCATTTCCTTGCATGATGAGTTGTTAGTTGTGGAAGCATGTGATCTTGTTGCGTTTGTATAGATTTTATCTTGTAGTTCTTTGCTTTGATTGTGTGTAGGTACCATGACTACCCGAACATCTTCTTCAAGAATGGAAAGAGCAACAAAGAAGTCCAAGAAGTCGAAGAGAGTGCAAAGGATGGATGATGTGCACTTTGAGGATGATGATGTGGCTAGAGAATATGAGCGACTCATGGGTCTATCTCACCACACTCGGTGGGTAGATTGGGAGTCAATCAAGAAGATGAGCATGGATGAGGCTCTTATTCGGTGTTACTCGAACATTAGGCTTAATGTGATGCTAAGATGGAGCAACACTCACTATCCGGCTTTGACCTCCG
The DNA here is from genome assembly GCA_934048045.1 of Polygonum aviculare. Lineage (NCBI taxonomy): Eukaryota > Viridiplantae > Streptophyta > Magnoliopsida > Caryophyllales > Polygonaceae > Polygonum > Polygonum aviculare. The sequence continues at coordinate 18,381,122 of OW204025.1, read as the reverse complement.
AATTTATGGCTACTTTCAAGTGCACTTATGAAGGAGTTGAGGATGAGGGCATGATTTCCTTCCAATTGGGTAATGAAGGGCAAGAGCTCTCTCTAAGGAATTTGGCGGTTTACCTTGGATTTTCTTTTGCTAGAGACGAGGCTTTTGTCGACAATGATAAGGTGAACTACCTTTGGAAGTATGTAGCGGGCAAAGCGAAATGAGGAAGGGAGACTCAACCAATGAGATCGCTAGTCCACTCTTCCGAGTCATGATCCGCATTTTGGGGTGCACAATCTATGCCCGACATGAGCTTAGCAAGCCGATGAAGGAGGAAGCCATGTTGCTCTACGAGATGTTGTTTCAAAATGAGAAGCCGATGAACCTCACTTGGGAATGGGTGAAGATGGTGAGGGACTTCAAAAGTTCCTCATGGATTTACTTTGGAGGTATGATTGCTCGGTTAGCTCATGCACTTGAGGTTGATTTGTCCAAGTATACACCGGCCCCGAATGGTGTAGAGTTCATGGATCTCAAGTATTTCAAGAAAGACAACATCATCAAGGAGAAGGTCGTCAACGACATCATTCCTCAACTAGCCCCTCACTCCAACTTCGGCAAGGTGCAAATTCCTTTGGGGCCTCGACTCTTTGACCTCACGAGTTACTACAATTGGTTCCAAGTGTGGGCGGGAAATGTGAACCCTTATGGAGAGCCGGAAGGGACTCTTGAGTGTAGGAGACGAGCACAACACATTCCTTTCACTACTCCTCAAGCTTCTCCGGACACCGAAGATGAAGAGCCCAACCAATATGAGTTCGTAAAGAGAGAGGACATAGACGTTGACCCGCCTCAACAAGAAGAAGAAGAAGAAGATGGTGGTTACCACAATTTGCTCACCGACCACGCACCAACACTACTCGACCGAGGTGCAAGTTATGTCGGGCCCGACGTCCACCAACGTCGGTCCGACACCTATTTGCCCGATCCGGTCCCGAGCCAATTCGAGAGGGGTGAGGGAAGTGGATCAAGACAAGAACCACCAAGCTATGGAGGGTACGAGGGGTATGCCCAATGGTACGGGCCCGGAATGGTGTTCCCCGAGCCTCAACAACCGGTGGACATGAACTTCCTAGCCAACCAATTGGCTCACCTTCAACTTCAACAATCTAGCATACTACAAGAGGCACACCAACTCAACCTTCAACAACAACACCCAACTTCCAACAACAACAACTTGCCCACCACTAAGAAGATTTCCAAGCTCAATTTGAAGAAGTGAACCGCAACATCGCCTACACTAGACGTGATGTGAATGACTTGAGAGCGGTCGAGGACCAAAGATGGAGCGTTCAAGAGAGCTTCAATGAATGGATGACCGGGAATTTCTCTTCCCGTGAAGATCAATGGATGCGTCCCGCCCCACAAATTCAACCGCCAAGTCAAGATCCTTTCCACGACCATGTGTATGAGCGAGAGAGACAAGCACGGCTCCAAAGGGGACGCCGCCGAGGACACCCTCCAAACAAAGCCTCAACATGCCATTGAAGAATAAGAAATTGTGAGCTCTCTTGACTCTTCTCTTTACTTTTGAGTTTTGTTTTCTTTGTTTTGATGAGGACATCAAAATTCTAAGTATGGGGTGGGTTAGTTTCTCATAGTTTCATGTGTAGGTTTCTTGTATTTCTCTTGTTTTGTTAAGGGATGTTTTCTTTTGGATAGTGGCATGGTGTGATGAATGAATGATGATTAAATTTGATGGCATGAATGGATGAGTTTGTTTTGCTTTTTAAGAAATTTTTTGCAAAAATCCATAAAAATTCAAAAATTGTGTGAAAAAATGACAAAAAGATTTTGTTTTGGACTAGGAATTCCCATCTTAGAAGTCCATATGAGAGCTAATGATGATGTGAGCATGTAAAGTCCTTTGCATAATTTTGGATAGTTTAGCCTCTAAATGGATGTTGTTTTTGATGTGATGTTATCTTGCATTTTTTTATTGAGCACATGAGTTCTTGGATAAGTTTTGATGCAACTAAGCTAGAGTGAACCTTGTGAGATGATTTTTGGCCATTTTAGGGATACTTGTTCATATTTGGTTATCCCTCACTTTCTTGTGTGAATTAGTTCATGCATGCTTAGTAAAACTTGCTATTGAGGTGTTTATCTATTTTCCAAGACCAATATGAGATTTGTTCTATGCTTTGTCACATTGATTTGAACTTTATTTCATTAAGTCACAAAATGTTCCATATCCTACCTTGAAGATAAACCGTTGTTTGTAGCCCCGTTTTAGCCTTAGACCTTTGTTTGAAACTCCTCAAAAATATGATTCCTAGCCTTTATGACTTGACCCTTATGGGATTGTACTTTAGTGAAGGTTTGGGAATGTATTTGGAGAGTTGAGATTCTCTTTGGTGAAGGTTGAAAGATGGAGTTATAAACCAAGTGGGTAGTGCATCTTTGTTGAAAAGAAGAAAGAAAGAAAAGTTGGAAAAAGTAGTGGATTGAAAGCAAAGTGCTTTAGTGTAAGAAAAGGGTACCGACCGAGTTAAAGTGCACATCGGGCCCGAGTTGTAGTGTAAGTCGATCCTAAGTCGAAAAAGTGTGAAAAATCCAACAAAAAAAAGTGTAGTGCAAAGATGAAGTAAAAATGTTAAGTGAAAGTTTGGGTTGAAAGAAAGAAAAAAATCAAAGTCTTTTGGGTGAGTGAAAGTTGAAAGTGGAATAATTTGGTGAAGTTGGTGAGAGACTAGAAAGTTCAATCCCCATTATAAGCACCACAAGACCAAAATGATTCCCACCTTGAGAAATACCAAAAGCCCCATTACAACCCGTCCGAATGGAACCTCTTTGAGGACCTCCATTGAGCCAAGTTCATATTTTTTGTGTGCATTGTAATAGGCATCTCTAGGTGGATGAATTGGTGATATTAGCTTCAATGGTAAAGTCTTTACTTGCATGATTGTTGAGTATGAGTGTTAATTGCTATACCTAAACACATGATGAGTGATACACATTTCTACATACCTAAAGTGAGGCTTTGTTGCATTTGACCTTCATTCCTTGAACACTTGATCATGTGTGATGACGTAATCTTGATAGCATGTCTATCACTTGAACTTGATTGATTTTTCATATGACGCTTTACTTGAAGATTGTGCTTCGGTCTTGTTTGCATTATTATTGCTTGAGGACAAGCAAGTTTAAGTATGGGGTATTCTGATGTCTCTCAATTTGGTAGTGTCTTTTAGGTGTTTTTCCCTTGTAAATATGTGTCTTTCTTCCTTTTTCTAGTTAGTTTTGTCCCTTTTTAGCTTAGTTCCCGATTTTCTATGAGATTCGGAGACTATGCGCGTTTTGTGTGTTTTGTAGGCATTTTGGAGCAAGAATCGTGAGATTGGAGCATCATGGAATCATGGAGGAATTCAAGGATGAAAAAGGAGCCAAAATGGAGCTAACAATGCATGGAAATAAGACTCAAGTGAAGACGAAGAGAATGGCGAAAGAATCGAGTCAATCAGAGCTAAAACGAGAGAGAACGGAGCGAAACAAGCTGAAAAATGCCTTAGGACCGAGGTACCCAGCATGTCGGGCCCGAGGTACTATGTTGGCCCGAGGTGGTGGTCCGAGGTATGGCAAGTCGGGCCCGAGGTCCCTTAAAGACATGCCATTGGACCGAGGTTGAAGCAAGTCGGGCCCGAGGTTCTCCGTGTCAATCCATGTCGGTCGTGGCTCCGGATTTCTTTCTTTTTGGGATTTTCTTGTTAATTCCCAAAATTATATTTGCTTCCTTGGAGGTCAAGGAGTCTAGAAGCCAAGGAGTTCTAGAAGCCTTGGAGGTCAAGGACAAGCCTTGGAGCCCAAGGAGTTTAGAAGGGAAATCTCTATTTAAACTCTTATCATCCATCATCTAAGATCAAGACAACTTTAGGGGGTGGACTCTTCTCCAAGGGAGGGAAGGAACCCAAGACCTAGAGGAGGATTTGGGTGAATTCCTTTCCTTGGAGAGGAGAGAAACCCTTAGGAGGAGGCTAATCCACACACCTAATCACTCTCAAAGGCTCAAGGAAGACTTGGAGAGCAAGGAGGAGAAAGGAGGAGGAGAAGAGAATTGCGGTGGAATCACCCAAGTCTAGATAGGGGAGGAACCCAAAAACCCAAGACCGATCTACCAAATTTGCCTAGTTCGAGTTACCCAGACATCGGGCCCGACGTTGTGTGTGTCGGTCCCGGCCAATTCTCCTCGATCCACCCTCGGACCGAAGTGACCTGTGTCGGTCCGAGGTGTTCTCTTTGATTTTCCTTGTTTTGCCTTTCTTTTACCTCTTTTTAGTCTTTTTGGTACACTCAACGCAAGAACTCCCGTGTGTTCGACACCCTACCTCTTTTACTACAATTGGGGTTCGGTTTATAAAGTTAAATTTTGTGACCCTCCGATCCGGAACCCATCAAAGTGGAGAAAGCTATTCAGGGAAGGCATACTTGTCTAATTCTTGTTTATAAAGAAAAGCTTCTTTGTGACAATGATCTAGTTGATCTCCCATTGGAAATTTCGTCTCTTTTGCAGGAATTTGGTGATGTGTTTCCCGACGAGATGCCAAGTGGGCTTCCCCCTATCCGAGGGATAGAGCACCAAATAGACTTTGTGCCTGGAGCTGTCTTGCCCAACCGAGCCGCCTACAGGACCAACCCCGCTGAAACCAAGGAGTTGCAAATACAAGTTCAAGACCTCCTTGACAAGGGTTATGTAAGGGAAAGTTTAAGCCCCTGCGCCGTCCCCGTGATACTAGTGCCCAAGAAAGATGGGACGTGGCGCATGTGTGTGGATTGTCGGGCCATCAACAACATCACCGTTAAGTACCGACATCCCATTCCGAGGCTAGATGACATGTTGGATGAAGTCCATGGTTCAAAACTCTTCTCCAAGATCGACTTGAAAAGCGGATACCATCATATTCGAATGAAGGAGGGAGATGAATGGAAGACCGCTTTTAAGACCAAACAAGGACTCTACGAATGGTTAGTCATGCCATTTGGCCTTACCAATGCCCCTAGTACCTTTATGCGTTTGATGAACCATATTCTTAGGGCATTTATAGGTCAATTTGTCGTAGTATAATTTGATGATATACTGGTTTATAGTCGGTCCTTAACTGAGCATGTGAAGCACATTAGACAAGTCCTTGAGGTGCTTAGACAAGAGAAACTTTATGCTAACTTGGGTAAATGTCATTTTTGCTCCGATCATGTTGTGTTTCTTGGTTTTGTGGTGAGCAAGTCAGGTGTCCAAGTAGATGAAACCAAGGTTGAGGCCATAAGAGGTTGGCCCACGCCCACGACCATGACCCAAGTTAGGAGCTTCCTTGGGTTGGCGGGATTTTATAGACACTTCGTAAGGGACTTCAGCACCCTTGCATCGCCTCTGACTGAGCTAACAAAGAAGAATGTCCCCTTCAAGTGGGGAGGCGCCCAAGAACAAGCTTTCACCACCTTAAAGGAAAAGCTCACAAATGCACCTTTGCTAGTCCTCCCTGATTTTTCCAAGACTTTTGAGGTAGAGTGTGACGCCTCCGGAGTAGGCCTAGGAGGGGTGCTTATGCAAGAGGGTCGGCCCATCGCCTACTTTAGTGAGAAGTTAAGTGGGGCTGAACTGAGATACCAAACTTACGACCAGGAGCTTCTTGCTTTGGTGCGTGTGCTCAAGATATGGGAGCACTATTTGTTGCCCAAGGAATTCGTGATACACTCAGATCATGAGGCTCTCAAATACCTTCGAGGTCAAGCCAAGTTGAACAAGAGACACGCCAAGTGGGTCGAGTTTATTGAGTCTTTCCCATATGTGATCAAACACAAGAAGGGAAAAGAGAATGTGGTGGTGGATGCTTTGTCAAGAAGGTACACCTTGATCTCTTCTTTAGATGCCCGCATGTTAGGATTTGCATTCATGAGGAATTTATATGCAACTGATGTGGACTTTGTAGATATATATGTTGCATGATATAAAAATGGTAGCAAAGAGTCATACTGTATACATTATGGGTACCTCTTTAAGGGTGATAAACTTTGCATTCCTAGTAGTTCCATTCGTAGGCTGCTTGTGCATGAGTCTCATGGTGGGGGTCTGATGGGGCACTTTGGCATTTCTAAGACCCTTTCCATGCTTAAAGAACATTTCTTTTGGCCTCGAATGTCTAGGGATGTAGAGAAGTTTTGTGCTTCATGTATTGTTTGTTTGCGTTCTAAGTCTATGCTCAATCCTCATGGGCTGTACACTCCTCTACCTATCCCACACTCTCCTTGGGAGGACATATCCATGGACTTCGTTTTGGGTTTGCCTCGTTCGAAAAGAGGCCGGGATTCCATTTTTGTAGTGGTGGGTCGGTTTTCAAAAATGGCGCATTTCATTGCTTTCCATAAGACCGACAACGCCACTCATGTGGCTGACTTGTTCTTTACTGAAATTGTTAGGCTTCATGGCGTTCCTAAGACCATCGTGTCTGACCGGGATGCTAAATTTCTGAGTTACTTTTGGAAAACTCTATGGGCTGAAATGGGGACTAAATTGCTAGTTTCCACCTCATGTCACCCACAAACAGACGGGCAAACTGAAGTAGTTAACCGTACTTTAGGTGTTTTGCTTCGTTCTTTGTTGCGAACTAACTTGCGCAGGTGGGAAGAATGTCTAGCCTACATTGAGTTTGCATACAACCGATGGGTTCATTCAGCCACCAAGAGGACCCCCTGAAGTTGTTTATGGCAAGAACCCCATGCACTACTCCTTTAGACCTTGTCCCGCTCACTATCAAAGACAAGGAGAATGTGGAAGATGTTGCTCGGGCTGAGAGCATCAAAGCCCTTCATGAGGCCACTCTTGCCCAAATTGAGAAGAGAACGTCCCAATATGTCAAAAATGCTAACAAGGGACGCAAGGAAGTGATCCTAGAGCCAGGAGATCTCGTGTGGGTACACCTTCGCAAGGACCGATTTCCAACTCTCCGACACTCAAAGTTAAAGCCTCGAGGGGATGGCCCTTTTTAAGTGCTCGAGAGAATCAACAACAATGCATACAGACTTGAATTCCCTAGTGAATATGGTGTGCATGATGTTTTCAATGTTTCAGATTTGTCTCCCTTTGTTTCAGGTGAAAGCGAGGACGAAGACGAAGATTCGAGGACGAATCCTTCCAAAGGGGGAGGGGATGATGTGTCCCAGCCTAAGCCACATCAAGACTCGAGCCACGACGCGCCCATGTCAACACAACCACACCAAGACGATGGGCACGTGACGATACCTCCTCTACTTGGCCCCATTACGAGGCGTCGAGCTAGGATCCTCCAAGAGCAACTCCAAGCTGGATTAACCATGTCGAGCCCGCCCCTAGACCATCAAGACAATGTCTTCACCGTGTTGCAAGTATCCAGCTCACCCGAGGAATTAAAGGTGCTCGACTTTCCCATCAATGTGGCGTCCACCTCAACCGAAGATATCACAGCCACGACATCACCATGACATCACCTCTCTTTAAAGGCTGAATACAAGGAGGTGGTTGTTTTTGGCAACTCTTCACCTGCCCCATTAAGTGGAGACTTTTCCAGCCACCCTTTGGCTATTTAAAGGGAACTTTAGCCATTTTGTTGCTAGCTTGTTTTTTGTTCAAATCCCAGAAACTCTAAACTGGCTCAACTCTTTGTTTGGGGTGTTTAACCAAACTGGTTTTCTTGCCTTTGTGAGAACATCGAAGGCTGGGTTGTATTTGGCTAGGGTGCGTTTATCCCTTTCACTTGTAACCTTGATTGGTCAGATTTGGTGGGTTTATTTAAGTCCTGTTTGATCACTTATCTTTCTCTCAATAATCCCCAAGGTCCTTTGAGATTGCAACTGTTTGTGTTTGCCAAGTTACCACCTATCATCAACGACCTCCACTCATCTCACTCGAACCAGAAATCCGATCGATCCAAAGGGGAGACTCATCATTTTTCTTTTCATAATCTGTGTGCAACAAACATGCCCTATAATATTCACGTCCTAAAATTCTTTTGATAAATAATAATGGTTTTGGTCGAATAAATGCATTTCATCTAATTAATTATCGTTTTTAGGAATTTGATTTTGCTGGGTTGTTCTCATTCCCCGTTTGTAAAGGAATTCTCTCGTCTTTCAGGTAGGTTGATTTTTTACTTACTCGGTTCTATTCTAGATTGTTAGGTTTTGCACTGTGATCGTAGAATTGGTTTTGAGAACTAGCCTCATCGACTTTTGAAATCTTTTAATTTTAATAATGTGTACACTGTGTGAAAGGACTTTTTATAAGGGTTGAAAATTTGAATACAAGTGTTTCATTTGTGTTTTAGCCGTGCTTTATTGAGTACGTGTATTGGTTGTAATTGTAACTATAAATCTTATTTCTTTTATACGAGTTGGATATTTTCTTGTTTTCTCACCACGTCCGCGTTGTAAGATCCGAATGTTTTTTTGTCAAACTAACTTGGTAGTGTCTCGTGAGATCTATTACCGAGTAACGCCTTATCTAAAAGACGGGGTGTTTGATTCGGCCTATTTTGTATAGGTTAACTCTTGTATTTTAGGGCTATATTGAGTGTGTTTAGGTTAGATTTGAGCGTAATTGTAATATCTAGGCCGAAGACACAAGAATTCAAGAATCAAGAGTTTTAAGGCGTTTTGAGCTGTCTGCGCGACACCACTTGCTTGCGAAGGCCATATCTGGAGCTACAGAGGTCGAAGATGGTCAAAACAGCCTCCGAAGTGACGCCTGAGGTTCTGTCGAGATTACGCGACCGCGGTCTGAGCGACGCGACCGCGGTGGCCGCCAAGACAAGTTGTTCTTCTCTGTCGTGATAGCGCGGGCGCGGCCTAGGCGACGCGGCCGCGGCGATGCCGATTCCGAAGCGGGCCGAAAATCTTTCTATCTTGTTTCCTTTTCTATCCTTTTGCCTCTTTCCTTATCTATCTCGTGGAGCATGTTCCTTGGGTTATTTAAGGAGGAGTCTCTTTAGGTTTTAATGATTCTGGAACCTTTGTTTGAAGACTTGAGTTTTATGAAGATTATGGAGAACTAAACCTCTCTAGGGTTTGTTCATCAATGAAGCTTTAATTGATTAGTTTGTGAGATTCTAAATCCTTTTCCTATTCCTTTGGTTATTATTGATTCTCTTGTGCTTAATTACATGATTATTGATTGTTTCTCTAGGAGTAATTAACCTATTGAATTGATTGATCTTCTACTGTTGGAACGGGTTTGGACCGTGGACAAGCCTATTCTGTGAAAACAACTTAAACCTAGATCTGTTGTCTATGCAACTAGGATTTAAGAAGAGAATTGATTGTTTGCTTGTGAAATTGACTCGTAGCTTGATTTCTCTTGCATGCATCCTATATATCCTTGTTCTTAATGCTAATATTGATTTGAGCGTCCTCTTTCATTGTTAAGTATCTCCTGGACCGTGGACAGGAGATTAGTCAAGATTAGGATTGGAATTAACCATTGGATTAAAAGGAATTGGTGTGAATCAATGATCAAACGACTCTTTTAAAGTGGATTTGTTGAATGAACCTGTCTTTAGTACTTTGATTGATCTTGTGAAACTGTCGATTTGTCTTCTTGCTTTGGTGATTGAAACTCTTGCATAAAATCCCCCTCTTTGTTCTTAGTTGATACAAATATTAGGCTAGATACCTCAAGTTCTCTAGGGTTCGATCCCATACTTGCTCACTATACTTGGTTTGTGTGTTTGGGTTTATTTTTGATAAGGGAACAACGATTTTACCCGAGTCAGTGTTACATTTTAGATAACTCTAGCTAGCTAAATGATTTTGGTCAGCTCTAGCTAACGAAACTACCTACCACTATGATAAACAATTATAATTGGTTTGGTCTGTAAATAAGTTGAGGTTGGGCGTAATTTAAAGCTCGAAAGATAAACAAATTGAGTTGGGTACAAGAAAAGTCGGATCGATTGTCAACGTGTAAAATTTGGTTATATGCTCATCAGCAAGTTCAATTATTTGTTAAAAAAAAAGTTAGGTGATGTGCTCTAGTCCTTGACAAGGCCTTTGAGTGTGAAAGGATCACTAGGAAATCGCTCGGAAAGTCTCTCGAAGATACAACAACGGTTTGATATGCAATCACCAACGTTATGGCAATTGAAATTGATGAGGGACCATCTAGACTGCCACCCCCAGGCGCACCTACACTCTTTGATGGGCCATCACCCGAACTCGAGCCAAGAAGTTATAACGCAAGATGCATGACATCATCGGGTACACCATGGCCAAGGTGGCTGCACACATGAAAGAACCAACACCAAAAACAATATGCCTTGTGGGCATCACAAGCGTTACAAGCGCGACGGGCCAAGTCGCACCTGAGCATTCCTCTTGCTAAGCAGCCCCTCCCGAGCAAGCTTTCCAAGCATGGTTGTGCATTGCTTGAATTGGGCCTTGCCATTATGGGCTTTTCTATCCTAGTCTAAGTGGATTATTTAGTATTATTTTCTTTCAAGTATTTTGGAGAACATATAAATACTTGTCTTTTTGTTGTGTTTGGTAGACAACTCATTTTACAAGTGTAAAACTGATTTCTTCTTAGAGTGAGGTGATAGCTTTGAGCTTTCAAAACTGTGGTGTTCTTGCAGCTTGGTTTGCCTTGGATTGTGTCAACTTCATCCAAGTTTGGTGCTTTCCTAGTAACCACAAACATCCTTCTCTTGCTTCAAGGATCCGCCCTTGATTGTGTGAGATTGTACAAGGTTGGTCCTTCATTCATTCAATTGGATTCTTATTTCTAGAGCAATAAGGGTCTTCTTGTTGTTTCGATTGTTTGATCTTATTTCTAACCAAGTTTGGTAGCACATCCATTCATCTAGGTTCTTGTCCATTTGAGCCAAGAGTCTATTTGTTGTCTTGTGTTGCTGATCTTCATCTATCCTTTTATCTTGATCTTGAATCTGTTCGTGTTTCCGTGTTGTTCTTCATTTCCATTGTATCTGTTTCTCCATTTTCTAACCATTGTTCCTTCTCTCCTTTTCTAAGTTATTGTCTGTCGAAGATCGGGCGCCCAACAGCTTAACCCCGCATCAAATTGGTATAAGAGTTGCGTTGTTAACATTCAACTCATCTTCCATAGAGTCGAACCACAATTAAACCAAAAACAAAAAGCAAATCCCAGATTAGGTTTGATTAATCCAATCTCTTGATTATAATTGATAGTACTAACCTGATTGTTTACTTGTGCAAGTGGTTTGTTTGCCTAGCCGAACACCTCCTTTGCCTAAGTAAAATCGCCACCTTGTGGCCACCATCATCCACCATCCTCCCGCCTATAAACCAACAAAAATGAAGGATGAAACCTTGAACTAAAGAGCCAAATTCAAATCCTTCTAATTTCAGCCCATCTCACCCACTCCCACCTGCCCCCAACCAACTCCCACACTATTCCCACACTATTCTACCTAGTCCCAACCATTCCCACCCCATTCCCTAAATTGTGGGGGACTTAGTCAAATTCAAACCAAACCCATCCCCCCATTTTAAGGGCTCTCTTTTCCCTTCAATCTATCAAGTCTTAAGATATTTCCTATATTACTTTGACTACCTTAATTTATATATACTATATGTTATAAGTAGCTAAATGTAATTTTCAAATTAAAAAAGAAAAGAAAAGAAAAGAAAAGCCCAGAAAAAAAAGAGAGAGAAAATTCAAAATTCGGAATTGCACAAGCTGCATTTTAGATAGTGCAAACTGTTGTATTTTTCTCTTATCTTATTCTTGATTGATATTGGAGATACCCTTAACAAAGGCCAACCCATCTCCACTTACAAATCACTCTAAGTATTCATCTTGGTTTAGGAATTCAAGACGAGAAAGGCTTAATCAAGGTTTGAGCTCTTCTTATCCTTCAAGTTTTGTCTTCTTCTTAACCCTTCCTAATTAGTTTCTTATCCATATTTCTCATTCCTTTTATTTCTTTAGCCGATCCTAAGTTTGTGTCTTGTTCTCATTTTCACTAATCTTATATTTGAGTGTTGATCCCTTGCAAGGCAGATTGAAACAACAAGCTTGATTGCACCACAAGAGAGTGAGCGTGAGTGAAAAACACAAGTCAGGAAATCTTGGATTATCTCTAACTCTAATCCCTTGCTTTGTAGTGTGTTTGTTTGATCATGTCTCCAGAAGAAGAAAACTCCAACAGCTCGGAGCCCATCCATCTTAAGGTGTTTAGCATGTTGAGAACACTCAACGACAATATGGCCACCATCACTCGGTGATACAGACTATTTTGTATATGATAACTCTTGTATTTTGAGATGATTTTGGGAGTGTTTAGGTTAGTTTTGAGCGTTATTGTAATATAAAGACCGAAGACACAAGTTATGAAGAATCAAGAGTTAAAGAGCTTAAAGACGAAGTTTCACCACTGCATGGATATCGAGGTCGCGTTGTCTAGGATGCGGGCGCGGTGGAATGAAGAGACGAACCAACCAAGACCATGAAGGCCGTGGTCGCGCTGTCGGTGGCGCGGTCGCGGTAGTAGCCGACTCAGCCTTTGATTCTCGAAGACCACCGCGGGTGCGGTGGTGATGCCGCGGTCGCGGTGCGGCCGGCTTTCACGCGGACGAAATTCTATCTTTTATATCTTGTTTCCTTTCTTATATTTCGGTTTTGCTTTCTTATCTAGTCCGAAAAGGTTGATCTTTGGGGCTATTTAAGGGGAACCTTTCTAGGTTTTTAGGATATTCAACTTACTTGTCAATCAATTGTTCTTTCAATAAAGATTGGAGTTTTCTTTGTAATGGAGAACTAACTCTCCTCTTGAGTTTATTCGATCAAGGAAGCTTTATTATGAAGTTGTGAAATTCTGGTAACCTCTTTATCCTTAGGTCTTTATTGATACTCTTGTGCTTCATCCCATGATCTATGCTTGATTTTATGAGTCTGGCCAACTTGTTTGATTGACTTAGATCTATTGTTTGATTTAGGATTGGTTGTTGTCTATGCATCTTTCCTAATTCTCGAAACAACTCTATTCTAGGACCGTGGACTAGTTTAGGGAAGAGTATTCAATGGTTTATTTGTGCATGAGACTCGTAGCTTGATTGCATGATTTGATTTCCTAATATCCCTGTGCTCTATGCTAATTCTAGGTTAAGCGTCCTTCCCTAGGGTTATAGAATTGCTTGGACCGTGGACTTGCGATTTCTAATGATTGGGATTGGAATTGACCTAGGCATATAAAGAGGTGGATGAATTCATGATCAACGGATTAATAAAGTGGAATTGATTGGATAAACTCTACTTGATAACTTTTGATTGAAACCAACTTTCAAACCCCCTTTTGAATACTTGCATAAAAACCATAAAATCTGAATAGAAACTGATTCCTTTGGGTTCGACCCCTTGCTTGCCTACTATAATGTTGTTTGCATGTTTGGGATTTATTTTTGATAAGGGAACAACGACTTTGCCCGAGTCAAATTTTGGCGCCGTTGCCGATGAATCCTTTTTCTTGTTTTGATTGTGTGCGTTTTCGTGCTCTGTTCTCAAACCGCGACCGCGGCCCCCTCGGCACGACCGCGGTTCGTGCGCAGAACCTTCTCTCGGGTTCGGACCTAACACATGGTCCGTACCCGGTCTAGTAATACTTCCCCTGTTTGTTTTGATCCAGAAATTGACAGGACTCTTCGAAAGATAAGGAGTGCCCCCAGAGCGTCTACATCCTATAATCTTCTTGAATCTCTTTCTCTCTCTGACTCTTAACCAGAAGGCGCCATGGCAGAACAAACTATTCGCCAACTCACAGCGCCCGATCTCCAGCAACAGCAGCTCGCTGTTCAATTCCCATAACTCGGGGAGGGTGTGAAGTTTGAACTGAAGTCTGGTCTCATCCACCACTTGCCCAAATTCCACGGGTTGAGTGGTGAGGACCCGAACAAGCATCTCTTTGAATTCCACGCGGTGTGCGTGAGTATGAAGCCCACTGACGTTACGGAGGATCAAATCAAGCTCCGGGCTTTTCCCTTCTCTCTTGAGGACTCCGCCAAGGACTGGCTCCTTTATTTGGTGCCGGGTTCTATCACTACTTGGGCGGCTATGAAGAAGGCGTTTCTTGAAAAGTACTTCCCCACTTCCAAACAAACATCTATTAAGAAGCAGCTCAGCAGTTTGGAGCAAGGGGAAGACGAGAACCTCTATGACTATTATGAGCGCTACAAAAGGCTCATCGCGAGTTGTCCCTACCATGGCTATCTTGCCAAGGATCTTATTTGCTACATCATTGAGGGACTCTGCGACAATGACAAGAGGCTCGTGGATGCATCTTGTGGGGGTAGTTACGAGAACTTAACCCCCGCTGCAGCTTTTCAGAAAATTGAGATCTTGGCGGAACAAGCCCGAAATCAGAGGTCCAGGACCAATGTGAGGTCCGTTAGTGTGGTGAACAAGTCCCTGAATGCTGAAGTAAGGGAGCTCAAAGATCTAATGAAGCAGCTGCTCACGAAGAAGACGGCTCAACAAGTCAATGCTTGTGGTCTTTGCTATGATGCGAGCCACCATACGGATCAGTGCCCTACTATTCAGGAGACCGAGGAGTCGGTCAATGCTATTGGCAACTATGGTGCGCCCCGGCCCCAGAATGATCCTTTCTCTAATACCTACAATCCGGGGTGGGCGAACCATCGTAACTTCCGGTGGAGCAACCAGCAGCAACAAGATCCACCACAACAACAACAGCAGTACGCTCCTCAGGGCCAACAACAACAATTCCGGTCCAATAACTATGCCCCGAGAGCGCCGGCTCCGTCTCAGAATGATGCTATTATCGCCCTCTTGAAGGAGAACCAAGAGACGAGAGCTGCTGTAAAGAATCTTGAGACTCAGCTGAGCCAACTTGCCACCATGATCAATAGGCTCGAGTCTAAGGATTCCGGGAAACTTCCCTCTCAACCGCTCAATCACAAGGAGAATGTGAGTGCCATGAACTTGAGGAGCGGTAGAGCATTGGCGAGTCGGGAATCACCCGCTGGTGATGATCCGCGACCGCGTTCCCGTGGCCGCGACCACGCCGGGGCAGCAGAAGCAGAAGACCAAGTCTCTATTGGAAATCCGCGCATGCGCTCTCCCCTCCGTGCCCGCGAAAATCCAACAGAGGACTCGGACCACGAGAGGCGAGAGGCGCCGCAACCGCGGAGCCCGGACCGCGCCCGCGGTAAGGAGGCAAAGCGGAACTTTGGGGCGTTGCTCGACTATGCTTTCAAGAACTATTTGCCCCCAAGACCAAGCTCTCCTAGACGCGACCGTGCCCCAGTAGCAGAGGAGGACGATGGCTATGTGGCTCAACCACTTCCACCATTGAGCTCTTTCAAGCCCTCTCCCCCATTCCCCGAAGCACTCAAGGACACGAGGAAGCCGGCATATGACAAGGAACTCTTCGGGAGCTTCGCCAATTTCCAGGTAAATGTTCCTCTCATTAATCTCATCCAAAGTGTCCCTCGTTTTGCTATGTTTATGAAAGAGATATGCACCATAAAAAGAAAGAATAGGACTAGTCCTAAAATTGAGAAAGTAGCTCTAGTTCAGAAAACGCAAGATAGCAAAATTGAGATTTGTAATTCCCTACTCCAGAAGCAATTACCTAAAAAATGCTCTGACCCAGGAAGATTCACCGTCCCTGTCACTATTGGAGAAACTAAAATTGAGCGTGCTATGCTAGATTTAGGTGCCTCCATTAATGTTCTCCCAGCATGCATGTATGATAGGTTAGGCCTTGGTCCTTTAAAGGAGTCCGATATTGTTATTGAGTTGGCTGACCATTCTAATGTGCGCCTGAAAGGGTTAGTTGAGGATGTTCTAGTGCAGGTGCATGGTTTGATCTTTCCTGCAGATTTTTATGTGATGGAGATAGGCGAAGGGCGTTATGAACCGGTTCTTTTACTTGGTCGCCCGTTCATGAAAACCACTGTTGGGACGCTATCAAGGACGCTTGCGTACTTGTTAGTGTACCACACAACCGTCCCTTAGTTTTGATATGACAAACTCACTTTGATTCTAATAAAGTTGTCCAAGTGTTCAGGAACGCCAGTGACCAAAAGGACAACAAGTGTGTATGGGCGTCCCATAAGCTTAGGGACGCTAGCTAACAGGAAGTAAGTACCAGCCAGAGACTACTTGAGCAAGGACGGAGTCCCAAGCAAGTAGGAACGCAAGAAAGGAGTCCTTACTCACTAGCCGACAGGATGACATCACAGGACAATGTTTGATCATCCAAGGACACGTGGAGACCGATCCTGTAGCGGAGTCCAACACTACGTGGCGGACGATCCTGTTGTAGAGTTCATCAACACGTGGCGGCCGATCCTGTAGCGGAGTTCATCATACACAGCTGGATACAGGAAGCTTCCTCATCACCGCCCTACTACGTGGCGGAAGATCCTGTAGCCACGTCCATGAAGGGCATGATCGTCCCAGAGAAAAGACGCCCTTCCCCAAGTCTTATAAATAGCCCCAAGGCATTTATTGTGACGGAAACGCTTTCAAGAATATTTAGAGAGAATCAGAAGAAAGCGGCTCACTCAAGAACACAAAGAACAAACTCAAGAACTCAAGAACAGTGCTAAGACTTTGTGTTAGATCGAGTGAGACTTGTAAGCCAAATCACAAAACAGTTTGTAATCAAAAGAAAAGAAAGAGAGTCCTACGAAGTACTGTAGGACGCAGGGATAGGAGTCCTTTAGTAGATTGAACTTGCTTAAGTTGTAGGCTTAGAGGAGTCCTTTACTAGTGGACTTAGGGAAAAGCTAAGTGCCAGAGAAGTGTAAAGACTCGCCAGTACAACTGTAAGAACGTTCAATATAAAGGAAGAACTATTCAAAAATCCTCCAAGGAGGTAGAGGTTTACACTCAAGGACTACTTGGTCTTGAGTGGTTCCTCTATAATTTACTGCGTTCATCTATTATCTGTTCAGTACTTATTTTCCGCTGCATTACTTAAGGACGCCCTTACTCCTCGTAGGGACGCCTAACCTAAGGACGCCTTTACCAAAGTAAAGGACGTCCCTCAGTACTAACGATCCAACAATTGGTATCAGAGCAGGCGCTCTAGATTCTTATTGAGTTGCAGGTAAAGATGGACATGGAACCCATTGGAATTTCTTTTGTGAAGCCTCCGCGCCTGACGGACGGCATCTTCAATCGCTGGAAGGTCATTATGAAGGGAGATCTCAAAGTTCCCGCTGACAAAGCTGATAAGGAGAATGAGTGGGGTCCTGATGAGTTCAAGCTGATGGAAACCAACGCAAAAGCTATTTGCTTCCTTCAAGCGTCCTTATGCGAAAGGGACGCCACTCGAGTTACCAACTTGCCAACAGCAAAACAACAGTGGGAAGCTCTTGAGAAGTTCCATGTAGGAACCGCTGAAATGAAGGAGGACGTTCAACTGAAAATCAAGGAGTTCTATGCTTTTAGTATGCTGCCAAATGAAACGGTGAATGACTACTCATATCGTTTTGAGGCCCTTGTCACCAAGATGAGGAACTTGGGCATCCCAAAAACAGAAATCTTCATGAGGAATAGAGTTCAAGTGGTTATTGATGGTTTGACCGGAGTCTGGAGCTTTGACAGGACAACGTTCAAAGAGAATACAACCAACAAAACGCTGGATATGGAAGAAATCTATGGGAAGCTCAGGCAGTACGAAGAAAGAAAGATCTCTGACATGGCTAAACTTGGACAGAATCCTCAAACTGATCTTGCTTTGGCGTCCACAACACCAGAGTACGCTGAGTATCTTCGTCGTCAAAGAGAAATTTCCTTAATTTGGAAGCTAACAAAAATGAGAATCGCGAAAAGATGCGCGTTCAAGCGTTGAGAGAGAAGGAAAGCAAATCTAAGGAACAACTTGATGAAGAAGAAGAACTTGCTCTTATCCACAAAGCTCTTCGTTCTTTTGGCAAAAGGAACAAATACTTCAACAAACACAAGATGCCTTACAAGAAAAAAAGTCCCAAATACACTGAGGTAGAGATGAAAGAACTTACTTGTTACAAATGTAACAAGAAAGGACACTTTGCTAAAAAATGTACGACGGGAATGTCCTCAAAGGAGATGAAGACAAAAGCCCTCATTGGAGCGTTCACATCTGCATGGGACAATGTCAGTTCTGATGATGAAGAACCGGATGAGCAAGAGGCGTACGTAGCTATTGAGGACGCTTCTGATAATGAACAAGTAGCGTTCATGGCTATGGAGGACGTCACAGTTATTGAGGAGGACGCTCCGAAATCTAAAAATGAGGTAACTCGTGAATCTATGATGAGTTCTTTAGAAAATTGTTCCAAATCCAAGCTCATTAAACTCATTGGTAAAATCATGGAAGAAAGTGTGGTCATGCAACATAGAATGGATGAACTTGAACTTGAAAATGAAAATATTGTGGTTGAATGTGAGAACTGCTCTACAGTGTCTTTGAAATTGGAATCCTCATATGAAGAAAACAAATCTCTAAAAACTGAAGTGATGTGCCTTAAACTAGAGAACGCCAAGCTTAGGGAAGAAGTGAAGGTGTTAGGAAAGAGTCCTATCATTGAGGAAGTTAGACCAATGGTCTTCGTCCCAGCCAAGAGAGGACTAGGATACGAGTCTGACTCTAGGAACTCTCTCCCTAGCGACTTTGAGGCTAGCAAAACTTCAGAACTTGAACTAGAAAGAGAGAAAACCAAGAATCTCCTTGAAAGAATTAGAGTCCTAGAGAGTGGAGAAAAAGGTCAAGAGGACTACTACACTAACTCTACCAGTCATAAAATTTACAAGAAAATTGCAAAAGGGGACGGTTCAAAAGTGTGTGATCCCCAAAAGATGAAGCAAAACAAAATCCAACGTCCCAACAAGAAGTACTACCTCGGTACTTACTATAGGACGTGTTGGTACTGTGGACAAGGTGACCACTTCAAATATGACTGTGTAAAACTTAAGGAAGACATTGAGAGTGGCAAAGCTGCTAGGACTAACAATGAAAATGCTAAGTCCGTTCCAAAAGCTAATTCTAGGCGTCCAAGACGTTCTAGAAGTTCTTTCCGCAAGCATGCCATTTCTAATGATGTTAACATAAATGACTATATGCCAGAACCAGAGTTCTTTTATTGTAATGAGCCAGGTAAGGAACACCTTGCCTGGGTCGCCAAGAACTAACCTTGTTTTTGCAGGTGGAAGTGAGGGAACGCCCATGGATCATTGATACTGGCGCCTCAAATCATATGACAGGAAGCCAGATCCATCTCACTTTTATCCATAGTAGTGCCACGGGAGGAACTGTCTCGTTTGGCAACAAGGGCAAGGGAAAGATCAAAGGAACGGGAACTGCAATTCTCAATCCGTCCATCAAAGCAACAAATGTCAGTCTTGTTGAAGGACTTGGCTTCAATCTTCTTAGCGTCTCTCAAATGTGTGATCAAGGTGAAAACCTAGTCACATTTGACTCAAAGGAGTGCCTTGTTATCAACAAGAAGTCCAACAAAGTTGTTCTCAAAGGAGTACGCCAGAACAATGTCTACATCTTTAACCAGGAGTTCAAGCCCAAATCAGAACTGTGTCTATCTGCTTCAAAGGAGGACGCTGATCTTTGGCATCGCCGCCTTGGCCATGCTGGACCAAGCACAATCCTCAAGTTACAGCAACGAAATCTTGTGAAAGGACATCCCCGAATTGATCCTGAGACTGTTGAACAGTTCGAAGCCTGTATCAAAGGGAAGCAAACAAGAACGTCTTTCAAGTCCAAGAACGAAGTCAGTACAAAGAAGCCTTTGGAACTTCTCCATATGGATCTTTGTGGACCAATGAAAACGTTGAGCCACGGTGGAAAGAGGTACATTTACGTTCTTGTAGATGGTTTTTCTCGATTCACTTAGGTTCTTTTCTTAGTGTCAAAAGCAGATTGTTTCAATGCGTTCAAAGTCTTCATCAAACAAGTGGAAGTTGCCCTTGAGACGCCTCTCAAAGCCATAAGATCAGACCATGGAACGGAGTTCCAAAACTCAGAGTTCATGGCCTACTTTGATCAACATGGCGTCTCGCATAACTTCTCAGCTCCAAGGACACCTCAACAAAATGGAGTTGTGGAAAGAAATAATAGGACGTTGGAGGATATGGCAAGAATTATGCTCTTAGCAAATAGCGTTCCCAAGTATTTTTGGGCGGAAGCTATTGCCACAGCATGCTACATCATTAATCGTGCCATGATCCGTCATCTGCTGAAGAAGACGTCCTATGAGTTGTTGAATGGAAGGAAGCCTCGCATTGACTATCTCAGAGTCTTTGGTTGCAAGTGTTTCGTTCACAACAATGATAAAGAAAAACTTGGAAAGTTTGATGCAAGGAGTGATGAAGCTATATTCCTTGGGTACTCTCTTTCCAGCAAAGCATATAGAGTTTTCAACAAAAGGACTCTAAAGCTTGAGGATAGTATTCATGTTGTGTTCAAAGAAAGTTCTTCTCACAAAGAAAAACCAAGTAAGAAAGAACGCTCTTCTCCACACCAACAGGACGACTCTGAAGATGAAGCTGAAGATTGGACTTCTGGAAAATACTATGTCTCTAAGGACGCATCTCCAAATCCGGAAGAAGTCTCAGTGGACGCTCCCAGTGTTGTTCAAGGAGTTCCCTCCCGCAGTGAATCTCCAGTTCAACAAGATATAGCAGAATCAAGTCAACAAGGCGAGCAACGACAAAGTGTGGACGCTCTCTCTGAGGGGGAGCACACTAGGGACGATGCTCAAAATGATAGTGATGATTCTGATGGAGACATTGATCCAAGATTTGCTCAATTGTTTCAAAGGGAGTCCCGCTTCTCTAGGGACCACCCAACGTCTCAAATTGTTTTTGATCCTTCTCAAGGAGTTCAAACAAGGTCAGCTACAAGCAAGTCCCAGAGTGCAAATCTAGCGTTCTGTGCGTTCAACGCTTTTGTTTCTATGGTGGAACCAAAGAATATCAAAGAAGCACTTCAGGAAGCTGACTGGATTCAAGCAATGCAAGAAGAACTCAATCAGTTTGAAAGGAACAAAGTTTGGACTCTTGTCCCTCGTCCCAAAGGCAAAAATATCATAGGGACGCGATGGGTGTTCAGAAATAAGCTTGATGAGAGTGGACGTGTGTCTAGAAACAAGGCAAGACTGGTGGCTCAAGGATTCAAGCAAGAGGAAGGAATAGACTATGATGAGACCTTTGCTCCTGTTGCTAGAATTGAAGCCGTTCGTCTCCTTATTGCCTTCGCCGCTCACAAAGGATTCAAGTTATTTTAGATGGACGTCAAGACTGCCTTTCTCAATGGAAAGCTAAAGGAGGAAGTGTATGTTGCTCAGCCGCCTGGCTTCGAGGACGCCTCTCACCCAGACCATGTGTACTACCTGGACAAAGCGCTCTATGGACTCAAGCAAGCCCCTCGTGCATGGTACGACAGGTTTGCGTCCTTTCTTTTGTCTCATGGGTACACTAGAGGTTCAATTGATAAAACTTTGTTCATAAAGAAAATTCACAAGGACATTTTAATTGCCCAAGTCTATGTTGATGATATAGTTTTTGGTAGTACTAACATGAAACTTGTAGATGAGTTCAAGTCCTTAATGAGTAGTGAGTTTGAGATGTCCCTCATTGGAGAACTCAATTTCTTCTTGGGACTTCAAATCAATCAACTCAAGGAAGGGACGCGTATTCATCAACAAAAATATGTCCGTGAAATGCTTGAGAAGTACGGAATGAACACGTCTAAACCTGTTGCAACCCCGTGTTCTCCAAACTCGCGTCTTTACGCAGACGAACAGGGAAAGGACGTTGATCAAAAGCTTTACAGAGGAATGATTGGCTCTTTGCTTTACTTGACCGCAAGCCGTCCCGACATTATGTTTGCCGTTTGCTAGTGTGCACGTTTCCAGGCAAATCCAAAGGAATCCCACATGCAAGAAGTCAAGAGAATCTTTCGCTACCTCAAAGGACGCGACGATCTTTGCCTTTGGTACCCCAGGAAGACGTCCTTCAAGCTAGTTGGTTACTCGGACGCTGATTATGCTGGTCATGTGATTGATAGAAAAAGCACTTCAGGAATGGCACAGTTCCTTGGTTCATGCTTAGTCTCTTGGGGATCTAAGAAACAGAACTCTGTGGCGCTTTCAACTGCGGAAGCTGAGTACGTTGCTGCTGCTTCGTGTTGTTCACAAGTTATCTGGATCAAATATCAACTAGAGGACTACGGTATCAATCTTGAAACTATACCCATTCGTTGTGATAACACAAGTGCTATTGAAATTTCTAAGAATCCTGTTTTTCATTCACGCACAAAGCATATTCATATAAGGCATCATTTCTTGCGTGATAATGTTGAACTAGGACTCATTAGTATGGAGCATGTAAGGACTGAAGACCAAATAGCTGATATTTTCACTAAGGCGCTTGATAGACGTCCCTATGAGCATCTAAGGCTGCTCTTGGGGATGATAACTTTTAAGTAGCAAGTCCCGTTCTACTATTCCCTCAATGATTGGCTATGTTTTGTAGATTCTAAGTGTTTAAGAACTGTTATGCATTAAATTCATCTTTGCAAGGACGCTAGTCTAAAACTTCATGTGTTTGCTACTTTGGAACGCCATTCAAATTTTCTCTATTTTGTCTTGAAAAGAGTATCCCTGATCACCCAACCCTCATTATAAGCCAAAATGATGGGAACTCTAAGGTTACCCTAGCCGAGAACTCCGTAAAAGCGTCCTATGAGCTTCATATTTTCTTTTACGGGACGTACTTGCGTTGTTCTCAACTGGTTCGAAAGGTGATCACAAGAACGGTAAGTTGGTTGTTGGTTTGCTTGAAGAGGTAAAATTTTGCTAAGTATGAGAGAACGCTCAGTGTTCGTTGAGAAGAACGCCAGTTCAGTATTTGAGGAGAAGTTGAAGAGTCAGAAATTTGAACTTTTGAAAGTGTGAACAGTGACCGTTGCTTTTGCTCAAATCTTAAGGGGGAAGTTTTGCCACATGTCGCACAGTAAAATAGTGGTAATTACCGTTTGTGCCACCGCTTCCTCTATATAAGGCCAAAACAGTCGCTATCAAAATTTATTACGCTCAACCACTTTCTCGCTCTCAAATTTGCTCTGACATCTCTCTAGAACTCCGGCAACTTTCTCTCACTAAAACTCACCAGAAAAATGTCTCAAAGGCTAGTGAACGTGGCCGGATCTTCTACCGGCGGGAAGAGAAGAAAGCTGGTGAAGTCCCACTACATCGAGAAACCAATACCCATCGTTCTTAATGAACCGTTGGTGGACTTCATCAACAGGAAGCCCAGAACCCTTTACAACTTAATAAGAGAACGCATGGACTTGCCAGAGATCAAGGATGATGCAACAAAGACTAAGAACTATGAAAGGTTCATTGAACGCTTCGTAGTGCCAAGTCTTCACAAAACCAATTACAAGGACTTGCCAGGACGGATGGACGACGTTCTCTTCTTCTCTCAGTTTGGAGGTGAGAATTTGGGTCCTTTACTTGAACTTATACCCGACCTCCACAATGCCGTCCTTCCAGACTTTCCCATGTACCCTAAGGACTCTTTGGCGTACAGAATGCTACAGTCCCGTGTGCCAAGTCCCTCTCCACCACCTCCTCAAGTCCCCACCATCACCACCAAATCTATCCTCCCATCCAAACGTTCAACCCCCTCATCTCCTCTTTCATAATCATCCAAGCCAACCTCTTCAAATCCCACACAAATAGTGGATAAATTTCCACCACATTTAAAGGAGGGACGCTCCAAGAAAGTCCACGACCCAAGGCCCCTCAAAAAGGCCAAAACCTCAAGCGTCCCATCCTCCAAAACCTCCAAACCAAGGCCTAGCACCACAAAACGGTCTTCCAACCTCTCAAAAGAATCCACTCCACCACCTCAACCCCTTACCATTGTCCAACTCCCAACTCCTCCACCGTCCCCTCAACCCTCAAAGAAAAATGCCCTCATTCCTTTCCCCCCTAAACCCCACGCTTCACCTCTCAACCTTGCCAACTTTCCATCTGCCCCGGCCCATATTTCCCCACCAAAGGACCCCGAGACCCCAAGGTCCCGTCGTCCATCCTCCGAAAGTGGCCCGGAGGAGACAGAGCGCACGTTTGAGCACACTTTTCGCCGAAGGAAGGCTGGTGAGAAGCCCAGAGTTTTGCTCGCCAAGGACGTTCCTGCACAAATTGAGCAAGTTCCCTCCTCCTCCTCCTCTAGCTCTTCTGAGAGCCACAGAGGAACGCCTCAAGAAGTTGCTGATCAAGCTTCCCCTTTTATAGATGTCATTGGGGACTCTGATAATGAGGTTGAAGGAGTTGAGAATGCTCCAGCTGCAGCACAAGTGGCTGAGGACGCTGGTGAGCACCAGGTCCCTCACAAGGACGCCGAGCCAACTGTTTCTGAAGAGCTCGAGCGTGATGCTCAAGAAGTCCCACCCTACAACCAATCCCTCCCCATCCTCAATCCCTCCCAAGCTCCACAAGAAAACCCCTCCCCCACAATCCAAACAGAATCCCGTCAAGTCCCCGCGGACGCTGAGCCAGGAACAGAAAATCAACCAGAGGCTCAGGACGCTGAGGGCACGTCCCAAGGTCAGACCTCAGGTGCCGATCAGGCCACAGCTGGTGGCGATGCAGAAAAAGCACAAGGCACAGAGGACGCTCCCTCAAAGGACGCTGACAGTGACTCTGAGAACGCTGAGGAAGAGTCAGATGATGATGAGGACTCTGAGTCCCCAAAGGGCAAGCGCAAAAGAAAAAATGCTGATGTGCCCGTCAAAGTCCTTAGCCCGCTCATTTACTCGGAAGAGTGGCTTGCCTCCTTCAATGATAAAGATGTTAAGGAGTTCCTCGAACTTCTAAAATTTCAAGGATGGCTGAACGTTGGACCAGCGCCGACCACTGTTGACAAAGAACAGGTGAAGGCGTTCTACAGGGATTTGCGCTACAAAGCAAAAGATGGCTCCCTCCACTTCAAAATTGAAGGTGAGAAAGCCTCAGTAACAGAACGCCAAATCCGATCCTTCATGGGTCTAGGTCCACGCAAGCCACCGTCCGACGCTCTTAGCTCACTTCCAGAAGGCGGCTTCGAGACAACTGATGAAGAACTGCCTCTTGTTGAACATGTCTTTCAGGGCAAAAGGCCAATAGGACTTGACAGGGTAGCTCACGTTCTGAGCAAGGTTGGCGCCATCGCTCACTACTTCATATGTCGCGCCATCCTTCCAAGGCAAGAGAAGCGTTCAATAGTGCAAACTCATGATATCATTCTCATTGACGCTTTTCTAGAACGCCGTCCAATCAACCTAGCCAGAATTGCTATGCAACACATGGCTAAGTGTGGAAGGAAGAGGCATGCCTTGCCATATCCTAGAGTAGTGAAGGCAATCTTGCAGTCCCAGGATGCTTATGACGAGAACTCTCCCTCTGAAGAACTTGGCTTGAAGTGGAACGCAAAGATGGGACTTGTCGAGATCAGGCACAATGAAGAGTTGCCCTCCGTGATCAAACAGTTAGAAGCTGAGGATGAGGAAGCCAGACTGAAAGCTGAAGAAGAACGCTTAGCTGCTGAGGCTGAGGCCGCAAGTCTCAATGTTACGTCTCAAGAGTTTCCTCAGGACCAAGAGCCGGCAGTAGACCTTGCCGCTCTTGATCAAATGCTCTTGGATACTTCTTCTCCTCCAGATCTTCCAGAGGATGCTCCCTCTTCGAGTACAGGTCCTCTGCCCCGTTCTGCCCCTACAAACATTGCCCAACATCCTCCCGCAGAACTCATGGGTGCAATAATGGACAACCAGTGCCTCATCTTCCTCTGCGTTCTCCAAGGCTGCTGAACTTCAAGAACAACTGCTCCAGTTTTATCAAGCCCAGCGCCGTTCTCAGTGATTGCCGTCCACCCCTTTGATCCCCTATCATTTTGCTTTTGCTTCTTTTGAAATTCAAACATTATGATCTTGGTTTGTAATAACCGTACTCTAATTTTGTTAGAATGGCAATTCCATGTTTGTTTGCATGTGTTTGTTCAAGCGTTCCACTGCTTTTAGTTATGTGTTTGTGCTAACGTTCTTATCACTTGTTATCCTTTTCGATGATGCCAAAAGGGGGAAGTGTAGTTTTGCAGAGATGCGCTATAAACTAGTTATCCAGAATAAGCAAATGTTAAGGGGGAACTATTAAGTGAAAGGTCTAAGGAACGCCATGCTAGAATAAACTAGAGGACGCCTAGAAAATTCTAGGACGCTTTTCTCTCCCTAAAATCCAAATGTTAGAGAATTAAAAAATGAAAACTTGTGCTAAATGAAATTTCTCTAAGTGTTAGAGGACGCTTTTAAGTTTTCATGCATGCTAAGTTCAAACGCCAAAACTATTTTGCTGAAGAGTTTGTCATCATCAAAAAGGGGGAAATTGTTTGGACGCTATCAAGGATGCTTGCGTACTTGTTAGTGTACCACACAACCGTCCCTTAGTTTTGATATGACAAACTCACTTTGATTCTAATAAAGTTGTCCAAGTGTTCAGGAACGCCAGTGACCATAAGGACAACAAGTGTGTATGGGCGTCCCATAAGCTTAGGGACGCTAGCTAACAGGAAGTAAGTACCAGCCAGAGACTACTTGAGCAAGGACGGAGTCCCAAGCAAGTAGGAACGCAAGAAAGGAGTCCTTACTCACTAGCCGACAGGATGACATCACAGGACAATGTTTGATCATCCAAGGACACGTGGAGACCGATCCTGTAGCGGAGTCCAACACTACGTGGCGGACGATCCTGTTGCAGAGTTCATCAACACGTGGCGGCCGATCCTGTAGCGGAGTTCATCATACACAGCTGGATACAGGAAGCTTCCTCATCACCGCCCTACTACTTGGCGGAAGATCCTGTAGCCACGTCCATGAAGGGCATGATCGTCCCAGAGAAAAGACGCCCTTCCCCAAGTCCTATAAATAGCCCCAAGGCATTTATTGTGACGGAAACGCTTTCAAGAATATTCAGAGAGAATCAGAAGAAAGCGGCTCACTCAAGAACACAAAGAACAAACTCAAGAACTCAAGAACAGTGCTAAGACTTTGTGTTAGATCGAGTGAGACTTGTAACCCAAATCACAAAACAGTTTGTAATCAAAAGAAAAGAAAGAGAGTCCTACGAAGTACTGTAGGACGCAGGGATAGGAGTCCTTTAGTAGATTGAACTTGCTTAAGTTGTAGGCTTAGAGGAGTCCTTTACTAGTGGACTTAGGGAAAAGCTAAGTGCCAGAGAAGTGTAAAGACTCGCCAGTACAACTGTAAGAACGTTCAATATAAAGGAAGAACTATTCAAAAATCCTCCAAGGAGGTAGAGGTTTACACTCAAGGACTACTTGGTCTTGAGTGGTTCCTCTATAATTTACTGCGTTCATCTATTATCTGTTCAGTACTTATTTTCCGCTGCATTACTTAAGGACGCCCTTACTCCTCGTAGGGACGCCTAACCTAAGGACGCCTTTACCAAAGTAAAGGACGTCCCTCAGTACTAACGATCCAACAACCGCCAAGACGGTCATTGATGTTGCCAATGGATCTCTTTCCATATCTCATGGTGGCAATGAGGTCCGAATTCATGTTGATGAGGACCCTTATTGATCGTATCCACGTTGAGCCAACGACGTTAAACAAAAGCGCTGCGTGGGAGGCTTCCCAAGGATTAGTTAGATTGTTTTTCCATTCCTAGCTTAGGATTTGCTTGTTTTTCTAGCTAACATGCAGGCACTAGGTCCGAAAGGACACGCCTGGCGTGAAACCGCACCCGTTCCGCCTTGGCCGCGCCCACAGTGGATCACCAGTGCGCCCCGACGAACAGGTACTAGCCCGTGTTCGCGGAAACCATACTGCATCTCGGTTTTAGCTCGTTTTTATTTTGAAAAAAAAGAAAAAAAAATGGAAAAAAAGATAAAGACAAAAAGAGGACTTTTTGGTCCCATTCTACCTCTATATCTCTATCGTCTATCTATACCATTCTATCCATCTTCTATCTTTCCACCTTCTATCTCTTCTTTTCATTCACCTTTGTACTTTCCATTCTTTGGCTATGTGTAAAGCCTAAGTATGGGGGAGCTTTGTTTCCCCGAGAGTTCTCTTCTCCACGGCTCGAGTTCAAGTATTTGTCCATCTTCCAAGAGACGAGCCAAGATACGAAGGTTCCTTGCACATCATCTGGTTCGAGCGGAAGTCAAGCGCTCAAGTCTGCACGAAGACCGTGCCCGCGCCATACCACCCGCGCCCACGGTTTCCCTCTAGAAGTCGACTTTCCTCGTTGTGTTGATTCCGCGACCACGGCTTGATCACCCGCGCCCGCGGTTAGCCTACAGAACGGTATTCCAAAGTCCTTTCTTCCATTCTTCTATCACCTATGAAGAGTTTTTCCATTCCACCTCTCTTCATCGTTTGTGAGTCTTCTGATTTCCTTCATCCTTGCTTCTATCCTTTCTCTTTGCTTCATTGAGGACAATGAAGGATTTAAGTATGGGGGAGGGAGTACTTGCATTCGCTTATCTTAGTTAGTATAGTTAGAGATTTGCTTCAGATTTTTGATTTTCTTCTTTTCATGGAGCACTTGAACCATACTTTTTGCATAATAAATAAAGAAAGAAAAAGAAAAAGATAGAAAAAACCATAAAAATTGAAAAAAGGCATATAAATCCTGGGATGAGTCGAAAACCTGAAAGGGAGGCTCGGGTAATAAGCAGGTAACCCGGACCAGCATTAGGCTGGGGTAATATGAGGTTCATGGGTGTTGTGAGTATTTGTGAGCACACCTATGAGAAAAATGAAAAGAGCGGTTAGGTGAAAACCTGAAAGGGCGCCTAAGCAGAATTGAGCGGTAAAATTCGAGTGTTTAGGATCATTCTTGCTTGGGGACTTTGGGGCTTACATGTTAGATTTGGGTAGATCCTAGGTTGCTCTCTTTCATGTTTTTAGAGCTTGAGTGTTATATCATGTTGTGAGGTGTGTTTTTGAGCTTCATTGTTTTATGCTTATGATTTCTCTATATTTTTTCGGGTTCGGGTTGTGAGCTGAGTGTTTTTTATCTTCCCTTGTATTTCATGAGATCTTAGATGTGCATCCTTGTTATATTTGTTTTGAGCTTACTCGAGGACGAGCAAGATCTAAGTATGGGGGAATTTGATACAGGCTATTTTGTATAGGATAACTCTTGTATTTTGAGATGATTTTGGGAGTGTTTAGGTTAGTTTTGAGCGTTATTGTAATATAAAGACCGAAGACACAAGTTATGAAGAATCAAGAGTTAAAGAGCTTAAAGACGAAGTTTCACCACTGCATGGATATCGCGGTCGCGTTGTCTAGGACGCGGGCGCGGTGGCATGAAGAGACGAACCAACCAAGACCATGGAGGCCGCGGTCGCGCTGTCGGTGGCGCGGTCGCGGTAGTAGCCGACTCAGCCTTTGATTCTCGAAGACCACCGCGGGCGCGGTGGTGATGCCGCGGTCGCGGTGCGGCCGGCTTTCACGCGGACGAAATTCTATCTTTTATATCTTGTTTCCTTTCTTATCTTTCGGTTTCCTTTCTTATCTAGTCCGAAAAGGTTGATCTTTGGGGCTATTTAAGGGGAACCTTTCAAGGTTTTTAGGATATTCAACTCACTTGTCAATCAATTGTTCTTTCAATAAAGATTGGAGTTTTCTTTGTAATGGAGAACTAACTCTCCTCTTGAGTTTATTCGATCAAGGAAGCTTTATTATGAAGTTGTGAAATTCTGGTAACTTCTTTATCCTTAGGTCTTTATTGATACTCTTGTGCTTCATCCCATGATCTATGCTTGATTTTATGAGTCTGGCCAACTTTTTTGATGTACTTAGATCTATTGTTTGATTTAGGATTGGTTGTTGTCTATGCATCTTTCCTAATTCTCGAAACAACTCTATTCTAGGACCGTGGACTAGTTTAGGGAAGAGTATTCAATGGTTTAATTGTGCATGAGACTCGTAGCTTGATTGCATGATTTGATTTCCTAATATCCCTGTGCTCTATGCTAATTCTAGGTTAAGCGTCCTTGCCTAGGGTTATAGAATTGCTTGGACCGAGGACTTGCGATTTCTAATGATTGGGATTGGAATTGACCTAGGCATATAAAGAGGAGGATGAATTCATGATCAACGGATTAATAAAGTGGAATTGATTGGATAAACTCTACTTGATAACTTTTGATTGAAACCAGCTTTCAAACCCCCTTTTGAATACTTGCATGAAAACCATAAAATCTGAATAGAAACTGATTCCTTTGGGTTCGACCCCTTGCTTGCCTACTATACTGTTGTTTGCATGTTTGGGATTTATTTTTGATAAGGGAAGAACGACTTTGCCCGAGTCACTCGGCGAATGGAGACTAAGCAGCCAGCTGAGCATGCCCACGGTCACTCCAACACCACACAAAGGGCTAACCCGCCTTTGGACCCTAACTTGACATCCACCTCCCATCAACAAAACACGAGGGAAGTAAATCTCGACCCTCCTGGAATTTTTGCTCGAAGAGTGCCTATAAACCAATCCCCCTCTCCTCAAAGAGAGAGGCACCGTCGCACTCATGATTATCAAGCTTTTCAGGACCAATGAAGAGCTCACGGTCGAGAGGAGCAATATGATGACTTTGATGAGGAGTTCCAAGAAGATGACACTTGGGAGCGCTATTCTAGCGGGATGATAGAGATAGGCACCCAAGAAGTCCAAGAGAGCCCGATCAAGATGGTGTGGGAAAGATCAAAGTGAAGATCCCAACCTTTGAAGACGTATACATGGAGTGGGAAACAAAAATTGATCAAATTTAGAATTGCCTTAACTTTGCCGAATCAAAAAAGGTACAACTCGCCACCCTTGAATCTACCGATTATGCACTAGTCTTGTGGGATAATATGGTGAAAGAAAGGAGACGAGTACTAGACACACCCATAGCCACTTGGGAGTAGATGAAGGCGCTCATGAGGGGACGTTTCATTCCTCAACATTATACTCGTGAGCTGAGGCAAAGATTGGAGAATCTCAAACAAGCACCAATGAGTGCCGAGGAGACTTTTAATGTCATGCAAGTGGCAATGGTAAGAGTCAATGTGGTTGAGGATGATGAGACCACAATGGCCAGATTCCTTAGGATATTATATCCTTCCCTAGCTCATAAGTTTGATTTATATCCCTATTCTACTATGACTGATTTGCTTCATCTAGCTATGAAAGTAGAAAGGAAGAACCGAGCAAGGAGCCAAGGAGGGAAGAGTGTGAGCAACAAGCCCAATGGATGGAGAAACTCAAGTCGTGGCCAGTCAACACCATAGGGTAGGAAGCCCCGCATCCAAAGGAAAGAGGAAGCAATAAATGCCTAACCACACCAATCAGGCCGAAGCAAAACTCCCATGGGTAATCCCCAATCCAGCTTCGAAGGGCCGTCTAATGAAGTTTTCAGAACTCCTAAGGGAAGTAATTTTAATCCTACTACTAGGGCTAGAGACATTGTTTGTTTTAAATATGCCAATGTAGAGGACACATGATGAAAGATTTCCCTAACAAGAAAACACTCTTGATTAATCACCTAGGCCAATATGAATCAGAAGATGAATGTGATGATCATGATGATTGTGAAAAAAATGTGAACCTGGTTGCATACGATGAAAATGCTGAAGATGAAATAGAATATGAGCATGGAGAGGAATTGATAGCTAGGAGAACTTTGCATGCTAAGCCAGCTCCATGTGATGATAAACAAAGGAAAAATCTGTTTCACACTCGTTGTTTAGTAAAGGGCAAAGTGTGTAATGTGATTATTGATAGTGGAAGTTATTGTAACATAGCTAGCATGGAATTAGTTCAAAAACTACAACTCTCCGTATTTCATCACCCTAGGCCTTATAAACTACATTGGATGAATGACTATGGTACATTAAAAGTGAATAAACAAGTTAAGGTATCCATTTTGCTAGGACATTATGAGGATGATGTGCTATGTGATGTTGTGTACGTCACTTACTTTTGGGTCGTCCTTGGCAGTTTGATAAGAAAGTTGTTCATGATGGATTCACTAACCGACATTCTTTTGTGTTTCAACGAAAGAACATCGTCCTCAAACCTATGACTCCCACACAGGTTTCGGATAAGTATGAGAAGAAGAAGTTAAGTGAATGCAAGGAGGAAAAAGGGAAGGGAAAGTTCAATTGAGTGAGCCTATAAGCCCACGTCCCTCTAATGTTCTTCAGCCTCCGCCTCTCAATCTACTTTCTTCATTCAACCCTACCGATCATAAGGCAAAGTGTTGGCCTCCTTCAAGCCGGTCGGTCTTTCCTTCTTGATCTTCTTGGTCCGAATGGCTTCCACCTAAATCGAGTCCTTCCTTTTCCTTGAGTGCTCGTCGCTGGTTGCTTTTCCTAACCCCGTCCAACCGTCATCATTGACGCGGGTACATATTGATTGTGGAGTTCAGCGTCTTCGTCGTGGTCGGAGCTTGGTTGCAAGGGAAGGAGCTTCGGTGAATCGACTTCTTTAGCCTCCCGCGTTTACTCAGGCTGCGGTCCTCGTGGCCGGGATGTCATGGTTGCTGGTCAAAACCAGATTCTTTTATTCTTTCTCTCCGTCCAGAGACAGTCGAGTCCGTTTTTCTTTGTCTGTAAGCCGCCTACTCGATTGTTGAATCTTCTATCTATAATCTAAATTCACCCTAACTATCGAGATTGCACTCACAAACCAAAATGAAAACAGTAAAGAATGCCAGAATTTGGTAACCCAGTTCGGATCAAAGATCCTACATCTGGGGAGCCTCAAAGGGAAGACCCAACCCGAAATAATGCACTAGATCAAAAGCCATAGGTTTGTACAAGGAAGCAATCATTAGATCTAAGCCAAGAACACAAGAACTCAAAGAAGAACAAAAAACAGAAGAGTAATCTAGGGTGTAGGATCGAAGAGGCTTCGACCCCTCTCCACAGCTGAAAATAGCGGCTTCGTCTTCACTTGAGAATCCACCGACGACGACACTTCGACGACAAGCTGGCACCGGCAGAGACGCTCCTTGCTTCTCCCTCTTCCTCTCTTCCTTTCTCTCTCTTTTCTTTGACGGCTAGGGTTGTGTCTTGAGTTGAATGAGCTCAACAAATCCCAAATTGAAGCTTATATACTAGCTAGACAAAAAACGTGTCTTTGCTGAGAAGATATGGGCCACTAGCTAGTTTTGGGCTTCTCCACAAAGTCAAGCAATAGGACCAAACTTAGTCTACAGCTAATTGAAGCAATCCACTTCGGTCAAACCGGGGTTGCTTCAATTTAGCTTGACCAAATTTAAACCATGACATGTGAACTTTAGCTTACACTATATATTAGAACACTTGTACAAAGTGATCATATGAAGATTAAATACAACAAATGCCCTCTTAATCTACATATGATTTACTATGGCTTCTAATTCTATAGTACACCACTCGGCCAAGTCTTCAACCCGTACTTCATTGGCTCAGCCCCACATCTCAGCTAACATCCTTGATGTGGAGTGCCTCCCTGCAAAAGGTAAACTTGTTAGAAGGCACAATCTTAGTACCAAAATCTGTAGGGTTTACATCACCAGCTATCTTCACTATATTGATCAGTTGTTTCTCCACTTCATCTCTAATAAAATGGTATCTAACATCAATGTGCTTAGTCCTTTCATGGTACACAAGATCTTTGCACAAATAAAGAGCACTCCTATTGTCTGTAGAGAGTATAGGAACATAGGTTGTTCCTGTTATCTCCTTCAAAATACCCTTCAGCCAACAACCTCCTTAGAGGCCTCAATTGCAACAATATACTCAGCTTCTGTTGAAGATAAAGCTACAATAGACTGCTGCTGAGATTTCCAAGACACACAATTTCCAACCCAAGTAAATAAATAAGAAGTAGTAGATTTTCTATTGTCTTTATTACTAGCAAAGTCAGAATCCACAAAACCTTCTAATTCAGTTTCAGGCTTATGCTTAGAGTGTTCTAGACCTAGATTTTTAGTGCCTGCTATATATTTTAAACAATATTTCATGGCAGACCAATGTTTTTCACCCGGATTAGACATGAAACGACTCAAAACGCTAATAGCAAAAGCAAGATCAGGTCTAGTACAGAGCATGGAATACATCACAGAACCAACAGCAACATCATAGGGCACAGATTCCATTTTTCTAATCTCAGAAGAAGTAGAAGGACAGTCCTTTTTGGTTAATTCAAGGTGCCCTCCTAAGGGTATAGCAACAGGTTTAGTATTCAGCATGTAGAATCTTTCTAACACCTTATGCACATAATCAATCTGAGACAACTTCATCTTTTTCTTAGGTCAGTCTCTAATTATTTTCACCCCTAGAATTCTTTGAGCTGGCCCTAAGTCTTTCATGTCAAAAAATGCTTCTTAAGATCATGCTTTACTGCAGTAATTTCAGTTTTAGAACTACTCATCAAAAGCATATCATCAACATACAGAAGCACATAAACAGGAGATTTGGTTTTAACATGCTTATAATATAAACAAGTATCCCATTTACTCCTCCTAAAGTTCAAAGACATCATGCAAGCATTAAATTTCATATTCCATTGCCTAGGGGATTGTTTAAGGCCATATATGGATCTTTTCAACAAGCAAGCATGGTCTGGTTTTTCCTTATCTATGAAACCTTTAGGTTGTCTCATATATATTGTTTCATTAAGGTCTTCATGCAAGAAAGCAGTTTTCACATCTATTTGCTCAACTTCCCAATCAAAAACAATAGCCATAGCAAGCATCAATCTCATAGTTTTGTATTTTACCACAGGAGCAAATATATCATTATAATCTATTATTTCCTTTTGGGTAAAACCCTTAGCCACTAGCCTAGCTTTAAACCTAGGAGGATCTAATTCAGTAGCTCCTTCCTTAACTTTGTAAATCCATTTACAATCAACAAGTTTAGCTTTTTCAGGCCTAGGCACAAGAGTCCAGGTATTATTCACATGCATACTTTCAGTTTCTTCATGCATAGCTTTCAACCAATCATTTGCATGCTTACTTTCATGGCTTGTTCATATGTTTCAAGACTTAAATGAGCAACAACATCAGCAACAATTAAAGCAAACTCAACAATATTAGAAGTAAACTTCTTATTTGGTATCCTAATTCTGGGCTCTCTATCCCTAGTTAATTGATAATTGGCAAGATCATGAGCAATATTTTCATACAAGACAGGATCATGCACATCATTCACATCATTAGCATGCACAGGATCAGGAACCACAACATTCATATCAATAGCAGGATCATGCATTTCAGCCACATTTTCATTCATATCATGCATTTCAGAAGACCCAGCTGAATTGACAGAATTTACAGAAATAGGATTAGAAGAAGTTTCACTTACTACCCCACCTAATTGGTGGGTTTGTGAGTCATTGTTGCCCTCAGAAACTGCATTATCACCATTTTCATTCATTTTCTCTTCATTTTGACTTGAGGAAAAATTCTGGAGTGAATCAGCATGTCCAATGTCAAATTCCTCGAGCTCATTATCATCATTATTGTCTCCAGGAATGTAGAATTGCCCCACATGGGCCTCAGTTTCTTGCTCCTCATGTGTGTTGGTACCTGCTTCCTTACTCACACATGTCAGCTTAGATTTAAAATAGAAATCCTTTTCATTAAAGGTCACATCCCTAGACACTATAACTTTGTAACCTCTAGGCTGAATTAACAAAAGCTTATAACCTTTAACCCCCTCAGGATACCCTAGCATGACAACTTTATGAGCTCTAGGTTCTAGTTTTCCTTGAGAAACATGACAATATGCAGTGCATCCAAAAGGTTTAAGGTAAGCTAATGAGGTTTTTTTTCCAGTCCACATTTCTTGAGGTGTTTTAAACTTTATAGTAGATGAGGGAGACCTATTAATGAGATAAGCTGCAGTTGTAACAACTTCTCCCCACAAAGAAGGTTTCATTCCAGCACTAATTAACATGCATCTAGCCTTCTCTAAGAGTTAGGAACAATTATCATTTATTCATTCTTTCAGCTATACCATTTTGTTGTGCAGTGTAAGGAATAGTTAGGTATCTTTTAATTCCATTTTGCATGCAAAACTCATCAAAGTTTTGGTTGCAAAACTCTAAACCATTATCAGACTTAAGACATTTCAGTTTAAACCCTGATTGTTTTTCAGTCATGATCAACCAAGATTTAAAGGATTCAAAAGCCTCATCTTTATGTTTAAGCAAATGCACCCACACTTTCTTAGAGTAATGATCAACTATAGACAAGAAATATTTTCTCCCCCTAATAGTAGCAATCTGGGCAGGGCCCCATAAATCACATTGCACATATTCAAGAGGTTTCTTAGTCTTATAAGTTGACTTAGCAAATGAATTTCTAGTCTTTCTCCCAAACACACAGTTTTCAGAGAAATCAATATCAACCACATCATCATGAATCATGCCATTTTTATGCAGATAATTCAATCCAGTATTTCCAATATGTCCCATTCTATCATGCCAAATCTTAGAATTTTCAGATTTTGAACAACCAGCAGAAACATTAAGTTCAGGAGAACTAGAAATCACATGATAAAGCCCTCCCTTTTTATGCTCTTAATAAGGACAGTGTTATCTTTAATGACTTCCCTGACCCCCTGACTAGTTACAATCTGACAATTCAAGTCATCAAACATGGATTCAGATAGCAGATTCCTTCTCAAATTAGGCACCCATCTAACATTCTGAATGATCCTAATTTTTCTATCATGCATAACTAAAGGAACATT
The DNA here is from genome assembly GCA_934048045.1 of Polygonum aviculare. Taxonomy (NCBI): domain Eukaryota; kingdom Viridiplantae; phylum Streptophyta; class Magnoliopsida; order Caryophyllales; family Polygonaceae; genus Polygonum; species Polygonum aviculare. The sequence goes on along the minus strand of OW204025.1, from coordinate 18,344,319 downwards.
TCCCCTACCCTTAATAGCAAGAGCAGTATGATCTCCTAACATAACTTCACCCTCATCATGCATAGACAAAGATGAAAAATAATTTCTAAAAGGAGTAGTATGCATGGTACATCCAAAATCAAGAATCCATTCATTTTCATTTGCAGAATGAGACACAACAAGCAATTCATGAGAATAAGTCGGACAAGATTCAAACACAGAAACTGATTCTTTTTATTTTGTTTTATTTTTTCATCCCTGGCCTTTTTATGACAAGTCTTCTGATAATGACCCATTTTATCACAATAGTAGCACTTGACCTTAGACATATCTTTATCAGATTTCTCAGTACCCTTTTCACCCTTTTTCTATCCCTTTTTCTTTCCTTTTCCTTTAAACATCATCACTTCATTCTTATCATTTTTACTGTCAGATTTAGGTTCATTCTTAGACCCATTTTTGATCTTAAAGACCTTCAGAGAATCATTCTTTTGATTTACAGCCTCAATCAGTTTATTAACAGTCAAATCATCACGGTCATACTGAATCACATCTTTAAGCACATCAAACTGAGCAGGCAAAGAATTTAATAAAATAACAGCTTGGTGTTCTTCTTTTATTTTATCTTTGCATCTCTCTAATTCCTGGGTTATTTTCAAGAACCTATCCATATTCACATTAATGGTCTGTGAAGTGTCCATTTTAAAGTTAAAGAGTTTACAGAGAAGGGTGATTCTTCTAGGTAGAGATTTAGTCAAGTAAATTTCATCCAAAGCAGCCCAGAGAGGTTTAGGTTTAGTGAAACTTACAACCTGACGAGCTACCTCGTCAATAAGCCTCAGCATAATCTCAGCATGTGCCAAACCTTGGACTTCCTCCTTTTCAGCAGTGGTGGTGTCCAAGTCCCATATGTCTATAACAGCATGATAGCACCCCTGCTTGGTCAAGATGGCTTGCATCTTAACCTTCCACATGGAGTAGTCCATGTTTCCATCAAAAGGTTTCCCTCCTCTGTAGAGCTCTGACATCTTGCCTTTGTACATCTCCAAAAACAACAGAAAATTAGCACAGATTCAAGAGAAACTCCAACACAAAGAACTTTCAGGCAAAATTTCAATCTCAAGAATTTAACTAGAAAAAACTTAAGATCCAAGTCTCAGCACAGATTCAAGCTCGAGTATCTAGTAGAAAAATGAGAAACATGAATCTTCAGCAAACAAGACAAGAAATCCCTAATATGGCAGATCTACGAAAATAAGGGCAAAAGCAAGCGGAAGCACACAAAACAGAGCCACAACCTAGCTTTGATACCGGTTTGCAATCTAAATTTGCCCTAACTATCAAGATTGCACGCACAAACCAAAATGAAATCAATAAAGAACGCCAGAAATTGGTAACCCAGTTCGGATCAAAGATCCTACATCTGGGGAGCCTCAGAGGGGAGACCCAGCCCGAAATAATGCACTAGATCAAAAGACATAGGTTTGTACAAGGAAGCAACCATCAGATCTAAGCCAAGAACACAAGAACTCAGAGAAGAACGAAAAACAGAAGAGTAATCTAGGGTGTAGGATCGAAGAGTCTTCGGCCCCTCTCAACAGCTGAAAACAGCAGCTTCGTCTTCACTTGAGAAGCCACGGACAACGACACTCTGGCGACAAGCTGGCACCGGCAGAGACGCTCCTTGCTTCTCCCTCTTCCTCTCTTCCTTTCTCTCTCTTTTCTTTGACGGCTAGGGTTGTGTCTTGAGTTGAATGAGCTCAACAAATCCCAAATTGAAGCTTATATACTAGCTAGACAAAAAACGTGTCTTTGCTGAGAAGATATGGGCCACTAGCTAGTTTTGGGCTTCTCCACAAAGTCAAGCAATAGGACCAAACTTAGTCTACAGCTAATTGAAGCAATCCACTTCGGTCAAACCGGGGTTGCTTCAATTTAGCTTGACCAAATTTAAACCATGACATGTGAACTTTAGCTTACACTATATATTAGAACACTTGTACAAAGTGATCATATGAAGATTAAATACAACACTATCTTTTCTAGATCATCACGCGAGGGTTCAGGATAAGCGTCGTCTTTGGGTAGGTGTTGTCGATCGTGGTTAGTGCGTGAAGGTAGGCTGTGGTGATCTGCACGTTAGTTGAGAGGGTGATTTTATTTGGAGGTGTAGTATTGGGAGGGGGTAAATTAAAGAGTAGTGCTTATACTAAGTTAAGGAATTCATACCGTACCTTACGTGGTGATAATTAGTATATATGTGATAGTGTCGACATATCAGTTTTGCATGTGAGGATCATGGAATAAGCAGCGGCGGATCCAGGGGGCGGAGGGGGCCAGCCGCCCCCCGTGTCGCCGGAATAGTATGTAGTAGCAGTGAGTAGCGGAAGTGGGACGGGACGGGACGGGGCGGGCGGACGGGGCAGTAGGCGCTGTTGGACCCAAGGCTTGAGGCCCATAATCCTCACTGAACCCGTACACGTAACCAAATAGGCCCACCAGATTCGAAGTTGTTACTCAAGATAAAAACTGCCATATCGAGGTTGTTACACGAGATAATAAGCCATATTGAAGAAAATCTTATCATATCAAGAAGAATATCCTATCTATTGTTGGGCCCTATTACCCAAAAGCCCACAAAGTATACCAGAGCGGCCTGCAGGAAGCCCAGCGGCGATGTTCTAGAACATGATCCGAGTAACAAGTCATAATTTCGATATATTTGACCATCCAAATATAAGATAGACTTAAATTATATCTTATAGGGTTTATCTCTATCCGATGTAACAAGGATTATATCATATCTAGGGAAATTCTATCTAGTAGATGCCTATCTATCTAGTTGTCCATATATCTTGTAAACACTCTATCTTTTAGACATCCCTATATATACAAGGGGAGGGTCATGCATTGTAGACATGGACACATACACATTCATACATCAATACAATCGCACACACACAAACTCTAAATACAATTTTCGCATTCTTTCTTTTGATTCTCGAGTTCGTATAGCTTAATTCACGCCCGATCTAGGCTAAGTGGTCACCAATCTTACTTGGTTGATTTCTAGCTCTAACAATTTGGCGCCCACCGTGGGGCACAGAATTTGGCAAATCACGAACAAAGAGTTGATTGTCACTCAAAGTTCCCGGCTAAGACAATGTCGGAATCCGGAGAAATAGTGGAAAATCCGAACGCCACGTACAACTCTCAACATGGGGAACGACGATCGTGATCAAACACTTGATCCACAAAGATCCCAAATCAGCCAATTCCACGTAATTAACAATCATGGTTAACAATCTGATTTGTTAAAAAGGAAGACTTTGAAGATACGTAGCTAGTTAGCCACTATCTATCTCCAAGTTGACAATCTACACAAAACCTCCTGAGAAGACCAATCTCCATGTTGGAGCAAAACAATCACCTACCACCAATTCGCGTTGCACGAAACTCTGCTAGAAGACAAATCCAGTACTCTCAAAGGCATCCTCAACAATTATGGGAGAAGTTGTCGCCTTTCCCGTCTTAGGCAACTTCAAGGATCAAAAAATTCAGTCAATACGCAGGACACCCGTTGTACACACCTCCAATAATCATCGAACACACACTCAGCACGGGTTTCGTCCACGACGAGGACGAGCGGTCCAAGATCGCCTACAACCAGTTTTCCAGCGAAGTTCCGATCGTCTCTCTCGCCGGGGTCGACGGGTGCGGCGGTAATGGTTTGACGGCATCAGAGCACACGACATCAAGAGTGCTCTGGCTCGGGGTTACAAAGAGAGATTCGTCTGGCCAGGACCTTATTCCTGAACCGGCATCGTACGAGCTTTACGCTCCCCGACCGCACTTCGCTTGCCGTTACTGTCAGGGAGGAACCTTAGCCTCCGACTTCGGCCGCCATCGCTGCTCGATTAAGAGCGGAGACCTGCGTTCAATCGCGAACGAACTCAGGAATCGAGTAAATAGAAGGTGGAAATTGTTCACTTTTTCTTTGCTTGTTCGAGTGTTATATTAGAGAAGATAAGAAGCTTAGTGGCTATACAAGCAGAGATCTATGAGGAGGGTGATCAATAATATTAACCAAGCTTGCTCTATCGACTTTCTACGTCAGAAATAGAGAAGTTTCTGCAAAATTCAGCACGACCACATGCAAGCAATAATACCATAAATCCATGAATGCAGATGCGCTGATGCTTACTCCGTTTTGGGCAGAGCTTTTACCAACTCCGAAGGCACCTTGAGCAGGCCACGGTTCTGCCACAGCTCCATAGTTGCTGCTGGATTCTCCTATATCCAATCCCCGAACTCATCCTTCAATTCCTCTAGAGTCATCTGCGATGAATGGGGTAAGCCGAGTCCCTTGAGTTGGAGCTGCAGATGCTTCACATATTCAACGCTCTTGCTGATGACCTCCCATTGATTCTTGGCTGACTGAAGAAGCAGTTTCTCCAAATCTTGAATGGCATTGGTGACCACAATTCTCCTTTGATAATCACGTGCATTGAGCTCCTCCTTTGGCAACCTCCTACATTGTTTGGAGTGAAAAGAAGATGCTGGTTTACTTGGTTCCAGGGATTGAATTACAAAATCATTTCCATTTACTTGGTGAGTTATATATATATATATATATATATAATTAATTAAGAGGCGTAGCGGCTTCGACGCCATACCTTGGAGAAATACAACGCGGAACCAGCCCGGACACAACCATGACAAATCGACCTAGACGACCCTTCTGGAGTCAAGATCATGTTCCAGTCCTTCATTTACAGGAACTTCACATACGAAAGTTCACGACCTTTTGTGACAACAAAGGATCCGTGCCCTCAGGTTATGCGATACCTAGATAACCTAGCAGGAGTTCCACGTCTTCAATGCTCAAGGAAGCACCCTTAACCAACACTTTTCGACTCTCATGTCAATTTCTTTCTTTTTATTTTTTGGATCTCGTTTGGAGCATATATACTCTCCACCCATTCTTGTTGACAAATTAACTAGAGTTACTACTATTACATGACGCTGTTTGAAGAACTAATCCAGATCTTTCCCTGTTTCGGTATCTAGACTCTGAAACTGGCTAAGTTTTTCCCTACCTAGTACTCAGTTGCTAATACTTATATTTTTGAAGATTGACTTCCGTACTCATGGCTACGTTGTTCTTTGATAACGTCTTAAGGGCAATCCATGCTAATGCTCATATGATTTCCCAGCATTACAAATGGAATACTTACACATCGACTACGCAAGAAAGGCTCGTGCCAGCACCAGACACCGGTTATCCACAAAACTTCAAAGTTCACAAGAAAGTGGTACACTATTCACCCAACTCTGCATTCTAGATAATAGTTCTAGCATTTAGCATTAGTTGAAACACTATTGTTCTTTCCTTCCTTTGCAATTCTTTCAGCATATTATATATATCTTTAGTATGACTACACTTAAAGATTGTTTGCAAACTTAGCATGGACAGTGTCGTGCAAAGACCAGCACGGCACAAAGTCTTCCCCCCCTAGGATACCTACCTAGTAGCCCTGATCAGGCTAACAACGGGTTACAACACCACTACACACACATAAACGCATGTTCCCGCAAATCTCGCGGAAGATATCCCACAAATCTCGCGAGAAAGGATATTTTAGGCCCATAAGTGACCTAGGCATTTATCGCCAGAAATCCCACAAAAATCATGGACGTAATGATTAGGCCCATAAGAGACCTAGGCAAGTATCGTAGTATTGCAAAACTCGCACGAACATTTGGATCCATAAATAAGGCACGATTCGCTTGACACATATGCTAGCATCCGACGGATTAATCCACACATACTACCTGGTTGAACAACCTAGATACGCCATCAAAATTTGAGATCTCGAGCTAACGTTAGCACATCGTACAAACATGCTTGTTTAGTGATATCACGACAACGACCGCTGAGACACACCGAATACCTTTAAGGACTCTACCACAAACGCATGCACCGCTCGAGCAAATACACACGTAAAAACATCCACAATCACGTAAGTCGGGTACGAAGACTCCCTACCGGGCAGTCCCCCTGGAACGGTTACCAACACATATTACCAGACAGTTCCCTCTGGTATGATCACAAAAATGTACCCTATCAGGCAATTCCCCCTGGTATGGTTGCAAGAACATCTTACCAGGCAGTTCCCCTGGTACGATTTACGTACTAACAAAGTTCTAGAGCATACTCAAAATCGAGTAACCACTATTGCAGGACGCCGCATCACACTTACGTCCGGGGTACAGTCCTGGAACAAGCTTATAAAAACACCTTCGAAACATGCATCGACCCACACCCTACAGTCAAAGAACGAGTGTATTGTTCAACAAAAGACTAAAGCAAAGCAATCATTTCTAGATATAGACTCTAGAAGTACACCTCCCTGCTTCGGAATAGGAGCCATTAGACATGGCCTACCTATATTATTGAAAGGTGATCATAATACTGATTAACCTTATTATTACTAAGACAACGATCCACTCCATGCAACTAGAGAACGGTACAATAGAACAAGACCGAACGGTCGCTTCTGGATCTCATAGCAAGAACACGAACCCAGACAGGGGTATGCAAAATTCTTACAAAATGAAGACGTCATGACACTAGCAGAAGTTCTTGGCTTAGAGGATGCAATACACAATGGGGTCGATTCAAGACCAACGTTCTATAAGAAGGAAGCAATAACAACACAGGGGTACTTGAAGAATCCAGTGATCTACGACTGCTCGTGAACATTTCTGGATCAGCAAACTAGAATTCAGCGAAGCACGCCCATCATGATCACAATCTGGCCGATCATCTTTGACCTAAGACAGGGGTTTGAGTACTTTCTAGAAGGTCTCAAACGACACTATAATCACTATTTTGTCTGGGGTACGTTTGCAAGAGACAAGTCTAGCGAAAGAGCCTAGTACTGGGGTACTGGGGTACGTGGAGATACATAGCAACGTTGTTCCAATATATGGTTACGTCCTAATAACCATGCTTCCCAGCAGCAAAATCTCAAGAAATATTCAAGGCGAGGCTTCATCAAATACTAAGCAACCACGACGGCCACCACATTTACCAAACACTAGGTCACCTTTACAACTTCACTTCCCGAGCGCAGTGCAACTCATCGAGTACTCGCTAGCTGACGTAGAGAATCTCCGATGCATACATGCGAAACCAACCGGTTTTGCTACCTTAGAAGTCACCTCGGGATGCAGTTTTCAAGACATAAGCTTTCAGGCTGAGACATATTCTTCAGTTTCTTAAACATCTACCAAGAGTGTTCAAACTCTAGAATCCTCTTTGACGATGGTTCTGGACAAGTCAGCAAGGTTTTAAGACAGCAGAGACTTCGACGACATATTACGAATCGGCTTCCAACTCCATAGTGGATCTGGACTTGCAACCCGATCTGGGGGTATTGTTGGACCCAAGGCTTGAGGCCCGTAGTCCTCACTGAACCCGTACACGTAACCAAATAAGCCCACCAGATTCGAAGTTATTACTCAAGATAAAAACTGCCATATCGAGGTTGTTACACGAGAAAATCAGCCATATTGAAGAAAATCTTATCATATCAAGAAGAATATCCTATCTATTGTTGGGCCCTATTACCCAAAAGCCCACAAAGTATACCAGAGCGGCCTGCAGGAAGCCCAACGGCGATGTTCTAGAACATGATCCGAGTAACAAGTCATAATTTCGATATATTTGACCATCCAAATATAAGATAGACTTAAATTATATCTTATAGGGTTTATCTCTATTCGATGTAACAAGGATTATATCATATCTAGGGAAATTCTATCTAGTAGATGCCTATCTATCTAGTTATCCATATATCTTGTAAACACTCTATCTTTTAGACATCCCTATATACACAAGGGGAGGGTCATGCATTGTAGACATGGACACATACACATTCATACATCAATACAATCGCACACACACAAACTCTAAATACAATTTTTGCATTCTTTCTTTTGATTCTCGAGTTCGTATAGCTTAATTCACGCCCGATCTAGGCTAAGGGGTCACCAATCTTACTTGGTTGATTTCTAGCTCTAACAGGCGTAGTACAAGTTATGCGCAGGAAATTTGAGAGCTTGAAGAAGAAACCTAAAAATTTGATGGGCATGGGCTCCCGGTGTAGACATGGGCTTCTAATTATTGAATTGAGGGATTGGGGTGGGGAGGGTGTTTGGGGGGTGATTTTGGAGGGGTGGGGCGAGCGGAAAAATTAATTAGCTAAGTAGGCGAAATTCAAAAAAACGGTTTTGCTTTTATTTTTTTCGGTCCCCCCACTCTCTCTCCGCTTCTTCCCTCTCTTCCCGAAAATCTCGAGCTGTGTCATCGCCATCTTCCCACCCACCCCCCCTCTTGCTTCGATTTTGCGTTGTTTTGCTTGCTCTACAACCGTCGCCAAGCCTGCATTACCGATTCCGTCTTGATTTGGTAAGTATTCTCGTTTCCGTCAGAATGCTAGGGCTGTAACTGTGTTTCAATGGCGGTTTTTGCATAGTGAGCTTGAAAAATCATGCCTTTCTGTGTATGTGAGGGTTAGGTTTAATAGCGGTTTTGATTTTGTTCGGAATTCTGCGCATTTGGTAATGTGGTCATCATGTTGTCGTAGGTTAGGGCTGATGACAAGTCGCGTTTAGTCCAGGATGGGGTCATGAGTTTGGGTGGGGTGATGACAAGTTCATTGATGTGTAATGGTTTGATTTTGTTCGGAATTCTGCGCATTTGGTAATGTGGTCATCATGTTGTTGTGGTCATGGTAGTAGGAAACTGATGACAAGTATTATAGATGAAAGGATTAGGTATCGGTGTAGTCGAGGTGATGACAAGTTCATTTTGACAAGTGGGGGTTGTAATGTTATGACAAGTGGGGTTATGCCCTGGTTCATGTGTTGTGGTCATGGTAATAGGAAACTGATGACAAGTATTTTGGATGACAGGTTTTTAGGATGTCTGGATCTCAGCTCATGCTCCCTGCTCCAGAGGTTTCTTGCAGCTCTCAATTACGTCCTTCACTTGAGGTATAGTATGTGTATCGTGTGATGACATGTTGGAACTAATACCTGATGACAACTTATTGATTGATTTGAATAAAATGCATGTCATGTAGGACTTGAGGTATTATTTCCGCCCCCAATCTCGATTCAAGGGGAGGTACAATATATATTCCAGAATGGATATAGTGTCAACCATAAAGAGGCATGTTAGTGATCAGGAGTGGCTGAGCCTTTGTGATGGATTCTTTGGCTCAGTTTTCTAGATTGGTGAGGGTCTCAGATTCATGGGTGTATTGGTCAATATGGTGATGATGCATGAAGTGAAGACTTGCAAGGAATTGGAGTTGTGGTTCAAAGTGTGTGAAAATGTGGTGAGGTTTTCCATTCATGAGTTTGCTGCAGTCACAGGCCTCAATTGCTCTCAAGAGATGCCAGATGTTCCAAAGGTTGACATGCGGAAAGTTTTAGGAGTGAAGAAATGCACAGTCTCTGACCTTGAGGTGATGTTCTCAAAGGAGAAGAATTCAAGGAAGAGGTTGATGATGGCTCACCTGTTGGTTTGAGAGGGAATTTTGTTGCCACACAGGAGTGAAGCCTCCATTAGAACTTCATCTGTCTCCCTTGCTTCTGACATGGAGAAGTTTAGTAAGTATACATGGGGTAGGAAGGTGTATCTGGCTACTGTTGATGGGCTGAGCAAAGTGTCTCAACACAAATATAGTGGCCAGGGGAGGCCTGGTTTCAACTTGCTGGGGTACCCCATGGCTTTTCAGGTATTGTTTTCTATTGGGTCTGTTAATACCTGATGACAAGTATATGTTTTTCATCTGATGACAACATCTCAGCATTAGCATTTGTTATTGTTGTGCTTGCAGATCTGGATACTTGAGACATTCCCCCATCTTCAAGCAGTGTGTAATGTGGGTTACAAAGTTAAAGGATGCTCAGGTCCTATATGGCATTCTATGGAACCACAGGTTCCTTTGATGCACAACAAACTTGAAGATGCTTTGTTAACTGTTAGGCAGGTATATGAGATCATTTATGAAGTAGTTAGTGTTTGAAATAAGGAAGCTCTGGATGTGATGACAAGTGTCATTTGGTGGTGTTGGTGTTGTTGCAGGTTCCTGTGTTTAGGTATGATGCTGTAAATCTGGGTGGATTTGGATTCCCAGAGGAGAAACCTGATCCTGTCATCGATCCCTTTGTCTAGTGGAGGATGTCTAATGTAGTGATCCCTCCACAAGCCCTACAAGGTGCACTCAACAATGAGAGGGGCGATAAAGTTGAGGGTGTTAAGGCAATAAGGTTGAGGATGAAGTTTGCTGTTTACAAACTTACAACATCCACATCACAGAGCGTGTCTTCTGAAGAAACAATTGATGACAAGCCGGTTCAGAAGAAGTACAAGCCAGCCAACAAAGGGAAGTCTGCTTCAAAGAAGAGGCCAGTAGAGGAGCCTGATGAGGAGGTGCATACAAGGAAGAAGAAGTCTGCTGCCCAAGACAAAAGTGTAGTGAAAGAGCCCAGCAAGATTGAGATCAAGAAGGGTGAAGTGAAGGGGAAGGCTGAGGCTGCTGCTGTTGATGATGATGACGACTTTGTCAGTTTGGCTGATATGGGCAAGAAGCTGAAGCTGCATGGGAAGAAGTTTGGTGTACCTCCTCCAAAGGCAAGAGTGACATTTGCAGCAAAGGGCACTTCTGAGATAAAGAGTGATGACAAGATTGTTGCTGATGGTGATCCAAGATTGGAGAGCAGGGGCGATGACAAGGTCAAGGATGCTGGAAGTGGTCCAAGTGAGGTGAAGGGGGATGACAGGATGGATGACAAGGTGGATGCTGTAGCCGGTGCTGGGGTAGACAAATCAGGTAAGGAAGGTGATGACAGGATGGATGTTGAAGAAGATGTGGTGATATTGGAAGGTGAGTTGGCCCCCCAAAAACAAAGGAGAAGAAAGGGTGATGACAAGTCCAGAGGTGGTAGGAAGGTGGAGCTGCCTGAGTGGGCCAATAACCTCACTGATGATATAAGAATTCAGGACCGTACGATCAAATCCATGAAGTGGAATGTTGGTGATCTGGCAAACCAGGTGTTGAGGTGCTGTGAGAGGCATAATGCTATTGAACTGAACAACCAACAAATGACTCAGAAGCAAGATGAGATTCTTATGAAGTTGGATGCCGTGATCTGTCATCTTGGCATACAAGCACAAGCACCAACACAAACCAACACCCAGAAGATCATGAAACAGAGAGAGGAAGCTGATTTTGAGTTGAAGGACATACTTGCTGACATTCAGGGTCAATGCTCTAGGCCTGAGGAGCATGCTCACCTATTTGGAGGTGCTTGTTGTGGAGCTCAACACAATGATGATGCCACTGTTGATGACAATGCTGAGGATGAGGTTGATGCAAGTGCTGATGACAAGTCCAAGGATGATGACAAGCATGATGGTGCAAGAGGAGATGACAAGCATGATGATGCAAGGGTTGATGACAAGCAAGGATGATGACAAGCATGATGGTGCAAGAGGAGATGACAGGCTGATGCAAGCATTGATAGGAAGTCCAAGGCTGAGCCTCATGGTGCAAGGGTTGATGACAACACTGAGGTTGAGCAGACTGATGCAAAAATGGATGACAAGTATCCCAACCCTGAATTACAGCCTTCTACAGCTCACTTGGGTGATGATGCTGATCCATCTGCTGCATCTGTGGGTAGAGGAAATTTTGATGAAGAGCCCAGGGATATTCCTGTGGATGTTGGGGTGTGTGGTGATGCAACAGTTGCTCTGGATAGGGTCGACTCTGGTGGAAGTGACTCTGGGGAAAGTGACTCAGATGATGTGGTGCAGCCAAATCAAGCTGGTGTAGCTCTTAGGAGGTCAACTAGGCACACCAAGCCCAGCGACTTGATAACATCTCCATACACAGCTGGGAAGGAGAAGAAGAAACTTCCAAGGAGGCCAAAGAACTGCTTCTTCACAAATGCTGAGAGAACACCTTTCTATGATTGGTACAATGATGAAAAGTATGCCCCCTAGCTCTGTGTCATCTGTTTTTGTTGTTGTCATCACATTTTATATTCATAGAAGCTGTCATCTGATTCTGCCAACTTTTGTCCACGTAGGACTACATACTGGGTTGGATGTGAAGTACCACATTTGAGGAAGGAATTCTTCAAGCTAACAATTACCAGAGGTAACTGGTTGGACGATAATGTAAGGCATCTCTGACCTGAATGTTTCTTAGCTTCTTTGTGATGACAAGTACCATGTGATGACATGTTTCATGTGTCCTGTGTGTTGTTTTTTGTGCAGCATATTGATGGGATCCTATTCCACTTCAAGAAGAAGCTGCACTCTGACCCTGAGCGCTACAAAGAAGTTGCTATCTTTGATAATCTTTGGTCTGGAAGATTTAATGAGTCCCAGTTGGATGATCTGTATTCTGGCAAGCTGGCATTTCAAGACCATTGGACAGATTATCTCGATGGGTTGGCTCCTGGGCATTTTGGGAAGCAATGTTATGATGTCAAGAGGTTTTATGCAGCATTTGGCATCCCTGGAAGGCACTGGTTTGCGCTGGAGATTGACATTACTCTGAATCAAATCAATGTTCATGATTGTCGGTTGGATTTGTACAGTGATTCTGAGATTGAAGAGTTCCTAGGGGCTATGGCAACTATGCTGCCAATGTTTTTCCACTCATGTGATAGGATGGCTAAGCTGGTAGACCTTAGTATGCCCTTCAAGATCCATCGAGTCAGAGATGCGCCTCAAGACCCTGCTAGGTAAGTTGCTATAGTATGCTTTTACTTAGTTGATGACATGTTCATATGTGGTTTCATGGTGGAGGACTAACCCTTTGCATAATGCTTCCAAATGTGTAGTGGTAACTGTGGGTTAATGACTGTCAAAACCATTGAGTCTCTGGCGTTTGGTACCTCATTCAAGGTCAATGAAGACAACATCAATGCCTACAGGGAGAAGATTGCAATTGAGTTGTGGAACCGCGAGTGGGTATTTGACGAGGAGTAGGATGTGATGACATGTATGTAGACTCAGTTTAGATGTGATGACATGTAGTTGTGATTTCACTTGATGATGACATGTTTTTCATTAGATTTGAGGAATGAACTATGTTCTAGGAAGTAGGTTCTGGTGGTAGTTGGATGATCATGGATTTGTGCAAGGAATCTTTAGGAAGCATCAATTGATGACAGGTTTTGCATTGTACATGACATGTATGCTAATGTGATGACAAGGTCAATTTGTTATTTGTTAGAATTGTCAGATGCATTGGATTTCTAAATGCGTTAGGATTTGTTATGTGAATTCCCACAACAACACACTGATTCGTAAATGCATTGTGTTTTTAATGCATTCATCCCTTGTCACCAGGTGCACTTGAACAAATGATGCATAAGACTAGTGGAATAAACAACAGATGACAAGAAAATAGTAGGGTGTAATATTCGAGTTAACAAGTTCAAATCACAAATACATAGACATGACACAAGATGGCAACAACCAAACAACAACAAACTCAAAATACAAAAAAACAACAAAACAGGTGATGACAAGTTCATTGTGCTAGATTGGCTGGCAGTGTTTCTGGAGGCCAGTCCTCAGCTATTCTCCCTGGGGGATGATGTAAAGCAACAATGACGCAGTCATCAGAAAGTCCAAGCTGCAAACATGGCAACAATAGTTTGGATTAATATACCAATTGTTAAAGGTGATGACAGGGTAAACTTGAGCACATGATAAGTATATCTCCCACCTCTTCACAGGTTAGAGTTCTGTTTGGGTCTCGGGCACGTCGATTGTTGAAGTAAAATGCAACCCAGCTTCCCGGCGTGACACTTTCCACACAATAAAAATTATAGATGTTAACCACCTTGACGTTGGGGGTCACTGTGATGAATGTTGGTGACAAGGTGTGCTACATGGAAAGGAAACAGATGACAAGAAACTATGTATGAGCAATTATCTCGGAAGTGATATAAAACAAAACAGGTGGATGTAAGATCTTTGTTCTCACCCCATTGATGATGGTTACTCTCCACCTTTCTCGCGGCGCATACACCCTTCTTCTGGCTGTTACAGGCCTTCGTTGCCCACTCATTGTGCAAGGTGATGACAACGTTGTCTTCTCTTGAACTTCCAAGGAATGGATGACAAGTTATATGAAGATGTTTCATGCGTACATGGCGCCCCTATTTATAGCTCCTCACCTCTAATCAACGTTAGGTACATTCAATTCATGGTTGGGAATGCATTTAGACTTTTTTAGTATATGCATTGGATAAACTCAACCAACGGTCATCTATTTTTAAAGGGAGCACGCATTTCATGACCTCAGCAGTAAAGAGTACAACAGATGACAAGACAAGGTCTTGTCCAGTTTTTTAAGCATGCACACACAAAATCATTCACACTTTTCAAAGAATAAATTGGTCATTGGAACGCACACTAAACTAGATGACAGGAGAAATGGATGACAACACTGAACAACATAGTTCATTTCTTGATAGATATTACAATGCCTTGGGAACATAGATGACACCCTACACCCCAACAACTGGGTGACAACTCACAAATCAACAACTAGATCACAACTTACACAACAACAACTGGATGACAAGCACATTAAGCAACAACAAGGACAACTGGATCACAAGTTCAACAACAACAATTGAACATAAACAACTTAAACAGCAACAAGAACAACAACAAGGACAACTAGATGACAAGTTCAACAACAATCGACATTTCATGGTGGAGACCCTGGCGGAGTTATTGGTGGCGTTGGTGGAGCACCTTCTGGACGAGGAATACCAACTGCTCTTTGTTCTGCCATTAACCGTCTGTAACCTTGAATCGTCCTACGAACCCATGTTCGATACCTAGGTTCTCCTACTCCTGGCCTGAAGATAGCATGTATAACGGAGTTGTTTCTTAGACCAATCTGCACGACAACAACAGATGCACAGTTTAGCACAATATAGTTCAAAGGTAACAAGCTACGTATACTACTTCTGATGACGAGTTCATGTATGACCTCTCGAGCTGTTAGAGTTCATGTAAGCAGAACACAATGTGTCATCCAATAACCTCGAGTTTTCACAAGGTCTCGAGTGTTTTTACCTTGACAGAGCGCTGGATTTCGGACTCAAGACGCGGACTCACGACATGCAACTCCGTAGGCCCCAAGAAGCTGTCATCGTCTTTCCAAGCTTCAATCGATTGTTCCTCACGGCGTCATCACTCCATCGTTTCAATCGCCTGCCCGAATCGCGTGTTTTGTGCGCCGAATCTCGCGATTTTCGCTGGCCGCAATGGATGACGATGGGGTTGCGGGAAGCTAGCTAGGGTTTGGGGGAGGGAGCTCATTAAATGTGACGGTGGCATGGGCGTTATTTTCCGCCTCTCTATGGGGGCATTTTCGGCAAATCGCCTATAGGAGCTCATTAAATCTCCGCGCGTCCTATTTGCTCCAATTTTGGCTGCCCGCCACCCACACACCCATTTTCGTCTATTGAATTTGATGGGTTTCTAATTAGTCAATTTGATGGACTTTCATTTAACAAAAAGTAAATTTAACAATCAATTTGGGGACTAAAATTTGAGAAAAAGAATACAAATAAAAATCAAATTTTAGGACAATTAGGTAAAGATTAAATAGAGATTAATGAGTAGAAAAAAATAGGTAAGATTTATTAAATCATTTTTTTGGAATTTTAGTCCGGGTAAAGTTACTTTATTCGGTAAATAGACCATTGAAAATTTATAATTTTTTTTGTTTGATTAATTTATAACTCTATCTAGAATTATTCTACCATAATAAAACCCATTTCCTGAGACCCAATTTGATGAGCCTTCCAGCGTAAGTACGAGCTTGTGTACAATTTACTCGGGTAAGGTGAAGATTAAATACAACACTATCTTTTCTAGATCATCACGCGAGGTTTCAGGATAAGCGTCGTCTTTGGGTAGGACTTGTCGATCGTGGTTAGTGCGTGAAGGTAGGCTGTGGTGATCTGCACGTTAGTTGAGAGGGTGATTTTATTTGGAGGTATAGTATTGGGAGGGGGTAAATTAAAGAGTAGTGCTTATACTAAGTTAAAGAATTCATACCGTACCTTACGTGGTGATAATTAGTATATATGTGATAGTGTCGACATATCAGTTTTGCATGTGAGGATCATGGAATAAGCAGCGGCGGATCCAGGGGGCGGAGGGGGCTGGCCGCCTCCCGTGTCGCTGGAATAGTATGTAGTAGCAGTGAGGACTGGGAGTGGGACGGGGCGGGACGGGGCGGGAGGACGGGGCAGTAGGCGCAGTACAAGTTATGCGCAGGAAAGTTGAGAGGTTGAAGAAGAAACCTAAAAATTTGATGGGCATGGGCTCCCGGTGTAGACATGGGCTTCTAATTATTTAATTTGATGGGCTTCTAATTAGTCAATTTGATGGACTTTCATTTAACAAAAAGTAAATTTAACAATCAGTTTGGGGACTAAAATTTGAGAAAAAGATTACAAATAAAAATCAAATTTTAGGACAATTAGGTAAAGATTAAGTAGAGATTAATGAGTAGAAAGAAAAATAGGTAAGATTTATTAAATCATTTTTTTAGAATTTTAGTCCGGGTAAAGTTACTTTATTCGGTAAATAGACCATTGAAAATTTATAATTTTTTTTGTTTGATTAATTTATGACTCTATCTAGAATTATTCTACCATAATAAAACTCATTTCCTGACACCCAATTTGATGAAAGTAAGAACCTTCCAGCGTAAGTACGAGCTTGTGTACAATTTACTCGGGTAAGGTGACTAGGCGAAAGTCCGCCCCCCCCTCCCCCCCTCACCCATCGAGTGGATCTGGATCCGCCACTGGGAATAAGGGTCTTGCATCTCTGCCATATTAACTAGGCGTAATTAGGTATTCTTTTTTAAAATAGGAGAGTTATTTTGAATCTAATTAAGACATTGATGGTCGTAGATAGTACTAATAGTTACAATGTATTATGCTTGTGTTATAATTAGGTAGTCGGAGTTAGTAAGCAGGTTGTCTAGGAAAGTGGCAAGAATGGTTAATTAATGGTCGTTATTGGAGTCTTCGGGTAATTGGGTTTTCTGTCCAATTATGTTTTGTACTCCCTCCGTTTCAAATTACATGACCATATACTCACTTTTTCTTGTTTCATAATACTTGACCATTTCATATTTTTCCATATCTCTTTCCATTTATACCCCTAATAATTATCTTTATCATAATCATTACACTTTTTCATATTTCTTTAAACAAATAATTAACTCTACAGTTGATAGGGGGAATATAGGAATACCATTTTTTTCTTAATCTATGTGCAATGTCCAAATGGTCATGTATTTTGAAACGGAGGGAGTATTTGTTAAATTATAGGCTTCGATCTATTAATTCTCGTTATTCAATCCTATTCAGGGAATCTGTTTTCTTGAAAGCTAGTTAATTAGCGTCACAAAAAGCTTGCATCAGTTCTCGGCGATTGGAGGAAATGTCCCCGGTATGCAATGATGGTGAAGGGTTGCATCATCGGTTAGGAGTGCAATGAGAGTGGAGGGTTGCGACTCCGGCTCACTAGGACACCGAGTGTAGATATGTGTTCGTGCGAGTATGGGTGTGGAAGTGAAGAGGTGTATATCGTTGTGTGGAGATGGTCGTGTGTGAGAGCAGGATGATGTGTGTGTATGTGAATGTGTGGATTTATGGATTTGTGAATATGTGTGTAAGAGGACTTGTGATTGTGATATACACCAATGAAGTGAATGTTTGTGACTAACTGGACCTAGGATTGGACTTAGAGTTATGTGTGTGATTGTGGACTCTTGTGTACTAACCTTAGAAAAACTGTTTTGAAACGTTCTATGGTTGTCATGCTTAGTCTAGCTTGATAGAGTAGCAGTTGACCCCTCAAGGAACTATTTTTCACTCCAGGTATTCAGGAACTCGTGTAGGGACTTGGCGGATTGGTGGTGCGAAGTGGCGATGCGTGTCATAGAATGGTTTGGGTTTTGGGAAGGGTTGTTGTTGTTTTAATTCATGTTAATGTTTAAATTATCATGTATATTCTCATATCGTAAGATGTTAGTTGATGTGGTTGGGGTTTGGGGAAGTTCGTACTGGTCAGACTTGTATTGGGTTGGGATCATGAATTGTCTTGTAAAAGTTTTATTTCGTAATTAATACAAGTTGGATGTTTTCCGATGTTTTCTCGTTGTGCCCGTGTGATCGGTTCGTAATGCGAGGGTCAAAATTCAATTTATAACCAAACCAAGCTGTAGCACAAGGTAGGGTGTTGAACATTCGGGAGTTCGGTCGTTGAGTGCACCTAAAAGATTTGAAAAAGGGAAAGAAAAGCTAAAACAAAGGAAAATCAAGAGAAACCACTCGGGACCGACATTGGTCACTTCGGACCCGAGATGGATCGACGTTGGAAAAGGCCGGGACCGACACTATCTAAGTCGGGCCCGATGTACTGGGAATGTCGAGCTTTGCAAAATGGAGAGATAGATCTTGAGTTTTTGGGTTCCTCCTCTAATAGATATGGGTTATTCCACGGTCCACCCCAATTAAGCCAATAAGCGTTGATCCTCGTAGGATCGAGGTTGTTCGCCTCGGTCCCGCCCCTTCTACACATCGACCATAGGGAATTTGACCTCCCTTTCGATGCAAGGTCAAGTGATGGGCAATTGATCGCTTCCGTTTACTCTTGCCAATCACAAGCCCTTGATCTCTTGCTTCCACAAGGAATTGTAGCTCTATGTAGAGTGGGTTCCTAGATCAAGCACTCAATGCTATGGAATTGGGGGTTCAAACCCAAACCTAGCTAGAGGTTTCCCCCATAGCCCAAGATCAATGGAATCTACTTCATATGGAAAGAGTAAAAAGCAATCAAATCACAAAGCAAACAAGTTTCAATCATCAAACTCAAAGCAAACCCAAATTTCATTCAAAGCAAAGGGAATTCACAAGTTCCAATCCAAATCCACAAAGTGCAAAGCAAATCAAAGACAAACTCACAATTTCTTCCTAGATCTATCCTTCTCCTACACCAATTTCTCTTCCTTCTCCTCTCTTCTCCTTCTCCTTGCTCTCCAAGTCTTCTTTGAGCCTTTGAGAGGTGATTAGTGGGGTGTGTCTTCCTAATTATTCCTCATGGATTTCTTTCCTCTCCAAGGAAAGGAATTCACCCAAATCCTCCTCTAGATCTTGGGTTTCTTCCCTCCCTTGGAGAAGAGTTCACCCTCTTCTTCCTCCTACTCTCTCAAATCTCCAAAAGTGTCTAGGTCCCCTCTAATGAGAGATTACAAGGGCTTAAATAGAGATTTTCCATCTTATTACAAAGACTAGATTACCCCTCTAAACTCTTTGATCCTCAAGGAAAGTCCTTGACCTCCAAGGCTTCTAGAACTCCTTGATCTCCAAGGAAGCAAATATAATTATGGGAATTAACAAGAAAATCCCAAAAAGAAAGGAATCCGGAGCCGCGACCAACATGGATCGATACGGAGAGAACCTCGGGCCCGACTTGTTTCTACCTCGGACCACCACCTCGGGCCACCATGGAACTCGGGCCCGACTTGCCCAGACCTCGGGCCTAAGGCAAAAATCAGCTTTCTTCGCACCGTTCTCTCTCGTTTTAGCTCGGATTGACTCGATTCTTTACCCCTTCACTTGGTCTTCACTTGAGGCTTCTTTCCATGCATTGTTAGCTCCATTTTGGCCCCTTTTTTATCCTTGAATTCCTCCATAATGCCATGATGCTCCAATCTCCATGATTCTTGCCAAAAACACCTACAAAATACACAAAAATCGCATAGTCTCTGAATCTCATAGAATATCGAAATCCAAGCTAAAAAGGGACAAAACACACAAGAAAAGGAACAAAAGACACATATTTATATAGGAAAATCACCTATAAAACACCACCAATTTGAGAGACATCAGAATACCCCATACTTAAACTTGCTTATCCTCAAGCAATCACAATGTAAGCAAGACCGAAACATAATCTTCAAGTAAAGACTCATATGAAAATCAATCAATTACAAGTGATATTCAAGCAAGATTACATCATCACACATGATCAAGTGTCCTAAGGAATAAGGTCTATGCAACTAAGCCTCACTTTAGGGATATGAAAATGTGTATCACTCATCATGTGTATGTATAGCAATTAACACTCAAGCTCAAATATCATGCAAATTAAGACTTTACTATTGAAGCTAATATCACCAAATCCTCCACCTAGAGATGTGATGGGTTCCGGATTGGAGGGTCTCAAAATTTAAATTTATAAGCCGAACCCCGATGTAGCATAAGGGTAGGGTGTCGAACACACGGGAGTTCGTGCGTTGAGTGTACCAAAAAGACTAAAAAGGGGAAAAGAAAGGCAAAAACAAGGAAAATCAAAGGGAACTCGTTGGGACCGACTTTGGTCACCTCGGTCCGAGGAGACTCGATGAGAGTTTAGGACGGGACCGACACAGGGGAAGTCGGGCCCGACGTTCTGGGTAACTCGTACTTGTCAAATAGTAGATCGGTCTTGGGTTTTTGGGTTCCGTCCCTAATTAGACTTGGGTAATTCCACCCCAATTCAGCCAATAAGTGTTGATCCTTATGAGATCGAGGTTGTTTGCCTTCGATCCCTCCACTCTACACATCGACCATAGGGGGTTTTTGATAGAGCATATAGGTTGTAGTGTTTAGGACATATTTTGATTAGTTTTTCATGCATTTTTAGGTAGATTTTCCCTTATTTTGTAGTGTAGCTCTATTGTTGGGAGATTCGGAATCTACGCTCGTTTGTTTGATTTTTGCAGATATGATTGATCGAGTGCCGGATCCATGGTGATGGTGGACTTGGAAGTGAGCTTGAAGGTGCCGAAGAGGTGTGCAAGGATAGGAGGCTAAAGAAGAAGTCAAGTGCTCGGAGCTTTGAAGGACTCGTTGGTACAGGCTTGAAAACGCGGGCAGGACGTCGGAAGCGCGGCCGCGCTTCAGGGGATTAGACCGCGTTTCTGCTCCAGGGGCTCTGGCGTGAAAACTCGGGCAATCAGGTGAAAGCGCGCCCGAGTTTTCAGGGTCGTGACCGCGCTTTCACCCGTGTCCACGAAAAGTGCTATTTTTGTATGGGTTTTGGGCTTTGGGTTGAAACTTGTTTTTGGATATTATTTTTAGAAACCTCTTAGATATATTTTTAGATATTAGTTTCTAGGTTTTATATTCTCATAACTCTTGACTTTGAGGATTGTGGTTGAAGCTTGAGAAGAACAAGAATCCTTTGGAAGAATTGTAAGCTTTTCAATGTCTTTGAACAACTAAACCTCTTTTGCTTAACTAATTAATTGAAGTTGTGAATTAAGAATTATTGTGAGATTTGATTGTTCTTAATTTCCCTTGACTAGATTGTTTTCTCTATGCTTGATTGAATAAGTTTGATTTAGGGTTTTGTTAGACTGGCCATCTAATTGAATCTCTAGGTTGAATTACATCTAGATCTTCCTAATTACCGGTCGGTGTTAATTAGATCATAAGTAGAACCTTTAATCAATCTAGGACTGGTAGGACTAATTGGTTAGAGAAGAGAATTCAATCACATGTTATTTGGATGTCTGGTTGCTCTGAATGCATGTTTCTATTGATGCTTGGATCTTAATGCTGTTGTCAAGTTGAATCTAGGAGGTCTCTTAGGTTGTTTGATAATTAGGGTTGTTAGTACCGGTCGGGCTAATAACTAGAATTGAAGTAGGATTAATAATTCCATGAAGTTGGGTTATTAGCATTCCGCAATAGATTAGTCAAGGTAAAAAGAGAATTTTGATAATCAATGATCAATAATCGAATTCACAATGGATGTTAACTGGTTAAGCATACTTCTCTCATATTTGATAAAACATCTTTAGTTTTGCATGTTCAATTTAGTAGCTAAGTAGAATAACACTCAAAAAAACCCCCGTTTACATTCATCTGAGTATTCAAATTCAATACACAAAAACACAAGTCTCTGTGGGATCGACCCTTACTTCCCTACTACGTTAGTTGGGTTGTTAGGTTACTTTGATAGGTATTAAAGGCGACTAAAATACCTTTATCAAATTGGCGCCGTTGCCGGGGACTTCGTCGTCTTTGTGTATTTAATTTGTTTACTTTGTCTGGTATGAACCTGTCATATGGTTCATACCCGTGCTACTAACTCTTCACCTCTGTTGTTTGACGCAGATATTGACAGGACTTTATTCAGGTTGAGGAAGGAGATTCGCAATTCCTTTCACGAGCTGCCTTTTGCTTCTGAATCTGAGTCTGACGAGATGGGTGACGGAAATCTGGATGCTGTAGCACAGACTTTGAGGCAGCTGACTGCACCGGATCTGACCCAACAACCGTTGGCGGTGCAATTCCCTGAGCTGGCCGATGGAGTCAATTTTGAGCTGAAGTCGGGGTTGATCCACCTTCTTCCCAAATTTCATGGGTTGAGTGGAGAAGACCCTAATAAGCACCTAAGTGAGTTTCATGCAGTCTGCTCAAGCATGAAACCTAGAGAGGTTACTGAGGATCAGATCAAGCTGAGGGCTTTTCCTTTCTCGCTCAAGGATTCAGCCAATGACTGGTTCTACTATCTGGCACCTGGGAGTATTGACACCTGGCACAACATGAAGAAAGCATTCTTGGAGAAATACTTCCCAACTAAAAGGTCTAACAGCATCAAGAAGAGCATCAGTAATATTGAGCAGGCACCTGATGAGACCTTGTACGAGTATTATGAGCGGTTCAAAAGGTTGATTGCTAGCTGTCCTTATCATGGTTATTCTGACGAGGATCTCATCTTGTATCTCTTTGGAGGTCTTCTGGATGATGAGAGGAGAATGGTTAATGCTGCTTGTGGGGGTTACATTCTTAATAAGACCCCTGCAGGAGCATTCCAACTATTTGATGAGCTATCTGAAGGTTCACGGCAATTCAACAAGTCTACCAGATCAGTGAATTCTGCAGTTACTCAGTCATCATTGCATGAGGAAGTTTCAGAGCTGAAAAATATGGTGAAGCAGCTCACAATGTCTGGTGGGAAACAGCAGGTTAAGGCATGTGGAATCTGCTTAGATGTTATGCACCCAACAGATGCTTGCCCTACACTCCAGGAGCCGCAAGCTGAAGTTAATGCAATGGGTGGATATGGTCCACAAAAGCAGAGATATGATCCCTTCTCTAATACTTACAATCTTGGATGGAGGGATCATCCTAGCCTTCGGTATGGAAATTCCAATCAGCAGCAGCAGTACAATCAACACGGTGGTCAACCTGCTTACAGGCCTCCTTTCAATCCGAAACCTCAAGCACCTGCTTCAAACTCGATGTCAACTGAGGACATGATTCGGGCTCTTGCTCAAAGTGTGACTACGATACAAGGGTCCATGACCCAATTTCAGCAGGAGACCAAGTCAAGTGTCCAAAATTTGGAGAAGCAGGTGAGCCAAATTGCTAATGCTGTAAGCAAGTTGGAGGCCAAGGATTCTGGTAAACTGCCATCTCAGACCGAGCTCAACCCGAGGCAAAATGTGAATGCCATAACTTTACGATGTGGTAAAGTGCTTGAAAATGCCCCGGGAAAAGCTCCTCATGCTGCACAAGAAGAGAAGCCCTTGGAAGAAGAGGACGCAGGAGAGAAATCCAATTCGGATGTACAGCTACGAAAACTCGGGCAGGACACCCAAAACGTGCCCGCGTTTTCCGGCACCAGCCCACGCTACGCCTCCAGGGACTCAGCTCCAGAAACGCGGGCAGGTACGCCCCGAAGCGCGCCCGCGTTTTCAGGTGATAGCCCGCGCTTCTCCGCCCGAGCTTCAGGTTCAGAAACGCGGCCAATGCTAGGCGAAAACTTGCCCGAGTTATCGAGCCAACCCGCGTTTCCGATCGCAGAGGCGACTTCTCCCGAGTCTTCACCGACACCTCATATTTCACTTCCACCTTTTCCAGAGGCTCTCAAACGGACCCGAAAGCTTGAGAATGATAAGGAGCTCTTCGAGACATTTAGCAAGTGCGAGGTCAACATCCCGTTACTCAAACTCGACAAAAGTATTCCTCGCTATGCTAAGTTCTTGAAGGAGCTCTGCACAATCAAGAGAACTCAAAAGCTAAAGGGACAACAGAAGGTCAAAGTGAGTGAACACATCTCAGTTGTGTTTCAAAGGCGTATGCCCAAGAAATGCGGAGATCCGGGTATGTTCACTATCCCATGTGTGATTGGTGAAACAAAAATTGATAAGGCCATGCTAGATTTGGGTGCTTCCATCAATGTTATCCCTTATTCTCTGTACAAATCTCTTGAGCTTGGACCTTTGCATGATACTAGAGTTGTGATCCAATTAGCTGATAGATCTAATGTGTATCCTAAGGGTATAGTTGAAGATGTGCTTGTTATGGTTGATAAATTGATTTTCCCTGCTGATTTCTATGTGCTAGATATGGAACATGATAAGCATGCCTCACCTATTCTTTTGGGTAGACCTTTCTTGAAGACAGCTAATACTAGGATTGATGTTTGTAGTGGATCTCTCACCATGGAATTTGATGGGGAAAGGGTAGAGTACAATATCTATGATGCTATGAAATACCCTGCTGATGTGAACTCTTTGTGTGCAATTGATGTGATTGAACCTCTTGTTCAAGAAAATTTTAATGTGAATGGCATACACGAGTTGCAATCTGCTCTTGAAAATTCTTTCGTGAATAACATGCTGGATGTTGAGCTTAATGCTAACCTGCAGGAAATTGTGGCTGAGTTGAACACTCACTATGAGCGTCCACTCTTACCATCGGGCTCCAAGCCCATGCTACTAACCTTGCCAAGCGAGCAGCTTGTTCCTTCTATTGTGCAGGCCCCAGTGATAGAGTTGAAGCAACTTCCGGATCATCTTAAATATGCCTTCCTAGGTGATGGAGAGACCTTACCGGTGATCATTTCTAACAAACTCACGAAAGATCAAGAACACCGGTTGATTGAGGTTTTGAGGGAGCATAAAACCGCCATAGGATGGACTATTGCAGACATAAAAGGAATTAGCCCCTCCACATGTATGCATAGAATCTTATTGGAGGAAGAAGCAAAGCCCTCAAGACAACCTCAAAGGAGGTTGAATCCGCTAATGATGGAGGTGGTGAAGAAGGAGGTTCTCAAACTTCTTCAAGCAGGCATGATATATCCCATCTCTGATAGCCAATGGGTGAGCCCTACTCAAGTTGTTCCCAAGAAGGGCGGTATTACAGTCAAGGAGAACGAGCAAGGTGAATTGATTCCCACCAGGATCCAAACCGGGTGGCGTGTGTGCATCGATTACCGCAAGCTCAATGCGGTTACTCGGAAGGATCACTTCCCATTGCCCTTCATTGATCAAATGCTTGAGCGACTTGCTGGTCGCCCTTTCTATTGCTTTTTGGATGGATATTCCGGATATTTCCAAATAGCCATTGCACCCGAAGATCAAGAAAAGACGACGTTCACTTGTCCGTTTGGTACTTTCGCCTACCGAAGGATGCCATTTGGGTTGTGCAACGCGCCTGCCACTTTTCAAAGGTGTATGGTTAGTATCTTTTCCGAATACATAGAGCATTTCATTGAAGTTTTCATGGATGATTTCACCGTACATAGGGATGACTTTGATTCTTGTTTAAATCACTTGACACTTGTGCTTAAAAGATGTAAGGATACTAATCTTGTTCTAAATTCTGAAAAATGTCACTTCATGGTTGAACAAGGAATAGTATTAGGTCATATAGTGTCCGCTAGGGGTATTGAGGTCGATAAGGCAAAGATTGAAGTAATTCAATCCTTGCCTTATCCTACTAATGTCCGCGAAGTGCGTTCTTTTCTTGGCCATTCAGGTTTCTATCGCAGGTTCATTAAGGACTTTTCAAAGACAGCTGCACCCCTATGTGATTTACTCAAGAAGGAGACAACGTTTGATTTTGGTGATGGATGCAAGAAATCTTTTGATGAGTTGAAGTTGCGTCTCACCACCGCCCCTATTATCCAAGCCCCGGATTGGTCTTTACCTTTTGAGATCATGTGTGATGCGAGTGACTACGCAGTGGGGGCGGTATTGGGACAAAAGGTTGGGAAGGCGTCTCATGTGATCCACTATGCATCCATGACTCTGAATGAGGCGCAGAGGAACTACTACACCACCGAAAAGGAGCTATTGGCGGTGGTGTTTGCTTTGGAGAAATTTCGGTCTTACTTGCTAGGGACCAAGGTGATTGTCTACACCGATCATGCAGCCCTTCGTTACTTGTTGACGAAGAAGGAAGCTAAGCCCCGATTGATACGATGGATCTTGTTGTTGAGCGAGTTCAACATTGAGATCAAGGATAAGAAGGGGGCTGAGAATGTGGTAGCGGATCACCTTAGTCGCTTGACATGTGAAGGGGAGAGCGGTCCACAAGTTGCACCTATTCGAGAAGAGTTCCCGGATGATACCTTGTTCGCAGTGCGTGTTGTTCAACCTTGGTATGCAGATTTGGTGAATTTCCTCGCTACAAGTGAGCTACCATCGGTCTTGACCAAAGCCCAAAGCGACAAGCTTAGGAGTGAAGCAAGGTACTATGTGTGGGATGATCCATATCTTTGGAAGCATTGCGCAGATCAGGTCATTCGTAGATGTCTTCCCGAGAATGAGGTAACCTCTGTTTTGACCTTTTGTCATTCATATGCTTGTGGGGGGCATTTTAGTGCTAGAAAGACTGCTAGGAAGGTGTTGGATGCAGGATTTTATTAGCCTACCATCTTTCGGGATGCAAACGCTTTTTGTAAATCCTGTGACCGATGCCAACGAGTCGGGAATATATCCCAGAAAGATGAGATGTCCCAATCTCCCACGATTTTTTGTGAAGTTTTTGATGTTTGGGGCATTGATTTCATGGGACCTTTTCCTAACTCATTTGGGAACTATTATATTTTGCTAGCGGTGGACTACGTTTCCAAGTGGGTGGAAGCAAAGGCCACCCGTACTGATGATTCCCGAGTTGTGGCAGATTTCTTGAAGACTCACATCTTTAACAGATTTGGGATCCCTAGAGCTTTGATTAGTGATAAAGGGACTCATTTTTGTAACAAGACGGTGAGTGCACTTTTGAGGAAGTACCATGTCACACACCGAGTCTCTACAGCGTACCACCCCCAAACAAATGGTCAAGCCGAGGTGTCCAACCGAGAGGTCAAGTCCATTCTTGAGAAGACGGTGTCACCAAACCGGAAGGATTGGAGTATCCGGTTAGATGATGCACTTTGGGCCTATAGGACAGCTTACAAAACACCGATTGGAATGTCTCCTTTTCGGTTGGTGTTTGGTAAGGCATGTCACCTTCCAGTGGAGATCCAACACAAAGCATATTGGGCGGTAAAGCATTGTAGCATGAAATTGGATGAGGCTGGTGCATTAAGGAAGCTACAGTTGCAGGAACTAGAGGAGCTAAGGATGGAAGCCTATGACAATACCGCCATCTATAAAGAGAAGACCAAAGCTTGGCATGACAAACATATTTGGCGCAAGCACTTCAAAGTTGGAGACAAAGTTTTGTTATATCAATCTCGTCTTAAGCTTTTTCCAGGAAAACTAAGGTCGAGATGGACGGGACCATTCGTTGTGGCGCACACTTATCCACATGGAGCGGTTGATGTCTACGATAGTACTACTCACTCCACCTTCAAAGTGAATGGTCAGAGATTGAAGCCTTATTTCGATGGGTTTAGCAATGCTATACTTGACGAAACGGCTTTACAGGAACCCGAGCCAGCGACATGAGCAGCGGACCGTCGAGCTAACGACGTTAACCAAGCGCTTCTTGGGAGGCAACCCAAGCATTAGGATAGTTGTTTTTGATTTTTAGTGTTAGATTAGTTTAGTTTAGAGTAGTTTTGTTTTGTTTTTTTTCCCTTTGTTTTTGTGTGTTTCAATCCGGCGTACAAGTCCAAAAACGTGGGCAAGAGCCCAGAAACTCGCCCGCGGTTCGGTGCCCCAGACCGCGCTACGCCTCCAGGAGCTCTGCTTCAGAAACTCGGGCAGGGGCGGTGAAAACTCGCCCGCGTTTTCGGAGCCCCGCCCGCGCTACGCCACCAGAACCAACTGCTTCAGAAACGCGGGCAAGCAAGCGAAAACGCGGCCGCGTTCTCGGGCCCGACCGCGTTTCCGTTCTCTCACAACACGAATTAAAAACTCGGCCGACCCTTCTTTTCCTCATTCTTCATCATCAAAAACGCGGCCTTCCCACAAAGAGCTCGTCCTCTCCTCCATTGTTGAGCACTCCAAGTCCCAATCAACACCAAAACAAGTGAATTTTCTCCCTAAGCCACTCCTCTTCATCAATCAACAAGTAATTCCTTCTCTTCTCTTCTCTTGGATTATTTTGTGATTTTTGAGCTTGAACTTGTAGATCTAGGTTTTGCCTAAATTATCTAGATTTGTCAATTTCAACTCAAATTTACATGATTAGTTGCTACTTGTTAGTTCCTTTGCATGATTCTAGCATGATTCCTTGATTTCCTTGCTTGTTCTTGTGAAATTTGAATTGTGATTGAATTTGCCTAAACTAACCTAGGTAGTGGGGGAAGAGAGTGTTTGAGAGTATTATTTAGATTGTTGTTGGATTGTTGTGAGATTGTCCTTGCCGGGACAATCAAATTTGCTTGTGGTGTTGTTTTGTTGATTTGTGCTGCAGGAACAGGTACAGAATGCCTCCCCGTCCTACAAACCGTAGAGGCTCTTCTAAAGCCTCATCTTCTCGTTCCCGTCCAGAGTCATCTCGCCCCAGTTCATCGTCTGCTCGGCCCCGTGCACATCTCTCTCCGCCTACCCGCGTAGGGGAGGTGACTCCATCTGATTTTGGGTTTAGTCTGAGCGACCCTGCACACATTGCTCGGTTCAAGTTTCTCCATAAACGACCAATTCATGCTCCTCGGTACTTGGATTGGGATTTTCTGAAAGAATTGGGGTTGAAGGAGGAGCTTAAGAAATGGGAGGAAGCCCAGCACTTGAGAGCTTTTCTCCATCTACAGCAACCTGCCTTCAAGGGTCTTGTTCTGGAGTTCCTGAGCACACTAGAAACGCGTATCCTTTCCGGGGCGAATTCCAGAGTGGGAGAGTGCACATTCCAGCTTGGGGGAGTGGGCAGGACAATCACGCTAGATGAAGTCAACAGAGCGTTTGGTTTCTTTCGTGCTGCTGAGAATGAGGTGAGATGGGAGAGTCAAGCTTTTTGGCTCGGTCATTCACAGTGGATAAAGATGTCAGGAAAGGCAGAGTACCAGGCCTCTAGAGCTAAGGCTTCTTCTATTACCCATCCTGTGCTCCGTGTGCTGCAGCGTTATTATGCTCTGTCTATTACAGGAAGGGGAGACGGAGAGGGTAATGCACCAAAGAAGGATCTGATGCTCTTGGTTGCGTATTTGGAGAACAGGATAGTGAACTATGGCGCAGTTCTTATGAACAATTTGGGCCACATAAGCAGGAAGGACAAAGGACCTATTACTATTGGAGCTCTTGTTACTGTTCTGGCTAGACACTATGAGCTTGATTTGACTCGGTATGGCGGGAGGATTGAGCCTGTACCGATAGACTTCGCCTACCTTAACAGGATGGGTGCCCTATTCTTGCACTATGGTCACTACTACTGGGCGATTGGAGATACCAAGAGGGTGATGCAGCTTCCTGTTGTGGAGAGAGTGGAGTTAGAGACTGGACGGGACGATGATGTTACATGGATGATCACTCCTCGAGCTGGTGATCTCCCGCTTGAGGACGTTGAGGGACGTCGGGTCAAGAGGCGTCGGATTCAGAGGACTGTTGAGGAGTCTGAGGAGGAGGCTACAGCTGATGATGATTCTGAGGGCGATGAGGATTTTATTGCTGAGGAGGAGCTCGAGCCAGAGATTGGTGATCAGGATGAGGATGCTGATGCAGTGGAGGTTCAGGGTGTTGGTGGTTATCCTCAGGGCCAGTTTGATCAGTTGGTGAGCATGATGGGAGGGCTCACTACTCAGATGACTCAGTTCAGGGCCCATGTGGATCAGAGACTTGACTATCAGGAGCAGAGGCTGGATCACTACAGGCAGTACCACGACGAGCAGCTTCATCAGCTTCATACTCGCATGGATGGTTGGACACAGGAGGGTGGATTCCCACCTTATCAGTATTATCCATATCCGGGCTACCCGCAACAGTTCCCACCACCACCACCACCGGAGTAGATCCCCACATTCTTCCCACGTGGATGACTTGGTTAGTATTTTCGTCTTCTTTTATTTTATTTTACATTGGGACAATGTAAAGTTTAAGCTTGGGGGAGGGGATTATTGGTTGAGTCATCTCATCTTTGCATTCATATAGTTGCACTTGCATGTTTACATTATTGTTTTGCATCGATATAAAAAAAAATGAAAAATGAAAAAAACCAATCAATAATCACAAAAAAAAAATTGAAAAATTGAAAAATCACAAAAATATTGCATTTTAGGATTCAATTTCCCTACTTGACTATTTGTCTCTCTAAGTTAAGAGTATTATCTAACCCATAGCTAGCTTGTTGGTTGAAGTTTCCTTGGATTGAAGCATGATTCTTAAGTTATTAATCTTGATTATAGGATTGAGCATGCATAAGAAGTTGAAATTTTGAATTGTTTATGAAGTTCTAGACATATATGCCTTGTGAGATTATTTTGAGCCTTTTATTGCATATTTGCATATTTTTCTTGAGTGTATCGCTTTGATTGCTAGCTCTAGAACTTGCGTTTAGATATCTTTTTCAAGGCTACATTACATGATTTGGATGCATGACATTAAAATGATTGAGGCATTTTTATTAGCTCATTATATCCTTATCTACCTTGTACATGATCCTTTGTTTGATAGCCCACTTTTTGAGCCTATAGCCTTATTTTGTAGCTCCACAAAAATTTTCCTAACCTATATAAGCTTGACCCTTTCCGGGAATTAGGATTTAGCTAGGGTGTTTTTGTGTAGTTGGAGATGATTTCATGAATGAGTGAGTTGAATGAAAGGATTTGTATTGAGTTGAAAAGGAAAAAAAAAGAGATAAGGAGTTGAAAGAAAAAAAAAAGTGATGAAAATAAAAAAAAAAAAAAAAGTGTTTGATTGAGGTGAATTAAAGTGTGAAATCAAGTTGAAAAACCTCAAGTGAGTTAAAAAAGAAAAATGAGCAAGAATTAGAATGAAAAGTGATGGAGAAGAGGTGAAACAAGTCGGTGAACATATGAGGTAAAGTGGTAAAAGTTTGGGTAGTTAGCTAGTTCTAGTTCCCGGTTTTTAGCACCACATGACCAAATATTCCCTACCTACTTGTGTATACCTTGGCCCCATTACAACCCTTTAAAAAGTCCTCATGATTTTTGTTGTGTGTTTGATCATTCGTAGTGGAGATTTAGAACACTGATGCAAGCCTATGGTAGTCTAGTTTTCAAAGTTGATTTTGAGTGAAACACATCCCTTAAACACTTGAGTGAGAGTGCAAACACATTACCTTGGTGAGGTCTAGAGTGGATGAATGATTTGATTTTGAAAGCTTCTCATACATGTGTGCAATGATGTTTTGGTCAAGGTTTAGCTTTTTGATGAAATGTGGATTGACATTGAGATGGATGCTTTAACTTGCTAGTTGTGGTGTGATCTTGATTTTATTTCTTGCTTGAGGACAAGCAAGGTTCAAGCTTGGGGGAATTTGATAGAGCATATAGGTTGTAGTGTTTAGGACATATTTTGATTAGTTTTTCATGCATTTTTAGGTAGATTTTCCCTTATTTTGTAGTGTAGCTCTATTGTTGGGAGATTCGGAATCTACGCTCGTTTGTTTGATTTTTGCAGATATGATTGATCGAGTGCCGGATCCATGGTGATGGTGGACTTGGAAGTGAGCTTGAAGGTGCCGAAGAGGTGTGCAAGGATAGGAGGCTAAAGAAGAAGTCAAGTGCTCGGAGCTTTGAAGGACTCGTTGGTACAGGCTTGAAAACGCGGGCAGAACGTCGGAAGCGCGGCCGCGCTTCAGGGGATTAGACCGCGTTTCTGCTCCAGGGGCTCTAGCGTGAAAACTCGGGCAATCAGGTGAAAGCGCGCCCGAGTTTTCAGGGTCGTGACCGCGCTTTCACCCGTGTCCACGAAAAGTGCTATTTTTGTATGGGTTTTGGGCTTTGGGTTGAAACTTGTTTTTGGATATTATTTTTAGAAACCTCTTAGATATATTTTTAGATATTAGTTTCTAGGTTTTATATTCTCATAACTCTTGACTTTGAGGATTGTGGTTGAAGCTTGAGAAGAACAAGAATCCTTTGGAAGAATTGTAAGCTTTTCAATGTCTTTGAACAACTAAACCTCTTTTGCTTAACTAGTTAATTGAAGTTGTGAATTAAGAATTATTGTGAGATTTGATTGTTCTTAATTTCCCTTGACTAGATTGTTTTCTCTATGCTTGATTGAATAAGTTTGATTTAGGGTTTTGTTAGACTGGCCATCTAATTGAATCTCTAGGTTGAATTACATCTAGATCTTCCTAATTACCGGTCGGTGTTAATTAGATCATAAGTAGAACCTTTAATCAATCTAGGACTGGTAGGACTAATTGGTTAGAGAAGAGAATTCAATCACATGTTATTTGGATGTCTGGTTGCTCTGAATGCATGTTTCTATTGATGCTTGGATCTTAATGCTGTTGTCAAGTTGAATCTAGGAGGTCTCTTAGGTTGTTTGATAATTAGGGTTGTTAGTACCGGTCGGGCTAATAACTAGAATTGAAGTAGGATTAATAATTCCATGAAGTTGGGTTATTAGCATTCCGCAATAGATTAGTCAAGGTAAAAAGAGAATTTTGATAATCAATGATCAATAATCGAATTCACAATGGATGTTAACTGGTTAAGCATACTTCTCTCATATTTGATAAAACATCTTTAGTTTTGCATGTTCAATTTAGTAGCTAAGTAGAATAACACTAAAAAAAAACCCCGTTTACATTCATCTGAGTATTCAAATTCAATACACAAAAACACTTCTTTGTGGGATCGGCCCTTACTTCCCTACTACGTTAGTTAGGTTGTTAGGTTACTTTGATATGTATTAAAGGCGACTAAAATACCTTTATCAGTTTTCACCTTCCCTTCGATGCTAGGCCAAGTGATGGGCTCGAGATCGCTTTCGCTTACTCTAACCAAGCACAAGCCCTAGATCCCTTGTTCTCACAAGAGAATGGAAGCTCAATGTAGAGAGGATTCATAGATCAAGCACTCAAGGCTATGGAATTGGGGGTTCACACCCAATCCTAGCTAGGGGTTTCCCCCATAGCCCAAGACTATGGAATCTACTCCATTTGGAAAGAGTAAAAAGCAATCAAATAGCAAAGCAAACAAATCTCAATCATCCAACTCAAATCCAACTCAAATTGCATTCAAATCAAGGGAATTCACAAGATCCAAATCTCAAATCCACTAAACACAAGCAAAACAACTTCAAACTCACTAATTTCTCCTAGATCCCACCGATTTCTCTCTTCTTCTCCTCTTCCTTCCTCCTCCTTGCTCTCCAAGCCTTCCTAGAGCCTTTTGAGAGTGATTAGATGTAGATCTTCCTCTACAAGTTGTGTTCTCTCTCTAATTATCTTTCCCCTTAATTAGGGACCAAGGAATTCCAAAAATAGAAGAAGGGCAAAAGTGGTAGATCACAATTATGTGCCTTGGAGCCCAATCCTCTCTTAAGCCGACTTGGACCGACACGGACACACCTCGGGCCCGACGTTGATGACCTCGGTCCTGGCCTCCATCTCTCCATCTCGGGCCCGACGAGCTGGCCGGGTACATCGTTCCGGACCTCGATCCTCTTCTTTTCTTGGTTTTCCTTGAGTTCCTCTTCGTTCCTTGCTTGGCTCTTCCACTCCTTTGCTCCTTAGCTTTGCTCCTCCTTAGAATCTCCTTCCAAATGTCCTCAAAACGTGCCAATTTACCTACAAAACACAACAAATGCGCATAGTCTCCGAATCTCATAGAAAATCGGAATCTAAGCTAAAAAGGGACAAAACTAACAAAGAAGGGAATGAAAAACACATATTTACAAGGGAAATTAACTACTAAAAAACCACCAAAATGAGAGACATCAGAATACCCCATACTTAAACTTGCTTGTCCTCAAGCAATAACAATGAAAACAAGACCGAAGCACAATCTTCAAGTAAAGCCTCATATGAAAAATCAATCAAGTAAGCACAAGTGATAGATATGCTAGCAAGATTACGTCATCACACATGATCAAGTGTTCAAGGAATGAAGTCTAATGCAACAAAAAGCCTCACTTTAGGTATGTGAAAATGTGTATCACTCATCATGTGTTTAGGTATAGCAATGAACACTCATACTCAATAATCATGCAAGTAAAGACTTTACCATTGAAGCTAATATCACCAATTCCTCCACCTAGAGATGCCTATTACAATGCACACAAAGAATATGAACTTGGCTCAATGGAGATCCTCAAAGAGGTTCCATTCGGCCGGGTTGTAATGGGGCTTTTGGTATTTCTCAAGGTAGGAATCATTTTGGTCTTGTGGTGCTTACAATGCGGATTGAACTTTCTAATCTCTCACCAACTTCACCAAATTATTTCCACTTTCAACTTTTCTCATCCAAATGACTTTGATTTTTCTCTTCTTTCAACCCACTCTTCACTTAAAATTCCACTTCATCTTTGCACTAAACTTTTTGTTGGATTTTTCTCACTTTTTCACTTTGGATCGACTTGCACACTAACTTGGGCCCGATGTGCACTTTAACTCGGTCGGAACCCTTTTCTTACACTTAAGCACTTTGCTTTCAATCCACTACTTTTTCCAACTTTTCTTTTCTTTCTTTTTCACTTTAAGCTTCACAAAGATGCACTACCCACTTGGTTTATAACTCCATTCTTTACCCTTCACCAAAGAGAAACTCAACTCTTCAAATACACTCCCAAACCTCTCACTAAAGTCCAATCCCATAAGGGTCAAGTCATATAGGCTAGGAATCATATTTTTGAGGAGTTTCAAACAAAGGTCTAAGGCTAAAACGGGGTTATAAACAACGGTTTCTCTTCAAGGTAGGATATGGAACATTTTGTGACTAAATGAAACAAAGTTCAAATCAATGTGACAAAGCATAGAACAAATCTCATATTGGTCTTGGAAAATAGATAAACACCGCAATAGCAAGTTTTACTAAGCATACATGAGCTAACCACACAAGAAAATGAGGGATATTTAATATGAACAAACATCCCTAAAATGGCCAAAAATAATCTCACAAGGTTCACTCTAGCTTAGTTGCATCAAAACTCATCCAAGAACTCATGTGCTCAATAAAAACATGCAAGATATCACATCACATCAAAAGCAACATCCATTTCGAGGCTAAACTATCCAAAAATATGCAAAGGACTTTACATGCTCACATCATCATTAGCCTTCTTTAGACATCTAAGATGGGAATTCCTAGTCCAAAACCAAAATCTTTTTGTTGTTTTTAAACGAAATTTTCACATTTTTATGGATTTTTCGAAATTTTTTCTTAAAAGCAAAACAAACTCATCCATACAAACCATTAAATTTAATCATCATTCATGCAACATCATGCCACTATCCAAAAGAAAACATCCCTTAACAAAACAAGAACAAACACAAGAAACCTACACATGAAACTATGAGCAACTAACCCCATCCCATACTTAGAATTTTGATGTCCTCATCAAAATAAAGAAATCAAAACTCAAAAATAAAAGACAAGAGTTAAGAAAGCTCACAATTTCTTATTCTTGATTGGCATGTTGAGGCTTAGTTTGGAGGATGTCCTTGGCAGCGTCCCCTTTGGAGCCTTGCTTGGCGGTTGAAAGGATCTTGACTTGGCGGTTGAAGTTGAGGTGTGGGGCGCATTCATTGGTCCTCGCGGGAAGAGTAGTTCC
The DNA here is from genome assembly GCA_934048045.1 of Polygonum aviculare. Lineage (NCBI taxonomy): Eukaryota > Viridiplantae > Streptophyta > Magnoliopsida > Caryophyllales > Polygonaceae > Polygonum > Polygonum aviculare. Next base: position 18,308,275 of record OW204025.1, on the reverse strand, counting down.
CGGTCATCCATTCATTGAAGCTTTCTTGAACGCTCCATCTTTGGTCCTCGACCGCTCTCAAATCATCCACATCACGCCTAGTGTAAGCAATGTTTCGGTTCACTTCTTCAAATTGAGCTTGGAAGTCTTCTTGTTGGTGGGAGAGTTGTTGTTGTTGGAAATTCAAGTGTTGTTGTTGAAGATTGAGTTGATGGGCCTCTTGTAGCATGCTTGATTGTTGGAGTTGAAGGTGAGACAATTGGTTGGCTAGGAAGTTCATGTCCACCAATTGTTGAGGTTCGGGGAAGACCATTCCGGGCCCGTACCATTGGGCATACCCTTCGTATCCTCCAAAATGTGGTTGCTCTTGCCTTGCTCCACTTCCCTCACCCCTCTCGAAATGGCTAGGAACCGGCTCGGGCAAAAATGTGTCGGACCGACGTTGATGGACGTCGGTCCCGAGGTGCCCTGCATCTTGGTCCATAAGTGTTGGAGCGTGGTCGGTGAGCAAGTTGCGGTATCCGTCATCTTCTTCTTCGGGAGGCCAATCAACATCCATAGCCTCCCCTCTTGCAAACTCAAATTGGTTGGGCTCTTCATCTTCGGTGTCCGGAGAAGATTGAGGAGTAGTAAAACGAATGTGTTGGGCACGTCGTCTACACTCAAGCGTCCCCTCCGGCTCTCCATAAGGATTCTCTTTGCCCGACCACACTTGGAACCAATTATAGTAGTTCTGAGATCAAAGAGACGAGGCCCTAAAGGAACATGCACCTTGTCAAAGTTGGAGCGAGGCACAAGTTGGTCCATAAAGCCGGAGACAACCTTTTCTTTGATGATGTTAGCTTTCTTGAAATACTTGAGATCCATGAACTCTACACCGTTCGGGGCCGGCGTGTACTTGGACAAATCCACCTCAAGACGATGGGCCAAGTGAGAGATTGATGTCTCTCATTTTGGTGGTGTTTTAGTAGTTAATTTCCTTTGTAAATATGTGTTTTTCTTTCCCTTCTTTGTTAGTTTTGTCCCTTTTTAGCTTAGTTCCCGGTTTTCTACGAGATTCGGAAACTATGCGAGTTTGTTGTGTTTTGTAGGTAAAATGGTGGGTTTGAGGACGTTTTTGAGGAGTTTATAAGAAGGAGCTAAGCAAGGGAGCGAAGGAGCGGAAGAGCCATGCAAAGAATGAAGAGGAACTCAAGGAAAACCAAGAAGAAAAGAAGGATCGAGACCCTGGATCGAGTTACCATGAGGTCGGACCCGAGTTCGAGCACCAGAGCACAGGACCGACGTTCCCAACGTCGGGCCCGATGTCCACCCGTGTCGGTCCGAGTCGGCAAAAGCTAGGATTGGGCTCCAAGGCACAATGTTGTGATCTTCCAATTTTGCCCTTCTTTTAAATTGGGAATTCCTTGATCCCCAATCCATGAGAGAGTATACTTAGAGGAGATTAGAGAGCATTAGACACACCCACACCTAATCACTCTCAAAGGCTCAAGGAAGACTTGGAGAGCAAGGAGAAGAGAGGAGGAGGAGAAGAGAGAGAGAGATCGGTGGAGCTAGAGAGGAGATTAGTGAGTTTTGAACTTGTTTTGATTTGGTTTAGTATAATTGAGACTTGGATATTGTGAACCCCTTTAGATTTGAATGAGATTTAGCTTTAATTTGAGCTTGATGATTGAGATTTGCTTGCTTTGCCATTTGATTGCTTTTTACTCTTACTTGATGGAGTAGATTCCATAGTCTTGGGCTATGGGGGAAACCCCTAGCTAGGATTGGGTGTGAACCCCCAATTATATAGCCTTTGAGTGCTTGATCTATGAATCCTCTCTACATTGAGCTTCAATTCTCTTGTGAGAACAAGGGATCTAGCGCTTGTGTTTGGGTAAGAGTAAGCGAAAGCATCTCGGACCCATCACTAGACCTAGCATCGAAGGTGAGTGAAAACTCCCTAAGGTCGAAGTGTAGAGTGGAGGGATCGAAGGCGGACAACCTCGATCTCACAAGGATCAACACTTATTGGCTGAATTGGGGTGGAATCACCCAAGTCTAGTTAGGGAAGGAACCCAAAAACCCAAGACCGATCTACCAAATTTGCCTAGTTCGAGTTACCCAGTCATCGGGCCCGACGTTGTGTGAAGTCGGTCCCGGCCAAATCAACCTCGATCCACCCTCGGACCGAAGTGACCAGTGTCGGTCCGAGGTGCTCTCTTTGATTTTCCTTGTTTTTACCTTTCTTTTCCCTTTCTTTAGTCTTTTCGGTACACTCAACGCACGAACTCCCGTGTGTTCGACACCCTACCTCTTTTACTACAATTGGGGTTCGGTTTTATAAATTTAAATTTTGATATCATCCGATCCGGAACACCACGATCCCGAACCGCATCAGAATTTTGGCGCCGTTGCCGGGGAGTTCTACTTGTTTAAGGTACCATCTTTTGTTGAGTCTTTGATTTTAATAGTGATTTGGGTAAGGGACTAGCCCAAACCCCTTGTTTGTTTTGATTCGGTTTTGTTTGTGTCTTTGGTTATAGGTGTATGCGAGCTCGTTCCACCCGAGGAACACTTGAGTTCGACTTTGTGAGTGATCCGGAGAGCATCATCAAACAAGCTCGAAAGAAGGAGAGAATGGCGGACCAAGCTCGTGACGATGAGGTAGAGAGGATGAGAGCCGACATGGCTCGAATGCAACTTGAGATGGCTAACCGAGATGCCGAGGCTAGGAGAGAGCGTGAGCAAAGGATGAGATTGGAGGCTCAAATCAACACCCAACCCCGGAATGCACGACAATACATGCATCCGGAGTTGAAGGTGCCGGAACCGGCCATTGTCTTGCCGGAGGTGTCAAAGAACTTTGGGATCAAAACTCAATTCATCTCACTCATCAAGAGAGATCAATTTCAAGGGAGACCGAATGAGTGCCCGATCGAGCATGTGAAGCAATTCAAGGATCTATGTGAGACCATCTTGACGGATGAGGAGAGGCTTGAGTACGTGCTACTCAAAGCCTTCAAATGGTCATTGGGAGGCAAGGCTTTGCATTGGTTGGAGAGCCAAGCACCTCGATCCATCACCTCATGGAGGGCTCTCAATGAAGCATTCTTGATGAAGTTCTTTCCGCCCACCAAGACGACGGAGCTTAGAAGGAAGATAGCAACCTTTCAACAAGGAGCCCACGAGCCACTCTTAGAGGCTTGGGATCGGTTCAAGGAAATGTTGAGGCAATGTCCGACGCATGGGCAACAACCTTATGTCCTTCAAGACATATTCTTCCAAGGAATCAACACCAAGGACAAGTTGAACCTTCACACCGATTGTGGGTTCATTGATTTGCCACCAGAGTAAGCGTGGGAATTGCTAGACAAGCTTTCCGACTACGAAGCCATGTACGGAGCAAGTCAAGTGAACAAGGAGGAAAGAGTCCAAGGAGATGGTGCAAAGAGGCTCTACGACCCAAGGAGTGAAGAGGTGGATAAAGATGTGAAGATCCAATTCCTTGAGGATGAGTTGAACAAGATGAGGAGGAAGATGAGTCATCTCCAACAAACCACAAGAGCATGTGAAGAATGTGGTTCGTTGAAGCATGGAGCTCAAGAATGTCCCAATGAGCGCCAAGTTCGTTTGGCCGAGCAAATCGAGGAGGCACAATATGTTCAAAGAACCTATGGAGGAAGAGGAAACTTCAACAACAATGGAGGAAGGTGGAATCAAGGCCAAGCCAATGGCTACAACAACAACTTCAACCAAAATGACCAAGGGCCCAACAACCACCATACCGACCTCCGGGATTCTATGAGCAAACACCACCATGGGCTCAAGACTTGAAGAATCAATTCACCAACATGGAGACCCAATTCAAGGAGCTTGGTGTATGGAGAAGGCAAGTGGACAACCAATTTGTTCACATGGGAAATCAACTTCCAAGAGAGGAAGGGAGACTTCCGGGCCGACCCGAGGAGAATCCCCGTGCCCCGCAACAACAAAATGAAGTTCGAGCCATATGATTAAGGAGTGGACGGAGTTTGCCCGAGCCACAAGTTCCAAGGACGAGAGAAGAAAGTCGGACCGAGTTGCCCAGTAACTCGGGCCCGACGTGCCATGATGTCGATCCAGATGAAGGAGGGAGTCCCACAAGCCGGACCGAGGAGGAGCGGAACTCGGGCCCGACATGCCCTGTAGTTGGCCTGAGGTTCCCGCATATGCCCTGCCCCAAGACCGAGGTTCTAGAAGTCGGTCCCGACGTCGATCCGAAGTCGATCCAGGCTGAAAATGTTGAGAGAGATCTAGATAGGTCCAAGGAGGTGGATTCAACCAAGAAGCAAGGTGGCACAACCCTTCCTTACCCATTGAAGAAGCCTAAAGAGATTGTTGAGGGCAAGTTTAAAAGGTTCTTGAAGCTTTTGCAAGGCTTAAACATCACCATTCCATTTACCGATGCTCTAAGCGAGATGCCATCATACGCAAAGTTCTTGAAGGAAATTTTGAGCAAGAAGAGGTCAATTGTGGAGATGCAAGATGAAGTCAAGATCTTAGAGCTACCTCAAAAGCTAGGTGATCCCGGGAGATTTGCCATTACCGTGGGGATTGGATCTCAAAACTTCAAGGCTCTTTGTGATTTGGGAGCGAGCATATCGGTTATGCCCATGATCATATGGAGACGGGCTAACCTCGGAGATATGGAACCGGTTGACATGAGTCTTACTATGGCCGATGGATCATCTACAAAGGCCGCCGGAATCCTAGATGACGTCCCGGTTCGAGTTGGGAGATATTTTGTCCCCGATGATTTTGTGATCCTCGACATGAAAGAAGATCCGATGGCGCCCCTTATTCTTGGAAGGCCGTTTCTAGCTACGGCGGGTGCAAAATTTGATGTGAGGAATGGGAAAGTGACTTTCGAGATTGGCGAGGAAAAGGTGGAGTTCCATTTCAACAAAGCTCTTAATGAACCGGATGCTTTGGCGATCTTGAAGTTGGAGGAAAGTGCCAAGCGCAAGAGAGAGGAAGAGGAACTCACGAGAGCGGAGAAAGCATCTGTGAGGAATCATGACACGATCAATGTTCAAGAGCAAGAAAGGGAGTTGCATGATCCATTTGAGAACCATGAGGAGTTAAGAAATCGAGATAGCCCGAGAAGCCATGAAGAGTATCCTTCTTCGTATCCTTTTGATATGGGAGACTCTTATATATGTTTAAGTGACTTGAAAGAGGATCTAGAGGATAGTTTCATTTGTTTGAGTGATTTGAAGGAAGATTTGAGTTATAATGTTATTGAGTCCCCTAGAAATTCTTTAGATTTTTGTGGTGTAGGGAATGAAGATCAAGTTGAGAAGATGCAAGAAGTGCCAACCTACACTTTGGAGAAGAAGAATGATGGAGAAGGTGGATGTCACACTTTCATCAAACACAAATGGTGGTACTATGGCTATGAGAAGTGTGGAGATGCATATGACAAGGATGATCAATTCACCGTTTTTCACCCTCCTTGAAGGGTTGAGGTTAGAAGTCAAGCTAGTGACTTAAAAGAAGCGCTTTTTGGGAGGCAACCCGAGTTTAGTAGGTTCATTTTCGTAGTTTTTAGTTTGCATTTCTTAGTCTTAGCTTAATTTCTTTCTAATCTCTTCCTAGCATGTGTTTTGTGGAATTGTGTATTATGTGAGCTACATGATTGTGTTTGGTATTGGTGAAAAGGATTTGTGGGTAGAGATTTGCCAAGCAAAGGGAATTTTTAGAAGCCAAAACGGGTTGGACCGAGGTACCCAGTACCTCGGGCCCGAGGTTGTGACATCGGTCCGGTTTGGCCGGTCAACATTGGACTTGATTTTGCGGAAATATCTATTATGCCCCTCTGACCTAACTTTGTCTTCTACCCCGTTTAAAGCCTTCTTCCACATACCCACCCCCCATCACCATCATAACTACCTTCCCAAAATACCAAGCCACTCTCAAAACCCCAAATCGATCCATCATCTCCCCACCATACTCGATCCCAAACAAAGCTTCACAACAAATTTCGATCCAACCCCTAGCATCCTCAAACATCGATCCAAAAGCAAATATCCACCACTCAAACCAATTGATCTTCATCCTTCTTCTAGATCTAGAAGAGAAATTTGAGTTCTAAGAAGTTGATTGCTAAGAAGTCTTTGTTTTCTTCAAATTTGGTATGTGAATCTCAATCTCTACTTGATTCCTTGTGAATTTCATGCTTTCATTGCTAGATTTGAGATTTTCCATGATTGAGTCAGCTTAGACCTTGAGCATCCATGGTGATTTTGCATGCATAGTGGAATTTGTGCTTAATTGTTGATCATGCATGATAAAACCTATTTGGAACTTCGATTGATGATGAGAAATGGTTGATTTTGGATTTTAGGAGCATGATAGAATGTTTTATGGGTAAATCTAGGTAAAGAAGTCGAATGAGAGTCGGCCTGAGGTACCCAGAACCTCGGGACCGATGTTGCAAGTCGGTCCGAGACTTGGACCGAGGTTGAGAACCTCGGGCCCGACGTCTCGTGTTGGTCGGTCCTATGCTATTTGACTTTCTCTTGTGTGAGCTTTAGGATTCATGAGCTTGAATGTTGGTAAAGGCATGTTTATCATGATGTATCTTGTAGCTTGACCATGGTTATGTGATTCTTTGCTCATACATGTTGGATTTTGTGGATTGAGTGTCATAAGAGTAAGTATGGGGTCATCTCCTTGCAAGATGAGTTGTTAGTTGTGGAATCATGTGATCTTGTTGTGTTTGTATAGATTTTATCTTGTAGTTCTTTGCTTTGATTGTGTAGGTACCATGACTACCCGAGCATCTTCTTCAAGGATGGAGAAAGCAACAAAGAAGACCAAGAAGTCGAAGAGAGTGCAAAGAATGGATGATGTGCAATTTGAGGATGATAATGTAGCTATAGAATATGAGCGACTTGTGGGTCTATCTCACCACACCCGGTAGGTAGATTGGGAGTCAATCAAGAAGATGAGCATGGACGATGGTCTTGTTCGGTGTTACTCAAACATTGGGCTTAATGTAATGCTAAGATGGAGCAACAATCACTATCCGGTTTTGACCTCCGAGTTTATGGCTACGTTCAAGCGCACGTATGAAGGCATTGACGATGAGGGCATGATCTCCTTCCAATTAGGAAATCAAGCGCACGAGCTCTCTCTAAGGAATTTGGCGGTCTACCTTAGATTTCCTTTTGCTAGAAACGAGGCTTATGTCGACAATGATAAGGTGAACTACCTTTGGAAGTATGTGGCGGGCAAAAGCGAGATGAGGAAGGGAGCCTCAACCAATGAGATCGCTAGCCCACTATTCCGAGTCATGATCCGCATTTTGGGGTGCACAATCTTTGCCCGACATGAACTTAGCAAGCCGATGAAGGAGGAAGCCATGTTGCTCTACGAGATGTTGTTTCAAAATGAGAAGCCAATGAACCCCACGTGGGAATGGGTGAAGATAGTGAGGGACTTCCAAAGTTCCTCATGGATTTACTTTGGAGGTATGATTGCTCGATTAGCCCATGCACTTGAGGTTGATTTGTCCTTGTATACACCGGCCCCGAATGGTGTAGAATTCATGGATCTCAAGTATTTCAAGAAGGCCAACATCATCAAGGAAAAGATCGTCAACGACATCATTCCTCGTTTAGCTCCTCACTCCAACTTCGGCAAAGTGCAAATTCCTTTGGGGCCCCGACTCTTCGACCTCACAAGCTACTACAATTGGTTCCAAGTGTGGGCAGGAAATGTGAACCCTTATGGCGAACCGGAGGGGACTCTTGAGTGTAGGAGACAAGCACAACACATTCGTTTCACTACTCCTCAAGCTTCCCCGGACACCGAAGAAGAAGAGCCCAACCAATATGAGTTCGTGAGAAGAGACGACATGGAGGTTGACCCGCAAGAAGAAGAAGAAGATGGTGGTTACCACAACTTGCTCACCGACCACGCACCAACTCTACTAGACCGAGGTGCAAGCCATGTCGGGCCCGACATCCATCAACGTCGGTCCGACACCTATTTGCCCGATCCGGTCCCGAGCCAATTCGAGAGGGGTGAGGGAAGTGGAGCAAGACAAGAACCACCAAGCTATGGAGGGTAAGAGGGATATGCTCAATGGTACGGGCCCGGAATGGTGTTCCCCGAACCTCAACAATCGGTGGACATGAATTTCCTAGCCAACCAATTGGCTCATCTTCAACTTCAACAATCAAGCATGCTACAAGAGGCACACCAAATGAACCTTCAACAACAACACCTCAACTTCCAACAACAACAACTTTCCCACCACCAAGAGAACTTCCAAGTTCAATTTGAAGAGGTGAACCGCAACATCGCCTACACTAGACGTGATGTGGACGACTTGAGGGCGGTCGAGGACCAAAGATGGAGCGTCCAAGAGAGCTTCAATGAATGGATGACCGGGAACTTCTCTTCCTGTGAAGATCAATGGATGCGTCCCGCCCCACAAATTCAACCACCAAGTCAAGACCCTTTCCATGATTGAGTGTATGAGCAAGAGAGACAAGCACGGCTCCAAAGGGGACGCCGCCGCGGAGACCCTCCAAACTAAGTCTCAAACATGCCATTCAAGAATAAGAAATTGTGAGCTCTTTTTACTCTTCTCTTTACTTTTGAGTTTTGGTTTCTTTGTTTTGATGAGGACATCAAAATTCTAAGTATGGGGTGGGTTAGTAGCTCATAGTTTCATTCATGTGTAGTTTGTTTGTGTTTTGTTCTTGTTTCGTTTAAGGGATGTTTTCTTTTGGATTGTGGCATGTTGTGATGAATGGATGATGATTGAGTTTAAATGGCATGAATGGATTAGTTTGTTTGTTTTGGTTTTGTTTTTTTTTTTTGAAAAAAATTGTGTAAAAAAAAATCATAAAAAATTGAAAAATTGTGTGAAAATATCAAAAAGATTTTGTTTTGGACTAGGAATTCTTATCTTAGATGTCCATATGAAGGTTAATGATGATGTAAGCATGTAAAATCCTTTGCATATTTTTGGATAGTTTAGCATCTACATGGATGTTGCTTTTGATGTGATGTGATATCTTGCATGTTTTTTATTGAGCACATGAGTTCTAGGATGAGTATGATGCAACTAAGCTAGAGTGAACCTTGTGAGATTATTTTTGTCCATTTTAGGGATGTTTGTTGCATATCCCTCATTTTCTTGTGTGATTAGCTCAAGCATGCTTAGTAATCCTTGCTATTGAGGTGTTTATCTATTTTCCAAGGCCAATATGAGATTTGTTCTATGCATTGTCACATTGATTTGAACTTTATTTCATTTAGTCACAAAATGTTCCATATCCTACCTTGAAGATAAACCGTTGTTTGTAGCCCCGTTTTAGCCTTACACCTTTGTTTGAAATTCCTCAAAAATATGATTCCTAGCCTATATGACTTGACCCTTTTGGGATTGGACTTTAATGAGAGGTTTTGGGAGTGTATTTGGAGAGTTGAGATTCTCTTTGGTGAAGGGCAAGAAATGGTGTTATAAACCAAGTGGGTAGTGTATCTTTGTTGTGAAGAAAGAAAGAAAATGTTGGAAAAAGTAGTGGATTGAAAGCAAAGTGCTTAAGTGTAGAAATGGGTACCGACCGAGTTCAAAAGGACATCGGGCCCGATGTATGTTGCAAGTCGATCCTAAGTGGGAAAAAAGTAAAAAATCCAACAAAAAGTTTAGTGCAAAGATGAAGTGGAATGTTAAGTGGAGTGTGGGTTGAAAGTTGAGAAAAGAAAGAGAAAAATCAAAGTCTTTTGGATGAGTGAAAGTTGAAAGTGGAATAATTTGGTGAGTTTGGTGAGAGACTAGAAAGTTCAATCCCCATTGTAAGCACCACAAGACCAAAGTGATTCCCACCTTGAGAAGTACCAAAAGCCCCATTACAACCCGTCCGAATGGAACCTTTTTGAGGATCTCCACTGAGCCAAGTTAATATTCTTTGTGTGCATTGTAATAGGCATCTCTAGGTGGAGGAATTGGTGATATTAGCTTCAATGGTAAAGTCTTTACTTGCATGATTGTTGAGTTTGAGCGTTCATTGCTATACCTAAACACATGATGAGCGATACACATTTCCATGTCCCTAAAGTGAGGCTTGGATGCATTAGACTTTATTCCTTGAACACTTGATCATTGTGTGATGACGTAATCTTGCTAGTATGTCTATCACTTGTGCTTGATTGAGTTTTTCATATGAGGCTTTACTTGAAGATTATGCTTCGGTCTTGCTTACATTGTTATTGCTTGAGGACAAGCAAGTTTAAGTATGGGGTATTCTGATGTCTCTCATTTTGGTGGTGTTTTAGTAGTTAATTTCCTTTGAAAATATGTGTTTTTCATTCCCTTCTGTGTTAGTTTTGTCCCTTTTTAGCTTAGTTCCCGGTTTTCTACGAGATTCGGAAACTATGCGAGTTTGTTGTGTTTTGTAGGTAAAATGGCGCGTTTGACGACGTTTTGGAGGAGTTTATAAGAAGGATCTAAGCAAGGGAGCGAAGGAGCGGAAGAGTCATGTAAAGAATGAAGAGGAACTCAAGGAAAACCAAGAAGAAAAGAAGGATCGAGACCCTGGACCGAGTTACCATGAGGTCGGCCCCGAGTTCGAGCACCAGAGCACAAGACCGACGTTCCCATCGTCGGGCCCGATGTCCACCCGTGTCGGTTCGAGTCGGCAAAAGCTAGGATTGGGCTCCAAGGCACAATGTTGTGATCTTCCAATTTTGCCCTTCTTCTAAATTGGGAATTCCTTGATCCCCAATCCATGAGAGAGTATAATTAGAGGAGATTAGAGAGCATTAGACACACCCACACCTAATCACTCTGAAAGGCTCAAGGAAGACTTGGAGAACAAGGAGAAGAGAGGAGGAGGAGAAGAGAGAGAGAGATCGGTGGAGCTAGAGAGGAGATTAGTGAGTTTTGAACTTGTTTTGATTTGGTTTAGTAGAATTGAGACTTGGATATTGTGAACCCCTTTAGATTTGAATGAGATTTAGCTTTAATTTGAGCTTGATGATTGAGATTTGCTTGCTTTGCCATTTGATTGCTTTTTACTCTTACTTGATGGAGTAGATTCCATAGTCTTGGGCTATGGGGGAAACCCCTAGCTAGGATTGGGTGTGAACCCCCAATTACATAGCCTTTGAGTGCTTGATCTATGAATCCTCTCTACATTGAGCTTCAATTCTCCTGTGAGAACAAGGGATCTAGGGCTTGTGTTTGGGTAAGAGTAAGCGAAAGCATCTCGGACCCATCACTAGACCTAGCATCGAAGGTGAGTGAAAACTCCCTAAGGTCGAAGTGTAAAGTGGAGGGATCGAAGGCGGACAACCTCGATCTCACAAGGATCAACACTTATTGGCTGAATTGGGGTGGAATCACCCAAGTCTAGTTAGGGAAGGAACCCAAAAACCCAAGACCGATCTACCAAATTTGCCTAGTTCGAGTTACCCAGTCATCGGGCCCGACGTTGTGTGAAGTCGGTCCCGGCCAAATCAACCTCGATCCACCCTCGGACTGAAGTGACCAGTGTCGGTCCGAGGTGTTCTCTTTGATTTTCCTTGTTTTTACCTTTATTTTCCCTTTCTTTAGTCTTTTCGGTACACTCAACGCACGAACTCCCGTGTGTTTGACACCCTACCTCTTTTACTACAATTGGGGTTCGGTTTTATAAATTTAAATTTTGATATCATCCGATCCGGAACACCACGATCCCGAACCGCATCAGCGACCATTTTCACCCATTCCCACGTGAGGTTCATCGGCTTCTCATTTTGAAACAACATCTCATAGAGCAACATGGCTTCTTCCTTCATCGGCTTGCTTAACTCGTGTCTAGCAAAGATTGTGCACCCTAAAACACGGATCATCACTCAGAAGAGGGGACTTGCTATCTCATTGGTTGGGGCTCCTTTCCTCATTTCACTCTTTCCCGCTACATATCTCCAAAGATAGTTCACTTTGTCATTGTCAACAAAAGCTTCGTCTCTCGGGAAAGGGAATCCAAGGTAGACCGCAAAGTTCCTAAGTGAGAGTTCTTGCAACTCATTGCCCAATTGGAAGGAGATCATGCTCTCACTCTCAACTCCTTCATAAGTGCACTTGAAGGTGGCCATAAACTCGGAGGTTAAGACGGGATAGTGAGTGTTGTTCCACTTTAGCATCACGTCTAGCCCAATATTAGAGTAGCACCGGGTAAGAGCCTCATCCATACTCATCCTCTTGATAGATTCCCAATCTACCCACCTTGTGTGGTGAGATAAACCCATGTATCGCTCATATCTTTGAGCCACATCATCATCCTCAAAGTGCACATCATCCATCCTTTGCACTTTCTTTGACTTCTTGGACTTCTTTGTTGGCCTCTCCATGCGTGAAGAAGATGCTCGGGTAGTCATGATACCTACACACATTCAAAGCAAAGAACTACAAGATAAGATCTATACAACCTCAACAAAATCACATGCTTCCACAACTATCAACTTATCAAGCAAGAAAATGACCCCATACTTGTCTTCTAGACACTTAATCACAAAATCCAACATGTATGAACAAAGGATCTCACAACAATGGTCAAGTTAGAAAATATATCATGATAAACAAGCCTTAACCAACAATCAAGCTCATGAATCCTAAAGCACACACAAAAGAAATCCAAATAGGACTAGGACCGACCAACACAATACGTCGGGCCAGAGATGCTCTACCTCGGTCCGCATCTTGGAACGACTCTGAAACGTCGGACCCGAGATCTGGGTATCTCGGTCGGATCCTAAAATCGACTTTTCTACCTATATCACCCAAAATTACTCTATCATGCACCTAAAATCCAAAATCAACCATTTCTCATCATCAATCGAAGTTCCAAGTAGGTTCTAACATGCATAATCAACAATTAAGAACAAATTCCACTATTCGTGCAAGACACCATGGATGCTCAAGATCTAAGCTCATTCAATCATGGCAAATCCCAATTCAAACAATGAAAGCATGAAATTCACAAGGAATCAAATAGAGATTGAGATTCACATACCAAATTTGAAGAGACAAAGACTTGCTAGCAATCAAACTCCTTAGAACTCAAAATCTCCACCTAGATCTAGGAGAGGGATGAAGAACAATGGGACTTTTGGGGATTTTTGCCTTTGGAATCGATGTTAGGGATGGATAGGGTGTTGGATCGAGATTTTTGAGATTTTTGCTAGGGAATCGAGTGTGATGAAGAGGGGGCCGATTTGAGGGTTTTTTGGAGGTGAGCTTAGTATTTTGGGAAGGTTGTTATGAAGGTGATGGGAGGTAGGTATGGGAAAGAAGGCTTTAAATGGGAAAGAGACAAAGTTTAGGTCAGAGGGGTATAATGGACATTTCCTCAAAATCAAGACCAAGGTTGACCGGCTAAGTCGGACCGACGTCACCCACGTCGGGCCTGAAGTACTGGGTACCTCGATCCGGCCTGATTTGGCTTCCTAAAATTCCCTCTTCTTGCCAATTCTCTACCCACAAGTCCTTTTATTATTTCCACCATTACCACACTCAATCATGAAGTTCACACAACACACAATTCCACAAAACACATGTTAAGGAGAGATTAGAAATAATCTATGCTAAGACAAGAAAAACAAACTAAGAACTACGAAAATTAAACCTACTAAGCTCGGGTTGCCTCCCGAGGAGCGCTTCTTTTAAGTCACTAGCTTGACTTCTAACCTCAACCTTCACTAGCTTGGTCACCGTAGTCACGTCCATCCCCACGCCCTTCATAGCCATAAAACCACCACTTGTGGTTGATGTAAGCGTGGCCTCCAAATTCTCCTTCACCCTTCTCCTCCTAAGTGTAGGGTTGCATCTCTTGCATCTTCTCAACTTGACCTTCATTCCCTACATCACAAACATCTAGAGAATTCCTAGGAGATTCAATGACATTATAACTCAAATCTTCTTTCAAATCACTCAAACATATATAACTATCCTCTAGTTCCTCTTTCAAGTCACTTAAACACATATATGAGTCTCCCACATCAAAAGGATACAAAGAAGGATACTCTTCATGGCTTTTTGGACTATCATCTCCTCTTGACTCCTCATGGAGCTCAAATGGATCTAACAACTCTCTCTCTCTCTCTCTTGAACATGGACCATGTCATGACTCCTCAAAGGTGCTTCTTCTTCTCTTGTGGCTTCTACTTCCTCTCTTTTCCGCTTGGCACTTTCCTCCAATTTCAAGATTGCCAAAGCATCCGGTTCATTTAGAGCTTTGTTGAAGTGAAACTCTACCTTATCGTCACCAATCTCAAAAGTCACCTTTCCATTTCTTACATCAAATTTGGCACCCGCCGTGGCTAGAAACGGCCTTACAAGAATAATGGGTACCAATGGATCTTCTTTCATGTCAAGGATCACGAAATCGTCGGGGACAAAATACCTCCCAACTCTAATCGGGACGTCATCTAAGATTCCCGTGGCCTTTGTAGATGAACCATCGGCCATAGTAAGACTCATGTCTACCGGTTCTATGTCACCGAGGTTAGCCCTCTTCCATATGCTCATGGGCATAACCGATATGCTTGCTCCTAAATCACAAAGAGCCCTGAAGTTTTGCGATCCAATCCCCACGGTTCTTGCAAATCTCCTGGGATCACCCAATTTTTGAGGTAGCTCCAAGATTTTCACCTCGTCTTGCATCTCCACAATCGACCTCTTCTTGTTCAAAATTTCCTTCAAGAACTTAGCATATGATGGCATCTCACTTAGAGCGTCGGTGAACAGTATGGTGATGTTCAAACCTTGCAAAAGCTTCAAGAACCTCTTAAACTTGCCCTCCACAACTTCCTTGGGCTTCTTCAAAGGATAAGGAAGAGTTGTGCCACCTTGTTTCTTGGTTGGATCCACTTCCTTGGAACGGCCTAGATCTCTCTCAATATTTTCAGCCTGGATCGACGTAGGATCGACATCGGGACCGATGTGTGAGACCTCGGTCATGGGGCAGGGTAGAGCTGGGGAAGTCGGTCCGACTACAGGGCATGTCGGGCGCTCCTCCTCGGTCCGGGTCAGGGGACTTCCTCCGTCTTCTGGCTCGACTTCTTGGCACGTCGGGCCCGAGTTTCTGGGCAACTCGGTCCGACTATCTTCTCTTGTCCTTGGCACGTGTGGCTCGGGCAAACTCCGACCACTCCTCAAACCTATGGCTCGGACTTCATTTTGTTGTTGTGGGGCACGGGGATTCTCCTCGGGTCGGCCTGGGAGTCTCCCTTCCTCTCTTGGAAGTTGATTCGCCATGTGAACAAATTGGCTGTCCACTTGTCTTCTCCACACACCAAACTCCTTGAATTGGGTGCTCACCTCATAAACTCTTCTCTCCACATTGGTGAATTGATTCTTCAAGTCTTGTGCCCATTGAGGAGTTTGCTCATAGAACCCCGGAGGTCGGTATGGTGGTGGTTGGGCCCTTGGCTCGTTTTGGTTGTAGTTGTTGTTGTAGCCATTGGCTTGGCCTTGGTTCCACCTTCCATTCCCTCCATTGTTGAGTTTGGCTCTTCCTCCATAGTTTCTTTGAACATAGTGTGCCTCCTCGATTTGCTCGGCCAAGCGAACTTGGCGTTCATTGGGACACTCTTGAGCTCCATGCTTGAAAGAGCCACATTTTTCACATGCTTTTGTGGTTTGCTTGAGGTGATTCATTTGCCTCCTCATCTTGTTCAACTCATCCTCAAGAAATTGAATCTTCACATCCTTATCAACCTCTTCATTCTTTGGGTCATAGAGCCTCTTTACACCATCCCCTTGGACTCTTGCCTCCTTGTTGACTTGACTCACTCCGTACATGGTTTCGTAATCGGAGAGTTTGTCAAGCAACTCCCATGCTTGCTCCGGTGGCAAATCAATGAACCCACAATCGGTGTGAAGGTTCAACTTGTCCTTGGTGGCGGGGTTGATTCCTTGGAAGAATATGTCTTGAAGGACATAAGGTTATTGCCCATGCGTTGGACATTGCCTCAACATTTCTTTGAACCGATCCCAAGCCTCAAAGAGTGGCTCATGGAATCCTTGTTAAAAGCTCGCTATCTTCCTTCTAAGCTCCGTTGTATTGGTTGGAGGAAAGAACTTCATCAAAAATGCTTCTTTGAGAGCCCTCCATGATGTGATGGATTGAGGTGCTTGGCTCTCCAACCAATGCAATGCCTTGCCTCCCAACAACCACTTGAAGGCCTTGAGTAGCACGTACTCGAGCGTCTCCTCATCCGTCGAGATGGTCTCACATAGATCTTTGAATTGTTTCACATGCTCAATCGGGCACTCATTCGGTCACCCTTGAAATTGGTCCCTCTTGATAAGTGAGATGAATTGAGTCTTGATCTCAAAGTTCTTTGACACCTCCGGCAAAACAATGGCCGGCTCTGGCACCTTCAACTCCGGATGCATGTATTGTCGTGCATTCCGGGGTTGGGTGTTGATTTGAGCCTCCAATCTCATCGTTTGCTCACGTTCTCTTCTAGCTTCGGCATCTCAGTTCGCCATCTCAAGTTGCATACGAGCCATGTCGACCCTCTTCCAATCAATCTCATCATCACGTAGTGCTTGGTTCTCCATTCTCTTCTTCTTTCGAGCTTGTTTGATGATGCTCTCCGGATCACTAACAAAGTCGAACTCAAGTGTTCCTTGGACAGAACGAGCTCGCATACACCTATAACCAAAGACACAAACAAAACCGAATCAAAACAAACAAGTGGCTTGGGCTAGTCCCTCACCCAAATCACTACAAATTCAAAGACTCAACAAAGATGGTACCTCAAACAAGTTGAACTACCCGGCAACGGCGCCAAAATTCTGATGGGTTCCGGATTGGAGGGTCTCAAAATTTAAGTTTATAAACCGAACCCCGATGTAGCACAAGGGTAGGGTGTCGAACACACGGGAGTTCGTGCGTTGAGTGTACCAAAAAGACTAAAAAGGGGAAAAGAAAGGCAAAAACAAGGAAAATCAAAGGGAACTCTTCGTGACCGACTTTGGTCACCTCGGTCCGAGGAGAATCAATGAGAGTTTAGGACGGGACCGACACAGAGGAAGTCGGTCCCGACGTTCTGGGTAACTCGGTCTTGTCAAATAGTAGATCGGTCTTTGGTTTTTGGGTTCCGTCCCTAACTAGACTTGGGTAATTCCACCCCAATTCAGCCAATAAGTGTTGATCCGTATGAGATCGAGGTTGTTTGCCTTCGATCCCTCCACTCTACACATCGACCATAGGGGGTTTTCACCTTCCCTTCGATGCTAGGCCAAGTGATGGGCTCGAGACCACTTTCGCTTACTCTAACCAAGCACAAGCCCTAGATCCCTTGTTCTCACAAGAGAATTGAAGCTAAATGTAGAGAGGATTCATAGATCAAGCACTCAAGGCTATGGAAATGGGGGTTCACACCCAATCCTAGCTAGGGGTTTCCCCCATAGCCCAAGACTATGGAATCTACTCCATTTGGAAAGTGTAAAAAGCAATCAAATAGCAAAACAAACAAATCTCAATAATCCAACTCAAATCCAACTCAAATTGCATTCAAATCAAGGGAATTCACAAGATCCAAATCTCAAATCCACTAAACACATGCAAAACAAGTTCAAACTCACTAATTTCTCATAGATCCCACCGATTTCTCTCTTCTTCTCCTCTTCCTTCCTCCTCCTTGCTCTCCAAGCCTTCCTAGAGCCTTTTGAGAGTGATTAGATGTGGATCTTCCTCTCCAAGTTGTCTTCTCTCTCTCTAATTATCTTTCCCCTTAATTAGGGACCAAGGAATTCCAAAAATAGAAGAAGGGCAAAAGTGGTAGATCACAATTATTTGCCTTAGAGCCCAATCCTCTCTTAAGCCGACTTGGACTGACACGGACACACCTCGGGCCCGACGTTGATGACCTCGGTCCTGGCCTCCATCTCTCCATCTCGGGCCCGATGAGCTGGGTACATCGTTTCGGACCTCGATCCTCTTCTTTTCTTGGTTTTCCTTGAGTTCCTCTTCGTTCCTTGCTTGGCTCTTCCACTCCTTTGCTCCTTAGCTTTACTCCTCCTTAGAATCTCCTTCCAAATGTCCTCAAAACGTGACAATTTACCTTCAAAACACAACAAATTCGCATAGTCTCCGAATCTCATAGAAAATCGGAATCTAAGCTAAAAAGGGACAAAACTAACAAAGCAGGGAATGAAAAACACATATTTACAAGGGAAATTACCTACTAAAACACCACCAAAATGAGAGACATCAAGATGCCTATTACAATGCACACAAAGAATTCAAACTTGGCTCAATGGAGGTCCTCAAAGAGGTTCCATTCGGCCGGGTTGTAATGGAGCTTTTGGTATTTCTCAAGATGGGAATCATTTTGGTCTTATGGTGATTACAATGGGGTTTAAACTTCCTAATCTCTCACCAACTTCACCAATGATTTCACAATCAACTTCCACTCATCCAAAAGACTTAACATTTTCTTTTCTCAACCCACACTTTTGCACACTAGACCGACTTTCTCACTAACTCGGGCCCGACATACCTTGTGTTGGATCGTAAGTCTGTTAGTGAAGGCGTCCTTAACTGGGTTAAAGGCGTCCTTATATGCAGCGGAAATTAGACTTAACAGGAAATACAGTGAGATATTGGACACGAGTATTTATAGAGGAACCCCACTAAGACCAACTAGTCTTATGGGTAAACCTCTACCTCCGCCTGGAGGATTTTCAATAGCCGTCCCTTATCTTATTAAGAGAGAGTCCTTACAACTTAGGCGAGTCGTTACACTTCTCTGAGCTAAGCGTCCGTCCTTAGTCTCACTAGTAACGCTCCTTTCCACCTAACAGGTAACCTAACTCTCTTAGCTTATAAGGAAGCTATCACTCACGTCTCTCTCGGTCCGTTGAGAGAGACAAACTACAACTCTAACTATTTTGGTGGTTTGTTTTGGATTTGATGTGGTTGGACTTTCTTTCTCTTGCTTCAAGCTCACTTGATCTTCTTGATCTTCGTTCTTGTTCTTGAATGCTTCGGGAAAGCTTGAGAGAAAGTCTTCAAAGTCCACACCGCTATGCATACCCTTGAGGGGGTATTTATAGCGGAAGTGGTTCTTGTCCTCTAGCGTCCTCTGAGGCTTTGCAGGATCCTTGATCTTCCATCAACGGTGTGATGAGCCTCTTGAGGAAGTCAACTTTGTTGACGCTTGGGAAGCCTCCGCGTGGATAGGGGACCATTGCTGGGAAAGCGACATCTTTGGAGTTGTCTACACGTGCCCAGACAAGGGAAGCTTCCTTCTGAGGACTACGGCCGAACGTGATGTAATCATGTTGGGGCGGCCTTGATTTGAATTTGAACTTCGTCCGTATTTTGGCGCGCGTCCCTTCTTGATGAGGACGCCGTCCTATCTGCGCAGGAACTTCGCCAATTACGCTCAGCTTTGGAAGTTCTGAAGACGTGCGTCCCTACAGCTTCGGGACTGCCGTTCACTTGTTGTCCTTTTCGCTCATTTGCGTCCGTTGGACTTACCTGATATCAACACTTGGACAACTTATCAAATACCTTGAGTTTGTCATTATCAAAACAAGGGACGATTATTATTGGTTTAGATATTAATGACTTGCGTCCTTAGTATCGTCCCAACAATTTCCCCCTTTTTGATGATGACAAACTCTTTTCAAAATAATGCGCACAGAAGTAAAGCTTTTAGCATGAGAGACTACACTTGAATTTTTTTTCAGCTTAGGTTGACCTGCAACACATTCTTTTAAGTGCGTCATATCTTATTCTTTACTAGCGTCCTTTGGACTTGGCCGAAATTCCCCCTAAACACATGCTTTCTATGACAACTTAATAGTAATCGCATCTCTGCAGAACTATACTTCCCCCTTTTGGCATCATCGAAAAGGAGAACAAGTTGAAAAGCATGCAAGCACAAAGTCATAACTAAAGAAAGGAACGCTTAGACAAAATGAAGCACGAATGTAATGAACGGCATTCATAAAGCAATAGAAGTACGATCATTACAGACATTTAAACACATAGTTCAAAACGGGGACAGCGTCCCAATGTCTTAGCAAAAACCAAAGAAAAGATAAATTGTTTCAGGGGTAGGAAGAGGGAGAGTGATCATTTGCGTGGACGCTTGCCAAGGGCCTTGAGGTGCTGCTCCTGAAGATGGTTGTTTTGGGCAAGAAGCTCGTTGTTGCGCTCAAGAAGTTCTGTGTGGATGTGGATAGTGTCGTGAACCTGCTGAATTAGATCAATCATCATGCACTGGTTCTCTATCATCATACCCATCAGATACTTCGTAGAGTGTTTCTCGGCCTCATCACGGACGCTCATACCATCGAGCTCGTCCTCTTCATCTGCATCGTCCTCAACCGGCATCCCAACGACTTGCAGATTCTCAGCCTCTGGATCACCTTGAGCTTCTTGAGCAGCAGCGGCGGCAGCAGCCTTAGCTTTCCTCTGCGCCTCTTTCCTTTCCTTTTCCATTTGGCGTTTTACGGATGGAAGCAGCTCATCACAACGGAGTTTACCAACGGGGGGCAAGGTGATTTGCCTAACGTCCCAGTGGATGCCAAAGGACTATTCTTGTTTCGGAGCATAGAGGCCCTGCTGCTTAAGAATCTGCTTGACCAAGCCAGGGAAGGGAAGAGAGTGCCTGCCTCCTGTGCACTTGCCCATGTGCTCCAAGATTACCCGCGGCAAGTTGATTGGCTTGCGTTCCAAGAAGGCGTCCAGCAAGATACTGTCAGTGATTTGGACTATCGACTTCTTTTCTTGGCGGGGGACAACCATGCGCACAATGAAGTGATGCGCAAGGACGCCCGTCTTGGAGAGACAGTGAGCGACCCTGTCCTTAGCAATTGGTTGTCTCCCGTTGAATATTCTATTGAAGATCTCTTCCTGGGAGAAACGACCAAAATTCTTGTTGGGAAGGTCGTGCATGGCATCTGGCGGAGATGGACGCAGACCAAGCATATTGCGTACGGTACCCTCAGCGACTGAGTACTCGTCCCCATCGATTTCGAACGTCCCTTGAGGCTTCCCTTTTACTTCTGATATTTCAAATTTGGAGTAAAAGCGGAGAACCTGTTCGGGATCTACTTCGGCGGCCTCGGCGCCTAGGTGCGTCCATCCCTGGAACTCAAGCAGTTCCAAAAACTCTTGTCGTTGATTCTCTTGTAGGAATTGGGCGGTGAACAGGAGCGGCGACAGAATTTTCTTTAGACGTTTCTGCTTACTACCGTTGCTCACTATCACTTCATCACCGGCGTCTTCTTCATCGCCGTCTCCCTCCTCGTCCTCAGGATCCTCATCCTGGTGAGGAGCGTCCTCTTCGTCTGAGGCCTCGTCCCCTTACGAATGGGACTCGACCATTTCCGTGTCCTCGGCAGCGAACGCCTGTTCTGTAGGAGGCGCGTCCACTACTGGAGTCCGTGCCAAGGACTCTGTAGGGACGGTTGAAGGGGGCGTCTCTTGGACTTGAGCAGTTTCCTCGACAGCCTGAGCGGGCGGAGGAGGAGGAGGAGTTGAAGCTCTGGGAGGAGAGGGAGTGGGAGTTCTGATCTTAGCTTTGGTGGGGGCAGATGAGGAGCTTGGCGGAGCCATAGAGATGGGCTTCACTTTGAGCGGAGCAGGGGGAGGAGGCGGCTGCTTGGCAGGAGAGTCCTCAAGAGAAATAACTTTTGGTACAGCGTCCTTGGCCGGGACCTGTACTTGAGGAGCGTCCTTTATGACCTTTGACATGGGTTTGGCCAGGTCCGCTTTTATCTCCGCGGCCAGCGGATCCTCAGCAGCCACAGACGCAGGAGTGGCGTCCTCTACCCTTGGAGGAGGAGGAGGGAGTCGTGGGACTTCCTTCAGGCTCTGTTGGATCGCCGCAGCAATGGCGTCCTTTTCTGCCAGCTCTTGTCTGGCCTTCTCCTCTTTTTTTATTTGCAGCTCGGAGAGGCGTATGGCTGCCATTTGTTGATCTGTGACGCCTTCGAGCTCAGCCGATGTCTTTAACCTTCGTTTTGGGGCGGGAGGAGGGGAGGAAGGGATTGGTTTTGGTGGTGAGGAGGAAGGGCCTTTGATTTGTAGCTGTTGGGAAGGAGGGGGAGAGGACGGCCTTTTTCTTTTCTGGGATGGGACGGAACCCTCAGGAGCTACCAAAAACTCCATGATATCTGGGAGGAGTTTGGCGAGCTCGTCGACCGTCCCTTTAAACATTTCGGAGATGATCGCCGGTCCCATGAAAGGGGGGTTTTTATGGTTGGTTTCTTGAAGGCGTGGTTTGACATAGGTCATCATGAAGTAATGCATAAGCCTTTGGATTTTGGGAGGGTAGTCTTGGATGGACGCCCTATGGCAAATGTTGGCGAGGGTTTTAGGTTCCCATCCGAGCCAGTCCTCAATCAGGGGGTCAAGGGGAGGACGGCGTTTAGGTTGGGACGGAAGTCTAAAAACGGCGCCTTTGCCAGCGGTCCCTTGATCTGGCTCCGGGACCAATGGTTTCTCAAGGAACTGAAAGCGTTTGGGAGCGGGTTTGGATCGGGAAGATTGGGCTTTTTGAGGAGGAGGTTGGGAGCGATGTTGCTGGGGAGGGGTGGTGGAGTGGCAGCGCTGGGTGGATTGGGAAGAAGAATGGTGGCGAGGGGGTTCTTGGCGCCCAGTAGATCGCCCTCGCGAGTCCATGAGTGACCGGTCTTTTACCGGTGGAGACCGCGAGGAACTAGGGTTCTTTGCCGCCGACGAGGGAGAAGGGTTTTTGGTTGCTCTGGTGTTGGCCATTTGAGATTGAGGTTTATATAGAGGAAGATTAGGGTTGAGAGGTTGATTTCGGGAAGAGCGAATGAAGATTTTGCGAGATCTTGAGAGATTGATAAGTTGGTGTAAATGGCAGGGGAGCAAAGAAGGTTTCTCAGAAGGATACAGGGGCCTATTTATAGGAAGAAGACGAAGCGGAACAGTCAAGGGTAAAAGGGTAGTTTCACATGGCTTCCTCCATCCGCAATCCCGCACGTGGCTTCCTTCTTTGCAAAGAAACACAGCTGTTTTGCACCCGTTACACATATCCCGAGATCCGCGTTCAACTTCTCCGAAACGGTTCAACTTCCTTCTTTCAAATTTCAAAAACTCACAACTGTAAAGGACTCTGACTTGGCGTCCTTTAGGTACAACACTGCAATACTCAGAACTGAACCACGGCGTCCCAGACACTGATCTCAACCTCTGAACTTAGAACTCTGTACGGACAACTCTCAGCTCTTAACATGCGTCCCTTTGATCACTTAGAACCATTTTTGAAAATCAAGCAAGTACGTCCCGTAAAGATAAAACAAAGAACGCTCATAGGACGCGTTTGCAAGATTCTCGGCTTAGGTAAGCTTAGAGTTCCCATCATTTCGGCTTATAATGAGGGTAGATTGATCAGGTATACTCTTGAGATGAAAAGCGAATTGAATACCGTTCAAAAACATAAGCAAAACATATGTCTTAGACTAGCGTCCTTTAAAGATGACTTCAAATGAACACATTACTCTAAAACGAGTTCTCAACAAAACATAGCCAATCATAGAGGGAATAATAGAATGGGACTTGATTATTTAAAAGTTATCATCCCTAAGAGCAACCTGAGATGCTCGAAGGGACGTCTATCAAGTGCTTTTGTGAAAATATCGGTCACTTGGTCCTCAGTCCTAACATGATCCACTTTAATTAATCCAAGTTCAACATTATCACGAAGAAAGTGATGTCTTATGTGAATATGCTTTGTCCTAGAATGGTGAGCAGGATTCTTTGCAATACTTATAGCACTGGTGTTATCACACAAGATAGGGACTGTGTTGAGGAACGTACCATAATCTTCAAGTTGGTACTTAATCCATAGGACTTGTGAGCAGCACGAAGCAGCAACAACGTACTCAGCTTCCGCGGTTGAGAGTGCCACGAAGTTTTGCTTTTTAGATCCCCAAGAGACAAGGCACGAGCCAAGGAACTGTGCCATGCCTGATGTGCTTTTCCTATCCACTATATGGCCAGCGTAGTTTGCATCAGAGTATGCTATCAAGTTTAGGGACGTTTTTCTGGGATACCATAGGCATAGGTCGTCCCGTCCTTTGAGGTATCTGAAGATTCTCTTGACCTCTTGCATGTGAGACTCCTTTGGATTTGCTTGGAAACGAGCACATAAGCATACAGCGAACATGATGTCGGGACGACTTGCCGTCAGGTATAACAAGGACCCTATCATTCCTCTGTAGAGCTTTTGATCTACACTCTTGCCTTCTTCATCAGCATAAAGGCGAGTGTTGGGGGAGATGGGAGTATCAATGGATTTTGAAGAGTTCATCCCATACTTCTCAAGCATTTCACGAATGTACTTCTGTTGGTGAATGCGCGTCCCATCTTTGAGTTGGGTGATTTGGAGTCCCAAGAAGAAGTTGAGTTCTCCTATGAGGGACATCTCAAACTCACTACTCATCAAATTCTTGAATTCCTCTACAAGTTTCATGTTAGTGCTTCCAAAGACTATGTCATCGACATAGACTTGGACAATCAAAACATATTTAAGGACTTTCTTTAAGAATAGTGTTTTATCAATGTTACCTCGTGTGTACCCGTTGGACAAGAGAAAGGACGCAAACCTATCGTACCATGCACGAGGGGCTTGCTTGAGTCCATAGAGTGCCTTGTCCAAGAAGTACACATGATCAGGATGATCAACGTCCTCAAATCCTGGAGGTTGAGCGACGTACACTTCTTCTTTAAGCTTGCCATTGAGGAAGGCCGTATTGACATCCATTTGAAAAAGCTTGAATCCCTTGTGAGCGGTGTAGGCAATGAGGAGGCGAATGGCTTCAATTCTAGCAACAGGAGCGAAGGTCTCATCATAGTCGATCCCTTCCTCTTGCCTATAGCCTTGAGCCACGAGCCTTGCTTTGTTTCTTGATACGCGTCCATTCTCATCAAGCTTGTTCCTATAGACCCACCTCGTCCCTATTATATTTTTGTTTCTAGGACGAGGGACGAGGGTCCACACCTTGTTCCTTTCAAACTGATTGAGTTCTTCTTACATGGCTTGAATCCAATCGGCATCTTGGAGAGCTTCCTTTATATTCTTAGGTTCAACTAAGGACACGAAGGCGTTAAAGGCACAGAATGCTATGTTGGCGTTAAGGGATTGATTCACAGCTGATCTTGTTTGAACTCCTTTTGACATATCTGAGATTATTTGATCTGTGGAATGAAGTCTTGAAAGGTTGGATCCCCTATGCGTAGCGTCTCTTGAAGGAGTACACCTAGGGTCCGTCCAATCGGACTCATCAGAGTCAAAGCCGTCATCTTCATTGGTTGGCTCAGTGTGTTCCCCCTCAGCTAGAGCGTCCACACTATGCCTTTCTCCTTGTTGACTTGACTCACCGGTTTCCACTTGGTTTAACGACCAAGTTTGAGAAGGCTCTTGTTGTTCACTAGGGACTCCCATTGAAACCTCATCGCGAGATTCAGGGGCGTTCCTAGGAACGTAATATTTGTCGGAGGAGCCTCTTGGTTCTTCCTCATCATCTTCATCATTGTCCCTTAGACAGGAGCGACGTGCCTTCTTACTTGCTTCTTTCTTGTGAGAAGCATTTTCTTTGAACACCACATGGATACTTTCTTCAAGCTTAAGAGTCCGTTTGTTGAACACTCTATAGGCTTTGCTTGTGAGAGAGTATCCAAGGAATATTCCTTCATCACTCCTAGCATCAAATTTGTCGATGTTGTCTTTGCCGTTGTTGTGAATGAAGCATTTACACCCAAAGACTTTGAGGTGTGAAATGTTTGGCTTTCTTCCATTTAAGAGCTCATAAGACGTCTTTTTGAGCAAAGGACGAATCATAGCTCGATTGACGATGTAGGTTGCGGTGGCAACGGCTTCTGCCCAGAAGTGTTTGGGAACGCCGCTAGCCAAGAGCATCGTCCTTGCCATGTCTTCCAGCGTCCTATTCTTTCTTTCAACAACACCGTTTTGCTGAGGAGTACGCGGAGAAGAGAAGTTGTGAGATACTCCTTGTTGGTCACAGAAGTCAAGGAACTCTGAGTTTTTGAACTCCGTTCCATGATCTGGCCTTAGGCCTTTCAAGCTCGTCCCAAGAGCAACTTCTACTTGCTTGATGAAGATTTTGAACATTCCGAAAGCATCTGCTTTTGACACCAAGAAGAGAACCCAAGTGAATCTTGAAAAATCATCAACAATGACATACATATACCTTTTTCCACCATAGCTTTGGGTTTGCATGGGTCCACATAGATCCATGTGAAGCAGTTCCAATGGCTTCTTTGTGCTCACTTCATTTTTGGATTTAAAGGACGATCTTGTCTGCTTCCCTTTGATGCAAGCTTCACATTGTTCAATTTGCTCAGGATTAATTCGGGGAAGACCTCTTACAAGATCCTTTTGATGAAGCTTGAAGATTGTGCTAGGTCCTGCGTGTCCTAGACGTCGATGTCAGAGATCGGCGTCCACAGCAGAGACGGATAAGCACAATTTGGATGCAGACTTGAACCTTTGATTGAAGATATAGACATTGTTTTCACGAGTCCCTTTGAGAATGACTTGATTTGTTTTCTTGTTGATGACTAGGCATTCCTTAGAGTCAAATGTGACTAGGTTTTCACCTTGATCACACATTTGGGAGACACTAAGGAGGTTGAAGCCTAGTCCTTCGACAAGACTAACTTTGGACGCACTGATGGATTGATTCAACTTAGCGGTGCCCGTCCCTTTGATCTTTCCTTTGCCCTTGTTGCCAAACGAGACAGTTCCTCCCGTGGCATTTGTTTGGATAGAAGTGAGATGGATCTAGCTTCCAGTCATATGATTTAAAGCGCCACTATCGATGATCCACGGGCTTCCTCTCACTTCCACCTGAAACGAAGAGTTAGTTCTTTGCGACCCAGGCAAGGTGACCCCTACCTGGTTCGTTACATGGGTAAAACTTCTTCATAGGCAAATGATCATGAACATTCACATCATTTGATCTTCTAGCATGCGTCCTAGGAGATCGAGTTTTCGCATTTGGCACACTAGCATGCGTCCTATCAGCAGATTTAGGCCTGGCATTATCACGGCCATTCCTAGCCTTCTTTCCATTTTCAAGATCTTGTTTCAGCTTAAGACATTCATACTGGTAGTGACCGCCTTTGCCACAATGTCAGCACGTCCTATAATAGTTTCCAAGGTAGTACTTTTTGTTGGGACGCTGAATTCTATTCTCCTTCATTTTCTCAGGGTCCACTACCTTAGATCCTTTTCCCTTAGCAATATTCTTGTAGATTTTGTGACTGACAGAATTTGTGTAGTAGTCTTTTTGCCCTTTCTCACCACTCTCAAGAACTCTTATGCGTTCTTCTAGATTTTTTGTCTTTTCCCTCTCAAGCTCTACTTCAGTCGTCTTGCTAGCCTCAAAGTCACTTGGGAGAGAGTTCTTTGATCCTGATTCATACCCTAGTCCTTTCCTGGCTGGAACAAATACTATTGGATTCACAATTTCAGTTATTGGACTCTTTCCTAGAACTTTGACCTCATCCCTAAGACTTGCGTTTTCTAGTTTTAAGCACACAATCTGACTTTTAAGGGACTTGACTTCTTCCTGAGAGGACTCCAATTGAAGAGACATGGTACTACAATTTTCACATTCCACAATAATATTTTAAGATTCAATTTCCTCAAAACTTTGTTTCATGGCATAACTTTCTTGCATGATTTGAGTGATCAACTGAATGAGCTTTGGTTTTGAGCATTTTTCAAGAGAATTTAGCATGGATTCATGGGTTACCTCTTGCTCAGTTTCAGAGACGTCCTCTGGGGCGTCTTCCATAGCCATATAAGCCACTTGATTTTCTGGCTCTTCATCACTTGAGTCAAGATCGTCCCATGCGCCATCAAATGCACCAACTAGCGCCTTTTCCTTCATTTCCTTTGAAGATAGTCTTGTGGTACACTTCTTGGCCATATGTCCCTTTCTGTTGCATTTGTAGCACACTATCTCCTTCATTTCTGCCTCTGAAGGCTTGCGAGTTTCCTTTTTGTAGGGCATCTTCATCCTTGGGACTTTGCCTCTTTTGTACCAAGCACGAAGAGTTTTGTGCAACAATGCTAGCTCATCTTCCTCAGAGATTTGTTCTTCCGTCTTTCCCTTGCGTTCCATTGAAGCCTGAAGACGAAGATTCTCCTGGTGCTCTTGAGTTTTGGCTTCTAGCATAGAGTTCAACTCTTTTTGCCTCTGGTAGTATTGCTCATACTCTGGCGTCCTAGCCGCAAGAGTTAGCGCTAGCTCATTTGGAGAACTCTTTCCCATCTCTGCTAAATCTTGGTTTCTTCTTGCTTCGTACCCCTTGAGTTTTCCATAGATTTCCTCCATGGATAGTCCTTTGCTGGCCTGATTCTCCTTGAACGTCAACCTATCAAAGTTCCATGGTCCCGTGAGACCATCTATTAGGACTTGAACCTTCGACCTTTGAGTAATTTCCGTTTCTTTGACACCCAATTGTTTCAACTTTGTTACAAGAGCCTCGAAACGGAAGGAATAGTCGGTGATGGTCTCATTTGGGAACATCTTGAAGTTATAGAAATCCCTTTTTGCTTCCAGCTGGACATCTTCTTTCATCTCAGGCGTCCCAACATGATACTTCTCTAGGTCTTCCCATTGAAGCTTAGCAGTTGGGAGATTGCTCACACGTGTGGCGTCCCTTTCACATAGGGACGTCTGTAAGAAACAGATGGCCTTTGCATTTGCTTCCATAAGCTTGAACTCCTCAGGACCCCAATCTGCTTCCTTGTCCTTCTTTGCAGCAGGGACTTCGAGGTCACCATTCTTGATCACTAGCCAGCACTGGTAGTTTTGACTACGCACGAAGCATTCGAACCTTGTCTTCCACCGATTGAAGTTTCCATCGGTGAGGCGAGGAGGTTTTGCACTCGAGATACCTATGGGTTCCATCTCCATGATTCCTGCAACTCAAACTTAATCTAGAGCGCCTGCTTTGATACCAATTGTTGGATCGTAAGTCTGTTAGTGAAGGCGTCCTTAACTGGGTTATGGGCGTCCTTATATGCAGCGGAAATTAGACTTAACAGGAAATACAGTGAGATATTGGACACGAGTATTTATAGAGGAACCCCACTAAGACCAACTAGTCTTATGGGTAAACCTCTACCTCCGCCTGGAGGATTTTCAATAGCCATCCCTTATCTTATTAAGAGAGAGTCCTTACAACTTAGGCGAGTCGTTACACTTCTCTGAGCTAAGCGTCCGTCCTTAGTCTCACTAGTAACGCTCCTTTCCACCTAACAGGTAACCTAGGTCTCTTAGCTTATAAGGAAGCTATCACTCACGTCTCTCTCGGTCCGTTGAGAGAGACAAACTACAACTCTAACTATTTTGGTGGTTTGTTTTGGATTTGATGTGGTTGGACTTTCTTTCTCTTGCTTCAAGCTCACTTGATCTTCTTGATCTTCGTTCTTGTTCTTGAATGCTTCGGGAGATCTTGAGAGAAAGTCTTCAAAGTCCACACCGCTATGCATACCCTTGAGGGGGTATTTATAGCGGAAGTGGTTCTTGTCCTCTAGCGTCCTCTGAGGCTTTGCAGGATCCTTGATCTTCCATCAACGGTGTGATGAGCCTCTTGAGGAAGTAAACTCTGTTGAAGCTTGGAAAGCCTCCGCGTGGATAGGGGACCATTGCTGGGAAAGCGGCATCTTTGGAGTTGTCTACACCTGCCCAGACAAGGGAAGCTTCCTTCTGAGGACTACGGCCGAACGTGATGTAATCGTGTTGGGGCGGCCTTGATTTGAATTTGAACTTCGTCCGTATTTTGGCGCACGTCCCTTCTTGATGAGGACGCCGTCCTATTTGCGTAGGAACTTCGCCAATTACGCTCAGCTTTGGAAGTTCTGAAGACGTGCGTCCCTACAGCTTCGGGACTGCCGTTCACTTGTTGTCCTTTTCGCTCATTTGCGTCCGTTGGACTTACCTGAGATCAACACTTGGACAACTTATCAAATACCTTGAGTTTGTCATTATCAAAACAAGGGACGATTATTATTGGTTTAGATATTAATGACTTGCGTCCTTAGTATCGTCCCAACAATTTCCCCCTTTTTTATGATGACAAACTCTTTTCAAAATAATGCGCACAAAAGTAAAGCTTTTAGCATGAGAGACTACACTTGAATTTCTTTTCAGCTTAGGTTGACATGCAACACATTCTTTTAAGTGCGTCCTATCTTATTCTTTACTAGCGTCCTTTGGACTTGGCCGAAATTCCCCCTAAACACATGCTTTCTATGACAACTTAATAGTAATCGCATCAAAACAAGGGACGATTATTATTGGTTTAGATATTAATGACTTGCGTCCTTAGTATCGTCCCAACACCTTGTAACTCGGTCGGTCCTCTTCTTCTTCACTTAAGCTCATCAACTTCAATCCACTTTCTTTTCCAACATTTTCTTTCTTTTGTACAACAGAGATGCACTACCCACTTGATTCATAACACCACTCTTCGCCCTTAAACCCAAGAGAATCTCAACTCTTCAAATACACTCCAAACCTTTCTTCTAAAGTCCAATCCCATAAGGGTCAAGTCATATAGGCTAGGAATCATATTTTTTAGGAGTTTCAAACAAAGGTCTAGGCTAGAACGGGGCTACAAACAAAGGATTAACTTTAAGGTAGGATATGGAACATTTTTGTGACTAAAAACAATAAAGTTCAAAATCAATGTGACAATGCATAGACAAATCTCATGACGGTCTTGAAAAATAGATAAACACCGCAATAGCAAGTTTTACTAAGCATGCATGAGCTAATCACACAAGAAACATGAGAGATATGCAATAATGAACAAGCATCCCTAAAATGGCCAAAAATTAAACTCACAAGGTCCACTCATAGTTAGTTGCATAGAAGCTCATTCTAGAACTCGTATGCTCAATAAAAACAAGCAAAGGAATTTACATGCTCACATCATCATTTTAGAGGCTAAACCATCCAAAAATATGCAAAGGAATTTACATGCTCACATCATCATTAGCCTTCATTTGGACATCTAAGATGGGAATTTCTAGTCCAAAAACTACAAAACACAAAATCTTTTTGTTGTTTTCAACACAATTTTTTCAAATTTTTATAGATTTTTTGCAAAAATTTTCTCAAACAAAACTAAAAGACACACAAAGCACACATATGTACAAAACACTAGGCACAAGAGAGTTTCCTTTTCCCATACCCCATCCTTAAAATATGCAATGTCCTCATTTCATCCAAATAAAACCAAAAGGGAAAATGAAAAGGGAAACTCACTAGACAAGGCATTTGAAGCTAGGAAGAATGGTGAATTGTTGACATCGGCACATGGGGAGGTGAATTCGAGCTCATCACTTGAACCAAGAAGCACCTACAAGATCACACCAAAGATATATCCCAAAATACTTGCATTCAAGGGGTTTAGAGAAAGGGTTAGCACAATAAGCTAAAATCGATACGAAGGATACGTCGGGTTGCCTCCCGAGAAGCGTTCTTTTAATGTCATTAGCTTGATCCCTCCCCTGCTTCCGCCACCGCCCTCCTCCTCCACTCCCACGAGCTCTCCGTCCACCGCTCCGACGATTCCTCCGCCGTCGAGCGCCTCTCCCGCCACTCCTCGCGTCTCCTCGGCCTCGCCTTCTCGTCCTCATCCTAGTCGCCACTCCTCGTCGCGCCCCCTCGCACCTCCTCGGCTCCTTGCCGCCTCGAACCTCCTCGGCTCCTTGCCGCCTTGCACCTTCTCGTTGTCGCCGCGTCGCACCTCCTCGTTGTCGCCTCCTTGGCAAAAGAAGAGAACTTTAGAACTCAAATAAAAAACAATGGCGTTGGAGAAGGCACAAGAACTAGTCTCAAGCAACTCCGGTGTTGTATTCAGGTCTCTCTTTGAACGATTCAATTATTATAGTCTTCAAATTTTGGCTGATGAATGATGAATTTTTCTAGGGTTTAATCGGTTCGTTCCCTTCTGTGTGGATCTGAAGAAGCTGCTATCGGATTTGGGTGCCTCTTTCAAGGCCATTGAGTTGCACAGTGAGAGTTAGTCTTCTCTCCCTTGTCCTTCAAATTCAATCTGATTGGGCTTTGTAATCACCTAATTGATTAGGGGATAGTGTTCCTTTCTGTATTTTTGTTGAAGATCTGCTCACAAGGATTCCATTTTTTAATGGATTGTGTGTTTTCATGCGTCGCACCTCCCTACTCTCATGCCTGCACAATCATCACATGAATGCACAGTATATCTTTAATTTGTCTTCTCCTACTATCATGCTTATTTTTGTTGAAGGTCTTTTTAGCATGTGGTTTTGTTTCAAAAAACTGAAATCATGTCTATACCATCATATGATCCAATTATATGTGCTCATATTGGATAGACATAAATTCTGATTCTAATTCTTTCTTGCAGAGTTCATGTTTTGATGCCTTTCCCACCCTAAACGTGTTTAGATTGTCGTTGTCGGGTGAACTCGCTGTGGGAACTTTGACAAAAGTTAAAGGGCCTGAATTGGTCTTCAGGGAAGCTCAGGCACCGGTTTTGGTTCAGAATGAAGAGGCCAAGGGTGGAAGGCAAGATTCCTATGGGGTTTTCTGTTTGACTTATGATCTCAAGGCTGTGAGTTTCCTCTTAATAAAAACTGAAAAGTGCTTCTTTTTTTACAATATTTTTATTGATGGATGATGATGGCTCAAATCACATGTGTTCGATCACTGAAATATTTTATTATTGGTGCTGTTTAATAGTTATGCTTTGATGTTGTTCGATGAAATGCTTCTGCATTAATCGAGTTTTATATTGGTCAAAGTCTTACCTTATATATCTTGATCACTGAAAACATTTTTATTATTCCCAGAGGCTTCCATTTCAAGAGATAGTTTCCATCTTGTCTTCCTAGTATGAAAGAGGCTTCATTTGATCCTCTTCTAGCCCTTGCTTATAACTGAGTTGAAGCTCAATGTCTTTCTGAAATGCTAAATAATTCTTCAGAGGGCCACAAGCTCTGCGAACTTGAATAAATGTGTAGTAAATGGTTAAAATATTTGGAGATGACAATTAGCATTAGAGAGCATGTGTTATGCACATAGATAATTTTAAATTCATTTTTATTGTCTAAATTAATGCTCATTACTGCATAGTGCATACTATGTGTTGCTCAAATCTGGGAAAACAGCTAGAGTATTTGTTAGTTAAAGATTGGAACTTTTCTCTAAAACCGGATGACCCAAAGTCTCTATAGTTGTCAGAAAATTAAGTTTCCTTTGGTTATATCCTTCAATTCATAGAGCATTCATGGTAAGCTTGGAAGCCATTCTTACTCTGTTTTTTAAAACTTGTTTAGGAGGAGGAGGAGACTAAATCATGGAAGAAACTAATAAAGATAGTGGTTTCGGGTGCTGCTGGGATGATATCAAATCATCTGCTGTTCAAGGTTAGGATTTCTCGAATCTTCCTTCATCTATTTCTGCTCATCTGTTTGCCTTAAATTTGGTACAAATAGCCATCATATGCAAAGCACATTTAGGATAGTTATCTTGTTGGGTTTCAAAAATTGAGGTTCTCTTATTGAGAATGTCTCTTTAACAAAATTTTCACCTTTAAGTTGGCATATCCAATCAGGTGTTATGGTTATTTGCCTTAGGTGAATTTTTTTTCTTGTCTGTTATATAACACTAAGCGTCCTTTGCTTTTATTGGTTTCAAAGATGTTGCTCATTTTTTTTCTTGGTAATTGGTATCTATGTGTCTTGCTTTTTCTGTTATGCCAGCTTGCCTCCGGAGAGGTTTTTGGGCCAGATCAACCAATCTGCATAAAACAGTGATTATACTTAGATTATTCTCCTGGATTAGTGGATTTTGTTCCTGCTTTGAATCAGTTTTTTGTTGAGAACATGCTTAAGTTGCATGATTGTTGATCTTGCATGTTGTGTATAAATTTGTCTACATAAGCTGTTAAGATTCTAGAAATTTGAAGCTCATGTTCTTTCTTAAATAATCTGTACAGGATGAAGATGGAGATGAAGATGACCAAATCCAAGAAGATCTTTGAATGGTTGATAGAACTCTTTGGGGACATTAAGAGTAAATTTACTGCTATATATTTTGATTATGCATTAGCATTTGACAATGCCTAGCTCTTTATATAGCTAGCTAATTAACTAGATATATGACTAGCACATTATTTGTTGTCCATGTATGTATGCATACAACACTTGGATTTGAATGTTTGGCAATATTTTGTAATTATAGATTGAAAGTTTAATCAATTGACATTTGAGTTAAATTGTTTTGATTGTATTGGTTAGTGATTTAATTATATACTAATTTAGTAGCAGGTATATATGAATAAATAATATATAAACCAATTGCATTCTATTATAATTAAGGTAACACATATATACCCTAATGTAATGGTACTAACAAAGGTAATGACATATAGCTAATGTAATGATCAAACCAATTGTAACGGACATGTAACGGATGTAATAGGTAATGGATTGTTCTCTAATGTAATGGTCAGTTCCAAAATTATTTGTCCGTTACTCTAGCCGATCATAGTGTTACATTAGGCCTAATGCAACCCCCCCTATTGTAACAGACCAAAAGTTACAAAAAACCATTACACTAGGTCTAATGTAATGAATTTGGACCTTATGGTAATACTTTAAAGCCATTACATCAGGCCCTATAATTGGTAGTGAAAGGAGTCTCGCACATGATCTTGGAAGCTTGCTTCTCAGGTTGGACCGACATAGGAGCTATATCGGGCCCGACCTCCTGCGTCTCCACTAAAGCCTGTTTAAACCGAGACTCGACTTTTTCTTCTTCAATCATAAGAGCGGCAGAGCTTTCCTTTACTTCAATCTTTGCACGCCTAAGAGCTATGAGATAGTTTTCCTCCATTGTCACCGATCGAAGTGGATGCAAGTCGGTCCCGTCGTTTTGCGTCTCGGGCCTGGGGCAGAGTGGAGGCAGGGGAGGTGGTCCGATGTCTGGGCAACTCGGGCCCGACATACCCTCCAACTCGGTCCTGGGTTGTAGAGTTGGTCCGACTTGCGAGCAACTCGGGCCCGACATGTTGGGTACGTCGGTCCAGGCTTGCTCACTCTTCTCGACTTGTGGTGGCTTAACTCGGACCTCATCATAGCTCTCTTCATCATGATAGCTCGGAAGTTGCTCTTGAGTGCTCAGAATTTGGGATGCTATTTGGGCAAATTCATTGTCCGCTTGCCTCCTCCATGCACGGAACTCATTGAGTTGAGTTTTTATCTCCTTGACGTCATCCCTCAACTCTTTCGCTCATTGAGGTTCCTCGTCAATCCCTTCTTGCAACATATATACCCATGGAGGAGTTTCTTCGTAGCTCGGAGGTTGGTAGGGAGGTACTCCTTGCATTTGAGTGTAAGTGGGACTTCCCAATAGGATTGAGCACCACCTCTTCCATCATAGTGGTTTCGGTTCCCATACACCTCTCTCATGTAACACTCCTCTTCATAGGCTCTCTCTTGTGCCACTCTAATCCGGGCATTGAGTTGCTCACGAGCTCTAGCTCTCTCTCTTCTTTCACTTTGCTCTTTTGCCTCGTGGAGTTCTCTTTTTATACGCTTGATCTCCATTTGAAGGTAGAGAACCTCCACATCATCATCACTATCATAGTAATCCATTTTTTTTGGAAGGAATCACCTATAAAAAAGACAAAAAAAAAACAAATCAAATAACACAAGAGGGTTCGGGCTAGTCCCTTACCCAAATCACTACAAAATCAAAGGACTCAACAAACTTGGTATCCCAAACAATTAGAACTCCCCGGAAACGGCGCCAAAATTCTGATCGGTTCGGAATGCGAGGGTCAAAATTCAATTTATAACCAAACCTAGTTGTAGCACAAGGTTGGGTGTCGAACACTCGGGAGTTCGGTCGTTGAGTGAACCTAAAAGACTTGAAAAAGGGAAAGAAAAACTAAAACAAAGGAAAATTAAGAGAAACCACTCGGACCGACATTGGTCACTTCGGGCTCGAGATGGATCGACGTTGGAAAAGGCCAGGACCGACACTATCTAAGTCGGGCCCGATGTACTGGAATGTCGAGCTTTGCAAAATGGAGAGATAGATCTTGAGTTTTTGTGATACGTCACGGACCGGGGCACCCTCTTTTGGCGATTCCACACCGGCTCGGTCGCGCTCCGCGGTGCCCAGTGCCTATCTTGAGCCGCGCCCCGCGCCCGGTGCCCGTTTCATGCCCCGGCTCTCGGCGCCCGGCGCCCGCTTTGTGCCGCGCCCCACGGCGCCCGGCGCCCGCTTTGTGCCGCGCCCCACGGCGCCCGTGGCCTCGCTCCAAGCCTTCGGTGCCGCGTCCCATGGCCCCACGGCTGAGCCTTCCCCGGAGCCCACACGCCTACACACCAAGTGAGGGGAAAGGCCCATTTTGGGCCCAAGTGAAGAACCCGCCAAATCCAAAGTGGGTTCGAGCCAAGCCCAAAGTCTAGAACGATGGCTCAACGTTTTGGCCCATGAAGGCCCATTTTTGTAATAGAAATAGTATTTTTATTGTATTTAATTTTAATGTAATTTCTAGAAGCTAAATAAGGTTATTAGGTGAGTAGCTTGGGCGGCAAGCTTCGTCCTTGGAGAGCAAGACACCCAAACCGCCTCATTACTCTTCCTTGGGCTCCAAGCAAGCCTTCCCTAGCCTTGCCTATAAATAGCACGCTAGGTGCTCATTTGTTAGAAAAGCTTAGAACTTGAACTTGAAAGACATTTGTCTCTTTCGGGTTCTGGGCTTTCTCTCCTTCTCCCTTGGCGCGTCTTAGACCCAAGGGAGGGATAGGAGGTCGGCCTTGTTCGATAACAACAGGGTCCTAGTCCGGCGCGTATGGGTGAGAGTCCCATGGCGTGATCGGGCTGACTTGTTCGAGTTATCCATCAAATATTTGTCCTTTGGGGTTCTTGGGTTGTACGGGCAAGTTCCTGATCCTTGTACCCCTTAGTCGATCTCTCTTATGAGGGCTCGACTACTTATCCTTTTAATACAAGTTATTTTATCCACAAAATTGTGTCTTTGTTCATACAAAGACATGCCCAAAAATAGTCTCATCAAACCCAATCGAGCCTTATTGTTCCAAACAAGTGTTAGAGAGCTCCTTCGACCAGAAGAGTAAACGATCCTTTGAGTCCCAGACCCGTTAATCCGGGTCGAGACTCATCATTTGGTATCAGAGCCATTCGAAGGAGTCATCAAAGTGTAAGGTTCGAATATATTACTTGCAATTTTCAATTCTTTAGTTGCTCGTGCCTTTACCTATGATCCCTTCAAGCCTTGACCCTTTAGACCTTGATCCTTTTCCTATCCAATTCTATTTTCGTCTTTGGGGTCTTGAAGAATTGGTTTATGCAAGTTCAAAAAAAAAAGAGTGCAAGAACGAAGGGAAGAAGAACACTCATTTCCTAACCCTTGCTTGGATCCCAAGTTTGAGTTAGAATATCGTTTCTAATCCCTTCATTATAGCCAAAAACTTGGGTTTAATCCATTCTTTGAATATTATACCTTAAACCCATTGAAAAAAAAAATTATAGTTGCTTGGCTCGCAAGTTTCAAGTTGAAACCGTCATATTGCCCTATCATCCTTAAATTCGAATTGAGGTTGTCCTTATTTTACATTAAATTCTTTTATAAAATCTCATCCTAAAACCAAGTCAAATAAATTGTTGCTTTGGCCCCAAGTTTTCATTAAACCTCACAAGAAAGCCATTGACAACTATTTAATCCCAATAGTTGGCCAAAATCCTCTTCCGAGCTCATTGATTGAGCCGACTTCCTACACAAAAGGCCAGCCGAGTTGTCTCATTTTTCACTAAGTGAAAAACGTCACAATCTCACCCTCATTAACTACATTTAGAGCCTCATTTTATTTCAGCCTCATTAAAGTCATTGCTTATCCACCAAGCTTATCTTTTAATTCTACCAAAAGCCCTTTCATTTCTCACACATTCAAGATGATTAATTAGCTTTAAGAGATAATTCTCTAAGGCTAAATTTTATCAAGCAAGACAACCTTTGCCATTCCATTCATCATTTCCCTCCAATCAAAACGTCACACTTTAGTTCAAGAGGGGCTTTTTTCATTGATAAGGTGTGTTAAGACACAACTAATTGCACCACCCTCTTTAATCTTCATTCATCCACACATTACTCTTCTTTGTAAACCAAAACCGCCCATTGCTCTAAATTGTAAGCCTTTTTGCGTCCCACAATTAAAGAGAGTAAAGAGAGGGTTGATTTGTGTTATCTTTTGGTCTATAAATTTAAGCCTTAGTCCACAAAATTCTTTATTCCTTCCAAAGCTCCAAAGCCGACCCTTGAGCCTATCATCCTAGTGTGAGCCGGTTCCATAACCTTTCCCGAGCAACTAGGATTTGAAAGTTGTAGGTTGGTGTCTATCCAAATCCCACAAGATGATCCGAACTTCCATCAAGAGTGCGACTTCCATCAAGGCTAAGGGACGTGTCCAAGAGCAAGAGTTCAAGCCCTTAGTGGTTCGGTCAAGGCCGAATGCCACCCCTTCTATGTGGTTTTCACGTCCTTGTGGCATGGCTCGACGGGTAGAAGTGGTCGAGTTGTCAAGTGATGAAGAGAAGGGAGGCGCGGAAGCCATGGAAGTGATCGACATCTCAAGTGGTGAGGAAGGAGAGAGTGAGAAGAATGTGGAGGTTGTGGACCTTGTGAGTGAGAGTGAGTCCTTAGGGGCTTCGGATGAGTGGATGAACGATGAGAAATTCGAAATCGAAGTGTGGGGATGTTTGAATGAAAGTGACGAGGATAAGTACCCGAGTGGTGAAAATGAAAGTGAGGAGAGCACCGAGGGGTACGAAAGTGATGGAGAAGACATGGATGAGGAGAGTGGGGAGGGAAGCGAGAATGATCCCACTATGGACACCGCGAGTGAGGGGTCTAGTTAGATGGTGGACATTGAGGGCTAAGATCCGAACCCCCATGGGTCCGAGGGTCCCGTGAATGTCTTGGATGACTATTTGGACTTAGCGGATCTTTGGGGCGAGGACCTAGATGCGGCTGTCCTCCATGAGGCCGCGGCTCAAGCTCTTAACGACGGGTGGGACATGGAGCCGTATGTGGAGCACCACCTTCCCGTGGAGGTGGGAGAAGCGTTGGTGGCTCAAGGAGTCACACAAGATGAGCCGGCTGGGCTCGAGGTTCCCGAGGAGCCGTCAATTCCATGCATGATCCAAAGGCGGAGCCTCTTTTACAACCGAGGCATGGTGCTCGGAATCGAGTGCATGGTCAACATTGATGGTGGATGTGGCTCGAACTTGGTGTCTACGCTTGTAGTCGACCGAGTGGGGCTGCGTCCTATGTGCCTCGCCAAGCCTTATTCGCTCGAGTGGTTGCATGAGGGGGATTCCGTGGCGGTCACACACTACGTGTCCGTGCCACTCATCATCGATCCCTACCATGATCTTATTAATTGTGATGTTGTCCCTATGTAGTCTACGGATATCTTACTCGGGCGACCATGGCAATGGGACCTCGATGTGCTACACAACAGTCGTTGGAACACACATCACTTCACCCACGAGGACCAACTTATCACCCTCCGGCCCATGCACCCAAATGAAGTGGAGCCACTCTTAAGGCGTGGACCCGCCCGGCTGAGTCACCACGCCCGACCCAACTACAATGACAAGTGTAAGGATTCGTGGTCGAATCCTCCACAAGAAGGGGAGGATGATACGTCACGGACCGGGGCACCCTCTTTTGGCGATTCCACACCGGCTCGGTCGCGCTCCGCGGCGCCCGGTGCCTATCTTGAGCCGCGCCCCGCGCCCGGTGCCCGTTTCATGCCCCGGCTCTCGGCGCCCGGCGCCCGCTTTGTGCCGCGCCCCACGGCGCCCGGCGCCCGCTTTGTGCCGCGCCCCACGGCGCCCGTGGCCTCGCTCCAAGCCTTCGGTGCCGCGTCCCATGGCCCCACGGCTGAGCCTTCCCCGGAGCCCACACGCCTACACACCAAGTGAGGGGAAAGGCCCATTTTTGGCCCAAGTGAAGAAGCCCGCCAAATCCAAAGTGGGTTCGAGCCAAGCCCAAAGTCTAGAACGATGGCTCAACGTTTTGGCCCATGAAGGCCCATTTTTGTAATAGAAATAGTATTTTTATTGTATTTAATTTTAATGTAATTTCTAGAAGCTAAATAAGGTTATTAGGTGAGTAGCTTGGGCGGCAAGCTTCGTCCTTGGAGAGCAAGGCACCCAAACCGCCTCATTACTCTTCCTTGGGCTCCAAGCAAGCCTTCCCTAGCCTTGCCTATAAATAGCACGCTAGGTGCTCATTTGTTAGAAAAGCTTAGAACTTGAACTTGAAAGACATTTGTCTCTTTCAGGTTCTGGGCTTTCTCTCCTTCTCCCTTGGCGCGTCTTAGACCCAAGGGAGGGATAGGAGGTCGGCCTTGTTCGATAACAACAGGGTCCTAGTCCGGCGCGTATGGGTGAGAGTCCCATGGCGTGATCGGGCTGACTTGTTCGAGTTATCCATCAAATATTTGTCCTTTGGGGTTCTTGGGTTGTACGGGCTAGTTCCTGATCCTTGTACCCCTTAGTCGATCTCTCTTATGAGGGCTCGACTACTTATCCTTTTAATACAAGTTATTTTATCCACAAAATTGTGTCTTTGTTCATACAAAGACATGCCTAAAAATAGTCTCATCAAACCCAATCGAGCCTTATTGTTCCAAACAAGTGTTAGAGAGCTCCTTCAACCAGAAGAGTAAACGATCCTTTGAGTCCCAGACCCGTTAATCCGGGTCGAGACTCATCATTTTGGGTTCCTCCTCTAATAGATATGGGTTATTCCACCCCAATTCAGCCAATAAGCGTTGATCCTCGTAGGATCGAGGTTGTTTGCCTCGGTCCCGCCACTTCTACACATCGACCATAGGGCATTTGACCTCCCTTTCGATGCAAGGTCAAGTGATGGGCAATCGATTGCTTCCGTTCACTCTTGCCAATCACAAGCCCTTGATCCCTTGCTTCCACAAGGAATTGTAGCTCTATGTAGAGTGGGTTCCTAGATCAAGCACTCAAGGCTATGGAATTGGGGGTTCAAACCCAAACCTAGCTAGAAGTTTCCCCCATAGCCCAAGATCAATGGAATCTACTCCATATGGAAAGAGTAAAAAGCAATCAAATCACAAAGCAAACAAGTCTCAACCATCAAACTCAAAGCAAACCCAAATTTCATTCAAAGCAAAGGGAATTCACAAGTTCCAATCCAAATCCACAAAGTGCAAAGCAAATCAAAGACAAACTCACAATTTCTCCCTATATCTATCCTTCTCCTACACCAATTTCTCTTCCTTCTCCTCTCTTCTCCTTCTCCTTGCTCTCCAAGTCTTCTTTGAGCCTTTGAGAGGTGATTAGTGGGGTGTGTCTTCCTTACTATTCCTCAAGGATTTCTTTCCTCTCCAAGGAAAGGAATTCACCCAAACCCTCCTCTAGATCTTGGGTTTCTTCCCTCCCTTGGAGAAGAGTTCACCCCCTTCTTCCTCATACTCTCTCAAACCTCCAAAAGTGTCTAGATCTCCTCTAATGAGAGATTACAAGGGCTTAAATAGAGATTTTCCCTCTTATTACAAAGACTAGATTACCCCTCTAAACTCTTTGATCCCCAAGGAAAGCCCTTGACCTCCAAGGCTTCTAGAACTCCTTGATCTCCAAGGAAGCAAATATAATTATGGGAATTAAGAAGAAAATCCCATAAAGAAAGGAATCCGGAGCCGCGACTAACATGGATCGATACGGAGAGAACCTCGGGCCCAACTTGCTTCTACCTCGGACCACCATGGAACTCGGGCCCGACTTGCCCAGACCTCGGGCCTAAGGCAAAAATCAGCTTTCTTCGCACCGTTCTCTCTCGTTTTAGCTCGGATTGACTCGATTCTTTCGCCCTTCACTTGGTCTTCACTTGATGCTTCTTTCCATGCATTGTTAGCTCCATTTTGGCCCCTTTTTTATCCTTGAATTCCTCCATAATGCCATGATGCTCCAATCTCCATGATTCTTGCAAAAAACACCTACAAAATACACAAAAATCGCATAGTCTCCGAATCTCATAGAAAATCGGAATTTAAGCTAAAAAGGGACAAAACACACAAGAAAAGGAACAAAAGACACATATTTACATAGGAAAATCACCTATAGAACACCACCAATTTTAGAGACATCACCGTGTTGCAAGATCCGAATGTTTTGTTGTCGAACAAGCTTGGTAGCGCCTCGTGAGGTCTACTACTGAGTAACGCCTTGTCAGATAGACGGGGTGTTATAAAATTACAAAGATGAATGTAAAACGAACCCGCTAACTTGGATGTATTACAATAATGTAAGGAAATCAATTTAATTTAGTTACAATATGTAAAAAGATGAATAACTTACTGTGAAACTTGATAGCCAATCGCCCATTTTCAAAAAAAGCGGTAAATTTGAGAGAGGAAGAGATGGGTAAGATATTGCGAAACGATGAGGTAGGTAAGAAGAGGCGAATTTGAGAAAGGATTGTGAGGATGAGGATGTTACCATCCCTCTCGATTTATACTACGAACTACCGCATTCAATTGGGTTAAGTGCGACGATGAAAAATTAAATTACCCTTGATTGCCATCCCGCCCACCGCTACCGTGAACATCCTTTTTTTTTAATCGCGTCATCTTTACCGCGATTTATAAAGTGTTGTGCCGGAATTATCTGACTGACGCGCCTTAGTCTCCCGTTTTAAAATTATTAAAAATATTGATTGATTGGAAATTATTACTTGAAAGAGGATTGTCCACATTAGGAATGTAAGGCCCGAGGCCCTAGAAGCGCTATCTCATGTCAACTTGAGAGACTTCTCAAGAGGTCACCCATCCTGAGACTACTCTCG
Organism: Polygonum aviculare; assembly: GCA_934048045.1. Lineage (NCBI taxonomy): Eukaryota > Viridiplantae > Streptophyta > Magnoliopsida > Caryophyllales > Polygonaceae > Polygonum > Polygonum aviculare. The sequence goes on along the minus strand of OW204025.1, from coordinate 18,265,322 downwards.
TCCTAGCATGCTTAACTTCATGGTTCTTTTGACCTTTCGAACCATGAAATGGAAGAGCTCTTGTTTGCATGGAGAGCACCTCAATCCCTTATAAATTCTCGGGTTGTTACAAGGAATTAATCTCAAAGACAATTTATTTATGGAGAGCGACATATACCATGATTGGAAGAATGCATTAACTACAAGAGTGGTGCAAGAGCCAACAGTTGGCCAATAGTGTTGGAAAAATTATGTCATGAAGCCACCTAAGCCTTGAGTTTTGTTTAGAGAAAGATCAAACTAAGCTTTCTTAATTTCTGAACTAGAGGGGGAATTGGAAAAGCAATATATTATCTGCACAAGAAACCATGTTAGGAATGATTTATAGATCTTCATTTATGACATGACAAGAGTTGTTGAGTTGAAACTTACATGCTAATTCAGTTGTTATATTCGTTGAGGTTCCTTCATGATGAAAAATGATCAAACCGTCATGAGTTTAATTGGAAGGAAATAACTCTTTATTTAAAATGACCAATTTTAGTGAGTGGTTAAAAGTATTTAGTATTTTTGTCAACCATCTTTGAATTAAACATGTACATAGTTTTCTTTCTTTCTTGTTTTGACAGCTCTATGTCCTACTAAATTGCCCTTTTCTTTGTATTATTGTAAACCTATTTGGTCTTTCGATCGAGATAGTAGACATGAATAAGGGGCATCAAGAGAATATTGCTACCCAGATAGAGTTTCGTCCTTTCTTCTAAATGTTGAAAACTAATTTCAATGATATGTCAATTAAGACTCGTCAATCTAGTTGATAGGTGATATGGTGATAGTATTTGTAACCATTAGACTTTGAAACCGAATCCTCCTAATGTAAATGTAATCAGTGGCGGAGTCAGGATTTATTCTGAAGGGGATGCACTTTAGATAATGGCTCTCGCATATATAAAGCTAATGTACATATAGGCATAAAATATACAAAGTACATACAAAATAAAATTATAAATTAGTCTAAAATAAAAAATGCAAATGTACATATATTTCTATGATATAAGATAACTATATTTACTAGTGGCTGAGCTTTAAACACTTACATATCAAAGTATTCGTTAATAGTTACAAATATTTCCATTTGAATATACCACCAAGTTATCAATCTAAACAAATACCTATCCATTATAATTAAATCAGTAATAACCTACCAAATTAACAAAACATCTACAAACATAGTTAATAGCAATTATCAACTCTATATATAATTAATAAAATTCCTTAAACAAAATCAAACGATTAGAAGTGCAATAATATGACCATGTATTATCACGCCTTATATTAGGATGATTTTTAACATTGAAAAACAATTTCAGACCTTCGGGTAATATTAGTATGCCCAATTCATTTTAAACGGCCAAAAAATAATTTAAAAAGTCCATATATTAGATTAGGTTAGACTTCTCTTTCTCCTCAAATCACTACCGATCATCAGTTTAGATAGTCGACGTTGATAACCTCAAGTTCCAGTCCACCCCGCCCCCACCTTTTTTTAATTCGCCCCCACTCTCGCTCACGTCATAGCTGGGGATGAACCTCTTATATAACTTTATCTTCCGGCGCTCGGTGGGGGCGGCCCGACCCCCCTCTCTCCACCATTGAATGTAATGGTCTAACTTACTTCATAATAAATTTAACTAAACTCAATATCCTCGTTCATACATGTGGAGCTACAAAAGGATCCACACCTCTTATGTGAACAATTGTACTTTTGTAAGAACATGGTTTAGGAAATGTTGTGATTCCTTCGTGTCCTCCTAGAACATGGGAGCCCCTCTCTACATCTAGAAATTCTAGAATAGTATCAAAAAGGTATTGGTATAAGAAAAAGGGCAAAGTTGTTCCCTCGTTGATGCACATATGTGAAACCACGCACCTACAAATTAGAAAGTTGAAAAATATCTTTTAGTTAATTTTTTTCTTATGATGGATCTTAGTTAATTTTGAAACCAAAATAAGGATAGATTTCAAACTGAATCACACACTTCATAGTATATTATGCTGGCCAGAGATGTGGCCTTCAGAATTCTTCCTAATACAGTACAATTCTTAATTTTCTTTCGGTTGGTGTGAATAATGCTAAGATTTGTCTATATAAGAAAGAACCTTCAAGACCATCCTGAAATAGGGTAAACATGTAAAGGCCATTTGGAATATAGAGGTACACATACCTATTTGACTCCCCCTGGTTGTTAGCGCGTACGTTATTATGTATAATTGCTCAATTAAAATATTGCATTGGAAAGGAATTTGCTTGTTTGGTTTGCTAATTGCAGAGAACATATCCAATCTGTCTGCTTTTAGGGTAGCATTCAATCCTCTTTTGCAATCAAAGTTGAAGACAAGAATCATAACAAATCAGTTTATAAGACCGTAAAATTAATATTCTACGAAATGTATTTACAGTATTTAGTAAGCACTACGAAGTCAAAAAGTAGTAAAAAGCATGGAAGCAAGCAAAATGGACCCTTGTTTTGTTCATATTTAATACTGTGCCTATTAATAGTATTGATTTGCTTCTTCGGGTTCAATCATTTACGATTTCGATTATGTAAACTAGTACTTGAAGCCCGTCCGATGGACGGGCGACGGCTCTTGCTTACAAAATATGCATCCGTATTTTTGCACGTCATCTAATTCCGACCATTTGTGAGTTCTATTGTGTTAAACTAACATTTATACTAATTGGATATTAGATAATGGGGCATTAAAATTATGAAATGATGATTTCTATTTATAGATGATATAATATGGTTTTCCAAAAAAATACGGCCCATTTTATAACATTTTATGCAATTAAATTGCGAGTTTAAAACATTTTAGGAAATATCATTGAATTAGATAATTTAGTTCGTTATTAGGTAAACTTTGTTTAATTTGTAACGTTCTCATTCGTTTTCCTCTAACAAATGTATTTATTTTATAAGCTCGTCCGATGGACGTGTGACGGCTCTTGCTTACAATATATGCATCCGTATTTTCCTGCGTCATCTAATTCTGACCAATTGTGACTTCTATTGTTTTAATCTAACACAGAATAAAAACATAGATATTTGAATAAAAACTTATTATAAAATTTAGACATTTGAATAAAAACTTTAGTAATTTAGACCCATAAAAATCGCATCACTTAATTGAAAGGATGATATCTATAGGATTAAAATTATGAAATCGGGTATTAGTAATGATTAATTGAATTTATGTATAAATATACATTATATTTATATTATATGACGATATAATATGGGTTTTAAAAAAACTTTGGGCCATTTTTAAAACATTTTATTGTTTAATTTTAGAAAATAACATAGAATTAGGCAATTTAGTTCGTAATTAGGTAAATTTTGTTTAATTTTATTGTCCTTTGTCTTAATTAATGCATTAAATGGTAATATCTGTAGGCATTTGTTTTCCTCCAACAAATGTATTTATTTTATAAGGATACATTAAAAAGGGATATATTAACAAAATTAAGAGGAATTAGTCAGATTATAAAAAATGAGATACTTGTTGTATAATGTTGTGTATAACTTTTATGTTTGGACATTTCAATATTTGTGTAGTGTAGTTGCGGTGGTGTAACATTGCAATATTTTAAATACCTTTTGTAGATGAATACTTTTAAATATTTATAAACTAAATGCAATTCAAGTAGTTGTGGTGATGGCTTACATTTTTTTTCTTAAATAAAAAAATTGATATTATTTGTATCTCCTAAAGGGAGAATTTTAATAAATAATAAAACAAAAAAATATGAATAAAACAAAAAATGAAACAAATTAATAGAAAATTTGAATAGATACTAACATAAGAAGACATAAATAACACACAAACAAAGAAAAACTAAACAAAAAAAACATTACTTGGTGGGTATGTATTTGACTCTTAGGAACAATCTTTTACTAAATAAACATGGGGTGAGAAATTATGAGCACGAAATTTATTTGACCTTGTAGGGACAATCTTTAGAGGGACAAGTTCCTCAGAACAGATCTCTCATCTCAATGGCCAATGATGCTTCCTAACAGTGGACCTCTTCTAAGATGGAATAATAGCTTGGGCAATAAAGACAGCTCTTTTGGAAACCGGTAATGCTTGGCTTTTGGTGCCGGAGAACCGAATTTCAATGCAATGTGTTTCACCCATTCATCTATACTTGCTCGCATATCAATGAGATCTAAAGAAATTTTCACCTCAACCAGAGTTTTTTTGGCGATAAGAACTGCCGCCACGTCATCTTACACACTATCAAGATATGCTGAGACACTGTCAATAGTAGGTAGTCTCAATGTAGTCACTCTTGAGATATCAGCTTGATAAACATTTGAATACTGTATCAAATTGTAAAAAGATTTGATATTTTTTATGTCTCGCCCATTTTCCATGAAAACCGAGAAGCTTTGCTATTCTGTAAGAACTCGATGGATGGACCATTCATGTTGTAATAAAAATATTTAAAAATCAGAAATAGTGATTTGTTTTAGAATATTTCTAAAAGTATACATTTATATAAAAAAAGCGAAATTTTAGAGGATTTCTAAATGTATACATTTATTAAAAAATCTTTCAAACCTTTTACCTCTTGATTTTGTTTGTAGAGTTACGTTGCTACTTCCTAATTGCTATGGATTTGGTATAAAACATTTCATCTAAAAAAATATTATATAAAAAATCAAAAAAATCCTAACTAAGTATTTATTTGAATTTAGTTAAAATATAGTAGTAGGATCCAAATTATGGACTAAAAATAACCAAAAACACTAATTAAAATAAATTATGTCTTATCCACCAATTAGCAAATGACACACACAACACTCAACATTCAGAGAGTGAATTCTAATGAATTCTGAATGATACCTTTATCTATTGTATATCTTCATTCAGTGAATTGTAATGAATTCTGAATGATACCTTTATCTATTCTATTCTATTGTATATCTTCATTCAGTTTACAATTTTGCTTTGAAGTTTTATATTATGCAACATAGAAGATCAAAGAATAATTGAAAAGCACATAAGCACTGCCAATTTCATAGAAATAGATAGTTGAAAGAAATGTTGTAGAGGAAAACTAAAGGAGTAGACAACGAACTTGATGTATATGAATGCCATCATAGTACATACCAAATCACCTTTCATAATTAATTAGTGGTTTCTAATGGCAACAGTTGGTTCCTAATTAGTGGTTCTAAGTACGAACACACTCTGCACTAACAAGTCTATTTGCAACATACATCATTGACTTCAAGTCAGTAATATCTTGGCAACTTATCTATTATACCCACTTTCCCCAGAAACTCCCATCCGCCTAAGAAAATCCCAATAAAGCACACTGATAGGATTCAACAATAATTAACACCCTATAGGCGTTGTTGTCCATGCTAAGGCCGAAATCAGGAAAGCAAAACAAAACGTCTTCGTCGTCCTTTACCTGGACCAGCAATATATTTCCATATAAATCATTGTGTAGCTCATTGTCGCTCTCTCCTCTTTCGTTAGTAGAGCATTCATCAATGCTTGCGTCTTTTTCCAGCTTCTCAACTTTCTCCTTCAACTCACGGTTCACATCATCCATCTTACGTTTGATGGTATCATCAGCAGCAGCATTTTCCAAGTGCACACAGTGGCAACAATTAATGTTGTTCAAGTTGATCATAGTGTTAATCAACTTGGGACCCTCTGCAATATATATGTAGTCTGAAATTGGATCCCTCTTTGACTGTATTAAAAAACAAAAAGTTATTTAACATCAAATAGAAGAGAATGGACGGGGAACAGGAGCCATATTTGAATCGTGAGAATTGTATGGCATACATAGGCTGATCATTTTATCTTCAATTTCAGTAAATGATGATGATGTCAATGGTCTTCCTTTGGACTTAGCTCCCTAATTTTTACTCTTTGTCCAATCAGATGTTTACCCATGGCTGACAGTTTCTCGTATTCAACGAAAACATACCCTCATCAGTGCACTCAACGAAAGCAAAGCGAAGTGCAGAATTTGGATCGCCACAAATTCGGCAATCAACAACCTTCACATGCACCATGGAAAAAAGAAATTTTCTTCATTGATAACAAACAACAGAATTTTCACCAAGGCACTAAAGAGCATAGCATCATAATCATTTTTACATGCCCACAGTTGATAAACAGAGCTGCTAGCTGCTCTTTTCCAGTATTGAAATGCACGTGAGCATTTTTTATGCAAGGAACTGAAGTTCTTTTGTTCAGATGAAGGAAAGATACCTTATCTCCTAAATTTCTTTCAGTAATCAGCACAAGGGACTTCAGTTTCTCTAAAATCTGGACATCATCACGCCTGAAACAACAGCTGAACTGTTACATGGAACAACCTGTGGAAGCTTATTTCATATCAAGAGTTCGTTCAGAAGGAATAAGCACATTCATAAAGGAAATTTCTTAATAATATGTCGACTCCAATAACCCTTGATTTGAAGAAAATTCTGAGGATGTTTGCCCATAACTTTAGTAAATTGCCAAGAGTTAGCGATGAATGCTTTATACTACCGAATGAATACTATCAAATGCTTTATACTTTTGTCTCATTGACAGTAAAGGCAACAGAACTATCAACACAAGAAAGTATCAAAATGTACCAATTTATTAAAATTGAACACTATCAAATAGTTACTCGGACCTAGCGATGAATACTATCAACAAAAGTGGCAGAAAAAAAAGGATATAGCAACAAAATGTAACAATTTTTTGGAAATGGAAAAGCAACCAATAACACATGGACTGCAGCTCTATGAAGCATAGCTTTAACAAATAAAATAGTCAAAAAAAATATGAGGAAGCCAAAGTCTACAATAAACACAATAGCAAGCAAACAAACAAACATGTCATACCATTGGCATATGATCTATCTCAGGATAATTCTCATGCTCAACCACCTAATTGACAGCAACTTCAATGTCGTTGTTTCCTGAAAAAAGAGAATGTGAGATTCTTTTAGTTGGTGATTTGCATGTCTAAATTATTGAGAAGTCAATTCGGTTCTAGTCACCAAAATAAAAAGAAAACAGATTTTTTCTTTGGAAAAACTGATACACGATTTTGTACTTCTAAAACTGAATTGTCTTCCAATCATAATCACGATTTTGTACACGGTTTTGATGAATGGATGAGGACGGAAAAGCGCAATCAGGCTTTGCATACTCAAGTAATGAGGTTTTAATATGTTGTATAAGATCTGGGTCCTCTGACACCTAATAATCAACAGGAAAAAACAATCAATAGCTGTGCATGGAAACGAAAAGCTCGGAACTCAAGAAATAGTTTCTACCTACGAAACGGATACCAGATCTGTACACACCTAGCTCAATCACACCACCCATACGTGGGGAGCATATTACTGTCTGCAAAACAGGTGATGGAGCTATATTTCATTAATATTGAAATCGAACAAAAATTCTTGGTTTTAGATGTTTTGAGATATAAATTATAAGTTTATTTTTAAATTGAAAAAGTTTCATACCTTAACAGATGCACTTTGTAAGCAAATAAGACAGACATAAGACAAAATCTAAGTCGGCTTGCTTTGCTACTGAGTAATTATCAGAGTTCATAGACTGAGACCCTGTGCTAAGGTAGTTCAATTTCAATGACAAGAAACTAAATATTGCAACCATGAACCGCTGTTAAAAGAAGAAGTTGAAGCCCATATTGAAACATTCCTCTTCCATGAGTTCAAGTTCAAAGACAGCTATATATCTCAGCAGGATTGAATGAAAAAAATAAAATAATGGAACTCACATAATCTTCAAAGTCAGGGCTCGTCAAATTGATAGACAAATTTCTCATCAATAACAAGAACTGTGACAGCGAAGAACTTTTAGAAGATGTATCAATAAATTCATAAGAGCAACAGACCAGCAAATTCAAAAGCAAAAACTGAAGCAAAAGGCCAGAGAACATACTGTTTACAAATTTATTAGATCCATCATCTTTAACCTCTGAAAGTGGTCCCTTGCATCTGGGTCAAATACACTACAAAGAAAGCTGTAACTTGAGCAAAATCTGGCACAGCTGCAACAAAAGCATGAACTGAAATCATTGCAAGAAAAGGCAAGTTGGTGTGCAGCACATCAGAACAATGACTCTCAAAAGATGGAAGTGACAAATGGTGCAGACACAAATTTATGACACAAATTTCACCATGATATTTAGGGTCACCTTCCACCATATATATGACCTTCTTCAATCCAGACCTCTGCAATATGTAAGAAAATGTTAATAAGGAGCAATTTAATTTTAAAAATTGAAGTTAGTATAAGTAGGCAGGGAATGGATTCAAGAAACATGGGTTTGAATTAATGATAGAAACGAACAAAACAGTGTCATAGAGTCAGTCATACCTGCAGTGGCTAATACTCCTTCTTCATTAACAGCCATGAAATTTATAATTGTTTTCTGCTGAGACCTGATCATGAATGCACAAAATATCAACTAAAAATCTAGACAAAAAAGTAGGGTTTGTAAATACACAATACCCAGACCGATTAACTTACAACATATTTTGCATAAATTCTCCCTTAGGCAAAGTGAATTTCTTGGTGTTGTCGGGTGAAGCAGATGTAAACATATCCCTGGAAACACAAAAAAGAAGTATGAATATATGTGCAAGTAATCAGATTGTAGTAGTACTCTAAGAAACTATGAATATATGAGAAGGCAAGAAAGCAAACAATGAGGAATATTTGAAAAGGAGAGCACATACTCATTAGGATGTGGAACCATGGCTCTGACAGATTTCTCGTGGTGTGTCAAAGTTGTCATTGTTTTTCCTGCATATCAAAATCAGTACTCTAAATAAGCAAACAATCATCACTTAACAACAGTTGGGCAGGGTCAATAATTCCTTAGCTAACCACTTGGTTCAGCAAATCAAAGGCAATCTATGATACACAATTCTCTATCTCACTTCGGATAAAACACTATCTAGAGACCTAAAGAGGTGATCATTCAGATTTGTTAAGAAATGAATCAACTGAACTCGATCCATAAAGCACACATGAACCCACCTACAACAACTTAAATGCAATCAAACAGCACTTAAACAATAACAAGACTTCTAATATTGAAATTTCAAGCTGAAACCCTCACCTGAACAACCTCCACAATCGTCCACATTACAGCAGCGGCAGCTCTCTCGGGGTAAAGCCTCCTTGCAACAATACGATCAAAGAGCTCGCCGCCTTCGCAGAGCTCCAAAACAATGTGAACGGCGCTATCATCCTCATAGGAGTCCTTCAAAGTCACAACATTAGGGTGTTTGGGCAAATGCTTCTCCCCCTTTCCCAATTCCGTCAAACAAACCCCTCCTTCTCACTCGCCTTCATGGCCGTTACCTTCTTCCTCCTCTCTTCGTCTCTTCCCCCCATGGCTGTTTCTCCAGAACCATCTCCATGCTCGACGTCTCCGCTTCCCGTCACCAAGCTCTCAGCCACCTCTCCTCCACTCCAGAAACCGCTCAACTCCACCACCACCGCCAATTCGAGGACCAGAACAGCAGCTCCCTCTCTCTCCCGCTCCACACCAGAGCCTCCATCCACGGATCCATCCAACACACCACCTACAAATCCCTAGTCCAATCCCGACTCCACTGCGACTCCCTCCGAGTCCAATCCCTCCAAACTCGCCTAGATCTGGCCGTTAACAACCTCCGCAACTCGGATCTCAAGCCGCTCAACTCCCGCCTCTCCGATCTCTCCACAAGCTCCGGCCACAGGCAAGCGAGCTTGTTCTCTCTCTCCCGTCTCTAGCCTGTTGATTCCGGTGGCGACCGGCCTTGTTTCTTGTTTCTCTGTGTTGTTGCTTCATTCGATTAGCTTTTGGAGGGGGAATTGAGGCGTGGGAAAGATAGTGGAGGGAGTTGATGAAGGCCAAACGCTTGAACAGCATGCTCATAATCGCTTCTCAATTGAAGTGCGTTGCTTCGTACGCGACTCCAAACCGTTGTCACACGGAAGGGCAGAGGACAAAGCAATTAAGCGCTCTACTCAAATACCCTAATTTATGATAGAAGATGGAGGGCTTCATCAAGAAGGAAGGGAAAAAGCATGGGCGAGTTTACTCAATTCACTGCCACAAATACTATCCCTCGGGTGAAAGGCAATTACCAATCATTTATGGGAAAACAAGACTTCTGAGCATTTATGCGAGCTTGAGGGACAACTTTTAGAGTTGTATAGATACGGGTCATTTGAATTTACACATGAGTCCAATAGGTGCATTATTGTGAGTTTTGATGATTTTGGGTCCACCTAATGACTCAAAGTTGCTGACTTTTTTATAATTATCATAATATAATATTTATTTATATAATATTATATAAAACAAATAATCTCGTAGCATAATTTTATTATGTACTATATATCTTTCAATAAATTTATATATTTGGCAAACTGACAAGTTGAATAAGTCCAACGAGCTTAGAGTTTCAGCCCATTTAGGTTCAAGTTCTTTTATGTTCTAGTATCTTCTATGTTTGTCACGCCACTCTAGTCGAATTGTTGTATGGAGTTTTGATAGCTCTAGAATCAAACTTTATTTCCTACAAAGTATATAATTTCTCACGATGTAGTCCCACTTGATCTCTTGGGATCTGTTCGTTTTTACTCTACCTTAATTAATTGCTCAAGCATATATAAAAAACCAAAGAAAAACAAGCTGAACACCAAAATTGGTAAAGTAGTTTGGTTTTACCCTATGGAGCTCGAGAGGAGAGTCTCAATCCGACCCCCTTAGCATCAAACAACATGAACGCACATATAAAGACCACAAAGACAAGATCTAGGCCTTGCTACACTTCCTAATAGAAAGTACTTTGAGTCAAAAAGTATATTTTTTTTTGTTTTGAAATTGGTGAAAATAAATTATATTTTACAAATTCCAAGACAAAAAAAATATGTTTTTATACAAAAGTACTTTTTCATGATAAAGTGTAGCAAGACCCTAAGTTAGAGTCAAGACCCTAAGCTAGAGTCAGGATGAGACCCAAAGTCACAAAGAGTAGGAATTTAAACTAAAGCTCACAAGGAACTCAAAGACCCTTTCTCTCTCGTTTTTTCGTTCTTCTTAAGGTCTAGACTGACAACTCCAGCAAGAACGCGCGAAGAACAATGGGGTGTCTCGAGAACCTCCAAACCCTAGTCAATCACATCGGCGACAAAGAGGAGCAAGATAGGAGGTGAAATAAAACCCTAAAAGCTTTTAAATGAGCTTCTATTCCTCAAATGCCGCCACTTAAAATAAACGAACGAGATTTGGGAGTGATTTTAACTTCAAAACACAACCTCCAAATCATCAAGACGGACAAAACATGGGTATATTACTTGTGACTTTGATTTTTTAAACGAAACAAATATCATGTGCAGATATATGGAGTACAAAAGTACATTATAAAATGTATTCAATATTAATAGTAGTGAGTGAATGCTAAAATACATTGTAAAATATCAAAATTGCATTCAAAATTAAAGTGTGCTTTTACTCCTTCATAAAATGTCTTTTAAAGATAACCTTTTAATAATTTACGATTCACGGGTTTATTCATTCCCTATTTACCAACAAATAATATTTATTATGCCCAAGCACACTATTGTATTATACGAAGCTACAAAACATTGCGCTTAAGTTGAGCATGAAAAACGTTACGGAGCGTTAGTTTGTAATTTGTGGTTGCTCGAGGGACCTTTAAAATAGCAGTAGTGAATAGTCACGAAGATGATGGATGGGTCCCGCTCGCTATAAGTCGAAGCATTACAACCAAACTCACCAATCACCGGCCACTCGATCTCTAGTCTCTACTCTCCAAGTCACATTTGACTTTTACCAAAATTAGTCTCTCTTTGATAATCCAGATGGCCCTTTCGGTAACATATACTCTTCGTAATATTGACAATGTAATTTCCAAAACCTACTAAGATAACTTGTACCAAGAAAATCTACTAATCTTGTCTTAAAGTCGATAAGTCTAAATAATTAGAAGTCGTATCTGAATTGATACCGATCCGATAAACCATTCTGAAGTCCGATAGATCAAACAAGCTTGGGTCATAACTATGGGTATCCACGGGCTTAGCCCTCCTTTTCACGTACCAAATAAATAAATTAGGAGGTTTATCCCAAAGAAAATATTTAGTATCTTATAAATGGTAAACATGAACCATAAGAGTAAATATGTAAAAACCAAAAACAAATATGTGAATATTAAGGGATATTTTCATTCGATTCAAATCTGTCGGATTAATACATTTAATAACACAATTTCAAAACATTCTTAGTTAGGGATCCAAATTATTGCACATGATAGCATATTATTTCGACATTCACATAAATCTATCTTATGTTCACGTGTTTTCAGTAACTTTTAATCATTTTCGGTAATTTTTAAGTACTTTTTACGGGATAAGATTATATGAGATTCTAACTACCTAATTTATGAGATAATTCTTGGTAAGGGATAATTCATAATTTTTGGGATAATTCATAACTTCAGTAATTTTTAAGAACTTTTTTAGGGGATAAGATTATATAAGATTTTAACTCCCTAATTTGTGTATACATAAGTATTTTTTGGATGATTCATATTTTTTAAGTACTTTTTATTCATCCAAGATCACGTGGAATTAATAGCATTTTTTCTTATTCAATGTTGATGAGGTTGCACAATTTTTTGCACAGACATGAGTTCTGCTTTATATTGTATTATAGTAAATTTAAACAACTTTTAACTAGATTACTGTCCGTACCTTGGACGGAACACGATTGATAATAATTTTTTAATTTATTATTCAATTAATAAAGGAATGCATAATAATATTATTATAAATTAGATATTGATATCGTCTTTTTTATCCGAAATAGTTACAATACTTTGTTATTACAAAATCGTGATTTGAAGTTAAGAATAAATTTAAAATTGAATTTTATGTAATATGACTTAAATAAAAAGTATTGATAAAATGTTATCATTTTTATTTCAAAATATATTTGATTAATTAAAAAAATCATATGCAATAAGATATGAAATCCGAAGTGAAATATTTGATCACCACATATATTTTGCTAGTTAATAAGATTTTTATATGATGATAGAAATAAAAAATTGATTTAATCATGAGTTATTAAAAAAACCTTCTAGAAAAATAGAATTGTATCAATAATAATATCTTTGGAAAAAAATGAATATTTGAATAGATCTTATAAAATTATAATTAATTGAATAATAGTAAACTTATAGATCAATATAATTTATAAATGAATATTATAACATAAATTTAGTATATATATATATATGAAAGTTTTTTTTAAAATATACTTTTAGATATATGTAGCTTAAATTATAAACTTATGGGACAAAAAAAAGATTGGGGAAAAATATGCCAAAAGCATATGATTATAAAAATGAAATAAAAAAATCAGAGTGAAAAGAAGTTTAAGAAATTAATTATAGTTTAGATTTACAAAAAAGAATGTCTAAGAAAATAGTTGAAAAAGATAGAAATTAGGTGAAAAAAGAAAAAAGAAAATAGAAAAATTAGAATATAGATAATAGATAATTAATAAGAACAAGAAAGAGTTAACTTTTTTCTTAATGTTACTTTTTAAATAGAGTGGGACCAGAATTAACATGGAGACTCGAAAAGTCTCGACTCTAATATATAGTGTAGATTAGTAAAGTCACTACATAAAATTATAATGACCAATAAAACATGCAAAATTTAATTTATAACCCAATAAAAAAATTGGGAAGTTTGCACATTCTAGCCCAAACAAAAAGGAGAACTTGGGACATGTATTTTTGTATAGTAAGAGTATGCACAATGGAGAAATGCTCTCCACATTTCTTAACAATTAAAAAAAGAAAAAATAAATAAATAAGGGATGTGTTAGATTTTTACATAGAAATATTTCTTATTTTTCAACTTCTACTCTTGTAGGAGAAATCCTCTCTATACAAGCGTGAGAAAAGATGATATTGTTTTTATTTATTTTTATTTATGGGGAAGAAATGTTTCTATTCACCATTGTAGTTTTGTAGATGTTCTAATAATAATAAAGCTTGTTCACTTTTATCCCAAACAATATTTTCATTCAAAATTTTATTTTACCTTTTTCTAACATAATAAAAAAAATACTTTCTCTGATCAAAAAAAAAAAACAAAAAACTTTCTACTGCAAAACTGAAACAACAAAATTAGACAAGGAACTGGCATGAAACGTAAATTTTAGGCTTTTATTACCCTAAATAAAATGAAATGCAGGACCCAAAATTAACAACCATTTCGGGGGTGCCGTATGGGGAAGAAGATATAGCCTATAGGGGCCACGGGGCGACGGCGACATATGGGTTGTACTTTACCGAGAAAAAAGGGCAGAGATGCCTAGTGCCAATCATCATATATCATGACCAATCATCATGTCATGACCAATCATATAAGTACACAATGAAAAATGGAAAGAGGTTAAATTGGTCAACACGAGTAAGACAAGAGGTAGATATGAGATGATTGAATGGCCGGGCTGAAGAATTTTCATTTTTCGGCCGGGGAGACTGAGCTGGACGGTGCTGTTTTTAAGGGCCTCTTTCCTGAGAGTGATTGAATTGAAGTCACCGTACCCCCTGCCCCTTTCGGTGCTCTACCTCTACGTAGCGCGCACACACAAATATAGTAATGGTAATGTATGGAATTAACCAGAGTTGTGGCTGATGACTTCTTGGCTAAAAACTTAATCAATAACTAGTGTACAACTCATGACGATCGACCCATGGTGGAGGCTACTTATGACCTCTTCAACCTTACAAACTATCATCACCAATATATACTGACTATTTTAGTCACATGCACAGATGCACTAGTACGTGTCACCTGAGACCAATTACCTCGACTTAGAGGCAATTAGTTATGTAATTAATTAGGTTAAAACTATTCTCTAACCTTAATTAATCAACTCAACTGTACTCCATCTTTAACCCCCGGCCCGCTCATAGTGCATTGGCGTGCTCTTTATGAAGCAATCTCGTAGCGGTTTCCCTGAGAGGACACCCGGTGGTACCACCCACGGAGCTCCCCACAAGGCTCAAGTACGTTTTGAGCTCATGGCACTTGGCCAAGTTCATGTTCCCCAAGTAGGGCGGCAACAACCGCTCCTCGCTGCCACCACCGGGCTCCGCCGTCGTCAGCCTCAGCTCACGCCCCACCTCCGCGTACGCCCACTGCGTATCCTCCACGCGCTTCTGGAGCCATTCCGCCGGGCTCCACCCCCTGGCCCACCCAAATCTCTCGTCCGTCGTCGCCTCATAATTATTACCACCGACCTCTCCCGCCGTACTGACGTCGTCGTCATCATCCTCATCGATGACGAACCCGGGCATCTTGGTGATCACATCCCCCGGGTTCACTATCCGGAGAATCTTGGTCCCCTGCCTCTCCACGTGGCACCGGAAGCTCTTATTCCCCACCCTGGGCCCCCCGAACGATATCACCGTCACTAACGGCGCCGACTCCTTGAACTCCGTCTTCACGTCGTAGGCGGCCAGCGTGGCGAGCGCCGCTCCTAGGCTGTGCCCCGTGATCGTGAGGCTCACTTCCTCCCCTCTGTACGTGTCGAGAATCCTACGGACCTCGGCCCTCAGCATTTCCTGGAGGCTGGGACACGTGGCCGTCGCCGACGTGTAGAGGCCGAGGAAGCCGCTCTCCACCATGGCGGACCCGTCACCGTCCCCGGGGAGGCGGGTGAGTGTGGCCCGGAAGTTCTCGAGCCACTCGCGACACGTGGCGGTGCCACGCAAGGCGATGACGACGTCGCGCCTCCCCAGGCGCTGCACCTCGGCCTTGTTGGTGCACACCGCCACGTAGCCGATCCAGGCGGACTGCGCGGAGGCCCAGCTGGAGGCCTTCTCCGTCCAGCGTGGCATCTTGACACCCGACGTGGCACGGAGGTTCTTGGTGATCCGGTACCCCGTGCCCGGGAAGCCCGCCCGGGCCAGCAGCTCCTTCTTCGAGAAGCGGCACGTGGCGTACGAGGGAGACGACGGGTCGAAGTCGAAGGCGCGGTACGCCGCCTCCACGAAGTTGCCGTAGCGGAGGATCTCCGATCGGAGGTTGTCGTCGAGCGGGTTCAAGAGCCCGTCCCAGTTCTGGGATCCCTGGTAGGCGGGCCAGCGCCGGCCCAGCCGGGTTGGCCCGTCCACCCGATCCAGCTGGAATGTGGACGTTGAAGTATCCGGTGAGTGACGTGGAGGTTGAGGTGGCATCCGCGTCGATTCCCAAGTGTGTGTAGGAGTTCTGAGAGCATATGCAATGGTGAGGAGCTATCATCCTCTCTCAATTTTCTCTCTCCTTTTCTCCATTTGACACATCATCTCCTCTCTCATCCACTTCATTTTCTACTTTTTCATTCCTCTTCCTCATCATCTTTCTTTATGTTTCCCTACAATGGAGAGGATCCTCTTATATTTCACCCTATTTTATATGTATATACTCACTTTATAATCTATACAATCAAGAGTATGATAAAATTAATTACTCAACTTAATTAATAATTACACTATATTTAATAAACTAATTCAGTGTAGTTAATAAAATTGTAAATAACTCGTGATAATATAGATTGAATTGCAAATGAAAAAAAAACTTGATTTTTTTTATCAATAAAAAAAACTTGATTAAACATAAAAAACGCTACAAATGACGAAAGATGAAAAGTAAAAACATTAAGCATACATTATAATAATTAATACTATTGCCATACAAAGTCAATCAGAATCTGAATCCGATGTCATGTCTTGAAACTTCTCCCATATGTGATCGACCAAGTCGTTCTTTAGAGCAACATGCATTTCTTTACTCCGAAGCTCCTCCCTCCTATCCATAAATCTTCTTAGAGTTCGCTCATTATATCGTCTCCGAGACACTATGAATGTCTCGTTATCATTTCTTCTTGATGATCCAATTTATAGAGAAAAAATGACTAATGTAGAAATGATGCAAAATTAGACTCAATTTATAGAGAAAAAAATGATGGAATTTAATTTATTTTCTTTTTTAAATAAAAAATGTTACATTTTATTATTATTTGGGGAATAACATAACTAGTTATAAATTTGAATGAAATAATTGAAAATAGTTGTAGTAGTAGATAACATGTGTCACATGGTAAATGGGTAAAAGTTAAAGTTTGGCACAAGAGCCAAAATTTACAATCCTTGGTAGAAGGAGGATTACTTTCATTCCTCCTTCAAGAGAGGATCCTCTAACAATTTCTACAATGAAGAGGACATCCTCATAGAGGAGAGAGAGTGTTAAGAGGAGAGTGATTCCTCACCATTGTACATGCTCTGATACGGAGTGTGGAGTGTGAATGATGATGAGAAGCCGGGGTCACGTGTGGTTTGAGGGTGGGAGAGGCCAATTTATGGTGGTCTGTGGAAAGCCTCATTATGGGGCGAGTATATTAATAATAATAATAATAAACAAATTGCTGTAATTGAAACGAATTATTTAGTTTTGAATTGAATGCAAAGTAGTTGGACTACTACTGATTAATATATGTGATAAGAGTGAGTTAATATATGATGCATATAAGCTGGGAGGAGGGAAGAGGTGGCCGGGGTTTTTATAATGGGGAAAAAGGAGTACACGTAATGAATTATGCAAAAAGCTTTATTTAAGACAATACAGACATAGATGGGAGTATGAAAAGGGCAAATTGGAGCCATTAAATACGGAGAAGTGGGCCGGCTCAATCTACAGGATTTGGGATCCAGTTTCTATTAACCATCAGAATATGCAGGTTATTCGGTTAACGATTAGTATTTGAAAGTCAATATATTTAATTTAAATACACGTGTTTTCGTCAATAAATATCAAAATAAATAGAAAAGCACATAGTCCAATACATTGTTAAAATACATAGTCGAAGTACATACCAAAACATCGAATCACATAGTTCATAGAGTTTTAGAAATACGAAACAAGGCCAAATATTTTATCAATCAATCCCTCAAAATAAGGCCAAAAAGAGAAGCGCATGATCTGTACAATGTTATCTACGGATACACAGAGTGTCGAGTCGAGCGGGTACATGGAGTGTTAGTGACGAGTTCTTGTACACACAAATAAGAGTGCAAGATGGAATGGATCCAAAAAGATTGAGTGAAGAATGGTTTGAGAGATGAAATTTATCGGTAATGGCTAAATGCATCTATGCAGCTATAGGAGTGGGCTAGGTTGAAAAATAAATGTAAAGAATTTAAACCTAATGCCTAGTCAATCATACCACCTACTTTTTGGGAGAAAATAATATTAAATGGTTGCAATTCATGATATTTGAATTAAAGACCTTAATGCCTTATTTTATTAAGTGTAATACTAGCAAACTAGCTTAATTATATTATTTTCTTTCTAAAACATGTATTGTATTATATTATATTATATTATATTATATTATCGGTTTATCGTCTAACCAAATTTTAAAAATATATTAACCATTATGGAACTGTTAAACTGCTTAAAGTTTTTGTCGGTTAACCATAACCAGTTTTCCGGTTTTTCTCGTTATGCTTAACCATAAACAACAATCGTTTTTCGGTTTTACAGTAATAGTTTTTAACTAGGATTGATGCTCGAGATAGAGTATAGTCGTAGTGATGAATAAACATACTTTTGCACCGTGCCTCAACGAACCCAAATAAACCAACTTAGATTACGTGACTCGATCTAAACAAAGTGGAGAGGTTTCATCATAACTATATACTAAAGCGGAGGTTAAAATAATATTTAGCACGACACGTGTCAATTTCTCATTAGACCGCATCACCCATATTTATTAAAATAATTTAATTTGTTTAATTGGTTAAAATTTCATTGTAGACCCCAAGTTAAAACTCTTCTTATCTACAGATTTCCATTTTAATAACTTTAAATTGTATACATAACTTTT
Source organism: Polygonum aviculare (assembly GCA_934048045.1). Lineage (NCBI taxonomy): Eukaryota > Viridiplantae > Streptophyta > Magnoliopsida > Caryophyllales > Polygonaceae > Polygonum > Polygonum aviculare. The sequence continues at coordinate 18,246,317 of OW204025.1, read as the reverse complement.
CTCGAAATCTTCTTATCTAATAATTTCAATATCAATCTTAATTTTTTATATAAAAAGAACACCATATTACAAACTTACAAATCTTCTTATCTACTTACTCCCATTTTAATTTTTTTCTAAAAAAATCAAACTTTAAATTTTATACATAAATTTTCTATAAATCTTCCAATCTACTAATTTCTATTTCAATTATTCTCCTTAATAAAACATGCACGCTATTTATGATAATATTTGGTTTTAGAACTCTTCATTAAGAAGATATTATAATAAAAAGCTATCATAAAAAATGCACCTTCATTGAAAAAACTGTTTCGTTTTCATTAAAAAATCCAATCATAAACTAATCATAATTTACACACTCTATGCCCAAAACTCCACATAATATTTGCACGTTAATTATTTTTTCTAAAAATAAAATATCATTTCGAATAACATTATATAAAATTTAAAGATAGTTTTTAGTTATATCAAAATCGTGTCTTCAAGGCACGAGACTGATACTAGTTTTTCACTATAAGTGGGTACAATAGTAATTACCTATTATTATTTTATTATTTCACAAGAAAGATATTTTTTTTTTGAGGGTACTACCCATGAGAGTCGAACCGGAGAACTCTTGAGGTAATTCTATTTATTTCTCTATCCTTTTCTTTAAATAAGATATATATTATGGTAAAATTTTATCTTTTTAAATTTGGTATTTAAATAATCATAATGAAAGATTTTATCTTAGTCGAAAGATAGAATATCTGCATAGATAGGGGATACGACTTACTGGGCCCAAACATAACAGGGTTTTAATCCTTTTGACAGCATCTTAAACTTTATACTCCAAAGATAACGGGGTGTAAACGTTTTTTTATTGAGATAATCTGATTGTACGGACTTAACTATGCACCCTCTTTGCAAATCAAATCTTCTACTCCTCAAGTATACTCCACTACAGCACGATTCTATGAGATTCACAAATAATACAATCTTTTCACGCAAAATTGGTTGCGCCATAGACGGGAGAAGATGGCAATTGGAAGATCCACGTTTTTAAATACATGTGGCTATATATGTAGAACGAAATGTATGTTTTGAACAACCCAAGTCTTCTAAAATGTCATCTTTTACTAAACGGAGGGAGTATCTACTATCAACTATGAAGCAACAATTTTAAGTTCATTTTAGGTAATTTGTTGGGAACGTGAGTATTATTGGGCTATTGAGGCGTTCTGTGCAAAGTTACGATGTGCCCCCATCGATCAAATTGAATGATGAGACTTAGCTTCATCTGGCCAATTCCAAGACACTTGCATCACCGATGAATCATCGGTCATTTTGCACCGATGGATCATTGCTCGCCCGTGGCCCGTACACCCGTGTCTGCGGTTCGCCTTCAGAACGGTATTCTAAAGTTTTCTTCCATTCTTTCTAGACCTTTGAAGAGTTCTTCTATTTCACCCCTCTTCTTCGTTTGTGAGTGTTCTGATTTCCTTCTTCATTGCTTATTTCCTTGCTCTTAGCTTCATTGAGGACAATGAAGGATTTAAGTATGGGGGAGGGACTACTCGCATTCGCTTATCCTAATTAGTGTAGATAGCTGATTTGCTTCAGATTTTTAATTTTATTCTTTTCATGGAGCACTTGCACCATATCTTTTTGCATAATGAAAGAAGAAAGAAAAAGAAAAATATAGAAAAAGCCATAAAAAGTTGAAAAAGACGTGTAAATCTTGGGATGAGTCGAAAACCCGAAAGGGCGGCTCAGGTAATAAGCAGGTAACTCGGACCAGCATTAGGCTGGGGTAATATGAGGTTCATGAGTGATTGTGAGATTTCTGACCACATCCTTGAGAAAAATGAAAAGAGCGGTTAGGTGAAAACCCGAATGGCACCTAAGCAGAATTGGGCGGAAAAATTCGAGTGTTTAGGAACATTCTTGCTTGGGGACTTTGGGGCTTACACTTTAGATTTGGGTAGATCCTATGTTGCTCTATACTTTTTAGAGCTTGAGTGTTTTATCATGTTGTGAGGTGTGTGTTTGAGCTTTATTGTTTATGCTCATGATTTCTCCATTTTTGGGTTCGGATTGAGAGTTCAGTGTTTTTGCCTTCCCTTGTATTTTCAGAGATCTTTGATGTGCTTGATTGTTATATTTAGTTTGAGCTTACTCGAGGACGAGCAAGATCTAAGTATGGGGGAATTTGATTTGCTCTCTTAAGTATATGTTAACTCTTGTATTTTAGGGCTGTATTGAGTGTGTTTAGGTTAGAGTTTGTGTGTAATTGTAATATCTAGGCCGAAGACACGGCGATTCAAGATTCAAGAGTTTTCAAGACGTTTTGAGTTGTCTGCGCGACACATCTTGCTTGTAAAGGCTATATCTGGAGCTATAGAGGTGGGATTGAGCTGATTCTGGTGTCATTGGAAAGCTAATGCGGAGAGGTTCAATTCATCATTTCAGACTTCGTACCTGCAAGTTAGTCCAAAAACGAATAAAAACCTAAGCTAGGAATGAAAAAACAATCTATATAATCCTTGGGTTGCCTCCCAAGCAACGCCTTTGGTTAACGTCGATGGCTCGACGCATTCATGATCGGATATCGTCAAATCCCGAAGCATCAAATCAAAGTCCTACACAGCTATCTTACAACAGGACACATAACACAGTGATACATTAACAAGAAATAAGAAATAATTCAAACTTGTTTTTAACCTATCAAACATGCTTGAGCAATTAGGGTGAGATTTGCTAGAGTGAAACCAATTAGGTTATTTATGTTATCTTTCAATAATTTTAGCAAAGCATGCAAATCCCCTATTTGGGTTATCACCCTCATAAGATAAAAAGTACGAGAACTCATCAGCTAACAACATGGTATAACACTCAAGCTCTAAAAAGTGTAGAGCAAGATGATATAACACCCAAGCTCTAAAAAGTGTAGAGCAACCTAGGATCTACCCAAATCTACAATGTAAGACCCAAAGTCCACAAGCAAGAATGATCCTAAACACTTGAATTTTTCCGCTCAATTCTGTTTAGGCGCCCTTTCGGGTTTTCACCTAACCGCTCTTTTTCATTTTTCTCAAGATGTGCTCACAAATACTCACAATCACTCATGAACCAATAACATTAGCCCAAATCTAAGCAATAACATTCATCTAGGAGAAAACAGAGGTGTGAAGTTACCTCTGCTGAGCGCCTACCACACACTACGAATGAGATGCCAATCTCTAAGGAAGTGTAGAAGCAATTTTAGGTTCTTTACAACGTGGACATGCAGTCGCTTAAGCTATGTGGTGCTGGAAGCGAACCTCATTGCATAAAACTTATTTGATAAATTGCTAAGTACAACTTAATAAATTGAAATATGTGTACGTACTCGAAAACACTCTAATATTAGGCCACCATATTCTGTACAAAGCATATGTAAATTTATTCATCCTTATCAAAGTATTCAATCCTTAATACATGCTTGACTAATTCTTGAATTCTTATGAATTGAAATAACAAGGGACATTCAAGTAATTTCTTGTGTCTGGATAAATTGTATTTTAAGAGATGAGAATTAGGAGATTCCTTGATTAAGGAGGATGTCCTAGAGCATTCTTGTGAATGAGAACTAAAAATTCTGGTTGGTTCCAAATGAAGTCACTTGAAAAACTATGACCTAGTTTAGCAATTTTACCGGTCACAATGTTATAAGAGCGCACCACATGGGACATTTGGACAATCTAGAAATCTTGGAGAAGAGTGAGAGTGTCCGAAATTATTCTTTCAATTTCCCAAAGACAGTTTCGGTGTCCTTGAGATGCTTTAATGATGATTTAAATATCGCACGCAATTGTTTTTCATGTGATTGTGTTTTGCTACTAGAATTTTGTCGTGGAGTGTAATGATTCAACTTGAAGGACTGATATTTTCCCAGATCTCTTAGCTGAAATGGAAACTACCTCTCTGTTATGGTCTCTAAGAACAATTCCCCCGGAAGCCTGACCCTTTATTAATTATGAACCATCAAAAATTAATTTAATAAAGCTTTGTTTTGGTGTGAGCCAATTGTGTGTTTTTTTCCTTATTTGATCCATTCAATGTGTGATATGGGTCGTTGTTCATATCATCCTCTTTTTCCCATTGCTTGCTTTGTTCCCTTTGTCGTAGATGCACGTGTACGTATATTACAAGATTTGGGATGAAATCATTTGGGATTTGTTTGAACACAAGCTTGTTTCGTTGATGCCAAATGCTCCACCATATAATTGCTAGTTCAGTGAAATCTTTTGTTTCTAGCTGTTGCTTAAGCTTGTATAGTATGTTGCTGGGGTTTTATTGCTGGGGGTCAAAGAGCATGATTGTTTGAGTTGTTTGTAATGCACGACAAACAAGGAGATCATCGGCCTAGGAAGAGAATGATGGATGGATCTAGGCTTTGGACAAGTGTAATCACGCCTTCCTTGCTCAATCTCACACGTCAACACACACAAACACGTTTGGATGCACATAAGAAATTCATGAACGCAATGATGAAAGTAATCGGATGAACACGTGACTTAATCAACACAATATCACAAAGTTCCTATGCTGAAGGAAGAGAAAGCCAAGGTTCTCTTCTCAAAATTCGCTCTAAAATAATGCAGCAAATTATATGGAATTTATAGAATTGCATTTGGAACTAGGTTTAATTTCTTTGTTAAAATAAAACAATAAAACTATAGCTAAGATAGTACATTAGTTAACAACATAATGTACACGGAAAAGGAGCATGTGCCAGACGCGAAATGCACGCGAAACAAACCCTAGCAGCCGCAATCAAGTAAAAGCCTCGCCAATGGCCCTGGGGGGTTCGTTAACGACCTTGGGAGGGTTGTTAATTGATGCACTCCGAATCCAGGATCAACGGAAACTGGTTCGATTGAGTCTCGTGGAGGCGTTCTTGGATTGAAAATGTAAAAGATTCAAAACTGATTTGTATTAGGGTGGTGGAAACAAGTGTTTACAAAGAAGAGGAAAGAAAGGTCTAGATGAAGAATGAATTGGAAAGAAAGATCAAGGTAACGATTCAAACAAGAATCGGTTATGCTAGAAGCCAATGAAGGGGACTCCCCCGGCCCGTTCTCCCTTGAGGAGAAGAGACCGGATGAGTATGGCTTAAAGCTCTTTTACTCAAAATCCAATCTAAGCAAAAATGAAGGCCTAGGCGTGTTTATATCGGGGTGAGAGGGGGTGAGGGCGGCTGCAGCTTGGATTGGGCGCCAAGCATCCTTAAAGGTGGGAGGAGGTGATGAAGATTGGCGGCTAAGGCAAGCACAAATCGGCAAGCCCTTAATGGTGATCCTTGGCGGCCAAGCAACTCGTTAAATGCTTCTTTGATGATCAAACTTGGCAGCCAAGGAGTTGATTTAGTGAATATTGTGTGGCGGCCAAGTGGGCTTTGAATGTCCATCTTCATAGTGGGCTTCGGGCCTATCAAGACTCCCACTTGGGTTGAGCACTTGGAGGCAAACAAACACGCCACTAGGTTTGTTATGTGGGGCGTGGGGCAATGCTAGCTGAGCTCGAAGTTGTTCTTGGAAGAGTTTAGCTTGTTGCCTCGTCAAAGGCCTGAGAAGGGGGCTTGATTCCTCCTGGGACGTGACCGAACTAGTGGCGGGTCGTGTCCGACCCATTGGCGGGTGCCCATGGGAGTGCCTCGAAGGGGCGTCATGATGTGACCCGGTTATCCTCCCCCAGTTGAGAAGGATTCATCCTCGAATCTTCATGATCGGACTCGGCATCATTTGAGACGAAGGAACGGAGATCCGACACGTTGAAAACGTCGTGGACACCATAGTCTTCCGGTAGCTCTAGTCGGTAGGCGTTGTCGTTAATCTTCTCGAGAACTTGGAAAGGACCGTCGCCCGGGGGTTTTAGTTTAGAGTTTCTTAAGTTGGGAAACCTCTCCTTTCGAAGATGCACCCACACGAGATCCCCGGGCTCGAGGACCAACTCCTTGCGACACTTGTTAGCGTGCTTGGTATATTGTTGGGTGCTCTTCCCAAGGCGCTCCCGAGTTGAGTCATGGAGAACTTTGATCTTCTCGGCGTGGTCAACCCCTTCCCGACTTTCATGGTCCTTGATTGCCAATGGCACCAAATCTAGCGGAGTAGTTGGGTTCTTGCTATAGACTACCTCGAAGGATGTCTTCTTCGTCGCTCGGTGGACGGACCGGTTATAAGAAAATTCAATGAAGGCTAGGCATTCTTCCCACTTGCGCAGGTTAGAACGCAACAAAGAACGAAGCAAGGCACCCAAGGTTCTATTTACAACCTCGGTTTACCCGTCCGTTTGTGGATGGCATGATGTAGAGAAAAGCAATTTAGTGCCCATTTTCACCCATAATGTCTTCCAAAAGTAGCTTAGAAATTTGGCATCCCGATCAGACACTATGGTTTTAGGAATGCCATGGAGTCGAACAATTTTATGGAAGAACAAATCAACAACATGGGTGGCATTATCCGTCTTATGGCAAGCAATAAAATACGCCATTTTAGAAAAGCGATATAGCACCACAAAAATAGAATCGTGCCCCCTCTTGGAGCATAGTAATCCTAGAACAGAAATGTCCTCCCACGGAGCATGTGGAATTGGAAGAGGGGTATATAGTCCATGGGGATTGAATTTGGACTTAGCACGTAAACAATTCACACAGGAAGCACAAAATTTCTCTACGTCCCTATGCATTCGGGGCCAATAAAAATGCTCCTTAAGGATGGCTAAGTTTTGGCAATCCCAAAGTGGCCCATCAACCCTCCCCCATGAGCTTCATGCACAAGGAGCCTACGGGTTGAAGAAGATATCCATCGTGAAGATAAAACTGGTCCTTACTTCCCGTTTTAAGGCATGCATTATAAGTATCCCCGAAGTCTAGGTCATCGGCATAAATGCTCTTCATGAAAGAAAACCCAAGCATGCGTGCATCTAGGGTAGTAAGTCGGACGTACCTCCTAGAGAGTGCGTCCGCCACGATATTTTCCTTTCCCTTCTTATGTTTAATAACATATGGAAAGGATTCGATGAACTCCACCCATTTGGCGTGCCTCTTGTTGAGCTTAGCTTGACCCCGTAGATATTTGAGGGCCTCGTGATCCGAATGAATCACGAACTCCTTGCGGCGCAAGTAGTGTTCGCATGTTTTGAGCACTCGGACCAAAGCGAGCAGCTCTTGGTCGTACGTGGGATAGCGCAACTCAGCCCCATTGAGCTTTTCGCTGAAGTAAGCGATGGAACGCCCCTCTTGCATGAGCACCCCGCCTAGACCTACACCCGACGCATCAGACTCGACTTCAAACATTTTGGTGAAGTCAGGAAGGACTAGCAGCGGTGCGTTTGTGAGCTTCTCCTTGAGGGACTTGAAGGCGGATTCTTGGGTGGCTCCCCATTGGAAATGAACGTTCTTTTTGGTGAGCTCGGTGAGGGGTGCGGCTAAGGTGTTAAAATCCCAAATAAAGCGTCGGTAGAATCCGGCGAGCCCTAGGAAGCTTCGGATCTGGGTCATGGTGCTAGGCGTGGGCCATTCACGGATGGCGTTCACCTTGTTTTCATCCACTTGTACTCCTTCCTTGCTAACCACAAAACCAAGGAAGATCACATGGTCAGAGCAAAAGTGGCACTTTCCGAAGTTAGCGTAGAGCTTCTCCTGCCTTAGAACGTCAAACACCTCCCTTATGTGCACCACATGTTCCTCGAGACTTTGGCTATAGATCAGAATATCATCGAAGTAGACCACGACAAACTGACCAATGAAAGCCCTCAGGATGTGATTCATTAAGCGCATAAAGGTGCTTGGGGCGTTGGTTAAACCCGAATGGCATGAGCAACCACTCGTACAACCCTTGTTTTGTCTTGAAAGCTGTTTTCCATTCGTCTCCTTCTTTCATGCGGATCTGATGATAGCCGCTTTTTAGATCAATCTTGGAAAACAGTTTAGACCCGTGTAGTTCGTCTATCATATTGTCCAATCGGGAATGGGATGTCGATATTTGACAGTGATATTGTTGATGGCGCGACAGTCTACGCACATCTTTCTTTGGTACCAAGATAATAGGCACCGCACAAGGGCTTAGACTCTCTCGGACATACCCTTTGTCCAAGAGGTCTTGAATTTGTTTCTGGAGCTCCTTCGTCTCGGCCGGATTGGTATGATAGGCGGCCCGATTGGGTAAACTCGCTCCGGGAACAAAGTCGATCTGATGTTCTATTCCCCTCAGTGGTGGTATCCCACTTGGTGTCTCCTCGGGAAATACATCGTCAAATTCCTGCAAAAGCGCTGAAACGCTCAGAGGAAGGTCCTTGATCTTGGAGTCAGAAAGAAGTGACTCCTTGAAGACGAGAATTAGGCACATTTACCTATCTTGGATAGCTCGGTTCACTTCCTTTCCCCGGACTATCATAAGATGTTTGGAGCTGCCTTCATAGGCCTTAAGCTCCATCTTCTTTTTAGCACTCTTCTTCCTTAGCTCCCTTGCCTCTTGATCGGCGATTACTTCATGAGGAGCTAAGGGATGCAAGGTGAACTTCTTGCCATCCCTATGGAAGATGTACTCGTTGGTAACTCCTTGGTGAATAACGGCTCGGTCATACTGCCAGGGTCGGCCCAAGAGTAGGTGGTAGACGGTCATAGAGACAACGTCGCAGAGGACCTCATCTTCATAAGGCCCAATGGCGAACTTGATCAAGGCTTGCTCCTTGACCATCACCGGTGCATCGGATTTAAGCCAATGTAGTGAGTAGCGGATCTTGCGGGGTGTCGTCTCGAGGTTGAAACGAGAGACCACCTCGGTGTCGATCAGATTGCTACACGATCCACCATCAATGATAACACTACATACTTTGCCTTGGATAAAGCATCGTGTGTGGAAGATATTTTCCCGCTGTGAAGGCGCGGAAGGTATTTCGTTAGTGAGAAGTGCTCGTTGGACAACGAAGCACTAACCACTAACGACGGGTATATCAACTTCCTCCTCGCCTTCACCGTGCTCGAACTCCTCTTCGGACTCATAGTCGCCGGCTTGATTAAGGAGCACTTGCTTCCGATTAGGGCTGTCAAGGGCATAGTGGCCCCGCCCTAGGCCCTTGAAACATTGAAGGTCGCGGGTGCGGGATCGAATTGGCGCTGTCCTTGGGCGCGGTGGGAGCAGGGGCTAATCCCGCTTAGGCTGAGCAGAACTAGCATTGGTTTTGGGCTCCTTAGCCTCGCTCCTCTTAAGGGGTGGATTAGAGCTCGTGGATCCAGAGCTCCATGTACGACTACTCCCGCCACTCCTCCGTTTTTGCAAGGTACAACTCGTTGGTGTAATGGAGAGCGTCGGCGGTGGAGGCTTCTGCACTAAACCGTTGCATTTCCACATAGGCAGCTACGTCTGAGTTTAGGCCCCCGATAAACTTAGAGATGTTGTATCTCTCCGGAAATCGGATTCTGGACCTAAAAAGTAGCTGTCGAAGCTCCTTGTAATAATCATCGGGGTTGCGGGCTCCCTGCTTGATCCGTTCCAATTAAACTTGGATGCGATCAAGATAATACTAGGGCACAAATTGAGCACGCATGGCCCGCTTAAGCTGGCCCCACGTGCGAATGGAATCCTCGCCCTGGTACTCCTGATCCTCCTGGCAAAATCGGTGAAGCGAATAGTGTCTATCGCCACGCTTTGGCGGTCGGGATAGTCGTAATATTCAAAGACCGCTTCGGTCTTGGCCTCCCAATCGAGGTAAGCTTCCACATCCGATGTCCCATCAAAGGGTTCCACCATAAGCTTAATTCCGTGGTGGTGTTCGCTTTGTTGTTCCATGGGATTGACAAGGCCGTGCTCGTGATCTCGGCCTCGTGTCCGGATCTGATCCCGAGGCACGAAGGGGTCAGGGAGGTTGCGTCTTGGACGAAGTGGAACCGCCGGAGGCCCTCGGGGTTGGCGGTTCCGGGCCTGCCTTTCACCGTCGTCTTGTGAGTCGGCCGGTGGACGCCTGGGGGGTGGAAGAATGTCCCCCAAACTAAGCGGGTCATCCTTGTGAAGGGCATTCTTTTTTTGCTCAATTGGCTCAAGGTGAGACGCCGAATGCTGGTCCTCTTCGAAGTTCGGGCTGGGAGAGGGCTCATGCCGTGGAGACATACTAAAGCGTTGCTCAATCTTTTCGTCAACGGCCCAGAGCAGCTCATCGCGGGTCCGCTCGTAAGTTTCCTAAACATTCGTTCGGGTATCATCTCGTACCTTATGTAGGAGGTCGCGAAGTACCTTCCAAGAGAAGGTGCCGTCCGCCTCCTCTTTGTCGTCCGGCAAAGTTTTATCCTTGTGAAGTTCTTGAGACATCAAAAAATCAACAAACAAGGAATGTGGTGAGGGGTTAGGTAAATCCAAAGGCGCGACTTGTGTTTGACACGATGTGTTTGAATTTTTGTGTGCTCCCTCACTAATTCAAACTCCCTTCGGTAACCTGGAGAAACCGGGTGGTTAACTCCAAGTTTTCCAAACCTCACCCGATGTCTCCCTCTCACTCTCGAAAAGCAAGTAAAATGGAGGACTCACTCGTGTTTGGACTCGATTTTTTTTTATGTGGCGTTTGACTCGGCTAAAGTCATTGTACGAAAATCAAAGATAAAACCCAAACATGCACACACACAAGTATAGTAAGCAAGTACGGGGTCGAACCCAAAGGAATCAGTTTCTTAATCAGATTTTAATGGTTTTCATGAAAAGTAACAAAGGGGGGTTTTGAGAGAGATTTCAATCAATTGTTAACAAGTAGAGTTCATTCAATCAATTCCACTTTATCAATCCATCGATCATGAATTCATCCACTTCTTTATATGCCTAGGTCAATTCCAATCCTTATCTTGATTATTCGCATCATAGCACAGACCGCAAACATTGACTTGTTGAGCCGTCTTCTTTGTGAGCAGTTGCTTCATGAGATCGTTGAGTTCCCTTACTTCAGCATTCAGGGACTCATTCACCACACTAACGGACCTCACATTGGTCCTGGATCGCTGATTGCGAGCTTGCTCAACCAAGATCTCCACCTTCTCAAATGCTCCTACTGGAGTCAAGTTCTCGTAACTGCCTCCACAAGATGCATTCACAAGTCTCTTGTCATTGTCGCAGAGTCCCTCAATAATGTAGCAGATGAGGTCCTTGGCCAAATAGCCATGGTAGGGACAACTAGCGATGAGCCTCTTGTAGCTCTCATAATAGTCATAGAGATTTTCGTCCTCCCCTTGCTCCAAACTGCTGAGCTGCTTTTTGATAGAAGTTTGTTGGGAAGCAGGGAAGTACTTCTCTAGAAAAGCTTTCTTCATGGCCGCCCAAGTAGTGATGGAGCCTGGCACCAAATAAAGGAGCCATTCCTTGGTGGAGTCCTCCAAAGAGAAGGGAAAAGCTCGGAGCTTGATTTGATCCTTCGTAACATCCGTCGGCTTCATGCTCACGCACACAGCGTGAAACTCCGAAAAACACACGAAAATAAATCAAGAACAAAGATTCCCCGGCAACGGCGCCAAAATTTGACTCGGCTAAAGTCGTTATGCCAAAATCAAAGATAAAACCCAAACATGCACACACACAAGTATAGTAAGCAAGTACGGGGTCGAACCCAAAGGAATCAGTTTCTTAATCAGATTTTAATGGTTTTCATGCAAAGTAACAAAGGGGGGTTTTGAGAGAGATTTCAATCAATTGTTAACAATTAGAGTTCATTCAATCAATTCCACTTTATTAATCCATTGATCATGAATTCATCCACTTCTTTATATGCCTAGGTCAATTCCAATCCTTATCTTGATTATTCGCTAGTCCACGGTCCTAGCAAAACTATGATATGAACACCAACACCAACAACAACAATATACCCAGTGAATCCCGCGCATGCAGGGTTTGGGGGGTCACGATGGGGGCAATCCAGACCTAGATGGAAAGCGCCCGAGAAAACCCAAGAGTTGAAAAACAACTATCTTTAAGACAATAAAAGAGAGACAAAAATAACTAAATGAATACATAAGTAAAGACAAACTCCGTCAACTAGCTGCCTCGATGTCTACAACTCTGGTCTTTTCCTTCCAACTCTTTCTGCACTAAGCCAAGTCTATTGAAATCCCTAACAGGCTGAGATCCTACTTAATACTATCCATCCATCGCTTCTTCGGCCGTCCTCTATCTCTCCGACTTACCCCAAAGTCCAAGCGCTCGCACCTCCTAACTGTGGCGTCAGGGCTCCGCCTCTGAACATGCCCGAACCAACGAAGCCTCGACTCCCGAAGTTTGTCTGCTATGCTTGCTACCCCCAATTTACCTCTGATGTCGTCATTCCTGATCCTATCCATCCTCGTGTTCCCACACATCCATCTAAGCATCCTCATCTCTGCAATTGCGAGCTTCTATTCTTGAGCCTTTGTCGTTGGCCAACATTCTACCCCATAAAGAATCGCAGGCCTTATAACAGATCTGTAAAACTTGCCCTTGAGCTTGAGCGGAACCTTCTTGTCACACAAAACACCCGAAGCTGCCTTCGACTTCTGTCAACCTCTCTGAATGCGGTACCTAACATCTTCACCAATACTCCCATCACTCAGCAAAACAGATCCAAAATACCTGAAGTTCTCCTTTTTCGCAATGACATCGCCTCCCAGCCGAACCTCACCCGAAGATTCACTATCTCGCTCGAACAGGAACTCCATATATTCCGTCTTCGACCTACTCAACCTAAACCCTTTAGATTCCAGTCTCTCTCGCCACACTTCCAGCTTGTCGCTTACTTCAGCTCTAGAATTCTCGACCAAGACGATATCATCTGCGAACAGCAAACACCTCGGAACCTCTCCCTGGATGTCCCTTGTCAGCACGTCTAGCACTAGCGTAAACAGAAAGGGACTCAGCGCCGAACCTTGATGAAGGCCCATACCAACCTTAAAGTACTCTGTGTTGCCTCCTTGCGAGCAAACACACGTCCTTGACCCCTCATACATATCTCGAATGATTCTGATAATTTCGCCTGCAACCTCTTTGACTTCCAAACATTCCCAAATCAACTTCCTAGGGACTCTGTCGTAGGCCTTCTCTATGTCTATGAACACCATGTGCAGATTCCGCTTTCTCTTCCTATACGCTTCTGTCAACCTTCTCAACAGATGAATAGCTTCTATGGATGACCTCCCTGGCATAAAACCGAACTGGTTCTCTGACACTTGGACTACCCTCCTCAATCTCAACTCAACTGCCTTCTCCCACACTTTCATCGTATGACTGAGGAGTTTTATACCCCTATAGTTGTTACACTGCTGAATATCTCCTTTGTTCTTGTACAACGGGATTAACTTACTTAGTCTCCACTCATCCGGCATCTTTGTTGTCTTGGCTATAACGTTGAAAAGGATCGTCAACCACTCTAAGCCCCTTGCGCCCAGACATCTCCAAATTTCTACCGGTATCTCATCCGGTCCCACCGCCCTCTTACTGCCCAATCTGCGAATCACCTCACTCACTTCTGCTCTAGAAAAACGACTGTCGAAAACGCCACTAACCTGACCTCCTACATCTGGAAGACTCTCCTCCGCTTCGCAACCCTCGTTCAGAAGGTCGCCAAAGTATCTCTCCCATCTCTGTCTGATTTCTGAATCGCCCACTAGGACATTCCCATGCTCATCCTTGATACATCGTATTCTGTCCAAATCCGAGCACATCCTATCCCTTTTCCTTGCAAGCCTATACAAAACTCGTTCTCCCCCTTTTTCGTCAAGCGCCTTGTACAGACCCTCGAAAGCTTTCTCCCTTGCCCTCGCCACCACTCTCTTTGCTTCTTTCTTCGCTGCTCTGTACTCTACTGACCTCAACCCTCTTCTGGGTTACTGCTCCTCAGCCACGCTCTGAACGCTAGCTGCTTCTGTCTTATCTTTTCTTGAACTTCTTCATTCCACCAATCAACTGACCTCCTGATCCCCGGTCGGCCTCTCGACATGCCCAACACTCCACACGCGGCTCGACGAATACACTCTGCCATCGCATCCCACATCTCATTTGCATCCCTCCTCTCTTGCCAAGCCCCTTTTGCATCAGCTTCTTCGAAGATCCTCTCTTTCAAACTCTGCTCATTTGACTCTGACAGCCGCCACCATCTGATTTTCGGAATCGGCCTACTGAAAACCTTCCTCTGCATGCCCAAACACCTGAAGTCCAAAATAAAAAGCTTATGTTGCGTTGAAAGACCTTCATACGGGATCACTTTGCAATCCTTACACCCTCTTCTATCCACTCTTCTGGTCACAAAGAAGTCGATCTGAGTTTTACTTGATGCGCTCTGGAAGGTGATCAACTCTTCGTCTTTCTTCCTGAACCAAGAGTTTACAACTAAACAACCGAAGGCATCCGCGAAGTCCAACAGTGCTCGACGACCCTCATTTCTGACTCCGAACCCAAGGCCTCCGTGCACATCATCAAAACCGTCCCTGTCTTTTCCAATGTGACCGTTGAAATCGCCACCAATAACTAACTGCTCTGAACTTGGTATGCTCCTCATCAAACCATCAAGGTCCTCCCAAAACACTCTTTTCTCCTCAGAACTCAAACCTCCGTGCGGGGCATACGCGCTGATAACATTCAAAAACTTTTCGCCCAAGGCTCAAGGATATTAGGAAATCAAATCATGAAATCAAGCTACGAGTCTCATGCACAACTTAACCATTGAATACTCTTCCCTAAACTAGTCCACGGTCCTAGAATAGAGTTGTTTCGAGAATAGGAAAGATGCATAGACAACAACCAATCCTAATTCAAACAATAGATCTAAGATAACAAGTTGATTAGGCTCATATAATCATACAAAGATCATGGGATGAAGCACAAGAGTATCAATAAAGACCTATGGATAAAGAAGTTACCAGAATTTCAGAACTTCATAACAAAGCTTCCTTGATTGAATAAACTCCAAGGGAGATTAGTTCTCCATTACAAAGAAAGCACAATTCTTCTTGAAATAATAATAATGATGATGATAACAATGATTATTCTAAAACCTAGAAAAGGTTCCCCTTAAATAGACCAAAGAACAAGCTCTTCGAGATAGATAAGAAAGGAAACGAAAAGATAAGAAAGGAAACAAGATAGAAAAGACAGGATTTCGTCCGTCTCGGATCCGGAACGCACCGCGACCGCGCCGCCTTGGCCGCGCCCGCGGTGGTCAACACTTGGATTTGGCTGAGTCCGCTGCTACCACGACCGCGTCATAGACAACGCGACCGCGACCTTCACGGGTCTTCATCATCGTCGCCTAACACCACCACAACCGCGTCATAGACAACGCGACCGCGTAATCCATGAAGTGGCGAACTCTTTAATTAAGCTCTACGAACTCTTGATTCTTCACAACTTGTGTCTTCGGTCTTCGTATTACAATAATGCTCAAAACCTAACCTAAACACTCTCAATAACATCATAAAATCTAAGAGTTAACCCATACAAAATGGCCTGAATCATATTCCCCCATACTTAGATCTTGCTCGTCCTCGAGTAAGCTCAAAACAAATATAACAAGAAAGCACATCTAAGATCTCAGGAAATACAAGGGAACATAAAAACACTCAGCTCACAACCTGAACCCAAAAATATAGAGAAATCATGAGCATAAAACACTCAAATTTTACCGCTCAATTCTGCTTAGGCGCCCTTTCGGGGTTTCACCTAACCGCTCATTTCATTTTTCTCAACGGTGTGCTCACAAGTACTCACAATCACTCATGAACCTCATATTACCCAAGCCTAATGCTGGTCCGGGTTACCTGCTTATTACCCGAGCCGCCCTTTCGGGTTTTCGACTCATCCCAAGATTTATATGCCTTTTTTCAACTCTATATGGCTTTTTCTATCTTTTTCTTTTTCTTTCTTTCTTTATTATGCAAAAAGGTATGGTGCAAGTGCTCCATGAAAAGAAGAAAATCAAAAATCTAAAGCAAATCAACTAACTACACTAACTAGGATAAGCGAATGTGAGTACTCCCTCCCCCATACTTAAATCCTTCATTGTCCTCAATGAAGCAAAGAGAAAGGATAGAAGCAAGGAAGAAGGAACCCAGAAGACTTACAAACGTTGAAGAGAGGTGGAATGGAAGAACTCTTCATAGAGTGGTAGAAGAATGGAAGAAAGGACTTTGGAATCACCATTCTGCAGGCAAACCGCGGGCGCGTTGTGGAGGGCTTGGTCGCGGAATCACAACAGAGAGGAGAAGTCAGCGGCTGGTGTCCACCGCGGTCGCGGCTGATGTGTCGCGGGCGCGGTGCTCGTGCAGGGACGATCTTTGACTTCGTCTCGAATAATGTAATGTGTAACCAACCTTCGTATCTTGGCTCGTCTCTTGAAAGATGGACTAATATTGGAACTCGAGCCGTGGAGAAGAAATCCCGGGGGAACAAAGCTCCCCCATACTTAGGCTTTACAGATAGCAAAAGAATGGAATGACAAAGGTGGATGGAAAGAATGGAAATAGAATGGATAGAGAGATGGAAGATATAAAGATAGAATGGGACCAAGAAGTCCTCTTTTTCTTCTTCTTCTTTTTTTCTTTTTTTTCTTTTTTTTCTTTTTTTTGAACAAAATTAAAAAGGAGCTAAAACCGAGACACAATATGGTTGCCGCGAGCACGGGCTAGTACCTGTTCGTCGGCGCGCACTGGTGGTCCACCGCGGGCGCGGCCAAGGAGACGCGGGCGCGGTATCACACCAGACTTGTCCTTTCGGACCTAGTACTTGCATGTTAGCTTGAAAAGCGAATCAAATCCGAAGCTAAGAATGGGAAAACAGTCTAACTAATCCTTGTGTTGCCTCCCAAGCAACGCTTTTGTTTAACGTCATTGGCTCGACGTGGATACGCTCAATAAGGGTCCTCATCAATGTGAAGTCGGACCTCGTTGCCATCATGAGATATGAAAAGTGAACCATTGGAAACATCAATAACCGTCCTTGCGGTTTTCATGAATGGGCGACCAAGTAAAAGAACCGGGTCCTAACACCCTTCACCTATCTCCATAATATAGAAATCTGCAGGAAAGATTAGACCATCGAACTACAATAGAACATCCTCCACTAACCCTTTCGGGCGCACATTAAAATGGTCAGCCAACTCAATAACAATATTTGAATCTTTCAAAGGACTAAGGCCTAACCTATCATACATGCAAGCTGGAAGGACATTAATGGAGGCACCTAAATCTAGCATGGCATGCTCAATTTTAGTTTCTCCTATCGTGACAAGGACAGTGAATCTTCCTAGGTCTCCACATTTTTTAGGCAATTGCTTTTGGAGTAGTGAATTACAAGCCTCGGTTTTGCTATCTTGAGTTTTTTCAACTAGAGCTACTTTTTCAATTCTAGGTTTAGACCTACTCTTTCTTTTTACTGTGCAATGCTCTTTCATGAATTTAGCAAAACGAGGGACACCTTGAATGAGATTTAGGAAAGGAACATTTACCTGGCAATTGGCGAAGGTCTCGAAGAGTTCCTTGTCTTGTGCCGGCTTCCTCGTGTCCTTAAGTGCTTTTGGGAAAGGAGGGGAAGGCTTGAGAGAGCTCACGGGTGGAAGAGGTGGTGCAACATACCCGTCATCCTCCTCGGGTGTTGTGGCGCGGTCGCGCCTAGGAGAGCGCGGGCGCGGTGGCGAATAATTCTTGAAGGCGTAATCGAGCAACGCCTCGAAGTTCCTCTCTGCCTCGTTACCGCGGTCGTGTTGGGGGCTCCGTGGTCGCGACACTTCCTCCGTCTTGGACTCCGAAGTCTCTGTTGGATTTCCGCGGACGCGGTGTGGGGAGTGCGAACCGACTTCAGCGGGACGCGCGGATCTATTTTTGGGCCGTTTTTAATGTTTTGTTTTATTTATGGATATTGCTTCCGTCCAAAGACATATTTAAGTGATTGGAACTCTTTAGGTTTGTTATCTTTGACCTTTGTTTTGAAGACTTGAGTTTTATGAGAATTATGGAGAACTAAACCTCTCTAGGGTTTGTTCATCAATGAAGCTTCAATTGACAAGTTTGTGAGATTCTAAATCCTTTTCCTATTCCGTTGGTTATTATTGATTCTCTTGTGCTTCATCCCATGATTATTGATTCTTTCTCTAGGAGTAATTAACATATTGAATTGATCGATTTTCTATTGTTGGATATTTTGTGAAAACAACTTAGAACCTAGATTTGTTGTCTATGCAACTAGGATTTAAGAAGAGAATTGATTGTTTGCTTGTGAAATTGACTCGTAGCTTGATTTCTCTTGCATGCATCCTATTTATCCTTGTTCTTTATGCTAATGTTGGTTTGAGCGTCCTCTATCAATATTAAGTATTTCCTGGACCGTGGACAGGAAATTAGTCAAGATTAGGATTGGAATTAACCATTAGATTAAAAAGGCATTGTGTGTGAATCAATGATCAAACGACTCTTTTGAAGTGGATTTGTGAAACTGTCTACTTGTCTTCTTGCTTTGGTGACTGAAATTCTCTCATAAACCCTCCTTTGTTCTTGGTTGATACAAATATTGAATTAAATACCTTAAGTTCTCTTGGGTTCGACCCCTTACTTGCTCACTATACTTAGTTTGTGTGTTTGGCTTATCTTTGATTATGGGAACAACGATTTTGCCTGAGTCAAATTTTGGCGCCGTTGCCGGGGAACTTAGGTTTCTATCTAGTTTGGTATTTGTATTGTCTATTGTGTGGACCTATCCTACGGTCCACACCACTGTTACTAATTACTTTCCAAGTGTTGTCGTTAGTTTCAGGAGACACGATGGCTGATCAATCGATCAGGCAATTACGTGCTCCGGATTTCCAACAGCAACACATGGTTGTTGAGTACCCCGCGCTAGTTGAAGGGGTGAACTAAGTGTTGAAGTCCAGTTTGATTGATCTTTTACCTCGGTTCTATGGGCAACCTGACGAAGATGCGATTAGACACCTTACAGAGTTCGATTATGTTTGTCTGAGCATGAAGC
Organism: Polygonum aviculare; assembly: GCA_934048045.1. Taxonomy (NCBI): domain Eukaryota; kingdom Viridiplantae; phylum Streptophyta; class Magnoliopsida; order Caryophyllales; family Polygonaceae; genus Polygonum; species Polygonum aviculare. The sequence continues at coordinate 18,227,337 of OW204025.1, read as the reverse complement.
CTGCTGAGGTCACTGAGGATCAAATCAAATTACGAGCTTTTCCGTTCTCTTTGTCCGGATCAGCCAAGGATTGGTATCTCTCCATATTAATCAATCCTCTCTCAACAGGTCACAACATGGAGTCAATTGAGGGTTGCATTCTTGGACAAGTACTTCCCCACTTCAGTAAGGGTAGCTATTAAGAGAAACATCACCAATCTTAAACAACATGGCGGGGAAAGCCTATACGACTAGTATAATCGCTACAAAAGGCTCATTGCTAGTTGTCCATGCCATGGGTATCCAGATCATGAACTCCTATGGTACTTCATGGAGGGTCTTCTTTATGGGGACAAAATTCTAGTACTCGCTGCTTGTGGAGGTTCCTGTCAAGACAAATCTCCTCATGAAGTCTTTCAAATAGTGGAGAACTTTGCTGATGGAACTAGAAGTCAGAAACCTCCTTACCTTAACATGCTATCGGCTGGGGAAAATCTCTCCAAGAAAGTGAAAGAGATGGTGATGGAAGCGGTCCAGGATCAATTCATAGACATAACCTCCACGATCAAGGACCTTGCTGAAAAACTCAACCATTCTCCTCAAGCACTGGTGAATGTGAGTGCTATTTCATTAAGGAGTGGACGAGAGCTGGGTACAGAAAATAACTCTCCGGAGGAGTTACCGCGCCGGCGGAAATCCTCTAGTGGCTAATATTTAGAATCGCGTGGATGAGCCGCGCCCGCGCCAGTTGAACCGCGCTTGCGGAAATCCACCAGAAGCTAAATCTGACTCTCTGGAGTCAGACCGCGCCCGCGCTACCCCTCTCTGTGCCCGCGTTTATGGAGATCTCGGAAATTCTGAGAGTGTTGATGAGCCGTGGCCGCGCCAGTCGGACCACGGTGATCTCGGTATCGCTCCAGAAGCTAAGGATGACTATGTTCGGCCGGATTCCCCCCCCCCTCAGTTCTTACAATCCAGTTCCACCATTTCCAGATGCTCTGAAAGATACAAGGAAGCTGGCGAGCGACAAGGACATCTTCGAGACATTCTCCAAATGTGAGGTTAACATCCCTTTGCTCAAACTTGTTAAAAGTGTTCCTTGCTTTGCTAAACTTCTAAAAGAATTGTGCACCATTAAAAGGAACCAAAAATTGAAGGGAAAACATAAGGAGTCTGTCAAAGAACATGAATGTGTGTCCGTTGTTTTTCAAAAGCGCATGCCTAAAAAGTGTGGTGATCCGGGAGTGTTTGATATTCCTTGTGTTACTGGTGATACTAGGGTAGAAAATGCTATGCTTGACTTGGGTGCTTCAATCAATGTCATGTCTCATGCTGTCTATGAGTCTTTAGGTCTAGGACCTTTGTAGGAAACTGACATAATAGTACAATTAGCTGATAGGTCCACTATTCGTCCTAGAGGCTTAGTTGAGGATGTTCTTATCATGCTCGGTTCATTGATCTTTCCTGCTGATTTTTACGTGCTTGACATGAATCATGATTCACATACTACTCCATTATTGCTTGGTCGTTCTTTCATGAAAACTGATAAAACATGCATTAATGTGAGTAAAGGCACTTTGACTATGAAATTTGAAGGAGAACAAGTTGAAGTCACTCAAGCCATGAAATTCCCTTCTAATGATCCTTTGTCATGCTCTGTTGATATCCTTGATCCTTTAGTGCACATGTACTATAACCAAAATCATGATGATGCACTGAAATCTGCCATAGAGTATGATGTAAAATCTTTTGATGTGGAATTGGCCTTGTCTGCTGAGATGCAAGATGTTATTAATAGCATGAATAGGAATGATGATGAATCCTGTAATGTTTCGGCCATTGGGCCCCCGCTACTAACTCTCCCTAAAGAGGAGCTTGTAGCTTCTATAGTGCAGGCACCCGAGATCGAGTTGAAGCAACTTCCTGATCATCTCAAATATGCTTTTCTTGGAGAGAAAGAAACACTTCCTGTGATAACATCTAGTAAACTTTCCATGGAGCAAGAAGAAAGACTATTGAAAGTTGTTGGATCATTAGTACTAAGGGACGTCCTTTACTTTGGTAAAGGCGTCCTAAGGTCAGGCGTCCCTACGAGGAGTAGGGGCGTCCTTGAGTAATGCAGCGGAAATAACGTACTAAACAGGTAAGTAATGAACGCAATGAATTATAGAGGAACCACTCAAGACCAAGTAGTCCTTGAGTGTAAACCTCTACCTCCTTGGAGGATTTTTGAATAGTTCTTTCCTTTATATTGACCGTTCTTACAGTTGTACTGGCGAGTCCTTACAGTTCTCTGACACTTATCTTTTCCCTAAGTTCACTTGTAAAGAACTCCTTTAAGCCTACAACTTAAGCTGGTTCAATCTACTAAAGGACTCTATTCCTACGTTCTGCAGTACTTCGCAGAACTTTCTTTCTCTTTTTGGTTTTTCTGATAACAAACTGTTTTGTGGTTTGGTTACAAAATCTCACTCGATCTAACACAAGTCTAAACACTTTTCTTGAGTTCTTGAGTTAGTTCTTCGTGTTCTTGAGTGAGTCGCTTTCCTCTGATTCTCTCTGAATATTCTCTAAAAGCGTTGGCGTCACAATAAATGCCTTGGGGCTATTTATAGGACTTGGGAAGGGCGTCTTTCTATTCTGACGATCATGCCCTTCAGGGACGTGGCTACAGGATCTTCCTCCACGTAGTATGGCGGTGATGAGGAAGCTTCCTGTATCCAACTGTGTGATGAACTCCGCTACAGGATCGGCCGCCACGTGTTGATGAACTCTGTTACAGGATTGTCCGCCACGTAGTGTTGGACTCTGCTACAGGTCGGTCTCCACGTGTCCTTGAATGATCAAACATTGTCGTGTGATGTCATCCTGTCGGCTAGTGAGTAAGGACTCCTTTCTTGCGTTCCTACTTGCTTGGGACTCCGTCCTTGCTCAAGTAGTCTCTTGCTGGTCCTTACTTCCTGTTAGCTGGCGTCCCTAAGCCTAGGGAATTCTCACACACTTGTTGTCCTTTGTTAATTGGCGCTCCTGAACACTTGGACAACTTTATTAGAATCAAAGTGAGTTTGTCATATCAAAACTAAAGGACGGTTTGTGTGGGCACACTACCAAGTACGCAGGCGTCCTTGATAGCGTCCCAACAATTTCCTCCTTTTTGATGATGACAAACTCTTCAGCAAAATAGTTTTGGCGTTTGAACTTAGCATGCATGAAAACTTAGAAGCGTCCTCTAACACTTAGAGAAATTCCAGTAAGCACAAGTTTTCCATCTTTGATTCTCTAACATTTGGATTTTAAGGAGAGAGTCGCGTCCTAGAGATGCTTTATAGGCGTCCTCTTTTATTCTAGCATGGGTGTTCCTTAGACCTTTCACTTAATAGTTCCCCCTTAACACTTGCTTATTCTAGATAACTAGTTTATAGCGCATCTCTGCAAAACTACACTTCCCCCTTTTGGCATCATCGAAAAGGATAACAAGTGATAAGGACGTTAACACAAACACACAACAGCAGGACGACTATGAAGACGAAGCTGAAGATTGGTCCTCTGGAAAATACTATGTTCCTATGGACGCTTCTCCAAATCCTAATGAAGTCTCAATGGACGCTCCTAGTGTTGTTCAGGGAGTTCCCTCTCGTAGTGAATCCCCAGTTCAGCAGGATGTAGCTGAATCAAGTCAACAAGGCGAGCAACGCCAAGGTGTGGACGCTCTCTCTGAGGGGGAACACACTGAGGACGATGCTCAAAATAATAGTGATGATTCAGATGGAGACATTGATCCAAAATTTGCTCAATTGTTTCAAAGGGAGTCCCGCTTCTCTAGGGACCACCCAACATCCCAGATTGTCTCAGATATTTCTCAAGGAGTTCAGACTAGATCAGCAGCAAGCAAGTCCCAGAGTGCAAATCTAGCTTTTTGTGCGTTCAACGCTTTTGTTTCTATGGTGGAACCAAAGAATATCAAAGAAGCACTCCAGGACGCTGACTGATTCAAGCAATGCAAGAAGAACTCACCAATTTGAAAGAAACAAAGTGTGGACCCTCGTCCCTCGTCCCAAAGGTAAAAACATCATAGGGACGCGCTGGGTGTTCAGAAATAAACTTGATGAAAGTGGACGTGTGTCAAGGAACAAGGCAAGACTAGTGGCTCAAGGATTCAAGCAAGAGGAAGGCATAGACTATGATGAAACCTTTGCTCCTGTTGCTAGAATTGAGGCCATTCGTCTTCTTATTGCTTTTGCCGCCCACAAAGGATTCAAGTTATTTCAGATGGACGTCAAGACTGCCTTTCTCAATGGAAAGCTAAAGGAGGAAGTGTATGTTGCCCAGCCGCCTGGCTTCGAGGACGCCTCTCACCCAGATCATGTAACTACTTGGACAAAGCGCTTTATGGACTCAAGCAAGCCCCTCGTGCATGGTACGACAGGTTTGCGTCCTTTCTTTTGTCTCATGGGTACATAAGAGGTTCAATTGATAAAACTTTATTCATAAAGAAAGTTCACAAGGACATTTTAATTGCTCAAGTCTATGTTGATGATATAGTCTTTGGTAGTACTAACATGAAACTTGTAGATGAGTTCAAGTCCTTAATGAGTAGTGAGTTTGAAATGTCCCTCATTGAAGAACTTAATTTCTTCCTGGGACTTCAAATCAATCAACTCAAGGAAGGGACGCGTATTCACCAACAGAAATATGTCCGTGAAATGCTTGAGAAGTACGGGATGAACACGTCCAAGCCTGTTGCTACCCCTTGTTCTACAAACTCGCGTCTCAACACTGATGAAAAAGGAAAGGACGTTGATGAAAAGCTTTACAGAGGAATGATTGGTTCTTTGCTCTACTTGACCGCAAGCCGTCCCGACATCATGTTTGCCGTTGGCTTGTTTGCACGCTTCCAGGCAAATCCAAAGGAGTCCCACATGCAAGAAGTTAAGAGGATCTTTCGCTACCTCAAAGGACGCGACGATCTTTGTCTTTGGTACCCTAGGAAGACGTCCTTCAAGCTTGTTGGCTACTCGGACGGTGATTATGCTGGTCATGTGATTGATAGGAAAAGCACTTCAGGAATGGCACAGTTCCTTGGTTCATGCTTAGTCTCTTGGGGATCTAAGAAATAGAACTCTGTGGCGCTTTCAACTGCGGAAGCTGAGTACGTTGCTGCTGCCTCGTGCTGTTCACAAGTCATCTGGATCAAATATCAACTAGAGGACTACGGTATCAATCTTGAAACTATTCCCATTCGCTGTGATAATACAAGTGCTATTGAAATTTCTAAGAATCCTGTTTTTCATTCACGCACAAAGCATAATCATATAAGACATCATTTCCTGCGTGATAATGTTGAACGAGGACTCATTAGTATGGAGCATGTAAGGACTGAAGACCAAATAGCTGATATTTTCACTAAGGCGCTTGATAGACGTCCCTATGAGCATCTAAGGCTGCTCTTGGGGATGATAACTTTTAAGTAGCAAGTCCCGTTCTACTATTCCCTCAATGCTTGGCTATGTTTTGTAGATTCTAAGTGTTTAAGGACTGTTATGAATTGAATTCATATTTGCAAGGACGCTAGTCTAGAACGCCATTCAAATTGTCTCTGTTTGTCTTGAAAAGAGTATCCCTGATCACCCAACCCTCATTATAAGCCGAAATGATGGGAACTCTAAGCTTACCCTAGCCGAGAACTTTGCAAAAGCGTCCTATGAGCTTCATATTTTCTTTTACGGGACGTACTTGCTTTGTTCTCAAATGGTTCTCAAGGTGATCACAACGACGGTGAAATTGGTTATTGGTTTGCTTGAAGAGGTAAATTTTTGCTAAGTCTGAGAGAACGCCTTTGGTTTGTAAGAGAGGACGCCAGTTCAGTTTTGAGAAGACGTTGAAGAGTCAGAATTTTGAACTTTTGAAAGTTTGAACAGTGACCGTTGTACTTGCTCAAAGCTTAAGGGGGAAGTTTTGCCACGTGTCGCACAGTAAAACAGTGGTAATTACAGTTTGTGCCACCGCTTCCTCTATATAAGGCCAAAACAGTCGCTCTCAGAATTTATTGCGCTCAACTACTTCCCTTCTCTCAAATTTGCTCTGCCTTCTCTCTAGCATTCCGGCAACTTTCTCTCACTAGAATCTCATCTGAAAATGTCTCAAAGACAGTTGAACGTGGCCGGATCTTCTACCGGCGGGAAGCGAAGAAGATTGGTGAAGTCCCACTACATTGAGAAGCCAAAACCTATCGTCCTTAATGAATCTCTGGTGGACTTCATCAACAGGAAGCCCAAAACCTTGTACAATTTGATAAGGGAACGTATGGACAAACCTGACGTGAAGGAGGACGCAGTCAAGACGAGGAACTATGAAAAGTTCATAGAACGGTTCGTCATCCCAGGCCTCCACAAGACGAACTACAAGGACTTACCAGGGAGGATGGACGACGTTCTCTTCTTCTCGCAGTTTGGTGGTGAGAACCTTGGTCCCTTACTTGATTTAATACCAGACCTGCATAACGCCGTCCTACTAGAATTCCCCATGTACCCTAGGGACTCCTTGGCTTACCAAATGCTTAAATCCCGTGTGCCAAGTCCCTCTCCCCCACCTCCTCAAGTCCCAACTGTCACCACAAAAAATCTCCTACCCTCCAAGCGTCCAGCTCCTTTTTCCCCTCTCTCAAAATCTTCCAAATCCACCTCCTCAAACACAACCCAGATTGTGGACAAATTTCGACCTCACCTTAAGGAGGGACGCTCCAAGAAAATTCATGACCCAAGGCCCCTCAAAAAGGCCAAAAGCACCACAAAAGGACCGTCCTCCACCAAACGCCCCTCTAACCTTTCAAAGGAATCCACTCCACCTCCTCAACCTCTAAAAATCGTCCAACTTCCAATTCCTCCTCCGTCCCCCAAGCCCTCAAAGAACAATGCCCTCATTCCTTTCCCCCCTAAACCTCATGTCTCACCTCTTAACTTAGCCAACTTCCCGTCCGCCCCGGCCCATATCTCACCGCCAAAGGACCCCGAGACTCCACGGTCCCGTCGTCCCTCTTCGGAAAGCGGTCCGGAAGAAGTTGGGCAGCGTTCAACTCTTGAGCACACCTTTCGCCGTCGCAAAGCTGGCGAAAAGCCTAAGGTGTTGCTAACCAAGGACGCTCCAGAGCCTGAGCACGTCTCCTCCTCCTCCTCTAGCTCGTCTGAAAGCCAAAGAGGAACGCCTTCCGGTCACACATCCCCATTCATTGATGTGGTTGGGGACTCCGATGACGAGGCGGAAGGAGTCGAGAATGCTCCTGCGGCTATAGAGGCTGAAACAGAACAAGTAGCTGAGGACGCTGGTGAGCACCAGGTCGCTCCAGAGAACGCCGAGCCTACTTTATCTGATGAGCTCGCGCGTGATGCTCAAGAGGTCCCTCCCTACAACCAATCTCTCCCAATCCTAAATCCCCTCCCAACTACACAAGAAAACCCCTCCCCTCAAATCCAAACAGAAATCCAAGTCCCTGCGGACGCTGAGCCCTCCAATGCTAATCAATCAGAGGTTCAGGACGCAGAGGAAACGTCCCAAGGAAGAGCTCCCTCTGAATCAGAACAAGCCACAGTTGGTGGCAATGAAGCAAATGAACAAGGCACAGAGGACGCTCCCTCCAAGGACGCTGCTGAAAATGAGTCTGAGGACGCCGATGATGAGTCTGAAGATGATGATGAGGACTCAAAGTCTCCAAAGTAGTGCCACGGGAGGAACTGTCTTGATCGGTTCGGGATCGGAGGGTCTCACAATTTAAATTTATAAAACCGAACCTCAAATTGTAGTAAAGAGGTAGGGTGTCGAACACACGGGAGTTCGTGCGTCGAGAGTACCCGAAAAGACTAAAAAGAGGAGAAAAGAAAGGCAAAACAAAGGAAAACAAAAGAGATCTCCTCGGACCGACACAAAGTCACTTCGGTCCGAGGGTGGATCGAGGTCAAGTTGGTCAGGACCGACATGGTGCAAGTCGGGCCCGATGTACTGGGTAACTCGGTCTTGTTCAAAAAGTAGATCGGTCTTGGGTTTTTGGGTTCCTCCCTTAACTAGACTTGGATATTCAACCTCAATTCAACCAATAAGTGTTTGATTCTAGTGAGATCGAGGTTGTTCGCCCCGAATCCCTCCAATCTACACCTCGAACCAAGGGAGTTTTCACTTCACCTTCGATGCTAGAAACTTGTGATGGAATCGAGATGCTCTCGCTTACTCTTACCAAACACAAGCCTTAGATCCCTTGCTTTCGCAAGAGAATTGAAGCTCAATGTAGAGAGGATTCACAAATCAAGCACTCAAGGCTATGGAATTGGGGTTTTCCACCCAAATCTAGCTAGGGGATTCCCCCATAGCCCAAGACTATGGAATCTACTCCATATGGTAAGAGAAAAGCATAATCAAAAGGGAAATCAAGCAAAACTCAATCATCAACATCGAATCAAACTCCAATTGCATTCAAATCCAAAATGTCTAAAAAATCGAAGTCTCAATTCTACTAGATCAAAGCAAAACAAAGTACAAAACTCACAAATCTCCCTCTCTAGACCAACGATCTCCTCTCCTCTTCCTTCTTCCTTCTTCTCCTTGCTCTCCAAGTCTTCCTTGAGCCTTTAGAGAGTGAATTTGGTGTGGTGTTGTGTGTGCCAACTCGTCCCCCTCCCCCCTTTCTCTCCTTTTTTTCACTTGATCACTAATCACGCTTCTTAACCTCCTCCTTGGATTGGGGACCAAGGAATCCCAATTTAGAAAGGGGCAAATGTGGAAAGTTGCTAAAAATATGCCTTGGGGAACAATCCAATCCGTTGCCGACTTGGACCGACACGGAACTACATCGGGCCCGACGTTGAAGAACGTCGGTCCTGGTCACTGGGTGCTCGATCTCGGGCCCGACTTGGTGTATCTCGGTCCTGGGCCTCGATCCTTGTCTTCTTCTTGGGTTTCCTTTGGTTCCACTTCATTCTTGACTTGGCTCTTGCATTCCTTGACTTGACTCCTTCATTAGCTCCTCTTAATTGTCCTCATTCTTGCCATTTTACCTACACAGTCAAACAAACTCGCATAGTTTCCGACTCTTGAAGAAAACCGGGAACTAAGCTAAAAAGGAACCAAAACTAACAAAGAAGAGAATGAAAAACACATATTTACAAAGGAAATTAACTACTAAAACACCACCAAAACGAGAGACATTAGAATACCCCATACTTAAACTTGCTTGTCCTCAAGCAATAACATTGTAAGCAAGACCGAAGCATAATATTCAAGTAAGGCCTCATATGAAAAATCAATCAAGTAAGCACAAGTGATAGACAAGCTAGCAAGATTATATCATTACACATGATCAAGTGTTCAAAGAATAAAGTCTAATGCAACTAAGCCTCACTTTAGGGATATGAAATGTGTATCACTCATCATGTGTTTAGGCTTAGCAATGAACACTCAAACTCAAAAATCATGCAAGTAAAGACTTTACAATTAAAGCTAATATCACCAATTCCTCCACCTAGAGATGCCTATTACAATGCACACAAAGAATATGAACTTGGCTCAATGGAGGTCCTCAAAGAGGTTCCATTCGGCCGGGTTGCAATGGGGCTTTTGGTATTTGTCAAGGTGGGAATCACTTTGGTCTTGTGGTGCTTACAAGGGGGATTGAACTTTCTAGTCTCTCACCAACTTCACCAAATTCTTCCACTTTCAACTTCACTCATCCAAAAGACTTTTGAATTTTTTTCTTTCTTTCAACTTTCAACCCTCTTTTCACTTAACATTCCACTTCATCTTTGCACTACACTTTTTTTTGTTTTGGATTTTTCACACCTTTTCCACTTAGGATCGACTTGCACTATACCTCGGGCCCGATGTGCACTTTAACTCGGTCGGAACCCTTTTATACTCACTTAAGCATTTTGCTTTCAATCCACTACTTTTTCCAACTTTTCTTTCTTCACAACAAAGATGCACTACCCACTTGGTTTATAACTCCATTTCTTGCCCTTTACCCAAGAGAATCTCAACTCTCCAAACATTCTCCAAAACCTCTCACTAAAGTCCAATCCCATAAGGGTCAAGTCATATAGGCTAGGAATCATATTTTTGAGGAGTTTCAAACAAAGGTCTAAGGCTAAAACGGGTCTACAAACAACGGTTTATCTTCAAGGTAGGATATGGAAGATTTTGTGACTAAATGAAATAAAGTTCAAATCAATGTGACAAAGCATAGAACAATTCTCATATTGGCCTTGGAAAATAGATAAACACCTCAATAGCAAGTTTTACTAACCATGCATGAGCTAATCACACAAGAAACATGAGGGATATGCAATATGAACAATAGGGTTGTGAATTTGATATCCGATCCGACGATCCGATCCGAGATATCCGCCGATCCGATCCGTTTTTATCCGTATCCAAATTAATCCGACTAAAATCGATCCGTATCCGATCCGATCCGCTATTTTTTCCGGATACGGATCGGAGTTTCAGATAAATGGATATCCGAAAATATCCGTATATATTAAATATATATTAATATATATATTTAGAAAATAGATATGTAAATAAATACATGTTTTTATAAAAAATTATATATGTATATATTTAAAAAATATATATGTATATATATAAAAAATATATATGTAAATATTTAAAAAATATATATGTAAATATAATTTGTAATTTATTAATTTAAGCAAGTTTAATTAAAATGGATCTTTTCGGATATCCGGGATATCCGCCATCGGATATCCGATCCGAACGGATATATTTTCTCGGATATCCGACTAAAAATGGATCGGATACGGATCATGATTTGAGGCAAAATAATTTTCGGATATCCGCGGATTCGGATCGGATCGGATCGGATCGGATCGGATCGATCCGAATTCACAGCCCTAATGAACAAGCATCCCTAAAATGGCCAAAAATCATCTCACAAGGGTCACTCTAGCTTAGTTGCATCAAAACTCATCCAAGAACTCATGTGCTCAATAAAAACATGCAAGATATCATATCACATCAAAAGCAACATCCATTAGAGGCTAAACTATCCAAAAATATGCAAAGGAATTTACATGCTCACATCATCATTAGCCTTCATATGGACATCTAAGATGGGAATTCCTAGTCCAAAAACAAAATCTTTTTGACATTTTTCACACAATTTTCGAATGTTTAGGGATTTTTGCAAAATTTTTCTCAAACACAAATCAAACTCATCCATTCATGCCATAAAATCAATCATCATCCTCATACATCATACCACTATCCAAAATGAAACATCCCTTAAACAAGAAACAAGAAACTACACATGGAACTAATGAGCTACTAACCCACCCCATACTTAAAATTTTGATGTCCTCATCAAAAGAAATCAAAACTCAAAAGGTAAAGAGAAGAGTAGAGATAACTCACAATTCCTTATTCTTGAATGGCATGTTGAGGCTTAGTTTGAAGGGTGGCCACGGCGTTGTCTCCTTTGGAGCCAGGAATGTCGCTCTCGCTCGTACACTCGATCATTGAAGGGGTCTTGGCTTGGCGGTTGTAGTGGTGGCGCGGGAGGTGTCCATTGATCTTCACGGGTTGAGAAATTCCCGGACATCCACTCATTGAAACTTGCTTGGACGGTCCACCTTTGATCCTCGGCCGCCCTCAAGTCCTCCACTTCACGTCTAGTGTAGGCGATGTTGCGGTTCACCTCATCAAATTGTACTTGGAAGTCTTCTTGGTGGTGAGAAAGTTGTTGTTGTTGGAAGTTGAGGTATTGTTGTTGTTGGTTGAGTTGGTGCGCTTCTTGAAGCATTGATGATTGTTGAAGTTGGAGATGCGACAATTGGTTTGCCAAGAAGTTCATGTCCAACGATTGGTTAGGCTCGGGGAACACCATTCCGGGCCCAAACCATTGAGCATACCCCTCATATCCTCCATAGCTTGGTGGTGCTTGATGTGCTCTGATGTCTCTCGTTTTGGTGGTGTTTTAGTGGTTAATTTCCTTTGTAAATATGTGTTTTTCATTCTCTTCTTTGTAGTTTCGTTCCCTTTTTAGCCTAGTTCCCGGTTTTCTTCAAGAGTCGGAGACTATGCGAATTTATGTGTTTTTGTAGGTAAAATGGCAAGAATGAGAGCGATTTCGAGAAGCTAAGGAAGGAGCCAAATCAAGGAGTGCAAGAGCCAAGCTAAGGATGAAGAGGAGCTAAAGGAAACCAAGGAAGAAGGCAAGGATCGAGGCCCAAGATCGATGTACACCACGTCGGGCCCGAGATCGAGCACCCAGCGCACAGGACCGAGGTTGAGCAACGTCGGGCCCGATGTCCCTCCGTGTCGGTCCTAAGTCGGCAATTTGTTGATTGCTCCCCAAGGCATATTTTTAGTAACTTTCCACATTTGCCCCTTTCTAAATTGGGATTCCTTGGTCCCCAATCCTTAGAAGGCTATAAATAGAGGTGATGTGAGAGCACTAAAAGGAGGAGAACTTAGGAAGGATTAGGATAGATCACAACCAAATCACTCTCTAAAGGCTCTTTGGAAGATTTGGAGGGCAAGGAGAAGAAGGAGGAAGGAAGAGAAGAGGAGATCGTGGGAGAAGAGAGAGGTCTAGTGAGTTTTGTACTTTAATTTCCCTTGATTTAGTAGAATTGGAGCTTGGATTTTGTAGACACTTTGGTTTTGAATGAAATTGGAGCTTGATTTGATGATGATGATTGAGATTTGTTTGATTACCCTTTTGATTTCGTTTCTCTCTTACTTGATGGAGTAGATTCCATAGTCTTGGGCTATGGGGGAAGCCCTTAGTTAGATTTGGGTAGAAAACCCCAATTCCATAGCCTTGATTGCTTGATTTGTGAATCCTCTCTACACTAAGCTTCAATTCTCTTGTGAAAACAAGGGGCTTAGGGCTTGTGATTGGTAAGAGTAAAAGCGAAAGCCATCTCGATCCCAATTGCTAGACCTAACATCGAAGGAGAGTGAAAACTCCCTTGGGTCGAAGTGTAGATTGGAGAGATTTGGGGTGATCAACCTCGATCTCACTAAGATCAAGCTCTTATTGGTTGAGTTGGGGAAGAATATCCAAGTTTAGCTAGGTGTGGAACCCAAAAACCCAAGACCGATCTACCAAGTTTGCTAAATCGAAGTTCCCAGTACCTCGGGCCCGACTTGCATCAACGTCGGTCCCGGCCAAATTGACCTCGATCCACCCTCGGACCGAAGTGACCTGTGTCGGTCCGAGGTGATTTCCCTTTGCTTTTCCTTTGTTTTTACCTTGTTTTCATCCCTTCTTAAGTGCTTCCGGGTACACTCGACACACGAACTCCCGTGTGTTCGACACCCTACCTCTTTACTACAATTTTGAGGTTCGGTTTTATAAATTTAAATTGTGAGACCTCCGATCCCGGACCGATCAGAATTTTGGCGCCGTTGCCGGGGAGTTCTACTTGTTCGAGGTACCCATCTTAGTTGAGTCTTTCATTTTGGTAGTGATTTGGGTGAGGGACTAGCCCAAACCCCTTGTTTGTTTTGATTTGGTTTTGTTTGTGTCTTTTTTGTAGGTGATTCCATGGATTACTATGATAGTGATGATGAGTGGGAGTTTTTCTACCTTCAAGTGAAGACGTCAAGTCTAAAAAGAAAACTCCACGAGTTAGATGAGCAAATGGAAAGAGAAAGGAGAGGTCGGATTCGAGCTCAAGAGGAACTTGATGCCCGGATTAGAATGCAACAAGAGATAGAAATGAGAGCCTATGAGGAGGAGTGTTACATGAGAGAGGCGTATGGGAACCTAGACCACTATGATGGACGAGGTGGTGCTCAATCTTATTGGGGAAATCCCACTTACACTCAAATGCAAAGAGTACCTCCATACCAACCTCCGAGCTACGAAGAAACTCCTCCATGGGAACATATGTTGCAAGAGGAAATTGATGAGGAACCACCATGGGCTCATGATTTGAAAAACCAAGTTACCAACATGGAGAGGAAGTTTGATGACCAATTCAATGAGTTTGGTGCATGGAGGATGAGCGTCGATGACCAACTTGACTATTGGACATCCCTCCCGAGTTCTCAAGAGCAACTCCCGAGCTATCATGATGAAGAGAGCTATGATGAGGTCCGAGTCGAGCCACCACAAGTCGAGGAGAGTGAGCAAGCTTGGACCGACATACCCAGTGTGACGGGCCCGAGTTGCTCGCAAGTCGGACCAACTTTACAGCCTAGGACCAAGTTGGAGGACATGTCGGGCCCGAGTTGCCCAGACATCGGTCCACCTCCCCTGCCTCTACTCTGCCCCAGGACCGATGCACACCAACTCGGGACCGACTTGCATCCACTCCGATCGGTGACAATGGAGGAAAACTATCTCATGGCTCTTGAGCGTGCAAGGATGGAAGTGAAGGAAAGCTCTCTCTCTCTTATGATTAAAGAAGAAGTCGAGTCTCGGTTCAAACAAGCTTTGGAGGAGATGCACAAAGTCGGGCCCGACGTAGCACCTATGTCGGTCCAACCCGAGAATCAAGCCTCCAAGATCATGTGTGAGACTCGTTTGCCATATCTCCTTTGCTCTTTTGTGAGGATATCTTATGAGTCATATGGTGCGGATGGACCATACTCGGAGGATTTCATTTCCGATTATTCTTGGTCTAAGTATGGGGTCCCCCGCCATTATGACGAGGCCGAGGCGCATGTTTGGTTGAACTATAGAGAATGGCCTCAATTCTTCTTGAGTGATGAGATGGTGATTGGGGAATTCATGGACCCCGAGCCTTATTTTCCACCCTAACCGAGATTAGGTGGCCGGCACGTCAAGCTAATGACGTTAAAAAAGCGCTTCTCGGGAGGCAACCCGACGTATCCTTCGTATCCTAGATTTCCTTTTGTTTTGTTTTCTTATTTTTAGGATTTGAGCTTAATGTGTTAACCCTTTCTCTAAACCCCTTGAAAGCAAGTATTTTGGGATGTATCTTTGGTGTGATCTTGTAGGTGCTTCTTGGTGCGAATGATGAGCTCAAAGGGACAAGGTGTATGATGCAAATGGACGAACAACTAGGATGTGAGACGAGCAAACGGTCTCGACCACCTCTCAAGAAGTTCGACAAGGTGCTCCACCTTCCCCTCCCCATGTGCCGATGTCAACAATTCACCATTCTTCCTAGCTTCAAAAGCCTTGTCTAGTGAGTTTCCCTTTTCATTTTCCCTTTTGGTTTTATTTGGATGCAATGAGGACATTGCATATTTTAAGTATGGGGTATGGGAAAAGGAAACTCTCTTGTGCCTAGTGTTTGTACATATGTGTGTGTCTTTTGTTTTGTTTGAGAAAATTCTTGCAAAAATCCATAAAAATTTGAAAAATTGTGTTAAAAACAACAAAAAGATTTTGCGTTTTGTAGTTTTGGACTAAGAAATCCCCATCTTAAGTGTCCTATGAAATGGCTTGTGTTCATGTAATTCCTTCGCATGCTTTGGATGGTTTAGCCTAGTCTTATGATGTTGCTTTTATACATGATCCATGATTTGCACTCTATATTGAGCATGTGTGCTAAAAGATGACTTGTTTGCTACCTAGTATTGAGTATACCTTGTGAGATTTGATTTTGGCCTTATGGGATTTTTATTTGCATATCCCTCTCTTGTTTTGTGAGTGTACTCTCTTGTGTCATAGTCTCTTTGTCATTGAGGTGTATATTTATTTCTTGAAGCCGCTATGAGAATTGATCATGCATGCTAGTATTAAGATTGAACTTGTATGTTTTTAGCCACATAAATATCCTTATTCCTACCTTGCATTGATCCTTGATTTGTAGCCCCGTTTTAGCCTATTAGCCTTTGTTTGTAGCTCCTCAAAAACATATTCCTAGCCGATGAAAGCTTGACCCTTATGGGATTCGAACATAGTTGAGTGGTTGTGGAAATGATTTTGTGGAATACTTTGGGTGAAGGCAATAGTGTGGGAAACACAATTTGGTAGTGCATCTCCTAAGGAGAAAGTTAATGGATTTTTGGGAATTTTGCACAAAGGGCAAAAATGTGAAGAAAAAGTGAGCAAAATGCAAGTATGGGGTCAATCGAGCCGTGATCGAGTCTAGTAGACTCGGGCCCGACCTCCATATAAAAAAAAAAAAAAAAAAAAAAGAGAAAACAAAGAAGAAAACAAAGAAAGTGCAATCAAAAATCCAAGTGTAGAGATGTAAAATAAGGAAAGTGTGGGTGAAATGATGGGTATGTGCCTTTGATTGTTGAGAGTTGTTTGGAGGAGTAGTGAGATGTGGAATCTTTGGAGATGTTGGTGAGTATTTTAGGTTGTTCGAGTCCCATTGTGAGCACCACATAGCCAAACGAATCCTTCCCTTATGAAACACCAAAAGCCCCATTACAACCCGGCCGAATGGAACCTCTTTGAGGACCTCCATTGAGCCAAGTTCATATTCTTTGTGTGCATTGTAATAGGCATCTCTAGGTGGAGGAATTGGTGATATTAGCTTCAATGGTAAAGTCTTTACTTGCATGATTTTGAGTATGAGTGTTCATTATTAAGCCTAAACACATGATGAGTGATACACATTTCCATATACCTAAAGTGAGGCTTTGTTGCATTAGACTTCATTCCTTGAACACTTGATCATGTGTGATGACATAATCTTGCTAGCATATCTATCACTTGTGCTTATTTGATTTTTCATATGAGGCTTTACTTGAAGATTGTGCTTCGGTCTTGCTTACTTTGTTATTGCTTGAGGACAAGCAAGTTTAAGTATGGGGTATTCTGATGTCTCTCGTTTTGGTGGTGTTTTAGTGGTTAATTTCCTTTGTAAATATGTGTTTTTCATTCTCTTCTTTGTAGTTTCGTTCCCTTTTTAGCCTAGTTCCCGGTTTTCTTCAAGAGTCGGAGACTATGCGAATTTATGTGTTTTTGTAGGTAAAATGGCAAGAATGAGAGCGATTTCGAGAAGCTAAGGAAGGAGCCAAATCAAGGAGTGCAAGAGCCAAGCTAAGGATGAAGAGGAGCTAAAGGAAACCAAGGAAGAAGGCAAGGATCGAGGCCCAAGATCGATGTACACCACGTCGGGCCCGAGATCGAGCACCCAGCGCACAGGACCGAGGTTGAGCAACGTCGGGCCCGATGTCCCTCCGTGTCGGTCCTAAGTCGGCAATTTGTTGATTGCTCCCCAAGGCATATTTTTAGTAACTTTCCACATTTGCCCCTTTCTAAATTGGGATTCCTTGGTCCCCAATCCTTAGAAGGCTATAAATAGAGGTGATGTGAGAGCACTAAAAGGAGGAGAACTTAGGAAGGATTAGGATAGATCACAACCAAATCACTCTCTAAAGGCTCTTTGGAAGATTTGGAGGGCAAGGAGAAGAAGGAGGAAGGAAGAGAAGAGGAGATCGTGGGAGAAGAGAGAGGTCTAGTGAGTTTTGTACTTTAATTTCCCTTGATTTAGTAGAATTGGAGCTTGGATTTTGTAGACACTTTGGTTTTGAATGAAATTGGAGCTTGATTTGATGATGATGATTGAGATTTGTTTGATTACCCTTTTGATTTCGTTTCTCTCTTACTTGATGGAGTAGATTCCATAGTCTTGGGCTATGGGGGAAGCCCTTAGTTAGATTTGGGTAGAAAACCCCAATTCCATAGCCTTGATTGCTTGATTTGTGAATCCTCTCTACACTAAGCTTCAATTCTCTTGTGAAAACAAGGGGCTTAGGGCTTGTGATTGGTAAGAGTAAAAGCGAAAGCCATCTCGATCCCAATTGCTAGACCTAACATCGAAGGAGAGTGAAAACTCCCTTGGGTCGAAGTGTAGATTGGAGAGATTTGGGGTGATCAACCTCGATCTCACTAAGATCAAGCTCTTATTGGTTGAGTTGGGGAAGAATATCCAAGTTTAGCTAGGTGTGGAACCCAAAAACCCAAGACCGATCTACCAAGTTTGCTAAATCGAAGTTCCCAGTACCTCGGGCCCGACTTGCATCAACGTCGGTCCCGGCCAAATTGACCTCGATCCACCCTCGGACCGAAGTGACCTGTGTCGGTCCGAGGTGATTTCCCTTTGCTTTTCCTTTGTTTTTACCTTGTTTTCATCCCTTCTTAAGTGCTTCCGGGTACACTCGACACACGAACTCCCGTGTGTTCGACACCCTACCTCTTTACTACAATTTTGAGGTTCGGTTTTATAAATTTAAATTGTGAGACCTCCGATCCCGGACCGATCATGCTCCACTTCCCTCACCCCTCTCGAAGTGGCTCGGGACCGGATCGGGCAAGTATGCATCGGACCGACGTTGATGGATGTCGGGCCCGGCGTTGCTTGCACCTCGGTCCAAGAGTGTTGGTGCGTGGTCGGTGAGCAAATTTTGGTAACCACCTTCTTCTTCTTCTTCTTCACCTCTAGGCAAGTCCACATCCATGTCGTCTCTCCTCACGAACTCATATTGGTTGGGCTCCTCTTCTTCGGTGTCCGGGGATGCTTGAGGTGTAGTGAAACGGATGTGTTGAGGTTGTCTCCTAACCTCAAGTGTCCCCTCCGGCTCTCCATAAGGATTGACGTTCCCTGTCCACACTTGATACCAATTGTAGTAACATGTGAGGTCGAAGAGTCGAGGCCCCAAAGGGATGTGCACATTGTTGAAGTTGGAGTGTGGGGCTAGGTAGGTAGTGGCGCCGGTCACTTGCTTCTCCTTGATAATGTTGGCCTTCCTGAAGTACTTGAGGTCCATGAATTCCACACCATTAGGAGCCGGTGTGTAGGTAGACAAGTCCACCTCAAGACAGTGAGCTAATCGGGCAATCATGCCTCCAAAATAGATCCACGAAGAACTTTGGAAGTCCCTCACCATCTTCACCCATTCCCATGTGAGGTTCATCGGCTTCTCATTCTCAAACAACATCTCGTAGAGAATCATGGCCTCCTCCTTCATCGGTTTACTCAATTCGTGCCTTGCAAAGATAGAACAACCCAAGGCTCGGATCATGACTAGGAAGAGTGGGTTGGCTATCTCATTTGTTGATGCGCCCTTCCTCATCTCACTTCTTCTGGCTATAAACCTCCAAAGATAATCCACCTTCTCATTGTCAACATAGGCCTCATCTCTCGGAAATGGGAACCCAAGGTAGGTAGCCAAATTCCGGAGAGAGAGTTCTTGCAATTCGTTGCCCATTTGGAAGGAGATCATGCCTTCACTCTCGGGTCCCTCATACGTGCACTTGAATGTCGCCATGAACTCGGACGTCAAGGCGGGATAATGAGTGTTGTTCCACCTTAGCAACACATTGAGCCCAATGTTGGAGTAGCACCGAGTAAGAGCCTCCTCCATGCACATCTTTCTAATGGACTCCCAATCTAACCACCGGGTGTGGTGAGATAGACCCATGAGACGCTCATACTCTCTAGCATCATCCTCATCCTCAATACGCACATCATCCATCCTTTGGACTCTCTTGGACGACTTCTTGGTCTTCTTGGTTGCTTTCTCCATCCTTGAAGAAGATGCTCGGGTAGACATGGTACCTACACACAATCAAAACCAAAGAACTACAAGATAAAATCTATACAATCCACAACAAGAACACAAGCTTCCATCACAAACAACTCATCATGCAAAGAGATGACCTCAAAGGGGTCGATCTCGACCCTAGGGGGGGGTCGATCCTGAGAGTATAAACACATGAACACTCAAAACACACTCAATCCACAAAATTCAATCATGCATGAACTAAGATTCACATATCGATGGTCAAGCTTCAAGACATATCATGATAAACATGCTATAACCAACATTCAAGCTCATGAAATCCTAAATTCTCACAAGAGCAGCTCGAAAAACATTGGACCGACCAACAAAGGACATCGGGTCCGAGGTCGTGGACCTCGGTCCGAGTCTTGGACCGACTTTCAACATCGGTCCCGAGGTACTGGGCACCTCGGACCGAGTCCCTTCCGACTTCTCATCCTAAATTCATCCAGGAAACACATTATCATGCCCCTAAAATCCAAAATCTACCATTTCTCATCATCAATCGAAGTTCCAAGTGGGTCTAAGCAACAATTAAGCACAAATTTCACAATGCATGCAAATCACCATGGATGCTCAAGGTCTAAGCTCACTCAATCATGGCATATCTCAAATCTAGCAATGTAAGCATGAAATTCACAAAGAATCAAGTAGAGATTGAGATTCACATACCAAATATGAAGAAACTAAGAACTTCTAGCAATCAACTCTTCGAACTCAAATTTCCTCTTCTAGATCTAGAAGAAGGATGTAGATCTATGGGATTTGGGTGGGATTTTTGGCTTTTGGTTCAATGCTTGGGGATGCTAGGGTGTGGATCAAGATCTTGTGGTGAGGTTTCTTTGAGGATCGAGTATGGTGGGGGAGATGGGATCGATTTGGGATTTTGAGAGAGAATTGGGTATTTTGGGAAAGTAGTTATGGGGGTGATGGATGTTAGGTAAGGGAAAAGGCTCTTAAATGGGGAAGAAGACAAAGGTGGGTCAAGAGGGTATAGTAGGAATTTCCACAAAGTCAAGGTTCAAAAATGGGTCGGCATAACTGGACCGACGTCGGGCACCTCGGGCCCGAGGTACTGGGTACCTCGGTCCTACCCAATTTAGCTTCCTAAAAATCCCACGAATTGGTTACTTCTATCCACAAGTTCTTTCATCATTTCCACAAAGTGCCACCATTTCTGTTTGTTGAAAGTGTGGCATCCAAATTCTCCATCATCCTTCTCCTCCAAAGTGTAGTTTGGCATCTCTTGCATCACCTCATCTTGCTCTTTATCACCTACACCACAAAAGTCTAAAGTTTTTCTAGGAGACTCAATGACATCATAACTCAACTCATCTTGCAAATCATCCAAGCAAAGATAATCATCTCCTAGATCCTCTTTCAAATCATTTAAGCAAATGAAAGAATCTCCCACATCAAAAGGATATAGATTAGGATACTCTTCATGATTTGGTGGACTATCTCCATCTCTTGTCTCATCATGGATTTGAACATCGACCATGTCATGGTCCCTCAATGGTGTTTCCTCTCTTGTGGATTCCAACTTCTCCCTCTTGCATTTGGCATTTTCCTTTAGTTTCAAAATCGCCAATGCGTCCGGTTCATTAAGGGCCTTGTTGAAATGAAACTCCACTTTCTCCTCGCCAATCTCGAAAGTGACTTTCCCATTCCTCACATCAAACTTGGCACCCTCCGTAGCTAGAAACGTCCTTCCCAGAATAATGGGAACCATCGGATCCTCTTTCATGTCTAAGATCACGAAATCATCGGGCACAAAATATCTTCCAACTCTAACCGGGACGTCATCTAGAATTCCGGTGGCCTTTGTTGATGAACCATCGGCCATAGTAAGACTCATATCAACCGGCTCCATATCTCCGAGGTTAGCCCTTCTCCATATGCTCATGGGCATAACCGAAATACTTGCTCCCAAATCACAAAGAGCCTTGAAGTTTTGGGATCCAATCCCTACGGTGATGGCAAATCTTCCGGGATCACCAAGCTTTTGGGGTAGCTCTAAGATTTTCACCTCATCTTGCATCTCTACAATTGACCTCTTCTTGCTCAAGATTTCCTTCAAGAACTTTGCATAAGATGGCATCTCACTTAGAGCATCGGTGAAAGGGATGGTGATGTTCAAGCCTTGTAAAAGCTTCAAGAACCGCTTGAACTTGTCCTCAACAATATCCTTGGGCTTCTTCATAGGATATGGAAGAGTAGTGCCACTTTTCTTCTTGCTTGGATCAACCTCCTTGGATCGATCTTTCTCAACAATTCCACCCTGGACCGACGTTGGAAGCACCTCGGGACCGACTTCAGGGACATCGGTCCCAGGGCAGAGAGTTTCTGGGCACGTCGGGCCGACTTCAGGACATGTCGGGCCCGAGTTTGGTTCAACCTCGGTCCTCTCCAAGGGGCTTCCTCCGTCTACTGGTTCGACTTCTGGACACGTCGGGCCCGAGTTGCTGGGAACCTCGGTCCGACTCTCTTCTCTTGATCTTGGAACTTGTGGCTCGGGCAAACTCCGTCCACTCCTTAATCCTATGGCTCGAACTTCATTTTGTTGTTGTGGGGCACAGGGATTCTCCTCGGGTCGGCCCGGGAGTCTCCCTTCCTCTCTTGCAAGTTGATTCGCCATGTGAACAAATTGGTTGTCCACTTGTCTTCTCCACACACCAAAATCCTTGAATTGAGTCTCTATGTTGGTCACTTGGTTCTTCAAATCTTGAGCCCATTGTGGTGTTTGCTCATAGAATCCCGGGGGTCGGTATGGTGGTTGTTGGGCCCTTGGCTCGTTTTGGTTGAAGTTGTTGTTGTAGCCACTAGCTTGCCCTTGATTCCACCTTCCTCCATTGTTGAAATTGGATCTTCCTCCAAAATTTCTTTGGACATAATGAGCCTCTTCAATTTGTTCCGCCAACCGAACTTGGCGCTCATTCGGGCACTCTTGTGCTCCATACTTCAAAGAACCACACTCTTCACATGCTCTTGTGGTTTGTTGGATATGACCCATCTTCCTCCTCATCTTGTTCAATTCATCCTCCAAGAATTGGATCTTCACATCTTTGTCCACCTCCTCACTTTTGGGATCGTAGAGCCTCTTCGGACCTTCTCCATGGACTCTTGCTTCTTTGCTCACATTGCTAGCCCCATACATCGCCTCATAATCCGAGAGTTTGTCCAACAACTCCCATGCTTGTTCCGGCGGCAAATCTATGAACCCACAATCGGTATGGAGGTTCAATTTATCCTTTGTGGCGGGGTTGATTCCTTGGAAGAAGATGTCTTGAAGGACATAGGGTTGTTGACCATGCGTCGGACACGCCCTCAACATCTCTTTGAACCGATCCCACGCCTCGAAGAGTGGCTCGTGGGCTCCTTGTTGGAAACTAGCAATCTTCCTTCTAAGCTCTGTCGTCTTGGTGGGCGGGAAGAATTTCATCAAGAATGCTTCATTTAGGGCCCTCCATGATGTGATGGATCGAGGTGCTTGACTCTCCAACCAATGCAAAGCGTTGCCTCCCAAAGACCACTTGAAGGATTTGAGTAGCACATACTCAAGTGTCTCATCGTCCGTGGAAATGGTCTCACAAAGGTCTTTGAATTGCTTCACATGCTCGATCGGACACTCTTTCGGCCTCCCTTGGAATTGCTCTCTCTTGATGAGTGAGATAAATTGAGTTTTTATCTCAAAATTCCTTGACACCTCCGGCAAGACAATGGACGGCTAGGGCACCTTCAACTCCGGATGCATGTATTGTCTAGCATTCCGGGGTTGAGTGTTGATTTGAGCCTCCAACCTCATCCTTTGCTCACGCTCTCTACGGGCCTCAGAATCTCGGTTCGCCATCTCAATTTGCAAACGAGCCATGTCGGCTCTCATCACCTCAAACTCCTCATCTCGGGCTTGGTCCGCCATCCTCTTCTTCTTGCGGGCTTGCCTTAGAATACTCTCCGGGTCACACACATAGTCGAGCTCAAGGGTTCCTCGGACGGAACTAGCTCGCATGCACCTACAACCAAAGACACAAACAAAAACCAAATCAAAACAAACAAGGGGTTTGGGCTAGTCCCTTACCCAAATCACTACCAAAAAGCAAAGACTCAACAAAGATGGGTACCTCGAACAAGTAGAACTCCCCGGCAACGGCGCCAAAATTCTGATCGGTCCGGGATCGGAGGGTCTCACAATTTAAATTTATAAAACTGAACCTCAAATTGTAGTAAAGAGGTAGGGTGTCGAACACACGGGAGTTCGTGCGTCGAGAGTACCCGAAACGACTAAAAAGAGGAGAAAAGAAAGGCAAAACAAAGGAAAACAAAAGAGATCTCCTCGGACCGACACAAAGTCACTTCGGTCCGAGGGTGGATCGAGGTCGAGTTGGTCGGGACCGACGTGGTGCAAGTCGGGCCCGATGTACTGGGTAACTCAGTCTTGTTCAAAAAGTAGATCGGTCTTGGGTTTTTGGGTTCCTCCCCCAACTAGACTTGGATATTCAACCTCAATTCAACCAATAAGTGTTTGATTCTAGTGAGATCGAGGTTGTTCGCCCCGAATCCCTCCAATCTACACCTCGACCCAAGGGAGTTTTCACTTCACCTTCGATGCTAGAAACTTGTGATGGAATCGAGATGCTCTCGCTTACTCTTACCAAGCACAAGCCCTAGATCCCTTGCTTTCGCAAGAGAATTGAAGCTCAATGTAGAGAGGATTCACAAATCAAGCACTCAAGGCTATGGAATTGGGGTTTTCCACCCAAATCTAGCTAGGGGATTCCCCCATAGCCCAAGACTATGGAATCTACTCTATATGGTAAGAGAAAAGAATAATCAAAAGGGAAATCAAGCAAAACTCAATCATCAACATCCAATCAAACTCCAATTGCATTTAAATCCAAAATGTCTACAAAATCCAAGTCTCAATTCTACTAGATCAAAGCAAAACAAAGTACAAAACTCACAAATCTCCCTCTCTAGACCAACGATCTCCTCTCCTCTTCCTTCTTCCTTCTTCTCCTTGCTCTCCAAGTCTTCCTTGAGCCTTTAGAGAGTGAATTTGGTGTGGTGTTGTGTGTGCCAACTCGTCCCCCTCCCCCCTTTCTCTCCTTTTTTTTCACTTGATCACTAATCACCCCTCTTAACCTCCTCCTTGGATTGGGGACCAAGGAATCCCAAGTAGTCCTTGAGACGCCTCTCAAAGCCATAAGATCAGACCATGGGACGGAGTTCCAAAACTCAGAGTTCCTAGCCTACTGTGATCAACATGGCGTCTCGCACAACTTCTCCGCTCCAAGGACTCCTCAACAAAATGGAGTTGTGGAAAGAAAGAACAGGACGTTAGAGGATATGGCAAGAACTATGCTTTTAGCAAATAGCGTTCCCAAGTACTTCTGGGCGGAAGCTATTGCTACAGCTTGTTACATCATCAATCGAGCCATGATCCGTCCTCTGCTGAAAAAGACATCTTGTGAGTTGTTGAATGGAAGGAAGCCTCGCATTGACTATCTCAGAGTTTTTGGGTGCAAGTGTTTCGTCCACAACAACGATAAAGAAAAACTTGGAATGTTTGATGCAAGGAGTGATGAAGCCATACTCCTTGGGTACTCTATCACCAGCAAAGCATATAGAGTTTTCAATAAAAGGACTCTAAAGCTTGAGGAGAGTATTCATGTTGTGTTCAAGGAGAGTTCTTCTCACAAAAAAAAATCAAGTAAGAAAGAACGCTCCTCATCACAACAGCAGGACGACTCTGAAGACGAAGTTGAAGATTGGTCCTCTGGAAAATACTATGTTCCTAAGGACGCTTCTCCAAATCCTGATGAAGTCTCAGTGGACGCTCCTAGTGTTGTTCAGGGAGTTCCCTCTCGTAGTGAATCCCCAGTTCAGCAGGATGTAGCTGAATCAAGTCAACAAGGCGAGCAACGCCAAGGTGTGGACGCTCTCTCTGAGGGGGAACACACTGAGGACGATGCTCAAAGTGATAGTGATGATTCAGATGGAGACATTGTTCACAGATTTGCTCAATTGTTTTAAAGGGAGTCCCGCTTCTCTAGGGACCACCCAACATCCCAGATTGGCTCAGATATTTCTCAAGGAGTTCAGACTAGATCAACAGCAAGCAAGTCCCAGAGTGCAAATCTAGCTTTCTGTGCGTTCAACACTTTTGTTTCTATGGTGGAACCAAAGAATATCAAAGAAGCACTCCAGGACGCTGACTGGATTCAAGCAATGCAAGAAGAACTCAACCATTTTGAAAGAAACAAAGTGTGGACCCTCGTCCCTCGTCCCAAAGGCAAAAACATCATAGGGACGCGCTGGGTGTTCAGAAATAAACTTGATGAAAGTGGACGTGTGTCAAAGAACAAGGCAAGACTAGTGGCTCAAGGATTCAAGCAAGAGGAAGGCATAGACTATGATGAAACCTTTGCTCCTGTTGCTAGAATTGAGGCCGTTCGTCTTCTTATTCCTTTTGCCGCCCACAAAGGATTCAAGTTATTTCAGATGGACGTCAAGACTGCTTTTCTCAATGTAAAGCTAAAGGAGGAAGTGTACGTTGCTCAGCCGCCTGGCTTCGAGGACGCCTCTCACCCAGATCATGTGTACTACTTGGACAAAGCGCTTTATGGACTCAAGCAAGCCCCTCGTGCATGGTACGACAGGTTTGCGTCCTTTCTTTTGTCTCATGGGTACATAAGAGGTTCAATTGATAAAACTTTGTTCATAAAGAAAGTTCACAAGGACATTTTAATTGCTCAAGTCTATGTTGATGATATAGTCTTTGGTAGTACTAACATGAAACTTGTAGATGAGTTCAAGTCCTTAATGAGTAGTGAGTTTGAAATGTCCCTCATTGGAGAACTTAATTTCTTCCTGGGACTTCAAATCAATTAACTCAAGGAAGGGGCGCGTATTTACCAATAGAAATATGTCCGTGAAATGCTTGAGAAGTACGGGATGAACACGTCCAAGCCTGTTGCAACCCCTTGTTCTACAAACTCGCGTCTCAACGCTGATGAAAAGGGAAAGGATGTTGATCAAAAGCTTTACAGAGGAATGATTGGTTCTTTGCTCTACTTGACCGCAAGCCGTCCCGACATCATGTTTGCCGTTTGCTTGTGTGCACGCTTCCAGGGAAATCCAAAGGAGTCCCACATGCAAGAAGTTAAGAGGATCTTTCGCTACCTCAAAGGACGCGACGATCTTTGTCTTTGGTACCCTAGGAAGACGTCCTTCAAGCTTGTTGGCTACACGGACGCTGATTATGCTGGTCATGTGATTGATAGGAAAAGCACTTCAGGAATGGCACAGTTCCTTGGTTCATGCTTAGTCTCTTGGGGATCTAAGAAACAGAACTCTGTGGCACTTTCAACTGCAGAAGCTGAGTACGTTGTTGCTGCCTCGTGCTGTTCACAAGTCATTTGGATCAAATATCAACTAGAGGACTACGGTATCAATCTTGAAACTATTCCCATTCGCTGTGATAATACAAGTGCTATTGAAATTTCTAAGAATCCTGTTTTTCATTCACGCACAAAGCATAATCATATAAGACATCATTTCCTGCGTGATAATGTTGAACGAGGACTCATTAGTATGGAGCATGTAAGGACTGAAGACCAAATAGCTGATATTTTCACTAAGGCGCTTGATAGACGTCCCTATGAGCATCTAAGGCTGCTCTTGGGGATGATAACTTTTAAGTAGCAAGTCCCGTTCTACTATTCCCTCAATGCTTGGCTATGTTTTGTAGATTCTAAGTGTTTAAGGACTGTTATGTATTGAATTCATATTTGCAAGGACGCTAGTCTAGAACGCCATTCAAATTGTCTCAGTTTGTCTTGAAAAGAGTATCCCTTATCACCCAACCCTCATTATAAGCCGAAATGATGGGAACTCTAAGCTTACCCTAGCCGAGAACTTTGCAAAAGCGTCTTATGAGCTTCATATTTTCTTTTACGGGACGTACTTGCTTTGTTCTCAAATGGTTCTCAAGGTGATCACAACGACGGTGAAATTGGTTATTGGTTTGCTTGAAGAGGTAAATTTTTGATAAGTCTGAGAGAACGCCTTTGGTTTGTAAGAGAGGACGCCAGTTCAGTTTTGAGAAGACGTTGAAGAGTCAGAATTTTGAACTTTTGAAAGTTTGAACAGTGACTGTTGTACTTGCTCAAAGCTTAAGGGGGAAGTTTTGCCACGTGTCGCACAGTAAAACAGTGGTAATTACAGTTTGTGCCACCGCTTCCTCTATATAAGGCCAAAACAGTCGCTCTCAGAATTTATTGCGCTCAACTACTTCCCTTCTCTCAAATTTGCTCTGCCTTCTCTCTAGCATTCCGGCAACTTTCTCTCACTAGAATCTCATCTGAAAATGTCTCAAAGACAGTTGAACGTGGCCGGATCTTCTACCGGCGGGAAGCGAAGAAGATTGGTGAAGTCCCACTACATTGAGAAGCCAAAACCTATCGTCCTTAATGAATCTCTGGTGGACTTCATCAACAGGAAGCCCAAAATGTTGTACAATTTGATAAGGGAACGTATGGACAAACCTGACGTGAAGGAGGACGCAGTCAAGACGAGGAACTATGAAAAGTTCATAGAACGGTTCGTCATCCCAGGCCTCCACAAGACGAACTACAAGGACTTACCAGGGAGGATGGACGACGTTCTCTTCTTCTCGCAGTTTGGTGGTGAGAACCTTGGTCCCTTACTTGATTTAATACCAGACCTGCATAACGCCGTCCTACCAGAATTCCCCATGTACCCTAGGGACTCCTTGGCTTACCAAATGCTTAAATCCCGTGTGCCAAGTCCCTCTCCCCCACCTCCTCAAGTCCCAACTGTCACCACAAAAAATCTCCTACCCTCCAAGCGTCCAGCTCCTTTTTCCCCTCTCTCAAAATCTTCCAAATCCACCTCCTCAAACACAACCCAGATTGTGGACAAATTTCGACCTCACCTTAAGGAGGGACGCTCCAAGAAAATTCATGACCCAAGGCCCCTCAAAAAGGCCAAAAGCACCACAAAAGGACCGTCCTCCACCAAACGCCCCTCTAACCTTTCAAAGGAATCCACTCCACCTCCTCAACCTCTAAAAATCGTCCAACTTCCAACTCCTCCTCCGTTCCCTAAGCCCTCAAAGAACAATGCCCTCATTCCTTTCCCCCCTAAACCTCATGTCTCACCTCTTAACTTAGCCAACTTCCCGTCCGCCCCGGCCCATATCTCACCGCCAAAGGACCCCGAGACTCCACGGTCCCGTCGTCCCTCTTCGGAAAGCGGTCCGGAAGAAGCTGGGCAGCGTTCAACTCTTGAGCACACCTTTCGCCGTTGCAAAGCTGGCGAAAAGCCTAAGGTGTTGCTAACCAAGGACGCTCCAAAGCCTGAGCACATCTCCTCCTCCTCCTCTAGCTCGTCTAAAAGCCAAAGAGGAACGCTTGCCGGTCACACATCCCCATTCATTGATGTGGTTGGGGACTCCGATGACGAGGCGGAAGGAGTCGAGAATGCTCCTGCGGCTATAGAGGCTGAAAAAGAACAAGTAGCTGAGGACGCTGGTGAGTACCAGGTCGCTCCAGAGAACGCCGAGCCTACTTTATCTGATGAGCTCGCGCGTGATGCTCAAGAGGTCCCTCCCTATAACCAATCTCTCCCAATCCTAAATCCCCTCCCAACTACACAAGAAAACCCCTCCCCTCAAATCCAAACAGAAATCCAAGTCCCTGCGGACGCTTAACCCTCCAATGCTAATCAATCAGAGGTTCAGGACGCAGAGGAAACGTCCCAAGGAAGAGCTCCCTCTGAATCAGAACAAGCCACAGTTGGTGGCAATGAAGCAAATGAACAAGGCACAGAGGACGCTCCTTCCAAGGACGCTGCTGAAAATGAGTCTGAGGACGCCGATGATGAGTTTGAGGATGATGATGAGGACTTAGAGTCTCCAAAGTAGTGCCACGAGAGGAACTGTCTCGTTTGGCAACAAGGGCAAAGGAAAGATCAAGGGGATGGTAACTGCTATTCTCAATCCGTCCATCAATGCAACAAACGTCAGTCTTGTTGAAGGACTTGGCTTCAATCTTCTTAGCGTCTCTCAAATGTGTGATCAAGGTGAAAACCTAGTCACATTTGACTCAAAGGAGTGCCTCGTCATCAACCAGAAGTCCAACAAAGTTGTTCTCAAAGGAGTACGCCAAAACAATGTCTACATCTTCAACCAGGAGTTCACGCCTAAATCAGAATTGTGTCTATCTGTTTCAAAGGAGGACGCTGACCTCTGGCATCGTCGTCTTGGCCATGCTGGACCAAGCACAATCCTTAAGCTACACAAAAGCAATCTTGTGAAAGGACTTCCCCGAATTGATCCTGAGAAAGTTGAACAGTGTGAAGCCTGCATCAAAGGGAAGCAAACAAGAACGTCCTTCAAGTCCAAGAACGAAGTCAGTACGAAGAAGCCTTTGGAACTTCTCCATATGGATCTTTGTGGACCAATGAAAACGTTGAGCTACGGTGGAAAGAGGTACATTTACGTTCTCGTGGATGATTTTTCTCGATTCACTTGGGTTCTTTTCTTAGTGTCAAAAGGAGATTGTTTCAATGCGTTCAAAGTATTCATCAAACAAGTGAAAGTAGTCCTTGAGACGCCTCTCAAAGCCATAAGATCAGACCATGGGACGGAGTTCCAAAACTCAGAGTTCCTAGCCTACTGTGATCAACATGGCGTCTCGCACAACTTCTCAGCTCCAAGGACTCCTCAACAAAATGGAGTTGTGGAAAGAAAGAACATGACGTTAGAGGATATGGCAAGAACTATGCTTTTAGCAAATAGCGTTCCCAAGTACTTCTGGGCGGAAGCTATTGCTACAGCTTGTTACATCATCAATCGAGCCATGATCCGTCCTCTGCTGAAAAAGACATCTTATGAGTTGTTGAATGGAAGGAAGCCTCGCATTGACTATCTCAGAGTTTTTGGGTGCAAGTGTTTCGTCCACAACAACGATAAAGAAAAACTTGGAAAGTTTGATGCAAGGAGTGATGAAGTTATATTCCTTGGGTACTCTCTCACCAGCAAAGCATATAGAGTTTTCAACAAAAGGACTCTAAAGCTTGAGGAGAGTATTCATGTTGTGTTCAAGGAGAGTTCTTCTCACAAAGAAAAATCAAGTAAGAAAGAACGCTCCTCATCACAACAGCAGGACGACCCTGAAGACGAAGCTGAGGATTGGTCCTCTAGAAAATACTATGTTCCTAAGGACGCTTCTCCAAATCCTGATGAAGTCTCAGTGGACGCTCCTAGTGTTGTTCAGGGAGTTCCCTCTCGTAGTGAATCCCCAGTTCAGCAGGATGTAGCTGAATCAAGTCAACAAGGCGAGCAACGCCAAGGTGTGGACGCTCTCTCTGAGGGGGAACACACTGAGGACGATGCTCAAAGTGATAGTGATGATTCAGATGGAGACATTGTTCCCAGATTTGCTCAATTGTTTCAAAGGGAGTCCCGCTTCTCTAGGGACCACCCAACATCCCAGATTGTCTCAGATATTTCTCAAGGAGTTCAGACTAGATCAGCAGCAAGTAAGTCCCAGAGTGCAAATCTAGCTTTCTGTGCGTTCAACGCTTTTGTTTCTATGGTGGAACCAAAGAATATCATAGAAGCACTCCAGGACGCTGGCTGGATTCAAGCAATGCAAGGAGAACTCAACCATTTTGAAAGAAACAAAGTGTGGACCCTCGTCCCTCATCCCAAAGGCAAAAACATTATAGGGACGCGCTGGGTGTTCAGAAATAAACTTGATGAAAGTGGACGTGTGTCAAGGAACAAGGCAAGACTAGTGGCTCAAGGATTCAAGCAAGAGGAAGGCATAGACTATGATGAAACCTTTGCTCCTGTTGCTAGAATTGAGGACGTTCGTCTTCTTATTGCTTTTGCCGCCCACAAAGGATTCAAGTTATTTCAGATGGACGTCAAGACTGCCTTTCTCAATGAAAAGCTAAAGGAGGAAGTGTATGTTGCTCAGCCGCCTGGCTTCGAGGACGCCTCTCACCCAGATCATGTGTACTACTTGGACAAAGCGCTTTATGGACTCAAGCAAGCCCCTCGTGCATGGTACGACAGGTTTGCGTCCTTTCTTTTGTCTCATGGGTACATAAGAGGTTCAATTGATAAAACGTTTTTCATAAACAAAGTTCACAAGAACATTTTAATTGCTCAAGTCTATGTTGATGATATAGTCTTTGGTAGTACTAACATGAAACTTGTAGATGAGTTCAAGTCCTTAATGAGTATTGAGTTTGAAATGTCCCTCATTGGAGAACTTAATTTCTTCCTGGGACTTCAAATCAATCAACTCAAGGAAGGGACGCGTATTCACCAACAGATATATGTCCGTGAAATGCTTGAGAAGTACGGGATGAACACGTTGTTGGGACGATATTAAGGACGCCAGTCGTTAATATCTAAACCAATAATGATCGTCCCTTGTTTTGATAATGACAAACTCAAAGGTATTTAATAAGTTGTCCTAGTGTTGATCTCAGGTAAGTCCAGTGGACGCACATGAGCGAAAAGGACAACAAGTGAACGGCAGTTCCTAAGGTGTAGGGACGCACGTCACCAGAACTTCCAAGGCTAAACGTAATTGGCGAAGTTCCTGCGCAAATAGGACGACGTCCTCATCAAGAAGGGACGCGCGCCAAAATACGGACGAAGTTCAAATTCAAATCAAGGCCGCCCCAACATGATTACATCACGTCCGGCCGTAGTCCTCAGAAGGAAGCTTCCCTTGTCTGGGCACGTGTAGACAATTCCAAAGATGTCGCTTTCCCAACAATGGTCCCCTACCCACGCGGAGGCTTCCCAAGCGTCAACATAGTTGACTTCCTCAAGAGGCTCATCGCACCGTTGATCAAAGATCAAGGATCCTGCCAAGTCCCAGAGGACGCTAGAGGACAAGAACCACTTCCGCTATAAATACCCTCCCAAGGGTATGCATAGCGGTGTGGACTTTTGAAGACTTTCTCTCAAGCTCTCCCGAAGCATTCAAGAACATCAACGAAGATTAAGAAGATCAAGTGAGCTTGAAGCAAGAGAAAGAAAGTCCAACCACATCAAATCCAATACAAACCACAAAACAGTTACAGTTGTAGTTTGTGTCTCACAACGAACCGTTAGAGACGTGAGTGATAGCTTCCTTATAGCTAAGAGTGTTAGGTTACTTGTTAGGTTGAAAGGAGTGTTACTAGTGAGACTAAGGACGGACGCTTAGCTCAGAGAAGTGTAACGACTCGCCTAAGTTGTAAGGACTCACTCTCAATAAGATAAGGGACGGCTATTGAAAATCCTCCAACGGAGGTAGAGGTTTACCCATAAGACTAGTTGGTCTTAGTGGGGTTCCTCTATAAATACTCGTGTCTTTTCTCTTATCTTGTTTCCTGTTAAGTCTATTTTCCGCTGCACTAAAGGACGTCCTTAACCCAGTCAAGGACGCCTTCATTAACGACTTATGATCCAACAATTGCTATCAGAGCAGGCGCTCTAGATTTTGTTGAGTTGCAGGTACAAGATGGACATGGAACCTATTGGAATCTCCTTTGTGAAGCCTCCTCGCCTGACGGACGGCAACTTCAACCGCTGGAAGATCCGCTTCGAGAACTTTTGCAGAAGTCAGAATTATCAATGCTGGAGAGTGATCATGAAAGGTGACCTTGTCGTCCCTGATGACAAGAAAGATAAAGAGGACGAGTGGGGTCCTGACGAGTTCAAGCTTTTGGAAACAAACGCTAAGGCAATATGCTTCCTTCAAGCGTCCCTTTGCGAGAGGGACACCACCCGAGTTAGCAATTTGGCAACGGCCAAACTACAATGGGAAGCTCTTGAGAAGTACCATGTGGGTACGGCGGAGATGAAGGAAGACGTTAAGCTTGAGATCAAACGAGAGTTCTATGCCTTCAGAATTCTGCCTAATGAAACTGTCAAGGACTATTCATACCGCTTTGAAGCTCTTGTGACCAAGATGCGAAACTTGGGCATCCCAGAAGCTGAAATCTCAATGAGGAACAGAGTTGGAGTAGTCATTGATGGTCTTACAAGGAAATGGAATTTTGATAGGACTACGTTCAAGGAGAATACAACCAACAAGACCCTGGATATGGAGGAGATCTATGGGAAGCTGAGAGGCTATGAAGCAAGAAGGGAAGCTGATATGGCTGAATTAGAGAACGCCAAGCTTAGGGAAGAAGTAAAAGTGTTAGGAAAGAGTCTTGTAGTTGAGGAAGTTAGACCAATAGTGTTTGTCCCAGCCAAGAGAGGACTAGGCTATGAGTCTGACTCCAGGAACTCCCTCCCTAGAGACTTTGAGGCAAGCAAAACTTCAGAACTTGAATTGGAAAAGGAAAAGACCAAGAATCTCCTTGAAAGAATTAGAGTCCTAGAAAGTGGAGAGAAAGGTCAAAAGGACTACTACACTAACTCCACCAGTCATAGGATCTATAAGAAAATTGCAAAGGGGGAAGGTTCAAAAGTCTGTGACCCTCAAAAGATGAAAAAGAACAAAATCCAACGTCCTAACAAAAAGTACTACCTTGGTACTTACTACATGACGTGTTGGTATTGTGGACAAGGAGATCACTTTAAATATGAATGTTTAAAACTGAAGAACGACATTGAAAATGGTAAAGCTGCTAGGACTAACATTGAAAATAATAAGTCCGTCCCTAAGGCTAACCTTAGACGTCCTAGACGTTCTAAGATTTCTTTCCGAAAGCATGCTATTTCAAATGATGTGAATATAAGTGACTACATGCCAGAACCAATGTTCTATTTTTGTAACGAACCAGGTAAGGAACACCTTGCCTGGGTCGCCAAACAATAACTTTGTTTTGGCAGGTGGAAGTGAGGGGACACCCATGGATCATCGATAGTGGTGCCTCGAATCATATGACAAGAAGCCAGATCCATCTCACTTCTATCCAAAGTAGCGCCACGGGAGGAACTGTCTCGTTTGGCAATAAGGGCAAGGGAAAGATCAAAGGGACGGGAATTGCAATTCTCAATCCGTCCATCAAAGCAACAAACGTTAGCCTTGTTGAAGGACTTGGCTTCAACCTCCTAAGCGTCTCTCAAATGTGTGATCAAGGTGAAAAACTAGTCACATTTGACTCAAAGGAATGCCTTGTTATCAACAAGAAATCAAACAAAGTCGTTCTCAAAGGAGTCCGAAAGAACAATGTCTACATATTCAACCAGGAGTTTAAGCCAAACCGCACTCACTAGTGCGCCCATAATCCAGGCTCCCGATTGGTCACGTCCTTTTGAGATCATGTGCGACGCAAGTGACTATGTTGTGGGAGCTGTTCTTGGTCAAAGAGATGTTAGAGTCCCCTATGTCATATATTACGCTTCCATGACCCTGAACGATTCTCAGAGGAACTACATTGTTACAGAGAAAGAGATGCTCGCAGTGGTGTTCGCCTTGGAGAAATTCACACAATACCTCTTGGGCACCATGGTGATTATCTACACCGATCATGCGGCTCTTCAATATCTAATGACGAAGAAAGAGACCAAGCCACGCTTGATAAGATGGATCCTCCTTCTAAGTGAGTTTGACGTCGAGGTGCGAGATAAGAAAGGTGTTGAGAATGTGGTGGCTGACAATCTAAGTAGGCTACCAAACAAGGGAGAGAAGCCGGGAAGCCAAGAACAAATCAAAGGGGACTTCCCCGATGATACATTGTTCGAGGTGCATTCTAGACCAGATCCGCGACTGCGTTGCTCGCACCGCGTCCGCGGAAATGATGCAGAAGGCAATGATGGTTCAGGTAACGATTCGCACCTGCGGCAGATTGGCCTCGACCGCGGAAATGATACAGAGGAATACGCTGATTCTGGTAGCGATGCGCGCCTGCTCCGGTCGGACCGCGCCCACGGTAGCAATCCAGATCCGATGGATGACACTCGGAACGAGGAGTCCGTGCTTGGGATTCAGAATTTCAAACCATGGTAGGCCAATTTGATGAACTTCCTTGTCTCGGGAGAGTTCCCACCTCATTACACCAGAGCTCAGAAGGATAAGATCCGCAGCGAGGCACGGTTCTATGTTTGGGATGCGCCATACTTGTGGAAGCATTGTGCAGATAGTGCTATCCGACGGTGTGTCCCGGATAACGAGGTAAATTCAATCCTTGCTTTTTGCCATTCTTATGCATGTGGGGGACATTTTGGTATTGACAAAACTGCTAGGAAAGTGTTAGAAGTTGGGTTGTATTGGCCTCATATCTTTAGGGACGCTCATGCTTTTTGTAGATCATGTGATCGTTGTCAAAGGGTGGGAAATATTACTAGGAGAAATGAAATGCCTCAATCTCGCATGATATTTTGTGAAATTTTTGATGTGTGGGGTATAGATTTCATGAGATCTTTTCCATCCTCCTTTAGGAATCTCTATATTTTGCTTGCGGTGGACTACGTTTCCAAGTGGGTGGAAGCGAAGGCCACCAAGACTGATGATTCAAAACTGGTTGCCGATTTCCTTAGGAACAACATCTTTTCCAGGTTTGGCATCCCCAAGGCCTTGATAAGTGACAAGGGTACTCACTTTTACAATAAGACCATCATCGATCTTTTGAAAAAGTACCACATCACTCAAAGGGTCTCTACAGCTTACCACCCACAGACTAATGGGCAAACGGAGGTGTCCAATAGGGAGATCAAATCCATCTTGGAGAAAACGGTGGCCACAAATCGGAAGGACTAGAGCTTAAGGCTCAATGATGCTTTATGGGCCAACCGTACGGCATACAAGACTCCCATTGGCACGTCCCCTTTCCGACTAGTCTATGGGAAAGCCTGCCATCTGCCTGTAGAACTTGAGTATAAAGCATATTGGGCGGTTAAGAAGTTCAACATGCCGTGAGTTTTAAGAACAAGACCAAAGCTAAGCATGACAGGAACATCCTTCGGAAGGAGTTTAAGGTAGGAGACAAATTACTTCTCTATCAATCCCGCCTTGCACTCTTCCCAAGGAAGCTACGTTCTCGATGGGCCGGTCCGTATGTAATCTCACAAGTCTTTCCACATGGTGCGGTAGAACTATTTCACCATAGTGGAAAACCTTTCAAAGTCAACGGTCATCGATTGAAACCATACCACAAGAACTTGTCCCAAGAAGTGTTGGATGAGCAAGACCTTGGTGAACCAACTCCGGAGCTGGATTCATGAGCGTATCCACGTCGAGCAAACGATGTTAAACAAAAGCGCTGCTTGGGAGGCAACCCAAGGATTAGATAGATTGTTTTTCTATTCATAGCTTGATTATTTGTGTTTTATTCAGACAAACGTGCAGGTACTAGGTCCGAAAGGACGTTTCTGGTGCAAAACCGTTGTCGCGGCAACCACACCGCACCCGTAGTAGAGCCCAGAGCCCCCGACCAACATGTACTAGACCCTTGCGGTCGCGGTCCACAAACTGCGCCCGCGGAGGCCCTCTGGTTCGAGCCAAAAAAAAAATCGGCCGCTGGTCGGTCAAACCCCTTCCATTCCTATCTTATCCCTTCCCTTATCCGACTTTCCCCTCTTCACAACACAAAAATCTCCCACCATCATTACCATCGAAACTTCAAGCCCTCACCTTCATCAACCCCACTCAACCTCTTTGGAGCCCACCCCGCCGGATTCTTCATCACCGTCGTCTACACTGGTCGACTCTCGCACTCGCGCCACCATACTGCGTTCGCGTTTTGAAGAAATTCCGGCCCTCTTTCACCAAATCCGGATCCGGCCACCACCACCACCATTGGCGGCCCACCTCCATCGGTTAGTCATCCTCGATTTTTTCCTTGCTTGAGTGGTGTCCAATCGACCGATTGGGTCGGAGATCCATACTAGTGTTGAAATCTCGTTTCGTTGTCCCCGTTAATTCGACTTCGCTGACGCCCCACCGCGCCCGTGTCACTTGCACTGCGACCGCGGTGTGCAGGAAGTCAAAGGCCCTCTCACTGCTGTTGTTCCATGACCGCGTTGCTTGCATTGCACCCGCGGCTCCCTCGTGCTTCACGGCTATTCTCTTCTGTCTGAATTTCGCGCCCGCGGCATCCCCTCCGCGCTTGCGGTATTACGACAGAGGACGTCAATTCGGTAATCTCGATCCTTTACCACTTTCAATATGTCGAACTTTAATGGGTTGAGGAGGCTGAGTCCGCAAGCCAAGAAGAAGTGGGCTGAGCTTAAGGGTCGACAATTTGTTAGCACCAAGTTTCTAGATTTGCCGACCCTTGAGATGCTGGGGTTGAAGCGGTACACCAAAAAGTTGCTTAAGTGTGGAGGTCTTCGGTGTGTTCTTGATTTGCATGCTGAGACTTTTGAGGATTTGACGCTTGAGTTCTTGTCCACATACCGTTTTCTTGAGGACGGTTCTATTAAGTTCCATGCGTGTGATCATATTTGTACCTTGGAAGAACATGAGATCAAGGAGTGTTTTGGGATCACGAGGTTGCCTTGTGAGGATTGTTTAGAAACGTTTGTTGAGCAGGGCATTTATGACTTCTGGACTCAGTTGATTGGGCATTCTTGGCATAAGGGTGGTGAGCTGAATAGTAGGATGCTTAATCCAGTTGTGCGTTTGGTGCATAAGGTTATTGTCATGATGTTTCTGGGGCAAGGGGAGGTAAACAAGCTCCCTGCAAATGATATGAAGATTTTGTGGACTATGTTTCCGACTACGTCCACTATTGTTGATTGGCTAGAGTTGTTCAAGAAAAACTTACGTGAGGTTGTGAAAGGGAAAAGCTAGAGGAAGATTGGCTTTGGTAGGATGATTACCTTGTTGGCTCTGAAATTTGTGACGATAGAGAGGATTAGGGAGGTTCATGAGACGCCTCTTAGTGATGGTTCTCGGCTTGATGTGGGAGCTTTATGCCGGATCAACTGCCTCAACAGTTCTGAGGAAGAGGGGTGGATGTGGTGCATTGGTTATCCGCCTCAACCTTTCATGCGGCTTCCTAGGCCATCACTCTCCTTTGGGTATCACCCTTTTGATTTCCGTCTACGTTCCGACGCAGAGCTTGAGGAGAACCCATTTTTTGCTGCTGCTGATGATGAGGTGATGGAGGAGGTTGTGGACGTTGAGCCTCAAGGTAATTGGGACGAGCAAGTCCGCGCGTGGGGCTATGATATGACTGGTTGGGGAGCCGCTTCTACTTGGGCTCAAGGTGGTGTAGGTACTTCTTTTGCTGTTGAGGAGCCCTCTTATGGGCAATACTATGATGATGATATTTATGAGCAACTGCACAACCTGTCTATCCGCCAGTCCAACTTGTCTACTGTTGTTGGTATGGTGGTTGAGGATCAATCTGGGCTGAGGTATGAGATGATGGGTATGAGGCGAGAGCAGGAGGTGCAGAGCAAGCTGTACCATGATATGTCTACTCAGGTTGATGATATTCGGGCCTCTCAGCATAGGACCGAGGAGTTCTTCAGGGGTGTGTTTCCCTCTTATCCTGCAGCACCATAGGGCGGGTGGCCCTTCTTCCCTCCACCTTCTCAGTGAGTCTTTTGTTTCTTCCCTTTACTTTAATTCTTGTTCTTAACTTCATTGAAGACAATGAAGGGTCTAAGAATGGGGGAGAGTATTCACTGATGTATTATGTACAGCTGTTTTTCCATTCTGAAAAAAATCGAAAAATCCAAAAAAATCGAAAAAATGAAAAAGAAAAAAAAAGAGCCAAAAATTGAAAAAATGCATAGAAAGTCCCGAGATGAGTCGAAAACCCAAAAGGATGGCTCAAGTAAAAAGCAGGTAACCCAGACCAGCATTAGGATGGGGTAATAAGAGGTTAAAGAGAGATTGGAGTTTTGGTGAGAACACCCTGATTGAAAAATTAAATGAGTGATTAGGTGAAAACCCGAAAGGGCGCCTAAGTAGAATTGAGAGGAAAAATTTGAGTGTTTAGGATTTCATTCTACTTTGGGGCTTGGAGATACATTTTAGATGTTAGGTAGATCCTTAGGATTGCTCTTTCATGATTTTGGAGCTTGAGTGATTTGATGTATTCAAGTGAGTTGTGTTGAGCTTGCATGTTTTTGCTCATTATTTCTCTACTTGGGTTCGGGTTGTGAGCTGAGAGTTTTTGGTTGTCATGTTTCCCCTTACTTCCTGAGATCTTTAGATGTGTTGATTTGTATATATACTTTGAGCTTACTCGAGGACGAGCAAGATCTAAGTATGGGGAAATTTGATTCGCCATCTTTTAGATGCCTTATCTCGGTATTGTTAGGATGTATTTGAGTGTTCTAGGCTAGTTTTGAGGCTTTAGTGTTGCATCAATGCCGAAGACACAAAAGTTGTTAAAGTGAAGGTTTTACGAGCATTTTCGTCACTGCATAGATTCCGCGGGTGTGGATCCCAAGCCGCAGGCGCAGAACAACGTCAAGAGCTCGGAGAAGTGAAGACCCAAAGTCCGTCGGCGCGGTGCATTAACCGCGGACGCGGTAGAAGCTGCCAATGGACCATTGACCAAGTGAAGACCGCGGGCTCGGCGGTGTCGGCGTGGTCGCGGTGGAACCGACTTCAACGGGACGCGCGGATCTATCTTTGGGCCGTTTTTAGTGTTTTTGTTTTATTTATGGATATTGCTTCCGTCCAAAGACATATTTAAGTGATTGGAACTCTTTAGGTTTGCTATCTTTGATCTTTGTTTTGAAGACTTGAGTTTTATGAGAATTATGGAGAACTAAACCTCTCTAGGGTTTGTTCATCAATGAAGCTTCAATTGACAAGTTTGTGAGATTCTAAATCATTTTCCTATTTCTTTGGTTATTACTGATTCTCTTGTGCTTCATCCCATGATTATTGATTGTTTCTCTAGTTGTAATTAACCTATTGAATTGATTGATTTTCTATTGTTGAAATGGGTTTGGACCGTGGACAAACCTATTATGTGAAAACAACTTAGAACCTAGATCGTTTCTCTATGCAACTAGGATTTAAGAAGAGAATTGATTGTTTGCTTGTGAAATTGACTCGTAGCTTGATTTCTCTTGCATGCATCCTATTTATCCTTGTTCTTTATGCTAATGTTGGTTTGAGCGTCCTTTATCAATATTAAGTATTTTCTGGACCGTGGATAGGAAATTAGTCAAGATTAGGATTGGAATTAGCCATTGGATTAAAAAGGAATTGTGTGTGAATCAATGATCAAACGACTCTTTTGAAGTGGATTTGTTGAATGAACCTGTCTTTAGTAATCTGATTGAACTTGTGAAACTGTCTACTTATCTTCTTGCTTTGGTGAATGAATTCTATCATAAACCCCCCTTGTTCTTGCTTGATACAAATATTGAATTAGATACTCTAAGCTCTCTTAGGTTCGACCCCTTACTTGCTCAATATACTTAGTTTGTGTGTTTGGGTTATCTTTGATTTTGGGAACAATGGTTTTGCCTGAGTTAAGAAGTACTACTTCTATTCTTTTTTTTTTTTTTTGAACAAGGTCGAGCACTAAAGATTCAGTCCACACCAATTAGCTCCTAAGAAGGTCGAGAAGATCTTGAGCAAAAACAAAGGGCTCGGCAATGGGAAAGAAAAGGCAAGAATTGGCTCGTTTTTTTTTGTGTAGGAGATTGGAATTGGCCAAGGAAAAAGGGGAAAAACGATGCTAGCTTTAACAATAGGCAAGAAAGGGGTTTCGAGCAACCAAAAACCTGATTTGTAGGGTAGTTGTAGGTGGGTAATTTACCGCCATAAATAAGAATAATATTTCCGCCAGCCAGGTAAGCATATCTAATAAATATCTTTATTGGCCTATTAAATCCTGGTAGTTATCCAATAGTTGGAAGATTCTATCTTATTTAAGAAGATAGAATTATTGATTGGGCTCCAAGGAAGAAACCCTAGCCCTCTCTCTCCACTATAAATACATGGCCTGGCCATGTAGAAAAAGGAGGAGGATATACAAGAACTACCCTAGAAGAGCTACCCTAGAGGGGCTGATAATCGCTCGCCCTGACTCTAGAGGGGCTGATCATCGCTTGTGATCGCCCTACCCTGCGCCTTTCTCTCTACAGTTTACCCTTGCGAATACTCTACTGACTTAGGCATCGGAGGTGCATTAGGGGGTCCCCGCCCCCTTTGTCCATTGTTTTGCAGGTCATTGAAGGTGAAGGAGGCTTGGAGAAGAAGGACATTGAAGTTGGAATTGAGACCTGTACACCGACATATTTCGTGTACCAACATTTGGCGCCGTCTGTGAGGAACGAACAGGTTTTCGACCTTCGTAAACCCTACAAGAGCCAATCCAAGGAGGCTATGGATCGCTTGTCCACGAGCCCGGATCGAGACAACCCTGGGGCAATCGCGCCAGGCGAATAGCGCGATTCGCTTTCCGCAGCCTCAGAGCCGCGACCGCGGGTTGACAACCCGCGACCGCGGATCGCCGCCCGCGACCGCGAGATACCCACCCGCGCCCGCGGGTCGGAGGGCGATCGGTGAACTCCGAGTTCGCTCTTGGCAGGCGCGGACACGCGACCGCGGGTTCACCAACCGCGACCGCGGCTCGCCGCCCGCGACCGCGGCTCACCCTCCCGCGACTGCGGATCGACGCCCGAGCGGTTGGACTCCGAAAATCGCTCGGAGGAGCGAATCCCGACACGTGCAAGCCCCGATATTCGCTCAGGAGATCGGACCACGTCGCGATCCGTGCGAGGTGCCTTGCCCGGATCCGACTCTACCCGTGACTCAGTCCGCCTTGCAAGCGCGTCTGTTCATCGCACAGACCTATGGGGACTCGCGTCAGGCAACGGGATTGAGAGTCGTCGCCAAGTGTTGGATCGTTAGTACTGAGGGACGGCCTTACCTTAGGTAAAGGCTTCCTGTAGTTAGGCGCGTCCTTGAGTAATGCAGCGGAAATAGTACTAAACAGGTAAGTAATGAACGCAATGAATTATAGAGGAACCACTCAAGACCAAGTAGTCCTTGAGTGAAACCTCTACCTCCTTGGAGGATTTTTGAATAGTTCTTTCCTTTATATTAACCGTTCGTACAGTTGTACTGGCGAGTTCTTACAGTTCTCTGACACTTAGCTTTTCCCTAAGTTCACTTGTAAGGAACTCCTTTAAGCCTACAACTTAAGGTGGTTCAATCTGCTAAAGGACTCTATTCCTACGTCCTGTAGTACTTCGCAGAACTCTCTCTTTCTCTTTTGGTTACAAACTTGTTTTGTGATTTGTTTACAAGTCTCACTCGATCTAACTCAGTTCTAAGCACTGTTATTGAGTTCTTGAGTTAGTTCTTCGTGTTCTTGAGTGAGTCGCTTTCCCGTGATTCTCTCTGAATATTCGTGAAAGCGTTTTAGTCACAATAAATGCCTTGGGGCTATTTATAGGACTTGGGGAAGGGCGTCTTTTCTTTGGGACGATCATGCCCTTCTTGGACGTGGCTACAGGATCTTCCTCCACGTAATAGGGCGGTGATGAGGAAGCTTCCTGTATCCAGCTGTGTGTGAAGAACTTCGCTACAGGATCGGCCGCCACGTGTTGATGGACTCTGTAACAGGATCGTCCGCCACGTAGTGTTGGACTCCGCTACAGGATCGGTCTCCACGTGTCCTTGGATGGTCAAACATTGTCGAGTGATGTCATCATGTCGGCTAGTGAGTAAGGACTCCTTTCTTGCGTTCCTACTTGCTTGGGACACCGTCCTTGCTCAAGTAGTCTCTGGTTGATCCTTACTTCCTGTTAGCTAGCGTCCCTAAGCTTGTGGGACGCCCATACACACTAGTTGTCTTTTGGTCACTGGCGCTCCTGAACACTTGGACAACTTTATTAGAATCAAAGTGAGTTTGTCATATCAAAACTAAGGGACGGTTGTGTGGAACACTAACAAGTACGCAAGCGTTCTTGATAGCGTCCCAACAATTTCCCCCTTTTTGATGATGACAAACTCTTCAGCAAAATAGTTTTGGCGTTTGAACTTAGCATGCATGAAAACTTAGAAGCGTCCTCTAACACTTAGAGAAATTTCAATAAGCACAAGTTTTCATTCTTTGATTCTCTAACATTTGGATTTCAGGGAGAGAAAAGCGTCCTAGAAAAGTTTCTAAGCGTTCTCTTTTATTCTAGCATGAGCGTTCCTTAGACTTTTCACTTAATAGTTCCCCCTTAACACTTGCTTATTCTAGATAACTATTTCATAGCGCATCTCTGCAAAACTACACTTCCCCCTTTTGGCATCATCGAAAAGGATAACAAGTGATAAGGACGTTAGCACAAACACATAACTAAAAGCAGTGGAACGCTTAAACACACATAATGCAAGCAAACAGTGTAATAGCCATTCAAACAAAAGTAGAATTATTACACAAATGTGATCACAAAAGGATCAAGTGTTTTTAAAGAAAAGAAGCAAAGGCAAAATATTGAGGGATTAAGAGGTGGGGAGCGACGATCACTAGGAACGGCTCTGGTCTTGAAAGAACTTTAGAAGTTGAGCTTGAAGTTCAGCCGACTTAGTGAGGGCCGCGGACAAATCTTTGATAGCTGAGAAGACGTGGCATTGATTGTCCATTATAGCACCCAAGAGTTCTGCAGGAGGATGCTCAGAGACATTTGCAGGAGCAGAACGTGGCCTTGGTCCTGAACTGGTTGAAGGAGCGTCCATTGGAGGATCTTGAGTAGGAGAAGGAGCCATAAGCATCTGATCAAGAACGTGAAGGTCTATTGCTGGCTCTTCTTCCTGAGAGAACTCCTGACCCATGGAAGCAAGGCGTTCTGCTTCAGCATCAGCAGCCATGCGTTCTTCCGCTTCTTTTAGTCTGGCTTCCTCAGCCTCAGCCTCTAACTGTTTTATCACGGACGGCAGCTCTTCATTATGCCTTATCTCGACAAGTCCGTTCTTGGCATTCCATTTCAGACGGAGTTCTTCTTGAGGAGCGCTGTCATCATAGGCGTTCTGAGATTGCAGAATCAGCTTTACCAGTCCCGGGTACGGCAGAGCATGTCGCTTCCTCCCACACTTAGCCATATGTTGCATTGCTATTCTTGCTAAGTTGATGGGGCGGCGTTCAAGAAAAGCGTCAATTAAGATAATGTCGTGTGTTTGCACGATTGAACGCTTCTCCTGCCTTGGAAGGACGGCGCGACAGATGAA
Organism: Polygonum aviculare; assembly: GCA_934048045.1. Classification (NCBI taxonomy): domain Eukaryota; kingdom Viridiplantae; phylum Streptophyta; class Magnoliopsida; order Caryophyllales; family Polygonaceae; genus Polygonum; species Polygonum aviculare. The sequence continues at coordinate 18,182,722 of OW204025.1, read as the reverse complement.
GTAGTGAGCTATGGCGCCAACCTTGCTCAGAACGTGAGCAACTCTGTCCAGTCCGATAGGCCTTTTGCCCTAAAAAACATGTTCGACCAGAGGCAGTTCTTCATCAGTTGTCTCGAAACCGCCTTCAGGAAGAGAGCTTAAAGCATCGGACGGGGGCTTCTGAGCAGCGAGTACCATGAAAGCTCGAACCTGGCGTTCGCTCACTGTAGCTTTCTCACCATCTATTTTGAAATGGAGAGAGCCATCTTTAGCTTTGTACCTCAGATCCCTGTAGAACGCTTTCACCTGCTCCTTGTCAACAACTGCAGATGCTGGCCCAACGTTCAGCCATCCCTGAAGTCGCAGAAGCTCAAGGAACTCCTAGACTTTGTCATCTTGATGAAAGGAGGTGAGCCACTCTTCAGAATAAACTAGAGGGATAAGAACTTTCACGGGCGCGCCATCATGCTTTCTTTTGCGCTTGCCCTTGGGGGACTCGGAGTCTTCGCCATCCGAAGAACTGTCCTCATCAGCAGAGTCCTCAGACTCATTCTCACTGGCGTCCTGGCCAGCAGCGTTCTCTGTGCCTTGTTCTTTCTCAGCATTACCACCAGATGTGGTTTGATTGGCAGCAGATGAACCTTGACCGTGGGACGTGCCCTCAGCGTCCTGAGCTTCTGATTGTATTTCTGTTTGTGGCTCAGCGTCCGCTGGGATGTGGGATTCTTTTTGGATTGTGGGGGAGGGGTTCGCTTGTGGAGCTGGGGAAGGGTTGAGGATTGGGAGGGATTGGTTGTAGGGTGGGACTTCTTGAGCATCACGCTCGAGCTCTTCAGAAAGGGTTGGCTCAGCTACTTGTGTTTCAGCGGGAGCATTCTCAACTCCTTCAGCCTCGTCGTCGGAGTCCCCAACAACATCTATGAACGGGGAGGCTTGGGCCGCAGGCGTTCCTCTTTGGCTCTCAGATGAGCTAGAGGAGGAGGAGGAGATGTGCTCGGGCTCTGGAGCGTTCTGGGCCAAGAGCACCTTTGGTGATTCGACAGCTTTGCGGCGTTTGAAGGTGTGCTCAAGGGCCGGACGCTTCTCAACATCCTCTGGGCCGCTCTCAGAAGATGGACGGCGAGATCTGGGGGTCTCTGGGTCCTTGGGAGGGGAGATATGAGCCGGAGCAGAGGGGAAGTGGGCAAGATTTAGAGGGGAGTAGGGTTTGGGTGGAAAGGGTATGAGAGCATTTTTCTTGGAAGGTTGGGGGGACGGAGGAGGGGTGGGAAGTTGAACGATTGAAATTTGTTGAGGGGGAGGAGTGGATTCTTTTGAGAGATTGGATGGCCGTTTTGAGGTGCTTGGCCGTTTTGTGGAGGGTTTGGAGGATGGGACGCTCGAGGTCTTGGCCTTTTTGAGGGGCCTTGGGTCGTGGACTTTCTTGGAGCGTCCCTCCTTTAAGTGAGGTGGAAACTTGTCCACAATTTGTGTTGGATTTGAGGAGGTGGGTTTGGAAGTTTTTGAGAGGGGAGATAAAGGGGTTGGACGCTTGGATGGCAGGATTGATTTGGAGGTGATGGAGGGGACTTGAGGTGGTGGAGGAGAGGGACTTGGTACTCGGTTCTCACCTCCGAACAGTGAAAAGAATAGCATGTCGTCCATCCTCCCTGGTAGATCTTTGAAGTTGGTCTTGTGAAGGCCGGGAATGACGAATCGTTCGATGAACTTTTCGTAGTTCCTGGTCTTTATTGCGTCCCTCTTCACATCAGGAAGACTCATCCGTTCCCTTATCAAGTTGTACAGGGTCTTGGGATTCCTATTGATGAAGTCCACTAACGACTCGTTAAAGACGATAGGCTTTGGTTTCTCGATGAAGTGGGACTTCACCAGCTTTCGGCGCTTCCCGCCGGTAGAAGATTCGGCTACGTTCTTTAGTTGTTGAGACATTGTCAGATGAGATTTTAGTGAAAGAAAGCTGCCGGAGTTCTAGAGAGATGTCAGAGCGAAATTGAGAGCGAGAAAGTGGTTGAGCGTAATAAATTCTGAGAGCGACTGTTCTGGCCTTATATAGAGGAAGCGGTGGCACAAACTGTAATTACCACTGTTTTACTAAGCGACACGTGGCAAAGCTTCCCCCTTAAGATATGAGCAAAAGCAACGGTCACTGTTCACACTTTCAAAAGTTCAAATTTCTGACTCTTCAACTGCTCCTGAAATACTGAACTGACGTTCTGCTCAATCAACACTAAACGTTCTCCCAGACTTAGCAAAAATTTATCTCTTCAAGCAAATCAACAACCAACTTACCGTTCTTGTGATCACCTTTCGAACCAGTTGAGAACAACGCAAGTACGTCCCGTAAAAGAAAATATGAAGCTCATAGGACGCTTTTGCGGAGTTCTCGGTTAGGGTAAGCTTAGAGTTCCCATCATTTCGGCTTATAATGAGGGTTGGGTGATCAGGGATACTCTTTTCAAGACAAAATAGAGAAAATTTGAATGGCGGTCCAAAGTAGCAAACACATGAAGTTTTAGACTAGCATTCTTGCAAATATGAATTCAATGCATAACAGTTCTTAAACACTTAGAATCTACAAGACATAGCCAATCATTGAGGGAATAGTAGAACGGGACTTGCTACTTAAAAGTTATCATCCCCAAAAGCAACCTTAGATGCTCAAAGGGACGTCTATCAAGCGCCTTAGTGAAAATATCAGCTATTTGGTCTTCAGTCCTTACATGCTCCATACTAATGAGTCCTAGTTCAACATTATCACGCAAGAAATGATGCCTTATATGAATATGCTTTGTACGTGAATGAAAAACAGGATTCTTTGAAATTTCAATAGCACTTGTGTTATCACAACGAATGGGAATGGTTTCAAGATTGATACCGTAGTCCTCTAGTTGATATTTGATCCAGATAACTTGTGAACAGCACGAAGCAGCAGCAACATACTCGGCTTCCGCAGTTGAAAGCGCCACGGAGTTCTGTTTCTTAGATCCCCAAGAGACTAAGCATGAACCAAGGAACTGCGCCATTCCTGAAGTGCTTTTCCGATCAATCACATGACCAGCAAAATCTGCGTCCGAATAGCCAACTAGCTTGAAGGACGTCTTCCTGGGGTACCAAAGGCAAAGATCATCGCGTCCTTTAAGGTAGCGAAAGATCCTCTTGACTTCTTGCATGTGGGACTCCTTTGGGTTCGCCTGGAAACGTGCACACAAGCAAATGGCAAACATAATGTCGGGACAGCTTGCGGTCAAGTAGAGCAAAGAACCAATCATCCCTCTGTAAAGCTTTTGATCAACGTCCTTTCCCTGTTCGTCTGCGTAAAGACGCGAGTTTGGAGAACAAGGAGTTGCAACAGGTTTGGACGTGTTCATCCCGTACTTCTCAAGCATTTCACGGACATATTTTTGTTGGTGAATGCGCGTCCCGTCTTTGAGTTGATTAATTTGAAGTCCCAAGAAGAAATTGAGTTCTCCAATGAGGGACATCTCAAACTCGCTACTCATTAAGGACTTGAACTCATCTACAAGCTTCATGTTAGTACTACCAAAGACTATATCATCAACATAGACTTGGGCAATTAAAATGTCCTTGTGAACTTTCTTTATAAACAAAGTTTTATCAATTGAACCTCTAGTGTACCCATGAGACAAAAGAAAGGACGCAAACCTGTCGTACCATGCATGAGGGGCTTGCTTGAGTCCATAGAGCGCTTTGTCCAAGTAGTACACATGATCTGGGTGAGAGGCGTCCTCGAAGCCAGGCGGCTGAGCAACATACACTTCCTCCTTTAGCTTTCCATTGAGAAAGGCAGTCTTGACGTCCATCTGAAATAGCTTGAATCCTTTGTGAGCGGCGAAGGCAATAAGAAGACGAACGGCTTCAATTCTAGCAACAGGAACAAAGGTCTCATCATAGTCTATGCCTTCCTCTTGCTTCAATCCTTGAGCCACCAGTCTTGCCTTGTTCCTTGACACACATCCACTCTCATCAAGCTTATTTCTGAACACCCATCGCGTCCCTATGATATTTTTGCCTTTGGGACGTGGGACGAGAGTCCAAACTTTGTTTCTTTCAAACTGATTGAGTTCTTCTTGCATTGCTTGAATCCAGTCAGCGTCCTGGAGTGCTTCTTTGATATTCTTTGGTTCCACCATAGAGACAAACGCATTGAATGCACAAAAAGCTAAATTTGCACTCTGGGACTTGCTAGCAGCTGACCTGGTCTGAACTCCTTGAGACGGATCAGATACAATTTGAGAAGTTGGGTGGTTCCTAGAGAAGCAGGACTCCCTTTGAAACAGTTGAGCAAATCTTGGATCAATGTCTCCATCAGAATCATCACTATCACTTTGAGCATCGTCCTCAGCGTGTTCCCCCTCAGAGAGAGCGTCCACACTTTGGCGTTGCTCGCCTTGTTGACTTGATTCTGCTATATCTTGTTGAACTGGAGATTCACTGCGAGAGGGACTCCCTGAACAACACTAGGAGCGTCCACAGAGACTTCTTCAGGAATTGGAGACGCGTCCTTAGAGACATAGTATTTTCCTGAGGTCCAATCTTCAGCTTCATCTTCAGAGTCGTCCTGCTGTTGTGATGAGGAGCGTTCTTTCTTGCTTGATTTTTCTTTATGAGAAGAACTTTCCTTGAACACAACATGAATACTCTCTTCAAGTTTTAGAGTCCTTTTGTTGAAAACTCTATATTCTTTGCTGGTGAGAGAGTATCCAAGGAATATGGCTTCATCACTCCTTGCATCAAACTTTCCAAGCTTTTCTTTATCATTGTTGTGAACGAAACACTTGCAACCAAAGACTCTGAGATAGTCAATGCGAGGCTTCCTTCCATTCAACAAGTCATAGGACGTCTTCTTCAGCAGAGGACGGATCATGGCACGATTGATGATGTAGCATGCTGTGGCAATGGCTTCCGCCAAGAAGTACTTGAGGACGCTATTAGCCAAAAGCATAGTTCTTGCCATATCCTCTAGCGTCCTATTCTTTCTTTCCACAACTCCATTTTGTTGAGGAGTCCTTGGAGCTGAAAAGTTGTGTGAGACGCCATGTTGATCACAATAGGCAAGGAACTCTGAGTTTTGGAACTCCGTTCCATGGTCTGATCTTATGGCTTTGAGAGGCGTCTCAAGGGCAACTTCCACTTGTTTGATGAAGACTTTGAACGCATTGAAACAATCTGCTTTGGACGCTAAGAAAAGAACCCAAGTGAATCGAGAAAAATCATCTACAAGAACGTAAATGTACCTCTTTCCACCGTGGCTCAACGTCTTCATTGGTCCACAAAGATCCATATGGAGGAGTTCCAGAGGCTTCTTTGTGCTGACTTCGTTCTTTGACTTGAAAGACGTTCTTGTTTGCTTCCCTTTGATACAGGCTTCACACTATTCAACAGTCTCAGGATCAATTCGGGGAAGTCCCTTCACAAGATTTCTTTGGTGAAGCTTGAAGATCGTGCTTGGTCCAGCATGACCAAGTCGGCGATGCCAGAGATCAGCGTCCTTCTTTGAAGCAGATAGACATAATTCTGATTTAGGCTTGAACTCTTGATTGAAGATATAGATGTTGTTCTTACGAACGCCTTTGAGAACAACTTTGTTGGACTTCTTGTTGATAACAAGGCACTCCTTTGAGTCAAATGTGACTAGATTTTCACCTTGATCACACATATGAGAGACGCTAAGAAGATTGAAGCCAAGTCCTTCAACAAGACTCACATTGGTTGCTTTGATGGACGGGTTAAGAATGGCAGTTCCCGTTCCCTTGATCTTTCCTTTGCCCTTGTTGCCAAACGAGACAGTTCCTCCCGTGGCACTACTTTGGATAGAAGTGAGATGGATCTGGCTTCCTGTCATGTGATTTGAGGCGCCACTATCAATGATCCATGGGCGTCCCCTCACTTCCACCTGCCAAAATAAGGTTAGTTCTTGGCGACCCATGCAAGGTGTTCCTTACCTGGCTCATTACAATAATAGAACTTTGGTTCTGGCATATAGTCATTTATGTTAACATCATTAGAATTGGCATGCTTGCGGAAAGACCTTCTAGAACGTCTAGGACGCCTAGAATTAGCTTTTGGACCGGACTTAGCATTTTCATTGTTAGTCCTAGCAGCTTTGTCACTCTCAATGTCTTCCTTAAGTTTCAGACAGTCATATTTGAAGTGGTCACCTTGTCCACAGTACCAGCACGTCCTATAGTAAGTACCAAGATAGTACTTCTTATTGGGACGTTGAATTTTGTTTTGCTTCATCTTTTGGGGATCGCACACCTTTGATCCGTCCCCTTTAGCAATTTTCTTGTAAATTTTATGACTGGTGGAATTGGTGTAGTAGTCCTCTTGACCTATTTCTCCACTTTCTAGAACTCTAATTCTTTCAAGAAGATTTTTAGTTTTCTCTTTTTCAAGTTCCAGTTCAGAAGTTTTGCTTGCCTCAAAATCACTGGGAAGAGAGTTCTTAGAGTCATCTTCATAACCTAGACCTCTCTTAGCTGGGACAAAAACTATAGGTCTGACTTCTTCAACTATGGGACTCTTACCCAACACTTTCACTTCTTCCCTAAGCTTGGCGTTCTCAAGTTTGAGACACATAATTTCAGTTTTCAGGGACTTAGATTCTTCATGAGAGGACTCTAGTTGAACGGTCATGGAACTACAGTTTTCACATTCAACTACAGTATTCTCATTTTCAAGCTCAAGTTCATCCATTCTATGTTGCATGACAACACTTTCTTCCATGATTTTTCCAATAAGTTTAATTAACTTAGATTTGGAACAATTTTCTAAAGAACTCATCATAGATTCACGAGTTACCTCATTTTCAGATTTCGGAACATTCTCCTCAACAACTGTGACGTCCTCCATAGCCATGTACGCCACTTGCTCATCAGGCTCCTCATCATCATCATCCGAAGAGGAACTCCCATTATCCCATGCAGAGGCGAACGCCCCAATGAGGGCTTTTGTCTTAATATCTCTTGCAGACATTCCTGTTGTACACCTTTTAGCAAAGTGTCCCTTCTTGTTACACTTGTAACATGTGAGTTCCTTCATTTCTGCATCAGTGTACTTACGACTCTCTTTCTTTGGCATCTTGTGCCTGTTGAAATATTTGTTATTTTTGCCAAAGGAACGGAGAGCTTTGTCGATGAAAGCAACTTCTTCTTCTTCATCAAGCTGTTCTTTAGACTTGCTTTCCTTTTCTCTCAACGCTTGAACGTGCATCCTTTCGCAATTTTCATTCTTGTTAGCTTCCACCATTAAGGAGATTTCTCTTTGACGATGAAGATACTCAGCGTACTCTGGTGTTGTGGATGCCAAAGCGAGATCAGTTTGAGGATTCTGTCCAAGTTTAGCCATGTCAGAGATCCTTCTTTCTTCATACTGCCTGAGCTTCCCATAGATTTCTTCCATATCTAGAGTTTTGTTGGCTGTGTTCTCTTTGAACGTTGTCCTGTCAAAGTTCCAAACTCCGGTCAAACCATCAATGACCACTTGAACTCTATTCCTCATGGAGATTTCTGTTTCTGGGATGCCCAAGTTCCTCATCTTGGTGACAAGGGCCTCAAAACGGTACGAGTAGTCATTCACCGTTTCATTTGGCAACATACTGAAAGCATAGAACTCCTTCTTGATCTTTAGTTGGACGTCCTCCTTCATTTCAGTTGTTCCTACATGAAACTTCTCAAGAGCTTCCCACTGTTGTTTAGCTGTTGGCAAGTTGCTAACTCGAGTGGCGTCCCTTTCACATAAAGACGCTTGAAGGAAACAAATAGCTTTTGCGTTGGTCTCCAGGCCGCGACCGCGGGTCTCCAGGCCGCGACCGCGGGTCGCTAGGCCACGACCGCGCGTTGCCAGGCCGCGACCGCTTGTCGCCAGGACGCGACCGCCGCGGGTCGCAGGCCGCGACCGCGGGTCGCCGGGCCGCGACCGCTATTCCGGTCCAGAGCGTAGATCCCCCTCCCTGGGGCAAAATCGCGGATGCGTCACTCGTTCCGCGAGCGCGGAATCGTGGCAGGGGCAATTCGCTTTGAAAAGGGTAACCGTCCGGTCCGCCTTAAAGAGGATAAATAACCGATTCGCCTTGAAGAGGATAAAACGTCGCCATAGCCCGAGCAGGCACGAGCGCAGGTACCCGGACCTTTACGCGCAGGGGTCCCGGGACTAGGATTCATGTAGGACAGGGCACTCTTTTTCCCATGTGGTTTTGATGAGGCCCCTAGATTGTTCTTTTTTCATTAGCTTAATTATTAGGATCATGTCATTCATGTTTATTTTTGCTATTAGTTTTTGCATTAGAAGAGTCTTGCATAAAAAAATATAAGCGCAACGTTAGTGCATCACACTAACGGACTCCTCGTATGCTAGCTACGTAGGAGGATTCCCGCGATATTCGCCCGCGGATGTTCCCGTGATATTCGCTCACGGACTATGGTTGGCCCCCATAGAGTTTCCCGCGATATTCGCTCGCGGACCGTGGTTTCCCACGGAGATTCCTGCGATATTCGCTCGCAGGGGTACCCGTGACTACATGTTACGGAGGTTCCCGTTTTTACGCTCACGGAGTTTTGTTCCCGCGATATTCGCTCGCGGTGGTACCCGTGACTACTTGTCACGGAGGTTCCCGTGTTTACGCTCACGGAGTTTTGTTCCCGCGATATTCGCTCGCGGTGGTACCCGTGACTACTTGTCACGGAGGTTCCCGTGTTTACGCTCACGGAGTTTTGTTCCCGCGATATTCGCTCGCGGTGGTACTCGCGACTACTTGTCACGGAGGTTCCCGTGTTTACGCTCACGGAGTTTTTTTCCCGCGATATTCGCTCGCGGTGGTACCCGTGACTACTTGTCACGGAGGTTCCCGTGTTTACGCTCACGGAGTTTTGTTCCCGCGATATTCACTCGCGGTGGTACCCGTGATCGGTTGTCACGGAGGTTCCCGTGTTTACGCTCACGGAGTTTGTTCCCGCGTCGCTCGCGCGGTGGTTCCCGTGTTTACGCTCACGGACCGCGATATTCGCTCGCGGAGCCCCCATGATATTCGCTCATGGGGGGGGGGGACCGTGATATTCACTCACGGGGGTTCTCATGATACTCGCTCATGAACGTGCAAACGTGCCCGTCTCCTAATTCATATAAGTCACGCCAAGTTAATCCTAGAGTACCTACGTCTTAGTTACGTAACTAAGACGTAGGTGGGGCATTTGTAGGTGGGTAATTTACCACCATAAATAAGGATAATATTTCCGCCAGCCAGGTAAGCATATCTAATAAATATCTTTATTGGCCTATTAAATCCTAGTAGTTATCCAATAGTTGGAAGATTCTATCTTATTTAAGAAGATAGAATTATTGATTGGGCTCCAAGGAAGAAACCCTAGCCCTCTCTCTCCACTATAAATACATGGCCTGGCCATGTAGAAAAAGGAAGAGGATATACAAGAACTACCCTAGAAGAGCTACCCTAGAGGGGCTGATAATCGCTCGCCCTGACTCTAGAGGGGCTGATCATCGCTTGTGATCGCCCTACCCTGCGCCTTTCTCTCTACAGTTTACCCTTGCGAATACTCTACTGACTTAGGCATCGGAGGTGGATTAGGGGGTCCCCGCCCCCTTTGTCCATTGTTTTGCAGGTCATTGAAGGTGAAGGAGGCTTGGAGAAGAAGGACATTGAAGAAGGAATTGAGACCTATACACCGACATATTTCGTGTACCAACAGTAGTAATTTGTACCCCCACAACTTGAGAGACTCAAGTCGACAGTATCGGATACCAAATGATGCACTCCGAATCCAGGATCGACGGAAACTGGTTCGATTGAGTCTCGTGGAGGCGTTCTTGGATTGAAAATGTAAAAGATTCAAAACTGATTTGTATTAGGGTGGCGGAAACAAGTGTTTACAAAGGAGGGGAAAGAAAGGTCTAGATGAACGAAGGACCCGGATATAAAGATCAAGCTAACGATTCAAATAAGAATCGGTTATGCTAGAAGCCAACGAAGGGGACTCCCCCGCCCCGTTCTCCCTTGAGGAGAAGAGACCGGATGAGTAAGGCTTAAAGCTCTTTTACTCAAAATCCAATCTAAGCAAAAATGAAGGCCTAGGCGTGTTTATATAGGGGCAAGAGGGGGTGAGGGCGGCTGCAGCTTGGAGTGGGCGCCCAACATCCTTAATGGTGGGAGGAGGTGATGAAGATTGGCGGCCAAGGCAAGCATAAATCAGCTGGCCCTTAGTGGTGATCCTTGGCGGCCAAGCAACTCGTTAAATGCTTCTTTGACGATCAAACTTGGCGGCTAAGGAGTTGATTTAGTGACTGTTGTGTGGCGGCCAATGATCTAAAAAACGCAAGTCGTCTTCTAGGCAGAGAGGGACCGCCTAGCGCCTAGGCAGTCTAAACGGCTGCCTAGGCGGCCTAGACGGACACCTAGACACTGGTTGATGTGACCGCGCCTGGGTCACATCAAGGCACCGACACCCGGTCACATCAAGGCACCGACGCCACGGTGCCTCTAGGCCCTCGTCAAGGCACCGATGCCCTGGTGCCTCCCGGTGCCCCTCTAGGGCCTCGCCCCGCAAGCGGCGCCGGTGCGCCCGGTGCCTCCACTAGGCACCCTGCGAGCGGCGACTATGTGCGGCCCGAGGCGCAGACCGTTCTCCATCAAGGCACTGACGCCACGGTGCCTCTGGCCACGCCTCAAAGCACCAACGCCCCGGTACCTCGTGGTGCCAACGATGCCGAGGCGCGGCCCGGTGCCTCTCTGGGGTACTCAACCAAGGGTCATACGCGACCCGTTACAAGATCAGTTTCTTCCAAGGAGGCGAACCACATTCCTGGGCCTATAACAAGGCGATGGACTAAGGTCTTACAAGAGCAACTTCGGGCTCACCTGCTAATGCCCTACGTTTCACAAGCCCGGCTCGGAGATGCATTTTTGAGCCTCCAAATACTCGGCCCAGGAAAGAGCCCTTCTAAGACCGAAATCCATTATGAAGAGGGACGATCCAAGCCCACTTTGAAGGAGGCTTGGCTGCCACACTAACTCCCTTCCTTGGCCGCCAAGTTTGTCTCTACGAAGCATTAAAAGTGTTAGCTTGGCCGCCAAGGAACAATAATAAGGGCGGCTGAATAATCTTGCCTTGGACGCCACTCTTCTCCACCTCCTCACAAGACTTGGCGCCCACTCCAAGATGTTTGCCTTGGCCGCCAATTCTCCCCACCTCCTCTTGAAGCTTGGCGTCCACACAAAGCAAACCGCCCCTCCCCTCTACTCGGCCCTATATAAGCACAAGGAAGCCCTCATATTTTCTTAGATTGAAATTGAGAAAAGAGAGCTTTTTAGCCCTTTCTCTTCGGTCTCTTCTCTTCAAGGGAGAACGGGCTGAGGAAACCCACACCTCGTGGCTACAGGCTCTCGATCTCCTTTGTTGAGTTCTTATTTCCATTTCCTTTCTTTCTTGTACCACAAAAATGCCTATACTCAAGATTGTAATGCCACTTTGCCATCTACCTTTCAATACAAAAGTCCAGTTTGAGTTTCTTACTCATTCCGTACGCGAACACCTCCACAAAAAGCTCAATCGAACCCGAATTCGACCGATCCTGAAGTGAGATCGCATCATCTGGTATCAGAGCCTGTCGACTTGAGTTTCTCAAGTTGTGGGGGTACGAATTACTTCTCTACATTTCTGGTTGTTGGTTGCTCGGAACCTTTCTTGCCTTTGATAAAGCTAGCCTCGTTTTTCTTCCCTCTTCATCCCTTGACCGAATCCAATCTCCTACAAAAAAAAAGAGCCAATTCTTGCTTCTTCAAAGCCAACTTCATTTTCTTCTTAAACTTTTGTCCAGTTTCGATTGCTTTACATTTGAAAAATAAAAAAAAATTCAGCCTCATCCCTTTGTGCTTTCACCCAAACATTCTTCTACCTTCATTCAAGCATCACTTGGTGTGGAAAGAGCCTAAAGTGTTCGACCTTTCTTCTATAAAAAAAAACGAGAGGTAGTACCTCTCTCAGCATCAAAAAAAAACGGAAGTGAGACAGTATCTCACCCTTCAAAAAAAAAAAGAACAAGAAGAGAAGTAGAACTTCTCTTAGCAAAAGCAAAGAAAAAAAAAGAGATAGTATCTCTCCATTGAAAAAAAAAAGAAAGCAAAGCAAAGAAAGAGATATAGTATATCTCATTTGCAAAAAAAAAAAAAAAAAGAAGAGGCCGAGCCATAGGCCCAAAGTGATCCAGCCAAGGTGCTTCCCCCATCTTGTTCCACTAGCATTCCATCTCAATTTTCCCGAACCCCGAGCAACTAAACACCCGACTTGTGGGGCTAGTAAATACTCGCCCACAAGCTCAAGTCACTTGTCCCTGATTTCCTCTTGGTGTCGCTCTCTTGGCGTGTGGAGGATAATTTCTTGACAAGAGATTTTGGTGGCGAAAGAAACGTTCCTAGTAGAGTGTGTGAGGTTGAGCGCCACATTAAAATCGAGTCAAACACGAGTCGGTCCTCCTAATTTTTTTTCTTGCTGTTGAGAGTGAGCGGGAGACATCGGGTGAGGATTGGAAAGCTTGGAGTTAACCACCCGGTTTCTCCAAGCTACCGGAGGGAGTTTGGTGAAGTGAGGGAGAGCACAAAAATCAAACACAATGAGTCAAACACCAGTCGTGTCCTTGGATTTATCTAACCCTTACTAGTTCCATGTTTGCTCGTCTTTTGTGATGTTTAGGATATGATGGGACATTATCTTAAAGAAGAGCCTACTCTCCAGTCCTTCTATGGCACTCAAGACTTTGTTAAGTACTTAGTTTGGGAGTGGAAAATTGAGCGCTTCTTTAATTACTACGAATGTACGGACGAGCATGAAGTGGTTCTTGCCATCCGTTGCTTTAAAGAAAATGCATATGATTGGTGGCACGAATATGAAGCAGAGTGTGCTTACTATGGGTATCCGCCGATCCGCACTTGGGAGGAACTAAAAACTGTCCTTAGAAGTTCCTTCGTCCCTCATGACTATAGATTGCGCCTTAAAGTCAGATGGGATAGGTGTAGGCAACGTGATCGCTCCCCCCTTGCATACTACGAGGAGTTGTTAGAGCTTATGTTCTTTTCAAGCCACCTCTCCAAAGACAGGTGTATTCTAACTAAATTCATTAATGGTTTGAACTCTGACCTCCGTTTATATGTTAAAAGGCATAGGCTTGGGAGTAGAATGTCCATATCATATGTCGTACAAGAAGTTAACGAGGAGTACGAGTATCAACAACGGAAATGTTCACCCAAGTTTGCTCCTTCAAGCTTTGCATCTATCGTACCAAAGCCACATTTGAGGGTCCAAGAGTCAAGACTTGAGTCTAAGAGGGTTCAACCAACGACTCAAGCTTCATATGCCGACTTTTCAAGGCCGATTGAGGGACTAGGCCACATACCCGCAACTCGCCAAGACTTAGAAACGATTTTTGATTTGCCATATGGGAAGAATGTGGGTCCTAAGGCCCAAGGCGAGGTCGAGCGCCCTCTCAGCCAAGGCGCACCCGTGGCCCCACCCCGTCTAGTCGCCACCAAGTGTGGCGTGGCAAGACGAGTAGAGATCACTGAAATTTCAAATGAGGAAGAAAGTGACTCGAGCCTTGAGGAAAAATCAAGTGAAGACATGCTCATGGTGAGGAGTCCGAGTGAGGGGACCACCGAGCCAAACGAGAGGAATGGCCTAGAAGAGGTGAATGACTTCATCGAACGGGAGGACCTCACGAGCCAAAACGAGGAGGACTTCGTTGAGGAGGTACCTCCATTAGGCGGCCTACCATCCTCCGAGAAGTTCTATGTGGAGTCCAACCAAGTCCAAGAGCTTCATGGAGAAGAAAGTGTTGGAAGGCTCGACGAAGTCACCAACGACATAGACCCAAAACCAAAGGCCCCCGTGGATGGTATGAGTGAAATGGACCATATACATTCGACAAAGACCAAGGGTGACAATGCCTCGAAGCCACAAACCATTCAGTTTATGGCAAAGACTAAAGAGCTTCCATCAACCACTCTTCTCAGCTTCTTGAATTCCATGCACACTCCTTGGTTGGATGCTCATCCAAGACTTGCATTGGTCTTGCCCTTAAAAACTTTGGCTCTAGAAGAAGATCAGCCAACCTACATTGGGCCGATCATTTCAAGAAAGTCCAACTCGTGTGCCACTTTTGTTGGAAGTGTTGCAACTGAAGAGCTCATCGCACCAACTCCCATGCATGAAGGGAGTTCATCCTTTAGGGAAGTTTTCTCAACCCCTTCATACTTAAATTATGATTATGAGATAGGTGTGACCCATGCAAAAAGTCAAAACTATTTCTCCTTATTTCGTGTCTATGTCACATCAAGGAGTAGATATTCATGCATCCATTATACCTCTCTTTCTCAATACGTATCATCCAAGATGCATAAAGCTCATCGCGTAGCATTGTTTCACCATTCTAAAAACTTGCTTGACTGGAAGCTATATAGGTCTAAAAACAAAAGCGGTCGAGCATATGCCTGTATAATGTCATATCATCTTAAAATTGGAAATTATGTTGTGTTTATATCAATCATATATTGTGGACCGTGCATGTGGCCTTCTCTTGCTTATCTTATAGGCCAGTCGGATTCGAGGTCGAATCCTTCTCAACTGGGGGAGGATGATGTGACCGCGCCTGGGTCACATCAAGGCACCGACGCCCGGTCACATCAAGGCACCGACGCCACGGTGCCTCTAGGCCCTCGTCAAGGCACTGACGCCCTGGTGCCTCCCGGTGCCCCTCTAGGGCCTCGCCCCGCAAGCGGCACCGGTGCGCCCGGTGCCTCCACTAGGCACCCTGCGAGCGGCGACTATGTGCGGCCCGAGGCGCAGACCGTTCTCCATCAAAGCACCAACGCCCCGGTACCTCGTGGTGCCAACGATGCCGAGGCGCGGCCCGGTGCCTCTCTGGGGTACTCAACCAAGGGTCATACGCGACCCGTTACAAGATCAGTTTCTTCCAAGGAGGCGAACCACATTCCCGGGCCTATAACAAGGCGACGGACTAAGGTCTTACAAGAGCAACTTCGGGCTCACTTGGTAATGCCCTACATTTCACAAGCCCGGCTCGGAGATGCATTTTTGAGCCTCCAAATACTCGGCCCAGGAAAGAGCCCTTCTAAGCCCGAAATCCATTATGAAGAGGGACGATCCAAGCCCACTTTGAAGGAGGCTTGGCTGCCACACTAACTCCCTTCCTTGGCCGCCAAGTTTGTCTCTACGAAGCATTAAAAGCGTTAGCTTGGCCGCCAAGGAACAATAATAAGGGCGGCTGAATAATCTTGCCTTGGACGCCACTCTTCTCCATCTCCTCACAAGACTTGATGCCCACTCCAAGATGTTTGCGTTGGCCGCCAATTCTCCCCACCTCCTCTTGAAGCTTGGCGTCCACACAAAGCAAACCGCCCCTCCCCTCTACTCGGCCCTATATAAGCACAAGGAAGCCCTCATATTTTCTTAGATTGAAATTGAGAAAAGAGAGATTTTTAGCCCTTTCTCTTCGGTCTCTTCTCCTCAAGGGAGAACGGGCCGAGGAAACCCACACCTCGTGGCTACAGGCTCTCGATCTCCTTTGTTGAGTTCTTGTTTCCATTTCCTTTCTTTCTTGTACCACAAAAACGCCTATACTCAAGATTGTAATGCCACTTTGCCATCTACCTTTCAATACAAAAGTCCAGTTTGAGTTTCTTACTCATTCCGTACGCGAACACCTCCACAAAAAGCTCAGTCGAACCCGAATTCGACCGATCCTGAAGTGAGATCGCATCACTGGTGGCGGCTAAGCTTCTTCCCAAATGGACATTGATTGTCCATCTTCATAGTGGGCTTCGGGCCTATCAGGACTCCCACTTGGGCTGAGCACTTGGAGGCAAACAAATACGCCACTAAGTTTGTTTTGTGGGGCGTGGGGCAATGCTAGCTGGGCCCGAAGTTGTTCTTGCAAGAGTTTAGCTCGTCGCCTCGTCAAAGGCACGAGAAGGGGGCTTGATTCCTCTTGGGACGTGACCGACCTTGTGGCGGGTCGTGTCCGACCCACTGGCGGGTGCCCATGGGAGTGCCTCTAAGGGGCGTCATGATGTGAGCCGGTCGTGATCACATCATTAATGACCCTATATGGGTCAGTAATGACCTTGCTTCCTTCGTAGTTGAGAGCGTAGATTTGTCCCTTCTCAATAATGAGCTGGCTGGGGTCGGTACAAAGGCATTTGGGATCAATATCAGCCTTCACGTCTCCTACATGCATGGTTCTTCCTTCTTGAATTTGAATGCTCGTTAATTGCGGAAAGGTCTTGGCCTTGCTTGTTGATTCTTAATCTTCTTTGCTATCATTCTTGCATCATTCTCTTCAACTTGACTATAAATCGTCCTCGATTTGTCGAAAGATGTAAAGAAGAAGTCAACAGACTCATGCAAACAATTCAATGACACAATTGCATACTCAACCCCATAATTCGGATGATAATAATCAAGAGTATCAACTAGCAAACATCCCAAAGAATCAATGAAAGACGACGTTGTAGCACTACAGGACGACATTGGAGCAAATGAATCTTACATGCCTGAACTCATATCAGAATTATCTACAAGAATATGAAATCATATTTTCAAAAATACCTCAGAAAAAATTCAAATTTTAGAACTCCGCCTTTTGCAAAATCTTCTATTATAAATTGAATTATACAACTTGCAGTGAAAGTCTTCTGGCTCTGGATACCACTTGATGCACAAGAACCAAGGATATCTTTGGCCTAAGAAGGGAATGATGGATGGATCTAGACTTTGGACAAGTGTAATCACACCTTCCTTGCTCAATCTCACACGTCAACACACATACAAACACGTTTGGATGCACACAACAAATTCACGAACACAATGATGAAAGTAATCGGACGAACACTTGATTAAATCAACACAAGATCACAAAGCTGTTATGGCGAAGGAAGAGAGAAACTCAAGGTTCTCTTCTCAAAATTCGCTATAAAAAAATGAAGCAAATAATATGTATTTATAGAATTGCATATGGAACGAGATTTAATTTCTATCCTATAAGAGAGCTAATACAATCAATTTGAATGAATATTAGATAATAATGGATACCTAAAACCTAGGACATGGCTCCCCTTATATAGACACAGAGAACGTGCTCCCCGAGCTAAATAAGGATATAGAAAAGATAATAAAAAGGAAAAGAATATAGAAATCGCGCCGTCTCGGTCTGGCATCAAACCGCGCCCGCGCTTTGGGAACCACGCTCACGGTCAAGGGTCGGCACCGCACTTGCAATTAGGATAGTCAAAGCATGCATAAGAATTGGAATCTTGCAAATCCAAGGGACCGTCTAGGTTGATCAAGAGTGTTAGTGAGCAACAAGTCAAATTTAGAGCAACACAGAGCTAGAAAATCAAATCCACATTGATTTAGAGCCATGTAGTTGGTTTCATATCGATCTCGAGGAAACATGTCGTTTAATTTTGTGAGATAATGGAGTGGTTTATGTGAGAAATCAAAAGGTTTTCCTAAGAAATTGAGAGTTTTAATGAGAGTATGTGAGCCACAAATCAAGATTGAAAAGGGTAGGTTTCATAAGATCTGGCTCGACAATCATGTGGCGAATGTGTATATGAGAGTGGATCTAGATATTAGGATGATGAAGTTGCATCACAAGACGCATACAGACCATGTTGGATCAATTTGAAAATGGATCGCCACAAGTCAATGACCTAGATCAAGCTATATAGCCCTTAAATATCATTGGAAAAAAATGAATCTCCACATTATAGCAAAAGCAACATAAACGTAGTGAGCCGTGAATGCATTTAGTTTCTTTGTAAGAAATTTCTTGGGTTGTTGAATGTGAGGTAATGAGAAATAATGAAAAAAAAAGTGGGTGAAAATGACATTAGATGAGGGTAATTTTGTAAAAAATAAAGTGTATATATAGGGGGAGGTAGGACAAATATTTTGAAACGACTGAAATGAAATAAGGACAAATATAAATATAACTTCCAATCTTTACACCTTGGTGTTACTCGGAGGTAGATCTTATGAGACACTACCTAGCTAGCTTGACAACGAATTCACTCAGCTTTTACAACGTTAGCACAATGAGAACATAAATGAAAACATCCAGCTTATAGATTATTAGAATATGAATTAAATAGCCTTGCATAAACCCAATCCCCGAACACGAAACAAAATTGCTTAAGCACACCCCCAATAAAATTCTTCACTAAATTCAAAAACTCCTACAAAGCATGCATTGATAATAATAATAGTAATTCGCCTAATAACCTCTCCGATCAAAACTACCATAATGACATGCATCGACATTTCGCACCACCTTGCTACTAAGGAACTATCATGTCTCCTAATTTGAACTTGAAATTGCAACTAAAAATAGTCTTCGAGGGGTCGGATACTATCCTAATCCAAATAGGAAACCCACGATATTAAAAGAAAGTTTAAAAACAATTTCCTAAGGTCAGCAAACAGGTCCACTATCACATGCATAACTCTATAGGCGAATACCTAAGTAGATTTATGCACACACATTCAATTCATAAGTATAATCATAATCTCGAGTCCTCTTACACACGCTGTCCTACGTGGAGTAGTATTAACGGCCTCCACCCACACTATACGCATCTATGACATTCTCCAACCAATCTCATGGGTAGCGGTAGGGTCACTAAACACTTACTCCCTGCAACTTCTAGTCCCCGATTGAGCCCCTACTAGAACACTCACCAAAACATTTTTATAGAGTTTGAAAGAGCTCTCCTTACCATATGACCATGCCCCATAAATCTCCTACTTTAATATATCAAAAGCAAGGTCGTATTGGTAGATGCCAACACACCGAAATCACACGAAAAACTTCTCATACAATAAAATCCTTTGAAATCCAATTGCATGGATATCACACATGCAAATAAAATATTTCATCATAAAACGATGAATTGGGGGCTAATTCCCCAAAACCAAATCTTCAAGCGCGACATGAACTCCAGCTAGAATTGAACAGAAAGCAAGTCGGGAACAACTTACCTTAAATGAAAGGTTCTCGATGGTGTCAAAAAGATTTCAGACGATTGATCGCAAAGGTTCCTGACGACGAGGTTTGAAGCGAAGATAGGTGCTCGGAAACTTGACCCTCCAAACGGCATATCGAGGACCGTTGTTGAGGATTACGTGAATAAGAAGACAAGGCCGATGATCAAGCATGGCATCCAAGTAATAGAACGATTTTAGTTTGGGATCATTGCGATGGAATATGTATTCGTTGTGAACGAATGGGCGTCATGGAACTAAAATGAAAGAAGAAGACGGATGGATGGATTCGGTCTTAGCCCCTAAAAGATTGTTGAGTATGGACTCTTATTTGGGATTAGGTGGTAAGAAGATGGAATGAGCTAAGAACTTAAATGAGAAGAGAAGACGGAGGTTAGGCATCTCGAGCAGCCGACACAAAGACGCGAGCAAGGGCACACCGAGACTTGGCCATACATCGAGCCTTCTACCCATGTTTGGGCACTACAAGGCGTTGCGAGTTCAAGATTGAAGGTGTGGGAAAGGGACACCCGAGTTGCGGGTGCGTCTTGGGCGGTTCGGCCGCGTCTTGGGCCATGCCCCCGAAATTGTCCGAAGATATCTATCCTTTTCGGGGTAGATTATTTGCTTGGGGAATAGTCTATCTTTAAGCTCTAGTTTTCTTTAAAAACTTAAGTTAATTATTGTAATTGGTGTGCATAATCTTGATCATGTTGGATTTTAAATTAAATGTCCTTGTAATCCTTGAATCCTCTATTCTACTTAGAAGAGAATCCTAACTTAGTCATTGAGACAAATTGGGTGAACAAACTATGTGTTGTCTTTGTTTTCCGTACTTGCATTTCATCTATTGCTCGTTCCCAACAAAGATAAGTTTGATCTAATTCCTTTAGCTTGAATTACTTAATGGAGTTAAACCTCTATAAATTAGTAGGGTTGGGACCACGATATTTTATTATTTATAAAAATATTAATTTAATGATACATTATTTTTTATTAACTAAATTTTTTACATAAATAGCATGATTTGTATGAATCGACACTTGTGAAAACGACATTCAAATACTTAAGCTCATGATTAATAGTCGTGGATATCACAATAAAGGTGAAGTTAATAGCTTATTGGATTATACGAGTAAAAATGAATGTTTAGAGGTTCAAAGTTCAGAAGAAATAAAAAGGTTGAACTCAATAAGACAAGTCCGTGACAAACTATAAATAAACTTTAGTTTTAAGAGAAGACAAACACACTAAAATCATATACAAAGTATCAGTAAGTTGTCCAAATTATATTTATGTAAGTTGGTGCAATTACTAATTAATTATTTTAATTGGACCTTATACTTTTATGGTATTTAAAAAAACCAATTATCTTATTATCTTATCGAAATTAGTTAAATTCCCACTAAACCAAGTTGGGATAAGAGAAACATACTATTTAATAATGTTTATTAGTTTACCAAGTATTAACTTATGAATGTTCTACAGTAGATAGAATGTTTTCTTATAAACACTATAACTAACATAATATTTTTCTAGTGTAGATAATAATATTTAATTAATTGAGTTAAAATAGATATTTTAGGAGGATATTAATTAAATCGAGGTACTAAGTATTGATCTTGGTTCAATACTTAAGAAACGAGCTTAGTTCAATTTCTGCTTGAGGATGAATAAAACGAAGTTACTTACGATCCAAGGAATTATGTAATCGGGATAAAATGGGAGAACAAAATTGATCGACTAATATGAAATCCGGTTCTTGGCCTAGAAATTTAATTGAGTATTACATACTACTCCATTCAAGAATATCAAGACTTCACAATAAAAAGACGATGAGGAGTATATGGCTATCGTCAATCATTTTTTGTGCAGATCATATCTACTGCAAATCACTCCCAATATGTTGAGCTACATCAAATTTTATAAGATCCAATCGTCAAAGGTATTTTTTATCGGGTTAGGATTAGGTTCGGCACAAGTAGTACTTGGGCTTGCGTAGAGTGTCCACTAAGTATAAGAACATGTTACTAACCAATTCTAAGAAAAAATGGAAAACTAACGCCAAAGGGATTTGAAACGGTGACATCAAGTACTACCGCAAAGATTTATCGCTGAACCAGATGCCTGAAGGCTTGCCTAGATCCAATGGTCTAAAGTATTTGGACCAACCTAGCTTTGCTACAAAGTTTAGCTAATATTTTTTATAATGAATCAATTCAAAGTATTGGATTGATACCATAGGCCTTGTTTCAATTTGAGGTGTAATTTTCGAAACATGACTGCGTGTTTCCATCTAAAATGACGATGCATTTTAACCTATTATAATTGTATATGATAATGTTGAGGAATGTGTATGCATTTTTTCATCAAATATGAATTATATTACATGTAATTTTCCATATGGCTTGTTTCATTTTCAAAAAAGCAAATTTTTTTTATCTTCGGGATGTAATTTTTGAAACATGACCGTGTGTTTCCATCTTAAACGACTATGCCTTTTCATCTAATATGATTGTATATGATAATTTTGAGGATTGGGTATGCATTTTCACTAAATATACATTATATCACATGTGAAAAGTCATACAATGAGATAAGATATCCATAGTCGTGCTAAGTGCAAACGTACAATCATGTTAAGTGAACATGCATAGTCATGTAATGTGAAATACACAATTACTTGTCACATATTGCACATTTATTAGAGAAGAACATACTTATCCCGTTATGTGAAAATGCATAATCATTTTGTTTTATAACGAACAGTCGTGTTATTTGAAAAAGAATGGTCATCCGACACATTTTGAAAAGGAATAGTCATGTTATTTAAAGAAAACGTTTCAAGACACAATGAGATATGAAGGATGCACACAAAAATATAACTAGGCATGTCAATTGGTTCGTCATATTTTCCATTCACGGGTGTAAAGAAATTGGTGTACATATTCTTAGCTCTTGATGCAGTGCGATCAAACAGTTAATATGCATTCTCATTTCTCTCCTTAGGGTTCATACTCATGATCCATTACGAAATAAATAATAATAAAAATACATGTTCTTATATATATTATGGATGAAAAATGATATCTTAATAATTTGAATCATAATTCGGGTACATATAATGACATAACAGTTTGGAAGTGGATGACGCTGACAGGTAAAGATTCAAGAAGAAATAAGCACGAGCTAAAAAGTGAAAACATGGTATTTGTTAGTACACAAAATATGTCGTGTACAAGTTTCAACTCCTTCTTCAATAATCTTGATCTCTTGGTGCCTATCTGCCTTCAATGACCTGCAAAACAATGGACCTAGGGGCGAGCGACCCCTAATCCACCTCCGATGGTTAAGTCAATAAGTGCAATGTCGATAAAGGCGTCAAGCAGAGCGAATAGGCTAGAACTTACCAGGCACATGGTGAATACATGTGTATTTATAGAGGAAGGGGACAGGCGAAGGGGGGGGGGGGCGCCCCTATGGGCCGATCGGGCCTGCTAGGGTTAGGGTTAGGCGATTCCTTGCTCCCCAAGTCAACCGATATCTTATCCCATCTAAGGATAAGATTTCCCTCCCTAAATATTATCCTAATCTAGAGTAACTACCCTAATAAAAGGGTAAAGCACAATAAATATGGATAGACATAATTAATAAGATAAGGAAATAAATCAGATATGCTAACTAATTGATGTCGGAATCATGCCCGCCTACAATTGCCCCCTCCGGGACCCTATACTCGTGCACCAAGTACTATCCCGTGTATAGGGACCGGAACTAAAGCGGTGAGTGGCCATGCAGATTAGGGAGCTTATATTCGTATATTCGTATATTCGTATATTCGTACATTTGTATGCCATGAATACGGGATCCGTGCAACTCCTACGCAAACGTCGCGTAGGGCCTTCGTCGAGGGTGTTTTCCTTGGCCAAGTTATTCCGTTAACGCGATGAGCTAACGTTGCTATTTTTTTTGTGCAAGACACGATCTAATGCAAAAACGAAACCTTTAGACGTAATGCAAAACTTCGATAAAGAATTTAAACATGAATGTCGAGAATCCTAAGACAAGCTAATAAATGAAAAACTAAGGGGGGGGGTGCTCATCAAAACCACATGGGAAAAAGAGTACCGCTCCCGCTACATGAAATCCTAATCATCGGTTGACTCAACTAGGGCCGCGCAGGGCCGGGAGTCGCCGGAATCACGCTCGTGATAGCCACGCTCGCGGGGGAAGGGCCGCGCTCGCGGCGGTCGGGACCGCGCTCGCGGTGATCCGGGTCGCGCTCTCGGTCGGTGCCGGTGACAATGCCCACTCGCCCGATCCCGTTGTTGCCATCCGCGATCTTCTCATCGGGCCGAATCCCTTTCGCGCACAATCTTGCCTGAAGTTGGTTAGCCCATACCCGCACAATTGCACCCTTGTCCGCGAATTGAACCATTTGATGCAAGGACGAAGGTACCGCTCCCATGCCATGGATCCAAGGGCGCCCTAGTATCAAGTTGTACGGCCCCGGGACGTCGACAACTACAAACTCGGCTCCTTTCCAGCGAGACTCACGCGAGTCTTGAGGACTCCAAGTGGAAAAGTGGGGTATCCACCAAGTCCGGAAAGCTGCATCTTGACCTCTTCAAGATATTTCTTCGATTTTCCGAGCGATTTGAGTGTGTCGTAGTACATCACGTCGACCGAGCTACCAGAATCCACTAGGGCCCGGTGAATCTTGACGTCTTTGAGTTCTACCGTCAGGACGAGTGGGTCGTTGTGCGGGTGGTGAACGGTAACCAAGTCTTCATCACGAAAGACGAGCCCCGGACCGCGCGGTCCGTGCGTTGGGCGCGGATCGGCATACTGGACGCGCATCACCTCTAGCTCGTGGCACTCCTTGTGAAACCGACTCCTTGACTCCGGATCGTCTCCCTTGTAAATAGCCGTGATAGTCTGGACCACCTCAATCTGCTTAGCATGCGCTCCCTCGTCGTCCGAGGTCTTGATGTATTGCTTGAGGTGTCCTCTCTTCACTAGCTCTTCGAGGTATTCTTTGTAAGGCTCGCAATCCTCGGTCATATGTCCCCGGGATCGATGGTACATGCAGAACTTGCGACCGCGCTTGCTTTCCTCCGTGTCTTCGCCTCTTGGCAGGAACTTGAACCATTGAAAGTCCCGAATTCGACCCAAGATACGGTAGATCGGGATGTTGAACGTGGTATACACGGCTTGCACTTGGTCTACCCTCTTTCGCTTTCTGGCACTCGGCCTCGGCGATCCGCGCGAACGGCGGGGTGGTGTGGCGGACCGGTCGCCCTCGTCCTCCAACTTAGCATATTGGTGGACTCGGTCCTGCAACTCGTTGATCGTGGAGGGTAGATGCAACGTCAAGTTCTCCCGGAGCTTGGATTTCTTCGGCACCGCTCGGCGGAAGGCAGCCACGGCAGTTTTCTCATCACACCCGTCGATTTGAGCGTAGCACTCCATGAAGCGGTCGGTGAACCGACGGAGGCTCTCATCCTTGTGTTGATTTAGATTGAGCAACGTATCCAAGGAGGCCGCATCCCGGCTGTTGGCAATGTATTGCTTGACGAAAGTCGAAGCCAACTGCCCCCATGACCGAATCGACCCGGGTTCCAAGCCTTGGAACCACCTAACCGCGCCCTTCCCGAGGCTTCTGGGGAACATCTTGCACATGATGGCATCGTCGGAAACCCATAACGCCGTCTTGTGAGTGTAATCGGTGATGTGGTTCACGGGATCCAACGCGCCGTCGTAGATCGCGAAGCTTGGTGGTGAAAACTTCTTGGGCGGCTCCGCTTGCTGAATGGTCCTATGGAATGGTGTGGAAGTCACCAAAGCCAAATTTTGCTTCGCTCGGTCTTGGGCCGACTACAGGAGCCCTCCCTGACTCCTAAGTAGGTCGAGCAGCCTCTTCTCGGTCCGTTCTTCGGCTCGAGCCTCAATCTCGCGTCGCTCGTCGTGATCAAATCTATCCTCATCATTGTCGTATCGAGGTTCAGGATGGAACCGATCGCGGGATCGGATCTCCCATCGCTCGCTGTCTGACCCGCGCTCGTGGGTCAGGTCGCTCCCAGAGTCGTGCGTTTTTGCGCGATTTCCGCGCCTGCGGGGCTCGTTCCCGCGCCCGAGGGTGGTGCGTCTTCTACGGCCCGGCTTTTGCTTGGCGCGGCGGTGTTTTCGGGATTCGTACCCGCGCTGGTTGTGGGCCCGTAAACTCTCCTCCTCGGTGGAGCGTGAATCCTCCCGCGGATCCCGGCTCCGGGTCCGCCTGCCGCGCTTGCGGTCTTCTCCTCTTTTTCACCCCCTAGGGGCTCTCCGGTCGCTATCCGAACCTTCTCTCTAGGCTCCCGTGGGCTCCGGGGTTTGGCGGTCATCGAGGACGTGGATGACACTAGCCAAACGCTGCGGTTGGCGGTTCTCGTCGACCGGGCGTTTTCCTTGCACTTTCTCTAAGGAAAACTTCAATGTCGCGATCTCCTTCATGGCTTCGTCGAGTTGAGACCGAAGGTGAGACCTTTCTTCCTCGGAATAATGTCCGCCTACAGTTGATGTCGGAATAGACATAATTAATAAGATAAGGAAATAAATAAGATATGCTAACTAGTTGATGTCGGATTCATGTCCGCCTACAGTATTTCTTTTCATTTCTTGAAAACTTGAGCGATAATTGTTTTTACCCAAATCCACTCTGCACCCAAATATCCCAAATTCTCATCTTCTGAATTTGAATATTCTTGTGATTTAGTATGGATTTCAAAAGTTTACAAACCTACTTTTGTTTTTGCTACAAAACCTACATTTGTTTTTGCGAGAAGTTACTAAGAAGAGCACGTTTTGGAAATCTCATGGATTCTTCGCTTTTTCTGATAATCTTATTTAACAAATATACTCATGTTACATTTAAAGAAAAATTAATGTATTTATGATTACTAAACTAAAGAAGTATTATTTTTTTTAACTCTAAAAGTTGGAAACCTAGAAGCAGCATGAATTTGGTGTCCCTACTCAACCATATACACCTACCCTCTTAAATTTGGCTTGACATGTTTTTATTAGGCCTTGCCATCATCAAGGATGTTCAATTGAATCAATATTGAAAATAAGTTGGACTATTGATGTAAATGGTCGGATCGATTTAAATAAGTGAAGAAGACAATGTTGAATTCCATCATGTATCTTATTTTGTTGTGGCTTTGAATCTTTTGGTTTTACACTGTATTTGAAATTTTGATTGTTGGGAAACTACATGTATATATAAGCCTCTTACAATCAAGAGACACTACACATGCCATCTATCTTGGTTATTATCATATCTTATCGAGTAGTTATTGTTAATTTATATAATAAACTAGTTGAACCTATAAACAGTCTAATCTTTTAATCAATAACAGAAGTGATGGGTAAAAATCATACATTAGCCCTCTTACTAATGTGCTTTTATAGGAATTGTATGTGGGAAAACAAATAATTATCTAAAATATCATATAAACTAACTTTTTATATAAGAAATTGACTTTCTAACCTATATCCTTAAGCTATTGGATAAGCATCATATTTTAGATAGTTTTGTTGTTTTTATTTATTTAGTGATTTAATTTTTTTATGATAAAGTAATTTCTTTTTAGAGTTTTAGCTTCTAAATCTAAGTTATTCATCCTATTTCATAAGGAAATAGGTTAAAAAGACTGAATAAGTAGAGACCATATTCTATCTAAAGAAAGCAAAGACTCTAAACACATTATTCCAATCATAACAGAATAATATAAATATATTTTTCCTAATACACTCCTTACAATTGAACTAGGGATCTTGAATGAACATCGAATCTCGGAGACTTTGATATGAAGAGTTTTTGTTGAATTTTGGCAGCGGTGCTGCTGAAGAGGCTCTTTTTAATCTTTGTTTCATCATGAGAACTAACCATTGTTTGCTTATTGAGATTGTATCTGATTGGTGTTTGATGGAAGAAAATTTTGAGAAGCATAGTTCCTTCATGGATCTGATTGTTATTTTGACGGAAAATAAAATTTTGAAGATCATAGAGATGGTTAATCCAGATCACTGTGATAGCATACAAAGTTTGGTAACTGGTAAAAGTGGTTGATAGAAGCCACAAGTTAGGTTTCTTATTGACTCGGCTAAAGTCCTTGTGTCAATATGAAAAATAACCCTAAATTAACAAACTAGTATAGCATGCAACTAAGGGGTCGAACCCAAGAGAATCAAGTATTTGTTACTAAGTCTAATCAATCAAAGTAAACAAAACAGGGAGATTTCTGAGATTTGTTATTAATATAAGGAAACAAAGTTCATTATACCAATTCCACCTTTTCTATCAATCGATCATCAATTCATCCACTTCTTTATATTCCTAGGTCAATTCCAATCCTTTAATCACTTACTCGCTAGTCCATGGCCCTAGCAAAACTATGATATGAACAAGGACGCAAATCATGCAATAAACACAAGGATGATAGGAAATTGAATCATGCAATCAAACAATGAGTCTCATGCATAAAATAACCATTGAATACTCCTCAAATTCAATCCACGGTCCTAAATATGAGTTGTTTCGAGAAAGATAGGATTGCACAGACAACAATCAAACCTATTCAAACAATAGATCTAAGTCAATCAAGCAAGGTGATCAGGCTTATAAAATTAAACATAGATCACGGGATGAAGCACAAGAGTATCAATATCAACCTAGGGATAAAGAAGTTACCAGAATCTCACGAGTCTTAAAAACGCTTCCTTGATTGAATAAACTCCAAGAGAGAATTAGTTCTCCATAATACAAAATAAGCTATCCATTTAATGTCAAAGGTAAAAGGTGCTAAAATCCTAGGCTAAGCCTCCATATATATGGTAGTCGGAAGACATACCAACCGAGCTACTAAAGATAGAGGAAAGATAAGAAAAAGGAAAAAAGATAGAAATTCAGCGCTTCGGATCTGTTACAAAACCGCGTCCGCGCTAGTGTGCTGCGCTTACAGTCAAACATCGGATCAAACGCTTCTCAATGGGGTTCCCATGCACGCGCCAGGATATCCGCGCTCGCAGCCTTCTGAAGATAGAATTGTCGGTTCTAGGCAACCACCGCGCTCGCGGTTTTTGTGCAGTGGCGGCCTTTACTTTGTAACTCTGTCTCGAAAACTCTCGTATCTTAAATCCTTGTGTCTTCGGTCTTCATATTACAATTAAGCTCAAAACACTAACCTAGAACACTCAATAAATCCCTAAAATAAAAAAGTTAACCTATACTAAAGAGAGTATATCACTTATCAATGTGTTTATCATGGAATTACAAATGTTTGGAGAATAAGTAATCATCTAAAATTTAATATAAACTAATATAATATAAAGTAACCTTATGTAGAATATTGTACCTAAAAATAATAAGATAACTATTGCAAACCTCGTATCATGTACGGTAATGTGAATATAAATCCGACTTAACCAATTCGAAATCGTGTTTCTTCAGTATGCTTCAAGATTTGATAGTGATAAAAGTATAATCATTTATACGGAAACTTTTTCCCATATTAATGTTACCAATGTTTAGGGATGCATATTTGCCCCTCGGGGATGGGGGCCCGCCCCTAATGAGGCGGGGATTCCCCGACTTGGTGGGGAACGGGGCAAGTATAGGGCTCGGGCCTTAATTCCCTGACGAGGAATCTACTATCCTCCCCATTTAGCCCCCGACCCCAGTATTATACTAAAGCTATAGGTAAATACTATAAATTTTGTTTTTTATATTGGAAGTAAATACTATTAATTTTGTTTTTATATTGGAAGTAAATATTAATGTTGTTTTTTTCATATATGTTATAAAGTAGATATATAGTTTAATTTTGATTAGAATTTGAAATAATTTTTAAGAATATTAAAAGTAATTAAGACCCCTCAAGTAAAAACAAATAATAAACGGAGTCCTATTAACATATCCAAAACCGATGAGGATTGGGACCCGATAGATATTCCCCTTCCCGATCCCATAGGGGATTGGGAACGGAGCAAGGATAGGCAGGACTAATAGGGGTGGGGGTGGGAAATGCATCATTTGTCCAACCCCGCCCCCATGTACATCCCTATTTCAAAAAAGAGCATATTCGGAAAAATTATTATAATGTCAAAAAAATCAGTGGAGATTTCTTACTTATGTAAGGATATCAAGTTAAAAGAATACTATTAAGAAAAAAATAGTAAGATATGAAAATCGGTTAAGATAGCAATTGAATGGAAATATTAGTTTTAGAGAATACAATTATAAAAATAAAATTATTATTTTATTGAGCCTAGATGATGTGGTTCAAAATTTAACAAATTAAAGACTTGGGTTCTACTTAATAGGTCTACAATGAATGAGAATTGGTTCCTAACCAACTCAAGATAATAGGACAAACCGCCGCCATGGAGTCTCAAACTCGAACCTTATGGTACACCTAACAGTGTTTAACCAGTGAGTTGATGCGCCAAGCGCATATGTCTTGCTATAGTTTTTGTAAAAAATACTTTATTGGAAAAGTAGTTTTTATTTGGCAAAAAAGTAAAAGAAAGATACTAATTTCAAGACAAAAAGTGGGTACTTTTTGCCTAAACTATAGCAATATATGCCATAGTGTATTGCTAGTAATAGTTTGATATAAAATCTTGTATTATTTTTTTATTTTTTTATATTTATAATACATTCTTTTAATCGAACAAAATTTTATACGAAACCTTAAAGATATAATTTCAATAATATATATTTTGTACTATTTTATATACATGTGGGGTCTACAATCAAACTTTAACCAATTGAATTGTTTTAATATAGATATATGATGCGGTGCAATGTGGAGTTGACGTGATTAACATTATTTTTAACATCCTCTTTAGCATATAATTATAGTTATGATGATGATAGTAGATAATATATTTTAAAAATATTATTTCTATCATTATAATAAAAATATAAAGATATACTTTCTAATAGTGTCCATAACATACACCATAATGTATAAATTAATCAATAATATTTCAAAATGAGGGAATCGGTGGTAATTTTGAAAAAGTTGAATATTGCTTGAACAAACAAAATACCAAAACAGCATTGTATACATATTTTCTGTGCTTTTTGTTGAAAATGAGAGAAGGGTTGGTGAATAGTGTACGTGCAGTTATTCAAACGTACTTATAGCTAGAAGAACACGGTGTCCGAGTTTCAGCCAAAAAAAAAAAAAAAAAAGAAGACAACGGTTTTAATGCAACATTGGCATATACAGGTGGCATCATGAATATTCTACCTTCCACACTGTCACACTGATTAAAAGGTAGCACTTAATATTTCCACCAAAGTTTCATGGTTTTATGTTGAGGGGCAATGCCTCACGACGAAGAAATCGGTGATATTCGGGTACATCTATAGAGGTTTAACCGCTTGACTTGATCTCCAAGAGCCAATTTTACCGTTTATTAATACTCCGTAATCTTAAGCAGTTACAATGCTACATCAAATTCACGGTTTTAAACAAACTAATGCTGTAACTACTAACTAGCTTCTTAGTTGGAGCTAATGTGTAAAGTTCGGTGATCATGTTTATGCGCATGCAATTAATTCTTAAAGCATCAATTGTCGTACCTAACCAATACTCATCTAACAATGTATCGTGAAGTCTGACCCTAGTATCTATTATTGAAAACTCTAAAAGGCTAAAAAGATATTATTTGTTGAATTGGAGGTAATGTCTTATACTTAGGTCTTGTCAAAATTTTAATCGAACACGACCATTCCACCCAAAATTTTAGTGTTGAAATGAACAAATTTAAGTCCGGCATTCGAAATAAACATAATCCGATTGGGTTTATTTTAATATAATTATAGAAAATCAATTTATTTGACTCGCTGGCCAGCCTTGTCCTTTCCAAAACTCACAACGACTCTATCTAATTAAGTGTAACTTCGTAGCGGTCAAAACCCAAGTCAATCTAAACATGACCAAATGTAAACCCTTAATCCCTTATATAGTTTGTTGGGCCATTCTCTCTCGAACATATTCGTTTGGTTTAACGTCCACTGTTTCATTTGACAATTACTTTGTGTCACTATTGTTAGAATTAAAACCTCTATCTATCATAGGTTCCACCACCAATCATCGAAAGGCATTTCCACCACTACTTGTTGAAAAGACCTAAAGGCTACAATAATCGAACAATTGGTCAATAGAGAACCCTTTGAATGATCTCATGTTATTTTGTATAGAGCTCAATAGTTCTTCAAAACCATATAACAAGTTAACCTTTTTTTTTATATAAGGAAAGGATTAAGATCGCCGCAAGTACTACTTGGACTCGCCTAGAGCATCCACAAGGGATGAGAACTGGTCACTAACCAGCTCTAAAGGATATAAGGCAAACCGCCGCCTTGGAGTCTCGAACCCGAGACCTCATGGTACTACCATGAGTGCTCAACCAGTCAACTGATGCGACAAGCGCAACAAGTTAACCCATCAGCGTAAGATCTCAATTGAAGAAATTATTTATTTAACATTTTTTCATCTGAGAAATTTCGTTAGGCTAGTTGTAGCCCCACATAGCCAAAGTATTGATCTTTAACCTTAATGCCTCGTTTGGTTAATCGTGTACATTATAAATTATGGGAATGGACTTTGTTAAAATTAAATCTAAGAAATAAAAAGTATGGTAATTTGGAGAAAATTGTTTTGTTGAGTGTTTATATTTTGGGATTAAATGGGAAGAAGTTAAAATGTCATGTGTAAAAATGATGGAATTGGAACTTAACTTTGGGGATTAGGTAAGTATACTTCTTGCATAATACAAGAAGAGAAAGTCTAGGACTTTCACATAACCAAATACAAGAGTGAATGTATCTGTACAATGTCGTTTTTTTTGTATTAGTTAATAGTGGGCCTACAGATCCTTTCATAACACATTGAGGCATCAGAAAAAGGAGATTCCTTATCGCCTTTCTTTTTGCTCTTATTTCATAAATTTTGACAAGGAAGCTCCAAGCAGAAAGTGAAATTTCTACAAACGTAATTCGATTCCCAGTATCTAAAGGGCGCTCAAAAATCTCTTTTCTCACATTTGCGGATGGCATTATCATTTTCTCAAAAGCCACACAAGGTGAATGTAATAAAATTATTGAAATAATAGACGATTATTGTGCAATATCAAGGCAAAAGATAAACTACAATAAGATGTTCAAAAAAGTTAATATATAAACAGAAACAACAAATATTGGCCATTTCCACGATGACAAACCTTGATAAAAGACCTAGGATACCCGACTATCAATTGGAGAATCAATAAAGACAAGTTTTTGGAAACAGTAGGGAATTCTAAGAAACAACTGGCAAAGTGGAAGGATAACTCCCTCTCACAAGAAGGTTGAACAGTCCTCATAAGATCTAACTTAGACAAAGCCAAATTATCTAATGCAAAGCTTCATGCTTCTGAAAGATGTACACGATGAAATAGATGCGATCAACTGAATTTTCTTTTGAAACAAAGATGGACAACATACGTCCCTTATCGGATGGGATAGATATGAAAACCAAAATATTATGGTAGTCTTAGATTAAGGAAAACGAAAGATATGAATAAAGACTACAAATGCAACTCTTTTGGAAAATTATCACTGAACCATCAAACACATGGGTCTGAGTGGTCATAGAAAAATAGTAAAGAAGAAGCACGCTCATGGATTTTAAGATAAAGCCAAATACATCTTGGCAGAGGAAACAATGACTAAATTTAAGATTCCACTCATCTTGGTTGTGGAAAAGATTCCACTCACCTATTAATAAAGTGCCTCAACACCATTAGCCAAATTGATGTAAGAATGATAGAAAATAAGATCATGAATCAATGAGCTAGGCCAAGACTTTTTCGCCAGTCACGAGCATTCAAATTCAAAAAAGAAGAACCATGCATGGAGGAGACGTTAAGGCAATACTGATCCCAAATGCCTCGGTACTAACCCTATCCAGCTCGTTATCGAGAAGGGATAAATCTATGCTCTTAGTTACAAAGGTAGCCAAGGTCGTTACCGACCCATATAGGGTCGTTATCGAGGCACCTGCTTGTTTGTGGCAAGTAGGGTTTGTTCCGCATGCGTTCCACTTTTGGCCCATGCTCCTTTTCCGTGTGTATCTTTGATAGATCTTATCTTGTTACCTAATTTCCTATCTTAGCTGTATTTATTGATATTCTTGTGTTTCATCCCATGATCTATGGTTGATTTTATAAGCCTGATCATCTTGTTTGATTGACTTAAATCTATAGTTTAAATTCGAACTGATTGTTGTCTATGCAGCTTTCCTATTCTTGAGACAACTCTTATCTAGGACCGTGGACTAGGTTTGAGAAGAGTATTCAATGGTTGTTTTGTGCGTGAGGCTCGTTTTTTTATTACATGATTCAATTTCCTATTATCCTTGTAGTCATTGCATGATTTGATTAAGCGTCCTTGTTCATATCATAGTTTCGCTAAGACCGTGGACTAGTGAATAACTAAGAAAAGGTGGAATTGTTTTAATGATCTCTGCTTTCCTCATATTGTTAACAAACCGTTCTGATATCCCCCTGATTGTGTGCTTTGTGATTGAACTATACTACGTAGGAACACTAGATTCTCTTGGGTTCGACCCCTTACTTGCATGCTATACTAGCGTTGTTAGTCTAAAGATTATTTTTGATATTGGAACGACGACTTTAGCCGAGTCAGCTATAGCCTTAGATTTGAGCTTATTTGAGATGCATGTGTATATGATGGATAAATGTTGGGATATCTTGCACTTGATTGAATATTAGTGTGTGCATATCATGCCCTTAATTGTGTTATGGTCATATAGCTATCAGAGATGGCTGAATTTGTATTTGCATGTTCTTAATTTGGTTTGACAATGTTGGTAAACTTTATAATGCTTTGACCTCAATATCAATATCATTCAAGGGAATGCAATTAGCCATGGACGAGCGAGATTAGATCAACGATGATGACTTATGGAAGAAGTTTTAATTAGAGGATCAAGACATCAACGACGACTAACAACTACCGATTAAGAACTTTGAGTACATACCAAATCCAGCAAGGCCAGGGCATCAAACAGAACTCGGGAAGACAAGAGAGTAGTTGACTTTGCAATTCACAACATCCCCAAAGCAAAACTACAACCGAGATCTACAACAATCATTATAGAGCATTACCGAACCACGATCACATACCATAAACTACGACCACAAATCGACAACAATGATCATGGGTCCCCTAGCGCGACTACAACCGAGATCTACAACAATCATTATAGAGAATTATCTACGAGTTGTATTTTGACATCAAGACCAAAAACATACTCGAAATAGTCTGAAATCCTTGTTCAATACTAAACAGTCTTATTCCAATGATAACATCAAGCTGTTGTAATGAGAGATTTCATGCGAAAGTTATTGTTTTCCCATTAAGATGATTTGGGATGTTTTAGAAAGCTATTGGGATTCAATCTTTTATCTTCAGAAGTTGAAGCCAAAATCCTACTCAAAGTAGGTCAAAATTGGGCATGCACATTATTGTCTGAGATAGAAGCCGATAAGGCTAGAAACTAACCAAGCTTTCAACCAACATTTGAGTCCAAATATACAAACGTTCATCTAAAAACACATCAACATGAGATTTTAAATCCTGTTCGCCCTTAGCTTTTTAGATTTGAATTATATAGAAAAACCATGAATGTTTATGTGTACGATAGAGTGGTCAAGAGTCGATCAATTACTGCTTCGTACGAATAATGATGCATTTTAGGATGGGTCCCGATCCGGTAGGAATGATTATTATGGTAGGAAATAGGAATGAATCTCGGCCGTCCATCACGCAGAGGGAAAACATCCCAACAAGCCACGCGGGCGAATAATACGCGTATAATTCGCGTATTATTCGCGTTTTATACGCGTTTTTAACACGCGAATAATTCGCGTATAATACGCGAATTATACGCGTTTTTTTTTCCGTTTTCGTTTTTTTTTCGTTTTTTTCCGATTTTTTTTGATTTTTTTCGTTTGTGGAACTCAATGGTCACGTTTGTGCAACTCAATGGTCACGTTTGTGCAACTGAACGGTTTCAATTTATTCATTCATATTTGTTCGACTCTATTGTCAATGTGTTGAATTCTATTTGTGCAACTTAATGGTCACGTTTATGCAACTCAATGGTCACGTTTGTGCAACTCAATGGTCAATTTGTTCATTCATATTTGTTCAACTCTATTGCCAATGTGTTGAATTCTATCTGTGCAACTCAATGGTCACGTTTGTGCAACTCAATGGTCACGTTTGTGCAACTCAATGATCCAGTTCATTCATATTTGTTCAACTCTATTGTCAATGTGTTGAATTCTATTTGTGCAACTCAATGGTCACGTTTGTGCAACTCAATGGTCACGTTTGTGCAACTCAATGGTCAATTTGTTCATTCATATTTGTTCAAC
Organism: Polygonum aviculare; assembly: GCA_934048045.1. Classification (NCBI taxonomy): domain Eukaryota; kingdom Viridiplantae; phylum Streptophyta; class Magnoliopsida; order Caryophyllales; family Polygonaceae; genus Polygonum; species Polygonum aviculare. The sequence continues at coordinate 18,147,155 of OW204025.1, read as the reverse complement.
TCTATTGTCAAAGTGTTGAATTCTATTTGTGCAACTCAATGGTCACGTTTGTGCAACTCAATGGTCACGTTTGTGCAACTCAATCGTCGATTGTGCAATCACGATCGTCGATTGTGCAATCATAGTAAGCATTCCAATTATGATAAGAAATGAACAAATCGATCTCAATTATGATAAGAGCTTCTCATGTCCAATTTGTATATATCCACTTCAAAAAATCGTCCAAAACTAGCCATCAAACCAAGAGCAAACAACTACAAACCACCAACAAGTCAACAACAACATGTAGTAGCTCATTTTAATCACTTCCAACATACACCAGCAAATTACAAATTTGAGCTCAGCAAATATGAACAAAACTAGCAAATATGGATGAACTTATTCAACATTATCACTTAAGTAACAATGAATGAACAAATTTTCTAAACACAAGTACACAGACACCTTCGACGGAGTCGCAAATGCGAAATGCATTTCTTTCGAGATTTTAGCCTGCATTACACAATTTTCATCATGAAAAATCAGTTTCTTTGAGATTGAACCAGAACATTTCAGAACTTGATGTGAAACTAGAAAAATGTTTACTAACCGCTTCTTTAATTGATTTGGAGATGTGGACGAGTTGCTTTAGGTCGTCGTGATTAACGTCACAGATGATCTTAATCTGCACAAATTGAAACCGTAAACTCAATTAGTAATCGAAAACTGTGAAAATGTTGATTCTGAAAGCTTCTAAAAGACTTGCGAACTCGAAACAAATGCATCCAATTGAAATAATTGAGACTGAGACTTGAAAGAAACCACTCACCAACAACTCTTGAGGCAAAGATTCAATAACCTCGGTCATCCATTTCAATAAACCAATCTAAACACGCCTGAAGATCAATTCGAACAATAACAACAACAAATAACAAGCAAATTTAGATCGAGTCCGGATGTTATACAAAGAGAGACAGTGAGTACTTGAAATCTGAAACATATGAGAATCGGTCGATTGAGAACGCCTAATCCATTGTTCTTGGTTTTTTGGCGGATTTTGTGTACAAACCTGAACTAGATCGTGGATTATGCAATTACGATCGTGGATTGTGCAATTACGATCGAGGATTGTGCAATTACGATCGTGGATTGTGCAATTACGATCGTGGATTGAATTAGATCTGGCGACGAGAAGCGGAGCGCATATGAGAGCACCGCCTCGGTTAGATCCGGCCACGAGGAGCTCGGAAATCAGAATTGAATGAACCAAACATTTAATCACCACACAAATCGTCGAATCAAGAGGTGAACAAACCCTAGAATTCACAAAACCGCCATAACAAGGATTAGCAAGACAAATCTTACAAACCACAGATCTACACAGTTAAGCACAGATCTTACAAACATGCATCCGGTACGTATAAGCAGAGATCTACACAGTTATGCAAAGAATCAACAAGAAACAGACGTGGATTCGAACGAAAACAAGCAAATGACTACAAAAATACATGAACTAGAGCAACAAATCAACTAAAACACAAACTAATCGCAAATAACCGCTTCGAAAAGACTTCAACAACATCACTCAGAACCAAAATCCAAGCAAAAACAAGCGAAATTACACAGAATCAAAAAATTAGAGTTCGAAACAAGCAAAAATAAAAAAAAACGAAACCTAGGGTTTCGAATTGAGCATACCTCGCGTGTTTGCAGGAGACGACTTCGATCTCACCATTGTTTGTGTGTTTGAGTGTACAAATTGCAGTTTGATTGCAATTTCCGAGCGAAAATCGACGAGATTTGAGGAGGAGGTTTGAGCGAACTGTTATCGCCTTCGAGAGAGAGAGGGAGAGAAATTTTGGGTGAATTTTGGAAATAACCGGAAAACGTGAGGGTAGTAGGCCCCAGGCGCGCGCGAAATTAAAAAAAAGGATATAATCTCAGCCGTTGGATGCATTAGATCGAACGGTGCACAATCATTCCTATTTCTCACCACAATAAACCTTCCTACATGACTCTTTCTCATTTTAGGATATCCCAAAGTGAGTTGTAATTTAGCCTTGAATGATTTGCAAAGGTCCAAAGCAAACGTCGTTGGCTTTGATGATAACCATCAAGGAACAATACAAGTCTTAGCCAAATTTTTAAAGGGAGACATGGTCATCGAGAAAACCAAAACAATCATATAGCAGTGCCCTAACATCACCAAACTCGCAAATATTCACCATGGTCATGGCCCTACTATGTACACGGGGTGTTTGGTAGATGTTATGTCCTCGGTGCCACTTCCCTAGTTGTCTTTTAAAAATAATTTTTTTTTAAATATATCTTGTCAAACCTTTTTAATCTTTTTTCATTTTTTCATTTTTGAGTTTGTTTTTGATGTGGCACTAAGACCCATGTACATGGTTAAATGACTCTCACAATACCAATGTATGGGACGTGGTTAAGAAAAGAAGCACGGTATGCGTGTATGGTGGAGCACGGATCCCATGTTCAAGGCACATGGATGAACAAATGTATGAATTTAAGAGTAGAACACTCTGAATTTGGTATGTCCACTTGCGAGTTAGCCTTGGAGGATTCGAACATATTATCTCGTGATCAGTCATGGGTAGAAAGAAATAATATCACATGTTTTTTACACCATTAATAAGGGTTTGAATCAAGTGTGAATAGGTGTTTCAATGTGAAATGAGAATGAGCAAAATTTGTTGGATGAGTTGAAAATAAAGGCATTAATCATTTCACTTAAAAACGGGAAAAATGGTCAAGTGGAATTTTGGCAAATTATTTGTATTTTTTTTCAAAATATAAGAATACACTACGCATCTAGGATTGTTCAACAAAGTTATGGTCTCGTTCATCAAAACCTATTCTGTGTGCATAAAAAACAACAGATTGTGCATCGAAATTGAGTGTATTAATATGTTTGCGCATCTTGTTTCTGAGTGCATCAAAACTAATTGAATGTGTATCAAAATTGATAGAATGTGCATCAACATTGGTGACACACAAAGTCCATCAAAATTTTGATTCCATGATAATGATGCACAATCACATTATGGTGATGCACAATTGTGCAATAGTGATGCACAAATATAAGATAATGATGCACAAGTACAATATGTATAACGGTGCATAAAATGTTAGCTTTGATGAAACAATGTGCAATCCTATCGCACAAATTGCTGTTCTTGATGAATAAATGATTCATATATAGAAAAACACAGGAAAAAAGTGATTTCCAATTATAGATGAACAAACGGTTGATATTGATGAACAAATGTGAAAACAAATACATGATAATGATGCCCAATTGTGCAATAGTGATACTAAATACAAGATATTGACGCAAAAATACAAGATATACAACCATGAACAAAGTGTTGCAATCCTAATGTGCAAAGTGATGTTATTGATGAACAAAAAGTGATTCATATATAGAAAAGCCTAACAAAAAAGTAATTCCTTATAGATGAACAAAATGCTGGTAGTGATGAACGAATACGCAATATTGATGAACAAACATATATAAAAATACTTAACGGAAGGACAACAAAGGGTAACTAGGCTATATGAGATTGTTAATGGGGAGTTTGGGTTGTTATAAAATTGAATGAGGTAACTAGGTGATTTTTCAAAAATTCCCCTGGTAAAAAAAAATTACGCGTGTGCCACCGCGTATTCTATCACCGTATATCTTGTCACCGCCCATCATGTCATCACCACACTTGTCATCACCCTGTCATCACTTAAATTTTCGTTGATTCTGCATGCTGTCATCACTTAATTTTTCATCCAATATTGTCAGTGCTTAAACTGTGATCAAATCTTATCAATGTTTATATGTCATCACCTATTTTATTATCACCAAATTTGTCAAAAACCTTGTCATTGGTTTAATCGTCATCAAATCTTGTAATACAACTTGTCACCACATACAAACAACTTGTCACCATATACAAACAACTTGTCACCATATACAAATAACTTGCCACCACGTACAAAACACTTGTTACCTCATATAAAACTTGTCACCACCAAAATTAGTACCACCCAAATTGCAATTAAACTTGTCGTCACGTCCATAACTTATTATCAAACTTTATTAGTAAGCCTATGAGGGAACCCACTTTACCGTGCGTTAAACACGTTACACTACCATTTGAGATAATATGTCAAAATTAAAATTAATATATAGCATTAAACAATGCAACTAAACCTATCATCGCATGTACAACTAGTCGTCGTGTTTAAAATCTCTCACCGTGTTTAAAATATATCACCACATTCAAAAACCATAAACTCAACTTGTCATCACCAAAACCATAAACAAAACACTTCAAACTCAAAACCAAAAATCGTACCTAGGTAATGAAGTATGTGAAAGGCAAGAGACGTTGACAAAACTCTTAAACCCAACTTGTCATCACCAAAACCCATAAACAAAAAACTTTTCATCGAAGCGATATCGCTTGTTTACCCGCGGCAGGTGACGGTGGAAGGACGGTGTCGATAGTAGAAGGACAATGTCGGCGCCCACCTTTTCTAGATCTAGGATTTCTAGATCTAGATTTAGAAATTCCATATCTTTCCCCACCGTCGCCACCCACCTCGATCAACCACCTCTCTCACCGCGACCCTCGAGTTTCCCATCCCTTTCTTCGACTTTTACGACTCCGTTCTCAATGACTACCACGACATCGCCACCGCCGTCACCAAGCTCTGGAGATGGAAAGAGAAGGAAGAGAAGAGAAAGGAGGAAGAGAAAGATAGAGCCGGAGAGAGGGAAAGGGAGGAAGAGAGCGAAGTGAAAAGAGGAAGAGAAAGAAAATAAAATGGATGGGGGTTTATATAGTGACTAGTTAGTGTATTGCTTTTAAAGAGAGGTTAGATAGTGTTTGAATGGGGATATGTACATCAAAAATAGGACAATAACTAGCTAATGACCCGCACAATATACGAGGTGTTTTTTGTTTTTATTATCTTGTATATGAATCACTATAATAGTTACAAATACTATCACATGTCTAATTTCTTGTAAAACCGTATCTATCTTTTCGATTATAAAATAACATTATTTCATACATAAACATATATATTGAAGAAGAATATAGTAAGATGAGATGCATTATGAAATTTTATAAAACATTTGATACAAATCTTTTGAAATTTAAATTAAATTGTATAGTCTAACTTATTAAAAAAATCAATAACTTAAACTAAAAATATGGATTATTATAGTACTATATCTTAAAATATATAAAATACTTAATAAGATAAAAAAATAAAACCAAATTATCTTGTATATATGTTATTATGTTGTAAAAAATTAGTTAAAAAAAGTATATAAATATCAAATAAAAATATCAACAAATCATTATCTTAATACTAGATATATATTTATCTAAAACATAATCAATTGTAATGTTACAAATATATTTAGGGTAAATATATTATCTAATATTTTTATCATTAATATTATTGGATTTCAATACGATACGATAGAAAAGATATTAAAAATATTATCTTGATAAAAAGGTGGCGTAAATATAGTGGTAGGATTTATTACTAATGATAAGTTTTAGAAAATTTTAGAACAAAATTACAAAAATAATGCTTATTATTAATATGATATTTAAGTAAATGAGTAAAAATGATTTTTTAATAAAGAAAGTAGGATTAACATATATATTAACTGAATAGGTAACCGTATAACGATAAGATTGAGATTTATCAATTAGGATAGACTTAAGCAACTCAAAATTTAAGATACAACTAATATACTTAATTGAATATGTATAAGATTAGGATTATATATTATAATAATACTAAGATTAATAAGATAATTTTTTATTAAGGAGGTGATGTGGCACAATATGGTGACGGAATGCACTTCCGCTTTAGTATATAGTAACTAGTATTAATTTCGTGCCTTGAAGGGAGGAATTTGATTTAACTAAAATCTTAGTTTAAATTTTATATAAAGTTACTCAAAAGAATAGTTTGATATAAATTTTTGTATTAGTTTATTTAGTTTGTTTCTTATGGGATTTATTTTGATGATATAGTATTTCTGCTATAATATACTGATTTAATCGAACAAAGATTCGTAGTAGTATAGTTTGTATAAGAATTGAATGCTTCTAAAATTTTTAGGATTTTTTTTATGTTTATGGATTATAGTTTTAATAGTATATTTAATTGGAGCTAGCCGGTGCTTTTCTATATTTTTATTTTAATCTCCAATCCTATATATATGTAATAAGATTAATTAATTATATATTTAAGGAAAACTTGTAGATACTATTTCAAATATATATATATATTCTTTCATATTTTACATACATATAGGGTTTAAAATAAAAATCAACCAATTAAATTATTTTAATAAAGATGGGTGATGTAGTCCAATGTGAAGTTGACACATGTCGTTATAACTATTGTTTTAATACTCTTTTCTCTTCAAATATCATATATTTATATGGGGTAAATAAGCTTTGTTCATTATTGATAAATTTCCATATCATAATTTTGGATAGATTTGACAATAATTGACATACGTATTCAAATATCATATAAATTTTGGATTTCTTCAAATATGCAATTCAAACTTTGATATGAAAATAAAAAGAAATCAAATATCATATAAGTTTGGATTTCCCGAACATAATTTAGAATTATTTATTGACATACGTAAATACCAAAGTTTTAAAATTATTGTATAAGGCAAAGATAAGATACATAAGATATTAGAAAGGTTATAGGTTAAAAACATAACTAAATTAAAATATATCTATTCAAAATTATAAAGAGTTGGTTTTCATTATGTGCACAATTTTAGATAGATTTTTTTATGATTTGGATGGATTTATTATGTGTACAATTTAATGTGGAGTCTACAATGAAATTTCAATCAATTAAACAAAATAAATTATTATTGATAAAGATGGGTGATCTAGTACAATGAAAAGTTGACACGTGTCGTGCTAAATATTATTTTTAACCTCCGCTTTAGTATATATATTTATGATTTATGATAGATATTTTACTCGTATACATAAATAAGGTTAAAACATAAAAAAAGTTGAAAATCAACGAACAATTTGCATCAAAAACTATGTTGTGACGATATTAAGGACGTCAGTCTCTAATATCTGACCAATAATCAAAGTCCCTAGTTTTGATAATGACAAACTCAATGGTATTTAATGTTTGTCCAAGTGCTTATCTCATGTAAGTCCCAAGGACGCCCATGAGTGAAAAGGATAACAAGTGAACGAGAGTCCCTAAGCAAAAGGAACGCACTCCATCAGAATATCCAAAGCTGAACAAGAATGGAGTCTGTTGGGACGCTATCAAGAACGCCTGCGTACTTGTTAGTGTTCCACACAACCGTCCCTTAGTTTTGATATGACAAACTCACTATGATTCTAATAAAGTTGTCCAAGTGTTCAGGAACGCTAGTGACCAAAAGGACAACAAGTGTGTATGGGCGTCCCACAGGCTTAGGGACGCTAGCTAACAGGAAGTAAGGACCAGCCAGAAACTACTTGAGCAAGGACGGAGTCCTAAGCAAGTAGAAACGCAAGAAAGGAGTCCTTACTCACTAGCCGACAGGATGACATCACTCGACAATGTTTGATCATCCAAGGACACGTGGAGACAGATCCTGTAGCAGAGTCCAACACTACGTGGCGGACGATCCTGTTACAGAGTTCATCAACACGTGGCGGCCGATCCTGTAGCGGAGTTCATCATACACAGCTGGATACAGGAAGCTTCCTCATCACCGCCCCACTACGTGGAGGAAGATCTTGTAGCCACGTCCAAGAAGGGCATGATCGTCCCAGAGAAAAGACGCCCTTCCCCAAGTCCTATAAATAGCCCCAAGGCATTTATTGTGACGACAACGCTTTCAAGAATATTCAGAGAGAAATCAAGTAAGAAAGAACGCTCCTCATCGCATCAGCAGGACGACTCTGAAGATGAAGCTGAAGATTGGACCTCAGGAAAATACTATGTCTCTAAGGACGCGTCTCCAAATCCTGAAGAAGTCTCTGTGGACGCTCCTAGTGTTGTTCAGGGAGTTCCCTCTCGCAGTGAATCTCCAGTTCAACAAGATATAGCAGAATCAAGTCAACAAGGCGAGCAACGCCAAAGTGTGGACGCTTTCTCTGAGGGGGAACACGCTGAGGACGATGCTCAAAGTGATAGTGATGATTCTGATGGAGACATTGATCCAAGATTTGCTCAACTATTTCAAAGGGAGTCCCGCTTCTCTAGGGACCACCCAACCTCTCAAATTGTATCTGATCCGTCTCAAGGAGTTCAGACCAGATCAGCTGCTAGCAAGTCCCAGAGTGCAAATTTAGCCTTTTGTGCATTCAATGCCTTTGTCTCTAAGGTGGAACCAAAGAATATCAAAGAAGCACTCCAGGACGCTAACTGGATTCAAGCAATGCAAGAAGAACTCAATCAGTTTGAAAGAAACAAAGTTTGGACTCTCGTCCCACGTCCCAAAGGCAAAAATATCATAGGGACGCGATGGGTGTTTAGAAATAAGCTTGATGAGAGTGGACGTGTGTCAAGGAACAAGGCAAGACTGGTAGCTCAAGGATTCAAGCAAGAGGAAGGCATAGACTATGATGAGACCTTTGCTCCTGTTGCTAGAATTGAAGCCGTTCGTCTTCTTATTGCCTTCGCCGCTCATAAAGGATTCAAGCTATTTCAGATGGACGTCAAGACTGCCTTTCTCAATGGAAAGCTAAAGGAGGAAGTGTATGTTGCTCAGCCGCCTGGCTTCGAGGACGCCTCTCACCCTGATCATGTGTACTACTTGGACAAAGAGCTCTATGGACTCAAGCAAGCCCCTCGTGCATGGTACGACAGGTTTGCGTCCTTTCTTTTGTCTCATGGGTACACTCGAGGTTCAATTGATAAAACTTTGTTTATAAAGAAGGTTCACAAGGACATTTTAATTGCCCAAGTCTATGTTGATGATATAGTCTTTGGTAGTACTAACATGAAACTTGTAGATGAGTTCAAGTCCTTAATGAGTAGCGAGTTTGAGATGTCCCTCATTGGAGAACTCAATTTCTTCTTGGGACTTCAAATTAACCAACTCAAGGAAGGGACGCGCATTCATCAACAAAAATATGTCCGTGAAATGCTTGAGAAGTACGGGATGAACACGTCCAAACCTGTTGCAACCCCATGTTCTCCAAACTCGCGTCTTTACGCAGACGAACAGGGAAAGGACGTTGATCAAAAACTTTACAGAGGAATGATTGGTTCTTTGCTCTACTTGACCGCAAGCCGTCCCGACATTATGTTTGCCGTTTGCTTGTGTGCACGCTTCCAGGCGAATCCAAAGGAGTCCCACATGCAAGAAGTCAAGCGGATCTTTCGCTATCTCAAAGGACGCGATGATCTTTGCCTTTGGTACCCCAGGAAGACGTCCTTCAAGCTAGTTGGCTACTCGGACGCTGATTATGCGGGTCATGTAATTGATAGGAAAAGCACCTCAGGAATGGCACAGTTCCTTGGTTCATGCTTAGTCTCTTGGGGATCTAAGAAACAGAACTCTGTGGCGCTTTCAACTGCGGAAGCCGAGTACGTTGCTGCTGCCTCGTGCTGTTCACAAGTCATCTGGATCAAATATCAACTAGAGGACTACGGTATCAATCTTGAAACTATTCCCATTCGCTGTGATAACACAAGTGCTATTGAAATTTCAAAGAATCCTGTTTTTCATTCACGCACAAAGCATATTCATATAAGACATCATTTCTTGCGTGATAATGTTGAACTAGGACTCATTAGTATGGAGCATGTAAGGACTGAAGACCAAATAGCTGATATTTTCACTAAGGCGCTTGATAGGCGTCCCTTTGAGCATCTAAGGTTGCTCTTGGGGATGATAACTTTTAAGTAGCAAGTCCCGTTCTACTATTCTCCCAATGATTGGCTATGTTTTGTAGATTCTAAGTGTTTAAGGACTGTTATGCATTGAATTCATATTTGCAAGGACGCTAGTCTAAAACTTCATGTGTTTGCTACTTTGGAACGCCATTCAAATTTTCTCTATTTTGTCTTGAAAAGAGTATCCCTGATCACCCAACCCTCATTATAAGCCGAAATGATGGGAACTCTAAGCTTACCCTAGCCGAGAACTCCGCAAAAGCGTCCTATGAGCTTCATATTTTTTTTACGGGACGTACTTGCGTTGTTCTCAACTGGTTCGAAAGGTAATCACAAGAACGGTAAGTTGGTTGTTGGTTTTATTGACCAAATTTGCTTGAAGAGGTAAAATTTTGCTAAGTATGAGAGGACGCTCAGTGCTAGTTGGTAAGAACGCCAGTTCAGTTGTTAAGGAGCAGTTGAAGAGTCAGAATTTTGAACTTTTGAAAGTATGAACAGTGACCGTTGCTTTTGCTCAAATCTTAAGGGGGAAGTTTTGCCACGTATCGCACAGTAAAACAGTGGTAATTACTGTTTGTGCCACCGCTTCCTCTATATAAGGCCAGAACAGTCGCTCTCAGAATTTATTACGCTCAACCACTTTCTCGCTCTCAAATTTGCTCTGCCTTCTCTCTAGAACTCCGGCGACTTTCTCTCACTAAAACTCACCGGAATCATGTCTCAAAGGCTGATGAACGCTTCTGGATCTTCTACCGGCGGGAAGCGCCGAAAGCTCGTCAAGTCCCATTACATTGAGAAACCCAAGCCAATAGTTCTCAATGAGTCTCTCCTTGACTTCATCAACAGGAAGCCAAGGACGCTCTACAATTTAATAAGGGAACGCATGGACTTGGCAGAGGTCAAAAATGATGAAACGAAGACGAAGAACTATGAAAGGTTTATTGAACGCTTTGTCATGCCAAGTCTGCACAAGACCAACTACAAAGACTTGCCAGGACGGATGGACGACGTTCTCTTCTTTTCGCAATTTGGAGGTGAGAACTTGGGTCCCTTACTTGAACTAATCCCCGACCTCCACAATGCTGTCCTTCCCGATTTCCCTATGTACCCTAGGGACTCTCTGGCCTATAGAATGCTCAAAGCAAGAGTACCTAGTCCCTCTCCTCCTCCTCCGGCCGTTCCCACCGTTACCACCAAAAACCTCATGAAGCGTCCTGCCCCTTCCTCCCCCCTTTCAAAATCCTCAAAACCCACCTCCTCAAACCCAACAGAAATTGTGGATAAGTTTCCACCTCACATATCGGAGGGACGCTCCAAGAAAGTCCATGACCCCAGGCCTCTCAAAAAGGCCAAGACCTCAAGCGTCCCATCCTCTAAATCATCCACAAAACGGCCTAGCACCTCGAAAAGGCCGTCCAACCTATCTAAAGAATCCACTCCACCTCCTCAACCCCTTACCATTGTCCAACTCCCAACTCCTCCACCGTCCCCTCAACCTTCAAAGAAAAATGCCCTCATTCTTTTCCCCCCAAAACCAAATGTCTCTCCTCTCAACCTCGCCAACTTCCCCTCCGCTCCGGCTCATATTTCTCCGCCAAAGGACCCCGAGACCCCCAGATCTCGCCGCCCATCATCAGAAAGCGGACCAGAGGACGTTGAGCAGCGTCCGGCCCTTGAGCACACCTTCAAACGCCGCAAAGCTGGCGAATCACCAAAGGTGCTCTTGGTCCAGAACGCTCCAGAGCCCGAGCACATCTCCTCCTCCTCTTCTAGCTCATCTGAGAGCCAAAGAGGAACGCCCGCTCAAGCGTCCCCCTTCATCGACATAGTTGGGGACTCTAATGATGAGGCTGAAGGAGTTGAACATGCTCCCGCTGAAGGTGAAGTACCCGAGGACGCTGGTCAGCACCAGGTCGCTCAGAAGGACGTTGAGCCCTCACTCTCTGAGGAGCTTGAACGAGATGCACAAGAGGTACCACCTTACAACCAAGCTCTCCCAATCCTCAACCCTCCCCCTCCCCCACAAGAAAACCCCTCCCCCTCAATTCAATCTGAAACCGTCCAAGTCCCTGAAGACGCTGAGCCAGCAACCGAACAACAAACTGAGGCTCAGGACGCTAAAGGCGCGTCCCAAGCGCATACCTCCGCTGGTGCCGTCCAAGCCACATCTGGTGGCGATGCTGAAAATGAAGGCACAGAGGACGCTGAGCAAGATGAGTCTGGCGACTCAGATAGAGAGAACAGTTCTTCAGAGGATGAGGACTCTGAAACTCCCAAGGGCAAGCGTAGAAAGAAGAACGCTGATGTGCCCGTTAAAGTCCTAAGCCCTCTTATTTATTCTGAAGAGTGGCTCGCCTCCTTCGACGATGACGATGTTAAGGAGTTCCTCGATCTCCTAAAATTTCAAGGATGGCTGAACGTAGGACCAGCGCCGACCACAGTTGACATAGATCAGGTCAAGGCGTTCTACCGGGATTTGCGCTACAAGGCCAAAGATGGCTCCCTCCACTTTAAAATTGAAGGAGAGAGAGTTTCAGTCACTGAACGCCAAATGCGCACCTTCCTCGGTCTTGGTTCTCGCAAGCCTCCGTCTGATGCTCTCAGTTCTCTACCTGAAGGCGGCTTTGAAACAACAGACCAAGAATTGCCGCTGGTTGAGCACATTTTTCAAGGCAAGAGGCCTATGGGACTAGACAGGGTAGCTCACGTTCTGAGCAAAGTTGGTGCCATCGTCCATTACTTCATCTGTCGCGCCATTCTTCCAAGGCAGGAGAAGCGTTTTATTGTGCAAACGTCTGACATTATTCTCATAGACGCCATCCTAGAACGCCGCCCCATTAACTTAGCCAAAATCACAATGCAACATATGGCCAAGTGTGGAAGGAAGAGGCATGCTTTGCCGTACCCTGGAGTAGTCAAGGCGATCTTGCAGTCTCAGAACGCATATGATGAGACCACTCCCTCTCAAGAACTTGGTCTCAAGTGGAACGCTAAGAAGGGACTAGTCGAAATCAGGCACAAAGAAGAGCTCCCGTCCGTGCTTAAACAGTTAGAAGCTGAAGCTGAGGAAGCACGACAGAAAGCAGAAGAAGAACGCCTAGCTGCTGAGGCTGAGGCCGCAAGGATTAATTCCACGCCTCAAGAGTCTCCTCAGGATCAAGAGCCTGTTGTCGATCTTCAAGCCCTTGATCAAGTGCTCTTAGGGCCTTCTTCTCCAGTTCTTCCCTCGGACGCTCCTTCGTCAAGCTCAGGTCCTTTGCCCCGTTCTGCCCCTGCCAATATTGCTCAGCATCCCCCAGCAGAACTCATGGGTGCAATAATGGACAACCAGTGCCTAATCTTCTCTGCATTGAAGGACTTGACATCCGCCTTCTCTAAAGCTGCTGAACTTCAAGACCAATTGCTCCAGTTCTATCAAGCTCAACGCCGTTCTTAGTGATTGCCACCACCCCTTTATTCCCTTATCATTTTGCCTTTGCTTCTTTTGAACTTCAAACACTATGACTTTTGTCTGTAATAACTCTAAGTTTGTTTGAATGGCAATTACATTGTTTGCTTGCATGTGTTTGTTTAAGCGTTCCACTGCTTTTAGTTATGTGTTTGTGCTAACGTCCTTATCACTTGTTATCCTTTTCGATGATGCCAAAAGGGGGAAGTGTAGTTTTGCAGAGATGCGCTATAAAATAGTTATCTAGAATAAGCAAGTGTTAAGGGGGAACTATTAAGTGAAAAGTCTAAGGAACGCTCATGCTAGAATAAAAGAGGACGCTTAGAAACTTTTCTAGGACGCGTCCCTCTCCTTTAAATCCAAAAGCTAGAGAATCAAAGATTGAAAACTTGTGCTTATTAAAAATTTCTCTAAGTGTTAGAGGACGCTTTTAAGTTTTCATGCATACTAAGTTCCAATGTCAAAACTATTTTGCTGAAGAGTTTGTCATCATCAAAAAGGGGGAAATTGTTGGGACGCTATCAAGAACGCCTGCGTACTTGTTAGTGTTCCACACAACCGTCCCTTAGTTTTGATATGACAAACTCACTATGATTCTAATAAAGTTGTCCAAGTGTTTAGGAACGCTAGTGACCAAAAGGACAACAAGTGTATATGGGCGTCCCACAGGCTTAGGGACGCTAGCTAACAAGAAGTAAGGACCAGCCAGAAACTACTTGAGCAAGGACGGAGTCCTAAGCAAGTAGAAACGCAAGAAAGGAGTCCTTACTCACTAACCGACAGGATGACATCACTCGACAATGTTTGATCATCCAAGGACACGTGGAGACAGATCCTGTAGCAGAGTCCAACACTACGTGGCGGACGATCCTGTTACAGAGTTCATCAACACGTGGCGGCCGATCCTGTAGCGGAGTTCATCATACACAGCTGGATACAGGAAGCTTCCTCATCACCGCCCCACTACGTGGAGGAAGATCCTGTAGCCACGTCCAAGAAGGGCATGATCGTCCCAGAGAAAAGACGCCCTTCCCCAAGTCCTATAAATAGCCCCAAGGCATTTATTGTGACGACAACGCTTTCAAGAATATTCAGAGAGAATCATAGGAAAGCGGCTCACTCAAGAACACGAAGAACTAACTCAAGAACTCAAGAACAGTGCTTAGACCTGAGTTAGATCGAGTGAGACTTGTAACCCAAATCACAAAACTGTTTGTAATCAAAAGAAGAGAAAGAGAGTCCTACGAAGTACTGTAGGACGCAGGGATAGGAGTCCTTTAGTAGATTGAACTTGCTTAAGTTGTAGGCTTAGAGGAGTCCTTTACTAGTGGACTTAGCGAATAGCTAAGTGCCAGGGAACTGTAAAGACTCGCCAGTACAACTGTAAGAACGTTCAATATAAAGGAAGAACTATTCAAAAATCCTCCAAGGAGGTAGAGGTTTACACTCAAGGACTACTTGGTCTTGAGTGGTTCCTCTATAATTCATTGCGTTCATTACTTACCTGTTTAGTACTATTTCCGCTGCATTACTCTAGGACGCTCCTACACCTCGTAGGAACGCCTAACCAAAGGACGCCTTTACCAAAGTAAAGGCAGTCCCTCAGTACTAACGATCCAACAGAGTCCCTACGAGATTAGGACGGCGTCCTCATCGAGAAGGGACACGCGCCAAAATTGTGCAGAAGTTCAAATTCAAATCAAGGCCGCCCTAACATGATTACATCATTATCGGTCGTAATCCTCAAAAGGAAGCTTCTTATGTCTGGGCACGTGCGCATGCTTCCAAAGAAGTCGCTTTCCAAAAGATGGTCCCCTGACCACGCGGAGGCTTCCCAAGCGGTGACAGAGTTGACTTCCTCAAGATGCAAATCGCACCGTTGAAGGGAAACGACAGATCCTACAGTGATCTCTAAGGACGATCCAGGACAAAAGCCACTACCACTATAAATACCCCTCAAGGGTTATGCATAGCGGTGTGGACTTAGAAGATTTCTCCCAAGCTCACTCCCGAAGCATTCAAGTTCAAGAACGAAGATCAAGTGAGCTTGAATCAAGAGAAGAAGAAGTCCAACCACAACAAATCACAAAAGTTAGAAAGGAAGTTTGTCTCTCACGAAGCTTTTGTGAGAGACGTGAGTGCTTAGCTACCTTATAGGAAAGAGAGTTAGGTTACGGTGTTAGTCTAAAAGGAGAGTTACTATTGAGGCTAAGGACGCATACTTAGACTAGGAGAATTGTAACTGCTCGCCTGTACTCTGTAAGGACTCACTCTAATAAGATAAGGACGGCTATTCGAAAATCCTCCTCGGAGGTAGAGGTTTACCCATAAGACTAGTTGGTCTTAGTGGGATTCCTCTATAAATTCTAGAGTCCCTTATCTTATTTGTTTACCTACTTAAGTTTATTTTTATTTCCGCTGCCAAGGGACTCCTCCAGAGGACGTCCCTACCTGACTACTAACGTACATGTAGGATCTCAATCAGAACTTCAGAGGTCATCGACACCTACGATGTCGGCGACCAGAGTCAACAACTTATGTTTACGCAGCGGAACACAGGAAAGATTACGAAATACAAGATTTGACACGATGATTTAGAGTGGAAACTCCTTGTAGCCAACGTGCTTGCAAGGAGAAAAACCACTTGCCTTCTAAGCTTCAACTTAGAAGGACTTGAAGAGCACTTCGCTCGCTATATTGATTTCTCGGGCTACAAAAGGTGTTCCTACTTCAAGATGCGAATCTCACGCTCTGGCGAATCCCACACCCTCTCTTGCAAGTACTCTTGCCTTTTATCTCAACCCTCACTCTCTATAGCTCGCTCATACTCAACCTTCCTAAGGACCGAATCCCACGATCCTCTCTTCTACACCACACACTCACAATACAAGTTTTTCTCTTGACTCTCTTGGTTCCTACAATGTACCCACGAAATTATATTTAAAGAACCAAGAAGATTGCTGCACAATTCATCCTTTTTTCCCAAGGAATGAATTGTACACAATCCATACAAAATCTTTCCTTAAATAAAATCCTAAGCCATGATAAAATCATCTTCAATATCTTCCTTGATCTCTTGATGATTTTCCATCTTTATAACCTTGCTCTTGCCTTAAACGAACTGCTGAATATGTTGTACGTAATTTCCATAGCAGACTACACGCTATTTCCTTTTGTGCAATTTCCGCACGCGCTTCACTTCTGGGCAATGAGGTCGGTGACCTCATCTCGGCAAACTCTTCGGTTTGGAACCATCAAAACACGAACTCGGTTTTCTAACAGTACACGATCCAACAATTGGTGTCAGAGCGGGCGCTCTAGATTTTTTAGTAATCGCAGGTAATCATGGATATGGAGCCAATCGGAATCAGTATGGTCAAGCCTCCTCGCCTCACGTACGGGAACTACAATCGCTGGAAGGACAGAATGGAGTACTTCGTCCGAAGCCAAAACTACCAATGCTGGAAAGTTATAAGGGAGGGCGACCTTAAAGTTCCTGAGGCTAAGAAGGATAAGGAAGACGAATGGGGTCCCGAGGAATTTAAGCTAATGGAGACCAACCCTAAGGCCATTTGCTTCTTGTAAACCGCTTTATGTGAAAGGGACGCCACTCGTGTGAGCAACTTGAAGACTGCCAAAGAACAATGGGAAGCTCTTGAAAAGTTTCACGTTGGGACGACAAATATGAAGGAAAATACTCAAATGATGGCTAAGAGAGAATTCTACAGTTTCAAGATGATTCCGAATGAGTCCATTACTGACTATTCCTTCCAGTTTGAGAACCTGCAGACCAAGTTGAAGAACTTAGGGATCACCGAAACCGAAGTCACACAAAGGATGAAAATCCAAGTGTTGATTGATAGTCTGTCTGGAGACTGGAACATCGAGAGGACTACCTTTAAAGAGAATCCTGCCAACAAGGGACTCCCTATGATTGAGATCTATGGAAAGTTGATGTCATATGAGGCAAGAAGGACTCAAGACAAGATCGAATCAGAGCAAGATTCTCACAAGGCAATGGCTCTAAGGATCGAAGCTAGGACAAAGGAATACCAAGACAAAGTAAGACGGAAGAAGAGAACACTGAGGACAATGAGCTGGCCCTCATGCACAAGACTTTCCGTGTCATGCTAAAGAAAGGGAAAGCCAAAAGAGGGATGCCATTCAAGAAGGGAAGTCCCAAGCTCACGGAGTAGGGAATGAAGGACGTGACCTGCTATAAGTGCAATAAGAAAGTTCACTTTGCCAAGCACTACTACACCGAAAAAGAGATAAAGAAGCATGCTCACTTTGCCGCCTTCGAAGCTGCATGGGACGACCTTGACAGCGACGACGAAGGAACGTCCCAAGAGACATGCTACATGGCAATGGAAGATGAGTCCAAGCACGCTTCAGATGCCGAAGAGTTAACTCAAGAATCCTTGATAAATTCTCTTGAAAATTGTTCCAAGCCTAAATTTCTCAAACTCATTGCTAAAATCATGTAAGAAAGTTATGTTATGAAAGAACGACTTGATATGCTTGAAGAAGAATCTGAAAACATCGTTGTTGAGTGTGAGAGCTACGACAAAGTGTCTAAAGAGCTAGAGTCCTCACAAGAAACTTCGAAGTCCCTAAAATCTGAGATAGTGTGTCTTAAAATGGAGAACGCTAAGCTTAGAGAAGTAATCAAGATCCTAGGGAAGTCCCTCGCAACCGAACCTGTCAAGCCCATCCAATTCGTTCCTGCCAATTAGGTCTAGGATACAACACTCCATCTGGTTCTAAGAACTCATTACCTAGTGACTTTGAGGCAAGCAAGACAACTAAGTTGGAACTCGAAAGAGAGAAAACCAGAAATCTTGAGGAAAGAATTAGACTCCTAGAGAGTGGAGAATCCGGACATAGGGACTACTACACCAACTCCAGGAGTCATAAATTATACAAGAAGGTTGCTAAGGGAGATAGTTCAAAAGTGTGTAATCCTGAAAAGAAGGAAGAGAATAGAATCCAGAGACCAAATAGGAAGTACTACCTTGGGCAGTACTATAGAACTTGCTGGCATTGTGGGAAGGGTGGACACTACAAGTATGAGTGTGCTAAGCTAAAGGAAGACCTTGAGAACGGTAGAATGGCTAGAAGTGGAAGTAAGAACGCTAAGCCAAAATCTGCTCCTAGGACGCATGCTAGTGTGCCTAATGCTAAAAATCAGTCCTATAGGAAGCATGCTAGAAGGACAAATGATGTGAATGTTTATGATTATTTGCCCATGAAAGAGATGTACTACTATAACGAACCAAGTAAGGGTCACCTTGCCTGGGTCGCAAAGAACTAATGCTCTTTTTCAAGTAGAGGCGAGCAAAAGCCCGTGGATCATTGATAGTGGCGCCTCAAACCATATGACGGGGAGCCAGATCCACCTCACCTCTATCCAAGCAAATACCTATGACGGAACGGTGTCGTTTGGTAATAAGGGCAAAGGAAAGATCAAATGGACGGACGTTGCAAAATTGAACAATTCAACAAGGATAGCCAACGTAAACTTTGTTGAGGACTTAGGCTTCAACCTCTTGAGCGCCTCTCAAATGTATGACCAAGGTGACAACCTAGTCACATTTGACTCTCAAGAATGCCGAGTCATCAACAAGAAGTCCCAAGATGTCATTCTCAAAGTAATTCGGAAGAATAATGTGTATGTGTTCAACAAGGAGTTTGAACCTTCCTCAAAGCTGTGTCTGTCCGTCTCTTCAGAGGACGCCGATCTATGGTATCGTCGTCTTGTCCATGCCGGACCTAGCACCATCCTCAAACTTCATCAACAAGATCTTGTGAGAGGACTTCCCCGAATCAATCCAAATCAAGTTGAACAATGCGAAGCATGCATTAAAGGGAAGCAAACAAGATCATCCTTCAAATCCAAAAATGAAGTGAGCACAAAGAAGCCATTGGAACTCCTTCATATGGACTTGTGCGGACCCATGAGGACACAAAGCTTCGGTGGAAAGAGATACATGTAGGTTCTCGTAGATGATTTTTCTCGATTCACTTGGGTTCTTTTATTGGTGTCAAAAGCAGATGCTTTCAAGATGTTTAAGATCTTCATCAAACAAGTGGAAGTTGCTCTTAGGACGTGCTTAATAAGCCCTACGGTCAGACCATGGACGGAGTTCAAAAACTCAGAGTTCCTGGAATTTTGTGACCAACACGGAGTCTCCCACAACTTCTCATCTCCAAGAACTCCTCAACAAAATGGCGTTGTTGAAAGAAAGAATAGGCCGCTAGAGGATATGTCAAGGACGATGCTATTGGCAAGAGGTGTCCCCAAACACTTTTGGGCTGAAGCCGTTGCCACAACTGCTTACATCATCAATCGAGCTATGATTCGTCCTTTGTTGAAGAAGACATCTTATGAGCTGCTTAATGGAAGGAAGCCTAATATTTCGCATCTCAAAGTCTTTGGGTGCAAATGTTTCATTCACAACAACGACAAAGACAACATCGGGAAGTATGATGCTAGGAGTGATGAAGAAATATTTCTTGGGTTCTCCCTCACAAGAAAAGCCTATAGAGTCTTCAACAAAAAAGACTCTTAAGCTTGAGGAGAGTATTCATGTGGTATTCACGGAAAATTCGTCGTTCATGAAAGAACTAAGCAAGAAGGAACGCCGTCCCTCTTCAAAGGACGATGACGAAGAAGAAGGTTGGTCCTCTGGAAAATACTATGTTCCTGGGAACGCTCTTGAAAATAGAGAAGAAGTTTTCATGGGAGTTCCTAATGAACAGGAAGAACCCTCTCAGACTTGGTTGCTCAATCAAGTGCATGCTGCGGAATCAAGTCAACAAGGAGAGCAAAGGCAAAGTGTGCATGCTCATTCTGAGGGGGAACACATTGAGCCTATTGCTGAAGAAGAAGATTTGGACTCGGATGACTCATATTGGACGGATCCTAGGTGTACTCCTGGAAGTGACGCCATCCATAGGAACTCCAACCTCTCAAGATATCATCCAATTGATCAAATTGTCTCAGATACATCAAAAGGAGTCCAAAACAGATCAGCTGCTAACAAGTCCCAAAGTGTAAATATGGCGTTCTATGCGTTCAATGCTTTTGTGTCCTTGGTTGAACCTAAGAACATAAAAGAAGCACTTCAGGACGATGATTGGATCCAAGCCATGCAAGAAGAACTAAATCAGTTCGAGAGGAACAAAGTGTGGAAGCTCGTCCCTAGACCCCCAAAGAAAAATATTATAGGAACAAGGTGGGTCTACCAGAACAACCTTGATGAGAGTGGCAGAGTTTCAAGAAACAAAGCAAGGCTTTTGGCTCAAGGCTATAGGCAAGAGGAAGGGATCGACTACGATGAGACCTTGGCTCCTGTCGCTAGAATAGAGGCCATACGCCTTCTCATCGCCTTCGCCGCTCACAAGGGGTTCAAGCTGTTTCAAATGGACGTCAAGACCGCCTTCCTCAATGGAAAACTAAAGGAAGAGGTGTACGTTACTCAACCCCCTGGTTTTGAGAACGAGTGATGTCTTCTTATTTGGTGGTGTTTTATGTGAGTTTTCCTTTGTAGTTTTGTTTCTCTCCCCCTCTTTTCTTGTGTGTTTTGTTCCTTTTTAGCTTAGTTCCCGCATTTCTATGAGATTCGGAGACCATGCGTGTTTTTGTGTGTTTTGTAGGCATTTTGGCAAGGATCAAGGATCTTTTTGAAGTGAATCGAGGCATGGAGCAAGGCATGAGCCTAAGGAGGAAAGGAAGGAGCAAGCCATGAAGAAAACAAGAGGAAAAGCCAAGAAGAAGAGGTGGCACGAGCTGTGGATCGAGGTTAAGCCACGTCGGGCCCGAGAGGAGATTTCAACGTCGGACCGAGTTGCCTAGTACCTCGGGCCCGAGGTCCCTCCGTGTCGGTCCGAGTCGGTCGTGAGGCTTGGGCGCCAAGGCATTGATGAGTGAACTTCCACAGTTACCCCTCACCTACAAAACCCCTCTTGTCTTCTAATTTGGTACACACAAGCCCTTGGAGACATACACACACAATCCTCTCAAGTCAATACTTGGAGAGCAAGGAGAAAGGAGAGAAGAAGGAGAAGAGAAGAGAGAGAGGAGGATCGGCCTAGGAGGTAGAAGAGATTTCTAGGTTGGATTCTAGTTCTAGCTTGGTTTTAGTTGTTCTTTGGATTTGGCAAACTTGGCTTTGAGATTGTGGATTGATTTTGATTTGTGAATGAAATTTGCCTTTGATTGGAAATCGATGATGATGATGATTGTGATGTCTTGTGATTTTGTTGTTTTTGTTACTTGCCATATGGAGTAGATCTCCTTGATCTTGGGTAATGGGGGAAAACTCTAGCTAGATTGAGCTAGAAACCCCAATTCCATAAGCCTTGAGTGCTTTATCTAGGAGCCCACTCTACATAGAGCTACAATTCCTTGCGAAAGTAGGGGATCAAGGCTTGTGATTGGGGAAGTAACAAAAGTGAAAAGCATCCATCACAAGACCTTGCATCAAAGGGGAGAAGCGAAAGCCAATCGACCCCATCATCTATGTGTAGAGTGGTTTGGACGAAGTGAAAACCTCTCGATCCAACCTAGATCATCACTTGTTGCTTGAATTGGTGTGGAAAAGGCTCAATATACTAGAGAAGGAACCCAAAGCCCAAGATCTAACTCCATAATTTAAAGTTCGATTTACATAGTTACATCGAGCCCGACTTCCAGAGAGTCGGTCCCGACGTCCTTCCTCCCAGCTAACTCGGGCCCGACATGACCTTGAGTCGGTCCTAGTTGCTCTTTTCGTTTTCCTTTGTTTTAAGTTCTCTTTTCTCGTTTCCAAGTATTGTGGCACATCAATCGAGTAGATTTTCCGAGCGTTCGACACCCACCACGTACTACATCGGGGTCGGGTTATAAATGTATCTCTAGACTCTCGCATCCGTGAGCGATCAACGAGAAGTACCCTGACCATGTGTACTTCCTTGACAAGGCGATTTATGGACTCAAGCAAGCCCCTCGCGTTTGGTACGACAAGTTTGCGTCATTTCTCTTGTCTAACGGGTACACTCGAGGTACGATTGACAAAACCTTGTTTTTAAAGAAAGTTCTCAAAGATGTTTTGATTGTCCAAGTCTATGTCGATGACATAGTATTTGGAAGCACTAACATGAAACTTGTAGAGGAATTCAAGATCTTCATGAGTAGTGAGTTTGAGATGTCCCTCATCAGAGAACTCAACTTCTTCTTGGGACTCCAAATCACACAACTCAAACATGGGACACGCATTCACCAACAAAAATAGATCCGTGAAGTGCTCGAGAAGTATGAGATGAACACGTCCAAACCAACAGCTACTCCCATCTCTCCTAACACTCGCCTTTATGCTGATGTAGAAGGCAAGAGTGTGGATCAAAAACTCTACAGGGGCATGATAGGATCCTTATTGTACTTGATTGCGAGTCATCCCGACATCATGTTCGTTGTTTGCCTGTGTGCTCGCTTTCAAGCCAATCCAAAAGAGTCCCACATGCAAGAAGTCAAAAGAATCTTCAGGTACCTCAAGGGACGAGACGACCTCTGCCTTTGGTATCCAAGGAAGACGTCCCTCAACCTCATAGGGTACTTTGACGCAGACTACGCAAGACATGTGGTGGATAGAAAGAGCACTTCGGGAATGGCATAGTTCCTAGGCTCTTGTCTTGTGTCATGGGGATCTAAGAAGCAAAATTTTGTGGCGCTTTCAACTGTTGAAGCCGAGCACATTGCTGCTGCTTCGTGTTGCTCACAAGTCCTTTGGATCAAGTACCAATTAGAAGACTACGGTACGTCCCTAGACACAATCCCTATCATGTGTGATAACACTTGTGCTTTAAACATTGCCAAGAATCCTGTTCATCATTCTCGCACCAAGCATATTCATATTAGACATCATTTTCTTTGTGATAATGTGGAACTAGGATTGATTAGAGTGGATCATGTTAGGATTGAGGACCGAGTGGCAGATAATTTCACAAAAGCACTTGATAGACGTCCCTTTGACAATCTTAGGTTGCTCTTGAGGATGATAACCTTTAAATAAACAAGTCCCATTCTATTATTCCCTTAGTGATTGACTATGTTTTGTTGAGAACATGTTTTAAAGATTGTCATGCATTTAAAGTCATCTTGAAAGGACGCTAGTCTAAGACATGTGTTATGCTTTTGCTTTGAACGTCATTTCATTTCTCTTTTGATCTCAAGAGTATCCTTGATCACCCAACCCCCGTTATAAGCCGAAATGATGGGAACTCTAAGCTTACCTAAGCCGAGAATCTCGCAAAAGTGTCCTATGAACTTTCTTTGTCTTTAATTTATGGGACGTACTTGTTTGATTCTCAAAAATGGTTCTAAGTGATAAAAGGGAAGCTTGTCAAAGTCGTAAGGATGCTTGTGCAGGGTTCTCAGTGTCAGAATGTTAAGTTCAGTGTTGGGACGCAAGATCAGAGTTCTCAAAAAGAGGTTTGTGGATTGGAAAGGACGAAAGGTTAGAGTCCTTTGCAGAAACGTGGAAGTTTGAATTTTGAAAACGGGAAGATGAACCGTTGCGAGAAAAGCAGGCGCAGATCTCGGGAACTGCGTAACGGTGGAAAACAACTGGTTACTTAGAGGTTAAGAATCCACGTGTAAGGAAGCGGGTGGAGGAAGCCAAAAGACGTTGTTACCCCTGCCTTTTCTTTCGTCTTCTTGCTATAAAATCCCATCTGCTATGTCTGATTCCTCTCTTTGCCATTTTCGCACTCTTGCACAAGTCCGGTAACTGATGTCTCTCATTTTGGTGGTGTTTTAGTAGTTAATTTCCTTTGCAAATATGTGTTTTTCATTCCTTTCCTTGTGTGTTTTGTCTCTTTTTAGCTTAGTTCCCGGTTTCCTACAAGATTCGGAGACTATGCGAATTTGTTATGTTTTGTAGGTAAAATGGCGTAAAAGAGGATGTTTTGGAAGAGTTTCAAAAGAGGAGTCAAGCTCGGGAGCTATGGAGCGGAAGAGCCATGCGAAGAATGAAGAGGAGCTCAAGGAAAACCAAGAAGAGAAGAGGACCGAGGCCCAGGATCGAGATCAAACCAAGTCGGGCCCGAGTTCGAACACCAGAGTATAGGACCGACGTTCCCAGACGTCGGGCCCGAGGTTGCCCCGTATCGGTCCGAGTCGGCAAATGAGAAGATTAGTCTCCAAGGCACAATGTTGTGATCTTCCAATTTTGCCCTTCTTCTAAATTGGGAATTCCTTGACCCCCAATCTAAGAGAGGCTATAATTAGAGGTGATTAGAGAGCATTAAGGAGGACAATCAATCCCACACACAAAATAACTCTCAAAGGCTCATGGAAGACTTGGAGAGCAAGGAGAAGAGAGGAGGAGGAGAAGAGAGAGAGATCGGTGGAGCTAGGAGGAGATTAGTGAGTTTTTGAACTTGTTTAGCTTTGGTTTTAGTAGAATTTGGATTTGGATATTGTGAACCTTTAGATTTGAATGCAATTTGAGTTGAATTTGAGTTTGATGATTGAGATTTGCTTGCTTTGCCATTTGATTGCTTATTTCTCTTACTTGATGGAGTAGATTCCATAGTCTTGGGCTATGGGGGAATCCCCTAGCTAGGATTGGGTGTGAAACCCCAATTCCATAGCCTTTGAGTGCTTGATCTATGAATCCTCTCTACACTAAGATTCAATTCTCTTGTGGAGACAAGGGACCTAGGGCTTGTGATTGGTAAGAGTAAGCGAGAGCAATCTCGGACCCAATCACTAGACCTAGCATCGAAGGAGAGTGAAAACTCCCTAAGGTCGAAGTGTAGAGTCGAGGGATCGAAGGTTAGCAACCTCGATCTCACAAGGATCAACACTTATTGGTTGAATTGGGGTGGAATTACCCAAGTGTAGTTAGGGAAGGAACCCAAAAACCCAAGACCGATCTACTATTTTTGCCTAATCGAGTTACCTAGTCATCGGGCCCGACGTTGTGTGAAGTCGGTCCCGGCCAATCAACCTCGATCCACCCTCGGACCGAAGTGACCAGTGTCGGTCCGAGGTGTTCTCTTTCGATTTTCCTCGTTTTGCCTTTCTTTTACCTCTTTTTAGTCTTTTCGGTACACTCAACGCACGAACTCCCGTGTGTTCGACACCCTACCTCTCTTACTACAATTGGGGTTCGGTTTATAAATTTAAATTTTGACATCCCCCGATCCGGACTACAACACCGACCCACGTTAGAATTTTGGCGCCGTTGCCGGGGAGTTCTACTTGTTTGAGGTGTATGCGAGCTCGTTCCGTCCGAGGAACACTTGAGTTCGACATTGTGAGTGATCCGGAGAGCATCATCAAACAAACTCGAATGAATAAGAGAATGGAGAACCAAGGTCGTGATGAGGAGGTTGAGAGGATGAGGGCCGACATGGCTCGAATGCAAATTGAGATGGCAAACCGAGATGCCGAGGCTAGAAGGGAGCATGAGCAAAGGATGAGATTGGAGGCTCAAATCAACACTCAACCCCGGAATGCAAGACAATACATGCATCCGGAGTTGAAGGTGCCGGAACCGGCCATAGTCTTGCCGGAGGTGTCAAAGAATTTTGAGATCAAGACCCAATTCATCTCGCTCATCAAGAGGGATCAATTTCTAGGGAGACCGAATGAGTGCCCGATCGAGCATGTGAAGCAATTCAAGGATCTATGTGAGACCATCTCGACGGATGAGGAGACACTTGAGTATGTGCTACTCAAAGCCTTCAAGTGGTCTTTGGGAGGCAAGGCATTGCATTGGTTGGAGAGCCAAGCACCTCGATCCATCACATCATGGAGGGCTCTCAATGAAGCATTCTTGATGAAGTTCTTTCCACCCACCAAGACGACGAAGCTTAGAAGGAAGATAGCGAGCTTTCAACAAGGAGCCCACGAGCCACTCTTCGAGGCTTGGGATCGGTTCAAGGATTTGTTGAGGCAATGTCCGACGCATGGGCAACAACCTTATGTCTTTCAAGACATTTTCTTCCAAGGAATCAACCCCGCCACCAAAGACAAGTTGAACCTTCACACCGATTGTGGGTTCATTGATTTGCCACTGGAGCAAGCGTGGGAGTTGCTAGACAAGCTCTCCGACTACGAAGCCATGTACGGAGCGAGTCAAATGAACAAGGAGGCAAGAGTCCATGGAGATGGTGCAAAGAGGCTCTATGACCCAAAGAGTGAAGATGTGGATAAAGATGTGAAGATCCAATTCCTTGAGGATGAGTTGAACAAGATGAGGAGGCTCTATCACCAAAAGCAAACCACAAGAGCTTGTGAAGAATGTGGTTCTTCGAAGCATGGAGCCCAAGAGTGTCCAAATGAGCGCCAAGTCCGTTTGGCCGAGCAAATTGAGGAGGCACAATATATTCAAAGAAACTTTGGAGGAAGAGCCAACTTCAACAACAATGGAGGAAGGTGGAACCAAGCCTAACCCAATGGCTACTACAACAACTTCAACCAAACCGAGCCAAGGGCCCAACCACCACCATACCGACCTCCGGGGTTCAATGAGCCAACTCCTCAATGGGCGAGAGAGATAAAGGAGGAAATCAAGGATGTGAAGACTAGGGTCAATGGTATAAGCACACAAGTCAATGAGTTGTGTGTTTAGACTTTGGAGAAGGCAAGCCGACCACCAATTTGCTCAAATCTTTACTCTACTTCCAAGAGAAGAAGGGAGACTCCCGGGCCGACCCGAGGAAAATCCCCGTGCCCCACAACAACAAAATGAAGTTCGAGCCATAGGATTGAGGAGTGGACGGAGTTTGCCCGAGCCACACGTGCCAAGAACAAGAGAAGAGAGTCGGACCGAGTTACCCAGCAACTCGGGCCCGACATGCCACAATGTCGATCCAGATGAAGAAGGAAGTCCAGCAACCCGGACCGAGGAGAAATTGAACTCAGGCCCGACATGCCCTGTAGTCGGCCCGATGTTCCCAGAAGTCCCCTGCCCCAGGACCGAGGTTCCGGACGTCGGTCCCGACGTCGATCCAAAGTCGGTCCAGGCATAAAATGTTAAGAGAGATCAAGAGCGGTCCAAGGAGGTGGATTCAACCAAGAAACAAGGTGGCACAAGTCTTCCTTACCCGTTGAAGAAGCCTAAGGAGATTGTTGAGGGAAAGTTCAAGAGGTTCTTGAAGCTTTTGCAAGGCTTGAACATCACCATTCCATTTACCGATGCTCTAAGCGAGATGCCATCCTACGCAAAGTTCTTGAAGGAGATTTTGAGCAAGAAGAGGTCAATTGTGGAGATGCAAAATGAAGTCAAAATCCTAGAGCTACCTCAAAAGCAAGGTGATCCCGGAAGATTTGCCATCACCGTGGGGATTGGATCCCAAAACTTCAAAGCTCTTTGTGATTTAGGAGCGAGCATATCGGTTTTTCCCATGAGCATATGGAGACGGGCTAACCTTGGAGATATAGAACCGGTTGATATGAGTCTTACCATGGCCGATGGTTCATCTACAAAAGCCGCCGGAATCCTAGATGACGTCCTGGTTCGAGTTGGGAGATATTTTGTCCCCGACGATTTTGTTATCCTCGACATGAAAGAAGATCCAATGGTGCCCCTCATTCTCGGAAGGCCGTTTCTTGCTACGGCGGGTGCCAAATTTGATGTGAAAAATGGGAAAGTTACTTTCGAAATTGGAGAGGAAAAAGTGGAGTTCCATTTCAACAAAGCTCTTAATGAACCGGATGCTTTGGCGATCTTGAAGTTGGAGGAAGGTGCCAAGCGTAAGAGAGAGGAGTTGGAACTCACAAGAGAGGAAGAAGCACTTTTGAGGAGTCAAGACATGATCAACGTTCAAGAGCAAGAAAGAGAGTTGCATGATCCATTTGAGAACCATGAGGAACCAAGAGATCAAGATAGCCCAAGGAACCATGAAGAGTATCCTCCTTCGTATCCTTTTAATGTGGGAGACTCTTATATATGCTTAAGTGACTTGAAAGAGGATCTAGAGGATAGTTTCATTTGTTTAAGTGATTTAAAGGAAGATTTGAGCTATAATGTCATTGAGACCCCTAGAAATTCTCTAGATGCTTTTGATGTTTGTGATGTAGGGAATGAAGATCAAGTTGAGAAGATGCAAGAGATGCCAACGTACACTTTGGAGGAGAAGAATGATGGGGAAGTTGGATACCCTACTTTCATCAAACACAAATGGTGGTACTATGGCTATGAGGAGTGTGGAGATGTATATGACAAGGATGATCAATTCACCGTTTTTCACCCTCCTTGAAGGGTAGAGGTTAGAAGTCAAGCTAGTGACTTAAAAGAAGCGCTCCTCGGGAGGCAACCCGAGTTTAGTAGGTTCATTTTCGTAGTTTCTAGTTTGTTTTTCTTTGCCTTAGTTTGAATTCTTTCTAATCTTTTTTTAGCATGTGTTTTATGGAATTGTGTGTTATGTGAGCTTCATGATCATGTGTGGTATTGGTGGAAATAATAAAAGGACTTGTAGGTAGAGATTTGCCAAGACAAGGGAATTTTAGGAAGCCAAAATGGGTTGGACCGAGGTACCCAGTACCTCGGGCCCGAGGTTGAGACGTCGGTCCTCTTTGGCCGAGTTAACTTTGGTCTTGATTTTGTGAAATGCCTATTATGGCCCTCTGACCTAACTTTGTCTTCTATCCCATTTAAAGCCTTCTTCCACATACCCACCACCCATCACCCTCATAACTACCTTCCCAAAATACCAAGTCCCTTCAAAAACCCCAAATCGATCCCCCACCCTCACCATACTCGATCCAAAGCCAAACTTCATCACAACTCTCGATCCATATCCCTAGCAACCCCAAACATCAATCCAAAGCCAAAAATCCCAACAAAAATCCCATAGATCTTCATCCTTCTTCTAGATCTAGAAGAGAAATTTGAGTTCTAAAGAAGTTGATTGCTAAGAAGTCTTTGTTTCCTTCAAATTTGGTATGTGAATCTCGATCTCTACTTGATTCCTTGTGAATTTCATGCTTTCATTGCTAGATTTGAGATTCGCCATGATTGAGTGAGCTTAGACCTTGAGCATCCATGGTGATTTGCATGAATAGTAGAATTTGTGCTTAATTGTTGATTATGCATGCTAAAACCTACTTGGAACTTCGATTGATGATGAGACATGGTTGATTTTGGATTTTAGGAGCATGATAGAGTGAATTTTGGGTGAATCTAGGTAGAGGAGTCATTTGATAGCCGGCCCGAGGTACCCAGAACCTCGGGACCGATGTTGCAAGACGGTCCAAGACTCGGACCGAGGTTGAGAACCTCGGGCCCGATGTCTCGTGTTGGTCGGTCCTGTACAATTTGGCTTTCTCTTGTGTGAGCTTTAGGATGCATGAGCTTGAATATTGGTTAAACCATGTTTATCATGATGTATCTTGTAGCTTGACCGTTGTTATGAGATTCTTTGCTCATACATGTTGGATTTTGTGGAGTGAGTGTCTTAAGAGCAAGTATGGGGTCATTTCCTTGCATGATGAGTTGATTAGTTGTGGAAACATGTAATCTTGAGGTGTTTGTATAGATTTTATCTTGTAGTTCTTTGCTTGATTGTGTGTAGGTACCATGACTACCCGAGCATCTTCTTCAAGGATGGAGAAAGCAACAAGGAAGTCCAAGAAGTCGAAGAGAGTGCAAAGGATGGATGATGTGCAATTTGAGGATGATGATGTCGCCCGGGAGTATGAGCGACTCATGGGTCTATCTCACCACACTCTGTGGGTAGATTGGGAGTCAATTAAGAAGATTTGTATGGATGAGGCTCTTACCCGGTGCTATTCTAACATTGGGCTAAATGTGATGCTAAGATGGAACAACACCCATTATCCGGCTTTGACCTCCGAGTTTATGGCTACTTTCAAGTGCACGTATGAAGGAGTTGAAGATGAGGGCATGATCTCCTTCCAATTGGGTAATCAAGCACAAGAGCTCTCTCTAAGGAATTTGGCGGTCTACCTTGGATTTCCTTTTGCTAGAGACGAGGCTTTTGTCGATAATGATAAGGTGAACTACCTTTGGAAGTATGTGGCGGGCAAAAGCGAAATGAGGAAGGGAGACTCAACCAATGAGATCGCTAGCCCACTATTCCGAGTCATGATCCGCATTTTGGGGTGCACGATCTATGCTCGACGTGAGCTTAGCAAGCCGATGAAGGAGGAAGCCATGTTGCTCTACGAGATGTTGTTTCAAAATGAGAAGCCGATGAACCTCACGTGGGAATGGGTGAAGATGGTGAGGGACTTCCAAAGTTCCCCATGGATTTACTTTGGAGGTATGATTGCTCACTTGGCCCATCGTCTTGAAGTTGATTTGTCCTTGTATACACCGGCTCCGAATGGCGTGGAGTTCATGGATCTCAAATACTTCAAGAAAGCCAACATCATCAAGGAGAAAGTTGTTCCCGGCTTCATGGATCGACTTATGCCTCACTCCAACTTTGGCAAGGTGCAAGTTCCTTTGGGACCTCGACTCTTCGACCTCACAAGCTACTACAATTGGTTCCAAGTATGGGCGGGAAATGTGAACCCTTATGGAGAACCGGAGGGGACACTTGAGTGTAGGAGACGAGCACAACATATTCGTTTCACTACTCCTCAAGCTTCCCCGGACACCGAAGAAGAGGAGCCCAACCAATATGAGTTCGTGAGAAGAGAAGACATGGAAGGTGACCCACAAGAAGAAGAAGAAGAAGATGGTGGTTACCACAACTTGCTCACCGACCACACACCCACACTACTAGACCGAGGTGCATCCCATGTCGGGCCCGACGTCTACCAACGTCGGTCCGACACATATTTGCCCGACCCGGTCCCGAGTCAATTTGAGAGGGGTGAAGGGAGTGGAGCAAGACAAGAACCACCAAGCTATGGAGGGTACGAGGGGTATGCCCAATGGTACGGGCCCGGAATGGTGTTCCCCGAGCCTAACCAACCGGTTGACATGAACTTCCTCGCCAACCAAATGGCGCATCTCCAACTTCAACAATCAAGCATGCTCCAAGAGGCACACCAACTCAACCTTCAACAACAACACCTCAACCAACAACAACAACAACTCTTCCACTACCAAGAAGACTTCCAAGCTCAATTTGATGAAGTGAACCGCAACATTGCCTACACTAGACGTGACGTGGACGACTTAAGGGCGGTCGAGGACCAAAGATGGAGCATACAAGAGAGCTTCAATGAATGGATGACCGGGAACTTCTCTTCCCGTGAAGATCAATGGATGCATCCCGCCCCACAAATTCAACCGCCAAGTCAAGATCCTTTCCACGACCATGTGTATGAGCGAGAGAGGCAAGCTAGACTCCAAAGAGGTTGACGTCGAGGACGTCCTTCCAACAACTAAGCCTCAACATGCCATTCAAGAATAAGAAATTGTGAGCTTTCTTTACTCTTCTCTTTACTTTTTGAAGTTTTGATTTCTTTGTTTTGATGAGGACATCAAAATTTTAAGTATGGGGTGGGTTAGTAGCTCATGGTTTCATGTGTGTAGATTTCTCTTGTTTTGTTTAAGGGATGTTTCTTTTGGATTATGCATTTCTTTTGGATTGTGGCATGTTATGATGCATGAATGATGATTGAATTTGATGGCATGAATGGATGAGTTTGTTTTGATTTTGAGAAATTTTTGCAAAAATCCATAAAAATTCGAAAATTTCGTGTTGAAAAACAACAAAAAGATTTTGATTTTGGACTAGGAATTCCCATCTTAGATGTTCATATGAAGGCTAATGATGATGTGAGCATGTAAAGTCCTTTGCGTATTTTTGGATAGTTTAGCCTCTAAATGGATGTTGCTTTTGATGTGATATGATGTCTTGCATGTTTTTATTGAGCACATGAGTTCTAGGATAAGTTTTGATGCAACTAAGCTAGAGTGAACCTTGTGAGATTATTTTTGGCCATTTTAGGGATGCTTGTTCATATTGCATATCCCTCATTTTCTTGTGTGATTAGCTCATGCATGCTTAGTAAAACTTGGTATTGCAGTGTTTATCTATTTTCCAAGACCAATATGAGATTTGCTCTATGCATTGTCGCATTGATTTGAACTTTATTTCATTTAGTCACAAAATGTTCCATATCCTACCATGAAGATAAACCGTTGCTTGTAGCCCCGTTTTAGCCTTAGACCTTTGTTTGAAACTCCTCAAAAAAAAAATATGATTCCTAGCCTATATGACTTGACCCTTATGGGATTGGACTTTAGTGAGAGGTTTTGGAGTATATTTGGAGAGTTGAGATTCTCTTTGGTAAAGGGCAAGAAATGGAGTTATAAATCAAGTGGGTAGTGCATCTTTGTTGTGAAGAAAGAAAGAAAATGTTGAAAAAAAAGTAGTGGATTGAAAGCAAAGTGCTTAAGTGAAGAAATGGGTTTAGACCGAGTTCAAAGTGACCTCGGGCCCGATGTGAGTTCAAAGTCGGTCCAGTGCAAAATAGTGGAAAAAAGTGTGAAAAATCCAACAAAAAGTTTAGTGCAAAGATGAAGTAGAATGTTTAGTGAAAGAGTGGGTTGGAAGTTGAAAGAAAAGAAAAATCAAAGTCTTTTGGATGAGTGAAGTTGAAAGTGGAATGATTTGGTAAGTTTGGTGAGAGACTAGAAAGTTCAATCCCCATTGTAAGCACCACAAGACCAAAATGATTCCCACCTTGAGAAATACCAAAAGCCCCATTACAACCCGGCCGAATGGAACCTCTTTGAGGACCTCCATTGAGCCAAGTTCATATTCTTTGTGTGCATTATAATAGGCATCTCTAGGTGGAGGAATTGGTGATATTAGCTTCAATAGTAAAGTCTTTACTTGCATGATTTTTGAGTATGAGCGTTCATTGTTAAGCCTAAACACATGATGAGTGATACACATTTCCACATACTTAAAGTGAGGCTTAGTTGTACTAGACTTTATTCCTTGAACACTTGATCATGTGTGATGACGTAATCTTGCTAGCATATCTATCACTTGTTCTTACTTGATTTTTCATAAGAGGCTTTACTTGAAGATTGTGTTTCGGTCTTGCTTACATTGTTATTGCTTGAGGACAAGCAAGTTTAAGTATGGGGTATTCTGATGTCTCTCATTTTGGTGGTGTTTTAGTAGTTAATTTCCTTTGTAAATATGTGTTTTTCATTCATTTCCTTGTGTGTTTTGTTCTCTTTTTAGCTTAGTTCCCGGTTTCCTACAAGATTCGGAGACTATGCGAATTTGTTATGTTTTGTAGGTAAAATGGCGTAAAAGAGGATGTTTTGGAAGAGTTTCCAAAGAGGAGTCAAGCTCGGGAGCTAAGGAGCGGAAGAGCCATGCGAAGAATGAAGAGGAGCTCAAGGAAAACAAAGAAGAGAAGAGGACCGAGGCCCAGGATCGAGATCACACCAAGTCAGGCCCGAGTTCGAACACCAGAGTATAGGACTGACGTTCCCAGACGTTGGGCCCAAGGTTGCCCCATATCGGTCCGAGTCGGCAAATGAGAAGATTAGGATCCAAGGCACAATGTTGTGATCTTCCAATATTTCCCTTCTTCTAAATTGGGAATTCCTTGACCCCCAATCTAAGAGAGGCTATAATTAGAGGTGATTAGAGAGCATTAAGGAGGACAATCAATCCCACACACAAAATAACTCTCAAAGGCTCAAGGAAGACTTGGAGAGCAAGGAGAAGAGAGGAGGAGGAGAAGAGAGAGAGATCGGTGGAGCTAGGAGGAGATTAGTGAGTTTTTGAACTTGTTTAGCTTTGGTTTTAGTAGAATTTGGATTTGGATATTGTGAACCTTTAGATTTGAATGCAATTTAAGTTGAATTTGAGTTTGATGATTGAGATTTGCTTGCTTTGCCAATTGATTGCTTATTACTCTTGCTTGATGGAGTAGATTCCATAGTCTTGGGCTATGGGGGAATCCCCTAGCTAGGATTGGGTGTGAACCCCCAATTCCATAGCCTTTGAGTGCTTGATCTATGAATCTTCTCTACACTAAGCTTCAATTCTCTTGTGGAGACAAGGGACCTAGGGCTTGTAATTGGTAAGAGTAAGCGAGAGCAATCTTGGACCCAATCACTAGACCTAGCATCGAAGGAGAGTGAAAACTCCCTAAGGTCGAAGTGTAGAGTGGAGGGATCGAATGTTAGCAACCTCGATCTCACAAGGATCAACACTTATTGGTTGAATTGGGGTGGAATTACCCAAGTCTAGTTAGGGAGGAACCCAAAAACCCAAGACCGATCTACTATTTTTGCCTAATCGAGTTACCCAGTCATCGGGACCGACGTTGTGTGAAGTCGGTCCCGGCCAATCAACCTCGATCCACCCTCGGACCGAAGTGACCAGTGTCGGTCCGAGATGTTCTCTTTCGATTTTCCTCGTTTTGCCTTTCTTTTACCTCTGTTTAGTCTTTTCGGTACACTCAACGCACGAACTCCCGTGTGTTCGACACCCTACCTCTCTTACTACAATTGGGGTTCGGTTTATAAATTTAAATTTTGACATCCCCCGATCCGGACTACAACACCGACCCACGTCAGTAACCACCTTTCACCTATCTCAAAAATCAATCCTAATCCTTGTTTATAAAATCCCTCATTCTCACAAATGGCCAACACTAGAATTACCTCTAAACCTTCGTCTTCGGCGGTGAAGAACCCAACTCCGGTGAAAGGGCGCTCGCCAATGGATCCAATCACGGGATGTTCGGAGGCAGGGACCCGTCGGAAACACCCAACCTCCTCCCTCTCAATCTCAGCGCCGCCCTTCCACCACCCATCCATCCTCTCAGAAACGCCAATCCCAATCTACCACCTCCTCTCAATGATTCAAATTTCTGGAGAAACCCTACAAGCCAGACCCAAACATGAGTCCGAAGAAGGGACGTTACATGGGACTCCCCGCTCAACCTCTAAGTCATCCCAAACTAGATCCTCTAGTGGAGGACTGGCTAGAAAAGGAGCCCAAGACCCTAGGCAACATATGCCACCGGGCAATAATCCAAAATCACCCGAAAGAGGTCCAATGACTACTTCACTATTTCATGGTGACGTATGTCGCTCCTCGCTTAACGAAAACCAATCACACCAACCCTCCCTTCCTCGGGCCTTCCATAATTGGTCATGAATTTGGGGGAACGGTTGAGGACCTCGTGAAAGTCCGTTCGGACATAGCGGAGTTCTCAGTTGCCCCTGAAGGCTCCGTCCCCTCAAAACAAAAGAGACAGTCCTCCTCAAATAAAGATCAAAAAGCCCTCCTCCTGAAATCCTGAACCAAATCCCTTACCTTCCTCTCCTCCTCCCGCTCCCAAACGAAGGCTGAAGACTTCTGCTCAGCTCGAAGGAATCACCGACGAGGAGATGGCGGCCATCAGATTATCTAAGGTCGAAATCGAGAAGGAAGATCTCGCCAAGAGAGCTCGAGCTGCTAAGGACGCAGAGGCTGAGGCGCCCTCCAAGGGAAAACAGGTTTTGGCCCTTCATCCTCCTCCTTCACCAAGGGTTGAGGACGTGCCATCTGAGGATCCGCTACAGGCGGAGATAGAGGCAGACCTGGCAAAGCCAATGCCAAAGGTCTCGAGGGACGCGTCCTCAAAGCAGGTCCAGGCCAAGGACACCGCCCCCGCTGTGGTCGTCGTCGACGACTCACCTGTGAAGAAGCCTCCTTCTCCTGTTGCTCAGGCTTCTAATCAAGTAAGTGCGCCAAAGGCCAAACTCCGCACTCCTCCTCCTCCGTCTCCTCCTAAAGCACGCTCTCCTACTCCTCCCCCTCCTCCTCCTGCTGAAATTGAGGAGGGCGAGCATGTCCAAGGGACGCTCCCTACGGAGGTCCCTCATGAGTCCCTTGCCAAGGCTCCTACTCCGGCCGCCCAAGTGGAAGTGGGGGCATCCGGAGAGAAGGACACTGATATGACCGAGTCCTCACAGCATCATGAGGACGAGGTCTCTGATGAAGAAGGAGATCCTCAGGATGAGGACAATGATGATGAGGACGGCGATGGTGAGGACGCCGGAGACGATGTGATAGTCACAGGGAACGACAACAAGATGAAAAAGTTGAAGAAGATTTTGGGGCCGTTGCCGTTTGATGCTGAATTCCTGCGCTCCAATGACCGAGAAGAATTTCTAGAGCTGCTTGACTTCCAGGGGTGGACGCATCTAGGGGTTGAGCCTGCTACTGTGGACCCTGACCAGATGAAACTCTTCTTCTCACATTTTGAAGTTTCTGAGGTCAAGGGCAAACCACAAGGGACGTTCACAATCAATGACGACAAGTACTCAATTGCTGAGGGTACCGTCCGTCACATGCTAGGCCTCCGTCCCTTGCCCTCTGAAGCCCTTCATGACTTCCCTTGCAAGAATTTCGGCTGTTTTAACCAGCAAGCAATCTTCGACCATATCTTCCAAGGGAAACAGCCTGTTGCCAAAGACCGGGTTGCTCATGTCCTCTCCAAGACAAGGGTCCTTGCTCACCGCTTCATAGTGTGCATGCTCGTCCCACCTTAAGAGAAGAAGTCCATTGTCCAGATCACTGATAGTATCATCCTGGACTCCTTCTTGCGACGACAACCCATAAATCTTACGAGAGTGATTCTAGAACACATAGGGAAGTGCACAAACAGCTGACAGTCCCTTCCCTACCCATCTTTTGTCAAGAGGATCATAGTTCAGCAAGGGCTGTATGAGCCAAAGGAAAAGAGGTAGTTTGGAACCCATTGGGACGTCAGGTAGATAACAAGGCCGCCAGTTGGGAAGATGTGCTACAATGAAGAGCTCTCCTCTGTGAGGAAGCAAAGGGAAAGGGAAGCCAAGGAAGCCGAGAAGAAGGCTGCTGCCAACGCTGTTGCTACTATTGACAATGCTGAAAATGAACAAGTAGTAGGAACGCCAGTTGGGCAGAATGTAGGGACTGATGAAGAGCCACAAGACGGTGCTCACATGGCTGAAGGGTACTCGAACAAGGATCTCTTGGGGATGATGCTCGAAAACCAATGCATGATCATTGATCTCATCCAACAGGTGCACGACACCCTTCATCGCAATAATGAGCTCATGGAATGCTCCAACGATCTATCTGCTCAAGTCCTCAAGGCTCTTGGCAAGCTTCCCAAATGATCACTTCTCCTCTTCCCAATCCTGAAAAAATTCATCATTTGTGTTGTTGACTTTTGAACTTTATGTTTTTGAAAACAATGTGGTGAATGTTTGTAATAACCGTACTTAGATCTTTTGCACTCTAAGTCTAATGAATGACCGTTCACTGTTTTTGCCTATCATTTTGTTTAAGTGTTCCTCCCTCTAGTTATGACTTTGTGCTGCCACGAATTATCACTTGTTCTCCTTTTCGATGATGCCAAAAGGGGGAAGTATAGTTTTGTAGAGATGCGTTTTTTTAAGTTATCATAGAAAGCATGTGTTTAGGGGGAATTTCGGCCAAGTCCAAAGGACGCTAGTACAAGAATAGGTTAGGACGCACTTGAAAGATGGTTTTTCCTATCATTGTTTAAAGAGTTTGTCATCATCAAAAAGGGGGGAATTGTTGGGACGATATTAAGGACGCCAGTCTCTAATATCTGACCAATAATGAAAGTCCCTAGTTTTGATATTGACAAACTCAATGGTGTTTAATGTTTTTCCAAGTGCTTATCTCAGGTAAG
The DNA here is from genome assembly GCA_934048045.1 of Polygonum aviculare. Lineage (NCBI taxonomy): Eukaryota > Viridiplantae > Streptophyta > Magnoliopsida > Caryophyllales > Polygonaceae > Polygonum > Polygonum aviculare. The sequence continues at coordinate 18,109,161 of OW204025.1, read as the reverse complement.
TCCCAAGGACGCCCATGAGTGAAAAGGACAACAAGTGAACGAGAGTCCCTAAACAAAAGGGACGCACTCCATCAGAATATCCAAAGCTGAACAAGAATGGAGTCCCTACGAGATTAGGACGGCGTCCTCATCGAGAAGGGACGCGCGCCAAAATTGTGTAGAAGTTCAAATTCAAATCAAGGCCGCCCCAACATGATTACATCATTATCGGCCGTAGTCCTCAGAAGGAAGCTTTCTATGTTTGGGCACCTGCGCAAACTTCCAAAAAAGTCGCTTTCCAGAAAATGGTCCCCTGACCACGCGGAGGCTTCCCAAGTGGTGATAGAGTTGACTTCCTCATAATGCAAATCGCACCTTTGAAGGGAAACAACAGATCCTGCTGTGATCTTTGAGGACGCTCCAGGACAAAAGCCACTACCACTATAAATATCCCTCAAGGGTTTTGCATAGGGGTGTGGACTTAGAAGATTTCTCCCGAGCTCACTCCCGAAGCATTCAAGTTCAAGAATGAAGATCAAGAAGATCAAGTGAGCTTGAATCAAGAGAAGAAGAAGTCCAACCACAACAAATCTCACAACAAATCACAAAAGTTAGAAAGGAAGTTTGTCTCTCACGAAACTACTCTGAGAGACGTGAGTGCTTAGCTACCTTATAGTAAAGAGAGTTAGGTTACGGTGTTAGGCTAAAAGAAGAGTTACTAGTGATGCTAAGGACGCATACTTAGACTCAGAGAATTGTAACCGCTCGCCTGTACTCTGTAAGGACTCACTCTAATAAGATAAGGACGACTATTCGAAAATCCTCCTCGGAGGTAGAGGTTTACCTATAAGACTAGTTGGTCTTAGTGGGGTTCCTCTATAAATTCCAGAGTCCCTTATCTTATCTTATCTATTTACCTGCTTAAGTTTGTTTTTTTTTCCGCTGCCAAAGGACTCCTTCAGAGATCATCCCTACTTGACTACTAACGTACACGATCCAACAAACTAGATACACAAACAGCTAGTTTTGATGTACATAATTAAACAATGTTGAAGAATAATTTGTTAATATTGATAAACAAACTATGCTCGTCCCTCAAAAATAGATTTTTCACAAAAAAATCCAGAAAATACATGAAAATTTCGTCAATCTCATCTTTTCACCTTTTAATAATTATCTGATGAAACCAGTTAGTTTTAACAAGAAAGATGCGATAAATATTCTTATTTCTCAATGTAATGCTCTTTCTCACGTGAATATGAGCACAAACCGGTCAACATGAACACTTACCATACAATCCCGTGCCTTAAAAACACGAATTTGATTTAACTAAAATTTAAATTTAAATTTTATATAAAGTTATTTATTTTGTTTCTTAGAAGATTTTTTTTAATATAACTAAATAACATAACATAATGGATACATTATGTGTAAAATTTATTTTAATATCATTATTAGATACATAACATATTAGATAGGTTCTAGGTTAAAAGTATAACTAAATAAAAATATATCTATTGAAAATTATAAAGATTAGGAAAAATGACTTCATCTCAAGTATCAACATTCTACTAAAAATAATCCCATATTTTGATATTGCCTTTAGCAATCTGAACTATGTTGATATTAACTAAAGTTGATATCGAAAGATTTTCCGGTACACTTTCCGAAGGGTTTAATGACATGACAATCGGAAATGTTACGTGGCGAAGAAGCCATTTTATTTTAATTTTTTATTTTCCATGTCACACATATTATCACGAAAATTGAAGCACAAATTAACAATTGAAACAAATTAAAACTTGGCTAAAAAAAAGAAACAAATTAAACGACTTGCAAATCGTTCTTCCGGGCAAAACTTTGTTCTCTAAGCTGAAATTCCACAGGCTTAGAAAACGGGCAATGTAATCGGACTCGAAACTCATCTCCTTCATGAAGAAATCCAAACCCTTAATCATCTTTGCCTCTGACGACATCAAACAATTAATTGGCAAATTCCTTACTATGGTTTGTATGTCATTCTCCATCCATCCATAGCTCCTGACTACCTTAAACTTTGACTCAATTGTGTCTTCGCCAATGTTCTAAAAAACGCTAGGCGATCCTAGGCGGAGAGGGACCACCTAGCGCCTAGACGGCCTAAACGGTTGCCTAGGCGATCTAAGCGGATACCTAGACGCCGCCTAGGCGGGTTATAAGGCTAGGCGGACGAGGACCGACTAGCGCCTAGACGGGGCCTAGGCGGGGTCTAGAAGGGATTTTTAGAACATTGGTCTTTGCTAAGGGAAGAAAAGGCATTCGATTAAGGGTTTGATGTGGGTTTCTAAACTCCTTAGAAGGATCTAGGGGACAAAAGAAAGCGCATACCCAAGCTCGGAATCAGATAAGTCTAGGTCATGAAAACCCCCAATTTTGGGAATTAGGGTTTTGTTGATGTCTCGAAACGAGAGCAAACGGGCATCGTGGGAGACGATGGGTTTGATCTGAGACTGGTTCAGGCCGATTTTCTCCAAGAAATCGAGCACGAAAATGAGTTTCTCCGGGGATTTCTTCTACTGTTCAACTTTCTTCACCTTGTTCATGATTACAGGTTATTGATTTTAATTTTTGTTGTTTCAAATGTTAATTTGTGTTTTAATTTTTTTTGATAATATATTGACATGGCAAGTGAATATGATGTGGCATGTGTGATATGGAATACAAAAATTTAAAATAACAAGGATTCCTCGCCACGTAACATTTCCGACCGCCATGTCATTAAACCCGCCGAAAAGTATACCGGAAAATCTTTCGATATCAGTTTTAGTTAATATCGACATAGTTCGGATTGCTAAAGGCAATATCAAAACATGGGATTATTTTTGGTAGAATGTTGATGCTTGGGATTATTCCAAGTCAATTTTGTTTTTCATTATGTGTACAATTTTGGATAGATTATTTAAAGATTTGGATAGATTTATTATGTGTACAATTTAATGCGGGGTTTACAATGAAATTTCAACCAATTAAACAAATTAAATAATTTTAATAAAGATGAGTGATGCGGTTCAATGAGAAATTAACATGTATCGTGCTAAATATCATTTTTAACCTCGTTTTAGTATATAGTTATGATGTATCCATGTTTCTTTATTTTTTTAAAAAGTATATATCGGTAGAGGTGTCAAACGGGTCGGGTCGGTCTTTTTGGGTTTGGGTTGAGTGCGGGTTCGGATTAATTGGGTTACAGGTCAAGTCGGGTCGGGTATTGACAGGTTATTGTGTGGGTTCCGGTCGACCTAAGAGGGAAAGAATTTGAATTTTTAATGATTATTAAAATAATATTATGATTAAATATTAATATTAAATAATAAAATATTGTTTACTCTTGATTTTTATAATAAAATTTTATTATTAATAAAATATATTATAATATTTAAAATAAAATATATTTATATATTCTACATATAAAAAAAATCGGGTCGGTTGGGTCAGTTTCGGGTTTCAATCCAATCGGGTTCGGGCTTGGGTTTTTTTTTGCTTGCTACTACTCGGGTTGGGTTTCAACCCAAACATCTTCGGTCAGTTCGTGTCGATTTTTCGGGTCGGGTTAGGTTTTGACAGCTCTATATATATTGGGGATTCATATCCAGAATAATTTGGTAATTATTCACGTTCAACAAACACCATTAATTCATTAGCATTATTGAAGTTTATGATTTTTTTCTAAAGAGAAGGAAACAACATTAATGGTTTTGTCTGTGGTATAAAGGTTTATTGAGATATCAAATCAACTTCTTTGTCATTGTGAAATTAAGGAGTTGGGACTTTAGACACTTATAAATAAGATGTAGTGCGTAGGCCAACGTGGGGTCAGGTAGCTTTAATTTGTAAAATAACTCACTTTCATTCCAAATACGACATGTACATTACTATTTAGGGTGTCTATAAAGCACTTAAACCGAACCACAAAAGGAAAAAGCCTAAACCTTTTCTATTTAACTAAACCGATATTATTTAACTTTATCAGTTTGGTAAACCGAAATGAGAATATATACGGTTTTTCAATTTGGTTTCGTTTTTTGATTTTTGTAATACTAGCTAACCGAAAATCAAAAAATTATTTTTTATATTTTTATATTAATATATAAGTTTGATTTATTCTTAAACACTTTATTTTCAAATGATGATGTTGGCCTATTGGACCATTTTGAATCCTCTCGTTTGCAAAGTTTTATTTTTTCATGTAATTTCGATTAAAGAAAAATGGCTCAAAACAATCTCAGGTATCATCTTTCGACCAAAAACAATATGAAGTTTAAAAAATCATCACCAAGGGTAAGAACTATCGCTACATTTATAATAAATGATATGTAATCATTTTCCAGACGACTGTTCCGATGGAACATCTGATGTGATTCTGCTTGGCTCACATCATGGAGCCGACCCAGACGTGCCCAACGCCCCCTTGTTAGCCGAGGTGCGGCCCGGTGCCACTTCGAGGCACCCCACGAGCGACGCCCCGCATGACGCCGGTGCCCCTTCGAGGCACTCCCATGGGCACCCGCCATTTGGTCGTTCGCGACCCGCCACGAGGCCCGGTGCCACTTCGAGGCACCCCACGAGCGACGCCCCGCATGACGCCGGTGCCCCTTCAAGGCACTCCCATGGGCACCCGCCATTTGGTCATTCGCGACCCGCCACGAGGTCGGTCACGTCTAAAGGGGGATCAAGCCACATTCTCGGGCCTTTGGCGAGGTGACGGGCTAAACGCTTGTAAGAGCAACCTCGGGCCCAACTAGCATTGTCCCACGCCTCACACAACAAACCCATTGGTGTGTTTATGCGCCTTCAAGTGTTCAGCCCAGTGCAAGTCCTTTTAGGCCCGAAGCCCGCTATGAAGATGGGCCTTCAAAGTCCATTTGGGAGATTGCTTGGCCACCACACTAAATCAACTCCTTGGCCGCCAAGTTTGATCATGTAAGAGGCATTTAACGAGTTGCTTGGCCGCCAAGGATCGCCATCAAGGGCTGGTTGATTTGTGCTTGCCTTGGACGCCACTCTTCTCCACCTCCTTACCAAAACTTTGCGCCCACTCCAAGAATTTGCCTTGGCCGCCACTCTTCCCCACCTCCTCTTGAAACTTGCTGGACACTCCAAGACGCCGGCCCTCTCCTCTCCGCAGCCTATATAAACACATCAAAATTTTGGTGAGGAGGTGGAGAAGATTGGCGTCCAAGGCAAGCACAAATCAGCCAATCCAATACAATAACTTAATGATTTTGACTTGTTTAACATATTTTCGAACGTCACATCATCGATTCCACCAAAAAACTTGCCAGAAAAGGATTTCGGATCGTTTTTGGTTAATATTCATTGGTGGTGATTTTTCAAACTTCGGGTTTGTTTTGGTTGGAAATCGATACTTGGCATTATTTTAGGTTTTCTATACTTATTGATATATTTATCCATAAAAAAACCAAAGATATTTCCAGATTTTCTATCTTATGAAAATTATATCAAAAGAAGAAAAACTATTTTAAAATATAATTGCTTGAATGCCAAGACAAATATTCCAACTCCATTCAACTCGAAAACCCTAGTCTTGTTCCCTCAATGTCATATTATCTTACTTAGTAACTTTGGTTTTGGCTCAGCGTAGGTAAAGCTGGAGGGAGAAGATCAGGGTGGTGGATAGCTAGTAGCCGGGTTGACGGAGCAGACTTTGTTAACCGGAAGGATAAAGCCAGGGTGTTAGATAGCTAGTGCTGAAGTTTTCAAGCTTTCTTTTACTTTGAGTTCATTTTCAGTTTTAGTTTGAGACTCTTAGCTTGTGTTTGTAGTTATTTGGTGGTTTTGAGCTTTTTCTTCGGTTGTATTCGAGTGTATTCCATCCAGGTTTGGAATATCCCCATCTTGAACCCCCAGATCTTGCGTCAGCGGGACTACCTGGGTATATGTTGTTGTTGTTGTTGTTGTTGTTGTTGTTGTTGTAACTTTGGTTTTGCTTTGATCTCATACTGTCATCGATCTAACAATATCATGGGGCACAAATTCGCTATTTGTAGTTTTCTTCTGTTCCTCGGGCCTTTAAAAAGTATTCTCTTTGTTGTTCGCACATTCTTTAATGCCTGATACACTTTCAAACACACATATTAAAAGTATAGTTCGTTTTATCATCAAAACTTGAGGGCACAGTCGGTTTTCCAGCAATTTTCTCATTTTAATGATGACAAATACATAGGAAAATTGGTACAAGAATATAAGTTGAATACAATTTCGACAATCTTAGTAGGATATACGGTCTTACTCACCCACATCACCAAAAATTCTCCCTCGAGAATAGAATGCCACCTCTATCAAAATAGAAAAAATTATCCTAATATTAACTTGCTTGGATGACAAGATAATTATTCCAACCACCATTCAACTCTTAAATCGTATCCATATTCCTTCCTTATTGGGTTCTTATATAGCAACTCTACACCTTTACGATGATTTGATATCACACTTTCTAGTTAGTTTTTATAGGTTCTTATCTAGTTGGATCGAGTCTTTTTTAGCTATTTTGTGTTGTTTTGCATATGATTTTGACTCTCTTTCGAGAGTTGGAGTCTTTTGCACTTGTTTATTGTATTTGTAGGTATTTGAAGCATAGAGAGGAGTTATCCCGGTATTTTTCCAGCTTTCGAGGAGGTGGTCTTAAAGTGGAGATTGTGGCGGTGTGACGAGAGGAGAAAGATGTGAGCTGTGGAGTTTTCAAGGAGGAAGTATGCAAGATGAAGGTGTCTTAAAGGAACTCAAATAAGTCTAGGAAGATCAACATTCAAGGAAGAAACATTGAATAAAAGCCCAGCTTTGGGACAAGTTTTCAAGTGAAGAAGAGAAGAAACACGTCCTGGCTAGTGTCGTTACCAACCCACTCTGGGTAGGTAATACCTAGCACCCTCTGAGGCCAGTGAGAGATTATTTGCGTAGAAGATAGAATTTATTAGATGTTTTATTTATGGGTTTCTTAGATTGAATTTTGTTTCCTTTTTAGAGCATTCCTACTACTATATAAAGGATCTTAGGGTGTCTTTTGATCATTATGAACTCTTTATCCAAGCTCTTAGACAATTTGAGAGAGTTTTGGAAGAATGTTAGGAGAGAATTTGTGGATTCAAACTTGGAGATTTGTAAGTTCTTTTTAATTGAAGTTAGTTTGTTTTTAACTATGTCTACCCTCTTCTCTTTGATTGTCTCTTGCATGATGAGTTGTGAGTAACCTTCTTTTTTAGGTTTGGGGTAAAACCCAACATGGTTATGCATGATAAATTATGAGTCTTTGATCAAAATCTTTCCTTTAATCTATAACCTTTATCCCTCTTGTTTGTTTTTAATTCCTTGGTGAAAATTGAGGCATGTTCATTTTCATGATTGAGTTGAAAGAATAAGTTGTGAATTTGGATAAATATTGGGTTTTGAAGAGAAAGTTAAAAACCTTAGAAAACAAGTAGGATTTCAAGTGTTCATATCTTTATGAACGTTGAGATATTTACTTGATTATTTTGAGGCGAGTCATTAATGAGATTATTGCTTGGTTGATCTTTGATTCATACTTGATTAAACAAGTAGGATTGCAAGTGTTCAAAATCTTTCCTTTAATCTATATCCTTTATCCCTCTTGTTTGTTCTTAATTCCTTTGTCTTAGATCTCGTTTACATTGATTTTTATAACTTCTGTGTTGCCTAGTTAGGTCGTTACTGACCCACCTCCGGTCGGTACAGTGCGTAGTTTTTCCCAGATTTCTGTGTGATTGTGCTGTGTGTTAAGAGTCGTTACCTGTTGGATCGTTAGTACTGAGGAACGTCCTTTACTTTGGTAAAGGCGTCCTCTGTTCAGGCGTCCCTACGAGGAGTAGGGGCGTCCTTGAGTAATGCAGCGGAAATAAAGTACTAAACAAGTAAAGATTACAAATCTCACTCGATCTAGCAAAAGGCTTAGCACTGTTCTTGAATTCTTGAGCTAGTTCTTCGTGTTCTTGAGTGAGTCGCTTTCCTCTGATTCTCTCTGAATATTCTCTGAAATCGTTACCGTCACAATAAATGCCTTAGGGCTATTTATAGGACTTGGGGAAGGGTGTCATTCTTCTGGTACGATCATGCCCTTCGTGGACGTGGATACAAGATCTTCCTCCACGTAGTATGGCGGTGATGAGGAAGCTTCCTGTATCCAGCTGTGTGTGATGAACTCCGCTACAGGATCGGCCGCCACGTGTTGATGAACTCTGCAACAGGATCGTCGGCCACGTAGTGTTGGACTCTGCTGCAGGATCGGTCTCCACGTGTCCTTGGATGATCAAATGTTGTCGAGTGATGTCATCCTGTCGGCTAGTGAGTAAGGATGCTCTGCTTGCGTTCCTACTTGCTTGGGACTCCGTCCTTGCTCAAGTAGTCTCTTGTTGGTCCTTACTTCCTGTTAGCTAGCGTCCCTAAGCCCTGGGAACGCTCACACACTTGTTGTCCTTTTGTTACTGGCGGTCTTGAACACTTGGACAAATTTATTAGAATCAAAGTGAGTTTGTCATATCAAAACTAAGGGACGGTTGTGGGCACACTACCAAGTACGCAAGCGTCCTTGATAGCGTCCCAACAATTTTCCCCTTTTTGATGATGACAAACTCTTCAGCAAAACAGTTTTGATATTGGAACTTAGCATGCATGAAAACTTAGAAGCGTCCTCTAATACTAAGCGAAATTTCAGTAAGCACAAGTTTTCATTCTTTGATTCTCTAACATTTAGATATTAAGGAGAGAGTCGCGTCCTAGAAATACTTTCTAAGCATCCTCTTTTATTCTAGCATGGCGTTCTTTAGACCTTTCACTTAATAGTTCCCCCTTAACACTTGCTTATTCTAGATAACTATTTCATAGCGCATCTCTGCAAAACTACACTTCCCCCTTTTGGCATCATCGAAAAGGATAACAAGTGATAAGGACGTTAGCAAAAGAACATAACTACAAGCAGTGGAACGCTTAAACAAACACATGCACACAAACATTGAATTGCCATTCAAACAAAAAGAGAATCATTGTCATTACAGACCAAGTGTTTAAAAGATAAAAGAAGCAAAAGCAAAATAATTGAGGGATAAAGGGTTGGAGGACGGCGATCACTGAGGACGGCTCTGGTCTTGGTAGAACTGAAGGAGCTTCTCATGAAGTTCAGCCGACTTTGTGAATGCCGAAGATAAGTCCTTGAGAGCTGAGAAGATAAGACACTGGTTGTCCATAATAGCACCCATAAGTTTTGCAGGAGGATGTTGGGCAGGATTAGCTGGGGCAGAACGAGGCACTGAACCTGAACTTGAAGAGGGAGCGTCCATGTGAGGTAAAGAAGCAGGAGGAGAAGACGCCCTCATGAACTGATCAAGAGCTTCAAGGTTAACTGCGGGCTCTTCCTCGTAGACAGGCTCTTGATGCATAGAGGCTAAGCGTTCCTGTTCAGCTTCAGCGGCGAGCCGTTATTGCTCAGCTTTCTTTCTAGCTTCCTCAGCTTCAGCTTCTAACTGTTTGATTACAGAAGGCAGTTCCTCATTATGTCTTATTTCTACCAGTCCCTTCTTTGCATTCCATTTCAGTCCTAGCAATTCTATGGGAGCACTGGCATCATATGCATTCTGAGACTCTAGGATCAGCTTTACTAGTCCAGGGTATGGCAGAGCGTGTCGCTTCCTCCCACACTTAGCCATATATTGCATTGCAATTCTGGCAAGATTGATGGGACGGCGTTCGTGAAAGGCGTCTATTAGAATGATGTCATGGTTTTGAACTATAGAATGCTTCTCTTGCCTGGGAAGGATGGCGCGGCAGATGAAATAGTGTGCAATGGCGCCGACTTTGCTCAACACGTGAGCTACCCTGTCAAGTCCATAAGGCCTTTTGCCTTGAAATACTCTCTCAATCATAGCATTTTCTTCGTCCTCTGTCATCTCAAAGCCGTTTTTTGGAAGTGAACTTAGAGCGTTGGACGGCGGCTTTTGAGTGCTAAGTCCCATGAATTGACGGACTTGGCGTTCTGTGACAGTTGCCTTCTCATCATCTATTTTGAAGGAGAGAGAGCCATCTTTGGACTTGAAGCGAAGACTCTTGAAGAACGCCCGGACTTGTTCTTTATCGACCTCTGAAGGAGCAGGTCCAAATGTTAACCAACCTTGAAACTTCAGAAGCTCAAGGAATTCCAGGACGTCTTTTTCTTTGCGGAAGGACGCGAGCCACTCTTCTGAAGAGGGCCTAGAACGTTAATAGGGGCTCCGTCGTCCTTGCGCTTCTTTTTGCCCTTAGGAGACTCAGAGTCCTCATCATCAGAACTCTCTTCTTCATCATCAGCGTCCCCATATTCTTGTTCAGCATCTTTCTCAACAGAGGCGTCCTCAGTGCCTTGATCATTTTCTTCAGTGCCACCAGGTGCGGCCTGTTCATTTCTTGAGGAGGCTCTGCCTTGGGACGGGTTTGCTGCGTCCTGGGCCTCTGTTTGTGTTTCAGTTTGGGGCTTAGCGTCCGCAGGGACTTGGGATTCTGTTTGGATTGAAGGGGAGGGGTTTTATTGTGGAGTTGGTTGGGGGTTGAGGATTGGAAGTGTTTGGTCATAGGGTGGGATCTCATTGGCATCACGCGCGAGCTCATCAAAAAGAGTAGGCTCGGTGTCCTTTTGAGAGACCTGGTGCTTGCCAGCGTCCTCAGGAACTTCAATGATTTCTGCCTCTTTTGAAGCAGGGGCATTCTCAACACCTTCAGCCTCGTCGTTGGAGTCCCCAGTTATATCAACGAAGGGTGAGGACTCACTGGCAGGCGTTCCTTGTTTGCTCTCTGAAGAAGAGCTTGAGGAGGAGGAACTAGAAGTGGAGATGTGCTCCGGCTCTGTAGTTGCCTGGACCAGTAGCACTTTGGGCGATTCACCGGCTTTGCGGCGTTTGAAGGTATGCTCAAGTGTTGGACGTTTCTCGATGTCCTCTGGTCCACTTTCAGATGAAGGACGGAGGGACCTTGGAGTCTCGGGGTCCTTAGGAGGTGAGATGTGGGCAAGGGCAGATGGGAAGTTTGCAAAATTTAGGGGTGAGGAATGAGGATTGGGTTGGAAGGGAATAAGAGCGTTGGCTTTTGAAGGCTTGGGGGACGGAGGAGGGGTTGGGAGTTGGACGATCTTCAGAGGTTGAGGAGGAGGAGTGGATTGCTTGGAAAGATTTGAGGGCCTTTTTGTGGTGCTAGGCCGTTTTGTGGAGCTTTTGATAAGTGGGACGCTTGAGGACTTGGCCTTTTTAAGTGGCCGTGGGTCATGAGTCTTTTTGGAGTGTCCCTCTTTTATGTGGGGTGGAAACTTGTCTACTATTTCTGTGGTTTTTGAGGAGGAGAGGGGTTTAGAAGATTTTGAGAGAGGGGACGAAGGGGCTGGACGCTTCAGAAGTTTCTTTGTTGTGACGGTGGGAATTTGAGGAGGTGGGGGAGAGGGACTCGCCAAACGGTGTTTTAACATTTGGTAAGCGGGAGAGTCCCTTGGGTACATAGGAAAGTCTGGGAGAACTTGGTTATGGAGGTCTGGGATAAGGTCAAGTAAAGGACCAAGATTCTCACCTCCAAACTGTTGAAAGAACAGCACGTCCTCCATCCGGCCAGGCAGGTCGTGGTAGTTGGTTTTGTGCAGGCCGTGGATGACGAAGCGTTCTATAAACTTCTCGTAATTCCTCGTCTTTTCAGCGTCCTCCTTGACTTCTGGACGGTCCATCCGTTCCCTGATTAGCATGTACAGGGTTTTGGATTCTTGTTGATGAAGTCCACAAGAGATTCGTTGAGAACGACCTGTTTGGGCTTCTCAATAGTGTGGGACTTTACAAACTTTCTTGTCTTCCCGCCGGCAGAAGATCCGGCAGCGTTCCCAAGTAATTGAGACATGATTCTGATGACTTGTAGAGAGAAAAACTCGTCGGAATTCTAGAGAGAGGTGAGAGCTGTTTGAGAGCAGGGAAGTTGTTGAGAAATAATAAATTCTGAGAGCGACTGTTGCAGCATTATATAGAGGAAGCGGTGGCACAACTGTAATTAACACTGATTTCCTGTGCGACACGTGGCATAACTTCCCCCTTAAGATTTGACCAAAAGACACGGTCACTGTTCAAACTTTCAAAAGTTCAAAATTCTGACACTTCAACTTCTTCTCAAAAACTGAATTGGCGTCCTCTCTTACAAACACTGAGCGTTCTCTCAAACTTAGCAAAAGCTTTCCTCTTCAAGCAAACCAATAACCTTGACAACCGTCCTTTTGATCACCTTACGAGCCATTTGAGAACAAAGCAAGTACGTCCCGTAAAATAAAATATAAAGCTCATAGGACGCTTTTGCAACGTTCTCGGCTAGGGTAAGCTTAGAGTTCCCATCATTTCGGCTTATATTGAGGGTGGGGTGATCAGGGATACTCTTTTCAAGACAAGTAGAGAGATTTGAATGGCGTTCCAAAGTAGCAAACACATGAAGTTTTAGACTAGCGTCCTTGCTAAAATGAATTCAATGCATAACAGTCCTTAAATACTTAGAATCTACTAAACATAGCCAATCATTGAGAGAATAGTAGAACGGGACTTGCTACTTAAAAGTTATCATCCCCAAAAGCAACTTGAGATGCTCATAGGGACGTCTATCAAGCGCCTTAGTGAAAATATCAGCTATTTGGTCTTCAGTCCTTACATGCTCCATACTAATAAGTCCTAGTTCAACATTATCACGCAAGAAATGATGTCTTATATGAATATGCTTTGTGCGTGAATGAAAAACATGATTCTTAGAAATTTCAATAACACTTGTATTATCACAGCGAATGGGAATAGTTTCAAGATTGATACCGTAGTCCTCTAGTTGATATTTGATCCAGATGACTTGTGAACAGCACGAGGCAGCAACAACGTACTCGGCTTCCGCAGTTGAAAGCGCCACAGAGTTCTGTTTCTTAGATCCCCAAGAAACTAAGCATGAACCGAGGAACTGTGCCATTCCTGAAGTGCTTTTTCTATCAATCACATGACCAGCATAATCAGCGTTTGAGTAGCCAACAAGCTTGAAGGACGTCTTCCTAGGGTACCAAAGACAAAGATCGTCGCGTCCTTTGAGATAGCGAAAGATCCTCTTGACTTCTTGCATGTGGGACTCCTTTGGATTTGCCTGGAAGCGTGCACACAAGCAAACGGCAAACATGATATCGGGACGGCTTGCGGTCAAATAGAGCAAAGAGCTTTTGATCAACGTCCTTTCCCTTTTCATCAGCGTAAAGACGCGAGTTGGTAGAACAAGGGGTTGCAACAGGCTTGGACGTGTTCATCCCGTACTTCTCAAGCATTTCTCGGACATATTTTTGTTGGTGAATACGCGTCCCGTCCTTGAGTTGATTGATTTGTAGTCCCAAAAAGAAATTGAGTTCTCTAATGAGGGACATCTCAAACTCACTACTCATTTTGGACTTGAACTTATCTACAAGTTTCATGTTAGTACTACCAAAGACTATATCATCAACATAGACTTGAGCAATTAAAATGTCCTTGTGAACTTTCTTTATGAACAAAGTTTTATCAATTGAACCTCTTGTGTACCCATGAGACAAAAGAAAGGACGCAAACCTGTCGTAGTCTATGCCTTCCTCTTGCTTGAATCCTTGAGCCACCAGTCTTGCCTTGTTCCTTGACACACGTCCACTTTCATCAAGCTTATTTCTGAACACCCAGCGCGTCCCTATGATATATTTGCCTTTGGGACGTGGGACGAGGGTCCAAACTTTGTTTCTTTCAAACTGGTTGAGTTCTTCTTGCATTGCTTGAATCCAGTCAGCGTCCTGGAGTGCTTCCTTGATGTTCTTTGGCTCCACCATAGTAACAAAAGCATTGAACGCACAAAAAGCTAGATTTGCACATTGGGACTTGCTTGCAGCTGACCTGGTTTGAACTCCTTGAGAAGGATCTGAGACAATCTGAGAAGTTGGGTGGTCCCTAGAGAAGCGGGACTCCCTTTGAAACAATTGAGCAAATCTTGGATCAATGTCTCCATCAGAATCATCACTATCATCTTGAGCATCGTTCTTTGTGTATTCCCCCTCAGAGAGAGCGTCCACACCTTGACGTTGTTCGCCTAGACTTGATTCAGCCATATCTTGTTGAACTGGGGATTCACTACGAGAGAGAACTCCCTGAACAACACTGGGAACGTCCACTGAGACTTCTTCAGGATTTGGAGTAGCTTCCTTAGGAACATAGTATTTTTCAGAGGGCCAATCTTCAGCTTCGTCTTCAGAGTCGTCCTGTTGGTGTGACGGAGAGCGTTCTTTCTTACTTGGGTTTTCTTTGTGAGAAGAGCTCTCTTTGAACACAACATGAATACTCTCCTCAAGCTTTAGAGTCCTTTTGTTGAAAACTTTATATGCTTTGCTGGTGAGAGAGTACCCAAGAAATATGGCTTCATCACTCCTTGCATCAAACTTTCCAAGTCTTTCTTTGTCGTTGTTGTGGACGAAACACTTGCACCCAAAAACTCTTAGATAATCAATGCGAGGCTTCCTTCCATTCAACAACTCATAGGACGTTTTCTTCAGTAGAGGACGAATCATGGCACGATTGATGATGTAGCAAGCTGTAGCAATAGCTTCCGCCCAGAAGTACTTGGGGACGCTATTTGCCAAGAGCATAGTTTTTGCCATATCCTCCAACGTCCTGTTTTTTTTTCACAACTCCTTTTTGTTGAGGAGTCCTTGGAGCTGAGAAGTTGTGAGAAACGCCATGTTGATCACAGTAGGCTAGGAACTCTGAGTTTTGGAACTCCGTCCCATGATCTGATCGTATGGCTTTGAGAGGCGTCTCAAGAGCAACTTCCACTTTTTTGATGAAGACTTTGAATGCATTGAAACAATATGCTTTTGAAACTAAGAAAAGAACCCAAGTGAATCGAGAGAAATCATCTACGAGAACGTAAATGTACCTCTTTCCACCGTAGCTCAGCGTCTTCATTGGTCCACAAAGATCCATGTGAAGAAGTTCCAAAGGCTTCTTCGTACTGATTTCGTTCTTGGACTTGAATGACGTTCTTGTTTGCTTCCCTTTGATACAAGCTTCACACTGTTCAACTTTCTCAGGATCAATTCGGGGAAGTCCTTTCACAAGATTTCTTTGGTGTAGCTTAAGGATTGTGCTTGGTCCAACATGGCCAAGACGGCGATGCCAGAGATCCGCATCCTCCTTTAAAACAGATAGGCATAATTTTGATTTGGGCCTGAACTCTTGATTGAAGATGTAGACATTTTTTTGGCGTACTCCTTTGAGAACAACTTTGTTGGAATTCTTGTTGATGACTAGGCACTCCTTTGATTCAAATGTTACTAGGTTTTCACCTTGATCACACATTTGGGAGACGCTAAGAAGATTGAAGCCAAGTCCTTCAACAAGACTCATATTTGTTGCTTTGATGGACCAATTGAGAATGGCAGTTCCCGTCCCTTGGATCTTTCCTTTGCCCTTGTTGCCAAACGAGACAGTTCCTCCCGTGGCATTACTTCGGATAGAAGTGAGATGGATCTGGCTTCCTGTCATATGGTTTGAGGCGCCACTATCAATGATCCATGGGCGTCCCCTCACTTCCACCTGCCATAACAAAGTTAGTGTTTGGCGACCCAGGCAAGGTGGTCCTTACCTGGTTCGTTACAGTAATAGAACTTTGGTTCTGGCATGTAGTCATTTATACTCACATCATTTGAAATAGCATGCTTTCGGAAAGAGTTCCTAGAGCGTCTAGAACGCCTAGGATTAGCCTTAGGGACGGACTCAGCATTTTCATTGTTAGTCCTAGCAGCTTTTCCACTTTCAATGTCTTCCTTGAGTTTTAAGCAATCATATTTGAAGTGATCTCCTTGTCCACATTACCAACACGTCCTATAATAAGTACCAAGGTAGTACTTCATGTTGGGACGTTGGATTTTGTTTTTCTTCATCTTTTGAGGATCGCAAACTTTCGAACCTTCCCCTCTAGCAATTTTCTTATAGATCCTATGACTAGTGGAGTTAGTGTAGTAGTTCTCTTGACCTTTCTCTCCACTCTCTAGAACTCTAATTCTTTCAAGAAGATTCTTGGTTTTCTCTCTTTCAAGTTCAAGTTCTGAAGTTTTGTTTGCCTCAAAGTCGCTAGGAAGAGAGTTCCTAGTGTCAGATTCATAGCCTAGTCCTCTTTTGGCTGGGACAAACACCATTGGTCTAACTTCCTCAATGATAGGATTCTTTCCTAGCACTTTCACTTCTTCCCTAAGCTTAGCGTTCTCTAGTTTAAGACACATCACTTCAGTTTTTAGTGATTTGCTTTCTTCACATAAGGATTCTAGTTGCATAGATATTGTAGCACAGTTCTCACATTCAACCACAATATTTTCATTTTCAAGTTCAAGTTCATCCATTCTATGTTGCATGACCACACTTTCTTCCATGATTTTAGCAATAAGTTTAATAAGCTTGGATTTAGAACAATTTTCTAAGGAACTCATCATAGATTCACGAGTTACCTCATTTTCAGATTTCGGAGCGTCCTCCTCAACAATTGTGGCGTCCTCCATATCCATGTATGCTACTTGTTCATTATCAGAAGTGTCCTCGATAGCTACGTACGCCGCTTGTTCATCGGGTTCTTCATCATCAGAACTGACATTATCCCATGCAGACGCGAACGCTCCAATGAGGGCCTTTGTCTTCATCTCTTTTGAGGACATTCCCGTCGTACATTTTTTAGCAAAGTGTCCTTTCTTGTTACATTTGTAACAGGTAAGTTCTTTCATCTCTGCCTTAGTGTACTTGGGACTTTCTTTCTTGGGCATCTTATGTTTGTTGAAATATTTGTTCCTTTTGCCATAAGAACGGAGAGCTTTGTGAATAAGAGCAAGTTCTTCTTCTTCATCAAGCTGTTCCTTAGACTTGCTTTCTTTCTCCTTTAACGCTTGAACGCGCATCTTCTCACGGTTCTCATTTTTATTGGCTTCCACCATTAAAGCAAGTTCTCTTTGGCGACGCAAATACTCAGCGTACTCTGGTGTTGATGTCATCAAGGCCAGATCTGTTTGAGGATTTCGTGCCAGCTCAGCCAAATCAGAGTCCCTTCTTGCTTCATATCCTCTCAGCTTCCCGTAGATCTCCTCCATATCTAGAGTCTTGTTAGCTGTATTTTCTTTGAACGTGGTTCTATCAAAGTTCCACTTTCCTGTTAGTCCATCAATGACCACTTGAACTCTGTTCCTCATTGAAATTTCAGCTTCTGGAATACCCAAGTTCCTCATCTTGGTGACAAGAGCTTCAAAACGGTATGAGTAGTCCTTAACTGTTTCGTTGAGCAACATTCTGAAAGCATAGAACTCTCTCTTGATTTCGAGTTGAACATCCTCCTTCATCTCAGCAGTTCCTACGTGGAATTTTTCAAGGGCTTCCCACTGTTGTTTGGTAGTTGCCAAATTGCTAACTCTGGTGAAGTCCCTTTCATAAAGAGACGCTTGAAGGAAGCATATAGCCTTAGCATTTGTTTCCATCAACTTGAATTCATCATGAGCCCACTCGTCCTCTTTGTCTTTCTTGTCAGCAGGAACGGTAAGGTCACCTTTCATGATCACTCTCCAGCATTGATAGTTCTGACTCCTGCAGAAGTTCTCAAACCTAATCTTCCAGCGGTTAAAGTTGCTGTCCGTTAGGCGCGGAGGCTTCACGAAGGAGATTCCGATTTGTTCCATGTCCATCTTGTACCCGCAACTCAGTAAGAATCTAGAGCGCCTGCTCTGATACCAATTGTTGGATCGTTAAAACTGAGGAACGTCCTTTACTTTGGTAAAGGCGTCCTTTGTTCAGGCGTCCCTACGAGGAGTAGGGGCGTCCTTGAGTAATGCAGCGGAAATAAAGTACTAAACAAGTAAAGATGAACGCAGAGAATTATAGAGGAACCACTCAAGACTAAGTAGTCCTTGAGTGTAAACCTCTACCTCCTTGGAGGATTTTTGAATAGCTTTTTCTTTATATTGAACGTTCTTACAGTTGTACTGGCGAGTCTTTACAGTTCTCTGGCACTTAGCTTTTCCCTAAGTCCACTAGTCAAGGACTCCTCTAAGCCTACAACTTAAGCAAGTTCAATCTCTTAAAGAACTTTATCTCTACGTCCTACAGTACTTCGTAGGACTCTCTTTCTCTTTTTGGGTTTTTCTGAATACAAGCTATTTTGGTGTTTTGGTTACAAATCTCACTCGATCTAGCAAAAGTCTTAGAACTGTTCTTGAATTCTTGAGCTAGTTCTTCGTGTTCATGAGTGAGTCGCTTTCCTCTGATTCTCTCTGAATATTCTTTGAAATCGTTAGCGTCACAATAAATGCCTTAGGGCTATTTATAGGACTTGGGGAAGGGCGTCATTCTTCTAGGACGATCATGCCCTTCGTGGACGTGGCTACAGGATCTTTCTCCACGTAGTATGGCGGTGATGAGGAAGCTTCCTGTATCCA
The DNA here is from genome assembly GCA_934048045.1 of Polygonum aviculare. Lineage (NCBI taxonomy): Eukaryota > Viridiplantae > Streptophyta > Magnoliopsida > Caryophyllales > Polygonaceae > Polygonum > Polygonum aviculare. The sequence continues at coordinate 18,090,680 of OW204025.1, read as the reverse complement.
GCCGTGTGTGATGAACTCCGCTACAGGATCGGCCGCCACGTGTTGATGAACTCCGCTACAGGATCGTCGGCCACGTATTGTTGGACTCTGCTACAGGATCGGTCTCTACGTGTCCTTGGATGATCAAATGTTGTCGAGTGATGTCATCCTGTCGGCTAGTGAGTAAGGACACTCTGCTTGTGTTCCTACTTGCTTGGGACTCCGTCCTTGCTCAAATAGTCTCTTGCTGGTCCTTACTTCCTGTTAGCTAGCGTCCCTAAGCCTATGGAACGCTCACACACTTGTTGTCCTTTTGTTACTGGCGTTCTTGAACACTTGGACAAATTTATTAGAATCAAAGTGAGTTTGTCATATCAAAACTAAGGGACGGTTGTGGGCACACTACCAAGTACGCAAGCGTCCTTGATAGCGTCCCAACATTACCGACCCTGACTAGGTTGGTACCGAGCCATTCTATGAGTTTTTTTTTGTGTGTTTTGCTTTGATTTTGTTAGGATTGATTGCTAGACTTTGATTCTTCTAATTCCTATGGATGAACCTGACTTCGCTATACTCAGCGGGGTCTTGATCTATAAATTCATTTGCTTGTTAAGATCAAGAATAACCCTTTAAACACGATCCCATTAATGTCACCAATCCTATAATATCAACGAGCTCATATTCACAATTTCTAATTTGCTTATGCTCCTTACGCCTTCAAATCTGAAACATTTTCAAAAACACACATTAGAATAATAAAAACTCCACTATCAAAATACAAAGGAAAAATCAATTTCTCAAAAGATAGGTGATAGGTCCTAAACCTACATCACAAGTATACGGTTCGGTAGTAGTAATACCAAGGTGTCGAACTCTGGGACTTAGGTAGTAGAGATTGAACCGACAAACTTATAGATAGGCCTAAAAAGAGCAAATACGGAATGATGGATAGATTTGAAACTAACAATTAGCAATTAAGGAAGAATAAGTAAAAGATGATGCAAAATCAATGAGGAAAAACAATCCTAGAGCTAGGGTACTAACATAGTGAACCTAGGCAAACAATGAAAGCATGCATGATTTTGATTAAGCTTTAGTTTGGGGGCAATCACCTAATATCTTTGTCTAATCCTTATGGGACCAAACAAATGTACATAGAATACGGTATATCATCCACTCTCGTGGCATGAAAACCCGAGACTAGGCTCTTTGGCCGTTATAGGTCTTGGGGTCGGTTCAAACCCCCATCCACATTCGTGGCTTGGGTGCTAAATCTAGCCTCAAATCCCTATTGGGAATTGCTCCTCTTAAGAGGATTCCAAATCAATTTTCATTTCAAAGAATTCTCAAGCATCAATCCTAATTTTCTACTGGGGAGAGGGTCTCTCAACTCCAATCTCACACCTAGCTTCCTATCAACAATTTCACCTCTTGGTCTCAATCATCAATAAGACTCATCAATAAGACTCACCTCTTGGTCTCAATTTCACCTCTTGGTCTAAATTCACAATCAAATTTGGCATTAAACACCTAGGATTCAAACAAACCCCAACCTAATCTTTACTCATGCAAGCAAATCAATTTCTACCTAGAACTCATTAGCTTTCCCCCAAGACCTTAGGATTTGGGGATTCTACCTAAACATGGAAAACAAAGGAAATGAAGAAAACAAGAGAAGATCCATACCAAACTTCAATCCATAGATAGAAAAGGCAAGATCTACAATCATCTTCTCCAAATCTTCACAAAACAAAGAGAGTTTCTAGGGAATGATAGAGTGGGAAAAACCCTCCAAAGTGAGGCTTTTCTCTCCTCTAGATAGAACTAAGGGGTATTTATAGCTCCCCAAAAGGAAAGAAGACCAAAAAGAGGCAAAGAGGGGCGCCGCCGCGCTACCCGAGCCACTACCCGGCCCGAAACCCGGCCGGGTAAGGCACTAGAGGTTGCAAGAGTGGAGCGTAGGTGTTGGATCGTTAGTATGAAACGGGACGTCCTTTACTTGGGTAAAGGCGTCCTTGAGTGAGGCGTCCTTACTAAGTATAAGGGCGTCCTTAGTTGTGGAGCGGAAATAATAAACTAAACAGGTGAACTTAGCAAGTATGAAACATAGTGATTTATAGAGGAACCACTCAATGACCAAGTATTCGTTGAGTGTAGACCTCTACCTCATTGGAGGATTTTCGAATAGACTTTCCTTTCTTATTAAGCGTCCTTACAGTTGTACTGGCGAGTCCTTACAGTTCCCTGGCACTTAGTGTACGTCCTAAGTCCACTAGTAAAGGACTCCTCTAAGCCTACAACTTAAGCGAGCTTAATGTGCTAAAGGACTCTATTCCCACGTCCTAAGTCCACTCGTAGGATTCCTTTCTTTTTCTTTGGTTTTCTGGTTTACAAACAGTTTTGGTTTTGGTTACAACTTTTCTCTTGATCAAACACTAAGTCTAGAAGAGTTCTAAGCTTGTTCTTCGTGTTCTTGATCGAGGTCGCTTTCTCTCTGATTCTCTGAATATTCTCTGAAAGAGTTGGCGTCACAATAAATGCCTTGGGGATATTTATAGGACTTGGGAAGGGCGTCTTTCCTCTTGGACGATCATGCCCTTCATGGACGTGGCTACAGGATCTTCCTCCACGTAGTATGGCGGTGATGAGGAAAGCTTCCTGTATCCAGCTGTGATGGACTCCGCTACAGGATCGGCCGTCACGTGCTGATGGACTTTGATACAGGATCGGTCTCCACGTGTCCCGGATGATCAAATGTTGTCGAGTGATGTCATCCTGTCGGCTGCTAAGTAAGGACGCTTCTGTGTTGAAGCTTGCGTTCCTACTTGCTTGGGACTGCGTCTTTGCTCAAGTAGTCTCTTGCTGGTCCTTACTTCCTGATAGCTAGCGTCCCTTAACCTCAAGGACGTCCATACACTTGTTGTCTTTTTTGTCACTGGCGTTCCTGAACACTTAGACAAATTTATTAGAATCAAAGTGAGTTTGTAATATCAAAACTGAGGGACGGTTGTGTGGGCACACTATCAAGTACAGGGGCGTCCTTGATAGCGTCCCAACAATTTCCCCCTTTTTGATGATGACAAACTCTTAGGCAAAATAGTTCTGACATTGGAACTTAGCATGCATGAAAACTTAATAGCGTCCTCTAACACTTAGAAGAAATTCTATAAGTACAAGTTTTCAGCTTTTGATTCTCTAGCTTTTGGATTTTAGGGAAAGAGTATCGTCCTAGAAAACTTTCTAAGTGTCCTCTTGTTTATTCTAGCATGGCGTTCCTTAGACCTTTCACTAATAGCTCCCCCTTTGCACTTGCTTATTCTAGATAACTAATATATAGCGCATCTTTGCAAAACTACACTTCCCCCTTTTGGCATCATCGAAAAGGATAACAAGTGAATAAGGACGGTAGTATAAAAACACAACTAGAAGCAGTGGAACGCTTAAACAATCAATATGCATGCAAACGATGGAACTTTTCATTCAAACGAAAGAGAGAATAATGTCATTACAGACCCAAAAAGATCACAAAGATCAAGTGTTTATCAAAAAGAAGCAAAGGCAAATGATGAGGGATTAAAGTGGGGGACGACAATCACTTAGGACGTCTACTTGACTCTTGATAGAACTGAAGAAGCTTCTCATATAGTTCCACAGACTCCTTGAGCATTTGGATCATGATGCATTGATTATGAAGAATGGCTACCATAAGTTCTTGTGGCGGATACATCTCTGGGTGCTCCGGAGGAGGAACGGGACCAGGTCCTGCACTGGAAGAGGGAGCGTCCATGTGAGGCAAAGAGGGAGGAGGAGAGTTGGTCATGAGCACTTGATCAAGGATATCATAGTTGACGGCGTCCTCTTGACCAGTTTCTATCATTTGACCCTCAAAAGCAAGTCTCTCTTGTTCGGCTTCTTGAGCTAGCCGTTCTTGTTCAGCTTTCTTCTTAGCTTCTGCCTCAGCCTCTAACTGCTTTCTGATGGACGGTAGCTCCTCTGAATTCCTGATCTCAAGCAGTCCCTTCTTCTTATCCCAGTTCATTCCTAGCAGCTCTTCAGGAGCAGACTCATCATATGCGTTCTGAGACTTGAGGATGAGCTTGACAAGTCTTGGGAACGGCAAGGCATGCCTATTCCTTCCACACTTAGCCATATGTTGCATGGCAATTCTCGCCAAGTTGATGGGACGGCGAGAAAGGAAGGCATCCAGCAAGATACAATCATGGGTTTGGACGACGGACTTCTTCTCTTGCCTTGACACTATAGCACGACATATGAAATAATGTGCTATCGCCCCAACTTTCGAAAGGACGTGTGCCACCCTATCAGTCCCATAGGGCTTCTTGCCGCAAAAGATCCTTTCAAGCAGCTTATCCACCTTGTCGTCCTCCATCTCAAAGCCGTTTTCAGGTAAGGAACTGAGAGCCTCAGACTGCGGCTTTTTTGTACTTAGTCCCGTGAAGGAGAGGACTTGGCGTTCTGTTATAGAGGCGGGCTCATCATCATTCTTGAAGTGAAGTGCACCCTCTTTAGACTTGAAGCGCAAACACTTGAAGAACGCTCAAATCTGATCATTATGAATCTTTGTTGGCTGAGGTCCCACTGTTGTCCAGCCTTGGAAGCGCAACAAATCAAGGAACTCATTAACGTCCTTGTTGTTGAACGAGGCGAGCCAGTCCTCTGAGTAAATCAGGGGACCGAGTATGTTGACTGGCTCGTCGTTGTCCTACTTCTTTTTTCCTTTGCGCTTTGGGGACTCAGATTGATCATCCTCATCATCATCTTCTTCATCTTCCTCAAACTCATGTTCAACATTGTCCTTGGCACCAGCGTCCTCTGTGCCTTAGACGTTTTCATCATTGCCACCTGAAGCGGCATTTTCAGTTTCTGCTGGAGTCTGGTCTTGGGACGTCTCTCCTGCGTCCTGAGCATCAGATTCTTTCTCTGTTGGAGGCTCAGCGTCAATAGGGAGATGGTGTTCTAGGGATTCTGTTTGGGAAGGAGGGGAGGGTTGATTTTGTGAGATAGGATGGGGGTTAAGGATGGGATGGTTTTGGTCATAGGGGGCTACCTCTACAACGTCACGTGCGAGCTCCTCTTCCAGACTGAGCTCGGCGTCCTTTTGTTGAGCGACCTGGTGCTCACCAGCGTCCTCAATTACTTCAACATTTTCTTCAGCAATTGCCACCTGTTCTTCCGTTTGAGCATTCTCGACTCCTTCGGCGTCGTCATTGGAGTCCCCAGTAATGTCTATCAAGGGGGAGGACTCGACGGCCGGAGTTCCTTGCTTGCTACTCTTGGAGGAGGAGCTAGCGGAGGAAGAACTCGAGGAGGAGATGTGCTCGGGCTCAGCACCTTCTGAAACCAGTACCCTAGGAGCTTCTATGGATTTCCTTCTTTTGAAGGTGTGCTCAAGGGTTGGACGTCTCTCAGCGTCCTCAGGTGCGGATTCAGAAGAAGGACGGCGAGACCTCGGGGTTTCGGGGTCCTTTGGTGGGGAGATGTGAGCCGGGGTAGAGGGGAATTGGGCGAAGTTTATTGGAGAAGGGCAAAAGCGAATGAGGGCCTTGTCTTTGTTGGCTTTAGGAGAGGAGGGAGGAGTTGGGAGCTGTTCAATTCTTAAGGATGATTGGGCAGGGGCAAGCCTGGTTCTTTTTGGAGGATTGGACGGGCCTTTTGAGGAGATAGGCCTTTTAGAGGAGGGGACGGTGGATGACTTGGCCTTTTTGAGAGGCCGTTTGTCATGGGCTTTCTTGGAGCGTCCCTCGGTTAAGCTTGGTGGAAACTTGTCCACAATTTGGGTTTGTTTGGATAAGGAGGGGGGATTTGAGGATTTTGAGAGGGGGAACAGAGGAGGGGCAAGGAGTTTGGCAGGTAAAATTTTCTTTGAGGTTCTTTGAGGAGGATGGGGAGAAGGACTTGGCAACCGGTTCCCAAGCATGCGGAACACGGGGGATTCTCTGGGATACACGGGGAAGTCGGGAAGGACGGCATTGTATAGGTCGGGGATAAGATCAAGGAGAGTTGAGAGATTCTCACCACCATATTGAGAAAAGAAGAGCACGTCCTCCATTCTGCCGGGATGATCTTGGTAGTTAAGTTTGTGACGGACGGGAAGAATGAACCTGTTAAGGAACGTCTCATAGTTCTTTCTCTTTTGAGCGTCGTTCCTAACATCATCTTTGCCCATCCTTTCTCGGATCAGCTTGCAGAGCGTCCTGGGTTTCTTGTTTATGAAGTCCACCAAAGATTCATCAGAACAATCTGCCTGGGCTTCTCAATAGTTTAGGATTTCACAAGCCTCCTCTTCTTGCCGCTGGTAAAAGCTCCGGCCGCGTCCCTTAGTAAAGAAGACATATTCTGACTGATTTGTTGAGAGAGAAATTTGTCGGAAACTTAGAGAGAGGGCAGAGCAAATTTGAGAGCAGGAAGTTGGTGAGGATAATAAATGAATGATGGTGACAAGCAAGAGCTTATATAGAGGAAGCGGTGGCACAACTGGTAAATAGTACTGAATTCCTGTGCAACACATGGCGAAACTTCCCCCTTAAGAATTGAGCGGTTACAACTGTCTCTGTTCAAACGTTCAAAAATTCAAATCTCATGACCCTTCAACTTCCTCAACAATTGGCGTCCCAAACTGAAACAACTGGCGTCCTCTCAGACTTAACACAATTTTCCTCTTTAGCGCACCAAGAACCTAAGCAAACGTCCTTTTGATCATCTTGCGAACCATTTGAGAACCAGGCAAGTACGTACCATAAAGAAAAATATGAAGCTCATAAGACGCTTTTGCAAAGTTCTCGGTTAGGGTAAGCTTAGAGTTCCCATCATTTCGGCTTATGATGAAGGTTGGGTGATCAGGGATACTCTTTTCAAGACAAATAGAGAAATTGAATGGCGTTCCAAAGTAGCACACAAATGAAGTTTTAGACTAGCGTCCTTGCAAATATGAATTCAATGCATGATAGTCCTTAAACACTTAGCATCTACTAAACATAGCCAATCATTGCGGGAATAGTATAATGGGACTTGCTACTTAAAAGTTATCATCCCCAAGAGCAACCTGAGATGCTCAAAGGGAGTCTATCAAGCGCCTTAGTGAAAATATCAGCTACCTGGTCCTCAGCCCTCACATGCCCCATACTAACAAGTCCTAGTTCAACATTATCACGCAAGAAATGATGCCTTATATGAATTTGCTTTGTGCGTGAATGAAAAAAAGGATTCTTAGCAATTTCAATAGCACTTGTGTTATCACAAAGAATGGGAATAGTTGCAAGAGTGATACCGTAGTCCTCAAGTTGATATTTGATCTAGAGGACTTGTGAACAGCACGAGGCAGCAACAACGTACTCCGCTTCCGTAGTTGAAAGCGCCACAGAGTTCTGTTTCTTTGATCCTCAAGAGACTAAGCATGAACAAAGGAACTGAGCCATTCCGGAAGTGCTTTTTCTATCAATCACATGACCAGCATAATCAGCATCCCAGTAGCCAACAAGTTTGAGAGACGACTTCCTTGGGTACCAAAGACAGAGATCGTCGCGTCCCGGATGATCAAATGTTGTCGAGTGATGTCATCTTGTCGGCTGCTAAGTAAGGATGATTCTGTGTTGAAGCTTGTGTTCCTACTTGCTTGGGATTGCGTCCTTGCTCAAGTAGTCTCTTGCTGGTCCTTACTTCCTGATAGCTAGCGTCCCTTAACCTCAGGGACGTCCATACACTTGTTGTCCTTTTTGTCACTGACGTTCCTGAACACATGGACAAATTTATTAGAATCAAAGTGAATTTGTCATATCAAAACTGAGGGACGGTTGTGTGGGCACACTATCAAGTACAGGGACGTCCTTAATAGCGTCCCAACAACAGGGCATGGGACTCAACGTGGGTTGTAACCCGGCCGGGTCACGCTCTGGAGGTGTGATGTCTCTCAATTTGGTGGTGTTTTAGTGATGTAAATAGGTGTCTTTAGTTCCTTTCTTTGCTAGTTTTGTTCCTTTTTAGCTTAGATTCCGATTTTCTATGAGATCCGGAGACTATGCGAATTTGTTGTGTTTTGTAGGAAAATTGGCGTGTTTTGAGGAAGTTTCGAAAGGAGTCTCTAAGGAGGAGCAACGCGTGAGCACCAAGGAGCGGAAGAGCCGAGCGATCAACGAAGAGGAGCTCAAGAAAGACCAAGAAGAGAAGAAGACCGAGGCCAGGATCGAGGTGCCTAGCAAGTCGGGCCCGAGATCAACACATGGAGACCCGGACCGAGGTGTGGCAAGTCGTGCCCGAGGTTGATTCGTATCGGTCCAAGTCGGCGAAATGTGGATTGGGCACCAAGGCATACAAATGTGATCTACCACTTTTGCCCCTCTTCCAGTTTTGGATATTCTTGGCCCCTAATTAAAAGGAGGGGAGATTAGAAGGCAATTATCCAATCTTAGACACAATTAATCACTCTCAAAGGCTCAAGGAAGACTTGGAGAGCAAGGAAGAAGAAAGGAGAGGAGAAGAAGAGGAGAAATCGGTGGAGGTTAGGAGATCTAGAAGGAATTGTGAGTTTGAACTTGTTATGTTTTGCAATTTGAGGATTTGAGATTGGATCTTGTGAATTCCTTTGATTTGAATGAGATTTGGCTTTGAATTGAGTTGGATGATTGAGATTTGTTTGCTTTGTCGTTTGATTGCTTTTTACTCTTTCCATATGTAGTAGATTCCATAGTCTTGGGCTATGGGGGAAACCCCTAGCTAGGTTTGGGTGTGAAACCCCAATTCCATAGCCTTGAGTGCTTGATCTAGGAATCCTCTCTACATAGAGCTACAATCTCTTGTGAAAGCAAGGGATCAAGGCCTTGTGATTGGCAAGAGTGAGTGAAAGCAATCTCGAGCCTATCACTTGAACTTGTATCGAATGGGAAGTCAATTTCCCTAGGGTCGATATGTAGAGTGGCGGGATCGAAGGCGAACAACCTCGATTCTACGAGGATCAACACTTATTGGCTAAATTGGGGTGGAATTACCCACATCTAGTTAGGGAAGGAACCCAAAAACCCAAGACCGATCTACCCATTTTGCTTAGTCCGACATCCCAAGACCTCGGGCTCGACTTCAACTGTGTCGGTCCCGTGCAAAACCAACGTTGATCCTTTTCGGGCCGAAGTGACCTATGTTGGTCCCGAGAAGCTGCCTTTGATTTTCCTTGTTTTACCCTTTCTTTCCCTTTTTAAAGTCTTTTTGGTGCACTCAACGAACGAACTCCCGAGCGTTCGACACCCTACCCAGTACTCCAACTAGGTTCGGTTATAAATTTAAATTTTGAGACCCTCCGATCCGGACCCCTATCAGAATTTTGGCGCCGTTGCCGGGGAGTTCTACTTGTTTGAGGTACCTGACTCGGCTAAAGTCGTCGTGACAAGATCAAAGATAAATAACCCAAACTACAAACTAGTATAGCATGCAAGTAAGGGGTCGAACCCAAGAGAACTACGACTTCTAGTATTAATATAATTATCAACTAAAGAAAGGGGGAATTGAAATCAAAGAGATATCTAAACTAACCTAGGAAACAAATAACAAACAAATAGATAAATAGATAAGAGGTAGGTCCATTCAAAAGATCCACTCTTTAATAATCACTCAATCATAGATTCATCCATTGATTTCATTCACACCTATGTTAATTCCTATCCTGATCATTAACAATCGCAAGTCCACGGTCCAAGCAATTCTATAACCCTAGGCAAGGACACTTAACCTAGAATTAGCATAGAGAACAAGGATATTAGGAAATCAAATCATGCAATCAAGCTACGAGTCTCATGCACAATTAAACCATTGAATACTCTTCCCTAAACTAGTCCACGGTCCTAGAATAGAGTTGTTTAGGTTAGATTTGAGCATAATAGTAATACGAAGACCGAAGACACAAGGATGCAAGATTCAAGAGTTTTAAGGGGTTTTGAGCTGTCTTCCCGACACCACTTGCTTGCAAAGGCTATATCTTGAGCTACAGAGATCGGATTGAGTTAATTCAGGTTCCATTGGAAAGCTAACTTCAAGGGCTTCAATTCATCATTTTACACGGAAGTCAGATTCCAAGACGAAGATGGTCAAAACAGCCTCCGAAGTGACACCAGCGATTCTGTCGAGATTCCGCGACCGCGGATTGTCCACCGCGACCGCGGTGGCTGCCGAGATGACCTTTTCCATTCTGTTGCGATAGCGCGGGCGCGGTGGGAGCGACGCGACCGCGGTGATGCCGATTCCGAAGCGGGCCGAAATCTTTCTATCTTGTTTCCTTTTCTATCTTTTGCCTCTTTCCTTATCTATCTCGTGGAGCATGTTCCTTGGGCTATTTAAGGAGGAGCCATCCTTAGGTTTTTAATATCTTCTACATTCTACCTTCTTCCTCAAGTTAGGTTTTTAGTTTAGTTATGGAGAGCTAGTCTCCTTGGGTTTGTTCAAGGGAGAAGCTCTGATGTATGAACTCGTGAGATTTTGGTAATTGATTTCTATCCTTTGGTTAATATTGATACTCTTGTGCTTCATCCCATGATTTATGTTTGATTTTATGAGTCTGGCCAACTTGTTTGATTGTCTTAGATCTATCGTTTGATTTAGGATTGGTTGTTGTCTATGCATCTTTCCTATTTCTTGAAACAACTCTATTCTAGGACCGTGGACTAGTTTAGGGAAGAGTATTCAATGGTTTAATTGTGCATGAGACTCGTAGCTTGATTGCATGATTTTATTTCCTAATATCCTTGTTCTCTATGTTAATTCTAGGTTAAGTGTCCTTGCCTAGGGTTATAGAATTGCTTGGACCGTGGACTTGCGATCGTTAATGATCAGGATAGGAATTAACCATAGGTGTGAATGAAATAAATGGATAAATCTATGATCAAGGGATTATTTCATGAGTGGATCTTTTGAATGAACCTGCCTCTTATCTTTTTTTTTTCTAAATAAAAACGAGCTAAAACCGAGACGCAGTATGGTTGTTGCGAGCACGGGCTAGTACCTATTCGTCGGGGCGCGCTGACGATCCACCGCGGGCGCGGCCAAGGCGGTGCGGGCGCATTGGATCGTCAGCGCGCCCCGACGAACAGGTACTAGCCCGTGCTTGATATGCCTTTTTGGAACCGAGCCCCAAAGGAATCCCCGTCAACGGCGCCAAAATTTGACTCGGCTAAAGTCGTCGTGCCAAGATCAAAGATAAATAACCCAAACTACAAACTAAGTAAAGCAAGTAAGTAAGGGGTCGAACCCAAGAGAACAAAGGCTTCTAATATTAATATAATTATCAACCAAAGAAAGGGGATTTAGAGAAGAGATCTAAACTAATCTGAACTAGAAAACAAAACAAACAAATAAACAAACATGCAAATATGGGGAAACAATTGATAAGGAAACAAGTTCATTCAAAAGATCCACGCATGATATAATCCCTCGATCATAGATTTATCCATTGATTTCATTCACACCTATGGTTAATTCCTATCCTGATCATTAACAATCGCAAGTCCACGGTCCAAGCAATTCTATAACCCTAGGCAAGGACGCTTAACCTAGAATTAGCATAGAGAACAACGATATTAGGATGCAATCAAGCTACGAATCTCATGCAAAATTAAACCATTGAATACTCTTCCCTAAACTAGTCCACGGTCCTACGAGAAATAGGAAAGATGCATAGACAACAACCAATCCTAAATCAAACGATAGATCTAAGTCAATCAAACAAGTTGGCCAGACTCATAAAATCAAACATAAATCATGGGATGAAGCACAAGAGTATCAATATTAACCAAAGGATAGAAATCAATTACCAAAATCTCACGAGTTCATACATCAGAGCTTCTCCCTTGAACAAAACCAAGGAGACTAGCTCTCCATAACTAAACTAAAACCTAAAAGAAGAAGAAGGTAGGAGGTAGAATGTAGAAGATATTAAAAACCTAAGGCTGGCTCCTCCTTATATAGCCCAAGGAACAAGCTCCACGAGATAGATAAGGAAAGAGGCAAAAGATAGAAAAGGAAACAAGATTGAAAGATTTCGGCCCGCTTCGTAATCGGCATCACCGCGGTTGCGTCGCTCCCACCGCGCCCGCGCTTTCAGAACAGAATGGAATAACTCATCTCGGCAGCCACCGCGGTCGCGGTGGACAATCCGCGGTCGCGGTATCGGGACAGAACCTCTGGCGTCAATTCGGATACTGTTTTGACCATCTTCGGCTTGGAATCTGACTTCGGTGTAAAACGATGAATTGAAGCCCTTGAAGTTAGCTTTCGAATGGCACCGGAATCAGCTCAATCCGACCTCCGTAGCTCAAGATATGGCCTTTGCAAGCAAGTGGTGTCGCGCAGACAGCTCAAAACGCCTTAAAACTCTTGATTCTTGCATTCTTGTGTCTTCGGCCTTTATATTACAATTACGCACAACTCTAACCTAAACACACTTAATAAAGCCCTAAAATATAAGAATTAACCTATACAAAATATCCCGAATCAAATTCCCCCATACTTAGATCTTGCTCGTCCTCGAGTAAGCTCAAAACAAATATAACAAGTAAGCACATCTAAGATCTCAGGAAATACAAGGGAAGATAAAAACACTCAACTCACAACCCGAACCCAAAAAATATAAAGAAATCATGAGCATAAAACAATGAAGCTCAAACACACACCTCACAACAAAATACATCACTCAAGCTTTAAAAAGATGAAAGAGAGCAACCTATGATCTACCCAAATCTAACATGTAAGCCCCAAAGTCCCCAAACAAGAATGATCATAAACACTCGAATTTTACCGCTCAATTCTGCTTAGGCGCCCTTTCGGGTTTTCACCTAACCGCTCTTTTCATTTTTCAAAAGTGTGCTCACAAATACTCACAACTCTCATGAACCTCATATTACCCCAACCTAATGCTGGTCCGGGTTACCTGCTTATTACCTAAGCCGCCCTTTCGGGTTTTCGACTCATCCCAGGATTTATATGCCTTTTTTCAATTTTTTATGGCTTTGTCTATCTTTTTCTTTTTCTTTCTTCTTTTATTATGCAAAAAGGTATGGTGCAAGTGCTCCATGAAAAGAAGAAAATCAAAAATCTGAAGCAAATCTCTAACTAAGCTAACTAGGATAAGCGGATGCGAGTTCATTCGCTTATCCTAGTGAGCTATGGGACCAAAAAAGTCCTTTTTGGAAGAGTGTGTTTAGGTTAGATTTGAGCGGTATTGTAATATCTAGGCCGAAGACACAAGTATGCAAGAATCAAGAGTTTTAAGGCGTTTTGAGCTGTCTGTGCGACACCACTTTCTTGCAAAGGCTATATCTTGAGCTACGGAGGTCAGATTGAGCTGATTCCGGTGCCATTGGAAAGCTAACTTAAATCATGGGAGTTTTCACTCTCCTTCGATGCTAGGTCTAGTGATTGGGTCCGAGATTGCTCTCGCTTACTCTTACCAATCACAAGCCCTAGGTCCCTTGTCTCCACAAGAGAATTGAAGCTTAGTGTAGAGAGGATTCATAGATCAAGCACTCAAAGGCTATGGAATTGGGGTTTCACACCCAATCCTAGCTAGGGGATTCCCCCATGGCCCAGGACTATGGAATCTACTCCATCAAGTAAGAGAAATAAGCAATCAAATGGCAAAGCAAGCAAATCTCAATCATCAAACTCAAATTCAACTCAAATTGCATTCAAATCTAAAGGTTCACAATATCCAAATCCAAATTCTACTAAAACCAAAGCTAAACAAGTTCAAAAACTCACTAATCTCCTCCTAGCTCCACCAATCTCTCTCTCTTCTCCTCCTCCTCTCTTCTCCTTGCTCTCCAAGTCTTCCATGAGCCTTTGAGAGTGATTTTGTGTGTGGGATTGATTGTCCTCCTTAATGCTCTCTAATCACCTCTAATTATAGCCTCTCTTAGATTGGGGGTCAAGGAATTCCCAATTTAGAAGAAGGGCAAAATTGGAAGATCACAACATTGTGCCTTGGAGCCTAATCTTCTCATTTGCCGACTCGGACCGATACGGGGCAACCTCGGGCCCGACGTCTGGGAACGTCGGTCCTATACTCTGGTGTTCGAACTCGGGCCCGACTTGGTGTGATCTCGATCCTGGGCCTCGGTCCTCTTCTCTTCTTGGTTTTCCTTGAGCTCCTCTTCATTCTTCGCATGGCTCTTCCGCTCCTTAGCTCCCAAGCTTGACTCCTCTTTGGAAACTCTTCCAAAGCATCCTCTTTTACGCCATTTTACCTACAAAACATAACAAATTCGCGTAGTCTCCGAATCTTGTAGAAAACCGGGAACTAAGCTAAAAAAGACAAAACACACAAGGAAAGGAATGAAAAACACATATTTACAAAGGAAATTAACTAATAAAACACCACCAAAATGAGAGACATCAGCTACTCAAGGCTTTCAAATGGTTGTTAGGAGGCAAGGCGGCACATTGGCTAGAGAGCCAAGCTCCTTGATCCATCACAACATGGCGGGCTCTCAATGAGGCATTCATGATGAAGTTCTTCCCACCAACAAAAACAGCGGAGCTTAAAAGGAAGATAGCAAGTTTCCAACAAGGAGCCAACGAGCCACTCTTTGAGGCTTGGGATCGGTTCAAGGAGATGTTAAGGTAATGTCCAACCCATGGGCAACAACCTTATGTTCTCCAAGACATATTTTTCCAAGGAATCAACCCCGCCACCAAGGACAAGTTGAATCTTCACACCGGTTGTGGGTTCATCGATTTGCCACCGGAGCAAGCATGGGGTTTACTTGATAAACTCTCCGAATACGAAGCCATGTACGGGGTGAGCCAAGTTAACAAGGAGGCATGAGTCAATGGGGATGGTACAAGGAGGCTCTATGATCCGAAGAGTGAAGAGGTTGACAAGGATGTGAAAATTCAATTCCTTGAGGATGAGTTGAACAAGATGAGGAGGCAAATGAATCACCTCAAGCAAACCTCAAGGGCATGTGAAGAATGTGGATCTTTCAAGCATGTTGCTCAAGAGTGTCCCAATGAACGCCAAGTTCGCTTGGCCGAGCAAATCGAGGAGGCGCACTTTGTTCAAAGAAACTATGGAGGAAGAACCAACTTCAACAACGGAGGCAATGGAGGAAATGGAAGGTGGAACCAAGGCCAAGCTAATGGCTACAACAACAACTACAACCAAAACGATCCAAGGGCCCGACCACCACCATACCGACCTCCGGGGTTTTACGATCAAACTCCACAATGGGCACAAGAGATGAGAGGCGATTTCAAGGACTTAAAAACTCAATTCACTAATGTTGAGAGGCGAGTTGATGAGATGGGCGCCGAATGCAAGGAGTTTGGTGTATGGAGAAGACAAGTTGACAACCAATTAGCTCACATTGCAACTCAACTTCCGAGAGAGAATGGGAGACTCCCGGGCCGACCCGAGGAGAATCCCCATGCCCCACAACACCAAAATGAAGTCCGAGCTATATGGTTGAGGAGTGGTCGGAACTTGCCCGAGCCACACGTGCCAAGACAAGGGAAGAGAGTCGGATCGAGTTACCCAACAACTCGGGACCGACATGCCAGGATATTGAGCCAGAAGTCGGAAGAGGTCCCTTGCTTAGGACCGAGGAAGAGAGGAAGTCGGGCCCGACATGCCCTGAAGTCGGACCGACTCCCCAGACATTGCTCTGCCCCCAGATCGAGGACCAGCACATCGGGCCCGACGTCGAGCCCACATCGGTCCAAGTAGAGAATGGTGTGAGTGAACCAAGCCGGTCCAAGGAAGTTGATCCAAACAAGAATCAAGGCTGCACAACTCTTCCTTACCCATCAAAGAAGGCCAAGGAAGTTATAGAGGGCAAGTTCAAGAGGTTCTTGAAGCTTTTGCAAGGGTTGAACATCACAATACCGTTCACCGACGCTCTAAATGAGACGCCTTCATATGCCAAGTTCTTGAGAGAGATTTTGAGTAAGAAGAGGTCGATTGTGGAAATGCAATCTACCTCAAAAATTGGGTGACCCGGGGAGATTTGCAATTACCGTTGGAGTAGGGTCCCAAAGTTTTCAAGCTCTATGTGACCTCGGAGCAAGCGTATCGGTTATGCCCATGAGCATTTGGAAGAGGGCTAACCTTGGTGAGATTGAGCCGGTTGACATGTCTCTCACAATGGCCGATGGTTCGACTACAAAGGCCATGGGAATTTTGGATGATGTCCCGGTTAGAGTGGGGAAATACTTTGTCCCCGACGATTTCGTGATCCTTGATATGAAGGAAGATCCTTTGGTACCTATTATTCTTGGAAGGCCGTTTCTAGCCACGGCGGGAGCAAAATTTGACGTGAAGAATGGAAAGGTGACTTTTGAGATAGGAGAAGACAAGGTGGAGTTTCACTTCAACAAAGCTCTAAATGAACCGGATGCCTTGGCGATTTTTAAGTTGGAAGAAAATGCCAAGAGGAAAAGGGAAGAAGTGGAAGCCACAAGAGAAGAAGAAGCACCTTTGAGGAGCCATGAAAGGGTCAATGCTCAAGTTCAAGAGAGGGAGTTGGTGGATCCATTTGAGCACCAAGAGGAGTCAAGAGGTGATGATAGTCCAAGGAGCAAAGAAGAGTATCCTTCCTTGTATCCTTTTGATGTGGGAGACTCTTATATTTGTCTGAGTGACTTGAAAGAGGATCTAGGAGATAGTTATATGTGTTTGAGTGATTTGAAAGATGATTTGAGCTATAATGTTATTGAATCTCCTAGAAATTCTATAGATGTTTTTGATGTAGGTGACAAAGATCAAGATGAGAAGGTGCAAGAAGTTCAAGCATATGCTCTAGAGGACAAAGGTGAAGGAGAATTTGAGTGCCACGCCTACATCAACCACAAGGTTCTATGGCTATGAAGGGAATGGCAATGGACATGACTATGGTGACCAATTCACTATTTTTCACCCACTGTGAAGGTTGAGGTTAGAAGTCAAGCTAATGACTTAAAAGAAGCGCTCCTCGGGAGGCAACCCGAGTCTAGCAGGTTTATTTTCGTAATTTTAGTTTGGTTTTCTTAGCTTAGCTTAGATTCCTTCTAATCTCTTCCTAGGATGTATTTTTGTGGATTAGTGGTGTTATGTGTGTTTCATGATTGGGTAGAGGTAATGGTGAAAATAATAAAAGGATTTGTGGAAAAGAAGTAACATAGATGAGGTAGTTTTTGGAAGTCGAACCAAGCCGGGTCGAGGTACCCAGAACATCGGGCCCGACTTAGGCAAGTCGGTCCGACTAGGTCGGTCAATTGTGGTCAAGATTTGAAGAAAATCCGTATTATACCCCTCTGACCGAAACTTTGTTTCTTTCCCATTTAAAGCCTATTTCCCTTACCTACCTCCCATCACCTTCATAACCACCTTCCCAAAAATACCAAGCTTCCCTTCAAAACCCCAAGTGGGCCCCCCCACCTCTATCACACTCGATCCCCCATTGCCAGCCCTCTACCATCTCAATCCAACACCCTAGCCTTCCCTAATCATCGATCCCTAGGAGAAAACCCCAACAAGCTCCATTGTTCTTCATCCCTTCCCTAGATCTAGGTAGAAAATTTGAGTTCTAAGGAGTTTGTTTGCTAAGAAGTCTAGATCTCCTAAATTGTGGTATGTGAATCTCAATTCTTATCTAATTCCTTGTGAATTTCATGCTTTCGTTGTCTAAATTGAGTTTTACCATGATTGAATGATTTTAGATCTTGAGCATCCATGGAGTTTTGCATGAATAGGAGAAATTGTTCTTAATTGTTGATTGTGCATGATTGAATCTCTTTGGAACTTCGATTGATGAAGATAAATGGTTGATATTGGATTTTAGGAGCATGATAGATTGATTTTGGGTGAATTTGATTGAGACGAAGAATTTAGAACCGGACCGAGGTACCCAGGTACCTCGGGCCCGACATAGTAGAGTCGGTCCATCACTTCGGACCGAGGTTGAGAGCAGCTCGGGCCCGACGTCTTGAGTTGGTCGTTTCTTGTACTAGTTGTCTTTCTCTTGTGTTGACATTAGGATTCATGTGTTTGATTGTTGGTTATGGCTTGATTATCATTATATATCTACTAGCTTGACCATTGTTTTGTGATCCCTTGTTCATACATGTTGGATTTTGTGAGTTAAGTGTCTAGAGAATAAGTATGGGGTCATTCTTGTGTGATAGGTTGTTAGTTGTAGATGCATGTGATATTGTTGAGGTTGTATGGATCTTATCTTGTAGTCTTTTGTTTTGAATGTGTGTAGGTACTATGACAACCCGAGCATCTTCTTCACGCATAGGGAGGCCTTCAAAGAAGTCAAAGAAATCAAAGAAAGCACCAAAGATGGATGATGTGCAATTAGATGATGATGATGTGGTTGCAAGTTATGAGCGGTTCATGGGTCTAGCTCACCACACAAGGTGGCTAGATTGGGAGTCTATAAGGAAGATGGGGATGGATTATAGAATGTAGGAAGAATGAGAACGAGTAATAAAGTATAGATAGTAAAAGTAAGTACCTTAGTCTTGTAACCAATGTTGGCGTATAGCGCCTTGGGGTTGTATTCGGGCCATGGTTGGCCATTGACGTTTCGCATGGTAGGATAGTGCATAATAAGAAGTAAAAAAAAGGGCGATCATGGGATTCCCCGATGATCCTTCAATGCTTAAGTTAGTAGTGTATTCGTGTGAAACCACAAAACGAAACCATAATGTAAAATAATAGTTTTTAGGAGTGATACGGATGAAACCTGTGTTTTTCTAGCGATTGGATCATGTTCGTTACAAGGGTTGTCGTCATCGTTGTCTTCTCACCTGAGGTTCTTGAATACCGACTAACTCGATGGTGATTCTCTAACTGCGGCCTGGCGGCTATCAGCGATCAATCAGCGAGTGATCGGCTTGGATTGTTCCCAAGGAAAAGGGGGTTTAAGGAGTGTCGTGGTTAGATTAGATGACCCCTGTTGTCTTCTTGCAACCATCAAGGTCTGGCCTTGAAGCTGTCTTCGCAACTTCTTTGGAGATTTTCCAGCGACTTCCTAGCCGTTGTTTAGAGGTTGTCAAAGGGCATTTGGCTTGGTTTGTTGCCCAAGCAAGGATGTTGGAGGGGTGTTGTAGCTTGATCTGGTGTCGAGGTCGCTACATCCCTATCGTCGTTTTGCAGCCGAAAATGTTTGGCCTTGGAGCCATCTTCTGAACTTCTTTGGAGATTTTCCAATGACTGCTTGGAGATTTCCCAAAGATTGTCTAAGGAGATGCCGACTTGTGCGATCTTCTTTGTAGAAAGCTGCTCGAACCTGATTTTTCTGAACCAGGGGAGTAAACCCCTGACCATGAACAGTTAAGCCAATCACTTGTTGCTTCTTGGTTCAAGTAACCCCAACTCGTGGTGAATTGGTACTTTATGAACCGAGCGTGGGCCGCTTCCTTGATTTCTTGGACGGTGTCCGAACCTGACTCAAGTTCACGTTCGTTGCTTTCCGTAGTGGTGAGCCAGTACCTGGGTCTCTGGTGATTCGATCGACTATGATGTCTATTTGCTCAGCGACCTTCTTTTTGATGGCCGTGTCTAGGCCGACCTACTGCGCCTTTTGTAATCTTCCTTGCTGATGTCGTCACCCGCGAACCAAGTTAGGGTGACGTGTCATGCAATTGAAAACAGTGAACAACAAATACGTATAAGTATAGAAGGTCGATATTTATGAGATGCGCAATTAAGAAAGAAAATCTATCTTTTAGCGGCATATTAGAAAAATTGTAATCAAACAAGGATAAAGGCGAAATCTGAACTCTTGTAAGAGAGAAGCAAAACACGGAATGAATTGTGAGATAAGGGAACGAGGAAACCAATATATGAAGGATGGAAGACGCGATCCGGAAGGATCGACTTGACAGGTTGCGTCCAAGCTGCTAAGTATTGGTCCGATCCGCCAAGGTGTTGCCAAGAACGAATGATTGGTTTGCCTTGCTTCCCTTAAAAAACCACCAGATTGTACTCAATTATTAGCATGAGGTTTCCATAATCAAAATATAGAAACGTAATATAACGAATTGAATGGGATAAAGAATTCTCCCTGTCCAGAGATTTGACGAGGAGATAACGAAGCACGTGGCTTTGATGTTTTGCATATCAAACCCTAGTATTGCATCATCCCCTGCTTTGGTTTGATGATCATCGATGTCGCTTTGATGATCGCCCCACTCCTGGCTTCGCTGATCGCTCGAAACTTCTTCGGAACTTCGTTGGGACTTTTTCGGAGTTCTACCATCTCTTCGTTTCGCGATCTGGTGCTTTAATTTTCGTGATTTCTGTTGTTCCCGTAGCGAGAGGGTCAGGATGGGTGTTTTCCAGTCCTGATATTGTGTCTTTCGATCAAGAAAGGTGGAGACTTTGGTCCTTTGATGATTGTATCGATCTTCGGCCCCACGGTGGGCGCCAAATTGTTTGAGCAAAAATTTACCAAAGGAAACTTTGACCTAAATCGGGCCTAGATCGAAATAAATCAAAGAGAAGGACGAAAATTTTGTTTGTATTGATGAGAAAAGCATACGAATGTGTAAAAACATGGTACCCCGCTCTAGGGTTTACAATGGATGCATGAAGGTATGACCCCCCTTTTAGGGTTTACAGTGCATGCCTCTGGCGAGGGCTATGGTGTGTAATCTGATGTGATATGCTATGATCCTCTCTCTATCCTCCATGATTTCGTGGCTTGCATAGGTATTTATAGACAAAAAGTAGGAATTCTATCTTATACAAGGAAAAAATCTATCTTAACCAACAAGGCTTCTAGAAAATCTATCTTATATCTTGGATGCTCTTTATCCATTATGGCAACAAATCTATCATATATTAGAAGATATCTTGGAAAGATTCTATCTTGTAACAACCATATCTCGGATCTTCCCTCCTTCCACCGACTTTCCTTTCGCCGCAAGTCTTGTCTTACTCTGAAGAGGTAGCAAAGAATTACTACTTAGGTCTTGATACTTCTTTGCCTAAAATCTGGGTCCAACAATATCTTGTAGCTGCAAGGCATTGGGACTTCTCTAGTACTGGGTTGCTTCCTGCTTGGATTATTTCTGGGTCCAACACGTCCCTTAGTTTTGATATGACAAACTCGCCTTGATCCAATAAGTTGTCCAAGTGTTTCAGGAACACAGCTCATAAACAGGACAACAAGTTTGTGTAGCCGTCCTTAAGGTGTAAGGATGCTACATCTGAAAATAAGAGACTTGGCTTGATTCTTCTAAGGACGCCGTCCTTAATCATTACACAGGAGTCCTCTTAAGGCTGGCCGATAAGGTGACATCAACAGACAAGCCTTGTTCATGATCACCGCGTGGAAGCAGATCCTGTACACCAGTCCATCACCAGAGAATGACGCCCTTCCCTAGGTCACTATAAATACTCTTCCAGAGCATTTATCATGACTTGACGATTCTAGAGAATATTCAGAGCATATTGTCAGTCACTCAAGAACACCAAGAATAGCTCAAGAACACGCGAGACTTAGGTGTTAGATCGAGTGAGAAGCGTATACAAAACCACAAACTATTTGTAAGAAGAAAAGAACAAAAAGAGAGAGAGTCCTTACGACGAACTGTAAGGGCGTGCTAATAGCATTCTTTAGGAGATTAAGTTAGGTTACGATTACAGGCTTAAAAGAGTGTTACTAGTGGACTTAATTAGGGACGCCAAGTGCTAGAGAAGTGTAATCACTCGCCAGTGTAATTGTAAGGAAACTTAATAAGAAAGGAAAGAAGATATTACAAAATCCTCCAAGGAGGTACAGGTTTACACTCAAGGACTAGTTTGGACTTTAGTGGTTCCTCTATAAATCAAAAGCGTTCCTTACTTATTTCATTTACCTGTTTAGTTTTTATTTCTACTGCAATTGAAGGACACCCTTAATTTCTATTAAGGACGCCCTTAACATTGTTAAAGACGCCATATCTATTAGACTAATGATCCAAACATAGGGGAACGTCTCCATAAACTCGACCCACCTAGCATGCCTTCGGTTGAGGCGTTATTGCCCTTTCAAGTACTTAAGCACCTCGTGATCGGTGTGAATCACGAACTCCTTTGACCAAAGAAAGTGTTGCCAAGTCTTGAGTACCCTAATCAAAGCATAAAATTCCTTATCATATGTAGGGTAATTAAGCTCAGCCCCAAGGGAAATGCACTATACAATGCAATCTTTGATAATTGAACACATGGAAATATATTTTAGTTACTGTCAACCTTATCATTATAATTCACATCCATATTGCCTTGTAAACTATCTCTCCGCAATTCTAATGTTGAACTTGTCTCGTAGTTGCTTTGCACTACACTTTTTCCAAAGGAGATGCACTATGCTATTGCAGTTGATCACGTTAAATTGAGATGTTTGTGCATGACTAACACTTACATAAGGCACCCTTTGCTTTGGACCCAAGAACACAAATCGATACTCCATCCATGGATCCTAATATTCAAGCAAGAAGCACAATGAATACATAGGACCATTGAGTAGGAATGGAGCCATACCTGGAACAACACATTTGAGTTTGTATGCATTCCTCAAACTCTGTTGGGCCACGCCCAAAAACAACTAACAAGAATGCTTGATCTCCACGAATGGCTAGAGAGCACCAGTTGTAACAATAAACATACTAACATAGTTGTAGTTGTGGAATTATTTGAAAAGCTCTGAACCCTTATTTCTATAAAAAGGACTATAGATTAATTAAGACTCGGTTACCTAGAATGGTTTGTACCTTTCTAGCATTCATCATATCCTCAACAATTAAGCATGGAAAGAATAATGGATTCAGAACTCAACTCCCAATTAAGTAGGAGTAGGACCTCCTTGCCAGACGGGACAAAAGCATCCCTAGACCAATACACAAAAATCGATTATCATGAGGCTTAGTATCTGGAACGGTGTTGGGACGATATTAAGGACGCCAGTCATTAATATCTAAACCAATAACGATCGTCCCTTGTTTTGATAATGACAAAGTCAAAGGTATTTGATACGTTGTCCAAGTGTTGATCTCAGGTAAGTCCAGAGGACGCACATGAGCAAAAAGGACAACAAAGTGAACGGCAGTCCCTAAGTTGTAGGGATGCATTTCATCAGAACTTTCAAAGCTGAACGTAATTGGCGAAGTTCCTGCGCAGATAGGACGGCGTTCGCATCAAGAAGGGTCGCGCGCCAAAATACGGACGAAGTTCAAACTCAAATCAAGGCCGCCCTAACATGATTACATCACATTCGGCCGTAATCCTCAGAAGGAAGCTTCCCTTGTCTGGGCACGTGTAGACAATTCCAAAGATGTCGCTTTCCCAGGAATGGTCCCCTATCCACGCGGAGGCTTCCCAAGCGTCAACAGAGTTGACTTCCTCAAGATGCAAATCGCACCGTTTATGGAAGATCAAGGATCCTGCCCAGTCTCAAAGGACGCTAGAGGACAAGAACCACTTCCGCTATAAATACCCTCCAAGGGGTATGCATAGCGGTGTGGACTTTGAAGACTTTCTCTCAAGCTCTCCCGAAGCATTCAAGTTCAAGAACGAAGATCAAGAAGATCAAGTGAGCTTGAAGCAAGAGAAAGAAAGTCCAACCAAATCAAATCCAAAAGCAAACCACAAAATAGTTAGAAAGTAGTTTGTCTCTCACAACGGACCGTGAGAGACGTGAGTGATAGCTTCCTTATAAGCTAAGAGAGTTAGGTTACTTGTTAGGTGGAAAGGAGTGTTACTAAGTGAGACTAAGGACGGACGCTTAGCTTAGTGAAGTGTAATGACTCGCCTAAGTTGTAAGGACTCTCTCTGAATAAGATAAGGACGGCTATTGAAAATCCTCCAACGGAGGTAGAAGTTTACCCATAAGACTAGTTGGTCTTAGTGGGGTTCCTCTATAAATACTCGTGTTCATTATCTTTCTACGTTTCCTATTAAGTCTATATTCCACTGCACCTAAGGACGCCCTTAACCCAGTTAAGGACGCCCATTCTAACGGACTTACGATCCAACAAACGGTCTGGGACTGGGTCGTAAATCCTTCTGACCGGATGTAGATGCTTTTTGTAAGATCGAACGAATCAATCTAATGCCGTTAATGGAAACCAAAATTGATAAAGAATACGATGAACATTATTGGAAAAAAGCCGGTTTTGATAATTTTGTATGGTCGTCAGCTTCGGACAAAGCGGGCGGATTGTGCATTACGTGGAAATTCCACCAACTTATAATTGAAGAAATAGATGTTCTAGTACATGAACCAAGATTTCTCATCCTAAAACGCAAAAATCTCGCCACTAAATATGTTATGATAATTTGTTTAATCTATGCCCCTCCCCATGAAATAGATGAAGACAACTTCTGAAAACAAGTGACCGACATGATAAAACAAATAAACCACCCAACAATTGTAATGGGTTATTTGAATGAAATACAAGAACCGAGTAAAAAAAAAGGGCGGTAACCACCCGGAACCAAGTAGATTCAAACGACTCCTTAAGTTCAAAAATGAATGTGAATTATTTGACACCCCGAGCCTTGGATACATTTTTACCTGAAGGAAAATAAAATTGAAATTGACAACATATATGAAAAAACTGGATTGGACGCTATTTAGCCACAACATACTACTATAAC
This sequence comes from Polygonum aviculare, assembly GCA_934048045.1. Classification (NCBI taxonomy): domain Eukaryota; kingdom Viridiplantae; phylum Streptophyta; class Magnoliopsida; order Caryophyllales; family Polygonaceae; genus Polygonum; species Polygonum aviculare. The sequence goes on along the minus strand of OW204025.1, from coordinate 18,066,079 downwards.
TTCCCCAATATTTACACCCACAACTTCGCCTTCTCATCGTCAGAGCATTGTCAGATTATGACAGAAATAACAAATGACCATACCCAAAAAGCAATCCTATTCAAATTCAAAAAAATGTGGATGCAGTGAAAGGACTTCCGCAACATAGTTAAGCAGGCATTGAGAGTTGATTTCCATGGGACTAATATGTTTAAGCTAGTAAAAAAACCCCAGCTACTAAAAAACTATACGAAGAAATGGATCACAAGCACACTTTTGGTAATACCTTTGAACAGCTTAAAATTGTAGAACATGAACTAATTGATATCCAACAACATATACGGACAACCCCAATCCCAAGCCTCATACTGAAACAAATCCGCTTAATACGAAAGAAAGAAAAAATCCTTATTTCTCATAAGACGTACTGGAGGCAAAGACCTAAAGATAAACATGCTAAGCTAAATAATGCGAACACCAGATATTTTTATAAGATCGCTAATGGAAGGAGAAATCGAAAGATTATAAAAGAAATTAGAACAAACTCAGGTACCCAAGTGACAGAAGAGAACATCAAAAATGAAAATCAAAAGGAATTTATACTACGCTACAAAACTCAATAAATTAATGAAGCATTACTACAAAACTACCTTAATCCTGGTAAGTTGTGAGGTTTTAGAAGCAGACAATGAAGAATGATTAAACCCTCAACCAATGAGGAGATCCATCAAGTCATGATTCACATTGGGTCGAACAAGTCCCCGAGCACTGATGGGATGTCATCTAGACTTTAGAAAAAATACAAGGACATTGTAAGGACAACTGTAATTAAAGCGGTCAAAAGTACTTTCTAGTTGGGAAGAATCTTGAGAAAGATCAATCATATGTTCATCACACTACTTCCAAAAAGAGACAACCCAGAGTCAACAAATCACTTTCGACCAATAAGCCTGTGCTTGACCATATACAAAACAATTGCAAAAATCATCACAGAAAGACTAAAACGAGTAATGGTGATTCGGGCTATTTTGTATAGGTTAACTCTTGTATTTTAGGGCTTTATTGATTGTGTTTAGGTTAGAGTTGTGCATAATTGTAATATCTAGGCCGAAGGCAAAAGAATTCAAGGAATCAAGAGTTTTAAGGCGTTTTGAGCTGTCTGCGCGACACTACTTTCTTGCGAAGGTTATATCTTGAGCTACAGAGGTCGGATTGACCTGATTCTGGTTCCATTGGAAAGCTAACTTCAAGGGCTTCAATTCATGTTTTTACACAGAAGTCATTTTCCAAGGGGAAGATGGTCAAAACAGCCTCCCAAGTGACACTAGAGATTCTGTCGAGATTCCGCGACCGCGGATTGTACACCGCGACCGCGGTGGCTGCCGAGACGAGTTATTCTTCTCTGTTGTGATAGAACGGACGCAGTGGATTCGACGCGACCGCGGTGATGCCGAATCCGAAGCGGGCCGAAATCTTTCTATCTTGTTTCCTTTTCGATTTTTTGCCTCTTTCCTTATCTATCTCGTGGAGCTTGTTCCTTGGGCTATTTAAGGAGGAGTCAGCCTTAGGTTTTGAATATATTCTACATTTTACCTTCTACCTTCTTCTTCAAATTAGGTTTTTAGTTTAGTTATGGAAAGCTAGTCTCCTTGGGTTTGTTCAAGGGAGAAACTTTGATGTATGAACTTGTGAGATTTTGGTAATTGATTTCTATCCTTTGGTTAATATTGATTCTCTTGTGCTTCATCTTATGAATGTTTATTGTTTCTCTAGGAGTAGCTAACCTATTCAATTGATTGATGTTCTACTGTTGGATTAGGTTTGGACCGTGGACAAAACTAATATGTGAAAACAACTTAACCTAGACCTGTTGTCTATGCAACTAGGATTAAGAAGAGAATTGATTGTTTTATCTTGCAATTGACTCGTAGCTTGATTGTTTGATATTATATCCTACATATCCTTGTTCTCTATGCTAATTCTAGGTTAAGCGTCCTTGCCTAGGGTTATAGAATTGCTTGGACCGTGGACTTGCGATTGTTAATGATCAGGATAGGAATTAACCATAGGTGTGAATGAAATCAATGGATAAATCTATGATCGAGGGATTATATCACGAGTGGATCTTTTGAATGAACTTGTCTCCTTATCAATTGTTTCCCTAATATTTGTTTGTTCTTTGTTTGTTAGATTAGTTTAGTATAGATTTCTCTTTTCAATCCCCCTTATCTTTAGTTGATAATTATATTAGTACTATAAGCCTTAAGTTCTCTTGGGTTCGACCCTTTACATACTTGCTATACTAGTCTGTTTGTTTGGGTTATTTATCTTTGATCTTGGCACGACGACTTTAGCCGAGTCAAATTTTGGCGCCGTTGTTGGGGAACTTTGGTTTCTTTCTAGTATTAGAATTTTTATTGGCTTTGTGTGGACCTATCTTACGGTCCACACTTGTATATTCTGATGCCTTTCTATGAGTTTAAGCAATTTCAGGGTGAACCATTCTGTGACTATTTTGAGAGAGTTCTAGATGAGGCAACTGACCTAATTGCACGTGAAGTCTATGTCTGTGCATATGATCTGAGCCTAGAAATCCGTAGTGGCATGACATTGGAGATGCAGGAAGTGGTGTATCGCAGGACTGAGAAAGGATATGCCAAATTGAGACATGAGAAGGAACTATTTGAAATTTTCTGGGCCATGTTCGACGAGAGTCAGTTGCTGCAGGACAAGCTTAATGACGGAAGGCTTTCTGACCAAGAAATGCGACCGTGCCCCATGGACCGCGCCCGCGGTTCGGATGTAGAAACGGAGGATTTCCCCCTGGAGGAGAACCGCGACCGCGGCCCACAAACCGCGCCCGCGGCCCCCGAGGAGGTCGGTCCACAGGTTCTCCATGGCGATCCTGTCTTCACCAACGATGTTCTGGGCCCGGTTGTAAAGCTCGATTATCCTATCTCAATGTCCGAGGGGCTCCCCAGGCTCGAGTTCATATGGCAGAAAGAGTCCACTCAGGATGACGGGACCACAGAAGAAGAGGATTGGGCGATTTTTGTGAATTCCTGGATGGTTTGGAGCAAGAGTAGGTTCGAGATATTGCATTGGAGGTTTCGCCCCCGATACTGATAGATCAAGCTTCCGAGCCTAAGCCTGAAGAAGAACGATATGTGATGACAGAAGAGGAGTATTTCCTTCAGTATGGTGACCCCTGGAGTGACAATGACGAGCCTGACAACTCGTCGAAGGAGCCAGATGCTGTTATGGAGATTTCTTCTTCACTGAAGAAGAACGATATGTGATGAAAGAAGAGGAGTATTTCCTTCAGTATGGTGACCCCTGGAGTGACAATGACGAGCCTGACAACTCGTCGAAGGAGCCAGATGCTGTTATGGAGATTTCTTCTTCACTGCCAGAAACTTTCGTACCCCCTTCCATGGAGATTCCTGAGGTCAGCCTTGACGATCCCTACATCCTTTACTCCACTTCTTCTCTCTCCTTTCATCCTTGCTTTGTTCTTGCATGTCAATCTTTTGTTAAGGATTCAATCTTTGAGCATGATAGGTTAGTTGATGACTTCTCGTTCTTTTCATTTGATAAGAGTGATAATTCAAATAGGAGATTTGCATGCTTTGATGAATACTTTGAAAAAATCACATAAATCACCTAATTGGTTTCACTCTAGAAAATCTCACCCTAATTGCTCAAGCATGTTTGATAGGTTAAAAAGGAGTTTGAATTATTTCTTATTTCTTGATAGTTTGTCAATATGCTATGAGTCTTGTTGTAAGATAGCTGTGCAGGACTTTGATTTGATGATCAGGGCATTGACGATGTCCGATCATGAAGAAGTTGGGCCATCGATGTTAAATAAAGGCGCTGCTTGGGAGGCAACCCAAGGCTTAGATAGATTGTTTTTCCATTCCTAGCTTAGGTTTATTTTAGCTTTTGAGCTAACCTGTAGGTACTAGGTCCGAAAGGACATCCTGGTGTGATACCGCGCCTGCGGTGGACCACCAGTGACGCCCCGATGAACAGGTACTAGCCCGTGCTCGCGGCAACCATACTGCGTCTCGGTTTTAGCTCGTTTGAAAAAAGAAAGAAAAAAAAAAAAGGAAAAAAAGAGAAAAAAAAAAACTTTTTGGCCTCATTCTATCTCTATATCTTCCATCTATCTATATCCATTCTATTCCATCTTCTATCTTTCCACCCCTTCTATTTCTTATTTCCATTCACCTTTGTAATTCCATTCTTTTGGCTATTTGTAAAGCCTAAGTATGGGGGAGCTTTGTTCCCCCGAGAGTTCTCTTCCCCACGGCTCGAGTTCAAGTATTGATCCATCTTTCAAGAGACGAGCCAAGATACGAAGGTTATTCGCACATCACGTAGTTCAAGACGAAGTCAAGACCTTGTCCCTGCACGAGTACCGCGACCACGCTCTATCAACCGCGCCCGCGGTGCTTCACTTGACGAGCACTTCGCTCTCTACAAAGATTCTGCGCCTGCGCCCCTTGTGCCGCGCCCGCGGTTCGCCAACGGACTTGGATTACGGAGTTTCATTCTTTCATCCTTTGAAGAGTTCTTCCATTCCACCTCTCTTCATTCGTTTGTGAGTCTTCTGATATACCTTCTTCCTTGCTTCTATCCTTTCTCTTTGCTTCATTGAGGACAATGAAGGATTTAAGTATGGGGGAAGGAGTACTCGCATTCGCTTATCCTAGTTAGAGTAGTTAGTGATTTGCTTCAGATTTTTGATTTTCTTCTTTTCCTGGAGCACTTGCACCATATTTTTGCATAATAAAGAAAGAAAGAAAAAGAAAAAAGATAGAAAAAGCCATAAAAACTAAAAAAAGGCATATAAATCCTGGGATGAGTCGAAAACCCGAAAGGTCGGCTCAGGTAATAAGCAGGTAATCCGGACCAGCATTAGGTTGGGGTAATATGCTGTTCATGAGAGTTGTGAGTATTTGTGAGCACACCTATTGAAAAATGAAAAGAGTGGTTAGGTGAAAACCCGAAAGGGCGCCTAACCAGAATTGAGCGGTAAAATATGAGTGTTTTAGGATCATTCTTGCTTGGGGACTTTGTGGCTTACATATTAGATTTGGGTAGATCCTAGGTTTCTCTCTTTCATGTTTTTAGAGCTTGAGTGTTATATCATGTTGTGAGGTGTGTGTTTGAGCTTCATTGTTTTATGCTCATGATTTTTCTATTTTTGGGTTCGGGTTGTGAGTTGAGTGTTTTTATCTTCCCTTATATTTCCTGAGATCTTAGATGTGCTACCTTGTTATATTTGTTTTGAGCTTACACGAGGACGAGCAAGATCTAAGTATGGGGGAATTTGATTCGGGCTATTTTGTATAGGTTAACTCTTGTATTTTAGGGCTTTATTGAGTGTGTTTAGGTTAGAGTTGTGCATAATTGTAATATTTAGGCCGAAGACACAAGAATTCAAGGAATCCAGAGTTTTAAGGCGTTTTGAGCTGTCTTCACAACACCACTTGCTTGCGATGGTTATATCTTGAGCTACAGAGGTCAGATTGACCTGATTACGGTGCCATTGGAAAGATAAGTTCAAGGGCTTCAATTCATCTTTTTACACCAAAGTCATATTCCAAGCGGAAGATGGTCAAAACAGCCTCCGTAGTGACACCAGCGATTCTGTCGAGATTCCGCGACCGCGGTGGCTGCCGAGACAAGTTATTCTTCTCTGTTGCGATAGCGCGGGCGCAGTGGAGTCGACACGACCGCGGTGATGCCGAATCCGAAGCGGGCCGAAATCTTTCTATCTTGTTTCCTTTTCTATCTTTTGCCTCTTTCCTTATCTATCTCGTGGAGCTTGTTCCTTGGGCTATTTAAGGAGGAGCCAGCCTTAGGTTTTGAATATATTCTACATTCTACCTTCTACCTTCTTCTTCAAATTAGGTTTTTAGCTTAGTTATGGAGAGCTAGTCTCCTTGGGTTTGTTCAAGGGAGAAGCTCTGATGTATGAACTTGTGAGATTTTGGTAATTGGTTTTGATCCTTTGGCTAATATTGATTCTCTTGTGCTTCATCTTATGAATGTTTATTGTTTCTCTAGGAGTAGCTAACCTATTCAATTGATTGATGTTCTACTGTTGGATTAGGTTTGGACCGTGGACAAAACTAATATGTGAAAACAACTTAACCTAGACATGTTGTCTATTCAACTAGGATTAAGAAGAGAATTGATTGTTTTATCTTGCAATTGACTCGTAGCTTGATTGTTTGATATTATATCCTACATATCCTTGTTCTCTATGCTAATTCTAGGTTAAGCGTCCTTGCCTAGGGTTATAGAATTGCTTGGACCGTGGACTTGCGATTGTTAATGATCAGGATAGGAATTAACCATAGGTGTGAATGAAATCAATGGATAAATCTATGATCGAGGGATTATATCACGAGTGGATCTTTTGAATGAACTTGTCTCCTTATCAATTGTTTCCCCAATATTTGTTTGTTTGTTTGTTTGTTTGTTCTTTGTTTGTTAGATTAGTTTAGTATAGATTTCTCTTTCAATCCCCCTTATCTTTAGTTGATAATTATATTAGTACTAGAAGCCTTAAGTTCTCTTGGGTTCGACCCCTTACATACTTGCTATACTAGTCTGTTTGTTTGGGTTATTTATCTTTGATCTTGGCACGACGACTTTAGCCGAGTCAAATGGCGAAGCTTGTACACCCTTACAAGGTGCTTTTCTGCCCAATCGTGCAATACAAGATAACGTCCTCATTGCACACGAAATCCTCCATTTCTTTAGGGGAAGAAAAGGGAAAGACGGATGACTAGCTATCAAGCTGGACATTGAGAAAGCATATGATCGTGTTGATTGGACATATTTGAACAAGGTTCTAGAAAAAAATCGGTTTTTGTAGCATGTTTCTTAATTGGATTAAGGAATGTATACAAACGGTGTCGTTTTCAATTCTAGTGAACAATGGACCTACCGAGCCATTCTTCCCAACTTGTGGGCTCAAACAAGAAGATCCCCTCTCGCCCTACCTATTCATTCTTGGAATGGAAGTAAAAACGAAAGAATCAAAATGCAACATGGAAAAAACCATAAAATGGCTTCATTAAACATAATTGTGACGGCTTGAAATTCAACGATGAATCAGCATTAGCGGGCTTTGTTTAAAGAAATTATCAAGCAGAAGTTATTGTCATGGGGGCTAGGAAATAAGATCATAATTCAATGTTAATAATTCAAGCCCTCGGACTGTGAGACGGGGTGAGGAAGGCCAGAAAACTTGGATACAAAAAGAACGAAATTGAAGGTGACAACTTGATAGTAATCGAAGCAACCAAGGGTACGAGAAAGTGTCCTTGGAAGATTGACCTACTGATCTCGGACATATGGGCTTTTCTCAAAGAGTTCGAGTTAGTCAAAATCAAGCATGTGAATAAGGTTCTCAATGTCATGGCTAATAAAATTGCAAAAATGGGCCACGACCTGCCAATCAACCACATCGCGAATCACCAAAAACTTTATGTTCTCATCTGAAAGGATGCTCTATGATATCCCCTGTAAGTGGGGCTCCTAATTTCTACCTAATCAAAAAAATGGCCACTCAACCAAAAAAAAAGAAAACCCTATTTTAGACCTCTTGGTCGCACGCCATTTTCTGCAATGAATCCCACCTCTCTTTGAGTCTCCATCTCTCCCGAATGGCGGTCTTCGGCTCTCCTCTGCACCATCTCCTCCTTCTCTCATTTCGGTACGCATACCATATCCTCCGTTTCTCGATTTCTCTCTTGGTCTCTAAGATCTGGTTCGGACTTCAGCCGCCAGTGCAGCTTGCTACCGAGTTTCTACCCGAAATTCCACCCGACCCACCCAATAAGATAGGATCCCCGTGTGTTTACATGTTATGCACATTCGTGCATATTCGCAAGATGACAGTCTCATGCGGTCTTATCAACTTGCCAGATTTTGACAAATAAATATTGATACTTTATACATATGTCAATCAAACATGAACATCTTTTATTTCATATCCTTGTCGATGCGCATATGCTTGTGAATAGGGATGCTAATTCAGATACTCGGTCGGATAATTCGGCTTCGGGTCCTTCGGATTTGAACATCGATGACTATGGACGGATAATCAGGTGAATTGGGAAGGGTTTGGATTGGGCTAGATATTCAAATTCTCAGAAAACTCATATTATCGGGTTAAATATGATCAAGTTAAATCAGGTTTCAGATGAGTTGGTTTTGGGTTGAGCCGGATTTGTCAACTTTCAGCTGAATCAAATTTCGTTTAAATCAATTTGGTTGAATTGGTTTCAATTGGTTTCAATTGGTTTCAATTGAATCAGTTTCGGTTGAATTCAAAATTGGTGAAATCAAAGTTTGATTAAAGCGAAATTCCTCTTGGTACCCCCAAGTTTTTGACTTTTCCTTTTGGTACCCCTGTAGTTTACAAATATTTATTTTCGTACCCAAAAGTTTTATAAATCAGTTTTCCTTTCTGTACCAGTACATCCACTTCTTCACTTGACTCTCTCAAACCTCTCTCAACGACACTACTTTCCCATTTGGTAAGCTTGTGTTTGGTTGGAATGGATCTTGTCTTGTTGTTTGGGTGGTGCCAATTGAAATTAGAAGCTATTCATGATGATTTTGGTGGGGGAGATTTGGAATTTGGGGAGGAGGTCTCAGAATTGGAATGGGAAAGTAGTGTCGTTGAGAGAGGTTTGAGAGAGTCAAGTGAAGAAGTGGATGTACTGGTACAGAGGAATGCTACAAGTGCACCGCGAGCTCGACCCGAAGGATGTGCTGGTAATGGCGGGCATCCACGGCCATCAACGGCGGCGGGGCATCCACGGTGAGCAACGTACCTTCTTCCTTCTCCTTCGACTTTCGTTCTGATTACTTATTGTGTTTTTGTTTTTAATTTTTTCCTTCTAATTTTTCATGTATAATACTATTAGTACACGAAATATGTCGGTGTACAGGTCTCAATTCCTTCTTCAATGCCCTTCTTCTTCAAGCCTCCTTCAATGACCTAGACCTGCAAAACAATGGACAAAGGGGGCGGGGACCCCCTAATCCACCTCCGATGCCTAAGTCAGTAGAGTATTCGCAAGGGTAAACTGTAGAGAGAAAGGCGCTGGGTAGGGCGATCACAAGCGATGATCGGCCCCTCTAGAGTCAGGGCAAGCGATGATCAGCCCCTCTAGGGTTAGTTCTCTCCTCCCCTTTCTACATGGCCAAGCCATGTATTTATAGTGGAGAGAGAAGGCTAAGGTTTCTTCCTTGGAGTCAGATCAATGATTCTATCTTCTTAAATAGGATAGAATCTTCCAACTACTTGGATAACTACCAGGATTTAATAGGCTAATAAAGATATTTATTAGATATGCTTACCTGGCTGGCGGAAATATTATCCTTAATTATGGCGGTAAATTTACCCACCTACAAATGCCCCACCTACTTCTTAGTTGCGCAACTAAGACGTAGGTACTCTAGGATTGACTTGGCGTGACTTATATGGATTAGGAGACGGGCAAGTTTGCACGTTCATGAGCGAGTATCATGAAAACCCCCGTGAAGAATATCACGGTCCCACCACCCCATGAGCGAATATCATGGGGGTTCCGCGAGCGAATATCGCGGTCCGTGAGCGGGTATCACGGGAACATCCGTGAGCGAGTATCACGGGATCATCCGTGAGCGAGTATCACGGGAACATCCGTGAGCGAGTATCACGGGATCATCCGTGAGCGAGTATCACGGGAACATCCGTGAGCGAGTATCACGGGATCATCTGTGAGCAAATGCACGAGAACCACCGCGCGAGCGACGCGGGAACCACCGCGCGAGCGATGCGGGAACAAACTCCGTGAGCGAATATCACGGGAACCACCGTGACGAGCGATCACGGGTACCACCGCGAGCGAATACGCAGGAACCACCGCGCGAGCGACGCGGGAACAAACTCTGTGAGCGAATACACGGGAACCACCGTGACGAGCGATCACGGGTACCACCGCGAGCGAATATCGCGGGAACAAACTCCGTGACTGAATACACGGGAACCACCGTGACGAGCGATCACGGGTACCACCGCGAGCGAATGTCGCGGGAACAAACTCCGTGAGCGAATACACGGGAACCACCGTGACGAGTGATCACGGGTACCACCGCGAGCGAATATCGCGGGAATCTCCATGGGAAACCACGGTCCGTGAGCGAATATCACGGGAACTCTATGGGGGATCAAGCCATAGTCCGTGAGCAAGTATCACGGGAACTCCATGAGTGAAACTCAAGGTCCGTGAGCAAATATCACGGGAACTCTATGGGGGCCAACCATAGTCCGTGAGCGAATATCACGGGAACATCCGCGAGTGAATATCGTGGGAACCCCCTACGTAGCTAGCATACGCAGGAGTCCGTTAGTATGGTGAACTAACGTTGTGTTTACCCTCGAGCGTGTCACTTGTTGAGATTTCAAGAAAACAAAGCCATGAATAAAACGAAAAAGTTTCCTGGCCAGGATTTTGTTTAAGAAAACGAAAAAGCACAAAAAAGCGAAGGTTTTCAAACAACTCAACATCCACGCGAGGGCCTCACGAAGAGTGTGCAATAGTGATACTGCGATCATGCCTGGATGGGCCACGGTAACGATTTATCATCTTTGTCTCGCATTGCCCCTACTGCAATTCCGTGCTAACGGATTGAGGGGTGCGGTCACGGCTCCGCGCACCGCGGTCGCCGCTTTGCCCTAACGGAGGGACTTTGCTCTTGACCATTCTAACGTCCGCGCAGACGTTCGTGGTCTACCAACACGAATTCAAGATTGGAAGCGCAGGTCAATGGTCTTACCAAATCTTGAAGCGGTGTCTTGATGATTTGCACAACGGTCAAGGACGTTGATCGATCCTTCAACCCTTTGGCTCGATTTCTGGACTGCGCAGTTCGTGCCCAATTTTGACTGACTTCGAGTAGGATTCTTGCTTCGACTTCTGATGATAATTTGTAGCTTATCTCCTCCTCTTTCCGGCGATATGTGGATCGTCCAAATCCGATAAGTGTAGCTCCCGGAAAGTGAGTCGGAAGCACGATCGGTGATCCTGTCAATCGCTGACACGCGGTCGCGGGTGAGGGACCCGCGGTCGCGGTTTGCCCCAGAACAGAGGTTACGTTCTCTGGAGCGAAACCGCGCCCGCGGCCGGGGCTACCGTGCCCACGGTTCTGCCCCGGACTACGATCGCGGGACCCTGGACCGCGCCCGCAGGTCCAGGTGTCCGATCCCGAAATCCTCTTCCGAACTCGTGCCGAATTCGTTACGACGTGGGCCCGCGTTTGCGGGACCCTGGACCGCGCCCGCAGGTCCAGGCGTCCGATCCCGAAACCCTCTTCCGAACTCGCGCCGAGTTCGTTACGATGTGGGCCCGCGCTTGCGGGACCCTAGACCGCGCACGCAGGTCCAGGTGTCCGATCCCGAAACCCTCTTCCGAACTCGCGCCGAGTTCGTTATGACGTGGGTCCGCGCTTCGCAGGACCCTGGACCGCGCCCGCAGGTCCAATCGTTTAGGGTTTCGTCGACGGCTTGACCCGACTCGGTTGGGGTAACGGATCGGACCGACCGCTCGCCCGCCCCGGGCTCTAGCGATCGGTTCCGTATGCTCATACGTATATCCCTGCGTTACGTACACGCGATTGTGATTAGAGTTGCCCTCAATCTAGGGTTTTCATTGGATCGATAATCAACAATGATTTTTGATTAGGACAACCTCTTGGATCGACAACCCAAGGTCCGATTTAGCAAGGCGCACCGCCGAATCCCGTACTTGATTAGTTGATTCAGACCTTGCAATGCTATGACTCGTGATTCCGTTCCCTGACTCGAGTCCCCACAGGTCTGTGCGATGAACAGACGCGCTTGCGAGGGGGACCAAGTCATAGGTAGAGTCGGATCCGGGCAAGGCGCCTTGCACGGATCGCGATGTGGTCCGATCTCCCGAGCGAATATCGGGGTTTGCGCGTGTCGGGATTCGCTCCTCCGAGTGATTTTCGGAGTTCAATCGCTCTAGTGCGATCCGCGGTCGCGGGTGGGTGACCCGCAGTCGCGGGCGGCGATCCGCGGTCGTGGGTGGGTGACTTGCGGTCGCGGGCGGCGCTCCGCGGTCGCGGGCGGCGCTCCGCGGTCGCGGGTGGGTGACCCGCGGTCGCGGATGGTGAATCCGCGGTCGCGGGTCTATTCCTCCAGGCGAATTCGGAGCTCGCTGATCGCCCTCCAATCCGCGGTCGCGGGTGGGTGTCTCGCGGTCACGGGCGGCGATCCGCGGTCGCGGGTTGTCAACCCGCGGTCGCGGATCCGGGCTTGCCGAAAACGAATTGCGCGATTCGTCCGGAGCGATTGCCCCAGACCCGACCGAGATTGTATCCTCGTCGTTTGGGGTCGATTCCAGCACCATATTTATGGATCGATTGCTGTTCCCCACGGACGGCACCAGATGTTAGTACACGAAATATGTCGGTGTACAGGTCTCAATTCCTTCTTCAATGCCCTTCTTCTCCAAGCCTCCTTCAATGACCTAGACCTGCAAAACAATGGACAAAGGGGGCAGGGACCCCCTAATCCACCTCCGATGCCTAAGTCAGTAGAGTATTCGCAAGGGTAAACTGTAGAGAGAAAGGCGCTGGGTAGGGCGATCACAAGCGATGATCGGCCCCTCTAGAGTCAGGGCGAGCGATGATCAGCCCCTCTAGGGTTAGTTTCTCTCCTCCCCTTTCTACATGGCAAAGCCATGTATTTATAGTGGAGAGAGAGGGCTAGGGTTTCTTCCTTGGAGCCCAATCAGTGATTCTATTTTCTTAAATAGGATAGAATCTTCCAACTACTTGGATAACTACCAGGATTTAATAGGCTAATAAAGATATTTATTAGATATGCTTACCTGGCTGGCGGAAATATTATCCTTAATTATGGCGGTAAATTTACCCACCTAAAAATACAGTTAATGGATAAAATAGAGTAGTAAAATACAATAGTTTTATTTACCTTTTTTTTCAAAATGAAAATGGGTATTTTTGGATGGAAAACTGATTTATAAACACTTTTGGGTACGGAAAGGAATGTTTGTAAATTACGGGGGCACCAAAAGAAAAAGTTCTTCCGTGGGACACCAAAAGGAAAAATCGAAACCTCGGAGGTATTAAGAGGAATTTCCCTTCATTAAATTTAGTCTCAAGGTGATCGAATTTGATAGTTCTAGTCATTATAATTGTTATGGCACGTGATACACAAGGGAATAATTACTATTCCCAAACAACAACGAATGAAAAGCACAACGTGGGTATATGGATGGATGGATTGCAACAAACGTACGTACACAATCTTGATGAATAATGATATCTTGGTAGCTAGCTAGCTAGGGTTGCACTTGTCACTAATAGAGGATGAGAGAGTGGTGATCAACCAACTTCTAATCCATTTAAAAACATGAAACGTGCGTATATTCCATCTTTCTCAACCATGCATATAGCAACCTAATTAAATTGAATGATTACCATACAGATCGGTACGTGCCGTATATTCCATCTTTCTCAACCATGCATATAGCAACCTAATTAAATTGAATGATTACCATACAGATCGATATAGTACGTACGATGATATACTCAATATATAGCTCTCACATACGTCGCAACAAATAGTTTACAAAAGCTAAAATCTTTCTAACTCAACATTGTTTGTACACTTTTTTTTTTTTTGGTCGAAGACATTGTTTGTACACTTTTGCATATACTGTTACAAATAAATTTTATAAAGTTGTAGTGCATTGCTTCTTTTTTTTTCATCCAAATTACATTAGGAATAATGAACTTGTACTAATAATTAATTGTCGGTAAAATTCATTCGTAGTTTCGAGCATTAGGTCGGAATCTACTATAATATACTATAATACAGTATAAAACAGAACATATATCTTTGTTAAAATTTACCGCACTTCATCAATGTTGAATAAAAAAATGGTATTTACGTCATGTAATCAATGTTGAATAAGATAATAATTTTATTTTAAGATTGGTAACTAACATTTATATCTACTATCATATCTTATCCAATTTTTTATAGGTTAATTTATTTTTCCTATTATAAATCAATAGAAAAAATGGTTTTGGACTATCTTTGATATCTTCCTTAGTTTTGATATGAAAAATATAATTTTAATTTAAATGTTATTTATTTTAGGTAAAAGTGATTTTTTTTATTTTTATAAAGATTCTACATAATTAATTAAAATAATAGATTTCACAATTGAATTAAAATAAAATAAAATACATATATAGGTTAATAGGTTCAAATTTGGGTTTATCAGACTAGAATTGTAAATTCTCGGATAAAAAATAGGCTCGGATCAAAATTCGATCTCGAATCAATTAAGTTGGGTTTACATTTAGATTACCCGTACATGGTATGAGATTTGTAATATTTTTTATACTAATGGAGTAATGTTTTTTTTTTCATAACTAATGGAGTAATGTGAAAGCCTTGCCATATTTCAACTTTTAAAACACAATTCATCTTCCACAATTTATCATTCATTTCATCGTAAAGCTTAATTTGCAAAAAGTTCACATAAATTAAGCACCATGATTAAGATGGGATATGGATCAAATTTCAACCAAATTTATCACCATTCAAATAAAAACATCCATATCTCACTACAATATTCACCTAATTAAGCCGGCCATTACTACGTGAAAGATCTCCAAACCTCATTCGATTCGCTATTACATTACCACACGTTATACAACATTTACCCTTTTTTTTTTTTGCTTTTTTTGATTGAAAAGAGAAATGCTTAAATATGGGGGGTATAATTTCGTAATCACGTGGGATTGCATGCATGTGTTAGAATCAATATTGATAAAGAAAGATCTTTAAGTGTAACGTCGTTTTCTTCTCACAATAAATTGTACGGTTGAATATTGTAATTAATCATTCAATTCAAACAGAAAAGAACATGCATTGACAAAACAAATTGAAATTAAGTCAAAAGCCGGTTGTTGTAAACTTGTAACACATATTGCGGCTCGATCCAACACCTCACTACCACCCATATCTGTTTTATTTATTTTTGTTTTCTTGTCTTCTTTTACTTGTTTCATTTTATGACCAGTATCTTCAACCCCGTGAAAATATTAAATATATAAACCTAATTTTAATATCTTAATAAAATATTTCTATTCAATTTAAGTTTTCTATAGTATATTTTATTTTTAAATACATAAAAATCATTATATTACTCCTTTTGTCTCTTATTGTTTATTCAGAAGATCACATTTCACACTTATTATGAGAATACATAGTAGTATTGGTAAATGGAAAACTTGGATAATGTGAGTAAAAGATGAATTTGAATGGTGATAGTTTTGTAATTTGGAGAAGATAAAAAATTGATGAAAAAGTTGGATAATAGGGGTAATGTTAAATGAGGAATATTGACCACTGGCCCAAAGTCTTGAACCCGAGACCTCATGGACGTCCCATGAGTACTCAATTTGTGAGTTGATGTGCCAAGCACATTACATAACATCTATTAAGTATATTGTTAACATGACATCAATTAAATAATTATCTAGTTCGAGATCACAAGATACCGAGTATCAAATAGGTTATCTAGATATATGTGAAATTATTGTCAGCTTTATTTAAATTATTTATTATTTTGTTTATTAAATTTATTATATGTGAATACATTTATTTTGGATTATAAAATAATGTAATTTTCTTACCTCATCAACACTTCTATTAAATATAAGGATTTTTAATTGACATGTCAACTAATTAACACATATATAAACATTTACATATATACATATGAAAACATTAATATATCAATAATATTTATTTGAGCAATAATATGTTAGCACAACTAAAAAAAAGTATTGAAAAATCCGTACTTAATACAAGGTAAGAAAAACATACTTATTTTCAAGCGGAACAGATATTATTCTCTCAATAATTGTAGATCCCTAATTAACCCTAGTCAAAATGCGTACATTACTCCACCAAATTAAGTTAAATCACCCCAACTCCCCAAGAACAAAAAAAAGTAGACAAAAGCAATTGACCTTGGAAAAATTACAAATGACAATAGACAAAAATTGACCCAAGAAAAAAGACTAAAGACGAAATAAAGAAGGACCAAGTAATTTAGCCACGGAACAAATTAGTAAGGGCGTGATTGGCAAGCCTTGATAGCTTGGGCAATGACAGACTGACACAGATCGATGACCAAAAGTAGAGGTGCTAAGTGTGATTTTCAGTCTCCTCAAACGAAACCATTGACCGTGGCCGGTTACGGGTCACCTCCATCTTTCATCCAATTAATGCCTATTGTTGATAAAATTAGACCAATTCATCTTAAATTTATCTATGGTTTTTTTATTGTGTGCCCTAAGTACAAATAATAAATATATCAAAAATAGAAACTAAAACCCTAAAATAGAAAGAGCGTGCGGGCCCGTAAAAAAAATTAAAAATAAAAAATTTAAGATTTACCAAATATTTCAATTATTAGCTGTTTATTGTGTGCCCTTAGCAAACATAATAGAAAAACTGATTCAATCTATTGTCTTACATATATAGGGCTGATTAAATCTGTTTTGTTTCTCGGTCTTTTGATTTCGTTGTCTGATTTATTGAAAGTGATTTGAAATGATAAAAGTTCGTTTGATTTTGCTCAAGAGAAAACGTAACTCTTTCCATGGGGTCTTACAAATATATTGGGTGCATAAAATATATATGGAAAACGTGCTTCTAAAAGTTTTTCTTAATGTATACTTAGAGCATGTGATAAATTGCTCAAAAAAAAAGAGCATGTGATAAAAACACTTTATTTTTAAAACTCAACTCGAAAAAAATATGGCGTAATAACCTATATACTTATGAAAATTAAATTTAGTCAAATGTTTTTTTATTAAGGTTCTTGTAACGTGTCCTAATGGAGGGTGCATTAAATAAGAACCAATACTAAATATCTAACGACCATCAATACGACCATAGATAATACACAATTTAAGAGCTCATTCATGATAATAAGATAATTGAGGCAGGTTATAATAAAACAACTATTATAGTGATACATAATGGACAAATATGAAATGTTGAGTTTAAATCTTATATAAGGACGAGATTTAATCTTGAAAGTATAGTATGGAGAAAAATCAGCATAATCTCGTAATTATAGGGAGGTGAAAATTACGTTACCTATATGCATGATATAACACATGATCTTAATACGCTATATGCATGATTATAAAAGTTATATGCATGATGTTCTATTATTTGTATACATGAATACACAAACCGCGAAATTATGGGAGTTGAAATTACGTTACCTATATATACGATATAACACGTTATAAGCCTAAAACACATGTGAACACCTGAACTTGTCCATTTTAGTCACTTAGACACCTCAGCTTTAAAACGGGTCTACCAAACACCTTAACTTGATAGAAGCTACATATTGAACACCTGAAAGCTGACATGGCCTTGTGCATGTGGTATAAACTAGTGTGGGCAAGTGGGTATTTAATAACACCAAATGGAGCTTACGTGGAAATGGAAAAACAAAAAAAAATAATAAATCTACGTTACATAAAAAATCAATAAATCTACGGTACTTTGTCTTCCTCCCCCAACTTCTTGGCAACGAGGACGGTGGGCTTGACGTCGAGGGAGGTGGAGGCAGACATGATGGCGACGGGGTTGAACGTGAGGATGAAGTGGCGGATCCTGGGGGCGGAGTGGAAGCGGAGGAGGGAGGAGACGGCGGAGGAGGAGTCGGATCTGCGGGGGAGACGGCGGGAGAAGTCGTCGCCTAAGTCAAAGACAGAGGTAGTCGAGGGAGAGGCGGCGCCACGGGGAGGAGATGGCGGAGGAGCGTACGACGAGGAGGAGGGAGAGGTTGAGATGGTTTAGGCGGCGGTTGGTGTGGGAGAGGAGGGAGAGGGTTGGGGAGATGGACTTTTTCGAGGAAAGCGAGATCGGAGAAGATCCGGTGTCGGCGAGGGCGGGACTGGCTTTTGCTTGAGGTTGGTGGCCAATAGGGCGGAGGAAGAGGCGGAAGATGTTGCTGCCATTGTTATCGTCGTCGTCTGGTTTCTCTTGCTTTGTTTCAAGAATATTGTACACGGACATTCGACCTCTAAATTTAAAACCAAAACATCCAAATTTGCATAATTATAAAGGGTATATGCATGATGCTTTATTGGTTGTATACATGAATGCAAAAATCCCGAAATTATAGGAAGTAAGATTCGTTAATTATATGCATGATTATATCAAATTATATGCATAATTTTATGACACGTTAATTATTTATTATTAGTAGTTTTATTAATCAATGTAATTATTTTATGTTAGAGTTTTATAACTCTCTTATCGGATTTTCTTTACGTTCCTTCCCGGACACATTTATTGAACTATTAGGATTAATTAGGGTTTAGTATAAATACCTTATTGGATTGTAAGTCAGTGAAATGGGCGTCCTTAGGTGCAGCGGAGGTAAAAGACATAACAAGTAAAATGAATAAGTAAGGAACTCGAGTATTTATATAGGAACCTCTCAAGACCAAAGCAGTCTTTGAGAGTAAACCTCTACCTCCTTGGAGGATTTTCGATTAGCCGTTCATCCTTTCTTATTAAGAGTCCTTACAGTTACAAGGCGAGGATTATGCTCCTCTGGTACTTAAGAGTACGTCCCTAAGTCCACTAGTAATACTCCTTTTAGCCGTTCACTATAACCTAACTCAATCTCTAAAGGACGCTATTCCTACATCATTATAGTTCGTCGTAAGGACTTGTTCTCTCTTTTTGGATTTTTCTTTACAAACTGATTTTGTGTTTTGGGTACGCTTCTCACTCGATCTAACACCTAGTTCTTGAGTGTTTTTGAGCTGTTCTTGGTGTTATTGAGTGAATGACGATATTCTCTGAATATTCTCTGAATCTTCAAATCACAATAAATGCCCAGTGGGGTATTTATAGTGACTCGGGAAGGGCGCACATTCTCTGACGACCATGCCCTTCTTGGACGTTGCCACAGGATCGGCTTCCATGTGTCCTTGACAGTGCTGAGGGAAGTGACTCGGCTAAATTCGTCGTGCCAAGATCAAAGATAAATAACCCAAACAAACAAACTAAGTATAGCATGCAAGTAAGGGGTCGAACCCAAGAGAACTAAAGGCTTCTAGTACTAATATAATTATCAACCAAAGATAAGGGGGAATTGAAGACAAGAATCTAAACTAAACTAACCTAGAAACAAAACAAACAAATAAACAAACATGCAAATATGGGGAAACAATTGATAAGGAGACAGGTTTATTCAAAAGATCCACTCATGATATAATAACTCGATCATAGATTCATCCATTGATTTCATTCACACCTATGGTTAATTCCTATCCTGATCATTAACAATCGCAAGTCCACGGTCCAAGCAATTCTATAACCCTAGGCAAGGACGCTTAACCTAGAATTAGCATAGAGAACAAGGATATGCAGGATATCAAATCATGCAATCAAGCTACGAGTCTCATGCATAATTAAACCATTGAATACTCTTCCCTAAACTAGTCCACGGTCCTAGAATAGAGTTGTTTCGAGAAATAGGAAAGATGCATAGACAACAACCAATCCTAAATCAAACAATAGAACATAAATCAATTCAATAGGTTCATGACTCCTAAAGAAACAATAAACATTCATAAGATGAAGCACAAGAGAATCAATATCAACCAAAGGATAGAAATCAATTACCAAAATCTCACGAGTTCATACATCAGAGCTTCTCCCTTGAACAAACCCAAGGAGACTAGCTCTCCATAACTAAACTAAAAGAGAATTAACTGAGAGAATTGGTGATGAGAAAGAAGATACTAAAACCCTAAGGCTGGCTCCTCCTTATATAGCCCAAGGAACAAGATCCACGAGATAGATAAGGAAAGAGGCAAAAGATAGAAAAGGAAACAAGATAGAAAGATTTCGCCCCGCTTCGGATTCGGCATCACCGCGGTCGCGTCGCTCCCACCGCGTCCGCGCTTTCGCAACAGAGAAGAAAAAGTCGGTCTCGGCAACCGCCGCGGTCGCGTCACTCAGGCCGCGGTCGCGGTATCGGTACAGAGCCTCTGGTGTCACTTCGGAGGCTGTTGTGACCATCTTCCGCTTGGAATCTGACTTCGGTGTAAAAAGATGAATTGAAGCCCTTTAAGTACGCTTTCCAATGGCACCGGAATCAGCTCAATCCGACCTATGTAGCTCAAGATATAGCCTTCACAAGCAAGTGGTGTCGCGTAGACAGCTCAAAACGCCTTAAAACTCTTAAATCTTGAATTCTTGTGTCTTCGGCCTAGATATTACAATTACGCACAACTCTTACCTAAACACACTCAATATAGCCCTAAAATACAAGAGTTAACCTATACAAAATAGGCCGAATCAAATTCCCCCATACTTAGATCTTGCTCGTCCTCGAGTAAGCTCAAAACAAATATAACAAGGAAGCACATCTAAGATCTCAGGAAATACAAGGGAAGATAAAAACACTCAACTCACAACCCGAACCCAAAAATATAGAGAAATCATGAGCATAAAACAATGAAGCTCAAACACACACCTCACAACATGATATAACACTCAAGCTCTAAAAACATGAAAGAGAGCAACCTAGGATCTACCCAAATCTAACATGAAGCCCCAAAGTCCCCAAACAAGAATGATCCTAAAACACTCGAATTTTACCGCTCAATTCTGCTTAGGCGCCCTTTCGGGTTTTCACCTAACCGCTCTTTTCATTTTTCAATAGGTGTGCTCACAAATACTCACAACTCTCATAAACCTCATATTACCCCAGCCTAATGCTGGTCCGGATTACCTGCTTATTACCTGAGCCGCCCTTTCGGGTTTTCGACTCATCCCAGGATTTATATGCCTTTTTTCAAATTTTTATGGCTCTTTCTATCTTCTTCTCTTTTTCTTTCTTCCTTTATGCAAAAAGGTATGGTGCAAGTGCTCCATGAAAAGAAGAAAATAAAAAATCTGAAGCAAATATCTAGCTACACTAACTAGGATAAGCGAATGCGAGTACTCCTTCCCCCACTAATCCTTGGGTTGCCTCCCAAGCAGCGCCTTTATTTAACGTCGATGGCCCGACGTCTTCAGGATCGGACATCGTCAATGCCCTGAGCATCAAATCAAAGTCCTGCACAGCTATCTTACAACAGGACTCATAGCATATTGACAAATTATCAAGAAATAAGAAATAATTCAAACTCCTTTTTAACCTATCAAACATGCTTGAGCAATTAGGGTGAGATTTTCTAGAGTGAAACCAATTAGGTGATTTAGGTGATTTTTCAAAGTATTCAGCAAAGCATGCAAATCTCCTAGTTGAATTTTCACTATCATGAGGTAAAGCATAGAAGAACTCATCACCTACCCTAGCATGCTCAAAGATAGAATCTTTAGTAAAAGATTGGCATGTAAGAACAAAATCAGGATCAAAAGATAGAGAAGAAGTGGAATAGAGGATATAAGGATCATCCAGACTGATTTCCGGAATCTCCAAGTCGACACTTTGAATGTTGGAGTTTGAGACACCATCGACACAATCCTCGAGGCTGGAAGGCGGCGGACTAACTTCCTCAGGGGCCGCGGGCGCGGTTTGTGAGCCGCGGTCGCGGTTATCCTCCAGGGGGAGCTCCTCCGTCTCTGCGTCGGAACCGCGGTCGCGGTATGCATCCCGCAGGCGCGGTTCTTTGGCAGAAAGTGTTTCGGCCTTTAGCTCGTCCTGCTTCAACTGACTCCACACGGCCATGGTGCGGAAAACCTTCAATTGTTCCTGAGGTGTCATACTCCAAAACTTTTCCCCAACCTCACGGTCCAGTTGAACCAACGTCTTGATTGTCATTCCATAGGTGATTGCTTGACATAATTACTCATGAGACGTGAGAACGCCACGAGCAATCAGGTCAGTTGACTCATCTAGAACTCTTTTGAAATACTCACAGAATGGTTCACCCTGAAACTGTGTAAACTTGAAAGAAGACATTAGAATATACAAGTGTGGACCGTAAGATAGGTCCACACAAAGTCAATAAAAATATTAATACTAGAAAGAAACCAATGTTCCCCGGCAACGGCGCCAAAATTTGACTCGGCTAAAGTCCTCGTGCCAAGATCAAAGATAAATAACCCAAACAAACAAACTAAGTATAGCATGCAAGTAAGGGGTCGAACCCAAGAGAACTAAAGGCTTCTAGTACTAATATAATTATCAACCAAAGATAAGGGGGAATTGAAGACAAGAATCTAAACTAAACTAACCTAGAAACAAAACAAACAAATAAACAAACAGGCAAATATGGGGAAACAATTGATAAGGAGACAGGTTTATTCAAAAGATCCACTCATGATATAATCACTCGATCATAGATTCATCCATTGATTTCATTCACACCTATGGTTAATTCCTATCCTGATCATTAACAATCGCAAGTCCACGGTCCAAGCAATTCTATAACCCTAGGCAAGGACGCTTAACCTAGAATTAGCATAGAGAACAAGGATATGCAGGATATCAAATCATGCAATCAAGCTACGAGTCTCATGCATAATTAAACCATTGAATACTCTTCCCTAAACTAGTCCACGGTCCTAGAATAGAGTTGTTTCGAGAAATAGGAAAGATGCATAGACAACAACCAATCCTAAATCAAACAATAGAACATAAATCAATTCAATAGGTTCATGACTCCTAAAGAAACAATAAACATTCATAAGATGAAGCACAAGAGAATCAATATCAACCAAAGGATAGAAATCAATTACCAAAATCTCACGAGTTCATACATCAGAGCTTCTCCCTTGAACAAACCCAAGGAGACTAGCTCTCCATAACTAAACTAAAAGAGAATTAACTGAGAGAATTGGTGATGAGAAAGAAGATACTAAAACCCTAAGGCTGGCTCCTCCTTATATAGCCCAAGGAACAAGATCCACGAGATAGATAAGGAAAGAGGCAAAAGATAGAAAAGGAAACAAGATAGAAAGATTTCGCCCCGCTTCGGATTCGGCATCACCGCGGTCGCGTCGCTCCCACCGCGTCCGCGCTTTCGCAACAGAGAAGAACAAGTCGGTCTCGGCAACCGCCGCGGTCGCGTCACTCAGGCCGCGGTCGCGGTATCGGGACAGAGCCTCTGGTGTCACTTCGGAGGCTGTTGTGACCATCTTCTGCTTGGAATCTGACTTCGGTGTAAAAAGATGAATTGAAGCCCTTTAAGTAAGCTTTCCAATGGCACCTGCATCAGCTCAATCCGACCTCTGTAGCTCAAGATATAGCCTTCACAAGCAAGTGGTGTCGCGTAGACAGCTCAAAACGCCTTAAAACTCTTAAATCTTGAATTCTTGTGTCTTCGGCCTAGATATTACAATTACGCACAACTCTAACCTAAACACACTCAATATAGCCCTAAAATACAAGAGTTAACCTATACAAAATAGGCCGAATCAGGAAGCTTCTTGGCAACTTCTGTAGAACTTGGCTACAAAATCGGCTTCCACGTGGCGATGAACTTGTGTACAGGTGTTGGAATCGTTAGTCTAACAAAGAGGGCGTCCTTAACAATGTTAAGGGCGTCCTTGGGTTGAGGAGTCCTTAATAGATATTAAGGACGTCCTTTAGTTGCATCGGAATTAAAGACTAAACAGGTAAATGAATATGTAAGGAACGCTTTTGATTTATAGAGGAACCACTCAAGTCCAAACTAGTCCTTGAGTGTAAACCTCTACCTCCTTGGAGGATTTTGTAATAGCTTCTTTCCTTTCTCATTAAGTTTCCTTACAATTACACTGGCGAGTGATTACACTTTTCTAGCACTTAGAACGCGTCCCTAAGTCCACTAGTAACACTCCTTTAAGCCCGTAATGTAACCTAACTTAATCTCCTAAAGGATGCTATTAGCACGTCCTTACAGTTCGTCGTAAGGACTCTCTCTCTTTTTGTTCTTTTCTTCTTACAAACAGTTTGTGGTTTTGTGTACGCTTCTCGCTCGATCTAACACCTAAGTCTCACGTATCCTTGAGCTGTTCTTGATGTTCTTGAGCGACTGACAAATTCTCATAATATTCTCTGGAAGCGTCAAGTCACAATAAATGCTTTGAAAGAGTATTCATAGTGACCTAGGGAAGGGTGTCATTCTCTGACGATCATACCCTTTGGGGACGTTGCTACAGGGATCGGCTTCCACGTGTCTCTGGGACTGATGAGGGAAGCTTCCTGGAAATTTCCGTTGGACTTGGCTATAGGATCGGTCTCCACGTGGTGATGGACTGGTGTACAAGATCTGCTTCCACATGGTGATCATGATCAAGGCTTGTCTAGTGATGTCACCTTGTCGGCCAGCCTTAAAAAAACTTATGTGTAATGATCAAGGACAGTGTCCTTAGAAGAATCAAGACAAGTCTCTTATTCTCAGATGTAGCATCCTTACACCTTAAGGACGGCTACACAAACTTGTTGTCCTTTTCATATCAAAACTAAGGGACGCTAGGCACAATGTTAAGTACTAAATGCGTCCTTAACATTGTCCCAACAATAGGATCTGCTTCCACGTGGACTTCATGATCAAGGCTTATCGGGTGATGTCATCTTGTTGGGTAGCCTTGTAAGGACGCCTATATTGAGACTAGGGACTGCGTCCTTTGTAAGATCTTGCCAAGTCCTTTACTCTGAGAAGTAGTGTTGTCGGTGAACAGTACCGTGAGCGCGGTGCTCCCAGAGCAGGGGCGGTAGTGCTACAGATCTGAACGCCGATTTTCCATCTTCTTTTCTTTTCTTACCTTTTCCTATATCTTTAGTAGTCCGATTGACATGTCTCTAGGCTACTATACATATAGAGGCTTGTTATAGGTTTAGGTATCTGTTGGATCGTAAGTCTTTTAGAATGGGCGTCCTTAACTAGATTAAGGGCGTCCTTAGGTGCAACGCAAAATAGACTTAGACACGAAACAGAATAATACAATGGACACGAGTATTTATAGAGGAACCCCACTAAGACCAACTAGTCTTATAGGTAAACCTCTACCTCCTTTGGAGGATTTTCGAATAGCCGTCCTTATCTTATTCGGAGAGAGTCCTTACAACTTAGGCGAGTCGTTACAATTCTCTGAGCTAAGCGCGCATCCTTAGCCTCACTAGTAACACTCCTTTCATCCTAACAAAGTAACCTAACTCTCTTTAGCTATAAGGCAGCTAAACACTCACGTCTCTCACTATACGTCGCGAGAGACAAACTAACTTTCTAACTCTTTTGTGGTTTGGTTTGGATTTGATGTGGTTGGACTTTCTTTCTCTCGCTTCAAGCTCACTTGATCTTCTTGATCTTCGTTCTTGAACTTGAATGGTTCGGGAGTGAGCTCGAGAGAAAGTCTTCAAAGTCCACACTGCTATGCATAACCCTTGGAGGGTATTTATAGCGGTAGTGGTTCTTGTCCTCTAGCGTCCTCTGAAGCTTGTACAGGATCTATCGTCTTCCTTCAACGTTGCGATTTGCATCTTGAGGAAGTCAACTCTGTTGACGCTTGGGAAGCCTCCGCGTGGTCAGGGGACCATCTCTGGGAAAGCGACATCTTTGGAATTGTTCACACGTGCCCAGACATAGGAAGCTTCCTTCTGAGGACTACGGCCGAATGTGATGTAATCATGTTGGGGCGGCCTTGGTTCTATTTTGAACTTCGTCCGTATTTAGGCGCGCGTCCCTTCTTGATGAGGACGTCGTCCTATCTGCGCAGGGACTCCATTCTTTTCGTTCAGCTTTGGAAGTTTTGATGGAATGCGTCCCTATAGCTTATGGACTCTTATTCACTTGTTGTCCTTTTTCGCTCATGTGGGTCCTCTAAACTTACCTGAGATCAACACTTGGACAACTTATCAATACCTTTGAGTTTGTCATTATCAAAACTAGGGACGATCATTATTGATTTAGATATTAATGACTGGCGTCCTTAATATCGTCCCAACAATTTCCCCCTTTATGATGATGACAATCTCTTTTAAGAAAAGCGCACAAACATAAAGCTTTTAGCATGAAAGATTTAATTTTACTAGGATGGGCATGCAAATCATTTTTCAAGTACGGCCCTGCTTATTTTACACTAGCGTCCTTTAGACTTGGCTGGAATTCCCCCTAAACACATGCTTTCTATGATAGCTTAAAAATGAACGCATCTCTGCAAAAGTATACTTCCCCCTTTTGGCATCATCGAAAAGGAGAACAAGTGATAAAGCATGCTCGCACAAAGTCATAACTAAAGAAAAGAACGCTTAGACGCAATGAAATGCAAACAGATGAACGCCATTCATAGAGAGCAAAAGAGCAAAGTATGAATATTACAGCCATTCACCAAAATGATGTTCAAAAGCGGACCGCGTCCCAAAGTCTTAACAAAAACAGACGCAAAAGATAAAGTTTTTCAGGAATGGAAGGGAAGGAGAGATCATCGTGGACGCTTGCCAAGAGCCTTGAGAGTCTGGACATGAAGATCATTAGACTGCGCCAGCAGCTCATTATTGTGTTCAAAGAGGTCTGTATGCTGATGGAGAGTCTCATGAACTTGCTGGATGAGGTCTATCATCATGCATTGGTTCTCAATCATCATCCCCAGCAAGTACTTCTGAGAGCACTTCCCAACTTCAGCAGGAACGCTCTCGTGCTCTTATTCATCGTTGGCGTCCTCAACGTCAACCGGCATCCCCACCACTTGCAAATTTCCCTCAGTGTCTCCTTCAGCAGTAGCGGCAGCAGCTTCCTGAGCAGCCTTGAGCTCGGCTTCTTTCTTTTCTTTGGCTAGCTTCTTCTTAACAGATGGGAGCTCGTCATTATATCTCATCTTTCCAACTGGAGGAGCGGTAATCTGCTTTACGTCCCAATGAATTCCGAAAACTTTCTCTTCTTTGGGGACATAGAGGCCTTGCTGCACCAAAATCTTCTTGACTAAGCCGGGGAAGGGGAGCGAGTGGCGACCACCTATGCACTTGCCCATATGCTCCAAGACAACCCTCGCCAAATTGATCGGCGTGCGGTTCAGGAAGGCGTCTAGAATGATGCTATCAGTAATCTGCAGAATGGACTTCTTTTCCTGCCTCGGGACGACCATACGCACAATGAAGTGGTGCGCAAGGACGCCCGTCTTAGAGAGCACGTGAGCCACCCGGTCCCTAGCAAGTGGCTGCTTCCCATTAAAGATGTTGTTGAAGATGTCTTCTTGGAAAAAAGGGCCAAAAAACTCTTGCAGGGGAAGTCATGAAGAGCTTCTGGAGGGGAAGGACCCAGACCTAGCATGATGCGGACGGTACCCTCAGCAACTGAGTACTCGTCCCCGTTAATCTCAAAAGTCCCTAGAGGCTTTCCCTTGACCTCGGACACTTCAAATTTGGAGTAGAAGTGCAGAACTTGGTCCGGGTCAACAGTGGCAGCCTCAGCGCCTAGGTGCGTGCGTCCATTCTTGGAAATCCAGCAAATCCAGGAACTTTGTCTTTTCATTCTCGTGGAGGAAGTTGGCATCAAAGAGAAGCGGCCCCAGAATTTTCTTGAGTCTCTTCTTCTTGTTGCCATTGCCGGTCACTATCACATCATCGCTGGTGTCTTCCTCTTCTCCATCTCCCTCCTCGTCCTCATTTTCCTCATCATGAGGAGGAGCGTCTTCTTCATCAGAGGCCTCGTTTCCTTGATCATAGGACTCGGCCATCTCCTGGTCCTAAGCATTGGACGCGTTTACATGGACCGTGGCGTCCTCTGTTGGAGTCTTTGCCAAGGACTCCGTAGGGACTTCAGCAGTAGGCGTCCCTTGGAATTGGGCAACGTCCTCAATAATTTCAGTAGAAGGAGGAGGAGGAGACTTAGCTCTTGGAGGAGAGGGAGTTGGAGTACGGATCTTGGCCTTTGTTGGAGGAGCAAAGGAGGAGCTGGGACTGATCGCAGAAATAGGAGTGGGAGCGAGTGGAGCTGGAGGAGGAGGCTTCTTGACCAGGGATTCCTCCACTTCAATAACAGAGGGTGCAGCGTCCTTGGCCTGGACCTGTGGTGGAGGAGCGTCCCTTCGGACCTTTGGCATCGGCTTTAACAGGTCCGCCTCAATCTCCGCCTCCAGCGGATCTATTGTAGCAGCAAGAGCGTCCTCAGTCCTTGGTGGAGGAGGAGGAAGAGCGATCTCCTACATGCTCTTTGAGCACGCCTCTTGGCCATTTGCTCCTTCTCTATTTCCAGCTCAGAGAGACGGATGACGGCCATTTCCTCATCAATTACGCCCTCAAGTTGAGCCGAAGACTTGAGGCGTCTCTTGGGAGCGGGAGGAGGGGTTATTGGGAATGGTTTAGGTTGGAAGGAAGAGGGGGCTTTGATTTTAAGCTTTTGATGGGGAGGAGGAGTGGCTTGCCTTTTTCTCATATGGGAAGGGACGGAGCCGGCAGACGCGACCAAAAACTCCATTATATCAGGGAGGAGTTTGTCCAATTCATCAACCGTCCCTCCGAAAGTGTCAGAGATGACGGCAGGCCCCATGAAAGGGGGGTTTGTAAAGTTGGTTTCATGGAGGTGGGGCTTGACGTTGGTTACCATAAAGTAATCGAGGAGGCGTTGGATTTTTGGTGGGTGGTTTTGAATGGACGCCTTGTGGCACATATTGGCCAGGGTCTTAGGCTCCCTTTCAAGCTAGTCCTCAATGAGGAGGTCAAGGGGAGGACGGCGCTTGGGCTGAGGAGGGAGTTTGCCGAATGTGGATTTTTGGGGACTCCCCTCCTCAGGCTCAGGGACAAAGGGCTGCTCCAAGAATTTGAAGCGTTTTTCAGGAGGTGGGTGAGATCTGGATTGTGATTGGGATTGGGATTTGAGAGGTTTTGAAGGGGTGGTAAAAGGGCGGCGGTGGGCGGATTGGGAGGAGTGCTGGTGGCTCGATTGATCTTGCCGCCCAGCGGGTCTTCCTCTTGCATCCATTAGAGACCGACCTTTTACTGGAGTAGAGCTTCTCGCCGCCGAGGAAGACGACGGAGAGGGTTTGGAAACTTGTTTACGGTTTCTTGTGTTGGCCATTTGTGATTTGGGAGTTTATATAGGGGAGGTTAGGGTTTGAGGGAAGATTTCGAGATCTGGGATGGAGATTTTGGGAAGATTTGAGAGATTTTTCCGGATATAGGCAAACAGGCAAGAGAGCGAAGAAAGTTTTCAGTTGGAGCAGAGGCGTATTTATAGGAAGAAGACGAAGATGAACAGGAAGGGGTAACAGGGACATTTCCTTCGGCTTCCTCCACCCGCGTTCCAACATGTGGAATACTTCTCCGCTAAGAAACCAGTTGTCTTGCACCGTTGCAAAGATCCCGATAATTGCGTTCAAACACTCGGCGACGGTTCACCTTCCCTTTTTCAAATTTCAAACTTTTCACAACTGCAAAGGACTCTGTCTTAGCGTCCTTTCAACACACAACATTGCTTCTCTTAAAACTGTACCATTGCGTCCCAAAACTGATCTCAACCACTGACTTTTAGAACTCTACCCTGACGTCCTTTAGACTTTGACAAGCTTCCCTTTAATCACTTAAGACCATTTTTGAAAATCAAACAGGTACGTCCCGTAAAGATAAAACAAAGAAGGCTCTTAGGACGCAATTGTAAGATTCTCGACTTAGGTAAGCTTAGAGTTCCCATCATTTCAGCTTATAACGAGGGTTGGGTGATAAGCCGATGTTAATCCCTAAGATAACATCGGCTTCCCCCATGTCCTTCATGGAGAATTGTGATGACAAGAATTCCTTCACAAGATCCACTTCTTCCTGATCTGTACCAAAGATCAACATGTCATCCACATATAGGCAAATAATGACTCCGTTCCTTGAATCATCAAATTTGCTATATACACACTTGTTTTCTTGATTCAATTTGAATCCATTAGACAACACAACCTCGCCTAACTTCCGATGCCATTGCTTTGGTGCTTGTTTCAGCCCATACAAGGATTTGATCAACTTGCACACTTTATGCTCTTGCCCTGGCATAACAAAACCCTCAGGTTGTTTCATATAAACTTCCTCTTCTAGATCCCCATTAAGGAACGCAGTTTTAACGTCCATTTGGTGGATCACTAGATTGTGTATAGTTGCTAAAGCAATCAACAACCTAATTGTGGTGATACGTGCCACAGGTGCATAGGTATCAAAGTAGTCAGCCCCATACTTTTGTCTAAAGCCTTGGACAACCAAACTAGCCTTAAACTTATCTATGGTACCATCCACTTTCATCTTCCTCTTAAAGATCCACTTACTTCCCAAAGGTTTGCAACCAGGGGGAAGATCAACCATTACCCATGTATTGTTCCCCACAATGGAATCCATCTCATCATTTATGGCCTCGTTCCAAAAGGAAACGTCTTGAGACTTCATAGCCTCATCAAAGGTCTTTGGTTCATCCTCAATATTGTAGCAATACAAATGATTAGAACCAACCTCGTCCCTTGATCCTTCAACCAAGTAAACATGGAAGTCGAGACCAAAGGATGTTCCCTTCCTTACTCTTCTACTTCTCCTGATTTCAGGTTCATTGTTCCCATATGGTAACTCAGAACCACTACATTATCTTCAATTGAGTTGAGTACCCTATCTTTTGATATGGGTATCAGTGAGAATCGATTTTCATCAAAAATTGCATCTCTCGACTCAACAACGGTGTGAACCGAAATAAATTTGTTTGGTTCAGTTACATAGAACCTATATGCCTTGGAATGTTCAGCATATCCAATAAAGATGCACTCTACACCTCTTTCACCCAACATTCTTCTCTTGGGATCAGTCAGCCTAACAACAACCCGACATACCCAAACCCGAAGATAATTCAAACTTGGTTTCCTTTTGAACCAAAGTTCATAAGGGGTAGTCTTGTTCCTTTTATTAGGAACCCTATTCAATAGGTAACAGGCCGTTAACATAGCCTCTCCCCAAAACCCCTCGTTCAATCCGGAGTAGGAAAGCATGGAATTGACCATTTCCTTGAGAACTCTATTCTTTCTCTCCGATACACCATTTTGTTGTGGTGTGTAAGGAGCCGTAGTTTCATGGATAATACCTACGGACTGGAAGTATTCAGGGTCGAAGTATTCACCCCCCTATTAGTGCGCAATCTTTTGATCACTGTTCCCACTTGAAGTTCCACTTCAGTTTTATAAAGTTTGAACTTCTTTAGGGCCTCATCCTTAGAATGCAATAAAAATACATAGTAATAGCGAGAATAATCATCGATATATGTAACCACATATTTCTTACTTCCAATAGAAGGAGTAGCATGAAAATCACATAAATCACTATGTATCAGTTCAAGCATGGCACTGTTCCTCTAAACACTAGGGAACGGTTGTCTTGTTATCTTGTTTAGCATGCATGTTCTACATTTTTCTATGCTCATGTCAAATGATGGAATTAAACCAGTTCTAGACATATCAAGCATGCATTTATAATGTTGATAGAGCATATAGGTTGTAGTATTTAGGACATGTTTTGATTAGTTTTTCATGCATTTTTAGGTAGATTTTCCCTTATTTTGTAGTTTAGCTCTAGTGTTGGAAGTTTCGGAATCTACACTCGTTTGGTTGATGTTTGCAGATATAATTGATCGAGTGCCGAATTCATGGTGATGGTGGACTTGGAAGTGAGCTTGAAGGTGTCAAAGAAGAGTGCAAGGATGGAGGCTAAAGAAGAAATCAAGTGCTAGGAGCTTTGAAGAAATCGGCGGAAAAGCCTTGAAAACTCGGTCACATCTCCAGAAACTCGGCCGCGCTTCAGTGTCCTAGGCCGCGTTTCTGCGACAGAGGTTCTGGCTTGAAAACTCGGGCATGACCACAGAAACTCGCCCGCTTTTCCATGGTCTAGCCCGCGTTTCTGCCCGCGTCAGCGAGAAGTGTATTTTTGTATGAGCTTGGGCTTTTGGGTTGAAACATCTTTTAGCTAGTATTTTTAGAAACCTCTTAGATATATTTTTGGATATTAATTTCTAGGCTTATTATCTCATAACTCTTGACTTTGAATTGTGGTTGGAGCTTTGAAAAGAACAAGAATCCTTTGGAAGAATTGTAAGCTTTTCAATGTCTTTTAACAACTAAACCTCTTTTGCTTAACTAGTTAATTGAAGTTGTGAACGAAGTATTATTGTGAGATTTGATTGTTCTTAATTTCCCTTGACTAGATTGTTTTCTCTGTGCTTAATTGCTTAATTTCAACCTAGGGTTTTATTAGCTTGATCACCTATTATGATTTCTAGGTTGAATTACAACTAGATCTTTCTAATTACCGGTCGGTGTTAATTAGATCATAAGTAGAACCTTTAGTCAATCTACGACTGGTAGGACTAATTGATTAGAGAAAAGAATTCAATCGCATGTTATTTGGATGTCTGGTTGCATGTTTCTATTGATGCTTGGGCCTTAAAGCTGTTGTCAAGTTGAATCTAGGAAGTCTCTTAGGTTGTTTGATAATTAGGGTTGTTAGTACCGGTCGGGCTAATAACTAGTATTGAAGTAGGATTAATAATGCCATGAAGTTGGGTTATTAGCATTCCGCAATAGAGTAGTCAAGGTAAAAAGAGAAATTTGATAATCAATGATCAATAATCAAGTTCACAATGGATGTTAACTAGTTGAGCATATCTCTCTCATATTTGATAAATCAACCTTAAGTTTTGCATGTTTAGTTTTGATAGTTATTAGAATCACATTCAAAAACCCCCCTTTTTCCCTGAGTAGCGTAGCAATAAACATTGAAAATCTGAGTCTCTGTGGGATCGACCCTTACTTCCCTACTACCTTAGTTGGGTTGTTTGGTTTACTTTGATAGGTATTAAAGGCGACTAAAATACCGTTATCAAATGTACATGTCCTATCCGAGCATGCCACAAGGAAGAGACTGTTCCTGAGGGAACAGTAGTTGATCCCGAACACATGGTAACAGCAGTTGATCCCAAATGAGCAAATTCATTTGAACAAGTCATGTAAAACGAATTCATAACTTTATTAATGCTTAGGTTAAACATTCCATTACATAAATAGCCACGGCCAACAAATACACCGCCTTTTGACAATATAAACTTGTCGGCTTCAAACACCAAACGAAAACCTAATTTATTGAGAATACTACCAGATACTAAGTTTTTCCTTATTCTACACATCCTTAAGATTTAAAGTTTGCCCAGATGAGAACTCCAACTCTATTTGGCCTTTGCCTTGAACGAGAATAGTTGACTCGTTACCCATATGAAGTACACGTCTAACATCCACGGGAATGAAAGACTTGAACATCGATATGTCTCTACACACATGAGTGGTAGCACCCGAGTCAATCCACCACGCTATCTCATCATCTTGCACAAAAATCCATACTAGGAAATGTAACCGCACAGGGAACAGTTGTTGTTCCCTTCTGACCTTGATGAGATCCCTGCCCTTGTTCCTTAGAACCTTGAGCAGACCGGTTTGAAACTTGATTATTCCCCTTTGCAGCCTTACAATCTCTTTTGAAGTGCCCCAGCTTACCACAGTACCAACAACCGTTACCCTTTGGGGACGCCTCTTGTTGGGACCTGTGTATGTGTTGTTATATGGCCTTTTCTGGCCTTTGTTCTTGTTGTTCCCCTTCTGAGAACCACCTTCTACTATGTTAATGGAAGAAGATCCTGGAGTATCCTTCTCTTTCCCTTTCTCTTGCATACGAAGACTTTCCTCGATACGCAAGTGACTTCCAAGTTCAACAAGGGAAAGGCTTTCCTTCTTGTGCTTGAACATATGTTTGAAATTTTTCCATGATGGAGGCAACTTGTCAATAATACATGAAACCGAAATGGATTCATCCATATTCAACTTGTGTTGAGTATATTGCCCCAAGATACGAAGTATCTCATTGTATTGTTCCATCACGGGTCTGGTATCAACCATCTTGTAATTATTAAAATTAATCACAAGGAACTTCACACTTGAAGCATCCTCAGCCATGTACTTAGACTCAAGAGAGTCCCAAAGCTCTTTCGCGGATTCAACATTTTGGTACACATCTAAGAGAGAATCGGACATACCATTTAAGATGTGGCCTCTACATATGTAGTCGTCGTTCTCTCACTTGTTTCTCTTCCTAACGTCTTCAATGATTGCATCATCATCACTCAACTCGGGCATCGGCGTGGACAGGACATACACCACCTTGAGGGTGGTCAAGAGGAAATGCATCTTCTTCTGCCAACGGCGGAAGTCCATCCCCTCGAACTTGTCCAACTTTTGGAACTTTGAACTCATCTCACGTACAGACGTCATTGATCCGAAAATTCTGATTTCGATTGTTAGTTCTGGTGTTACTCCCTATAGGGAACAGTTAACACTCGCAGGGAATAGTCAATGTCTATTGTTACCTGTTCCTCCTAGTACCAGGGGAACGATCAATGAAACCTGTCTTCGGGTAGATTTGAATCGTGTATTCACTTTCCGAAATCAGAATTTTGCCCCATATAAGCCTAGGGAATCCACAAAATCTGAAGTGAGATAAGACAAATCTTCTAGTTCTCTCAAGGTTCGTGATGAGAACTAAAATAGTGAAAATGTAAGAATAGATGAATGACTTCGTATTGATTTGATCTTCAGTGAAATCAAGTAACCAACCACGACTCTATCATCCATTCTCCTTATATAGGACGTAGGAAGCAATTGTGGGAATGATTAATGGTAGTTACCAACCGTTGGTGGTAGTTACTAACCGTTACTGGCGGTTACTTGTGGTTATTGGGTGGTTACCAACAGCTACACGTGGGATACATAATAATATCCACGTCACCATTAATTATTAACATAATAAGGAAGTTACAAAACGGTTCATGTCAGTTTTACATGACCGTTATACAAACTGATCCATATGGAACAGTTCACTGTTCTATCGAATGGAACAATCTGTCAGATATATCTTTGTCTCTTCTAAGACAATAAAGTCGTTGTTACCCACCTGGTAACAATACTTGTCAATAATCTTAGAGACTAAGTCTGAACATCATATTGGTCTCTTGTCATAGAGACATCGTTCCACTGTTACCCTATGAGTAACAACGTCATTCCTTAATATCTCCCTTTAGATCTCAAGTATACTTGTACAAGCGTGTACTCCACACCCCCAAACTTGTAACAAGTATAGTGACATTTCATAAAGTCGTATGAATCCCGACGACACTAAATGGCCGTTGTTCCCTAGTCGGGACACTTACAAGGTGTTTTTGAATGTCTTCGAAAGGAGTAACCGTATGCTAACTTAGCTAAGTGTGACTTTTGCTCTAATTCCACCATATTCCTTGGTTTTGTTGTATCTAACAATGGCTTAAATGTAGATGATAGGAAGGTAAAATTCATACAAGAGTGGCCCCAACCGACCACTCAAAACTATGGTTCGATCCTTTCTAGGGTAAGCCGGTTTCTATATGCGATTTGTGCGTAATTTCTCTATAATTGTTGCGCCTTTACATGAGCTAACCAAGAAAAATGCAGATTTGTTGTAGTGGATAGATTTTCAAAAATGGCTCACTTTATTCTTTGTCATAAAACTGATGATGCTGTGCATATAGCTTCATATTGTTCTTTGATCATGTTGTGAAATTGCATGATATTCCTTGCTCCATTGTTAGTGATAGGGACGCTAAGTTCTTGAGTTGTTTTTGGAAGTCTTTGTTGTTGTCACCCTTAGACCGACGGTCAAACTGAGGTTACTAACCGAACTTTGGGCATGTTACTACGCAACATGATTAACTCCAACCTCAAGAAATGGGTGGATTGTTTGCATTTTGTTGAGTTTGCGTACAATAGGTCGGTGCACTCCGCGACGAAGATGACTCCTTTTGAGGTGGTGTATCGCCTCAAACCCAACACTCTGGTCAACCTCACACCTCAACCCATGAAGGACAAAGACAAGGTCTCGTTCAAGGCTAACAAGCGGGCCGAGTTCGTGAAGAAGTTGCATGAGCGCACTATGATGCACCTTGAGTGCAAGACCGCCCAATACAAGGCCCAAGATGATAAAGGGCGCAAGAATGTTCAATTTGATGTGTGCGATCTTGTGCTTCTACGCCTAAGGAAGGAGACGTTCCCGGACAAGCGCAAGTCCATGCTGGATGCACGTGAAGATGGCCCCTTTCGAGTCAATCAACGTGTTGGGCCTAATGCATATAGGTTGGACCTCCCCCGTGAGTATGGCTAATGGCGTCCATCCCACCTTTAAAGTGGATGACTTGTCCCTCTATGTTCCCGATGATGACTCCAACGACGAACCAAGGACGCTTCGTGTTCAAGTGGAGGAGAAATATGCAGACCATGCACCCATGACTCTACAAGAGATCAAGGACTTTGCTCATGTTCCATTCAATGGACCAATTATTAGAGATAGAGATAAGAAGTTGAGAAAGACCACACGAGATCTTCTAGCTCGGATCTCAACCATGATACACGAGCAACGTGAGCCACAATGGACGACACAAGTCACTCATGTTCAAAGTTGATATTTTGAGTATGCCTATCATAGTTACTATTTTGGAAAACTTTCTAGACTTAGTATGTTTTGCATTTGGCACTTACCAATTTTAGCAAGCTGATAGAGCATATAGGTTGCAGTGTTTAGAGCATGTGTTGATTATTTTTCATGCATTTTTAGGTAGATTTTCCTTGTTTTGTAGTTTAGTCTTAGTGTTGGAAGATTCGGAATCTACAGTCGTATGTTTCTTATTTGCAGATATGACGTGTTTGAGTGTTGGATCCATGGTGATGGTGGTCTTGGAGGTGATCTTGAAGATTCCAAAGAGTGGAAAAAAGATAGGATTCAAAAAGAGCCCAAGTGACTCGGCTAAAGTCGTTGTTCCAAAATCAAAGATAAAAACCCAAATTCACAAACTAGTATAGCATGCAAGTAAGGGGTCGAACCCAAGAGAATCTAGTATTCCTACGCAAATCAATTCAATCACAAAGCACAAAATCAGGGGGATTTCAGAAAGGTTTGTTATCAATATTCGGAAAGCAGAGTTTACTCAAACAATTCCACCTTCATAATCAATCGATCATCAATTCATCCACTTCTTTATATTCCTAGGTCAATTCCAATCCTTTTCTCAATTATTCACTAGTCCACGATCCTAGTACAACTTTGATATGAACAAGGACGCTATTCAAATCATGCAATGAACACAAGGATAATAGGAAATTCAATCATGCAACCAAATAACAAGTCTCATGCATAAAACAACCATTGAATACTCTTCTCAAACCTAGTCCACGATCCTAGATAAGTGTTATTTCAAGAATAGGAAAGATGCACAAACAACAATCAATCCTAACTCAAACAATAGATCTAAGTCAACTAAACAAGGTGATCAGGCTTATAAAATCAAACAAAGATCATGGGATGAAGCACAAGAGTATCAATAATGACCTAAGGATAAAGAAGTTACCAGAATTTCACGATTTCATAATAAAGCTTCCTTGATTGAATAAACTCCAAGGAAGTTTTGTTCTCCACAATACAAGAGAGCTAATACAATTGAATTGATGAATATTGAGATATTAATGGATATCTAAAACCTAGAACAAGGCTCCCCGTATATAGACCCAAAGAACATGCTCCCCGAGCTAAATAAGGATAGAGGAAACATAAGAAAAAGGAAAAGAAGATAAAAATCGCGTCATCATGATCTGGCATCCACCCGCGCCCGTGCTTTGGGAACCGCGCTCGTGGTCTTCAGGAGGATAGAATGGTCGGCCAAGGCTCAACCGCACCCGCGCTTGGTGGAACACGCCCGCGGTTTCTCGACAGTGGCGGCCTTTACTTTGAATCTTGACTTGGAAACTCTTGTATCTTCAAATCTTGTGTCTTCGGTCTTGATGTTACAATTAAGCTCAAAGTCTAACATAAACACACTCAATGAAGACCTAAATTACAAGAGATAATTAACCTATACTAATGAGAGCATATCAAGAAGCTAGGAAGAGTTCGATGGAAATTGGCCAAAACTCTGGCAAAGTCGCTCAAAACAGGTCTTGCCCGCGTGATGGGACCTGATGCTCGACATTGGAACCGCGGGCGCGGTTTGGGTTCTAGGCCGCGGTTCGGCCCGTGTCCGAGTTAAAGCCGAGATTTATACGAGATCTTTTTGGGCCTTTTGGGTTGCGTTTTTGGATATATGTTTGGAGATATTTTTATATATAGATAGCCTTATGATGTCCGTGTTTTAGGTAGATTTTTAGGGTTTAGATAGGTTAGTTTAAGTTGTTTTCCGTGCTTGAGTCATGTGTTTTTGAGTCTTTTTGCATGTGTTTTCGTATTTCGTTGAGATTCAGAAACTACGCATATTTGTGTCGTTTTGTAGGTGTTTTGGAGCTTGAAAACGAGTTTGGAGTAGTGCTAAGAGAGGATGGACAAGCTAGGAGGAAGATCTCAAGTGGACAAGCTAAGGAGATCGAAGAGCTAAGAGGAGCAAAATCAAGAGGAAAAGTGAAGAAATCGACCCCAGGATCGAGCCATGAAGGGGTCGAGCTCGAGCCAAATCAACAACTTGGAGCCCAAGGAAAATAGTTCTCAGGATCGACCCTGAGGGGGGTCGAGATCGACCCTAAGGGGGTCGATCCTATGCACCGACTTCACTTATTCCGGATTTGCTTGTAGGATTTCCTAATTTGTATTTAAGGAAGGTTGTTTCTTTGTGTTTCCTAGTTAGATTAGGACTCCTTTTCTTCTATAAAAGGAGGTTGAACCTTTAGTTTTATTCATGCTTTGGGGGATCATTCATCCCTTGGTGGGAGTCAATTAATCAATCAAGACTTGGAGAGCTAGGAAGAAGACTTGGAGAGCAAGTTTGAGATTTGTAAGATTGATCTTTTGTTTAATTTGAATTCTAGTTTGGTTTTGATCATGTCTTCCTCTTCTTCTTCCTCCTCTCTCTTTGCTATGTGTGAGTAGTCTTCTTAAGTTCTAGGGTTGGGTAAAAACCCAACACAATCATGCATGTTTGAAACTTGAATTCATGATTTGAATGCTTGATGATCATATCTAACCTATCTTGTGCTTAATCCTTGGTGAAAATTGAGGCATGTCTTGTAATTAACTATAGCGAAAGTGAAAAGTTAGTTGCTTGATTAGATCTAATAGGATTATTTACGAAAGTTGATTTTCCTAGGTTGAAGGATAGATAGAAAGTTGTTTGATTTGCGAAAGTTGATTGAATGGCTTGAATTGTTTGCGAAAGTTAACTTTTTTATGATCTAGATTGCATGATAGTTGTGAATTCTTGTTGAAAGCATGTATGGTTGTAGTTGTGGTAGCCCTAAGCCCTAGGATTTGCCTTTTATATTGATTGAAATTCGTGTTTTTGCTTTGATCCCGACTCCCTAGGTCGTGCTCGAGCCTTGGCTAGTGTTTTGTGTGTGTTTCGTCTCAGGATCGACCCCCTTAGGGTCGATCTCGACCCTCCTCAGGTCGATCCTGAGTTGTTTTGTTTGTGTTTCCTTTGCTTTTCGTAGTTTTTTCAACTAAACTTAGAACTGTCCTCACTCCCGTGGACGATCCTGACTTCGCTATACTCAGCGGGGTCTTGACTACAAATTTATTTGTTCAAGAAACCCTTCAACAAATTGTTAGTTCTAGGTTTTATTATCTGGATATCTTTGACTTGGGTTATTGAAGCTTTGAGAAGAAGAAATTTTGGAACTTTGTAAGCTTTTCGATGTCTTTCAATAGCTAAATCCCTTTTGCTTGAGTAGTTAATTGAAGTTGTTAACAAAGTATTATTGTGAGGTTTGATTATTCTCAATTTTCCTTGACTAGATTGTTTTCTCTATGCTTAATTGAAAAAGTTTGATCTAGGGTTTTATAAGCTTGATCACCTAATATGATTTCTAGGTTGAATTTTAGCTAGATCTTTCTAATTGCCGGTCGGTGTTAATTAGATCAAAAGTAGAACCTTTAATCAGTTAGGATTGGTAGGACTAGTTGATTAGAGAAGAGAATTCAATCGCATGTTATTTGGATGTCTAGTTGCTCTGAATATATGTTTCTATTGGTACTTGCATCCTAATGCTGTTGTCAAGTTGAATCTAGGAGGTATCCTAGGTTGTTTGATAATTAGGGTTGTTAGTACCGATCGGGCCAATAACTACAATTGAAGTAGGATTAATAATGCCATGAACTTGGGTTATTAGCATTCCGCAATAGAGTGATCAAGGTAAAGAGAGAATTTTGATAATCAAGGATTAATAATCAAATTCGCATTGGATTTTAACTAGTTGAGCATATTTTTCCCATATTTTATATCTTATCTCTAGTTTTGCATTCATTAGTTAGTTTAGATCTTAGATTGATTTCGAAAAACCCCCCTTTTTTGAGTAGCATATACAATAATAAACATTGAAAACTTGAGTTTTTGTGGGATTGACCCTTACTTCTCTACTACATTCCTAGTTGAGTTGTTTGGATTACTTTGATCGGTATTACGACGACTAAAATACCGCTTATCACAAACCTTGATTTTTGCCTAGCCAAGGTCCTCATCCCAATCTTCAATCATTAGGGCCGAGCCTATCCTTGGATGATAAGCACTATCTTGGTTTGTTCTTATCTTTCTAGATTAGTTCTATCTTACGCCAAAATTCTATCTCAAGTTCTAGGATAAGATTGTTAGAAAGATAGAGCTTTTGGCCTAGTTTATAATCTTTTTAAATCCTTCATTCATCAATGGAAAAATCAGATTAGACCTTAAATTTTATTCCTAAGGCTATTAATCCCCCAAACAGTCGTGTTCTTCAACAACTCTCGGTCGAGCATCTTCAACTAGCCTTCTACTCTTCTCTTCATTTGATACCTTCTTATACTCTCTCAAAATTCATGTATTATGATTCCATAATTTCTAAATTAAATTGTATGAATTTCGTATGGATTAATTGAGCTAATTCCTCTGTGTGTGTGTTGTCGGTTGGAAGAGAGGCTTCCTCTTCTCTTAGCCTTCGTCCGTGAGTCAACTATAGGTTTCAACTCTTGTTGATCTTCTACCAATCCAAGAGCGAGTCTTTGTTCTCTCAAGTCTTATGCAAGGAAGTTTGGATCAGAAGAGGCAAAACAAGATTGTGACCTGTGGCTGTTCTACACGAGATTAATGGCATCCAACGACGCTAAGCAATCACGTATTAAGCATAGGCAATACCATAAGACAAAAGTTAAAAATCGTACGAAGTTTAAATTAACAATTTTAATGTCTTTAGAGTGTCAAAGTCGTTAGGTCCTTAGTCTGAAAAAGGTCCTCAAAAGTCCTTAGAGTCCAGAAACAATTCGGTTCACCTTTTACTCCCCTTTCTATCCGTTCACTTTTATCACTTTCATCCTTATCTCTTTCTTTCTCCATTTTCGATCTCCATCACAAAATTTTCTTTCGACTTGTCCAAGGCCGGTGATGAGATTATGCGTCGTCTTAGGGCCAAAAATCAAAGATTTAATCGAGTTTTTCATTTGTCTTGTTCTTATGTGATTACCAACATCATTCTCAATTCTCATAATCATTAAGGTTAAGGGTTATTTTCAAGCCGGTTGGTAAAAATTAAGATTTTCAAGGAGGAATCGAGTTAATCAACAAGTGAGGTAAGCAAATCTAATGCTTTGTTTTTATCTTGTGTAGATCCAAACATGTGATTATTTTTTGTAAAGAAACGTTTGAAATCTAGGAAGGAAAAATTGAGTTTTTGATATAGAAGATCCCAAATCGGACGACTATAGAGCATACTCCTCAAAACAGTTTTTAGTAAATAAACTTCTTGTATGTTTAAGATTAAGAAGAGATTGAGTTTTTACCTTGGTATTTAAGAAGCTCAGTTGGTAATTAGAGACTCGTGCTGATAACGTGTTATTAAAAGTTTAAGATAAGGGCACTCTAACCTTCTTAAAAGAAACACTTAAATAAACTTTGAAACACTTTGATCGTTACAAGGTAGAGAGAGAGAGTAAGAACTGTAGAAGTATATTTCTGACTCTACTTTAGTGCACGTTTTACAATGGTAGATGACCTCCATTTATAGGAGAAATATGAGGTAAAAACCGAGTTAAATTTCCATGAAATAAGTATGGAAATAAGGATGTGAAGAAGGTGAATAATTCACCTTGTACAATTTACCTCAAATCATACATTATACAAATAGTTCATGTTCAATCATCTATTCATACAAGCAATGGACATGTAAGAATCTATGTATATATATAAAAGCCGTAAGGAATGGAGCCACTACATTGCGCCACGTCAGCTTTTGCCACGTGTCGTCTTGACGTTATGCCACGTAGGATTTCGCCACGTGTCGCCATAATGTTAAGCCACATCACATATTTTCTATATATTAATTAGGCCATGTAATCTAAATGTTTCCATCTCATTTACAAATCATATCCATTAATTAAAAAAATCCATGTCATATCCCTAAATTAAAAAAATAAAATCCACATAATTTCCTTTCCAAATATTTCCTTTCCAAATTCACCTACAATATTGAACAAGTACATGAATTAAAAAAAATAAAATCCCACATTTCCTTTCCAACTTTACATATATCATTAGTTATCCATGAATTCAAAAAAATAACAATATTCCGACACATCAAGATTTTTCTTTCCTACCTACATTACGCCACTATCCACGATTTTCCTTTCCCACATTAATTATACACGTACAAGAATATTTTCTTTCAAAAAAAATGTAGATATCACCTTAACTAAGATATGATCACACCATGTAACTAAGATATTATATTCCTACACATCAAAAATTTCCTTTCCTACCTACTTACAATTTTTAATATTAAAAAATGGTATAACATTTTGTATGGATCATTTTTCTTAGAAATATATACAAACTTTTATTATATTATATCATTTTGTTACAACGGCTTAGGATTTAAATAATAATAATAATAACATTTTTTTGTATATATGTAATAAATCATGGATAACAGATATAATATCACAATTGCAATAAAAATATACAATCAATCAACATATATCAAATTACATCAAGACTTAATAGTAATAATAATAATAGATATCATTATATAATACAAAATGAAAAGAGAAACAAATTTGTATGTATAAAATTTAAGTTTTACAAAAAAAAACTAACACTACCAAACATAAAATTTACAA
This sequence comes from Polygonum aviculare, assembly GCA_934048045.1. Taxonomy (NCBI): domain Eukaryota; kingdom Viridiplantae; phylum Streptophyta; class Magnoliopsida; order Caryophyllales; family Polygonaceae; genus Polygonum; species Polygonum aviculare. Next base: position 18,022,838 of record OW204025.1, on the reverse strand, counting down.
AATTTTGTATTGATATAAATAACAATTTCTAATATCAATATTTGTAAAAGTAGTTCAATTAGCAATTTATTTATTATACATATTATATAGTATAAAATTGTTTGAGTGGTGTTATTATATATAAAAAAAACTTATAAAATCCGCGCAAGGCGCGGGAAACCTGTACTAGTGTTAACTTGTAGCTGTGTATAAGAGGGTTATTATAGATTATTTAGAGTATGACTTTCTTCATGCATTCATAACCGCATGTTCATTTTGACGCCATATTTTGGGTTTAACTATTCACAGTATGTGAAAAAAAAAAGACAAACAAAATGCTCGGCAAACACCTCCTAAGAGTATATGCATTTGTAGGCATATTATTTGGCCATTGAAATATAATTCATCCACCTTTTTCCTCATTCACACCAAGTGTAATTATTTTAACAAAAAAAATCACTCTTTTACACGTGTCAATATATAAAGGAAAGACCAAACTGTATTTTAGCCTTCACGATGACCACACTACAGCTCTTTCACCAATTTAGTAACATCGTTTATCGATTCTTTAATGGTGATCAAGAAATTAGACAACCACCAGTTATACTCTAAACAAGCAATCTAAAGTCATATCATTACACTTGATGCCAGGAGTATAAAAATCAACGAGAATTGTCGCTTACATAAATATATGAAAGAACCCTCTCGATCATGCAAATTAAAGTCAACTTGAAACCTGACTTTGTAATCTAACTTACAACAAGCTTTCCATATCAATCAAATTATCTCTACTCACTAAAAATCTCGCCCTCAGTGATCTCACCAAATCTATTTCGTTTTGGTGTGAATGAAATCTCACAAAGATTCCGTAGTTGAAAGCAACGTATTAGGCTAATACAAGGCCGATAATGCATCAGTTACATGTCGCACATGATTCATCTTTAGATAACTATAATTTCAACACCAAGAACAAAAAGAGCTTTGTTTTTGTTCATCGCATTCAACTTTCAGCTTTCCTTCTGAACCCATTGCTTAGTTTGTGATCTTGAGCTTTTCCGGCCAAATTTCCTTGTGCCTCCATTCCTCCTTTGTCCCGAGGTTGGTCTGTCTGAGGAGGCCTGTGATTCATCCTCTGTTGACATAGATTTATCTCTATGTCCATGTGGATGTTTAGCATCATTTTTAGGCTTATTTGGGGGACGACTCGGCCCAGCGGTCTCTGTGACTCCCTGGTCACTTGGTCTGCTGGGTTCAGTGTTCGCTTCAGGGGTTAAATCTGGAACTGGTTCATAAAGACGCATACTAGCAAACAGAACTCCATCCTTTCTCGGCTCAATTAGTCCTCCCCGCTCCCTTTGCAATTGCAAGAGAGCCTCAAATTTGCTTCTTCTGCTGATCTCCGACTCAGATTGAAGGAACTTCTCATCTTCAGGGACTTCCTTGTCATTAATATCCTGTAAAATCAAGAGACTTTGGTGCATCACTATCCATATAAAATAACTGATAGAGTTTATCCAAACATTTTAAACCTTCGGAGATGTAAAGAAGATTGAATATGTCGCGTGAATAATGCTGGAAAGTGAATTTCATTTTCCCAGCTGAATTTTTTTATTTGTCTATGGCTGTTCTGTATTATAGTAATTATGCCGGATACAACATACCACTGACTGCAGAGAACAAGAGCCAACTAAGTCGAGCACATGTTTGATGTCATCAGCATGAAAAACTTTGCGGCACACAGGGCAATTTCCCATATTTACTGTAGAATAAATGAGCAATTCAGTACAAACAAAGCTCAAAGGGCAAAAAAAGAGGAATAAAACCAAAAAGAATCTTGCAGAAAATGTCACATGTTCATGCATAGTTGCAAGTTTTAGATGTTAGCATACTGTTGTCTTGGAAGCACAAATATGCAATCGAGTCAATAAGTTTACGCACTTAATCCAGAAGAAGATGGAATACACAGGGTGATTACACTCTGCTATAAGTACGTCCAGTGTTTCGATCCATCCTAGATCAAGTTGTATTTAGTATTTAGAAGCCTTCTAATTGGGCATGTGTATAGAAGTGAGGTGATTAAACAGTTTTGTGTTTAGAACTCTTCAGGAGTTATAAATTGTTACAAAACTCATTAAGTTTAGATGCATTACTCATCAAATGCCGTTACTGCATCAGGGCAGTTAATGCCATCAGAAAAACGGTAGAATGTATCTAATCTGCATCACAACACCCTCATTGTGGTGATTCTAAGCCTCGACATCTTTCCAATTTGATTACTTCCTATATTTGATTTTTAATCCCATACACATGCAAATTAGTTAGATGGGCACTTCATGTGGGTTTAACCTTGATTGCTACTCTATGTTTGTATTTGAGCAAATCACGGAGCACACATAATATATCCTGCTAAGCCTTCATAAGAATAATAATATTCTTACTTGTTAGACTCCTCACACTTATAGGTTCATGCACAATATTATCAAATTTATAGCTAGAGGAATGAAGCAAGAATATTTATCCTATAACACATGTTGGGATGCATCTACTGTTGGTAAAAATGGCTATCGTTATTGAAAGTAGAATGGAGCAACATTCGTCCTAACACTTACCTTTCTGATTTTGATTTCTTGACGAAATTGTAACATTAAGGCCATTCTGTTTCTGAAGCCATCTCCACCATCTAATAATGCATTCACTGCCATAATGGCATAATTCATCCAGAAAGCAAGCTTTTTAAGAGCAAAACCATACACAGCTGTATACTGAGACTAGATGAGGGTCTTTGTTAGGGGATACTTTACCTGTGAAAGCAATGAAAGCAAGACATCAACTTCATGAATGATGTGGGTTCACTCTGCTCTTCTTCCGATACCAAAGGACTCAAACACAAGGGACAATCTCCCTCAGGATGATTCATGATGGAGAGTTGTTCTACTGCTTCCTGGGAATATCATTAATGAGTGATGTGTGTTACAAAGACAAGTTTCATATCCAATAAATCATATTTACGCATCAAAGGCAAACTTCTAATTTAACAAAAAACAGTTCAAAACTTGCAAGAAAAATGTTATGTTCGTGCATAAAGAGGTAATAGACCTAAGCAACATTTCACAATAAAAACTTTGACAATTTATCATGCTTCCATAAGCTCTGATTGAATGGACTCATGACTAGCCTAAATAAAGTCCCTCAACATTAATAGCATTGTTGAACAGTTAATATAACATGGTAGGTGTAATCTTAATCACTAGAATAAGGGATTGTTTGCACAAGGACGCCAAACAGGTTCAAGATGAAATGTCTAGAATGCCTTCTTATTTAGTGAAGACAAAATAAGCAACTAATTGAATAAAGCATGGAAGGCTTGCTCCCAACCTACCCAAAGTGCACAGGCTTCACAATTACCATAAAATAAATCTTCATCACTGCTAACAGATGCAAAATTTACATCTCAATTTCTCAGGTGACTGAAGATTACCTCGCAAAGAGCTACAAGCATCGGGCAAGGGAGAAGATCACGAGCCCTACCGTGTAGGCTAGTACAAAGATCTCTTAGCCTCTTTTCATCAAGACCTTTAGATGATGAAATCTTTATGTCTGGTGGATCACTTGGATACTGCCAAAAGTTTTCTAAAGCCCGTCAGAGACCAATAAAATCAAGCAGATGAGTTGAACATAAGCCTCTCACTATAGAAGAAAAGATCAGAAATTGAGAATATATCAATTTGACTTGACTCCAACATTCAGTAAAGAACCTTATGGATTACATTTCAGAATCCTTTGTTAAATCCTTTGGATGATGAAACCTTATGGATTACACAGATAGAAAAACTAGAATAAGGTAATTAGCAGAATTTATACATAAAGTTTTGGCTTTGGTTTAGTTATTGATACTTTATGAGTAAACCGCCGATCTTATCCTCCATAGTGGAGATGAATTCAGGAGGCCAGGCCCAAAGGGCACTGAATGAGGGAAAATTCTTGCTTGAAAGACATGGAGAGAATAAAAATAAATCACAGAACGGAATGTGAACCCGCGTTAGGCACACATGTCCCACCTACTAAGTACTAATTACCAACTCATTTTAATGAAAACACACTTATGAACTGATTAAAAGGGTGCTTCTCCTTTCACATGGCAATGAAATCGAAGTCACTTTACTTTCAAGAATTTTAGCAGCTGACTGGTTCTGATGTATTGGGTCAGTAATTTACAGACAAAATGCACTTTTAGCAGCTCACTCTGCCCTGCACAGCTAGCATTCACCAGATGGAAAGAAAAGAAAAGAAACTAAAATGCTATATTCTACCTGTAAGCTAGCTTGTATCTCAATGAACGCTTCCACAAACTGCACAAGATAAAGGAAGATTGATGCATAATAGTTGTAAGCAATATTTGATAACCATATAACCATATAAAGAACAATCTTGAATTTCATTCCTGCATGTAAATTGAAGAGGCAAGCTTTCCCAGAAAAGCAGTTAGAATTAACAAGGTGTATAGTCCATAGATTACAGTCATTGAAAAAGTGGGAGCCAACATCCACTGAGTACGTGCTGGTTATGGGGCGGTATATTTTTCAAGCAAAGCACAAATAATGTAAGAATGTGGGAAGCACCTCAAATGCCACGAAATTTTCCTACAACCTAAGAACGTCTGAAGCAGCTGATATTAACATTCTCGAACAAAAGCAGACATGGAACAACTCTAATCAATGAAAGCAATAAATTTCACAATTTATAGCACACCACTAGACCTAAGGTGGACAGAACACAGCTTATTAGGTTAACAACCAACATCTCTCGCTCGCCTGTTCAAGTTTGATGCAAAATCAAACCACTCCATCTCACACAAAAAGTCAGACGAATACGATCATCAGCGGATTAGCGATAGAAAAGCACGGCAGAAATTTCCAAATTCCTAGAGCAATTGAAAGGAAAGCGTAAGAAATTGACGAGCAGAAGAAGGGGAAGGACCTGTATAGAAGAGTCGTCGGCAGTTCGAGGCTTGATTTGGAGGAGAAGGTGGGGAGGAAAAGTGGAGAGGAAGGTGCAGTCTTCGCCATAGACTGCTTGGACGGCTTCTACTTCCATGATTACCTCTTCTTCCGCCATGGATGGCTGAATAGAGAAAGGGGAGCTGATGCGAAGGAGTTGGGAGAGACTGATGATAACCTAATCAGGCCGACTATGGATTTTCCTTTCTGTTTTCCCCCTAAAGTCGTAGAGTTGTGTGGGTACGTACGAACAGGGGAGGGCGAGAGTTCCGCACCGCCGAAACGAATATGCGCTGGATTTGTATACGGTTCGGCTCTTCCGGCCTTTGCAATGCACAGTATCCCGGATAAAATTTCACCTTAATTTTGACTCATCTTATTTTTTTAAAAATTAATTTGGAAAAATAATTTTTAAAGTCTTTTTTATTCTTATTAATAATCAATCATTCATTTTTTTTTTCTAATTTTATGTTTTTCTATTTAATATATATGTTTTTCAATTATTTGTTTAAATTTTTTTTTCTAAATTAAATATATAAATATTTTTTTTAATCTTACTTCTTACTCTACAATTTTGTTTTAATTGTATTTTAATAATCATACTTATTTCTCATGTTTTTTTAATCAACTTTTTTTTCGTCCCCTAAATTTTATAATTTAAGTAATAAATATCTAAAAAACTAGATAAAACTATTTTGTGTTATAACATTTATTTATAAATTGTAGTGATTCATAATTCTACTATTATTAAATTATTTATGATTTTATAAGATTTATTGAAATATTATTACGGATACTATTTTTCTAAAGATGTATGTAAATAAGTCATGATTAACTTAACTTTTGATTTTTATCTTGAAATGAAAAAAAATTAAAATATAAAATTATATATGTTGAATAAAATATTTAACTTGGGATTTCATATCATATCACATATGCCTTTTTGAATTTATCAAAAATATTTTGAAATAAAATGATATTATCTTATCTATGATTTTTATTTAAAATACTTTAGCGATTTCGGATAAAAAAAACAAAGACAATGTGATATCTAATAGTATTATGCATTATTTTATCAATTGAATAATACGTAAAAAAAAACGTTATTGATCGTGTCCCTACAAGGTAGGGACAATAAATTAGTAAGCATAATGCCTATGACGTCTACCGGCAATTGAACCATCCGAGCCAAAATTTAAGTTGTTCATTCACTTAGAAAATAGACATCTTGAGCTCGAACCCATCTCATGATCGTTTAGCACATAAAGCCTTCTTGGGTAATATCGAGCGATGACCCATTTGAATTCTCTTAGAGAAGGATACCGCGTACTCAACCTAAAGAGTCCCAACCTCTGAGTAACTGAAAAACATTTGACTAATTTGATCCTTTCTGGGGTGCAACTAGTAGTCATGTCCTCTTGAATAAAGGAGTTAGTCGGGTGCTAGTAGTCTCTGAAACCCATGTAAATCTACATGTTTTGTATTAACATGAACATCTAATGACTAATGTTGATTGCCATAATCATGACAAAAAACTGTTATGGCTAAAAGCATTCACATTATGGCATGCTCAATATTCTTTCTTGTGAGATTTTATCACCAAGACTAGTTCTCATGGACTTCATTGTTGGGTGCCCCGAGCTCACAAAAAGAGGGACCTCGTTCACCTAAGGGAATTGTACGTTTGGCATGACACAAATTACCTTTTTTTGTTTTAAAAAGGTAAGAATTAGGAGATCTCTATGGAGATTATCCTAGTGCATCCTTTCGAATGAGAGCAATAAGTTCTGGGTGATTAACAATGTGTTCGAAAGGGTGATCATGACCCAACTTTCCAATTTTATGAGCCGCGGAATTACAAACCCTACTCACATCTCTAATCCTAACATGCTCAAATCTTTGCATGAGAGCTAAAATATCTGCGATGATTTTCTCAATTTCTCATGGGCATTTCCAGATGCCTCTGGTAGAGTTGACCACCATAAGGTTGTCACCTTCAATTTCAATTTTAGTCAATCCTAATTAGTAGGCTCTCATTATTCCATCTCTTAGTGCAAGGGCCTCGGTTTGTAGAATTGAAATGTGGCCATAGTTCCTAACTCCCATATCTAATATCTTGACCTCTTGATTCCTAATTACAAAGCTTGTTGTTGCCGAGTCTGTGAATTTTAAACAATTAAAGTTTATTTTAACATATCCACTTTTTGGTTTCTTCTATACCTTTTCCTTTGATGATTATGTTTCTTGTTCATAATTTTCTCATCTTCTTCCCAAATTTTTGATCGTTTCTGTAAGTCTATTTGAGTTAAAGTGTATATTACCAAATATGGGATGAAATCATTAGGGGTTTGTTGGAAGACTAGTTTATTCCGTTGATGTCATAAACACCACCACATTACTGCTAAAGTTGTAAATTCTATTTTTCCGAATTTTTGATAAATTTCTGTGAGGATGTCCTTTGGGGTTTTATCTGCTATATTAGTTGTTTGTAGTGTTGTCACTATATTTTGGATGAGTTGTTGTGTTATTCCTATCGTATTATGACATTTCCCAGATTAGTATCATACCTCCTTGATTAGTATCAATATGATTTCTCTATAATCGATCTTTTATTGGAAGTCCATTTGAATCAATTTTTCAAAGAAAGTTTTTTTTGGTCGAAATTTTTCAAAGAAAGTTTTTGACATTTGGAAAGGTGTCCAATTTCCAAATTCAATCTCCCTATATATTAATTGGATAGCAATGTCAGTAGAAGAATTTGCGCCACATGGCCCTTTTCTGCATGACATGTGTTCCAATTTGTGAATTAGTCTGATTGTTAACCTCCAAATTGATCCGGTTATGAATAGAAACACGTTCTATTGTTCATGTTCTTCGGTGCTGCAACTGCTATCCTGTATATATTGTTTGCATTGATTAATGAATTTTCCAAACACACAAATTCACGTTTCCTTTCAAATTTTGTTTCCTCTCTTGCCGGTTCAACTCTAGAGGCTGAGTAACTGATTCGCCTCCGTTGATCTCTTCCGGATGCAGCCGAGTTGACTTTCTAGATCACGCTGCCGCCGGAGGTGGTGATGTAGGCGAAGTTGACAGCGACACCGTTGGCGATGTCGGATGAGGAGGTGATCAGAGAGAGCCAAGTCGAACAGTAAAGGTGTGATCAATTGTCTTCAAGGAGCCAAGTTTCCACGTCCACCTGTTGGTTCTCTAATGGCAATGATGGTTGAAGAAAGCTTTGAGTTGGACCATTGCAGGCATAGTGAATTGTATAGTCTCTCTTAGCTTTACAATGAATTGGAATATATTTATGTACATAAAAGAATTATGGAATTAAATTGGGTTAGCTACGCGGATTACATCAACTGATGTTATATGACGCTATTTTTTTCTATTGTCAAAATAAGGCTGAAAGCCAAATATCATACTGCAATAACTTATTATAAGCAAATTAAGTCAATAATTTAATTTAAATTAAATTAAGTCAAATATCATACTGCCAGGGAGGTCGTCCATAGAGGCTATTCACCTGCTTAGGAGGTTGATAGAAGCTTACAGAGAGAGAAAAAGAAACCTACATATGGTGTTTGTTGACTTGGAGAAAGCGTACGACATGGTAACTAGAAGGTTGATTTGGGATTGTCTAGAAGCCAAAGAGGTGCCACACTCGTTTATCAGAATTATTTGAGACATGTACGAGCGGTCGAGGACGAGTGTCTGCACGCAAGGAGGGGATACAGAGTTTTTCGAAGTGGGTATGGGGCTTCATCAAGGATCAGCGTTGAGCCCTTTTCTATTCACTTTAGTGATGGACGTGCTGAGGAGGGACATTCAGGGTGAGGTTCCGAGGTGTTTGTTGTTCGCAGATGACATCGCATTAGTGGAGGATTCGAGAGCTGAAGTGAGTCGCAAACTCGAAGTGTGGAGGGAGAGGCTTGAAGCTAAGGGGTTTAAGTTGAGCAGGACTAAGACGGAATATGTGGAGTTCTTGTTCGGCCAAGAGGATGGGTCTAGGAGTGAAGTGCAGCTAGGAGGTGAGGTCATTGCTAAGAAGGAGCACTTCAAGTATCTGGGATCCGTTTTGCAAAGCAATGGGTGTATTGATGAAGATGTTAGGTCTCGAATCCAAAGAGGTTGGCAGAAGTGGAGGGCAGCTTCAGGAGTTCTGTGCGATAGGAAGGTTCCGCTCAAGCTGAAGGGAAAGTTTTATAGATCTGTTATTAGGCCTGCGATCCTCTATGGCGCTGAGTGTTGGCCGACGACAAAGGCTCAAGAGCAGAAACTTGCAGTCGTTGAGATGAGAATGCTTAGATGGATGTGTGGGCATACGAGATTGGATAAGATCAGAAACGAAGAGATCAGAAACAAGCTGGGGGTGGCCAACATAGGAGACAAACTGCGAGAGGCGAGGCTTCGTTGGTTTGGCCATGTCCAAAGACGGAGTCCGGACGCTACAGTTAGGAGGTGTGAGCGTTTGGATTTAGGGGTCTTCAGGAGAGATAGAGGTCGGCCGAAGAAGCGATGGATGGACAATATTAAGCAGGACATCGGCTCGTTAGGGATTTCTGTGGATCTGGCGCAGTGCAGAGAGAGTTGGAGAGAGAAGACCAGGGTAATAGATTGTTGACCAGCCGTGGTGGAGCCAGTGTTCTCGCTTAGTTAGATAGTCTGTTTTAGATATAGCTTTCTTGTCTTTTCGTGCTTTTGTTTTCCGTATAGTTCTAGTTTTAGTGTAGTTTGTCTTGTCGTAGTTGGCGATTTTCTGTTTTGTTTTTGAGTGGTTTGGTTTGTTTTTGTCTTGGGTTGTATTGGGCGCATTACATCTAGGTCTGGAATGCCCCCATCCTGACCCCCCAGATCCTGCGAAAGCGGGACTTCCCTGGGTAAATGTTGATGTTGTTGTTGTTGTTTTATTGAATGAGATTGATTGATGGAGTGTGAATCTTATCTAACATAAAGTTATGTATACTTATGAGATGTTAAGTAAAAGTTCATCATAAAAATTCAAAAGTGGATTAATCGGTGTAATACATATTATACCCTTATATAAACATCAAAATACAATGTATCAAACCCTTGTTAATATGTAAATTGTTAAATTTGGGAGATCACACTCCATCCAAAATGCATCTAGATGGTTGAGTTAGAATGAATTTGAGATTCATAGTACAAACCTTCATAAAACTTAGAAGTTTTCCTATCATGAGCTATAGTTAATAAAAACCATGGGTATACTCGATAAAATTAATGACAATATAAGAGATCTTTAATTAGATTGATATTCTTATAAAAATACAAATCTTGGTCCTAAAATTCGAATTTTTTGATATGTCAAGGCCATTGAAGGGAAGGAACAAAAACAAATGCACCGGTTATTTTGATTTTGGTTATATGATTCTAATTTAGTAATCATTTACATTGTTGATGTTAGATGGAGTTGGTGATGTGGAGTTGGCGCAGTTCAGGGAAAGTTGACGAGAGAGGATCAACTGATCAAGGTGCTAGATGGTTAGTCGTTTGGGTGTTGAAGCGAGCATTCATGAGCCGGAGGGTGAAGAGCAGGGAGCTTGTTTTCGCGTAGTTGTAGTTTTAGTTTTAGTTTCCTTTGTATTAGTTTTAACTTCCTTTGTGGTTTTTTTATTTTGCTTGCGTAGTTTGGTGTGTCTCTCTTGGGTTGTATCGGACGCATGCCATCAAGGTCTGGTTTGCCCCCATTCTGACCCCCTAGATCCCGCGACTACGGGACTACCTAGGTAAATGTTGTTGTTGTTGTTGTTATATTAATGATGTCGTGGTTAAATGACGTAGTTTACCATAGAATTTCAAATAAAGTTTAAAAAGAAAGGAAAAAACGTAATTTACTTTACTTAACGGAGAAAATGACGTTTTTTTGTTAAAATTGGGTGGTTAAATGCACATAATTACAAATAAAGGGTGGTTAAGTGTAAAAAAAATATAAAGCGTGGTTAAATGCAATTTCCCCTAGAATTTTTTCCTTTTTGTTGATAAGTCGTAGTTGCATTTGTATAACTTGTGGGTTCGATGATACTTGAATTTGTTATTGAAGTTCTATGAGTTCATTCTCTATATCTTTTAATTGTTCAAAAGTATTTCCAAAAGTTCTTTTGTTCCACTTTTTTGCACTTTCCTTAAGTCTTTGAGTTTTCTTAACTAGTTGGTACATGTAAGAACCTTGGATATTTAGTCTCCACGCATGTCTTACGATATATTTGAAGTCTTTTCTATACATCCACATTTTTTAAACTTAAAGGTTGAGCTTTCATCATCTCCTCATTGCTTAACTCTATCATGATTTGACAATGATTTGAAGAAGAAAAGATGTAATTTCTTATGTGAATGCTTGGAAATCATTGTATAATCTCGTCGCTGACAAATGCACGGTCAAATTTTTCTTAGATATTATTGATTTCAATATTTTTTTTGCCATGTGAATTTATTTCCTTGGGTCGGTATATCAAATAAATCACAATCAATCTTAAATTTAATTAGTCGCTCAAATCTATTTGATTTTAGGGACACCCCACCTATTTTTTCATATACGTCTTAGATTTCATTCAATTCTCCAATTACTATCATAGGTAGGTTTACGTGTTGTAAAGTTTGTGTAAAATGTCTCCCAAATTCATCTTTCTCTCCTTCTTGAGGTGGCGCATCAACAAGGCATATTGCTAGTATCTTCATGGTACTAAATTTATGATATTTCATAATACAAAGTTTAGATTCATGTAGTAGAACCTCAATGTGTTCATTAGTTGATGTTCCTTCCACATTAGACACATCTCCCTAGCTTTGTCATTAGTGGTGTCCAAAGGAAATTGTCAAAACCTACTTTTGTCCAATTATTGTCATTTGACTCTTTGTCAGTTTTAGTCTCCACAATAGCCATAACTTGTATGCGCTCAATCTTACAAAAGGCGTCCACCTCCGGCCAGAAGGATTATACGACCCATCCCTCTACTATTCCCTGCACAAATCCTCATATATACTATATTCAGTTTTATGTATTTTAGGGTCCTTGTCACCCCATGTTCGATTTGTTGCATAATTCCTATTATCATAGTATCAATCATGGTTTTAATTTCATTTTATAGGTACCTTTAAGTCTTGTGATCAATCTATCCACATAATATATAACTTTAGTCAATTTCATGTATTGTCTCTTTAAGAGTGCATGTTTATCGTTATGTTCATTGATCTTTCTTTTTACATCACATAAGAGGCTCCAACAATATCATATCACTCTATATTGTAGGTGACAAGTTTGTTTTATTCGATTGCTTTGTTCTTGTGTGATTAGAACATAAGGATGCTTGGTGTTCCTTATTTGTGCACGGTAGTGCTTTGATCCATGTTTCCTACACAAAATCCATTTATAATAGATAAATAATTTTTGCTCTAAATTCATCATCAACGTTAATTACTATGTGCTTACATATATTATCTCTCAATTTCTCGGTCTTACATATTAGGTTTTGAGGTCAAGTTGATTCTTCCAAAGCAAATAGTAAGGGTGACGTTCCATCCACCAGTTATTTATCTTGTATTTTATGAAGGCTTCCCTCTTTTCTCTACATAACTTATGCATCAGATTATCTATGTAATTTTTCAAAGACCACTTTACTTTGACCCAACTTACGTTCTTTATGTTCATAGTTTCTAATTGGCAAGATCTTGTTCTACGCGTATTCATATCATGAAATCTATCAACTATAGAGTGTTTTCTTGTATATTTTGGACTTAGTGAACTCATATCAATGAGATAACCAACAAGCAAGATCTCTTTTATGTAGATAGTGTTCTCTTTAACCACAGAGAATTTAATCAAGCAAGCTACCATATCCAACTTAATTTTTCTTTCAATCGCTATCACCACGACGGGTTCGGTTTCAAGTTGTTCACTGGGTTTTAGCTCAATACTCTTGTTCATTTGAGCACCACCATATGATCTCCTCGACCTTGGTGGGTTTAAGTTGTTCAATGGGCTCTAGATCAAGACCTTGTTCATCAGAGATGTTTGGGTCATAATATCTTTCAAATGTGGACAAACTCTTACCTTTTTGGTCCTTCACCATAATGATGCTCCTAGAGCACCACACACACTCAATGCATAGAGAATACAAGCAAAAGTTGCACCACACATAATTAGTACATAAATAAAACAAATCTAAACCTTGTAGGTGGTAGATTTCCAGTATGTTAATAAGGGGATGACACCAAATTGATAAGAAGTTTACTCCCTGCATCCAAACTCTCAATTTATGACCAGATTTCAAGCTTACTTCTAGAGTATCATGAGAAATAAACTTCATGTAAATAGCATGGTTAGAAGTACATCTATTTTTTGAGAAAACTCTCAGTCTTCATGAATTGTTAAGGATGAGTTCTTACCGCCATGAAAGAGCCTTTCTTATCTCTTGCCCTTCCCATGGCGATGCTAACGTGGATCCCGCTCGCCATCCCCGCCTTCTCGGATGACCAACATTCCCCCTCGATCTGTCTTTAAAGACCATCAATTCTTGTTTGGTAGACGATAGCCAAATGCAACCCTCTTCTTGATCCAAGCCTTTTGCCTGATCCATTTGTTCGAGGCTTATAATATTTCGTGACTCGATCGTAGGTTGTAACCCCCTTCAATCCTCTTCTCCTACGTTGATTTCCTTGTTTTCTTTTCCGTTTTGAGCACTCATTAGCCTTCAATTGAAGCCCTATCACCATTGTTGATTTGATTTTCTAGGGTTTTTATAGGTTCGGTTCTCTTCCCTCTTTCCAAAGAGATTGCTCAAATTTTTTGTTCACAATTCCTAATGCAATTTCATAGGTAATTGCTAAAAGGAGGGGGATCTTAGCAAGGGGCAAGAGTAGTTTGTTCACCATAGATATGGCCATCGAGAGAGAAAGAGGGAGAGAAGAGAGAGAACAAGAGGGAGGGTCGGCCGGTCGGGTCTCTGACACGAATTACCTTTTAAGTGCCTAAAGTCCCTGTATCAGAGCATTTTCACATTGCACATTATCACCTTATATCGCAGTTACATTAGCAGCATGTCTATCAGGATTTAGGAAATTTACTCTTAATTCAATAGTCATTATGATCGACTCGATGTTTGTTCTCTTTCAAGTTGGATTTTGTGTCCACTCATTTGCAATTAATGAGAAAGCATAGGGATACAAGAAAGCAAGCATGCTGAGATTTCTATTGGGGAAAGCACTACCAATATTGCTAGGATTTTTTTTCACTTAACCAGATAATCAAGACACAAAACTACAAGAGGCAACTTCAACTTCTATTCAAGACATTAAAATATACATGACGTTTGTACCTAATTAGTGACGAGGAAACCATTTTTTATCAGCTAATTCATCCAGGAAACGAATCTGAATCCGACCATCTTCTCTTCACCTCAGACTTGGACCGGACTTCTATTAATTTCCCGTCTGTTCCATAATCCCTCTCCATGACAAGGTGAATGCCTTCATCTGAATACCAACCCACTCCAACACATAGGATTCCGTCCTTGCTGATGTCAACATAAGACGTAACACCACCGGGGAGCCAGAGAACAGACACGTCCTGCATATCCATCATCTCTTCTTCCCCAAAGTAGGCTTGATTCTCAGGGAAGGTCCTTTTCTTTATTGTCTCCATGCAGAAGTAAACGTACGGAGCGCTATAGCTATCATCAGCAGACGTTTCATCTCCATAAATTGGTGTGGCACTCACTTCAAATACCTTCCAAGATCCTGTGAGCTCTGAAGGACGAGTTCTTTTCCGCTGAGAAAATGGCTTCAGATCAAGCTCAGTGTCACTGTTACAGCACAACCCCATTTGGGATTACATTCAAGATTCCAATATTCGATTATATAGTAATTATAAGCATTAAATTTTCTAACCTAAGTATACAACATATCAACATGGCTTTAGAGTATTATATTTTAGGCTTACCAAACATCACTTAAATTTTTTACATGTATAATACATAGAGCATTATACAATATAATGCATCTTTAAGTATCCAAACAGGCACTAACGTCAGCAATAGGTATTAATACAGGCACCAAATGTCAGCAACAATTACAACATAAGTAAATAGTTCATATTTGGGAGTGCAAAAGTAAGTTTCAGCACTCAGTAGAAAACAAGCAGCAGCATCTAACTCAAAAGGGAAAGAAAAAACACAGCTAGACTTCACTGACCTGTGGTCATCAAGATTGGCAGGACTGACCCACTGTTCTTCATATAAAGCAACACGAAGTATTTGAATGTCTGCACCCCCATTACTGAACTCTATAGTATGCACGATACGCAAACGTTTATGACATCCTTTAACCAAGCACTGGAAAAGGAAATAACGACAATATGTCATACAGCCACTTAAAGAATTATAAGCAAAGGAGCAGAGAAAAGTACTGCTGCCTTGAGTGTTTTCAAAAGCTAATTATGATTTTTGGAGATAGTATGATAGATTTGATTGATTTATCAAGACGATACAGATAGTCCAATCTGAATTTGAATGACAAAAACAGATGTGTATTCAAACACCATCCTGTTTAATGAAAAATATACAAAGAAAACGCAAAGTTGAAGCATATTGCGTTAGCTCACTTCAGGAGCAAAAAGATTTATGAGTGAGAATATAGAAGGCAGCTAATCCTAACAGAATGGAAATCATTGAACAGTGAGAAAACCTTCTTTCTCATAAATGACTCACTGGACAATTACAGCATTTTAAGCTTGATCTTTGAGACAGGAGAACTTAGAGGACTAACCTGTTCAAATTTGTAAGTAGGAGAGAGGTAATAATTGGAATCGTCACCACTTCCAACCGGGATGTCAACAGGGCCTCTAGAATAAGATCCATCCTATCAATTCCAAGGAGAAGCACATGCAGATAAGGAACTATTTTGCATGAATAAAAACAGGAATATTAACAGTAAGGCATTTTCATCTGTCGTTTAAAATTGGGAAACAAATACACAAACTGCATCAGATTGTATGATCAATAGAATGTACCTATGTCCACTTATGCAAATATTAAATTCACTGAATGATACAACTCTTTTTCACCAGAGATATTGAATTCAACGTCAATGAGCCCAAGATGCAATTTTTTAAGAAAACTCCTTGTCTAAAATAAATTGCATGAGCATGACCTAACAACAAAGGGAAGTAACAAATTGCCACTTAATGATCATAACTTTCACATTAGTAGCAAGCAGAGAATGCCGTCTGATTGAACAGCACAAAGGCTATACTAAGGTTTAAGCTCATTATGTACATAAGAAAAATGGCAATCCTACCTCAAAGTAAACAAGCCCAGCCTCCATGTCCATGAAGTCTTGTTCCATCACATCACTCCTGGCGAAGTCAAATGACTCAAACTTGGGCACGGCGTACTTCGAATTACTCCCACGATTTAAGTTATCTTGCTTCTTGTCACCTTTGTCAGCCTGTTGCAGCACTTCACCATAAGGATTTAATGTCACCCAGTTAATCTTCCTCTGGATTCGAGAGCCCTTTCCTTCTTCCCGAGCTGGCATTGCTTCAATCCGCGATAGCGTGTAGCAATCATACAGGTGCTCATTTTTGCTTCCCACTTCAATTGGCTCCATTTCAGCAGTAATCGGTGAGAATACAGCTCCAACTCCTTTCCATATTCCACTCACACTACTCACAAAAGTATTCCAGGCTGGTCGGATTACAGGTTCCTTAGTAAAAAGAAGAAGATAGTAGTGAAACACTTTGTTTTTTTTTTCTATGAAACCAAAGATTCCCAAAAAAACAGCAGATATCATAACCTAAGCCAGAGTTTATAGCACAGCCTTATATGAAGATACAGATTCAGAATTGATAAAGAAAATATTGATTTTTTTGCTATCGATTGGGCCATAAACAAGTACCTGAGTTTGCAAGACATTCTCAATCTCAATCAACATAGCTGCAGAGACCATAACCTTAGAATCCTTGATCTTCTTAACCCTTCTCCCTCTCCCCCTCCCCTTCCGCCTCTTCATCTTCTCCTTCTCCTGCACTTCCTTGGCCATTTCATTGTCAATGCTCCATACATTATCCTTCCCCTTTCCCTTCGCCAAAGCCCTAACTCCAACCCTCTCGCCATCGCCATCACCTCCATGTTTCTTCCCCTTGCCACCGGTGAGCCTAGGGCATCGATTGTAGCCGTCAAAGCAACAAGAGATACAAGGCGAAGGCTTCCGGGCCGGAGGAAGAGGAACTGAGCTCGGGGGCAACTGAGGGTGGTGAGAAATGGCGAAATTGAAAGAATGATGATTTCCTAGAAACTGGCTGGGTGTTACGGGGAAATTGCAGGCTCCAACGCTTGCACAATGCATCATTCGCGAAATCGACACTCAGAGATATGGATTGCAACTCGATCGAGCTCGGTGAAACGAATATACTCAGACAATTGGTTCGGGTCGGAAGTGACGAGCCGAAGGATTACGAAGCCCGTTGGTTTGCTGGGCTTGTTCTACTACCACACACAAGCCCATGATCAATTGTAGAAAGCAAAAAAAAAAAAAAAAAAAAGCTCCTCAATTTGGGGCTTTTAGAGCATGGAAGGGGATTACTTCTCCCCTTTCTCACTTTCCCCTCTAAGAGGGGGGATCCCATTGAATGTGGAATATAAGAGAGTATTACTCTCTTGAAAGGAATGAGAGAGGAATGAGAGAATTCCTCTATGTGTAGAGGAATCCATGATAGGCTCTTGTGTATTCTTTTTCATATTCATCCAATCAAGTAGGGCTTGGCTAATTCCACCGGTGACAGTGTACTGAGTACACCGGATGGGACGGCCGATCCCCGGGGCTGCAGGCCGGAACAAGTGACAGGGTGGAAGCTCCGGCTTCTCAAGCCGGAGGCTATTTCTTTTGATCGAAAACCTAAGTTGGAATCTTTTTAATGCACTTACGTGGATATACCCCATGTAATTAGCAATTAGGCAACTTGCTGGGAGTGGAAATACAGTTAGGCATGATCCACAATTAATTAATTAGTATTGTCTATAATGGATAATTAATTAGATTTCAACAAAAAAAAATACAATTATTATGATAATTAAACATATACGTCCGGCGTTGTTCGGGTCAGTAGTTTAACCCAATTCGTCCAAAAATTTAATTATGAGTTGAAACCCGATCTTAATTTTTTGAGTCAAGATGCGACTCGACATGTTCGACCCAATCGGTAGTGTGTTGAAACCCGGGAGCCCTTGGATTGACTTGAAATATTGTTTAACATATGAATATATATATGAGATTAAATAATTAACTTATTTTTATTATTAAATTAAATTCATAAAATCAACTCAAGTAGATTACATAGAAGAGAAATAAATTTAATAAGATTATTTATAGTTTTGAATAATAATAATTATTTTATATATATATATCATATTATATTGAACATAATACAACTTAATTAAAAGGAAATCCATTCATGACATTTAATGGGAAAAATCCAACTTAAGTAAAACTATAATCTTATTAAGTTTATTTCTCTTCTATTTAATCTAATTGAGTTGATTTTATGAATTTAATTTAATAATAAAAACATAACTTATTATTTAATCTCATATATATTTATATGTTAAATAATATTTCAAGTCGATCCAAGGGCTCCCGAGTTTCAACACACTACTGATTGGGTCGAACATGTTGAGTCGCATTTTGACCCAAAAAATTTAAATCAGGTTTCAACTCATGAATTTTTGGACGGGTTAGATTGAACTACTGACCCGAGCAACGTCTGGCGTATATGTTTAGTTATCATAATAAATGAATTTTTTTTGTTGAAATCTAATTAATTATGCATTACTAGTAATGCTAATTAATTAATTGTGGGCAATTGCTAATTGTATTTCCACCAACGGAAACATGCTTAATTGCTAATTACATGGGGTACCCTTTCATTGGCCACATAATTACATGGGTCTCCAGCTTGAGAGGCCGGACCTCCCTGCATACCCCTTGTTCCGGTCTGCAACCCCGGGGCTCGACCGTCCCATCCGATGTACTCAATACACTGCCACGGGTGGAATCAGTATTTCCCAATCAAGTATTGTCATGTGTTTTCATCTACCAACTACCTTCTTTTATTTTCATTGTAATTAAGTATTAACAAATTACAAACACAAATATTAAAAATATGATATTTTAAAAAACAAATAGTTCCTACAATTTTTTTTACCTATAAATTAAACCTAATATTGCATACATTTTTCATCTATCACATTCATTTATTTTCATTACAATTAAGCATTAACAAATTACAAACCAAAAACTGTAGAAATATACTACACCCTCTTTTGGTCCAACCTTGCAAGTAATCCATAAACCAAATATACTACACCCTCGTTTGATCCAAATATTCATTATAATCCCAAGTTCTTATGACAATAATGTTGTTGTATATGCTTAATATTTTCATTTTACATCTTATATTACGTTGTTGTTTGTATTATCTTAATATTAATCAAGATTTTATTATTAATAGTAATCAATTTATATTGTCATAAGTAATAAGACTTTTTATTAATTATTAAATTAATTCATTAATTAATTAAAAATCATTATCATGATTTTGAGAGAATAAATCTAAAATAAATTGATAGTATGAATATGTAGTAAAATATGTATAAAAAATTGGGAGAGAGGATAGCAAATGATTCTCTTTGTTGTGAGTGAAAATAGAATAAGAGGAAGAGGAAGAGGATTGATGCGGGAAAAAATAGGGTAGGATGAGGTGTCAAAAGGAGAGAAAGAGAGAGAAAGTTGAGAGGGGATTACAATTCCCCTTCATAGCACATGCTCTTATGACTTCATGCGTATTACTTGTTTCCGTACCTTGTACGGGATTTAAATAAAAAGAATTAATATTTTCTTACCTATAATTCCATAAATAGTATATTGATTACATATATATAATTTATGTATAGCTAGTAATAGTGTTATAAAGTATATAATTAAGATTTTTTGACAAATAATGATCTTATTCATTTATATAGTCATTTTTTTTAAAATAAAGATTAAAACCATATAAAGAATGAAAAGAAGCAACCTTCTTGATTGACAATGTTAGTGGTAAGGGCTCATAGCCCGGTAACACAAATGGTTGTCCATGGTGAGCATCTAACTTAGCCACAATCCCATGCATATCATTATTAAGGTCAAAATCCACATCATTATCATTAGCCATAGAATTTTCAAGGGTTCATTTTCATTCATCATGAATATTGATATCAAAGAAGTCTTGAACAAGAGGATCTATAATATCAATAAAAGAAATAGAATCATCCTCATAAGAAAATTTCATGGTATCATCAATTTTATACTTAACCTTTTCTCTTTCAAATTTCATAGTTAAAGAACCACTACACACATAAATTTTTGTCTTGGCCATTTTTAAGAATGGTCTACCTAAGAGGACTGGAGTCGCTTGCTTATCATGTTTCATATCAAGCACATAAAAATAGGCAGGATAGATTAAGTTATCAACACTAACAAGCACATCTTTTACAATTCCCGTTGGGTAAACATTAAATCTATCAACAAATTGAATTACTACCGGTTCCATGCAATGGACCAAGCTTTAAAGATTCATATATGGAGTATGGTAAGACATTGATGGAAGCACCCAAATCTAGCATAGCCTTATCAAATTTAGTTCCCCCAAAGATACAAAGGATAGTAAACATACTTGGATCCTCGCACATCTTTGGCATTCGTCTTTGGAAGGCCAGCGAGATTTGCTCACTAAGCTTGATCTTTTGCTTCCTCTTTTACTTTTGGTTCCGCATGATCGTACATAAATTCTTCAAGAACTTAGTATAGTGAGGGACACTCTTGATAAGCTTGAGTAATGGGATGTTCACTTTGCATTTGCTAAATGTCTCCAAGATCTCCTTGTCGCTATCGATCTTACGGGTCTCCTTTAACGCTTTGGGAAAGGGGGGTGGTGGTCTAAGAGATAAGGAGGGAGAAGGATGATACGTACCGCTCGACACCAAAGGCGCGACATGAGCTGGTTGAGGTGCGACATGAGCCTGTTGAGGCGCGCCCGCGCCATGGCTGGACTCCTCGCGCTTTACCTCCTGAGAGTTACCGTCGTGAACCACGGCTGGGGTGGGGAGGCGCGACCAAATTTCAAGGGTTGATAGCCATTTTAGCTAGTGATAGTTCATATAGGACATAGGTTTTAGAGCTATTTTATTCAGTTTGAATGCATTTTAGGTAGGTTTGTCTTTGTTTTGTAGTATAGTTTAGTTTCTCCTCGTTGTTTGGTATCTACGCTCTCTTGTGATGAATTGTAGGTTGATGATGAGCTTAGAGCATAGACGTGGCGATGCATGGAGTTGATGGACTTGAAGAGGGACAAAGGTTCGAGACCAAGGAAGTGCATGAAGACAACCGAGAGAAATTGACGTACGCATGCGCGGGCTAAGTCCCCTAAGGCGCGGTCGCGCCTTGCCGAGGTTGGTCTCGCCATTCCAAAGCCTCAAGAGGTGAAGCGTGGGGTGGTGTTCCCATGGTGCGGTCACACCTTGTATTTCCCTGGCCATGCTTTGACCTTGTATCGCGAGAAGATATTATTTCGGCTTGGCTTTGAACGAGATCTTTTTAGGATAGATTTGTTTCCTTATTATGGGATGTTTTGTCCTATAAATACATTGGTTTGCCTTAGGTTAGATCTGATCTTTATGTTTTGATTATTACCTTTGAAGAGACAAGACAGATCTTTGAAGAGAAAAGACCCTATAAACCCTTTTGTAAGTTTTCTCATGGGTTGTTCTAGCTAATTTTCCTTTATCCAATTAGTTTGTTGAAGTTGTTGAATTGAACCATTGTGAAATTAAATAATTTCTATTGAACCTTGATTAGGTTGTTTTTCTTGTGCCTAATTGAATCAAATTCAACCTAGGGCTTTGTTAGCTTGATCACCTAATTGACCTTCTAAGTTGAAATATTCTTACATCTTTTTAATTACCGATTGGAATTAACTTGATCACAAGTAAGAAACTTTAATCCTTTTATAGTCAATTGAATTAAAAGGGAAATTCAAACACAATTCATATGCATGTCTGTTGGGACGATATTAAGGACGCCAGCCATTAATATCTAAACCAATAATGATCGTCCCTAGTTTTGATAATGACAAACTCAAAGGTATTTGGTAAGTTGTCCAAGTGTTGATCTCAGGTAAGTCCAGTGGACGCACATAAGCGAAAAGGACAACAAGTGAACGTAAGTCCCTAAGCTGTAGGGACGCACTTCATCAGAACTTCCAAAGCTGAACGAATTTGGTGAAGTCCCTACGCAGATAGGACGGTGTCCTCATCAAGAAGGGACGCGCGCCAAAATACGGACGGAGTTCAAATTCAAACCAAGGCCGCCCCAACATGATTACATCATATTCGACCGTAGTCCTCAGAAGGAAGCTTCCTATGTCTGGGCACGTGTGAACAATTCCAAAGATGTCGCTTTCCCAGAGATGGTCTCCTGACCACGCGAAGGCTTCCCAAGCATCGACAGAGTTGACTTCCTCAAGATGCAAATCGCACCGTTGAAGGAAGACGACAGACCCTACTCAAGTCTCAGAGGACGCTAGAGGACAAGAACTCATACCGCTATAAATACCCTCCAAGGGGTATGCATAGCGGTGTGGACTTTGAAGACTTTCTCTCAAGCTCTCCCGAAGCATTCAAGTTCAAGAACGAAGATCAAGAAGTTCAAGTGAGCTTGAAGCAAGAGAAAGAAAGTCCAACCACATCAAATCCAAAACAAACCACAAAATAGTTAGAGTAGTGTTTGTCTCTCACAACGAACCGTGAGAGACGTGAGTGATAGCTTCCTTATAAGCTAAGAGAGTTAGGTTACTTGTTAGGTGGAAAGTAGTGTTACTAGTAGAGCTAAGGACGCATGCTTAGCTCAGGGGATTGTAACAGCTCGCCTAAGTTGTAAGGACTCTCTCTTAATAAGATAAGGACGGCTATTGAAAATCCTCCAACGGAGGTAGAGGTTTACCCATAAGACTAGTTGGTCTTAGTGGGGTTCCTCTATAAATACTCGTGTCCGTTATCTTATCACGTTTCCTATTAAGTCTATTTTTCCGCTGCACCTAAGGACGCCCTTAACCCAGTTAAGGACGCCCATTCTAACAGACTTACGATCCAACAATGTTTGATTGCTTTGTATGTTTTGTTTCTATTAATACTTGATGCTCTGTACTATTGCTAAATCGAGCCTAAGAGATCTTGTAAGACGTTTAGTGATAAGGGTTGGTAGCACCGATCGGTTCATTTGACTAGACTAGGTTCGAAGTTTGGTTTATGATTTCATGCACTTGAGTGTTAAAATACCACAATAGATTAATCAAGGTGAAAAGAAAATGATGATAATCAATAATCAATGCCCAATTCAATAACGGATACAAGTTAATTGGATGTTTTTCTCTGATTGATTTCACAACAAATTTGTTTGCTTTGTTTCTAAGTATATTTAGAGCATCTACAACAAATGCTCTATAAGTTTCTCCAAAAATGGAGAACAAAATCTCATGTTCTCCATTAAAATTATACTCTAACTTCAGCAAATTCTCCATTTTAATGAATTATGTTTGTATTAATTATTATGTTTTTTATATATAATATTATAAAATCTAACTTGACCAATAGGATGATAACATGTTTAGATAAACAATTAATGTATACCCCAAAATTGTTTAAGGAATTCCCTAATAATAGAGAAATGACAAATACTTTTGGAGATTTTCTCTAAAATGGAGAATGCAATGGAGAAACTCTTGGAGCATACAATGAGTCCAGAATCTCTAAATGCACATAATTCAAGTGGAAACTGGCGGAACAGCTAGAGCATAAGCAAACAGTGAAGCGGCAGAGACCGAGGCTCCCAACATGGAAGAAACCAGACAGGGGATGGATAAAACTAAATTTTGACGGTTCTCGGCGATCCAACTCGTCCACACATGGCGGATTTATTTTGAGAGATAATAACTCGAAAGTTATTGCCTTGGATCGACGGAAGTTGGCCGCCCCGTCCATCCTCCAGGCTGAAGCTCTGGCGGCTCTGGATGGGGTGCAATGGGCCAAGTCCCTTAATATAACAAAGCTAGTGGTTGAAGGTGACAACTTATGTGTTATTAACAGCATTACGGGGGCATGGAGATGCCCTTGGGAAATCCAAACAGTTATTTGTGACATAAAAGCCCTCCTTTCTCTTTTTGAGGAGGTTCGCGTTTTTCATTGCTACAGGGAAAGTAACAGAGCTGCTGACTTCTTAGCAGCCAGAAATGCTGACCCACAACTCTTACTCGCCAGTGTGATGACAAGCTACGAGACGCAATACTGGGACGAATCCTTGAGGACGACATTTGGATTAAGTGAAGGAAGAATTCGAGAAGCCAAAGATTTCTTGAAGATCATCCGGGCGGATGATTTAGGCTGGTCCTACATTGATTAGGAGGCCTAGTGTTTTCCCCTTGTTGTACAAAAAAAAAGAATTTGGAGCATCTCTTGGAGATGCCCTTAGATTTTTAGATAATCTTTCCAATTATTTTTGTTAGTAATACAAATAAATACAAGAAATTTGAGTCTCTGTGGTACGACCCTTGCTTTCACTATACTTGCTTTTGAAAGTTTGGATTTTCTTTGACAACGATTTTACCACGACATAAAAGTGGTCGTCAAATTTGAGACAAACACTAATATGTCAAAAGAATATCATTACCTCTAAAATGCTATACCTTGGATAATTAGAATACCACAATAACACATCCATCCTTAGGTGTCACAATGTAACTTAGCATATCATCACCATATTTGTCCCATAAGGTACCACTAAGAACATTTTTGTAAAAAATATTGGCCAGAAAAATCAAATTAACAAAAAACCTTTTTTGAGAAGACCAAATTGGCTTTACAACATATATGCTCTTATATTCTCCTATCCAACTTTTTTAAGCTATAAAAGCCATTATAACAACACAAGTAAATTATAGAAAACATTAGCCAGGGAAATCAAATTTTAGATTAATTTGTTGGGTAAACAGAAGGAGCCTTTGACTGGATGAGGATAATTCCACTTTTCACTTTCAAAAATACAAGTGTTTTAGTGTGTTTAACCCAAAGATGAATCTCAACGAATAACCAAAAGGGAAAATAAATCGCGTTCTTACAATCAATGAAACTAGAATGGATCAACGGGGGGAACATCCACAGGTCCGCCTTCCGCCCATCAATTTCCACAAATCTTCGCCTCTAAAATTGACATGGGGGTAGATGTCGTGCTTAATATACCTGCAACCCTCCATAGAAACCCTAGCAAAAAGCGAAAAGGCAATTGTAAGAAGAAGTATCTAACCGACTTATAATGGTGAAGGATGACTTAAGGTGGTCAGCCAAGACTTGGCTATTTCTATACCTAAAAGGTATCTAACAGACTTGTAATGGTGAAAGTTCTATATAAAGAATCTTTTACATATAGGCATGGCAACGGATCAGGTCGAGGAAAAAAAAACCGACCGGTTGTACCCGAACCCGAACCACCCAAAAACCTTCGGTTTTCAAGGTAGGTTGGGTTATTTTTCGGGTGTATATAACTTACTCAAAAATTTAAAATCTAATGATATAATTGACCATAAAATCATAATTGATAACTTTTATAAAGTACATTACATAGACCACACTCAAATTACAATAAACATAGTAGAAAAAAGTCACTCAAATTAATATAGTTACAAAATGTGGTCTAGAAATGTCTTCAACTATGTATACAAAAAAACTAAATAAAGAACCCAAATATGGTCTAGCAAATTTAGGGTTAGAAGTTTATATATTAGGGAATTTACGGATTTAAACAATTAAGTTATATTAATATTACAATAATAGAATTCGGGTGAACGTATCAGGTGAGTGGTTCGGGTGAACGGGTCGGGTGAGAGGGTCAGTTCGGGTTGGTTAGAGGGGTCACCCGAACCCGAACCCGACACCATACCCGATCACCCAAAAATCGTTTCCACCCGCATTTTGTCGGGTTTTCACCCGTTTTTTCGGGTCGGTTACTCATCGGGTGCGGGTGAAATTGCCATGCCTATTTACAGGTCACATACAAGAACAATGATTGAATTTTTAATTACGACTTGTTCTGATTGAATGTTTGATTCTATGTTAAGATTACGTATATGTGATTTGTCCTACTGTGCTATGAGCTTGAATCTTTAGTGAAAGATGCCTAAACCTATACTTAGGGGTTGTCCAAGGTGTTGATTGGATATTGATACCTAAGCTTAGGGGTTGTCCAAGTAAAATTGATACCTAAGTCTGGGGTTTATGCATGTAACATTGATACCTAAGCCAGGTGATGACAGGCCCAAAGTACTCTACCAAACTAAGGATAGGGCCCCGGGTCAATCAACAAAAAAATATTTGTATCACGACCCCGTTGTAGTAAGGTGGTCGAGGTCGATCACAGGGAATTATTTCATGTGCGTTTGAACGGTTGATTGTCTAACACAAACACAATGGGAATAAAACACATAAGCAACTCGGGACCGAGGTTGTCAATCTCGGGACCGAGGTAGCTAGGCACAAACAAAGTTGGGCTCGAGGCTAGGGGACTCAGGCACGACGCAACAATCAATGCAAAAGGGGAGAAACAAGCTAGGCTAAGGGGATCTCGGGCCTTGGGTTCCTTCTCTAGCTAGATGTGGGTAATTCCACCCCAATTCAGCCAATAAGTGTTGATCCTCGTAGAATCGAGGTTATTTGCCTTCGATCCCTCCACTCTACACATCGACCTTAGGGGGTTTTCACCTTCCCTTCGATGCAAGGTCAAGTGATGGGTTCGAGATCGCTATCGCTTAATCTTACCAATCACAAGCCCTTGATCCCTTGTTCTCACAAGAGAATTGAAGCTCAATGTAGAGAGGATTCATAGATCAAGCACTCAAGGCTATGGAATTGGGGGTTCACACCCAAACCTAGCTAGGGGTTTCCCCCATAGCCCAAGATCAAGCTATCTACTCGCTA
This sequence comes from Polygonum aviculare, assembly GCA_934048045.1. Lineage (NCBI taxonomy): Eukaryota > Viridiplantae > Streptophyta > Magnoliopsida > Caryophyllales > Polygonaceae > Polygonum > Polygonum aviculare. The sequence continues at coordinate 17,995,786 of OW204025.1, read as the reverse complement.
ATCATGGATTTTAAGCTAGCAATCATCAAAGACCAAAAATAAATCATGAATCATGCAAGTCAAATCCACAATCAACAACACAAACTCAAAATCAAAGCCAAAGCAAACTTGAATTAAACTAAGAAAGGGGAATTCTTACAATCTCTACTCCCGCTCCAAGCCTAAGGGTTTCTTTCCTCTCCAAGGAAAGGAATTCACCCAAATCCTCCTCTAGATCTTGGGTTCTTTCCCTCCCTTGGAGAAGAGTCCACCCCCTTCTTCCTTCTACTCTCTCAAACCTCACTCTCAATTTACTCCCAAAGTGTATGTGATGATTTTCTAATGAGAGATTACAAGGCTTTAAATAGAGATTTTCCTCTTATTACAAAGACTAGATTACCCTTCTAAACTCCTTGATCCCCAAGGAAAGTCCTTGACCTCCAAGGCTTCTAGAACTCCTTGATCTCCAAGGCTTCTAGACTCCTTGACCTCCAAGGAAGCAAATATAGTTTTGGGAATTAACAAGAAAATCCCAAAAAGAAAGGAATCCGGAACCACGACCGACATGGATTGACACGGAGAACCTCGGGCCCGACTTGTTTCAACCTCGGTCCAATGGTGTGTCTTTCATGAACCTCGGGCCCGACTTGCCACACCTCGGACCACCACCTCGGGCCACCATGGTACCTCGGGCCCGACTTGCTGGGTACCTCGGGCCTAAAGCATTTTTCAGCTTGTTTCACTCCGTTCTCTCTCGTTTTAGCTCCGATTGACTCGATTCTTTCGCCATTATCTTCGTCTTCACTTGAGGCTTCTTCCCATGAATTGTTAGCTCCTTTTTGACTCATTTTTCATCCTTGAGTTCCTCCATGATTCCATGATGCTCCAATCTCACGATTCTTGCTCCGAAATGCCTAAAAACACGCAAAACGCGCATAGTCTCCGAATCTCATAGAAAATCGGAATCTAAGCTAAAAGGGACAAAACTCACAGGAAAAGAAGGAAAAGGGACTAAAACTACCAAGGAAAACACACTTAAAACAGTACCAAAATGAGAGACATCACCAGGAGGTTGTCTAGGTAAAATGGAAATGGTGGATATTGGTGCGAATGTTTTGATATTGGTGAATTGAATTGGGTGTCTAGACTGGTTTTTGCTTGCTTTCAAAACTATTCAGAAAGTTAGATGAGTTACATTAGTTTGAAGAAATTGATTTGCTATTTCCCTTCAAGAAAAAAATAATTGAGCACTCTTGTCCTTCTCGAAATATCTGAGTTCTTGAGTGACAAAATAATGGTCAAGGCATAAGTTAACTTTGGAGGGTAAAGCCAAAATACGACAAGCCGTCAATTGTCATTCTATCACTTAGCCTCTCTTTTTATGCTAAATTTTTTTTCTTTCTTTTGTTATGAACTTTGAGATACTGTGAATATGAATTCTTTTGCTTCAGAACTTAATTGTTAGCACTAGAAACACTTGTTTTATCTAACCTTGTGGGATAAGCTTTAATTGGACTAAATTGTCTTGACAAACATCATTATGATTTGATTGCTAACCATAGCTACCCTTGCGACATAAAAAACTAGCCATAGCTTGTATTGTCTTGAGCATTCGTTGCTTCTGATTTTGTGGCTTGCCAGTAGGCAATGGAATATAGAGTTTACTAAGCATCTCTTAGGTTTAGGAAATGTTCATCCAAACCATATTATCTTTCTATTTATTAAGTACATAGGATTGAAAATGACTATACTTCTTGCTTAAGTTGATGATATGATCATCACCAATGAAATTGATACTTCTTTACGTTATTTAAGTTATACTCTAGCTTACTTCCACTGTCTGTGATACGCTAGCTTTGTTTGTACTTTATGGGACATACTTGTTTGATTCTTAAAAATGGTCCTAAGTGATTAAAGGGAAGCTTGTCGAAGTTGTAAGGACGCCTGTGCAGAGTTCTTAGAGTCAGAATGATAAGTTTAGAGTTGGGACGCAGGGTCAGAGTTCTCAGAAAGAGGTTTGTGAATTGTTAAGGACGTCAGGTGAAAGTCCTTTGCAGAGATGTGGAAGTTTGAATTTTGAAAAAGGGATGGTGAACCGTTGCGAGAAAATCGGGCGCAGATCTCGGGAACCGTGTAACGGTGGAAAACAACTGGTTACTTCGTAGTTAAGTATCCACGTGTAAGGAAGCAGGTGGAGGAAGCCAAAAGACACTGTTACCCCTGCCTATTCAACTCGTATTCTTCCTATAAAAGCCCGCCTGTGAAACCTGTATCCGCTCTTCGCCATTTTCAACTTCTTGCCCAAATCTGGAAATTGCCTTTCTCCGATCTCAAAATCCAACCCTAATCCCTCTCTATATAAACCCTCATTTTCTCAAATGGCCAACACAAGAAACACATCTAAACCCTCGTCTTCGGCGGCGAAGCAAATTACTCCGGTGAAAGGGCGCTCACCGATGGATTCTCGTTCTAAAGATATTCGGAGGCCGGGACCCATTAGAAACACCCAACCCCCTCCTACTCAACCTCAACGCCGCCCTTCCAACACTCCCCCATCATCTCAAAAACGGCCATCCCAATCAATCACCTCCTCCAAGCGTTCAAATTCCTTGAAAAGCCCTACAAACCAGACCCTAACATGACCTCATCCAAAGGGCGATTCATGGGACTCCCTGCTCAATCCCTACGCCGTCCTAAGCTAGATCATCTAGTGGAAGACTGGCTAGAGCGGGAGCCCAAGACCTTGGGCAACATATGTCACCGGGCAATCATCCAAAACCACCCGGAGGAAGACGAGCGACTACTTCACTACTTCATGGTGACGTATGTCGCTCCTCGCCTCAAGGAAACCAACCATACCAATCCTCCCTACATGGGGCCTTTAATTATCGGACACGAATTTGGGGGAACGATCGAGGACCTCATGAACGTCCTCCCGAACATAGCGGAGTTCTTAGTCGCCCCAGAAGGCTCCGTTCCCTCCAAACGTAAAAGGCAATCCTCTCCTCCCCCTCAACCAAAAATCAAAATCAAAAAGCCCTCTTCCTCCAACCCTGAACCCAAACCCTTATCTTCCTCTCCTCCTCCCGCTCCCAAACGCAGACTCAAGACGTCTGCCCAACTTGAAGGGGTATCTGAAGAGGAGATGGCGGCCATAAGACTGTCAAAGGTCGCCATCGAGAAGGAAGAGCTCGCCAAGAGAGCTCAAGCTGCTAAGGACGCCAAGGCTGAGGCGTCGTCCAAGGGAAAGAAGATTTTGGTCCTTCCTCCTCCTCCTTCACTAAGGGTTGAGGAAGCGCCAAGAGAAGATCCGCTACAGGCGGAGATAGAGACAGACCTGGCCAAGCCAATGCCAAAGGTCTCGAGGGACACTCCCTCCAAGCAGGTCCAGGCTAAGGACGCTGCTCCAATTGTGGTCGTCGTGGACGAGTCACCCGTGAAGAAGCCCCATCCTCCTCCTACTGCTCCGACTTCAAAAATGGTTAGTGCGTCGAAAGCTAAAATTCGCACTCCTTCTCCTTCTCCGTCTCCTCCCTCCAAAGCCCGTTCACCTACTCCTCCCCCTCCTCCTCCTGCTGATGAAATTGTGGAGGGCGAGCATGTCCAAGGGACGCTCCTTGCGGAGGACCCTCAGGAGTCGCTTGCAAAGACTCCTGCTCCATCCGCCCAAGTGGAAGTTGGGGCGTCCGGAGAGAAGGACGAAGAGCTGGCAAAGCCCTCGCATAATCAAGAGGACGAGGCCTCTGATGAAGAAGAAGGTGATCCTCAAGATGAGGATGAAGATGAGGATGATGGCGATGGTGAAGACGCCGGAGATGATGTGATTGTTAAGGGGAACGGAAACAAGAAGAAGAAGAAGTTGAAGAAAATCCTGGGGCCATTGGTTTTTGTAGTTGAGTTCCTACGCTCCAACGACTGTACAAAGTTTCTGGAGCTGCTAGATTTTCAAGGGTGGACGCATCTCAGAGTCGAGCTCTCTACCGTGGACCCTGACCAAATGAAACTCTTCTTCTCACACTTTGAGGTTTCTGAGGTCAAGGGGAAGCCACAAGGGACGTTCACAATAAATGACGACGAGTACTCAATTACTGAGGGTACCGTCCGCATCATGCTCGGTCTCCGTCCCTCGCCCCCTGAAGCCCTTCATGACTTCCCCAACAAGAACTTCGGCCGTTTTAACTAGGAAGCCATTTTTGATCATATCTTCCAAGGGAAACAGCCTGTTGCCAAAGATAAGGTTGCTCACATCCTCTCCAAGACAGGGGTCCTTGCTCACCACTTCATAGTGAGAATGATCGTCCCTCGTCAAGAGAAGAAGTCTATTGTCCAGATCACAAATAGCATAATTTTGGACTCCTTCTTGAAATGACAGCCCATCAATCTTGCCAGGGTGATTCTTGAGCACATGGGGAAGTGTACAAACAACAGACACTCTCTTCCCTACCTTGAGCTTGTGAAAAAGATCATGGTGCAACAGGGACTGTATAAGCCGAAAGAAGAGAGACAATTTGGCACCCACTAGGACGTAAGGCAGATAGTAGGTCCGCCAGCTGGGAAGATGCGCTTCAATGAAGAGCTCCCCTCTGTGAGGAAGCAAAGGGAAAGGGAAGCCAAGGAAGCTGAGAAGAAGGCTACTACCGACGCTGCTGCTGCTCAGAACGCTGCCGCTAAAAACGCACAAGTAGTAGGGACACCATCTAGGAAGAATGCAGAGACTGACGAAGAGCAAGAAGACGCTAGTCACATGGCTCAAGGCTACTCAAACAAGGCGCTCCTGGGGATGATGATAGACAACCAATGCATGATCATCGATCTCATCCAACAAGCTCACGAGACCCTTCATCGCAGCAATGAGCTCATGGAACGCTCCAACGATCTCTCTGCTCAAGTCCTCAAGGCTCTCGGCAAGCGTCCCAAATGATCACTTCTCCCCTTCTCAATCGTGAAAAATTGAATCTTTTGTGTTGTTGCTTTTGAACTCTATGTTTTTGGAACTATTTGATGAATGTCTGTAATAATCGTACTTTTGGATCTTTTGCTCTCTATTTCCATATGAATGTCGTTCACAGTTTTTGTATATCATTTTGTCTAAGCGTCCTTACCTCTAATTATGACTTTGTGCTGCCATGAACTAACCCATGTTCTCCTTTTCATTTCTTTTTAAGTTATCGTAGAAAGCATGTGTTTAGGGGGAATTTTGGCCAAGTCCAAATGAAGCTAGTATAAGAATGAATTAGGAAGCACTTGAAAAAATTCTTCATGTTAATCTCCGTCAAAGGATGCTCAAGTGTGGTTCTTCATGCTAAAAGCTTTATTTCTGTGCATATTGTTTGAAGAGTTTGTTATCATCAAAAAGGATGAAATTGTTGGGACGATATTAAGGACGCCAGTCTCTAATATCTGACCAATAATGAAAGTCCCTAATTTTGATAATGACAAACTCAGTTGTATTTAATGTTTGTCCAAGTGTTTATCTCAGGAAAGTCCAAAGGACGCCCATAAGTGAAAAGGACAACAAGAACGAGAGTCCCTAAGCAATATAGACGCACTCCATCAGAATATCCAAAGCTTAACAAGAACGAAGTCCCTACGAGATTAGGACAACGTCCTCATTGAGAAGGGACGCGCGCCAAAATAGTGAAGAAGTTCAAATTCAAATCAAGGCCGCCCCAACATGATTACATTATATTCGACCATAGTCTTCAAAAGGAAGCTTCCTATGTCTGGGCACGTGCGCATACTTCCAAAGAAGTCGCTATCCAGAAGATGGTCCCCTGACCACGTGGAGGCTTCCCAAGTGGTGACAGAGTTGACTTCCTCAAGATGCAAAGCGCACCGTTGAAGGGAAGCGACAGAATCTGCAGTGATCTCTAAGGACGCTCCAGGAAAAAGCCACTACCACTATAAATACCCCTAAAGGGTTATTCATAGTGTGTGGACTTAGAAGATTTCTCCCGAGCTCACTCCCGAAGCACTCAAGAACTCAAGAACGAAGATCAAGAAGATCAAGTGAGCTTAAATCGGAAGAAGAAGTCCCACCTCAACAAATCCCAAAACAAATCACTAAAGTTAGAAAGAAAGTTTGTCTCTCACGAAGCTACTGTGAGAGACGTGAGTGTTTAGCAACCTTATAAGGAAGAGAGTTAGGCTACAGTGTTAGGCTAAAAGGAGAGTTACTAGTGAGGCTAAGGACGTACACTTAGACTCAGAGAATTGTAACAGCTTGCCTTGTACTCTGTAAGGACTCTCTCTAATAAGATAAGGACGGCTATTCGAAAATCCTCCTCGGAGGTAGAGGTTTACTAATAAGACTACTTGGTCTTAGTGGGCTTCCTCTATAAATCCAAGAGTCCCGGCCTTATATTATCAGTCTTTACCTGCTCAAAGTTTATTTTATTTTCCGCTGCCAAGGGACTCCTCTGAAGGACGTCCCTACTTGACTATTAACATTCACGATCCAACAATTCCATATATAAGGTACTACTCAGAACATTTTTTCCTTTCATAATAATTAGCATATGATAAAATTAGAAGAAAAAAACTTGAAAACTTCTTAGTTTATAAGAGGTCGGTGAACTTGTTATCCTGAAGTTTAATCTCAAGCTTTTTGCCTTCTCGATTGTTTTTTGTAAAACCTTTAACATCATTGAATTCAATAACCTCACCAACAACATCTATAAAACAAACATAAAAACAAAAATTAATATCATATGTGCCAAAAATATTTAAAATATAGCACAAAATATTTAACTTGAAAAATGTATGAAAAAACCTACCATCACACGTATCTTCCTTTAGGTTTTTTATGGCTTCAAATAAGCTAATATTAGACGTATTGTGGAGTTTGAAGCATCTTTACAAAGGTGAACATCATTAGTGTAAAAGAAATTTTTCCTATGAGAATGTTGAGTCATCCTATATTGATCAGTAACTAAAATAATAAAGAAAATGTGTTTCCCTTTGTTTTTCCTGTAGAGTTTCTACTCATAATGGTCAAAGGAAACATGAGCCGTTTCCATCCTATGAGAAATGTTTACTAGGTGTTTCTGGGTGTTTCCGAATGTTTTCGAGTTTCAAAAACGGGAAACGCTACTAATCTCATAAAATTAAAAAATGAGGAAATTGTCTCCCCTTAAGAAATTACTATTCCCTCCGTTAAGAAATACATGTCGTTTTAGAGTTTTTCTTAAAAATTAAGAATTTAAATGATTTGACTTTAACACCCTCAATCTTAGGAAGATCTTTTATTTTCTAGTATAGATTTAAGTAATTGTTTTAAATTAGTGGGGATAATATTGGAAAAATGGTGTTAAAATATCTAAAATGACAAGTATTTCTTAACAACGCAATCAACCTAAAACGACAAATATTTATTAACGGAGGGAGTACTACTTAAGAAAGCTTGTTTTACATGGGCCATTGGTCTTGCATAGACCTGGCAATTCGGGTTGTTTGGGTCAATTCGGATCGGGTCGTTCGGGTCGGGTCCGTTCGGGTCAAACAGTCATTTCGGGTCTTGTTCGGTTCGGTTCGGGTTTGGGTCGTGTTCGGGTTCGGGTCGTAATATTTCGGGTTAGTTCGGGTTCGGGTCATTTCATATCGGATATTGTTCGGTTCGGGTCTAGTTTTGTTCAGGTCCTTTTCGGATTGCTTCGAATCGGATCATTTCGGGTCGGGTCAATTCGGATTTGGGTGTTCTTTGGATTCAATTTTTTTTAAATATAAGACCATCCGAAACGGTGAGTTTTTAACGTAGAAAGTTTGGGCACTTTAATGGGTACTTTAATGTGTCTTGTAATAAAACATAGTTACTACATATTATTGACAAAGATTTAGATGTAATTTCTACTTAGTCAATTAAAAAAAATTACTATTTGTATTATATACTTGCGGGCACATTCAGTCATTCATACATACATAAAATAATTAAACTCATTTTCATCTATTAAGAAAATTCAGCGTCGTGGACCCTTGTGCCCACTTAATGACATAAAATAATTAAACTCATTTGCATACATTAAGAAAGTTGATGGATGTTTTATTCCAACCCTAATTCATTTAATTTAAGTACTCTATTGGATTAAGGAGATAGATGGATAAAGATTATGGGTTGGTTGACAATGAATGAGATCTCATCCATCACAGTCACAACCCAAGAATAATTTAGAGATAACTGTTTTAAACTAAATTTATAATATTTTATAGATATATATCTATATATACATAAAATTTAATTTTATTAAAAAATAATTCGGGTATTCGGGCGAGATATTCGGGTTATTCGGGTTAGGACCATTGTCCACGTTCCGCTCATGAATTCGGGTTTAGGGTTTAGGGTAGGGTTTAGGGTTTACTACCCATGTTCTATTTATAAAAATATTGTACATGTGTTTATTTCGGGTCATTTCGGATGGGGTTATTTCGGGTCAAGTTTAGTTCGGGTCAGTTCGGTTCGGGTCAGTTCGGGTTCGGATTAGTTCGGTTTACATTTTGGTTCGGGTCATTTCGGTTCGGTTCGGGTTCAGATCGGGTATGGGTCATGTTTGGATGATTCATTTTTCGTTGTTCGGGTCAAATTTTGGGTTCGGGTCGGGTCGGGTCAGTTCAGTTCGGGTTTCGGGTCCGGGTCACTTTCTGCGGGGTCTAGTCTTGCACATATATATGTTGGGTGGGGACCGCCTCATCAATTTCGTTAAAATTGTCCTTGTTTTTTTGGTTGAACGTTAAAATTCTCCTTAATGAACAGTAGGAAATCTAAATTATATAAGTAGGGATGATAGTGGTACAAACCACGATATAATAGGCAGGGATAAATAAATTGTAGCTTGTACTATAATGATTTGTTTTTAATTAAATTATCATACACTAGAACATTTTAAAAATTGTCCCGAACAAAGAGACAAAAATACACTAGAAAAAATGCAGAAGCCCGAAGGAATGAACCAACAACAAAATCCTAATTCCCCTCCCGTTCAAGGTCCAAACATGAAGGCCAACAAATTTCCAAAAGGGGCCAGCAAAGAAACTGGAGTGGTGGATTGATCAGCGGGCATGGGAGCAGCCACAGATCCGCCTTCCGCCCATCAATTTCCACAAATCGCCGCCTTTGAAATCGACGTGGGGATAGAAACTGCGCTTAACATACCTGCAGCCCTCGACGGAGACCCTAGCAAGGAGCGGGAAGGCGGCGGTGATGAGCAGGTAGCGGAACTTGTAGTTGCCGCCCTGGTGGGGCACGATGGCGAAGATGGAAGAACCATAGGTGATAATCATGGAGATGGTGGCGATCCAGATCTCGACGGAGAAGGGGAAGAGGAAGGTGAGGCTGATGATGACGGAGATGGAGGAGGAGAGGGCGAGGGTGTTGAACACCAGGAAGACGTAGAAGGGCTTCTTGTGGGCGGCGTAGATGGCGCTGCCGGCCCTGTGGTGGGGCGTCTCGTCCTGCCACACCCCGCCCGGCGGGTTCACCCCGGCCTGGAACGTCACCGCCGCTATCAGCGCCGACACCACCAGCAGCACGTTCCTCATGTTGTTGTGCGGGTCCTCCTCCTTCCTGTACTTGAACCGCACCAGCCAGTTCATGTTCGCCTTCCGCCGCTCTTTCTTCATGGAGCCTAGCCTCTGATGGAGAGAGTGTTCGGTTGAATACTTGAATACTTGAATTGGTGGTGGGCTTCTCTAATCAACTTGGAGTGACAGACCGACCACTCACCACTTTGGCCTTCTTGTATAATAATTGGTGGGTTGAATGTTGACCGAGGAAATCATATAATATGACTTGGGGGAAGGTGTCAGGAACCAACGTATGGGATGGGGCCAGGGGTTGGATCTAGGAAGATAAGGGTGAACACTGAAGAGTGTACTATGAACTACTGGTATGAAGGATTTTATTAATGTAAAAACGTGGGGTAATGGAGTCCAGGGAGAGTGCTTAATTAGAATGCTTTCTTTGAAAGATCCCTTTAACATTGTGTATATACAGTTTAGTTTAGTGAGAGTATCTCCAAAACTTTCTCCAAATTGAGGAAAAAGAGCCTACATTCTCTAAAAGAAATTTGTTCCAACTACAAAAGTTTTTCCATTTTAGAGAATCAGTATTTATTACTCTAATTTATTATACAATCTATTCTAATAAATGATAAACTTTTTCTTTACTTTGCCTTAAATAAAATATTATATGAATCTCATTATTAAGGAAATAAAAAATATGCAATATCTTACACTAATAAATTTTATATTGTTTGACCAAGGAGGAAATAAAATATTTGTCAATCTTATCCTAATAAATATATTACATTGATAAATATTACTGCTTTTATGTTTCTCATGTGCTCTTCATCGTCCTTATCTCACACTAAAACTATATTTTATGACTCGCCGTTCTTTAAGAGAGCGCTATCTAGTTGATACATTTATGAATGATGATGACAATATTGACGACGTTTATGAAGAACTGTTGCTTGCTCATATTGAAGAAAAAAATTGTTTCAGTTAAAGCTCGGGAGGAGGCCATCGTGGTTCTATTGTAGATCATCGTACCATTAATCGTGATTCAGTTGAGCTTCATGAAAGACTTTATATATCATGATTACTTTGCCGATCCTCCAATTGGTAGATTTTGTAGTTCAGTGTTGAATTTTGGTATATTAATTGCTTCTTCTTTAAGTTTCTGGCTATATATACGTGTAGTTATATTTTTAAACAAGAGAAGCTGCCTACATTGAAATGTGTTTGACAACAAGAAAAAGCCGACAAATTGGCATGAGAAAATATACACGCAAAATTTTCGTTTGCCTAGCTAGACCGCTAGACGAGCTTCTCAGATTCGTTTCAACTTGTAGTATGGAGTTTCATTTACAGTCCTACCTGACCAACAAGCCATTTCTTAGGTCATTCTCAATGGTGATCTTTATGATCACCATAAATCCATCAATTAATACTTATATTTTACTCCACTAACTAGTTTTAAAAAAGGTCTGAAAACTTAATTTTCTCGACCCATTAGGTTGACCCGACTAGATCCAAAACGACCAAATCCGTAAATTTTAACAACCCGATAACCAAATCATTTTTCAACCTAACTCGATGATCCATTTGACATGTTTTATCATATAATACAATTAAAACAATGACATATTACATAATACATAGTCTCGTAATAATGATGATATATATAGAGGTGTCAAACAGGTCGGGTCGGGTGGATTCGGGTTCGGTCTTTTTGGGTTCGGGTTGAGTGCGGGTTCGGGTCAATCAGGTTATAGGTCAAGTCGGGTCGGGTCTTGAGAAGTTATTGTACGGGTTCGGGTCGATCTAACAGGTCAAGAATTTGAAGTTTTAATGATTATCAAAATAATTATGATTGAATAATAATATTTAATAATTAAAATATTATTTTTAATAGATTTTTATAATAGTATTTTATTTATTATAGGTTTTTTGATAAAATATATTATAATCTTTTCAAGAATATATATATATATTCTACATAAATACCGGGTCGGTCGGGTCGGTTTCGGATTTCAACCAATCGGGTTTGGGTTAATCGGGTTCGGTTTTTTCTTTGCTCGCTACTATTCGGGTCGGGTTTCAACCCTCGGTCGGTTCGGGTCGATTTTTCGGTTCGGGTTAGGTTTTGACAACTCTATATATAATGGAATTTAAATGAAAGCATTTAATGGCAAAAAAATACAAACTTACATTTAAGTTAGATAGGATAGATAATATATAATCACATATTATAAAGAATGAATTAAAATGGGGGTAATTAATGATAAAAAGTTCAAACTTTACAGGTTGTTTATATAATAGTTATAAATACTTATGTAGGATATATAAGATGGAAAATATATAATGACATACTAATATATATACTATAACATATGACGGAATGAATTGAACTGGACAATTAATGCCAAAAGTTCCAACTTTACTAGTAGGTTAGATTTTTCTTCTTTCACATCAATGTTTTTTCTTCCATTTTTACCCTTACCATTCATGAGCCCATGAGTCTATAATTTCACCTTCTTTTTTTTTTCATTTTTCAACCCCATTTATTTACATACATAATTCTAGTGTTTTTATACTTAATGAAAATTGATTAAAATTATACAAACCTAGTATCCATCCATTAATATAAAAGAATGACTTTTGGTGTAACTTTTATGAATTAATACAATGACAATGTAAAAAAATAGATAAACATGTGCTTTCATTTTTTAAACTAATCAAAAATATACTTGATTTTATAAGAATTAAAATATGTGCAAAATTAGTCTTTATAGATAGATAAAAAAAGATATAAGTTTTCATATAATTTTTGTTTTTGTTTTTAATTAAAATAAGCCCAATATGAGCACGTATGTTAATTAATTAAGATTACATATAATATTAATAAATTCTATCCATTAATTTTGTGTCATGTGGCATTATTTGGTTGGCTTTCTCATGCATGAGCTTTCTCTCTCCCATGCTCACATTTCAATCTTCCTTCACCTTAGGCCCAACAAATATCAACTTATTTAAAAATGATCTATGTATATAAGCTCCCATTAGGCGTGCTCTAAGATCTCAGGATCCATCAACCTTTTTATTGTCAAATGTTGTTGAGAGCTTCCTGTTTAAAGTTCTCATTACTGACGCTATTACTACTACTCAAATCTTAAATGTCTCTCCATGTCCCATTAATCCATCATTAAAGAAACTAGGAAGCTTGGCCCGTCCAATGGATGGGCAAATTTTTTTGTCGTGTTTTTTTTATGGTAAGTATAATAATGATCGTCATGATCTAGTATTTGTTTTGATAAAAAAAATTAAGTGGGTATTTTGTATTGAATTCTGAAAAAAATAGTACATGTATAAAATATGAAATAATATGCAAATTTTTTCATCGTATTTTTTTGATGGTAAGTATAATAATGCTCGTCATGATCTAGTATTTGTTTTGATAAAAAAATTAAGTGGGTATTTTGTATTGAATTCTGAAAAAAATAGTACATGTATAAAATATGAAATAATATGATTAAATATTTTTTTTTTAAAAAAAGGAGGCTATCAATTAAGTGGGGGTGGGGATTTGAAGTAGCATATAGAATTAAGTGAAGAAGAGTTGGAATGGGTGGAAGGAGCATTTATGTTTTAGGGAGGAAGCTAATTTTTATAGTTACTAGAAAGCTTGCCCTTCTTATAATGAGATATATAGCCTTATTGGTTTAAGGGGAATTAGTACCAAATGCCCTTATTTGATAATCCGTTTGCAAATATGACCCTTTTTTTGGGGAATTAGTACCAAATGCCCTTATTTGATAATCCGTTTGCAAATATGACCCTTTTTTTTCCTATTTGCAAAAATGCCTAAAAATATTGCGATTATGCCTAAAAATATTACATTCATGCCCTTATTTGCAAATTGCCCTTGGTTTAATCCTTAGCTTGTTGTACCGTTATTTATATCTTTCCTTCCCTTAATTTGTATTCTTCTTTAGGATATAATCTCTTAGATTGAGTAATTAGTGGGATAGAAGAGCTTCTGTAGTTCTTGTAGCTTAGTGTATATATATGTTAATCTCAAAAGAAGAAAGAAGACAAGTTTTGCACTACAATCCTCTTCTCTTGCTCTTCCTTTGTTTCATGGTATCAGAGCTTCTTTAAGGCATAGAAAAGTTGATCAAAGTCTGAACCAACCTCTTCCTCAAATCACAAACATGACAAACACTGAAAATGCCCGAAATAATGGAGGTGCAAACACAAAGAAAAACCCATCTCCTTACGACCTGAACTCAAGCGATACCCTGGGTAATATAATTACCCAAGTGAAATTGAGAGGCGAGAATTATGACAAGTGGGCTCGAGCAATTCGTACCTCACTTTGGGCAATGCGCAAGTGGGGCTTTGTCGATGGAACTTTGGAGAAACCCAAGGACGACTCGTCTCAAATTGAAGACTGGTGGACCGTGGATTCGATGGTGGTTTCGTGGATCTTGAATACGATCGAATTGAGCCTCTGATCGACGATCTCATACAAAGAAAATACTAAAGAATTGTGAGACGAGTAGACGACATCAAATTAAGATCGCTTCTCAATTACAAATGGGCCAAGGATCCACCAATTGAAAAGCGAGCTGGCTGAAACCAAGCAATGTGGGATGTCAATTGTTAATTATTATGGAAAGTTGAAGTGTGTATGGGATGATCTAAACCAGCATGATCCTGTTCCTGTATAAACATGTAAAAAGTGTGAGTCAGACTTGAATTCCAAACTTCAGAAACAACGAGAGACGGCCTACGTTCACCAATTCCTAATGCGGTTGGACGATGATGTCTACGGGACGGTAAGATCTACGTTGCTGGCAACTGATCTACTTTCCAACATGAACATGGTATACTCAACTTTGATTTAAGAAGAACGCGTCGGCACTATGAATCTTACGGGCGAGGAAAAACAAGACCAAATGGCGTCAATGGCTAATAAATTTGTTGACTTGTTGTTTACACACACCCATGCTCATCTATCCCCATGCTCTTTCGATCAGTTTTTACCAAGTGTCTGTATCTACATTTTGGTCAGGAAACCACTGATTTTTGACGACAGTTAATACCCTTTTGAGTAAACATCTCTTGCATTCTATGCTCTACAATTTTAACTAAGCTCTTGAATTGATTTTCAGCAAACTAACAACAAACACTTCCAAATGCTTAATTGATCCTTTCCTATAATTAGATACGTCTATGTCCATCAAGAATGAACATGTAGTGAAGTAAAAAAAACCGACCTATCTATACTACCTATCTATACTACCTATAGTATAAAGCGGAGACAATGCTTTCACAAAAATTTGCGCCACGTGTCATTTCAATAATAAAATATTCAGTTGGCCCTCCTTTATACAAATTAAGTAGTTAGAATTTTATATAATCTTATCCCGTAAAAATTGATTAAAATTTACCAAAAATTATGAATTATCCTAAAAATTATAAATTATCACTTACTAAGAGTTAATTATAATCTTCCCATAAATATTACTATTTAATAAAACGTGATATTTATCATAAAGTAATTTTTAAACAAATCCAACTTATTTATATTATGAGATAAATTACTATTGATAAAAAAAAACTAATCATAATACGAAGATAAATATATATGATCCTATAATTTTAACATGATCATTGCCATTACATATCTATATTAAATTGGATTTATAATCACATTACTCGTACATGGTACGGGGGTTAAACTAGTATATGATAACAAGGAAGTAAACTCGAACTAGCTAGGATACATGTACAGTTAACGCCCATGTTAAAATTTAGTGGGCCAATTCTACGAGGGACATGCATGTGTACGTGTACATTTGTGCAGCTATATCCATCTATATTATATATAGGTCCAAATGTCCAATACTTAAGTTTAGTGAGTCTTATTCTAAGCCTATGAGTTTTTTTTTTTTTATTGAGGAGCTACTAGCTCAAACAAGCCAAAATAAGGCCACCTATCTATTACAAGGATAGCCTAAATCATCACGACGGACGATCTTTAAAAAATCAAGCAGCAAGGGTTGTTGACTCAACAAACCCCTTGACTGAGTTACAAATGAATTAGAAACGGAAAGAGACGAAGATGAAAGCTGGATGGCTGCATTAAGACTTTGAAGGTTGACTGGTCTTCTTGCAAGGAAATCAGCAGCCGCGTTGGACTCTCTGAAACAATGATAAAATAACACACAGGGGATATTTGCAATTGTATTTCTAATATCGATTATAATTGAATGTATTTCCCAAGGGACTTTCCATTGGCGTTTTAATGAATTAATAACAGTCAGGTTATCTCCTTCAATGATTAAATTGTGTATGTTTGAGCAGTCAATATTTCTAAGGGCGTATAGGAGAGCAGATGCTTCAGCCTGGACTATTGACATAGGTGGTAGTTGTTGGCGACCAAGGGACTGAATGATCCCATTATATTTTCGTAGGATGAAGCCAGCGTGAGTAGTACCATTGTTTAATCTGGACGCATCAAAATTTAGTTTAGACCATTGACATGGTGGTTTCTTCCAAATGGAGTTATTTTTCCTTTTGGATGTGCTGCTATAAATTTTCCTAACTGGGTTGTTTATACTCTCCCATTCAAGCGCACCTGAAAAAGCTAGTTGAAAAGGCAATTTTTTTGGGTTGATCCTTGTTGGGTCAAAGATTTTAGCATTCCTATGGGCCCAAATGAACCACCAGAGGAAGCAGAGTTGGTTATTAAATTTTTTATTTGCTAAGGTATTTTTAATGTTATTGTGGAATGTGTCATTTGTGGCAATGGTAAATTTATGATTTAGTAGATTACCTAATTTTGCGATCATGTTTTTGGTAAATGGACACTCGAAGAATAGATGGTTAAGATTTTCATTTTGTAGCTCACAGAGAGAACAAAGATTTGGAACAGAGTTATGGAATCTGTTAATCCGGTCTGTGGTAGGAAGACAATCCGAAGTTGCCTTCCAGAGAAAATTCTTAACTTTGGGAGGTAGATTTGTTTTCCAAATCCAAGAACAATCATCATTATGAGCCATCGTGTTATTGTTTATTATCGAAGTTGCCGATTGAACAGAAAATTCCCCGTCAGAAGACGGAAGCCAAATAAGTCTGTCGGGCTGATTTGTAAATGGTATTCTAATTGTGGCAATGATATCAACAATCTGTAGTGGAAACAATTGTAAGAGGGACGCAACATTCCAAGAGCGATCTGGTAGGATGAAGTTTGCAACTCTCAGATTAGGGTCGGCTGAGTCAAGAAAAGGCAATAGGTGAATATCTGGAACCCAAGGGTCCTTCCAGAAGTTAATAGTAGAACCGTTTCCAACACACCACCTAAGCCCTTTGGAGAAAGAATCTCTAATATTGAGAAGACGGGCAAACTGCAAAGAACAATTTTTCTTTTGGTAATCGAAAATTGATTCTGTTTTTAAGTATTTTTCCGTAATAACTTTCACCCACACATTGGAGGGTTGAGTTAATAATTTCCACAGAAGCTTCATCTGAAGTGAGAGGTTGATGTTTTCAGCCGAACGGAGCCCTAAACCCCCTTCATGCTTCGGTGAACAAATCTTATCCCAGCTGAGAAGCGGATGGTGATTAGGGATAAATTTGTTCCAAAAGAAGGCTTTACAGACACTATCAATTTGTTTGTGAATACCCTGAGGTAACAAGAAACTCTGCATAAGATAGTTAACTTTACTTAAAAGACAAGACTGGATGAGAACCACCCGCCCTGCCTACGAAATTGAATTTGCTTTCCAATGAGATAATTGTTTTTTAAGGTTAGAGATAGTATCATTGAACATAGAGTTTTGAACTCGTCCTTTGAGAATCGGGATCCCAAGATATTTTTCCATCGAAGTTGTAACTTGTATGTTAATAATACTAGCCAAAGCAGTCAAAGTAGTTTGAGAGATATTTGTCGAAGTCTGAATTGAGCTTTTATGGTAGTTGATTGCCAATCCAGAGATTGATGTGAATTTATCGAGTGTGTTTCTAATATATTCCATATTCTGGATAGTTGCGTCAGCAAAGATTATTGTATCGTCCGCAAAGCTAAGAAAAGGTAACTTGGTACCATTCTTAGTTAATTTAATACCAACACGGTTAGGGGAAGATGAAGATTCAATTTGCAAAGTTCTTGAAAGATACTCCATACATAGGACAAAGATAAATGGTGACATTGGATCTCCCTGACGAATACCACATCGAGGGAGGAATTCTGTACCAGGTTCATTGTTGACGAGGACAGACGTGGAGGAAGTCGTGATACAGGTCATAACAAGTTGGATCCATTTAGGATGAAAACCAAACTTTTGCAGGATAAGCCGAATAAATTCCCAGTTAATTTTGTCGTATGCTTTTCGAGGTCTAGTTTGATGGCCATCCATCCGATGCGGCCTTTTTTCTTTTTGTGAAAGGAATGGAAGATTTCATGAGCTATAAGTATGTTATCTTGTATGAGGCGTCCTTTCACAAAAGCACTTTGTAAGGGATGAATTATAGATGGAAGGATATGTTGAATTCTATTTGATAGAAGTTTAGTTATTACTTTATAAATGGTGTTGTAGAGGCTGATAGGACGAAAATGGTTAATTGATATTGGGGCATCGTTTTTTGGGATTAATGTGATAAATGTTTTATTTGCAGCAGTAAGCATTGAACCTAAATGGAAGAAAGTTGTGACAGCACGAATGACAGACTGACCAACCGCGGGCCAATAGTGTTGGAAAAATTCAGCAGTAAATCCATCAGGACCTAGTGTTTTATTTAAGGAAAGATCAAAAACTGATAACTTGATTTCCGAAGGAGTTGGTGCCTTAGCAAGGGAGATGTTGTCAATTGGGCTTACAATTGTAGGGATGACTTGTAAGTCATCATTACTAATGAGCAAAGCAGATGAACTTTAGAATCTCGAGGCTAGCTCCGACGTGATATTTGCTGAAATGGAGGCATGATCCGAAACAACAAGACCATCATGAGTTTGGAAAGAAACTATATTTTGTTTGAATCTTCTTATTTTCGAAATTGTTTGGAAGTACTTTGTATTTTTGTCAACATTAATCAGATGGTTTGTTTTAGCCCGTTGTTGCCAAAATTTATGGTGAAAATCCATTAAAGCATTGTACTTATTGAGGTGTTGTTGTAGTTTGGTAATGATAATCGTATTTTGAGGTGTTAATAAGAGTTCATTTTGTAGACGGAGTAACTGTTGTTCCGCTATTTTTAACTGTTCGAAATTATTATTTATATGTTGCTTAGCCCAAGCTTTGGAATATTTTTTGAGTAATTGCATTTTCATATAGATTTTGAACATAAAAGAACCCGTAAGTTTATATTTCCAAACTTTATCTAACAATTTTGCATAGGCAGGGTTAGTGGTCCACGCATTTTCAAATCTGAAAGGGTATTTAATAAATTTCTTTTTAACATTTAAGTTGAACGAGATTAGGCAGTGGTCCGAGGTGGTGAATGGGTGGTGATGGATTTGTAATAAAGGAAAGATTGTCGTGAGGTCTTGGTGAATAAGGACCCGATCAAGACGCTCAAAGGTGTTATCCGTAGACGTAGTGTTTTTTCTCCAGGTAAAGGGAAACCCAGAGCACCTTGTATTTATAGCTCCTTGGTTATTTTGAAATGTTCGGAGACGGCTAAATCTATTAGGAAGTGGTAAGGAGCCCCCAAATTTATCAGAAGTACAGTCAATCTCATTTAGGTCTCCAATCAAAAGGAACGGAAGATGGTAAGTTGCAATAGTTTGTTCAAGCCAATCCCAAAAGAGAGGCTTATTTTCCTCGCGAGCAGGCGCATAAACAAAAAATTAAGAGGTATGGATGGAAAGGATCATTAACGTGCATTATAATAACATTTGTTGTTTGAAGAGCAAGGTGACACGAACGAGTGAAATCTGTTTGGTAAATAAAGAGGGCAATACCACCTTTAGTACCAATTGCGGGAGAGGAGATACATTGGTGGAAACCAATTTTTTTTATGATAGCGTCAGAAGGATGCGTTTCAGTTTTAGTTTCTGCTAAACATAAAAATTGTAACTTGTGAAGTTTTCGTAGGAAGGCAATTTCGTCCCAGAAATTGGCCCTCCTAATACCCCGAACATTCCAATAGGCGTAGGTCATAATAACAATTTTATATACGAACGGTCATAAAAGATTGTATTTAGAGTTGGCATAGCATAATAGGACATTATGAAAATACTTTTTGCATATGTGTTTGAGCCCATTATGAAAATACTTTTTGCATATGTGTTTGAGCTGTAAATAGAGTAACGATGACTGTGTAAATTTGATCCTCTTTCAGATGCAAATGGTACATGGTACCCATAGCAAAAGAACAACAAAAAGAGGTCCCTGTTATAGGTAAGATGCAAGGTGATTTGCCTGTTGCCAAATATCATAAGATGATATATAAAAGAGCCATATTTGAAAACAGGCAACACACAAATCCAACATTGAATCATGAGGGTACAGATATAGAAGTTTTGGAGCACAAGTTTAAGTAAAGAAAGGGAGTACAGGCGGCTAACATACAGCCCGCAACCATACAACCAATAATTCATTCTAGGCATAGTATTCATAACAATGATTGTACACAACAAGCAGATAATGCAGATGCCACAAAAGAAGGTGGTAGGTCTGAATGGCAGCATAACTGGCAGAAACAGATTGGAGTATACATGCAGGTTCATCATGAAGAGATAAAAGAACTGAAGAGCACAACAGATGCACCTGCAATAGATAGAGGAGAAGCTGCATATGGACACAGAAGTGGTAACTTGACATTGAAGTGCAAGAAAACATGCAAAATTAGGTTGTTGACAATAAAATGGAAAGAGCAAGATGGCATTAAATTTGTTCAAAGTAATCCACATTAGTGACAAGAAATAAGAATCCTGTAAGAAACATATAAAATGAAACTGTGGTGTAGAGAAATGGTAAATTATGTACTGGATTAAGCAAATACCAGCAAAGGCTTGCAGAGCTAGTGTTTGATTTGGAATAACATAACAGTTCATTATTTTCTGGTGTGTAGTGATATAGTAATTTAGAAGAGACTGGGTTTGCACTATAATATTGAACTTGGACTTAAAGATGCATGCTTTAGAGATATAGTTAAGTTCAGAACAAAAAAACTGAGTAGTATGATGAACAGTGAAGTAATGTCTGAGGTTAACTAAATATGAAAGTGGCCAGTGAGTATTCAAAATGTAACCTGGCTTCAAATATAAATTAAAACATCTCAAATTAAGCTGGTGAATAAGTGGATTAGGAGCATGTAATGAGCTTTGATTAGAAATTATCATGAAGCTGAGGTTAGAATAAGTAACTTGGATACAGATGTGGCAGTATAAATAAGTGAATTTATATAAGATGCACATCAAAGGGCAACCAGAGGCAGTATTAAAGAAGTGATCAAAGGTGTTACCAGAGTACTTCAGATAAAAGCCCTGATAGTTGAAAGGTATACAACGTTGGGTAGTGATCTGAATAAATAGCAAGAACTGATGGAAAATTCTTAACATTAGAGAATTAAATCTGAGAAGGGAGCAAGAGTTATGAGATAATGTGACACGAATGTTGAAGTATACATAAGCATCATTTTTGTCAGATCTATAATAAAGCATACACGCCATGTTCATTGCAACAAACAGCAGTTCATAAACAAGGAAGAAAGAAGCTGGATCATAAGGCAAGTTCCTGCAGCAAAGATGATCAAAAGAGAGCACCAGAAGGCAGAATCCAACACTTAGAGACTCGACAGATAAGCTGCACAAGTAGTCATACCACATAGCTTTAGTCTTGAATTTTTGTAAGTCATTAGCATAAACCAACAACCAGATTTGAGTATGATAAAAGAAATAACTGAGGTTGAAATTATAATGGTTCATGAGAATTATCATTTGAAGAATATTCAGATGAATGGAACAGATATCTTGTTGTCCAATTAAGCAAGCTTGGCAAATTGGTAGATAAATTCTCAGAAACCCCCTGAAGGCAGTGAAGGAGTAATAGGTAAGGAGTAAGCCTATGAGTTATTGAAAAATAAAACATCCACCAACTAGGGCTGAGCAAAGTTATCCGATCCGTCGATCCGATCCGGATAATCCGCCGATCCGATCCGAAAATATCCGCATCCAAAATGATCCGTTCAAAATTGATCCGTATCCGGTCCGATCCGCTAATTTTTCCGGATATTTGTACCGGATACGGATAGAGGTTTTGAGTTTTTCGGATATCCGAAAATATCCGAATATATATATAGATATAATATGTTTGTAGAAAGTGAAAATAAATTACTATTAGGTCAAAACCCTAAACTTACCTTTATCACTTTCTTAGTTCTTACCGCATGTCAATACTAATTAAGTAATTATAGCTTAAACTGGATAATAATTTTGACTTTGAATTTGATTATAGCTTAAGCATGTTAATATTAATTATTGCTTATAACTTTACATATAATTTCATATAATGTTTTATAGCTAGTTAGATTTTTTGGACATGAATTGAATACGTATAAAATTATACTACATTTTTTTGCTTGAAAATTAAAATGGATAGTTTGGATATCCGGGATATCCGGCTCCGGATATCCGATCCAATCGGATAATTTTTAGCGGATATCCGGCCGGATACGGATCGAGCTTTTTGCAAAAGAGGGAAGGGGGTGGAGAGGTCACTTTCACCTAATTTAATTACTAACTAGCCTCCCTTAAAAAAAACACTAACTAATCCTTTCCACCTAATATAAAAGACTTATTTTTTTTCCCTTTTCTCTCTCTTCCCTTCTCTCTTCGCCGGCCTCGGGTTGAGAGCACAAACATGGAGGCGTTTTACTGGAATCCTCCTCGTCGGCCTCGGAGGTCGGAGTCCATGGACTGGAACGCCGGATCTCCGCCACTCCGTCAGCTCCGCAACCGCCTCAAACGCAACCAGGAGCTTGTCGAGGTCGGAGTCCATGGACAGGAACACCGGATCTGGAGACGGATCTTGACTTCGCAGATCTAGGGTTTCGGTTCGCCTTGTCAGGGGATACCTCCGCCTTAATCCCGGCCAAACCTCCGCCTCCTCTCCGATCCGCCACATCTCTTGTTTCGGGAACTATTAATCCCGGCCACATCTCGCCTTGAGCAGATCTAGGGTTTCGGAAACGCCGGATCTTCAGTCGCGTGTTCACATCTCGTGCAATAAGATCACTAGATTTAGCAGTGAAGGTTGTGCACTCATCAAAAGCTCTAAATCGAGGTGGATTTTCCCAATCGTGTAGTGTTGTAAAAGCTAGGTCAAAATTGAGCTCGAGGAAGGGGCTTCTCAGGTGAAATTTATGGTTTTGAGTGATGCAATTTGTTTCCTAGGTCTTATGATTCGAGATATGTGGTTGAAGACACTGACTCTCTAGGGTTTTCTCTTTCAATTTGGCAGCTCATCAACTGAGCGTTGTTGTTATGATTCTGGCTAATAAACAAGTGGTTGGTCTTTTGGAACTAGTGATATGAAGGGGAGTGAAGATTCAATTGATGGTTGGAAGGAACTCATGATGAGCCCTAACGGGATTTTTCCAAGCTTTGCAGCCAATCCTTGCTTTAGTAAACCAAGTGGGGGTGATACCGTGCTTGGTTCCAATGGTAAGAATGAAGATCAGTATTCTATTCCCGTATTATTGTAGCATCCAATGTTGATAATAATTAAATTTGTGCTCTAAGCTATTATCACTAATCAATTTTGCATTTTTCCCCTGAAGAAGTAGTTAGTATGTTATCACTTGCTTGATCATGTATATATAGTGATTTACTACATTAGACAATGCATATTATTATATAGTGTAATCTTTAATTAGTTAGTATGTTATCACTTATGCAACTTGTTAGATTTGTCTATATATTACTTTTAATTATGGCCTATTAGCTCAAATGGTAGAGCAACGTGTTTAACGCACAATAATGTGGGTTCAAATCCCACATAGGCATACTAATAAATTCTGATGACAAGTTGCATAAGTGATGACAAGTTAGGATAATGACAAGTTTTGTACGTGACGATAGGTTGAGTGATGACAAGTTTTTGTACGCGACGACAAGTTTTTGTATACGACGGCACGTTTTTGTACGCTATGACAAGTTTTTTGTACGTTATGACAAGTTTTTTGTACGCTATGACAGGTTTTTCGTAAGGGATGACAAGTTTTCTACGCAATGACAAGTTTTTCATAAGGAATGACAAGTTTTTCATAAGGAATGACAAGTTTTCTACGCTATGACAAGTTTTTTGTACATTATGACAAATTTTTTGTACGCTATGACAAGTTTTTCGTAAGGGATGACAAGTTTTCTACGCAATGACAAGTTTTTCATAAGAGATGACAAGTTTTTTACGCAATGACAAGTTTTTCTACGCAATGACAAGTTTTTCTAAGCGATGACAAGTTTTTATGCATGGGGACAAGTTGTTTTCAATCTTCCGGTGACAGGATTTTTAGATGACAGGGTTTCCGATGACAGGATTTCAGGTGGGACGCGGTGGCACGCGTGTAATTTTTTTTTTTGACCAGGGGTATATTCGGAAAACCGACTAGATAGCTCCTTTATTTTTGTTCCCGCCTATTCACTCCACAAATCTCCCAACATAGGGTACATACCAAATTTTCTCTTTGCAAATTAAATTTTCGAATATCCGGATTTTCGGATCGGATCGGATCGGATAATCCGAAAGCTCAGCCCTACCACCAACCTTACATGCTAGTATCATACTATACATTTCTTCCTACTTTAATTACTAGGTGACACTCTATTCACACAGCATGTATAGGCGAGGGCATATACGACACATAATCGATATGACATATGTATATAGCTATATTAACTACGCAACTTCGCAAGAGGCTATCTAGAAGACACCAAGAGATAGTAAAACCAAAAAGCTCTTCCATTCCCAAGTTCCTAGAAACATCGTAGGATGGCTAAAGAAATTATTTAGGAAAAGGAGAATGAAACACAATGAGGTGTCTCCGATGGAAAGCCAAATGGGGACATTCACTTGTTTTGTTACATGTATATTGATGTCAGTCGTCAAATATCAGCTTCACATTATCACGTATAGGTACGGGCTATATAAAATAAACAAGCGTTACTTTGGGAGCAAGATTAAAGAATTGGTCGTGCCAACTATAAAGGACTAAATCTATCATTCATGATAGATATCATACCCGGCCGTTTACTAAAATCCTTGGAAATATATACAGTAGTTGTTTAAATATTTTGTATTAGCAATTCTTTGTAATGTGCTTCCAAATCTATCTATATATATATATTATGGGTCCGGATCCGGTAGGAATGATTATTATGGTAGGAAATAGGAATGAATCATAGCCATTGGATGAGGAGAGATCAAGTGCTCAAGAAAAAAGAGGGAAAAAAACGGCACGGGCGTATTTTTCGGAAAACGGCACGGGCGTCCTGACTTTGTGCAACTCTATGGCCGATTTGTGCAACCGTATTTGTTCAACTCTATTACTCGTTTGTGCAACTCTATGGCCGATTTGTGCAACCATATTTGTCCAACTCTATTGCTTATTTGTGCAACTCTATGATCAATTTTGCATTCATGTCATATTTTATAGCAGTCGAAGTTCGTATAGTTTGTTTCGCTTTGGCAATTTGTGCAACTCTATTGCCAATTTGTTCAACTCTATGATCAATTTGTTCATCAATATTTGTTCAACTCAATGGTCAAATTTGTTCAACTCAATGGTCAAATTTGTGCAAATCAATGGTCAATTTGTTTGCGTGGAGCAACATCCATGTGAAAGTTTGCATAGCTGGATGGGTTCAATAGATAAATTTCTAGCCAGTACGACTAACAAAACAGTTCTTTTCAATGGAAGGAGTCAAATCCATGTCTTAATTGAACAAATCCTTTTCCTAGTTGAACAAAATCATATACTAGTTGAACAAATTGCATTATGAAAGAATTAGTGCATTTGATCTCAAAAACAATCATTACATGCATTACCAATGCGTTATGAAAGCAAGGTTGCATTTCCCCCCAAATCCATCTAAACTAAGCAAAAAGTTATCACATAGATATATGTATCCTGAAATGTGTAAGCACCTTGGTTTGACCACTATGGAAATTGTTGCTCCCATGCTTTAAGAGGTTTGCCGGATTTTCCCTATTAATCATCCTCAACTCACTGTTTCCGATTTACAACCTTGTAAAACTACACAAGATGGAAATAAAATCACAAAGAACTGTGTTTGTTCGTTCACTCCAAAGTTTCCTGGAATCCGCATTGATTATTCTATTGAACAGACTAACAGAGAATCTTTGACAAGAAGATAGTAGAGATAATTTAGGATTAGTAGTCTAGACAATCAAGCTTTGCATACTAAACTAGACAAGATGCAATTAGTTTGCTGAGAAAGAATGAGTTAAAACAAGTTCATTTGTTCTAGTAGTAATAGTTTTCTGACTGCAAGTACAAGGACGATTTTGTCTCCAAATAAACCCATATGGTAATTTCTCACACCAAATTGACTCCCTAACCTCAACTACACATCAAAAGCTCAGACCGATTAGTAACAAAAACATCAAGTAGAAGACATAAGCACTTTTTTTTGGATTGAAAAACGCCATCTACATAAGGATGAACAGAAAGACAAGATCAAAAAATTGCACAATCGAATTTCACTCCAATTCCAGAAGACATCGATGACATCGATGAGCAATCGACAAACCAACAAGTAATAATGTTGAAATTAGGACGGATTAGAAGAGTGCTGTACACTTGGAAATAGACGCCGATGCCGAGAGCCGTCAACGTGAGCTGGACATCTCCAGCGACTCGTTCGTCGTCATGGAATTCGACACTCCTGCCAACGGCCTCTCCCGCCCCTCCCCCTCCGGCGACCTTCCTCCCGGCAGTTGGTCCGCTCTCCACAAGATCTCCGTCTGTCGTTCCGGCCTCCTTCACGCCGGTGTCCTCCTCGACAACTCCGATTTTGGCCCCGACGAGATCTACAACCACCATGCCATCAGAAACGACTACAATCGCCGACAAGAAGGACAAGAATAAGAAGTTGTGGCCGTCGTCGCCGTCGAGGCGGTCGAATCCGGCTCCTCCGACCCCCAATCGTTGCTATACGACGATCTGTAGCTCGACACTGTCTACGACAACTCTAAATCGCTCGATTTCGTTCCGATCCATAGCGAAGACGTTGTGAACGAGCCGATGGACGAATCGCCTAAAATCAGATGCCGGAACTATGGATCCTAGGCGGAGAATTGTTCGCCAACGAGCAAGAAGCGGAAGATCCGGAGATCGCACCTGGCATCCGGAGGCTGGAGGTGTGTCGGTTCCAAGAGATATGATTTTTAACATTTTATCCCTTTCATAAAATAGTCCAATATGATGCGATGATTAAATTGGAAACGGGGGCAAACGTACACTGCAGATGCATTCCTATTTCTCACACTAAGAGTCATTCTTATAAGACTCTTTCTCATATATTATAAATTTAGGTGGTGTCTTCATTAATTATGGTTGTCACATTACTTATATAATTTACATTACGAAAAATAAAGACAAACACTCTAATATAGCATCGTGGTAATTATGATAGGTCATGGGTTCAAGCAGGCCCGTCCATGGGCATGTGCAAACAGCCCGGTGGAACAAGGCCTCCAAAATTTAAGGGCCCCATAATTTAAAAAGTATGTATATATTAAACAAGCGTGGCATATTAGTTATAATGTTCAAATAGTACAGTTGGTGGTGGAAGACTTGCGCGTGCTACTTGTTTCAGTTTTGGCCGTGTTCGAATCTTGCTAAATAGCAAGTATCACTTTTTAACTTTCTTTTACAGAGTAATTTTTTTGGTTTGTGGCCTTGTGGGCTTTCCTTTCTACATGTTCTGTTTGCTATTTTCCCTTCTTCCAATTTTTATGAGGCCCTTACTCTTTTATTTTTTTTAAAGAATTTATTGTACTTTTTAGTACTAACTTTAATGTTTCGTTTTTTATTCCACTAATTGCCGGTGACTGTTCAATTTATTTAATTTTAAGCGAATTAGCTTATCAATGATAATAAATTATGTAAATTTTGTATGTTAGTAAACATATAGTTATTATGAAATACCCTCTCCGTTTCAAAAAACTTGACCCTTTGGAGACTTTATATTATTTAAAAAAAATTGTCCATTTCATATAGTTTTCCACTTTTTTTTTCAAGTTTGTCACTCATGATAGCCTATGTTGTAATGATATCATCCTTTCTATGCTTTTATTTACTAAACAACAACCATGCTCTTTAGGTAGGAGTGATGTTGTTATTATTATATACGGGTAGTTTAGGTTTACATGAATAATCCTTAATATGTGTGAAATGTCTAAAGGGTCGAGTTTTTTGAAACAAAGGGAGTATTATTTATTAGTTGAGTGTTAAGATTATATTCTAGTTAAATACTTATTGTTTAATTTTGATATTCTCGATGCTTCTTAGTGTGTCTGTTTTTTAATTTTATGGACAAAATATAAAGATAAATATAATATTTTTTACTAAGTATACTCCATTTTTTTTCAACAGTTTATATATGTATTAACAAAAATTAAATTATCCGAACTAAATATCCACAATTTAACAATATGTCTACATTGAATAAGTTTATTAATTATTAAACGTTATCTTTCTATCTAAAATTGCAAAATTTAACCGATTAATATTAATTATTTTTTGCACAGGGCCCCCAGATTTCATTGGACGGCCCTGGGTTCAAGTCTCCTTAACACAATTTGTTTTAATTCTTTTTCCAACTATAGAAAATCTCACTTAATATCTTAAAACGTTCTCAAATTAATTTACCAATAATAAAGTACGAGTAATCTAAGAATCTATAATTTTACAGATAAATAATAAAGTACGACTAATCTAAGAATCTATAGTTTTATAGATAAGTTGTTTGTATTTTAACATGATATATAGTGGTGACGTTACTAGCTTTTAAAATTATACATGGGAATTAGCTTTATATTCATCACTATTAATGTAGCTTTATAATAAGATACATTGACTATTTATATTCATTTTTAGTATATCATCATATTCTTATTGTATAATATTATAATAATTATTTTGCTATAGGTGCCTAAGGTATGTGATACAAGTATGTTAGATACTTTTAATCTCCAATCATTATATTTATTATATTTGATCAACATTATAACTTAGATGACAAATTTAAAACTAATAATAATGCAACTATAAAGCAAATTTGGACAGATTTCATATATATATATATATATGCATTCATGTAGAATAATAGTTTTCATGCTAAATTTGATAGTTATTAAACGAAAGCTAAAAAGATGATGTATATAAAAATTAGAATTCTTCATCGTTGTCCTAAGAAAATAAAAACCTTCCTATTTTTTCTTAATTTATAAATATTATCATACTTATTATATATTAATATTTGTTTAAACAATAGAAAAATAACAAACATATAACATTATAAAACACAACATTCATGTGAAAAAATAGCAAATTATTTAATTAAAATATTAATAATGTTACCTAGAAATTAAATAAATAATAAATTAAACTAGAAAAAAAGGCTATCCATACGAAGGATGGGAAATCACGCTAGTACTTCTTGTAATCCTCGGTAGAGTGGTGGTATGTAGGCATCTATATTGTCTATAGTATAAAGCGGAGACAAAGTCTTCACAAAAAATTGCGCCACGTGTCATATCTTCAATAAAATAATCAACCGGGCCCTTGCGTATATAAAAAAACATTAATCACAATAAAAAGATAAATATATATGATTTGATAATTTGTAAAGAACATAAATTAGGTAGTTAGTATCTCATTAATTTTATCATATAAAAATTGCTTAAAACTTATCTAAAATTATGAATTATCCCTTACCAAGAATTAGTTGTAATTTTGGAACAAATCTAACTTATTTATATTATGAGTTGATTTACTATTGGTAAAAAGACTAATCCGATCAAAATATATGACCCTATATTTTTAACGTGAACATTGGCGTTATATATCATATTAAATTGGGTTTATAATCACATTACCCGTACATGGTATTGGGGTTAAACTAGTTAAAGAATGAAAGCCAATTAAAGTACCAAAAAGAATCCTATGATTATATTAAATCGTGTTTTTGTAGATATTCTGTAGATAAATAATACTGAGTACTTTCATTAAGGCCTAATTATATATTCATCGGTAGACAAGACAAACATTTTGATTTATAATTGTAAATGTTATTTGCAATTTAGCCTGCGATCTCACTCCAATAAGTTGACCTAGCAATTCGAATAAGGGGTCTGAAGATAAAAATATTGTTACTAGCCAATTCTATAAAATATTGATCCTATTCCTTAACTAGGACTCTTTTCAACAACTAATAACAAATTTTCCATACAATCTATAATAGGAAAGATTTAAATTGTTCGGATACTAAAAAAAAAATTTATATCGTCTGTGTTTTGAATTTAACTAGCTTAACCTATCATGTCATGCACGACTATTACACATAAAGAATATTAAGATTAAAATTAAATATTTTATAATTAAATATACATATGGAAAATCCAATATAAGTTTTATTGTATGGCCGTGTTTTTTCTTCTAAATAGAGTGATATTGCTTTTGAGGTTCATATAATCCAAATGATATGTATAAGACATAATGTCTGCAATCGTTCATATATTTTTATAAAACCTAATTATAAGAATATAAATTTATATTTTACTTACAATTTTGTATCATATACTAATAATGACTATCATAAATGTAAATATAAAAATAAACAGTTACATAACATTGTTTCAACAATAGAAAAATTGATAAAATTTATCTTAAATTTAATAGAAAATGTAGGAAAGCCACAATTTTGCCTGTTTTAAAGAAATAAGTTAAATTCAACTAGTTTAACCCCCGTACCATGTACGGGTAATGTGATTATAAACCCAATTTAATATAAATATGATTTAGTAAATATTATTATTTAATAAAAAATTAAGATAAAATCGGAAAATACAATTATGAGTTTTTTTTATACTTTTGAAAAGGTCCGAATTTTAAAAATAAACTAGCTTAACCTGTCGTACCACGTACGACTATGCTTTACATTAAACTTAATTTTGTAGATACGTTATTATAGGGAGTTTATACATCTGTTCACCCATTAATAAATTCCAACTCAATGATTCTTGTACAACTTTATTCGAATTAATTTAAAATTTAAAAGCTTTGAAATGTATATAATTTAAATTTCAATATTTTTCGTCGAAATCAATTTGAGTTCATCGATATAGTGGATGTTGTGTTATATTTTTATGATTGGTAAAGAAAATCATAGCACTTATGTATCTATACTATGTTTAATAACAATAAAAAAATATCAGTATGAGATGAAACTACCTTGGTCTAGGATGAAATATTGAAAAGGATTTGAATCAAATGAAAATTTTCATTAACTTATAAACTGTAAACCGTGAACATGAAATAGAAATACGTGAACATGAGATAGATATACGTGAACCCAAGACAAAAATACATGAACTCTAAAAAAACATTTCTGATTTTGTGTTGTTATGTTATTATATGTAGTAATCTTGTTCATAACAAATTATATTAAGAAATTGTGTTATTATATATATTAATACGATTCATAACAAAAATTTATTATGTTCACATATTTCATCCTGGTGTTCACATATTTATCTATGTTGCTCACATTTTCAGTTTATAAAGTTTTCACCGGAGTTATGTATGGACAAGAAAAAAAATATAGATGATATATATATATATATAAATTCTAGCAAAATCAACGCTATTAAAGGAACTTATATTGCCCGTGGAAATATATTGAAAACAATGATGAATGTTTATCAATATAGTTTTTCTAAGCATACTACTTAGAGGAACTAAATTAATAAACCATAAAAATTTGATCCTATATAAATACAAGTCAACAAAATTATGATCTCAACATATTTAATAATTAAGAAGTAAACATGTATAATTCCAATAAACGATAAGGAAATAGCAAATAGATAGGTTCGAAAGGAAAACTGGAGTGATAGATCCAATATGCAGTGATATTAGGTTAAACATGTAATTTAAACGACAATTACGATAATTAGATATTGATTATCGTTAAACATGTATATATCCAATATGGATATTATATATGTATGCGGTGATATATATATATATATATATATATATGAGTGATCGATAGACACTTACATGTGTATTAGGTTAAAAAAAAATATGTATTATAAAAAACAAAAAAGTATTTGTATGGATCATAAATAAATAATAAGGAAAGCTTGAGTGATTTAAATATTTTTTTTATCAAATATGCGGTGAGGCCAAAATTTGAAAATTTGATCATATCTTTTACATAAATGGATAATAAAAACATAATTAGATTAATTGAAATAACATAAATAAAAGTTATTTTTATCAAATATGCGGTGGGGTCAAAATCAACGTGGTGACTCGAAAACGGTCGGCTTTTATAATATACTAGCAGATGACCCGTACCTTGTACGGGGGTGTTATTTATTTATTTATTACTTTGTATATGAATTTACTTTAACAATTACAAATATTATCATACGTATACTTTGGTTTAAAACGATGCTTATATTTTTGGAGTATAAAATAACATAATTCTTATATATCATCATATATATAAATAAATGTAATTTATATAGTTACTTTTTATACATACATAAATATATATTTAAATTATTGAGGAAGAATGACATAAGATAAGAATGCATTATCACATTTTATTAACAATTGATACAAATCTTTTGGTATTTAATTAAATTATGTAAAATAACTTTTATAATAAAATTAATAAGTTCAAATAAAAACTTGGATTAACAAATTATAATATTGAAGATATAGATAATATTTAATAAGTTAAATAGAAAACCAAATTATCTCATATATATGTTATTGTTTATTGAAAAAATTAAATATTTAAATATTTAATGAAAATGTTAAGAATTATTATCTTAATTAGCAATATATATGGTAAATATAACATCTACTTTTTTTATTGATATTTTTACACGATACAATAGTAAAAATGTATTTAATATACTATTTTAATAGAATGAATATTTGTCTTAAATATAGTGGTAGAATTTGCTACCATTGATGATTTTTAAAAAATACAATAATAAAAATACGAAAAATTATTTAAAGTTAATATGATATTTAATTAAATGGGTAAAATATTATGATTATTATTTATAGATTATGATGAAAACAAATTTTATTTAAGTAAAAATTTTATGATAGATCTATGTATTAATTAAATGTGTACAATGATAAGATAGAGATTTATAAATTTTGGATAGAATTATTAATTAAACAAATTAAATTCTAAGATAGAACTAATATCTTAATTAAGTATATATAGATTATGATAAAATCAAAACTTAGTAAGATAGATTTTTAAATAAGGGGGTGATGTGGCGCAATATGGTGGCGGAATTTGCTTCCGCTTTAGTATATAGTTATAGATAGATATTGATATTGATTGATAATTAGACTATATCTTTATTTCTTCTTTTTTTACGATAATGATCATGTTTTATTAAATAATAATATATATATGTATATATTAGATAGATCTTCCTATGTGTTATATCTTAAATTATATCTTTCTATAGATATCTCGCAAGGGCCCGATTGATTATTTTAGTAAAGATATGACACGTGGTGTAATTTTCTGTGAAGACTTTGTCTCCGCTTTATACTATAGACAGTATAGATTATCTTGAACTAAATTAAATAATACTCCCTCCGTTTCACAATAAGTGTCGTTTTAGCACTTAAATTTTGTTTCATAATATGTGTCGTTTTAGGTTTTCAAAGTGCTTTATTAGGGGTGAATAATGATAATTTTTATTGGAATGTGTATTTGTTGACTAAAATTTTTCATTCATTGGCCAAAAAAATGTAATGAGTGGTAAGATGAAGAAAAAGTTGTAAGTTTTAAAGTGAATGATTGTTTTTTCTTAAAAATTGTGTTAAAAGCTAAAACGACACTTATTGTAAAACGGAGGGAGTAATATTTACTTCAAAGATAAAGAAAATTGTGATCTAGAATATATATGTGTACGTGTGTATACATATTTGTGATTTTAAACACAATTATCTTGAACTAAATTAAATAATAATATTTAATTCAAAGATAAAGAAATTTGTGATCTAGAATATATTTGTGTACATGTGTTTACCTATTTGTGATCAAACGAAGATATAGAAAAGATATGACACGTTGATTATTGGATTTTTTCTATTGTGATTAGTAAACGCAAGGGCCTGATTGATTATTTTATTAAAGTAATAACACGTGGCGCAATTTTCTGTGAAGACTTTGTCTCCGCTTTATACTATAGACAATATAGATGTCCAAAGATTTTGCTTCATTTATACGTGAAAGATTTTTCAATATAATGCTTTAAGAACTATTAATTGACAAAAGTTTTTTTATAATGGATAAGAAGAAATTGAATAGGATAATCCAATTTGGTATTTAAGTAAATCAAATAATAAAGTGACAAAATTAGTTTTTCTTTAAATATTGTGTGGGACCAAAATCAACGTTAAAAAAAATAAGTGATATCACAAAAAGATGGAATATATTATCAAATTTTGAAAATTGGAATATATCTTTTATATGAATAAATAATGAATAATTTAATCAGATTGAGAATTTTTTTCTCATCTAGCTCCTCGTGATTTAAAATAACATATATAAAACTATTTTTATTGAATATCCAGCGAGACCAATATCAACGTGATGACTTGAAAACAATCGACTTTTATAATGTATATTGATTGATTGATTGATTCTCAATCTCATTCTACCAAAAACAAAATCTCGAGCAAAATTCAAATGTTAAAAAAAAAATCATTCTAGCTTAACATGTCGTGCTATATATGCACGACTATTATACTTTAAATTATTAAAGTTAACATTAGATATATATCTTCTAATTAAATATTGATGTGAAAAAATATTATATGAGCTTTAGTGTATAAACTTGTTTTTTTTTCTAAAAAGAGTGATATTGTTTTTGAAATTCATATAACATAAACAATGCGTATTAGCATAATGTTTACACTTGTATATACATTTTAATAAAACCTAAACATAAGAATATACCTTGAATTTTACTTGCAATTTTTATCATTTATTAATAACTATTTACAAAAATAGGTTGAATCGATTATTTTAAAGATTTTGCTTAATTTGTATGTGGAAGATTTTTCCCTATATTTGAAAAACATTTTTTCAAATAGATGAGAAGAAATTGAATAGATCAACTATATAATGCGAATAATAAAAATTAAATTTTTAGATATGAGGTAGGGTCGAAATTAATGTGGTGGTTAAAAAAGGACCACGTATATTTGTGTATTAGAAAAATAAGAGGTGTTTATATAATATTACCATATATTGAAGTCGAGACCTTTGAAGTCTTCATGTTATTTGTGACCCCACCACACGTTAATAAATTTAATCTAGTTTTTAAAGTCCTCCTTATTCATATTAATTATCTATCTCTATCTTCTTCCTCTTTTTTTTTTCTAATTTCTATCTTTTCTACCTAATATCTTTATTTTTCAATAATTTGCTTAAACATTCCTTTTTATAATCATACAAGTTTTTCATAATTATTTTGTCAATCTTTTTATCCAATAAATTTATTACTCAAGTAACAAATATCTGAAATTATGTTTGAGAAATAACTAAAAAATATATAAACTAAATTCGTGTTATGATGTTCATTTATAAATTGTATTGATCTATAACTCTACTATTACTAAATAAATTATAATTTTATAAGATCTATTAATATATTCATTTTATTTTAAAAAACTATTATCAATAAAAATCTAATTTTATGTAAGGTTTATGTAAATAAGTCAAAATTAACTTAAATTTTGATTTCTATCATCATATTAAAATCTTATTATTTATGAATATGTATATATATATATTGGTAAACTATTTTAGTTTAGATCTCATATAATAGCACATTTGAATTTTTTTAATTAATCAAATATATTTTGGAATAAAATGATAGTATTTTATCTATGATTTTTATTTAAGTCATATCATATAAAATTTAAATTTATTCTTAACATCAAATCACGATTTTGGATCAACAAAATATTGTAACGATTTCAGATAAAAGTATGATATAAATATCTAATTCCTAATAATACTATTATACATTCTTTTTGAAAGAAATATTACTTCAAAAAAGTGTTATTGATCGTAACCCGTACAAAGTAGGGGCAATATCTAGTTTGTGAAAATTGAGAGATTCATATGTACATAAGTAGAAATTGTTTAAAGAGATATATGTTTACCTATATTATTTGACTTAAAAATTAAGTTTATTATCAAGATAGAAAAAAAAACAAATTTAGTTGATCTTGTAAATATAGAATTTCTATTAATTATTTGTGTGACAAATAATAATAGAAATTCTTTTATAGAAGGAAATTTTAACAATAGATAGTATAAATTAAAAAATAGATATTAGGTAAGTAAGGAAAAAGATAAAAATAAAGATTTGATAATTTAATATAATAAAAGATATAGGGCTGTCAATATGGGATGAATACAAAAAAACCAACATGATTATTATAAAACATTAAAAATCAATATATAAAGCGAGATCAAAATCAATTGTGACTCGAAAATGATTATGAAAACACATTGTAGAGAAGGTACAATTAGTTTAGATTCCTAACAATCCTATAAGTGATCGACTCTTTTGGGCCCCAAGTAAAAACGGACAACGTCATCTATCATTAATCTGATAACTAAAGTGGATTTACAGAACCCTAGTCTGAACAATTGGATTTGGAAATGTGATACCTTCCCTAAAGTAAAGAATTTTCTATGAAAGATTGACATGCACGGGCCACCAACAAAAGAAAGGCTTAGTGAAAACCATATATCAGCTCCTAGGGGGCTGTTTGATGTGTAATTGCGTATATGAAGGATGCCCACACACTTTGAAAATAACAAGGAATATAAACCCTAAACTAGAACAAACTCTTCGAAACTATGACCCGGTAAATAAAAGTCCACTCCAGGTTCTATTTGAAATTAGGCAATAATTAGGGATGGACGGATTCTTAGAACAGACAGTGATCTGGTGGAGTATTTGGTTCCAACGTAACAAATTGGTCTTCCAACAAGCAACGAATGACCCTATTCCAGATCTTACCTTATACATACGAGCTCAATTACAAGCATGGGGACGTTCTAAACGATGAAAAGAGGATGATGAAGACAATGTCAAAACCAAAAACAGTCTCTGTAATCTTAAGAAAAAGAAAATGACAAAATGGCGGAAACCAAATCAAGGATTTGCTAAATTGAATTTTGATGGGTCAAAATTGTCCAATGGAAGCACATTGGCGGGTTCAATTCTGAGAGATTGGTTTGGTAATCCGATATCTATAATAGCTAGAAACTATGGCGACCTCAATCCTTAAAGTAAAAGCACTAACACTCCGAGATGGTATTCAAGAAGTTGTTAACAAGAATATTCGAAAACTAGTTATTGAAGGTGACAATTCTACGGTCATCCAAGCAGTCCAGGGGTCAAGACAATGCCCTTGGGAAGTTGAAAGAATTATCTCTGACATTCTCGTTTCCTTACGAGGATTCGAGTTCGTATGTTTTTCTCATGTGGGCAGGCTCTGTAACATTGCGATTTGCGACCGATAAAATTGCGAAAATGGGTCATAGTCTCCCAGGAGAAGTTAATAGTGACCATAAAGAACTTCGTGTTCTCATCCGTCAGGATGCTCTAGGGCGTCCTCCGTAATTCTACGGTCATCCAAGCAATCCAGGGGTCAAGACAATGCCTTTGAGAAGTTGAAAGAATTATCTCTTACATTCTCGTTTCCTTACGAGGATTCGAGTTCGTACGTTTTTCTCATGTGGGCAGGCTCTGTAACATTGCGACCGATAAAATTGCGAAAATGGGTCATAGTCTCCCAGGAGAAGTTAATAGTGACCATAAAGAACTTCGCGTTCTCATCCGTCAGGATGCTCTAGGGCGTCCTCCGTAATTCTACGGTCATCCAAGCAATCCAGGGGTCAAGACAATGCCCTTGAGAAGTTGAAAGAATTATCTCTTACATTCTCGTTTCCTTACGAGGATTCGAGTTCGTACGTTTTTCTCATGTGGGCAGGCTCTGTAACATTGCGACCGATAAAATTGCGAAAATGGGTCATATTCTCCCAGGAGAAGTTAATAGTGACCATAAAGAACTTCGTGTTCTCATCCGTCAGGATGCTCTAGGGCGTCCTCCGTAATTGGAGGGTGTTCTAATTCTCACCGGTTCAAAATATATATATATATATATATTGATTTATTAGTTTTTAAATTAGATACACTCATATTAAAGAAAAGATATAAAATGACATAATAATGTGGAGACGTATCAATCCGATCGAACACGTTTTTACACTCTAATATAGCAATCATAAATGCAAAATCTAGATGCTAGAAATTTAAATCTTTAGAAATCCTATGATCAAAAAAATCTTTAGAAACCCTACATTAGCATACTGACAAGGGACAATCATAAATCAAAACCTAAAACACTATGATTGGCAATTAATTAATGCTGTAGTCTAGCCTTAAACAGTTAAACCCAATAAATTAATCAAATATGATCAACTTTTAAAATTAGGTACATTTACAAAGCATTGTATTCATATTTATGATAATAAAAAAAGAGCACATATACTTCTTTGTTTTGTTTAGTTCTGCTTCCTTGGTTTTTAAATAACCAAGAATAAAACATACAAAGTCAAAATAATATCATCCATTTCCTACTTTAGCCTGTGTTATACAATGTCAAAATTGGTGAACTTCTATTATTTGTCTGTCCAACACTATTATTTTACATAAGTGCTAAACTTCACAACACTTTTTTTCGTTTTTCACACTTTATCAATTTCTTTACCATAAAGCCCCTAATCTAACTTTGGAAATAATCAATTAGTCTATAACTATGAGAACATAAGGAAACCTATTTAATAATTACTTACAAATCTTTTAATAATAACTTATCATCAATAAATTATATATATCTTATATATGTATGGCTTAATTTGTTACCTTTATTTTCTGGATGCACTTAGTTTATTAGCTTTATTATATAGGGTTTAGCACATTAAAAACTTTACATTCAAGAGAGCTTACGTACATTGACGCTTTGAAGAGCTTACATGAACTTGTTTTCATTTTTTTTTTCAATTTTTTTCTTACTTTGAGATGGTACGTACGTAGTGTATATATGAATGACATACCTACCAACTCTCCCATAATTTTGAGTGATGATTCTGAAGTGTGATGATTGTTTTTTTTTTCCGGATTATTATAATCAAGTGTCCTTTTTATTTTGTTTTTATGGTTTAAGAGTAAAAAGTATATTGTTAAAATAAGTAGCTAAATTATTTAGGATTATTAGTTTTATTAATCAATTCAGTTTTTTTTATTTCCCATATATGGTTCATATGGTGAAGTTTAGTAAATATATTTATAAATGGGAAGAATCTTATAAGATACTTCTTAATATGCTATCTTCCCTAGTTTTGGTATTTTAAGAAGAAAAAAAAAGGGCATTGAAGTAATTTCATGGTGTGATGTTTAGTAAAATGTTGTGATGTATAGCATCCCCCTTATTTTTTTACCAAACCTCACAACAAAAGTCATGCAAATACAAACAGCCTTAAAATATTTGAAAGTAAAAAAACCCAAATTAAGAAAACTCTTTTTTTTTGAACTTGACTTTACAACTTATTTGCTCTTATATTCTCCTATCCAACGTTTTTTAGCTAAAAAGGCCAGTATAACAACACAAGAGAAATCAAATTTTGGATTAATTTGCCGGGCGACTGCAGGAGGCCGGATAATTCCCCTTTTCACTTTCAAAAACAGGCATTTAAGCGGAAAACACTAAAATGGTAATCGAATAAAGAAAAGAAATGCCGAGAATTTCTTTATATTCCTACCAAAAAAGGAAAAAGGAAAACCAGAGGCAAAATGTGGAAATTCGGGAAGAAAAAATATGAAAAATGGGAAAAAAGGGATTTGTTTGCAACAACTCGAAGACCATTGGCCTATGGCTTTCAAATCCCAATCAACCATAAACTGCACGCAGAAAGCGCTCCCGAAAAGAGCAAAAAGGGGAAGAAGAGAGAGAGAGAGAGAGCGAAAGACAAAGACAAAGAGAGAGCTTCCATTGAAACGGCATAATCGTAGAGCTCACTCCCTTCACACGACACAAGACAAGTTTCAGGCTCATAATCGATCAGAGTTTTACACAAACCAAGCCAATTTCAGGATTGGAGAAGCCGAACAAAGAAAGAATCATCAGGAAGAAAGAGCGAGCGAGAGCGCGAGAAAGAGGTTTTGATTCGTAGCTTTTTTCTCTGGGGGGAATTTGTTTCCATATGTAAATGCATCAGAAGAAATCCGAAGTCCAGATCGGAAAAGAAAGCAGCGGCATTTCTTCCGATTTCAATCCGATTCCACCTCTCCCTTTCCCGTCCTCCTCGATTCACCAGAAGCACCAGAATTTCCAAATCCAGCCAACCCTAATTTCCGCCCCTGCTTCCACCTCCTCCCAATTCCACCCAAACCCTAATTTGCAGATCCCCAATCCCAATCCCACGCCCCTTCCCAATGACCAGAGTTTCAGGTCCAACTCCCTCCCCTCACCCCCAGCTCCCGAGCCAAGAAGATCAGCAATCACACCTCTTCTCTCCTGTCAACTCCCCACAAGAGGCCCTTGATGAACCCTAGCCCTTCTTCCACTCTCGCCAAATCCCCGACTCTGTCCACTTTTCTGCACCATCACCACCCCTTCTCGCCCCCTCACCCGCCCAATCCGCCCAATTTGGACTGTCCGTCTCTGCTAGCGGCGATTTCCAACGCCAAGTCGGCATCTTTCCGCTTCGTCCGCCGCTTCCGCCACCTCAGGCGCCTACGAGTCCACCTCCGCGTCATCCTCCTGCTCGCCTTGCCTTTCTTCTACTTCCTGGTCTCTCACCCCAGCCGCTCACTCGTCCTTGACTTTCTTTCCGCCTTCGCCTTCTCCGCCGCCCTCTTGCTCTCCCTCAACCTCGCCCTCCCTCGTCTCCCCTCCATCAGGCTCTTCCTCAACCGATCGTTTCCCTTCTCAATCAAGCTCTGCTCGCCGTCTTCTGCCGTCGGACGGACCCCCCTCCCCGTGTTCTGGTCAATTGGCTCCAAGCAGAAATCTGAGAAGAGGCTGAATTCTGGTTGCTGGGTTCAGGTGTATAGCAACGGTGATGTGTTTGAAGGGGAGTTCCATAAGGGCAAGTGTACCGGCAGCGGGGTGTATTACTATTACATGAGTGGCAGGTATGAGGGAGATTGGGTTGATGGCAAGTATGATGGGTATGGGGTGGAAACCTGGGCAAGGGGCAGTCGGTATCGTGGGCAGTATAGACAAGGCCTCAGGCATGGCTATGGAGTGTATAGGTTTTACACAGGGGATGTGTATGCTGGTGAATGGTCCAACGGGCAGAGCCATGGCTGTGGAATTCATACCTGCGAGGATGGTAGCCGGTATGTTGGAGAATTCAAGTGGGGCGTCAAGCATGGTCTTGGACATTATCATTTTAGGTAATTCTTGAAATGATGCTTCTTACTTCTCTGATCTTCTCTGCATATCTCTTGATACTAATGTATATTGCCCTCATACATTTGATTGTTTATCTTTTGTGCTAGTTTTATTACTTTTTAGCTCTTGAAATCATGTAGTATTATCAAAATAATTTATGAGAGTTTGGCCTGTCTCTTGTAGGAGAGTACACGATAATTGTAATGTGGGAATCTGTAATCATTGATGGGCATGTTAGTTAGAGTTGAGATAACATAGAGCGTGTTGTGCTTCTTAGCTCTGTTTAATATGAGCAACTTCATTTATAAGTTGATAAGGCCTGTCAGAAACAAGGATTCGAAGGTGCTGCCTTGAAGTATCATTTTCTATTCTACATAAGTTTTGGCTTTTAGGGTGACTTCCTTGAAGTATGAGTTATGTATCCCTTTCCCTTTGAGCTTGCTTCATCATGTAAAATGATGAAGTGGAAGACTTGTCTGAATTTTAGGATTTCGACGTGCAAGTTATTGTAATTCAAAGTGTGATTTAGTAGTGTTGCATTTAAGGATCAGTTCATAGGATTTCGAGGTGCTCCCTCCAACCTATCTCCTTTTTTGTCTCTACAATTTATACCTATTAACCCCTTAATGTCAACCAAATCAATTAAGAGTCTGCTTTGGACACTGTCATCTGGCTATACAAAAATCTAAAATCCAATCAGCTTGTGTATTTTTGGGTTACCATATGGTGAACTGGCGGTGATAAAGTGTACTTGTTGATATGATAGAAATGGGGATGTTTATGCTGGAGAATACTTTGCGGACAAAATGCATGGGTTTGGAGTATACAAATTTGCTAATGGGCATCGATACGAAGGATCTTGGCATGAGGGGAAAAGACAAGGTCTTGGCATGTACACCTTTAGAAATGGAGAAACCCAATCAGGGCACTGGAATAATGGGATACTTGATGTTCCTAGCACTCAGAATCCGACATGCCCAGTATCTTCTGTTGCTGTTAACCATTCCAAAGTGCTCAATGCAGTCCAGGTAATTTACAAAAATCACATAATTTATACTATTTGAATAATAATAATAAGCATTTACACTACAGACAACCTAAAGATCCTGTCTATTCACTTTTTGTAATATCACATAACCAGTCTTAGATGTTAAGTCCATCAATGGCTGTAGGAACTTGAAATAATGCACCTCTTACCTGTCAGAGCCACTTTTTTAAAATGAGCTTTTGGATCAGTTTAGATTAATGATGTAGGTTCTTTTTTCACCAAAGACCTCTCTATTTCCGATGACATTAAACTGGATACTTGAAGGGTGTTTTTGTCGCAAAACTGACATTTCTACCATATTGGTCTATTGTGAATGAGCAGGAAGCAAGGCGTGCAGCTGAAAAGGCATATGACACTGCTAAAGTCGATGAGAGAGTCAATAGGGCGGTTGCTGCAGCCAATCGAGCCGCCAATGCTGCCAGAGTGGCGGCTGTAAAAGCAGTGCAGAAACAAATGAACCAAGAAATCAATCATGAGAATGTTCCAATCCCAATAGTCTGATTCAGCAATCATCATGAAGAGTGAGTCTTGGCAAGCTTCAGACTTTTTCTCCTCTCAAGTCTTGTATGTTTATTTTAGCAAGCCGCCCTCTCTCTTCTTTATCTTGCCTTGACAGCAGGGTGTAACGCAAGTTGCACATTTATAGGAGGAGCAGACCATCGTGTTTTCTGTTTGTAGTCACCTTTTGTCGATAGTGGGTCGAGGGTTTTTGTAGCCTTCAATTGCCTAGTAATTTGGAAGTTCCATGTAAAAAGGAAAAAAAAGGCATTTTCAGTTTGTAATGGAGGACAAAAGCGGGAGAGAGATGCTGGTTCCTGGGTCATGAACAGCTAGCTCGGCGGATGTCGCATGTGAATTAGATGCTTTCCTATTAATCTGTATAAGGAAAAAAGAAAATCTCATGTATATGTTTCTTGCAACTTTTCTTATAGTCTGCTTAGCGTGATTGCTGTGTGCTTGGCTTTTGCATAATGTACAAGTCTGAGTACATCAAACATGTTTACAAGATTAGTAGTGGTTTTTCAGAGATGGTTGTTTTCTCAGCATTTGGAATTCTGAATAATGAATTTGCAATGAAAATAAGCAGTCAAGGATGAAATGCGAAATTTTGATACAAGCAAACTTGTTTTAACTGTTTCTGCCCTTTCCGGGTAAAACCAAAATGGGCCAAGTACTAGGGGTGTCCAAACCCGGTTAACCATAACTCCGGTTAACTGGACTTTGGTTAACCATAATTTCGGTTAGCAAAAATCATAAACCTAAATCGAACCATTAATCTCGGTTAACGATAGATCGGTTAACCAAATTTTCGGTTCGGTTTTATCGGTTAACCAATAACCATTTATGTGATTTAAATTATCATAAAATACATGAAAGATAAATAAAATGGCATTGGTTCAAATAAAAACCAACATTAACCTACAAACTGCGAACAAACAATCACCGTTAGATTATTTAAATGGACGGTCAAGATTAGAAGATCTTCTCCCTTTATTTTTATGGAAGCGGGGGCAATTTGGTCATTTTGCACATTATGTTTTATTTCCATCTTCTTCTCTACATTCTTCTTCTAGTAGCTTTTGGGGATTTCAATTGAAATTTGAGTGTAGCTCTTCAATCTATAGCTCTTTTGTTTCATCTCACATTCGATTTCTTCCCATGTCTACAGGTTCATAATTTCATCATCCTCTTTCGATTTTGTATTTTCATTCCATTAAAAATCTAGGTTCGGGTTCCGAATTCTCAAATTCGAATTGAAGGGGTTAGGTTACTTCTGTTATGAAAGTGGTTACTTCTGTCCTTCAATTTGGCATCTCGATCGATCTATGGCCATGATGGTCAGGACCGGATCCTTGAGCCGGCAGGATGCGGAGTTTAGGAGTCCGGAGGTCGAGGCGGGGTAGCGAGCAGGTGGTCGTCGGTAGTGGGCGGTGTGGCCAGGCAAGCGGGCGAGGTCGTCGGCAGGGCTGGCTTGCCATCGGGATCGGCCGGCGGCCTTGGGGTTCCAGATCTGGAGAAGGAGACCGAAAGAAGAGTTGGGCTCGAGAGTTGCGGGGGGTTGAATTTGGGAATGTAGAAGAAAGAGGGAGTTTAGGGAAGAAGGGGCATAGGAAAGGAGCAGGTGGTAAGAGTGGGGCCCAACAAAGAAAGAAAGGAAAAGGGGTGTGAGAAGATTAGTGGGGTAGGGGGGTGATGTGGTAGAGGTAAGGTGCCATGTTGGCAGAGTGGGATCCGTATGATTTTTGTTGTAGCAATAGCTGTTTGATGTGTTTTAAAGTTTGAGACATTAAACCAAAAGCATTGGGTTCACCCAAGCAAACATGAAAGGACCAAATTAGTTGAAAAGAAAACAAGCGTCCTTCTTGTCAAGCATAAAATGGATAGAAGTACATTTATACTAACCTATCCATAACTAATCAACATGATCTACCCAAAATACGTGAACGTGATACTCAAATACGTGAACATAACTACTTCATATGTGAACGTACATTTAAAATACTTGAACAT
The DNA here is from genome assembly GCA_934048045.1 of Polygonum aviculare. Taxonomy (NCBI): domain Eukaryota; kingdom Viridiplantae; phylum Streptophyta; class Magnoliopsida; order Caryophyllales; family Polygonaceae; genus Polygonum; species Polygonum aviculare. The sequence goes on along the minus strand of OW204025.1, from coordinate 17,950,962 downwards.
GATACTCAAATACGTGAACGCAACTACTTTATATGTGAACGTACATCTAACATGATACTCAAATACTTGAACATGATACTCAAATACGTGAACAGTATACTCAAATATGTGAACGCACATGAACATGATACTTGAATATGTGAGCGCACATCTAAAATATGTGAACATGATATTCAAATACGTGAACATTATACTCAAATACGTAAACACACATCTAAAATACGTGAACATTATACTCAAATATGTGAACGCACATCCAAAATACGTGAACACATATGTGAACATAAAAAATCGTTTGTGCACTCATATACCATCTTTTATTAAGATGTGAACACCGACATGAAATATGTGAACAACTTCATCAAATATGTGAACATCCTTTGAAAAATGTGAATATAAAAAACCCTTTCAAAATACGTGAACATGATGCTCAAATACGTGAACATTATATTCAAATATGTGAACGCACATCTAAAATACGTGAACACATGTGAACATAAAAAATCGTTTGTGCACTCATATACCATCTTTTATCAAGATGTGAACGCCGATATGAAATATGTGAACAAATCCATCAAATATGTGAACATCTTAAGAAAAAACGTGAACAAGATAATGAACATAAAAAATTGTTTTTACATTCATATACCATCTTTTACTACGATGTGAACGCCGACATGAAATATGTGAACAACTCCATCAAATATGTGAACATCCTAAGAAAAAACATGAACAAGATGACGAAAATACAAAAATCATTTATGCATTCGTATACTATCTTCTACTTAGATGTGAACACCGACATGAAATCTGTGAACAAATCCATCAAATATGTGAACATCCATGGGTTATATACAGATTAAATGGGCGGAATAGCCCATGGGTTATATACTAGGCCAGGGTACCAACTATATATAGACAATGTGTTGTCTAATTAGTAGATGTGATATGCTCTTAATTATATGCTTGAGTTTAATTTGACCACGTAAAACTAGCCAATGTGAAAATCTAACATTAATGAACAATGAGATAAATTAAAACGTACTCATGTAACGAAATACATAGTAATTTATATACTAGTGCTATACCAAAAGGCAAGAGATCCCAGTTGTTTTGTTGACCAACTAAGCATATATTTTGTTGTATGTTCAGTGTCCTAGAACCAATCAAGTTGATGAATTACAAGCTATCCCAAACAAGAGAAAAAAAAGAAAGACAGTACACAGATTGTAACTAGAACACATAGCAAGTACACAGATTGTGACCTTCTTCTGCAAGTTCCTTGTCCATTTGAACATCTACAAGATCTCTGATTGGCAAACTGAACTACAACAAGCTAGAAAAACACACACACACAAAAAAAAGAAAAAACAAGAGCCAAAATTATATGTGGCATAAACACATCTAGCTATAAGCAACACTTGAACTTTCAACTTGAAGCATTATTATGCCCATATGTGGCTCCAAGAGCTCCAATTTGCATACATAAACCAGACAATACAATCAGAGTGAAAGTCACCACCACTTATTTATTCAACACAATAAACGGTTGACCACATCAACACTAGCAAATTACATTCCTAAAATGGAGCATTTTCCCAACAATTCGCAAGAGGTAGCTGAGAAATCAGCAAAGCCCATCTCCAAAAAATTCCCACCATTAAAGAACCTGAAAGCATCTGCCGTTCCTGTCCTGAGCTGAAAGTTATCAAGGTCTCTTCTAACAACTTACCGGAATGTGACTCCAAACAGAGCGCAGCTCACAAACGTGACCGAAAGAGGAAGTACCAATCGAGGAAAAACGGTTGCGTGCACCAGCGAGATCGGCAGGCTAGCTAGGGTTCCGACAAATGCCGAGATCAATGCTGCCTTTACAGACTCCAATCGTGGCGTAGATGTACCACGACGTCGTCCCGAAGGCTATATCCGATCCCAATTGCACGTTCCACGCCGATTTCGCCACCAGCAAAACGCTCATCAGATACACCATCGCTTCAATTCCCCTCACACACAACTAACTACGGAGCTCCGATCGATCGATTCAGAGCTTGCTAACTCAATCGGAATGTCGGCGGCGACCTTGGTGATTAGTCTCTCAGGTTTTTGGGGTTTTCCTCCATGGAAAAAAACTCAAATTCAAAGATGTCTAAGCTAAGCTAATACGCGAGACAATGAAATTGCAGGTAGGAATGAGGTGCCGAGAGAGATTTGATTCAAAATTGGAGATGAGCTAGAGGAGAGACATCTGAGAAGTGAAGAGGCTGCCAGAAGTGGACGATAGTGCAGGCAGGGGCAAAGGACGATTATGCCATAATCTTTCCTATAATTACAAAAATACCACCGTGTCAATTTAAAACCCGATTCCCATATCTAACTTCTCCTTTGGATCTCAACCGTAGGATCTCCTAATCTAGTGGTTGTTATTTATTTAGAGTTTGTATCTTATGGGGGATTTTTATCCGAATCAGCCTCAAATAAAATTATCGAATATGACTAAACAATATAATCTAGTTAGATTAGATTTCAAAATATATACTAATTTTATATGCCTTGATAGTTATGATAACAAAATGATACTCTAAACTATTATTGTATGTATTTCATTCAACCAACATATTTAATAAATAATTTAAAGAGCTTATGTAGACACGTACAATGACATATTGGACAAGTAAATAATTGAAATTACAAGCCACAATAAAACTATGCAAACAAGAGAACTCAAATGGCTCAATGGAACAACAAGATTTGAAAAATGAATCTTTTAAAGTAACTCAAACTTATATATTAATATAAAAATAAAAAAAGTAATTTTTGGTTTTTCAGTTAACCGGTATTAAGAAGATCGTAAACCAAAACCGAACTGAATAACCGTTAATATTCTCGGTTTAGTTAACCAAACCAAAAATTTAAATAATATGGTTCGGTTAACCAAAAAATGTGTCGGTTTTTCGGTTTCGGTTGTTTATGGACACCCCTACCAAGTACTATAAGAGGCAATACATATGATTCACAAAAAAGGCTCTCTTAATTTGGCTGTCGAAATTGTTTCGTTTTTAATACTCCCTCTGTTCTCATAAGATTGTCCAAAAGCAGATTTTGCACTATTATTTATGCAAGATTTGACTGCTTGAAAAGGGGAATGGAAGCTTCATTTTTAATTGTAAAAAAGGCAAAGTGAGCACAGCTCACTTTTTGATTGTTCCGTACACGTGCAAGGGAAAAGCAAATGGATCCACCACTTTCCATTTCAGCCAATCACAGCAGAGAATAAAATCTAAGGGGACCAATAGGATTACAACATTACAATCACATGGATCACTCCCAAAAAACCCCATTCAAGGCTTATTTAAAGCCTCCATTGCAGAATTTTACAGGGGATCTTTTAAGCTTACATTCATTTCCATCATAGCCACTAACAAAAAAAACAGAGCACTACAAAAGCATTCAATACAGAAATTAAAGAGGGGATCTTCACTTGCTAGCATCATTGCTTCATCACTATGGCTTCAGGAAACATTAATGAGGTCGAGAGTCAAAGCCCACAGCATCAAGCAGGATTAGGATTTGATTTGAACCAACCACCAGGGGATTGGGAGGAAGAAGGGGCAGGGCTTGACACAACACTAGATGGGGAACAAGGAGCCAACAGTTCACATCATCAGCCACAGAAATGTAAGCTCAGCAGTGAGAAACGCTTTCAAATTCTAATGAAGCTTCATCAAATACCAACAAAAAATGGAGTGTTAAGAAGGGGATCAATGAGACTAGTTGCAGAGGAGTTTGGTGTGTCAACCAGGACAACAGCCAGGATATGGACCACATACAAGCAACAGAGGGAAGCAATGCAACCCATTAATGTAAGCACAAGGTATCAACACAGTGGCAAGAAGAGGAAAGAGTACACAGAGGAGCAAATCAGTTCCATCAAAATGGGAGACAGAACCACAATAAGGGATCTTGCAGTCCAACTGGACTGCTCAACAAGCTTAGCACACAGATTAATCAAGAGGGGAACAATCAGGCCACACACAAATGCACTAAAACCAAGGCTCAAAGATGCAAACAAGTTAACAAGGTTATTATGGATACTCAGTCTACTACAAGGGGATACACCAACAACAAAGAGGTTGTATTACCCTATGTTTGACTTTGTGCATATAGATGAGAAATGGTTCTAGATGACCAAAAAAACACAAAGAGTCTACCTAGCACAACATGAGAGGGGGCAATACAGGGTTGTACAATCATCAAAATTCATATCAAAAGTCATGTTTACTGCTGCAGTTGCAAGACCAAGGTTTAATGCAAGTGGGGAATGCACATTTGATGGGAAAATTGGCATTTTCCCATTTAGTTACAAAGAGGTAGCTAAGAGGAACTCTAAAAACAGGGACAAGGGGACCATGGTGACCAAACTGATAGAATCAGTAAACAAGAAAGTGACAAGACAAATTCTTATTGAACAGATTGTTCCAGCAATCAAGCAAAAATGGCCACAGGAAGGGGAACAAGCACACAAGGTTATATTCATACAGCAGGATAATGCAAAGCCACATATCACTCAAGAGGATCCAGAATGGCAACAGGTATATAGGCAAGATGGATTCACATTCATCTTAATTCAACAACCTCCTAACAGCCCTGATCTCAACATACTAGACTTGGGGTTTTTTAGGAGCATACAATCCCTAATGCACAAAAAAATGCCTAAAGATGTGGATGGCATGCTAGATGCAGTACATGAAGCTTTTTTGAGTTACAACCTAAGACCCTAGCTAATGTGTGGATGAGCATGCAATATGTAATGAATGAAGTACTGAAAGCAAAGGGTGGCAATGACTATGATTTGCCTCATGTTAACAAGAAAAGAATGGAAGCACAGGGGACACTACCACTACAAGTTGAAGCCCCTATGTGGGCAATGCGTGAAGCATGGAATCTGGTGAATGCAACAGAGACACAACAACATGTAGAAACTGAAGCAAATGCAGAAGATGAAGATAATACAGAAACCCAGGATAATGTAGAAACTAAAGCTGAAGATAATGCAGAAACCCAAGCACAAGAAGACAGTCAGGAGGAGGATCCTTTTGAAGAAATCCAGTGAAATTAGACTTAGATTTGTATGCATGTTAGGGTTCCTTTTGTATTTTGTGTAACTAAACAACTACTCAATGAATATTAAACTTTTGTTACTGCTTGGATTAGTTATTGCAACATGCAGATATGAAAAACAGAAAAACATGGCAAAATTAATCTCAGAGATCCTCAATCATCATTGATACAACCCCATTCACAGAGGCTTGTATAAAAGGCATGCCATAGCCAACAAGGTTGGCTGGCTTCCTTGAATGTCAAAGCCACATGTGAACTAAACAAACCTGGTGATGATGTATCTCAAGGGAATTTTTATCATCATTGATAAAAAGGAAAAAAATAAAAAACAGAATGAGTTTAAAACAGAAAGAGTTAAAAACAAAAAGTGTGCATAAAGCCTCAAATACACAAAGCAAAAAAAAACAGAGAGCAAAAAGCAAAAAGGAAAGATAAGAAAAACAGAAAGAGTTAAAAAAATAGAATTGAAAACAGAGGGTGAGCTGAATGAATAGCAATCAGTTGAAAACAGAAAGCAAGAATATTAAAAACAAATAAAGTTAAAACAGAGAGCAAAAGGAGAAACCAAACCAATAATGAAAACATGGTTCATCAAAAGGCAAAACATGGTTGATCATTCATTGTCATAAACACTGAGTTCAATCTGAAAGCAGAGAGCAAAACCAAAAAATACATAACTGAGCTTCATAAAAACAGTTTTCAAACATGGTTCATGAATGAATAACAATCAGCCTTATACACAATGAGTTTCAAGAAACAAAAAGAGAAAGCCAAACAATAAGGACAACATTGATTTAAAACAAAAAAAAAATCTCAGAAACATTTCCTTTTCTTCACTGACACAGATGTATTCACAATGGAGTGTATCAAGTGGCATGCCAAAGCCTTATTCAAGACTAGCTTCCTACTGAATGTCAAAACCATTGTGAACTGCTATCACATACTGCATCTCAGTAAAAGTTTTGTTCCATTATTGATACAAAAAAATGGAAAAATAATCTCAGGTATCCTCTATTCCTCATTGACACAAACTCTTGACATAATATCTCAACATCAACTGGCGTGCCAGAGCCATAACATGGCTGGCTTCCTAGTGAGTCATGACATCATGTCAACCTGGTGAGAGTGTGTCTCAGTGAACATATATCATCATTGATTAAAATTCAAAAATTCAAAAACAAAAACACTTTCAGCACACACAATACTCCCTCTGTTATCTTAAGATTGACCAGAAGCAGATTTTGCACTGTTATTCAACATATACACATGAATAGCATGAACATTGACACAAACAAGCAAAACATATGCACAAACAGACAGCATGAATGGCATGAAAATTGATACAAACAAATAAATTGACCATGAATTGATCACAGTTTTTATGGAAGCAACCAAGCACAACACCACCACAGAACAACACTTCAAAGCAGGCAAGCACAAACCACATCAGATTATACGGAAGCAGCAAGCATGAATCAAACAAATACAAGCATGAGAACAGGGCAGTAGCAAGTAGGGGACATTTTCTCAATAGCCAGCAGCACACAGGGAACAAGCAAAGACAAAGGAACCAAGGCAACAATACCAAACTCAAACATACAGGATAAGAGGACTTAGCTACTCCCTTTTGGAGTCAGAGACCACAACGCCATCCCACCACTCCACCTCCACCTCAGGGGACTTTGAACTCTCTCCAGCAGTAGAGGACTTAGTAGCAGGTGGAGGCTCGGACTTTGGTTCATCAACTGAGGCAGCCTCACGTTTAACCCTCTTAGGGAAAAAGAATGAAGAGATCTCTTCTCCATCACGTCTAGGACTGTAGGAGTGGAAGCCCTTGCATGCACCCGGATGGTCACAAAAAATAGGGTCAGAACACTGGAACGAACCCGATGAATCGTCTGAGCAATCGGACTCATCAACAAATACCACATCAGGATCCAATTCACCCCTTGCAAGAAACACAACATTAATTACTTGAAGTGGTGTGTCAAGACGAATGGAATGAAAACCATAGGGAGAGATGTTTACCATTTACAATTCAGGTTCGAAGAGGACATATCAGGGGAACCTTGCAAGGAAAGATCAGACCACACCATTGTGAAAAACCAAACACAGAGAAGGATGCAAGGGTTTCCATTCTTAAAGTACAAAACGTGAGATTTTCGTACCTATAAGCAGATCAGCCCGGAAATGATGGACATGCAACAAGCTCAACCGACAAATCTCACCAAAACAGGACGATCTCAGAGATTAAGGGTGGGAGATCGAGAGAATTGTCAATTCGCGTGAGATCTGAGGGAGGGAGAGATGAGCGAGCGAGAGATGAGGAACACAGACCAAGAGCCCGTGCCACCAAGCTCCACCGGCGGCCACAGCAAGAGGACGAATGGGGGCCAGAGGAACAAAGAGAACGGCTAGGGTTTATCGGGGATCACAGAGAGAGCGAGAAAGCAAGAGGATGAATGGGGGCCAAAGGAACGAGGGGAAATGAGGCTGCTAGGGTTATGAGAGGGGAAGCTCACCTTATATGGGTGTGTGATGGATCACCCCCACCCCCATCTGCATGGGCCAAACGTTCACATAGGCGGAAAAGGCCCAAAATTTCCCTCCTCCAAATGGCCCAAACCCAAGCTTAAAATGAAGACAAAAAAAAATGGTTAACATTTAATGTTCTGATTAGTGCAAAAAAAAAAATTCAGCTTCAAATTTCATTATAATGGTGAAAATTTGTTGATTTGGAGTTGTTAAAGTGTAAGAGAGGTAATGATGATTAATTGATTAGGAGTTGAGGAAGAAGAAGAAAGAGAGTGTAAAAGTAGGTAAAAAGTGTATTGTATAGGGGTAATATTGTAAATTGAATGTGATATAAATGGAAAGAATAGAAAGATGGACAATCTTAACGAAACGCCCGAATTGGAAAGACGGACAATCTTTCGTTAACCGAAGCCGTTCAAACAGGTATAGGGGAGGGAGTAGAATGGTATTATGGTATGGTGATACAAACCTACCCCGCATCACACCCAAATGGCACAGTCGGATCACAAGCATTATTACAAGTCTACGTCTTTCCTTACTTGTTAAATTAAAAAAGGAACAGCAAAAAAATAAATTAGCGTTGTTCTTGATATATAATATGTATAAGAAAGTCCTTTTTTTTTTGATAACATAGGCTACGTTAAAATTTGTAATATGAAAATGCTTTTATGAATACAAATCTCATCTATCATAATATATGTACATTTTTATCATACATTGGGCGGTTAAGATTTTATCATACATCTACTATAATACAGTACAAAGTTGAACTCAAGTCTGTGTAAAAACTTACGTCACATCATCAAAATAACCTTTATGTCTACTTGATATCTTATTCAATTTATTTATATATATACTTTCTATCTTATCCAGCTTCCTTAGATCTACTTAATATCCTATCTCATTTTTTTATATCTTCAGCTTCCTAGACTAGTCATGAGCAGAACCATAATATCCAAAAAGTCACCCTGGACAGCCCCTAGGGGAATTTAGGCATTTACTGTGTCAAATGCATCATTCAATAAGCTGGCACCATGCACCTGTACCACGAATATAAACTATGAGATGGCTTTGAGGAAAAAATGAAGAAATGCATACAAGAAAGATCTCAAAAGAAATTTTTGCTAGATAAAATGTTATCGATAGTAAATTTCTTGAATCATAAAGTTTTATTACTGGTGAGTAATATAGTTGTTGGAAATTTTTCTGAAGGATAACTTGTAAAAAAGGGGAAAAAAATATGTACTAGATTGTACAAATAAAATGAGTAACTTCTTTGAAAATAAGTATAGACTATTACAAGTTTATTTAAATAGTAATTAATTATATATGGTTTAATTCCAACTTGGAGGAAAAGCGGAGGCGCCTGCTGGTTGATAAATCTCAAAAATAAAATACAAGATAGTATTTAATTATACATTTATTATTGATTTGTAAATCATATAGTGAAAATGTAGACATTTACAAAATTTGCATGTATTAGTAATCTAATTAAAAGGTTGAAATCAATTAAATTATTGATTTACTTTTTTTAAATGGAAATAAGATCTTAAAATGATAAGTGTCGTACGTACAAATTGAAGCTCAACCGTCTAATAGCATATATTGCAAGAAGGAAAAAAATTGTTATTCATGAGAATCAAACTCCCACTAAATTTTTAATACATTTAATAAACTCCAAGATCATCTGTGTTAACAAGTCAACAATCCTATATATGCTATGCTTTTATATATATACATTATTAAAAATTTGGGGGCCCTTAAGTATCTGGACACGTACTGTTCTATTAGGCTCTTTGTACAACCCAAAAGACGGGTCTGCTCATAGGAATATCCATTTTTCTTAGTAAATACATACTTTTATTACCGTTCCTCATCTCCATAAATTTACTATGAATTTTCATTCAATAACATACATGATTATATTATAAGCATTGAATTGATTAAATGACATGCAAAGCAATATGTGATGAGCTTCAACCTCTAGCAAAAAGAACCCTTGAGACGCGGATACAATAATTTGAATTGAGATCATTTTAGAGGTTTTAAGTTGGAGACAATTCATATATGTCCGAGCTTTTAAATCTGATGCCTAATTGTTGTAGTCCAACTCTAGAGTAAGCAATGGTTGATCGATCGTGAGAATAAATCTCATGCCTAGTTCGTAGTCATACACTCGTACTCGTTCCTATACGACTCTTTCGTGTGAACAAACGGCTCGTGATCAAACACATCAAGGGCAGCCCCCGCGATACTGCATTGAACCAAGTTACTAACGAGCTCGTTCTCACCAATTACAGCCCCCGGGCTAAACTGTTAATTACGTGCCCTCCTTACCCAAGGCTGCCAACACTTGCTTGTTCACCATATGCCTCATCCTCAGTCAAGGCGCACGATATATACTACAAGGATGTCGTTGTGTTTAGCCAGGTCAAGTGCGTCAGGGTATGGAACTGATGGCTTTTGGGTCCTTGACATGTAGACAACTTTGCAGACAACCGTGTCGAGTCTATTTGCGATTTTTGAACCAATCTTGCCTAGTCCAAGGATCCCCACATAGTTGTTAATTTTAGGAGCTATGTTAGACATCTGATTTCTGAAGCCAGTAGTGATGGTTTTGTGCCCTACATAAGTACATATACTGTAAATGTTTTATTTAGTTAAAAACAGTCAGTTGGATTCATGAAGTACAGCTTGGGTAACCTTACTCTTGAATTTTGGCTCAGTTTCCAAATTGTTTTTGTTGTAACTTTCTCACTTCAATCCCTTTTTACCACCAAAGTGTTCTTGCTCTTTTGTGGACAGGGTACCTATACCCAAGAAAAGCCTTATTTTCTAGCACCATGTTTGGAATGTTGGAGTAACAAACCGGCTCTTCGATTTAGCGCATACCCGAATCTCGTTATAGCGCATACCCTTTGTCCAGTAAAAAGGCATGGACGGTTCATACATGACCACAAAATACATGTGGGCAAGTTAATATTGTCCATACCTTTTTAATGGTCAAGTGTTACAATCTTAGTTCAAGAACTTTGTCCAACATTTTTTAATGAACATTAGATTTTCATCCATGACAAACATGTGGACCTTTAAACGTTGTTCATGGTATTTTTATGGACATATCGCGTTGCTCCATTTATTTATAATGGACGATTTATCAAAACGTGAAAAGTTGAAAGTCGTGTTTCTCCGAGGAGTTGCAGGGATCCAACTGAAGAGAGGTCGAGGGTGGCCAACGGCAGATGGGGGATACGATGCCGGTGTCGGGGAGGGTGAGGCCGGGGATGCAACTGGAAGAGAGGTCGACGAGGGTGGCCAGTGGAAAAGAGATCGAGGGTTTGTCGTCGCTCTTTTGGGGGCTTATTTTGAGAAGGAGATTTGGAATATATAAATTGGCGAGACATTATTGTAAATAACCAGGTTTAGGTTTACATAGATGCGTTAGAACGAGAAATTGAGGTGCGTCAAAACGCAAGACCCGTAACAAACTCATCGACAATTAACAGGATCAATACAGTTTGATTTCATTTTTTTTTAGGTCAAATACAGTTTGATTTCATAAAAACCCTAGAAACAAAATGGACCGTTCATTATATTCTTCCTCTGACCGGTGCTAATTTTTGTTAAACCATTGCAGTTTTTGAAAATACATGTCGTGCGCAAAAAAAAAAAGAAAATACATGTCAAAGCTACTTAGTGCACAACAACGACATCAAATCCCAACAGGCGTTCCTAATTAAGAGTGCTAGTCAACACAAAAACATTTATGCCAAGTACGCATTAAAGTGCACCCACATGAATGAATATCTACATAATACTCCATGGGTACAAACGAACAATACAAAGCTCAATTACTCTTAAGCAATCACCATAACTCTGAAAGGAATAAAACAGGGTGCAATAGAGTAACTCCACAAAATTCAGACCATATGACTCTTGAAAACCTTCAGCATTCCCATCATCAAGCCCAACGACACACTCAAGTAAAATGCCTCAAAAAGAATTGATTACTACAAAACAACCCAGATAACATATGCAACAAAAATGTTAAAACGGAGGTAGAAGGGGCATACAATTATGATTGCTTAAATTAAAACTTGTTCTCAAATCGCAATAACACCATCATCATCAATCCAAACAAAAATACCATCCATCATCAACACCCCAGCCTGCCCATACAATAGACTCTCTTCTGCAAATTCTCTAAGTACCTAAGGACATCACTTTTCTGGAGCACATAATACAATCACCACCCTTCTAAATAAACAATTCCAGCTTCCTAGACTTTAGAGGATCCGGAGGCCGGAAATCCGCCAAACGCAGACTGGAGCCAGAACAAATCTCCTTCATTGCAGGCTCTCCTTTCATAGATCTTATATTCTCCAGAATACTTCCAAGGACATCGCCTGCTAACCCTGCTTCACGAAGGCACCCAGGCTCCTCTCCAACTTCATACAGCAACCTGCCTATATCTTTTAAAGATAAAATGTTTTCTATTATAAGCATTGAGAAAAGACGGCCAAGGTACTCGGGTGCCTTTGGGGCATCACTGACAGTGTCCTCCAACGTGGTAAGTACTGTCTCAAACCTGATTACAACATTCGATTTAGTAACTGGACCCAGAAACAAGAATAGGAGGAAAATAAGTTCATTACTAAAACTATCCATCTTACCCCTTAATAAGCTGGTCAGGCATGAATAGGTTGCGGTTTTTGGATAGGTTGACAATCAGCTCATTCAACATTCCTCGCTCCAAATCTTTTCGGTCAAATGAATCAGCAACCCATGTTGATATCACAGATGGATGAGACTTGGGAGCATTCAACTCTCGTACACACGTATCAACTTCTTTCTCGTCTTTGGCACTGCAAAATTAGCTATCTATTTCAGCACACTCAAAAGATAAGCTAAAATGTAAACATACATGGACAAAAATAAGACACCCAGATCTTCCCCTATGGAAAGCGATTAACCCATTTTTGGAGCTTGGGAGTACCAAGTGCATTTCAAAAGAAAACTCGTCATTGTGAAAAGTCTAACTTAAGTACAAGAATAGAATTATGAAAAAATTTATGTATAAAAGATAATGCATTGTAGCGAAGCTGATGTTAAACTGTTCTTCTACTACTGTACCACTTGAAACTCCATTGACTAAGTCTGAGGGTTGCACATACAATTACTTAAATTAATAATGTAGAATTATATCAATGAAAGCCCTAGTAAACAATAATGCCGCACTTCCCTGTATACATCTACTGTATATCTAACCATCATTGATAATAAAGAAACAATTCCAAACTCAAAATTTTCTCCAAATTCTATTTGAATGCCCACAAAAGTGAAGAACAGGAGGTCAATCATAAGGGAGGACGGGTAAAGAAACATATGCTCCAGTTCATTTCATATTCCCCCTCCTGCCATTTTACATTAGCTGGAATGACTACAACCTATCTAAAGTTCACAATAACATGATTTGCTTATGCTACAAGTCTATTTAAGATTCTAAGCAATTCATTTTATGGCTTAACCTAGGCCATTTCATCCAAATTCTTGGAAATATACCTTGCTTTTTGTTCTCATGGAAGTTATATGAACCTATGCCAAAATTACATATGTAAACTTTAACATCACAAGCAAACAACATGCTCTGCAATATATTTTGTCAAAGGATATAATTTCCCTATACAAATCTTCATCTACGTAAACATAAAAAATACTTATGAAGGAACATTTGATCGATAAAAGATATTGAGCAACTAACAGAAGATTAGTCAAATATAGATACCTGTAAAATTCTCGGATAGTAGCAATAGACTTTTCCCGAAGGCGTTCCTCAGGCAATACCTTCTCCAAAGACGTATTTTGACCACTCAAAATTCCCTGCCCTCTACTAGGTGTTGATGTTGGGGTTGGCCTTTCCATGATATGATCCCTGTTCACAAAAGGTGCAGCAAGATCCTGCACGCTCGATTGTGAGACACCAAGTCTCTCTGGAGGTGTATACCTATGCACAGGTTCTTCCCTTGAAGAAAGAGCACCACGGTTTGAGATGGAGCTGAAACCATTCAATTCTCCTGTTCTTCTAGTGTCTCCATGGCTCAGAGAATGATCAGCTGCTGGAGCTGGTGACGCAGATGGTTGACTTCTAATTGACATACCCCTTGCAAGACCACCTTGGGGTCCAAGAGTGATAGAATCATCACCACCTAATGGCCTTTGAGGCAAAGGTACTGGGTTGGCCCTACTGTTGAAAGAGTTCCTATCATCAGTTCTCGCATCCTGCATTGCATAACCACGAGCCTGATGTAAACCACGGAAATTTCCTGGCTGGCCAACAGGTGATGACAACATGCCAGTTCCTCTTGGACTAAAATCTAAAGGTTGGCCTCTCCTCATGCCAGAACCCATGCTTGGCCCACGATTTAATCTAGAAGACTGTGCATGCTTCTCTTGGGCAGCATCTCTATGTACATCTTCAATCTTCTTTGGTCCTTCTACTTTTCTTCTTTGCTGCCATTTGTTCTTTCTAAGGTCAATAGCATCCTTCAGCATGAACCTCACTCGAGAAGACAGGTTCATATCATTGGACAATTTAGCCATCATACTAAAGTAACTGTCCATATAATCCTTTCCTCTTGGATGGTCAATCATTTCTCCAATGGTGCTCATCAATTTGCACAAAGATTCAATGTCCTCCTCAATACACTTTGGATATTGACCCAACAAAGTCCTGATGCATTCGTGCATTATTCTTTCAGTCAGCATGCTCTTCTTGTACAGCTCCCCAATCAACCTAATGTTACCCAACATACGTCTTCTAGCCTTGAGCCTTATCTCTTCTCTTTGCGCATCAGACAACTTAATTTCTTTCCCGCTGTCATCCTTATTAGCTTCCTCTTCCTCTTTTTCTCCCCTTTCAAACTCTTCCTGACACTTATTGAGGAGCAGTCGCTTAAAGGTGACCTTTTCATCATCTACACTTAATTCTGGCAAAGCCAAACTAAGCTCATAGCAGAAATTTGAATACATTTCACAGAAAGTTGGCTCCATTAAAGCCTTATCAAATATTTGGGAGATCACGCCAGTCAGTGTTATAACATTATCAATGTTAACCTCTTTAACTTGGGCAAACAGCTTTTCAAAGTTCTGTGGTGTAAGCTTGTTTAAGATACCCTTCAGTTTCCTCTGCTTTGCCTGTTCTTCATCTGTCACCTTACCCACCTCGTACTTTCTCTCAGCTTTATGCATATGAGTTTGAGGGGAAGGCATCAAACCTTTGAAGTTGGCATTTCTCCAGCGATCAGCATCAGCTGCATTATTACGCTGCATTGAATGCATTGGACCAGACAGAATAGGATGCTGGCCAGCTGGCGGTCCACGGAGGTTTCTTAGACCACCATGATTGCCTCCCTGACCAGGACGAAATCCCATTGGCACAGGCCCATAGCCCGAGTCTTGACCCATTTCCCTGGGAGACAGGAATTGACCTGGATGCTTATTCCACCTATCACCATCTGCTATTCCACCCCCACGTCGATCAGCTTTATGGCCACTAGATGGCCTGTCTGTATTCCTTCCAGGGCTTGGATGATCAATAACCCGAGAGGAACTGCTATTAGGACGTGACAAAATATCTTTAATATCCGACAAAGCATCAACACCCTCTGGGAGACTAGTGTATTGCTCAGAAAATGTCAAAAGGAAATCCCTCGAATACTTCTTAGTCCCAGCCTCTTCAACATCTTGTCCTGTTAATTCATGACTTCTGTTACTGATGGATTGCAATTTCGGTGTTGAGACATCAGCAGCATCTTCCCAATCATCAGGCTCTGCTTTACTGTGATCTTCTTTCTCCTTAATGGAAACATTTTGGTTGACTTCATCAGACACAGCTTTCATCTCATTGTTAGAAGTGTTTTCTGAACTTTCTATACTAGAACTACTTTCAATCTTCTCATCTGGACCCTTGTATGCCATATACAGATCAGAAGTAGTCCCCTGAGCATCAGCTTTCTGGAGAATTTGCTTTAAAGTCTTCTTACCCCTGGTTGATGCAGCCCTTGTCTTATTTGCCTCAGCTGAGGCTTTGCTTGAGATTGATACAGATCCAGAAGATGAAGTTGGCCGAGCTGGTACCATACTCTCTTTCTCAGATCTTGAGCTTGCTTCAGAAACTTCTGAAGGAACACTGACGGCATCACCCTCATGGCCTGAGGACTGCACTTCTGTAATTGCTTCACTACACTGCTCAGAGGTTGATGACTGCACCTGCTTATCAGATGTATCCACAAGACCAGTACCATGTATGTTCTCCTCCAGCTCGACATTTGGGTTAGACTTCTCAGCAATTTCTTCTGGCTTCGATGAAGCATTAAGTGTGCCATACTTCTGTTTCTCCCCATCAAGATCTTCTTTTTCAAAAGGCTTTCCAGTTGCTGAAGTTTGTGGAGGATCCTGTTGTTCAGTATTATGGTCACTGATATCCTTGACCTTACCAGTTCCAACTACTTCAGATCCATCACATGCAGGGCTCTGAGGAACACCATCAGCACCAGAACTACCATCAACAAGTAGAGCAGCTTTTGTTTCTGATGATTGTACATGGCGACTCTGTCCTGTACCATGACCAGCTCCTGAACCTGAACTGAACTTCTTGACTTCAGAAGGTGAAGAAGATGATATCTTGGAAGAATCATCACTGCTTTCAACAACTCGAGATAAGCTAGTGGAGGTTTGTACACCAAGCTAGACAAAAATGCACATATGAATAAGATTAGTGATAACTGATGAGCAATACAAAGTCAAACACAAGTTAAATAGATAAAGACACGACATACCTGAGGCACCAATTGATCATGTTCTTTGTGTACTGGTTTCTTCTGATTTTCCTTGACAGATTCAGGCATAGCTGCTGTTTCCTTCATCACGCCATCAGTCTTCAATGTTGATAATTTGCCAGGAGAAGCAGAAGAAATGGAAGATGATGTCCCATTGACAACATTCTCATCAACAGAAGACGATGGTCTCAATGGCTCAGAACCAGATTTAGAGTGAGCCAAGTTCTTGTCAGGATTTATCTGACCATCCTTTCTAAACTGCGGGGAACTCATATCTGCAGCTGGCCTAGATATTCTCACTGCCTCACTCTTTTCAACAGGTTTTATCTCCACATTCTTTTCTGTGGAAGAGCTGACTGCAGGCTTAATTGTCACCAACACTGGAGAAGATGCGACTACATTCTGGTTCACACGAGAAGAATCTAAATTGGATGATGCAGCTGTACTATGTGGCATAGGGCCACCTTTGGTGGCTGACATGGAATTAAGAGCAGAACGGCTCGCATACGGCACAGTATGTTGTGCTTGACTAGCAGGATAATTGAACCTAGAGGTCTGTTGTGGGATAGGAGTTAACTGTGCACTTGAAGGATGTGTACTGGATGGTGCTGTAAAATATTGAGGGCCTGCAGCATAAGTATTGGGGTAATAGCTCATTGGATGGCTGGATGGATATGGTTGTGGTGGCACATTATGATGTGTCCTGGAAGTTGATGTCCCATCTGAATGCACATCCATCTTCTTGTCTAACCTCAATTCTTCATGTGTTTCAGGATGAGTGATCTTGACAACTTTACGAGTGTTACCATATTTAACTGGCTGTTGAGGAGATGATAAATGTGGTGCTATGTTCATTCCTGGACTGCCCATCTGGTGAGGAAGTTGAGTCATTTGAGGATTGAACCCCATATTCTGACTTTGATGCATAATCCCCTGAGGCTGCATCATAGGATGCTGAAGACCAGGCATAAACATCTGCTGCTGCATCTGGGGAGGATTCCCCATCTGCAATACCACAGGCATTGGAAGTGATGATGCTGTCATCCCTTGAGACTGCATTTGTGGATTGGGTCCACCAAATTGCATGGGTATAGATGGCTGAGTGTATGGCACTTGTATGGGCATCCCAGTCATTGGAAGCACAGGTGGCTTCTGCGCCTGTGATGCTGGAGATGCAGATGTAACTGGTGCCTCCCGTTTAATTTTTAGAGCTGCATTGGGCTCTCCAGCAATATGCTGAGGAATGGGAACATCTTTTCTAGGCACCTGTGGCTTGGGCACAGCTGCAGCTGGGATTGCGCCTGCTCCTTTCATTGCAGCATGCTGTGCCTGAGTAAAGAACGAATACATGAGTATCAATGAGACAACTGAATTGGAAAAATAACCTTCTTTATAGGCAAGCATATAACATCTTTTTTAGAATTTTAAAGCCCAGTTTGTAGCACAAGTTTCTGCGCATGCACACATATAAAGCATTGCCAACACGGGACATATTAAGCACATATAGAAAAGGTGACCTCAGCTACAACTTCTCAAAATAAATGCAGAGCAAGAAATTAAAAACCTGATCACGTTTTAGCTCATCGATATTCGGAGGGGCAGAGGTAGTTCTTGCAGGTACCTACAAGCATAAATAAATTAAAAAAAAAAAAACAAAGCTCAAAGGATGGAGTCCAAAGTACTCATTACGTCACAACAGATTGTCATGGCATCACACCATCAAATTAGAAGTTCATCAAATTGGACAGCATAAACATACCTGCATTCCATTCATGAATCCAGGACTTATGGACCCAAACTGTAAAGAAAATCCTTTAGCCCCATCACCTGTGAAGATACCACAATTGATTACATATGTGTTTGACTGCTGAATTTGATGTATATCTGGTATAGATATCACAACACTAGGGAAAAAAAAAACAACAAAAATCCGCAACTCCTGAAGTAAAACAAACCTTTAGTCGGGGGTGTGGCCGTAGGATTTGATGTCACGGGGGTTGGCTGAGAAGAAGGAGCCCTCGGAATTGGGGCAGTGTTCTTCTGATTTGCCATATCATTTGGCGGCTTATGAGTGACAGCTGGAGGTGCTACAAAAAACATCCATAGGCAATTTAATTAGTACAAAGATCGACTATCTTTTCTCTTAGCATGCATCAACAAATCAATAGTTGACTTTCCACTAATAGATATTACAAGGGCATTGTACCAGGATTGGTGGATAG
This sequence comes from Polygonum aviculare, assembly GCA_934048045.1. NCBI lineage: Eukaryota > Viridiplantae > Streptophyta > Magnoliopsida > Caryophyllales > Polygonaceae > Polygonum > Polygonum aviculare. The sequence continues at coordinate 17,932,250 of OW204025.1, read as the reverse complement.
TGAATGAGAACCATTCTGTACAGGATGTGGAGCAGCACCGCCTGCATTCACAGACCCAACAACCACTCTTGATTGCACACCTTGAGCATTATGTATCTTCTTATGGCTACATATAACAAAAGAAACAAACCAGTAAGAAAAATTAGCCCTCCGGAGAGGAAGAGGTCAGAAACCCTAATTCAATTCCAAAAAAAGAGAAAAATCTATAATCACTCGAGAGATAAGATTCAGGTGGCAAACAAAACGTACAAAGAAAACAATGGAATAAGTAATTATCATCATCAGAAGGTAAAAGTCAGAGTCCTAATTGTCATAATGCATGAACAAAAAAACAGTGAGGGAGACAAAAATAATAGTGAATTTACCTCCTCGTGGAAGATACAGAGGAAGAATTGGTGACAAGGGGAGGGGCGGTGGAGCCGCCGCCGCCTCTACCAGAACCACCTGTGAATGTTCTCTGCTGGCCTGAGTTAGCGGATCGACCTCCACCAGGCTTCCTGTATTGAGACTCGTTCTTATCAGGCTTTGATTGATTGAGGGACATAAATCCAGACCCTCCGAAAAAAATCTCGTCTTCTGATTTTGAAGCCCAGATCCACCACGACCGAATCAAATTTGCATAGCGCCAGAGTCCAAAACACAACAATCAACACGCGAAATCAGCACAAAAGAAGGTCAAAACAGGAACAATCAGAACACTTTAAGCCAGCAATCGGTGACTGATCAGACAAAACAGTAAAATCGAAATTAGGGTTAGGACAATTAACGTGGAGAGGGAGATAAAACGGCGTCCGTGAGCATACCTAAGGTCTGACAAAGCGATTACGCGAGCGAAAGGGAGGGGGAGAGAGTGGATAGGGGCTCTATGCGCGGCGGAGATTGGCGGGAACCACCATGACAACGCTGGGAGAAATAGAGAGCGAGAGAGGAGAGGCGCAAGGGGATAGATGGAAATTTGCAGTGTTGAGAGAGAGAGGGGGGAGAAAGAGAAAGGGGAAATTTTCGTTGTTGGGGAGTGAGAGAATATCGAAGGCAAGCCGAGAGAGAGTCAAAAGGGCTTAATAGGTTTTTTAGGAGGGGTTGGGCCGGGGAGGCGCGTGTCCTACACGTGTCGCCGACTTAGCTTGCCTGCTTGGCCGTTTCAAAAGCACTTGCGTTAGATCGCGCGTTTTATCCACGCGCCGCTAGGTTTGTGCGTTTCTTTACCTTAGGGTTAACCGACTGTTGTAGTGGGTACAATAACCGTAAAGAATTGAAGCTAAGATAAAATAGTAAGAATTTTACCCAAAAAAACTCTTCTCGAATGGGATTCCAATTTATCTTATTTATTTATATGGAAAGTATATGTGCTGAAATTTTTGATTCAATAATAAGGTACGGAGTAAGTAAAAGTGTAAAACCTCCATTATGATATATCTTAGTATTTATTTATTTATCTATCTATCTATCTATCTATCTATCTATCTATCTCTTACTTACTTATCTATCTATCTATCTATCTATCTATTACTATATACTAAAGCGGAAGCAAATTTTGCCACCATATTGCGCCACATCACCTCCTTATTTAAAAATCTATCTTTTTAAATCTTGATTTTATTATAATCTTATACATACTTAACTAAGATATTAGTTCTATCTTAGAATTTGAGTTGTTTAATTGATAATTCTATCAAAATATATAAATCTCTATCTTATCATTATACACGTTTAATTAATACATAGATCTATCATAAACCTTTTATTTAAAAGAATAATTTTTTGTCATAATCGATAAATCATAATCATAATATTTTACCCATTTAATCAAATATCATATTAACTTTAAATTATTTTTCGTAATTTTGCTATGATATTTTTTAAATCATCAATGGTAGCAAATTATACCACTAGATTTAAGAAAAATATTCATTCTAATAAAATAATATATTAAATAAATATTTACTATCATATCATATTAAAATATCAATAAAAAAGTAGATGTTATCTTTATATATATATACATATATATATCACTAGTATTGCATATTGATTACGCTTTAGAAAAAAAAAGATAGATTTCTTAATTAAGATAATAATTCGTTAACATATTTCATTACATATATATATATATATTATTTAATTATTTTTTCAAAAAACACAAATAACATATACACGAGATAATTTGGTTTTCTATTTAACTTACTAAATATTATCTTTATCTTTAATATTATAATATATTAATCCGAGTTTTTATTTAACTTATTGATTTTATTATATAATTTGGTTTACATAATTTTATTTAAATGCCAAAAGATTTGTATTAATTGTTAATAAAATGTGATAATGCATCTTATGTCATTTTTCCTTAATTATTTAAATATATGTTTATATATGTATAAAAATGTAAATATATAAATAAAATCTATTTATATATACGATGATATACAAGAATTATGTCATTTTATAATCCAAAAAATAAGCGTCATTTTAAAACAAAGTATAGATATAATAATATTTGTAATTTATACATTAAATTCATATACAAAGCAATAAATAAATAAATAACACCCCCGTACAAGGTACGGGTCATCTGCTAGTACTATATACTAAAGCGGAAGCAAATTCTGCCACCATATTACGCCACATCATCCCTTTTTTAAAAAATTATCTTATTAAATCTTCATTTTATCATAATCTTATACATACATAATTAAGATAGTAGGTATATTAGAATTTGAGTTGTTTAATTAATAATTCTATCCAAATATATAAATCTCTATCTTATCATTATACACATTTAATTAATACGTAGATCTATCATAAAACTTTTATTTTAAAAAAAAATTCCGTCATAATCTATAAATCATAATCATAATATTTTACCCATTTAACTAAATATCATATTAAATTTAAATTATTTTTCGTAATTTTATTATGGTATTTTTTTAAATCATCAATGGTAGCAAATTCTACCACTATATTTAAGACAAATATTCATTTTATTAAAATAATATATTAAATACATTTTTACTACCATATGATGCATATTAAAATATCAATAAAAAAGTGGATGTTATATTTACCATATATATCACTAATTTTGCATATTGATTACGCTTTAAAAAAGATAGATTTCTTAATTAAGATAATAATTTGTTAACATTTTGATTACATATTTATATATATTATTATTTATTTATTTTTTCAAAAAACAATAACTTATAAACGAGATAATTTGGTTTCCTATTTAACTTATTAAATACTATCTATATCTTTAATATTATAATATATTAACCCGAGTTTTTATATAAACTTATTGATTTTATTGTATAATTTAGTTTACGTAATTTAATTTAAAGGCCAAAAGATTTAGTTGTTAATAAAATGTGATAATCCGAGTTTTTATTGTATTATCTTATCAAATCTCTTAGTTTGCCATATCCAAAAAAAATTCAAAATTTTTGAATATATCAATATCTTTCCTTTATTTACATTTCGATTAATTTTAGAAGCCAAAGAATCCCGATAGTATTTGTTAGGGTTTTATATCTACTATATATATATATATGGGTCCGGATCCGGTAGGAATGATTATTATGGTAGGAAATAGGAATGAATCATATCCATTGGATGAGGAGAGATCAAGTGCTCAAGAAAAAAAAAGGAAAAAAAAACGGCACGGGCGTATTTTCCCCGTATTTTTCGGAAAACACGGATACAGCGCGTGTCTAGACTTTGTTCAACTCTATGGCCGATTTGTGCAACCGTATTTGTTCAACTCTATGGCCGATTTGTGCAACCATATTTTTTCAACTCTATTGCTCATTTGTGCAACTCTATGGTCAATTTTGCATTCATGTCATATTTTATAGCAGTCGAACTTCGTATAGTTTGTTTCGCTTTGGCAATTTGTGCAACTCTATTGTCAATTTATTCAACTCTATGGTCAATTTGTTCATCAATATTTGTTCAACTCAATGGTCAAATTTGTTCAACTCAATGGTCAAATTTGTACAACTCTATGTCAATTTGTTCATTAATATTTGTTCAACTCTATTGCCAATGTGTTGAATTCTATGGTCAATTTGTTCATGAATATTTGTTCAACTCAATGGTCAAATTTGTTCAACTCAATGGTCAAATTTGTACAACTCTATGGTCAATTTGTTCATTAATATTTGTTCAACTCTATTGCCAATGTGTTGAATCCTATGGTCAATTTGTTCATCAATATTTGTTCAACTCAATGGTCAAATTTGTTCAACTCAATGGTCAAATTTGTTGAACTCTATTGTCAATTTGTTCATCCATATTTTATAGCAATCAAACTTTGTATATTTTTTGACAATTTGTTCACCTCTATGGGCAATTTGTTCAACTCTATCGCCTATTTGTTCAACTCTATGGTCAATTTGTTCATCCATATTTTATAGTTTAAAAACACACTTTCAAGTGCACACTACATGTATTTGCATTGTTTCAACCGGAATCAATCAAGCAAAAGACAAACTTAAAAGGTCAACTAATTCACCACAACCAATCACGATACAAAACAAACACATTTGCATTGCTTTTCTACTTTTTCTTTAGCAAGATCATCATTATCATGAACATGACATTGACGATTAACAAAAAGCTCCTTCAACTTGTACAAAGCTCCTTCAAATTCAACTTCCACTCTTATCTAGATTACTATAGCAGATTTTGCTCAGATATCAATATAATTCGGCAATCAAAATTTGGGAAGGCACTACAAGAACCCCCGGTGTGCTAACAAGCCTCACAAACCTAACAACACAACAACACTCAAATTCAGCAAGAAATAATGTCAAAAAAATTCAACAAGAAATGACCTATAACAACAATCAACTAGCAAAAATCTCGCAAATCTGGAAAAAAACCTAACCTCTGCAAGGTTGCTTTGGTGAACCAGGAAGCGTTCCCGGCGGACGGCGGAGGACGAAGCGTGATGGAGTAACCGCCTTTGGCAATCAGATTCTTCGCCAATCGGAGATGTGAAACAAACGGCTCCGGTCGCTAGATCGGCAGAGATGGTGGCTCCGGTCGCCAGATCGGTAGAGATGGTGGCTCCGGTCGCCAGATCGGCAGAGATGGTGGCTCCGGTCGCCAGATCCAGCGACGAGGAGAAGGCAGAGAGGGCGGTAGAGGAGATAGTGAAGAAAAGAGCACTTGCGAAGGTGCTTCTTCAGGACGCCATTGATGAGGCTGTGTGGAGGAGGATGAAGATGAGGTGTTGCCGGTCAAGGTTGAGGATCAGAAGGCGTTGTCTGTTGGGATTGTTGGAGCTCCGAACACCGGCAAGTCCGATCTCAGCAATTTTTGGATCTCAGCGTCGCTCCAAGCCTGGACTGGCCAGATCTGACATCGACGGAGCGGCCTCGGCCTACTTCGGCAACGCCGCCGCTCGGGAGATCGGTCCGTTGCCCTTTCTGGCAAACTCGGGGTCGGAGATCAACTTTTCCCAGCCTGAACAACCTTATACAGAAGAAGCTAGAGCAATAAACGCATCCTTTGCGAGTTGCAACGGGATCCATGAGATGAGCGCGGAGGACGGAAGCCGGCGACGGAACCACGGCGGAGGCGTCGCCGAGGAGACGATTACAAGGGGCGGTGGGGAGTTCGCACTTGTTCGTGGACGGAAGGGACGATTGCAAGCGATTTTGTCGATGGAAAGTTTTAGGCGGATGTACGGAGAAACGCTCAAACGCATATAGGAATAGGGTATTTCTGACCGTAGAATGGGAATAATCCAAGGGTACGGGATCATTCCTATTTCTCACCATAAAACTCCTTCCTATAGGAGTCTCTCTCTCTCTCTCTCTCTCTCTCTCTCTATCTATCTATCTATATATATATATTACTAATCTAGGGGGGAAATCAGTAATCTTGCCAAAGAAAAATTACAATATGATCATGAATTAGATATTAGTAATCATGGATTTATATCAATAACTTATACACTTGGTTATATTACTAAGACTAAATTTCTATAAAATCTTCGACAAAAAAAAAAAAAGATACTCTTATTTGTTCTCAAAAATATATCGAGCTTATCAATCCAAATTACTTAACCAAATCTTGTCCAAACCAAATTCTAATCATTAAATTGATAGTTTCATCTTTTTAAAAATTAATAACAACTATTATACGATATGATAAATTCTTTCCAAATTTTAGTAACTAGTGTTGTTCCCAAGCCTTGCTCGGGTATAGATGTATCAATATTGTGTAGTCTCCTTGGATCGATCAAGTTCGATTTCATTACTTTGGGTCAACAACAACACTTTTTAAATATTAATTTTTGTACTTATTAAATAATATTATAATTGTTAAAAAGTGAAATCATTTCATTATTTAAAAATATTTTATTATTTTAATAACTAAAAAAGGACATTTATAACTCTATCGGGTCATGTCCTAGGTCGGATCATGTATTATGAGGTTTGGTTAGAACTGTGTTCAGGTGAGTTGGATCGAGTAACTGTGGTTCTTCGAGTTGAGATTTCGGATTCAATCATCTTCTAATAGCTTTATAGATAAGTGGATTAATTGGTATATTATATATAAATAATAGAAGTTTTTGGGCCGGGCGGCGTGTTTTTGGGCCCGTTTTTCACTAACGGCCTGTTTCCCTCTAATTTACAGCTATGGCATAAGGAAATTTTTAAAAAAAAAACCCGCTTTCTTCTCTTTTATTCTGGTTTCGCGTTCTGCCTTCCCTCTCAAGTCCCCCGACCTGCGAAATCCCGATTTCTCCTCTTGCTCTGCCAATTAACCGTCGATCCACCTCACGCGAAGTCGAAATTGTGCTCTCGATCAATCATCTTCTCCAAGTCGCATGCATTGGAGTTGACATTGAGGATTTTCGTGTTGTTCAGTCACCGTTGCTCGGTTGTTGATTTCTGTCACTCGTGAGTAAATGTTTGTTTATTTTCGTGTTAGTTTTGTGTTTATGTCGTTTGAAGCATATTTGTCCTCTTCTATTGTTGTTGTTTTAGTAGATCTCGTTTTGTTGGTATGTGTTAGGTTTACAATTTTGTTTTTGAATTTTTGGTTCTATGTTTTCATTTTTGGTTTTGTGTTGATGATAGTTCATAATGTAATCATTTCTGGTTTAGTGATGGCTTAACATACTCTGAGTTTGAGTTTTCGTGTATGTTCTAGGTTTTTGTGATGATGTGTTTTTATGGTGACAATTTTCATAACATTGTGTTTAGTGTTAATTGGCGGCATTTGGTGATTGTTCATGTTAAGTGGTGTCACTGTTATAATTGTGTGTATGTTTGAGGTTTGTGATGACAATTTCGTGATGTTTATGTTAAGTGGTGACAATTTTATGTTTATGGTGACAATTAAGTATCCATTTGCGGTTTGTGTTAAATGGTGACATTTTTGGTGATTGTTCATGTTAAGTGGTGTCACTGTTATAATTGCGTACATGTTTGAGGTTTGTGGTGACAATTTTGTGATCTTTGAGGTTTGAGGTGACAATTAAGTAGTCATTTGTGCTTTCTGTGTTTTCTGGTGACAATTATCTAGATATGTGTCATTTTTGTGTTTTGAGCTAACGATTTGCTTACTGTGATGACAATTTGAATGTTTGTGATGACAATTTCGTGATGTTTATGTTAAGTGGTGACAATTAAGTATCCATTTGCGCTTTGTGTTCAGTGGTGACATTTGCAAGCTGCTTCCCTTCTGGATGAAGGTATCTGGTTTGTTTGAGAGATTGGGCAATTTAGATGCAGATTTCACATGGTCTAGGGATGACAATGTTTGTCAAGATGAAAGTGATACAAGGTATGTATTGTTACACTGTTATGCTTGTTTTGTCAAGATGCGGATTTCACTCCTGACTTTTTGATTTCTACTTGTTTTGCAGAGGTGACAATTATGGTGTGTATGCTATCAAGTATATTGAGGCTTTTGCCTTAGGTGACACCTTGGATGATCTGGATTATGAGCACATGATGGCATATAGGGAGAAAATGATAATTGATCTATTTAATGGCACTTGGATCTGGGAGCCTTTGCCTACGTCCTAATGAATGTTATGTTCTTTGATTTTGTTGTTAAACTTAGTAGTGATGAAAGTGTAAAGACATGTTAAACTAATTGGTGACATTTGGTTCTGAATCTTATGGATGTGTTTTGTAGTGACTGTTTAAGTAGTCACAATGTAAGGCATTATGTTAAACAAAATATCCAATTGATTTGATTTGGTGACAATTGGTGGATAACATACTAGATGTCCAAATGAATACTATGAACGTATATTGTGTTAAAACTATCGTGTGTTCCAATTGATATATCAATCATCAAACAATTAAGTGAACACAGTCCCAATTGTAGTGACAGTTTGAAAGCAACATGAACAAGTGACGATTTATCCATCATCATGAACAGATGTTATCACACAAAATAAATGATATATGTTCTACAAAATACAACAAAAAGTGATGACATATCTCTTAACAAACAATCGAAATTGCTATTTCGAAGTGACATTGTTCTTAGAAGTGACAGTTTTCATATATTTCGAACTAAGTGGTGACATTGATATAGCAATACGTACAAGTGATGATATATCAATGATAGTGCTGAAATTGATGATATATGTTCAACAAGTGACATATGAAAAATGACATTGATATAGCAATAAACCAAAAAGTGACAATTTTAACAATCAAGTTCAACAAGTGACAATGTTTGATAGTTTTGACAGCCAAGTGCAACAAGTGACAATGATGATATATGAATCCTATTTCATGACGATTGCAGTGCTGCTTGATTCTCCTTCTTGCTTGATGTCACTACAGATGCCTTTGTAGTGACATCTCCAACATACTTGCATTTGTCATTTTCTGTCGTCCATCCCCCTCCAATGCAAATTGGTACAATTACAAGGTCCATACTGTCATCGATTAGAGAGAAAAGCCATTATCATGTAAATATTGTCACTGGATATTGAAATTGGCTCTACACTATCCTTATCATGTAAATATTGTCACTAGATTCTCAATTATGTCTCCCCTATGAGTAGTTATCATGAATTGTCATCTCTATCAGCACTAGATTCTCAATTTTGCCTTATCTATGAACAGTTACCATCAATTGTCATCTTTATCAACAGTAATCATCACTTCTGTCTTTCTTGTGAACAATTATCAGCAATTCTGATCACTATCATCAACTGTGGTTTCTGATTCATCATCTGTCATTACTAGATTGTCACTTCTCATTGAGAACTTCCAGTAATTACGAAAATTATCATTGTAATTGTCATCTACCATCGCAATTTGCAGTGACTATTAGATTTTTAAGGAAAAACTGTCACCTTTTGCTCGAATCCTCTACTCGTCGGTAGAAATCGCAAGTGACAATTTGGAGGATTGTGGCTCGATCTCGCGCAGGGATTTTGCTCAATGTAATTACGAAAATTCTCACTTAATTTGTCATCTACTATCACAATTTGTAGTGACTATTAGATTTTGAAGGAAAAACTGTCACCTTTTGCTCGAAATCGCAAGTGACAATTCGGAGGATTGTGGCTCGATCTCGTACAGGGATTTTGCAGTGACAATCCTCTGCTCGATCACGCGCAGTCGACAGTGACAATGCGCGCGGAAATCATAGGTGACAGTCGCTCTCGATCGATCACGCGCACGAAATCGCAGGTGACAGTCGCTCTCGATCGATCACGCTCATGAAATCGCAGGTGACAATTGAGGTTCGCGTTTGCAGCTTTGGAATCACACAGGAATACGCCGGAAATTCGCTAGAAATCGCGCCGGGGAATCGCTTGCTTTCTCTCACCGGGAGCGCGCGGAAATCGTTTGGGATTATGGAGGCGCGCGTCGCGTTTTATTTCACAGCCTCATGCCATCCGTGCAATTTTAGATACACGTGGCTTCTATAGGCTATATGGCATTTCCTTAATGCTATATACCCTAATCGTTCTAAATAATATGTAAGTGGATTAATTGGTATATTATATATAAATAATATGTCATGGATTAAATGGTATATACACAATATTATAAAAAAAAGGATGTCGTGTGTCAAGTGATCCGATACACAGTGCAAATTGTTCTCTTTCAAGAAGCAATCTAATAATACAAAGCTCAAACCACTACCACGAAATTCAACATGCTATATAGCTCAAATCACTATCCAAAACTTGGTTGATTAATCTTTGTGATTGTTAGTGAAAATAAGCTAAATACTCACCATGTTTCTTCTTATCCAAAACTTTGTTTAAATAAACCAAATACCAAAACTAGTTGGTTTATAAGAAGAAACATCACTATTGAAAACTTTGCTAATTAAACGTTACTCCACTTTTCATGCTGCAAATTAAGAGCAATGCAATCCTCATTGTCACTCAAGCTCTTTAGAAACCGTAGAGGTTAAGGTGTCAATTAAGGGTCTGTTCCGATGCAGTTATGCAACCAAAACGGTGTACTTGTGTCAATGCCAACAACCATTCTAAGTCCCTTTAACAGCAGCTCAGCACCTCCTAGCATCATTTGCCACAAACTTACCTGCAAACATAGAAATTTTTGTAATCGGACAATTATAGGTTGCAACAAAATCATAGAGTTTTGTAATCGAAAAAAGATCCATTATTCAGCAACAACAATTATTCATCAAAGCAAATATCAGTGTAAATTAAAAGCATCTTAGAAAGAAACCCATAACACATAAATATACCTAAGACTAACAATAATCACATCTTACAGAATAACAAACTGACAATGTTAAGGATGAAATTCTTGAAGTAAAGCACACTTTACCAGCAACTAACCATTTGAATCACACTTATGCCTGCATCTTCTTACTTCTCAACGGTATATCTTAGGAAAAGTATTGATGTCATGCTTTTTAGTTAGTTTTCATAGGTTGTTTTCTAGGTTGTTTTGTGTCTTTTCTATTAGTTTGTGTGGTTTTGCATGTGATTTCAACTCTCTTTCGAGGGTTGGAGTCGTTTGTGTTTGCTTTTGTGTTTTGTAAGTGTTTTGGAGCGTTTAGGAGGAATTTTCTAGCTTTCCCGAGCATTATAGGAGATGGTGCGTGGCGGTGTTCGTAGTGTCGAGTCAAGAGAAATCAAGTGGAGTTTGCCAATGAATCAAAAGATGGATTTGCAAGCTAAAAGGTGTCTTAAAAGGAGCTACAATAAGTCTAAAGGATCCAAGAAACATCAAGGAAGAAACATCAAGGAAGAAACACCGAAGAAAGGCCAAGCTGATGCGTTCGCCTTCGAGGGACTCCAAGAAGGACTCGCTTGGCCAAGGATCTAGGTTACGAGTTGGGCCTTATCCGACTATTGAGGGAAACATAAGGGGGCGGAAGCTGAGTTAGGGAAGGTGGTAGTGGTGTTAGGGAAGCTCGTAGCTGAGGTAGGGACTGTGGAAGCTGTGGAAGGGACTCTGGTAGCTGTGCTGCGGTAGGGACGCTGGCACTGTAGTAGGGACGCTGGTAGGGACGCTGGTGGATGTGGTAGGGACGCTGGTGGCGGAGATAGGGACGGTGGTAATGGACTCGACGGGTGGAAGAACTCGCCGTCGAACGAGGAAGCGACCGGAGGTCGGGGAAATGAGGGCGTCGGAGAAGAGGGATAGAAGGGTTGACGTTCACGGTTTTGGGGAAGAGATATTACTCGATTCAAGCCAAAACTCATTGATTGCAAACGTGAAAAATACAAGAGAGGAGAGCTCCTTATATAGTGGAGGCTCTTAGGCAACAAAAGGAAACCCTAGCATTTATGGGCTGGGCCTAAAACATGCAAGTCTTGGCCCACTACCCTATGCATACTATAAATGACCAGACAACTAATCTGATCTAATATTCTTGTCTCTACTACAAAAGGTAATACTTATCCATTAGCTAGCTAGGAAAAAGAAAGACAAAGACTAGAACAAACAAGTCTTAGGGACTCTGCTGAGGACTCTCTTCAAGAGCTGAGGGACTCTGCTGAGGACTCTGCTGAGGACTTTGCTGAGGACTCTGCTAAGGACTTTGCTGAGGACTCTGCTAAGGACTCTGCTGAGGACTCTGCTGAGGACTCTGCCCATGAGCTGAGGGACTCTAATGCTGAGGACGCTGGAAGGGAAGCTGCTGGAATTGTTGGGACGCCCTGGTGCAGTCCCTAGGATTGTCCTTGGCAGCAGGCGTCCTCTAGAGATGGGGACTTCTAGGGTGCCGGTAGGGACGCTAGGGCCCCTTCCTCAGGATTGGCTTTAAGGACGCTCAACACCCATGTAGGTGGTTCTTCAGGGACTAAGCTAAAGGATTGAGAGGCTCGCCATACAAAGGACGCCGTTGCTTGAGCGATGGCCTTAGCACGAGCTCGAGTAATGGGTCCGTCCGAACGCATTGTCATGGCGTCTTCCTCTTCCTTGGGAGTTAGGGAAGGGATCGCATCATCCTCCCCCCCTTGAGTGGGAAGCGTCCCCGCTTCCTCCAAAAGGTGTTCATCTGCAGGTTCCACGTATGGAGATAAGTCCGCAACATTGAAAGTGGCATGGACAGCCCCATAGGAATCTGACAGCTCAAGCTTGTAAGCATTTGGTCCAATCCGCTCAAGGACGCGAAAGGGACCGTCCCCCCGGTGGTGGATCTTTGTCTTCCGGGCTGAAGGGAAGCGACTCTTGCGCAAGTGGAGCCAAACCAAGTCCCCAGGCTCAAAGATGAGCTGTTGGCGTCCCTTGTTATGTTGGTTGGCATATTGTTGGGCACGACGCTCAAGGCGTTCCTGCGTCCTCATGTGCAGCTTCTTGATGTACTCAACACGGTTGGCCGCATCGAAGTGTTCTCCTTGCTGCAAGGGACGGGGTGAGAGATCAAGGGGAGTGAGCGGATTACGCCCATAGACAACCTCGAAGGGACTCATGGAGTGCGCCGAGTGTTTGGACCTGTTATAACAAAATTCTACAGTAGAGAGTAAGTCCTCCCACCGGCGTGGGTTGTTCTTAAGCATCACTCGAAGGAGTGAGCCTAAGGTCCGATTGGTGACTTCCGTCTGGCCATCGGTTTGGGGATGGAAGGAAGTAGAGAATAGTAGTTTGGTGCCTAACTTTCCCCAAAGTGTTCTCCAAAAATGTCCCACAAACTTGGCGTCCCTATCACTTATGATTGTGCGGGGGATGCCATGGTACTTCACTACGTGTTCAAAGAACAAACAAGCCACGTCCGTTGCATTGTTCGTCGTTGTACACGCAATGAAATGGGCCATTTTTGAAAAACGACACACTACTACAAAGATGGAGTCCTTACCCCTCTTGGACCTAGGCAGTCCCGTGATGAAGTCCATTGAAAGGTCTTCCCACGGAGCATGCGGAATAGGCAAGGGAGAGTAAAGTCCATGATTATGGCTAGTGGACTTGGCCTTTTGGCAAGTGATACAACTCTTGCAATACTTCGTGACATGATGAGCCAAGTGAGGCCAAAAGAAGTGTTCACGCAAAGCAGCAAGGGTTTTATTAACGCCAAAATGACCACGTCCCTCATGCGCTTCTTTTATCAAAAGAGTCCTTATGGAAGACTTAGAGACGCATAGCTTCCCGGCCTTGAATAAGTACCCTTCATCTAGAAAGTAGCCATCAATGGCATGAGAAGGCGTGGCCTTTTCCATGATGGGACGAAAGAATGGTTCCGAAGCATAAAGCTCCTTTAACATGGAAAAGCCAAGTAAGCGAACTTGAAGGGAAGAAAGGAGGGTGTACCTGCGAGAAAGGGCGTCCGCAACCACATTCTCCTTACCTTTCTTGTGATGGACGACGTAAGGGAACGTCTCCAAGAACTCGACCCAACGTGCGTGTCTTCTATTGAGGTGTGCTTGACTCTTGAGGTAAGACAATGCCGCGTGGTCGCTGTGGATGATGAACTCCCGTGGCCACAAGTAGTGTTGCCAAGTCTTGAGGACTCTAATAAGAGCATACAGCTCTTTGTCGTATGTGGGGTAGTTCAACTGAGCACCAGTGAGCTTCTCACTATAGTAGGCAATTGGCTTGCGTTCTTGGTGGAGGACGCCGCCTATGCCAACATTTGACGCATCACACTCGATCTCAAAGGGCTTAGTGAAGTCCGGGAGCTGTAGGAGTGGAGCATTACAAAGGGAGTCCTTTAGGCTTTGGAACGCCTTTTCATGATGCTGCTTCCACTCTATGATTGTGCCTTTCTTGGTTAAGGCATGCAATGGGGCAGCAAGGACGCTGAAGTGATGGACAAAACGGCGGTAGAAACCGGCGAGTCCTAAGAAGGAGCGGACTTCCGTTGCACTCTTTGGAGTAGGCCAGTCCTTGATAGCCTTGATCTTTTCCTCATCCACTTGTAAACCAACACTAGAGACCACAAAGCCAAGGAAGACAGTGGAAGGCTTGCAAAATGTACACTTAGCCAAGTTGGCAAAGAGTGTTTCACGGCGTAAGCGTGCCAATACCAACTTAATGTGTTCCGTGTGGTCATTGAGATTCATTGAATAAATCAAGATATCATCAAAGTAGACCACAAGGAACTTACCAATGAAGTCCCTAAGGACATGGTTCATGAGTCTCATAAAGGTGCTTGGGGCGTTGGTGAGACCAAAGGGCATGACGAGCCACTCATAGAGACCAAATTTGGTCTTGAAGGTTGTCTTCCATTCATCGCCTTCCTTCATGCGGATTTGGTGGTAGCCACTCTTCAAGTCTATTTTGGTGAACAAGGTGGCACCATGGAGCTCGTCTAGCATATCATCGAGCCTAGGAATTGGGTGCCGGTATTTGATGGTGATGTTGTTGATTGCACGGCAGTCCATACACATGCGCCAGGAGCCATCCTTTTTAGGGACTAGAATGACGGGCACGGCACAAGGACTTAGGGACTCTCTTACATAGCCACGCTCAAGGAGTTCTTGCACTTGCTTTTGGAGTTCCTTGGTTTCATCTGGGCCAGCTTTGTAAGGAGCTCTATTTGGTAGAGAAGCCCCGGGCATCAAGTAAATTTGATGCTCAATTCCACGTAGTGGAGGAAGTCCTGGGGGAAGGTCGTCAGGGAAGACGTCCTTAAAGTCCTCTAGAAGGGAAGCCACGGCGCTAGGGACGGCCGGATCATTAGGGACTGTGCTAGAAGATGTGAGGGACATCGGCACCATCAAGAAGCAATGAGCACGTCCTGAAAGTGGCGGTTGAGATGAGGACGGCCGTGTGACCAACCCACGGGGTTCAACCGTGCCTTGAAGGGACGCGCTTGTTTTGGGTGTAAGGGACGCCTGGTCCGAGGGACTCCTTTTGGGGACGGCTTTGGGACGCTGTTGTTGGCCATCAAATAGGGACGGCTTTGCATCCGAGGTGTTGGCCGAGTTGCGTTCCTTGCGCGCCCGTTCTTCTTCAATTGCCTTAGCGCGGTCACGTTGTACTTGATCCTGCAATATTTCACTAGGCAACATGGGTAAGAGTTTGACGCGCTTCCCGTGGTACGTGAACACATAAGTGTTCAAGAATCCATCGTGAAGGACGCGCCGGTCGAAAGCCCATGGGCGTTCCAACAACAAGTGTGTGACGTCCATAGCAACGACATCACAAAGTAAGGTGTCCGTGTAAGGACCAATGGAAAAGGTGATCATGCATTGATGAGTGATTTGGGTACCTGTGGAGTACAACCATTGTAGTCCATAAGTGGCAGGGTGGGGAGTTGTTTCCAAGTTAAGGTGTTTGACTACCTTTTCATTGACAAGGTTGGTGCAACTCCCTGAGTCAATAATCACACTAAGGCTGGTGGAACCAACCAAAGCGCGAGTATGGAAGAGATTTTCACGTTGGTCCTGTAAGGAGCCTTTCAAAATGAGTGCCTTCCTAGCAACCAACCCAAGGCAGTGGCCGGAGTCCATTGGTGATGGGGCACAATCAAACTCTTCTTCTTGGGGAACAGCATAGGATTCCTCATATAATGGCTTTGGTGGGACTTCTTCCTCATCGAAGGACTCATATCCCCCTGTGGTTGTGGAGAACAATACTTTCTTTTTGTTGGGGCAGTCCTTTTGATAGTGTCCTCGTCCACCACAAGAGAAACACTCCATGTCCCTGGAACGCTCAAGTGGAGTCCCTTGCTGGGAAGGACGCCCTTGTTGAGGACGGCTTGTGGAGTTCGTCCCATGTGGTTGGGAAGGACGTTGGGATGGGGACTGCTTTGAAGAAGAACCCTGTCCTTGCATACTATGAGATGAATTAGTGGAAGCATAAGGACGAGAGTTAGAGGAAACATACCTATTCGTCCGAGATTGGTAAGAACGCAATTCTTGTTGGTTCTTATAGATGGTCATGGCCGTATGCATCAAGTTGTTCAAATCTGTGATGGGCAAAGGCTCAAGCTGGTGCCTAAGGGACTGATTCAATCCAGAGATAAACCTAGTTTTCAAGGTAGAGGGGGCAACTGAAATGTCAGCCTTGTAATACATATCCTCCAACTTAGAGAAGAACTCTATGGGAGTCATGATTCCTTGGCGAAGTGTTGCAATGTCCATCCTCATCTGGTTCTTATAGTCCTTAGGAACATACTTTTGTGTCATGACGTACACAAGTTGATCCCAAGTGGTGACCGGTGTTTTGTCTAGCCTTAAACGGTTGTCCACAAAGCGTTGCCACCACACTCGTGCTTGACCACGAAAATGGAGTGTAGCTAAATGGACCCATTCATGGGGAGGCGTCCGACAATAGCGCAAAGTGTGCGCTGTCGCGGCAATCCACTCAAGGAAGGCAACTGCATCATAATGTCCTTCAAAATGTTCAATTCGGACTTTGACCTCATGGCGGTTTGTAGCTTGTTGGTCATAGTCCCCACGGTCTTCACGTAGGTGAAAACCGCGATCAATGGGACTCCAAGGTCTTGGTGGTATCGCTCTAGGGGCATTACCGCGCCGTTCACCTTGGTGTCGATGGGGACGCTCGTGGCGTCGGTTGGCATCATGGCGTCCGTCCCTCCTAGGGACTTCTTCATGGCGACGTACCAAAGGCGGAGCCGGGGGAATCCAGCCCGCGGGACGGTCGTCCAATTCAGGTGGATCACCCAAAGGTGGAAAGTTGTGGGGATTGGGTAAGCCCGAGTCTTCATATTCTTCATCGTCGAAGTCATTGAACTCGTCTTCCCAAACTGGAGTATCGGACGAGTGGCCTAAGGACGCCTGTGCTGGAGGTAGGGACGGCGCCCTTCCTTGTGCCATGCGCCTTTCATGCCGTTGTGTTCGTCGTAAGGGGTGCTCATCAAAGCGTTGGTCACGCCTATTGTACACCCGACGTTCCTGTTCCTCGGTACCTTGGTCTTAGGGACGCGGTTGAGGACGCCGAGGGGTCGGTGCTTGGTGATGAGCTCTCCTTGGGTCATAACGATCATTAAAAAGAAAAGGGGAAGGAGACATACCTGGGCCTTCGGACTCATGGCCTGAGGAAGCATCGTAGGCATGAGGGTCACTCCGCAAGACTTGGCCCTGAGGACGGCGGGGCTCAATGGTGGAGTGGAGACGGTGTGTTTGAGGGGCGTCCCTTGAGGACGTCCTGTTGGGAAGCACTTGGTGAGAAGTTTGACCGTTCGGCTGACTTGGGCCAGCTTGGTCAGAGAGGCTTATGGCTAGTCCTTGAGATCTGGAGTGAAGGACTTGAGGTGGGGCATCCACTAGAGGAACCCGAGCTGTCGCTTGGGCTTGGAGAAGGGACGCCACCTGGCGTTTCAACTCTGCTATCTCTTGTTGTTCTTGTGTGAGTTGGGGAGGGTTGAGGTCTTGGCTAGAGAGTTCTTGGTTGAGGACTTGGGGTGGATCACGTCCATTGTTAGCCTCGTCGGAAGGGTTACCTGCCATAACATTAGAATCCATGGCGAGTAAAAGTCGAACAAGAGTCAACAAGTACAAGCACTAGAAACGGCTCTTTAGACGGACTATGCACACACAAGGGTCAAGGAAGGCTTTATGTGCGAGAGGCGGCTAAAGGCTACACGATGCAACTCAAACACGCAAGGATCAATGCAATTACAAGCAACAATATTGACGTGCTAAGTGCTGAGGACTGCTTCTTTGTTGAGGAAGGCGTCCTCAAGGTGGGTTTGTCTTGGAACTCTCTTGAATCCAAAATAGTTGCCTTATTTTGGCTTTCTATTTGGACTTCCTTTGCTTTTTTTTTTTTTGAATGCGGTTACTAACCGAAGGAGAGTCCTTTGAGGGATGCAAGTAGCACAAATAGGTTACTAACCTAAGCACGACTGAAACCAATATGCAACAAGTAATCGAAATCACCAAGCATGTAAGGACTGCAATCGTAAATGGGTGTAAAATTTTTTTTTTTTTTGGTAAGGACTATGGTAGTAAAAACTTGTTCTACTTACCAAGGTTGGGCTAAAAAAATTTTTTGAATTTTTTATAAGGACGGATTCAAGGAACACAAAGGGAAGCAAGTGTGATATGCAATAGTTCGAATAAAAAGGCTTACGTAACCTTGGCTCTGATACCAGTTGATGCGTTCGCCTTCGAGGGACTCCAAGAAGGACTCGCTTGGCCAAGGATCTAGGTTACGAGTTGGGCCTTATCCGACTATTGAGGGAAACATAAGGGGGCGGAAGCTGAGTTAGGGAAGGTGGTAGTGGTGTTAGGGAAGCTCGTAGCTGAGGTAGGGACTGTGGAAGCTGTGGAAGGGACTCTGGTAGCTGTGCTGCGGTAGGGACGCTGGCACTGTAGTAGGGACGCTAGTAGGGACGCTGGTGGATGTGGTAGGGACGCTGGTGGCGGAGATAGGGACGGTGGTAATGGACTCGACGGGTGGAAGAACTCGCCGTCGAACGAGGAAGCGACCGGAGGTCGGGGAAATGAGGGCGTCGGAGAAGAGGGATAGAAGGGTTGACGTTCACGGTTTTGGGGAAGAGATATTACTCGATTCAAGCCAAAACTCATTGATTGCAAACGTGAAAAATACAAGAGAGGAGAGCTCCTTATATAGTGGAGGCTCTTAGGCAACAAAAGGAAACCCTAGCATTTATGGGCTGGGCCTAAAACATGCAAGTCTTGGCCCACTACCCTATGCATACTATAAATGACCAGACAACTAATCTGATCTAATATTCTTGTCTCTACTACAAAAGGTAATACTTATCCATTAGCTAGCTAGGAAAAAGAAAGACAAAGACTAGAACAAACAAGTCTTAGGGACTCTGCTGAGGACTCTCTTCAAGAGCTGAGGGACTCTGCTGAGGACTCTGCTGAGGACTTTGCTGAGGACTCTGCTAAGGACTCTGCTGAGGACTCTGCTGAGGACTCTGCTGAGGACTCTGCTGAGGACTCTGCCCATGAGTTGAGGGACTCTAATGCTGAGGACGCTGGAAGGGAAGTTGCTGGAATTATTGGGACGCCCTGGTGCAGTCCCTAGGATTGTCCTTGGCAGCAGGCGTCCTCTAGAGATGGGGACTTCTAGGGTGCCGGTAGGGACGCCAGGGCCCCTTCCTCAGGATTGGCTTTAAGGACGCTCAACACCCATGTAGGTGGTTCTTCAGGGACTAAGCTAAAGGATTGAGAGGCTCGCCATACAAAGGACGCCGTTGCTTGAGCGATGGCCTTAGCACGAGCTCGAGTAATGGGTCCGTCCGAACGCATTGTCATGGCGTCTTCCTCTTCCTTGGGAGTTAGGGAAGGGATCGCATCACAAGCTTTGTAGCAAGTTTCGGGACAAGACAAGAAAAACCATAGTCAGCTGAAGGTCGATGTCGCCCTACCATAGGTAGGCCACGGCCTACCCTAGGTCGGGTACGACCTCCCCTGGAGTTGACCGAGCGAAACTTGTGGCCTAAGTGATAGACTTTCGGGTATTTTATTTATGGGTTTTTAAGATAGATTGTTATTTCCTTTTTAAAGATATATCTCCCTCTATATAAGGATGCCTTAAGGAGCCTTTTCTATCATCATCACACGCATTAGAGGAGGGGGGAAAGATTATGAGAGGTTTGAGAGAGAGTTTGCAAGACAAGTTAGGAGCAGTTTGTGGATTTGCTTAAGTTGTAAGTTTGATTCTTTTTAATTCAAGTTGGTTGTTTGAATCATGTTTCTTTCTTCTTCTTTGATGATTGTTTTCATGATGAAGTGTGAGTAGTAACATTTTCTAGGGTTGTGGTGAAACCCAACATAAGAATGCATCTCTAAAACTTGAATTCCATAACTTGAATGCTTGAAGATCATATCTATCTATCTTGTGCTTAATCCTTTGCAAAAGTTGAGGCATGTCTTGTGATTAACCTTAACGAAAGTTAAATGTTGGTTGCTTGATTAGATCTAATAGGATTATTTGCGAGAGTTGATATTCCTAGGTTAAATGATAGATAGAAAGTTGTTTGATTTGCGAAAGTTGATTGAATGACTTGAATTGTTTGCGAGAGTTGACTCTTCTATGATCTAGATTGCATGATAGTTGTGAATTCTTGTTGGAAGCATGCATGATTATGTTGTGCTAGAGCCTTGGTCCTAGATATCCCATAAATTTTCGAAGTCTTTTTTCGTGCCCAGATTAAGGTCGTGGCCGACCCCCCTTAGGTTGTGGCCGACCCCTCTATTCTTTGTGTTGTGTGTTTCGTGAAGCTGATAGTAGTGGTTGTGGACGACCTACCTTAGGTCGGGTCCGACCTTTCTCTAAGTGTGTGTTTGTTGGTTGTTTTGCTTTGTTTTTCGTAGTTTTGATTGCTTGACTATAGATTCTTCTAACTCCCGTGGATGATCCTGACTTCGCTATACTCAACGGGGTCTTGAATATAAATTTATTTGTTCAAGAAACCCTTCAACGAGTATTAATAAAAATGAGCACAAAATCAGGAAAATTTGAAATCTATTGAATTTGAAATTAAAACCCTTCAATAGAGGCACAAAAAAATGGGTTTACCTATAAGGCATAGGCATTGAAGTCGAAGGTCTCGATTTGTTTTCCATTTTGATTAATTTCTCCTACAGTGAACACAAATCAAAAATCAAAAATCAATATAGCTGGGAAATGCATTTATATCACGAATTGAGCAACTTACTCGAAATTCAAAACAAAGTTGTTTGAAGTTGACATCACGCGTACAAATGCAATTGAAGAAGTTGATTGCTGGTGAATTAGGATTACGTTAAAGTAGAATTCAAGTTACGCTCTCAAGATGGAAGAAGCTTATCACAAAGCAGAGTATGAATCAATTTAGGGAAAATTGCATCTTTGATAAAGGCGGTGTCGGTGAATCCCTATGACGTAGATGGTGGAGATGTCAAATTAACAGGTTCAAGTTTAAGGACGGAGAAGCCCTATAGTGTGCTGGCGAGTTGATGAAGAAGGCACTCGGCGAAGCCCTTATGGCGGCCAACAGTCGGCGGCGGCGAAGACCAAGTTGCAAACACTGCAGTCGGTGGCGGCGATCGTCTCTCCCAATGCTGAAATCGAATTGGCCAATTTCGTTGCTGAAGTATAATCGTAGATATGAATTGAAAACTAATTTGAAGAAACTGGATTTTGTGGGGGTGACCCCTTCGAAGAATCATCGTAAACAATATATAGAGAGCTGGCTATAACAGTTAATCAATTACCAAGCTCCTCAATAAACTAAGAACGTGTGTTGGTGGGGAGATTGGCTAAATAACTACAACAGGTTTGAAGCAGTTTTGAAGTTACATCCGCATAAATTTCAAACTGATTATATCACGTTTTGTACCTTTTATTGGGACACATGTCATGCAGAAAAAGGACCACGTGGCGCAATCTTTTTTATAGACATTGCTATCCAATTAATATACAGGGAGATTGTCAAAAGATTTGAATTACCATTTTAAATATATTAACAAGATAATATCAACAACCAATAATTTTATAAGCATTTTTTACCACCATTTTATTTTTCAAAAGAAAAACTACCATTTTAAGTTTTGTTAGTAAAACAGTTTATTTATATTTTATATTAACATACAAAAGATTCAGGTTGACTAATAATTCAAGTAGTTACTACAATATAATTAAAATCACAAATTGATATTTTTATTATTATATCATTGTACATAAGGTTGAATTAGTTGAAATAGGATTATCAAATCAAATATTAACATAATCTTTTTATACTTTTTAACAAACTTAATTCTTTTAACAATTTTTTTATTCTATGCCCTAAGAGCATAGAATAAGAATCCATATTTAGAAATTAACCCTAAGAAAACGTAAACCTCGAACAAGAAAGATTAAAGAAAATATAATTACAAAATCAAGATTTAATTCGAAATTTAGGATATTAACCTATTCTAATTGATAAATATCTTCAAGAGATAGAATTAGGTTCTTTTAAATATTGATCAATTGATAAATATCTTAATTGTTTACAATTATTTGTAATCTTCATTAAAGAATTATTTGCGTATTTTTTTTTACTTCTTAACAAACTCTAATATCTTGATAACCAAAAAAATACAATGTAGATATTTTTAAACTTTAAAATTTAAAAACGTGTCGGTTCATGACTCATCTTCTATATATGGATGTTCCAACTAATTGTTAATCACCTTTGAGTGTATGCCATTTTTGTATCATTCTATCTCTTGGTGTGCTCATTTACAATATATGTTTTGTCAAGTGTGTAAGGGATTATTTATATCCACCAACTCTTTAATCCAAAAAATTTACAATTTGTAAAAACGGATTTTCTAACATATGTCTAAAAGCATATGATAAGCATCTTAAAGTAAAAAGATTTGTTTTTGATGACAGGCCCAAAGTACTATACCAATCTAAGGATAGGGCCCCGGGTCAATCAACAAAAGAAATTTGTATCACGACCCCGTTGTAGTACGGTGGTCGAGGTCGATCACAGGGAATTATTTCATATGCGTTTGAACGGTTGATTGTCTAACACGAACACAATGGGAATAAAACACATGAAGCAACTCGGGACCGAGGTTGTCAATCTCGGGACCGAGGTAGCTAGGCACAAACAAAGTCGGGCTCGAGGCTAAGGGACTCGGGCTCGACACAACAATCAATGCAAAAGGGGCGAAATAAGCTAGGCTAAAGGGATCCTAGGGCTAGGGGTTCATGCCAACATCAACTTCACATGCTATCATATAGATAAATGAACTAGAGGCTTTCACCTTAGACATAGATCAACAAATCCAATCAAATCATGCCATTAATCTCATGGAACTAGGCTCACGCATTCATTCAAGCCAAACGACTCTCTATCTACTCCTACTCGACCGCGGGATCAAGAGGTCCTCTCTTCATCCCTTCGAACCAACTTTCCTAAGTTTTCAACAAAGGATCTTGCTCATAAGGTAAAAAGACATTGATCTAGGCAATCAAATCATGAATTTGGTTCAAGCATGATGCAATCGCCTTCTCGGGACTCCCGATACGGACTCGCTTTGGCCAAGGATCTAGGTTACGACTTGTGCCTTTATCCAACTATTGAAGGGACTATGGTGTAAATGGAGCGGAAGCTGAGTAAGGGACGGGTGAATAGTTCCAACGGACGGAGGAACTCGCCGGAGGTCGAGGAAGGTCGGTGTTAGCCGGAGAAAGGAGGGCGTCGGAGAAGAGGGTTAGAAGGGTTGACGTCAGCGGTTTTGGGGAAGAGACAATCTCGATTCAGCCAAAACTCATTAATTGCAAACGTAAGGATTACAAAAGGGGGAGCTCCTTATATAGTGGAGGCTCCTAGCATTTATGGGTTGGGCCTAAAACATGCAAGTCTTGGCCCAAATCCCTAAACATACTATAAATGGTCAGACAACTAATCTGACCTAACATTCTTGTCCTTACTACAAAAGGTAATACTTATCCATAAGCTAGCTAGGAAAAAGGAAATACAAGGACTTAGAAAAACACACTACTAGAAAACGGGTAGTATTCCGACGCATTCCTCTCGGCGCTTCTCGTTTCGTCAATTGTAAAATTCGCGCGCGTGCATTTGCCGACGCATATTTTGGACGTTTTTTTCCGTAGACCATCGTTGACATTTTTTGGCGTCGCCATTCTCATAAAAGCGTCGAAAAATTAAGTTGTAATGAAAAATGCCCGCCTTTTTGAGATATATACGCGTTCAAAATCCCGCTCTCGGTGATATACCCCCGCGAGTTAAAAAGTTGAATAGCCCGCCCATTTTAATACCAACATCATATTTTGGCCTTTCATATTTTCTACATTATTATATAATTTTTTTTGGATGAAATACATCATTGTATAATACTATAATTACTGTTTTCTTTGGACCAAAAAAAAAAAGTTTCTGATTTGCCTTGGTGAAAAGTTGGTGCAAGAAAATGAAAATAAGAGCGGGTTCCAAAATTTTGAAGCTTCTGATTTGCCCCGCCCCCTTCTCCAAATTAGGGTTGTGGACATCTCCAAAATTTCATCTCCAAAATCCCAATTCCAACCCCCCAACCTCACCCTAGCCTCCTCGTCCGAGTCCTCGCCGCTAGCTCGCCCTAGCCTCCTCGTCGTCGCCTCCTTGTGCTCGCCGCCTCCACGTCTTCGATTGCTAGCGGCATTGGCACGATTCGTCTTCGACCTGCTCTAGACGTCGTCGTCGTCGAAGTAAGAGCGGGTTTCAGACGTCGCCCTGTTCCAGACGTCGTCGAGGTGAGAGCGAGCTCCAAACGTTGCCTTGTTCGAGACGTCGCCGAGGCCTTCTCCGCCGCTCAGAGAGTTGCTCCGGCGTTGAAGCCTACTCCGCCACCACCAAGGACGTCGGCTCCTCCGCCGCTGCTCCGCCACCACCAACATTGAGCACATCTTCGGCCTGCCTCATCACTTTGCCTTAGGGTTTTTAGGTTTCAAAGAAGAGTGCCGGCGTCCTCGTTCGTCCTCGTTCTTCTCCGCCTGTCCTTCTCCGGTGTCCTCGTTCGCTGCTTCGCTTGGTCCTTCAAGTAAGTCTAGAATCTCCCTTCTCTGCTTGGTGTTTGTCTCTCTTGCATCTCCTCTCCACTCGGACTAATTCCTTCATTCTCTGCTTGGGGTGGAGACGGAGGTCCGGTCGGGTTCGTTGGCGGCGGACCGGCGATCGGTGCCAGTTTCCCGCTCGATTTGAGCTTGGCCTCGCCGGAGAGCGGGTTTAGGTTTGGGAACGAGGTGCTCGTTAATGGCGGAGGGTCCTCTGTCAACTGTGTAAGTCGGATTTGAGCCTTTTAGTAGTGGAATTCGAGTTCAATTTTGTGGAATTGCGTGGTTTCTGCTGATGATTAGGTTTTGGAAGGGTTTTTGTGTTTTGACCTGTTTCCTGGTTTGTTATGTATGGTTATAAAATCTTGCTGTTTCCTGGTTTGTTATGTATGGTTTGTTAGGTTTCCTGGTTTGTTATGTCTGATTTAGGGAAAGAGAATTCTCTTAGATAAGGAGTCCGGTGATTTCAAATTTTTGTGGCTTTATATGCAGGATGGGCAGTTTGTGTCTTTGAATAACTTATATTGAATAACTCTTTGTGTTTGGGCCTCTTATCTCCTTCAAACGTGTAGGTAAGGTCTGCTGAGCTAAGTTTGATCATGCCAAGTTTGTTATTGTTCCCTTGTGAGAGTCTGTCATTTTGGTTGGGACTTGTATGTGTGCAGTGTTGATCTGAGCTGTGTTGTTTATCTCATAGCTTTTCAATCCATGTGCTTAGAGTTGAAAAGGACACCTTAATGACATGGGTTATTGAGTACCTGGATACTTTGTTGCATTTCTTAATACTACCTAGTAGCATTATAGTAATGAAAGTAGCTTACACAGTGACACTGCCTTATTCCTTTGTGTGATTGAAAAGGCGACCAGGGAAAGAATAGTGATGATATTATAATAATTATGAGATTACAGTGTATGTTGGTTCAGTGAAAGCTATGATGAACTCAGACACCAAGTCATGATGCAATTGTATTCTATGGGTGTCAAATGCTTTTGATAGAATTCAGTCATTGGCTTATTAGATAATTTTGCCATTATAGGATTTTTTACTATGTTCTTTTTTTTGCTTATATGTGGATGTCTTGCCATTATAGGATCTTCAGTATGAGTAGTAATCTGGCATCTTGCTTCTATCATAGTACCATATGCCGATTCACCCTGAGTGATGTAGTTGATGCTAGGGAGTATTTTTTTTTTTGTTATTGATTTTTAATGTATTTCAGAATCTTCTTAGTGTAGGATATACTAATAGCTCTGCTTGGCAGGAAATGGTAAAATTGGCCACTGCAACCAAGGAAACAATATGTACCTTTTCCCAGGGTAAGTGAGGCTCTAATGTAACAGTTGAGTATGTTCATTATTTCATTTTAGTTCTATCTAGCTTAAATTTCATAATTCTATAAAACATTCAGGATTGGACTTGGTACCCTTCTCTCTGGAGCTAGGATTGTTCTGACGGTATGCTATATGCAACAGCTGAACGGTAATGTTGATGCCATGCTTTTACCTTGATTCCGTATATCGAGAAACTTAGTGGTAAAGGGAAAACCATACAAAACAAAACCAATCATTAGGGCTATTGGAACAATGGGGCATCGATATAGCCAAACAAAACCAATTGCTCAACACTTATACTTTCTAGGTTTAGTGCTATCCATGCCATCCTATACTTTTTTGCTCAAGAATTTCTTTTACGTTGGATGTTTACGGTTCCATGTCTAATTGCTTCCAAAGTTCCAATGCAAACATGTAGGCTTTTAGCTGAGTTTGTGTTAATCTTGACTAGATTTAGCTAACCAATAGCTGAAACTTCAGTGATCTACATTGCTAGAAATAACCCTCCATTGATTAAAAGAAATTTTCTTGTCTGCATTTGATGAAAGGAACATGTTTCTGATTTGAGCTTTAGGTCAAGTTTGACCTCGTCGGAAGAGCTTTTGATGATTTTTTTTTAATAATGCTGTCCTCTTTGAATTGAGCTCACTTGACAGGGGTGATCATTCTTCACTTAATCAGCTCACATTTATCTAGGTGTTTTTATTAGCAAAATCTACGGATGCAAATAAAGTTACTGGCTTTTTTTTACTTGCCATCTTAAATTCATCTCTCGTACATAGTTATGGTCAATTGGTGGTAACATGCTTTTTCTTTTCTTTCTTCAGACACGGAGTAAATTTTTAATATTTGTATGTATTGTTTTTGAATGATCAGAATGTAGCAATTGAAGAAGAAAGGGTCTATGAACTATATTTGACAAAATCCAGATCCCTTGACTGCCACTGATCTTGTATGTATGAAAGGTAATCTGTTGCAACATTCTTTCATTGTTTCAATCTTGTATGTACTTTTACTGTATTTTTGGTTGAACTTCGTGATTGTCTTAGTGTTGCTTGATTGCAATCAGTAAATGTGTACATTTTTAAAGAGACAATCCATTATAAGTGTTGTTTGATAGTAATCTTTAGAAAGTAATGATTTCAAAATAGGAGCTTTTCAAAAATTAAGGAGGTCTCATATGTAAGATTGGATGCTAGAGATAAAGGAAGAGAGTTATGCCGGTACATTTCGTTTCATATATGAATTGCCAATAATTCAGCTGTTAATCTGCTTGGCTCAATTTTGATTTACAGAGATGCTAGATGAATTGGCAAGAAGGGAGAAGAAAGCTAACATTAGTTCTGATATTATTCTCTTCATGAAGGTAAGAATTCAGTGTCATGCCGGTACACTACTCAATTAGTGTTGATTGTTTTTATTTATATTGTTTTTATCCTGTCCTAGCCCCCTTTATAAAGTTATTGTCCCAAAAGGCTAATAAATTGCTGCAACTTTTTATATGAGGTTAAATTTAGTTGAACGGAAATCCTAGCTATTATGAGATTGTTAGCATTCAGAAATTATTATATAGTATATACCTAAGCTTGAACTAGTCATTATTGCAAAGTAATGTTTACTTGCTGATGCCTTGTAAATAAGCAATCTCTTCTTGGCTACATAGTGATCAGATTTGTTTCTTCATCACCCTTGATGATTGGTATGAGTTGTTTCCAGATCCTTGTTATGTGCTATTCCTAATGTATTTATTCATGACTTGGATGAGTCAGGGTATTGTCATTGTTGCTTTGTTCTCCATAAATTTAAGTATTTAACTATGCTTTGAGATCTAAGTACGTCTTGCTTTCATTGCTTTTGTGCCAGTGGATGCTAGAAAAGTTTTCCTTTGATGAGGAGGAAAAGGAATTCAGAGCAGAAAAATTAGTGAATGGCCATGGAAGGATTGGATTAAATGCACTAGTCAACCATTATAAATAGAGGAAGAATTGGTATGTTTTTGTAAGACAATATGTTTTGATGGACAAATACTTAGGCATGGATTTGATGGCCGGTTGTATAATGAATGACTACTTATATATATCAATGCTAATTAATTATGCACTATAATTGTACACTTTCATGTTAATTTGTTTCGTTTATATATATAGCTCGAGACTTTCAGGTGTAATTTTGGAACGACAAGCAAACGTCGACACTTTTACTATCCCAAAACGTTGTTCATTTCTCGACGCTTTATGTTGTCATCAAATTTTAATTTTTTTTTGGAGCTAAACAAATGGTGACGCTTTATTCTTTCAAAAAAAATTAGCGGGACATTTTTTCCCTGGGTGGCAAGCATTTCTCGACGCTTTTTTATGTCGCCTATTCTTGGCGCCAAACACATTATCTTGGCGGGCAACAATTCTCGACGCTTTTAGACGTCATAGAATTTTGGCGGCATGATCAAATTTGAAGTTCAAATTCATAAAAAGCGTCGACATTTTGAATATACGACGTCACATTATGTCGACATTACGGACACCAAAAACCGTCGGCGATTTGTGACGTCAAAAATTTCAACGCTTTGATGGAGCGTCGATAAAAAATTTCTCGACGCTTTTAAACGCCGAAAATGGACCGAAAAAGCGTCGAGAAACTACATATTTTCTAGTAGTGACAAAGGAGTCCTGAGGACTCTGCTGAGGACTCTAACAAAAGAGTCCTGGGGACTCTGTTGAGGACTCTGCTCATGAGCTGAGGGACTCTGCTGGAGGACTCTTCTCAAGAGCTGAGGAACTCTGCTGAAGGACGCTGGTGCAGCTGAAAGGACGCTGCTTAAGGACGTTGACTAAGGACGCTGGTGCAAAGCTAAGGACGCTGCTTAGGGACGCTGGTGCAAAGCTGAGGATGCTGGTTGAGACCTAGGGACGCTGGTGATGGGGACGCCAAGGCAAGAGGAAGCCTTCCCCGGATAGGGACTCTCTTGTATCGTCCCTAGAGTTGGCCTATGCAAAAGGAGGCCTTCCCCGGATGGGGACGCCAAGGGCTCTTCACTAGGACTGTCCTCAAGGATGCTCAGCACCCAAGTAGCTGGTTCTTCAGGGACTATGCTAATGGACTGAGAGACTCGCCATACAAAGGACGCCGTTGCTCGGGCGATGGCTTTAGCACGAGCTCGAGTAATGGGTCCGTCCGAACGCATCGTCATGGCGTCTTCCTCTTCCTTGGGAGTTAGGGTAGGGATCGCATCATCCTCCCCCCCTTGAGTGGGAAGCGTCCCCGCTTCCTCCAAAAAGTGTTCATCTTCCGGCTCCACATATGGAGTTAAGTCCGCTACATTGAATGTGGCATGGACGGCTCCATAGGAGTCCGGAAGCTCAAGCTTGTAAGCGTTTGGTCCAATCCGTTCAAGGACGCGAAAGGGGCCGTCCCCCCGGTGATGGAGCTTAGTCTTCCGGGCTTGAGGGAAGCGACTCTTGCGCAAGTGGAGCCAAACCAAGTCCCCAGGCTCAAAGATGAGTTGTTGGCGTCGCTGGTTGTGTTGGTTGGCATATTGTTGGGCACGACGCTCAAGGCGGTCCCTCGTCCTCATGTGCAACTTCTTGATGTAGTCCGCGCGGTTGGCTGCATCGAAGTGTTCTCCTTGTTGCAAGGGACGGGGTGAGAGATCAATGGGAGTAAGCGGATTACGCCCATAGACGACCTCGAAGGGACTCATGTTGTGCGCCGAGTGTTTGGACCTGTTATAGCAAAATTCTACAGTAGAGAGTAAGTCCTCCCACCGGCGTGGGCTGTTCTTAAGCATCACTCGAAGGAGTGAGCCTAAGGTCCGATTGGTGACTTCCGTCTGGCCATCGGTTTGGGGATGGAAGGAAGTAGAGAATAGTAGTTTGGTGCCTAACTTTCCCCAAAGTGTTCTCCAAAAATGCCCCACAAACTTGGAGTCCCTATCACTTATGATTGTGCGGGGAATGCCATGGTACTTCACTACGTGTTCAAAGAAGAGACAAGCCACGTCCGTAGCATTGTTCGTTGTAGTACACGCAATGAAATGGGCCATTTTTGAGAAGCGACACACTACTACAAAGATGGAGTCCTTACCCCTCTTGGACCTAGGCAGTCCCGTGATGAAGTCCATTGAAAGGTCTTCCCACGGAGCATGCGGAATAGGCAAAGGAGAGTAAAGTCCATGATTATGGCTAGTGGACTTGGCCTTTTGGCAAGTAATACAACTCTTGCAATACTGCGTGACATGATGAGCCATGTGAGGCCAAAAGAAGTGTTCACGCAAGGCAGCAAGGGTTTTATTAACACCAAAATGACCACGACTCTCATGCGCTTCTTTTATCAAAAGAGTCCTTATGGAAGACTTAGGGACGCATAGCTTCCCAGCCTTGAATAAGTACCCTTCATCTAGAAAGTAGCCATCAATGGCATGAGAAGGCGTGGCCTTTTCCATGATGGGACCAAAGAAGGAGTCCGAAGCATAAAGCTCCTTTAACATGGAAAAGCCAAGTAAGCGAACTTGAAGGGAAGAAAGGAGGGTGTACCTGCGAGAAAGGGCGTCCGCAACCACATTCTCCTTACCTTTCTTGTGATGGACGACGTAAGGGAACGTCTCCAAGAACTCGACCCAGCGTGCGTGTCTTCTATTGAGGTGTGCTTGACTCTTGAGGTAAGACAATGCCGCATGGTCACTGTGGATGATGAACTCCTGTGGCCACAAGTAGTGTTGCCAAGTCTTGAGGACTCTAATGAGAGCATACAGGTCTTTGTCGTATGTGGGGTAGTTCAACTGAGCACCAGTGAGCTTCTCACTATAGTAGGCAATTGGCTTGCGTTCTTGGTGGAGGACGCCGCCTATGCCAACATTTGACGCATCACACTCGATCTCAAAGGGCTTAGTGAAGTCCGGGAGCTGTAGGAGTGGAGCATTACAAAGGGAGTCCTTTAGGCTTTGGAACGCCTTTTCATGATGCTGCTTCCATTCTATGATTGTGCCTTTCTTGGTTAAGGCATGCAATGGGGCAGCAAGGACGCTGAAGTGATGGACAAAACGGCGGTAGAAACCGGCAAGTCCTAAGAAGGAGCGGACATCTGTTGCACTCTTGGGAGTAGGCCAGTCCTTGATAGCTTTGATCTAGTCCTCGTCCACTTGTAAACCAACACTAGAGACCACAAAGCCAAGGAAGACAGTGGACGGCTTGCAAAAAGTACACTTTGCCAAGTTGGCATAGAGTGTTTCACGGCGTAAGCGTGTCAATACCAATTTAATGTGTTCCGTGTGGTCAATGAGATTCATTGAATAAATCAAGATATCATCAAAGTAGACCACAAGGAACTTACCAATGAAGTCCCTAAGGACATGATTCATCAGTCTCATGAAGGTGCTTGGGGCGTTGGTGAGACCAAAGGGCATGACAAGCCACTCATAGAGACCAAATTTGGTCTTGAAGGTTGTCTTCTATTCATCGCCTTCCTTCATGCGGATTTGGTGGTAGCCACTCTTCAAGTCTATTTTGGTGAACAAGGTGGAACCATGGAGCTCGTCCAGCATATCATCGAGCCTAGGAATTGGATGCCGGTATTTGATGGTGATGTTGTTGATTGCACGGCAGTCCATACACATGCGCCAGGAGCCATCCTTTTTGGGGACTAGAATGACAGGCACGGCACAAGGACTTAGGGACTCTCTTACATAGCCACGCTGAAGGAGTTCTTGCACTTGCTTTTGGAGTTCCTTGGTTTCATCTGGACCGGCTTTGTAAGGAGCTCTATTTGGTAGAGAGGCCCCGGGCATCAAGTCAATTTGATGCTCAATTCCACATAGTGGAGGAAGTCCTGGGGGAAGGTCGTCAGGGAAGACGTCCTTGAAGTCCTCTAGAAGGGAAGCCACGACGCTAGGGACGGCCGGATCATTAGGGACTGTGGTAGAAGATGTGAGGGACATCGGCACCATCAAGAAGCAATGTGCACGTCCTGAGGGTGGTGGTTTAGATGGGGACGGTCTTGTTACCAACCCACGGGGCTCAACCGTGCCTTGAAGGGACGCACTTGATTTGGGTGTTGGGGACGCTTGGTCCGAGGGACTCCTTTTGGGGACGGCTTTGGAACGCTGTTGTTGGCCATCAAATAGGGACGGTTTTGCATCCGAGTGGCGTTCCTTGCGCGCCCGTTCTTCTTCAATTGCCTTAGCACGATCGCGTTGTACCTGATCCTGCAATATTTCACTAGGCAACATGGGTAAGAGTTTGACGCGCTTACCGTGGTATGTGAACACATAAGTGTTCAAGAAACCATCGTGAAGGACGCGCCGGTCGAAAGCCCATGGGCGTCCCAACAACAAGTGTGTGACGTCCATAGCAACGACATCACAAAGTAAGGTGTCCGTGTAAGGACCAATGGAAAAGGTGATCATGCATTGGTGAGTTATTTGGGTACCTGTGGAGTTCAACCATTGTAGTCCATAAGTGGCAGGGTGGGGAGTTGTTTCCAAGTTAAGGTGTTTGACTACCTTTTCATTGACAAGGTTGGTGCAACTCCCGGAGTCAATAATCACACTAAGGCTGGTGGAACCAACCAAAGCGCGAGTGTGGAAGAGATTTTCACGTTGGTCTTGTAAGGATCCTTTCAAAATGAGTGCCTTCCTAGCAACCAACCCAAGGCAGTGACCGGAGTCCGCTGGTGTTGGGGCACAATCAAACTCTTCCTCTTGGGGAACAGCATAGGAGTCCTCATATAATGGCTCTGGGGGGACTTCTTCCTCATCGAAGGACTCATAACCTCCTGTGTTTGTGGAGAATAACACTTTCTTCTTGTTGGGGCAGTCCTTTTGATAGTGTCCTCGTCCGCCACAAGAGAAACACTCAATGTCCCGGGAACGCTCAAGTGGAGTCCCTTGCTGGGAAGGACGCCCTTGTTGAGGACGGATTGTGGAGTTCATTCTATGTGGTTGGGAAGGACGTTGGGACGGGGACTGCTTTGAAGAAGAACCCTGTCCCTGCATACTAGGAGATGAATTAGTGGACGCATAAGGACGAGAGTTAGAGGAAGCATACCTATTCGGCCGAGATTGGTAAGAAGGCAATTCTTGTTGGTTCTTATAGATGGTCATGGCCGTATGCATCAAGTTGTTCAAATCTGTGATGGGTAAAGGCTCAAGCTGGTGCCTAAGGGACTGATTCAATCCAGAGATAAACCGAGTTTTCAAGGTGGAGGGGGCAACTGAAATGCCAGCCTTGTATTACATATCCTCCAACTTAGAGAAGAACTCAATGGGAGTCATGCTTCCTTGGCGAAGTGTTGCAATGTCCATCCTCATCTGGTTCTTATAGTCCTTAGGAACATACTTTTGGGTCATGACGTACACAAGTTGATCCCAAGTGGTTACCGGTGTCTTGTCTAGCCTTAAACGGTTGTCCACAAAGCGTTGCCACCACACTCGTGCTTGACCACGAAAATGGAGCGTAGCTAAATGGACCCATTCATGGGAAGGAGTCCGACAATAGCGCAAAGTGTGCGCTGTGGCGGCAATCCACTCAAGGAAGGCAGCTGCATCGTAATGCCCTTCAAAGTGTTCAATTCGGACTTTGACCTCATGACGGTTTGGAGCTGGGAGGTCATAGTCCCCACGGTCTTCACGCAAGTCCAAACCGCGATCAATGGGACTCCAAGGTCTTGGTGGTATCGCTCTAGGGGCATTTCCGCGTCGTTCACCTTGGTGTCGACGGGGACGCTCTTGGTGCCGGTTGGCGTTATGGCGTCCATCCCTCCTAGGGACTTCTTCATGGCGACGTTCTAAAGGCGTAGCCGGGGGAATCCAGTCCGCGGGACGGTCGTCCAATTCAGGTGGATCACCCAAAGGTGGGAAGTTGTGAGGGTTGGGTAAGCCCGAGTCTTCATATTCTTCATCGTCGAAGTCATTAAACTCGTCTTCCCAAATTGGCGTATCGGATGAGTGGCCTAAGGACGCCTGTGCTGGAGGTAGGGACGGCGCCCTTCCTTGTGTCATGCGCCTTTCATGCCGTTGCGTTCGTCGTAAGGGGTGCTCATCAAAGCGTTGGTCACGCCTATTGTACACCCGATGGTCCCGTTCCCTAGTACCTGGGTCTTGGGGACACCTTTGATAACGTGGAGGGGACGTTGCCTGGCGACCATCTCTCCTAGGGTCATAGCGATCATTGAAACGGAAAGAGGAAGGGTACATACCTGGGCCTTCGGACTCATGGCCTGAGGAAGCATCGTAGGCATGCGGATCACACTGCAAGACTTGGCCTTGAGGACGGCGGGGCTCAATGGTGGACTGGGGACGCCTTTGTTGAGGGGCGTTCTGTGAGGAAGTCCTGTGTTGAGGAAGCACATGGTGAGATGTTTGACCGTAGGGCTGACTTGGGCCAGCTTGGTCGGAGAGACTTAGGGTAGTCCTTGGGTAGTCCTGGAAGGAAGGACTTGAGGCAGGGCGTTCACAAGAGAAACTCGAGTTGCTGCTTGGGCTTGGAGAAGGGACTCGACCTCAGCTAGTCGGCGTCTTAACTCTACATTTGCTTGTTGTTCATGAGAGAGTTGAAGGTTGAGGTCCTCGTTTGAAAGTTCTGTGTTGAGGACTTGGGGTGGATTATTTCCATTGTTAGCCTCGTCGGATGGGTTTCCTATCATAACATTAGGGTCCATGGCGAGTAAAAGTGGAACAAGAGTCAACAAGTACAAGCACTAGAAACAACTCTTTAGACGGACTATGCACACACAAAGGTCAAGGAAGGCTTTATGTGCGAGAGGCGGCTAAAGGCTACACGATGCAACTCAAACACGCAAGGATGAATGCAATTACAAGCAACAATATTGACGTGCTAAGTGCTAAGGACTGCTTTGTTGAGGACGCGCCTCTGGTCTGAGGACTGCTTCCTAATGAGTTGTTCGGGACTCTCTTGAATCCAAAGTAGTTGCCTTATTTTGGCTTTCTACTTGGACTTCTTTTTTTTTTTTTTTTAGCGGTTACTAACCGAAAGAGAGTCCTTGGAGGGAAGTAAGTAGCGCAAATAGGTTACTAACCTAAGAACGACTGAAATCAATATGCAACAAGTAATTGAAATCACCAAGCATGTAAGGACTGCAATTGTAATTGGGTAGTAACTTTTTTTTTTTTTTTTTTTTGCTTAAGGACTATAGTAGTAGAAACTTGTTCTACTACCAAGGTTGGGCTAAAAATTTTTATTTTTTTTTGGATTTTTATAAGGACGGATTCAAGGAAATACAAAGGGAAGCAAGTGTGATATGCAATAGTCCGAATAAAAAGGCTTACGTAACCTGGCTCTGATACCAGTTGATGCGATCGCCTTCTCGGGACTCCCGATAAGGACTCGTTTTGGCCAAGGATCTAGGTTACGACTTGTGCCTTTATCCAACTATTGAAGGGACTATGGTGTAAATGGAGCGGAAGCTGAGTAAGGGACGGGTGAATAGTTCAAACGGACGGAAGAACTCGCCGGAGGTCGAGGAAGGTCGGTGTTAGCCGGAGAAAGGAGGGCATCGGAGAAGAGGGTTAGAAGGGTTGACGTCAGCGGTTTTGGGGAAGAGACAATCTCGATTCAGCCAAAATTCATTAATTGCAAACGTAAGGATTACAAAAGGGGGAGCTCCTTATATAGTGGAGGCTCCTAGCATTTATGGGTTGGGCCTAAAACATGCAAGTCTTGGCCCAAATCCCTAAACATACTATAAATGGCCAGACAACTAATCTGACCTAACATTCTTGTCCTTACTACAAAAGGTAATACTTATCCATAAGCTAGCTAGGAAAAAAGAAA
Source organism: Polygonum aviculare (assembly GCA_934048045.1). NCBI lineage: Eukaryota > Viridiplantae > Streptophyta > Magnoliopsida > Caryophyllales > Polygonaceae > Polygonum > Polygonum aviculare. The sequence goes on along the minus strand of OW204025.1, from coordinate 17,896,240 downwards.
GACAAGGACTTAGAAAAACAAAGGAGTCCTAAGGACTCTGCTGAGGACTCTAACAAAGGAGTCCTGGGGACTCTATTGAGGACTCTGCTCATGAGCTGAGGGACTCTGCTGGAGGACTCTTCTCAAGAGCTGAGGGACACTGCTGAAGGACGCTGGTGCAGCTGAAAGGACGCTGCTTAAGGACTCTGGCTAAGGACGCTGGTGCAAAGCTGAGGACGCTGCTTAGGGACGCTGGTGAAAAGCTGAGGACGCTGGTTGAGACCTAGGGACGCTGGTGATGGGGACGCCAAGGCAAGAGGAAGCCTTCCCCGGATAGGGACTCTCTTGTATCGTCCCTAGAGTTGGCCTATGCCAAATGAAGCCTTCCCCGGATGGGGACGCCAAGGCCTCTTCACTAGGACTGTCCTCAAGGATGCTCAGCACCCAAGTAGCTGGTTCTTCAGGGACTATGCTAATGGACTGAGAGACTCGCCATACAAAGGACACCGTTGCTCGGGCGATGGCTTTAGCACGAGCTCGAGTAATGGGTCCGTCCGAACGCATTGTCATGGCGTCTTCCTCTTCCTTGGGAGTTAGGGTAGGGATCGCATCAAAGCACATGCAATTGAGTTGGGGTTTTCGCCCCCTACCCTAAGATCAAGCTAACTACTCACTAATCATGGAATTCAAACTATCAATCATCAAAGACCATAAGCAAATCATGATTCATGCAAGTCAAATCCACAATCAACACACAAAACAAACTTGAATTAAACTAAAGAAGAGGAATTCTTACAATCTCCACTCCCGCTCCAAGCCTAAGGGTTTCTTTCCTCTCCAAGGAAAGGAATTCCCCCAAATCCTCCTTTAGATCTTGGGTTCTTTCCCTCCCTTGGAGAAGAGTCCACCCCCTTCTTCCTTCTACTCTCTCTCAAACCTCACTTTCAATTTACTGTCAAAGTGTATGCGATGATTCATCTAATGAGAGATTACAAGGGTTTAGATAGAGATTATCCCCCCTATTACAAAGACTAGATTACCCTTCTAAACTCCTTGATCTCCAAGGCAAGTCCTTGACCTCCAAGGCTTCTAGACTCCTTGCTCTCCAAGGCTTCTAGAACTCCTTGATCTCCAAGGAAGCAAATATAGTTTTGGGAATTAACAAGAAAGTCCCAAAAAGAAAGGAATCCGGAGCCACGACCGACATGGATCAACACGGAGAACCTCGGGCCCGACTTGCTTCAACCTCGGTCCAATGGCATGTCTTTCATGAACCTCGGGCCCGACTTGCCACACCTCGGACCACCACCTCGGGCCACCATGGTACCTCGGGCCCGACATGCTGGGTACCTCGGGCCTAAGGCATTTTTCAGCTTGTTTCGCTCCGTTCTCTCTCGTTTTAGCTCCGATTGACTCGATTCTTTCGCCATTCTCTTCGTATTCACTTGAGGCTTATTTCCATGCATTGTTAGCTCCATTTTGGCTCCTTTTTCATCCTTGAATTCCTCCATGATTCCGTGTTTTAATCTCCATGACTTTTGCTCCAAAATGCCTACAAAACACACAAAATTCGCATAGTCTCCGAATCTCATAGAGAATCGGAATCCAAGCTAAAAAGGGATAAAACAGACAAGAAAGGGAACAAAAGACACATATTTACATAGGAAAATCACCTAAAAAACACGACCAAAATGAGAGACATCAGTTTTGACCCATGTTGACGGATAAAATTTCACGAATATATGCAATTCGTGATTTTATATGGAATGGTGAAAGCTAACCAAAATAATAAAATTGGTTAGTTTATCTTAGATTAAATACAAATATCTCTTTCTACCAAAGAAAATACAAATATCTCTTTCTAAATTAAAATTGGGCTTGATGTCATTTATTTAATTAGGCCCAAATTGAAATTGGTTTGATGGGTCAAGACAAGCCAAAATAGCAAGAAAAAGGGGTAATTAAATTAATTGAAATATGTGAGGTGGTTAATTAGCAGTTAATTGGATAACTTACCATCTAATTTCCTATTTAAGGAGACAAAAAATACTGTTGGTGGGGGGAACTGGGGGATGGTCCGAGTGGTTCAATCCAAACAAGGAGGTTTCTCCACTTTGACGCAGAAGGAAAATAGGACTATTTTCCCATGGATTTCCCAATACAAGCCCAAGGGAGTGTGAAGACAAAACGGAGGAATGGCTTTGGGTCTCTGCCCAATTCAAAAGACAACGAACAAACAAGATCGGCAATATATATATATATATAGTTTTGTTGATCGAAGACAAAAGCGATTCCTCTCTTTACGTTCTCCTGTTATACTCCTATAACTTTCTTCCCTAGTTATACGCATGGCAAGACAGACCTTGTATGTGTGACGTTGGCAATTCATGGAGGTGTCACGAGATCTCGGGCCTTTGAGAAAGTCACACACTTACGTAGAGATCTATTTATACGTAGGAGTTATCAAGGCTTGTGGGGGATTGAATGTAATCACTTTCATACCCCTACATTTTGTCGATATTTATAGTTAATCCGAGAGTAATTACTTTTGGGTCTCTATACTACATTCGGATTTGTGGTTGACATGAAAGTGATTACTTTCGGGTCTCCACGTTAAGCAAAACGGTGATGGATTCATAGTAATTACTCCCGAGCCGTTACACCGGTTAGCATACTTCATTGAGGGCTCAAATTGATAATATGATATAAAGGATTGAAATGCCCATCCGTAAGGCTTAAAAGCGGATTAATTAATTTCTGCACAACACACGAACAAGACATTTTATGATCCTTGGAATGCCAAATTTCTCAAGAGTTATATAAGGATTTATGACCAAGAAAAATACAAAACACATGATAAACTAGGCTTTGCCCACAATCTGCCTACTAAATATAAAATGAATCATCAAATATTTTTTTTTTTTGATTGAGGAGCTACTAGCTCGAACAAGCCAAAATAAGGTCACCTCTTTATTACAAGGATAGCCTAAATCATCACGACGGACGATCTTTAAAAAATCAAACAGCAAGGGTTGTTGACTCAACAAACACCTTGACTGAGTTACAAATGAATTAGAAGCGGAGAGAGACGAAGATGAAAGCTGGATGGCTGCATTAAGACTTTGAATGTTGACTGGTCTTCTTGCAAGGAAATCAGCAGCAACGTTGGATTTCCTGAAACAATGATAAAATAACACACATGGGATATTTGCAATGATATTTCTAATATCAGTTATAATTGAATGTATTTCCCAAGGGACTTTCCATTGGCGTTTTAATGAATTAATGACAGTTAGGTTATCTCCTTCATTAATGATTAATTTGTGTATGTTTGAGCAGTCAGTATTCCTAAGGGCGTATAAGAGATCAGAGGCTTCAGCCTGAACTATTGACATAGGTGGTAGTTGTTGGCGACCAAGCGACTGAATGATCCCATCATATTTTCGTATGATGAAGCCGGCGTGGGTAGTGCCATTGTTTAATTTGGACGCATCAAAATTTAGTTTAGACCATTGATAAGGCGGTTTCTTCCATATGAAGTTATTTTTCTTTTTGGGTGTGACGCTATAAATTTTCCTTTTGGGTGTGACGCTATAAAATGAATCATCAATTTGAATTCATGCTACTGCCTACTGGATTAAAAGCTGTGATGATATGTGTATATGTAAGGGTCATGTTACTCATGTTCGTGTGTATATGTGCAATCACGTATGTACATTCATATATACGTACGTATATATTTTAAGATTCACTTACCAAGCCCTTTGGTCAATTCGTATGGTATCAAATATTTTTTTATCATGGGCCACCCAATTGACCGTGTGGTATTATAATGATATACAGAATTTTTTTATCAATGTGGTCATCTATTGTGATTCGGTATAGATATGTACCGTTGTTGATGATCAGTCTGTATAACTTCCCCCCAAAAGAAATTAATTGATAGTTGAGTGGGGAGATATACACTGTAATACATACAAGCACTTTGTCGTCTATAAAAAGTGTATATAATATGTTTTAAGAACTACGTGAGGAATTGATGTTCTATAAACTACCTAGGAAATTTGATACAAATTAAATATATCAAGTTCAGTCGTAAATCTTAAATAAAATAAAATTAAGTTTAAATAAGAACTACAGGTGATTTGACCCCTTCTTAAAAAGAGTATGTCGGGTACTTGACATAAAGCTTATTAAGGCTCGTCGAGTTCAATCACACTTTAAGTTAAGTTAATGTTTCTCATAAGAACTACAAGTGATTTGATCCCTTCCTAAAAAGGGTATGTAGGACACTTGACATAAAGTTGATTAAGGCTCTTCGAGTTCAATCACACCCCAAATTAAATTAATGTTTTTCAAAAGCACTATGTGTTGATTTGATGCCTATTAAAGGCTACGTAGGAAACTCGATATAAGACAATGTGTCCATTGAGTTCAATCACAACCTTAAATTAAATTTTAATCTGTCTTTAAGAACTACATATGATTTGATCCCGTTAAATAAGGGTACGTAGGAAATTTAACATGAAACATTTACTCGTTAAATTCAATCACAACCTTAAGTTAAAAAATTAATTAATATGTCCTAGAACTACGTTTGACTTGATTTCATATCATATAAATGGATACGTGGAAAATACGACATAAAAAATAAATATGTTGTATTCAGTCACAAACTAAATTGAAATCAAATATATATATATATATAAACCTTAAGACTTATGTTTGATAAGGAAGAGATTAGACAACCATTCCTAGAAAGTGGGTTTAATCTTATTCATGTCGTGCATATGATAGTTGGTTTGAGTTCGAGCAACCCTTTCCAAAAGGTGGGTTCGGGTTTATTCCGCTGATGCATGAAAATCAAACATAAACAGCAAAATAAACAAAAATAAATAAATAAACACTCTGAACTACGTAAGGCTTGATTCTCTAGAAAAGAGATACGTAGGCAACCCATAAAATTGGGTGCAACCCAAATCATAAAAACCATTAAATATATTGTATTGATATTGCTTTTAATCAAAAGAGTCAAAGAAGAGGGTCGAACTAAAATAAAATAATTTGAATATGTTTTGCATTTTGGTGTAAATTTTTGCTCAACAACCCAAAAAAAATAGAAAGATATGTTTTATTTGTTTATTTATTTAAGGATCAATTTTTTTTTGTGACGAGTTTATACATTTACTAGTTGAAGACCCGTACCATGTACGGGTAATGATCATTTTTTTCGTTAATTTATGTATCTACAATAATCTATACTATATATTAATTCTTATATATAAATAGATTAAAATGGAAATTGAAAAGTTAAGTTAATTAATATGTATTTTTTATAGAAGGAAATTTTAAAGATAGATAATATTGTTTCAAAGATAGATATTAGATGAGTAAGAAAAAGGATAAAAATAAAGGTTAGATAATTACATAAATTTTAAAGATAACTAATATGCATTTAAAGATAGATATTTGATGGGTAAGAAAAAAGATAAAGTTAAAGATTAGATAATTAGAAAAAATAAAACATATAAAATTGTTAATCAAGTGGGGCTAGAATTAACGTGGAGGCTCGAAATTCTCCGCCTTTAATATATAATATAGATTTTTAGGGTTTCCGTTCTCAAAATCTGGAAGCTTATCCTATGCCACAAGGCTATAGATTTGAAAGACCATTGAAAAAATATAAAAAGTTCATGTAATTCGTATATGGAAGTATAAGAAAAAATATAATCCAAAATCCATTAACTTATCATACTTTTAATAATAAAACAAATTAGTAATATATTATATAATTTTTAAAGAAAAATAATACAAATAACCATGTGACTACCGAACTAATGTAGGTAAAAAAAATTTAAACTTTAACAAAATACGCGCAGGGCGCGGGAAACTTCACTAGTTTTTTATATTTCAACGGAGAACATATTCTTGTGTATTTGTGATACTTATGCCTACAAGTTCACTAATCCTTTCCTCTTGAATTTTATTCTCGACTATTGAATGTCTCTTCAGAGCATGCTAACATTCACTTCAGTTTTGGAAATGTAAATGAAATGAAAATATTTCCTTCAACTAAAGAGTTGTCGTCCTCATCCATTACAACTACACACAAGACCCTTCCTTTATCGTCTTCATCTACAACATACAAAGGGGTGTGTGGAGAAGATTGTTGATTATGAACCAGCTGGGAACAGAAACATTGGCACGAGAAAGGCTGCAAAGACATTTAATGCGCCAAGAAGGAAGACACTTTTTGTCGATAACACTCTAGAGGTGTTCCCTCAAGGGTTCTTCCAAGGGTGTTACTATTGACTCTCTTGCATATGAGGCGACCAATGTTCATCATAGGATGCGTTATCATTTGATTTTCCCGATCCATCTTTCAAATTAATACAAGTATATGAATTATTTGGCAGTTGTAGGTGTGCCCTCAAAGATAGTGGAGGTGTTCGTATTGAAAGGCTGATCTTGAAAGATCGTTTGACAAAGCATCTAATATCTTGGGATGATATTGTGAACGAGGTAAATAATATATTTGAGCCTACTTCAGAGCGTGTTATAACACTATTGGACTTTTAACTTATATAGAGATCCTCGAGCACCTAATATTAGAATTTCCTCACCGATTGTAATTTTTTTTCTTATATTGATTTTACTTCAGAGTGTGTTGTCACCGATTGTAGTGTGGGAGAAGGCAATCGATTTGAGATTGAGACGACTAGTTTAAGTGTCAGAGAACCAATTTGGTTTTATGCCAGGGAGATCGTTCATAGAGGCCATTCATCTGTTGAGGAGGCTGTCAGAAGCGCAAAGAGAGAGAAAGAAAAATTTGCATATGGTGTTTGTTGACCTGGAGAAAGCCTATGAAAAAGTACCTAGAGAGTTGATTTGGGAATGTTTGGAAGCTAAAGAGGTGTCAGACACGTTCATCAACGTCATTCGAGACATGTATGAGCGGTTGCTGACGAGTGTTTGTACGCAAGGGTGTGATACAAAGATTTTCGAAGTAAGGATGGGTCTACATCAAGGATCAGCTCTGAGTCCATTTCTGTTCACGCTAGTGTTGGACGTGTTGACAAGAGATATTCAAGGAGAGGTGCCGGGGTGTTTGTTGTTCGCATACGACATTGTTTTGGTGGAAGATTTGAGAGTTGAAGTTAGTGGCAAGTTGGAAGTGTGGAGGGAGAGGTTGGAATCGAAAGGGTTTAGGCTGAGTAGGAGTAAGACAGAATATGTGGAGTTCCCTTTTGGTCGGGAAAAGGAGTCTAGGAGTGAGGTTCAATTGGGAGGTGAGGCCATTGCGCATAAGGAATCGTTTAAGTATCTAGGATCAGTTTTGTAGAGTGACGGGTGTATTGATGAGGATGTGAGGTCCCGTATTCAAAGAGGGTGGCATAAATGGAGGGAGGCTTCAGGAGTTTTGTGCGATAGGAAGGTTCCTATCAGGCTCAAGGGAAAGTTCTACAGATCTGTTGTACGGCATGCGATCCTCTATGGGGCAGAATGTTGGCCGACGACTAAGGCTCAAGAGAAGAAGCTTGCAGTCGCAGAGATGAGGATGCTTAGGTGGATGTGTGGCCACATGAGGATATACAGGATTAGGAATGAGGAAATCAGAGACAAGCTTGGGGTGGCGAGCATAGGAGACAAACTGCGGGAAGCGAGACTACGTTGGTTCGGACATGTTCAGAGGCGGAGCCCAGACGCAACAGTGAGGAGATGCAAGCGGTTGGATTTAGGGGGCGTACCGGAGGGATAGAGGTCGTCCGAAAAGCGCTGGATGGACAACATAAGTCAGGATCTCAGGCTATTAGGGATTTCAGAGGAGTTGGCACAGTGCAGGGAGAGTTGGAGGGAGAAGATCAGTGTGTTAAACAACTAGTCAGCGTGTTGGTGATGCCAAGTAGAGCTGTGTTTCGCTTAGTTTGCTTTTTTCTCCTTTTTTCTCTTCTTTCTTTTTCTTTTTCGTTCATCCTTTTCCTTTTCCCTTCGTTCTTTTAGCCTTGGGTAGTAGTTTGTTGAGTGTTCCACTCGTTGTACTTTGGGTCGTATAGGGCGCATTGTATCTAGGTCTAGAATGCCCCCACCCTAGCCCCCCAGATCCTACTTTTGCGGAATTCCCTAGGTGTATGTTGTTGTTGTTATTAACTTTTTCATTTGGAATTAGTTTGATTTCTACTTGTAGGAGCATTAGATCAATGTTAATATTATAAACTCGCTGTTGAATGTATATCTTTAAAACAAGGTCTGTTGTGAAATTTCTAAACAACACTTCTTCAGATCCTTAATGTCTAATCTATTTGCACAATTTTAGAAGTTTGTTTGTTTACTTGTTTTCTCTTCTTTGTTAAATCTTATATATATTGATCTCTTTATTTAAAACCATTATTGAAACCTTCTCGCTGTGGTAACTTAAATTAAACTACGTTGCATTCCAAGATGTAACCATAAATGTCAAAATGGAGTTTGTTATAAATGATAGTAGATACTTAGATGGATACATCTTTTATCTTGTTAGTTAATCTATTATATATATTTAAAACCACTAAGGAATAAAACCTTCTCATTGCGCCACATTAGCTTTTGCCACATGGCGCTCATACATTAAGCCACCTCGGATTTTGCCACATGTCGCAACCGTATTAATTGACACAATTTGGCTATTTTCAAATACCATATAAATTCAATTTTTATATTATTTAAGTTTGCCATTTCATTGCCACATCATCAACCTATTTAAAATTTGTTAATTATCTTGCAAAATATATCAAAAAATAAATCTGAATCCTAACTAATTAATTATTTGGATATTTTGTTATCGGTAGGATTTATCCACATTCTAGATTTTAGGTCTATAATAGACAATTTTAGATTTTATTGTCATATATAACTTTGACATTCTACGGAGTATTATTTATTGATTTAAATTAATTATTATATGAACTATACCGACCATATGGATATTTTACAAATAAATATTGTCAAAAAAAATAGCCAAATTGAGGAAACTATATATGTAATAAAACCACTGTTGAGGTCCGAAAACACCGATATGTAATGAACGCGATGAGAGCGCAAGGTTTGAACTCGACCGAGTCAACAGACGGAGGGATGGAAAGTATGTGATCGCTTGTGGTATTCAACGCGATGAGGGCAGTACGAAGGATATTTTGTATTTTAGCTTTGTTGGATTACAATAGACTGAGATTCTCTATCGCGTTTAGGTGTATCGGGCTACAACAATGATCTTAGCTCGAGATATAGTGTATGTGATTCGCGAAACTTCGATCTCCCCCTTGGTGCGCGGAGCCCGCTATTTATAGGCGAATTCGGGCCGAGATCGACCGAGACGTCGATGTGGGACGAGCGCCGCCCGAGTACGTGTCGCCCTTGGATTGGCTCTTGGGGCGGTGGCCGCGGAACCGGCCAATCGGAAGCCCGGATGGGACGTTGCCGCCCACCGCTCGCCTGATGGGACGTTGCCGCCCACCGCTCGCCTGATGGGACGTCGCCGCCCGCCCACTTGCATGGATGGGACGGGCTCCTCTCCTCGCGGTTGGGAGGCGATGTACGCGATGCGTACATCGTCAACCAGGTTGTGCTCTTCGGACTACGCTTTGGCAGGGGTTTATTGTTCTGATCGCGATGGGAGCAGGGCTCTTGGGCCTGACGCCACCTTGAGTGGTTTTATACTTTGCAATATTTTGTTCTGGTGGGGTGCTTTACCGCGCTGACGGCAGCCGCGGAGCTGGCCAATCACGGGTCGGGATGGGACGTTGCCGCCCACCGCTCGCTCGATGGGACGTTGCCGCCCACCCACTTGCGTGGATGGGACGGGGAGATGAGCGCGGTGAGCGCAACCTCCGGGGCCGCGCCTCCGCCTTGTAGGGAGTCTGCCACGTAAGGGAACGCTTCATCCGGCCAGCCACGTATCAGATCGCGATGGCCGCATAGTTTAGGGTGTGATCGCCATTTTGAGAAGTCTATACTTGGGCATATTTTCCTTCGGTGGGGTACCTTATCGCGTTGACGGTTCCTGGTATCAACACAACCCCATGGGCCGGGACTCGATCGCTCTTTCGAGAACGGGTCCAACAAAATACTTGGAACCCGAAACGCGGTGAGCGGGCCAAGTGGTCCTAGTGAGGACGAGAGGACGGGGAATGTGGCGAAGGGGGCTGTTGGGCCGAATTGTCTGGTGGGCCGTTGGCACGACCTTGGCCCGTAATTGCGCGGCCAAGCGCCGGTCGGCATAAAACGAGCGGAAACCGCCTCGTCTCCCCCACTTTGCCATTCGAACTTCTCGCCCACGCCATTTTCGCTCTCAAGCTTCGCTCGCCCTTCTGTCGCCGGCAACTGTCTCAACGACCGTTCTCACCGCTCACGCACCGTTCCTCCACCCCTCCGGTACGTTTTCCCTTTCTCTCTTCTTCCCCATTTTCCGCTTCTTTCCGGGTTTTCGGGCTAGCCCTAGGCCCAGCGACGACGGCTTCGTTGGCGCCTGTGGCTTTGGGTGCGGAACTCCCCGAGGGTCGCCCCGCCCCTGGTGGGTTTTCCCGTGCTCTGGGCGGCAGTGGTCGCTACCACGCCACTGCCCTAAAAACCGTGGGTAGGGGAAACGGCGAGGGGAGACGAAACGTCGGGGGAGACGAAGCGCCGTGGAAGGTCGGAGAAGACGCGCCTTTAGCGCGACGTCCGGTCATGTCAGTGTCCCATCAATGGGAGAAGGAAACGCACCTGGAGATGCGTGTCCAGGAAGGCGGAATGTTCCTCTGACACACATCTCGCGCGCTCCGAAGTCCGCTTTGATAAGACTTCCTGCCGCATCGTGAAACGACACCTGCCCGGGGTGTAGATGTCGCGCTTGTTGCCTTTTCTCTTGCTTTCCATGCTTTGTCGCTTATGAGCACCGTCTTTCATTGTGTATTTATCGCGCTACATGTTTCTCTTTTTGCTTGTCTCTTCTTTCCCGTACATATTATCCTTCTTTTTTCTTCCTCCAGGAGCCTCTTTGCTTCCGTGCCCTGGATTTGGGGTTTTCCAGCGATACCTGCCCTTCAGGCGTGGATCGCGGTGATCGTATAGTGAACTTGGACGAGTTCTACGCGCCAGATCCCTCGTTGGAGTACCTGGGGATGTCCGCGAGCGACTCTCAGAACAACTTTCGCGAGCCTGCCGGTTTGAGCGAGAGCGACCCGACCACCGTCTCTGCTGCTCGTACGAAGAGCGAGTCGTCCTCGCGCTCGATGGCCCGCTGCAAGCCCTACGATCCTCATGATGGGGCCCCCGACGATGAGGCGTCCACTTCCGGGACCGCGAGGAGCTTTCCCTCGCGATACCTGACGGGTATCAGGGCGGAAGTACCTCGCTTCCGCCAGACAAGGCCCGTGCGTCTGGCGGACTACGAGAACCCGGTGACACTGGCCAAGGGTTGCGCCTCCATCCTCACCCTCGAGGAGTTGGACGAGATCGCGACGGGATACCCCTGGCCGGCGGGGGTGGAGCTTCTGCTACCCGAGGGTGGGGGTAATAGCTATGCCGCCTACGAGGCGGGCCACGTGGTCTACGCGGCGAGCCTTATCGCGGGCTTCAGGCTCCCGCTGCCGAAATACGTCTCTCAATTTCTATTTGATCTTGAGCTTGCTCCTGCCTCGATGGCTCCCAACTGCTGGAGCTACATCGCGGCATACCACCTGAGGTGTTTGGAGCTGAAGCATCCTCCATCCGCGGGACATTTGCAACAGATACTTACAATCAAAGCGGACACCAGGGGCATCGTGAACTTCAGCCTCACGCACTGCAACCTTATCATTACCCCCTCCAACGTTGGGCCGCGGTGGAAGGAGAAATGGTTCATCGTGCATGATTTTCAGGGCGAAGTCATGCTCTGCCCCCTAATCGCCGATAGGTACCGCCCCCACAAACGCAAGCGTGGTGCCTCGAAGTCGGCGTCCGCGGCGAAGAAGGCCTTTGCCGCGCCTTCCAAAAGGGAACAGAGCGCCTGGCTCACGCAGGAACGCCTAGAGCGCGCGGGCCTCAGCCTGAGGCCGGCGCCGCCCCGGGTGGTCGAGATATCCTCATCGGCCACTGCGTCCCTGGTGCCCGAGGGCGAGGGTATTCTTTGTTGTTTTTTCTTTGAGACTTGGTTTTATTTCGATGCTTGTTTTGTTAGTGCTTTGAACGCGTTCAAGCTAAACCTTCGTGACTTGCTTTTGCAGATATGGATGTATTCGACGTTCTTACCGGTACCTCCGCCGCGACGGCCTCTGGCTTGCCTATGAACGCCAAGCCCGGGGGCCAGAAAGGGGTCACCGCGAAGGGCACGCCTGGCTCAAAGGGGAAGGATCCCCCAGCGGACAAGGGCAAACGCATGCTGGGGGATGGCGCAAAGCGCAAGGGTGTGGAGGATGCGGGCCAGATCGAGGGCGTGCCCGCTAAGAAATCCAGGCGGGACTTGGTTCGCGTTGGGGACCAACCTCCCGAGCCCGTCGCGAAGGGTCCTGTTCAGATCACGACGGGCGCAGGGAGTCGCCGCCACTGGTCCCGAAGAGCCGAGGTGGCGGGTTTCGCCTGTTCTGGGCCGGCGTGGGGCACCTTCAACGAGGGCCAGCACGCCTACGAGGAGGAGAGGGAATGGTTCGGCACCCTCAACGCGGAGGAGGTCGGGGGGGAGTGTATGAAGTACGGCCATATGGTATGTGACCTATCTGCTTTTTGGTACCGACCCTTTATAATCTTTACTTGGGTTGACAATGTGCTTTTATCTGCAGGTCAACGCGTGGCTGAACTACCTCCCAGACCGCCTGTGCGAGGCGGAGGCCCAACTGGAGGAGGCGACCAAGGCCAAGGAGATGGCCGAGGCGGCTCTCGGGGAGGCGCGCGCGCAGGCGGAGCTGAACGCGGCGGAGCTCAAGACGGTCCAAGGCCAACTTGCCGCGACGCAGAAGGAGGTGGCGGGGCTCAAGGCAACGTCTGCGAAGCAGCGGCGTCAATTGGAGGAGGCCCAAGCCAAGGCCGAGAACGCGGTGCCCGATTTCCTCAAATCGGAAGAGTATCTGAACCGACGCGTTGAGGACGCGCGGGCGGTCCAAGCTCTTAGTGCGGTCACCGCGGCCCTCCAATACGTCGAGAGGTACAAGGTCAAGTACTTTTCTCCCGACCTCCATCGCAAAATGGGGGTTGTCTGGGAGGGCGGAGTGGCGAAGCCGCCGCCGGGCGTCGAGGGGGATGGCGCGGAGGGTCATGATGATCCGGAGGGCCAGGCCAATTCGGAGCTCCCCGTCGCCGATCTTGAGAGCGAGAAGACCAATGAGGCCCCCCCTCCCTCCGAGACCGCGGCCGCTGCCAACGCATTGCGCGCGTTAACGGACAACCCCAAGCGAGGACGGCAACTCGGGTTTCCTTAACGACTGTGGAGTTTTGATGTTTTAAGGCTTTTACGCAACTACGAGGGGTATAACGCATTGCGCGCGTTAACGGACAACCCCAAGCGAGGACGGCAACTCGGGTTTTCCTTAACGACTGTGGAGTTTTGATGCTTTAAGGCTTTATGCAACTACGAGGGGTATAACCCAACTCGAGTGCGCCTAAGCGCATCGCGCGCGTTAACGGACAACCCCAAGCGAGGACGGCAACTCGGGTTTCCTTAACGACTGTGGAGTTTTGATGTTTTAAGGCTTTATGCAACTGCGAGCGGCGTAGCCGTAAGTCTCGAGTGCGCCTATGCGCATCGCGCGCGTTAGCGGACAACCCCGAGCGATGAAGGCAACTCTGGTTTCCCTAACGACTGTGGAGTTTGATGTTTTAAGGCTTTATGCAACTGCGAGCGGCGTAGCCGTAAGTCTCGAGTGCGCCTATGCGCATCGCGCACGTTAGCGGACAACCCCGAGCGATGAAGGCAACTCTGGTTTCCCTAACGACTGTGGAGTTTGATGTTTTAAGGCTTTATGCAACTGCGAGCGGCGTAGCCGTAAGTCTCGAGTGCGCCTATGCGCATCGCGCGCGTTAGCGGACAACCCCGAGCGATGAAGGCAACTCTGGTTTCCCTAACGACTGTGGAGTTTGATGTTTTAAGGCTTTATGCAACTGCGAGCGGCGTAGCCGTAAGTCTCGAGTGCGCCTATGCGCATCGCGCGCGTTAGCGGACAACCCCGAGCGATGAAGGCAACTCTGTTTCCCTAACGACTGTGGAGTTTGATGTTTTAAGGCTTTATGCAACTGCGAGCGGCGTAGCCGTAAGTCTCGAGTGCGCCTATGCGCATCGCGCGCGTTAGCGGACAACCCCGAGCGATGAAGGCAACTCTGGTTTCCCTAACGACTGTGGAGTTTGATGTTTTAAGGCTTTATGCAACTGCGAGCGGCGTAGCCGTAAGTCTCGAGTGCGCCTATGCGCATCGCGCGCGTTAGCGGACAACCCCGAGCGATGAAGGCAACTCTGGTTTCCCTAACGACTGTGGAGTTTGATGTTTTAAGGCTTTATGCAACTGCGAGCGGCGTAGCCGTAAGTCTCGAGTGCGCCTATGCGCATCGCGCGCGTTAGCGGACAACCCCGAGCGATGAAGGAAACTCTCGTTTCCCGTAACTATAGATTCATTATTTGGACAGTGCACGATAGTTGTCTCGTTTTATTCACATAAGAACAACAGGTGGGATCAGGATATTACAAACGACCGCTACGCGGTGATGATACTAGCTTATTTACACAGTATCGGTGATGATACTAGGTGATGATACTAGCTTATTTACACATAGTATTTCTTTAGACGTGCCTCATTCCATGTCTTGGCCAGAGTTTGTCTCGTCGTTGGATCTGTGAGTTTGAACGCCCCCGGGACGACCTCCTTGGAGAGGCGGTAAGGGCCCTCCCACTTCGCGTCAAGCTTGCCCCCGTCGGTCCTTCGGAGGGCTAAATCGCCCTCCTTGAGGCCGCGGGGCTTGACCCTCTTGTTATAGTACGCCGCGGTCCTTCTTTTGTACTCAGCCGACCGCAGCTCTGCCGCCTCTCGGCGCTCATCGCGGAGGTACATTTCCACCTTAAGAGCTTCGTCGTTGGTGAACTGATCGTACCCCGCGACACGCTCCGTGGGTAGCATGGACTCAACGGGTACGACGGCATCACTGCCGTAAGCCATCGCGAACGGTGTTTCGCCTGTTGCTCTGCGCGGTGTGGTGTGGTTTGTCCATAAAACAAGGGGCAACAGCTCTGCCCATCGGCCCTGTACGCCGTCCAGCCTGCGGCGGAGGTCGTCGAGTATCCTCGCGTTCACATTTTCCACGAGTCCGTTGGACTGAGGGTGTGCAACCGAAGAAAACTTCAACTCGATGCTCAAGCTCGCGCAAAAGTCCCGCGTCTCCTCACTGTCGAACTGAGGGCCGTGGTCTGTCATTATCGCGACGGGGACGCCGAAACGACAAACCACATTCTTCCAGAGGAAGCCGCATACCTTCGCGCTTGTGATCCGTGCCATGGCCTCGGCCTCTACCCACTTGGTGTAGTAATCGACCAGGACCAGGATGAACTGCACCTGCCCGGCGGCCTTAGGGAAGGGACCAAGGATGTCCATACCCCACATTGCGAACGGGTAGGCCGGCTGGATGGCGCGCAGCTCTCGCGCTGGAGCGTGCTGGATGTTTTCGTAGCGTTGGCACTTGTCGCACTTTTGCACGTATGCCGCAGCATCGCGGCGCAGGGTAGGCCAATAGATCCCCATCCGGACTATCTTGTGGACCAGAGTCCGCCAGCCCGGGTGGCCTCCGCATATGCCCTCGTGCACCTCTTCGAGAACCTCGGAGACTGTGGCCTCGTCTACGCAGAGCAGGTTGGGCTCCGCGTAGCCGCGGCGATACAACTTGTCGCCTTCGATGCAGTACCGCGCCGCCCTGAGCTTGAGTCTGCGCGCGCTCATGGCATCGTCCTGGGGCAATTCCCCGGTTTGGATATATCGGATTATGGGGGCCATCCACCCGTCCGTGGCCAGCGCGAACACCGCGTTGGTCACGCCGCGTTGCATCTTTCTCTCGATTCCGACCTTGTTGCCGACCTCAGGTGGGAGGGCCGAACCCAACCGCGCAAGCGCGTCCACCAGTAGGGCCATCTCAATTCCCGCGATCACTGCCTCATACTCGGCCTCGTTGTTGGTTGCTTCAAAGCCGAAGTTGAGGGCGTGCTCGGACGCGTAGGAGGGTCCCTCAAGGACCACCCCCGAACCCGACCCCAGATCGCAGTGCGAGCCGTCAACAAAGACCTTCCACTCGTCGGGGCTCTCGTCCGTGTCAGGGAAGGTGACCTCCACCACGAAGTCCGCAAGGGCCTGCGCCTTGATCGCGGTCCGCGGGTGGTACGAGATGTCAAATTCTGACAACTCGACCGCCCACTTGGTCATTCTTCCCGACAGCGCGGGCTGATGCAGGATTTGGCGCAGAGGGAGGTCCGAGAGGACCTGTATGGGGTGTGCTTGGAAGTAGGGGCGCAACTTTCTCGCTGCCACCACAACGGCCAGAGACATCTTCTCCGCGGGTGAGTATCGTTGTTCCGCCGGCTGAAGCACCCTGCTGGTGAAATACACCGGGTAACTGAAATCGCGGGTGAGGACCGCGCTGACAGTATGCCGGCTCACGGCAATATATAACTGCAAATCCTCTCCCAGGACGGGCGGGGAGAGCGTCGGAAGATTGGCGAGGTAGACCTTCAGAGCCTGGAACGCGCTCTCCATCTCCTCTGTCCAGTTGAAGGTGGTGGTGCTCTTGAGACAAGAGAAGAAAGGGAGAGCGCGGTCCGACAACCTGGAGCAGAAACGGCCAAGATAATTTACCGCGCCCGCCAGTCGCTGAACCTCGTTTCGCGAAGCCGGTGAGCGCAGCTCCAGCACCGCGACGACCTTGGCGGGGTTGACGTCTATGCCCCTTGCGCTGATCATGAATCCGAGGAACTTCCCAGATTTTACCCCGAAAACGCACTTTTCCGGGTTTAGGCTCATTCGGTGGGCGCGCAGGGTTTGGAAAACCTCGGCCAGATCGGCCAGGTGCTCCAGCGCGCTATGGCTCTTGACCACAATGTCGTCGACGTAAGCCGAGACACTGCGCCTCAGCTGCTTCCGGAAGACATGGTCTACCAGGCGCTGAAACGTGGCCCCCGCGTTCTTCAAACCGAAGGGCATCACCCTGTAACAGAAAGTCCCGCGTTGAGTGATGAACGCGGTGGACTCCTGATCCAGGGGATCCATGGCTATCTGGTTGTAGCCGGAGTAGGCGTCGAGAAAGCTCAGCGCGGTATGGCCGGCGGTGGAGTCGACCAGATCATCAATGGAGGGCAGGGGGTAGCTGTCCTTGAGGCAGGCTTTGTTGAGGTCCTTGAAGTCGACACACATCCGCCACCTCCCGTTGGACTTCTTCACCAAAACGACATTGGAGAGCCAAGTAGGATACTTGACCTCGCGGATGAAGTTGGCACTTAGTAGCTTCTCAACTTCCTCATTTGCCGCGCTGGCGCGCTCCTCGTTAGTCTTCCGGCGCCTTTGACAGACGGGCCGGGACCCCTGGCTTATTCGGAGCGAGTGTAGCGCCATCTCGGGAGGGACGCCCTTCAGGTCCGTCGCCCTCCACGCGAACACATCGCGAGAACGGGCCAATAGATTTTGCAGGCTTTCGGCGTCCACCCCGGTCATGCAATCCCCGACATAAAGTTTCTCGGCTGTGTCGGGAAAGGGGGTGACGGCGACCTTCTCGAAGTCACCGAGGGGCTCACGCTCCTGCTCTTGTCGCACGTCCAACTCCGCGCCAGCACCGCCCGCGATAACATACGCGGCGGGGCGAGCGCGGGTTGACGCTTCATAGCATTTTCGGGCCTCAATCTGCTGGCCGTGGGCGACGCCGACCCGGTCCTCCACGGGGAACTTCAGAACCAGGTGATAAATGGAAGCGACAGCCTGGAACTTCATCAACGAGGTCCGTCCCATTATCGCGTTATAGATGGAAGGAAGTCAGACGACGGTGAACTCGATGGGCTCAGTCCGGCGGGCGTCCTTACCGTCCCCCAGGGTCATGTCCAGAGTGACCAACCCTGCGACGTCGACCTCATTGCCGGAAAAGCATGTGAGCTTTCCGGCATAAGGCAGGAGCATGGAAGGGGAGATGCCAAGCTGTGCGAACGCGTCGTAGTACAGGATGTCCACCGACGCTCCCGTGTCCACCATGATTCTCTTGACAATCTTCGTGGCGATCACCGCGTGCACCACCAGCGGATCCGTGTGCGGAGTGATGAGCTCGCGGGAATCGCCAGGTCGGAAGGTGATGTCAGCGTGAGGAACTCCCGACGCGCCCAAACTATTGATGGAGGCCCCGGAGGTCGAGGCGCGAGCATAGCGCTTCCTTTCCCCGCCACTAGACCCCGCGAGGGTGGAACCCCCAGCGATGGTGTTGATGTAGAGGTTGGGATCGTTCTGGTTGACCTCCCCCCTCGCGGGTGCGGAGCCGGCCAAGGTATTTGCCTGCGCCGGCCGTCCACTGTCGTTGCGGGGCCCGAGGCGGTGGTGTTGGCCCCGGTGTGCGGGTCGTTGTTGTATGGCCCGTTGCCGCCGCGGTTGTTGCGTGGTCCGCGGTATCCCTGATACCCGCGACCACGACGTCCTCCACCACGGTTATGGCCACCGCGCTGTCCACCATGGGGCTTTGTTGGCGTGGTGGATACGGTGAGGGCCTCCGGGGTGGTTTTGGCCTTTCCCTTCCCGCGATCCTGAGTGGGCCTTCCTGCCGCGTCCTCCGCGAAGACGCGTTTGGCGATGGCGTTGCAAGCGTCCTCATAGGTGTGCAGGGTTTTCCCGCACATCTTGACCTTGAAAGTCCCGTCGCGGAGGTTGTGGATTAGCATGTCGCGGGCGGATGTGTCGTTGAGCTGAGGCACCTCCGACGCCGCGTTCACAAACCGGGTGAAGAAGGCTGCCAAGGTCTCCTCCTCGCCTTGTGTCACGCTCATGAGATCCTTCGTCGTCTTCATGCGCGTTCGCGACCCACTAAAGTGGGACATGAACCGCCGCGTTAGATCTTTGAAAGACGAGATGGAACCCACGGGGAGGTTTGTGAACCACCTCATCCCGGCGGTCTTAAGGGTGGAGGGGAAGACCCGGCAGTACATGGCGTCGTTGTAGGTGTTGAACGTCATGTGGGCGAAGAACTGCCTAACGTGCTCTCCCGGGTCTTTCGTGCCGTCGAATTGTAGTGCCGCTGACGGCCTCTGGAATCCCTTCGGCATAGGTTCCTCCTGGATGAAATCAGCGAAGGGGCTGCCGTAGGTGGTGCCGCGATCGTCCACCAGCATGTTGCTCCGGGAGCCGGAGCGTGTGGACAGGGAGCGAGAGGTAGAGCGTCCTCGCGATATGCTCATGTCCTCACTCGAGCCCCCCGGAGGCGGGGTATGTCTGGCCCGGCCCGTATCCCGCGGCGTAAGCAGGCACATACGGCTGGTGGGGCATTGGGTAAGCACCCTGCCCATGCGGCATGGGGTACGCACCCTGGCCGTAGTGGTACGCAGGGGCGTAGCCCTGAAAGTGAGGGTTGGGAGGCGACAACGCGTTGGGAGCGTCCTGCTCCACGTCTTGCCCCGTCGAACTCCCGTTGGTGGTGGCGTATTCCTCCACGTAGGGCTCCTGCGCGGGTGCGTACTCTTGAAAGTACTGCGCATGGACGTACCCCTGGAATGGGACCTGCGGCTGGAAACCCTGCTGAAAGCCCGGGTTCCACCCTGGCATGGCCTGTGGTTGCGGTACGGGCGGTGACCCGTAATACCACGGAGGTGGCGGCTGCATCCCGAAGGCTGCGCCGTCAGCGTAGTAAGCGTTGTTGCTGTTAGCGTCCATCACTGCGTCGGCTGAAACGGTGCCTGCTTAGTTTGAATTGTCTCCCCACGGACGGCGCCAATGTTGAGGTCCGAAAACACCGATATGTAATGAACGCGATGAGAGCGCAAGGTTTGAACTCGACCGAGTCAACAGACGGAGGGATGGAAAGTATGTGATCGCTTGTGGTATTCAACGCGATGAGGGCAGTACGAAGGATATTTTGTATTTTAGCTTTGTTGGATTACAATAGACTGAGATTCTCTATCGCGTTTAGGTGTATCGGGCTACAACAATGATCTTAGCTCGAGATATAGTGTATGTGATTCGCGAAACTTCGATCTCCCCCTTGGTGCGCGGAGCCCGCTATTTATAGGCGAATTCGGGCCGAGATCGACCGAGACGTCGATGTGGGACGAGCGCCGCCCGAGTACGTGTTGCCCTTGGATTGGCTCTTGGGGCGGTGGCCGCGGAACCGGCCAATCGGAAGCCCGGATGGGACGTTGCCGCCCACCGCTCGCCTGATGGGACGTTGCCGCCCACCGCTCGCCTGATGGGACGTCGCCGCCCGCCCACTTGCATGGATGGGACGGGCTCCTCTCCTCACGGTTGGGAGGCGATGTACGCGATGCGTACATCGTCAACCAGGTTGTGCTCTTCGGACTACGCTTTGGCAGGTGTTTATTGTTTTGATCGCGATGGGAGCAGGGCTCTTGGGCCTGACGCCACCTTGAGAGGTTTTATACTTTGCAATATTTTGTTCTGGTGGGGTGCTTTACCGCGCTGACGGCAGCCGCGGAGCTGGCCAATCACGGGTCGGGATGGGACGTTGCCGCCCACCGCTCGCTCGATGGGATGTTGCCGCCCACCCACTTGCGTGGATGGGACGGGGAGATGAGCGCGGTGAGCGCAACCTCCGGGGCCGCGCCTCCGCCTTGTAGGGAGTCTGCCACGTAAGGGAACGCTTCATCCGGCCAGCCACGTATCAGATCGCGATGGCCGCATAGTTTAGGGTGTGATCGCCATTTTGAGAAGTCTATACTTGGGCATATTTTCCTTCGGTGGGGTACCTTATCGCGTTGACGATTCCTGGTATCAACAACCACAAGATTGATCCGTTTGGATCTTTATTTGCCAAATGAAAAAAGATCAAATAAAAATGAATAAAAACGATGCATATTCTCAATTTTAAAAAATGATAAGAAATCATGAGTACCTATCATCATTTCCTAAAATATAATAAAATAAACAAATTAGACTATAAGTTTGTTATGGAAAGATTTTGTTGGAGAGATTAATCAAAAAGATATAGGCACTATTTTTTAACATATAATCAATTTTATAAATGAATTAAAGTCTCTATTAATTTACAAATTTTGAGATAACAAATATTAACAATATTTTTTGTAGGCCGAGAACCTTAACCATATTTTAATTGTGGTTAGTTTTGGTTATTTAAAACATATATATCCAATCTATTCGAAATTTATTAAGTATATTGAAAGATAATTAAAACCTCTAGATTTTTAATTCATATCCTCACCATCTCCATTATGATGTATATTTTTCTAAGAACCTCTATTTTAATAATCAATGTAGTAATGTATCTTACTTTATCATGAGCAAATTCATGTAAAAAATATTTTTATAATAGCGTAGATATTTATAATAATCCTAATTATACAAACGGATATACTGAAAAAGATTTCCCAAATAATGTATTTTACCCCTAAATATATCAGTTTGATCTTTAAAGGGAGAATTTTCTCGACATATATTTGACCATGTTTATTCGACTTTGTTAAAAATAAGTTATGCCTTATATTTAATTTATATTTTTAGGTTGAAATTATGCCTTATTAGTTCATTTTCATCTTCAATATTAGAGTAGTACAACATACGGAGTATATGTTAAGTTATTTTATATTTTCAATATATCTACATGAACATGTATTAAACTATTATGTAAAAAGATATATTTTTTGATGTAAATATGAAATAAATTTTCTAACAAAAATCCGCGCATGGCGCGGGGAACTACACTACTTATGTCAATTAACGGTCAGATAAATTTTCCACTTCGCCAATTTTTTTCCATTTTACAAAATGCTGACAAAAACCATTTGGCAAAACCCCCGAATTTTATTTGTATCGCCCAACCACCGTTACTCTAAAAAAAAATCGCCCGCTCTGGTCTCGGCCAATTCCAGCATAACGTACACTCCCCGCCGGTTCTTCAAGCGTGATATTGCCCGCTGACTTGGCCAATGACTAGTAAGGATCTATAGACGACGAAGACGACACTGATTTTATTCTGAAATTCAAATTGACAAGTTTTTTTATTCTGTCTAGTATGGGATGTCACTCTATTAGGATGGTATCAATTGAGGTTTGCAGTTTTGTGATTTTGTACAAGAACTGATTTTATTCTGATCTTTTCTTCATACAGAACAATGAATTGGAAGGAATTCCTTCATTAGTGCTGGTGTGATTTCAGTCCAAATGTTTTGAAGGTGGATTTAAGAAAAAAGAGATCCATGGCTTAATAAAATCGAACCCGAATTTACACTGAGAACAGTCATTCATTTGTAAAGCAAATGCTTGATTACCAGTTACTTGTGGGTGATGTGTGGGTCGGGTGATCTATTATTACTTGCGGGTCGGGTGGTGGAAGTGCTCCACCCACCCATAACCCGACCCATGACCACCCCTATCTGCAGGCTAGGGTTTGCAGATTGATTAATTAAGAGACGTCAAAGTTTAGAAATCAGACCAAAACTGGGCTTTCCCCAAATGTTGATGATCGAATTGCACTTAAA
Source organism: Polygonum aviculare (assembly GCA_934048045.1). NCBI lineage: Eukaryota > Viridiplantae > Streptophyta > Magnoliopsida > Caryophyllales > Polygonaceae > Polygonum > Polygonum aviculare. Next base: position 17,873,613 of record OW204025.1, on the reverse strand, counting down.
CATCAATTGAAGCATTGAGCAGCGTCGAAATCAGAACGACATACTGCAATCTTAACACACCTTAGCCTTATTTACGATCTATACACAGAGTCCAAATCCAGATCTTCCCCATACACTAACTAAGGCCAGAATCAGAGCTCTCTAGTTTCTTTCGAGCCCTAAAATTCGCCACAACCATACAATTAACGACTAGGAAAAAGCATCATCAAAACCAGAAATACTCGGGATCGACCGTGACGACGGCGGTGGAGGCGGCTGCGGCGACGGCGGACGGCCTCCAAGAGACGGCGGCGGCGGCGGATCTGATGGCTTGCCAGGAGGCGGAGAGATCCCAGGGGGACTTGTTGGGCTGCTGCCATGGCCGAGAGTCGATCTCGATCTGCTCCTGCCTGCACTGGGAGCTACAGAAGGCGGTGTTGCCTTTGTACATGAAGATGTCTCGGTTGGCGTTGAGAGGCCTCTGGCACATGGAGCACGCTTCCAGGAAGTTGGTGTCCTTCCCATGGATGCACGATTCCTCCGCTTCGCAGTAGAACAGAGTCGAAGCCATTCAAGGCGGCGTGGATGAAAGAGAGACCGGATTTTGAAAGAGAGAGAGAGGATGATGGAGAAGGAATTGGATGGGGGGTTTGGGGATGAGTTGGTTTATATAAAGCGGGGAATGTGAAGGGCTGAGAACGAAGGTGAGGACGTGTGGGTGACGTGGGAGTGGGGCCCAGTCCACCGTGGAAGTGAGATGGATTTTGGAAGCGATGCAAAAGGGTGATAACGACAACGACAAGCCAACTAACTGTTGTCATCAGCTACTTGCAATACTATATAGATAAGGATTAACTATTTAATTAATTAGTACTCCTTAATGATTAATGAATTAAGTAGTACTACCTGGCATAGTGGCCTGTCATGTGAGAGTAGACTATGGGCAAGCAGTTCACTGTTTTGTTTTGATTCACTAAAATAGTAGGACTAGTAGTAATTGTTGGGTGGTAATGAAAGTTGTTAGTACACAAAATATGCCTGTATACAAGTCTCAATTCCTTCTTCAATGACCTTCTTCTCCAAGCCTTCTTCAATGCCTAGACCTGCAAAACAATGGACAAAGGGGGCGGGGACCCCCTAATCCACCTCCGATGCCTAAGTCAGTAGAGTATTCGCGAGGGTAAACAGTAGAGAGAGGCGCAGGGTAGGGCGATCACAAGCGATGATCAGCCCCTCTAGGGTAGTTTTTGTCTCTCCTTTCTACATGGCGAAGACATGTATTTATAGTGGAGAGTAGGGGTGGGCAAAATCCGGTCCGGACCGGATTTTTGGACCGGACCGGGAACCGGGAATTAAAAAAAATAAAAAAATTTAATATGAATTGTGTTAATTTTAATACTATATAGTTTATTTTTAATATTTAAGCTTATATTTATATTATATACTTAATAATATTTTGTTTTTCATTAATTATATGTAATTTCTTTAATTATATTATAATTTTTTATATATAAAAAGTATATTTTATTTTAAAAAAAATATTTTTTTTTAAATGGGAGTTCCCGGTCCAATCCGGTCCTATCCGGTCTAGGACCGGACCGTGACCGGGACCGGGACCGGACCGGACCGGATTTTCCCGGTCCGGTCCCCGGTCCACAACTTTTCAAGTTCCCGGTCCCGGTCCGGTCCGGTCCGGTCCTGGACCGGTGCCCAGCCCTAGCGGAGAGAGAGGGCTAGGGTTAGCTCCTTGGAGCCCAATCAATAATTTTATCTTCTTAAATAGGATAGAATCTTCCAACTACTGGATAACTACCACGATTTAATGGGATAATAAAGATATTTATTAGATATGCTTACATGGCTGGCGGAAATATTATCCTTAATTATGATGGTAAATTTACCCACCTACAAATGCCCCACCTACGTCTTTGTTGCGTGACTAAGACGTAGGTACTCTAGGATTGACTTGGCATGACTTATATGGATTAGGAGATGGGCACGTTTGCACGTTCATGAGCGAGTGTCATGAGAACCCCCGTGAGCGAATATCACGGTCCCCCCCCCCCCATGAGCGAATATCATGGGGGCTCCGCGAGCGAATATCGCAGTCCGTGAGCGAGTATCACGGGAACATCCGTGAGTGAGTATCACGGGAACTCTATGGTGTTCAGCCATAGTCCGTGAGCGAATGTCACGGGAACAACCGCCGTGAGCGAATACACGGGAACCGCCGCGAGCGACGGGAACAAACGCCGTGAGCGAATACACGGGAACCGCTGTGATGAAATATCACGGGTAACGTCGTGAGCGAATACACGAGAACCACCGCGAGCGAATACGCGGGAATAAACGCCGTGAGCGAATACACGGGAACCACCGTGATGGAATATCACGGGCACCACCGTGAGCGAATACACAGGAATCACCGCGAGCGAGTACGCGGGAACAACCGCCGTGAGCGAATACACGGGAACCACCGTGATGGAATATCACGGGCACCACGGGTAACGTCGTGAGCGAATACACGAGAACCACCGCGAGCGAATACGCGGGAATAAACGCCGTGAGCGAATACACGGGAACCACCGTGATGGAATATCACGGGCACCACGGGTAACGTCGTGAGCGAATACACGAGAACCACCGCGAGCGAATACGCGGGAATAAACGCCGTGAGTGAATACACGGGAACCACCGTGATGGAATATCACGGGCACCACCGTGAGCGAATACACGGGAACCACCGCGAGCGAGTACGCGGGAACAACCGCCGTGAGCAAATACACGGGAACCACCGTGATGGAATATCACGGGCACCACCGTGAGCGAATACACAAGAACCACCGCGAGCGAGTACGCGGAAACAACCTCCGTGAGCGAATACACGGGAAGCACCGTGATGGAATATCACGGGCACCACCGTGAGCGAATACACGGGAACCATCGCGAGCGAGTACGCGGGAACAACCGCCGTGAGCAAATACACGGGAACCACCGTGATGGAATATCACGGGCACCACCGTGAGCGAATACACGGGAACCACCGCGAGCGAGTACGCGGGAACAACCGCCGTGAGCGAATACACGGGAACCACCGTGATGGAATATCATGGGCACCACCGTGAGCGAATACACGGGAAACACCGCGAGCGAGTACGCGGGAACAACCGCCGTGAGCGAATACACGGGAACCACCGTGATGGAATATCACGGGCACCATCGTGAGCGAATACACGGGAACCACTGCGAGCGAGTACGCGGGAACAACCGCCGTGAGCAAATGCACGGGAACCACCGTGATGGAATATCACGGGCACCACCACGAGCGAATACGCGGGAATCCTCCTACGTAGCTAGCATACGAGGAGTCCATTAGTGTGATGAACTAACGTTGCGTTTACCCTTGAGCGCGTCACTTGTTGAGATTTCAAGAAAACAAAGCGATGAATAAAACGAAAAGTTTCCTGGCCATGATTTTGTTTAAGATAGCGAAAAAGCACAAAAAAGCGAAGGTTTTCAAACAACTCAACATCCACGCGAGGGCCTCACGAAGAGTGCGCAATAGTGATACCGCGATCATGCCTGCATGGGCCGCGGTAATGATTTATCATCTTTGTCTCGAATTGCCCCTGCTGCAATTCCGTGCTCACGGATTGAGGGATGCGGTCGCGGCTCCGCGCACCGCGGTCGCCGCTTTGCCCCAGCGAAGGGGCCTTGCTCCTGACCACTCTAACGTCCGCGCAGACGTTCGTGGTCTACAATATGAATTCAAGATTGGAAGCGCAGGTCAACGGTCTTACCAAATCTCGAAGCGGTGACTTGATGATTTGCACAATGGTCATGGACATTGATTGATCCTCCAACCCTTTGGCTCAATTTCTGGACTGCGCTGTCCGTGCCCAGTTTCGACTGACTTCGAGTAGGATTCTCACTTTGACTTCTAAAGATAATTTGTAGCTTATCTCCTCCTCTTTCCGGCGATATGAGGATCGTCCAAATACGATAAGCGTAGCTCCCGAAAAGTGAGTCGGAAGCACGAACGGTAATCTTGTCAATTACCGACCCGCGGTCGCGGGCGATGGACCCGCGGTCGCGTTTTGCCCCAGAATAGAGGTTACGTTCTCTGGAGCGAAACTGCACCCGCGGCAGGGGCTACTGCGACCGCGGTTCTGCCCCAGACTGCGATTCTTCGCGGACCTGCGCTCGCGAGTTCCTCTTTCCTCGCCGCCTTGCTCGCGTCTGCCACCGCGCTCGCGGTTATAGTGCAGCTCGCTCTTGGCGACGAGCGAAGACTTGTGCGGTGGGATCGGCTCCGATCCCGAGACCCTCTTCCGAACTCGTGCCGAGTTCGTTACGACGTGGGCCCACACTTGCGAGACCCTGGACCGCGCCCGCAGGTCCAGGTGTCCGATCCCGAAACTCTCTTCCAAACTCGCGCCGAGTTCGTTACGACGTGGGCCCGCACTCGCGGGGTCCTGGACCGCGCCCGCAGGTCCAATCGTCCAATCGTTTAGGGTTTCGTCGACGGCTACCCCCGGCGGCAAATTCGCGACCGCGGATTCCCGGTCCGCGCCCGCGGCTTATGTGCAGGGAACAGGCGGAGGATTCTGAGGGGAAACCGCGCCCGCGGCCCACAGACCCGCGCCCGCGGGTCGCCCTGTCTCCGTACGAACACCCGCATCTTCGGCGACTGCGGTCGGTCCTTGCGCGAGGACCCATATGGCGCGCCAGCAGCGGCTCGACAGCGTGACCCGGCGCGGTCGGGGTAACGGATCGGACCGACCGCTCGCCCGCCCCGGGCTCCAGCGATCGGTTCCGTATGCTCATACGTATACCCCTGCGTTACGTACACGTGATTGTGATTAGGGTTGCCCCCAACCTAGGGTTTTCATTGGATCGATAATCAATAATGATTTTTGATTAGGGCAACCTCTTGGATCGACAATCCAAGGTCCGATTTAGCGAGGCGCACCGCCGAATCCCGTACTTGATTAGTTGATTTAGACCTTGCGGTGTTATGACTCGTGATTCCGTTGCCTGACTCGAGTCCCCATAGGTCTGTGCGATGAACAGACGCGCTTGCGAGGGGGATTACGTCACGGATTGAGTCGGATCCAGGCAAGGCGCCTTGCCCGGATCGCGATGTGGTCTATCATCCCGAGCGAGTATCGGGTTCAATGCGCGTTGGGATTCGTTCTCCGAGCGAATTTCGGAGATCGCATGCTCCGGCCTCGATCCGCGGTCGCGGGTGACAGACCCGCGGTCGCGTGTGCCGATCCGCGGTCGCGGGTTGTGAATCCGCGGTCGCGGGTTGTGAATCCGCGATCGCGGCTCTAAGGCTGCCGAAAGCGAATCGCGCGATCCGCCTGGCGCGATTGCCCTAGGGTCGAATAAGATTGTACCTTCGTTGTTTAGGGTCGATTACAGCACCATAATTATGGATCGATTGTTGTCCCCACGGACGGCGCCAAATGTTAGTATACAAAATATGCCTGTGTACAAGTCTCAATTCCTTCTTCAATGACCTTTTTCTCCAAGCCTTCTTCAATGCCTAGACCTGCAAAACAATGGACAAAGGGGGCGGGGACCCCCTAATCCACCTCCGATGCCTAAGTCAGTAGAGTATTCGCGAGGGTAAACAGTAGAGAGAGGCGCAGGGTAGGGCGATCACAAGCGATGATCAACCCCTCTAGGGTAGTTTTTGTCTCTCCTTTCTACATGGCGAAGACATGTATTTATAGTGGAGAGAGAGGGCTAGGGTTAGCTTCTTGGAGCCCAATCAATAATTCTATCTTCTTAAATAGGATAGAATCTTCCAACTACTGTATAACTACCAAGATTTAATAGGCTAATAAAGATATTTATTAGATATGCTTACTTGTCTGGCGGAAATATTATCCTTAATTCAACAGTTTACCATTTCTTTTACTAAATCAAGTATTCCCAAATTTGAATAGGGAAGTGATTGAGTTGATCGATGATGATACAAGTTGGTTCTTATCTCCTGATCCAAGTTGCTGTCCACTTTGAAATGTACAGATTTTGTAAACTGCAAGAAACGCTCATTCATCATGAATGCTAAAGAGATAAGAATGTGCTAAGTGGATACACACACGTGGCAGTGTGACACTCTCTAATTGCCCCCACATCGGGCGGCTTATGAAACCTGTTTTTTGGTCAAACTGGGCAACTCGGATATAGCAACAAAGGCTAGGTAGTTTAGTGATCAAGCCAGGGACACTCTTCCTCATATATGACCTCCACCCTAGCTAGCTTGCTTCTGAGCCGTTTGTGCGTTTTTCTCGTTTGATCAAAATAATTGTTCTTTTTTTTTTTTATATGGAAAGGAGTTAGGGTCGCTACAAGTCCTACTTCGGTTCGCCTAGAGCATTCACATGCGATGTAGTCAATTCTAAAGATAATAGGGCAAACAACCGCCCTAAAATCTCGAACCCGAGACCTCATGGTATTATCATGAGTGCTCAATCAGTGAGCTGATGCGATAAACGCTCAAAATAAATGTGCTTGTTCTTCATCTTCATCTTCATCTTCATCTTCATCTGCACACATGTCTTTCACTGCTTTCTTTAAAGTTGATATGTGATTTCAGATTTGTAGAATTAACCGCGGTTGCCCAAAAAAGTACTACTGTACAGTAGTATTATTTATTCCCCTACATATGTTTACTTTCTCCGGAGAGACTGGGAAAACACATGCGAAAACGTGCTTGGCTTATTCAATAATTCCAATAATTTAATATTTAATTTGCATTATTATTATTTGTTTTATGATAAAAATAATAACTTTAAACATACATTTTCATTTGTTATATATTTTTGGTTCGAAATTCATGTCTTCTCTACATTACACCCGGATCACTCTTTCCCAGCTAACCAAACACGTGCATATTATACATTCTCGCAAAAGTTTTCTTGCAAATATATTCTTATCCTTACTACTTGTACCAATTAAATAACACGAGATTCGATCAAAAAAAAAATTAAATAACACGAGACTCATTGAAAATGTATAAAATCCATCACACCCTAATTAAGGGACCACTTTTTGTTTTTGGATAGAAGAGTTACTAGTTCTTTAGAAGTCAACTAGTAAAGGACCCGCACCTTGTACGGGGTGTTACTTTTTTTTATTAATTTATATATGAATTTACTATAACAATTACATATATTATCACATGTCTAATTTGTTTTAAAATATCGCTTATCTTTTTTGGTCGAAAAATATCGCTTATCTTTTAGATTATAAAATAACATAATACTCGTATATCATCAAACATTTATATAAAAATATATTTTATTTCTATATTAACCCTTATACATACATAAACATATAATTACATGATAGAGGACGAATATAATAAGATAAGATGCATTATTAAGTTTTATTAAAAATCGATACAAATCTGTTGGCATTTTAATTAAATTAAATTAATTACGTTATATAAATAAATGAATCATTCTAAATAAAAACTCATTTTAATATAGTATTATGTTAAAAATATAGAGAACATTTAATAAAATGAAAACTAAAACCAAATTATCTTGTATGTATGATATTATGTCGTGAAGAAATATTTAAATAAAAGGTTTATAAATATCAAATAAAAATATCAACGAATTATTATTACTTAATTAAGAAATCTATCTTTGATCTAAAACGTAATAAGTATAGAATGTTGCAGATATATTTAGGGTAATATATCATCTAATACTTTTTATAGGGATTTTCAATATGATATGATAGTAAAAATGTATTTAATATATTGTTAAATAAATAGAAGATGTACCACTCCAGTGTACCACTATATATATGAACATGCTTTTACGTAAAGCAGATATTAGCATGCTATATTTATTGTACAGTGAATTGCTAGAGATATATATATATTTTAGTTTATGTCAAAACTCAAAAGACTTATATGGCATAGAAAGATAAATTTTCCAATTAAATAGAGGATAAAAGAATTTATATATATATATATAATATCCTCACAATGATGTATTAGCATGTTTTTACGTAGTAAATAATATACATTAATACTATGTATGTATTAAGATGTTTTTACAATGATATCTTAACATGTTTTTACGTAACAAATAATATACACTAACACTATATATGTATATGCTTTTTTTACGTGAGTATATGTATATGTTTGTTGCGAATATGCTTTTAAATAGATCTTATCATACGGAGTATTTGTTTATGTCAAAAGATTGATATGGTATAGAAAGATAAAGTTTTCAATTCAATAGAGGATAAAAAATAAAATTTATAATCTATTATTTTAATAAAAGGGGTGATGTGGCGCAATATGGTGACAGAATTTGCTTCCGCTTTAGTATATAGTAATAGATATTATGTCACCCGAATATTACAATGTTAGTCTAAATTATCACATTTGATGATCTTAAAAAACTCTAACAATAAAGGTTGCTGACTCAATAACATTGTAAGTTGAATTACAAACAAATAGGATAACTCTGAACTAGAAAAACTATACTGAAGACATGTCTTCTTGCACTGAAATTAGTAGCCCTAAAACAATGAAAAACCACGACATGAGGGATTTTGTAAATCAGATGTCCAACATCAGATATAATAGATTGAACTTCCCACGGAATTTTTCATAATCTTTATAAAGAATTTATAACAATCAAATTGTCACCCTCGATGATTAAGTTTTGAAGATTAAGAATGGACGCATATTTTAATGCTTCAAGAAGAGCATTTGCTTCCGCCTGAACGACAGACTTAACTGGAAGGCGGATGCGGTGGATCTGAACGATGTTGCTATTTTTATCCCTTATTAAGAATCCAACAAAATTTGCACCGTTTCATTGTTTTGAAGCATCAAAATTAAGCTTATACGGAGGATCATCCAACTGGTGGCTTGATCCAAGAGGCATGATTCATACGTTTTGGTCGTGGTTGTGTGTGTTTATGAGATTGATCTTTGTTTGCACTCTCCCATTCAAGTAATTGTGAAAAGGCTAGCTTAGAGTAGTGTGCTAGGATTTATTCGTGACGGGTTAAAGATTTTGGAGTTCTTATGTGCCCAAATAAACTACCATAGAAAGCACAGGGTTCACTATGTTGATTGACTTTTATCGTAGCCCGTAATTGTTAGTAAACGTATCCGTAGTAATTAATCGGAAGGAATAGTTAATTTTTGCTTCGAGTCTAGTTATCATTAACCGAGTGAAAGAACATCGGAAGAACAGGTGGTCTAGATTTTCATCATCAAGGTTACAAAGAGAACATGTGCTGGGGACACAATTATAGAAGCAGTTTAGTCAATTAGTGGTTGGCAAACAGTCAAAGCAGGCCTTCCATAAGAAATTATGAATCTTAGGAGACAATCTAGTTTTTCAAATCCAAAAGAAAGAATCTTGAATGTGTTGGGGGGAATTTCAGATCTTTCTAACAATTTGATGAATAGAAAGAGAAGGCCAAGACAAAGACAACAAGATTGTTGACCCAGTTTGTCTCAAGGACTACGTCTGGAGGCACTACCAAGCTAGGAATTCTCCACTAGATCAGATGACTCAAGGGTTACAAGAACAATCTTCCTAAGCCTAACCTCTCAATCTCGCTTTCAGGATTTTCTCTCAATGTTATTGGTAACACACCAGTTACAATAATCGAGTCGAGTATAAATAGAAAACTAGAGCCACAAGATATAATTTTCCTAAGGAAACAAAATATCCCCAAAAGATAGGATTTTCCCGACGAATCTCGCGGAGCACGGCCCAAGACGCGGCCGTATCCCGGGCGCCCTTGCTCGCGTCTCGAGCGTTGGTGTCCTGTGGCCAAGATACGGCCAACACCCATCAAGACGCGCCCGCGTCTCCGGGCCACCTGCCCGCGTCTTTGGTTCTGCATCCGGGCCACGGCTTGGCATTGCCAGAACTCCCCCACGTTTTGGCCCCTCTTGCCCGAGATCTCGAACCACGATCCAACTCGCCCCTTCTCGACTTCTCTTCCTTGTCTTCGGTCCTTGGCTCGTTCCGTCTTGTTCTACCTAATCGAATCAGGCTCGATACTCAACAGAATGGTATTGTCTAGTGGCGGAATGATAAGAAAACTAGCAAGATTGCCATGCCATCCAAGGCATACGAGTGGCCTTCTACAAGGGGCTGGTTCCTATGGATGGATGGACAAGCTAATCTTGTTCTACCAAAGGCTCAAACAATATAGGTCCAAGTAGAGCCTAAAAGTGACAAGTGTCAAAAGCAAACATTGCTAAAACTAGAAAGTTTTTAAAGATGGTAAGGATGGTAAGCATGTTCAAACTCTTGGCTCATTGTGTTCGCTCATCATGGCCAGGATCTAGACTAGCTCTCGTGACCTTCCTTAACTTCTCAGCTCTATCTCTTGTAATTGGTCCGTTGAAAAGAAAAATGAACTAAATCCTCGATCTGTTTCGGAGTCATGGGTTGCATCAACTTCAGCCCTAGGTTGGGGTTGCAAATCCTGATCTTAGCTCGTGAACAATAGTTCCACCTAGCTTATATTACAATAACTTGTATAAGAATATTATGAAATACATATTCGGATTATAAGTACAACAATGTATTACTCTGTATGTATTTATGAATAGAACGAGTATCTATACTATCTATATAATTTTGTGTACAAGAGGGCTATTTAATGCCTATATCACACATTAATAACTTTGTGATCCTATGTATAAGAGTAAAACTATTATATTTCGACCAAAAAAAAAGAGTAAAACTATTATATGTATAAGAATAAAACTACTATATATATTAAAAAATGGTTAAAACTATTACATGTATAAGAATATAACTACATATATGATCATTTAAATAAATATATATATATATACACCCTAAACTATATTAGAAAAAAGTATGATTTAAAAGGGTTAGAAATGAACCTCATTGACATCTTTTATTTATCATTTGCTATTTTTACATTTTGCATAATGATAGGACGAAATGTTTTATGGTTTTTGTGGAATAATAAGTGATATCAAATTAGGCTACATTTCCCGAAAAATAAAGAAATAAGTTTTTTTTGAAAAATAAAGAAATAAGTGATACCTAAATGATAAGGAATATTAAATTATGGGACAATTACTATTCAGGATTAATTAGATATTAAACCAAATTATTAATATTTTTTCGACCAAAAAAATTAATTATTATTATTAGGTGAGTGCAAACTTGCAATATAATTGAGATTATCTATATTGGCAGTGAATTCTATTATTATTAAAGAATAATTAGTGACTAATAAACACCTTGGAGGTCTATATTTACATTATTAAGGCTTGTATGTATGGAAACGGGTGATTAATGGGCGGAAATTATGGCATGAGGTTAATGGTGATTGAATGGCCTTTTCACTACTGTTAAGAGCTTTGGGCTTAGAAAAAAAAAACAGTTTAGAGCAGTATCACGGACGATTTCGGCAATCTTGTGATATAGTAAAGGTTGAAGTCATTTATGACTCTGAGAATAGTTTACCGTGGTTGAATCCCGCTATAACAGGATGGATCTATTCTTTAGTTGTTGACCACGTTCATGCGGTTCGATTGGTAATTCTTTCATTGCCACGTTCATGCATCTTTCATTGCATGCATAGAATGCAAATTCAAACGTCAGTTACATAGGGCATTAATATATACCTGTTACAAAGGTTGTCTATAACCTCTTGAATCATAAGATTGGTTTTTCTCTTGAATCCCTCTTGAATCTCCTCTCGACTTGCAACCATGGTGACCGCCAAAAAAACGTAAGATTTCGCTCTCGATCTCACCGTTCATTTCCTTCCCCGATTGCTTTCAATTCCCCCTTTTTTCTTTGTATGAAGTAAAAGTTTTCCTCTCCATTTGATTGATCGAGCTGCATATCTTATGAGGAACAAGCCATCTGGCTTGGGCTGGGATACTCATCATGCTCCTGGCGTTCTTGGTATGCTTCTTCTATCCTTTTTTTATAGCTCAATTGTTCTGGTTCTTTTGCACTGCTCCCTCATAAGAAGTTGTTGACAATCTGCATAAATGGTTCTTGCACATATTGAATCTTGCTAACTGACTCAAGAATTTAAAGGTATTTGTAAGGCTTTAATTGGTTAATTTTCTGGGATATTCTATGGTTCTTTGCGCTTCTCACTTAGTTATGACTATGTTGATAATCTGAATAGCTACTTCTTGCGTAGTCATCTCATCATTAGTGTGCATTTCCTTTTTTGAACTTTTTCCTGTCCGGATCGATGAACTCATTCCACGTACATCTGCTGACATTTGAGTATAATAAAGGAAATGTCAATAGTCTTAACTGATAGACCATTCTTAACTTTTGAGATGCTGCTTTGCGAGTATATAGTCCATGTGAAACCCCTGGGCGTTTTGTGGTGATATTTTGATTAGATTTATAATGTTTTGTAACAGGTTTGTTTGGATCAAGGGGCGAAGGAACGTGTTTGAATTACTACGTGGGAGGAGATAGATTGCCCGGATTTCTATGGGAAAGGAGGAAGTTTGTGTGATTTGCTATAGGGGAGGACAAAATGATCGATCTCAATTTCATGCCCATATCACACATTAATAACTTTGTGATCCTATGTATAAGAGTAAAACTATTATATTTCGATAAAAAAAAAGAGTAAAACAATTATACGTATAAGAATAAAACTACTATATATATTAAAAAGTGGATAAAACTATTACATGTATATGAATATAACTACATATATGATCATTTAAATATATATATACATACAAAAAACTATATTAAAAAAAAGTATGATTTAATTAAAAGGGTTAGAAATGAATAACATTTAGCATTTAGAAATGAGCATATATGTGATCATTTATACAAAATGAAAAGATATGGTAATAATATTGTTAATTAGATAAAGTGAGAATGTAATACCAAAGCCAAGCGACATAATACGTGGATCAGTGGATTCCTGTGTATGAGGCGTCCAATGCTTATAAGAAAAGGCATAAATGAAAAGATATGGTAATAATATTGTTAATTAGATAAAGTATTATCCAAATTGAAAACAAGATGTATTCCACCAAAGAAAAATGGAAAATAGGATGTAATCCATAAAGGACGTTACAATTGACTACAGATACAATTGATCATAAAAAAACCCCAGTCCCGCGCACCTTTGTAAGTTGTGTACGAAACGCATTTAATGCGCAAGATAAATCTTATACACACCCACCTTTAATAGTCATATTCATATCATAGCATAGCATAGCGGTAGATATATCATGGATTTATTTGGTTGAAAACAGCCCACCTTCAAATATTCATATCATACGTAGTATATAAGATTCCTTTAGTTTTTCATGTCCCGTTAATACATTACAATATTAGAATTAATACATTACAATATTTCTAATATAAATAAATATTTCTAATATTCACCGGCTACTATACTAATGTAATTCATTACAATATTAGAATTACTACGTAGTATATATATATAGGTCTATATAAACCGGCTATTGTTTACATATATGGTGTTTGGCCCATTAACATAACGTAATTAATGCTTTCAAATTGCCTATATACACCAGCTTCTGTTTACAAAGTCAATGGCCATTGAATGCTAGTTTTCAATGTATAGGATTTAAGCCAATATTTCAATAGTCAATTGGGTGGGATAACGCACAATTAGGCAATCCAATTAGAGTTAATTCCTACAATTCGGTGCATTATAACCTTATGAATTACACGTTATACAGGTCTTCAAGTGACAATATTAGGGAAACACAATTGGATAATGCACAACCCGGCATTGAAATTAGATTTAATTCCCATTAAGACCTTTAATATTACATGTTATGCAGGTCTGCAACTACCATTAAGGGAGGGAAGGCAATGGATATGGGCAATTTACATTTTGATCGGAAGGCAATGGATATGGTCGTGGATTCCGAATGCATTCATGATCCCCAACGGTTACACCCCTCTTTTTTCTTGGATGCCCTACAGGGTTCGAATTTGAACGGTCAGATTTGAGTCACGACCAGGCAATTTTGAATTACGTTAATATATAATAATAATAATAATAATAATAATAATAATATATGATTTCCAACAGCATAGTGCACCTATAAATAGCTAGAGACATGTCAACAGCGTAGTGCACCTATCAATCCCTAACACAACGAGAGAGAGAGAGAGAGAGAGAGAGAGAGAGAGAGAGAGAGAGAGAGAGAGAGAGAGAGAGAGAGAGAGAGAGAGAGAGAGAGAGATGGCTTACCAAACCAGGTTCCTAAACGATCAAGCTTATCGAAGTAGGGGCTTAGTTGCCAGATCGAGGTGATGGATTGTATAAAGGAGACGTGTACCAGGTTTCTGTTGTGTGATAATAAGGTATATGTTAGCTGTGTTTTTTCCCCTCATGTAATAGACATTTCTGATTTGGGAAGTATAGTACTGGCATGGTATGTTATATTGATCTTAATTGTTACCTACATTTTTTTTTTTTTACAGATGAAGGTCGGAGAGTATGAACTATGAAGTCGAACTATTAGCTAGATCTTCGGTGCTATTGTTGGATGATTTGATTGCTCATTAAAGACCGTTTGAAGGAACAACCTTGCTTCATCCATTGGATGGTGTATTGATGGATACCTTCTTATATTCACCGCCAAACATATCACATGATTCAACATCAACAGCTTGAGAAGGGAGGCCATTTTCCCTTGCCTAAACCAGGTGTTCATATCCTTCTACAACAAGCAAGTAGGAAAACAATTGCTAATTAGCAACACTGAATTGTTTAAAAAGGGTTTCCTCATTTGAGGATTTGTAATCCTGTGATATATGAGTCACTAGCCCATACAAGTATCGTGAAGTGTAAAAGAGGTCCATTAGCTTCATGTGTTGAGGATGCTAGGATAGTGTAAGTATTTGAAGCCTTTGGTTTTCTCATGTATTTTTTTGAATTGTAGATATCAATTAAAGCTGGACAATTTTTGCTTGATTTTCCAAATCTGCAAATATGCTACAATATTGGGATCATCTATACGGGACTTAAATGGATGGTTTTATATTTTATTTAATCAGGCTCTCATACTTTGATATTTCTTATAATTTTGATTTTAATATGTCAAAAA
Organism: Polygonum aviculare; assembly: GCA_934048045.1. Taxonomy (NCBI): domain Eukaryota; kingdom Viridiplantae; phylum Streptophyta; class Magnoliopsida; order Caryophyllales; family Polygonaceae; genus Polygonum; species Polygonum aviculare. Next base: position 17,858,501 of record OW204025.1, on the reverse strand, counting down.
ATAGTATTTCATCCTTCATCGTCCGAAAAACTTAATACAACTATACTTATACTCAGACATTGTACTTAAAATGCACAAAAAATATATAATTTAAAAACCAGATAATTCAAAAATATACTTCATGGTTGCCAAACTATTACGTACCTACGAGGTCCAATATTTTTAATTAAAAAAACATCTTCAGAATAATATGGAATATATGTCTGTATCTCGATATAACGAAGAACCCGTGCGTATGCACGGGCCTGATTACTAGTTGGTTAAATGATTTTGTGTACGTACGTACATATATTAGGAGAAGGTGGAAGTAAAACATTCTTCTATTAGTCTGTTAAATGATTTTGGGTTGCATCAACTTCAGCAAGCTTTTATATCAAGCTCAAGTCACGCTCCTGGCACGAGCATCTCAGCTCACCAATTTTCCTCAAAACGCAGCACATTACTTAACATCGACATCACCTTTGGGCCTTTTCCTCTATTAAAGCCCAACACAAAATATGACGGCCCAAGACGCCAATTTGCCGTCCACTTCAGCCCAAGGTTGGGATTGCAAATCCTGATCTTAGCTGGTGACCAATAGTTTCACCTAGCTTATATTTTTTTATTCGAAAGAGAGGCGGTACTCTTCGGGGTCTACCCTTTTATTGAATGAAAAAAATGAGCTAAGTAGTAATCAATCGGGGGATAGCTCGACCCCTTATATCTAAGGACAGCAAAGAAATAACACCATCCGACGGGTCAAGCAATACATGAAAACCTAGGCTAAACGAAAAAACAAAAGAAGCAAGAAAATCAGCCACCGAATTAGCCTCTCTGTAGATATGATGAAATTGGACAGACCAATCTCTACGCAGTAAGCCTTGGCATTGAGATACCAGGCTAAAAAGGGGGTGATAACGCTCCACAGACTTACTTAGAAGAAGACACACAAGTTGTGAGTCAAGTTCTAAGCAACCCTCCTGTATCCCCGATCCCAAGCCAAGCGAAGACCGTGTAAGGCTCCCCAAAGCTCCGCCATAGGGACGGTGCAAAGACCAATGCGACAAAGCCGACTTGCCATTGGCCATTGCAATCCCGAATAACTCCCCCCGCCGCAGCTAACCCATCAGTCCGCACCGACCCATCAGTATCGATCTTCATCACATCGGTATCCGGGCTTCTCCATATGATCAACGCTTTAGTTTTGAGCTTTCGCTGAGCATTACTTGCACAACTCATGGCAGCCGAGCACTCCTTTGATTGGAGAAGCAGGAAATTGCACCGGTCCCCTGAAAACTTCACATTATCAAAAACAAGGTTATTAAGCCATTTCCATATCCACCAAATGGTCATGACGAAAAAACACGCCCACTCAGTTCCGCTTTGATGTGTCGACCCTAATAATAAATTCAAGCGAATCCAAGAAGCAAATGAAGACTCGAAAAACACTTCCCTGGCAAGAGGAGGGTGAAGTTCATCCGAAAGACGTGATGTTTGAGGGCAATCACGCAATAGGTGAATCAACGACTCCTCCTCGGTTGGACACTTCGAGCAAAGGGAGTTGGTGGCAAAATGCCTCCGAACCCGCTCTTGATTAGTAAGGACTGCGTCTTTGATAGCCAACCAAACGAACATACGGGCTCGTTCGGTAACAGTGAGCCTCCAAACCTTCTTGTAAAGGCTGCGATCAACAAGAAAAGGGTCATTATTGCAACAAATTAAATCATAAGCGGAAGAAACGGTGTAGGCGCCTGACGACGAGTGTCTCCAGCACAAAACGTCAGGTTCATTCTCCTCAGTGTGGACCGAAGCAGCTGCAATCTGCAGTAGCACACCACTGAGGTGCGAAAATGATTTTGTGTACGTATGTACATATAATAGGAGGAAGTGGAAGAAAAACATTGGGTTACGTAGGAGGAAGGACATGATTTGTAGAACAGTTGGAATTGGGTGTAATGCTTTTTTTTTTGGTCGAATGGGTGTAATGCTGTATGCATGTGTGATTGATTATATTTGATGTTGCGGGGAGTACGTGCATGGTTGACTCCTGATCCATCTTCATTGCTAAATACTATATTCACAATACATCTTGAAACGAGTATAGTCAGTTTAGCAAAATTAACCCTAAATCAATTTTAGTTTGAAGTTCAATATATATTTTGCGGATGTTTTTGAAATTTAAATAAAGCATTGGGTAGCTGTAATTGAAATACAAGAAATTTAAAGAACGTCCCCTCTACCTAATTTGCCCCGAAGAACGTCCCCTCTACCTTAAGTTTAATTATGCGTTTGACTTCAAGACTATTTCACCCTTCTTCTTCGTCGTTGTTTTTTTTGATAAACATTTTAGTTGTACGTATGATCTCACACCTGGTTATAGTAATTCACATTTCGGGTCGGCGCCAATATTTTGATCATGAAAGAAATCAATAATATGTTGGAAAAAGATAATCACAATAGCAGCACAAATATGTATGGGCAGAATCCTTTTTTGGGAACAAAAGGAAAAACAAGGACTAAGAAAATTGTATAATGCATGGTTACTTACAATGAAAGTTCTTTTGGTAGCATGCATCTGTTCTTTTACTACACTTCCCGTGAACATTGTTGAAAGCTTGCACCAAAAATGATCGTTTCATGTTAAAGTATTGGATTATACTCCCTCCGTATACGTATACATATAATAAGTTGTACTGTACATTTAAAACAAAGTCTTATTTTATTTAAAGAAAATAAAAGTCTTTGAAAGTCAACTATGAAGCAAGTTGTATATTGTGCATGAAGGGCGGAAAGTGGAGCAACTTATACGTACGCTTTTGTATAGTATTACATTATTAGTGGAAACAACATCGGGGTTATGTAAATCTTTACAGGTTGGAGGTTTTATCATGAAGGGCATTAATTTTACAGGTTGGAGGTTTTATCTCTCTCCTTGAAATGAAGTATATGTAAATCTTTTTCTAAAAGTTTTTTAAAATTTTGGACTTTTTTAACCTTCGACTTAAGACTTAGGTACCATTCCTTCACCCTAAATTTTATTTGAAAAAAAAACATTATTAGTGAAAAGGATATTTTGTTAATGGTCATAGGGAAATGGATGACGAGTATACGTAACAATATAACATGATCCACGTTTCCACGAATATATTTATATTCCATGCTACATTCCTTAAGTAAGGAGTCGATGGGGGCACGAAAAAATCAAAATTGGTAGTTTTCTGTGGTAACATATAAAAATATATATTTTGTCACCCAAAAATAATTAAGTTTACCGAAATGAATTTCCAAACACATAGGATTTATACTGTTGACTATATATACGGGGGACTGACATTAATTTATGATGGGGGTTGAGTCCATTCATTCATTCGAATTTAAAGCGGGACCCAACTTTGCTGACCAACATAACATACATTTACTCCCTGCTCCTGCCTCCTGGCCTGCTTGGTATCCACCAGTTTGTCCACCGTACCACCACCACCACCCACTCCGCCCCCCTCCTCCTCACCCTCATTTAAACCTCGCTCGTGCGATTCACGTGACCCACCCTCTCTGATTAACAATTTATTGAAGGAGTCCGCGCAAGCTAGGTAGCTGTGGCGTTCCCATTATAAAATTCCCCGCCCCCCTCTTCAATCTCCCGTTCCCCTCTTTTCCAAGAATGCGCCGTAACGACGCCGTATTGGCCCCTGCAGCGCCGTCGCTGGTGGCGGTCCCGCGGCCACAGCTAGCGGACGAGGTAGACGGCGCCCTGAGGCCCAGTATCATCATCACCATCCTGGTCATCGCCACCGCCATCATCGTCTCGGCCGCCATCTTCCTCCTCCTCCGATTCATCTCCGTGCACTGCCACCGCCGCCGCCGCCGCTCCTCCGTCTCCGATTCCTTCCCCCGCCAGCAACCGCCAGTGTTCAGCGAAGACGCCGCCGATCCGGACCTTATAAATGCCTCCTCGTCGTCGTCGATCATCGAGTCCCTCCCGGTCTTCACCTTCGGGTCGGTGACGAGGGCCAAGTCCGGAGGAGACTGCGCCGTGTGCCTCTCGAAGTTCGAGGCGGAGGACCGGCTTCGGCTGCTGCCGGCGTGCTGCCACGCCTTCCACGCCGACTGCATCGACGCCTGGATCGCCAGCAGCCACACCTGCCCCCTCTGCCGATCCTCCATCCTCCTCTCCGAATCCAAGATCCTGTCCGCCGCGCCGCCGCCACCACCGCCGCCTGATCATTCCGCCTCCGAGAGCTTCCGAGTGGAGATCGGAAGCGTGAGCCGGCGCCGCCTCCCCTCCGAACCCGGATCCGTTGGCCGCTCCTACTCCATCGGCTCCTCCTTCGACTACATTCTCGACGACTCCGCCTCCGAGGTCGCGGTGGCCTCCACCCGCGCCTGCAGGAGGCCGCCTGAGTTGGGGGACAAGAGCGGCAGGCCGGACGACGAACCGTCGCTGGCGGCGGAGGTGGCCAACGGAGGAGAGAGGCTGCGGACCAGCTGGCTCAAGGACTACGTGGACAGGATGGGGGGTTGGACCCCCACCTTCTCTCTCTCCTCTTCTCTGCGGAGCTCTGGAAGGTTCTTCCTGGGGAGCAGCCGCACAAGTACGGATGCCACCAGGGCTCTGGAGGCGGACTTGGAGGCGAGTCGGCTCGGCGACGAAATCTCCGAGATGTTCCGGTGGTTGTCATCAGGTGTTTAGAACATGATCTACTTAATAGGACGGTATTTTGGTAAATCTCTTGCTGCTCTATCCATCTCTATACACAAGATCGATACTATAGCCCTTTGCTGATACATAATTCCCCGCTCGGACAAACTCATATGTAATTCGTGTACATTATATTATTATTTATGTTTGGAGTAGTTAACTAGTTATATGATATTGTTAGATTTCATTCACACCGGCATTTGCTGAATTGGGGATGAAATGCTTTTGATCGAGATAGCATCATCTTCGTACGCATCATCATGTTATGATCATATCATTAATATTCAATTGTAGTAAGGCTGTGTACGTACGTATGTGCCCCCTGCCTTTGTAACAGGATCAGGAATTCAGGATGATACATTCGTTGCTCATGATGGTTTACGTTATCATAGTAGAATAGAGCAAAACTTCATAACTAATTAACTGATCGATGGTGGATTTACCGGAAAAACTAATTCAGCTCACAGCTAGTTAAAGCTATGTTTGAAATTCACTGCTTTCGGATAATAGCACTATATGTGTACGTGTTCATGCATTTCTTGTATGCCTGCCATATTTATGCGGATAAATTGTACAAGCAAATTAAGCTAGTCATCCAGAATAGAGCCAAGCTTTTGCGTAAAGTAGAAACTTCAAACTTGGGCGCCACTCGAACCATATTATTATAGCCTTTTGTACCCAAAACAGATTTGTCTGGGAGTGGGATTTGTTTGGTCATTAATTAATAGCCTTTTGGACGCTGTATACGCATTATTCTAACAGGGTGACTTGGCTTCTTTCTCTTGGTACGTACAACAAGACTTGGATATGGTTGAATGAGGTTGTTAGAAACGTAATCTGCATACAACATTTGCTCAACTATATATTAACTATATTATTCAATTGATGTCTATATTGTTGTTCACATTCTGTGTCTATAATTCTGTTTTATGTTTTATAAACACAAGCATATAGTACTATATATATATGGACATAATTTGTATGGCTTGGCTTTCCAATACACTAGTATTTAATTTGAAGAATACTATAGATTTTCTGGCTACCAAGTTTTCATCACGTGGCAATCTCATATCGCTGCTCATTTGAGGGCATTGTTTGAGTTAGTATGGTTGTTACATACTGTAAATTTTACCTGCGCCATTTTTATGTACCGAGTTACTGTCTCTTAACCTAGCTACTTTAAATAATTGTTGTTTTGATAGTTAATAGAGTCTGTCTATCACAATTTATTACTCCAGTCCGGTATCAATACTCATTGACGGTGGCTATACAGGTAGGTAGCCTACTTAAATGGCTCATTAAATTGGTAGGGAGTGTTGTATTTATCTTCTCGTTGCAAAAATTAACCCTATCTAGCTAGCTAGCTACTTTCCATCCATTTCAAGAATGTTAACCATTTTTCCTACAACATGGAATACTGTAATGTGTGAAATGAACTCAATTTAGCCACCATCAGCCTTCAACATATTGCTAGTGTATAAAATATGCCGGTCTACAAGGTGATACTCCTTTAACGTCCTTGTTTCGATATTTCTTTTCCTTAAGCTTGCAAAACAATAGGTACATGGATCGAGAGTCCTGCTACTCCATCTCTAATACTTTAAGGTAGCGTTTGGTATAAAACTTATGGAAAGAAAACAAATTTGTATAGAAAATGATGATGATCTTCTCTTTTTTGGATGAAAAATGGAGGGAGAGAGGTAATGGTTAGAGGAGTATGAGGGATACCACTACCCCATGTTTAGGGGGTGGAGAGAAGTTGCTCAAATTTTGCATGAAAAGTAAAAGAAAGGGGTAATGGTTATCCTTTTTATCAATGAACCATAAACCAAATAGTGTCTGGATACATACCTTAACCATTTTCTTTCCCTCCAAAAAAATCAAACGAGCCCTAAGTCAACAAGAACAATGTCGAATGACATTTAAGGTAAAGCTAAAAATTGAACTCGCCTACATGCGGCAAAGACACATGCATTTATAGTTGAAGAAAGTGAGGAGAGAGAGTCGAAATACCTCTATTAGTGTCGGCAGTTCAAGAAAGTTTCGGGTTAAAGCAAGATGATTAATTACTTGTTACCTAATGCACATGAATATTCTATTCTCAACTAAGATAAATTCATTCATTAATTGGTACAACAATGAACATAGCTAAAATAGAAATTTTTTAGAGATAATAAATAAGATAAGAAAACAAGTCATAACTAAGGGAAATAATAATTGCGAAATTTACCGGCTTTTACAAATACAATAACTCCCATCGTTTAGATATATATGATGTTTTAGCATGTCAACTTGAAATTAAGAATTAATTGTCCCTATTAAATCATTTTAAGAGTAAATTATAAAAAACCACCCTTAAATTATCACACTTTTTAGAAAACCACCTGCAAAAAACTAAATTTCAGTAAACCACCCATATAAAAGAAAATCTTCCACTTAACCATCCACATCCTAACTCCGTTAACTCCCGGTTAACTAATTAAAAAAGGAGATTTATTTTCTTAACCTTCTTTCTTTTTTGAAAAATAAGTGATCTTTTTTCATAAACTTGAAATAAACTCTAGCTAGATTTGTTTCCTTAATTCTTTGGTAGACTCTTACACTTAATTGCATTTTCTAGCATGTTTTTTCCAAGCTTACCAATATTATATGGGGCAGCTGCATTTTCCCATTAGTTAATTAGTTTGAGTTTCAAATTTAACAAATTCATTATTTTAACTAGTTCATAAAATTGATTAATTTAGTTAAACCAAACGAAACATAGAAGGTGCAATGGTATTATGTACTCAAAGTACTAGAAGGATAAGGATATAAACGTCTCTTTGTATAATTAACAAGAAGTTAACGAGATTAGAAAGTGGGTGGTTAATTAAGTGGAAAGTCATCTTTTATACGGGTGGTTTACTGAAATTTAGTTTTTTCCGGGTGGTTTTCTGAATGTGATAACGTAAGGGTGGTTTTGTGTAATTTATTCTTAATTTACTTCCTAAAACTTTAAATCAATCCTTACTTATTCTACCCAAAATAAATCAATCATTCTTTAAATTATGTTGATTAGTAGTTTATGGAAATAATATATCTTTTAAGAAGTTTATAAAGGGTAAAGTTGGAACAATATGTACATAAAATTAATTGTAGAACATCAAAGATTTCTAACAACTATGATAGGCTAAAATATCAAATATATTTAAATGGAGGGAGTACTTTATATCTTATCATTGGCAAAATGTGATATGAATGCAGATGTGGTAATGGTAGACCGTTTTGAAACGGATGGTAACTTGGTCGAGTTAGATAAACAATAAAGAAAATTCATTAGATTTTTTCCCTTGTTTGGCTTCGGCTTTGATCGAGTGCGGATTTAGGTCAATCAAGCTCGGTAATGACATCTTATTATGCTGGTTCGAGTCAGCTAATGAGTCAAGAATATCATGATTATTAAAATAATGAGGCGAGTACAACGGGTCACTGTCTCACAGACTCATATAGTTGACTAATTAAAACTAAGATTTTGCACTTATCATGAAAATTCCCTTGTATCAATCACATTTATGTGGATGATGACTTAGACGACTTGACTGAGTATATGCATGAACTTGGTCAACTCCTACAAATTAAACCCCTCAAGGACTCTGTCTTTTACTTTCTGGAATATCTTAGGAAGCAAGAGAAAATACATAAATATAGATTACACATGTAAAATACATAATAACCTTACCAAATAGATTTTGTCCAAATCCCCAAATTATAGGAACACAATTTCTGGGAAGTTTCTACCTACATTCAATCAAACGAGCGATAATTGACCAAAAAAAAAAAAAAAGAGCGATAACGTTCGGTCAAATGACCAAGTTTGCCTGACAGCGATAACGTTCGGTCAAATGACCAAGTTTGCCTGACAGCGATAACGTTCAGCCTGACCCATAAACGAAAAGGCCCATTAGCCTAAAAACAACTCTTCTAGGTTCTAGCCATGAGAGCATATAGAAAGAATGAAAGATTGCTTTGTAAAGGACATTCCATTTGAAGTCTCAACTCTCATCAACTAACCAAAAAACATTATACATGATACATCATCCATTAAATTGATGCATTCTAGTCTAGTCATATTTCCTAGAAGAAGGAACAATAAAAGACAAAAAATAAAAGAAGGAACCTTGATATAGTTGACCATTTAAAACTCATATAGTCGCAATTCGATCATTCCCTCTTTCCTCTTGGGAGAATACCATGCCACCACCTTTCCCGAACCCAAAACCCTCAAAGAGTAGTTCAAGCTATACATGAAATCCTCAATCTTCACTAAGCCATTCCAAGGTGCATGCAGAGCACATTTTGTATCAACACGGAACACAACAGGACCTGCAACCTGTATATAGATACACAAACATAATGTCCTGAAGGATTTAGGCTACTTGTAAATTTGATTACTTTGCAGGGTCAAAAAGGTTCAGTTTGTCCCAACCAAGCCAATTTTTGAACAGTCAAATGCCAGTTAAGTCCTGACTTCAGATTCGAGTTAAGGTGAAGGTAAAAAAGTTTTGGCAGCATAAATTCACCTGCTGTTGAAGGATGACACTGAAGCGGGGTGAAGATGGAGAAGTTTCCTGGTTATTACTTGAGGAGCTACTGCCGAAGATATTAAGCATGCTTTTGGCAAAGGCAGTAGCTGAACAAACATCCAGACGAGCATCTACCCTTGTAAGGTCCCCATATGTCTTCCTAAACTTACCTTGCTGAAATGTATAGCACAATGACCCAAATAAATCAGCAAAAACAGGGCTCCTTTTTTTAGCTCCTAACTGGGGATTCTTGTTACCCGAAAACCAAGCCCCGCACGTTCCACCTGGCATACATTAACTAGTGAACTTTAGAGATGATTTACATATAAGAAGATAACAATAAAATCTCCAATTAGTTGTCCATAAAAATGTGTATCAAATTCCAAAGATGTGCCCAGATTCCAGAATTTCTTGTACAAAATAACTAAAAAAATAACTTTTTTTTTAAGATATTACCTACTATGGCAGATAAAGTTGCATGAGGTTCTTTCAGGCGCTCATCATAAGCAGGTCGTCGAACGGTGCCTAGGTCTGTCGTTATAACAACGTCATCTCTTGTTTCCTTTTCCCTCCAAAATTCCCTGCTCTTCTCATATGAACAGGCAGCTTTAGCACACAAACCAGGCATTAGGCTTGGAGGAGGAGCATCTCCAATTGTGGGGGTTACTGCTTGTGGATTACCACCATTCTTATGGATTCCAAAGCGGTATCTAAATCCTGATCCAAAATCTAGGGAAGCTAAATCTAATGATATTGATTCTGGAACATTCCAATATTTCCCTTTGCTGTCAACATAAAGCTCTGGCCAAGCCGCTTCCAAAGAAACATCATGTTCAGGTAGCTGCAAAAGCAATTGTTTAGTTGAAATTTTGTACTCTAAAATCATCCAAGCAGCAATTCAGTGTGTGCTGGAATGGGTAAACATGATATTTCAAGGAACTAGAAGCTCAGAACCACAGATATGGGAATAAAATCACTTATTCTACCTCAGTGAAGGATAAGTCAATCAGAAATAAACACAGGGAAATCCAATGACACAAACCCTCATACCAAGACTAAAGTTTCTAAATTAAAGAAGACATTTACACTAGAACATAACTGATACAAGGTATGCATGATCACTTGAATAGTTCGCTTATGACATTCTGAGCAAATTTGCATGTAAGTCCACAACAACATGAAAAGTAAAGCAGGTGCAATATATAACATGATAAACAAAGTTTGTTTATAAACAATTCAGCCAGATCAACTGAAAGTTATCTTTAGACTGTGTTACAGAAATCTACATATGGCCAGTCACAATGCAAGAGTTGCTCATATGTTTACTCTAAAATCATATCACATCACAGTACCCTATCAAAGAGAATGAATTCAAAAAATCCTCACGATCCTGCTCCTAGATCACTAAATATTACAGATTTATAACTGACATCTAAGGTAATCACTAAGAGCAACTCTTGCCTGATGAAAGTACAATTCGTGAACCTGTTGTTTTCAGTTTTACCAATATACAGCCATTGTCATGCATTGATAAGACTGCAAATTAGATAAATTTAAAAAAATGAAGCATATGGTTTAACAATTTTGAAAAATGAACAATTCTTGCCTGATGAAAGTACACAAGTTTGTTGGAGAGGCCCTTTTGTTCACCATGATCCTCTGTGCTCAATATCAAAGAAGATGATGCAGTGACTGGGATCTGGGAATATAGACCTGTTGAACAAATTGACTTGTCCAAAAACACCTTTGCGAGATTTTGGAAAGCTGCAAGGTCCCAGTTCTTGGTAGCAGACACTTGTGATTTAATGTTTGAGATCAATTTCTTAGGACGGAATTGTGTCAGTAATCCAAGCCACCTGAAAAAGTAAATGCATGAGTTGGCAACAAAGAGAATGGCGATCTTTTATCATATAATTCAGTTCACGAAAGAGGATAATGGTACTCATTTAGCTGGTACTTCATGAGTTAGCAATGGAGCGGAAGACTATACTTTGCACTACTTCCAGTTAGCTCCCCCACTCTACGCTCTAGATGAATAGCATTAAACTCAGCCCAGAGGAACAACACAAATTATTCTAAACCTCATCTACAGTGATTCAATTATCCTCTTTAGGAACAGCTAAATTATCAAGATTTGTTAGCTAAGGGCAATCCGCACAGAGAACTCAATTCAAAATTATTCGAAATAAGGATCCATGCCTTCATGACAAATGAGCCACAACTTTGTTTACAGGGTTTTGATGTCCTTCTTCCGTTTGCTAAACATCAAAGCTCAATTAAAGGACAGGCTTCAGCTTCAAGATTCCTCTTCTTTTCAGCAATGTGGATTTGTTACACCAGGCAATTCCCCCAAATTAAGAGCACTAATCCCGGAAAAGGCCAAAAGCATCAATCCCCAAACCCTAAACCCACACATTTGCACCAAACAAAAACACAACGCAACAACAAGCAATAAACAAAATTGAGCAGAGAAAGAAGCGTCTCATACCAATCGCCAACAGAAAACTTGAGGGGATAGTAGTGGAGAGCGAGAGAGCCGAGTTCCTTGTGAGAAGGAACAGGAGAGAGAGAAGGGATGAGTCCCAGAGGAAAGCCTTGGCCGAGAAGAGAGAGCTGAGCAACCCGGTGGACTCGGCTGGCTCGAGCGGCGTCAAGCGGTAACGGCTCGCCGGGAACGGAGCGGGCGCATCCGTCTAGCTTACGCGGAGTGGCTATGCTGTGGTCCCAGAAGAGGGCGTCCATCGCTAGTTGGGGTTTCGCCATTTCTGTGCCTTCCTTGGCGAGAGAGAGGAAGAGAGGGCCTCTTCTTATCCCCTTGAGCTCTGTTTGCACCAGCAAGAGAAATTTGACAAGGTTCTATGTTTTCTTCGGGCGAGTTGGGGTGGGGGGTTTTACATTTTTTTCTTTTCTTTATTACTCCTACATTTTATTTTAGGGAAATTGCACAAGATAGCACATACTTTAGGGTTTGTTACAAATCAGTGACACAAACAAGCTTATGGCCTTATGGGAATCACAAAGTTGTGGTTTGATTTCACCTCGTGACACTTTGTCTCTTTGTACATAGAATTTACTTTTCATCCAAAAACTACTCTTCAAATCAATGCATTCCTCTTTATTTTATACTCCCTCCGTCCCAAATTGTTTGTCCATAAAGTACAATTAACCCGGTAATTAATACACTGTTGAAAAGTTGAATAATTAGGGTATACAAAATTAGAAAAGTAATAAAGTTGATGAGAGAGATGGATAATTTGGGGTAATATATAAGATTGGATGAGGATAATTTTGTAATTTTATAGAAAAAAGTGATATAGGTGATGGAAAAATTGGGTAACGGGGGTAATATATGAGATTGAATAAGGGTAATATGGTAAGAAAAGTGTGATATAAAAGGAAAGTTGAAAACATAGACAAACGTATTGGGACAACCGAAATGGAAAGATGGACAAATATTATAAGACAGAGGGAGTACGTTTTTTTAAGACATACAATAAGTGAAATAAGGAAAGTCAAGAGACCTTGACATATAGACTTTATACAAGTTTATTGACATTATGCAAATTTTACCCAATAGTTTGTGATATCATTGTTCAGTGGCCAAAGTTGTCAATTTATGCTTTGCATATGACCTTTTCATATTCTCCCATGGGAGTGAAGCTTCTGTTAGTGCTATAAAAGTTGTGCTTGATCAGTTTGGTGCAGACTCAGGATTGAAGATGAACCTTGCCAAATCAAAAGTCTTTTGTGTTGGCCTTAACCAAGCTGAAAAACACAGGATGTTAGTGACAGTCTGGGCATGGCATTGGGGGATCGCACTAGTACAAAAACACCCTCTTATCACGGTTCTGTGTATTAATTTATCTCAGTTTCTAACCATGATAAAAAATCTCGTGATAAAAGACAAAGCGTTACGGAACCGTGATAATTGATATTTTTTATCCCGGTTCTGTAACCTTGATAAAAGGCCCAAAAAACTGGTATAAATATTTGACTTGTATGTTATACTTGAGCATTTATCACGGTTACAACCGTGATAAAAGCTAATATTCTAATCACGGTTCTGTAAAGAACCGTGATAAAAGCTCATCTGTTTTATTTTTAAAATAGCCATCCTGGTTCTAAAAAGAACCAAAATGGCCTGGCTAGATATACTCGTACACCGACCACCAGTAGGTACATAGAAGCAAAAAGAAAGAAGATATCCCTACACGTCATTTCATTAATACAACTACATCTTCCAAATAATACCATTGCCAAGCAATATACTCCAACAAAAGAATTTCTCCTTATATTCCATTTTTGTTTACAAAAAAAATACTTCCTCCGTTTCAAAATACATGACCATATACTCACTTTTTCTTGTTTCATAATACTTGACCATTTCATATTTTTCTCCATCTTTTTCCATTTATACCCCTAATAATTATCTTTATCACAATCATTACACTTTTTCATATTTCTTCAAACAAATAATTAACTCTACATTTGATAGGGGTAATATAGGAATACCATTTTTTTCTTAATATATGTGCAATGTCCAAATGGTCATGTATTTTGAAACGGAGGGAGTAACTTCTAATAATTAATCATCAAATGTAAAACCAAAACTGAACTTTGTTTTTCACGGAAACCAAGTATAATTCTTCACCTAAATGACATAGCCCCATTTACTGCTATATATACACTGCTTTGAGCTCATCTGTTGATAGACTTCTTACCTGTTCATGATGAATAAATATAATTAGAAACTATGAGCCAAATTCTATCAGCAGTACAATGAAACACAACAATTAATGTGAACAAGAAGAACCAGCAATTGTCAATGTAATACCCTAGAACTATACCATCTGTACCTTTGAACATAGAACATGTTTAAAAACATCACACTAGAAAAATTTATCATAGATTAATAAATCATCAAATAAGACAAAGCATCATCAATCCATCACAGATTCACAGGAAGGAAATCCTAGAAAAAGGACAAAAGATGGTATAATCTTGATGGGTTAAAAGACAAAAAAAGTAAACGTTAGACCCCCTGACACATGAATTTTGATAATCTTGGCCACAAATTGAAAAGTAATCACCGTCTATAGAATACAAATGATTTCGACAATGAACCAAGAAAAGAAAACTGCAGCATTTCACCTGGGCATATTAAGTCTGCTTGATTTAGCAGGAGGGGGAAATCCATATGTGCTCCTCCTCCTCACCTCCTCAGAGGAATAAAGGCTACTGCTTGTAGCAGCTTGTTTCAAAGTAACTATATAAACACTATTTCCATGGACATCGGGCAAACATCAATATAACTATATGGTGTAGGGCCAGCTTATATCTATCTCATTATTCTTTTTCTACTTTGGAAATTGTCATGAGAACAAGTTATTGGAGATCGAATTTGATCTAGAACAGTCCTTAGTAATCTTGTCTAGATGGTTTCAAATACCCCAATCCCTCTCTATCCTTCCATTATCTGCTTCATGTTGAATGATTTATTGGCCCCATTGGCACCACTGATCAACACCAACTACATCCAAAGCCAGAGTATTTCGGAGGTTAGCTGCAAATCCACTTCTAGTGCCATGTGGAAGGTTGTGTTAAGCCTGCATAATGAGTTTCTAACCTCTGTGGAAGGACCTAATGTGCATGTGTTGAGCTCTAGGGATGGAGAGTTTGACAGTAGAGGCTTATATGATTGTTTGAGAAGGAAAGGCCCTGAGGTGCCTTAGGCTGACTGTGCTTGGAGCCGTCTCAACACACCTAGAATAGCTTTTGTCAATTGGAAGATCCTTAGTGGTGGCATCAGTACAAGAGTTGATCTCAAGGCGTGGGGACTGACCGATGAAGACTCTTGTGTGTTATGAGGCAACCAGCAGTAGGAGAACTATAAACACTTGTGGTTTGATTGATGCTATGCCAACAGAGTCATCACCAGCACTTTGAAGTGGGCACAGCTTGGAAGAAGAAGTAGGGACATTGAGCATTGAATCATTCAATCGACTGGTTTCCAGAGAAAGGGATCATTCTACTACAACCTCTGGAACCACTGCCATTGTGTTGCCATTTACTTCATTTGGAAAGCAAGAAATGCTATTGTGTTTAGACAAGAAAGAATTGATGTTAAGGATTGTATCCTTATGTGGTAAAGCCACATTAGAAATAGTGTGATAGCTAGATGGAAGGAGAGGTCGAAAGACCGTAGGAATTTCTTGGAGAGAATATAGAGGAGTGATCATGTAAATAGCTAGCATGCTAGTGTTTTGTAACCGTCGTTTTTTTAATACAGTTAACCTTTTTCAAAAAAAAAAGAAAGATATCATTGTTCAGTGGCAATTGTTGAATGGCACCAGACAGAAAAAAATGACCGTTATATCAAAATAATAGATTACATGAAAATATCTATACAAAGCAATTGATCCTAATAGACAAAATTCTAACACTATTGAAGGGTTTTTAGATGCGTAAATGCGGAATTTTATAAACAATTTCTTGCACGTAAACATAAAACATTCTTGATTAGAGACAAAATTACGTTTAATATATAGAATACCTCTTGATGCATGATTAGGGTTCTTCCTTCGAGGGAAAAGCCTCAATCATGACTTCTCTAATCAGTCCACACAAGCACGATATCGAGATCTCTTTCGGTTCTGATTGCTAGATCGAAGTGCCAAAGACTAGAATAAAGTAGAAGAGGAGAGATTTTTCTTTCTTACGTAAAACTTATGAAACCCTGGTTCTCTTCTTCCCTTTAAAGCCTTATATATTTATTTATCCACATATATATATCCTTTTATTCTCAATAATATCTATTATATTTATTGATAATTAACTCCTTTTCTTATTGGGCTTATGTCTGACAAGGCTTTCAACCCGTTGATCCAGCCTGTCAACTCGATGTGTGTGACTTCATAAAACCTATTTCAAATGGCTATGGATATTGAAACTATTTAACACATTAATTGTAGTTGCTTTTGAGCAAAATTGTTACGACTCCTAAAATAACTTGATTGAATGTCTCTATCAGTCGTCCTACTCCATTTCAGTAATTGCAACTTCTATCGAAGAACACAATTCCTTCAACTATCTCCCGAAGAGACACAATAATTGTCCATCGACTTTGATGGCAAAGTTTCATCCGAGTTAAAAAAAGTACAAGAAGAAATAGTTATACAAACCGCCCAATCAATTGCGAGTTTCGTAGAGTCGGTTTTATCTTCCCATTCAGATATCTCGAACTTGAACTCCTCTTCGGTGGCACTTACAAGGTCTCAACATGGTCCAATCTGTCTAAACCCATTCCTTTTTGGAGATGAACGCTGGGTGTATCCTGCAACACAAGAACTCAATCCAGGTCAAACATCATCTTGCATTGCAGACATTGAAGTTTTGAGATTTCTAACAACAAAAAACTCAGGGAAAAAAAACAAGTATATCAATGATTCATGGCAATCAACAGTATAAAGAGTGGCACTAAGCATTCAACCATTCATATTCAACAAATCTCCATAACTAGCTGACAATCCTAATAAGAAACCATATAAAAGGCGAAAAAGAAAAAAAAAGTAGCTTAGTATGTGCCAATCGTAAAAGCATCTCATGGATATTTGGTTTCCAACACACTAGCTAACGTTTGGAACATTTGAAAGCATAAACCATTTCTCTGTGTGGACAGAATTTGTGCAGTCACAGAACACATCTATCTATCTATAATACTATAAAGAAGAAACATTTGCTGCAATAACTGCTCTTGATTTTATACATATACTAATGTTTCATGGGATTATATATGGTGGGCCCTTTGCAGAAAATTGAATTGCCCATTTGGTTTCAACCGCCTGCACCTTAATGGCCTGGCCGTTACATTGTAGTTGGTGTCCCTTGCAAGATAATGAATTTGGCCGGCGAAACTTAATACCCTACGTCTTAACTCTTAGTATGTAGGTCATTTAAGTGCGGATGTTACGCAGGGCTTTGATGGAGAGGGACTAAAAAATGTCCGTTGAATTGTAAGTAACGCATGTGAATTTAAATCCCATAAATTAGCCTAATTGCTTTCAATTATAATGTGTATTTTGATTAATTACCTCAATTGCTATCCATTATAACGTGTATTACCTCATTCTCATTGCTTTCAATCCCTCCCCATTGCTTTCGATTCTGACAGAACTTCCGGGAACGCGAACCACCACACCATCGTTAGCCACTCCTCGTCGGCAGAACTTCCAAGATCAGCAAACCCACCCAAAGAAGCCGGCGCCACCACAACAACCAGATCGAGAAGCCAGATTTGCGACTTCACAGTTTGTCGCTCGCACCAACGCCGGCGACTGCGAATAGAGGCTTCGCTGGTTGTTCCCGAGTCGCCCAGATCTGCGTGAGTCGCTGTTGTAGCCAGCACACAGAACCCTAGATTCCGTCGTTGCCCTTGCCTGACCTCGATGCGACCCACTTCGCAAACTAGTCATGCGACTTATCTACCTCCGTTGGCGCTGCCTCTCCCCGCCAGATCCGCCACCAGTCTCCCTTCCTCTCTCCCTCTCAATTGATCACTTTGTTCTTCCAATTTTCTCATTGGTTTAATTTGATGAACCGATTGATTAGGTTTTGTGTAGTTATAGGTTGTTTATTTGCTTTTGATTAAGCTTCTTCGTTTCTAGGTCTTCCATGGCGAAGAAAGGAAATTCGATGCCCTGGTTATCTTCTTACAAATTCTTCCTTTGCCTTCTTATGTCCATCTTTTCCCGATTGGCACATTCATAAGCTAATATGCCTGACGACCAAGCTCTGGTGAATGATTTTGTCAATTAAGCTTCGGAAGAGGTATTTCTCCCTCCTTCCACCATAATCTAATTTGTTCAACTTTTGGGGCCTAAGCTGTTAATTTTTGGTACTAGTAGGAGCATCCAGATCCGTAACTTTCTCGGAGAGAAGAAGGTAACTAATTTCCTCTCTTTCAAACTATTCCGATTTAGCTATAAATATATGTTCTCTCAACTTTATCTTTATTGCATTTTTATATCTATGATGTTTAGTGTTGGGGAATTATGATTTGTTTTTGGTACTTATATACGTATATGACTGTATGAATGCATCTCTGCTTCATTTCTTCGCAATTGCAATGAGCATGTCTGTATGTTATTGATCTATTACGAGCATGACTTTTAAATGTTCGATATTGGTTCTGAACCTGCAGAAATGTGTGAACTTGGTTGTTGTTAGGGGAAAGGAGCTCTATAGCTCACAATAGTTCAGTTCTAAATTTAATTTTGATAGATGTTGCTTGAGTATATAGGCCATATCACTTGATTGAATTGCTCTTCTGATTGAATTGTTGTTCTGTGTGTTGAATAGTTGTTGTTTGAAAGGATTTAAAGCTTTATTTGCATTAACGTCATGTTGTGTTGAATTTAGCTTTGATGAGAAAACATAACAATTTACAAGAATAGCTTATCAATAAAAAAAATTTATTATTGCTTTGGAAGAGGTATCTTCTTACATATTTTTGGGGCCTAAGTTGTCAATTTTACATGATTCGGTATGAAGATCAGATTGGTTGATTGCAAGTTGCAATTTGAGATTTTGACTGGAAATGTTGTCTTGATTCTAACTGTGATTGGACTTGTGGTGGATGGTTATAGATGTGTTTTGATTCAATTTCAGTTTGGATGAATATGCAGTTCACAAAACTATGTGATTTAGGAGTTGATGACAATGTTTGCTCAGTAGGCTGGGCTCAAAGATGAACTCATCTTGCTGTTGGGACCAACAATGGCAAACTTCAGGTGAGTGAATTCTTCATGAATTTTAAGTGCAACATCTTTTACTAATGCCCTAATCGCAATGCTAGATTTCCCCATGAACATTGTAAAGGATGTTGTTATGTCCTACTGCCTATGGTTGTCACTAAGCTGACATATTGTTTCGTTAGCCGACATCATTATCTATGAAACTCTTCTGAAAATGAACACACCAGATTTAGCAAACAGTTATATCAATGAATAATTACCAATGTTACAACTGGCTGATTAGGATTTTCGTTTAAATTGTGCTTCAATCATGTTGATTATGTTTTTTATATGAGTAATTCTTTGTATTCCATTATATTTGGTGAATGAGTCCTGTTTCCCAAAACTTGTAGATCTGGGATGCCTCCCATTGCAAGAGAATCCAGAGGCCTCCGCCAATATTGAAGGCATTGTATTTACAGGGAACATGGAACGCATGAGAGGGGAATTCCAATACTTCATTGTCAAGAGACGTTATTTGTTGCAAGGTTACACTACCTGCAGTTGTTTTCTTTCTTTTTATAATGATTTGAGATGGTATGATTTATGTTATTTGTTGTAGATGATTATCTTGGGCGGTTATTACCATGGACTTAGCATGTGATCAATGAGAAGTTACCAGACGTCCTAGATTTCTTAAAAGATCTTACCAGCGTCGAACCCGCATTGAAGGTATCCATCTTAGATTATAAATTATTAAGCAGGAAAAAGAAAGCTTTTTGGCGAAAACCACCCATATGATAGGTCACATTGCGCTTAACCACCGTCTAATAACTATTTACCGTAAACCACCCGTATAATGGGTTCCGTTAGCAAATGACCACCCCTAGCCATATGCCGTTAAAGTACCATCAAGTTTGTGTTTGGGAAATTACGTTTG
This sequence comes from Polygonum aviculare, assembly GCA_934048045.1. Lineage (NCBI taxonomy): Eukaryota > Viridiplantae > Streptophyta > Magnoliopsida > Caryophyllales > Polygonaceae > Polygonum > Polygonum aviculare. Next base: position 17,838,590 of record OW204025.1, on the reverse strand, counting down.
GTGCCCTTGAGTTTTTGACTTTTCCGGATGGTGCCCTAAAAAAAGCTTATTCCGCGTGGTACCCTCGAACTTTTCAGAAAGTTCGCCCCGTACCCCTGAACTTTTAAAAAGTTCGCCGTATGCCCTTTCTTTTATTTTTCCTCAAAATTTTCGTTTTTTGCCGTATGAACTTTTAAAAAGTTCGTCGTATGCCCTTTCTTTTATTTTCATTTGCTAACTAGGATTTTATGTCAGTTTCTTTAGTTCTTTGATTCTATTTGCATGGATATCCACACAATAATTTTGCAATGTTGCAATCTAGGTCCAAATAAAAATTCTTGCTGAGGAGATGCAATCAATCAGCAAGGGGCTGGAGAAAGTGGTACTGGAATTCTCTTCGTTGGAGAATGATGGTTCAACATCAATTGTATTTCACATGGTTCTCTTTTTATGATGATTGTTGACCTATGCAAATTCTTGGTAGTTCGGCAAACTTATTCTGTGTCTATTGTTCAGAGTCTGATGGAGTTTATAAACTTTGCTGAGGTTGAAGTGAAGTCTCTCGCCTCCCTACATTCTGAAGTGGTGTGTCTAAAAACCTTAATGTATGGTTGATTTCCCCCTCTTTTATGCTTATGTACCATCCAATACTGAAGATGGATTTTTTTTTTTCAGGGTAGGAAAGTAGATGCGTTGAATCGTTCCTTAGTGAGGTAGTTGATATCGGAAGTGCTTCCATAAAGCAAGGACTGAATACTCTGACTCAAGGGAATGCCCACAAGAATAACGACAATGGAACTGGAAGTTATGCAAGTTACATGGGTCCAACTTTAAGGAGATCACTTACCAACGAGATTGATTACACGTATGAAAAAATGGATCATGGTGGTAGTAATTTAGGCACTAACACTAGTGTTATATATGTTGCTGCTATTATCATCCTTGCTGTATTTCTTATTTGTTATAACAAGGAATGAGCCACTAACTCATTCATCCGACCTAAATCTTGGCCTTTTGTCAGCTTTTATATGTCCATATGTTGATCTAATTGGATGAGCTTATTATCAGTCTATTTGGCCACATTGGACGAGTAACATTTGAGCTAAACAACAGATTTTTCTTGATCACCAACCACGACTCAGTGTTTCTACTGAGGACTTTGTGTCAAATTTGGCTTTGCTTATTCTAGCTTTTTTCTCCGGTAAAAAATACTCTAGTTTATGCGTCCGAAATTTATTTGGATTTCTATGGGCTGTGAATTGATGGCGTAAACTAGAATTTATTTTTATTGGCTTTTTGCCATTTTTTTTCGGGCAAATATTCGTGTTCATAAGAAATTCGATCTTCAACTTGGCGAAAACTTGTTTGTATTAGACTCAACTAGTTTTACCTGTCGTGTCATGCACGACAAATTGCTTTTAAAAGTTAAACTATCATTAGATACTTTAATCACTACCAATAATCGGGCCTATTGTAACAGAAAAATTGTAATGGTTTTTGGTGGTGTTACATTAGACAATCTAGGGTAATGGTTTTATTTAAATGGTAACGGTTTGAATTGAAAATAACAGAGGTAACGGTTTTTGGTAACGGTTGTAGACTACTGTAACATACAGAGATAACAATGGTAACGGTTTTTGAAATGAAAATAAATGCAAAACGTAAAGTAACGGATGACATTACAAGTGTAACGTATCTTTTAAAAGACCTAAATTTTGGCGATACGCGTAAGACCTGAAATATTGCCTCCAATTTATTTGGGTCAAAAATCAAAATTACCTCCAATTTCATTATTAGGCTTTCTCCTTCTTTCCCCCTAGCACCCAGCCACCTCCCTTACCCAGCCTCTCGACCCTCCTCCCTTACTCAACCTCTCGACCCTGGCCGGCCAGATCTGCGGACTTCGAGTCCACAGATAAAAAAATCCCTCTCTTTATTCAGCCCTCCCACCGTCAACAAAAATCCCTCTCTCTTTCTCCGGCGAATCTTCTTCTTCCACCCTAATCTTCCGGCGCCACCTCCCGACGTCGTCAAGGATTCCTAGGGCTTCTACCCCCTCCTGAGCCCCCTCTCTGTTGTTTCCCGATCACAACACCATGTATTCCGGAGAATGAACACAATTCCTAATCCAGTCTCTCAAATCGAAGACCAAGGCGCCTGAATTCCATCGATTCCGAGTCTCTTTTTGGTATCTGAACCGCCTTTGATCTCTCTCGAGCTTTTTGTGTTCGAATTAGTTGATTTGATTCAGATCCAGGACGACGAATCCTCGGAGAATGTAGGTAGTGAGTCCAGTTTCCGGTAGAATTGATTTCTGATTTTGTCACTGTGATCGCTTCGTTGAGATAGGTTTAGCTTTTGTGTGCGCTTTCTGTGAAACGATTTTGAATTCCACGATTGTTTGGTGTTGGCGTTTGTTTGTGTATGTGTGAGATGCGTGTTTGAATTGCATAGAATCTGAATAGATAGGGATTGAATTTGAATAAGTAGTGATTTTTGTAGCAGACTAGCGCGAATAGCTTTAAGCTATAGATGTATGTGAAATCTGCCGTTTATTGTGGTATGGATTTCTTGTTATTTTTTTTTAAATGAGTCTGTAAGGAGCTGAAAATTCAAGAAGGTGCTATGGTCACTAGTGCATTAATGAGTTAATGAGGGTCTATAATCTACTAGTGCTCTCAGCTCAACTTTGTTTTTGTAAATGTGTAGGTATGGGATGTGTTGACATTCAAAAGATATAATGTTGCAGTGCCTAGAGGGATTGAAACGTACACTTTCAGCGGTTGTAAGTTGTTGTGATGCAGAACTATGTAAGGCGCCTCGGGGATTAGACAAGAGTTGCTCGCAAGAGAGACGGTTTGTATGCGTACTTTCTTGTTCTAGATTAATATAGCCATTAGGCAATTTAGACTTCCTTTTTGAACTGCAATACAAGTGCTGATCGCCTGTTGCTAAATCAATGTTACTGGACTTTAGCTAATTATTGTATATATATATATATATATGTATATATATATATATATATATATGGCAGTGAGTGTTAGTGAGATTGAAGCACTGTATGAACGGTACAAAAAGATCAGTGCTGTTGTTATTGATGATGGATTGATTAACAAGGTGATATATTTTCTTCCTCATGAAGCCATTTTTGGTCCTTTAATGCATTAGAATCTTCATTAGACTGCATGTGGTCACCATCCACCTTGAAACTCAACAAGAATTGAATTTTTTCATTTTCTTGCAACCAGTAGAGTTTGGTATTGGATTGTAAAAACACTAATGTGAAAGTTTCATATGACTTTGAATTTTTTTTGGTATGGGGTTATACAATACTAAACTTGTATATCTGTTTCGAATGATTCGTCCGAATGGCATGTGTCATTTGAGGTAAGGAAGGGTAAAATTGCAAAACTAAATAAAATGCAGTCTAAGGCTTTACTGTTTGCTCTCTGTATTCCATGTGTTACTTTAATTTTCCATTATGTTCACTTGCATACTATATATGACAGGAGGAATTTCAGCTAGCACTATTTAAAACAAACAAGAAGGAGAGCTTATTTGCGGACCGGGTATTTGACTATTTGACTATTTATTATTCCTATATACTATATACTCCTTTTTAAACTATGTCCTTCAAAAAACCTCTGGTTTGTTTTTGCTCATCCATTTCTGACCATTTAGGTATTTTTGACCATTTGCATAATTTCTATCCACACTTTGTATAACTGGAACATATGGAGCTCAAGTTAGAGTCGTGCAATGTGGTGATGTTTTTCTCTCATCTATAAACGTGAAAACCTCCCTATAAAGTGATGTGAACTAATTTTATTGCAAGTATAGGAGTTATAAATGTGTGCGTAGCCTATTTCAGATTCTGTATCATCTTTTTTTACTACACTTGCTTCGAGTTTGTTGTGAAGCTGCTCCACAGATTTTGATTTGTCGAAATGAAGCTGAAAAATGCTTGATTGAAACATCAATTAACTCGCTGTGAATAAGCCTCAAGGTGAGGATCTTATGCCTGAACTGTGTTCTTTTTTTCTTGCATATCATAGATGATAGTTGTAAGCCTCCATGGTTCATGTGTCATCTCCTTACATCTCTAATTTACAGGTGAAACATGCAGATGAGCTTGAAAATATACTAACCAAAAAATTTCTAAGATTTTTGTCTATGAGGGCTTAAGCATTTCAGATCTTGAGGAGAAAACTAGTACAGGTATGCCAATAAGGCTTTTTTATAGTGATTTTGAAACTCTATTGGCGTTAGATTGGATTCGTATATTGTAACCTATGACACTACTGCAAATGAACTGAAACCTAAAGCCTGTTTTGAAATGCTAAGATCTGTTACATTTGCTTTGCATCATTTTGCAGGGTTATGATCGACATTAGCTTTCATCACAAACTATCACTGCGAGGAGTTGCATAAACAAAAACTTATTGATTTCATTGTGCAGTTTATGGAGGCAAGATTCTTAAATCTAAAGTTGCTATCTCTTCTAGATTCAATTGGTCTTCGAGTTACGAGTTTGAAGTGTGGGGTTTAGAATCTGAAGAGATATAGACAAGTGGAATGTCAGTTGAACACATAGTTTCTTGGCTTGTTCACTCATTCCTTAACAAAGCTCTCTTTATCTCTGATTGCAGGACATTGATAAGGAAATAAGTGAGCTGAAACTATCAGTAAGTACACGGGGTAGGTTGGTGGCAACAGAATTTTTGAAGCAATTCGTATAATGAATCTTGGTAACGATCCCAGAAACGTGTTCACCAAGAAACAGGTGGGGAAAGCTCTATCAGTTGATCCATCCTCTTGTTTTTCCTGCAACTGTGAGCTTGGATTGGGCAATGAGCAAATGGCAAGTGATTGAGTAAGATATCCAGATTCCAGGTTTTTTTTTCCGCTATAATTGAATTTGATCAAGACCGTTGCTTTGAGAGTAGACATGCTGTAGGAGTTAGACGGACGGATCAATTTCTTTTGATCACTGGTTTTCCATATTTGCATCAGTTGCTTAAATGTTTCATATCAGGAAAGTAGAGCCTTGATTATTGTTTTTCTGTAGTTTGCTGTCACTTTTTGCATCTTGCTAGAGAGCTACTCTATATCACTCATTTGCTAGTTAAGGAGATTTTAGTTAGCAATGCAGAGCTACTCTATATCCTGACCAATGTTGCTTAATTGATCGATGATATTGTATTGATGATGTTGAATTCAATGATTTGGAACTTAATGAGCTTGAATAATGTGGCTTATGACAGGACGATGGTGATGCACAAGAAGATGATGCATAAGTCTGATTTGATGATGATGGTTGAACTTTTGGTGGCTAGTTATTAGCATCATTTATAGGAATGCTATTGTTGATTATTGGTATTATAGTTGTATCTCTACTGGCATGGTGTACTATGAATTAAATGACTTGCTAGCTAGCTTTTGTATGAAGACTTATGGACATGATATGTAGCTAACTTAGCTTCTACTAGATGTAAGGTAGCTAGGCTAAGTAAACTTTTGTATATACTTTTTAAAAATATGAATATACAAGCTTTTTTTGTTTAAATCCGGTTTAACATGTATCTTACAGGTTCTCATTAATAATACAATAAATCAATAAAATATATTTCAATTTTAAAATGTGATATATGTACAAAGGTAACACTTATATAGTTTAAAGTAATGGATGTCAAAAGGTAACGAACATTTAGTTACTGTAATGGTTGTATCATAGGTAACAGATTTCACTCAACTGTAATGGTTTTATCAATTGTAACGGATTTTTGATCTACAGTAACGGTTGAATTACAGGAATATAAAACCGTTACCATAGATAAAACATCTGTTATACTAGATCTATGGTAACGGCAGCGGATGTAACGGTATAAAATTTACAAAAAAGTGTTACCGTAGACCTCTTGTAACAGATTTTTGCCTTAATGTAATAGTTATACGACGTTACCATAGGTCCGATTATTGGTAGTGAATATTGATACGGGACTATAAAAAATAAATTGTAATTAGATACTTTTACATTTTTAAGAAAAAATATAATATAAGTTTTAATGTATAAATATGTTGAAAAAAAGTGATGTTGTTTTTGAATTGCGCATAACTCAAAAAATACATAGAAGAACCTAATATTTATACTTAATTATATTTTTTTTTCTAAAACCTTATTATATGAATCAAAATTGATATACGTATATCAACTTCACTCGAATTAAATATAATAATACTATCTTGATTTATTTTATTAGTAAGTGGAATTAAATGTGCATAAATTCACTAATATAATGTACTCAAAATAGTTTTAACTAGCAGATGACCCGTACCTTGTACGGGGGTATTATTTATTTATTCGAAAATTTCACACGATAACCCTAAGGTTTAGCGTTATTCATAAGGTGTATGAAAGTTTGTCATATTTCACACGGTAACTTGGGGATTTATATAAAATTCACGTAACAACCCTATGTTATGTACATAATTTATCATATGTCCAAAAAAGTTAATATTAATTTTAAATACTAAACTTGTGAAAAACAATGTTAAAAAAATCTTAATATTGTACTCGTATAGTTTTAAATTTCTTATTTGAGTTATTATTTAAAATAAAAATTTATTGATCAAAATAATATAACCTCTTTATTTAACAAAGAATGATCAGAAATTTAAATTTACATTGAAAACTTTGATGATATAAGTAATTAAAATTCAAAATTCCTATTGTTTTATTTAAGGAAAGTTTTGTACAAATAACTTATAATGTAAATATTTTATTGATTTGCGTGTGAATGTAAGATAACAATTACAGGTATTATCATATGTAATGACGCTAATTTTTTGAATTATAAAATGACATAATTCTTGTACATCATCATATAAAAGATAAAATTTATTTATATATTTACTTTTTATACATACATAAACATATATTTAAATAATTGAGGAAGAATGAACTAAGATAAAATGCATTATCACATTTTATTAACAATGGATACAAATCTTTTGGAATTTAAATTAAATTACGTAAACTACCTTATATAATAAAATCAATAAGTTTAAACAAAAACTCGTATTAAGATATTGTAATGCTAAAGATATAGATAATATTTAAGAAGTTAAATAGAAAACAAAATTATCTCGTATACATGTTTTTTTGTGAAAAAACAATTAAATAATAAATGTATAAATATGTAATGAAAATCTTAATGAATTGTTAACTTAATTAAGAAATCTATCTTTTTTTTTTATCTAAACCATAATCACTATGCAATATTAATGATATATATGTTAAATATAACATCTACTTTTTTATTGATATTTTAATGTGATATGATAGTAAAAATGTATTTAACATATTATTTTAATATAATGAATATTTGTATTAAATATAGTGGTAGAATTTGCTACCATTGATTATTTTTTAAAGCACCATAATAAAATTACTAAAAAGAATTTAAAGTTAATATGATATTTAATTAAATAGGTAAAATATTATGATTATGATTTATAAATTATGACAAAAAAATTTAAATAAAAGGTTTATGATAGATCTATGATCTATGTATTAATTAAATGTGTGTATAATGATAAGATATAGATTTATATATTTGGATAGAATTATTAATTAAACAACTCAAATTCTAAGATAGAACTAATATCTTAATTAACCATGTATATGATTATGATAAAACCAAGATTTAAGAAGATAGATTTCTAAATAAGGGGGTGATGTGGCGCAATATGGTGGCAGAATTTGCTTCCGCTTTAGTATATAGTAATAGATGGATGGATAATTAAGACATAATCATACGTAGATAAATATGTAAATTTTTAAAATCTAGAATATTAAATATAATAGTTTGCCACTATTTTTACTCTTGTTGATAAGTACATTTTAATATACTCACATTTACACTTCTGTAACTTAAGGTAGAATACGTAGCTAACTATATACCGAATAAAACCTTGAGCTTACCATTATTTAATTATACAATGACAACATCAATTGTTTTTTTAATATGATGTCGGGTCATAATCATTGTTACAAAGATAAGTGATATATTAAAAAAGATAGAATATTTCCGTCTCTCCTTTGACAGAAAAAAATAGAATGTTTTGCCAAAATTCAAAAATTTGATTATATCTTTTACATAAATAGATAATAAGAAATGTAATCAAATGAATTGAAATAACATAAAGAAAACTATTTTTTATCGAATATTAAGTGGGACCAAAATCAACGTGGTGGCTCGAAAACAACCGACTTTTATAATATACTAGCAATTGACCCGCACCTTGTACGGGGTGTGATTTATTAATTTGTTACTTTATGCATTGAATTTATAATTAATATTTATAGATATTACCATATGTATACTTTGTTTTAAAATGACAATTATCTTTTAGATTATAAAATAACATAATTCTCGTTTATAATTAACTATTTATAAAAATAACTATGTACTTTATTTATATATGAACCATTAACAAATATATAAATATATAATTAAATGATCGTGGAAGAATGCCATGAGATAAAATTTATTATAAACTTTATTAAACAAATAGAGGTAATAAATAATAAAGATAAAAAAAACTAAATAATCTTGTATTTGCGTTATTATGTTTTGAAAAACGAATAAAATAGGAAGTAAATAAAAAATAGGGATTGAATTATGCAAGCATGAATTTTATTTCCCTATAAAAAACAATAAATTTAATTTTATCCATCAAGTTTGTGGTTGTTCAATAAGAATAATATAGGTAGACAAACCGTAAAATAAAGGGAAGATATGTAATGGATTTTGTTCGTAATTAAGAAAGTGACATTGATGAGCGTAAGTAATATGTAATTATTTTTTGATGAGATAGGTATTATAGATAATATAGGTAGGCAATGAAATTAATTTTGGTGTTCATAATTTTATTCAAGTAAAAAAAGATAAGATAAGAAATTCTACCAAAAAAAGATAAGAAAGAGAAAATTTTGTAGAAATTATAACCTATATGGAGGATAAAAGATAAATTTTTCAAGTAGCAAAAAGATAAATTTTCCAATTCAATAGATGACAAAATAATTTATGTAAAATATAGTGTTTTTATAAAAGGGGTGATGTGGCGCAATATGGTGGTGGAATTTGCTTCCGCTTTAGTATATAGTAATAGATATTGATTTGTATATGGGCCCAACATGAAAGATAAATGATTCGACCATGCATGGTATGGTGCATTCATCAGACTTAAAATAAATACCTTATTTGCTAAAATAAGTACTTAATTTGTTAAAATAAATGATACCTATAAGCATCTGAAATAGGTGTTCAATTATTTAAAATTTTAGGTACTTATTTATCTAAATAAGTATTTTGTTACTTATAAGCACCTAAAAATTAATAAGAAGTTATCCCCAATCTTAGGGTGTGTTTGGTAAATAAGTCAAGATATTGATACGTTAAATGATAATGATATTGATTTTGGATATTGATAATGATACTGATTTAAATTACTGATATGTTAAAAGAAATTGAACTAAAAGTGGATGTTTGGTAGGAAAATTTGTTGATTAGTTGTATTTTGAGGAAATAAGCATGCTTATTTTCAAATAAGATGGGGGTAGCTTCTTATTTTTTAGATGCTTATAAGTAGACCTGTCAAAAGCTAACTAGACCATACCCGAAAGTTTTGAGTTTCAACCCAAAAATTTAAACATGTGACTAGAGGTGTCAAACTGGTCGAGTCGGGTGGATTCGGGTTCAGTCTTTTCTGGTTCAGGTTGAGTGTGGGTTCGGGTCTACCAGGTTACAGGTCAAGTTTGGTCGGGTCTTGACAGGTTATTGTTCGGGTTCGGGTCGACCTAATAGGGTCAAGAATTTGCATTTTTAATTAATGATTCTTAAAATAATCTTATGATTAAATAATAACATTAAATAATAAAATATTATTTTAATAGGGTTTTATAATAATAATTTATTTATAATAGGTTTTATGATAAAATATATTATAATATTTACAAGAAAATATATTTATTCTACATATATACAAAATATCAGATCGGTCAGGTCGGTTTTGGGTTTCAACCCAATCGGGCTCGGGTTAATCGGGTTCAATTTTTTTCTTTGCTCGCTACTATTCAAGTCGGGTTTCAACCCTAAAATTTTCGGTCGGTTCAGGTCGATTTTTCGGGTTGGGTCAAGTTTTGACAGCTCTACCTGTGACCCAGTTTCAACTCGACCTGATTAAAGTTCGAATCCGTTGGGTTAAACCCGAACCCGTTGGGTCAGACCCGAATCTTTATAGTTTAAATTGTATTATGTATAAAATTTATTCTAAAAATTGTTATATTTGATTATTAAAAATTTAAAAATAATATTTTATTATTATATCTTATTATTTAAATAATATTTTATTTAAATTTTGGTAAAAAAATTGATACTCTTTACCCGTTGAGTTAATCCGACCCGATCCAAAAACCAACAACGACCTGACCTAGTTTGACGCGTAACCCGATTGACCAGAACCCGAACTCAACCCGAACATTGGAATGACCCGACCCGAATCCGCCTAAACAAACCCGATTGACAGGTCTACTTATAAGAAACAAAATACTTATTTGGGTAAATAAGTACATAAAAGTTTAAATTGTCGAACACCTATTTCGGAGATTTATAAGTATCGTTTCACTTACTTTAACAAATAAGGTACTTATTTTATGTCTGTCGAACACACCCTTAATAGCATTTAACTTATCAGTATCTCAAATCAGTCTCAATACCCAAAATCAAGATCGACATCAACATCATTTAACTTATCAGTATCTTACCTTATTCTTCGAACGCACCCTAATGCTCGGTTTGTTTTTTAATGTGTAATCTCGTTCATAATCGCAAACAAGCCAGATTATACATTTGTAAACAAGCACAATTGTATATAATATTATGAGGCTGATTTTGATAAAAAGTATTCTTAAGATATAAACTCTACACAAATAAAAACCATTAGATTTGAAAAATCTAAAGTTGAGATTGAAATAGGAAGCTAGATATGAGAATTAGGTTTTAAAATGGAAAGGTGCCAGTTTTGCAATTACATGGATGTCTAGTGACATAATTGTCTTTTGGGTTACAACATAAGGAGAAGGGATATTCAAAGCTCACGCTCCCCATCAAAACTCTACATTAATTAATTGATTAAATTAAATCACACTATAGTAACACTCCGAGAATTTATAAGAGATTGTAGTGTTCTCTATACTAACAAGAGCTCTTCCTTTCATGGTTCGAGAGGTCAAAAGAACTATGAAGCTAAGCGTGCGAGAGCGAGAGTAGTACTAGGATGGGTGACCTCTTGGAAAGTCGTCAGGTTGGGTAGTCCTTCAGGTTGGAAATAGAGAAACAACACCCTTTTCTCCAAAAACTTTTTACACCAATTCAAACAGGATCTCCATTTTGGAGATCTATTAGGAACAACTTTGCATTTATTTGCTTTGAAAAAAAAGAAAAAAGAAATAAATGAATGAATGAAGAGTAAAGCACAATTTGGAGATCGATAACCCCAAATATGGATATGCTCATCCTCATTTTGGAGATTTTCTCCATTTTAGAGAAGCAAATGGGGATACTCTTGGGGCTAAAAGATACCCAAAAATCTTCAAATGAGAGTTTCCCAAGAATATGGGGATACTCTTGGAGATGATCTAACTAATCTATTTATGCATTATTAACTAAGATTAGTATTTGAACAATGCTCTATAGTTAATTGAATTACCTTTGGAGGTTTCCAATCCTCGGCTGCCCATAATCGAAGTAAATCAAAGGGATATTCTCAACAACTTCAACCAGCTTCTCTCGAGGATCACCTTAGTAGATCTTCAGAAGCACATCAGTCTACATATTTCATTCACAATCATTTCATTCATTCAATTAAGTTTATGTGTTTTGTTGTTACATATACATATATATATTCAATTCAAGCAAAAAAAACATTATACTAGAATTGATAGGTTTTGTTGATTGAGTTATATGTATATAATCAAAAAAAATCAAGAACAACTGAAAGATGAACATTATATTCACATATTCCATTCATTTGTTCTTAAATAAAGATGACAATATTTCAGATTAAGCATGTTCAGATATTTATCTTATTTATTCACTAATTTTATTAAGATATTCAGATACTTGTTTCCTCTATTTAAAATTGATTCTCTCTCTCTCTCTCTCTCTCTCTCTCATGTTTGTTGAATATTATTTGATCATTATATATATATATATATTTATGTTCAGGGAAAGAAACCGCTCCTTCACCAACCAGAAAAGGAAAAATGGAAGTGATGGAGGAGGTTGAAGATACCAAGAGATGGATTAAGAAAAAAGCCGATAAAAAGGAGAAATCGAAACCTAAGAGGGTACATTTACACTGGTTAAAAAGGACCCAAAACTAAATCTCAAAAATCTTCCAAAGTTATAAAATTGTTCATACATTTGGGCATGGGATGTAAAACTGTTCTATCAATGAAGAAACATTTTTTTTATGTGTTGTTCATACATTTTTTTTTATGTTCACATATTTGATGAGGTATTCATATATTAATGACTTTTTTTACCGGAAACCACCCTTACAAATGCCATATTTTCCTAAACCACCCTTTCAATGCCTAATTACCGCAAACCACCCGTAATAGTACTTCCGTTACCCTAATACCACCCAAACTCATTTTCCGTCCAAATTTCTATTAGCTTATAAGAAGATACATTCCCCCCTCTCTTTTTATTATAGTTTAATCATTATTTGAAATAATTATTTTCCTTTAGTTACTATAAATTTATAATTTCAATATTTGTGATAGCATTTAACAAATATAAAATTTAATTTTTGTGATAACCATCATTTATATGGAATTCAAAGCTTATAATATAAGAATAGCATATTAATATACTTATGAATAATTAATTAAATGAGGATTAGGGGTATTGGTAGTTTTGTAGATTAAGATTTAAAGTTTAGATTTACTCGATCCGTGATCCACTTATTTATAAATGAATATTTTAAATAATGTATTATGTTTGGCGTATTAATGCCCCTAATCTTCATTTGAAGTGTATATAATTTTTATATTATTATTATATTATAAATTGTCAACTCCATATAGTTATTAGTGGTAATTAATATTACATACATATTTTTAGTATAAAGTTGGTATACCTAAAAGGAAAAAGTTAATAATTGATCAAAATGTAATAAAAATGAAGGAAAAAATGATTTTTTAATGACTTTACGGAAAATTTAGGCGGAAATCGTGTTTGGATGACATTGGGTTAATGGAAATCTTATTACGTATGGGTGGTTTGCAATAATTAGGCATTACAAGGGTGGTTTAGAAGAATATGACATATTGTAAGGGTGCTTTCCGGTAAAAAAAAAGCCTATATTAATATATTAAATTACAATATGTGAACTATCATATGCATGTAGACTTGTCAAAAGCTGACCGACCCGACCCGTCCCAAAATTTTTGGGTTTCAACCCGAAAATTTAGATCCATGACCTAGTTTCAACCTGATCCGATTGAAACCCGAATCCCTTGAGTTAAACCCTAACTCGTTGGGTCGGACCCAGTTTTTTATAGTTTAAATTATATTACAATGTATAAAATATATTCTAGAAAATTATGATATATTTTATTATTACAATATTTAAAAATCTAATTTAGAAAATTATGTTATATTTTAGGTAAAAAAATGGATACTCTTGACCCGTTGGTTGATCTAACCTAACCCGAAAACTTGAACGACCCGACTCAATTTGACCCGTAACCCGATTGACCTGAACCCGAACTCAACCCAAGCCCAAAATGACCCGACCCGAACCCGCCCGACCCAACCCGACTGACAGGTCTATATGCATGGAATCTATTAATATTGACTTCAATGTAGGGATATGGTCAATTGTCCTCTCAAAGATTACTAATGTATGAACTACTATTTTTAACACACTAGTATTTTCGGCCCGTACCTACGGCACGGGGCTGCGCTCGTAGTGTACGACCGTAACACAGTTTGGTGTAAATGTAGAAATACATTTGATAAAATTACCGCGAGTTTGTTGGCATATATAAGTAATGAAGTATGTGTCGGTGAAAAAATAAGGTCATGTTTGCAATTGTGGCTTTTAATTGTTATTTTGAATGGACTTGTTGTTGGCCGGAAGAACATGTACGATAGATTATCGGTAAAGGATCGCAGTATACTCATATTAAAAATAGAAGCTAATGAACGGTGAAAAGTGACGTACACCACAATTGCTTAGTTTACTACAATATAAAGGATTGTTGAGAAAAACATTAGAACATGTACGTTACAACACAACAAAATGGACTACTGCATTGTTGTTGGCATAGAGTACTAAACTGATACTAATCTCAACGGATTAATATGTTATAAGAAATTGTAGAGATTCCCGTCCAAGAAGGAAGGTGTAGTAATTAACTATCATATAAGGATTTGGATAAAAGACAAAAAAACATATCTAGTATCCTATATCAAGGATTGACTATATACATTCGAACAAAAAAAAGGACTGGCTATATATATACATGGTACCAAAAGCCGCGTTCACACACTAATCTAAAAAGAATATGCGGAGCTTCAATATATGCGTTCCGATGAACATAGTGGACCCGTGGTGATCTCAATCCCGTCCGTGTGCTTGTACTTAAATGGTCCCCCAGGTTCATATCGAAGAGCAGTTAGGGTTTCTGTCGCGTTCCGCCGGGTACAAAAGCTCTGCCTTTTCACTTCTCTCTATCTTCTTCTCCGTGTTGATTCGTTCTCCAGAATAGTTAGGGATTCGTCCTTATCCGTATAATACAATCTAGGATTTAAATCGCATGGGCCCTTATTGTTGGTTTTTCATTTGAGTTATTTATATTATATTAAATTTTAGAATATCTCATCTATATGGACTTCACTGATAGATTGTTTTTTAATAAGATTTTAAAAATAAATTATGTATATATATTGACTTTAGGGGATCACCCCAAGATACTTTTTTTCCTGGTGGACTAACAAAGCCATATGGATCAAATAATGTTCCTATATGCTTGTTTTTTTTAGTTCCTCTTTTAAAATATATCATAGTTGATGCAAAAAAACAAAGGAAAAAGTGCATAGCCCAAAACGTGTATACATTGTCTCATAAACATTTATCAGTCTCTAAATTTGTTCCCTCGAGAACCGAACCTGTTACCATTATCTCCGAGAGGAATATTAATCTGAACCGGTCACCTACACAATTATAATACCGCTCTACCTCCAACATTACAATCTACTGTACAACGACAGCTCATATTTTTGCAGGGAAAAAAAACTATACTTCTTGTCGGGATGAATGCCCTGACAGTTTTCTGCATGCTAGAAACGGAACTACTTGTTCTCTGAGCAACTTCCAAATAGTCATCGTCTTGATCATCTTCGTCCTCAGAGGATAATAGTGAAGATCCCATTCACGTTTTGAAGCCTGCAGTCACACGCCTCTCCACATCAGGTGTAATTTGCACTGGATTTGCTTCTAACATTTCTACCTCAATATTTCTATCTGGCAAGTCTCCCTCGCCAGGGATTGCGGTGTCTTTCTACTTAAGGAAATGGGGGTTCCTCCATGTAGTATAACCAGCCCCCATGCTGCTATCTTGTAGCACCAAAACAAAGGCAATGCACAGCTGCTTCCCAGTGTGAGAAGACTTGAACCAAGAAATAGAGCAAGGAGGCCTAAGATTAAAGCGAACACAAAATTAAGGATGGCAAGACAGTGAACCCCACCTACAATATGAACTTAGAACATCAGCAGCACATTATGCAGTCAACAAATCTATCACATGTCTCTGTAACAAAATAAAAGATGTATCACATAACCCAGATGCTAAAAACTGGAAACCTAATTACTTAAATACTTTCCAACACCACAAAGCAGATGGATTCAATAGGATAAATAAACCATTTGAAGTAGAAGAGAACAGTTTGTCCACAAATATGGCCTAGAAATCTGTGGTTTGGTAGGCATGACATACGTCTTCTTTCAAGATGAGAATAATGTGTGTGTGTGTGCGAGGCATAGATCACGTGAGGGACAAAATGAACATTATCATGGTCAAAATCAACGAAATCAAAAGCAAATGCAATGACATCAACCTTAAACAATCCATCGATGAATATATAAAGAAATACAATGAACTGAGCTGTACCGCAAACAAATCACAGTCTAGGATCAACTACTTTGAATTGAAGCTACGCAAGAAAGGGTGTTGCATCAGTAGACACGAAAAGGATCGTCTTGCCCATCAGTTTATCCCATAGAACTGCACTGCTCACTGGGCCTTCGCCAAGTAATACATTCAAAACTTTGAAGACCCAAAGTGAGCAACCTGCAAAAGTAAATTGCATGAGCACCGATTGTCAAATTAAAATTGAAAAAATCAGCAAGTTAGGTCGCCTTTAACCTTTCGAGAGAAGAGATACCTCTTTGCCGCCATGGTCATCGGCCTCGTCAATGGATGTTTCGCCGCCGTTATGCTCTGTCAAGAACTCCTTAAGGGCTTTCAGAGCGTACACGTTCAGTGTCGGTGGCTTGTCGTCGTCATCGTAGGCACAACGTTTCAATGTAACCCCTTCACGGCGGCACGTGTCGGCACGGAGCGTTGGCGCCTGACACCGAGCGTTGTTGTGCGTTTTCATGCCTTGGACCATGGAGCCCGTTGCTCTGACTCCGGAACCTCCCCGTTGAATCTGAAATTTAGAGAAACCGAAACCCCCAAATCAGCACACACACTCTAGCCATGAAATTCGTGGCTGAAATCTACAGAAATCGGAAATTAAAGAGTTGGATTGTTAGATGAAAAGTGAAAGCGCACCTTTTTTGTTCCTGATTTTGCGGGATTCGGTGGGGTTAGGGTTAGGGTTTAGGGCCACGTTCAACCTCCTTGGCAAGAACACGTCCGTCCCTACGATCTCGCGCTTGGTCGGCATAGGTGGCGGCGGCTGCCGGTGGAGAGGGCGTTGAAGCGGCGGCCAAGTTGACGGAGCTAGGCCGAGAGGACGGTTCAAAAAGTGGTTGTTCGCCCTTCCGCCATGGTAGAAGTTGCCGTTTTCAGAGAGAAGTTACGGAAACTAGAAATAAAAGTCCGTTAGTAGGAAAATCAAAAGGATTCGGGAGAAGCTCGCCGTTTAATTCGGGATAGGCAGTAAACTTACTTGAAAAGTCGCCTACTATTGCTGGTGGTGAGTCAACTCAGCTTTTAGAGCGAAGAATCCGCCATGGAAATCAGGTCGGAGGGGGACAGGGCTCGTTTGAGGCTTCGCCGGCAGATTGTGGAGAATCAAGTCGCCGTTCCGAGAGTATGTTTACAGAAAGAAAATAAGACCCTAACCCTAGAAGCTTACCATGACAAAAAGGACTACGGTGGCGTTCGGAGAGAAGATTGTCGGACTCCATCTTCAACAACACTTCCAAAGAAAGATTTGTTATGAAGAAACAACTACACAAACAAATATTTTTCAGATCAGAGGATAAAAAACCAAAACCCCAATAAAATTCGTAATTTTGATAAATGAATAAACGAATGGGCAAAAGTTGTTCACCTTTGATTGTCTTGGATTTCTGATGAATGAATGAATGGGGGAGGAAGAGATACGATAAACTACGTAAGCGAAATGCCAGTCCATTGCAGTTTTGACATGGACGTCCCTCCGTCTTCAAGGCGACTGAGGAAGATGGCATAAAATAAATGGTTGGTGGGCTAGAGAATTTCCTTTTGGAATAACAGATGGTCAAAATATGGGTTTAATGACGAAACGGCTACAACAACGCCATTATACACCAAATTAATTACATAGCCGTTTTACTTCTAGAATTGGTTGCATAGGACATTAATTAGGACAATTAATGGGTGATGATATAATAAATTATATAGGTAAATTTGATTAACGTGGTAAAAAGAGGGAAAGAAAACTATATAGATTTGTATAAAATGCTTAGCATTAATTACGCTAAAAACCTTTCTTTATAGGTTGGTTGATTGATTGATTGATGATTGATGATTGATGATATTAGTATAATGTTCATTCACATATTTTAGAATTTATAACTATATATATACTAAAGCGGAGGTTAAAAATAATAATTATCACGACACTTGTCAACTTACTATTGAACAACATCACTCATCTTTATTAAAATAATTTAATTAGTTAATTTTGATTAATGACCCCACATGTGCTTAAAATATGAAAGAACATACATTATTGAAAGTGTATTTATAAGTTTTCCTTATATATATAATTAATTAATCATATTATATAATAAATTAGATCAAGATTAAAATAATAATATAGAAAAACATATGTCTACTCCAATTAAATATATAACTAAAATTATAATCCACAAACATTAAAATAAATCCTACAAATCTTAAGAGTATTCAATCCTTATATAAAAATTGTAATCCTAAAAATCTTAAGAGTATTCAATCCTTATATAAAAATTTTAATCCTCAAAATCTTTGTTCAATTAAAAGAATATATTATAACATAAATATTATGTCATTAAAATAAATCTCATAAGAAACAAAATAAATAAAATAATACAAGATTTTATATCAAACATTCTTATGCTTAACTTTATATAAAATTTAAACTAATTTTAAAATTAAATCAAATTCGTACCTTCAAGACACGAGACTAATACTAGTATTCAGGTGTTTAGATGCATGTTCAAATATGAAATAGTTGTACTCACGTATTTTATATATAGGTTCACATATTTTAGATACGTGTTCAGATTAATGCTTTCAAATTTCTAAATACATATATGTAAAACTTTTGAATTTGTACAATTGTAAAGCATCATCTCTCTCTACATATAAAACTATAAAGGGACAAGTTGTTTGCTTTAGTGAGAACAACTGCATCATTGTTGCATTTGTAAGATATTTGATGGAGATAGGGCTCTAATTAAACCGAATCAAACCGAACATCTCAATGTTTTAGCTTGTCTCAATCACATATAGGCATGTTCGGGCTCGGACTCGAGTTCGATTCAAGCTTATAATCTTGTTTGGGTTCGATTGGTTTAGTGGTTCGCCAAGCTCGAGCTCGCCTCATGAGCCCGTTCGTATAATTCGTTCGCGAACACTCTAATTGAACAGTGCTATATAACCTGTAACCTGTTTAAGTTTTCATCCAAAATACAACCTGAACAGTCATTTTTTCCATTCAAAACAGACTTGGCATACCATTTTAATTTAAATCAAACACTCAAACATAACCCCACTACAAATCAAAGTTACAAAAGTCTCTAGAAATTTCTTTGACAACAACACAAACAAGTCAAACATACCCAAGTTCTAGTACAAAACGTCTCCATTTAACACAAACAACATGTCTTTGAACAAAATAAAACAAATAGACAATCAACTGATAGACATATGTTAGGTAGTGTTTTAGGGCATGTTTAGTTATGATTTTCATGGTTTTTGGTTTAGTTTTAGTTAGTTTTGCTAATTTTGTTAGTTCGTTTGAAAGATTTGGATATCTACACTTTGTTGTGGTTTTTTATTGTAGATGTGAAGACAACTAGTGTAGAGGAGGTGAAAGCCGAAGCATTGGAGGAGGCGGGAATAGAAACCGAGCCATGAAACTTGTCCAACTGAAGAACCATGCAAAGATCGAAGAGAACCACACTCAAGATACAATATGTGGGCAAGATGACCAGACGCGGCAGCGTCTCGTGATGGCTTGACCTAGTTTCGTGTCCTAGCGTCTATAGTGAAAGCGTAGTTAAGGAATGCAAAGCTTGATTGTGGTAGACCGAGTTTTGGCCCGTGTCTGAGTTAAGACTGAGATTATGTACGAGATCTTTTTGGGCCTTGTGGGTTGCGTTTTTAGTTATACTTTTGGAGATATTATTATATATAGATAGCCTTTAGATCTAGGTTTGATAATCTTATTATCTTTGTTGTTGACGCTTGGAGAAGAAACCCTTTGGAAAGCTTTGTAAGCTTTTCAATGTCTTTCAGTAGCTAAATCCCTTTTGCTTGAGTAGTTAATTGAAGTTGTGAACGAAGTATTATTATGACGCTTGATTGTTCTTAATTTTCCTTGACTAGATTGTTTTCTCTGTGCTTGATTGAATAAGTTTGATTTAGGGTTTTGTTAGAGTTGCCAACTAATTGAATCTCTAGGTTGCAACTAGATCTTTCTAATTACATGTTGGAATTGATTGGATCAAAAATATAACTTTTAGTCAATCTAGGACTGGTAGGACTAGTTGATTAGATAAGAGAATTCAATCGCATATTATTTGGATGTCTGGTTGCTCTGAATGCATGTTTCTATTGATACTTGGATCTTAATGATGTTGTCAAGTTGAATCTAGGAGGTCTCCTATAGTCCTATACGTTATTTGATAATTAGGGTTGTTAGTACCGGTCGGGCTAATAACTAGAATTGAAGTAGGATTAATAATGCCATGAAGTTGGGTTATTAACATTCCGCAATAGAGTAGTCAAGGTAAAAAGAGAATTTTGATAGTCAAGGATCAATAAACAAGTTCGCAATGGATATATATTAACTAGTTGAGCATACTTCTCATATATTTTACATCTCAACTTTACTTTTGCATTCATTAGGTAGTTTTCTTATTAGACTGATTTCAAAAAAACCCCTTTTTCTGAGTAGCGTGACAATAAATATTGAAAACTTGAGTCTTTGTGGGATCGATCCTTACTTTCTTACTACATTACTAGTTGGGTTGTTTGGATTACTTTGATCGGTATTAGGGCAACTAAAATACCGCTTATCAAATTCACGGCGCCGTTGGGGAATCGGTTGTTGTTTTCTGGTGTCTATTGTTTTGTTACTTTTGTGTGGACCTAGCTTATGGCCACACCCATAGTACTAACTCTTCACCTTTGTTGTTTGATTCAGACATTGACAGAAGTTTATTGAGGTTGAGGAAGGAGATTCACAATTCCTTTCACGAGTTGCCCTTTGCTTCTGAATCTGAGTCTGACAAGATGGGTGATGGTAATCTGAATGATGTGTCACGGACTTTGAGGCAGTTGACTACACCGGACCTGACCAAACAACCGTTGGCGGTGCAATTCGCCGAGCTGACCGAATGAGTCAATTTTGAGCTGAAGTCTAGGTTGATCCACCTTCTTCCCAAGTTTCATGGGTTGAGTGGTGAAGACCCCAATATGTACCTAAGTGAGTTCCATGCAATTTGCTCCAACAAGAAGCCAAAAGAGGTTACTAAGGATCAGATCAAGCTGAGATCTTTTCCTTTCTTATGAGACCTTATATGAGTATTATGAGCGGTTTAAGAGGTTAATTGCTAGTTATCCCTATCATGGTTATTCTGATCAGGATCTCATCTTGTATCTCTTTGGAGGTCTTCTAGAAGATGAGAGAAGAATGGTTAATGCTGCTTGAGGGGGTTACATCCTAAATAAGACCCCCGTTGGAGCATTCCAACTATTTGAGGAACTATCTGAAGGTTCAAGGCAATTCAACAAGTCTGCTAGTTCGGTTCATTCCGTAGTTGCTCATTCTCATTACAGTAAGAAGTTGCAGAGCTGAAGAATATGGTGAAGCAGCTAATGATGTTTTGTGGACGACAGCAGGTTAGAGCATCTGGGATCTGCTATGATGTTATGCACCCAATAGATGCTTGTCCTACACTTCAGGAAGCGCACGCTGAAGTTAATGTAGTGGGTGGCTATGGTCCGCCGAGACCAAGATACGATCCGTACTCAAACACTTACAATCCAGGATGGAGAGATCACCTCAATTTGAAGTACAGTAATCAACCACAATTTAACCCTCAAGGCGGTTCACAAGCTCCAGCACTTGCTTAAGGCTCTTCCTCCATAGATGAGATGATTCGATCTCTTGCTTAGAGTATGACAATAATGCAATAATCTATGGGAAAATTCCAACAAGAGAACAAGTCGAGCATCCACAACTTAGAATCTGAAGTTAGCCAACTGGCTACTACTGTGAACCGATTGGAAGCTCGGGACTCCAACAAGCTCCCTTCTCAAACCGAGCTCAATCTGAAGCAACAATTCAAGGCCATTACGCTGAAGAGTGGCAAGGTACTTCAAGGTCCTTCGGGAAGAGTGGTTAGTCCAAGAGAAGAGGAGGAGTAAGTAGAGGAAGAGAACTCCCGCTTGGGCGATCAAGTTTAAGAGCTCGGACAAGGCCCCAAAACTCGGCCATGCTTCGAGACCCCATCCCATGGTCTCACTTCCGAACCTTAAAGTCTAAAACACGAGCATGAACAACCCAAGACGTGGCCGCATCTCAAGGCTACAACCCGCGCTATGACTCTAGGGAAGTAGGTCCCAAGACGCAAGCACAGACGGCCCATAACGCGGCCGCATCTCCAGGCCTCCAGGTCGCGTCTTTGTCCACTGGCACCGATTCCCCCGGGTCTCCACCGATGCATGCTTGGCCAACCCCACCGTTTCCCGAGGCATTGAAGAGGACTCATGCGCTCAAGGAATTGTTCGAGACCATCAACGATTGTGAGGTGAATGTCCCATTGCTTACATTGATTAAATATATTCCTCGTTATGCTAAATTTCTTAAAGAATTCTGTGCCGTCAAGAGGAATAAGAACAATACAGGCACTAAGAACAAAGAAAAAGAGGTTGATCATGTGTCCTTAATGACTCAAACAAAACTTTTTAAAAATGTGATGATCCGGGCATGTTTTCAATCCCTTGTTTTATTGGTGACACCAATATTAATCATGCCATGCTAGATTTAGGTGCATCAATTAATGTCATACCATCTTGCCTCTATGATTTACTCAGGATTGGTCCACTCAAGAAGTCTACAACTATCATTGAACTAGCGGATCATTGTAACATTAGTCCGAAAGGATTAGTTGAAGATGTCTTTGTGCAGGTAGATGGACTTGTGCTTTCGGGGGATTTTTATGTGCTTGAGATGGACATTGGTAGCCGAGAGCCTTACATTATGTTGGGAAGGCCATTCATGAAGACCACCAATGCCATCATCAATGCTGGGAAGGGCAAGCTAACCATGGAGTTCGATGGAAAGGAGGTCGAGTTCTATGTGGATGGAGTCTCTTGAGATGAGCGGTAACTCGTGAAGCTAATGACGTAAAATAAGCGCTCGTTCAAAGGCAACCCAAGTGATTAGGATAGTTGTTTTTTTTCTTAGTATTAGTTTAGTGTAGTTTTGTTTCTAGTTATCCCAACGTGTAGGTCTCATAACTCGGGTTGGTATAGCTTGGCCGTGTCTTGGTCAATTCGAGCCGCACTTCAAGCTACGACATTCTGTTGTCAAACCACGAGCAGAAAACCCCCCAAAACTCGTCCGCGGTTTAGGAATCACATCGCGCGCTTTCGGACCTGTAAGGACGACATGAGACGCGGGAAGGACTGCACGGGACGCAACCACATCCATGTGCCAGACCGCGTTTTCATCCGTTTGTGCGAGGCCTCGTTCCAGGGTGCTTGTTCCCGGACTTTCCTCTTTCCGTCTCAAGCGCCGAGTGCTTCTCACCACCACCTCAGGATCCGGATTAGTAGTTGACTTGGTTAGTTTTTCTTTTCTCTTTACTTTTACTTTACATTGGGGACAATGTAAAATTTAAGCATGGGGAAAGGATTTGTTGCTTAGTTTTAGATTGTATTCATACAATTGCATTTGCATGTTTAATTTTTTGTTTTGCATTGATTAGAATTTTGAAAAATTTTGAACAAAAAAAACTTGAAAAACTATAAATCACAATAGTATTGCATGTTAGGATTCAAATTTCTCTACTTGGCCACTTGTTCTTCTAAGTTAAGAGTGATTTCTAACTCATGACTTGTTTGTTTGGTTGAAGTTTCTTTGGATTGAAACATGATTCTTAAAGATAAGAAGAGCTCTAGTTTAGAGAGGAAACTTCTTCTGTGTTCTATAATGGCATTATGATAAGAAGAGCTCAAAATACCATTTATGGCCTTAAAGATAGTGATGGGAAAAACATTGATGATACCAATGGTATTGAAAACGAGATTATTGGCTTCTATATGGATCTGTTTGGTAGGGAGATTGTTGGGAAGCAACCTGATTTTTCTAGATATGGAGGTAGGAAAGTTGATAACTCTTTTCATCACACTTTAGTTCAGCCTCTTTTTGTCAAAGATATTCATGATGCAGTCTTTGGTATTGGTAATAATAAGGCACCTGGCCTAGATGGCTTTGGCAGTTTCTTCTTTAAGCATAGTTGGGGGTTGGTTAGTAGGGAGATGTTCGATGCTGCTCAGGAATTTTTCAAGAATGGTATTTTATTGAGAAGCTTTAATAATACCTTCATATCTCTCATTCCTAAGGTTGATCAACCTTCCTGGTTAAGGAATATAGGCCTATTTTGTGTTGCAATACCTTTCTAAAGGTTATTTCTAAGATTCTGATGCAGAAAATAAGACCTTTCTTGGATGATATTGCCTCAGAGCATCAAGGAGCTTTTGCGCCTAGTAGGAACATCTCTCATAACTCAGTGGTGGATCAGGAAGTGATTAGAGGATAGAATAGGAAGGGTGTCCGTCCTAAGTGCATGATTCAAGTTGATCTTCATAAGGCATATGATTGTGTTTCCTGGACTTACGTAAGGCTTTGCGCTTCTTCAATTTCCTTGACAAGCTCATAGGTTGGATCCTTCAATGTGCTACCACTCCTTACTTTTCTATTATTATTAATGGAGAGACTAAGGGATTTTTCCTGGAAGGAGAGGATTAAGATAGGGGGATCTCTTGTTTTCTTTCTTGTTTGTCCTTGTTATGGAAATGTTGTACAAGAAGCTGCTTTTGCTTAGTAAGAAGAAAGGCTTTTGTTGGTATCCTATATGCAAGCAAATTAAACTCAACTATATGGCCTTTGCAAATGATTTGTTGATTTTCTGTAAACCAACATTTACTACTCTTAGACTTATTAAGGAGTGCATGCTAGATTTTGGAGAGGAGTCTAGCAAATCCTATGAAGAGTAAGCTTTTCATTAGAGGTGTGAGTGGAGTTGATAAAGAGGAAATAAGTAGGTTAATGGATATTGAGCTAGGATCTTTCCCTATTAGGTACCTTGGTACCCCTCTTCACTACAAGAAGCTTAAGATCATTGAGTATGGGCCTTTGATAAGTAGAAGTACTAGCATTATACAGAGAAAGATAATTAGAAGTCTCTCCTATGGTGGAAGAATGTAGGTTATTAAATCCTTGATTGAAGGTGTTCGTACTTTCTGGATGCAAGCGTTAATCCTCCCTAAAAAGGTTGTCCTGAAGATTGAGTCTCTGCATAGGTCTTTTCTTTAGACAGGAACTGATGCTAGTAAGTCTGGTTGCTTGGAGCAGAGTTTACAAGCCTTTTTGTGAAGGGGGGCTCAATTTCAAGGAGCTCTTGTCTTGGAACAAAACTATTTTGTGCAAGCTGGGTTTGGACATTATGTTATGCAAACACAATATTTGGACTACTTGGGCTAATCAGGGTATTATTAAAGGGTAGAGGTTCTGTGATGCAAGGGCTGGAAGTAAAGGCTCCTGGATTTGGAAGGAATTATTAAGATTAAGGGATAAGCTTCTTGACAGGCTCCATCTCAATAGCCATGCTATTGTTGTCCTTGATGATATTAGCAAGCTCTTAAGAAGTAAAGGGAAGTTTAATTATGTTACTGCCTCTGATCTTATTAGAACTAAGCTTAATACTCAGAGGTGGAATGAGATGCTTTGGAGTGGCTCTTGTGCTAGGAAATGGAGATTTATTTGCTGGCTGGCCACCATGAAACGTCTGCCTACAACTGATAAACTTAAGAGTTGGGGCATTATTCAACAAAACATTTTTGTGCTCTGTGGTATTGATAATGACATTGAAGATCATATGTGGTTTCGGTGCTCTTTGTGCAGATTGTTGTCAACCAAGTGTTGAGCTGGTTAGTTGTTAATATCAGGATGAGAAGTTTGATGGATTGGTGGAGCTGGTTTTTACAAACTAGAAGAAGGAAAAATAATATTTTTTCAGTCAAAATTGCTTGGCATTATGGGGATTGTCTATCATACTTGGATTTGGCACAATGAGGTTATTTTTAGAACTTGCAGGCTGGATATTGAAGCTTGTGCTAAGAAGATCATGGATGACTGTAAGCTTCGCATACTAGCAATGTTAAAAATTGATGGTAGAAGAGGTCAAGCCTTTAGAGCTAGACTTGGGATTTAAGTGCTAGTTTTGTGTAGCTGGGGGGTCTTGGGTTAGATTGATGAGTGTTGTGATGAATCCTCTCTCTCCGAATGCTGAGTGTTATGGCTGTTTGCCTAGCATAATGACACAGAGTAGGAGGTTTGACCCACGTCTTAGCATCGTGTCCTTAGCATGGCAATCCTTGATGGAGATGGAGAATGCTTGGGAGCTTACAGGGTGTTCGATTCATCATTGTTTTCCTTCCTTGTTCCTTGATGTTCTTGTCTGAATGAGGTGAGTGTTTCGTTGCTTGGGTGGGCTAGGATTCTTGGGTAGCATGTATTTGCTTCCCCCTTGACCTGCCTAAGCTGAGCATTGAGGGAGTCCCTAATACTAGGATGCTTAGGGGGCTTGATCCTTCGTTGTGGCATCGAGTTGCTTCTGATTTTGCCTTGCTTTGAGGACAAATCATTTGTAACCTTGCTGGGATTTTGGGGAAGTTATAGGATTTGATGTATTTCATTTTTTCTCTTTGTTAAACTTTCTTTTGGTTTAATAAAGTTTTGACCATTTGCGAAAAAAACATGATTTTTTGAGTTATTAATCTTGATTATAGGATTGAGCATGCATAAAAAGTTAAAATTTTGAATTGTTTATGATGTTCTAGACATATATGTCTTGTGAGATTATTTAAGTCTTTTATTGCATATTGATTCGCCATCTTTTAGATGCCTTATCTTGATGTTTTTAGGAAGCTTTTGAGTGTTCTAGGCTAGTTTTAGGCTTAAGTGTTACATCATGGCCGAAGACACATAAGTGGACAATTTGAAGATTTTGAAGCTATTCGTTGCTGCATGTTTTCCGCGGTCGCGGAGCTTAGGCCGCGGTCGCGTTGCGACGACAGAAGAAGGAGCAGTGAAGACCCGAAGGCCGCGGGCGCGGTAGAAGCTGTTCGAAGTATCGTTGACTAAGTATGGACCGCGGGCGCGGAGGTCATGACGCGGGCGCGGCAGTTACCGACTTAAGCGAGACGCGGAAGCTATCTTTGGGCCAATTTCTTTTATCTTGTTTTATTTATGGACATTGCTTTTACCTCAAGACATATTTAAGGGATTGTAGGTTGTTTTGTAATCATTATTCTACCTTTGTTTGAAGACTTGAGTTTTAGGAGGATTATGGAGAACTAAACTTCTCTAGGGTTTGTTCATCAATGAAGCTTTAATTGACAAGTTTGTGAGATTCTAAATCCTTTTCTTATTCCTTTGGTTATTATTGATTCTCTTGTGCTTAATTACATGATTATTGATTGTTTCTCTAGGAGTAATTAACCTATTGAATTAATTGATCTTCTATTGTTGGAACGGGTTTGGACCGTGGACAAACCTATTATGTGAAAACAACTTAGAACCTAGATCTGTTGTCTATGCAACTAGGATTTAAGAAGAGAATTGATTGTTTGCTTGTGAAATTGACTCGTAGCTTGATTTCTCTTGCATGCATCCTATTTATCCTTGTTCTTAATGCTAATATTGATTTGAGCATCCTCTATCATTGCTAAGTATTTCCTGGACCGTGGACAGGAAATTAGTCAAGATTAGGATTGGAATTAACCATTGGATTTAAAGGAATTGGTGTGAATCAATGATCAAACGACTCTTTTAAAGTGGATTTGTTGAATGAACCTGTCTTTAGTACTTTGATTGATCTCGTGAAACTGTCGATTTGTCTTCTTGCTTTGGTGATTGAAACTCTTGCATAAAACCCCCTTTGTTCTTAGTTGATATAAATATTAGTCTAGATACCTTAAGTTCTCTAGGGTTCGATCCCATACTTGCTCACTATACTTAGTTTGTGTGTTTGGGTTATCTTTGATTTTGGGAACAACGACTTTGCCCGAGTCAAATTTTGGTGCCGTTGCCAGGGAACTTAGGTTCTATCTAGTGTGATATTTGTGTGGACTATTGTGTGGACCTATCTTACGGTCCACACCTTTGCTACTGATTATTTTCCAAAGTGCTGTCGTTGGTTTCAGGAGATAGGATGGCCGATCAAACGATCAGGCAACAACATGCTCCGAATCTCGAACAACAACACTTGACTGTTGAGTACCCCGCGCTAGCTGAAGGGGTAGACTTTGTGGTGAAACCTGGTCTGATCGATCTGTTGCCTCGGTTTGGTGGGCAGTCTGATGAGGATGCAGTCAAACACCTTACGGAGTTTGAGTATGCCTGTCTAAGCACGAAGCATGTCGGGGTCTCTATGGATCAGATTAATATGCGAGCTTTTCAGTTTTCTCTGACCGGATCAGTCAGGGACTGGTATACCTACATATTAAAAAATCCACACTCCCAGCCAATCACAACATGGAGTCAATTGAGGGTTGCATTCTTGGATAAGTACTTCCCTATTTCAGTGAGGGCAACCCGGAAGAAAGAGATCTACGATTTTAATCAACAAGATGGTGAAAGCTTGTACGATTGCCATGATCGTTACAAGAGGCTCCTTGCTAGGTGTCCATGCCATGGACTTTCAGAACCCGAGATCGTATGGCACTTCATAAATGGTATTGATGATCAAGTCAAAGATCTGATACTCGCTGCATGTGGAGGTTCCTACCTAGACAAATCCCGCCGTGAATTCTTTCAAATAGTGGAGAACATTGTTGAAGGTACTCGAAGTCGGAAACCTCCTTGCCTTAACACGCCATCATCTGAGGAGATTCTCGCCAAGACTTTGCAAGAGAAGAATGAGGCTTTCGAAAGGAAAATGCAAGACTTAACCTCTGCTCTCGAGATGATAAGAAAGGAGTTGTCGGAGAAACTCAACACCTCTCCTCCGGCACTAGTGAATGTAAGTGCTATTTCATTGAGGAGTGGACGAGAGCTAGGCACAGAAAATAACTCCCCGGGCGAATCACCGCGACCGCGCCAGCCCTGCCGCGGCCGCGAAATCCTTACAGAAGCTCAAACTGGTGATTCAACGGATGATCCGCGACCGTGCCCATCAAGCCGCGTCCGCGGAATTCCCACAGAGGATGAGTTTGATTCCCTGGAATGTGAACGCGACCGCGGCGCACCAATCCGCGCCCGCGCTTACGGAGACCTCGGAAATTCCGAGAAAATTGATGCACCGCGACCGCGCCAGCCGGGCCGCGACCGTGGAATTTCTCCAGTAACTCATGCTGGCCTATGGATGAGACGCGACTGCTCCCAGAGGACCGCGCCCGCGGTATTACTCCAGAGCCGGTGGATGACTATGTTAGGCCATATTTTCCACCTCTCAGCTCTTACAAGCCACTTCCACCATTCCCGGATGCTCTCAAAGACACAAGGAAGCTGGCAAGTGACAAGGACATCTTCGAGACATTCTCCAAATGTGAGGTCAATATCCCTTTACTCAAACTTGTTAAAAGTGTTCCTCGCTTTGCTAAATTTCGAAAAGAATTGTGCACCATTAAAAGGAACCAAAAATTGAAAGGGAAACCTAAGGAGTCTGTCAAAGAAACTGAATGTGTGTCTGCTATTTTTCAAAAGCGCATGCCTAAAAAGTGTGGTGATCCAGGAGTGTTCGCTATTCCTTGTGTTATTGGTGATACTATGATAGAAAATGCTATGCTTGACTTGGGTGCTTCAATTAATGTCATGTCTCATGCGGTATATAAATCTTTAGGTCTAGGGCCTTTGCAAGAAACCAGCATTATAGTGCAATTAGCTGATAGGTCCACTATTCGTCCTAGAGGCTTGGTTGAAGATGTTCTTATCATGTTTGGTTCCTTGATTTTCCCTGCTGATTTTTACATACTTGACATGAATCTGATTCATATGCTACTCCATTATTGCTTGGGCGCCCTTTCATGAAAACTGCTGAAACATGCATTAATGTGAGTAAAGGCACACTAACTATGGAATTTGAAGGAGAAAAAGTTGAGTTTAATGTCAATGAAGCAATAAAATTCCCATCTGATGATCCTTTGCTATGCTCTGTTGATATCCTTGATCCTTTAGTGCAAAATCACTTTGATCACAATCATGAGGATGCATTAAAATCTGTCATAGAGTATGATGTAAAACCTTCTAATGTGGAATTTACGTTGTCTACTGAAATGAATGATGTTGTTAGTAGCATGAATAGGAATGAAAATGATGTGTTGGCCATTGGGCCCCCGCTACTAACACCTCAGAAAGAGGAGCTTGTCCCTTCAGTAGTGCAGGCACCTGAGATCGAATTGAAGCAACTTCCTGAACATCTCAAATATGCTTTTCTGGGAGAGAACGAAACACTAACTGTGATAATTTCTAGTAAACTCTCTAAGGAGCAAGAAGAGAAATTGGTGAAAGTTCTTCAAGAGCACAAAACTGCACTTGGATGGACCATTGCAGACATTAAAGGGATTAGTCCCTTGACATGTATGCATCAGATCCTCCTGGAGGACGGAGCAAAGCCCTCTAGACAGCCACAGCGACGGTTGAATCCGCCCATGATGGAGGTTGTAAAAAAGGAAGTTCTCAAGCTATACAATGCTGGGATGATCTATCCTATCTCTGATAGTACTTGGGTGAGCCCTACCCAAGTGGTGCCTAAGAAAGGAGGGATCACTGTAGTGGAGAACAAGGATGGAGAGAAAGTACCTCAAAGATTGCAAACAGGGTGGCGTGTCTGCATCGACTACAGGAAGCTGAACGCACTTACTCGCAAGGATCACTTTCCTCTACCTTTCATTGATCAGATGCTTGAGCGACTCGCAGGCCGCGCTTACTATTGCTTTCTTGATGGCTGCTCGGGATACTTTCAAATTGCCATTGCGCCAGAGGATCAGGAGAAGACAACATTTACATGTCCGTTTGGTACTTTTGCATATCGCAGAATGGCTTTTGGATTATGTAATGCCCCAGGTACCTTCCAACGGTGTATGGTTTATATCTTCTCTGAGTACATTGAGAATTTCATGGAGGTCTTTATGGATGATTTTACGGTCCATGGGGATGACTTTGACTCCTGCTTAAACCATTTGACACTTGTGCTCAAACGATGCGTTGAGACCAATTTGGTTCTCAATTCGGAAAAGTGTCACTTTATGGTTGAGCGAGGGATCGTCCTCGGGCACGTAGTGTCATCCAATGGTATTGAGGTCGATAAGGTGAAGGTTGACGTTGTTCGATTTTTGCCTTATCCTACTAATGTCCACGAAGTGTGTTCCTTTCTTGGTCATGCAGGGTTCTACCGCAGGTTCATAGAAGGTTTCTCCAAGATCGCAGCGCCTCTCTGTGAACTTCTCAAGAAAGACGTAGCCTTCACCTTCACAAGAGAATGCAGGACTGCGTTTGATACTCTAAGAGAAGCACTCACTAGTGCACCCATAATTTAGCCTCCTGATTGGTCACGACCCTTTGAGATCATGTGTGATGCGAGTGACTATGCTGTGGGAGCCGTTCTTGGTCAAATGGAAGCTAGAGTCCCCTCTGTTATATATTATGCTTCCATGACTTTGAACGAGGCTCAGAGAAACTACACCGTGACAGAGAAAGAAATGCTCGCAGTTGTGTTTGCCTTGGAGAAATTCAGACAATATCTCTTGGGCACTAAGGTGATCATCTACAAGGATCACGCGGCTCTTCGATATCTAATGAAAAAGAAAGAAAGCAAGCCACGGTTGATCAGATGGGTCCTCCTTCTCAATGAATTTGACATCGAGGTGCGAGACAAGAAAGGTGTTGAGAATGTGGTGGCTGACAACCTGAGTAGGCCACCGAACAAGGGAGAGGAACCGGAAAGCCAAGAACAAATCAAAGGGGAGTTCCCCGACGATACATTGTTCGAAGTGCATTCTTGACCCGAACCGCGACCGCGCCTGCCGGGCCGCGACCGCGGAATTGATGCAGAAGGTGTTGGTAATTCGGGTACCGATCCGGGACCGCGCCATCCGGGCCGCGACCGTGGTAGCCGCCCAGAGCCGGAAGATGACGGTCGGAACGAGGAGTACGTGCTCGGGATTCAAGATTTCCAACCTTGGTACGCCAACTTAGTGAACTTCCTCGTCTCGGGAGCATTTCCACCTCACTACACCCGAGCTCAGAAGGATAAGGTTCGCAGTGAAGCACGGTTTTATGTCTGGGATGAGCCATACTTATGGAAGCATTGTGAAGATGGAGTTATCCGACGATGCATCCCGGATAACGAGGTAAATTCAATCCTTGCTTTTTGTCATTCTTATGCATGTGGGGGGCACTTCGGTGTTGATAAAACTGTTAGGAAAGTCTTAGAAGCTGGATTTTATTGGCCTCATATCTTTAGGGATGCTCATGCTTTCTGTAGATCTTGTGATAGATGTCAAAGGGTGGGAATATTTCTTAGAGAAATCAAATGCCTCAATCTCGCATGATATTTTGTGAAATTTTTGATGTTTGGGGTATAGATTTCATGGGACCTTTTTCATCCTCCTTCGGGAATCTCTATATTTTGCTTGCGGTGGACTACGTTTCCAATTGGGTGGAAGCGAAGGCCACCAAGACTGATGATTCAAAAGTGGTTGCAGATTTCCTTAGGCACAACATCTTTTCCAAGTTTGGCATTCCAAAGGCCTTGATAAGTGACATGGGTACTCATTTTTGCAACAAAACCATCAGTGCTCTTTTGAAAAAGTATCACGTCACTCAGAAGGTCTCTACAGCTTACCATCCTCAGACGAATGGGCAGGCGGAAGTGTCTAACAGGGAGATCAAATTTATCTTGGAGAAAACGGTGGTCCAGAACAGTAAGGATTGGAGCTTAAGGCTCAATGATGCTTTATGGGCCTACCGTACAGCTTACCAAACTCCCATTGGCATGTCTCCCTTCCGACTAGTCTATGGCAAAGCTTGCCATTTCCCTGTGGAACTTGAGCACAAAGCATATTGGGCTATCAAGAAGTGCAACATGTGCATGGATGAAGACGGTGCCCTTCGGAAGCTACAGATCCAGGAGTTGGAGGAACTGCGGTTGGATGCTTATGACAATGCCGTGAGTTTCAAGAACAAGACCAAAGCCAAGCATGACAGGAACATCCTTCGAAAGGAGTTTAAGGCGGGCGACAAAGTACTTCTCTACCAATCCCCCCTTACACTTTTTCCAGGGAAACTACGTTCTCGATGGGCTGGTCCGTATGTAATCTCACAAGTCTTTCCACACGGTGCAGTAGATCTCTTTGACCATAGTGGCAAACCTTTCAAGGTCAATGATCATCGATTGAAACCATACCACGAGAGTGTACCCCAAGAAGTATTGGATGAGCAAGACCTTGGTGAACCAACTTCGAAGCTGGAATCATGAGCATATCCACGTCGAGCCAACGACGTTAAACAACAGCGCTGCTTGGGAGGCAACCCAATTAGATAGATTGTTTTTGATTCATAGCTTAGGTTGTTTTTGCTTTTTGCGGACTAATGTGCAGGTACGAGGTCCGAAAGGACGTTCTGTTGCGAAACCGCGGTCGCGGCAACCATACCGCGCCCGCGGCCACCAGCAACATCCTGGCGTACAGGTACTAGACCGCCGCGGTCGCGTCACTCATGCCGCGCCCGTGGAGGACCCCTGGTTCGAAAAAAAAACAGAAGAAAAAAAGACGGAAAAATCAAAAAAAAAAAGAGGACTTATTGTACCATTCTATCTCTATATCTTCCACCCATCTATATCATTCTATCCATCTTCTATCTTTCCACCCCTTCTATTTCTTCTTTCCATTCACCTTTGTAATTCCATTCTTTTGGCTATGTGTAAAATCCTAAGTATGGGGGAGCTTTGTTCCCTTGAGAATTCTCTTCTCCACGGCTCGAGTTCAAGTATTTGTCCATCTTCCAAGAGACGAGTCAAGGTACGAAGGTTGTTTACACATCCCATTGTTCGAGACGAAGTCAAGAGTTCACGACTGCACGACTACAGCGCCCGTGCCACTTCAGCCGCGACCGCGGCGGTTCACCCGACGCTGACTTTCACTCTTTGTCGTGATTCCGCGACCGCGCCATTCACAACGCGCCCGCGGTATGCCTATCGAATGGTGATTCCAAGGTTTTCTTCCATTCCATCTTTGAAGAGTTCTTCTATTCCACCACTCTTCATTCGTCAGTGAGTCTTCTGTTCTTCCCTCTACTTTAATTCTTGTTCTTAACTTCATTGAGGACAATGAAGGGTCTAAGTATGGGGGAGAGTATTCACTGATGTGTTCATATGTACAGTTGTTGTTTCATTCCGAAAAATTGAAAAGAAAAAAACAATCAGAAAAATAAAAATGACAAAAAAAGAAAGAGCCAAAAATTGAAAAAAGGCACAAAAAAATCCTGGGATGAGTCGAAAACCCGAAAGGGCGGCTCAGGTAAAAAGCAGGTAACCCGGACCAACATTAGGCTGGTGTAATAAGAGGTTTATGAGGGATGTGAGTTGGGTGAGCACACCTTTGAGAAAAATGAAAAGAGCGGTTAGGTGAAAACCCGAAAGGGCGCCTAAGCAGAATTGAGCGGTAAAATTCGAGTGTTTAGGATCATTCTTGCTTGGGGACATTGGGGCTTACATGTTAGATTTGGGTAGATCTTTAGGATTGCTCTTTCATGATTTGGAGCTTGAGTGATTTGATGTATTCTTGTGAGGTGTGTGTTGAGCTTTCATGTTTTGCTCATTATTTCTCTACTTGGGTTCGGGTTGTGAGCTGAGAGTTTTTGGTTGTCATGTTTAATTCCCCTTACTTTCTGAGATCTTTTGATGTGTTGATTTGTATATGTATGATTCAGGCTATTTTGTACAGGATACCTCTTGTATTTTAGGGCTATATTGAGAGTGTTTAGGTGAGTTTTGAGCGATATTGTAATATGAAGACCGAAGACACAAGTTTTGAAGAATCAAGAGTTAAAGAGCTTAAAGACGAAGTTTCGCCACTGCATGGATATCGCGGTCGCGTTGTCTATGACGCGGGCGCGGTGGCGTGAAGAGACGAACCAACCAAGACCATGAAGGCCGCGGTCGCGCTGTCTGTGGCGCGGTCGCGGTAGAAGCCGACTCAACTTTTATCTTTCGAAGACCGCCGCGGGCGCGGTGGAGATGCCGCGGTCGCGGTGCTGCCGACTTTCACGCGGACGAAATTCTATCTTTTATATCTTGTTTCCTTTCTTATCTTTCGGTTTCCTTTCTTATCTAGTCCGAAAAGGCTGATCCTTGGGGCTATTTAAAGGGAACCTTTCTAGGTTTTTAGAATATTCAACTTACTTGTTAATCAATTGTTCTTTCAATAAAGATTAGAGTTTTCTTTGTAATGGAGAACTAACTCTCCTCTTGAGTTTATTCGATCAAGGAAGCTTTATTATGAAGTTGTGAAATTCTGGTAATCTCTTTATCCCTAGGTCTTTATTGATACTCTTGTGCTTCATCCCATGATCTATGCTTGATTTTATGAGTCTGGCCAACTTGTTTGATTGACTTAGATCTATTGTTTGATTTAGAATTGGTTGTTGTCTATGCATCTTTCCTAATTCTCGAAACAACTCTATTCTAGGACCGTAGACTAGTTCAGGGAAGAGTATTCAATGGTTTAATTGTGCATGAGACTCGTAGCTTGATTGCATGATTTGATTTCCTATTATCCCTGTGCTCTATGCTAATTCTAGGTTAAGCGTCCTTGCCTAGGGTTATAGAATTGCTTGGACCGTGGACTTGCGATTGCTAATGATTGGGATTGGAATTGACCTAGGCATATAAAGATGTGGATGAATTCATGATCAACTGATTAATAAAGTGGAATTGATTGGATAAACTCTACTTGATAATCTTTGATTGAAACCGACTTTCAAAACCCCCTTTTGATTACTTGCATGAAAACCATAAAATCTGAATAGATACTGATTCCTTTGAGTTCGACCCCTTGCTTGTCTACTATACTTTGTTTGCATGTTTGGGATTTATTTTTGATAAGGGAACAACGACTTTGCCCGAGTCAATGTACTTTGAGCTTACTCGAGGACGAGCAAGATCTAAGTATGGGGGAATTTGATTCGCCATCTTTTAAATGCCTTATCTTGATGTTTTTAGGAAGCTTTTGAGTGTTCTAGGCTAGTTTTAGGCTTAAGTGTTACATCATGGCCGAAGACACAAAAGTGGACAATTTGAAGATTTTGAAGCTATTCGTCGCTACATGTTTTCCGCGGTCGCGGAGCTTAGGCCGCGGTTGCGTTGCGATGACAGATTAAGGAGCAGTGAAGACCCGAAGGCCGCGGGCGCGGTGCACCTGCCGCGGGCGCGGTGCACCTGCCGCGGGCGCGGTGCACCTGCCGCGGGCGCGGTGCACCTGCCGCGGGCGCGGTAGAATCTGTTCGAAGGATCATTGACTAAGTATGGACCGCGGGTGCGGAGGTCATGACGCGGGCGCGGCGGTTACCGACTTAAGCGAGACGCGGAAGCTATCTTTGGGCCGGTTTCTTTTATCTTGTTTTATTTATGGACATTGCTTTTACCTCAAGACCTTTTTTAAGGGATTCTAGGTTGTTTTGTAATCATTATTCTACCTTTGTTTGAAGACTTGAGTTTTAGGAGGATTATGGAGAACTAAACTTCTCTAGGGTTTGTTCATCAATGAAGGTTTAATTGACAAGTTTGTGAGATTCTAAATCCTTTTCTTATTCCTTTGGTTATTATTGATTCTCTTGTGCTTAATTACATGATTATTTATTGTTTCTCTAGGAGTAATTAACCTATTGAATTAATTGATCTTCTATTGTTGGAACGGGTTTGGACCGTGGACAAACCTATTATGTGAAAACAACTTAGAACCTAGATCTGTTGTCTATGCAACTAGGATTTAAGAAGAGAATTGATTGTTTGCTTGTGAAATTGACTCGTAGCTTGATTTCTCTTGCATGCATCCTATTTATCCTTGTTCTTAATGCTAATATTGATTTGAGCATCCTCTATCATTGCTAAGTATTTCCTGGACCGTGGACAGGAAATTAGTCAAGATTAGGATTGGAATTAACCATTGGATTTAAAGGAATTGGTGTGAATCAATGATCAAACGACTCTTTTAAAGTGGATTTGTTGAATGAACCTGTCTTTAGTACTTTGATTGATCTCGTGAAACTGTCGATTTGTCTTCTTGCTTTGGTGATTGAAACTCTTGCATAAAACCCCCTTTGTTCTTAGTTGATATAAATATTAGGCTAGATTAAAATCTCGCGCCAAGCTCACTGCAGTCGCGCTTTCGCGACAAAATGAGATTCCGTCTTTGGGCAGCCACCGCGGGTGCGGATCTTGTACAGTGACGAACACTTGACTTCGGAGGCTGTTTTGACCCTCATCGGCTTGGAATCTGACTTTATTGTACGATGATAAATTGAAGATCTTTGAGTTAGCTTTCTAATGACACCAGAATCAGCTCAATCCGACCACTGTTGCTCCAGATATAGTCTTTAAAAGAAAGAGGTATTGCGCAGCCAGCTCAAAATGTCTTGAAAACTCTTGAATCTTGAATCCTTGTGTCTTCGGCCTAGATATTACAATTACACACAAACTCCAACCTAAACACAATCAGTATAGCCCTAAAATGCAAGACTTAACATATCCTAAAGAGAGCATATCACAACCCTTAAAAGTCCTTATGATTTTTGTTGTGTGCTTAGTCATTCATAGTGGAGAATTAGGGCACTAATGCGAGCATATGGATGTCTAGCCTTCAAAGTTGATTTTGAGTAAAACACATGTCTTTACACACTTAAGTGAGAGTGCAAAACACATTATCTTGGTGAGGTCTAGAATTGACGAATGATTTAATTTTGAAAGCTTATATTCCACGTGTGCAATGATGTCTTGGTTAAGGTTTAGCTTATTAACGAAATGTCGATTGATATTGACATGGATACTTGACTTGCTAGTTGTGGTGTGATTTTATTGTATTTCTTGCTTTAGGACAAGCAATGTTCAATCATGGGGGAATTTGATAGACACATGTCAGGTAGTGTTTTATGGCATGTTTAGTTATGATTTTCATGGTTTTTGGTTTAGTTTTAGTTAGTTTTGCTAATTATGTTAGTTTGTTAGAAAGATTCAGGTATCTAAACTTTGTTGTGGTTTTTGATTGTAGATGTGAAGACAATAAGTGTAGAGGAGGTGAAATCCGAAGCATTGGAGGAGGCGGGAAGAGAAACCGAGCCATGAAACTTGTCCAAGTGAAGAACCATGCAAAGACCGAAGAGAACCACGCTCAAGACGCAAGACGCGGGCCAGATGGCAAGACGCGGCCGTGTCTCATGATGGCTTGACCGAGTTTCGTGTTCGTGTATTCTGTAGTGAAAGCGCGGGCAAGGAATGCAATGCGCGACCGCGGTTTGGGTGACCAGACCGAGTTTTAGCCCGTGTCCGAGTTAAAACCGAGATTTTGTACGAGATCTTTTTGGACATTATGGGTTGCGTTTTTAGTTATATTTTTGGAGACATTATTATATATAGATATAGCCTTTAGATCTAGGTTTGATAATCCTATTATCTTTGTTATTGAAGCTTGGAGAAGATAACCTTTGGAAAACTTTGTAAGATTTTCAATGTCTTTCAGTAGCTAAATCCCTTTTGCTTGACTAGTTAATTGAGGTTGTGAATGAAGTATTATTGTGAGGTTTGACTGTTCTTAATTTTTGAAATGCTCGAGAAGTACGGCATGAATATGTCCAAGCTTGTTGCCACTCCTTGTTCTCCCAACTCTCTTCTTTACGCAGATGAACAAGGGAAGGACGTTGATCAAAAGCTCTATCGTGGGATGATTGGATCACTTCTTTATTTGACCGTAAGCCGTCCAGACATCATGTTTGCTGTTTGCTTGTGTGCTCGCTTCCAAACTAATCCAAAGGAGTCCCACATGCAAGAAGTAAAGAGGATCTTCAGATATCTCAAGGGACGTGACGATCTTTGTCTTTGGTATCCAATGAACTCGTCCCTCAAGCTTGTTGGCTACTCGGACGCTGACTATGCTGGTCATGTCATTGATAGGAAAAGCACCTCGGGAATGGCTCAATTTCTTGGTTCGTGTCTAGTCTCTTGGGGACCAAAGAAACAAAACTCTGTGGCGTTTTCAACTGCGGAAGCAGAGTACGTTGGTGCTGCTTCGTGTTGTTCACAAGTCATCTGGATCAAATATCAACTTGAGGACTATGGTATAGCTCTTGAAACCGTTCATATTCTTTGTGATAATACTAGTGCTATTGAAATTGCTAAGAGTCATGTCTTTCATTCTGGCACAAAGCATATTCATATAAGACATCACTTCTTGCGAGATAATGTGGAACTAGGACTTATTAGCATGGGGCATGTAAGGACTAAGGACCAAGTAGCTGATATTTTCACTAAGGCGCTTGATAGACGTCCCTTTGAGCATCTAAGGCTGCTCTTAGGGATGATAACTTTTAAGTAGCAAGTCCCGTTCTACTATTCCTTCAATGATTGATTATGTTTAGTAGATTTCAAGTGTTTAAGGACTATCATGCATTGAATTCATTATTGCAAGGACGCTAGTCTAAAACTTTCTTTGTGCATTACTTTGGAACGCCATTCAATTTTCTCTATTGTCTTGGAAAGAGTATCCCTGATCACCCAACCCACATCATAAGCTGAAATGATGGGAACTCTAAGCTTACCCTATCCAAGAACTTTGCAAAAGCATCCTATGAGCTTCATGTTTTCTTTACGGGACGTACTTGCTTGGTTCTCAACTGGTTCGAAAGGTGATCACAGGGACGTTAGCTCAGGCTCTTATTTTGCTAAAATAGGTAATTGTGGTTAATACAGAAAGGACGCTAGTTGTTCAGATTTTCAGTGTGGGACGTTCTTTGTTGAGATATGTTCAGGCAGTTTTGGAAGGTGAAACGTCGTGAGTTTTGAATTTTGAACTTTGAACTTTGCGTGTGGAAGACAGTTGTAACCGCCCAAATCTTAAGGTTGAAGCTTTGCCACATGTCGCTCAGAGAAGAACTGTACTATTTACCAGCGTACCCATGGCTCCCCTATATAAACCAACGCCTCTCCCACATTCAAACTTTACCGTCTTCAAAAACTTCCTTGCTCACAAATTCGCTGTGCCTTCTCTCTAACTTTCCGATCAGTTTCTCTCTCTAAACCCACCTGAAAACATGCCTCAATGTTGGGACAATGTTAAGGACGCCTTCAGTAATTAACATTGTGCCTGGCGTCCCTTAGTTTTGATATGACAAACTCGCCTTGATCTAATAAGTTGTCCAAGTGTTTCAGGGACGCATGTTCAAAAGGACAACAAGTGGTTTTATACATAGCCGTCCTTAAGAAGTAAGGACGCTACATCTTTCAGTGAACGGTTTGGCAAAATCACAAACAAGGACACCGTCCTTGATCTATACACTGGAGTCCTGCAAAGCTGGCCGACAAAGTGACATCACCAGACAAGCTTTGATCATGATCTCCACGTGGAAGAAGATCCCGCATCCAAGCCTAACGGAATTGCCAGTAAGCTTCCTTGATCATCACAGAGACACGTGGAAGCCGATTACTGTTGCAACATCCCCAAAGGGCATGATCGTCAGAGAATGTCGCTCTTTCCCAATGTCACTATAAATACTCTTCCAGAGCATTTATTGTGATGTGACGCTTCAGAGAATATTCAGGGAATTTGTCAGTCGCTCAAGAACACCAAGAACACCAAGAACAAGCTCAAGAACAAGTGAGAACTAGGTGTTAGATCGAGCGAGAAGCGTACCACAAAACCACAAACTGTTTGTAAAAGAAAAGAACAAAAATAGTGAGAGAGTCCTTACGACGAACTGTAAGGAAGAGGTGATAGCATCCTTTAGAGAGATTAAGTTAGGTTACTTTACAGGCTTAAAG
Source organism: Polygonum aviculare (assembly GCA_934048045.1). Classification (NCBI taxonomy): domain Eukaryota; kingdom Viridiplantae; phylum Streptophyta; class Magnoliopsida; order Caryophyllales; family Polygonaceae; genus Polygonum; species Polygonum aviculare. Next base: position 17,797,514 of record OW204025.1, on the reverse strand, counting down.
GAGTTGTTACTAGTGGACTTAGGGACGCCCTTCTAAGTACCAGAGAAGTGTAACTACTCACCAGTGTATTGTAAGGAAACTTAATAAGAAAGGAAAGAAGCTATTACATAATCCTCCAAGGAGGTAGAGGTTTACACTCAAGGACTAGTTGGTACTTGAGTGGTTCCTCTATAAATCAAAAGAGTTCCTTACTTATTGTCTTTACTTGTTTAGTCTTTTGATTTCTGCTGCGAACCAAGGAAGTCCTCAATCTCTTTAAGGACTCCTCGGTAAAGGACGATCTTAACTCTGTTAAGGACGCCCTTGTATTTACGACTAACGATCCAACAATTGGTATCAGAGCAGGCGCTCTAGATTCTTACTGAGTTGCAGGTAAAGATGGACATGGAATCTATTGGAATCTCTTTTGTAAAGCCTCCGCGCTTGACGGACGGCAACTTCAACCGCTGGAAGATCAGGTTCGAGAACTTCGTTAGAAGTCAGAACTTTCAGTGCTGGAGAGTGATCATGAAAGGTGACCTTACCGTTCCTGCTGACAAAAAAGACAAGGAGGACGAGTGGGGTCCTGATGAATTCAAGCTAATGGAAACAAATGCCAAGGCTATATGCTTCCTTCAAGCGTCTCTCTGTGAAAGGGACGCCACCAGAGTTAGCAATTTGGCAACCGCCAAACTACAGTGGGAAGCTCTTGAAAAATTCCACGTAGGGACTGCTGAGATGAAGGAAGACGTTCAACTCGAAATCAAGAGAGAGTTTTATGCTTTCAGAATGTTGCCCAATGAAACGGTGAAGGATTACTCATATCGCTTTGAGGCTCTTGTTACTAAAATGAGGAACTTGGGGATACCAGAAGCTGAAATTTCAATGAGAAACAGAGTTCAAGTGGTCATTGATGGACTAACAGGAAAGTGGAACTTTGATAGAACCACATTCAAGGAAAATACAGCTAACAAGACTCTAGATATGGAAGAAATCTACGGGAAGCTGAGAGGATATGAAGCAAGAAGGGACTCTGATTTAGCTGAGCTGGCACGGAATCGTCAGACAGATCTAGCCTTGATAACATCAACACCAGAGTACACTGAGTATTTGCGCCACCAAAGAGAACTTGCTTAATGGTGGAAGCCAATAAAAATGAGAACCGTGAAAGGATGCGCGTTCAAGCCTTAAGACAAAGGCCCTCATTGGAGCGTTCGCATCTGCATGGGATAATGTCAGTTCTGATGATGAAGAACCCGATGAACAAGCGGCGTACGTAGCTATTGAGGATGCCTCTGTTAATGAACAAGTAGCGTACATGGCTATGGAGGACGCCACAATTGTTGAGGAGGACGCTCCTAAATCTGAAAATGAGGTAACTCGTGAATCTATGATGAGTTCCTTAGAAAATTGCTCTAAATCCAAGCTTATTAAGCTTATTGGTAAGATCATGGAAGAAAGTGTGATCATGCAACATAGAATGGATGAACTTGAACTTGAAAATGAAAATATTGTGGTTGAATGTGAGAACTGTGCTACAGTATCTTTGCAACTAGAACTCTCATGTGAAGAAAGCAAATCTCTGAAAACTGAAGTGATGTGTCTTAAACTAGAGAACGCTAAGCTTAGGGAAGAAGTAAAGGTGTTAGGAAAGAATCCTATCATTGAGGAAGTTAGACCAATGGTGTTTGTCCCAGCCAAAAGAGGACTAGGCTATGAGTCTGACACTAAGAACTCTCTTCCTAGCGACTTTGAGGCAAGCAAAACTTCAGAACTTGAACTTGAAAGAGAGAAAACCAAGAATCTTCTTGAAAGAATTAGAGTCCTAGAGAGTGGAGAGAAAGGTCAAGAGGACTACTACACTAACTCCACTAGTCATAGGATTTACAAGAAAATTGCTAAAGGGGAAGGTTCTAAGGTCTGTAACCCTTAAAGAATGAAAGAAAACAAAATCCAACGTCCCAACAAGAAGTACTACCTTGGTACTTATTATAGGACGTGTTGGTACTGTGGACAAGGAGATCACTTCAAATATGATTGCTTAAAACTCAAGGAAGACATTGAAAGTGGAAAAGCTGCTAGGACTAACAATGAAAATGCTGAGTCCGTCCCTAAGGCTAAACCTAGGCGTTCTAGACGCTCTAGGAACTCTTTCCAAAAGCATGCTATTTCTAATGATGTGAATATAAATGACTACATGCCAGAACCAGAGTTCTATTACTATAACGAACCAGGTAAGGAACACCTTGCCTGGGTCGCCAAACACTAACTTTGTTATGGCAGGTGGAAGTGAGGGGACGCCCATGGATCATTGATAGTGGCGCCTCAAACCATATGACAGGAAGCCGGATCCATCTCACTTCTATCCAAAGTAGTGCCACGGGAGGAACTGTCTCGTTTGGCAACAAGGGCAAAGGAAAGATCCAAGGGACGGGAACTGCCATTCTCAATCCGTCCATCAAAGCAACAAATGTGAGTCTTGTTGAAGGACTTGGATTCAATCTTCTTAGCGTCTCTCAAATGTGTGATCAAGGTGAAAACCTTGTCACATTTGACTCAAAGGAGTGCCTCGTCATCAACAAGAAGACCAACAAAGTTGTTCTCAAAGGAGTACGCCAAAACAATGTCTACATCTTCAACCAGGAGTTTAAGCCTAAATCAGAATTATGCCTATCTGTTTCAAAGGAGGACGCTGATCTCTGGCATCGCCGTCTTGGCCATGCTGGACCAAGCACAATCCTCAAGTTACACCAAAGAAATCTTGTGAAAGGACTTCCCCGAATTGATCCTGAGAAAGTTGAACAGTGTGAAGCCTGTATCAAAGGGAAGCAAACAAGAACGTCCTTCATGTCCAAGAACGAAATCAGTACGAAGAAGCCTTTGGAACTTCTTCACATGGATCTTTGTGGACCAATGAAGACGCTGAGCTACGGTGGAAAGAGGTACATTTATGTTCTCGTAGATGATTTTTCTCGATTCACTTGGGTTCTTTTCTTAGTGTCAAAAGAAGATTGCTTCAACGCATTCAAAGTCTTTATCAAACAAGTGGAAGTTGCCCTTGAGACGCCACTCAAAGCCATACGATCAGACCATGGGACAGAGTTCCAGAACTCAGAGTTCCTGGCCTACTGTGATCAACATGGTGTTTCTCACAACTTCTCAGTTCCAAGGACTCCTCAACAAAATGGAGTCGTGGAAAGAAAGAACATGACGTTGGAGGATATGGCAAGAACTATGCTCTTGGCAAATAGCGTCCCCAAGTACTTCTGGGCGGAAGCTATTGCTACAGCTTGGTACATCATCAATCGTGCCATGATCCGTCCTCTGCTGAAGAAAACGTCCTATGAGCTGTTGAATGGAAGGAAGCCTCGCATTGATTATCTCAGAGTTTTTGGGTGCAAGTGTTTCGTCCACAACAATGATAAAGAAAGACTTGGAAAGTTTGATGCAAGGAGTGATGAAGCCATATTCCTTGGGTACTCTCTCACCAGCAAAGCATATAGAGTTTTCAACAAAAGGACTCTAAAGCTTGAGGAGAGTATTCATGTTGTGTTCAAGGAGAGTTCTTCTCACAAAGAAAAACCAAGTAAGAAAGAACGCTCTTCGTCACACCAACAGGACGACTTTGAAGACGAAGCTGAAGATTGGTCCTCTGGAAAATACTATGTTCCTAAGGACGTCACTTCAAATCCTGAAGAAGTCTCAGTAGACGTTCCCAGTATTGTTCAGGGAGTCCTCTCTCGTAGTGAATCCCCAGTTCAACAAGATATAGCTGAGTCAAGTTTACAAGGCGAGCAACGTCAAAGTGTGGACGCTCTCTCTGAGGGGGAACACATTGAGAACGATGCTCAAGATGATAGTGATGATTCTGATGGAGACATTGATCCAAGATTTGCTCAATTGTTTCAAAGGGAGTCCCGCTTCTCTAGGGATCACCCAACTTCTCAGATTGTCTCAGATCCTTCTCAAGGAGTTCAAACCAGGTCAGCTGCAAGCAAGTCCCAAAGTGCAAATCTAGCTTTTTGTGCGTTCAATGCTTTTGTGTCTATGGTGGAACCAAAGAACATCAAGGAAGCACTACAGGACGCTGACTGGATTCAAGCAATGCAAGAAGAACTCAACCAATTTGAAAGAAACAAAGTTTGGACCTTCGTCCCTCGTCCTAAAGGCAAAAACATCATAGGGACGCGCTGGGTGTTCAGAAATAAGCTCGATAAAAGTGGTCGCGTGTCAAGGAACAAGGCAAGACTGGTGGCTCAAGGATTCAAGCAAGAGGAAGGCATAGACTATGATGAAACCTTTGCGCCTGTTGCTAGAATTGAGGCTGTCCATCTCCTTATTGCCTTTGCTGCTCACAAGGGATTCAAGTTATTTCAGATGGACGTCAAGACTGCCTTTCTCAATGGAAAACTCAAGGAGGAAGTGTATGTTGCTCAGCCCCCTGGCTTCGAGGACACCTCTCTCCCAGATCATGTGTACTACTTAGACAAAGCTCTCTATGGACTCAAGCAAGCCCCTCGTGCATGGTACGACAGGTTTGCGTCCTTTCATTTGTCTCATGGGTATACAAGAGGTTCAATTGATAAAACTTTGTTCATTAAGAAAGTTCACAAGGACATTTTAATTGCTCAAGTCTATGTTGATGATATAGTCTTTGGTAGTACTAACATGAAACTTGTAGGTGAGTTCAAGTCCTTAATGAGTAGTGCATTTGAGATGTCCCTCATTGGAGAACTCAATTTCTTCTTGGGACTTCAAATCAACCAACTCAAGGAAGGGACGCACATTCACCAACAAAAATATGTCCGTGAAATGCTTGAGAAGTACGGGATGAACTCGTCCAAGCCTGTTGCAACCCCTTGTTCTACCAACTCGCGTCTTAACGCTGATGAAAAGGGAAAGGACGTTGATCAAAAGCTTTACAGAGGAATGATTGGCTCTTTGCTCTACTTGACCGCAAGCCGTCCCGACATCATGTTTGCCGTTTGCTTGTGTGCACGCTTCCAGGCGAATCCAAAGGAGTCCCACATGCAAGAAGTCAAGAGGATTTTTCGCTATCTCAAAGGACATGATGATCTTTGTCTTTGGTACCCTAGGAAGATGTCCTTCAAGCTTGTTGGCTACTCGGACGCTGATTATGCTGGTCATGTGATTGATAGGAAAAGCACTTCTGGAATGGCTCAATTTCTTGGTTCATGCTTAGTCTCTTGGGGATCTAAGAAACAGAACTCTGTGGCGCTTTCAACTGCGGAAGCAGAGTACGTTGCTGCTGCCTCGTGCTGTTCACAGGTTATTTGGATCAAATATCAACTTGAGGACTATGGTATATCTCTTGAAACTATTCCTATTTTGTGTGATAATACCAGTGCTATTGAAATTGCTAAGAATCCTGTTTTTCATTAACGCACAAAGCATATTCATATAAGGCATCATTTCTTGCGTGATAATGTGGAACTAGGACTTATTAGTATGGGGCATGTAAGGACTGAGGACCAAGTAGCTGACATTTTCACCAAAGCACTTGATAGACGTCCCTTTGAGCATCTCCGGGTACTCTTAGGGATGATAACTTTTAAGTAGCAAGTCCCGTTCTACTATTCTCTCAATGCTTGACTATGTTTAGTTGATTTCATACTTGCAAAGAACTTTATGTATTAAATTCACATTTGCAAGGACGCTAGTCTAAAACTGATATGTGCACATCATGAGAATGCCTTTGAATTTCTCTATTTTCTTGAAAAGAGTATCCCTGATCATCCAACCCTCATTATAAGCCGAAATGATGGGAACTCTAAGCTTATCCTAGCCGAGAACCCTGCAAAAGCGTCCTATGATCTTCACATTTTTCTTTACGGGACGTACTTGCATGGTTTTCAAAATGGTTCTTAAGGTGATCTTAGGACGACTGTGTTAATTGTGTAGAAGTCAGTTATTCTCTAAGACAGGACGTCAGTACAGGTCCATTCGGAACGCGCCATTTTGGAAGATGAAACATTGTCAGTTTGAATTTTGAATTGAGGAAGTTACCAGCGTGCCCTTCACCAACCTCCTATACATTCATTGATTGCAACGGCTGTCAGAACTTTCGCTCTCTAGATCTCAAAACTCTGTTTTGCTCTGACTTCTCTCTAGAACTCCGGCAGTATCTCTCTAAGTTTCCGTCCAGTCTCCGATCTCCTCTGTCCGATCAATCTTAAAATGTCAAGAGTTCAGCATGCATCTGGTTCGTCAATGGGTGGTAAGCGAAAGCGTCTTGCCAAGAGAAACTTCTATGTGGAAGGACCTCCAGAGATTCAGATTGATGAGATTCTGAAGGATTTCATTGATTCAAAGCCACGGACTCTCTATGTTGCAATGGTCAACTACATGAAGCAATGCAAGGATGAGGTACGTCTTCGTAATCTGAGGACGTTCTTAGATCGCTTTGTGATGCCAGTACTGCGCAAGACAGGGGGAATGGACACTCCTTTATGTGGAGGCACCAATATTTTTCTAGAGGCGTTCCAAGGTCAAGATTGGAGGATCCCCTTGATAGAATCCATTCCAGACCTTTCCAACGCCAGATTCGTGGATCTCCCACTTATCTCCAAAAACATTAAAAGGTCAGTACAATCGTCCTCTCATCCTCCATCCCCTCCCCGTATCAACACCACAAGACCTACTCCCCCTCCATCCCGCCTCATTCACAACTCTCTCCCATCAAAGACCTCCTCTCAACCCACCCGAATATTTGATAAATTTCCTGCTTCTGTGGAAGAGCGCACCAAATTTAAACATGACCGTCCCCACACCCGTCCACTAAAAAGGCGAAAACTTTCAAAAGCAAAGCCCAACCCCATCCATCTTGACACTCCCTCAACCACTCTTTCTCCCATTGAAATCCGTGACCCCTCCATTCCTGATCCCACCTTACTTCAACTTAAAGAGGCCTTCCCTGATATCCAACTTTTTGACTCCCCATCTCCACAAAATTCCCCTCCATCCGCACCCCTCACTCCCAAATCAAGGGGACCCTCAGCTGAAAAGGACGCTCCTCCATCTCCTGTAGTCGTCCCGGATGACTCAATAGACGTTGAGTTTGGCTCTGCTAATTCCGAGGAGATCGATACAACCGTCGTCCTTGACGAAATTTCAAAACAACAAGTTGCTGAGGACAACGTTGTACAAGAGGACGCTCTCTCTCTCGACGAGAAAATTGCTGCTGATGCTCTCGAGATCCCTCCTTGGGAAGCCGTCCCAATGGACGCGGGAGACAAGTCTGCTCCCAAAGGGAAAGGTGGACAAAAGCGTCCACGGAAAACAAAAGCGTCCAAAGATGCTGCTGGTCCATCTGAGGGACAGCCTGATGACAATCTCCAAGAGGGAGACAATGAAGAAGATGAGGATGATGAAGAAGAAACTGAGGACGGTACCTCTGGTCTGCCCAAAAAGAAGACCAAAAAGTCTGAGCACATTCTGGCCCCCCTAATCTATGATGAAGCCTTCCTAAGCGAGTTTTCTGAGGCAAAGGACATTGTGGAGCTTCTTAAAATTCAAGGGTGGCTGAAACTTTCTGAGGAGAATGTTAAAGTGGATCCTAAGCTGGTGCAGGGCTTCTATGATTCTCTCAACATCAATATAGAGAATGGTACAGGGACGTTCTTGGCAAATGGTGAGCTTGCCACTTTCTCTGAAAAGACAGTCCGCCAGTTGATGGGACTTGATAAACAGCGTCCAGGACCAGAAGCCTTACACAGAGTTCCAACGAATGGTTTTGGAGTCGAAGGTGAGGAGTTGGACGCCTTGTTTAAAAGAATCTTTAATGGGAAGACTCCAGACTTCCACGACAGGGTTGCCTCCGTTCTGTCTCTTACTGGTGCCCAGGCACACTATATGATTTGTCGGACTGTTGTGCCCAAACAAGAGAAGAAATCAATTGTCCAGAACATCGACTGCTTGCTGCTGGACGCCTTCCTTCAAGGACGTAAGATCAACTTAGCCAGAATCATGATTGAGCACATGGCCAAGTGTACAAAGAAAAACCATGCTCTTCCTTACCCAGGTTTGGTGAAAGCTCTGTTGATTGAAAATGATGCTTACACTCTGGGAGAGGAAATCGCTTTGGGATTGCCATGGGATCAAAAGTATGGCATTGTTGAGATCAAGCACAACAAAGAACTCCCCTCCATCAGAAAGCAGCTCGAAAAAGAAAGAAAAGAGGCTGAGAAGAAAAAGAAAGAAGAAGAGGCTGCAAGAAAAGCAGAAGAGAAACGTCTAAGGTAGGAAGCTGCTAAGAAAGCTGCTGAGGAAGAGCGTTCTAAACAAGAGGCAGCTAAGAAAGGGAAGACTGTTGTATCTGACCCTCCCTTGGTTGCTGAAACTGAGGAAGACCGTGTTGCACGCTATGTAGAGGTTGATCAGCTATCGTCCTTCATTCATGCGGAGCCGATGGACTTCAACTTCTCTCCTTCCCATCTTCCCCCTCAACAACAGCCGTCCTACTTTCAGTGCTCTCCTGCTCCCTCAAACACTGAAGCTTATTCTGAGAAGCAGCTGTACGCCCTTATTCTTAACAACCAAAATGTTCTTGCGCAACAAGAAAATGCTATCATTCAGCAGAACAATGCGGCCATGCAACAGAACTACCATTACTTTCAAGCTGTTAAGAATCAGAATGATATGATCAAGCTGCTCATTCAGTCCATTCACAGAGATAGTATAGAGGGTGATACGCAAGAGGAAGAGGAACCTGCTGCGACGGACGCCAATGTCAATGATCAAAGCCATCCTGCTGGATCACCTTCCACCTATCCCTTTATTCCCTCATCTATTTTGCTTGTGCTTCTTTTCATTTCCAAAACACTTGTCTGAATGTCTGTAATGACTATCTTTCTTTCAATGGCAATTCTCTTGTTTGTGTGCATTTATGAGTTTGAGCGTTTATTTGCCTATAGTTGTGATTTTGTGCTATCGTCCTTATGCTAACTTGTTATCCTTTTCGATGATGCCAAAACGGGGAAGTGTAGTTTTGCAGAGATGCGCTTTTTATTAGTTATCTAGTATAAGCAAGTGCTAAGGGGGAATTTTAGTGAAAGGACCTAAGGACGCCGCATTGCCTCTGAATAAATTTTAGGGACGCTAGTTAAGAAAGAAAATTTGATTAGTGTAGACGTCCCCTCCCTAAAATCCAAAAGAAAGAATAGATCAAGTGTTGAAGTGTTGAAAACTTGCGCTTATAGATTATCGCTAAGTGTTAAAAGGACGCTCTTTAAGTTTTCAAGCATGCTAGAGCTTAAGTTCAAAACTTTTATTGCCTAGAGTTTGTCATCATCAAAAAGGGGAAAATTGTTGGGACAATGTTAAGGACGCCTTCAGTAATTAACATTGTGCCTGGCGTCCCTTAGTTTTGATATGACAAACTCGCCTTGATCTAATAAGTTGTCCAAGTGTTTCAGGGACGCATTTTCAAAAGGAAAACAAGTGGTTTTATTCGTAGCCGTCCTTAAGAAGTAAGGACGCTACATCTTTCAATGAACGGCTTGGCAAAATCCCAAACAAGGACACCGTCCTTAATCTATACACTAGAGTCCTTCAAAGCTGGCCGACAAAGTGACATCACCAGACAAGCTTTGATCATGATCTCCACGTGGAAGAAGATCCCGCATCCAAGCCTAAAGGAATTGCCAGTAAGCTTCCTTGATCATCACAGAGACACGTGGAAGCCGATTACTGTTGCAACGTCTCCAAAGGGCATGATCGTCAGAGAATGACGCCCTTTCCCAATGTCACTATAAATACTCTTCCAGAGCATTTATTGTGATGTGACGCTTCAGAGAATATTCAGGGAATTTGTCAGTCGCTCAAGAACACCAAGAACACCAAGAACAAGCTCAAGAACAAGTGAGAACTAGGTGTTAGATCGAGCGAGAAGCGTACCACAAAACCACAAACTGTTTGTAAAAGAAAAGAACAAAAATAGTGAGAGAGTCCTTACGACGAACTGTAAGGAAGAGGTGATAGCATCCTTTAGAGAGATTAAGTTAGGTTACTTTACAGGCTTAAAGGAGTTGTTACTAGTGGACTTAGGGACGCCCTTCTAAGTACCAGAGAAGTGTAACTACTCGCCAGTGTATTGTAAGGAAACTTAATAAGAAAGGAAAGAAGCTATTACAAAATCCTCCAAGGAGGTAGAGGTTTACACTCAAGGACTAGTTAGTACTTGAGTGGTTCCTCTATAAATCAAAAGCGTTCCTTACTTATTGTCTTTACTTGTTTAGTCTTTTGATTTCCGCTGCGAACCAAGGAAGTCCTCAATCTCTTTAAGGACTCCTCGGTAAAGGACGATCTTAACTCTGTTAAGGACGCCCTTGTATTTACGACTAACGATCCAACACTCAACAACGCAAGGACGTGGCCGGATCTTCTGCCGGTGGCAAAAGAAGGAAATTGGTGAAAGGGACTATCACCAAGCCAAAGCAGATCACATTGGACAAGACTCTAGTGGACTTCATCGACAAGAAGCCCAAAACACTTTACAAAATGATCCGTGAACGGATGAGCGCGTCCAACATTGATCCAAACACACACAGAAACTACCAGATGTTCATAAATAGGTTCGTCCTTCCTAAACCTTACAAGCATGGCTATGAAGATCAACTATATGTTGGAAGTGACCTCCTTTTTGTAAACCTCTATGGTGCTGAACACCTTCCCACCCTTCTGGATATGATTCATGACCTTCATAATGCCGTCCTTCCTGACATTCCCATGTACCCCCAAAGTTCCCTAGCTTTCCGCATGTTACAACAACAAAGGTCCAAACCCTCTCCTCCTTCTCCCCCACAAAATGACTTGCCAACCAAGCGTCCTGCCCCACAAAAATCCCCACTCTCTAAATCCTCTCTTCCAGCTCCCTCTAAACCCACACAAATCCTTGATAAGTTCCCACCAGAACTCAAGGAAGCTAGGTGATCGGTCCGGGATCGGAGGTCTCACAATTTAAATTTATAAAACCGAACCTCAAGATTGTAGTAAAGAGGTAGGGTGTCGAACACACGGGAGTTCGTGTGTCGAGTGTACCCGGAAATACTAAAAAGGGATGAAAACAAGGTAAAAACGAAGGAAAAGCAAAGAGAGATCACCTCGGACCGACACTGGTCACTTCGGTCCGAGGGTGGATCGAGGTCAATTTGGCCGGGACCGACGTTGATGCAAGTCGGGCCCGATGTACTGGGTAACTCGATTTAAGCAAAATTGGTAGATCGGTCTTGGGTTTTTGGGTTCCACACCTAACTAGACTTGGATATTCTTCCCAATTCAGCCAATAAGAGCTTGATCTTAGTGAGATCGAGGTTGATAGCCCCAAATCTCTCCAATCTACACTTCGACCCAAGGGAGTTTTCACTCTCCTTCGATGTTAGGTCTAGCAATTGGGTTCGAGATGCTTTCGCTTTGCTCTTACCAATCACAAGCCCTAAGCCCTTGCTTTCACAAGAGAATTGAAGCTTAGTGTAGAGAGGATTCACAAATCAAGCACTCAAGGCTATGGAATTGGGGTTTTCTACCCAAATCTAACTAAGGGCTTCCCCCATAGCCCAAGACTATGGAATCTACTCCATCAAGTAAGAGAAAAACGAAATCAAAAGGGAAATCAAGCAAATCTCAATCATCAACATCAAACCAAACTCCAATTTCATTCAAATTCAAGAGGTCTTACAAAACCAAGTTCAATTCTACTAGATCAAAGCAAAACAAAGTACAAAACTCACTAGACCTCCTCTCTTCTCCACCGGCCTCTCTCCTCTTCCTTCCTCCTTCTTCTCCTTTCCCTCCAAGTCTTCCCTTTGAGCCTTTAGAGAGTGATTTGGTTGTGGTCTATCCTAACATTCCCTCACACCTCTCCAAGTTGTCTCTCAAATGCTCTCTAATCACCTCTATTTATAGCCTTCTAAGGATTGGGGACCAAGGAATCCCAATTTAGAAAGGGGCAAATGTGGAAAGTTGCTAAAAATATGCCTTGGGGAGCAATCCAAAATTCCGCCGACTTTGGACCGACACGGGTGACCTCGGGCCCGACGTTGTCCAACCTCGGTCCCGTTCGCTGGATGCTCGATCTCGGGCCCGACGTGGTGGAACTCGGTCCTGGGCCTCGATCCTTGCTTTCTTCCTTGGTTTCTCTTGGTTCCACTTCATTCTTGGCTTGGCTCTTGTACTCCTTGACTAGGCTCCTTCCTTAGCTCCTCGAAATCGCACTCATTCTTGCCATTTTTCCTACAAAATCACTCAAAACTCGCATAGTCTCCGACTCTTGAAGAAAACCGGGAACTAGGCTAAAAAGGGAACGAAACTATAAAGAAGAGAATGAAAAACACATATTTACAAAGGAAATTAACCACTAAAACACCTCCAAAATGAGAGACATCAGAATACCCCATACTTAAACTTGCTTGTCCTCAAGCAATAACCATATAAGCAAGACCGAAGCACAATCTTCAAGTAAAGCCTCTTATGAAAAATTAAGTAAAGTCAAGTGATAGACATGCTAGCAAGATTACATCATCACACATGATCAAGTGTTCAAGGAATAAAGTCTAATGCAACAAAGCCTCACTTTAGGTATGTAGAAATGTGTATCACTCATTATGTGTTTAGGCTTGACAATGAACACTCATACTCAACAATCATGCAAGTAAAGACTTTACAATTGAAGCTAATATCACCAATTCCTCCACCTAGAGATGCCTATCACAATGCACACAAAGAATATGAACTTGGCTCAATGGAGGTCCTCAAAGAGGTTCCACTCGGCCGGGTTGTAATGGGGCTTTTGGTATTTCTCAAGGTGGGAATCATTTTGGTCTTGTGGTGTTTACAATGGGGATTGAACTTTCTAGTCTCTCACCAACTTCACCAAATTTCTTCCACTTTCAACTTTCACTCATCCAAAAGACTTTGGTTTTTTTTTTTTTTTTTTTTCTTAACTTTCTTTCAACCCACTTCTCACTAAACATTCCACTTCATCTTTGCACTAAACTTTTTGTTGGATTTTTCTCACTTTTTCACTTATTTTTGCACTGGACCGACTTTGACTAGACATCGGGCCCGAGGTTACTTTGAACTCGGTCCGACTCATTTTCCTACACTTAAGCACTTTGCTTCTTTCGATCCACTATTTTTCCAACTTTTCTTTCTTTCTTTTCACACTTTTAGCTCCACAAAGATGCACTACCCACTTAGTTTATAACTCCATTTTTTTGCCCTTCACCAAAGAGAATCTCAACTCTCCAAATATTCTTCCAAACCTCTCACTAAAGTCCAATCCCATAAGGGTCAAGTCATATAGGCTAGGAATCACATTTTTGAGGAGTTTCAAACAAAGGTCTAAGGCTAAAACGGGGCTACAAACAACGGTTTATCTTCAAGGTAGGATATGGAACATTTTGTGACTAAATGAAATAAAGTTCAAATCAATGTGACAAAGCATAGAGCAATTCTCATATTGGTCTTGGAAAATAGATAAACACCTCAATAGCAAGTATTACTTAGCATGCTTGAGCTAATCACACAACAAAATGAGGGATATGCAATATCGAACAAACATCCCTAAAATGGCCAAAAATAATCTCACAAGGTTCACTCTAGCTTAGTTGCATCAAAACTCATCCAAGAACTCATGTGCTCAATAAAAACATGCAAGATATCATATCACATCAAAAACAACATCCATTTAGAGGCTAAACTATCCAAAAATATGCAAAGGATTTTACATGCTCACATCATCATTAGCCTTCATATGGACATCTAAGATGGGAATTCCTAGTCCAAAACAAAATCTTTTTAACTTTTTCAACCGAAATTTTTCAAATTTTTATGGATTTTTGCAAAATATTTTCAAACAAAAACAAACTCAAAACAAACTCATCCATAAAATCAATCATCATTCTCATCATCATGCCACAATCCAAAAGAAACATCCCATAAACAAGAGACAAACTAAGCAACCTAAACATGGAATTAATGAGCAACTAACCCACCCCATACTTAAAACTTTAGATGTCCCCATCAAAATTCAAAAGTAAAGAGAAAAGAGTAAAGAAGACTCACAATTCCTTATTGACGAATGGCTTGATGAGGCTTAGTTCGGAGGATGACCACGGCGTTGCCTCCTTTGAATCCGGGCGTGCCGCTCTCGCTCATGCACATGATCTTGGAAAAGGTCATGGCTTGGTGGTTGGATTGGTGGCGCGGGAGGTGTCCATTGGTCTTCACGGGTCGCAAAATTCCCGGACATCCAATCGTTGAAACTAGCTTGCATGGACCACCTTTGATCATCGGCCGCCCTCAAATCCTCCACCTCTCGCCTTGTGTATGCGAGGTTGCGGTTCACCTCATCAAATCTCTCTTGGAAGTCCTCTTGGTGTTGGAAAAGTTGTTGTTGTTGGTAGTTGAGTTGGTGGGCTTCTTGAAGCATTGATTGTTGTTGAAGTTGGAGATGTGCCATTTGATTGGCTAAGAAGTTCATGTCCACCGTTTGGCTCGGCTCGGGGAAGACCATTCCGGGGCCATACCATTGGGCATACCCCTCATATCCTCCAAAGCTAGGGGGCGCTTGGTGTGCTCCACTTCCCTCGCCCCGCTCGAAGTTACTAGGGACCGGATCGGGCAAAAACACATCGGACCGACGTTGATGAACGTCGGGCCCGACACGGGATGTACCTCGGTCCAAGAGCGTGGGGGAGTGGTCGGTGAACAAGTGTTGGTAGCCACCTCCTCCTTCTTCTTCTTCGTCATCTCTTGGTGCATCTACCTCCATATCATCTCTTCTTACAAACTCAAATTGATTGGCCTCCTCTTCTTCGGTGTCCGGGGAAGCTTGAGGTGTAGTGAAACGTATATGTCGTGCACGTCTCCTAACCTCGAGTGTCCCCTCCGGCTCTCCATAGGGATTGTCGTTCCCCGCCCATACTTGATACCAATTATAGTAAGAAGTAAGGTCAAAGAGTCGAGCTCCCAATGGGACTTGTACCTTGCCAAAGTTTGAATGGGGCATAAGTCGGTCCATGAAACCGGGGACAACCTTCTCCTTGATAATGTTGGCCTTTTTGAAATACTTGAGGTCCATGAACTCTACACCATTTGCCGCCGGCGTGTAGGTAGACAAATCCACCTCGAGACTATGAGCTAACCGGGCAATCATACCTCCAAAGTAGATCCATGAAGAACTTTGGAAGTCCCTCACCATCTTCACCCATTCCCACGTGAGGTTCATTGACTTCTCATGCTCAAACAACATCTCATAGAGTAGCATGGCCTCCTCCTTCATCGGCTTGCTTAGCTCATGTCTTGCAAAGATAGAACAACCCAAAGCTCGGATCATGACTCGGAAAAGTGGGTTTGCTATCTCATTTGTTGAAGCGCCTTTCCTCATCTCACTTCTCCCGGCTATGTACTTCCAAAGATAGTCGACCTTCTCATTGTCAACAAAAGCTTCATCTCTTGGAAAAGGAAATCCAAGATAAACCGCCAAATTCCGGAGTGAGAGTTCTTGCAACTCGTTGCCCAATTGGAAGGAAATAATGCCATCACTCTCAACTCCCTCGTAAGTGCATTTGAAAGTCGCCATGAACTCGGACGTCAAGGCGGGAAAGTGAGTGTTGTTGCACCGTAGCAAGACATTAAGCCCTATGGTGGAGTAGCATCGAGTAAGAGCCTCATCCATGCACATCTTGCGAATTGATTCCCAATCTAACCACCGGGTGTGGTGGGATAGACCCATGAGACGCTCATACTCTCTAGCCTCGTCCTCATCCTCAATGCGAACATCGTCCATCCTTTGGACTCTCTTGGACGATTTCTTGGACTTCTTGGTGGCTTTCTCCATCCTTGAAGAAGATGCTCGGGTAGTCATGGTACCTACGCACAATCAAAAACCAAAGAAACTACAAGGTAAAATCCAACACAAACACAAGCTTCCATTATCAACAACTTATCATTCAAAGAGACAACCCCATACTTTAACTTAGCACACTCAATCCACAAAATTCAATCATGCATGAAATAAGATTCTCATATCAATGGTCAAGCTTCAAATCATATCAGGAATAGCATGCTATAACCAACATTCATGTGCAAGAAATCTTAAGATCACGCAAAAGAAACTCGAAAAGCATTGGATCGACTTGCAAGTGACGTCGGGCCCGAGGTTGGGAACCTCGGTCCGAGTCATTGGACCGATATGGAACGTCGGTCCCGAGGTACTGGGTACCTCGGACCGAGTCTTTTCCGACTTCTCACTCTAGGTTCAATCATGCAACACCTATTCATGCCTCTAAAATCCAAATTCTACCATCAATCATCATCAATCGAAGTTCTAAGTGGAATTTAGCAACAATTAAGCACAAATTTCATAAGACATGCAAATCACCATTGATGTTCAAAGTTCAAGCTCACTCAATCATGGCATATCTCAAATCTAGCAATGAAATCATGAAATTCACAAGGAATCAAGTAGAGATCGAGATTCACATACCAAATATGAAGCAAACAAGAACTCCTAGCAAGCAAATCCTTAAAACTCAAATTTTCCTCTTCTAGATCTAGAAGATGGATGAAGATCTATGGGTTTTAGGTAGGATTTTTGGCTTTTGGTTCAATGCTTGGGTGCACTAGGGGATGGATCGAGATCTTGTGGTGTGGTAGCTTGAGGATCGAGTATGGTGAAGGGAAGGGGATCGATTTTGGCTTTTGAGAGCAAATTGGGTATTTTGGGAAAGTAGTTATGGTGATGGTGATGTTAGGTAAGGGAAATGGGTCTTTAAATGGGGAAGAAGACAAAGGTGGGTCAAGAGGGTATAGTAGGAATTTCCACAAAATCAAAGCTAAGGTGAGTCGGCTGGCTTGGACCGATGTTGGGCACCTCGGGCCCGAGGTACTGGGTACCTCGGTCCTACCCGATTTTGGCTCCTAAAAATCCCACACTTTGGTTACTCCCATCCACAATCGTATGCATCATTTCCACAAATACTACACATGCTAATGAAGCTCACATAACACACATTTCCACAAAATATAAGCTAGAGAAGAGATTAGGACTAATCTAAGCTAAGGCAAAAAGAAACAAGCTAGAAACTACGAAAATGAATCTACCAAACCCGGGTTGCCTCCCGAGAAGCGCTTCTTTTACGTCATTAGCTTGACGTCTAACCTCTACCCTTCAAGGAGGGTGAAAAACCGTGAATTGGTCCTCCTTGCCATAGACATCTCCGCAATCATCATAGCCAAAATGCCACCATTTATGTTTGATGAAAACGTGGCCTCCATCATCCCTATCCTCCAAAGTGTAACGTTGCACCTCTTGCATCAACTCATCTTGCATCTTGTCACCTACATCACAAAAGTCTAAAGAATTTCTAGGAGACTCTATAACATCATAGCTCAAGTCATTTTGCAAGTCATCTAAGCAAAGATAATCATCTCCTAAATCTTCTTTCAAATCATCTAAACTCATAAAAGAATCTCCCACATCAAAAGGATATAGATTAGGATACTCTTCATGGTTTGGTGGGTTGGCTCCATCTCCATCTCTTACCTCATCATGGATTTGAACATCGACCATATCATGGTCTCTCAATGGTGCTTCTTCTCTTGTGGACTCCAACTTCTCTCTCTTGCACTTGGCACTTTCTTCAAGCTTCAAGATTGCCAATGCATCCGGTTCATTTAGGGCCTTGTTGAAATGAAACTCAACCTTCTCTTCTCCAATCTCGAAGGTGACTTTCCCATTCCTTACATCGAACTTGGCACCCGCCGTGGCTAGAAATGGTCTTCCGAGAATAATGGGCACCATGGGATCCTCTTTCATGTCTAGGATCACAAAGTCATCGGGCACAAAATATCTTCCCATACGAACCGGGACATCATCAAGTATTCCGGTAGCCTTTGTTGAAGATCCATCGGCCATGGTAAGACTCATATCGACCGGCTCCAACTCTCCAAGGTTAGCCCTCCTCCATATGCTCATGGGCATAACCGAAATACTCGCTCCTAGATCACAAAGAGCTTTGAATTGTTGAGAACCAATCCCTATGGTGATGGCAAATCTTCCGGGATCTCTAAGCTTTTGAGGTAACTCCAATATCTTCACCTCGTCTTGCATCTCAATGATCGACCTTTTCTTGCTCAAGATCTCTCTCAAAAATTTTGCATAAGACGGCATCTCGCTTAGAGCATCGGTGAAAGGAATAGTGATGTTCAAGCCTTGCAAAAGCTTTAAGAACCGCTTGAACTTGCCCTCAACAATCTCCTTGGGCTTCTTCATAGGATAAGGAAGAGTAGTGCCACTTTGCTTCTTGCTTGGATCATCCTCCTTGGATCGACTTTTCTCAACAAAATCACCTTGGATCGATGTTGGAGGTACCTCGGGACCGACTTCTGGAACCTCGGTCCCAGGGCAAAAGGCTTCAGGGCACATCGGGCCAACTTCAGGGGATATCGGGCCAACTTCAGAGCAAGTCGGGCCCGAGTTGCTGGGTAACTCGGTCCGACTCAGGGGACTTCCTCCATCTTCTGGTTCGACTTCAGAGGACCTCGGGCCCGAGGTACTGGGTAACTCGGTCCGAGTTGCTGGCTCCTCGTTTTTTGGTTTTGGCTTATGTGGCTCGGGCAAACTCCGTCCACTCCGCAATCCTATGGCTCGAACTTCGTTTTGTTGTTGTGGGGCACGGGGATTCTCCTCGGGTCGGCCCGGGAGTCTCCCTTCCTCTCTTGGAAGTTGATTCGCCATGTGAACAAATTGGTTGTCCACTTGCCTTCTCCACACACCCAACTCCTTGAATTGATCGTCAAACTTCCTCTCCATGTTGGTAACTTGATTCTTCAAATCTTGAGCCCATGGTGGTGCTTGCTCATAGAAACCGGGAGGTCGGTATGGTTGTTGTTGGGCTCTTGGCTCGTTTTGGTTGAAGTTGTTGTTGTAGCCACTTGCTTGCCCTTGATTCCACCTTCCTCCATTGTTGTTGAAGTTGGATCTCCCTCCGAAATTTCTTTGAACATAATGAGCCTCCTCAATTTGCTCGGCCAATCGGACTTGGCGCTCATTTGGGCACTCTTGAGCTTCATGCTTCAAGGAACCACACTCTTCACATGCTCTTGTGGTTTGGGCATAACTCATCTTCCGCCTCATCTTGTTCAACTCGTCCTCCAAGAATTGGATCTTCACATCTTTATCCACCTCTTCGCTTTTGGGGTCGTAGAGCTTCTTCGGACCTTCTCCATGGACTCTTCCCTCCTTGGTCACGTTGCTAGTGCCATACATCGCCTCATAATCCGAGAGTTTGTCCAACAACTCCCACGCTTGCTCCGGTGGCAAGTCAATGAACCCACAATCGGTATGGAGGTTCAACTTGTCCTTCGTGGCGGCGTTGATCCCTTGGAAAAAGATGTCTTGTAGGACATAAGGTTGTTGACCATGTGTTGGGCATGCTCTCAACATCTCTTTGAACCGGTCCCACGCCTCAAAAAGTGGCTCATAAGCTCCTTGTTGGAAACTAGCAATCTTCCGCCTAAGCTCCGTCGTCTTGGTGGGTGGGAAGAACTTCATCAAGAATGCTTCATTTAGGGCTCTCCATGAGGTGATAGATCGAGGTGCTTGACTCTCCAACCAATGCAAAGCCTTTCCTCCCAAAGACCACTTGAAGGCCTTGAGTAGCACATACTCAAGTGTCTCATCATCCGTGGAAATGGTCTCGCAAAGGTCCTTGAATTGCTTGACATGCTCGATCGGACACTCGTTCGGCCTCCCTTGGAATTGCTCTCTCTTGATGAGCGAGATAAATTGAGTTTTGATCTCAAAATTCCTCGCCACCTCCGGTAAGACTATGGCCGGCTCCGGGACCTTCAACTCCGGATGCATGTATTGTCTAGCATTCCGGGGTTGAGTGTTGATTTGGGCCTCCAACCTTATCCTTTGCTCCCTCTCCCTACGGGCCTCGGCATCTCGGTTTGCCATCTCAATTTGCATTCGAGCCATTTCGGCTCTCAACCTCTCGAACTCCTCATCTCGGGCTTGGTCCGCCATCCTCTTCTTCTTGCGGGCTTGCCTTAGAATACTCTCCGGGTCAATCACAAAGTCGAGCTCAGGAGTTCCTCGGAAGGAACTAGCTCACATGCACCTACAACCAAAGACACAAACAAAACCGAATCAAAACAAAACAAGGAGCTCGGGCTAATCCCTTACCCAAATCACTACAAAAATCAAAGACTCAACAAAAATGGGTACCTCGAACGAGTAGAACTCCCCGGCAACGGCGCCAAAATTCTGATCGGTCCGGGATCGGAGGTCTCACAATTTAAATTTATAAAACCGAACCTCAAGATTGTAGTAAAGAGGTAGGGTGTCGAACACACGGGAGTTCGTGTGTCGAGTGTACCCGGAAATACTAAAAAGGGATGAAAACAAGGTAAAAACGAAGGAAAAGCAAAGAGAGATCACCTCGGACCGACACTGGTCACTTCGGTCCGAGGGTGGATCGAGGTCAATTTGGCCGGGACCGACGTTGATGCAAGTCGGGCCCGATGTACTGGGTAACTCGATTTAAGCAAAATTGGTAGATCGGTCTTGGGTTTTTGGGTTCCACACCTAACTAGACTTGGATATTCTTCCCAATTCAGCCAATAAGAGCTTGATCTTAGTGAGATCGAGGTTGATAGCCCCAAATCTCTCCAATCTACACTTCGACCCAAGGGAGTTTTCACTCTCCTTCGATGTTAGGTCTAGCAATTGGGTTCGAGATGCTTTCGCTTTGCTCTTACCAATCACAAGCCCTAAGCCCTTGCTTTCACAAGAGAATTGAAGCTTAGTGTAGAGAGGATTCACAAATCAAGCACTCAAGGCTATGGAATTGGGGTTTTCTACCCAAATCTAACTAAGGGCTTCCCCCATAGCCCAAGACTATGGAATCTACTCCATCAAGTAAGAGAAAAACGAAATCAAAAGGGAAATCAAGCAAATCTCAATCATCAACATCAAACCAAACTCCAATTTCATTCAAATTCAAGAGGTCTTACAAAACCAAGTTCAATTCTACTAGATCAAAGCAAAACAAAGTACAAAACTCACTAGACCTCCTCTCTTCTCCACCGGCCTCTCTCCTCTTCCTTCCTCCTTCTTCTCCTTTCCCTCCAAGTCTTCCCTTTGAGCCTTTAGAGAGTGATTTGGTTGTGGTCTATCCTAACATTCCCTCACACCTCTCCAAGTTGTCTCTCAAATGCTCTCTAATCACCTCTATTTATAGCCTTCTAAGGATTGGGGACCAAGGAATCCCAATTTAGAAAGGGGCAAATGTGGAAAGTTGCTAAAAATATGCCTTGGGGAGCAATCCAAAATTCCGCCGACTTTGGACCGACACGGGTGACCTCGGGCCCGACGTTGTCCAACCTCGGTCCCGTTCGCTGGATGCTCGATCTCGGGCCCGACGTGGTGGAACTCGGTCCTGGGCCTCGATCCTTGCTTTCTTCCTTGGTTTCTCTTGGTTCCACTTCATTCTTGGCTTGGCTCTTGTACTCCTTGACTAGGCTCCTTCCTTAGCTCCTCGAAATCGCACTCATTCTTGCCATTTTTCCTACAAAATCACACAAAACTCGCATAGTCTCCGACTCTTGAAGAAAACCGGGAACTAGGCTAAAAAGGGAACGAAACTATAAAGAAGAGAATGAAAAACACATATTTACAAAGGAAATTAACCACTAAAACACCTCCAAAATGAGAGACATCACTAGGAGCAAGAAGAGCTATGACAAACGGCCCCTCAAAAAGGCCAAGACTTCCTAAGCCCCTCCTACCTAAAAGCCTAGCACCACAAAAGGCCCTCCTTTAAAACCTACCAAAAGAGTCCCTTCTCCTCCTCCCATTCGAATCGAACAATTGCCAACTCCCTCCTCCTCTCCCCCCAAAGACCCAAAGGACTTAGCTCTCAAAGTCCATTGCCCCTCCCCAATTAACTTTGCCAACTTCCCATCCGATCCAAGTCAAATTTCCCCACCCAAAGTCCCGGAGAACCCCAAATCCAGAGGTCCTTCTACTGAAAGGGCCGCTCTTTCAGAGAAATCAGCTCCAAAGGATACTTGATTCAGGCTATTTTGTATAGGTTTACTCTTGTTTAGGGATATTTTGAGAGTGTTTAGGTTAGATTTGAGCATTATTGTATTATGAAGACCGAAGACACAAGAATTCAAGAATCAAGAGTTTTAAGGCGTTTTGAGTTATCTGCGCGACACTACTTGCTTGTGAAGGCTATGTTTTGAGATATAGAGGTCGGATTTAGCTGATTCCGGTGCCATTGGAAGGCTAACTTCAAGGGCTTCAATTCATATTTTTACACCGAAGTCAGATTCCAAGCCTAAAAGGGTCAAAACAGCCTCCGAAGTGACGCCAACGATTCTGTCCCGATACTGCGACCGCGGTGGAGGATCCGCGACCGCGGTGGCTGCCGAGACGAACTACTCTTTTCTGTTGCGAAAGCACGTGCGCGGTGGAGACGATGCGACCGCGGTGATGCCGGATCCGAGATGGGCCGAAATCTTTCTATCTTGTTTCCTTTTTTATCTTTTGCCTCTTTCCTTATCTATCTCATGGAGCTTGTTCCTTGGGCTATATAAGGAGGAGTCTGCCCTAGGTTTTAGGTATTCAATTCACAATTCCAATTCATAATTCTTCTCTTTTAGTTTAGTTATGGAGAGCTAGTCTCCTTGGGTTTGTTCAAGGGAGAAGCTCTGATGTATGAACTCGTGAGATTTTGGTAATTGATTTCTATTGGGCCTTGCTACCAGCGGCCCACGGTAGCCTCTAGAGGGCATTCAGCGGAGGAAGCCCATATTGTCTAGCGCGAGTATCTGGAAACGCCCACGATGGGTTTAAGCCGAGTCGTCCGAATCTATCAAGATACATGGAAAATTCTATCTACTTGTTAAAGATATAAATTAGAATCGACTTGTATTTATCTAATTAATATCGTATCCTGTGAATAATCTATCTAGTGGGTATATATCTATCTAGTTGATTAGGATATCTTGTAACAATATATCCTTAACGACCCCTACATATACATAGAGGGGGGGCACGCATATTGGATGAATATATACATACACATACATTCAAATACACGTGAGATTTAATACAGTTTGCACGTTATTCCTATTGATTTTCGAGTTCGTGTTGCTTAGTTCTAGCCCGATCTAGGCTAAGGGATCGCCGATCTAGGTTGGTGGATTTCTAGCTCTAACAATTTGGCGCCCACCGTGGAGCAAAGAATTTGGCAAGTCACGAACGCAGGCACAGTCGTTGAAGTTCCCGGCAGAAGACGATGTCGGAATCTGGGGAAATCGTGCCTAGTAAGGACAACGTTAACGCCATCCAGCAAGAGGAAATCCAGTCCAAGCAACGAGAGGACGAGATGGCGGACTTCAGGCGCCGCATGAAGTTTCTCCAGAAAGAACTTGAGCAACAAAAAGGGTTCTTTGAAGCTAACATAGAACGCTTGACCACCGAGAACACCCAGCTTAAACAACAGAACCAGTTACTGACTATGGCGAGACAACCGGCTCACGTCGCTAGAAACTCTGAAGGTCTGGTGACCCAATTGAATTTTGATGACGGGGAAGGGACCTCTGGGGGAAACAACGGGAACGACACCCAAGGTGGAGTTTTGAACACTCAACACACACCTAACCTCGCAAACAACCGTGAGCAAGATACCCCCGGAAACCAGGTCACGCCCCCAGGAAATACCTACAGAAATCGCTCTGGGAACGTATGGATGGATGAGAACACCTACGCCGAGAGACGCCAAGAGGTGGATCTAGATGCCATTAATTATCAGAAAAAAGGTCATGGAACAAATCGGAGCCATCTCCGATCAGGTGGTCAGAAGTCACGCTGGATACCAGCCTGTGCAACCAGAAGCTCAGGACGGATACGATGAGTCATCCTTCGTTCCTAGAATCGCGCGAGCTGAGATTCCCAGGAAGTTCTCTATTCCCAGCATGACACCTTACAATGGCACCGCGGACCCTAACGAGCACATAGCCATCTACAAGGAGAAGATGATGACCAGCTCTGTCCCCAGCCACTCGAAGGAATCTGTGATGTGTAAGGGGTTCGGAACGACCCTGACTGGACCATCCCTTACCTGGTTCATCGGTCTACCCAGAGGAAGCATCAAGTCCTTCGCTGATCTCTCGGATACCTTCCGGAGTCAGTTCGCAAGCAGTCGCAAATTCGAGAAGTAATCTAGCGACCTCTACCGGATCAAACAAAAGAACCACGAGACCACTAAAGCATACCTAGATCGCTTCAACAAGGAGAAAGTGACCATCCCTAATTGCGACACCACCACCGCAATAGAGGCCTTCCGCCAGGGAATCATACCAAACGGGGGGCTATACCAGGAACTGACCAAGCATCCATGCACCACCTTCGAGGAAGTCCAGTCCAAAGCACTAGCGCACGTCAGACTGGAAGAAGACAGGTCACTCCGAAGAAGGTCAGCTGAACCTAGAGGCACAGACAGGAGAAACGGCGGTGACCGTAAGAGGGAGTATCCAGAATGGAGACGATCACCCTTTAACCAGAGAAAAGACCGGCGAGATCATCCCTACGACCGCCACCCAGCCAAGCGAGTAAATGTGGCACGCAGCAAGCCACTCGTGGAAAAGGAGCGCAAACCGCTACCACCTCCCTTGGATGATTTCAACCTAAAGATCTCGCCCTCACAACTAGTGAAGAATCTTTCCAAGATGGGAGATCTAGTTAGGTGGCCGAGAAAAGACAAAGC
The DNA here is from genome assembly GCA_934048045.1 of Polygonum aviculare. Taxonomy (NCBI): domain Eukaryota; kingdom Viridiplantae; phylum Streptophyta; class Magnoliopsida; order Caryophyllales; family Polygonaceae; genus Polygonum; species Polygonum aviculare. The sequence continues at coordinate 17,772,729 of OW204025.1, read as the reverse complement.
ACCAAAGGCTGGAGCCGACGAGAACAAGTGGTGCGAGTTCCATGACAACCATGGACACTGGACCAGAGATTGTATCATGCTAAGGAGAGAAGTAGCACACCTGATCTCTAAAGGTAAGATCCGCGAAGTGGCTCTAGACGCCAGAGTTCCTCCCGATCTACTAGAAAATCACTATCGAAGCAAGACAGCCGACAGGACACCCCTTATGCCAGAAAGGGTGGTAAATGTAATAACCAAGGGGTCGAGCGTGTGTGGCCTTACCTACTCAGCGGCCAAGAGACATGCACGAGAGGGGTACCTGGGAAAGCCTGCCTATCTAGAGAGGCGACCTAGATAGACGACCGGGTTAGCAATAGTCTTCGACGACTCAGACATTGAAACCCAGGTTGGACCCCATCATGACGGCTTGGTGATTTCCCTACACATAGGAAACGTTCTTATGAGGAGGATACTAGTCGACACCGGTATTTCCACCAACCTCATAACGCTCACCGCCCTCAAAGAGATGGGTTTGTCCGAAAACGACATTCACAAGCAACCCGTCCCCCTCGTAGGATTTAGTGGTGAAGTGAAACACACCGTAGGGAACATAACCCTACAAACCTTCGCCAAGGGAGTAAATTTGCAAGTAGAGTTCATGGTAATAGACTGCCCATCTAGCTACAACGTGATCCTGGGCCGCCCCTGGATACATGACATGAAGGCAGTAGCTTCCACTTATCACCAGACAGTGAAGTGCCCCACACCATGGGGAGTAGAGGAAATTCGAGGAGATTAGAGACTGGCCAAAGAGTGCTACAAGACAGCACTGAAGCTTACGGCCGCTGGGCCGCAGGCATAGCAATTACAGAGCGCTACCCCTCCTATCCAGACAAGAGAGGAGGAAGAAGAGGTGGAGGAGGTAGCACTAGGGGAAGGGAGGATCGTTCGGCTGAGAGTTGGACTAGAAACGTCCATAAAGGCAGAACTAGTGTCCTTTCTAGGAAGACACCAGCAGTGCTTCGCATGGAGTCACGAGGACATGACTGGAATCGACCCAGGAGTAATCACACATAAGCTGAACACCGATCCCAGCGTTCCCCCTGTAAAGCAAAAGAGGAGAAGGTTCGCCCCCGAGCGGATCCAGGTGGTCGACGAAGAGGTGAGAAAACTGCTGGACACAGGCAAAATACGAGAGGTGAAATATCCAGAGTGGCTAGCTAACGTAGTGGTAGTCCCAAAGAAGAATGGGAAGTGGAGAGTTTGTGTGGACTTTACCGACCTGAACAAGGCTTGTCCCAAAGACTCTTTCCCACTCCCACACATAGACACAATGGTCAACGCCACCGCTGGATACGAGATCTTGACATTCATGGACGCTTTCAGCGGCTACCACCAGATTCAGATGCACCCCGAGGACCAAGAGAAGACGTCCCTCATAACAGGACAAGGAACATACTGTTACCGAGTCATGCCTTTCGGCTTGAGGAACGCTGGAGCGACCTACCAGCGACTCGTTAACCACATCATCCAGAACCAGATCGGGAAGATAATGGAGGTTTACATTGATGATATGGTTGTCAAAGGCACAACAGCGGTTCAACACCAACAATACCTTGAAGAAGCTTTCAACATCCTAGAAAAATTCAACATGAAGCTTAATCCTCAGAAGTACACATTCGGAGCACAGTCTGGAAAATTTCTAGGTTACATCGTAACCAAAAGGGGGATTGAGGCCAGTCCCGATCAAGTAAAAGCGATAGCCTCCCTGAGATCACCCAAGAGCATCAAGGAAGTATAGAAACTTGCTGGAAAAGTCGCCGCCCTAAACAGATTCATATCTAAATCGGCTGACAAGTGTCGATTGTTCTACGATATCCTCAAGAAAAACAAAAGTTTCCAGTGGGATGATCGACACGAGAAGGCTTTCCAGGAACTCAAGAGTTACTTCTCCAATCCATTGTTGCTAGCTAAGACAGTTCTTGGAGAAGTCTTGCAGCTGTATCTAGCGGTATCAGGAAGCACACTGAGCGGGGTACTAGTCCGGGAAGCTGAGGGACAACAAGCACCCGTTTACTTTGTAAGCAAGACAATGACCTCAGCTGAGACTAGATACTCACCCCTCGAAAAGCTGGTTCTATATTTTCATGAGATCAAATAAGCTACGCCCTTATTTCGAGTCACACACCATCGCCGTCCAGACCAACTACCCTTTGCGATAGGTGATGCAGAAGCTAGAGTTTTCAGGACGAATGACCAAGTGGGCGGTGCAACTAAGCGGGTATGACATCAAGTACGAGCCTTGCAAAGCAATAAAATCACAAGTTCTGGCCGATTTTGTGGCGGATTTCTCACCCGACCTTGAGGAGGCAGCAAGCACGACAATGCCCACTCCTATCCCAGAGGAAATGCGCGAAGCATGGACGCTCAACACAGATGGGGCTTCTAACGCCAGGGGGATAGGACTAGGGGTTGTCTTAGAATCGTGCAAGGGTGGCAGACTAGCTCAGGCCGTGAGATGTAACTTCAATGCCACAAACAACGAGGCGGAATATGAGGCCCTAATCTTCAGGCTAGAGCTAGCACACGATCTAGCAATCCAGAACTTGCAAGTCAAGTGCGATTCCCTCTTGGTGATTAACCAAGTACTCGGAGTCTTCGAAGCAAAGGACGAGAGGATGGCTCTCCACTTAGAAAAGGCGAAAGCTTTAGCTGAAAAATTCCAGCAGGTCACCTTTGAACAGGTACCTAGAGAAAACAACATATTGTCTAGCGCGAGTATCTGGAAACACCCACGATGGGTTTAAGCCGAGTCGTCCGAATCTATCAAGATACACAGAAAATTCTATCTACTTGTTAAAGATATAAATTAGAATCGACTAGTGGGTATATATCTATCTAGTTGATTAGGATATCTTGTAACAATATATCCTTAAGGACCCCTATATATACATGGAGGGGGGGGGGGGGAACGTATATTGGATGAATATATACATACACATACATTCAAATACACGTGAGATTTAATACAATTTGCACGTTATTCCTATTGATTTTCGAGTTCGTGTTGCTTAGTTCTAGCCCGATCTAGGCTAAGGGATCGCCGATCTAGGTTGGTGGATTTGTATCTCTAACAATTTCTATCCTTTGGTTAATATTGATTCTCTTGTGCTTCATCTTATGAATGTTTATTGTTTCTTTAGGAGTCATGAACCTATTGAATTGATTTATGTTCTACTGTTTGATTAGGTTTGGACCGTGGACAAAACTAATCTGTGAAAACAATTTAACCTAGACCTGTTGTCTATGCAACTAGGATTAAGAAGAGAATTGATTGTTTTATCTTACAATTGACTCGTAGCTTCATTGTTTGATATTATATCCTGCATATCCTTGTTCTCTATGCTAATTCTAGGTTAAGCGTCCTTGCCTAGGGTTATAGAATTGCTTGGACCGTGGACTTGCGATTGTTATGATCAGGATAGGAATTAACCATAGGTGTGAATGAATTCAATGGATGAATCTATGATCGAGTGATTATATTGGAGTGGATCTTTTGAATGAACTTGTTTCCCTTATTTGATTTGTTTGTTTGTTTGTTTTCTAGGTTAGTTTAGTTTAGATCTCTCTTATATCCCCCATATCTTTGGTTGATAGTTATATTAATACTAGAAGCCATAGTTCTCTTGGGTTCGACCCCTTACTTGCATGCTATACTAGTTTGTTTGTTTGGGTTATTTATCTTTGATCTTGGCACAATGACTTTAACCGAGTCAATACTGCCCTTAAGGACGCTGAAGCTCGTCCCTCTGTTGGACAAATCTTCAAACGAAGGAACGCTGGGACTGCGCCCAAGGTCTTAGTTAAAGAGGCGGTTAAACCAGAAAATGTGTCGTCCTCCAGCTCCTCCTCCTCCGCCAGTTCCTCTGAAGGCAACAAAGGGACGCCTGTCGTCAAGTCCTCCCCAATCATTGATATAACAGGGGACTCCAACGACGAGGCTCAAGTGGAAGTTAATAATGCTCCAGGTGTGGAAGTTGAGCAAGAAAAGGCTGATGAAGTTGTTGAAGTACCAGAGGACGCTGTTGAGCAACAGGTCCCTCAAAACAAGGATGCTGAGCTCAGTCTGAATGAGGAGCTCGCGCAAGATGTTGTTGAAGTTCCACCCTATGCCTTTCCAGTCCTTCCAATCCTCCAACCCCAACCTTAAGAAACTCCTATTGATGCTGTTGAACAACACGCACAAAATACTAAATAGCAGTCCCAACAGCAGAATCAGGATCAGTCTACTAAAAAATGAGAACGCCAATCAGGATTGCGATGGTCAAGCTGAAAATTTCCAAGGCACAGAGGGTGCTGATAATGAAAGTGCCGAGGACGATAGTGACAGTTCTGATGAGGATGACGATGATGAACCAGAATCCCCCAAGAGGAAAGGAAAAAAGAAAAAGAAGGACGATGAGCCAGTCCACATTCTCGGTCCTTTACTTTACAAGGAAGAATGGCTAGCCTCCTTTGACGATGCAAGAGAATTCTTGGAGCTACTTCGGTTCCAAGGTTGGACTAACCTAGGACTGGAGACGGCCAAAATAAATCTCAATCAAATCCAAGAATTCTACAATTCGTTGAGATTGAAGAAGGACGGCTCCATGACCTTCAAGATTGATGGGGAGGCTGCTTCATTTACTGAGCAAAACGTCCGTGCGTATCTAGGACTTGGAAACAAGAAGCCATGTCCGGAAGCTCTCAGTACTCTGCCGTCCAGTGGATTTGACATGACGGCCGCTAAGGTGGACGAGCTCCTTGAACGAATTTTATGTGGGAAGAAGCCTTATGGCAACGACAGAGTGGCGCATGTCCTTTCCAAAATAGGGACGATCGCTTACTACTTCATTTGCAGGGCTGTAGTCCCTCGCTAGGAGAAGAAGAGTATACTCCAAACCATCGACTGTCTTCTTTTGGACGCCTTCCTCAACCGCCGTCCTATCAACCTTGCACGCATCGCAATGGAACACATGGCCAAATGCGCAAGGAAGAAGCATGCCCTTCCTTACCCCGGTCTCCTCAAAATCATACTTCAACACCAGAATGCTTATGATGATTCTGTGGAAGAGGAGTTGGGAATGCATTGGGACCAGCAAAAAGGACTGGTGAACATCAGGAACTCAGAGAAGCTGCCGTCCATTAGAAAACAACTTAAGGCAGAGAAGGCTGCCGTGTAGAAGAGAGCTTTACAAGAACGGCTTGCACAAGAAGCTGAAGCAGAACGCCTTGCTTCTACAGGCCAAGAAGTTGCTGGAGCAGGTCAAGAGGACGCTGTTGATTTTGATCTGTTAGACTCAATTCTACTAAGGGACTCACCTCCTCCACTTCAACATCTAGACGCTCCCTCAAGCAGCTCCCGTCCTCAACCTATTCCTCCATCGGAGAATCATGAGTAGTATCCTCCTCAAGAACTGATGGCTGCTATTCTCCCCAACCAATGCGTCCTGATTCAAGCCATGAAAGAATCTGCTGAACTCCACGAGAAGCTTCTGAGGCACTTTCAAGAGTCTTCACGCATTCCTCCTCAGTGATCACCATCCCTCTTCTCAATCCATCAAACTTTTGTGTTTGTGCTTCTTTTGATTTCAAACACTTAATACTTTCTATGGGTCTGTAATGACATTATTCTATCTTCATTTGAATGGCAGTTCTTTAGTTTGTGTGTATTTGATTGTTTAAGCATTCCCTTGCTTCTAATTATGTTTTTATGCTACCGTCCTTATTCACTTGTTATCCTTTTCGATGATGCCAAAAGGGGAAAGTGTAGATTTGCAGAGATGCGCTATATATATTAGTTATCTCGAATAAGCAAGTGTTAAGGGGAAGCTATTAGTGAAAGGTCTAAGGGACGCTATGCCAAATAAATAGAGGACGCTTAGAAACTTTTCTAGGACGATACTCTTTCCCTAAAATCCAAATGTTAGAAAGATCAAGGGTTGAAAACTTGTGCTTATAGAATTTTGCTAAGTCTTAGAGGACGCCCTTAAAGTTTTCATGCATAATTAAGTTCCAATGTTAATTGTTTTGCCTAAGGGTGTGTCATCAACAAAAAGGGGGAAATTGTTGGGACGATGTTAAGGACTACCTTGTACTTAACATTGTGCCTATACAATCGTCCTTTAGTTTTGATATGACAAACTCACTTTGATCTAATAAAGTTGTCAAAGTGTTTAGCAACGCTAGTAATGAAAAGGACAACAAGTGTGTGGACGTCCCTGAGGTGAAGGGACGCCACCTTCCTAATGTAAGGACCAACGAAGTTACTACTTAAGCCAAGGACGCTGTCCCAAGCAGGTAGGAATGCGAGCTCCAAATTTAAGCGTCCTTACAAGGCAACCCGACAAGATGACATCACTCGACAAGGTTTGATCATCCGGGACACGTGGAAGCCGATCCTGTAGATCAGTCCATCACCACGTGGAAGCCAATCCTGTAGCGGAGTCCTACAGCTGGTGTTAGGAAGCTTCCCTCATCACCGCCATCAACACGTGGAAGCAGATCCTATAGCCCTGTACATGAAGGGCATGATCGTCAGAGGAAAAGACGCCCTTCCCCAAGTGCTATAAATACCCTTTGGGCATTTATGGTGATTTAAACCTTTCAGAGAATATTCTGAGCGAATCGGAGTGAATGCGACATCGATCCAGAACACCAAGAACAAGTCAAGAACTCTCGAAGACTAGGTGTTAGATCGAGTGAAAGGCCGAACCAAAATCACAAAGTTGTTTGTAAAAGAAAAACAAAAGAAAGAGAAGTCCTTATGACGTACTATAAGGACGTGTGAGTAGATTCCTTTAGAAGTTAAGCTAGGTTACTGTTATAGGCTTAAAGGAGTGTTACTAGTGGACTCAGGGACGCATTCTAAGTGTCAGAGAAGTGTAATCACTCGCTAGTATAACTGTAAGAATGCTTAATAAGAAAGGAAAAAGGTTATTCGAAAATCCTCCAAGGAGGTAGAGGTTTACACTCAAGGACTACTTTGGTCTTGAGTGGTTCCTCTATAAATAGACGTGTTCCTTACTTATTCATTTCATCTGTTTAGTTTATTCTGCTGCAAACCAAAGGACGCCCTTAATCTTCATTAAGGATGTCACACTCAAGGACGGCCTTAACAGACTTAAAAACGCCCTTAACAGAGTTAAGGATCCTCTTGTAAGACTAACGATCCAACAAGTTGGTTGATAGACTTGGTAAAAAATGATCCAAATGCTATCCGATCAGAATTTGAAATTGGACCCGAACTATGACGGATGAACAATCCGTACATAACTCGAGACCCGATTTGAATCCCATCCAAAATCATCTGATCCGAAACGATCTGAACTAACTTTGATCCGAAATCATTCGAATTAAATCTCAAGATTAGATATGTTGTCGAAGATAAAAACAACAATTAAAAAGTAACGAAGCAAGATGTTAAAGTAGCTCACACAAATAGTATATAACAAATCATGAGTTGATATAATATCAAATTTAAACCAAAATACAAGAGTTTTCTTAGAATGTTCATCTTCTTATATGTATACTTAATGTTTATTTTTATTACTCATAATTAGTAATTACACTTCTATTTAGTTGTATATATGGTTGACCTGTTTTGATATATGTTTGATTAACTCAGGTGAGTTTTCTTATTTGATGTGTTTAAAGTATATATTTTTTTTCAAAATTATAGTATAAATGTTGTATGATCTCAATATAAATTTAAAGTACGATAATAAGAGTCACATTTATTATCCAAGAACCCAAATAGGCCCCATCCGAAATGACCTAAAGTATTATAATATATATTTTTCAAAATTATAGTAAAAATGTTGTAAGGATTTCAATAAATTTAAAGTCCTATAATACGAGTCATATTTATCATCTAAGAACCCAAATAGGCGCCATCCGAAATGACCTAAAGTACTATAATATGAGAAAAACTTGAATCAAAATAGCACCCGAATCCAAATTGACCAGATTTGAAACATTTTGATGAGGACCCAAGCCGAACAAGACTCGAATCCGAACTGATATGAACTATTAAGATCCAAAAAGGATCTGAACCGAAATAGATCCGAACCCGAATAACATTCGAATCCGAATCTGAACCGATCCGATCCGATCACAACCTGATATATCTGTTTGACTCAAATGAATCCGATCCGAACTATCCAAACCCAATCTGAACAACCCGACATGTCTATTGGTTGGCTAGACTTCACCAAAACATTTAGAATAAACATCAAATAATTAGGGAGTTGTTGTAATTATGCATACAAATTAGATGATATGATTGATACCATCATGGAACATAGTACACGTGTATAAATAAACAATCAACCATTTGATGTAAACGGTACTTTTTGATGAATGATCAAGTATTTTAATAGTTTTACATTTATTTTAATTTTTTTTGGAAGAACTTTACTTTTCGTACTCTTTTTTTTAAATTTGTTAATGGCATGTGTTGAAATCATGACTCATCAAACTCTCAAGTTGCAATAATGTGTTGGAATGATTCCTAAATGCTATGATGTGTTGGAATATATTATTTTAAGTTTTACCAACTCCCTCGACATTATGTGATTAAGGTGGGTTGGCAATGTTAAAATACATATTTGCAAGGGTGTAAAGTGTAAAGGAAGTAGTATATATAAAGGAGATGAGAATGTACAAGTTCTCCAAGACAAGGACGGAGATCCAACAAAGCATAATTGTTCTTCTTCATAGTTGGGTTCAATTAACATCGCTACTGGCGGTGGACAACACTCGATGATATCCCTCACACAAGATCAGCTCCAATATTGCGCTAGAGCCGTCGAGGCTTTAAAAGCCAAGCTCAAAACCAGCGATGTCATTACACAAGAATTTGAGTCCTTAGAGGTACGTAAAGCTTGCTCTGTGGAAAGTAATTAGGCACATAAAATGTACTTAAATTGACATTAAACTCCATGTCCAACACGTAAGTCCACTAGAAATTAATCTGTTTTTAGAAGGAGTAGCTCATGTACTTATATAATAAAAATAAATAAATTTTAAATCATAAATTTTGATATGGGATAGGTTTTTTTTCTTCATATTAACACTTTATAATTTTTTCAGGCAAAAAGACTAAGTCAATTGGAGTTGGAAAGGGTTTGCTCAGTGGCCATGGAGAATGTCAATGTAAACAAGAATAGATACCTAGATGTCTTGCCCTGTTAGTCCTCAACCCATATTGCCAATTGGCTTGTCTAGTTCTTTGTTAAAATACAATTAATTAAGATTTCACAATTAATGATTGAACATGAATCATGCATGTCAGATGACACCACCAGGGTTGTTTTGAACTCACCAAGTGACTCCACCAGACTTCAACCAACAAGGGGCGGCGACTATATCAATGCTAACTTTGTTCAAGTATATACATATGATCCTTTTGCTTTTGTGTGTGCATGGAATAAATTAAGTATTTCATACTCCTACTCGGTTTGAACTGATCGGTCTTAGAGTTTGGTTCTGAATCTAGGTGTCTGCTGATGAAAATGCTGTTGGGTTTATAGCCACACAAGGCCCATTGCCTCACACATATGAGGACTTTTGGGAGATGGTCTTTCAGAACCGTTGCCCTGCAATCGTCATGCTCACTCGCTTAATTGACAACGATCAGGTCATTTATAATTTATCTTACTAAATGATATATGATCATGCGTATGCTAATTAAACCAACCATATGTATGTTTTTGTAGGTGGTCAAGTGCGATGACTACTTCCAGACAACAGAGATTGGTCACAGAGAATTTGGCAATATGTGTATAGTTACTGAATCGATTGAAACAACGAAGGAGAGTGGTTTAATCTTGAGGCGCTTACAAGTCACTAAAGCTAAGGTAACTAACCACCATATATACATATATATATATGTATACATGGTCAATGAGTTAATGACATTTGCACAATATTTACCCATTCTCTATTGTTATTAATTAATATATTGTTGTAGTCGGAGGAGCCACCATTGTCAGTGCTACACATTCAGTATCCCGATTGGCCAGATCATGGCGTGCCCACCTCTACTTCCCCGACTCGAGAGATTTTGAGGATGACCAATCAGTTGTCCTCCAATGTGGGCCCTACACATAATATAGTGGTGCATTGCAGGTTCGCCTCACCATCAACTTGTGTTATCAATGAATTTATCTCACATTTCAAATACAAACCATCTTTCATATAATTAACTATTTGTGTTACTCCTCCTAGTACCAACTGCCTTTAGCATAGAACATACAGACTTATTTCGTAGGCCCATTTGTGCATGTGCGCAAGACGGTGGTCCTTCTGTTATATCGATTCAATATCGGCTTACCGGATTTTGACAATTTAGATATATATAGAATCTTATGTTTATCTTGTATGCTTGTTGTTGATCATCGTTCTTTCGTTGTTTGAATTGATCAGTGCCGGAATTGGTAGGACGGGAACCTACTGCATTGTACATCATTCAGTACAAAGAATCATTAATGGAGACATGTCTGCATTGGATCTTGAGAAATCGGTTTCTTTCCTTAGATCAAAGCGTGCTCGGATGGTTCAAACATCGGTATATATTGCCCCATTAGCATTATTCTCTACACAATTGTGAATGCTAGTTTTTAAAATAAATTTGAAGTGTACTTACGTGTTGTATAACAAATGCTATAGCAAATGCTAGTTTACTTCAACAAAAACAAATGCTAGGTACCTTGATTTTTTCTTCTTCCACCTATCACTTCAATGCGTTCTTGTTGAGTTTGAGTGTTGTCTGAATCTATCTTATTTTTTAATTCTACTTGTAGGACCAATACTTCTTCTGCTATGGTGCTATTGTGGATGAACTGGAGGCTCTCATCTCGGATTCTTCAACTGCGAAAAGTTTGTGAGGCATATAGAGATTGATACGCCTCAATTTACTAATACGAGGCCGACAAGATCGAGAACGTCGTCGACCAAGACGATTTGAAGAATAATAATTGTTGTTTGGGTTATTTAATTATGTTGTAATTTTAATAAACTAGAGATTTATCTCTCTTATCGGGTTTTCTTTACGGTTCTTTCCCGGGACGCATGTTTTGAACCGTAGGGCTTAAGTTTAAATACTCCTTACTTGTCTTTCAAGGGGAATCAATGAAAAGATAATTGTTTGCCCTACTTTGTCTTTCTATTTAGCGTATCTTTCTCGAGTATTATGCCACCTCGGAACGACTCAAACCCTTGACCAACAAGGGTTCGACATGAATCCACACCGGATCCGTATCAGATGACATCATTTAGCATCCAACAGATCATAGCCTCTTACCGTAAAAATCACCACTGAAACCTTCCCGAAACACTTGCTTCTATTTTATATCGACAATTATACTGTGTCATGAACTTATCAAACTAGTTATTTGATGTTTCTTTAGTTTAATTAATTCACTAGTATCCGACTATACCCATGGCCCTAAAGTTAACGATCTTGTAAACGTCCAGGTTGTATTCATACGGATTACAACATCTGATTTGGCCATCTGGAGCAAGGAGTGAATGTGATTACCGACCACCTTGGTCGTTTTCTTTTGCTTTTTCTTTATGTTTCTATATGTTGACGGGTAAAATTTCACGAATATATGCAATTCGTGATTTTATATCAAAAGGTGAAAGCTAACCAAAATAACAAAATTGGTTAGTTTATCTTAAAAAATACAAATATCTCTTTCTAAATTAAAATTGGACTTGATGTCATTTATTTAATTAGGTCCAAATTAAAATTGGTTTGATGGGTGATAAGCCCAAATAACAATAAAAAAAAAAGAGTAATTAAGTTAATTAAAATTTGGGCTGGTGGTTAATAGTGGTTAATTAGATAACCGGCCTCCAATCCAATCCTCTATTTAAGGATAAAAAAATCAGTTGGCACAGGGACCTGTACGTTTAGGGGGGGTAGTCGGTACACAAACAAGAAACTACCACTTGAAGAAGACGAGAGATCAAAATTGCACAAACAATTTGATGGGCAATGAACCTATCTTTATGCACTCTCTCCCCATCCAAATTGAAAACGATGGGCTTCTTTTCCCTTCAGGATCGGTGGTTCCCAAAAACCAAAAGGCTTTGGTTCATCTTTCCTGCAAACAAAGGGAAGTTAGCAAAAAAAGAAAAGAAAACGTGCATGCATAGTCTGGTGGCATTATTGATTAATCAACATCCAGACTGCCGCCATTCATCATCTTCTACATTCAACAATTTGTGGGAGGAAGGTAGTGCCTGCACATACGTGTATATACACATATACACGTGTACTTCGATCCATCTTAACATCTATTTAAAAATGATTTTGTGGTCCGGGAGGAACCGAGTGCATCCGAACGCCACACCGAAAATTGATTTCGTTTTAAAATATATTTACGTTTTCACATACACATGTTTTAAACATGGTTAATATCATGGCCTGGGAAGAACCGAGTGAATCCGAACACCATGTTTATTAATCTGTGGCCCAGGAGGAACCGAGTGGATCCGAACGCCACACCCTAAATGATTTTTTATAATTAAGTTCATATATTTGAAACATGGTTAATGTGTTGGATCGTTAGTACTAAGAGACGTCCTTTACTTTAAGTAAAGGCGTCCTAAGATCAGGAGTCCCTACGAGGTGTAGGGGCGTCCTTGAGTAATGCAGCGGAAAAAGTACTAAACAGGTAAGTAATGAACGCAATGAATTATAGAGGAACCACTCAAGACCAAGTAGTCCTTGAGTGTAAACCTCTACCTCCTTGGAAGATTTTTAAATAGTTCTTTCCTTTATATTGAACGTTCTTACAATTGTACTGGCGAGTCTTTACAGTTCTCTGACACTTAGCTTTTCCCTAAGTTCACTTGTAAAGAACTCCTTTAAGCCTACAACTTAAGCTGGTTCAATCTACTAAAGGACTCTATTCCTACGTTCTGCAGTACTTCGCAGAACTCTCTTTCTCTTTTTGGTTTTTCTGAATACAAACTGTTTTGTGGTTTGGTTACAAAATCTCACTCGATCTAACACAAGTCTAAACACTGTTCTTGAGTTCTTGAGTTAGTTCTTCGTGTTCTTGAGTGAGTCGCTTTCCTCTGATTCTCTCTGAATATTCTCTGAAAGCGTTAACGTCACAATAAATGCCTTGGGGCTATTTATAGGACTTGGGGAAGGGCGTCATTTCTCTGGGACGATCATGCCCTTCATGGACGTGGCTACAGGATCTTCCTCCACGTAGTATGGCGGTGATGAGGAAGCTTCCTGTATCCAGCTGTGTGATGAACTCCGCTACAGGATCGGCCGCCACGTGTTGATGAACTCTGCTACAGGATCTTCCGCCACGTAGTGTTGGACTCTGCTACAGGATCGGTCTCCACGTGTCCTTGGATGATCAAACATTGTCGTGTGATGTCATCCTGTCGGCTAGTGAGTAAGGACTCCTTTCTTGCGTTCCTACTTGCTTGGGACTCCGTCCTTGCTCAAGTAGTCTCTTGCTGGTCCTTACTTTCTGTTAGCTAGCGTCCCTAAGCCTAGGGGACGCCCACACACACTTGTTGTCCTTTTGTCACTGACGTTCCTGAACACTTGGACAATTTTATTAAAATCAAAGTGAGTTTGTCATATCAAAACTAAGGGACGGTTTGTATGGGCACACTACCAAGTACGCAAGCGTCCTTGATAGCGTCATAACAATTTCCCCCTTTTTGATGATGACAAACTCTTCAGCAAAATAGTTTTGACGTTTGAATTTAGCATGCATGAAAACTTAGAAGCGTTCTCTAACACTTAGAGAAATTTCAGTAAGCACAAGTTTTCATTCTTTGATTCTCTAACATTTGGATTTTAAGGAGAGAAAAGCGTCCTAGAATTTTCTAGGCGTCCTCTAGTTTATTTTAGTGTGGCGTTCCTTAGACCTTCCACTTAATAGTTCCCCCTTAACACTTCCTTATTCTAGATAACTATTTCATAGCGCATCTCTGCAAAACTACACTTCCCCCTTTTGGCATCATCGAAAAGGATAACAAGTGATAAGGACGTTAGCACAAAAACATAACTATAGGCAGTGAAACGCTTAAACAACCATAATGCAAGCAAAACAATGTAATAGTCATTCAAACGAAAATGAGAGTACGGTTATTACAAACCAAGAGCTTAGTGTTTGAAAATAAATGAAGCATGAGCTAAACAAAGAGGGATAAAAGTTGGGAGACGGCGATCACTGGGGACGGCTCTGGTCTTGATAAAACTTGAGAAGTTTTTCATGAAGCTCAGCCGACTTAGAGAAAGCAGATGACAAGTCCTTAAGGGCTGAGAAGATGAGACACTGGTTGTCCATGATTGCGCCCATGAGTTCTGCAGGAGGATGCTGAGCAATATTCGCGGGGGCAGAACGGCGCAGAGGACCTGAACTAGAAGAGGGAGCGTCCATAGGAGTAGCTGGAGGAGGAGAAGAAGCCATAAGTGCTTGATCAAGAGCGGCAAAGTTAAGGGCTGGCTCTTCTTCTTGAGTGAACTCTTGAGACATAGAGGCGAGCCTTTCTTCTTCGGCCTCAGCTTCTAACTGTTTCAGCACGGACGGTAACTCTTCATTGTGCCTTATCTCAACAAGTCCCTTCTTAGCATTCCACTTAAGTCCAAGCTCTTCAGAAGGAGCGCTTTCATCATAAGCATTTTGGGACATAAGTATCAGCTTCACTAGACCCGGGTACGGCAAGGCGTGATGCTTCCTCCCACACTTAGCCATATGTTGCATAGCAATTCTGGCAAGATTTATGGGGCGGCGTTCTAGCAGAGCGTCAATCAGAATGATGTCATGTGTTTGAACGATTGAACGCTTCTCTTGCCTGGGCAGGACGGCGTGACAGATGAAATAATGTGCAATGACGCCTACCTTGCTCAAAACGTGAGCGACCCTGTCCAGTCCCATTGGCCATTTGCCCTGAAAAACGTGCTCAACTAAGGGCAGTTCTTCATCAGTTGTCTCGAATCCGCCTTCTGGAAGTGAGCTTAGAGCATTGGACGGGGGCTATTGTGGATTGAGTCCCATGAAAGAACGGATCTGGCGTTCATTGACTGATGCTTTCTCACTATCTATATTGAAGTGGAGAGAACCATCTTTGGATTTGTAGCGCAGATCCCTGTAGAACGCCTTGACTTGTTCTTTGTCAACATTAGCCGTCGCAGGCCCAACGTTCAACCAGCCTTGAAATCTCAGAAGCTCAAGGAACTCCTGTACTTTGTCATCTTGGAAGGAGGCGAGCCATTCTTCCGAATATATCAAGGGGCTGAGAACTTTGACGGGGGCGCCATCAGGCTTTCTTTTGCGTTTCCCCTTGGAGGACTCAGAATCTTCATCACCTGAAGAACTGTTCTCATCAGCAGAGTCCTCTGTGCCTTGTTCGTTGTCAGCATTGCCACCAGCTGTGGCTTGATCAGCACCAGCAGAACCTTGGCCTTGGGACGTGCCCTCGGCGTCCTGAGCCTCTGATTGATGATCGGTTTGGGGCTAAGCGTCCGCGGGGACTTGGTGGGATTCTGTTTGGATTGTGGGGGAGGGGTTCTCTTGAGGAGTTGGGAATGGATTAAGGAGAGGGAGGGACTGGTTGTAGGGGGGACCTCTTGAGCATCACGCTCGAGCTCCTCAGATAAAGTGGGCTCGGCGTCCTTTTGAGCGACCTGGTGCTCACCAGCGTCCTCAGCAACTTATTCTTTTCCAGCCTATGTTGCCTCAGGAGCATTCTCAACTCCTTCCGCCTCGTCACTGGAGTCCCCAACTACATCAATAAATGGGGAGACTTGTTCAGCAGGCGTTCCTCTTTGGCTCTCAGATGAGCTAGAGGAGGAGGAGGAGATGTGCTCAGGCTCTGGAGCGTCCTTAGGTAGCAACACCTTAGGTTTTTCGCCAGCTTTGCGTCGGCGAAAGGTGTGCTCTAGTGTGGAATACTTCTCGGCTTCATCCGGGCCACTTTCTGAAGATGGACGGCGGGACTTGGGAGTCTCGGGGTCCTTAGGCGGTGAGATATGGGCCGGGGCGGATGGGAAGTTTGCAAGATTTAGGGGAGAGTAGGGTTTAGGAGGAAAAGGAATGAGGGCATTGGTTCTTGAGGGTTGAGGGGATGGAGGAGGAGTTGGGAGTTGAACGATGGATATGGGTTTTGGGGGAGGAGTGGATTCCTTGGAGAGGTTGGAAGGCCTTTTTGTGGAGCTAGGCCTTTTTGTGGATATTTTTGAGGAGGGGACGCTGGAAGACTTGGCCTTTTTGAGTGGCCTTGGGTCGTGGGTTTTCTTGGAGTGTCCCTCCTTGATGTGGGGTGAAAACTTGTCCACAATTTGTGTTGGGTTTGAGGAGGTGAAAGGTTGGGAAGATTTGGAGAGAGGAGAAGATGGAGCTGGACGCTTTAGCAAGTTTTTGGTTGTGACTGTGGGGACTTGAGGAGGTGGGGGAGAGGGACTTGGCACACGGTTTTTCAGCATTTTGTAGGTCAAAGAGTCCGTGGGGTACATGGGAAATTCTGGGAGGACGGCGTTAAGCAGGTCTGGGATTAAATCAAGTAAGGGAGCGAGATTCTCACCACCAAACTGCGAGAAGAAGAGAACGTCGTCCATCCTCCCCGGTAAGTCCTTGTAGTTGGTTTTGTGGAGGCCTTGAATGACGAACCTTTCTATGAACTTTTCATAGTTCCTCGTCTTGATGGCGTCCTCCTTCACATCAGGTCTGTCCATCCGTTCCCTTATCAAATTGTAGAGGGTTTTTGGCTTCCTATTGATGAAGTCCACCAAAGATTCATTGAGGACGATGGGCTTTGGCTTTTCTATGTAGTGGGACTTCACCAACCGTCTTCGCTTCCCGCCGGTAGAAGATCCGGCCACGTTCATTAGTCTTTGAGACATTTTCTGGTGAGTTTTAGTGAGAGAAAGTCACCGGAAAGCTAGAGAGAAGTCAGAGCACTGATTTGATCAGGAAGTGGTTGAGAATAATAAATGAACGAGAGCGACTGTTCTGGCCTTATATAGAGGAAGCGGTGGCACAAACGGTAATTACCACTGTTTTACTGTGCGACACGTGTCAAAACTTCCCCCTTAAGATTTGAGCAAAGGCAACGGTCACTGTTTACACTTTCAAAAGTTCAAAATTCTGACTCTTCAACTTCTTCTCAAACCTGAACTGGCGTCCTCTCTTACTAACACTGAGCGTTCTCTTATACTTAGCAAAAAAATTACCTCTTCAAGTAAATCAGTAACCAATTCAACCGTCCTTGTAATCACCTTTCGAACCATTTGAGAACAAAGCAAGTACGTCCCGTAAAGAAAAATATGAAGCTCATAGGACGCTTTTAAAGAGTTCTCGGCTTGGGTATGCTTAGAGTTCCCATCATTTCGACTTATCATGAGGGTTGGGTGATCAGGGATACTCTTTTCAAGACAAATAGAGAAAATTTGAATAGCGTTCCAAAGTAGCAAACACATGAAGTTTAAGACTAGCGTTCTTGCAAGTATGATTTCAATGCATGACAGTCTTTAAACACATAGAATCTACAAAACATAGCCAATCATTGAGAGAATAGTAGAACGGGACTTGCTACTTAAAAGTTATCATCCCCAAGAGCAACCTTAGATGCTCATAGGGACGTCTATCAAGCGCCTTAGTGAAAATATCAGCTATTTGGTCTTCAGTCCTGACATGCTCCATACTAATGAGTCCTAGTTCAACATTATCACGCAAGAAATGATGTCTTATATGAATATGCTTTGTGCGTGAATGAAAAACAGGATTCTTAGAAATTTCAATAGCACTTGTGTTGTCACAACGAATGGGAATAGTTTCAAGATTGATACCGTAGTCCTCAAGTTGATATTTGATCCAGATGACTTGTGAACAGCACGAGGCAACAGCAACGTACTCGGCTTCCACAGTTGAAAGCGCCACAGAGTTCTGTTTCTTAGATCCCCAAGAGACTAAGCATGAACCAAGGAACTGTGCCATTCCTGAAGTGCTTTTCCTGTCAATCACATGACCAGCATAATCAGCGTCCGAGTAGCCAACAAGCTTGAAGGACGTCTTCCTAGGGTACCAAAGACAAAGATCGTCGCGTCCTTTGAGGTAGCGAAAGATCCTTTTAACTTCTTGCATGTGAGACTCCTTTGGATTTGCCTGGAAGTGTGCACACAAGCAAACGGCAAACATGATGTCGGGACGGCTTGCGGTCAAATAGAGCAAAGAACCAATCATTCCTCTGTAAAGCTTTTGATCAACGTCCTTTCCCTTTTCATCAGCGTTCAGACGCGAGTTGGTAGAACATGGGGTTGCAACAGGCTTGGACGAGTTCATCCCGTACTTCTCAAGCATTTCACGGACATATTTCTGTTGGTGAATACGCGTCCCTTCCTTGAGTTGGTTTATTTGAAGTCCCAAGAAGAAATTGAGTTCTCCAATGAGAGACATTTCAAACTCACTACTCATTAAGGACTTGAACTCATCTACAAGCTTCATGTTAGTACTACCAAAGACTATATCATCAACATAGACTTGGGCAATTAAAATGTCCTTGTGGACTTTCTTTATGAACAAAGTTTTATCAATTGAACCTCTTATGTACCCATGAGACAAAAGAAAGGACGCAAACCTGTCGTACCATGCACGAGGGGCTTGCTTGAGTCCATAAAGCGCTTTGTCCAGGTAGTACACCTGATCTGGGTGAGAGGTGATTCGGGCTATTTTGTATAGTTAAACTCTTGTATTTTAGGGCTATATTGAGAGTGTTTAGGTTAGATTTGTGCGTAATTATAATATCTAGGCCGAAGACACAAGGATTCAAGAATCAAGAGTTTTAAGGCGTTTTGAGCTGTCTTCCCGACATGACTTGCTTGAAAAGGCTATATCTTGAGCTACAGAGGTCGGATTGAGCTGATTCCGGTGCCATTGGAAAGCTAACTACAAGGACTTCAATTTATATTTTTACACCGAAGTCAGATTCCAAGCGGAAGATGGTCAAAACAGCCTCCGAAGTGACACCAGAGGTTCTGTCCGGATACCGCGACCGCGGCCTGATCGACGCGACTGCGGCGGCTGCCGAGACCGACTTGTTCTTCTCAGTCGTAAAAGCGCGGGCGCGGCCTGAGCGACGCGACCGCGGCGATGCCGAATCCAAAGCGAGCCGAAATCTTTCTATCTTGTTTCCTTTTCTATCTTTTGCCTCTTACCTTATCTATCTCGTGGAGCTTGTTCCTTGGGCTATATAAGGAGGAGTCCTCCCTAGGTTTTATTAACAATTCATATTCTACCTTCTACCTTCTGCCACAATTTAGGTTTTTAGTTTAGTTATGGAGAGCTAGTCTCCTTGGGTTTGTTCAAGGGAGAAGCTCTCATGTATGAACTCGTGAGATTTTGGTAATTGATTTCTATCCTTTGGTTGATATTGATTCTCTTGTGCTTCATCTTATGAATGTTTATTGTTTCTCTAGGAGTAGCTAACCTATTGAATTGATTTATGTTCTACTGTTTGATTAGGTTTGGACCGTGGACAAAACTAATCTGTGAAAATAACTTAACCTAGACCTGTTGTCTATGCAACTAGGATTAAGAAGAGAATTGATTGTTTTATCTTACAATAGACTCGTAGCTTGATTGTTTGATATTATATCCTGCATATCCTTGTTCTCTATGCTAATTCTAGGTTAAGCGTCCTTGCTTAGGGTTATAGAATTGCTTGGACCGTGGACTTGCGATTGTTAATGATCAGGATAGGAATTAACCATAGGTGTGAATGAAATCAATGGATGAATCTATGATCGAGTGATTATTTCATGAGTGGATCTTTTGAATGAACCTGCCTCTTATCTATTTGTTTATTTGTTTGTTATTTGTTTCCTAGGTTAGTTTAGTTTAGATATCTCTTTGATTTCCCCCCATATCTTTAGTTGATAATTATATTAATACTAGAAGCCTTTAGTTCTCTTGGGTTCGACCCCTTACTTGCTTACTATACTTAGTTTGTAGTTTGAGTTATTTATCTTTTGATCTTGGCACGACGACTTTAGCCGAGTCAAATTTTGGCGCCGTTGCCGGGGAACTTTGGTTTCTTTCTAGTATTAATATTTTTATTGACTTTGTGTGGACCTATCTTACGGTCCACACTTGTATATTCTAATGTCTTCTTTCAAGTTTACACAGTTTCAGGGTGAACCATTCTGTGAGTATTTTGAAAGAGTTCTAGATGAGTCATTTGACCTAATTGCTCGTGGCGTTTGCACGTCTCAAGAGCAACTATGTAAAGAAATCACCTATGGAATGACAATCAAGACGTTGGTTCAACTGGACCGTGAGGTTGGGGAAAAGTTTTGGAGTATGACACCTCAGGAACAATTGAAGGTTTTTCGCATCATGGCCGTGTGGAGTCAGTTGAAGCAGAACGAGCTAAAGGCCAAAAAACTTTCTGCCAAAGAACCGCGCCCGCGGGATGCATACCGCGACCGCGGTTCCGACGCAGAAACGGAGGAGCTACCTCTGGAGGAGAACCGCGACCGCGGCCCACAAACCGCGCCCGCGGCTCCTGAAGAAGTTGTTCCCCCGCCTTCCAGCCTCGAGGATTGTGTCGATGATGTCCCAAATTCCAACATTCAAGGTGTCAACTCCGAGATTCCTGAAATCAGTTTGGATGATCCCTATATCCTTTATTTCACTTCTTCTCTTTCTTTTGATCCTGACTTTGTTCTTACATGCCAATCTTTTGTTAAGGATTCAATTTTTGAGCATGATAGGGTAGTTGATGAGTTCTCATACTTTTTATCTCATGATAGTGATAATTCAACTAGGGGATTTGCATGCTTTGCAGAATATTTTGAAAAATCACCTAATTGGTTTCACTCTAGAAAATCTCACCCTAATTGCTCAAGCATGTTTGATAGGTTAAAAAGGAGTTTGAATTATTTCTTATTTCTTGATAATTTGTCAAAATGCTATGTGTCCTGTTGTAAGATAGCTGTGCAGGACTTTGATTTGATGCTCAGGGCATTGACGATGTCCAATCATGAAGACGTCGAGCCAACGACGTTAACCAAAAGCGCTGCTTGGGAGGCAACCCAAGGCTTAGATAGATTGTTTTTCCATTCCTAGCTTAGGTTTATTCTCGTTTTCGGACTAACGTGCAGGTACTAGGTCCGAAAGGACATTCTGGTGCAAAACCGCGCTCGTGGCAGCCATACCGCGCCCGCGGTGGAGCACCAGAACCCATCCTGACGTACAGGTACTAGCGCCGCGGTCGCGGTACTCGTACCGCGCCCGCGGTTATCATGCAGTGGGTTCCGGAAAACAAAAAAAACAAAAAAAAAATTACCGCGCCCGCGGTGAGGCCGGGTCTGGCAAAAAAAAAATCGAAAAAAAAAAGATTTCGGGCATGTATTTTCTACTTTCCATATATCTTTTCCATCCTTCTATCTTTACCATCATTCTTTCCATCCATGTATCTATCTTCTATTTTCCATATCTCTTTCCATGACCTTCTATATTTCTTTTCATTCATCTTTGGAATTATTTTTGTATTGGCTATGTGCAAAAGCCTAAGTATGGGGGAGCTTTGTTCCCCCACATGTCATCACGGCTCGAGTTCAAGTACTTATCCATCTTCCAAGAGACGAGCCAAGATACGAAGGTTCCTTGCACATCATCCGGTTCGAGAGAAGCCAAGAGTTCACGACTACACGAAGACCGCGCCCGCGCCACACCGGCTGCACCCGCGGTTCCCTCCAGAAGTCGACTTTCCTCGCTGTGTTGATTCCGCGACCGCGGCTTGATCACCCGCGCCCGCGGTTGGCCTGCAGAATGGTGATTCCAAAGCTTTCTTCCATTCTACCACCCTTTGAAGAGTTTTTCCATTCCACCCCTCTTCATCGTTTGTGAGTCTTCTGATTACCTTCTTCCTTGCTTCTATCCTTTCTCTTTGCTTCATTGAGGACAATGAAGGATTTAAGTATGGGGGAAGGAGTACTCGCATTCGCTTATCCTAGTTAGTGTAGTTAGAGATTTGCTTCAGATTTTTGATTTTCTTCTTTTCATGGAGCACTTGCACCATACTTTTTGCATAATAAATAAAGAAAGAAAAAGAAAAAGATAGAAAAAGCCATAAAAAGTGAAAAAAGGCATATAAATCCTGGGATGAGTCGAAAACCCGAAAGGGCGGCTCAGGTAATAAGCAGGTAACCCGGACCAGCATTAGGCTGGGGTAATATGAGGTTCATGAGAGATGTGAGTATTTGTGAGCACACCTTTTGAAAAATGAAAAGAGCGGTTAGGTGAAAACCCGAAAGGGCGCCTAAGCAGAATTGAGCGGTAAAATTCGAGTGTTTTAGGATCATTCTTGCTTGGGGACTTTGGGCTTACATGTTAGATTTGGGTAGATCCTAGGTTGCTCTCTTTCATTTTTTGAGAGCTTGAGTGTTATATCTTGTTGTGAGGTGTGTGTTTGAGCTTTATTTTTTTATGCTCATGATTCTCTATATTTTGGGTTTGGGTTGTGAGTTGAGTGTTTTTATCTTCCCTTATATTTCCTGAGATCTTAGATGTGCTACTTTGATATATTTGTTTCGAGCTTACTCGAGGACGAGCAAGATCTATGTATGGGGGAATTTGATTCGGGCTATTTTGTATAGTTTAACTCTTGTATTTTAGGGCTATATTGAGAGTGTTTAGGTTAGATTTGTGCGTAATTATAATATCTAGGCCGAAGACACAAGGATTCAAGAATCAAGAGTTTTAAGGCGTTTTGAGCTGTCTTCCCGACACGACTTGCTTGCAAAGGCTATATCTGGAGCTACAGAGATCGGATTGAGCTGATTCCGGTGCCATTGGAAAGCTAACTTCAAGGGATTCAATTCATCTTTTTACCCCGAAGTCAGATTCCAAGCGGAAGATGGTCAAAACAGCCTCCGAAGTGACACCAGAGGTTCTGTCCGGATACCGCGACCGCGGCCTGGTCGACGCGACCGCGGCGGCTGCCGAGACCGACTTGTTCTTCTCAGTCGTAAAAGCGCGGGCGCGGCCTGAGCGACGCGACCGCGGCGATGCCGAATCCAAAGCGGGCCGAAATCTTTCTATCTTGTTTCCTTTTCTATCTTTTGCCTCTTACCTTATCTATCTCGTGGAGCTTGTTCCTTGGGCTATATAAGGAGGAGTCCTCCCTAGGTTTTATTCACAATTCATATTCTACCTTCTACCTTCTTCCACAAGTTAGGTTTTTAGTTTAGTTATGGAGAGCTAGTCTCCTTGGGTTTGTTCAAGGGAGAAGCTCTGATGTATGAACTCGTGAGATTTTGGTAATTGATTTCTATCCTTTGGTTGATATTGATTCTCTTGTGCTTCATCTTATGAATGTTTATTGTTTCTCTAGGAGTAGCTAACCTATTGAATTGATTTATGTTCTACTGTTTGATTAGGTTTGGACCGTGGACAAAACTAATCTGTGAAAATAACTTAACCTAGACCTGTTGTCTATGCAACTAGGATTAAGAAGAGAATTGATTGTTTTATCTTACAATTGACTCGTAGATTGATTGTTTGATATTATATCCTGTATATCCTTGTTCTCTATGCTAATTCTAGGTTAAGCATCCTTGATTAGGGTTATAGAATTGCTTGGACCGTGGACTTGCGATTGTTAATGATCAGGATAGGAATTAACCATAGGTGTGAATGAAATCAATGGATGAATCTATGATCGAGTGATTATTTCATGAGTGGATCTTTTGAATGAGCCTGCCTCTTATCTATTTGTTTATTTGTTTGTTATTTGTTTCCTAGGTTAGTTTAGTTTAGATATCTCTTTGATTTCCCCCCATATCTTTAGTTGATAATTATATTAATACTAGAAGCCTTTAGTTCTCTTGGGTTCGACCCCGTACTTGCTTACTATACTTAGTTTGTAGTTTGGGTTATTTATCTTTGATCTTGGCACGACGACTTTAGCCGAGTCAAGAGGCGTCCTCGAAACCAGGCGGTTGAGCAACGTACACTTCCTCCTTCAATTTTCCATTGAGAAAGGCAGTCTTGACGTCCATCAGAAATAACTTGAATCCTTTGTGCGCGGCAAAGGCAATAAGAAGACGAACGGCCTCAATTCTAGCAACAGGAGCAAAGGTTTCATCATAGTCTATTCCTTCCTCTTGCTTGAATCCTTGAGCCACCAGTCTTGCCTTGTTTCTTGACACACGTCCACTTTCATCAAGCTTATTTCTGAACACCCAACGCGTCCCTATGATGTTTTTGCCTTTGGGACGAGGGACGAGGGTCCAAACTTTGTTCCTTTCAAATTGGTTGAGTTCTTCTTGCATCGCTTGAATCCAGTCAGCGTCCTGGAGTGCTTCTTTGATATTTTTTGGTTCCACCATAGAAACAAAAGCGTTGAACGCACAGAAAGCTAGATTTGCACTCTGGGACTTGTTTGCTGTTGATCTAGTCTGAACTCCTTGAGAAATATCTGAGACAATCTGGGATGTTGGGTGGTCCCTAGAGAAGCGGGACTCCCTTTGAAACAATTGAGCAAATCTTGGATCAATGTCTCCATTTGAATCATCACTATCACTTTGAGCATCGTCCTTAGTGTGTTCCCCCTCAGAGAGAGCGTCCACACCTTGGCGTTGCTCGCCTTGTTGACTTGATTCTGCTACAACTTGTTGAACTGGAGATTCACTACGAGAGGGAACTCCCTGAACAACACTAGGAGCGTCCATTGAGACTTCTTCAGGATTTGGAGCCGCGTCCTTAGGAACGTAGTATTTTCCAGAAGACCAATCTTCACCTTCATCTTCAGTGTCGTCCTGCTGTTGTGACAAGGAGCGTTCTTTCTTACTTCATTTTTCTTTGTGAGAAGAGCTCTCCTTGAACACAACATGAATACTCTCCTCAAGCTTTAGAGTCCTTTTGTTGAAAACTCTATATGCTTTGCTAGTGAGAGAGTACCCAAGGAATATAGCTTCATCACTCCTTGCATCAAACTTTCCAAGTTTTTCTTTATCATTGTTGTGGACGAAACACTTGCACCCAAAAACTCTGAGATAATCAATGCGAGGACGTCTTCCATTTAGCAACTCATAGGATGTCTTCTTCAGCAGAGGACGGATCATGGCTCGATTGATGATGTAACATGCTGTAGCAATAGCTTCCGCCCAGAAATACTTAGGAACGATATTTGCTAAAAGCATAGTTCTTGCCATATCCTCCAACGTCCTGTTCTTTCTTTCCACAACTCCATTTTGTTGAGGAGTCCTTGGAGCTGAGAAGTTATGTGAGACGCCATGTTGATCACAGTAGGCCAGGAACTCTGAGTTTTGGAACTCCGTCCCATGGTCTGATCTTATGGCTTTGAGAGGCGTCTCAAACGCAACTTCCACTTGTTTGATGAAGACTTTGAACGCATTGAAACAATCTGCTTTTGACACTAAGAAAAGAACCCAAGTAAATCGAGAAAAATCATCTACAAGAACGTAAATGTACCTCTTTCCACCGTGGCTCAACGTCCTCATTGGTCCACAAAGATCCATATGGAGAAGTTCCAAAGGCTTCTTTGTACTTACTTCGTTCTTGGACTTGAAAGACGTTCTTGTTTGCTTCCCTTTGATACAGGCTTCGCACTGTTCAACACTCTCAGGATCAATTCGGGGAAGTCCCTTCACAAGATTTCTTTGGTGAAGCTTGAAGATCGTGCTTGGTCCAGCATGGCCAAGTCGGCGATGCCAGAGATCAGCGTCCTTCTTTGAAGCAGATAGACACAATTCTGATTTAGGCTTGAACTCTTGATTGAAGATATAGACATTGTTCTTGCGTACTCCTTTGAGAACAACTTTGTTGGACTTCTTGTTGATAACAAGGCACTCCTTTGAGTCAAATGTGACTAGGTTTTCACCTTGATCACACATTTGAGAGACGCTAAGAAGGTTGAAGCCAAGTCCTTCAACAAGACTCACATTTGTTGCTTTGATGAACGGATTGAGAATAGCAGTTCCCGTTCCTTTGGTCTTTCCCTTGCCCTTGTTGCCAAACGAGACAGTTCCTCCCGTGACACTACTTTGGATAGAAGTGAGATGGATCTGGCTTCCTGTCATATGATTTGAGGCGCCACTATCAATGATCCATGGGCGTCCCCTCACTTCCACCTGCCAAAACAAGATTAGTTCTTGACGACCCACGCAAGGTGTTCCTTACCTGGCTCATTACAATAATAGAACTCTGGTTCTGGCATATAATCATTTATGTTAACATCATTGGAAATGGCATGCTTGCGGAAAGAACTCTTAGAACGTCTAGGACGCCTAGAATTAGCTTTTGGAACGGACTTAGCATTTTCATTGTTAGTCCTAGCAGTTTTTCCACTTGCAATATCTTCTTTCAGTTTCACACAGTCATATTTGAAGTGGTCACCTTGTCCACAGTACCAACACGTCCTATAATAAGTACCGAGGTAGTACTTCTTATTGGGACGTTGAATTTTGTTTTGCTTCATCTTTTGGGGAACACACACTTTTGAACCGTCCCCTTTTGCAATTTTCTTATAAATTTTGTGACTGGTGGAATTAGTATAGTAGTCCTCTTGCCCTTTGTCTCCACTTTCTAGGACTCTAATTCTTTCAAGAAGATTCTTGGTTTTCTCTTTTTCAAGTTCAAGTTCTGAAGTTTTGCTAGCCTCAAAGTCGCTAGGGAGAGAGTTCCCAGTATCAGATTCATAACCATGTCCACGCTTAGCTGGGACAAAGACTATTGGTTTCACTTCCTCAACTATGGGACTCTTTCCCAAAATTTTCACTTCTTCCCTAAGCTTGGCGTTCTCAAGTTTGAGACACATAAGTTCAGTTTTTAGGGACTTAGTTTCTTCACATGAGGACTCTAGTTGAATAGTCATTGAATTACAGTTTTCACATTCAACTACAATATTTTCATCTTCAAGTTCATCCATTCTTCTTTTCATAGCAAGACTTTCCTCCATGATTTTACCAATGAGTTTAAGGAGTTTTGGTTTTGAACATTTTTCTAAGGAACGCATCATGGAATCGTGAGTTACCTCTTGTTCATTGTCGGAGGCGTTCTCTTCAATAACTGGGGCGTCCTCCATTGCCATGTATGCAACTTGATCTTCACGTTCATCATCACTTGAACTGAGATCATCCCATGCAACTGTGCATGCTCCAATAAAAGCTTTCTTCTTATCCTTGGAGGACGTTCCCACAGTACACTTTTTGGCAAATTGTCCTTTCTTGTTGCATTTGTAACATGTGAGTTCCTTCATTTCAGCCTCTGTGTACTTGGGACTCTCCTTTTTGTAAGACTTGTTCTTGTTGCTATGCTTGTTCTTCTTGTTATAGTACTTGAGAGCTTTGTGAATAAGAGATAGTTCCTCATCTGAGTCAATCTCTTCTTTTGACTTGCTTTCTCTCTCTTTGGAACGCAAGTTCTCAAGCTTTTCTATTGATTTACTTTGCATCATCAATGCTAGATCTCTTTGGCCGCGTAGGTACTCAACGTACTCTGGTGTTGTGGACGCCAAAGCAAGATCAGTTTGAGGATTCTTTCCTAGCTGAGCCATGTCAGAGATTCTTCTTTCTTCATACTGCCTGAGCTTCCCATAGATCTCTTCCATATCTAGAGTTTTGTTGGCTGTGTTTTCTTTGAAAGTCGTCCTATCAAAGTTCCAGACTCCAGTCAACCCATCAATAACTACTTGAACTCTGTTCCTCATGGAGATCTCTGATTCTGGAATACCCAAGTTCTTCATCTTGGTGACAAGACCTTCAAAACGGTACGAGTAGTCATTGACCGTTTCATTTGGCAACATACTAAAAGCATAGAACTCCTTTTTGATTTTCAGTTGGATGTCCTCTTTCATTTCTGTAGTTCCCACATGAAATTTCTCAAGAGCTTCCCACTGTTGTTTTGCTGTGGGGAGATTGCTAACTCTTGTGGCATCCCTTTCACAGAGGGACGCTTGAAGAAAGCACACTGCTTTAGCATTTGTTTCCATTAGCTTGAATTCATCAGGACCCCACTCGTCCTCTTTGTCTTTCTTGTCATCGGGAACTTTGAGGTCACCTTTCCTGATCACGTTCCAGCATTGATAATTTGTACTTCTACAGAAGTTCTCAAATCTAGTTTTCCAGCGGTTGAAGTTGCCGTCCGTCAGACGCGGAGGCTTCACAAAAGAGATTCCAATAGGTTCCATGTCCATTTTTACCTGCAACTCAGTAAGAATCTAGAGCGCCGGCTCTGATACCAATTGTTGGATCGTTAGTACCAAGGGACGTCCTTTACTTTAAGTAAAGGCGTCCTAAGATCAGGAGTCCCTACGAGGTGTAGGGGCGTCCTTGAGTAATGCAGCGGAAAAAGTACTAAACAGGTAAGTAATGAACGCAATGAATTATAGAGGAACCACTCAAGACCAAGTAGTCCTTGAGTGTAAATCTCTACCTCCTTGGAGGATTTTTAAATAGTTCTTTCCTTTATATTGAACGTTCTTACAGTTGTATTGGCGAGTCTTTACAGTTCTCTGACACTTAGCTTTTCCCTAAGTTCACTTGTAAAGAACTCCTTTAAGCCTACAACTTAAGCTGGTTCAATCTACTAAAGGACTCTATTCCTACGTTCTGCAATACTTCGCAGAACTCTCTTTCTCTTTTTGGTTTTTCTGAATACAAACTGTTTTGTGGTTTGGTTACAAAATCTCACTCGATCTAACACAAGTCTAAACATTGTTCTTGAGTTCTTGAGTTAGTTCTTCGTGTTCTTGAGTGAGTCGCTTTTCTCTGATTCTCTCTGAATATTCTCTGAAAGCGTTAACGTAACAATAAATGCCTTGGGGCTATTTATAGGTTTTGGGGAAGGGCGTCATTTCTCTGGGACGATCATGCCCTTCATGGACGTGGCTACAGGATCTTCCTCCACGTAGTATGGCGGTGATGAGGAAGCTTCCTGTATTCAGCTATGTGATGAACTCCGCTACAGGATCGGCCGCCACGTGTTGATGAACTCTGCTACAAGATCTTTCGCCCCGTAGTGGTCGACTCTGCTACAGGATCGGTCTCCACGTGTCCTTGGATGATCAAACATTGTCGTGTGATGTCATCCTGTCGGCTAGTGAGTAAGGACTCCTTTCTTGCGTTCCTACTTGCTTGGGACTCCGTCCTTGCTCAAGTAGTCTCTTGCTGGTCCTTACTTCCTGTTAGCTAGCGTCCCTAAGCCTAGGGGACGCCCACACACACTTGTTGTCCTTTTGTCACCGGTGTTCCTGAACACTTGGACAATTTTATTAAAATCAAAGTGAGTTTGTCATATCAAAACTAAGGGACGGTTTGTATGGGAACACTACCAAGTACGCAAGCGTCCTTGATAGCGTCCCAACATAATGTCATGGCCTGGGAGGAACCGAGAGGATCCGAACACCACACCAATAAGCGTTTTCTACGCCGTTATAATGTCAAAATTACTCCAGAAAATTTCTCATGCATGGAGTCGGAGTTGTCATTCAAAATCATTCTGATCGGTATATGGATCATATAGGGATGAAGACACAAAACCGCATTATTCATCATGTATAAAGATATACGTACATGTTGCAATATAAGGATTGATGTTATATAATGTCCTTAAAAATACTAAGGCTAAACAAATGGGGCCGTGCAATTGTGATCATATGGGCCGTTAGATGGAATGAACCTAAAACCTTCATTTCAATTTGACTGATATATAAATGGTTAGTCATGGTACATGCCGTCATGAATACGTACGGTAATGCCGAGTTCTACATCCCAAATACGACCGTTTGGCCGTTGCATATGTTAATTAAAAGGTCAATTGTTAAAGGAGGGTTCAAGAAAACGCTAACCCTTTTTGCATGATGATCTTCCAAGACTAAGAGTTGATAAGGTTGCTCGTGTTAATTTGAATCCAGTGAAGAGTCAATTTCAAGTCTTTAATTTCATCCCGAGACGAGAGGATGTGAATTTTTGCTTGAGAGATTTGATATAATAAAATAAAATAAAATCTCTTAAAAAAGATATAAGATAACAATCTAAAATATCTAGTTAAGATTTGGTTTTATCAAATTTATTATTTGGTTTTATCAAATTTATTATTTGGTTTAACCAATCTAAAATCAATATCTATCTATCTATCTATCTATTACTATATACTAAAGCGGAAGCAAGTTCCGCCACCATATTGCGCCACATCACCCCTTTTATTAAAATAATATATTTTATGTAAGTTCTTTGGTCATCTATTAAATTGAAAATTTTATCTTTCTACTCCCTACTTGAAAACTTTATCTTTTTTATCTATTAAATTGGAAAATTATGTAAATTATGTATTTAGCATGTACGTATAACGTACATGATATGCTAATATTTTTATGCTAATATTTTGTATTTATCTTTGTACATGTACGTAAATTAGAAAAATTATGTTATCTAATGATTCATATAGAAGATAATCATATGCTAATATTTTTTGTATTTATCAAAAATTCCGCCACCATATTGCGTCACATCGTCCATTTTATTAAAATAATATATTTTATATAAATTCTTTGATCATCTATTAAATTGAAATTTCTATCTTTTTTATTCCTTACTTGAAAACTTTATCTTTTGTTATCTATTAAATTGGAAACATTTTGTAAATTTTATATTTAGCATGTCCGTACATGGTACATCTTTTCCAAAATGATAGAATTCCAATATGGTACAAAATAAATACAATTTTAACAACACCCCTTTTATTAAAATAATATATTTTATTTAAATTCTTTTGTCATCTATTAAATTGAAAAAATTATCTATATACTCCTTACTTGAAAATTTTATCTTTTTTATCTATTAAATTGGAAAATTTATGTAAATTTTTTATTACGTACAAAAAATATACAATTAGCATGTACAATTTTTATCTTTTTCAAAAGCATGTAAGTACATGGTATATCTTTTCCAAAACCATGTACGTACATGGTACAAAATATATACAAATATAAAAACAAATATACAATTTTAGCTAAGATATATATCTTAATGTACGTACATGGTGATATAATAATAACATTAGTTTTAAAACAATGTGATAATATTATCATAGAATCTCGATCTTATATCAATGTGATAATGCATTTTTATCTTATAGATAATGCATTATTATCTTATAGAATTCTTATCTTATAAATTCTGCCTCCATAATGCATTCTTATCTTATAGATCATTTAAATATATGTTTATGTATGTGTAAAAAGTTAATATATAAATAAAATAAATTATAAATATTTGATGTTATATAATAATTATGTTATTTTATAATCCTATAGATAAACATCGTTTTAAAGCAAGGTAGACATATGGCATTATTATAATAGATTCATATAAAAATTAATTGATAAATAAAAAACACCCCCGTACAAGGTGCGGGTCATTTGCTAGTATATTATAAAAGCCGACCGTTTTCGAGCCACCACGTTGATTCTGGCCCCGCTTGATTTTAATTTTTTTTTATCTCAAATAGATAATTACAACTATATATCTTTTATTTTCCTTAATTATCTAATTATCTCTTTTATCTTTAAAGACATATTATCTATCTTTAATTTTATTTTCCTTGAATAATTTTAATATATATATATATATTATCAATTTTGATATGCTATCTTATCAAATCATCACATCAAAAGAAAAAAAGATGTGTTGTTGCACGATTTTATTTTTTATCTTTTTTTTTCCTATTTGGCCACACTTTTCTATCTTAAACCTTGTAATAAAGATTTTGTCAAAAAAATATAACTAATATATGTTAGAAAATAGATACGAACTTAGAATCAAGTTGATAACAAAATCATTCAATAACTAATTAAATTATAGTAATACGTTGTTAACAACTAGATAAAGTTAACCATTTTATTGATCTCAAATTCACAATTATCCTCCGTGATGATTCAACAAACACTTATTTTATAAAAAACTATTAATCAATATATATCCATACTATATATTAAAGCCGAGGAATTTCGAGCCCCCAAGTTGATTCTAACCCCGTTGGAAGTTAATGTTTTTTTTCAACTCAAATAGATAATAACAATTTATATCTTTTATTTTCCTTAAATAATTTAATCTTCAATTTTATCTTTAAAGTCATACTATCTATCTTTAATTTTATTTTCCTCAACTAAATTTATCTTTAATTGATTCTATAAAATATATTTTATTTTGATAAGATATTTTTTTTGTCTATGCATACATATTTGATAAAAATAGCTTTTAGCTATGTTATCTCAATTAATCTAATTATATTTCTTATTCTCTATTTATGTAAAAGATATGATCACATTTTGGTGAGATATTCTCTCTTTTTAATATATCACTTATCTTTTCTAAAGATGATTTTGGACCCACCTTATTTTTGATAAAAATAGTTCTTATTTGTTGTATTTCAATTAATTTGATAAAATTATATTATCTATTTATGTAAAAGATATATTCAAATTTTCGAATTTTGGTAAGATATTCTATCTTTTTTAATATATCACTTAATTGAAAAACATGATTCTAATACATGTCTTGAATTATCGAAATATAATTACTATAAACTAATTGTATTTGATTTACTTAATTAAATTTTGAATTTTGAAGATAAATTTTAAAATATTTTTTTAATAGAAAGACTAATTTTGTTACTTTATTATTTGATTTAATTGAATAAATTTAGCATTTTTAAGATTAAGTTAATTATTTTCTATATTTAAATGATCTACTATACTTTTTTACCCATTATATTTGATTGTTTTCTATCTTGATAAAAATTTGAATTTTTAGTCAAATAATAATTTCGGTTTATATCTTGATAACGTACATCTTTTTCATAGTTTTTACTTATTTACAAAATAATCCAACAATTTTTCTCAAATTATACAAACGCCCCTTATTTTCTTAATACAAACATACAAGTGGTCGTTTTTGAACCACCGCATTAATTTTGACCCTACCTCATATATAAAAAAAAACTAATTTTTATTATTCGCATTATATAGGGTTTTTCTATTGAATTTCTTCTTATCTACTTATAAGAAAAAACTTTTGTCAATTATTAAATTTTAAAGCATTACAGGGAAAAATCTTTCACAAAAAAATTAAGAAAAATCTATGAATATTGGATTCAACTTACTTCTTTAATACAAGTAAA
Source organism: Polygonum aviculare (assembly GCA_934048045.1). Taxonomy (NCBI): domain Eukaryota; kingdom Viridiplantae; phylum Streptophyta; class Magnoliopsida; order Caryophyllales; family Polygonaceae; genus Polygonum; species Polygonum aviculare. Next base: position 17,739,523 of record OW204025.1, on the reverse strand, counting down.
TTTGTGGTTTCCGACAATTTCTATTAAATTTTTATAAACTTTATCAGTTTATTAGTTGATGAAATGTTTTTAATTATGTTTACATTTATGATAGTCGTTATTAATATGTGATAAAAATTATAAGTAAAATATCAATTTATATTCTTATAATCAGGTTTTATAAATATATACAAATGAGTGAAAAAGTTATGTCTTATATATATACATGGGGCCGGGGCGGGGTGGGTAATGCATTCCCCATCCCCATCCCCACCACCTATTTGTTTCCCCATCCCCGCCCCATCCCCATCTAATCCCCGCGGGGAGCGGAGCGGGGAATAACCATCGGGTTTGGGTATATTAACGGGTCTCCATTTATTGATTTTTTTTATCAAAGAGTCTTATTTATAGTTAGAATTCTTAAAAATTACCTCAAATTCTAAGCAAAATTATAATATTTAAAATTATATAAAAAATTATAATATTTTATATATAGACTATAAAAAATAAAAAATAAAATATTTTACATATAGATTATAACACAATAAATTTATAATATTTGACATATAGACTATAGTTTGAGTATAAAATAAATAGTCATATAAAATAATATATAATTAATATCGGGGTCGGGTACTAAACGGGGCGGATAATGGATTCCCCGTCCCCGCCCCATCCCCGTCGGGGAATTAAAACCCAATCCCCATCCTTGCCCCACTCCCCACTAAGTCGGGGAATCCCCGCCCCATTCGGGGCGGGTCCCCACGGATCCCCGGCCCCGCGGGGCAAATGTGCATCCCTACATGGCACGACAGGTTAAGCTAGTATAAATAATTTGGTAATTTTAAAGAACATATAGGAAGATATCTATAGAAAGATATAATTTAAGATATAACACCTAGGAAGATCTATCATCTATAGGAAGATCTATCTAATATATACATATATGTATAATATTATTTAATAAAACATGATCTTTATCGTAAAAAAGAAATATAGATATAGTCTAATTATTTATATTCCGATTTTATCTTAATCTTTAATAAAAAATAATATTTACTAAATCATATTTAAATTAAATTGGGTTTATATTCACATTACCCGTACATGGTACGGGGGTTAAACTAGTATACATAATAAGTTTAGCAAGTTAGAATGATAATCATGTCTAACGTTTGCTTAATTTATTTTATAAAAATACGAGTCAAGGTCTGGGCTTAATTATGTTCCAAATCTAAATCAATATTTGATTCCCGCAAGTTATTCAAAATTAATTTGCTACGTGTGAGAGGGCTTGTATGACAAGTTTCTAAGCCCTACATATATCTTGATCCACTTTCATGATCTTTGTTTAATATATATTTTACAAGGATTGAAAGTCAAAATTATGTCTTTAAGAACTACGTATGATTCGATCCCGTTACGTACAGGTACGTAGGAAATTTAACGTGAAATTTGTACCCGTTAAATTCAATCACAGCCTTAAATTGAATTTTAATGTTAATTGAGAACTATGTTTGACTTGATTCCATATCATATAAATGGATACGTAGGAAATTTGATATGAAATATAAATATGTCGCATTCAGTCACAAATTACTTACATTAAATCAAATTAAAAAATACAAACATAAACTCTTAAGCTTTATGTTTGATTGTGGAGAGATTATACAACCCTTCCTAGAAGGTGGGTTTAATCTTATTCACATCGCACAAATGATAGTTGGTTTGAGTCCGAGCAACCCTTCCTGGAAGGTGGGTTTGGGCGCATTCCACTGATGTGTGAATACCAAACATATAACACACATCAAAACAAACAAAATAAAATAAATGATAAATAAAACACTCTGAACTACGTAATGCTTGATTCTCTAGAAAAGAGATACGTGGGCAACCCATAAAATTGGGTGCAGCCCAAATCATAAAAACCATTAAATATTTTGTATCGATATTGCTTTTAATCAAAAGAGTCAAAAGAGAGGGTCGAACTAAAATAAAAAAATAATTATTATATGTTTTGCAATTTTGTGTAATTTTTGCTCAACATATTTTTGGCACGCACGGTGGGACCCTTTCATTCTTTTCATCTTTAAGTAATGTCAATACATATATTTGATATATTTTGTTGCAAACAAAAAAAGAATTTTGATTGCAACAATCATTTTTAATGAGCTCTCCACGACTTACACAATATATGGAGGGTCGTGAATTAAGAAGAGATTGTCGAGATACTCCTTCATTTTATTAGGGGCTCACTTTCTCTAGAGACTCGTTTTAAGACTATAATGTGAATCTTCGAACCTCATTCAAGAACATTATAAGAAGAGGTGCGAAAGGATGTTTGTCATGGCTACATGCTGAGGGGGTATAATACTCTTGGCCAAACCTTTTTAATCATCATGCAGCCTCAAGCTCCATGTTAAATGGGTTCATTGAATGATGCTCCTAAGAATTAGTGACACCAAATATCGTCACTAAAGATCCTCTCAAACTCACAATCCGAGCCTCCAAAACGAAAGAGGGCCGGGATACGTAACATTTAAGCCAACTTGTCCTCAAGACCACCAAGGTCAACAAATTAAAGAGAACAAAAGGGTCAAAAATATGGAGTCGAGAGGATTATAGCACTTAAGAGTTTGTTATAACATTATAAGAGGCATCCATTGAGCTCACACCATTAAAAAAAGCTCATGGGGTATAAAATTAATGTCCAGCAAGATCAATCATCTTAGGACAACAAGCCCCATGATATTTGAGCTCATTGTATGATGCTCTTAAATGCTACTAAGACCCATCATTGAAGAGTCTCTCAAGATCCCATCATCCAAGTAATCAGGGTGAAAGGGGATATATAGCATTCTACCCAACTTCTCACCAAGACCACCAAGGTCGTCAAATTAGAGAGAATAAGGGATCTCATGAAGAATGTATTAAGGATGATTTTATCGCCTTCATTGGCCGAACACTCTATAGCTTAAGAGTTGGCTAAAATTGAGCGAGAAGCATCCAATTAATCATTCCAAATCAAAAAAGAGGAAGAAAAACAATAAGCTTTTCTCTAGTTGATATTCGGAATCAAATCGACATTGGGTCTATTTCAATCCCTTTGTCAAAAATTTTTTTTGTAAGCCTTCAAAACCTAAAATGGTTCATGAGGTTAAGTAAGTTGTACGAGCACCTTGACTTCTATTTACGAGGGAGACTCGTCCAGGACAAAATGTCCGAAATAAAAAACAGCCAGATTTTAAACCTCCTTTAGACATACCATATGGTCTAAGGTTTGACAAATTTTAGGCCTTGAAGACCTAGTAAGGTTTAAGAGGTTAAGTCGGTTGTATGGGCTCCTTATAATTCCTATTTAAGAGTGAGCCCCATTAAGGACAACAAGTCCGATATCCCGAATTACTAGGTTCCAAACCTATGTTAGACTCTTCACGAGATTCAACGTGAGAGAAACTTAATGTGTAAGCATGGTTCCAAGGTCACTTATCTATTGGCCTCTTCCATGTCGTGGTTACAATGAATGGTGTAAAAAAATGGTTCTCCATTAGATAAGGACCACTCTTTCCTTTATCAAAGTAAGGAGTTTCCACTCGTAACCTTTTGAGAGAAAATTACTCTCATCTTTCAAGACTATGCAAAAATACATGCCAGTGTTAGTTATAATCATACTTGGCATTGAAGGAACTAGTCTCAAAGTTGCAACTTCAAATAAGGCAGTGCGACATAAAATAACGCCGCTTATAGCTGAAGCAATCAGTCAAAACAAATAAGGGGTGTTTTAAAATATAAATGTAGTACAAGTGATGAAAACCCAAGGGGTAACTCACTTATATCTCTCCAATATATCATGGAGATGATTAATCAGGGGTTTATGGGATTTCAAGCCTCAAAGAATCTGTCTATCTTGGGATATAAATGATCAAGCTCCACACATTGTGGTTTAGTCCCTGTGTCCCATAGATCATGAAAGATATGATCTTGACAAGTTCAATGGCGTTCGTGGTTCACCATGTGAGCATCTTGCTCATACCTATTCCATTTGTGGTGAAACTACACTATATGGAGGCCTTAATGATAAAAGGCCTATCTAACCGCTAAAATCAAAAGCGAATTGGTCAGCATCATGGACTATGCAAGCACCTAGTAATTTCATTTAATAAAGCTAGTAGAATGACCTCAACACAAGATAGTAAAGTCCATGATTAACTACTCCGAAAGTTTTAAGTGGACAAGTACATCTTAAAAAGATGTCATAAGCCAATTTGTTTCCGTAATGAATGGTTCATTTTGGTATTACCAAGCCAATAGCTTTTAAGGCTTTGGCATTAGAGATGTATATTATTGAGCTTATAATATGCTCGATATAAAGCATGGTTCAAGTGCCCTTAAGCTAATGAGGGAGAAATGATGGTGGCAAGAAGCCACTAATATACAACAAGAGAGTCTATGATGACTTTTATAAAATCTGATGGCAAATTTTATCAGTAGCTATGTCCAAGCTCGAAAAACGAAGAGCCAAAATATCATCTAAAAGGTTGTCTCTTCATTAGAGAAAAGAGAGATGATCATTGAAGACAAATATATTAAGGATATTTGTATGGTTGATTCGTGTCATACCCACCAACACTTCTAAAACTAGGAGTTGCAGGTGGGAAGATAGACTGAAAAAAGGTCGTTTCATATCGACAACTCATTATTCATCTACCATAAGATGAATATATATGTCCTTATATATGTAAAAGAGGATGTAATGAAAAAGAGGAGAATCATATCGAGGGGGTAACACAAACTCAAAAGCATCGTCAAATACCAATTTTGAGGGTAGGTGTTGCAAGGTAGTATCCCCACTCTAATTGTCTCCTAAAACACCCGACGCCTTGCCTAGGGTTTAAACGAGAGGCTACTTCGCCTACAACCTGTATTTACTCCAGACGAGACCCGTGTAGCTCATGTTAGATCATGAAGTTCAAGACACATGGGTAGGTCCTTACATTGAGCCAAGTCATAAGATGACAATATATGAGTCTATGGAGAAACTCAAACATCAAAAGCTTCCCTCCACATAGTGATGAGAGTCGCGACAAAGATAATAGCCTATAGTCAAAAATTTGTACGAGTAAAAGAAGACTCGACAAATGTTTGCTTAGGTTTAAGTCCTCCTAGGTTGATTGAACCTACAATAAGCACAAAAGAAGAGTGGTAAGGATGCAAATAATTGAACGACTAAATGAAGAGTACATCTAGTCCAATCGGGTATACCTGACAAGATGTTTCTTCGAATAACAATACGGTCTTTGACGAGAAAAATATTTCTCAAACAAATAAATGTTAGACCTTCTAAGATAACATCAAATGATGATACACCTTGAAGGTGGAAAACAGGGGGTACCGTCAATTAGATGACAATGTATCCCATTTACAAATCGAAGAGGGACGGAGTTCAAATCTTGAAGTCTTCTTCAAATGGTTAATCCTCTAATCCAAATGAGTATGCCAATATTTGACTTATTGAGATCCAAGCATTATAGAAATGCTTGTTCACAAATAAATTTCTATGGAACTACATCAAGACTTGATCCCGATAAGGGTATGTAGGAAATTCGACGTCAAGTTTATCATACGTTAGATTCAGTCGCAAACCTTAAGATATAATTTGAGATTAAAATGAAATCCAATGTACACAAATACTAATCGGGGAAATTTGAGCAACTCTTCCCAGAAGGTGGGTTCAAATTACTCGATAATGTGTTCATGAAAAGGTAAAAAGGTGCAAGTGATAGTTCGACTGATTCAGACAACCCTTCCTAGAAGGTGGGTTTGGATTTTGTCTTCTGATGCACTTAACAAAAAATATAACGAACAACAACTGGCTTGATCCCTCACAAAGGGGGTACGTAGGCAATCTGGGCATTCAACATGCAAGATGCAGCCATATAAACAATTAAGACATCTTCTTCCCTAGAAACCAAGAATAGAAGAAGAAAAATCCAATTATCATATCTCATAGTCATTTGATCATTATATTGACTACGCCAATACATTATTCATATGATCCGAATATTTGCACATATATTATTGTGCTAACCAGTGAAAAAAAGGGAAATAAAAAGAGAGAAAGAATCAATAATATACATTAACGAAAAATGCTCTCAAAAAGAGAAACAAAACAAAAATAAATTGGTATGAATATGCCAAAATTTCATGACCTGGATCATCATGTCCGTATCTAGTGACCGATCCAAATAGGTCTTCTAAACAAATGTTCCTTCTATGGAGCCCTTTGATAATTGCCTCAAACTTTCATTAACAATATTTGCAATAGCATTGCAAAATCAAAATTTATTTTCTCTCTTGAGTCAAAAAGGCTCATATCTCTATAAACACCTTTGTTCTTAGCAAAATGACACAAATTTAATCGGCCCACGTCATTTATATGTGTGGTCATTCAAAACCTTCATATATTTAATCACCAAATTTTTGGCTTGACACAAAGTCACCCCCAAGGTAGTAATAAAACACAAACCTTTTTATATTAAGACCTCAAAATAAACACTTGTCTATCGCAAGGAAACCCTCAAACCCAGCCATCAAGCCTTTAAGCCAATACAAAAATCCAAGTCAAAATCATATTTCGGAAAAAATATTCTTTCCCAAGTATACTCATACAATATCACTGGTCAGGAACCATCTTTGGTAACCATATTTCAGACCATGATTGAAATTAAGTTCTTCCTTGAGAATACTTTCAAGAAGAAATATATGGTGCTTTTATAAAAAATATGTAGCGCCTAAGTTCGAACTTCGTACGTGTTCAATTCCTCACACGTCCAAAGTTCGGGGGGTATCTGTTGACAGGTAAAATATCACGAATATATGCAATTCGTGATTTTATATGAAATGGTGAAAGCTAACCAAAATAACAAAATTGGTTAGTTTTTCTTAAAAAATACAAATATCTCTTTCTAAATTAAAATTGGGCTTGATGTCATTTATTTAATTAGGCCCAAATTAAAATTGGTTTGATGGGTCAAGATAAGCCCAAATAACAATAAAAAAAAGAGTAATTAAGTTAATTAAAATTTGGGCTGGTGGTTAGTAGTGGTTAATTAGATAACCTCCAATCCAATCCTCTATTTAAGGATAAAAAAATCAGTTGGCACGGGGACCTGTTTAGGGGGGGTAGTCGGTACACAAACAAGAAACTACCACTTGAAGAAGACGAGAGATCAAAATTGCACAAACAATTTGATGGGCAATGAACCTATCTTTGTGCACTCTCTCCCCATCCAAATTGAAAACGATGGGCTTCTTTTCCCTTCAGGATCGGTGGTTCCCAAAAACCAAAAGGCTTTGGTTCTTCTTTCCTGCAAACAAAGGGAAGTTAGCAAAAAAAGAAAAGGAAACGTGCATGTATAGTCTGGTGGCATTATTGATTAATCAACATCCAGACTGCCGCCATTCATCATCTTCTACATTCAACAATTTGTGGGAGGAAGGTAGTGCCTGCACATACGTGTATACACACATATACACGTGTACTTCGATCCATCTTAACATCTATTTAAAAACAATTTTGTGGCCCGGGAGGAATCGAGTGGATCCGAACGCCACACCGAAAATTGATTTCGTTTTAAAATATATTTACGTTTTGACATACACATGTTTTAAACATGGTTAATATCATGGCCTGGGAGGAACCGAGTGGATCCGAACACCATGTTTATTAATCTGTGGCCCGGGAGGAACCGAGTGGATCCGAACGCCACACCCTAAATGATTTTTTATAATTAAGTTCATATATTTGAAACATGGTTAATGTCATGGCCCGGGAGGAACCGAGTGGATCCGAACACCATGTCTATTAATCAGTGGCCTGGGAGGAACCGAGTGGATCCGAACACCACACGAATAAGCGTTTTCTACGCCGTTATAATGTCAAAATTACTCCAGAAAATTTCTCATGCATGGAGTCGGAGTTGTCATTGAAAATCATTCTGATCGGTATATGGATCATATATATAGGGATGAAGACACAAAACCGCATTATTCATCATGTATAAAGATATACGTACATGTTGCAATATAAGGATTGATGTTATATAATGTCCTTAAAAATACTAAGGCTAAACAAATGGGGCCGTGCAATTGTGATCATATGGGCCGTTAGATGGAATGAACCTAAAACCTTCATTTCAAATTGACTGATATATAAATGGTTAGTCATGGTACATGCCGTCATGAATACGTACGGTAATGCCGAGTTCTACATCCCAAGTACGACCGTTTGGCCGTTGCATATGTTAATTAAAAGGTCAATTGTTAAAGGAGGGTTCAAGAAAACTCTTAACCCTTTTTGCATGATGATCTTCCAAGACTAAGAGTTGATAAGGTTGCTCGTGTTAATTTGAATCCAGTGAAGAGTCAATTTCAAGTCTTTAATTTCATCCCGAGACGAGAGGATGTGAATTTTTGCTTGAGAGATTTGATATAATATAATAAAATAAAATCTCTTAAAAAAGATATAAGATAACAATCTAAAATATCTAGTTAAGATTTGGTTTTATCAAATTTATTATTTGGTTTAACCAATCTAAAATATACATAAGTTTAGCAAGTTAGAATGATAATCATGTCTAACGTTTGCTTAATTTATTTTATAAAAATACGAGTCAAGGTCTGGGCTTAATTAAGTTCCAAATCTAAATCAATATTTGATTCCCGCAAGTTATTCAAAATTAATTTGCTACGTGTGAGAGGGCTTGTACGACAAGTTTCTAAGCCCTACGTATATCTTGATCCACTTTCATGATCTTTGTTTAATATATTTTTTACAAGGATTGAAAGTCAAAATTATGTCTTTAAGAACTACGCATGATTCGATCCCGTTACGTACGGGTACGTAGGAAATTTAACGTGAAATTTGTACGCGTTAAATTCAATCACAACCTTAAATTGAATTTTAATGTCATTTGAGAACTACGTTTGACTTGATTCCATATCATATAAATGGATACGTAGGAAATTCGACATGAAATATAAATATGTCGTATTCAGTCACAAATTAATTACATTAAATCAAATTAAAAAATACAAACATAAACTCTTAAGCTTTATGTTTGATTGTGGAGAGATTATACAACCCTTCCTAGAAGGTGGGTTTAATCTTATTCACATCGCACAAATGATAGTTGGTTTGAGTCCGAGCAACCCTTCCTGGAAGGTGGATTTGGGCGCATTCCACTGATTTGTGAATACCAAACATATAACACACATCAAAACAAACAAAATAAAATAAATGATAAATAAAACACTCTGAACTACATAATGCTTGATTCTCTAGAAAAGAGATACGTAGGCAACCCATAAAATTGGGTGCAGCCCAAATCATAAAAACCATTAAATATTTTGTATCGATATTGCTTTTAATCAAAAGAGTCAAAAGAGAGGGTCGAACTAAAATAAAAAAATAATTATTATATGTTTTACAATTTTGTGTAATTTTTGCTCAACACCATATATTGTTTTTTTTTCGCTTTAAGTTTTCATATATTGTTTGCCATATTTGAGTGACTTTATAAATTTAATGCTATTACTTTTTTATTTTTAAGATTTTCTCTTGTCCTTAAGGATGTATATTGAATTTGACTGGATTGATTCTATTGATCTCAAGGGACTAAAATGTATAGAAAGATACATGATTAAACTTTAAAGAAGATATCCTAGACATATGATATAACCATACAATATAAGATATTTTTTCATATTACTATTTTTTTTATCTATTTACAATTACCCACAATAGGTGACAGGTGAGGAGTAACCAACAACTTGCTAGTTGATCAGAGTTTGGAATATGATGAACCATAAATTTCTTGGACTCAAATTTCTCACGAACAAAATGAAAATTAAGTTGAATGTGTGTTTGATGGTGATGACAATTTTATTTATTAAAAACATAGCATGGGCTAGTTGATCAGAGTTTGGAATATGACGAATCATAAATATCTCGGAATCAACTTTCTTACGAACAAAATGAAAATCAAGTTGAATGTGCTTTTGATGGTGATGGCAATTTTATTCACAACAAACATAGCATGGAGATTGCCACAATGGAGAAATGATGTTCCATTAGAGGGCTAGTGAATTTCCCGCAAGAGTTGCCCTACCCAAACTAACTCATTGGTAGAAAATGAGGATGCTCAATAATTAGCCTTCGTACTAGACATTACAACAACCTTTTATTTTCGATTGATCCATCTTATAAGATTGTTATCATTGGAAAATATAAACCCTTGTTGTGACTGAAAAACCTTTGGTCTTGTCGCCCAACCACAATTTGAAAACATGGCCAATTTGTGTTGATAAAAAGCTATAATGGAGATACCAAAATCAAGTGTGCCCTTGACATACCTTACCATTTTGATTAACAACTCTCCTATGAGACTACAAGGAACGAGGCATGCTCTACCATACACAATTAAAGGTAAAGCTCAAATCTAGATGATTAATGGTAGCGTATTAAAGATTACCAGCCACCCTACTATAGCATGTGAGGTCGCCAAAAACATCATCAGGAAGAGCTGAATTTCGTGAAGAAAGAGGCTTGACCAATGAAGAAATTGGTTTGTAATCAAGCATATCACAACCCTCAATCAAGTCACGTAAACATTTAGCTTAAGACAAATGAATATAGGTTGGACTAGTGTCGTATACCTCTAAGACAAGGAAGAACTTAACCGGGCCTAATCCTTGAATGAAAAAGTACGATGAAGTTGATAAATTTACACTTGAATGAACCCTGGATCGGAGCTTGTAATATTTATACCATCCACATAGAGGATTCTTATTGGATGATGAAAAGGTTGTCAGTTTTATTTGATATATAGCATGCGGAGGAGAGTACTTGACACTTGTGAGATTTTGTGTCTTGAAATTTCTAGTAGGGTTGAGCATCAGTTCAAAACCAAACCGAACCGACAATAATTGAATTAAACCAAGAACCGATTTCTGAAATTTGTTGGACTAAAAATTGAACCGAAGTGTTTTAGTTTGGGTCAGTTTGGTTTCGGTTAAAATCGGTTCGGTTCAATATAAACCGCAATAATCAAACTTGATCTTTGTCTTTTATTTTGTTAGAACTGGTTGAACTGACTAAACCGAGAGAAGCAAAAAACCTAAACAGCCAGCACGTAGCAAAAACAAGAATAAACTTTAAGATTAGCATATTTGGTTGGCTCTACAATCGGCACCAACCCCAACCATCAACAACAAGTTATACAAATAGGCAAACTACAACCACCAAAAGTTAAAATAGTCCAGCAGTATGTCTACAATTCAGCAAATGATGAGGATCAACTAGAGACGAGAAGGATGTACTGGCAACAACAAGGGTCTAGTAGTTGACTGTTGATGATGCAGGGTATTCCGTGATGATGCACGTGGTCCGGCGACAATAGGGACTTCGACGGCGTTGAGGAGGGCGAGCAACCCAGAGCAATTCATATAGAAGGAGTGGAGTAGAGAGACTAAGAGGGAGAAATGAGAACCGTGATTGTGCAAGTCTGAAGAGTTGAAGAACCCTAATTGCCTCCTAAAGGATACACATATGAGTACTTTTAATTTTGTTCTAAAAATTCAGTTTAACCAAAGCAAACTATAAGAAAACCAAACTGAACCAAAATAAAAAAAATTCAAAATACTTAAATCGGTGACCGAATTGACTACCCTCGGTTTCGGTTTGATTTGGTCATGGTTCGGTCTAAAATTTTGGTTCTAACCGAACCGTGCTCAATCCTAATTTCTGGTTTGAGCCGAGTAACCATCAAGTGCATTGTTCATTAAAGGGCTACAAATAAGAAACTTTCGATGATGGTGCTTGTATATTTCGGCCCAAACTAACTCTACTGGATGATGAGGTTGGATTATTGACATGGTTAGGTTGATCGATGGAGGAAAGATCAATGGTAGGACTTTGTGATGTGGAGGATGTCGAGATTGACATGGTCGAGATTTGGGTAAGGGTTGGAACTAGGGTTTTGTATGAGAGTTGCAAGGGACCGGTTTTGCATGAGTGATGATTTCGAGATTGGTGATAATTAGGGAATTGTAGGTGGCAAGGAAGCTAAGGCTAACAAGTGGGTAGGAAGTAATGTTGTATACAATGTTGGGCAAGGACGAGGGTTGGATCGAGCACATCCCCGAGAAATACTGGAAAGTTGTTTCATACGACATGAGGCGAGATGTAGGTGCGACCAGTTGTTTTTATAGATATAAATAACCCTTGCATTGGAAGTGTATACCCAATAAAAAATATGGACTTTGGCGGTGTTATAGGAATGAAGATAGGTATACCATATGCAGCTCAAGACCCGTAACCGTGAATAATCCGAAGTTGTTTTTAGAAAAGGTGATATGGTGAGAAGTAGTTGAGAAGATGCATAATAGTCTAGCTTGATAGGTTGATTGTAGTGTGGAAAGCGTTTTCCCAAGGAGAGGGCCGGGCAAGGATAGCAAGGCCTTTTACTTGGATAATACGATGATGTTGCTCAATGCCAACGTTTTCAGAAAGTCTATAAGGACATAATATGCAATAAGCAATCCCATTATATATCCTGAAGGTATTGTGTTAGAGCAATGGATTAACCACCATAATAGGTTTCAAGTTATTTAATGGACTTTTTAAATTATGTTTGAACCATTTTATAGAACATAATAAAGATAGGCAAGACTTGTGATATTTGAGACAACAAAAAGATCCAATGATACTTAGATTGATCATCAACACATTGAGCGAAATATATACTCCTATATAATAGCAAAGTTGTTGTAGGAAACAAACAAACAAATAAATAATATCAAACAAGTTGAACTAGATTTATGAATTGAAGGAACAAGAAGGTGATCTCTTCTATTCAATTGACAGGGTTCACAAATTAGGGATAGTTTGATATATGAAATAGGAAGACTGTAAAAACATAATTAGACGCCTGAGGACTTGAATAAGAGGACATAAGGACAATTCCAATCTCCAACTATAACAAGGTGAGCAATTGATGAGGAGGTGGCACTAGAAGGTGGCAACCCATAAAATCCATTTTCAACGGTTCCCATCAGGAGGATTTAATGAGCATTTAGACCATACTTAGGATGTACTTTCGGGCAGGTTTTGATGATTTTTTTAAGCATATATATATATACTTCTATCATGTAGTTAGTTTTTAGGTTAGTTTGTTTAATTTCTTATAGTTTGGAGTCTACTCTTTGCATTTGTGCATTTCTAGTCTAATGGAGGAGAAACTGAGGATACTGAGGACATAAGGACAATTTAGAGTTCAAGATGAAGTACACAATGAGTACAAGGTGAAGAAAACATAAAAATATCCGAACAAATCCTTGGTCGGGTACTTATCCTAGTCATCTACCGAAAAGCCTAGAAAACTCAATCAAAATAGGAGATTACCCGACCAAGACTCAACCCGGGTAATAACTTGAGAAAAGCTCATAGGAGGGTACTCAGATATCATGGGTATCAACCCGGGTAATCCAGTGATTCCCAGCGAAAGTACAAAAGACTACTCGGTCGGGTAGTAAGCGAAATAGTCTCCCAAGTAGCTCAATGACAAACCACTTTTGTATTTTCGGATATAGTTTGATCTTTTATTCTAACTTTTTCTAGGATTATTATAAACACTCTTGTAAGTATTATTTTTTGCAGGTCCTTCTAGTAATTATTATTGCTTGGAAGACAAGTTTGAGCTCTAGTTTGAAGATTTGTTGACTTTTCAAAATTATGAGGTTGAAGTTGTTGGATCTTAATCAAATTTGCTTGTTTACACGGTTCGATATGTTTATTGTTCCAAATAATTTATTCTCTTACCTCTTTATGTCTAGCTAAACCTTGGTCATCCAATGATTTTTGGACGCCCCGTGCAAAAATAAAAAATCTAAATCAATTCTGAATTATTGTTACTTTTTGAGTAACCAAATTGTATGTCTAATTAGTATGTAATTAAATAAATACCAAAAAGGATAACTATAGAAAGAACGCGCCTCCACGCGCCAGGCCACAAACCCTCCTTAGAAGGAACCCTAATGAATAGGCTGCCTCCCCGCCGCCGTCAACCCCCGAGATCGGCATACCTGGAACATCAAGTCGACCGTCTCTACGAAGGAAGAGAGAAGAATCCAATGAAGTTAATGGATTCCTCGAAAAAGGACGATAAATTCGCCTATTGGTCCCGCCGTTGGGCGCCGGCGAAAATTTTCCCCTCCGTTCAGTCGATCATCATTCGAAGCCAAAGCAAGACATTAGTTACGATGCTAAAGACCACCCTTACCTCCTTTATCGGGTGTGACTGAGGGGTTAATGGCGATGAAGATCCAGAGCCGGTTGCTATGTCTAGATCAATTGGCGAGGCAAAGAGCCCATGAGGCTTTAACTTCTTCACTTGGATCGGCCTTTTCATAAAACTTCTTCAAACGATGACCATTCACTTTGAAAACTCGTCCTTGAGCATCAACCAGGTCCACCGCACCATGAGCATAGTGACTCGGGTAAAATCGTTGTTCCCTTATCAAAAAATAAACCCAAACACACAAACTAAGTATAGTGAGCAAGTATGGGATCGAACCCTAGAGAACTTAAGGTATCTAGCCTAATATTTATGTCAACCAAGAATAAAGAGGGGGATTTCAATGAGAGAGTTTCAATTACCAAAACAAGAAGACAAATCGACAGTTTCACAAGATCAATCAGAATACTAAAGGCAGGTTCATTCAACAAATCCATTTTAAAAGAGTCGTTTGATCATTGATTCACACCAATTCCTTTTAATCCAATGGTTAATTCCAATCCTAATCTTGACTAATTTCCTGTCCACGGTCCAGGAAATACTTAACAATGACAGAGGACGCTCAAATCAATATTAGCATTAAGAACAAGGATATATAGGATGCATGCAAGAGAAATCAAGCTACGAGTCAATTTCACAAGCAAACAATCAATTCTCTTCTTAAATCCTAGTTGCATAGACAACAGATCTAGGTTTAAGTTGTTTTCACAGAATAGGTTTGTCTACGGTCCAAACCCATCCCAACAATAGAAAATCAATCAATTCAATAGGTTAATTACTCCTAGAGAAACAATCAATAATCATGTAATTAAGCACAAGAGAATCAATAATAACCAAAGGAATAGGAAAAGGATTTATTAGGGTAGCACATCTAAGATCTTTCTCGTCCTCGAGTGAGCTTAAAACAAATATAACAAGGTAGCACATCTAAGATCTCAGGAAATACAAGGGAAGATAAAAACACTCAGCTCACAACCCGAACCCAAATTATAGAGAAATCATGAGCATAAAACAATGAAGCTCAAACACACACACCTCACAATAATATATATCACTCAAGCTCTAAAAAGATGAAAGAGAGCAACCTAGATCTACCCAAATCTAACATGTAAGCCCCAAAGTCCCCAAGCAAGAATGATCCTAAAACACTCGAATTTTTCCGCTCAATTCTGGTTAGGCGCCCTTTTGGGTTTTCACCTAACCGCTCTTTTCATTTTTCAATAGGTGTGCTCACAAAAACTCACAATCACTCATGAACCTCATATTACCCCAGCCTAATGCTGGTCCGGGTTACCTGCTTATTACCTGAGCCGCCCTTTCGGGTTTTCGACTCATCCCAGGATTTCATATGCCTTTTTTTTCAATTTTTTATGGCTTTTTCTATCTTTTTCTTTTCTTTCTTTCTTTATTATCCAAAAAATGTGGTGCAAGTGCTCCATGAAAAGAAGAAAATCAAATTTTTGAAGCAAAAACTAGCTAAGCTATCTAAGATAAGCGAATGCGAGTCCTCCTTCCCCCATACTTAAATCCTTCATTGTCCTCAATGAAGCAAAGAGAAAGGATAGAAGCAAGGAAGAAGGTATATTAGAAGACTCACAATCGATGAAGAGAGGTGGAATGGAAGAACTCTTCAAAGGTGGTAGAGTTAAGAAGCTTCGTATTTCCCATCGGTGGGCATACCGCGGGCGCGGCACAAGGGGCGCGGGCGCGATTTCACGTCAGAGAGCAAAGTAAGCATCAGAGGATCACCGCGGGCGCGGCTGATGAAGCACAGGCGCGGTTCTTGTGCAGGGACGTTGTCTTGACTTCGTCTCGAAAAGAGTGATGTGTAAACAACCGTCGTATCTTGGCTCGTCTCTCGAGAGATAGATGAATACTTGAACTCGAGCCTTGGAGATGAAATCCCGGGGAAACAAAGCTCCCCCATACTTAGGCTTTTACACATAGCCAAAAGAATGGAATTACAAAGGTGGATGAAAAGAAGAGAAATAGAAGGTGGAAAGATAGAAGATGGAAAAGAATGGATATAGATGGATGAAAGATATAGAGATAGAATGGGACCAATGAGTCCTCTTTTTGTCTTTTTTTTTTTCTTTTTTTTTATTATTTTTTTTTTCTTTTTTTTTTCGAAAACAAAAAAAGCTAAAACTGAGACGCAGTATGGTTGCCGCGAGCACGGGCTGGTACCTGTTCGTCGGGGCGCGCTGACGATCCACCGCGGGCGCGGGCGCGGTTTCACGCCAGGCGTGTCCTTTCGGACCTAGTACCTGCATATTAGCTAGAAAAAACACAAGCAAATCCTAAGCTAGGAATGGAAAAACAATCTATCTAATCCTTGGGTTGCCTCCCAAGTAGCGCTTTTGTTTAACATCGTTAGCTCGACGTGGATATGCTCATGAGCCCAGCTCTGGAGTTGGTTCACCAAGGTCTTGCTCATCCAATACTTCTTGGGGTACACTCTCGTGGTATGGTTTCAATCGATGACCATTGACCTTGAAAGGTTTGCCACTATGGTCAAAGAGCTCTACCGCACCATGTGGAAAGACTTGTGAGATCACATACGGACCAGCCCATCGAGAACGTAGTTTCCCTGGATAAAGTATAAGGCGGGATTGGTAGAGAAGTACTTTGTCGCCCGCCTTAAACTCCTTCCGAAGGATTTTCCTGTCATGCTTGGCTTTGGTCTTGTTCTTGAAACTCACAGCATCGTCATAAGCGTCCAACCGTAGTTCCTCCAACTCCTGAATCTGCAGCTTCCGAAAAGCACCGTCTTCATTCATGCACATGTTTCACTTCTTGATAGCCCAGTACGCTTTGTGCTCAAGTTCCACAGGAAGATGACAGACTTTTCCATAGACTAATCGGAAAGGGGACATGCCAATGGGAGTTTTGTAAGCTGTTCGGTAGGCCCATAAAGCATCATTGAGCCTTAAGCTCCAATCCTTCCGGTTCGGGGCCACCGTTTTCTCCAATATAGATTTGATCTCCCTATTAGACACTTCCGCCTGCCCATTCGTCTGAGGGTGGTAAGCTGTGGAGACCTTTTGAGTGACGTGATACTTTTTCAAAAGAGCGCTGATGGTCTTGTTGCAAAAATGGGTACCCCTGTCACTTATCAAGGCCTTTGGAATGCCAAACCTGGAAAAGATGTTGTTCCTAAGGAAATCTACAACCACTTTTGAATCATCAATCCTGGTGGCCTTCGCTTCCACCCACTTGGAAACGTAGTCCACCGCAAGCAAAATATAGAGATTCCCAAAGGAGGATGGAAAGGGTCCCATGAAATCTATACCCCAAACATCAAAAATTTCACAAAAGATCATGCGAGATTGAGGCATTTCATGTCTCTTAGAAATATTTCCCACCCTTTGACATCTATCACAAGATCTACAGAAAGCATGAGCATCCCTAAAGATATGAGGCCAATAAAATCCAGCTTCTAAAATTTTCCTAGCAGTTTTATCAACACCAAAGTGCCCCCCACATGCATAGGAATGACAAAAAGCAAGGATTGAATTCGTATGCGTTTCTTTGTGTTGTTTGGTGATCTTTCAATCAAGTTCTGTTAGTTCAAAGATTTTTGCACAAGAAAAAGAATCGAAACCAACGGTTCTCAAACCATAGCCTAGGCAAATCAAACGAATCAATAAGAAAGGTTGTGTTATTGAGAATTTGAGAAACATTCGAAATTGCATGATTCGTATGCGTTTCTTTGTGTTGTTTGGTGATCTTTCTATACAGTTCTTTTAGTTCAAAGATTTTTAGACAAGAAAAAGAATCGAAACCAACGGTTCCCAAACCATAGCCTCGTTATCCGGGATGCACTGTCGGATAACTCCATCCGCACAATGCTTCCATAAGTATGGCTCATCCCAGACATAGAATCGAGCCTCACTGCGGATTTTATCTTTTTGAGCTCGAGTGTAGTGAGGTGGAAACGCTCCCGAGACGAGGAAGTTCACTAAGTTGGCGTACCAAGGTTGGAAATCTTGAATCCCGAGCACGTACTCCTCATTCCAAGTGTCCTCTTCCGGGTCTGGGCGGTAACCGCGGTCGCGGTCTTGCTGGCGCGGGCGCGGATCGGTCCCAAAACCCCGGTTCTCGTCTGGAGGGAAACCGCGGTCGCGGCCTGGCTGCCGCGGTCGCGGATCGTTACCAGTTTCTTCCTCTGCTTCTGCATCGAAAGCGCGGTCGCGGTATGGGTGAGGCGGGCGCGAACTCAATGCAGAGTGCAGCTCGAACAAAGTGTCATCGGGAAAGTCTCCCCTAATCTGCTCATGGTTTTCTGATTGTTCCACTGCGTTCGGCAACCTACTCAAGTGGTCAGCCACCACATTGTCAACACCTTTCTTGTCTCGCACCTCGATGTCAAATTCACTAAGCAAGAGGACCCATCTTATCAAGCGTGGCTTGGTCTCCTTCTTCGTCATAAGATAACGAAGAGCCGCATGATCGGTGTAGATGATCACCTTGGTGCCCAAAAGGTATTGCCTGAATTTTTCAAGAGCAAATACTACTGCTAGCATCTCCTTTTCTGTGACGGTGTAGTTTCTCTGAGCGTCGTTCAAAGTCATAGAAGCGTAATATATGACGGATGGTACTCTTGCTTCCCTTTGACCGAGAACGGCTCCTACAGCATAGTCACTTGCATCACACATGATCTCAAAAGGGCGTGACCAATCGGGAGGTTGAATTATGGGAGCACTAGTGAGTGCTTTCCTGAGTTCATCAAACGCTGCCCGACATTCCTTTGTGAAGGTGAAAGAGACGTCTTTCTTGAGGAGCTCGCAGAGAGGCGCTGCAACCTTAGAGAAGCCATTAATGAACCGGCGGTAAAACCCCGCATGGCCAAGAAAGGAACGCACTTCGCGGACATTAGTAGGATAAGGCAAAGATCTGATGGTGTCAACCTTTGCCTTATCGACCTCAATACCTTTGGATGAAACTACATGTCCAAGAACGATCCCTTGCTCAACCATGAAGTGACACTTTTCCGAATTGAGAACCAAATTGGTCTCAACGCATCGTTGGAGCACAAGTGTCAAATGGTTTAGGCAAGAGTCAAAATCATCCCCATGAACCGTAAAGTCGTCCATAAAGACCTCAATGAAATTCTCAATGTACTCGGAGAAAATACTGACCATACACCGTTGGAAGGTCCTGGGGGCATTACACAACCCAAAGGGCATCCTACGATATGCAAAAGTACCAAAGGGACAAGTGAATGTTGTCTTCTCCTGATCCTCCGGCGCAATAGCAATTTGGAAGTATCCCGAATAACCATCAAGAAAACAATAGTAAGCACGGCCTGCGAGTCGCTCAAGCATCTGATCAATGAATGGCAAAGGAAAATGATCCTTGCGAGTGACTGCGTTAAGCTTCCTATAATCAATGCATACACGCCACCCTGTCTGCAGCCTTTGAGGAACTTTTTCTCCATCCTCATTCTCCACCACGGTGATTCCTCCCTTCTTAGGTACCACTTGGGTGAGACTTACCCAGGTGCTATCAGAGATAGGATAAATCATGCCTGCATTGTAGAGCTTGAGGACTTCCTTCTTTACAACCTCCATCATGGGAGGATTCAACCGCCTCTGAGGTTGCCGACATGGCTTTGCTCCTTCCTCCAATAGGATCCGATGCATACATGTAGAGGGGCTGATCCCCTTAATGTCCGCAATGGTCCATCCAAGTGCAGTTTTGTGCTCTTGAAGTACTTTCACCAATCGCCCTTCTTGCTCTGTAGAGAGTTTACTAGAAATTATCACATGTAGTGTTTCGTTCTCTCCCAGAAAAGCATATTTGAGGTGGTCAGGAAGTTGCTTCAACTCTATCTCAGGTGCCTGCACAACAAAAGGAACAAGCTCCTCTTTCTGAGGTGTTAGTAGCGGGGGCCCAATGGCCAATAC
This sequence comes from Polygonum aviculare, assembly GCA_934048045.1. Classification (NCBI taxonomy): domain Eukaryota; kingdom Viridiplantae; phylum Streptophyta; class Magnoliopsida; order Caryophyllales; family Polygonaceae; genus Polygonum; species Polygonum aviculare. The sequence continues at coordinate 17,719,281 of OW204025.1, read as the reverse complement.
ATCATGATCATTCCTATTCATGCTAGTAACAACATCATTCATTTCAGCAGACAAGGCAAATTCCACATTAGAGTTTCACATCATACTCTATAACAGATTTTAATGTATCCTCATGATTATGATCAAAGTGATTTTGCACTAAAGGATTAAAGATATCAACAGAGCATAGCAAAGGATCATCAGATGGGAATTTCATTGCTTCATTGACATTAAATTCAACTTTTTCTCCTTCAAATTCCATAGTTAGCGTGCCTTTACTCACTTTAATGCATGTTTCAGCAGTTTTCATGAAAGGTCGACCAAGCAATAATGGAGTAGCATGCGAATCATGATTCATGTCAAGTATGTAAAAATCAGCAGGAAAAATCAAAGAACCAAACATGATAAGAACATCTTCAACCAAGCCTCTAGAACGAATAGTTGACCTATCAGCTAATTGCACTATAATGTTGGTTTCTTGCAAAGGCCCTAGACCTAAAGATTTATATACCGCATGAGACATGACATTAATTGAAGCACCCAAGTCAAGCATAGCATTTTCTATCCTAATATCACCAATAACACAAGGAATAGCAAACACTCCTGGATCACCACACTTTTTAGGCATGCGCTTTTGAAAAACAGCAGACACACATTCAGTTTCTTTGACAGACTCCTTAGGTTTCCCTTTCAATTTTTGGTTCCTTTTAATGGTGCACAGTTCTTTTAGAAATTTAGCAAAGCGAGGAACACTTTTAACAAGTTTGAGTAAAGGGATATTGACCTCACATTTGGAGAACGTCTCGAAGATGTCCTTTTCACTTGCTAGCTTCCTTGTGTCTTTAAGAGCATCTGGGAATGGTGGAGGTGGCTTGAAAGAGTTGAGTGGTGGAAAATACGGCCTAACATAATCATCCACCGGCTCTGGAGTAATACCGCGGTCGCGGTCCTCTGGGCGCGGTCGCGGATCATCCACAGGCTTCTCAGCATGAGCTACTAGAGAAATTCCGCGGTCGCGGCCCGGCCGACGCGGTCGCGGTGCATCAATTTTCTCGGAGTTTCCGGGGTCTCCGTAAGCGCGGGCGCGGATTGGTACACCGCGGTCGCGTTCACGTTCTAGGGAATCAAACTCATCCTCTGTGGGAATTCCGCGGGCGCGGCTTGATGGGCACGGTCGCGGATCATCTGTTGAATCACCGGTTTGAGCTTCTGTAAGGATTTCGCGGCCGCGGAAGGGCTGGCGCGGTCGCGGTGATTCGCCCGGGGAGTTATTTTCTGTGCCTAGCTCTCGTCCACTTCTCAATGAAATAGCACATACATTCACTAGCGCCGGAGGAGAGCTGTTGGCTTTCTCCAACATGTCCTTTCTTAACATCTCGAGAGTGGAGGTTAAGTCTTGGATTTGCCTTTCGAGAGCCTCATTCTTTTCTTGCAAAGTCTTGGCGAGAATCTCCTCAGATGATGGCGTGTTAAGGCGGGGAGGTTCCCGATCTCGAGTAATTTCAGCAAAGTTCTCCACTATTTGAAAGATTTCACGGCGGGACTTGTCTAGGTAGGAACCTCCACATGCAGCTAGTATCAGATTTTCGACTTGACGATCAATACCATTCATGAAGTACCATACGATCTCGGCATCTGGAAACCCATGGCATGGACACCTAGCAAGGAGCCTTTTGTAGCGCTCATGGCAATCGTACAAGCTTTCATCATCTTGTTGATTAAACTCGGAGATCTCTTTCTTCCGGGCCACCCTCACTGAAATAGGGAAGTACTTATTCAAGAATGCAACCCTCAATTGACTCCATGTTGTGATTGGCTGGGAGTGTGGATTGTTTAGTATGTAGGAATACCACTCCCTGACTGATCCGGTTAGAGAAAACTGAAAAGCTCGCATATTAACCTGATCCATAGTGACTCCGACATGCTTCATGCTTAGACAAGCATACTCAAACTCCGTAAGGTGTTTGACTGCATCCTCATCAGACTGCCCACCAAACCGAGGCAACGGATCGATCAGACTAGGCTTAACCACAAAGTCTACCCCTTCAGCTAGAGCGGGGTACTCAACAGTCATGTGTTGTTGTTCGAGATTCGGAGCATGTTGTTGCCTGATCGTTCGATCGGCCATCCTGTCTCCTGAAACCAACGACAGCACTTTGGAAAATAATCAATAGCAAGGGTGTGGACCGTAAGATAGGTCCACACAATAGTCAACACAAATATCACACTAAATAGAACCTAAGTTCCCCGGCAACGGCGCCAAAATTTGACTCGGGTAAAATCGTTGTTCCCTTATCAAAAAATAAACCCAAACACACAAACTAAGTATAGTGAGCAAGTATGGGATCGAACCCTAGAGAACTTAAGGTATCTAGCCTAATATTTATGTCAACCAAGAATAAAGAGGGGGATTTCAATGAGAGAGTTTCAATTACCAAAACAAGAAGACAAATCGACAGTTTCACAAGATCAATCAGAATACTAAAGGCAGGTTCATTCAACAAATCCACTTTAAAAGAGTCGTTTGATCATTGATTCACACCAATTCCTTTTAATCCAATGGTTAATTCCAATCCTAATCTTGACTAATTTCCTGTCCACGGTCCAAGAAAATACTTAACAATGACAAAGGACGCTCAAATCAATATTAGCATTAAGAACAAGGATATATAGGATGCATGCAAGAGAAATCAAGCTACGAGTCAATTTCACAAGCAAACAATCAATTCTCTTCTTAAATCCTAGTTGCATAGACAGCAGATCTAGGTTTAAGTTGTTTTCACAGAATAGGTTTGTCCACGGTCCAAACCCGTCCCAACAATAGAAAATCAATCAATTCAATAGGTTAATTACTCCTAGAGAAACAATCAATAATCATGTAATTAAGCACAAGAGAATCAATAATAACCAAAGGAATAGGAAAAGGATTTAGAATCTCACAAACTAATCAATCAAAGCTTCATTGATGAACAAACCCTAGAGAGGTTTAGTTCTCCATAATCTTCATGAAACTCAAGTCTTCAAACAAAGGTTGAATTATTCTAAAAACCTAAAGAAACTCTTCCTTATATAACCCAAGGAACATGCTCCACGAGATAGATAAGGAAAGAGGCAAAAGATAGAAAAGGAAACAAGATAGAAAGATTTCGGCCCGCTTCAGATCCGGCATCACCGCGGTCGCGTCGCCTTCACCGCGCCCGCACTATCGCAACAGAGGAACAATTCGTCTCGGCGGCCACCGCGGTCGCGTCGGCCAGGCCGCGGTCGCGGCATCTCGACAGAATCTCTGGTGTCAATTCGAAGGCTGTTTTGACCATCTTCGGCTTGGAATCTGACTTTGATGTAAAACGATGAATTGAAGCCCTAGAAGTTAGCTTTCCAATGACACCAGAATCAGCTCAATCCGACCTTTGTATCTCAAGATATAGCTTTCGCAAGCAAGTGGTGTCGCGCAGACAGCTCAAAACGCCTTAAAACTCTTGATTCTTGAATCCTTGTGTCTTCGGCCTATATATTACAATTACGCACAAACTCTAACCTAAACACACTCAATATAGCCCTAAAATACAAGACTTAACCTATACAAAATAGGCCGAGTCACATAGATATGGTGAACCATAAATGGTCCACTCCATCTAGTCCTTAGCTTTCCCGGGAAAAATCTAAGCCTTGAATTGAAAAGGAGAACTTTATATCCAACTTGATAGGTCTTTGGGATCAATTTCCTATCATGCCACTTCTTGTTCTTCTCTTTGTACAACTTGGAATTCTCATAAGCTTTCAACCTCAACTCTCCCAACTCATGAAGCTCTAGAAACCTCTTCTCACCGGCCAAGTTGATATCCCAATTCATCTCCTTGAGAGCCCACTTTGCCTTGTGCTCAAGCTCTACCGGAAGATGGCATGCCTTGCCATAAACTAGATTGAAGGGTGTAGTTCCCAATGGTGCCTTGAAAGCGGTTCTATAAGCCCAAAGTGCATCATCGAGCTTAGAGGCCCAATCTTTCCTTGATCAAGACACGGTTTTCTCCAAAATGGCCTTGATTTGCCGGTTAGACACCTCGACTTGCCCACTTGTTTGAGGATGATAAGTAGTAGCAACTCGGTGAGACACCTCATACTTGATCAACACATTCTCGAAGTATCTTTCAATGAAATGAGGACTGCCATCACTAATGAGTACTCTAGGCACACCAAACCTTGCAAAAATATTGCTTTTCAAGAACTTCATCACAACCCTAGCATCATTGGTTCTTGTCGGTATGGCCTCCACCCATTTTGAGACATAATCCACGGCTACTAAAATGTACTTGTAAGGCCCCGAAGTGGGAAATGGTCCCATGAAGTCGATGCCCCATACATCAAATAACTCAACTTCAAGAATGCCGGTTTGAGGAGTCTCATTCCTCCTAGATAGGTTCCCTTCTCTTTGGCACTCCTCAAATCTCCTCACATAGTCATGCACATCCTTAAACATGGTTGGCCAATAGTAACCACATTGGAGAATTTTTGACGTGGTTTTGGAACTTTTGGCGTGGCCCCCCGTGGGCAAGGAATGGCAATGACGAATAATGCTCTCAACCTCCTCACTCGGCACACACCGTCTATAGATTTGATCACTCCCTTCCTTGTAGAGATATGGATCATCCCAAAAATATTGTCTAGCATCATGTAAGAATTTCTTCCTAGCTTGATAAGACAAATTTGGTGGGATCACTCCCCCTACGGCAAAGTTAGCAAAATCCGCAAACCATGGGGAAACCCCTCGTTTTACGGCACCAATATCTATTGGTGTCGTGGAGAGAAAAAATTAATCAATTGAGAACGAGAAGGAATAGAAATCGAGGTAGAAATCTTACTTGCTTCCGTGGACCGACATTGTAGTGTACCAAGCCCGACATGGTTGGACGTCGGTCGAGCTTTGCAGACACATAAGTACCTCGGGCCCGACTCTGCGGTCGTCGGTCCCGACTTACTGAAACCTGCCCTGCCTTCAGTCCGACTTTGTGAACCTCGGACCCGATATACCAGCTTCGTCGATCCACCCTTATTTCCCTTCTTTCCGCTCATGAGAACTTTATCCGCCCTTGAATCATCTATTGTTAAACCATCCTCCATCTCCAACATGTACTCAATGGGCAAACGGGATAGATGATCGGCTACCACATTTTCCGCACCGGTTTTATCATTGATCTCATAGTCAAACTCTTGGAGAAGAAGCATCCACCTTAGAAGCCTCGGTTTTGCATCTTTCTTTGTCATGAGGTACTTGATCGCCGCATGGTCCGCAAGAGATTCTTTCTCTGTTGTCGTGTATTTGCATTGAGTTTCGTCCAAAGTTTTGCTTGCGTAGTAGATGGTATGCAACTTTCCATCCTTCCTTTGCCCAAGGACGGCCCCTACGGCGAAATCATTTGCATAACACATTACTTCGAATGGAAGTTTCCAATCGGGCGCGGTCCGGACTCCGCGGGCGCGGGTCGCTACGCCTCTCGTGCTCCATGGGCTCTGTTGGAAATTCGCGGGCGCGGAGGGGAGAGCGCGGGCGCGGAATCTCCACAGAGGCTTCGTCCTCTTGTGCTGTCGCCCCGGCGCGGTCGCGGCCAAGCGAGCGAGGGCGCGGTACGTCACCAGTAGGTGATGTCCGGCTCGCCAGTGTTCTTCCGCTCCTCAAATTCATGGCGCTCACATTCTCCTTGTGATTGAGCGGTTGAGAGGGAAGTTTCCCGGAATCCTTACACTCGAGCCGATTGATCATGGTAGCAAGTTGGCTCAGCTGAGTCTCAAGATTCTTTACAGCGGCTCTCGTCTCTTGGTTCTCCTTCAAGAGGGCGGTAATAGCATCGTTCTGAGACGGAGCAGGTGCTCTCGGGGCATAGTTATTGGACCGGAATTGTTGTTGCTGGCCTTGAGGAGAGTACTGCTGCTGTTGTGGTGGTGGATCTTGCTGCTGCTGGTTGTTCCACCTTAGATGAGGATGGTTCGCCCACCCCGGATTGTAAGTGTTAGAGTAAGGATCATTCTGGGGTCGGGGCGCACCATAGTTGCCAATAGCGTTGACCGACTCCTCGGTCTCTTGAATAGTAGGGCATTGATCCGTGTGGTGGCTAGGATCATAACATAGACCGCAAGCGTTGACTTGCTGGGCCGTCTTCTTCCTGAGGAATTGCTTCATAAGATCCTTGAGCTCCCTTACTTCAGCATTCAGGGACTCATTCACCACACTAACGGACCTCACCTTGGTCCTTGATTTTTGATTGCGGGCTTGTTCCGCCAAGATCTCCACTTTCTGAAAAGCTGCAGCGGGGGTTAAGTTCTCGTAACTACACCCACAAGATGCATTCACGAGCCTCTTGTCATTGTCGCAGAGTCCCTCAATGATATAGCAAATAAGATCTTTGGCTTGGTAGCCATGATAGGGACAACTCGCGATGAGCCTCTTGTAGCGCTCATAATAGTCATAGAGGTTCTCGTCTTCCCCTTGCTCCAAACTGCTGAGCTGCTTCTTAATAGATGTTTGTTTGGAAGCGGGGAAGTACTTCTCAAGAAACGCCTTCTTCATGGCCGCCCAAGTAGTGATAGAGCCTGGCACCAAATAAAGGAGCCAGTCCTTGGCGGTGTCTTCAAGAGAGAAGGGAAAAGCCCGGAGCTTGATTTGATCCTCCGTCACATCTGTGGGCTTCATACTCACGCACACCGCGTGGAATTCAGTGAGATGTTTGTTCGGGTCCTCACCGCTCAACCCATGGAACTTGGGCAAGTGGTGGATGAGGCCAGACTTGAGCTCGAACTTCACACCCTCCCCGAGTTCGGGGAATTGAACAGCGAGCTGCTGTTGCTGGAGGTCAGGCGCCGTGAGTTGGCGAATAGTTTGTTCTGCCATGGCGTCTTCTGGTTCAGAGTCAGAGAGAGAGAGAGATTCAAGAATATTGTAGGAGGTACACACTCTGGGGGCACTCCTTATCTTCCGAAAAGTCCTGTCAATTTCTGGATCAAAACGAACAGGAGAAGTATTAGTAGACCGGGTACGGACCATGGGTTAGGTCCGAACCCAAAGGGTGGTTCTGCGTACAAACCGCGGGCGCGCCGAGGGGGCCGCGGGCGCGGTTTGAGCGCAGAGCCCGAAAACACACAGAATCCAAACAAGAAAAAGATTCCCCGGCAACGGCGCCAAAATTTGACTCGGGCAAAGTCGTTGTTCCCTTATCAAAAATAAATCCCAAACATGCAAACACAAGTATAGCAGGCAAGCAAGGGGTCGAACCGAAAGGAATCAGTTTTATTCAGATTTTATGTGATTTTCATGCAAGTAACCAAAAGGGGTTTTGAAAGTTGGTTTTAATCAAAGTTATCAAGCTGAGTTCATTCAATCAATTCCACTTTATTAATCCGTTGATCATGAATTCATCCACCTCTTTATATGCTTAGGTCAATTCCAATCCCAATCATTAGAAATCGCAAGTCCACGGTCCAAGCAATTCTATAACCCTAGGCAAGGACGCTTAACCTAGAATTAGCATAGAGCACAGGGATAATAGGAAATCAAATCATGCAATCAAGCTACGAGTCTCATGCATAACTTAACCATTGAATACTCTTCCCTAAACTAGTCCACGGTCCTAGAATAGAGTTGTTTCGAGAATAGGAAAGATGCATAGACAACAACCAATCCTAATTCAAACAATAGATCTAAGTCAATCAAACAAGTTGATCAGGCTCATAAAATCAAACATAGATCATGGGATGAAGCTCAAGAGTATCAATAAAGACCTAAGGATAAAGAGGGTACCAGAATTTCACAACTTCATAATAAAGCTTCCTTGATTGAATAAACTCCAGAAGAAAGTTAGTTCTCCATTACAAAAAAACTCTAATCTTTATTAAATTACAATTGATTGACAAGAATTGGATTGGAATTGACCTAAGCATATAAAGAGGTTGATGAATTCATGATCAACGGATTAATAAAGTGGAATTGATTGAATGAACTCTGCTTGATAACTTTGATTGAAACCAACTTTCAAAACCCCTTTTGGTTACTTGCATGAAAATCACATAAAATCTGAATAAAACTGATTCCTTTGGGTTCGACCCCTTGCTTGCCTGCTATACTTGTGTTTGCATGTTTGGGATTTATTTTTGATAAGGGAACACTCTCAATATAGCTCTTTAACTCTTGATTCTTCATGTCTTGTGTCTTCGGTCTTGATATTACAATAACGCTCAAAACTAACCTAAACACTCTCAATATAGCTCTAAAATACAAGAGTTAACCCATACAAAGTAGAGCGAATCAAATTCCCCCATACTTAGATCTTGCTCGTCCTCGAGTAAGCTCAAACAAATATAACAAGTAAGCACATCTAAGATCTCAGGAAATACAAGGGAAGATAAAAACACTCAACTCACAACCAGAACCCAAAAAATATAGAGAAATCATGAGCATAAAACAATGAAGCTCAAACACACACCTCACAACAAGATATAACACTCAAGCTCTAAAAAGTGTAGAGCAACCTAGGATCTACCCAAATCTAACATGTAAGCCCCAAAGTCCCCAAGCAAGAATGATCCTAAAACACTCATATTTTACCGCTCAATTCTGCTTAGGCGCCCTTTCGGGTTTTCACCTAACCGCTCTTTTCATTTTTCTCAAGGGTGTGCTCACAAAACTCACAATCACTCATAAACCTCATATTACCCCAGCCTAATGCTGGTCCGGGTTACCTGCTTATTACCTAAGCCGCCCTTTCGGGTTTTCGACTCATCCCAGGATTTAATATGCCTTTTTTCAATTTCTTTGGCTTTTTCTATCTTTTTCTTTTTCTTTCTTTCTTTATTATGCAAAAAAAGTATGGTGCAAGTGCTCCATGAAAAGAAGAAAATCAAAAATCTGAAGCAAATAGCTAACTAAGCTAACTAGGATAAGCGAATGCGAGTACTCCTTCCCCCATACTTAAATCCTTCATTGTCCTCAATGAAGCAAAGAGAAAGGATAAAAGCAAGGAGAAAGGTATATCAGAAGACTCACAAACGATTGAGGAGTGGTGGAATGGAAGAACTCTTCAATGGTGGTAGAATGAAGGCAACTTCGTAATCCAAGTCTGTGGCCAAACCGCGGACGCGGCACCATGGGCGCGGAATTCATGCAGAGAGCGGAGTCAACATCGGGGTTCACCGCGGGCGCGGCTGGTGAGGCGCAGGCGCGGATCTCGTGCAGGAGCGATGTCTTGACTTCATCTCGAAAAACGTGATGTGTAGGAAACCGTCGTAACTTGGCTCGTCTTCTTGGAAGATGGATCAATACTCGAGCTCGAACCGTGGAGAAGAGAACTCTCGGGGAAACAAAGCTCCCCCATACTTAGGCTTTACACATAGCCAAAGAATGGAAAATACAAAGATGAATGGAAAGAAGAAATAGAATGGTGGAAAGATAGAAGATGGAATAGAAAGGATTTAGATGGATGGAAAATATAGAGGTAGAATGTGACCAAGAAGTCATCTTTTTTTTTCATAATAAAAACGAGCTAAAACCGAGACGCAGTATGGTTGCCGCGAGCACGGGTTAGTACCTGTTCGTCGGGGCACGCTGACGATCCACCGCGGGCGCGGTTTCACGCCAGGCGTGTCCTTTCGGACCTAGTACCTGCAAGTTAGCGAAAGAAAAACACAAGCAAATCCTAAGCTATGAATGGAAAAACAATCTATCTAATCCTTGGGTTGCCTCCCAAGCAGCGCTTTTGTTTAACGTCGTTGGCTCGACGTGGATACGATCAATACGGGTCCTCATCAACATCAATTCGGACTGTGTTGCCACCATGGGATATGGAAAGAGATCCATTGGCAACGTCAATGACCGTGTTGGCGGTTTTCATGAATGGACGACCAAGTAAGAGAACCGGGTCGTACCGCCCTTCGCCTATCTCCATCACATAAAAATCTGCAGGAAAGATCAAACCCCGCACCTGCACTAGAACATCCTCAACTAACCCTTTCGGGCGCACATTAGAATGGTCGGCCAACTCAATAACAATATCCGATTTCTTCAAAGGACCAAGGCCTAACCTATCATACATGCAAGCTGGGAGAACATTAATGGAGGCACCTAAATCTAGCATAGCACGCTCAATTTTAGTTTCTCCAATAGTGACCGGGACGGTGAATCTTCCTGGGTCTGAGCATTTTTTAGGTAATTGCTTCTGGAGTAGGGAATTACTGTTAAAGGGTTTTCTTGAACAAATAAATTTATATTCAAGACCCCGCTGCGTATAGCGAAGTCAGGATCGTCCACGGGAGTGAGAGTAGTGCTAAGTTTAGTCGAACAAGCTACAAAAAGCAAAGAAAACACAAACGAATCGACTCAGGCTCGACCCAAAGAGGGTCGATCTCGACCCTAGGGGGGGTCGATCCTGAGAGTAAAAGAGGCACGAACACACACAAATCACAAGCAAGAGCTCGAACACGACCTAGGGAGTCGGGATAAAGGCAAAATCACGAATTTCAATCAATAAAAAGGGCAAATCCTAGGGCAAAGGCTACCACCACAACAACCATACATGCTCTTGACAAGAATTCACAACTATCATGCAATCTAGATCATAGAAAAGTTAACTTTCGCAAACAATTCAAATTATTCAATCAACTTTCGCAAATTAAACAACTTTATATCTATCCTTCAACCTAGGAATATCAACTTTCGCAAATAATCCTATTAGATGTAATCAAGCAACTAACTTTTCACTTTCGCTATGGTTAATCACACGAGATACCTCAACTTTCGCAAAGGATTAAGCACAAGATAGGTAGATATGATCATCAAGCATTCAAGTCATGAATTCAAGTTTTAAACATGCATGATTGTGTTGGGTTTTTGCCCAACCCTAGAACTTAAAAAGACTACTCACACATAGCAAAGAAGAATAAGGAAGAAGACGAAGAAGACATGATCAAACCAAACTCAAATTCAAATAAAAACCAAAGATCAAATCTTACAAACCTCAAACTTGTCCTCCAAGTCTTCTTCTTAATCCTCCAAGTATCCAAAGTATGATCTCCCAAGCATCATTTAATCTAAAGGTTCAACCTCCTTTTATAGAAGAAAAGGAGTCCTAATCTAACTAGGAAACACTAAGAAAACACCTTCCTAAAATACAAACTAGGAAACTTCAAGAAGATATCCGGATAGGAGGAAGTCGGCAACGCACGATCGACCCTCCATAGGGTCGATATCGACCCCTTCAGGGTCGATCCTGAGGCTCTTATTCCTTGCGTTCTAAGTTTGGTCAAATGGCTCGAGATCGACCTTCTTGGGCTCGATCTTGGGGTCGATTTCTTCACTTCCTTCCTTGCTTTTGCTTCTCTTTAGCTCTTCCTCCTAGCTCTTCCACTTGAATCTTCCTTTTAGCTCATCCATCCTCTCCAAGTCTTGCTCCAAACTCGTCTTCAAGCTCCAAAACACCTACAAAACGACACAAAAGCGCGTAGTTTCCGAATCTCAAAGAAATACGAAAACACATGCAAAAAGACTCAAAAACACAAGACTCAAGCACAAAACACCACTAAATCTAACCTATCTAGACCCTAAAAATCTACCTAAAACGCGGACATCAAAACACCCCATACTTAGACTTGCTTGTCCTCAAGCAATAATCATACAAATCAAGACTAATAACACAATCTGCAAGCATAGCCCTTGTCAAAACATTTTAAACTCAAGTGAAAAGAAGACAAGTAACTTTAACGTCATCACATATGTATGAATCTCAAGCTAGGCAATCACAATCCAACCTCACAAGGGATATAAATGTGTTTCTCTCTACTCTCATGTGTTTAGGCTATCAAATCAACTCTCATCTCAATCTTTATGCAACATCTACTTTATCATTGAGACTTATATCACCAATCTCTCTACCTAGAGAAGTCAAGACACATCAATATTCATAAGAACTTAGGCTCAATGAAATCTTCATAGAAGACTCATTCGGCCGGGTTGTAATGGGGCTCGGTAATAACATAAGGTAGGGAGTTCTTTGGCCATGTGGTGCTAAATCCGAGAATCAAACTCCTAAATACAACACTACAAACCAAAACAACTCACTTCTTTTTCTTTTCAACTCATAACCAAACACTTCAATGAAACTCACACCCTTCAATTTCTAACAAATACTCCCATACTACAACTTAAAAACACTAGGAATTCTTGGCTTTGCACTTAAACATTTTTTTCTTCTTCCTTTTCTTCCCCTTTTTTTTCTCCTGCTCGAGCCTAGATGGGGTCGAGGTCGACCCCTGGGGGGGTCGAACCTGAGAGCATGTTTCCACTAAGGGCCGAGATCGACCCAGGTGGGGGTCGATCCTGAAGCTATTGGTCGAGCTCTTTTACTTCTTTCTCTTCTTTTCTTCAATTTTTTCAACTATGTGCAATCCAAGCCAAGAATCCTATTACACTACACTTCAACAAGTTGTTTTCTACCCTTTAACAATGTCACCTCTTTCAAACCCAACACACATGTCACTCAACAAAACTTATTCCCAACACTCATCATCTAAGTTCAATTCCCGGGATAGGGTCAAGCTAATATAGGCTAGGGATAATTTTTGTGGAGCTTCAATCAAAGGCCAAGGCTAGAACGGGGTTTCAAGCAAAGATAATTCAAGGTAGGCATGGAATATCATGGGCTAAAAATATAAGTTCTTAATCACAATCAACATGCATGAACAATCTCATAGCGGCTTCAAGAAATAGATAACCATATCAATAACAAGAGACATATGCATAAAGAGAGCAAAATCACACAAACAAAGAAGAGGGAATCAATGATGTTCTCCCTTTAAGGCCAAAATTCTCACTAGGTAAAAACTTGTTGGATTGCAACTACTTTCACTCAAAACACATATGCTCAATTTCATCACAAGTCACTTTCACAATCAAAAGCAATTTCTCATAGACATGGGCTATGCTATCCAATTATGCCAAAGGAATTACATGACAAGCATGAAAATTAGTTTTCATCATAGGACATCTAAGATGGAATGCTCTTCTATCCTAAAACAAACAAAGAAGCAAATATTTTTGGTTTTTTTTCGACATTTTGCAATTTTTTTTTGAATTTTGACATTTTCTCAATTTTTTTGAATTTTTCAAGATTTTTCTTAACAAGCAAATCTATCAAACAAACAAAGCAAACAAACAAAGACTCTATTATGTACAACATGTGAGCTTTCTTTTTCCCCACCCCATACTTAAATCATGCAATGTCCCCATGCATGAAAACACATGACAAAGTAAAGAGAAAAGAAGAAGAAAACTCACAATGAACTCCTTGAAGCTTGAATCGGAGGTGGAGACTAGAAGGCATAATGAGCTGGCACGACCCCCTTAGGGTCAAGGTCGACCCTCCTAGGGTCGATCCTGAGAGGTGCATGAGGGGGAGGTAGAGCAAGGAGGAGGTCGTGATCGGCCCTCATGGGGTCGATCCTGAGGGCTCATGTACCTCATGTGGAGTCGTCTTTTCCCGTCCTCTTTGAGCCCGCATTTGAAGCTTAGCACCCTGCAAAAATCCCACAAAGATCCTATCCCAACAAATGTATATCCTAATCTAATCTAAGGAAGGTTAGAAGAAACAAAAATCTAGTCTAAAAATTGGAAAATCAAAAAAAGAAAAAATAAAAAGGAAAAACTAATCTAGAAACCGGGTTGCCTCCCGTAAGCGCTTTTTTTAACGTCGTTAGCTTGACGAGAGAGGCCTCAACTAGTTGGAGGATGTGAGTGCCAAGGTGGCTCGGATGTCCTCATCGCCACCCCATACTTAGAATGAGAAGAGAGGGTGGAAGAAGGTGTAGAGAGAGGTGCACCACAAAGCATGCAAGAAGAGTGAGAATATTGACCTGTATCGACCGGAGGACGGGTTGGTGGCGAGTGGCTTTGGCCGGAGTCTAGCTTCTCTTGTACATGAGGGTTGGTCGAACTCGACCCCAGCTGGGTCGTGACTGATCGTGTATGGGCAACATCGAGCCTTAACACCTCGCCTTTCCAAAGATCCTCTTCCGGATGAAACTTGTTAATGGGCACCACATCTTTGGACTCCATGATACCCGCAATAGGTAACCGAAACTCTACCACTTCATCACCAATTCCGAAGGTAAGGAGACCCTTCTTCACATCAACCTTAGCTCCGGCGGTTGCTAGGAATGGTCGCCCAAGGATAATTGGTACGTCGGGATCTTCCGGCATATCCATGACAATAAAATCATTAGGCACGACGAACTTGCCGACTTGGATAGGAAAGTCGTCGATAACACCGGTAGGCTTCACACAAGAACCATCCGCCATGTATAACCTCATGTTCACCGGTACTAATGGCCCCATGTTGGTCTTGGACCAAATTGAGAGTGGAAGCAAGCTAGCACTAGCACCAAGATCACACAAGGCTTTGAAGCGATAAGCTCCAATACCGATTGTAATATCAAACTTCCCAGGATCACCGAGCTTCTCGGGAAGGTCCAACGACCTCACCTCATCCGTTAGTTCCGACATTGATCGCTTCCTAGACAGAATCTCCTTCAAGAACTTGGTGTAACCGGGCATTTCATTCAAGGCCTCGGCGAAAGGAATAGAAAGATTCAAGCCTTGAAGCAACTTTACAAATCGTTTAAACTTTCCTTCCGTCGCGTCCTTGGGTTTCTTCGAAGGGTAAGGAAGTACCTTGGAAGAGGAAGGAGTAGGATCCGGAATAATTGGTGGAGAGGGGTTGAAAGACGTCCCGGGTGCAGGGTGGGCGAGCTCGACCACCTCGGGGTCGATCGCCTCTTCATCCCCATCTTGGGCGGTCTCAGGCTCGACCATGGAGGGGGTCGATATCGACCCAGGTGGGGTCGATCCTGAGGCTGCTTCTTTCGCCGGTTGCTTCGGTGGATCGGGTAATGCTTTGCCACTTCGAAGGTTCATGGCTCGGATTTCACCATTGCTTGCTCGGCCTCTAGGATTCTCCTCGGGTCGGCCCGGAAGTTGTCCTTGAGGTCGTGGGATTTGAGCCGCTAGAATAGTAGGGCACTGGTCTGTGTGGTGACTTGCATCATAGCAAAGATCGCAAGCGTTGACTTGCTGAGTCGTCCTCTTCGTGAGGAATTGCTTCATAAGATCCTTGAGCTCCCTTACTTCAGCATTCAGGGACTCATTCACCACACTAACGGACCTCACCTTGGTCATGGACTTTTGATGACGGGCTTGTTCCGCCAAGATCTCCACTTTCTGAAAAGCTGCAGCGGGGGTTAAGTTCTCGTAACTACCCCCACAAGATGCATTCACGAGCCTCTTGTCATTGTCGTAGAGTCCCTCAATAATGTAGCAAATAAGGTCTTTGGCTTGGTAGCCGTGGTAGGGACAACTAACGATGAGCCTCTTGTAGCGCTCATAATAGTCATAGAGGTTCTCGTCTTCCCCTTGCTCCAAACTGCTGAGCTGCTTCTTAATAGATGTTTGTTTGGAAGCGGGGAAGTACTTTTCAAGAAACGCCTTCTTCATGGCCGCCCAAGTAGTGATAGAACCTGGCACCAAATAAAGGAGCCAGTCCTTGGCGGTGTCTTCAAGAGAGAAGGGAAAAGCCCGGAGCTTGATTTGATCCTCCGTCACATCAGTGGGCTTCATACTCACGCACACCGCGTGGAATTCAGTGAGATGCTTATTCGGGTCCTCACCGCTCAACCCATGGAACTTGGGCAAGTGGTGGATGAGGCCAGATTTGAGCTCGAACTTCACACCCTCCCCGAGTTTGGGGAATTGAACAGCGAGCTGCTGTTGCTGGAGGTCAGGCGCCGTGAGTTGGCGAATAGTTTGTTCCACCATGACGCCTTCTGGTTCAGAATCCGAGAGAGAGAGAGATTCAAGAAGATTGTATGAGGTAGACACTCTGGGGGCGCTCCTTATCTTCCGGAGAGTCCTGTCAATTTCTGGATCAAAACGAACAGGAGAAGTATTAGTAGACCGGGTACGGACCATGTGTTAGGTCCGCACCCCAAAGAGTGGTTCTGCGTACGAACCGCGGGCGCGCCAAGGGGGCCGCGGGCGCGGTTTGGGCGCAGAACCTGGAAACACACAAAATCCAAACAAGAAAAAGATTCCCCGGCAACGGCGCCAAAATTTGACTCGGGCAAAGTCGTTGTTCCCTTATCAAAAATAAATCCCAAACATGCAAACACAAGTATAGCAGGCAAGCAAGGGGTCGAACCCAAAGGAATCAGTTTTATTCAGATTTTATGTGATTTTCATGCAAGTAACCAAAAGGGGTTTTGAAAGTTGGTTTCAATCAAAGTTATCAAGCAGAGTTCATTCAATCAATTCCACTTTATTAATCCGTTGATCATGAATTCATCCACCTCTTTATATGCTTAGGTCAATTCCAATCCCAATCATTAGAAATCGCAAGTCCACGGTCCAAGCAATTCTATAACCCTAGGCAAGGACGCTTCACCTAGAATTAGCATTGAGCACAGGGATAATAGGAAATCAAATCATGCAATCAAGCTACGAGTCTCATGCATAACTTAACCATTGAATACTCTTCCCTAAACTAGTCCACGGTCTTAGAATAGAGTTGTTTCGAGAATAGGAAAGATGCATAGACAACAACCACTCCTAATTCAAACAATAGATCTAGGTCAATCAAACAAGTTGATCAGGCTCATAAAATCAAACATAGATCATGGGATGAAGCACAAGAGTATCAATAAAGACCTAAGGATAAAGAGGTTACCAGATTTTCACAACTTCATAATAAAGCTTCCTTGATTGAATAAACTCCAGAGGAGAGTTAGTTCTCCATTACAAAGAAAACTCTAATCTTTATTTGAAAGACAAATTGATTGACAAAAATTCCCCTTTTCTAAAAGCCTAGAAGGGTCCCCCTTATATAGCCCCAAAGATCAACCTTTTCGGACTAAATAAGATAGGAAACCGAAAGATAAGAAAGGAAACAAGATAGAAACGCCAAGATTTCGTTCGTCTGGAAGTCGGCTACCACCGCGACCGCGGCACCAGAACCGTGCCCGCGGCGGCCTTCACTTGGTCAATTCCCGGGTCAGCTTCTACCGCGACCGCGCCGGCGACAACGCGGCCGCGGCCTTCACGCCTTTGGTTGGTTCGCTCCTCCACTCCACCGCGCCCGCGCCATAGGTAACGCGTCCGCGGTTTCTATGCAGTGGCAATTCTTCGTCTTTAAGCTCTTTAACTCTTGATTCTTCATGTCTTGTGTCTTCGGTCTTGATATTACAATAACGCTCAAAACTAACCTAAACACTCTCAATATAGCTCTAAAATACAAGAGTTAACCCATACAAAGTAGAGCGAATCACTTTGCTCGACTATGCTTTCAAGAATTACTCGCCTCCTCGCCCAAGCTCTCCTAGAAGGAACCGAGCTCCAGCAGCAGAAGAGGATGACGGCTATGTGGCTCAACCCCTTCCACCATTGGATTCTTTCAAGCCCTCTCCTCCATTCCCCGAGGCTCTCAAGGACACAAGGAAGCCGGCACATGACAAGGAACTCTTCGAGACCTTCGCCAATTGTCGGGTAAATGTTCCTCTCCTTAATCTCATCCAAAGTGTCCCTCGTTTTGCTAAATTCATGAAAGAGCTATGCACCATAAAAAGAAAGAATAGGACTAGTCCTAAGATTAAGAAGGTAGCTCTAGTTGAAAAGACTCAGGATAGCAAAATTGAGACTTGTAATTCCCTACTCCAGAAACAATTGCCTAAAAAATGCTCAGACCCAGGAAGATTCACCGTCCCTGTCACTATTGGAGAAACTAAAATTGAGCGTGCTATGCTAGATTTAGGTGCCTCCATTAATGTTCTCCCAGCTTGCATGTATGATAGGTTAGGCCTTGGTCCTTTGAAGGAATCCGATATTGTTATTGAATTGGATGACCATTCTAATGTGCGCCCGAGAGGGTTAGTTGAGGATGTTCTAGTGCAGGTGCAGGGTTTGATCTTTCCTGCAGATTTTTATGTGATGGAGATAGGCGAAGGGCGGTACGACCCGGTTCTCTTACTTGGTCGTCCATTCATGAAAACCGCCAACACGGTCATTGACGTTGCCAATGGATCTCTTTCCATATCCCATGGTGGCAACACGGTCCGAATTGATGTTGATGAGGACCCGTATTGATCGTATCCACGTCGAGCCAACGACGTTAAACAAAAGCGCTGCTTGGGAGGTAACCCAAGGATTAGATAGATTGTTTTCCCATTCTTAGCTTAGGATTTGCTTGTGTTTTTTAGCTAACATGCAGGTACTAGGTCCGAAAGGACACGCCTGGCGTAAAAACGCGCCCGCGCCGCCCTGGCCGCGCCCGCGGTGGATCGTCAGCGCGCCCCGACGAACAGGTACTAGCCCGTGTTCGCGGCAACCATACTGCGTCTCGGTTTTAGCTCGATTTTATTATGAAAAAAAAAAGATGACTTCTTGGTCACATTCTACCTCTATATTTTCCATCCATCTATATCCTTTCTATTCCATCTTCTATCTTTCCACCATTCTATTTCTTCTTTCCATCCATCTTTGTATTTTCCATTCTTTGGCTATGTGTCAAGCCTAAGTATGGGGGAGCTTTCATCTCCATGTCTCGAGTTCGAGTATTGATCCATCTTCCAAGAACCGAGCCAAGTTACGAACGGTTACTTACACATCACACTTTTCGAGACGGAGTCAAGACGTTGTCCCTGCACAAGATGCGCGCCCGCGCTTCATTAGCCGCGCCCGCGGTGACGACCTATACACAACTCCGTTCTCTGCATTGATTCCGTGCCCGCGTCCCTAGTGCCGCGCCCGCGGCATACCCGCCGATTGGAAATACGAAGTGTTCCATTCTACTGCCTATGAAGAGTTCTTCCATTTCACCTCTCTTCATTCGATTGTGAGTCTTCTGATATACTTTCTTCCTTGCTTCTATCCTTTCTCTTTGCTTCATTGAGGACAATGAAGGATTTAAGTATGGGGGAGGGAGTACTCGCATTCGCTTATCCTAGTTTGCTTAGTTAGCTATTTGCTTCAGGTTTTTTGATTTTCTTCTTTTCATGGAGCACTTGCACCATACTTTTTTGCATAATAAAGAAAGAAAGAAAGAAAGAAAAGAAAGAAGATAGAAAGAGCCATAAAAATTTGAAAAAAGGCATATAAATCCTGGGATGAGTCGAAAACCCGAAAGGGCGGCTCAGGTAATAAGCAGGTAACCCGGACCAGCATTCGGCTGGGGTAATATGAGGTTCATGAGAGTTGTGAGTATTTGTGAGCACACCTATTGAAAAATGAAAAGAGCGGCTAGGTGAAAACCCGAAAGGGCGCCTAAGCAGAATTGAGCGGTAAAATTCGAGTGTTGTAGGATCATTCTTGCTTGGGGACTTTGGGGCTTCATTGTTAGATTTGGGTAGAACCTAGGTTGCTCTCTTTCATGTTTTTAGAGCTTGAGTGTTATATCATTTTGTGAGGTGTGTGTTTGAACTTCATTGTTTTATGCTCATGATTTCTCTATATTTTTGGGTTCGGGTTGTGAGTTGAGTGTTTTTATCTTCCCTTGTATTTCCTGAGATCTTGGATGTGCTACCTTGTTATATTTGTTTGAGCTTACTCGATGACGAGCAAGATCTATGTATGGGGGAATTTGATTCGCTCTACTTTGTATAGGTTAACTCTTGTATTTTAGAGCTATATTGAGAGTGTTTAGGTTAGTTTTGAGCGTTATTGTAATATCAAGACCGAAGACACAAGACATGAAGAATCAAGAGTAAAAGAGCTTAAAGACGAAGAATCGCCACTGCATGATTACCGCGGACGCGTTACCTATGGCGCGGGCGCGGTGGAGTGGAGGAGCGAACCAACTTAAACCGTGAAGGTCGCGGACGCATTGCCTCCGGCGCGGTCACGGTAGAAGCTGAACCCGGTTTGACCATTTGAAGGCCGTCGCGGGCTCGGATCTGGCGGCGCGGTCGCGGTGGCAGCCGACTTCTAGACGGGCGAGATTTCACCGTTTCTATCTTGTTTCCTTTCTTATCTTTCGGTTTCCTATCTTGTTTAGTCCGGAAAGGTTGATCCTTGGGGCTATATAAGGGGAACCTTTCTAGGTTTTTAGGATATCCAATTCTTGTTAATCAATTGTAATTTAATAAAGATTAGAGTTTTCTTTGTAATGGAGAACTAACTTTCCTCTGGAGTTTATTCAATCAAGGAAGCTTTATTATGAAGTTGTGAAATTCTGGTAATCTCTTTATCCTTAGGTGTTTATTGATACTCTTGAGCTTCATCCCATGATCTATGTTTGATTTTATGAGCCTGATCAACTTGTTTGATTGACTTAGATCTATTGTTTGAATTAGGATTGGTTGTTGTCTATGCATCTTTCCTATTTCTCGAAACAACTCTATTCTAGGACCGTGGACTAGTTTAGGGAAGAGTATTCAATGGTTAAATTATGCATGATACTCGTAGCTTGATTGCATGATTTGATTTCCTATTATCCCTGTGCTCTATGCTAATTCTAGGTTAAGCGTCCTTGCCTAGGGTTATAGAATTGCTTGGACCGTGGACTTGCGATTTCTAATGATTGGGATTGGAATTGACCTAAGCATATAAAGAGGTGGATGAATTCATGATCAACGGATTAATAAAGTGGAATTGATTGAATGAACTCTGCTTGATAACTTTGATTGAAAACAACTTTCAAAAACCCCTTTTTAATTACTTGCATGAAAACCACTAAAATCTGAATAAAACTGATTCCTTTGGGTTTGACCCCTTGCTTGCCTACTATATTTGTGTTTGCATGTTTGGGATTTATTTTTGATTAGGGAACAACGACTTTGCCCGAGTCACTACACCAATAGTGATAGCAAAGCGTCCCGGATCTCCTAACTTTTGAGGTAGCTCTAGAGTCTTCACCTTATCTTGCATCTCAACTATGGACCTCTTCTTGCTTAAGTTCTCCGTCAAAAACTTGGCATATGATGGCATCTCGCTTAATGCATGGGTGAACGAGATAGAGATGTTCAAACCTTGCAAAAGCTTGAGGAATCCCTTGAACTTGCTCTCAACAACGTGTTTCGGCTTCCTTGAGGGGTATGGAAGAGTTGTCGCACCTTGAATATTGCTCGGATCAACCTCCTTAGACTTGTCCAACACATTTGCACTTTCCTCTGGCTGGACCGACTTGGGCACCACGTCGGGCCCGATGTCATTCATCTCGGTCTGGGGGCAGAGCATAGGCAGAGTGGTCGGACCGACATCTGGGCAAGTAGGGCCCGATGTCCTCTCTACCTCGGTCCTGGGAAGAGAAGTTGGTCTGTCTATTGGGTCGACTTCTTGGCACCTCGGACCCGACTTCCTGGGTAAGTCGGTCCGGTTCTCTTCACTTGTCTTAGGCACATGTGGCTCGGGTAGGTTCCGGCCACTCCTCAATCCAATCGCCCGAACTTCATTTTGATTTTGTTGGGCACGGGGATTCTCTTTGGGTCGGCCCGGAACTTTGCCATTCTCTCTCGGGGCTTGATTTGCTAATTGAGCGAATTGATTGTCCGCTTGCCTTCTCCATGCACGGTTCTCATTGAGTTCGGTTCTCACATCATTGAGTTGAGTTCTCACCTCCTTGAACCCATCTTTCAACTCTTGAACCCATTGTGGTTGTTGTTGCTCATTGAATCCCGGGGGTCTATATGGTGGTGGTTGTGCCCTTGGCTCGTTTTGTTTGAAGTTGTTATTGTAGCCATTGGCTTGCCCTTGATTCCAACGGCCATTACCTCCATTGTTGAAATTGCTTCTACCTCCATAATTCCCTCGAATATAGTTTGCCTCCTCAATTTGCTCGGCCAAGCGCACTTGGCTCTCATTTGGGCAAAGTTGTGTAGCATGGGCAAAGGATCCACACTCCTCACAAGCTCTAGCATTTTTCTTGTAATGGACTTGCCTCTTTAGCTTGCTCACTTCACCTTCAAGGAATTGGAGCTTCACATCTTTGTCAACGTCTTCACTCTTTGGATCATACAACTTCCTTGAGCCTTCACCTTGAACTTTCACCTCCTTGCTAGCTTGACTCACCCCATACATGGCCTCATAATCGGAAAGCTTGTCAAGTAGCTCCCAAGATTGATCCAAAGTCAAGTCTATAAATCCACAATCGGTGTGGAGATTTAGCCTGTCTTTGGTTGCCGGATTGATGCCTTGAAAAAAGATATCTTGAAGAACGTATGGTTGTTGGCCATGAGTAGGACAGTGGCGCAACATCTCCTTGAAACGGTCCCATGCTTCGAAGAGAGGTTCATTCGGTCCTTGTTGAAAGCCTGCAATTTTTCTCCTTAGCTCGGTTGTCTTTGAGGGTGGAAAGAGCTTCATCAAGAAAGCATCATGGAGAGCTCGGCATGTGGTGATCGCCCTAGGTGCTTGGCTCTCGAGCCAATGTGCGGCCTTACCCCCTAGTGACCATTTAAACGCCTTAAGAAGCACATACTCCAAAGTCTCCTCATCCGTAGAGATCATCTCGCATATGTCCACAAAGCGTTTGACGTGATCTATGGGACATTCATGCGGACGGCCCTCGAATTGATCCCGCTTGATGAGAGAAATGAATTACGTCTTGATCTCGAAATTCTTGGCAACCTCGGGAAGCACAATAGCCGGCTCGGGAACCCTCAACTCCGGATGCATATATTGGCGTGCATTTCGGGGTAGAGCGTTGAGTTGAGGCTCGGCCCTCATCCGTTGCTCCCGTTCTCTCCTTGCTGCCGACTCTTGGTTGTCCTTCTCAAGTTGCAATCTAGCCATCTCGGCCCTAACTCGAGCCATCTCATCATCACCATGGAGAGTTTGGTTCTCGATCCTTTTCCTTCTTCGGGCTTCTTTGAGAATACTTTCCGGATCACTCACAAACTCAAGCTCAAATGTTCCTCGGGCGGAACGAGCATGCATACACCTACAAAGCAAAAACACAAACCAAAACCAATCAAAAACAAACAAGAGGTTTGGGCTATTCCCTCACCCAAATCACTACCAAAGCACAAAAGACTCAATAAATTGGCACTCAAAGCAATTAGAATTCCCCGGCAACGGCGCCAATCTTTTGATCGCTCATGGATGCGAGGGTCTCGAGATACAATTTATAACCCGACCCCGTTGTAGCACGTGGTGGGTGTCGAACACTCGGGAATTCTGTTCGTTTGATGTGCCGAAATACTTGAAAGCTTGGAAAAAGAACTCAAAACAAAGGAAAATGCAAAGACCTCTCAGGACCGACACTATGTCAGTCGGGCCCGAGGTTGGCGACGAAGAAAGAGGTTGGGACCGACGTAGATCAAGTCGGGCCCGATGTAGATTGTGACATCGAACTCAAGATTTGAAAGATAGATCTCGGGTTTTTGGGTTCCTCCTCTAGTAGATGTAGGCTTTTCCACCCCAATTCAAGCAATAAGTAATGATCCTCGTAGGATCGAGAGCTTTCGCATCGTTCCCGCCACTTCTACACATCGACCATGGGGATATCGACCTCCCCTTCAATGCAAGGTCTCATGATAGACAAATGTTCACTTTCCTTCACCTTTGCCAACCACAAGCCCTTGATTCCTTGCTCTCACAAGGAATTGAAGAACTATGTAAAGTGGGTTCCTAGATCAAGCACTCAAGGCTTATGGAATTGGGGTTTCAAACCCAACCTAGCTAGAGGTTTCCCTCATAGCCCAAGATCAAAGAAATCTACTCCATATGGCAAATGAAGAAAGCAAACAAATCACAAAACAAGGCAATCATCAACATCATACTCAAATCAAGACCAAATTGCATTCACAAATCAAAGCAATCCACAAACTCCAATCCAAAGTTTCCAAATCCACAAGATCTAAACAAAGCAAAGCTAAACTCACTATCAATGCTTAGCAATCTCCTCCTCTTCTCCTTCTCTTCTCTTTCTCTTCTCCTTCCTCCTTGCTCTCTAAGTCTCCCCTAGAGCTTTTGTGAGATGATTGGTGATTAGTGTGTGTCCTCCCCAATAAGAAGATAAGAGCCTTAATAGAAGAGGGGCAAAAGTGGTAGTTCATAATTTCGTGCCTTGGAGCCCAATCCAGCCACCGACTGACTCGGACCGACATGGGTGAACGTCGGGGCCGACTTGCTGGGCACATCGGTCCGAGTTCGAAAATCCATCTCGGGTCCGATGTGGCTTGAACCTCGATCCGGTCCTTGTTCCACCTCTTCTTCTTGGCTTTTCTCTTGCTCTTCTTCATGGCTTGCTTCTCCCTTTCCCTCTTGAGCTCGGGCCTTGTTCCTTGTCTCGATTTACCTTCAAGCCGAAACACTTACAAAACACATAAAATGCACATAGTCTCCGAATTTCATAGAAATACGGGAACTAAGCTAAAAAGTACAAAACACTCAAGAAAAGGGAAGAAAGACACATATTTACAAAGAAAAATCATATATAAAACACAACCAAATATAGAGACATCAAGTAGTGTGGTGATTCGTTTGATTTTGCTTGATCATGTTCTTGAGTGTATCATTGCAGATTGTGTAACATTGTGTTGAAGCTTGAGAAATTAATGAGTGTGATTGACTAGCTTAGTAGTGTCTCGCGAGGTATAAGGACGAGTAATGCCTTGTCTGAAAGACGAGGTGTTACATGCTTGAAGAGAAGAGTCCCCATATGTTCCTCCACCACCATACAAGCCACTTGTACCATTTCCCCAAAGGAGAGCTGAAGCCCAATTGGATTAACAATATGGGAATTTTGTGCATGTGTTGAAGAAGCTCTACATCAATATACCTTATCGTATGCCTTGAAGGAAATGCTCTCCTATGTAAAGTTCTTGAAATGTATTCTCTTCAAAAATAAGAAGTTCGATGATCGCCAATCCATCTCTATGAGCATGGAGTGTAGTGCAATTCTTCAAAATAAGATCCCTCCAAAACTAGAAAATCTTGGTATTCTCTTTATCCCTATTGCCTTTAGTAATACCAGTTATGAGGCTTTGTGTGACTTAGGGGCTAGTGTATGCATTATTCCATTATACATCTACAAAAGCTGGATTTGGAAAAGCCTAGACCTATAAGGATGACACGTACTCTTCATGACTGATAAAATATTGTTTGTTTGTCCAATATGTATCTTTGAGGATGTACTTATCCAAATAGGCAAGTTCTTTATCCATGTTGACTTTATAGTTTTAGATATTGATATTGGCGTGCCTATCCAGTTATCTTGGGCAAACCCTTCTTACCTACCACATTTGCGATGATTGATGATAAGTGTAGGCGGGCATGATTCCGACATCAATTAGTTAGCATATATTATTTATTTCCTTATCTTATTTATTATGCTTATCCATATTTATTTCTGCTTTATCCTTTATTAGGGTAGTTACTCTAGATTAGGATAATATTTATGGAGGAAGATCTTATCCTTAGATGGGATAAGATATCGGTTGACTTGGGGAACAAGCTATCCGCCCTAACCCTAGGAGGCCCGACCGGCCATAGGGGCGCGCCCCCCTTTGCCTGTCCCCTTCCTCTATAAATACACATGCATTCGCCATGTGCCTGGTAAGTTCTAAGCTATCGCTCTGCCTGACGCCTTTAATCGACATTGCCCTTATTGACTTAAGCATCGGAGGTGGATTAGGGGTCGCTCGCCCCTAGGTCCATTGTTTTGCAGGTCATTGAAGGTGAAGAGGATTGGAGAAGAAGAACATTGAAGAAGGAGTTGAAACTTGTACACGACATATTTTGTGTACTAACATTTGGCGCCGTCCATGGGGAAGCGAACGTTTTTCTTGTTGATTATCAATCCAAGAAACGTTTCTTGCTGAGACGAGATGACTTTGGGATCTATTCCAGAGAATCAGGTCGCAGTGTTCGTTGATGACAGTGAAACCCTAAACACTGGGGGCAACGCCATCGCCCATGAACAAGCCGACGACGCCGGCCACCACGTCGCCCCCGCCAGCCTGGGGATGACCGCCGCCGAGAATGACGCCGGCGATCGCATGGAAAGCCGCGAGGCTTCGCGCGATCGTCGCCAGGACGAACCCACGGGCGCGAGCCCCGCGGTTGCGGGTACCGCGCAGACCGGGGATCTTCGTGATCGCCTCGGCCGCCGCGAGCGCCACCCACCCTCCGCGGGCGCGGGTGAGGGTTACAAGGAGCCTCGTAATCAGCAGGATACGAACAACGCACCGCGGTTCGAGCGCGTTGGTTCGAATGTAGCAAGTAGTTCGGGTTCGCCTATTGAGACTCAAGTTGACCTCGACTACTTGTTACAGCCCGAGTTGATGGCAATCAGGAGTTCGCGCGACTCCGTTCCCGGGAGAAGGCCTGATCGTTCATCCCTGCACATCCAAGAGCCTTCGCACAACCAAGATAGCTCGCGAGCCCACCAGAGCGGTGCGCGCGGATCGAGAGAGGTGGTCAGGCTGGGAAATATTGCGGGACCAACAGGCAATATGCCGGGAGAAGACCGTGAGGAGAGAGACGATGAAGAAAGGTCTCATCTTCGGTCTCAACTCGAGGAAGCCAGGAAGGAGATTGCAATGTTGAAGTTTTCCTTAGAGAAAGTGCAAGGAAAACGCCCGGTCCACGTTCCCGATGACCGCCAAACCCCGGAACCCACGGGAGCCGGGAGTGACGGTTCGGATAGCGACCGGAGAGCCCCTAGGGGGCGATAAAGAGGTGGAGACCACGAGCGCGGCAGGCGGACCCGGAGCCGGGATCTGCGGGAGAACTCCTGCTTCACCGAGGAGGAGAGCTTGCGTGCCCACAACCAGCGTGGGTACGAATCCCGAAAACGCAGAAGACGCACCACCTGCGGTCGCGGAAACGAGCCCCGCGGGTGCGGAAATCGCATAGAAACGCGCGATTCTCCGAGCGACTCGACCCGCGACCGCGGGTCAGAAAGCGAACAACGGAAAATCAGATACCGTGATCGGTACCATCCTGAAGGTCGGTACGACGAGGATGAGGACAGATTTGACCGCGACGAGCGTCGCGAGATTGAGGCCCGAGCCGAAGAGCGGACCGAGAAGAGGCTGCTTGACCTGCTTAAGAGTCAGGGAGGGCTCCTGCAGTCAGCTCAGGACCGAGCGGAGCAAAAGTTGGCTCTGGTGACTTCGAAACCATTCCATAGGACTATTCAGCAGGCGGAACCGCCCAAGATGTTCTCATCGCCGACCACACTCACTGGATGGCGTTTTGGGTTTCCGACGACGCCATCATGTGCAAGATGTTTCCCGGAAGCCTCGGGAAAGGCGCGGTTAGG
This sequence comes from Polygonum aviculare, assembly GCA_934048045.1. Lineage (NCBI taxonomy): Eukaryota > Viridiplantae > Streptophyta > Magnoliopsida > Caryophyllales > Polygonaceae > Polygonum > Polygonum aviculare. Next base: position 17,692,021 of record OW204025.1, on the reverse strand, counting down.
TGGTTCCAGGGCTTGGAGCCTGGGTCGATTCGGTCTTGGGGGCAATTGGCTTCGGCCTTCGTCAAGCAATACATTGCCAACAGCCGAGATGCGGTCTCCTTGGATACGTTGCTCAGCCTAAAGCAACGCAGGGATGAGAGCCTCCGTTGGTTCACCAACCGCTTTATGGAGTGCTACGCTCAAATCGACGGGTGCGATGAGAGAACTGCAGTAGCCGCCTTCCACCGAGTAATGCCGAAAAAGTCCAAACTCGCCGAGTGGTGCCGAAATAGTCCAAACTCCGGGAGAGCCCGACATTGCGCCTACCCTCCACGCTCAACGAGTTGCAGGACCGAGTCCACCAATACGCTAAATTGGAGGACGAGGACAACGGCGACCGGTCCGCCACGCCTCCCCGCCATTCGCGCGGATCGCCAAGGCCGAACGCCGGCAAGCGAAAGAGGGTAGACCAAGTGCAAGCCGTGTATACCTCGTTCAACATCCCGATCTACCGTATCTTGAGTCGGATTCGGAACTTCGAGTGGTTCAAGTTCCCGCCAAGAGGGTAAGATATGGAGGAAAGCAAGCGCGGTCGCAAGTTCTGTGCATACCACTGGTCCCGGGGGCACATGACCGAGAATTGCGGGCCTTACAAAGAGTACCTTGAAGAGCTCGTGAAGAAAGGACACCTCCAACAATACGTTAAGACCTCGGACGATGAGGGAACGCATGCTAAGCAAATTGAGGTGGTCCAGACTATCACGGCTGTGTACAAGGGAGACGATCCAGAGTCAAGAAGTCGGTTTCGCAAGGAGTGCCACGAGCTAGAGGTTGTTGGATCGTAAGTCGTTAATGAAGGCGTCCTTAACTGGGTTAATGACGTCCTTTAGTGCAGCGGAAAATAGACTTAACAGGAAACAAGATAGGAGAATAGACACGAGTATTTATAGAGGAACCCCACTAAGACCAACTAGTCTTATGGGTAAACCTCTACCTCCGTTGGAGGATTTTCAATAGCCGTCCCTTATCTTATTGAGAGTGAGTCCTTACAACTTAGGCGAGTCGTTACACTTCTCTGAGCTAAGCGTCCGTCCTTAGTCTCACTAGTAACACTCCTTTCAACCTAACAAGTAACCTAACACTCTTAGCTATAAGGAAGCTATCACTCACGTCTCTCACGGTTCGTTGTGAGAGACAAACTACAACTCTAATTGATTTGTGGTTTGAATTGGATTTGATGTGGTTGGACTTTCTTTCTCTTGCTTCAAGCTCACTTGATCTTCTCGATCTTCTCGATCTTCGTTGATGTTCTTGAATGCTTCGGGAGAGCTTGAGAGAAAGTCTTCAAAGTCCACCGACGCTATGCATACCCTTGGGAGGGTATTTATAGCGAAAGTGGTTCTTGTCCTCTAGCGTCCTCTGAGACTTGGCAGGATCCTTGGGCTTTGATCAACGGTGCGATGAGCCTCTTGAGGAAGTCAACTCTGTTGACGCTTGGGAAGCCTCCGCGTGGGCAGGGGACCATCGCTGGGAAAGCGACGTCTTTGGCATTGTCTACACGTGTGACTCGGGTAAAATCGTTGTTTCCTTATCAAAAATAAACCCAAACACACAAATCAAGTATAGTGAGCAAGTATGGGATCGAACCCTAGAGAACTTGAGGTATCTAGCCTAATATTTATGTCAACCAAGAACAAAGAGGGGGATTTTATGCAAGAGTTTGAATCACCAAAGCAAGAAGACAAATCAACAGTTTCACAAGATCAATCAGAATACTAAAGACAGGTTCATTCAACAAATCCACTTTAAAAGAGTCGTTTGATCATTGATTCACACCAATTCCTTTTAATCCAATGGTTAATTCCAATCCTAATCTTGACTAATCTCCTGTCCACGGTCCAGGAGATACTTAACAATGACAGAGGACGCTCAAATCAATATTAGCATTAAGAACAAGGATATATAGGATGCATGCGAGAGAAATCAAGCTACGAGTCAATTTCACAAGCAAACAATCAATTCTCTTCTTAAATCCTAGTTGCATAGACACAGATCTAGGTTTTAAGTTGTTTTCACAAAATAGGTTTGTCCACGGTCCAAACCCGTCCCAACAATAGAAGATCAATCAATTCAATAGGTTAATTACTCCTAGAGAAACAATCAATAATCATGTAATTAAGCACAAGAGAATCAATAATAACCAAAGGAATAGGAAAAGGATTTAGAATCTCACAAACTAATCAATCAAAGCTTCATTGATGAACAAACCCTAGGAAGGTTTAGTTCTCCATAATCTTCATAAAACTCAAGTCTTCAAAACAAAGGTTTCAGAAGAATCCTTAAAACCTAAAGAGACTCCTCCTTAAATAACCCAAGGAACATGCTCCACGAGATAGATAAGGAAAGAGGCAAAAAGATAGAAAAGGAAACAAGATAGAAAGATTTCGGCCGCTTGGAAGTCGGCCCGCACCGCGGCCGCGTCGCCATCACCGCGCCCGCGCTTTCACAACAGAGAAAAGCTTCTCGTCTCGGCAGCCACCGCGGCCGCGTCGGCCAGGCCGCGGTCGCGGAATCTCGACAGGATCGTTGGTGTCACTTCGGAGGCTGTTTTGACCATCTTCGGCTTGGAATCTGACTTCGGTGTAAACAGATGAATTGAATCCCTTGAAGTTAACTTTCTAATGGCACCGGAATCAACTCAATCCGACCTCTGTATCGCAAGATATGGCCTTCGCAAGCAAGTGGTGTCGGGAAGACAGCTCAAAACGCCTTAAAACTCTTGATTCTTGAATCCTTGTGTCTTCGGCCTAGATATTACAATTACGCACAACTCTAACCTAAACACACTCAATATAGCCCTAAAATACAAGAGTTAACCTATACAAAATAGGCCGAATCAAATTCCCCCATACTTAGATCTTGCTCGTCCTCGAGTAAGCTCAAACAAATATAACAAGGTAGCACATCTAAGATCTCAGGAAATACTAGGGAAGATAAAAAACACTCAACTCACAACCCGAACCCAAAGTAGAGAAATCATGACCATAAAACAATGAAGCTCAAACACACACCTCACAACAAGATATAACACTCAAGCTCTAAAAAGTGTAGAGCAACCTAGGATCTACCCAAATCTATAATGTAAGCCCCAAAGTCCCCAAGCAAGAATGATCCTAAAACACTCGAATTTCACCGCTCAATTCTGCTTAGGCGCCCTTTCGGGTTTTCACCTAACCGCTCTTTTTATTTTTCTATAGGTGTGCTCACCAAAACTCACAATCACTCATGAACCTCTTTTTACCCCAGCCTAATGCTGGTCCGGGTTACCTGCTTATTACCTGAGCCGCCCTTTCGGGTTTTCGACTCATCCCAGGATTTAATATGCCTTTTTTCAATTTTTTTGGCTTTTTCTATCTTTTTCTTTTCTTTCTTTCTTTATTATGCAAAAAATATGGTGCAAGTGCTCCATGAAAAGAAGAAAATCAAAAATCAGAAGCAAATCTCTAACTAAGCTAACTAGGATAAGCGAATGCGAGTACTCCTTCCCCCATACTTAAATCCTTCATTGTCCTCAATGAAGCAAAGAGAAAGGATAGAAGCAAGGAAGAAGGTATATCAGAAGACTCACAAACGATGAAGAGGTGTGGAATGGAAGAACTCTTCAAAGGTGGTAGAAGCATGGAAGAAAAGATCTTCGGAATACCGTTCGGATGGCTAACCGCGGGCGCGGGTGTACGGGCCGCGGGCGCGGAATCAACACAGCGAGACAAACATCAACTTCTAGAAGGAAACCGCGGGCGCGGACCTCTGGGCGCGGTCGCGGCCATGTCGCAGTCTCGTGCACTTGACTTCTCTCGAACCGGATGATGTGCAATAAATCCTTCGTATCTTGGCTCGTCTCTCGGGAGATGGATGAAAATATGAACTCGAGCCGTGAAGAAGAGAACTCTCGGGGGAACAAAGCTCCCCCATACTTAGGCTTTTGCACATAGCCAAAAGAATGGAATTACAAAGGTGGGTGAAAAGAAAAGAACCAGATGGTGGAAAGATAGAAGATGGAAAAGAATGGATATAGATAGATGGAAGATATAGATATAGATGCCCGAAATTTTTTTATTTTTTTTTCTTTCCGTTTTTTTTTTTTTTTTTGATGAACCCACTGCATGATAACCGCGGCCGCGGTACGAGTACCGCGACCGCGGCGCTAGTACCTGTTCGTCAGGATGGGTTCTGGTGCTCTACCGCGGGCGCGGTATGGATGCCGCGAGCGCGGTTTTGCACCAGAATGTCCTTTCGGACCTAGTACCTGCACGTTAGCCGAAAACGAGAATAAACCTAAGCTAGGAATGGAAAAACAATCTATCTAATCCTTGGGTTGCCTCCCAAGCAGCGCCTTTGTTTAACGTCGTTGGCTCGACGTTCTTCGGCTCATCTAGGCTCATACATCGTCAAAGCCCGAAGCATCCTATCAAATCCTTGCGAACAACTTATATGTAGGAAAGTATAGCACAATGATGAATTCAAAATGAATAATATAGCATCTAAGCACCGTTTCAATTTATCAAAGTAGCTAGAGAAGTTAGGGGTAGATTGTTTAGGATGGGACCAATGGAGAGGGTGGGCTAGTTCTTCAAAAGTTCTAGTTTTCATGTCAAGACTATTACCCTTAAATTTGGAGAATTCATTAGGTAATTTATCATGCTCATGATCCTTTTCAAACAAAGGTGGCAACCAGATATCAATGGGAAATGGGGGAGAAGAAGGAGGTAAACAAGGATTAGAGATTATCGCAGGGAGTGTTTCTTTCTCTCCAAGAAAAGCATAATTGAGATGCTCAGGGGGTTTCTTCAATTCAATCTCGGGTGCCTGCACTATAGAGGGGACAAGTTCCTCTTTCGGGAAGGTTAGTAGCGGGGGCCCAATGGCCAACACATCATTCTCATTCCTATTCATGCTACCAACAACATCATTCATCACAGCAGGCAAGGCAAATTCCACATTAGAAGATTTTTCATCACACTCTATGGAAGATTTTAGTGCATTATCATGATTTTGGTCAAAGTAATTTTGCACTAAAGGATCAAGAATATCAATAGAGCATAGCAAAGGATCATCAGAAGGGAATTTCATGGCTTTAGTGACATTGAATTCAACTTGTTCTCCCTCAAATTCCATAGTTAACGTGCCTTTACTCACATTAATGCATGTTTTAGCAGTTTTCATGAAAGGACGACCAAGCAATAATGGAGTAGCATGTGAATCATGATTCATGTCAAGTATGTAAAAATCAGCAGGAAAAATCAAGGAATGAAACATGATAAGAACATCTTCAACCAAGCCTCTAGGACGAATAGTGGACCTATCAGCTAATTGAACTACTATGTCGGTTTCCTGCAAAGGCCCTAGACCTAAAGATTTATACACAGCATGAGACATGACATTGATTGAAGCACCCAAGTCAAGCATAGCATTTTCTATCCTAGTATCACCAATAACACAAGGAATAGCAAACACTCCTGGATCACCACACTTTTTAGGCATACGTTTTTGAAAGACAGCAGACACATGTTCAGGTTCTTTGACAGACTCCTTAGGTTTCCCTTTCAATTTTTGGTTCCTTTTAATGGTGCACAATTCTTTCAGAAATTTAGCATAACGAGGAACACTTTTAACAAGTTTGAGTAAAGGGATATTGACCTCACAATTGGCAAATGTCTCGAAGATGTCCTTGTCTCTGTCAAGCTTCCTTGTATCCTTGAGAGCATTCGGAAATGGTGGAGGTGGCTTGTAGGAGTTGAGAGGGGGAAAATACGGCCGAACATAGTCATCCACCGGCTCTGGCCGAGTACCGCGGGCGCGGCTCACCTGGCGCGGTCGCGGTGCATCCGTGTTTTCGGAGTTTCCGAAACCTTCGTCAGCGCGGGCGCGGTGGGTGGAGGCGCGGGCGCGTTTGGGCTCCAGGGACTCGAGTTCATCTTCTGCTGGGTCACCGCGGGCGCGGCTCATGTGCCGCGGTCGCGGGGATTCCGTTAAAGAATCAACGTGATCCTTTGTAAGGATATCGCGGGCGCGGTCTGTAGGGCGCGGGCGCGGAATGTCAACAGGGGCATCATTCGTCATGCCCAACTCTCGTCCACTCTTCAATGAAATAGCACTTACATTCATCACTGCTTGAGGAGTAGCGTTGACTTTCGTGGCAATCTCATTGATTCTCATCTCGACTGTCGAATTCAAGTCCCGGAATTTCCTCTCGAATAGCTCACTCATCTCCTCCAGTTTCCTAGAAAGCCGTTCTTCAGCTGATGGCTCGTCAGGACAAGAGGGTGTTGTGCTTCTATTCTCCTCAGTGAAGTTCTCCACTATTTTAAAGACTTCCTGGGGAGTTCTGTCTAGATAAGAGCCTCCACATGAAGCAATGATCAGCTTTTTGTCCAACTGACAAAGACCGCTCATGAAGAACCACACGAGATCACGATCTGGAAACCCATGGCATGGACAACTAGCAATGAGCCCTTTATAGCGATTATAATAATCGTACAAGCCCTCTCCTTTTTGTTGTTGCAGATTGGAGATGTCCCTCTTCAGGGCTGCCCTTTGTGGAACAGGAAAATATTTATCCAAGAATGCACCCCTCATCTGATTCCATGTTGTAATCTGCTGAGAGTAGGGATTGCAGGATATGAGCCTATACCACTCCTTGGCTGAGTCAGTCAGCGAGAACGGGAAGGCTCGCAGACTGATTTGATCCATAGTGACCCCAACAGGCTTCATGCTTAGACAGATATACTCAACCTCCCTGAGGTGGTTAATTGCATCATCCGCAGGTTGCCCACCAAATCGAGGCAAAAGAATAATCAGCCCAGGTTTCACCACAAAGTCTACCCCTTCAGCTAGAGCGGGGTGTTCAACAGCCAGGTGCTCTTGTTTGAGACCGGGAGCACATAATTGCCTGATCGATTGATCAGCCATCCTGTCTCCTGAAATCAACGACAGCACTTGCAAAGAAATCAGTAGCAAAGGTGTGGACCGTAAGATAGGTCCACACAACAGTCAACACAAATATCACACTAGATAGAACCTAAGTTCCCCGGCAACGGCGCCAAAATTTTACTCGGGTAAAATCGTTGTTCCCTTATCAAAAATAAACCCAAACACACAAACCAAGTATAGTGAGCAAGTATGGGATCGAACCCTAGAGAACTTGAGGTATCTAGCCTAATATTTATGTCAACCAAGAACAAAGAGGGGGATTTTATGCAAGAGTTTGAATCACCAAAGCAAGAAGACAAATCGACAGTTTCACAAGATCAATCAGAATACTAAAGACAGGTTCATTCAACAAATCCACTTTAAAAGAGTCGTTTGATCATTGATTCACACCAATTCCTTTTAATCCAATGGTTAATTCCAATCCTAATCTTGACTAATCTCCTGTCCACGGTCCAGGAGATACTTAACAATGACAGAGGACGCTCAAATCAATATTAGCATTAAGAACAACGATATATAGGATGCATGCGAGAGAAATCAAGCTACGAGTCAATTTCACAAGCAAACAATCAATTCTCTTCTTAAATCCTAGTTGCATAGACACAGATCTAGGTTTTAAGTTGTTTTCACAAAATAGGTTTGTCCACGGTCCAAACCCGTCCCAACAATAGAAGATCAATCAATTCAATAGGTTAATTACTCCTAGAGAAACAATCAATAATCATGTAATTAAGCACAAGAGAATCAATAATAACCAAAGGAATAGGAAAAGGATTTAGAATCTCACAAACTAATCAATCAAAGCTTCATTGATGAACAAACCCTAGGAAGGTTTAGTTCTCCATAATCTTCATAAAACTCAAGTCTTCAAAACAAAGGTTTCAGAAGAATCCTTAAAACCTAAAGAGACTCCTCCTTAAATAACCCAAGGAACATGCTCCACGAGATAGATAAGGAAAGAGGCAAAAAGATAGAAAAGGAGTCGCGGAATCTCGACAGGATCGCTGGTGTCACTTTGGAGGCTGTTTTGACCATCTTCGGCTTGGAATCTGACTTCTATGTAAAAAGATGAATTGAAGCCCTTGAAGTTAGCTTTCTAATGGCACCGGAATCAGCTTAATCCGACCTCTGTATCTCAAGATATGGCCTTCGCAAGAAAGTGGTGTCGGGAAGACAGCTCAAAACGCCTTCAAAATCTTGATTCTTGAATCCTTGTGTCTTCGGCCTAGATATTACAATTACGCACAACTCTAACCTAAACACACTCAATATAGCCCTAAAATACAAGAGTTAACCTATACAAAATAGGCCGAATCAACGTGCCCAGACAAAGGAAACTTCCTTCTGAGGACTAAGGCCGGACGATGATGTAATCATGTTGGGGCGGCCTTGATTTGAATTTGAACCTCGTCCGTATTTTGGCGCGCGTCCCTTCTTGATGAGGACGCTGTCCTATCTTCGCAGGAACTTCGCCAATTACGTTCAGCTTTGGAGGTTCTGATGACGTGCGTCCCTACAGCTTAGGGACTGCCGTTCACTTGTTGTCCTTTTCGCTCATGTGCGTCCACTGGACTTACCTGAGATCAACACCTTGACAACTTATCAAATACTTTTGAGTTTGTCATTATCAAAACAAGGGACGATCATTATTGGTTTAAATATTAATGACTGCCGTCCTTAATATCGTCCCAACAATTTCCCCCTTTTTGATGATGACAAACTCTTTCAAATAATGCGCACAGAAGTAAATCTTTTATCATGAGAAACTACACTTGATTTGCTTTTCAGCTTAGGTTGACATGCAACACATTCTTTTAAGTGCGTTCTAATTTATTCCTAACTAGCGTCCTTTGGACTTGGCCGAAATTCCCCCTAAGCACATGCTTTCTATGAAAACTTAAAGCTAATCTCATCTCTGCAAAACTATACTTCCCCCTTTGGGCATCATCGAAAAGGAGAACAAGTTGAAAAGCATGTAAGCACAAAGTCATAACTAAAGTAAAGAACGCTTAGACAAAATGAAGCACAAATGTAGTTAATGGCATTCAGAATGAGAAAAGAGTACGTTCATTACAGACATTCACAAATGGTGTTCAAAACGGGGACAGCGTCCCATTTTCTTAACAAAAACTCAAGAAATGATAAGTTGTTTCAGGGTTAGAGAAGGGGGAGGTGATCATTTGCGTGGACGCTTGCCAAGGGCCTTGAGGTGTTGCTCCTGAAGATGGTTGTTCTGTGCAAGGAGCTCGTTGTTGCGCTCAAGAAGTTCTGTGTGGACGTGAAGGGTGTCGTGAACCTGTTGAATCAGATCTATCATCATGCACTGGTTCTCGATCATCATGCCCATCAGAGACTTTGTAGAGTGCTTCTCGGCCTCATCAGGGACGCTCATACGATCGAGCTCGTCCTCTTCATCAGCAGCGTCCTCAGCTGGCGTCCCAACTACTTGAACAGTTTCAGCTTCAGGATCGCCTTCACCAGTTTCAGCAGCAGCAGCAGCTTGAGCTCTCCTCTCAGCTTTGGCTTTCCGCTCAGCCTCTTTCCGTTCCTTTTCCATTTGGCGCTTGACGGACGGGAGGGGCTCATCACACCTGAGCTTTCCAACGGGAGGGAGTGTGATTTGCCTGACGTCCCAATGAATGCCAAAGGAACGCTCTTGTTTAGGAGCATAGAGTCCTTGTTGCTTCAGAATTTGCTTGACCAGGCCGGGGAAGGGAAGAGAGTGCCTGCCTCCTGTGCACTTGCCCATATGTTCCAAGATTACCCGGGGCAAGTTTATCGGCTTGCGTTCTAAGAAGGCGTCCAAGAGAATGCTATCAGTGATTTGAACAATGGACTTCTTCTCTTGGCGGGGGACGACCATACGCACAATAAAGTGGTGCGCAAGGACGCCCGTCTTGGTGAGGCAATGAGCGACTCTGTCCTTAGCAGCTGGCTGTCTCCCATTGAATATTCTGTTGAGGATTTCGTCCTGGGAGAAGCGGGCAAAGTTCTTGCAAGGCAGATCATGCAGCGAATCCGGAGGAGAAGGACGCAGGCCTAGCATTTTGCGGACGGTGCTCTCAGCAACGGAATACTCGTCCCCATCTATTTCAAAAGTCCCCTGAGGCTTCCCGTTTACTTCTGTGATTTCGAACTTGGAGTAGAAACGGAGAACCTCATCAGGGTCAACATCAGCGGCCTCAGCGCCCAAGTGCGTCCATCCCTAGAACTCCAGAAGGTCCAAGAATTCTTGGCGTTGGTTCTCTGCCAGAAACTGGGCTGTGAAGAGAAGCGGTGAGAGGATTTTCTTGAAGCGTTTCTGCTTGGAGCCATTGCTCACGATCACTTCATCACCCGCGTCTTCTTCATCTCCATCTCCCTCCTCGTCCTCAGGTTCATCATCCTGGAGAGGGGCGTCCTCTTCATCGGAGGCTTCGTTCCTTTGTTCTTGGAACTCAACCATTGCCGTGTCCTCAGCAGTGGACACCTGTTCAGTGGGAGGCGCGTCCACCGCTGGAGTCCTTGCCAAGGACTCTGTAGGGACGGTTGGAGGAGGCGTCCCTTTAACTTGAGCAGCTTCCTCGACGGCCGGAGCAGGCGGAGGAGGAGGAGTTGAAGCTCTAGGAGGAGAGGGAGTAGGAGTGCGGATCTTAGCTTTAGTGGGGGGAGCGGATGAAGTGTTGGGCGGAACCACTGAGATTGGCTTCACCCTGAGCGGAGCAGAGGGAGGAGGCGGCAGCGTAGCAGGGGTTGCGTCCTGTCAACACAACACTACACACCACTGAACTGAACCACGGCGTCCCAGACACTGTTCTCAACCTCTGAACTTAGAACTCTGTACGGACAACTCTCAGCTCTTAACATTCGTCCCTTTGATCACTTAGAACCATTTTTGAAAATCAAGCAAGTACGTCCCGTAAAGATAAAACAAAGAACGCTCATAGGACGCGTTTGCAAGATTCTCGGCCTGGGTAAGCTTAGAGTTCCCATCATTTCGGCTTGTAATGAGGGTAGGGTGATCAGGGATACTCTTGAGATGAAAAGCGAAATGAATACCATTGAAAAACACAAGTGAAAACACATATCTTAGACTAGCGTCCTTTAAAGATGACTTTAAATGCATGACACACTTTAAGACAAGATCTCAACAAAACATAGCCAATCATAGAGGGAATAATAGAACGGGACTTGATCATTTAAAAGTTATCATCCCCAAAAGCAACCGGAGGTGCTCGAAGGGACGTCTATCAAGTGCTTTTGTGAAAATATCGGCCACTTGGTCCTCAGTCCTAACATGATCCACTCTAATTAATCCAAGTTCAACATTATCACGAAGAAAGTGATGTCTTATATGAATATGCTTCATCCTAGAATGATGAACAGGATTTTTGGCAATACTTATAGCGCTAGTGTTATCACACAAGATAGGGACTGTGTTGAGGAACGTACCATAATCTTCAAGTTGGTACTTGATCCATAGGACTTGCGAGCAGCACGAAGAAGCAGCAACGTACTCAGCTTCTGCGGTTGAGAGTACCACGGAGTTTTGCTTTTTGGATCCCCAAGATACAAGGCACGAGCCCAGGAATTGAGCCATTCCTGAGGTGCTCTTCCTATCCACCACATGGCCAGCGTAATCTGCGTCAGAGTACGCTACCAGGTTTAGGGACGTCTTTCTAGGATACCATAGGCATAGGTCATCCCGTCCTTTGAGGTATCTGAAGATTCTCTTCACTTCTTGCATGTGGGACTCCTTTGGATTTGCTTGGAAGCGAGCACATAAGCACACAGCGAACATGATGTCGGGACGACTTGCCGTTAGGTATAGCAAGGATCCTATCATTCCTCTGTAGAGCTTTTGATCTACACTCTTGCCTTCTTCATCAGCATAAAGGCGAGTGTTGGGGGAGATGGGAGTATCAATGGGTTTCGATGAGTTCATCCCATATTTCTCGAGCATTTCACGGATGTATTTTTGTTGATGAATGCGCGTCCCATCTTTAAGCTGAGTGATTTGGAGTCCCAAGGAGAAGTTGAGTTCTCCTATGAGGGACATCTCAAACTCACTACTCATCAAGTTCTTGAATTCCTCTACAAGTTTCATGTTAGTGCTTCCAAAGACTATGTCATCGACATAGACTTGGACAATCAAGACATCTTTAAGGACTTTCTTTAAGAAGAGTGTTTTATCAATGTTACCTCGTGTGTACCCGTTGGACAAGAGGAAGGATGCAAACCTATCGTACCATGCACGAGGGGCTTGCTTGAGTCCATAGAGTGCCTTGTCCAAGAAGTACACATGATCAGGGTGATCAGCGTCCTCAAATCCTGGTGGTTGAGCGACGTACACTTCTTCTTTGAGCTTGCCGTTGAGGAAGGCTGTTTTGACATCCATTTGAAAAAGCTTGAACCCTTTGTGAGCGGCATAGGCGATAAGGAGGCGAATGGCTTCAATTCTGGCAACAGGAGCGAAGGTCTCATCATAGTCGATTCCTTCCTCTTGTCTATAGCCTTGAGCCACGAGCCTTGCTTTATTTCTTGATACACGACCACTCTCATCAAGCTTGTTCCTGTAGACCCACCTCATCCCTATTATGTTTTTGTTTCTTGGACGAGGGACGAGGGTCCAAACCTTGTTCCTTTCAAACTGATTAAGTTCTTCTTGCATGGCTTGAATCCAATCAGCGTCCTGAAGTGCCTCCTTTATGTTCTTAGGTTCAATTAAGGACACAAAGGCGTTGAAGGCACAGAACGCTATGTTGGCATTATGGGACTGATTCACAGCTGATCTTGTTTGAACTCCTTTTGACATGTCTGAGATGATTTGATCTGTTGAATGAAGTATTGAAAGAATGGATCCCTTATGAATATCGTCCTTTGCAGGAGTACATCTAGGGTCCGTCCAGTCAGATTCATCGGAGTCAAACCCGTCGTCTTCATTGAAAGGCTCAGAGTGTTCCCCCTCAGGTTGAGCGTCCACTTCTTGACGTTGTTCACCTTGAAGACTTGATTCAGCACCATCAAGTTGACCTGGTGATTCACTCCGAGAGAGAATTTCCTGAGCAGCACTGGGGACTTCCACTGAGACTTCTTCAGGGTTTTGAAAAGCGTCCTTAGGAACATAGTATTTTCCAGAGGACCCAAGGTCAACTTCATCGTCGGAGTCATCCTGCTGATTAGAGTATGAGCGATCTTTCCCACTTGATTTTTCTTTGTGAGAGGCACTTTCTTTGAACACAACATGAATAATCTCCTCAAGCTTTAGAGTCCTTTTGTTGAAAACTCTATATGCTTTGCTGGTGAGAGAGTACCCAAGGAATATAGCTTCGTCACGTCTTGCATCAAACTTTCCAAGTCTCTCTTTATCATTGTTGTGAACAAAGCATTTGCATCCAAAGACCTTGAGATAGTCGATGCGAGGCTTTCTTCCGTTCAGCAACTCATAGGACGTCTTTTTCAGTAAAGGACGGATCATGGCTCGATTGACAATGTAGCACACTGTAGCAATAGCTTCCGCCCAGAAGTACTTGGGGACGCTATTAGCTAAAAGCATAGTTCTTGCCATATCCTCCAGCGTCCTATTCTTTCTTTCCACCACTCCATTTTGTTGAGGAGTCCTTGGAGCTGAGAAGTTGTGAGAGGCTCCATGTTGATCACAGTAGGCCACGAACTCTGAGTTTTGAAACTCCGTCCCATGATCTGATCTTATGGATTTGAGAGGCGTCTCAAGCGCAACTTCCACTTGTTTGATGAAGACTTTGAATGCGTTGAAGCAATCTGTTTTTGAAGCTAAGAAAAGAACCCAGGTGAATCGAGAATAATCATCTACAAGAACGTAAATGTACCTCTTTCCACCATAGCTCAGCGTCTTCATTGGTCCACAAAGATCCATATGGAGAAGTTCCAAAGGTTTCTTTGTGCTGACCTCGTTCTTTGACTTAAAGGACGTTCTTGTTTGCTTTCTTTTGATACAGGCTTCACACTGTTCAATTTTCTCAGGATCAATTTGGGGAAGACCTTTCACAAGATTTCTTTGATGAAGCTTGAGGATTGTGCTTGGTCCAGCATGGCCAAGTCGGCGATGCCAGAGGTCAGCGTCCTCCTTTGACACAGATAAGCACAACTCAGATTTTGGCTTGAACTCCTGATTGAAGATGTAGACATTGTTCTTTCGGACTCCTTTGAGGACGACTTTGTTTGATTTCTTGTTGATGACGAGGCACTCCTTTGAGTCAAATGTGACTAGGTTTTCACCTTGATCACACATTTGAGAGACGCTCAGGAGGTTGAAGCCAAGTCCTTCAACAAGGCTAACATTTGTCGCTTTGATGGACGGATTGAGAATAGCAGTTCCCGTCCCTTTGATCTTTCTCTTGCCCTTATTGCCAAACGGGACAGTTCCTCCCGTGGCGCTACTTTGGATAGAAGTGAGATGGATCTGGCTTCCTGTCATATGATTCGAGGCGCCACTATCGATGATCCATGAGCGTCCCCTCACTTCCACCTGTCAAACCAAAGTTAGTGTTTGGCGACCCAAGCAAGGTGTTCCTTACCTGGTTCGTTACAAAAATAGAACATTGGTTCTGGCATGTAGTCACTTATATTCACATCATTTGAAATAGCATGCTTTCGGAAAGAAATCTTAGAACGTCTAGGACGTCTAGGGTTAGCCTTAGGGACGGACTTTTTATTTTCAATGTGAGTCCTAGCAGCTTTACCATTTTCAATGTCGTTCTTCAGTTTTAAACATTCATATTTAAAGTGATCTCCTTGTCCACAATACCAACACGTCCTGTAGTAAGTACCAAGGTAGTACTTTTTGTTAGGACGTTGGATTTTGTTCTTTTTCATCTTTTGAGGGTCACAGACTTTTAAACCTTCCCCCTTTGCAATTTTCTTATAGATCCTATGACTGGTGGAGTTAGTGTAGTAGTCTTTTTGACCTTTCTCTCCACTTTCTAGGACTCTAATTCTTTCAAGGAGATTCTTGGTCTTTTCCTTTTCCAATTCAAGTTCTGAAGTTTTGCTTGCCTCAAAGTCGCTAGGGAGGGAGTTCCTGGAGTTAGACTCATAGCCTAGTCCTCTCTTGGCTGGGACAAACACTATTGGTCTAACTTCCTCAACTACAGGACTCTTTCCTAACACTTTTACTTCTTCCCTAAGCTTGGCGTTCTCTAG
Source organism: Polygonum aviculare (assembly GCA_934048045.1). NCBI lineage: Eukaryota > Viridiplantae > Streptophyta > Magnoliopsida > Caryophyllales > Polygonaceae > Polygonum > Polygonum aviculare. The sequence continues at coordinate 17,676,892 of OW204025.1, read as the reverse complement.
TTTAAGGCACATCACTTCAGTTTTCAGAGACTTAGTTTCTTCACGTGAGGACTCTAGTTGCAAAGACACTGTAGCACAGTTCTCACATTCAACCAGAATATTTTCATTTTCAAGTTCAAGTTCATCCATTCTATGTTGCATGATCACACTTTCTTCCATGATCTTGCCAATGAGTTTAATAAGTTTGGACTTAGAACAATTTTCTAAAGAAGTCATCATGGATTCACGAGTTACCTCTTGTTCCCTTTCAGGAGCGTCCTCTTCAAGAACTGGGGCGTCCTCCACAGCCATGTACGCCACTTGTTCATTATCTGAGGCGTCCTCGATGGCTATGTACGCCGCTGGCCCTTCAGGTTCTTCATCATCCGAACTCACATTATCCCATGCGGCGTCGCGCGCTCCCAAGAGGGCCTTCATCTTCATTTCTTTTAAGTTTAGTCCTGTAGTACACTTTTTGGCAAAGTGTCCTTTCTTGTTACGCTTGTAGCAAGTAAGTTCCTTCATTTCTGCCTCTGTATACTTGGGACTCTCCTTTTTGTAAGGCATCTTGTATTTCTTGAAATCTCTGGTCCTTTTACCCCATAAGCGGGCAACCTTGTGTAGAAGGGCAAGCTCTTCCTCTTCTTCGAGCTGTTCCTTAGTTTTGCTTTCCTTTTCTCTTAGAGCTTGTGCACGCATCCTTTCACGATTCTCATTTTTGTTTGCTTCCACCATTAAAGCAAGTTCTCTTTGGTGACGCAGATACTCAGCGTACTCTGGGGTTGATGACATCAAGGCGAGATCTGTCTGAGGGTTCCTAGCTAATTCAGCCATATCAGTTTCCCTTCTTGCTTCATAGCCTCTCAGCTTCCCATAGATCTCTTCCATATCCAGGGTCTTGTTGGTTGTATTCTCCTTGAGCGTAGTCCTATCAAAATTCCATTTCCCTGTAAGACCATCAATGACTACTCCAACTCTGTTCCTCATTGAGATTTCAGCTTCTGGGATGCCCAAATTTCGTATCTTGGTCACAAGAGCTTCAAGGAAGCATATTGCCTTAGCGTTTGTTTCCAAAAGCTTGAACTCGTCAGGACCCCACTCGTCCTCTTTATCTTTCTTGTCATCAGGGACGACAAGGTCACCTTTCATGATCACTCTCCAGCATTGATAATTCTAACTTCTGCAAAAGTTCTCGAAGCGGATCTTCCAGTGGTTGAAGTTGCCGTCCGTCAGGCGAGGAGGCTTCACAAAGGAGATTCCAATAGGTTCCATGTCCATCTTGTACCTGCAACTCAACAAAATCTAGAGCGCCTGCTCTGATACCAATTGTTGGATCGTAAGTCGTTAATGAAGGCGTCCTTAACTGGGTTAAGGACGTCCTTTAGTGCAGCGGAAAATAGACTTAACAGGAAACAAGATAGGAGAATAGACACGAGTATTTATAGAGGAACCCTGATCGGTCCGGGATCGGAGGTCTCACAATTTAAATTTATAAAACCGAACCTCAAGATTGTAGTAAAGAGGTAGGGTGTCGAACACACGGGAGTTCATGTGTCGAGTGTACCCGGAAAATACTAAAAAGGGATGAAAGAAAGGCAAAACAAAGGAAAAGCAAAGGGAGATCACCTCGGACCGACACGAGTCACTTCGGTCCGAGGGTGGATCGAGGTCGAAAAGCACGGGACCGACGTTGATGCAAGTCGGGCCCGATGACTGGGTACTTCGATTTGGCAAAAATGGTAGATCGGTCTTGAGTTTTTGGGTTCCACCTCTAACTAGACTTGGATATTCTTCCTCAATTCAACCAATAAGAGCTTGATTTTAGTGAGATCGAGGTTGATCACCCCTAATCTCTCCAATCTACACTTCGACCCAAGGGAGCTTTCACTCTCCTTCGATGTTAGGTCTAGTGATTGGGTTCGAGATTGCTTTCGCTTTGCTCTTACCAATCACAAGCCCTAAGCCCCTTGTTTTCACAAGAGAATTGAAGCTTAGTGTAGAGAGGATTCACAAATCAAGCACTCAAGGCTATGGAATTGGGGTTTTCTACCCAAATCTAGCTAGGGGATTCCCCCATAGCCCAAGACTATGGAATCTACTCCATCAAGTAAGAGAAAAACGAAATTAAAAGGGAAATCAAACTAATCTCAATCATCATCATCAAACCAAGCTCCAATTTCATTCAAATTCAAAAGGTTCTACAAAATCCAAGTTCAATTCTACTAGATCAAGGTAAAACAAAGTACAAAACTCACAAATCCTCCTCTCTTCTCCCACGATCTCCTCTTCTCTTCCTTCCTCCTTCTTCTCCTTGCCCTCCAAGTCTTCCTTGAGCCTTGAGAGAGAGTGATTTGGTTGTGGTCTATCCAAACATGCCCTTAATCCTTCCTAATCACCTCTATTTATAGCCTCTTAAGGATTGGGGACCAAGGAATCCCAATTTAGAAAGGGGTAAATGTGGAAAGTTGCTAAAAATATGCCTTGGGGAACAATCTTCACTTTCGTCATTTAGGACCGACACGGGTGACCTCGGGCCCGACGTTGCTCAACCTCGGTCCTGGCTCTAGTCACTCGATCTCGGGCCCGATGTGGTGGACTTCGATCCTGGGCCTCGATCCTTGCTTTCTTCCTTGGTTTCCTTTGGTTCCACTTCATTCTTGGCTTGGCTCTTACGCTCCTTGACTTGGCTCCTCGAAATCGCTCTCATTCTTGCCAATTTACCTACAAAAACACACAAACTCGCATAGTCTCCGACTCTTGAAGAAAACCGGGAACTAAGCTAAAAAGGGAACGAAACTAACAAAGAAGAGAATGAAAAACACATATTTACAAGGGAAATTAACTACTAAAACACCTCCAAAATGAGAGACATCAGAATACCCCATACTTAAACTTGCTTGTCCTCAAGCAATAACAATGTAAGCAAGACCGAAGCACAATCTTCAAGTAAAGCCTCATATGAAAAATCAAATAAGCACAAGTAATAGACATGCTAGCAAGATTATGTCATCACACATGATCAAGTGTTCAAGGAGATAAAGCATAATGCAACAAAGCCTCACTTTAGGGACATAAAAATGTGTATCACTCATCATGTGTTTAGGCTTGAAAATGAACACTCATACTCAAAATTCATGCAAGTAAAGACTTTACCATTGAAGCTAATATCACCAATTCCTCCACCTAGAGATGCCTATTACAATGCACACAAAGAATATGAACTTGGCTCAATGGAGGTCCTCAAAGAGGTTCCATTCGGCCGGGTTGTAATGGGGCTTTTGGTATTTCTCAAGGTGGGAATCACTTTGGTCTTGTGGTGCTTACAATGGGGATTGAACTTTCTAGTCTCTCACCAAACTCACCAAATTATTCCACTTTCACTTCACACTCCCAAAAGACTTTGACTTTTTTTCTTCTTTTTTTTTTTTCTCAACCCGCACTTTTCACTAAACATTCCACTTCATCTTTACACTACACTTTTTGTTGGATTTTTCTCACTTTTTCCACTAGGATCGACTTGCAACACAACTCGGGCCCGATGTGCACTTGAACTCGGTCGGAGCCCTTTCTTATACTTAAGCTCTTTGCTTTCAATCCACTATTTTTTCCAACTTTTCTTTCTTTCTTCACAACAAAGATACACTACCCACTTGGTTTATAACACCATTTCTTTGCCCTTCACCAAAGAGAATCTCAACTCTCCAAATATTCTTCCAAAACCTCTCACTAAAGTCCAATCCCATAAGGGTCAAGTCATATAGGATAGGAATCATATTTTTGAGGAGTTTCAAACAAAGGTCTAAGGCTAAAACGGGGCTACAAACAACGGTTTATCTTCAAGGTAGGTTATGGAACATTTTGTGACTAAATGAAATAAAGTTCAAATCAATGTGACAATGCATAGAACAATTCTCATATTGGTCTTGGAAAATAGATAAACACCTCAATAGCAAGTTTTACTAAGCATGCATGAGCTAATCACACAAGAAAATGAGGGATATGCAATCATGAACAAACATCCCTAAAATGGCCAAAAATAATCTGACAAGGTTCACTCTAGCTTAGTTGCATCAAAACTTTTCCTTAGAACTCATGTGCTCAATAAAAATATGCATGACATCATATCACATCAAAAACAACATCCATGTAGAGGCTAAACTATCCAAAAATATGCAAAGGACTTTACATGCTCACATCATCATTAGCCTTCATATGGACATCTAAGATGGGAATTCCTAGTCCAAAACAAAATCTTTTTGTCGTTTTTCAAATCATTTTCACATTTTTATGCATTTTTCCAAAAATTTTCTCAAACAAAAACAAGGCTCAAACAAACTCATCCATACATGCCATAAAATCAATCAATCATTCTCATCATGCCACAATCCAAAAGCAAACATCCCTTAAACATGAAACAAACAACCTAGCAACCTAAACATGGAACTAATGAGCACCTAACCTACCCCATACTTAAAATTTTGATGTCCCCATCAAAACTCAAAAGTAAAGAGAAGAGTAAAGAAGACTCACAATTCCTTATTTGCAAATGGCTCGATGAGGCTTAGTTGGGAGGATGTCCACGGCGTTGCCTCCTTTGGAGCCGGGCGTGCCGCTCTCGCTCATACACATGATCTTGGAAAGGATCTTGGCTTGGTGGTTGTAGTGGTGGTGCGGGAGGTGTCCATTGGTCTTTACGGGATGCGAAATTCCCGGACATCCACTCATTGAAACTAGCTTGCATGGACCACCTTTGATCCTCGGACGCCCTCAAATCCTCCACCTCACGTCTTGTGTAGGCGAGGTTGCGGTTCACCTCATCAAATCGCTCATGGAAGTTCTCTTGGTGTTGGAAAAGTTGTTGTTGTTGGACGTTGAGATGGTGTGCTTCTTGGAGCATTGATTGTTGTTGAAGTTGGAGATGCGACAATTGGTTTGCCAAGAAATTCATGTCCACCGATTGGTTAGGCTCGGGGAACATCATTCCGGGGCCATACCATTGGGCATACCCCTCATATCCTCCGTAGCTAGGTGGTGCTTGATGTGCTCCACTTCCTTCACCCCGCTCGAAGTGGCTAGGGACCGGATCGGGCAAGAACGTGTCGGACCGACGTTGATGGACATCGGGCCCGACATAGGTTGCACCTCGGTCCAAGAGTGTTGGGGCGTGGTCATTGAGCAAGTGTTGGTAGCCACCTTCTTCTTCTTCATCTTCACCTCTTGGCACGTCCACCTCCATGTCGTCTCTCCTTGCAAACTCGTATTGATTGGCCTCCTCTTCTTCGGTGTCCGGGGAAGCTTGAGGTGTAGTGAAACGGATATGTTGTGCACGTTTCCTAACCTCGAGTGTCCCCTCCGGCTCTCCATAAGGATTGACATTCCCCGCCCACACTTGATACCAATTGTAGTAGCTTGTGAGGTCGAAGAGTCGAGGTCCCAAAGGAACTTGTACTTGGCCAAAGTTGGAGTGAGGTATAAGACAGTCGATGAAGCCGGGAGCAACTTTCTCTTTGATGATGTTGGCCTTCTTAAAATACTTAAGGTCCATGAACTCCACACCATTTGGGGCCGGTGTATAGGTAGACAAGTCCACCTCGAGACGATGAGCTAGCCGGGCAATCATACCTCCAAAGTAAATCCATGAGGAACTTTGGAAGTCCCTTACCATCTTCACCCATTCCCATGTGAGGTTCATCGGCTTCTCATTCTCAAACAACATCTCATAAAGAATCATGGCCTCCTCCTTCATCGGCTTGCTCAATTCATGCCTTGCAAAGATAGAACAACCCAAAGCTCGGATCATGACTCGGAAAAGCGGACTTGCTATCTCATTTGTTGTTGCGCCCTTCCTCATCTCACTTCTTCCGGCTATGAACTTCCAAAGATAATCGACCTTTTCATTGTCCACATAGGCTTCTTCTCTCGGAAAAGGAAATCCAAGGTAGACCGCCAAATTTCGGAGAGAGAGCTCTTGCAACTCGTTGCCTACTTGGAAGGAAATCATGCCATCACTCTCGGGTCCCTCATATGTGCACTTGAAAGTCGCCATGAACTCGGACGTCAAGGCGGGATAATGCGTGTTGTTGCACCTTAGCAAGACATTGAGCCCAATGTGATTATAGCACCGAGCGAGGGCCTCATTCATGTTCATCTTTTGAATTGATTCCCAATCTAACCACCGGGTGTGGTGAGATAGACCCATGAGGCGCTCATACTCTCTAGCATCATCCTCATCCTCAATACGTACATCGTCCATCCTTTGGACTCTCTTAGACGACTTCTTGGACTTCTTGGTGGCTTTCTCCATCCTTGAAGAAGATGCTCGAGTAGACATGGTACCTACGCACAATCAAAACCAAACAACTACAAGATAAAATCCACACAATCACAACAAAATCTCAAGCTTCCTCAACGAACAACTCATCATGCAAAGAGATAACCCCATACTTGCACTTGACACACTCAATCCACAAAATTCAATCATGCATGAACTAAGATTCTCATATCAATGGTCAAGCCTCAAATCATATCATGAATAGCATGCTATAACCAACATTCAAGAGCAAGAAATCTTAAATCAACACAAAAGAAGCTCGAAATGCCATCGGACCGACATGCAAAGGACATCGGGACCGAGGTTGGGGACCTCGGTCCGACTTACTGGACCGATGTTAGACGTCGGTCCCGAGGTACTGGGTACCTCGGACCGAGTCCTTTCCGACTTCTCTCCCTAGATTCAACTATGCAACACATAATCATGCCTCTAAAATCCAAATTCCACCATCAATCAACATCAATCGAAGTTCTAAGTGAGGTTTAGCAACAATTAAGCACAAATTTCACAAAATATGCAAATCACCATGGATGCTCAAAGTTCAAGCTCACTCAATCATGGCATATCTCAAATCTAGCAATGATAGCATGAAATTCATAAAGAATCAAGTAGAGAATGAGATGCACATACCAAATATGAAGGAAACAAGAACTTCTAGCAAGCAAATCCTTAGAACTCAAATTTTCCTCTTCTAGATATAGAAGAAGGAAGAAGATCTATGGGTTTTGGGTGGGATTTTTGGCTTTTGGTTCAATGCTTTGGTATGCTAGGGGATGGATCGAGATCTTGTGGTGAGGTTGCTTTAGGTTCGACTATGGGGGAAGGGGTTGGATCGATTTTGGCTTTGAGAGAGAATTGGGTATTTTGGGAAAGTAGTTATGGGGAAGATGATGTTAGGTAAAGGAAATGGGTCTTTAAATGGGGAAGAAGACAAAGGTGGGTCAAGAGGGTATAGTAGGAATTTCCACAAAATCAAAGGCAAGGTGGATCGGCTAACTTGGACCGACGTTGGGCACCTCGGGCCCGAGGTACTGGGTACCTCGGTCCTACCCGATTTTGGCTCCTAAAAATCCCACACTTTGGTTACTCCTATCCACAAGTGTTTGCATCATTTCCACAAATACCATACATGCTAATGAAGCTCACACAACACATATTGCCACAAAATACAAGCTAGAGAAGAGATTAGGACTAATCTAAGCTAAGGCAAAAAGAAACAAGCTAGAAACTACAAAAACAAATCTACCAAACCCGGGTTGCCTCCCGAGGAGCGCTTCTTTAACGTCATTAGCTTGACGTCTAACCTCTACCCTTCAAGGAGGGTGAAAAACGGTGAATTGGTCCTCCTTGTCATGGACATCTCCACAATCCTCATAGCCAAAATGCCACCATTTATGTTTGATGAAAGTGTGACATCCAAAACCTCCATCATCCTTCTCCTCCAAAGTGTAGCTTGGCATCTCTTGCATCAACTCATCTTGCATCTTCTCACCTACATCACACAAGTCTAAAGAATTTCTAGGAGAATCTATAACGTCATAACTCAAATCATCTAAACAAAGATAGTCATCTCCTAAATTCTCTTTCAAATCATCTAAGCACATAAAAGAATCTCCCACATCAAAAGGATATAGATTAGGATACTCTTCATGGTTTGGTGGGCTATCTCCATCTCTTGTCTCATCATGGATTTGAACATCGACCATATCATGGTCTCTCAATGGTGCTTCTTCTCTTGTGGACTCCAACTTCTCCTTCTTGCACTTGGCACTTTCCTCAAGCTTCAAGATTGCCAATGCGTCCGGTTCATTGAGGGCCTTGTTGAAATGGAACTCAACTTTCTCTTCTCCAATTTCGAAGGTGACTTTCCCATTCCTCACATCAAACTTGGCACCCGCCGTGGCTAGAAACGGCCTTCCGAGAATGATGGGCACCATTGGATCTTCTTTCATGTCTAGAATCACAAAGTCGTCGGGTACAAAATACCTTCCAACTCGAACCGGGACATCATCAAGAATTCCGGTGGCCTTAGTTGAAGAACCATCGGCCATGGTAAGACTCATATCAACCGGCTCCATATCTCCAAGGTTAGCCTTTCTCCATATGCTCATGGGCATAACCGAAATACTCGCTCCTAGATCACAAAGAGCTTTGAATTGATGAGAACCAATTCCTATGGTGATGGCAAATCTCCCGGGATCACCAAGTTTTTGAGGTAACTCCAATATCTTCACCTCCTCTTGCATCTCTACAATTGACCTTTTCTTGCTCAAGATTTCTCTCAAAAATTTTGCATAAGATGGCATCTCACTTAGAGCATCGGTGAAAGGAATAGTGATGTTCAAGCCTTGCAAAAGTTTCAAGAACCGCTTGAACTTGCCCTCAACAATCTCCTTGGGCTTCTTCATAGGATAGGGAAGAGTAATGCCACCTTGCTTCTTGCTTGGTTCAACCTCCTCAACTCGATCTTGGACCGTCTTTGGATCAACGTCGGGACCGACGTCAAGTACCTCGGTCCTGGGGCAGGGGACCTCTTGGAACATCGGGCCAACTTCAGGGCAAGTCGGGCCCGAGTTGCTGGGTAACTCGGTCCGAGTTGCTGGCTCCTCTTCTTCCTTTGGATCGATGTTGTGGTAAATCGGGCCCGAGTTGCTTGGAACCTCGGTCCGACTCTCTTCTCTTGGTTTTGGCTCGTGTGGCTCGGGCAAACTCCGTCCACTCCTCAATCCTATGGCTCGAACTTCATTTTGTTGTTGTGGGGCACGGGGATTCTCCTCGGGTCGGCCCGGGAGTCTCCCTTCCTCTCTTGGAAGTTGATTCGCCATGTGAACAAATTGGTTGTCCACTTGCCTTCTCCACACACCAAACTCTTTGAATTGGACACCCATTTCATCAACTCTTCTCTCAACGTTGGTGAATTGATTCTTCAAGTCCTTGAACTCGCCTCTCATCTCTTGTGCCCATTGTGGAGTTTGCTCATAAAATCCCGGAGGTCGGTATGGTGGTTGTTGGGCTCTTGGCTCGTTTTGGTTGAAGTTGTTGTTGTAGCCACTTGCTTGCCCTTGATTCCACCTTCCTCCATTGTTGTTGAAGTTGGTTCTCCCTCCGAAATTTCTTTGGACATAATGAGCCTCCTCAATTTGTTCCGCCAATCGGACTTGGCGCTCATTTGGGCAATCTTGTGCTCCATGCTTCAAGGAACCACACTCTTCACATGCTCTTGTGGTTTGTTGAGCATAACTCATCTTCCTCCTCATCTTGTTCAACTCGTCCTCCAAGAATTGGATCTTCACATCTTTATCTACCTCCTCATCTTGTTCAACTCGTCCTCCGGGACCTTCAACTCCGGATGCATGTATTGTCTAGCATTCCGGGGTTGAGTGTTGATTTGGGCCTCCAACCTTATCCTTTGCTCCCTCTCTCTACGGGCCTCGGCATCTCGATTTGCCATCTCAATTTCCATTCGAGCCATTTCGGCTGTCATCCTCTCGAACTCCTCATCTCGGGCTTGGTCCGCCATCCACTTCTTCTTGCGGGCTTGCCTTAGAATACTCTCCGGATCACACACAAAGTCGTGCTCAAGGGTTCCTCGGACGGAACTAGCTCGCATGCACCTACAACCAAAGACACAAACAAAACCGAATCAAAACAAACAAGGGGTTTGGGCTAGTCCCTCACCCAAATCACTACCAAAATGAAAGACTCAACTAAGATGGGTACCTCGAACAAGTAGAACTCCCCGGCAACGGCGCCAAAATTCTGATCGGTCCGGGATCGGAGGTCTCACAATTTAAATTTATAAAACCGAACCTCAAGATTGTAGTAAAGAGGTAGGGTGTCGAACACACGGGAGTTCGTGTGTCGAGTGTACCCGGAAAATACTAAAAAGGGATGAAAGAAAGGCAAAACAAAGGAAAAGCAAAGGGAGATCACCTCGGACCGACACGAGTCACTTCGGTCCGAGGGTGGATCGAGGTCGAAAAGCACGGGACCGACGTTGATGCAAGTCGGGCCCGATGACTGGGTACTTCGATTTGGCAAAAATGGTAGATCGGTCTTGAGTTTTTGGGTTCCACCTCTAACTAGACTTGGATATTCTTCCTCAATTCAACCAATAAGAGCTTGATTTTAGTGAGATCGAGGTTGATCACCCCTAATCTCTCCAATCTACACTTCGACCCAAGGGAGCTTTCACTCTCCTTCGATGTTAGGTCTAGTGATTGGGTTCGAGATTGCTTTCGCTTTGCTCTTACCAATCACAAGCCCTAAGCCCCTTGTTTTCACAAGAGAATTGAAGCTTAGTGTAGAGAGGATTCACAAATCAAGCACTCAAGGCTATGGAATTGGGGTTTTCTACCCAAATCTAGCTAGGGGATTCCCCCATAGCCCAAGACTATGGAATCTACTCCATCAAGTAAGAGAAAAACGAAATTAAAAGGGAAATCAAACTAATCTCAATCATCATCATCAAACCAAGCTCCAATTTCATTCAAATTCAAAAGGTTCTACAAAATCCAAGTTCAATTCTACTAGATCAAGGTAAAACAAAGTACAAAACTCACAAATCCTCCTCTCTTCTCCCACGATCTCCTCTTCTCTTCCTTCCTCCTTCTTCTCCTTGCCCTCCAAGTCTTCCTTGAGCCTTGAGAGAGAGTGATTTGGTTGTGGTCTATCCAAACATGCCCTTAATCCTTCCTAATCACCTCTATTTATAGCCTCTTAAGGATTGGGGACCAAGGAATCCCAATTTAGAAAGGGGTAAATGTGGAAAGTTGCTAAAAATATGCCTTGGGGAACAATCTTCACTTTCGTCATTTAGGACCGACACGGGTGACCTCGGGCCCGACGTTGCTCAACCTCGGTCCTGGCTCTAGTCACTCGATCTCGGGCCCGATGTGGTGGACTTCGATCCTGGGCCTCGATCCTTGCTTTCTTCCTTGGTTTCCTTTGGTTCCACTTCATTCTTGGCTTGGCTCTTACGCTCCTTGACTTGGCTCCTCGAAATCGCTCTCATTCTTGCCAATTTACCTACAAAAACACACAAACTCGCATAGTCTCCGACTCTTGAAGAAAACCGGGAACTAAGCTAAAAAGGGAACGAAACTAACAAAGAAGAGAATGAAAAACACATATTTACAAGGGAAATTAACTACTAAAACACCTCCAAAATGAGAGACATCAAACCCCACTAAGACCAACTAGTCTTATGGGTAAACCTCTACCTCCGTTGGAGGATTTTCAATAGCCGTCCCTTATCTTATTGAGAGTGAGTCCTTACAACTTAGGCGAGTCGTTACACTTCTCTGAGCTAAGCGTCCGTCCTTAGTCTCACTAGTAACACTCCTTTCAACCTAACAAGTAACCTAACACTCTTAGCTATAAGGAAGCTATCACTCACGTCTCTCACGGTTCGTTGTGAGAGACAAACTACAACTCTAATTGATTTGTGGTTTGAATTGGATTTGATGTGGTTGGACTTTCTTTCTCTTGCTTCAAGCTCACTTGATCTTCTCGATCTTCGTTGGTGTTCTTGAATGCTTCGGGAGAGCTTGAGAGAAAGTCTTCAAAGTCCACCGACGCTATGCATACCCTTGGGAGGGTATTTATAGCGAAAGTGGTTCTTGTCCTCTAGCGTCCTCTGAGACTTGGCAGGATCCTTGGGCTTTGATCAACGGTGCGATGAGCCTCTTGAGGAAGTCAACTCTGTTGACGCTTGGGAAGCCTCCGCGTGGGCAGGGGACCATCGCTGGGAAAGCGACGTCTTTGGACCTCGTCCGTATTTTGGCACGCGTCCCTTCTTGATGAGGACGCCGTCCTATCTTCGCAGGAACTTCGCTAATTACGTTCAGCTTTGGAGGTTCTGATGACGTGCGTCCCTACAGCTTAGGGACTGCCGTTCACTTGTTGTCCTTTTCGCTCATGTGCGTCCACTGGACTTACCTGAGATCAACACTTGGACAACTTATCAAATACTTTTGAGTTTGTCATTATCAAAACAAGGGACGATCATTATTGGTTTAAATATTAATGACTGCCGTCCTTAATATCGTCCCAACAGAGGTGATGCGTGTCCATCATGCCGAGCTGCGTCCCACGCAAGGACCGTGCGGTCAGGGGCTTGTCTTTCGTGATGAAGACTTGGTTACCGTCTAATACCCGCAAAATGACACGCTTGTCCTGACGCTAGAACTCGGAGACGTCAAGATCCACCGAGCCTTAGTGGATTCCGGTAGCTCGGTCGACGTGATGTACTACGACACGCTCAAATCGCTCGGGAAATCCAAAAAAGATCTTGAAGAGGTCAAGATGCAACTTTCCGGACTTGGTGGATATCTCACTTTTCCACTTGGAGTCCTAAAGACTCGCGTGAGTCTCGCCGGAAAGGAGCATCCCACCGAGTTCGTAGTCGTCGACGTCCCGGGACCATACAACTTGATACTAGGGCGCCCTTGGATCCATGGCATGAGAGCGGTACCTTCGTCCTTGCATCAAATGGTTCAATTTGCGGACAAGGGTGCAATTGTACGAGTATGGGCTAACCGACTTCAGGCAAGATTGTGCGCGAAAGGGATTCGACCCGATGAGAAGATCGCAGATGGCGATAACGGGCTCGGGCGAGTGGACATCGTCACCGGCACCGACCGAGAGCGCGGCCCGGACCACCGCGAGCTCGGCCCCGATCACCGCGAGCGCGGCCCCGATCACCGCGAGCGCGGTTCCGACTGCCGCAAGCGCGGCCTCTCCCCCGCGGGCGTGGGCGTGATTCCGGCGACTCCCGGCCCTGCGTGGCCCTAGTTGAGTCGGCCGAGGATTAGGACTTCATGTAGTGGGGGCGGTACTCTTTTTCCCATGTGGTTTTGATGAGGCCCCCCCTTAGTTTTTCATTTATTAGCCTGTCTTAGGATTCATGACATTCATGTTTAAAATTCCTTATTAAAGTTTTGCATTTCGTCTAAGATTTCTTTTGCATTAGATCGTGTCTTGCATAAAAAAAAGATACCAATGTTAGCTCATCGCGCCAACGGAATAACTTGGCCAAGGAAAACACCCTATGAAGGCCCTACGCAACGTATGCGTAGGAGTTGCACGGACCCCGTATTCATGGCATACGGATGTACGAATATACGAATATACGAATATATGAATATACGAGTATACGAATATACGAGTATATGAGTATATGAATATACGAATGAGAGCTCCCTAATCTGTATGGCCACTCACCGCTTTAGTTCCGGTCCCTATACACGGGATAGTACTTGGTACACGAGTATATGGGTCCCGGAGGGGGCATAGGCGGGCATGATTCCGACATCAATTAGTTGGCATATATTATTTATTTCCTTATCTTATTTATTATGCTTATCCATATTTATTTCTGCTTTATCCTTTATTAGGGTAGTTACTCTAGATTAGGATAATATTTATGGAGGAAGATCTTATCCTTAGATGGGATAAGATATCGGTTGACTTGGGGAACAAGCTATCCGCCCTAACCCTAGGAGGCGGGACAGGCAAAGGGGCGCGCCCCCCTTTGCCTGTCCCCTTCCTCTATAAATACACATGCATTTGCCATGTGCCTGGTAAGTTCTAAGTTATCGCTCTGCCTGACGCCTTTAATCGACATTGCCCTTATTGACTTAAGCATCGGAGGTGGATTAGGGGTCTCTCGCCCATAGGTCCATTGTTTTGTAGGTCATTGAAGGTGAAGAGGCTTGGAGAAGAAGAACATTGAAGAAGGAGTTGAAACTTGTACACGACATATTTTGTGTACTAACAATAAGCAAGGGGTCCTCTCTTTCACAATAGGTGATGAGAAAATTGAGTCTAGTTTTTCAAAAGCTAATAAAACAACCTATTTGTGAGGATGCTGATTACTGGATAGATGTCATAGACAGGGAAGTTCAAGGATCTTTGATGTCTATTGTATCTAAAGTCCCATTAATTGGAGCTTTGTTTGAAAACTAGTGTGAAGCAAGTGGAGAAAGGGGAGCTACTTGCTGATGTTGTTCATGCTTTGAATATAACCAAGGAGAATCCGAGAGGAGTGGTTGAGATCCTAATATGAAATTACCCATTGCCCAAAGAAGATCCTAATTAAAGATACTCTAAAAGTTGAGTTAAAGCCACTTCCATCTACATTAAGGTACGAGTTCCCAGGACCTAACTCTACCGATCTTGTCATTGTCAATACTAGTTTAAGTGATAATGTAATTAAAAAAATTATTGCATGAGCTTAGATTACATAGAAAATATATAGGATACATTATTGGTGATCTAAAAGGAACTAACCCTTCATTGTGCATGGATATGATCTTGATGGAAGATGATAATAAAACATCAATTGGGTATCAAAGATAACTTAACCTAAAAGTGAAGGAAGTAAAGACGTGCTTCAATTGGTGGATGTTGGCATTATGTATCCTATTTCTAATAGTAATTAGTTTCGTCCCATCCATATGGTTCCTAAACATGTAGGATGATTGTTGAAAAGAATGAGTTAACTCCCAATAGGATGGTTACGAGTTGGAGAATGTGAATTTATTGCGGAAAATAGAACAAAGCAACCCGTATAGATCTCTTTCCTCTTCTTTCATTGATTAACATACACATTTTTTTATTTATATGGGTATAGTGGCTTCTTCAGACTTCTAATTCATCTTGATGATCAAATGAAAATCACCTTTATATGCTTTTATGACACTTTTGCATATAAAAAAATGTCATTTGGATTGTGTAATTATACCCCTACTACTTTTCAAAAATGTATGGTAGGTATCTTTTCTGTTTTAATTGAGGAAATCATGAAAGTGTTTTATGGATGACTTCGTTTGATTCTTATTTGACTAACTTGTCAAGGGTGTTACAAAGATGTGAAGTAGTTAGCCTTATCTTGAATTAAGGAAAATGCTATATCATTGTAAGTGAAGGAATAGTTCTATATCATCTTGTTTCTCATTGTGCTATTGAAGTACATAGGGAAAAGACAAAGTCCATCGAGTTGCTACCACCAACCATATTGGTCGAGATGTTAAGAAGTTTTCTAGAATATGCAGAGGTTCATGATGGAATTTTTTAAGATTGCTAAACCTCTTATAATTTGTTGCTTAAAGATGTTAAATTTAACTTTTCCCATGAGTGTCTTGAAAGCTACAACAAGTAAATATAGGCTTTGATTTGAACTCCAATCTTACAACCTCCTGATTGGAATCTTCCTTTTGAGTTTATGCGTATGGCAACTGATTTCATGATAATGGTTGTTTTGGGACAATGGAAGGAACAGAAGCTACATAGCATCTACTATGTTAGCAAAACTCTTAATGAAGCACATGAAAATTATGATACAGTAGAAAAAGATTTTTGCGTTTATATTATTTTTTGCCTTTGAGAAGTTCATGTCCTTTTGGCGGGAGAAAATGTCTTTCTCTACACCGATCATGCTACAATTAGGTGACTCATGATCAAGAAGGATTCCAAGCCTAGATTAATTCATTGCATTAAACTTCTTCAAGAATTTGTTTTGAAGATCCAAGATAAGAAGGGAGCGGAAAACTTGGTTCTTAAGCACCTTTCTAGACTTACTCCACCTGAGGAGAAGTTCCATGATGATGTTCTAATAGATAATTCGTTTCCATATGATCATATTTTTGAGATGGCAAGTGTAACACCCGGATAATTTATAAGGGATTGAGGTGCTCCTCATGCCAACAGGAGTTCTTCCTTTTCAAAGTGGATGAAAGAAATAGGTGAAAAGAGGATGCTATAACTCCAAGAGTTGGAAGAACTAAGTTTAGATGCCTATGAGAAGGCCCGGATTTATAAATAAAGAATAAAGACATGGAATATGATAATCATGTACTAAAGAGAACACCAAGTTGGTGATCTTATAGTACTATTACAACTCCCGACGCGAGTTATTTCCTCTAAAGCTGAAGTCTAGGTGGAGTGGACCCTTTTAAGTAAGATGAGTTTACCCACATGGAGTTATAGAAGTTTGGAGTGAAGAAATGGGGTAGTTCAAGGTCAATGTGCAACGTAAGAAGACATGCATAGTTGAAAATCTTATCAATCCGAGCTTAAAAGAAGCTAGATGGTCAAGATAATGACTCTAAATCAACGCTTATTGGGAGACAAACCAAACCCTTTTTGTTTTATTTTATTTTTTTTGCTTTGTTTTCTATTAATATTTGTGTTCCAAAATCAAGGAAGTTACCAAGCCGAGTCATTACTGAGTAATAGCCTGGTTCATTCATGATACTACCCGCCCGAGCATTATCTAGTCGGGTAGTACTATCCATGATACTACCGTGCTGAACAATTTTCTTGTAGTAACTCTAGTCAAATGCCAAAAAATGCCAAAAATCCAAAGAATTACCTAGTCGGGTTTTAACCCAAGGGGTTATGCTTCATTTGTTCCTAAACTTAAGGAAGTTAGAAGTTATCGATCGACATGAGCATGAAGATGAGGATGAAGATGAAAAGAATGAAAATCAAGAAGCTAAGGATGCCCAGCCATAGCACACAGAGGTCCTGAGAAGGAGGTTGCATATGAGCACAGAGGTTTCTTAAATAGTAATGATGACCCTCCACTTTATGGGTACCATAGTATAAAATTTAGCAATAAGACACAAACAAACCAGAAACCTAAACAAGTTTCATTGATTATCGATTGGTAAAGCACTAGATCGGGAGAGTTCTATAATGCTCAAGTGAAAAGCTCTTATTTATATTAAAAGCTAAACCCGGTTCCCAATCATGAATAAAGTAGTTGCCCAAACACCAACTAGCTCCTACTCGAGCACCATCTAATCCCACACCCATTTATTTTGAGGCTCCGACTTGATGATGACGATCGAAGCAAGCTTATGTTGATGAATATTCCTACATGATATCAGAGCAATTCTAGGGTTTAGCATATTTTGATTTTGTGTTTGATGTTCTGGTGTTGAGCTATGCCGAACGAAGAAGGAGATCTGAGCACAGGAGGCGAAAATCAGATGAGAAACCAACAGGCGATCCAGGTCGACGGAGGGAATCAGGAGGCTATTTTGATTGCATACATGAAAGATCCTTTGATGCTATCAAATTTGGATTTTCCAGGTATGAACCACACTAATATACCTTTTGATGGGGGGGATTTTTTGTGATGGAGTCGTGAAATTGAGTAAGCATTGTCTAAAAGAGGAAACTAAGTTTCATTGATGGTAAAAGGGAAGAAATATGAGAGGGGAGATCCGGATTACAAACATTGGAAATGTTGTGATTCTATGGTAGCATGTTGGATACTAAATTAAATGGTGAGTATGTTCGAACTCTGTGACTTGAGATTTGTGAATGTTTTGGGGAGTTGGCTTGTTCCGAAAAAATTTACGAGCTCAAACAAGAACTTTCTCAGATCTTGCAAGGAGGATTACCGGGATTTAGGGCTTCAAGACAGGGGCATTGCAAACCTAGATGGAATGCACCCAATACAACCCAAGAGCCATGTACCAAACCGCTCAAAAAAACTACTACAAAGGATAAATGAACGGAAAAAGAAAGGACAAGAAAATATAACAAAAGAGGTTCAAGAGATGAACGATCTGGGAAAATTAATGCAATTTTGTTTGAGGTTGAATGACGATTATGAAGCTTCGAAGAGCCAGATCTTATCAATGGATCCTTTGTGCTTCAAGTGGAGAAACAGAATGAGGTCACAAGCAAAAACAATTTAGAAACATCAACCTACGGTTCTTACAAAAATAGTAGAGATGGACATAGAGGAGGGAGATCGGAATCTCATGGTCGAAGTGATAGAAGGGAGTCTAAGAAGTGTGGTAACAATGATAGAAGGGTGTGTTATCATTGTAAAGAGGAAGGACACATCAAGAGTAGTTGCTTTGAGTTGATTGGGCACCCGGATTGGTACTAAGGGAAGAGGAATAGAACTGGCCAGAGACTATAGCTACCAATGTAGAGAATGACAAGAGCAGCATGGATGAGTCTCCTGTTGAGTTTGGCTCAATTGACAATTGGGTATGTCTAGATTAAATTGTTGAGGTAGTGACGAGTTTAACTTCAGCTTGTCAGGACGTTATGAAAGCTTTCAAGACTAAGAAAGCCGTGAACGTGATAACAAAGCATGGCAAGGCAAAGTTGCATTTTGCAGGTATATCCGTTTCTATCTTAGCGATTTCTCATCAAGCTAGAGACGATTGGACTGTTGATAGCGAAGCTTTCGATCATATGACATCATTTTTGGAAAATTTGATGTCAGATAAGAAGATTAATTATCCTATTTATATTATTTTGTTTGATGGAACCAATAGAGAAGTTACAGTGGTAGGAGATGTAATGTTGAGCCAAAATCTGATCCTTAATGATGTTCTATTTGTACCCGACTTCAAGTATAAGTTGATGTCATTTAGTAAGCTTGTGGATTCTGGTGAACTTAGTGCTCATATCTATAGGAATGTTGTTTTGTTACATGCCGGTTAGACTAAGAGGAGCAACCCTTAGAGTTCATCAATAGTTGGTTTTCAACAAGGATGTTGAGCGATGTTGTGAAAGAACTTTGTATTGGATCAATAGGTTCCTAGTCGAGCAAAACGGGATGCAAAACTGTTGGGACAATATTAAGGACGCTAATCTGTAATATATGACCAATAATGAAAGTCCCTAGTTTTGATAATGACAAACTCAATGGTATTTGATGTTTGTCCAAGTGCTTATCCCAAGAAAGTCCAATGGATGCCCATGAAAGAAAAGGACAATAAGTGAACGAGAGTCCCTAAGTATTAGGGACGCACTCCATCAAAATATCCAAAGTTGAATAAGAATGGAGTCCCTACGAGATTAGGACGACATCCTCAACATGATTACATCATAACCGGCTGTAGTCTTCAAAAGGAAGCTTCCTATGTCTGGGTACGTGCGCATACTTCCAAAGAAGTCGCTTTCCAGAAGATGGTTCCCTGACCACACGGAGGCTTCCCAAGCGGTGACAGAGTTGACTTACTCAAGATGCAAATTGCACCGTTGAAGGAAGACGACAGTTTCTGCAGTAATCTCTAAGGACAGTACAGGACAAAAGCCACTACCACTATAAATACCCATCAAGGGTTATGCATAGAGGTGTGGACTTAGAAGATTTCTCCCAAGCTCACTCCCGATGCATTCAAGCTCAAGAACGAAGATCAAGAAGATCAAGTGAGCTTGAATTGAGAGAAGAAGAAGTCCAACCACAATAAATCCCAAAACAAATCACAAAAGTTAAAAAGAAAGCTTGTCTCTCACGAAGCTATTGTGAGAGACGTGAGAGTTTAGCTACCTTATAGAAAAGAGAGTTAGGTTACGGTGCTAGGCTAAAAGGAGAGTTACTGGTGAGACTAAGGACGCATACTTAGACTCAAAGAATTTTAACTGCTCGCCTGCACTCTAATAAGTTAAGGACGGCTATTCGAAAATCTTCCTCGGAGGTAGGGGTTTACCCATAAGGCTAGTTGGTCTTAGTGGGGTTCCTCTATAAATCCCAGAGTCCCTTATCTTATTTGTTTACCAGTTTATGTTTGCGTTAATTTCTGCTGTGAAGGCACTCCTCTTGAGGACGTCCCTACCTGTTTACTAACGAACACGATCCAATAGTTGGCATCAGAGCGGGTGCTCTAGATTGTTTAAGTTGCAGGTAAAACAAGGATATGGAACCTGTTGGCATCAGAGCGGGTGCTCTAGATTGTTTAAGTTGCAGGTAAAACATGGATATGGAACCAATTGGCATCAGTAGTGTGAAGCCTCCTCGCCTCACAGACGGTAACTACAATAGATGGAAAGTTAGATTCGAGATCTTCGTCCGAAGTCAGAACTACCAATGCTGGAAGGTCATAAGGGACGGAGATCTTGCAGTCCCTGCTACCAAAAAGGACAAAGAAGAGGACTGGGGTCCCGAAGAGTTTAAGCTGATGGAAACAAACGCCAAGGCTATTTGTTTCTTGCAAACTATTGTTGGATCGTTAGTATAAACTGGGACGTCCTTTACTTGGGTAATGGCGTCCTTGAGTGAGGCGTTCTTACTAGGTGTAAGGGCGTCCTTTAGTTGTGCAGCGGAAATATGAAACTAAACAGGTGAACTTTAACAAGAATGGAACACAGGATTTATAGAGGAACCACTCAAGACCAAGTAGTCCTTGAGTGTAAACCTCTACCTCCTTGGAGAATTTTTGAATAGATTTTTCCTTTCTTAGTAAGCGTCCTTACAGTTGTACTGGCGAGTTCTTTACACTTCTCTAGCACTTAGTGTACGTCCTAAGTCCACTAGTAAAGGACTCCTCTAAGCCTACAACTTAAGCGCGCTTAATCTTCTAAAGGACTCTATCCCAACGTCCTACAGTACTTCGCAGGACTTCTCTCTTTTCTTTGGTTTTCTGGGTTACAAACAGTTTTGGTTTGGGTTACAAGTTTTCTCTCAATCAAACACTAAGTCTAGAGGAGTTCTAAGCTTGTTCTTCGTGTTCTTGATCAAGGTCGCTTTCTCTCTGATTTCTCTGAATGTTCTCTGAAAGCGTTGGCATCACAATAAATGCCTTGGGGCTATTTATAGGACTTGGGAAGGGCGTCTTTACTCTTGGACGATCATGCCCTTCGTGGACGTGGCTACAGGATCTTCCTCCATGTAGTATGGCGGGGATGGAAGGAAGCTTCCTATATCCAGCTGTGTGTGATGGACTCCGCTACAGGATCTGTCTCCACGTGGTGATGAACTCTGCTACAGGATCGGTCTTCACGTGTCCCGGATGATCAAATGTTGTCGAGTGATGTCATCTTGTCGGCTGATGAATAAGGACGCTTCTGAGTTGAAGCTCGCGTTCCTACTTGCTTGGGACTGCGTCCTTGCTCAAGTAGTCACTTGGCTGGTCCTTACTTCCTGGTAGCTAGCGTCCCTTAGCCTTAGGGACATCCACACACTTGTTGTCCTTTTGTCATTGGCATTCCTGAACACTTGGACAAATTTATTAGAATCAAAGTGAGTTTGTCATTTCAAAACTAAGGGACGGTTGTGTGGGTACACTAACAAGTACGCAAGCGTCCTTGATAACGTCCCAATAATTTCCCCCTTTTTGATGATGACAAACTCTTCAGTAAAAATAGTTTTGACATTGGAACTTAACATGCATGAAAACTTAGGAGCGTCCTCTAACACTTAGAAGAATTTCTGTAAGCACAAGAAGAATTTATGTAAGCACAAGTTTTCAGCCTTTGATTCTCTAGCTTTTGGATTTTAAGGAGAGAGTAGCGTCCTAGAAAACATTCTAAGCGTCCTCTTGTTTATTCTAACATGGCGTTCCTTAGACCTTTCACTAATAAATTCCCCTTTAACACTTGCTTATTCTAGATAACTAATATATAGCGCATCTCTGCAAAACTACACTTCCCCCTTTTGGCATCATCGAAAAGGATAACAAGTGAATAAGGACGTTAGCACAAAAAACATAATTAAAGGCAGTGGAACGCTTAAACAATCAATATGCACGTAAACAGTGGAACTTATCATTCAACGGAATCAGAGAGTAATGTTATTACAGACCAAGAACAAAGTGTTTTAAACAAAAGAAGCAAAGGCATAAATTGATGAGGGATTAAAGTGGAAGGAAGGCGATCACTGGGGACGTCTGCTTGAATCCTGGAAGAACTGAAGAAGTTTCTCATGTAGTTCGGCAGACTCCTTGAGCGTATGAATTAGGACGCACTGATTATGGCGGCCATGAGTTCTTGCGGAGGATACAGCTCAGGGTGATCTGGAGGAGGAATGGGCGCAGGACCAGAACTTGAAGAGGGGGCGTCCATTCGAGGCAAAGTTGGAGGAGGAGAATTAGCCATCAACATCTGATCAAGAGCATCGTAGTTAACAACGTCCTCTTGTGCAGTTGCTTGCGCTTGACCAATAGAAGCAAGTTTTTCTTGTTCGGCTTCTAGAGCGAGTCGTTGTTGTTTTTTCTTCTTTGCTTCTGCCTCAGCCTCTAACTGTTTCTTTATGGACGACAGTTCCTCTGAATTTCTAATTTCAATCAGTCCTCGCTTCTTGTCCTAGTTCAATCCTAGCAGTTCTTGAGGAGCAGACTCATCATATGCGTTCTGAGACTTTAAAATCAGCTTCACAAGTCCTGGGTAAGGTAGGGCATTTCCTCCCACACTTAGCCATATGTTGCATTGCGATCCGGGCCAAGTTGATGGGACGGCGGGAGAGGAAGGCGTCCAGCAATATACAATCGTGAGTTTGGACGACGGACTTCTTCTCTTGCCGAGGCAGTATAGCACGACAGATGAAGTAATGTGCTATCGCCCCAACCTTAGAAAGGACGTGAGCCACCCTGTCAGTCCCATAGGGCCTTTTGATACAGAAAATTCGTTCAAGCAGCTCTATTTCCTTGTCGTCCTCCATTTCAAAACCATTTTCAAGTAGAGAATTTAAGGCATTGGACGGCGGCTTCTTAGTGTCAAGACCCATGAAGGCACGGACTTGGCGTTCTGTGACTGAAGCAGGCTCATCATCAATTTTGAAATGAAGCGTACTGTGCTTGGACTTGAATCAGAGATGCTTGAAGAACGCTCTTATATGATCATTGTTTATTTCTGCTGGCTGAGGTCTCACTAGCGTCCAACCTTGAAAACGCAACAGCTCAAGGAACTCATTCACTTCCTTGTTGTTGAACGAGGCGAGTCATTCCTCAGAGTAAACTAGGGGACCGAGAATGTTTACGGGCTCGTCATCGTCCTTCTTCTTTTTCTTTGACCACTTTGAGGACTCATATTCCTCGTCCTCATCATCATCATCTGCGTCCTCGTCCTCAAACTCATTCTCTTGTTCATTGTCATTGGCACCAGCGTCCTCTGTGCCTTGGACGTTTTTAGCATTGCCACCAGAAGCGGCATGTTCAGTTTCAGCGGGAGTCTGGTCTTGGGACGTCTCTCCTGCGTCCTGAGCATCTGATTCTTTTTCAGTTGGTGGCTCAGCGTCCACAGGGAGTTGGGATACATTTTGGAGTTGAAAGGAGGGATGATTTTGAGGGATTAGGAGGGGAGTAAGGATGGGAAGGGTTTGGTCATAGGGGGCAGTTTCCACAGCATCACGGTCGAGCTCCTCTTCCAGACTGAGCTCACCGTCCTTCTGTTGAGCGACCTGGTGCTCACCAACGTCCTCAATTACTTGTAAATTTCCAGCAATAGCCACCTCTTCTGCCGCTTTAGCATTCTCGACTCCTTCGGCTTCGTCATTGGAGTCCCTTGTTATATCAACCAGTGGGGAGGACTCGACGGCCGGAGTTCCGTGCTCGCTACTCTTGGAAGAAGAGGTAGCGGAGGAGGAACATGAGGAGGAGAAGGACTCTTGGGAATCTTGGAGTTCCTTCGGCTGTCATTGGAGTTCCGTGCTCTGGCTCAACAGTTTCTGTCACCAGGACTCTTGGAGCTTCACCAGTTTTGCGGCGTTTGAAGGTGTGCTCAAGTGCGGGACGTTTCTCAGCGTCCTCTGGTCCCGATTCTGAAGAAGGACGGCGGGACTTGGGAGTCTCGGGGTCCTTAGGCGGAGAAATATGAGCCGGGGCCGAAGGGAATTAGGCAAAGTTTAAAGGAGAGGGGCTGAAAGGGATGAGGGCATTATCTTTTATGGTTGTTGGGGAAACAGGAGGGGTTGGGAGTTGCTCAATTCGTAGGGACGATTGGGCAAGGGCAGGCCTGGTTCTTTTTGTGGGTTTGGATGAGGGTTTGGACGGGCCTTTTGGGGTGGAGAGGACGGTTGATGACTTAGGCTTTTTAAGTGGCCGTTTATCATGTGCTTTCTTGGAGCGTCCCTCGGACAAAGTTTTGGGGAACTTGTCCAGTATTTGGGTTTCTTTCGTGGAGGAGGGTTTAGATGATTTGGAGAGGGGGGGCGGAGGAGGTGCAGGCCTTGTGGCAGGCAAGATTTTCTTGGGGGCCTTTTGAGGAGGTGGGGGAGAAGGACTTGCCAAGCGGTTCCCTAACATGCGAAACGCTAAAGAGTCACTTGGGTACATAGGGAAGTCGGGCAGGACGACATTATAGAGATTAGGAATAAGGTCAAGGAGTGTGGAAAGGTTCTCACCACCATACTGAGAGAAGAAGAGTACGTCCTCCATTCTGCCTGGAAGATCCTGGTAGTTGAGTTTGTGAAGGACGGGTAGAATGAACCTGTTGAGGAACGTCTCATAGTTCTTGCGTTTCTTAGCGTCCTTCAAAACATCTTCCTTGTTCATGCGTTCCCTTATCAGCTTGTAGAGAGTCTTTGGCTTCTTGTTGATGAAGTCCAATAGAGACTCGTCTAGCACAATCTGCCTCGGCTTCTCTATAGTGTGGGACTTGACAAGCTTTCTTTTCTGATGGCTTTAGAGAAGAGAAGACAGAGCAATTTGAGAGCAGGGAAGACATAATTCTGATGGCTTTAGAGAGAGAAACTCGTCGGAATCTTAGAGAGAAGGCAGAGCAATTTGAGAGCAGGGAAGTTGTTGAGCGTAATAAATGAATGATGGAGACTGTTGAGGGCTTATATAGAGCAAACGGTGGCAAAACTGGTAAATAATATTGATTTCCTGTGCAACACGTGGCAAAACTTCCTCCTTAAGATTTGAGCGGTTACAACTGTCTCTGTTCAAAAGTTCAAAAATTCAAATCTCAAGACGCTTCAACTTCTCAAATCTGATCAAGTCTCAAATGGCGTCCCACGCAAAAAAAACTGGCGTTCTCTCTGACTTAACACAATTACCTCTTTAGCAAACCAAGAACCCGAGCAAACGTCCCTATCATCACCTTGCGAACCATTTGAGAACAAAGCAAGTAAGTCCCGTAAAAGAAAATATGAAGCTCATAAGACGCTTTTGCAGAGTTCTCGGCTAGGGCAAGCTTAGAGTTCCCATCATTTCGGCTTATGATGTGGGTTGGGTGATCAGGGATACTCTTTTCAAGATAAATAGAGAAATTGAATGGCGTTCCAAAGTAGCAAACACATGAAGTTTTAGACTAGCGTCCTTGCAAATATGAATTCAATGCATGATAGTCCTTAAACACTTAGAATCAACTAAACATAGCCAATCATCGAGGGAATAGTAGAATGGGACTTGCTACTTAAAAGTTATCATCCCCAAGAGCAACCTGAGATGCTCAAAGGGACGTCTATCAAGCGCCTTAGTGAAAATATCAGCTATTTGGTCCTCAGTCCTCACATGCCCCATACTAATAAGTCCTAATTCAACATTATCACGCAAGAAATGATTTCTTATATGATTATGCTTGGTGCGTGAATGAAAAACAGGATTCTTAGCGATTTTAATAGCACTTGTATTGTCACAAAGAATGGGAATAGTTTCAAGAGTGATACCGCAGTCCTCAAGTTGATATTTGATCCAAATAACATGTGAACAACACGAGGCAACAACAACGTACTCCGCTTCCGCAGTTGAAAGCGCCACAGAGTTTTGTTTCTTTGATCCCAATGAGACTAAGCATGAACCAAGGAACTGTGCCATTCCCGGTGTGCTTTTCCTATCGATCACATGACCAGCATAATCAGCGTCCGAGTAGCCAACAAGCTTGAATGACGTCTTCCTTGGGTACCAAAGGCAGAAGTCGTCGCGTCCCTTGAGATAGCAAAAGATTCTCTTGACTTCTTGCATGTGGGACTCCTTTGGACTCGCTTGGAAGCGTGCACATAAGCAAACGGCAAACATGATGTCGGGACGGCTTGCGGTCAAATAGAGTAAAGAACCAATCATTCCTCTATAAAGCTTTTGATCAACGTCCTTCCCTTGTTCATCTGCGTAAAGACGCGAGTTGGGAGAACAAGGAGTGGCAACAGGTTTGGACGTGTTCATCCCATACTTCTCAAGCATCTCACGGACGTACTTCTGTTGATGGATGCGCGTCCCTTGCTTGAGTTGATTGATTTGAAGTCCCAGGAAGAAGTTGAGTTCTCCAATGAGGGACATTTCAAACTCGCTACTCATCAAGGACTTGAACTCATCTACAAGTTTCATGTTAGTACTACCAAAGACTATGTCATCAACATAGACTTGGGCAATCAAAATGTCCTTGTGAACTTTCTTAATGAACAATGTTTTATCAATTGAACCTCTTGTGTAACCATTAGACAAAAGAAAGGACGCAAACATGTCGTACCATGCACGAGGAGCTTGCTTGAGTCCATAGACAGCTTTGTCTAAGTAGTATACATGATCTGGGTGAGAGGCATCCTCGAAGCCAGGGGGCTGAGCAACATACCTTCCTCCTTGAGTTTTCCATTGAGAAAGGCTGTCTTGACGTCCATCTGAAATAACTTGAATCCCTTGTGCGCGGCAAAGGCAATTAGGAGACGGACGGCCTCAATTCTAGCAACAGGAGCAAAGGTCTCATCATAGTCAATGCCTTTCTCTTGCTTGAACCCTTGAGCCACCAACCTTGCCTTGTTCCTTGACACACGTCCACTTTCATCAAGTTTGTTTCGGCACACCCAGCGCGTCCCTATGATGTTTTTGCCTTTGGGACGAGGGACGAGGGTCCAAACTTTGTTCCTTTCAAACTGATTGAGTTCTTCTTGCATTGCCTAAATCCAGTCATTGTCCTGGAGTGCTTCCTTTATGTTCTTGGGTTCAACCATAGACACAAAGGCATTGAAAGCACAAAAAGGCAAACTTGCACTCTGGGACTTGCTTGCAGCTGATCTTGTTTGAACTCCTTGAGAGATATCTGAGACAATCTGAGTTGTGGGGTGGTCCCTAGAGAAGCGGGACTCCCTTTGGAATAATTGAGCAAATCTTGGATCAATCGCACCATCAAAATCATCACTGTCATCTTGAGCATCGTCCTCAGTGTGTTCCCCCTCAAAGAGAGCGTCCACACAATGGCGTTGCTCGCCTTGTTGACTTGATTCGGCCACATCTTATTGAACTGGAGATTCACTACGAGAGGGAACTCCTTGATCAACACTAGGAGCGTCCACTGAGACTTCTTCTGGATTTGTGGTGGCATCCTTAGGAACATAGTACTTTCCAGAGGACCAAACTTCAACTTCGTCTTCAGAGTCGTCCTGTTCTTGTGAGGAAGAGCGTTCTTTCTTACTTGGTTTTTCTTTGTGGGAAGAACTCTCTTTGAACACAACATGAATACTCTCCTCAAGCTTAAGAGTCCTTTTGTTGAAAACTCTATAGGCTTTGCTTGTGAGGGAGTGCCCAAGAAATATGGCTTCATCACTCCTTGCGTCAAACTTTCCAAGTCTTTCTTTGTCGTTGTTGTGGACAAAGCACTTGCATCCAAAGACTCTGAGATAATCAATTCGAGGCTTCCTTCCATTCAACAACTCATAGGACGTCTTCTTCAGCAGAGGACGGATCATGGCACGATTAATGATGTAGCATGCAGTAGCAATAACATCCGCCCAGAAGTACTTGGGGACGCTATTAGCTAGCAACATAGTCCTTGCCATATCCTCCAGCGTCCTGTTCTTTCTTTCCACAACACCATTTTGATGAGGAGTCCTTGGAGCTGAGAAGTTGTGGGAGACGCCATGTTGATCACAATAGGCTAGAACTCTGATTTTTGGAACTCCGTCCCATGGTCTGATCTTATGGCTTTCAAGGGCGTCCCTAGAGCAACTTCTACTTGTTTGATGAAGATTTTGAAGGCGTTCAAACAATATGCTTTTGACACCAAGAAAAGAACCCAAGTGAATCTAGAAAAATCATCTACGAGAACGTACATGTACCTCTTTCCACCGTAGCTCAGCGTCTTCATTGGTCCACAAAGATCCATATGAAGAAGTTCCGAAGGCTTCTTCGTTCTTGTTTGCTTCCCTTTGATACAGGCTTCACACTGTTCAATTTTCTCAAGATCAATTCGGGGAAGTCCTTTCACAAGATTTCTTTGGTGTAGCTTGAGGATTGTGCTTAGTCCATCATGGCCAAGACGGCAATGCCAGAGGTCAGCGTCCTCCTTTGAAACAGATAGACACAACTCAGAGGCAGGCTTGAATTCTTAGTTGAAGATGTAGACATTGTTCTGGCGTACTCCTTTGAGAACAACCGTGTTTGATTTCTTGTTGATGACAAGGCATTCCTTTGAGTCAAATTTGACTAGGTTTTCACCTTGATCACACATTTGAGAGACACTCAGGAGATTGAAGCCAAGTCCTTCATCAAGACTCACACTAGATGCTTTGATGGACGAATTCAGAATTGCAGTGCCCGTCCCTTTGATATTTCCCTTGCCCTTGTTGCCAAACGAGACAGTTCCTCCCGTGGCACAATTTTGGATAGAAGTGAGATGGATCTGGCTTCCTGTCATATGATTTGAGGCGCCACTATCAATGATCCATGGGCGTCCCCTCACTTCCGCCTGTTAAAACAGAGTTAGTTTTTGGCGACCCCGGCAAGGTGTACCTTACCTGGTTCGTTACAGTAGTTGAACTCCGGTTCTGGCATATTATCATTTATATTCACATCATTGGACGTAGCATGCTTTCTAAATGAACTTCTAGAACGTCTAGGACGCCTAGCATTTGCCTTAGGGACGGACTCAATATTTTCATTGTTAGTCTTAACAGCTTTGCCATTTTCAATGTCTTCCTTCAGTTTAACACCATCATATTTAAAATGATCACCTTGTCAACAGTACCAGCACGTCCGGTAGTAATTACCAAGGTAATATTTCTTGTTAGGACGTTGGATTTTGTTTTCCTGCATTTTTTGTGGATTACAAAACCTTAGAGCCTTCCCCCTTAACAATTTTCTTATAGATCCTATGACTGGTGGAGTTAGTGTAGCAGTCCTTTTGGCCATTTTCTCCACTCTCTAGGACTCTAATACGTTCAAGAAGGTTCTTAGTTTTCTCTCTCTCAAGTTCTAGCTCAGAGGTTTTGCTAGCTTCAAAATCACTAGAGAGAGAGTTCTTAGTGTCCAACTCATACCCTAGTCCTCTTCTAGCAGGGACGAAAACTACAGGTTCGACTTCCTCAGTAATAAGACTCTTTCCTAAAACTTTAACTTCTTCCCTAAGCTTAGCATTCTCAAGTTTGAGACACATGGCTTCAATTTTTAGGGATTTGTTCTCTTCACTAGAGGACTCTAGTTGTAAAGACACTGTTTCACAGTTCTCACATTCAACCATTATGATTTCATCCTCAAGTTCATCCATTCTATTCTTCATAGCATAGCTTTCTTGCATGATTTTAGCAATGAGTTTGATAAGCTTAGGCTTTAAACACTTTTCTAAGAAACTTATCATGGAATCGTGAGTTACCTCCTGTTCATTTTCGGAGGCGTTCTCTTTAACAACTGGGGCGTCCTCCTCTGCTATGTACGCGACTTGATCTTCAGGTTCTTCATCATTAGAACTGAGATTGTCCCATGCGGCTGCGTATGCACCTATGAGAGCTTTCTTCTTCATATCTTTGGAGGACATACCAGTGGTACACTTCTTAGCAAAATGTCCTTTCTTGTTACATTTGTAACAAGTGAGTGCCTTCATTTCTGCCTTAGTGTACTTTGGACTCTCCTTTTTGTAAGGCATCTTATGCTTTGAGAAAGCTTTGTTTCTTTTACCCCAGGAACGCAGAGCATTGTGCAAAAGAGCAAGTTCTTCTTCTTCATCAAGCTGTTCTTTTGACTTGCTTTCATTTTCTTTCAAAGTTTGAACGCGCATGTTCTCACGATGATCTCTTGTTTTAGCTTCCATCATCAAAGCTAGTTCTCTTTGACGGCGAAGGTACTCTACGTACTCTGGTGTTGATGAAGTCAAAGCAAGATCTGTTTGAGGGTTCCGTCCTAGCTCAACCATATCAGAGTTCCATCTTGCTTCATACTGCCTGAGCTTCCCATAGATCTCTTCCATGTCAAGCGTCTTGTTGGCTTGATTCTCTTTGAAGGTAGTTCTATCAAAGTTCCAGATTCCAGTTAACCCGTCAATAACCACTTGAACTTTGTTCCTCATCGAGATTTCGGCGTCTGGGATACCCAAGTTCTTTAACTTGGTGACAAGAGCTTCAAAACGGTAAGAGTAATCCTTGACCGTTTCATTTGGCAGCATTCTGAAAGCATAGAAGTTGTTTGAGCCAAAATTTACCAAAGGAAACTTTGGCCTAGATCGGGCCTGATCGAGATGAATCACGAAGAACAAACTAAAGGCTGAAAGCTGTGATTTGTATTGAACGTAAGTTTTGATATGGAAAAGAGCGTAACCTTGCTTTAGGGTTTATAATCGATTTATATAGTACCCTTGAAGATCAATCTATCCTATGAAAAAGATAAGATAATACAAGATTCTATCCGATCCTAATCTCAACGGCATAACTTAGCCAAAATCTATCTTATATCTCCGATTCTATCTTGTTCAACCGACCTTCTTCCCCATTGTCCCTCGCTATGCTCTGAAGAAGTAGCAAATTAAAGAAGTACTGATCGGGTCTTGATACTTCTGTGAAGAAAAAGCGGGTCCAATAGTACCCCTAAATGTAGCGTCCGGAATTTGAACTTCAAATTTTGAACGGTGCATTTATGTGATTAGACGTTAGAGTCAACTCGATTTTCGGGATTCCCTGCAAAAACCCTTCTTAATTCTTCTTTTCATCATTTCCTTTCACCTTCATCTTCACTCTTTTCCGCCTCTCCTTCTTCCTCCTCTGTTTTTCGTTCTCGATCTCCCCAGGTAATCTCTCTTCTCCTTCTTGCTACTATGGCTCCGAGATCTCCCTTTACCTCTTCAAAGTCCCTTAGCGAGGAAGACCTTCTTCCCTGTGCAATAACCCGAGATGAAATCGCGGACTGGGTTGCTTTAAGGGGTTTCCCCAAAGGAACCCGATTCCACGCCCCGACGATCGAAAAGATCGATTGGGTTTGTAAGGGTTGGGTCTGCTTCCTTGACTATCCATTCTCCCTAGGTTTGAAATTCCCCTTTTCTGATTTTATCCGGGAATTCATTAATACCCTAAAGGTTTCTCCCTGTCAAATTCTTCCCACGACATGGCGTACGCTTGCTCGAATCGATGAGCTTGCTGCGCAACGAGGGCTTAGGATGACTATGGGTGAACTTCTCCTTCCCTATAAGATTGTTCCTCAAAGAGCTGGTAGAATTACCCTTCATGCCCGAAATTTCAAGAACCCCTTAATCCCTAAGACCAAAATGCCTTCCCGAAGCCTGCAAGCTCGATTCTTTTTTATTGAGTTAGAGTCCTTAAGAGGTACGGATGACGACGTGTTAGCGGTCTTTCGAGATGGGTGGAACACATCTCGTAAGGCTCTGTGCCTCTTATTGTTGTTATCTCTTTAATTATGTGATGTAAATAATGTTGAATCGGGGTTTCTCCTTTTTTTTCGTGCAGTTCCGGTGGGAATAAATTCCAGGAGTACTGACATTGGTGTTTGCCGACGACTGCTGAAGGTTAAGGCCGAAAAACACAAGCCTAAAAAGACCCGCCCTGAACCCGAAGGTTCTACAGAGGAATTGGAGGCGTTGGAGCCCGACGAGGACGAGACTGAGACATACAAGACTCCACTATCTTCCGACATGGCAAGCTCTTCTGGAAAGAAATCAAGTTTGGGGCTGTTTTTCCCCTAAACTTTGTATTTTTCATATTTTGCTTTCGTCGTGGTTCAGCTGATGACTTCTTTGCTGACCACTGGTCGTGTGTAGGCTCTAAGATCGACACCTCTGCTGCTGCGATGGTCAATAGGCTAAGATCGAGCGGTATCAAAGCCATGACCTCTCCAACCCATCTGTGGATTCCAAGAAGTCCCAATCTTTGAAACGGAAAAGGATCGAGGATACCCCAACCCCTGCTGCAAAGAAGAAAGAGCCCAAAGACCATCTGAGTGTTTTTGGCGATAAACTATCACCTAACGTCAAGTCAGAGTTCCAATCCATGACCCTTGATGCTGCCTTCAGCCACGTGGGCACTACTCTTAGGCTGGTAAATTTATTTCTCCGCATCGATACTTATTTGCGTCTTTTTTTGATACTCTAGCGCTTTATTGTTGCTTATCGTGTCGTGCTTACTTTAGGCTTTTCAAGAACTGATGGCAACCAATAGCCGGTCCCATGATGAGTTGACAAGGATGGAGGCCGAAGCCAAGAATGCTAGGGACGCCGTTGCCTTATCCGAGAGAAAGGTCCGCAAGCTCCAGTTGTCTGTCGACACCTTGTTGGTCCAAGTGGAGGATCTCCAAGTTGAGAAGGCGTCTTTGGAATCTTGGATGCATGAGGCAAAAAGGTCGGCTAAGCACTTCTCGGAAGTAGTGACCCAAGTGGCTGGGTACTACACACTTAAGGCGCGAGTGGAACTTCTTCAAGACCTGGCTGATGGGAACGGTGCAAACTGGGTGCTCGCGGCTTAGCAGGAGGCCTTAGAAGAATATTTCCCGTCCTGCAATCCTCCTCCAGGTCAAGTATTTCTAGAGGCCGCCGAGCAGGTGGCCGAGGAAGAGGAGCCCGAGAAGGCTAAGGAGGCCGAGACCCCGGGTGTGGCTGCCGAGAATGCCGATGCCGAGGACGATGCGGAAGTCAAAGGCGATGCCGAGGATGCTAAGGATCACGGTGGTGATGCGAAGAATGAAGACGAGGCAAGCCACAAGGAGGACTGACTACTCCTACTTTCTTTGTTACCAAACTCTATGCTATTGTGATGTTACTTGCCCAGCTTAGGGTTTTGAAAACTTTTGTGCTACTTTTACGATCGTTTTGACGCCCCCTGTATGGCGCATTTTGGTAATCGTTGGTTTGTTTGCGATGTTTCACCTCTTTTGATATGCGTGTGTTTAGCAAATTTTAGAGGACGGCAATGATTTTTGGCTTTTGTCCAATGCCGTGCTCACGAGAGTTGTGGATGCGTTAGTAGATCAGCATCCGGGGAGAGCGTTATGTGACTTTCTCCCTGAGCGCATCATAATGGTGAAATAAGATTTCGGCCTTTTGCGCTTAATTTTACTGCAAAGGCCCGTGCATAATTGCTTTATGATTAGGCATCCTTTGGATCCATAAGTTTAGTCCTTAGGATATATTGTTTCCACGGCGTCCCGCGGATTGTGGCCTTGGGTTTATCGTTGCTATAGCTTTCCCCTTCCCGTACTAATCCAATCTGACTACATTGATTGGACTTAGATGGGGGTAACCAACTTATAGGTTAATTCATCGCGTTGTATGCGTGACGACATCATCATTTCTAGATGGTATAACCATGCGAACGTACAGAGGTTTGTTAGGTAATACGCTTCGATCGCGTATTCGTGTAATTATAAAGATGTTCCAAAAATAACGCGTAAAGTGGTTTTGAGTTGTGGGAGAGTTGTTATCTCGCAAAAATTTGCAAGCGAATAACAAAAACAACTTCTAGACTATGTATTTAAAAACAAAGCATCAACATCGGGGGTTGTTACCCCTGCGTCTCTTATTGGAAGAAAAAGGATCAACTAGGTTCTAAAGAAGTCTTAACTCTAAAACTAAGTACTGACTGAAACTTTAACGAGAACCAACCGATTTAGAAGTAATACTTCTTCAGGTGTGTTGCATTCCAGCTCCGGGGAACTGCTTCTCCATCCTTGGACTCCAATTGGTACGCTCCGTTCCCAACTATCTTGGTAATCTTTTACGGCCCTTCCCAGGTTGGCCCCAACTTGCCAACGTTGGCCTCCGCAGTGTTCTGGAAGACTTTTCGTAGAACCCAATCTCCTAGCTAGAAGCTTTTTACGCGGACATTCTTGTTGTAACTTCTTGCGACCCCGTCGGTGTGTAACTTTCGTAGAACCCAATATCCCCCTTTGTCGACTTTAACACAACCCCTAGGCCTGCCCCCCTTATGTTCGAGGCCCCGTCGGTGTGTAACGACCACTCTTCTTGGGCGCCGTCGCTACAGGTGGCTAAGACTTCTTTGGTTGCATGAAGTCGGCAACGAAGTCGGCTAGAACTTGTGATTTGATCGCTCTCCTGGGCTCGTACCTGCTGTCTTATCCGCTCAAATGGATTGCCCATTTTGCCATTCTTCCCGAAAACTCGGGCTTTTGCATGATCTGCCGGAGCGGGTAGTTTGTTAGGACCACAATGGTGTGGGACTCGAAGTAGGGCCGAAGTTTGTTCGAGCACATCACCACTGCTAGGACCAGTTTCTCCGTTGGGGAGTAGCGCGTTTCTGCTGGGACCATGGTCCTGCTCACGAAGTAGACTGGAACTTGTTGGCCCTCCTCGTCTCTGACAAGTACCCCACTTAGGGCATTTTCTGATATTGCCACGTAGAGTTGCAATACTTCTTCAGGTACTGGTTTGGCTAATAGCAAGGGGTTAGCGAAATACTTCTTCAATTCCTCAAAAGCAGCTTCATTTTTCTCGGTCCACTGGAAGCTCTTGTTCTTTTTAAGGACTTCGTAGAATAGGCGGCACTTGTCTGAAGATTTAGAGATGAATTTGTTTAGTGCGGCTATTTTACCGGTTAACTTCTATACGTCTTTCACACTTCGGGGGGATTTCAGGGAGGCAATCGCCCGTACTTGGTCAGGGCTGGCCTCAACCCCTGCTTGGTCACTACGTGCCCCATAAAAGTACCAGATTGTACCCCAAATATGCACTTTTGGGGGTTTAACTTCATGTTGTATTCTTCCAGGATTTTGAAGGTTTCTTCGAGGTAACCCCTGTGTAGGGAACTCTCCGTGCTCTTTACCACCATATCATCGATGTATGCTTCCATGGTTTTACCAATTTGGTCCTTGAACATGCGGTTGACCAGGCGTTGGTATGTTGCCCCGGCGTTTCTAAGACCAAATGGCATCACGCGGTAATAGTAGGTGCCCTGCCCTGTAATAAAGGAGGTCTTCTCTTGGTCTTGTGGCTCCATCTGAATTTGATGATATCCGCTGAAAGCATCCATAAAAGTCAAGAGCTCGTACCCGGCTGTCGCGTCCACCATTGTGTCAATGTGGGGTAGAGGGAAAGAGTCCTTTGGACAAGCTTTGTTTAGGTCAGTGAAATCTACGCACACCCTCCACTTCCCGTTCTTCTTTGGTACCACTACTACGTTGGCTAACCACTCCGGGTACTTCACCTCTCTAATCTTCCCTGTTCCTAACAACTTCTTTACTTCCTCTTCGACCGCTTGAACCCGATCCAGTGCGAACCTTCACCTTTTTTGCTTGACTGGAGGGTGTTCGGGGTCGACATTGACCTTGTGTGTGATGATGGAGGGGTCGATCCCTGCCATATCTTCATGGCTCCAAGCAAAGCAATCTTTGTGGCTTCTCAAGAACTTTATCAATTCTTCTCTAATTCCAGGTTCTAGCTTTTCCCCGATTCTGACCACTTTGCCTTTTTCGAGAGTCACCTCCTCCGCTTTTTCTTCAGTCTCGATCGGCGTCGGTGGAGGAGTGACGCTCTGTAACTGCTATGCTTCCGGTTTTAGGGTGGTTGGCTTAAGGGCAGCCTTGTAGCATTCCCTGGCCAACCTTTGATCCCCGCGGATTTCCTCTATTCCTGATGGTGTCGGGAACTTCACAGTTTGGTGATAAGTAGATGGGACGGCCTTCATATCATGCAGCCACGGACGCCCTAGGATGACGTTGTAACATGAAGGGCAATCTATCACGAGGAAGCTGACGTGCTTGTTAACTCCCTTGGCAAACTTGGTGATGGTTACGTCCCCCACTGTGTGCTTGACTTCGCTGCTGAAGCCTACCAGCGGTACTGGGTGTTTGTGGACGTCGCTCTCAGATAACCCCATCTGCTTTAGGGCGTCGAGCGTTATCAGGTTGGTAGAGCTTCCAGTATCAATTAGGACTCTTTTTCATCAGCACGTTTCCCATATGTAGGGATATCACCAGGTTGTCGTGGTGCGGTTCTGTCGTGAAGCCCGCGTCGCTGTCGTCAAAGACAATAGCGGGTCTTGAAGATGCACCACCTGTGTTCTCGGCTTGATGCGGTCGACCGAAGTTGCCCTCTCGGGCATGATGCTTTGCGGCTGAATACGTGAGACCGCAGATGTTGGATCCTCCTGAGATGACGTTGACGACCCTCTCGGGTGTCGGGGGATCTCTCCCTCTCCTCGGCTCGGATTGGAGGCTTTCTGCTACTTCTTTA
The DNA here is from genome assembly GCA_934048045.1 of Polygonum aviculare. Classification (NCBI taxonomy): domain Eukaryota; kingdom Viridiplantae; phylum Streptophyta; class Magnoliopsida; order Caryophyllales; family Polygonaceae; genus Polygonum; species Polygonum aviculare. Next base: position 17,640,498 of record OW204025.1, on the reverse strand, counting down.
GGTACCTTGGCATCAGGCGCTACATCTTTAATTCTTCCCTCCGTGATGAGGCGGGACAACTCCTTTCGGAGCATGATGCAATCTCGAGTCCAATGGCTGTGGTACTCGTGGTAGTCGCACCACTTGGTGGTATCTCTATCGGCTTTCGGGGCTTTATCTCTTCGCGGCCACCTTACGTATTCCCCTTGTTTCGCAATATTTCGTAGGATCTTGTCTGTGGATATGTTGAGTTTGAGGGAATCTAGCGATGGAGGTGGTGGATCTCGGTTTCGATCGTCCGCCTGTCGCGACCTGGCCGTATTAACCTGTCCGTGGGTAGGACGTGAATACGGGTGTGCTTTGCGCTCCGTCCTTTGATCGACCGTCCCCTTACGGCTATCGCTTGGCCCCCTTCTCTCATATTTCTCGACTTCTGAAGTTCGCTTTCATAAGGTCCTATCTTCCTCAAGCCTGACGTGCGCTAGGGCTCTGGCTTGAACTTCTTCGAAGGTGTAACAAGGGTGTTTGGTGAGTTCTTTGTAAAGGCCGCCATCGGGGGTTATCCCCTGCCTAAACGCTTCTACTGCGGTAGTGACGTCACAAGATTGAATCGAGACGTTTTCGCGGTTGAATCGTTCTAGAAACTCTCTGGTAGTCTCTTGGTGCCTTTGGCGAATTCGATACAGGTCACTGGACTACTTCTCGAATTTGCGGCTGCTGGCAAATTGGGTGCGAAGGGAGTCCGAGAGCTCGGAAAAAGAGTCGATGCTACCGCCGGTAGTTTGATGAACCAAGTTAGCGCTGGGCCTGTCAGAGTCGTGCCAAACCCTTTGCACATCACTGCTTCCTTGGAGTACGACGGGATCGCGCTTGTCATCATCTTTTGTTTGTAGATTGCCACATGCTCGTCAGGGTCGGTCGTGCCGTTATATGGAGTCATGTTCGGCACAGTGAATTTCTTTGGTATCTCTACCCTGGTGATGCGGCGAGAGAAAGGTGATTCGTCAAAGCCGTCAGGGGCTTCAGGTTCCAGAGGCTGGAAATTTTTTCGACCGATTCGGAGTTGATCGGCGATGGCCTCGATTTTCTCAGTCACCTTTCTTCATATGGCCGCGTCGAGATTAAGTGGCCTTCGTCTCTCCAGATCCTTTTCATCTGTTTCCTCGCCATCCAGCCAGGTATCTCGGGGTGGTGTTCGGCGTCGCCTAGCCTCTGACCGGAGATTCCTTGGTGGATCTTCGTCAAGGAAAACTTCTTCGCGGCGGTGTCGGAGGAGGGAGCCAGGGGCGTCCTCTTGTAGCACCGGCGTTTTGTCTCGTGCGTTCAGAGCTTCTCCTTCTTTCGAGGTTCCTTCTCCGCCATCGAAATCGAGTCTTCTAACTATGGCCTTAGTGCGGTGACTCGGCTAAAGTCGTCGTGCCAAGATCAAAGATAAATAACCCAAACAAACAGACTAAGTATAGTAAGCAAGTAAGGGGTCGAACCCAAGAGAACTTAAGGCTTCTAGTATTAATATATTTATCAACTACAGAAAGGGGGGATTTAGGAGAAAGATCTAAACTAAACTAACTTAAGAAACAAAGAACAAACAAATAAACAAACATGCGAATATTGGGGAAACAATTGATAAGGAGACAAGTTCATTCAAAAGATCCACTCATGATATAATCCCTCGATCATAGATTTATCCATTGATTTCATTCACACCTATGGTTAATTCCTATCCTGATCATCAACAATCGCAAGTCCACGGTCCAAGCAATTCTATAACCATAGGCAAGGACGCTTAACCTAGAATTAGCATAGAGAACAAGGATATTAGGAAACCAAATCATACAATCAAGCTACGAGTCTCATGCACAATTTAACCATTGAATACTCTTCCCTAAACTAGTCCACGGTCCTAGAATAGAGTTGTTTCGAGAAATAGGAAAGATGCATAGACAAAAACCAATCCTAATCAAACAATAGATCTAAGTCAATCAAACAAGTTGGCCAGACTCATAAAATCAAACATAAATCATGGGATGAAGCACAAGAGTATCAATATTAACCAAAGGATAGAAATCAATTACCAAAATCTCACGAGTTCATACATCAGAGCTTCACCCTTGAACCAACCCAAGGAGACTAGCTCTCTAAAACTAACCTAAAGCTAAAGAATTGAATTATGAGAAAGAAGATACTAAAAACCTAAGGCTGGCTCCTCCTTATATAGCCCAAGGAACAAGCTCCACGAGATAGATAAGGAAAGAGGCAAAAGATAGAAAAGGAAACAAGATAGAAAGATTTCGGCCCGCTTCGGATTCGGCATCACCGCGGTAGCGTCGCTCCCACCGCGCCCGCGCTTTCACAACAGAGAAAAACAAGTCGGTCTCAGCAGCCTCCGCGGTCGCGTCGGACAGGCCGTGGTCGCGGTATCGGGACAGAACCTCTGACGTCACTTCGGAGGCTGTTTTGACCATCTTCGGCTTGGAATCTGACTTCGGTGTAAAAATACGAATTGAAGCCCTTGAAGATAGCTTTCCAATGGCACCGGACTCAGATCAATCCGACCTCTATAGCTCAAGATATAACCTTTGCAAGCAAGTGGTGTCGCGCAGACAGCTCAAAACGCCTTAAAGCTCTTGATTCTTAACTTCTTGTGTCTTCGGCCTAGATATTCCAATGATGCACAACTCTAACTTAATCACACTCAATATAGCCCTAAAATACAAGAGTTAACCTATACAAAATAGCCCGAATCAAATTCCCCCATACTTAGATCTTGCTCGTCCTCGAGTAAGCTCAAAGAAAATCTAACAAGGTAGCACATCTAAGATCTCAGGAAATACAAGGGGAAGATAAAAACACTCAACTCACAACCCGAACCCAAAAATATAGAGAAATCATGAGCATAAAACAATGAAGCTCAAACACACACCTCATAACAAGATATATCACTCAAGCTCTAAAAACATGAAAGATAGCAACCTAGGATCTACCCAAATCTATAATGTAAGCCCCAAAGTCCCTAAGTAAGAATGATCCTAAACACTCATATTTTTCCGCTCAATTCTGCTTAGGCGCCCTTTCGGGTTTTCACCTAACCACTCTTTTCATTTTTCTCAATAGGGTGTGCTCACAAAACTCACAATCACTCATAAACCTCATATTACCCCAACCTAATGCTGGTCCGGGTTACCTGCTTATTACCTGAGCCGCCCTTTCGGGTTTTCGACTCATCCTAGGATTTAATATGTCTTTTTTCAATTTTTATGGCTTTTTCTATCTTCTTTTCTTTTCTTTTCTTTCTTTATTATTATGCAAAAAGTATGGTGCAAGTGCTCCATGAAAAGAAGAAAATCAAAAATCTGAAGCAAATCTCTAACTAAGCTAACTAAGATTAGCGAATGCGAATACTCCCTCCTCCATACTTAAATCCTTCATTGTCCTCAATGAAGCAAAGAGAAAGGATAGAAGCAAGGAAGAAGGTATCAGAAGACTCTCAATCGATTGAAGAGAGGTGGAATGGAAGAACTCTTCAAAGGTGGTAGAAGAATGGACGAAAGGCTTTGGAATCACCATTCTGCAGGCTAACCGCGGGCGCGGTTGATCAGGCCGCGGTCGCGGAATCAACACAGCGAGAAAAAATCGACTTCTAGAGGGGAACCGCGGGCGAGGCCAGTGTGGCGCGGGCGCGGTATGGGTGCAGTCGTGAACTCTTGATTTCAACTCGAATCGGATAATGTGCAAGGAATCTTTGTATCTTGGCTCGTCTCTTGAAAGATGGACAAATACTTGAACTCGAGCCGTGGAGAAGAGAACTCTCAAGGGAACAAAGCTCCCCTATACTTAGGCTTTTGCACATAGCCAACATAATGGAATTACAAAGGTGGGTGAAAAGAAAAGAAATAGAAGGGGTGGAATGATATATGGAATGGTAGAGATAGAAAGATGGAAAGATAGAAGGATGGAAAGATAGATGGATGGTAAAGATATATGGAAGGTAGAAGATAGAATGGGACCAAGTAGTCCTCTTTTTTTTTTCTCTCTTGTTTTTTTCTTTTTCTTTTTTCTTTTTTTTCTTTTTTTTTTCTTTTTTTTTTTCGAGACCAACTCCATCACCACCGCGGGCGCGGTTTGTGGACCGCGACCGCGGTGTCTAGTACCTGTACATCGGGAGTTTCTGTATTCGAAACGCGACCGCGGTTGCGCACCCGCGGGCGCGGCTCAAGCACAGAACGTTCTTTCGAACCTAGTACCTGCATGTTAGCCCAATTTTTTTTATTTTTTTTTACATAGTCAATAAAAACATTAACACTAGAAAGAAACCAAAGTTCCCCGGCAACGGCGCCAAAATTTGACTCGGCTAAAGTCGTCGTGCCAAGATCAAAGATAAATAACCCAAACAAACAGACTAAGTATAGTAAACAAGTAAGGGGTCGAACCCAAGAGAACTTAAGGCTTCTAGTATTAATATATTTATCAACTACAGAAAGGGGGGATTTAGGAGAAAGATCTAAACTAAACTAACTTAAGAAACAAAGAGCAAACAAATAAACCACTACTACAGAAATGACATTATATACCGTACAATATACACCGGGCTTACAATTTATGAGGTATAAAGCCGGAAAAAAGTAATAGAAAAACATATACACCGGATATAATACATATCCGAGGTATATGGTTATAAAAAATTATTGGTTTTTAAGCAAATACCCCATAACATACATGCCCGGTGTATAAAACCACATAAGATATGCCAGATATATAAGCACCGGAATATTTGTTTCGATAAAAAAAAATCATAATAACCGTATCCGGTGTAAATGGTTTGCACCAAATCTAAAGCGATCAAATTGTACCCAGGAGCACTCAAAAAAAAGTTGTATAGGAAAACGCGGGTTTCCAAAATTCGTCCCTCGTCCTCGTCCAAAATATTTCGAAAGGCAAAACTGACCGATTTGAGCTTCTCTTCTCCGATCTCGGCGGCGTGTCTTCTCCCTTGCGATTTCTCTCCTTCGGTCCTGCTGTCAAGGTATTCAAGGTACTTAATTTCTTCATGCAATTTCAATTTTCCATTGAATTAGTTTGTTCGATTTTACTAGAGATGGATTTAGGGTTTGTGTTACTGATTTTGCTTGGTTGAAAACTAGTACTTTAATTAGCTTAGCCAATAGAAGAAATCAGCACAGTGTAGGCTTAATTTCGAATTTCAGCTTTGATTTTTTCTGTAGTTATATGTAGGGTTAGGCTCGAAGAAATCAACTCTTCCTGTCGTCAATAGAAGGAACGTGCGTTTTGAGTTTTGAATTTAGGATTGGGTCCGAATGTCAGATCTGAATTTCTCTGTAGTTATGTGTGACCTAGGTTGGGTGTCTAATTAGGACTAGCTTCTGTGTGTAGTGTATCCCAACAACATGATCGGTGACAAAAATACTAACTTCAAGGCAGAGCATGTATCTAGTCCTCCCTTTATGATTGTATTACTCCAGATTTTTTGAGCTCTTGTTGCTCATGAAGATATGTCCCTTGGAATTCAAGACATCCTGCTTGACATTCTCGTACTTGAATTGATTGTAATATGTTGCTTGACACCAAGTCAAAGTTTCTATTCATGTTCACACAGTTGTCTGTTTGTCCTTACATGGATCTTTCTACCATTCTGTATGAAATTTGCATTATTATCAATCTTAATTAAGCTTCTACATTTGGTAGTGTCCTTGATTTTCTCTTACAGTTGTTCATAGCTGTTTTATATGCTGGCAAAAGATAGTGAGGAATTTTTGAACATGTTTGCATTATTTCTTACGCATAATGAGTAATGTTTTGAAGCTAATTGGCTTGTTTCTTTGCACTGGCTAGCCCCTTGTGATTTTTTTTGTTTTAAAAAAAAACATATGTTGACTGTTTGATCTTTCTAACCTGGGTTCCCTGTCAAGTGTGAAATTCCTCTCAACTGAATCAAGAAACTTTAATTACTGTACAAAGATGAAAAGTCAAAATAAGAAAAGAATATTATCAACCGATTTAGCCCTTGGATAACAATAAGTAGAAAGATTGATCGGCTCAATATGTTACTTTAATTCGAGAAAAATCAATAGCTTATTAATGTACAGTACATGGAGACAAATGTTGTCGGCATGCATGATGCATACAAGTGATGATGTATAGTTAATCATTTTGCTATTAATCACCTTTCTTAAAACCATTAATGCCTACAAAAGTGTGAGTGGGCTGGTTTGTTCAATATGGAGTTTGATATTAACTTGTATTCGACTTAAGAAGTTGCATGCTAAAAAGTTTTATTAAAGTGCTCCTCAACAATCCAAAGCCAGAGAAACAACTGTTAATTAAAAAAAAATGCTATAGAGAAATTTAAAAAGTTTAGGACTAGGTACATTTAGGACTAGCTGAACCAGTGATGAAGCTCAATTGTTTAATTACAAACGAAATGCTATAGAGAACTAGTAGTGCTTTTGATGGACTGAGTGGTAGAGACAATACCCAAGTTTCTTTGATTTTAGTATTATAAAACCCATTTGATTTTAGTATTATAAAACCCATTTGATTTTAGTATTATAAAAGTCTTTTGGTGAGTTGAGGAATTTAAAAAGCTGAACTGAGTAGTATAATTGTTTTCAGTCTAGTGAGAAAGGTTAAATTTAATTAATGTGCCTATCTTATGCTCTTCCATGGTTTGTGTGGGAAAAGTGGGACTATGATACCCTTCATGCTGTATATATTGAGGAATTTCCTTAGCTAAATTTGTTTGCCTCCTTGTAAGAGCGTAAATGGGGCTGGGAATTTGTTTGCACCCTTCATGCTATTTAGTTTCATGCAACGTTGTTAAGGTTGGCAATATGATGCTGGCGTGTGCCTTTTCCATTACTAAAGTTTCTAATGGATCCATGATTTCTGCTTTGATGATACAATGTTCAGGCTTGCTGGTGTCGTTTTGCTGGTGTGTGCCAGCCACTACTTTGTGCGCTAGAAGTTGACACCTTGACAATTTTTAACACATCTGGTAAATTAACTTACAACAGTCTTGTCATTTTTAAGCCCTACAATAAATTTTCTGTGCTACAAAGAATCTATATCATGCTTATATGTCCAATGAATTCATGGTACTATGTGAATACACTCATCTGAACCTTGGCTGAGTACATCTTAATTCCCCAATTCCATACGAACCCGTGCTTATCTGGAAGTTCTAGATTGCCAGCAGGGTGGTAGCTGTAATCTATTGTGAAATAGGTAGTGGAAATCAGTAGTTTATGCTGAAAAGGATTGCTGTTATTTGTTAAGTCACGATATCCTACCATCGGGTAGAGGTACAAAAAAAGTGGTGGTCTAATTTACGAAAATTTGAAAGTTCTTTGTCTTCAAGCTAAGATATAGAATTACTCTTTGATGAGTCTAATATTAGTTATTACTTGATGATTTAGTAAATCACTTGATTTAGTATATGAAAACAATATGCAAGCTTCAATACTCAAGAAAAAAAAAAACTGGTTACTTTTCTCTCTAATTATAAAACTTGTTCTTTTTTTTTTTTTAAATATGTTTAGGTTTAGAAAATATGTATTCATCTCTTGAAAGCTTGTGCTGTTTGCAATTTTAAAATACCATCTAACTATAAAACTAATTTTACAGACGTGGAAGGTTGCGATTTGACCAAATCGGAATTCAGATATTTTACTGGTTTTATTTGCTTCAAACAGGTAATTACTATTCTCTCTAAAAGTACAATATGGTTTGCAATACCTGACTGTAATGTACTAGAAAGCATGTTAATGAAGAAATTTGCATTGTTCTTGTATATCTTAATTTGGAAGCATGTAAATATAGAGATTTCTTTTGGTGGTACTTTATTCAAAATGCATTTTGATTCGTATGTTCAGATTGGCATATACCTATTTCTGAAATCTTGCTTTCACCACTTTCTATAGACTAGGATCAGTTTTATCTTTATTTCTTATAAGTGGAGGTTCTGGCTAGTTATTAAATGAATGAAGTCAAGTGAAGGATTTTTTTCTTATTAACTTATATTACAAATATACTAATTAATATTAAAAGTAAGTTAGCTTTTCAAAAGTAGCATGATACTGAACTAACATTGCCTAAACTGATATCTAGAAATTGATAATATTTTCATATGGGAATTGGAATGCTATATATTCTCAACACCAAAGACTTGCATCCTCTGAAGAATCCCGATTATAAGATGTATTGCAGTAAATTGTGTCTTGGAGTCGTAAATGCAAAAGGAACATTAAAAACCAGTATAAGGTTGACATTATTATAGATACAAGTATCTGATGTATTGACATGTAAAAGGCTAATAGAAAAGTAATTACTACAATTTCTTCTTCATATAAGACAAATGCTTGGGTGAAAAATTCATACGCAATTGCTTCAAGGTCGCAATCGTTGGCAGCCTGGTGCAATACAATCATAATTAGACACAGAACTCACACTGAAATCTACTGACACAAAATAATTAGTCACCAATTACCACATCTCAGCACACTGTAGATACAGCCTCAAGGCTACTTCAGGAGATGGAACAAAAGATAAAGCTTCGATAGCCTGAAACAGAGAACAGAAAATGACAAGAGGAGTTATACAGATGTGCATGCACGCTTAGGCAGAAAAGTATGCTACTTGAATTATCAATTTCTTTGTTAGCATCTAAAGTATAGGCTAGGGAAAATAGAAAAAGAAACCAGCAAGGGGGGTTAGAATATTTCCATTCTATAAGGAGGTCCAGGGGTAATCTGGAGTCACAGGCTGTAAGTTTTGACCTCCTTTGGCATTTATGAAGTAGTCCCCTAGGGTATTTTCGTTCCCTTGGCTGGTTTTCCTATGAGTGCCATGTTTTATCACCTTTTCTTACTATTCTCTCTTAGTTCTAACATCCTTCTTACTAAAGTTGCTCTTGCACATTTCAACAAACCATGCGATATGTTAATACTTAAACCATATCATTGAATGTTATGCAGCTTTCTGCAGATGGTGAAATGGGAAGACCTTGCAAGAGCAAAAACATGATTGTTGTCTACTTACAAGGAATCATGATTGCAATCTGTTAGATAACAGTACTTAAATCTTTTGGAGAATTTCTATGGATATTGTGTAGTGTAAATTGACATGACTTGACTTTACTTTGGATCAACATTTGTTGGTTATGATCATTAGACTAGATCATGTTAGTGGATGTTACATTTTATATATGTGAAAGATTTGTTGGTTTTTATGGTGTTTTCTATGGATATACGTGAAAGATTTGTTGGATCATGGCGTTTTCATATATTACAGGATATAAATGGTTAGTGCAGCAAAAACAAATTGATCATTGAATATACTTGCATATATAAACCGGATTATAATGGTCTGGAATATAAGGTTGATGTGGGAACTCATTCTACTATATACACCGGATCGAAACGATGGTGTATTTTTACTTAATTAATATGCCGAAGATACATGCTTTGGTGTATAAGGTTTTTTTCATTTAATACTCGGGACATCTACTCAACCGGTGTATAAAGTCTACCTTATAAACCGGATAAATGACATTTTTATATCCCGAATAATGTGCACCCCGGTGTATAAGATACACCAAATACACCGGACAACTCTATTGCGCGCCCAATTTGGACAAAAATCAATAGAGAATATACGCCGGTCGTGAAAAATTAACATCCGGTATATGATAATAGTCACAATATACACCAGTAATCTATATGCCGGACCAGCTCTGGTGTATATACTGCGAAGCGCCCGGCATATATTGGCGTTTCTGTAGTAGTGAACAAACATGCAAATATGGGGAAACAATTGATAAGGAGACAAGTTCATTCAAAAGATCCACTCATGATATAATCCCTCGATCATAGATTTATCCATTGATTTCATTCACACCTATGGATAATTCCTATCCTGATCATCAACAATCGCAAGTCCACGGTCCAAGCAATTCTATAACCCTAGGCAAGGACGCTTAACCTAGAATTAGCATAGAGAACAAGGATATTAGGAAACCAAATCATGCAATCAGGCTACGAGTCTCATGCACAATTTAACCATTGAATACTCTTCCCTAAACTAGTCCACGGTCCTAAAATAGAGTTGTTTCGAGAAATAGGAAAGATGCATAGACAACAACCAATCCTAATTCAAACAATAGATCTAAGTCAATCAAACAAGTTGGCCAGACTCATAAAATCAAACATAAATCATGGGATGAAGCACAAGAGTATCAATATTAACCAAAGGATAGAAATCAATTACCAAAATCTCACGAGTTCATACATCAGAGCTTGTCCCTTGAACAAACCCAAGGAGACTAGCTCTCCAAAACTAACCTAAAGCTAAAGAATTGAATTATGAGAAAGAAGATACTAAAAACCTAAGGCTGGCTCCTCCTTATATAGCCCAAGGAACAAGCTCCACGAGATAGATAAGGAAAGAGGCAAAAGATAGAAAAGGAAACAAGATAGAAAGATTTCGGCCCGCTTCGGATTCGGCATCACCGCGGTCGCTTCGCTCCCACCGCGCCCACGCTTTCACAACAGAGAAAAACAAGTCGGTCCCGGCAGCCGCCGCGTTCGCGTCGGAGAGGCCGCGGTCGCGGTATCGGGACAGAACCTCTGGCGTCACTTCGGAGACTATTTTGACCATCTTCGGCTTGGAATCTGATTTCGGTGTAAAAAGATGAATTGAAGCCCGTGAAGATCGCTTTCCAATGGCACCGGATTCAGCTCAATCCGACCTCTATAGCTCAAGATATAACCTTTGCAAGCAAGTGGTGTCGCGTAGACAGCTCAAAACGCCTTAAAACTCTTGATTATTAACTTCTTGTGTCTTCGGCCTAGATATTCCAATTATGCACAACTCTAGCCTAAAAACACTCAATATAGCCCTAAAATACAAGAGTTAACCTATACAAAATAGCCCGAATCATGCGGCGATTTACACGAAGCGATCGGCGGCCTGTGGCCACAACCTCGTACTGTTGCTTCAGCTGGCCGTTCTCTCGTGTGAGGCGTGCCACATGGGCGTCATAGAAGCTCCTCTGGTCGCTTAGTTCTTTCTGGAGTAGTTGCATTCGCTCCCGCAAGTCGGTCATCTCTTCGTCTTGCGACCGGTTTCCGGGGAGTTCAGGATCTTTACCGTGATCAGCAAGAGGGGTCTTAGGAGTTCCGTATCCGTCGCCCGACATGGTGATCGTGGAGTTGAAGTAATGCTTGGAACGGTGTGTTCTCTTATGATTGTACCGATCAAGGCCCCACGGTGGGCGCCAAATTGTTTGAGCCAAAATTTACCAAAGGAAACTTTGGCCTATATCGGGCCTGATCGAGATGAATCACGAAGAACAAACTAAAGGCTAAAAGCTGTGAATTGTAAAGAACGTAAGTTTTGATATGGAAAAGAGCGTAACCTTGCTTTAGGGTTTACAATCGATTTATATAGTACCCTTATAGATCAATCTATCCTATGAAAAAGATAAGATAATACAAGATTCTATCAGATCCTATTCTCAACGGCATAACTTAGCCAAAATCTATCTTATATCTTCGATTCTATCTTGTTCAACCGACCTTCTTCCCCGTTGTCCCTCGCTATGCTCTGAAGAAGTAGCAAAGAAGTACTGATCGGGTCTTGATACTTCTGTGAAGAAAAAGCGGGTCCAACAGAAGTCTCTCTTCACTTCTAGCTGGACGTCCTCTTTCATCTCAGCAGTTCCTACGTGGTACTTCTCAAGAGCTTCCCACTGTTGCTTAGCTGTGGGCAAGTTTCTAACTCTGGTGGCGTCCTTTTCACAGAGGGACGTCTGTAGAAAGCATATCGCCTTGGCATTGGTTTCCATCAGTTTGAATTCATCAGGACCCCATTCATCTTCCTTATCTTTCTTTCCAACGGGAACTTTGAGATCACCAAACTTGATCACTCTCTAGCATTGATAGTTCTGGCTCCTTACAAAGTTTTCAAATCTGATTTTCCAGCTATTGAAGTTGCCGTCCGTTAGGCGCGGAGGCTTCACGCTAGAGATTCCTATCGGTTCCATTTCCATTGTCACCTGCAACTCAACAAAAATCTAGAGCGCCTGCTCTGATACTAATTGTTAGATCGTTAGTATAAATTGGGACGTCCTTTACTTGGGTAAAGGCGTCCTTGAGTGAGGCGTCCTTACTAGGTGTAAGGGCGTCCTTTAGTTGTGCAGCGGAAATATGAAACTAAATAGGTGAACTTTAACAAGTATGGAACACAGGATTTATAGAGGAACCACTAAAGACCAAGTAGTCCTTGAGTGTAAACCTCTACCTCCTTGGAGGATTTACACTTCTCTGGCACTTAGTGTACGTCCTAAGTCCACTAGTAAAGGACTCCTCTAAGCCTACAACTTAAGTGAGCTTAATCTTCTGAAGGACTCGATCCCAACGTCCTACAGTACTTCGCAGGACTTCTCTCTTTTCTTTGGTTTTCTAGGTTACAAACAGTTTTGGTTTGGGTTACAAGTTTTCTCTCGATCAAACACTAAGTCTAGAGGAGTTCTAAGATTGTTCTTCGTGTTCTTGATCGAGGTCGCTTTCTCTCTGATTTCTCTGAATATTCTCTGAAAGCGTTGGCGTCACAATAAATGCCTTGGGGCTATTTAAAGGTGATGTCGCGCTTTTTAGTTGTTTTTCTAGGTAGTTTTCTAGATTGTTTTGCATGTTTTCCTTTGTGTTTGTGTGTTTTGCATAAGATTTCGGCTCTCTTTCGAGAGTTGGAGTCGTTTGTGTGTTGTTTCGTATTGTGTAGGTATTTGGAGCGTTTTGGAGACGTTTTCATGCATTTTCGGAGCCTTCTAGGAACCGCTAGTTGTCGAGAGTCAAGGTGTCAAGAGCCAAAATCCAAAGTTGCAACCAAGTGAACCTCAATGGAGTCAAGAACTCAAAGAAAATCAAGGAGCAAAAGGGCAAAAGCACCCAACAAAAGTCCAACCAATTGAAGCAAGACCGGAGCAAAACGCGAAAAAGTCCACGTCCTGCAGAAGGTCGGCGCCGACCCCCTTATGGTCGGCCGCGACCCCTCTCAGCATCCGAAAAGTAATCCGTGCGCTGCAAGTAATGCCTTTTGGCGGGATTTTCGAAACCCGAAAAAGCAGGCGGCTGTGGCAGCCGTGTGGCAGAGATGTGGCAGTGGAGGAAGCTTCCTCCTCTTTGCTTTTGTGGGCTTCTACAAAAGACCCATTTTGTCTCCATTTTTACGCAGCTTTTCCAAGGAGGGAAAAGGCGGAAGGAGAGAGAGAGGAGAGTGTGGGTTGGAGAAGAAGAAGTTGAGGAGTGGAAGGAGAGAAAAACGTGTAGAAGAAGAAGAGAGTGTGGGTTTGAGAGAGAGAGAACTTATGTAAGGGAAAGGTAGTGAAGAGAAAAGCTTGTTCTAGTTGTTGTTTAGGAGGAGGAAGAAGAAGACAATGGTGTTTGGAAGAACCTTGTGGGTTTGCTTGGGTTTGTAAGTTTGAATCTTGTTTTTAATTGAAGTTGTTTGTTTTTGATGATGATTTCCTCTTCCCTTTCCTTGTTTGTGTGTTTGATTATGTGTGAGTAGTTAGCTTGCTAGGGTTTGGGGTGAAACCCACCATGAAAGTGCATTTAAAACCTTGATGTTTTGGATCCATGCTTAGCTTGAAATCTCTACCCATAAATCCCTCTTGTGTGCTTAAAACCCTTGAAGAAGGGGGAATGTTCTTGTTTGCAAACTAATTGCAAGATTATGTTGTGAACAAGGACTATCCGGGTTAGATGAAAGTCGAACCCTCCGAAGAACAAGTTGGATTGCATGTTAATCCTTTCATGTAAATGGGGGCTCTTGATGTGTTCTTTCATGTTAATCCTTTCAAGTTAAGTTGGTTCTTTATCATTGTTCGAATGTATGCTTGTGGTGTGGTGAATCCCCTCCCCTAGTTGTTTTTCCTTGATTTTACAAAACCAGTCTTCGTGCCAAGAAAAGGGTCGGCCGCGACCAGTTGCAGGTCGGCCGCGACCTCCTCTGTGTTGTTTTCCTTGCGTTGTGAAGTTCTGTGATAGGTCGGCCGCGACCTCCCTAGGGTCGGCCTCGACCTATTCCTGAGACGTGTCCTTTGTGTTTGTTTGCTTGCTTTGTTTTGTTTCTCCTTTGCTTTTGTAGTATGATTGCTAGACTATAGAACTACTAACTCCCGTGGACGATCCTGACTTCGCTATACTCAGCGGGGTCTTGACAAATTTTATTTGTGAGACTCTCTCAATAGGACTTGGGAAGGACGTCTTTACTCTGGGACGATCATGCCCTTCGTTGACGTGGCTACAGGATCTTCCTCCACGTAGTATGGCGGGGATGGAAGGAAGTTTCATGTATCCAGCTGTGTGTGATGGACTCCGCTACAGGATCTGCCGCCAAGTGGTGATGAACTCTGCTACAGGATCGGTCTCCACGTGTCCCAGATGATCAAATGTTGTCGAGTGATGTCATCCTGTCGGCTGATGAATAAGGACACTTTTGAGTTGAAGCTCGTGTTCCTACTTGCTTGGGACTGCGTCCTTGCTCAAGTAGTCACTTGGCTGGTCCTTACTTCCTGGTAGCTAGCGTCCCTTAGCCTCAGGGACATCCACACACTTGTTGTCCTTTTGTCACTGGCGTTCCTGAACACTTGGACAAATTTATTAGAATCAAAGTGAGTTTGTCATATCAAAACTAAGGGACGGTTGTGTGGGTACACTAACAAGTACACAAGCGTCCTTGATAGCGTCCCAACAACTGCCCTTTGCGTAAGGGACGCACCCGTGTGAGTAACTTGTCAACTGCTAAGCTACAACGGGAGCTCTTGAGAAATATCACGTTGGGGCGCCAGAAATGAAAGAAGACGTCAATGGAGTGCTAAAAGGGACTTCTACAAATTCAAAATGCTTCAAATGAGTCCATCACTAATTACTCATTCCGTTTTGAGGGCTTGTTGACCAAGTTGAAGAACTTGGGATGAAAATCAAAGTGTTGATTGATGGCGTAACGGGAGACTGGAACTTTGACAGGACTACCTTTAAGGAGAATCAAGTTAACAAAGGATTGTCAATAGAGGAAATTTATGGAAAGTTGAAGGCATACGAGGCGAGAAGGACTCAAGACAAGCTTGACTTCGAGCAAGGTCAACATAATGAAATAGCCTTGAGGTTTGAGGCTAGGACGAAGGAACATCAAGAAAATCTTCGACTTCAAGCTATGCTGGAAAGGCAAAGTAAGAGTGCAGAAGAGAACGATGAGGACGATGAGTTGGCTCTTTTACACAAGACCCTTTGTGTTTGGGTAAAGAGAGGAAAAGTCCTAAGGAAGGGAATGCCGTACAAAAAGGAAAGTCCCAAGCTTACTGAGTAGGAGATGAAAGAAGTGACCTGTTACAAGTGTAACAAAAAGGGTCATTTTGCCAAGAACTGCTATACTGGGAAAGAGCTGAAGAAGTGAGCACTTATTGGTGCTTATGAAGCTGCATGGGACGACCTTGATTCAGATGACGAAGGACCGTCCGAGAGTACTTTCTACATGGAAATGGAGGACGCTCCCAAGGACGCCTTAGATGTTGAACAAGAGGTAACTCATGACTGATTGATAAATTCACTAGACAAATGTTCCAAGCCTAAGCTCATTAAACTCATTGCTAAAATCATGCAAGAAAGTTATGCGATGAAAGAACGTCTTGACATAATTGAAGAAGAATCTCAAAACATCGTTGTTGAATGTGAGGGTTGTGATAAAGTGTCTAAAGAGCTAGAGTCCTCACAAGAAACCTCTAAGTCCTTAAAATCTGAGATAGTGTGTCTTAAAATGGAGCACGCTAAACTTAGACAAGAAATCAAGATCCTAGGGAAGTCCCCCGTAACCGAACTTGTAAAGCCTGTCTAACTCGTTCCTGCCAAGAGAGGTCTAGGATACAACTCTCTATCCGGTTCTAAGAACTCCTTACCTAGTGACTTTGAAGCTAGCAAGACTACTGAGTTGGAACTCGAAAGAGAGAAAACCAAAAATCCTGAGGAAAGAATTAGAGTCCTAGAGATTGGAGAATACGGACATAGGGACTACTATACCAACTCCAAGGGTCATAAATTTTACAAGAAGATTACTAAGGGAGATGGTTCAAAAGTGTGTAATCCTGAAAAGATGGAGGAAAATAAAATTCAAAAACCAAGTAGAAAGTACTACCTTGGGCAATACTATAGAACTTGTTGGCACTGTGGGAAGGGTGGACATTACAAGTATGAGTGTACTAAGCTAGAGGAAGACCTTAAGAATGGTAGAAAGGCTGGAAGTGGAAGTAAGAATGCTAAGCCAAATTTTGCTCCTAGGACACATGCTAGTGTGCCTAATGTTGAAAATCAGTCCTATAGGAAGCATGCTAGAAGGACAAATGATGTGAATGTATATGATTATTTTCCCATGAAAGAGATGTACTAATGTAACGAACCAGGTAAGGGTCACCTTGCTTGGGTCACAAAGAACTAATGCTCTTTTACAGGTAGAGGCGAGGAAAAGCCCGTGGATCATTGATAGTGCCGCCACAAACCATATGACAGCCAGATCCACCTCACCTTTATCCAAGAAAATACCTAAGGAGGAACTATGTCGTTTAGTAACAAAGGAGAGATCAAAGGGACGGGCGTTGCAAAATTGAACAATTAAACAAGAATCGCCAACGTGAAACTTGTTAAGGACTTGGGCTTTTACCTCTTAAGCGTCTCCCAAATGTGTGATCAAGGTGACAACCTAGTCACATTTGACTCTCAAGAATGCCGAGTCATCAACAAGAAGTCCCAATAGGTCATTCTCAAAGGAATTCGGAAGAACAATGTGAATGTGTTCAGCAAGGAGTTTGAATTTTCCTCAAAGCTGTGTTTGTCCGTCACATCACAGGATGCCAATCACTGGCATCGTCGTCTTGGTCATGCCGGACCTAGCACCATCCTTAAACTTCATCAACAAGATCTTGTGAGAGGACTTCCCCGAATTAATCCAGATCAAGTTGAACAATGCGAAGGATGCATTAAAGGTAAGCAAACAAGATCATCCTTCAAATCCAAAAATGAAGTGAGCACAAAGATTCCGTTGGAACTCCTCCATATGGATTTGTGTGGACCCGTGAGGACTCAAAGCCTCGGTGGAAAGAGGTACATGTACGTTCTTGTAGATGATTTTTCTCAATTCACTTGGGTTCTTTTCTTGGTGTCAAAAGCAGATGCTTTCAAGATGTTCAAGATCTTCATCAAACAAGTGGAAGTTGCTCCTTGGACCCGCTTAAAGGCCTTCGGTCAAACCATGGAACGGAGTTCAAAAACTCAAAGTTCTTGAAATTATTTGACCAACATGGAGTCTCCCACAACTTCTCATATCCAAGAACTCCTCAAGAAAATGGCATTGTTGCAAGAAAGAATAGGGTACTGGAGTACACAACAACGGCAAAGACAATGTCGGGAAGTTTGATGCTAGGAGTGATGAAGGACTATTTCTTGGGTACTCCCGATCACAAGCAAAGCTTATAGAGGCTACAACAAAATGACTTATAAGCTTGAGGAGAGTATCCATGTGGTATTCAAGGAAAATTCATCTATCAAAAGGGAATCAAGCAAGAAGGAATATCGTCCCTCTTCAAAGGATGATGACGAAGACGATGAAGAAGAAGGTTGGTCCTCTGGAAAATACTATGTTCCTGGAAACGCCCTTGAAAGCCGAGAAGAAGTTTTCATGGGAGTTCCTAGTGAACAACAAGAACATTCTCAAACTTAGTCGCAGAATCAAGTGGATGCTGCGGAATCAAGACAACAAGGAGAGTAAAGGCAAAGTGTAGACGCTCATTTTGAGGGGGAACACATTGAGCCTATTGCTGAAGAAGAAGATTTGGACTCGAATGACTCAAATTGGACGGATCCTAGGTGCAGTCCTGGAAGGGACGCCACTCATAGGACCTCCAACCTCTCAAGATATCATCCAACTGATCAAATTGTCTCAGATACATCAAAAGGAGTCCAAACAAGATCAGCTGCTAACAAGTCCCAAAGTGCAGACATGGCGTTCTGTGCATTCAAATCTTTTGTGTCCTTAGTTGAACCTAAGAACATAAAGGAAGCAGTTCGACGCTGATTGGATCCAAGCCATGCAAGAAGAGCTAAATCAGTTCGAGAGGAACAAAGTGTGGAAACTCGTCCCTAGACCCCCAAAGAAAAATATTATAGGGACGAGGTGGGTCTACGGAAACAAGCTAGATGAGAGTGGTAGAGTGTTGGATCGTTAGTACTGAGGGACGTCCTTTACTTTGGTAAAGGAGTCCTTTGGTCAAGCGTCCCTACGAGGAGTAGGGGCGTCCTTGAGTAATGCAGCGGAATAAAGTACTAAACAGGTAAGTAATGAACGCAGGGAATTATAGAGGAACCACTCAAGACCAAGTAGTCCTTGAGTGTAAACCTCTACCTCCTTGGAGGATTTTTGAATAGTTCTTTCCTTTATATTGAACGTTCTTACAGTTGTACTGGCGAGTCTTTACAGTTCTCTGACACTTAGCTTTTCCCTAAGTTCACTTGTAAAGAACTCCTTTAAGCCTACAACTTAAGCTGGTTCAATCTACTAAAGGACTCTATTCCTACGTTCTGCAGTACTTCGCAGAACTCTCTCTCTCTTTTTGGTTTTTCTGATTACAAACTGTTTTGTGGTTTGGGTACAAAATCTCACTCGATCTAACACAAGTCTAAATACTGTTCTTGAGTTCTTGAGTTAGTTCTTCGTGTTCTTGAGTGAGTCGCTTTCCTCTGATTCTCTCTGAATATTCTCTGAAAGCGTTAACATCACAATAAATGCCTTGGGGCTATTTATAGGACTTGGGAAGGGCGTCATTTCTCTGGGACAATCATGCCCTTCGTGGACGTGGCTACAGGATCTTCCTCCACGTAGTAGGGCGGTGATGAGGAAGCTTCTTGTATCCAGCTGTGTATGATGAACTCCGCTACAGGATCGGCCGCCACGTGTTGATGAACTCTGCAACAGGATCGTCCGCCACGTAGTGTTGGACTCTGCTACAGGATCGGTCTCCACGTGTCCTTGGATGATCAAATGTTGTCTAGTGATGTCATCCTGTCGGCTAGTGAGTAAGGACTCCTTTCTTGCGTTCCTACTTGCTTGGGACTCCGTCCTTGCTCAAGTAGTCTCTAGCTGGTCCTTACTTCCTGTTAGCTAGCGTCCCTAAGCCTAGGGAATGTTCATACACACTTGTTGTCCTTTTGTAATTGGCGTTCCTGAACACTTGGACAATTTTATTAGAATCAAAGTGAGTTTGTCATATCAAAACTAAGGGACGGTTGTGTGGTACACTAACAAGTACGCAAGCGTCCTTGATAGCATCCCAACAATTTCCCCCTTTTTGATGATGACAAACTCTTCAGCCAAATAGTTTTGGCGTTTGAACTTAGCATGCATGAAAACTTAGAAGCGTCCTCTAACACTTAGAGAAATTCCAGTAAGCACAAGTTTTCCATCTTTGATTCTCTAATATTTGGATTTTAAGGAGAGAAAAGCGTCCTAGAATTTTCTAGACGACCTCTAGTTTATTCTAGTACGGCGTTCCTTAGACCTTTCACTTAATAGTTCGCCCTTAACACTTGCTTATTCTAGATAACTCTTTTATAGCGCATCTCTGCAAAACTACACTTCCCCCTTTTGGCATCATCGAAAAGGATAACAAGTGATAAGGACGTGAACATAACCACACAACTAAAGGCAGTGGAACGCTTAAACAAACACATGCACACAGACATTGAATTGCCATTCAAACAAAATGAGAGTACGGTTTTTACAAACCAGATTATAGTGTTTGAAAATCAAAAGAAGCAAAAGCAAAACAATAAGGAATTAAAGGGCGGGGGAAGGCGATCACTGAGGACGGCTGTGATCTTGATAGAACTTGAGAAGTTGTTCGTGAAGTTCAGCCGAATTAGAGAATGCCGTGGACAAGTCTTTGAGAGCGGAGAAGATGAGACACTGGTTGTCCATAATAGCGCCCAAGAGTTCTGTAGGAGGATGCTGGACAGGGTTAGCCGGGGCAGAACGAGGCACTGGACCTGAACTAGAAGATGGAGCGTCTATAGGCGGAACAGAAGGAGGTGAAGGAGCCATTAGCATCTGATCAAGAGCGGCAAAGTCGACGGCTGGCTCTTCTTCATGAATGAACTCCTAAGACATAGAAGCGAGACGTTCTTCTTCAGCTTGAGCTGCCAGGCGTTCTTGCTCAGCCTTTTGTCTGGCTTCCTCAGCCTCAGCTTCTAACTGTTTTAGCACGGAAGGCAACTCTTCATTGTGCCTTATCTCTACCAGTCCCTTCTTAGCGTTCTATTTTAGTCCAAGCTCTTCAGAAGGAGCGCTTTCATTGTAGGCATTTTGGGACTTAAGAATCAGCTTCACCAGACCTGGGTACGGCAAGGCGTGACGCTTCCTCCCACACTTAGCCATATGTTGCATAGCAATTCTGGCAAGATTTATGGGACGGCGTTCTAGAAGAGCGTCAATCAGAATGATGTCATGTGTCTGAACGATTGAGCGCTTCTCTTGCCTGGGAAGGACGGCGCGACAGATAAAATAATGTGCAATGGCGCCTACCTTGCTCAACACATGAGCGACCCGGTCTAGTCCTAATGGCCTTTTGCCCTGAAACACGTGTTCAACCAAGGGCAGTTCCTCATCAGTTGTCTCAAATCCGCCTTCTGGAAGGGAGCTTAGAGCGTTGGACGGGGGCTTTTGAGGATTGAGACCCATGAAGGCACGAACCTGGCGTTCATTAACTGAGGCTTTCTCACCATCTATCTTGAAGTGGAGAGAGCCATCTTTGGGCTTGTAACGCAGATCCTTGTAGAACGCTTTCACCTGCTCTTTGTCAACTTCTGCAGGCGCTGGCCCAACGTTCAATCAGCCTTGAAACCTTAGAAGGTCAAGAAACTCCTGAACTTTGTCATCTTTGAAGGAGGAGAGCCATTCTTCGGAGTAAATCAGAGGGCTGAGAACTTTAACGGGTGCGCCATCAGGCTTGCGTTTTCTTTTACCCTTGGGAGACTCAGAGTCCTCACCATCAGAAGAACTGTCATCAGCGGAGCCATCTGACTCTTCTTCATTAGCGTCCTGGCCAGCAGCGTTCGGTGTGCCTTGTGTGTTTTCATCATTGCCACCAGCTGTGGCTTGATCTGCACCAGAAGGAGTTTGGCCTTGGGACGTGCCCTCAGCGTCCTGAGCCTCTGATTGATTTTCTGTTTGTGGCTCAGCGTCCGCAGGGACTTGGTGGGATCCTGTTTGGATTGAGGGGGAGGGGTTTTCTTGAGGAGTTGGGAGGGAATTTAGGAGAGGGAGGGATTGGTTGTAGGGAGGGACTTCATGAGCATCACGCTCGAGCTCGTCAGAAAGAGTGGGCTCGGTGTCCTTTTGAGCGACCTGGTGCTCACCAGCGTCCTTAGCTACTTCAATTACTTCGACCTCTTTTTCAGCAGGAGCATTCTCGACTCCGTCCGCCTCGTCATTGGAGTCCCCAACAACATCAATGAATGGGGAGACTTGATCAGCAGGCGTTCCTCTTTGGCTCTCAGATGAGCTAGAGGAGGAGGAGGAGATGTGCTCAGGCTCTTGAGCTGCTTGGACTAGTAGCACTTTAGGAGATTCACCGGCTTTGCGGCGTTTGAAGGTGTGCTCAAGTGCTGGATGGTTTTCAACGTCCTCTGGTCCGCTCTCTGATGAAGGACGGCGAGACCTGGGAGTCTCGGGGTCCTTAGGAGGTCAGATATGGGCCGGGGCGGAAGGGAAGTTGGCAAAATTGAGGGGAGATGAGTGAGGGTTAGGTTGGAACGGTATAAGGGCATTGGCCTTGGAGGGCTTGGGGGACGTAGGAGGGGTTGGGAGTTGAGTGATTTTTAGGGATTGAGGAGGTGGAGGAGTGGATTCCTTTGAAAGGTTAGAGGGGCGTTTGGTGGAGGACGGTCCTTTTGTGGTGCTTTTGGCCTTTTTGAGGGGCCTGGGGTCATGAGTTTTCTTGGAGCGTCCCTCCTTGAGGTGGGGTGGAAACTTATCCACAATTTGTGTAGGGTTTGAGGAGGTTGATTTGGATGATTTTGAGAGAGGGGAAGAGGGAGCTGGACGCTTGGAAGGAAGGATATTTTTTGTGTTGACTGTGGGGACTTGAGGAGGTGGGGGAGAGGGACTTGGCACACGGGATTGAAGCATTTTGTAAGCCAAGGAGTCCTTAGGGTACATAGGGAATTTTGGTAGGACGACGTTATACAAGTCTGGTATGAGATCAAGTAAGGGACCAAGGTTCTCACCACCAAACTGCGAAAAGAAGAGAACGTCTTCCATCCTCCCGGGTAAGTCCTTGTTGTTTGTCTTGTGGAGGCCTGGAATGACGAACCGTTCTATGAACTTTTCATACTTCCTCGTCTTGACTGCGTCCTGCTTCACGTCAGGTTTGTCCATGCGTTCCCTTATCAGATTGTACAAGGTTTTGGGCTTCCTGTTGATGAAGTCCACCAGATATTCATTTAGAACGATGGGTTTTGGCTTCTCAATGTAGTAGGACTTCACCAATCGTCTTCACTTCCCGCCGGTAGAAGATCCGGCCACGTTCACTAGTCTTTGAGACATAATTCTGACGGGGTTTAGAGAGAGAAAGTCACCGGAATTCTAGTGAGAGGGCAGAGCAAATTTGAGAGCAGGGAAGTGGTTGAAAGCAATAAATTCTGAGAGCGACTGTTCTGGCCTTATATAGAGGAAGCGGTGGCACAAACTGTAATTACCACTGTTTTACTGTGCGACACGTGGCAAAACTTCCCCCTTAAGCTTTGAGCAAGTACAACGGTCGCTGTTCAAACTTTCAAATGTTCAAATTTCTGACTCTTCAACTTCTTCTCAAAACTGAACTGGCGTCCTCTCTTACAAACCAAAGGCGTTTTCTCAGACTTAGCAAAAGTTTACCTCTTCAAGCAAAGCAATAACCAATTTCACCGTCCTTGTGATCACCTTACGAACCATTTGAGAACAAAGCAAGTACGTTCCGTAAAAAAACATATGAAGCTCATAGGACGCTTTTGCAGAGTTCTCGGCTAGGGTAAGCTTAGAGTTCCCATCATTTCGTCTTATAATGAGGGTTGGGTGGTCAGGGATACTCTTTTCAAGACAAATAGAGAAAATTTGAATGGCGTTCCAAAGTGGCAAACACATGAAGTTTTAGACTAGCGTCCTTGCAAATATGAATTCAATGCATAACAGTCCTTAAACACTTAGAATCTACAAAACATAGCCAAGCATCGAGGGAATAGTAGAACGGGACTTGCTACTCAAAAGTTATCATCCCCAAGAGCAGCCTTAGATGCTCATAGGGACGTCTATCAAGCGCCTTAGTGAAAATATCAGCTATTTGGTCTTCAGTCCTTACATGCTCCATACTAATAAGTCTTAGTTCAACATTATCACGCAAGAAATGATGTCTTATATGAATATGCTTTGTGCGTGAATGAAAAACAGGATTCTTAGAAATTTCAATAGCACTTGTGTTATCACAACGAATGGGAACAGTTTCAAGATTGATACCGTAGTCCTCAAGTTGATATTTGATCCAGATGACTTGTGAAAAGCACGAAGCAGCAGCAACGTACTCGGCTTCCGCAGTTGAAAGCGCCACAGAGTTCTGTTTCTTAGATCCCCAAGAGACTAAGCATGAACCAAGGAACTGTGCCATTCCTGAAGTGCTTTTTCTGTAACACCCCAAAATTATCTCGGGAATGCTACACGCCAGTGGCCTTGGAGTTCACACCCAAAGCCACCCAAGGCTTATACAGTACATAACAATAAAAAGAATAATATCCAAAATTCATAACTAGATCTCAAAACTTATATTGTCTTACAATCCAAAACAACAAATGTGAATAATTAAAACGAAAGTGCGGAAGTACTCGATAACAAACGATCCTTACAATAAAAGGGTCTTATTTATTCTCAAATAATATCAAACGAAAATAACCTTGCAAGAAATGCTCCAAGTCTTCAACTCACTCCTCTTGAGACTCCAACGGCTCGAATCCTGATGTTCCGCGACGTAAATACGGTTGACACCAGCCGACCATGCAAGGAAAGGAAACGGACGGTTAGTCTTGTGACAGACTAAGCAAATGGGTTTTAGAAAAACGGTTCTTATGGTTAGACTCCACCATTAGTATTGAATTCCGAATGAAAGCCGGTCAATAATCTAATAATGAAGTATCCCCATCGAAAGTAAGAAAGGAAATATGCTCAGGAAGGAGATAGGACGCCACATGAGGTGGTTCCTTAAGCGAAGTATGCGATTGTTGGGAACTTATTATTCACACAAGTTTTTGAAAAACCTCCGTCGAGTGATTAAGTCTACGACCAACCTCACCGCACAATGATTGTACGAATTCAGATTGGAAAGAAGACTTGGTCAATCGGGAGTAAGAGCGGTTTTCCAAGTTGTACTAACCGCCCTGGTTCGTTAATTATGTGCATATGCACTTATCTTACTTACTTCCAAAACGGTACATTTAGGTTGATAGCTTTTAAAATAACGGATTCGACAATGGTCGAAACAAAACAAAGGAGCTCTCAAAAATTCAATAAAGGCACTAGCTAGGTGCAATCACCCCTCATATTCGGATGAGGCGGCACGGTCATGACCAGGCACTAGGGTATAGGTCCATCCTAATGCAAATATTTTAAAGAGGCGTCCAGGGTCTAACCCACACCCCTAATACTACGCTAAGTCCACATCAAGTCTCAATGGAGACGAAACACATAAGGCCACAACATCGAGCCCTAAGTCCAAGTTCTAGCGCAGTCTAGCAATATATACATCCTACATATATAATGAGGTCATTAATGCTATAACAATAAATCCTAATTCATTTATTAGCACACAAAGTTCCCAACAACATTTAAAACCAGTTATGCAAGCGAGAACCGTCCACTTGCCTTGATTCGAAGGCAAAAGGGTAATTTGTCAACGAGGTGAATCCTTACGAACAGGGTTCGTTTCCTGTTTCATTAACAACGACAAAATAAATTATATGAATTTATTTTGGTTTTTCGTTATCTAGGAAAAGGTTGGATTCAAGAGATATGCTAAAGATCTTATAAGCATATAAGTATTTTATTCATTATACATACCTATGTTCTTATAATATATTTTAAGTATTATTTCATTCTTGATTTTAATTCCTTAATCTTACACATGCCTTAGAAAAACACTTTTGAAAATCTATCCTTTAAATTTATTAACACTTAGTCATGATAAAAATTTAAGGATCAAGAAACAATTATTTTATTGTTATGTTCATAAAGTAAAAATACATTCTTTTTGGCTAATTACAATTTACTAGTGAAATTACGATAAAATAAGCTATAATATAAATAAAAATTACGTAATTAATGAAAACATCTAAGTTACTTAGAAATACTTAAATCTGTTAGTTTTTAATTTCGTAATTATTTTATTTAATTAAAAATTGTATTCTTTTCTTTAATACTCTATATTGTGATATTTGTTTTCTTTAGGCATCAAAAGTAGAATACAATATTCAAAAATACTGTTTATAGTTCATAAATCATATTTACAGAACATATATAATTTATAGTAATTTATATAATTAATTTAGAATAAAATACGAATTTATTTCGAAAATCAGGCTGTGTGTTTAATCGAATTCATTAACCAGCAAAAACGACATTATAATTTATGAAAATTTTATGACAATTAGAAAACTACATGAAGTCGTCATATGAATTTTTGTATGATTTAAAAGAAACTCTAACTAATTAAAATCGATTTTACAACAGAAGTATGCTGTTCGAAATTTAAGAGAAAGTGAATAGGAGCAGGGATTTACAGTGGCGACGAGGCGTTTTCAGGCGGCTCGTTCTCGGTGGTCCGGCTACGGTTCGACGTGGGCTATGCAACAGTTTGAATAGGA
Organism: Polygonum aviculare; assembly: GCA_934048045.1. NCBI lineage: Eukaryota > Viridiplantae > Streptophyta > Magnoliopsida > Caryophyllales > Polygonaceae > Polygonum > Polygonum aviculare. The sequence continues at coordinate 17,614,519 of OW204025.1, read as the reverse complement.
GGGTGCAAGGAGTACTCAGGAGGTGACGGCGTCGAGATTGGTGGACGGACGGCCGAGTTATTGGTTCGCGAAGTGGGCGTCGGGCTCAGCTTTCGCTGAAGAGTTTGGTAACTTTGCTTGGGATTTTCGGGCAACTAGATGAGATGGTTGTGGGATGGGGTTCGAGGGCTTTTATAGAGGGGAACGAGAGGATTCTAGGGGTGCTCTCAATTCCGAATTCCGCTTAGGGTTTTGGGAGATATTGGGCTCCGAATCGGGGCGGTATTCTAGGGTTTGAGTTTAAATTTGGTATGAGATCTTTGATTAATTTGGGCATGGATAATATAAGGGATTCGTATGGGAATGATGATTATATGATATCTTCATCTTTCCTTGAGGTTTAAGCCACGATTTTGGGTGAAAGATCTCGAATAAAATCGTGTCTTAGGGTGGCCATGGTGTTCGAAGAAAGGAAAGAAAGAGATAGGAAGAAGATCGGGCTGTCAAGCCACCTTCTAGGGTTAATTACAGAATTGGCCCAAGGTTTTTAAATTGTGATAAAAGTACCCTTTTCCATTATAATTAATCCGAAAACAATTTGTAATTCTAGATAATTAATTTCCTTTCCCCTTACTTATGCATGTAAGTGTGTTTATAAATTTCATTCATTATTTTCTTCCTATTATTTTCCTTTAAATAAAGAAAAGTTCTTTCTTTCTTTTTAGTATAATATCCTTTAAAACGACATTATTGTATTTTTATTTATTTATTTACTTATTATATCTTCTATGATCCAAATATGTAATTGCTCTCTTTTAATGAAAACTCATCTCCCATTTCATTAACTTAATACGCTCATTTTAATTTAATATAGTTTATTAGTTTTATCTTCAAAGAGTGTTTCATATACTTTTACCTTAATGCTTTGAACACTTTCTTTAGCATAAGTCAATAGGTACGTGACCTATTGATATGAGTTTAAAAGTATTATCATGACATTATCGGTTCTTATTAAATTTCTATTTAATAAATAATGTCAATACTTTTATTAATGGGAAAAAAAATGTTAAGGGAGATTACGATAATAACCTTCTCGAAAAATAGGGTTATTACATTTTCGATCAATCACGTGACCAGCATAATCAGCGTCCGAGTAGCCAACAAGCTTGAAGGACGTCTTCCTAGGATACCAAAGACAAAGATCGTCGCGTCCTTTGAGGTAGCGAAAGATCCTCTTGACTTCTTGCATGTGGGACTCCTTTGGATTCGCCTGGAAGCGTGCACACAAGCAAACGGAAAACATGATATCGGGACGGCTTGCGGTCAAGTAGAGCAAAGAGCCAATCATTCCTCTGTAAAGCTTTTGATGAACGTCCTTTCCCTTTTCATCAGCGTTAAGACGCGTGTTGGTAGAGCATGGGGTTGCAACAGGCTTGGACGTATTCATCCCGTACTTCTTAAGCATCTCACGGACATATTTTTGTTGATGAATGCGCGTCCCTTCCTTGAGTTGGTTGATTTGAAGTCCCAGGAAGAAATTAAGTTCTCCAATGAGGGACATCTCAAATTCACTACTCATTAAGGACTTGAACTCAACTACAAGTTTCATGTTAGTACTACCAAAGACTATATCATCAACATAGACTTGGGCAATTAAAATGTCCGTGTGAACTTTCTTAATGAACAAAGTTTTATCAATTAAACCTCTTGTGTACCCATGAGACAAAAGAAAGGACGCAAACCTGTCGTACCATGCATGAGGGGCTTGCTTGAGTCCATAGAGCGCCTTGTCCAAGTAGTACACATGATCTGGGTAAGAGGCATCCTCGAACCTAGGCGGTTGAGCAACGTACACTTCCTCCTTCAATTTTCCATTGAGAAAGGCAGTCTTGACGTCCATCTGAAATAACTTGAATCCTTTGTGCGCGGCAAAGGCAATGAGAAGACGGACAACTTCAATTCTAGCAACAGGAGCAAAGGTCTCATCGTAGTCTATGCCTTCCTCTTGCTTGAATCCTTGAGCCACCAGTCTTGCCTTGTTCCTTGACACACGTCCACTTTCATCAAGCTTATTTCTGAACACCCAGCGCGTCCCTATGATGTTTTTGCCTTTGGGACGAGGAACGAGGGTCCAAACTTTGTTCCTTTCAAACTGGTTGAGTTCTTCTTGCATCGCTTGAATCCAGTCAGCGTCCTGGAGTGCTTCCTTGATGTTCTTTGGTTCCACCATAGAAACAAAGGCATTGAAAGCATAGAAGGCTAAATTAGCACTCTGGGACTTGCTTGCTGCTGACCTTGTTTGAACTCCTTGAGAAGGATCTGAGACAATCTGAGAAGCTGGGTGGTCCTTAGAGAAGCGGGACTCCCTTTGAAACAATTGAGCAAACCTTGGATCAATCTCTTCATCAGAATCATCACTATTATCTTGAGCATCGTCCTCAGTGTGTTCCCCCTCAAAGAGAACGTCCACACCTTGGCGTTGCTCGCCTTGTTGACTTGATTCACCCATATCTTGTTGAACTGGGGATTCACTACGAGAGGGAACGCCCTGATCAACACTAGGAACGTCCACTGAGACTTCTTCATGATTTGGGGTAGCGTCCTTAGGAACATAGTATTTTCCAGAGGACCAACCGTCAACTTCGTCTTCAGAGTCGTCCTGCTGTTGTGACGAGGAGCGTTCTTTCTTACTTGATTTTTCTTTGTGAGAAGAACTCTCCTTAAACACAACATGAATACTCTCCTCAAGCTTTAGAGTCCTTTTTTTGAAAACTCTATATGCTTTGCTGGTGAGAGAGTACCCAAGGAATATGGCTTCATCACTTCTTGCATCAAACTTTCCAAGTTTTTCTTTATCATTGTTGTGAACGAAGCATTTGCACCCAAAGACTCTAAGATAATCAATGCGGGGCTTCCTTCCGTTCAGCAACTCATAGGACGTCTTCTTTAGCAAAGGACGGATCATGGCTCGATTGATGATGTAGCATGCTGTAGCAATAGCTTCCGCCCAGAAGTACTTGGGAACGCTATTTGCTAAGAGCATAGTCCTTGCCATATCCTCCAACGTCCTGTTCTTTCTTTCCATAACTCCATTTTGTTGAGGAGTCCTTGGAGCTGAGAAGTTGTGCGAGACACCATGTTGATCACAGTAGGCCAGGAACTCTGAATTCTGGAACTCCGTCCCATGGTCTGATCTTATGGCTTTGAGAGGCGTCTCAAGAGCAACTTCCACTTGTTTGATGAAGACTTTGAATGCATTGAAACAATCTGCTTTTGACACCAAGAAAAGAACCCAAGTGAATCGAGAAAAATCATCTACGAGAACGTAAATGTACCTCTTTCCACCGTAGCTCAACGTCTTCATTGGTCCACAAAGATCCATGTGGAGAAGTTCCAAAGGCTTCTTCGTGCTAAATTCATTTTTAGATTTGAAAGACGTTCTTGTTTGCTTCCCTTTGATACAAGCTTCACATTGTTCAACTTTCTCAGGATCAATTCGGGGAAGTCCCTTCACAAGATTTCTTTGGTGTAGCTTGAGGATTGTGCTTGGTCCAGCATGGCCAAGTCGGCGATGCCAGAGATCAGCGTCCTCCTTTGACGCAGATAGGCACAATTCTGATTTAGGCTTGAACTCTTGATTGAAGATATAGATATTGTTCTTGCGAACCCCTTTGAGAACAACTTTGTTGGACTTCTTGTTGACAACTAGGCACTCCTTTGAGTCAAATGTGACTAGGTTTTCACCTTGATCACACATTTGGGAGACGCTAAGGAGATTGAATCCAAGTCCTTCAACAAGACTTACATTTGTTGCTTTGATGGACGAGTTTAGAATAGTAGTTCCCGTTCCTTTGATCTTTCCCTTGCCCTTGTTGCCAAACGAGACAGTTCCTCCCGTGGCACTACTCTGGATAGAAGTGAGATGGATCTGGCTTCCTGTCATATGATTTGAGGCGCCACTATCAATGATCCATGGGCGTCCCCTCACTTCCACCTGCCAAAACAAAGTTAGTTTTTGGCGACCCAGGCAAGGTGTTCCTTACCTGGCTCATTACAATAATAGAACTCTGGTTCTGGCATATAGTCATTTATATTAACATCATTAGAAATTGCATGCTTTCGGAAAGAACTCCTAGAACGTCTAGGACGCCTAGGATTAGCTTTGGGAACGGACTCAGCATTTTCATTTTTAGTCCTAGCAACTTTGTTACTTACAATATCTTCTTTTAGTTTCACACAGTCATATTTGAAGTGGTCTCCTTGTCCACAGTACCAACACGTCCTATAGTAAGTACCAAGGTAGTACTTCTTGTTGGGATGTTGGATTTTGTTTTGCTTCATCTTTTGGGGATCACACACTTTTGAACCGTCCCCTTTTGCAATTTTCTTGTAAATTTTATGACTAGTGGAGTTAGTATAGTAGTCCTCTTGACCTTTATCTCCACTCTCTAGGACTCTAATTCTTTAAAGAAGATTCTTGGTTTTCTCCCTTTCAAGTTCAAGTTCTGAAGTTTTGCTAGCCTCAAAATCGCCAGGGAGAGAGTTCCTAATGTCAGACTCATAGCCTAGTCCTCTTTTGGCTGGGACAAAAACTATAGGTTTTACTTCCTCAACTATGGGACTCTTTCCCAACACTTTCACTTCTTCCCTAAGCTTAGCGTTCTCAAGTTTGAGACACATAAGTTCAGTTTTTAGGGACTTAGTTTCTTCACATGAGGACTCTAGTTGGATGGTCATGGTACTACAGCTTTCACATTAAACCACAATATTTTCATCTTCAAGTTCATCCATTCTTCTTTTCATAGAAAGACTTTCCTCCATGATTTTACCAATGAGTTTAAGGAGTTTTGGTTTTGAACATTTTTCTAGGGAACGCATCATGGAATCGTGAGTTACCTCTTGTTCATTGTCGGAGGCGTTCTCTTCAAAAACTGGGGCGTCCTCCATTGTCATGTATGCAACTTGATCCTCTCGTTCATCATCACTTGAACTGAGATCATCCCATGCAGCTGTGCATGCTCCAATGAGAGATTTCTTCTTGTCCTTGGAGGACGTTCCCACAGTACACTTTTTAGCAAAATGTCCTTTCTTGTTGCATTTGTAACATGTGAGTTCCTTCATTTCAGCCTCTGTGTACTTGGGACTCTCCTTTTTGTAAGAGGTCTTGTTCTTGTTACTATACTTGTTCTTCTTGTTATAGTACTTGAGAGCTTTGTGAATAAGAGATAGTTCTTCATCTGAGTCAATCTCTTCCTTTGACTTGCTTTCTTTCTCTTTGGGACGCAAGTTTTCAAGTTTTTCTTTTGTTTTACCTTGCATCATCAATGCTAGATCTCTTTGGCCACGAAGGTACTCAGCGTACTCTGGTGTTGTGGACGCCAAAGCGAGATCAGTTTGAGGATTCTTTCCTATTTGAGCCATGTTAGAGATTCTTCTTTCTTCGTACTGCCTAAGCTTCCCATAGATCTCTTCCATATCTAAAGTTTTGTTGGCTGTGTTTTCTTTGAAAGTTGTCCTATCAAAGTTTCAGACTCCAGTCAACCTATCAATAACTACTTGAACTCTGTTTCTCATGGAGATCTCTGTTTCTGGGATGCTCAAGTTTCTCATCTTGGTGACAAGACCCTCAAAACGGTACGAGTAGTCATTGACCGTTTCATTTGGCAGCATACTAAAAGCATAGAACTCCTTTTTGATTTTCAGCTGGACGTCCTCCTTCATTTCAGCGGTTCCCACATGGAATTTTTCAAGAGCTTCCCACTGTTGTTTTGCTGTGGGGAGATTGCTAACTCTTGTGGCATCCCTTTCGCAGAGGGACGCTTGAAGAAAGCATACTGCTTTAGCATTTGTTTCCATCAACTTGAATTCATCAGGACCCCACTCGTCCTCTTTGTCTTTCTTGTCTTCGGGAACCTTGAGGTCACCTTTTCTGATCACGTTCCAGCATTGATAATTTGTGCTTCCACAGAAGTTCTCCAACCTAGTTTTCCAGCGGTTGAAGTTGCTGTCCGTCAGACGTGGAGGCTTCACAAAAGAGATTCCAATAGGTTCCATGTCCATTTTTACCTGCAACTCAGTAAGAATCTAGAGCGCCCTCTCTGATACCAATTGTTGGGATCGTTAGTTCTGAGGGACGTCCTTTACTTTGGTAAAAGAGTCCTTTGGTCAGACGTCCCTACGAGGAGTAGGGGCGTCCTTGAGTAATGCAGCGGAATAAAGTACTAAACAGGTAAGTAATGAACGTAGGGAATTATAGAGGAACCACTCAAGACCAAGTAGTCCTTGAGTGTAAACCTCTACCTCCTTGGAGGATTTTTGAATAGTTCTTTCCTTTATATTGAACGTTCTTACAGTTGTACTGGCGAGTCTTTACAGTTCTCTGACACTTAGCTTTTCCCTAAGTTCACTTGTAAAGAACTCCTTTAAGCCTACAACTTAAGCTGGTTCAATCTACTAAAGGACTCTATTCCTACGTTCTGCAGTACTTCGCAGAACTCTCTCTCTCTTTTTGGTTTTTCTGATTACAAACTGTTTTGTGGTTTGGGTACAAAATCTCACTCGATCTAACACAAGTCTAAATACTGTTCTTGAGTTCTTGAGTTAGTTCTTCGTGTTCTTGAGTGAGTCGCTTTCCTCTGATTCTCTTTGAATATTCTCTGAAAGCGTTAACATCACAATAAATGACTTGGGGCTATTTATAGGACTTGGGAAGGGCGTCATTTCTCTGGGACGATGATGCCCTTCGTGGACGTGGCTACAGGATCTTCCTCCACGTAGTAGGGCGGTGATGAGGAAGCTTCCTGTATCCAGCTGTGTATGATGAACTCCGCTACAGGATCGGCCGCCACGTGTTGATGAACTCTGCAACAGGATCGTCCGCCACGTAGTGTTGGACTTTGCTACAGGATCGGTCTCCACGTGTCCTTGGATGATCAAATGTTGTCTAGTGATGTCATCGTGTTGGCTAGTGAGTAAGGACTCCTTTCTTGCGTTCCTACTTGCTTGGGACTCCGTCCTTGCTCTAGTAGTCTCTAGCTGGTCCTTACTTCCTGTTAACTAGCGTCCCTAAGCCTAGGGAACGTTCATACACACTTGTTGTCCTTTTGTAACTGGCGTTGAGGCCATACGCCTTCCCCGCTCACAAGGGGTTCAAGCTGTTTCAAATGGACGTCAAGACCGCTTTTCTAATGGCAAACTGATGGAAGAAGTATATGTTGCTCAACCCCCTGGTTCTAAGAACGAAGAGTACCCCGACCATGTGTACTTCCTTGACAAGGCACTCTATGGACTCAAGCAAGCCCCTCATGCTTGGCACGACAGGTTTGCGTCCTTTCTCTTGTCCAACGGATACACTCGAGGTACGATTGACAAAACCTTGTTTTTACATAAAGTTCTCAAAGATGTTTTGATTGTCCAAGTCTATGTCGATGACATAGGATTTGGAAATACTGACATGAAACTTGTAGAGGAATTCAAGAACTTGATGAGTAGTGAGTTTGAGATGTCCCTCATTGCAGAACTCAACTTCTTCTTGGGACTCCAAATCACACAACTCAAAGATGGGACGCGCATTCACCAACAGAAATACATCCGTGAAGTGCTCTACAGGGGTATGATAGGATCCAATAGGTGCTCCCATCTCTCCCAACACTCGTCTTTATGCTGATGAAGAAGGCAAGAGTATGGATCAAAAACTCTACAAGGGTATGATAGGATCCTTATTGTACTTGACTGCGAGTCGCCCTGACATCATGTTCGTTGTCTACTTGTGTGCTCGCTTTCAAGCCAATCCAAAAGAGTCCCACATGCAAGAAGTCAAAAGAATCTTCAGGTATCTTAAGAGACGGGACGAACTCTAGCTTTGTTATCCAAGGAAGACATCCCAAAACCTCGTAGGGTACTCAGATGTAGACTACGCAGGTCATGTGGTGGATAGGAAGAGCACCTCAGGAATGGCACAGTTCCTAGGCTCTTGCCTTGTGTCATGGGGATCCAAGAAGCAAAATTTTCTAGCGCTTTCAACAGCGGAAGCCGAGTACGTTGCTGCTGCTTTGTGCTGCTCTCAAGTAATTTGGATCAGGTACCAACTAGAAGATTACGGTACGTCCCTTGACACAGTTCCTATCATGTGTGATAACACTAGTGTTATAAACATTGCCAAGAATCCTGTTCATCATTCTCGCACCAAGCATATTCATATTGGACATCATTTTCTTCGTGACAATGTGGAATTAGGATTGATTAGAGTGGATCATGTTAGGACTGAGGACCAAGTGGCCGATATTTTCACAAAAGCACTTGATAGACGTCCCTTTGAGCATCTTAGGTTGCTCTTGGGGATGATAACTTTTATATGAACAAGTCCTGCTCTATTATTCTCTCAGTCATTGGCTATGTTCTGTTGAGAACTCTTGCTAAATATTGTCATGCATTTAAAGTCATCTTGAAGGGACGCTAGTCTAAGACATGTGTTTTGCTTTGAACGGGTTTTCATTTCTGTTTTGATCTCAAGAGTATTCCTGATCACCCAACCCTCATTATAAGTAGATGGGAACTCTAAGCTTACCCTAGCCGAGAATCTTGCAAAAGCATCCTATGAGCCTTCTTTGTTTTTACTTTACGGGACGTACTTGTTTGATTCTCAAAAATGGTCCTAAGTGATTAAAGGGAAACTTGTCAAAGTCGTAAGGACGCTTGTGTAGAGTTCTCAGAGTAGGAATGTTGAGTTCCGTGTTGGGACACGGGGTCACAATTCTCAAAAAGAAGTTTGTGGTTTCATAAGGACGACAAGACAGAGTTCTTTGCAAAATTGTGGAAGTTTGAATTTTTGAAAAAGGGAAGGTGAACTGTCGCGAGAAAATCGGGCACAGATCTCGGGAACTGCATAACGGTGGAAAACAACTGGTTACTTAGCGAAGAAGAATCCACGTGTAAGGAAGCGGGTGGAGGAAGCCAAAAGACCCTGTTACCTCTGACTTTTCCTTCGTCTTCTTCCTATAAAAGTCCATCTGCTATGCTTGATTAGTCTCTTCGCCATTTTCGAACTCTTGCTCAAATCCAGTAACCACTCTTCTCCGATCTCAAAATCAAACCCTAATCCCTCTTTATATAAACCCTCATTCTCACAAATGGCCAACAATCGCAACATCTCAAAATTCTCTCAACCTTCGTCTTCGGCGGAGAAGAAACCCACTCTGGTGAAAGGGCGCTCACCGATGGATTCTCGCTCTTGAGAAATTCGGAGACCGGGACCTGCCAGAAACACCCAACCTCCTCCACCATCCCAATCTCAGCGCCGCCCTTCCACCACACCCCCATCTTCTCAAAAACGTCAATCGCAACCACCACCACCTCCTCAAAAAGATTTATATTTCTAAATTAGCCCTATCTTCAAACCCGAACCTGATATGACTTCATCCAAAGGGCGGTTTATGGGACTCCCTGCTCAACCTCTACGCCGTCCCAAGCAAGATCCCCTAATGGAAGATTGACTAGAGAAAGAGCCGAAGACCCTAGGCAACATCTGCCACAGGACGATAGTCCAAAATCACCCATTGGAGGTCCCATGACTACTTCACTATTTCATGGTGGCATACGTTACTCCTCGCCTAGAGGAGACCAATTTCACCAACCCTCCCTTCCTAGGGCCGTCCATAATTGGTCATGAATTCGGGGGAACGGTTGAGGGCCTCGTGAAAATCCTTCCGAACATAGCGGAGTTCTTAGTCGCCCCTGAAGGCTCCGTCCCCTCCAAAAGAAAGAGACAGTCCTCTCCTCCCCCTCAAACAAAATTCAAATTTAAACAGTCCTCCTCTGAACCAAAACCCTTACCTTCCTCTCCTCCTCCCGCTCCCAAACGCAGGATCAAGACGTCTACTCAGCTTGAAGGGGTCACTGAAGAGGAGATGGCAGCAATCAGACTTTCTGAGATCGCCATCGAGACGGAAGAGCTCGACAAGAAAGCTCGAGCTGCAAAGGACGCCGAGGCTGAGGCGTCCTCTAAGAGAAAACAGGTATTAGCCCTTCCTTCTCCTGCTCCACCAAGGGTCGAGGACGTGCCAACAGAGGATCGGCTTCAGGCGGAAATAGAGCCAAACCTGGTGAAGCCCATGCCAAAGGTCTCGAGGGATGTGACTCGGCTAAAGTTGTTGCGCCAAAATCAAAGATAAAATCCAAACATGCAAACACAAGTATAGTAAGCAAGTATGGGGTCGAACCCAAGAGAATCAGTTTCTTAATTAGATTTTAGTGTTTTTCATGCAAAGTAACCAAAAGGGGGTTTGAGAGAGATTTCAATCAAAGTTGACAAGCATAGTTCATTTAATCAATTCCACTTTATTAATCCGTTGATCATGAACTCATCCACTTCTTTATATGCCTAGGTCAAGTCCAATCCATATCTTGATTATTCACTAGTCCACGATCCTAGCAAAACTATGATATGAACAAGGATGCTTAATTCAAATCATGGAATACACTGAAGGATATTAGGAATCAAATCATGCAATCAAGCTACGAGTCTCATGCACAAATTAACCATTGAATACTCTTCCCTAAACTAATCCACGGTCCTAGAATAGAGTTGTTTCGAGAATAGGAAAGATGCATAGACAACAACCAATCCTAATTCAAACAATAGATCTATGATAATTAAACAAGTTGATCATGCTCATATAATCAAACAAAGATCATGGGATGAAGCACAAGAGTATCAATAAAGACCTAGGGATAAAGAAGTTACCAGAATCTCACATCTTCATTACAAAGCTTCCTTGATTGAATAAACTCCAAAGGAGATTAGTTCTCCATTACAAAGAAAGCAAACACTTTTATTGAAAGAACATATGATTACAATCAGAGATAAGAGGTATCTGAAACCTAAAGAGGCTCTTCCTTAAATAGCCCAAAGAACAAGCTCTTCGAGATAGATAAGGAAAGAAACGAAAAGATAAGAAAGGAAACAAGATAGAAAAGACAAGATTTCGTCCGTCACGAATTTGGGCATCACCGCGACCACGCCGCCTTGGCCACGCCCGCGGCGATCTATCCTTGGTCTTGGCTGAGTCAGCTGCTATCGCGCCCGCGTCATAGACAACGTGACCGAGCCCTTCACGGGTGTTGGGACGATATCAAGTACTGCTGTGTATTTGATATTGTTCCCACACAACCGTCCCTTAGTTTTGATATGACAAACTCACTTTGATTCTAATAAAGTTATCCAAGTGTTCAGGAATGCTAGTGATGAAAAGGACAACAAGTGTGTGGACATCCTTGAGGTAAATGGACGCTAGCTTCAATATGTAAGGACGAGCTAAGTTACTGCCTACGCTAAGGACGCAGTCCACAAGCAAGCAGGAACGAAAGCCACAACTCCAACCGTCCTTACATAGAACCCGACAGGATGACATCACTCGACAATGTTTGATCATCAAGGACATGTGGAGACCGATCCTGTAGATCAGTCGATCACCATGTGGACACAGATCCTGTAGCGGAGTTCAACAGCTGGATACAGGAAGATTCCCTTTATCACCGCCATACCACGTGGAAGGCGATCATGTAGCCACGTCCATGAAGGGCATGATCGTCAGAAGAAGTGACGCCCTTCCCCAAGTCCTATAAATACCCCCAAGGCATTTATTGTGACTTAAGGTTTCAGAGAATATTCAGAGGGAATCAGAGTGAAAGCGACTCCGATCAAGAACGCCAAGAACAAGTCAAGAACTCTTCTAGACTCGGTGTTTGATCGAGAGAAAGTTTGTAATCAAATCACAAAGTGTTTGTAATCAGAAAAACCAAAAGAAAAGAGAAGTCCTACGAAGTACTGTGGGACGTGTGAGTAGAGTCCTTTAGAACATTAAGCTAGGTTTCAGTTATATGGTTAAAGGAGTTTTTACTAGTGGACTTAGGACGTACTCTAAGTGCCAGAGAAGTGTAAAGAATTCTCCAGTATAACTGTAAGGACGCGTAATAAGAAAGGAAAAGTCTATTCGAAAATCCTCCAAGGAGGTAGAGGTTTACACTCAAGTACTACTTGGTCTTGAGTGGTTCCTCTATAAATTGACGCGTTCCTTGCTTATTACTTTACCTGTTTAGTCTCTCTATTCCGCTGCACATCGAAGGACGCCCTTAACACTTGTTAAGGATGCCTCTCTCCAAGACGCCTTTATCTATATAAAGGACGTCCCTCTTTAAGACTAACGATCCAACAACGGGTCTTCAACATCGTCACCTCACTCCACTGCGACCGCTTCATAGACAACGCCCATGCAGTGGCGAACTCATCTTCAATTAAGCTCTAAAAACTCTTGATTCTTCACATCTCGTGTCTTCAATCTTCGTATTACAATAACGCTCAAATCTAACCTAAACACTCTCAATAACATCCTAAAATCTAAGAGTTAACCCATGCAAACTAGGCCGAATCATATTCCCCCATACTTAGATCTTGCTCGTCCTCGAGTAAGCTCAAAACAAATCTAACAAATCAGCACATCTAAGATTTAAGGAAATACAAGGGAAAACAAAACACTCAACTCACAACCCGAACCCAAAAATATAGAGAAATCATGAGCATAAAACAATGAAGGTCAAACACACACCTCACAACAATATTACGACACTCAATCTCTAAAAAGTGTAGAGCAACCTAGGATCTACCCAAATCTGACATGTAACCCCCAAAGTCCCCAAGCAAGAATGATCCTAGAACACTCAAATTTTACCGCTCAATTCTGCTTAGGCGCCCTTTCGGGTTTTCACCTAACCGCTCTTTTCATTTTTCTCAAAGGTGTGCTCACAAATACTCACAACTCTCATGAACCTCATATTACCCCAGCCTAATGCTGGTCCGGGTGACCTGCCTATTACCTGAGCCGCCCTTTCGGGTTTTCGACTCATCCCAGGATTTAATATGCCTTTTTTCAATTTTTTAGGCTTTTTCTATCTTTTTCTTTTTCTTTCTTTCTTTATTATGAAAAAAGGTATGGTGCAAGTGCTCCATGAAAAGAAGAAAATCAAAAACCTAAAGCAAATACTAACTAAACTAACTAGGATAAGCGAATGCAAGTACTAATCCCCCCATACTTAAATCCTTCATTGTCTTCAATGAAGCGAAGGGAAAGGATATAAGCAAGGAAGAAGCATATCAGAACACTCACAAACGATGAAGAGAGGGGGAATGGAAGAACTCTTCATAGGTGGTAGAAGAATGGACAAAAGCTTGGAATCACCATTCTACAGGCAAACCACGGGCGCGGATGTACGGGCCGCGGGCGCGGTATCACGGTAGAGAGCAGAAGACAATGGTTGGTGGCCACCGCGGTCGCGGCTGATGTGGCACGGTCGCGATACTCGTGCAGGAATGAGTTCTTGACTTCGTCTCGAACAATGTGATGTGCAAACAACCATCGTATCTTGGCTCGTCTCTTGGAAGATGGACAAATACTTAAACTCGAGGAGAAGAGAACTCCCGGCGTAACAAAGCTCCCCCATACTTAGGCTTTGACACATAGCCACAAGAATGGAATTACAAAGGTGGATGGAAAAGAATAAATAGAAGGGATGGAAAAGATAGAAGAGGGATTATAATGGATATAGATAGATGAAAGATATAGAGATAGAATGGGACCAAGAAGTCCTCTTTTTTTTTGTTCTTTTTTTTAAACGAGTTAAAACCGAGAAGAAGTATGGTTGCCGCGAGCACGGGCTAGTACTTGTTCGTCGGGGCGTCGCTGGTGATCCACCGCGGGCGCGACCAAGGCGGCGCGGTCGCGGTATCACACCAGGCTGTCCTTTCGGACCTAGTACATACATGTTAGCTTGAAAAACGAATTAAATCCTAAGCTAAGAATGAAAAAACAATCTAACTAATCCTTGGGTTGCCTCCCAAGCAGCGCTTTTGTTTAACGTCGTTGGCTCGACGTGGATACGCTCAATAAGGGTCCTCATCAATGTGAATCCGAACCTCGTTGCCATCATGAGATATGGAAAGTGAACCATTGGCAACATCAATAACCGTCCTCGCGGTTTTCATGAATGGCCAACCAAGTAAAAGAACGGGGTCGTAGCGCCCTTCACCAATCTCCATAACATAGAAATCTGCAGGAAAGATGAGACCATTGACCTACACTAAAACATCCTCCACTAACCCTTTCGGGCACACATTTGAGTGGTCAGCCAATTTAATAACAATATCCGAATTTTTCAAAAGGCCTAACCTATCATGTATGCAAGCTGGAAGGATATTAATGGATGCACCTAAATCTAGCATGGCACACTCAATTTTGGTTTCTCCTATCGTGACAGGGACTGTGAATCTTCCTGGGTCTCCACATTTTTTAGGTAGTTGTTTTCGGGGTAGTGAATTACAAGCCTCGGTCTTGCTATCCTTAGTCTATTCCACTAGAGCTACTTTTTCAATCCTAGGTTTAGACCTATTTTTCCTTTTTATTGTGCAAAGCTCTTTCATGAATTTACCAAACCGAGGAACACCTTGAATGAGATTTAAGAGAGGAACATTTACCTGGAAATTGGCGAAGGTCTCGAAGAGTTCCTTATCCTGTGCCGGCTTCCTTGTGTCTTGAAGTGCTTCTGGGAAAGGAGGAGAAGGCTTGAGAGAGCTCAAGGGTGGAAGTTGTGGTGCAACATACCCTCATCCTCCACAGGTACTGTGGCGCGGTCGCGGCCAGGGGAGCGCGGGCGCGGTGGTGAATAGTTCTTGAAAGCGTAATCGAGCAACGCTTCGAAGTTCTTCTCTACATCATTACCGCGGTCGCGTCGGGGGCTCCGCGGTCACGACACTTCCTCTATAGCAAACTCCGGAGTCTCTGTTGGATTTCCGCGGGGTGCGGTCTGGGGAGCACGGTCGCGGGAACTCAACAAAGGCTTGTTCCTCTTCTTCAGTTGGGCCGGCGCGGTCGCGGCCTAGGGAACGCGATCGCGGAATACCTCCAGAGGGTGGTTCCCGACTCGTCAATGCTTTTCCGCTCCTCAAATGCATAAAACTCACGTTCTCTTTATGGTTGAGCTGTTGAGAAGGGAGTTTCACTGACGCCTCGGTCTCCTGGATCGTAGGGCACTAGTCGGTGTGGTGGCTCGAATCATAGCATAGAACGCAAGCATTGACTTGTTGTTTGCCCTTCTTTACGAGGAGCTGCTTCATGAGATCCTTGAGTTCCCTTACTTCAGCATTTAGGGCCTCGTTCACCACATTGACGGACCTCACATTGGTCCGTGCTCGCTGATTGCGAGCCTGCTCAGCCAAGATCTCGACTTTCTCAAATGCTCCTGCTAGAGTCAAGTTCTCGTAACTCCCCTCGCAAGATGCATTTACGAGCCTTTTATCATTGTCGCAGAGTCCCTCAATAATGTAGCAGATGAGATCCTTAGCAAGATAGCCATGGTAGGACAACTGGCGATGAGCCTCTTGTAGCGCTCATAATAGTCATAGAGATTTTCGTCCTCCCCTTGCTCCAAACTGCTGAACTGCTTCTTGATAGAGGTTTGTTTGGAAGCAGGGAAGTACTTCTCTAGAAAGGCCTTCTTCATGGCCGCCCAAGTAGTGATCGAGCCTGGCACCAAATAAAGGAGCCATTCCTTGGCGGAATCCTCTAAAGAGAAGCGAAAAGCTCGGAGCTTGATTTGATCCTCCGTGACATCCGTCGGCTTCATGCTCACACATACAGCGTGGAACTCCGTTAGATGCTTGTTCGGGTCTTCACCACTCAACCCGTGGAATTTGGGTAAGTGGTGGATCAGCCCGGACTTGAGCTCGAACTTGACGCCCTCCCCGAGATCGGGGAACTGAACAGCCAGCTACTGTTGTTGGAGATCGAGCGCAGTGAGTTGGCGAATTGTTTGCTCTGCCATGACTTCCTCAGGTTCGAAATCAAAGAGGGAGAGAGGTTTGAGAAGATCGTAGGATACAGAAGCTCTAGAAGCACGTACTCCTTATCTTCCAAAGAGTCCTGTCAATTTCTGGATCAAAGCGAACAGGAGAAGTATTAGTAGACCAGGTTCGGACCATATGATAGGTCTGAACCCAAAGGGTGTTTCTGGGCTTGAACCGCGGGCGCGCCGAAGGGGCCGCGGTCGCGGTTCTATCACAGAAACAAAAACGCACGCAAATCAATCAAGAAAAAGGATTCCCCAACAACGGCACCAAAATTTGACTCGGCTAAAGTCGTTGTGCGAAAATCAAAGATAAAACCCAAACATGCAAACACAAGTATAGTAAGCAAGTACGGGGTCGAACCCAAGAGAATCAGTTTCTTAATTAGATTTTAGTGTTTTTCATGCAAAGTAACCAAAGGGGGTTTTGAGAGAGATTTCAATCAAAGTTGACAAGCAGAGTTCATTCAATCAATTCCACTTTATTAATCTGTTGATCATGAATTC
Source organism: Polygonum aviculare (assembly GCA_934048045.1). Taxonomy (NCBI): domain Eukaryota; kingdom Viridiplantae; phylum Streptophyta; class Magnoliopsida; order Caryophyllales; family Polygonaceae; genus Polygonum; species Polygonum aviculare. The sequence goes on along the minus strand of OW204025.1, from coordinate 17,598,142 downwards.
ATCCACTTCTTTATATGCCTAGGTCAATTCCAATCCTTATCTTGATTATTCGCTAGTCCACGGTCCTAGCAAAACTAGAACAAGGACGCTTAATTCAAATCATGCAATACACTCAAGGATATTAGGAAATCAAATCTTGCAATCAAGCTACGAGTCTCATGCACAAATTAACCATTGAATACTCTTCCCTAAACTAGTCCACGGTCTTAGAATAGAGTTCTTTCGAGAATAGGAAAGATGCATAGACAACAACCAATCCTAATTCAAACAATAGATCTAAGATAATTAAACAAGTTAATCCGGCTCATATAATCAAACAAATATCCTGGGATGAAGCACAAGAGTATCAATAAAGACGTAGGGATAAAGAAGCTACCAGAATTTCACAACTTCATAACAAAGCTTCCTTGATTGAATAAACTCCAAAGGAGATTAATTCTCCATTACAAAGAAAGTAAACACTTTTATTGAAAGAACAATTGATTACAATCAGAGATAAGAGGTATCTAAAACCTAAAGAGGCTCTTCCTTAAATAGCCCAAAGAACAAGCTCTTTGAGATAGATAAGGAAAGAAACGAAAAGATAAGAAAGGAAACAAGATAGAAAAGACAAGATTTCGTCCGTCTCGGATCTGGGCAGCACGGAGACCGCGCCGCCTTGATCGCGCCTGCGGCGATCTATCCTTGGGCTTGGCTGAGTCGGATGCTACCGCGTCCACGTCATAGACAACGCGACCGCGGCCTTCACGGGTCTTCAACATCATCGCCTCACTCCACCGCGACCGCGTCATAGACAACGCTACCGCGCAATCCATGCAGTGGCGAACTTGGCTTCAATTAAGCTCTCAAAACTCTTGATTCTTCACATCTCGTATCTTCGGTCTTCGTATTACAATAACGCTCAAATCTAACCTAAACACTCTCAATAACATTCTAAAATCTAAGAGTTAACCCATTTAAACTAGGCCGAATCAGGATGCTACCGCAAAGCAGGTCCAAGCCAAGAACGCTACTCCCTCCGTGGTCGTCATGGACGACTCACCTATGAAGTAGCCTCCTCCTCTTGCTGCTCAGGCTTCTACCAAAGTAAGTGCGCCGAAAGCAAAACTCCGCACTCCTCCTCTTCTGTCTCTTCCCAAAGCTGGCTCTCCTACTCTTCCCCCTCCTCCTCCTGCTGAAATTGAGGAGGGAGAACATGTCCAAGGGACGCTTCCTGCGGAGGTCCCTCAAGAGTCCCTTGCTAAGACTCCTACTCCGGCCACCCAAGTGAAAGTGGGGGTGTCCGTAGAAAAGGACACCGAGATGGCCGAACCCTCACAACACCAAGAGGACGAAGCCTCAGATGAAGAAGGAAATCCTCAAGACGAGGATAATGATGATGAGGACGGCGATGGTGAGGACGCCGAGGACAATGTGATCGTGACAGGGAGCAACAAGAAAAAGAAACTAAAAAAGATATTAGGGTCGTTGTTGTTTGATGCTGAGTTCTTACGCTCCAACGACAGAGAAGAATTTCTGGAGCTGCTTGACTTCTAGGGGTGGACGCATTTAGGGGCTGAGTTTGCCACTGTGGACCCTGATCAAATGAAACTCTTCTTCTCAAATTTTGATATTTCTGAGGTCAAGGGCAAACAACAAGGGACGTTCACAATCAACGACGACGAGTACTCAATTGTCGAGGGTACAGTCCGTCACATGCTAGGCCTTTGTCCCTCGCCCCCTGAAGCCCTTCACGACTTTCCAAGCAAGAACTTCGGCCGTTTCAACCAGGAAGCAATCTTTGACCACATCTTCCAAGGGAAACAGCCTACTGCCAGGGACACGGTTGCTCACGTTCTCTCAAAGATAGGGGTCCTTGCACACCACTTCATAGTGCGCACGGTCGTCCCTCGTCAAGGGAAGAAGTCCATCGTCCAGATCACCGATAGCAACATTTTGGACGCCTTCTTGAGAAAGCAACCTATAAATCTTGCAAGAGTGATCCTTGAGCACATGGGGAAGTGCACAAACAGCCGACACTCCCTTCCCTACCCTGCTATTGTCAAGAAAATCATGATTCAACAAGGGTTGTATGCGCCAAAGGAAGAGAGGCAGTTGGCACCCACTAGGATGTAAGGTAGATTGCAGGGCCACCATTTGGGAAGATCCGCTATGATGAAGAGCTCCCCTCTGTGAAGAAACAAAAGGCAAGGGAAGCCAAGGAAGCTGAGAAGAAGGCTGTTGCCGACGCTGTTGCTCAGAATGTTGAAAATGATCAAGTTGTAGGGACGCCCGCTGGGCAGATTGTGGAGTCTAACGAAGAGAAAGGGATCGTTCCTCACATAGCTGAAGGGTACTCGAACAAGGAACTCCTGGGGATGGTGATCGACAACCAATGCATGGTTATCGATCTCATCCAACAGGTGCGTGACACCCTCATCCGCAACAATGAGCTCATGAAACGCTCCAATGATCTTTCTACTCAAGTCCTAAAGGCTCTCGACAAGCTTCCTAAGTGATCATGCATTCCCTTCCAATCTTGAAAAACATTGTTTCTTTTGTGATGTTACTTTAAACAGTCTGGTTTTCGAACAATATTGATGAATGTCCGTAATCATCGTACTTGGATCTTTTTGCACTCAATTTCGTATGAATGACCGTTCACTGCTTTTGCATATCATTTTGTCTAAGCGTTCCTCCCTCTAGTTATGACTTTGTGCTGCCATGAATTATCACTAGTTCTCCTTTTCGATGATGTCAAAAGGGGGAAGTATAGTTTTGCAGAGATGCGTTCTTTTTCAAGTTATCATAGAAAGCATGAGTTTAGGGGGAATTTCGGCCAAATCCAAAGGACGCTAGTACAACAATAAGTTAGGATGCACTTGAAACATATTTGCATGCTAATCTTCGTCAACGCTAGAGTGTAGTTCTTCATTGATGTCCGCTTTTTAAGTAGGATTTTTAGGGTCTAGAAAGTTAGATTTAGTGGTATTTCATGTTTGATTCTTGTGTTTTTGAGTCTTTTGCGTAAGTTTTCGTATTTCCTTGAGAGTCGGAAACTACGCCGTTTTGCGTCGTTTTGTAGGTGTTTTAGAGCTTGAAGAAGAGTTTGGAGCAATGCCAAGAAAGCAAGGACAAGCTAGGAGGAAGATCTCAAGTGGATGAGCTAAGTGATGTCCGCATTTTAGGTAGATTTTTAGGGTCTAGATAGGTTAGTTTAAGTTGTTTTTCGTGGTTGAGTCATGTGTTTTTGAGTCTTTTTGCATGTGTTTTCGTATTTCCTTGAGATTCGGAAACTATGCATATTTGTGTCGTTTTCTAGGTGTTTTGGAGTTTGAAGACGAGTTTGGAGAAAGGCTAAGAGAAGATGGACAAGCTTGGAGGAAGATCTCAAGTGGAAGAGCTAAGGAGAAGAGCTAAGAGAAGCTAAATCAAGAGGAAAAGTGAAGAAATCGACCCCGGGATCGAGCTAGGAAGGGTCGAGCACGAGCCAAGTGAAGAAGTTAGAAGAAGCTGAAAAAAAGTGCTCTCAGGATCGACCCTGAGGGGGGTCGAGATCGACCCTTAGGGGGTCGATCCTAGGCGACCGACTCTCCTTTATCCGGATATATTGTTGGGTTTCCTAGTTTGTATTTTAGGAAGGTTGTTTCTTTGTGTTTCCTAGTTAGATTAGGACTCCTTTTCTTCTATAAAAGGAGGTTGAACCTTTAGTTTTATTCATGCTTTTGGGGGGATAATTCATCCTTTGGGATTCAATCAATTAATCATCCAAGACATGGAGAGTTAGGAAGAAGACTTGGAGAACAAGTTTGAGGTTTGTAAGATTGACCTTTGGTTTTTAGTTGAATTTTAGTTTGGTTTGATCATGTCTTCTTCTTCTTCTTCCTTGCCTCTTCTTGCTATGTGTGAGTAGTTTTCTTAAGTTCTAGGGTTGGGCAAAACCCCAACACAATCATGCATGTTTAAAACTTGAATTCATGACTTGAATGCTTGATGATCATATCTAACCTATCTTGTGCTTTATCCTTTGCGAAAGTTGAGGCATGTCTTGTGATTAACCATAGCGAAAGTGAAAAGTTAGTTGCTTGATTATATCTAATAGGATTATTTGCGAAAGTTGATATTCCTAGGTTGAAGGATAGGTAGAAAGTTGTTTGATTTGCGAAATTTGATTGAATAACTTGAATTGTTTGCGAAAGTTAGCTTTTCTATGATCTAGATTGCATGATAGTTGTGAATTCTTGTCAAAAGCATGTATGGTTGTTGTTGTGGTAGCCCTAGCCCTAGGATTTGCCCTTTTTATTGATTGAAATTCGTTATTTTTCCTTGATCCCGACTCCCTAAGTCGTGTTCGAGCTCTTGCTTGTGGTTGAGTGCGTTTTGTGTGCGTTCGTGCCTGTTTGCTCTCAGGATCGACCCACCTAGGGTCGAGATCGACCCTCTTCAGGTCGAGCCTGATTTGATTTGTTTGCATTTTGTTTGCTCTTTTTGTAGTTATTCGACTAAACTTAGCACTACTCTCACTCCCGTGGACGATCCTGACTTCGCTATACGCAGCGGGGTCTTGACTACAAATTTATTTGTTCAAGAAACCCTTCAACAAATTGGCGCCGTTGCCGGGGAGTGTGCAATAGTGCCTAGTTTAGTTGATATTTGGGTGAGGGACTAGCCCAAACCCTTTGTGTGTTTTTGATTTGTTTTGTTTTTGTTTTTGTTCTTAGGTTAATGTAGCCATGGAGACCTTTGAGGACCTTGAAAGAAAGTTGGCCGATCTTGAACTTCAAGTGCTAGCCCTCCAAAGAGAAAGAGAAGCCGAGGCTTATGCGGCTCAAAGAGCACGAGAAGCCCGAATATACCTCCAAGCACAACTCAACGCGTTCCAAGAGGACGCTCTGGCTTAATATCAATTTCAAGAGCTCGTTAGCGAGCCTCCTTTAGTCGATATCGACCTTCCTTGCAAAAGTGAGCTTCCCAATGATGCTTGTTCTCCTCTCGAAGCTCCTAGTTTTTATCTTAATCCTCCTTCTAAGGCCAAGGAACCTTCCATTGAGCATATTGAGCCTTTATCCAAGTCAAGTCCTCCACTCATTCTAAGCCAATCATTCCTCATCACGACCGGAGCTATCATAGATGTTAAGAAGGGACACGTATCATATGATAGTGGTGAAGAGAAAGTAGAGATCCGCTTCGACAATGCTTTGGAAGAGGACCGTGAAGAGGAGAATTTGGAAGATGATCCGAAAGTGAATTTCTTGCTAGATGAGACCGAGAAAAACAAAGTCGAGACCCAAGTGGAGAATGAGAGTCTCTTGCTAGGAGAAGGCGAAATGGAGGAGGTTAAGGCCCAAGAGGATGAAGTATGGACGGGGTCTTTGCTACCAATGTTGAAACCAAACCCACTTATGGAGGAATGTGAAGAAAATGTGGTCGGGTTTGGACCTTCATTGACCCCGGATGGTAGCATTGAGTGGGCCAAGCATGAAGAGATAAAGATCGTTACCTTGGTTCCTTCCGACTTTCTTGAGTCAATCATGGTCCCTAGGCTTGAAGGTGCCTACAAATTCTATCATTTTCCTTTCAAGATAGGACGTAAGGAGCTATGGACCTACAAGGATCCCTTTGTTGAGTATTGTGAGGCACCACCACTACCATCAAACTGGTTTTATCCCAATCCTTCTCATGAAAATTTTTCTTGCGCTTTTGATAAGTTGAAACGATCTTTGAATACTATATCATTTGTTTTCAATTTATCAATATGCTACTTATGCTTTCATGAGGTGTCTTCACATGACTTTGACAGGTTACTAAGAGCCTTGACGATGTCCGATCATAGGGATTGAGCTAAGGAACTTCTCGTCAAGCTAACGACGTTAAAAAAGCGCTTACGGGAGGCAACCCGGTTTATAGAATAGATTCTTTGTTTTTATTTTTGTTTTTGATTTTTTTAGATTTGATTTTTCTAACCTTCCTTAGAATAGAATAGGATATACATTTGTTGGGATAGGATCTTTGCCGGATTTTTGCAGGGTTCTAAGTTGCAAATACGGGCTCAAAAAGGACGGGAGAAGACAACTTGACATGAGGTACATGAGCCCTCAGGATCGACCTTATGAGGGTCGATCACGACCCCCCTTGCTATGCCTTCCCCCTCACTCACCTCTCAGGATCGACCCTAAGGGGGTCGATCTCGACCCTAAGAGGGTCGTGCCAGCACACTTTGCCTTCTAAGCTCCACCTCCTTTCCAAGCTTCCAAGAGTTCCTTGTGAGTTTTCTTCTTCTTTTCTCTTTACTTTTTCATATGTTTTCATGAATGGGGACATTTCATGATTTAAGTATGGGGTGGGGAAGAAGAAATCTCACATGTTGTACATAATTAAGTCTTTGCTTGCTTTGTTTGTTTGTTTGTTTGTTTGATAGTTTGTTTTGGTAAGATAAAACAATTGAAAAACCCAAAAAATTGAAAAATGTCGAAAAAACCAAAAATAGTTGCTTCTTTGTTTGTTTTAGGATAAAAGAGCACTCCATCTTAGAAGTCCTATGATGAAAACTAATTTTCATGTTTGTCATGTAATTCCTTTGGCATAATTGGATAGTTTAGCCCATGTTTTTGAGAAATTGCTCTTGATTGTGAAATTGACTTGTGATGAAATTGAGCATATGTGTCATGAGTGAGGGTAGTTACAATCCAACAAATTTTACCTAGTGAGGAATTTTGGCCTTAAAGGGAGAACATCATTAATTCCCTCTTCTTTGTTTGTGTGATTTTGCTCTCTTTATGCATATGTCTTTTGTTGTTGATATGGTTATCTATTTCTTGAAGCCGTTATGAGATTGCTCATGCATGTTGATAGTGATTAAGAACTTATATTTTTTGCCCATGTTATTCCATGCCTACCCTGAATTATCTTTGCTTGAAACCCCGTTCTAGCCTTGGCCTTTTGTTTGAAGCTCCACAAAAGTTATCCCTAGCCTAATAGCTTGACCCTTTTCCGGGAATTGAACTTAGATGATGTGTTGGGAATAAGATTTGTTGAGTGACATTTGGGTTGAGTTTGGAAGTGGTGACATTGTTAAAGGGTAAAAAAAACTTGTTGAAGTGTAATATAAAAGGATTCTTGCCTTGGAAAGCACATTGTTGAGAAAAACATGATGAAAAAAAAAGATGAAGAAAAAAACGAAAGAGAAAAAAAAAGAAGAGAAGAAAAGAAGAAAAAATGTTATAAGTGCAAAGCCAAGAATCCTAGTGTTTCTAAGTTGTATTTTGGGAGTTTGGATTAGAAATTGATGGGTATGAGTTTCATTGAAGTGTTTGGTTATGAGTTGAAAGAGAAAAAGTGAGTTGTTTTGGTTTGTTGTGTTGTATTTAGGAGTTTGATTCCCGGATTTAGCACCACATGGCCAAAGAACTCCCTCCCTATTGTTATTACCGAACCCCATTACAACTCGGCCGAATGGAGTCTTCTATGAAGATTTCATTGAGCCTAAGTTCTTATGAAGATTGATGTGTTTTGACATCTCTAGGTAGAGAGGTTGGTGATATAAGTCTCAATGATAAAGTAGGTGTTGCATAAAGATTGAGATGAGAGTTGATTTGTTAAGCCTAAACACATGAATGTTGAGAGAAACACATTTATATCCCTTGTGAGGTTGGATTTTGATTGCCTATGCTTGAGACTCTTATATATGTGATGACGATAAAATTACTTGTCTTCTTTTTCACTTATGTTTAAAATGTTTTGACAAGGGCTATGCTTGAAGATTGTGTTATTGGTCTTGATTTGCATGATTATTGCTTGAGGACAAGCAAGTCTAAGTATGGGGTGTTTTGATGTCCGCATTTTAGGTAGATTTTTAGGGTCTAGATAGGTTAGTTTAAGTTGTTTTTCGTGGTTGAGTCATGTGTTTTTGAGTCTTTTTGCATGTGTTTTCGTATTTCCTTGAGATTCGGAAACTACGCATATTTGTGTCGTTTTGTAGGTGTTTTGGAGCTTGAAGACGAGTTTGGAGCAAGGCTAAGAGAAGATGGACAAGCTAGGAGGAAGATCTCAAGTGGAAGAGCTAAGGAGAAGAGCTAAGAGAAGCTAAATCAAGAGGAAAAGTGAAGAAATCGACCCCGGGATCGAGCTAGGAAGGGTCGAGCACGAGCCAAGTGAAGAAGTTAGAAGAAGCTGAAAAAAAGTGCTCTCATGAACGACCCTGAGGGGGGTCGAGATCGACCCTTAGGGGGTCGATCCTAGGCGACCGACTCTCCTTTATCCGGATATATTGTTGGGTTTCCTAGTTTGTATTTTAGGAAGGTTGTTTCTTTGTGTTTCCTAGTTAGATTAGGACTCCTTTTCTTCTATAAAAGGAGGTTGAACCTTTAGTTTTATTCATGCTTTTGGGGGGATAATTCATCCTTTGGGATTCAATCAATTAATCATCCAAGACATGGAGAGTTAGGAAGAAGACTTGGAGAACAAGTTTGAGGTTTGTAAGATTGACCTTTGGTTTTTAGTTGAATTTTAGTTTGGTTTGATCATGTCTTCTTCTTCTTCTTCCTTGCCTCTTCTTGCTATGTGTGAGTAGTTTTCTTAAGTTCTAGGGTTGGGCCAAAACCCAACACAATCATGCATGTTTAAAACTTGAATTCATGACTTGAATGCTTGATGATCATATCTAACCTATCTTGTGCTTTATCCTTTGCGAAAGTTGAGGCATGTCTTGTGATTAACCATAGCGAAAGTGAAAAGTTAGTTGCTTGATTATATCTAATAGGATTATTTGCGAAAGTTGATATTCCTAGGTTGAACGATAGGTAGAAAGTTGTTTGATTTGCGAAAGTTGATTGAATAACTTCAATTGTTTGCGAAAGTTAGCTTTTCTATGATCTAGATTGCATGATAGTTGTGAATTCTTGTCAAAAGCATGTATGGTTGTTGTTGTGGTAGCCCTAGCCCTAGGATTTGCCCTTTTTATTGATTGAAATTCGTTATTTTTCCTTGATCCCGACTCCCTAAGTCGTGTTCGAGCTCTTCCTTGTGGTTGAGTGCGTTTTGTGTGCGTTCGTGCCTGTTTGCTCTCAGGATCGACCCACCTAGGGTCGAGATCGACCCTCTTCAGGTCGAGCCTGATTTGATTTGTTTGCATTTTGTTTGCTCTTTTTGTAGTTATTCGACTAAACTTAGCACTACTCTCACTCCCGTGGACGATCCTGACTTCGCTATACGCAGCGGGGTCTTGACTACAAATTTATTTGTTCAAGAAACCCTTCAACAAATTGGCGCCGTTGCCGGGGAGTGTGCAATAGTGCCTAGTTTAGTTGATATTTGGGTGAGGGACTAGCCCAAACCCTTTGTGTGTTTTTGATTTGTTTTGTTTTTGTTTTTGTTCTTAGGTTAATGTAGCCATGGAGACCTTTGAGGACCTTGAAAGAAAGTTGGCCGATCTTGAACTTCAAGTGCTAGCCCTCCAAAGAGAAAGAGAAGCCGAGGCTTATGCGGCTCAAAGAGCACGAGAAGCCCGAATATACCTCCAAGCACAATTCAACGCCTTCCAAGAGGACGCTCTGGCTTAATATCAATTTCAAGAGCTCGTTAGCGAGCCTCCTTTAGTCGATATCGACCTTCCTTGCAAAAGTGAGCTTCCCAATGATGCTTGTTCTCCTCTCGAAGCTCCTAGTTTTGATCTTAATCCTCCTTCTAAGGCCAAGGAACCTTCCATTGAGCATATTGAGCCTTTATCCGAGTCAAGTCCTCCACTCATTCTAAGCCAATCATTCCTCATCACGACCGGAGCTATCATAGATGTTAAGAAGGGACACGTATCATATGATAGTGGTGAAGAGAAAGTAGAGATCCGCTTCGACAATGCTTTGGAAGAGGACCGTGAAGAGGAGAATTTGGAAGATGATCCGAAAGTGAATTTCTTGCTAGATGAGACCGAGAAAAACAAAGTCGAGACCCAAGTGGAGAATGAGAGTCTCTTGCTAGGAGAAGGCGAAATGGAGGAGGTTAAGGCCCAAGAGGATGAAGTATGGACGGGGTCTTTGCTACCAATGTTGAAACCAAACCCACTTATGGAGGAATGTGAAGAAAATGTGGTCGGGTTTGGACCTTCATTGACCCCGGATGGTAGCATTGAGTGGGCCAAGCATGAAGAGATAAAGATCGTTACCTTGGTTCCTTCCGACTTTCTTGAGTCAATCATGGTCCCTAGGCTTGAAGGTGCCTACAAATTCTATCATTTTCCTTTCAAGATAGGACGTAAGGAGCTATGGACCTACAAGGATCCCTTTGTTGAGTATTGTGAGGCACCACCACTACCATCAAACTGGTTTTATCCCAATCCTTCTCATGAAAATTTTTCTTGCGCTTTTGATAAGTTGAAACGATCTTTGAATACTATATCATTTGTTTTCAATTTATCAATATGCTACTTATGCTTTCATGAGGTGTCTTCACATGACTTTGACAGGTTACTAAGAGCCTTGACGATGTCCGATCATAGGGATTGAGCTAAGGAACTTCTCGTCAAGCTAACGACGTTAAAAAAACGCTTACGGGAGGCAACCCGGTTTATAGAATAGATTCTTTGTTTTTATTTTTGTTTTTGATTTTTTTAGATTTGATTTTTCTAACCTTCGTTAGAATAGAATAGGATATACATTTGTTGGGATAGGATCTTTGCCGGATTTTTGCAGGGTTCTAAGTTGCAAATACGGGCTCAAAAAGGACGGGAGAAGACAACTTGACATGAGGTACATAAGCCCTCAGGATCGACCCTATGAGGGTCGATCACGACCCCCCTTGCTATGCCTTCCCCCTCACTCACCTCTCAGGATCGACCCTAAGGGGGTCGATCTCGACCCTAAGAGGGTCGTGCCAGCACACTTTGCCTTCTAAGCTCCACCTCCTTTCCAAGCTTCCAAGAGTTCCTTGTGAGTTTTCTTCTTCTTTTCTCTTTACTTTTTCATATGTTTTCATGAATGGGGACATTGCATGATTTAAGTATGGGGTGGGGAAGAAGAAATCTCACATGTTGTACATAATTAAGTCTTTGCTTGCTTTGTTTGTTTGTTTGTTTGTTTGATAGTTTGTTTTGGTAAGATAAAACAATTGAGACTTATTTGGGTCATGCCAGGATGAAGTATGAAGGAACTCTCAGGACTGACCCTAAGGGGGTCGTGCACGACCTATTTGTGTCAATCTTGGGCGCCGACTTCCCTTTGTTCGGAGATCTTGCGAGATATTCTATCTTTGTATTTTAGGAAGGTTTGTTCTTTATGTTTCTTAGTTAGATTAGGACTTCTTTTCTTCTATAAAAGGAGGTTGAACCCTTTAGTTTTCCTCATTCATTCTTGGAGGATTCATCATTCATAATTAGGAGAGCTAGAAGGTGACTTGGAGAACAAGTTGTAGATTTTTATAAGATTTGACCTTTGTTTAATTTGAATTTTAGTTTGGTTTTGATCATGTCTTCTTCTTCTTCTTCTTCCTTGTCTCTTCTTGCTATGTGTGATTAGTCATCTTAAATTCTAGGGTTGAGTGAAAACCCTCACAATCATGCATGTCTAAAACTTGAATTCATGACTTGAATGCTTGATGATCATGTCTATCTATATTGTGCTTAATCCTTGATGAAAGTTGAGGCATGTCTTGTAATTATCTATAACGAAAGTGAAAAGTTAATTGCTTGATTAGATCTAATAGGATTATTTGCGAAAGTTGATATTCCTAGGTTGAAGGATAGATAGGAAGTTGTTTGATTTGCGAAAGTTTATTGAATATACTTGAATTGTTGCGAAAGTTAACTTTTCTATGATCTAGATTGCATGATAGTTGTGAATTCTTGTTGAAAGCATGTATGATTGTTGTTGTGGTAGCCCCAACCTTGGAATTTCCCTTTTATATTGCTTAAAACTCGTGTCTTTGCCTTGATCCCGACTCCCTCCGCCGTGTTCGAGCCTTTGCTAGTGTTTTGTGTGCGTTCGTGTTTGTTTTGCTCCCAGGACCGACCCCCCTAAGGGTCGAGATCGACCCTCCTCAGGTCGATCCTAACTTGATTTGTTTGTGTTTGCTTTGTTTTTCGTAGCTTTTCTACTGATCTTAGCACTATTCTCACTCCCGTGGACGATCCTGACTTCGCTATACTCAGCGGGGTCTTGACTACAAATTTATTTGTTCAAGAAACCCTTCAACAAATTGGCGCAGTTGCCGGGGAATGTGCAATAGTGCCTAGTTTAGTTGATATTTAGGTGATGGACTAGCCTAAACCCTTTGTGTGTTTTTGATTTGTTTTGTGTTGTTTTTGTTTAGATGTAGCCATGGCGACCTTTGAGTCCCTTGCTAGAGAGTTGGCCGATCTTCGTCTTGAAGTGCTAAACCTCCAAAGAGAAAGAGATGCCGAAGCTTATGCGAGTCAAAGAGAATGGGAAGCACAAACCTACCCCAACTAGGGTTATTATGAACCACACCTTATGATGTCTACTTATTTGGTGGTGTTTTATATGTGTTTTCCTTTGTAAATTTGTTTCTTTCTTCCTCTTTTCTTGTGTGTTTTGTCCCTTTTTAGCTCAGTTCTCGTATTTCTACGAGATTCAGAGACTATGCGTGTTTTATGTGTTTTGTAGGTGTTTTGGTGTGGATCAAAGATCGTTTTGAAGCTGAATTGAGACATGGAGCGAGGCACGTGCTCAAGGAGAAAAGAGAGGAGCAAGCCATGAAGAAAACAAGAGGAAAAGCCAAGAAGAAGAGGTGGAACGAGGTCCGGAACGAGGTAGAACCAACGCCGGACCCGAGATGGGATTTCAACCTCGGACCGAGTTGCCCAATACCTCGGGCCCAAGGTGCCTCCGTGTCGGTCCGAGTCGGTCTCATGTGGATTGGGCAGCAAGGCATTAAGATGTAGACTTCCACTTTTTCCCCTCATCTACTTAGGCCCCTCTTGTCTTCTAAAGGGAAGGGGGGAGGATTAGAAAAAAAAAGAGAAGAGGTTCCCACACTTTGCCACTAACCAACACACAAAACTCTCAAGAGGATACTTGGGGAGCAAGGAGAATGGAGAGGAGAAGGAGAAGACAGAGAATCGGCCAAGGAGGAGAAGTTTTGCTAGGTTTGGTCGATAGATTAGCTTTGCTTAACTTTGATCTTTTGGATTTGAAACCTTGGATTGGAGTTTGTGGTTTGCTTTTTATTTGTGAATGAAATTGGGCTTTGGTATGAGATTGATGATTGTCATTGTGATGCCTTGTGATTTTGTTGCTTTCATTATTTCCCATATGAAGTAGATCTCCTTGATCTTGGGTTACGGGGGAAAACTCTAGCTAGGTTTAACTAGAAACCCCAATTCCATAAGCCTTGAGTGCTTGATCTAGGAACCCACTCTACATAGAGCTACAATTCCTTGTGAAAGTAGCGGAAGTGAAAAGTGTCCATCACAAGACCTTGCTTCGAAGTGGATTCTCCCCAATGATCGATGTGTAGAAGTGGTTGGAACGAGGCGAAAGAATCTCGATCCTTTCTTGATCATCACTTATTCCTTGAATTGGGGTGGAAAAGCTTCAATCTACTAGAGAAGGAACCCAAAAGCCCAGGATCTACTTTCAATCCTCGAGTTCGACAAACCCAGCTGCATCGGGCCCGACTTACTCAGTGTCGGTCCCAACTTCCTTTGTCCTAGCCAACATCGGGCCCGACGTGACCTTGTGTCGGTCCCGATCGTTCCTTTCATTTTCCTTTGTTTTAAGTTCTCTTTTCTCGTTTTCAAGTATTTTGGCATAGCAATCGAGTAGATTTCCCGAGCACTCGACACCCACCACGTACTACAATGGGGTCGGGTTATAAATTGTATCTCAAGACCCTCACATCCGTGAGCGATCACCTTACTAATGTGTTGGATCGTTAGTACTAAGGGACGTTCTTTACTTAGGTAAAGGCTTCCTTTGGTTAGGCGTTCCTACGAGGTGTAGGAGCGTCCTTAAGTAATGCAGCGGAAATAGTACTAAACAGGTAAGTTATGAACGCAATGAATTATAGAGGAACCACTCAAGACTAAGTAGTCCTTGAGTGTAAACCTCTACCTCCTTGGAGGATTTTTGAATAGTTCTTTCCTTTATATTGAACGTTCTTACAGTTGTACTAGCGAGTTTTTACAATTCTCTGACACTTAGCTTTTCCCTAAGTTCACTTGTAAAGAACTCCTTTAAGCCTACAACTCAAGCTAGTTCAAACTACTAAAGGACTCTATTCCTACGTTCTGCAGTACTTCGCAGAACTCTCTCTCTCTCTTTTGGTTACAAACTGTTTTGTGGTTTGGGTACAAAATCTCACTCGATCTAACTCAGGTCTAAACACTATTCTTGAGTTCTTGAGTTAGTTCTTCGTGTTCTTGAGTGAGTCGCTTTCCTCTGATTCTCTCTGAATATTCCTGAAAGCGTTGGCGTCACAATAAATGCCTTGGGGCTATTTATAGGACTTGGGGAAGGGCGTCATTTCTCTGGGACGATCATGCCCTTCATGGACGTGGCTACAGGATCTTCCTCCACGTAGTATGGCGGTGATGAGGAAGCTTCCTGTATCCAGCTGTGTATGATGAACTCCGCTACAGGATCGGCCGCCACGTGTTGATGGACTCTGCAACAGGATCCCGCCACGTAGTGTTGGACTCTGCTACAGGATCGGTCTCCACGTGTCCTTGGATGATCAAATGTTGTCGGGTGATGTCATCCTGTCGGCTAGTGAGTAAGGACTCCTTTCTTGCGTTCCTACTTGCTTGGTACTGCGTCCTTGGTCAAGTAGTCTCTAGCTGGTCCTTACTCCCTGTTAGCTAGCGTCCCTAAGACTAGGGGACACCCATACACACTTGTTGTCCTTTTGTCACTGGCGTTCCTGAACACTTGGACAAGTTTATTAGAATCAAAGTGAGTTTGTCATATCAAAAATAAGGGACGGTTGTGAGCACACTACCAAGTACGGAGGCGTCCTTGATAGCGTCCCAACAATTTCCCCCTTTTTGATGATGACAAATGTTGGGACGATATTAAGGACGACAGTCATTAATATTTAAACCAATAATGATCGTCCCTTGTTTTGATAATGACAAACTCAAAAGTATTTGATAAGTTGTCCAAGTGTTGATCTCAGGTAAGTCCAGTGGACGCACATGAGCGAAAAGGACAACAAGTGAACGGCAGTCCCTAAGCTGTAGGGACGCACGTCATCAGAACCTCCAAAGCTGAACGTAATTGGCGAAGTTCCTGCGAAGATAGGACGGCGTCCTCATCAAGAAGGGACGTGATGTCTCTCATTTTGGAGGTGTTTTAGTGGTTAATTTCCTTTGTAAATATGTGTTTTTCATTCTCTTCTTTATAGTTTCGTTCCCTTTTTAGCCTAGTTCCCGGTTTTCTTCAAGAGTCGGAGACTATGCGAGTTTTGTGTGATTTTGTAGGTAAAATGGCAAGAATGAGTGCGATTTCGAGGAGCTAAGGAAGGAGCCTAGTTAAGGAGTACAAGAGCCAAGCCAAGAATGAAGTGGAACCAAGAGAAACCAAGGAAGAAAACAAGGATCGAGGCCCAGGACCGAGTTCCACCACGTCGGGCCCGAGATCGAGCATCCAGCGTACGGGACCGAGGTTGGACAACGTCGGGCCCGAGGTCACCCGTGTCGGTCCAAAGTCGGCAGAATTTTGGATTGCTCCCCAAGGCATATTTTTAGCAACTTTCCACATTTGCCCCTTTCTAAATTGGGATTCCTTGGTCCCCAATCCTTAGAAGGCTATAAATAGAGGTGATTAGAGAGCACAAGAGGAGACAACTTGGAGAGGTGTGAGGGAATGTTAGGATAGACCAAATCACTCTCTAAAGGCTCAAAGGGAAGACTTGGAGGGAAAGGAGAAGGAGGAGGAAGGAAGAGAAGAGGAGATCGTGGAGGAAGAGAGGTGGATTTGTGAGTTTTGTACTTTGTTTTGCTTTGATCTAGTAGAATTGAACTTGGTTTTGTAAGACCTCTTGAATTTGAATGAAATTGGAGTTTGGTTTGATGTTGATGATTGAGATTTGCTTGATTTCCCTTTTGATTTCGTTTTTCTCTTACTTGATGGAGTAGATTCCATAGTCTTGGGCTATGGGGGAAGCCCTTAGTTAGATTTGGGTAGAAAACCCCAATTCCATAGCCTTGAGTGCTTGATTTGTGAATCCTCTCTACACTAAGCTTCAATTCTCTTGTGAAAGCAAGAGCTTAGGGCTTGTGATTGGTAAGAGCAAAGCGAAAGCATCTCGAACCCAATTGCTAGACCTAACATCGAAGGAGAGTGAAAACTCCCTTGGGTCGAAGTGTAGATTGGAGAGATTTGGGGCGATCAACCTCGATCTCATTAAGATCAAGCTCTTATTGGCTGAATTGGGAAGAATATCCAAGTCTAGTTAGGTGTGGAACCCAAAAACCCAAGACCGATCTACCAATTTTGCTTGAATCGAGTTACCCAGTACATCGGGCCCGACTTGCATCAACGTCGGTCCCGGCCAAATTGACCTCGATCCACCCTCGGACCGAAGTGACCAGTGTCGGTCCGAGGTGATCTCTCTTTGCTTTTCCTTCGTTTTTACCTTGTTTTCATCCCTTTTTAGTATTTCCGGGTACACTCGACACACGAACTCCCGTGTGTTCGACACCCTACCTCTTTACTACAATCTTGAGGTTCGGTTTTATAAATTTAAATTGTGAGACCTCCGATCCCGGACCGATCAGAATTTTGGCGCCGTTGCCGGGGAGTTCTACTCGTTCGAGGTACCCATTTTTGTTGAGTCTTTGATTTTTGTAGTGATTTGGGTGAGGGATTAGCCCGAGCCCCTTGTTTTGTTTTGATTCGGTTTTGTTTGTGTCTTTGGTTGTAGGTGCATGCGAGCTAGTTCCGTCCGAGGAACTCCTGAGCTCGACTTTGTGATTGACCCGGAGAGTATTCTAAGGCAAGCCCGCAAGAAGAAGAGGATGGCGGACCAAGCCCGAGATGAGGAGTTCGAGAGGTTGAGAGCCGAAATTGCTCGAATGCAAATTGAGATGGCAAACCGAGATGCCGAGGCCCGTAGGGAGAGGGAGCAAAGGATAAGGTTGGAGGCCCAAATCAACACTCAACCCCGGAATGCTAGACAATACATGCATCCGGAGTTGAAGGTCCCGGAGCCGGCCATAGTCTTACCGGAGGTGGCGAGGAATTTTGAGATCAAAACTCAATTTATCTCGCTCATCAAGAGAGAGCAATTCCAAGGGAGGCCGAACGAGTGTCCGATCGAGCATGTCAAGCAATTCAAGGACCTTTGCGAGACCATTTCCACGGATGATGAGACACTTGAGTATGTGCTACTCAAGGCCTTCAAGTGGTCTTTGGGAGGAAAGGCTTGAAGCATTTTGCCCTGGGACCGAGGTTCCAAAAGTCGGTCCCGAGGTACCTCCAACATCGATCCAAGGTGATTTTGTTGAGAAGAGTCGATCCAAGGAGGATGATCCAAGCAAGAAGCAAGGTGGCACTACTCTTCCTTATCCTATGAAGAAGCCCAAAGAGATTGTTGAGGGCAAGTTCAAGCGGTTCTTAAAGCTTTTGCAAGGCTTGAACATCACTATTCCTTTCACCGATGCTCTAAGCGAGATGCCGTCTTATGCAAAATTTTTGAGAGAGATCTTGAGCAAGAAAAGGTCGATCATTGAGATGCAAGACGAGGTGAAGATATTGGAGTTACCTCAAAAGCTTGGAGATCCCGGAAGATTTGCCATCACCATAGGGATTGGTTCTCAACAATTCAAAGCTCTTTGTGATCTAGGAGCGAGTATTTCGGTTATGCCCATGAGCATATGGAGGAGGGCTAACCTTGGAGAGTTGGAGCCGGTCGATATGAGTCTCACCATGGCCGATGGCTCTTCAACAAAGGCTACCGGAATACTTGATGATGTCCCGGTTCGTGTGGGAAGATATTTTGTGCCCGATGACTTTGTGATCCTAGACATGAAAGAGGATCCAATGGTGCCCATTATTCTCGGAAGACCGTTTCTAGCCACAGCGGGTGCCAAGTTCGATGTGAGGAATGGGAAAGTCACCTTCGAGATTGGAGAAGAGAAGGTTGAGTTCCATTTCAACAAGGCCCTAAATGAACCGGATGCATTGGCGATCTTGAAGCTTGAAGAAAGTGCCAAGTGCAAGAGAGAGAAGTTGGAGTCCACAAGAGAAGAAGCACCATTGAGAGACCATGATATGGTCGATGTTCAAATCCATGATGAGGCAAGAGATGGAGATGGAGCCAACCCACCAAACCATGAAGAGTATCCTAATCTATATCCTTTTGATGTGGGAGATTCTTTTATGAGTTTAGATGATTTGAAAGAAGATTTAGGAGATGACTATCTTTGCTTAGATGACTTGCAAAATGACTTGAGTTATGATGTTATAGAGTCTCCTAGAAATTCTTTAGACTTTTGTGATGTAGGTGACAAGATGCAAGATGAGTTGATGCAAGAGGTGCAACGTTACACTTTGGAGGATAAGGATGATGGAGGCCACGTTTTCATCAAGCATAAATGGTGGCATTTTGGCTATGATGATTGCGGAGATGTCTATGGCAAGGAGGACCAATTCACGGTTTTTCACCCTCCTTGAAGGGTAGAGGTTAGACGTCAAGCTAATGACGTAAAAGAAGCGCTTCTCGGGAGGCAACCCGGGTTTGGTAGATTCATTTTCGTAGTTTCTAGCTTGTTTCTTTTTGCCTTAGCTTAGATTAGTCCTAATCTCTTCTCTAGCTTATATTTTGTGGAAATGTGTGTTATGTGAGCTTCATTAGCATGTGTGGTATTTGTGGAAATAATGCAAACGATTATGGATGGGAGTAACCAAAGTGTGGGATTTTTAGGAGCCAAAATCGGGTAGGACCGAGGTACCCAGTACCTCGGGCCCGAGGTGCCCAACATCGGTCCAAGCCAGCCGACTCACCTTAGCTTTGATTTTGTGGAAATTCCTACTATACCCTCTTGACCCACCTTTGTCTTCTTCCCCATTTAAAGACCCATTTCCCTTACCTAACATCACCATCACCATAACTACTTTCCCAAAATACCCAATTCTCTCTCAAAGCCAAAATCGATCCCCTTCCCTTCACCATACTCGATCCTCAAGCTACCACACCACAAGATCTCGATCCATCCCCTAGTTTCCCCAAGCATTGAACCAAAAGCCAAAAATCCTACCTAAAACCCATAGATCTTCATCCATCTTCTAGATCTAGAAGAGGAAAATTTGAGTTTTAAGGATTTGCTTGCTAGGAGTTCTTGTTTGCTTCATATTTGGTATGTGAATCTCAATCTCTACTTGATTCCTTATGAATTTCATGATTTCATTGCTAGATTTGAGATATGCCATGATTGAGTGAGCTTGAACTTTGAACATCAATGGTGATTTGCATGTCTTATGAAATTTGTGCTTAATTGTTGCTAAATTCCACTTAGAACTTCGATTGATGTTGAGCAATGGTTGATTGTGGATTTTAGGGACATGATAGTGTGTATAAGGGGTGATTCGAAGTAGAGAAGTCGGAAAAGACTCGGTCCGAGGTACCCAGTACCTCGGGACCGACGTTCCATATCGGTCCAATGACTCGGACCGAGGTTCCCAACCTCGGACCCGATGTCTCGAACATGTCGGTCCTGTGCTTTTCAAGCTTCGTTTGTGTGAATTTAGGATTTCATGAGCTTGAATGTTGGTTATAGCATGCTATTCATGATATGATTTGAAGCTTGACCATTGATATGAAAATCTTATTTCATGCATGATTGAATTTTGTGGATTGAGTGTGCTAAGTTCAAGTATGGGGTTGTCTCTTTGCATGATAAGTTGTTGATAATGGAAACTTGAGTTTGTGTTGGATTTTACCTTGTAGTTTCTTTGGTTTTTGATTGTGTGTAGGTACCATGACTACCCGAGCATCTTCTTCAAGGATGGAGAAAGCCACCAAGAAGTCCAAGAAATCGTCCAAGAGAGTCCAAAGGATGGACGATGTTCGCATTGAGGATGAGGACGATGCTAGAGAGTATGAGCGTCTCATGGGTCTATCCCACCATACCCGGTGGTTAGATTGGGAATCAATTCGCAAGATGTGCATGGATGAGGCTCTTACTCGATGCTACTCCACCATAGGGCTTAATGTCTTGCTACGGTGCAACAACACTCACTTTCCCGCCTTGACGTCCGAGTTCATGGCGACTTTCAAATGCACTTACGAGGGAGTTGAGAGTGATGGCATTATTTCCTTCCAATTGGGCAACGAGTTGCAAGAACTCTCACTCCGGAATTTGGCGGTTTATCTTGGATTTCCTTTTCCAAGAGATGAAGCTTTTGTTGACAATGAGAAGGTCGACTATCTTTGGAAGTACATAGCCGGGAGAAGTGAGATGAGGAAAGGCGCTTCAACAAATGAGATAGCAAACCCACTTTTCCGAGTCATGATCCGAGCTTTGGGTTGTTCTATCTTTGCAAGACATGAGCTAAGCAAGCCGATGAAGGAGGAGGCCATGCTACTCTATGAGATGTTGTTTGAGCATGAGAAGTCAATGAACCTCACGTGGGAATGGGTGAAGATGGTGAGGGACTTCCAAAGTTCTTCATGGATCTACTTTGGAGGTATGATTGCCCGGTTAGCTCATAGTCTCGAGGTGGATTTGTCTACCTACACGCCGGCGGCAAATGGTGTAGAGTTCATGGACCTCAAGTATTTCAAAAAGGCCAACATTATCAAGGAGAAGGTTGTCCCCGGTTTCATGGACCGACTTATGCCCCATTCAAACTTTGGCAAGGTACAAGTCCCATTGGGAGCTCGACTCTTTGACCTTACTTCTTACTATAATTGGTATCAAGTATGGGCGGGGAACGACAATCCCTATGGAGAGCCGGAGGGGACACTCGAGGTTAGGAGACGTGCACAACATATACGTTTCACTACACCTCAAGCTTCCCCGGACACCGAAGAAGAGGAGGCCAATCAATTCGAGTTTGTAAGAAGAGATGATATGGAGGTGGATGCACCAAGAAATGAAGAAGAAGAAGAAGGAGGAGGTGGCTACCAACACTTGTTCACCGACCACTCCCCCACGCTTTTGGACCGAGGTACATCCCGTGTCGGGCCCGACGTTCATCAACGTCGGTCCGATGTGTTTTTGCCCGATCCGGTCCCTAGTCACTTCGAGCGGGGCGAGGGAAGTGGAGCACATCAAGCGCCCCCTAGCTTTGGAGGATATGAGGGGTATGCCCAATGGTATGGCCCCGGTATGGTCTTCCCCGAGACGAGCCAAATGGTGGACATGAACTTCTTAGCCAATCAAATGGCACATCTCCAACTTCAACAACAATCAATGCTTCAAGAAGCCCACCAACTCAACTACCAACAACAACAACTTTTCCAACACCAAGAGAACTTCCAAGAGAGATTTGATGAGGTGAACCGCAACCTCGCATACACAAGGCGAGAGGTGGAGGATTTGAGGGCGGCCGATGATCAAAGGTGGTCCATGCAAGCTAGTTTCAACGATTGGATGTCCGGGAATTTTGCGACCCGTGAAGACCAATGGACACCTCCCGCGCCACCAATCCAACCACCAAGCCATGACCTTTTCCAAGATCATGTGCATGAGCGAGAGCGGCACGCCCGGATTCAAAGGAGGCAACGCCGTGGTCATCCTCCGAACTAAGCCTCATCAAGCCATTCGTCAATAAGGAATTGTGAGTCTTCTTTACTCTTTTCTCTTTACTTTTGAATTTTGATGGGGACATCAAAAGTTTTAAGTATGGGGTGGGTTAGTTGCTCATTAATTCCATGTTTAGGTTGCTTAGTTTGTCTCTTGTTTATGGGATGTTTCATTTTGGATTGTGGCATGATGATGAGAATGATGATTGATTTTATGGCATGTATGGATGAGTTTGTTTTGAGTTTGTTTTTGTATGGATGAGTTTGTTTTGAGTTTGTTTTTGTTTGAGAAAATTTTCGAAAAAAATCTATAAAAATTTGAAAAATTTCGGTTGAAATAGTAAAAAAAGATTTTGTTTTGGACTAGGAATTCCCATCTTAGATGTCCATATGAAGGCTAATGATGATGTGAGCATGTAAAGTCGTTTGCATATTTTTGGATAGTTTAGCCTCTAAATGGATGTTGTTTTTGATGTGATATGATATCTTGCATGTTTTTATTGAGCACATGAGTTCTTGGATAAGTTTTGATGCAACTAAGCTAGAGTGACCCTTGTGAGATTATTTTTGGCCATTCTAGGGATGTTTGTTCGATATTGCATATCCCTCATTTTGTTGTGTGATTAGCTCAAGCATGCTAAGTAATACTTGCTATTGAGGTGTTTATCTATTTTCCAAGACCAATATGAGAATTGTTCTATGCTTTGTCACATTGATTTGAACTTTGTTTCATTTAGTCACAAAATGTTCCATATCCTACCTTGAAGATAAACCGTTGTTTGTAGCCCCGTTTTAGCCTTAGACCTTTGTTTGAAACTCCTCAAAAATGTGATTCCTAGCCTATATGACTTGACCCTTATGGGATTGGACTTTAGTGAGAGGTTTGGAAGAATATTTGGAGAGTTGAGATTCTCTTTGGTGAAGGGCAAAGAATGGAGTTATAAACTAAGTGGGTAGTGCATCTTTGTTGAGTAAAAGTGTGAAAAGAAAGAAAGAAAAGTTGGAAAAATAGTGGATCGAAAGAAGCAAAATGCTTAAGTGTAGGAAAATGAGTCGGACCGAGTTCAAAGTGACCTCGGGCCCGATGTCTAGTCAAAGTCGGTCCAGTGCAAAAATAAGTGAAAAAGTGAGAAAAATCCAACAAAAAGTGTAGTGCAAAGATGAAGTGGAATGTAAGTGGAATGTGGGTTGAAAGAAAGTTGAGAAAGAAGAAAAAGGAAAAAAATCAAAGTCTTTTTGGATGAGTGAAAGTTGAAAGTGGAAAAATTTGGTGAGTTTGGTGAGAGACTAGAAAGTTCAATCCCCATTGTAAACACCACAAGACCAAAGTAATTCCCACCTTGAGAAATACCAAAAGCCCCATTACAACCCGGCCGAATGGAACCTCTTTGAGGACCTCCATTGAGCCAAGTTCATATTCTTTGTGTGCATTGTGATAGGCATCTCTAGGTGGAGGAATTGGTGATATTAGCTTCAATTGTAAAGTCTTTACTTGCATGATTGTTGAGTATGAGTGTTCATTTTCAAGCCTAAACACATAATGAGTGATACACATTTCTACATACCTAAAGTGAGGCTTTGTTGCATTAGACTTTATTCCTTGAACACTTGATCATGTGTGATGATGTAATCTTGCTAGCATGTCTATCACTTGACTTTACTTGATTTGTTCATAAGAGGCTTTACTTGAAGATTGTGCTTCGGTCTTGCTTATATGGTTATTGCTTGAGGACAAGCAAGTTTAAGTATGGGGTATTCTGATGTCTCTCATTTTGGATGTGTTTTAGTGGTTAATTTCCTTTGTAAATATGTGTTTTTCATTCTCTTCTTTATAGTTTCGTTCCCTTTTTAGCCTAGTTCCCGGTTTTCTTCAAGAGTCGGAGACTATGCGAGTTTTGTGTGATTTTGTAGGTAAAATGGCAAGAATGAGTGCGATTTCGAGGAGCTAAGGAAGGAGCCTAGTTAAGGAGTACAAGAGCCAAGCCAAGAATGAAGTGGAACCAAGAGAAACCAAGGAAGAAAGCAAGGATCGAGGCCCAGGACCGAGTTCCACCACGTCGGGCCCGAGATCGAGCATCCAGCGTACGGGACCGAGGTTGGACAACGTCGGGCCCGAGGTCACCCGTGTCGGTCCAAAGTCGGCAGAATTTTGGATTGGTCCCCAAGGCATATTTTTAGCAACTTTCCACATTTGCCCCTTTCTAAATTGGGATTCCTTGGTCCCCAATCCTTAGAAGGCTATAAATAGAGGTGATTAGAGAGCACAAGAGGAGACAACTTGGAGAGGTGTGAGGGAATGTTAGGATAGACCAAATCACTCTCTAAAGGCTCAAAGGGAAGACTTGGAGGGAAAGGAGAAGGAGGAGGAAGGAAGAGAAGAGGAGATCGTGGAGGAAGAGAGGTGGATTTGTGAGTTTTGTACTTTGTTTTGCTTTGATCTAGTAGAATTGAACTTGGTTTTGTAAGACCTCTTGAATTTGAATGAAATTGGAGTTTGGTTTGATGTTGATGATTGAGATTTGCTTGATTTCCCTTTTGATTTCGTTTTTCTCTTACTTGATGGAGTAGATTCCATAGTCTTGGGCTATGGGGGAAGCCCTTAGTTAGATTTGGGTAGAAAACCCCAATTCCATAGCCTTGAGTGCTTGATTTGTGAATCCTCTCTACACTAAGCTTCAATTCTCTTGTGAAAGCAAGAGCTTAGGGCTTGTGATTGGTAAGAGCAAAGCGAAAGCATCTCGAACCCAATTGCTAGACCTAACATCGAAGGAGAGTGAAAACTCCCTTGGGTCGAAGTGTAGATTGGAGAGATTTGGGGCGATCAACCTCGATCTCATTAAGATCAAGCTCTTATTGGCTGAATTGGGAAGAATATCCAAGTCTAGTTAGGTGTGGAACCCAAAAACCCAAGACCGATCTACCAATTTTGCTTGAATCGAGTTACCCAGTACATTGGGCCCGACTTGCATCAACGTCGGTCCCGGCCAAATTGACCTCGATCCACCCTCGGACCGAAGTGACCAGTGTCGGTCCGAGGTGATCTCTCTTTGCTTTTCCTTCGTTTTTACCTTGTTTTCATCCCTTTTTAGTATTTCCGGGTACACTCGACACACGAACTCCCGTGTGTTCGACACCCTACCTCTTTACTACAATCTTGAGGTTCGGTTTTATAAATTTAAATTGTGAGACCTCCGATCCCGGACCGATCAGGACGCGCGCCAAAATACGGACGAGGTTCAAATTCAAATCAAGGCCGCCCCAACATGATTACATCATCGTCCGGCCTTAGTCCTCAGAAGGAAGTTTCCTTTGTCTGGGCACGTGTAGACAATGCCAAAGACGTCGCTTTCCCAGCGATGGTCCCCTGCCCACGCGGAGGCTTCCCAAGCGTCAATAGAGTTGACTTCCTCAAGAGGCTCATCGCAACGTTGATCAAAGCCCAAGGATCCTGCCAAGTCTCAGAGGACGCTAGAGGACAAGAACCACTTTCTCTATAAATACCCTCCCAAGGGTATGCATAGCGTTGGTGGACTTTGAAGACTTTCTCTCAAGCTCTCCCGAAGCATTCAAGAACATCAACGAAGATCGAGAAGATCAAGTGAGCTTGAAGCAAGAGAAAGAAAGTCCAAACACATCAAATCCAATTCAAACCACAAATCAATTAGAGTTGTAGTTTGTCTCTCACAACGAACCGTGAGAGACGTGAGTGATAACTTCCTTATAGCTAAGAGTGTTAGGTTACTTGTTAGGTTGAAAGGAGTGTTACTAGTGAGACTAAGGACGGACGCTTAGCTCAGAGAAGTGTAACGACTCGCCTAAGTTGTAAGGACTCACTCTCAATAAGATAAGGGACGGCTATTGAAAATCCTCCAACGGAGGTAGAGGTTTACCCATAAGACTAGTTGGTCTTAGTGGGGTTCCTCTATAAATTCTCGTGTCTATTCTCTTATCTTGTTTCCTGTTAAGTCTATTTTCCGCTGCACTAAAGGACGTCCTTAACCCAGTTGAGGACGCCTTCATTAACGACTTACGATCCAACAATTCGTATCAGAGCGGGCGCTCTAGATTTTGTTGAGTTGCAGTTACAAGATGGACATGGAACCTATTGGAATCTCCTTTGTGAAGCCTCCTCGCCTGACGGACGGCAACTTCAACCGCTAGAAGATCCGCTTCGAGAACTTTTGCAGAAGTCAGAATTATCAATGCTGGAGAGTGATCATGAAAGGTTACTTTGTCGTCCCTGATGACAAGAAAGATAAAGAGGACGAGTGGGGTCCTGACGAGTTCAAGCTTTTGGAAACAAACGCTAAGGCAATATGCTTCCTTCAAGCGTCCCTTTGCGAGAGGGACGCCACCCGAGTTAGCAATTTGGCAACGGCCAAACTACAATGGGAAGCTCTTGAGAAGTACCATGTAGGTACGGCGGAGATGAAGGAAGACGTTAAGCTTGAGATCAAACGAGAGTTTTATGCCTTCAGAATGCTGCCTTATGAAACTGTCAAGGACTATTCATACCGCTTTGAAGCTCTTGTGATCAAGATGCGAAATTTGGGCATCCTAGAAGCTGAAATCTCAATGAGGAACAGAGTTGGAGTGGTCATTGATGGTCTTACAGGGAAATGGAATTTTGATAGGACTACGTTCAAGGAGAATACAGCCAACAAGACCCTGGATATGGAAGAGATCTATGGGAAGCTGAGAGGCTATGAAGCAAGAAGGGAAGCTGATATGGCTGAATTAGCTAGGAACCCTCAGACAGATCTCGCCTTGATGTCATCAACCCCAGAGTACGCTGAGTATCTGCGTCACCAAAGAGAACTTGCTTTAATGGTGGAAGCAAACAAAAATGAGAATCGTGAAAGGATGCGTGCACAAGATCTAAGAGAAAAGGAAAGCAAAACTAAGGAACAACTCGAAGAAGAGGAAGAGCTTGCCCTTCTACACAAGGTTGCCCGCTTATGGGGTAAAAGAACCAGAGATTTCAAGAAATACAAGATGCCTTACAAAAAGGAGAGTCCCAAGTATACAGATGCAGAAATGAAGGAACTTACTTGCTACAAGTGTAACAAGAAAGGACACTTCGCCAAAAAGTGTACTACAGGACTAAACTTAAAAGAAATGAAGATGAAGGCCCTCTTGGGAGCGTGCGACGCCGCATGGGATAAAGTGAGTTCGGATGATGAAGAACCTGAAGGACCAGAGGCGTACATAGCCATCGAGGACGCCTCAGATAATGAGCAAGTGGCGTACATGGCTGTGGAGGACGCCCTAGTTCTTGAAGAGGACGCTCCTGAAAGGGAACAAGAGGTAACTCGTGAATCCATGATGACTTCTTTAGAAAATTGTTCTAAGTCCAAACTTATTAAACTCATTGGCAAGATCATGGAAGAAAGTGTGATCATGCAACATAGAATGGATGAACTTGAACTTGAAAATGAAAATATTCTGGTTGAATGTGAGAACTGTGCTACAGTGTCTTTGCAACTAGAGTCCTCACGTGAAGAATCTAAGTCTCTGAAAACTGAAGTGATGTGCCTTAAACTAGAGAACGCCAAGCTTAGGGAAGAAGTAAAAGTGTTAGGAAATAGTCCTGTAGTTGAGGAAGTTAGACCAATAGTGTTTGTCCCAGCCAAGAGAGGACTAGGCTATGAGTCTGACTCCAGGAACTCCCTCCCTAGCGACTTTGAGGCAAGCAAAACTTCAGAACTTGAATCGGAAAAGGAAAAGACCAAGAATCTCCTTGAAAGAATTAGAGTCCTAGAAAGTGGAGAGAAAGGTCAAAAGGACTACTACACTAACTCCACCAGTCATAAGATCTATAAGAAAATTGCAAAGGGGGAAGGTTCAAAAGTCTGTGACCCTCAAAAGATGAAAAAGAACAAAATCCAACGTCCTAATAAAAAGTACTACCTTGGTACTTACTACAGGACGTGTTGGTATTGTGGACAAGGAGATCACTTTAAATATGAATGTTTAAAACTGAAGAACGACATTGAAAATGGTAAAGCTGCTAGGACTAACATTGAAAATAAAAAGTCCGTCCCTAAGGCTAACCCTAGACGTCCTAGACGTTCTAAGATTTCTTTCCGAAAGCATGCTATTTCAAATGATGTGAATATAAGTGACTACATGCCAGAACTGATGTCTCTCATTTTAGTAGTGTTTTATAGGTCTTTTTCCTTTGTAAATATGTGTCTTTAGTCCCTTTTCTTGTGTGTTTAGTCCCTTTATAGCTTAGTTCCCGCATTTCTATGAGATTCGGAGACTATGCGCGTTTTGTGTGTTTTGTAGGCATTTCGGAGCAAGAATCATGGAGATTGGAGCATGGCAAGATGGAGAAATTCAAGGATGGAAAAGGAGCCAAAATGGAGCTAACAATGCATGGAAAGAAGCCTCAAGTGAAGACGAAGAGAATGGCGAAAGAATCGAGTCAATCGGAGCTAAAACGAGAGAGAACGGAGCGAAACAAGCTGAAAAATGCCTTAGGACCGAGGTACCCAGCATGTCGGGCCCGAGGTACTATGTTGGCCCGAGGTGGTGGACCGAGGTGTGCAAGTCGGGCCCGAGGTCGCTGGAACGTATGCCCTTGGACCGAGGTTGAAGCAAGTCGGGCCCGAGGTTCCTCCGTGTCGATCCATGTCGGTCGTAGCTTTGGATTCCTTTCTTTTTGGGATTTTCTTGTTAATTCCCATAATTGTACTTTCCTTGGAGCCCAAGGAGTTCTAGAAGCCTTGGGGATCAAGGAGTTCTAGAAGCCTTGGAGGTCAAGGACTTGCCTTGGAGCCCAAGGAGTTTAGAGGGGTAATCTAGTCTTTGTAATAAGGGGAAAAATCTCTATTTAAACCCTTGTAATCTCTCATTCTAGAAGGGGAACAACTTTAGAAGAACTTTGGAGAGAGTAGAGAGGGACGTTTGAGAGTAGAAGGAAGAAGGGGGTGGACTCTTCTCCAAGGGAGGGAAAGAACCCAAGATCTAGAGGAGGATTTGGGTGAATTCCTTTCCTTGGAGAGGAAAGAAACCCTTAAGCTTGGAGCGGGAGTAGAGATTGTAAGAATTCCTCTTCTTAGTTTAATTCAAGTTTGATTTGGCTTTGATTTGGTGTTTGAATCGTTGATTGTGGATTTGCTTGCATGATTCATGATTTGCTTAGGGTGTTTGATGATTGCTAGCTTGAATTCCATGATTAGTGAGTAGATAGCTTGATCTTAGGGTAGGGGGCGAAAACCCCAACTCAATTGCATGTGCTTGAACCAATTTCATGAATTGATTGCCTTGATCCATGTCTATTTACCCTATGATTCTTAGATTGACAACCTAGGAGTAGGAGTAGATAGAGAGTCGTTTGGCTTGAATGAATGCGTGAGCCTAGTTCCATGAGATTAATGGCATGATTTGATTGGATTTGTTGATCTATGTCTAAGGCGAAAGTCTCTAGCTCATTGATCTATATGATAGCATGTGAAGTTGATGTTGGCATGAACCCCTAGCCCTAGGATCCCCTTAGCCTAGCTTGTTTCTTCCTTTGATTGTTGAGTCGTGCCCGAGTCCCCTAGCCTCGAGCCCGACTTTGTTTGTGCCTAGCTACCTCGGTCCCGAGATTGACAACCTCGGTCCCGAGTTGCTTCGTGTGTTCTCTCTCCCATTGTGTTTGTGTTAGACAAATCGACCGTTCAAACGCGCATGAAATAATTCCCTGTGATCGACCTCGACCACCGTACTACAACGGGGTCTTGATACAAATTTTTCTTGTTGATTGACCCGGGGCCCTATCCTTAGAATTGGTATAGCACATCGGGCCTGTCATCAGAATGGCGCCGTTGCCGGGGAATTATTGTGATTGTGTGTTTGTTTGGTTGATTTGAGTTGGGTAAGGGACTAGCCCGAACCCTCTTGTGTTATTTGATTTGTTTCTTTTTGTCTTTTTTGTAGGTGATTCCATTTCGTTAAAAAAAAAAAAAAAAAAAAAAAGAGAGAGAGAAAAAAAAGAGAGAGAGAAAAATGGAATTCTATGATAGTGATGATGAGTGGGAGTTTTTCTACCTTCAAGTGAAGACGTCAAGTCTAAAAAGAAAACTCCACGAGTTAGATGAGCAATTGGAAAGAGAAAGGAGAGGTCGGATTCGAGCTCAAGAGGAACTTGATGCCCGGATTAGAATGCAACAAGAGATAGAAATGAGAGCCTATGAGGAGGAGTGTTACATGAGAGAGGCGTATGGGAACCTAGACCACTATGATGGACGAGGTGGTGCTCAATCCTATTGGGGAAGTCCCACTTACACTCAAATGCAAAGAGTACCTCCATACCAACCTCCGTGCTACGAAGAAACTCCTCCATGGGAACATATGTTGCAAGAGGAAATTGATGAGGAACCACAATGGGCACAAGACTTGAAAACTCAATTCACCAACATGGAGAGGAAATTTGATGATCAATTCAATGAGTTTGGTGCGTGGAGGAGGCAAGTCGATGCCCAACTCGACTATTATTGGGCATCTCTCCCGAGTTCTCAAGAGCAACTTCCGAGCTATCATGATGAAGAGAGCTATGATGAGGTCCGAGTCGAGCCACCACAAGCCGAGGAGAGTGAGCAAGCCCGGACCGACT
Source organism: Polygonum aviculare (assembly GCA_934048045.1). Lineage (NCBI taxonomy): Eukaryota > Viridiplantae > Streptophyta > Magnoliopsida > Caryophyllales > Polygonaceae > Polygonum > Polygonum aviculare. Next base: position 17,567,862 of record OW204025.1, on the reverse strand, counting down.
TACCCAGTGTGTCGGGCCCGAGTTGCTCACAAGTCGGTCCGACTCTACAATCCAGGACCGAGTTGGAGGACGTGTCGGGTCCGAGTTACCCAGACATCGGTCCACCTCCCCTGCCTCTACTCTGCCCCGGGACCGAGATGCCGGAAGTCGGGCCCGAAGTGGCACCAACATCGGTCCACTCTGAAAAGGTTGCTAGCGAGATGGTGATGATGGAGGAAAACTATCTCATGGCTCTTGAGCGTGCAAGGATGGAAGTGAAGGAAAGCTCTCTCTCTCTTATGATTAAAGAAGAAGTCGAGTCTCGGTTCAAACAAGCTTTGGAGGAGACGCATGACGTCGGGCCCGATGTAGCTCCTATGTCGGTCCAAGCCTCCAAGATCATGTGTGAGACTCGATTGCCCTATCTCCTTTGCTCTTTTGTGACGGTTTCTTATGAGTCATATGGTGGAGATGAACCATACTCGGTGGATGTGATTTCCGATTATTCTTGGTCTAAGTATGGGGTCCCCCGCCATTATGACGAGGCCGAGGCGCATGTTTGGTTGAACTATAGTGAATGGCCTCAATTCTACTTGAGTGATGAGATGGTGATTGGGGAATTCATGGACCCCGAGCCTTATTTTCCACCCTAACCAAGATTAGGTGGCCGGCACGTCAAGCTAATGACGTTAAAAGAGCGCTTTTCGGGAGGCAACCCGACGTATCCTTCGTATCCTTTGTTTTCTTTTTATTTGTTTTCTTATTTTTAGGATTTGAGCTTATTGTGCTAACCCTTTCTCTAAACCCCTTGAATGCAAGTATTTTGGGATGTATCTTTGGTATGATCTTGTAGGTGCTTCTTGGTGCAAATGATGAGCTTGAAAGGAGAAGGTGTATGATGCAAATGGACGAGCAACTAGGATGTGAGACGAGCAAGCGGTCTCGACCACCTCTCAAGAAGTTCGACAACGTGCTCCACCTTCACCTCCCCATGTGCCGATGTCAACAATTCACCATTCTTCCTAGCTTCAAAAGCCTTGTCTAGTGAGTTTCCCTTTTCATTTTCCCTTTTGGCTTTATTTGGATGCAATGAGGACATTGCATATTTTAAGTATGGGGTATGGGAAAAGGGAACTCTTTTGTGCCTAGTGTTTGTGTGCTCTGTGTGCCTTTTGCTTTGTTTGAGAAATTTTGAAAAAATCCATAAAAATTTGAAAAGTTGTATTGAAAACAACAAAAGATTTGGTTTTTGGACTAAGAAATCCCCATCTTAAGTGTCCTATGAAATGGCTTGTGTTCATGTAATTCCTTTGCATGTTTTGGATGGTTAAGCCTAGTCTTATGATGTTGCTTTTATACATGATCCATGATTTGCATTCTATATTGAGCATGTGTGCTAAAAGATGACTTGTTTGCTACCTAGTATTGAGTGTACCTTGTGAGATTTGATTTTGGCCTTTTGGGATTTTTCTTTGCATATCCCTCTCTTGTTTTGTGAGTGTACTCTCTTGTGTCATAGTCTCTTTGTTATTGAGGTGTATATTTATTTCTTGAAGCCGCTATGAGAATTGATCATGCATGCTAGTATTAAGGTTGAACTTGTATGTTTTTAGCCACATAAATATCCTTATTCCTACCTTGCGTTAATCCTTGATTTGTAGCCCCGTTCTAGCCTATTAGCCTTTGTTTGTAGCTCCTCAAAAACATATTCCTAGCCGATGAAAGCTTGACCCTTATGGGATTCGAACATAGTTGAGTGGTTGTGGAAATGATTTTGTGGAAATACTTTGGGTGAAGGCAAGAGTGTGGGAAACACATTTTGGTAGTGCATCTCCTAAGGAGAAAGTTGATGGATTTTTTGGGAAATTTGCAAAAGGCAAAAGTGTGAAGAAAAAGTGAGCAAAATGCAAGTATGGGGTCAATTGAGCCGTGATCAAGTCTAGTAGACTCGGGCCCGACCTTCATAAAAATAAAAGAGAGTAAAAAAAAAAAAAAAAAAAGAAAGAAAGAGAAAGAAAGAAGAAAAAGAAAGTGCAATCAAAAATCCAAGTGTAGAGATGTAAAATAAGGAAAGTGTGGGTGAAATGATGGGTATGTGCCTTTGATTGTTGAGAGTTGTTTGGAGGAGTAGTGAGATGTGGAATCTTTGGAGATGTTGGTGAGTATTTTAGGTTGTTCGAGTCCCATTGTGAGCACCACATAGCCAAACGAATCCTTCCCTTATGAAACACCAAAAGCCCCATTACAACCCGGCCGAATGGAATTCTCTATGAGGATCTCCATTGAGCCCAAGTTCATCTTATATTGGTATTGTTTTGACATCTCTAGGTAGAGAGATTGGTAATATTATCTTCAATGGTAAAAGTAGACTTTGCACAAGGCATGAGTAGAGAGATGCATCACTTTTATGCATTAAGCCATACATACTTGAGAGTTGTGCTTTGATTACATTTCCCTAAAGTGAGGCTAGGTGGTAGCATTTCATACTTGAAGCATGCATACACATGTGATGACGTTTGATTGCTTATCTTTGGATTCATACGTGCTTGAAAATGGTTTTGACTTAGAGCTTTACTTGAAGATCATGTTGAGGTTTTGAATCCAAGTTATTGCTTGAGGACAAGCAAGTTTAAGTATGGGGTATTCTGATGTCTCTCATTTTAGTAGTGTTTTATAGGTCTTTTTCCTTTGTAAATATGTGTCTTTAGTCCCTTTTCTTGTGTGTTTAGTCCCTTTATAGCTTAGTTCCCGCATTTCTATGAGATTCGGAGACTATGCGCGTTTTGTGTGTTTTGTAGGCATTTCGGAGCAAGAATCATGGAGATTGGAGCATGGCAAGATGGAGAAATTCAAGGATGGAAAAGGAGCCAAAATGGAGCTAACAATGCATGGAAAGAAGCCTCAAGTGAAGACGAAGAGAATGGCGAAAGAATCGAGTCAATCGGAGCTAAAACGAGAGAGAACGGAGCGAAACAAGCTGAAAAATGCCTTAGGACCGAGGTACCCAGCATGTCGGGCCCGAGGTACTATGTTGGCCCGAGGTGGTGGACCGAGGTGTGCAAGTCGGGCCCGAGGTCGCTGGAACGTATGCCCTTGGACCGAGGTTGAAGCAAGTCGGGCCCGAGGTTCCTCCGTGTCGATCCATGTCGGTCGTAGCTTTGGATTCCTTTCTTTTTGGGATTTTCTTGTTAATTCCCATAATTGTACTTTCCTTGGAGCCCAAGGAGTTCTAGAAGCCTTGGGGATCAAGGAGTTCTAGAAGCCTTGGAGGTCAAGGACTTGCCTTGGAGCCCAAGGAGTTTAGAGGGGTAATCTAGTCTTTGTAATAAGGGGAAAAATCTCTATTTAAACCCTTGTAATCTCTCATTCTAGAAGGGGAACAACTTTAGAAGAACTTTGGAGAGAGTAGAGAGGGACGTTTGAGAGTAGAAGGAAGAAGGGGGTGGACTCTTCTCCAAGGGAGGGAAAGAACCCAAGATCTAGAGGAGGATTTGGGTGAATTCCTTTCCTTGGAGAGGAAAGAAACCCTTAAGCTTGGAGCGGGAGTAGAGATTGTAAGAATTCCTCTTCTTAGTTTAATTCAAGTTTGATTTGGCTTTGATTTGGTGTTTGAATCGTTGATTGTGGATTTGCTTGCATGATTCATGATTTGCTTAGGGTGTTTGATGATTGCTAGCTTGAATTCCATGATTAGTGAGTAGATAGCTTGATCTTAGGGTAGGGGGCGAAAACCCCAACTCAATTGCATGTGCTTGAACCAATTTCATGAATTGATTGCCTTGATCCATGTCTATTTACCCTATGATTCTTAGATTGACAACCTAGGAGTAGGAGTAGATAGAGAGTCGTTTGGCTTGAATGAATGCGTGAGCCTAGTTCCATGAGATTAATGGCATGATTTGATTGGATTTGTTGATCTATGTCTAAGGCGAAAGTCTCTAGCTCATTGATCTATATGATAGCATGTGAAGTTGATGTTGGCATGAACCCCTAGCCCTAGGATCCCCTTAGCCTAGCTTGTTTCTTCCTTTGATTGTTGAGTCGTGCCCGAGTCCCCTAGCCTCGAGCCCGACTTTGTTTGTGCCTAGCTACCTCGGTCCCGAGATTGACAACCTCGGTCCCGAGTTGCTTCGTGTGTTCTCTCTCCCATTGTGTTTGTGTTAGACAAATCGACCGTTCAAACGCGCATGAAATAATTCCCTGTGATCGACCTCGACCACCGTACTACAACGGGGTCTTGATACAAATTTTTCTTGTTGATTGACCCGGGGCCCTATCCTTAGAATTGGTATAGCACATCGGGCCTGTCATCAAGAACCAATGTTCTATTTTTGTAACGAACCAGGTAAGGAACACCTTACCTGGGTCGCCAAACACTAACTTTGGTTTGGCAGGTGGAAGTGAGGGGACGCCCATGGATCATCGATAGTGGCGCCTCGAATCATATGACAGGAAGCCAGATTCATCTCACTTCTATCCAAAGTAGCGCCACGGGAGGAACTGTCTCGTTTGGCAATAAGGGCAAGGGAAAGATCAAAGGGACGGGAACTGCTATTCTCAATCCGTCCATCAAAGCGACAAATGTTAGCCTTGTTGAAGGACTTGGCTTCAACCTCCTGAGCGTCTCTCAAATGTGTGATCAAGGTGAAAACCTAGTCACATTTGACTCAACGGAGTGCCTTGTCATCAACAAGAAATCAAACAAAGTCGTCCTCAAAGGAGTCCGAAAGAACAATGTCTACATCTTCAATCAGGAGTTCAAGCCAAAATCTGAGTTGTGCTTATCTGTGTCAAAGGAGGACGCTGACCTCTTGCATCGCCGACTTGGCCATGCTGGACCAAGCACAATTCTCAAGCTTCATCAAAGAAATCTTGTGAAAGGTCTTCCCCAAATTGATCCTGAGAAAATTGAACAGTGTGAAGCCTGTATCAAAGGAAAGCAAACAAGAACGTCCTTTAAGTCAAAAAACGAGGTCAGCACAAAGAAACCTTTGGAACTTCTCCATATGGATCTTTGTGGACCAATGAAGACGCTGAGCTATGGTGGAAAGAGGTACATTTACGTTCTTGTAGATGATTATTCTCGATTCACCTGGGTTATTTTCTTAGCCTCAAAAACAGATTGCTTCAACGCATTCAAAGTCTTCATCAAACAAGTGGAAGTTGCGCTTGAGACGCCTCTCAAATCCATAAGATCAGATCATGGGACGGAGTTTCAAAACTCAGAGTTCGTGGCCTACTGTGATCAACATGGAGTCTCTCACAACTTCTCAGCTCCAAGGACTCCTCAACAAAATGGAGTGGTGGAAAGAAAGAATAGGACGCTGGAGGATATGGCAAGAACTATGCTTTTAGCTAATAGCGTCCCCAAGTACTTCTGGGCGGAAGCTATTGCTACAGCGTGCTACATTGTCAATCGAGCCATGATCCGTCCTTTACTAAGAAAGACGTCCTATGAGTTACTGAACGGAAGAAAGCCTCGCATCGACTACTTCAAAGTCTTTGGATGCAAATGCTTTGTTCACAACAATGATAAAGAGAGACTTGGAAAGTTTGATGCAAGAAGTGACGAAGCTATATTCCTTGGGTACTCTCTCACCAGCAAAGCATATAGAGTTTTCAACAAAAGGACTCTAAAGCTTGAGGAGAGTATTCATGTTGTGTTCAAAGAAAGTGCCTCTCACCAAGAAAAATCAAGTGGGAAAGATCGCCCATTCTCTAATCAGCAGGATGACTCCGACGATGAAGTTGACCTTAGGTCCTCTGGAAAATACTATGTTCCTAAGGACGCTTTTCAAAACCCTGAAGAAGTCTCAGTAGAAGTCCCCAGTGCTGCTCAGGATATTCTCTCTCGGAGTGAATCACCAGGTCAACTTGATGGTGCTGAATCAAGTCTTCAAGGTGAACAGCGTCAAGGAGTGGACGCTCAACCTGAGGGGGAACACTCTGAGCCTTTCAATGAAGACGACGGGTTTGACTCCGATGAATCTGACTGGACGGACCCTAGATGTACTCCTGCAAAGGACGATATTCATAAGGGATCCATTATTTCAAGACTTCATTCAACAGATCAAATCATCTCAGACATGTCAAAAGGAGTTCAAACAAGATCAGCCGTCAATCAGTCCCATAATGCCAACATAGCGTTCTGTGCCTTCAACGCCTTTGTATCCTTAATTGAACCTAAGAACATAAAGGAGGCACTTCAGGACGCTGATTGGATTCAAGCCATGCAAGAAGAACTTAATCAGTTTGAAAGGAACAAGGTTTGGACCCTCGTCCCTCGTCCAAGAAACAAAAACATAATAGGGACGAGGTGGGTCTACAGGAACAAGCTTGATGAGAGTGGTCGTGTATCAAGAAATAAAGCAAGGCTCGTGGCTCAAGGCTATAGACAAGAGGAAGGAATCGACTATGATGAGACCTTCGCTCCTGTTGCCAGAATTGAAGCCATTCGCCTCCTTATCGCCTATGCCGCTCACAAAGGGTTCAAGCTTTTTCAAATGGATGTCAAAACAGCCTTCCTCAACGGCAAGCTCAAAGAAGAAGTGTACGTCGCTCAACCACCAGGATTTGAGGACGCTGATCACCCAGATCATGTGTACTTCTTGGACAAGGCACTCTATGGACTCAAGCAAGCCCCTCGTGCATGGTACGATAGGTTTGCGTCCTTCCTCTTGTCCAACGGGTACACACGAGGTAACATTGATAAAACACTCTTCTTAAAGAAAGTCCTTCAAGATGTCTTGATTGTCCAAGTCTATGTCGATGACATAGTCTTTGGAAGCACTAACATGAAACTTGTAGAGGAATTCAAGAACTTGATGAGTAGTGAGTTTGAGATGTCCCTCATAGGAGAACTCAACTTCTTCTTGGGACTCCAAATCACTCAGCTTAAAGATGGGACGCGCATTCATCAACAAAAATACATCCGTGAAATGCTCGAGAAATATGGGATGAACTCATCGAAACCCATTGATACTCCCATCTCCCCCAACACTCGCCTTTATGTTGATGAAGAAGGCAAGAGTGTAGATCAAAAGCTCTACAGAGGAATGATAGGATCCTTGCTATACCTAACGGCAAGTCGTCCCGACATCATGTTCGTTGTGTGCTTATGTGCTCGCTTCCAAGCAAATCCAAAGGAGTCCCACATGCAAGAAGTGAAGAGAATCTTCAGATACCTCAAAGGACGGGATGACCTATGCCTATGGTATCCCAGAAAGACGTCCCTAAACCTAGTAGCGTACTCTGACGCAGATTACGCTGGCCATGTGGTGGATAGGAAGAGCACCTCAGGAATGGCTCAATTCCTGGGCTCGTGCCTTGTCTCTTGGGGATCCAAAAAACAAAACTCCATGGCACTCTCAACCGCAGAAGCTGAGTACGTTGCTGCTGCTTCGTGCTGCTCGCAAGTCCTATGGATCAAGTACCAACTTGAAGATTATGGTACGTTCCTCAACACAGTCCCTATCTTGTGTGATAACACTAGCGCTATAAGTATTGCCAAAAATCCTGTTCATCATTCAAGGACGAAGCATATTCATATAAGACATCACTTTCTTCGTGATAATGTTGAACTTGGATTAATTAGAGTGGATCATGTTAGGACTGAGGACCAAGTGGCCGATATTTTCACAAAAGCACTTGATAGACGTCCCTTCGAGCACCTCCGGTTGCTTTTGGGGATGATAACTTTTAAATGATCAAGTCCCGTTCTATTATTCCCTCTATGATTGGCTATGTTTTGTTGAGATCTTGTCTTAAAGTGTGTCATGCATTTAAAGTCATCTTTAAAGGACGCTAGTCTAAGATATGTGTTTTCACTTGTGTTTTTGAATGGTATTCATTTCGCTTTTCATCTCAAGAGTATCCCTGATCACCCTACCCTCATTACAAGCCGAAATGATGGGAACTCTAAGCTTACCCAGGCCGAGAATCTTGCAAACGCGTCCTATGAGCGTTCTTTGTTTCATCTTTACGGGACGTACTTGCTTGATTTTCAAAAATGGTTCTAAGTGATCAAAGGGACGAATGTTAAGAGCTAAGAGTTGTCCGTACAGAGTTCTAAGTTCAGAGGTTGAGATTAGTGTCTGGGACGCCGTGGTTCAGTTCAGTGGTGTGTAATGTTGTGTTGATAGGACGCTATCTTGGAGTCCTTTGCAGTTGTGAGAAGTTTGAATGTTTGAATTTGGGAAGATGAACCGTCTTCGAGAAGCTTCAGCGAAGATCTCGGAATACGCGCGAACAGTGCTCAACAGCTGTGTTTCTTAGTAAAGAAGAAAGCCACGTGTGGAAAGGCGGGTGGAGGAAGCCGAGTGTAAAGACCCTGTTACCCCTGACCGTCCAACTTCGTCTTCTTCCTATAAATACCCACCTGTGCATTCCGAAAACCTTTCTTCGCTCATCTGTTGTTTGCACACTTATAGAAATCTCACAAAGATCTTCAATCTTCAATCGCATCCCGAAATCTCTCTCCAAACCCTAATCCTCCTCTATTTAAACCATCTCAAAAATGGCCAACACAAGAGCTTCAACAAACCCCTCACCATCGTCGGCGGCGAAAAACCCCTCCTCCTCAAAATCTCCTCCGGTGAAAGGTCGGTCCTTAATGGAGTTCAGAGGCAGACCCTCCGGCCGCCAAGAACCCCCTCGCCACCATTCTTCATCCCAGTCCACCCAACGCCGCCACTCCAACACCCCTCCCCAGCCCCTTCGCTCCCAACCTCCATCACAACGACAACAACCCCGCTCTCAATCCAAGTCCCAGCAAAAGAGGTTCTCATTTCTAGAGAAGCCCTTCAAACCCGAGCCTGAGCCAGAACAAGGGAACGCCGGTAAAGGCGCCGTTTTTAAACTTCCGTCCCAACTCAAACGCCGTCCTCCCCTTGACCCTCTCATTGAGGACTGGCTTGAAAAAGAGCCAAGGACGCTCGCCAACATCTGTCTGAGGGCGTCCACTCATGAACATCCTCCCAAAATCCAAAGACTCCTCCACTACTTCATGATAACCTACGTCCAACCCCGTCTCAAAGAAACCAATCACACCAACCCACCGTTCATGGGGCCAGGAATCATTTCTGACTCCTTTGGTGGAACCGTGGACGAGCTCGCCAAACTGCTCCCGGATATAATGGAGTTTGTTGTGGCTCCTGCGGGCTCCGTCCCTTCCCAGAAACGCAAAAGGCCTTCCTCTCCCCCTCTGTCCAAATCGCTCCAAATTAAAGGCCCTTCTTCCTCTCCACCAAAGCCAATCCCTTCCTCCCCTCCTCCCGCCCCAAAGCGACGCCTCAAGTCCTCTGCTCAACTTGAGGGCGTCACAGATGAAGAAATGGCCGCCATTCGCCTCTCCAAAATTCAACTGGAAAAAGAGGAGAAGGCGCGCCAAGAGCAAGAGCTAGCAGATAAGGAAGTTGTTGAGAAAGCGATCCAAGCGAGTATGCAGGACCTTCGTCAACTCCCTCCACCTCCTCCAAGGGTAGAGGACGCTCCTCAGGTCCAGGCCAAGGACGTTCCTCCAGTACAGTTCCAGGCCGAGGACGCAACCCCTGCTACGCTGCCGCCTCCTCCCTCTGCTCCGCTCAAGGTGAAGCCAATCTCAGTGGTTCCGCCCAGCACTTCATCCGCTCCCCCCACTAAAGCTAAGATCCGCACTCCTACTCCCTCTCCTCCTAGAGCTTCAATTCCTCCTCCTCCGCCTGCTCCGGCCGTAGAGGAAGTTGCTCAAGTTAAAGGGACGCCTCCTCCAACCGTCCCTACAGAGTCCTTGGCAAGGACTCCAACGGTGGACGCGCCTCCCACTGAACAGGTGTCCACTGTTGAGGACACGGCAATGGTTGAGTTCCAAGAACAAAGGAACGAAGCCTCCGATGAAGAGGACGCCCCTCCCCAGGATGATGAACCTGAGGACGAGGAGGGAGATGGAGATGAAGAAGACGCGGGTGATGAAGTGATCGTGAGCAATGGCTCCAAGCAGAAACGCTTCAAGAAAATCCTCTCACCGCTTCTCTTCACAGCCCAGTTTCTGGCAGAGAACTAGCGCCAAGAGTTCTTGGACCTTCTGGAGTTCCAGGGATGGACGCACTTGGGCGTTGAGGCCACTGATGTTGACCCTGATGAGGTTCTCCGTTTCTACTCCAAGTTCGAAATCACAGAAGTAAACGGGAAGCCTCAGGGGACTTTTGAAATAGATGGGGACGAGTATTCCGTTGCTGAGGGCACCGTCCGCAAAATGCTAGGCCTGCGTCCTTCTCCTCCGGATTCGCTGCATGATCTGCCTTGCAAGAACTTTGCCCGCTTCTCCCAGGACGAAATCCTCAACAAAATATTCAATGGGAGACAGCCAGCTGCTAAGGACAGATTCGCTCATTGCCTCACCAAGACGGGCGTTCTTGCGCACCACTTTATTGTGCGCATGGTCGTCCCCCGCCAAGAGAAGAAGTCCATTGTTCAAATCACTGATAGCATTCTCTTGGACGCCTTCTTGGAACGCCAGCCGATAAACTTGCCCCGGGTAATCTTGGAACATATGGGCAAGTGCACAGGAGGCAGGCACTCTCTTCCCTTCCCCGGCCTGGTCAGGCAAATTCTGAAGCAGCAAGGACTCTATGCTCCTAAACAAGAGCGTTCCTTTGGCATTCATTGGGACGTCAGGCAAATCACACTCCCTCCCGTTGGAAAACTCAGGTGTGATGAGCCCCTCCCGTCCGTCAAGTGCCAAATGGAAAAGGAACGGAAAGAGGCTGAGCGGAAAGCCAAAGCTGAGAGGAGAGCTCAAGCTGCTGATGCTGCTGAAACTAGGGAAGGCGACCCTGAAGCTGAAACTGTTCAAGTAATTGGGACGCCAGCTGAGGACGCTGCTGATGAAGAGGACGAGCTCGATGGTATGAGCGTCCCTGATGAGGCCGAGAAGCACTCTACAAAGTCTCTGATGGGCATGATGATCGAGAACCAGTGCATGATGATAGATCTGATTCAACAGGTTCACGACACCCTTCACGTCCACACAGAACTTCTTGAGCGCAACAACGAGCTCCTTGCCTAGAACAACCATCTTCAGGAGCAACACCTCAAGGCTCTTGGCAAGCGTCCCCGCAAATGATCACATTCCTCTTCTCTAACCCTGAAACAATTTATCATTTCTTTTGTTTTTTTTAAGACAATGGGACGCTGTCCCCGTTTTGAACACCTTTTGTGAATGTCTGTAATGAACGTACTCTTTTCTCATTCTGAATGCCATTCACTACAATTGTGCTTCATTTTGTCTAAGTGTTCTTTACTTTAGTTATGACTTTGTGCTTGCATGCTTTTCAACTTGTTCTCCTTTTCGATGATGCCAAAAGGGGGAAGTATAGTTTTGCAGAGATGCGATTAGCTTTAAGTTTTCATAGAAAGCATGTGCTTAGGGGGAATTTCGGCCAAGTCCAAAGGACGCTAGTTAGGAATAAATTAGAACGCACTTAAAAGAATGTGTTGCATGTCAACCTAAGCTGAAAAGCAAATCAAGTGTAGTTTCTCATGCTAAAAGCTTTACTTCTGTGCGCATTATTTGAAAGAGTTTGTCATCATCAAAAAGGGGGAAATTGTTGGGACGATATTAAGGACGACAGTCATTAATATTTAAACCAATAATGATCGTCCCTTGTTTTGATAATGACAAACTCAAAAGTATTTGATAAGTTGTCCAAGTGTTGATCTCAGGTAAGTCCAGTGGACGCACATGAGCGAAAAGGACAACAAGTGAACGGCAGTCCCTAAGCAGTAGGGACGCAAGTCATCAGAACCTCCAAAGCTGAACGTAATTGGCGAAGTTCCTGCGAAGATAGGACGGCGTCCTCATCAAGAAGGGACGCGCGCCAAAATACGGACGAGGTTCAAATTCAAATCAAGGCCGCCCCAACATGATTACATCATCGTCCGGCCTTAGTCCTCAGAAGGAAGTTTCCTTTGTCTGGGCACGTTGATTCGGCCTATTTTGTATAGGTTAACTCTTGTATTTTAGGGCTATATTGAGTGTGTTTAGGTTAGAGTTGTGCGTAATTGTAATATCTAGGCCGAAGACACAAGGATTCAAGAATCAAGATTTTTAAGGCGTTTTGAGCTGTCTTCCCGACACCACTTGCTTGCGAAGGCCATATCTTGAGATACAGAGGCATCATCGAAAAGTGTCCTAGAATTTTCTAGGCGTCCTCTAGTTTATTCTAGCATGGCGTTCCTTAGACCTTTCACTTAATAGTTCCCCCTTAACACTTGCTTATTCTAGATAACTAATTTATAGCGCATCTCTGCAAAACTACACTTCCCCCTTTTGGCATCATCGAAAAGGATAACAAGTGATAAGGACGTTAGCATAAAAACACAACTATAGGCAGTGGAACGCTTGAACAAACACATGCACATAAACAGTGGATTGCCATTCAAATGGAAATAAGAGAACGGTTATTACAAACCAAGATCATAGTGTTTAAAACAAAAGAAGCAAAAGCAAAAAAAATTGAGGGATTTAGGGTTGTGGGACGGCGATCACTATGAACGGCTCTGGTCTTGATAAAACTTGAGCAATTGGGCATTAAGTTCAGCAGCCTTGGTGAACGCAAAGGACAAATCCTTGAGAGCTGAGAAGATGAGGCACTGGTTGTCCAAGATCGCACCCATGAGTTCTGCAAGAGGATGCTGAGCAATATTCGCGGGGGCAGAACGGGACAGAGGACCTGAACTAGAAGAGGGAGCGTCCACAGGAGTAGCTGGAGGAGGAGAAGAAGCCATTAGCATCTGATCAAGAGCGGCAAAGTCGACGGCTGGCTCTTCTTCATGAACGGACTCATGCTGCAAGGAGGCAAGGCGTTCTTCCTCAGCTTCAGCTGCGAGACGTTCTTCCTCAGCCTTCTTCCTGGCTTCCTCAGCCTTAGCTTCTTGCTGTTTGATCACTGAAGGCAACTCTTTATTGTGCCTGATCTCGACAAGTCCCATCTTTGCGTTCCACTTCAAGCCAAGTTCTTCTGAATGAGAGCTTTCATCATAGGCGTTTTGAGACTTGAGGATGAGCTTAACAAGACCTGGGTATGGCAAGGCATGACGCTTCCTCCCACACTTAGCCATGTGTTGCATTGCAATTCTGGCTAGATTGATGGGGCGGCGTTCTAGGAGAGCGTCAATAAGAATGATATCGTGCGTCTGAACGATTGACCTCTTCTCCTGCCTAGGAAGGACGGCGCGACATATAAAGTAATGAGCGATGGCGCCTACCTTGCTCAATACGTGAGCAACCCTGTCCAGTCCCATTGGCCTTTTGCCCTGGAAAACATGTTCAACCAGAGGCAGTTCCTCATCAGTTGTCTCGAACCCGCCTTCTGGAAGAGTGCTTAGCGCGTTAGACGGGGGCTTTTGAGAACTAAGGCCCATGAAGGCGCGGACCTGGCGTTCATTCACTGAAGCTTTCTCACCATCTATTTTGAAGTGGAGGGAGCCATCTTTCGGTTTGAAACGCAAGTCTCTGTAGAACGCCTTCACCTGCTCTTTGTCAACTGTAGTTGGCGCAGGTCCAACGTTCAACCATCCTTGGAACCTGAGGAGCTCAAGGAACTCTTGAACGGCGTCATCATCGAAGGAGGCGAGCCACTCTTCGGAGTAAATGAGGGGACTAAGAACTTTGACAGGCGGACCATCGGGCTTTCTTTTGCGCTTGCCCTTTGGGGAGCCGGAGTCCTCCTCATCATCATCAGACTCATCATCGGCGTCCTCGGGCTCATGTTCAGCAGCGTCCTTGAAGGGAGCGTCCTCTGTGCCTTGTTCATTTTCAGCATTGCCACCAGCTGTGGCTTGATTAGCACCAGAAGAAGCTTGTCCTTGGGACGTGCCCTTGGCGTCCTGAGCCTCTGATTGATGTTCGGTTTGGGGCTCAGCGTCCGCGGGGACTTGGTTGGATTCTGTTTGGAAACTGGGGGATGGGTTTTCTTGAGGAGTTGGGAGGGGATTTAGGAGAGGGAGGGATTGGAGGTAGGGAGGGACCTCTTGAGCATCACGCGCGAGCTCATTAGACAAAGTAGGCTCGGCGTTCTCTGGAGCGACCTGGTGCTCACCAGCGTCCTCAGCAACTTCAATTAATTTGGCCTCTTTCTCAGCAGGAGCATTCTCGACTCCTTCCGCCTCGTCGTTGGAGTCCCCAACCACATCAATGAATGGGGAGACTTGATCGGCAGGCGTTCCTCTTTGGCTCTCAGATGAGCTAGAGGAGGAGGAGGAGATAGGCTCGGGCTTTGGAGCGTTCTTGGCTAGCAACACTTTAGGCTTTTCACCAGCTTTGCGTTTTCGAAAAGTGTGCTCAAGAGTTGAACGCTGCTCTACCTCTTCTGGGCCACTTTTTGAGGAGGGACGGCGGGACCTGGGGGTCTCGGGGTCCTTAGGCGGTGAGATATGGGCCGGGGCGGACGGGAAGTTGGCTAAATTAAGAGGTGAGGCATGAGGTTTAGGGGGGAAAGGAATAAGGGCATTTGTCTTTGAGGGCTTGGCGGACGGAGGAGGAGTTGGAAGTTGGAAGATTTTTAGAGGTTGAGGAGGTGGAGTGGATTCCTTTGAAAGGTTAGAGGCGCGTTTGGTGGAGGACGGTCCTTTTGTGGTGCTTTTGGCCTTTTTGAGGGGCCTTGGGTCATGAATTTTCTTGGAGCGTCCCTCCTTAAGGTGTGGTGGAAACTTGTCCACAATTTGTGTGGGATTTGAGGAGGTGGATTTGGAAGATTTTGAGAGAGGGGAAGAAGGAGTTGGACGCTTGGAGGGTAGGAGATTTTTTGTGGTGATGGTGGGGACTTGAGGAGGTGGGGGAGAGGGACTTGGCACACGATTTTTCAGCATTTTGTATGCCAGAGAGTCCTTAGGGTACATGGGAAAGTCTGGGAGGACGGCATTGTGAAGGTCGGGAATAAGGTCAAGTAAGGGAGCGAGATTCTCACCACCAAACTGTGAGAAGAAGAGAACGTCGTCCATTCGTCCCGGTAAGTCCTTGTAGTTGGTTTTGTGGAGGCCTTGAATGACGAACCGTTCTATGAATTTCTCATAGTTTCTTGTTTTGACTGCGTCATCCTTCACATCTGGTTTGTCCATGCGTTCCCTTATCAAATTGTACAGGGTTCGCGGCTTCCTGTTGATGAAGTCCACCAACGATTCATTGAGAACGATGGGCTTGGGCTTTTCAATGAAGTGGGACTTCACTAACTTTCTTCTCTTCCCGCCGGTAGAGGATCTGGCCACGTTCATCTCCCTTTGAGACATTTTTTCTGGTGAGTTTTAGTGAGAGAAAGTTGCCGGAAAGCTAGAGAGAAGTCAGAGCCTGAACTGAGCAGAGAAGTGGTTGAGAATAATAAATGAACGAGAGCGACTGTTCTGGCCTTATATAGAGGAAGTGGTGGCACAACTGTAAATAACACTGATTTCCTGTGTGACATGTGGCATAACTTCCCCCTTAAGATTTAAGCAAAAGCAACGGTCACTGTTCAAACTTTCAAAAGTTCAAAATTCTGCCTCTTCAACTTCTTCTCAAAAACTGAATTGGCGTCCTCTCTAACAAACACTGAGCGTTCTCTCAGACTTAGCAAAGATTTACCTCTTCAAGCAAACCAATAACCAATTTCACCGTCCTTGTGATCACCTTGCGAACCATTTGAGAACAAAGCAAGTACGTCCCGTAAAAGAAAATATGAAGCTCATAGGACGCTTTTGCAAAGTTCTCGGCTAGGGTAAGCTTAGAGTTCCCATCATTTCGTCTTATAATGAGGGTTGGGTGATCAGGGATACTCTTTTCAAGACAAATAGAGAAATTTGAATGGCGTTCCAAAGTAGCAAACACATGAAGTTTTAGACTAGCGTCCTTGCAAGTATGAATTCAATGCATAACAGTCCTTAAACACTTAGAATCTACAAAACATAGCCAATCATTGAGAGAATAGTAGAACGGGACTTGCTACTTAAAAGTTATCATCCCCAAGAGCAGCCTTAGATGCTCAAAGGGACGTCTATCAAGCGCCTTAGTGAAAATATCAGCTATTTGGTCTTCAGTCCTTACATGCTCCATACTAATAAGTCCTAGTTCAACATTGTCACGCAAGAAATGATGTCTTATATGAATATGCTTTGTGCGTGAATGAAAAACAAGATTCTTAGAAATTTCAATAGCACTTGTGTTATCACAGCGAATGGGAATAGTGTCAAGATTGATACCGTAGTCCTCCAGTTGATATTTGATCCAGATGACTTGTGAACAGCACGAGGCAGCAGCAACGTACTCGGCTTTCGCAGTTGAAAGCGCCACAGAGTTCTGTTTCTTAGATCCCCAAGAGACTAGGCATGAACCAAGGAACTGTGCCATTCCTGAAGTGCTTTTTCTATCAATCACATGACCAGCATAATCAGCGTCCGAGTAGCCAACAAGCTTGAAGGACGTCTTCCTGGGGTACCAAAGGCACAGATCATCGCGTCCTTTGAGGTAGCGAAAGATCCTCTTGACTTCTTGCATGTGGGACTCCTTTGGATTTGCCTGGAAGCGTGCACACAAGCAAATGGCAAACATGATATCGGGACGACTTGCGGTCAAATAGAGCAAAGAACCAATCATTCCCCTGTAAAACTTTTGATCAACGTCCTTCCCTTGTTCATCTGCGTAAAGACGCGAGTTGGGAGAACAAGGTGTTGCAACAGGTTTGGACGAGTTCATCCCGTACTTCTCTAGCATTTCACGGACATATTTTTGTTGATGAATACGCGTCCCTTCTTTGAGTTGATTTATTTGAAGTCCCAAGAAGAAATTGAGTTCTCCAATAAGGGACATCTCAAATTCACTACTCATTAAGGACTTGAACTCATCTACAAGTTTCATGTTAGTACTACCAAAGACTATATCATCAACATAGACTTGGGCAATTAAAATGTCCTTGTGAACTTTCTTAATGAACAAAGTTTTATCAATTGAACCTCTTATGTACCCATGAGACAAAAGAAAGGACGCAAACCTGTCGTACCATGCACGAGGGGCTTGCTTTAGTCCATAAAGCGCTTTGTCCAAGTAGTACACATGATCTGGGTGAGAGGAGTCCTCGAAACCAGGGGGTTGAGCAACATACACTTCCTCCTTTAGCTTTCCATTGAGAATGGCAGTCTTGATGTCCATCTGAAATAACTTGAATCCTTTGTGGGCGGCAAAAGCAATAAGAAGACGAACGGCTTCAATTCTAGCAACAGGAGCAAAGGTTTCATCATAGTCTATGCCTTCCTCTTGCTTGAATCCTTGAGCCACCAGTCTTGCCTTGTTCCTTGATACACGTCCACTCTCATCAAGCTTATTTCAGAAGACCCATCGCGTCCCTATGATATTTTTACCTTTGGGACGTGGGACGAGAGTCCAAACTTTGTTTCTTTCAAACTGATTGAGTTCTTCTTGCATCGCTTGAATCCAGTCAGCGTCCTGGAGTGCTTCTTTGATATTCTTTGGTTCCACCATAGAAACAAACGCGTTGAATGCACAGAAAGCTAGATTTGCACTCTGGGACTTGCTTGCAGCTGACCTTGTTTGAACTCCCGGAGAAGGATCTGAGACAATCTGGGATGTTGGGTGGTCCCTAGAGAAGCGGGACTCCCTTTGAAATAATTGAGCAAATCTTGGGTCAATGTCTCCATCTGAATCATCACTATCATCTTGAGCATCGTTCTCAGTTTGTTCCCCCTCAGAGAGAGCGTCCACACCTTGGCGTTGCTCGCCTTATTGACTTGATTCAGCTACATCTTGTTGAACTGGGGATTCACTACGAGAGGGAACTCCCTGAACAACACTAGGAGCATCCACTGAGACTTCATCAGGAATTTGAGAAGCGTCCTTAGGAACATAGTATTTTCCAGAGGACCAACCTTCATCTTCGTCTTCAGAATCGTCCTGCTGTTGTGAGGAGGAGCGTTCATTCTTACTTGGTTTTTCTTTGTGAGAAACGCTCTCCTTGAACACAACATGAATGCTCTCCTCAAGCTTTAGAGTCCTTTTGTTGAAAACTCTATATGCTTTGCTGGTGAGAGAGTACCCAAGGAATATGGCTTCATCACTCCTTGCATCAAACTTTCCAAGTTTTTCTTTATCTTTGTTGTGAACGAAACACTTGCAACCAAAGACTCTGAGATAGTCAATGCGAGGCTTCCTTCCATTTAACAACTCATAGGACGTGTTCTTCAGCAGAGGACGGATCATGGCACGATTGATTATATAGCATGCTGTGGCAATAGCTTCCGCCCAGAAGTACTTGGGAACGCTATTTGCTAAGAGCATAGTTCTTGCCATATCCTCCAACGTCCTGTTCTTTCTTTCCACAACTCCATTTTGTTGAGGAGTCCTTGGAGCTGAGAAGTTATGCGAGACGCCATGTTGATCACAGTAGGCCAGGAACTCTGAGTTTTGGAACTCCGTTCCATGGTCTGATCTTATGGCTTTGAGAGGCGTCTCAAGGGCAACTTCCACTTGTTTGATGAAGATTTTGAACGCATTGAAACAATCTGCTTTTGACACTAAGAAAAGAACCCAAGTGAATCGAGAAAAATCATATACAAGAACGTAAATGTACCTCTTTCCACCGTAGCTCAACGTCTTCATTGGTCCACAAAGATCCATGTGGAGAAGTTCCAACGGCTTCTTTGTGCTTACTTCGTTCTTGGACTTGAAAGATGTTCTTGTTTGCTTCCCTTTGATACAGGCTTCACACTGTTCAACAGTCTCAGGATCAATTCTAGGAAGTCCTTTCACAAGATTTCTTTGGTGTAGCTTGAGGATCGTGCTAGGTCCAGCATGGCCAAGTCGGCGATGCCAGAGATCAGCGTCCTTCTTTGAAGCAGATAAGCACAATTCTGATTTAGGCTTGAACTTTTGATTGAAGATATAGATGTTGTTCTTGCGAACTCCTTTGAGAACAACTTTCTTGGACTTTTTGTTGATAACAAGGCACTCCTTTGAGTCAAATGTGACTAGGTTTTCACCTTGATCACACATTTGAGAGACGCTAAGAAGGTTGAAGCCAAGTCCTTCAACAAGACTCACATTTGTTGCTTTGATGGACGGATTGAGAATAGCAATTCCCGTTCCTTTGATCGTTGCTTTGATGGACGGATTGAGAATAGCAGTTCCCGTTCCTTTGATCTTTCCCTTGGCCTTGTTGCCAAACGAGACAGTTCCTCCCGTGGCACTATTTTGGATAGAAGTGAGATGGATCTGGCTTCCTGTCATATGGTTTGAGGTGCCACTATCAATGATCCATGGGCGTCCCCTCACTTCCACCTGCCAAAACTAGGTTAGTTCTTGGCGACCCAGGCAAGGTGTTCCTTACCTGGCTCATTACAATAATAGAACACTGGCTCTGGCATATAATCATTGGTCACCTTGTCCACAGTACCAACACGTCATATAATAAGTACCGAGGTAGTACTTCTTATTGGGACGTTGAATTTTGTTTTGCTTCATCTTTTGTGGATTGCACACCTTTTAGCCGTCCCCTTTAGCAATTTTCTTGTAAATTTTATGACTGGTGGAATTGGTGTAGTAGTCCTCTTGACCTATTTCTCTACTTTCTAGGACTCTAATTCTTTCAAGAAGATTCTTGGTTTTCTCTTTTTCAAGTTCAAGTTCTGAAGTTTTGCTAGCCTCAAAATCGCTAGGGAGAGAGTTCCTAGTATCATATTCATAACCTAGTCCACGCTTAGCTGGAACAAAGACTATTGGTTTCACTTCCTCAGCTATGGGACTCTTTCTCAAAACTTTCACTTCTTCCCTAAGCTTGGCGTTCTCAAGTTTGAGACACATAAGTTCAGTTTTTAGGGACTTAGTTTCTTCACATGAGGACTCTAGTTGAATAGTCATTGAATTACAGTTTTCACATTCAACTACAATATTTTCATCTTCAAGTTCATCCATTCTTCTTTTCATAGCAAGACTTTCCTCCATGATTTTACCAATGAGTTTAAGGAGTTTTGGTTTTGAACATTTTTCTAAGGAACGCATTATGGAATCGTGAGTTACCTCTTGTTCATTGTCGGAGGCGTTCTCTTCAACAACTGGGGCGTCCTCCACTGCCATGTATGCAACTTGATCTTCACGTTCATCATCACTTGAACTGAGATCATCCCATGCAGCTGTGCATGCTCCAATAAGAGCTTTCTTCTTATCCTTGGAGGACGTTCCCATAGTACACTTTTTGGCAAAATGTCCTTTCTTGTTGCATTTGTAACATGTGAGTTCCTTCATTTCAGCCTCTGTGTACTTGGGACTCTCCTTTTTGTAAGACTTGCTCTTGTTGCTATGCTTGTTCTTCTTGTTATAGTACTTGAGAGCTTTGTGAATAAGAGACAGTTCCTCATCTGAATCAATCTCTTCCTTTGACTTGCTTTCTTTCTCTTTGGAACGCAAGTTCTCAAGCTTTTCTTTTGATTTGCTTTGCATCATCAATGCTAGATCTCTTTGGCCGCGTAGGTACTCAGCGTACTCTGGTGTTGTGGACGCCAAAGCAAGATCAGTTTGAGGATTCTTTCCTAGCTGAGCCATGTCGAAGATTCTTCTTTCTTCATACTGCCTGAGCTTCCCATAGATCTCTTCCATATCTAGAGTTTTGTTGGTTGTGTTTTCTTTGAAAGTCGTCCTATCAAAGTTCCAGACACCAGTCAACCCATCAATAACTACTTGAACTCTGTTCCTCATGGAGATCTCTGATTCTGGAATACCCAAGTTCTTCATCTTGGTGACAAGACCTTCAAAACGGTACGAGTAGTCATTGACCGTTTCATTGGGCAACATACTAAAAGCATAGAACTCCTTTTTGATTTTCAGCTGGACGTCCTCTTTCATTTCTGCAGTTCCCACATGAAATTTCTCAAGAGCTTCCCACTGTTGTTTTGCTGTGGGGAGATTGCTAACTCTCGTGGCATCCCTTTCACAGAGGGACGCTTGAAGAAAGCACACTGCTTTAGCATTTGTTTCCATTAGCTTGAACTCATCAGGACCCCACTCGTCCTCTTTGTCTTTCTTGTCATCCGGAACTTTAAGATCACCTTTTCTGATCACGTTCCAGCATTGATAATTTGTGCTTCTACAGAAGTTCTCAAATCTAGTCTTCCAGCGGTTGAAGTTGCCGTCCGTCAGACGCGGAGGCTTCACAAAAGAAATTCCAATAGGTTCTATGTCCATTTTTACCTGCAACTCATTAAGAATCTAGAGCGCCTGCTCTGATACCAATTGTTGGATCGTTAGTACTAAGGGACGTCCTTTACTTAGGTAAAGGCGTCCTTTGGTTAGGCGTTCCTACGAGGTGTAGGAGCGTCCTTAAGTAATGCAGCGGAAATAGTACTAAACATGTAAATTATGAACGCAATGAATTATAGAGGAACCACTCAAGACTAAGTAGTCCTTGAGTGTAAACCTCTACCTCCTTGGAGGATTTTTGAATAGTTCATTCCTTTATATTGAACGTTGTTACAGTTGTACTGACGAGTTTTTACAGTTCTCTGACACTTAGTTTTTCCCTAAGTTCACTTGTAAAGAACTCCTTTAAGCCTACAACTCAAGCTAGTTCAAACTACTAAAGGACTCTATTCCTACGTTCTGCAGTACTTCGTAGAACTCTCTCTCTCTCTTTTGGTTACAAACTGTTTTGTGGTTTGGGTACAAAATCTCACTCAATCTAACTCAGGTCTAAACACTGTTCTTGAGTTCTTGAGTTAGTTCTTCGTGTTCTTGAGTGAGTCGCTTTCCTCTGATTCTCTCTGAATATTCCTGAAAGCGTTGGCGTCACAATAAATGCCTTGGGGCTATTTATAGGACTTGGGGAAGGGCGTCATTTCTCTGGGACGATCATGCCCTTCATGGACGTGGCTACAGGATCTTCCTCCACGTAGTATGGCGGTGATGAGGAAGCTTCCTACATCCAGCTGTGTATGATGAACTCCGCTGCAGGATCGGCCGCCACGTGTTGATGGACTCTGCAACAGGATCGTCCGCCACGTAGTGTTGGACTCTGCTACAAGATCGGTCTCCACGTGTCCTTGGATGATCAAATGTTGTCGGGTGATGTCATCTTGTCGGCTAGTGAGTAAGGACTCCTTTCTTGCGTTCCTACTTGATTGGGACTGCGTCCTTGGTCAAGTAGTCTCTAGCTGGTCCTTACTCCCTGTTAGCTAGCGTCCCTAAGCCTAGGGGACGCCCATACACACTTGTTGTCCTTTTGTCACTAGCGTTCCTGAACACTTGGACAAGTTTATTAGAATCAAAGTGAGTTTGTCATATCAAAACTAAGGGACGGTTGTGGGCACACTACCAAGTACGGAGGCGTCCTTGATAGCGTCCCAACATTATGTGAGTCAATTTGAAGAGGACAATTATACTTGGGATCCCTGACTCGGCTAAAGTCGTCGTGCCAAGATCAAAGATAAATAACCCAAACTACAAACTAGTATAGCATGCAAGTAAGGGGTCGAACCCAAGAGAACTGAGGCTTCTAGTATTAATATAATTATCAACCAAAGATAAGGGGGGTTTAAGAGAAAGATCTAAACTACACTAACCTAGAAAGCAAATAACAAATCAAACAAACAAATATGGTAAATAAGTTCATTCAAAAGATCCACTCATGAAATAATCACTCGATCATAGATTCATCCATTGATTTCATTCACTCCTATGGTTAATTCCTATCCTGATCATTAACAATCGCAAGTCCACGGTCCAAGCAATTCTATAACCCTAGGCAAGGACGCTTAAACCTAGAATTAGCATAGAGAACAAGGATATGCAGGATATAATATCAAACAATCAAGCTACGAGTCAATTGTAAGATAAAACAATCAATTCTCTTCTTAATTCTAGTTGCATAGACAACATGTCTAGGTTAAGTTGTTTTCACAGATTAGTTTTGTCCATGGTCCAAACCTAATCAAACAGTAGAACACCAATCAATTCAATAGGTTCATGACTCCTAGAGAAACAATAAATATTTATAAGATGAAGCACAAGAGAATCAATATCAACCAAAGGATAGAAATCAATTACCAAAACCTCACGAGTTCATACATCAGAGCTTCTCCCTTGAACAAATCCAAGGAGACTAGATCTCCATAACTAAACTAAAAGAGAAGAATTAAATTATGAATTGGAATGTAGAATGTGGAATGTATAATGGATACCTAAAACCTAGGGCAGACTCCTCCTTATATAACCCAAGGAACAAGCTCCACGAGATAGATAAGGTAAGAGGCAAAAGATAGAAAAGGAAACAAGATAGAAAGATTTCGGCTCGCTTCGGATTCGGCATCACCGTGGTCGCGTCGCTCCCACCGCGCCCGTGCTTTCACAACAGAGAAGAACAAGTCGGTCTCAGCAGCCGCCGCGGTCGCGGTATCGGGAAAGAACCACTAGCGTCACTTCGGAGGCTGTTTTGACCATCTTCCGCTTAGAATCAGACTTCGGTGTAAAAAGATGAATTTAAGTCCTTGAAGTTTGCTTTCCAATGGCACCGGAATCAGCTCAATCCGACCTCTATAGCTCCAGATGTGGCCTTCACAAGCAAGCGGTGTCGCATAGACAGCTCAAAACGCCTTAAAACTCTTGATTCTTGAATTCTTGTGTCTTCGGCCTTGTTATTACAATTACGCACAGCTCTAACCTAAACACTCTCAAAATCATCTCAAAATACAAGAGTTAACCTATACAATATAGCCCGAATCAATCCCTATTGTAGGAGTAATGATTACTCCAACTGGGGTTATTATGAACCTCCTAACTATGAAGAGCAACCATCATGGGTGCAAGGGCTGCAAGAAGGACTCATACAAGGAATGCGAACCGAACTTACCACGCAGCTGAATACAAGATTGGGAGACTTTGACTCATGGAGAAAGAACGACGACTCCCAACATGGTGATCTAGCAGCTCAAATCCCCCGACCTCAAGGGCAATTACTGGGCCAACCCGATGAGAACCCGAGAGGCCACATTGCCGCAGTTCACCTAAGGAGCGGAAAGAAGTTGCCGGAGCAAGATATGAGCAAGAAGACGGCGGATGAAGAGTACCAACCTAGCCCAGGGGTGGTCGTGTCTGACCCCCACATGGTCGACACCGACCCCCTCCCCACTACAAAAGTGGTCGTCACCGACCATCATCAGGTCGTGGCCGACCCTCTTCCTGGAGTCCCGAAGTCCGTTCCTTCTTCTTTGACAGCGAAGGCGCTTCCTTTCCCATCCAAGACGGCTAAAGAACCTTCCGTTGTGCATATTGATCCTTTATCCGAGTCAAGTCCTCCACTCATTCAAAGCCAATTATTCCTCATCACGACCGGAGCTATCACAGATGATAAGAAGAGACTCGTATCATATTCTAGTGGTGAAGAGAAAGTAGAGGTTCACTTCGACAATACTTTTAAAGAGAATCGTGAATAGGAGATGAAGAATTTCGGGGATGATCCGGAAGAGAGTTTCTTGCTAGATGAGGCCGAGAAAAACCAAGTCAAGACCCAAGTGGAGGATGGGAGCCTCTTGCTAGGAGAAGGCGAAATTGAGGAGGTTAAGGCCCAAGACGACGAAGGATGGACGGGGTCTTTGCTACCAATGTTGAAACCAAACCACCTCGTGAAGGAATGTGAAGAAAAGGTGGTCGTGTTTGGACCTTCATTGACCCCGGATGCTAGCAAAAAGCGGGCCAAGCATGAAGAGATGACGATCGTCACCGAAGTTCCATTTGACTTTGTTGAGTCAATCATGGTCCCTAGGCTTGAAGGTGCCCACAAATTCTATCATTTTCCCTTCAAGCTAGGACAGAAGGAGCTATGGACCTACAAAAACCACTTTGAGTATCATGTGGTGCCGCCACAACCAACAAATTGGTTTTATCCTAACCCTTCTCACGAAAGTTATTCTGGCGCTTTTGATAAGTTGAAACGTTCTTTGAAAATTATATCATTTGTTTTCAATTTATCAATATGCTACTTATGCTTTCATGAGGTGTCTTCACAAGACTTTGACAGGTTACTTAGAGCATTGATGATGTCCGATCATAGAGATTGAGACGGTATCCCTCGTCTAGTTCTAAGTATGGGGTGTTGATGAGGAAGTCCGAGCTACCCTGTCACTCACATCCTCCAACTAGTTGAGGTATCTCTCGTCAAGCTAATGACGTTAAACAAGCGCTTACGGGAGGCAACCCGGTCTTTAGATTAGATTCTTTTTTTATTTTGTTTTTGATTTTTAGATTTGATTTTTCTAACCTTCCTTAGACTAGGATAACATACATTTGTTTGGGATAGGATCTTTGTGGTATTTTTGCAGGGTGCTAAGCTTCAAATGTGGGCTAAAAAAGGACGGGAAAAGATGACTTCACACGAGGTACATGAGCCCTCAAGACTGACCCTATAAGGGTCGATCACCCCCCCCCCCCTTACTCTGCCTCCCCCTCACTCACCTCTTAAGACCGACCCTATTAGGGTCGTTCTCGAAGCTGAGAGGGTCATGCCAACACACTATGCCTTCTAAGCTCCACTTCCAATCCAAGCTTCAAGGAGTTCTTTGTGAGTTTTCTTCTTCTTTTCTCTTTACTTTTTCATATCTTTTCATTAATGGGGACATTGCATGATTTAAGTATGGGGTGGGGAAGAAAAAATCTCACATGTTGTACATAATTGAGTCTTTGTTTGTTTGTTTGTTTGTTTGTTTGATAGCTTGATTTGTTAAGAGAAAGCAGTTGAAAAATCCAAAAAAAATTGAAAAATGTCGAAAAAATGAAAAAAATATTTGTGTGTTTTGTTTTAGGATAGAAGAATACTCCATCTTAGATGTCCTATAATGAAAATTAATTTTAATGCTCATCATGTAATTCCTTTGGCATAATTGGATAGTGTAGCCCAAATTTATGAGAAATTGCCCTTGATTGTGAAAATTGACTTGTGATGAAATTGAGCATATGTGTCTTGAGTAGAAGTAGTTGCAATCCAACAAAATTGTTACCTAGTGAGGAATTTTGGTCTTATAGGGAGAACATCATTAATTCCCTCTTCTTTATATGTGTGATTTGCTCTCTTTATGCATATATCTCTTGTTGTTGATATGGTTATCTATTTCTTGAAACCGCTATGAGATTGTTCATGCTATGTGATGCGTCCTTGCCCCCTCGTGGTCGACAAGAACACGAATGTCCCGATCGAGATCGTAGGCGTAAGTGCGTTTCTCTTGATTGAATGATGGATGATGAATTAAGAACGATGCGGAAGCGATTGATGAAGTAGAACGAACGAGTGATGCAACGGTATCCCGAGAGAAGGAGAAACTCGACTTTACTTTTCAGGAATTCAATATTGCATAACTAATAATGAAGCAAATACAAGAGTTTTATAGAG
This sequence comes from Polygonum aviculare, assembly GCA_934048045.1. Lineage (NCBI taxonomy): Eukaryota > Viridiplantae > Streptophyta > Magnoliopsida > Caryophyllales > Polygonaceae > Polygonum > Polygonum aviculare. The sequence continues at coordinate 17,541,496 of OW204025.1, read as the reverse complement.
GGGGGTTCGACCCTCTAGGGTTTCCAAATAAAACAAGCTATCAAATCATATCTTTATCTATGGAAAGATATAGATAGGATTTGTTACAAAAGATCCTAAAAATAAAAAGATGGAATTAAAAGAACAAGCTATCTATTATTAAGTCAAATAATTATCCTAAAATAATAACTTGACTTAAAAGAAAAGAAAAGCTAACTACGGATAGGCGGTTTCGAAAGGATTTCGTAACCGAAGTCGCGCGCGGAAGTCCGCCAGAGGAGGTTGCAGCCGACCTATAGGGGGTCGGCGCCGACCTAAATCAGCTTGGTGAGAATTCCCTGGAATAGGTCGCGGACGACCCGGATGGGGTCGGGGCCAACCCTTCTGGGCAGGATTCCGAGCTTGCTGAGGTCGAGGCCGAGCTCAGCTGAGTGGAGACGCTAATCCATCTTGAGACGTCCGAAGAGCCTTGAGATCGGGAGACTCGGGCCACTAAGGATTGAGTGGCTTGGGCTATGCTTTTGGCTCGACTCCTTGTGATAGGACCCTTGGACTTAAGTTGGAGAGCGTCTTCTTCTTCTATGGCCGACATGGTGGGCAGGGTCGCATCATCCTCCCCCTCTTGGCTTGGAAACGTCCCCGTTTCCTCAAAACCGAATGGAGGCTCGATGTACGGCTTCAAGTCAGCCACATTGATAGTAGGATGGATCCCATAAGACTTGGGTAGCTCGAGTTGATAAGCGTTGTTGCCAATGCGTCTCAACACTTTGAATGGGCCATCTCCTCTTGGATCAAGCTTGGTCTTCCTCTTGGATGGAAAGCGTTCCTTCTTGAGGTGCATCCAAACGAGATCCCCGGGCTCAAAGATCAACTCCTTCCGGTTCTTGTTCTTTTGAGCACGCAATTGTTCCGCACGCCAAGTTGGATTTTGGTGCGCTCATGCAAGTTGCGAACATGCTCGGCTCGAGCGGCTCCTCCGGGGTGTTCTCCATCCTTGAGCGGGCGTGGCACCAAGTCTAGGGGCGTGTGTGGATTCAGCCCGTAGACAACCTCAAATGGACTCTTCTTTGTCGCCGAATGCCTGGATCTATTATAAGAAAACTCGACAAAAGAAAGTAAGTCCTCCCACCGCCGTGGGTTGGTCTTGAGCACGGCTCGTAAGAGCGCGCCCAAGGTACGGTTGGTCACTTCAGTTTGACCATCCGTTTGGGGATGATAAGAGGTAGAGAAAAGAAGATGAGTACCTAGTTTGTTCCATAGGGTTCTCCAAAAATGAGCTACAAACTTGGTATCCCTATCACTAATGATAGTTTTAGGAATACCATGTAGTTTTACCACATGATCAAAGAACAAAGTTGCAATTTCGTGCGCATTGTTGGTTCCTTTACATGCAATAAAGTGAGCCATTTTGGAGAATCTATCAACAACTACAAAGATAGAATCCTTACCTCTCTTAGTCGTTGGCAGCCCGGTAATGAAGTCCATGCTCAAATCCTCCCAAGGTGATGAAGGGATCGGCAATGGGGTGTAGAGACCGTTGGGCGCCAAACGTGCATTCGCCTTGTTGCACACAACACATGCCTTGCAAAACTTGTGAACATCTCGTGGAAGGTGAGGCCAAAAGAAGTTCTCTCGTAGCATAGCAATCGTCTTTTGTGATCAAAGTGCGAAAGGCCCTCATGTGCTTCCTGTATCAACAAAGCACGAATAGAAGAAGAGGGAATGCAAAGCTTTCCTCTCCGGTATAAGTAGCCATTGTCAAGAAAATAGTCATCATGTACACGCCTAGAAGACAAGTTCTCAATAATAGGACCAAAAAATGTGTCATTCTTATACAAGTCCTTAATTAAAGAAAAACCCATAACTTTAGCTTGCACATGAGTAAGAAGCACATACCTTCGGGATAAAGCGTCGGCGACGACATTATCCTTACCTTTCTTATGCGCAATGACATAAGGAAAGGTCTCCATGAACTCGACCCATCTTGCATGCCGCCTATTCAATGTCGTTTGGCTCTTAAGGTAGGCGAGCGCGCTATGGTCGGTGTGGATGACAAACTCACTCGGCCACAAGTAATGTTGCCAAGTTTGTAGGCACCGAATCAGGGCATACAACTCCTTGTCATATGTGGGGTAGTTGAGGGTGGCACCCGTGAGCTTCTCGCTGAAATAAGCTACCGGACGCTTCTCCTGCATCAAGACTCCACCTATGTCGAAGTCGCTGGCGTCACACTCAATCTCGAACCTCCTTGAAAAGTCCGGGAGTTGAAGAAGTGGCGCATTGCACAAGGCACGCTTAAGAGCTTGAAAAGCGTGCTCATGCTCGTCTCTCCACTTGATGGTGGTTGCTTTCTTGGTGAGGTTGTGGAGTGGGGCGGCAATGGAAGAGAAGTCCCTAACAAAGCGCCGGTAGAAACCTGCAAGACCAAGAAAACTACGGACCATAGTGGGGTTAGTAGGTGTGGCCCCATCTTGGATTGCCCGAATTTTCTCCTCGTCAACTCTCAAGCCATCTTTGGACACAACAAAACCCAAGAAGTTAGTCGTATCGCTGCAAAAAATACACTTGGCAAGGTTGGCATATAGTTTCTCAATCCGCAAACACTCGAGGACGGCTCGAAGGTGTTGGGCATGATCGGTTAGTGAGCTAGAGTAAATCAAGATGTCATCAAAATACACAACAACAAACTTCCCAATAAAATCACGCAAGACATGATTCATTAACCACATGAAAGTTGAAGGTGCATTCGTTAATCCAAAAGGCATCACCAACCATTCATATAAGCCGTGCTTGGTCTTGAATGCCGTCTTCCACTCGTCCCCTTCTTGCATTCGGATTTGATGGTAGCCACTTTTGAGGTCTATTTTGGAAAATAGCTCCGCCCCATGTAGCTCATCAAGCATGTCGTCCAAGCGTGGGATCGGGTGACGGTATTTGATGGTGATTTGGTTGATGGCGTGGCAATCGACACACATCCGCCAAGTTCCATCCTTTTTTGGCACAAGAATGACCGGCACGGCGCAAGGGCTAAGAGATTCCCTTACGTATCCTTTCTCCAAAAGTTCCTCCACTTGACGTTGTAGCTCGGCCATCTCCTTAGGTGAGGTACGGTATGCGGCTCGGTTTGGTAAAGACGCACCCGGAATGAAGTCAATCCGATGCTCAATACCGCGAATGGGCGGCAAACCTATGGGGATCTCGGCGGGCATAACATCCTAAAATTCCTCAAGAAGAGAAGATATGGTACTCGGCAATGCCAAGTCCGGGGGTGATGGAGAAGAGGGTGTAGAAGTAAGCAAAGGAATAACCAAGAAGCAAGGGGATTTACCTCGAGTCATAGGCGCGACATCACGTTGTCGGGCCAAGAGTAGGCGCTTCTCGCAAGAGCCGAGAAGTGGTGGCTCGTCGTCAATGTGTATAGGCTCGGACTTGAGTTGCTTCGGGTTCTCCTTTTTGTGCTTGATGTGGATCGGCGCCGAAAGTTTCGGAACCGAGACAGGGGTGGTCGGCGCCGAGGGTGCAGGGGGTCGGCGGCGACCTACGACAGAACCTGACTGAATGTTGTTGGGGGTCGCGGGAGACCCAGTGGGGGTCGGCTCCGACCTTGGGGTGGTCGGGGCCGAGGTAGTGGAGGGTCGGCTCCGACCTGCGACAGAGAGCGACGGACTTTTCTTGTTCTCCGGGGGGGTCGATGCCGAGGTAGATGGGGGTCGGCTGCGACCTTCTCCAGAGGGTGACATCTTCGTCTCCGACGATGCTTTTTCTTGTGTTTGTCGAAGTCGCTCTCGGTGTCTTGCAGCTTCATCCTGGATTATCTCATCAACATCCATAGGGTTAAGTGTCACGCGCTTCCCGTGCCAATTGAACATGAGGGTGTTCAAATAGCCATCGTGAAATACGCGACGGTCATATTGCCACGGGCGGCCGAGAAGCAAGTGCGTCACGTCCATTCCCAGGGCAACATCACGAAGTAACTCATCTTGATATGGACCAATTGAAAAAGATAGGAGTACTTGCCTAGTTACCCAATTGTTGGACGACTCGAAGATCCATTGAAGCTTGTAAGGACATGGATGGGGCGTGGTCTTCAAATTGAAGTGGCTAATGACCTTCTCATTCACAAAGTTCGCACATGAACCACTATCAACAATCACGCTCAAGGAAGTGTTTTGGACGATGCATCTTGTCCGGAAGAGATTATGGCGCTGGCCATTGTCCATTCCATTGCTAGAAGTAAGAGCACGCATAGCAACATAAAGCCCGAGAGTTGCTACGCCCTCGGTGTCTGGGGCGTCGACGTCGTACTCCTCCGAAGGCTCCTCCTCGGAATGCTCGGAGACATCGTCCTCACTCACATAGGTATGGTGTCCTACTAAGAGAATCTTCTTGGCATTTGGACAATCCCGTTGGAAGTGACCACGACCACCACACTTGTGGCAAATAACGTCACGGCTACGCTCGCTGCCGGGCGCCGTGGATGTCGGTGCTGATGATGGTGCCGAAGACTTGACGGGCTTGTCCCTAGAATCACGGCCTGTTTTGGAACTAGAAGAAGAGGAAGAATTAGTAGACAAACCGTATTGACTAGGGTTAGTTCCATACCGTTTTCGGATCGTCTTCTCTTCTTCAAGTTGTTGGTGTATAAGCATGGCCGTATGAATGACGTCACCGATATCACGGATGTTGAGAATCTCCAATTGCTTCCTAATTGGCCGGTTCAACCCCGTAATGAAGCGAGTCCTCAAGATGCTAGGGGCGACGTGGGAGTTGGCCCGGTTGTACAATTTCTCAAGATGAGTGAAAAATTGTTCGGGCGTCAATGAGCCTTGAGTCGCCTTAGCAATCTCGGTGCGCATGTGGTCCCTAAAAGCCCGAGGTACATACTTCTTGGTCATGACGTGAACAAGTTGTTGCCACTCCACAATAGGAGGTTGGCCCCGACGATGACGATCCGAACAAGTCCGGTTCCACCGAGCTTGGGCGCCTTTCTCAAAGTGTAGCGCAACGACCTCCACCTTCTCGTGTTCCTCATATCCTAAAAATCTCAAAACGCCTTCGGTTTTCTGCAGCCATTCAAGAAATTTAGGAGCATCGTATGTACCATCAAAAGAAGGGATTTTCATTTTAACCTCTCGCCGCAAGTGGGCGTTATTCCGCAAAGGAGCCTGCGGTGCATGTTGGTGACCCGGTGCCGCACGGCGTGGCGCATGGCGCGGACCATGGTTGGAGCCATCACTATCATGTGGATCGTCACCTCCTCCCCCTCTTGGTGGGGCGCCTCCTCGTCCACGACCTCCTCGGCCGCCTCGTCCGCCTCGTCCGCCTCGGTTGCCGTTGTTGTGTTGGCGTCCCATCGCCTCGTCATAGGCACGGCGATTTTGTAGAAGGTTTGGTGGTGGGATCCAATCCGATGAACGACCTTGATGCTCCGGAGGGTCTCCCAACGGTGGATGATAATCGTCATGATTATCATAATCTCCCTCTTCAACGTCCTCCTCAAACTCATCGAACGAATCACTAGGATTGTCGTTTTCACTTGAGTAGTCGGAGTAAGGTGACGTTGTAGAGCGGTGTACCTCTAAATCATCAACAACAAACTCATTAGTATCATAAGTGTATTGACGAGGTTTAGACGACTTAATTTTATGCTTGTGCCCTTTAGGATCATGATGAACTTTTGATGAGCGTTGGCTACGGCGAATCGTAGCATCGTGGTCATCCTTGAGTTTATCACTCTCCGTGTCGGGAACGATGGCTTCCTCTTGAATCGTCACTCCGGGGCGGGAATCCTGGCCATTCGTCTTCTTAGAATGCAAGGGAGCTTGGGAAGTGGCGGGATCTTTACCCTTGAGTGCACGAGCAAGGAGGTGTGCCGCTTGCGAAGCGGACTCGGGCGCCACGTTGGTTTTAGCGACCGGATTCGGGTCGTTCACGACCTGTGGGGTGGCGATGTGGGAGCGAAGTTCGGCCAGCTCTTGCGCAAGCTGCGCCGTGTGCTCCTCAGCGAGCCGAGCACGCTCCTGAAGTTGACGAATGAGCTCGTCTTTGTCGTTTTGCAAAGGAAGGAGGGTGGGATCGGTGTGTGTCTCTTCGGAATGCTCCATTGATGTCTTCCGGGAACGCTACCTGGATGATCACAAAACCAATCGAGAGGATCAAAGAGCACAAAGGAACGTTGCCTTGGGTACGCTTTAAGACTATGACTTAACCCTTAACCACACGGTATTTGAAAACGGTTGAGGGTATCGGTTGGCTTAAGGCGTACTCGAGACAATAGCAAAGACAAAACAATCCAAAGAGATTCAATGAACAATGACAACGATCAATGCAAGGAGGCCTCTTAACAACTCTTTACACTTCAAAACTTGTTGCTTGGAGTGCAAGTTACCTTATTTTGGCTTTCAATGCACCGATTTTTTTTTTTTTAGTTCTTGTGAAGGTTACCTTATTTTGGTTGTTCTTCACAAATTTTTTATTGTTTTTCGAAAATGCCAAACCCTAAAGTAGCAGGGGGGTCGGCCACGACCAATGGGGGGTCGGGAACGACCTACGACGAACACAAAAAAACGAAAAGAACAAGGAAAGAAAGTGCCGAACTTAAGAGTTTTCTTCACCTGCAAGATTCAAATTGTCAGAGACAGGAATTCAATGTCAAGTAATGAAAATACTATGTTCGAGCAAGGATAGGGCTTTCGTTTCAACTTAATGAATTCAAAGCAAAATTTTCGGGTAACCTAGATGGATGAAGGGTGATATGGATCTAGGGCCGAAAGTTTTAGGAAGGGGAAAAAAAATTTCCGTGTGGAGTAAGAGAAAAGTACTTACTAGACTCAAACGATCCGTGGCTCTGATGCTAGTTGATGCATCCTTGCCCCCTCGTGGTCGACAAGAACACGAATGTCCCGATCGAGATCGTAGGCGTAAGTGCGTTTCTCTTGATTGAATGATGGATGATGAATTAAGAACGATGCGGAAGCGATTGATGAAGTAGAACGAACGAGTGATGCAACGGTATCCCGAGAGAAGGAGAAACTCGACTTTACTTTTCAGGAATTCAATATTGCATAACTAATAATGAAGCAAATACAAGAGTTTTATAGAGGGGGGTTCGACCCTCTAGGGTTTCCAAATAAAACAAGCTATCAAATCATATCTTTATCTATGGAAAGATATAGATAGGATTTGTTACAAAAGATCCTAAAAATAAAAAGATGGAATTAAAAGAACAAGCTATCTATTATTAAGTCAAATAATTATCCTAAAATAATAACTTGACTTAAAAGAAAAGAAAAGCTAACTACGGATAGGCGGTTTCGAAAGGATTTCGTAACCGAAGTCGCGCGCGGAAGTCCGCCAGAGGAGGTCGCAGCCGACCTATAGGGGGTCGGCGCCGACCTAAATCAGCTTGGTGAGAATTCCCTGGAATAGGTCGCGGACGACCCGGATGGGGTCGGGGCCGACCCTTCTGGGCAGGATTCCGAGCTTGTTGAGGTTGAGGCCGAGCTCAGCTGAGTGGAGACGCTAATCCATCTTGAGACGTCCGAAGAGCCTTGAGATCGGGAGACTCGGGCCACTAAGGATTGAGTGGCTTGGGCTATGGTTTTGGCTCGACTCCTTGTGATAGGACCCTTGGACTTAAGTTGGAGAGCGTCTTCTTCTTCTATGGCCGACATGGTGGGCAGGGTCGCATCACTATGAGAACTTATCTTGATTGAAACCCGTTCTAGCCTTGGCCTTTGTTTGAAGCTTCACAAAAATTATCCCTAGCCCATATTAGTTTGACCCTTTTCCAAGAATTGACCTTATATGATGAGCTAGTTGGGAATAATTTTTGTTGAGTGACATATATGTTGGGTGTGGATTTGGTGACATTGTTAAAGGGTAGAATATATATTGTTGAAGTGTAATGTAAAAGGGTTCTTTGGTTAAGAGGCACTTCTTGAAAAAATGATGAAAAAAAAAAGAACGCAAAGAAGAACTCGAACATAGGTCCTCAGGACCGTCCCTAACAGGGTCGGTCTCGACCCTCTGCAAGCTCGAGCTGAAAAAAAGAGAAGAAAAAAAAGATAGAAAAGAAGAAAAGTGCAAAGCCAAGAATTCCTAGTATTTATAAGTTGTATTTTGGGAATTTGGGTTAGAAATTTACGGGTTTGCGTTTTATTGATGAAGTGTTTGGTTATGAGTTGAAAAGAAAAGAAAGCAGGTGAGTTGTTTTGGTTTGAAAGTGTTGTATTTAGGAGTTTGATTCTCGGATTTAGCACCACATGGCCAAAGAACTCCCTACCCATTGTTATTACCGAACCCCATTACAATCCGGCCGAATGGAGTCTTCTATGAAGATTTCATTGAGCCTAATTTCTTATGATGATTGATGTGTTTTGACTTCTCTAGGTAGAGAGATTGGTGATATAAGTCTCAATGATAAAGTAGATGTTGCATAAGGATTGAGGTGAGATTTGATTTGTTAAGCCTAAACACATGAGAGTTTAGAAAAACACATTTATATCCCTTGTGAGGTTGGATTGTGATTGCCTATGCATGAGACTCATACATATGTGATGACGTTTAAGTTACTTGTCTACTTTTTCACTTGTGTTTAAAATCTTTTGACAAGGGCTATGCTTGAAGATTGTGTTATTGGTCTTGTTTTGCATGATTATTGCTTGAGGATAAGCAAGTCTAAGGATGGGGTGTTTTGATGTCCGCTTTTTAGGTAGGATTTTTAGGGTCTAGATAGGTTAGATTTAGTGGTATTTCGTGTTTGAGTCATGTGTTTTCGTATTTCCTTGAGATTCGGAAACTATGTGGTTTTGTGTCGTTTTGTAGGTATTTTGGAGCTTGAAGAAGAGTTTGGAGCAATGCCAAGAAAGCAAGTACAAGCTAGGAGGAAGATCTCAAGTGGATGAGCTAAGGAGAAGAGCTAAGAGGAGCAAAATCAACAAGAGAAGTGATGAAATCGACCCAAGGTTCGAGCCAAGTATGGGTTGTGCATGAGCCAAGTGAAGAAATTGAATGTTAACTCTCAAGACCGACCCTATGGGGGTCGATCTCGACCCTATTTGGGTCGTGCCAGGATGAAGTATGAAGAAAATCTCAGGACCGACCCTAACGGGGTCGTGCACGACCCATTTAGTTTTCATCATTCATTCTTGGAGGATTCATCATTCATAATTAGGAGAGCTAGAAGGTAACTTGGAGAACAAGTTGGAGATTTTTGTAAGATTTGTCGTTTGTTTGATTTGAATTTTAGTTTGGTTTTGATCATGTCTTCTTCTTCTTTCTTGTCTCTTCTTGCTATGTGTGAGTAGTCCTCTAAAATGCTAGGGTTGAGTGAAAACCCATCACAATCATGCATCTCTAAAATTTGAATTCATGACTTGAATGATTGATGATCATGTCTATCTATCTTGTGCTTAATCCTTGATGAAAGTTGAGGCATGTCTTGTAATTAACTATAGCGAAAGTGAAAAGTTAGCTGCTTGATTAGATCTAATAGGATTATTTGCGAAATTTGATATTCCTAGGTTGAAGGATAGATAGGAAGTTGTTTGATTTGCGAAAGTTGATTGAATATACTTGAATTGTTGTGAAAGTTAACTTTTCTATGATCTAGATTGCACGATAGCTGTGAATTCTTGTTGAAAGCATGTATGATTGTTGTTGTGGTAGCCCTAGCCCTGGAATTTCCCTTTTATATTGCTTAAAACTCGTGTCTTTGCCTTGATCCCGACTCCCTCCATCGTGTTCGAGCCTTTGCTAGTGCTTTGTGTGCGTTCGTGTTTGTTTTGCTCTCAGGACCGACCCCCCTAAGGGTCGAGATCGACCCTCCTCAAGTCGATCTTGACTTGGTTTGTTTGTGTTTCCTTTGGTTTTCATAGCTTTTCGACTGATCTTAGAACTATTTTCACTCCCGTGGACGATCCTCACTTCACTATACTCAGCGGGGTCTTGACTACAAATTTATTTATTCAAGAAACCCTTCAACATCCATGCTAACAATTTTATTTCTGTGCGTATTGTTTATAGAGTTTGTCATCATCAAAAAGGGGGGAATTATAGGGACGATATTAAGGGCGTCAGTCTATAATATCTGACCAATAATGAAAGTCCCTAGTTTTGATAATGACATACTCAATGGTATTTAATGTTTGTCCAAGTGCTTATCCTATGAAAGTCCCAAGGACGACCATGAGTGAAAAGGACAACAAGTGAACGAGAATCCCTAAGCAACAAGGACGCACTCCATTAGAATATCCAAAGGTGAACAAGAACGGAGTCCCTACGAGATTAGGACGGCGTCCTCATCAAGAAGGGACGCGCGCTAAAATTGTGCAGAAGTTCAAATTCAAACCAAGGCCGCCCCAACATGATTACATCATAATCGGCCGTAGTCCTCATAAGGAAGCTTCCTATGTCTGGGCACGTGTACATACTTCCAAAGAAGTCGCTTTCCAGAAGACGGTGTTACGGTGTTAGTAGTGAAGTCAATTGGAGCTTCTCAAGGATTTCAAGGATGGATCTTCAAGCCAAAAAGTGTATCAAAAGGAGCTACAAGAAGTCTAAAAGGAACCCTAGAAATATCGAAAAAGAAACCCTGAAAGAAGGCTAGCAATGGAGCAAGTTCGTGCGAAAACACGAAGAAAACAAGAACCAGCTGTAGGTCGGCCGCGACCTACCCATGGTCGTCCGCGACCTACTCTGTGATCAAGAAAGCGGTCGGCCGCGATTGGCCCATGGTCGGCCCGTGCGAGTCCTTGCCGCCCAAGTAATGCTTTTGCGGGAATTTCGAAATTCGAAATAAAGTGTGCTCTTCAAGGTTGACCTTTTTGTACTTCTATTTAAAGAGGTTTTCGGCTTCTTTTCTGGAGCTTGGCTGGTGTGAGAGGAGAGGTAGGTTAGAGAGAGGGGGGCTCTCAGACACACAGTCATCCTTTGAGAGGGGGGTTGGCTTGTCTTGGAAGGGAAGACGGGGGTGGACATGGAGGAGAAGGGTTTGTAGGGAGAAGTTGTGGAATTGAAAAGCTTGTAAGTTTGGATCTCTTGTTTAATTGAAGTTGTTTGTTTTCGATTATGTCTCCCTCTTCTCTTTTGTTGTTTGTGTGTTTGATTATGTGTGAGTAGTCTCCTTGCTAGGGTTGGGGTGAAACCCAACAAGAGAATGCGTTTGTGACCTTGATGTCTTGATCTATGCTTGACTTGTAACCTCTATCCTTCAATCCCTCTTGCATGCTTAATTCCTTGATGAAAATTGGGGCATGTTCTTGTTTGCAAACGAATTGAAAGATTATGTTATGAATCGGAACTATTATTTGGGTGGAGATGAAAGTTAAAACCCTTAGACAACAAGTTGGATTGCATATTAACATCTTCATGAAAGTTGAGATCTTAATGTGTTCAATTGTGGCGAAAGACACCCATGAGTTAGATTGCATGTCAATATCTTTATGAGAGTTGAGACTTTAATGTGTTAATTTGTGGCGAAAGTTACCCTTGAGTTTATAAATCAAGTTGATCTTTGATCATTGTTTATATGCATGATTATGATGTGGTGAAACCCTTCTCCTAGTTATTTCCCCGTATTTTTACAAAGCATATTTTCGTACCCAGATAGGTTGGCCGCTACTTGTTGCAGGTCGGCTGCGACCTCCTCTAGAGCGGGTTTAGTGTGGTTTTTATGTGCTGTTGTAGGTCGGACGCGACCCTCCCCTAAAGCTTGCAATTTATGTTGTTTGGCTTGTTTTGCTTTCTTTTGTTTTTGTTTTGCCTTCGTAGCTTGATTGCTAGACTATAGGTTTACTAACTCCCGTGGACGATCCTGACTTCGCTATACTCAGCGGGGTCTTGACAAATTTATTTGTTCGAGACTCTCTACCTCAACAAATTCGCGCCGTTGCCGGGGAGTTAGTTTAGTTTCTTTGTCTAGCTTTCTTTCGGGTGAGGGACTAGCCCAAACCCTTTGTGTGTTTTTGATTTGTTTTGTGTTGTTTTTGTTTTTAGGTTGGATATAGCCATGGCGACTTTTGAGGACCTTGCTAGAGAATTGGATGATCGCCATCTCGAAGTGATAAACCTCCAAAGAGAAAGAGATGCCGAGGCTTATGCATGTCAAAGAGAATGGGAAGCCCGAGCCTACCTCCAAGCACAACCAAACGGCTTCCAAGAGGATGCTCTACCTCAACATCAATTTCAAGAGCCTTTAGCCACACCTTATACTTGGGATCCCTATTGGACAAGCAATGATTATCCCAACTGGGGTTATTATGAACCTCCTAGCTATGAAGAGCCGCCATCATGGGTGCAAGGGGTGAAAGAAGAACTCATTCAAGGAATCCATGAATTGTGCACCGACCTTAAAATTGATGAGGACTCGTAATCGATGACTAGTCAAGGGAGGCGATGAGGACTCAAGCTTCTTTCTAAAGTCCTTTATTTTAATTCCGCACTTAAGTAACTCAAAACTTAGTATTCGTATTGAGATTCTCGAGGTGTGAGATCTAATACAAGTTTTATTTTCGACTTGCTATGTAATCGACGATTAAGACCTTTGTTATTTAATCATTTTGATTCCGCATTAAAGTTTTATCATCTTTTGTGATAACTCTAAAGCCTAGGGTGACTTTGGGGGTTTTAACCCGAGGTCACTGGCGGTAATATCCCTATAGAAAAAGGAGGTGTTACAAAGGGACGTACGACCATGTCTTCTTCCGGGAACGGAGTCACGCGAACTCCTGATTGTCATCAACTCGGGTTGAAATAAGTAGTCGAGCTCAACCTGAGTCTCGATAGGCGGACCCGAACTACTTGCTACGTTCGAACCGACGCGCTCGAACCGCGGTGCGTTGTTCGCGTCGCGCTGATCACGGGGCTCCCCGTAATCTTCCCCCGCCCCCGCGTAGGGTGTGTTGCGTTCGGGGTGGCCGAGGCGATCGCGAAAATCCCCGGCCTACGTGTTTTCCGTGACCGCAGGGCTCGATCCCGCACCCGCAGCTTCGTGCTCGCGTCGACGGTCGCGCGAAACTCCACGGGTTTCCGTGCGGTCGCCGGCGACGTCCTTGGTGGCATGGGTGGCGGTCGACCCCAGGCTAGCGCTGCCGTTGTCGGGGGAGACTTGGTGGCCGGCGTTGTTGGCCTGAACGTTGGCGATGACGATGCCCCCTGCGCCTAGCGTTTCGCCGTCGTTTGCGAAAACTGCAACTTGATTCTCTGGAATAGATCCCAAAGTCATCTTTTTTTTTCTTTTCAGCGGGAAACGTTCTTGGATCGATAATCAACAAGAAAACGTTCAATCCTTCCCCACGAACGGCGCCAAATGTTTGTACGCAAATATTTCGGTGTACAGGTTTCAAATCCCTCTTCAATGAACTCGATCTCCACGTGCCTCTTCACCTTCAATGACCTACAAAACAATGGACCTAGGGGCGAGCGACTCCTAATCCACCTCCGATGCTTAAGTCAATAAGTGCAATGTCGAGAAAGGCGTCAGGCAGAGCGAGTAGGCTAGAACTTACCAGGCACATGGCGAATACATGTGTATTTATAGAGGAAGGGGGACAGGTGAAGGGAGGCGCGCACCCCTATGGGCCGATCGATCAGGGCTAGGGTTTGGGCCAATCAATACTTGCTCCCCAAGTCACCTTATATCTTATCCCATCTAAGGATAAGTCCTAGAGGTGTTCTAAGCTTGTTCTTCGTGTTCTTGATCGAGGTCGCTTTTGCTCTGTATTCTCTGAAAGCGTTAGCGTCACAATAAATGCCTTGGGGCTATTTATAGGACTTGGGAAGGGCATCATTCTCTGGGACGATCATGCCCTTCGGGGACGTGGCTACAGGATCTTCCTCCACGTAGTATGACGGTGATGGAAGGAAGCTTCCTGTATCCAGCTATGATGGACTCCGCTACAGGATTAGCCTCCACGTGTTGATGAACTCTGTTGCAGGATCTGCTTCCACGTGGTGATGGACTCTGCTATAGGATCGGTCTCCACATGTCCTTGATGATCAAACATTGTCGAGTGATGTCATCCTGTCGGCTGCAGAGTAAGGACGCTTCTGAGAATTGAAGCTCGTGTTCCTACTTGCTTGGAACTGCGTCCTTGCTCAAGCAGTCACTTGGTTGGTCCTTACTTCCTGGTAGCCAGCGTCCCTTAACCTCAGGGACGTCCATACACTTGTTGTCCTTTTTGTCACTGGCGTTCCTGAACACTTGGACAAATTTATTAGAATCAAAGTGAGTTTGTCATATCAAAACTAAGGGACGGTTGTGTGGTACACTAACAGTACACAAGCGTCCTTGAAAGCGTCCCAACAGTTTCCCCCGTTTTGATGATGACAAACTCTTCAGCAAAATAGTTTTGACTTTGGAACTTAGCATTCAAGAAAACTTAGTAGCGTCCTCTAACACTTGGAAGAATTTCTGTAAGCACAAGTTTTCAGCCTTTGATTCACTAGCATTTGGATTTTAAGGAGAGAGTAGCGTCCTAGAAACCTTTTCTAAGCGTCGTCTTATTTATTCTAGCATGGCGTTCCTTAGACCTTTCACTAATAGTTCCCCCTTAACACTTGCTTATTCTAGATAACTAGATTATAGCGCATCTCTGCAAAACTACACTTCCCCCTTTTGGCATCATCGAAAAGGATAACAAGTGAATAAGGACGGTAGCATAAAAACACAATTATAGGCAGTGGAACGCTTAAACAATCACAATGCATGCAAACAAAGTACTTGCCATTCAAGGAAATCAAAATTAATGTCATTACAGACCAACGATCAAAAAGATCAAGTGTTTGCAAAACAAAAGAAGCATAGGCAAAAATAATGAGGGATTAAAGGTGGGACGGCGATCACTAGGGACGGCGGCTTTGATCTTGATAAAACTTGAGGAGCTTCTCGTGCAGTTCCGCGGACTCAGTGAAAGCCGTTGAGAGATTCTTGAGGGAATGGAGGATGAGGCACTAGTTCTGAAGAATGGCAGCCATGAGTTCCTGAGGCGGATACAGTTCTGGATGTTCAAGAGGAGAAATTGGAGCCGGACCAGTGCTAGAGGAGGGAGCGTCCTTGGGAGGCAAAGAGGGAGGAGGAGAGTTCGCCAGTAACATGTGATCAAGGGCTTCATAGTTGACAGAACCCTCTTGTTCAGTTCCTGGAACTTGACGCATAGAAGCAAGACGTTCTTCTTCAGCCTCTAGAGCAAGGCGTTCTTACTCAGCTTTCCTCTTAGCTTCTTCTGCCTCAGCCTCTAACTGTTTCAAGATGGACGGCAGCTCCTCAGAATTTCTGATCTTGAGTAGTCCTCGCTTCTTATCCCAATTAAGTCCGAGCAGTTCTATAGGCGCAGAATCATCATAAGCATTCTGGGACTTCAGTATGAGCTTCACCAGACTTGGGTAAGGCAGAGCATGTCGCTTCCTTCCACACTTAGCCATATGTTGCATAGCAATTCTGGCGAGGTTAATGGGACGGCGATGGAGAAAGGCGTCCAGCAGTATGCATTCATGAGTTTGTACTATTGACTTCTTCTCCTGCCTTGGAAGGATAGCACGGCATATAAAGTAGTGTGCTATGGCTCCAACCTTGGAAACAACGTGAGCTACTCTGTCGGTCCCGTAGGGACGCTTTCCATAGAAAATCCTTTCAAGCAGCGCAACCTCTTCGTCGTCCGTCATCTCAAATCCATTTTCAGGGAGAGAGCTGAGAGCATTGTACGGCGGCTTCTGAGTACTTAGTCCCATAAAGGCACGGACTTGGCGTTCAGTAACAAAAGCTTTCTCATCATCTATCTTGAAGTGCAGCGAACTGTCCTTGGCCCTGAAGCGAAGACTCTTGAAGAACGCCCGAATTTGATCATTATTAACGTCTGCGGGCGCAGGTCCAACAAGCAGCCATCCTTGGAACCGCAAAAGCTCAAGAAAATTTTGCACATCCTCATCATCAAAGGACGCGAGCCATTCTTCTGAGTAAACAAGTGGACCTAGAATGTTCATTGGCTCGTCGTCGTCCTTCTTCTTTTTCTTGGAGCGCTTTGGGGACTCAGAATCCTCATCATCATCATCATCATCGGAGGCGTCCTCAGATTCTTTTTCTTCGCCGTCCTTGGCACCAACGTCCTCTGTGCATTGGGCGGATTCATCATTGCCACCAGCAGCGGCCTGTTCAGATTCAGAGAGAGACTTGCCATGGGACGGCTCACCGGCGTCCTGAGCTTCTGTTTCTTTTTCTTTTAAAGGCTCAGCGTCCGCAGGGAGTTCGGTTTCTGTTTGGATTGAGGGGGAGGGTGGATTTTGTGGGGTTAGTTGTGGGTTGAGGAGGGGAAGGCTTTGGTCATAGGGAGGGACCTCGGCAGCATCATGCGCAAGCTCATCATCCAGACTGAGCTCGGCGTCCTTCTTCTGAGTGACCTGGTGCTCATCAACGTCCTCAACTACTTCAACAAATTCAGCTTCTTTGCCCTCGGCATGAGCATTCTCGACTCCTTCTTCCTCATCGTTGGAGTCCCTTGTGATGTCAACAAAAGGGGAGGACTCAGCGGTAGGCGTTCCTTGTTTACTCTTCTCAGAAGAACTTGAAGAGGAGGAACTTGAGGAGGAGATGTGCTCCGGCTCAACAGTTTCTTGGACCAGCACCCTTGGAGTTTCACCGGATTTACGGCGCTTGAAAGTATGCTCAAGGGCGGGACGTTTCTCTGCGTCCTCTAGACTAGATTCGGATGAAGGACAGCGGGACCTGGGAGTCTCGGGGTCCTTGGGAGGAGAATGTGAGCAGGGGCTGAGGGGAAGTTGGCAAGATTTAGGGGCGAAGGACAGAAGGGGATCAGGACATTTGCTTTTGAGGGTTTTGGGGAACGGGGAGGAGTTGGGAGTTGGACAATTTTGAGAGAGGGTTGGGGAGCAAGATTTGATTTCTTGGGGACTTTGGACGGGCCTTTTGAGGAGATAGGCCCTTTTGTGGAGCTGGGCTTAGTAGAGGAGGGGACGTTGGATGACTTAGCCTTTTTGAGAGGCCGTGGGTCATGTTTCTTTTTGGAGCGTCCCTCCGACAAGTGTTTGGGGAACTTGTCTACTATTTGGATTGGTTTGGATGAGGGGATTGGTTTTGATGATTTTGAGAGGGGGGACTGTGGAGCAGGGCGTTTGGCTGGAAAAATTGATTTGGTTGTAATTTGAGAAGGTGGGGGAGAAGGGCTTGGTAGACGGTTTCTTAGCATTTGAAAGGCTGGGGAGTCCTCAAGGTACATTGGGAAGTCAGGAAGAACGGCATTGTGAAGGTCAGGTATGAGATCAAGTAGAGGAGCGAGATTCTCACCACCGTACTGTGAGAAGAAAAGCACATTCTCTAGCCTTCCTGGAAGATCTTTGTAGTTGTTCTTGTGAAGGCCATGAAGGACGAACCTATCAAGAAACTTCTCATAGTTCCTATGCCTTATAGGATCATTCTTGACGTCCTCTTTTTCCATCCGTTCCCTGATTAGTTTGTACAGAGTCATGGGCTTCTTGTTGATGAAGTCCACCAGCGACTCGTTCAACAATATTTGTTTAGGCTTTTCAATTGTATGAGACTTCACTAGCTTTCGTCTTTTGCCGTCGGCAGAGGTTCCGGCCACGTTCCCAAGTAAAGAAGACATTTTCTGACTGCTTTCTAGAGTGAGAAACTCGTCGGAATTTTAGAGAGAAGTCAGAGCTGTTTGAGAGCAGGAAAGTTGGTGAGCGAATTTAATGAATGATGGTGACTGTTGAGGCATTATATAGAGGAAGCGGTGGCACAATCTGTAAATAAAACTGATATCCTGTGCGACACGTGGCATAACTTCCCCCTTAAGATTTGAGCAAATACAACTGTCACTGTTCAAACGTTCAAATTTTCAAATTTCTGACTCTTCAACTTCTTCTCAAAACTGAACTGGCGTCCCCTCTTAGAAACAACTGGCGTCCTTTCTGACTTAACACAATAACCTCTTTAGCAAACCAAGAACCTTAGCAAACATCCCTGTGATCACCTTGCGAACCAATTGAGAACAAAGCAAGTACGTCCCGTAAAAGAAAATATGAAGCTCATAGGACGCTTTTGCAGAGTTCTCGGCTAGGGTAAGCATAGAGTTCTGATGTCTCTCAATTTGGTAGTGTTTTAAGTGTGTTTTCCTTGGTAGTTTTAGTCCTTTTTCTTTCTTTTCT
Source organism: Polygonum aviculare (assembly GCA_934048045.1). Taxonomy (NCBI): domain Eukaryota; kingdom Viridiplantae; phylum Streptophyta; class Magnoliopsida; order Caryophyllales; family Polygonaceae; genus Polygonum; species Polygonum aviculare. Next base: position 17,523,352 of record OW204025.1, on the reverse strand, counting down.
TGTGAGTTTTGTCCCTTTTTAGCTTGGATTCCGATTTTCTATGAGATTCGGAGACTATGCGAATTTTGTGTATTTTGTAGGTGTTTTTGGCATGAATCATGGAGATTGGAGCATCATGGCATCATGGAGGAATTCAAGGATGAAAAAGGAGCCAAAATGGAGATAAAGATGCATGGGAAGAAGCCTCAAGTGATGACCAAGTGAAGGGCGAAAGAATCGAGTCAATCCGAGCTAAAACGAGAGAGAACTGGGCGAAGAATGTTGATTTTTGCCTTAGGCCCGAGGTCTGGGTAAGTCGGGCCCGAGGTACCATGGTGGCCCGAGATGGTGGCCCGAGGTGTGGCAAGTCGGGCCCGAGGTACATGAAAGACATGCCATTGGACCGAGGTTGAAACAAAGTCGGGCCCGAGGTTCCTCCGTGTCGATCCATGTCGGTCGCGGCTCCGGATTCCTTTCTTTTTGGGATTTTCTTGTTAATTCCCATAATTATATTTGCTTCCTTGGAGATCAACGAGTCTTGAAGCCTTGGAGATCAAGGAGTTCCAGAAGCCTTGGAGGTCAAGGACTTTCCTTGGGGATCAAGGAGTTTAGAAAGGTAATCTAGTCTTTGTAATAAGAGGCAAAATCTCTATTTAAGCCCTTGTAATCTCTCATTAGAGAGGAGGATAATAGACACTTTGGGGGGTGGACTCTTCTCCAAGGGAGGGAAGGAACCCAAGATCTAGAGGAGGATTTGGGTGAATTCCTTTCCTTGGAGAGGAAAGAAACCCTTAGCAACACACAACACTAATCACCTCTCAAAGGCTCAAGGAAGACTTTGAGAGCAAGGAGAAAGAGAAGAGAGGAGAAGGAAGAGAAATCGGTGGAGAAAAGGAGAGATCTAGGGAGAATTAGTGAGTTTGTCTTTGATTTGCTTTGCAATTTGTGGATTTGGATTGGATCTTCTGGATTTCCTTTGTTTTGAATGAGATTTGGTTTTGATTTGAGTTTGATGATTGAGACTTGTTTGCTTTGCATTTTGATTGCTATTTACTCTTTCCATATGGAGTAGATTCCATTGATCTTGGGCTATGGGGGAAACCTCTAGCTAGGTTTGGGTTTGAACCCCCAATTCCATAGCCTTAAGTGATTGATCTAGGAACCCACTCTACATAGAGCTACAATCTCTTGTGGAAGCAAGAGATCAAGGGCTTGTGATTGGCAAGAGTGAACGGAAGCGATCGATTGCCTATCACTTGACCTTGCATCAAAAGGGAGGTAAAATTCCCTAGGGTCGATGTGTAGAAGTGGCGGGGCCGAGGCGGACAACCTCGATCTCACGAGGATCAACACTTATTGGCTGAATTGGGGTGGAATTACCCACATCTACTAGAGAAGGAACCCAAAAACCCAAGACCTATCTCTCCATTTTTGCAAGTTCGACTTACCCAGACCTCGGGCCCGACTTACAACTGTGTCAGTCCCGTGCAAATCTTCGTCGATCCATCTCGGGCCGAAGTGACCATGTCGGTCCCGAGTGGTTTCCTTTGATTTTCCTTGTTTTTAGCCTTTCTTTCCCTTTTTCTAGTCTTTTTGGTACACTCAACGACCGAACTCCCGAGTGTTCGACACCCTACCTTGTGCTACAACTAGGTTCGGTTATAAATTTAAATTTTGAGACCCTCCGATCCGGACCGATCAAGTTCCCATCATTTCGTCTTATGATGCGGGATTGGTGATCAGGGATACTCTTTTCAAGACAAATAGAGAAATTGAATGGCGTTCCAAAGTAGCAAGACATGAAGTTTTAGACTAGCGTCCTTGCAAATATGAATTCAATGCATGATAGTCCTTAAACACTTAAAATCTACTAAACATAGCACAGCACTGAGGGAATAGTAAAACGGGACTTGCTACTTAAAAGTTATCATCCCAAAGAGCAACCTGAGATGCTCAAAGGGACGTCTATCAAGCGCCTTAGTGAAAATATCAGTTATTTGGTCTTTAGTCCTGACATGCTCCATACTAATAAATCCTAGTTCAACATTATCACGTAAGAAATGATGCCTTATATGAATATGCTTTGTGCGTGAATGAAAAACAGGATTCTTAGAAATTTCAATAGCACTTGTGTTATCACAACGAATGGGAATAGTTTCAAGATTGATATCGTAGTCCTCAAGTTGATATTTGATCCAAATGACTTGTGAACAGCACGAGGCAGCAGCAACGCACTCAGCTTCCGCAGCTGAAAGCGCCACAGAGTTTTGTTTCTTAGATCCCCATGAGACAAGGAAATGTGCCATTCCCGAAGTGTTTTTCCTATCAATCACATGACCAGCATAATCAGCGTCCGAGTAGCCAACAAGCTTGAAGGACGTCTTCCTTGGGTACTAAAGGCAAAGATCGTCGCGTCCCTTGAGATAGCGAAAGATCCTCTTGACTTCTTGCATGTGGGACTACTTTGGACTTGCTTGGAAGCGTGCACACAAGCAAACGGCAAACATGATATCGGGATGGCTTGTGGTCAAATAGAGTAAAGAACCAATCATTCCTTGATAGAGCTTTTGATCAACGTCCTTCCCTTGTTCATCTGCGTAAAGACGTGAATTGGGAGAACAAGAAGTAGCAACTGGTTTGGACGTGTTCATCCCATACTTCTCAAGCATTTCACGAACATGTTTTTGTTGATGAATACGCGTCCCTTCCTTGAGTTGGTTGATTTGAAGTCCCAGAAAGAAATTAAGTTCTCCAATGAGGGACATCTCAAACTCACTACTCATTAAGGACTTGAACTCATCTACAAGTTTCATGTTAGTACTACCAAAGACTATATCATCAACATAGACTTGGGCAATCAAAATGTCCTTGTGAACTTTCTTAATGAACAAAGTTTTATCATTTGAACCTCTTGTGTATCCATGAGACAAAAGAAAGGACGCAAACCTGTCGTACCATGCACGAGGAGCTTGCTTGAGTCCATAGAGTGCTTTGTCTAAGTAGTACACATGATCTGGGTGAGAGGCGTCCTCGAAGCCAGGGGGCTGAGCAACATACACTTCCTCCTTGAGTTTTCCATTGAGAAAGGCAGTCTTGACGTCCATCTGAAATAACTTGAATCCCTTGTGAGCGGCGAAGGCAATAAGGAGACGGACGGCCTCAATTCTAACAACAGGAGCAAAAGTCTCATCATAGTCAATGCCTTCCTCTTGCTTGAATCCTTGAGCCACCAGTCTTGCCTAGTTCCTTGACACGCGTCCACTTTCATCAAGCTTATTTCTGAACACCTAGCGCGTCCCAATGATGTTTTTGCCTTTGGGACGAGGGACGAGGGTCCAAACTTTGTTCCTTTCAAACTGATTGAGTTCTTCTTGTATTGCTTGAATCCAATCAGCGTCCTGAAGTGCCTCCTTGATGTTCTTTGGTTCCACCATAGACACAAAGGCATTGAACGCACAGAAAGCCAAATTTGCACTCTGGGACTTGCTTGCAGCTAACCTTGTTTGAACTCCTTGAGAGATATCTGAGACAATCTGAGTTGTTGGGTGGTCCCTAGAGAGGCGGGACTCCCTTTGGAATAATTGAACAAATCTTGGATCAATATCTCCATCAGAATCATCACTATCATCTTGAGCATCGTCCTCAGTGTGTTCCCCCTCAGAAAGAGCGTCCACACCTTGTCGTTGCTCACCTTGTTGACTTGATTCAGCCACATCTTGTTGAACTGGAGATTCACTACGAGAGGGAACTCCCTAAGCAACACTTGGAGCGTCCACTGAGACTTCTTTTGGACTAGAGTTGGCGTCCTTAGGAACATAGTACTTTCCAGAGGACCAACAATGAACTTCGTCTTTAGAGTCGTCCTACTGTTGTGACGATGAGCGTTCTTTCTTACTTTGTTTTTCTTTGTGAGAAGAACTCTCTTTGAACAAAACATGAATACTCTCCTCAAGCTTAAGAGTCCTTTTGTTGAAAACTCTATATGCTTTGCTTGTGAGGGAGTACCCAAGGAATATGGCTTAATCACTCCTTGCATCAAACTTTCCAAGTCTTTCTTTGTCATTGTTGTGGACGAAGCACTTGCAACCAAAGACTTTGAGATAATCAATGCGAGGCTTCCTTCCATTCAACAACTCATAGGACGTCTTCTTTAGCAGAGGACGGATCATGGCACGATTGATGATGTAGCATGCTGTAGAAATAGCTTCCGCCCAGAAGTACTTGGGGACGCTATTTGCTAGAAGCATAGTCCTTGCCATATCCTCCAGCGTCTTGTTCTTTCTTTCCACAACACCATTTAGTTGAGGAGTTCTTGGAGCTGAGAAGTTGTGAGAGACGCCATGTTGCTCACAATAGGCCACGAACTCTGAATTTTGGAACTCCGTCCCATGGTCTGATCTTATGGATTTCAGAGGCGTCCCAAGAGCAACTTCCACTTGTTTGATAAAGACTTTGAATGCATTGAGACAATTTGCTTTTGACACCAAGAAAAGTACCCAAGTGAATCGAGAAAAATCATCTACGAGAACGTACATGTACCTCTTTCCACCGTAGCTCAGCGTCTTCATTGGTCCACAAAGATCCATATGGAGAAGTTCTAAAGGCTTCTTCGTATTGACTTCGTTTTTGGACTTGAAGGACGTTCTTGTTTGCTTCCCTTTGATACAGGCTTCACACTGTTCAATTTTCTCAGGATCAATTCGGGGAAGTCCCTTCACAAGATTTCTTTGGTGTAGCTTAAGGATTGTGTTTAGTCCAGCATGGCCAAGACGGCAATGCCAGAGGTCAGCGTCCTCTTTTGAGATAGATTGACACAACTCAGATACAGGCTTGAACTCTTGGTTGAAGATGTAGACATTATTCTAGCGTACTCCTTTGAGAACAACTTTTTTTGACTTCTTGTTGATAACAAGGCATTCCTTTGAGTCAAATGTGACTAGGTTTTCACCTTGATCACACATTTGAGAGACACTTAGAAGATTGAAGCCAAGTCCTTCAACAAGATTGACATTTGATGCTTTGATGGACGAATTCAAAATGGCAGTTCCCGTCCCTTTGATCTTTCCCTTGCCCTTGTTGCCAAACGAGACAGTTCCTCCTGTGGCACTATTTTGGATAGAAGTGAGATGGATCTGGCTTCCTGTCATATGATTTGAGGCGCCACTGTCAATGATCCATGGGCGTCCCCTCACTTCCATCTGCTAAAACAAAGTTAGTGTTTGGCGACCCAAGCAAGGTGTTCCTTACCTGGTTCGTTACAGTAATAGAATTCTGGTTCTGGCATGTAGTCATTTACATTAACATCATTGGAAGTAGCATGCTTTCGGAAAGAACTTCTAGAACGTCTAGGACGCCTAGCATTAGTCTTAGGGACGGACTCATCATTTTCATTGTTAGTCCTAGCAGCTTTTCCATTTTCAATGTCTTCTTTCAACTTGACACAATCATATTTAAAGTGATCTCCTTGTCCACAGTACCAGCACGTCCTGTAGTAAGTATCAAGATAATACTTCTTATTGGGACGTTGAATTTTGTTCTCTTTCATTTTTTGTGGATTGCAAACTTTAGAACCTTCCCCCTTAGCAATTTTCTTATAGATCCTATGACTTGTGGAGTTAGTGTACCAGTCCTCTTGACCCTTTTCTCCACTCTCTAGGACTCTAATTCGCTCAAGAAGGTTCTTAGTTTTCTCCCTTTCTAGTTCAAGTTCTGAAATTTTGCTTGCCTCAAAGTCGCTTGGGAGAGAGTTCCTAGAGTCAGACTCATAACCCAGTCCTATTTTGGCTGGGACAAGAACTATTGGTTTGACTTCCTCAATGATAGGACTCTTTCCTAAAACTTTCACTTCTTCCCTAAGCTTAGCGTTCTCCAGTTTAAGACACATCACTTCAGTTTTTAGGGATTTATTTTCTTCACACGAGGACTCTAGTTGAACAGACACTGTAGCACAGTTCTCACATTCAACTACTATGTTTTCATCTTCAAGTTCATCCATTCTATGTTTCATAGCAAGACTTTCTTCCATGATTTTACCAATGAGTTTAATTAGCTTGAGTTTTGAACATTTCTCTAATGAACTCATCATGGAATCGTGTGTTACCTCTGGTTCTTTTTCGAAGGCGTTCTCTTCAACAGTTGGGACGTCCTCCATAGCCATTGATTCAGGCTATATTGTATAGAATAACTCTTGTATTTTGAAATGATTTAGAGAGTGTTTAGGTTAGTTTTGAGCGTTATTATAAATTGAAGACCGAAGACACAAGTTATGAAGAATCAAGAGTTAAAGAGCTTAAAGACGAAGAATCGCCACTGCATGGATATCGCGGTCGCGTTGTCTATAACGCGGGCGCGGTGGCGTGAAGAGACGAACCATGAAGACCTATGAAGGCCGCGGTCGCGCTGTGTGTGGCGCGGTCGTGGTAGAAGCCGACTCAGCAAGTTAACCAAGGAAGACCGCCGCGGGCGCGGTGGTGACGCCGCGGTCGCGGTGCGGCCGATTTTCATGCGGACGAAATTCTATCGTTTCTATCTTGTTTCCTTGTTCTTTCAATAAAGTTTAGAGTTTTCTTTGTAATGGAGAACTAACTCTCCTCTTGAGTTTATGCAATCAAGGAAGCTTTATTATGAAGGTTTGAAATTCTGGTAACCTCTTTATCCCTAGGTCTTTATTGTTACTCTTGTGCTTCATCCCATGATCTATGTTTGATTTTATGAGCCTGATCAACTTGTTTGATTGACTTAGATCTATTGTTTGATTTAGGATTGGTTGTTGTCTATGCATCTTTCCTATTTCTCGAAACAACTCTATTCTAGGACCGTGGACTAGTTTAGGGAAGAGTATTCAATGGTTTAATTGTGCATGAGACTCGTAGCTTGATTACATGATTTGATTTCCTATTATCCCTGTTCTCTATGCTAATTCTAAGTTAAGCGTCCTTGCCTAGGGTTATAGAATTGCTTGGACAGTGGACTTGCGATGTCTAATGATTGGGATTGGAATTGACCTAGGCATATAAAGAGGTGGATGAATTCATGATCAATGGATTAATAAAGTGGAATTGATTGGATAAACTCTACTTGATAACCTTTGATTGAAACCAACTTTCAAAACCCTCTGTTTTTGATTACTTGCATGAGAACCATAAAATCTGAATAAAACTGATTCCTTTGGGTTCGACCCCTTGCTTGCCTACTATACTGTTGTTTGCATGTTTGGGATTTATTTTTGATAAGGGAACAACGACTTTGCCCGAGTCAAATTTTGGCGCCGTTGCCGGGGAATCCTTTTTCTTGTTCTAATTTTGTGCGTTTTCGTGCTCTGCGCTCAAACCGCGCCCGCGGCCCCCTCGGCGCGCCCGCGGTTCGTGCGCAGAACCATCCCTTGGGTTCGGACCTAACACATGGTCCGTACCCGGTCTACTAATACTTCTCCTGTTCGCTTTGATCCAGAAATTGACAGGACTCTTCGGAAGATAAGGAGTGCCCCCAGAACTTCTACATCCTACAATCTTCTTGAATCTTTCTCTCTCTCTGACTCTGAACTTGAGGACGTCATGGCGGAGCAAACTATTCGCCAACTCACGGCGCCCGATCTCCAGCAACAGCAGCTCGCTGTTCAATTCCCCGAACTAGGGGAGGGTGTGAAGTTCGAACTAAAGTCCAGCCTCATCCACCACTTGCCCAAATTTCACGGGTTGAGCGGTGAGGACCCAAACAAGCATCTCACTGAATTCCACGCGGTGTGCGTGAGTATGAAGCCCACTGGTGTGACGGAGGATCAAATCAAGCTCCGGGCTTTTCCCTTCTCTCTTGAGGACACCGCCAAGGACTGGCTCCTTTATTTGATGCCGAGTTCTATCACTACTTGGGCGGATATGAAGAAGGCGTTTCTTAAAAAGTACTTCCCCGCTTCAAAACAAACATCTATTAAGAAGCAGCTCAGCAGTTTGGAGCAAGGGGAAGACGAGAACCTCTATGACTATTATGAGCGCTATAAGAGGCTCATCGCGAGTTGTCCCTACCATGGCTACCAGGCCAAGGATCTTATATGCTACATCATCGAGGGACTCTGCGACAATGACAAGAGGCTCGTGAATGCATCTTGTGGGGGTAGTTACGAGAACTTAACCCCCGCTGCAGCTTTTCAGAAAGTTGAAATCTTGGCGGAGCAAGCCCGCAATCAGAGGTCCAAGACCAATGTGAGGTCCGTTAGTGTGGTGAATGAGTCCCTGAATGCTGAAGTAAGGGAGCTCAAGGATCTTATGAAGCAGCTGCTCACGAAGAAGACGGCTCAGCAAGTCAATGCTTGCGGCCTTTGCTATGATGCGAGCCACCACACAGATCAGTGCCCTACTATTCAAGAGACCGAGGAGTCGGTCAATGCTATCGGCAATTATGGTGCGCCCCGGCCCCGGAATGATCCTTACTCTAATACATACAATCCGGGGTGGGCGAATCATCCTAACCTAAGGTGGAGCAATCAGCAGCAACAAGAACCACCACAACAACAGCAACAGTATGCTCCTCAGGCCCAGCAACAACAATTTCGTTCCAACAACTATGCCTCGAGAGCGCCTGCTCCATCTCAGAATGATGCTATTACAGCCCTCTTGAAGGAGAACCAAGAGACGAGAGCTGCTGTAAAGAATCTTGAGACTCAGCTGAGCCAACTTGCCACCATGATCAATAGGCTCGAGTCTAAGGATTCCGGGAAACTTCCCTCTCAACCGCTCAATCACAAGGAGAATGTGAGTGCCATGAATTTGAGGAGCGGTAGAGTTTTGACGAGTCGGGAATCACCCGCTGGTGATGATCCGCGACCGCGTTCCCCTGGCCGCGACCGCGCCGGGGCAACAGAACGTGAAGACCAAGTCTCTGTTGGAGTTCCGCGCCCGCGCTCTCCCCTCCGCGCCCACGAAAATCCAACAGAGGACTCGGACTTTGAAAGGCGAGAGGCGCCGCGACCGCAGAGCCCGGACCGCGCCCGCGGTAAGGAGGCCGAACGAAACTTTGAGGCGTTGCGCGATTATGCTTTCAAGAACTATTTGCCCCCTCACCCGAGCTCTCCTAGACGAGACCGCACCCCAGCAGCAGAGGAGGACGATGGCTATGTGGCTCAACCCCTTCCACCATTAAATTCTTTCAAGCCCTCTCCTCCATTCCCCGATGCTCTCAAGGACACAAGGAAGCCGGCGCATGATAAGGAACTCTTCGAGACCTTCGCCAATTGTCAGGTAAATGTTCCTCTCATCAATCTCATCCAAAGTGTCCCTCGTTTTGCTAAGTTTATGAAAGAGCTATGCACCATAAAAAGAAAGAATAGGACTAGTCCTAAGATTGAAAAGGTAGCTCTAGTTGAAAAAACGCAGGATAGCAAAATTGAGACTTGTAATTCCCTACTCCAAAAACAACTACCTAGAAAATTCTCAGACCCAGGAAGATTCACCGTCCCTGTCACTATTGGAGAAACTAAAATTGAGCGTGCTATGCTAGATTTAGGTGCCTCCATTAATGTGCTTCCAGCTTGCATGTATGATAGGTTAGGCCTTGGTCCTTTAAAGGAATCTGATATTGTTATTGAGTTGGCTGACCATTCTAATGTGCGCCCGAAAGGGTTAGTTGAGGATGTTCTAGTGCAGGTGCAGGGTTTGATCTTTCCTGCAGATTTTTATGTGATGGAGATAGGCGAAGGGCGGTACGACCCGGTTCTCTTACTAGGTCGCCCATTCATGAAAACCACCAATACGGTCATCGACGTTGCCAATGGATCTCTTTCCATATCTCATGGTGACAACACGGTCCAAATTGATGTTGATGAGGACCCATATTGATTGTATCCACGTCGAGCCAACGACGTTAAACAAAAGCGCTGCTTGGGAGGCAACCCAAGGATTAGATAAATTGTTTTTTCATTCCTAGCTTAGGATTTGTTTGGTTTTCTAGCTAACATGCAGGTACTAGGTCCGAAAGGACACGCCTGGCGTGATACCGCGCCCGCGCCACCTTGGCCGCGCCCGCGGTGGATCGTTAGTGCGCCCCGACGAACAGGTACTAGCCCGTGTTCGCGGCAACCATATTGCGTCTCGGTTTTAGCTCGTTTTTATTTTGAAAAAAAAAAGAGAAAATGAAAATGAAAAAAAAATGTGAAAAAAAAAAGAAAAAAAAGAGATAAATAAAAAGAGGACTTTTTGGTCCCATTCTACCTCTATATTTTCATCCATCCACATCCATTCTATTCGTCTTCTATCTTTCCATCTTCTATCTTCTTTTATTCATACACCTTTGTAATTCCATTCTTTGGCTATGTGTAAAGCCTAAGTATGGGGGAGCTTTGTTTCCCCGGGATTTTATCTCCACGGCTCGAGTTCCAGCATTCATTTATCTCGAGAGAGACGAGCCAAGATACGAAGGTTGCTTATACATCACGTTTTTCAAGACGAAGTCAAGACTATGTCCCTGCACAAGACCCGCGACCGCGCCGCCTTGGCCGCGCCCGCGGTGATCACCCGAGGCTGACTTCGCTCTCTGCATTGATTTCGCGCCCGCGCCCCTTGTGCCGCGCCCGCGGTTAGCCATCAGACCTGGATTACGAAGTGCTTTTCTTCCATTCTTCTACCACCCTATGAAGAGTTCTTCCATTCCACCTCTCTTCATTCGTTTGTGAGTCTTCTGATATACCTTTCTCCTTGCTTCTATCCTTTCTCTTTGCTTCATTGAGGACAATGAAAGATTTAAGTATGGGGGAAGGAGTACTCGCATTCGCTTCTCCTAGTTAGTATAGTTAGAGTTTTGCTTCAGATTTTTGATTTTCTTCTTTTCATGGAGCACTTGCACCATACCTTTTTGCATAATAAAGAAAGAAAGAAAAAGAAAAAGATAGAAAGAGCCATAAAAAGTGAAAAAAGGCATATAAATCCTGGAATGAGTCGAAAACCCGAAAGGGCGGCTCAGGTAATAAGCAGGTAACCCGGACCAGCATTAGGCTGGGGCAATATGAGGTTTATGAGAGGTGCGAGTATTTGTGAGCACACCTTGAGAAAAATGAAAAGAGCGGTTAGGTGAAAACCCGAAAGGGCGCCTAAGCAGAATTGAGTAGTAAAATTTAAGTGTTTTAGGATCATTCTTGCTTGGGGACTTTGGGGCTTACATGTTAGATTTGGGTAGATCCTAGGTTGCTCTCTTTCATGTTTTTAGAGCTTGAGTGTTATATCTTGTTGTGAGTTGTGTGTTTGAGCTTCATTGTTTTATGCTCATGATTTTTCTATATTTTTGGGTTCGGGTTGTGAGCTGAGTGTTTTTATCTTCCCTTGTATTTCCTGAGATCTTAGATATACTAACTTGTTATATTTGTTTTGAGCTTACTCGAGGACCAGCAAGATCTAAGTATGGGGGAATTTGATTCAGGCTATTTTGTATAGGATAACTCTTGTATTTTGAAATGATTTAGAGAGTGTTTAGGTTAGTTTTGAGCGTTATTGTAAATTGAAGACCGAAGACACAAGTTATGAAGAATCAAGAGTTAAAGAGCTTAAAGACGAAGAATCGCCACATCATGGATATCGCGGTCGCTTTGTCTATGACGCGGGCGCGGTGGCGTGAAGAGACGAACCATGAAGACCTATGAAGGCCGCGGTCGCGCTGTGTGTGGCGCGGTCGCGGTAGAAGCCGACTCAGCAAGTTGACCAAGGAAGACCGCCGCGGGCGCGGTGGTGACGCCGCGGTCGCGGTGCGGCCGATTTTCACACGGACGAAATTCTATCGTTTCTATCTTGTTTCCTTTCCTATCTTTCGGTTTCCTTTCTTATCTAGTCCGAAAAGGTTGATCTTTGGGGCTATTTAAGGGGAACCTTTCTAGGTTTTAGAAGAGAACTTACTTGTCAATTAATTGTTCTTTCAATAAAGATTAGAGTTTTCTTTGTAATGGAGAACTAACTCTCCTCTTGAGTTTATGCAATAAAGGAAGCTTTATTATGAAGTTGTGAAATTCTGGTAACCTCTTTATCCCTAGGTCTTTATTGTTACTCTTGTGCTTCATCCCATGATCTATGTTTGATTTTATGAGCCTGATCAACTTGTTTGATTGACTTAGATCTATTGTTTGATTTAGGATTGGTTGTTGTCTATGCATCTTTCCTATTTCTCGAAACAACTCTATTCTAGGACCGTGGACTAGTTTAGGGAAGAGTATTCAATGGTTTAATTGTCCATGAGACTCGTAGATTGATTGCATGATTTGATTTCCTATTATCCCTGTTCTCTATGCTAATTCTAGGTTAAGCGTCCTTGCCTAGGGTTATAGAATTGCTTGGACCGTGGACTTGCGATTGCTAATGATTGGTATTGGAATTGACCTAGGCATATAAAGAGGTGGATGAATTCATGATCAACGGATTAATAAAGTGGAATTGATTGGATAAACTCTACTTGATAACCTTTGATTGAAACCAACTTTTAAAACCCCCTTTTTTTGATTACTTGCATGAGAACCATAAAATCTGAATAAAACTGATTCCTTTGGGTTCGACCCCTTGCTTGCCTACTATACTGTTGTTTGCATGTTTGGGATTTATTTTTGATAAGGGAACAACGACTTTGCCCGAGTCAGCCATGTACGCGACTTGATCAGGTTCTTCATCATCAGAACTAAGATCATCCCATGCAGCTGCGTACGCGCCTATGAGAGCTTTCTTCTTGATATCCTTGGAGGACATTCCTGTGGTACACTTCATGGCAAAATGTCCTTTCTTGTTACATTTGTAACAAGTGAGTTCCTTCATTTCTGCCTCGGTGTACTTAGGACTCTCCTTTTTGTAGGGCATCTTGTGCTTTTGAAAGTCCTTGTTCCTTTTACCCCAGGAACGGAGAGCTTTGTGTAGAAGAGCAAGTTCTTCCTCTTCATCAAGCTGTTCTTTTGATTTACTTTCATTCTCTTTCAAGGTTTGAACACGCAAGTTCTCACGGTGTTCTGTCATTTTACCTTGCATCAACAAAGCTAGATCTCTTTGACGATGTAGGTACTCTGCGTGTTCAAACATAGATCTGTTTGTGGATTCCGTCCTAGCTCAACCATGTCGGAGTTCCTCCTTGCTTCGTACTGCCTCAGCTTCCCGTAGATCTCTTCCATATCTAGAGTCTTGTTGGCTTGATTCTCTTTGAAGGTAGTTCTATCAAAGTTCCATATTCCAGTCAACCCATCAATGACCACTTGAACTCTATTCCTCATTAAGATTCCAGCTTCTGGGATACCCAAGTTCTTCATCTTGGTGACAAGAGCTTCAAAACGGTAGGAGTAGTCCTTGACCGTTTCATTTGGCAGCATTCTGAAAGCATAGAACTCTCTTTCAATTTCTAGTGGACGTCCTCCTTCATCTCAACAGTTCCCACGTGGAACTTCTCGAGAGCATCCCACTGTAACTTGGTTGTTGCCAAATTGCTAACTCTGGTGGCGTCCCTTTCGTAGAGGGACGCTTGAAGAAAACATATTGCCTTAGCATTTGTTTCCATCAGCTTGAATTCATCGAGACCCCACTCGGCCTCTTTGTCGGCCTTGTCAGCAGGGACTTTGAGGTCACCCTTCATGATTACTTTCCAGCATTGATAGTTCTGACTCCTGCAGAAGTTCTCAAACCTTATCTTCCAGCAATTGAAGTTGCCGTCCGTCAGACGCGGAGGCTTCACAAAAGAGATTCCGATTGGTTCCATGTCCATTTTTCACCTGCAACTCAACAAAATCTAGAGCGCCTGCTCTGATACCAATTGTTGGATCGTTAGTACAAAGAGGGACGTCCTTTACTTAGGTAAAGGAGTCCTTGAGTCAGGTGTCCTTACGAGGTGTAAGGGCGTCCTTATGTTGTGCAGCGGAAATAAACTAAACAGGTGAACTTTAGACAAAATAGAACACAACGATGTATAGAGGAACCACTCAAGACCAAGTAGTGCTTGAGTGTAAACCTCTACCTCCTTGGAGGATTTTTGAATAGATTTTCCTTTCTTATTAAACGTCCTTACAGTTGCACTGGCGAGTCTTTACAGTTCTCTGGCACTTAGCGTTCTTCCTAAGTCCACTAGTAAAGGACTCCTCTAAGCCTACAACTTAAGCGAGTTTAATCTTCTAAAGGACTCTATCCCAACGTCCTACAGTACGTCGCAGGACTTCTCTCTTTTCTTTTGGTTTTCTGATTACAAACAGTTTTGGTTTGGGTTACAACTTTTCTCTCGATCAAACACTAAGTCCTAGAGGTGTTCTAAGCTTGTTCTTCGTGTTCTTGATCGAGGTCGCTTTTGCTTTGTATTCTCTGAATATTCTCTGAAAGCGTTAGCGTCACAATAAATGCCTTGGGGTTATTTATAGGACTTGGGAAGGGCGTCATTCTATGGGACGATCATGCCCTTCGGGGACGTGGCTACAAGATCTTCCTCCACGTAGTATGACGGTGATGGAAGGAAGCTTCTTGTATCCAGCTGTGATGGACTCCGCCACAGGATCAGCCTCCACGTGTTGATGAACTCTGTTGCAAGATCCGCTTCCACGTGGTGATGGACTCTGTTATAGGATCGGTCTCCACGTGTCCTTGATGATCAAACATTGTCGAGTGATGTCATCCTGTCGGCTACTGAGTAAGGACGCTTCTGAGAATTGAAGCTCGCGTTCCTACTTGCTTGGAACTGCGTCCTTGCTCAAGTAGTCACTTGGTTGGTCCTTACTTCCTGGTAGCCAGCGTCCCTTAACCTCAGGGACGTCCATACACTTGTTGTCCTTTTTGTCACTGGCGTTCCTGAACACTTGGACAAATTTATTAGAATCAAAGTGAGTTTGTCATATCAAAACTAAGGGACGGTTGTGTGGTACACTAATAGTACGCAAGCGCCCTTGATAGCGTCCCAACAGAATCAATACCCGCATACACATATCTTCTAATATCTTTGGCCAGCTTGCGAGCCAAGGCAAGGGGCGCGTCCCACGCGGAGAGAGACACGGTTGGCACGTGAAGATAGGGTTGACCTTGTGCCGCAAGCAAGGGAGGCCGTGTCTAGGGCATGTGAAAGGCCTTGCGTCGCAAGGTGGGGTGCAGCCCAAAAAAGACATGGGGCGAGCGGCCTAGGATGAAAAAAGATACCAAAACAAGGCAAATGCCAAAAGTCCAGAATAATTCTAAGTCTAGAAATTACCAACTAAGATAAGCATGACTCAAATAGCAATTTGGGACATGAGAGAGGAGGGTGGTCCATCGTGGCTCATTTGGCTCGACAATGACTGGAATGCGTGCCAATAAGGCTCTCGTGGTCTTTCTCAACTTCTTGGCTCGGTCTCGCTGTATAGGGCCATCAAATTGAACATGGGCTAGGTTCTCGATCTCTTGCGGAGTCATTGGTGCATGGTCTGCATCAGGAGCTATTAAACACCTGCTTGCTCACGGGTACAAACAAAACAAGGCGCCACATATATGCCTGTTTTATTAGCAACTAGTTTAACCCACGTATTATGTACGGGTAATGTGATTATAAAACCGATTTAATATAGATATGTTTCATGAACTTATTCGAAAATAATATAGGTATATTGTTAAATAGAAATCAATCCTTTAGATATAGACATGAATATGAATTCAAAGATTATTACATGATTTTATCTTCAATGGTTGTTTGAAAGATAAGAAATTAAATTTGGTAGGTAGGAAATTATGAAATATAGATATAGTCTAATTATTTGTTTTACAAAAATCTGAATTTTATTTCAAAATTATAAAAAAAGTCCGAAAAAACAATCTCATAATTGTATTTTCCGATTTTATCTTACGCTTTATTATTTTGAAATAAAATTCAGATTATAAAAAAAAATAAGTAGACTATATCTATCTTTCATAATGTTTTTGTTAGGGATTTTTTTATAATTTTGAAACGGGGCATCTCAGTACCATTGACCGCTCATGATTTATGATAAATATCGCATTTTATTAAATAATAATGTTTATTAAAAAATTACAACTAAATCTTTTTTTTGATTATTCATTATTTGCAGGATAATTTATAATTTTCGATAGTTTTTAAGCATCATTTTACGGGATGAGATTATATAAGATTTTAACTATCTGATTTATATAAAGGATGACCCAATTAATTATTTTATTATAGAAATAACATGCGGCACAAATTCTTGTTACAACATTCAGTCTGCTTTATATTATAGTAGTATAGATTCTATTGCGGTAAATCAAACTAAAAAGAAAGGAACCCAAGTCAGATAAAAACATCAGAAGCATCCACAATCAAATTCTATAGTGCGTTAACTATCGAAAAGTGTAAAGTAGCGTTGGCTTATATAAACTCTGGCACCTTTGCGTTTGGGTATCGCTCTCAACGACTCAACCGCATCTGTTGTGTGCAATTTTGCATTGACCCACCGAATCCTCTCAAAAAAGAAAAACCTTCCTCCTTTTTAATTGTTTCCCATCTTCCTATATTTTTATTTTTCCTGATCGATTGTCGTTCATCACATGCTTTGAATCTTTCTTCTTCTCGTGAGTAGGGTAGTAAACAGTCTGAGAATCGAAGACGAAAACCGTCTCCCTCTCTTTGTGAGTCGAAACTCGGCCCCCGTTGTAATTTCTGAACAATTCAGTCGACCAATAACACTGGGCCGTTCTCCGATTTCGCATCGCAATGTCGTTGTCAGGTAGGTACCCCCTCCAGTCTCTTCCTTCTCTGTTCAAACAAACAGTGTCACCAATAAATTTGATAGCCCAAAATCGGGCCTTTTGATGTTTCTCCCTTCTTTCATGGCACGGGCAATCTTCTCTTATGATAAACCGTTTCGGTTATGCGTACTTGTGTGGTAGTTAATCTAATTTTGGATCAGCAGATGATGATTAATGTGATGATGCGCGATTGGGAATACTATACTTTGATCATGTGATGTTTTTGACTATGACAGCGTTTGTTTGTGTTTCGTGACTGCTGCATTTGATTGAATGTAGGATCCATTTAGTTGGTTATAGCCTTATAGGATGAAGAATTTAGAAAGGAAAAAAATCTGTATTTCAAGGAATTTTGTGGATCCATGAAGATGGGGTTACAACTTACAACACACCTTTGGTAGAAGAACAAAGACTGCAATTTTCGCTATACAGAGATTTTACTGCATTTTTCCTACTCTTGCCTTCTGTGACATTATATATCATGTACATAGCTTAAAACCCTCCTATTTCTTTTGTTTTGATGAATTTTGATCTTCAAGGCTCGGCCGTAAGCGGAGTCAGCACATCCAACTCCACAAGACTAACCAAATTCCGGTGGCTGCTCTTCGTGCTCCTCAACGTCATCTTCATAATCGTGGGACAGACTTCAGGTGTTCTACTCGGCCGATTCTACTACAAGCAAGGCGGAAAGAGCATTTTCATGGCCACCCTAGTTCAATCCTCAGGCTTCCCAATTCTCTTCATTCCCTTACTCCTTTTCCCCTTCCCTCCTCCTCCTCCTCCTTCGTCGTCATCTTCTTCCACTACGAATCAATCGGTCTCCCCAACAAACCCGCCACCAACCAAACACGTCTTCCTGATCTACATTGCTCTAGGAATCCTCATCACGGGGGACAACTTACTCTACTCCGTCGGCCTCTTATACCTCTCAGCTTCAACTTACTCTCTCATCTCCACGACTCAGCTCGCCTTCCATGTAGTCTTTGCCTACTTCCTCAACTCCCAGAGACTAACTCCTCTCATCATCAACTCCATCGCTGTTGTCACGTTTTCAGCTGCATTGCTAGCCGTGAACGAACCCTCTGACGCGCCTCCTTGAGTCAGCAGGCTACGCTACACCATAAGCTTCCTGTGCACCCTCGCCGCCTCTGCTCTCTACTCCCTCCTGCTCTCCCTTACCCAATGCTCCTTCCACAAGGTCCTGAAGAAGGAAACGTTCTATGTCGTGATTGAGCTCCAAATCTGGACGTCGGTTGTGTCCACGGTTCTGTCCGTGGCGGGGCTGTTTGCAAGTGGGCAGTGGAGGAGCATTGGTGGAGAGATGGCGGAGTTTAAATCCGGGAGGAACTCGTATGTTATGACCTTAGTTTGGGGTGCTGTTTGCTGGCAGCTTTGCTCGGTTGGGGTCGTCGGGCTGATCTTCTTGGTTTCGTCGCTGTTTTCGAATGTGATTAGTACAGTCGCCTTGGCGGTTGCTCCTATAGCGTCCGTTGTTGCTTTCCGTGATAAGATGAATGGGGTCAAGATCATTGCGATGATTCAGGCTTTCTGGGGGCTCGGCTCGTATGCGTATCAGCAGCATTTGGATGCTCGTTTCAGGCCAGAATCGAGAGAGACGTCTACGGCTTCTGATGATGGTTCTGGGGTTTGAAGGGTTCGGAAATTGATTGATCACTTTTGAGTGCTTTAGAAGAGAATTTGTGTGTGTGTGTGTGCCTGCGCGCTGGGTCCTGCTTTTTTTTCTTGATACAAACTGACCAATTTGTTGGAGGGGCTGATTGATGTATTATTTTGTATATAACCCAGCCAACTAGCAAATACTCCGTATAAGGTTAAGTCAGATAGGTTGCTACGTTGCTTAAAGCTTTATCAAGTTCTTTGGTTTTTACATATGTGGATCAATGGTCATTGATCCAGCAATTTAAATCTATTTGGCGGGTGAAACACATATATATTTTTATTTCAAATCGAGACTGTATCATTCCAAACACTCGTTTGATAGCTTTTATGAGCCAAGTCTTGCTTTCTGCCTGGGGAGCCAAATTGATAAAGACAATACCAGTATAATGCTAGTGCCTTCCACGAGATTTTTAAAACTTGGATAAATAATTCGTTCTATATCGAGATGAAAAAATCGTTAACTGAACAAACTGATAAAAAGAAACGACAATATATTATGTGCAAGTGAATCTTAAATTTGAGGGGTAACCTCTCCGACATTTTCCTGTGCAAGTGAATCTTCTATAACTTTATACATATTTCATTCATATAATTTCACATTATATAATTTTTTTTATAGGAATAGATTGCGTAAGAATGATATCTAGTCTAGGAGAAAAATGAAAATGATGATAAATTTTAAATTAGTTAATGATAAAATACAGTTTTTCTATTAGGGCACATTATAAGATACTAATATTATAGTGTGCTCTTAGGGGACACAATAGAAGAGCCATTGATAATATTTAAGTGGAAAATTTGTTAGTGATAATATTTATAATTATTTTAGAATCCCAAAATGAGTGATATGAATAAAAAATATGTTGAGCATAAAACATTTTATTAATAGTAAAAAATAAATGAAATAAAATCAGATTGAAAAAATAGTGGGAGAAGTGGGTAATTTTTCTTGTAAAAGGTTGATGGGTAGTTATTTTTTTATTAATAAAATACACATGATAATTTTTTATTTTTTTTGCACACAAATGATAATTTTGTAAAAATCGATCAAATGTAGTAAAAATAAATATTTATGAGTAGAGAAAAGTAAATCTAGAATTATGCTAAACAAATTCTAAGCGATATTTTTTGGCCGATTAAACATGACCCAACAAGGACTTTATCATACAGCAATTCTTCATAGTTTTTCCAGCCCCTTGCTAGCTTGAATTAGGGCTATCGAAACTTGACCCAGTCCGAGAAATCCAACCAACCCGAGAAACTCCCAACCCGACTCATCATCCGAAAAAGTGTATAACCGAGATTTTTTAACCCGAATACGTTTTACCTAAACTTGCAATTAACCCGTAGCTGATTATATTCGAATGTACTAGTCCGATATAACTTGATACCCAAAGTTACCCGATCCGAAATCATCTAAAAAACTGAAGTTACCCGATCGACCTGACATCCTCTGAAAAACCGAAATCCCAATGCTCAAGAGCACGCGACTCAAAATCATCCGAAAACCCCAAGTTACCCGACCCAATATCATGCGAAAACTCAAAGTTTCCTGGCTCAAAGGCACCCGTCCGATATATTCAGTTTCCTTGAGGTCAATGACTAAATCTTCATGAAACTATATATCTTATATATGCATGTACATTAAATATATATATATATATAGAATTACGCTCTAGAGAGGCTTGCAATTAAGGTGCTTCTTTAGGCTTCATATTAACCATTAGATTAGAGAAGATTAATGGTAGGATCTTAGGTGTATAATAGCCACGATTTTGGATGGGGGATGGGATTAATATTCTAGTTACCATAATAGAAAAAAACTCCTTAATTATAGGGATGAATGGCGCTTGATATCAGGGGGAGATTTGATCCCAAAAACTGTTATGGATAAAAATCAAGAAAAAACTATAATTGCCATAATGAAAAATCAAAAATCGTGTGTGCTATTCTTCATAGAAAATGCGCAGCCCAGACCGAACACCATTGAGCTTTCTTCTTCGTAGCATCCAATCCTCTCATCGCACACACAACACAGTAGTTGAAGAATGTAATAACATGTCCAACGTTCAACCGCGAACGTCTTTCGTGAGAGGTTAGATTGAATAATTCGTTTTTCTATTTTCCAGACTCGCTTGGATGATTCGATTCGAATATGAGTTCAATCCCAATAAGCTGTCGTCACATTTGTTTACTTTGTTGATTTGATTGATCATTGAGTTTGAATAATATTTGTAATTTTTGCTTGTTTAATCGTATTATATCATGGTAGAACTCGTTGTTTTGAGCCCAATGGTAGAACTCCTTGAATTATACTAAACCCTAGTTTTTGAATAATTTAGGTAAACGAGATGCATAATATAATGTTTTACAATACATGAAATACATGTTTTCGTATGATAATAATTACATGAAATTGTTTGAATAATTACTCGCAACGTATTGAAAACGTTCACAAATATATTTGAGTTGAAAAGTAATGTCGAAGAGCTGAAAAATAGTGTTGTAGAATTGAATAATAACAATCATGTTACTTTACAAGAAAAATTAACGTTGAAGAGTTAAAAAAGTAGTGTTGTAAAGTTGAATAATAACAATCATGTTACTTGACAAGAAAACTAATATTGAATAGTTGAAAAAGTAATGTTGTATAGTTGAATAATAACAATCATGTTACTTGACATGAAAAAATTCATTTTGAATAGTTGAAAAAATAAGTTTCACGTGTTTAATCCATGTAGATATCATTCGATTATAGTAATAGTTTTTTGTCTCTATGAAAGAAACTGATGTGGCGTTTGAAAACAAATGAATTTGTTGTGAAAAACGATATGTAAGTGTCTGAATAAACTTAGGTTGACACTGACTCACTGTTGAAAATGTAATGTTCTCAATTTGAAAAATGCATTTTTGTGTTTTTAACGTAGGTTTAACAGGTGGTTAAATTGTTTTTGATTGTGCAGTTGGAACCAGCAAATGGGACGAGTATGCTTTTGTGAGACCAAGTTTATTTCTTTCTTTTTCGTATTCATGTAATTTTTCAAAACGTTATATTGAGTTTTTCAAAGAGAATAAGAATGAGGGACCATGACGAGTCGGACGATGATGTCGATCTTTTTGATCTTGGCCATGAGCAGAGTGAAGGTAATGATAGCTCAAGCTCAACTGAGGAAGATGATGGGGAACTAGAAAATATGTGTTGGGACGATATTAAGGACGCCAGTCATTAATATCTAAATCAATAATAATCGTCCCTTGTTTTGATAATGACAAACTCAAAAGTATTTGATAAGTTGTCCAAGTGTTGATCTCAGGTAAGTCCAGTGGACGCACATGAGCGAAAAGGACAACAAGTGAACAACAGTCCCTAAGCTGTAGGGACGCACGTTTCCAGATCTTCCAAGGCTAAACGTAATTGGCGAAGTCCCTGTGCAAGATAGGACGGAGTCCTCATCAAGAAGGGACGCGCGCCAAAATACGGACGAAGTTCAAATTCAAATCAAGGCCGCCTCAACATGATTACATCATCGTCCGGCCTTAGTCCTCAGAAGGAAGCTTCCTTTGTCTGGGCACGTGTAGACAATGCCAAAGACGTCGCTTTCCCAGCGATGGTCCCCTACCCACGCGGAGGCTTCCCAAGCGTCAACAGAGTTGACTTCCTCAAGGGACTCATCGCACCGTTGATCAAGATCAAGGATCCTGCCCAGTCTCAGAGGACGCTAGAGGACAAGAACCGCTTTCGCTATAAATACCCTCCCAAGGGTATGCATAGTGTTGGTGGACTTTGAAGACTTTCTCTCAAGATCTCCCGAAGCATTCAAGAACAAGAACGAAGATCAAGAAGATCAAGTGAGCTTGAAGCAAGAGAAAGAAAGTCCAACCACATCAAATTCAAAACAAACCACAAAACAGTTAGAGTTGTAGTTTGTCTCTCTCAACGAACCGAGAGAGACGTGAGTGATAGCTTCCTTATAAGCTAAGAGAGTTAGGTTACCCGTTAGGTGGAAAGGAGTGTTACTAGTGAGACTAAGGACGGACTCTTAGCTCAGAGAAGTGTAACGACTCGCCTAAGTTGTAAGGACTCTCTCTTAATAAGATAAGGGACGGCTATTGAAAATCCTCCAGGCGGAGGTAGAGGTTTACCCATAAGACTAGTTGGTCTTAGTGGGGTTCCTCTATAAATACTCGTGTCCAATATCTCTCTGTATTTCCTGTTAAGTCTAATTTCCGTTGCATATAAGGACGCCCTTAACCCAGTTAAGGACGCCTTCACTAACAGACTTACGATCCAACAATTGGTATCAGAGCAGGCGCTCTAGATTGAGTTTGAGTTGCAAGAAACATGGAGATGGAACCTATAGGTATCTCAAGTGCAAAACCACCTCGCCTGACGGACGGCAACTTCAACAGGTGGAAGACAAGGTTCGAATGCTTCGTGCGTAGTCAAAACTACCAATGCTGGCTGGTGATAAAGAACGGCGACCTCGAAGTTCCTGCCGCCAAGAAGGATAAATGGGCAGATTGGGGTCCCGAAGAGTTCAAGCTTATGGAAGCAAATGCAAAGGCCATCTGTTTTCTACAAACGTCCCTCTGTGAAAGGGATGCCACCCGTGTGAGCAATCTCCCAACTGCTAAGCTTCAATGGGAAGCCCTGGAGAAGTATCATGTTGGGACGCCTGAGATGAAAGAAGACGTTCAGTTGGAAGCAAAAAGAGACTTCTACAAATTCAGGATGTTCACAAATGAGACCATCACCGACTACTCCTTTCGCTTTGAGGCCCTTCTAACTAAGTTGAAAAACTTGGGCATCAAAGAAACTGAAATTACTCAGAGGATGAAGGTTCAAGTCTTGATAGATGGACTCACGGGACCATGGAACTTTGATAGGACGACGTTCAAAGAGAACCAGGCCAACAAGGGACTGTCCATGGAGGAAATCTATGGAAAACTCAAAGGGTACGAAGCAAGAAGAAACCAAGATCTGGCTGAGATGGGAAAGAGTCCCCATAATGAGTTGGCTTTAACTCTCGCAGCTAGGACGCCAGAGTATGAGCAATACTATCAAAGGCAAAGAGAGATAAACTCAATGCTAGAAGCTAAAACTCAAGAGCACCAAGAAAATCTTCGTCTTCAAGCTTCAATGGAACGCAAGGGAAAGACGGAAGAACAAATCTCTGAGGAAGATGAGCTAGCATTGTTGCACAAATCTCTTCGTGCTTGGTACAAAAGAGGCAAAGTCCCAAGGATGAAGATGCCCTACAAAAAGGAATCTCGCAAGCCTTCAGAGGCAGAAATGAAGGAGATAGTGTGCTACAAATGCAACAGAAAAGGACATATGGCCAAGAAGTGTACCACAGGACTTTCATCAAAAGAAATGAAGGAAAAGGCGTTGGTTGGTGCATTTAATAGTGCATGGGACGATCTTGACTCAAGTGATGAAGAGCCAGAAAATCAAGTGGCCTATATGGCTATGGAAGACGCCCCAGAGGACGTCTCTGAAACTGAGCAAGAGGTAACCCACGAATCCATGCTAAATTCTCTTGAAAAATGCTCAAAACCAAAGCTCATTAAGTTGATCACTCAAATCATGCAAGAAAGTTATGCCATGAAACAAAGTTTTGAGGAAATTGAATCTGAAAATATTATTGTGGAATGTGAAAGTTGTTGTACCACGTCTTTTCAATTGGAGTCCTCTCAGGAAGAAGTCAAGTCCCTTAAAAGTCAGATTGTGTGCTTAACGCTCGAAAATGCTAGTCTTAGGGATGAGGTCAAAGTTCTAGGAAAGAGTCCGATGACTGAGACTGTTAACCCAATAGTTTTTGTCCCAGCTAGAAAAGGTCTAGGGTATGAATCGGGATCAAAGAACTCTCTCCCTGGTGACTTTGAAGCTAGCAAGACTACTGAACTAGAGCTTGAGAGGGAAAAGACAAGGAATCTAGAAGAGCGCATTAGAGTTCTAGAGAGTGGTGAGAAAGGACAAAAGGACTACTATATAGATTCTGTCAGTCACAAAATCTACAAGAATATTGCTAAGGGAAAAGGATCTAAGGTAGCGGACCCTGAGAAAATGAAAGAGAACAGAATTCAGCGTCCTAACAAAAAGTACTATCTGGGAAACTATTATAGGACATGCTGGCATTGTGGCAAGGGTGGTCACTACCAGTATGAGTGTCTTAAGCTGAAACAAGATCTTGAAAATGGAAAGAAGGCTAGAAATGGGTGTGAAAACGCTAAACCTAAAACTCGATCTCCTAGGACACATGCTAGAAGATCAAATGATGTGAATGTTTATGATCATTTGCCTATGAAGAAGTTTTACCCATGTAACGAACCAGGTAGGGGTCACCTTGCCTGGGTCGCAAAGAACTAACTCTTCGTTTCAGGTGGAAGTGAGAGGAAGCCCGTGGATCATCGATAGTGGCGCGTCAAATCACATGACTGGAAGCCAGATCCATCTCACTTCTATCCAAACAAATGCCACGGGAGGAACTGTCTCGTTTGGCAACAAGGGCAAAGGAAAGATCAAAGGGACGGGCACCGCAAAGCTGAATCAATCCATCAGTGCGTCCAAAGTTAGTCTTGTCGAAGGACTAGGCTTCAACCTCCTTAGTGTCTCTCAAATGTGTGATCAAGGTGAAAACCTAGTCACATTTGACTCTAAGGAATGCCTAGTCATCAACAAGAAAACAAATCAAGTCATTCTCAAAGGGACTCGTGAAAACAATGTATATATCTTCAATCAAAGGTTCAAGCCTGCTTCCAAATTGTGCTTATCCGTCTCTGCTATGGACGCCGATCTCTGGCATCGACGTCTAGGACATGCAGGACCTAGCACAATCTTCAAGCTTCATCAAAAAGATCTTGTAAGAGGACTTCCCCGAATTAATTCTGAGCAAATGGAACAATGTGAAGCTTGCATCAAAGGGAAGCAGACAAGAGCGTCCTTTAAATCCAAAAAAGAAGTGAGCACAAAGAAACCTTTGGAATTGCTCCACATGGATCTGTGTGGACCCATGCAAACCCTAAGCTATGGTGGAAAAAGGTATATGTATGTCATTGTCAATGATTTTTCAAGATTCACTTGGGTTCTCTTCTTAGTGTCAAAAGCAGATGCTTTTGGAATGTTTAAGATCTTCATCAAACAAGTAGAAGTTGCACTTGGGACGAGCTTGAAAGGCCTAAGGTCAGACAATGGAACGGAGTTCAAAAACTCAGAGTTCCTTGATTTCTGTGACCAGCAAGGAGTGTCCCACAACTTCTCTTCTCCGCGTACTCCACAGCAAAACGATGTAGTTGAAAGAAAGAATAGGACGCTGGAAGACATGGCAAGGACGATGCTCTTGGCTAGCGGCGTCCCCAAACACTTCTGGGCGGAAGCCGTTGCCACCGCAACCTACATTGTCAATCGAGCTATGATTCGTCCTTTGCTCAAAAAGACGTCCTATGAACTCTTAAATGGAAGAAAGCCAAACATTTCACACCTCAAAGTCTTTGGGTGTAAATGCTTCATCCACAACAACGGCAAAGACAACATCGGCAAGTTTGATGCTAGGAGTGATGAAGGAATATTTCTTGGGTACTCCCTCACAAGCAAAGCCTATAGAGTCTTCAACAAACGGACTCTTAAGCTTGAAGAAAGTATCCATGTGGTGTTCAAAGAAAATGCTTCTCACAAGAAAGAAGCAAGTAAAAAGGAGCGTCGCTCCTGTCTAAGGGACGATGATGAAGATGATGAGGAAGAACCAAGAGGCTCCTCCGACAAGTATTACATTCCTAGGAACGCCCCTGAATCTCGCGATGAGGTTTCAGTGGGAGTCCCTAGTGAACAACAAGAGCCCTCTCAAACCTGGTCGTTAAACCAAGTGGAAGCCGGTGAGTCAAGTCAACAAGGAGAAAGGCACAGTGTGGACGCTCCAGCTGAGGGGGAACACACTGAACCAACCAATGAAGATGACAGCTTTGACTCTGATGAGTCTGATTGGACGGACCCTAGGTGTACTCCTTCAAGAGACGCTACGCATAGGGGATCCAACCTTTCAAGACTTCATTCCACAGATCAAATAATCTCAGATATGACAAAAGGAGTTCAAACAAGATCAGCTGTGAATCAATCCCTTAACGCCAACATAGCCTTCTGTGCCTTCAACGCCTTCGTGTCCTTAGTTGAACCTAAGAACATAAAGGAAGCTCTCCAAGATGTTGATTGGATTCAAGCCATGCAGGAAGAACTGAATCAATTTGAAAGGAATAAAGTTTGGACCCTCGTCCCTCGTCCGAAAAACAAAAACATAATAGGGACGAGGTGGGTCTATAGAAACAAGCTTGATGAGAGTGGATGCGTATCAAGAAATAAAGCAAGGCTTGTGGCTCAAGGCTATAGACAAGAGGAAGGAATCGACTATGATGAGACTTTCGCTCCTGTTGCTAGAATCGAAGCCATTCGCCTCCTCATTGCCTACGCCGCTCACAAGGGATTCAAGCTTTTTCAAATGGACGTCAAAACGGCCTTCCTCAATGGCAAACTTAAAGAAGAAGTGTACGTCGCTCAACCTCCAGGATTTGAGGACGCTGATCACCCTGATCATGTGTACTTCTTGGACAAGGCACTATATGGACTCAAGCAAGCCCCTCGTGCGTGGTACGATAGGTTTGCGTCCTTTCTCTTGTCCAACGGGTACACACGAGGTAACATTGATAAAACCCTGTTCTTAAAGAAAGTCCTTAAAGATGTTTTGATTGTCCAAGTCTATGTCGATGACATAGTATTTGGTAGCACTAACATGAAACTTGTAGAGGAATTCAAGAACTTGATGAGTAGTGAGTTTGAGATGTCCCTCATAGGAGAACTCAACTTCTTCTTGGGACTCCAAATCACCCAGCTTAAAGATGGGACGCGCATTCATCAACAAAAGTACATTCGTGAAATGCTCGAGAAGTATGGAATGAATTCTTCAAAACCCATTGATACTCCCATCTCCCCCAACACTCGCCTTTATGCTGATGAAGAAGGCAAGAGTGTAGATCAAAAGCTTTACAGAGGAATGATAGGGTCCTTGCTATACCTAACGGCAAGTCGTCCCGACATCATGTTCGCCGTATGCTTGTGTGCTCGCTTCCAGGCAAATCCGAAGGAGTCCCACTTGCAAGAGGTCAAGAGAATCTTCAGATACCTCAAGGGAAGAGACGATCTATGCTTATGGTATCCCAGAAGAACGTCCCTAAACCTGGTAGCGTACTCTGACGCAGATTACGCTGGCCACGTGGTGGATCGGAAGAGCACCTCAGGAATGGCTCAATTCCTGGGATCGTGCCTTGTATCTTGGGGATCCAAAAAACAAAACTCTGTGGCTCTCTCAACCGCGGAAGCAGAGTACGTTGCTGCTGCTTCGTGCTGCTCACAAGTCCTATGGATCAAGTACCAACTTGAAGATTATGGTACGTTCCTCAACACAGTTCATATCTTGTGTGATAACACCAGTGCTATAAGTATTGCCAAAAATCCTGTTCATCATTCTAGGACAAAGCATATTCACATAAGACATCACTTTCTTCGTGATAATGTTGAACTTGGATTAATTAAAGTGGATCATGTTAGGACTGAGGACCAAGTGGCCGATATTTTCACAAAAGCACTTGATAGACGTCCCTTCGAGCACCTCAGGTTGCTCTTAGGGATGATAACTTTTAAATAATCAAGTCCCGTTCTATTATTCCCTCCATGATTGGCTATGTCTTGTTTAGAACTTGTTTTAAAGTGTGTCATGCATTAAAGTCATCTTTAAAGAACGCTAGTCTAGGATATGTGTTTCACTCATGTTTTTGAACGACATTCATTTCGCTTTTCATCTCAAGAGTATCCCTGATCACCCTACCCTCATCATAAGCCGAAATGATGGGAACTCTAAGCTTACCTAAGCCGAGAATCTTGCAAACGCGTCTTTTGAGCGTTCCTTGTTTTATCTTTACGGGACGTACTTGCTTGATTTTCAAAAATGGTTCTAAGTGATCAAAGGGACGCGTGTTAAGAGCTGAGAGTTGTCCGTACAGAGTTCTAAGTTCAGAAGTTGAGATCAGTGTCTGGGACGCCATGGTTCAGTTTAGTGTTGTGTAGTGTTGTGTTGATAGGACGCCAACGTGGAGTCCTTTGCAGTTGTGAGAAGTTTGAATGTTTGAAATTGGGAAGGTGAACCGTCTTAGAGAAGCTTCAGCGAAGATCTCGGGATACGCGCGAACAGTGCTCAACAGCTGTGTTTCTTAGTAAAGAAGAAAGCCACGTGTGGGAAGGCGGGTGGAGGAAGCCGAGTGTAAAGACCCTGTTACCCCTGTCCGTCCAACTTCGTCTTCTTCCTATATATATGCCCTGCATCCTTCTGATTCTCTTTCTTCGCTCTCTTGTTGCTTGCTCATATTTAGAAATCTCTCAAACCAAAATCCCAGATCTCAAATCCCAAAATCTTCTCCTCAACCCTAATCTCCTTCTATAAAATCATCTCAAATGGCCAACACAAGAAACTCCACCAAATCCTCACCCTCGTCGGCGGCGAAAAACCCTAGCTCTTCGAGATCTCCTCCGGTGAAAGGCCGGTCATTAATGGAGTCTAGAGGCAGACCATCCGGCCGCCAAGAACCCCCTCGTCACCATTCCTCCTCTCAAAGCACCCAGCGTCGCAACTCCATCACCCCGCCTCAGCCACAAAAATCCCAACCTCCATCTTCAAGGTCCCATTCTCACTCTTCCTCTAAACCCCAACAAAAACCTCATCCCTCTCAATCTAAATCCCAATCCTCTCAGAAACGGTTTTCGTTTCTCGAGAAACCTTTCGTCCCCGAGCCAGAACAAGGGGCTGCTAGCAAAGGCACCGTCTTTAGACTTCCAACCCAACCAAAACGCCGTCCTCCTCTTGACCCCCTCATTGAGGACTGGCTTGAAAAAGAGCCAAGGACGCTCGCTAACATCTGTCTACGGGCGTCCGTCAACAACCACCCTCCAAAAATCCAACGCCTCCTCCATTACTTCATGGTGACCTATGTCCGTCCCCGCCTTGAGGAAACCAATCACACCAACCCCCCATTCATGGGGCCAGGCATCATTTCCGACTCGTTTGGTGGAACCGTGGACGAGCTCGCCAAATTGCTCGCCGATATAATGGAGTTTGTCGTGGCTCCTGCGGGCTCCGTCCCATCCCAAAAACGCAAAAGGCCTTCCTCTCCCCCTCCTCCTCCAAAGCTCCAAATAAAAGGCCCTTCCTCCTCCTCCCAAGTCTCTCCAATCCCTTCCTCCCCTCCTCCCGCCCCAAAAAGACGCTTGAAGACGTCCGCTGAGCTCGAGGGCGTTACAGAACAAGAAATGGCCGCCATCCGCCTCTCTGAGATTCAGCTGGAAAAAGAGGAGAAGGCGCGCCAAGAGCGGGAGCAAGCAGAAAAGGATGCCGTTGAGAAGGCGATCCAAGAGAGTCTGAAGGCAGTTCCTCAGCTCCCTCCACCTCCTCCGAGGGTAGAGGACGCTACTCCTGCCTCTGCAGCTGCTATGGATCCGCTGGATGCGGAAATTGAGGCGGACCTGGCGAAACCGTTGCCCAAGGCCCCGGCAAAGGACGTTCCTCAAGTACAGGTCCCGGCCAAGGACGTTGTACCCACAGTTATTGCTCTTGAGGACTCTCCCGCCAAGATGCCTCCTGCTCCCTCTGCTCCGCTCAACGTAAAGCCTCTCTCAGTAGCTCCGCCTCGCTCCTCTGCCCCAGCCACCAAGGCCAGGATCAGGACTCCTACTCCCTCTCCTCCTAGAGCTTCAACACCTCCTCCTCCGCCTGCTCAAGCAGCTGAGGAATCTGCTCAAGTCCAGGGAACGGCTTCTGCTGAAGTCCCCATTGAGTCCTTGGCAAGGACTCCAGCTGTGGACGCGCCCCCTACAGAACAGGCGTCCACTGCTAAGGACACAGAAATGGTCGAGTTCCATGAACAAAGGGACGAGGCCTCAGACGATGAGGAAGCTCCTCTGGATGAGGACCATGAGGATGAAGAGGGGGAAGGAGACGAACAGGACGCCGGTGACGAGGTCATCATAAGCAATGGCTCAAAGCAGAAAAGGTTAAAGAAGATTCTGTCGCCGCTCTTGTTCACCGCCCAGTTCCTGGAAGAGAACCAACGTCAGGAGTTCTTGGAACTGCTTGAGTTTCAGGGATGGACGCATCTAGGCGCCGAGGCCGCAGACGTCGACCCCGAACAGGTTCTCCGCTTTTACTCTAAATTTGAAATATCAGAAGTAAAAGGGAAGCCTCAAGGGACGTTCGAGATTGATGGGGACGAGTACTCAGTTGCTGAGGGCACCGTCCGAAATATGCTAGGCCTGCGTCCTTCTCCGCCAGATGCTATGCACGACCTTCCCAACAAAAACTTTGGTCGTTTCTCCCAGGAAGAGATCTTCAACAGAATATTCAACGGGAGACAACCAGTTGCTAGGGATAGGGTCGCTCACTGTCTCTCCAAGACGGGCGTCCTTGCGCATCACTTCATTGTTCGCATGGTCGTCCCCCGCCAAGAGAAGAAGTCCATAGTCCAGATAACCGATAGTATTATCCTGGACGCCTTCTTGGAACGCAAGCCGATCAACTTGC
This sequence comes from Polygonum aviculare, assembly GCA_934048045.1. NCBI lineage: Eukaryota > Viridiplantae > Streptophyta > Magnoliopsida > Caryophyllales > Polygonaceae > Polygonum > Polygonum aviculare. Next base: position 17,492,385 of record OW204025.1, on the reverse strand, counting down.
CGCGGGTAATCTTGGAGCACATGGGCAAATGCACAGGAGGACGCCATTCTCTTCCCTTCCCTGGCTTAGTCAAGCAGATCCTCAAGCAGCAGGGACTCTATGCTCCAAAGCAGGAACGTTCCTTTGGTATTCATTGGGACGTCAGGCAAATCACACTCCCCCCAGTTGGAAAACTCAGGTGTGATGAGCCTCTCCCGTCCGTCAAGCGCCAAATGGAAAAGGAACGGAAAGAGGCTGAGAAGAAGGCTAAAGCTGAGAGACGAGCCAAGGCTGCTGCTGCTGCTGAAACTGAGGAAGGTGATCCAGAGGCTGAAAACCTTCAAGTAGTTGGGACGCCAGCTGAGGACGCTGTTGATGATGAGGACGAGCTCGATGGTATGAGCGTCTCTGATGAGGCCGAGAAGCACTCTACAAAGTCTCTGATGGGCATGATGATCGAGAACCAGTGCATGATGATTGATCTAATCCAGCAGGTTCACGACACCCTCCACACCCATACAGAACTTCTGGAACGCAACAATGAGCTCCTTGCGCAGAATAACTATCTTCAGGAGCAGAATCTCAAGGCCCTTGGCAAGCGTCCCCGGAAATGATCACCTCCCCCCTCTCTAACCCTGAAACAGTTTATCGTTGTTCTTGTTGTTCTTTTGTTTTGTTTAAGACTTTGGGACGGTGTCCCCTTTTGGAACCTTTGTCTGTAATGATCGTACTCTATCCTTCATGAATGGCGTTCATTAAATTTGTGACTCATTTTGTCTAAGTGCTCTTTACTTTAGTTACGACTTTGTGCTTGCATGCTTTTCGACTTGTTCTTCTTTTCGATGATGCCAAAAGGGGGAAGTATAGTTTTGCAGAGATGCGATTGTCTTTAAGTTATCATAGAAAGCTGTGTTTAGGGGGAATTTTGACCAAGTCCAAAGGACGCTAGTTAGGAATAAAATAGAACGCACTTAAAAGACAGTGTTGCATGCCAACCTAAGCTAAAAGAAAATCCAAGTGTAGTTCCTCATGCTAAAAGCTTTACTTCTGTGCGCATTATTTGAAAGAGTTTGTCATCATCAAAAAGGGGGAAATTGTTGGGACGATATTAAGGACGCCAGTCATTAATATCTAAACCAATAATAATCGTCCCTTGTTTTGATAATGACAAACTCAAAAGTATTTGATAAGTTGTCCAAGTGTTGATCTCAGGTAAGTCCAGTGGACGCACATGAGCGAAAAGGACAACAAGTGAACAGCAGTCCCTAAGCTGTAGGGACGCACGTTTCCAGATCTTCCAAGGCTAAACGTAATTGGCGAAGTCCCTGTGCAAGATAGGACGGAGTCCTCATCAAGAAGGGACGCGCGCCAAAATACGGACGAAGTTCAAATTCAAATCAAGGCCGCCTCAACATGATTACATCATCGTCCGGCCTTAGTCCTCAGAAGGAAGCTTCCTTTGTCTGGGCACGTGTAGACAATGCCAAAGACGTCGCTTTCCCAGCGATGGTCCCCTACCCACGCGGAGGCTTCCCAAGCGTCAACAGAGTTGACTTCCTCAAGGGACTCATCGCACCGTTGATCAAGATCAAGGATCCTGCCCAGTCTCAGAGGACGCTAGAGGACAAGAACCGCTTTCGCTATAAATACCCTCCCAAGGGTATGCATAGTGTTGGTGGACTTTGAAGACTTTCTCTCAAGATCTCCCGAAGCATTCAAGAACAAGAACGAAGATCAAGAAGATCAAGTGAGCTTGAAGCAAGAGAAAGAAAGTCCAACCACATCAAATTCAAAACAAACCACAAAACAGTTAGAGTTGTAGTTTGTCTCTCTCAACGAACCGAGAGAGACGTGAGTGATAGCTTCCTTATAAGCTAAGAGAGTTAGGTTACCCGTTAGGTGGAAAGGAGTGTTACTAGTGAGACTAAGGACGGACTCTTAGCTCAGAGAAGTGTAACGACTCGCCTAAGTTGTAAGGACTCTCTCTTAATAAGATAAGGGACGGCTATTGAAAATCCTCCAGGCGGAGGTAGAGGTTTACCCATAAGACTAGTTGGTCTTAGTGGGGTTCCTCTATAAATACTCGTGTCCAATATCTCTCTGTATTTCCTGTTAAGTCTAATTTCCGCTGCATATAAGGACGCCCTTAACCCAGTTAAGGACGCCTTCACTAACACACTTACGATCCAACAATATGTATGACAAATATGTAGCACTAGATGTACTGAAAAATTTGCTTTTAGTATATCAAGCTAATGAATAAGTATATATAATGGTTTGAAAAATTCAAAGATTAAGCTTAGCGATGATGGAGAACGCTAGGTTGTTGTCAAATGAATCGTGTTTTAGATGTAGTGATGAAAAAGTCATTGTAACGGACAAAAATTAGCTTTTGTGTTCTATCATATCTAATGAATATGTCAATACAGCAATTTGAAAAATTCAAATATTTTTATACTTAAAGGAGGGGAACGCAATCCCGTTGTTAATGTACTCTGTTTTAGACACAATAATGAAAAATTCATTGCAGTATATTAAAATTGCGTTTTTAGTCAATCAAAGTCAAAGAAACATGATTGTTATTATTCAATTGTACATCATTACTTTTTCAACTATTAAATATTAATTTTCCTTGTCAAGCAACATGATTATTATTTTTCAACTATAAAACACTACTTTTTCAACTATTAAACATTGCGGTTTCTTGTAAAGTAACATGCATGTTATTTTTCAATTATATAACACTACTTTTTCAACTATGTAACATTACTTTTTCAACTCGTTTGTACTTTAGTATAATCAACTATTTTTTCAACTCTTCGACATTACTTTTTCAACTCAAAAACTAGGGTTTAGTATAATGTTGTCTACGATTGCGAGTAATTTCTGTAGAATATTTCACTCGAATTTTTGATTTTTCAATATGGAAATTATTTGTTTTTCTTGATTTGTGTAACCATTTTTGGGATAAGATCTTCTCAGATTTTTTTTGAAAATTAGACTGCTAATTCCCTACATTATAGGAGTTGTTTTTAATTATGGTAATCGGAATAATGCTGATTTTTCATCCCCTAGAATCCTGCAAAATCGTGTCTACATGCACCATCATCTCTTACCATTAATCCCATTTAATCCAATGGCTAATAGGATGCCTAAGGAAGCACCATAATAGGTATCTCACCGGAGCGTTCCCCATATATATATATACATATACTTATGTTCAAATAAATATTTTATATAAAAAATTAATTATAATGATTATTATTATTCTATTTTTTAATTTAAATGCTACATTACTTATTTAGTGTTAAAGGTACTTATACTAGGATAAATATTATCATTCGAAAAATGGTCAAAATGGAAAACCAATTAACCTGAAATATAACTAAACCAGAAGTTTGACTAGCTCAAAATCCATTCAACCCGAAATCTAGTTGAACCGAAATATGAATAATTCAACCACTGAACCAAAAACCTAACTTTACCTTACTAAGTGAATACCTGACCCGAAATGGTCCAATCTGATATGACTCCATTGTCAAAATATTTGTAAATCAAACATTGAATTTGGGTGGTTCATTGCAAATAATCATAAATAAGGTGTGGTTTTGTGCAACTAATTTGTTATAAATGGTGGTTTTCTATAATGTTTTTTAATAAGGGGTGGTTTTGTGAATCTAATTTGCATTAAAGGGTGGTTTTGTGCAACTAATTTGTAATAAAGGGTGGTTTTGTACAAATTTTTTTATAAAGGGTGTTTTAATTTTGTGCAAACTAGTAAAAATATGGGGGTAGTTTTGTGCTTTTTCCCTATAATAATAGCAATTACTCCATCCATTAAGGAAAAGATATTGTTTTAGAATTCGTTCAAAAGCATTAAAAGTTTATTCGACCAAAAAATTAAAAATTTGGTTTATTTTAATTAATACCCTCAATTTTTTAAAGATATGCTATTTTTCATTATATATTAGGTAATTATTTTCAAACAATAAGAAGAGTATATGAAAAAATGTGCTAAACATATGTAAAATAACAAACATTTAGTTAAGCATCCACTGAAAACAAAATGACACCGATTATTTAACAGAGTGAATAATCCAGACAGTTCCATATTAAAACATGTCGTTTGGTTATATTGAGGTTTTCCATTGGATTGGAATTGTAAGGGAAAATGCAGCATACAATAATATGATGTGTGGCTCCCAGAAAATGCCATGTTGCCCTGCCCGTTTTGGGAGGTTTGAAAAGTTCGAATCTCTGACGATTGAAAAACTGACCATTGACTTGGATTGCTTTTGTTATCGATATATTGATATATATAGTATGAACATACAAATCAAGGTATAAGACAATACGCAGCCTAATAAAATCAAATTTTGTCTTTTTTCCCGTAAAAGGTACTCATAGTCCTCCTCCTCCTACTAGTCTAGTGGTGTTGAACAGCCTTAATTAATTACATTTCTAATACATAATAATTAGCCGGGTCAAAGTTGATGAATGGGATCATGTGATGTTTGACAGTTTGTGAATTGGACATATGGTTTAATTTCTTATGTGGCAAGTACGTTATATAATTTTAATGTTCTCACTTTGAAACATATATTGTTATTCATGCATTTACGTGCACGATATTTTATTCCGCTAGTGATCGACAATATTGTGTCTATAGTTCATACGGTATAGCTGAATTTTCCCAAATCTAAGCTCGCTTCGTTTGAACGAACACTGAGGAATTGTACAATTTTTCTATGTACAATAAATGTAGATACACACGAAAATCATACGTACCAATCTTTCCATAACTAGATGGAGTATGTCATTAGAATTGTCAATACGTGTTGCGATATGTGGGTATGTATTCCCACACCCACATAGCCACATGGATGAACAATTGAACACAATCAAATATACCCCACTTGTATACAGGAATTAATTAAGGTGGAATTCTTTACATTAGATTAAACCTGTCTTTAGTACGTTATTTCATCTTATTTCTTAACTAATCCGAAAAGAGTTTTGATTTCATCTCATCTCTCAACGAATCAGCCTAGCTAGACAAGAAGTACGTTTTGATACTGAATAGGATCGATTTTATAAAGTTGGTGGATTATGTCTAACGTGGTCTGCCAATAGGAAGAGTGACCCATATACTTATATTATAGACTTTTTCTCTTTCAATTTTCAATGTGAGAAGAAATTTTGTAGAAAGTCGTCCTTTGAGAGCATAGTCTCAATCGATTCTGGAGCATGTTGGGAGAATGGGAATGAGTTTCATGAAACATACGTACCAAAAATTAAGAGTGGGAGCGTCGATCGAGCCTAGTTAATTCGTTGTAGTCAAATCTCTAGAGGATATTAAGTAGCCATGCAAACGTACGTTTTCAAAAATATATATGTGGCCACGAGTATGTACCCGATCCAGTCTATCTAATCTCAATTTCGTTTTGGTGAAGGCCACTCTATTAGGAGACTTGGAAAACATGTAAACACAATATTAGAACTCATTTGCCTAATTGCCTTTACTAGTAGAGTAGTAGACATAGATTTTTGGAGATCGATATACTTCTTTTAAGCTAGCTACGCTATTAAAAAAAATCTTCGTTTAAATTAAATCGATCAAGAAACTTGTATATAATCTGGAATATCTAGAAATCGGCATACGTGTAATGATATTAACCGAGAAAAAGGGTCAAAACTACGCTTATAAAAACAATGCAGTATAATTAATTGCCCTCACGAGTCACGACCATCAATTGAGAGAAAGCGCTAGCTCTTTTAAATTCCGTGTAGTGTATGGAATGTGAATGTGATGGTTAGCTACAGTTCCTTTAATTCGATCATGACCTATTGTCAATATATATATAAATAAATATAGACACAGGAGGCTTAAAACCATATATCCTATACATAGTCTTAGAAATTGCATGCATTCGAGCTATATAAACTAGATTAGTCTTGTGGATCATGTGTGGATTTATAACAAGTTTGGACGTTTCACACATCCAAATGCTGCAGTGCTTCAACTATTTTTTTTTTTTTTTTTTGTCGAGTTAAAGTGAACCATGAAAAGTCATTCTTAAAGCCCATGCATGCATATGCTGGGATCAGTGGGGGCCATGCCCTCCCCCCACCCACTCCAATCTAAATTTTTTTAGGTATATATGTTATTCCTTTCGAATCCTTCGATTTGATATATTATACACTTTAATCCAACATATATCTGAATAAAATGTTACTCCCTCCGTCCCTATTTGTTTGTCCAGTATTCCATTTCGGGTGTCCCCTTTTGTTTGTCCACTTTCCATTTATATCCACACTTTTACCATCATTATTCCACTATCCCACCTACTTTATTTCTTTTCACCCAATCAATCACATCTTTTACCAATATTATTCAACTCTTTCACCTACTTTATACTACTTTATATCAACTTTCTCAATTACCCATACTATTTTATACCGTTCTTAAAACCCGCGCAAAATGTCCTTTTGGACAAACAAAAAGGGACGGAGGGAGTATTAATACTTGAAGATTGGACACCTCTATAAACCACTTTTAAAAGTTATTTACTTATGCTAAATATTTTTTTTCTTGTCCTAAACAATATACTATCATATTGTAATTCAAGAGTTTTAAAACAATATGTTATTGCCCACGCAATACTTTTATTCAGGTTCCGCCCCTACATGCAACACGTACCATTTTTTAAATCGGTCGGCCAATAAATTAAGAGTACTAGGCCAGGTATGATCAATTTTGGTTAACTAATTCAAAATCCTACTATTCGGTGTCACAATTTAAAACTAGTTTATAACGATTAAAAACGCCAGAAATGTTAATGATATGTTCATGGATTATCTTTTTTTTGATGGGGAAAGGAATTAGGGTTGCAAAAAGAAAGTACTACTTGGGCTCGTCTAAAGCATCCACAAGAGCATCCACAAAGGATGAGAGCTGGTTACTGATATGCTCTCTTTAGTATAGCTTAACTCTTGTATTTTATGGCTATATTGAGTGTGTTTAGGCTAGAGTTTGTGCGTAATTGTAATATCTAGGCCGAAGATACAAGGATTGAAATTTCAAGAGTTTTCAAGATGTTTTGAGCTGTCTGCGCGACACCTCTTTCTTGCGAAGGATATATCTGGAGCTACAGTGGTCGGATTGAGCTGATTCCAGTGCCATTGGAAAGATAACTCGAAGAGCTTTAGTTCACCTTTTTACACAGAAGTCAGGTTCCAAGCCGAAGTGGGTCAAAACAGCCTCCGAAGTCAAGTGTTCGTCACTGTCCAAGATCCGCGACCGCGGTGGATGATCCGCGCCCGCCGTGGCTGCCCGAGATGACTTGTTCTATTCTGTCGCGAAAGCACAGGTGTGGTGGAGACGACGCGGGCACGGTGGTACGCGATCCGGAGCGGACGAGATTTTTCTATCTTCTTTCTTTTTCTTATTTTTCCTCTTTCCTTATCCATCTCGGGGAGCATGTTCCTTGGGTCTATGTAAAGAGGAGTCTGCCTTAGATTTTAGGTATCCAATGTCATAATCCAATTCTTCTCGTTCTAGTTTAGTTTAGTTATGGAGAGCTAGTCTCCTTGGGTTTGTTCAAGGGAGAAACTCTGATGTATGAGCTCGTGAGATTTTGGTAATTGATTTCTATCCTTTGGTTAATATTAATTCTCTTGTGCTTCATTATATGAATATTGATTCTTTCGCTAGGAGTCATGAACATATTGAATTGATTGATGTTCTACGGTTGGATTGGGTTTGGACCGTGGACAAAACCAATCTGTGAAAACAACTTAACATATACCTGTTGTCTATTATATTCAACTAGGATTAAGAAGAGAGTTGATTGTTTTATCTTACAATTGACTCGTAGCTTGATTGTTTGATGTTATATCCTGCATATCCTTGTTCTCTATGCTAATTCTAGGTTAAGGGCTAGCGTTCTTGCCTAGGGTTATAGAATTGCTTGGACCGTGGACTTGCGATTGTTAATAATCAGGATAGGAATTAACCATAGGTGTGAATAAAATCAATGGATGAATCTAAGATCGAGTGATTATTTCAGAGTGGATCTTTTGAATGAACTTGTTTCCCATATTTGATTTGTTTGTTTGTTTATTTGTTTTTCTAGTTTAGTTTAGTTTAGATCTTTCTCTTGATTCCCCCCCCCCCCTTTCTTTGGTTGATAAATATATTAATACTAAAAGCCTCAGTTATCTTGGGTTCGACCTCTTACTTGCATGCTATACAAGTTTGTAGTTTGGGTTATTTGGCACAACGACTTTTGCCGAGTCAGTTACTAATCACCTCTAAAGAGAATAGGGAAAGCCGTCACACTGTAGTCTCGAACCCGAGACCTCATAGTATTACCATGAGTGCTCAACCAGTGAGCTAGTGCGCCAAGCGCGTTCATCGATTATCATTAAGACTTATTAAGAGATAATAATTAAAAAAAGTGGCATTCCTTTGATGAGAATCAATCAAACTGTGATGTCGAGAATCGTCACTGAGATGGCTTTTGTTGAGTATGGAGCTTGATTCGATTAGGCGAGGAGAAGATGGAATAAGCGAAGATCCGAGTAGAAAAGAGGATGACGAGGTCGCATTGGAAGCTACGGTTGCGGACACAACTAGCCGAAAATGCGAGTGCGTGATACGGTGCCAGGCTGCGTCTTGCATCCAGGAGGCGCCAGTGCTGAAAGCACGGGCTTGTAGCTCAACCTGAGGACATGTTTTTGGCCCGTGTCAACGTGCAAAATACGTTCGAAGATTTTAGCTCTAGTTTCTTTTCATACTCAACATGATTATTGTAATGGTGTGTTATTAAAAGCACTGAGAGAAAATCCTAAAAGAGAGATTGGGAGGTTAGATTAGGAAGATCCTAGTTAGGGCAGATCAAAAGATCAGTGTCCTTGTACTCCTTGAGTCCTCTAATCTAGTGGAGAATCCTTGGCTTGGTAGTCCCTGCAGACGTAATTCTTGAGAAGAACTAGGTGAGCTAATCCGATGTTGTCTTTGTCTTTTGTACTTTCTTTCCATCTACTACTCGAACAATCCCTCGAATTTTCCTAATGATTTATTGTCTCCAAAGTTATCTAGTGTTGAGCCTCCAAACCGGTCCATTCTTATCGACCATGTGAAGGCTCGTATACACATTCGTGAGATCAAGTCAAATTCTCCAAATTAGAGATGGATTTGCGATACCTGTTGTGTTAGGTTTCGATGTCGCCGCCTCTCTCTAAGGCTTTGCGAATACTTGTTGAAGCATGCAATGTTGTTGTTGTTCCATGATTAATCCAAGTTTCCTATATGTAGGGACCTAATTCGTTCAATGTTTCCTAGGAAGAACCTTAGGCCCCGTTTGGTTCCATTAATCCTATGGAATGAGGAATGGGAATGGGAATGTGTCATTCCAAGTTTTGTGTTTGGTTAGGGAAAAAATTGGATTCAGATTCATTCCATGGATTGGGCCATTCTAAGCCCAAAGAACAATTTGATTCCACCCAAAAAGTTAGGGTATCACCCATTCCAATACAAGTCACCTATTTCATCTCTGCCTCCCTCCCATTACAACCATTTCACCATTTTCAATTCACGTGTTCCACCTTCCACCGCTCGAGTCCGACTGGTGTCTCCGATGTCTTCTCCGGCGACTTTCCAACGACTTTCCGGCACATACCAGCTGTCACCGCGGAGGCCAGGACCAGGCCGAGCATCATCAGAATCACACCCGCTGCAACCATTCTCACTTTCTCTATTTCTTGTAACGATGAATGTGGTGTGTGTAATTAGTAGGAGGCTGATTTTTGTAGTTTTTAGGAATCGCTGATTCCGACAGCATACCAAACAACACACCTCAGGATTGACTCATTCTGATTCCTGTTTCCATTCCGATTCCTCATTCCATTCCGATTTCAAAATGTATACCAAACAAGGCCTTAGTGTTTTGCTTTGGAATGTTCAGGGTACGGGGCATACTTGGTTTATGAGTACATTGTGGGAAATGATTCGATTACAATTGCCTAGTGTATTGGCCTTAATCGAATTGAGAATTAGTGGAGAAAGAGCCAATGATATTTGCAGGCACATATGTTATGGTGGTAAATGGTTTTTTGGTGGGGGAATTTGGTTCTTTTAAAACTGATGAAGGCGAGTTGGGATTCTTTATCGGCTCTGATTCCAATTTATGTTATTTGCAGTTGATTGGGGATTTGAGATTTTATATCTAGTTAATTGCACAATTCAATTTGACCTGGTCCACTCCCTTGTTGGTGAAACCTGATTTGTGTTTTATTTCGGTTTTCCCTTTCTAGAAACCTAGTAGCTCTACTATATACGCTCACTTTTGTATTTTGTGTTACAACATATGAAATAGAAATCTCCTTCAATCTTCACAAAAACCTCTGAGTTTAATCATTTATAGATTTTTCATTTGGTTGGTATTTCCTTTCTCAAGTTGCCCCTAGTAATTATTTGTAGTTGGATTCTTCGAACTTTATATTCTGAATCCATCTTTTATCGCATATAGTTGTTACCCTACACCATTGGTCTCAAAGCAATAACTTGTCAGTTGTAGACCTTGCCTTCAAACAACAAAATCAACAAGAACATCAAGGAGCTATAAGTTGAGCTCATGGTTGCTCAAGCCAAAGCGTAAGCACAAGAAGACGAGTTATGTTAGTCATAGTTAAGGGCCCATGAGAAACGAGCGTGTGAGATTTCACATATCAAGATAATGATAGGGTCATTGGCAAACTTAATCCAACCACCAACAACGCCCAATCCCTTGGTGTTCCGAATCAAAACTTCAGGCCAACAAAAGGAACCCCATTTGATTGAACGAAGTCACCAATCTGCTCAGGATATCGTTCTGATTCCAACTTCAATCGTAGGTTTCATTTTACTAGGGCTTGTCTTCGAGACTAACCAAGGTAGATTTTCCATGATTTGGTGGCCCCATTTTCAAGATCCAGTTGTACAAATGCAAACAGCTCTTTGCTTTAGATATTATTAAGGACTTACTCGCTAGTGGTCATGCGAACTTAAGAGCATTCACTTATGCGAATATTCGTGTATTCTTACATCCATAAGCCATAATCATGGGATCGGTTCTATACCATAAGGATGCATGAGTAATTGGGTGAATCGCGACCATGGACATTGAACGCCAGGCAATGGGGTGAATCCTCAGTGCGAACATCGAGTGCCAAGTGATTCGGTAAGTCTCGAGCACAGACATTGAGCGAGGAGTGATTTGGCAAGTGCCAAGTATTGATGTTAGGCACCGAGCAAACAAGCTCGTCATGACCACAACCGTTGAGGGTCGAGTGATCGGATGAGTCTCGAGTATGTACATCATGCAATCGGACAATCTCGAGCACAAGCCATGGTCGCGGTTATGTAGCCGTTATTAAAAAAATAAAGCGAGTCGGCGGTTTGACCGATTTGGTTCAGGTTTTGAACTGATGGTTTAGAACCGGCCAAACCGTCGGTTCAGTGGTTCCAAAAACCCCTGAATCTAAACCGGAACAGGGGGATGACCAGATTCACTCGTCCCGATTCTTGTTCGATTCGTCTGTTCGAACCTAACCAATTCAAATTTCGGTGGTGTTAAGAAAAATGGGGAATGTGTGGATAAATTTAACCATTTCATATATAAAGTCAAGATCCACCTTCTAAGTAGAGACAAACCCAGGATTTAAATGTGGGTAGACTGGATATACCTTATAATTAATTTTTTACCTTGATTAGTTTTGTGCACTAGTTATATTAAAGTAAAATACTGGTGAGCATATGAATATATACGAATTATCAAGTAAAAAATATTTAAAAAGTATATTTAAATACATATATAAAAATAAATAAGGTAATTGAATATTTGAAAGGGCAACAAAACCAATAAAAATGCATATTAACATACATACTGCTGAAAATTGAAAATGGAAGTGGAGTTTGCCTAGGAGGAATAAAAAGGAGGAAATTTTGTATGGTGATCTTGAGATTTTGCAAATTTTGTGTTGTAGAACAACTTTTTTAGAATTCCGCGTGGTAAACTTGAGATTTTGCATATTTCACATGGTAGCCTTGAGGTATTATAAATTATTAAAAGTATTAATGCACAACCACATGATCTTGTTTAATTGAATAATTGACTCATATGTATATAAATGCCTTATAAGTTATACTATAAAGGTTTTTTTTGCATGAAACCACACATTCTCAATTTGTATGGTAATATAATGTCCTTTTAAATTATGAAAATCACATGTAATTTTGAAATATTTTCCACCATTTTTATTTTTTATAAAAAATAATACTTTTTATAAAAAAAATATTTTAAGAGAGTTTTTTGATGCATTAATTAAATTTTTGGATTTTTAAATGAAAATAAAAAGAAGTTATAAAATAATAATATATTTTACATGAAATATGTGTAGATAATTAAATTTTATAGTTTTATTACATAAACATATAAGATTAGGTGTTTTTCCTAGTTATAGAAATCACTTAATAAAAAGTATGTGTATTAACTACAAAGTGATGTTTGTTATTAATAACTTTTATCAAATAGATTAGATAGTTTTAGAAAAACTAAAAATATGGGTCATTTATTCAATTAAACTAAATAATGTGGTCACATTTTAATGATTTTTTAATATCCGAGGCTTCCACGTTGAATGTGCAAAACCTCGAGGATCCACGTAAAATTCTAACAAAGTTTGTGTACCACACAAAATTTCCCTAAAACAAACCTTGTTTTGGGGGAAATAAGGTAGAATGGTGACAATATTGAAGGGGATTGGTGGCATGGAATTTATTTTGACAATCAAGGCTATTTTCCAAAAATGCCCCTACAAAATTGTGACAACTACCACTGTGTGCCACTGTGATGTCACCAATGCCAAACAAAACATCATCACACCCTACCACCCTCCGGCCTTGATCGGCGTTGTTCGACCGTCGCCAAACTTATCACCACCAAACTTGTCACCGCGTACAAAACTTGTCCCTCCGTCCAAAAACTTATCATCGCGTGTAAAGCTTGTCACAACATGTGAAAACTTGCCATCACCATCTACAAAGAACTTGTCATGACGTACAAAAATTAATCATCCGTACAAAAACTTGTCACCACCCTAACTAGTAACAGTAGTATTGCACTTAATTTGTCATTACGTACAAAACTTGTCCTCAATACTTATTAACTAACACCATATAAACAAAAATGTATCATCATGTACAAACAATTTGTCCCCATATAAAAAAACTTATCACCACTACACTCAAACTTGTCATACAAAAACTTGTCATCATGTACAAAAACTACTCGCCTCGTACAAAAACTTGTCATTATGTACAAAAACTACTCGCCTCGTACAAAAACTTGTCACCACCGTAACTAGTACCACACAAATTGCACTCAAATTTGTTATCACTTACAAAACTTGTCATCAAAGTTTATTTGTAAGCATAAGGGGGATTCAAACCCACATTATCGTATGCTAAGCACGTTGCTCTACCATTTGAGCTAATAGACAATAATAAAAAGTAGTATATAAGAAAATTGTCATCACCCAACATATTACCATCTATCGTCAAACTTATCATGCTAATTTCTTGTCATCACTTAAAATTTGTCATCACCACCGTAACTACTACCACTCAAAATGCAATCAAAGTTGTCATCGTGTACAAAACTTGTCATCACTTGTAAAACAATTGTCACTTCATACTAAAAACATGTCATCAAGCACTAAAACTTATCCACCAAGAACAAAATTGCAATCAAAATGTCATCAGGTACAGTCACCAAGGACAAAACTTGTCATCAATTATAAAAAAAAACTTGTTATCATGTGCAGATTTTGATTCTAGATCTAAAACTTTCAAGTGTATACATACCTTGAAAATTTGGTTGCCCACCTTTACACCACGATGTCGTCCCCTTTCTTCCACTTCACCGGTGGCCATGCTCAAGTCTCCCGTCGCTTTCTTCGACTTCGTTGGTGGTGGCACCCTTGAAAAATCGATCGCCACTGCCATTGACAATCTCCGGATAAAGAGAAAAAGGAAAGAGACAGAGGGAGAGATGAAAAGAGAGGAGGGAGGTTAGGAGAGAGAAAAAATGGGAGAAGAGAAAAAGAAAAAGATGTTTGGGGGGTTTTATATAAAATGGGAGACTATTTACTACACACAAAAAACTCAGCTCAACCTTCCCATTATTACCCCAAAACCGCCCACCCACTCATTCCCTTAAAAACCTTTCAAAGGTCCCTAAAGGGATTCGAAAAGAGGCAAACACGGGTTAGGAGTATCCATAAAGGTCATTTGCCCTATATTTTCGCTAGGTGCATATACATTACGAAAATATATGCATATATCCAATTTATTTTAGGGTGGGTTACAATACACCCTAACCACCTCTAGTTCCGTGTCTGCTTCTAAGATCATCTTCAATGATGAGTTTTATATCAAGTTTCTTATTCTACTTTTTATATAGTCACTTTTTGCCACATAAGCCTAAACACTTTTATTTGCAACCATGAGTTTTGATAAGTTTCTTATATACTTCTTAAATGGTCCCCAATTAAATTTTATAAATATATAAGAGGAGTAAATATAAAATAACAAAGTAGAAAAAAGGAAGAAGGATGGAGATAGTGGGAATGTGTCAGATGAAAAAAAAAAGTTATTGGCTATAGTGGAGAAATTTATGCCAGGGGAAGTATCATCTGCAAGAAGCTGTGCATGGCACAAATTCTTAATTTTCTGATTTTTCTTGAAATTATTGTAATTTTCTTTTATTTTTTACTGGTTTAATAAGTTTGGGGTTTAACTATAAAAGATGGTATATAAAATGTTAGGTTAATGGGTGGGAGTTTTAGCAACCCTATATGCTAGTGGTATTTTTATTCTTATGTTCGATGTGTGAAGTAGCTTCTTCAACATGCCCCCACAAGTGGTAACTATCTTGGCCAAGTTAGCACTTGGACAAACAGGCCTATATTTCAATCTCGTTATACCTCAACCAAAGAACGGTTGATGACATTTCAATCTCTCTTGTAGTCAACTCAACCTCCATGAACGAGCGGGTAACTCATATCACTAAACTTAACCCTCACAAAAAGGGTGGTGACATCTCAATCTCTTGTAGCCAACTCAACCCCAAGAATAGAAAGGTAGCTCATATTGCTAAACTCAACCACCAAATGGTAAAAAAGAAACAGACTCAGACCAAGCCAACTATGTTAAATTTTAGTACATCAAGAGAAATGGGTGAAATGTCAAATAAATTTAACCATTTTACTTTTAAGGTGAGAATACAACTTCTAACCCAAAATTTGAAGTAAATAAGTAGGGATTCAACTCCTATGTATACTAGTGGTATTTTTATCTTATATTCGCATGTGAAAAATAGCTTATCCAACAACATGTAGTATCTAAGGGCACAATGCATGGAAGCTCAAACTCAATGTTTTATAATACCTTATGACGATATGAGTAAATCAATATATATATTTAAATTGAATATAATTTCTTACTTGGGTTCTAATGAGGTTTCATATATTTGTATAAATACCTTATGAATGAATCAATTAACAATTGTATTCTTTACACGTAATTACGGGCATATTATCGATCTGCAGAAAAAACTACAATGGAGTATATATTGTAACGTTACATCCATTACATTCAACACAAACACACAACTACTCGAATATGACGTCCACCGGCGTGCCTCACGAACGACCACTAGCCTGAAAAGACTCGTACTTTATTCAATCGTTGTCAAAGTACGTACGTATTTTAATTAGTTATGCTAGTAATTAGCTCACTTAACTTACTTTGTTAAACGATAGGTAGGGTATACAAATCCTCAAGAATTAAATAATAACATTAAATTGATCGATGATGGGGTTTGGCTATCGATCTTCTCTGAAAAGTTCATAACACTTACGGAGGCCATTGATACATATATGTTAGAAGGACCTTTCGTATCTAGGCATGTTAGACCAAATTCGGAATTGCACATAGAATGGAGCAAAACGGGATCAAACTTGGCAACGTTTGGTTTGGGTCGGGCTTTGCACGACTTTTACCACCTTCACATTTATTTATATTCTACATATATACATAATTCAACAGACTATAAAGAAGCACACCTCATTCGACAAATTCAATAAATGGTAAATAACAGATACGATTACTAGCATAGAAATGTAGGGATCAGAGGCATGCTCGGAGTGGCTAGCATAGAAGACAAACTGCGGGAAGCGAGACTGCGTTGGTTTGACCATGTTCAAAGGCGGAGCCCAGACGCGACAGTTAGGAGGTGCGATCAGTTGGTTTCAGGAGCATGCCGGAGAGATAGAGGTCGCCCGAAGAAGCTAGCGCTGAATAACATTAAGCAGGATATCAGCTTGTCAGGGATCTCTGCGGACCTGGCACAATGTAGGGAGAGATGGCGAGAGATCACCGTGTTAGACAACTAGCCCAATGGTGCAGCCTTTTACTCTTGTGTTGGTTGATATCTTCTCACTTAGTTGTCTTTTTTGTGTTACTCGAGTCTCCTGTTCGTATTTTGTCTTGTCCTTTTCTTTTATGTACGTTCTTGCAGCCTTTTTAGTAGTTTTTTACTGTTTTTGGTTTATGACTCTTGGGTTTTATTGGGCACATTGCCCCCATCCTGATCCCCTAGATCTCGTTAAGACGGAATTTTCCTGAGTAAATGTTGTTGTTGTGATTGGTAAATAACATATAAATTTAGTTACTTAATATTTTTAAATTGGACAAAATTGATACTTACTTGTCAATATTGTTTTTTTTTTGTAACATCTAATTGATACAAAAGAATGACTGCTTTATAAAACAAATAGAATGGAGTGCATTAAATGTGAGTAAAAATAAATAAAATAATACTATGGAAAATTAAACCTTGATAGGAAATGAAGGCAAAAGTGAACAAAAACCCATCTAAATTAATTAATTTCAAAGTTCTATAATATTAATTAATTTAAAATATATCCATATTTAACTTAAAATTTCACTATATGCGCGCAAATAACAATCAAAAGGGGAGGAGTGGCACAAACCCCTCATACCCCATGTCCGCCTATGTAATATGTATGCAGGCAAACTAAACCAACTTAAAATTAGTTTTCTTAGGGTATGTTTTGGTAACCATATGAGTTTTTAGTTGTAAGCTTTTTAAAAACTCAAATCAATTTTTATTTTTGAAATTCATATTTTAAAAACTATTTTTGATTGTGGTTTAAAAAATTATGGTGACATAAAAGTTCATAATATTTTATATCCTAATAACTAATGTAATATACATTAGATAATGTCATAATGATGATTTATATATATAATATCTAGTGGTGTAAAGGCAGGTGGAGGTGGTGACGACGATGGTGGTGGTGGGTGTGGTGGCGATGACGATGGTGGATGTGGTGGCGACGACGGTGGTGGATCTAGTGGCAACGATGATGGTGGTGTTGGTATAGTAATGGTGATGGAAGTGGTGGTGGCGGCAGCGGCAGAGGTGGTTGTGGTGGTGGCGGTGGCGGTGGTGGCGGCGTTGGAGGTGGCGGCGGGAGTGGAAGAGGTAGCGCGGTGGCAGTGACGACGGAGGTGGTGGTGGCCGCGGTGACGACGGAGGTGGTGGTGGTGGTTGACCATCAATGTAATATCGATGATGGTATTGATGAAAGCGAATATGACTTTACTTTTTTAAAACATGATTTTGTAGTTTCAGGTTTTAAGAGTTGGGTTTTGAAACCATAAAGGGATATTCATTCTCACAACAGTTTTACCAAACAGGTTTTGTTTTGTTTTTATGAGTTGAAAACCAAAAACTGGAAACTATTATGGTAACCAAACAAACCCTTAAGTTTTCTCGATTGAAGGCACTACTATTCTTGAAAATTGAATAGCTTGACTAAATGTCCTTAAGAAAAATTAATTTGCTTATTTAATTACATGTACATAATCCCACTTATACAATTACGCTTACATACAAAATAGGGTTTTACAATTCTAATTGGGACAAAAAGAGAATTGTTATGTTTGATAATCTTATGTTACAACATGTAACACTCGAACACTATAATACAAAGCAAAGCACACACTAGACTAGGTAGTACATTACTTAGGAAGAAATGAGTTACAAGCTGCTTGCTCTTGCACCACACTTGACCATGGCATGGCTCATGAGCTCAAGCCATCTTGGCTTGATCACGTGTGAGTAGCCGGTCATGTGTGTGCATGGGTTTGAGGAAGGCTTGAAATCTATTCTGTTGAATGCATGAAATGGGCCGAGGCTTTTTGTTTGGGCCGCTTGCTTGAATATTGAGCCGAACCCATATGAGGAGGAGCGTCTTCAGCTGGCATTTAACTGAACGAAGTCGTTGTGGATAGGAGACCCATATAAAATCTTTTAGGATTTCCTGTTCATTGCAGCTTGCTCATTCTCTCGCCGTTGTGAATTCTTAGGGTTGGAAGCTCCCGAGTTGCCCCCTCTGTGTTCACCTTGTGCTCGCCAGAGTATTGAGTCTAGCTACTGAAAGCAAGATCGGAGACGAGTAGGACTCGGTGCTCTTAGTGAGTTGCCTGAGCTTAAGCTACCCGATAGGCTCTGTGCCTTTCTCCGTTCCCTTTCTTCCTTCGGTTTTGCATCTTCCGTCTTTGTGTGTGCTTGCATGTGCTTTGTTCTTGTTGTTCACTGTTCTTACTGGATTTTGGTTGAGTCTCTCGATTGAGGCTCCATAGAGTAGGGTTTACCCAAAGTGCGTTACCAATCTTGTGTGCTCAACTTGTTTTTCCGATCTGTTCTTAATTGATTTCCAAACGAGTAATAGAGGTCGATTTGAAAACGAGCTCCACAAGAACAATTAGATTTAAGCTATAGATTAATGTATATTTCCTATATGGTGTACGTATGCACTTAATGCACGTAAAATGGTATGGCTTTTACTAACAAGTAATGTGATAAATATAATTTATCTAGTATTGCACATTTTACCACACATATGTTGGACGAACTGCACGTAGACTTACAAACTCGGATTCTCTTTGGCCTCGAGTGGTCGGAAAACAAATTATAATTGCCGATTGGACAAAGATATGTTTACAAACAAGGTTGGTGCTTCAACCCCTCTGGCAAGGGGTAGTGAAATCCAAAATCACCCTTCTAGAGGGTGTGAAGACCAGGATAGAAGATAATGCTCGTACTTTATTTTGGGATCATGTTTAGGCAATTGATAAACCTCTAATTGAATTTGTTACGATAGAGATTGAGGAAGATGATTTTGGAAAAATTATCGCTGACTATTGAGGAGCAAATGAAATTTGGAAGTGGAATGAATTCACTCACTCTCTTCATGTTGATGTGCTAATGAAGATTGATGAATTGAGGGTTTCCAATAAAGGAGTTGTTGACAAATTCTATTGGGGTCCTGAGAGCTCGGGCAAGATTAGCTACGGACATCATCGGGAGAAAAGGCCAAGAGATAGAACAAGAGTGGTCTCTGGAAATTGATCTGGAAAGTGAAGGTTGTTGAGCGTGTCCGTATGTTTTCATGGTTGGTAGGGTACCACTCAATTCTTAACAACAGGAATAGACGTCGTCGAAGCCTTAGTGACACTGATGCTTGGGAGAGTACAATGACACTTCTGAATAAACTATACACATCTTGAGGGATAGATTGCCAGGCTACTCGGGAGATGTGGAATGAAACCTTGATCGATAGTATAAGAGACGAGTTTTTAATTGCTCGCTTCCAAGAATGGATGAAGAGGAATCTACAACATTTGGATTCATGGGTTACCACCTTCGCTTATGAGGTTTGGTGGTTGTGGAAGTGCAGGAACAGTTGCATCTTCAACGACATAGGGGAAATACATAGATCAAAATTTGAGTTCATTATAAGCCAAGCTAGAGAGTACATGGGCTGCTTTACTAACCAGGGAGTTTTTACCAACAATGGAACTCCTTCCCATTGGAATCTCACCCCGACAGGTTGGTGGAAACTCAACTCAGATAGCTCTCTCAAGGGCAACTCAAACTGCATGGGGGTTGGAGGTCTCATTCGGAATCCTACATGAAAGTTTATCGAAGGATATGTTGTCAAGGTGAGAGGAGATGATGTGTTCAAAGCAGAGATTGTTGGGTTGCTTCAGGGGCTCTCCATGGCCAAGCAAATGAACATTCAAAAACTGGAAGTTAAGATTGATGTTACTGCTATCATCGATGCTATTTTAGCTACGAATCCTAGTCGTACTCAACATTAGGAGTTAGTTGAGAAACGCAGAAACTTCATGAGTGAGCAAGGGCGGGATTTTAGGCTGATATATATTGATTCCTAGACAAGCCAATCAGGTTGCTGATTGGTTGGCTAAGCTTAGTTATGAGTACTTGGGTGAGTACAATATATTTGAGAATCCTATCGAGGGGCTAATTAGCTTCTTAGAGATTGACGAGTGGATGGATGATAATATGTAAGACCCTCTCTTTTAATAAAATAAAATGGCACTATAGCCTCCTTTCAATCAAAAAATTTCTTTGAAGTAAACACACCCTATCATACAAGGACATTAAAAAATGAATCCCTAACATACACCCATTGATTTGCTCTATTTTGTATAGGTTAACTCTTGTACTTTATGATGTTATTGAGTGTGTTTAGGTTAGAGTTGTGCGTAATTGTAATATCTAGGCCGAAGACACAAGGATGCAAGAATCAAGAGTTCTAAGGCATTTTGAGTTGTCTTCCCGACACTACTTGCTTGAGAAGGCTATATCTTGAGCTAAAGAGGTCGGATTGAGCTGGTTCCATTGCCATTAGAAAGCTAACTTAAAGGGATTCAATTCATCTGTTTATACCGAAGTAAGATTCCAAGCCGATGATGGTCAAAACAGCCTCCGAAGTGACACTAGCGATTCTGTCGAGATTCCGCGACCGCGGCCAAGGCGACGCGACCGCGGAAACCGCCGAGACCGACTTGTTCTTCTCTGTCGTAAAAGCGCGGGCGCGGTGGAGTCGACGCGACCGCGGTGATGCCGAATTCGAAGCGGGCCGAAATCTTTCTATCTTGTTTTCTTTTCTATCTTTTGTCTCTTTCCTTATCTATCTCGTGGAGCTTGTTCCTTGGGCTATTTAAGGAGAAGCCTGCCTTAGGTTTTGATATACATTCTACATTCTACATTCTACATTCTATCTTCTACCTCTTATTCATTCAATTAATTCTTTAGCTTAGTTTAGTTTATGGAGAGCTAGCTCGTGAGGTTTTGTTAATTGATTTCTATCCTTTGGTTGATATTGATTCTCTTGTGCTTCATCTTATGAATGTTTATTGTTTCTCTAGGAGTCATGAACCTTTTGAATTGATTTATGTTCTACTGTTGGATTAGGTTTGGACCGTGGGCAAAACTAATCTGTGAAAACAACTTAACCTAGACCTGTTGTTTATGCAACTAGGATTAAGAAGAGAATTGATTGTTTTATCTTGCAATTGACTCGTAGCTTGATTGTTTGATATTATATCCTGCATATCCTTGCTCTCTATGCTAATTCTAGGTTAAGCGTCCTTGCCTAGGGTTATAGAATTGCTTGGACCGTGGACTTGCGATTATTAATGATCAGGATAGGAATTAACCATAGGTGTGAATGAAATCAATGGATAAATCTATGATTGAGGGATTATATCATGAGTGGATCTTTTGAATGAACTTGTCTCCTTATCAATTGTTTCCCCACATTTGCATGTTTGTTTATTTGTTTGTTCTTTGTTTCTTAGGTTAGTTTAGTTTAGATCTTTCTCCTAAATCCCCCCTTTTTGTAGTTGATAAATATATTAATACTAGAAGCCTTAAGTTCTCTTGGGTTCGACCCCTTACTTGCATGCTATACTTAGTTTGTAGTTTGGGTTATTTATCTTTGATCTTGGCACGACGACTTTAGCCGATTCACCCATCTTCTATATGAATTGTTTGAAATTTGTGGATTAAAAAGTGAATCCAAACTTATATTTTAAATGGTCAAAATTCCGATATCATCATTCATTTAATATCAAGGCCATGGGAATTTGAAAAAATGTGGGGGTTGTTTATTGTATTTAATTTTACCCAGGCCCCCAATTCAACTTAGGAAACAGAGATAGATATAGGAGCTTAGAGCATAGTTAATGAGGTATGCTCCTTGGCCACCTACCTTCACCCTCACTCCGGGCACACGCGGATGAGATCCTCTGTCCCTTCTTGGTGTCCCCTCTATGTGTCCCCTTCAATTTGATTGGTTAATCTATATAAATTTATTAAAACAAAATAAATTTTAAATTAGTTAGAGGGGATGTGAACCAATAGGATGCAAGGGACATAGAGAGGGGACACCAAGAGGGGACAGAGGATCCGGACCGGGCCACACGCCATCAGCCATTTCAATGCATTATGCAATATTTATTGTTGTTTGAAATTCTTTCCTATATACATTATTATGGGAACTTCCTTAACTTGATCGTCAAGATATACTATATGTCTTCCATATATGCAAAAATCTTAGACCAAAACAAGTATTATTATTTTTATGCAGTACTCCCTCCGTCCCTATTTGTTTGTCCAAAAAGACAATTTACATGGGTCTTAAGAACGGTATAAAATTGTATTGGTAATTGGGAAAAGTTGGTATACAGTAGTATAAAGTAGGTGAGAGAGTTGAATAGTATGGGTAAAAGATATGATTGATTGGGGTGAAAAGAAATAAAGTAGGTAAGAGAGTGGAATAATGAGGGTAAAAAAGTGAATATAAATGGAAAGTGGACAAACAAAAGGGGACGTCCAAAAAGGAATACTGGACAAACAAATAGGGACGAGAGGGAGTAGTATATAATATATATGATATTATTGATATATATACGATGTAGTAGAACTTTTGTCCAAAACAAAGTGTATGCACTATGCCCAAGTATGTGAACATGTTCATGTAAGGATCGGCTAGTAGACATGCAACAAGTGCAATATATAAGCTCGTAGTGGTCCGACCAAAAAAAATATAAGCTCGTAGTGGTAGTAGCTAGTGATTCAATTTAAACAGTAGTTGTACAAACGTTTAGCATCATAAAGTCACATGTTCGATGATTCACCGTCTTCTCTTAGAGTCTTACATTTGGTAAATAACCAGTTCAATCCTTAACTTATCCAAAAAAAATTGCAACTAGTGCATGCTTGTGTCACGCTCCGCGTTCCTTTGGTCAAAATAGACACGGGCCAAGTCACCCAGGCACGGAGTCTAGGTGATTCTAGAGGCTTCCGGGGCCTTCAAGATGAGGCCGGGACGGTACGGAGCCTTCTAGGGGCCGGCACGCCTCAAACGAGGCAAGGCGTGTCAGGGCCGGCGCTTCTAGAGACATCTAGGAGGGTCGCGCCCCATGCGGAACAAGTCGGGCTGCTTCTAGAGTTTTCTAGGACGGTCGCGCCCCTTCTGGGCCAAGCGCACCCCGGGGCGGAAGCTTCTGGAGCGGTCCAGAGGCATCCCGCCTCTTCCGGGCGTGGACGCGCACGGGTGTGCCTTCCGGAGAATTCTGGAGGGGTCGCGCCCCGTCTAGAGGGCGCTAGAGGCCAGGGCGGGCCGGCGCCCAAATGGAGCATTCCGGATTCGTCTAGCGCGGGCTAGACTTATCTAAGGGGCACATTTCATGGGCTATCTTTAAGGACAAGCTCTAGAAGGGTCTAGACTTGTGTGTATCTAGAATCTTCCGTTGTAAGGGGTGGCCACCACTATAAATAGGCCATAGCCCCCATTTGCCAAGGCATCCACAAATCCACGGAAAGCCACCATCACTTAGACATATAAGCTCTCTTGTAAAGCACACTTGTAACCCACACTTGTAAACTTCTCTTGTGTAATACAAAGTCCTCTTTCCCACAATAACCATCTCAACCTATCGGGACAAGGTCTGACTTAGCTCATCGAAAGGGTTCGACATAACTAAGGGCCGCACGAGTTAGAGAACGAGTCTCAACCCGTGACACTTGCGGGAACGACACGTCCATATATTATTATTCTTGGTATGAAAGTGTGGAGCTTGGTGCGGGTGAGGGGCCCACCACTTGGCACATTTCCCCCTCAGTTGCCTGCAAATACCATGATTTTCATGGAGAGCATTTAACGTACCCTGTACCCTCACCCCAATTTCATCACCATTTTCAGAAGAAGACCATTTAATTCAGTTTACCACTGCTCCTACTCATTCACTACCCTTGTAATCTGACTTGAGTAAAACTATTGTAGCTCACCAATCGCTCGCTCCATGACGTCATTTATTTTATACTCTCAATATCTCTTGTATATAAATCTTACTCCATTTAAAGAAAATATCACCAAAAAAAAAGAAAAAGAAAAATACAGTATGATGATGAATGAATGGAGTGAGTCAACGGTTGTGATTAAATCTCCCTAGGTCAACGAGTTTCCTGGACCGGTTGGCGCGTAGAGAAGCCGCCGTTGACAAGTGCGGCTTCACGGTGGACCTGATCTCACCGGAATACTCGGCCGCACCCTTCCAATTCCAATGACGGCTGGGGCTGGGCCTCATCAACGGGCTCAGGCAAATCCCTATCCCACTCGCCACGTGGCTCCGAGCCGGACTCGCCTTCACCCGCCCCTGCCCCGCCCGAGTCGACCTCGCCGTCCCCTTCCACTGCTCCGGCGACACTGAGCCGGCCTCGGATTCCTCCTCCTTGACGTCCGGCGACATCCCACGGTTCCTGCTCCCGAACCACCTCCCCCGCCTCCCGACGTCGCAAGCGGAGGCCTCGTCCACCGAGAACAGGCCCACCGTCTTCGGCCGATCCGATTTGGAGGATCTGGATCCGAAGAGTCTGTAGATGGCGTGGAACTTGCTCTTCTTCCTGTTGGCGGTGGGGACCACTTGAGGAGTGCTGAAGAACCTCATCTGCCGGAGCTCGGCGTCCGATTTCCGCCGGGATATGTACGGGGAGACGGAGCGGGGGAAGACGATCGGCGCCGGAGGCTGCTTCCGGCGATCGTCGTCGACCGGAGTGAGGTGGCGCCGGTGGTTGTCGTCTCTGAGAGGGAGGAGGCGTTCCCGGAGACAGGATGCGCAGACGCCGACGCTACTGCTGACGTCGGACAAGTGCTTCTTGCATCTCATAACTGAGATATTCCCAATTAATTAATTACCAATTGGCCCTGCTCTGTACAACTCAATCTCTACTTATCTCTGAGTCAGTATATATATGTGTGCGATGTGATAGAGATTTTTGAAATGGAGAATTTAGGATTCAAGCGTTCTGTAATACGAAGAAAGAAGAAGAAGAAGAAGAAGAATCTGAGTGGATGCAAAGGGCTCAGAGGAGTGCTTATTCAATTGTATTTTCCTCTTTATAAGGAAGCACTACTGACTCAGGGAAGGGAAGGGAAGGGAAGGTTGATTAAACTATTGGAAAATTCAGCATATTAATAATCTCTAATCATGGTTTGCCAATTCACTTTTGTTTATCTTCATTGACCCAAAACGTAACTTTGGCCTTATTCAAGGTTTCAGAAGATTCAGGCACTCCCACCCACGAAAAATGAACTTCAGGCACGGGCCAAAAAGGAGTACTTTTAGTGATTTTTTTTTTTTTGGTTGAAGGAATATTTTTAGTGAAATACTACTAAAACAAAAGGGCTAATTTCATCACGCTACTACGGTACTAGTGTAGATTAATCATGGTTCTAGCTTTGCAATTCTACCATCCAACATTGGGTCATTTTTTAAAGCATGCAGTACATGTAATAGCGATGATCTTGATAATAATGATTTTGTGCAAAGCATGTAATGAGGAGGGTGATCTTTGAAAATCAAGCATTATTTTAAGGGGAGTTTAGTACTCAACATTTCCTATGAATATTTTCTTAATAACTTATGCTGATTCGCTTATTACTTATCAATCTCTTTATAGACTTCAGGAGCATTTTGGGTGTTGATTTTTGGCCTCTGGTGACAAATGGATTGGAATGATTCAAGCATAATAAAACCCACTACTCCCACTTACACCCTGCTATGCAATAAGAATATTAAGAATGATATGATATGATATGATTATGGAGTTGATTTGGGGCAAAGCCTCTAAATAAAAAAAGGGTGTTGCTTTTCCCCAAACAGCACCCGTCCACCATGGAATTGAAATAATTAACCCCACATTCCCACATTCAAATGCCTAGACGACCACCACTACCATGGATTATCATATCCACACCTACTTTCATGTTACTCAAAAACCAAGCATGCTTCTTCTTACTTTCTCCGTTTCAATATAGTTGTCCATACGACAATTTTTCTTGTTTCATAATACCGTTCAATTTCACTTTTTTTTCTCATCTCATTTCCTTTATCCTCTTAATAATCATCAGTATCATAATCATCATACTTTTTCATGTTTCTTTACAATAATAATGAACTTTACATTTACAGGGGTAATATAATATGTGTGAAATGTCCAAACGAACAACTACTTTGAAACAAATGGAGTATCGTCTTTATTTTTTTTTGGTAGAAGAAATTTAGAACAAGGGGATGGTGCCCCAGTCCAAGGTAAAGGAAGACCCAGAGGATCAAAGAGCACTTACATGAGGATTTACATATATCTCACCTCAAGGAGACTAGTGGGGGATGGAGTGCCATCCATGATGTGTAGTTCTATACTTATATATATGTATCATACTACCATGTACTCTCTCGTCCCTAAATGTTTGTCCTTCTTTCCATTTCGATTGTCCTAATAAGATTATCTATCTTTAGAAACTTTTCATTTATATCATACTTTTCTTATTATTCAACTTTTTCATCAGCTATATTACCCTTATTCAATAGCATATACTTTTCTTACTATATTGCCTTTATTATTCAATATCATATATTGCCTTTATTATTCAAATTTTTCTTCATCTTTATCGTTTTTTTCTATAAAATTACAAAATTATCCTTATCCAATCTTATATATTACCACAAATTATCCAACTTTCTCATCAAGCTTATCACTTTTTAACTTTTTACCTTTATAAAATTACAAAAATATCATCATTTATTCTCATATATTACCTTACTCATTCAGCTTTTCAACTTTTTGTTAATTACCGTGTAGACCGTCCTTTATGGACAGACAATTAGGGACGGATGGAGTATATAATCGAAAGTAATATTGTCACATATCGACTTATAAATGGAGTCACATTGTCTCGTATTAATAAAGTTAATTGACCTTTATTTCCTTGAGGGAATCACTATTTAAATAAATTATTATAAATTTCAACTTAGGTTAAAAATATCCAATCTTGTCATTTTAGAGTTTAACCCATTTTTATGTATAAAATTGTGGACTTGATCATAAAAGGGTAGAAGGAATTGATAAATGTATACACAACTAAAGGAGTACAAATCGCACTTGACCATAAATGGGTAGAAATGGCAGAAATGCTTCCAAAAACGAATCGATAAGCACGACCCGAAAAGTACATCTCATGGTGCACTGAGATAAAGACTCACTAGCATAAACACTAGATGGCCCAAAACATCTCCATTGATATAGGCCCGTGTCTAACAAGGATCCAAATCTTTAGTCTCGTAAATATGTCTCCAAACCCGTCCCACTTGTTTTGATTGGTCCAAAGTTTAGAATTAGGCTTTTTTTTGTGTTTTTTAAAGTTGCAAGTGGAACGGGTTTATGGGACAGAAGATATGGATCTGACAAACACGGGTTACAAGCACACCAAGAAAGTACAAAACTATCAAGCAAGCTTCAAGTTGTGACCATGATCACGCTCGTGACAAGGCGTCGTTACATTCCGAATAAAAAATCTTCTTTAAGTAAATTAAATTTCAAATTAACATTTTCTTAAATAATCTTATTGAATTTAATACCTTTTATAAGATCGGAAAAAATAAATGAAGGGTGATATTAAACATTCCTCACATCTCTCATTTAGCTAGTGATGGGCCGAAGCCCATAAGGAAATTGATCTGGGCCGCATGGCCCAGCTTACAGCTTTTCAACTAAAAAGTAAGACAGAATGTGGAAGTGGTGGTTGAACACTACAACCTCGTGATATAATCTCCTTGTTATCGTTCTCAGTCTCACATTTCATGATTTCAGAAGTACATCCATCAATGGAAACCTTACTACTTAACAAACCCAATTTTTTTTAATCATTAACTCAACACAATAAACAAGAGGAATTAAGGCCACTTTTAGCAAAATCAAGCTGTTTCCTTAACGAGAGACATCAAGGAGACGCCTAACACATTTTTCACTTTCAATGCATTATATAACACAAATGAGCTAGATCATACAATAACGACCAAAGGGAAAACTAACCACTCAGGTAAATACTACCACAGTGATTACATATTACATCATCCTCATTAAGTTCATACAAATTCTTATCAGCACAAGGGATTGCCTCTTTGAAAAATATTTTTTTTTAAACAATCCGAATTCTGTCAAGCTGCTGAATGATGGGAATCAGTACTTGAAGACAAAGCAGCCAAAGCCTTCATACTCTTAGTTGTGCAAGAAGCTTTGCAGAGAAATATAGACCTTCCTGACTCATCTTCGGTCTTCCTATTCAGCAGAAAATGGTCGCTTGGACACACATGACTCTCACGCGCAATTTCTTCAAAAGGTTCCTACATTTCGATCAAGCCACCTTCCGAGTTGCATTTTCTGCAAAATTTGCGGCCCTTGAAAATGATAACAGAAACGTTTACAAGCGTGTGTGTGTGTGGTTGTGAGCGCGTGTAGAGTAGGATATTTTTGCTAAGTGCCTGCAAACAGACATGAAAAATGTAACAGTACAGGCACATCTCATAAACATATATACTGAACTAATCTTAGCAAAGATCATTTGTTCATAATCTGATAAGAACGAGCAAAGGAAGCTCAATAAAGATTAGAGTGGCGGAAAATGCTAGTGTATTCACGGGTTGAAGATGAGAGAGAATCACCTGCAAGGCTGCAACAACAAAAGCAAATACTTCTTATTTGCATAAACAACTCCCAAAAGTTGCAGAATAGGCCAGCTAAACCAAGTCATTGGTGGATATTGCTGGTTCAAGTCCACTAACTACACCAGTGCACTCTCGTATGCTAAATTAGACGTATTAACATCACACCAAAGATGTTGTTGATGAGTTTAGGGAACACCACGGGCCTTGGTCTGGGTTTCCCAGAGTTTCCGGAGGTGACGCATTGAGCCGCAAAGGGGTTGGAGTCAGGATGGCCGCCGTTCTCCTCGAAGGCGGCACGGAGACAGCCCACGAGGCAACCCATGTTGAGCCAGGCCTGACCGAACGGGCAGGGGCAGGTGTCGGGTGGGTTTGGCTTCCCGAAGAACCGGCATGTCCAGGCGTGGGTTTGGCTTCTCGTACTGCCTTGGCTGAGGTGGCGTCTCCGTTGGCAATTCCTCTTCCTCCTTCTCTGTGGCCATAATCCTATTCTTGGTCATCGTTTTACTCGCCTTATTTAAAAGGCTCCCTATGGATCAGAAACTAAGTTAAATCGAGTGTCACTAGCAACCAAAATCCAGGATTTCAATGCAAGATTGCCTTATAAACCACTCTGTTTTTATGTTGATTTCTCACCCAACTTTCCTTATCAACAAGAGACCCATACTCGAGCAAAAAAAAAAAAAAAGAGACCCTAATGAGAGAACAACTTTTGGAAGGAAAAGTGCATAATCTATCACATTGAAGTACCTAGAAAATAGAACACAAGCAATGTGACAAGGCAAAGTAGACAGATAAGAAGTAGAACTTTCAAGTGATAGAACATCTTTCAATTTCATCAGCTTACAGCCATACGAGCACCAGAAACTTTACAATTATGCAAAGAAACTCTTACATACAGCATACAAAGGACTCATCCTTGACCAGTAATATCATGAAGGCCAACAGCTAAAAACATACAAAAATCAGTAATATCCTTGACCAGTAATTCTGCAGTACAAAAATCCAATGAACACAATGCAAAATAGGAATATGATGTGTTTGTACCTTGAGTCTCTGCCATAGCCAGAGTACAAAGGATGCCTGCAGCATTACTCCCCTGCCTTTGATGTGATAAATCCTCAATTTCCTCGATCTTCACGACCAATCTGTTACTCTTCATTTTCAGCTAGTTCTTTTGAGCCTCAAAGGTTTCATTCTCCTCCCGTAACACCTGGATAACTTCATCCCTCTCCGAACTCATCTCCTCTCCTTTCTCCTTCAAAACCATAATTTCTTTCCGAATCTTTTCGATTTCCACATCCTTCTCGAAAATTTTGGCTTCGCTTTTCGTTTTCTCCTCCAGCAAGGCTTCAATCCTTTTAAGCAACACCTCAATCTTCTTCTTGCTTGACTCCTCAAATGCCCTCCTTTCAGCTTCTGCAACAATCATTCCTTTTGAAATTCTTTCAATCTCTTCATTCATCTCCATGTTTGTTTGAGAATTTTTTGCCTCCATTTCCTTCTTCTCTGCCTCCAAGGCCTCAACTCTATTAGTCAGCTCTAAAAACCTCTTCTTACTCTCCTCCTCCAAGGCCTTCTTCTCATTCAAAATCCTCTCAGATGTTGCAATCTTCTCTGTATTTGCTTGAATAACCTGGGCCTCCATCTCCACCTTCTCCTCCTCCAAGGACTCAATCCTACTCCTTACTCCACCATCATCTTTATACTCTCATCCTCAAACGCTTTCCTTTCAGCTTCTACGGTAATCTTCTCTTTTAAAATTCTTTGGATCTCTGCATTCTTCTCAGTGATTGATTGAGCATACTTGGACTCAATTTCCCTTTTCTCTTCCCCCAAAGCCTCAAACTCCATAGTAAGGAACGAAACTAGCTTCTTACTCTCCTCTTCCAATGCATTCTTTGTAGCCTTTGCAGCCATCTTCTCATTCGAAATCCTCTCAACTGCTGCATTTTTCTCCATATTTGCTTGAGAAACCGTGGCCTCCATCACCCTCTTCTCCTCCTCCAAGGCCTCAATCCTACTACTCAGCTCCACAACCATCTTCTTATTCTCCTCCTCAAAGGCCCTCTTATCAGCTTCCACAGCCACCCTCTCATTCAAAACCCTCAGGTTTGCTCGAGAAACCTCGACCTCCATTTCACATTTCTCCTCTCCCAAGGCCTCAATCCACTTACTCAGCTCCATAACCTTATTCTTAATCTCCTCCTCAAATGCCCTCTTCTCAGCTTCTGCTGCAATCTTGTCTTTCAAAATGCTCTGGATCTTTGCATTGTTCTCCATGTTTGCTTTAGAAAACTTGGCCACCATCTCCCTTTTCTCTTTCTCCAAGGTTTCAATCCTCTTAAAAAGCACAGCAGCCTCCATCTTACTATCCTCCTCACATGCCTTCTTCTCATCCGCAATCTTCTTGATCCACTCATTCTGCTCATTCAAAGTATACTTAATCAACTCACTTTTCTCCCTATCTAACGTGGAAACTTTGTCCACCAGAGCTTTGTTTGCACTCTCTAGTAACCCAATTTGATTCCCAAGCTGAAACACCTTCCCCTCTACCTCTTCCATTCTCTTTCTTTCAGCCTCTAATGCGTTATTCAAATTAAAACTCTTCTTGGCTTCATCAGTGTTTTCCTTTTTCAGCTTGAACAGTTCAGCAACAATTCGTTCCTTCTCCCTCTCCAGGACTTTAATCTTCTGATTTTGTTCCGAATTCTCCTGCTCTCCCACTTTCTGTTTTTTGGTTTCTTCCGCCATCTTGGCCTTAAAATCCATTTCTAGCCTTGCGTTCTGCCTCTCCAAAACCTCGCTCTGCCTTTCCAAAACCTTCATCTTCGCCAATACATTTGTGATCCGACCGTCTCTCTCCTGCAACAAACTCTTGAAATGCTCAACTTCAGCCTCCGTCGCCCTGAGTTTTACCACCATTTCATCAGTGCCCGTTTCTTTGTCCACAACTGCCGCCTTGAGATCAATCTCAAGCTTCCTCTTCTGCACCACCAACTCCCTGCTTTCATCCCTGACCTTTCCATTGTCATCCTTCCATTTTCTCTCCTCCAAATCAAATTTATCCTTCATTGCTTCATACTTACGCTTGGTTTTCATACATTTGTTCTTTATCTTTTCCTCCTTACATGTCACATCTATCACTTGCTCCCTTAGCATGAGTTTCTCATGCTCTAGTAGGTCACATTGTGCCTCCAAGTCCACAATCCTTTTAGCCAACTCCACAGGGTTTCTTCCTTCAAACTCCATCTCAACACTTCAACTACAACACACCAAAAGTAGTACACACATACTTAGTTTGAAGCCAATAGCATGTAAACTTGGTTTTCCAATCTGGTAAGCCAAAAGCTCACACTCAAGATCCTTAAACTACTTAGCAGCTGAGCATCTAGAGGCGTTAGCGAGTATGGTTTCTCCCTTTCACTCTTTTT
Organism: Polygonum aviculare; assembly: GCA_934048045.1. Classification (NCBI taxonomy): domain Eukaryota; kingdom Viridiplantae; phylum Streptophyta; class Magnoliopsida; order Caryophyllales; family Polygonaceae; genus Polygonum; species Polygonum aviculare. The sequence goes on along the minus strand of OW204025.1, from coordinate 17,459,964 downwards.
CGTCATTTATGTGTGGATCGTCACATTTCTCACACTACAAGTTCTAATAAACCCAAAAGCAGCAAGCTTTTCACACAAGAACTGCAACAAAACCCTTAAAAGTGAAGTAAAATAACACCATCAACAAGTTAAAGCCCTAGCAGCTTAATTATTGAAAACAAAGACTTACTAGGAAATCGGCCACAAATAAGGTCGCTCGATCACTCCACTGGAAGAACACCTCGGAAAAATCAGTGAGGGCTCCCGTTCAGGGCAAGTTGGCTGGAATTTAGAGGGAGATTTTGGAGAAAGGAAAAGAGGAAGAGCAAGGCAGCTTCAGGGTGGAAGAAGAGTACGGGCAGAAGGAAGGAGTTAGGGTTTTAAGAATGATTAATGGTGGAAGAAGAAACAATAGCGAGTGACGGTGGGAGAAGCGAAAATGGTGAACGAGCGGCTCACACGACAGGGAGTGAAGAAGGTGCCATGGCAGGAATCAAACTAAGGAGGAGAAATGGAAATGGCGTGGGAGCAGAGATAACCGCCAAAAAGGGAAAAAAGAAAAAGACAGATTAATTTATTTTTTATTTTTTTAAAAGTAAGGATTAGGATAGTCTCTGAGAGATGTCCTAGAGCTTCCTTTCAGACAAGAACTTCAAGTTATGGAAGACTCATAATCACATCAATAAGGAGCCTGTGACCCATTTTAGCAAATTTATCGGTCACAGCGTTAGACACTCTACTTACATGATTAATTCGAACAGTCTCGAACCATCTTAACGAGAGTAGGATGTCCGCAATTATTATTTTAATATTCCATGGGTTTTGTCCTTCTTTGTTAACTGTTTTAATTACTTCAAGATTACCACCTTCTATTCGAATTTTCTTACTCTCAATTCTTTGCCCAGCTTAATCACATCTCTCAAGACCATTGTTTCAATCTTAGGTATTGAAATATCTCCATATATATCGATTAGATGTGATTTGGAGCACTTTCGCATTCGGATCACGGATTACTACACCAGTAGCTGATGACCTGTTAGATAGCTTAGATTCGTCAAATTTTAATTCTGTCTCCTCGATCGTGTTTTTGATTGATCATCTCCAGTTTTTTGCTTGTGCCCGACTATGCATTTGGGCTTTTATGAATTGAAAAAGACAGGTTAATACTATAATGCTCATAGGTGATAGGTCCGTTCAAAATGCAATTTTCTACGGAAAAATTCGTAGGAAATTACTATACACTATTGGGCGTGGACGAATTAGTAAATTAATTTCTTAGTATATCAATGTTGTAATACGCATCCGCATAAATTTGTAATTACACTATAATTTATATGTATTTAGAGTTGTGTGTACCTAGGATTCGCACAAGGGTAAAATAGTATTTCTGAGAAAAATGAAAAAGGAAACCGGGGACAACACGTAAAACGAGGTGCACAACCAGGGCTTGCGCGCCTCGCTTTAATAATTCGTTTTCTTATTTTATCTATAACCAAATAAAGTCCTATTAGTTATAATAACATATTTTGTGGATTTGAATCAAATGAAAATACCTCTTATCATGTAAACTATAAACAGTGAACAACAAACAAAAGTACGTGAAAATAAAACAAAAAGATGTCAACGTCGAAAGTATATTTGTGGTTTTGTGTTATCATGTCTTATTATGTTATCATATGCAGTAATTTGGTCTCTACCAATAACCTGTTGGTCTAGTGAGATGAGGTGCTAGGCCCCTTAAGCGTTTGTTCAGGAGGTTCGAAGTTCGAATCTCACTGGCGGCGTGTATGGAAAAAACAGAGTTGGGAGGGTCGCCCCCAGCAATGGGCCTCTGCAGTACCCGGTCCGGACGTAGATTAACTCTGTCTAATCGAACCGGGCGAGAGATAAAAAAAAAAGTATTTTGGTCTCTAACTAAGAATGTTTTGGAATTGTGTTATTACATGCATTAATCCAACGCCCGTAAAATTCACATATTTGTTTTTGTTGTTCACATATTTACTGTTATTGTTGACGTTTACAATTTACAAGATAAGAGAAGTTTTCACCGGAATCAACCTCTAGAATCATGAATATTGTGCACATACTATTTTGGTGAAATCGAAATTATTATGCAATGCAATTAATACAATTCATTTTAGTTAATTTTACCTTAAATTTTTCAATAAGAGAATATATAAAAATAGAGTTGTCATAACTCAACCTGTCACAGAAAGTCAAACTGATCAAGAATTTTAAAGTGGAAGCCCGACTCAAAAATCAGCAGGCAAAGGAAAAAACCGAACTCGAAAGTTGAAACTTGAATCCAACCTGCACCCATTGTGTTGACTTGATTGGTTATATATGTAGAATATATAACATTTATTTTTAATATTATTGTTATATTTTATTATAAAAGTGTGAAACTAATATTTTATTAACCATACGATCATGAAAATAGTTGATATTCTTGACTCGTGAGATCGACACAAACCTCCAAATAATATGCCATGACCCGATCCGGCCGGCTTGACCTGCTACCCTATTGACTCGAAAATGTACCCAACCCGAACATGAACACGACCGAACTGACCTGTTTGACAACTTTATATAAAGGTAATTGACTTTTGGATTTCTTAAATGATACAAAATGTTAAATGTGTTAATTAAAGATCAATACTTTTTTTTGTATGAATTTAATTGAGAAAGTGTCATTACTCATAAGTGAAAGTTTTATATGTTTTTATAGATATATATAGATGGATAGCTAGATAGATATTTGGGCTGACTATTAATATGTTTTAAAAATATTTAATTTCATAAAATTATAATTAAACATATTGTGTTTTTTTTAATCCAAAATATATTTTGTTTAAACGTGTGTAAAGAGTAGTATTTAATGGAGGGTCATAAATAGACAAAAAAAAGACATGCTAAACTTCACCCAAAAAATATATCACCAATTTTTATTTTCCAACTGTACCCCAAAAGCAGACTAAATTTACAAAGAAACCCACAATTTCCCTTCTTCTACCTTTTGACTGGGGTAGACAACCGATACTCCATCTCCCATTCGGGCAACGGACCCAATCTCCTCCCCTTCCCAGTGTGTCATCTACTAATGTTTCTCGCCGGCGGAGCTTCTCAAGTCTCTGTCTCTCTGTTCGATTTTCCGAAATCGCAACTTGTTTTTGGTGTTAAATTGCTCAATTAAAGTATAATTGGGGATAAATTTTGAAGGTCGGTGGATGGTAGACTTACCGTCAAATTGAGATGATTCCTTGCATTAAGATGGCTATTAGAGTAGAGGTTAGACATTCAATAAGAACAGTGCAAGTAGAGGTAAAAGGATAACAATGAGGGATTGAGAGCCTTTGCTTTAAAGTCGGGTCATCTTTCTATTTTCCCCTTCTTTTTTTCTTTCCCTTTTTTTATATAGATTTTTAATTATTAATGGGTATTTGAGTCAAAATATGTAAATTGATGATGGATGAGTTAAAACTCCGGTCAAATACGTAAATTCTACAAGGTTTAAACTCTCTCTGTATTTTCCATAAATGGAAATTGGGTGAGTGAGATTGTACAAGTTGCCAGCTGGAATTGTTCAACGGTAATTTCGTGCATTCCGATTCCGCTCTTTTATGCATGTTACTAGTAAGTTGCAAGTCCCTTCCCGATTCCCATCACATCCCCAACCTTTCTTCCTCGCGCGCGTTCTCTCGCCCTTGGAAATTCAGAAATGTTGAAACATTTTCAGAGATCCAAAATCCCCTCGTCTCTCGCCAGACGATTGCGCCACCAATTTCCCACTCTCATGGCTCCAAATCGAGGATCCTTCACCACCTCCGAAGGCCATCGCCCAGTCATTATCAACAAGCGTAGTATCGACATTCTTCACGATCCTTGGTTCAACAAGGCACATCTCTATCTTTGACCTAGGGTTTTCTTTTTGTCTCTCTTACGGTTTTATAATTTTTGCCCTCTCGTGTCTGATTTCGGCTAATCGGATTTCGAATTCGGATTCTGTCATCCTCATGCTTCCGATTTTGTTCTACCGTGCGTTCTTCGTTATACAATCACGCTAGAACGTACGATCGTGCGATTTGTAATATTAGGTGGTGGGCGAAAACATGTGTGCAACTTTTCTGCGCTTAGTTTCTCAAGGGATAGGTTGTACTGTCGTAGTAGCAACTATATGACTTAGTTTGGAGAATAATCTTATGCATATGAGACAATGTATTTGAAATATTAAAGGTTCTGTGGTGTGAAGAATATTATCATTTGTATATTGTCAACCATGTGTAGTGTGCAATGATTCACTGTTTTAGTTTCCATTGCTTTGGTAGTAAAGGTTTCTCAAGGGATAGGTCGTAATGTCGTTGTAGCAACTAAATGACTTAGTTTGGAGAATTATCTTATCCATATGAGACAATGTATTTGATAATTCTGCTTTATTCAATCGAAATTAAAGGTTTTATGGTGTGAAGAATATTATCATTTGTATATTGTCAACCCTGTGTAGTGTGCAATGATTCACTGTCTTAGTTTCCATTGCTTTGGTAGTAAAGGTTTCAACTGCAGGGTACTGCATTTTCAGTGAATGAGCGAGATCGTCTTGACCTTCGAGGACTTCTCCCACCGAATATCATGAGTTCTGAACAACAAATAGAACGCTTTAGTATGTGTCTTATCTCTTCCAGACATCTTTGCTTCATGTACCTGTTTCTTTGTTTTCACGTTTGCTTATTAACTAATGACCACAAAATAGCTCGGAGGCTAATGACCTGTATGCTTCATCATTTAACTTTGCTGGCTGTCAGTGGCTGACTTGAAGAAGCTTCAAGTGCAAACACGTGACGGACCTAATGATCCCTACGCTTTAGCCAAGTGGCGCATTCTAAATCGGTTGCATGACCGGAATGAGACAATGTACTATAAGGTATGACATCAACACTTTTCCATGCACATTTGAGGAAATTAGTGTATCTCTTTTTTAGCATGGGAATGAGCCAATTTGATGTTGACATCATTGGAGGATGTCATTTGAGTTAGTTTTAAACTTTCCACTAGAGATTCTAAGTGCTAAGATGATTGTTGTACGTGAGTTCGATTTATAGGCCTAAGTGCGTAACTTCTCTATTCCAAGTTGAGTGATATCTTAAATAAGATGTCAGTTCATTGTTTATCTTCTGTGTATCAACAAAACTCAAATCAATTCTGAAGTGCAAATATCTATTAGAATGTAACGCCATTTCTTTGACAGTTTAATATAGCTCTTGGTTTACTTAGCAGTGTATGATTAAAGATGTGAAGTTGCTTTTGACAGGTTTTGATAGAAAACATAGAAGAACATGCTCCTATAGTTTATACTCCTACTGTTGGTCTCGTTTGTCAAAACTATAGTGGCCTCTTTAGACGGCCACGAGGAATGTACTTTAGTGTTGCTGATCGTGGACAAATGATGTCAATGGTTTACAATTGGCCAGCTGAGCAGGTATTTTCATTAGTGCATTTCCAATTTTGTACACATTAATCTTAAGTGAAGTTCATTTACTCTAGCATGATTTATTAGAGGATCATACATGAGATTGCAACGGTTTGATATATATTTGCTTGGGTTTGTTACAGGTTGATATGATTGTGGTAACTGATGGAAGTAGAATATTAGGTCTTGGAGACCTTGGTGTTCAAGGCATTGGAATTGCAATAGGAAAGTTAGATTTATATGTGGCTGCTGCTGGAATGAATCCACAAAGAGTAAATGCCTGTTCAGCATTTTTTTCTTAAATGTTTCTAATACAATTTCCTGCCTTGAATGAGCAATCATATACTGACAGAAATCAAATTAGGTACTTCCTGTTATGATTGATGTTGGAACCAACAATGAGAGGCTTCTTAGAGATCCAATGTGTGAGAATACTTGTTTATTACCTTCTTGGTGCATTATTGTAACTCATCATTATATGATGAATGATAACTTAAAGCTACACAGAATATTGTTATGCTGTTGTGAACAGATTTGGGATTACAAGAGCCCCGCCTTGATGGTGAGGAGTATCTTGAAGTCGTTGATGAATTTATGGAGGCAGTTTTCACACGATGGCCGCATGTTATTGTCCAGGTTAGTGCTATTACATGTGCTCCTCCTTACCAAACACTTATAAACTATTGAATCTGTACTCTAGAAAATTAGTACATGCAGTGCAGTTTGAAGATTTCCAAAGCAAATGGGCATGCACATTGCTTCAACGATATAGGTACAACTATAGAATGTTCAACGATGATATACAGGTAACAACTTGAAACCCAAAATTCAGTATTTACTAGGATGCTTTTTGGATTTATATAATATTAGCTGCTCTTACTTTTGTTTCTATTTTTTTTCAGAAGTCTCCGAAGAGACTGCTGTTTCGGTTGTTGATTCATAGTGCATTTTCTTATTCAAAATTGTAGGGTACAGCAGGTGTTGCAATTGCTGGCCTTCTGGGAGCTGTGAGGGCTCAAGGAAGACCAATGAGCGACTTTCCAAAGCAAAGAATAGTTGTTGCTGGGGCAGGGAGGTTTGAAACTTGTCCTAACTAGTGCTTTTAGTCTTCAGGCTAATAAATTTTACATGTGCATCAAAACCTTAAGAATATCCTGAGCTGAATTTGTTTGCTTGGCTACGATTCTCTATAAATTGATTATGGACTAATTTTTAGGCCGCAGATTTTAAATCCCATGTTCTTGATAGCTAATTGAATCTCAATATTTCATAGAAATACAATGAACATAATTAGCTATAATTTTCTAGTATCCGATGAGTGTCCTTTTAAGTACCAAATGTTGCATGATGCTCCAATGTGGGGAAAGTGCTGAGAGGGACAACGTGGGCACTGACCGTCAAAATAAACAAGTTGGATGCCTATAGTCCTTTAAAAAAAATACTAATACATCGTTGACTTGAATAGTTTTAAGGGACGACTATGTGAAGAATAAGTAGTTTTTATGCCATGTATTTCCTCTTAGTGACATTAATTGAAATGTATATTTATAGCACTAAATTTTTTCGTCACACTTCAGTGCAGGAATTGGTGTCCTTAATGCTGCTACAAAAGCAATGACGAGGATCCTGGGAAGTACTGAAACTGCTTTTGAAAGTGCTAGGAGTCAATTCTGGGTTGTGGATGCTAAGGTATATATATTGGAAGTGCTCTGTATTTTTCCATTCACCCTTCTTCTTTTTTTTTTGTCCATTTTTGGCATTGTCTAGTAATACATGCACAGGTTATGAAGACACTAGGAGAAGAAATCTGGTAGTGTTTTAGTACATGCTAAGAAATGTGTAGTCTTGACTGAGATTTGAGCTTTAATATAATATTTTAAATGCTAATTCGTTTTGAATCTTTTGATGAATACTAGGGGTTGATTACAGAAGAGCGCGGAGAAATTGACCCGGAAGCAAGACCATTTGCAAGGAAGGCCATGGAATTAGCTTCTCAAGGGCTAAGGGAAGGAGCCAGTCTACTAGACGTGGTAAGTGAACACTCGATGGTAATTTTTTAGACCACGTTGTCCTTTTTGTTGATGCCTTAGTGCACGTTTCTTGTTTTGGATATCAAGGAATATTTTTTTTGTTCTCGTGATTTGTCTGTTCAGTAGAAAACTTCACTTACATTGCTGTACAGAGTTAATCATTTCAAGAAACCGTATTCATAGAATTGGAAGTTAATGATAACTTGAAATCCTTTTGAGCATCTTCTTATTTTATCTCCTTACTCTGCTAATCTGATATCCAACACTGACATTCAGGTGCACAAAGTGAAGCCAGATGTTCTTCTTGGATTGTCTGCAGTCGGAGGCTTGTTCTCAAGAGAGGTAACACTGAATTACTCGAATGCATTTTTAGACGTACATGTGTTATGTGTTTAATTGACTATCTTACATTGTTAGTTACTCCCTTTTCCCTATGAAAAATGTTTTAGGTTCTAGAAGCCCTTAAATGTTCACCCTGTACAAGACCAGCAATATTTGCCATGTCAAACCCAACGATGAACGGTATTACCAGTTTGATTTACCAAAATACTTGTTAGAATCTTCTTCTATTTTGAAATAGTTTTTTCACAATGATTTCTACTTTCATTTGTGTGTTAAATAGCTGAATGTACCCCCAGGGAAGCATTTTCCATCTTGGGTGACAACGTTATCTTTGCCAGTGGAAGTCCATTTAAGAACGTCGATTTGGGTATGTATTGTTTATTGTTTATTGAAACCATCATCATCATCAATTCATCATCATATGATTCAACCTGGAAATATGTACTCATGTTATGAGCATAGTATATTTGCTCACTCATTATAGCAACATCAGGAAAGTATAGGAACATTCTAATATAGTGCCTCTCGATCTGTTGACAGGAGACGGCAAAGTTGGCCATTGCAACCAAGGCAACAATATGTACCTTTTTCCAGGGTGAGTTTCAGCTCATGCAAAAAGAACTGAATGCATGCCCGTTTTTGTTCCCAGTATACTTGGTTTAATTCAAGATTTCATTAATAATACAAATGGGATTTGTAAAATGGCACTTATTTTTTTACTGATTAATAGGATTGGACTTGGTACCCTTCTTTCTGGAGCTAAGATAATCTCTGATGGGATGCTACAGGCAGCAGCTGAACGGTAAAATTATTTACTCTATTAGTTTTGATTTCACCAACCAATTGACATTCACTTTTAACCCGTGATCTTCAGCTTAGCTGAATATATGACAGAAGATCAGGTGGTCAATGGAATAATTTTTCCATCCATATCAAGGTTCATTATCTCAAACTCATTGCTAGCTTCTTTTTCTTAAAAGGGTATTTGTAAGTTGCATTTGTTCTAACATTTTAACCCATAGAATACGTGAGATCACAAAGGAAGTGGCTGTAGCTGTCATAAAAGAAGCTCTAGAAGAGGATCTCGCTGAAGGCTATCGTGGGACTGATGTTCGACATCTTAAGAAGTTTAATCAGGTATAACTGCAGTTACATTGTAAATTGCATCTTGTTTGTTTAACTGCATTGCAGATTGTTGTTGAATTTAAGTTTCAGTTAGATGATATGGCATTTGAAATGTTGCACCATTTCCATTCTAATTTTTAAGTACACTGACTTTACAGGAGGAATTATTAGGATTTGTCACCCACAATATGTGGGATCCGGACTATCCTACTTTGGTGTACAAGAAAAACTAGCTTACCTTCCAATGGATTAGCTAGATTCAGAAGAATTTAATTCATGGGGTTTTATTCACAATTTTCACTTTGTATGTTGTCTTTTTCGTTTGTACAAAGGACCAAATTTGAAGGTCCTACTCAACTCAATTTTTGGGAGTTGATCCATTCTATTCCTTTCGAAACCAGACAAATAAAAGTCAACATATTGGCAGTTGCTTAACAAATTTGAACATCACTTGACTTGTTAATGCTGGCATACACATACCCAACAAGAAAGGCAATAGATATTAATCACCATCATATAAGCTCATATTTGTAAGACTCATGTGTACTACGTACTAGGAATTAGGAAATAGCATTTTTTAGAGGTTATGAGATGGATTTTGAAAAAAAAACTTAAAAAACCAGTAAATGCAATTTAGTAGTATAAAACTACAGGTTAATCAAATACAGTTGGTGGATATTCGACCCAAAAAACAATACAATTGTTGGACATTCTCAAGGGAGGCTTTTTTTTTTGGGGGTGGGAAAGTTAAGGGAGGCTTTTGTTTGTTTCCAATTTCATTTCGGCCTCAAAGCCTCTACTAAAAACGTAGCATGCGTTTCCACCAAAAAAAAAAAACGTAACATGAGTTATAACTTATAAGTGAGTCACTGTGTGAGGTACCAAAATCAAGTCTCTACTAAAATATTACACAGTCGCTACAATGTTACATTAATCACCCACGCTTAGAGGTGTCAGACAGGCCGGGTCGGGTGGATTCAGGTTGAGTGCGGGTTCGGGTCAATCAGGTTACAAGTCAAGCCGGATCGGGTCTTGACAGGTTATCGTGCGGGTTCGGGTCGACCTAACAGATCAAGAATTTGAATTTTTAATTATTATTAAAATAATATTATGAATAAATAATAATATTTAATAATAAAATATTATTTTTAATAGATTTTTATAATAATATTTTATTTATAATAGGTTTTATGATAAAATATAGTATAATATTTACAATATAATATATTTATTCTACATATATATAATATATCGGGTCGATCGGGTCGGTCTCGGGTTTCAACCCAATCGGATTTGGGTTAATCGGGTTCGGTTTGTTTTCTTTGCTCGCTACTATTTGGGTCGGGTTTCAACCCAAAAATTTTCGATCGATTCGGATAGATTTTTCGGATCGGGTCAGACTTTGACAACTCTACCCACGCTTAATTCCCACTCCTATTCACAAAATTATTGAAAAGATATAGTACAATCGACAAATTGAGAGAAAGTGAGAGATCAAAATAGAATTGAGTAAATTATGGGTTTAGTCCCCAACGTTTTATTAGTGTTCTATAATAGTCCCAAACCTTTAGAACGTTCCAAACTAGTCCTTTATTTATACTAAAGTGTTTAATTTCTAGTCCTGTGGTTAATAATTTAAACCCATGTCCTAACTGGCAATTTGAGGTGGTATTTTTTTATCTGACATGGATTTATTTAAAAAACAATTAAGATTTTTGTATGTCATTTGGAGTATTTATTTAGCTGTAGCCATTTGCATATCACAATATGCCAGTAAATTATATTTAGTAAATGTATGAGTAGGGGTTGTTACATATCACAAATATCTTTCTCCCTCAAATGGTGTGTATGCAGTTGTGATGAATACCTTAGTACAACACACCACCATTAGTACTGATCAACACAAGTTTATTAGTTTGCTGTCATTTTGTTGAATTTCAGCCATTGGCCGGTTTGGTGCTGATGCAATTCCCACGTAACATTGCATTTCCAACATTACTCTCGTTAGCTAGCAATTTTGACATTGGCTTCTTTCTTTCTTATGCTGGAAGTTAGAAGATATATAAGAATACATCTTAATTAATTAAACTAGTACATTGCATTAATATATATGTATATATACAAAATAGTATGGTCCTTACCAACCATTATTAATTAAGTGCATTACTACACCAAAACTATTGCAGCTGAAAAGAATTTGAGTTAAAACCTTGATTGTTTTTTTTTAATAAATCCATGTGAGATGAAAAGTGCCACCTCAAATTGCCAGTTAGGACATGGGTTTAAATTATTAACCATAGGACTAGAAATTAAACACTTTAGCATAAATAAAGGACTAATTTGGAACATTCTAAAGGTTTGGGACTACTATAGAACACTAATGAAATGTTGGGGACTAAACCCATAATTTACTCCTAATAGAATTAGTTAGGGGTGGTACAATAATCCGTAGACGCCCTTTCTTATCTGTATCTTAACCGGCCCAACGCGGTGCCGCCACCGCCAGAGTCTCTTTTTACGAACGCTCGGCGTTTCCCCGTGGAATACCTACACCTCTCTTCCTTCTCCTCCCCGTCAGAATCGAGTGTAATGAGCGGAGCAACCTCCAATCTGTTCCAGCTATGGCAGATCCCCTCTCGCAAGTTCTTCTTCGGAACCTCCTCCAAGTTCGGACAAGGTGCGTGTGTTGTTTAAGCAGGAATTGCTCACTGCTACCACATGATGTGTGATTGATTTCTTGGCAATTTGCAGGTGTCCAATCGATTTCCAGTCCGAATTTCTACCCAATCGTGTGCTCTTGCAGAGAGATTCAGACTTCCGCGTATGAGGTTGTGACGGCTGGGAGCTATATACCACGCCCCAAGTCCGAAAGCACCACCAAAGCCGAGGTAATATTTCCTCCTTCCCGAACGTGATGAATGCTCTGAGTTACATTGTCTTTCACCTCCTAATTGATGAATCAAGTTTCCAAACCGGAAAGTAGAGCATGCTTTCTGAATAAATGGCCTACAGATGATACATTAGTTTCTGCAAATTAAAATTATTTAGTTAACTAGTCTGTATCTGATAATGTAGCTAGATTAATAGTGTCATAGTCTATGGCCAATACTTAAGGAGACTTCATGTTTGTTTCTGTATTGTAGGAAACCGCAACTGTGAAACTTGAAACTGTAGGGGCCTTTCAAAAGCTGCCTATTGTGATGCCTTCTATTGACCTTCTTTCTTCTGCATTGAGGAAGGCCAAGAGGGTACCTGCAACAAAGGGTAATATCTAATGAGATTTTGGCCGATTCCCCCTCCCTGCCATCTGAGTTCTAACTATGCTGTCTTTTGCCATTCCAACACTTGCATTTCATACTGTTTTTAGGTATTGCCAATATTGCAAAGAGAGAGAGAAATAGAGGTGCGAAACAACTTGATGCACTCATGAAAGTAGGATTTTATTTTTTTTCCCAATTTATCTGTCCTTATGAACTTGCTCTGGGTATTTTGTTATTTCAATAATCAAAACTAGCATGTTTTGATCTGTTTATGTTCAGGAATTGGCGGTTCCTCTCCGGACTTACACCAACGACTTTCCTAACAAAAGGTTTCTGCATCCTTATGAACGATCTCTTGTTGAGCTAACACTGGGTGAGGGGAAATATGAAGAGGTAATCAGACATTTTCTTTTCTATCTGGTTTTTATATCATATGGCTTGTAGTTGCTGATTGATCTTTTGTCAGGTCCTGCGAAAGGTAGATGGCCTAAGGAAAAAGTTTGTATCTGCTGGAAAAGAACATGCCTCACTCTGTGCTAAGGTTCAATTGCCTCTGCATTTATGGTCTGTTTTTGGATCTACAAAAATGAAAGAAGAAGAAATAATGATGATTAATTATCTGCAGTAGGGTAATTTAGAGTGTGCTTACAATGTGTTTCTTATTTAAACCATCTCAAAATTTTCCCGACTTATGAAGGTTTTCCTGAAGATATTTAATGGTTGTTGATCATCTTTTTTCCCTCCATTGGCAGTCTTTAACAAAGAAAGAAGCGCTGGAGCGTCTAAAGGAGGTGACTTTCATTTGCAATACTACAATATGGATTGTGTATAGTTTAAATTAATCCTTTTTATTCTTTCGGTAGGGTTTGAGCAGAATTGAGGAGATTTTTAACAATGAAAAGAAGGCTCTTGATGATTTGTTGGACATCACCAAGGTATTTGCGCATTTGGGTGGCAACAGGGTTTCTGATAGACTGAAATGATTGATTAATGTGCTTAGATAGTCAAATTCCGGGTGAATTGGCTCAAATTTAATTGACAACTGAGACATGTTTTTCATTGCTGCAGACTTTGCGAGCTATGCCTGTAGTTGATCTCGAAACTCCAACACTCTGTCTTGTTGGGGCACCTAATGTGGGAAAGTCATCCTTGGTCCGTGTTCTTTCAACAGGGAAGCCTGAGGTATGAACATATGTCAGCTTTCATTTTCCTTTTAAGTGATTTGCAATATTTTGTTTACTATGGAAAATTTATATCATTGGTTTGAATATTGTGTTATCATAGTCACTTGCTGACTCTTTTCTTCTCTTACTCCAAATGGCAGATTTGCAATTACCCATTTACTACGAGAGGCATTCTTATGGGTCATATTGTGTACAATTTCAAGCGTTTTCAGGTCAGTCTGTATGATCTTTTGGTACTATGTAAATGACTTTATTATTTAGCTGCTCTGTGATTGTAGATTCACTTTATCTATGACTTAATATATTCATTGCTACAGGTAACAGATACTCCAGGCCTGCTAACAAGACATAATGGTAAGAGAATGGACTGCTTGCCTTTAATGTTGAAGTTTGGAATCAGGGTTTAAAATGGGCATGTCTGGTCTTTCACATGTCTTTTGCCTACGTACTAATGCTTTTGTTTTTTACTCTGCAGATGACAGGAATAATTTAGAAAAGCTTACACTTGCTGTTCTTGCACATCTTCCAACTGCTGTTCTTTATGTCCATGATTTAACAGGAGAATGTGGTACATCACCACCTGATCAGGTACAGTTTTTTGTAATCAGTCAAAACTCTCCAGATCATGTTGCTCTTTTGACTTCAATGAGCCTTGTGAGATTTAAAGATTTTCCCATTGGTTGAGCTGTGTATTGTTGTAGTTATGGCCTTTGAGGGTTTTTCTTTATATGAATTGATAGATTATATCTTAAAGGTTCAGATTTAGAACCAGTGTTCTCAATGAAATGTTGGTTCTCACTCTTGATTTTGAGTATTTGACTACATTAGAAATTAATTTACCTCCTTCCAAATAGTTAAGCTCAACTCCTCAAGCTAAAATGTGCAGAACCAGCATTTCATATAAAGAACATAAAATGTTCAGATTAAGATTTGAGTGCTTACTTGAAGAACTTAAAATGTGCAGTTCATTACATATAAAGAAGTGAGAGAGAGGTTCAGTGATCATCTTTGGATTGATGTAGTTTCCAAGTCTGACCTTTTGGAAGAGTCCTCGATGGCTTCGATTCCTGAAGGATCTGATGCTAGTAATTCTGATCTGATGAGATATTTAAAAGTGGGTCCTGAAGGTGCCATTCATGTGTCTGTTAAGAGCAGCAAAGGACTGAATGAGGTGATTATCTGTATCTCTCAATGGTTTTCATTGAAAATAGTTGTCACTTTTCTTATATACTTTGCTAGGTGGGTTCCAGTTGATTCATTTCCCCCACTACACGCTTGTTCTAAAGCGTATTATTAGTAAAGTCTTAGCTCATTACCTGCCATCTTTTCTAGAATATTGGATAAGACTGAGTCGAAAATAATTCTTATAAAATCCTCAGTCTTTGACTATCTTAAAAGTCGCAGGCTTATGGAATTGCATCTTTTGAATGGGTAATACTAGCTTTTGTGAAGCTCTCAATTCTGTTTTGACTAAACATCCCACCATTTTTTATCTTCAGCTAAAAAAAAAGGTTCACAATGTATTGATGTCTCAATCATCCAAGATAGGAAATGACAACGAAAGCGAAGCAACTATTGGAGTTCCTCCTTGAAGATTTATTCATGTGGACTGCGTCAACATCTCATCATAGTCATCGATACAGTTTCAGGAAGGAGCCTTGGAAACTCTGGAGGTTTTCTTTGATGCATTCAGCCTCTATGGGTCTGTTTACTGTTCCAACCTTGGCTGATACCTCAGAAGCTAATTAATAACCGGGTATTTTTCACCCCCATATCCTTATGTAGACATTTTTATTTATAACCATGACACAACATTGTCTTCATAAATACAAATATCTTTATAATGATATGGGATGAACACATCCACTTTGTGATTTCTCTTCACAAGGTTTATAATGGAGGCTGGGTTGATTATGTCCCCGGTGAATGCTTCTCTGAAGTTCCCATCATTGATTACAGAAACAATTCAAATCTCATTATTGTATTATTTTTCTTTTTCTCATAACTAGAACTTTTACAAAAGATTCATATAACTAATAAATAAATCCACACTATGTTGGGCCAAATAATTAAATAGAATTACATAATAGGAGTACCTTATTTCTAACATAAATAACAAATAGAAGCTGCTACTTTTTTGTTCCCCAAAGCTCTACATGGCGAAGTTGGATTGGAGATATTTGATGATACTCTTGTCAAGCTGAAAGGCCTTGGAGAGAACCTCGGGCGAGATAGGCGGGCTTGATCCAAATGTGGCGTTAGCAATAGTGACGACCCCCGGGTTCTGGCTACTCAACCCGGAAATGGCCATGGCAGGAGTGTTACCAATGTTGAATTGGAAGTGAATGAGGCCTTGAGGGAACACGAACACGTCCCCTGGGTGCAAAACCTTAGTGATGAATCTGTTACGCCCGTTTGCGTCGTTTGAGGTCACGAATCCGACATATAGGGTGCCCTTAATGAGGGTTTGTACCTCAGTGGCACGCGGGTGAATGTGGGGCGCATTGAGGCCGTATGGGTCGTAGTCGACGCGAGCCAATGCGATCCCGAGGGTGTTGAGCGCCGGGAACACGTCCGCGTTGACGAGGGTGACTTTGGATCCGACCCGATTGTTGGTGTCTCCGCGGATGTTGAGGCCCTTGAAAAGGAAGTCTTCTGGTTCCACTTCCTTGGGGTCCTTGCAAAACCTACCATTCACAAACACTGAAAAGAGAAACGTAGTAAGGGTGCTATTTTCTTTATCAAGTGAAGTATCTAAAATGATAAGCTACGTACAAATTAGTACAATAAAGAAAGAGGTTAAAATTGTGCTTACATGCGTTTTTTGGATCTTTGGTTGCGACACAGAAGTCCTGAAGTTGGTTAGGGTCATGGGCGTAGGCCATGAACGAAGCCAGAGCTAAGAGTGTGATGCATGCGAGTACACGAGCACCCATTTTTCACGCAATTAATTAACTTGGAGCAGCTTCCGAATGCAAAGAAAGAAAGAGATCACTTTGGTTGAGAGTTGAGCTTTGGATGGTAGCTATTACTTGTTGTTTTGCCTTTGAATGATTATGATGATATGATGTTTATCTGGTACTATTTATAGTGCTCTAAACGAAACATATGTCGCTGTTATCTGTAACTCGTTTTATTTGAACTGGTCGTTCATCGGTTGAAATTCAATTGTGCTTTTGTTTATTGGAATCACCTAATGATGCGGAACAAGTCCAAATCTTTTACGTTGGACTTTGAATTCATATACACTAATTAATATTTTTGGGCGCAACAAATTATATACTTGATCAGTGCTATATGCTTTGATTAATATCATATAAGTGATGGTCTAGAATCATAAACTTGGGTTTAGGCTTGTATAATTCATTTGTGTAACAGCTTTATAGTTAGATTTAAAAGTTTCATTACTTTATTTATGGGAAAAAATAGGTTATTTGTATAGTTTGATTCCATAAATAAATCTATAAATCTATAGATTTATTTAACAGTACCCAAACCAGCAATGAAACTCAAATTTCAAGAATGTTATACATGTCAAATTTGACTTGTGTTTGTCTTAATCTCAATCTAATTGTTACATTATGGGAGTTAGATTAAGGCGGTCTTTTTCAGAATGTGGGGTGCATGCGTTAGGTGATCTTGATGATAATTAATCAATTAAATATGTCAAAGTTAGCTTTGTAGATTGAACTAGTCCTTAATCAACTGTTCCTGTGAGTGTGAATTTGACAAGGTAAACATCATGCATGATAATGCTTTATTTGTATGAAACAAATCCGTTAGGATGGAAGATGTCAAAAAATTTCTTTTATGATTTTGAAAAGAAAAAGATGTCCGTTTATATATCCAATTATCCAGGGCCGTCCCAACTATCCAGGGATGTCCTGTGCTAAGTTTAAAATTGTCCCATAAAGTACATAAAAATAGCTAGTTTTATTTATAATTAATTTAGTTATACAAACAAATGAACAAATGAAAACTATGGGTTTCTATTTATATTCAGAGAAAATTGCATTAAACCACCCGTTAAATAGGCGAATTTACACTCAATCACCCGTTATACACAAATTTGTTTTTAACCACCCAAAACTTCGATTCTATTGGCATATATTAGGATAAGATTTTCTTGTTATGTAGATCTTTGTGATTCTATCCTTGTATAGATTATTGCCCAAGTCACTGAGATGGCTATATGTACTTTGTAAATCGTAACTAATACTCATCAGAAAATTCCTCCAAACCCTTGTGCGCTTCTCTGAGTTCTTCATGGCATCAGAGCCACACACATAATCCTGCGTTTTTTTTCCTCATACCCTACCAATCTCTGAATTTGTTTTACGTTCTAAGCTACTTGAACGTCTATCATGGCTGATCCCGTAGCCCTCGCTGAAGCCATCAAGGCCCTCACCGAAGCTGCCCAGGCTACCGCCGCCGCGAGTACCTCTACTCCTAAGCGTGGTGCCCTTGATGTTACCTCTCCATACTATCTTCACCCATCGGATCACGCCGGCATGAAAATCAGCCATGTGCTTCTAAAGGGCGACAACTTTCAGGAATGGGAAAAATCCATTCGGAATGCCTTTCGTGCAAGACGCAAGCTTGCTTTCATTGACGGCACTCTTGAATGTCCTGCTGCAGATACTACTGAATATGAAGATTGGTGTAGTGTTAATTCCATGATGGTTGGATGGACACTACAGTCTATTGATCTTGGGCTCCGTTCCTCGCTCCCTTACTCTAACTCTGTGAAAGCGTTGTGGGATCACATCAGACAGCGTTTTTCCATTGGTAATATTCCTCGCATCTATCAATTGAAGGCAGAGCTTAGTCGTTGTCAGCAGAACGGCGACCCTATCGCCACTTACTATGGGCGCTTACGTCTCCTTCAGGAAGAGTTGGAGACTTATGCTAAGTCTTCTAGTTGCTCATGTGGAAAGTGTACATGTGACTGGCCTTCTAAAGTTCAGTCTATTCAGGAGGAAGATGCAGTGCTCCAGTTTCTCATGGGGCTGGATGATAATTTGTATGGAACCCTGCGGTCCAACATTCTAACTCAAGATCCGCTTCCAAATTTGAGTCGTGCTTACTCTCTGGTTGTTCAAGAAGAAGTTCATCGTTCGATGGCTACCGAACGAGCAGCTAAAACTGATGCAGTTGCTCTCGCTGCGAGGGGTCGCTCCACACAACCTTCTCGTCCCTCGTCACGCCCCTCTCAACAGCGCAGCGACTCAAAATCAGCCTCCACCGACACCCGTTTTTGCACTCATTGCAATCGTTCAGGTCATGAATTATCTACTTGCTTTAAAGTGCATGGTTATCCAGATTGGTGGGAGGAAGCTCGCAAGAAACGAGATGATTTAGGTTCTGCCGATTCCAAGAAAAAGCAACCTGATTTGTCTTCGGTTTCAACTAGTCGTGCTTCTTCAAATATTGGTGTTGTCAATGTTGTCTCTGCTTCACCATCTCCTCCACCGAACCCTCCACGGTTCACTCAGCAGGATCGTGATTCTCTTGTTCCAGCTCTTTCCGATACTGATTGGAAGACCATGATACAGATGCTCGAAAAATTCAAAGGCTCCTCTGAAGATACTTTAGTCGGTAAGCTGTCGGTTGAATGGATACTGGATAGCGGTGTGATGTCTCTCATTTTGGTGGTGTTTTAGTAGTTAATTTCCTTTGTAAATATGTGTTTTTCGTTCCTTTCCTTTTGTGTTTTGTCTCTTTTTAGCTTCGTTCTCGGTTTTCTACAAGATTCGGAGACTATGCGAATTTGTTATGTTTTGTAGGTAAAATGGCGTAAAAGAGGACGTTTTGGAAGAGTTTCCAAAGAGGAGTCAAGCTCGGGAGCTAAGGAGCGGAAGAGCCATGTGAAGAATGAAGAGGAGCTCAAGGAAAACCAAGAAGAGAAGAGGACCGAGGCCCAGGATCGAGATCACACCAAGTCGGGCCCGAGTTCGAGCACCAGAGCATGGGACCGACGTTCCCAGACGTCGGGCCCGAGGTTTCCCCGTGTCGGTCCGAGTCGGCAAATGAGAAGATTAGGCTCCAAGGCACAATGTTGTGATCTTCCAATTTTACCCTTCTTCTAAATTGGGAATTCCTTGATCCCCAATCCATGGGAGACTATAATTAGAGGTGATTAGAGAGCATTAGAGGAGGGGAATCAATCCCACACACCTAATCACTCTCAAAGGCTCAAGGAAGACTTGGAGAGCAAGGAGAAGAGAGGAGGAGGAGAAGAGAGAGAGATCGGTGGAGCTAAGAGGAGATTAGTGAGTTTTTGAACTTGTTTAGCTTTGGTTTTAGTAGAATTTGGATTTGGATATTGTGAACCTTTAGATTTGAATGCAATTTGAGTTGAATTTGAGTTTGATGATTGAGATTTGCTTGCTTTGCCATTTGATTGCTTATTACTCATGCTTGATGAAGTAGATTCCATAGTCTTGGGCTATGGGGGAATCCCCTAGCTAGGATTGGGTGTGAAACCCCAATTCCATAGCCTTTGAGTGCTTGATCTATGAATCCTCTCTACACTAAGCTTCAATTCTCTTGTGGAGACAAGGGACCTAGGGCTTGTGATTGGTAAGAGTAAGCAAGAGCAATCTCGGACCCAATCACTAGACCTAGCATCGAAGGAGAGTGAAAACTCCCTAAGGTCGAAGTGTAGAGTAGAGGGATCGAAGGCTAGCAACCTCGATCTCACAAGGATCAACACTTATTGGTTGAATTGGGGTGAAATTACCCAAGTCTAGTTAGGGAAGGAACCCAAAAACCCAAGACCGATCTACTATTTTTTGCTTAATCGAGTTACCCAGTCATCGGGCCCGACGTTGTGTGAAGTCGGTCCCGGCCAATCAACTTCGATCCACCCTCGGACCGAAGTGACCAATGTCGGTCCGAGGTGTTCTCTTTCGATTTTCCTCGTTTTTCCTTTCTTTTACCTTTTTTTAGTCTTTTCGGTACACTCAATGCACGAACTCCCGTGTGTTCGACACCCTACCTCTCTTACTACAATTGGGGTTCGGTTTATAAATTTAAATTTTGACATCCCCTGATCCGGACTACAACACCGACCCACGTCAGAATTTTGGCGCCGTTGCCGGGGATTTCTACTTGTTTGAGGTACCATCTTTTGTCGAGTCTTTGATTTGGTAGTGATTTGGGTGAGGGATTAGCCCAAACCCCTTGTTTGTTTTGATTCGGTTTTTGTTTGTGTCTTTGGTTATAGGTGTATGCGAGCTCGTTCCGTCCGAGGAACACTTGAGTTCGACTTTGTGTGTGATCCGGAGAGCATCATCAAACAAGCTCGAAAGAAGGAGAGAATGGCGGACCAAGTTCGTGATGAGGAGGTAGAAAGGATGAGGGCCGACATGGCTCGAATGCAACTTGAGATGGCAAACCGAGATGCTGAGGCTAGAAGGGAGCGTGAGCAAAGGATGAGATTGGAGCCTCAAATCAACACCCAACCCCGGAATGCAAGGCAATACATGCATCCGGAGTTGAAAGTGCCAAGACCGGCCATCGTCTTGCCGGAGGTGTCAAAGAACTTTGAGATCAAAACTCAATTTATCTCACTCATCAAGAGAGAGCAATTTCCAGGGAAACCGAATGAGTGCCCGATCGAGCATGTGAAGCAATTCAAGGACCTATGTGAGACCATCTCGACGGATGATGAGACACTTGAGTACGTGCTACTCAAGGCCTTCAAGTGGTCGTTGGGAGGCAAGGCATTGCATTGGTTGGAGAGTCAAGCACCTCGATCCATCACTTCATGGAGGGCTCTCAATGAAGCATTTTTGATGAAGTTCTTTCCGCCCACCAAGACGACGGAGCTTAGAAGGAAGATAGCAAGCTTTCAACAAGGAGCCCACGAGCCATTCTTCGAGGCTTGGGATCGGTTCAAGGAGATGTTAAGGGCATGTCCAATGCATGGGCAACAACCTTATGTCCTTCAAGACATATTCTTCCAAGGAATCAACCCCGCCACCAAGGACAAATTGAACCTTCACACCGATTGTGGGTTCATTGATTTGCCACCGGAGCAAGCGTGGGAGATGCTAGACAAGCTCTCCGACTATGAAGCCATGTATGGAGTAAATCAACTCAACAAGGAGGCAAGAGTCCATGGAGACGGTGCGAAGAGGCTCTACGATCCAAAAGGTGAAGAGGTGGATAAAGATGTGAAGATCCAATTCTTAGAGGATGAGTTGAACAAGATGAGGAGGAAGATGAGTCATCTCCAACAAAATTCAAGAGCTTGTGAAGAATGTGGCTCTTTGAAGCATGGAGCCCAAGAATGTCCAAATGAGCGCCAAGTTCGGTTGGCCGAACAAATTGAGGAGGCACACTATGTTCAAAGAAACTTTGGAGGGAGAACAAATTTCAACAATGGAGGAAGGTGGAACCAAGGCCAAGCTAATGGCTACAACAACAACTTCAACCAAAACGAGCCAAGGGCCCAACCACCACCATACCGACCTCCGGGATTCTATGAGCAAACGCCACCATGGTCTCAAGACTTGAAGAATCAATTCACCAACATGGAGAGAAGATTTGATGATCAATTCAAAGAGTTAGGTGTTTGGAGAAGGCAAGTGGACAACCAATTTGTTCAAATGGCGAATCAACTTCCAAGAGAGGAAGGGAGACTCCCGGGCCGACCCGAGGAGAACCCCCATGCCCCACAACAACAAAATGAAGTTCGAGCCATAGGATTGAGGAGTGGAAGGAGTTTGCCCGAGCCACACATTCCAAGGACGAAGGAAGAAGGTCGGACCGAGTTGCCCAGTAACTCGGGCCCGACGTACCACAACATCGATCCAGAAGATGAAGGAAGTCCCCTGAGCCGGACCGAGGAGGAGCAGAACTCGGGCCCGATATGCCCTGTAGTCGGCCCGACGTACCCAGAAGTCCCCTGCCCCAGGACCGAGGTTCCGGACGTCGGTCCCGACGTCGATCCAAAGTCGGTCCAGGCCGAAAATGTTAAGAGATATCAAGAGCGGTCCAAGGAGGTGGATTCAGCCAAGAAGCAAGGTGGCACAATCCTTCCATACCCATTGAAGAAGCCCAAGGAGATTTTTGAGGGCAAGTTTAAGAGGTTCTTGAAGCTTTTGCAAGGCTTGAACATCACCATCCCGTTCACCGATGCTCTAAGTGAGATGCCATCCTATGCAAAATTCTTGAAGGACATTTTGAGCAAGAAGAGGTCAATTGTGGAGATGCAAGATGAAGTCAAAATCCTAGAGCTACCTCAAAAGCTAGGTGATCCCGGAAGATTTGCCATCACCGTGGGGATTGGATCCCAAAACTTCAAAGCTCTTTGTGATTTGGGAGCGAGCATATCGGTTATGCCCAAGAGCATATGGAGAAGGGCTAACCTCGGAGATATGGAACCGGTTGATATGAGTCTTACTATGGCCGATGGTTCATCTACAAAGGCCAACGGAATCTTAGATGACGTCCCGGTTCGAGTTGGGAGGTATTTTGTACCCGATGACTTTGTGATCCTTGACATGAAAGAAGATCCGATGGTGCCCATTATTCTTGGAAGGCCGTTTCTTGCTACGGCGGGTGCCAGATTTGATGTGAGAAATGGGAAAGTGACTTTCGAGATTGGCGAGGAAAAAGTGGAGTTCCATTTCAACAAAGCTCTTAATGAACCGGATGCTTTGGCAATCTTGAAGTTGGAGGAAAATGCCAAGCGTAAAAGAGAGGAGTTGGAACTCACAAGAGAGGAAGAAGCACTTTTGAGGAGTCAAGACATGATCAATGTTCAAGAGCAAGAAAGGGAGTTACAAGATCCATTTGAGAACCATGAGGAACCAAGAGATCAAGATAGCCCGAGGAACCATGAAGAGTATCCTCCTTCGTATCCTTTTGATGTGGGAGACTCTTATATATGCTTAAGTGACTTGAAAGAGGATCTAGAGGATAGTTTCATTTGCTTGAGTGATTTGAAGGAAGATTTGAGCTATAACGTCATTGAGTCCCCTAGAAATTCTCTAGATGCTTTTAATGTTTGTGATGTAGGGAATGAGGATCAAGTTAAGAAGATGCAAGAGATGCCAACGTACACCTTGGAGGAGAAGAGTGATGGAGAAGTTGGATGCCCCACTTTCATCAAACATAAGTGGTGGTACTTTGGCTATGAGGAGTGTGGAGATGTATATGACAAGGATGACCAATTCACCGTTTTTCACCCTCCTTGAAGGGTAGAGGTTAGAAGTCAAGCTAGTGACTTAAAAGAAGCGCTCCTCGGGAGGCAACCCGAGTTTAGTAGGTTCATTTTCGTAGTTTCTAGTTTGTTTTCTTTTGCCTTAGCTTAGAATCTTTCTAATCTCTCTTTAGCATGTGTTTTGTGGAATTGTGTGTTATGTGAGCTTCATGATCATGTGTGGTATTGGTGGAAATAATAAAAGGACTTGTAGGTAGAGAATTGCCAAGAGAAAAGGATTTTAGGAAGCCAAACCGGGTTGGACCGAGGTACCCATTACCTCGGGCCCGATGTGGAGACGTCGGTCCGGTATTGACGGTCAACTTTGGTCTTGATTTTGTGGAAATTCCTATTGTACCCTTCTGACCTAACTGTGTCTTCTACCCCATTTAAAGCCTTCTTCCACATACCCACCACCCATCAACCTCATAACTACCTTCCCAAAATACCAAGTCCCTCTCAAAACCCCCAAATCGATCCATCATCTCCACCATACTCGAACCTCAAGCAAATCCCACTACAAGTCTCGATCCATACCCCTAGCAACCCCAAACATCAATCCAAAGCCAAAAAAAATCCCAACAAAAATCCCATAGTTCTTCATCCCTCTTCAACTATGGTGGGTATGAAGGGTATGCCCAATGGTATGGGCCCGGAATGGTGTTCCCCGAGCCTCAACAATCGGTGGACATGAACTTCTTGGCCAACCAATTGGCTCATCTTCAACTTCATCAATCTAGCATGCTACAAGAGGCGCACCAACTCAACATTCAACAACAACACCTCAACTTCCAACAACAACAACTTTCCCACCACCAAGAAGACTTCCAAGCTCAATTTGAAGAAGTAAACCGCAACATCGCTTACACTAGACGTGATGTGGACGACTTGAGGGCGGTCGAGGACCAAAGATGGAGCGTCCAAGAGAGTTTCAATGAATGGATGACCGGGAACTTCTCTTCCCGTGAAGATCAATGGATGCGTCCCGCCCCACAAATTCAACCGCCGAGTCAAGACCCTTTCCACGACCAAGTGTATGAGCGCGAGAGGCACGCACGGCTCCAAAGAAGACGCCGTCACGGTCAACCTCCGAACTAAGCCTCCACATGCCATTCAAGAATAAGGAAATGTGAGCTCTCTTGACTCTTCTCTTTTACTTTTAAGTTTTGATTTCTTTTGATGAGGACATCAAAATTTTAAGTATGGGGTGGGTTAGTAGCTCATAGTTCCATGTGTAGTTTTCATGTGTTTGTTTAAGGGATGTTTCTATTTGGGATAGTGGCATGTTGTGATGCATGAATGATGATTGAATTTGATGGCATGAATGGATGAGTTTGTTTTGCTTTGTTTGAGAAATTTTTGCAAAAATCCATAAAAACTTGAAAAATTGTGTGAAAACAACAAAAAGATTTTGTTTTTGGACTAGGAATTCCCATCTTAGATGTCCATATGAAAGCTAATGATGATGTGAGCATGTAAAATCCTTTGCATATTTTTGGATAGTTTAGCCTCTAAATGGATGTTGCTTTTGATGTGATATGATATCTTGCATGTTTTTATTGAGCACATGAGTTCTAGGATGAGTTTTGATGCAACTAAGTATGAGTGAACCTTGTGAGATGATTTTTGGCCATTTTAGGGATGTTTGTTCATTATTGCATATCCCTCATTTTCTTGTGTGATTAGCTCATGCATGCTTAGTAAAACTTGCTATTGAGGTGTTTATCTATTTTCCAAGACCAATATGAGAATTGTTCTATGCTTTGTCACATTGATTTGAACTTTATTTCATTTAGTCACAAAATCTTCCATATCCTACCTTGAAGATAAACCGTTATTTGTAGCCCCGTTTTAGCCTTAGACCTTTGTTTGAAACTCCTCAAAAATATGATTCCTAGCCTATATGACTTGACCCTTTTGGGATTGGACTTTAGTGAGAGGTTTTGGAGTATATTTGGAGAGTTGAGATTCTCTTTGGTGAAGGGCAAGGAATGGAGTTATAAGCCAAGTGGGTAGTGCATCTTTGTTGTAAAGAAAGAAAGAAAAAGTTGGAAAAATAGTGGATTGAAAGCAAAAGAGCTTAAGTGAAAGAAAGGGGCACCGACCGAGTTTAAAAGGACATCGGGCCCGAGTTGTGTTCAAAGTCGATCCTAGTGAAAAAAAAAGTGAAAAATCCAACAGAAAGTGTAGTGCAAGGATGAAGTGGGATGTTAAGTGAAAGTGGGTTGAAAAAGAAGAGAAAAATCAAAGTCTTTTGGATAAGAGTGAAAGTTGAAAGTGGAATAATTTGGTGAAGTTGGTGAGAGACTAGAAAGTTCAATCCCCATTATGAGCACCACAAGACCAAAATGATTCCTACCTTGAGAAATACCAAAAGCCCCATTACAACCCGGCCGAATGGAACCTCTTTGAGGACCTCCATTGAGCCAAGTTCATATTCTTTGTGTGCATTGTAATAGGCATCTCTAGGTGGAGGAATTGGTGATATTAACTTCAATGGTAAAGTCTTTACTTGCATGATTGTTGAGTTTGAGTGTTTATTGTTAAACCTAAACACATGATGAGTGATACACATTTCCACATACCTAAAGTGAGGCTTGGTTGCATTAGGCTTTATTCCTTGAACACTTGATCGTGTGTGATGATGTAATCTTGCTTGAATGTCTATCACTTGTGCTTACTTGATTTTTCATAAGAGGCTTTACTTGAAGATTGTGCTTCGGTCTTGCTTACATTGTTATTGCTTGAGGACAAGCAAGTTTAAGTATGGGGTATTCTGATGTCTCTCATTTTGGTGGTGTTTTAATAGTTAATTTCCTTTGTAAATATGTGTTTTTCGTTCCTTTCCTTTTGTGTTTTGTCTCTTTTTAGCTTAGTTCCCGGTTTTCTACAAGATTCGGAGACTATGCGAATTTGTTATGTTTTGTAGGTAAAATGGCGTAAAAGAGGACGTTTTGGAAGAGTTTCCAAAGAGGAGTCAAGCTCGGGAGCTAAGGAGCGGAAGAGCCATGTGAAGAATGAAGAGGAGCTCAAGGAAAACCAAGAAGAGAAGAGGACCGAGGCCCAGGATCGAGATCACACCAAGTCGGGCCCGAGTTCGAGCACCAGAGCATGGGACCGACGTTCCCAGACGTCGGGCCCGAGGTTGCCCCGTGTCGGTCCGAGTCGGCAAATGAGAAGATTAGGCTCTAAGGCACAATGTTGTGATCTTCCAATTTTACCCTTCTTCTAAATTGGGAATTCCTTGATCCCCAATCCATGGGAGACTATAATTAGAGGTGATTAGAGAGCATTAGAGGAGGGGAATCAATCCCACACACCTAATCACTCTCAAAGGCTCAAGGAAGACTTGGAGAGCAAGGAGAAGAGAGGAGGAGGAGAAGAGAGAGAGATCGGTGGAGCTAAGAGGAGATTAGTGAGTTTTTGAACTTATTTAGCTTTGGTTTTAGTAGAATTTGGATTTGGATATTGTGAACCTTTAGATTTGAATGCAATTTAAGTTGAATTTGAGTTTGATGATTGAGATTTGCTTGCTTTGCCATTTGATTGCTTATTACTCTTGCTTGATGGAGTAGATTCCATAGTCTTGGGCTATGGGGGAATCCCCTAGCTAGGATTGGGTGTGAAACCCCAATTCCATAGCCTTTGAGTGCTTGATCTATGAATCCTCTCTACACTAAGCTTCAATTCTCTTGTGGAGACAAGGGACCTAGGGCTTGTGACTTGTAAGAGTAAGCGAGAGCAATCTCGGACCCAATCACTAGACCTAGCATCGAAGGAGAGTGAAAACTCCCTAAGGTCGAAGTGTAGAATGGAGGGATCGAAGGCTAGTAACCTCGATCTCAAAAGGATCAACACTTATTAGTTGAATTGGGGTGAAATTACCCAAGTCTAGTTAGGGAAGGAACCCAAAAACCCAAGACCGATCTACTATTTTTTGCCTAATCGAGTTACCCAATCATCGGGCCCGACGTTGTGTGAAGTCAGTCCCGGCCAATCAACTTCGATCCACCCTCGGACCGAGTGACCAGTGTCGGTCCGAGGTGTTCTCTTTCGATTTTCCTCGTTTTGCCTTTCTTTTACCTTTTTTTAGTCTTTTCGGTACACTCAACGCACGAACTCCCGTGTGTTCGACACCCTACCTCTATTACTACAATTGGGGTTCGGTTTATAAATTTAAATTTTGACATCCCCCGATCCTGACTACAACACCGACCCACGTCACGGTGCTTCGTATCATATGACCGGCACAAAGGCTCTCCTTACTGATTTACATACTATTCCTGACTCGGTTATTATTTTGCCTGATGACTCTCGTTCGACGGCTTCCCAGGCTGGGACCGTTCACTTATCTGATTCTTTGCAGCTTACGAATGTTCTTTACGTTCCTCAACTACATTGCAATTTAATATCCTTTGCTACTCTACTGTCTGATTCAGATCTTCTTGCTACTATCACTGATAAGTTGTGTGTGCTTCAGGACCGCATTTCGAGGACGGTGATTGGGGTCGGTGAAGCTAGGGGCGGGGTCTACTGGCTGCGATCTGCTCGGTGCTCGCCTGCTATTGGATATGCTGCAGCTTCTGTCACATCTGAACTTCTGCATAAACGGCTTGGCCATCCTGCATCTCAGCCTCTATCTCATTTATCTTCTCTTGTTTCAGATAAACTCAGTCATGATGAACCTTGTTCTATTTGCTTGCAATCCAAACAAACTCGTGATGTTTTTCCTTTGAGCAATAATAAAGCGAGTGATTTATTTGAACTTATACATGCTGATGTCTGGGGCCCTTACAGTGTTCCTTCTACACATGGTGCTCGTTATTTTCTCACTCTGGTGGATGATTATTCTCGTTGTGTTTGGATATCTCTTTTGTCTAGTAAATCTGATGTGGACAGATTAGTGCAAAATTTCTGTGCATATGCTTAGACTCAATTTCAGAAACAGGTGAAACGCTTCAGGGCAGACAATGGCACTGAATTTCTACCCTTGAAGTCATTTTTTTCCTCCAATGGTATTATTTTTGAGACTTCTTGCGTAGCAACTCCACAACAGAATGGACGGGTTGAGCGAAAACACCGTCATTTGCTAAATGTTGCTCGGGCTCTGCGTTTTCAAGCATCTTTGCCCATTAATTTTTGGGGAGAATGTGCTCTTACTGCAGCTTATTTGATCAACCGAACTCCCTCTAAGGTTCTTGGGTTCAAAACGCCATATGAAATGCTCTTTGGCAAAGCACCATCTTACGATCACCTTCGCATTTTCGGTTGTCTTTGTTTTGCTTCCAAAATGCCTAGGGACAAGGACAAGTTTGCTTCTCGTAGCCGTCGTTGCGTCTTTCTTGGTTATCCTTTTGGAAATAAAGCATGGCGTCTCTAC
Organism: Polygonum aviculare; assembly: GCA_934048045.1. Taxonomy (NCBI): domain Eukaryota; kingdom Viridiplantae; phylum Streptophyta; class Magnoliopsida; order Caryophyllales; family Polygonaceae; genus Polygonum; species Polygonum aviculare. Next base: position 17,430,987 of record OW204025.1, on the reverse strand, counting down.
GATTTGGATTATCGCACTTTCTTTGAGTCTCGTGATGTGGTGTTTAATGAACATCAGTTTCCTTATGCTGCATCTGCCTCAGTAACAGTTGAAGAGGACTCTCCTCCAATCTTGTCTCCTGCAGCCTATGATACTGATATATCGCTTGACAGGGGGAGTTTACCTCCACCAGTTCCGCCACCAGATGTCCAGCCTCCACCCGATCAGCCAGCCAACAAGCCGATTTTGCCTGCTGATGCGCACTTGCGTCGCAGCACACGTCAGCGCCAACCCTCTTCTCGGTTGCGTGACTTCGTGTGCAATACTACTCGCAGCCCCACACCCCCCCTAGCACCCTCTGCACCTTCCCCGTCACCATCCTCAGGTACCGCTTACCCCTTGGTCAATTATGTTAATTATGACAATTTTTCTAAGCCATACACACAGTTTATTGGATCTGTTTCAGCTACTAAAGAACCTCGCTCTTTCAAGGATGCTATGGCTTCCTCAGAATGGCGTAATGCCATGACTGCTGAGTTGCAGGCATTGGAGAAAAATGGAACGTGGTCTCTTGAGCAGTTGCCTCCCGGAAAGAAGCCAATTGGTTGCAAATGGGTATTTCGGGTTAAATATAAACGTGATGGCTCTATTGAGCGTTATAAAGCTTGTCTTGTTGTTCTTGGTAATCGACAGGTTGAGGGCGTTGATTTTAATGAAACTTTTGCTCCCGTTGCCAAAATGACTTCGGTCCGCACATTTCTGTCGGTTGCCGCCATTCGTGGATGGTCTTTGCATCAGATGGACGTTCACAATGCCTTCTTGCATGGTGATCTTGATGAGGAAGTTTACATGCTCCCTCCTCCGGGCTATTCCTCTACTTCCGGCAAGGTCTACAGGCTGCGTAAATCACTTTACGGCTTGCGTCAGGCTCCCAGGAACTGGTTTGCAAAGCTCGCTTCCGCACTTCTTAGCTTTGGCTTCAAGCAATCTTATGCCGATTATTCACTTTTCTCACTTATTAATCACAACACTACTCTCCCAGTTTAAGTGTACGTTGATGACTTAATTATTGCCGGCAATATGGTTGATGAGATTAATCGCTTGAAGCGTTACTTGCGCTCGTGCTTTCATATGAAGGACCTCGGTTCTTTGCGAAATTTTCTGGGTCTGGAAGTGGCTCATGGGAAGGACGGACTCTATGTTTCTCAGCGCAAATACGCCTTGGAGATCCTCGCTGAGGCCGGATTACTTGGTGCTAAACCAGCCGCCTTCCCTTTACCACAGAATCATGATCTTGCTACTGCCTCGGGTCCGGATTTCAACCATCCTGATCGCTACCGTCGGCTGATAGGCTGTTTGATCTACATAACGATCACTCGACCCGAGCTCAGTTATTCGGTGCATATCTTGTCTCAGTTTATGCAAGCCCCAAAGGTCGATCATTGGCAAGCCGCTCTTCGGGTTCTTCACTACATTAAAGGTCATTCCGGTCAAGGCCTGTTGCTTGCTCGAAACAGCTCCTTACATCTTACAGCTTATTGTGATTCCGATTGGGCCGCGTGTCCTGTCACTCGGCGTTCTCTTACTGGTTACTTTGTTACTTTGGGCTCTTCTCCTATTTCTTGGAAGACTAAGAAGCACCCGACAGTATCCCGTTCATCCGCTGAAGCTGAGTACCGATCCATGGCATATGCAGCCTGTGAGCTCTTGTGGCTCAAAGCTTTCCTACGTGATCTTGGTTATCTACACTCAACTCCGATGCGTCTTGTTTGCGATAGCCAAGCTGCCTTACACATCTCTGCCAATCCAGTCTTCCATGAACGTACAAAACACATTGAGATTGATTGCCATTTCGTACGGGATTTAATTCAATGTGGCTGTCTTGCAACATCTTATGTTCGTTCAAACGAGTAATTGGCGGACATATTTACCAAAGCCTTGGGGAAGCAACAATTTTTGTATCTCCTTTCCAAGTTGGGCATTCGGGATCTCCATGCTCCAACTTGAGGGGGAGTGTTGGCATATATTAGGATAAGATTTTCTTGTTATGTAGATCTTTGTGATTCTATCCTTGTATAGATTATTGCCCAAGTCATTGAGATGGCTATATGTACTTTGTAAATCGTAACTAATACTCATCAGAAAATTCCTCCAAACCCTTGTGCGCTTCTCTGAGTTCTTCAGATTCCGTTAACAAATAGCCACCCAACAGTTGATTCCGTCAAAAATTCCATGAAGTTGTGTAGTAGTACCCTTTTACCCTCCACTGTTCAAATTATTTACCTACAAACCAGGTAGTTTGGGGGCACTTGCAAAAACTATTCAAAATTCCACTTACCCAAATTAGATTTAATGAAAGGAAATCGAATTTACCCAAATCGATTTAATTGGTTCCATGAGCATTGAAATGTCGTAGCTGTCAACCAGGTTGTAGTGAATGGAAAGTGGAAACAGCAAGAAGGGATCAACAAACTGATTTAATTGTTTCTTCATAAGTTGTTGGATAAAGATCCAAATGCAGAGTTACTTTGGCTGGATTCTTGAGTGCATGTTACAAGAGCAGTAGGTGGGGTTTTATGTTTGTTATCATTTTAATCATGACTGGAGACAATCCCTGCAACGAGACCGGCGATGACTACTCCATCAAGAGCAACCTTTGGATCTTCCTTCTTCGAAGCCTTGCTATAGAGCTCTCTCACTTCCAATAGATACTTGTTAATCAAGCTTAAACCTGCAAAGAGACATCTTCCAAATCGGTCGGTAAAACCGCTCTCCTTGCACAAATTGAACGAATTCGAGATCCGAATCGGAGAAGAAAACAACAAACGAGACGAATTCAACAAAAGAATTAAGAAGCAGCGACTGCCCGATTACGCTGAGATTGTCGGCAGAAAACAAGGTCACTGACTCGCCCGCGAGGCACAAGGTCAGCCCGATAGCCCCCGTCGATGAGAGTGTCGGCAGAAACGATCTCGAACCGGCCTTGGATGGTGATTACGCTGGCAGGAGTCTCCGACTGCCGAAGAGTGACATTTGTCACCGATTGGGTGTTGGTTATGCAGATTGAGGTGATTTTGAGAATTTTTGAAAAATACCCCCAAATTTTGAGAAATTTTTGAATAAAACCCCCAAAACAGCTGGTTTGAATGTAAATACCCGAACAATGTAGCGCAAAGGGCAAAATTACGCGACCTAACGGAATTTTTGACGGAATCAAGCAATGGGTGGCTATTTGTTAACGGAATCGAAGTTTTGGGTGGTTTAAAACAAATTCGTGTATAACGGGTGATTAAGTGTAAATTTGCCTATTTAACGGGTGGTTTAGTGCAAATTTCTCTTATATTTATTATAATAATAATTTTTAAAGATTATTATATTATGGTTCCCATTTAAATGGTTGTTCAAAAAAATGAATAATGTATTTTTTTCAAATATGTATAAAAGCATAAGTTTTTTTGTTAAATGATAAGCTAATTTACTAAACATATAAAATAAAATAAAAAGTCTATTAATATAGAGAAATAAAGAGATACTAGTAAAAAGACATCACAATGGGTTTATATATATAAATAACATGAATAGGTAATGTCCGTGTAATAATACTCCAAGTGAGAGGGGCAAAAAGCTTTAAAAAAAATAAAATTGCTTTTGAAGGGACTTGAATATAGAACTTGGAAGGGCCACCATATTACCATTAGCTCTCTACACTTATTTGTCAAAATTTTCATCTTATGGCTACTCATTCTTAGTCTTATTCTGATTGTCAGGGTTCTCTGCAGTGTTCTGTTGGGACTTATGAAATCTTATTCAAAACTCTTCTGTTAAGACTTGTAAAACTACCAATTTATGTATTCATTCTAAGCTGTAAACGTGCTACTTGGTTTGCTTGTATTCAACACAGGAGTATTGTCTGGCTTCTCTGCAATGCTTCTGTTTACGAGCTTGAAATGTCTTGTAAACCTCTATTTCTCAGTTTTGAACTAGTATTAACTCATGTATTATTTCTGAACTGTAATCCTCGTTATGATACATGTTTTGCTTGTTCTCAATACATGAACTTTGATTGTAAAATATCCAAAATTCTGTGATAAATACCTATATTGCGATTGCTCTCAGCTTATTATACATACAATGATCACCTCAACAAAAGATACACAATTACTCATTTTTTATACTTTCTCCAGCTATTTCTTTACACACTTATTTGAATGTTACTCAAAACGAAAAATATTATGACTATTGCTTATTGGAATGTGAGGGGGATTAGGAGGCCCAATTTCTGGGATGAAATTGCCTTCTTACGAAAACTCAACAAAATTGACTTTTTATGTCTTGCTGAGACTAAAACAACAATTAAACCTACCGACTCAGTTGTTAATAAAACTGGGTTCCACCAGTGCATTTTTTCCCCTTCTATTGGCACAAAAGGGGGGATTGCACTCTTCATTTTAAGAAACGAGTTTACTCGTAATTTTCAGCTCCTATTGCAATCAACCAACTACATTATCATCAAAAATCACGACCCACTTAAACCGCTAATTTTAGCATTTGTTTATGCTCCTTCCCGTGAAGAAGATAAAACTCTATTTTGGGAATCATTCACTACCACGCTTAATTCTCTCAATTGCCCGTTTATCCTTATTGGAGATCTCAATGAAATTGATTGTTGTAATGACAAAATGGGAGGGGTCCCCCCAACACCTAACAGATTTAACCGTCTTCTTGCTATCCAAAATACTTTAGGTATTCTCAATACTACAACTACTGGCTTCCCTTTCACATGGCGTAAAAGCCTAAATTCAGAACATAATACATTTGAACGTCTAGACCGAGTCTTAATACACCAATCCTTATAAACAACTTTTCCACATATTCAAACGCATCATCACCCCTTTACTACTTCAGATCATTGCCTAATTAGTTTTAATCTCGAAAAACATAAAAAATACTTTAAATACCCATTCCGTTTTGAGAATGCTTGGATCACAAAACCAGAATTTTCAGATCTCGTCAAAAAAGTTTGGCGTTACAAAATGAATGGATCATTTATGTTTAAAATTACTCAGAAAATGCAATTACTGAAAAAATACTCCAAACACTGGGAAAAAAAACACATTAACAATAACTTTGAACAGTTGAAAATTTCGGAACAACAACTTCAGGATCTACAATCAAGCCTACTTCGAGACCCTTCAAACACCCAGATTATAACTAAACTACAACAACACCTAAATAAATATAATGCTCTCATTGAATTTCACCATAGGTTTTGGCAGCAACATGCTAAAATAACGCACCTCCAAAATGTCGACAAAAATACAAAGTATTTTCAAACTATCTCTAAAATTAAACGATACAAACAGAATATTTTTTCCTTTCAGTCAACTAAAGGAATAAATATTACGGGTCATGACTCTATTTCACAAAAAATAACTGAAGAGTTAACTAAGAGATTCCAAATTAATTCAGCTTGTACCCAGAACCCGAATGATTTAGATATCATCCCGATAATGGTATCCACATTAGACAACATACAACTTGCAAAATCACCAACGCCAGCAGAAATTAAAAGTTCGGTTTTTGACCTCGCGCTTGATAAAACGCCAGGTCCCGACGGATTTACAACTGAGTTTTTTCAACAATTTTGGCCTACTGTGGGCTCATCACTTACCCTTGCCGTGAATGCTTTCTTCCACTCAGGACTTATGTTGAGATCGATGAATAACAATAAAACATTTATCGCTTTAATTCCCAAAATAGATGCACCACAGACTATCAACCATTACCGTCCGATAAGTTTATGCAACACTATTTATAAAGTTATCACTAAACTACTATCGAACAGAATCACCCATATTTTACCAGATATAGTTCATCCTCTTCAAAGTGCCTTTGTTAAAGGTAGACTCATACAAGACAACATTCTTATAGCCCATGAAATATTTCATTCCTTTCACAAAAAGAAAAAAGGCCGCCTTGGTTGGATGGCTATTAAGTTAGACCTTGAGAAAGCTTATGATAAACTAAATTGGAATTTTATTCGGCTAATACTGACTAAGTTTGGTTTTCATCCCAAATGGATCCACTTAGTCATGACTTGTATCACCACATCTTCTTCTTCAGTACTAATTAACAATGAACCAGGAACTGAATTCTCTCTCCAATGTGGCATTCGTCAAGGGGACCCAATCGCACCCTTCATCTTTGTCTTGGCGATGGAGTTTCTCTCTAGGACTCTTCAAAATGAAGCTTCATCTTCTACTAAACATGTTGGTATCCAACTTGTTAAGAATGGAACCGTAATTCCCTTCCTCAGCTTTGCTGATGATACTATCATTTTTGCCCAAGCTTCTACAGAAAATGTGCAATACATTAAACAATTTCTTGAAAAACTTCACCCATCTATCTGGCCTTTCAATTAATTATCACAAAAGTTCCTTTCAAACATCTGTTAATATCTCAAGGGATACTTCTGCCTCCCTCGCAAGTATCCTTAATATTCAGGTCACATCTTCAATGGAAAAATATCTTGGAATTCCTATTTTGAAAGGCAGGGTGCAGAACAGTATGTTTAATAATACAGTGACCAATTTTCAAAAACAACTCTCCCAATGGAGGGCAAATTCAATCTCTCAAGCTGGAAGGGTTGTCCTTATCCAGTCCTGTCTATTAAGCAAAGTCAACTATCTTATGCAAAGTTTCTTACTTCCTCAAGGAGTTTTAAATCAAATCGACAAAGTAGCAAGATCCTTCTTCAGGAACAAATTCAATACTAACCATCATCCTCTTCTGAGCTGGGAAAAAATCTGTTCTCCTAAAGAGGAGGGTGGATTGGGATTGAAATCTGCTCTTAATATAAACCTTGCATTATAAATGAAACTATTATGGAAGCTAGTTGCTCAACCTGATAACATTTGGGTTCAAATTGTATCTGAAAAATATCTCAATAATCAATCCCTTTCTCACTATCAAAAAAAGAACTGCTCTTGGCAGTTTGGCAGACTGTTAAATCTACGAGATCAATTCTTTCCCGGTGTTCGTTGGATGGTCGAGAATGGAAGCTCTATTAAATTTTGGTCTGATCCTTGGGTCCCCAACACTGAACTTATCTCTTTTTTTGACAATATAGACATGAATCTAAGAGTTTCAACTTTTATTCTGCCTAACTATACATGGGACTTGATTGCCTTAAATCAAATCTTACCACAAATTATGAATATCATATCCCAAATAAGAATTCCAGTTACCCCCTCTGAGGATCGCCTCTTATGGCTTCCGGCTAATGATGGATGCTTCTCGGTCCAGTCAGCATCAAAACTAATTGCAACACCGAATTCGGGTCCTAGAGATGACATTTCTTGGATCTGGAAAACAAAACTTCCCCCTAAAATTCATAACTTCCTCTGGAAATCCTGTGCTGATTGTCTTCCAACTACTGATAGACTTAACAGATTTGTCAACTGTGTTCCAAACCGATGCTCACTTTGCAACCTAGCAGATGAGAACCTCAACCATTTGTTCTTTGAATGCTCCTTCACCCGATTAATGATTGCTCGTCTTGGAAATCTTCTTAAATACTCCTTTCAATTAACCACATCACATACATTTGCAAATAACATCCAGACTACTTTAAAGCAAAACACGTATAACACCCCTCTATGCTTCCTTTGGTGGTTTTTATGGGCACATAGAAATGCGATACTATTTGACCCTTCCAGAATTAACCCGGCTAAACTCCCCTCAGATCTTGCCTTTTCTCAGTCCCTTGAGTGGGATAGTTCTCAACGAAAAAACACAGATAAAATTAATATAAGACCACGAAGGAAAATTCATGGGATTTGGAAGAAACCTCCTACAAAATTTATCAAACTAAATTTTGATGCGTCTAAACATGGAAACGGAAACTCCTTTGCAGGTTACATCCTTAGAAATGAATATGGGAACATTTTGAATTGTGGAAGATCTAAACTATCACACCTCTCTATAGTCCAATCAGAAGCTTCGGCTCTACTTATAGCTCTTGCCTCTTGCTCTAAATTGATTATTGAAGGCGATAACTTAACAGTTATCAACTCTTTGAAACGTCTTTGGAAAATCCCTTGGGAAATTTTATCTATTATAAACGACATCAGAAACCTTCTTTCGCATTTTCCTCATGTTGTTTTTTTACATTGTTTCAGGGAGTGCAATCAAGCGGCCGATTTTCTTGCCAAGCGTCAAGTTAATCTTACTTGTCTCAATAATGCTTTGTCTAATCTTTCTACCTCAATTCACCTTTTTCCTTCTTTATCTGTAATCCTGCTTAAAGGGTTGTTGAGTCAACAACCCGGGCTGTTTCATTTTTTTAAGATCATCCGTTGTGATGATTTAGGTTGGCCATGTAATACTCTGGTAGCCTAATGTTTGCTTGTATGAGCTAGTAGCTCTTCTATCAAAAAAAAAAAAAAAGAACTTGGAAGGGGGGAAAGTAAAAGCCAATGAGCCACCTGCACTAATTTGATTATATGCATTTACTCAACCCATACTATATATATATTAATAAAGAAAAGTTGGGGCCCCGTATTTTTTAGGGGCCTTGTGTCTAACCACATGAACTGTCCACAGGCTAGCCTTGTATATATCTTATTATAGACTAATCAATATTAATTGTAGAAGTTCAACTCACCACAAAGAAAAGTAACTTACTGTACAAGTTTCAATTCATAGTAAGCTATACAAGAGGCTGATTCACATGAAAAACCTCCTTAAGATATAAATTGTAAATAATTATGAGCCATTGGATTAAAGAAATGAAGGGGTGTGATTGAATGGTAAAAAAGTATGGGAATTAGGTATTAAATAGACATTGTGGCATTTTTGCAGTTGTACGGAAATTAAAAGGCAAAATTGTCCTTGGTGTTTAAAACACAAGGAGGTGACCACGACCGTGTACCCTAGTTGTTGGTGTGTGACGATGTCGGAGAAAAAGGTTATCACACCCTGATAATTTATAAGGGATTGAAGTGTTTCCCATGCTAACAAGTAACAAGAGTTCTTCCTTTTCATGGTTCGAGAGTTCAAAAGAACTATGAAGTTAACCATTCTAGTGCGAGAAAAGTGGCTTGAGACCCTAACTCTGGGTTACGAGTGGGCGTGGTCCGGAGGGAGGTCACTCCACCCAGGGGGCGGTCCTTAGGCCGTGACAAGGTTGTCAAGTGCTTAAGTGGTGGAGATTGTAACATCCTGATATTTTATAAGGGATTGAGGTGCTTCTCATGCAAACAAGAGTTCTTCATTTTCATGGTTCGAGAGATCAAAAGAACTATGAAATTAAGCGTGCTAGGGCAAGAGTAGTACCAAGATGGGTGACCTCTTGGGATGTCCTCAGGTTGGCATGGGCGAGAGTTCTTCCTTTTCATGGCAGGAGCGCGTTCATAGTCTTGGGCGTTGGGCTCGGCATTCTGCGCGTTTACTCCCTCCGCGCCCTCGTCAATCACGCCGGGTGGAGGTTCCGCTACCCCATCTTTAAGTTCCACCCCCATGGTCTGACTATAGTCGGGGGTGAAGTACTTGATCTCCGGATGGAGGTGGCCGAACCGCTCCACCACTTGGAGTACGCCTGCGATATAGCCCATACTGCTCACCTCCACGTTGTCGGTAAGGTGTCGTTCTAGGTACTCGGAGCTCTCAAGGTACTCTAGGATCGCATTCTTCAACTTAGTGTTGGTTGCGTTGAGCTCATGCCTCAACTCTCCAACTGACGCTTTGAGCCCCACCAGCCCCTTCTTCGTGGCCGCGTCCACCGACGCCTCCTTCTTGACCGGGGCCTAGAGCTCCTTGATACGAAGTTGGGCCTTGCGAAGCGTGTCCTTGCTTGCGTCCCGCGCCTTGACCGCCTCATCGGCCCATTTGGCCTCGATGATAACATAGTCGGGAAGATAGCACATGGACGCTTTGCCCTACAAACAAAACAAAAGACGATTAGGGCTTAAGTAATAATGGCATAATAAACCAAAAGAATAAAGGGGCACTTACCATATGCGCGTACTTAAGCGCCTCCCCCCTCAGCGTGGTGGGATCAAGCATCATCATCCAGACCATCTCGTCCTCATAATTGTACTGAGGCTCGTCGAAGGTCTTTGGCTCGGTCACGGGCACACATACCCCTCTACTTGCGCGGTCCTCGACCAGTGATGGTGAGACCCGTGACCAGCCTGCACCCTCGCTAGTCCCCCTTTCAGAGCGTCATCGGCGAGGACAAGGTCTTGCACGGCTTTCTTCGCGTGCACGATCTCTAGGGAGCCTCCCGTGTCCCCCTTGCGTTTGTGGTCTCCCCCATTACCCGTTTGCCCTTATCCTTGTCTTTGGGGTCCTGGGTCAAACCATTAGCCTTGGGGTCGTGCAGGGCCTTGGGGTTAATGGTCTTCATCGGCGGGGCTGGAGGAGGGGTCGCAAGGCCCGACTTGCCCTGCCTACGGACCGCGAGCAGATAAAACAAGCTCATGTCTATAAAAAAGAACCACATCCACTTAGGCATGCACAAAAAAAATAACAAAGAGCGCTCTTTCCAAAAATAAGTACACAATGCCCTTGGGCGTCGAGGGTGCATTACTCAACGATGATGGTGAGGCTTCTTGCGATCCGGGAAGCCTGCTAACACCCGCGCGCTCAAGGCACTCCAGTGTCAACCACGCACTGTTGTCCCTCTTCATGGCTACGGCGAAACTCTTCTTCACCTCGCTGGCCTTTTTCGACTTACACCGACCGCGGATGCGTCGGCGGAAGGTACCAAGGACCGTGGGGCACATCAAGCTCCCCCCGAGGTAATCGCGCACCAGGAACCATTTGTCCTTCCAATGCGCGCCAACATTGGAAGGCGTGATTAAGAGGTTGCAATGCGTTAGGCTGAAGTTCACGAATCCTGTATTGTCCTCCTTGACAGTCAGGATCTGTCCAAGATGCTCTACGGAGGGAGCAAGGTTCAGCTCAAGATAACGGATGTGATAGGCCGCGATGTAGCTCCAACAGTTGGGAGCCATCTTGGCCGGCGACAACTCGAGTACCCACATGTACCCCTCCAAGTACCGGGGAAGCGCGAGCCTAAAACCCGTAGTGAGATTGACCACGTACCCCACCAAGCAACCATCATAGACCGCAAAGTTGTTGCCACCACCTTCGGGCAACAAGAACTCTACCCCCGACGGCCAGGGGTAGTCCGCGGCTATCCCGGACAGTTCAGCAAGGGTGAGGAGGGATTTCCGACCCCGCGATAGAAGTTCGGCCTGCTCATACTTGGCGAGGCGAGGAACGGTAGTCTGTTGGGCCCTCGGTACCTTAACCCGAACGTTTTATATAAATCGTGATGGGAAGCTTCTCGAGGTCCCAGAAGTATAGACCTTGGTTTGGCTGGCCCTCGTGTAAGGGGCGTTAGGTACGCAACGGGCCATCGATTCAGAAGACATGTTGGGGACGGGTACGTTTGAGACTGTGGTTGGATCGTTCTGACTGAGACCACGGGGCGAGTCGAAGTTGTTTTGAGAGTCGCTCAACGGCACTTCTTTGGGGATGAGTCAAATCCGTAGAAGTCGTCTCAATTCTTTATGCGGACACCGTGATTGACATTTGACGGGCAAGTGTTGCTTGACATGCAAGTCCCAATCCAGGGCACGGAATCAAAGAGGCTCTTGGATGAATGAAAGAGAAGTTCAAAAAAGAGAAACAAAGCGATAGATAAGGAAGTCCTAAGCGCGATGCGCAAATGTAGAAGTGTTGACAAGTGGCAGAGAGTGACGGGGGGAGCATCCCATCACTCCGGAAGTCCTCTGGCACACATTGCGTGTCAGAGGAACATTCTACCGCCAAAAAGCGCGTTTCCCATGGGTGGGCACCGAGCGATGGGACGCAAGCGGGGGCTCGAGGGTGAGGGGATGACATGGCAGATATGTGCAAACTCGGAGCAACGTTGCCGCCTCTAGGTGACAGTTTTCGTGACCCGGTTCTTCGATTTTGTAGGCTTCGGGGGTTTGGGGGGAGAGAGCGGCGCTCTCACCCACCCCACCTCATCGTTTCTTGGTCAAGCACCAACGTTTGGAGGGGCGAAATTGGCGGGAGAGGCCGTCCAAAAGGCAAGAACGGAGGCCGAAAGGCACCGACGGCAAGGCCACCGCCGTGGCCTAGGGTTTTCCAAAAGCAAAGAAAAAAGAAATAACGAGAGAGAGAAAAGGAGGGAAGAGAGAAGAAGAGGTACGTACCGGAGAGGTGGGGAAGAATGACATTGAGGCGGCGTTGCAATCAAAATGGGAATGGTTACCGGCGGTTACCGACAGGAGCGAAAGGGAGCGAAAATGGTGTTTTTGGCTTTCGAAATGGCGAAGTGGGGAAGACGAGGGCAATACCGCCCTTTCTATTCCACCTGCTGCCGGGCCGTTGTTTTATGGGCCTCATTTCGTAGACGGCCCATTAAGCAATGCGGTTGTAACACCCCGAGAATTTATAAGGGATTGAGGTGCTCCACATTCCAACAAGAGCTCTTCCTTTTCAAGGTTCGAGTGGTCAAAAGAATTATGAAGTTAAGCGGGTGAGAGTAGTACCAGGATGGGTGACCTCTTGGGAAGTTCTCGGGTTAGCATGAGATAGCGCTTCTAGGGCCTCGGGCCTTACAAATGGTATCAGAGCCGACTCTGGGTTGCGAGTCGGCTTGGTCCGGAGGGCGGTCACTCGACCGAGGGGGCGGTTCTTGGGCCTTGACGAGGTCGTCAAGTGCTTAATTGGGGGAGATTGTAACACCCCGAGAATTTATAAGGGATTGAGGTGCTCCTCATGCAACAAGAGCTCTTCCTTTTCATGGTTCGAGTGGTCAAAAGAACTATGAAGTTAAGCGTGATAGGGCGAGAGTAGTACCAGGATGGGTGACCTCTTGGGAAGTTCTCGGGTTGGCATGAGATAGCGCTTCTAGGGCCTCGGGCCTTACAGTGGCCCGACAACTTCCCTGCTCACACCCCCATCATGTTGCTTCTGTGTGGTTCTCATTCTCAACGCCTTCGCATTCCGTTCACCGCGTCACCTGTCTTCCTTTGTTTTTGGATCCGTCCTTGGAACGGACAAGGCCCGGTCCATGAGGTTGTGTTGATACTAGGAACTGTTAGCGCATTGACTGTATAAAAGTAGGCCCCCTTTAAAAACCGAAATCTACCAAATATCAAGGCTCCTCGATGACGTCGTCATTGCGCTGGGGGTAGACGTAAGTGGGTGACGTCCAATCCAAGTAGGATATGTCCCATCCAAGCAAGTGGGTGGGCGACACCGCGGCTGCCGCTCCAACGGACCACGGAGGACGTGACACGTGCGCAGAAAGCTCCCGTCCCACATCGACACTTTGTCTAAACCCAGCCTCGAGCTGGCTATAAATAGTGAGCTCTACACACTAAATAAGGGATCGAAAACCTCGCGAATCAACACTAAGTCTCGAGTAAAAGATCCTTGTTGTAATCCGATACAATGAACGCGCAAAGAGAGTTGAATCACTCACACTTGTAACCTTTAATCCCACGCTTCTTGAAATACAACAAGTCTTCACCCCACTATACTTACCGCGTTAACTTGCTCTAAACATTGCCTTGTAACCTTGTTGTTGTCTCGGTCCAATTTATCACTCTCATCGCGTTCATTTATCTCGTGTTTTCGAGTTTCAACAATATGATAATTAAATAAAGACGTCTTTTTAGAATAAATCTAGATTGTATGGATATGTATTATGATATTAATTCTGATGAAAACTTTTCTTATCTTATGAATTGAAAACATGAACAAAATACATAAATATGTGAATATCAAGATGAAATACGTGAACAAAATCAGTTTTTATTATGTATCGTATTAATATAGATAATAATAGAATTCCTCAATATCATGTGGTATGAACCAAATTATTTCACATAATAACATAATAACATAAAATCACAAACAACTTTTGGAGTTCACGTATTTTTGTTTTGGGCTCACGTATATCGATTAAATTTTCAGGTATTTGTATTTCATGTTCACGGTTGACAGTTTTTAGGTTAAGAAAAGTTTTCATTTGATTCAAATTCATATATTATTTGGATAGTTTATAAATATAGGATATTATTTTGATAGATTATGGATATAGATATTACTTTACTTTACTTTATAACCCAGTGGAGTTCCCCTTCCGGGGAATCTGGAGGGTCATGATGGGGGCACCCCTGGCTTATGCAAAGGGGGTGCGCCCGAAAGACCCAAAGAAAAGAAAAGAAAACCGAAACTCAGTCATGTGCCAATCATAACTGAATTTAGTTAAAATGCACCAAAATTGATGTAGGGGTCTCTTCAATCTCAAAGGCCCTATAACAGCCAAAGAGCATGAGGATTAGGCCCCAGGGATATAGATATTATTTTGATATATTAATATACATTAATTAGATAAATACATCTTTTTAGGATAAATCTAGATTGTATGGATATATATATTATTACGATAGTTTATAAGTATATGATATTATTTTGATAGATTATGGATATAAATATTATTTTGATATATTAATAAATGGAAATTAGATGAAGACATCTTTTTAGGATAAATCTAGATTGTATGGATAGATATTATTGGGATAGTTTATAAGTATGAGATATTATTTTGATAGATTATGGATATAAATATTATTTTGATATAAATACTATGGATATAAATATTATTTTGATAGATTAATATATGGTAATAAGATATAGACATATAATTTTTTTAATTGTAAAGTTAATAAGAATACATAATTGTTTTATAATTATAGTCTCCACTCGACTTTAATATATAGGTATAAATTGTCCCGTAATTAGATATACTCCAAAACTTAGTTTAATCATATATTTATGGAATTTGTTTATCGTGAAAGAAATAAAGGTATAAGATATAGTACACTCATCTATCTAATACTACGAATGCATATAATATGGAGAAGTTGTTAAGATAAGTCGATATATACTTATATCTAAATTAACGGCGTCACTTATGTAATACATTATACTGATATGCTTTGAAATCGGCCTTCTTCGCAATCTTGACTGGTGTCCGGCCAGCACTG
This sequence comes from Polygonum aviculare, assembly GCA_934048045.1. Classification (NCBI taxonomy): domain Eukaryota; kingdom Viridiplantae; phylum Streptophyta; class Magnoliopsida; order Caryophyllales; family Polygonaceae; genus Polygonum; species Polygonum aviculare. The sequence goes on along the minus strand of OW204025.1, from coordinate 17,415,931 downwards.
TAAGGATTTCATAGTTTCCCTCTCGTCTATTGAATTAGGTAATTTTTATGGTTTGATCGATCTTAATTTGTAATGTATTCAGTTTGCAGGCAGATTAATTAGGTAATGCTAAATTGGTTTGCTGATTTGATTAGGTGATTTGTAATTGGCTTGTGCTTATTATAAGTATATATGAAATCCATGTCTGTCTGCATGTGAAAATTTGAGTCTTTAAACTTTCAAGTGGCTTCTTTGATTCACATGTACGTACCATGATCGAGTTAACTAATCTCCACTTGCTCAGATAGTGCAAGCCATGGCGGGATCAGAAGAAAACAGCAGCTGCATTATTAATAATATCAACAATGTTGAGCAGCTCCCCGAAGACTTGCAGCGGGAGATACTGCATCGTCTGCCCTGCAAAACTCTGATACGCTTCGAATCCGTCTGCAAAACATGGTCGTCCATGCTCCGTTCCCGTGGCTTCATCGATTCGCATCGACGTCGACATCAACCCCTCGACAAATACGACACTGTCCTCCACTTGCATAGGACTAGCACTGAAATTCACTTAAAGACGTTTCCTGGGCTGATCGACAATCCGTGGGGTGTCCCCGAAGAAGAACGCGAACCAGGTTGGAAGTGCAGATATCCCGTGATGGGACCCTTGAATGGAATCTACTGCATAGCCGCTCTTTATACCATTCATGCTGATGGTGCATATGCCCATGAAGTGTTGTTGGCAGCCAGGATCGGCTTGTGTAACCCCGCTACCCGTGACTACAAGGATACGGACTTCCATTCTCTACTCTCTCGAATCTCCCCAGCCGACTGTCACCTTTACTTGGGGTTTGCCAACGTCCAGACCACACCCTCGGATTCGGATTTGGATTATGATTATAGAGTCGTTGCCCTCATCATGCACGGAGACAGTAATTATGCAGATCCATCCTTTCTCGCCTTTGTCTATAGCCTACAAAGCGGCGCATGGAAGGAAATCGCATTTAATTTAGACCCAACAAGGATAATCGCAATACACTACCATTTAGAGGTGTGTCCTCAAAGTTTTTTCAAGGGGTGCTACCATTGGACGGCCACGGTGATGGACAACGAGGAGGGCCGTATCACATCGGATGTGTTGTCGTTTGATTTTTCCGATGAATCTTTCAAATTGATAGGCGGACCACCATCTGATGAGCACGGTGATCAAGTTGTGGCTGATCACGACCACGACCACGACGGGTTGCCAATGTGCATTTCGGGTGCGGTCTTTCCATTGAACCATCACCTTGCTGTAATTCAGGTTTATTGTGCGGCAGACCGGACCGTTGAGGTTGTTGTTTGGATGATGATGGAGTACGGGGTTGAACAATCTTGGACTAGGATTCTCAAAGCCAGTCCCGATTCGGACACTCAGGACATATACTATTTCTAGCGGATGGAGGTAGCGAAGGCGATGATGCCTCTGGCCAAGGACTAGGCTCTAGCGACGTTGAAGGCGATGGACTAGCGGAGGATGGCATAGGCGACGGACTAGGCGATAGCGGTGATGGATTATGTATAACAAAACTCAGTACAATCCCTTGGAATCTTACAGGGATTACAACTTATCAAGAGACCCTGGAGCGTCTATAACTCTCTTTATAGATTAAACTTAATTGTGTGCAGGGAATTAGTATAGTTTATGTCGTAGTGATCGAGTATTCAAACAATCTTATTTCTGACATGGTAGTTGGTAGTACAATTTTACTTTACTCTTATCACAAATTCCACGTACTAGTGAATGTCACTACATCACAACCTTAAACAATGTTCTTTCAATATATATACTTTAGAAACTGCGTTATTTCAAGATAGAGAATGCAGATTACTGTCTTTAATACACTTCGTTGCTGAGAATAAATAGTCTGTATCGATACCATTTGTACCAAATTCTTGATTTGCTTGGAAGGTATGAAATGAGACAATTGATTGCAAGGAAAGCACATACCTTCTCAATATATTCAAAGGTCTTTCTATCTGTTTTGATATTGTTCCCTTGCTGATCGGTGACGTGGAAATCTGATTTTACTGGTTAAGTAAACCGAATTAGCAACATAAGAAACTACATGAACCTATAATGAAACTAAAATTCTTGTGTTGAATTTATTTGAGGAAGTTTGACATAATGACTTTCCGGAGAACAAAGAGATTTCAGATAGAAGGATTCAACTGCTTCGCAATAAAAGAGATCAAGATAAAATTTGAATGTAATTCAAAAGATCACAACTTATTATTGTATAATGACTTTCATGAAAAGATCATGCTAATATATACATTCTGATGTGCTTTTTATTTGCTGGTAGTTAGTGGAATGTATATATTCAATGTTGATTTGAGTTTTGATTTGCTCTTCTTGGTATATCCAATTTTGTATGCTGATTTGAGTTTTCATTTGCTCTTCTTTGTATTTTCAAATTTATATTCTAATTTGCTCTTCTTTGGATGTTCAATTTTATTTGCTGATTTGAGTAGTGATTTGCTCTTCTTTGTATATCCAATTTTATTTGTTGATTTGAGTTCTGATTTGCTCTTCTTTGTATATCCAATTTTATTTGTTGATTTGAGTTCTGATTTGCTCTTCTTTGTATATCCAATTTTATTTGCTGATTTGAGTTTTGATTTGCTCTTCTTTGTATTTATTTGCTAATTTAAGTTCTGATTGGCTCTTTTTTTAAGATGTAGTAGTTTCATCTTTGAGTTCTGATTTGCCACGGTGTTTCAGTTCATTCTGATTTACTCTCTGTATTAACATTGCTAGAAAATAGAATATTAATCAAAATAGCCTTTGCTGTTTTCTGAAACTATTAGCCTTTGCTGTCACGTGACTGAATTGTATGGACTTATTACGATATTAAATACTAACATTGCTGACTTAACATTCATTTTCTAGCCTTTGTAAAGTTGGTCGTTCTCTTGACATACTCGAGCTTGACAGAGCCTCCAAAGCCTTGGAGCAGCTGCTTGCATTAATTGTCGGATCAAGTGAAAGTCTTTGTGAGGGTTGCTGGCCTGGCAATTAATAAGAGACACCGCTACCAATGAATCCAAAGCCACGATCACTCTTGGACGTTGCAGCTGCTTTCATATGTTATTTTTGAGTTGTTGTCACGTGATGAACATAAAAAAAAAATCATCCTTTGCTGTCATCAAAGCAAATTGGCCTGTATAGATCATATTCAGCTGACCTGTCATCTATATTGCTATTTCATTGTTGTTGTGGTTTTGATTAACTCTACTATGTTTTAATATTCTTTTAGTGTTTTAATGATAGATTTATAGACAAGTAATTAGCTTTTGAAATTCTCCAAGCATGTCATTCAGTTTGTCTTCATAGTAAGTGGGCCACCATTATGGATGTGGTGATTTTTCTATGAGAATAGAGGGTGGCCACGTAATGATGTTCCACTCTTAGTTAGATATTTTGAGTTCATTGATGGAAAAGGAGTTGACTACATAGTCCACATGGTTTCATTTGCAGTGGCCAAACACACAACTACCAATTTATTTCCCAAATGGATTTTTCCCCTGCTCTCTACAGTTCATATCTAGGGTTTTTTTTCCATCATTGAATTTATCCAATTCCAAATGGGTCTAGAAGAAGTCACGTTATGAATTCATGTAGACTTTTGTGCTCAAAGGCGGTGAGTTGAATTTCAGTTCTCCAAAGTTGTCAAGGTTCTACGGTGGAAAACCATTGAATTTCAGCTCTCCAAATCTCAATGACTTGCTTCACAGTTGCATCCGTGGTTCAGTTGCTACCTAATTCTTCCTCTATTGCTACTAAAATATTTATCACCCCTTCCCCCTACTTTCAAATTGCATGTAATGAATTATATAGTACGTACCGAATTGTTTTTAGGCTTAGTTTCTCTCTCAGGCAAATTGTTTGTAGACTGAATTGTTTGTAGGGGTGGTGCATTTGCCTTTGCTGAGTTGTTTGTCAAAAACAAGAGAAGGTTTGCCTTCACTTAATTGTTTGTGAAAAATGAGGGAAGGTTTGCCTTGACTAGCAATGTTAATACAAAGAGCAAATCAGAGAGTTTGTGTCTGTCTTTAGATCAAAAAAAGAGAGTTTGTGTCTGTACAGGATGATCATTTCACCCTTGGAGTATACTACTATATTACTTACATACATGCATTGACAGTTAGACTTTTGGAGTATAAGCGATTGAAAAACTAATTAGTCAAAACTATTAATATATGAGGTAAATTTGGAAGAAAGTATGTAAAATACTAAAAAAAAGTTTTTTTAAAGAAATCAATATAAGACTAAAAAAACATACACAAGGAAAGAGACATTTTAGAAAAAAAAAACATAAGACTAAAATACATATACAGGGTATAAAAAAAAAAGAAATATTTTATATAAACTCGTACAAGGTACGGGGATTACACTAGTGTATGTTAATTTATAATCATTCTATACCAATCCTGTAAGAAGAAATGAATGATCAATCACAAGTATTACTGCTTGGCATTGGCAATTCATTGATCAGAATCTTTGTAAAGAGTTAGCACCATTGAACCTCCTCTAATCGAGGTTATGAAACTCCCACTTGCTTTACACATCAAATTATGCACAAGCTAAGCAGGAACAGTAACAGAGTCTAGACGAACTAATGGGCCTACATGGCCACGTATAACAAATCGGAAAGCCCAATAACCGGCCCAATTAAGGATTGAGAGATAGTACTTCAACAGAGTAATTTTCCAAGACTACAAAACTTCAAACCATACACGTCAAGTGACGACCCCCGCGCTTTTTCCAACTTCTCCGCGATTTTATTGTTTTAATAACTTTACGGCGATTAAAAAAGTACTTTTTGTGTTGATGAACAGTAAACATGACATCAGTCTGCTATCTGGCCCACTTACCATGAACGCATTCACTTTTTAAAAGTTTTCACCCTTTTTTTTTTTTACTTGGCCCATCCAAAACAAACCTCGTTTTCTTTGTGGAATTGGTCGAATAGGGATTTTCTTTATTATTCTTTTTCCTTCTCCCTCTTCTCTTCTCTTCTCTGGGTTTGTGAAAACAGCCAGACTAATTCAGCCTGCTCTCCGATTCTCCATTTCGCTGAGGTATTCCTTTCGACCCCTTGATTTTCTTCTTCAATTTTGGTACGAAATTTGTGACGTACAATCATCGATTGGTTACAAATGATGTCGATGCCTGTGTATCTTCAATTGATTTGATCTTCGGTAACTGATCAATGCGGATAAGTTACGCAAAGAACCCAGCTACCAGATTACTTGTATGCTTGTCATGTTCATTTTGGGATTCGGAATTTCGGATTTAGAGTGCAAAGCCCTCTTCTAATGGATTCCATTCTGAGAGGTGAATCGATGATCGTGTATTTGTGGTTTTTCCTAGGAAGTCACGCCTTCCTTAATGCATCAGACATGGAATTCTGTTGCTCTATGATTATTTTATTATATTTTGATCGAGAGTTTCAGTAGGTTTTAAAGTTGTTTATATGAAGCAAGAGCATAATTCTGATGTTTGGATGAACTTGATGTGCTTCTCTCTTGACAATACAGGCTGAAAGATGCGTGTTGATCGTCAGTGGGTGCTACAATAGTCTGTGCTTCTCTCTTGACAATACAGGCTCAAGGTTTTTTTTTTTTTTTTTTCAGTGCATTGTTTCTTTATGCCCCAAAATGCTGAATGAATGCTTCTGAAGACGGTTGAATTGCTTCTAGTATATATATAATAGTCTACAATACTTCATTCATTCATTCATGGAGCATAAAACCGGCTATGTGATGGATAGCTATGAATTAGGCAAACTACTTGGCCAAGGCACATTTGCGAAAGTTTATCATGGGAGGAGCTTGAAATCCGGTCAAAATGTGGCGATCAAAGTGATTGACAAAGAGAAAGTCATGAGGGTAGGACTGATGAGTCAGGTAAAGCGTGAGATATCTGTTATGAAAATGGTCAAGCATCCGAATATAGTTCAACTCTACGAAGTCATGGCTACCAGGAAAAAGATTTACTTTGCGATGGAATATGCTAAAGGAAGCGAGCTTTTTAATAAGCTGGCTAAAGGCAGGCTGAAAGAAGATGTTGCACAAAAGTATTTCCAACAGTTGATTAATGCTGTGGAGTTTTGTCATAGTAAGGGCGTGTGTCACCGTGACCTTAAGCCAGAGAATTTGTTATTGGATGGAGACGAGAATTTGATGGTGACAGATTTCGGGTTAAGTGCGCTGACCAAGTCAAGGTATCAGGACGGTTTGCTTCACACCACTTGCGGAACTCCTGCTTATGTTGCTCCTGAAGTGATCAGCAAAAAGGGGTATGATGGAGCAAAAGCCGACATTTGGTCTTGTGGGGTGATTTTGTTTGTTCTGTTGGCGGGTTATCTTCCATTTAATGATTCGAATTTGATGGAGTTGTATCGAAAGATTGGAAAGGCTGAGTTCAAGTTTCCTAAATGGTTTTCCGAGGAGGTTCGTCCGCTGTTATCAAAAATGTTGGAGCCCAATCCGGAAATTAGAATCTCAATCGAGAAAATGAAAGAGCACCCTTGGTTTAGGAAGGATCTTATTGAAGAATCTGAAGACGGTGAACTCAAGAAAGAATCAATTAGACCCACAGAATTGAACGCCTTTGATATTATATCTTCTGCATCTGGGTTCAATCTGACAGGCCTATTTGCAGGGAGTGAAGAAAGGAAAGAAAAGAGAAGGGAAATATTTACTTCTAGACAACCTGCATCTGTTATCATCTCAAGGCTGATAGAGACGGCGAAACATTTGAGGTTTAGAGTTTCACAAACTGACAAAGGCCTCTTGAGTTTTGAAGCTTCAAGAGCAGGGAAATGGGGATCATTATCAATTGATGCAGAAGTATTTGAATTGACTCCAACAACTTTCTTGGTGGAGATGAGAAAAGTACACGGAGATGCTTCAGAATATCGAAAGGCGATGAAGGAAGGTATACGGCCTGCTTTGCAAGACATTGTTTGGAAATGGCAAAGTGAGCAACGCCAAGATCAGCAAGTGTAAAGAGCAAAGTTGTTGGTGGTGGTGGGGATTTCTGTTTCTGTAATGCGTTTTGCTTCTCCAGTCTTAACTTTGATTGAAAATTTTGAAGGCTTTAACCATTTTGTGGACCTTGTATTCTTGACTGAATTTCATGAATGACATATTATCATTTAGTTGCTCCTCATTTAAGCAGTTCAAAATCTTCGGTGCATTTCATAATCATGCAAATCAACATATGATCTCCTTCAGGAAATGAGAAAGTGTATGCTAAAAGACAAATCATTCTTCCATGGATTTATATATATTTTCTTGGATAACATAGCTCAATTAAGTATAACATTGATAGCTTACATCTGCATTATACAGTAGTAGGTTGCTTCATTTTCTGTGATAGAAATCTTGGATCAATGTTGCTGCAGAGCCACGTCTCTATGAATAGCTTTGTGCCACAGGCCATGGGTAATTAGACAAGTTTAAGGAGGAAGCAGCCATGAAACTTGAGCTTATAATTAGCAGATTACACACGCTTCTAAGAGGGATTTATTTGTTTGCTAATCTAAATACGAAACTTGACAGTGAAAGAATCCTACCACATGACGAAATACCCACCTAACAAAAAAAAAAACCCAAGAAATCACAAAAGCTGTCTGTTCTGTAATTTTCTACAGTACAATACCAACATCCTTGGTCCCCAAGGGGGCAAGGAGATCTATAAACTGACATGTTTCTCATGATTCCTTTTTAATTTGATTCGACCTTACCCGAAACAAGAGGTGACATGGTGAACTTAACTGTTGGATCGTTAGTCAGAAATACAAGGGCGTCCTTAACAGAGTTAAGGTCGTCCTTCACCAGGATGTCCTTAATAAAGATCAAGGACTTCCTTGGTTCGCAGCGGAAATCAAAAGACTAAACAGGTTAAGACAATAAGTAAGGAACGCTTTTGATTTATAGAGGAACCACTCAAGTACCAACTAGTCCTTGAGTGTAAACCTCTACCTCCTTGGAGGATTTTGTAATAGCTTTTTCCTTTCTTATTAAGTTTCCTTACAATACACTGGCGAGCGGTTACACTTCTCTGGCACTTAGACTGGCGTCCCTAAGTCCACTAGTAACAACCCCTTTAAGCCTGTAGAGTAACCTAACTTAATTTCTCTAAAGGAAACTATCACCTCGTCCTTACAGTTCGTCGTAAGGACTCTCTCACTCTTTTTGTTCTTTTCTATTACAAACAGTTTGTGATTTTGTTGAACGCTTCTCGCTCGATCTAACACCTAAGTCTCACTTGTTCTTGAGCTTGTTCTTGATGTTCTTGGTGTTCTTGAGCGACTTGACAAATTCTCTGAATATTCTCTGAAGCGTCACATCACAATAAATACTCTGGGGAGTATTTATAGTGACATTGGGAAAGGGCAACTTTATCTCTGACAATCATGCCCTTGGGAACGTTGCAACAGTAATCGGCTTCCACGTGTTGCTCTGAAGATGAAAGAAGCTTACTGGCAATTCCGTTAGGCTTGGATGCGGGATCTTCTTCCACGTGGAGATCATGATCAAAGCTTGTCTGGTGATGTCACTTTATCGGCCAGCTTTGAAGGACTCCAGTGTAATGATTAAGGACGGTGTCCTTGTTTGTATTTTACCAAGCCGTTCACTGAAGGATGTAGCGTCCTTACTTCCTAAGGATGGCTACCTAATCCTCAACTTGTTGTCCTTTTCAACATGCGTTCCTGAAACACTTGGACAACTTTATTAGATCAAGGCGAGTTTGTCATATCAAAACTAAGGGACGCTAGGCACAATGTTAATTACTGAAGACGTCCTTAACATTGTCCCAACAGTTTCCCCCTTTTTGATGATGACAAACTCTGGGCAATAAACATTTTGCACTTAAGCTCTAGCATGCTTTGAAAACTCAAAGAACGTCCTTTCAACATTTGGGAATAATCTATAGGCACAAGTATATAGGCACAAGTATGAATGGACGGCTTTCTATTTCTTTCTTAATTAGCGTCCCTCTTAAACTTAGTTCCTTTCACTGAAATTCCTTCTTAACACTTGCTTATTCTAGATAACTATTAAAAGCGCATCTCTGCAAAACTACACTTCCCCCTTTTGGCATCATCGAAAAGGATAACAAGTTAGCTTAAGGACGATAGCACAAAATCACAATTAGAGGCAAGATAACGCTTAAACACGCATATGCACACAAACATAAGATTTGCCATTGAAAGGGAATGAAGACATTACAGACAAGCAGACAAGTGTTTGAAAAACAAAAGAAGCACAGGCAAAAATAACGAGGGAATAAAGGGTTAGGTGGGAGGTGATCCAGCAGGACGGCTTTGATCATTGACATTGGCGTCCGTCGCAGCAGGTTCCTCTTCCTCTTGGGTGTCTCCCTCTGTACTATCCCTGTGAATTGACTGGACTAGCAGCTTAATCAAGTCATTCTGAGTCTTAACGGCCTGAAAATAGTGGTAGTTCTGTTGCGTCGCAGCGTTGTTCTGTTGAATGATGGCGTTCCCTTGTTGCGCAAGAACATTTTGATTGTTAAGGATGAGGGCGTACAGCTGCTTCTCAGAGTATGCTTCTGTGTTGGACGGAGCAGGAGAGCACTAAAAGTAGGACGGCTGTTGAAGAGGAGGAAGATGAGAAGGCGAGAAATTGAAGTCCATCTGATCGGCATTAAAGAAGGACGACAACTGATCAACTTCAGCATAGCGAGCAGCACGGTCTTCCTCAGTATCAACTATCAAGGGAGGCTCAGGAGCAACAGTCTTCCCTTTCTTTGCAGCTTCTTGTCGAGCACGCTCGTCCTCAGCAGCTTTCTTAGCAGCTTCCTGCCTTAGTCGTTTCTCTTCAGCTCTCTTGGCGGCCTCTTCTTCCTTCTTTTTCCTCTCAGCTTCTTTTCGTTCCTTCTCTAGTTGTTTTCTGATGGAAGGAAGTTCCTTGTCATGCTTGATTTCAACAATGCCGTACTTTTGATCCCATGGCAAGCCCAAAGAGATTTCCTCGCCAGGTGTGTAAGCATCATTTTCAATCAGCAGAGCTTTCACCAAACCTGGATAAGGAAGGGCATGGTTCTTCTTTGTACACTTGGCCATGTGCTCAATCATGATTCTGGCTAAGTTGATTTTGCGTCCTTGAAGGAAAGCGTCCAGCAACAAGCAGTCTATAGTCTGGACGATGGATTTCTTCTCTTGTCGAGGCACAACTGTCCGACAAATCATATAGTGAGCTTGAGCACCGGTACGAGAAAGGACGGAAGCCACTCTATCCTGGGAATCCGGAGTCTTCCCATTAAAAATTCTTTTGAACAGGGCTTCGAGGTCCTCTCCTTCGATGCCAAAGCCGCTTGCTGGAACTCTGTGCAAGGCCTCAGGTCCAGGACGCTGTTTATCAAGCCCCATCAGTTGACGGACTGTCTTTTCAGAAAAGGTAGCAGATTCGCCATTGGCCAAGAACGTCCCTGTACCATTCTCTATGTTGACGTTGAGAGAATCGTAGAAGTCTTGCACCAGCTTAGGATCCACTGTCACATTCTCCTCTGATATCTTGAGCCATCCTTGAACCTTTAGGAGCTCAACGAGATCCTTGGCCTCAGAAAACTGGCTAAGGAATACTTCATTATAGACAAGAGGAGAAAGAATATGCTCGGACTTCTTGTTTTTCTTTTTGGGAGGACCAGAAGTGCCGTCCTCATTCTCTTCTTCCTCATCCTCATCTTCATCTTCATTATTATCTCCTTCCTGGAGATTTTCATCAGCCTGTCCCTCAGATGGACCAGCTGCGTCCTTGGACGCCTTTGTTTTCCGTGGACGCTTTCCACCTTTGCCTTTGGGAGCAAACTTGTCTCCCGCGTCCATTGGGACGGCTTCCCATGGGGGAGGCTCAAGAGCATCAGCAGAAAGTTGCTCATCGAGAGAGAGAGCGTCCTCTTGTACAACGTTGCCGCGTTGATTTGCAATTTGGCGACAAAGCTCTTCATCCTCAGCAATCTGCTGTCTTGTTAGTTCGTCAAGGACGATTGTTGTAGAGATCTCCTCAGAGTTAGCAGAGCCAAACTCCGCTTCTATGGAGTCGTCCCTCTCAGCTGAGTGGCCCCTTGATTTGGGAGTGGGAGGGGCGGAGGGGGAAGGGGAATTTTGAGGAGATGGGGATGGGGAGATGTCCACATCAGGGAAGGCCTGCTTTAATTGGAGAAGGGTAGGGTCAGGCATGGATGGGTCGATGATGTCGATTGGTGAAGGTGTGGTTGAAGGGGTGTCAAGGGGAATGGGATTGGGCTTGGCTTTGGCGAGCTTTCGCCTTTTGAGGGGTTTGGGGTGAGGACGGTCATGCTTGAATTTGGTTCGCTCCTCCACATTAGTTGGAAATCTGTCAAAGATTTTTGTGGGTTGGGAGGAGGAAGCCTTTTGTGGGAGAGAGGAGCGGATAAGACGAGATGGAGGGGGAGTAGGTTTGGTGGTAATATCTCGGGGAGGGGATGAAGGAGAAAAGGGATTGGAGATTGGTTTCACTAACCTTTTCTTTGATGCTGTGGAGGGAAGATCCACAAATCGGGCATTGGAAAGGTCTGGGATGGATTCAATCAAGGGGATCCTCCAGTCTTGACCTTGGAACGCCTCTAAGAAAATGTTGGTGCCTCCACAGAAAGGAGCGTCCATTCCCCCTGTCTTCCTCAATACGGGCACCACAAATCGATCCAAGAACGTCCTCAGATTGCGAAGACGGACTTGATCCTTGCAGTCCTTCATGTAGTTCACCACAACAACATAGAGAGTGCGTGGCTTTGTGTCGATGAAGTCCTTCAAGATCTCGTCAATCTGAATTTCTGGAGGACCTTCGACGTAAAAGTTCCTCTTAGCAAGACGCTTGCGCTTCCCACTCAAAGACGAACCAGAAGTGTTCATGACCCTTGACATTCTGAGCTGATCGGAGAGAGATCGTCGGAGACTGATCGGAAAGCTAGAGAGATGTTGCCGGAAATCTAGAGAGAAGTCAGAGCAAAACGGAGCGTTGAGATTTTAGCGTGCGAAAGTTCTGACAGCCGTTTCAATCAATGTATATATAGGAGGTTGGTGAGGGGCACGCTGGTAACTTCCTCATTTCAAAATTCAAACGGCAACTGTTCAACTTCCAAAAAGGGCGCGTTCCGAATGAACCTGTACTGTACTGGCGTCCTCAACTCAGACTATAGCTGTCGTTCACAGAATTTACACATCCTTCCTGGGATCACCTTAGGAACCAATTTGAAAACTATGCAAGTACGTCTCGTAAAAGAAAAGTGAAGATCATAGGACGCTTTTGCAAAGTTTTCGGCTAGGGAAAGCTTAGAGTTCCCATCATTTCGGCTTATAATGAGGGTTGGGTGATCAGGGAAACTCTTTTTCAAGACAAATAGAGAAATTCAAAGGCGTTCTCATGATATGCACACAGCAGTTTTAGACTAGCGTTCTTGCAAAAGTGAAATTAGTGCATAAAGTACTTAGCAATTATGTAATCAACTAAACATAGCCAAGCATTGAGGGAATAGTAGAACGGGACTTGCTACTTAAAGGTTATCATCCCTAAGAGCAGCCTGAGATGCTCAAAGGGACGTCTATCAAGTGCTTTGGTAAAAATATCAGCTATTTGGTCCTCAGTCCTTACATGTCCCATGCTAATAATTCCTAGTTCCACATTATCACGCAAGAAATGATGTCTTATATGAATGTGCTTTGTGCGAGAATGAAAAACAGGATTCTTAGCAATTTCTATGGCACTGGTATTATCACACAAAATAGGAATAGTTTCAAGAGATATACCATAGTCCTCAAGTTGATATTTGATCCAGATAACTTGTGAACAGCACGAGGCAGCAGCAACGTACTCAGCTTCCGCAGTTGAAAGCGCCACAGAGTTCTGTTTCTTAGATCCCCATGAGACTAGGCATGAACCAAGAAACTGTGCCATTCCTGAAGTACTTTTTCTATCAATGACATGTCCAGCATAGTCAGCGTCAGAGTAGCCAACTAGTTTGAAGGACGTCTTCCTGGGATACCAAAGGCAAAGATCGTCCCGTCCTTTGAGGTAGCGAAAGATCCTCTTGACTTCTTGCAAGTGGGACTCCTTTGGATTTGCCTGGAAGCGTGCACACAAGCAGACTGCAAACATGATGTCTGGACGGCTTGCGGTCAGATAGAGCAAAGAGCCAATCATTCCTCTGTATAGCTTTTGATCAACGTCCTTCCCTTGGTCATCTGCATAAAGACGTGAATTTGGGGAACAAGGTGTTGCCATTGGCTTGGACGTATTCATCCCAAATTTCTCCAGCATTTCACGGACATACTTTTGTTGATGAATGCGCGTCCCATCTTTGAGTTGGTTGATTTGAAGTCCCAGGAAGAAGGTGAGTTCTCCAATGAGAGACATTTCAAATTCACTACTCATTAAGGACTTGAACTCATCTACAAGTTTCATGTTAGTACTACCAAAGACTATATCATCAACATAGACTTGGGCAATTAAAATGTCCTTGTGAACTTTCTTAATGAACAAAGTTTTATCAATTGAACCTCTTGTGTAGCCATTAGACAGAAGAAAGGACGCAAACCTGTCGTACCATGCACGAGGAGCTTGCTTGAGTCCATAGAGAGCTTTGTCTAAGTAGTACACATTATCTGGATGAGAGGCGTCCTCGAAACCAGGCGGTTGAGCAACATACACCTCTTCCTTGAGTTTTCCATTTAGAAAGGCAGTCTTGACGTCCATCTGAAATAGCTTGAATCCTTTGTGTGCGGCAAAGGCAATGAGAAGACGAACGGCCTCAATTCTAGCAACGGGAGCAAAGGTTTCATCATAGTCAATGCCTTCCTCTTGCTTGAATCCTTGAGCCACCAGTCTTGCCTTGTTCCTTGACACACGACCACTTTCATCGAGCTTATTTCGGAACACCCAGCGCGTCCCTATGATATTTTTCCCTTTGGGACGAGGGACGAGAGTCCAAACTTTGTTCCTTTCAAACTGGTTAAGTTCTTCTTGCATTGCTTGGATCCAATCAGCGTCCTGAAGTGCTTCTTTGATACTCTTTGGTTCCACCATAGATACAAAGGCGTTGAACGCACAGAAGGCTAAATTTGCACTTTGGGACTTGCTTGCAGCTGATCTGGTTTGAACTCCTTGAGCTGGATCGGAGACAATCTGAGAAGTTGGATGATCTCTTGAGAAACGGGACTCTCTTTGAAATAGTTGAGCAAACCTAGGATCAATTTCATCATCTGAAGAGGCGTCCTCGGTGTGTTCCCCCTCAGAGAGAGCGTCCACACCTTGACCTTGCAGACTTGATTCAGCCACATCTTGTTGAATTGGAGATTCACTTCGAGAGGGAACTCCTTCAACAATACTAGGAACGTCCACTGAGACTTCTTCAGGATTTGGAGTGGCGTCCTTAGGAACATAATATTTTCCAGAGGACCCAAAATCAGCTTCGTCTTCAGAATCGTCCTGTTGTTGTGAGGAAGAGCGTTCTTTCTTACTTGGTTTTTCTTTATGAGAAACGCTCTCCTTGAACACAACATGAATGCTCTCCTCAAGCTTTAGAGTCCTTTTGTTGAAAACTCTATATGCTTTGCTGGTTAGAGAGTATCCAAGAAATATAGCTTCATCACTCCTTGCATCAAACTTTCCAAGTCGTTCTTTGTCATTGTTTTGAACAAAGCACTTGCATCCGAACACTCTGAGATAATCAATGCGAGGCTTCCTTCCATTCAACAATTCATAGGACGTCTTTTTGAGCAGCGGACGGATCATGGCACGATTGATGATATAACAAGCTGTAGCAATAGCTTCCGCCCAGAAGTACATAGGAACGCTATTGGCTAAAAGCATAGTCCTTGCCATATCCTCCAGCGTCCTATTCTTTCTTTCCACAACACCATTTTGTTGAGGAGTCCTTGGAGCTGAAAAATTGTGCGAGACACCATGTTGATCACAGAAGACCAGGAACTCTGAATTCTGAAACTCCGTTCCATGGTCTGATCTTATGGCTTTAAGAGGCGTCTCCAGGGTAACTTCCACTTGTTTGATGAAGACTTTGAACGCATTAAAGCAATCTGTTTTGGAAGCCAAGAAAAGAACCCAAGTGAAACGAGAAAAATCATCTACAAGAACGTAAATGTACCTCTTTCCACCATGGCTCAACGTCTTCATTGGTCCACAAAGATCCATATGAAGGAGTTCCAAAGGCTTCTTTGTGCTAACTTCGTTCTTAGATTTGAAGGACGTTCTTGTTTGCTTCCCTTTAATACATGCTTCACATTGTTCAATCTTCTCAGGATCAATTTGAGGAAGTCCTTTCACAAGATTTCTTTGATGTAGTTTGAGGATTGTGCTTAGTCCAGCATGTCCAAGACGACGATGCCAGAGGTCAGCGTCCTCCTTTGAAACAGATAGGCACAACTCAGATTTTGGCTTGAACTCTTGATTGAAGATGTAGACATTATTCTGGCGAACTCCTTTGAGAACAACTTTGTTGGACTTCTTGTTGATCACGAGACACTCCTTTGAGTCAAATGTGACTAAATTTTCACCTTGGTCACACATTTGGGAAACACTCAGGAGATTGAAACCAAGTCCTTCAACAAGACTGACATTTGTTGCTTTGATGGACGGATTGAGAATAGCAGTTCCCGTCCCTTTGATCTTTCCCTTGCCCTTATTGCCAAACGAGACCGTTCCTCCCGTGGCACTACTCTGGATAGAAGTGAGATGGATCTGGCTTCCTGTCATATGATTTGAGGCGCCACTATCAATGATCCATGGGCGTCCCCTCACTTCCACCTGCCAAAACAAAGTTAGTTTTTGGCGACCCAGGCAAGGTGTTCCTTACCTGGTTCGTTACAGAAATAGAACTCTGGTTCTGGCATGTAGTCATTAATGTTCACATCATTTGAAGTAGCATATCTGCGGAAAGAACTCCTAGAACGTCTAGAACGCCTAGACTTAGTCTTAGGGACGGACTCTTCATTTTCAATGTTAGTCCTAGCAGCTTTTCCCTTTTCAAAGTCTTCCTTTAGTTTCAAACACTCATACTTGTAGTGATCTCCTTGACCACAATACCAACACGTCCTGTAGTAAGTACCGAGGTAGTACTTCTTATTGGGACGTTGGATCCTGTTTTGTTTCATCTTTTGAGGGTTGCAAACTTTAGAACCTTCCCTTTTAGCAATTTTCTTGTAAATCCTATGACCAGTGGAGTTAGTATAGTAGTCCTCTTCACCTTTCTCTCCACTCTCTAGGACTCTAATTCTATCAAGAAGATTCCTGGTTTTCTCCCTCTCTTGTTCAAGTTCTGTGGATTTACTAGCCTCAAAGTCACTTGGGAGAGAGTTCTTAGAATCAGACTCATATCCTAGTCCCCTTTTGGCTGGGACAAACATCATAGGTCTAACTTCTTCAACTACAGGACTCTTTCCTAGCACTTTGACTTCATCCCTAAGGTTAGCGTTCTCTAGCTTGAGACACATTAATTCAGTTTTCAGGGATTTAACTTCTTCACATGAGGACTCTAGTTGAATAGACATAGTACTGCAATTTTCACATTCAACAACAATGTTTTCATTTTCAATTTCCAGTTCATCCATTCTCTTTTGCATAATCACACTTTCTTCCATGATTTTTCCAATGAGTTTTATGAGTTTAGTTTTAGAACAACTTTCTAAGGATTTCATCATAGACTCACGGGTTACCTCATTTTCAGATTTAGGAGCGTCCTCCTCATCAACTGTGGCGTCCTCCATAGCCATGAAAGCCACTTGATCATTATCGAAGGCGTCCTCAAGAGCAATGTAGGCCTCTTCTTCATCGGGTTCTTCATCATCAGAACTCATGTTATCCCATGCAGAAGCAAACGCTCCAATGAGAGCCTTTGTCTTCATATCCTTTGAAGACATTCCTGTTGTACACTTTTTAGCAAAATGTCCTTTCTTGTTACATTTAAAACAAGTAAGTTCCATCATCTCTGCCTCTGTGTACTTAGGAACTTCCTTCTTGGGCATTTTGTGCTTGTTGAAATGTTTGCTTCTTTTTCCAAAAGAACGCAGAACTTTGTTAAAAAGAACAAGTCCTTCCTCTTCTTCAAGCTGTTCCTTAGACTTGCTTTCTCTTTCTTTCACAGCTTGAACTCGCATCTTTTCACGGTTCTCATTCTTATTGGCTTCCACCATCATAGCAAGTTCTTGTTGACGACGAAGATACTCAGCGTACTCTGGTGTTGAGGTCATCAATGCAATATCTGTTTGAGGATTTCTTGCCAATTCAGCCAAATCGGCTTCCCTTCTTGCTTCATAACCCCTAAGCTTCCCATAGATCTCTTCCATATCCAGGGTCTTGTTAGCGGTGTTTTCCTTGAACGTGGTTCTATCAAAGTTCCACTTTCCTGTGAGTCCATCAATGACTATTCCAACTCTGTTCCTCATTGAGACTTCAGCTTCTGGGATACCCAAGTTTCGCATTTTGGTCACAAGGGCTTCAAAGCGACTTGAGTAGTCCTTTACAGATTCATTAGGCAGCATTCTGAAGGCATAGAACTCCTTTTTAATTTCAAGCTTGACATCTTCCTTCATCTCAGCTGTTCCTATGTGGTACTTTTCGAGAGCTTCCCACTGTTCTTTTGCCGTAGTCAAGTTGCTGACTCTGATGGCGTCCCTCTCACAGAGAGATGCTTGAAGGAAGCATATAGCCTTAGCGTTCGTTTCCATAAGCTTGAATTCATCAGGACCCCATTCATCCTCTTTGTCTTTCTTGTCTTCAGGGACTTTGAAATCACCCTTCATGATTACCTTCCAGCATTGATAATTTGTGCTTCTGCAGAAATTCTCAAAGCTAGTTTTCCAGCGGTTGAAGTTGCCGTCCGTCAGGCGCGGAGGCTTTACGAACGAGATTCCAATGGGTTCCATGTCCATCTTAACCTGCAACTCAGTAAGAATCTAGAGCGCCTGCTCTGATACCAATTGTTGGATCGTTAGTCAGAAATACAAGGGCGTCCTTAACAGAGTTAAGAACAGAGTTAAGGTCGTTTTCTGTGATAGAAATCTTGGATCAATGTTACACACGCTTCTAAGAGGGATTTATTTGTTTGCTAATCTAAATACGAAACTTGACAGTGAAAGAATCCTACCACATGACGAAATACCCACCTAACAAAAAAAAAACCCAAGAAATCACAAAAGCTGTCTGTTCTGTAATTTTCTACAGTACAATACCAACATCCTTGGTCCCAAGGGGGCAAGGAGATCTATAAACTGACATGTTTCTCATGATTCCTTTTTAATTTGATTCGACCTTACCCGAAACAAGAGGTGACATGGTGAACTTAACTGTTGGATCGTTAGTCAGAAATACAAGGGCGTCCTTAACAGAGTTAAGGTCGTCCTTCACCAGGATGTCCTTAATAAAGATCAAGGACTTCCTTGGTTCGCAGCGGAAATCAAAAGACTAAACAGGTTAAGACAATAAGTAAGGAACGCTTTTGATTTATAGAGGAACCACTCAAGTACCAACTAGTCCTTGAGTGTAAACCTCTACCTCCTTGGAGGATTTTGTAATAGCTTTTTCCTTTCTTATTAAGTTTCCTTACAATACACTGGCGAGCGGTTACACTTCTCTGGCACTTAGACTGGCGTCCCTAAGTCCACTAGTAACAACCCCTTTAAGCCTGTAGAGTAACCTAACTTAATTTCTCTAAAGGAAACTATCACCTCGTCCTTACAGTTCGTCGTAAGGACTCTCTCACTCTTTTTGTTCTTTTCTATTACAAACAGTTTGTGATTTTGTTGAACGCTTCTCGCTCGATCTAACACCTAAGTCTCACTTGTTCTTGAGCTTGTTCTTGATGTTCTTGGTGTTCTTGAGCGACTTGACAAATTCTCTGAATATTCTCTGAAGCGTCACATCACAATAAATACTCTGGGGAGTATTTATAGTGACATTGGGAAAGGGCAACTTTATCTCTGACAATCATGCCCTTGGGAACGTTGCAACAGTAATCGGCTTCCACGTGTTGCTCTGAAGATCAAAGAAGCTTACTGGCAATTCCGTTAGGCTTGGATGCGGGATCTTCTTCCACGTGGAGATCATGATCAAAGCTTGTCTGGTGATGTCACTTTATCGGCCAGCTTTGAAGGACTCCAGTGTAATGATTAAGGACGGTGTCCTTGTTTGTATTTTACCAAGCCGTTCACTGAAGGATGTAGCGTCCTTACTTCCTAAGGACGGCTACCTAATCCTCAACTTGTTGTCCTTTTCAACATGCGTTCCTGAAACACTTGGACAACTTTATTAGATCAAGGCGAGTTTGTCATATCAAAACTAAGGGACGCTAGGCACAATGTTAATTACTGAAGACGTCCTTAACATTGTCCCAACATTAACAACACATCATGTGTTGATTGAAAAGTTGCATCTGAGACCTCCAAAAGGACAGTTTGTGATCTTAGTCACATTCACGGGGCTCTTATCCAAAAGAAGAGGCGCTTGTCATCCGAAACATAACTTGTCATCTCCTTCACGGGCAATTAATAAACCTATCACGTTTGCTTTTTGTAGAAGCCAATTTGGCTACCACATTTCTGTGAGGCTGATGAACATGCCACATTTGGGATCATCATTGGACAAAACCAAGCGTGAAAATCTTCACTGTTTGTCTTTGAATCAAGATATCTGCTGCAAATTCATGTGTCATCATACCAATAGCATCAGCCAAACCAAAGAAGAACAGCAAGTGAAATGTGAAAAGAAAACAGAACGAAATCGATTTGGTACAAGAAGCAGTGAGATCAATCTCCCATTTTATACAAAGAAAACTGCACTTTGATGGAGTATATACAGGGTGTGTGTTTCTCATTTACAAAATGATCTACCGTAATGTCACCCCGGTAGCAAGGGAAAAACCGGGCTCCTCCTAGGAAATGGCCTGCCCTTCAAACCAAATTAAACTCCTCAAATCTCTCTCACACTCTTCCTTTCTCTACAATTGGAAACCTCCCTCTCCTCTTTTTGTTTTCGCTGTTTATACTAGTATTGTACAATCAATCAATAATATTACAAGAACCTTGAAAATAGAAGCTGGAAAAACTTATGGCCACTCATCACACAAACCTGAAATCAACACCAAGCACTCACTGAACTCACTCTCTGCCCTCTGAGTTAGTTCATACACACGCACACATCCCTTTGCACAAGTTATTTGATCTGCCACCTGGAATAGATGAACAAGCTGTACACAAACTTATTATCTTCTTCGCCAATACTCAAATCCGCATTATCCTTCAAACATCATCATCGCCATCTTCATCATTGTTAGGAGGAGTCGGACTCGGAGTTGGAGGGATGGTGTGCTGTTGTTGATCCCCGCGATACACCAGGCCCTCAAGCTGTAATCTGATCTTCTTCTTCCACAGGTCATTGAACAAGGAAGCATCCCCAGCCATTCTCATGACTTGCACCACAACCAACTCCTGAGTCAGCTGTCCAATCTCCACCTTGGCCACAAAGTTACCATTCAGCCCCACAATCTCCACTCCCAAACGTTCCTTCTTCTTCTTCCCCTTGCTCACTCTCAAACTCTCCGCCATAGCCAGGGCTTCAATCTTGGCAACCACCATCTCTGCAGAGGATTCCGAAAGGAACCTCTCGACGTCCTCCATCGGGCTCCGAGTCCCGTCCACCAGACCAGACAGATCCAGACCGGCCGAGAACGAGATCAAATCGAAAGCGTTGAGACTGTAGCTGCAGCTGGCCCCATCACCCCCATTGCTCGATTTCGACATCACATCACCATCGCAATTCTCATCCTCCTCATCATCATCAAAGTCAGAGAACTCATAGTCCGGAAGAAAACTCAGATCCTTAAAGCCACCGCCCCTTCTGAACCAGGGATCCCTGGTGATCTCATCGACGGTGATCCTGGTGTCAGGGTTGGTATCCAACAACCTACAGAGCAACTTCTTGAGATCGAGGGACATCCACTTGGGGCACCTGAACTCCCCCTTGTAGATCTTCTTATACATATTCATCAGATTGGGGTCGTTAAAGGGGAGGTGGCCGGCGGTCAACACGAAGAGGACGATCCCACAGGACCACACATCGACCTTGGCCCCATCGTAGCCCTTCTTGGTGAGAATATCGGGGGCCACGTAGGCAGGGGTCCCACAGAGCGTGTGGAGGAGGCCGTCGGCCCGGACCTGGTCCCTGACGGCGCTGAGTCCGAAGTCGGAGACCTTGAGGTCGCCGCTCTCGTCGACGAGGAGGTTCTCGGGCTTGAGGTCGCGGTGGTAGACGCCGCGGGCGTGGCAGAAGGCGACGGCGGAGACCAGCTGGCGGAAGTGCTTGCGGGCTCGGTCCTCGGAGAAGCGGCCCTTGGCGACCCTGGCGAAGAGCTCGCCGCCCTTGACGAGCTCCATGACCACGTAGATCTTGGAGCGGGTGGCCAGGACCTCGTGGAGGCGCACGATGTTCGGGTGGCGGAGGCGGCGCATGATAGTGATCTCCCGCTTGATGTTGGACATCAGGGTTGTGCCCGTCAGCTTCTTCTTCAGGATCACCTTCACGGCCACGCTCTGCCCCGTAACAACGTTGCGGGCGTGGTAGACCTTGGCGAAGGCTCCGCAGCCTAGCAGCCGACCCACCTCGTATTTCCCGAACAGCGCGTTCTTGTTGTTGTTGCTGCTGAACACCATTTTACTGTTGTTGTTGTTGTTGTCGTGAGTTGCCGGAGAAGTAGGTTCGATCTCTGGCATTCGTGACATCCAGAGAACGAACGAACGATCGATTGAGCGATCAAAGCTTGCTTTGAGCTCAAACAAGAAATCTTGGATTTCGAATTGTTCTGAATTTGGGGGTTTGAATTTTGTTTGTGGAGTGCCAGAGAATTTTGGGTTGGATTGTTGTCTGGCGTTTTTTTTTTTTTTTTTTTTTTTGAACCGGTAAAAATTAGGAGATCCCCTCAAGGGGGACGTCCTAGAGCGTCCGAATGGACGAGAACTTTAAGTTCTGGATGATTCATAATGACATTAGTAGGGAGGCTATGACCCATTTTAGCAATTTTATCGGCCACAGCATTACACACTCTACTGACGTGAGTAATTCGGACAGTCTCGAACCAGTTTAACGAGACTAGGATATCTGCAATTATTATTTCAATGTCCCATGGGCTTTGTCCCTTTTTTTTAACTGCATTAATTACTACAAGGTTATCACCCTCTATCTCTAGTTTTCTTAGACCCAATTCTTTGGCCATTCTAATTCCATCTCTCAATGCCAGCGTTTCAATTTTTGGTACTGATATATTTCCATACTGATTCGTTCTTATTTTGATTACCTCTGCGTTTTGATTGCGAATTACTATGCCAGAAGCGGTAGATCCGTTAGTTAGTTTAGATCCATCGAAATTTAGTTTGGCAAAACCTGGGCTTGGCCTATGCCAAGTGATTGTTTTCCCTTGCTGACGTTGTCTTATTGGTCGCCTTTGTAGTTGATCATTTTCTTTTTCCGTCCAGTTTTTGGCTTGGGCCCAACTGAGAATCTGAGATTTTATAAACTGACCTAGGTCAGCTATAAAATCATTATCAGATTGTTGGAATACAAGCCTATTTCGTTGATACCAGATTCCCCACCATACAAAAGCCAGTTCCGCAAATTCCTTTGTTCCAACTATTTGACCAATTTCTGTAATGATCTGTCTTGGTGATTTATTTGTTGAGTTGTAGCTTTGCAAAACATAACCAGTGTTTGGATTGATCTGTTTTAGTATGTTGCGGGTGTGATCACACTTGACCAGAAGGTGTTCAATGCTCTCATGTTGGCAACTACACATAAGGCATCCTCCTGGAACAATGATATTTTTCCTTCGTAATCTGTCCTTTGTTGGGAGACCGTCGTTATCAATTTTCCATAAAAAGTTTTTGACTTTCGGAGAAGTATCTAATCTCCATATCCAAGAGTTTGATGTACGATTGTGGTTCGTAATTTTAGTGATGTGATCAACTGCTGAGGAGGTTGTGAACCAGCCATGCTTACTAGGGGCCCAGTATAACCGATCTGTGATTGCATTTTCCGATATGGGAATGTTCTCTATTTGTTTGACTTTCTCGATTGGTAGATATTGCCTTAACTCGTCAGTTTTCCATTTACCTTCCCTAGAAATAAAGGCATGAGCCGTACAGTTCTTATCAATTTCATGGGGTGTAAGGGCATATTTCTCCAGCGGCTCGTTATCCACCCATCGATCTGTCCAAAACTTAACCGTTTTGCCATCCCCAATTTGCCAAATGAGTCCTTGTTCAAATTCTTTTCTTAATTTCATTAGTTTCTTCCAATGCCATGATGTGTTGGATTTCAGCTTGTACGAGAAGAGATTGTCTTCTTTAAGATATTTTTCCTTGATTATTTGAACCCAAATGTTGTATGGTTCTGCAATGATTTTCCATAACAATTTTAGTTGAAGTGCTTTGTTCATGTGTTCTGTTTTTCTTATACCTAAGCCCCCATATGCTTTTGGTTTACATATTCTGTCCCATCCTATGAGAGGTTTATGGTTTTCACCTTTGTTCCAGAAGAAGTTTCTGTTTAGTTTATCTAGCTCTTCATGTATGTTAGATGGTAACATAAAGCTTTGCATTACATAATTCGGTTTGGAGGTCAGATTGGATCTAATGAGGATTGTTCGGCCTTCTTGTGATAACGCATTTGCTTTCCATTTTGACAGTTGGGCCTTTGATTTTCCGATCGTGTCGCTGAACGTTTCCTTGTTCACTTTCCCATTTATAATTGGGCAACCTAAATACTTTTCTAGGTTAGCCATGGAAGGGATGCATAGGACTTGTTGGATCTGTTGTTTTTGGTGGCTTGTCACGATTTTAGAGGTTTGGAAAGCAGATTTGTGGTAGTTTACTTTTTGTCCTGAAATGGCGCAATAGTCACTAACAATATTTTTTACCACACCACAGGCGTTGTGGGTGGCCCTAGCGAAAATAATGATGTCATCTGCATACGTAAGGAAAGGGATTTTTGTTCTATTTCTTGTTAGTTCGAAACCAATTGTTTTGGACACGGTGTTAGACACTTGTTGAAGGCGTCTTGCTAGGATTTCTGCACCTATGATGAACAAATATGGTGACAAAGGGTCTCCTTGTCTTAGACCCCGTTCAGGGTGAAAAGGATCTGTGGGTCCGTTGTTAACTAGAATAGAATACGAAACTGTCTTCAAGCATTCGCGTATCCATCCAAGGAATTTGGCATTAAAACCAAACTTTTCCATTACTAGTAATAAAAATTCCCAATCCATTCTATCGTATGCTTTTTCCATGTCTAGTTTTATTGCTACCCATCCATCTTTATTCTTTCTTCCCCTAAAAGAATGTAGAATTTCATGCGCTATAAGAATATTGTCTTGGATGGCTCTTTGGGCTATGAAGGCTCCTTGTAGCGGATGGATAATTTTTCCAATTACGTTTTTTAGTCTTTCAGTAATTATTTTTGAAATTGTTTTGTAAATTGTGTTGCACAAACTAATAGGTCGGTAGTGGTTTGTTGTTCTGGGGTCCTCTTTTTTCGCAATTAGCGATATAAATGTATGGTTGGTTTGTTTCAGGAGTCTACCCGAATGAAAAAAGCTTTTTACAGCCTTAATTACTGTGGGACCTACAATAGCCCAGTAGTTTTGATAGAATTCAGCCGTCATTCCATCAGGGCCGGGCGACTTATCTTTTCCCAGGGACATAACTGTTCTTTTGATTTCTTCATTAGTGACGTCTGCAGTAAGGTTATTATTATCATCAATTGTAATTTCATTAGTGACCAGGTTAAGGTACTCTTGTAGAAGCGCGTGGTTGATGGGTTCCTTCATGTATCTTTTCCGAAAGTCGGCTCTAATTTCTTCCCTGATGTTGGTTTCTCCTACAATTTGGGTTCCTTCATCAGTTCGGATTTCTTTTATTATTTTCCTATTTCTACGACCATTAGCCATCTTGTGGAAGTAGTTTGAGTTTGAATCTGTTAACTTTATGTGTTTAGTTTTTGCTCTCTGCTTCCAGTAGGTTTTGTGAAAATTTAGAATGCATTCTTTTTTCCGCATTAGTCGAATTTGTTTTTGTATGATACTTGGTTGAGGGGATTGGTGGATTTGTCCTTGAAGAATCTGGAGTTCATCTTCAATGTTTTTCAGTTGTTCAAATGTATTACCAAAGGTTCTTTTGTTCCATTGTTTTGCTTGAGTTTTGAGTAGCTGAGTTTTCTTCACTAGTTTGTACATGTTTGATCCTTCAAAATTTCCTCTCCAGGCTTGTTTGACTACATTGGTGAAGTCTTTTCTGTGCATCCACATTTTTTCGAATTTGAATGGTTGGGCTTTAAAGGTTTGGCAGTTATCGAGTTCTATTGCGATCTTGCAGTGGTCCGATGATGAGAATGCATAGTGTTTTGTATATAGATTCGGGAACCACTGAATCACTTGGTTACACACGAGTGTTCTGTCAAGTTTCTCGTAAATATTATCAATTTCAGTTTTGTTCTTCCTCCATGTATATTTATTTCCAGAGGTAGGAATGTCTAGGAGTTCGCAATCTTCTTTAAACTTATTTAGTCTTTCGAATCTAGAGCTATTTGGGTGAACACCACCCTTTTTATCGCTTGGATCTTGTATCTCGTTTAAATCACCTAGTACAATTGTGGGCATATGGAGGTTCTGAACCACCAAAGAGAGATGCTCCCAAAATGCTCGTTTATCGTTTTCTTGAGGGGGTGCATAAACAAGACAGATTGCAATCGTATACTTCGTTGCTAGGTTTGTGTATTTAAGGATTATAATTCTACTTTCGTGGAGAATTACTTCAATGGTTTCATTAATGAGTTGGTACTCTTTCCAAAGGACACAAATTCCGCCTGCTCGTCCAGCGGCCGGGGACCAGACAAAGTTATCAAAGCCAGCTCGTCTCCACGTTTGATCCGGTGGCGGTTCCTCAGCTTTCGTTTCAACGATCGCCATTATTTGGATTTTTTCTAATTTACAGAATGAGTCCACCTCAGGCCAAAATGACTTTCGGCCAATCCCTCTACTATTCCATAGACTTATCTTCATGATAAAACATTCTTGAGATGGTATAAGCTGGTCTTTCCTCTCGAATTGAACTAGCGTTGGTATTTTTTCTAGTAGTATTCAAATGAGCATTGTTATACTTTTTGTGAGATGGACTTTGTTCATCATTACTGTTTTTTCCTAAAGCGATGGATTTAGTAATAATAGCACAATTATCAACTTCATATACTTTCCTGTATCTTTTGAAGATGGAACATCGGTTGATAAACATCCAATAATTAGTACGATGCACTAGTTTCAACTTGTTTTCACTGGGAGTATAACACAAAAAATTATTGCTTTCAATGATCATTTTCCATTTAGAATTTTGTTCTAGAATATAAAGAAAGCATTGTCCAACTTCGTTGGTCTCGTAGTTGCCAGAGTTCTTGTTATTGTTGAGGGGTTGTACATCAGTGAGCAGGACTTGTTCAATATGTTGTTTCGCCATTCTCTTTTCTTCTTTTTCCTCCTTCATGTAGCCTTTCTGCTTTATGTTTGTCTCCAGAGAGGTTCTTTTGACTAAACTTTCCCCAGTACCTGAACAAAAATGGGAGGGGTTAATGCATCCTGGACTAGACTTTGTTATGAGTTCAGCTTTACCACTAGTAACTTCTCGGTATCGTATTTTGCATTTTATTATGGTTGTCCAAGGGCTCATTTTGCACACACCGCAAATTAGTTTAACTTTCCCGCCTAGTTGCAATTTGATCAAATGATATAGTTCAATAGCGATTTTGTTCAAGCAATTGATCGCCTGCACAAATGAAAAATAAAGGGCCAAGCTTTTGTGGATCAGCAAATATGCTGCATGCTGAATACATAGGGATGCTTCTTGGTCGGATTTTCTTGCTTTGCCTATAATACAAAGTAGCTCATTGACAATTCTAGGCATACTCTTAGACATATTTTCAGACTTAGCATGGACAAATTGACTATATAATTTGCTAATTTGCTCAGGGGTTTGCCATAAGCTCATTATATATGTCCTGTAGGTTGGATGAGTCACACATTCAAGCTGAAATTTAAACAATCCAATTGTTATTTCCCACAATCGGTCATGGAAAATCACAGTGCTACATTGTTCGTACAAGCAAATAATCATTAAGTTCGGAATATGAGCACTAGTGTTGTTCATGTTTGCTCCATTCCCACTATTTAAGGCTTTCTCAACCATTGTGGGGTTCGGGTCACTATGAATGGTGTCAAGAACACCATGATTTTGTTCATTAATAGTTTGTTCAATAAATGGGTTTCCAAAAGAGAAGGAGTCATGTAAAATTTTCTTATCAAGCCTGCAAACAAGGTTCATACTCAAAGAAGTGTTTCCATGCAATTTCATAAGCCTGTTAGAGGGATTAGAAGAACTATACCTGATTTTTGGTTCGATTGGTCTGGAGAGCTTTCGCCCTGCTGTTCTGTAGAGGTCACGACCCTCCTTCTCATGGCAAGCTATACAAAAACTCCCTTCATTAATCTCCTCTGGTCTCCCTCTCTTTTTCCCCCTTTGAACTTTCCTTATTGAAACAAAGCACATTTGAACATGATTAGAGTTGCAGAAATTTGCTAGGTACTTAGTACAGTTGTGCTGGCTTAAAGTAGAAAGAATGCTCACAAGCTCATATGCAAAACAACATGCACTTTCAGGATGCTTCCTCACTTTTCTTTTATTACAATGATTTAAACAGTCTTCGACATATGTAGTGCCCGTGCTGTTAATTTGGTAAAAGAAGTATGATTGCAGCTTGTAGTTCCACACATTATTCCAATAATCTGTGGTAGTTTTTTCACTCCGGAAGTCGATCGATTTTGGTTTTGCATAGGTTATAAGCTGGATTTCTATAGCAAGGGGATCATTCATGCCAAGCTTCATTTTTCCAACACTAATGATGTTCGGATTAGCAACACTACTCAAGGTCTCCTCGACCGTAGTGTACAGAGGTTCATAAGGGGTGTTGTTCAAGGGGTTTCGTTGTTCGTATCTCGATTTTTTCCTAAAGTAAATGACAAGCTTGAAGGTATTCATACCTTTCTTACCGGTTCCCAGTGAAGAACATTGAGCACTCCAGAGAGATAACCTTCGGACACACACCTTCTTCCTCACTCCAGCCACCTCAGAGAGGCCGATGTTCAGGGACGAGAAAATGTCTTCCTCCCTTCTGCTCCAGCAAGCAGCGCGCAAACTCAACATTCTACCCGATTGCAGACGATTATCCCCGTTTAGGATTATGACGAGGACTCTGCGCTCTTGAAAATCCCCCCTAGGGCGACGATTATTAGGGCTCCTTCTCCAATTGCTCTTTCCTCTCTCTCCATAACTTCCTTGATTTGAATCATTACCCCTCAAATTAGGGCTTTGATTAAAATTTCTTCCAGGGACACAAACTTTCAGATTCGGGTTCGGCAAGCGTCGGATGGAATCGACATGTTCATGAGGGAGAGTTCGAGAGGAGATTTGGGGGAGCAGAGGGTTTTCAAAGGCTATTTGGTGGAGGAGCAAGATGAGCCATGGATTTGGGGGTTTGGGGTTGAATTTCTGCAAACGGGGGTTTGGGAAAGGGGTAGACGGGAAAGAGAGAGTTTTTTCTTTGGTCATGGGTCCTTTTGTCGGATTGTTGTCTGGCGTTTGGCGTTAGACCAAGTGGGAGCCGGAACCCTTACTAGTACTAAAAAAAAAAGGGGAATAAAAAAAGTAGGAGTAACACGGCTTTTGGGCTTTGGGGTGGAAAAGTCGAAAGTTTAGGACCGTTTGTGTTATTAGTATAATACGGACTACGTGTAGCAGAATGCTTTATGTTTGTTAATTGAATTAAGAAATGGGGTTAGGTGACAGCTGGTTGGCCCGTAGGGACAAGGGACAGCTCAGCTCCTGCCGACCCAGTCGTTATCATGACGCTTCTTTTGCCTTCAAAGTTACTTATGATATCTACTAGTAGTAGTAGAATACATAAAAAACAATACGGCCGGAGTACTACTTGAAACATGATACTAGTATTTGGACGGATATCTGAAGGATTAGTTTGCTACATGTGTCATGTTTCAACGGCTGAGATTAAATACCGGGGTCTGATTTACTAGTATGAAATGAAATCTTATCGTCGTTGAACAACCCATTAATGACATTGACGACTGCAAAGGACACGCCTGCTGTCCAGATTTTTGTTGACGTCGACCGTGGATTTTAAGAAAATTGAGATGTCAAGATAGATGAATCAAAATCAAAGAAATAATAGAAAAATATAAGGGAGAAATTAATGTGAGCGGATTTTATAGAAAATGCACGTAGAAAACGTGAGTTACAAAGTAGGGACGTACATTAACCCCCACCCAATCAAAACAACTTACGTACGTCCGTAGATGTATATATATATATAAGTCAAAACATTTGGCCACGTACTGATCGATCGAGTACCTAGTAAGCTCGGATATGAAGATAATCGGAGGGAGCTATATATACAGGATGCCTATACGGCCCGCAAGGAAAGATGTTACAATTAAGTGGTTGACAAGCGAATAGAACACGTACGTACATTTGGTTCTCATGAATCACGCATGGTGTTATGTTTTTGCCGAATAAAAACCACATATACGTACCGACACTACGTCATTGCCAATTTGAAATTTTGAACCAAAACACACAACCCTATCGATGGTCGTCGACACCTCACCAAGAGTAAGACTACCAATTAATTAAGTAGCTCGCTCGTCCGCATCCAAATTTCATCACTAACAAATTAAGGCCGGTCTCAAATCTATCCATATCCATAGTCCATACCACGTACTAGGAAACTAAATTTGTCACCAACAAGCTCCCAAACCCTTTTTCTTAAAAAAACGTTAAGACTTGACCTACCTAGGTTGTGACCCAAAATAATAGGGGACACATCTAGACCGGAATGGACTAGATCGAGTTTAAGATAGTTAACGCACGGCACCATGCCCTACGTGCTTGGATATTCACAAAATGACTTTAATTTAATTTGTCAAATCTTTAAATTATCAATTAAGCATATAATCTATACTACCTATAGTATAAAGCGGAGACAATGTCTTCACAAAAATTTGCGCCACATGTCATTTCTATAATAAAGTATTCAATCGGGCCCTCCTTTATACAAATTAGGTAGTTAGAATCTCATATAATCTTATCTTGTAAAAAATGATTAAAATTTACCAAAAATTATGAATTATCCCGAAAATTATAAACTATCACTTACCCAGAATTATTTATAATCTTCCCATAAATATTATTATTTAATAAAATGTCATATATATCATAAAGTAATTTTTAAACATATCCAACTTATTTATATTATGAGTTGATTTACTATTGATAAAAAAACATTAATCACAATACGAAGATAAATATATGATCCTACCATTTTAACATGATCATTGACATTACATATCTATATTAAATTGGATTAAATATCACATTACCCGTACATGGTACGGGGGTTAAACTAGTATATTATAAAAGCCGACCATTTTCGAGCCACCACGTTGATTCTGGCCCCACCACATATTTAACCAAAATAATTTTTAAAATCTTTTTTAATTAACTACCATAAATCGTATCTTTGTGGCCACCTATTAAAAATTACTTGAGGATAAAACAAAAATTAACTACCATTAAATCATATCACGTTATCATATCACGTTTTCTTATCTACAATTTGCAAATCATATCTACACTTTTAATTAACCTTAATTGCCTAACTGACCATAAATCATATCCGCATCAAATAATTTATGAGGATAAAACATTTGCAATATCTACGCATATTATATCATCAAATAATTCTTGAAAACAATTGTTTTTTTAAGTCTTTAAATTAACTACCATAATTCCGCCTATTTAACTACCATAAGCCGGCCGTTTTCGAGCCACCACGTTGATTCTTGCCCCACTGCATATTTGATAAAAAGAGCTTTTATTTATGTTATTTCAATTAATCTATTATATTTCTTATTATATATTTATGTACAAGATATGATCAAAATTTTAAATTTTGGCAAGATATTCTATCTTTTTAATATATCACTTGGACCCACCGTATTTTTGATAAAAAAAAGTTTTTAATTGTGGTATTTCAATTAATTTGATAAAACTATATTATCTATTTATGTAAAATATATATTCAAGTTTTTGAATTTTGGTAAGATATTCTATCTTTTTTAATTTATCACTTAATTGAAAAACATGAATCTAATATACATCTTGAATTTTCAAAATATAATTACTATGAAATAATTATATTTGATTTACTTAATTAAATTTTTATATCTTGATAACGTACATCTTTTTCATAATTTTTACTTATTTACAAAATTATCCTACAATTTTTCTCAAATTATACAAACGGCCATTATTTTCCTAAGAGTATGCAAAATGGTTGGCCATTTTTTTGTCTTCACAATAAAAAAAATAATAAAAGTGAAAAAAAGTTGTTAGGTTGGGTGATGGCCGGTCATATCTATGCCCAAAATTTGTTTTGGTCTTTCTACCACCAATTGACACATGGAAATAAATTGGTAAATATAAACATTAAGATAATAAAAAATTTATTTCAATTCCATATGGAAGGAAAGGATACTATTTTTTAACTTGATGATCAATTTGAGTTGGTCAACCAATAAATGTACTATAATACAAACATACAAGTGATCGTTTTGAACTACCACATTAACTTTGACCCTATGGCCCTACCTCATATATAAAAAAAATTATTTTTTATTATTCGCATTATATAGGGTTTTCCTATTGAATTTCTTCTTATCTACTTATAACAAAAAGCTTTTTTCAAATATTAATTCTTAAAGCATTACAGGGAAAAATCTTTAAGAAACATATTAAGAAAAATCTATGAATATTGGATTCAACTTATTTATTTAATACAAGTAAATTTGTGGTTTTCGACATTTCTATTAAATTTATATAAACTTTATCGATTTAGCAGTTGATCATTTTTTTAACTATATTTACATTTATTATAGTCGTTATTAATATATGATAAAAATTGCATGTAAAATATCAATTTAATTTATTATAATTAGGTTTAATAAAAATATATAAATGAGTGAAAAACATATGTCTTATATATATTTTTTGGATTATATGAACTTCAAAAACAATATTACTCTTTTTAAAATTAAAAGATAAAAACATGTCCATATAATAAAACTTATATAATATTTTTCATATAAATATTTAATTATAAAATATATAATCCTATTTTAATATTTTTAAATGAAATAGTCGTGCAGGGCACGACAGGTTAAACTAGTTAACTTATAATTTGTATGATTAATACGCACTTGGCGGTGCCACATTAACTGCCACCCCGTCAAAAACGACGTGTTTCTCTCCTGAGGAACTTTGCCGTGGCGGTGCGTGTCTACCATGGCCGCTAGATTGCTCGTATTTCTGTTGACCGCTATCCGGCCAAGTTGAGCTGTATAAATTATATATACTAGTTTTACCCGTCGTACCGTGTACGACTATATTTTAAATATTAAAATTATTTTCAATACATTATATTATCGAATTTATGCACATTTAATTTATGCCCATTATATTATTTAAACTTATTGATTTTGTTATATAAGTTAGTTTACATATTCTAATTTAAATGCCTGATTTTGCATCTTATCTTTTTTCTTTCTTCCTCAATTATTTAAATATATGTTTACGTATGTATAAAAAGTAAATATATAAAGAAAAGTTATTTATATATATGATGGTACATAAGAATTATGTCATTTTGTAATCCAAAAAATTAGCGCCGTTTTAAAACAAAGTATACATATGATAATATTTGTAATTACTATAGTAAATTCATAAACAAAGCAAAAAATAAGTAGATAACACCCCCATACAAGGTATAGGTCATCCGCTAGTATGTTCTAATTTTACCTTATAACCTATAATCATACTTTTTATATATATAAATACATAAATTTATATATTTCATGTAGATAAATCCATTCATGTGCTAATATTTATAGTCTGTTTTAGGGTAAATCTAAAATTTATTTACTTACTTTGGTATTCAATTATTCATAGATTGTATAGATATATATATTATTTGGATATATTATATATATATATATTATTTTGAAAGATTTTTTTAGGGTAAATCTAAATATTTTCTTAATTAGTACAATATTGATAGATTGTATAGATATTATTTGAAAAGTTTATGAATAAGAGATATTATTTTGATAGATTATGAATATAGATTTTATTTTGAGGGTCCGGATCCGGTAGGAATGATTATTATGGTAGGAAATAGAAATGAATCATAGCCATTGGATGAGGAGAGATCAAGGGCTCAAGAAAAAAACGGAAAAAAAACGGCACGGGCGTATTTTTTGGAAAACGGCACGGGCGTCCAGATTTGTGCAACCGTATGACCTATTTGTGCAACCGTATTTGTGTAACTCTATGGCCGATTTGTGCAACTCTATGGCCGATTTGTGCAACTCTATGGCCGATTTGTGCAACCATATTTGTGCAACTCTATTGCTTATTTGTGCAACTCTATGATCAATTTTGCATTCATGTCATATTTTACAGTAGTCGAAGTTCGTATAGTTTGTTTCGCTTTGACAATTTGTGCAAGTCTATTGCCAATGTGTTGAATTCTATGGTCAATTTGTTCATTCATATTTGTTCAACTCTATTGCCAATGTGTTGAATTCTATGGTCAATTTGTTCATCAATATTTGTGCAACTAAATGGTCAAATTTGTGCAACTTAATGGTCAAGTTTGTGCAACTCGATGGTCGATTTGTTCATTTATATTTGTTCAACTCTATTGCCAATGTATTGAATTCTATGGTCAATTTATTCATCAATATTTGTGCAACTCAATGGTCAAATTTGTGCAACTCAATGGTCAAGTTTGTGCAACTCAATGGTCGATTTGTTCATTCATATTTGTTCAACTCTATTGCCAATGTGTTGAATTCTATGGTCAATTTGTTCATCAATATTTGTACAACTCAATGGTCAAATTTGTCCAACTCAATGGTCAAATTTGTGCAACTCAATGGTCAATTTGTTCATTCATATTTGTTCAACTCTATTGTCAATTTGTTCATCAAATTTGTGCAATTCAATGGTCAAATTTGTGCAACTCAATGGTCAAATTTGTGCTACATTTGCATTGCCAATTTCCAACCCGGTTGGAAGTGGAAACGACATGAAAGCATTTGGAAAGAAGGGAGCTGCCTTGAAATCTGTTCCAACATTCACTTCACCGTTTCTGTTGCTGACTCCATTTTGTGAAGTAAATAAATCAGCAAATTGGTGAGAATTCTTTGATTCAATATTGTTCACGACAAACTTGGTGGCATCTTGACCTTTCCATCCATAAGAAATATACAAGAATTCATCAGAGTCAACATAACATTACAGCTGAATATTACGAGCTAAGATAATAAAACCACAAATCATCTAGAACCTAATTAAACTCACAATATACACGACACTTCTACATCAGAAGCAAACTATTACTATGCAAGAAGAAAGGCACAAGCTAGAGTAACTTGGAACAGGCTCAAGACGAAAACACTTGCAAAGTGCAAGCAGCAAACTCATAATATGTGAAATCTCACTTTTGCATTGAATTAATTATCAAAATGTGCATAAAAGCATACCAGCTTTCTGATCTTGGCTTGTCACTATTGTCGTCTCTCCTTGCTCCTACAACCACAGAGAAAACAGCGATGTTTAGTGCGTGCATACAATTCAAAGAAAGATGTAAAAACCCTTAATTCCTTCTTAAGAGCAACAGTTAACCTTGACATCCCTCTCTCTAACGCCGTTTTGGGAAATTGCATCATGAAATTCCCAATCATCCTCATCGTCAGACCTTTCATTTGTCCCAATGTGATAGGTTTCCGACTTGGAAGATGAATGAAGCCCGTTCATGTCCGAATTGGACGCGCTTTGAAGTTTGATCTGCGGATTGTGAGCATACAGGTTGCCTAGAATCTCACTAGCGCCGATTTTGAAATCCGAAGACGTTCTATTCACCACATCCTGAGACGAATTCCGACGCAAAGGCACATTTGAAGCATTCGCCAAGGAATTAACAACGGATCCACCTCTCTCTTCCTCTACTCCTCCTCCTCCTCCACCTTCTTCCTCTTCTTCTCCAAACAACGACAACGGCAAAGGCCCTCTCGGCTTCTCAAACACAACTCCTCTCGAATCCGAACCGATCGCTTACTCCAAGATCCGGAAAGTGCGGAAATGGAACCTAGGGTTTCCGCCATGGATGCGAGGTCGGAAGCTCACGAACGAGTTCTACTACCGAAATCAGAACCAGATCCGGTTGTATCTAGTCGATCGGTTTTCTTCCTGATTCAACACTATGACGTCAAAATCTCGCTCTCCAGATCGGAGGAGAAGGCCTTGAGGACGAAGGGGGAGAGCCCTTCGTCGTTGCAGACGGAGGAGGAGAGGAGGAGCTGGTCCTCTTGTCGCCAGAGTTGCCGTCGGCAGGGCAAAGAAAAGAAAAATGGGGGATTTTGGAGTCGTCTTCGGTAGGGGCGTGAAAAATGCGGAACAATTTTTTTTATTTGTTTTGAGCGAATCTCAACCATTCATATTGGCATAATCCAATGGTAGAGATCTATTCCTAATAATCATTCCTACATGAGTTTTTCTCTTATGTTGATATACCATCTCATAACTATATACTAAAGCGGAGGTTATAAATAATATTTAACATGACACGTGTCATACATGAATCTTTTGATTGGTTAGAATTTGACCTGGTTGAAATAATAAGAATAGAAAAATAAAAGGAAAACTCAGATTTTTTCAAAACAAAGATTTGCAAAGCATGGATAGTTTTTTGTTTTGCAAGCTGTACACGGAAATAAAAAGGAAAATATTTATATAAATAAGAATAGAAAATATAAGAACTACTTCCATATTACGTACCAAAACGTAGATGTTGCTTGTAGAGCAAGATGTTGCCTACGTAGTACCGATGTAAAAGAAAATTAAAGATAAATATTATTTAAGAAAAATAAAATTAAAGATAAATAGTAGTATGACGTTAAATATCTAAAAGTGAGAATTAGATACTTAAGGAAAATAAGAGACATAAAGTTGTTATTATCTATTTCAGTTGGAAAAAAAAAATTAAAATCAAGCAGGGCCAGAATCAACGTGGTGACTCGAAAACGATCGGCTTTTATAATATATATTGATTGTTGGGCCTCGTAAAATCAAGCTCAAAACCAAGGGAGGAGAAGCCCATCAGCATCATTCAAATTAACCTCCCAATAAGGAAGTTGATAATCTTGGAAATTTATAACAAATATCCTAAACAATTATGAAGAAAGAGGCAAGATCTCCGACATTTATTCAGCCTTGGACCAACGGTCAAATTGACCAAATCAGCGGCCGGAAATCTCGCCCATATCAACGATGATATCGGGCACATTATAACGACATAACTAAAAAGGCGAAAATCAAGGGATGTGCTCATTGATTGCCAACGGCTAATTTGGGGAAGTCAGTATATAAAAGCAAGGAAGAAGGGAGAAGAGAGGGGGACAATTCTCTACACACCTAAAACACTCTCAAATTCATATGTTCTAGCTATTTCTTTTGTTCTATGGAGAAAGACGATATTTTATAACAATCGAGGAGTTCATATACATATACACGAGCAATACAAACGATCCTAAGCATTCTTCGCATTTCCTTACGTTTATTCAATTTATGTTTGTTATTTCTTCTCGATTTACAGCTTATTCGTAACTTGTAACGCATTGTGACGACTGTATGACTAGGATTCCCGCATTGTAGCGAAATAACGCGTTTAAGCGGTTAATTCGCCCAAAATGTATATTTAATCATATGGTATGTTATAAGCGTATATATATGTAAAACATCATGTACTTGTGTATATTCATTCATTATATTTTTTTTTATTGCAAAGCTATTAGCTCGAACAAGTCAAAATTAGGCCACCTTTTAGATACAAGGATAACCTAAATCATCGCGTCGGATGATCTTTAAAAAAATCAAACAGCGAGGGTTGTTGACTCAACAAACACCTCAACTGTATTCATTCATTATATTTGACGGCACTGATCAAATAATAGAATACTATACATTGATTAGGGTTGTGACTTCTGTATCGAATCCAGCAATCCGATCCAAGATATCCATCGATCCGACCGTTTTTATCTGTATCCAAATTAATCCGTGTAAAATTTATTCATATCCAATCTTATCCGCTATTTTTTCCGGATATTTGGATCGGATACGGATGGAGGTTTCAAATAAAAGGATATCCGAAAATATCCGGTATATATATATTAATATATATTTTTTAAAATCTAATGTATAATTTAAATAACATACTGAATTTGATTCTAGTTTATAAGTACTAGTAAATACAAGTTTAATTGGAATCCGAACCGAATTCCCATTGATCCACTTCTAGTTTTGGCTTAAATTAATTTGTTGTTTTATCAAAATGGATAGTTTGGATATTCAGGATATCCAACATCGGATATTCGATCTAAACGAATACATTTTCTCGGATATCCAAGTAAAAATGGATCTGGTACAGATCATGATTTTAGGCCAAATGTTTTCGGATATATATATCCGAATTAACCGCCTAGTATTGATTATCCAATTGGACACATACGAAGAGAAAATGACAAGTGATTCAATAAATCAGAACATCATTTAGAAATTCATTTCGACGGCCATACCACCAAGTGTCTCTAAAACCAGGAAAATATATTTCATATATATATAAAAGCTTGTCCCGTATAAGGAATGAAGATTTCTTCGAGTGCCCACCTAAGGAAGATCATGCGGTGAATGAGGGGCGAGGACACAAGTATTGGTACCATCGAGCAAGAGGTCATATGACTGAAGATTGCGAGCCTTACAAGAGGTACTTGGCCGGAGGAGCTAGTGTAGAAGGGACATCTTCAGGAGTTTATCAAGCATTCGACAAACGATGCGGAGCAGCATACGAAGTGTATTGAGGTCGTCCAAACGATCACGGCTATCTACAAGGGTGACGATCCGGTATCCCGGCCTGGAGCCAATTTCAGCAAGAGTGCCACGAGCTAGAGCTGATGCGGATTCACCAAGCGGAGCCTTGGCCGACCACCCATCCATCCGTCCATGATCTCGTCTTTCACGACGAAGACCTCGCCACCGTCCAACATTTGCGCAACAACCCTCTCGTTTTGATGGTTGAGCTCGACGATGTTAAGGTGCATTGAGCCATGGTAGATCCTAGTAGTTTGGTTGACATGATGTACGATACCGTCAAGTTACTAGGCAAGACCAAGAAAGATCTCTTTGAGATAAAGATGCAACTCTCAGGACTCGGGGGGTATCGACCTTCCAACGTGAAGTCCTTAAAGCCCACGTGCGCCTTGCCATAAAGGACCACCCAAACGACTTCATAGTAGTCTATGTGCCCGGTCCTTACAACTTGATACTTGGGCGACCTTGGATCCATGGAATGGGGGCAGTCCCGTCATCTCTTCATCAAATGGTGCAATTCATGGATGAGGACACAATAGTTCAAGTGTGGGCCAATCAGCTTCAAGCCCGGTTGTGCGCAAGGACAGTTCAACCCCCCGCGAGCGCGGTTCTGGCGATTCTGGTTGTACGTGATTTTTGTGAAATCCATTGGAATTAAGAGTTCATATAGATACGGGGTACTCTTTTTCTTATGTGGTTTTAATGAGGCCCCTAGTTTTACATTCTTAGTTTGTCCTTAGAAGCATAACATTCATGTTTGAGATTTTATAAGAGTTAAAGTTTTGCATAAAAAAAATACCAACGTTAATTCTTCATATTAACGAAATAACTTGGTCAAGGAAAGCACCATCGATGAAGGCCATATGCGACGTATGCATATTCATCACACTTCCTACAACTACATCATAAAGAACAATTTCCATCCTTCTTTTCCCTTCTTCAGTTGTTCGTAGTCCTTTTTAGAATGTTCTAGGTGACTTCCATCGGTATAGGTGAGGGCTTGGCTTGTTTCATTACAAATATCTCTAGAACTATATATAGGTAATCTAACTCAGATAGGCATATGGTTTTCTTGGCTCTATCCCTTATGATTCTAACTCATAAGAATTTTTTATGCAGGGCCTAAGTCCTTATCAAAAATCTCTTCCAATTCAAAATTGACACTAGAGATAGCAACCTTAGAGCTACTTATCAATAGTATATCATCTATGTAGAGAGCCTAATGTAAGGGGGAAGTACTTTTAAAATTCTTAAAACTACAACTAAGCAAGTGTCATAACTACTTCTCTTGAACCCTAAAGAAAGCATACAAGAACCAAATGTTTTGTTCCATTTCCTATGAGACTATTTCGGTCCATAAATTGATTTCCTAAACAAGGAAACTGGTTTGATTATTAACATCTAAACATAAAAACCTTAAACCAATTAAGACCCAAGAAAATGCAAATCCAATACCAATGTCATTCACATCATCAAGAGTCAGCCAACTAAGAGAAATAGTCACTGGACGAAATCATAAATACCTGGACGAAAGCATAAGTACCTGGACATCCTCCAGGTCTAGGAGATACCAGAAAAACCAAATCCATAGTTCAAGTTATTATAAGTTTTCATCAGCAATCTGCATAACCCAAGTTCTTGTCACAAATTGTCAACAATATAAGTATGTTAACATCAAAAATGCAGGCAACTATGGGGTATGAGAACAAGGAGTATGTAAAGAGACAAGGATCAAATAGATTCAAAATACAAGAATTTTGAGCACAAACCCTAGAATACAAACTCAACTATGTTAGAAATTCAAGGCAGATCTAGTACCTCATTCAACTTCTTCTTCATCTTATCTTTGTTTCCCTTTCTCATATCAGCTTTGGTAGTTTTCTCAGCAAGCTTATGAGCGGCCTTCATCTTCTTGTCCTGGTTGGACCTCTCAACCCTCTCAACAATCCGCTAGGCAAGCCCGTCAGCACCGAGATCCACATGTGGTACAATATTGATGCGAGCAGCTTTCTTCTTGCCCAGAAGAAAGCTGCTCGCATCAATTCTGAACCACAGGTGGATCTCGAAGTTGATCTATAGTGAACACGAGGTTGATCTATAGTGAGACCAACTTGATCGTTATTGGGATCCGCTTGTAAAAAGAAACAATGAGTCAGTACAAGATCAAACCATAAAGCAAACAATGGAAGATTGAGATATACCATGGTCAGGAGAAGCTAGAGAAGCTACGAGAGACGAGAAACAGACAAGGGTTTATAATGTTTATATAGGTAAGATTCAATAATAACTTAATGGAGTACACCTCCCAAGTTTATAGAATATATAGATAGATATAATGTTATATAGGCTTAATGCATCAAGAGACCTTTGGACTTGAACTTTTTTCCCAAATAGACCCCTCTACTTAAATATGTTTTGTTAGACCCATCTACTAATATGAATTTATTCTATTAAACCTCTCATCACTAATCATTTGTTACGTAAAACTATTGAACACTTACTTGACTCTCATAACTAATGACTAATCATTATATTATCCAATATATAGGAATTCTCAAATACAGCCGCACAACAGATCTACAGATCTAAGAGAGGAATTGTTGACAATCACACCTCAAATAACTAAATCCTTAACTTTTTTTGATTCATCTACAGATCTAATAGTGGGCATAGAATTCTCACCTTTACTTCTTCTTTTTCAGCATCAAGAAACTAGAATTCTCAATAGAAAATTCAACATCAAGAATTCTCATCAAGAAACTAAAATACAGTACAACAACCAGATCCTAAATTCTCAGTAGAAACTAGAATTCAACATCAAGAATAAACACCATTATGCAAAGGATAACAGCAAATTCAACATCAAGAACAAAACCTAGAACCTATCTCACACTTGTAAATAACCAGCAAAGGATAACAACAAATTCTCAATAGAAACAACAGCAACACTAGCATACCTAGAATTCAGCATCAAGAACAAACACCATTATATAGAGAATTTAAAACAACAACAAATTAACAGTACAACAACAAGAAGAAAAGCTGACATACCTTCATTTTACTTCATCTAAACTTTATCTTTGTTGAAGGATCTAAAGTTGCATTTCGTGAGCTTCGATCCATTCTTCAAAGCAGTAGCCTGCTTTGCCTTGTAGAAGCCGCAGGCCGAATCCACCTTACACTTCTCATCAACCAGGTCCTACGGTGGTGGAGGGCCGGTTTCCGGTTAATTAGAAATCCAGTTAATCACCCATACCCACCCCTACTTCTAAGTACATGACGCAACAATCTCACTATGATTTCTATCCAATTAATCAATGAAGATGGACCTCAAGGATGGCTTCCAATATGTCTATGTCTCACATGATAGACGTCAAACCAATTTGCCTAAAGATGTTCCAGCATATTGGGTAGTTTCTCTTCATGATATTTTTTTATTGATTTTTCGCCAACATTATGTAGAATGTTATGTTGGAACCTATTTAGTTATGTTGCTTGCATTTAATATGTCTAATATAATAAAAATGTAAAATACTCTCATAGGAGTTACCCTATCTAAATCCTCAAAGATAACCCCCATCCAAATCCATTAGAGTAACTTCAACTCAAAAAAGAAGAGAAATAGGTACCCCATTATCACTTTGAGATTTGGGTTTGGTTCGGTACGCCTTGCATCCATTACCATCTCATTGACCACCCCTTATCGACTACTTTGTCGGCCTTCTTTTTACACCAACCAATCCAACATTGCCTAGCCCATCACTCCCATCAAACACCTACATTACCAAGAATGGTTGCAATGATGGACGCAGAACGAATTTAAAGGAGGGCACAAGTTGTCAAGGAGATTAAATAGAATCAAGAATAACCGACAAATGTAGGTACTTAATACCTTAAATTGCATAAAAAGTCACTTATTTATCAAAAAAATTAAACTATGTATGTAATTTATGCAAAAAAATGACTACATTTTACGAAAAAATTGGTGAAGAATACATCAAATATGAATTAAAAAGTAAAATGATGTTATGGGGAATTGAACCTTGGTGGAATAAAAACAAAATTGAACAGTAAACCATCTAGACTAGTTGACCTTCATGTTATACTAATACAAATTAGTTTAAAATATATTCATATTTAACCTAAAATTACATATATATATACTAATAATCCTCGACGAAAAGGGGGGCACGGGCCCATGCAGGACCCCTGTGTCTGTTTATGAATGCTAGTTGTGCAAGCATGACACATTATTTACAAGGTAAATTTGATAACTTTGTGTGAAGCAATCTTTAATCCTCTACCACCAGAAACCACGTCGAGCTAGGAACCCCATCAAACACCTACTTTGCTATGAATACTAGCCAAAAGGAGGTTAATGCTAAGTTTACCGAAATTTATGGGAAGCAAATTGAATCTTTGACTAATGAACGTAATTTGCTTCGATCTCAGGTACAATCAGCTCCAGCTTACCATCGTAGGAATGACGTGTTGAATAATGTCGCTAGGCATTTGGATATGGAGGATCCAAGCCTCATCACTCCTAACGACATCCAGACCGTCAATAGAAAACCAGATTTCGTGAGCGACTTCACCCCTACCCCTTTCGAGTTAGAAGAACATGACGTGTTACAGGACTGGGGGTAATCTTGAAGTCACTACAGGGGGTAGCCCGAAGCTATAACAAACGCGTTAACGCAAAAGTGTTTAAGAGTTAGTGTCGCATGATGGGAAAACAATGCCTAGAAGCTAGAACGCGATGAACCTATTGCTATATCATTTCTAAATAAGGTACATAACAAAACCGTCTTTTCAACATATATACACTCTTCCACATATACATATTGTCCAATTGCAAAGTTCATAAAGAACGCTCTTACGCGTACATGACATCGACAACATCTTACGAAAAAATAGCAAGGGACGCCTTGTGACGTTACTGGCCAAAACAAAGGCCCCTGCCTAACAATCAGGCAACAATGTGCACACAACGACTAGTCGAAAAAGGATGCAAGAGACAAGGACACGTAATAAGAACTCTGAAACAAAAAGAGTCTTATTACGGCACTTGCAAAACGATTTCTTACATCAATGCAAGTGTTTACACCTTACACATTTTGCTCTCTATCCTACGCATCCTACACAAAAAGCGCTATACAAATACTACGCGGAAACACATTTATACACGTTCCGTCACAAATGCTACGCGGAAACACGTTTATAATGTTCCATCACGTATACTACACGCAGAAACACGTTTATACACGTTCCGTATAAAATACTACACGTGGAAATACGTTTATACACGTTCCGTAAAAAATACTACACGTGGAAACACGTTTATACACGTTCCGTATCAAATACTACACGCAGAAGCATGTTTATACACGTTCCGTCTCAAACACTACATCATTACATGATACTTGCGCAAACACGTTTAAACACGTTCTGTCTTCAGTCTTCAACTCCAAACCCGTTTTAGAACCAGCAAGAAAGAAACAAACAAGACAC
This sequence comes from Polygonum aviculare, assembly GCA_934048045.1. Lineage (NCBI taxonomy): Eukaryota > Viridiplantae > Streptophyta > Magnoliopsida > Caryophyllales > Polygonaceae > Polygonum > Polygonum aviculare. The sequence continues at coordinate 17,372,246 of OW204025.1, read as the reverse complement.
AACACAAGAAAGTCGGACAACGTCCAGGCCCTACCACTAGCGGCCAAAAACAAGTTTCAACCCCAACACACTAGGGGTAGGATAAACAGTTTCAAAAAAGCAAGGAGCGACGAGATTCACTGCGCGAGAAACAGGTCCGTGATTAGATCCAAGGAAAGAAGATCAAAAGCCCAGAAAAGTCGGGAACGTTCCCGAGTTTTTGATGGGGGTATTGTTGGGCCTCATAAAATCAAGCCCAAAATCAAGGGAGGAGAAGCCCATCAGCAACATTCAATTCCTACATCGCTTTACTTGAACGTTGTTTGACATTGTTCTTTCTGACTTAAACATATGAGGTGGATTGGGGAGACCCTCATCCCCTTCTCCATTGTTTTGCAATTCCTAAAGGTTAAAAGGCGTTTACAAAGGATTCATTCAAGAAGGAATAGAAACTACTAAGACTTTTGGTTTACAAACAGAATACATCCCAATTTCATTCTACTAACACTTAGGAGCTAGTAATTAGTTTTGAGACCATTGAATCTGGATCTATATTATCAAGAAAGTGAATTTATTAATCTAATAATTAATTTTGTTACGACGTATAGTCAAATGGTTAAACCTTCAAGAGTAGTATCCAGAGATCGCTTACCAAGCTGATGTAATACAGCTTGTTTAAAGGAATCTCGTGTCGTACTAAGAAGCCGAGCTCATATGCACGACAAGCCAGGATCTGAACCTGACCCTGACCCTGACGTTTTGCCATTGAAGATTTACAGGGTAGCGCAAGAGACATGATCGAATGGCGGATTCTTAAGAGAAATCAATGATATTTCTTGTGTACTTACCTATATAAATATGGTGCTTGATTGATATTAGAAAAATAGCATCATCGATCCGTACTTAATTATACACGTTGCCAACTTGCCATGCACATATTCAGCACAATATAACAAGGTAAAATTACAAGGCTCTTGAAGGAGAGCTATATATATGCACGTTTCGTAACAACTTGCATATAATAAAACTAAAAATCCAACTTATATAGCAATGAGATGATCATGTGTAGAATGTAGTGTGTGGAATATGGAGTAATCATTCGGAAGTCGATCGCACTCTAATCCGACTCCTCGGAAGAAAAAAGATCTTGACACATCTCAGCATAAAAGCGAGAAACCAAATCAAGAAAAACAGGGCAACTGAGATTCCTCCAGCAGAACAAGAGCTCCTCCACATCCATCAGATCCTTCAAGTTCCCTTCCTCCACTATCATCGTCGCCACGTACTTCTCGAAGCTCCGGCACGCGTCATCCGCGTCTTCCCTTCCTGCTAGAACAGGATTAACAGGAGTACTCTTTAGATCCATCACTTGATGATGAAAAACTATGGTGGTTGTTAAGTTTACTTGGGAGTGTTGTTTTATAATGTAAGGGTTGGTTATAAAGTGTCTTGGGGAAGGATTTGATCATATGAGATTGGATTTGAAGGCAAGGAAAGGACGTTTTGGAGTCAGATGGTTGGATGGAGGAAAGGTGTGGTTGAAGCAATTTTTCAACGAATAAACCAGCAACTCAACAAGAAGCTGGTATGATCAGTACTAAAATATAATTATACAATTAAGACTCCGGATCAAGGACTGAGTGAGGATTTCTATTTTTAATAAACAACAAAGCACCAGTGGTCTAGTGGTAGAATAGTACCCTGCCACGGTACAGACCCGGGTTCGATTCCCGGCTGGTGCAAAGTTTTTACTATTTTTTCATTCGGCTAAAGGAATAAAATTATGTAGGTTTTCATTTTGCTTCACACTTTTCACTACTATGATGAGATCATTTAGCTTACGAGGTTGCCAACCAGTTGAAACATCTCGTTTGAGTTCGCTAACCAAACCACCAACATTCTTAAGAGATAACCACAATGTAAGAGCATGATAACAAGCATTGATGAACAACAAATTTCGGGAATTTCTCCCACATGTTCCTAGTTTAACATGAAGGAAAATCTTTCAACCCTTTTCTCCTACTGGTGTAATGCAATAACATTAGTCTCACAAACATCTCTCCGGCAATCAACTACCTAGTTACAACTGTGTGTGTTCTGGTATTAGCATGTATACACCCACTCAAGATGTTCAGTACACAAGAGTTGTGGGTCCATCATTCTTCCACAGGAAGGAGGGCATCAAACTTACCAAGTTGCCTCTCTCTGTCTCTCTCAAGCTTTCTCTACATTAGATAAGCATACTATCTCCAGAAAGAGTTAGAAGTAACAGATCATCCACGATGGCGATTTCGATATTGCAAGTCCTAAGCAGGAGCTGATCTACTGACTGGAATTGGGGAAGCCAGAGGAGGAAAATCTTCTTCATCTTTCAGCCGGTACGATTGCTCTGCAACTCTGGATTACAAAAATGGGAAAAAAAGGCACAACAATTCAGAAATTCTCCGCTTGAACAACAAAAGGATAAAAAGGGCAAAAAATCAAACCTTTCTCGGTCGTCTTCACTTTCAGCAAGCGTTAGTTCAGGGATAAGCACAACAAGTGCTTTCGGTTGCAGGTTTGGCTCTGACTTTAGACTATCATCTGAAGCCCGTTCATCCGGCCCATCCTTCTCTTCTGGCAGATTTTCCGAGGAACTCAACTCAAATCCTTCAGACTTTTCCGACAGATTGGTAGCAGCATATAATGAAGTAGGATATACAGGTGATTGCTTGGATTCGAGCACCTCTGTCTGATGACTCATTTGATCAGTCGCATTTTCTTCAACAGGAACCATACTTAGGTTGAACTTGTGATTATTATTTTTGTAACTTTGAAATGTTGGGCTTCCTTGCAATCTTTTCCTCCCTTTTCTCACTGGAAGGTTTCCTCCTCTGCATGACCCAAGATCCTGCAAGACGTCAAGAATCAGGCTAAAATTAGTATTCAAATATTTAAAGCACATCTAGGGAAATCTAATCAAAGGGAAATGCATAAAAGTTTCAAATTTGAAAATACACTAGTGCATTTCCATATCTTCCTTCCTCTCTCACATGAATAGAATGAAATAGAGCTGTATGAATACATATGAGCCCTTGACAAAACAAGAGATCCAACAAGATATTACCGTCCTTGGAATATAAGTGCCTGTGCCCCGCGTTTGGCGAAACGGTTGTCCCCACATTGTTTGATTTGGGCTCATTGGGAAGTGAAGATCCTGCCCAAAGTTTGTCTGATGATGCATATCCCATACCGGAAGGTTGAGAAACATAGGTAGGACAGTTGCATTTCCATGGAAAGATTGACCATATAATAAGCTTTTGAGATGACACTCATAATCGCCACTGAGCTCAGAAAAGGTGGCCAAAGGTTCAGATATATCATTATGATCAATAATAAGGTTCCAACTTTTGTGTTCTTCTCCTGATGAAACTCTTGCCAGATTCAGTTTTGGCCCTGAGGGTGCTAAATTACTTGCTATTGTAGTGTTTTCCATTGGTTCTTGGATTATATCAATGCTCTTCGATTCTCCTCCACCCATCTTATGACCTTCAGCTGTAGTGTTGGATGGGAATTTTGCACCGTCTAAGGGAATTTCAGAAAGATGAATAGCTTGGATTGGTCTATCAACATTATAAGCAGATGCATCACTACCTTGAGATGAGCTATCTGACGTTCCCTCAGTCTCAGCCCCTGGCGATCTAGTTCCCGTTGAAGAATCCACGTCACTGCTGTGAAATGAACTGATAGAGCTTGAGTCTGAAGGGTGTGAACTAGCCTGCAGCCTCCCTCCATGCCTTGCCAAAGTGTTGCGGAAGAAGCCTTTCAGCTCCTTTCTTGTACTTTCCATGGGTAATGAGAGAATATGACCAAGTTTACGGGCACCAAACTTTAAAGCACTCCGTATTCGGTAGAAATTACCTGAATTATATCAGATACCATTGTCAAACAGAGGTGATAAAGGTGAAGCTGTAGTATGAATTTGATCAATCTTTTATATTTTATTTAAAAAAAGTGTCCAGATTGTATTTATGATATTACACGCACAAGATTTTTTTCATCACAAGTCCCAAATATAATAAACATTTCTCTTGATGGTTTGAGTGTATAGTGTAGTGGATGTCAATCACAAACGAATTGCAGGGCATGGCATTATGAATTACGTACAACCAAATCGACGCTGGTAACTTTTTGCACTATATAAGCACCTATAGCAGCATCATGTTCACATGTTAATAAGGTGCTCTACTACTGCATGAAATGGTTCATAAAACATGGAATTTGATTGAGTCCAGAAGAGGAGGGTACAGAACACAATGGAATTTGATTGAGTTTTTTCATTGAGGTGCTCTTCTAATGAATGAAATGGTTCATAAAACACAGAGTTGAATAAAAAGACTACCTTGATTTACACTTCTCCCAAGGTTATTATCATCTTTAAGTGGATCGATTATGTTGATGAACTTCAGCGGAAACGGCTTTGATTGCTTTGCATGGTCCTTTGGAGGAACTTTAAACATGCTAGTTGAGTTTGTCAGAAACTGTTTGCTGAGCAGCAGATTATGTCTAGCAGCATCAGGGGCATGAACTGTAGGTAAGATTTGAAGATAAGACATTAATGTGGCAAGTACAGAGCACGCCAACAATAAAGTCCGTAGGTTAAGGAACAATTTCTCACCAACAATATCAGGCAATGAAGACTTGCATGCAGGACCATGCAAACTGACACAGTAATTTTCCCAGTCAAAATTGCTGAAGTATTCCAAGAATCTGCAGAGAACCTAGATTAATGTTCAATCTGTTAGGTTGAGCTCATACTGAACTGCATAAGTAACGGAAAAATAAATGCTAAAAACTTACAGACAATGGGCCTTTCAAAGAGGTATTGTATATGTGAAAAATATACAAGACCAATATTTCTAGAGCATATGTAGAGAACAGGCCATGTGTTGCACCAAGAATGCGACTCTCATAGTAGCACCATGCCTTGATCAGAATCACGCTACGTTTGAATAGATGATCCTTGTCAACTAGGCGATCAATCTGTGATGCAACACCATCCTTATCTTATTAGAATTTATTCAAATGAATTTTAAAAAATCACAGAATCCTCTTGAATACTAGGTTCAAACATTAATGTAGATAATTTCTATTTTTGTTAGTGTAGAGATATCTCTACTAGAATTCCCTAAGTCCCTAACAACTCATATCCTAAAAATCTGCATATCAGAAGCATGGATACAAATCGTGTTTTACTGACTTGTGACCTTCTTATTAAAATTTGTTTGGTCAAAACAATCAAGAAAAAGAGTGTCTGACATTAGAGCTTTATTATAGCAAAACTCTGCTGCTTGACCAAGATAGAAATTCACTCAGGAAACATTCATTTAAAAATACATCATCTTACAAAATGATCCACCAAGCCTCCAATCATACCTGTTCAAGGAAGCAAAGTGTACAAAGTCCACCCAGTTGATTGCATGAGATATCTACTACAATATCCTGAATAAGACATTTCACAAGCTTGACCTGCCCACAACAACAACAAAAAAGATTTAGTATTCTTGATAATCCAAAATGAAAATGAACTTTGAAATCTCCTGGGATCCACCTCATGAAATTTGAATTGCCACATTTTCTTACAGAATGTAGAATTTTTCTTAAATTCTCCCCCCTCCCTTGTTAAATGCAGTTATCCTTCCTTAGAATAATCCGCATTAACAACTACAACAATATCTACCCAAGCAAGTCGATATGATATTCTAGACCTAGAGAGCAAAAGATGGACAAATAAGAAAACCTGGATTATAGCACACGATCCAATCTAGATCTAGAAACAACAGAACTCAACAACCCGAATCCGAAAACCCCAAAAAAACGGACTCTCATATCTACACATTCTCCACCCAAAATTTTTCCCTCCACAGGGCCTTATCCTGGACCATGTCCTATGTGAGAGCCAAGAGAATAATAAATGACTAAGCTAGAACTGAAGTATAGCCCTGAGATGATTTCTTCCAAGTCCAAAATAAGCTAAATGATGAAGCTGGTACAGCCTAAATACATGGACTTGCAGTTACTTGGAATTGAAATTAGTGTACCAATGTAAAGTGTATATTGCAAAGCAAGACGCAAAAACCTCGGCGGAAATGAGCTGGACGTCTTTGACTTCAAACTCAGCATGCTCGTTCTGCTCTTCTTGTTTAATGACGTCAAATATATCTGAGATGAGAGCATCCTCGGCGCTGGGACTGCTGAGCACAGTTAAATCTATATCTCCATCAGGTAAATAAGTCTTCAAAGGTACTGACCCATATGGGAAGACCTGTATAAAGATCAATAGAGAAATGAATACTTTTCACATAACACACAACGTCACCTACCCAATGCATCCTGCAAGAGCAGGGTTTGGAGGGCCAAGTTGTAGGCAACCTAACTCCTAGCAAGTCTAAGACTGTTTCTATTGCACTCGGAACAGATAGGAAACGCCAAAGTAAGAGAGCATACACAACATTTAATCTTAGTCAAAAGGCCGAGAAAGGTATTACACACAATACACAACCCCAATAAATGGCAGAAAGCACACTAAAAACGCCAAACACTTCGCGCCAAATCCTCAATCCTCAACTCTAAATCCAAATCTGGTAAAAACCGCGCTCCTATCTAGACAAATTACCAAATCCTAAACATAATTGATGATGGATATATAGTCCAATCTTTTTGCCTGAGCCCAAGTTCAAAGTTCACCTATCCACAATTCCCTTATTTCGGACTCGAGTTCAATTGACGAAATATTTGATATGAAGCAATTATCACTGGCTAGTGCAATTCAACTCTTCCTAATATGTTAAATTAGTGCATGAAGAACTCAACTCAACATATGATAAACAAAAGATGATATGAATGGCATGTCATCCTAAATCAAATTTCTGCAGATTAGGACGGGAGAGTTTAAAATTTGCATTTGTCATCATCAATCCAAATTCCTCTTCTTCATTCCCCCCAATCTTGAACCACAATTGCAAATCCTCTGATTGACAATTTTTGACAATCTGACTGTAGTCAATGCGATCCAGTTCAAAAAACCACCACAATTCAAAAATTCAACGTAAGCAATGAACACGAACCTGGCAACCAATGGAAAAACTGAGAAGCCGCTGAACGTAAGAGATGATACAGACTCTCTTCCTCTCAGTAGCCACAGTCGGCTGAATTGCGCGGAGCACTTGAGCAGCAGCCTCTTCGGCCGCCGACCAAGCGGAATCACCGTCGACGTCAGCGCCGACAGCAGAAGACACGTCAGGCGACCAATCGGCGCCGTTTGGACAGCGGGGGGAAACTCTGAGATCGCCCATGCCGATTTTGGCGGAAATCACTAACAGCAAACACGCACGGAAACAAGTAGTAGCAAGAATTCGGAAAAAAAGAGTTGATGAATGTCAAAGAAAGACGAATCCGGAAACCGCCATCAGACGGAGAAATCGCCAACAGAGAGGAAAACAGGAAACATGGAGAAGGAGAAAAAGGGGGGTTTTGGGGGCCAGTATGCCTATATACTTTGTGGCTTTCGCCCTCAATTCTCACAACACCACACCACAATTCCACTGCGATGCGACGCGTAGCGGGCGAAGGAGAGAGACGAAAGCGGAGGAGAGAAGTCAGATCAAACTATACAACAACAAAACATGGTCGACCAAATTTTGACACCGGAATAACCTCATTATGGTCACATACTTTTCAAATCCATAAAGAAAATAAAAATATTACAGGCTTGGAAATAAGTACCAATACTTGCAGTTTATCTTATTGAATCTGAAGTGTTCGTGCACGGTGCACGTACATTTCTGTAATCTTTTTTTCCCGTTTTTAGAGAATTCAAGTGGATTTGCGTGGCTTTTAGGAAAAAAGAAAAAGAAAAAAGGGGATTGGATTGGACTTGATTAAATGTATAATCCGGTGTTACTTTTTGTTACCCTAATAACGTACCCCTTTGTGGATAATTTAGATCGGGTTTTTTTTGGTGACGATTCACAGTCATGGCCCTCCTTAACTTTGCCGTTTCATGCAACCGTTTATTCTCCACATGGATTTACAAGATTCCAAAACGAAGGAATGCTTGCTGTATGGGTGGTTTTGATTCCTAGTTTTTCTCATTTTTTATAACAGAACAAGGACACAATGTCCATTATTTTCCTGCCTTACGTCTTAAAGGTGGTACAACCATTAGCCTTAACAAGCACTAAAATGACATGTATCCATATACAAGTAATACAAGTGTTGTGTGTAATGGATTAATGGAATGGCAAGGAGTCAATAATGTCGGTCCATAGAGCACTAGCTTTCAACTTTTTCCTCGTAATAATTTGATTAACAATTCCATGATGTGAATGTCAGCAAAGCCATGCGATTCTTTTTTAACAGAAAATGATGACAAAAGTGTTCATGTCATGGTCCCATCACCTATCTACGGAGGAGGAGTAGAAAGTAAAAGGACATTCTTATCCTTATCTCTCTTACACTCTTACTTACTTGTGCTGGTATTATCATCTTCATAATAATGGCAAACAACAGAAAGGGGACCATGTTTTCAGTCCATCATGAATTTCAACGACTACGAATAAAAAGGGAAAACATGTTCAGTCTACAAAACAATATAAATAAAAAAGAAGTAAGGAAAATGATGTTGATTAGAGAGAGAATTTTCCATAAATTCATTCTCCGCCTCTCACGTATGATAAAAATCAAAGCAATAGTTGGAACTTGGAACCTCCTAAACATTTTCTACATATTTACCCAATTGCCCTGTATCCAAGAGCTGAAGCCAAAAACCAAAACGTTTGAGCTATTCAAGACAAGCAAGAAATAAGAAACCAGACCTCCGTATTACAGAGAAGAGAAATGAATCTGAACAAATTGTAGATGAGATGAAATATGATGGGAGTATTAAACAGTCAGAACAACAAGAGATTACATTGCATTCAAATGAATTAGAATACAACAAGGGCTACGACAATAAGGGAAAGAACGTTTCGTCCACAATGCATGGAGAATGACCCTTTCGCTCAAGCATGCTAACCATCACCCTCTCAACGAATTCCATTAATCTAAGGGGTGAGACTAGACAGAATGCAACCCCCTTCATGGGGATTTTTCTCAGACAAACCAATTACAACTAGGACTCCTGTTCCCCGAGATGAGGATACTAAAAGACTAAGGTAACAAATAAGGAACAAATCATAACTTATCTGAGTAACAAAAGAAAGGGTTGTCAGTCTATAAACAAATCAATTTCCACTTTTTTGGCCCTGAAATTAAGTCAGCAAGGTGAACAGATGATTTTTTTTCGTACCCTTAAAGCGCAGAGCTACTTTCGCTGACAGACATGGAGGGATCCTCTGACTTGACAATGGCAATTGGGGATTTTCTGCTGCTGCTTATGTCCAGCCCTTGTAATCTTCCAAGAGGGTCATTCTGCAAGTATTCGGTAGTTTGTTGGGAGTTTGAAGGCTGCAAATGGTGGATGTTGGCTTGCGACTGATGGTGATATGGCGGTAATTGCATGTTTTGCTGAGAAGAAATGGGCTGTTGTTGTTGTTGTGGGACTGAATAGTAGCCTGTTGCATTGTATGGCATGCTGTGGATTCCCAAGTTGAACGACTCTGAGGAGCTCATTGTTTCACCAGTGGCAACCCTGAGCCTTTCTACTTCCTGCTTTAAGGCTTCATTCAGAGCTGCACCCAAGAAGAAGAATAAGGACTATGGCTTTCTGCTGTTTTGCAGAAAAGGAAAAAGAGTGCGAAAAAACGTCTATCGTAGAAAAGGGTCAGAATGTAAGATCCCTGAATCTCTTATCAAGAAGTGCATCTAAGAATAAAAAGATATGCGAGCTAACTATGCCTTATCAAGACGGGCATTTAGGGATAGAAAGATGTGCGAGCTAACTATGCCTTATTAAGAAGGGCATTTAAGGATAACGAGAACTAATTGCATGGTAGCATTCCCTTAGGAGATTTCATGTCACTACTCATTAGGTAAATAATTCATACAAGAACCCACACTAGGCAGTTGGAAGAAAATGCATATATTAGAAGCATCCTCATTTGCACCACCATCCACTCCAAAAAGGGATAGAGAATAAGAAAAAAGAAAAAAGGAACCGGACACATGGATGAAAACGTACCATCTCGGAGCTGAGCTTGTTGCTCCATAGCATGTAAACGGAGCTTAAGTTCTGTGTTCTCATTAGTCAGACCAGTAGTATCCCTCTGCAGATAAACCGTGAACATCATACTTCAAGTTTCATTGTTAACATGTACATGAGGGCTAACAAATGAATCCTCAATTACATATGAATGATTCGCGAATATGTATCTTTATATTGATCATATGATAGAAAATTCAAAGGGCGTGAATACAAATATGACGAAGCATTGAACATATGAATACTTCAAGCTAAAGCTCATAATAGCAAGTCCACTTGCAGACATAGCATGTCCATTTACATGTAAATGAAATCGCATTTCCAGCTCACACTTTGTAAGGTCAACAAGCAAGATTTATCTATTTTTTGTAATGCACTCAAGACAAAAACAGATCCATTGGAAGAAAAGTCAGGAGATAAGAGCACAAGTTAGACAAGGAACCTGGTATAAGGTAAGCTGTGCAGAAAGAGTCGTCGCTTCAGTTTGAAGTGTTTGAACTTTCCTCTCCAGTTCCAGTATATAGCGAGCCTTCCTCTCTTTAGATCGAGCAGCAGACTGCCGATTTGCCAAAATTCTGCAAGTGATTACAGAAATAAATAAACTTCCACACATGAACAGAATCCAGACAAGGCAAGAAAATATATATATCATGTCTACACATTCGGATAGAGCAGGGCTGGCTAGTGGCAACCAAATCTGTGAACTCTCTCTATCAGCAAAAATTCAGTCCATATAAGCACCATCTAGGACGCGGATAGAATTAGAACTATGAATTAATACAATTAGTCAAATAACCATTGCCAGCAGCTAAAGATAAGGAAATACAACTATGATGGATGCAAAGCAAAACGCCAGTGGTGATGATGCCCGATCTAGAAGCTACGTTATGTATAGGCAAAACAAACAAATATCCGTAATTCAACCAGTAGTATCCCTCATGTGCAGAAGTATGATGTTCACGAACCATTCAGATGCAAAGCTACGTTATGTATAGGCAAAACAACGACATTTTCAAATTGAGCAAGAACTTTGTACAATGGTCAACTTTGGTATGCAAGTGGTTAGTGGTTATCCATTGATACAAGAATGTAAATAGGTTTGAATTGAGTAAAAGCACAAAACATGAGGAGAAGGAAATAAAAAAGAATGAGAAGAAAGACCTCTTGGCGCGCTTAGGATCGACGGTCCAAAGCTCGGCAAGCTTATCAGGAGGCATAGCCTTCTTGGCATCCATAATCTCGCCGAAGACGGAGCCCTCGGCAGGCTTAGATCCGGACGAAGAAGCATCCACCGAGTTGCTATAGCGGTGGCGCGGCCTGGCGGACTTGTCGGCGACGTCGGCTAAGAGATCAGATCCGGGGCCGGCGTGGGCGTGGGCGTTTCCGTGGCCGAGCTTGTCGACGTCAATGTAGGTGGTGAAGAAGTCGTCCTCGGATCCGATCTCCTCGTTGGAGGATCCAGGGAACGGATCCATGTCATCGGAGATCCGGAAGCTGACCTCGGAATGGGCGCGGCGGTGGTGGGGCCCGCGGAAGGAGGAGGGCGGGAGGGGATTCGAATTGGCGGAAACGCCGACTGCTGGAGGTTTGCGATTGGGGTTGAAGCCGCCATTTTCGGGATCTCCGTCCGCTTGCATTGGCCCCGCCCAAACCGGAAGCCTGTCAATTACAACCAGAGAGAAATCCGATGGGCGTGTGTGGGTGTGTGCGTGCGCGAGGGGCAACGAGGGAACACTGTGTGAGGGGAGAGAGAAAGCGGAGCTCGAGGAATTGGGGGCTTGCGGTGTGTTAGGCCATGACATGTGCTCCTCTCATTTCTGTCTCCTCCAACGTGGATTCATGCATCCCAAACCATTAAATTACACCATTCTTGTTCATATGTTACAAGAATTTCGAATAGCCTCTCCTTATCATTGATTATTACACTATATACCCTTAGACATCTCCCATGCATGCTCTCCCTCTCCCTCCCTTTGCTTGTCCAAAAGTACGGTTTTTATGGTTATTCAAAAAAAGAATAAAATTGTGTTGTAAATACGAAAGTTAAATTATATGGGTAAGAGACAAGATTGAATAGAGTTTGTTTTGTGATTTAGTGAGATAAGAAGTTGAAAAGGGATTACAAGTACTTGATTGTTGCATAATAGGGGTAATAAGTTAGATAAGATGGTGGTAGTTTTATAATTTAATAAAGTTAAAAAACTAAAAGTGGTAAAGTTGGATAAAGTATGTAAAATATGATCTTGAGTTAGGGTAAAAAAGTAAGAAAAATATAGATATAAAAGGAAAGGAAGAAAGTACAACAAATAAAGAGTGATGCTTGAAAAGAGAACAAACAAACCATAACAGAGGGAGTAGTATATATTGAAATTTATATTTTTTGGAGAATATTGTATCTTTTTTATTTAACAAATTTTCCATTTTGATTCTTTAAAATGGAGATAGATGAAGAAATATGTTGTGTTTTTCCTATACTTATACTTAGAGAACTCTCCAAATATATCTCGAGAAAGAATTAAGAGTACATTGTGCGTGCATTCTTGAGGTACTTCTTTTGTTAAAATACTATATATGAACTTGTGAGTGAATTATGTGTGCATTTAAGTTAATACGCTAATAAACCTTTGTATTTGTACTTCTTTTTTTACCAACAGTTTTATCTACTTGAAAATATTCTATTAGACCCTTCTATTTAGATAAATTTGTTCTATTAAACCCCTCATTCTAGTCTTTTGCTACATGAAATAAATGCACTCACACTTGGCATTCGTAAATGCTGACTAGTCATCACATTATTCAATTTTACACCATACTAGGCGAACAAGCCCGAACATTTTTTATTTTGTTGGCAAAATGAGTGGTTTATTCTAATATATATTGAGGAAATACAAAATAAAATAAAATAATTAAAATAGTATATCAAGATGAGTAATTTCGTTTTTGTAACCCCTATCCACTCATATTCTTCATAGTCAATTAGTAAAATGTAGTCTGACAATGAAGAATTAAAATTGAAATAGACAAAAGTGAGATTTAGTGAACAATCTAACTTTGACTTTAGACAAACATTTAAATGATCAGTATGTCTTTGAATATCAATAGTCAATTTTTAACTATTTTCAAAGTACAAAACCACAAAGTAAAATAGCAAACCTTTTTATGTATAGCTTTGATAGTGTAAATTTAACTCGTATGTCCTTTTTTATCAAAAAAAAGCATATAGTTTTTTTAAAAGAAAAAGACCTTTTTACGTGGCCTTTGCGATTAGAAAAAAAATACAACACTAAAAAAATAGGATGATTTTTTTTGGTATTGTTCACTTATGATGTTTTTTTTTAAACCAAGCAACAACCAAATTACATATTTAAAAGGTGAATAAATTGATGAAGATGCTTGGTCTATAGACAACCAAATTGATGAAGATGCTCTTCTCGTATTTCAACCCTTTTGCCCACTCTTTAAAATGCTAACATCCTATTTCTCGACTCGATCCTCACGATGCACAAAGAATGCACAATACCTTCACCCTTTTATAGGATGAATGTATTTTCCTACAGGTTAATAGGCATTATATATTATGGTAAGCCGTTACATTTTTATACATTAAATGACATTTTAAATGATCGATTTAGTAAAATGGGTGTGGCTAGTAAATACTAATTGGATGGCTAATGGTATCAATAAGGCGTTTTTAAGAAACTAAAGGGGCTAAATCCATTACAACATTTTAAAAGAGGTAAGAACTAAAAACACAGTAACTAGTACTTCATATAGTAGATGACCCAAAAAAAAAACTAATATTTCGTAGTATATAAATAGATGGTTGTTGCTTAACATATATGGTAAGAAAATGGCGACATTACAAAATCAATGATAACATACATTTTTAGGTGTTTAAAATAGAATGATTTTAGAGATGCTTATATATCAAATTATTCAGTTGTTCTTTAACTTTTTGATGGTGGATTTCTCTTGATAAATAGCAAACTCTTACAATATAACACAGAATAACTTTACATTTTTTATATACACAATTAATTTTTGGGAAATTCATTTTGGTGTCCCTAAGGTTTTGTCTTTTCCTTTTGGTGTCCAAGAAAAAACTTATTCCTATTGGTACCCCTAAGGTTTTGGCTTTTCCCATTCATGCCCCTCTCCGGTTCAAATTAGCTAATTTCACGCTTACCATTATGTTCATCATCCTTAAACTAGTAGGATTCAACTCTTAAAACACTTAAATTTATAACCAAACTACATCAATTTGGATTTTTAAACAATCCTCTATTTTAAGGGGTTGTTTACAAAATTGTTTAAAAATTCAAATTGATGTAGTTTGGTTAGGAGATTTGATGTTTTTATAGTCAAATCCTACTAGTTTAAGGGTGTTGAACATAATGGTAAGCTTGAAATTGGCTAATTTGAACCGAAGAGGAGTGTCAACGGGAAAAGCCAAAACCTCAGGGATACCAAAAGGAATTAGTATTTTTCTTGGGCACCAAAAGGAAAAGGCAAAAACTTAGAGGTACCAAAAGGAGTTTCCCTTAGTTTTTTACGCATAGAATTAGTAACGTTTATGCAAACATTAGTAAAATTATAACGAGATAAAATAATATTTAACCCTAAAATAAGCATTAGTTAAATGATAAATTAACATTTGGGGGAAGGGGAGTAAAAATCTCACCTTGGCAATATATGCTATGCGAATATTTCAGATTATTTCACAAATTAAATTACAAAATCTCACCTTCTTTACATACAAGACAACATTTCAAACTCCATTATTATGAATATGTGTAATGATAAGAAAAAATTCGTCGTTTGTGAGACTTGATCTTTGAACCTCTTACAAGATACTATGCAATCTAATCATTGTACTAATGGAATGATTTTGATTGCAAATAGAATGTAAACAAAAAATATGAAATTAGTTTTATGAAGTCAACATGTGCAATAAATGCTACTTGTACCTAACTTTTATTGTTATAGGCTCAAAACATATATAGACACCTGAACTTGTTCATTTTAGTCATTTGAACACCTAACCTTTTAAACAGACCTATTGAGCACTCCAACTTGTCAAACGGACCTACTGAGCACCCCAACTTGTCAAAGGCTACCTATTAAACACTTACTCCCTAGTGTGACATTGCACGTGTGATGTACACTTTATGTGAGAGTGTTTTCATTAAAAACCAGATGTTTTTAAATTTACGTGTATAAAGAAATTTGCTCGCCATTGTAGTATAATGACGGATTTAGGTCACAGTTAATTAAACGAGGAGACCTTATTTAGCATTACGTGACCTTTTTTATGCTTAATCATATTCATTTTATCATGTAATAGTGCGTGTCTAAAATTGCACTCTGTAATTAGGGACCGGGTGTTTAATAGGTAGGCTTAGACAAGTTAGGGTGCTCAATAGGTCCGTTTCAAAGGTCAGGTGTCCAAATGACCAAAATGGACAAGTTCGGGTGTCTGCATATGTTTTGAGTCTATTGTTATATATATATATATATATATATATATATATATATATATATAGATAGATAAGACTCCATTATCCACAATGACAACAATAGTATAGGTATAATACATAAGCGTACCCTTGTACTTGGTACATTACGTTGTAATATGTGGTTTAGGTCGCTAATGGAGTCTTATGTGGCGTAAAATTGGAAACATTATCATCAATTATCATTTGCGACTCATGTTAGGGCATGTTTGCTTCACGTAATGAAGTATTAGTGTGATGCAATTGAATAAATACAACTGAGTAGAGGGATCACTTTTAAATAGAGAAGTTTATTTGCAAAAATAAAATATAAACTTAAGAATCTTCACTGCATTTGTTGGATTGTTGGCCTTCATGTACATTTGTTGGATTGTTGATAAGCACTTGTGTTGACCTCAACTTTCAAAACCGTCCTCCAAACAACGTTAGAATTTTTTGCTAGCTTATGATGCATAAGAGCAGTAGCTGACTTGATTGAGAATTCTCCATTTCTCGTCTCTTTCCAATAGAAGTTGTCTTGTACTTCCTCTTCCACAATTGGATTTCAACTATTTTGCACAAGGCCTACTTAGGGAGGAGGAAAGAAAATTCGTCACATTTCTAATGCCCTTCATGCCAATTTTCAACTACAATCTTGGTTAAATCCTCTTCTTCAATTTGACCATTAGCAAGATCTTCAAGCGGGACATCACTCGCCCAAACATGAGACCAAAAAAGAGTCTTTTGATCATTTCCAATTGTTTTGTCATACCCTACATTAGCCTTAACAACCCCCTTTCAAAGATTCAACAATCCCTACTTTGGCTGAACCATAAATTATTCACACCTTCCATGGTAATACTTGCCTTGAACAACTCTCAATCAAATCAAAACTAGCTCTTTCAACATTCTTTATCCCATTTTTCACATGAAAGCGAATAGGCTTGCCATATTCTACTCATTCCAAGCCCCCTCGCTCTTTTGGTTCCTTCAGTTTCTCCCGGTTTAGCAAGTTTATTTTCCTTTTCTCATCCAATGATCTTCATACAAACCTCATCATCTTTTTTGATCTCATCATAAATATGACAAGGTAATTTAGCGGTTTGCATAGCATAGTAAAGAATGCTTTTGATTGATGACTTTGCTAGCGTTAGCCTTCCCACCATAGACATGTATTTACCTCGCCAACCATTCAAAATTCTGTCACCTGTTTCACAATATGCTTATACTAATTCTTTGTCAGCCTTTCTTTCATTAAATTCACCCCTAATTACTTCTCTAAATCGTCATTTAAGGGAATTTCACATTCAACTATAATAGAATCCGCCAAATCATTTAGGGTACTATTAGAGAAGCAAATCCTTGACTTGCAAAAACAAAACTTTAATATGAAAAAAGCAAATCCTTGACTTGGCAAAATTTATCAAAAAAAAATTGGATGGCCTAAATTTGATCTAGAGAGACCTTAGCAAAAAGCTACAAATCATTCGCGAAGAATAACATCAATTGTGAAATATGTGGATTTGTGGATACATCATATGTGTTTTTTGTATTTGTACTTAACTTCATATGCATCTTTTTGATAAAATAAAAAATTGGAAATATCATACAAAATTGGTAAGCCAAGATGCCACACACACACACGCATGCGCGCACGCATGCACGCACGCACACCCACACGCACATGGATGGTTTTGAAATTGGGGTGATTGAAGCATTAAACATCATAGCGATATACGCCATATTTTGTCCTTTTCAAATTAGAATATTATTTATAACTATTGTTGTTTTACTAATAAGATGTAATGTCAATGAAACTACTTAGTTTCCCATTCCCATCAAAATAGCAACTATGACAACTCATCGTGACATATTAAGGCATGTTCCAACAGATTCTCAAATTCTTAAAATTGAATTTCTTGAGATTCAGGAGATTTCGATATATTCTTAAAAAACCCTATGATTGTTCTTATGTAAATTGATATATGTGAATTTAAAGGAGTTTGTTTGCTCAATAGATTCATTAATGAGAGAATTGGGTGGGAGGGGCTAAAGTGGTGACATATTGAAGGAATGGGGCTCATGGTGGAATTAATGAAACAAATTGGCTAAATTTGAAAGCTGACGGTGACAAGCGGTAATATAAAACCCCCCACTCCTCTTCTCCTTTCTCTCTCCTCCCATTATTTCCCAGCTCTCTCTCTCCCTCTCCCTCTCCCTCTCCCTATTTCCCAGCTCTCTCTCTCCCTCTCCCTCCCTCTTCTCATCTCTCCCCGTCTCCCTTTTTCATCTTCGTCCATACATAATGACGACAAGGCCATGGTGACCAGCTTTTCGGGGGTAAGTGACGAGGTGGCCGACGAGGATAACCGAGCTTGGCGGCCGACGAGGCGAAGAGGTGTCCGACAAGGTGGCCGACGAGGCGACGAGGTGTCCGACGGCGTGTTTCAAGGTATGTATACCAACTTTAGATCTAGATCTAGTTTTTTTTTGTTAGATTTTTTAGATCTAGGGTTTTTTTGAAAGTTCTAGATCTAGAATTTCTAGATCTAGTTTTTTTTTGAAAGTTTTAGATCTAGAAATTCTAGATCTAGATCTACAAGGCTGTCACCGGGGTTTTCATTGGGCTGTCATCGGGGTTTTCATCGGTTTTCCTTGAAAGTTCTAGATCTAGAATTTCTAGATCTAGGATTTTTTGAAAGCTATTTCTAGATCTAGGTTTTTTTTGAAAGTGTCTAGATCTAAAATTCTAGATCTAGATCTATGATTTTTTATAGATCTAATGTCAAAATCTGTATGTGGTGACAAGTTTTTAGGTTGGTAACATAATCTGTAGCAAAGACATGTTGAATGTAACCAATTTTCTGTGTGGTGACAAATCTGTACGTGTTTTAGGGTTTCTGTGTTTGTCACCAAGTTTTTTTTTGCAATCTAGGGTTTTCGGATTTTCAGTTTGGTGACAAAATCTATACGCGGTGACATGTTGAATGTAAGCAATTTTTCGTTGCGGTGACAAGATCTGCATGCGATCTAGATTTTTCTGTTTTGTCACCAAGTTTTGTGTGTGATCTAGGGTTTTCTGTTTTCTAGTTTGGTGACAAAATCTGTACGCGGTGACATGTTGAATGTAATTCAGTTTTTTATGCGGTGACAAAATCTGTATGCGGTTCTATGTTTGGTTTAACATGTCACCACATTTTGTGGTGGGTGACAGCTTTGATTGCTAGGTGATGATAAGTTTTTATATATTACTTTTAATTATAGCCTATTAGCTCAAATGGTAGAGCAACGTGCCTAGCGTACGATAATGTGGGTTCGAATCCCACATAGGCTTACTAATAATTTTTGATGACAAGTTTAAGTGCAATTTGGGGGTGGTTCTAGGTAAGGTGACAAGTTTTTGTACGTGATGAACAAATTAGAGTGCAATATTGGTGATATTAGTTTGAGAGGTGACAAGTTGTAAACGCGATGACAAGGTTTTGTATGGGGGGGGTTGTACGTGGTGACAAGGTTTTGTATGGGGGAGGGGACTTTTCTGTACGCGGTGACAAGGTCTTGTTTGGTGGTGACAGGTTTGGGTGTCATGACGCCATGTTCTGGGATGTTTTTGTAGTTGTCACCAAAAAAGTTCATTTACCTCATTATTTCACCGCGCCGTCCATTCTCCACATTGTTGTCACCATCCGAGCCCCATTACCCAAAATCGTCTTCATTAATTTATTCTCCAAATATGAAAATGCAGAAATGGGGTTTTGTCCCAAATTTAGAAATTTCTCCAAATGAATTTGGAAGATGAATTACTTAAGGGTGATATATGTTACAACTTGTAATTTAAATTTATAATACTTTATATATACAAAATATAAATAATCAATGTGAAATTGTTTAAACTAAGGAAATTGTAGGAGATGAAGTAAGTTTAATATGAAGAATATTGTTTTATCCTTCCTTTTTTTAGAGAAGACTATAAAAAATTCTATTTTAGAGGACCATCAAATTTCTCCAAAATGGGAAATTAAAATAAATAATCTACAAAATGTGTTAAATGAAAGATATTACTCCATCTGTCCCAAAATGTTTGTCCCTTTTCCTTCACAAATTACAAAGGGAATACGACAAACATTTTGGCACGGCGGAGTATTGAACAAGAGAATCAGGCTAGAACGACAAATATTTTTTTAATGGATGGAGTAAGTATTTTGGAGTACAAGTCATATAGTAAAGAGTAATAATGTATTTACGACTGTAAGGCTATAAAATTGGTAATGAATTTTATTACCGCTATGAACTTATGTTGGATTTAATGACCATCCTATGTTTGGAATATGCTTTGGTTCGAATTTGTTCGGAGCCCATGTATGTACATGTGCTATTGCGAAATATCCTTTGCAAAACTATCCAGAGGGAGATAATGAGGAATTTTTTGTTTAAGGAGGTGAGGGAGGGCTAATTGCCTTTGTAGATGTAATGAATGTAAGGACTTTGCGCAATCAAGAATGGACACCAAGGAATGTGATATATCGTCTTTCATTTCTTTCTAGCGATGAAATATGCCTTTTGATTCAAGATGAAAGGAATTTACTTCTTGTGTATGTGTATCAAGATCTGTTTAAAATGCGTCATTTTCAAGAAGGACTTACCCCCCGAAGCTTTCAAGGTGTTCAAATTCGTGCTAACCAGGATGATGCCGTAGTGGTATATCTTTAGATTCATGCAAAGGAGCTTTGCATGCTGTTGCCTTAGCAACGATCATCTAACGAAGACGAGCAAGGAGTTCGTCGTGATTGGGAGGACGGGCAAAGAGAACACCTCCATGGCCTTAGACAAATTGTTGAAAATTTATATTTATGGTATTTTATTTTAATCAATAGGGATAAAATCGGAAAATTTGTGGTAAGAAAATGTTAAATGAAAAATATTATTGATAAAGAGAATCAGGCTAAAACGACAAATATTTTTGAATTGATACAGTAAGTATGTTGGAATACAAGTCATATAGTAAAGAGTAATAATATCTTTATGACTGTAAGGTGATAAAACATTTTCTTTTCTTATTGATCATATAAAAGAGTATCATTTACTAGAATAAGATTCTGCAATATTTGTATTTATTTTTGGTCAAATAAAAAATTATATATTGTGATTCTAGAATACTTTTGTTATGTTATTCAAATGAAAAATAAATTAACATGACATTTTATAATATTTTATTTTCTTATTAACCACACAAAAATTTGTTTTTCAATAGAGTAAGATTGTAATTTAGTTACTTATTAGTTAAATAAAAGTATAAATCATTTATCAAATAGATATTATAATGCCATTCATATAACTTTCAAAATAATAAACGTAGAAATCGTTACAATATAGAATTGTTGCAGTTGAGGCAAAAATAAAATAGTGACTATGACTTTTGTGTCTCTATTTTGAATAGAGGTTAAGAAAGTAATTTCACCCTCGAGAATAAAAAAGTCCTCCTGATTCACTCGACAACCGTGAAGAGGCTGTGTGATTGTCAATTGGGAATTGTTGTTAAGCTATAACTATAATGTATCACAATTAGATCATTTTTTAATCTAAAAGTATATTTAATTTGTGATCAAATACACTAGTCATAAAGAAGAAGTGTTAGATAACGAGAGTGTTTCTAGTAATCGGTAAAGAGGTAAAAGATGGAGGATTAAAATGTTAGGCTAGAAATGCTAGATAGAACCTTAAGTATATATGCCTAGGTTAAATATGTGGGTGGAGCGGGTGATATACATTAATGGAATATTAATGAGTGATGGGTTGAGTGATATGGATTATAAATTTAACTATATCTATCTTATCCATCACTCATTTCACATGTCACCAAAATTCATCAACCGCCATTTAGGGTTTTGCCAATATATTTGGGTCGATTGATTTGGGTTGGTCAATCACGCACTGATAATATCCCGTATAGTTGGAAATATTGCCCTCTAACACAAAAAGTCCAAATAAGTAAAAAAAAGTTATACAATTTCAGTTAGTTTACAATCAATCTTAACAATATCTGTTAGTTTACCCTCATTTAATCTTATATGTTACCCATTATCCAATTTTTTTCATCAGTATTACCACTCTTTAACGTTTTACTTTTATAAAATTACAAAATTACTCCATTTAATCTCATTTTTAACATTATTATTTTTCTTAATCCAAAAAAAAAATTGTGAATTTTTTGAGAACATAAGAGTACTCTATAGTAATGTATATAGAATCTTGGCCAAATAGTTGTATAGAATCTTTGTATTTTCGAGGCCATATGGACAAGTGTCATGTGTTTAGAAAGATAAGTTGTGTAAAGTTCTTTTTGACTAAAAGAAAGTGCATGCGGATTTCATTTTTATGTGTTCAAAGAGTGGCCTTATTTCACTTGTAGGTGAAAAAAATCTTTTGGTTGAAAAATGATGTTTTGTGTTAAAAAAAATTGTATTGAAAAATGTGAAAGTAAAAATATGATATGAATGTTAGGAAAAGATAAGATAAATTATTTGGAGAAAAAAATTATTTATAATGAAAGTGAAACAAGGTCTAGTTTATATGCGCTTCAAAATTCAAATTATCTCCAGTGCGCTCCTCCTATGCATATATCTCAGGGGTAGGCAAATGTAAAACTGATGAACTAAGACAACATCTACCGATCGAGAAAGTCGAACAAATAGTCAATATCCCTATATCTGAAAATGCCATCACAGACCGATTATATTGGGCACCTAGTAAGCATGGTTGGTTCACAACCTCTTCAGCAGTTGATCATATCACTAAAATTACAAACTACAACCGCACATTGAGTTCATGGATATGGAAACTAGATACGTCTCCGAAAGTTAAAATTTTTTTATGGAAAATCGACAACAACGGCCTTCCAACAAAAGCCAGACTGAGGGGAAAGAATGTTGTGGTGCCAGATGGATGCCTTATGTGCAATTGTTAGGGTTGTTCATCGGTTCAAAACCGAACCGAACCGCAGAAAACCGAACCGAACCGAAAACCGAACTTCGGAAATATACGAACCGAAAACCAAACCGAAGTACCGCGGTTCGGTTCGGTTCGGTTTCTGTTTTATTCGGTTTGGTTCAGTTTTGAACCGAATAAACCGATTGATCAACATGTGTTTCTTTTTGGAAAAGGTAAACCAAAATCCAAATAATACCCGAACCAAACAAAACCGAATGTACCAAAAAAAACCGAAAAAAACCAAATAAACTCCTATTTTAATATTTTTTAATATTGAATATAAATATTTTAATTTTAATTTTTTATATATATTTAGTTCGGTTTTAACCGAACCGAACCGAAAACCAAACCGATCCAAACCGAAAACCAAACTAAGATAAAACATAAACCGAAAACCGAACCGAACAAGCTCGGTTCGGTTTGGTTCGGTTTGGATCGGTTTGGTTTTCGGTTTTCTTCGGTTTAACCGAACCAATGAACAACCCTAGCAATTGTCCTTAAAAGGATGTAGATAGTGATGGAACCGGGCCGGGCCGGGCTGGGCTGGGCCGGGCCAAGGAAACGTGGCCTAGGCCCGGCCCGACAAATTACCGGGCTGGTACGGGCTGGGCCACGGGCTGGGCCGGGCCAACCCACCCAGGCCCGTGCCGGTTTTACCGGGCTGAGAGTGGGTTGCGGGCAGGGCCGGGCTGTGAGTGGGTTGCGGGTTAGGCCGGGCCGGGTTGGGTTCAACATTATATAATATAATTTTTTATTTTTTATATTACTATATACTTACATAATTTACAATATACTTACAAAAAAATGAATATTCACTCTATACTTACATTATATGCTATATTTTTTTATAAACATTATATACTATAATACTATTGCAAAAATATAGTATACATACTTAAAAAAAATGAATATGCACTGGGTTGGGCCGGGCTGGGCCCGTTGACCAACCCGGCCCGGCCCATGGCCCACCCGGGCTTGGCCCGTCTGGCCCGCGGGCTGACCGGGCTGGGCTTTTTGGGCCCATGACGCCGGGCTGGGCCGGTCCGCACCGTTGGCCATCACTAGATGACCTTCTTGTTAGGTGTGTTCACACCTGCAACATAATCTAAAAAATCAATCCACGAATTGCTCGTGCCCTACAAAGCTACAACTCATCAAATAAAACGCCAAGACAAATCATTTCTGAAATTGGACAAATAATTGGAACAAAAGATTTTGCAGAACTAGCATTTGCCTGGTGGGGAATCTGGTACCAACGAAATAAGCTTGTATTCCAACAATCAGATAATGATTTAATAGCTGATCTTTTTCAATTCATAAAACTATAAATGCATAACTGGGCAAAAGCAAAAAATTGGACAGAGCAAGAAGATGATCAATTACAGACAAGACCGAGGAGACATAATTATTGTAGGAAAGAGGCCACCTAGCAAAAACCAAGCTCAGGGTTCATCAAGTTAAACTTTGACGGATCTACGTTATCTAACGGGTCATCAGCTACTAGTGTAGTGATCCGTGATCCAAATGCGAAAGTGCTCCAAATTAGATCTAATCAATATGGAAATATTTCAGTACCTAAGATTGAAACAATGGCACTGAGAGATGGGATCAAACTAGCCAAAGAACTGGGAATAAGAAAATTAGAAATAGAAGCTGATAATCTTGAAGTAATCAAGGCAGTTAACAAAGAAGGACAAAGCCCATGGGATATTGAAATAATAATTGCGGGCATCTTAGTCTCGTTAAGATGGTTTGAGACTGTTCGAATTAATCATGTAAGTAGAGTGTGTAATGTTGTGCCCGATAAAATTGCTAAAATGGGTCATAACCTCCCTACTGATGACATTGCGGATCTTTCAGAATTTCAAATTCTCGTCCGAAAGGACGCTCTAGGACGTCCCCCCCTTAAGGGAATTTCTTAATCCTTACCTTTTCAAAAAAAAAATCTCCAGTGCGCTCCTGAGATCAAAGCTCAAATCTGACCCGGGGTGCTCATTGCTGCGAAATCAAATTGTTTCCAGGGCTCAATTCTCACCCGGGGTGCTCATTGCTGCGAAAAAAAATTTGTACTGTATTAAAGTAAACCAAAGATGACTATATAATCCAGTCTAGTGGTGGCATCATTTCAAGAGACAAAGCTGAGTACTATGTTTTTCTCTTTTCCTATAGATGAAAATAATGGAGACCGATGGACTAATTTACAAGTGCAATAATTCTCTCTGTCACACAAATACTATAAAGGGAGGACATGGATGCATTCCGAAAAATGAGAAGACTGAGCATCACTCTGCCACAAAAGAAGGCAGTCATCAGTGCTCTCTCAATCTTGTTTATCAGTTACCGGTTGTTTTTCATCACCTTGTTCCTTTTCATCCTTTGCCGGAGCGGTAACAGAAGGCGCATTCTGTGTCTCAGGCTCCTCTATATTCTTGGGTTCAGGCCCAGGCTCATGTTCAGGCTTAGGCTCAACCTTTTCTTCCCCATTCTGATCCCTCTGATGATTTACACATATTTGTAATGGTGTAGTGTGTGTTTGCACAAGGCTTGGAAAATTCATACCAGCTGGTGGATCTAACTGCATTTCTTCATCACGGGTTGGGCGGCAATTTAAGTCTATCGTTCCTTTGCCACTATTTTCTTCTCCTTGTGTCTCCAAATTTTGTTTGCTATCTTCATGATTCGGATTAACTTTAGGCGGTGAGGGTACACTGACGAATGCGGACTCCTGGTCATCTTGGCTTTTCTGTTCTGCAATTTCTGCTGCTTCTTTGTCGCCTTGACGCTTCTTCTTGCGCATCATCAGGGTTTTAAACCGTCGCTTTACGGTTGAGCAAACATTACAAGTGCAATTTGACTTGTGCTTGCCTTTTCCACTTGGGGGTTGAATGCAAACTATGCAGGTACAACCTGGTCGATGCCTAGGGTGTCTAGTAGTAGCAAAACATGACGGCTCTGCTAAGTCACGTGTGTGATCGTCCAGAACAGCTGCATTAGCCAGAGCATCTAGACCTGATGGCTCACATCCTTGAGCTACAACAGAGGCTTCAGTAATCTTTCGTTTCTTGGAATCTGGGCAACCAAAAAAATACAATGTTTTTCATAAGGAACTTGTTGAATAAAATTCAGAACGTACAATTGCTCACTTCGGTTTAAGAAAACAAAAACTAAATTACAAAGTTTAAAATATTAGACTAATGGTACACACTGTGCTCACTAAACCAGCACAACCTACCTAGAGAAAATCTAAATATATCTATCAACTTAACTGACGCCCCCTAATATGAAGCCCTAATCACATAAATTGAACAAAATAATTAATTTAGTTAATTAAGTCAAAAACAATTTAGTCAATATAACTGAAAAATTATGCCTTCATAACTTCTAGATTCTCAAGATGATAAGCTATCACATGTGGTTTCCCCTATTTATTCTATTACACTTCGTCTTAAAAGGACAGCAACATGCTAATTTTGCAAAGCTTCAAATACTAAGTGCCCGTCTATGCAAGTCATATAGGCATCACAATACATTTAACCATTTTTTGCAGAATAAATGAGAAACTACTTGTGTCAAAACCCTATCAACAGCACGTCCGAGAAAAGCAAACATGATGCACCATTGGTCCAGTATCTACTTGTCGCATAAGATCATGAAAAGACACGTATGTTGACAATTGCAGTCACTATTTTAGATATTTGCACCAGATAAAGCAGTACAAATCAGATGCAGCAGATAGTTGCTTTGTTTGAGTAAAATTCTGTGGCAAGGTGAAATCGACTAAGTTGATATACTCATTGCACGTGTGCGGTTACTGATCTGGTATTATTTGAAAGTTGCTCATGAATAAACTTTTAAGCTTTTGTTCCATAAGTTGAATTAATATTACCTCTACCAATTTTGAATAGATCCATTTCCTTAGAGCTGATTTCTTCCGGTGCAGAGCAGGAAGACCTGGAAGCAAACCAAAAGTCATGTCAAGCCATATTGATCAGTTTGCAAAATGTAGCAACAAAAATCAGGAAATCCAACTGTGAAGCTAAAATAAGGTGGCCACAAGGACCTGCTCATGTCCCACACGTTATCCGAACAAGACCATGTTGGTGGGAGAAGGGCATCCCATGGCAACTTTCTCCACTTTGTACACTTATCACACTGAGCCCACTGGTTTTGCCCCCTGAAAAATTAAATCTAGAGAAGTTAAGGATATTATGTTTAACTATACACAAGTACAATGATTAGAAAAATCTAATCAGGTAATTCAGGGTGTTCTATGAAAATGGGATCCACTACAATTTTTATTTACCTCTATGAGTGAATTTTATAAATCTAATCCATTCGAAGTTATTTGACGATTTAATTCATTTCATTACATATTAAGTATTCTTGTCTTCGTTTATCGGGGAATCTTGGCAAATCAACCAATAGAGATGGAGTTCAAGCAAAAACTGAAAACTCTTCTGGATCAAAAACCATATCATGTGTGTTCTACTACAGAGATCACAATCAAACACATCACGAAATCAAAAGTTCAATTCACATGGATGGTGTAGTTGTTGTATGTGCTGGATTTACCTCAGCATAAAGCCACAAGGCAAGGTTTATGGGGATCAACAAAATGGAATGTAATACAAAAAACCCCACGATCAAGAATTTAACATTTTGCGAGGCGACCATGCCAACATTTTGAAAATTCTGACAGAAAAGTAATTATAAGATAATATGAGATGCTTACCCAAGAAGCCCAGTTGTAAAGAGTGTCCTTTTACCAAAAACTGGAGGTTCCTAATTTTCATTAACAGGCAAATAATTAGGGATGGGCAGGAATTTGAGACAATATAGTTGGCAAATTAAGAGTAAACCAAGACATCGGATTCATAATTAAATTAAAAGAAGAGAGACAGGAAGTTCCTTTAAATGCATATATTATTATTTTGTCATAAATCTATGAAACTTACATGATATTCTTCAAACTCAAATTCCTCAATTGTAACTACATTGGGTTGGTCGCTAGGTGCTGGACGAAGAAGGTCTTGTGTCTCCTCCCATGTAATTTTGAGCTCCAGAGCATCCTCACTGTGAATTAACAACCTTTTGTTTTTGGGACCTATATTACGAGCCTTCTTCTTATCTGGACTAACTGTTGGTTGCTGCAGCAAGTCCTCGCTCACTTTCCCTTTGAAATATCCATTCTTACCCCAACCAGTGTCACCATTGAGTATATTTGATTGTTCAGACAAAATGCTTAGATTACTCCAACCATTGATTGTTGGTTGACCCTCACTTACTTCTGATTGAAAATTGTCTTCAGAGACCACACCATCATGAGGAGCAGAAATCTGTTTATCCTGCTTGTTCCAGAATATGAGTATCAAACCAAAACAAAGCATTGAAATTTAGCAAGTGTGAAAATTCAAGCCAAATGACCTGTGTTTCAAAAGAATTTGATGCTTTACGACATCCAATGACTAATTTGCTTCCAGGATCAATCCTACTGAATGTCACTACAGAAGAAAATAATAGCTTGATTAGAGTAGAGAACATTTAACAAATGCGGATCAAGCATCATGACAATTATCTACAGCAAACTTTACAGCAAAGACTTGTAACCTCATTGAAAATCATGTTGAAAAGCCCAACGGCACAGATAAGAAACACAATTAACTAAAGACCAAGGGCCAAACAAAATTCAGGCAGCATGGCCCTCTGCTTCAGTAAGCAAATCTAATAAACAACAATTCAGAATATAGCAGTAGATTACAATGGCCTTCAATGATCATTAAAAGATCACCTTTAAAGGAAGATGAAAACTAATCGGATCAACTTTCCAGCTATGAGAGACTATCAATACATCTCTGCTACTTCAAGATCAATTTACTTGCTACTAGGTGTTTAAAGAAAATGTAATGGCAGAACAAAAACCTAGCCCTCAGCAGGCTATCAACCACAGTTCATTCACAAGCATTGTTTCATTTCTCATGCTATGATCATATTGTTACACTAACCACAAATTCCTCACCAAATTCCATACCAAATAAGTCAACACCATATACATAAACATATACAACTAGCTTTTCATCTTGGCTATGGCCAGTTTAACATTTGTATTTTCAAGGAGATTCAACACTCCAGGATCTTATCCATAAAATTCGGATTTCAATTAGTCTGATTGGCTCAATAGAGCACTTCTGGGCGCTGGTTCCAAAATTCAATCTACTTTCTTAACAGAACTGTCCGAGAGTTCTTAACGGCACAAGGATAACATCTTCATTACTCTATTTCCGTATTTATCTTCACAGCCTTATCACGAAGAATTGAACAGAAACAAGCAATAAATGGAAATGTTTGTAATGTAGGAGGATGTCAAGATAGTAAAAACTGTAAAATTATGGGCATGTTTGGTGCACACCAGATTATGTAGTATAGGCGCTTTTTCTCAGAAAGTGATTTTTGCAACCAAACATGGCATAAAAAGAAGTGCAATAAGTACAAAAAATGTGGATCTTTGTTGCTGTATTGTCAGCAACAAATGAGGTGTTTGGCCTATACTTTTTTCAAAAACACACATTTTGGTTGACAATCTGTTGATCAACAAACATGCCCTATATCATTCAGATAGGAGGGAGGCAAACTTCAAACCTTCAGAAGTAAAACTCATAATGAAACAAAATCAAACTGCATAGTAGATACAACTCCATGGAAAGAAGGTAAAGAAAGATACCAGTATCACCAGCTTGTAATTGCATGGATTGTATGCAAGGGGTTACGCCTTCCAAGACATACATCCGACTGTTGTTATTGGGCCAAAATCTAAATTGGAACGTCCACTCATTCCCCTTCACATCCTGGACTTTCAACGGAAGACCTTCTGAATGACTGATATGGGGGAAATAAGCCTGCACCAGTGGAAAGATTTAAGCCTAGGGCTCTTAAAGGGTAGATACAATGAACCATTAAACTTAAAGTTAAATACAGCTACACTTTATCTTACTTCAGCACATGCTTTTGGAAGCACCAGCCGACCAATGCGACTAGCATCACTTGCACTCAAAACCTTCTCAAACAAAGGTACTATAGTAGAATTCAGGCTGGAGGATAATTGGGTTAAGGAAATATATAATTACAATTATATGAAAGAAAGGCAAGAAAATTTTGAGATCAATGGTGGACGTGATAAACCGCTAATGCAGGTGCATTTACATCCATGATTATTTCTTTACACGAGAAAAAAACAATGTAATATGGATACTCTCCAGATAGCTTCTGCAGCTCTTGGTCAGTGATCCTGGGCCAGTAACGTGGCAGTAATTGACTGCGCAATCTTGCTTCAGCAGGTGGTCGTGCAATTCGCCTTTGAGAAGGGGTTCCTTTATTAGCTTCAGAACTTCTAGGCATGTTAGCTCTCACAGGTTTAGGCAAAATTTGCCGAGGCTTATGCATGGGTTGAAGAAGGTGTGGTCTGCTCTTCTCCTCCTCTTCAACACTACCAGGAAGAGCCAGGCTAAAGTTTGGGGACTCTGAAGGAGTCTCCAAACTGATTTTTAAGGAGTGCAAGATTTGCGGTTCTTGCACATCCCTAACCCCTATGTTTGGTCTATCATCATTTGGTTTTGCAGGCTTAGGAGGCTCAATTGGCGTTTGAGATAAATTTTGAAACCCTTTGCGAGCAAATTCCATTGGATTCTTGATCTCCATTTGGAGTCCAACCCCAACATATATATTATCAGGGATGCCTAAACTCAAAAGCCTCGCAGCATCAAGAGAATTACCATCCAACTTTTTACTTGACTGTGAATTGTGCTGTTCACCAAAAGAGTAAGTGTTTGGTTTCGGAGCTTCAGAAGGCAATCCTTCTCTTTGGATCTGTGCAA
Source organism: Polygonum aviculare (assembly GCA_934048045.1). Classification (NCBI taxonomy): domain Eukaryota; kingdom Viridiplantae; phylum Streptophyta; class Magnoliopsida; order Caryophyllales; family Polygonaceae; genus Polygonum; species Polygonum aviculare. The sequence goes on along the minus strand of OW204025.1, from coordinate 17,341,740 downwards.
AACAGATAACGAAGTTCATGAAAACAAAATTAAAATCACTATCAGAGAACAAATAATAAACCTCATATGAATCATATCTAGTTCGATGCTTCCATGGATCATATCTACTTCCATGCTTCAATGACTATGTAAATATGGTTATTACTTCCATAAGATCTACTCATTATAGAAATGCTTTCACCAGTGGCAATATAGCACATTAGGTGACCTTTCATCAAATTTTGGACTTAATGAATGGGTAGCTTGAAACTCTACATAGAAAATTTGCTTGAAAGTCTTGTGAAAAATTAAAGATAAAAACACTAATTCTAACAGGACAGAAATGAGAAAAATCTCAATGTGCATTCTCACTGTGCAAATCACAGTCTTTTCCATGAGGGAGAAACTACATTAAAACTATACTGAATCGACTAGCATTACCTGATGGCAACCAGCATTTCGTGCACAGTTAATACACCAGATGCCCCCAAAATCCTGGATCTCCATCAATGTCAAAGAAGCACTGCATCCACAGTGCAGGCGCTGCCAAGGAAAATTCCAAATGGAAATTACTCAGTCAAATTTCTTCAACGTATAAAGACAACTTGATCTCAATACAAACCTTGTTGCATAAGCTGCATTCTCTCCAACCTGCTTCTTCAGCGTGGAATGTGTCACAGTACACCAGCTTCTCGTAGAAGGACCTGATTTCCATTTCATTCCATGTCAATTGGAATGGACCGAAAACAAAGAAAGTCAACAAAGGCTAGTCAGCGTTCCTGATCTCAGAATTCACTCACTTTCTAAGATTGGTTGGCAATACAAAGAAAAAGAGCTCATTTTTCTCCATTAAGCAAACTTTGGCTAAACATTGGCCAAATAAGTCATGTTACATACCAACAAGTCGCATTTTCATAATTGAAGGCGAAAGCAATGCACAGTGCATCTAGTAAAAACACTAAATAGCAAGCTCACTGACATTTTTTTTTTTGTATTAAGAATAGCATGGGCTTCGGCATGCTGGTTAATCAAACGAACAAAATCATTTAAATTTTTAATTGGAATGTCGATAACTTATAGTGGTTCAAAACTGAATGGATTTCTGCACAACCGGTTAAACAGCAAATACACTGACATGAAAAGAAAAAAGGCAGAAACGGTCCAAGTCCATAATGATCTACAATGATATTCTTGAAGGAGAAAGGCCAAAAAAAAAATCAGCTCTGTCAATGACACTGTCCCAATCCTTAAAACAACGTAGTAAACTAGGCTCAATCTCAAAACAATGAGCCTAGTTTACTACATTGGAAAGCAAGGGAAGGCCAGAAGAGGCTAACATTAGTAGACAGACACCATTAAACAGGAAATCCTATAAATAGTATGCAGAACGAGAAAAGTGGGAGCTAAAGATCAGAAATTGGAAGTAATCCGGTTCTTTCCCGAAAAATTAAACAAGAGAAGAGAGAGAAATCAAGGCAAAAGACAGACGAAATCGGGAAATTTGAAGTAATACCCGCAATTAAGACAGAGATCAGCAAGTTGACCAGATTTCAATTCCCAGCCTTTCTTCCACGTAGAAGAAACAGTTGCACCACACGATGTGTTCATGCAAATTTTAGTCCCCATCGGTCAAAGCGATTTTCAAATCACCGACTCCTCGAAAGACCTGAAAAGACCGAAATCCAAAAGAAACAGCGCGGTTCAGCTTCACACACAATCGATCAGCAAAAGCTAAAAACCCTAAAAACCTCAACTTGGCAAGCAAACAGCCAACACGAAGTCAAAACCACCAATCGATGAAGAGAGAGGCAATCAATCGTTCGCAACGGCGGAAGTCCGGAGCAGAAGACGAATTCAATGAAGCAGGGAAGAACGAACCTAGCACGTGAGCAAGCATTCACTGTGTCATCCAATAAGCGAAGGCGGCCGCCCTCTGACCGTCAATTGATCAATCGAAGGAGTGGAAAGTCGAGGAATGTTTACGAATCTGAGATCGAGAGATCGGAAGGCGTCTGAAAAAGGCGACGAGGTTTTCGATTGTGAGGAGGAGGAGGTGGGTGGGAGAGAGAGAAGGCGTGTGTGCATGCAACTGGAAGAGAGAGAAAGACAGCGAGGAGAGAGAATTGAGAAGAAGGGGGTGAGATTTCAGGAACTAAGATAAAATGCATGCACAATCGCCACACTTGAAGGGAAGACGCCGCTTTTTTACCCTTTTTTACTCGGCTCTTCTTATTTTTACCGTGTTCCTCTGGGCCCCACGGGTAGGCATGCCGTAACCATTATGCCATGCCAATCTGGTGGTAAATTTTTGAAGCGTTAAAATGGAAATACTGTATAACAGCTGTGAATGAATCAAATTTAATGCCAATGAGGAAATAATTTCTTAGGCTAGCTAAATAGGTAGTGGTTTATGAAAACCAGAAGGGGTTAATTATTGGAGGAGATGCATTCGATGATCACATTCACATGTTCCTTTTCCGGCATCTAAGTTTTGGTCCTTAATTCACATACAGTGCTAATTAGGTCTTGATTTTTGTGTGATTTTTACTTAAGTGGTAAAGATTTGTTAAGCACATGATTAATTGATTTGAAAACAAAATCAGTTCCTGTGCGGACGGCGGCGAGACTCGTGTCACCTGTTTAATACGGGGATATACATGGCCGACAAGGCCAACACGGTTGAAATTCATGAAATAATGGGTAGAAAAACGGGTTTACCACCGGTTACGACCCCAGGGAATTTAAGGGGGACATAATTTATCTGAGAGATTTTTACTCAATATTTTTAAATAATAAAAAATAGTCACTCATTTATCAAAAATAAATTATATTATATATGACATCTAGTTTATATATAAAAAATAGTTACTTTATAAGAAAAATAAATTGAAGAAGAATACATTAAATGTGAATAAACATACAAAATAATGTTATGAAGAATTGAAGCTTAGTTGATGGGATGAAAACAAAATTGAACAATAGACCATCTAAACTAGATGGTTTTTATGTCATATTAAACAAATAAAATTAAATGTATTCAAATTTAACCTAAATTTTTATACATATACTAACAATAAACCGGACGGGAGGGGGCATAGGCCCACTCATGACCCCCTGTGTTGGACAAAAAGTCAATTACTATAAATCTGCCTTCCAAGTGACAAAAAACATCAACAATAGTACAAAAACTCAAATAAAACAAATATTACATATAACAAATACCCCGGCTTTGGACAAATATTTAGGATGCCCCATTATCAATGAACGTGTCAATAAAAACACGTTTATTGACGTATCTAACAAGACCAAAAACCAGCTCACAAAATGGAATGCAAACACCCTATCACAAGAAGGTCGGAAAATACTAATCAAAGCTAATTTGTCGGCACAACCAAACTACCTGATGTAGTCGTTCTATCTGCCAAATTCAATCCACAAAGAGTTGGATAAAACTAATAAAAATTTCCTATGGAACAAAGAAAGTGAACACAAACCACTTATAAGTTGGAATTCAATATGCAGACCTCATAAGCTAGGAGGTTTGGGGATCACCAAAGCAAAAGATATGAATCAAGCACTTCAATTAAAACTCCTATGGAAAATAGTCGCTGAACCGTCCAATATTTGGGTGAAAATAGTAAAGGAAAAATATATTAGAAACCAAAACTTTTTTGAGTATAAGAAACAATCAAACACATCTTGGCAATGGGCCAAACTTATCAGTCTACACAAACAATTTCTGTCAGGTCTTTTCTGGCAGGTTGGAGATGGAAAAACTATAAAGTTCTGGAAAGATTGTTGGACTGGAGACAAATCTCTTACACCAAGAGAAAACCCGAATAATCGTCCGGATATGGAGGAAACAGTTAGTAAATATATAAGAGAAGATAAAACTTGGAACATTCCGCTTTTAAAAAGAACTATCCAACAAGACAAAGTGGACATCATATCCCAAATAATAATCCCACTAACGAACGTTCAAGATAGATTATACTGGAAACCAAGTAGGAATGGATGGTTCTCGACCCAAGCTACGGTGGATTGGATCCATAAAAACAAAAATGATACATCTCATGACCTTGAATGGATTTGGAAACTAAAAGTGCCACCAAAACAGAAAAATTTCCTGTGGAAAATTTGCCGAAATGGCTTACCTACAAAAGCTAAACTTGCTGCTAATCACATTGGAGTCCCTTAGGGTTGCGTTTTTTGCTCAAACACGCATGAAGACTCTTATCACCTCTTTATGAAATGCTCGATGGAAACTGAAGTTATAAGTAAATCCGTCAATAGTAAAATATCCAGAATTATAGGAAGTATTAATCCAGACAATAAAAAAAACAAAAGAAATTATAGAAGAAATAAAATCCAAGACAAACTCGAAGGAATTCGAAGACCTAGTTGGAATGGTGGAGCATATGGTTCTTGAGGAGTAAACTAACATTCGACTCGGAAAACCAATCAAATATAACCTCAATGGTAGTGGAAGCATTCTACACAAAACAGAAAGGAGAATGGGGACAAGCCAATCTTCCAGAATAAGGAGAAAATAACAAATGCCAAGAAAAGAGAAAAATGTTCAAATGGAGTAAACCTCCGCCAAACTTCATCAAACTCAACTTTGATGGGGTTGTTAACTCGTTTGGTGCTGCCTCATTTGGGTTTATTTTTAGGGATGCTTCTGGAGCGTCCATATTTATTGACGGAGGGTTCATTGGTAAACTCTTTGTGATTTTTTCGGAGGCTTTCGTGCTCCGACAGGGGATTTTGGAGGCCATTGATCGTGGCATTCCCCGACTGGTTATTGAAGGTGACAACCTGCAAGTCGTCAATGCGGTTCTGGGGAGCAGAAGCTGCCCGTGGGAGGTTGAGATGATTCGGGCGGATATCCATGAGCTGCTTAGGAATTTCCAGAGTTGGTCCATCTCTCATGTTCCTAAAGAAGCTAATGTTGCTGCTGACTACATCGCCAACTCCTTCCACTGTGTTTCGACTTCGCCTGTTTGTTCTGATCTAGGTCTTCTGGACCTCATCTGTAAGGATGCTCTAGGATAGTGCCTCTTCTCTTGTAAAAGGCCTAGCCTAATTCCTTTCCTTATCAAAAAACAAAAAATGACCCCCTGTGTTCACCTATGTTTACCACACCCATATAAAGAAATTAGGATAGCTCCTCACAAACCGAGTAGACTATCCTAGAGCATTCTTGGGGATGAGGTCCCGTGGGACCGCATTAGAGGCAATTATGAGAGACAACACACGGCGGAAAGACCTAGCGACATAATCGTTAACTGCAATGGTGTCGCGAAAAATATGAGTGATACTCCAACTCTGAACACGACCAAGTAGACTCTGGATATTCGAACGCACGAGCTGAATCTCCCTAGGACAACTCCAATCGCGTTGCACAGCTCTGATAAGTTGCATGTTATCTTCTTCAATGTAACATGGAGGTTGAATGGCCTCCAAAATCCACTGAAGAAGCGTGAACGTTAGCTTCAGACATCAACATTGATCGACTACCCAAGAAGCCTCCATCCATGTGTAGAGGGGAGTCTCGGTGGTCCCTGAAAACAAAGCCCAATGAAGCGGGATCATCAGCACACACAACACCATCGAAATTGAGTTTGACCTAGTTTACATGAGGTTTTGTCCGTTTAGTTTTCTTTCTCTGTTTTTGATTGCTTTTTTTGTTACTTTCATCCTCATTCATCGTATTCGTTTTTTCCAGTCTTCATTTTGTAAACTAGCGTTTCAAGTTCCTCTTTCGACGTTTTGGAGTGAACTTCTTGTATGAATTGCATAGGATGCCTTTTATCTAGACTTAATTGATTTATAATTCTTGTTATCTTTTGGTCAATAACCGATAATACTTGATTTGTGAGTTGGCATTTTATAAGAATGTCGTGTGAGTCCTCATTTTTGTTGTTGCAATTTACACAACCTTGTGGGACAACAATATGAATAGTTTTCCATAAAAAGTTTTTTGCTTTGGAGGGATGTTTTCCATAAAAAGTTTTTGTCGTGTGAGTCCTCATTTTTGTCGTGTTAACCTCATTTTGGTTAGGAGACCATTTTGAATAGTTTTCCATAAAAAGTTTTTTGCTTTGGAGGGATGTTTAACTCCCAAATCCATTCTATATCAATTGGTGGCTCCCCTTTGTTTCCACGTATCCATTGCATGGTCGAGTGAGTTAATTACCATCAATTTTTGCTTGGTTAAGGTCGGGTCAAACATACTTTTATAAAGTAGACCTTAACCTAATTTTTTGTTCTGATGAATTCGGGTCAAACCCGGTTGGTCATAAAACTTATAAAGCAGGAAACTTATTTTAATATGCACTTTATTATGATGAAATGACAAATTGATGGAAAACTGAGCACTCAATTCTTAACGAGCTTAAAGCCAAACCGACATTTTGCAAAACAAAAAAACTAAATCATAACACTTTCTGGCCTTCTCCAACCTCTCAATCTTCATTGCTCTAGTTTGTAAGTAGTTTTAGAGTGAGAGAGCAACCACAACGGCAAATTCATATTGGCTAGTATCTTGGACGAAGAAAACGAATAAATCTTTTCTAGAGCCTAGTTATCATGGATAGAGAAGGAAAACATTATACACAATGGATATAGGGTATATGTAATGACTTGCTTTCAAACGTTGAATGACTTGAGAAATACACATTTATAGAACTATCAATAGAATCGAGCGTCAAATTTTATATCATTATATGGTAGTTGCATAACTTATGTTGGCATAACATCTGAATATGTATAGCATATAAACAAAATTGTGCTTCATCTTTTATTAATATATATTATTGATCATTCTTTCTTATCTATAGGAGTACTAAAGGCCACAAAATATAATTATTTGTCATTGAAAAATAGCACATATTAACAACAAAGAAGCACATTTCTTTGAATTCTTGTTGTCGAGAATAGAAAATTTCATATAATGATATGTTTTAGGATTATAGAGTTAACTAATTTATTCAAGAAACTCATTTACTCAATGCATACCAACTATCTCTTATAATCTATTTGTTCTCAAAAACATTTACCTAAACCTTCATTTTTTTAAAATTATTGTGTATTTTAATACTAAATGATGTTTTTTGAATGAAGTTATTGATCTACTGGTCAACCCGAACCCCCCGATAAGCCGGTATGACCCGACCTAGTTTGACCCATGATCCGTTTGACCCGAATCCGAACTCAACCCGAACATGGAACGACCCGATCCGCACCTACCTGACCCGACCCGTTCGATAGATCTAGATGTGACGGTCTGCTTAGATGTTAATGGGTTCTCAAGTGCAAAAATATGTAAGATTTCTAATTTTAAAAAAAATCAAAAGCTTATATCATCATTTTGATAAAATGAGAAAAATCAGTATAGCTAGATTTTATTTGAAAAATATAAGCATTTTTTTTGGAAAAAGGGCTTACACATTTTTTGAAATTCCCAAACCAATACCGATGCATAAATAGGCAAGCATATGTCATACTAGTGTTTTTTTAATATGTCATATTACATAAACATTTATAGTATATGAAGTATTCAAAATTAGGTCAATAGTAATGGAGAAATAGACACATATAACTATATATAAGTCTGATACGGGACTATGATTGTTATTAATTAATTGTTATTTTTAGAGTTTAATTATCCGGGTTTTCTTTACAAGTCTCTCCCGGAACGCTTTTATTGAACCGTTAGGGTTAATTAGGGTTTAGCTATATATATTGTATTTTGTTATTTGGAAAGACAATCAATGAAGAATCAAATTTACCCTAAGTATATCTAGTCCCTTCTCCTCTCTATTCTACTCTCCACTTATGCCTCCTATCAATCTCGAATCTTCTAATCCCCTTCTCTACTCATCTCTCTACGTATTCCCTCCCCTCTGTTTCTTAATTAAGTTCTACTTAAGTGTGTAAGGCAAGATACATGTTTATCTATCAATTGGTGCTTTCATCCCAAAACTCTTCGTACACATGTCTAACGAGGATAGTGTTTCGAAACTCCAAAACCCCAGGACTACCTCCAAACTCTTCTATATGTCAAGATCCATGCCTAAGATTATCAGGTTTCTTATGAAGTCGTGGAGCAAGTGTTCTCGACCGTGGGAACTATAGAAGACATAATAAAGTTCGATGATGATATGTTGAAGGGTTTATTCTTGAACAAATAAATTTATCAAGACCCGAGTATAGCAAAGTCAGGATTGTTTCACGGGAGTAAGAAGAATCTTATTCTAGCAATCGAACTACAAAAACAAAGCAAACGAACACAAATCACAAGTTTCAGAGACTGGTCGCACTCGACCTAAGGTGGGTCGCAGCCGACCTTTTTGGGTTTGAAAATCGACTTTGTAAAAATATGAAAAAAGATCTAGGGACAAGGTTTCACCACAGCATAAACATGCATTCAAACAAATAGCAATGATCAACTCAAGCAATTAATCTCATGATGACTTTCGCCACAAATAAACACATCAAAATCTCGATTTTCATAAAGAAGTTGACATGCAATCCTATTTGTATTCTAAAGGTTTTAACTTTCGTTTTTGAACCCAAATTTTTATTCAAATTCACAATTTCCTCTTTCAATTCAATTGCAAATAAGAACATGCCTTAACTTTCATCAAGGAATTAAGCATACAAGTTGGATTAAAGAATAGAGATTAAAGGGTTAAGCATGGATCAAAGATTGATGAATCATTATGCATGCTTATGTTGGGTTACACCCTAGCCCTATAAAAGAGGATTACTCACACTTCATCAACATATATGCAAGCATTCATCTTAAGAGAAGAAGACATAATCAAAAACAAATAACTTGAATTAACTAAGAAATCCAACCTTACAAGTCTTGCAAATCCACAAATCTTTCCTACACAACCCTTGTCTTCCAAATTCTCCTAAGATAATGAAGAATGTGATGATGTGAAAAATACCCCCTAGGACCCTTTATATAGGGATACAAGAGATCTAAAAAGGAAACAAGCTCTTTCCATATGTAAAACACCCAAAAATACAAGAACTTGGGCGGCAAGGTTTCGTCTACGCTCGGATTCGGTAAGGTCGCGGCCGACCATGGAAGGGTCGTGGCCGACCTCCTCCATTCATGTGTGGGTAGGTCGCAGCCGACCTAGGGTGGGTCGCACGCGACCTCCCTCTGACAGCACGTTTTCTTCTTGTCTTCGCTCGAACTTGCTCCATTGTTTAGCCTTCTTTCGGGGTTTCTTTCTCGATATTTCTTGGGTTCCTTTTAGATTTCTTGTAACTCCTTTTAAGACACTTTTTGGCTTGAAGATCCATCCTTGAAATACTTGAAAAGACTCCACTTGAATTCACTACGAACACTACAACACGCCATCTCCTAGAATGCTCGGGAAAGCTCGAAAACTTCTCTTAAATGCTCCAAACATCTACAAAACACAAATGCAAACACAAAACGACTCCAACCCTCGAAAGAGAGTTGAAATCTCATACAAAACATACAAACTAATAGGAAAAGACACAAAACAACCTAGAAAACAACCTATGAAATCTAACTAAAAAGCATGACATCATAATAATGGATTCCATCGCTTCAAAGTTGTGTTTCAATCCTCAAGGCGTTCCATCGCTCCAATGGACAAAACATTTATGAGGGATGTTGCCGAATAGAGTTGCTCTTTGATGACCGAATTAGCAGCGTATCAAATGAGATTGAGAATGTGATCGAAGATGCGAACCAGGCCGAAGAAGTAAAGAAGCCTGACAAAGTAAAGCAGACCGAAGAAGTAAAGGCTGTTGATCAAGAGTTGGAGCACCTAGTCGAATTCACACAAGAGGGCATCGAGCAATGCCGGAATTTTAATTCACATCTCGAGACTTTTACTTTAATTAACAAGTGACCCTTGCGAACTATTGGTGGTGAGAGGTATGTAGTTTTGGTTTGGATGAAATTCAGAGAGTTGACGGTAACCCTCAAGCCTTTAGCTGTTATGGTCTCTAAGTCTGCTGTTTAAAAATGGGTGAAATTGATGTCGTCTCTGATGTTGTGGCATTTGAGCAAATTGGAGAATTTGCAGCGATCGACTCATTTGTGTTCGACCTTGGAGGACCTTATGATTGCTTCACCAACTCCCTCGTGATTTATGCCTCGAGGAAAAGGCGATTGTCAATGGGGGATAATTGATACGAGACTATGATTGTTATTAATTAATTGTTATTTTTAGAGTTTAACTAATCCGTGTTTTCATTACGGTTCTTTCTCAGAACGCTTTTATTGAACTGTTAGGGTTAGACCTGTCAATCGGGTCGGGTCGGGCGGGTTCGGGTCGGGTCGTTCCGGGTTCGGGTTGAGTTCGGGTTCGGGTCAATCGGGTTACGGGTCAAACTGGGTTGATCGGGTCGCTTCGGGTTTTCGGGTCGGGTCGGGTCGGATCATCCCAACGGATCAAGAGTATCAATTTTTTGACCAAAATTTAAATAATAATTATTTAAATAATAAAATATAATAACAAAATATTATTTAAATAATAAAATATAATAACAAAATATTATCTTTAAATATTTTAATAATAAATATATCATAATTTTCTAAAATAAATTTTATATATTGTAATATAATTAAAACCTTTGGGTGCACAATTACTCGTCAATCTATCATTTCATTATATTAGAGTGTATTCTAAAATAAGTTTTCCGTCTTATAGATTTCTTGACCCAACCTTAACCCAGAAATTTTCGGGTTTACCGGGTTCGGGTTCAAACTGGGTTTCGGGTTCAAATTTTCGAGTTGAAACCTAGAAATTTCGGGTCGGGTTTGCGGGTCGGGTCAACTTTTCACAGGTCTAGCTAGGAGACTACTTCTCTTTACATTACATTCTACAAATTTGCCACCAAAGAATACGAAGGGTGAGGGATTTAGAGTTGCACTTATGCTAAATAGTGAAGTTGGAATTTCAAATTATTGAAATGTTAGAGATGAGATAAGTGAAAAATGTGACATTTGCACATAATTTTTCACATTTTATTATTTTGGGTTTTTTTCACTAAATAATAGACGGATGTAAATGATTGTAAAAAAAATAATTTACTGTTGGTTGTATCAATTTCATTTAGTAACTAGGTAGATGACCCGTGCTATTACACGAGATCTTATTGATTTGCTTTTATATGATCCAAAATAATTTATCTTTTGTTTATCGTTTTAATTTCTTACATCTTTATAGGAAAAAGTAAGGTATAAATTGCTAGGATGTAAATTTGTCATGAATTTTGGTCGATATATCATATGTGTTGATTTTAGTTTGTTGGGTTCACACATATAAGTATTTTTATGTGTACGACTCCAAATTCCGATGGAATTTCTGGTGAATGTGTTGACACGGTATTCGGAAATATAACTAGATTGAATGCATTAATAAAATTGATGACGTGATAAAGATGATTGGATTGAATATTTTTGGCAGGTTGTCCATATTCTTCCTTTGGCCTCCGTTTGCACACTTAGTTAGTGGTGACAAATCCCGACCGGACGAATCGCCACCATCTTTATTCCCTTCATTTCGTAACCAACACCAACTTCGACATTACTACAATCGAGACTCTCTCCCAATTTTAGATTAGATCTAGAATTGAGGCACATACCACAGTTGGACATTTCTCTAGATCTGAATCGAATCTGGTTTCTTGAACGCGGTGGCACCGATGACAATGCACCACTCGAACAACCTGCTGAACTCGGTGTTCCATTGTAGTATCCCAGTGGTCGAATTGAACTTGGAGATGATAAATTTTGGTTGGAATTTTGTCTTGATTTAGATCCAGAAGAGAGTGTTGTTGATGCATATGTTACCGCCAAATTATGAAATTGATTTCAATATTTGCCCAATCTTTTCGTTCCAAGCAACATTTTTCATGCTTTCCTGGTATTTTCGGAAGTGTACACAACCCATTCAACAATGGAGTGAATCAAGAAAAAAACGGATAGTTGACTGTTGTTAGTTCTTATTTCTTGAAAACACCAAGTATTGGTATCTTCAAGGTACACTTGAAATTAGGATGTATAAAGAGGCATGGTTCTTCCACAATGCCAATTGCAGAAAACCATTGAGGGAGATCTACAATAATGGGGGTTTTGAACAATTAATAAAAAAATGTATTATTAAGATCAATAAAATATATATTTTTTAATCCAATCATCTTTGACATGTCATCAATTTTATTAAAACATTCAATCTACTCATATATTCGATTAACATGTCATCACATTCACTGGAATTTCCATCGAAATTTGGAGTCGTATTTCTTTTGGTATATATGCACATCGTTTGGCTATGTTTTTGTTATTTTTTTAAGTTCGTATTATTCTCGGCTCAACATTGATACTTTGTATTATTCCAAGTCATTTTTCCATATATTACTTAAGAAATGATAATTAGACTTGATGTTTAATTAGAAAAAAATAAAATCTACACTTAATGAAGACATATTAATATATTATGTATCCACGAATTTTAGTACATGGAAAACTTTTGTTCATCAAAATTATGTGCTTGACCCTATTAATTAACTTGCTTGTGTAATAAACTAAATGACAAATAACGATAACCATGTATAATTAAGAAAAAGGCAATCTTTCGTGTATAACCCTACTTTATAATAGGAAATGTACGTAGAACACACAATGGTAAAACGATAAAATAAAACTGACCCAACATCAGTTGACTCGATATTAATTACATAACACCTGTAAGAAGCTAAAACGACAAACAAAAGATGCATTCTACACTTAATGTAGTCATATATTCATAAATCTAAGTATAAGTTATGCTCATTAATAATTATGATTAATTGCATTATATAACTTGCTCATGTAAAGAACTACGCGACAAATGCAACATCAAAAATTAGAGTTAACCTCGGGAAAAACTAGAAATTGGTAAAATCTTCACATATATGCATAAAAATAGTAAAATACTTAGTTATATGTGTGAAAATATCAATCCATTTCCAACAAACTAAAATCAACACATATGATATATCGACTAAAATGCATCTTAACAAATTTACAACCTAACATTTTATACATTTCTTTTTCCTATAAAGATGTAAGAAGTTAACACGATAAAAAAGATAAATGATTTTGGATCATATAAAAACTAATCAGTAAGATCCCGTGTAATAGCATAGTTCATCTACCTAGTTAATTACTAAATGAAATTGATAAAATCATCATTTAACTGTTTGTTTACAGTCATTTCCAATTGTCCACTATTTACTGAAAATAAACCAAAATAATTAAATGTGACAATTTATGTCAAAATGTCACATTTTTCACTCATCTCATCTCCAACATTTCAATAATTTGAAATTCCAACATCACTATTTAGCATAAGTGCAACTCTAAATCTCTCACCCTTCTTATTCTTTGGTGGCAAACTTGTAGAATTTTATGTAAAGAGAAGAAGTGTCCTAGTGCTCTGGTTAGTTTTCTTCTCGCTTTCAGTTTTTACTAAATTTCTCACAATCATCTCAATTTTAATGTTTGCGTTAGTTTATGCATACATTTTTTATTAAAAGTTTCGCACAGAAATCCTTGATAGTTTTCCTCAAAACAGTTTTTGTAAAGTATAATCTACAAGTAATCACCAAAAAAACTAAATTCGGATTGGAGATTTTACAGAAAAAAAATTGATTTCATGAATTTTTTCTAAATCATTTTTATTGCTCATATTTGTGGCCAGAAATAGAATTATGCATGTATTGTTTAAGGGGTTTCATACCTTAGGCCATCTCTAATGGGTGAGATCCAATTGAGCCTCTAGTAAGTTAAAAATTATTATTTATCTATTTAGTGAGGGCCCGTCCCTCTTGGTCCTTTATGTGAAGGACTCCTCTTACATAGACTCACATCAATTTAATTTTTTATATTTTTTTCACTTTTATGTTTGGCCAGGGACTCCTTAAGAACCTCATTGTAGATGCTTTGCTGGTACTTATTCTTTTGACTTTAATCAATCAATTTAGAATAACTTAGTCGAGTTTTTCACCCATCTCATTGTTTTTTAAAACATTTTCTTATAATTATTGGATTTTGATTTATTTTTCACAATGTTTTATGGGATTTATTACTCATATTATATGTCTCTGTCACTCTGTGTTCTTGTCTTCTTTCTTTAGTGAGTTCTCTTAGTTCTTGTTTGATTGAATCTAGTTGAGATATAAAAGCCTAAAAATAGGCGTTTAATATCATGAAAGTAAAACGAAGGGCTACTACATGTTGATTTGTAACATTTGTTAATGCTTTGTTATATTATTTCTTACAACTCTTATGTGTGTAATTTCAACATGAATACATACATTCTCATTAAACTTAAGAATTACTTTGATTAAACTCTTGACTACTTAAGTCCCAAATAAGATGGGTTATTGGTACGAGTTATGGGGAAGTATTGGGAGATCTTACTTTTGATCCTTGTATATGTTTTACATCGGGATGAAAGACCAATCAATACAAACTAGTTTATGTGGTTCGTGATACTCACTAAAACATCTAAAATGAACAAACTCTTACTTTTTCCAGTACTTTAGTTTCTTATTATGTCATAGGTGTAAAGACAAAACAAAATGTTAAAAGGTTTATTACAAAACAAAACAAAATAGATTTTAGATAAATAGAGCACATAGGTGAAAAAACAAAACAAAATCAACTCATCATTATTCAAGTTTTGTTTTCCTTCGATGAAGATGTTAAAAAGTCTATTACATCGATCATACACGTGTAATAACCTAAACAACAAACAAAAGATAAAATCTACACTTAATGAACACATATGATGTATCCACAAATTTTAGTATATGGAAAAATTTTGTTCATCAAAAGTATATGATTGGCCATATTAATTAACTTGCTCGTGTAACATACTAGACGACAAATCATGATAAACATGTATAATTAAAGAAAGGAGAATATTTCATGTATAATCCTGCATTATATCGACAAAGATGGAATACATAATGGTAAAACGACAAAATAAATCTGAATCAACATCATTTGACTCAACATTATGTAGCACCTGTAAGAAGCTAAAACGACAAATAAAAGATAAAGTCTACCCTTAATGTGCTCATATATTCAGAAATTTGAGATAACTTTTGCTCATTAAGAATTATGATTAATTGTATTAATTAACTTGCTCGCATAAAGAACTAAACGACAAATAACGGTATACAGATATTTGAAGAAAGGGGAATCTTTCATGTTCAATTACGCGTTATATCGACAAAGATAGAATACACAATGGGAAAAACGACAAAGTCAATCTAACTCAACATCATTTGACTCGACACTAATTACGTAACACCTGTAAGAAGCTAAAACGACAAACAAAAGATAAAGTCTAACCTTAATATACTCATATATTCAGAAATCTAATTATAACTTTTGCTCATTATAATTATGATTAGTTATTAACTTGTTCGTATAAAGTACTAAATGATAAATAATGTTAAAAATTAAACTTACTGAGGAAATCTTACATTGGGAGAAATTAGTAGCTGATAAAATCTTCACATATATGCATAAAAATAATTATATGTCCGACCAAAAATATAAAAATACTTATATGTGTGAAAATAACAATCCATTTTAAAAAAACTAAAATCAACACATATGATATATCGACCAAAAGTGATCTTGACAAGTTTACAACCTAGCATTTTATACATTTCTTTTCCTATAAATATGTTGGCAATTTCCTATTTAGTCAATACAAATAAGAATAACAAATATTTTTGTTCACATAAGCTTATATGATTGAGTGATTGACCATGTTAATTCACCTAAACAAAAAAGCAACATATGCAATCTACACTTAATGAATACATATGTTTACAAAACTATGTGATATAATTTTTTCATCTCAAGTTGTGATATGTGGCAATATAAAAAGTGATAGTTAAATACATTGATCATTTTCTTTGTATTGGAGATGCATTGACATTATATTATGTCATCACAATCTTCTTCCTTTTTTTTTTAATAAAAAAAAATGCAATCCTTAGTGCAAAACAATGAATTGGAGTACATGACCTCATGCAATTGATCTAGCATAGCACATTAAGTAAGTAATTTATCACGGTTCAAGTAATCAACATTATAATTAATAAATTACTAAATGAAATTGAGAAAATCAAGCATTTAACTTTTTTTTACAATGATTTACAACTATCCATAATTTGAAAAAAAATACAAAAACTTAAATGTAAAAATTTATGAGAAAATGTCACATTTTTCACTCTAAATCCCCCATCCTTCTTATTCTTTGGTGGCAAACTTGTAGAATTTTGTGTAAAGAGAAGAAGAAGTCTCTTAAGGTTAGCTCTCTCTTGATTTCATTTTCTACTAAATTTTTTGCTACCATCTCAATTCTAATGTTTGTGTTAGTCTATTCATACATTTTTTTATCAAAAGTTTCACAAAAAAATCCTTGATAATTTCCGCGAAATAGATTTTTTCAAAGTATAATCTACAAGTAATCACCAAAAAACTTCAGATCGGAGGCTTTACAAAGAAAACTTTGGATTTCATGAACTTTTTCTCAATCATTTTTTATGGTGAGAAATAAAATTGTGCATGTATTGTTTGAGGGGTTCCATACGTTAGGTCATCTTTAATGGGTGAGAGTTGAGACCCATTTGAGTCTCTAATTAATTAAATATATTTTTTATCTATTTTGGTGAGGGACATTCACTCTTGATCCCTTATACAAGGGACTCCTCTCATATGGACTCACATCAATTTAATTTTTTATATATTTGTTTTTCACTTTTATGTTTGGTGAGAGGCTCCTTGGAAGCCCCATTGTAGATGATCCGTTGATTTATCTTCGTTTAACTTTATTCAATCAATTTAGAATAATTTAGTCCAATTTTTCATCCATCTCATTTTTTTCAAATTGTTTCCTTATAATAACCGGATTTTGATTTTTTTTCCACAATGTTTTATGGGCTATATTACTAATAATATATGTGATTCTATGTGTTCTTTTCTTCTTTCTTTAGTGAATCCTATTAGTTCTTGTTTGATTGAATCTAATGTAGGTCTAAAAGCCCGAAAGTAGGTGTTGAATATCACGAAAATAAAACAAAGGTCTAGTACATGTTGATTTGTAACATTTATTGATGCTTTGTTATTATTTCTTACAACTCTTATGTGAATATGTGTATAATTTTAACATGAATACATATTTTCTCATTAATGTTAGGAATCACTTTGATTAAAATTTTGACTACTTAATCCCCAAATAAGATGGGTTATTGGTACGAGTTATGGGGAAATATTGGGAGGTCTTAAGTTTGATCCTTTTTTATATTTTATACTTGGATGAAATATCAAGTTTCAATATTTTTTCCTTCTAATATGTCAACCCAATCAATATAACTAGTTTACGTGGTTCGTGCCTATTTAGTGGTTCATGATCCTTGCTAAAATATCTAAAATTAATGAATAAATATAATTTTTTCGATACTCGAATTTCTTATTTCTGTCATTTTTCTCAATTAAACCTTTTCTATAATCGTATATGAAATTTTGTAAAATAAAAATCCTAAAATAAGTAGTCATTTAACTTCTCATTTTAATGGGTGAGTTTTATCTTTAATTATTATGTGTTCAATTTTGCACATAAATTGCTTTGGTAGAGATTTTGTACATCATCCTAACATACTACAACTCCATTACTTCTTAGGGCCTCATCAAAATCGAAAACAATGCTCAAGGATCACCTTCACACAGTTCCCCAACCACTACTCCGAGCAATCCTTCATCCCCTTCGGACGACGAAATGGGTGACTCCTCAAACAACAATACTTACGAAATCGGTACCACAAGTGCTTCAAATGATGTTGATGACAACGAAGATCTAACCCTAGAAGGCTACATGGACATGTTGGTTCGAAACATGATGTCTTCTAGGCCCTTGGAGGCCCGACCCACCCCCGAATTTACTTCTTTCGGTAGAGAAACGATGCTTCAATTGCTCGCCCTTGGGGTAACCAATTCATGAATTCTTCTTCATAACATTACTTTTTTTAAAATTATTTTTCATATTATATATGGTCGGATTGATCTTGTGACCAAAATTTCAAATTAGTGAATGGGGGTTTCACATACGTATATTATATTTTTCAAGTGCAACTAGTTTGATTTAATTGACACTTGACAAGTCTTTATATAAGATAGATCTCAAATTTATATTATAATTTAATGATTTTTGGCTTAATAATTAACCATGTGTAGTAATATAATTTCGTTAACGAGATTGCTAGATCCAACGTGTTTTCAATGCAGAAAGTGCACGGTGATCCTGAGGAGATGGTCGAACATGTAGCCCGGACAATATGGAACTTTTATCCGGAAATGATAAATGAAGTACGTGTTACAACATTTTTAATTGTGATTTTTTGGTATAAGCTTCTATTTATTTTTTTCCCCTTCTTTCTCCTTGATATATAAAAATCTCTATCCTACGCCCATAATATTCATAATAGTATCTATCATATAAACAAATGCTTCATGGTTTAATTTGCTTTTCAAAGTAAATTGTGAATATTTTATGTGAAACTAGGAACTACTCTTATAGATGTGGACTAGACCCGTCAAACGGATCGTCTTAGACGAGTTTGGATTTATTGCGGTTTTGGGTCAATCAGGTTATAAGTCAAATCAAGTCGGGTACTAACAAAATATTATGGAGGTTTTAGTTGACCTAACAGGTCAAGAACTTCAATTTAAAATCATTATTAAAATAATATTATGATTGAATAATAATATTTAATAATAAACTATTCTTTTGATAACAATTTCAATTATAATATTTAAAACTAAATATATTCATCTATATATACAAAAGATCGGGCCAATCCAACAAGTTCGGGTTGGGTTCAAGTTTTAACTCAATCAGATTTGGGTCAATCGGGTTCTGTTTTTTCCTCCGTAAAAAAACCTTAATTTTCTGATTTGTTTTATTTCGCCTTTTTATTTTGACATTTAAGAACTTGAAGTTTCACTAATGTAAGTACTCTTAAAACTTATCACATATCGATTTGGATGAATCATGATAAAGATTAAAGACAATAATTTTTATAATTTTCACATAAGAAATATGAACACACTTATTTATTCGATTATAATTTCTCTTGTTGTGCAAATAGGATAATGTAATAATTCTTCCCCGAGCTGGTGAGACGAGTATGTACCATAGTGAGGAGGAGGAGGAGGAGGAGGAAGATGATGAGGTTGGTTCCACTCCTTGACATCATATATGTAGCATGTTTTAGTTTAGTTTATAGCCCTTTTATTTAATTAGTATGATGTGTGGAATCTCTTTAATTGTAGAATTTCGATAATATATCTAGTGAGGGAAATTGGGATGATGCACCAACGGAAATTGTTGATGATGAGGTAATTACATGTTATCCAATTTCCTTATAACATTGGCCTTCATATTGTGAGTTTTTAGTTACTTAATTTATGATGAATAGTTATTAAGTAGTTAATTTTTTTGGCTAAATATTGCAATCAAATTGATTATAACTTTATATCAAGGAACAAAAAAAATATATATGAAAACACTTGGTATCAAGTTTGGTATCGCAAAGTTTTATTATTATGAAGTGCAAGAAAACATGAATATCATTTTAAAATTTCAACATTTTAATCATTTAACTATAATCATTTAACTAAATCATGATTTATGTTAGTTAATAGTTTCCTTATTGTACTTCGATATATATATCACATGATTTTGATACTTATATGCATGTCATTTTATTGACTGGATAAAAGTATGAGATAAATTTTTATATTCATTCAAACCATGGGTGAAAGCGTTTTTTATGAGAGGGAAAGGGAAATGGTTATGAGGCGACAAATATTCTTAATTAAGATAATATGTCACTAGATGTAATTAGTAGGTTGAGGGATCAAATTATTACTTACACAAGTATATTATTTATACAAATTTATCTTATAGTTTATATTAAAATGACGACTTTCAAATTTGCTGACATGCATTATTTGGCAAGGTAAGCGTCCCTCTCTATGAGCCAAAAGAAAAGTAGTGTCTAAACTTTCTTTTGGTAAAATGTTAGGGTATCACAAACTTATCTTCTTAATTGTAAATTAAATGATATAATTACTGGTTAAATTTATGTAGGAGTTGTTGGCCTTAGAAGCATTACATGGCCTTCCTGAGTCTGTGATAGCTGCGCAGCTGAAATGTGAAGAGTACAAGTGCTTGGCTTCAAACCCACAACATGAAGAAGAAAGCTGCCGTGTTTGCTTGGTATAAACATTATATGTCCCACCTTATTTGTTACCAGTTGATAAAAAATAAAAAATACTTAACAATGTGATTAAAAACACATACTTAATTTTCAGGATGCATACAAGGACGGGGACAAGATAGCGAAGCTGGAATGCGGTGATAGGTTCCATTACGACTGCATTAGCGAGTGGCTCATGACGAAGAACGTGTGCCCGCTCTGCCGCCGAACCGCACTCAACCCCTAGACGACATCGATCATCGCGTGCCTGATCGAGCGCCTCTTTTATGTGTCCGAGCCCAAGAATCGCGATGGGTCGGGTCGATTGCGTGTTGCTTGAATTGTTTGTTTTTGTGACTTAAGCTAGCGTTTGAACTTGGTTTGTTGTTATTGTTGTTGTTGACCTTTTTTGGTCGGATTGTTGTTGGTGTTGTTGCATGTACTACTATTTGATGAGCTAGCTGGCTCATTTTTGTGGTTTTTTTGGACAAAGGTTGCGTTTTCAGTGTGGTTTTCTTATGTTCTGACTGGAATTTAGAGTTAAGAAATGCATTTTATATATTTTTTTGGTAGAATGCATTTTATATTTATTAAGCTACTACGATTTAAATTAACATATAGTGTATAGTGATCGATCATGCAAATGGTCAAGCTAAATATATAAAGGCGTGCTTGACATGGTATATACCGGTCTCACAGGTTGAAATGAGACATATGTAAATCTAGGTTGGTCAAAATCTGGTCCGAACCAGGATTATATCGGTCCGGTCCTCTGTCCATGAAAAATAGAAATTCCGGTCTCGGTTTAAACCAAATTTTTATAAAACTTAATAAAAAATAATTTAAATAAAATTTGTATTAGTTTTAATGTTATATGGTTTATTTTTAACATTTAACCTCACACTTATACTATATACTTGCTAATATTATATTTTTAATAATTCCTATATAATTTCCCTAACTATATAATTATTTTTTAGAGAAATTTGCACTAAACCACCCGTTAAATAGGCGAATTTACACTTAATCACCCGTTATACAAAAATTTGTTTTAAACCACCCAAAACTTCAATTCCGTTAACAAATAGCCACCCACAGCTCCATTCCGTCAAAAAATCCGTTAAATCATATACAATTACTATTTTACCCTCAACTGTTTCAAAATATTACATATTAGAGAAATTTGCACTAAACCACCCGTTAAATAGGCGAATTTACACTTAACCACCCGTTATACAAAAATTTGATTTAAACCACCCAAAACTCTCATTCCGTTAACAAATAGCCACCCAAGAGTTTATTCCGTCAAAAAATCCGTTAAAACCCCTGATTTGACGAATTTGCCCTTAACTATTCATCATCTTCTTCACAAAACCCCTTTCTAATTAGTGTCCTCTCCAATTTCCAATTCTGGATCTAGGGTTTGTGTTTCCCCCAATTGTTGTTGATTGCTCTCGAATTAGGATTTGTGGTTTCCAATTGTGGATCCAGAATTGGAAACCGCTACTTCCACCACCAACAGCAACAACAGCTCCAGCTCCACCACGCGTCTGACGACAGCCACGAGGACGATGACGTCAACAACAACAGCGACAGCGGGGGCTTGGATCTGGTCCAAGGAGGGGGAAGCAGGGGCGGCTCGGCGCGGAGGCAACGTGGCAGGCCGCCGGGGTCCAAGAACAAGCCGAAGCCGCCGGTGATAATCACGCGGGAGAGCGCCAACACGCTGCGGGCCCACATCCTGGAGGTGGGCAGCGGCTGCGACGTCTTCGACTGCGTGGCCACCTACGCCCTCCGCCGCCAGCGCGGGATCTGCATCCTCAGCGGCACCGGCGCCGTCACCAACGTCACGCTCCGCCAACCCGCCGCGGCGGGGGGCGCCGTCGTCACCCTAGATCCAGAATTGGAAATTGGAGAGGACACTAATTAGAAAGAGGTTTTGTGAAGAAGATGATGAATAGTTAAGGGCAAATTCGTCAAATCAGGGGTTTTAACGGATTTTTTGACGGAATAAGCTTCTGGGTGACTATTTGTTAACGGAATGAGAGTTTTGGGTGGTTTAAATCAAATTTTTGTATAACGGGTGGTTAAGTATAAATTCGCCTATTTAACGGGTGGTTTAGTGCAAATTTCTCTACATATTAAGCCATCCAATTTGCCATTTTAATTTTCTTTCAATTTGGCACCAAGACTTACTTTAATTTTCCTTTTAATTGATTTTCTTTTAATTAATTTCTTTTCTCACTTCTCCTTCTTTCTTTTCTCTGGTCCAGTCCTCCCAATTCCAGATCCAAAGCCATCCCGCCGGCAACCCTCGACGACGGCCAGCTCCATTCGCCCACCTTCACCGGCCAAATCCTGGCCTAGCCCGGCTTCCGACCATGATGCCCAACTCGACCCGTTCCCCAGATCTCGGCTCTGCCACGCCGGCTTTGCCCTTTTGCCATCGCGACCACGCTCGCCCTCGCGGCGTCCCATCTCTCCAACCTTCCACCACTGAGCCCACCCTAGCCCAGCGCCCAACCCGACCAGCCAACCTTCTCTGCTTCCCCTCCACGAGTCCTGATCTGGTTCATGCCCAAACTCACTCTCACGCTCGACCCATCTCCGACTCCGACGAATTCGCCGCCCAGATCTGCCGACTATGACACCATCGATTGCCGACCCACATAGCTCCGCCGGCCCTCGCTCCAGCGACCGCTAGGCCGGGATTTGGCCGGCAAAGGTGGGGAAGAATTGTGGGGTTGACGAGTTATGATACCCGACAATGGATTTGGGGAAGAATTGTGGGGTTTGGGGTTTTGTAAGTGAACTGGTTCAAATTTTTATTTCGTTTTAAAGTGAATCGGGCGGCTCCCAAAAATCTGCCCAAACCCCTTTGGTTTTCTTGTAATTTTTGTGAACAGTTGAGGGCATTATGGTAATCTTACACGTTTTAACGGTATTTTTGACGGAATAGAGCCTTGGGTGGCTATTTGTTAACGGAATTAAAGTTTTGGGTGGTTTAAAACAAATTTTTGTATAACGGGTGGTTAAGTGTAAATTCGCCTATTTAACGGGTGGTTTAGTGCAAATTTCTCTATTTTTTATATAAATAATTATTTTTTTCTTAAAAAAATATTTTTTTAAAAATAAAAATCCGATCTAAAACCAAACCGGATATTCCCAATCCATAAGATTGGGGCAATCCGGTCCCGGGACCGGGTCTGGTCCGATTTTGGACCAGTGTCCACCCATAGGTAAATCCCTTTGTAGATCTTTTTGAATTCTTAGATTTTTTCTATATTTTGATCACAAAATAAAAATGTACTCATTTCGTATATATTAATTTGCCACTCGCCAAATACCATAAATGAAATTGGTAATATTTTATTAAAATGGCGAATACTTTTAAATTTTAATTAATAAGATAGTAAGATAGTAATTGTCATTTTGATACATGATACATGATACATCTACATTAGGATTTTCTCAATTGTATACTTTGAACCCAATCACGAGCAAATTGGAATCAAGCCAAGTGCAACCGATAATGGATTCAAATAGCAGGACCTAGTGAATGTATCGTACAAATACGTTAAAGTTTTGATGAATCAGTCATATACAGATGTAAATCGTTTGTGCATGTACATATGTATATGTAGAGAGGCAGAAATATAAAACAGGATGGGCTAAATTTGTAGAAAGAGAGAATTGAACCCTTGACCTCACTATCATGTGGTAACCTTATACCATCTAGACTAGAAATTATTCTTTTCAATTACTACTAATAATTTGTTTTTATTACTTTAGGGTGGGTTGTAGTACACCCCAGTCCACCCCTCCCTCCGTATATACATGTAATAAATTCAATAGATAAGTATAATTTTTACTATCATAAACCTAATGGATAATAACATAAATAATCATAGAGTTTGTGATACTCATTTATTTATAAATAAAATTTATATATTTATTTTAATATGCTAAATCAACTGAACTGAACAATAGGCTTCGAGTTCAAATAAATATTTGAGTCCATTGATTTGATTTATTTCTGATTTAAGATTTAGAATAATTTTTTTTTGATCGGGTCGGATTATCAAGTTCGATTAAGTTTTAGGGTTTGTTCGGCAATTTGGTACTGATGTTGATACTGAAGATGAGACTTAATTACATCTGACGGTGTTGATGTTGATAGGATATGCTTATAATAGTGCCGAAACTGAACGCCTAATAGAACATATGTTCGGGAATGTGTGTTATTTACGGTATTTTAAAGGGTATAAAATGACCAAAACAAGACATGTTTTAGTATAAAAACATAAAATAAAAATACTTTTCTTCTTCCTTCTTCCTCCCCCCTCCTTCTACCACAATCGGCGAGGAGTGGACGATGGTGGAGGGTCGTCGACCGGGAAGGGAGATCGGCAGGGAAAGGGTCTTCAACGACGGAAGGTGCTCGGTAGCGGTGGGTGGCCGGCGACATGGGGTGATGGGTGGTCGTCTGGGGTGGATGGGTGGTGACATTGTAACACCCCGTCTTTCTGACGGGGCGTTACTCGGTAGTAGACCTCACGAGGCGCTACCAAGCTGGTTCGACAACAGAACATTAGGATCTTGCAACGCGGGCACGGCGAGAAAACATTGAAAACATCCAACTCGTATTACGAAATAAAAACTTTTACAAAACCTTTCTTGATTCCAACCCAGTACAAGACTAATAGATAGGAACCTCCCCCAAACCCATGCACATCAACTAGCAACTTACCATATAAGACCATACAAGATAGTTCAAATAACATGAATTAGAATAACATCAACCCTCTCCGAAACCTAAACCATTCTATGACACGCATCGCCGTTTCGCATCACCAATCCGCAATGTCCCTACACGAATCCCCTGAATACCTGGAATGAAAAATAGTTCCCCGAGGGGTCAACTACTACTCTACCAAGCTAGACTAAGCACGACAACCATAGGACGTTTCAAAAACAATTTTATTCTAAGGTCAGCAAACAAAAGTCCACAATCACACACATAACTCTAAATCCAGTCCTAGGTTCAGTCAGTCACACACAATCCATTTACTAACATAATTATAATTACAAGTTCACTTACGCACGCATTCACGGAGTCACACATTCACACATACGCACACCTACACCCTCCTGCTTTCACATCCGACCATCTCCACACAACGACATACGCTTCTTCACTTACACGCCCATACTCACACAAATACATACCTACACTCACTGTCCTAGTGAGGCGGAGCTGCAACCCTTCATCAACTTTGCACTCCTGACCGGTAATGCAACCCTTCACCCTCCATTGCACCCGGTCTGACGTTACAACCCTTCTTCATCATTGTACGTCTGCCTGTCGATGCAACCCTTCTTCATCATTGCACCCGGCCTTTCCTTAAGCACCGTGCCTCAACTGCGAGACATGAAACACGGGGTGAACTCCGTCTAACGCTGGCGGCAATGCTAACCTGTAGGCTACCTCGCCCACTCGCTCTAAAATCTCAAACGGGCCAATATAACGAGGACTCAACTTCCCCTTCACCCCGAACCTCCGGACTCCTCTGGTAGGCGACACTCTCAACCAAACATGTGCGCCCATCTCAAACTCCAATGGTCGTCGTCTCTTATCCGCATATGACTTTTGACGACTCTGAGCACCTAACATCCGCTCCCTGATCAAGGCCACTTTCCCCATTGTCTCCTCAATCATCTGTGGCCCTACTCCGACGACCTCAGCTGGCTCATCCCAACACAAAGGTGTCCTGCACCAACGGCCATACAAAGCCTCATATGGTGCCATCTGAATCGAGGAGTGCCAACTGTTATTGTAGGCAAACTCTACCAAGGTCAAGTGATCCGACCAATGGCCTCCCCAATCTAGAACACAAGACCTCAACATATCCTCCAAGGTCTGAATCGTCCTCTCCGACTGACCATCAAACTGCGGATGGTATGTTGTGGTGAAGTGCAATCTCGTACCCAAGGCCTCGTGCACCTGCTGCCAGTTGCTCGAAGTGAAACGACCATCCCTATCTGAGACAATCGTCTTTGGAACCCCATGAAGTCGGACAATTTCACTCAAGAACAACTCCACCAGTTTGCTCACTGGCCAAGTCTCTCGGATAGGCAGGAAGTGTGCAGACTTCGTCAACCTATCCACAATCACCCAAATAGCATCCATAAAAATGTCCTCCCATTTTCACTCTGGAATAGGAAGTGGTTGGAGCATCCCGCCAGGTCTCTGGTGCTCAATCTTCACCTGTTGACAGACCTGGAACTTGGCCACATAACGAGCTACATCCGGCTTCATGCCGTCCCACCAATAATACTGCCTCAGATCCTTATACATCTTACTCGCCCCTGGGTGGATCGAGTAAGGTGTAGCATGAGCTTCTTGTAGTATCCTCTGTCTCAACTCCTGATCTTGTGGCAGACAGACTCGACCATGAAGTCGTAAAACACCATCGGCATCCTCTGAAAAGTCGGGTGCCTCACCTCGACTACATCTATGCCTCAAGTCCTGAATCATCGGGCAGCTCAACTGCTTTTGTCTCATCTCCTCAAGTAAAGTCGACTGACACTCCAACATCCTCAATCGACCTTGAGATCCTTGAGTCTGAACCTCAATGCCATACCTGATCAACTCTCTCTACAACTCTGGCTGAGCAGTCAAATGAGCTAACACTCGCTCTTGAGGCGTCTTCCTACTCAAAGCATCGGCGACTACATTCGCCTTCCCTGGATGATAGAGAATCTCTAAATCATAATCCTAATTTGTAACGCCTCGTCTTTCTGACAAGGCGTTACTCGTTAGTAGACCTCACGAGGCACTACCAAGTTGGTTCGACAATGGACATTTGGATCTTGCAATGCGGGCACGGCGAGAAAACATAGAAACCATCCAACTTGTATATGAATAAAATAACATTTATAATTTAAAACAAGTTAACATGCAATAATCCCCAAGAACAAATTCGAATTCAAATACTCAAATTCTAAAACTCATCCTAAAAGACAAACATCTGCAAAATCACTTAATGTAATCCAAGACAAATAATAATAAAACTAACAGTAATAGTCATAACAACATCCAACCCCAATACTATGAAACGCGCTACTGCTCCGCACCACCATTGCGCCGAGGCTCGGTCACGGGATCCTGATTACCTGGAATGAAAAATAGTTCCCCCGAGGGGTCAGATCCTATCCTATCAAGTCAGAATCAACATGGAAGTTACAAGATGTTTGAAAACCGTTTTTCTAAGGTCAGCAAACAAGTCCGCAATCGCACATATATCTCTAGTCCAGTCCTAGGTCCAATTAGTCACTCAATCAATTCCACACAAAACATGCAATCAGAGGCTCTACCTATGGTATGGGCACTGCATCAACACCACATACCTTACTCTACCTATGTTGCAGCTCTACATCTGTTGGATCGTTAGTCTTAAAAGAGGGCGTCCTTAACAGAGCTAAGGACGTCCTTTACTCTGGCGTTCTTAGTGAAGACTAAGGACGTCTTTGAGTGGCAGTGGAAAAACAAAAGACTAGACAAGTAAAGACAAAAAGTAAAGAACGCTTTTGATTTATAGAGGAACCACTCAAGTACCAACTAGTCCTTGAGTGTAAACCTCTACCTCTTTGGAGGATTTTGTAATAGCTTCTTTCCTTTCTTATTAAGTTTCCTTACAATTCACTGGCGAGTAGTTACACTTCTCTGGCACTTAGAAGGCGTCCCTAAGTCCACTAGTAACAACTCCCTTAAGCCTGAACTATAACCTAACTTAATCTTTCAAAAGGATGCTATCACCTCGTCCTTACAGTACTTCGTAAGGACTCTCTCTCTCTTTTTGTTCCTTTTGATTACAAACAGATTTGTGGTTTTGTTGTACGCTTCTCGCTCAATCTAACACCTAATTCTCACAAGTTCTTGAGATTGTTCTTGGTGTTCTTGAGCGTCTGACAAATTCCTCTGAATATTCTCTGAAGCGACGCAGTCACAATAAATGCTCTGGGAGAGTATTTATAGTGACATTGGGAAGGGCGTCATTCTCTGACGATCATGCCCTCGAGGACGTTGCTACAGTAATCGGCTTCCACGTGTCTCTATGATGATCAAGGAAGCTTACTGACAATTCCGTTAGACTTGACTTCAGGATCTTCCGCCACGTGGAGTTAATGATCAAAGCTTGTCTGGTGATGTCACTTTGTCGGCCAGCTTTGAAGGACTCCAGTGTAGTGATTAAGGACGGTGTCCTTATTTGTTGATTTGCCAAGTCGTTCTTTCAGATGTGTAGCGTCCTGCTTCTTGAGGACGGCCACAAGATAAATCACTTGTTGTCCTTTTGAACATACGTCCCTGAAACACTTGGACAACTTATTAGATCAAAGCGAGTTTGTCACATCAAAACTAAGGGACGCCAGACATAATGTTAACTACTGAAGGCGTCATTAACATTGTCCCAACAATTTCCCCCTTTTTGATGATGACAAACTCTAGGAAAAAATAGTTTTGAACTTTAAGGCTCTAGCATGCTCTTGAAAACTTTAAAGGGCGTCCCTCTAGCATTTAGCAAATTTCCATAAGCACAAGTTTTCAAGCACTTGATCTATTCTTTCTTTTGGGTTTTAGGGAGGGGACGACAAACTTCTTTTCTCTTCTTACTAATGTCCCTTATTCCTATTATAGAGGCAATGTGTCATCCTTAGGTCCTTTCACTAAAATTCCCCCTTAGCACTTGCTTATTCTAGATAACTATTATGAAGCGCATCTCTGCAAAACTACATTTCCCCCTTTTGGCATCATCGAAAAGGATAACAAGTTAGCATAAGGACGATAGCACAAAATCACAATTAGAGACAAGATAACGCTTAAACACACAAATGCACACAATCATAAGAACTACCATTGAATAAAAAGGAGTCATATTACAGACATTCAGACAAGTGTTTAAAAAGAAAAGAAGCACAAGCAAAAGAGATGAGGGATAAAAGATTTAGGAAGTAGGAGATCCAGCAGGACGACTTTGATCATCAACAAGAGCGTCCGTCGCATTGTGTTCTTCCTCATCCTGAGTATCTCCCTCTGTGCTTTCTTTGTGAATAGACTGTATGAGCATCTTGATCATATCATTTTGATTCTGTACAGCTCGGAAGTACTGAAAATTTTGTTGAAGGATGGCATTCCCTTGCTGCACTAGAACGTTCTGATTGTGAATTATAAGAGCATACAGCTGCTTGTCAAAGTGAGCTTCAGTATTTGATGGAGCAGGAGAAGCTTGAAAGTAGGACGGAGGTTGCTGGTGTTGAGAAGGAGAATAATTGAACTCCATAGGAGGCTGGTTGAGGAAGGACGATAGTTGATCGATTTCAGCATATCGAGCAACACGTGCTTCCTCAGATTCAATCAAATCAGGCTCAGGCTCAACTGCAATTGTCTTCCCTTTCTTTGCAGCTTCTTGCCTAGCACGCTCGTCCTCAGCAGCTTTCTTGGCAGCTTCTTTCCTTAAGCGTTTCTCTTCTGCTTTTCGAGCTGCTTCTTCCTCTTTCTTCTTCTTTTCTGCCTCTTTCTTTTCTTTTTCAAGTTGTTTTCTAATAGAAGGAAGTTCTTTACTGTGCTTGATGTCCTGGACGCCATACTTCTGATCCCATGGCAAACCCAGGGTGACTTCCTCATCAGGATTGTAAGCATCATTTTCAATGAGAAGAGTCTTTACTAAGCCGGGATAGGGAAGAGCATGGTTTTTGCGGGTGCACTTGGCCATATGCTCGATCATTATTCTGGCCAGGTTGATCTTGCGACCTTGAAGGAAAGCGTCCAGAAGTAAACAGTCAATGGTTTGGACGATGAACTTTTTCTCTTGCCTTGGCACAATCGTTCTGCAAAGCATATAGTGTGCCATGGCACCTGTCTGAGTTAGGACGGAGGCGACACGGTCAAGAGAGTCCGGAGTCTTGCCATTGAAAACCCGTCGAAACATGGCAAGCAATTCTTCCCCTTCAATGCCAAAACCAGATGCAGGAACCCTGTGAAGTGCCTCATCGCCAGGACGCTGCTTATCAAGACCCATAAGTTGACGAACTGTTTTCTCAGAGAAAGTAGCACTTTCACCGTTTGTTACGAACGTCCCTGTGCCATTCTCAATGTTGATAACGAGAGAATCATAGAAGGCCTGCACAAGCTTGGGATCGACTGTAACATTTTCTTCAGATATTTTCAGCCACCCTTGGATTCTTAGCAGCTCAACCAATTCCTTTGCCTCAGAAAACTGGCTCAGGAAGGCTTCATCAAAGACCAGAGGAGCCAGAATATGCTCCTTTTTGTTGTTTTTCTTTTTCTTGGTTGGTCTAGATTTACCATCTTCATGATCGTCCTCATCCTCATCTTCATCATCATCTGCATCATCTCCTTCTCGGAGATCCTCAGAGACTTGTCCTTCAGATGGACCAGCAGAGTCCTTGGACGCTTTGGTTTTCCTCTTTTTAGTGGGAGGTCCACATTTTCCTTTGGGAGCAGACTTGCCTCCCGCGTCCATTGGGACGACTTCCCAAGGAGGGATTTCTTGAGCATCAGCGTCGAGCTGTGCATCAAGAGAAAGAGCGTCCTCAGAGACAACGTTGTCGCGCTACTTTGCAATCCTGCGACTAAGCGCTTCGTCCTCTGCTATTTGTTGACGCGTGATTTCATCAAGGATGACTGTGGAATCAATCTCCTCAGAAGAGGCAGAGCCAAAGTCTGCGTCAATGGAGTCGTTTGGGACGACAACAGGAGATGGGGAGTGCTCCCTTGAAGTTGGTGTATGGGGAGCTGAGGGTTGAGAATTTTGAGGAGTTGGGGAATTGGAAATAGTGACATCAGGGAAGGCCTGTTTGATTTGGAGAAGGGTAGGATCAGGGATGGAGGGGTTAAGAATTTCCACTGGGGAGGGAGTAGATGAGGGAGTGTCCAGGGGAATGGGATTGGGCTTGGTCTTGGCGAGCTTGCGCCGTTTGAGAGGTTTCTTGGCAGGATCATGTTTGTGCTTGGTTCGCTCCTCTACCATATGAGTAGGGAAGCGGTCAAAAATTTGAGTGGGCTTTGAGGAGGAGGAGGGTTGCTGAGAGGGGAGTGAGTTTTTGTTAAGTCTTGAGGAGGTGGGAGGAGGTCGTGAGGTAGTGATACGGGGTGGAGAAGGAGGAGGAGGGGACAACATCACTAACCTTTTAACACCCTTGGGAATGGGTGGAAGATCAGCGAAGCGGGCATTGGAGAGGTCGGGGATAGACTCAATCAGAGGGAGCCTCCAATCTTGTCCTTGGAACGCTTCTAGAAAAATATTCGTTCCTCCACAGAAAGGAGCGTCCTTTCCCCCTGTCTTTTGTAACACTGGCATGACAAATCTTTGTAAGAACGTCCTCAGGCTTCGGAAATGTTCTTGATTGTCGCAGTTCTTCATGTAATGAGCCACGGTGTCAAAGAGAGTCCGCGGCTTTGATTCAATGAAGTCATGTAAGATCTCATCTATTCTGATTTCAGGCGGCCCTTCAACATAGAACGCCTTCTTTGAGAGACACTTGCATTTGCTTCCGGAAGAGAGACCAGACATATTGTGAACACTTCCCATGTCGGAGAGAAGAAGTGATCGGAGACTGGCCGGAGAAGTAGAGAGAGACTGCCGGAATTCTAGAGAGAAGTCAGAGCAAACGCTGTTTTGAGATAATAGTGAGCGAAAGTTCTGACAGCCGTTGCAATCAATGAATATATAGAAGGTTGGTGAGGGGCACGCTGGTAACTTCCACTCTTTCAAATTCAAACTGACAACGTTTCAACTTCTAAAAAGGCGCGGTCCTGAAGAACTTATGCTGAACTGGCGTCCTAAACTGAGATAATAACTGACGTCCTTGACAATAATACAGACGTCTTGAGATCACCTTTAGAACCATTTTGAAAACCAAGCAAGTACGTCCCATAAAGGAAAATATGAAGCTCATAGAACGCTTTTGCAAGGTTCTCGGCCAGGGTAAGCTTAGAGTTCCCATCATTTCGGCTTATAATGAGGGTTTGGTGATCAGGGATACTCTTTTTCAAGACAAATAGAGAAATTCAATGGCGTTCACAAGATATGCACAAAGTAGTTTTAGACTAGCGTCCTTGCAAAAGTGAGATTAATGCATAAAGTACTTAGTAGGAATGAAATCAACTCAACATAGCCAATCACTGAGGGAATAGCAGAACGGGACTTGCTACTTAAAAGTTATCATCCCCAAGAGCAACCGGAGATGCTCAAAGGGACGTCTATCAAGCGCTTTAGTGAAAATATCAGCTATTTGGTCCTCAGTCCTTACATGCCCAATACTAATAAGTCCTTGTTCCACATTATCACGCAAGAAATGATGTCTTATATGAATATGCTTTGTGCGTGAATGAAAAACAGGATTTTTAGCAATTTCAATAGCACTTGTATTATCATACAAAATAGGAATAGTTTCAAGATTAATACCATAGTCCTCAAGTTGATATTTGATCCAGATGACTTGGGAACAACATGAAGCAGCAGCAACGTACTCAGCTTCCGCAGTTGAAAGCGCCACAGAGTTCTGTTTCTTAGATCCCCAAGAAACTAAGCATGAACCAAGAAATTGCGCCATTCCTGAAGTGCTTTTCCTATCGATCACATGACCAGCATAATCAGCGTCCGAGTAGCCAACAAGCTTGAAGGACGTCTTCCTTGGGTACCAAAGACAGATATCATCACGTCCCTTGAGGTAGCGAAAGATTCGCTTGACTTCTTTCATGTGGGACTCCTTTGGATTAGCTTGGAAACGTGCACACAAGCAAATGGCAAACATTATGTCGAGACGACTTGCGGTCAGATAGAGCAAAGAACCAATCATTCCTCGATAGAGCTTTTGATCAACGTCCTTCCCTTGTTCATCTGCGTAAAGACGCGAATTGGGAGAACAAGGAGTAGCAACTGGTTTGGACGTGTTCATCTTGTACTTTTCAAGCATTTCACGGACATATTTTTGTTGATGAATGCGCGTCCCTTCTTTGAGTTGGTTGATTTGAAGTCCCAAGAAGAAGTTAAGTTCTCCAATAAGGGACATCTCAAACTCACTACTCATTAAAGACTTGAACTCATCTACAGGTTTCATGTTAGTACTACCAAAGACTATATCATCAACATAGACTTGAGCAATCAAAATGTCCTTGTGAACTTTCTTAATGAACAAAGTTTTATCAATTGAACCTCTAGTGTACCCATGAGACAAAAGAAAGGACGCAAACCTGTCGTACCATGCACGAGGAGCTTGCTTGAGTCCATAGAGAGCTTTGTCTAAATAGTACACATGATCTGAGTGAGAGGCGTCCTCGAAGCCAGGGGGCTGAGCAACATACACTTCCTCCTTGAGTTTTCCATTGAGAAAGGCAGTCTTGACGTCCATTTGAAATAACTTGAATCCCTTGTGCGCGGCAAAGGCAATAAGGAGACGGACGGCCTCAATCCTAGCAATAGGAGCAAAGGTTTCATCGTAGTCTATGCCTTCCTCTTGCTTGAATCCTTGAGCCACCAGTTTTGCCTTGTTCCTTGACACGCGTCCACTTTCATCAAGCTTATTTCTGAACACCCAGCGCGTCCCTATGATGTTTTTGCCTTTGGGACGAGGAACGAGGGTCCAAACTTTGTTCCTTTCAAACTGGTTGAGTTCTTCAGGCATTGCTTGAATCCAGTCAGCGTCCTGGAGTGCTTCCTTGATGTTCTTTGGTTCTACCATAGACACAAAGGCATTGAACGCACAGAAGGCTAAATTTGCACTCTGGGACTTGCTTGCAGCTGACCTTGTTTGAACTCCTTAGGAAATATCTGAGACAATCTGAGAAGTTGGGTGGCCCCTTGAGAGGCGGGACTCTTGTTGGAATAATTGAGCAAATCTTGGATCAATCTCTCCATCAGAATCATCACTATCATCTTGAGCATGGTCCTCAGTGTGTTCCCCCTCAAAGAGAGCGTCCACACCTTGGCGTTGCTCGCCTTGTTGACTTGATTCAGCCACATCTTGTTGAACTGGAGATTCACTACGAGAGGGAACTCCCTGAGCAACACTAGGAGCGTCCACTGAGACTTCTTCTGGATTTGGAGTGGCGTCCTTAGGAACATAGTACTTTCCAGAGGACCATTCTTCAACTTCGTCTTCAGAGTCGTCCTGTTGTTGTAACGATGAGCGTTCTTTCTTACTTTGTTTTTCTTTGTGAGAAGAACTCTCTTTGAACACAACATGAATACTCTGCTCAAGCTTAAGAGTCCTTTTGTTGAAAACTCTGTATGCTTTGCTAGTGAGGGAGTACCCAAGGAATATGGCTTCATCACTTCTTGCATCAAACTTTCCAAGCCTTTCTTTGTCGTTGTTGTGAACAAAGCACTTGCACCCAAAAACTCTGAGATAGTCAATGCGAGGCTTCCTTCTATTCAACAACTCATAGGACGTCTTCTTCAGCAGGGGATGGATCTTGGCACGATTTATGATGTAGCATGCAGTAGCAACAGCTTCCGCCCAAAAGTACTTGGGGACGCTATTTGCTAGAAGCATAGTACTTGCCATATCCTCTAACATCCTGTTCTTTCTTTCAACAACACCATTTTGTTGAGGAGTCCTTGGAGCTGAGAAGTTGTGAGAGACATCATGTTGATCACAGTAGGCCAGGAATTCTGAGTTTTGGAACTCCGTCCCATGGTCTGATCGAATAGCTTTTAGAGGCGTCTCAAGAGCGACTTCCACTTGTTTGATGAAGACTTTGAAGGCATTGAAACAATCTGCTTTTGACACCAAGAAAAGAACCCAAGTGAATCGAGAAAAATCATCTACGAGAACGTACATGTACCTCTTTCCACCGTAGCTCAGTGTCTTCATTGGTCCACAAAGATCCATATGAAGAAGTTCCAGAGGCTTCTTCGTACTGACTTCATTTTTGGACTTGAAGGACGTTCTTGTTTGCTTCCCTTTGATACAGGCTTCACATTGTTCAACTTTCTCAGGATCAATTCGGGGAAGTCCTTTCACAAGATTTCTTTGGTGTAGCTTAAGGATTGTACTTAGTCCAGCATAGCCAAGGCAGCGATGCCAGTGATCAGCGTCCTCCTTTGAAACAGATAGACACAATTCTGATTTGGGTTGGAACTCTTGATTGAAGATGTAGATATTGTTCTTGTGAACTCCTTTGAGGACAACTTTGTTTGATTTCTTGTTGATAACAAGGCACTCCTTCAAGTCAAATGTGACTAGGTTTTCACTTTGATCACACATTTGAGAGACACTCAGAAGATTGAAGCCAAGTCCTTCAACAAGACTGACATTAGAAGCTTTAATGGACGAATTGAGTATGGCAGTTCCCGTCCCTTTGATCTTTCCCTTGCCCTTGTTGCCAAACGAGACAGTTCCTCCCATGGCACTACTTTGGATAGAAGTGAGATGGATCTGGCTTCCTGTCATATGATGTGAGGCACCACTGTTAATGATCCATGGGCGTCCCCTCACTTCCACCTGCCAAAACAAAGTTAGTGTTTGGCGACCCAGGCAAAGTGTTCCTTACCTGGTTCGTTGCAATAATAAAACTCTGGTTCTAGCATGTAGTCATTGATATTAACATCATTTGAGATAGCATGCTTTCGGAAAGAACTTCTAGAACGTCTAGGACGCCTAGCATTGGTCTTAGGGACGGACTCAGCATTTTCATTGTTAGTCCTAACAGCTTTTTCACTTTCAATGTCTTCCTTCAGTTTTACACAATCATATTTGAAGTGGTCTCCTTGTCCACAATACCAACACGTCCTGTAGTAAGTACCAAGATAATACTTCTTATTGGGACGTTGAATTTTGTTCTCTTTCATCTTTTGTGGATTGCAAACTTTTGAACCTTCCCCCTTAGCAATTTTCTTGTGGATTCTATGACTTGTGGAGTTAGTGTAGTAGTCCTCTTGACCTTTCTCTCCACTCTCTAGGACTCTAATACGCTCAAGAAGGTTCTTGGTTTTCTCCCTTTCTAGTACAAGTTCTAAAGTTTTGCTTGCCTCAAAGTCGCTAGGAAGAGAGTTCCTAGTGTCAGACTCATAACCTAGTCCTCTTTTGGCTGGGACAAAAACTATTGGCTTGACTTCCTCAATGATAGGACTCTTTCCTAACACTTTTACTTCTTCCCTAAGCTTTGCGTTCTCCAGTTTAAGACACATCACTTCAGTTTTTAGGAATTTACTTTCTTCACAGGAAGACTCTAGTTGTAAAGATACTGTAGCACAATTCTCACATACAACTACTATGTTTTCATCTTCAAGTTCATCCATTCTTCGTTTCATAGCAAGACTTTCTTCCATAATTTTACCAATTAGTTTAAGGAGTTTTGGTTTTGAACATTTTTCTAGGGAACGCATCATGGAATCGTGAGTTACCTCTTGATCATTTTCGGAAGCGTCCTCTTCAGCAGCTGGGGCGTCCTCCATTGCCATGTACGCGACTTGATCTTCTTGTTCCTCATCACTTGAACTTAGATCATCCCAAGCAGCCGCACATGCTCCGATGAGAGCTTTCTTCTTATCCTTGGAGGACGTTCCCACAATACATTTCTTGGGAAAATGTCCTTTCTTGTTACATTTATAACAAGTGAGTTCCTTCATCTCTGCCTCTGTGTACTTGGGACTCTCCTTTTTGTAAGGCATCTTGTTCTTGTTGTTATGTTTGTTCCTTTTACCATAGTAACGAAGAGCTTTGTGAATAAGAGAAAGTTCTTCATCTGAATCAAGTTGCTCTTTTGACTTGCTTTCCTTTTCTTTTGAGGTTTGAACACGCAAGTTCTCAAGTTGTTCTGTTTTTTGACTTTGCATCATTAATGCGAGTTCTCTTTGGCGACATAGGTACTCGGCATACTCTGGCGTTGTGGACGTCAAAGCAAGATCAGTTTGAGGATTCTTTCCTAGCTGAGCCATGTCAGAGTTCTTTCTTTCTTCATACTGCCTTAGCTTCCCGTAGATCTCTTCCATATCCAAAGTCTTGTTGGCTGAATTTTCTTTGAAGGTGGTCCTATCAAAGTTCCAGATACCAGTCAACCCATCAATGACCACTTGGACTCTGTTCCTCATAGAGACCTCAGCTTCTGGGATGCCCAAGTTCTTCATCTTGGTGACAAGAGCTTCAAAACGTTAAGAGTAATCATTGACCATTTCATTTGGCATCATTCTAAAAGCATAGAACTCCCTTTTGATTTGCAGCTGGATGTCTTCCTTCATATCAGCAGTTCCTACATGAAATTTTTCGAGTGCTTCCCACTGTTGTTTCGCTGTGGGCAAATTACTTTCTCTGGTGGCGTCCCTTTCGCAGAGGGACGCTTGAAGAAAATAGATGGCCTTAGCATTGGTTTCCATCAATTTGAATTCATCGGGACCCTAATCGTCCTCTTTGTTAGCTTTGTCAGCGGGAACCTTGAGATCACCTTTTCTAATCACGTTCCAGCATTGATAGTTCTGACTTCTGCAGAAATTCTCAAACCTTGTTTTCCAGCGATTGAAGTTGTCGTCCGTTAGACGCGGAGGCTTCACAAAAGAGATTCCAATAGGTTCCATATCCATCTTTACCTGCAACTCAATAAGAATCTAGAGCGCCTGCTCTGATACCAATTGTTGGATCGTTAGTCTTAACAGAGGGCGTCCTTAACAGAGCTGATGTAATACCCGCTATTTTTATAAGATATTATGTAATATATTCTATTGTAAGTATAAGAACAATTCTAATGAATCCGTTTTCGTATCGACAAATCAAAGCTTTCAAGGAAGCATATTAATCGTTAAATATAATTTTAAAGTATAAAATAGAGATTTATAGTCTAAAGATAAAATTAAGTCTTTAAATGTAATTTGAGAAGATTAAAATTATTAATTAGCAACAATTAATTAATCTGATTATATTTATAAAACCTAATCAAGATTAGGCTACGAGAACTTTCTGTCGATTAAAGGAACTGATTTAGTTCAAACCCAAATACCCCTAAAATCCGAACTTCACGAGATGGTGTCCGGGATTTCCGGTCGTACACGCCTTACGCCACCATCACTCCCCGTCTCATCCCGGGAGTCCGGCCGAACACCTAGTCATTCTACCATGTCCTATCCATCTCTCCTTGCTCGTGAACTTGGTCAAAATGGATTTCTGGCAACTTTCAACTCACCATCTTCAGCTCTCCCCTCCCGTGAACTTTCTGCACTCAATTCACCAATCCTTCCTTTGTCCTTACCCCTACTCTTACCCTGCCAAATCAGATTTTCAATTGAGTGAAAACAGTCCACCTCGAGCCATGAACGACATTTTTCGTTCAGATCTGTCGAGCCATTTTCGGCTATAAATAGCAGCCTACTCGGCAAACAAAAACCACATCTGAACTCCCCTCAACTCCTCTAC
This sequence comes from Polygonum aviculare, assembly GCA_934048045.1. Classification (NCBI taxonomy): domain Eukaryota; kingdom Viridiplantae; phylum Streptophyta; class Magnoliopsida; order Caryophyllales; family Polygonaceae; genus Polygonum; species Polygonum aviculare. Next base: position 17,303,004 of record OW204025.1, on the reverse strand, counting down.
AACTTTCATTCAAAGCCCGACCTGAATTGACTCCGTTCGCAACCTCCGAAAAGTACGCCGATCGAGCCTCCCATCCGCCGATCTCCTCCGCCGGCCTCCTGTCGTTGCCGAGACCGCCGCCAGGAACTTCGCCGGAGCCTGCTGAGCCACCCACCATCTGGAAAATCCGCCATCGCTGGAGCTGCCGCCGTCGCCACCAGGAGCCGTTGCTGTCGTAGTGCCGTTGCTGTGTTGACGCCATTGTTACGTGAAAAATGAACGAAGAAGGCAAGCTTCTGCCTCTTGCTTTCTGTTTTGTTTTGGGTTGGACTTTTACTTAATTTGGGCCAAATTCTAATTTTTGGTGACCCACTAAAGTAAGAGTAAATCGGACCGGTACTAGGTAGTAGATTAGAAGCCTGATCACTAGCTTATGCTCGTGAGAATTCCACTAACATTAACTTTCAGTAGTTCCTTCCAACTAGGCTTAGTTAATGTTTTTAAATTCATCTCACATCCATATTAACGTGTCTAGTTATTTTTATATATACTAAGAAGTGATGTTAAATAAATTTAAAACCCATATCCATTAAAATAACTACTTTTATAAGGCGATAAAAATTTATTAAGTTAATTAAAGGTATTTTTGTACCCATGTAACTAAGTCAATCTTTTATAAAATACACGTGAACCTTTTTCTTAATTGAGACTTATAATTATAAAATATTATTTTATTATGAATAATAAATCTTAATTAAGTATTTATTTAATTTCGTTAAGAAGCGTTTTTATAAATAAATTTTATGAAGGATATTCGTACACCGGTGATTTTATAAGAATCTTAAACTCGCTTCTAACATGTTAATGAGCCGAAAGCTTAGATTTATAAACTAACAATTCGAGGAGTTCCTAGACTAAGAAATAAATTAATTATTAATTTATTTCGTTATCATTCCGTGCCTCGAATTATGTTGAGCTTCTAGGAGCACTCGTACCCAGATTTCCGCCTTCGTAGCGAATTAACTCTCGAACATCGAAGGCAAGTGGATGGTTCTTCCTTCGTACCCTCTTTATATTTGATAATCGTTGATTCCTTCGTTATCCTGTTCAGTTTGTTGGGAACACCTTGTTTGCTGAATAAAATGAACATAGGGTTATTTTATTGTTTAGAGATAACGACCCTGTTATTATTTACATTATTGTACTGCGCTAGCCCATGGACTTAGGACCGATGATTGTGGTCTCTGTTTGCTTCAAGTCTCTTTCGAGACTTTGTGTGGACTAGTGTAGGAATTAGGGATGCGAGTTTTGACTCTCAACATCTCTTTATAACTGTATTGGGTGGTATATTTATTATCGGATCCCAGTACTGGGTCATGACTCTGCCCGCTCTACCGTTGGAGGGGTGAACTTTGCACTCTAGCTAAGTGCCAGGGATAATTCCCTTACTCTATAGGCATCGTCTCTCTGCAGAGCGAGCTGCCATCTTAAAAGTCACACACTGCATCTGTATTGCCTTATGACTCTGGACAAACATCTATGCACATTAGTGATAGAGAATGAATTTGAGTGCTCCTCGAAAATACTCGATGGAGTCCTCTCAAACTTGCTGTGAATTAATAACGTTCCCAACAGACGAAGAACAATAATTTTCTTTCTAGGAAGTCACTTCCCTGTGATTTCCTACTCTTCAAAAGAAATCTCGTATTTCTTTTCGCATCAGATTCCTTTACTTTTCATTGCTGGAGTTCTATTCGAATAAAGTTCGGTCACTATTGTATCTTTCTCTCACTTCCAAAGAACCCGACTGGTCGTACATCGTTCAGTTCCCTTTGGACTTAGATGCCGACATACTTAGCCTTTCTAAGAACCTATTTCGTATTCTACCATTTGCTTAGTCTCGCGTTAGACTAATACCACTTTCTTTCCTTCCCGACATTGGTCGGCTGGTATTTCTTGCTTCTATGGAAATATCAGGTAACAAGGGCAAGGCCGTAGCAGATTGAAGACGAAGACTCAAGGATCTGAAGGAAGGAAGGTTTCAAGTCTTTTGGACATTCTGGGTCCGCCAAGCTACTTTGTATAATATTATTGTCTTAATTTCCGCTGCACTATTATCTAATGTCGTTTCTATTTCAAGCACTAGCGTTTTAGACATTTGAACGCCTTTTCAAGTAAGTGGTAAGCGATGAACCACTATAAATGTAATATAACTATCATGTTTTATATTACTTTGAATCGTGTTGTGTTACCTACAACCTCGGGTGGTCTTGGATGGTAAAATCTGAGATCACTGCCGGTAATACCCTTGGGTCAAAATAGGGGTGTTATAGCTAAGGACGTCCTTTACTCTGGCGTTCTTAGTGAAGACTAAGGACGTCTTTGAGTGGCAGCGGAAAAACAAAAGACTAGACAAATAAAGACAGAAAGTAAAAGAACGCTTTTGATTTATAGAGGAACCACTCAAGTACTAACTAGTCCTTGAGTGTAAACCTCTACCTCTTTGGAGGATTTTGTAATAACTTCTTTCCTTTCTTATTAAGTTTCCTTACAATTCACTGGCGAGTAGTTACACTTCTCTGGCACTTAGAAGGCGTCCCTAAGTCCAATAGTAACAACTCCCTTAAGCCTGAACTGTAACCTAACTTAATCATTCAAAAGGATGTTATCACCTCGTCCTTACAGTACTTCGTAAGGACTCTCTCTCTCTTTTTGTTCCTTTTGATTACAAACAGATTTGTGGTTTTGTTGTACGCTTCTCGCTCAATCTAACACCTAATTCTCATAAGTTCTTGAGATTGTTCTTGGTGTTCTTGATGTTCTTGATGTTCTTGAGTGTCTGACAAATTTCTCTGAATATTCTCTAAAGCGACGCAGTCACAATAAATGCTCTGGGAGAGTATTTATAGTGACATTGGAAAGGGCGTCATTCTCTGACGATCATGCCCTTGAGGACGTTGCTACAGTAATCGGCTTCCACGTGTCTCTGTGATGATCAAGGAAGCTTACTGACAATTCCGTTAGAATTGACTTCAGGATCTTCCGCCACGTGGAGTTTATGATCAAAGCTTGTTTGGTGATATCACTTTGTCGGCCAGCTTTGGAGGACTCCAGTGTAGTGATTAAGGACGGTGTCCTTATTTGTTGATTTGCCAAGTCGTTCTTTCAGATGTGTAGCGTCCTGCTTCTTGAGGACGGCCACAAGATAAATCACTTGTTGTCCTTTTGAACATACGTCCCTGAAACACTTGGACAACTTATTAGATCAAAGCGAGTTTGTCACGTCAAAACTAAGGGACGTCAGGCATAATGTTAAGTACTAAAGGCGTCCTTAACATTGTCCCAACAGCATCAACACTACAAACGATAACCGTTCATCCCATCACAGCCATCCACACTAAACCATCCATCCTCGTTCCAACAGTCCATCCCATCACAACCATCCACAATCAGCCTCCACTGAAGCGCTGCCCAACATAGAGAAAACGATGACGAAAATATGTGTGTATATATATATAACAACTTTCAAAAACCAATTTCCAAAACGATTTACACATAGCACACATATCCAAAACATTTTCAAAGATCGCTCGCGACTAGTTCCCAAAACCAATCCTATAACAACCACGCAACCCTAACAGGTTAGAACAGGACTGGGCAAGTCGAAAATCGACTTACCTGAGAGACGAGGGAATTTCGCTACGGGGAGAAAGATAACAGGCTCGGAAAATCAATCACCTAGAAATAGTAATTAACGTGTTCTTAGATCGAGACAGCTATCATTATTTAAGAGTATTAAATTTAAGAACCCGGACGAAAATCCCGAAACCGGACCCAACTTAACACACATTAACCCGACGATCCGACCCACCAGTAACCCACCTAATTAATTGGTATTACTCCCGAATCCAACGAGACCATAATTCCACCTTTCTTTGATGCGGGTCCCCACCACTCTCTACTTCCTAACAAACACCCGTGGACCCCACTACCCATCTTCAACCTCTCACCTCCCTCTCAATCCCAAAATCCCAATCTGAGACCCGAACTTCCCGGCGACTCCAGCTCCCGACCAAATCCACCAGCCCACCGCCTCGCTTGCTCACCCGCCTTCGCCCTCTGAATTCCCGCTCCGAAATCTGGATCTCGGGAATCACCGGCCACCGAAACCCAACGGCAACCAGCCCCTCGCTACCGACCCCGATGACCTCGCCACCCGCTCGCCCTCGCTCGCGCCTCTCTCCTAGATCTAGCATTACGCCGCCCGACATCCCTTCTCGCCGAACAGCCCCGCCACGACCCAAAACCGGCACCCGGATGGCCCTCCCTACTCCTACCCACAACGACGATTGCTCGCGACGATTAAGGAGGCGGAGAATCGCACCTACCACGGACAGAACGACAACGACGACGATGCAACTCCGTGGCCTCTTCGACGGCTCCGGCGGTGACAAACCCGGTGACGCGGAACTGAGATGGAAGCGGAATTGGTTGGACGAACGAACGAACGAACGAATTGCAGGATTTTAGTATTGAGACCAATATTAATCTACAAACTACGGACAAACATCAACCCTTAGATTGTGTATATGAACAGCCAAGATAAAAAGATATTCTCTTTTTATTTTCTAGGGGCGCGGGAGTAAAATAGTAATTTTGCGTGTTCTAAAATTTTGCCCCATCTTCTTCTTCAAGCGGTCACGTTCTAAATTTCTGATCTGAGCTTGGATCTGTCCTCGCCATGGATGTTGTGACGAGCCTCTCGAGTTCTTCGACGAGAGCTTCCACCCTCCCGGCTTCAACAAACTCGTCGATCGCGATTTCTTCAACTCGTCCGCGGACGATTTTGACGACTCCAACATCAACTGGCGACTCAAAGCCCTCAACGATCTGGGAGCCCAATTGGACACTAAAACCACTTCAATCACTCGGAAGGTGATGTCCGTTAAGTCCCGGATTGAAACCCTAACAAAATCCAACATGGATAATCAGGAGATTTCAGTTCAATTTGAGAAAGGAATTGTTGTGGACAGAACGAGAATTGCGATTACGAATGGGTTGAGGTCCAGATTCAAGGACACGATGGCTGATTTTTCTTCGATCAGAGGCAAATTAGTGGAGGATCGCAAGGAAGAAAAAGCCTTCAGACAAGAAACTGTTGATCGAATATGTGTGGTGGATGTGGCGTACGAGCTTGAAGTCCATGTACGAGAGGCCGTCGGAGCTCGATCGGCGAGTCGACGACGGATGAAGGCGGATACGATCGCTTTGAAGGCGGAGTCGGAGGATCGGTGGGGCTTAATTAACAAGAGACTGTTACTCATCGGCGAGCAAGGGACAGCGGCGGTGTCGCTGGTGCGAGATTCCGGATCGGTGAGGCTGGTGTTTAAGCTGGTGGCGGTGGTGCTAGTTCCGTTGTCGTCAGTCTTGCCGATGATTTTTACTCGCCATTTTCCTCATCGCTACGGAATTGAAAGCAAGTTTGAGTTTGGTTTCTGTGTTTCTGGAATTGAATGGGGATCATGAAAAATTTTCGATTATCACACCCAATCCCTCCATAGAGCTATACCTCCACCACCATCAATTCCTCCTCAGGGCTTTCCTTTTTCTTCTTAATTTGGTCCGTTTCCTGCCTTGAATTTGTTGAAAGGGGTGGTTTGTTGGAATGAATTAGTTTGTCATTTCAAAGTGAGTGCCTGGTTTCGGCTGAGAAGGTGAAGTGGTTCCGAGGAAGGGAGAAGGAGATCAATCAAATCAAAGTATTGAAGAAGGTTCACCAAGTTAAAATAACGGTTGTTCACATAAACAACCTTTTTCACTAAAATACGGGAACATGATACTCAAATATGTGAACGTAAATCTGTGAACATAAACATCACATTTTTTTTTAGTTAACATTGTGTTATTTGATAGGTGAACCATGTAAAAAAAAAGGTATGAAGTATAAGAACATCCGCATAAAATATGTGAGCATAGGCGTGAAATATGTGAACAAAGACATTAAATATGTGAACATATAGATATATGAAATATGTGAACTGAGGCATGAATATGTGAACTGAGACAGGGATATGTGAACGGGATTAATCCGCATTCATGTACCATCTTTAATAACACGTGAACCACGACATAAAATATGTGAACAACCTCATCAAATATGTGTACACCCAAAGAAAAAACGTGAACATGGAAACGGACATAATAACCTATTTTACATATTTAAACTTATTTATACTTACTTATGCGTCGTATAATGCATGAACTTGAATGTATTAGAAATTTAGCAATCAACCTTTTTATCTATCTCTACTTGCTATCTCCATCGAATTATCTTACAAATGCAGCTTTGCTGCATTTGTTTTCACTATAACCCAACTTGTCATTTTATAATTTTATATAGAGAGAGATCATTCTCTATAATTGTGCAAATTTGAAAGTTTTATATGTATGTGTGTAAGAATTTGGCAACATTAATCTGAACATATATCTAAAATACGTGAACACAAGTACTTCATAAATGAACGTACATCTAAACTACGTGAACATGATACTCAAATACGTGAACTCAACTACTTTATATGTGAACATACATATAAAATACGTGAACATGATACTCAAATAAGTTAACGCACATCTTAAGTACGTGAACGTGATACACAAATATGTGAACATTATACTCAAATATATGAATGTATATTTAAAATATGTGAACATGATATTGAACGCACATCTAAAATACGTGAACATGATACTCAAATACGTGAACATTATACTCATATATGTGAACGTACATCTAAAATACGTGAACATGATACTCAAATACGCGAACATTATACTCAAATATGTGAACGTAGATCTAAAATGTGTTAGAGGCTACTTCTTACTAAAATGTCTTTTTTTCCAAGTTTCTTGTGTTTACCATGAAATATGTGAACATTCTCATAAAATATATGAACAACCAAATAAAACACATGAACATGAAAATATACATAATTAATTGTTTCTACATTCATAGACAATTTTTTTACTAGATTTTATATGAAAATCTTGTTATCATTTGTGAATATAAGGCTTTTTATACGAATCTAAACACATTTTATATGAACGTATTCTCGGGTATAAAATATGTGAACGTACATCTAAAATACGTGAACACAATTATTTTATATGTGAACATACATCTAACATACGTGAACATGATACTCAAATACGTGAACACAAATATTTTATATGTGAACATACATCTAAAATGCGTGAACATGATACTCAAATACGTGAACACAACTATTTCATATGTGAACATACATCTAAAATGCGTGAACATGATGCTCAAATACGTGAACATCATACTCACATATGTGAACCACGTACTAAAATGTGTTGAAGACGGTATTTTATACTCAAATATGTAAACATAGTGTTCAGATATCTGAACATGATAGACAAATATGTGAACACCCAGAGAAAAAATGTGAACATGAAAGCGGACATAATAAATCGTTTATTTGAACACATTATTTAATTTTGTTTTTTACTCCTTTTGTTTAAAAATAAAAAAATGAAGTATCATATGTATCTATTTTAACAGAATTTTGTTACTTTAAGATTATTTATCATTGTAATAATAATTTGTAAAATGTTTATGGAATATCTCCTTTAATAAATTAACGAATGTATCTAAGTTGAATAGTTTTATTTTTCAAAAAAGAAAAAGAACATTCAAATACAAGAAGTACAAAAAATATACAATTATGTATGCACAGTCCAAGGATATCTCAAAAAAAGAAGCTAGCCTAAAGCACTACAAAGTACAAGACCAGAATTCCAAACTGATGTATGCCATTATCCAAAACAACAAGCAATTGATGGATCCTTATCGTGGGGATCATTATCCAAAACAACAAGCAATTGATTGAGATTGTGGTTTTTTTTCAGAAACCACTGAACTACATTAATTAAATATATAGAAGCAACAAGATGTGTAAAACTGTGTAAAACCACGATAGGCCAGTGGGGCTTCATTCCAACAATTAAATATATAAGCTACAAGCAATTGATGTACGCTATTCATCATGGTAATACATCATGGTTGGTAATGTTAGAAAGTTCATCACGTAAAAACAGAGGAGCTGTAACAAAAATAGGCCAATGGGGCTTCATTCCAGCAATGAAATGGGCAGCCTCACCCAGTGGCGGCCAATGGTGTTTAGAGGCCCTGTTTTCAGATTATAAAAGGGTCATAATAAAGGATAAAATCATTCAATTCAAAAGCAATAGTGAAAACTCACAGTTGTTTAAAAACAAATACATCCGAACTATAAAGCAACAATGCAAACCGATGTGTCTTCAACAAAAAAAATACATCAAAAGCTTTGAAGCTCTAAAATCACTTAAAAAGTACCATCCTTCTAACATTGTTGGAAACAAATTTTTCAATCAATTCTTCAGTAACAATTTTCTCTAAAAGATCCTTCTCAATTGATATCAATGCTAATCCATTCAACCTCTCTTGTGTCATCTTGGAGCGCAGGTAAGTCTTCACCAACTTCAACTTTGAGAAACTTCTTTCTGTAGATGCAACGGTAACTGGAATAGTCAAAAATATTCTGTACACAATAGTTGCATTAGGAAAACAGGCATAAAGCTTTAAAAACTTTAAAATTTCAATAGGATGCATCATTTCCTTAGGCAGAATTTCTTTTAGTAATTTCAACTCAACATATAATTCATTGCCATCAAATCAGATTTCTCACATTTTTCAAGTGCAGTTTGAATACGACCACAAGAAGAATTTAAACATATATCATCTAATCAATGCAACTTGTGAGAAGTAAATAAGAAACCAAAAATGTTTTCATATTCTTCATATTGCTCAAACCTTCTAGTAAGTGAACCAATTGCTTGATCAACAATATATAAAAAATAATTAAACTTAAATAAATCTATTGCAGATTGTTGATCACATAAGGGTGTATCATCTAGAGTCTCATCAAACTGTTTTTTCCTTCTAATTACATGCCTTTGAGGAAATATCGGGTCTACATTCAGTTTAATAGCAATTTCCTTTGCAGTCTCTAAGGCATTTAAATAACCAGAATCTCTATACTTAACAAAAAAAGAAATCAGACCCTTAATTTTTTTCAATTGCTATATCAATAAGCATATCCTTAGATTGTAAATCCTTGCTAACCAAATTAACAACATATAATATCTCATACCAAATGACAATGGACAATAAAAACTCATAATCACCAAGCTCATTTTGTGCTACAGATTTAGCCTCACTTCTTATTTTAGAATCATTATCGCTTTCAGCTACTTCAAGTAAAGCTTCTCTCATTTCTAAAATCTGAAATCTTATAGCCTTAACGCTATCTACACGACATTCCCAACGAGTAGACGACAATGATTTAACAGTCAAATTTTTCACATGTTCTTTAAAAATGTGCCATCTCTTAGTGGAATTTGCAAATATAGTATAAATGCGTTGAATAATTCCAAAAAAATCTCTAGCTTTACCACAAGTGTTAGCCATGTCACATAATGCTAAATTAAGACTATGAGATGCACATGATGTATGAAAAGCTCTAGGATTTACATCTAAAAGCCTTTTTTACACTCCTTGATGTTTACCTTTCATATTTGATCCATTATCATAACTTTGCCCACGAATATTATCTGTAACACCCCGATTTCACAAGCATAAGGGTATTACCGCCAACGTCCTCGGATTTCACGGTCCGAAGCCGTTTAAGGCTTTTGGGTAACACAACACGATAATAATAAAACCAATTCATATATTTATAACAAAAGATGAATTCGGTTACAAAGGCTCATACGTCCTTAATTGTTTAATGATGCAAGAGTAAAGAGTTTTGCAGCGGAAATACAAGTCTCGGAGAGAGACAAAAGCATGTGGAAACCATAAAGTAAACAAATTATTTTAAAACGTCTTGCATCCTTGCTTCCTTCCTTCCTTCCTTCCATCCTAAGTCTTCGGTTATTCCTGGATAGCCTTCCCTTTCCTATCTGATATCCCCATAAAAGCAAGGAATACCAGCCAACAGAGTTGGGAAAGAAAGAAGGGATGTTAGTCTAACGCGAGACTAAACAAGCGGGAGAATAATATTTCGGTTCTGAGAAAAGGTCGGACATAACGGCAATCCTTAACCATATGATAACTGGTAGGTGCGCGGTAGTCGAGGTTCAACATGACGATAGCGAAGCAGCAATCTGAGCGAGAGGCTTTCAAGTGTTTGGTACGATGTACGAAGAGAAGATAAAGTTTTCTCGGGAATAGGACGTTATTAGGAGATAACGCCTAGGAAAGAAATGTGTTTATTGATTTGTTGGGAACTTTAATCATTCAAGAATTTGAAAAGCATCCAACATAAATCAAATCGTATCAACCTCATCACAACTCGAAGATGCCGACAGGGAGGTGGCCACAAGGACGCTTATACACCTGAACCCATCTTGCCATTTTATAGGCGTTTTAACAACTCGAGTCATGCATTCAGATTAGATAGACGATTGTCAATAATGCGGACCCGAAGTGATTTTCCAAGTTGTACTAATCACCTCGTGTTCATTGATTACTATGCACGATTGCACTAATCTTTTCATTGGTTATAAATCATTGCACTTCACTTAGCGACTTATTAGAGATAGGTAAGTCCCTGAGGAGGGTCGAACCAAAGTAAGGAGCATAGTCCTCAACACTTTGCAAGAGTGTTAGCCTCTCTATTCGGAGAAAAGGCAGAGTCATGACCCAGTATCAGGAGCCGATAACGAGATATACCTCCTAATACGTTATAAAGAGACAGCGGATCACTAAACCGGCAATCCCTAACTTAAGCTAATCCAGAGCAAAGTCTCGAAAAGAGACTTGAAACAATCAAAGGCCACACATCATCGGAGTCCTAAGTCCAAGTCTAATATTCGATAATAAATAATAACAATGGTCATTATTTCTAAGCATAATAATTCTAATCAAATTATTAGCAAACAAGTTTGTTCCCAACGATTATTTTGATAACGGAAAGCAATTTCACGATTATCGAATAATGAAAAAGGAGAACCATCCACTTGCCTTAAAACGAGATTAAGAACGCTAATCGAGGCGAGAAGACGAGGCTAGCAAGGCACTAGACAAGGCTTAAGGCAAGGCAAAACACAAGGCACGAGCAAGGAACGGCCCGGGCAATGGCTTAGGACGACGCTCGAACACAAAGTGCAAGATATGCACTGGCGGCGGTCGCTGCCCCTGTTGGCGGCGGTCGCTGCCCCTGTTGGCGGCGGTCGCTGCCTCCTGCAGTGACGACGGCGCGATTTCGCAAGCTTCCTCCGATCGACTCCGGCCACCTTTCGACGAGCTTTTGCCAACAGTAGCAAGAAGAACACGGGATCTTTACAGTGGGAGAGGTTTCAGAGGGAGAGAGGAGAGATTTGTGTGCCCATTTGCCTCCAACTTCCAGCTCTATTTATAGAGTTTCTCAAGCTGACTTTCAGCTGAAAGTGATGATTGTCTTGGGCATAATCATGCCAAACATCAGGGCCGTCCAATGGTTTGTAGGGGGCCCTGTGCGAAAAGTTGATGAGTATCTAAAATTCATACATTTAATTACTAATTTCCGAGTCATAAAATTTTTTATGATTAAAAAATTTATTGAACCATAGACGTATTGCTAATTCATGATAACGTTCGGTGAATTGATAATCTGCAAGTCGTGTGGGTAATTTGGCTTACCAATTACCATACAAAGCCAAAACTATACGGCTACTTGCGTTATGTAGTAACCAATTTAGTTATTTTATTTTACAATGTGGGAAATCCCAACAATTATTCAATTTACATGATTTAATTTATTATATGGAGAAGTATAACTGTAAGAAAAAAACTAAAAATAATTGATAAAAGGAAAATGTTTTGATAGTATATTTTACCCGTATAATTAAAATAAGTATAAAAAAAGGTGTACAAATATCAAACCTATATTTTCAAATAACTAATTATACAACAGTTTCAACAATCACATGATAGATTGTATTTTAATTATTCTTCATTATTGTTTAATAAATCAAGAATTTTATATTAAAAAAAAATAGATTTATTAATTATCTAAAAAGTTTATAACCTGCATTTGGCATTATTATGGATCCACTTCAATCATTCTTCATTACTGCTTAATAAATCAAGCTTTTTTATATTTTGAAAATTACGAATTATAAAAATTGATTTATATATTTGCAAAAAGTTATGTAACTTGCCTTTGTCATTATTAATTTTATTATGGATGCATTAATTATCGTTTACCGCAACTTATTAAACGAAAGGCCCAAAGGCCCCAAACACCTCCCTTTTCACTTGCATGGCCCCACGAAAAAAAAATTAATCCACTATTAAAGCTCCTCGTGAGTTTCGAACTTGCGGGCAGTGCGCTCCGTGCAATATACTCCGCCGCTTGTGCTAATTGATCTTTCTGCTTGATTTTTGTATTTGTTTTAATATATTACGTATTTAGAGTTATGGGGCCCTTGGAATTCAGAGGCCCTGTTCCGTAGGTCTACTTGCACATGCCCATGGACGGGCCTGCCAAACATTAATGGTGAAGTGAGGTAAAGGTGAGGAGAAGTGACCCAAAGTGAAACTTGAGCAGAAGGTGAAACCACGGCGCCCACAATGAAAGTGTCCCGTTGCGCAACTTGCGTCTACAGCCGGCGGCGGTCGCTGCCTCTGTTGGCGGCGGTCGCTGCCCTTCTCGGACTGCATAGTGCGTCGGTAAAACTGGCATAACTTCCAAATTACTTATCGGAATGGCCTCAAATTTTGAGGGATGAAACTAGACTCCTTTATCTACCATTAGGATTTGGAATCACTCGATTCCGAGCTCGAACGAAGGTGTTATGAATTTTTGAATTTAAAGGTTCCGTTTAACGTTATCCAACGTTATACGGTTAATTGGGTAACCTTTGCCCTTTTTCATGTCGTTCCAAAGACGAAGTTGATTCATAAAACTAAGGAGAATTTCATAATCCATTTTATAAAATTTGCGGATATTACATTATCTATATCAAGATCAAGAGACTTTAATTCACATTGTAATACATCAAACAAACCTTGGCCAATAGTATCATTCACAATAAAAATCCTAAAAAGGATTCCTCAACACTAGGAACATCTAAAGAACAATCCACATATCTTACAATTAAGGACATTTGTTCTTGATGACTTATATCAGGCGTACAATCAAGGATCACCGAGAAATACTTTTCTTTTTCTACATTTTTAATAATTTCATATTTAATCGTAGATGCAAGCAAAAGAACTAACTCATTTTGGATTTTATGACCAAGGTAATGAAAATGAAGCTCATCTTTTGTAATGCGTTGAACATGCTCTTGAATAAAGGGATCAAACTCAGCTAACATTTCAATCAAACCCAAGAAATTTCCATTACTATTTTCATATAATCGTTCCTTATGACCTCGAAATGCTAGACTATTTTTTGCAAGAAACTTTACCACAAAAATTATTCTCACCAAGACTTTTCTCCAATGTTCTTTTTCTTTCTCAAGATGTCTTTGTGCAACTTTATCTATAGTCTGATTTTTCTTTAGTCTTAGCCTTAACTCATACCAAGTAGTCATATTTTTAACATGCTCAATACTAGTTTCATGCTCTTTAAGTCTACTACTAAGATGTATCCAATCCTCATATCCATCAAATACTAGATGGCCTTTTACAGCTCCTTGTTTGAATATTTTACAACAAAAACAAAAGACTTTGTCAAGCTATTTGGAATAAACAAGCCAATCTCTATCACATTTTTCTCCATTTGGTAAGACTCTAGTATAAAATATTGAAGAAAACCGTCTAGAGTGCTTATTTTTAGGACCTTTTTGAATAGACAAATCTCTTTTAGGACCCTTTTCTACTAAAATATCAATCATTTTTGCTTCAAGAGAATCCCAATTTCTTGGATCAAATATATCTACTATATTAGCACAATCAACTTTAACATTACAATCATCATAATTATCATTACAATCATCAACATTAATACTATCATCATTCTCAATAATAACATCATTATCCTCACCATTAACATTCTGATTTTGGTCAAGACCATTAGCACCATTATCATCAACAGTAGAATCCAAAATTTCCAATGAATTATTAGCATCCAGATTATCCAAGGAAACATTAACATTATTATCAACAACATCATTTAGATTTTCCAAGCAAACATTTTAATCATTATCATCACCACTAAATTTTAGATTTTGCAAGGGAGCATTAGTATCATTGGATTCATTTCCATCACCAACCTGATTTTCCAAAGATACTTGTGATTCTTTCCTTACAAATTTATCCAGAGAACCTCTTTGAGATTTAATTAAATTTTCAATTCTTTTTCTCTTCTTACGTTTGTTATATCCACATTCTGATTTTCTAAAAGGAGGCATAACTAAAATCAAATTAAAAAGGATTGAAATCACCAGATGCTTTGATCGACAATCTGATATAGTTGAAATTTATATCCGTATGTTCATCTTGGAGTTCAGACTTGCAGTGTTCACTGTCAATACACCTCCAAATGGACCAAATCTGTAATGTAATGTACAATAAAATAATAAGAAAATTGGGAAAAAAAATTTATCCAATCCTATTATCTCTAAATCTGTAACTAATTTGATAAGTACAAGATTTAAACATAAAAGCTTAAAAGAAAACGTACCTCAGTTAGGGTTTGGGGAGGGGTGTGCAACTCTCCAGATCTTGAAATGGATCAAATCTTCAAATTGATCTACACAATTATTAGGTCCAAAGTTAAAAGGGGCAAAAACTTACATAAGAGAAAAGAACTCAAAAGAGAGTAGAAATTATATACATACCTTTCTCCACTTCTCCAAAATTCATAGATCAAAAGGAGAAGAAATCCGTTGATAGATCCAAAGGGAAAACTTGTACTAACCAAGGATTGAAATCGTTTGAGGAGAAGAAAAGAAGACAAATAATTTCTCAAATTGTGAAATTGAAGAGAGATCTTGGAGTCTTTGAGAGAATTAATATGAGCGTAGGAACTTAACGGTAATCCCATACTTAATTTCTAGTATGAACTAGGAAATCACAAAGAATTTGAGAGGTTTGGGCAAGAATTATGAACGATTGATTTCTTTCCAGAGATTGGAAATTGGGGAATTGGGGAATTGGGGTTTCAAGGAAAGTAATGGGCGTAAATAGCAACTCCCCCACTTCCCAGGCAATTATTACTCTATTAGAAGATAAAAGATATTAATAAAATTTTAAATAATCAAAACTATATATGGGCTTTTTAAAAAATTTGGGCCCTAGTGTTTTGGAGGCCCTGTACAGGTTCACGGGTTGCACCTGCTCTGGGCCACCCCTGGCCTCACCACGCCGAGCATAGGACCAGGTACACTATAAAACCCCTACTGCGCGAGAGAATTGCACCCACCAGATGACCCAACTCACCTTTCAGAGAAGCATTACACCTCAGTTTTGAGATAAGGCTAGGCAATCCAATTCAAAGCACACATGAGTCAAGTCCTGTTCCAAACAACAATCCACTGCCCATAGAATAGCCTCAGGTTTGGCGATTTCAATGTCCTCAGTGGCCTGCACCCGTCTTGAGCCATACAAGCAAACCGCGCCATTCTCATCACAAGCAATGAAACCGATACCACTCCCATGGAAGCATCACATTTAATTTTGATCACACTAGAACTTGGGCACTCCCATTTTTGGACAGCTGCAGCACTCACACCCTTCCCCTCCAAAACACCCTCATTGTACTCCCCGAATTCATTAGCAAGCACTCTTGCCAGCCTGACCAACTCAACAACATCCGTCAACTTCCCTTCAAAAGTATGAACACACCTGTTGTCATATGAACACCCTCAGATTGTGCTTGATCATGAACATTTGAGCCAAAAAGAGATCCATATTGGGTGTAGTTGTCCATGGCATATGGCACCTGTTGCCGTATGAACACATCTCTACCACTACTAGGTCTTGCACCATACATAAAGTTAGTTCAAGTTTTTCCATTTCTCCTAGCTAAACAAGGACAGAACTTTCATATCGTTCATTTAAGGCAATAACAAAAGTTTTCAGAATCATTGTCAATGTTACATGAAGAAGAAGCAAATTAACAATTCAGTACTTGAGCAATACCTCTCCCTCATAGAAAATGAAATATCAGTTGAAGACAATGTGTACCTCACGAAACAGGTAACTAATAAAGAAATAAAGATGGTAGTTTTTCAAATTGGTTCAGATAAGTCCCCAGGACCAGATGGTATGACAGCAGAATTCCACAAGAAATATTGGGACATTGTGGGCCCAAGTGTAATCAAGACAGTGAAAGGTTTTTTCCACTCTGGAAAAATGTTGAAACAAAGCAACAACACCTTTATATCACTTCTCCCGAAAAATGACAACCCTTCAACAACAAACGACTTTTGGCCCATTAGTTTGTGCACGACGATTTATAAAACAATAGCAAAAATATTAACAGAGAGATTAAAAAGGGTGATGCCTAAAATCGTTCACCCCTTGCAAGGAGCGTTTGTGGAAGGACGTGCAATACAAGACAATGTTCTCATTGCAAATGAAATTTTTCACTCATTTAGAGGAAGTCAGGCAAAAGATGGTTGGATGGCTGTTAAACTAGATATGGAAAAAGCGTATGATAGGGTAGACTGGTCTTATCCATTCCAGGTGCTTATGAGGTTCGGGTTTGATGAAAAATTTGTTGAATGGATTCGTCAGTGCGTGTGTACAGTATCATTCTCAGAACTAGTTAATAGTGGACCCACCGTCCCATTTACTCCCGAGTGAGGGATTAGACAAGACGACCCGCTTCGCCGTATCTTTTCGGGATCGGAGCAGAAATTCTGGCACGAAAACTGCAGAAGGTAAGCGAAAGCCCAAAACCATTCATTGGATTCCCAGTATCTAGAGGTGGAATGAGGATACCATTCCTAGCCTTTGCGGATGACATGATAATATTTGCAAAAGGAACACAAGATCCTTGTAACTTAATGAAAAGCATTGTCGAGGAATATTGTGCAGCTACAGGTCAAAAAGTGAACTACCACAAATCAGCATTTCACACCTCGAAGAAAGTTGGAAATCAGCAGAAACAGAGTATTAAGCATGCACTAGGAATTAACACGATGACAAATTTAGAAAAGTATCTCGGATGTCCGATCATTAATGGCAAAGTCAACAAGGAAATATTCAATGATACAATCGGTAATGCACAACGACAACTATCAAAATGGAAAGCTAGCACACTATCCCAAGAGGGTAGGTCGGTCCTAATAAGATCGAACCTTACCACAAAGCCAAACTACCTAATGCAAAGCTTCATGTTGCCTAAAGATGTGCATGATGAAATTGATGGAATCAACAGGAGTTTCTTCTGGAATAAGGACAGACAACATAAACCCTTGATAGGATGGGACATAATATGTAAACCGAAATCATATGGCGGTCTAGGGATAAGGAAAGCTGTTGATATGAACAAGGCACTACAAATGAAACTGTTGTGGAAAATACTCAAAGAGCATGACAATGTTTGGGTCAAGGTTGTGAAAGAAAATAACCTAAGAAGAAACACTCTAGCAGAATATAGAAGTAAACCTAACGCATCATGGCAATGGAAGAATTGATCAAACTCAGAGGGGAATTTGAAAAAGGAATTAAGTGGCAAATAGGAAATGGAAAGTCAGTAAACTTTTGGACAGATAATTAGGTAATGCAAAAACCATTGGAAAAGTTTGTGAACAAAAATGATTTTGAAAATAATAATGCCAAGGTGGAACAATTTATTTCAACGAGCAGAGAATGGAAAATAGATGAATTACGCAAAACCATCCCTATGGATTTAGTGGAAAAGATAACATTAATACATATACCGCATAATGAGATAGACGACAAGCTTATATGGGCACCGAGAAAAAATGGATGGTTCTCAACAGCGTCAGCAGTGAGCCTAGTTACGAAAGAGGATGTGATGAACCCAAGTATTAATGATTGGATATGGAAATTAGATATCTATCCAAAAGTGAAAAATTTCCTATGGAAAATAGATATGAATGGACTTCCAACGAAACAAAGACTCTATGAAAAACATATTGCAATTCTGCAAGGATGTCTCATGTGTAATGGCCCACGAAGACTCAATACACTTGATGATTAGTTGCCCACACACGTTACGAGTGATCAAAAGCATAAATGTAAATACCGAGCGAACCATTAGGACGTATGTACCTCCACAACAGAACCCAAGGAATGTTTTATATGACATCAAGAGGAAATTAGGGAAAGTAGAGTTCATTGAACTTGGAGTAACATGGTGGAGCATATGGCATCAAAGGAATAAGCTGACATTCCAAACAACGACTAATGATGTTATACATGATCTAAGCCAATATATTCGAGCACAGCTGAGGCAATGGGAACAAGCCAAGAAGTGGCAAGAGGATGAAGAAAAGGCACAAGATAGTATGGTTCGAAGACGGTCAACGGCACGACAAAAGTTGAGCCGTTGGAAAAGGCCGAAACCCCATTTTGCAAAGTTAGATTTTGATGGCTCTAAGATAAGTAATGAAAATGCTTCAGGCGGATCGATTATTAGGGATGCAGATGGAAATCCGTTTATTGGAACTGCAAGAATATTTGGCAACGTTTCGGTCTTGATGGCTGAAGCTCTGGCATTGTGGGATTGAATATTAAAGGCCAAACAAAGCAATATCAGGAGGATTGAAATAGAAGGGGATAATATAACGATTATCAAAGCTATCAAGGGTCAAATCAGTTGTCCATGGGAAATTGAAAGGATTGTAGCAGATATTCTCGTATTCCTCCGCGGATTCGAGTCAGTCCGAATTTCGCATGAGAATAGGCAGTGCAACGCAGTGGCCGATAAAATTGCAAATCTGGGCCACAGTCACTCATGGGAAACAATCTGGAACCATCACGAGCTGCTAGCTCTCATCCATCAGGATGCTCTAGGATATCCGCCTTAAGTCGGAATCCTAATCCTCACCGTGTCAAAAAAAGAAAAGAAAAAAAGAAGAAGCAATTATAGAGAAAAAAATATCCATCAAAACAATTTGATAGTGGTGAAGCATCCCTAGAGAGGGTACAATCAAGCCTTAGTAGATTAGATTACAAGAGATGACGTGGAGGAGCATATTCGACCCAACTTATTTCTAAGAACATCCTTTGTAAAGCCGACAAGCATAAAAAATGACCCCGTTTCCATTCCTCCTGAAACTTTCATAGGCCAAAATGTCCCTACATCTTTAATCACTAGCAAATTCTACCGATTAAATCATAAACATTCAACAATTTCTATCGATTAAATCAATACACATGTGATGTGATTAAATCATAGAAAACAACATTAGATAGGCTAGTCCTCTTCATCAAGTACACAGATCGTGGTAACAAACGCCAAACGCACAAATCACAAGCACCCAATATACAACAGAACTACATAGATCGTCAAAAGGCAGTCAAGACATCTATAAAAATCTTCACCAGACTATCACAATTGTGAAGCTAAAGCAAGCAAAACCCACATTCAAATCTATTCATTCCCCAAATACCAAGAACTCAAACATCCAATACATGTACAAAAACAAACTCACACAATCAGTCTTATCACACACTCAAACCCATCAGCAAAGTCATCCAATACATGTCAAAAGAAGATAAGCTTACGTTCTTATCACACCTAGGGATCGAAATTGAGACAAAACGATCAGCTAATGACAAAACTTATCTAAAGAATCATGCTGCCCCTTATTCTTAGCCACTCTGTCAAATTAAAGAAGTTATGCAATACGAGAAAAACTAAGCAACTTAGGCATGTGCTTAAACTGATATTCAGCTACTGTAAGTCTAAATTAGCAACCAAGTCAAAAGCTAAGCAACCAGGTCTAAATCAAAACCCATGCGATCAAATACTGCTACTGTAAGTTTGTAAACAGGCAAACAATCTTGCCCCAATAAATCAGCAATAAGGAATCCACCCAAATGGTTCTGAGACACAAAATACACTCCCAAATTCAAACGGGTTGCTCACTTTTACAGTCTTAGACTTTTACAGTCACAAACAAGCAACAAGGAATCCACACAGAAGCAAAATCCAAAACCACGGAACAAAACCAGAAATACAGCAGAGATTTCGGATTATAAACCCTAAAAATGATAGAACTTAGCTGTTTTCGCTCGTCTTCTCACCGTTTTCCATCAAATCGCCGCCGACCGACTCGTGAACGGAGATCTGACGTTTTTTCCGATTGCTTGTTATATCGCCCTCGCCCTTACTTGAAGGAAGAAAAGAATGGCTCGATGTTGAAGAAATCACCCTCACCCTTCGCTCAAGGTTGAATCGCCCCTCGCCCTCCGAATTGTGTTCTCAGACTTTTTTTTGCAGTCAAAGGACGCTTTTGCCCTAGTTTTCCCTATAATTACAAAAATGCCACCGTCCTAATTTAAACCCCAAATCTCCCATCTAGCTTCCCCCGTCGATCTCAGCCGTAGATTCTTATAATCCAATGGTTAGTATTTATTTATAGTTTGTATCTTAAGGAGTATTTGTATCCGAACCAGCCTCGTCGGTTACAATCTGAACTTATCTTATTCTAAAAGATATAAGATTTACCTATTAGGCTATTACTTAACCTCTTCATTCCAATTCAAATCGGAACAGCTATCCCAGATATTAATTACCCACTAGGATAACTACAATGTTTATTTGGCTTGAAAGAAGGATAACGACTTGCTGAAGGTCAAGAAACGGAATGGATACGAGACCGAATAGGACCGAGTATTACAGTGGGTGGCTGGAGGCGGAGGGTGGCCAGCGACGGTTAGTGGCCGGTGGTGGGGTGGATGGCGGTGGGGTGGGGAGAGGAGAGGAAGAAGAAGAAATAATAGAAAACTAAGGGGTTGGTTCGGAAATATTAAAAATAATGGTACTTATGGTAAGACATAAGCACGAAAAAGGTGAGAGGAGACAACTTATAAAAATTAACTTATGTAAGTATTATAAGTCACTTATTATTAAAAAAAGTTATCGAACAATGCTTATGTTACTTTTGATATTTATGATAAGCACGATAATCACCCGTTGATGAACGGACCCTTAAGGCCTTAACCCTTCACCTAACTTTTTATATTTGGTTAAAGTGATAAGGACCACCATATATATAAGAATTTTTATACATACATGTGAAGATTTTACAAGCTTCTAATTTTTCCCGAGGTAAGATTTCCTTAGTAACTTTAGTTTTTGACGTTGCATTTGTCGTGTAGTTCTTTACATCAGCAAGTTATTTAATACAATTAATCATAATTATTAATGAGCATGACTTATACTTTGATTTCTGAATATATGAGTATATTAAGTGTAGACTTTATCTTTTGTTTGTCGTTTTAGCTTCTTACAGGTGTTACGTAATTAATATCGAGTCAAATGATATTGGGTCAGTTTTATTTTGTCGCTTTACCCATGTGTGTTCTACGTACCTTTCCAGTTATAAAGCAGGGCTGTACATGAAATATTCCCCTTTCTTTATATATACATCTTTATCGTTATTTGACATTTAGTTTGTTACACAAACCAGTTTATTATACGGCCAATCACATAATTTTGATGAACAAAAGTTTTCCTAGTACTAAAATTCGTGGATAAATAATATATTAATATGTGTTCATTAAGTGTAAATTTTTTTTTCTAATTAAACATCAAGTCTAATTATCATTTCTTATATAATATAGGGAAAAATGACTTGGAATAATACGAAGTATCAACATTGAACAGAGAATAATACGAACTTTAAAAATTAAAAAAACATATATAGCCAAACTATGTGCATATATACCAAAAGCAATACGACTCCAAATTCCGATGGAGTTTCCGGCGAATGTGATGACATGGTATTCAGAAATATAACTAGATTGAATGTTTTAATAAAATTGATGACGTGTCAAAAATGATTGAATTAAAAATATATATTTTATTATTCTTAATAATATATTTTTTTGATTAATTGTTCAAAACCCCCGTTACTCTAGATCTCCCTCACTGGTTTTCTGCAATTGGCTTTCTCGAAGAAGCCATGCCTCTTTATACATCCTAATTTCAAGTGCACCTTGAAGATACCAATACTTGGTGATTACTTGTAGATTATATTTTGAAAAAATATGTTTCAAGGAAAATTATCAAGGATTTCGGTATGAAACTTTTGATGAAACTATGTATTCGTAAACTAACACAAACATATGTGTTGATTGTAAGAAATTTAGTAGAAACTGAAAGAAAAAAGAAAACTAGCCTGAGCACTAGCTAGGAGACTACTTCTCTTTACATAAAATTCTACAAATTTGCCACCAAAGAATACGAATGGTGAGGGATTTAGAGTTGCACTTATGCTAAATAGTGAAGTTGGAATTTCAAATTATTGAAATGTTAGAGATGAGAAGAGTGAAAAATGTGACATTTGCACATAATTTTTCACATTTAATTATTTTGGGTTTTTTTCACCAAATAATGGACAGGTGTAAATGATTGTAAAAAAGATAATTAAATGTTGATTATATCAATTTCATTTAGTAACTAGTTAGATGACGTGTGCTATTACACGAGATCTTTTTTGATTTGCTTTTATATGATCCAAAATAATTTATCTTTTGTTTGTCATTATAACTTCTTACATCTTTATAGGAAAAAGTAAGGTATAAAATGCTAGGTTTTAAGATTGTCATGCATTTTGGTCGATATATCATATGTGTTGATTTTAGTTTGTTGGGTTCGCACGTATAAGTATTTTTATGCATACATGTGAAGATTTTTCCAGCTTCTAATTTTTCCCGAGGTAAGATTTCCTTAGTAACTTTAGTTTTTGACGTTGCATTTGTCGTGTAGTTCTTTACATGAGCAAGTTATTTAATACAATTAATGATAATTATTAATGAGCATAACTTATACTGATTTCTGAATATATGATTACATTAAGTGTAGATTTTATCTTTTGTTGGCGTTTTAGCTTCTTATAGGTGTTACGTATTTAATATCGAGTCAAATGATGTTGGGTCAGTTTTATTTTGTCGCTTTACCCATGTGTGTTCTACGTACCTTTCCTGTTATATAGCAAGGTTGCACATGGAAGATTCCCCTTTCTTTAAATATACATCTTTATCGTTATTTGTCATTTAGTTTGTTATACAAGCAAGTTTATTAATACGGCCAATCACATAATTTTGATGAACAAAAGTTTTCCTTGTACTAAAATTTGTGGATAAATAATATATTAATATGTGTTCATTAAGTGTAATTTTTTTTCTAATTAAACATCATGTCTAATTATCATTTCTTATTTAATATCGGGAAAAATGACTAGGAATAATACGAAGTATCAAAATTGAACAGAGAATAATACGAACTTTAAAAATTAAAAAAACATATATAGCCAAACTATGTGCATATATACCAAAAGCAATACGACTCCAAATTCCGATGGAATTTCCGGCGAATGTGATGACACGGTATTCAGAAATATAACTAGATTGAATGTTTTAATAAAATTGATGATGTGTCAATTGATGAATGCTTGAAATAATACGAAGTATCAAGATTTAACAGAGAATAATATGAACTTTAAAAATAAAAAAAATATATATAGCCAAACTATGTGCATATATACCAAAATCAATACGACTCCAAATTCCGATGGAATTTCCAGTGAATGTGATGACACGGTATTCGGATATCTAACTAGAATGAATGCATTAATTAAATTGATGACGTGTCAAAGATGATTGAATTGAAATGTTAGAGATGAGAGAGTGAAAAATGTGACATTTTCTCATAAATTTTTCCATTTAATTTTTTGTGTTTTTTTTTCAAATAAAAGACAACTGTAATTGATTGTAAGAAAAATAACTAAATGCTGATTTTCTCAATTTCATTTAGTAAGTAATGATAATATTGATTACTTGAACCGTGATAAATTACATACTTAATGTGTTATGCTAGATCAATTGCATGAAGACATGAACTCCAATTCAGTGTTTGGCACTAAGGATTGGGATTAACCGTATTTTGTTTATTAAAAAAAAAAGATTGTGATGACATAATATAATGTCAATGCATCTCCAATACAAAGAAAATGATCAATGTATTTAACTATCAATTTATATTGCCACATATCACAACTTGAGATTAAAAAACTATATCATAGTTTTGTGAACATATGTATTCATTTAGTGTAGATTTCGTATGTTGCTTTTCTTTTTAGGTGAATTAACATGGTCAATCACTCAATCATATAAGCTTATGTGAATAAAAATATTTGTCATTCTTATTTGTATTGACTAAATAGGAAATTTCCAACATAATTATAGGAAAAGAAATGTATAAAATGCTAGGTTCTAAATTTGTCAAGATGCACTTTTGGTCGATATATCATATGTGTTGTTTTTAGTTTGTTGAAAATGGATTGTTATTTTCACACATATAAGTATTTTTATTTTTTTGGTCGGACATATAAGTATTTTTATGCAAATATGTGAAGATTTTATCAGCTACTAATTTCTCCCAATGTAAGATTTCCTCAGTAAGTTTATTTTTTAACGTTATTTGTCGTTTAGTTTTTTATACGAACAAGTTAATAAATATAACTAATCATATTTATAATGAGAAAAAGTTATACTTAGCTTTCTGAATATATGAGTACAGTAAGGGTTGACTTTATCTTTTGTTTGTCGTTTTAGCTTCTTAAAGGTGTTACGAAATTAATGTCGAGTCAAATGATGTTGAGTCAGATATATTTTGTCGTTTTTCCCATTGTGTATTCTATCTTTGTCGATATAATGCGTAATTGAACATTGATTCCCCTTTCGTTAAATATATCTATTTACCGTTATTTGTCGTTTAGTTCTTTACGCGAGCAAGTAAATTAATACAATTAATCATAATTCTTAATGAACAAAAGTTATCTCAGATTTCTGAATATATGAGCACATTTAGGCTAGACTTTATCTTTGGTTTGTCGTTTTAGCTTCTTACAGGTGTTACATAATGTCGAGTCAAATGATGTTGATTCAGATTTATTTTGTCGTTTTACCATTGTGTATTCCATCTTTGTCGATATAATGCAGGATTATACGTGAAAGATTCTCGTTTCTTTAAATATACATGTTTATCGTGATTTGTCGTCTAGTATGTTACACTAGCAAGTTAATTAATATGGCCAATCATATACTTCTGATGAACAAAAATTTTCCATATACTAAAATTGGTGGATGCATATGCATGCATCATATGTATTCATTAAGTGTAGATTTTATCTTTTGGTTGTTGTTTAGGTTATTACACGTGTATGAAGTATGATCGATGTAATAAACTTTTTAACATCTTCATCGAAGGAAAACAAAACTTTATGAGAAAAGTTTATTACAAAACAAAACAAAATAGATTTTAGATAAATAGATCACATAGGTGAAAAAACAAAACAAAATCAACTCATCATTATTCAAGTTTTGTTTTCCTTCGATAAAGATGGTAAAAAGTTTATTACATCGATCATACATGTGTAATAACCTAAACAACAACCAAAAGATAAAATCTACACTTAATGAACACATATAATGTATCCAAAAATTTTAGTATATGGAAAATTTTTGTTCATCAAAAGTATATGATTGGCCATATTAATTAACTTGCTAGTGTAGCATACTAGACGACAAATCATGATAAACATGTATATTTAAAGAAAGGAGAATCTTTCATGTATAATCCTGCATTATATCGACAAAGATGGAATATACAATGGTAAAAAGACAAAATAAGTTTGAATCAACATCATTTGACTCGACATTATGCAACACCTGTAAGAAGCTAAAACGACAAACCAAAGATAAAGTCTACCCTTAATGTGCTCATATATTCAGAAATCTGAGATAACTTTTGCTCATTAAGAATTATGATTAATCGTATTAACTTGCTCGCGTAAAGAACTAAACGACAAATAACGGTAAACAGATATATTTAAAGAAAGGGGAATCTTTCATGTTCAATGACGTATTATATCGACAAAGATAGAATACACAATGGGAAAAACGACAAAATATATCTGACTCAACATCATTTGACTCGACATTAATTACGCAACACCTGTAAGAAGCTAAAACGACAAACAAAAGATAAAGTCTACCCTTAATGTACTCATATATTCAGAAATCTAAGTATAGTTTTTGCTCATTATAATTATAATTAGTTATAACATTAAAAATTAAACTTACTGAGGAGATCTTACATTGGGAGAAATTAGTAGCTGCTAAAATCTTCACATATATGCATGAAAATACTTATATGTCCGACCACAAAAATAAACATACTTATATGTGTGAAAATAACAATCCATTTTCAACAAACTAAAATCAAGACATATGATATATCGACCAAAAGTGCATCTTGACAAGTTTACAGCCTAGCATTTTATACATTTCTTTTCCTATAAATATGTTGAAAATTTCCTATTCAGTCAATACAAATAAGAATGACAATTTTTTATATTCACAATAGCTTATATAATTGAGTGATTGACCATGTAAATTCACCTAAACAAAAAAGCAACATATGAAATCTACACTCAATGAATACTTATGCTCACAAAACTGTGATATAGTTTTTCATCTCAAGTTGTGATATGTGGCAATATAAATTGATAGTTAAATACATTGATCATTTTATTTGTATTGGAGATGCATTGACATTTTATTATGTCATCACAATCTTCTTCTTTTTTTTAATAAAAAAAATGTGGTTAATGTCCCAATCCTTAGTGCCAAACAATGAATTAGAGTTCATGTCTTCATGCAATTGATCTAGCATAGCACATTAAGTATGTAATTTATCTCGGTTCAAGTAATCAACATTATCATTAATTACTAAATGAAATTGAGAAAATCAGCATTTAATTATTTTCTTACAATCAATTATAGTTGTCTATTATTTGAAAAACATACACAAAAAATTAAATAGAAAATTTATGAGAAAATGTCACATTTTTCACTCCCTCATCTCTAACATTTTTCACTCTCTCATCCCCCACCCTTCTTATTCTTTGATGGCAAACTTGCAGAATTTTGTGTAAAGAGAAGAAGTCTCTTCAGGTTAGCTTTCTCTTGATTTCATTTTCTACTAAATTTCTTTCTACCATCTCAATTCTAATGTTTGTGTTAGTTTATTCATACATTCTTTTATCAAAAGTTTCACACAAAAACCCTTGATAATTTTCTGCGAAATAGATTTTTTCAAAGTATAATCTACAAGTAATCACCAGAAAACTAGCTTCGGATCGGAGGTTTTATAAAGAAAACTTTGGATTTCATGAACTTTTTCTCAATCATTTTTATTTCTCATATTTGTGGTGAGAAATAAAATTGTGCACGTATTGTTTGAGGGGTTCCATACCTTAGGTCATCTTCAATGGGTGAGAGTTGAGACCCATTTGAGTCTCTAATTAATTAAATATATTTTTTATCTATTTTGGTGAGGGACTTTCACTCTTGGTCCCTTATACAAGGGACTCCTCTCACATGGACTCGCATCAATTTAACTTTTTATAATTTTTGTCACTTTTATGTTTGGTGAGGGGCTCCTTGTAAGCCCCATTGTAGATGTGTCGTTTTTTTTTATCTTCTTTTAAGTTTATTCAATCAATTTAGAATAATTTAGTCCAATTTTTCATCCATCTCATTGTTTTTCAAATTGTTTCCTTATAATAATCGGATTTTGATTTTTTTTCCACAATATTTTATGGGCTTTATTACTAATAAGATATGTGACTCTCTATGTTCTTTTCTTCTTTCTTTAGTGAATTCTATTAGTTCTTGTTTGATTAAAACTAATGGAGGTCTAAAAACCCGAAAGTAGGTGTTGAATATCACGAAAATAAAACAAAGGTCTACAACATGTTGATTTGTAACATTTGTTAATGCTTTGTTATTATTTCTTACAACTCTTATGTGAATATGTGTACAATTTCAACATGAATACATATTTTCTCGTTAATGTTAGGAATCAGTTTGATTAAAATTTTGACCACTTAATCCCCAAATAAGATGGGTTATTACTTAGGGTTGATTAGGGTTTAGTTATATTTGTATCTTTCTTATATACATATAAGATTGGGTTTTGCCACCATTTAATGCCCTCATTAACTTTGCTCACAAAATCCCTATATAATTACTATTCGTAAAAATAAATCATAAAAATGTGTTAGCATAGTGGTTAGAGTGTTCCTTACTAATCAATTGGTCATGGGTTCAATTCTCTTTGCTAACACTATTATAATTTTTTTTTGTTTTCATTTCCTCAATCATAATTTATGTTATGCATCATCACATATATATTTACACGAACTCTTTTAAACCAATAATACAATCTCTTTCTCATATTAATATGAAGTTTTTTGCCCCGTGCGTAGCACGGGCATCATCACTAGTATACTATAAAGTTAGAAGATGCCCTCATTCAATGCTCAGTTAACTTCTATATATTGCAATATTTCGTATATAATTCAATAATATGCAATCATAATCAAAACAACCACAATAGCATAATAGTAAACCCTTTCTTTATTAACCCAAAGGGTTGGGGTTCAAACCTCTCTAGTAACATTTTTGTGTTTTGTATGTATTTTTTTTTCCAAATGTGAATATCATAAAATATGTGTTTTATTATACTATATTTTAGCACACCCTTAATTCTAAAAATAAAACATATGTATGCTTAATTAAAGTGATTCTTGAAAGTGTAAACGACTAAATCAAAATAAATGGTATGATTAATGTCTAAACAAGATGACGGGTCACAATATAAAATTATTTTTTATGTAAGGGTAATGGTATGACTAATTAAATAGGACGATGCTTTTCAAATTTATTGTTTTCATTTCATTGATAATTGATAAATAAAAGGAATTAGTGTATAGAGCCCAAGAGTTATGATCTTTGAGTAATGGTTTAATCTTTTATCATTTTTAAATTTAAAGTTATGATTGGAGAAAATGATATGAGTTATGATTTAAAGTTATATTTAACAGACTTTTCAATTAAAGTTGATTAATAAAGCTTACAAATAATTTTTGTTATTTGGTAAGATATTCAATGAAGAATGAATTTTACCTTAATCTCCACCTCCCTCCACTCTGGTCCCTCAACTCCCCTCTCTTCAATCCTTATTTCTGATTTTCAAAGGTTGCTTCCAATTGGTGTATCAATTGATTAGCTACGTACTTAATCAAAGGGTGTTACCCCACCCCCTCTTTAGCCTGGTATCTAGATGCCAAGGCTTTTTGTGTAAGGATTGGACTATCCAATTCCGTCATGTGTTTCATGAGGCTAAATCGGTTGCGGATAGCCTTGCGTCCCTAGCGTTTAGCTTTCCGCTAGAATCCTATGTATTGTCTGCCCCTCCCGAGGGGATTATTTCCTTGCTTAGTAACGATGTAAGGGGTCGGGCTATCCCCCGCTTGAGGACTACTTAGCCCTTTTTTTCTAATTATTAATAAAACGCTCCCTCGAGGAGCCGGAGAGTGTCGCCTCTCCTTCGACAAAAAAAATCAAAGGGTGTTACCACTGTTACGTGACCAAGCTATTGTATAGCTCTTGTATTGTGTTTTGGTACGGGAACCTAATATCCCTAAAATTCCCAAACCAGTTTTCAAAAATAATATCGTAAAAATGACCTTATTTTTATTCCTAAAATTTAGTGCATAGAAGCGTATGATAATTACATATCTGTCGATTTTGTAAGTGGTTGATTCGTCAATTTCAAGATGCACAATGCTCTGACTATTAAGTTGAAAGCGGATTAAAGCAATGTAATATCTAAGAAAACACTCACCAAAGAGGGGATGTAGCTCAGATGGTAGAGCGCTCGCTTAGCATGCGAGAGGTACGGGGATCGATACCCCGCATCTCCATTTTTTTTAATTTATTGCACTATCATGCCTGTGAATGATGAGGATTCTGTAAATCTCTAAAATAAAGGGACTTGCTTTTTGGTTTGCCTCATTTGATCTTTTCTCTAGATTAATACACCTGACATACAACTGGTTTCTCGTTGTGCAGGCTTTCTTATGTGGTGTAACTTGTAACGCTGATCTACACTACATAGTACATACTCACCTTTTTGTTTCCTGACATACTCACCTTTTCTCGTTGCTGACACCTTTTTGTTTCTCTAGAAGCTTTAATCTTGCTTTCCCTGTTTCCAAATGGTCTTTGATTTCAAGGCAACAGAAGGTAAGCGAAGACCGGGATCGTCTGGCTGATCATGAACAGCTGAAAATTCCGACAGCATGGCCTGACTACATGATTAATATGAGTACACAGGCATTCTCTTGCTCTTGACTTTCCCCTCCCTTTCTATATGTTATGCACCGGTTTAACCCTTTACTTCATACTTGTGTTTTTGTGGCCCTCTTTTTTGCACACATGACACAAGTCACACAAACCAGGGTCATTGCACAAACAGTTCAGGGAGGTGGTTTGTATGAAGATATGTTCTATTATATCCTGAGTCCTGACACTAGACAGTCGCTGTCTTATTTAACTGGGCTTTGTCCATACTAAACACGGGGCCGAATACCTTACATAAGTTCCAAAGCACACTTATAAAGAAAAGAAAAAAACAAAATGGGTCATAAGTCATAACATACAATTTTTTAACATAGTCAAACCCCACTGGGACATTACCCTATCTCAAAGATAGATAACAAGTGCAGTGTACTTCTTATCAGTAATACACATCTTCTCAAAGATGGATAACATACATAGCCCACCAACCAAATGATACAGATAACAACAACCAAACCACACAAGACACAGCAAATTTACAAGAACCTCCTCCCCTAGGACCATTTAAAAGGAAATGAAAGGCTTAAGCGTTCTTCTTCGTCATCATCATTCGATATCTTCACTTTAGTAACCTCCCTGTATATATGCATTCAAGCGTTCCAGCTCCTCCCTGTGCTCACTAACCACGGCACGAACCACGTCTCCAATGGACACCATGCCTATCATTCCCTTGTCGTTGATCACCGGGATGTGTCTGATTCGATTATCTGTAAAGGCACCATTGCATATTAAGACATGCCAACCGTGTTTCAAGCCAGCAAGATAAAAACGAAGAAAGAAAATCTGCCAAGTTACTACTGCAGTTGGGTACTGAGTTGGTAAACCTGTCATTAGCTCCATTGCCTTCAGAACTTTGGTATTGGGAGATACTGTAATCAGCTTGTTCTGCAAGTACATAATATTGTATGAGTAACAAGATGTTCTGAGATGAAGACACTTAAATCTGTCCAAGCATCAAAAATTGGTAGAGTTTGGTTCATACTTCTTCGGTCATGATGTCCCCAACCTTAGTTGACTTGGAAGATCTTCCCTGCACTATGATCTTTCGGAGATAATCTGAAAAGATAAAACAAAGATTAGCATCTCAGGTTAGTTGTTATAGAACAGAGCACAAATCCAGAAGTAGACAACAAAATTAAAAGCTTGTATTGTTTAGACGCTTAATTAGATTGTTTCCTCTTCCAAAGAACCAGTATGACCTCCTTTTGAACAAGACCGTTTTGTCTTTCCTATTCCAAATAATCAAATTTAGAAACCAGTCACTTTTTCTGTATAGCTCAACTAACAACAAACTTAATGCAATGACTAGGATAGCAAGTTCAGCCTAAAAATCTTCCATATCAAGGAAAGAAAAGTATTCAACCTTAATTTTTAGCCCTCTTAATTGCATAAACTATACTCATTTGAATGGTTCAACGTCTCCATTTCTTAGGCTCAACCGGCAGTATGAAGAGAAACTTTCAAATGACTCTCAACATCATCTATCTATACATAGATACCTCTTTCAGTGATAATCCCGGCAAGGGACATCTGCTCTCCGGGTTTCACGACGACCAACGCACCGACATGATGCTGTGTCATCTGCACATAAATGAATTCATTCAGGACACAAATCCTAACTGGAAAGTACTCAGATAGAGGGAAGTGCACATACCGACTTGACAGCATCATAGACGGTGTCATCAGTAGTGCACCAAAGCCAGGAACCATCAGCCTCCTTACCCTTGGCTTTCAGGATATCTGAAATGGTGGTGCTCTCAAAGCCATGCTCTTCTATACCGGAAGCTTTGGTTGAGTCGAACCTCGAGAAGACAGCAGGCCTCAGATAGGGACTTGCCACGCTCACGTGTCTCAGAACCGCGTTCTTGATGCTCCTTCCGTGCAGAAAAAGCGATCCGACAGCCCCTTGCATATTTGAAACTGCATAAACAAACATGGAATTTACAGATCATTAAGAATGTGATACACTCCTTGTAATCACCACCACTGCAGGAGGCTCATTTATGATAAGAGACGGGGAAGCTAGCTAACAATTGCCAACCACCACTTTACAATATGACACAAAATAGAAACAGATACAGAAACAACAACAGAAACAATTTAAATTAGAGCGAGATTTCTGAGAGGGATCCAAATCTAAGCTTTTATTGCGAGGTTGGTGTGGTTTTCCCTTTTTAGCAAGTTTGAATTTCATGACCTAAACAGAGGGCCGTACAATAGGATTTAGTGATTTACAGTAGCCATGGTCCCAAAGAAAACATATTTGGTAGGTGAATGATCAAGAGATAGTCAACAGCAACCTGTAAAGGTATTTAAGGACGCAGCTAAATGCAAGGACAGCGATTGCAAACAGAAACTTTCATAAGCAGCAGAAATCATTGTTTCAATTTCTACAAAAGCTACACATCCTAAAATCCGATTAGTAGCCATCATCGACAGTAAATACACGATTCGACTAACAAAAATCGAACGAGCTGTAAACGCCCCGAGTTTCACAAATCATGCAAGCAAGCTTAACAGTGACAGGATTCACAGAACTCATCAAATTAAACTATCAACGAGAAAGGAATCAGAATCAATTACATATATCAACGATTTACGGCTTAACAGGAAGCTCTAAGGAAATTGCGATCAAAAGAGGCCAAAGTAAGCACCGAACAGAAGCGGATGACACGACAGAACAATCGAATTGAATTCAATTGGAGGAACAAAGAGAATAACATCAGAGGAGAAGGAGAAGGAGAAGAAGAAGAAGGGGGAATCGAACCTGAGGAAGAAGAAAGCACGGGAAATCTGTGGGAGAGTGAGAGGGGAGTGTGAGGGGAGAAGACAAGGGGGAAAAGACGTGGCCCCTGGTATTGAACAAGGGGATCATTTTAGTACATTAAAATATTGTACCGTAGCAAGTAGGAAATGGTGACCCCTCCTCTCCTCCATAATTGTATTCTGTTTTTTAGCACCACATTTCTCGTTCCAAGGTCTAGAACGGACAAATTACTGTATGTGTCACAACAAAAACGCCTCTTTCTTTCCCGATAAACTCTACCCATCCGAACCGGGCTCAGACCCGGTTCGACTATGCAAACTACGGAGAGCCCAATAGCATGTAGACATTTGGGTTTGTAATAGGCAAAATACATGTACGGCCCCCCGTACTTGTCACTTTTTTTCAAACGGCCCACGTTCTTTAAAATATTCTATTGAACCCCTCTACTAGTGTAATCCTGTTCTATTGAACACTCGTCGTCCTTCGTGGCAGAATGCGTGCAATTCACTCTCTATGTAGCGAGTTGGGTAATAGACATTTGGATGAGATGGCTTTTCCTAAATAAAAACATTAAATTAAATTGTTTATGAGATACAACCCTAGATTTTTTTTTTTTTTTATTTTTTTGTTGATTTTGGGATTTGAAGAACTGGTTTTTTTTGCTGCTTCTGGGATTTGAGATCTGAGTGTTTGTGGAGTAGGAGCACGAGTAGTGCCGGATTTCTGGAGGATCGAGGGTGGTGAAGGGCGCAAGAACGTCGTGGATGGAGGTGGATCTGCCCAGAAACAGATCGGGGTGCGAGATCCGGGATTTGTTGATCTCGATTCGGCGTTCTTGAGGGCGGATTTTGGTGATGCGGATGTTCTTGGTGGGGACGGCGGTCGCAAGGCAGGTGCTTGAGGGCGAAGATTTTGGCGGTTTCGCCGGAGCCGGAGGCGAAGAAGATCTCCGGGGAGAGTTTGAGGACAGCGCTGATGATGGTGGCCATGGGCGGCGTCGGGACATGCCGTCGGGGGGCCGGAGTTGGCCATGGGCGGTGTCTAGATCCGAGAAGGTGGCCATGGGCGGCGTCGGGGCAGAGTTGGAGAGAAAGAGGCGAGCAGGGGGCGGAGACGGCTAGCTTGTGGCTGCGTCGGGCGGATTCTGGATCCGAGAAGGTGACCATGGGCAGCGTCGGGACAGAGCCGGAGAGGCGAGCAGGGGTCGAAGACGGCCGGCGTGTGGCTGCGCGGGCTTGCCGTCTGGGGCCGGAGTTGGGAGCCTCAGACATGTGGTCTCGGGAAGGAAGGAGATAGAGAAATGAAATTGATTTTTTTTTATTTCTTCTCCATTGTTAGATTTTAATTTTTTTTATTCAATAACATATTATTTTAGATAAATGCGTATATGGCACGCTGATGTGGACAAAATCAACAATATGTGGCGCTGACGTGGTTGTTAACCGGGCGTGTGAAATTCACGCATTACGACGAGTATTCAATAGAATAGGATTACACTAGTACAGGGCTCAATAAAATATTTTAGAGTAGGGGGGGCCGTTTGCAAAAAAGTGACAAGTACGAATTATACGTTCCAACAAAATTTACAACAAACAATGGCCAATAACCAACACGCAACGTCACTAGCTTTCCTATGGTGGTTTGTGTGGGCACATAGAAATGCAAAAAATTTTGATCCAACTAGAATTGACCCGAAAAACCTTCCGTCCAACTTAGCTTTCACAGGCGCCCCTGCTTGGGAAGGTTGTTGTTTGAAACCTCATAAGACATCTAACAAACCAAAAAGGAAAAATCATACATCCTGGAAAAAACCACCTTCTCAGTGGCACAAACTAAATTTCGATGCTTCTAGACTCAAAACAAGAACAACCCATGCCGGATTCATCATTAGAGACCATTCTGGAAATGTTCTTTCTGCGGGACGCCAGCAACTTCCCTCTATGACTATAGTACAAGCTGAAGCTTCAGCCTTACTTCATGCTATCAAAAAAATAGACCTTTCTCACATTCACAATCTTATAATAGAAGGTGACAATCTTATTGTTATAAATTCTTTAAAACGCATATGGAAAGTGCATTGGGAAATTCACTCTATTATTGAAGACATAAGAAACTTGATTTCGGCTATCCCCTCTGTTACTTTTTATCATTGTTTCAGGGAATCTAACGTTGCAGCAGATTTCCTGGCAAGAAGACACATCAATCTTCAGAGCTTCAATGCAGCCTTGCCCATTCATGCTTCGTCTCTTCCGTCTTCTCATTTGCCTGTAACACAGTCGCGGTGTTTGTTGAGTCAACAACCCGCGCTGTTTGGGTTATTAAAGATCATCCGTCACGATGATTTAGGTTATCCTTGTAACTTAAAGGTGGCCTAATTTTGGCTTGTTCGAGCTAGTAGCTCCACAATCAAAAAAAAAAAGACTATATATATGTATATTCTATATGTAGAAATTAGTACTTATGTATTTGGTGGGGGTGGCCGTCACATATTGCATTATTTCACTTTTTTTTTTTTTTTGCATTATTTCACATTAGTGATGTTGACATATACTTTATATCTTTTGTGAGCCAATAGTTAATCGTGTAAATGGTATGTTAGATACATTAGGGACTTTGATTGCACACATCTAAATATAGTGAATATTGATTTTTTTTCGAGAAAAAAAATAATGTATATATTATGGAATAAGAATTAATTATCTAAGCTAAAAATTACATGCGCTCTGTAAAAATAAAGAGAGACTCCATCTATACTATATATTAAAGCCGGAGAATTTTGAGCCTCCACGTTAATTCTGGCCCCACTTTATTAACAATTTTATATATTTTTTTCCTAATTATCTAATCTTTAACTTTGTTTTTTTTCTTACCCATCAAATATCTATCTTTAAAGGCATATTATTTATCTTTAAAATTTCTTTAATTATCTAATCTGTAATTTTATCCTTTTTCTTACTCATCGAATATTTATCTTTGAAACAATATTATCTATCTTTATAATTTCTTTCTATAAAAGATACATATTAATTAACATAACTTTTCAATTCCCATTTTAATCTATTTATACTAATATATAGTATAGATTATAGTATTACATAAGTTAACGAAAAAAATGATCATTATCCGTACATGGTACGGGTTTTCAACTAGTTGTAATAATTACAATAGTATTTAAATTGGAGTTTAAAAAAACTGAGTTTATCACAAATCTCACCGCTCACTACCTAACCGGCTATACTATACAATTTACAAAATTGAGTTTAAAAATACAGAAATTTAACCTGGTAACCCGATGGTTATGGTAATTTCACATGATATGTACTCATTTACACTATTTCACGCGGTAACCCTGTAGTTTTGAGAATTTTTTTCAAATAACCCTATCGTTATTCTACATTTAAAGTTTTTAAAATTTTTTAAAAAATTTAGCAATTAAAATTTTTTGTTTATCGTGACAATTATACATACAAAATGGAGAATACACGG
This sequence comes from Polygonum aviculare, assembly GCA_934048045.1. Taxonomy (NCBI): domain Eukaryota; kingdom Viridiplantae; phylum Streptophyta; class Magnoliopsida; order Caryophyllales; family Polygonaceae; genus Polygonum; species Polygonum aviculare. The sequence goes on along the minus strand of OW204025.1, from coordinate 17,266,297 downwards.
GTTATAGTGTATTCGAGTCGAACTCTGATACACGGGATTTAGATATGATTGGAAAGGAAAATATAGTAAAATCAATTAACTTACTTTGAAATTATGTAATTTATTTCAAATAATATATAATAATAATATATACTGGATATCCGTTAGAGAATATGTTCATTCCATATCCGGTCCGTTAATCTGCTAACTTTTACCATATCGGACCGGATTCGAATAATTATCCGCCATACGCGGATAAACTCGGATTGTATCGACCGGATCATCGGATCGGATCATATATTTTTTAACACCCCACTAGGGGAGTAAAATTGTCTATATTAGAGTTGACTAAAAAAACCATTTTGAAAATCGATGAGTTAAGGGAAAAAAACAAACTTTGTTTATCCAAACCCGTTTAATTAAAACCTAATACCTATTGGGTTAAATTAAATTATTATATTGTAAACAAATATTTTGAAAAAAAAACTAATTTGTTATGAAAAAATGAAAACATTGGATTGAGCCCAAAATTCATGAACTTGATCCGTAACTAGATTGTTCATGAACCCATGTTCAACTTACATGAAATAATAAAATTTGACTAAACAAACCGATTGATAGGCTAGTAGGGTGAGTAATACAAAATTAACCTTATAGAAATCCTCTTATGTGAAATTAACTCGTAAAAAAAAACAAGAACAATTGAGACCGTATACTTTGTAAATTGATAATATATTTATAAACTCACAATTTGAATACGGAGTATCGTTCAATGGAAAATCATTTACTAATGAAATGTAATTTTTTAACTTTTTAACTCTTGTAATAATTGCACCACACTTACCGAGTTTCATTTTAAAATCCAATTTAATATATGCTCTTGTGGGTCCTACTCTTTTTATTTTAACTCTTTACTTTTCTTTTTAGTTAATTAATGTTTACTATGTATAGAAGTGTGTTATAACACAAGTGTCATGCAATCAAAGTCCATCCATCACTCCCCAAACCCAAGTCCCATTGGGCCACAGTGGCAATTGGGCCACAAACCCTAGGAAGGTTATACAATTATACCAATGTTATGACAACTCTTATAAAATAATATTAAGTGTAATTAAGTGATTAGAGTCCCAATAAAGGTGTTTTTTTTACCTTTTCTTACTTTAATGCTAATCTGAACCAAATACCAAAGTTATAGGTTCGGAGGGTCCCACAGTTGAGATTTGTGGTCTGCTGGGTTGGGCTTTTGAATCGTGCCGATTTTTGAGCAGACATTTAATTTTTTATTTTGGGCATGCCGTTTGGGCCTATTTTTTTAATCAAATTAAATAACACTTAAGCACAAGACTTACTAAATAATGCCCCATTTAAATCTAAAGTTCCTTTAATTAAGCCATATTAACTCCATTTGAACGTTGTCTCTAAACTCCCAAAATCCATTTGAACGTTGTCTCTAAGCTCCCAAAAACAGTGTTTATATTCCCTGAGCAAAAGGATTCAAAACCCATCTAAGTGCAGGTAAGACTTTGATTTTCTTTGTGTATTAATAAAAAAGTGCCGATTTTATATAACTAATTGTAGTGATTTTGTAATTTATTTTTGGGTTTAGTTCGAATGGATTCCGAAAAACTGTTGACTTTTTATTTGAATTCGGATTTGAATGAGGATGGTGGTTATAATGAGGATGAAGGTGGTGGTTATAATTAGACCAGGCAAATTGGACCCGAACAACGAAAATAAACAATCCAAACATGACCCATACCCGATCTGAATCCGATCCAATCTGAAACTGACACGAATAAAATATAATCCGAAACCATCCGAACCGAATTGACCCGAACCGAACTAACCCGAACAAAACCTAACCCGAAATCACCCGATCCGAAATGACCCGAACTAATTCTGACCCGAACTAAATCTTAAGAGTAGATATACTATTAAAAATTAAAACTAAAATTTAAAAGTAATGGTACAAAACACAAACTAAGGTCACTGCGTTTTTTTGATAAGGTAAGGGATTAGAGTCGCCTCAAGTACTACATTTCATGGACATATTTCAATGTCACATTAGTAAGAAGTATCCAACACTGATTTGATTTGTGTACTCAATTTTTGAATTTGAGAGACTGTGTATTTTAAATACTGTGTCCAACGTTGATCTGATTTGATTTCACTGTCGCATTCTCAAATCTTCAATTCTGTCGCGTTATCATTTTCATCAATTATACAATAACTCTTCGAAGCCAGAACAAGCAAATCACGAATCCCTTCGAGAACGATAAATATCTTAAGAACATTGATGTTGGGACAGGGAGGCAATAAACATTGGTCAATTAGCTTCATTGCCATTCTTGCGGTACAAATCTGCCAGGAAAACCAAGTTAATGTGACAAAAGAAGATGAAAGAGGGATAACGATTGACTTAAACTAAATTGGAGCATCCAAAAACTTCATGTGAGTATAAATTACAAAGCAAGCAAAACTAATTTTATATTTTTGGCCTATGTGTTCTCAATTGATCGTCTTTTTTTTTTTTTGCTTCGTTTGCATCTATAAAAGCAGGAAATTGAAATTCATTTAAGTAAAAGTGAAGAAGGCAAAGTCAGCGTAGAAAGTTGTCAATCAAAGTGAAGAAGGAGGACCATGCGCAACAGTCTGAACCTGGCCAGAAATGCATTCTAAATGTCGCATGTCACTTGAGATCTAAATTCAAATCCTTATAGGTACTTAATGAATCTAACCAGTGAGCTGAAAAAGGGCATAATGATCACAGTAATAATTTTCCAACAACAAATCTAATGTTTCATTAGGTTAATTGCAAGACAGCTCGAGATGCCACCTAATTACCAATTTACCGTACTCGTGAACAAGAACGGGAATATTGTCAAGTGTAAAAAAACCAACTACATAACACATGGCTGATGACTTACGATTTGAAGTACAAGTGTTAGTCCTTGTCCTTTGGAGTAGAATTTAGATGGAACAACAAAGGACCTATTTTCTCTTCAGACTAAGAAATATTACACAACTAAATTTAAAATGTGACCTCCAACGAATTTTAGAGTTGCCATTCGACAAACCAGTTCATAAAATTTAGTGGTGGATTGTTCATATACCAACATGGAAATCTGTATTCTATTGTGTTCTAACTTTAGCAAATCAACAAGGTAGTTTTATAAATAAGAAATACTATTGAAAAAATAGTTTTAGCAAAATTAGGTCCCAAAGAATCAATGGAAAAAGGCAGCCCTATCAACATCAATGACAACCCAGTAATAATGGAGTCGCAAAATGTGAAAGTTAGATTACTTGTAACTTTGCAAGACAAGACTTCCAAAATAATCAACAATTCCTCCTATAACATCCAACCTTCCAGGAGCTCTTGTCATAAAGATTTCATCCTGAAAATAATCACACATAGATAATTTAGCTTAGAAAGCAACAACATACAAAAATTACAATTAAGATAAGAAATTTGCACAAACCTCCCTATTGACTAATTTAACTACAGCCTTGTGCTCACGAATTTGACACTGCTTGATACTGTCCCAGGCTCAAGCTCTAAGCTCTAGTTCTTCCAGACTCTTTAAGGGTCCGGTTATTTGATCTCATCAATAATTAGATAATGTTTTGTAGTATGTAAATATAGTTTTCAAACAATTTCTATTGGAGGACGATATTTCTTTTTAATAGGGGAATTAGGAGCCTAAAAGTATTAGTTAAACCTATTTAGAGTATTCATTTAGGATGAAAACTGATTGCTAGTATATTCGATTAGGAAAGCGCAAAAGATTGTCTGTGAGATTCGAACCATTGATCTCGAGGTACTACCCTAGACGCTTAATTAATCGTCGAACCCAAATGCCCAAAGGCTACTTGAGGACATGAACAACACATACAACTCCAATCAGATGAGTCAATAACATACCAATAAGTTGTATCAACAGGTACGAATTGGTTGATGAACAAAATAAACAAATACAATCAAGGATGATTTACATATCAAAATTAGACCCATGAACAAAACAAATATCTTTGAATGAATTGAAATTGCTATGCAACGAACAAAAACAATAATCACTTAACCCAACCACAAGCAACGGTAGTTTATTGTGCAAACTTGTGCATATACTTCCATGCAAACAACAAATCCATATAAAAATTCTAAATTTACAACCATAAACACAATAACCTGACTTACAACCTAATTAACCCAACCGGACCTTAAATTCGTAAGCTCAAACTTAATTATTCAACCATATTTAACCAAATTAGAAAAGAGCTAGTTAAGATGAAGAAGGAGAAGAAGGAGAAGGACTCAACAATCAACAAGGAATTTGTTCTTGCTATTTGCCGAGGGTCGATTCTGAAGCTGAAATAGTCCGCCTTCGAGTAGAAATTGGAGCAACCGGAGCAACAAAACACCGCCATCGTCGAGTAGAAGCAACTTGCAGTTCAACGTTGTCGCCTTCATCGTCAAGTTGAAAGGCGTCGTCTTAGTTGTCACTGGCTTTGTCGAAATGTGCCAAGTGCAGCGGTTACTAATGTTCCTATAATCAAAAATTTGTGAATAGCTTTTAGGACGGATAGAAATTGGTTGAACAATAGGCACCGAATTACCAAAATGCTTGTGATTGTTTTCTTAGTTTTTAACAATAATTTCCAATCAAATCAACACCGCGTATTATATCAAATCTAATAGCAGTCCATACTCCTCACTATTTATCGCAAGGAGTTTTAATACTGGATAGTATTAACTATATATATATATATTTGCGTATATAACCATAAATTCTAAGCTCTTTAAAGTAAAAATACTCAACCATTGTTATTAAAGTCCTAATTCATCAGTTTTAATGATTTTACCATTTAGAGTGTGTATACAATTCTCGATTCGATCTCAATAAAATCTTATTTATAATAGAATCTTAATCGATTACAATTAAAATTTATAAATACTTTTGTATGATCCAATTTTATCACTTCTAACAATTATCTACACGATTTAAATGTTCTACCATATGACCATTGTATTTACATACTTTTAGTTATAATATAAAAAAAAGTCTTCTAAATCAATGATCCGATTTTACAATCTGACCCAGTAACCCCTCTACCATTTAATCCAAAAACCATTATCTTAAGAACCATCACCCCAACCACAATTGTGTACACTATCAATCTATTGTTTCAGTTTGCGAGAGATGTATGGAGACGACTTAGTAATAAATCCAGAGATATGCGCCAAATTTGAAAGATTGGCTCACTGTTAATCTGAGACCTTGTTATTACCGGAGCACATCTTTCTCTTTTGCTGTATGGTTCATTTGGAAGTAGAGGAATCGATGGATTTTTGAGAATAAAGATGATGACGCTCCAAGGCTTGGTCATGCCATCGGGAATCTTGCTACAACTATATAGAAGCTAACAAGAAGAAGATAGAACAGAGGAACCAACTTCCTGATGCACCCTCGACAAGAACAGACAGTTGGGTCCCTCTTGAGCCAGGATACTTAAAACTTAACGTTGATGGAACCTCGAAAGGAAATCTAGGCACTGCTGGTGGACGCGGAGTGCTCCGGAACTCAAAAGGCGTCTTTATTGCGGGATTTGTTGCCAGGTTCGGGGTTTGCTCGGCCATCAGGTCCGAACGTCTTGCTGTTTTACAAGGCCTGTTGCTTCTTAAGAAGTATGAGACTAGATTGGCTGTAATTGAGACTGATTCCTCCATCATCGTTGGAATCCTTACTGAAGACCTTCCGGCGACCCACCTGGACTATGCCCTGGTGGCCCACTGCCGCTCCTTAAACCAAGATCCTACTTGTAGAGTTGTAGTTAAATTTTCCCCTAGAGTTACTAATAGCGAGAAACGAGAAGTTTTTCCGACGGGTTGACCCTTCTCCCTTTGCCAGAAGCTTTGTGCTCGACCGGGCTATAGAATATCAACGGGCTTGGGCCCAACGCAAGCTCACTGGGCCGTTTGGATCGCAGCAGGTGGCCCAAATTGCTTGGGTGAAGCCTGAGGTTGGTTGGTTAAAGATCAACACGGATGGGTCCAAGAGCAATGACGACCGAGCTACTGCCGCCGACGTTATGTGAGATGAAAACGGGGATTGGGTGGGTGGTTTCGTCCACCACATCGGCCACTGCTCGGTCCCGAAAGCTGAGCTTTGGGGTATCCTTGGTGGGCTCCGAACAGCTTGGGACAAAGGCTTCAAACATGTTATTATCGAGTCGGATTTGCAACTGGCTGTCTCGCCCATCAAGCGTTGATCGGAGCCAAACCACCCCTATCCAGCCTGGTACGCGAGTGCCAAGGCTTCCTAAGCCGGCTACGACATGACTTCAGGGAAGCGAACCGAATCGCTGACTCCCTCGCCACCCATGCCTATTCCTTGCCATTGGGTTTTCATTTTGTTCATGAGCCTCCAGATTGTATCTTTGAACTGTTAGCGGCCGATGATGCTACCCCTCGGCTGGTTGCGATGTAGTCTCCTTTGTTATTTTGTTTCCCTCTCGACCAAAAAATAAATAGGCTTGCCAATTTTTTTTCTATGTCTTCAGACTTTACTTTGTTTGAGGATGTTCCTCATTTTCTTGTTCCTTTGTTAACAAACGATATGCTTGAATAAATTTGGAGCGTATGCTCTCCTTTGGATAAAAAAAATCTTTTGTTTTAGTTTTTTAACATAGAACTTATCATTTTCCTTATATTATACTCGCATCCTAAAACAAACTTCTTTTTTGGAGTAATATAGGCTTTTCAAACTATGCTTAGACCTATCAAACCGGTCATTATAATCGACTCGTTCGGATCTAATTCATCCGGGTCAAACTTTATTTTGAATTGTATTCGGATCGGATCAGATCGGATTCAGATGTGTTGTTTGGTTTTGTGTCAAGTTTGGTTCGACTCCTTTTCGTATTGTAATACTTCAGATTGCTTCGGATCAAATAAGATTTCTTTCAGGTGTTGTTCAGTTTCGTGTCTAGTTCAATTCAGGTCCTTTTCGGATTGTAATGTTTTTAGATTGCTTCGGATTGGATCATGTCGGATGGGAGCAATTCAGATTCGGATGTTATTTGGATTCAAGTTTTTTTGGGGATTATAATACTGTTATTATCGGACTTTAAATTTATATTGAAATCTTACAACATTTATACTATAATTTTGAAAAAATATAGCTTAAGCACTCTAACTAAAAAAAACGCATATGGATTAACCAAATAGAATAAGAATTAGTCAAACATATATACTTCTACAAAACAGAAGTCAAATATATACACACGAGAGTGATAAATATGAGCACTAAGTACATATATAAAAAGATGAACATTTGAAGGTAGGTTTACCTTCGATATTATATCAAATGGTTTTACGTGTCATGTTATTTGTTAATAACATGATAATAACTTTATTCGTACACATTTAATTACTAGATGGATGCTCTAATAAGTTCAAATCTTTAATCAATAATTTTATGTTCTAATTATGACATTCGTTAAACAATATTCGTTTTTTTTTGGAACGGATGATTTTGGATTAAATTTAGTTCGAATCGGATGAGTCCAGGTCAAATCTATTTCGGGTAATTTCATATCAACTCAATTTTGGATTCATTTCAGATCCTTTTTTGGTTTTGGATTCGTTTCACATCGATTTTTGGAATCAGGTCGCTTTTTACCGAGAATCTAGAGAGCTAATTTTAAACATATAAAAAAAAGGTATTTTACATGTCTATACCTGACCACCGGAGTTCAGCAAACAATTCTCTCCTTCAAATCGGGCTTAACTGATGTGTGAAATTTCAATAGTAGTGTGCTAGTATTGACACTGCTCTAAAAATCTCGTCTAGGCTCCACCTAGGCTCCGTCTAGGCATTAGGCGATCCCTGTCCGTGTAGCCTTATAACCCGCCTAGGCGGCGTCTAGGTATCCGACTAGGCCGCCTAGACAATCATATAGGCCGTCTAGGCACTAGGCGATCCCTTTCCGCCTAGCGTTTTTTAGAACATTGAGTATTGACCCACATTTGTGACAACATGTTCCATTAGGCCGCCTAATAACACACAAAGACACAATCAAACCCGACCTAATCCAATAGTCTGATTTTTGGAAGGATCTTCATGAAACAGGATCACAAAATATCGGGTTCGGACCTGAAGCGGCATTAGCTTATCAAACCAAGACCCAAAAAATCACACACACATGAGATTCTCAAACAAATAGGCAACTTCAATAGCTTGTGCTCTATTGGAGCTTTTTTCTACATGAAAACCAACCGGAAATAGCAAATGAAGGCCGTAGAAAATTGGCCCTCTTATACATCTCTGAAATTGAAGAATCTAGTTTGTATCATCCAAAAAAACATATAAAAGCCAACAACTTCTTCAGTAGCTAACAACCGTCTGCAGCATTATAGACCCCTGCAACAGTGCATAACAAGTGAGTAAACAAATTCCTCAAGTTTGGCCCTATAGTCACCAAAAATAGAGAAAGCTAAAGATTAATATCCATAAGAAGTAGACTACCTCACAACAATGTCCTATAAATTTAAGAGAACAAGCAGCATGTTCTTCTGACTATAATTGCTCATTATCAAGGATTAGATAGAACAAGGGATAAATTAAGACTAAGGATGTCAAGTTTACAGCAATAGAGTGTGACACCCCCAACCTCAGTTGCCAATGCATGCATACATACATGAATCATTCCAACCTACAGAGAGCATAGAGCTACAACAACAAAACAATTCGATCGGAACATTTGAAATCGGGAGCTGGCACACACACAAGAGTTCAGATATTGCACCAAACATTGATGCTATAAATCAAGTCATCGTCTTCCTAGGCAAACTTGAGACTCATCTTCTGTGACTCAATACTTGAAATGCTAAGCGCCATCACAGCTAAAAATCAGCCTATTTATATGCACTTCTACTCCAAAGACAGTAAAATTTTCAATCAGCAACCAATTCAAATGCCTTGCACCAAAATCAGGCTCTATTTAATTTAATTGCGTACCTGACTTTCTTGATGAGGATAGACTTGAGCTTGCGAGCGAGATCCTGGGACTGAAGCTTGCGATAGAGGGCCTTTCGGGCGAGCACCCGTTTCTCGGAGTTCTTGATGTGGTGAGTGACGTCCTGCTTAATCAAGCGCTCGATTCCGCTAGACTGCATCTTCCTCTGCATCAGGCCAAGGGCCTGGTCCAGGTTCCCGTTCAGCACCTTCACCCGGATGCCCCTCCATTGCTGGAGCGAAGAGCCCAACGACTTCATCATCGATCTCTCGTTGTATTGCTTGAAGACTGATGCGAACTTGCTCGCCATTGTGACAAGGCCTCTTTCTGAGGGTTTTCTAGGGTTTTTATAGGCTGGAGATTGGGAAATTACGCGAGAGATATTAATTAGGGTTTCAGTTCTTGTGCTTGAATACAATTGGGACAAGCGTACGGAATGGACTAACCTTTCGATCGCCGGCGGGGAGGTTTGGATTGTAGATGTGCGGATTTCGCCGGAAATGATGGGTTCTCCACGGGTCAAGACAGAGGGATGAAGCAGAAATGCCGAGGAAGAAGAAGAAACCCCGATTCAGGGTTTCGTTACCCATTGGGCCTAAAAAGCCCAGCACTGAGAATACCTGTATAGTTCGAGATTATGGTAATCAAGATTCAAGATGTTTTGGTCTATCCTTTATCTTTAGGGGCGTTTGGTACGAGGATATGAGATATGGGGTTGGTAAATGAAAACCTTATACCTTATGTTTGTTTATCTGTTTTTTGGATTTCATATTACCGAATAAGTATGAGTTTTTGATATTTTACTACCCTTAAATATGAGTGGAAATGAAGTAAAAATGAGTAAATCTCTCTTAAAAACGTTTCTCCCAAACACCTTTTATTAAGTATGAGTTTCTAACCCCATACCTTCGTTCATTCTCAAACCCAAGTTTATACCAAAAGCTAAATGAGTAAGTTTACAGAGTGTGACTCAAATGTGGCGTAGAGACGTATTGTTGGTTGTTGGATGTATTCCATCCATCTATGACACACATTATAAGTACATTGTAAGAGCATCTGCAAGTCCTCAATAATGTCACCTCTTGCTTGTTATGACCTGAATGTCTAGAGAAGAGATTAAGGAAAAATTGAGGTTAAAAAAGAAGGTTAGGGAGCAAAAGAAAGAGGAGACAAGAGTTACATAAGAGGAAGAGGAAGATAGGAGAAGGAAACTTTGTTAATTCATTCAATGATGGATTATTACAAGACAATAGATAGGCCCTTTATAGTTTGTTCTACCATATCACAAATTTTTCACAAAGTATCAACTAATTACAAATTCTATCCAAGTACCTCATACATGACACCGCTACACTATCATGCACCTCTAATTTGTCAGTTTATCTCACTGCCACATAATTTATACTCCCTATTTTAATTTCAACTCACACCAATTTTTGTTTGAAACGAAGCGATGAGTATTAGTTGTGAGTGCATTCCCTACCCTGAAATGTATATCAATAATCATTAACATACAAGTCTAGAGAGTCTCTAGTCTTCTCCTTATTCTATCATTGGACTAACTCGGCCCTTTTTCCTACATGGACGACTAGTGTGCACTATTTACTACATGACATATCATAAATCCGAGAGTACAGAGCTCTCGAGTGTAGAGATCAAAGACAAATGTGAAGACCTTTTCTTTAAGAAGAAAGGAGGGCAATTTAGCTTGCACATTTTGAAGCACTCCACCATTGTTATGAAGCCCAAGAGCTTCTAAGAATGTTGTATTGTGGAGAGTATGCTTGTTGTTGATTGGAGAGGTTTTGTTCTTCTTCATAAGTTTATTATATTTACTGACGTCAACTTTTGATGTCCAACATGGACGATTTGATGGGAAAGAGTTACAATGTAAATTTAGTGAATTTGCAAGCTGTCGTTTGATGGAAATTTCCAATAATTTTGGATCTCATACCTTTTAATGGTTCGACAAACTAAAATGCACCTGCAATGATGATGATCACTCACTCAACAGTTTAGTATTAACAAGTTTTTAGAATGATGATTGAAATTTTTTCATGATGCTAAAACTAAATCATGATGCATGGGCAACCGAATAAAAAAGAAATTATTGTGAATAGATGGTTGGTGTTATTCGTCTTTCAAATCTTGTGAAGATGTATAAGTATTTTCTTTGGTTCCAATTTAATAAAAATTCTTTTCTTCTATATTTTAATATTAATAAAGGTAGGTATGGTCATGATGAATAAAATCTTGTTGAACAGTACTTGCAATGCAAGCATTCTTTTGTTTGCGGTGCAGGTTTTTCTTGACTTTGCTTGCATGATAGCTCAAATTTTCTTGCGTATAAATTTCCGATGAGTTGGAGTTGCGTTTGGCATTGGACCGAGTTGTCTTGGCCAGGTCTTTTGTGCTCGGAGACTTCTGAAGATACTTCATCTAGGTGGAGGGAATGTCAGCTGTCCATTTCGCACGCCCATGATGGGTCGACATGTTGTCCGTGGCGCTATGCTTATAGTGCTTTACTCACCCCGATCCCATTCGCGCCTTAGCTCTAGCTTTTTCAGAGATTTGTATTTTCTTCTTAGATTATCTTGCTTGCTTTTTTATTCTTCTAGCCGTCTTCGGTTGCCGTCTTGTTACGGCCTCTCGGATTACCAAGCCTACTTGGTATTCCGAATCATCACCTTTTTCAAAAAAAAAATCACTGATATAATAATATGCTGAAAAAATAGGGGTTTGGTAAGTTTAGTGGTTGGCGTAAAGGTCGTTCAAGTGCAAAAGTTGGTGATTTGGTGGTGTGCAGAGAGCCACAGGCCACCGGCCACCACTGCATGCGGTTGATGGTTGATGGTTGCTAGTTGCACACGTGGTTGGTGCCTTTGTTGGGTACGTGACCCATATCTCTCCCAATCCAACAAAACTACTTGTCTTGGCCAAACTCTCATCTACTCTAAATAAGCGTATATACCACGAAAACTACAAGTCTAAAAATTGATATATTCTTCCGAAATAAGAGGTCTAGAAAAAGCTAAGTGGATTAGAGATTATACATGGCTCCGTTCATAAGTAATTAAATGGTATTTATGGAAGTTTATAGGAGCATACCTAAACCAAAAATAAGGTTGTTAATATGTGTTCAATAAAACTAGTTTATCGTCGATTACAAAAACTTATAGAAGTTTAAATTTGCTAAAAAAAATAATGAGCCTCCCCAACATTATAAGAGCTTATGAAAAACTTGTCTATTTTTTTACAAATGTTTTTGTTCCTATACTGATGTCTCTCGATTTGATAGTGTTTTAAGTGTGTTATCCTTGGTAGTTTTAGTCCTTTTTCCTTCTTTTCTTGTGTGTTTTGTCCCTTTTTAGCTTGGATTCCGATTTTCTATGAGATTCGGAGACTATGCGCGTTTTGTGTGTTTTGTAGGCATTTTGGAGCAAAAATCATGGAGATTGGAGCATGGCATCATGGAGGAATTCAAGGATGGAAAAGGAGCCAAAATGGAGCTAACATTGCATGGAAAGAAGCCTCAAGTGAAGACGAAGAGAATGGTGAAAGAATCGAGTCAATCGGAGCTAAAACGAGAGAGAACGAAGCGAAACAAGCTGAAAAATGCCTTAGGACCGAGGTACCCAGCATGTCGGGCCCGAGGTACCATGGTGGCCCGAGGTGGTGGTCCGAGGTGTTGCAAGTCGGGCCCGAGGTTCATGAAAGACATGCCATTGGACCGAGGTTGAAGTAAGTCGGGCCCGAGGTTCTCCGTGTCGATCCATGTCGATCGTGGCTCCGGATTCCTTTCTTTTTGGGATTTTCTTGTTAATTCCTAAAATTATATTTGCTTCCTTGGAGATCAAGGAGTCTAGAAGCCTTGGAGATCAAGGAGTTCTAGAAGCCTTGGAGGTCAAGGACAAGCCTTGGAGTCCAAGGAGTTTAGAAGGGTAATCTAGTCTTTGTAATAGGGGGAAAATCTCTATTTAAAGTCTTGTAATCTCTCATTAGGAGGATCATCATATACACTTTGAGAGTAAATTGAGAGTGAGATTTGAGAGAGTAGAAGGAAGAAGGGGGTGGACTCTTCTCCAAGGGAGAGAAAGAACCCAAGATCTAGAGGAGGATTTGGGTGAATTCCTTTCCTTGGAGAGGAAAGAAACCCTTAGGCTTGGAGCGGGAGTAGAGATTGTAAGAATTCCTCTTCTTAGTTTAATTCAAGTTTGCTTTGGCTTTGATTTTGTGCTTGTGTTGTTGATTGTGGATTTGACTTGCATGAATCATGATTTGCTAATGGTCTTTGATGATTGCTAGCTTAAAATCCATGATTAGCGAGTAGATAGCTTGATCTTGGGCTATGGGGGAAACCCCTAGTTAGGATTGGGTGTGAACCCCCAATTCCATAGCCTTGAGTGCTAGATCTATGAATCCTCTCTACATTGGGCTTCAATTCTCTTGTGAGAACAAGGGATCAAGGGCTTGTGATTGGTAAGAGTAAGCGAAAGCGATCTCGAGCCCATCACTTGACCTTGCATCGAAGGGAAGGTGAAAACCCCCTATGGTCGATGTGTAGAGTGGAGGGATCGAAGGCAAACAACCTCGATCTCATAAGGATCAACACTTATTGGTTGAATTGGGGTGGAATTACCAACATCTAGCTAGAGAAGGAACCCAAGACCCGAGATCCCCTTAGCCTAGCTTGTTTCCTCCCTTTTATATTGATTGTTGAGTCGTGCCCGAGTCCCCTAGCCTCGAGCCTGACCTTGTTTGTGCCTAGCTACCTCGGTCCTGAGATTGACAACCTCGGTCCCGAGTTGCTTCGAGTGTTTTCTTTCCCATTGTGTTTTTGTTAGATAATCAACCGTTCAAACGCACATGAAATAATTCCCTGTGATCGACCTCGACCACCGTACTACAACGGGGTCGTGATACAAATTTTTTTTGTTGATTGACCCGGGGCCCTATCCTTAGATTGGTAGAGTACTTTGGGCCTGTCATCATATACCAAACATCCAATTTAAAAATAATTTCAAATTCAACATCAATTACAATAATGTCAGCTTCAACATCAACTACTATAGTTTCAATCTCGCTTATATAACTACATAGTTTTTCGAACGGAGCCTAAGGCTCCTCTTCTATAATGTTTTGAAAAAATCAACTACTCCAAAATCAACTCCTTCAACTAGATAAAGTACCTTTCAATGTTTATTTTTGTGTAAAATATTAACTATATCAAGATGATCAATGCAATGAACTACATCACGCATACATTTTACCACATGAAGCATAAATAAATGCATTTTCATATTAACTAGTGACCACTTTTTCAAATTGGCAACGATTCATTAGCTTCTAAGTGTATCCACCCTCTAATACTCATTATAATTGGTCATATTAACTAGTAACCACTTTTACTTACTCTTTCCTAGATCGGTGAGGTGTAGTTATAGCTATGATGATATGTCTGTAACGCTTCGATATTACAAAGATGTCTTTGACATGATGCGTTAAGAGAGTTTATTCTCCTACAGAATCGATTGTTGTTTATATCTTGATTAGTTTCATGCTATAAAAACATGCTTATTTTTTGCAGTTTATTTGGGAGTCATACTCTCATGATGTATTAGCTTCCCTTCACTCTATTTGTCGAATGAGAGCCCATATGTGGACAACATAAGCCCCCTTTGATTTGTTTTGATATAGTTGAGCATCATCGGCTTGAACATGTGCGACAATTTGGACATTCACAAGAGGTGCCAACTGGGTGCCCCTATGATAAAAAAAAACTACATGAGATAGATAGGAGGGGAAAGCATGACACTGATTAGGCAACATTTCAGAAGAAATTTGTTGAACATCGGGATAGACATGCATCTTTACTAGTTGTCCCGCTACTGAACTTGATGTATCAAGTCTTGTACATCGTTATATGGCTTGGTACCAACATATCATGCATCGACTCATTATTCGACATACTTAGACAACAATGGGCAAATACTAACCAATGGCATCAGACTTGTATACGGTTGTAAGTATGCAATCTAAATAGGCTTTGAGTTACTCGAATATCTAACCTTTCACATTTCTCTATTTTGAATTCTTTTGTTTTTAGGGACAAAATCTGCGTGCGAAAGGAAATGTCCCGTATCTATTCACCCATCATTTTTTGGCACCCACAACAAACGGTTGGGTCATCCTTTGGTTCAGGGCATCATAGCTCATTTATGAACCCGTTTACACACATACCGCCATCAATGTATATGACAACCACCTTACCCATCGACACCCATGCATCCACCAGTCTATATGTCGTACCCACTTAACCCATCGACACCCATGCATCCACCAATCTATATGTCGCAACCACCTAGCCCATCGACACCCGTGCAACCACCAATGTATATGCCGTAACCACCTTTATCGGGTCGGGTGTTTCTCCGAGCTTTGGTGGTGGTGCTTTGGGTTTTGGTGTCTCTTCAAGGTATGGTGGTGTGACTCGCTATAGAGGTCGCTATGCAACAATCAGATATAATTACTCTAACTAACAAGACAAGTATAGCATGCAAGTAAGGGGTCAAATCCAAGAGGGATAGGGTGCTTTTAGAAATTAGTTAAATCAGTAAAGAAAGAAGACAGAGGGTTTAGAGACTTTCGGTAGCTTACAAACAAAGCAAATACTTTTCAAATATCGATAGAGGAAACTGAAGTTATTCAACCAAATCTACTTAAGAGAGTTATTCGATCATTAGTTTACCTCAGTTTCTTATCTTTCCTTGATTAATTCCAATTCCGATCTTAATTAATCACTTGTCCAAGATCCAGGCAATACTTAAAACTAGGCAAGGACGTTCAACCTAGACTTAGTAATACAAACAAGAATATTCAAGATATCAAATCAAGCAATCAAGTTACAAGTCAATTGTAAGATAAAACAATCTTTTCTTTTTCTCAATTCTAGTCCATAATCCTAGAAATCAAGTTATTTTCATAGAAAAGATAAGAAGATCACATAGACATGAATCAACTCAAGTCAAACTATAGAACAAAGATAATTCAATCCTAAAAGAATCAATCAATGGTCATGGAATTAAGCACAAAGAGAAAAGATATTAATCAAGGTAAGAAGCTGTACCAAAACTTCACAATTAATCAAATAAGCTTCACTTCATGAATAAACCTCCAAAGACAATTTAGTTCTCCATAACAATTAAAGAATGAGAGATAGATTGATACTAAAAACCTAGAAAAGTCAAAGCTTAAACAGTGTTCAGTAAGAAAGATTTTACTAAAATAAAAGATAAGAAAAAAGAAAAGACGATAAAATAAAGTTGTCTAGGATTTGTAGTCCACCGAGCACGTGCTCAGAGAATCGCACTCGCACTCCAAGGTGATTGAGATTTCTTCGTTCTTTGCTCTGTCACCTTCGACCACGCATGCCTTTTTGGATCCGCGCAAGTGGCCTTCACCTATGTAATATGGAACTCCCTGAGATGTCACCGTGCTCGCGGTAATTGTGCAGAATCATTCTTCTCTTGTGAACGTGGCTTGAAAGCTCTTGTAACTTCAATCCTTGTGTCTTCGGTCTTGATATTACAATTAAGCACAAAATCTATCCTAGGACACTCTATAAAGTAGTAAAATTCAAGAGTTATCACATCATAAATAGAGTATATCATGGTGGTTCGGGATATGGCGGGGGTTCAAGGTATGGCAAGGGTTCAAGGTATGGTGGTAGTGGTTCAGGATATGGCGGTTCAGGGTATAGCGGCTGATGTGATTCGCCTTAGGATCGGACTCGATTCTGGCTCGAGGGAGTTCATGTTGCTTCTTGCATTCGTCCTTGATATGATCTCTTGCCAACTTGTGGAATTTTGATTGAAAAGTGACAATTTTGGGACGTGTGGAATTTTGAATGAAAGGATCTCTTTTGGTATTTTATTAATAATAGATAAGTAGCTAGTCGGATACCCCCATTCGGTCAACTCACCGAGGGGAAACGACTAAGGGATACAGGGGTGTGGAACCGAACTCTAACAACCTGAACATCCCTAAGGATAAGTAGGCGAACACACTTGGCGATGAGCCAAGTATGGACGCTTAAAGAAGGCTAGGTTAGGCTCGAGTCTCACGAGTCATGCCTCCCTCCGAGCCTTCGGTCTCCCGAAAACCATGGTTGTGTTTGAAAAATAAGAATGGCTAGGCCAATGTTCGAGTCTCACGAGCCATAGCCCGCCATCCGGCCCTCGAGTCTCACGAGAGCCCTACGGCTTGAGTCCCACAAGCCGGGATAGCCCAAAACCCAAAACCGGACACAAAGTCTCTAAGTTTGAGTTCAAAGCTGATCTTAATCTATCTAAAGATGAAGAATTGCATCCCTTTATATAAGGCAAAATTTGGGCTCTTGACTTGGCCTCCAAGGCGGTATTTAATGGCGGCTTGTTACTTGGAGTGGAAGGCATGCATCATTGAAAGCTCATCCTTGGCGGCCAAGCTAACTTGAGGAGGTGGAGGTGGCGTCTTGGGCTTTGATGAAGGACGGTGGAAGCTTGGGCTTGGGCTCGTTCTTGACTTCATTGTGGAGACCTAGCCCGACCTAACGTTTTCTTGAAAGTTGTGGTCTTCCTTACTTGGACCGCCTTAGGAAAAGGCCCGAAACGCGACATAGATGGGCGCCCAAACGTGGCACTGGCCCGAAGACACGAGTGCCCACGTGAGGCACCGGCGCCGCGGGACGGGTGCCTCGATGAGGCACCGGCGCCGAGAAGCGTGAGGGCGAGGGGCTCGGGCACGACCCCCTTAGGCCCGGGCACGATCACATCAGCGGCGGTTCGGGGTATGGAGGTGCCTTGGGTTTAGATTTTTCTTCAGGATATGGGGGTGCTTCAAGGTCAGGTTTTCCAACATGATTTTATGGTGGTTCGGAGTTGGGTGTTTTTTTCAAGTTTGGGTACTTTTTTGGGGTACGATGGTGCTTCTGGGTCGAGTAGTTCTTGGGGGTTTAGTGATATCTCAAGGTTTGTTGGTACTTTGGGGAATATATATATGGTTGGTTCGCGTCAGTACATTTCCCCAACTAGGTAGGTGTCCAGGGTTGTCATGCATGAGCGTATTGCCTTCGATTCACCTTTATCACGTATAATGGAGTTGAACGAGAGCGAGGAAGAGAGTGAGGGGGGGAAGATGACGAAGAAGATGAAGACAACAAAGATGATGAGAACGACGAAGATGATGATTAAGCTATAATGGCTTTAATTTATCTGAAGTATTTCAATGTTCAAACTTTTATATTTAATACATAGATACATATTCATGTGGGATGATATAGTGTTTCTATTAATTAATAAGACGTTGATCAACCGAGAACGTATTTGATCATACATATACGTCGCTCCGAACAAAAGTTTTTATAAAAAATGCTTATTAAATAATTTAAGTATATAATCTCATTAATAAATTTAACTTATAAATATTTTATATCTAAAACATATATAAGTTATCGTGTTCGGGCTTGAAATATATATCAGCTACGTAGGAAATATATATATATATATATATATATATATAAGCTAACGCTTTAATAAAATAACACAAGAGAGACGTTGGTTGGTGCAATGTCTCTTTGTCTCCGGGCCTAAAACTTCCTATTCCCGAAAATTAAATTTTGTTCAAACTACTTCGATAAATAAAAAAAAAAAGTGTCTGAGGCCTTAAAATTCAATATTTCTGATCCTAGTATAGAACAAATGTGTTTCCGTAATTCTAGTATTTCCTTTATTTTACGATTTCCGTAATTCTTTTTTTTCCTTTTATTAATGTTTAATGTGTTAAGTGATAAATTCTTTAGAGAGGAAATATTAATTCATACTCATCTTAAAAACCAGTAAACAAAAAAGATCATATTCTTATTGAAGTTGTAATAATACCCAAAGATAGTGTAAAAATGCCTAAATACATTGCAAAAATGCCCAAAATCACTAATTTGTGTTTTTCAAATGAAAAAAAAATAGGGGAAATTTTCGAAAAATATTTTATTTTATTTATCAAAAAATAATACATTTTATATAATTAAAATAATTTTCTAAAAAGGAATAATCTATGAAAATATAGAACAAGATTGAATTTGTTATTATCCAATTCTCATTTCATACAACACGACCCACCTTTGTCAGTTTCGGCTATATCGAACAAAAGCCTCTATACAAGAACGATGACACGATTTTACAAAAGAACGATGATAAGCGTAAAACTTCAACAATCTTCAAGGATAGACTTAGAGCGACAAGTTTGTGATTAATGCTAATATATACACTAAAAAATCTTCAACAAGCTTCCATATCTTAACTTTCTATAATTTAACAATATTATTGGAAAAACTCTTTAACAAAGATCTTAATAATAAAAATATCTTAATTTCTAAAAGTATTTTCTTATCTTCTATTTTATTTTTTATTTTCAATTTTGTATTTACATATAATATTTTGAAATTATTAATGATTATATCAACATCATTAAAATGATTCTTAAAAATGTTCTAATAAAAAAAACACAAAATAAAGTACAAAAACACCCAAAATTGCGTACGTTGTAATTTAGTAGTTTAGGAGGCGTTTTACAAACTTTTTTTTGTTGAGGAGGGTAATGAAGCAAATTCCCCTTCTTTAAATTGTGCGATCCAATTAAGTTAGTTTTTTTTTGGTAGAACCAATTAAGTTAGTTTTTTAGTTTAGAAACATATTTAGGGTTGTATTTTGCTTACACGTCATCAAACACAACTTGAATGATATGTGGCTCTCTTGATGGAGAATAGTTTAACATACTTGTAGTTGAAAGATATTCAAATGACAGTTGAACGTGTGAAGATTAGAAGTCTTTTGTGGGCTTGCTTTGTGGAATATCTACTTGTAAATTGCCATGAATGATTGTGCTAAACATACTCTTGAGTATAGTTTGTTTTTATTCCTAACTTATTGTAGCTTGATTTGGAACTACAATTACAGGATGAAACTCCATGCTACTGCCTAAACAGTGCGTTTTCCTACACTAGTCACTAGCTATGTGGTCATGACATTGGTATTCCTACTTCTTTTTCAACAGAAATTTAGTATTTACTTTCATTATGGACAGACATACCGTATCAATTGTGTGTGTATGATATGAAAAATTGGAGGAAGAACAATTGGAGGAAGAACTGAAGGGCAGCCTAAAGAGCCCACCGACTGATCTCTCTGAATTTGCCATTTAAGGCCACCATGGTGAATATGGACCCATCATATATAACATCTTCAATTATTAGTATTAGTATGAAAAGCTCAATGTCTTCGTTCGTTCGTCCACATATAATATACATTTGAATTGGACATTAATGGCCTCAAGTTTTAATAGAATGTAGGAAAAAACAAGTAGGGAAATTAATCAGAGCAGCATTGTTGGTTGGGTCCGGATGCTAAACATAACATTTGGCGGCATCACATCACATGCTCTCTAGTATCCAAAGTATGAGATGCAAATTGATTCAGATTACTAGTACCCAGTATAATCTTTCCCTTATTCGCAGAAACTCAGTACAAGATTAAACATATACATTTGGTCTGACCCGTGTTTTGTGAGAGTGCCTTTGTAATGGGTGGCCTGTGTCTCTCCATCACATGCTTTTCCAAACATCTAACACAATTTGTTTTTTTTTTTAGGAAAATTGGACGAAAATAATCCCAAGTATCGACTTTCAAACGAAAATAATCCCAAGTTTAAAAATCACCGTCAATGATCCGAACTATTACAATATTAAACGAAAATGATTTTCCGGTAACTTATCCGTTAAAATGGATGACGTGGCAAACGGAAATGTGACATGGCAAATTAACATGTAACATTTTTATTTTTTCTTTGACATGTCACTCAAATAAAAAAAAAACAAAAGCCACAACAGATATATTATTAGATTTAGATATCATCTTTGATTAAAAAAAAAAACCCTTAACATTCCCCAGATCTAAACAAAACACCGTGGAACAATGGTGAAGCATGAACATTGTCCAGGACACTCAAACAATGGTAATGGCTTTTTCTTATACTCGGTGAAACAATGGTAAAACTGATTCTCTTTGCCAATGGCTTTTTCTCAGCCCACCATATGTACAATATCCATTCATTCTTGCCTCTGTGTACAACAATTCAGATGAGGATTGGTGATAGACCTGCCCTAGAGTAGACGAAAGTAGTGACATGTAGTTATCAAGCGAATCCAAAAACTTCAAAGCGTTATCGTCATCTTGATCCGTTGGCCGAGGCTACGATTGAAGTTCAGCAAGATCGACCAGTTCCGCCATTGAATCCGAATCTGGTATCTGCTCTTGAGATTGGATTTAGGGCCTCTAAATTCTCAAACTTGAAGTAGGTACACAAAAGGGACGAGCACAATCTGTCACCTACAACCTAAAATTGGAGATATCTAAATGTCCAAAACAGAATCAATTCACACAAAGATTGGAGCTTTAACCATTTTAAACTCAAAATTGATTTTAGCAAAAGAGTGGATGGTATAGTACTTAAGCTGGCGACGAAGGTAGAATAGAGAGATCTGGTGGCGATGGCGACTTGTCTCTTGCGATGAACGAGTTATTTTTTCCCCAATTTTTCTGTTCATCACCCAACCCTCGAAAATTTTATTACAATTTTTTTGATTTGTTTGCTCTTCTAGTTGTGGAGTGCAATCGGCCTCGTCCGAAGCCGGAAACCTAGGCAGCTCGACGAGGAGGTAGATCTTCTTCGGCCAGAGCTCGAATTCGGGGTCCAGAGGGCGAGCTCGGAGGTTGATTCGGAGGAATTCGTCGGAATCGAGAAGGACGTGGCCAATGGCTTGATACTGTGAAACAATGGTGAAACCGATTCTCTATTGTCCTTCTTAGTGTCCAGATCTGAGCAATGTTCATGCTTCACCATTGTTTCACAGTGTTTAGATCTTGGAAATGTTAAGGGTTTTTTTTTTGTTTTTTGTTTTTAATTAAAGATGATATCTAATCTAATAATATATCTGTTGTGGCTTTTGCTTCTTTTTTTATTTAAGTGACATGTCAAAGAAAAAATAAAAATGTTACATGTTAATTTGCCATGTCACATTTCCGTTTGCCACGTCATCCATTTTAACGGAGAAGTTACCGGAAAATCATTTTCGTTTAATATTGTAATAGTTCGGATCATTGACGGTGATTTCTAAACTTGGGATTATTTTCGTTTGAAAGTCGATACTTGAGATTATTTTCGTCCAATTTTCCTTTTTTTTATTATTATTTTTGCATTATTCTTTCAAGTTTTTTCAACCATACACTTTGGTGATACGTAGTAATGTCAAGATTTCACAACTGTCGCTGTTTAAGTTCAAAAATAGCAAAGTACAGTAGAAAACATTAGGAGTGCAACAGCATTTGAATGATACTGTATCAAAGTTCAGTAAGGCGTGATAATGACGGGGCAGAGGCGGGTCAGAGAAAAAGAGTGTTTGATTCTGACAGTCTGACACTGAATAGTGAAAGATGATGGAGTATGGTTTTAAATCTATCCAAAATTTACACTTCTCATAAAGTTTCTTGTGTTTTCACTGCCCTTGCATGAATTTTTCAACCTTCTTTCACCGATCTGGCCAAATATATAACCCAATTATTAACCAGCCATCATCTATCATGCACAATCACGATGAGAGAGCACCAATTTAAAATGAAAACCCTAAACCAGATGGGTAGACTGAGATTCTGAGTTGGATTTGAACTCAGATCTACACGTACCCATTTTCTTGTTTGCTAGCCCGGATTTGAATTTCGAACTGGGTTCAAGTGGGCACCCATTGAAATCAAATGCAAGAGCTGATTTTCAATTTTAGGAGAGCAGAAAGATAGAGCTTGTATGTTGGGTAGAGAGGAAAGATGTCAGGAAGAAGAGTTCATGATCCAAGCAAGCTCCATTTGAAAAAGGAGCTCATCCACATTCGGAAATCAGCAAGGGCATTGCGTGATCCAGGTACTTGTTCTTCTTTGAAATCGCCTCTGAGCTCAACTAGATCTGCAACTGCTCCTGTTTTTGCTCAAAAAAGCACCAACAAACTGAAAAATTCGCCATTCTCAATTACTTGTAAAGAGGGTGTGAGAGACAAGGAAAAGAGGTCAGTTTTGTGCAATTGGAAGGGCAGTAATAAGAAATCATCCAGTGAGAAAAGCTTGCCCACTCAAAATAATGATGCTGTTGATAGGCCTGATGATTGCTTAAGTGATGCCAGAAATGAGAATTCCAACAGTGACACTTGTGTTGATGATATCCTTCGTAACAATGTCCCTGTTTATGGAAGTCGTCCAAAGCGTGATCATGGGCATGCCCATCATAATGTCAAGTTCAGATGTGGAAGCACAAAGTTGGGTTCGATTGGATCGTCTGCAATGGCGAAAAGATCAAAGGGTAAAATGAAATTTCGCAAAACTCTCATTTCTTCTTCTTCAAATCAGAAACAGGGAAGAAAAAGGGTGAAGGAAGTAGTTCTTCTTAACAAGAAGTCCTTGAATTCGAAACTGGTCCGTTCTAGTTCCTCAGGATTAAGCCAGGAAGATTCTGCTAGCTTGATTGACCAATCTGATGACACCAAAGAGCGGTATAACTCCGAGGGTCTATGCCGTTCCTCAGCTACCTCTCCTTTCCTTTCTAGGCTTATGCAGAAAAACTTTCCCCAATCGTCTAAGAAGCCGTTGAGGGATTCCTCTTATACCTATAGCACTCCTGCATTGTCAACAAATTCCTTTAGTAGGTATTTCAACTATATAAACCCGATTAGTAGTGAATCATGGGATGATGAAGCAGGTGATCCGTTGGATTTGCCTGGTAGTCAAGGATGCGGCATCCCTTGTTACCGGTCTAGGAGGAGTACCCCCAAGTATAGAGGGAGTTATGGATGTTGTTCTTCTCCCTCCTTTTCTGATACTTTGTTGAGGAAAGGGAGTATGATTCTTTGTGGAAGCCAGAAAAGTAATCATGAACGACACGGCTCCTTTTCTTGGACTGGTAAACAGAGGATTGTCTCCCGCCTTCCTCTCCTTAATAGCTATGACGGTGGAGCATCGTCCTTTGGGATGGGCAATAGTGAAGATGAAGTATCTAAGAGTTTTGGGGAGCTTGATTTAGAGGGTATGAGTCGGTTGGATGGGAGACAGTGGTCATTCGGCTGCAGGAGTCAGGACAGCCAAGATGAGAGTATTATGATGGAAAACACTAAAACTTTGAGTCAGAAGTATAGGCCAATGTTTTTTGATGAATTGGTGGGGCAAAATATCGCGGTCAAGTCACTTGTGAATGCCATATCAAGGGGAAGAATTGCTCCGGTTCATCTTTTTCATGGTCCCCGTGGAACCGGGAAAACATCTACTGCTAACATATTTGCAGCTGCGTTGAATTGTTTGGCAAACGAAGGAAATAAACCCTGTGGGATCTGTCACAAATGCTCTAATGCTTTATCATGTAAAAATAGAGATATTTTGGAGGTTAATGGGACCAATAAGAAAGGAATTGAGAATGCTCGGTATTTGCTGAAAAATCTAGCAGTTGCACCTCCATCAAGTATCTCAAGCTACAAGGTGTTTGTTATTGATGAGTGTCATTTACTGCCTTCTAAGACTTGGGCATCACTTCTTAAGTTTTTTGAAGATCCACTCCCGCAAGTTGTCTTCATTTTCATCACAACGGACCTTGAAAATATACCACGTGTTATATTGTCAAGGTGTCAGAAACACATGTTCAACAAAATCAAAGATGTTGAGATTGTGAGCAGATTGCAATGGATAGCATCCGAAGAGAGTTTGGATGTTGAGCCTCATGCACTGGATTTGATTGCTTTGAATGCTGATGGTTCACTTGAAGACGCTGAAACCATGCTTGAGCAGTTGAGTTTGCTTGGGAAGAGGATCACTGCGGCTTTTGTGAACGAACTTGTGAGTGGTGCTTAATTTGTGGATGTCTCATTTCTTCTTCTTTTGTTTTCCTGTGTATTTGCTGAATATTTCATGCACAGGTGGGAGTCGTTTCAAATGAAAAGTTACTTGAGCTTTTGGAGTTGGCTATATCGTCCAATACTGCAGAAACGGTGAAAAGGGCAAGGGATTTATTGGATTCTGGGGCTGATCCATTGATTTTGATGTCCCAACTTGCCAGCCTCATTATGGATATTATCGCCGGGAATTACCTTCTAGATGGTGCCAAATGTAGCACTTCGTTTTACGGCGGACGAAATTGTAAGTGCACCCTTAGCTGCTTCGTTTTACGGTGCCAAATGCAGCGTTACCTTTTTCCCTTTCGTGTAGTAGAGTTGATTGAAGTAAATTTTGGATCAAATATTCAAGGATAAACAGAGAGAAACCTTCTAAATTAAGATATTCACTGAAATATGATCTTAACAAGTGTGGAATTGTATTATTAAACCCATTCCAAGTGCGAATAGAGTGCAGCATGTAGGTATATACGAGTACCAAGTGACAAGTTGCTTGATGTTAGTTGCTCGTGTACATAGAACTTGATGGCAGTTGCTTTTTTGTGATGTGTTTAAAGCTATTTCTTCATACACTGTAGTTTTTGGCATTATATCTATTTCTTCATACACTGTAGTTCAAACTTTTAACAAGTTTACTTTTCTTCAGTGACTGAAGAAGAGTTGGAGAAGTTCAAGAATGCTTTAAAACTTCTTTCTGATGCTGAAAAGCAGCTGAGAATTTCCAACGAACGTTCAACCTGGTTTACCGCCACACTGTTACAGCTTGGAACGTTCACTTCACCAGAGTTCACTCTATCTGGAAGCAGTAGGAGGCAAAGTTCCAAAACAACGGAAGAAGACCAGTCTACTGAATCTAGGGATGATCCTGGACATGTACAAAACTCAAATTCTAGGGCCACTCTTAATAAATCTATACATAGCGTAGATAAGGTATCTTCGCCTGATAATGTGGTGAAAGGACAAATGTTGTTGAGTAAATCAGACATGGAGAAGCTGGATCACCTGTGGTTGCAGTGCATTGGGAAGTGCCACTACGAGAAACTAAGGCAGCTTCTTCAGAGTTATGGAAAGCTCGTTTCGTTATCTGAAGTGAACGGTATGTATCAAATCTCTTTATGCACCACTCTACTCTTTCCATACCTGTTTGAATTCATATTGCATGCCTTGTATAGATTCATAATGGAGAGTTGTTTGAAGAGCTGTTTTGTAAGCCCAAAATTTAATGATTTACAGTACATTGTTATGGTGCATATTGAATCCAATATTCCATTATGATGGCATTATGATTTAACGCCCAATAATGTGCAAGTTCTTTATACTTCACATCCAAACAACCCTTGGGTATTCTACACAATTCCTTGAGTCTAACACACTCACTTTCAGGTGTTTTGATTGCCTATATTGCATTTAGAGATGGAACCATCAAAGCCAGAGCAGAGCGTTACCTGATAAGTATTACGAACTCTCTCGAGACTGTGTTAAGACGTAGTGTAGAGGTTAGATTTATCGTTTTGCCAGAAGGATTAATTCCAGCAGTCAGCAGAGACGCTGTCGGCTCACGAATTAACAAGGACGGAAAACTGGTCCCATCAAACAACTCTCCATTCTCAACACCATTGCCCATTGTAACAGAGGGAACTGACCAGGATAGAGGTACAAAGATTCCAATGCAAAGGATAGAATCTATTATTCGTGAGCAGAGGCTAGAGACTGCATGGTTGCAGGCTGTTGAGAAAGGAGCCCCACTTTCCGTGAACCGGTTAAGACCCGAGAGGAACCAAGTCTTGCCCCAAGATGGTGCAGTTTTTTCTCAAAATCAAGTTGAATCCATGGATTCTGTGGATTTGTCTTCTCAACACTGGGATGAGCTCAACCGGGAAATTAAGGCCCTGAAAATAAATGATAAGAAGGCTGTCGAGAAGGCTGAGTGTCGTCCCATCTCACCGAGCTTGCTTCATCAAACTAGTTGTGCAGGAGACAGTCTCAATAAAGAATACCAGTGAGTGATCCTTTTTTTATTTTTATTCTCATTTTTTTAGAGTGAATATTGCATTTCCACACATTATAAAATCAGGGTTTTGAACTGATTGTCTCGCCCATCAATATAATTTTTGCAGGGGTTATGAATCAGGAGCAGGTGGTAGTATATTTTCATGTTGCTACAGAAGACACCGAAGAAGGGAAAAGGTAAGGCTAAGGCTTATTGAACCATTGTTTTTACATTACAATCCTTCATTAGCCTGCGCAGTTTAGGGTAATTGATTGTATCTTAACAGGTTAACCCGGAAGCCCCTGTTCGACAGCACAAAGGCGGACGATTTTTGTGTTTTGGTGAATGTTGGAGGTCTAGACATAGCTGATTCAACTGCTAATCCAATGGCAATGTGTTCCAACTTTTTCTCTGCTTTGATCGTCTGTTAGTAGTGTACTTAGATTTAAGGTAGGCTTCTTTAAACCAATTAGTATTATGTAAAGGTAAACATTCTTGCACTCTTGATGTCTCATTATCTGGAATAAAAAAAAGGGGGAACAATGGTAAAGATAATACTATAAATTTTATTTCTGAAATCACTTGTCAACATAGATCCCAGGGGCTTTTTAATTGGCTCATATATAGAAACTATGTGATTAGAACCAGGTAATTTAATTGAGCACAGCTGCTCAGATGCTTTATTCATGCTGCGGCGTTGTTAAACCTCGGCCTTTCACTTGACCAACCCTGTATGAAAATAATCTTTTTTTACTTTTTTATAACATTCAAAACAATGGCTCACATAAGATGATATTGATAAAGACACATTTTACTTAATCCAAGTATATGCTTGCTCCTTCTTCCTTATTCCATCTCTACTAAAAAATACTAAATGATACAAAAAAAATGTAAGCCCTCAATATTGAGGCTTTGAATTTTCTTTTGATAGGCATTAGTGCAATTCAATGCAGTTGGAATTTGTATAGAACTCTATACTGCTTCAACTGAACTTTTACAGGCTCTGCCATATCAGCTATACTTTCAAAGTATTACCGGGCTCCAAAACCTACCTAACACGGAAAGGGCAACATTCATAGCGCACATAATTGATTTTACCTAAAGTCTTAAGATAGGTACAATGGCATGCATCTTGGTGCAAAGCTCATGAATGACATGCATCTTGGTGCAAAGCTCATGAGCTTAAATTCAATATTCTCTCCGCAAGCAGCAAGTCGTCCGGGGTGGTAATCTGCACAGAAGTAATTCATAAAACTGAATTAACATGATGTTCAATTACGTAGATTCGTCAAACATATGGCCACAGTTTAAGCACCTTTATGTTGGTGTAAGAGCCCTCTGTTATGAACACTGGATGTTTAAGGTGCTCGACGATTGAAACATCGTCTGTCACTTCAAGGCCCTCTCTGGTCCAGATTTAAGATTATTTAAAAAAAAAAAAAAAGGTAAAAAACAAGTGTAAAGGTGTTCAAATGCTGATCATGAAGATATTTGAGTACCTATTGACAAGATCAAAACCCTTCTTGAGCAAGTCTGGTTTAATGATCTGCACAGATACAACAACACATAAAGATAGGCTTCCATAATTTAGTGGACTTTCTAAATACATACTGTACTAATAATCTACTGTGTACGGCACTAGACCTGTGGGGTCTGCATCTCCCAAAGGGTTTTTCTGTCAAGTGTTCGCACAACAAAGGAATTACTATTAGCCTGCAGAAGACCATTAAAGAGAATGTGTTTAGTGCTCAGAGCAATTATTCATCCAGGAGTATGGTGCATTAACGATTATACAACACAACCAATACAACATTAGAACAAGACAGAAGTAGACTAGACAACAGGTGCTGAAATGATATGACACATGTTTTTTCCTTTCAGAAGAAAAAGCCATACTGTATCAGCAAAATTAAAGTCTCACAGGGACGATTAATTCTAGACAATATGATATGGTTTAGTTAGGAGAGTACTAGCAAAACACCAGCAAAGCTTGAAAAATAACTCAATTGTCAAAATCTGCATACCTCTTTTATTGTAGCTTTCACAGGTACACCAAGCACAGCCGCTCCGTGCACCCAACCATCTATAAAAACCTATAATGTAAAAATAACTTGTTACCATCATTTAGTAAAAAGATAGACGCAAGAGAAAAGCTACCCAAGTAAGCCTTCCATACAAAAAGTGCTCAGTTTTATAAACAAACCTTTTCAACGTCTTTAGACAATACCAGAGGTCTAGCAGAATCATGGACACAGACAAGCTCAGAACTAGAATCAATAGCCTGTATAGGAAAGCAAGTTGAACTAAAATTATACAAGTGTTCCTCAATCTTCAGTTCCTGTAATAATGTGTCTATCTGTCGCTAACGACACTGTTACTATAATAAAATCATAATTGTTGCACCTGAAGTCCACTGTATACAGAGTCTTGTCTCTCCTTCCCAGGCAAAGCAAACTTGAGATCTACATTTATCTTTTCCTTGGTTTCTGAAGGAAAAAAACAAAAACAAAATGAAAGCACAGTTATCTTTCATAGGATACAGACAGGTACTATATAAACCTATATTTGCAACAAAGGCTCCAGGAGAAGGTAGAAATGCAAACCTTCAAAAACATCCTTGTAGGATGGGTCACATACAACAACAATTTCCCTCACCTCGGCCATGCCTGAGAAGGTATACAAACTGCAAACCAAGTCACTCAAGTGATTATGACAAGCATAAATCAGAAACAGCTTCTAAGGGAATAACTTCGATTGCCTCCATTTTGAGACCTTTGGTTTCCTTGACAGAATGTGAACACACGCTAATTACAAAGTGCCTTTGACAATGATCCATTCAATTCAATCCACAAGAAACCACATTTTCACAAAGTACAATGCATCTCCTCCCTTGTGAAATATTGATGCCTATCCCATATGAGTTTTGAAATGACATCCTTATTCATAGTGTTGACAATAATGAAAAAGTTATAAACTGAAACTACGTCAGCAGAAGTTTATGCCATCAAGTTTGACATTATTATTATTTTAAGCCTTGAGCAATTGTGGTCATCAGATCATTACATGGAGCGAATTGCAGTTACCTATACAAAGCAATAGGTTGGTCCAGAAGGGGAAGATACTGCTTTGGCATGCTTGCCTATTCCAAAAGCACAAAAATTATTACCTAATTGAAGAACAATGGTTGATGAATGGTAGATCCATCAACAAACAAGATAGCATACATTATACACAAGCAAGCAACAGCTTGAAAGAATGCACATATACAATCTACAGACATCTCTACCGGACTAGCAGTGTACAAGAAGATAGTGATCAACAGTCCACAAGAAAAACAAGTTTAATCATTGCTTAAACTGATCAACTATTCAACTCCAGGACAGATTGAGCAGGTCCAGATCTTCCTGAACTTTTAGAACCAAATTCCAAAAATCCAAATACATTGACAACAGAAAAAGCCTACTTCAGGCAACACACAATGCAGTAGGTCAACTTCCCACTTTTTCAAAATGTAACAACTATGGAATACACTTCTCACTCTTGTTATCTTTTCATCCTTTTAATCAAAGGGAAATAAAGCAGTAGGCATACTAAGACACTTCTCATAGCTTTACAAGATGGCACAAGGAAATCATGATTTAAGCCATCTAATCCCATGTACCGGAGCCTTTATGTTTAGACACAAACCGAGAAATTGACCCAACAACAGTAATCTGGATTTCTAGCTGTGTACCCTGGGAGTATAAAAGCTACACTATATAACACAGACTAGAATCATTATAGAGTCAGTCTACAAGAGTAATATATAAAAAAACAGGAGTGGAATTAGAAAACGTACACCCATCCTCTTGCCCGTGCCACCAGCAAGAAGAATCACAGAGACGCTCCTCTCCTTCACAATCTCATTCTCCTACACAAACCCAATTCAATTTCAGCCATTCTTCCAACTCCAAATTCCGCCCATTTTTTTATCAGGACCGAAGAATCAAACGCATGAGCCGTCAAATTTCAGGCATACCTTTGAAGCTTGATCAATTGCAGAGCGTACGCTCAACGTCGTCGTTCTGAGCCGTCCTCCCTTGACTTGAATTCCATGGCTGATTGACAAAGCAGGCGAGCCTGGCCAGGCGAAAGAGCGGGAGAAGGAAGAGGAGGAGAATTTTGGGGGAGTTTGGAGAATAATTGAGGTCGCGGAACGGCCATTAATGGAGTAAGGAAGCTGCTCCATTCCCACTGTTCCCATCTTCTCCCTTTATCCGCTGTTCGTTTCTGTGTCTCAACTCTCACTCGCAATTAAAGTTTTTTTTATTAATATTTTCCTTGGTGCAAAAAAAGATTGCATGTTTTTTAACGGCCTGTCCCCTGGTGGCCTGGTGGAAAAAATTAGGGGTTTTTTATATATGAGATTCCCCGCTTTCCTGCTACCTTGTGTTACATGGAATTCTAGAGGTGCGCTGTATTTAGAGTTAGTCTACACCTGACCCTGATATGAAAAATCGACCTGAATCGATCGAAATTTTAAAGTTAAAACCCGACCCGGCCGGATCCGATGAATTCGAACCCGATTGGGATGTAACCCAATCTGACCTGACCTGACCCGACCGACCCGATTTTTTTTATTATCTTCCCTCCCCCCTCAAGTGAGTCTTGTCTTAACTTTTGTAACTCAAGCAACACTCCATTTTATTATTTGCTCCCATATAAAAAAAACAAAGGAGATAAATTAGTAATTAGTTGTATATATATTTTATTGATGAGTCGTTTTAGAGAATGGTTTGAGCTTATGCTAAAATATTTTATTGTATAAAGCTTATTATTGTGAATGAAGTGGAGAATTATGAGCGGCACCGCAAGTTTACTAATGGTATTTAATCCTCTACCACCAGAAACCACTTCGAGCTAGAAACCCCATCAAACACCTCCTTTGCTATGAATACTAATGCAAACATGAGGAGTTACTTGAGAGAGAACTTCAATTGATATTTTATTGTATAAAGCTTAGTTGTACACTTAATGTTATTTAATTATGGTGGTCTCTTACTAGTTTACTAAAGGTTATTTGGTTCGTTCAACTCATTAAGTTTTGTTTACTTATTTGTAGTCTGTAACTCATTATTTGTTTTGTTTTATTATGTTTATGTATTATACTTTTAGGTATGAAAAAAGTTCATGTTGGAGCCACCGCTAATAGAAATCGAAGAGTCTATTTCACTTATGGAAGAATGAAGATATGTGACTTAGTTCTCAGGTTTTAGTTATGCATTTTGATCCACATAATTTGAGAACAAATATTTGGTCGTGCCTTGTATTTGAAATTCTATGAATTACTTTATTGGATGCTTTGGTATGTAATTCAACTATGTATTTCGACAATATATTGGACTATGAGTATTGACTATGTATTTTGACATCTATATTAGCTAAGATGCATGTATTTTAAAAAAATAAGCTCACTTGCAAATAATGGTTAATTGATTAATCGCTCCGGTTTTATGGTTACGGTTCGGTAATAATTATCATAATTTAGTAGCTGAATTTCTGGTTAGCCGATGTTTGGCTAACCGACGTTCCGGTTTAACGACCGTGGTCATCCCTACCAAATACAACTCGATGTTATATCAAATAGAGCTCCTACCTTTTGGAAAACTAGTACACAAACAAGTCGAGTCATTTCGCAAGCAACCTTGTTAAACTTGTCCCGCATATAATACATACTTGCATCACAAGTAAAAAAAGCAGTTGAAGTTCTCTCTCAAGTAACTCCTCATGTTTGCACTAGTATTCATAGCAAAGTAGGTGTTTGATGGGGTTCCTAGCTCGACATCGTTTCTAGTGGTAGAGGATTAAAGATTGCTTCACACAAAGTTATAAAATTTACCTTGTAAATAATGTGTCATGCTTGCACAACAAGCATTCATAAACGGACACAGGGGGTCCTGCGTGGGCCCGTGCCCCCCTTTCGTCGGGTATTATTAGTATATATATATATGTAATTTTAGGTTAAATATGAATATATTTTAAACTAATTTGTATTAGTATACCATGAAGGTCAACTAGACTAGATGGTTTATTGTTCAATTTTGTTTTCATTCCACCAAGGTTCAATTCCCCATAACATCATCTTACTTTTTAATTCATATTTGATGTATTCTTCACCAATTTTTTCCTAAAAAGTAGTCTTTTTTTTTGCATAAATTACATGTCATACATAATTTAGTTTTTTTGATAAATACGTGACTTTTTATGCTATTTAAGGTATTAAGTACCTACATTTGTCGGTTATTCTTGATTTGATTGAATCTCCTTGACAACTTGTGCCCCCCTTTAAATTCGTTCTACGTCCGTCATTGCAAGCATTCTTGGTAATGTAGGTGTTTGGTGGGAGTGATGGGCTAGGCAATTTTGCATTGGTTGTAAGAAGAAGGCCGACAAAGTAGTCGATAAGGGTGGTCAACGAGATTGTAGTGGATGCAAGGACGTACCAAACCAAACCCAAATCTCAAAGTGATAATGGGGTACCTATTTCTCTTCTTTTTGAGTTGAAGTTACTCTAATGGATTTGGATGGGGGTTATCTTTGAGGATTTAGATAGGGTAACTCCCATGAAAGTATTTGACATTTTTATTATACTCCCTCCGTCCCATAATATAAGGCTCATTTGAGCATTTGCACAATTTTTAAGAAAGGTTTGAAAAGTAAGTAATTTAGATAGTTTGGTGAGGATATTATGGTAAAAGAATAGGAGAGAGGGATAAAAAGGTGTAATTTGAAAGATTTAGTAAGAGTAATATAGTAAATTTATTTGACCAAAAATGGAAAGAAATGAAAATGGGAAGATCATTTTGGGACGCCAAATAAGGAAAACGAGCCTTATATTATGGGACGGTGGGAGTATTAGACATATCAAATACAAGCAACATAACTAAATATGTTCCAACATAACATTCTACATAATGTTGGCGAAAAATAAATAAAAAAATATCATGAAGAGAAACTACCCAATATGTTGGAACATCTATAGGCAAATTGGTTTGACGTTTAATATGTGAGACATAGACATATTGGAAGCCATCCTTGAGGTCCATCTTCATTGATTAATTGGATGAAATCATAGTGAGATTGTTGCGTCATGTAGTTAGAAGTGGGGGTGGGTACGGGTGATTAACCGGATTTCTAATTAACCGGGAACCGGCCCTCCACCACCGGAGGACCTGGTTGATGAGAAGTCTAAGGTGGATTCGGCCTGCGGCTTCTACAAGGCGAAGCGGGCTACTACTCTGAAGAATGGATCGAAGCTCACGAAATGCAACTTTAGATCCTTCAACAAAGATAAGGTTCAGATGAAGTAAAATGAAGGTATGTCAGCTTTTCTTCTTCTTGTTGTACTGTTAATTTTATTGTTGTTTTAGATTCTTTGTATAATGGCGTTTGTTCTTGATGTTGAATTCTAGGTATGCTAGTGTTGTTGTTGTTTCTACTGAGAATTTGTTGTTATCCTTTGCTGGTTATTTACAAGTGTGAGATAGGTTCTAGGTTTTGTTCTTGATGCTGAATTTGTTGTTATTCTTTGCATAATGGCGTTTGTTCTTGATGCTGAATTCTAGTTTCTACTGAGAATTTAGGATCTGGTTATTGTACTGTATTCTAGTTTCTTGATGAAAATTCTTGATGCTGAATTATCTACTGAGAATTCTAGTTTCTTGATGCTGAAAAAGAATAAGTAAAGGTGAGAATTCTAAGTCCAGTATTAGATTTGTAGATGAATTAAAAGAAGTTAAGGATTTAGTTATTTGAGGTGTGACTGCCAACAATTCCTCTCTTAGATCTGTAGATCTGCTGTGCGACTGTAATTGAGAATTCTTGTATTTGAGGTTACACAAAAATTTGTTTTGATTTAGTAGAGGGACACTTCCTGTATTTGAGATCTGTAGGATCTACTCAGGGTCGGTCTTTTGCCTTGTTGGCCTAGGGCGATGGCCCAAGGCCCCAAGGCAATAGGGGCCTCTAACCTAGATAGTATTAGTATCTATCTATATATACTATAAATTTAGGAGGTGTATTCCATAAATGCTCCATTTATTGATTATTGCAATCTTATTTGTATCAATCTCTTAGGTGACATTTTTATACGTTTACCCGACCGAATTTTGTCAACCGTAATCGATTCATGTGTTATTTTTCGATAAGACTTACTATACTTAACACTTTATTTAAATTGATCAATTGATTAGTTATAGTTATTAGATTTAAAGTTGGTTGATGATTTGGGTAGTTTAATGGTGTTTTAGACTAGTTTGATTAAAGGTGGTGATTTAGTAATTTTTTTGCACGAAGGTGATTTAGTAATTTGTGTGTGTTTGAATTATCCCTTGCTGGTAGTGTAAACTTAAGGGGTGGTTTTGTTCTTGATGCTGAATTTGTTGTTATTCTTTGCATAATGGCGTTTGTTCTTGATGCTGAATTCTAGTTTCTACTGAGAATTTAAGATCTGGTTGTTGTACTGTATTCTAGTTTCTTGATGAGAATTCTTGATGCTGAATTATCTATTGAGAATTCTAGTTTCTTGATGCTGAAAAAGAAGAAGTAAAGGTTAGAATTCTAAGCCCAGTATTAGATCTGTAAATGAATTAAAAGAAGTTAAGGATTTAGTTATTTGAGGTGTGACTGCCAACAATTCCTCTCTTAGATCTGTAGATCTGCTATGCGACTGTATTTGAGAATTCCTGTATTTGAGGTTACAAAAACATTTGCTTTGATTTAGTAGAGGCACAATTCCTGTATTTGAGATCTGTAGATCTACTCAGGGCCGGCCTTTTGCCTTGTTGGCCTAGGACGATGGCCTAAGGCCCCAAGTCAATAGGGGCCTCTAACCTAGATAGTATTAATATCGATCTATATATATACTATAAATTTAGAAGGTGTACTGATGTGATCATGCCCCGCGCTCCGAGAGGCGCGTCCGAATTCGTGAGGGTCGGCGCCGGGTGCCCCGCTCACACGGCCTTCGGCGCCGGTGCCTCGCTTTGGCACCAAAGCCGCGGCGCCGGTGCCTCTTCTCGGCGCCGTGTCCATGGCGCCGGTGCCTCTTCTCGGCACCGTGTCCATGGCGCCGGTGCCTTCCGTGAGCGCGCACTCTTAAGGGCGGGAGCCGTTTGTGGACCTCCTATTAGCCCACGTCCCGAGTTTTCAAGACAAGCCTACCTTGGAGTGAAGCCCACAAGCTCCCATGCAAAACAAGGCGGGCTCGTCCACAACTTTCAAGAAAGGAAGCTTGGGCCCAAGCCCACTCGTCCCACCTCTTCTCCAAGCCCATGCCGCCACTCCACCTCCTCAACTTTTCCTTGACGGCAAAGTAAGAGCTAAGTAAGACGGTGACTTCTGCGCCAAGCAACCGCCATCAATTTTCCGCCTTGGAGCCGAAGTCTTAGCCTAAGAATTCTCTCATCCTTCCCTATAAATAAAGAGGGGATGTAATAGATTTTAGAATGTTGTTTTGAGCTTGAACTTACTAAGAGACGTTTTGTCCTAGTTAGGTTTCGGGCTTTCCCGACTTGTGGGACTCAAGCCGTAGGGCTCTCGTGAGACGCGAGAGCCGGGCGGCGGGCTAGGGTTCGTGAGACTCGAGCCATGGCTCCACCGTTCTTATATTTTTCAAACCAAACCCAGCCTTCGGGTAACCGGGGGCTCGGAGGGCGGCTTGACTCGTGAGACTCGAGCCTTGCCTCACCCTCCTTAGGCGTTCGAGCTCGGCTCATTCCGGGCGAGACGCCTACTTATCCCTAGGGCCACTTGGGTTGTTAGGGTTCGGTTCCGCACCCCTTGTATCCCTTAGTCGAACCCTCTCGGTGAGTGGACCGAAGTGAGGGCTCGACTACTTATCCCACTTTATTAAAAATCCTATAAAGAGAGTTTCTTGATTCAACAATTCCACACATCTTGAAGTGTTGCATTTTTCACTCGAATTTCGCAAGTTAGAGCACAAGCTCACGACCTAGACGTTTTCAAGAAGCCCATGAACTCCCTCGAGCCAGAATCGAGTCCGATCCTAAGGCGAATCACATCATGTACTCCATAAATGCTCCATGTGCTCCAAATGTTGGTTTTCTTGTGCAAGGCTGTTGGTTTTTGTTTGCTTATTTTGATGGTTGTTGAATGTACCTGCTCAAGACTCTAGATCAATATGAGGCTGATGAATGTGTTGTCTTTCGTGCCATTTTTGTGCCGCTACCATTCTTTCTTGTTTGTTTCACCCGAGTCATTAGTTTAAATTATTGGATGGATGACCCGAGTCTTTAATTGGATGAACTGTGTTATGCCCTTTTGATTTTGCTTTAGTCATTCAATCTTGTGTATTGCTAGATGGATGAAAGTATTGGATGAGGACTTAGATTTGTTAAAGCATGTTGGACGCTGTTGATTTATAAGTATTTTGGGTATTTTGTGAATGCCAACATTATGAGCCTGTTGGGAAATCTCGTTTAATAATTGGACAATATTTTTTTACAGGTGCATGAGATTAGACTTCAAGCAGCGTAAATAATACATTGAACTCGTTTAATGCCTCAAAACCCCTGGAGGCTGTCCACGGGTGACTCTTATACAGGTTCTAACTTGTGCGGATTTGTTCTTGATGTTTGTATGTTTGGATATTTGGATAATATACAGATCATGCATGTTGTTTTTTTTATGTTAATGTGTGTTTGGTAGTTTGACAACATGATGAGAATTGAAGTATGCACATGCAATGTTTGTTGCAAGTCTCATCTTAGTTTGTTGCAATCTCATTCAAATATTGGCTAACACATGAAATTTGTTTAACCAACCAAAGATGAAGTTTTTCCCTTTTTGGCTGCCGTCAAACCTATTAGTACACATTTAGATTTAAGAAGCCTAAAAAGCTAAGTTGTGATATAAGGAAAGGTGCAACCTAAAAAATCAAAACAAGGGGAAAAATCAATTTATGATTTGATGGCAGCAAAAATAAAAAAAAATCGGCTAACATATTTAGGGAAAGGTGCAGCCTAAAAAAAGCTAGATATAGGGCAAGCTAGCTTATAGGAAAACTGAAATAACAAGGGAAATGAAATGTACTCTGGACCAAGTTCAATCTTTTTGTGTTGGACAAATATATTTGGTTCGTTCAACTCATTAAGTTTTGTTCGCTTATTTGTAGTCTATAACTCATTATTTGTATTGTTTTGTTATGTTCATGTATTATACTTTTAGGTATGAAAAAAGTTCATGTTGGAGCCACCACTAATAGAAATCGAAGAGTTTATTTCACTTATGGAAGAATGAAGATATGTGAATTAGTTCTCAGGTTTTAGTTATGCATTTTGATCCTCATAGTTTGAAAACAAATATTTGGTCATGTTTTGTATTTGAAATTCTCTACTTTAATTGGATGCTTTGGTATGTAATTCAACTATGTATTTTGACAATATATTGGACTATGTGTATTGACTATGTATTTTGACATCTATTAGCTAAGATGCATATATTTTAAAAAAATAAGCTCACTTGAAAATAATGGTTAACTGATTAATCGCTCCGGTTTTTATGGTTACGGTTCGGTAATAGTTATCATAATTTAGTAGCTGAAATTTCCGGTAAACCGATGTTTGGCTAACCGACATTCCGGTTTAACGATAGTGGTCATCCCTACCAAATACAACTCGATGTTATAGCAAATAGAGCTCCTACCTTTTGGAAAACTAGTACACAAACAAGTCGAGTCATTTCGCAAGCAACCTTGTTAAACTTGTCCCGCATATAATACATACTTGCATCACAAGTAAAAAAAGCAGTTGAAGTTCTCTCTTAAGTAACTCCTCATGTTTGCACTAATATTCATAGCAAAGTAGGTGTTTGATGGGGTTCCTAGCTCGACGTGGTTTCTGGTGGTAGAGTATTAAAGATTGCTTCACACAAAGTTATCAAATTTACCTTGTAAATAATGTGTCATGCTTGCACAACAAACATTCATAAATGGACACAGGGGGTCTTGCGTGGGCCCGTGCCCCCCCCCCTTTCGTCGGGTATTATTAGTATATATATATGTGTAATTTTAGGTTAAATATGAATATATTTTAAACTAATTTGTATTAGTATACCATGAAGGTCAACTAGTCTAGATGGTTTATTGTTCAATTTTGTTTTCATTCCACCAAGGTTCAATTCCCTATAACATCATTTTACTTTTTAATTCATATTTGATGTACTCTTCTCCAATTTCATTCCTAAAAAGCAGTCTTTTTTTTTCATAAATTACATGTCATACATAATTTAATTTTTTTGATAAATAAGTGACTTTTTGTGCTATTTATGGTATTAAGTACCTACATATGTCGGTTATTCTTGATTCGATTGAATCTCCTTGACAACTTGTGCCCCCCTTCAAATTTGTTCTGCATCCATCATTGCAAGCATTCTTGGTAATGTAGGTGTTTGATGGGAGTGATGGGCTAGGCAATGTTGCATTGGTTGGTGTAAGAAGAAGGCTGACAAAGTAGTCGATAAGGGGTGGTTAACGAGATTGTAGTGGATGCAAGGACGTACCATACCAAACCCAAATCTCAAAGTGATAATGGGGTACCTATTTCTCTTCTTTTTGAGTTGAAGTTACTCTAATGGATTTGAATGAGGGTTATCTTTGAAGATTTAGATAGGGTAACTCCCATGAGAGTATTTGACATTTTTATTATATTAGACATATCAATACAAGCAACATAACTAAATATGTTCCAACATAACATTCTACATATTGTTGGTGAAAAATCAATAAAAAAAATATCATGAAGAGAAAGTACCCAATATGTTGGAAGCCATCTTCATTGATTAATTGGATGGAAATCATAGTGAGATTGTTGCGTCATGTAGTTAGAAGTAACCACAAAGATGCATCGACGAATTCTTGAATATCAAATGTTTGCGAACTGCATACTCCTGAATCCAAATCCAACAAATCACTCATCGAGAATCCAATACTTCCAAGAATCCAAATCCAACACATCCGAATACTAACTCTTCAGATCCGAATTTATCAAATTCACCTACTTAACGGGAAGCAATTCTCCTGAATCAAGGTTCATCCCATGTAAACCCTATCGAAACCGCCACATCCAATCAACTCCCATTTCCTCCACCGGAAAGGCGGCGCATCTTCCTTCTCGATCTCTGAAGTCGTCGGCGACGCGAACGGGGAACCAAAACCTAGGGTTTTGAAACTTTCTCCCAACATGGAATCGAAGAGGCATACGGTGGTCTTATATACAATATAGGCGGAAGACTGAAAGGGTTTGGATTTCATGAGCGCCTATGAGTTTGCATCATAAATAACGGGAGTTGAGCAGATTTGCCACTTCCATAAGTGAGGGGAGTTAAGTAGGCTGCATCATAATTCAACGGATGGCTGAAAGAATATAATATATGCATTTCAAACGAAAAAACACAGAAGAAAGCAAACATGGGAAGGGAAATTGAAGGTACCTGCATTTATTTAACATGGGTCTTAATGATAAAAAAAAAACTTTCAAGAAGTAATATTATCTATTATAATTTAAATTTAAAATATAAAATAGAAGTTTATAATCTAAGATTTGTTCACTTATAAATAATTTACAAGTCTAGTTATTACATAGGGGATTAAAAATGTAATTTAAGAAGGTTAATGTTATTAATTAACAGAAATTAATCGAATTGGGTTAATTATTAATTTTGTATAATTCAAACAAGAGATTTGGGCCTAGTCTTCGTTGGGCCTGAAATCCAACTTCGCTTCGTGCCTTCACCGCCGTTGTCCGCCACTGGAGCCTCGACGGAATCGCTGCTGTTGTTGGGTGCTATTGCGCTGCTGCAAAATGATTTTTATGTCTTCTTCACTCAAAAATTGTAATTTTGTATCATTGATCATAGATTTTTGATCATTTAGCAAACATTATATCACTTTTGATGTAATATAAGTTCAAATTTTCGTTTTATGAATCGAGTTGTGTTACCTATCACCTTCGGTGACTTTGGATGGAAAAAATCCGAGGTCACTAACATGTAATACCCATGGTTTCAAAATAGGTGTGTTACAAAGTCAATGTCTTTACAAATTTGTTTTGTTATATGTCATTTCTATGATAAAATAATGCATCGGGCTATGATAAGTTGCAATCTTCTAATAAATATTATTATAGTATAAAATATGATCTTTTCACTCAAACAAAAAAATCAAGATATAACCGGAAAGTAGTTTCTAAAATATAATTATGAAATTATTTATTAACAAATATAATTATATTTGATATATAATTCGGATTTTTTATAATTTATAAATATAATTTGGATGTTTCAAATAAAAAAGCTTAGACTATATCTATATGTATAAAATATTCTATCTAATTTAATAAAAAAATGATCTTTCCGGTCTATTTAAACAAAAAGTCAAGATAAAATCGGAAAGAAATTTCTGATAGATAATCCTAAAATTAGTTTTTAACAAATAAAATATATTTTGAAATATTATTCTTATATTTTAAAACAAATAATCTAGACTATATCTAAATGTATATCATTTTCTACCTAAGAATCTATGATTATATTAATTAAACATAATCTTTTAAATTAAGGTAGACAAATTTCAAATGATTTAAAAAATTTCACCTTATCTAATAAACTTTATTAATTGAAATCTTATTGTTAGTACAAAATAATTCGTAGTGTATAAGTATCTACTCCTTCAATGAATCCTTCGTAAACGCCTTTAATTAAATATTTGTTCAAATAACTATATTTTGTAGATGTAATACTTGTATTATCAATTTGTCTAACAAACTTATTATAGTTGAGCGTACATGGTACGGAGGTGAAACTAGTTAAGAATAATAATGAAAGATTTGGACCCTAAATTTAATTATAATTAAATTTTTAAAAGAAAGTTTTTTATAAATTAATAGGATATGATTTTGTATCCATAATATAAATATTATATAGAAGATCGTTTTCTTGACCCATTTGAGGTATATATAGAGTATTAGATTTTCAAAACTAAAAATTATAATATAATATGGTTTTTTTTTCATGTCCTCCCAAATCTAGGAGTGCAAGTGTACATATAATTTACGTACAAATGACTTAGGGTAATTTAATTATGAAAAAATTACTACCTCCGGTTTATGTGTTTAGTTTTTTTTTTTTTAATTTGAAGATTTCGATAAGATCAAATCTATACTAGTTGTATCCGTCGTGCCATTCACGACTCGTGGTTTGTAATTTTTTGAATATATCATAAATA
The DNA here is from genome assembly GCA_934048045.1 of Polygonum aviculare. Taxonomy (NCBI): domain Eukaryota; kingdom Viridiplantae; phylum Streptophyta; class Magnoliopsida; order Caryophyllales; family Polygonaceae; genus Polygonum; species Polygonum aviculare. Next base: position 17,224,018 of record OW204025.1, on the reverse strand, counting down.
GAATCGTAGTGTGAAAATATATAATAAGCAATCTGGCATAATTTAATTTCATCGAATATTAGAAGTCATTAATCATTATATAATCGATTAAGAATATTAATGCAAATCACGTACTTATATTTTATAGTCAATAACATACATTATTTCGCAAATTATATTTACTTATATTTTAGTATGCTAATCACCAACTTGATATAAGCAAATTAAACATGTAGTTGTTTTATTCATAATATTTAATGAATAATTTTTTGCCTCTATATGCATGACTAAACCAAAAAAAAAATCTTATTAAAATATACTATATTTTCAAGGAAAATTGAACGAAAATAATACAAAGTATCGACTTTCAAACAAAAATAATCCCATCTTTTAAAATGACCGTGAGTGATCCGAACTATTACAATATTAAACGAAAACGATTTTCCGATGAGTTCTCCGGTGAACTTGATGATGTGGCAAACGGAAGTATGACATAGCATGTTAATTTAAATTACTTTTTTTTTTATAGTGTCACCAAAATAAATAAATAACTGCCACATCATCTTATTGTTAAATGAGCCTAACGGCTCTGGGTCGCTCAGCGGCCCCTCTGTTGAGAGTGGAGAGTAGGGCTCCCCCGCTACGGCCCAACAAGCACGGCCGGCGTGAGACTAGTCAGGTGCTAGTAGTCCCGGACACTCACGATAATTCAAAAAAAAGAACTGAGCACGATGAAGGCTTGAAGAACGCCATGGATTCCGGCGTCTCCCCGAACTGGTCGATGCTCTGGTATGGAACCCGGGTCGGGTCTCGGAAATTGGGCTACGAGGAGCGAACTTCTCTCATGGTCGCCGCCCTCTTCGGCAACACCAAGATCCCCCGCTACACCCTCGCCGGTGCGGCCGTCGATCCAACATCACTGCCGCTCCAACACCGTCTCCTCCCTCCACAGGCGGTCTCCGACAACTCTCCAACCTCCCGACCGCTGTCGAAATCCTCCCCAAACCCTAGTCTTCTCATCTCCAACAGCCTCAAACCGTCTCCCCGAAGAGCGAGCCCGGATTCGGCGGTGGCGGGATCCAGATGCCGGACATAAACACCGGGTGTACTCCTCCGATGACTTCCGGATGTACATCTTCAAGATCTAATTTCTTCTGGTTGATTGTGTATGTTTGTTTTTGGATTTTGGATTTTAATTTCTTCCAGATCTAATTGCTTCTAGTTTAATTTCTTCTTCAGGTTCAATTTCATGGTTGATTCTGCAAGTTTTTTTTTGGATTTTAATTGATGATAAAATACTAATCTAACAATAATGACGTGGTACTTGATTTTTTTATTTCAGTGACATTGAAAAAAAAGTATAATAATATATTAATTTGCCATGTCATAATTCCATTTGCCACGTCATCAAGTTAACCGGAGAACTCACCGGAAAATCGTTTTCGGTTAATATTGTAATAGTTCGGATCGCTCACGGTGATTTTAAAACTTGGGATTATTTTTGTTTAAAAGTTGATACTTGGTATTATATTCGATCAATTATAGAAATATTTACATTAAAATTTGAAAAGTTAATTCTTATCTAATGTTTGACGACAATATAAAATATATTTTATATTAAAAAACTTAAATACCACGTTGGACGATCAAGATAAATATATAATATTGTTTTTTATCTAATCTTAAAAACTGTTTTTCAAGATAAAAGCATATAGTTTACATTAAAATATAAAATATATTTTGCCAAAATTAATTCGTATCTAATGTTGGACCATGAAGTCATAGAAATTAGTTTTTATTATAAAAATTTAACAAGAATTACATTAAATTATAGTAATTCTTATCATACCAAAATTTAATATAAATTTAGTTCATTTTCTTATCAAATTTTGAAAATGTGATAATATATGTGTTAATAAATAGATAAATAGTAATTTAATTTGATTGATCGAAATAAAATAAATAAAATTTTATCAGATATGCGCCGAGACCATTAGGATTTTGATAATAAGTAAGATTTTCATAAATAAAAGTTAGTCATTGCTTTCCTTGACATACATTCTTACATCTTTTTGCTAAAATCTTCCAAGTAAGTGGATCAACTAATTCCTCAAGTATTGTGACTACCGTCGTGAAAGAGCTAATGCAATTTTACAAAAGCAGTCCTGACTCTTGATGTCGTTGGTGAGTTTACTCAAACTGAAATATAAATCGAATACTCGGACAATATATGTGAAGTTCAATATATGTGTTAATATTTTTTATTTCTTAAAATTTAGCGTACCTATGAAACATACCTCAACCTTCAACTCGAAATTGAACCGTACTTATGATCAATTCTTAGAATTATTTTAAGGAAAATAAAATCAAAGATAGAAAGTATGACTTTAAAGATAAAATTAAAGATAGATAAGACAGATAGTATGGCTTTAAAGATAAAGTTGAGAGTTAGATAATTAAAATAAATAAAAGATATAAGGTTGTTATTATCTATTTGAGTTGAAAAAAAAATTTAAAATGAAACGGAGTCAGAATCAATGTGGTGGCTTGAAATCGGTCTGCTTTTATAGTATATATTGATTTTTTCAAAATATTGCCATCTTTATTATTTATGTTTATCATTTATTTAGATTACATTAGATATTTTTCCAAGCCATTAATAATATTGTAAAATTATTCAAAAATTATCACATATATCTTGAATAAGTTAATTTCTTCAATATGAGAAACAAATCAATATATTAAAGCCGGCCGTTTTTGAGCCATCACGTTGATTCTGGCCCCGTTTGATTTTTTTTCCAGCTCAAAAGATAATAATAACTCTATATCTTTTACTTTCATTAATTATCTAATCATTAATTTTATCTTAAAGCCATACTATCTATCTTTAATTTTATATTCCTTAAATAATTTTATCTTTAATTTTCTTCTATAAAAATATTGAGAAAAATTAACTGGGAAACTTATAAATAGGTTAAGCCCCACCACATATTTAAAAAATTAATTTATATTTATATCATTTAATGTTTCTTATTAATTATGTATTGTCTATATTTTTGTTTTCCTAATATCTATCTTATTTTCACATATTGTCTATCTTTTTGAACTACATAGATTTTACTATTTGTGAGCTGGAACGGACAATATACACAATGTATTTTTTTTATGACTCAAACAACTATCTTTTAGAGTTACAAACAACCAAAAAAAAGCTAAAACAATTTACCACCATTAAAGAGCCTAATGAAATCATTGGACGTAAACGTACATTAGGCGGCAAATAAGATATTGAACACTAGATAATATATATATATACACACACACAATATTAAAGTTGTGTTCTTTTGAGCCTCCATGTTAATTCTGACCCGCTTTGTATTAAATTAATTATAAATCGACTATATTTTAACAATCCTTTATCTTTATTAATTTTATAATTTAAAAATTTTCATATATTTATCTAATCTCTATATATTAATATATCAAAATAATATATGTAAGCATAATCTATCAAAATAATATCTATATTTATAATCTATCCAAATAATATTTATCAATACCATATTGATTATGAAATATTTAAATTTACACCTAAAAAACAATAAATAAAAGAACTTGAATGAATTTGAGTCCGTTTGGCAACTCAGTGCTTTTGCTGATGCTGATCGATTGCTGATGCTGATAGATTGCTGACGCTGATATGAATTGTTGATATCGTATGCTGATATTGGAAACTTATTTTTGAGATAAGCAATTGGGTGTTTGGTAAGACGGTTTGCTGATTTTTTATGTAGGATTAATGAAATTACCATTTTACCCCTAATGAAACAAAAATAACAAAAGTGAAATCAGATTGCTTGCTTTGCTTCCCCATTCATGAACCCTAGCCGTCATCCCTCTCAAGGTCTCTCATCACCGTCTTGCTTTGCTCCGGACGTCTCCAGCAACTTGTGTAGACTGATCCACAGGGCAACTTGTGAACAAGGTGCAATTTGGTCGTGACATTTTGGCATTTCCCTGATTTGATGGTCAAAAGACCGAATTGGATTCTTGCTCTAATGGAGTAGGGAAATCAAAATTCGATTCCCTTCTATTCCTCCCCAATCACGTTTTGACATCAGCAACGGGCCTAACACTGGTAATCTGATCCTCTCTAGCCGGAAACTACTGCCACGACGTCCTCCTCCGCGACGGGGCCTGGTGGCCGGAAACTATTGCCACGACGTCCTCCTCCGCGACGGCGCCGTAATCACCGAGTCCCTCGGCGGCGGCGCCTCCTTCATCTCCACAATCCTCTCCGACCACTGCCTCTACGTCTCCAAGGCCGGCTCCGATTTCAAATACTCACCGCCTTCTCCACCGATCATCTCCCCTTCCTCCGACAACGGGAATAATTAACGTCGCAGTCGGATTGGGTCGACAATGGGCCGGAAAACGCCGCCTTTTCCGCCGGAGAAGATGGAGAAGCGCCGGAGACAAGAGCTGTGCGAATCGCTGGTCGAGGGGCTTGTGTCGGCTATGCGTGAATTGCCAGGGGTATGGAGGGTAAAGGAATAATAAGCATTGCTGATAATTCTTTGCTTATTTCGATAAACATGGGGGAAGGTGTTTTTTATTTTTGTTGCTTATAATCAAAAGTTTGCTTAAGAACACTTAAAAAAAACGCGTTTGGCAGCTCTCAATTGCTTATTTTGTGTGCTTATAAGCAAAATTGTGCTTATAAGTCTTTAAAATTTGTGCAGCCAAATGGACTCTTTATCTACACTGAATGTATAACTTTACTTCACGGTGAAGTTATATGTTTAGAAAATGTATAACTTTATATATTTGCCTATAAAAATCGGTATTAGGTAATATTGTAAAGTTAGAAATTTTTATTTTTAAGGACATCGGTACTATATTTATTTATGGAAAATTTGATGGAAAATCAAACTAAAGTTATATGATGAAGATAACTATAAAAAATATTTTATATATTTATCTACATGGAATACATGAGTATATTTTTTAGGCTAGTTTATAAGAAAACTCAAGTATTGATATTAGAAAAAACTTATAAATGAAAAATATACTACGAGCAAAATTTATAAGGCAAAAACAAGGTAATTTGAATTAAAATTAATAAAAAAATTATATTCTATATTAACTACTCCGTATTTTATATTTTTTACATGTATAAATTTTACTAATATTATAAGTTTTGTATCTATATAATGACATTTTAATATTTAAAACAATTATAAATAAATATTAAATTTTAATTTTAACAAATTTGATCAAATCACAATATAAATTTTTTCCGTCGTTCCACAGTCAGAATAATCCGGGCACGTTCACTTAATACTATAATTTCTGATCGAAAAAAAGACTTAATACTATAAATCTATAATTACTGTAATGTTCCTTTAAAAAAAAAGAGTTACTGTTTTTTTTTTTTTTTGGTCAAGAAAAAAAAGAAAAAAAAGAAAAAAAAAAAAAGTCGGACACGGACTCTTTTTTTCTTTTCTCAGCGCCTGTGATGAAACGGAGCCATTCTTCACCGAATCCCCTCCTTGCTTTATTTTCCAAGATACGCTCCACTTTCTCCACTCCCTTTGGCTTCCATTGCACGCTTCCTTCGTGAAATCCCTGCCGTCGTCGTCGTCGTCGTCGTCGGTTCTTCTGCAACTACTGGCGTTGTTGATCGTGGAGGGATACCGCGGGAGATGGAATCCATTGACGAGTTCTTGAACAAATGCCGCCAGTCTGGCGACTCGGCGTACACTGCGCTCAGGTCGGTGTTAGAGAAGCTCGAGGATCCCACCACCAGAGCTCAGGCCAGAGTCTTCCTCTCTCACCTCCAGAAGCGTTTCGACTCCCCTCAGGCTTCCGATGAGTGCTTCTCTACCTACCATTTCCGAATTCAAGACATCTATCTCGAGCAATTCGAAGGTATATGTCTTCTTCGCATTGCCCTCTCTCTCACTTACGAGCTTGATCCGCGATTGTTGCTCCTGTGGGGTGAATTCGGTGCGATTTTTCGACTGCGTGCGCCATTTACTGACTAATTTGCTCAATTCCGAGTTTGTGAACATTGATCATTGATTGACAAGATGCAATTGAAAACGTAGTTACTCAATGTATACATGTCTGCTTTGACGAATCTGGTGTATGTGTTAGTCTGAGATGTTTCACAAGTATGATATTGGAAGCGTTCTTCCTGGACAGATCTCTTCTCGCTATTTCACTTGTTAAAATTTGTAGCGACAGTGTACTTCAGACTGGTTCACCCTTCATCCACCATGCTGGACCGTTGTATATGTTGCTTTGCTGCGTTTCTACTGTTTTTTAACATGTTCATTATGGATTTATCAGGTTTCCAGAAGAGGAAAAAGTTGACGATGATGGTAATTCCCAGTATTTTCGTTCCTGAGGATTGGTCCTTCACCTTTTATGAAGGCTTAAACAGGCATCCTGAGTCTATTTTCAAGGATAAGACAGTTTCGGAGCTTGGTTGTGGAAATGGTTGGATAACCATTGCAATTGCTGCGAAATGGTCTCCTTCTAAGGTGTACATACTATCTAATCTGTTTTAATTCGTGTGTTTAATGTGCTTATGTCATGCCTTTCATGCTTTTTTCTCCTGGCTAGATGTTTGGCAATTGCTTACTTGAAGTGGAGTTCTTAAGATATAGGATTACCATTGTCATTGTTCACACATCTGCATGCCTGCATGTACTATTATTAAATGTCCTAAACCTTTTGGCTTACTGGAGATGATTGTCAACAGGTCTATGGCCTTGATATAAATCCAAGAGCAATAAAGATGTCCTGGATCAACTTATATCTTAATGCTTTGGATGAGAATGGTCAACCGATCTATGATGGGGAAAACAAAACCTTGCTGGACAGAGTGGAGTTTCATGTTTCTGATCTGTTGGCCTACTGTAGAGATAATAAAATCAAGCTAGAAAGAATTGTTGGCTGCATACCACAGGTGAAGTGACAAATATAACTTTTCTTTTCCACTGCTTTCAGGTGGAGACTGTTGTCTGGTGATGGAATTTTTACTTCTTTCCTTTTTATTATGTTTCTTTCAGATTCTAAATCCCAACCCAGATGCAATGTCCAAGATGATCACAGAAAACGCGAGTGAGGACTTTCTGTACTCACTCAGCAACTATTGTGCACTTCAGGTAAGTACTTCACTTAGAACTCCTAGTTCATATCCTTCTTAGTTCATCAGTCCATGAGATGGAATGTCATGTTTTATGGTAATTTGACATCCTTAATTCATTTAAACCCTGGCATTATAATCATTTAAGCTTGTCATACTGCTACAGAAAACATTCAGACAGATTCTGACCGTCACAGAGTCACTCCAAGCTCTCTTTTTGGGCAGTCGTTTAATATTTTCTTTGTGCCATCTAGGGATTTGTAGAAGATCAATTTGGATTAGGACTGATTGCAAGGGCCGTTGAAGAAGGAATTTCTGTTATAAACCCTGCTGGCATAATGATTTTTAATATGGGAGGCCGTCCTGGACAAGCTGTTTGCAAGCGCTTGTTTGAGCGTCGTGGTTTTCATGTTAACAAAATTTGGCAGACTAAAGTTATTCAGGCAAGTATAGTTAGGAATTTGTTTTGCACAACATCTTTCTTGAACCTCAGTTGGTTATTTGTTGTTTACAGGCTGCCGACACAGATATCTCTGCTCTAGTTGAAATCGAGAAGAACAGTCCACATCGTTTTGAGTTCTTTATGGGGCTTACAGGAGATCAGCCAATTTGTGCTCGAACAGCGTGGGCATACGGGAAGGCTGGTGGTAGCATCGCCCATGCTTTATCAGTTTATAGTTGTCAACTTCGTCAGCCTAATCAGGTGAAGATCATCTACATATCTTGGCTCCTTCAATTTTAGAGTTCACTTGATTTACTGGAGGAAGCTTTATTGTGACCATCGATATCATATTGCAGGTTAAGACTATTTTTGAGTTCCTGAACAATGGTTACAAGAATATCAACAACTCTTTGGACTTGTATTTTGAAGATGATGCTGTGGCTGATGAAAAGATTCCTTTTCTAGCTTATCTTGCTAGTGTTTTAAAAAAAGTCTCATTCCTCCCATTTGAGCCACCAGTAGGAAGCAGACGGTTTCGGGATCTCATTGCTAACTTTTTCAGAACATACCACCACATTCCACTAGTTGCCCAGGTGAATGATTAACAGATTCCTTCATTTCTTTCTTGTTCCTCAAATCTTTTAATTTCATTCTTGAAAAGATTTTCTCTACATGAGTTCTTTTTCAGCAAGAGTGTCTACTATCTTGCATCCGGCTGTCAGTCACCTCCTTGAATGTTACACTTATGATGGATATTATGTTTTCTCTACTGTTATCTACCACCTAAGTTTTTGTTTACTATGTTTTTACCTGCAAACAATCATACAGACCATAATGGAGCTATAAAGCTAAAAGAGGAACCACAAATAAAAGTAGCTCCAACAGTACATTGTCACATGTCAAATGTAACAAGTTATCCTGTACTGGATTTGTTGTGTGCTTACAAGGGTTGGAAGATACTATTTAAAACAATAAGTTTTCTCCCTTCTGGGCTTTAGTTAGGAAAATGTGCTGTGATTGATAGCTTATTATGTTACTCAATTAGTCGGTCATATAGCTTTCTTAGTACATGAATTCAGGGAAAAAAGACTGGTTGTGTTTTCTTGAATATTGTGAATATGAAAGAAATGTAAAATGCTCTTGCCACAACGTATTCAAATATGATGGTGGTCTCAACTGAATTTTTACATAAAGAATAAAGATGGCTAATTTGTTTGTGAATGTTTGACTTAAATTAGTAATTTATAGCTTTATTTACTTGCCTTTCTATTATTTAGATAATTATCTAATCATCTGGTTTGCTGTGTATTTCGAAGAATGTTGTTGTATTTCCTTCAAGGACTGTGGCTATTGAAAACGCTCTTCGCTTGTTTTCACCCCGTCTAGCCATTGTTGATGAACACCTGACTAAAAACCTTCCGAGGAATTGGTTGACATCTCTGAGCATTGAGGTATATTATCGTATAATTTCCATGGCTGTCTGTGTTTATGCTTATTTTTCGCTCCTGTTTTTTTTTTTAACTTTATACACAATGTTTTTTAGGTGAGTGGCTACTTGGTCCAGAAGATATATTCTTTCACTTGGTGCTTTAGTGTTTACTTGATTTTCCTGCAGAAGGAATCAAATGATACTGTGCTTGAAACAATTTAGAGACGGCATACTTTTTTCTGCTGAATTTATTTTATTATAAAGGAGTGTAGAAGATTTTCACGTCATTGCTGACATCTTTGTTTTCACTAGAAGTATTTTTTATTTAACGTGTTTCACTAGGAGTATTATAATTTCCTTGTTATTATATCATCATTTTTGCTGATGATTGGCTGAAGTTTGTGAAGTTAAGAAGTCAAATTTGATGAGGTCAATTTGTTTTTTGTATTGCAGTGCAAAAACACTGATAAGCAATTAGATGATGTAGTCACAGTTATAGATGCCCCACGCCAGTCAGATTTGATGGTGGAATTAATTAAGAAGTTGAGGCCTCAGGTAGTAGTGTCCGGGCTTGCTAGTTTTGAGGCTATAACCAGTGCTGCTTTTGAGCATCTGTTGGAAGCTACAAGAGAAATTGGCGCTCGTCTTTTCATCGACATCTCTGATCATTTTGAACTTTCTAGCCTTCCTGGTTCAAATGGTGTCTTGAAGTATCTTGCAGGAAATAAACTTCCTCCACATGCAGCTATTATATGTGCTTTACTGAAAAATCAGGTAAATATATCCTATACAGAAGGGGTCCAAATAGGAGCTTCTGACGGGGATGTTTTTTTTCCTTAAAATTTTATTGACATTACAGAGTAATCATTTGGTTGGAATTTAACATATTGATTAATAGCTCTTTTTTCATAACATATTGATTAATAGCTCTTTTTTCATGGAAGTATGAATGAACCTAAGATGGATCATCTTTTTGATATTTGATATAGTATCTCGAGTGGGAGTTCATCATTCAATCCTTTTTCAGGTTTACAAAGATCTAGAAGTAGCATTTGTGATCTCAGAGGAGGATTACATTTTGAAGGCACTGTCAAGGACAGTGGAACTTCTTGAAGGGAATACTGCACCAATTAATCAATACTACTATGGCTGTCTTTTTCATGAGCTGCTTGCCTTTCAACTAGCAGATCGTCACCCACTTGCAAAGGTTCGTCCTCCTCCTGTTATTTCTGCTACAATGCTAAATGTTGTATCAAACTTAAGTACATGCATTAGATTGGACTGGCCAGCTCTGCTGTATAAATGAGTACATAGTAAACTTGAAGTATACAAATCTAATGCATGTACTTAAATCTCCTAGATGAATAAGAATACATAGTATAAAGGAGTTACTTTTGCCTCTAATAGAGGGAGAGCGTTACTGGTAGAAAGTTATTTCATGCTTCACTTGACATGTAAAGTCACTACTCAATCTGTGTGCTAAGCTTGTATTTTTAAACCCATTTGATTCTCTACATACATCCATCAGAGAGAGTGCGGGAAGCCAAATTCTGTTGAAATGATTGGACTGGCCAGCTCTGCTGTGTCAGTTTTTAATGATGCTGAGCTCGCAGTAGATGAAGTCAATGACAACTCCTCCCCAATTCGTATGGATGTCGACCAAAGCTTCTTACCAATCCCTTCACCAGTCAAGGCTGCTGTATTTGAAAGCTTTGCCAGACAAAATCTATCAGAGGCAGAGATTGATGTGACAAGCAGCATTGGCCGGTTTATTAGGACTAGATATGGATTTCCAACAAACAATGGTGTAGAGGTCTTGTCTGCAGACAGTGCGCTGACTCTTTTCAATAAGTTAGTTCTCTGCTGCACTCAAGAAGGGGGGACGTTCTGCTTTCCTGCAGGCTCCAATGGAAACTATGTATCTGCTGCCAAATTTCTGAAAGCAAGCGTTACCATGATTCCAACACATCATCAAGATGGGTTTAAGCTGACCGAAGTTACACTTTCAAAGAAGCTGGAGACCGTTCAGAAGCCATGGGTGTACATCTCTGGCCCTACAACCAATCCAACGGGTTTGCTTTACAGCAATGAGGAAATTGAGAAAATATTAACTGTTTGTGCCAAATTCGGAGCTAGGGTTCTAATTGACACTTCCTTTTCGGGTTTGGTATATGATGTTGATAGCTACAAACCCTGGAATTTAGAGCCTATTATAGGAAAGCTGTATTCTTCAACTAATTCAACTTTCTGCGTCTCTCTGCTTGGTGCACTGTCTTTGGAGTTGCTTACTGGTGGAATGACATACAGATTCCTTGTCTTGGATCAGTCTCTTTCAGTTTACTCTGCTAGCAATTTCTCAGGATTAAGCAAGCCTCACAGCACCATCAGATATGCTATGAAGAAATTGTTGGCTCTAACTGAACAAAAAACAGGAACTCTGTTGGATTCTGTTTCGGAACATAAACGAGTTCTGAAGAGCAGATCCCAGTCCCTGCAGCAGGTAAACTTCCACTCAATCTTCCAATTTCGTTGTCATTTCATCTTTTGGTAAGGTTCTTGCATTTAAGGGTGTGTTTATTGGGTGCCATAACTAATGTTGTAGGGATGCCCAAAATACTAAAACTAGTATGAGAATTACTTCAACCAGTTATTCAGTGTTAGATGTTTTTTTTTTGTCTCCACCAGTTATTCAACGTGAACGAGTCACCCAACTTTCTCTGCCTTGTTATTAAATTTGGTGTTTTCCACAGACGCTGGAGAAATGCGGATGGGAAGTGATTCTTCCACAGTCTGGCGTTTCAATGGTGGCAAGGCCAGCTGCGTACATAGGAAAATCAATGAAACTTGAGCATTCATCTATACCCGAAAAATCCTCAGAGCGCGCTTCTTCTACGTACGAAGTCAAGCTAACAGATGGCAACATACGAGAAGCTCTGTTGAAGGCCACAGGAATATGCATTAACAGCGGTTCATGGACTGGGATCTCCGAGTTCTGCCGGTTCACAATAGCCTTAGAAGAGGGAGAGTTTCAGAAGGCACTCGATGGCATTGTTAAGTTTAGAGACATTGTCGGTGCCTCGGAATGAAATGCTATAATAGTACACAGGTAAGGTTCATCTAAAGGAATTGAATCATTTTGCGACTTGGTTGTCGCTGTATGTGATCTATATGGATGGAGACTTGATAATCCGGCTGTGACCTTTGGATTAAGCTGAACCTTAGGCTTGAAAAGCATCCCCTTGTGCTTGTTGCTTGTGTTTCCCATTGAATTCCATTAATGTGAGACACCCTGCCTTTTACGCGAACTTCACTGCAAACGAACAATGCCGATGTATATTTTGGATCAGTAAACGGGAGAGATCCCTGTGAGATTTATTAATAGATCAGTAGGAACATTAATAAAAACTTTATAGGGTGAAGAAAGAGACAGCATAAGTTGAGGATGGGCCTACTTCGTTGTTGAGCACATAACTTGCTAGAAAATCTGCAGCCTGGTAGGCTGGACTGTTGTAAGCGACGGTACTCTTCCACCAAAAAATAGTCAGGATGGGCCTACTTCGTTTTTGTAACCATAAGTTGAGGCCCAAGCCTAAATGCAAATAAATTTTAGATCTGGGTATCCAAATTTAAATAAGAGGGAAGGGGGTGGTTGAGTCGGTTTTCTTACATTTAGAAATGCACTAGACCCTTTTTAAAAAAGGGCTACTAATTAGTCGGTATAAATACTCTCATTCCCCCTTTTTTTCCTCTCTCATCCCATTTTTTTTCCTCTCTCTTCTTCTCTCTCTCTTCCCTCTCTCAATTTCAGATCGGGAGAAAAAAACCCTAGATCTGATGGCGGCGACCTCCTCCTCCGACCACCACTTCCACCTCTCTCCGACCACCACTTTCACCTCGACCTCCTCCTCCGATCCGGCGTCCCCTTCCTCCACATGCGATGGCGGTGAGATCCGGATCTGGCGAGATCGGGGCTGAAACGACAAGATCTAGGACGGAGGCGACGAGATCTGGGCCGGAGGCGACGAGATCTTGGCCGTAGGCGACGAGATCTGACCGGAAGCGACGAGATCTGGCTGGAGGCGACGAAATCTGGCCGGAAAGCGACAACAGGGGTGATTGCGACAAGATCGGTAACCTCTCCGCTTTTCTTTTTTTTTTCCGAGATAGATCTGCTCTAAAACACAACGAAGCCAACCATCATCTCCTTATTTCTCATCTTCTACCCCTTATTAGTCAGATCTGCTCGTCCATCCTTTGGTTTGTCATTTTCCTAATTTGTTTTATATGAAATCTCAACATCAACTTTTGTGGTAGTGGATCTGATAGTGTTTTCATAGTTTATGGTTTCATTTGGCCTCTACTAGTTGATGTTTGCATTCCTTTTGTTGGTTTGCCGTGTATTTGCTTAATTTTTACTATTCATGTTTGCTTATAGTATTCTCTGTCTCTGATGTTGATTTTACTTCTTTGAGGGCTTTTTGCTTTTTATTTTTAGTAACTTCACTTTTTAAAAAGGTCAACTGCATACAAAAACAAAATTTAGCAGTATATACACGGAATTAATATGAGCATTAACTTGTATAATTTGCAAGACATCCTATTAACGTATACATTATTTTCCATTTTGTGTTTAAATGGCATTGTGCTAATTAAATATTGATACTCAATTAATTGGATGCAAATTGCAAAGTAAATCGTGCTGAGATTCATGTTGATTTGATTTCTAGCAATTTGTAAATCGTGCTTTCATTTATGCCTCTAATTTCATATGCTTTCATTTATGCCTCTAATCGTGCTTTCATTTTTGTGATGACAAGTTGTTTTTACGTGTTTTGGGTTTTGGTGATGACAAATTGTTTTTCTAGGTTTTGATGATGACAAATTGAGTTGGGTTTAGGTGATGACCAGTTGGTTTTAAGGGTTTTGGCGATGACAAGTTGGTTTTATAGGTTTTGGTGATGACAAGTTTTAAATGCAATGACATGTTTTATTTTGCATTGTTAAATTCGTCTATATATTATTTTTAATTATGGCCTATTAGCTCAAATGGTAGAGCAACGTGCTTAACGCATAATAATGTGGGTTCAAATCCCACATAGGCATACTAATAAATTCTGATGACAAGTTGCATACGTGATGACAAGTTAGGGTGATGACAAGTTTTGTACGTGATGATAGGTTTTTTGTACGTGACGATATGTTGAGTGATGACAGGTTTTTATACGCGACGACAAGTTTTTGTACGCTATGACAAGTTTTTTTAATAAGCGATGACAAGTTTTTCTACGCAATGACAAGTTTTTCATAAGCGATGACAAGTTTTTCTAATCGATGACAAGTTTTCTACGCGATGACAAGTTTTTTTACGTAATGACAAGTTTTTCATAAGCGATGACAAATTTTTTGTACGTGATGACAAGTTTTTTGTACGTGATGACAAGTTTCGGGGTGATGACAGGTTAGTCATCGCCGGTCAATGGTCGGTCAACGCCGGTCAACGTCCGGTCAAAGGTTGATGGTGGTAGAGAGTGATGATGTCACCATTTGCCATTGGTGATGTCATCATGTAATTTTTATATTTTTTAGGGGTATTTTTGGAAAAGTGACTAGTTAGCTCCTTTTTTTTGTGTATATGCTAGTTACTTCACAAATGTTTCAAAATAGGCTAGTTACCAAATTTCCTCTTTAAATAATTCACGTTTTAAGCTTTTGCAATTGAAGTTATTTCTCGATTAACATTCATTGTCGAAACTTACATTTGCCGAACTTTGTCTGATGCAAATCTTTTGTTCTAATTTGGCGATACCGAAGTTCGGCGATACACTTTGGTGTTACACTTAAATTTAAAAAATTGAGCACATATTATAAAAAAATATAAAAATTTGAAAAGGTACATTTATATTGTAAACATATATACATATTTATACAAATTTTTATTTTGAAATTCATATTATATAATTTTGAAATAATAAATAATAAATATTTTTTGTACTCACATAACCATTTTAATTGTAAAAATCTTATATTTTGATTTTCAAGATATATGTATATAGACGTGTAAAAATATAAATATATTTTTTAATTTTTTTAATATAAATTCAATTTTCAAAATTTGAAGGAAACACTTAAGTGTAACACCTAAGTGAAATGAAGGATTTGCACCCAACTTTATCGATATATCTTTGATTGCTATTTGTAAAGGCATTGTTTTAGCGGTTTATCACTAAGAAGTAAGAACCATCCGAAAAAATACAACAAAGTAAGATTGCCCTAATATATTTTTAAAAAATTATAGAAAATAAGTATTGCTTATCAAATATCATTACCACTCCTATATATTTATAGGAGGAAGATCTGGTGCTAATGTAAGAGTCATTTTTATGTGTTGATCAATCTAACTAGTAATAAACCGATCCAAATCTTCTGTCCCATAAACACTTCGCATATGTTTCGGAGTCCCGACTTCTTTGTTCATTCATGCTTATCTTCCCTTTCATCTTCTGACGAAAATCTCTCATAATTCCCTTTTCATGCCAATTAAAAACTCAGACTTTAAAGATACCACTTTTTTTGTTTATTATGGTTCTAAAGCCATGTGAGTTAACCTTATATTCATCTAGAGAATGTATCATGTACATCTAAAATCGTTAATGCGCATCTCAAAAATGATTTTATAGACAATTTGCCTAATGTTTATCTTGACATATATTAACATACTGTTTGAATAACAACATATATTAGCATAACAAAACCACTTATTTTCAATTTGTTGTAATTTATATGATTGATAAACACATTTTAAGTAGTATTTTAGGGAATGTTTACCTGAGTTTTTCATGGGTGATTTTTATTAGTTATACTAGGTTTATTAGGAGGATTCGGAAATCTACACTTTGTTGTTGCTTTTAATTGTAGATATCAAAACAACAAGTGTTGAGGAGGTGAAATCCGAAGCATTGAAGGAGGCAGGAAGGAAACCGAACCCTAAAGATTGCCTAGAAGAAGAACCTAGGGAAGAAGGAAGAGAAATCACATTCAGGATTCAAGACATGGGCAGGGGGTGCATGACGTGCCCGCATCTCTAACAGTTTGGTCGCGTATTCATACCTGACTTTCTGTGTTCAAGACGTGTGTTGGCGGTTCATAGCGCGATGGTGTCTTGCTGGTTTGACCAAGCTTGGTCCGTGCCAGGAAGATTTTATTAGATCGGTTTGTTTTATTTTATATTTATCTTCTAAGTTTTTTTTGTTTTATTGTAAGATAGTTTTAATTAGTTGTAGACCATATATATTTGGATGGATAGATCTTAGAAATTATCTTAACATTATTTTCCTCTTTGAAGAAGAAGTATACCTAGAAACATGTGAAAGTATTCAATGGTTTTTTCTAGCTAAACTCTTGTATCCAACTAGTTTATTGAAGTTGTTTGATTTGAATTATTTTGAGGTTTGAGTGTTCTAATTAAACCATACCTATATTGATTTCTCTATGCTTACTTACTTAATTTCAGCCTAGGATTTTGTTAGCTTGATCACCTAATATTAAATAACCGATTGATTTTGAATTGATTATAAGTAGACCTCTTTATCTAATTAGCCCGGTCAGATTAGTTGGTTAAAGAAAGATATTTCAATCATAATTCATTTGAATGTTTGGATGCTGTAAGGATTATTTCTAAATGTTTGGATCTTAACGTTATTGTCAATAAAAAACTAGGAGGTATCTTATGTTGTTTGATGATTAAGGTTGTGAAGTTGGACCAGATAACTATAATTGAATTTTGAAAGTCTTAATTAATTTCATGAAGTTGAGTTGTTAAGAGTTTTCACAATAGATTGGTTATGGTGCAATTAGAGTAATAATAATCAATGATCAACATTCACTTCTACATTGAAAATAAGTTAGTTGGATATCTTCATCATAAATGCTTTTACCATCTTAATTTGCTTTGTTTATTTAGTTTTATTAGTAGTTAAGAATTTAATCTCAAAACCCCATTTTTCTAAGTACAACAACAACAACAACATTTACCCAGGTAGTCCCGCAGATGTAGGATCTGGGGGGTCAGGATGGGGGTATTCCAGACCTTGATGGAATACGCCCGAAAAAACCCAAGACAAACACTCCAAACCACTCAACAACAAAACCTACAAGCTAAGAGATCCCAAAAAAACAAAAACTGAAAGTAACTTAAAGTACAAGAAAGTTTGAGAAAATTCAGACTAGCTATCTAACCCTATTGCTTTATCCTTCAGGTTAAGGATGCCTACTCCGCCAATCCATCAACCACCTTGATCCTCTCCCTCCACTCACCCTGCACTGGAGGGAGAGGATCAGGGTGGTTGATGGGATGGCGGAGTAGGCTAAAATAAATATTAGAATCACAAGTCTCTGTGGGATCGACCCTTACTTCCCTACTAAATTAGTTGGGTAGTTCAGATTACTTTTATCGGTATATGGGTGACTAAAATACCGTTATAAATGATCAACATAATTATATGTGGAATGAACCCATCATGTGTGCATCTACAAAATTGCAAGAATGCACATAATTTATTTAAAGAGTGAAGCTTTCTAAAAATGTACATAAGGATTTTAAGAGATGCGACTCCTAGGATGCACATCAACGATCCTTGGCATGCACATAAAGTTTTCATGAGTTGCACGTGAGGCTTCATTGGGATGCATATTGGATGCACCTGAGGGTTTCCAAGATGCATATGAGACTTCTCCGGAATGCACATAGGATAAGATGCACATGAGGCTTTCCCGGGGTGCACATGAAACACTCTAGGGTTGCACATGATCGTTATTCAGAAATTGTGGGTAACACGAATATATTAAATAAACAAGAAATTTTTAAAAAAGTGACAGAATTTTATATTGATTCAATGTGATGAGTAAAGTATATGAAGAGGATCAATTTTGATCACTAAAAAATACGATATGTACTTTTATATAGAAAATAATAAGAAGGGAACCAAATCTGATCACATAATTGAAGAAGAACAAAAGGTTAAAACATATTTATACGTATCATCTGATCCAACATTCTCATATAATCTGAATCCCATGTATACATAGGACAAATTTTGATGCGAACGGTATTTCGGGAGCGAATGTAAGAATGATGCACAAAATTCTAACTAGCAGTAAAAAAAAGAATCAAAAAAATTAAAATAATATGCACACACCTCAAATTTTTGGTTCCCCTCTTCATCCTTGTCTTCCCTATCATCCTTTGACAAAATTCTCTTAGACATCCTTCTTCTTCATTTGTATTATGTGCACCTTGAAATTGCCTAATGTGCATCTTAAAATTCCTATGGTTTAAATTACTTGACATGCAATAGCATAACAAGACCACTTATTTACACTTTGTTGTAATTTGTATGATCAATGTTGGGACAATGTTAAGGACGCCTTCAGTAATTAACATTGTGCCTAGCGTCCCTTGGTTTTGATATGACAAACTCACCTTGATCTAATAAAGTTGTCCAAGTGTTTCAGGAACGCATGTTGAAAAGGACAACAAGTTGAGGAATAGGTAGCCGTCCTTAGGAAGTAAGGATGCTACATCCTTCAGTAAACGGCTTGGTAAAATACAAACAAGGATACCGTTCTTAATCATTACACTGGAGTCCTTCAAAGCTGGCCGACAAAGTGACATCACCAGACAAGCTTTGATCATGATCTCCACGTGGAAGAAGATCCCGCATCCAAGCCTAACGGAATTGCCAGTAGGCTTCCTTGATCATCAGAGCAACACGTGGAAGCCGATTACTGTTGCAACGTCCCCAAGGGCATGATTGTCAGAGATAAAGTTGCCCTTTCCCAATGTCACTATAAATACTCCCCAGAGTATTTATTGTGAGGTGACGCTTCAGAGAATATTCAGGGAATTTCGTCAGTCGCTCAAGAACACCAAGAACACCAAGAACAAGCTCAAGAACAAGTGAGACTTAGGTGTTAGATCGAGCGAGAAGCGTTCAACAAAACCACAAACTGTTTGTAATAGAAAAGAACAAAAAGAGTGAGAGAGTCCTTACGACGAACTGCAAGGACGAGGTGATAGTATCCTTTAGAGAAATTAAGTTAGGTTACTCTACAGGCTTAAAGGGGTTGTTACTAGTGGACTTAGGGACGCCAGTCTAAGTGCCAGAGAAGTGTAACCGCTCGCCAGTGTATTGTAAGGAAACTTAATAAGAAAGGAAAAAGCTATTACAAAATCCTCCAAGGAGGTAGAGGTTTACACTCAAGGACTAGTTGGTACTTGAGTGGTTCCTCTATAAATCAAAAGCGTTCATTACTTATTGTCTTAACCTGTTTAGTCCTTTGATTTCCGCTGCGAACCAAGGAAGTCCTTGATCTTTATTAAGGACATCCTGGTGAAGGACGACCTTAACTCTGTTAAGGACGCCCTTGTATTTCTGACTAACGATCCAACAATTGGTATCAGAGCAGGCGCTCTAGATTCTTACTGAGTTGCAGGTAAAGATGGACATGGAACCTATTGGAATCTCGTTCGTGAAGCCTCCGCGCCTGACGGACGGCAACTTCAACCGCTGGAAAATTAGATTTGAGAATTTCTGCAGAAGCACAAATTATCAATGCTGGAAGGTTATTATGAAGGGAGATCTCAAGGTACCCGCTGACAAAGTTGACAAGGAGGACGATTGGGGTCCTGATGAATTCAAGCTAATGGAGACAAATGCTAAAGCAATGTGCTTCCTTCAAGCATCCCTCTACGAAAGGGATGCCACAAGGGTCAGCAATCTCCCCACAGCAAAACAACAGTGGGAAGCTCTTGAGAAACTTCATGTGGGAACTGCAGAAATGAAAGAGGACGTCCAGCTGAAGATCAAGAAGGAGTTCTATGCCTTCAGTATGTTGCCAAATGAAACGGTGAATGACTATTCATACCGTTTTGAGGCCCTTGTCACCAAGATGAGAAACTTGGGCATCCCAGAAACAGAAATCTCCATGAGGAATAGAGTTCAAGTGGTCATTGATGGTTTGACCGGAGTCTGGAACTTTGACAGAACAACGTTCAAAGAGAACACAACCAACAAAACTCTTGATATGGAAGAAATCTATGGGAAGCTCAGGCAGTACGAAGAAAGAAGAATCTCTGACATGGCTCAGCTAGGAAAGAATCCTCAAACTGATCTTGCTTTGGCGTCCACAACACCAGAGTACGCTGAGTATCTTCGTGGCCAAAGAGATCTAGCGCTGATGATGCAAAACAAAGAAAAACTTGAGAACTTGCGTTCCAAAGAGAAAGAAAGAAAGCCAAAGGAAGAGATTGACTCAGATGAGGAACTCTCTCTTATTCACAAGGCTCTCAAGTACTATAACAAGAAGAACAAGCATAGCAGCAAGAGCAAGTCCTACAAAAAGGAGAGTCCCAAGTACACGGAGGCTGAAATGAAGGAACTCACATGCTACAAATGCAACAAGAAAGGACATTTTGCCAAAAAATGTACTGTGGGAACGTCCTCCAAGGAAAAGAAGAAAGCTCTCATTGGAGCGTGTACAGCTGCCTGGGATGATCTTAGTTCAAGTGATGGTGAACGTGATGATCAAGTTGCATACATGGCAGTAGAGGACGCCCCAATTATTGAAGAGAACGCCTCCGACAACGAACAAGAGGTAACTCATGATTCCATGATGCGTTCTCTAGAAAAGTGTTCAAAACCAAAATTGCTTAAACTCATTAGTAAAATTATGGAGGAAAGTCTTGTTATGAAAAGAAGAATGGATGAACTCGAAGATGAAAATATTATAGTTGAATGTGAGAACTGTAATTCAATGACTATTCAACTAGAGTCTTCTTGTGAAGAAACTAAGTCCCTAAAAACTGAAATCATGTGTCTCAAACTTGAGAATGCTAATCTTAGGGAAGAAGTGAAAGTTTTGGGTAAGAGTCCCATAGTTGAAGAAGTGAGACCAATGGTCTTTGTCCCAGCTAAAAGAGGTCTAGGTTATGAATCTGACACTAAGAACTCCCTTCCTAGTGATTTTGAGGCAAGTAAATCCTCTGAACTTGAACTTGAACGGGAGAAAACCAAAAATCTTCTTGAAAGAATTAGAGTTCTAGAGAGTGGAGAATCAGGAAAGAAAGACTACTACACTAACTCCACCAGTCACAAAATTTACAAGAAGATTGCTAAAGGGGACGGTTCAAAAGTTTGCGACCCTCAAAAGATGAAACAAAACAAGATTCAACGTCCCAATAAGAAGTACTACCTTGGTACTTACTATAGGACGTGTTGGTATTGTGGTCAAGGAGATCACTTTAAGTATGAGTGTTTGAAACTAAAGGAAGACATTGAGAGTGGAAAAGTTGCTAGGACTAACAATGAAAATGCTAAGTCCGTTCCAAAAGCTAATTCTAGGCGTCCTAGACGTTCTAGAAGTTCTTTCCGCAAGCATGCTATTTCAAATGATGTGAATATTAATGACTACATGCCAGAACCAGAGTTCTACTTTTGTAACGAACCAGGTAAGGAACACCTTGCCTGGGTCGCCAAACACTAACGTTCTTATGGCAGGTGGAAGTGAGGGGACGCCCATGGATCATTGATAGTGGCGCCTCAAATCATATGACAGGAAGCCAGATCCATCTCACTTCTATCCAAAGTAGTGCCACGGGAGGAACTGTCTCGTTTGGCAACAAGGGCAAAGGAAAGATCAAGGGAACGGGAACTGCTATTCTCAACCCGTCCATCAAAGCAACAAATGTCAGTCTTGTCGAAGGACTTGGCTTCAATCTTCTTAGCGTCTCTCAGATGTGTGATCAAGGTGAAAATCTAGTCACATTTGACTCAAAGGAGTGCCTTGTTATCAACAAGAAGTCCAACAAAGTTGTTCTCAAAGGAGTTCGCAAGAACAACATTTACATCTTCAATCAAGAGTTCAAGCCTAAATCAGAATTATGTCTATCTGCTTCAAAGAAGAACGCTGATCTCTGGCATTGCCGACTTGGTCATGCTGGACCAAGCACGATTTTCAAGCTTCACCAAAGAAATCTTGTGAAGGGACTTCCCCGAATTGATCCTGAAACTGTTGAACAGTGTGAAGCCTGTATCAAAGGGAAGCAAACGAGAACGTCTTTCAAATCTAAGAACGAAGTCAGCACAAAGAAGCCTTTGGAACTCCTCCATATGGATCTTTGTGGACCAATGAAGACGTTGAGCCATGGTGGAAAGAGGTACATTTACGTTCTTGTAGATGATTTTTCTCGTTTCACTTGGGTTCTTTTCTTAGCTTCCAAAACAGATTGCTTTAATGCGTTCAAAGTCTTCATCAAACAAGTGGAAGTTGCCCTGGAGACGCCTCTTAAAGCCATAAGATCAGACCATGGAACGGAGTTTCAGAATTCAGAGTTCCTGGCCTTCTGTGATCAACATGGTATCTCGCACAATTTTTCAGCTCCAAGGACTCCTCAACAGAATGGTGTTGTGGAAAGAAAGAATAGGACGCTGGAGGATATGGCAAGGACTATGCTTTTAGCCAATAGTGTTCCTATGTACTTCTGGGCGGAAGCTATTGCTACAGCTTGTTATATCATCAATCGTGCCATGATCCGTCCGATGCTCAAAAAGACGTCCTATGAATTGTTGAATGGAAGGAAGCCTCGCATTGATTATCTCAGAGTATTCGGATGCAAGTGCTTTGTTCACAACAATGACAAAGAACGACTTGGAAAGTTTGATGCAAGGAGTGATGAAGCTATATTTCTTGGATACTCTCTAACCAGCAAAGCATATAGAGTTTTCAACAAAAGAACTCTAAAGCTTGAAGAGAGCATTCATGTTGTGTTCAAGGAGAGCGTTTCTCATAAAGAAAAACCAAGTAAGAAAGAACGCTCTTCCTCACAACAACAGGACGATTCTGAAGACGAAGCTGATTTTGGGTCCTCTGGAAAATATTATGTTCCTAAGGACGCCACTTCAATTCCTGAAGAAGTCTCAGTGGACGTTCCTAGTATGGTTGAAGGAGTTCCCTCTCGAAGTGAATCTCCAGTTCAACAAGATGTGGCTGAATCAAGTTTGCAAGGTCAAGATGTGGACGATCTCTCTGAGGGGGAACACACCGAGGACGCTTCTTCAGATGATGAAATTGATCCTAGGCTTGCTCAACTATTTCAAAGAGAGTCCCGTTTCTCAAGAGATCATCCAACTTCTCAGATTGTCTCCGATCCGGCTCAAGGAGTTCAAACCAGATCAGCTGCAAGCAAGTCTCAAAGTGCAAATTTGGCCTTCTGTGCGTTTAACGCCTTTGTATCTATGGTGGAGCCAAAAAATATCAAGGAAGCACTTCAGGACGCTGATTGGATCCAAGCAATGCAAGAAGAACTTAACCAGTTTGAAAGGAACAAAGTTTGGACTCTCGTCCCTCGTCCCAAAGAAAAAAATATCATAGGGACGCGCTGGGTGTTCAGTAATAAGCTTGATGAAAGTGGTCGTGTGTCAAGGAACAAGGCAAGACTGGTGGCTCAAGGATTCAAGCAAGAGGAAGGCATTGACTATGATGAAACCTTTGCTCCTGTTGCTAGAATTGAGGCCGTTCGTCTTCTCATTGCCTTTGCCGCACACAAAGGATTCAAGCTATTTCAGATGGACGTCAAGACTGCCTTTCTAAATGGAAAACTCAAGGAAGAGGTGTATGTTGCTCAACCGCCTGGTTTTGAGGACGCCTCTCATTCAGATCATGTGTACTATTTAGACAAAGCTCTCTATGGACTCAAGCAAGCTCCTCGTGCCTGGTACGACAGGTTTGCGTCCTTTCTTCTGTCTAATGGGTACACAAGAGGTTCAATTGATAAAACTTTGTTCATTAAGAAAGTTCACAAGGACATTTTAATTGCCCAAGTCTATGTTGATGATATAGTCTTTGGTAGCACTAACATGAAACTTGTAGATGAGTTCAAGTCCTTAATGAGTAGTGAGTTTGAAATGTCTCTCATCGGAGAACTCACCTTCTTCTTGGGACTTCAAATCAATCAACTCAAAGATGGGACGCGCATTCATCAACAAAAGTTTGTCCGTGAAATGTTGGAGAAATATGGGATGAATACGTCCAAGCCAATGGCAACACCTTGTTCCCCAAATTCACGTCTTTATGCAGATGAACAAGGGAAGGACGTTGATCAAAAGCTGTACAGAGGAATGATTGGATCTTTGCTATATTTGACCGCAAGCCGTCCAGACATCATGTTTGCAGTTTGTGTATGTGCACGCTTCCAGGCAAATCCAAAGGAGTCCCACATGCAAGAAGTTAAGAGGATCTTTCGCTACCTCAAAGGACGCGACGATCTCTGCCTTTGGTATCCCAGGAAGACGTCCTTCAAATTAGTTGGCTACTCGGACGCTGACTATGCTGGACATGTCATTGATAGAAAAAGTACTTCAGGAATGGCACAGTTTCTTGGTTCATGCCTAGTCTCATGGGGATCTAAGAAACAGAACTCTGTGGCGCTTTCAACTGCGGAAGCGGAGTACGTTGCTGCTGCCTCGTGCTGTTCACAAGTCATCTGGATCAAATATCAACTTGAGGACTATGGTATATCTCTTGAAACTATTCCTATTTTGTGTGATAATACCAGTGCCATAGAAATTGCTAAGAATCCTGTTTTTCATTCTCGCACAAAACACATTCATATAAGACATCATTTCTTGCGTGATAATGTGGAACTAGGAATTATTAGCATGGGACATGTAAGGACTGAGGACCAAATAGCTGATATTTTTACTAAAGCACTTGATAGACGTCCCTTTGAGCATCTCAGGCTGCTCTTAGGGATGATAACCTTTAAGTAGCAAGTCCCGTTCTGCTATTCTCTCAATGCTTGGCTATGTTTAGTTGATTACATAATTGCTCAGTACTTTATGCACTAATTTCACTTTTGCAAGAACGCTAGTCTAAAACTGCTGTGTGCATATCATGAGAACGCCTTTGAACTTCTCTATTTGTCTTAAAAAAAGAGTTTCCCTGATCACCTAACCCTCATTATAAGCCGAAATGATGGGACCTCTAAGCTTTCCCTAGCTGAGAACTTTGCAAACACGTCCTATGATCTTCACTTTTCTTTTACGGGACGTACTTGCATAGTTTTCAAATTGGTTCTTAAGGTGATCTCAGGAAGGATGTGTAAATTCTGTGAACGCCAGTTATAATCTGAGTTGAGGACGACAGTATAGTACAGTACAGGTTCATTCGGAACGCGCCCTTTTTGGAAGTTGAACAGTTGCTGTTTGGATTTTGAAATGAGGAAGTTACCAGCGTGCCCTTCACCAACCTCCTATATATACATTGATTGAAACGGCTGTCAGAACTTTCGCACGCTAAAATTTCAAAGCTCCGTTTTGCTCTGACTTCTCTCTAGATTTCCGGCAACATCTTTCTAGCTTTCCGGTCAGTCTCCGACGTCTTCTCTCCGATCAAATCAGAATGTCAAGGGTCATGAATACTTCTGGTTCGTCTTTGAGTGGGAAGCGAAAGCGTCTTGCTAAGAGGAACTTTTATGTAGAAGGTCCTCCAGAAATTCAAATTGACGAGATCTTGAAAGACTTCATCGATACAAAGCCACGCACTCTCTATGTTGCAGTGGTGAACTACATGAAGGACTGCAAGGATCAAGTCCGTCTTCGTAATCTGAGGACGTTCTTGGATCGGTTTGTAGTGCCCGTGTTGAGGAAGACAGGGGGAATGGACGCTCCTTTCTGTGGAGGCACCAACATATTTCTAGAGGCGTTCCAAGGTCAAGATTGGAGGATCCCCTTGATTGAATCCATTCCAGACCTTTCCAATGCCAGATTTGTGGATTTTCCCTCCACATCATCAAAGAAAAGGTTAGTGAAGCCAAACTCCAATCTCTTTTCTCCTTTGTCCCCTCCCTGAGCTATATCAACCAAACCTACTCCCCCTCCATCCCGTCTAATCCACAATTCTCTTCCTCAAAAGGCTTCCTCCTCCCAACCCACTAAAATCTTTGACAGATTTCCAACCAATGTGGAGGAGCGAACCAAGTTCAAACATGACCGTCCTCACCCCAAACCCCTCAAAAGGCGTAAGCTTGCCAAGGCCAAGCCCAATCCCATCCCCCTTGACACCCCTTCAACCACCCCTTCTCCAATCGATATCATAGACCCATCCATGCCTGACCCTACCCTTCTCCAAATACAGCAGGCCTTCCCTGATGTTGACATCTCCCCATCCCCATCTCCTCAAAATTCCCCTCCCTCCGCCCCTCCCACTCCCAAATCACGGGGACTCTCAGCTGAAAGGGACGACTCCATAGAGGCAGAGTTTGGCTCTGCTACCTCTGAGGAGAATTCTACAACAGTCGTCCTGGATGAGCTCACAAGACAGCAGATTGCTGAGGACGAAGAGCTTTGTCGCCAAATTGCAAATCAACGCGACAATGTTGTACAAGAGGACGCTCTCACTCTCGATGAGCAAATTTCTGCTGATGCTCTTGAGATTCCTCCGTGGGAAGCCGTCCCAATGGACGCAGGAGATAAGTCTGCCCCCAAAGGAAAAGGTGGACAAAAGCGTCCACGGAAAACAAAAGCGTCCAAGGACGCAGCTGGTCCATCTGAGGGACAGGCTGATGAAAATCTCCAGGAAGGAGATAATAATGAAGGAGAAGAAGATGAGGATGATGAAGAAGAGAATGAGGACGGTACTTCTGGTCCGCCCAAAAAGAAAAACAAGAAGTCTGAGCATATTCTTCCTCCCCTCGTCTATGATGAAGCCTTCCTTAGCCAGTTTTCTGAGGCCAAGGATCTCGTTGCACTCTTAAAAGTTCAAGGGTGGCTCAAGATCTCAGAAGAGAACGTCAAGGTTGATCCCAAGCTTGTGCAGGACTTCTATGATTCTCTCAATATCAACATCGAGAATGGCACAGGGACGTTCTTGGCAAATGGAGAGTCTGCTACTTTTTCTGAGAAGACCATCCGCCAGCTGATGGGGCTAGACAAACAGCGTCCAGGGAATGACGCTTTGCACAGAGTTCCGGCTTCCGGCTTTGGGACAGAAGGCGAGGCACTGAATGCCTTATTCCGGAGGATCTTCAATGGGAAGACTCCAGATGCAAATGACCGGGTTGCTTCAGTCCTATCTCACACTGGTGCTATGGCACACTATATGATCTGCAGGACTATCGTCCCCAGGCAGGAGAAGAAGTCGATTGTGCAAACTATTGACTGTCTACTCTTGGACGCCTTCCTTCAAGTCAGAAAGATCAACTTGGCTAGAATAATGATCGAGCACATGGCCAAGTGCACAAAGAAGAATCATGCTCTTCCCTACCCAGGATTAGTCAAAGCTCTCCTAATCGAGAACGATGCTTACACTCCTGGAAAAGAAACTACTCTGGGATTGCCATGGGATCAAAAGTATGGCGTCCTGGAGATAAAGCACAGCCTTGAGCTTCCCTCCATTAGGAAGCAAATTGAGAAAGAGAGAAAAGAGGCTGCAAAGAAAAAGAAAGAAGAAGAGGTCGCCAAGAGAGCTGAAGAGAAACGACTAAGGCAGGAAGCTGCTAAGAAAGCTGCTGAGGACGAGCGTGCTAGACAAGAAGCAGCAAAGAAAGGGAAGACTGTTGCTCCTGAACCTCCCTTGATTGCTGATACTGAGGAAGATCGTGCTGCTCGCTTTGCTGAAGTTGATCAGTTGTCGTCCTTCATTCATGCCGATCCGATGGACTTCAATTTCTCGCCTTCTCATCTTCCTCCTCAACAACAACCGTCCTACTTTCAATGCTCCCCTGCTCCTTCCAACACAGAAGCTTACTCTGAGAAGCAGCTGTACGCCCTCATCCTTAACAATCAGAGTGTTCTTGCGCAACAAGGGAACGCCATCATTCAGCAGAACAATGCGTCCATGCAACAGAACTACCACTATTTTCAGGCCGTTAAGAATCAGAATGACTTGATTAAGCTGCTAGTCCAGTCAATTCACAGGGACAGTACAGAGGGAGACACACAAGAGGAAGAGGAACCTGCTGCGACGGACGCCAATGTCAATGATCAAAGCCGTCCTGTTGGATCACCTTCCACCTAACCCTTTATTCCCTCATTATTTTTTGCCTGTGCTTCTTTTGATTTTCAAACACTTGTCTGATTGTCTGTAATGACTACATTTCGTTTCAATGGCAATTCTTGTGTTTGTGTGCATATGTGTGTTTAAGCGTTCTTTTGCCTCTAATTGTGATTTTGTGCTATCGTCCTTAAGCTAACTTGTTATCCTTTTCGATGATGCCAAAAGGGGGAAGTGTAGTTTTGCAGAGATGCGCTTTTAATAGTTATCTAGAATAAGCAAGTGTTAAGGAGGAATTTCAGTGAAAGGAACTAAGTTTAAAAGGGACGCTAATTAAGAAAGAAATATTTGGTTTAGAAAGCCGTCCCTTCCCTAAAATCCAAAAGGAAGATTAGATCAAGTATTGAAAACTTGTGCCTGTAGATTATTTCTAAGTGTTGAAAGGACGTTCATTGAGTTTTCAAAGCATGCTAGAGCTTAAGTTCAAAATGTTTATTGCCCAGAGTTTGTCATCATCAAAAAGGGGGAAACTGTTGGGACAATGTTAAGGACGCCTTCAGTAATTAACGATGTGCCTAGCGTCCCTTGGTTTTGATATGACAAACTCGCCTTGATCTAATAAAGTTGTCCAAGTGTTTCAGGAACGCATGTTGAAAAGGACAACAAGTTGAGGAATAGGTAGCCGTCCTTAGGAAGTAAGGATGCTACATCCTTCAGTAAACGGCTTGGTAAAATACAAACAAGGATACCGTCCTTAATCATTACACTGGAGTCCTTCAAAGCTGGCCGACAAAGTGACATCACCAGACAAGCTTTGATCATGATCTCCACGTGGAAGAAGATCCCGCATCCAAGCCTAACGGAATTGCCAGTAGGCTTCCTTGATCATCAGAGCAACACGTGGAAGCCGATTACTGTTGCAACGTCCCCAAGGGCATGATTGTCAGAGATAAAGTTGCCCTTTCCCAATGTCACTATAAATACTCCCCAGAGTATTTATTGTGAGGTGACGCTTCAGAGAATATTCAGGGAATTTCGTCAGTCGCTCAAGAACACCAAGAACACCAAGAACAAGCTCAAGAACAAGTGAGACTTAGGTGTTAGATCGAGCGAGAAGCGTTCAACAAAACCACAAACTGTTTGTAATAGAAAAGAACAAAAAGAGTGAGAGAGTCCTTACGACGAACTGCAAGGACGAGGTGATAGTATCCTTTAGAGAAATTAAGTTAGGTTACTCTACAGGCTTAAAGGGGTTGTTACTAGTGGACTTAGGGACGCCAGTCTAAGTGCCAGAGAAGTGTAACCGCTCGCCAGTGTATTGTAAGGAAACTTAATAAGAAAGGAAAAAGCTATTACAAAATCCTCCAAGGAGGTAGAGGTTTACACTCAAGGACTAGTTGGTACTTGAGTGGTTTCTCTATAAATCAAAAGCGTTCATTACTTATTGTCTTAACCTGTTTAGTCCTTTGATTTCCGCTGCGAACCAAGGAAGTCCTTGATCTTTATTAAGGACATCCTGGTGAAGGACGACCTTAACTCTGTTAAGGACGCCCTTGTATTTCTGACTAACGATCCAACAATCAACATTATTATGTATGAAATGAGCCCATCATGTGTGTGCAGTTACAAGAACACACATAAAGTATTTCAGGAGTCCTTGTAAAAGCTTTCTACAAATGCATATAAGAATTTTAGAAGATGCACAAAAGGATTTTAAGAAATGCACATAGGACATTTTAAGAATGCACATATGTCATTTAAAAAATGCACATATGCCAATAGAGGTGCAATTCTTAAGTGATTTTTGGGTTGCACATCAGCGACTCCCATGATGGAAATTAGTGATCCCTAAAATGCACATGAGGCTTCCTCGAGATGCACTTTATCCATTCCCGGGATGCACATCATTGGGATGCATATGTTTTGACGAAATAGGAGAGAGAACGATGAAGAGTGTACATGTTCCCTTCCTAAGATGTATATGTCGCATTCCCAAGATGCATATCTACCCTTTCTCTAATGCACATGTGTTAGATTTTAATATTGAAGAGGTAGTGGAAATAATATAAAAGTAATAGGCATGAAAGTGTGAACACGTGAAAGAACTCAACATAAATATTGAACAAGTGGGAAAGAGTCCTAACCATATAATTGAAAAGGAAGAGACGTTTGACAATCACTCTCACATTCGCACCATAGTTGGTGTTCACATATGATCTAATTCATAGATATTAGTATATAACCATAACTCAAAAATTGTAAAAACTACAAATTACTATTTTGGTAAAGATGATGATATATTAATATGTTCGAAATCCCAAAATTTGTATTTAAACTATGCCACTTCTATAATGTAATATCTTAAATTTTGTTAAGGTGAAGATCAATATCTTAATTAATAAGCATGGGCCATGGGTTGGTCCACTAAGGCGGTTGGCAGTGGCAAAGTGGTTGACGAACAATTAGACAGTTATGGTGATGGTTGAGGGTTAGTTGAAAGAGGTCCAGGGAAGTTGGAAAGGTTGGTGCAATTGGCTTGCACTGTTGCACCTTATTTTCCGGCTATGAGTTCTTTCACTAACTCATGTAGCAAGAGCTCCAACTAAAGATCACCAATAACTTCTCAATAAGGTGGTGTTCGATATAAAAATATGGAACGAAAAGGGAAAGGGAAAATTATATATAGAAAATGGTAGTAATCTTCTTCTTTTTTTTTATGAAAAATGGGAGAGGGGTGGTAATGGTCAAAAGTGGAGAATAAGTGATATGATACCCCATGTTAAAAGGACGAGGAGAATTTCAAATTTTGCATGCTAAGTGGGAGAAATGGGGCAATGGTTACCCATTTTAAATGAATCAAGTTTTGAATGAATCATAAACTAGATATTAACTAGATACATGCCCTTAACCATTTCTTTTCCCTACGAAAAGAAACGAGCCCTAAGACTCTCCATGACTTATTTGTGAAATTTGTTCTCATTATAATGGTCACTTTCCTACCTTATACACAAAATATATGAAATTGCAAAATATTAATGTACTCTTTTACTAGTTTGAATTAATTCAGAAAGCAACTCTTCAATCAAGTGCTTAAGCAAGTAAAGGGTCTGTTTGGCGGAGCTTATATTCAACTTATGGAAACTTATTCAAGCTTATAAAAAAACAAGCTTTTGTACATGTGTTTGGCGTGTGTAGTTGATGAAAGTTTATCAAAGCTTATGAGAGTTTAATGTAGTTGAAATATTGTCCAAAATATAAAATATATCTTCCAAGCTTATGAGAGTTGAAGGAAGTTTAAAATTGTAAATACAATTATTATTTATTGTATTTTAATATATTTTTTAGTAATTTCTATATTTAATATATAGAAAATCAACTTCAATCAATCTTCTATATTGAACATTTAAGAAATTTAGACACCAAAATTAGTTTCGAATTTAAGTTACTAACTAAGCTTCAGCTTTAGCTTCAGTCCATTTCAGTCTCATAACGCTAATCAGACAAAAAATTACCGACTTGTGTCAAAAATTATATGAGCTCCTCTATATATTCTTGCAACAAAATCAAAATTTGCCAACGAGTGCACAACATGTAATCTTAGCTATGTACAATAATGTAAGGCTCGATGCCCAAGAAAGGATATCCTATGCTAACCCGAGGACTTCTTAATTAGGAGGTCATCCATCTTGGTACTACTCTTGCCTTAGCATGCTTAATTTCATTGATCTTCTGACCTCTCGAACCATGAAAAGGAAGATCTCTAGTGAGCATGAGGAGCATCTTAATCCCTTATAAATTATCGAGTTGTTACAATCTTCCCTACTTAAGCACTTGATAACCTGGTTAAGGCCCAAGGACCGCCCCCTAGGGCGGTCACACCCATCATGGGACTACTCTTGCCCTAGCACGCTTAACTTCATAGTTCTTTTGACCTCTCGAACCATGAAAAGAAAAAGTTGTTGTGAGTATGAGAAACACCTCAATACTGTATAAATTATCGAGGTGTTACAAAAAGATTAAACTTGATTACTTTTATGGATTATCTACCTCATCAATTGAATGAAAGCGGATTTTATAGGATATCCATCTTCTTCTTATTTCATCCCAATTTTTTTGTGTACAGATATCTTGTTTTCTTTTTTTGACATTTATAGCCAATCCACGAACACAATCATAAGACTAAAACATCAACGATATCATCGAGCAAAAGGTCTAAGAGAAAATAAGAGTTTTCAACGGGAAGATTGCGATCTCTTTGGGTCCACATCGTGTAGAGAAAGAAGTCGAAGATCCTTACTTAGATTCTCCCTATGTTGAAACCAATGTTGCCTTTATTTGACTAGGTTAGATTGCTTTGAGATTTATTAGGATGTGGGTCAACATTGTCACACAGAAATACCTGAAGAAACAAGACCTATTTAACTACAAAGAACAAAAAACTTTTGGATAGTCCGAAAATAGATTTAATAATACATTATGGCAATTGTCAAAACTCATGAGCCTTCATAGTCTTTTGCTCACAGGATTTCACTGGCAGGTGGGGGATGGTAAAACCATTTGTTCATTAAAGGCAATTGTCTGCCAACTTGTCAAAGTAGTGTAGGGTGATTGGAGTTTCCCTTAGAAAGTCGAGCTGCTACGTACCGATATTCAGTGCTTGTTCGGTTATTTTCAGAGTTAGCATATTAACCACGTGCTTAGGGAGGCTAACTGTTTAGCGGACTACACTGCTGGATCGTTTTGTCGCATCTCTTCTCTTTCGATTGATTATGATATAGTCCTTTGGAACCTCATCTAAAAGGATGTTTTAGGATAGTTTTCATTTTTTGTAATGGACCTAGCCTAACTCCTTTACTAATAAAAATAAAAATAAAAATTTCAGTTACTTAATCCCCAATACATGACTTGTTACATATTTTAATCCTGTTATAGTCTCTATTCCCATATGGTGTGTAGGGGTGTCAATCTGGTGGGTCGTGTCGAGTCCGGGTCACTTCGGATTCCGGTTAAATTCGTATATTGTAATAATCGGGTCAGATTGGGTTGGACCGTTTCTGGTCTGGTATTCCATTAGTCGGGCAAAGTTTGATTTCCGGGTCAATTTCGATCATGTTATTCGGTTTTTGGTTCAACTAATTTTTGGGTGGAGTCGGATTTCAGATTAGCCGGGTTTCGAGTTTAGACAGGTTTCAGGATAAGCGGGTTTCGATTTTGCCATATATTAAATGATGATTTTTGTCGTAGTATCATTACTCTTAACACTAAATACTTAATGTAGCACTTGAGTTAAAAAAATATAATTATAATAAAAAATTATTATTATTTTTAAATAAAATAAATATTTTACTATAAATATATATTTAATGTATTATGTATCTAAACTAATTTAATACATGATATCGTGTTTTTTTTACATATATATAAGATAATTCGTGAAAATTTGATCATTAACTTCAAAGTTACGGGTTATTTTGGGTCAAGTGTTCTTGACTCAGGAGAGTTCGGTTTTTCGGTTGATACCTAGTCGGGAAACTTCGGATATCGGGTAATATCAGGCTAAGTCAATTGAGATATAATCGGTCACGAATTAATTTCGGATGAAGGTTGGTTTTGGGTTCAGGTCAAACCGGTTCGGGATCAGAAAATCTCGATTTTGTGCAATTTTCCCTCTTTTTCGAGCGTCAGGTCGGGTTCGGTCTCTTTCAGGTCGGGTCATGTTTTGACCGCCCTAATGCTGTGGTATAACTATATCATTATGCATTGTCATGTACTAACTTGTCCTTGACATTGACCTTGGACGAAGAGATTTATTTTGGTGGCACTAAAGTGTGAAATTTTGATTTAGCTCCAGCCTCCTTTGGCTAAGAACTCCATTAGCTCCATCTTTTTTTCCATTCCATTTTGTGTCCACAAAGATTTATTTTTTCCCTTATTTTTGAGATCTAAGGCCAATCCACAAACACAACCATAAGATTGAAACATATATAACTCCTACTTAAAATATTAAAAAACCATGCAGAAGAAGAATGCAACTAATTCATGACATTTTTTTGGCCCCTTCCTATTTGCAAAGCTTGACATTTTTTTTAATAATGCTCACACACAGATTAACACTACTATTCAAAGGCAGCAACCACAACACGATATACTATGCGAAGGAATTCGACCAGTTCTCCTGATATACTCAGCTTGTTGCTCGGTTTTAGTGGCTTTCTTATTCATCTTGACTTGTGCAGCCTCCCTCTTTGCTTCCTCCTTTCGATCTCCACCTGCCCAAGAATTAGTGTGTAAAAAAGAGTGCCTCTATAAAATCAAGAATAACATGCTAGTTCTTTCATATGGTGATCATAAAATCATGCACTTTCAGGTTTGGTTACCACAATTGATGGGATTTAAAGCTGTAGGATTTAGTGGTATACGCGAATTTTACAGTGGACTTTCAGCTTATATTGATGATTCCATATTTCTGAACAATAGGCAAGTGGATACCAACATGCAACATTACCTCAATTTTCCTCATTTCAGCCTCTGCCTTTGCCTTCTGAAGATTCTCCCATGCTAATATATTCATTTCTTCCCGCTCAAACCTGTAAAATTTCTCAGGATGATTAGCTGCATATCAAAAGTAAGGAAGAGGGCCGATACAAAAAGTTGGAATCAGCCACTCATTCTGCATTGGTCAATTTAAGAATCTCCGTGCTCTTCTACACACACTTTAGTAAAGAAAACAATTTTTATCTCAAAATCATGGTTGCAATATATTCATGAGAATGTTCTTCTTTCTCTTCTAAGAGAGTAAGAAGATGAAGCATTGATCTGGAAAAGAATTACCTTGCCATGTACTTGGCTTTCTCAGCTTCTTCCCATGTTTCAGCTCTCTTTTCCATAGCATTTTTTAGAGCTCCATCTGCACCCCCCACATTTTTCAGAGAACTAGCTGTGACCTTATCCTCTTGTTCTTTACTGGCCCAAGCAGCTATGTTAGTTTTACCCAGTTTCGTGCCAAGGGCCATTATCTCTCTTCTGGTTTTCATTTGCATCTCCTTTTCAGAAAGATCGTTCGTGTTCAAGTCTCGGTTGTCCGTACATATTGCTGATGGCGAGCTTCTTCTGGGAGAAGATGGTTGGGAAGAGAGAGGACTATGGATTGGTGATGTCACCTTGACAGGTGTTCCATTCCTTGATGGCTCCTGGCTAGCTACAGGAGTCATTTCTGTACCCATGTCTCTCATTGAGATAGACCTTGCCATTGATGGCGGTGGCATAAAACTTGTAGCAGTCTGGTATGAATCATGTTGACTCAGGCTGACTGCATGTAGTAATGTATTCCATCAACTAGTTGATAATTTCAACAACTAAGAATGAAAGGGAAAACAATGCACAATTTATACAAAGTAACAACAGTATATCTCCCTAGAAAAAGCCGAAAATTGAATGTCAGAAGTAAATGAAATCATTTGTAAGCAGACAGTAGATTTAACTAACAATCTTCCGTATACTAGTTTAACATCCCAATCATGCTTTCGCTTAACAATACCCCATGTACTAGTTCAACATCCCAATCATGTTTTCACTGTTTTTCCTTTTATGTTGCCTTTTCAGGGCTCTACACTTCAAAGAAACGGTTAAAACTGTACAGCAATCCTAAGGATACGATATCTGGATACGCAGGCGCAAAAAAAAAACTTATTGGAGCTCAAGGACAGCTGAAACTCTGCTAGAGCCTTACAGTTGTACAGATTCAACTTGTGCTAACACGAGCAACCAAATGATAGGCTCCATATATCTTCATTAAAGTCTGCAAAGTAAACTATGTCCCAAGAGAGACAGTTGAGAATAACACAATCATTATTGCATCATCTTCCACATCAAAGGGCACCACACTAGAAAGCGTCAGCTATCTAGCATTAACCATGATCTTTAATCTAATATCTCGTTAACTAAAGGATCCTACAAGGGTAAGAAGGACCAAATATATTATTCTCCTTGAAGCTAACTCTTGGTGATTAATAGTAATGATGACATCATAAGCAAGCAAACAAAACTAGTTATTATTGCGCCGATAGACAATGAAAAGTGCCAAAGAAGCTAACTCTTGGTGATTCTTACTTGCTGGAATGGCAAAAGATTTTTCAATAACAGCAACAGTTTGGCCATACTTCAAATCATCAGGTGGTGGATATAGCTGGGACTCAGAACCATCACAGTTTAGAACAGTTTCCTCCTTACCTTGCCTTGGGTCCATTTTTATAGTGTGTGGCTCTTCTGAAACAACTGATCTTTGCTCCATTACTTCAACATTTTTCAATGGCAATTGCCTGTTTCCATGACCAAAAGCATTGCTAGCCTTCCTTGCTCCCATTTTTGGCCGGTTTGAAGTAGGACTCGCAATCCATTTTTGCGCATCGTCCCATTTTGATGGCGCCGGCTTAGACAATGGAGCCGTGGGAACTTTTTGTGAGCCTCGCTCAGTCTTCTGAAACTCAAAGCCTGATGATGACACCATGCCCTCATAATCCACTACTTCATTCTCTTCCTGAGGCCTCATCCTTGAGGAATTTGGCTTACCATCTGCTAGAATATCTGACTCCACCAAGCTCGAGCACTCACGAAGTTCAGTTACCACATCCACATCTTTGCAGGTGTCAGAGGATGAATAACAGCCTACAAAACAGTCCCAACACTGATTTTTTTTACAAAGAATTCTAATATAACAAAATATAGCTGAGGCCTCTGACTGTTGCCCATTAACTAGAAAACAGCTAAATACAGAAGTAGCAATACCTACATTGAACACCCATGCTAAAAAACAGCTAATTGCAGCCCAATTTGAAGCCCTAACCAGGATGTACTAGCAGTAGAAGATCAAAATCACAAAAACAAAAAAAATATAGAATTTTATTTTTTGCAGGACACAATCCTCCTTACTTAAGCGTAAACCAGCAATTTAGAACATGCCCAATTAATGACTCAATCCTCCTTACTTAAGTAAGTAAATCAACAATTTAGAACATGCCCAATTGATGTGGTTTTGATCTTCTCAAAGTTTCTACACTACAAAATCCCATCTGACTGTACTAAAATTAGTAGCATACAGTTTCAGAATGAGGGATTCCAAACAATTATACCGGCAAAATTGCGGTGAAAAGAAGGAAAATGAGATCTAACCTGAATCATCATTGGGAGATCTCAAAGAGGAATGTGATTCTAACTCTTCTTCTTCCTCTTGTTTCCTTTTCTTCTCCAACCCCATCAGTAAAGTTCTAAGCTTTCCTGGCGACAACGCTCCACCCTTCTGCCAAGCCCCAACAAGCCACAAATGAAAAAAAGGGAAGAAATAAATCAGAGCTTAAAACTCCTTGAGTTTTCACAGATCGACAAGACTTGACACGAGGAACTTAACCAGGCATAAGAAAAGGCATGGGGAAATGGAGAATGGCAGGTGGAGGATGAAGTGAGCAACATTATTGTACCTGAGGTTTATCGATTCTTCCATAATCCATCCAAAAGTTGCTCCCAATTTCACCTCTCACTCGCCCTCTCTTGTTCAGAGGAAATGGATGATTTGGGGGGGTTGGTTCAGAGATGGATGGAAAGTGATTGAAGTGGGGAAAAGGGGGAATAGGGGTCTTCTCCAACGGGCAAAAATGGCAGACACTGTAAAAGAACTCCCCTGACTCAACAGTCTACACTGAGAGTATGTACAATGGTGAGGATTTATCATCCTCTTAGCACTCTCCCACCTCTTAGAGGACATCCTTGTTGTTGTGAGTAAATGAAAGAGGATCCTCTTTAGAGGACATCCTTGTTGTTGTGAGTAAATGAAAGAGGATCTTCTGTAAAGGATTTCTCACCTTGGCCCTTGTGTAAAAAAATAATCAACATCCAATTACATGTTGCCATGTGATCAAACTTGTTTTTTTTATTTCACTTCCATTTACAACTAATAAGTTCTAATTATGAGTTAAGAAAAATGTGATGTTATTTTTTACAACAAAAAATAAAACCAATGCTTATAAATTTTTTTAATCTATAAAAAAGTCTAATTTTGCACTATTTTCACATAAATATTCTTTTTTATTTAATTTTCTATTATAACAACTTATATTATGTAAACAATTGAAATATTTTTCTGTACTTAAAAAGTTTTTAATAATGTGATTAGGTAATAAAATAACAAGTATAATATTTTTTTATGTTGAAAAATAGAATAGTATATATCATTCTTTATTTATTTATTAATTATGTTGAGTTAGGCAAATAAAAACATTTTATTATTACTTAATTAGAGTAATTCAATTTGTTAAAAATGTTTGATTGACATAAGTTATATGTTTGATGTATATGTAAAACTAGAAAGGAAAAAACAAAAAGGATACAAAGAGGATCCTCTTTGTTGTGGATGAAAATGGAGAAAGAGGATGAGGAAGAGGAATGAGATAGTGGGAAATGAGGTGGATGAAAGGGAAAATGATGTGTCAAGAGGAGAAAGGGGGAGAGAAAATTGAGAGAGGATTGAACCTCCTTACCACTGTACATGCTCTGATTTTTGCCTGCTTACTGTTACCAACTCTTTCTATTTGTTTTTTTTTTGTCATGCCCTTAGCACATTTTATTTAAGAAAAACAAATGCCACGAACGGCACACGGTGTGGCAGCTCCCCTAGAGTCATTATCAAGCAAAGACGAAATACAACTAGGAGGATCGAAAACAAAATGGAGGCCAAGCGGGTAGGAAAACGCCAGCCGAGCAAGGGAGTCCGCGACTTGATTCGCTTCCTTGAAGACATGAGTCAAACGGACATTCCAGTTCCGTTTCAAGAAGCCTTGGCAACTAACGACCAGACTCAAAGAGGGTGACTTGGGCTGATATTCTTTTCAAGAAGAATAATGGCCGCCTTAGAGTCAGTTTCCACATGCACATTACGGTATCCTTCCCTCCAAGCAAAGCTCAAACCATGAAAAATGCCCCAAAGTTCAGCAACCAAGATTGAACACTGGCCAATGTTGCATAAGAAACCACTCTTCCATGTCCCATTTTGATCTCTGGTAGCACCCCCAGCCGTAGCCACGTCCGAACGATCGACAGCTCCATCAGAATTCATCTTAACCCACTGATCACTTGGCCTTTCCCACGAGATAAGCCTATCGGTGCTAGTGTTACTTCCGCCATTGTGTCCTCTCGCAATCCAAGAGTCAATATACTCTCTTGTTCTTGTTTGCACAAACTCCGCCGGGTTCTTCACACAGTTGTTGTCTCTGAAAATTGCTTCGTTCCGCCACTTCCAGATCCACCATATAGCCGTAGTAAACGTCGCCGACCACTCGATCCGGTTCGCCCCTTCCCTTCTCTCCAAGATGTTCGACCGAATCCAGCCTGCATAAGGAGCAGAAAAGAAATCAGTAATACCATTAGGAATACCAAGGGAAATCCATAAACCTATGACTTTCGGGCAATCTCTGAAAAGATGTATGAGAGTCTCCGGGGCACCACCACACATCGAGCAGGTATCCGACATGGTCATGTGTCTTCTCAAGCGCTCACAATTAGTAAGAATACAACCACGAACAGCCAGCCATGCAAAGTTCGAATCCGCTCTTGAACCCAAAGTCTCCAAACTCCACTGAACACCATCCCATCAAGGAACCAGCACCCGTAATCATATCATACGCCGACTTGATAGAGTACTCGCCATCATTCGAGAACCTCCAGCAGATCGCATCCCTCGAAGCCTCTTCCGTGTTCACCCTCACGGCAGCAATCTGCAAAAGCACGCCCGCTGGCAAAAAAGCCGAAAAGTCATTCCAATTCCAGCCATTAGTCTCATCCCCAAAGTCCCTGATCGAGAGCGATAACCAATCCGGGCAAATCTGGCTGTTGGCAAGATCCTTTAGACGTCGGTCACCAATCCAAACATCACTTCAGAATCGAACATCACTACCATTCCCAACAGTCCACTTGCAACCATCCACAATGACGTTTCTGATCCCCTTTTGAATGCCCTGCCAAACCACCGAGGATGCTCCCACATCAGCTCCTGAAGGCCGGATATACTTGGCCCGAAGAACTTCACTCCACAGGCCTTTCTTGTCATTCAAAAATCTCCAACTGAGTTTCTTAGTGATTGCAAGATTGAGATTTCCCATCGAGCGAAATCCCAGCCCACCTTCACTTTTGGGCTTACACAGCTCCTTCCAATTCACTAAGTGAATTTTCTTTCTCTCCCCATCATGGTTCCAGATGAAATTCCTCACGACCTGATCAATATCATCACAAACCTCCTTAGGCATAACCACAGTGCCCATGGCGTACACCGGTAAGGAGCACAAGACTGATTTAGCCAGCGTAATCCTTCCCGCAAAACTCAGGAAACGACCCTTCCAACTCGCCAGCCTAGCCTTCATCTTGTCCATAATAGGGCCGAAAGTATCTTTGGTAACCTTCTTATGCAAAACAGGCATGCCTAGGTAACTACCAAGATTAGAGGTAATCTCAAACCCACAGATATTACGCAGACCTTCCACTGTATTTTTTATCCACATTCGGTGAGACGA
Organism: Polygonum aviculare; assembly: GCA_934048045.1. Taxonomy (NCBI): domain Eukaryota; kingdom Viridiplantae; phylum Streptophyta; class Magnoliopsida; order Caryophyllales; family Polygonaceae; genus Polygonum; species Polygonum aviculare. The sequence goes on along the minus strand of OW204025.1, from coordinate 17,183,411 downwards.
ACAATTTTGATTTAGTGACGCTTACTTTTTGGCCTGATGCCCTGCAAAACTTTTCCAACACATCTAGGATAACCTGCATTTGCTCAACAGAAGCTTCAGCAGTAAGAATCAGATCATCAGCAAACATGACATGCGAGATCTCCGGTCCCCGATGCATGATACGAATTGGCTTCCAAGTTCCGTCTTCAACCGCTTCCTGGACCAAATGGCTTAACCTTTCCATACATATCACAAAAATATACGGAGAAATGGGGTCACCTTGACGAATCCCTCTCTTGGGCTTGAAAGAATCCGTCATTTCGCCGTTCCAAAGCAATCTCATGGATGTCGAGCTTATACATTCCTCCATCCACTCAATCCACTTTTCCGGGAAACCCGCAGCCCGCATGGATTCGCTAACGAAACCCCACTTGAGCCTATCATAGGCTTTCTCGAGGTCGATTTTCAGAATCATCCAACCTTTATTTCCGTGCTTCCTTCTCATCGAGTGCACCACCTCTTGAACGAGAACAATATTGTCGGAGATCTAGCGCCTTGGAACGAACTCTTTCCATTTGTCATTGCCTTAATGTTGGTCCATTTTCTTGTTCGGTCGTTCCAAAATATTTGAAGCAAAACACTTCTTTTTTTTGATAAAAAAAAAAAAGAACTACACTTTTTTTTAATTTGATTTATGGAAATGGGCATTGTGGAAATTTTAATTCTTTATAAAGGAACTTTTAGGTAGCGTGTTTTGCTTTGGAAGAGAAACACGGGTTGTAGACAATGTTTCTTTTCTGTATTATTTTTAAAAAAATCTGCTTAGCTTGTATATTTCACCCGTCTTGTTTAATAATCTACTTATAGGAATCTAAGTAAATCATATATAATCTGACTAAAATAATTAATCAAGTTATATACCTAAATTATCAAATGATTTTTTTATAAAAAAAGTTTTGTTCGATGGGATGTAATATGTAAGATCAAATACCTTTTTGGTCGGTCAACGTCTTATTTATAGAAACATTATATCATCCCATATGAATATGTATTTATGTATTAAAGTTTGATTAAAGACAACTTAATTTATTAAAGATAAAATCTTGAATGAAAAATAGTTCATTACAACTTAATCATCATCTTCACCGTCTCCATCATCTTCACCGTCCTTATAAGACTAGCGTCTTATTTTATAAGACGTTGGTCTAGTCAACATCTTACATATTTAAAATATTTATTTAAAATATAATATTTTAAATAACTATTTAATTTATTTAAAATATACTTACTTACCACATAAGTTATATACAAATTCAGGTTTTAAGTAGGAAGAAGATAACCGAACGAGAAAACGTCTTTGATCGCACATGTAAGTATATCCGTCTTTCTCATAAACTGTAATAAACATTACATAAAACTTTATTAGATCATTTAGTATATACAACAACAACAACAACAACAACAACAACAACATATACCTAGGGAATCCCGCAGACGTAGGATCTAGGGGGTCAGGGTGGGGACATTCCAGACCTAGATAGAATGTGTCCAATACGAATCAAGAGAAATCAACCATTCTACAATATAACCCAAAAAAAGGAAATAAAAAGGAAAGCATAAGTAAAGACAAGAAAATAAAACTAAGACTAACAGAAACTAACAGACTACACAAGACTCCGCCAACAAGCCATCTAGCTGTCTAACACTGTAATCTTCTCCTTCCAACTTTGCCTACACTGTGCCAGCTCTACAAAAATCCCCAACAAGCTGATATCTTGCTTTATGCTGTCCATCCAACGCTTCTTCGGGCGACCTCTCTCCCTCTTGAATACCCCTAAATCCAAACGCTCACACCTCCTAACCGTTGCATCCAGACTCCACCTCTGAACATGTCCAAACCAACGAAGTCTCGCTTCTCGAAGCTTGTCCCCGATGCTTGCCACCCCCACTTTGCCTCTGATCTCCTCGTTTTTAATCTTATCCATCCTTGTGTGCCCACTCATCCATCTAAGCATTCTCATTTCCGCGACTACGAGTTTCTGCTCTTGAGCCTTCGTCGTTGGCCAACACTCTTCTCCATAAAGGATCGCCGGCCTTATAACAGATCTATAAAACTTGCCCTTAAGTTTGAGTGGAACCTTCTTGTCGCATAGGACTCCTGAAGCTGCCCTCCACTTCTGCCATCCTCTTTGAATCCGAGACCTAACATCCTCCTCAATACACCTTCCGCTTTGCAAAACTGATCCAAGATACTTGAAATTATCCTTCTTCGCAATGGCTTCACCTCACAACCGTACCTCACTCTCAGACTCATTATCTTGACCGAAAATGAACTCCATGTATTCCGTTTTGGACATACTCAGCTTAAACCCCTTAGATTCTAGTCTGAATTAATTCATTTAGATTTTATAAAATTACTTAGATATATAATCTGAATTGTATTAATCTTTATTGGTACTCTATTATACACAACCAAATTCGAAATTGCCTTAAAAAATATAGACGTTGGTTGTGCCCGCGTCTCTATTTTGAACTAATACACGCTGGTACAACTAGCGACCCGGAGGGTGAAGTGCCTACATCGGGAAATAAATTTGATACGTGCCTATTTGCATAGATAAAAGTGGGAAACTGTCCAGTTTGGAAAAAAAAATCATTTGATTGTCCATTTCTTTTTTTGATAGAAGAGCTTCTAGCTCATATAGGCAAACATTAGGCTACTAGACTATTACAAGGCCAACCTAAATCATCAAAACGGATGATCTTAAAAAAATGAAAAAGCCCAGGTTGTTGACTTAACAACCCTTTAAGCTGATTTACAGATAATGATGGGAAGAGATTTATTGAAGAAGAATAACTGGAAATAACGTTATTTAGACTAATCGAATTAACTTGTCTTTTAGCAAGAAAACCGGCCGCTTGATTGCACTCCCTGAAACAATGTAAAAAACAACAACATGAGGAAGATACGAAAGAAGGTGTCTGATGTCATGAATAATGGAGAGGGTTTCCCAGTGGATTTTTCAAAGACGTTTCAAAGATTTGATAACCGTCAAGTTATCACCTTCAATAATTAGTTTAGAATAGGAGTCTAGATTAATATTTTGAAGAGCTACTAGTAATGCGGAGGCTTCAGATTGGACAACAAGAAATTTCAAAATTTCCACATTTTAAAATATGTCCAAGTTCATTACGAAGGATAAACCCAACAAAGGAGGGTCCATTTCCATGTTTAGATGCATCAAAATTTAATTTGACAAAATGAGTTGGAGGTTTTTTCCAGATCCCGTGGATTTTTCAATGCGGCCTATTGGCGGATTTAGCATGAGTCGTAATTTTTGCGCTATCCCACTCAAGGGATTGCGAGAAAGCCAGTTCTGAGGGGGAGTCTAGATGAGTTAGTTCTAGTACGATCAAACAATTTTGCATTTCCATGGTCCCAAACAAACCACCAAAGGAAGCAGAGATGATTAAGATTTTCATCCATTTGGTCACATAAAGAGCAGCAGTTCGGAACACAGTTAACAAAACGATTAATTATCAAAATTCTCGACACTTTTACATGTAGATAATTGTCGCTACTCTGAACGCTTATTATTGTTGAAAAACATTCTCGATACTTTTTTTTTGCGTCGATATTCATACAAATCTTGACGGTTTTGTGTGTCATGAAATGATTTAGGTTTTGGTACCGACCACGATTTCGACGCCTTTTGTTGTCACTACCGGCCCAACGCGCTACCACCACTATCATAGTTTGTGCCTAATTCTTAAGGACGCTTCGTGTTTCTGTATTGTAGCAAACCTCAACTATGAAACTTGAAACTGTATGGGCCCTTCAAAAGCTACCTATTGTGATGCCTTCTATTGACCTTCTTCTGCATTGAGGAAGGCGAAGAGGGTACCCGCAACAAGGGGTAAATGTGTAATGAGATTTTGACCGATTTCCCCCTTGCTATCTGAGTTCTAACTATGCCGTCGTTCTCCATTCCAACACATGCATTTCACATTGTTTTTAGGTATTTCCAATATTGCAGAGAGAGAGAGAGAAATAGAGGTGCGAAACAACTTGATGCACTCATGAAAGTTGGATTTTGTATATTTTCATTTTATCTGTCTTTGTGAACTTGTTCTGGGTATTTTATTATTTCAATAATCAAAACTAGCATGTTTTGAACTATTTATGTTCAGTAATTGGCGGTTCCTCTCCGAACTTACACCAACGACATTCCTAACAAAAGGTGTCTGCATCCTTATGGACGATCTCTTGTTGAGATAACATTTGGCGAGGGGAATATGAAGAGGTAATCAAATATTTTCTTTTCTATTAGATTTTTGTTTCATATGGCTCGTAGTTACTGATTGACCTTTTGTCAGGTTTTGCAAAAGGTAGATGGCCTAAGGAAAGAGTTTGTATTTGCTGGAAAAGAACATGCCTCACTTTGTGCTAAGTTTGTAAGGCTCAAAGGAAGCGCTGTATAGCTTTTTGGATCTACAAAAATGAAAAAAGTAGATAAAGTGATGATTAATTATCTGTAGTAGGGTGAATAAGAGTGTGCTTTCAATGTATATCTTATTCTTTGTACTTTTGAACCATCACGAAATCTTCCTTACTTATAAAGGTTTTCTTGAAGATATTTAATGGTTGTTGATCATTGCGTTGGCAGTCTTCAGCAAAGAAAGAAACACTCAAGTATCTAAAGGAGGTGACTTTCATTTTCAATACTACAATATGGATTGTGTATTTATTTAAATTAATCCTTTTTATTCTTTCGGTAGGGTTTGAGTACAATCAAGGAGATTTTTAACCATGAAAAGAAGGCTCTAGATGATTTGTTAGACATCACCAAGGTATTTGCATATTTGGGTGGCAACAGTGTTTCTCATCGACTCAAATAATTGATTAATGTGTTTACAAAGTCAAATTCCAAGTGAATTGGCTGTAATTTAATTGACAACCGAGACATGTTTTTCCTTGTTGTAGACTTTGCGAGCTATGCCTGTAGTTGATCTGGAAAGTCCAACACTCTGTCTTGTTGGAGCCCCTAATGTGGGAATGTCATCGTTGGTCCGTGTTTTTTCAATAGGGAAGCATGAGGTACGAGCAAGTGATTTGAAGGAATTTTTTTTATGCTATGGAAAATTTGTATATCATTGGTTTGAATCTTTGTTATCATAGTCACATGCTGATGCTTTCCTTCTCTTACGCCAAATGGTAGACTTGCAATTACCCATTTACTACGTGTTTGAGCCAAAATTTACCAAAGGAAACTTTGACCTAACTCGGGCCTAGATCGAATTTAATCAAAGAGAAGGACGAAAATTGCGTTTGTATTGCTGAAAAAAGCGTATGAATTTGTAAAAACATGGTACCCCGTTCTAGGGTTTACAATGGATGTATGAATATATGACCCCCCTTCTCGGGTTTACAATATATGCCTCTGGCGAGGGCTATGGTGTCTGATCTGATCTAATATCCTCTGATCCTCCTTATTTTCGTGGGTTACCTAGGTATTTATAGACAATAAGTAGGAATTCTATCTTATACAAGATATAAATCTATCTTAACCAACAAATCTTCCGGAAAATCTATCTTATATATTGGATATTCTTTATCCTGTCTGACAGCGAATCTATCTCAAAATTGAGAGGGAAGGGGGTGGAGGGGGCGGTTTTCTAAATTGTGGGAAGCTATTAGGCTGTCCAAAAATTTTATTCACACTCTAGGCGGTATAAAACCCCCTCCCACCCCACTTTTTTCATTTTCACTCTCTCTCTTCTAATACTCTCCCTCCTCTCTCCTCTCTTCCCCCATTTTCTCTCTCTCTTCTAATACTCTCCCTCCTCTCTCCTCTCTTCCCCCCTTTTCTCTCTCTCACCATCAACTCCATTCATCTTCTTCTCCGGCCACCTTCGCCTCCACCGTCGCCACCGCCTACTTCTCCGGCGACCTCCGCCGCCACCGGCACCTTCTCCGGCCACCTCCGCCTTCTTCTCCGGCCACCACCGCCGCCATCGGCGCCTTCTCCGGCCACCTCCGCCGCCTCTGCCTTCTTCTCCGGCTCATGTTTTCGTCGATTTCAACATCCGGTAACCGATTTTCCTTCCTCTTTGTTCACGATTTCGATGATTTTTCCACATTTGTTGAGGTTTCGTGTTTGATAACGTAGATCTGAATTTTCTAGATCTAGATCTGAAATTTCTAGATCTAGATCTAAAAATTCAAGATCTAGATATGGATTTTCTAGATCTACACGTTTTGAAACGATTTTGTTCAAGTTTCTATCTCTCTCTCAATTTTGTGATGTGAATTACATGGTTGATTGATGTTTTGGGATGATTTCGTTCGAGTTTTGTGTATGGGGTTCGTCGGAGACAAATTCTGTGTTTGTGGGATTTGACGGTGACAAGTTCTGTGTTTTATGGGTTTTATCGGTGACAAGTATCGATGACAAGTTATGTTTTTATGAGTTTTGACGGTGACAGGTTCTGTGTTTATGGGTTTTATCGGTGACAAGTTCTGTGATTACGGTGTTTGACGGTGACAAGTGTTGTGTTTATATGCCTTTGTAAATATGTGTCTTTCTTCCCTTTTCTTGTGTGTTTTGTCCCTTTTTAGCTTAGATTCCGATTTTCTATGAGATTCGGAGACTATGCGCGTTTTGTGTATTTTGTAGGCATTTTGGAGCAAGAATCATGGAGATTGGAGCATGGTATCATGGAGGAATTCAAGGATGAAAAAGGAGCCAAAATGGAGCTAACAATGCATGGAAAGAAGCCTCAAGTGAAGACGAAGAGAATGGCAAAAGAATCGAGTCAATTGGAGCTAAAACGAGAGAGAACGGAGCGAAACAAGCTGAAAAATGCCCTTGGACCGAGGTTGAAGCAAGTCGGGCCCGAGGTTCTCTCCGTGTCGATCCATGACGGTCGTGGCTCCGGATTCATTTCTTTTTGGGATTTTCTTGTTAATTCCCAAAACTATATTTGCTTCCTTGGAGGTCAAGGAGTCTAGAAGCCTTGGAGATCAAGGAAATCTAGAAGCCTTGGAGGTCAAGGACAAGCCTTGGATCCCAAGGAGTTTAGAAGGGTAATCTAGTCTTTGTAGTAGGGGGGAAAATCTCTATTTAAACCTTTGTAATCTCTCATTAGAGGATATCATCTAGAAATTGGAGAGTGAATTGAGAGTAAGGTTTGAGAGAGTAGAAGGAATGAGGGGGTGGACTCTTCTCCAAGGGAGGGAAGGAACCCAAGATCTGGAGGAGGATTTGGGTGAATTCCTTTCCTTGGAGAGGAAAGAAACCCTTAGGCTTGGAGCGGGAGTAGAGATTGTAAGAATTCTTCCTTTGTTCAATTCAAGTTTGTTTTGGCCTTTATTTGTTTGTTGATTGTGGATTTGACTTGCATGAATCATGATTTGCTTATGGTCTTTGATGATTGCTAGCTTAAATTCCATGATTAGTGAGTAGTTAGATTGATCTTAGGGTAGGGGGCGAAAACCCCAACTCAATTGCATGTGCTTGAACCAATTTCATGACTTGATTGCCTAAATCCATGTCTATTTACCCTATGGGCCAGATCCTTTGTTTGAAGCTTAGGAAAGTCGGTTCGAAGGGATGAAGAGAGGATCTCTTGATCCCGCGGTCGAGTAGGAGTAGATAGAGAGTCGTTTGGCTTGAATGAATGCGTGAGCCTAGTTCCTTGAGATTTATGGCATGATTTGATTGGATTTGTTGATCTTTGTCTAAGGCGAAAGCCTCTAGTTCATTTATCTATATGAAAGCATGTGAAGTTGATGTTGGCATGAACCCCTAGCCCTAGGATCCCCTTAGCATAGCTTGATTCTCCCCTCTCTTTTGCATTGATTGTTGCGTCGTTCCCGAGTCCCCTAGCCTCGAGCCCGACTTTGTTTGTGCCTAGCTACCTCGGTCCCGAGATTGACAACCTTGGTCCCGAGTTGCTTCGTGTGTGTTTTCTTTCCCATTGCCTTTGTGTTAGATAATCAACCGTTCAAACCGTGCATGAAATAATTCCCTGTGATCGACCTCGACCACCGTACTACAACGGGGTCGTGATACAAATTTATTTTGTTGATTGACCCGGGGCCCTATCCTCAAGTTGGTATAGTACTTTGGGCCTGTCATCATGGTACATCACCACCTGATCAAGTACCAAATTTTTTTGATCAGTCGATACATTCCAGATCAAGTTGCTCTTTTCACTTCAATGCACCTTGCAAGATTTTCTCATTGATTGAGTTGTGTCCTGTTGTACTTGTTGCCTTTGAGGATTCTATTTATATGAATTGATAGATTATACCGTATATGTTTGTTCATGTTTAGAACCGATGTTCTCAATGAAATGTTGGTTCTCACTCTTGATTTTGACTACATAAAAAATTAATTTACCTTCTTCCAAATGGTTAAGCTCAACTCCTCGAGCTATTTAGATGTTTTAAGTGCTTAATTGAAGAGCTTAAAATGTGCAGTTTATTACATACAAAGAAGTGAGAGAGAGAGAGAGAGAGAGAGAGAGAGAGAGAGAGAGAGAGAGAGAGAGAGAGAGAGGTTCAACTATCATCTTTGGATTGATGTAGTTTCCAAGTCCGACCTTTTGGAAGAGTCCTCGGTGTCCTCGGTTTCTGAAGGATATGATGCTATGAAATCTGATCTGATGAGATATTTAAAAGTGGGTCCTGAATCTGCCTTTCATGTGTCTGTTAAGAGCAACAAAGGATTGGATGAGGTGATTCTTCTATATCTCTCAATGTTATTTCATTGAAAATAGTTGTGTGACTTTTCTTATAAAGTTTGCTAGGTGGTCTTGAGTTAATTCATGTCCACACTATACGCCTGTTCTAAAGCGTATTGTTAGTAAAGTCTTAGCTCATTACCTGTCATCTTTTCTAGATTATTGGACAAGACCGAGTCAAAAACAATTCTTTTAAAATCCTTAGTCTTAGACTATCTTAAAAGTCTCAAGCTTATGTAATTGCATATTTTGAGTGGAGCCTATTAGCTTTTGTGAAGTTGTCAATTCTGTTTTGACTAAACATCCCTCCATTTTTATCTTCAGCTAAAAGAAAAGGTTCACAATGTATTGATGTCTCAATCATTCAAGATAGGAAATGACGACCAAAGCGAAGTAACTATTAGAGTTCCTCCTTGAAGATTTATTCATGTGGATTGCGTCAACATCTCATCGTTGTCATCGATAAAGTTTGAGGAAGAGCCTTGGAAACTCTGGAGGTTTTCTTTCATACATTCAGCCTCTGTAGGCATGCTTAGAGTTCCAGCCTTGGCTGATACGTCAAAGCTAATTAAGGGTGCGTTCGACATACTTAAAATAAGTAATTATTTGTTAATATAAGTTAAATGATACTTATAAGTATCTGAGAGACGTGTTCGGCAATTTAAAATATTAGATTCTTATTTGTCCAAATAAGTATTTAGTTACTTATAAATGCCTAAAAAAAAAAGAAACTACCCCCCATCTTATTTGGAAATAAGCATACTTATTTCCTGAAGTTACAACTAATCAGCAAATCTTTCTACTGAACACTCACTTTCAGCATCACTATCATTTAACTTATTAGTACCTCAAATCAGTATCAGTATCATTGAACTTATCAGTATCTTAACTTATTTACCGAACGCACCTTAACTACCGGATGTTTTTCAACCCCATATCCTTATGAAGACATTTTTATAACCATGTTGGTATATCCATGACACAACATTGTCTTCATAAATACAAATATCTTTATAATGATATGGAATGAACACATCCACTTTGTGATTCCTCTTCACAAGATTTATAATGGAGGCTGGGTTGATTATGTCCCCGGTGAATGTTTCTGTGAAGCTCCTATTTTTTTTATTAAAACAATTCAAATCTCATTATTGTATTATTCTTCTCATAACTAGAACTTATACAAAAGATGCATGAAACTAATAAATAAATCCAAATTTTGTCGGGCTAAAGAATTTAAATAGAAATACATATTAGGAGTACCTTATCTCTAAACATAAATAACAAATAGAAGCTACTTCTTTTATTTTATTTTTCCAAAGTTGTACTACTACATGGCGAAGTTGGATTGGAGATATTTGAAGATACTGCAAGCTGAAAGGAGTTGGAGAGAACATGAAATTGAAATTACTATGTTTGTTTAAATGTAGCAATTGAAATTTATAGAAAATTAATTTACCCAAACTTAATTCCCAGATATTGGATTGCACATGATTTGAGAAATATATTTTGTTACAATTAATTATCTACTGAATAAATTTCTACATTTTGTTTGGTATGATTTGAAAAAACATGGGAATTTATCTAAAATTACAACCTTAACCCTTATCCATACACTACTAGAAATTAGAGGAAATATCGACACTATGTCTTCGACACTTGTTGTATGTGTCCAGAAAAAATAAGGCACGCGATAATGTGTAAACATTTCGACTAGGGCTGAGCAAAATCCGGTCCGGACCGGATTTTTGGACCGGACCGGACCGGACCGGTACCGACCGGGACCGGACCGGGGCACTTCCGGTCCGGTCCTCGGTCCATCAATTTTGGAAATCCGGTCCCCGGTCCGGTCCCGGTCCGGTCCCGGTCCGGTCCGGTCCGGACCGGATATTTATAAAAATTAAATAAAAAATAAAATTAAATAAAAATTATATTAATTTTAATGTTTTTATAGTTTATTTTTAATATTTAAGTTTCACATTTATATTATATACTTAATATTATTATATTTTTCATAATTTATATATAATTTCTCTAAATAAATTATAATTTTTTCAATAAAAAATTAATTTTTAATTCAAATAATATTAATTTTTTTTTAAAAATAAAAATCCGGTCCAAAACCGGACCGGACCGGGACCGGACCGGGACCGGGACCGGACCGGACCGGAGTTTTCCGGTCCGGTCCCCGGTCCACATTTTTAGGGGCATCCGGTCCCCGGTCCGGTCCGGTCCGGTCCGGTCCGGTTTTGGACCGGTGCTCAGCCCTAATTTCGACACCTTTAAGTGTCATGAAAATTTCAGACAGAATTCTTGACAAAATATCGACACCTCAATGTGTTGACTTGGATACAACCCATACGCTCGGTAGACCCCCAAAAATTTTCTCTCTTGATGCGACTGCGGTGAAGTCGGTTCATATTCCCAATTCTCTCTGTCAAAACCCTAACTCACTCCATTCTTGCTCTTGAATACACAATTTCTCTAATCTCGCTCATTATTTTCAGCAACGATTTCATTTGAATCTTCGGTGAGGGTGTCGCCTTCCAAGACTAGTTCCGTCGCCGACGTTTAAGGCCACTTCGTTCTACTACAAAACTGGATTGGCCTGGCAGGACCTAGGGAAACTCGATTTAGCGAGCGATTGCTTCGAGAAAGCGACAAATCTGATCTTGAAGGTCAAGATTGATGTAGTCTTAGATCATGAATGGCCTGGGAGGCTTTGGATCTAACCCTAGCGATAACGTTGCTCAACCGTTCAAAGAAATTCCTGTTCGAATCGGCGGAGAACTACAAGGCGCTAGCAAACCAGTACTTGATCTTCGGTAGGGTGTTGTTGTCGAAAGATGATGTGTTAGAGAAGAACATGCGTTTCATTCCTGTTGTCCATCAACAAAGAGAAGAGTCTGAGAGTTTTGTCAAATGCGTAAGAGTCTTGAGAGATAATAATGGTGGTAGTTGTTCTAAATATTAAATTATTGATATTTAAGAGATCGATCAACATATTCTGGATGAACTTTGTTCTTAATGAGTGCATTTTTGCAGAGAAAAATTGGTACAAGAGCAAGCTTTTAATATCATCTTCTCTAGGACACACAGACTCTACGATATCGCTAGCTCCAGGTCACTCTCCTACGGTGGCGGAGCCAGAACTTTTAAAGAGGAGGGTCACATTTCAAATATATAGTATCAAATTTAAATAAAAATAATTGTATTTTTTTGGTAGAAAAATAATAATAGCATTTCAACGTGGAACTGCTATACTCTCTCTTCCTGACATTAGTTTAAACTCAACATTTTTTTTGATACAGAAAGAGTTTATGTTTTTGGTCTAGTGATACAGAAAGAGTTTAAGCTCAATGTGATAAATGTAAAAAGATGATGGAAAAATGAATTAGAAAAGAGGACGATGGTATTGGGAATTAACAAGATGGGCCACATGGCTAATTTACCAAAACCGAAAGGAGAAGAAGTGGGCCACCAAATTGAAAAAGTAATAATGTGATACTGAATAGTCTGAAATAGCATAAATAGTTGTTCACTCACAGCTACCAGGAATCGAAAATGGGTCATTTGAAAGCCTTGCTCAATAGACACCGACTGAGCTAATTGATCTATTAGTTTACATATTACCCAATTGTGTACATAATACATTTAATTTTAAAAATTTTATGCAATAATATATCAACTGGGTTGGGGAGAGAGGGGTCACCCCTCAGGACCCTCCCCAGCTCCGCCACTTCTCTCCTACCCACGGATCTTTTCGGTTTAGGGTCAATTCGGATTTCGGTTAAATTCGGATATTTTAATAACCTGGTAAGATCGGGTTGAACAATTTTGGATCGGATATACAATTAATCCGGTAAAGTTTGATTTTCAGGTCAATTTCAATCGAGTCATTCGGGTTTCAATTCAACTAAATTTCGAGTTTCCGGTTAGTTAGGTATCAAGTTAGTCGGGTTTCGGGTATGTCTCGCACACAAGTGGACGTTGGTTCCACCATTTTAGTCCCCACGTTCTCCTTTTTTTATTATTATTTCAATTGAATCCGTCGGTGCACTCCCAATCTCACTCCTAAACCCCCCACTCGGGGCGTGCGAGCCAGACCTCATGCTCTCGCCGCTAGAGACCTTATCGGAGAAGACCACCTTGTGCTCGATTTTCCCCATGTCGATCTGGATCTCCGGGGCGCTCGCCGGCGGCCGGTGGTGGAAGTGGTTGTCGGTGATCGGGATCTCCTTGATCTCCTTTGAGACCGCCGGTGTGGAATCGAGGACAGCGTGGTTAGGGTTTGGCCGGCGGGAGGTCAGGCAGAGGGAGAGGAGGAACACTATGGTGGAGCCCACCAGATCCCGATGAGGACCCATAGCCGAAGGCCGAAGATCGATGTGGGTTTCGAAAGGTCAGAGTTTAGTAGAGCTCCGTTGTAGATTGACATGGTTTGATTTGGGGGGTTAGTGGTGGAAGAGCATTGGGGCAAGGATATCGATGAGGGTTTATTTTTTTCAGTAATTCCAATTTCAACGGTTAGACAACATTGATTTTCAACGGTTGGATAGCAATGTTGGGTTGGCTACTGAATCGGCTCAAGTCGTCGTGCCAAGATCAAAGATAAATAACCCAAACTACAAACTACAAACTAGTATAGTATGGAAGTAAGGGGTCGAACCCAAGAGAACTAAGGTATCTAGTATCAATATAATTATCAACCAAAGAAAAGGGGGATTTAGGAGAAAGGTCTAAACTAAACTAAAGTAGGAAAACAGGACAAACAAACAAATCAAATAAGGAAAACAAGTTCATTCAAAAGATCCACTCATGAAATAATCACTCGATCATAAAATCATCCATTGACTTCATTCACACCTATGGTTAATTCCTATCCTGATCATTAACAATCGCAAGTCCACGGTCTAAGCAATTCTATAACCCTAGGCAAGGACGCTTAACCTAGAATTAGTATAGAGAACAAGGATATGCAGGATATAATGTCAAACAATCAAGCTACGAGTCAATTGCAAGATAAAACAATCAATTCTTTTCTTAATCCTAGTTGCATAGACAACAGGTCTAGGTTAAGTTGTTTTCACAAATTAGTTTTGTCCACGGTCCAAACCTAATCAAACAGTAGAAAATCAATCAATTCAATAGGGTCGCGAATCCTAGAGAAACAATCAACAATCATAAGATGAAACACAAGAGAATCAATATCAACTAAAGGATATAAATCAATTACCAAAACCTCACGAGTTCATACATCAGAGCTTCTCCCTTGAACAAACCCAAGGAGACTAGCTCTCCATAACTAAACTAAAAGAGAAGAATTGGAAAATAATAATGGATTAATGGATACCTAAAACCTAGGGCAGACTTCTTCTTATATAGCCCAAGGAACAAGCTCCACGCGATAGATAAGGAAAGAGGCAAAAAGATAGAAAAGGAAACAAGATACAAAGATTTCGGCCCGCTTAGGATCCGGCATCATCGCGGTCGCGTCGTCTCCACTGTGCCCACGCTTTCGCGACAGAATAGAACTTCGTCTCTGGGCAGCCACCGCGGTCGCGTCGGCCAATCCGCAGTCGCGGTATCTCGACAGAATCACTAGCGTCACTTCAAAGGCAGTTTTGACCATTTTTGGCTTGGAATCTGACTTCCAAGTAAACCGATGATTTGAAGTTCTTCGAGTTATCTTTCCAATGGAACTGGAATCAGCTCAATCCGATCTCTATAGCTCAAGATATAGCTTTCACAAGAAAGTCATGTCGCGCAGACATCACAAAACGCCTTACAACTCTTGAATCTTGCATTCTTGTGTCTTCGGCCTAGATATTACAATCACGTACAAACTCTAACCTAAACACACTCAATATAACCCTAACATACAAGAGTTAACCCATACAAAATAGGCCGAATCAGCTACTGTTCATAAGGAGGTTTACGTTCATTTATGGGTTTTTTTGATGGAGGAATTGAAACTTATCCACCCCTACCATGGCAATTGCAATTTCTTCATTTTGGGGGAAATACAATTCCATGATTTTGATGTTTAACAAATATAACCAAACACATGTATGTAAACTCAATTCTTGAGTTTATTAAATTCTTATGGTTTTGAAAGTTAACGAAACAAGCACTAGATAGAAAATCCTACACATATAGATATAGTCTAGATTATTTGTTTTAAAAAATCTGAATTATATTTCAAAAGATATTTTATATTTGTTAAAAAATAACTTTAGGATTATCTATCATTAATTATTTTCCAATTTTATCTTGATTTTTTGTTTAAATGGAAAGATCATATTTTATAAAGCTAGATAGAAAATCTTATATATATAGTCTAGATCCAAATTATATTTAAAAAATATAAAAAATCAGAATAATATTTCAAACATATATTATACTCCCTCCGTCCCAAAACGTTTGTCCATAAAGGACAATTGGCACGGTAATTCATATGAAGTTGAAAAGTTGAATAATTAGGGGTATAAAATTTAAAACGGTGATAAAGCTGATGAGAAATGTGGATAATTGGGAGTAATATATAAAATTGGATGAGGGTACTTTTGTAATTTTATAAGAAAAAGTGATAAAGGTGATGAAAAAGTTGGGTAATGAGGGTAATATATGAGAGTGAATAAGGGTAATATGGTAAGAAAAGTGTGATATAAATGGAAAGTTTGGAAAGATGGACAAACTTTTTGGTACAACGGAAATTAAAGATGGACAAACATTATGGGACGGAGGGAGTATTTGTTAAAAAATAATTTTAGAAATATTCTAGAAATTATTTTTTGATTTTATCTTGATTTTTTGTTTGAATGAAAAGATCATATTTTATGAAATAATAATATTTATTAGAAGATTTCAATTTATAATATAAAGTAAGGCCTAGTGGATAATTTTATTATAAAAAAGACATGTGGTAACTATTTTTTGTGAAGACATTGACTCCCTCCGCTTTATACTCTAGTAATATAGATAATTAAATTTAACTAGATTAATTTAAATAACATAAATTAAAATTAAAATTTTTAATATAAGGCGAGGGGCTAGAATCAACGTGGTAGCTCGAAAATGGTCCACTTTTATAATATACTAGCAAATGACCCGCATCTTGTACAAGGGTGTTTTTTATTTTTATTATCTTGTATATGAATTCACTATAATAATAATAGTATTATCATATGTTTATTTTATTAAAATGGCGCATATCTTTTAGATTATAAAAGAACATAATTTCCGTATATCATCAAATTTTTTATATAAAAATATTGTATTTATATATTAAGTTTTTATACATATATATATAAATGCAATAAGATGAGATGCATTATTGAATTTAGTAAAAACAATTCATAAAAATCTTTTGAAATTTAAATTAAATTGCATAAACTAACTTATATAAATAAATCAATGATTTAAAATAAAAATCTGGATTAATATAGTATTATATGTTAAAAATATAGAGAATATTTAATAAGAAAAAACAATAAAACCAAATTATCTTGCATATATGTTATAATGTTGTAAGAAATGATTAAATAAAAAGTATATAAATATCAAATAAAAATACTAACGAATGATTATCTTAAGAAGAGATCTATCTTTTATCTAAAGCATAATCAATACGTAATGTTACGAATATATTTGGGGTAAATATATCATCTAATCTTTTTATTAATATTATTAATGAATTTCAATGTGATACTATAGGAAAAAATATTTAATATATTACTTTAATAAAGAAAAGATGTGGCATAAATATAGTGGTAGAATTTGCTACTAATGATGGTTTTTAGAAGGTCTTAGAACAAAATTACGAAAATAATACCTATTATTTATATAGTATTTAATTAAATGAGTAAAACATATTATTTTTAAATAAAAAATTCAGGATACATCAATTTATTAATTAACTAAATAGGTAACCATATCATGATAAGATTGAGATTTATATATTAGGATAGATTTACTTAAGCAACTCAAAATTTAAGATAGAATCAATATTTTAATTAAATAAGTATATGATTAAGATTATATATATTATGATAAAACTAATATTGATAGGATAATTGTTTTAAGAAGGGGGTGATGTAACGCAATATGATGACAAAGTTTGTTTCTGGTTGACTATATAGTACTTTCTCTGGTTATTTATATTGTATGTTTTAGCATTTTAACCTAAAATTAAAAGCCTTTAAAATTACTTAATTACCCCTATTAAATTTTTTTAATTTCACAGTGGTTTAAAGAGAGAATCTTATAAGAAAAGATTATATGAGATAAATTTGGAAAAATAAATACATAAAATGGAAAAACATCAAATACTCTCAAACAAATACAATCTATACTATATATTAAAGCCCGAGAATTTCGAGCCTCTACGTTAATTCTGGCCCCACCACTTATTTGATAAAAAAATAGTAGTTAAGTATTAATATATCAAATAATCTAGCAAAATACTATCCTAAATTTATAAAATATCAAAATAATATCTATCTATACAATCTAGATCTATCTTAAAAAGTTGTCTTTATCTAATTACCGTATATTAATATATATCAAAATAGTATCTACTAGCAGATGACCCGTACCTTGTACGGGGATGTTATTTATTGCTTTGTGTATGAATTTACTATAACAATTACAAATATTATCATATGTGTACTTTTTTTTAAAAAAAATGCTTAGTTTTTGGACTATAAAA
This sequence comes from Polygonum aviculare, assembly GCA_934048045.1. Classification (NCBI taxonomy): domain Eukaryota; kingdom Viridiplantae; phylum Streptophyta; class Magnoliopsida; order Caryophyllales; family Polygonaceae; genus Polygonum; species Polygonum aviculare. Next base: position 17,165,974 of record OW204025.1, on the reverse strand, counting down.
TGACATAATTCTTGTATATCATCGATCGTATATTATAAATAAGTTTTATTTATGTATTTACTTTTTATACATACATAAACATATATTTAAACAATTGAGGAAGAATGACATATGATAAGATGCATTATCACATTTTATTAACAATTGATACAAATCTTTTGTCATTTAAACTAAATTACATAAACTAACTTATATAATAAAATCAATAAGTTTAAATAAAAACTCGGACTAATATTTTATAATATTAAAGATATAGATAATATTTAGTATGTTAAATAGTAAACCAAGTTATCTATATATATATGTTATTGTTTTTTTGAGATAATAATTAAACAAAAAATATATATAAGTATGAAATTAAAATGTTAACGCATTATTATCTTCATTAAGAAATCTATCTTTTTTTTCCTAAAGTGTAATCAATATGCAATATATATGATAAATATAACATCTACTTATTTTGATGATATTTTAATATGATATGATAGTAAAAATGTATTTAATGTATTATTTTAATAGAACAAACATTTTTCTTAAATATAGTGGTAGAATTTGCTACCATTGATGATTTAAAAATATAGCATAATAAAATTACGAAAAAGTATTTGAAGTTATAATGGTATTTAATTAAATTACGAAAAATATTATGATTAAATAAAAGTTTTATGATAGGCATATGTATTAATTAAGTGAGTATAATGATAAGATAAAGATTTATATATTTGGATAGAATTATTAACTAAACAACTCAAGTTCTAAGATAGAATTTATAACTAAATTAAATATCTATAAGATTATAATAAATCAAGATTTAATAAGATAGAGTTTTAAATAAGGGGGTGATGTGGCGCGATATGGTGGCAGAATTTGCTTCCGCTTTAGTATATAGTAATAGATAGATATTAGAGCTGTCAAAACCTGACCCGACCCGAAAAATCGACCCGAACCGACCAAAAATTTTTGGGTTTAAACCCGACCCGAATAGTAGCGAGCAAAGAAAAAAACCGAACCCGATTAACCCGAACCCGATTGGGTTGAAACCCGAGACCGACCCGACCGACCCGATATATTATATATATGAAGAATAAATATATTATATTGTAAATACTATACTATATTTTATCAAAAAACCTATTATAAATAAAATATTATTATAAAAATATATTTAAAATAATATATTATTATCAAATATTATTATTTAATCATAATATTATTTTAATAATCATTAAAAATTCAAATTCTTGACCTGTTAGGTCGACCCGAACCCGCACGATAACCTGTCAAGACCCGACCCGGCTTGACCTGTAACCCGATTGACCCGAACCCGCACTCAACCCGAACCCGAAAAGACCGAACCCGAATCCACCCGACCCGACCTGTTTGACACCTCTAATAGATATCCATGATCTATCAAAATCATATCATATATTTAAACTATTCAAATAATATCTATCTATAAAATCTATCAATATTGTACTAATTAATAAAATATTTAGATTTACCCAAAAAAGAAGCTATCAAAATAATATCTATATTTATCTTTTATCCAAATAATATCTATCTATACAAATATACAATCTATGAATATCATACTAATTAAGAAAGTATTTATATTTACCCTTATAGAAACTATACATATTTGCATATGAATGGATTTATCTACATAAAATATATAACTTTATATATTTATCTATAAAAAATATGGTTTTAGGTTATATGAGAAAATATGATCGGTTAGGACATTAGTATTATATTTATTTGTGTAAAATTTGATAAGAAAATATAACTTACTAGGATATCGGTATTATATTTATTATATTTTATGATTTAGGTTGGTTTATAATACAAATCAAGTATTAATATTAGGATAAGTGGATATTGATTTGCGTTTTCAATTCTATCTTGTATGAATATGATTCTATCTTGGGCCTTAAGGAAGATACTAGGGTTTCCATATAGGTATAAATATACCTCTCTCGCGTGAATGAAAATCATCCAATTTCATTCTGAAACATTTACGTAACTTTACAACTGGTGTCCAGCACGTATTGGATTTCTTCGTTTGCTTCTCTTCTATTGATCGAATTAGGTAAATTTTGTGGTTTGATCGATCTTTGTATTCAGTTTGTAGGCAAATTAACCAGGCAATGTTAAATTGGTTTGCTGATTTGATTTGATTAGGTGGTTTAATTTCCTTGTAAAACTTATTATAGCTAAAGTATATATATGAAATCCATGTCGATCTGCATATGAAAATTTGATGCTTCAAAGTTTTAAGTGGCTTCTTTGATTCACATGTACGTACCATGATCGAGTTAACTAATCTCCTCTTGCTCAGATAGTGCATTAATTAATTTTAGATAGTTGATTTCCAATGGTAATGTAATCGATGATGCTTATCTCCTGCACGTTGGTTTTGTTATCAGCTGTTGAATCAATCAAGCCATGGCGGGATCAGAAGAAAACAGCAGCTGCATTATTAATAATATCAACAATGTTGAGCAGCTCCCCGAAGACTTGCAGCGGGAGATACTGCATCGTCTGCCCTGCAAAACTCTGATACGCTTCGAATCCGTCTGCAAAACATGGTCGTCCATGCTCCGTTCCCGTGGCTTCATCGATTCGCATCGACGTCGACATCAACCCCTCGACAAATACGACACTGTCCTCCACTTGCATAGGACTAGCACTGAAATTCACTTAAAGACGTTTCCTGGGCTGATCGACAATCCGTGGGGTGTCCCCGAAGAAGAACGCGAACCAGGTTGGAAGTGCAGATATCCCGTGATGGGACCCTTGAATGGAATCTACTGCATAGCCGCTCTTTATACCATTCATGCTGATGGTGCATATGCCCATGAAGTGTTGTTGGCAGCCAGGATCGGCTTGTGTAACCCCGCTACCCGTGACTACAAGGATACGGACTTCCATTCTCTACTCTCTCGAATCTCCCCAGCCGACTGTCACCTTTACTTGGGGTTTGCCAACGTCCAGACCACACCCTCGGATTCGGATTTGGATTATGATTATAGAGTCGTTGCCCTCATCATGCACGGAGACAGTAATTATGCAGATCCATCCTTTCTCGCCTTTGTCTATAGCCTACAAAGCGGCGCATGGAAGGAAATCGCATTTAATTTAGACCCAACAAGGATAATCGCAATACACTACCATTTAGAGGTGTGTCCTCAAAGTTTTTTCAAGGGGTGCTACCATTGGACGGCCACGGTGATGGACAACGAGGAGGGCCGTATCACATCGGATGTGTTGTCGTTTGATTTTTCCGATGAATCTTTCAAATTGATAGGCGGACCACCATCTGATGAGCACGGTGATCAAGTTGTGGCTGATCACGACCACGACCACGACGGGTTGCCAATGTGCATTTCGGGTGCGGTCTTTCCATTGAACCATCACCTTGCTGTAATTCAGGTTTATTGTGCGGCAGACCGGACCGTTGAGGTTGTTGTTTGGATGATGATGGAGTACGGGGTTGAACAATCTTGGACTAGGATTCTCAAAGCCAGTCCCGATTCGGACACTCAGGACATATGCTATTTCTTTGGCATCTATAAATACCGTCCTCTCAAAAATGTTGGCATTTGTATCGATATGCTCGTCTTTTCAGATTCTGAATCGCAGTTAGTCTGGTTATGTGGAGATTCTGAATCGCAGTTAGTCTGGGTAGATGGAGATCTGAATGGGGAAAGCTTATTAGGCGATGATGGCTCTAGCCAAGGCGATGAAACAGGCGCTGCTCCTGGCGATGGCGATGGCGATGGACTAGCGGATGGAGGTAGCGAGGGCGATGATGCTTCTGGCGAAGGCGATGGACCAGCGGAGGATGGCAAAGGCGACGGACTAGGCGATAGCGGTGATGGATTATGTACACCAAATCTCTATAGCGGGCTGGCTTGGAATCTTGCAGGGATTACAACTTATGAAGAGACCCTTGAGCGTCTATAACTCTCTTTATAAATTAAACTTAGTTGTCTGCAGCTGGGAATTAGTATGGTTTAATTATGTCGTACTGATCGAGTATTCAAACAATCTTATTTCTGACATGGTAGTGGGTAGTACAATTTTACTTTACTCTTATCACAAATTCGACGTACTAGTGAGTGTCACTACATCACAACCTTAAACAATGTTCTTTCAATATATATACTTTAGAAACTGCGTTATTTCAAGATAGAGAATGCAGATTACTGTCTTTAATACACTTTGTTGCTGAGAATAAACAGTCTGTATCGATACCATTTGTACCAAATTCTTGATTTGGTTGGAAGGTACGAAATGAGACAATTGTGCAAGGAAAGCACATACCTTCTCAATATATTCAAAGGTCTTTCTATCTGTTTTGATATTGTTCCCTTGCTGATCGGTGACGTGGAAATCTGATTTTACTGGTTAAGTAAACCGAATTAGCCACATAAGAAACTACATGAACCTATAATGAAACTAAAATTCTTGTGCATTCAGAGATTTTTTATATGTTAGACACCGAATTTTACAGCATACCATCCATGAACCATCCGCCATCAGATGAAATGTAAGCTTTAATTTGCTGATGGTGAGATCGAGACCGTCAAAACTTTCATGCTCAAGCTCTCGTATTCGGGATCGAAGTAAGGCCACGACATTTGAGGCTTCATTGTCACTCTCAACAACCAGCAAATAAGAAAAGTGCAGACCTTAATCCTACAACTGCCAGAAAATATATACAGTGAAAATGACTTCAACTGAACTCCTAAACTTTGCATCTTTGAGCACATTTGACTAACTGTTTCAGAAAACACAGTGTATTACATAACCGAAAAGCTAGACTGATCAACAAAATTATACGACAACACCTTATATGGCGCGCTGTTAGCCTATGCAAGTCAGCCAATCCTAGAAGAAGCTTTGAGGACACGTACACCTCTAGAGTTATGCATCTATGGTCTTTATCAATCTTTCTCATCCCACTTGGTTCATATTCGACAATCTTCTCCCATGCACCTCTCCATATGTTGTAGACCAAGACTTGAAAAGATTAAGGAGGAGTCTCGTGTGCCACCGTACTTAGTGGACCATGACAGCGTACAGGCTCGATCTATATATATAGTGCAAGCTAGGGATTGTTTACGGAATTACGGGTCGTCTACGTAGACAAAACGTACCACAGGTGATTGAATTCTTGCTTTCTTCTAAGAGATGTAATTGTGTTCGTAGTAGAGAATGAAATTCACCGTGTCTATATACAGTCTAAGGAATTATGACCGAATAATGCTGACTTTTTTTAGCCGACCGAATAATGAAGCATGTCGATCGGAAGGTTGTCAACTTTGTAATGAAAGGTTTCCATGGCAATTCACAGATGCTGATGGTCTCCGAAGTTGCACCAGAAATAAAATGTGATCGATGCGTGAATATATATTCTGGAGTTTTCGGACCCAATAGGTAGCTAGCCAACCATGTATGTTAAGTTATAATCATTCTATACAAATCCTGTGTATCTTCAATTGATTTGATCTTGGGTAACTGATCAATGCGGATAAGTTACGCAAAGAACCCAGCTACCAGATTACTTGTATGCTTGTCATGTTCATTTTGGGATTCCGAATTTCGGATTTAGAGTGGAAAGCCCTTTTCTAATGGATTCCATTCTGAGAGGTGAATCGATGATCGTGTATTTGTGGTTTTTCCTAGGAAGTCACGTCTTCCTTAATGTATCAGACATGGAATTCTGTTGTTCTATGATTATTTTATTATATTTTGATAAAGAGTTTCACTAGGTTTTTAAGTTGTTTATAGGAAGAGCATAATTCTGATGTTTGGATGAACTTGATGTTGGGTTGTCCAGAACTTGAGCCCACGACCATAGCAAATGAGAGCCCACGAAGAAGCCTCACAACGGACGCCAGCTCCAAAGTCCGCAGATTTCGCTCTTCTGTTAAAGGTGAGCGTTGACTGTAGCAAGGCGGAGATCCCGGCCATAACTCCTCACGCGATATATCCGGGATGGAGAGAAGTGTTGGCTAACGGCTCAATTATGGGAGAATCCGAGTATATAAGGAAGGATATAGCTAGAAGAAGACACACAAGATCAATCACTCAAAATCGACTAGAGCAATACTTTCCGAAATCATCATTCTCACCTGATTCTCTTCAATTACAATTTCTCTTGTTCCGGAAACTCATTGTATTCAAGTTCGATTGTTTAAGCCCAGAGGTGACGTTCTACAAATCAATACAATTCGCACTACAAATTCTACTATTCTTCTAATTCTAATATCTGCTATTTTCACTATTATCCTCTGTTCATTGTTTCTGACGCGTCGTGACGACTTTGTGACTAGGAGTCCCTCATTGTAGCGAAGTAACGCATTTACGCGGTTAATTCGCCCAAAACAATTGGCGCCCACCGTGGGGCCCTAGCCAAAAAGAAGTCACGCCTTAAGCAACTCAATCTTCGTCAGCATGGACGGAACTCTCAACCCTGCAGGAGATCTCGAGATAACCAATGATCAAATCAACAGTTCCGGAGACAACCAAGCCATCAACAACAACGACAACCCTGAAAACACTGTCAATGGCAATGTCAGCAATAATGCTCCAAGGTTGCCCGCCAATGAAGAAACAACTGCATATGGCAACTCAACTCGGCAGACGGCCGAATCCAGCGCCATTGTAGAAATCCGCGCAACCATGCTCGCACTCCAGAAAGATTTAGACAGCCAAAAAGAGGCTAATTCCAAAATTACTGAAGTTTATGGAAAGGAAATTGAAGCTTTAACTAATGAACGTGATTTGCTCCGATCTCAGGTACAATCAGCTCCGGCTTATCATCCAAGGAGTGACGTGATTAATGATGTAGCCAGGCGCCTGGATATGGAGGACCCCAGCCTTGTTACTCTTAATGGCGTTGGCCCGTCAACAGGTAATCAAGTAATCGCTAACTCGTCGGGTGCTACTCGAGAAATTGTTAAGGTTGTTCAGCTGAGAGAACACCTCAGAGCCCTAGAGGACCGAATCACTCAGGTCCCAGGGGCTCCTCAACCGATAATAGTAGAAAGACGAGATGGTTATACCGACTCGCCCTTTGTACCCGCAATCGCGCGAGTCAATATTTCTCGAAAACATCATGTCCCCGAAGTCCCTAAGTATGAAGGGACTACTGATCCCGATCAGCATATTGCGGCTTTCAAACAAGCCATGAATATTAGTACCGTACCCTTCGAAATGAAAGAAATTGTCATGTGTCGGTGGTTCGGGAACACGTTATCTGGTCCCGCGCTAAACTGACACTCGCATCTACCTCTTGGAAGTATCTCATCATTTGCTGAGTTGGTTGACAGGTTTAGAGTCAGGTTCACGAGTAGCCAACATGCTAAGAAGAGGTCTAGCGACTTATATCGGTTAGTCCAGAAGCCTCGAGAATCTTTAAAGGCGTTCCTCAGTCGTTACAACGAAGAGCTTGTAACTATTGAGGGATGCGATGCAACAACGACTGTCGAAGCCTTTCGACGAGGGATATCATCCCGAGACCCCGAACTATATCGTGAGCTAACGAAATATCCTTGCTCTAATTTTGATGAAGTGCAGGTCAGGGCGTTGGCTCACGTCCGTCTTGAAGAAGAAGACCTCTACGTTGAAAAGGCAGCAAGTCCTCAGCGGAATGATCGGCGTCCGGGGAAGCGAGAAGCCCGATACGCTCCGTACCCCCCAACCACTCACCATTCTTCGCACGCCAAGCCAATTGTTAACACGTCATATGCCAAGAAGAACGAGAAAAGAGAAAGTAAAGAGAAAAGAAGAAGAAAACTCAAAAAGGACTTATTGAGGCTTGATTGGAGAAGGAGGTCCTCATGGAGATGGAGGTGGTTGACGCCGACGGAAGGGAGGATGCACCGGGGGGGCCCATGCATCTCTATCCGGGTAGTTCCCTTGGTTCCACCGCATGTATTCCTCCAAATGAGCCCATCGGTAGTCATCCACCTCTTGTTGAGCATGATAATATCCTTGGAATTGTTGGAAGCTTTAGTGGTGCTGCATCATCATCTCCCGAGTCTGCTTTTGATGCTCTAAAAGGGCCGCTTGTCCTCGCATGATCTCGTCATAATGTTCCTTTTGAGAGACTCGCATGGCCGCCATCTCATTAGCCAAATAAGCCATATCATACGTTGGAGGTGCCTCTTGAGGTGGTGGCTCGGCATATGAAGGCCCGTGATGAGCACCCGAAGAAACCCCGAACTCAAAGTGAGCCCCGAAGGTGGTGGTAAAGGATGGCATGGGTGGCGGGATCGACCCAAATGGGTCGTGCTCGACCCCCATAGGGTCGGTCCTGAGTCTGCTTGGAGGGGGTGATAGGGCAAGAAACTCGTTTGCTTGTGGCTCAGGACTCGGATACCGACGCGGGCAGATTCTCAAAAACTCATCTTGTTCAGGCCGAGCTCTCAAAGGAAATTTGCTTGGGGACCACACGTCATACCAGTTAGGGAGATGAAGCAAGTCGGCCCGCTCTATAGTAAGAGTTACCATCTTCCCCTTGAAAGTAGAATAGTAGGTGTTCTCGTCTTTGGAACGCCTTGTAATCAACTTAGCATTGATGAGGAATGGAATATCCACAAAGATTGGCTTCTCCCCAGTATATGCCCTCATATTCACTCCAAGACTCATTGCAAGGCGGGCAATCATTCCACCAAAGAAAATCGCCCCCGAACCACCCTTGAAATCCTCTACACTTTTCATCCACTCAAAGCCAATATTCAGAGGAGCCGGAGAGGTAAAGAGCTTGGTCCTTAACACAATGGCCTCCCTTCTAGTAGGACGAGATAGCTCAGTTCTCGGGAAGATTATGCTCCCAAGAATACGCAGGATGATCCGGAAAAGAGGATTGGCAATATTCGAGCTTTGCAAGTTATGGAAAGTTTTCTCCTCTGTTCCGGAAAGATAGCCCCATGTTGTTAGGACCGGGATCGGGCTTGGATCGTCCTCCGTCGGATTGGGGAAGCCGAAGGCATCATTGAGTTGCTGCAAACTGAGCTTGAACCATTTGTTACCCAACTGAAACTCTATCTTCCCACCGGTATCAGGGCTCTCGATGTTGGTGGAGAAGGTGGCCATGAACTCACAATTGAGAATTGGGTAATGATGATTGTCCCATTCCAGCATGTGTGCGGCTCCGATGTTAGAGAAAGCTTCCTCCACATCCTCGTGAATGTGCAACCGTTGCCCATCCGCCTCATCATACCACCTTGTCTTGTGTTTCAACCGGAGGTAGGTATTGAATGTTTTAGCACACTCGGAAGGAATGTGGAAATCATTTAGCCCGGATTTGTCACCCTTCCTTGCCCTCTTTGGTGGTTTAGAACCCGAAACCGACATAGTACCTACATCAATTCAAGCACCCAAAACCACATAATACACATAATCCACCCCACACTTAAACAAAGGCAAGCATGGCAAGAATCTCAACCAAGCACTTCACAACATGGTTAGGAGAGGATCTATAATAATGAAACATGAAAGCATAAATCCACATCTCATCTTAACATGCAACCTATGCCCAAAGAAACACCCCCACAAAGAACAAAATGCACACAGGCACGACCCAGGGAGGGTCGTGCTCGACCCGTTAAGGTCGGTCCTGAGCAAGAGTACATTTCAGCATAAAACACCATCTCAGGCACGACCCAGAGGTGGTCGTGCTCGACCCCATAGGGGTCGGTCCTGAGTAAACCCAACTCGTCTTCTTCCCCAAGTTCACCCAAAATTCGGGTATGGAACCCATTGGCACCAAACCACAAGTCACTACCAAAATTAGCTTATGAAGATCAAATCTAGACATACCCAAGCATGCAAAATTAACAACAACACACCCAAGCAAGCAATTTTCAATTTCTCCAACCTAGGTCGAAAATCCCCAAATATGCACATTCAACCCAAAAATCCAATTTCACTCAAGCTTAAGCAAAATTGAGAGTAGAGGGTTAGAAATCATACCGAAATTCCTTGTGAGAAGTGAAAGAAGTAGAAAATCGGGTCGGTCTCGAGCTAGATCTAGGAGGGGCGGTTTGGGGTGATTTTTGGGGCTGTGGGGGGTTGTTTCGTGTAGGAAAAATCAGGGGGTGGGTGGTGTTGGCTCGGCTGCGAGGTGGTGGTGGTCAGAGCGGCGGTGGGGCGGTGGTTTCCGGCGAGCATGCGAGTAGGAGAGGGGAGAATTGAGGGTCGCGCGGATGGGGCGTGAGAATGGGGGGGGTCGGGCTGCTATGGGGGTGGGAGGAGGTATTTTGAATTAAATTTGGGAAAAAGACATACCTTACACCAAGGGGGGTAGTTTCGGAATTTCGCGCCTGGGTCGTGCACGACCTTATGGGGGTCGATCTCGACCCTTCCTATGTTGAAAATTTCCGCAATTGCATACCTCTTGCAAGATCGTCTTGTCCCGTCTTTTGAGCTCGTGTGTTGCAATTTAGAACCTTGCAAAAACATCACAAAAATCATATCCCAAGCAAAATATATCCTATTCTAATCTAAGGAAGGTTAGAAGAAATAAAAAATCTAGTCTAGAAATTGGGAAATCAAAAATAAAGAAAATAAAAACGAAAAACTAATCTAGAAACCGGGTTGCCTCCCGTAAGCGCTTTTTAAACGTCATTAGCTTGAAGAGAGATACCTTGGCTTAGTCCGAGGTGGTGAGAGCCCAAGTGGCTCAGATCTCTTCATCGGGTTCCATTTTAGCATAGTACTTCTTCAAGCGATGCCCATTGACTTTGAAAATCCCACCATTCTCATCTATAAGATCGGCTGCCCCGTGCAAGTAAATGTGGTGAACCATGAATGGTCCACTCCATCTGATGTGATCGCGCCACCTCCACATCAAGGCACCGACTCCATGGTGCCCGACGCCCCGGCACAACAGCAAGGCATCGGCGCCCTGGTGCCACATCGAGGCACCGACGCCCCGGCGCCACACCGAGGCACCGACGCCCCGGTGCCTCCCGCTCTCCATAAGGGCACCGACACCCCGGTGCCACACCGAGGCACCGACGCCCCGGTGCCTCCCGCTCTCCATAAGGGCACCGATGCCCCGGTGCCTCACGCCGCGCCTCAGGGCACTGACGCCCCGGCGCCTCCCGGTGCCCATCAAGGCACCGACGCCGCGGTGCCGCTAGGGACGCTGCAAGGCACCGATGCCCCGGTGCCTCCCGGTGCCAACGACGCCGAGGCGCAGCCCGATGCCTCTCGGGGGCACCCGCCTAAGGGTCGTACATGCCCCGTTACAAGGTCCATTACTTCCAAGGAAATGAATCACATTCCCGGGCCTATAACGAGGCAACGGGCTAAGGGCTTACAAGAGCAACTTCGGGCTCACTTGGTAATGCCCTACGTTTCACAAGCCCGGCCCAGAGATGCATTTTTTAGCCTCCAAATGCTCAGCCCAAGCAAGGGCCTGTCTAAGCCCGAAGCCCAACATCAAGAGAATCATCCAAAGCCCACTTGGGAGGTTGCTTGGCCGCCACTCCTCAACACCCAACGCAAATCCTTGGCCGCCAAGTATGTATCATCAAAGAAGACATGTGTTACTTTGCCGCCAATCTACATCATTAAAGGCCGGCTGATTTGTGCTTACCTTGGCCACCAATCCACATCACCTCCTCACACCTTAATGATGCTTGGCGCCCACTCTTCTTGCACCTCCTCTCGGAAACTTGGCGCCCACTCCAAGGAGCTTGCCTTGACCGCCACTTCTCTCCACCTCCATACGAAGCTTGGCGTCCACACAAGGCTGTCGCCTCTTCCCTCCTCTCGTGCCTATATAAACACAAGGAGGGCCTCCCATTTTCGGAGATTGAAATTGAGTAAAGAGAGATTTTAGCCCTTACTCTTTCGGTCTCTTCTCCTCAAGGGAGAAAGGGCCGAGGGAACCTACACCCCGTTGGCTCCTAGCTCTCGTTTCCTTAGTTTGATTTCTTGTTCTTCTTTTCCATTTCGTTGTCCCACAAAAACGTTTACAATTCAGTTTGTAACTCAAACAAATCGCCACCTTTTTCAATATAAGAACCTAGTTTGTGTTCCTTACACCTTTAAATCAAGAACGCCTCCACATAAGCTCAGTCGAACCCGAGATTCGACCGATCCTGGAAGTGAGATCACATCATCTGGTATCAGAGCCTGTCGGCTTGAGTTCCTCAAGTTGTGGGGGTACGAATTACTACCCTACGAGTCAGGTTTTCAATTGCTCGAAACCCTTTTCTTGACCTACCATAAGCAAGCCTCGTTTTTCTTCTTCCCCTCACCTTGGCCGATTTCAATCTCTTCAAAAAAAAAACAAGGAGAAGTAGTACTTCTCTTGGCAAAATAAAACAAAAGAGATAGTATCTCTTATTTGCCAAAAAAAAAAGAGACGACTCAAGGGAAGTAGTACTTCCGTCGTCCGAGAAAAGAAAACAAAAGAGAGATAGTATCTCTCATTGTTCAAAAAAAAAAAAATTGCAACGAAGGTCGGACGATCAAAACTCGAAGAGGGCCAGCCAAGAAGCTTGTCCTAATTGTCTTAACCTTGACTTAAATTAAATCCAACCCCGAGCAACGGGATTCCCGACTTGTGGGGCTAGTAAATACTCGCCCACAAGCTCCGGTCGCTTGTTCTGGGTACCGGTTGTTGTCACTCTCACACGAGCAACTGGAGGAAGGAGTTGTGTTAAGGACTTGTGGGTGGCGAAATAAACAATCCTAAGGGTCGAGTGTGTGAGATCGAGAGCCACATAAAATCGAGTCTAAACACGAGTCAGTCCTCCCCATTTGATCGCTTTCTGAAGAAAAAGAAAAGAACAAAAAAAAAAAGTTTTTCGAGTCAAACACAAGTGGGTCTTTGGATTTATCTAACCTTCACCGAGTTCCGTGTTTGTTTTATTTGATCATGTCTCAGGATCCCCCGAAGAACCAGAACCTTCCCACGGATAAAGAGGTCGGTGATGAAACCTTCTCATGGACGGTGCTCCGGAACCTCCTCCGAGAGGTCCGAGATGACACACGAGCGGATGCTCGGGAAACTTACGAGAAAACCCGTGATGAGTTGCTCCGGGTCATGGACGACAAGATCGAGCAACGCCTCAGCGTTTCCCCGCGTCATGAGCGCTCGCCTAGCCCTCATTTCGAGGAAGGGCAACATTCGGCGTCTCATCAAGAGGCCCTTGAGCAACAAAAGCCCGTCCTTTCAAAGGACGAGTCACTGAGATTGGAGGCTGTTCTCCCTCCTCCTCGGAGGCCACCGGCTGACCTCCTAGAACACGAGGAGCGGCAGCCTCAACACCGACAACACCGAGGGCCGCTCGCGGCACCCCTCGGACCCCGGCGCAACCTTCCGGACCCTTTGGCGCCGCGGGAGGATGTTCGGTTCCGCGGCCGGTTGAATGATCAAGGACTTAATCCTCCAGTGGAGCAACCGAGGGACCACCACCACGGAATCAAACTCACGGTGGAACCTTTCGCCGGAACCTCGGATGTTGAGGCCTACCTTGATTGGGAGGCTAAGACCGAGGCGGTCTTTGAATATTACGACTATCCGGATCGCCAACGAGTGGCGATCGCCACTATTCGATTCACCGATTTTGCCTACTCATGGTGGCAAGAAGAGAAAGAGGATAGGGCGTATCAAGGCGAGGACCCCATTCGCACCTGGGGTCAACTTAAACGGGCCATGCGAGACCGTTTTGTGCCCGAAGATTATCTTGATCGCGTTCAAGTCAAACTAGAACGGATCAAGCAGGGCGCCCGAAGTCCCGACGAATACTACAAGGAGCTACGACAACTTGTTTTCCGGTCCCGAGTGCGATTTCCGGAGAGATATATTATCTCAAAATTTATCGGGGGCCTCAATTCCGATGTAGCCACATATGTGGAGATGCAACGGTTCGGCCCGGAAGCCTCCATCGCGGACGTCCTCCACTACACTAATCAGGTGTACCAAAATTTACAAAAGCGGCGTAGTGGTGGGAGTGGCCGTGCATGGGGCCCGGGCTCTTCAAGTAACCCCCCACCTAAAAGGAGTGAGGCCAAGGAGCCGAAACCCGAAGCTAGCACTCCACCGGTTAGGCGAGACACCACGCCTGCCCCCGCCGCGCCCAAGGATGGCGCCAATTCCCGTGCCCGTGACCTCCAATGTTTCAAGTGCTTAGGGCGGGGCCATTTTGCTCGCGATTGCCCTAACCAGAAGCAAGTGCTCCTCAACCAAGCTGGTAACTATGAGTCCGAAGAGGAGTTGGAGCAAAGCGAAAGCGAGGAGGAAATAGATGTACCCGCCGTTAGTGGTGAGTGCTTTGTGGTTCAACGAGCTCTCTTCACTAATGAACGACCCTCGGTGCCTTCGCAACGGGAACACATCTTTCACACACGATGCTTTATCCAAGGCAAAGTGTGTAGTGTTATCATAGATGGTGGATCTTGTAGCAACTTAATCGACACCGAGGTGGTCTCTCGCTTCAACCTCGAGACGACACCCCGCAAGATCCACTACTCTCTACATTGGCTTAACTCCGACGCACCGGTGATAATCAAGGAGCAAGCGAGAATTAAGTTTTCCATTGGGCCCTATGAGGACGAGGTCCTGTGTGATGTCATGTCTATGACGGCCTGTCACCTGCTCTTGGGCCGACCATGGCAGTATGACCGCGCCGTCATCCATCAAGGGGTCTCTAATGAATACACCTTCCACCTGGATGGGAAGAAATTCACACTACATCCTTTAGCCCCTCACGAGGTTATTGCGGACCAAGAGGCGAGGGAGATAAGGAAGAAAGATCCTAAAAAGAAAATGGAGCTCAAAGCCTATGAGGGCAGCTCAAAACATCTCATGGTGGTCCAGGGCAAGGAAGTAAGCCGAGTTGTTCCAGAAAGGCAGACGTGCCTAACTTTCCATGACGGATGGTCCCTCCTTTCCAACTCTAAACTCATGGACGGACAAACCGAGATTCTTAATAATACCTTTGGTTCTTTACTTCCTTCTTTCTTGCGGACTAACTTGCGCAGGTGGAAAGAATGCCTAGCTTTCATGCAATTCGCCTATAGTCGGTCCGCCCACCGAGCAACAAAGATGACACCATTCGAGATAGTCTACAACAAAAACCCCGCCACCCCACTGGATTTGGTGTCGTTGACCATCAAGGACAAGAAAAGTCAGGAAGGAACTAATCAAGCAGAGAAGATCAAAGTTGTTCATGACTCCACCCGAGAACGTCTTGAAAAGAGTAACGACAATGCCTACCACCTAGAGTTGCCGAAAGACTACGGAGTACACGACGTTTTCAATATGTCGGATCTCCGATCGTTCGTATCCAATGATGCCGAGTCTGACCAAGAAGATTCGAGGACGAATCCTTCTCAACTGGTGGAGGATGATGTGATCGCGCCACCTCCACATCAAGGCACCGACTCCATGGTGCCCGACGCCCCGGCACAACAGCAAGGCACCGGCGCCCTGGTGCCACATCGAGGCACCGACGCCCCGGCGCCACACCGAGGCACCGACGCCCCGGCGCCACACCGAGGCACCGACGCCCCGGTGCCTCCCGCTCTCCATAAGGGCACCGACGCCCCGGTGCCACACCGACGCCCCGGTGCCTCCCGCTCTCCATAAGGGCACCGACGCCCCGGTGCCTCACGCCGCGCCTCAGGGCACCGACGCCCCGGCGCCTCCCGGTGCCCATCAAGGCACCGACGCCGCGGTGCCGCTAGGGACGCTGCAAGGCACCGATGCCCCGGTGCCTCCCGGTGCCAACGACGCCGAGGCGCGGCCCGATGCCTCTCGGGGGCACCCGCCTAAGGGTCGTACATGCCCCGTTACAAGGTCCATTACTTCCAAGGAAATGAATCACATTCCCGGGCCTATAACGAGGCAACGGGCTAAGGGCTTACAAGAGCAACTTCGGGCTCACTTGGTAATGCCCTACGTTTCACAAGCCCGGCCCAGAGATGCATTTTTTAGCCTCCAAATGCTCAGCCCAAGCAAGGGCCTGTCTAAGCCCGAAGCCCAACATCAAGAGAATCATCCAAAGCCCACTTGGGAGGTTGCTTGGCCGCCACTCCTCAACACCCAACGCAAATCCTTGGCCGCCAAGTATGTATCATCAAAGAAGACATGTGTTACTTTGCCGCCAATCTACATCATTAAAGGCCGGCTGATTTGTGCTTACCTTGGCCACCAATCCACATCACCTCCTCACACCTTAATGATGCTTGGCGCCCACTCTTCTCGCACCTCCTCTCGGAAACTTGGCGCCCACTCCAAGGAGCTTGCCTTGACCGCCACTTCTCTCCACCTCCATACGAAGCTTGGCGTCCACACAAGGTTGCCGCCTCTTCCCTCCTCTCGTGCCTATATAAACACAAGGAGGGCCTCCCATTTTCGGAGATTGAAATTGAGTAAAGAGAGATTTTATCCCTTACTCTTTCGGTCTCTTCTCCTCAAGGGAGAAAGGGCCGAGGGAACCTACACCCCGTTGGCTCCTAGCTCTCGTTTCCTTAGTTTGATTTCTTGTTCTCCTTTTCCATTTCGTTGTCCCACAAAAACGTTTACAATTCAGTTTGTAACTCAAACAAATCGCCACCTTTTTCAATATAAGAACCTAGTTTGTGTTCCTTACACCTTTAAATCAAGAACGCCTCCACATAAGCTCAGTCGAACCCGAGATTCGACCGATCCTGGAAGTGAGATCACATCACCATCGGGTCCGTAACTTTCCGGGGAAGAGTCGGAGCCTTGAGTTGAAGAGGAGCACTTGGTCACCGGCCTTGATGGTTTTTGGCACAAGCTTGCTATCATGCCACTTCTTGGTCCTCTCCTTGTAGATTTTGGAGTTCTCATATGTTTTGAGTCTCAATTCCTCTAGTTCTTGCAAGTCTATGAAACGCTTCTCTCCGGCCACAACGAGGTCCAAGTTGAGCTTCTTGAGAGCCCATAAAGCCTTGTGTTCGAGCTCGACGGGCAAATGGCAAGACTTGCCATACACTAGATTGAAAGGAGTGGTGCGAAGTGGTGTTTTGTAGGCGGTGCGGTATGCCCATAGAGCATCATCAAGCTTGGAAGACCAATCTTTTCTTGAGCGGGACACCGTCTTCTCTAGAATGCTCTTGATTTAGCCGGTTTGAAACTTCTACTTGACCGCTAGTGATGTGATCTCACTTCCAGGATCGGTCGAATTCGGGTTCGACTGAGCGTTTTGTGGAGGTGTTCGTGCAAGGAATGAGTAAGAAACTCAAATTGAGTTTTTTGTATTGAAAATAGATGGCAAAGTGGCGTTACAATCCTTAGGTATAGGCGTTTTTGGGGTACAAGAAAGAAGGGAATGAAATCAAGAAATCAAGTGAGGGAAACGAGAGCTAGAAGCCAACGAGGTTTGGGTTCCCTCGGCCCTTTCTCCCTTGAGGAGAAGAGACCGAAAGAGTAAGGGCTAAAAGCTCTCTTTACTCAATTTCAATCTAAGAAAAAATGAAGGATTACTTGTGCTTATATAGGCACGAGAGAGGGGGAAGGGCGGCGTGCTTGGAGTGGACGCCAAGCAACATGAGGAGGTGTAGAAGATTGGCGGCAAAGACACCTCCTTGGAGTGGGCGCTAAGTTCTTGTATGGAGGTGGCGAAGAGTGGCGTCCAAGGCAAGCATAGGCATCCGCTTTTATTATGGTTCCTTGGCGGCCAAGCTAAGGCTTTAAATGCGTGGGGAGAAGCAAACTTGGCGGCCAAGGAAGACTCCTAGCGTGGTGGCCACGCCTCCATCAAATCGGGCTTGAATGGTTCCTCCTCATAATGGGCCTCGGGCTTTGCGGTATCCTTGTAGGGGCTGACTATTTGGAGACTCAAAAATGTGTCTCCGGGCCGGCCTTGCATCGCACTTGGCATTGCTAAATGAGCCCGGAGTCGCTCTTGTAAGGCCTGAGCCCGACGTCGCGTAATAGGCCCGGGGATGTGGCTTGCCTGTACGACCCTTGGTCGAGTGTCCAAGCGAGGCGCCGGGCCGCGCCTCAGCGTCGTTGGCGCCGAGTGGCACCGGGGCGCCGGTGCCTTGACGGGGCACCAGAGCGTCGGTGCCTTGGGCGCCCTCGTCTTGGGTGCAGGTGCCTTGGGCGTCGGGGCCTTCGGTGCCTTGGGCGCCGGGGCCTTCGGTGCCTTGGGCGCCGGTGCCTTGATGTGGCCCGGGCGCGGTCACATCATCCTCCCCCATTTGAGAAGGATTCGTCCCCGAATCTTCTTGATCGGACTCGACTTCATTTGACACGAAAACTCGAAGGTCCGCCACGTTGAACACATCGTGGACTCCATAGCCTTCGGGTAGCTCGATCCGGTAAGCATAGTTATTAAATTTCTCGAGCACCTGGAAGGGACCGTCTCCCCTAGGTTTCAGCTTGGAGTTACGCAGGTCGGGAAAGCGATCCTTGCGAAGATGCACCCAAACGAGATCGCTAGGCTCGAGCACCAACTCCTTCCGACCCTTGTTGGCGTGCTTTGTGTATTGAGACGTGCTCCTATATAGACGCTCTCGGGTGGAGTCGTGAAGGGCCTTAATTCGCTCGGTATGGTCGACGCCCTCTTGACTCTCGTGGTCCTTAATTGCTAGGGGCACCATATCAAGCGGGGTTGCGGGATTCTTCCCGTATACCACCTCAAACGGCGTCTTCCTGGTAGCCCGGTGGACCGACCGGTTATAGGCGAATTCAATGAAAGCGAGGCACTCCTCCCACCTGCGCAGGTTAGTACGCAACAAAGAACGAAGCAGAGCACCCAAGGTTCTATTGACAACCTCGGTTTGCCCGTCCGTTTGCGGATGGCAGGATGTAGAAAATAGAAGTTTAGTGCCCATTTGGCCCATAAGGTCTTCCAAAAATAGCTCAAAAATTTGGCATCCCGATCTGACACAATTGTCTTAGGGACGCCATGTAGTCGCACAATCTCATGGAAAAATAAATCAACGATGTGCGAAGCATTATCAGTTTTGTGGCACGCAATAAAGTGCGCCATTTTTGAAAAGCGGTCTACGACTACAAAGATGGAGTCGTGGCCCTTGGAGGAACGGGGCAGACCTAGGACAAAATCCATCGATTTATCCTCCCATGGCGCGTGCGGAATGGGAAGAGGGGTATATAAACCATGGGGATTCAATTTAGACTTAGCACGCAGGCATTTAAGACATGAAGCACAGAACTTCTCTACGTCCCTAAACATACGGGGCCAGGAAAAATGTTCTTTAAGGGTTGCCAAGGTCTTAGCTACCCCAAAGTGTCCCATTAACCCGCCCCCATGAGCTTCTTGTATGAGAAGCCTTCGGGTTGAAGATGTGGGGACACAAAGTTTATCCCCCTTAAAAAGATAGCCCTCATGAAGGTAGAAATTTTGCCTATTCCCCGTCCTAACGCATGCATTATAAATTTCTCCGAAGTCGGAGTCTTCAGCATACGTGTTTTTAATAAAGGAAAATCCTAGCATGCGGGCATCCAAAGTGTTAAGGAGGACGTACCTCCTGGAGAGTGCGTCGGCCACTATGTTGTCCTTTCCCTTCTTATGCATGATGACATATGGAAAGGACTCGATGAATCCACCCACTTCGCGTGCCTTTTGTTAAGCTTGGCTTGTCCTCGAAGGTATTTGAGAGCCTCGTGATTAGAATGAATCACGAACTCTCTAGGGTGTAGGTAATGTTCCCACGTCTTGAGCACACGGACCAAAGCAAGCAGCTCTTGGTCATATGTGGGATAGCGCAGCTCAGCTCCGTTAAGTTTTTCGCTATAGTAAGCGATGGGTCGCCCCTCTTGCATAAGTACTACGCCTAGCCCTACGCCCGACGCGTCGCATTCGACTTCGAATGTTTTGGCGAAGTCGGGTAGAACCAAGAGTGGAGCGTTAGTGAGTCTCTCCTTAAGAATTTTAAAGGCCATTTCTTACGGGGCTCCCCACTGGAACGGAACGTTCTTCTTGGTGAGCTCAGTGAGCGGAGCGGAAAGGGTACTAAAATCCCTCACAAAGCGCCGGTAAAATCCGGCGAGGCCTAGGAAACTCCGGATTTGAGTCATTGTGTGCGGAGTAGGCCATTCGCGAATGGCATTCACTTTGGCTTCATCCACTTGGACCTCGTCCTTGCTCACGACGAACCCCAAGAATATCACGTGGTCGGAGTAGAAATGGCACTTCCCGAAGTTAGCATAGAGTTTTTCGTGCCTTAGGATGTTAAGCACTTCTCGGATGTGCTCCATGTGTTCTTCGAAGCTTTGGCTGTACATCAGGATATCGTCGAAGTACACCACGAGGAAGTGTCCAATAAAAGCTCCCAAGATGTGGTTCATCAACCTCATAAAGGTACTCGGGGCGTTGGTCAATCCGAAGGGCATGACCAGCCACTCGTACAGCCCTTGTTTGGTTTTAAAGGCGGTTTTCCATTCATCGCCTTCTTTCATGCGGATCTGATGATTTCCGCTCTTCAGATCGATTTTGGAGAAAAGTTTTGCCCGTGAAGTTCGTCGAGCATATCATCCAGCCGCGGAATAGGGTGTCGATACTTGATAGTGATATTATTAATGGCGCGACAGTCGACACACATGCGCCAGCTCCCATCTTTCTTGGGAACTAAGATTACCGGCACGGCACATGGGCTGAGACTCTCTCGGACGTATCCCTTGTCCAAGAGGTCTTGAATTTTCTTCTGGAGCTCTTTGGTCTCAGCCGGGTTGGTACGATAAGCGGCCCGGTTCGGTAGGCTAGCGCCGGGAATGAAATCGATCTGATGTTCGATCCCGCGCAAGGGCGGTAGCCCGTTTGGCGCCTCCTTGGGGACAACGTCATCGAACTCTTGCAACAACGCCGAGACGCCTGGAGGTAGCTCGGAAAGTTCGGAGTCAGAAAGCAGAGACTCCTTGTAGACGAGAATGAGGCACATCTGCCTATCTAAGATAGCTCAGCTCACTTCTTTTCCCCGGGCGACTAATAAGTGCTTGGAGCTGCCTTCATAGGCCTTAAGCTCCATTTTCTTCTTAACACTCCGCTTTCGGAGCTCCTTAGCCTCTTGATCGGCTATCACTTCGTGCGGGGCGAGGGGATGCAAGGTGAATTTCTTGCCGTCCCGATGGAATATATACTCGTTAGAAACCCCTTGGTGAATGACGGCCCGGTCATACTGCCAAGGTCGACCCAATAAAAGATGGCAGGCCGTCATGGTCACGACATCGCAAAGGACCTCGTCTTCATAAGGCCCAATGGAAAATTTAATCAAGGTTTGCTCCTTGACCATCACTGGAGCATCAGAATTAAGCCAGTGGAGGGAATAGGGGACCTTGCGAGGCGTCGTCTCAAGGTTGAAGCGAGATACCACCTCGGTATCTATGAGGTTACTACAGGATCCTCCGTCGATGATGACACTACACACCTTGCCTTGGATAAAGCATCGTGCGTGGAAAATATTCTCATGTTGAGATGGAGCGGTGGGTGCCTCGTTAGTAAATAATGCTCGTTGGACAACGAAGCATTCCCCACTGACGGCGGGTACGTAGACCTCCTCCTCGTCCTCACCATTGTCAAACTCTTCGTCGGATTCATAGTCTCCGGTTTGAGTAAGGAGGACTTGCCTTCGGTTAGGGCAATCACGAGCATAATGACCCCGCCCTAAGCACTTAAAGCACTGGAGGTCGCGCGTTCGGGGGTTGACGCCGTCCTTAGGTGCGGCGGGGGTAGGCGCGGTGTCTCGCCTAACCGGAGGAGGGTTAGCCTCGGCCTTCGGCTCTTTGGCCTCACTCCTCTTGGGTGGTGGGTTAGAGCTCGAAGAACCCGAGCTCCAAGTGCGGCCACTCCCACCACTTCGCCTCTTTTGTAAGTTTTGGTACACTTGGTTAGTGTAGTGGAGAACATCGGCAATGGAGGCTTCCGAGCCGAAGCGTTGCATCTCCACATAAGCGGCCAATTCGGAGTTTAAGCCTCCGATGAATTTAGAAATAATATCTCTCTCCGGAAATCGAACTCGGGACCGGAAGACAAGCTGCCGCAGCTCCTTATAGTACTCTTCCGGGCTGCGGGCCCCTTGTTTAATCCGCTCCAATTTAACTTGGATGCGGTCAAGATAGTCCTCGGGCACAAACCGATCACGCATCGCCCGTTTAAGCTGGCCCCACGTGCGGATGGGGTCCTCGCCTTGATACGCCCTATCCTCTTTCTCTTCTTGCCACCATGAGTAGGCAAAATCGGTGAAGCGAATGGTGGCAATCGCCACTCGTTGGCGATCCGGATAGTCGTAATATTCAAAGACTCCCTCGGTCTTAGCCTCCCAATCAAGGTAGGCCTCAACATCCGAGGTCCCGGCAAAAGGTTCCACCGTGAGTTTAATTCCGTGGTGGTGGTCCCTCGGTTGTTCCATTGAAGGATTAAGACCGTGATCATTCAACCGGTCGCGGAACCGAACCTCTTCCCGCGGCGCCAATGGATCCGGAAGGTTGCGTCGGGGTCCGAGGGGAACCGCGAGCGGCCCTCGGTGTTGTCGGTGCTTAGGCTGCCGCTCCTCGTGTTCGGGGAGGACAACCGGTGGCCTCCGAGGGGGAGGAAGGATAGCCTCCAATCTCAAAGACTCGTCCTTTGAAAGGACGGGCTTCTTTTGCTCCAGGGCCTCATGATGAGTCCCCGAATATTGTCCCTCCTCGAATTGAGGGCTCGGCGAACGCTCATGCCGTGGAGACATGCTGAGGCGTTGCTCGATCTTATCATCCATGGCCCGGAGCAGCTCGTCACGGGACTTCTCATAGGTCTCCCGAACGTCCGCTCGGGCATCATCTCGGACCTCTTGTAAGAGGCCGCGGAGCACCTTCCAAGAGAAAGTGTTATCCGCTTCCTCTGTGTCGTCGGGGAGATGCTTGTTTTTCGGCGGGTCCTGAGACATGATTAAACAAACAAACACGGGACTTGGTAATGGTTAGATAAATCCAATGACCTACTCGTGTTTGGACTCGAAAAATTTTATTTTTATTTTTTAACTAACGAAACGATCAAATGGGGAGGACTGACTCGTGTTTGGACTCGATTTTATGTGGCTCTCGAACTCACACACTCCGACTTTTAGGATCGTTTTTCTTCGCCACCAAGAGTCCTTAACACAACTCTTTCCTCCACTCGCTCGAGTGAGAGCGACAACAACCGCAAAATCAAAGCAAGCGACCGGAGCTTGTGGGCGAGTGTTTACTAGCCCCACAAGTCGGGAATCCCGTTGCTCGGGGTTAGGATTAAATTAAGGCAAGGAAAAGACCAATAAGAAAACGCGTCTTGGCTGGCCCCTTTTTCGAATTTTTGCTTGTTCGACCTTCTTCGCAATTTTTTTTTTTTGGACCGAGAGATACTATCTCTCTTTTGTTTTTCTTTTTGCTAGGAGAAGTACTACTTCTCCTTGATTTTTTTTTTTGAACAAGAGTTACTAACTCTTCTTGTGTTCTTTCTTTAACCAAGAGAAAGGTTTTCTTCTCTTTGAATTTTTTTTTTGAACAAGGCGAGCACACTTTAAGGTTTGTGCCTTGTCAAGATCAAGCTTCCGAAGATCGAAGAAAAAGGGTCGGCCAAGATGAAGGGCTCGACACAAGGGTGGTAACAAAAGGGATAGGCTCATTTTTTTTTTTGAAGAGATTGAAATCGGTCAAGGCAAAGGAAGGGAAAAACGAGGCTAGATTGGGGGGGGGGGAAGTAGAAAAGGGATTCGAGCAATTGAAAACATGACTCGTAGGGTAGTAATTCGTACCCCCACAACTTGAGAAACTCAAGCCGACAAGCTCTGATACCAGATGATGTGATCTCACTTCCAGGATCGGTCGAATTCGGGTTCGACTGAGCGTTTTGTGGAGGTGTTCGTGCAAGGAATGAGTAAGAACCTCAAATTGAGTTTTTTGTATTGAAAATAGATGGCAAAGTGGCGTTACAATCCTTAGGTATAGGCGTTTTTGGGGTACAAGAAAGAAGGGAATGAAATCAAGAAATCAAGTGAGGGAAACGAGAGCTAGAAGCCAACGAGGTTTGGGTTCCCTCGGCCCTTTCTCCCTTGAGGAGAAGAGACCGAAAGAGTAAGGGCTAAAAGCTCTCTTTACTCAATTTCAATCTAAGAAAAAATGAAGGATTGCTTGTGCTTATATAGGCACGAGAGAGGGGGAAGGGCGGCGTGCTTGGAGTGGACGCCAAGCAACATGAGGAGGTGTAGAAGATTGGCGGCAAAGACACCTCCTTGGAGTGGGCACCAAGTTCTTGTATGGAGGTGGCGAAGAGTGGCATCCAAGGCAAGCATAGGCATCCGCTTTTATTATGGTTCCTTGGCGGCCAAGCTAAGGCTTTAAATGCGTGGGGAGAAGCAAACTTGGCGGCCAAGGAAGACTCCTAGCGTGGTGGCCACGCCTCCATCAAATCGGGCTTGAATGGTTCCTCCTCATAATGGGCCTCGGGCTTTGCGGTATCCTTGTAGGGGCTGACTATTTGGAGACTCAAAAATGTGTCTCCGGGCCGGCCTTGCATCGCACTTGGCATTGCTAAATGAGCCCGGAGTCGCTCTTGTAAGGCCTTAGCCCGACGTCGCGTAATAGGCCCGGGGATGTGGCTTGCCTCCTTGGACGAGACCGACCTCGTGACGGGTCGCGTACGACCCTTGGTCGAGTGTCCAAGCGAGGCGCCGGGCCGCGCCTCAGCGTCGTTGGCGCCGAGTGGCACCGGGGCGCCGGTGCCTTGACGGGGCACCGGAGCGTCGGTGCCTTAGGCGCCCTCGTCTTGGGCGCCGGTGCCTTGATGAGGCACCAGGGCGTCGGTGCCTTGGGCGCCGGGGCCTTCGGTGCCTTGGGCGCCGGGGCCTTCGGTGCCTTGGGCGCCGGGGCCTTCGGTGCCTTGGGCGCCGGTGCCTTGATGTGGCCCGGGCGCGGTCACATAAGCTAGTTTGAGGATGATAAGGTGTGGCCACCTTGTGAGACACCCCATACTTGGTCAAAAGCGCCCCAAAGCTCCGCTCAATGAAATGAGATCCTCCATCACTAATGAGGACTCGAGGGACACCAAAGCGGGGAAGATGTTGGTCTTCATGAACTTGGCCACTACTCGAGCATCATTCGTCCTTGTGGCTATGGCCTCGACCACATGGAAACATAGTCAACCGCTACTAGTATGTACTTGTAGGGACCCGAAAAGGGGAAGGGTCCCATGAAGTCAATACCCCAAACATCAAAGAGCTCGACCTCCAAGATTCCGGTGAGTAGGTTCTCGTTCCTCCGACCGTTGACACTCATCGCATGTTGTCACATATGCTTGCACATCGTTGAAGAGAGTTGGCCAATAGAGTCCGCTTTGGAGGATCTTTGCGGTTGTTTTGAATCCCTAAGCATGGCCACCCGTGGGTAGAGTATGACAATGTCGGATGACTCCCTCTATCTCATCGTCCGGCACACAACGTCGAAAGATGTGATCACTCCCTTGCTTGAACAAGTAGGGATCATCCCAATAGTAGCGCTTGACGTCGTGGAGGAACTTCTTTTTGGCTTGGGAAGTCAATCCATCCGGGATAATTGATTCGCTCTATTTTGTATAGGTTAACTCTTGTATTTTAGGGCTATATTGAGTGTGTTTAGGCTAGAGTTGTGCGTAATTGTAATATCTAGGCCGAAGACACAAGGATTCAAGAATCAAGAGTTTTAAGGCGTTTTGAGCTATCTGCGCGACACCACTTGCTTGAAAAGGCTACATCTTGAGCTACAGAGGTCGGATTGACTTGACTTGATTCCGGTGCCATTGGAAAGCTAACTTCAAGGGCTTCAATTCATCTTTTTACACCGAAGTCAGATTCCAAGCGGACTATGGTCAAAACAGTCTCCGAAGTTACGCCAGAGGTTTTGTCCCGATACCGCGACCGCGGCCTGAGCGACGCGACCGCGGTGGTGCCGAGACCGACTAATTCCTCTCTGTCGTGAAAGCGCGGGCGCGGCCATGGCGACGCGACCGCGGCGATGCCGAATCCGAAGCGGGCCGAAATCTTTCTATCTTGTTTCCTTTTCTATCTTTTGTCTCTTTCCTTATCTATCTCGTGGAGCTTGTTCTATGGGCTATTTAAGGAGGAGCCAGCCTTAGGGTTTTAGTATCTCTTACCTTCTACCTTTTTCTTCAATTAATTCTTTAGTTTAGTTATGGAGAGCTAGTCTCCTTGGGTTTGTTCAAGGGAGAAGCTCTGATGTATGAACTTGTGAGATTTTGGTAATTGATTTCTATCCTTTGGTTAATATTGATTCTCTTGTGCTTCATCTTATGATTGTTGATTGTTTCTCTAGGATTCGCGACCCTATTGAATTGATTAGCTTTCTACTGTTTGATTAGGTTTGGACCGTGGACAAAACTAATCTGTGAAAACAACTTAACCTAGACCTGTTGTCTATGAAACTAGGATTAAGAAGAGAATTCATTGTTTTATCTTGCAATTGACTCGTAGCTTGATTGTTTCATATTATATCCTGCATATCCTTGTTCTTTATGCTAATTCTAGGTTAAGCGTCCTTGCCTAGGGTTATAGAATTGCTTGGACCGTGGACTTGCGATTATTAATGATCAGGATAGAAATTAACCATAGGTGTGAATGAAGCCAATGGATAAATCTATGATCGAGGGATTATATCATGAGTGGATCTTTTGAATGAACTTGTCTCTTTATCAATTGTTTCCCCATATTTGCATATTTGTGTATTTGTTTGTTCTTTGTTTCTTAGATTAGTTTAGTATAGATTTCTCTCCTAAATCCCCCTTTCTTTAGTTGATAATTATATTAATACTAGAAGCCTTAAGTTCTCTTGGGTTCGACCCCTTACTTACTTGCTATACTTAGTTTGTAGTTTGGGTTATTTATCTTTGATCTTGGCACGACGACTTTAGCCGAGTCAAATTTTGGCGCCGTTGCCGGGGAGATTTGGTCTCTTTCTAGTATTAATATTTTTATTGACTTTGTGTGGACCTATCTTACGGTCCGCACTTGTATATTCTGATGCCTTTCTATGAGTTTAAGCAATTTCAGGGCGAACCATTCTGTGACTATTTTGAGAGAGTTCTAGATGAGACAACTGACCTAATTGCTCGTGCAGTCTATGTTTGTGCATATGATCTGAGCCTAGAAATCCGTAGTGGCATGACATTGGAGATGCAGGAAGAGGTGTATCGCAGGACTGAGAAAGGATATGCCAAATTGAGACCGGAGAAGGAACTATTTGAAATTTTCATGGCCATTTTCGACGAAAGTTTGTCGCTGCAAGACAAGCTTAATGCCGGAAAGCTTTCTGACCAAGAACCGCGACCGCGCCCCTTGAACCGCGCTCGCGGTTCCGATGCAGAAACGGAGGATTTCTCCCTGGAGGAAAACCGCGACCGTGGTCCACAAACCGCGCCCGCGGCCGCCGAGGAGTTCGGTCCACCGGTAATCAATGGCGATCCTGTCTTCACCGACGTTGTTCCGTGTCCGGTTGTAAAGCTCGATTACCCTTTCTCAATGCCCGAGGGACTCCCCATGCTCGAGTTCATATGGCAGAAAGCGTCCACTCAGGATGACGAGACCACAGACGAAGAAGATTGGGCGGTATTTAGTGAATTCCTGGATGGTTTGGAGCAAGTGGAGGTTCGAGATATTGCATTGGAGGTTTCGCCCCCAATTTTGATAGATCAAGCTTCCGAGCCTGAGCCTGAGGAGGAACGATATGTAATGACAGAAGAGGAGTATTTCTTTCAGTATGGTGACCCCTGGAGTGACAACGACGAGCCTGATAACTCGCCGAAGGAGCCAGATGCTGTTATGGAGATTTTTTCTTCACCGTCAGAAACTTTCGTATTCCCTTCCATGGAGATTACTCAGAACTTTGCTGAGGATCACAGAAGATGGATGCCTTGCTGCCCTGATAAGCCACCAGCTGAAGAACAAGTTCCTACGAAACTGGAGGAGATGAACGAGCTATTTGATAGGAAACTCCGAGATATGAACTTGGCAATCGAGTTGAAAATGAGGGAGATTTCCGAGAAGATCAATATTACTCCTCAAGCACTGGTGACTGTAAGTGCTGAGTCATTGAAGAGTGGACGAGAGTTGGGCATAACGAATGACGCTCTTGTTGCTATTCCGCGACCGCGTCAGGCAGACCGCGACCGCGGAATCCCTACAGAAGCCCACGACGATCTCTCAGCGGATGATCCGCGACCGTGGCCACCATACCGCGACCACGGTTCCGACGCAGGAACGGAGGAGCTGCCCCTAGACGAATGCCGCGGCCCACAACCCGCGCCCGCGGCCCCTGAAGAAGTTGTTCCGCCACCTTCCAGCCTCGAGGATTGTGTCGATGGTGTCCCAAATTCCAACATTCAAGGTGTCGACTCCGAGATTCCTGCGGTCAGCCTTGATGATCCTTATATCCTTTATTCCACCTCTTCCCTCTCTCTTGATCCTTGCTTTGTGCTTACATGTCAATCTTTCATTAAGGATTCTATCTTTGAGCATGCTAGGGTAGATGATGAGTTCTATATTTTATTTGATGAGAGGGATAATTCAACTAGGGGATTTGCATGCTTTGATAAATATTTTGAAAAATCACCTAATTGGTTTCACTCTAGAAAATCTCACCCTAATTGCTCAAGCATGTTTGATAGGTTAAAAAGAAGTTTGAATTATTTCTTATTTCTTGTTAATTTGTCAACATGTTACTTGTCCTGTTGTAAGATAGCTGTGCAGGAATTTGATTTGATGCTCAGGGCATTGACGATGTCCGATCATGAAGACGTCGAGCCATCGACGTTAAACAAAGGCGCTGCTTGGGAGGCAACCCAAGGATTAGATAGATTGTTTTTCCATTCTTAGCTTAGGATTTAATTCGTTTTTCAAAGCTAACATGCAGGTACTAGGTCCGAAAGGACATACTGGTGTGATACCGCGACCGCGCCGCCTTGGCCGCGCCCGCGGTGGATCACCAGTGACGCCCCGACGAACAGGTACTAGCCCGTGCTCGCGGCAACCATATTGCGTCTCGGTTTTAGCTTGTTTTTAGTTCGAAGAAAAAAAAGAAAAAAAAAAGAAAAAAAAAAGAGGACTTATTGGTCTCACTCTATCTCTATATCTTCCATCTATCTATATCCATTCTACTCCATCTTCTTTCTTTCCATCCCTTCTATATTCTTTCCATCCACCTTTGTAATTCCATTCTTATGGCTATGTGTCAAAGCCTAAGTATGGGGGAGCTTTGTTCCCCCGAGAGTTTTCTTCTCCACGGCTCGAGATCAAGTATTTGTCCATCTCCCAAGAGACGAGCCAAGATACGAAGGTTCCTTGCACATCATCCGGTTCGAGTTGAAGTCATGAGTTCACGACTACACCATTACCGCGACCGCGCCGCCTCAGCCGCGCCCGCGGTGATCACCCGATGTTGACTCCGCTCTCGGCACCGATTCCGCGCCCGCGCCCCTAGTGCCGCGCCCGCGGTATTGCCACAGCTTGGGATTACGAAGTTGCATTCTTCTACCACCTTTGAAGAGTTCTTCCATTCCACCTCTCTTCATCGATTGTGAGTCTTCTGATTTCCTTCTTCCTTGCTTCTATCCTTTCTCTTTGCTTCATTGAGGACAATGAAGGATTTAAGTATGGGGGAGGGAGTACTCGCATTCGCTTATCCTAGTTAGTATAGTTAGAGATTTGCTTCAGATTTTTGATTTTCTTCTTTTCATGGAGCACTTGCACCATACTTTTTGCTTAATAAAGAAAGAAAGAAACAGAAAAAGATAGAAAAAGCCATATATATTGAAAAAAGGCATATAAATCCTGGGATGAGTCGAAAACCCGAAAGGGCGGCTCAGGTAATGAAAAGAGCGGTTAGGTGAAAACCCGAAAGGGCGCCTAAGCAGAATTGAGCGGTAAAATTCGAGTGATTAGGATTCATTCTTGCGATTATTAATGATCAGGATAGGAATTAACCATAGGTGTGAATGAAGTCAATGGATAAATCTATGATCGAGGGATTATATCAAGAGTGGATCTTTTGAATGAACTTGTCTCTTTATCAATTGTTTCCCCATATTTGCATGTTTGTGTATTTGTTTGTTCTTTGTTTCTTAGATTAGTTTAGTATAGATTTCTCTCCTAAATCCCCCTTTCTTTAGTTGATAATTATATTAATACTAGAAGCCTTAAGTTCTCTTGGGTTCGACCCCTTACTTACTTGCTATACTTAGTTTGTAGTTTGGGTTATTTATCTTTGATCTTGGCACGACGACTTTAGCCGAGTCAATAATGCCTCCAACAACATAGTTGGCAAAATTCGCAAACCAAGGGGTCTTCGACCCACGTATAGCAAGAATAGAAGGGGGAGGAGATGAAGATGAAGATGGATGAACATTAGAACTTGAAAGAACCGAAGAGGAAGAAGAGGACGTACTTGTTCGACCCAAGGGTAGGGTCGTGCACGACCCAGATGGGTCGGTCCTGAGAGCGACTTCCTCTATTTGGGTCGATCTCGACCTTAAGAGGGTCGGTCCTGGGGGCTCGGCTTCTCCTCCTCCAATGGCTTCATGGTGATCTTTGTTGCCGAGCATAAGGGTCTCATCCGGGCGTGTATCATTGATGGGGATTGATCCGCCGGACTCCATGATGTGATTAAGGGGTAGTCTAGATAGGTGATCCACCACTAAGTTCTCCGCTCCCTTCTTGTCTCGGATTTCGTGATCGAATTCCTGCAACAAAAGCATCCAACGAAGCAACCTAGGCTTGGCGTCTTTTTTCGCCATTAGAAATATAATCGCGGCATGGTCGGTATAAACAATCACATTAGAACCTACTAGATAAGAGCGGAATTTTTCAAATGCAAATACTACGGCAAGAAACTCCTTCTCGGTGGTAGTGTACTTACTTTGAGCTTCATCAAGAGTCTTACTTGCATAGTAAATGGCATGAAGCTTCTTGTCTTTCCGCTGCCCAAGGACCGCACCGATGGCATAGTCACTAGCATCACACATGATTTCAAAGGGAAGTGTCCAATCCGGTGATTGCATGATGGGGGCCGTCACAAGAGCTCTCCTCAACCTGTAAAACGCTTCAAGACAATCCGAAGACATGTTAAACTCTACATCTTTCACTAGTAAGTGAGTCAAAGGTTTAGCAATTTTAGAAAAGTCTTGAATGAAGCGCATATAGAACCCCGCATGCCCCAAAAAACTCCTAACGTCTTTCACGGAGGATGGAGGGGGCAATTTCTCAATAAGCTCAATTTTTTCCTTGTCCACCTCAATCCCTCTCTTAGGCACGAGATGACCTGACAATTCCTTCTCTAACCATGAAATGACACTTCTCCCAATTAAGCACAAGGTTCGTTTACTCACATCTTTTAAGGACCCTAGAGAGGTTAACAAGACATGAATCAAAAGAAGAACCATAAACCGAGAAATCATCCATGAACACCTCCACTATTTCCTCAATCATGTCGAAGAAGATGGCCATCATACACCTTTGAAATGTAGCCGGGGCGTTGCAAAGCCCAAACGGCATTCTCTTGTAAGCAAACGTCCCATATGGACAAGTGAATGTGGTCTTCTCTTGATCATCGGGGTAAATGGGAATCTTCCAAAAACCACTATAGCCATCCAAATAGCAAAAGTAATCATGTTGAGCTAAGCGTTCTAGAACTTGGTCAATGAAGGGGAGTGGGAAGTGATCCTTCCTAGTGGCACTATTAAGTTTCCTATAGTCTATGCACATCCTCCACTTGGTGGTCCTAGTAGGAATCAACTCCCCTTTCTCATTCTCTACAACCGTCATCCCCCCTTTTTAGGAACCACATGTACGGGGCTAACCCACTTACTATCGGAGATAGGAAATATGATACCGGCATCTAGCATTCTAAGGATTTCCTTCTTCACTACCTCTTTCATGATAGGGTTTAGCCTACGTTGGTGCTCAATAGTGAGTTTATAATCATCCTCCATATATATCCTATGCATGCACAATGATGGTGAAATACCACTAAGTTCCTCTAGAGAGTATCCTATGGCTTTCCTATGGGTCCGAAGCACATCAAGCAATTTGCCTTCCTCTTCCTCACTCAAATTAGCATTAATAATGACGGGGAGAAGAATTTGGACCAAGAAAATCTTACCTCAAAGAATCGGGGAGCTCCTTTAGCTCGGGAGTAGGCTCGGGCAAGCTAACTTCATCCTCGTGCTCCGCCTTGAGTGCATCCATGACAAGGAAAGACTCCTTGCCACCATCCAGGGGGTCGTGCTCGACCCAAGTAGGGTCGGTCCTGAGACCCTCGAGTTTCGCGGTAGAGGTTCCCATGGCAAAAATCGTCTCATTGGGTTGTTGCACTCGATGTAGTCGAAGTGTGTGTATAGCATCTTGACCTACTCATGACTTGATTCCTTCAAAGTTGGGTTGA
Source organism: Polygonum aviculare (assembly GCA_934048045.1). NCBI lineage: Eukaryota > Viridiplantae > Streptophyta > Magnoliopsida > Caryophyllales > Polygonaceae > Polygonum > Polygonum aviculare. Next base: position 17,133,570 of record OW204025.1, on the reverse strand, counting down.
ATCGGAACTCGACCACTTCTTCACTGATTTTGAAAGTAAGAAGTTCACTCTTGACATCAATCACGGCTCCCGCGGTGGCTAAGAATGGTCGTCCGAGTATGATGGGTACGACCGGGTCCTCGGGCATCTCCATAACTATGAAATCATTAAACACAAAGAACTTCCCCACTTGAACAGGGAAATCATCAACTACACCCGTGGGCTAAACGCATGACCCATCCGCCATGTATAACCTCATGTTCACCGGTACTAATGGCCCCATGTTGGTCTTGGACCAAATTGAAAGTGGGAGCAAGCTAGCACTAGCACCAAGATCACACAATGGTTTGAAATGATAAGCTCCAATACCGATAGTAATAGCAAACTTCCCGGAATCACCGAGCTTCTCGGGAAGGTCCAATGACCTCACCTCATCCGTTAGTTCCGACATTGATCGCTTCCTAGAGAGAATCTCCTTCAAGAATTTGGTGTAAGCGGGCATTTCATTCAAGGCCTCGGCGAAAGGAATAGAAAGATTCAAGCCTTGAAGCAACTTTACAAAGCGCTTAAACTTTCCTTCCGTCGAGTCCTTGGGTTTCTTAGAAGGGAAAGGAAGTATCTTAAAGTGGGAAGATGAAGGAGTGGGATCGGGAATGAGCGGAGGGGAAGGGTTAGAAGACGTTCCTGCTGCAGGGTGGTCGAGCTCGACCTCAGGTGGGTCGATCGCTCCTTCGTCCACCTCATCAATCGCCTCAGGATCGACCCATGAGGGGGTCGAGATTGACCCGAGTGGGGTCGAGATCGACCCGAGTGGGGTCGGTCCTGAGACAACTTTCTTCGTCGTTTGCTTCGGTGGATCGGGCAATGCTTTGCCATTCCATAGATTCATGGCTCGGATTTCACCATTGCTCGCTCGGCCTCTAGGATTCTCTTCGGGGTGGCCCGGGAGTTGTCCTTGAGGTCGTGGAATTTGAGCCGCTAGATGACCAAGTTGGGAATCCATATTGTTTTTCCACGAGTCGAGGTCTCCCAACCTTGTATTCAGCTCGGTCCGCATTCCTCGCATGAGTCCTTCTTGCAGCCCTTGCATCCATGATGGTTCCGCTTGATACCCGGGAGGTCTATAAGGAGGGGCCCTTTGCTCTTGTGGAGGAGGTGGATAACCTTAGCCTTGGCCATTGTTATTCCATTGAGAATAGTTGTTGTTGTTCCTCCCCGCATAAGCATTGTTTTGGCCTCGGTAGGGTCCTCGCATATAGTTGGCCTCCGCATATGCCTCGGCAGCCCGAACTTGCTCCACATTCGTACAAGAAGCGGTGGTATGAGATTGAGAACCACATTCTTGATGAGTTGGAGCAACGGACGTGTAATAACTCACTTGCTTTTCGAGCCGGTTGATCTTATCTTGCATGAATTGGAACTTCACATCTTGATCAATTGGCTCGCTATTCGGATCATAAAGCTTCTTTGTTTGAATCCGGATGGGTTGTTGGGTCTCATACATGGCATCATAGTTGGTGAGTTTGTCCAATAGAGCCCACGTCTCATCGGGATCCATCTCAATGAAACCGCAATCGATGTGAAGATTGATGCGGTCCTTTGTGGCGGCATTGATCCCTTGGAAGAATATCTCTTTAAGAACATAAGGACGTTGTCCATGAGTAGGACATTGCCGAAGAAGCTCTTTGAATCTCTCCCAAGTCTCAACAAAAGTCTCGTTGGGAAGTTGATGATAAGAAGTGATGCGCTTCCGTAGCTCGGTAGTCTTGGCCGGTGGAAAGAACTTCGTCATGAATAAGTCGTGCAAAGCCTTCCATGTAGCGATTGACCTAGCGGGCAAACTTTCGAGCCAATGAAGTGCCTTCCCGGTTAGAGACCATTTGAACGCCTTTAGGAGCACATATTCAAGTGACACGCCATCAGCGGCGATGGTGTCACAAAGATCGGTGAATTTTTTGATGTGCTCCATAGGGCATTCGGATGTCTTGCCTTCATATTGAGACCTCTTGATGAGAGTGATGAAGTGGGATTTGATCTCAAAGGCACGCTCAATCGCCGGGAGCACAATAGCAGATTCGGGAACTCTAAGCTCCGGATGCATGTATTGCTTAGCGTTCCTCGGAATAGCATCTAGTTGTTGTTGGAGACGGGCAGCAACCTCTCTCTCTCGGGTAGTAGCCTCTCTTTCTCGATGCAAAGCATCATCTTGAGCATTACGCTCAATTTGCATGCGCTCCATCTGAGCGCCGAGTTGTTCCATTTGTTGAGCAAGAGCCTCAGCGTCGGTCATTGCTCGTCGTTCTCGTAGCTTGCGGTGAAGGGGTCTCTCTATTTCAGGATCAAAGGGAAAATAGTCGATTTTCCTTCGTGAACTAGAGGGCATGCACCTGCAATCACAAACACGGGAAAACGAATTAGTAACACACAAGGGGTATGGGCTATTCCCAAACCCAAATATCAACTAAACTCGGCACTATTGCACACTCCCCGGCAACGGCGCCAATTTGTTGAAGGGTTTCTTGAACAAATAAATTTGTATTCAAGACCCCGCTGCGTATAGCGAAGTCATGATCGTTCACGGGAGTGAGAATAGTGCTAAGAATAGTCGAAAACTATGAAAAGCAAAGGAAACACAAGCAGAGCAACTCAGGATCGACCTGAGGAGGGTCGATCTCGAGCCTAAGAGGGTCAATCCTGAATACTAGCAAACACGAATCAACACACACACAAGCAACGGTTCAAGCACGACTTAGGGAGTCGGGATCAAAGCAAAGAAACACGAATTTCAATCAATATAAAAGGCAATTCCTAGGGTTAGGGCTACCACAACAACAACCATACATGCTTTCAACAAGAATTCACAACTATCATGCCATCTAGATCATAGAAAAGTTAACTTTCGCAAACAATTCAAGCCATTCAATCAACTTTCGTAAATCAAACAACTTTCTATCTATCCTTCAACCTAGGAAAATCAACTTCCGCAAATAATCCTATTAGAACTAATCAAGCAAGTAAATTTTCACTTTCTCTATAGTCAATTACAAGATATACCTCAACTTTCATCAAGGATTAAGCACAAGATAGATTAGATATGATCATCAAACATTCAAGTCATGAATTCAAGTTTTAAACATGCATGATTGTGTTGGGTTTTCACCCAACCCTAGAACTTAAGAAAACTACTCACACATGGCAAAGAGAAGCAAGAAAAAGAAGAAGACATCATCAAAAATCAAACTAAAATTCAAATTGAACAAAGGGTCAATCTTACACAAAGTCTCAAACTTGTTTTCCAAGTCTTCTTCCTAGCTCTCCTAAAAATTTCCTCTATAAAACTAAAGGTTCAACCTCCTTTTATAGAAGAAAAGGAGTCCTAATCTAACTAGGAAACACAAAGAAACAACCTTCCTTAAATACAAATTAGGAAACTCCACAATATATCCGGAATAGGTGAAAGTCGGTTGCTAGGCTCGACCCAAATGGGTCGATCTCGACCCCATAAGGGTCGATCCTGAGAGTCCAATTCCTTGGTCTTCAAGCTTTATCACTTAGCTCGTGCTCGACCCCTTCATGGCTTGATCCTGGGGTCAATTCCTTCACTTTTCCTCTTGATTTTGCTCCTCTTAGCTCTTCTCCTTAGCTTGTCCACTTGAGATCTTCTCTTAGCATTGCTCCAAACTCTTCTTCAAGCTCCAAAACACCTACAAAACGACACAAATATGCGTAGTTTCCGAATCTCAAGGAAATACGAAAACTTATGCAAAAAGACTCAAAAACACAAGACTCAAGCATGAAAAACAACTCAAACCAACCTACCTAGACCCTAAAAATCCTACCTAAAATGCGGACATCAAAACACCCCATACTTAGACTTGCTTGTCCTTAAGCAATAATCATGCAAATCAAGACCAATAACACAATCTTCAAGCATAACCCTCGTCAAAACATTTTAAACACAAGTGAAAAAGTAGACAAGCAATTTTAACGTCATCACATATGTATGAATCTCAAGCTAGGCAATCACTATCCAACCTCACAAGGGATATAAATGTGTTTCTCTCAACTCTCATGTGTTTAGGCAATCAAATCAACTCTCATCTCAATCTTTATGCAACATCTACTTTATCATTGAGACTTATATCACCAATTTCTCTACCTAGAGAAGTCAAAACACATCAATCTTCATAAGAACTTAGGCTCAATGAAATCTTCATAGAAGACTCCATTCGGCCGGGTTGTAATGGGGCTCGGTAATAACAATAGGTATGGAGTTATTTGGCCATGTGATGCTAAATCCGGGAATCAAACTCCTAAATACAACACTACAAACCAAAACAACTCACTTCTTCTCTTTTTAACTCATAACCAAACACTTCAATGAAACTCACACCCTTCAATTTCTAGCCCAAACTCCCATAATACAACTTAGAAATACTAGGAATTCTTGGCTTTGCACTTTTAACATTTTGAGTGAGAGCAATCTTTTGCCTATCACTTGAACTTGTATCGAAATGGGAGGTAAAATTCCCTAGGGTCGATATGTAGAGTGGCGGGCGAACAACCTCGATTCTACGAGGATCAACACTTATTGGCTGAATTGGGGTGGAATTACCCACATCTAGTTAGGGAAGGAACCCAAAAACCCAAGACCGATCTCTCCAATTGCCTAGTCCGACATTCCCAGACCTCGGGCCCGACTTCAATCTGTTTCGGTCCCGTACAAAACCTACGTCGATCCTTCTCGGGCCGAAGTGACCCATGTCGGTCCCGAGATGATTCCTTTGATTTTCCTTATTGTTTTACCCTTTCTTTTCCTATTTTAAGTCTTTTTGGTGCACTTAATGAATGAATTCCCGAGCGTTCGACACCCTACCTTGTACTACTATGGGGTTCGGTTTTTAATTGAATTTTGACCCCCCAATCCGGACCGATCAGCTGGTGCTGAGGCCGGCGATCGAGCAGGGGAAGGGGTTGCGGGTGGCAGTGGCGGTGATGGGGTGGCTGGCGATCGAGCAGGAGTTGGTTCTCGTACGCCGGTGGTGGTCCCTCCCGGGACGAGGTTCGGTCACACGACAACGGTATTTCGAAAATATTATATTTTTATTTATTATATTTTATTATTTATATTGCTGTTAAATTTATATAAATTTCAGCCATACTTTCTCTTACATAAATGCTATTTAGGATTAATTTAGCTATTGTAGGAATATTTTAATGATTTATTCAAATTTTTCGAATGAACGAATTTTAAAATGCTCTATTAATACGAATGATGTACGAGGATGTTTTAGAGAGTTATAATAATTAAAATCGTTAATTGTTAAGTTTTAGAGAAGTTTTAAAGTTTTAAAGATTGAAATCAATATTATTAAGTACGAGGACGTTTTAGAGAACTAACGATTTTTTAATATATAAAATTCTATAGAAATTATTATAATTGAAACCATTAATTGTTAAGTTTTAGAAAAATTTGTTGATAAACCGTTAATATGAAATATCGATGTGGATTTAGGCCGTTAGGGATCGTCTTGTTAAGTTATTAATAAGGCTAAATAACTGAAAACCACCCCTATAATATGTGATATTCCCAATAACCACCCCTTTAAAGCGATATTCCTGAGAACCACCCCTTTAACCAACTCCGTTGAAAACCCACCACCCCTCTTCCCTCTGCCGTTAGAAACCAATGACGTGGCATGTTTTTTATGTGTTTTTTAATCTCTTCGCTTATGTGGCATACACATGTATTTTTTTTGTCAAGGTGGCATTTTTTTGGTCAAGTGGCATTTTTTTTAATCAAGGTGGCATACACTTGTTGGGGCAAAATTTCCCACATCGTGAACCCATTACAGACGTTGTTGTTGTTGTTTTTGCCTTTGATCGAAACCTCCGACGAAGCCATTCCGGAGCTTCGCTTTTTCAACACGAATCTCTCTCTATCTCTCTCACACACACACACGCACAACTCCTCCAATCGGATGCAGAAGAAGAACGCTGATCGAAATCCTAACTTTTGAGAGGGAGAGACAGGTGGGGAATTTGGTGGCGGAGGGGAGGCGACGGAGGGAGAGGGAGGGGTTGCGAGTTAGGCGGAGGGCGGTTCTGGCGAGGGATTGGTGGTGGTTCAGGCGGAGGGCGGACGGGGCAGTGGGAGAGGTAGAGAGGAAGGCCGAGCGGAGGCTGGACCGAGGACTGAGTGAGGGCCATCGAGCGGAACAGAGGGCAGAGCGAGGCCGTCGAGCAGAACAGAGGGCAGAGCAAGGCCGTCGAGCGGGAGGGGGAGCGAGGCCGTTGGAGGGAGAAGGAGCGAGGTCGTCGGAGGGAGGGGGAAGGCCGTCGGCGGCAGATCTGAATAGCCGGTGAGCAGTTTAGGGAAGGTCTGAGAGGGAAGCGAAGGGAATTAGGGTTGAGAGGGATGGGATGATGTGGGTTTATTTTGGGGATTTTTTTATTTAAAATTTTTTGAGCTTTTAATGATGTGTCATGCCACATAAGCGAAGATATTTAAAAATGTATAAAAAACCTGCCACGTCATTGGTTTTTAACGGATTCAAACAACAGGGACGTGATGGGTGGTGCGTTTTTAACGGAGATGTTTAAAGGGGTGGTTCTCAAGAATACGCTTTAAAGGGGTGGTTACTGGGAATATGGCATATTATAGGGGTGGTTTTCAACTATTTAGCCTATTAATAATAATCATAATTTCGATTTAGATAAATATTTAAATTCAATGATAAATTATAAAATATTTTTGAATATTTAAAGTTAAAAACAATTTAAGATAATTAAAATAAGTTATTAGGCGATATGAAATATTAAAATACGTACAAATTACGGCTATTAGATAATATGAAATATCGATATGGATTTAGGCCATTAGGGATCGTCTTGAGAATGCTCGGAACGAGAAGAGGAAAGAGCGTCCCGCGGTCTCTCCCATTCGGAGGAACGTTCGCGCCAAGTTCGGCGCGGCTGCCGTAGGCACTAGTGATTCTTCCACACCGATATCAGCGACCATCCCGCCACGATCGTCTTCGGGTCGTTCGAGACCGTCTGCATCAGTCCCACCAGAGGACCACAATGTAGAGGCTGAGGGCGACGCCTCTCCAGCACCGCATGTGTACGGCGGTGGGCCTAAGATCACGGACCTTCTAGTGAGTTACGGGACTCACCGATCGATCCATGTATGGGATGAGATTAGTAGGGAGAGGGATCGGGCACAGAATGCCGGCGAGGGGTTCGATTTTTGTAACTTGGTTAGTAGCCTCGAAATCATAGTCTTTTCTAGGTTATTAGGGTAAACATATATAATATGATAGCAACTTAATGAAACATATGTGTTGGGACGATATTAAGGACGCCAGTCATTAATATCTAAACCAATAATAATCGTCCCTAGTTTTGATAATGACAAACTCAAAGGTATTTGATAAGTTGTCCAAGTGTTGATCTCAGGTAAGTCTAGCGGACGCACATGAGCGAAAAGGACAACAAGTGAACGGTAGTCCCTAAGCTGTAGGGACGCACTTCATCAGAACTTCCAATGTTGAACGAAAAGAATGAAGTCCCTGCGCAGATAGGTTGGCGTCCTCATCAAGAAAGGACGCGCGCCAAAATACGGACGAAGTTCAAATTCAAACCAAGGCCGCCCCAACATGATTACATCATACTCTGCCGTAGTCCTCAGAAGGAAGCTTCCTATGTCTGGGCACGTGTGAACAATTCCAAAAAATGTCGCTTTCCCAAAGATGGTCCCCTGACCACGCGGAGGCTTCCCAAGCGTCAACATAGTTGACTTTCTCAAGATGCAAATCGCACAGTTGAAGGAAGACGACAGATCCTGCTAGAGGACAAGAACACATACCGCTATAAATACCCTCCAAGGGGTATGCATAGCGGTGTGGACTTTGAAGGCTTTCTCTCAAGCTCTCCCGAAGCATTCAAGTTCAACAACGAAGATCAAGAAGATCAAGTGAGCTTGAAGCATGAGAAAGAAAGTCCAACCACATCAAATCCAAATCAAACCACAAAATAGTTAGAGTAGTTTTTGTCTCTCACAACGAACCGTGAGAGACGTGTGTGATAGCTTCCTTATAAGCTAAGAGAGTTAGGTTACTTTGTTAGGTAGAAAGGAGTGTTACTATTAGAGCTAAGGACGCACGCTTAGCTCAGGGGATTGTAACAGCTCTCCTAAGTTGTAAGGACTCTCTCTTAATAAAGATAAGGACGGCTATTGAAAATCCTCCAACGGAGGTAGAGGTTTACCCATAAGACTAGTTGGTCTTAGTGGGGTTCCTCTATAAATACTCGTATCCGTTATCTTTCCTCGTTTCCTGTTAAGTCTATCTTCCTCTACACCTAAGGACGGCCTTAACCCAGTTAAGGACACCCATTCTAACAGACTTTCGATCCAACAATATGTATTTTCTTTCAGGAACTTAAGCCATTGAAATCTTACACCCATAGTGCTAGTCACCATAAGCGTTTGATAGGTATTTATTCTCCGCCACTTGCGTATGAGAATGAGGAGGGTTCGCTTGACATCACCAGACAGAGCGGTCTTGTTTCCTTGGAGGAGATGGATTGAGGGCAGATAGACATGCCATTGGTTCAGGCTTTCGTCGAGCGTTGGTTTCCGGAAACCAACTCGTTCCACTTTAGTTGGGGAGAGATAACTATTATGCTTCATGGCGTATTCGAACTCGTGTCCCTTCAGATCGACAGTGTTGGCGTATCCAACGTCGCATCTTCCACCTCTCGCACGGCCATAGTTACCCGAGTTCTAGGTCTTAGCGAGGAGTATGCCTCTCGTCTGAGGAAAGGTTCCGAGTGGATTGCTACTTCCCATATTTATGGATATTACCAGAAATCAGAGAGCATCGGGGAGCAGCATTGGATCCAGGGTGAGACTGAGCGGCTGATTGATGATAGAGAGGATCCGTATAGGATTGCCGCCGTCTTTCTCTTCGTACTTACCGGAAACACATTGTTCGTGGACAAGTCGACGAACAATATTCGGGATTGGATCCTTCCCTATCTCGAGAGGCCGGAGACGGCCGGTCGATTTGCTTAGGGGGTTGCAGTACTTGCGTACTTGTATCGAGAGCTAGGTATAGCCTCTCAAGGTGACACCACGACCATGTCTGGTGTAGTCGGACTTCTATCAGTACATAATCTTACTCAATCGTAAAATTTATTAAGAATCGGGTTGGTTACTGTAGAATTTAAAACATATATGTGTTTGTAGGATTGGATATGGAGGCGGTGTCAAAGTTGGCCACTACAACCAAGGCAACATATGTACCTTTTTCCAGGGTGAGTTTAAGCTCATGCAAAAAGAGCTGAATGCATGCCCGTTTTTGTTCCCAATATACTTGGTTTAATTCAAGATTTCATAAATAAAACAAACGGGATTTGTTTATTTGTAAAATGGCACTGATTTTTTTACTAATTAACAAGATTGGACTTGGTACACTTCTTTCTAGAGCTAAGATAATCTGTGATGGGATGCTACAGGCAACAGCTGGACGGTAAAATTGTTTACTTTATTGGTTTTGATTTCACCAACCAATTGACACTCACTTTAAACCCGTGATCTTCAGCTTAGCTGTATATATGAGTAGGGGTGGCAATTCGGATAATCGGTCGGGTTTCGGTCGGATAAATCGGTTTCGGGTTATTCGGATGTGAACAGTATCGGATATAAACGGATAATCGGGTGCATTCGGGTCGGTTCAGATCGGGTCGGAGATTCACATTGTCGGATAAGTCGGGTTAGCGGGTTATAATCGGTTAATTTAATTCGGCTTTCAGTTGAGTCGGTTTCGGGTTGAGTCGGTTTTTTCAATTTTCGGTTGAATCGGATTTCGGTTAAAGCGGTTTTCGGTTGAATCGGTTTCGGCTGAATCGGTTTCGGTTGAATCGGATTCGGTTGAATCAGCTTTTTTTAAATCAATTTTTGATTGAATTGGATCAGAGTAAAAATGTGTTTGTATAATTAGGTTTTGATAGTTGGAACAGTGAATCAATATAATTTTGATTTAACTATATTTTGAATAATGTTTTTTTTATATTTCAAGTGTACAACATAAGCATGTACCAATATAATGATATTATTATCTACGAGATCTTGTACATTCTCAAAATCATATTCATTCTCATGATCAGATTCATATATCAATAAATAAGATCTTATATTTTGTCAAACAAATATATCTTTAGTAATAAATGATAATATTAAATTATAAGTATTTGTCAAATTACGATCAATAGTTTTAAAATAACATAAAAAAGAGATCACACTTCACATAAACATGGTTATACAATTTCTTACATTTGCAATTTTGTATTACACTTTATACTAATAATATATTATGTTTTATATCCTATTATATAAAATATCGTACTAAGTTCGGATTGTTTCGGATATCATATATAATTATCGGGTACAATCGGGTTCGGGTTGTTTCGGATGTCGGGTAGAATCGGGTTCGGATTGTTTCGGGTCTCGGATATAACTCGGTCGGGTATTTTCGGGTCGGGTTATTCAGGTTTCGGTTTGAAACCGGATTGAGATTTTCAGATGTAATCGGGTTTCGGGTAATTCTTAATCGGGTTGCTTATACCTCCGGATCAAGTTCGGTCGGATTGAGTCGGTTTCGAATTTGATTTGATAAAAACAAATTTCGGGTCTCGGTCGGTTCTCGAAACGGATAATTCGGTCAGTTAATTCGGATCGGGTCAGAATTTGCCACCCCTATATATGACAGAAGATCAGGTGGTCAATGGAATAATTTTTCCATCCATATCAAGGTTCATTATCTGAACTCATTACTAGCTTCTTTTTCTTAAAACAGTATTTGTAAGTTGTATTTGTTCTAACATTTTAACCCATAGAATACGTGAGATCACAAAGGAAGTGGTTGTAGCTGTCATAAAATATTGAGCATCATTATACTCTAAGATGAATATTTTAGAGGTCAAGTTATATTTTGCTACAGGTCTTGTATTTAGCTAAACGCTGAGTTTCATGTATTGGCTTTGTGCCACGTATTCTGTCCTGAGTATAAAAGTTGTAATCCATACGCTTTGTAATCACTTTTCCATTGAATGAAAAGCTGAACTTGACTTCTCATCCTTCCTCTCGATCGATCGATGTTCTCTCATTCTTTGAATTGTAACATGGTATCATAGCGGTTGATTCTCTAAATCGCCGATCTCGTTTTTTCGCTTTCCGGTCTCTGTTCAGCTATGGTGGAAGGTCAAGGCAACGATCCAATTAATTCATCGATCAGATCCACAGCTCACACAAATTCAGGAGAAGGTAATTTGGATGGAGATTTCTCAGATCCAAATCACGTTCCCTACTTACATCACTCCGATCATCCGATTTATTCCTTATCTACTCAGCTTCTGAATGATTCTAACTATCATCCATGGAGTAAGTCTGTCGAGGTGTATCTTAGGGCAAAAAACAAGCTGAAATTTGTTACTGGAGAAAGCAAACGTCTAGATCTAGGATCTCCGAAAGAGACGCAATGGTTGCGTTGCAAAAGTATGGTGATTGCTTGGCTTTTACACTCGGTTGAAAAGGATATATCAGAGACTCTTCTCTACTATGATACTACAGCTGAAGTATGAACAGATTTGAAGCTTCGTTTTAGACAACCGAGTTTAGCCAGGACTTATCAGATTCAGAAGGAGTTGTTTAATATTTCTCAAGGTAATCTTCCAATTTCTTCTTATTACACAAAACTTAAGAAGATTTGGGAGGAATATATTGTGCTAGTTGAGTTGCCTAAATGTGGATCTTGTGGAAATATCAATCTTGTGCCTAAGATGATATTAAATCAGCAAATCCTGCAATTCTTAGTCGGTTTGAATGAATGTTATGCTGTTGTTCGTGCTAATGTGTTGATGATGAAACCAACTCCCACAATTGGAGAGGTTTATCAAATGGCTATGCAAGAAGAAAAGCAACGCTCTTTGATGAGTAATGCATCTTCTATTGCTAGTGATTCTACTGCTTTGAATGTGTTCCCAAAGCCTGCACAAAGCTCCAATAATTCTTATCAACAATCTGGTCAGAATTTCAATCCAAAACAACCTTCTCAGAACTTTGGAAATCAGAACAGTGGACAAAACTCTAGTCAGACACGTTCCAATAACAACAACAACAGGTCAGGTCAGAATGGGAAACCATATTACTTCTATGAGAATTGCAAGGTTGCTAGTCATTCTATTAGTCGTTGCTTCTAGATACATGGTTATCCAAAGAATTGGGTACATAAGAAATTTGCAGGGAACACATCTGTTGATAATGAGAACAAGGAGAATTCTGAGAGAAACCAGACTTTCACTAAGAGTCAATATGAGCAGTTGATAGCTTTGTTGAATCAACAACAGAATGGAAGCTCTTCCGCAGAAAACAACAAGTCCTGTATGTTGGCAGGTACGTCTCTATGTTTCAATGTTTGTGGTATTAATCATGTTTGGGTTTTAGATAGTGGAGCAACTCATCATATTTCTCCCAACCTTAACCTGTTTACCACATATGAGCCAGCCACTGAACCTACTTCCATTACCATGCCAAACAATAAACAAGTTAAAATTCTACATGTTGGAACAATTCAACTTACTCCTCAGATTATTCTCAAAGATGTTCTACATGTTCCAGAATTTAGTTTCAACCTTTTATCTGTAAACAAACTTGTAGTTGATCTCCAAGCTAATGTTCATTTCACCCCTTATCATTGTGTTCTGCTCAATGAACACTCATCAAGCGCTTGGTAGTGCTACAAGAGGATTATATCTCACCAAGTCTTCCAATGTCCAGCCCTTTCAACAACCTTTGAATCATTCTTCCTGTTCTTCTGAACTTTCCTCACTGAGTTGTAATAAAAATTCAAATTGATTTGCTGAATCTTTTAGTGTTGTAACCCTGAATTGTTGCATCTTCGTTTAGGACATGTTCCTTTTGAGACTTTGTCTAACTTTCCTGGTATTAAAGATATTATTTCTATTAAACATCATCAAATTTGTACTATTTGTCCCAAAGCCAGACAGCACAGAACTTCTTTCCCTATTAGTAAGATACAAAGCAATTATCCATTTCAATTGATTCACACCGACATTTGGAGGCCTTATAAAGTCAAAACCTATAATGGTTTCTTACTTCATTAGCATTGTTGATGATTATACCAGACTCACTTAGATACAACTTCTATCTCACAAATCAAATGCTTTGTCAGCCTTGAAAACCTTCATAAATCTTGTTCAAAAACAATTTAGTCAAACTGTCAAAACTGTAAGATCTGATAATGGGAGTGAGTTTTGTAGCCATGAAGCTAATACTTTTTTCCTTGATCAGCATTCTTCATCAAACCTTTTGTGTTGACACCCCACAACAAAATGGTGTTGTAGAGCATAAACACAAACATTTACGTGAGACAGCTCGAGCCTTGTTGTTTCAGTCCAATTTACCTGATTCCTATTGTGGGGAGAATGTGTCCTTACAGCCACCTACTTGATTAATCGTTTTCCCCTTGCTAGCCTTAACCATCTTACACCTTTTGAGAAACTTTATGGTACAATTCCTGATTATTCTCACCTCAGACCTTTTTGATGTCTCTGCTTTGTATCTACACTAAAAAGGAATAGAACCAAACTTGACCCACAAAGTTCACCATGTGTTTTTCTAGGGTATCCTTATGTAGTGAAAGGTTATAAAGTTCTGGAAATATCCACTAAAAAGGTTTCCATATCCAGAGATGGTCATTTTCATGAACAAACCTTTCCTTTACATCTTCCTCATATTAAACTGGCAACAGATTTTAATCTCCCTGTTGTTGATATTGATGCTAGTCCTATTTTTTAACCTAGAGACAATCCTTTCACCATACCATATACACCTATTACTTCATCCCCTGATCCTCTTCATTATTGCCTAATACTCTTGATGATGTTATTTCTCCACAACCCGATTCTCTATCCAGTCCTACTACCTCATCATCCCCTCCTCCTCATCCAAGACAATGAACACAATCTCAACAGCTTCCTGCCTATTTGGACGATTAAGTCTGTCATTATTCTAATGCCACAACTCAGTTCCCTCTTTGATAGATTTGTTGCTTCTTTCATTACCTCTCCTATTTCTAAAACCAGTTCTGTCCCCATTTCAGAATCCAAAACCTATCTCCAAGCTTCTAAGGAATGCTACCAAAAACACAATAACATCAAAAAAACAACCACGCACAACCAAACTAATAAGCAAACAATAGCATCAAAAACCAACATGCATATAATATCTGAACATCCACATCAAATCTGAACAAATCTGCACACATACAAAAGTCACCCCTGGACAGCCCCCAGGGGATTTAAGCACAAAACGAGTTCTATTTATTTACCTGCTTAAAGTCAAACTCCATAGTACATGTAAAAAAAAGGTCCAATTATTAAACGACAAGATTTCAAAACAAAACAGAAAGATTGAATGACTAAAGCAAACAAGACAGAAACTAAATACAACCAGTTCCTCAGATACCAAAACAAGGCAAAAAAATATTTACAGCAAGAAAAACTACCATCAACATCCAATCAACACAAGGAAACAATACAAACAGTGGCTATACCTTCAACAAATATTATGTGCCAAAACATTCACTAATTCAAAAGAACACAGCATCTAATGCCAGCATAAGCAACATATAATCATATATCATGCAGGATGGTAGGTCAAACACAATAATACAATTTACAAACCCTTACATCATGTTCAATGACAAGCTATACGAGAATCTTAAATTTAACATTCAAAGATGACCTCTACAACATCAATCAACTAGATCTACAGTAATTGCGAGATATTCAACAGCTACAATCAGTACAGATCTAAGCCTCGCAACACAATGAAAAAGCATCAACCTCATAGATCTACATTTTTCTTCAAGAAAACACCCTAGATATGAAGTAATTACAAAAATATAGCGAAATATACATACAATTCACAGATCTATAGCTAAAACACACAGATCTGCACAAACCTTCAAAGAAAACAACTAGATCTAAGCCTTTCAACATCAAACTACGCAGACTCCGCCAGATTAAACACAAACATCCATAAAACTTGCAACACAATAGAATACATGCCGAAATCACAGATCTATTGTTCAATTTATATTTCAACAAATTAGATGCAAAGTCACCATCAAATTTCAATCGCATAAGAAAGCAAATCTTTATCTAACTAACGAAATTTCCATGTCGTCACCCCTAAAGTTAGGGAAAACACCGATCAACAAATAACTAACTCCTAACTTGTTCGAATTCATCAACAGATCGACAAGGAGTCTAACCTTCACTCCTTTTTGAGCCCGTTCTTCTCCTTTCGGAGATCGGCCTGCTTCAGATTAGTATTGACCTTCTGATCCAGAATCTTTAGAAGCTTGGCTAACAGGTCAGCAGCCAGGGATCCTTGAGGACAGGAGAAGGTGGATTGACTCGATCCTGTTCCATTTGCTTCATCTTCTGACGATACTTAGCTCGCGTTTGATCCTGCAAGTAGAAAATTCGAAACGATTGAGCATGATAAACCAGATAGGATGATAAACCAGATAGGAGAAAACGAAGGAGAGGATGGGGAAAAACCATTGCCGACGCCTAGGGTTTCTGCGCTGAAATCGGGAAATGTTGTGGAATCAAAGGAGGGCGAGGGTTTCTGTGTTAGTGACTTATATATACGTGATGAAATGATATGATCCGGAAGTGTCGACGGGCTCGGTGCAGATTCACGGCCCATTTCGCCTTTTTGCAACCGAGAGCCATGAAGACACATTGTGAAAAAAAAGCGTTCTAATCAGCGTTCTAATTTTTAGAACATAGATCTAATTTATATAAAGAAAAATTAGAAGTTAAATATAATGTTTAGAAGAAAATTGTTCAAGATCTAGTTTTAGAAAACAAATCAAAAAGGGAACAAAATTTGAATCTAATACAGAAATGAAACAATTAAACATACCCTGCCTTGGTCTCGGTGGCAATCTCATTCTCATAGGTACCGATAACACCATCCTTGGTGTTTGCAATATGAATTGCAAGAACAAAGTTTGTGAGATTACTAATTGAAGAGAGGAAATTTTGGTCTCGGTGAACAAATAGGTGATGAGAATTGGATCTAGATCCTATTTTAAAACGAAAATTCGATCTAGATCTTTTAGTTCTAGTTTTATAACAACAAAATAAAACAAAAAGTGAAGAAATTTTGAATCAAAAAACATACTCATCCCTGAAAACATAATTTGGTGTTTGAATTGGAAATCAAATAAGCGATGAGAAACCAATCAATCAAATCACAAGTGTTTCTAGGAAGGTAATCGAAAGGAAGAAAATTCGTGTTTAAACCAAGGTATTAGAAAGGAGGAAAGGTTGGTGTTAGACAAAAAAAGGTGATTGAAAGGACGAAATTTGGTGGTTCAGTTCTATCTACAGAACTCTTATTTCAGAGAGAGAGAGAGAAAACATAAGAGCCGCACGAGTCAAACAGAAACTAGTTCCAGAGGGTTAGGGTTGTACTTGCATTTTACTTAAATACCATTTTACATGGGCTGGTAGTTGTAATGGGCTTTTGAGCCACGGACCAAAGTATTGGCAAGTTAGGGTTTCATTTTTAAAAGCGGATGGCTGGGACCCACACCCTCTCACTCATAGCCTACCTACACGGCTACACCTACCTCCCTACCTATTCCTCCTCCTTTTGAGATCCGAACCGCTTCTTCGGGAGTGTCGGCACCGTTGCGATTCCGCCACGTCGCCTATTCTAGATTTTCTTAATTATGAATTTGAAAACATAAGACCATCTACAACAATGTCCCTGCTACAGTGGCATGCACCCTCACTTTTTCAGTTTCTCTCTCTGCCACATCATCTATGCACCCCATTTTAATTTTTACCCACAACCATGCACCCCATTAATACATACTTTTCTCATTCCCAATACTTTTCTCTTTCTTCATATATAATTACACATATACCACCTTTTATAATACAAATTATATAAAATAATGTAATTAACTACTATTTACGGATTTTATATATTTATTACGGGAAAAAAATTAATTCGTTAATTTATGATAAACTAATTATGGATTTTATATATTAAAGGTATTTTATATTAAAGGGTATTAATACACAAAATTATTGAAATTAAATTCCATAAAATGGATACATAGTGCAATTCACATCTTACAACATAACGACAATCACACATAAGAAAATGCAAGAAAACAAACTAGAAACAACATACGAAGTTCTTAATTCAAACAAATACAACACTTAAAACTCCTAATCCGATTCGTATTGATGTCCAAATGTTGTCCAAATATGCTCCACCAAGTCTACCTTAAGCCGGTTGTGCGTTCCTTGATCGCGTAGTTGAAGATTATTTTGGATGTAGCTGCTCATTTCTTCTGGCCTCTCGGTTGAGATTGTTCGATCGATCCCTTCTTGCTCATCATATGGAGGAACCACCCATCCATTACTCTCGTACTCATCTCTTTCATCTTCTACAATCATATTGTGTAAAATTACACAAGCTTTCATTATATTTCCCATAAACCCAGCATACCAAGAACGAGCTGGATTGCGAATGATATGGAATCGGGACTGTAAGACTCCAAACGTCCTTTCCACGTCTTTGCGACAACTCTCTTGGCGTTGGGCAAATAATTTTGCTTTGGGACCCTGAGGGAGGCTAATTGATTTGACAAATGTTGCCCAAGTTGGGTAGATACCATCAGTGAGATAATAACCCTTGTTGTATTCATGCCCATTTATCGTAAAATGTACCGGTGGAGCTACACCTTGGAGAATGTCATCAAATACAGGTGAACGCTCAAGCACATTAATATCATTGGACACACCCGGTGTGCCAAAGAATGCATGCCAAATCCATAGGTCATATGATGCAACAGCCTCTAGAATAATGGTTGGACCATCATGATCTCCACGCTCAAATTGACCTTTCCATGCAGTTGGACAATTCTTCCACTTCCAATGCATGCAATCAATGCTACCCAACATGCCGGGGAATCCACGAGCCTCTCCGATGCTCAATAGGCGATGTATGTCTTCGGGAGTTGGTCGCCTTAGATATTGATCACCAAAGAAAGTAATAATACCTTCAACGAAGTGGGAGAGACATTCTCTCGCAGTGGACTCTCCAAGCCGAAGGTACTCGTCACAAGCATCTGCAGCCGTGCCATACGCCAACATTCGCATTGCAGCTGTACATTTTTGTAAAGCCGATAAGCCAAGCCTACCGGTGGCATCTGGCCTTTGTTGGAAAAAGGTCATCCCGGTTGAGAGAGTATTAACAATACGCTCGAACACATGCTTGTACATTCGGAACCTACGTCGAAAGATGTTGGGTGGATATATTGGGTTGTCGGAGAAGTAATCATTGTATAGTCGTTCATGCCCAACTTCCCTTCCTCTTTCTATATGTGCTCGAGTGCCTCCTCTTCTTGATCTTCTGGATCGGGCCTCCCTACGACGTTGGGCAGCTTGTTGGAGGTACTCGTACACAGCTCGCATTTGGTTCAAAGAGCTCTCTAGCTCATCATCTATGTTTGGAATATTTTGAGAGGAGTTTGAAGAGTGTGTTGAATTTGAAGAATCATCAGACATTTTGAGAAGGAACTTTGTAAGTGAAGATATGAGGAGTTATGTTTTTAAGTTGGTAGACTATGGTTTATATAACAAGTTAGCATATTTCAAATTTTGAATGTTAAATGTGCCATAACCACATAAAAATCTCCACATTGGCAGAATCACACATTTTCTGCACATTGGCAGAATCACACATTTTCTGCACATTGGCAGAACCACACATTTTATGCACATTGGCTGAACCACCCAAATGAATTGTCACTTCGTACTTATTGAAATCAACAACCAGATACTTGTCATTGTCAAACACATAGACTTGTCATTTCCCACCTTTTCCTATTTAACATAGTGATTTGATAATTGAAGGCATTTGTTATATATCAAACAACTTCTACTAACAATAAGGATTACTTCAAACAAGAATGACATTAAACTTCAATTATATTATAATAAAGATTACAATACGAAAACATACAACAACCACACACTAGATTCAAGCAACATAGAAATCAAACAATACAACAAACACACACTCCTGCAAGCAACATAGAAATCAAACAATACAACAAGCACACACTGAAATAAGTAAGCAACATAGAAATCGAATAATACAACAAGCAAACTAGGAAAACATGCACTAGAGACCATTCAAATTTAGACCCTTCAAGTCTTCAATTTGATATGCCAAGATCATCCATCAATCGCTTCTTCACCATTTCAATTGAAGGAGGGAGTGTTGAAACCGATTCCATCTTGATTATTTCCATTAGTCGGTTCCAATTTTTCTCCCTAACCTCCTCTTCTCTTGCTTTCTGCATCATATCAATCTCTTTCTCCTTAATTCGAAGCTCCTCCATCTTCAATGATTCCATATGACTAGTATGTTGATGAAGGTTCTCTCCTATCTTCAACACTTTCTCGTCAAACTCGTCAACGGGGCTAGAGGTATACGAGATCTTCTTTTTCAATCTTGCCGCCTTTGCGGCCTTTATCCCCGGAGGACGTTCGATTGGTGAAGCATTCCAAGCACTCACCGGGGTGTCTGGATCATGGTTACTGGAATCATCTTCATCATTGCCCCTCTGTCTTTTTGAACCACTACTTTCTGAGCTTATATTCTTTCGATTCATTTGTATCATATACTCATCATTCCACCTTGGTTGCTTTTGCATGGTCTCCCATGCCTCCTCATCTTCAAAACTTTTTCCCTTTGGATGATTTTCGCGATAATCATTCTTTGCTCTCTCTAACACATCCTTGTCAGATTCACCGCTAGCTCGAGTAGCCTTAGCCCTTTTGTAGTAGCCAACAAACATGTTCACTGACCTATTAACTCTTCCCCACTTTGTCTTCAACATGGATGCGTTTCTGTAAGCTTGACTGCTACTTTTGTGAAGAGAGTAGAACTCCTCAACTTTATCCCAAAACCTATCAGCCGTTTGGTCGTTGCCGGTGATGGACTCGGTGCTAATGTTGACCCAGGAGCTAATGAGAAGCTTAACATCTTCTTTTTCCCAATGATGTCTTTCCATGGGAACTCTTTGTTCGGCACCACTACCCCCACCAAGTCCACGAGATCGACCACCACGAGATCGACCACCACGTGATCGACCACCACGAGATCGACCACCACGAGAGCCACCACCACCAACCCCCTCTGGTTGGGTGCTATATGGTGGCATGGCCGATAGATCTACACTTCCATCTGAGCTAATGATCGTTGGTGATGGTTGAGTCTGAACGAAGTTGGATGAGGAAGGCATACCAAATTGTGAATTCGGATGATGAAAAAAGTTTGGTGGGAAAGGCATAGCAAATTGCGCATTCGGATTAACAACAAAGTTCGGTGGGAAAGGCATAGCAAATTGTGCATTTGGAATGCCATAAGATTGTGAAAGGAATTGTGTATAGTTGTTGAAATCTTCTTGGGAGTTAAATTGAAAGGGATTTTGGGATGAATTCTGTGAGGGATTTTGTGAAGGATCCATAATTGAGAGGTTCTTTTGAAGATAAGATGGAGGAAGATGGTGTGAGATGGAAGAAGAGCCACCCACCACTATATATATTACAAGCATTAGGGTTTTTTTGGCCCAATACCACAACTTCAAATTCGAGATAGAACCAAGAAAACAATGGGTTCAATTCAAACCCTAAATGATGTCGGTTGGTTTCAAATTTAAAAAAAAACATTAATTCGAATTTTTTTAAAATGCAATTTTGAGCCTTTAAACGACTTTAAACGCCCGAAAAACACCTTTGATCACGGCGTAGCTGTGAATTTTACTCGTGAGCGAATTCCCTACCCGAAAAGGTATAATAATAATCATTCCGACTTAAAACGCCCGTTTTCCGCAAATTACAACCCGATTTCCGCAACTTACAACCCGATTATATATAATAAATTTTAAAGTTATCCAAAGATATACAATATTGGTGTCTATGGGTAGAGAAAAACAAATTATGAATTTTGGCATAATTATTTATATTTTTTAATATGTATAAATTGCCCAAATATTAAATAAATGAAATTGGGAAAAATTAAATACACTCTGCCACGTGTCGCGCTCACACTGGCCGGACGCTGGCCACTGATTGCGCGACACGTGGCGCGCTGATAAGATCAGCTTTCCTTCCTCAAACAATCAAAACTCAGTGTTTTGGTCATCGTATGTGCAAAACTCTGTGTTTTGTTTTGGGACACGCGCGCGTGCATATATTACATGGGGAGCATACTGATAGTTTGTGGGTGCAAATTTTGCTCCCCAATTTCTCGGTGCATGCGCCATTCAATTACTTTATTATTTTTTTTTAACTTTGCTCTCGGAATAGTCACCCGTTGTGGGTGCTCTAAGATCTTCCATTTCTAGTTCTTTCTTCTCCTTTTTATCCGTGTAATTTTGATGAAGGGGTTTTTTACCGTTTCTCCGATAACAATAATTAAATTCTACAGTATTTTTTTACTTAATGAAATTATAATTAATTTACTGAAATAACTTCGACCAACAAAAAATTTACTGCGATAACTACATATAACTAGTGTAAGACCCGTGCCCTGCACGGGATTTGTATAAGATTTTATTATAATAGAAAAAGATAAAAGTTATTTAGTTTTAGACTTTTAGTTCTAATAATATGGGGATATGATATTGAACTGTCATAATATATAAAATATCATCTTAACTAAAATGTTGACATCATGTAAGAATAAAACAATCCAAGAAACATTCCAATTTTTATAGTCATCAAAGAGATGAAAAATGATCTATTAAGATATGATAAATTCAATTAAACGCAATCTAAGAATGTCCACTATAAATTGTTATTAAGTAAAGTGATCCAAGCTCACTACATACTTCCGCTCCACATGCCACCGTGGTAGTCAACACTACCTGGACTGGACCATTTAGAATGAACAAATAAGCAAAATGAAGAAAGTTAGTGTTGAAGAATGTAATATAATAAGGACTTAATAATTTATGTAAGATGGGTTACCTGTCAAAAGGAAATATATAAATGAAGGGATGAAGATAGTGTCTATATGAGGCATATGGATAGAACCTAAACATCATCATTTTAAAAAAAAGTAATAATCAGAATAAAAAATAATAATTACTTTAATAAATGAGAGAATGAAATATACGTACCTGAAGAAGATTACAAAGTATGAAAAACTTCTTTATATACCACATTGGTTGTGATATTAGATCGTTCTTTATTCTTATCACATATTAAGATCTTCAATCCTTTCTTGCTAGTCACTCTTGATGCTGCAACATATAACTGACCATGTGCAAAAACAGGTCGTGGAAGGTATAAGCCCACTTTTGCAAGAGATTGACCTTGACTTTTATTGATAGTCATGGCAAAGCAAACACTTATCGGGAATTGTCTTCGTTGAAACTTGAATGGATATGTAGTGTCTGATGGGGTCAAGAGCATCCGAGGAATCAGAACTATATCACCAATATGGTTTCCTGAAATGATTTTCGCCTGTATGACATGATCACCAAGCTTGGTGGTAATTAATCTTGTACCATTGCATAGCCCTGCAGTCTGGTCAATATTTCTAAGAAGCATAATAGGAACTCCAACCTTAAGTTTCAGCACATGATTTGGGACACCAGAACATCTAAGACTATTCAAATAGTCAGATGTATAATCACCTTCATCCACATCGGAAGTTGTATCCGTCTTGCAAATACTATCAGAACTGAAGTACACTTTCTCTTGGCCAGGTAACAAAGATAACACATAGTCATTCACTTGATCGACCTCTTCATGTGTAGGAGCCAGAATTCCCCGCTTTTGAAAGTAGCCTGGGGAAACCTGTTTCTCAAAAAGAGAGTGATATATACAATGAACAATTGCTGGAATAGGATCTAACTCCTCATTCTTAACCAAAAGTTCATCAGGAATTTCTATCAGGACTTCTCCATCATTATCATGACCTATAGTACCATCTCCAATGCTTAAGATCCATTCAGAAAATTTCTTTGCTTCTCTTCTATCATTCTCAGAAGTACCTTGTTGAATTCTCATGTTTTTGGTCAATGTAAGGACTTTGCAAAAACGCCACAGATAGGATGAATTAATGGTGGAAAAAACAATATCTTGTCTTGTTCCTTTGGCGATGACGGGAAGGATTTGTCTAAAATCTCCACCAAATACTATGACCTTTCCTCCAAATGGTTGTTCCAAGCTGTTTGGATTTGTAGGCCGTAAAATATCTCTTAAGCTTCGGTCCAATGCTTCAAAACAATATCTATTCATCATAGGAGCCTCATCCCAAATAATAAGTTTTGCCTTACAAATCAATTCGGAAAGTTCTGTTCCTGCGGTGCACATAACATAAAAAGTATAACATATAAAGTGTGAAACTGACTTGTCGTGAATTGAAAATAAGTTCTATGATTATAGAAATTATATATTGGATAGTGAAAGCGGTGCACATAGCATAAAATGTGTGATTACTATATATATAGAGTATTACCTGCACATATGTTGCATGTGGAATCTTCATTAACTTGCAAAGGTATTTTAAACCTTGAATGTGCAGTTCTTCCACCAGGTATGAGGAGAGCAGCATTTCCACTGGAAGCAACTGTAAGCACTATATCACCTTTGGACCTAATAGATGCAGAAAGGGCTTTCCATATAAATGTTTTACCCATACCACCATATCCATATAAGAAGAATACACCACCATTATTTCTAGAAATAGCATTCATTATCTCATCATACACACCCTTTTGCTCAACTGTAAAGCTAGACACTAATTGCTCATGCTCAGCAGCTAGTTCTACTCTGTCATAATGCAGTTCATCTTGTATGAGCTTATTAACACCATCTTGAATGAGACTTTGATCTGGTTGAGGCATGGTGGTGAAATATCTTAAGCTACTACCATTTCTCTGCAACAGTTTTTCTAACTCGGCAAGAGCATGATTCTGAAGTTGCTCATCTGTCAAATGCCAATCTGAACATAAACATGGAACATACGTAAGAATTTTTAAAAAATACATGGAAAAAAAATGGGAATCCAAGTAATGGACCGTGCATCATGAATATATTTATACTTCATTATAGTAATATATTTAGTGTAACTAGTGATGATGCCCGTGCTATGCACGGGGCAAAGATTTTATATAAATATGTATGTTACAAATGGAGTTGAAAAGATTGTCGGTTGATTTTATATAATCACTCTTTTCTCTCTTTTTTCATTTTTTCACAAGAATTTTGCTTAAATAGCATTTTTTGCAGCGCAACACCCTCTGTTTGGATAAGTTGAGACTCTTTTCTCTCTTTTTTCATTTTTTCACTCGAATTTTGCTTAAATAGCATTTTCTGCAGCGCAACACCCTCTGTTTGAATAAGTTGAGAGCTTTCATTGTTGTCATTAAATTGATTGTAATTATTTTGATATTGAAGTTGGAGAAATGGGATTAATTTACACAATATAGTGAGATTGTTCAAATGTGCATTCATTGTCGTGCGTAACACCCACTATTCAAATCTGACAGTAATTGTCGTGTGTAACACCCTCTTTTACTGATTGTATTATGTATGCATAAAAAGTTAAATTATTTTTTAAGCTCTATTGGATAAAATCAAAAGGGTATTAGGCAAGACTCGAACCTTAGACCAAGTGTATATGACGTGACATAGATACCATCTGAGCCGCATTGATTTGCTAATTTATTTTGCATCCAAGTGTATATATAAAAAGGTGGGAAAGAAGAGAGATTAAGGCAATAAATGGTGGCAACAACCCATTCTTATATGTATATAAGATGCCAATGACGGTATAGTAGTTTTTTCATTAAAATATTTATACTCCATAATTCTTGATAGAATGTGAAGACCTGACTTTCATTTTTTGTCCTGGTTTGAATGATCGGGACTCTAGCTGTTTGGTTTACAAATATGCTTATATTAAACATCTGCCTAAGAACTTGGCTCAAGAAATTAGGGCCCATAAATCTATTTCTTTTTATATATTAATGAATCAGCTATATAGCATAAAATGTGGATATAGGTAAATGAAATAGACAGGGTTCATATGGTAAGAACATAAACATAGATAATGGGGCCATACCATCTCTTTGGAGAATTCTTCTCTGCTTATTAAGAATATCGTCGGCATGAAGCTTCCATGTTTGTTGCCAAACAAATTCTGGCCTTGACATACTATCAGAAAGAAGGAGAAATACAAATAACGACCTGGTATAATGGGCGGATCCCCAAAAGCTTGCTTCAGCTATGCCGTCAATATATTCTCTGTCATCCTCTAGCAACCCCAACGCATAGCATGCCTCTTTAAAGGTAGGATATTGGACTCCACCAATAGTACGTATCTCCTCATAAGATGTTGGCCCCTTCACATGGTTTAACAAAATCCTTAGATAGTACTTCTCGCCACAACCTGGAGGCACATGAAAAATCCTCCCCACAGAACCACCATGCTCCCTAAGTTTCCATGTCTTTGAATCCGAGAGCGAGGTAAATTTTTTTGGAAACTCAACATATGACAATTCCTTAGCTTCTTCAAACTTTTTATTGCACTCCATCCATTGAGTAAACATTGATTTGTCAATATCAGGCTTATTTACGACAGCATCAATCGGATCATCATCATCAAATATAACACTTTGCTCATTTTCAAGGTGGAAACTCAAACGTTGCACAGCTGGAGTCCTGTAATGGATGTCAAATCCAAAAATCCTCCAAGCCGCTTCACATGGAGATATATAACGGCAATTATAGTAACTCTTTATTTCATCCATTTCGTCAGTTGAGGTTGAGATTGCAGCAGTGACGCGATCACTTCCCTTGTTCACATACTTGAACAAATATTTGATGGAACTCGATCTGTTGCACCATTCAACATTTATATGTGCTTGGTACCGTAGAAGGAGTGTTGCATTGTAAGGAACCACATAACTATTATCCAAGGGAACTCCATTCTTTTCAACTGCTATGCCGTTATCACGTCTTCTATAAACGGGGGTAGCCATCTTGATCTATAAATGTCTGATCAACAAACTTTTTTGGAAAATATTTTGTGCATTTCCCATCAGTTGTACATGGAGATGAAGGATTAGAAGTTCCACATGGACCGTGCATCATGAATTCGGTTACAGCCTTGTACAAAGCAGGATCATGTGATGGATCAGGAAGTTCAGCAGAAATAAATTTGTCAATATGATCAGCATCAGGCAACTTTTCCTCCAAAAACAATACTATATGTGCATGAGGCAATCCACGTTTCTGGAATTCAATTGTGTAAACAACTGCAATAAATACAAAACGCAAGAAATATAAAATCAAACCATGCATATAAAAGTATAGTATCCAGCTGTAGCATATATAGAAAGCGAGTATAAAATATGAAGTAAGAATGATAGAATAAAATACCTGCTTTCACTACACCAAAGAGTTTGTTCTCCCTTAAATCTTTAATTAAGGCATCTAATTTCATTTTGAAGACTCTGACTAAAATATCAGGTCGATCTTCAGGTTGCAAGCCTCTTTCAGTCAAGAATCTTGTAATTTCAGGCCATCTTGAGTTACATGTGAATGTTAAGAACAAATCAGGATATCCATAATATTTGCATAGGGCCATTGCATCATGATAGTTCTCTTTCTTATATCTGTCACCCCCTGTAAATGATGAAGGTAATACTACACGCTTTCCAGTGGAAGATGGCGTTGTATTGCCTTTGTCAGTTGCTGCTGTGAGGTTAGCATATAAATCAGCTCGAATGTTCTTTTGATGAGTCCTATAGTAATTTAACCTTTCTGATTCAATCATAGTGTAAGAGTCAACCAAGAATTGTTGAAACAACCTTCTAGACATTCTCAGAGTTGGAGCTTCTCTAGGTCGCTCTTGAATTCTATACTGAACAAACTCTTTGATTGTAACTCTTGACCTCTTCCTCATAGAGTTGGTAATCCTATCACTTAAAGGAATGTCGGGTCTGTAACCATCCTCTCCGTAAGGGAATATCAGTGGATACTGAAGAGCAAGATAAGAAGGATGCAATTCATGGATACGTTGTAAAGCGCCAGCCCTGGTCTGTAATACAATATCTCTATGTGCAACTTGTGTTCCGATATCGCCAACAATAAGGGCAGCAACCTCGGACACCGTTGGAAGATTATGTGTTCGACCATCAGTTCCTCTTTTACTAATAAGACGCAACTTAACATCTGCAGAGTCACCGTCTCTAAAACGATCTCTAGCAATCCTAAATGTCTTTGCATGAGGATTGTGGTGATCGATCATCTTTCTGAGGTCAGACACCAGTGCATCATCAACTTTCTTTTCCTTGGAGCTAAAGGCATTGGACAAAAATTAGTTATATATGTATCGATTAAATTACCAGTAACTGAGTAAAATATTTGACTTGCATTTCCTGAATTATGTAACAAAATAAAAGACTATCTATTGCAAACAGATGTCCTTAATTTAAAAGAAATGTATGCAAATATACGTAGTATACCTGATGGCCTGAATTCGATTGGAATCTTCATGTTCAGTGTCATAAATATAAAGCTGAGAAAACTTTGGCGATGAACCTGGTACGGGTAGCAAACTCCCTATTCTGTGAAAGTTTTGTCCATTCATTCGGTAACAATATGGTCCACGGCCTCCAGTGATGGGTGAAACCTTACCTCCTAAAGAGGTAAAAGAAAACATCATGTTGTAAGCTATAATATTCTGACAAAAATTTCTGCCTTTTGGATGTGTATTGGTCAAAAGAGTTGTCAGCAAAGGGGGTGCATCTTGCAACAAAGGGAGCTGAACTTTTCCATGAAGACAGCAAAGTGGAAATTTGGGAGGTTTTTCCTCTGGATCATCTGACTTGTTTACTCTCTCAGCAGCCCAAAACAATGCGTGACAATGTTGACATTCACACACAGGATCACCATGATCGTAGTATCTTACTGTAAATAAAAAAAACACTGTCACATTCAATAATCAATATACAAACTTTGCACCTACAATCTGTTGACTCGATCGTAATGCAAAATGTGTAATTATGACAACGAAAGAAACGTGGAGTAAATTTTGTATTTGAAGATAGCAGCGTATCTCTGACCTGATGTTTGTGATGGTGGTCTGCTCCGCTTTTCTCTAAGTGCAGCCATTCGCAACATTCTCATACGTCGAGCTGTGTTGATTAATGCAATAGTTATGCAGTAAGTAGCATATCTAAAAGTACGAATGAATTAAAGGTTGCTTAAAGAACATCAACTGATATCATACCTTGCTGACGCCGATGATCAACACCTGGGATGTGATTCGGACTATTTTGTATAGGTTAACTCTTGTATTTTAGGGCTATATTGAGAGTGTTTAGGTTAGATTTGAGCGGAATTGTAATATCTAGGCCGAAGACACAAGAATTCAAGAATCAAGAGTTTTAAGGCGTTTTGAGCTGTCTGCGCGACACCACTTTCTTGCGAAGGATATATCTGGAGCTACAGAGGTCGGATTGAGCTGATTCCGGTTCCATTAGAAAGCTAACTTCAAGGGCTTCAATTCATGTTTTTACACCGAAGTCAGATTCCAAGCCGAAGATGGTCAAAACAGCCTCCGAAGTGACGCCAGAGGTTCTGTCGGGATTCCGCGTCCGCGGCCTGAGCGACGCGCCCGCGGCGGCTGGCGAGACCGAGTTACTCTTCTCTGTTGCGATAGCGCGGACGCGGTGGGAGCGACGCGGCCGCGGTTCGGTCAAATTTTCAAGCGGGCCGAAAGCTTTCTATCTTATTTCCTTTTCTATCTTTTGCCTCTTACCTTATCTATCTCGAGGAGCATGTTCCTTGGGCTATATAAGGAGGAGCCAGCCTTAGGGTTTTTGTATCTCTTACCTCTTATCTTCTACCTTATTCTCTCAATTAATTAGGTTTAGTTTAGTTATGGAGAGCTAGTCTCCTTGGGTTTGTTCAAGGGAGAAGCTCTGATGTATGAACTTGTGAGATTTTGGTAATTGATTTCTATCCTTTGGTTAATATTGATTCTCTTGTGCTTCATCTTATGAATGTTTATTGTTTCTTTAGGAGTAGCTAACCTATTGAATTGATTGATGTTCTACAGTTTGATTAGGTTTGGACCGTGGACAAAACTAATCTGTGAAAACAACTTAACCTAGACCTGTTGTCTATGCAACTAGGATTAAGAAGAGAATTGATTATTTTATCTTACAATTGACTCGTAGCTTGATTGTTTGATATTATATCCTGCATATCCTTGTTCTCTATGCTAATTCTAGGTTAAGCGTCCTTGCCTAGGGTTATAGAATTGCTTGGACCGTGGACTTGCGATTGTTAATGATCAGGATAGGAATTAACCATAGGTGTAAATGAAATCAATGGATGAATCTATGATCGAGTGATTATTAAAGAGTGGATCTTTTGAATGAACCTGCCTCCTATCTATTTGTTTATTTGTTTGTTATTTGTTTCCTAGGTTAGTTTAGATATCTCTTTGATTTCCCCCCTTATCTTTAGTTGATAATTATATTAATACTAGAAGCCTTTAGTTCTCTTGGGTTCGACCCCTTACTTGCTTACTATACTAGTTTGTAGTTTGGGTTATTTTATCTTTGATCTTGGCACGACGACTTTAGCCGAGTCAAAATTTGACTCGGGCAAAGTCGTTGTTCCCTAATCAAAAATAAATCCCAAACATGCAAACACAAGTATAGTAGGCAAGCAAGGGGTCGAACCCAAAGGAATCAGTTTTATTCAGATTTTATATGGTTTTCATGCAAGTAATCAAAAGGGGGGTTTTGAAAGTTGTTTTCAATCAAAGTTATCAAGCAGAGTTTATCCAATCAATTCCACTTTATTAATTCGTTGATCATGAATTCATCCACCTCTTTATATGCTTAGGTCAATTCCAATCTCAATCATTAGAAATCGCAAGTCCACGGTCCAAGCAATTCTATAACCCTAGGCAAGGACGCTTAACCTAGAATTAGCATAGAGAACAAGGATATTAGGAAATCAAATCATGCAATCAAGCTACGAGTCTCATGCATAACTTAACCATTGAATACTCTTCTCTAAACTAGTCCACGGTCCTAGAATAGAGTTGTTTCGAGAATAGGAAAGATGCATAGACAACAACCAATCCTAATTCAAACAATAGATCTAAGTCAATCAAACAAGTTGATCAGGCTCATAAAATCAAACATAGATCATGGGATGAAGCACAAGAGTATCAATAAAGACCTAAGGATAAAGAGGTTACCAGAATTTCACAACTTCATAATAAAGCTTCCTTGATTGAATAAACTCCAGAGGAGAGTTAGTTCTCCATTACAAAGAAAACTCTAGTCTTTTCTGAATTACAATTGATTGATATCAAAATTTGGATCTCCTAAAACCTAGAAAAGGCTCCCCTTATATAGCCCAAAAATACCACCTTTTCGGACTACAAAAGATAGAAAACCTAAAGATAAGAAAGGAAACAAGATAGAAACGCCAAGATCTCGTCAAATCCGAAGTCGGCCACCACCGCGGCCGCGCCAGGAGATCCGCGCCCGCGGCGTTCTTCAAACGGTCAAACCGGGTTCAGCTGCTACCGCGGCCGCGCCAATGGCACCGCGTCCGCGGCCTTCTCGGTTCAATATGGTTCGCTCCTTCAATCCACCGCGCCCGCGCCATGTGTAGCGCGTCCGCGGCCTTCATGCAGTGGCGATTCTCCTTTTAAGCTCTTTTACTCTTGATTCTTCATGTCTTGTGTCTTCGGTCTTGATATTACAATAACGCTCAAAACTAACCTAAACACTCTCAATAAAGCTCTAAAATACAAGAGTTAAACCATACAAAGTAGAGCGAATCAAATTCCCCCATACTTAGATCTTGCTCGTCCTCGAGTAAGCTCAAAACAAATATATCAAGGTAGCACATCTAAGATCTCAGGAAGTACAAGGGAGGATAAAAACACTCAACTCACAACCCGAACCCAAAATAGAGAAATCATGAGCATAAAACAATGAAGCTCAAACACACACCTCACAACAATATATATCACTCAAGCTCTAAAAAGATGAAAGAGAGCAACCTAGGATCTACCCAAATCTAATAATGAAGCCCCAAAGTCCCCAAGCAAGAATGATCCTAAAACACTCGAATTTTACCGCTCAATTCTGCTTAGGCGCCCTTTCGGGTTTTCACCTAACCGCTCTTTTCATTTTTCTATAGGGTGTGCTCACAAATACTCACAACTCTCATAAACCTCTTATTACCCCAGCCTAATGCTGGTCTAGGTTACCTGCTTATTACCTGAGCCGCCCTTTCGGGTTTTCGACTCATCCCAGGATTTAATATGCCTTTTTTCAATTTTTATGGCTTTTTCTATCTTTTTCTTTTCCTTTCTTTCTTTCTTTATGCAAAAATATGGTGCAAGTGCTCCATGAAAAGAAGAAAATCAAAAATCTGAAGCAAATAGCTAGCTAAGCTAACTAGGATAAGCGAATGCGAGTACTCCTTCCCCCATACTTAAATCCTTCATTGTCCTCAATGAAGCAAAGAGAAAGGATAGAAGCAAGGAAAAAGGTATATCAGAAGACTCACAAACGATGAAGAGGGGTGGAATGGAAGAACTCTTCATAGGTGGTAGAAGAATGGAACACGTTGTAATTCCAATCGGCGGCGGAACCGCGGGCGCGGCACTAGGGGCGCGGGCGCGGAATAACGTCAGAGAGTAAAAGTCTTGGGCTGGCGTACCACCGCGGGCGCGGCCGGTGAGGCGCGGGCGCGGTACTCGTGCAGGGACGAGTTCTTGACTTCGTTTCGAACAACGTGATGTGTAAACAACCTTCGTATCTTGGCTCGTCTCTTGAAAGATGGAATAATACTTGAACTCGAGCCATGGAGAAGAAATCCCGGGGAAACAAAGCCCCCCATACTTAGGCTTTACACATAGCCAAATAATGGAATTACAAAGGTGGATGGAAAGAAGAAATAGAAGGTGGAAAGATAGAAGATGGATTAGAATGGATATAGATGGGTGGAAGATATAGATATAGAGTGGGACCAAAAAGTCCTCTTTTTTTTTTCTTTTTTTTTTTTTTCTCTTTTTTTTTTTCTCTTTTTTTTTTTTTCTCGAACCAGGGCCTCCGCGGGCGCGGCGTGAGGACCGCGACCGCGGGGGTCTAGTACCTGTACATCGGGGGTCTGGGCTTGGCCGCGACCGCGGTGTGGTTGCCGCGACCGCGGATTTGCACCAGAAACATCCTTTCGGACCTAGTACCTGCACATTAGTCCGAAAAACGAGAATAAACCTAAGCTAAGAATGGAAAAACAATCTATCTAAGCCTTGGGTTGCCTCCCAAGCAGCGCTTTTGGTTAACGTCGTTGGCTCGACGTCTTCAGGATCGGACATCGTCAATGCCCTGAGCATCAAATCAAAGTCCTGCACAGCTATCTTACAACAGGACTCATAGCATATTGACAAATTATCAAGAAATAAGAAATAATTCAAACTCCTTTTTAACCTATCAAACATGCTTGAGCAATTAGGGTGTGATTTTCTAGAGTGAAACCAATTAGGTGATTTATTTGATTTTTCAAAGTATTTAGCAAAGCATGCAAATCTCCTAATTGAATTTTCACTATCATCAAATAAAATATAGGACTCATCATCTACCCTAGCATGCTCAAAGATAGAATCTTTAATGAAAGATTGACATGTAAGCACAAAGCAAGGATCAAGAGAGAAAGAAGAGGTGGAGTAAAGGATATAGGGATCATCAAGGCTGACCTCAGGAATCTCCGTGGAAAGGGATACGAAAGTTTCTGACGGTGAAGAAGAAATCTCCATAACAGCATCTGGCTCCTTCGACGAGTCATCAGGCTCGTCGTTGTCACTCCATGGGTTACCATACTGAAGGAAATACTCCTCTTCTGTCATCACATATCGTTCCTCCTCAGGCGCAGGCTCTGAAGCTTGGTCGAGCAATACCGATGGGAGATCCTCGTTAGAGGCCGCGGGCGCGGTATGTGTGCCGCGGTCGCGGTTCTCCTCCAGAGGGGATTCCTCCGTTTCTGCATCGGAACCGCGGGCGCGGTATGCATCCCGCGGGCGCGGTTCTTTGGCAGAAAGTGTTTTGGCCTTTAGTTTGTCCTGCAGCAACCGACTCTCCATGCACATGGTGGTGTAGACAACCAACTGTTCCTTCGATGTCAACCAAAAGAATCTTTCCGCAGTCCTACGGTCCACCTCAAGCTGCGTCTCCGATGTCATCCCATAGTAGATTTCTCTGTGAAGATCAGATGAACAGACATAAACTCCACGAGCAATCAAGTCAGTTGTCTCATCTCGAACTCTCTCGAAGTAGTCACAGAATGGTTCACCCTGAAGCTGCTCAAACTCATAGGAAGCTATTAGAATACTCATGTGTGGACCAAAAGATAGGTCCACACAAAGTCAATAAAAATATTAACACTAGAAAGAAACCAGAGTTCCCCGGCAACGGCGCCAAAATTTGACTCGGGCAAAGTCGTTGTTCCCTAATCAAAAATAAATCCCAAACATGCAAACACAAGTATAGTAGGCAAGCAAGGGGTCGAACCCAAAGGAATCAGTTTTATTCAGATTTTATATGGTTTTCATGCAAGTAATCAAAAGGGGGGTTTTGAAAGTTGTTTTCAATCAAAGTTATCAAGCAGAGTTTATCCAATCAATTCCACTTTATTAATTCGTTGATCATGAATTCATCCACCTCTTTATATGCTTAGGTCAATTCCAATCTCAATCATTAGAAATCGCAAGTCCACGGTCCAAGCAATTCTATAACCCTAGGCAAGGACGCTTAACCTAGAATTAGCATAGAGAACAAGGATATTAGGAAATCAAATCATGCAATCAAGCTACGAGTCTCATGCATAACTTAACCATTGAATACTCTTCTCTAAACTAGTCCACGGTCCTAGAATAGAGTTGTTTCGAGAATAGGAAAGATGCATAGACAACAACCAATCCTAATTCAAACAATAGATCTAAGTCAATCAAACAAGTTGATCAGGCTCATAAAATCAAACATAGATCATGGGATGAAGCACAAGAGTATCAATAAAGACCTAAGGATAAAGAGGTTACCAGAATTTCACAACTTCATAATAAAGCTTCCTTGATTGAATAAACTCCAGAGGAGAGTTAGTTCTCCATTACAAAGAAAACTCTAGTCTTTTCTGAATTACAATTGATTGATATCAAAATTTGGATCTCCTAAAACCTAGAAAAGGCTCCCCTTATATAGCCCAAAAATACCACCTTTTCGGACTACAAAAGATAGAAAACCTAAAGATAAGAAAGGAAACAAGATAGAAACGCCAAGATCTCGTCAAATCCGAAGTCGGCCACCACCGCGGCCGCGCCAGGAGATCCGCGCCCGCGGCGTTCTTCAAACGGTCAAACCGGGTTCAGCTGCTACCGCGGCCGCGCCAATGGCACCGCGTCCGCGGCCTTCTCGGTTCAATATGGTTCGCTCCTTCAATCCACCGCGCCCGCGCCATGTGTAGCGCGTCCGCGGCCTTCATGCAGTGGCGATTCTCCTTTTAAGCTCTTTTACTCTTGATTCTTCATGTCTTGTGTCTTCGGTCTTGATATTACAATAACGCTCAAAACTAACCTAAACACTCTCAATAAAGCTCTAAAATACAAGAGTTAAACCATACAAAGTAGAGCGAATCAGGATGGTATGGGCAGAGTTGTGCATTTGAACTGAAGGAATGGTGGTGTCAACACAGAGTAAAGAACTTTGTCTACTTCCATTATAGGAACCTGCATAAATATGAACATATCATGTACTGAATACAATTGACATAAATATGAACCTGGACGGCATCTTATGTGTAAACCCATTTGATTAATGCAGTGAGTAGCATATATAAAAGTAACAATGAATTACAGGCTGATTAAAGAACTTCTACTGATATCATACCTTGTTCACCCAGATGAACAGGTACTGGGTTCTGCTCAACAGAGTTCTGCCTTTGAACTGAAGGAATGTTGGTGTCAATACAGAGTAAAGAACTCTGTCTAGTTCCATTATAGGAATCTGTGTCACTTGAAGTTGTTCCCTTCCGCTTTTTGTTAATCACATCCATTCTCAGCTTCCTCACATGGCAAGCTAATGTATTCACATCAACAATAGTGGATAGCATTTTAGTGTACTAATAAAAATCATAGTTGGGATTGATTGCTGAATTGATTGGTTCATGGTTATTTGAATCTAAGATGCATTTAATTCTCAGCAGTTCAGGTATGAAAATGAGCTGCTATGTTTGAATCCAAGCTTCTTGAACAGGTCAGGTATGAAAATCAACTGGTT
The DNA here is from genome assembly GCA_934048045.1 of Polygonum aviculare. NCBI lineage: Eukaryota > Viridiplantae > Streptophyta > Magnoliopsida > Caryophyllales > Polygonaceae > Polygonum > Polygonum aviculare. The sequence continues at coordinate 17,098,072 of OW204025.1, read as the reverse complement.
TATTACTATGTTAATTCTGAACACTGAAAGTAAGCGCCTTATAATATTCTGGAGCATCATCCAAGGCATTGTGGTTGATATATTGATAAATGGCATACCATCTGGAGCATCATTCAAGGCATTGTGGTTGATAAGTCTCTGCTGGGTGATAGCCACTGTAAATGAGTAGGTTATGCAAGGTCATATATAATTGTTTTCCCATTAGTGAAATTTATATTGAATAAACAAAGATGTACCATTTTTCCCTTTGTCCATTTGTCTTGTAGATGAAGAATGTTTATGAAGAATTGGTGACCTCATTGGACAATTCACGGACACTGGCGTATTACCATTTGAAATGTCTGACAATGCTGTACGCTGAATCAAGCAGGAATTCTGACTAACTCCTTGAGCAGCATCTGCATATTTATGTATGATCAGTACATGGTAAATCGTTTTGCCAATTATAATGAGAATGTATATGAAATTCTGTACCTGCTCTATTTTCTTGTGTTCTATGTCGTTTTTCTCTGTTGGAGGCCATTCTTAATAATCTATTATGGCGAGTTATTTCATCCATATTGGTACGATGACTTTTGCTCCTGAAATTAGACCGTAGGGATTGAGCTTTAAAAAAATACCAAACGGCCAGAAAGAAGAATTGAAACTCACGTATTCAGTGCAGTAGATGAAGACGGGAGACAGAGGTTGGCGGCGATTTCAGATCGTAGAAATTCGGTTATACTGCCAAGATTATGTTTTCCTAATTAACTCAAAAACAGAATCCCTTCGTGACAAAAATCGTGATCTTTGATTGTAACTGCATATTATATTTCTATAAAAAATAATTAAACAAAAATTATGTACGTATCACTGAGTTGGATTTTTTTTTTGGTCCAAATATTGGAGTTGGATATATATATAAAGAAATTAAAAATACAAATGACAGAAAATGCAAAAGAAATAAAATTAAATTTAAAATATCCCGAAAATAACACTAAATCCTAATTTTAAGCCCTGAAACGTTATTAAAAGCCCGAAAAAGGCCTTATGGATGAAATAACGTTTCAGGGCGAGATCAATTCTACCGGTGACGGCCCTTTCGACGGTTGAGATCCTCTTCGGACTGGGCTGTCAATCTGCCTACATCACTATATAAATGGCAAGAAAGATAATTACATGTTTCTTTATGTGATCTACAACTTTCTGTTTCCATCAAGGATAAATGGCAAAGATATAATTAACTGTATATTTATGTTTTCCTAATTTTATATCATAGGCATGCATACGAAATTATTACCTTGAGGATGACAGCATCATCCACAAATTGAGATTTAAAATATATCTAAGTAGAGGCACATCTAATATTGGTTGCATCGACCACAAAATGAGATTAAAAATAAATTATATCTTAATCATCAAACATCGTCCACAAATTGAATAGTTCAACCAAATTCAGTACTTATTTAAATATAGCAAAATAACAGTAATATGGAGCAATAAATGAATATCCAAATAACATTGGTTCAAGGAGAGAAACACATGTTGAAAAAGATCAGTCGAATTTTTCTTTCTTCACTTCAATCAGACTTGTGATGTCAGGAAGATGATCAACTTTCCTTTTCGTGGATGAAAGCTCTCCATCTACAAACTTCTCAAGCCTATCAAATTCAGGACCATCATGAAAGCGCTTTTTCGGTGTCATCGTGTCATTTGAAGAAACTTTTGAATCTAGATCATCTTCTATTGCAGAGATTTGTGTGTTGTCCTGTAAATAAAATAATGAAACACATAAAGAATTATGCTTTAAATAATGTAAAACAATGCATATAACTTCAATGATGGTAACAGAAATTATACCTCTGATTCTTTTGAAGATAGCTCAAAGTTGTCTATAAGACTTGAATCATCGGTCATGTTAAGCACGGTATAAGATGATGGTTTAGGGAGACGACTTATGTTGAAATCAGAGATTGAAACCCGGAATAAAAATTTTTTGTTTATGAAGACATTAAAATCGTCCGGGATCTTGGTTACATCGTCATCCTGTTATAATAAAATGGAGTATAAATATATTATTATAATGAAGTTGAAAAATCAATATAATAAACATGTGATTTAAGAGAAGCATATAGCAATTTTGAATTTACATACCTTACATGATTCAAGAATGTTTTCAACAGATTTTTTTAAAAACTGGACAACTTCTTTGTCAAATATAGTGAACAAAGCACTACCTGATCCATCAACCACACTTACTTGAACGCTATATCTGTATACATTAACAACATTACGTAGTTATAATATAGTATGAAATTATATGCAAATAAAACATTAAAGTAGTTATAATACCTGGGAATAGCATAATCCACACTGCCATGTTTCTTGCATACAAATTTGCCATCGTCAGGAAAAACCTTCATCTTGCAGATTTTGCATGAATTGTAATACCAACCATACGTATTATCAATGTGCTCAATGGTTGCAAGTACTACTGCTTGTAGTCTCTGGAAAAGAGTTTAAATATTGTTATAATATATATATATGAATAACAATGAGACCAAATATACTGTGTTAACATAATTGAACTTACTGTACGATGCTCATGAAGATGGTCATTAAGCTCGTCCAAGTTTTTTCGTTGATTTGAAAGCAAAAAAATATCAGATTCTGACTTTGTTATTTGACTTGTAAGCTTAAAAAGGCTTTCAGATACTTCTTTGTCTTCAATATGCAAAAGACTACAAAAAATGAATAAATAAAATATGTAAATAAAGGGAATATTAAATTATAATAGTAAATGTTAACCATTAACGAAATATCTAATAAGAGAATAGACATACCTTTCTCTCAAGGAATGAAGTTCGGGAATATCAGGAATGGTAGAGAATGAAGGAATAGTGTTATCTTCAAAAAATATCTTTGTAGCATTAAAACCATTTGACACCACAGGTTCACCATTCCATTTGGATAACCTACCAAATTGGATGAGCACTATCTTCTTCAAAGGCAAAGCATTGATCAATGGGCTACACATCTCTGCATACCCATCCCATAAGGTGCAATTGACGACTTTACCACTGCAAACGGTTCGCCAAATCAATATGCAGAACTTTATACATAGTAATATTCAACACATGAACCCCAATGCATACTTTACGTATAATACAGTATATAAGAGTGCACAAACATCTACAAATATGGCAACTTATAAACAAAAAGATGAAATATACTTGACTCACCACATATCCATCAATTGAAACATGATCCTTTTTCCTTCGCTATTGTCTCTCTTTTTGAAGGTAGAAACCTTTTCATCAATCCCAACCAATATGCCAATAACATCTACAAAAATAGATATGACATATCATAAATATGAAGTATATCTATTTTTAACATTAACACGTGTAAATTTAATGTATTTAATAATACTCACCAAAATGCATCTATTCATCCAAGGATTCAAGTAGAATATTATCAAACTCCATGAAATTAAACCAATGGATAGGAAAAGATGTAGAAGAAATGGTAGAAACATTTGTATTCCGATAAAAAATAATTTTGTAATTATGAGTGACATATTTGTATTTTGGTTCATAAAGTCCAAGTCCAAAATTTGAGATAGAAAATGTTTTTCCCTCGGAGAGTTCGGAGAAATTATCAATGAAAGACTCCTTAATAACAGCATAGATTTTATCACCCTGTAAAAATCAAAACGTTAGCACAAGTATATTATAAAGTATACAGATTCAAAAAAATTGCCCTAAAATATAAGAAATTATACCTTTTCGTCCATTAAGATAAGGTCTGTGGTAACATATTTGGAGTCATCGTCCTTTTTCGGAACCCTCCACATCCTAATGATACAAACTTGTATCTTGTACGTACCTCTACTTGAGGTAATGTCTTTGATAAAATTCATGGTATGTCTGCATACAAAACACAACATAACAAATTAAAAATCAAAGAAGCATGATCGGAGAAAAAAGATAAAGTTATAGGTACACATGAAATATTGAAACGGAACAATGAAATACAAAGACAGATACGACATACTTGGAGGACGAAGAACGCAAGATTTTGCAATCGGTGTTGTATGACTTGAATGAGAGCAAGAGACTATTTATAAATTTTAGGAGACAATTATTTGATTCACGTACAATTTGGTTATTGTTTGAAAGGAAAAATCGTGCCAGCTAAGTGGATATGATTCACGTTCAAGTCGTTTAGATTTGATATCGTAGCAGATCCTAGCAATTTGAAAGGGAAAATTGGGCCAGCTAAGTGGAAATATTGAAGACTTTCTTAAATAGTTTAAGTAAGCATAATCAGTTAGGATATTTAAATCTAATTAAGTACAAAAAATCATATCCAAAAAAAGGTACCAATTTGGGTAGGATTTCACGTCAACTATCATTCATTTATTTAAATTTATTTAAATCTAAATAAGTAGAAAATCAGTTAGGATATTCTTAAATCTAAATAAGTAGAAAATCATTGATTTAGTTAACATAATCAGTTAAATCTAATTAAGTACAAAAAATAATTGATTGAAGATTTTCTGCATGTACCGAGTCATATCCAAAAAAAGGTACCAATAATCATTGATTTAGTTAACATAATCAGTTAAATCTAATTAAGTACAAAAAATCATTGATTGAAGATTTTCTGCATGTACCGAGTCATATCCAAAAAAAGGTACCAATTTTGGGTAGGATTTCACGTAAACTTTCCTTCATTTATTTAATTTTATTTAAATCTAAATAAGTAGAAAATCAGTTAGGATATTCTTAAATCTAAATAAGTAGAAAATCATTGATTTACCGAATTTTGGGTAGGAACTGAATTAAAGATTTGTAGCATTGTTTTCGAATTAATCAAAATCAAAATCAGTTAGGATATTTAGCTGAGATTGGTAATTTTGAATTGGTTTAAATCTAATTAAGTACAAAACATCATTGATTGATGCATGTACGGGATCATATCCAAAAAAGGTAGGAAATTGAAGATTTTCTTAAATTGTTTAATTGTTTAATTAAGTTAAATTAGTTAGGAAATTTAGGTGAAGTGAGATTGGTAATTAATTGAAGAAAATCTGCATATACGGAATCATATCCAAAAAAGGTAGGGTGATTAGTTGATTTGTAGCATTTTATTCGGGATAAAAAAAAATAGTTAAATGACATGGCTTAAGGAAATGATGACACGTGGCAAAATCTGATGTGGCACATTCTTGGAGCGACACGTGGACAAAGCTGACGTGGCGCAACGAGGAGGCTCCAATCCTTACGGCTTTTTTATATATACATAGATTAGATTATTAAGGTATTTTTTGCAATTAGTTACTCTTACCATTTTACCCAACTTTTCTTTTCTTTTCCCCTACATACATATATTTCGAATTAACGATGGAGTGATTTATGTGGCAGTTTATAACGTTTCATACAGAGCGATATGTAGAGTTTTTGTAGAATAACTTTTCATTGGGCTCAAAAAAAAGATTAACTTTTCATTTGTTTTTTTCGAAAAGAGCCCAATAATGAGAATCATAACCGTAATTACTAGTACCCATTATAATACTCCACTTTACAATGCAATTCCTCTTTTAATTATTCCTTGAAAATGTAATACTACTACTAACTACTACTTTGTAGAAAGTTGACTTCATCAAGTGTAAAAGCTGGGAACTAATTATTGTTATACTCCACTTTATTTACAATAGAAAACCCTTTGATGAAATCGGTGCATAACGTCAACATATGTACACATTTGTTTTTGTAGAATATATAAACCTACACATACACATTCTTTTAGTTGCACTTACTCATGCACTTTTGTATCAAGTTTATTCATTTAGTTGTAGACAAATATATAACTAAATAAATAGACTATTTAGTTTTTTTATTACAATAAAATTGTTTGAAGTCGAGACAAAACAATAAAACATAATATATATATATATATATATATATATATATACTCTAACTAAAATATTGACGACTATGTAAAAGTAATAAATTGTTTTATATAGAAATTATGACTGACTAACTTAACCTGTCGTATCATGTACGACTATGTCTCAAATATTAAAATTATTTTGTATACATTATGTTATTGATTTTATGAACAATTAGTTTTACTTACTAATAAAATATATTCTAATAGTACTATTGTATTTAATTCAAATTACCTTGTTTTTGCCTTATAAATTTTGCGCGTAGCATATTTTTTCATTTATAAATTTTTCCTAATATCAATACTTTAGTTTTCTTATAAACCAACCTAAAAGCTATACTCATGTATTCCATGTAGATAAATATATAAAATATTTTTTATAGTTATCTTCATCATCTAACTTTAGTTTGGTTTTCCATCAAATTTTCCATAAATAAATACAGTACCGATGTCCTTGAAAATAAAAATTTCTAACTTTACCATATTACCTAATACCAATTTTTATAGATAAATATATAAAGTTATACATTTTCCAAACATATAACTTTACCATGAAGTGAAGTTATATATTCAATGTAGATAAATTCATTCATGTTCTTTTATTTATTGTTTTTTAGGTGTAAATCTAAATATTTCATAATTAGTATGGTATTGATACGTTGTATTGATAAATATTATTTGGATAGATTATAAATATAGATATTATTTTGATAGATTATGTTTACATATATTATTTTGATATATTAGTATATAGAGATTAGATAAAAAATATATATGAAAAGTTTAAATTATAAAATTAATAAAGATAAAGGATTGTTAAAATATAGTCGATTTAAAATTAATTTAATACGAAGCGGTGTCAGAATTAACATGGAGGCTCAAAAAAGGACACAACTTTAATATATTGTGTGTGTATATATATGTTATCTAGTGTTCAATATCTTATTTGCCGCTCAATGTACGTTTACGTCCAGTGATTTCATTAGGCTCATTAATTGTGGTAAAACGTTTTAGCTTTTTTTTGGTTGTTTGTAACTCTAAAAGATAGTTGTTTGAGTCATAGATAGAATAAAAAAATACATTGCGTATATTGTCCGTTCCCCACAAATAGGAAAATCTATGTAGTTCAAAAAGATAGATAATATGTGAAAATAAGATAGATATTAGGAAAACAAAAATATAGACAATACATAATTAGCACTACCACTATTAAGGCTTTTTGAAACGGTTGATTTTTGTTTCATTAGGGCCACACAACCGTTTCATTATACCTAATGAAACGGTTGTTAACCGTTTCAGGCGCTCATGTTGCTTTAGACCTAATGAAACGGTTGATTTAAGCTAATGAAACGGTCGCATAATTGAAGATATCAACCGTTTCATTAGCTTCAACCAACCGTTTCATCTTCTACCCGTTTCATTAGCCATCAAAACCGTTACATTTGCTTAAGCTAATGAAACATTTATTCGAGCTTGTGAAACGGTTTGAAAGTTTCCTAAAGCATATATACAGAACTATTGAAACGGTTATCGTTTTCGATACAACATATATACAAATCTAAAAATATTACATTCAATTAATATATAACAAATATAAAGTTAATTTTTTGTTTTCTTTTATTGATAAATATAAATTTCATCTAATTACATAAAAAGTTTGCTCACAATAGGAGCTAGTACAAAAGTTTTACATGTCCATCCGTGCAAGGAGATATAATATGTTCCTATGCAAATATGATATAGCACAAAAGCTGGCTAGTGAGATTACATGTGCAACCTATACACTAAACTAGAAAATTGTATAAAAACTTGAGATGTCCGTCCAACAAAAACTTGTTGTAAAACCTCAAAAGATGTGTGCACATACACCTAATGAGACATCAACTTCCAGCAACAACTTCCAGCATCAACTTCACATTCTACACAACTAAACATCAAAGAAAAAAACACTGATGCATCAACAAGACATCACCAAAATATTAATTGTCGAGAATAGCAAAGTTTCCATTTACCTTATGAAAACAAAAAAATGTTGATTCATTTCACAGCAGAGATAGATCTAGGACTCATCTCCCATCAGCCCCCTATCGAAGAGTCTCCGAACTAGAACCTGCAAACAAAGTGCATTCGGTCAATCTGCTTAGATTAATGGATCATAGGCTTTGTGTTGCGTGTATAACTCTGATGCTACTATGTCTGACAAGGATATCCTTTAAACGAAAAAGGAAACAGAAAACACCTTATCAAATCCAAACAATTTTTTAAGATACCGAAATTGAGAACTTTTTCAAAAAAAAAAATTGAGAACTAATACCTTGAGAAATCAGCCACTGCTCTAAGAAAGTTAATAATACTGTAAAAAAGATATACTAGGTGATATATAACATTCTGAAGTTAGCTACATTTTACCTCCATCTTGACTCATGCGAGGATAACTTGACACATACTAGCAATACAAAAATAAAATCAATGAAACATCAAAAAGAAAAAAGAAGTAAGAATTGTAGTGAGAAACCAGATTGCATCAGGTATAGTGCACAACAATGTTAACCAGTTTTTGAAATCAAACAATATAGAAATAGCACGGCAGGGCATTAGCTTTGGAGGACAACAACATTTGAAATCCAATCAAGATCGAAACTTTTCCCAACACAGAAAGCAATTGGTTTATTCTGGAAGCAAAATGCTAATAAGAGGTTTAAGATTGGATAGTTAAGATGGGGGGAAAATGAAGACAGCTACAAGTCCTATTCAAGTTCTTCATTCATTACAACAGCAAATAGTCACTGAATGCAAGAAATAGAATAGCTAATGATCGTATATGCTATCAAAGATCAAGTGATACCTCAATATACTATTGCACAGGCGTAGCAAGGCATCAAAGCTGGTTCTGTACACCACCCTCAAACACAGCAGCATTTTCCAGAGTAATACTGTAAGCAAGCTTGAGTTCATATAGCTCTATAAGAATTAATGCTCTTAATCACTCATAAATATCATAGGCTAGCAATATTAGCCTTAGCTGCAAGAAATACAAACAAGATTATCAGGAACTAGGCAGGAACCTAGAGTTCAAAAGTCGCCGATTAGGTTAGGAGGACAACGGATTTCACCGGTTTTGAAGAGCATTGAACAGAAAAGAGCTGCGAATTAAGAGAGTGAACTGAAATTGAACAACCAAATGGAAAAATGATACATTTGAATATTACAAAAGGTATCAATTGACTCAACAAAGGGACCATCAATGGCGGATCTCCAAGGTCAAGTCAGGCGCTAGCAGCACAAAATAATTAAAAAAACTCAATTGAGAATGACAAGTTCAAACAAGATGGACGGAAAGAAACCTAGAGATACATACAACCCGAAATTGGAATCTACTTTGGTGAAGAATTCTTTTTGAGAAGTTTCAGTTCAAACGATTTGGCCAATTTGCCAAGCTAAACTTGTCAAAAAACATAGTTTGCAATACTGCACATTGATGATGATCTACAAAAATTCATATCAGAGCTGAAGTTTGAGTTCCTAAACAAGGCCTCATCAACAACAAATGATAAGAAGTGCAGATTCAAGAGAGTTTCACATTCAATTCACAAAAAAGAGTTTCAAATCCTAAACATATTCAGATGGGATTCAGAACGCAAGTTTCAATTAAGGGAGGCAGAGAAGTGGTGACTTGCTTTGCCCGAAGTGGCGACTTCTATCTACCTAACCTAACACAAACCAGGTGACTTGCTTTACCCTTACATCTTCACTGACCATAGCATTCAAGGCTATGAACTATATAGTTTTAAGCACGGAATCCAGCCTATCCAATAGTCAGTCTAGTAGACCCCTCTATATGATCATCATCCATCAATACCAGTCTATACAACACATATCATACACTAAACAAATCTGTAACAAACAATCTATGAAGGCGATTTCGATGCAACACCTAATAGTTATCAAATCCAATAAGAAGCATCCAATTAGAACCCTAATCTGAAAAACTCAAGCTTTGCATCAACTCACCAGTAAAAAACTGAGGAAACTTGACAGGCAATATGACAGCTTCTTGCAACGCCTGCTTAACACTCTCCAACTCAGCCACATCATTCCACTTCACAGTCGGCTTCTTCCTTATGATTGAGGAGTTCAATCCAGACCTGAGCTTATCCTTCTCCGGATCATCCCCCTCGCCATCGTCACCACTCTTCGGCTTCGTTGCCACGGTGACGTCTCCATTAGCGGTGGGGCCAAAGCCTCCCTCATCCAAAAAATGCTAAGAAGGGCAGAGAAGTGGCGCGAGGAGTACAGGCGAAGAGGAGAGTGGCGAGCAGGCGACGAGGAGGAGTGGAGAGCAGGCGGCGATAAGGAGTGGAGAGGAGGCCGCGACGAGGAGTGGAGAGGTGGTGACGACGAGAGGAGGCGAGGACGAGGAGATGCGCGGCGGCACGAGGCAGCGAGGAGCCGAGGAGGCCCGAGGAGTGGGTATGACGACGAGGAGCAAGCGGCCGGCTATGGCTCGGTTCGAGAGGGGCTCAGATCTGCTAGGGCTAGGGCTCGGGTGACGACGAGGATGAGCAGACGGCGGGGGTGGAACAAATTCTAGGGCTTTGGAACATTTTTTGGGTATTTTTAGACATTTCAATTACCAAAGGGCGGGTTTTGATCGAAAAATAATTACAAAAGGGCGGGTTTCTAAATTTTTTAACTCACGCGGCATATCACCAGGCGCGACTTTTTTTTTATTTTCTTAATGACCGTTTCATTAGGTGCAAAAGGACGTTTCATTAGTACTAACCGTTTCATTTGAGCATAGGTTATTTTTTAAACCGTTTCATTTGAACACAAATTGTTTCATTAGGCTTGACCGTTTCAATAAACAGTTTCCTTATATTGAAACCGTTTCAATAAACCGTTTCCTTAAGTCTTAATTGTGGTAGTGTAATAAGAACACATTAAATGATATAAATAAAAATTAATTTTGTAAATATGTGGTGGGGCTTAACATGTTAATAAGTTTCCCAGTTAATTTTGCTCAATATTTTTATAGGAGAAAATTAAAGATAAAATTATTTAAGGAATATAAAATTAAAGATAGATAGTATGGCTTTAAAGATAAAATTAATGATTAGATAACTAATGAAAATAAAAGATATAGAGTTATTATTATCTTTTGAGTTGGGAAAAAAAATTAAAATCAAGCGGGGCCAGAATCAACGTGATGGCTCGAAAATGGTCGGCTTTTATAATATATATTGATTTGTTTCTCATATTGAAGAAATTAACTTATTCATGATATATGTGATAATTTTTAAATGATTTTACAATATTATTAATGCCTTGGAAAAATATCTAATGTAATCTAAATAAATGATAAACATAAATAATAAAGATGACAATATTTTGAAAAAATCAAAATATACTCTAAAAGCCGACCAACTTCAAGCCACCACATTGATTCTGACCCCGCTTGATTTAATTTTTTTTCAACTCAAATAGATAATAACAACCTTATATCTTTTATTTTTCTTAATTAAATATAATGAATAAAACAACTACGTGTTAAATTTGCTTATATCAAGTTGGTGATTAGCATACTAAAATATAAGTAAATAGAATTTGCAAAATAATGTATGTTATTGGCTATAAAATATAAGTACGTGATTTGCATAACAAAATATTCTTAATCGATTATATAATGATTAATGACTTCTAAAATCCGATGAAATTAAATTATGCCAAATTTCTTAATATACGTTTTCACACTACGATTCTATTTATGATATATTCAAAAAATTACAAAACACGAGTCGTGAATGGCACGACGGATACAACTAGTATAGATTTGATCTTATTAAAATCTTCAAATTAAAAAAAAACTAAACACATAAACGTTAGTAATCTTTTTATAATTACCCTAAATCATTTGTACGTAAATTATATGTACACTTGAACTCCTAGATTTGGGAGGACATAAAAAAAACCCATATTATTTTATAATATTTAGTTTTGAAATTTTAATACTCTATATATACCTCAAATGGTTCAAGGAAATGATCTTCTATATAATATTTATATTATGGATACAAAATCATATCCTATTAATTTATAACAAACTTTCTTTTAAAATTTTAATTATAATTAGATTTAGGGTCCAAATCTTTCATTATTATTCTTAACTAGTTTAACCGTCGCACCATGTACGGTCAACTATAAAAATTTTGTTAGACAAATTGATACTACAAGTATTTTATCTACAAAATATAGTTATTACGAAGGATTCATTGAAGAAGGAGTAGCTACTTCACTACGAATTATTTTGTACTAACAATAAGATTTCAATTAATAAAGTTCATTAGATAAGGTGAAATCTTTTAAATAATTTGAAATTTGCCTAACTTAATTTAAAAGATTATGTTTAGTTAATATAATCATAGATTCTTAGGTAGAAAATGATATACATTTAGATATAGTCTAGATTATTTGTTTTAAAACATATGAATTATATTTCAAAATATATTGTATTTGTTCAAAACTAATTTTAGGATTATCTATCATAAATTTCTTTCCGCTTTTATCTTGACTTTTTGTTTAAATGGATCAGAAAGATCATTTTTTTTAATTAAATTAGATAGAAAATTTTATACATATAGATATAATCTAAGTTTTTTATATGAAACATCCAAATTATATTTATAAATTATAAAAATCTGAATTATATTTCAAACATAATTATATTTGTTAATAAATAATTTCAGAATTATATTTTAGAAACTACTTTCTTGTTATATCTTGATTTGTTTGTTTGAGTGAAAAGATCGTATTTTATACTATAATAATATTTATTAGAAGATTGCAACTTATCATAGCCTGATGGATTATTTTATTATAGAAATGACACATAGAAAAAAAAATTGTAAAGACATTGACTTTGTAACACCCCTATTCTGAAACCATGAGTATTACATGTCAGTGACCTCAGATTTTTCCATCCAAAGTGATGCAAGGCGATAGGTAATACAACTCGATTCATAAAAACGAAAATTTGAACTTATATTACATCAAAAGTGATACAATGTTTGATACATGATCAGAAATCAATGATCAATGATACAAAATTGCAATTTTTGAGTGAAGAAGACATATAAATCATTTTGCAACAACACCCAACGACAGCAACGATTCCGTCGAGGCTCCGGTGGCGGACAGCGGCAGCGAAGGCACGAAGCGGCAGCGCTACCCGGTGGTGGTGGTGGTGGTAGAGACCGACGGCCGGAGGTGGAGATCGGCGAGTAATACGGCTCGGTCAGAATTTTTCAAAGGTTGAAAACGGAAACGATTCGGCTCGGACCTTGAGCGGAAGTTGTAAAGGAGGTTTAGGGGAGTATGGATCTGAATTCTATTGGTCGAACTGAAGCCTATCTATAGCTGAAATTGAGCCCGAGAATCTTGAACGAAAAATCTTGTTCAAATCAGATTTTGCACTTGATTGCGAAATCTGGCCGGATTTTGCACTCGATTGCAAATCGGATTCGGTAGGGGAGAGTGGAGTACGGTGATGGGGGTAATAAGTGGGGAAGGACAATAGTACGATCTCGCCGGATTTTGCAATCGATGGCCTCTTGCTTGTAGAAGTAGAGAAGAAGGACGGAGATCGCTGGTCAAAGATTTGGTCAAAGGCCAAATTCGGGTTTAAGTAAAACGCGTCTCGTTAATATAACGAGAAGCTCTCGTATCCTAGCTGGTAAGGGAAAGGAAGGAGGTTGGAAAGGTCTCAGGTTTAAATCCGTGTTCTTCCGCTCTTCTATTTTTTTCCCAAAGATTACGGTATTGAGCTTCGTTGGATTCCAGGCCCAACGAAAGACTAGGCCCCAATCTCTTGTTTAAATTATACAAAATTAATAATCAACCCAATTCGATTAATTTTTGTTAATTAATAACATTAGCCTTCTTAAATTACATTTTTAATCCCCTATATAATAACTAGACTTGTATATTATTTATAAGTGAACAACTCTTAGATTATAAACTTCTATTTTATATTTTAAATTATAACATATAATATTACTTCTTGAAAGTTTTTGTTTATCATTAAGAAAACGAATTCATAAGAATATAGTTTTATACTTTCAAAAAAATGTATATTTTATATAAAGAAGAATAGCGGTTATTATAATAGTACCCGCTTAAAGTTAGTTTCGTCCTCGAAACTAGGGAGAACGAGGGTCAGCTTGAACTAGGGAGTAATAAACTTAAAAACTTTATTTGTAAGAAATGATACTTACCCTTTTAATTAAGTACCCCCTTAAAAAAGTTTTGACATAATTCTCTTTTATTGCAATAATTTGGGAAGCGTTTTCGCATTTTTTTTCCTCGATCTCCCGAATTCCTTAAGTATTCTCATTGTCTTACACACGATCCTTTGTTAAAGTTTGCCCTTAGAAGCACACCTAATTTAAAGTATATAAAACTTTCAAAGCTGTAAAATATGGAACAAGTTTTATAGAAACCGTACGATCTGTACATATACACAAAGTTCTTTATCCAATGGTAATTGATCTATTGACGATAAGTACTTAGTTTAACATTTTTACATAACATGACCAAGTCAAAAATTCTATTTTGATATATTAGAAGAAATTGCCATAAGGGTATCCTTTCTATTATGACTACAATCACAATTACTAACATATTATTTAAAATTTACAAGAAATTTCTTTTTCCATAATGATTTAATTGAACCACTTTGATGAATTAAAAAAATTTGGGACTTGTCTAAACCCAAAAGGTTTAAAGGATATTGAATGAAACAATTCATTTGTTGGCAAATAACATTGTCTTTCAAACTTTATGCAAACTTGCTAGCGAAGTATAAATACATGATCGCCCAAATACATTTTTTCCAAAAAAAAAAACGAATTGAGGTTAGTAACAATATACGATTATCATAACACAGACTCAAAATTCCTTTGAATTGCTTTAACCATAAAATTTTGCTTACTTCCAACTTTTAACACAAAATGTTAATATTCCAAATTCTCAAACAGAGAATTGTAATAAATCAAAATATAACTTTTTGAAATTTGGTTTCCAAACTCGTCCTTAAGGAATTATATGACCTTATCCCGCCATGTGATCAGAATGGGGGGGTAGAATCAGCATAATCCTTTACAACATTTTCATGGAAATAAGACATGTGAGTTTGTCTTACCATGTGATCAGGATGGAAGACAAAACACATTCTTACTCACCACCATGAAAACCGTAGGAAAATTTAATTTGAAATCTCATTACAAACTGCAAATATTTTTTTGTAAGGAATTTTGTAAGAACTTATAAAAATACAACTTTTTCCAAAACAACAAAACAATATTACGATTTTGACCGTTTATATTCTATAGGAACATAATATAGGAAGAATTTAAATCGGATGGTCGCTTATATCTCGATGTTGTCATAAAATTCACAAAACCAAGATGACTTATAGTAACTTTAAGAACATGGGTAATTGATCATACGATAAAATCTTTATTGACAGTAGAGTCAACATTTAGGATGTATTGATATTGAAAGGGGATTTATCATAGAGTATAAACACAATTGCTTGACCTTTGAAAATAGAAAGACAAACTGTCAGTCATGTTGGAGTATTACAAAACTAACATTTATTCTCAACCAAAACTATAGTATGATTTCAACTGTACCTTACTTATGAATACTTAATGCATGAAATTGTATCTTGAGTTGACATAAGCAAATGGCTAGTATGATAGAAATCAAAATATTGACAATATAACACAAATGATTGATAAGATCGAAGTTCGTTGACAATTAATATCAAATTCGAAATCATTCCTTTTTCTTTTCTTCTCCAAATTCCTAAAAAAAATCCTTATGATAATAATTACTTTTCA
The DNA here is from genome assembly GCA_934048045.1 of Polygonum aviculare. Taxonomy (NCBI): domain Eukaryota; kingdom Viridiplantae; phylum Streptophyta; class Magnoliopsida; order Caryophyllales; family Polygonaceae; genus Polygonum; species Polygonum aviculare. Next base: position 17,082,239 of record OW204025.1, on the reverse strand, counting down.
TCGTAGGAAAGGTTTATAAAAATTTGAGATTTCAATATTAAGGTTCAGATACCAATACAAAGATTATGTTCAACTTTAGATTAGAAAAATAATCTAGCACTTCAAAACATATATAGTAAAACTTTCAACCGGAATATTTTCTCATGGTGCTCTTTTATTTATCAAGAAATAAATTTTGAAACAATACAAAAGAAACAATTTCCTTTCTTGGTAACAAATATTTTCTCTTCCAAGTTCCTTTTTTTGATAATAACTATTTTACCTTATAGTTGATCAAATTTTCAACGGGTAGCATTGATATACCCTTTCTACATGATTTCCAAATCTATCACGCTAAGCAAATCTTTTACTTTGACTCTCTCTTCTTTTTCTTTATACATTGTTTGATTAGTAACGTCTTATTTAGAATTGCAAGATATCACTTATATTATGCATACTTGAAAAAGAGGTATGGCTTAAATCAGTTCAAATATAGAAGTTTAGCAACATATAAATGGTTTAAACACTTGGGGCGTATCCGATCGACCTAAGAACGGAGATAAGGTTTATTAAGGAAAATAATGCTTAATTCAATTATTTTATTGTGATTAAGGTGACTAGTCTATTAGCACCTGGCTACTGCATATACGAGCTTTCACTCCGACAATGATTCACTCAAGATCTCCTTAGTTAGTGTAGTTTAGTAAGGTGTGATTGAAGTTGATGAATTTCTATTTTAGTAGAGTCCAACTCACTTATTCATGATTTCATCTCTATCTTGAAACCTATTCAAGCCAACAAAGCTTAAACTGAAAACGTGCAAGCTTCCTAAGGATTCTTACAAGTTGCAATCCCAATATATCCCTTAATTGTAGGGTACTCCACCTATGAGGCATTTTTTTGATAATTGCCGACTATGAAGATTCTAGGTTTTTCTCCAATAGCGTAGCCTTCTATAGAATGGAAGGTGGGCGAACCTTAATATAGAATACTTTGTGATTCTATATTTGAAGACGAAGATTGGAAGGAAACTTTAAAAATCAATTTGTGATTATTTAAGACAATGTGATCATTTAAGACAATGTGTCTATTGAGTTCAATCACAACCCAAAATCAAAAGTCAAAATTATTCGTATAAGAACTACGTATAATTTGATCCCGTTACATACGGATACCTAGGAAATTTAACGTAGAATTTGTACGCGTTAAATTCAATCACAACCTTAAATTAAATTTTAATAAGTCTTTTAGAACTACGTTTGACTTGATTCCATATCAACTAAATGGATACGTAGGTAATACGACATGAAATATAAATGGATCGCATTCAATCACAAATTAAATTAAATCAAATTAAAAAGATATATAAACTTAAACCTTATGTTTGATAATGAAGAGATTAGACAACTCTTCCTAGAAGGTGGGTTTAATCTTATTCATGTTGTGCAGATGATAGTTGGTTTGGGTCCGAGCTACCCTTCCTAGAAGGTGGGTTCGGGTTTATTCCGCTGATGCACGAAAATCAAACATCTACAACAAAACAAACAAATATAAATAAAACACTCTGAACTATGTAAGGCTTGATTCTCTATAAAAGTGATACGTAGGCAACCCATAAAATTGGATGCAACCCAAATCATAAAAACCATTAAATATTTGTATTAATATTGCTTTTAATCAAAAGAGTCAAAAAGAGAGGATCGAACTAAAATAAAAATAATTTTAATGTGTTTTGCAATTTTATATACATTTTTGCTCCACAGGGCCGAAAAATCAAACTGTACTGAAGCATTCAAAGGAATCAAACTGAATGTCTTCATCTGTTGAAGCATTCAAAGGAAACAAACTGAATGCCTTTTCTACAATTCGGTATCGTCAAATTGAATGGGGCAATTCGATGAAAAGAACAAAGAAGTATTTCAAGATTAATGTAGTGAAATTAGAGGTAACCTTCACAAACCCTAACCTTAAAAACAGGATTAAAAGGAACAAATTTAGGATAAATATACATCATTGTCTTGTACAATAGTGAGATGAATGGAACATACCTATTTCTTCCAAAAGATGGCACCTGTAACCAATCAATAGAAATCACAAAAATTGCAAGTCACACCATCAATGGATCTCTAAAAGTGTGTGGTTTTGATAATAAGTACATATTGAACCCAAAAACAATACGTACAATTGATCGAAAAACAATGCATACAAATTCTGAGAACAAAATCTTGAGGAAGATCACCCAAATAACTCAACGTAAGGCGGCATCTTGCTTGAAGAAAGGAAATTGGAGCACTTGACGAGATCTCATCTTGTCGAAGGCAGAGAGAGAGAGAGAGAGAGAGAGAGAGAGAGAGAGAGAGAGAGAGAAAGAGAGAGAGAGAGAGAGAGAGAGAGAGAGAGAGAAGAAAGTTAGTGTTTTGGAAAAAGAGAGGAGAGAAGGAACAATTTTTTTATTGATTAAATTGCAAAAACAAGTATCCTCTCTAAAGTACGACACGTCATCATGTCAAAATTTGTTTGGGTACCATTGACCGGTGGAGTGCGAATCTAACTAAGACAAGTATAATAGACCAAGTAATCTAACTAAGGACAAATTGTCTTACACGAGGACAACCAGGGACTACAGAGTGTAGAGCAAATTAAAGTTGTTTGTATCCATGCATAACCTAACTAAGACAAGTATAATAGAGGTTAAGACTAAGTGCACATTAAGACTGACCAGACATTGGTGACTAATGTAGAATCGAGCTAAGGCGAGTAGAAGATTAGAAGAGCTAAGCCATTACTTTGGATCATTTTCATTGAGTGAGTGAGATGGTTGAATTCATGAGTTACCCTGATAAAGGGAATAGGCGTGGTGTGGATCTAGTTTGAGCCGAATGCGTAAGTAGACTCCGGCGTATTGTGGGTTTAATGAATCTTAGCGAGAGATTGCGTATAGAAAGAGAAATTCATAGTGTCTAACTCAAGGAAGGAGGTTTGGACGGGCAGCATAATCAAATGAGATATGACCCTGTTCGTAGTTGTTGGAGTTCAACAAAATATGAAAGTTGACAAGGGAGCAACATGCCTAGATATTCAACTACGGGTACGAGTCATTGATGGACGCTCTAGACGGAACCATCTAAGGCTAGAGCAAGTCTAAAGGGTTGTTGAAAATGTAGATGGGTTGAGGCCACGACAGTGTAATATGCAATTAGAAGTTCACCCACCTAAGAGGTGCAAAACAAGAAGATTCAGGATTAAGCATGTAGAAGAAGACAACATGACATCGATCTTATTGAATGTGTCTTGTAGAGGTGTTTGCTTGTATGGGAATTCCATGAGATAACATCAAAGAATTTTGTCAGAGACTTTCACCATGTCAAATAGCATGGAAAGATTTAGAGTAGTATCAAATCATCTAGATAAAAGTGTTAAGGAATAATCTGGGGCGTAGGAACCCTACAACTGGATTGAAAAGTCATACGGTTCTAAGATGAGATCCATGGGGAGTTGAGTATCTAAGTTGGGTAGTGAAATCTCATTCATACATAGACAAGCGTATAAGGATATTAGGCGAGATGTGAGGAGATCTAGGTATGTGACATCAAGTAAGGTTATCTAAGCATGGGTTTTGCTAGTTGCTTCAGGCACACTTCACGGACCAAGCAAGGTGCGATAGTTCAGGATATACTTCAATGGTGTGCAAATATAAGTAGAGAATGTTTCATGAGGGGTTATCACAACTAAAAGTCCAATAAGGAGTAGGTCTTACTAATGACATTGGAGTCGAGGATTAGACTGGTAATGTCGGTTTCATTGTACCTGGACAAGATCATGACACTTGTTGAGTATTCAAGTGAACGGACTACTGGAAAGAGAGTAGATACACTGAATTCATCTCCGTAGGAGGTTATATTTGATTCATAAGGAAAACGATTAAGATAAGAAGATCATAAATGGACGGGCAAAAATGTGAACTCGTCATTAGGATTGAAAACGGATTGTCTCGGAACAAAGCCTCTACAAGTGTAATAATTCTCCGGATTTTGTCAAAGGACGATTCATTTGTAATTGTATATTTAAGAAGAGAAAGTTTGCAAGATAGTCGCGCAAGATGCGATCACTGCGTGTGTTGTAAAGGAGATGAGGAAGATGAACTAATGGTGAAAATAGGTTTTGCTTGGGAACCGGTATCGATTAATTGGACCGGTCGTAGGGGTCGTTGTCAAGGATATCTCTGGTTATTCCTAGGCTAGGAAGAGTAAGTTTCGATTCGGAGACTACATGGTAGAGTAAACGACACCGTTTTCTACGAGGCTTATGAAGTATGATTTTAGAGAGCCGAGGAGTCTGTTGGGAGTAGATGACTCAAGTGAAGAAAAGGAATGATGAGCTAGAGAGAATTGATATTGCAACATGTTGGAAGTACCTTTAGTACCATAAATGAGTGAAGATGTTTATGGAATTAAAATGGTGTGGGTTGTGGGGCATAAGAAAAGCCCCTAGTATTGGGTACCATTGACCGGTGGAGTGCGAATAAGGAAATTGTTTGAAAGGCGAGTTATTAGAAGAGTTGCGACTAGTTGAAAGATAGATGATTGATATGCCAAACTGCTAGTATTGCAAGATTGTAAGGGATATGCAAATTTTGATAATACCTCAAGCCATATGTAGATTGTTCGATGAAGGAAATTTGAAATCACTTATGTTTCTGAAGATATAAAGTTATAGGATCCATTACAAGGGCGATTGTTAAAATGTCTTGTATAGATTTAAGGACAGAAGGCTTTGAGTTGCAGATGCAAGCCATTTATGACCTAGGGAAGGAGAATGTGGTTGCTAATACCCTTAGTATGAATATCTTATGAGTGTAAGTAGACTCGTCTACCTACATAATTGGAGTTTCATACTGAGTTGTTGGGATGCAAGGTAGAAGTGCAAATCCAAAGGTTTTAGAGAAGCTTGAGAATTTTAGAGTGTCAATCAACCTTATATGAAGAGATGGGGTTGAATAAGAGGGGATTCCTTATGAGTCAAGAATTGAGTTGGAGATTAAGCGGTAAAGAGGTAGTTGACCTCGTTGAGCAATAGTATGAGATTCTAAGATTGCATGACTGAATTTTGTTTGTAATGAGATCAGAAGTTGAGGCAGTATTTTTTTTGGTTGAAAGCTCCAGTCACTTCCTATTCTATAGTGGAAGTAGAAGGACATCATTTTCCATAGACTTTGTCACTGGGTTAGGGATTGGCAGAGGTCACATGCTATCGAGATTGTGGTGGAACGAAGATTGCTCATTTTCTGCCTATCAGAGAGACTTGGCCAGTAGGCAAGTAAGTGGAGTTGTTCTTGAGTGTGTTCATCCGACTTCATGGGGTGACGGAGGTGAGTGTGTCAGATAAAGATGGTCATTTTACTTTCATGCTCTAGCAGCAGGTGCATGAGGCACTGGACACGAGTTTGCATTTCACTACAACTTACCATCCATAGATAGATGGTTAGTTAGAAGAACGATTCAGACTTTGGAAGATAAATTGAGGTTTTGTGTGTTGGATTGTGAGGTCAATGGTTGGATCATTTGGCCTTGGTGGAGTTTGGCTACAATAATAGTTGACACTCCTTGATTCAGATGGCCCATATGAGGTTTTGTATGGTCGTCGATGCAGGACACCATTGTGTTGGGATGAGCAAATAAAGGTTGTATGTGTAGGGCCGTAGATGATTGAGGAGACATCTAGAAAGGTGTCATTGATCAGAGAGCGGACGCTAGTTGCTCATAGTCGTTGGAAGTCCTATACAGACGAAAGACGACGACCGTTGGAGTTCGATGTAAGAACACACGTTTGGCTAAGAGTGTCGTTTACTGGAGGAGTCAAGAGGTTTGGTGTGAAAGGGAAGCTGAGTCCTAGATATATCGGGCCATTCAATAGAGAGAGTGGGAAAGGTAGCATACAGATTGGCATTGCTGCCAGCATTGGAGGGAGTTCACCTTGTGTTTCACGATCATAGCTGAGGCAATATGTGCCCGATCCTAGTCACAGGCTTAACTACGAGGAGTTGGTAGTCGAGACGGATCACACCTTACGAGAGCAGACATTGAAGGTTCTAGACAGATGTAGAAAGAAGTTGCGGAACAAGGAGATTCCCCTTGTATTGATTCAGTGGTCTCCCCGAGGTATCAAGGAGGCGATGTGGGAGCCCGAGGCGAGGTTGAGTGAGTGTTAATTATGCCGAGTAGTTTCCGGAGTTGTTAGAGGTCTTCCAGGGTGGAGAGTGATGGTGTAGCCTCTAGGCGATAGACTTGTTTGATCTTGTTGAATTTGTTTGACTTTGTTTGCCTCTCGTAGTATACGAGTTTGTGTGTGTATATATGTTATCCTAGTGTTAGTATTCGCATTCGCAATTTGATTTAGGTTCGAGGACGAACCTCTCTAAGGGGGAAAGGTTGTGAAACCTCGAGTCTTGTCTAGATTCCGTTTCGCATCCGTTAGTTCTCTTTCGTTCTTCAAGTAAGTTTCGGGACGAAACTTTTCTTAAGAGGGGTAGTATGTAATATTCGGGTTTCTTTTCCGCCAAGATCTAGATGTTTGGGCTCGCAAACTACCCGTCCCCGGTGTTCAAGTAAAAAAAAAATAATAATAATAATAATAATAGTGATCATAAAGAAGTTAAAAGTTAACCTATATAAATACATAGCGAATTGAAGTTAATCATAAAGAAAACCTAAATTTATAATAACATTATTAAATAACCTAAATAAATTAATTAAGCAAGTACCCTAATCTATATAAGGGAGCTGTTGATTAGCATCCATCCCAAAAACACCGTCTTCAACTCGAACGTGTGCAGCGCCGCCAATCCAGCCCTTTTCCTTTGTCTGCACACCATCGTCCCGGTGGATGGAAGCCCGCCCGCCTTCGCCTCTTGTAATTGCAACCGTGGACGTCACCGCTAATTCTCACCTTCTCCTTCTTATCGCCGTCAGAGCCGCTAAAAGGGACGTCGTCGCCGTCCCGGGCACAGTGCCGTTCGCCAGTGAGTAACTTCTCTAAAGCAATTTCTTTTTATTCCTTTCCTTCACGGCGTAGTTAGCCGGTGAAATTAGGGGTCATGTTGAACCTAGTCGATCGATTCCGGAGGGGTTAGAACGTTTTGGATTGGTTTTGTTATCTTGGTGATCGGTAAAAACAAAAATAAATTAAAAACAATATGTATAATGCTTTTAGCAATGGCAATTAAGAGAGGGAAGAGGGAAACGTGAAAGCTAGGTGGAGGTGGAGTCAAAGTCAACCTAGGTGAGTTTTGGGGTGAGGTAGTACTCGTTGGTGTGAATGTGCGCCGATTTGTTTAATGTTTGGAAAGCTCTAAGTTTGCATATTGGGAACAAAAACGTGGGGAGAAGAATTTGGTCAAGTCAAGGTCAACGTCAAAGTGGGAGTTGGGAATTGGCGAATTGATTGGGTTCTATGTTCGGGTCATTATCATTCTTTTAGCTAGCTAGTAATCTCCTTAATTGAGAAGAGTGCGTTTAATATTATTATCGTTATCGCGTATAGGAGATCGTTTCGTTCCAGACCCTTGCCGTTTCTTATTCATGAAGGATCTCTTCATTTTCGAGGTAAGTCGATTTTCGGCTTACTCGGTTCTGTTCTAGCCTGTTAGGATTGCGTGGTAGTTGTGAGATTGGTTTTGGGAACTAGTCCCGATCGATCTTTGAAAATGTTTTGGATATGTGTGCTATGTGTAAATCGTTTTGGAAATTGGCTTTTGAAAGTTATTCTATATATATACGTATATTTTCGTCGTCGTTTTCTCTATGTTGGGCAGCGCTCCAGTGGAGGCTGATTGTGGATGGTTGTGATGGGATGGACGGTTGGAACGAGGATGGATGGTTTATTGTGGATGGTTGTGATGGGATGGACGGTTGTCGCTTGCAGTGTTGATGCAGAGCTGCAGCATAGGTAGAGTAAGGTTTGTGGTGTTGATGCAGTGCTCATACCATAGGTAGAGTTTCTGATTGCGTGTCGTATGTGGCTATGACTGAGTGACTAACTGGACCTAGGACTGGACTAGAGATATGTGTGTGATTGCGGACTTGTTTGCTGACCTTAGAAAAATTGTTTTGAAACGTCTTGTGACTTCCATGTTAATTCTGACTTGATAGGATAGGATCTGACCCTTCAGAGAACTATTTTTTTCAGTCCAGGTAATCAGGATGCCGTGATCAAGGCTTGACGGAATGGTGGTGTAGGGTAGGGACGCGCGTGTCATAGATGGTTTGGTGCTGGGGGTTGCCTCTGCTTTCGTTATCTGTCTATCTCATGTTCTTAAGTGATAATGCGGTTGAAATAATGTTTTGTTGATAAACTATTGTTGGGTTGTGGGAACTTTGCTATTGTTAAGTTGTTGTATGGGTTGGGTTCATGATATTTCATTTGAATTATTGTTTTTATAAAATACGAGTTGGATGTTTTCTATGATTTCTCGCCGTGCCCGCGTTGCAAGATCCGGATGTTCTGTTGTCGAACTAGCTTGGTAGTGCCTCGTGAGGTCTACTACCGAGTAACGCCTTGTCAAAAGGACGGGGTGTTACAATGGAAAGTATTCTTTGTCAAAATAACCAAGTGTAATACCTTTTTTCCAGCAAAAAACCTAATCCTTACTGGTGTGAAGTCCGTGACCTTGCATGATGAAGGGATAGTTGAATTATGGGATTTGTCCAGCAATTTTATCTTCTCTAAAAGTGATATCGGAAAGAATAGAGCCCTTGCTTGTGTCCAGAAGCTACAGGAGCTCAACAATGTTGTTTTTGTGTCGGCCATAACTCTTAAGTTGACCAAAGAAAAACTTTCTCAGTTCCAGGTACTCCTATGGCTTTCCAACTTTAGTTCAATCAATGAGCTTTAATTTCTTATAAATCCCGATGCTTCAAGATCTATGAATGTTATTGTGAAGTAAAAATATTTTAGGCATACTTTATTTATCTAACATTATACATCATGTAGTCATTATTCCACTGCTTTCCATGGGCTTTGCGCAATAGTACAAATAGGCATCATTGATTTACTGTTTTATGGCATTTTCTTAACTTTTATCAATTTAGTTAATTAGTTGAGACTTTACTTATCACTATCTAATCATGTTAATTTATGTTTGTATTATGAATTTGAGTTTGGATATTTATGTCAAATTGTGTTTTTCATCTTCTACTAACCCTCTCATTCCTCTTGATGCTATGCTTCTACAGGTTGTTGTATTCACTGATATCAACTTAGAGAAATCCATTGAATTCAACGACTATTGCCACAATCACCAACCACCTATTGATTTTGTCAAGACTGAAGTTAGGGGCCTTTTTGGTAATGTGTTTTGTGACTTTGGTCCTGAGTTCACAGTTTATGATGTGGATGGCGAGGAACCTCACACTGGTATAATTGCATCCATCAACAATGATAACCCTGCCCTTGTCTCCTGTGTTGATGATGAGAGGCTTGAGTTTCAAGACGGAGATCTTATTGTGTTTTCTGAAGTCCAAGGAATGACTGAATTAAATGATGGGAAACCAAGAAAAATAAGAAATTCAAGACCTTACTCTTTTACTCTTGAGGAGGACACAACAAATTACGGTGTCTATCAGAAGGGTGGAATTGTCACACAGGTCAAGCAACCTAAGATTCTAAACTTCAAGCCCTTGAAAGAAATACTCAAAGATCCTGGTGACTTTCTTTTGAGTGATTTTTCTAAAGTTGATCGCCTATCTCAAGTACATCTAGCTTTTCAAGCTTTGGACAAATTTGTGTGTGAGTTAGGGCGTTATCCTGTTGCCGGATCAGAGGAAGATGCTCAAAAGTTGATTTCTATAACAATTAATATAAATGAGATGTCACAAGATAGGAGAGTTGATACCATCAACGATGACCTCTTGAGGCACTTTGCTTTTGGGGCTAGAGCAGTTCTCAATCCCATGGTTGCCATGTTTGGAGGTATTGCTAGTCAAGAAGTTGTCAAGGCTTGCTCTGGAAAATTCCATCCTTTATTTCAGGTAACTTTACCTTTGCATTGTACGAATTGATCTATTTTTGCAATTTGTTCTACTCTCGAATTTCTAACATAAATCTTCAAATACTTTATATTCTAACCTAGTGTTAGTTATTCACGGATGCAGCTCTTTTATTTTGATTCTATTGAATCGTTACCTGTTGATAAGCACCTGGATCCCAGTGATTTTGCTCCATTGGGCAGTCGTTATGATGCTCAAATTTCTGTATTTGGCTCCAAGCTCCAAAAGAAGTTGGAAGATGCTATTGTTTTTGTTGTGGGTTCTGGTGCTTTGGGCTGTGAATTCTTGAAAAATTTGGCGTTGATGGGTGTTTCATGTGGCAGCCGTGGAAAGCTAACAATAACTGATGATGATGTGATTGAAAAAAGCAATCTAACTAGACAACTCTTATTCCGTGATTGGAACATTGGTCAGGCAAAATCGGTTGTTACTGCTTCCGCGACAACATCTATAAATCCTAGACTTCGTGTTGTAGCTCTACAAAATCGTGTTGGTTCCGAGTCAGAAGATGTATTTGATGATAACTATTGGGAGAATTTGAGTGTTGTCATCAATGCGCTTGACAATGTGAATGGTAGGCTCTATGTGGATCAAAGATGTCTTTATTTCCAGAAACCGCTTCTAGAATCAGGAACCTTAGGTACCAAGTGTAACACTCAGATGGTGATTCCACGTATGACAGAAAACTATGGTGCCTCAAGGGACCCACCTGAGAAGCAAGCGCCAATGTGTACAGTGCATTCATTCCCACATAGCATTGGTCATTGCTTGACATGGGCTCGATCTGAATTTGAAGATTTACTTGAGAAGACACCGACTGAAGTGAATACATTTCTCACAAATCCAATTGCATACACCTCATCCATGAGGAAAGCCGGTGATGCTCAGTCCAGAGTCAACTTGGAGCGCATTCTTGAATGCCTTGACAAGGAAAGATGTGAGACATTCCAAGACTGCATCACTTGGGCTAGGCTAAAGTATGACCGATTAACTCTATATTATTGTTTTCATTTTTAACATTTTATTGCATACATATTTTTTCTATTTCTTACACCATGCTTTAAATTTGTGAAGGTTTGAAGACTATTTTGCTAACAGGGTGAAACAATTGACATATACTTTCCCGGAAGATGCTACAACAAGTAATGGTTTGCCTTTTTGGTCGGCTCCAAAACGTTTTCCTCATCCACTACAATTCTCTTCTTCTGACCCTTCCCATCTTCACTTCATACTGTCTGCATCTATATTACGTGCTGAGACATTTGGACTCCTAGTTCCTGACTGGGCTAAACAACCTAAAGTGTTGGCTGAGGTCATTGACAAAGTTATAGTTCCAGAATTTAAGCAAAAGGAAGGTGCAAATATTGTGATTGATGAGAAAGCTACCAGTCTCTCCTCCTCCTCCTCTGTTGATGATTCTGGCGCCATAAATGACCTGATTAGCAAGCTGGAACACTGCCAAAAATCCCTTCCAAATGATTTTAGAATGAATCCAATCCATTTTGAGAAGGTTTTTGATTCTTTTGCTTTTCCCCCTTTTTCTTGTGAGCTTTATATTTTATTATTCAGTTTTGGATACAGTAGCTAGTAGCTACAATGCACTCTTACACTTGTCTGATTTCCTTCGGTCTCATAATGTACCATAAATCATATGACACTACTTTATCAAGGATTTCTTCTAACATTTGATTTTTTGGTAAAACCTACAGGATGACGACAATAACTACCACATGGACTTGATAGTTGCACTTGCCAACATGAGGGCAAGAAACTACAACATCCCTGAAGTCGACAAGTTGAAAGCTAAGTTCATTGTTGGAAGGATTGTCCCAGCTATTGCAACCACAACAGCTGTGGCCACTGGACTTGTTTGCCTAGAGCTTTACAAGGTTCTTGATGGGGCTCACAAGGTGGAGGACTACCGAAACACGTTTGTTAATTTGGCTCTCCCTCTCTTCTCCGTAGCTGAGCCTATGCCTCCAAAGGTTTGCAAGTATCGTGACATGAGTTGGACTGTTTGGGATAGGTGGGTCATTAAAGGCAATCCAACCCTCAAGGAGCTTATTAATTGGCTGAAGGAGAAAGGTTTGAATCCGTACAGCATTTCCAGTGGAAACTCTTTGCTTTACAACAGCTTTTTCCCCGGACACAAGGATAGGTTGGGCGAGAATGTTGTCGATTTGGTTAAGGATATTGCTAATGTCGAAGTCCCTCCTTATCGTCGACATGTAGACGTTGTTGTTGCGTGTGAAGACGAGGACGGCAACGACATTGATGTGCCTCTAGTGTCTGCATACTTTGCTTAGGAAATACTACTTCATCCCCGACCTATGGATAATGATATTGAATTCTCTTTGAGATATAAAAATGCAAATGATCATAATATCTTAAGAACCCTTTAAATTGCTCAAAGAAAAAGAACCCTTTAATTGGTGCAGGAAAAAATAAAAGCATTCATATGGTGGACGTCTTCATTGGTATTTGTATTGGTGCAATAGCTGGGACAACCCTTGATTTGTTCTTCCAAGTATTTGTGTTGATTACTTTGATTAATCCCACATAGTATGTGGCTAGCGTTATAATTAGTTGGGTTAGGGACGAGAGATTAGCACGACCATGATATTGGACCCTTTATTTTTAAGCTCCTACCTGGATGGGTTGGCTTCCGTTCGGAGATGGGCCTAAAAAGTAGCTCAGCCCGTTCCTCAGAAAGAAAAATAAATCCGTTAAGGGAATAATAAGATTTTTTTTTTAACAAAATCTAGACAAATCTCACAAATGGTCAACACAGTTGGAGCCGTGGAAATGGTCTATGCCGCCACTATATTTGTTTTGGAGTATATGTTGGCATCCTGTGAAGATATAGTGGATCTACTTCAATCATTCAATAATGCATGTACCACATATCACATATTACATACTCCCTCCGTCCCTATTTGTTTGTCCAAAAGGACAATTGGTGCGGGTTTTAAGAACGGTAAAAAATAGTATGGGTAATTGAGAAAGTTTGTATAAAGTAGGTGAGAAAGTTGAATAGTATGGATAAAGGTGTGATTGATTGGGGTGAAATGAAATAAAGTAGGTGAGAGAGTGTAATAATGAGGGTAAAAGTGTGGATATAAATGGAAAGTGGACAAACAAAAAGGGACGCCAGAAATGGAATACTGGACAAACAAATAGGGACGGAGGGAGTATATGCATAGAATAACTACATTTTTTCCATATGATGAAAAAACAGCTTTGAAGAAACAAATAAAAGAAAGGAAAAAAGATGAGTGAACTCTAGTCATTTTCAGCTGTAGCATCGTACCCCATTAGACAACAAAACACGTAAGCCCAAGTGGGCACCGTCGGATAAGCAAGCCCAAGCGCGTTCCTTGTCAAAGCTCGTGACGGAGGGGCAACTTTTAGCGAAGAAAACATCAACGCACTCTCTAAATTACCAAAAAAGTCCTAATCCGCGGGAAAATTACAAATACAATACTGCCAACAGCAAAAGTGGGGAATCGCCCACGCCCACTCGTAAATTGCCCCGCATCTTCGTCTTGAGAGCACTCGTTGGGTCATTGACCTAGACTTTGCCAACCCCCTCTGGTCTTTCACACCATTATTACCCCTCGTCTTCTTCGATTCGCCTTCTCCCACCCCATGTGTTTCATGACTTCTCCTCCTCGTATTCCGACATGATCACCATGCCTGTTCTCTTCAAGCTCCTGCTCTTGCTTTTCTCGTTTCTCGTCGCTCTCTGCTCCGGACTCAACGGCCAAGGTAAATTGATCTGGTTTTGCACTAGATTGAGTGGAGCTGGGGGGGATTGAACTGTATTTTCGCTGAAATTGCAGGCTTGGCGCTCTCTGATCGGGTTGGAGATGGAGATGATTGCTCCGACGGCCAAGCTGTAGCTCTGTATGTGCTCTATTCTTCAATCTCCTAGTTCTTACTTACTTTTCCGCCCTCCTAAGTTTCGTTTTGAATGTTGAAAATCTCTGTGCATCTAGGGCTCAAATCTCTATTTCTCGAATTTTCCAATTTTTATTTTTTGGATGAACTTTGCGTGTTAGGTTCGAGTGTTACTCTAGCTATAAGGTTTCAGTATCTCGTACAACAAATCCCTCTTGGAAGCTCTTACTTGAGCTGAATTCAGCAGATGGATATAGGTGGTGTAGAGAAACTAAAATCGGGAAAGGAAGCCGAATTCGTCCTATCATCTCATACGCAGAATTCCCCAGGATCAGCTTTTGTGGTGCTATGCTTTCAAAATGCAAAATATTGTCTACTCATTGCGAGTCCCCTTGGGATATTTGGTTGTTGAATTTCTCTTCTGTCATTGTTGAACAAGTCAGTGACTGCATCTTCTTCCCTGTATAACCAGCTGGTCAATGCATGAATATAAAATGCTAAAAACCACCGACTCCCGAACTTGATATCTATGATCCCATAAAATCTATGTTAGCACGTAATGAAACAACTAGTAAATTTACGGGCTGTAAAAACAAAGCTTAGTCTCATCAGCTTTACTTGTTTACCACGGTTATTAGTAAAGTAAAAGCTGCTGAATCTGTATGCGCATATATGTTAAAGCCTTAAAGGCGATTGCATGAAAATTTGTTACAGCAAGACACCTGAAGGACGGACCTTTATCTTCCATCTTCATACTACTCAAAAATTACCTGTTATGAGTTTGAACCCCCACATCCCTATTTGATTTATGTCTCTCTTCTACCCCTGCAGGAACATGGACCTCTCAGTAATTTCTGCTCAGAGGCGACTACTACAGGCACCAAATGTATCAAAACCCAGTGGAAAAACTGAGTCAAAGCCTAGCACATTATCAATGCCTCCTTCACTGTCTCATCCTCCAAAGAGACTACCAGTTCCATCACGTTCTCGATCACGGAAACTTGATCCACCTGCTCCTACTCCTACTCCTACTCCTGCACCTTCTCCCACCTCTAGGAAAACTGCAGCCCCTGCACCATCCGTGTCATCCCATTCTTCTTCAGAACCTTCCCATGCGTCAAAGAAAGCAGCCAAAAACCATGTGGTTGTAATAGTGTTGTCTGTTGCAGTAGGCTCTTTGGCTATAATTGCAGTAGGGACTGCCATTGTTATGGTCTGTCGAAATAGTAGGATGGTTACTGTGAAACCTTGGGCCACAGGCTTGAGCGGGCAGCTGCAGAAAGCATTTGTCTCAGGTAATGCTTCTTTCTATCCTGTTACATAGAGATGGAAATGTGATGGGAATGAAAACATACTTGCATTTGGCATGACTTTAAAGATGAAAATTTGGATCAGATTTGTTTAAACTTCTCCACTTCAATTTCTTAGTATTGTTGAAGGCTCCCTTGTGACATGTAATTTGTTCTTTTTAATGATACTCTCATTCTTGGGATTTGCTTTGACATGTTTCCAATGAAATTGCTCTCTAGGGGTTCCAAAGCTCAAGAGGTCAGAACTTGAAACAGCTTGTGAAGATTTTAGCAATATAATTGGCACCTTGACAGACAGCACAGTTTACAAGGGAACTCTTTCAAATGGAGTTGAAATAGCAGTTGTCTCAAGCATGATCAAATCAAGTCGTGAGTGGTCAAAGGATCTTCAAACCCAGTTTAGGAAGAAGGTGTTTAGCTTTGAACAAACATGATCAAACTATTTCTTCACTTTCAAGCTCAACTCTATTTAACGTTACTCTTTTCCTTCTGCCATCCTTACAGATAGAAACATTGTCAAAAGTGAACCACAAGAACTTTGTCAATGTTCTTGGCTACTGTGAAGAGGAGAAGCCCTTCACTAGGATGATGGTCTTTGAGTATGCTCCTAATGGCACATTGTTTGAACATCTGCACAGTAAGTACAGTATTCCTTTTCACCCAAGAATGCATAATTTTGCATCGTAATGCTAAATTATTTGAGTAATCCATACACATTTTTTGTAGTATCGATTCACCTTTAATTTCTGCTCGTCAATAAGCTTATTTTATTTGTTTCCTTTTCCACAAGATACAAAACATTGATTGCATCTCCTTTCCTTGCTTTATTATGCTTGCAGTTCAAGAATCAGAACGCTTAGACTGGAAAATGAGACTGCGTGTAACTATGGGCATGGCATATTGCCTTGAACACATGCATCAGCTAGACCCACCTATACCTCACAGAGATCTTCATTCCTCTTCAGTCCATCTCTCGGAAGATTACGCTGCCAAAGTCTCAGATTTCAGTTTCTGGACGGAGACAACATCAAAGAAGATGCATTCGTCTTCCATGCGCTCACCTTCCATGCAGCTACTGGAATCATCAAGTGCAGCCATAGAATGCAACGTTTACAGCTTTGGGGTTCTCCTATTCGAGATCATCACTGGAAAAATTCCATATGCAGAGGATGGTGATGTGCAGGACTGTGTTTGGGAGTATTTAGGAGGAGACGAGCTCCCCAGAGATGCAATTGACCCGACATTGAATGCGTTTCAAGAGGAAGAGATGCAGAAGCTGTTTGAGATAATAAAGGATTGTGTGAACCCTGATATAATAGAAAGACCTAAGATGAGAGACATCGTTTTGAGACTAAAGGAGGTTACTGTAATGGAGCCTGATGGAGCTGTGCCAAGGATATCGCCTCTTTGGTGGGCAGAGCTTGAGATTATGACCGCTTAATGAATGTTACCCACGTAAGTTTGGTTCGCTCATGTGTCTTGTTCTTCTGGTTTTGGTGGATCAATGATGTTGCAAAGCAACGATCAACCAGGTTTTGCTTGTGATTTCGCAATTTGGAGATGTGATTAACTGTGCATATTTATGTGTATAATGTACATACGTATATACCTAGCTATTTATGATAAGAGTAAACTTAGACCTTTCCCCTTGTGTTCATTTTTCTCAATTCGTGCAATGGTGGAGGTGAATCAAATAATAGAGATGGAAAAGTAGAACAAAGTGCAATAGAAGCGTCATCAAGTTCGTAACCCTACATTAGCACTTAAATTCGGTTGCCCAGTTGAGCGTCCAAATTGGGTGTTATTTTACAAAGAATTCTCCAAGAAAATTGCAGAATTGAACTGAACTTCGTTTTTTGATGTTTGTAACTCAAACCCTACAAAGGGGTTGCATAATTTCCAGGACTTGAACATAAAGAAGTAACAAGTTCTAAACTGCTCATCCCTTACACCTAGGGGCCTAAAATTTAAATTGGCGTACGTTGACAACACTCATGGAAAAGACAAATGTGTGGCGCGAAACTTCTTACCAGAAGCTTGTCATGAGTCGAACTGTCGAAGTGAGGGGTTTATTTAAATACAAGTACTTGTTTAGGCTGGCTTCCTACTTTCCCAAGCGCCTTGTCTAGTGCTGTGCTGAAGCTCTCAAAAGGAACAAGTTCCATTCTGCAGCCAAAAAAGGCAACAGATTATGAGCTAGAGTTAAATCCTCACGTTAAATATTGTGAACGCTCTTCAAGATCAACTGAAAAAGAGAGCCTACTCATATTTCAACTTCCCATCCCGCATGAGTGTCAGGAGGTGATCGATCATGACTCTACACTCCTGAACCTTATCCATGCTCATCCATTTTTGCAGCCAAAAACCCTTCAGAGAAAGGTCCTGCAAAATTAGATGACGAAAAAAGTCATCAAAGTTTCTCTGGCGGTAAACCTAAATGACACTAGCTTCAATCATTTACAGAAACATCACAGATTACCTTGAAAATGAAGGCTGATGTTGAGACAGTAACTGGTTTCTTAGACATTCCACCATATGTTACCATAGTTCCTCCATTCCTGAAATTTTCAAACCAACATTCAGAAAAACAAGAAACTTCACAGATTAAATTTACGGCATGAATTCACGCTCATACCTCAAAAACTTGAGAACTAGTGATGCTGCATTGCCACCAACACAGTTGAAGCCAAGAGCAGGTTCAGGCAAATTAACCTATAGATGCACAGATAAGAAAGAAATAGTTAAGAGAGAAAAACATATCCTACGAACCCAAATAATAAACACAAAACATGTTAGGCATTAAATACCAAAAGACCCTTGATATTCTTCACTTCAAGCTGGCTTTCAGTGAACACTGCATCTGCACCAAGCTTTTCAAGGAATTCCCTTGCTTCATCCACCCCAGCCCTAATGCAGAATCCAGAGAGATGAGCTAATTAACACTTCTCGTGATGGATATTCTATACTTGTGCATAGTCATGAAGATATAATGCTCCAAAATTTCGGTAAATGATTGTTGTATTCAAGCAACACCATATGAAAGAAACCGATACAGTTTATACAGAGATCTAGTCACCAAAGAAATAAATGGAACCTAAGAATTTGGATAAAGTTTTCGACTAGCACCTGTCTCTAATCATATTAATGCTATGGACACCTTGATGTCGGGCAAGCTGAATAATGCACTGTCCAACCATGCTTGTCGCCCCATTTTGCACAACAGAATCTCCTATGCACAGCTCAAAACTTATTGGTAACTCAAATTCCTACATGATTATGATAGATGAAAGAAAGAGTTCGGAACTAAACCTGGATTCAATTTGACAAAATCATTCAGCATTCTGAAAGCAGTCAAAGGATTAACAGTTACTGTGGCTGCATACTCCATCGGTGTAGCTTTATCTATCTTGTGCCACACACTATGATCCTTTACAATATAAGATTGCCATGTCCCTGGTCGAATAATCAACGAATCAAAATTTTAACAGCATGCATAAAAGTCCAAGCTCACAACAAATCATCCATTATTGGGGTTGAATCATCATTTTGCAGCTCAACAAGACAGCTAGCAGTATGAGCAGAGCTTAAACATCAACCAACTACTACTTCCAACTCCAAGTGTAATTGAACAGCACCTCAACATCAGCAGATTCAAGAGTAGCAAGTGAAGTGAAATTACCGAAAGAGGGAGGAGACGGTATAACCCAATCACCAGGAGAGAGGTTCTTGACTGAAGATCCTACAGAGTGCACCTCCCCAACCCCTTCGTATCCTCCGATTGCCGGCACCGGCGGCCTCACAGGGTACACACCTACACGCAACTTCAGCTTAAAATCAAATTCGCCGAGAACAAACCCTAGCCATCCGATCGACACAACTATGAATCACACGGATAAGCAATTGACCTTCAATTCGATTGATATCGGAGGGGTTGATGGGAGCAGCCAACATTTTAACACAGACATCGATCTCCTTGACCTCTACTGGTGGAACCTCTACCATTCTGCAATCGAGCGGAACTCATCAACGAGGGAGATGGAAGGAGATAGCGAAAAAGGATTGATTGAGAATGCAACGAGTTGATGTGGAACCTGGTGACTTGATCGGGGGGGCCTTGTTGGTCGTACACCACGGCCATGGACGGCGGCGACATGATCGCCGAGAAAGCTCGAACATGGCGGCTTCCGATTTCGTTGAAGCGGAGAGAGGGAAAGCGAAGCGACGTCGTCCCAGCCAGTGACCTGAAAGTTGCCACCCTCATCGCTGCCATTTCTGGACTCTTCAGAACTGAAGCAGAACTGGCAATCCACTTTTCTGGAGGAATCTTATTTTATTTTTTTTGGCATAATTGCGCACTTGGGTAACCGGATTCTCGCCCACCTTCAAACGACGCCGTTAGGGTTAGTTGCTAAGACGATGTCGTTTCGACCTTGATAATTTACAAGAAGGTACGATTAGACGTGGCAAAATAACCCGGAAAAACCGATTTGAACCGTCCCAAATTATTTGGCTCATAGCCATGAAAAATAAACTCGAACCTGATTTTAATCGAACCCGACGACACGATAAATTTCTAGGTCAAAACTCGTAGGGTAGGGTTGACTCGTTCGGTCGAACTAAAAACGGGAATGGTAAATTAAAATTCCACACCTGATTGGGTCGGGTTGTAAGCCCGTGCCTCCCTCTTGTCAATAGTCGGACTCGACTCCAATCGGTTGATTGAAAAACGATTTTTTACGAAGAAAGTCAACTTTTAGAATTGATTTTGTGCATAAAACAAACCAATTGATTTAAGGTGTTATAAGTTAGTATCTCTTGGAAAGATATATACTTCTGAACGTTTTTGTATCTTTTGCTTTGTTGAATTGGAGCTTGAGTTATGAACACATTTGCTCTAAGTTACAAAATGTTAATGACTTTATTAAACCTGAAATATGTATAACTTTGGAAAATACTATACTTTAAAAATACGCGAATTGCAAGTTCCTCATGTTGGTTTGATATAGCCATACAACAACTCTATGATTTAAATTTTCTTACAAATTATTTTCTACAAGTCTCATGTATTCTTTTTTCTTCGTAATGAATTTTGAATATCTTATAATTTGAACTTGTGGTTAATCATATTTAGTTGAAATTCTTCTGCTACCAAACACTATGAATGTGAAATTGGGATTTGTCTTTGTGTTATTCACCCCCTGTGTTTAGCACATGATTGATTATAAAAATGTTAAAATAGTAATAATTTATATTAGTGAGTACAAAGTTTTACTGTGTAACTTTTGTATTGGAAATTTGAATCCTTATATTTCTGTTCAAGTTAAATTATACTGTAGTATAACTTTATACGGGCAAACCATGACAAATATTGACCAAAAAGCAACAAATAAGTTATTAAAATAAATTGGAAAAACAATGTTATTTAATCCGTTGGGCTGATCAAAGCCCGCAACAAGCCCGTAGTGACGCAACATGTTTGAACCTGATAAGTTTGTGAGCCAAAATGACCCGATCTCGAAATACCGAAACCCGAACCTGACCCGCTCGACCCGATTGACAGTTCTAGGTACAATAGAGCTCATTGGGAATGAATCTATCTATTATATCTACTATAATACAATATAAAGTAGAGCTCAAGCTAAGTTTGTGTAAAAACTTGCGCCACATCACCAAGCTTGAATAAAATAATAATTTTATTTTTTACGTTAGGTTTTTTTAAATAACCATTAAATCTACTTGATATCTTATTCAATTTCCTTATATATAATATACTTGATATCTTATCCCATTTTTTATATCTTAAGATTTTTTTTCTTATATGTTTTTATTGAGATCTTAACCATTTTTCCTTATTAATCAGTATAGATTTTGTCGTTAGTAAATCTTGAGTATCATCATATGTCAATATAAATGTGAAAAAATGAATAAAACTATTTTAAAATTAACATTGTATTAATAAAAATACATATATAGGTCAATAGGTTCGGGCTCGGGTCTATCGTGTTTAGATTGTAAATTCTCGAGTTAAAAAATGAATTCGTGTCAAAATTCGATCAAATCAGTTATTTCGTGTTTATATTTACATTACTCGTACATTGTACGAGATTTGTACTGGTTATATATTAAAGTTATGCCCTTTTGAGTCTCTACTTTAATTCCAACCCCACTTTATATTAAATTAATTACAAATTAATTATATTTTAGTGATTCTATATCCTTATTAATTTTGTACGTAAATTTTTATCTTATCCCTATATATTAATATATCAGACACTCATTGATGCTCCTTCCTGACCGCCTCTTCTTCCTCGGCCGTGTACTTCGTTCTCGATATTGAGTATCATCCTAATCTCCTGTACAAGTAGGCCCATCTCCAAGATTTTGGGGGCCTACTCTATTTTTTGGGGATACTTGTATTAAGAAAAAGTTGGATTTTTTGCACACCCAACAAAAATTTTGGAGCTTTGTTCTATTATGATTTTTTTTATAAAAAAAACCGGGTTCATCCAACGAGTTTGAGTCGGGTTCGAATTTCAATCCAATCGGATTCGGATCATTCAAATTCAGTATTTCCTATCACCCTTTACTTTTTGGGTCGAATTTCAACACTAAAATTTTCGCTAGGTTTATCGGATGATAGCTCTGCACAACAACTAGTGATGAAACCGGACCAGGCTGGGCCGGGCCGGGCCGGCCCACCCAGGCCCGTGCCGGTTTTACCGGGCTGGGAGTGGGCTGCGGGTCGGGCCGGGCTGGCCTGAACATTATATACTATAGTTTTTAATTTTTTACAATATTATATACTTACATAATATACTATATACTTACAAAAAATGAATATTCACCCTATACTTACATTATATGCTATAATTATTTTTGGATGACATTGTATACTATAATACTATAATATAATAATACTTTAATACTATAATACTAAATTATACTAAAATTTTATTGCAAAAATAATACTATAATACTATTGTAAAAATAATACTATATTACTAAAAAATGAATATGCACCGGGACGGGTTGGGTTGGGCCGGGCCGGACCGAACTGTTGGCCATCACTAACAGCAACCACTAAATACCATGTCACATAAATTGTGTATCGAATACAAGAAGACAAGGATATCCATTAGGTGATCAGGATGATAATGACCAAAGAAACCTCGTCTATGATACATGGCAATCTGTGAGTTAGTAATTTGCCGTGTAACATAATCTCACTAATTAGTCAAACACTTAAAATGTACCCCGTCCTATATTCAAAAATCATTGAATTTGGAGTGATTGGATATGCGAGGAATAAGAATGTATCATAAAATAGTGAATATGCTTTGCAGTTTTATTACTTTACAATATACTTTTAAAAATTTAGTGTGTATTTTTATTAGCATTGAACATATTTTTGATATTTTATGATGCAATTTTAATTCATGTGTATCACTGTATCACTGTATCGGGACGTGATATTTTTTCCACATGACAACAAAACATTATTTTGAGTCCAGTTTTTTTTAACGAGAATAAAACATGATGAATTCAGTCATTTTTGGATCAAAGTATTGTCCCCTACCTTATAGGATACTTCCTATCAATGTTATAACAAATACTTAAGTATTTTCGGGCATTTGGTTCAACTGATCATAAGACTTCAGGGTAGTACTACCACATTAAAAAATAAAGTGAGAATTTTAAATATGATTTTGCTATAAAGTGCCTAAAGTGTCATTATAAGAAACACGGTTTGGAAAGATTAAATAAATTTTATATTTATAATATTTTCTTTTTGATGAGCTTAGTTAATCGATTTTAGGATATTGTTTCCAATTTAGGCTTTTTTTGGTTGAGAAATTATAGGACACATTGTTTGAAAAATATTTTGAATATACCACAAAATGGTGTTGGACTAGCATGGAAAATTGTTATATTAGAAGTAAAAGACAATCTAAATCCTTTTTGTACCCTTTTTGTGTCTTACTTCCATGTCCTTTATATCTTATTGGACCATATATACAAAAACATTAAATTCAAGAGATTTTTGTTTTCATACGACTATGTTCTAATCAACCAACAAAATTTAGGAAAAATGACTTGAAATAATCCAAAGTATCAACCTTTTACCAATAATAATCCCATGTTTTAGTATTGCCTTTAGCAATCCGAACTATGTTAATATTAACCAAAAACGATACCGAAAGATTTTCCGGTATACTTTCCGGCAGATTTAAAGGCATGACGCTCGGAAATCTGACGTGGTGAGCAATCGGTTCCACGTCCACCTGCCGCGTCGTTAAAATTTCCATGTCAATATTCACTAAAAATGAAACATTGAAAAAAAAGAAATTAGAATCTGCTGAAATCGCTTCAATTCGCATCCCTCTAGGGGTTCGTGGCCGGCCTCCAATGGACAACGACTGCACTACCAAGCACGGCGCCACCGGAAAGGGAGGTCTCCTGCCGTCGGGGAGATTCTTCGGCCTCAATGTAAAGTCGGAGCATGGCGAGCGAATCTCCTCGCTGGATCTCGGACTCCTCAGCCACGATCTCAGCCGGATGCATGAAAATTCGCCCAAGAACACCGGTGTAATATCCGCAAATTTTATAAAATGGATCATGAAATTCTCCTTGGTTTTATGGCTCAAATTTTTTTTTGGAACGATAAGAGAAAGAGCAAAGGTCATCCGATTAACCGAATAGCGTTGGATAACGCTAAACGGATACCTTAACTTCAAAAATTCATAAAACCTTCATTAAAGCTCGGAATCGAGTGATTCAAAGGCCTAATGGTAGATAAAGGAGTCTAGTTTCAGTCCTCAAAATTTGAGGCAATTCCGATAAGTATCCAGAAAGTTATTCCAATTTTACCAAAACGTTGCCCAGTCCCCAAAAGGAAGCGACCGCCGCCAAAATGGCAGCGACCGCCGCTTTGCTGCAGACGCAAGTGGCCGACGGGACGTTTTTCTTGTGGGCGCCGGAGTTTTGAGGGCTGTTGTAGTATTGCTTGGAGAGAAATCCTAACACCTTTTGGGCAATGTCAACTATGGATTTGTCAACCCCTCTTGGCTTGTTAGGCTAGAAGTCCACTCTTTTTTTTGGATTGTTATGGAGGTTGAACACTATAAATAGGGGTGTGTTGGTGAAGGAAGAACTCACACAAATCTCTCCTCGATCTCTCCCTCTGAAACCTCTTTCATTACACAGTTCAAGTGTTCTTCTTGCTACTGTTGGCAAAAGCTCGTCGAAAGGTGGCCGGAGTCGATCGGAGGAAGCTTGCAAAACCACGCCGTCGACACACACGCAGGCAGCGACCGCCGCCAAAGGGCAGCGCCCGCCGCCAGTGTCCTTGCTTGCGTTTTGTCCCGGGTCGTTGCCTAGCCGTTGCTCAGGCCGTGCCTTACCTTTGCCTTGTGTCTTGGCCTTGCCTTAGGCCTCGTCTAGGGCCTCACTAGCCTCGACTCCATGCCTCGATTAACGTTTTAAAAACGTCTTAAGGCAAGTGGATGGTTCTCCTTTCTTCTTTACTCGATAATCGTGAAATTGCTTTCCGTTATCAAATTAAATGTTGGGAACAACCTTGTTTGCTAATAATCGGATTAGGATTATTATGCTTAGGATTAATGACCATTGTTTTTAATATCGTACGCGCTAGTACATGGACTTAGGACCGTTGACGTGTGGCCTCTAATTGTTTCAAGTCTCTTTTCGAGACTTTGTTGTGGACTAGTCTAAGACTAGGAATGCGAGATTTAAGACTCTTGTAATTTCTTAATAACTCATGTTACGACGTGTAATTAGTGCATGCTCGTAATATTAAGGTCGTAGGACTAATGCTCGTTCCTTAGGATGGGCTATAGCACTCTAGCTAAGTGCTCAGGAGACGCTTGCTTTCCTGTTAATCCGTGGCCAAGCTCCAATGAGCCGTCACTTAAAACTCGTTAATTAAATTGCTCTGTTTTATGATCTAATAAGATAAGTGTCTAATACACATTAATTAATAAACGCGGGGTGATTAGTACAACTTGGAAAATCACTTCGGGTCCTCATTATTGACAATCGCCTATCCAATCTGAATGCATGACTCGAGTTGTTAAAATGCCTATAAAATGGCAAGATGGGTTCAGGTGTATAAGCGTCCTTGTGGCCACCTCCCTGTCGGCATCTTCGAGTTATGATGAGGTTGATACGATTCGATTAATGTTGGATGATTTTTCACTGTTGCTTGAATTAAGTAAGTTCCCAACAAATCTTAAACACATACCTTTCTTAGGTGCTACTTCCATGTAGTATCCTACTTCCGAGAAATCTCATTTCTCATAAGCCTCACATCTCATAAAGCCTCAAGCTAAAGCTACCATTTTCTTTTGAGCCTTGCTCGTCTAAAAAGCCTCTCGCTCAAAAAGTCATATGCATTCCGCATTAAAGAACCCTTGACTGTTGGGCATCAACCGGTTTTCAATTGGTCTGTGATGCCCTCATTTCTAAACCTTTATGAGAACCGAACTCTACTCTACCACTTGCTTAGTCTCGCGTTAGACTAACGGCCCTTCTTTCTTTTCCAACTTGGTTGATTGGTATTCCTTGCCCTTATGGGGATATCAGATAGGAAAGGAAAGACTGCTCTGAAGGAGGCCGGAGACGTCAGGATCTGCAGAAAGGAAGGAAGGAAGGAAGGAAGGAAGGAAGAAGTCTTTAAAACGTCTTTTGTTTTTGACCATGTTTTTGGGTCCCACATGCTTTTACATTTTAGAAATGTCTTTTAAATTCCGCTGCAACTCTTTTAAATGATTAATGTAACCTTACGGGAGGTTTATCCCACTTGCAATCCGATTTACATTAATAAAATAAAATTGGTCCTTCTCAAATCATCTTTAAGTTACCTTTTTAGCCTTGGGTGACTTTGGACGGTGAAATCCGAGGTCACTGGCGGTAATACCCTTTGGTTTTAAGAAGGGGGGGTGTTACAACCGGTCACCGGCGCGCTCACTCCGAGATCCACACCCTCCCCGACGAAATCAGCTTCGACAACGTCCTCGACGTCGTAGGCGGCGACGCTGATGGGCCCTCGCTCTCCGATGAGACGGAGGAGGACTTGTTCTCCATGTATCTGGAAATGGACAAGTTCACAAAAGCTAATCCTAATGACAGATCAACTATATTTTGCAAAAATTGGGTGCAAATTTCAACACTACTCTTTCACTGTGATTCATACAAACGAAATTGGGTTTGTTACAAATGAAATTATCTGTGACTTTGGAAAAATCAGATCTGTTCTTGCCAAGTTCACAATTAATTAATGTTATGAAAAATCAGATCTGTTCTTGCCCTCGTCGACCGGCGTGCGAGCACTCTCACAGGGCGACCGGCGTAGCCCTCTCACAGGCGACCGGTGTAGCCCTCTCAAAGGCGATCGGTGAGCGTAGCCCTATCGCATGTTCTACTGTTCGGATGAAGAACACCGGTTCGTGTTTTTAGCTCTTCAAATTGATTTTTTTTTTCAATCGTAGGTTGACATGGCAACCACTACCCGTTCGTGTTTTTTATTTAATTAGATTGAATTTTTGCAATAGCAGGTTCTAATTTCTTTTTTTTTCAATATTTAATTTGTGTTTAATTTTTAGTGAATGTTGACATGACAATTTTAACGACGTAGCAGGTGTGACGTGAAACCGATTGCTCGCAACGTCAGATTTCTGAGCGCCATGTCATTAAACCCGCCCGAAAGTATACCGGAAAATCTTTCAGTATCGTTTTTGGTTAATACTAGTGCAGTTTCCCGCGCCCTGCGCGGATTATGTTAAAGTTTTAACTTTTTTTTTACCTTTATTAGTTATGTAATCACGTGGTTATTTGCATCATTTTTCTTCAAAAATTATGTAATATATTACGAATTTGTTTTATTATTAAAAGTAGGATAACTTAATGAATTTTGGATTATATTTTTTCTTAGACTTCCATATACGAATGAAACTAAGTTCTTGTACGTGTTTTGTAATTATATTTTCTTTAATCTTTATTGGGAGAGGTTTACGTTTTTCATTTTTAGGGTTTAATTATTAGATATGGATCTTTATCGTATGTCCTTAGGACATAGAATATAAAAATCGTGA
This sequence comes from Polygonum aviculare, assembly GCA_934048045.1. Classification (NCBI taxonomy): domain Eukaryota; kingdom Viridiplantae; phylum Streptophyta; class Magnoliopsida; order Caryophyllales; family Polygonaceae; genus Polygonum; species Polygonum aviculare. The sequence goes on along the minus strand of OW204025.1, from coordinate 17,054,897 downwards.
AAAGAATAAGGTTTATTAAGAAGTATAAAAAGATTACGTTAATATTTGATTTGATAATTCTATTTCAACTAATTCAATCTTATGTACAATGATACAAAACTAAAAATATCAATTTGTGATTTCAATATTGTAATGAGTACTTAAGTTTATAGTCAGCCTGAATCTTTTGTATGATGATATAAATTAAAAAAATTTACTAATATAGCTTAAAATGGCAGTTTTTCTTTTGAAAATAAAATCGTAGTAAAAAAATGCTTATAAAATTATTGGTTGTTGATTTTATCTTGTTGATATACTTAAAATGGTAATTTAAAATCTTTTGACAATCTATTAAATTTTGGAAGAATTGATCATATCGTGTAATATCTTTTATTGATTTATAAAAAGATGAAACTATCAATTTTGCCGAGTAGATTTTGGTTTTGGCAAGATTTGGTTAAGTAATTTGGATTCGAATTTGGTTTTGGCAAGAGTATCTTATTTTTTTATTTTTATTTTGTCAAAGATTTTATAGAAATTTAGTCGTAGTAATATAATTAACCAAGTTTATAAGTTACTAATATAAATCCATGATTACTAATATCTAATTCATGATCATATCGTAATCTTTCTTTTGCAAGATTACTAATTTTTTCTCCCTAGATTACTAAAAAATACTGTATATAATAGATATAGAACCCTAACAAATATTATCGGGATTCTTTGGCTTCTAAAGTTAATCGAAATATCAATAAAGGAAAGATACTTATATATTCAAAAAAATTGAATTTTTTTTGGATATGGCAAACGAAGAGATTTGATTTATTTTGGATGGAAAGATTTTGTATGATAACTTTCATATTCCTATTATCTATTCATTCTCGTAATATAACAAACTTCTCAATTTCTAAAAATATGAGATTCGGAGAGAATTGTTCGTCATATACCTATATGGTAACAAACAAAATATCTTGGTAAAAATATTGATATAGACGTGTAAGTTATGGGAACAATATATTAACCAAAACCTAAAATTTGTAAATTATGATATGGAAAAAATATGATATGGAAAAAATATTAATGATGTGTAAATTATGAGAATTAAGGAGTGATTAACATATGGTAAGTATATACAATAGATTATGAAATGGAACAATATATTAACCGAAACCTAAAATTTGTTAAAGATATGGCACATTTTTTAGAATAAAAATTGTTACAAATTTAAAAAATTATGCATATAATTTTAGTAAAAATATTTAATTCGTTAATTTAAGTAAACTTTCTAGAAACGTAAGAATCCTGGATTATTAGACAATAAAACTATTTGATATATAATTTGTTATGAACTTCAAAAGCTGTGAATTTCAAAATAGGAAAAATACTATTAAGAAGATATCTACGTTAAATTAGGTAGCATTAGTTTTACATATCTAAACTTACGTATCTTGTTAAAATATCACTACATAGCTCCATTGCCATAATAAAGAAACCAAAAATCATCCGCAAATCATGGTAACTAACCAAATCTAAACTTACAAAAATATATTGAGATATTGCCTCACTTTAAAATATTAGGAGGTCAAATTATTTTTATTTAAATTTGTCTTTATTTTCTTTCTACCATCGTAAATTTCATCTTCCTTAATCCCACCTCAATTCAGATCCATATTATCGCTTTTTCATTGGTGAACATATGCCTTCATTGAGTGCTAAAAAAAAATGTCTTCATTGATTTTCAAGCTCTCTACCTGCGAACACCTTAAGAGAGATGGAGAACCTCGAGTACATCCTGGGGTTCATGAATTATGTCTCTCCCATAGAGGACGTTTAAAAATGTCACCATTTTTTTTTGAGCAAAAAACATGTCACCATTAATGTTATGTAAATGGTGATTTTGATGATATATAAATTATGGGTTTAATGATCTATAAAAGTCGGTTTATTAATGTATATCTAGACTTAAATTATGTAATATTTATAATTATATTTAAATATGACAGGACAAAGTCGAAGATGATATGGCATATGAGGTGTCAAATATATAGTATGACATGGTAGGAAAATATGATGATGTGTCATATGATGTGTAAAACACTATAGGACATGGCTTAACCAAATAACGACATGTGGCAAAATCCTAGGTGGCACAATCTGGGATCGCCATGTGGACTAATCCTAGGTGGCGCAATGAGAAGACTCTAATCCTTAGTGGTTTTAAATATATATAATAGATTAACATAGTTCGGATTGCTAAAGGCAATGTTAAAACATGGAATTATTCCAAGTCATATTTCCTAAAATTTAAGAGACATTAAAATAGGATAGAGAAAGGGAACAAATAATTTTGGTTGAGTAATATGGACATGCTATGCGTAGCCTAGTAAAACTAATAATATAAATCAAATTTATTGAAATCGTAAATAAGTCCTTGAACCAAAAAATTTCACCCCATTTTATCTTCGCTTCTCTCAATTAGGACAAGTTGGAATTTAAGGTTATTTGCAGTGTTATTTCAATTTCTTGATCTTGTCAAGTTCAAAGCCTTCATTCGTCTTTCGACTTTATATGAGCCCTCCAAATCCGACCACAATGATTATATAAACCTAATTACTCGTACCATGATTAAATTGCTTGATGATAGCCTAAAATTTTGTAGAAAAACAATCCTTCAAGCTATTTGAAACGGATTCCATCAATCAAATTTCACCCTAATTTTTAGTAAAAGTCGATTTAAGCACAAGTAAAAAAATTTAATCTGGTTCATAGCTATTCGTTTTAGCGCACCTCCGAATTGCTTTATAGCGCACCCCTCCTCCGTCCATTAAAAATGGATGGACGGTTGATACATGTCCACAGAAAACAGGTGAAAAAGTTAATACCGTCCATACATTTTTAATGGCCGAGTGTTTGTCATGAAAATTGTATGGACAATATTAACTTGTCCACCTGTTTTCTGTGGACATGTATGAACCGTCCATCAATTTTTAATGGACGGAGGAGGGGGTGCGCTATAAAGCAATTCGGGGGTGCGCTATAAAGCAATACCCTAATAGAATAAAGATCAACGAACCGTTGAATAGAATTATAGAGAGAGGCGCTCTTTCTTCTCTCTAGAATTCTCAGACCCGACCCCTTGCCCCATGCCCTCTTTTGGTATGGCGATTTGGAGCCAAACCCTAGATCCATGTACCCCCATCTCTTCTTTGCCCTCCTATGATCCATGTATCCCCATCTCTTCTTTGCCCTCTTATGTGTAATCTCTGCTGAATGTTCCATTGGAACTCTCAATTTCACAAAATACGAGCCTGATTGGGTTGTTATTCAAACAAAGGGGAAGAACCCTAGAAACTGTAATCGAATAATCCGAGCGGCGACGACTTAGAGACCTCGATCGAGGAGTGATTACCATCCTCAACAATGGAAAACTCATGTAAAGAGGCGGAAAATTAGGATTGTAAGAGGGATTGCAGTCCTTTGCCGAAGAGATTGGCTTGATGCTCACTGTGCAAGCGCGGGTCAAAGGGAAATGACGTTAGACGAGCGGGGAGGCTCGGGCACACGAGAGTCACAAAAGCAGTAGTAGGTGGAGGGCGAGAGCTATGAGGGACTCTTCCCTTGTCGTAAGCATGTATCGCTGCGGAGCCATGAAGCCAGGAACACCCATCACAAAACCAGGTCTCCTTAATTTGTTCTTTTGGAGCCATGAAGCGGTACCAATGTATGTATTGCTAAAGAAATGCTTGTATATGGAGTCTAGGTTTGAGCGTGTTCTTATCCAATCTCCTCTTGCAATTAATGCACAAAATCAGTGAATCCCAAATGTCATTTTTCTCTCAGAAAAACAAAAAGTGTTTGAACAATTCAAAAGAACTGAACTCTCTGAACAATCTGAACTCGAACCCATTAAGGTCGAGGAGACCTTTACTAGTGGTGTTCATATGAACAAACGGCCTACTATGGGTGAGGAACCCAGAAGTAGTAGTGCCATGAAAGGAAAATGCTTGAATGGCTCATTCGGAAAATGAGAAAGAAAAGATTGAAGAAAAAACGAAGTAGATCATGGCCAACTTATCCTCCCATTCTTCTTGTTATGTTGAAGGATAAGCTTAACCATCTAAATATAACATTAGTGGCTCTTTTTCTAAAAATGAACTTGTTTTAGGTAAACTCTCTACCAAAATGATATGGATTGAGTCTGAGTAAGTCTTGGTGATCCAATTGAAATGATAAAGATTAGTTATAAACTTATAAGTGATTGGAAACTTCTATATTGTAATGAAATGAAGATAATGGCTCACTCCGCCTTATATGAATTTCGACTCTGAAATCGTGATAATTTATGAATGGATTAATGTAGATTGTATAACAAAGAAATTGATACCAAATTGAACAAATACATTTTTGAACCAATTGAACAAGAGCATACCATGGTCGATGACACCCTTAATGGTGGTGCTCACCTGATTAAAAAATTTGTCACATCCTTTGGATCCGAAGAGGGCAAAAACAAAGACAAATCTAAAATGATGTGAAATCTTGATGGTTTGATTTGGAAATTTTGGCAGAATTGCTTGTACTTTATTTGCGTATAAATTTTTGAAGAACAAGAGCTTTATTGGATTCTTCGGACCGAGCTGTGCTAGGCCAAGTTGCTTGGTGCTTAGGGCCTCTGAAGATCCTTCATCTCGGTGGAGGGAACGTCAGGTGTCCATTTCGCACACCCTAGGATGGGTCGACTTGATGCCTACGATGCTAAGTTTTCCTTAGTGTTTGACTCACCCCGATTCCAATCTTTTTGCTCTTGTTTTTGAGAATTTATGCTATCTTTAGTACATTCTGCCTGCCTTGTGGAACCTTTTTGACCCTCCTAGTCATTCTTGACTGCCGTTTAACGACCTCTCGGACTAGCAAGCTTAGTTGGTACTCTGAATTCTTACCTTTTCAAAAAAAAATAAAAAAATAAAAAAATAAAAAAATAAAAGAATAAAGTTTTATTATGATATTTGTTAATAGTTTTTAATAAATCCGTATTATAGTATCAGTTTTTTTTTTTTTGAGCACATATAGTATCAGTTTGAGTAGGGCGTGCGTAGAAATAAAGTACACCTAATAAAAATGTTGATGATACTAAAAAGTTAAAGAGAGAAAAAGTAAATTAAAATGCAGTGTAGAAGGCCCAGCAATATCTTCCTATTCTCGTCCTCTCTCGCGTGTTCTCTTCTTTGTTCCCCATCAATCTGGGCGAAGAAACAAAAAGGGTTAACCGGGCGTTTGTGTTGTTGAGTTTGTGGGGGAACTCCCCTTTCTGTAATGGTTGTGCGGTTCTTTACATAGGGTTTAATCTCCTCTTTATAGCTTGCTTTTGAACAGAGAGGGAGAGAGCTGAGGAGGTAAAAGAGTAAGGGGGAGGATGGGTTGTTTTCTGTGCTCTGGAAGCTCGAGTAAGAAAAAGAGATCGCAGACTGTTGACCGACACAATCATCAAAATTCAGATCATCGAAAGCAATCCGCCCATGGTAAAACTCCTTTCGGCAAACGTTTCCCTTCAATTTCGGAATTCTGGAATTATCCCTCTCTTGGACAAGTTGAATTCGTCGTCGTTGATTTTCTAGGTTTCTTGGGTTTTAATCTATTCTCCATCAATTGATCTGATAATGGTCCCATCTCACCGACTTTCGTGATTGATCATGAATTTTTTTCATCTCCTTTTCCGTTTTACTATTGGATTTTGTTCGCTGATGATTCCCTGGGCTAGGACACACGACGATGCTCAAGCGAATTGTGGATTTGTGATGAACCTGGGGGGTTTGACTGTAAAATCGAATTAATCATAAGCAATTGGCGTTTTCAAGATTTCACCTTCGTTATTTCTTGTTCATGTCTGTGCTTATCCGGACCAAATTATTAGTGATTGGAGTGTGATGGTTTGGTACATGCTCTGTTGTTCCTGTTGCTAGCCCTAATTGGTGGATTTGATTTAAGAGTCCCAAGTCTTTTTGGCTGCTTTAAGCTCTTCGTAATGATGTTGATTATAGTTCTCGTCTGGTCTCCTTTCTTACTCCTATGATGCATGTGATTTAGTCTCCTCTCATGTCTTCTTCAGAGCTCGTGCCCTTTCTGTTTTCCATGCCTAATTGTAACATGTTTTTCCTCTTTTGCAGATGCATCAAACGCCAACAACAATCACGTGGAGGCAAAGAAGGAGGCGCCCATATTAAAGGAAGAGAATAAGGCTCCATCATTAGATCTGAGTGCGAGGGGTGGCAGTTCAGAAAGCACTCCAAGTCAGAACAAAGCTCATACGTTTACATATCAGGAATTGCTTGATGCAACGGATCAGTTTAGACCTGACTGTTTCTTGGGCCAGGGAGGTTTTGGCAAGGTTTACAAGGGTAGATTGCAAAAGACCAATCAGGTGCTGAAGACTTTTGTTCTTATTCTATCAGTTTCTATGTGTGGCTTCTCACTTTTCTCATCTTCATATATCGGTCTGTCTTTTTATTTTTATTTTTCTGAGATTTTGGTTGTCTTGACTTGTTTTGTGCTCCATAACAACAGGATGTCGCTATCAAGCAACTTGATCAAAATGGATTGCAAGGAGTGAGAGAGTTTGTTGTTGAAGTTCTGACATTAAGTCTTGCTGACCATCCAAACCTTGTAAAATTGATTGGTTATTGTGCAGAAGGAGAACAAAGGCTTTTGGTCTATGAGTTCATGCCATTAGGCTCCTTGGAAAAGCATTTACATGGTGAGCCTTGAAATTACTGTTGTTTAATTAGGGTTATTTAGGCCAATATAGACTGAATAAATATGTCTTAGTAATAGTTGATTTTTACTCTCTCTGATATGAAATTAATGCTTCCAAACAGATCTTAAGCCTAATCAGTCGCCATTAGACTGGAATACAAGAATGAAAATAGCTGCCGGGGCAGCTATGGGTTTGGAGTATTTGCATGACAAGATGAAGCCTCCTGTCATATACCGTGATCTAAAGTGTTCCAATATTCTGTTGGGAGAGAATTTCCATCCAAAGCTGTCTGATTTTGGTTTGGCCAAAGTAGGTCCGGAAGGTGACAAGACCCATGTCTCCACTAGGGTGATGGGCACATACGGGTATTGTGCACCAGATTATGCTATGACTGGTCAGCTTACCTTCAAATCAGATATTTACAGCTTTGGGGTCGTTCTGTTGGAGCTCTTGACAGGAAGGAAGGCAATTGATGAAACAAAAGATCCTCGGGAGAAAAACCTCGTTGCATGGGTAAGATTACATGTTCTCTTACTACCTTTCAGATTGAGATGTCAAGACATGCATTGTCTGAATCCAATAAAGTTAATAGTTTTTGCTCAATGCTGTCATTTTTTTTTGCTTAAAAACTCTCTTGCTGTTGATTGAACCTAATAGGTTAAAACTGGTTTTCTGTTTACACATTCATTTGTGTTTGTCTTTCTGCTTCTTTCGCAAGTTTGGTCCTGTTTTAGGTCTTTGTGATTGGACTATGATACCTGAAAGTTGGTTCACGTTGAAGTTCAGCACTGGGGAAGGTTTTGAGTGCCTTTGGATTACCCTTAATAACGCAGTGTCTAGCAATCATTATGCATTATCAAGAGAGTAAAGTTTGATATGTCATTCCTTTTTTTATTTGATGAGTATTTTTTCTTTCGGAAATACTGTTTCATGAGTGCAATGCTGCAAAGGAGATTTGGGTAGTATAGGACCAAGCCTTTAAACTCTGACAATGTAGTCGGACTCTTTCCTTTTACAGTTTTCAAATCAAGATGTCTCAAGAAAGCAACCACTTTTCTTCTCCATTTTTCATTTGTTCTAAATTTGTTGTTGCAGGCACGGCCACTATTCAAAGACCGGAGAAAATTCTCACAAATGGCTGACCCGGCTCTAAAAGGGCAGTATCCAACTAGAGGCCTATACCAGGCTCTTGCAATTGCAGCCATGTGTGTTCAAGAGCAACCGAATCTGCGTCCTCTCATAGCTGACGTTGTAACTGCACTAAACTACCTTTCTGCTCAAAGGTATGATCCTCAAAACCCTTCCTCCCACACTAGCAGGAGGAATTCCTCGATCCCTGATGATTGGAACGAAAATGGGTCGAGAGAGAATAAAGTTGAAGGCTGAGCTTTGAACTCCAGTGTTGATTATTTTCTTGAAACCCTTTTTTAGGCTTTTAGTTTTGTAGTTTTGGGATTGTTGTTGGTAGCCCTTGTTATCAATTTTTGAATTGGTTTGTGGTAGATGAAAGGAGGGGTTATTTTATTTCTACAGTGGCCATTATGGGGATGTACATGAGCTGTGGAAGTGGAATTTTTGTATGTAATGTGCCTATCTAGCGTTACACTTACACACATGCTATTAGTAAAAGGAGATGTTGATCAAAGCCATGCTTGGGTCTGTCTGCATATGATTGATCTATTGTGGTTTGGCAGAGTTTGGACTTTGATCTTTATATGCAGTACGTGAATTCTGATTTGTTGTGCTTAGATCGGATTTAGTGCCTGTTTGGATACGTAATACTCCTTATAACCTGTTTTATGCATCATAAAGCCAGCACAAATAAGGTAAGCCCAAGATATAGTATAATGTTTTTGATATGTGGATGAATTAAATTGAATATTGTATTTTTTTATTTTAGTTATTCGATAATGGGTAATTAATTACTGATTGTACACGTCATTGGCGTCCAAACAAAACCTTATTTTGTTGGGTTCAGGTTTGTTCTTTTGCCCTTATCTTTTCATGAAATCTTCTTTGGCCAAGCCAATCAAAATGATACTGCATGACTAATTGCAATTAAAAAATGGAAGCAAATTCCTAAAAAAAGGTCAAGATTTGTTCCCAAACGGAAAGCGCGTACGGACTATGGGGGTGTTGGCCTTGTTGCCAACTGTCTGTGTATGCTACATTTTAATCAACTCAAGATAGGTGATGATATCATTTAATAATGCTAATTGTTTCCTACGGGGAAAAAGAAAAGAAAAACATACATATAAGATTGAAGCTGTTTTTTTTTTCCTTTACATCAATCCAATAAATTTTGAGCTGTTGAAATTAACTATTCTTTCCAGCACATGATAATATGGAATATTATCAGGTCAAATATTTTGCTCTGGCCAAATAATCTATTTGGTTGGTGGTGAAGGCACTACCATTGATACCGACCAAATGCAATTAGTACATATAATTGAGCAAAACCTACATGGTTTATGAGTTAAATTACAAATATAAAATCTTGTGGACTTAGAAATTTATGAAAAGAACCATCTGATGGACTGTGGACATGCTCACACAAGTGCATACTGCATACCTCATGGCTTACATCACCTACATTTTTTTATGTTTTCTTCTGTAAATCCATCCTCGTCATCATCTTCATGAATCATGTTATTGTTATTCAATTTGTAATTAACAACGACAATAACCAATCCTCGTTATAACTCGATCAGGAGGACCCATGTGTTTTTTTCGGGGGATTAAACAAGAAAGGGTATCCGCCACATTAAACCCAAAAGCGAGATCCAACACAACATTTATAAGGTTTGAGCATGAAAATTCGGATTTGAACTTACGAAATTCACATAATCAATTAACAATAACACGTAGCCAAGCCCTATCCAATTGGCAAATTCACTTTGTGGTGATAATTTATACTAATATTTTGTGAAATATGTGATAATATAAAGTTCAAAGCTATCCCACACTATCAAGACATGTGAAATTAGATGCACACGCACTCTTACAAGAATGAAATCTGCCAAAGTAAATTAATTAATACGGAGTATAGTTTTAGATAAATGTTACTAATCTTTTTCCCACTTTGCATCAGCCACCTGTTTCTGACTTCTTCATGCCTTTGGATTAAAGTTGTATACGTCACTGCTTACCAAAGCGTCATCTTATTTGGATCATTTATGTTTCTATTAATCGTTCGACATTACCAAAACAAACAAACATTGGAGTAGTATTTATACCAATAAATCTTGATAAAAGATTAAAAGTAAAAGTCGAAATGTGCGTAAGATCCGGGTAATACCCGTATACATAATGCTTATATTCTTCTCGCCAAGGAATTTATTTGACATTTTATACACTTTCATGCATTTCAATCAGCAAAGCTAATACGGAGTATATATAAAAAAAGTGTGGTTATGATCAATTATAACATGAAGCATAAAAATGTAGTAACATCTTCACAATATCCAATCAAACTGCTATTCCCGATCCCAATTTCCCCTTTGCGTATAAGGGTCCGTTTGGGAATTATAGCTGGAACTGGAACTGGAACTGGATTCCGTAACTGGAACTGGAACCGGAACTGGATTCCTTAGCGGGAGCGGGTAGCCGGATGTTCCAAAAAACGCTAATAATAGTGTTTGGTATGAGTAGATGGGGAAATTAATAAATATGGCAAAATTACACAAATGCCCTTAAAATAAGGGTATCACGTGCACACCATTTGGGAATCTCCCTCTGTACAACATCAAGAGCCCCAAATCAGCTTCTCTTTTTCCATCACTCATCCCGCAGGCCCTAGCTTTCCAATATTCTTCAACTTGAAATCGACAATCTCTGCACGCACAAAATCCCCAAAATTTTAGGGTTTCTTAAGACAACAACAAATCGAACTGCAATTGACAAATCGAATGCAGAAAATCCCAAAGAAGAGGAGCGAACAGTGCTTCTCTGAAGAGGAGACGAGCGAACAGTGTTTCTTACCTTCTCAATTCCGCGTACGATGCTTCCCTGAAGGGGAGATGTGGGAGTGATTTCCAGATCTGGGGAGACACTTGTAGAATACGCAAACTCGATCGAGGAGACCCAGGGGTATCGGGCGGAAAATAATCATGAAAAAAGCCCATTGATTCATGAACGCTAGATGAAGAAATCGGAAAAGCTGGGGAGGGGTAGAGGGTGAAAACCAGCGTCCTCCCGCTTCCATGGCAAGCTCCTGCTACTGGACACGCTGGTTGCCAAACAGAGAAGGAGCAGCGGACGAAAAGACGAAACGCTTGTAGACGCTACCGAAACCTTACTCCCAAACGGACCCTAAGATATACAACACAACTGCTATTCGATCTGTGCTATCTAACCCATATCATATATTCCCCTGTATCCCAAACCTAAATGTACAAAACAAACAAACAAACAAAACAATCAACAAACCCAAAGATTTGTTGTCATGGTGTACACTGCTTAAATCAAGCTGACATCAGTATAGCAATGACTCGAAGAATTCATCTCTTGGCTCTTCCTTGGTACCCACACTGTACTGCAATTGTTGCGGTTGTTGTTGCTGCTGATGCTGATAACTATGATTAGCCATTGAACTTCCGATGCTCGAGAAGTCGAACCCGCCAGCTGGATTCTGGATCATCTCCATAAAGAAGGCCGATTGCCCTTCCGCCGAAGACCCAATTGCCCTACTGCTACCGTTGTTGTTGTTGTTGTTGTTGTTGTTGTTGTTGCTGTTGTTGCTGTTGCTGTAAGGCAAGTTATAGAGGGCGTTAGACGGGTTGGTTGCATAGGTAACCGCGGAAGGCCTTATGGCTAGGGAGGCCACGTTGTCGGGGTTTGGAGGGGGCCCGGGTGGCCGGGCTGCCAGGTGGCTGCTGCCCCGGGCAGCCGGGATGTCGTGGTTGTGCTTGCCCTCGTAGGTCGTGATGACCGAGCTCAGGTCATGGGCTGCCCTCTCCACATGCTTCCTTACTGAGCATCCTTGAAATGTGCACTTGTAGTAACTCCTGTTTGTTGTAGGCCAAGATTCGAGTTTAGCAAAAAGTCAGACAAGGACAAACAGAAGACAAAGCTTTAGAGGTGAAGGTTTGGTTCTTCTGGAATGTGTACATAATAATCCACAGCTTTAAATGTAAAGTCCAACCGTTCCCACCTCAAACTCCTATCAGCATTTAGCCTGATCCATTAAAATACAGGATTGTGGTACAACCTACTATAATAATTCAGCGTTCACACCTTCCACATGCAAATAAGTTGTATAGTTTTAAGGCACCAACACCACTACCATTAGAATATTTGGATAAATACCCAAATTCAGAAACAGGACAAAGGGATAATCTGCAACTAAAAGGGCTGCAGTTTAGGTTAGCATACATACAATCTAACTATATTTCGTCCAACTTGCATAATGCCATTATTTAAAAATGAATTTTTTTTAAAGGCTAACTAAGAGCTACCCATCATTTAGCAAGTGGAGGTTAGCTTAGCCCATGAAAATCACTACTGTATAAAAACAGGACAAAGTAAATAAATTAAAAAAGAAGAAGATATACCTAGGATTAGGATTTCCCTTGACGACCTTCTGGCCATACTTCCTCCATCTATAACCATCATCCAAGATATCAATATCACTCTTTGTTTGAACCACAACCCTGGGCTCCCTCACTGTTCTATTCCCTGTGGCTGCTGCTGCTGTTGACATACATTCGTTTTGTCCTTCCCCCTTCCTATATCAATTACAATTAAATCAAAATGATTATGATTATTAAATATAAAAAGCTGAAATCCAAAATAAAAAGGAAGAAAAGGGAAGGCAAATAACCATCTCTTAGCGTCCCTTTCATCGGTGGCTCCATCGTCGAGTTCATCCGCAGCAGATCTGCTCCGCTGAGAGCCGATCTCATCATCGACAATCGAGATGGAGGAGTTCTCAGGCGTGCCGACGGAACTCGGGTCCATCTGAGCGGACCCGAAGGAGTTGTCGTCCGTCTTGAGGGGCTGATCGGGCAGAGGCATGGGAGCAGAAGAAGATCTGCGGGGCTTGAGGGGCTTGGGGTGGGAATGGGTGCCCTTGTACACGATCTCGGTGATCTGACCCTCAACGGACTTCTCCACCTTCTTCTTGGTGGGGCAGCCGGGGAAAGTGCACTTGTAGTAGCTCCTGGGGTTTTCGCTCGCTTTCACCTGCTTCTGCCCGTACTTCCTCCAGTTGTAGCCGTCGTCCGACGATTTGCTGGCCGAGGGGGGTGCCCATGGCTTCTGCTCCTCCTCTTGTACATGTACAGACGAGAGCTGAGAGGGCTGAGTCTGGAAGGTGAAGTCGGACAAGGAATTGGCGGTGGAACGGATGTTGTTGGATCTCCAGTTGTAGCTCTGACCCAGAAGAGCGCCGGTGGTCGGAGACGGCAATATCTGTAATCAATCAAATTGATCCAATCATCATCATCATCAGACTCAATAGTTGAAGCAAATCCCAATTAATCAACTAAATGGATTGACAGGGGAAAGAGACTTACGGAGGAGGAAGAGAGGAGAACAGGGGAATCGAGGAGCTCGGCGGGGCTGAGGCCCGGAGGGATGGAGAAGAAAGACGGAGAGGAGATGGGCAGAGAAGGAGGCGGAGTGGACTTGAACTTGGGGACGCCGTTCCGGTGATCGGCGCCGGCGACGGCGGAGGAGGAAGGGTTGTCGCCGGAGCAGAGGAGGTCAGATGGGGCCAAGCTGAAATTCATCAAAACAGAGCTTGTAATGATACAGTAAGCAAAGAGGAAGAAAGGAGAGGTGGAAGAGGAGGATGAAACCAAGTAAACAGAGAATTGAGAGGGTGTGGGGGTTTATAAATAAATTGGACCGAATCAATGAGGGAACGGTGGAAGACTTGGAGGAGAAGAAGAACAAATGAGGGGGAAAGAGAAGATGGTCACGTATTCAGCAAGGCTCCTCTACCAGGCTGCACCTTCTCGGAAGCTGGAGGCATTTTTCTGACTTGTTATTTTTTGTTTATTTTTATTTTCTTAGCTTAGATATTTTATTGGATAGGAGAAAAAAGAAAGAGAAAACAAAGATGGGAAGTGAAAACGACGGTCAACAACTCGTGGGTTTGACTGGCTGCCCGGGGTGGGACCCCGAGGGGCGGCTTTCTTTTAGTTTTAAGACTACGGGGCTCTCTCTATTGTTTGTGGTTACGCAACAACATACGTGATCTACTATAATACAGTATAAAGCAGAATCCAAGTCTTTGTTAAAATTTGTGCAACGTCATCAATCCTGAATAAAATAATAATTTTATTTTTTGTATTAATTTTCAAAAAATAACTTATATATCTTCTTGATATCTTATCCAATTTCCTTATGTATACTTAATATCTTACTCAATTATATATCCTAAGGAAATTGAAGTGATTTTCTTTTATATTCCTTACAATTTTTTCTTATTAATTACTGTAGTATATATTTTTGTCATTATTGAATCTTGAAGAATAGTGAAAAAAGTTGTATGAATAAAGTACATATATAGGTCAATAGGTTCGGACTTTGGTCTATCGGATTTGGATTATAAGTTCCCGAGTTAAAAACGTATTTGTATCAAAATTCGATCTCAAATCGATTAGTTCGGTTTTATATTTACATTACCCGTACATGGTACGGGGTTTGTACTAGTTTTTCTTAATCCGATGATCTATCATCTTATGTTTGTAGAGCCGGTGTAGGTAGTGTAAAGTGTGTAAAATGTTTATTTTGATACTTTAGAGGGATTGGAAACTGAATATTAGGACGTTTTTGGACGTCTAGTCAAATAATTTACTTTTCAAGTGATACTCAAAGGCAGTGATTCGATTTTTTTAGAGGGATTAAATAATTTATTTTCTTTCTCCTTTCCCTTCTCTTTTCACTTATAATCAACCTAGTCATATGTCCGGTTTCGGACCCAGAGAGGTAACCGATTCCAACGGTTTTGGTTCTGATTTTCGTGGTTTAGAGCCAATTTTGAGACGTTTTCGGTTCTAGATTGAACTAATTTGAAAAAAAACACGCGTCCGCAACTTATTAACCGCGAACGCAGATCGCTTATTCAAAAAAAAAAGAAAAATCGACGTTTTGGAACCAGGCCAACCGCCGGTTCGGCGGTTCTTGATATTGAACCGTCGGTTTTGGTTCCAATTTGGTTCCCGTAACCACCGGTTTTAGACGGTTCGGTACCCATGACTAGATAAACCTCTTCACCAGGGATAAGGATCGGTTCGAAACCAAAATTCATGAAATTGGTGAGTAGAAACCGAACCAAAAGTATTCAGTTGGGATTCGGGTTTGGTTTGGCTTTTGATAAATATAAGATTTTTCTTTGGAAAAAATGAACCAAAAAACCGAACCTGATGGTACTCGTAATGTTTGCTCGCCGCCGACCCAAGGAATTATCGTGCTAAATCGCCCACCACATTATATTAAGGGATGACATTTGACTAACACTACCTCAGTCGTACGCATTAAAATATGACCTTCCAAATGGCATGACGTGCCCGACACTTGGCAGTAGGTGATGACATGTGGCGCTAAATGCAAAAAAAAACCCTCCCTTTTTGCCTTTGGAATATAGATACAAGAGAGGGGACTTTCGGTTTGGAATTCGGGCCGAAGGGTTGACGATTTTTGGATCGAACCCAAGAGATGAACACAAATTAATCAGCGAAAACACATTTCTGTCCCCATGTGATCAAATTTTGTTGGGACGATATTAAGGACGCTAGTCATTAATATCTAACCAATAATGATCGTTCCTAGTTTAGATAGTGACAAACTCAATGATATTTAATAGTTGTCCAAGTGTTGATCTCAGGTAAGTCCAGAGGACGCTCATGAGTGAAAAGGACAACAAGTGAACGAGAGTCCACTACTACAAAACGATGTATATACCCCGGGCGTTTCACACCAAATACACCGGACGATGCCCGGGGTAAAGGTTGTTGGGGTATTTGATTAGTACCCTAATACACCGGGTCCAGTCCAAGGTAAATGCTTCCCTTGAAAATTCTCTCTAATACTTATGTCCGGTGTATTAGTAAGTCAAATACACCGGGTATATCCCTATCCGGGGTATATTTGAGTTGTGTTTGATCCGGGGTATTAGTAATGTAAATACACTGGTTATGGATATCCGAGATATAAAGTTTAGGGTTTATACACCGGATATTAAAGTCCGTGGTATAAAGTTAACGACATTTACCCCGATTATTGAAGTCCGAGGTATATTGATTAGGTTATATACACCGGGCATTGAAGTCCGAGATATAATGATATCACGACAAAAAATTGAAAATACAATTTCGACCAAAAATAATTTGTAAATACATTGTTTATTTGGACATTTTGTATTTGATTTATTAGGACGGTAATGTATTACATATATACACAAGGGGCATAACAAATATAAAAAATAAAATTACTAAACAAAATAAAATTAAATATTATTCCATGAAGCAAAACCAATGAAATTTACAATAGCGATATAGATAGCAAATCGAACTACAATCATTAGTTGAACTAAATATACCAAAGCAAAAAACATATACAGATCCATAAACATGGAACTAAATGTATTTTGACAGTGTGTATCAAAAGGCCTTCACGTTTGGAATAGACTTCGGGTAGACCTTGGCGGCCAAAATCGACGCCGGGAAGGCTTTGGCGGCGGGATCGAAAGAAGCTATGACATTCTCTTTCGTGGAAACCACAACTCGCTTTCTACCAACCTTGAGTTTGGAACACAGTGTGCTTCACTTTGCCAATGTACTGCGGATGCCTGCAATTCAAATCAACAAACAATATAAATTAATCCACGTGACAGCTCCATTCTTTCCCCTATCCCCACTAATATATACATGGCCAACTGTAACAACTCAATCCAAAAACCACAAACAACTCAACCAACAACCATTGGCACTCGTGAGAGAACGCCGGCAACTCAACCTCCGCCTCCCCGCCGAGACCCTCTTCCACCGTCGCGCCTTTCCCCCTCCCCCTCCCTCCCTCATCGGAAACCACCTCCGCCCCGCTCTCTCCGACTACAAGAAGCTCTGCGTCCTGGGCCACGGCAACGGCGGCACCATCTACAAGGTGGAGCACCGCTCAACGGGCGCCCTCTACGCCCTCAAGACCGTCCACTGCAGCTCCGACCCGGCCATCCGCCGCCGCACCCTCCTCGAGCACGACATCCTCCGCCGAACCGACTCCACATCCTCACCCTCCCCGACGACGACCTCGCCATCCTCATGGAGTACATGGACGCCAGCACCCTCAACTCCGAGCTCCATGAACCTTGGCGGCCGGAATCGACGGCAGAGCGCTGGCGGCAGCAATCGACGTTGACAAGGCCTTGTCGGTGTTTATTGTGGATCGTTGGGATTCCGGGTGTCGTGAACTGAAGACTAGAAGAAGAGAGAAGTATTGGGTGGAAGGGGATTGTGGAAGGGAGGGGCGTGGAGTGGGGATATGGAGATATTTTGTTATTTGCTACTCCCTCAGTCCCATTGAGTTTGTCTCGTTTTCATTTTAGGCGTCCTCTTAAGTTTGTCCTCTTTCCTTTTATATTAACAATTTCTTACAATATTACCCTTACTCAAACTCACTTTTTACATCCAAAATCCAACTTTTTCTTCTACTTTATCACTTTTCAACTTTTTACACATATAAATTTACAAAACTACCCCCATTCAATTTTAACTTTTACCCACTTTCCCCTATTCCAATACCTACTTTATCACCTCCTTAATAACCGCAAAATTTATCCTTTGAGACAAACTCAATGGGACGGAGGGAGTATAACCCTAGGAACGTGTGGTTAAGATCTGATCTTTAGGTTTAGTGGACGGTCGATATTAAAAGAGGTGTAACTCTTTGAATTTGATTGGCTCATGTGTATTTGGCACGGATTGCATTTTGATCCATTGGATGCTAATTTAAATTAACGGTCCAGATTACCTCTTATCCCAATTTTTGAGTTTTTTTTCCCTAATAAACAATACTCCGTAGTTGTTTTTTGGGTCGAACCTAATAAACAACTAGTACAAACCCCGTACATGGAACTTATAATTCAAAACCGAATTAATCGATTTGAGATCAAATTTTGATACGAATACGTTTTTAACTCGGGAACTTATAATCCAAATCCGATAGACCAAAGTCCGAATCTATTGACCTATATATGTACTTTATTCATACAACTTTTTTCACTATTCTTCAAGATTCAATAATGACAAAAATATATAAAACTGAATTAATCGATTTGAGATCAAATTTTGATACGAATACGCTTTTAAATCTGGAACTTATAATTCAAATCCGATAGACCAAAGTCAGAACCTATTGACCTATATATGTACTTTTATTCATACAATTTTAATTCTAAAATAGTTCTATTCAAATTTATATTATTAATGAATATACTATTGACACATGTGAAATTTTTTCACTATTCTTCAAGATTCAATAATGACAAAAATGTATACTAATTAATAAGAACAAATTGTAAGGAATATAAAAGAAAATCACTTCAATTTCCTTATTCGTATAAGGATATATAATTGAGCAAGATATTAAGTATACATAAGGAAATTGGATAAGATATCAAGAAGATATATAAGTTTTTTTTGAAAATCAATGTAAAAATAAAATCATTATTTTATTCAGGATTGATGATGTGGCGTAACAAAGACTTGAGTTCAGCTTTATACTGTATTATTATAGTAGATACGGAGTAGTTAAAACATTATGCTTCGATAATATATATTATGTTTAGTATACTTTATTCCTTAACGATAATGTAGTCCAACATATATAGGTAAAAAATCGGTCATTACAATTTACAATCAAAATATATTTAGGTTTATTTTTATAACTACGGGTAATATCCAAAAAACTACATTGTTTATATTGATGTTTTATTTCCTAATTGACAATATACTACAACTCATTAAACTATTGCCTATAAATTCTTTTTTTTTGTCACCTAAAATAGAGTTTACATTAAAACTAGCCTATTGCCCGCATCCTGTATGTGACACGATCGATAAGAATGCATAATGTTATTATTATTATTAGCAATTTGATAAATTCTTGTTTTTTTACGTATTATTCGATTGATTAAAGAATGCATAATATTATTATTAGCAATTAGATATTAACATCATTTTGTTATCCGAAATCGTTATAATATATTGTCAATCCAAAATCGATATTTGATGTTAAGAATAAATTTAAAACTAAATTTTTAAGAATATGAATTTAATACAATTACAGATAAACTAATATTACTTTGTTTCAAATTTATATTAGATATTTGTCAAAGATAAATGAATATTAAGAGAATTATACATTAATATAACTTATAAATGAATATTACAGTATAACACAAATTATTTTAGCTATTTTTTAGATATTTGTCAAAGATAAAAATAAATTAGTATATTATTTTGAATACTTTACATGTTGAAAAATAATTATATTTACATAAATTAATTAATTGGTGGGCAATACTCTAAGTGTGCTTGATAAACATGCTACTCCAACGAAGCAAGTCGTCGCTACTTAAGACGAAATTAATATATACATATACTTAAAAAGGAATTTGTAAAAATACCTACTGGCTAAAGATATGATATTAATTCTTTATAGGCCTGGACGAAAAAATTATATAATAAAGTTGTAGCATCTATAACCATAGAATGCAATAAAGAAAAATACACGTAATTGTGATAATGGTTCGAGTATTCATGTGTTAATATTTATAGATTAACAGGATAAATCTTGATAAAGATAGATTTTATTTGGATAGTATATAAATATAAGATATCATTTTGATGGATTATGGTTATAAATATTATTTTGATATATTAATATATGGTAATTAGATAAAGACATGAAATTTTTTTAATTGTAAAATTAATAAGGATTTGTAATTGTTAAAATATAATTGACATAAAATTAATTTAATATGATATGGGCCAGAATTAACGTGGAGGCTCAAAGGGTTTCGACTTTAATATAGAGTTTAGACTAGAGATATGCACTGGGTTCAACATCTTATTCTATCATTATTAATTTTCAAAAAATACTATATTACATTTCAATTATACAAATTCTAATGTATTCATATTTACATTTGAAAAATATACAAAAGAAATTTACCAATAATACCAAGGTGAAAATACACTTAATCAAATATATAAGACAAATACTACCAAAAATAATGTATAATACATAAGACAAATACTATACTCAATCCCATGTCTTCTCCAACAAACTCCCTAATAGGTTATGAAATTCATTAATAAAAAAGATATGTATAATGGGTTATGACATTCATTAGTAAAAAAAGGTATGTTTATTTGTATGGATATATAACTAAGGTTATATGTTTTGATAAATCTTTGGTTTTACATACAATCTCTCATCAACTTTTATAAATATGCATTGTTTAAGAACCTATGTCAACTTAGATTTTTGATCAAATTTGGTTTGTAGTAAAAAAATTATTTTTTTCATTATTTAATCATTATCCAAAAATATAATATTAAGGCTTAAAATAACTTTGGTTTGAAATAAAATTATCAAAATATTATATATATATATATATACAGATATATAGGTACAACAACAACAACAACTACCCAGTGAATCCCGCGCATGCAGGGTCTGGGGGGTCAAGATGGGGGCAATCCAGACCTAGATGGAAAGCGCCCGAGAAAACCCAAGACTCATGAAACCACCAGCTTTAAAAAAAAAAAAAAGATAAATAAACAAAATAAATAAATACATAAATGAAGATCAACTCCATCAACCGGATGCCTCGCCGTCTACCACTTTGATCTTCTCATTCCAACTCTTCCTACACTGAGCCAAGTCCACTGAAATCCCTAACAGACTGATATCCTGCTTAATGCTATCCATCCATCGCTTCTTCGGCCGCCCCCTATCTCTCCGGCAGACTCCAAAGTCCAAGCGCTCACACCTCCTAATTGTAGCATCCGGGCTCCGCCTCTGAACATGCCCGAACCAACGTAGTCTGGACTCCCGAAGCTTGTCTCCTATGCTTGCAACCCCCAACTTACCTCTGATGTCGTCATTCTTGATCCTGTCCATTCTTGTGTGGCCACACATCCATCTAAGCATCCTCATCTCTGCAACTGCGAGCTTCTGCTCTTGCGCCTTTGTCGTCGGCCAACATTCTGCGCCATAAAGAATCGCAGGCCTTATAACAGATCTGTAAAACTTGCCCTTGAGCTTGAGCGGGACTTTTCTAGTCACACAAAACCCCTGAAGCTGCCCTCCACTTCTGCCAACCTCTCTGAATCCGGTACCTGACATCTTCACCAATACTTCCATCACTCTGAAAAACAGATCCTAAATACCTGAAGTTCTCTTTTTTCGCAATGACCTCGCCTCCGAGCTGCACATCGCCTGAAGATTCAGTGTCTCGATCAAACAGGAACTCCATGTATTCCGTCTTGGACCTACTCAACCTAAACCCCTTCGACTCCAGCCTCTCTCGCCACACTTCCAGCTTGTCGTTCACTTCAACTCTAGAGTTCTCGACCAAGACGATATCATCTGCGAACAGCATACATCTCGGGACCTCCTCCTGGATGTCCTTAGTCAGCACGTCTAGCACCAGCGTGAACAGAAAGGGACTCATGGCTGAACCTTGATGTAGACCCATACCCACCTCAAACTTCTACCTATACAGATATATAGGTAGAAGTTAAAATATTTATTAACTTCATAGTTTTTTTTTTGGTAGAATAACTTCATAGTTATATTGATAGATAAATGTTAAAACAATTATTAGTTCATGGTTATACATTATCCAAAAACTTGCTAATGTATAAATTTAAACTTTTGATTTGATCTTTGTATTGAAATAAAAAAAATTCTTATAAATAGATAAATACATTTATGTTGATAATATACTAATGCGGTCCTGGCTATACCCCTATCTCGTCAAGACCTTCGAAACGACATAAAATACGCCTTGATCAGACGCAAAGTTACGCCCCTTTTCTTGTAGGGCGCTCGGACGTGGGTCTTCTTATCCCTCGATTTTTGGACGGATACCAGAACGGAAACCGCAAACAGAAGACTCCGCGTCATGGCTTACATCAAGACCTTCAAAAAGACTATTCACACGGCTCGAATAGATCACTAAGTCGAAAGTTATCTCATTTCACACCAATGTCCCAGCCTTTACACCCTAAGCTAGCGGTAGACAGCAATCACCGGTTCATAAGAGACTATTACGGTTTATTAATATATGGTTTCCATTATACTCATAATACAAGCCGTGTTACAGTGGTTGTTATCCTTTTTTTAGTTTTATTCCTAGTGCACATCAATCCGGGTTCAACTCCCAGCCCCGACCCAAATTCGGTTGAATTATAATCACCAAATACACCGGATCACAAACGCCCGGGATATTTATTAGACGTTTGAACCAAATACGCCGGGTCTTACACGCCCGGTTTATTTATATTGTGCAAATACCCCGGATTCTTGACCATCCGGCGTATATAGTCGTAATATAGTATAAATACACCGGGCGTTTACGATCCGGTGTAATAGGCCTTGTAGTTTTTTAAAGTGATACAATATAACTGGTAATATAAACGCCCGGGGTATATGTCACGAGGTATTAGACAAATTTTGTATTAGTGGTCCCTAATCCATAGGGACGCACTCCATCAGAACTTCCAAAGCTGAACAGAAGAATGGAGTCCCGGCGAGATAGGACGGCGTCCTCATCGAGTAGGGACGCGCGCCTAAATACGGAAAAAGTTCAAAATTCAAACAAAGGCCGCCCCAATATGATTACATCATAATCGGCCATAGTCCTCAGAAGGAAGCTTCCTATGTCTGGGCACGTGCGAACACTTCCAAAGATGTTGCTTTCCGGATGATGGTCACCTGACCACCCAGAGGCTTCCCAAGCGTCAACATAGTTGACTTCCTCAAGATGCAAATCGCACCGTTGAAGGAAGACGACGGATCCTGCAGAAGTCTCAAAGGACGCTACAGGACAAAAGCCACTACCGCTATAAATACCCCCTAGGGGTATGCATAGCGGTGTGGATTTCGAAGGTTTTTCTCTCGAGCTCACTCCTGAAGCATTCAACTTCAAGAACGAAGATCAAGAAGATGAAGTGAGCTTGAAGCGAGAGAAGAAAAGTCCAACCACATCAAATCCAAAACAAATCACAAAGTGTTAGGAAGTTAGTTTGTCTCTCACGACGTATTGTGAGAGACGTGAGTGTTTAGGTACCTTATAGCTAAGAGAGTTAGGTTACTTGTTAGGCTTAAAGGAGAGTTACTAGTGAGGCTAAGGATGCACACTTAGCTCAACGAATTGTAACGGCTCGCCTATACGTTGTAAGGACTCTCTCTGAATAAGATAAGGACGGCTATTAGAAAATCCTCCATCGGAGGTAGAGGTTTACTAATAAGACTAGTTGGTCTTAGTGGGGTTCCTCTATAAATCCTTGTGTCCATTATCTTATTCGTTTTCCTGCTTAAGTCATTTTATTCCGCTGCATTTAAGGACGACCTTAACTCTGTTAAGGACGCCCGTTCTATTGACTTACAATCCAATAATTGGTATCAGAGCAGGCGTTGTAGATTTCGTTTGAGTTGCAGGGAAACATGGATATGGAACCTATAGGTATCTCGAGCGTGAAGCCACCTCGCCTCATGGACGGGAACTTCAACAGATGGAAAATCAGATTTGAAAACTTCGTGCGGAGTCAAAATTACCAATGCTGGCTGGTGATAAGGAACGGTGACCTTAAAGTTCCTCCTGCTAAGGAAGGAAAAGAGGACGAATGAGGTGCTGATGAGTTCAAACTTATGGAGACAAATGCCAAGGCTATCTGTTTCCTACAGACGTCCCTTTACGAAAGGGACGCTACCCGTGTGAGTAACCTATCAACCGCCAAACTCCAGTGAGAAGCACTTGAGAAGTACCATGTTGGGATGCCGGAGATGAAGGAAGATGTCCAGTTAGAAGCAAAAAGGTGATACAAGAATGATGGAGAAGATCACGAAGCGACAAGCAAGGCCAAGACCATTCCACAAGTCGCGAGCATTCAAGTTCAAGAAGGATTCATGGAGGAAGACGAGAACAAGAAGAAGGCCTAGACCTTACAAGAGGTCCCGAGCATTCAAGTTCAAGAAGAAACAAAGCCATCGTCAACCAAGAAGACTCTCAGGATCGACCCCCCCCCCAGGGTCGAGATCGACCCCCCAGGGGTCGAGCAGGGATGAGCCAAATTCACCCTCTCAGGATCGACCCTAACATGGGTCGAGATCGACCCCCCCTGGGTCGATCCCGAGACGCGGACGAGCCGGATCGACGGGCTTTCTTTATTTCGTTAATTTGGAAACTCTTATCTTGTATTTATCTTTATTTTAGGATAGTTATGAGGGAACCCTAGATACTATAAATTGCTTTAACTCTGCCTTTTTTATTTTTAGCGTGAAATAGAGAGAGAACCTTGAAGGTTTCTCTCCTACGCCAATCTTGCTTCCTTGGTTATGGTTTGCCATTGTTGAGACATTGCTTGGTTGATTAATTCAAGTGTTCATCAGTTTTCGTACTTCAAGTGTTTCTTTCAAGTTTAGTTTGGCGTTATCAATCCGAAATCCATACCCTGGGCACTTCATATTGTGACTGTCTTCATCCCGAAGATTGTCATACATCAATTGGTATCAGATTCCAGCGGTTTCGGGTTGGAAATCGAGTTGCTTTTGTCAACAATTTGCGAACTACATCAACAACAAGAGTTGCACATCGTTCGTCGTCGTTTCTGAAATTTTCGAAATTTTTTCTGAGGTAATTTCGAAAATCTGATTACATATTCTTGTAGAGAATTTCGATACGAGTCTAGGCATATAAGATTTGTCGAAATCGGAGTTCGTTTGACCCCTGAAAAGGTCAAAATACCAAGCTGTGTTCTAGAAACCCTAATTGGCCGCCGAGAGTTTTTGCTTGCTTGGAGCCCAAGTTTGGTCTTTGTTTGTCATCCATGAAACTCTAATGTCTCAAGTTGATATTCCGAGTCAAATTGATCTCTTTTATGGAGATTATGATCCGTATTCATACTTTTCTTGGGAAGAGAATATTAATGCTTGCTTGGAGTATCATGGCTATGATGGTCTTTCAGGGTTCATGGCAGTTGTTGATGCTTTTCGAGGTGATGCTTATGATTGGTGGATGAATGATCTTTACCAACGTCGTCTCTATGGTCTTGATCACATTGTTAGTTGGAATCAACTCAGAATTGTGATGAGAATGCAGTTTGTGCCACTTGAGCAAGCTAGACGATTAAAGATGTACAACAAGTGTAAGCAAGGGTTTGCTCGTTCGCCTCTTGATTATTTCATGGAGCTTGAAGAGTTGCTTAATTTTGCTGGTTTGTCTCTTAGTCCAGAACATCTTTGCTCTCGTTTCTATGATGGTTTGAATACCATATACCGAGAAGTCTTAGAGCACCAACCGAGAGATGTTGTGAATGAGTTGGTTCGGGCTGCTATGAAATTTTACTATGCTGCTCAGAGGGTTGAGGAACGTGAACTTGCATGGACTGCAAAAATAGTGGCTCCACCTCAAGTGGAGGAGGAGAAATCAGTTTCCTTAGTTGAGGAGGAGGCTGCCACCATAGCTGAAGTTACCGAGTCTTCACCTTGCATCGACGCGCCTGAAATTGTTAGCACGGTTCAACAGGAAATACTTGTCCAATCAGACTCAAATTTTGTGGAGCATTGTGATACTTATGGTGAAAGCTCTCCACAAAATTTTAGCCAGTTTGGAGGTCGTTTGCTTGTCGAACCATGCAGCTTGTCTTCTAGCGCTCCAGCGTCGTCCTTGCTTGATTCTTTTGTTCATGTGCTTGATGACCGCTTTGCTTATTATCATCTGGAGTATGGAGATGAGTACGAGGTTAGTTCTTGGAGCTCTTTGCAAGAGTTTGAGTTCTTCTCTACACCTTTCGACAAATCGAGGACGATTTGCAGTCAAGTGGAGGAGAATGATACAAGAATGATGGAGAAGATAACGAAGCGACAAGCAAGGCCAAGACCATTCCACAAGTCGCGAGCATTCAAGTTCAAGAAGGATTCATGGAGGAAGACGAGAACAAGAAGAAGGCCTAGACCTTACAAGAGGTCCCGAGCATTCAAGTTCAAGAAGAAACAAAGCCATCGTCAACCAAGAAGACTCTCAGGATCGACCCCCCCAGGGTCGAGATCGACCCCCCCCAGGGTCGAGATCGACCCCCCCCAGGGTCGAGATCGACCCCCAAGGGGTCGAGCCAGGATGAGCCAAATTCACCCTCTCAGGATCGACCCTAAAATGGGTCGAGATCGACCCCCCCTTGGGTCGATCCCGAGACGCGGACGAGCCGGATCGACGGGCTTTCTTTATTTCGTTAATTTGGAAACTTTTATCTTGTATTTATCTTTATTTTAGGTTAGTTGTGAGGGAACCCTAGATACTATAAATTGCTTTAACTCTGCCTCTTTTATTTTTAGCGTGAAATAGAGAGAGAACCTTGAAGGTTTCTCTCCTACGCCAATCTTACTTCCTTGGTTATGGTTTGCCATTGTTGAGACATTGCTTGGTTGGTTAATTCAAGTGTTCATCAGTTTTCGTACTTCAAGTGTTTCTTTCAAGTTTAGTTTGGCGTTATCAATCCGAAATCCATACCCTGGGCACTTCATATTGTGACTGTCTTCATCCCGAAGATTGTCATACATCAATTGGTATCAGATTCCAGCGGTTTCGGGTTGGAAATCGAGTTGCATTTGTCAACAATTTGCGAACTACATCAACAACAAGAGTTGCACATCGTTCGTCGTCGTTTCTGAAATTTTCGAAATTTTTTCTGAGGTAATTTCGAAAATCTGATTACATATTCTTGTAGAGAATTTCGATACGAGTCTAGGCATATAAGATTCGTCGAAATCGGAGTTCGTTTGTCCCCTGAAAAGGTCAAAATACCAAGCTGTGTTCTAGAAACCCTAATTGGCCGCCGAGAGTTTTTGCTTGCTTGGAGCCCAAGTTTGGTCTTTGTTTGTCATCCATGAAACTCTAATGTCTCAAGTTGATATTCCGAGTCAAATTGATCTCTTTTGTGGAGATTATGATCCGTATTCATACTTTTTTTGGGAAGAGAATATTAATGCTTGCTTGGAGTATCATGGCTATGATGGTCTTTCAGGGTTCATGGCAGTTGTTGATGCTTTTCGAGGTGATGCTTATGATTGGTGGATGAATGATCTTTACCAACGTCGTCTCTATGGTCTTGATCACATTGTTAGTTGGAATCAACTCAGAATTGTGATGAGAATGCAGTTTGTGCCACTTGAGCAAGCTAGACGATTAAAGATGTACAACAAGTGTAAGCAAGGGTTTGCTCGTTCGCCTCTTGATTATTTCATGGAGCTTGAAGAGTTGCTTAATTTTGCTGGTTTGTCTCTTAGTCCAGAACATCTTTGCTCTCGTTTCTATGATGGTTTGAATACCATATACCGAGAAGTCTTAGAGCACCAACCGAGAGATGATGTGAATGAGTTGGTTCGGGCTGCTATGAAATTTTACTATGCTGCTCAGAGGGCTGAGGAACGTGAACTTGCATGGACTGCAAAAATAGTGGCTCCACCTCAAGTGGAGGAGGATAAATCAGTTTCCTTAGTTGAGGAGGAGGCTGCCACCATAGCTGAAGTTACCGAGTCTTCACCTTGCATCGACGCGCGATACTTGTCCAATCAGACTCAAATTTTGTGGAGCATTGTGATACTGATGGTGAAAGCTCTCCACAAAATTTTAGCCAGTTTGGAGGTCGTTTGCTTGTCGAACCATGCAGCTTGTCTTCTAGCGCTCCAGCGTCGTCCTTGCTTGATTCTTTTGTTCATGTGCTTGATGACCGCTTTGCTTATTATCATCCGGAGTATGGAGCTGAGTACGAGGTTAGTTCTTGGAGCTCTTTGCAAGAGTTTGAGTTCTTCTCTACACCTTTCGACAAATCGAGGACGATTTGCAGTCAAGTGGAGGAGAATGATACAAGAATGATGGAGAAGATAACGAAGCGACAAGCAAGGCCAAGACCATTCCACAAGTCGCGAGCATTCAAGTTCAAGAAGGATTCATGGAGGAAGACGAGAACAAGAAGAAGGCCTAGACCTCAAATCTAATCTAAACACTCTCAATAACATCCTAAAATCTAAGAGTTAACCCATACAAAATAGGCCGAATCAAACAACAATAAGCAGATTTAGGAATCAACAACAACCACAATAGGTAGATCTAGGAGATAGAGCTCTCATACCTGTTCACTTCTTCTTCGGATTCTTGTCCTTGTTGTAGGACCTCAGATCAGCCTTGGTGAGTTCAGGTCCGTCCAATGGTTTATGGGGGCCTTGTGCAATTTTTTTTACAAAAGTACAAAATTGAGTAAATTTTTGCTCAATTGAATGTTATCATTAGTATATTTGTTGAATTATAAGGTTTTATTATTGATGAGTAATATAGTCGTTGGAAATTCTCTGAAGATAACTTGCAAAAAAGGGAAATAAATATGTACTAGATTGTACAAATAAAATGAGTAACTTCTTTCAAAATAAGTATAGACTATTACAAGTTTATTTAGATAGTATTTAATTATATATGGTTCAATTCCAACTTGGAGGAAAACAGGAGGCCGGAGGGCGCATGTTGGTTGATAAATCTCAAAAATTAGATAGAAGATAGTATTTAATTATATATTTATTATTGATTGATAAATCATATAGGGAAAATGTAGACATTTATAAAATTTACATGTATTAGTAATCTAATTAAAAGGTTGAAATTAATTAATTTATTGATTTACATTTTTTAATGGAAATAAGATCTTACAATGATAAGTGTTATACGTATGAATTGAAGTCCAACCATCCAAGAGCCTATGTTGCAAGAAGGGACAAAATTGTTATTCATGGGAATCGAACTCCCACTAAATCTCTTATACATTTAATAAACTCCAAAAATATCTATTCTAACTAGTCAACAATCTTATATATGCTATACTATTCTAACTAGCTCAAATAAGCTTTGGTGAGCAGAAACTCGGAGCAAAACTCACCAAAGCTTCTGTCTTCAACTTGCTGCTCCATGTTGAAGACGGAGGAGGCGACTACATTGGCCTGCTGCATAGCAACAACCGCCCGTGGCAGAGGGGCAGCTCAAGCATTTGCTATGGCTGCAAGTTTGGCACGGTACCTTGCTAGGGACTCTACATGATTGTCAGCCTGCAACGAAAAGAGTAACAGTGAGAGAGCAACACGAAATCCGCGAAAACAAAGAGCAAAACGTGAGAAAATGAGCTAAGATGACCATCTCATATCAGATCTAGAAGAGAGAAAATGATGCTCTAGGGTTTCTTCTTGGATCTGAAGGGGAAGGGTTTTGAGAGTGAGTAAAGGGACGAGGTTTTTAAAAGGAGGGTTTTTAGAAGGAGCGATTTTAGAAAACTAAGAATTGGACGTGATTGATAGGTCAGGCCCAAGATCTTGTTTCGAAGAGGAAGGACAACGGTTTTTCTTGTTTCGCAGGGAAAGGCCGCAGAGGAAGGCCCAAGGGTTGAACCCAAAATAAGAAAACTAGTTTAATGTTTAATGTGACTTAGAAGACAAAAACAATGTTGAACAAATTGATTAGATCTGTAACTTTTACAAAAGAAAATGACTTAGATCTATCTTAAAACTGATTGAAATCTACATCAAAATGTGAGAACACAAATAGATTTCGATCTTAACCTTTAAAATACAAATTGATTTCGATCTTAACCTTTATAAGACAAATTGATTTAGATCTTTTAACTTTAAAAGACAAATTAATTTACATCTAAAAATTAAAACACAAATTGATAGACAAATGGATTTAGATCTAAACTTTAGCATGCGTCCTATCAACAAACCTTGGCTTAGCGTTCTTACCGCTACTTCTAGCCTTTCTTCCATTCTCAAGATCTTCTTTTAACTTAGAACACTCATACTGGTAGTGTCCACCTTTACCACAATGCCAAAATGTCCTATAGTAGTTTCCAAGATAGAACTTATTGTTAGGACGTTGAATTTTGTTCTCTTCCATTTTCTTTGGATCACACACCTTAGAGCCTTCTCCCTTAGCAATTTTCTTGTAAATCTTGTGACTAGTGGAGTTTGTATAGTAGTCCTTCTTTCCCAATTCACCACTCTCAAGGACTCTTATACGCTCTTCTAGGTTCTTGGTCTTCTCTTTCTCAAGTTTTAGCTCTATTGTTTTACTAGCTTCAAAATCACTAGGGAGTGAGTTCTTTGAGCTGGACTCATACCCCCAGTCCTTTCTTGGCTAGGACAAAAACAACGGGTTTAAAGGTTTCGGTCGCAGGACTCTTTCCTAGAACTTTCATCCCTAAGGTTGACGTTCTCTAACTTGAGACACACAATTTGAGTTTTAAGGGATTTTGCTTCTTCTAGAGAGGACTCTAGTTGAAAAGACACTGTGTTGTAGTTTTCACACTCAACAACAATATTTTCAGTTCGAGTTCATCAAGCCTTTCTTTCATGGCATAGCTTTCTTGCATGATTTGAGTGATGAGTTTTATAAGCTTAGGCTTAGAACATTTGTCTAGAGAACTTATCATGGAGTGGTAAGTTACCTCTTGTTCAGCTTCAAAGGCGTCCTTGGGAGAGTCCAAAGCGTCCTCCATTGCCATGTAGGCAACTTGGTTGGACGGCTCTTCATCATCTGAACTGATATCGTCCCATGCAGCCTCATAAGAGCCAATTAGTGCTTTCTTCTTGATTTCTTTTGCTGAAAGCCCTGTATTGCAATTCTTGGCAAAGTGACCCTTCCCGTTACACTTGTAACATGTCACTTCCTTCATTTCAGCCTCAAAGAGCTTGGGACTCTTCTTCTTGTAAGGCATCTTCATCCTTGGGACTTTTCCCCTTTTAGCCCATGATCGAAGAGTTTTGTGCAAGAGTGCTAGCTCATCTTCTTCAACAATCTATTCCTCTGACTTCCCTTGACATTTTATCAAGCCTTGAAGGTGAAGATTGTCTCGATGCTCTTGCGTCTTGGCCTCAAGCATCAAGGCTAGTTCCTTCTGTCGTTGATGATACTTAACATGCTCTTGTGTCCCAGCTTCAAGAGTTAGAGCTATTTCATTTTGTGGGCTTTTTCCCATCTCAAGTAAGTTTTGATTCCTTCTAGCTTCATACCCTTTCAGCTTTCCATATTTTCTTCCATGGACAGTTCTTTGTTGGCTTGGTTTTCCTTGAAGGTCGTCCTATCAAAATTCCATACTCCCGTGAGTCCATCAATCAACACTTGAACCTTCATTCTTAGAGTGATCTCCGTTTCGGTGACACCCAAGTTCTTTAACTTGGTCAACAGTCCTTCAAAGCGGAATGAGTAGTCAGTGATGGTCTCATTCGAAAGCATCTTGAATTTGTAGAAGTCCACTTTGATGTATGACAATCTTCGGGATGAAGACAGTCACAATATGAAGTGCCTAGGGTATGGATTTCGGATTGATAACGCCAAACTAAACTTGAAAGAAACACTTGAAGTACGAAAACTGATGAACACTTGAATTAATCAACCAAGCAATGTCTCAACAATGGCAAACCATAACCAAGGAAGCAAGATTGGCGTAGGAGAGAAACCTTCAAGGTTCTCTCTCTATTTCACGCTAAAAATAAAAGAGGCAGAGTTAAAGCAATTTATAGTATCTAGGGTTCCCTCATAACTATCCTAAAATAAAGATAAATACAAGATAAGAGTTTCCAAATTAACGAAATAAAGAAAGCCCGTCGATCCGGCTCGTCCGCGTCTCGGGATCGACCCAAGGGGGGGTCGATCTCGACCCATGTTAGGGTCGATCCTGAGAGGGTGAATTTGGCTCATCCTGGCTCGACCCCTGGGGGGTCGATCTCGACCCTGGGGGGGGGTCGATCCTGAGAGTCTTCTTGGTTGACGATGGCTTTGTTTCTTCTTGAACTTGAATGCTCGGGACCTCTTGTAAGGTCTAGGCCTTCTTCTTGTTCTCGTCTTCCTCCATGAATCCTTCTTGAACTTGAATGCTCGCGACTTGTGGAATGGTCTTGGCCTTGCTTGTCGCTTCGTGATCTTCTCCATCATTCTTGTATCACCCGTGAAGGCCGCGGTCGCGTTGTCTGTGACGCGGTCGCGGTAGCAGCCGACTCAACCAAGGCCAAAGATAGATCGCCGCGGGCGCGGCCAAGGCGGCGAAAAAGATTAAAAAGATAGCTAATAGATCGAAAAAAATAGAATGTCTTATCAAAATTCAAATAATATCTTTATATAAATTGATAATAAAGAATGTAATTAGATTAAGTAAAATAAATGAAAAAATTTATTACTTAATTATGAGAGATAAAAGCTAAGTTATTAGGAACATGAAAATATATAATTTAAGTAAAAATTAATAAATATAAATTGATTTAAAATCAAAGATAAAAATATTTATTTATTTAGAATAAGGGGCTTCCATTTAAAAATTCTTTTTCAAATTCGAATTTCTTGTATTACTTTTTACATAAATAGATTAAAATGGTAATTGAAAAGATAAGTTAATTAATATGTATCTTTTATAGAAGGAAATTTTAAAGATAGATAATATTGCTTCAAAGATAGATATTAGATGAGTAAGAATAAGGATAAAATTAAAAAATAGACAATTAAGGAAATTTTAAAGATAAATAGTATACCTTCAAAGATAGATATTAGATGGGTAAGAAAAAAGATAAATTTAAAAACTAGATAATTAAAAAAATACATAAAAAATTGTTAATAAAGTGGGGGCAGAATTAATGCGGAGGCTCAAAATTTCTCGGCTTTTAAATATTGTGTAGATAGACATTTATATTGATTACTTGTTTTTTTATAAAATAAGTGTTTTTTTTATATTGAATCATCACGTAGGATAATTGTGAATTTGAGATCAATAAAATAGTTAACTTTATGTAGTTGTTAACAACGTTTTACCTGTATAATTTAGCTATTGAATGATTTTGTTAACAACTTTATCCTATATTCGTATCTATTTTCTAACATAAGTTAGGTATATTTTTTTGACCAAATCTTTGTTATAAGGTTTATGATAGAAAAGTAAGGAAAATAAAATTAAAGATAGATAATATGTATTTAAAGATAAAATTGAGAATTAGATAATTAAGGAAAATAAAAGATAGTATATAGTTGTAATTATCTATATGAGTTGAAAAAAAAAATTAAAATCAAGCGGGGCCAGAATCAGCGTGGTGGCTCGAAAACGGTCGGCTTTTATAATATATATATTGATATTGATTTGAATAAAAGAATACGAGACCATTTGAGCTTTAGACCTAATATCTTGTTAAAAGAAGTCTACATACTATCGAACTAACTTATTTATAGTCGTTTCTTTCTAAAAGTATAATACACGGTGTATATTATACTATCGGTTAACCAACCAAAAGCATGTACAGTCATTACCGAACGGTGAAACCTTTTAAAGTTTTGGCCGGTTAACCATAACTAATTTGTCGGTTTTTCTTGATATGGTTAACCGGAAAAAGTAATTTGTTTTCAGTTTATCGATTACGGTTTTTTTTTCCCCGGCTCTAGTACTAACTACTAAACGACCCTTAAGGTCCATTAAGTTGGGTTTCACGAGCTTAAAAACTTAAGGGACGTAAATTTCACGGGCTGAGAGACTTTGCGGTTGATTAGCTTTAATTAATTTTTGGTCCTACCTCTATAGAAATTGATATACCCATGAGACCAGACCAGACCATCCCAATATCTGGACTGTAATAACCGTAAGCCCAAACGTCAATCCTGTGATCAGCTTCCACTGCCTTTAATTTATTTTCCTTGCTTTCGATCCGGTGAATGAAAAAAAAAAAGGAACGAAATCACAAGGAAAAAGAAAAGAGGAAAAGAATAAGCAGAAGGAAGGAAGGGACGTGGATCTGCACTCTTCCTCCGATCGGGCCCGTCTTCTCGTCGGCGTCAACAGACGTACTCAAAATTTGAGGTTAAACTCTGATGCATTGCCGTTATATTCTTGTTTATATTGCTAGTGATTAATAAATTGGATGAATTACAATTTGAAGCACTGGAATTTGATAAATTAAGCATAGTTTTTTGTTTACTTGGGGAGGAATTCCTTTGGTTTTGTTGAGCTTCACATATGTATGGAGACACTAGAAGGTTTCTTCTTGTATTGATACCTGTGATTGCTCATACAAGTTGGCTGTTTAAAAATTTAGCTGTAACTGGAATGCAGGATTTGGGGACTCTGATGGACCACGTTACAGAGGGTGAAGCTGAAGAAGAGGTTTGTGTTTATCGAATTACCATCCAAATTCTGCCTATGTGGTTGAATTTGTCTTATTAAACTTCAGTTTGATATGTGGGAATTGAAAGTGTTGCTCATTGAGGTGATTTTAGTTTGGGAACTTCAATTCTTTTCTTATGCTATGGAAGCCATTTCATATATCGATCATGTAAATATTTCGAATATATACGTATCATATAGCATATTCACTTTGGAAAGCCGTTGTTTCTGTTTTATAATGTATGATGCGAGTCAAACACGTTATATGTTTTACATATCTGCCATTTTTTTTTGTGACCACTAATCAGATTGAACGGTTTGATGATTTCACTTTGGCCTCCTCATGGGAAAGGTATTGAGTTTGTGATTCTTCTGTTCAACTTGTAACTTTCCAAATTATGCGGCTTTATCTATATTACTTTTGTTGTTAGGTTTATATCCGAAATTGAAGCCATATGCCGGCTTTGGTTGGCTGATGGGTCGAAAAACTTGCGGGTATTTCTACTTAACACTTCTAGCTGATGTACTGTACGCTGTATCTCAGTGGTGTTTTCCCTTTTTTGTTCTATTTGAAAACGTCTAGTTTATAAGGCTTTTTATGTTAACACGTGGATCAGTTACTTCATCTTGTCGAATATAAGATCCATGTTCATTTGCTCAGCCTGATGTTTCCACAACCTCTCATTGTATGAATACAGGAGAAGGGGGCTGTTCATGTAGGTTCTAAAGGAAACTTATACAAGGCAAAGAAAGAATTGAAGTATAAATCAAAAAATTACTATATGGAGTATCACTTTGAAGAGAAAAAAATAGGTATGCTGTTTTGTTTACTTGATTAAGGAACGATAATTTTCTTCCTCCTCATCTTTTCAATTTATTTAGGCAAATTGAAGACCTGGGACAGCACTTTGCATGAATTGCAGCTTTCTTTTGGAGTAAATGATTTCCTAGTAAGTTCCATTGGTAATTCTTTCGTTGGATTGTATTTATACATATATTAAATGTCTGAAAGGTTTAGTTCATCAACAGGTCATATCCCCACAAAGTGCTAGTGGTGTGGTTCTTGACCCCCCAGAAGCCAGCAAACTTCTCAGTGCTGTTGCCATCGCTCTGTCTAATTGCTCCAGGTATGAAAAAGGGAAGTATAGTGACTGGATGTATTCTCTTCTTCATAGAAGTAAATTGCAGATGCTAATATTATTGGTTTTTAGAAGTTGGTGGATGTAATTTGAATCTTGTGTTGGATGTCACTTGTGCGTGCCATTGCTTATTGCTATTATTCACATAATTGCATTGATGTTCAATTATATATTGGAATAGTACTTCCTGCGTTTTGATTTCAACACTTGTCAATGCAGCCAATGGCCAGCATTTGTACCAGTACATGATCCTTCCAGGAAGGCATACATGGGTATCCAAAATATGGGAACAGTGTTTACTAGAAGATTTGAAGCAGACTACATTGGCAGCCAGGTGCCTATGAAGCTAATGCATTTGGAAGGCTTATATGAGCTGTTTGTGTCTAAGTTTGTGAGTTTCTGCTCTATCTTATGCTGTATGAAAAGCAGAATTCATTGTTTCTGTTAACTATTTCGGTCATGCTAATATATATTAAAAAAATATTATTCCCCTGACTACTGAAGGCTTTCTCCACACTGGACTTTTCAATGCATCTCTTTGAAGTTCAATTTACGATGAGGCTGACCTACAAGACTCTTCCTGACGATGATGGTGATTACATGAGAGATATTGATGCTGAAAAAAATGAATCTGATGAAGAAAACGGTGCTGTACCTAGACAGAGATCGCAGTGGGATGATGATTGTCCTTGGAGTGAATGGTACTCTGCAGAAGATCCAGTAACAGGTGATATCATATTGAAGCATTTTATCAGTTTTCAAAATTCACATGATTGCCTTTTTTGCATGGACTAAAACTCCACTGATTTGTTGCATTTGAAACTTAAAGAATTTTGCCAAGAAATTAATTCTAGCTCTCTCTATCTTGCTTTATTTAGGTTTTGAGTTAGTTGTCATCTGGTTTGAGAAGACAATTCAAAGTTCTTTGGAGATGGCTGAGGTGGAAAACTCTTCACCCTATGAGGCTGATACTTGGCTTTTACTTCCTACATTATCTGAGTACTTGTGAGTAAATGATGATAATTTTGTGGTTGTCTTTTACCTATTGTTATTGCTATAATAAAGTGATTTTGAGTAGTTTGCCAACGGATAGCTTATACTCTTTAGGATTTTGCATGCAATGGCACTATGGGATTTGTTACTTTCATAAGAAATTATGAGCTATTTAAATCAGTTATAAGACTAAGTAGAATATCATCTGCATGTTTTCCCCTTAGAAATGAACCTAAAGAGAGGACCGTGGGATTTGCTTCACAACTATCTCTTTTGGTTAACGCCCTGGAGATGTCATTTGGAGCTCAATTTTTGGAAGACTTTGTATCAGGTTGGTTTTATATTTATAATTCTGTACTTTGTTGTTTATTGAACATTTGTAAGCTGAAGTAGGAAAAAATTATGATGCTATTTTTGGTCTTGTGATACAGTTGAATCGGGTTCCGATAAGCTGAAAGCGGGGGCAGCTATTCCGCCACCGACAGCTGTTGATCGTGTGCTTAAAGAGCTCTTTCATGAGGGTAAAACTCTTTCAGCATCTATAAAATTTATGCACATGATTTATAACAGACAGATATAGGACATTAATCTTAATGCTTATAAAAAGATACTTGAGGCACTCCCTGATGATCCTTGATTGGGAACACACCCTAGCTTAGCTAACATTTTGAGCTAAGTGGTAAATGTAGTAGTTTGATTTAGGACAGTTAATTATTTGATGGCTGGAGTCTGGACAGACTGTCTGTGTAAGTGCAAGGCAGATTTAGGAAAGAGTAACACATCAATCACACTATTCTCTCTCACATTTAAAGTATTTAGTCATAGATTAACCTGAGTTGCCTACCTATGGTGTACAATGGATATTTATTCCAACTCAGAGGTCTTGATCTCATTTAGATTTATGTAATTATATGATCATTTTTTCCAGAATCAAGTACATGCAAGCCTAATACCTTTGGACTGAGCTCATATATTCTCCTCTTTTCCTTTATTACCCATCAGCTACTCAAACAATGTTAAGGGTCCTACAAGAATTATTTGAAAGCAGTGTTTAAAAATGCATGGCTGATGCGCGCCATGGCACGCCATGGGGTGGCCAACGCCATGGTGACCCGATGCGGTTGGGCATAGATGATGCAATGCCATGGCGCAGATGCGGCCTAATGCGATGATGCGCACCATGGTGTAATTGCGTTGCATCGGTGTTTTTTCCTGTTATTTTTGAATTGACAGCCTTTTTTTTGGTACATTTTTATTCTATCCTTTTCAGTTAGTATGTTATCTTCCTAGTGATATGTTTTATCCAATTAGTATCTTTTCAACCGTTTTTTTTTTTTGTGATTTTGTATTGATACGTTTTTTTTTTGGGTAAATTTTTATTCTGTCCTTTAAGTAAAGAGAACACTTTTTTTTGGAGCCTACAAATCAGGCTCGGAAGTGAATGAAGATCATATTGATGATATACTCGAAAATGACTACTATGATGACCAGTTTGATGATTGATTTTCCTAAACCATCCTAAACCGTCCATCCTATAACTTACTTTCCTATTTTTAAAGTTAGATTTTGCTTTTTTTATGTTTGAACTTTCGTATGTTTGATTAAAACTTGATTTATTGTTTTGAAATGTTGTTTTTCTACTCTAAATGTTCAATAAAGAACTTAGTTATGTTTTTATAGTTGAAACTGGTTCTTTTCCATTTAACATCAATGATGCGTTCGCATCGCATCGATGCACGCCATGGCGACCCAGGGGGGGCCATCGCCATGGGCCCTCGCCATGCCATTTTAAACACTGTTTGAAAGTCAATTTACTAATCAATTTTTTTTTTTCTCAGTATCAACCAGGGAAAGGATTGTTTTTAGTTTGGTGTCAATGGTTGTCTGCGGTTATAAATTGGGTTTGAGTTTATATTCCACCATTACTAGATATTTTTTTGCTTCTAATACTTTTAGGAGATGGAGTTCCTGATCTTGCTGCCTCCGTTGTTTTCAAACTTATGTTTCACACTAATTTTCAAAAAAATTATATATATTTGACCATTAGTATATATTTCTCTCATGTACCTACAGGTGATGTAGTTCATGATTTTTCCAAGGGTGAGCATAAACGGTCCAGAGCTATCAAAGGAGCACCGCTTGAGTCACTTTTTGCTCAGTTTTGCCTACAATCTCTCTGGTTTGGAAACTGCAATATACGTGGTACTTGTGTAATGATGAAGCATGGCTGTATACTTATTATGACTTATATCCTTTTCTTATACAATTCATTATTTTATTTTTTTGGTTAGCTATTTCCATGTTTTGGGTAGAGTTTGTTCGAGAAGTTCGCTGGTACTGGGAAGAGTCACAACCATTACACAGAATGCCAGTAGAAGGTGTAATTGACCTGTCCACCTGTTTGATCAATCAGAAACTACATATGGTAAACTGTTCATTGCTTGCAGAGTTTTATTACCTCACTCATAGTGCAAACTCATTTGTGTTTCTGAATTAACAAATGGGTTAAAGAACAATGAGTTCCCTGAAGCTCAAGCTAGGTAAATGCTACTTAGGTCGATTCATGTGAAATTACTGAACACATAAAAGAGAGCAAGAATACAAAGATAAACTACATAAATACTACTTAGGATTCTTGTTTTGATAAACTAGATAAGTTACTTAGGATTCTTCTTCTTCTTCTTTGTGCAGCTTGCTATATGCATTCAGAAAAAGAGTGAAGCAAATCCAGAGTTTTATGATGCCACTGCTAGCACTAGTGATATGGTATCACCCTGGGTTGCATATAATTTTTTTTTTCTCATCATGTTGATTATATTATGTTAGATCATAATGTTCTTCTACATTTAGATTTGTCTTTATCAATCTTCAGGAAGACGATCACATTAAGGAAGAGCCAGTACATCATAGAAAATCTGTTGGGATTCTTAAAAAAGACAGGTGAACTAAGCAAGTGAGATATCCTTTTTATTCTTTTTTATGTCAGTGTTATGTAGTTGTTTGTGCAAAATTCTCATAGAGCAGTTTACTAGTTAATGTTATTTATTTGTCCTTGTTATTCTAAGTAGTGAAAAATGGGCTGGAGTATCAGCCATCTGGTTTGTCTGCAGATCGCTGCGCGGTCTTGGGCTATGGATAGTTAGGGTTAAAGCATCTATTTTAATAAATTGGAAAACGTTGTTAGACTGTCATACTAGGAATCTGTTCTCTTCTGTATTCATGGTTCAAACAATTACTTTTGTCAAACAATTTGGAAACGTTTATGTAGTTTGTTATCTTGGTTATGTCTTTTTCCTATTTTTCACAGATTTTGTTTAAGTCCATAAACTTGTTTTGTGGCATTGCAGCCAACTGAGTCCAGAAAGTTTGATCAGTGCTGGTGGATCTAATACAGAAGCTGAGAAGTCTGTGATGTCAGCCGAATCAAGTTTTTCAGATAAGACAAGGGTTGGCTCAGCAGGATTTTATGGGACTATGCTGCTGCTGAATTCTAACCAGAGAATGCATGCTCCATTTACACAGGTTTAGTAGCATCTGCCAATGACTCATACACCTCCATCCGTGTTTTGCTAATTCTATCCTTTTCATATTCGTAGAATGGAACTGCATGGATCCAAAACCCTTTTAACATTTTTCTGCCAATAGGATCCTCCGCTTATGACTGAAGACATGCATGAAGAGCGATTACGTGCTGTTGAGGCATTTGGTGATTCTTTTGTGAGTTCCATCTTCAATTATGCGATAATATCTGTAATTATTGATTTGTCATATTCCTTGCATTGAAGAAACTCGTTATTCTTATCTTCTGTGATATTTGAGCAATTTAATTAACTTTTTGCAGAGCTTTTCTGCTCAGTTGGAGAGGGAGATTTTACTTTCAGGTAACTAGCTGCAAATCTTTTCTCAGCTCTCCAGTGAACTATGTGTTAATTCCAAAGCAATCCAAGTCAAACTAAAACACTGGTTTTGTGTGAAACAATTTATTTCTTCTTCTCAGTAAACGTTAACTTTGTTTACTGAAGTTACAAAGAGGCAACTTATCTACGTGATCAGTTTCACAGCCTTATATACACATATCTGATAACTGTAATTAACCACTTCTACAACTAACTAATAACTGCTTCTAAAAACCTGTCAAATAACTACCTTCATTGACAGTTGACCATAACAAATTAAAAGCGCCAGATTTACTCTCTGACTCAAAGACACAAATTCAACTACTTAAACTAGACTACTGTCTAAACATAACTAGACAGACTAAAATAACTATTATTAAATCTAATACACAAACGACACACATAATAGATCAAGCTTATATCCAACACTATGTTCTTTATCCCTAATTGGTTCTTCAGCAGAAGATGCATGTACATCGTTGTATTCATTTATTATCTTATGGGAGAGGCTGAAAAATATTAATTCTTTTGCTTTATGCTATTATCTTGTTTCATTAACGTCATGGTTTCATTCATCAGATATGTCTTCTTTCAAAGCTGCCAATCCAGAAGCTGTCTTTGAGGACTTCATTAGGTGGCATTCACCAGGGGACTGGGAAGCCGATGATAGTGAGGAAGCTGCATCTTCTGGAGCTCAAGCAGAATCTAAATGGCCTCCTCGTGGACACCTTTCCAAAAGAATGTCCGAACAAGGAAACTTTTGGCGAAAGCTCTGGAATGATGCTCCTGCCTTACCAGCTGATGAACAAAAGCCACTTTTGGATCCATATAGAGAGGGGGAAAAGGTAAAACATATTAGATATATATAATAGTAGCAAAAATACTAGTCCCCTGAAAACTGTAACAGTATGTTTTGTATGTGAATGTGTATCTAACATTAATGTGATTCTGCAACTCATGATACAAAGTTTACAAAGTTGCCTAGATTGATTTCTTGATAATACTTGCATCTTGTTCTATTACTGTGATTTTCTTCTAGGTCTTAAATTGCGACTAATATAATAAACGTCAATTGCATAGGTTCTTCATTATCTGGAAACAGTGCGCCCTCATCAACTGCTTGAGCAGATTATATGTACTGCCTTCCGAGCAGCTGCTGATACTATGAACCACGCTACTTTTGGCGATCTGGGCCAAATGAGGAGTAAACTTGATCAATTTTACATCTTGGTTGCATCTAAATTAAGGACTTTGGAAGGTATGGGCAAAGTAGGGTTTAGCTTCATTTTTATTGCATATAACTTTCTTCTTAATGTTTCTGCTGCATTCCCCTTCACAGTGAATCAGCTAACGGACGAAAACTTACAAGACCTCAAACGACTCTGTGAAATCCTTCAACATGTAGAGAACCTGACACATGCTGCAGCTTCTCTTCATAGGAAATTTGTTCGTGCACCAAGGCTCTCTAAAGCAATGTTTGAAGACTACTTCAAGTTGTACCTTCCTAGAATGGGCAACAAGTCTTCTGAAACTACTATCACTGAGGTAATTCATTCATTGTCTTGCTTTTGAATATTATACATCATCCATCTTAATGCCACTTTTGTCTCATTCCTTAACTACACTTGATAGCGTTAGTTGTGTATTTATACTTCATTTTTTCATCATGTGTGAATGTGTAACTGAACACGGATCAAAACTAGGGCATGCATTGCCTGACAATCCATCAGCTTGGTGATTGCATTTTATCTTACTAGATCATCTTCCTCCATAAACCTTGATCAAATCCATGCTCTAGACCAGAAACGAGTCTTCAAGCAAATTGATATATTAGGCTACAGTTTTGATCCTTTGTAAATTTACATAGTTTCTTTGTTCATAGGGTTAATTGGAAGATACCAACGATCATGTTAGCTAAAACTCTTTTTATGTGTATGCTTACTTTTATTAGGCCAACTCCATGTGATCTCAACAGGCTAATAATCTATTTATATGTCAATTCTCTATTTCTTTAAATCCGGAGATCTCTTTCTGACCTCCTATTATTCAATGCAGGATTTGAAGCTCAACAAGCATCAGAAAGTTGGGAGGAATGAAAGAAATGCTGTGGCAGAACTGTTTACGCCACCCACAGCTAATCAGTCCTGGAGAAAGGTGCTGAGCATGGGTAATCTCCTCCACGGCCACGAACCCGTTCGTCGAGAGATTGTTTTCTCGATGCGAGACGATGCGAATGGGAAACAATACGCGGCCTGTTCCCCTTCTGACTCTCATAACAACACTGAGACGTACCGGATGTACACCTGTGGATCCTCCAACGACCTTCGGGTTGCTCTTTCTGTCGTGTCGTGTGATTGAGATTTTGATTCAAGTATGGGAAAACACTACGTTTCCTGTTTTATTACCATTTTTTTTCTTGTGACAACACCTTGATCGTTTGTAACTACGTCTACACGTGGTTAAGTTATGGTATTGTGCAATTTTAAGTTGGTTTCTGTCTAGAAAACAACAGGATCAAATCAATAGGACAACGAATGAGCTGCCAAAGATAAAACCAGGTCAATACAAATGGTCCAGTAAATAACAGAATAGCATAATCTTGTTCTTTTCTCCATAGAATCTGTGTCAATATGTATAATATTTACTGAATTCCAATTTTTACTAGAACAAGCTGAGTGTGTGGAGAAGGGCCAAGTCCAAGAGAAATTCCAGCGACTCCAAGAAGTGTGCATCTCTATTTGACAATGTGTTCGATAACTAGAAGAATCGCATGAGATGAACCTCCCTATGGCATTATAAGGCCCTGGACGTTCTTGGAGCACCATCCTCTCAATCTCAATCTCGACGGTTTTCTTAGTCATTACTAGTTGAATCGACGAGGACATGCCCGAAAGTCCTCGGATGTAGTAGCACGTCCAATCTAATATTTTCCAACTCCGTAATCCATCATCACCAACACATCATGGCATCCATCCTCGTGAGATGCTGACAATTCGATCTCATAGACTACAAAAATGGCAGCAAGACGATCATTGAGCTCGAAAAATGCCCTTGCTGATGATTTTGGTGGAAGAGAGTGAAAAGCTCCCTGTGGAATTCGATGAAAGCAGAGGATATGATGGGAGAATACAGGTTTGGACCGTGTCGATTATTTCGTACTTCAAAAATTCAAAAAAAAAGGATTCGTCAACAGCAGGATTCGAACCTGCGCAGGCAAAGCCCAACAGATTTCGAGTCTGTCTCCTTAACCACTCGGACATACATCTTTTTCTCCATCTCCTTGTTTATCCAACAAGTAAGCTTGCAGGTGATCAAAAAAAACAAGTAACCTTCCATGATTAACATCTGCAATCAATTATAAGCTACATGGCCTAAGAGTCCTCCACTGACTATATTAATGGAGCTACTAGACCATCCTCGAACAACCAGCAATGATGAAAAGCCAGGCAGAGTTGGGTCAATACTCAATAGTCTTTCAAGTTGGGTAATTCATAATATAATCTTCACTTTCAGTAGATAAACTTTAGGCACTAAATGCATCTAATATCTCCCTACACAGACATATTAGACTCCACGAAATACCACAAAGAGGAAGAGGCACACTGCACAAACATATTTGACTCCACGAAATACCACAAACAGGAAGAGACGTGAGAAAGAGGATGAAACTGAATGTTGTAATGAAGACGTAAACCACATAGCTTCTCCGGGAAAACTTTACTATATATAAAAGCACTTTTCAAGAATTTTTTGCCGTCTGACTTTGGTGGGAAATTTTCCAATAAAAGAAGAAAAAAACCCGTCTTCTAAGCCATTTGATCTTCATCATAACATGCATTTTTATTCATGAATTTATTTGCATACAAAGATACAACCGCGTATGTATGATCATGCATAGACATCAATATCTCCTGTCATTCCCTTTTCTCCTTCACCATTTCCTAGTAAGCTTGCATAATTTTGCAGTAGCAAGCAATTTACATACATTAACCATCCCTTCTAAGTTCCTTCCAAAGCTGGTTTAAACCACTTGAAGCAATGTTGGCTTTGGTTTTGCTATTTCTAGATAGCAGACTGGACTTGCATTTTTATCTGGTTTCTGTCTCAGCACGTCAACGAGGGATGAATTGCTGCAAGCACTAGGCAGAGAGGTTCCTTTGTAAGCTTTGCAGACATAGCTGACAAAGTTTTCATAGTCCTACACCCAAAAAAAAACAATATGTAAATCAGACGATGATTATTGTGGCGTTTAACATCAAATGAATGGAAAGCTAGTGATGAACCCACCTCGTAGAGTGGCTCTCCATCCACAACCACCCATGGAACATACTTATGAGGCGGTACAAGAGAGTTAGTCTCAGCTGCATACTTGAGCTCAAGCTGGAACCACGATTCAAAGTTACAAACTAACCAGAAATAATGGAAAGAGCAAAAAGATATGAAAGTAAAACAAGTTAATCAGAGCTTCACCTCTGTCCCATTTCCACT
The DNA here is from genome assembly GCA_934048045.1 of Polygonum aviculare. Taxonomy (NCBI): domain Eukaryota; kingdom Viridiplantae; phylum Streptophyta; class Magnoliopsida; order Caryophyllales; family Polygonaceae; genus Polygonum; species Polygonum aviculare. The sequence continues at coordinate 17,010,244 of OW204025.1, read as the reverse complement.
GTGATAGCAGCCTGAAATGGTCGTTGCATTCAAATCCAATTTTTCGAAACATATCTCCCACTCTGGGTATTTGTGCTCATAGACTAGAGTCTCAACACAGTTGATGAATGCAAAATGCTCCTTCTGAAAGCATGTTCTACAAAGTCATGCTATGTTTTTTTTTTTTTTTTTTTTTTACTGTTGCTTGAATGATGGTGCTCATTTCATTTCTCTACCCATTGGCAGATAATCAAGAACCTCAAAATACACATTTGCTAGAGAGTTCAATTTGCATCTGAATATTTACTCACCAGCTTAGGCCAGGCATGGATTGCACATGCTTCCATTGTATCCAGTAAGCATTCTGATGGGCCATGCTGCAAAAATTACCCAAAGTGGAGTTAGATCTCTGCGGACAAGAAAGATAAGTGCATTCATATAAGAAATCATAGCAGCCATATAGTCTATCAAAATCTGCTACCATAAAAAGGGAATAGTCCAAGGACATGAGAGATTTCAATTCTCCAGCTACCAAAAACGCTCAAGCAATAGATAATGCATAGACATTTGAACAATTGCAATTCTTAACAACGTATATGAGCACGGATCACAGCTCTAGAGCCTGATTTTCCCATTCGAGTGAACATATAAAAACCCTAAAATCAGAGTACTATATACAGACAGCACTCAATTCAGAGCTCCAATTTGCAAATGAACAAAACCGACTGAACTAAATCATAGTACTATATACAGACAGCACTCAATTCAGAGCTCCAATTTGCAAATGAACAAAACCGACTGAACTAATCTTAGAGAACACAGAGAGGCGAAGAAAGAAGACCTGGCAATCGAAAGTGGAGTTTCCCCTAATCTTGGCATTTCCCCAGGGAACGAGGTTGAGGTCGACGATGTCGATGAGGCCGTTATCGAAGATTTTGGCGAGATCGTTGACGATGAAGTTGGCACAGTAAGGGCAGAGGCTCTCGTAGTAGAGGCCGAGCGAGACCTTGTCGCCAGAAGGGAGATGGCGTAGCGCTAGGGATGGGGATGCGATGGCGAGAGTGATGAGGACGAGAGCGCTGATGAACGCCATGGATGCAGAATTGGAGGCTTTGAAGAGATGATGTTGGCTCAGAAGAGGCGGAAATCGGGCAGATTATATAGAGGTTGACAGGCTTTCAGTCTTTGACAAGAAAATGTCGCTCGCTCAGCTTTGACAGTTGGTATTTTTCACTGCAAACATTTGCTGTGGGTTTGCCATTAGTAGTACTCCGTAGTTTGTCCCGTGGAAGGAACCACAACTATAGGCAAGAAATGGTTTGCCTCAGAAGAACCACAACTATAGGTAGCTTGCCAGATGAATATAGGCAACCCAAGCAAAACAAATCCAATCAAAATTACCATAAACTAATATACTGACCCAAAATATTCTGTCATTGAATTACCAAGACTACCGCATAGAAAACTGTTTAGCAAACCATAAAAACATAGCTCAAATGACCATCTCTACATCAATTTTATTGAAAATTAAACCCCCTATATACTAGCTAGCTAAACCGGATCCAACTAACAACATTCGTTCACTTGATCAAAGGACATCCCGGAACCACAATGCCCGGTGCAGTCGGACACGTTGCAAGGGGACAATGATCCATCTGGCTCCCCCACCATTTAACCTCCTTGTTTTCATTCTGGAGCGCAAAGAAGATGAGAACAGCCATGAACGCCGTCCCTGCATCAAGAGCAGCCGAGAGCACATAATTGTACTTCTGCCACCACCCCTTTCGGTACCTAAACACAAAGAAGTTGAATATCATTCCAGTGATCAGCCAACTAGCAATGTTGGTCGGCGAGGCCGGTGGCATCCCTGCAAACCCGTAGGAGATAACCGGTATGTTTATAAGCGAGATCCATTTCTTCTCTGGAAACATCTTGCTGAGTGCCCAAACGGGCACGGGCAAAACGGCACCGATAAGGAACCACCACAATAGGTTCCAGTATTGCCCACTGGGGCCAAATAGCCGTCTTGGCCCGATCAAGCCCCAGATCACTGACGCGTCGAATTGAGTCTGAAATTTGGGGTAGGTCCATGGGCTGTTTGGGTGCAGGGCTTCAATGTCACAGAGGTTGTCAATGCTTTCTAGCATCCACCATGCAACAGCAAGGTTCATTACACCAGCTATCAAGGTTCCTACTAGCTGGGCTGTGTACATGCATCTTGGGGGGATTTTCATGTATTGGCCTAGCTTGAGATCAGATAAGAATGAGAGTGCATGAACGGTACTGATTCGCCCATATATCTTGAAGAGAAGATTGGCTATGGGCTTCCCCGGGTAGACGTATCCGAACATGAATTGCGCTATGACGTCGTATCCAGGTTGCTGCAAAATAAATTATGACACATCATGATGTTGAAAATTAGAAGTGGTTCAATAAGTGTAGGAATATGTTGTTAAGTAGAAAAACTGAAAAACCAAGTCACCTGGTTTGTAGTTGCTTGAATAATACCGATGGGGAGAGTGACAACAAAGGCCAAGGCAAACGCAAAGAGCATGCCCCACCAAGGAAGTTGTACTTGATCCTTCCACACGAATGACGTCAAAAGAGACAATACCATGCTGCCTAATAAGAGGATGGAAAACCACCATTCAGGCACTTGTTTGTACTTGCTCATGAGTTTTGCATGTATATCCAATTTGGCATTGTTCACCGTTGTTCTGGTCTGTCTCCAAATATCCCTACATAAATCATAACCAGGGTCAAAACAATTTATTTTATGCATCAAGCTAAATTAAGAGCTTTAGGAATATATACATATAATACATGTTACTTACTTGCCATGGAAGAGGAATACGTGGGTCAGGGTTGCAGTGAACCTTGCAAAACCCGAGGCAATAGAGAAAGCAAAGAGGGGGCTAAGGTAAAGCTTGCCATAACTATCATATGCAGCAACATTAAGATCACGTTGGGGAGTAAGAATCTTGTTGGTGTCATATGTGAGACCATTTGCCCGGAAGAGTTTATTGGAGAAAATGGGGAAGTTGCGAGCGTTGAATGTGTTGTACTTCCAGTAACACAGAGGGATTATGATGTAGGCGAACATCACGAAACCGACGCCGACATTGACAATGGAAGTCCATGGGGCGACCAAGGGGCTACCGTGATAAGCTGAAATGCCGGCCCAGTCAATTGTGAACGCACCTACGCCTAGTCCGTGGTAAGCTGACCCGATTTGTTGCCATGTGATGCTGCGAGGGTGGAGCCAACATAGCCAGGAGAAGAAGGTGAGGATTGGGAAAAGATAGCCCGGTAGGGCGTAGTAGAGAAAGCTGGCTCCAAACACGATCAAAAAGAATTTGGTTCGGGTTAGGCCTTTTGATTTGGGTTCTCTTTCATGGAGAGCCCTGCACAAACAAAAGAAGAAAAGCATTACTGTTTGCAGGCCAACCCTGGTTGATTATATGAAAGAAAAGACATTACTGTTTTTAATCGTACTTGCGATTAGTTAATTGAGTACGTAGGTACCTGAAGAAGGAGACCTGAGCAAGGTTTGCAGGCCACCACATCTCAACCGGGTCGATCAAATACCTGCGTAGGATTCCAGCCCAGCCATAGCCCAGAACCTGTACGTGTGAAACTCAAGAGTGTTAAAATCCAGTTACAATATCAATCAAAGCTGGGCTTGAAATCATGGTTACCTGAGAAGTCAACACCATGATGAGGGCACAGACGAAGGAGAGGGGCTGCTTGTAGTAGGCCTTCATGACGGCGATGGCGCCGATAGAGTAGGCGTCGCCGCCGCCGGGGGAATAGCCGGAGCTAGCGAAGATGGTGATGATGACATGCTCCTTGATGGTGAAGGGCCCCGGATTCAAGGTGAAGCTCCAGCCGAGGAGGTTGAATGTGCGGGTGGGGAGAGTCCAAGCCATGAGGCGGCCGAGCGGGAGGACGAGGATCTGCATGAGGAGGGAGTTGATGCCGAGCGGCTGCGTCCGGAAGATGAAGAAGGTGTTGAGGAAGATGAGGAGCACGCACGAGGCGATTCCCAGGAACCAGGCCCGGAACGTCAGCACCGGCGTGCTCGGGTCGTCCGTCTCCGGCACCACCAGGGCCACCTCCTCCACCGGGCACCGCTCGTGCTCCTCCTCCGAATCCACCACGCCCTCCACTTTCGTCGCCATTTCTCCTCTCTCGTTCGTTTGGTTTGTGTCAAGGTTACGTATGATAATGGCCAGGGTATTTGGGTTGATATAACAAGCGAGTACGAGTGCGAGTGCGAGTGCGAGACAGAGGCGAGAATTTTGAATAACGCATATACAGGACATCGGTTTAGATACAACAATCCAAATAAATTTGGTTTCAAACCTCAGATCAAAATTCCGTAATTCTCTAAATTCCGCGATTCTCTTACTTAATTCCCAACAAACTTTGTACTGATAATATTTTTCAAATAATTAAAAGGAAAAATGACTTGGAATAATCCCAAGTATCAACCTTCTACCAATAATAATCCCATCTTTTAATATTGCCTTTAGCAATCCCAACTATGCTAATATTAACCAAAAACGATACCGAAAGGTTTTCCGGCATAAATTCCGGCGGATTTAATGACATGGCAGTCGGAAAGCTGACGTGGCGAGCCATCCTTATTTTCATGCTCCACGTCACACCTGCCACGTCATCAACATTCACTAAAAAAAATATAAACACAAATGAAATGTAATTAAACATTTTTATTAATGATGATATACAAAGGCAAATTAGAACATGCGATTGAGGAAAAAAAAACTAGCTAGTGAAAAAGGAAATTAATTTGTGAAAAAGAAATTTAGAAGAACAAAAGTACGAACTGTTCGTTGAAGAGAGCTGCGCAAGTCTCCGCCAGTCGCCGAGGGCTCGCACGCCAACCTTCCATCTCTATTTTCTGGGGCGAAGCCCTGTCTTGAAATCGCAGGTTGCGAGCGTGCGGCCCCGACCCTATCGGCGACTGGCGTGCAGCCCCGGCCCTATCGGCGACAGGCGTGCGGCCCTCGGCGACTGGAGTGCGGCCCCCTCTCAAGGAACGACGATGGCATACGACTGGCGTGCGGCCCTCTTCTACTGTTCGAGTCATTCGACACCAGTTCGTGGTTTGTGTTCTTCATCTAGGTTTAATTTTCTTTTTAATTTGTGTTCATCTAGGTTTTAATTTTCTTTTTAATTTGTGTTTTACAGTAATTTTTAATGATAGTAGGTTGACATATCAATTGTAATGACGTGGCAGGTGTGACATGGAGCATGAAAATAAGGATGGCTCGCCACGTCAGCTTTTCGATTGCCATGTCATTATACCCGCCGGAATTTATACCGGAAAACCTTTTGGTATCGTTTTTGGTTAATATTAGTATAGTTGGGATTGCTAAAGGCAATATTAAAAGATGGGATTATTATTGGTAGAAGGTTGATACTTGGGATTATTCCAAGTTATTTTTCCTAATTAAAATAAGTAATATACGGTAAAAACGAATCCTACTACGTAAATTGAAAAACTGTTTTCCCCGAGATCCCTAAAGTTTTGGTTCTTACAATTAACAAATCGTTGCAGACATTTCTAAAATTGAAAAAACTGAATACCAAAATTTCTAAAATTGAATATCGTACCGAATTACCGAGTATCGGACTAATCGGAGTATCCTTTTTCTTGACAAACTACACTACTTCCTAACAACATACTCCTTATCACTAGGTCTTGTATCAAGGAATCAAATTAATCGCTAAGTTAATCCTTTCTTTTCTTATACGTAGTGCTAGTATATAACATATGATTACACATAATCACGCTTTTAAACAATCATTATACTCTTCTAAATCAATTCAATACTATATATATCATAAAAGCCCACCGTTTTCGAGCCACCACGTTGATTCTGGCCCCACCAGATATTTTTAAAGTCTTTTAATTAATTACCTTATCAACAATATATATCTATCCATACAATATCTAGCCGAAAATATAGTAAGTAAATAAACCATATACAATATCTATCCATAAAATATAGTACGTAAAATTTCAATATCTTTTAATTTTGCTACGATCTAAATATAGTACGTAAATTACAGCTCAAATAGTGGTGTTTATGATAATATTTAAGAAAACCACAAACTTAATTGTAGTACCACACGTATAGTGTGGGTCTATAAATAATTTAAGATATCAACATATAGTCTAAAATAATATTTTTTAGATGAAAAAGATTATTTTTTCAAATTTGTAGTACCACACGTATGAGATTATAAAATTATAAAACATATTCTAACAATAGAACAATTTTGTAAATAAAATTTACTTACTTTATCATCCTTCAACATTTCTCACTAATGATTAATATATATCATTGTTCCTATTATCACAAATTTGAGACATTATTATAAGTCATTATAATATAAAACGAGATGTTTTAATTGATTATTTTGTTTTGATCTTAAAATAATAAAACATAATTGTTTTTATACATTGATATACATTAATACAAATATAATATACAAACACCCCTTATTTTCCTAATACAAACATACAAGTGGTCGTTTTTTAACCACCACATTAATTTTGACCCTACCTCATATATATATAAAAAAACTAATTTCTATTATTCGCATTATATACGGTTTTCCTATTGAATTTCTTATTATCTACTTATGAGAAAAAGCTTTTGTCAATTATTAATTCTTCAAGCATTACAGAGAAAAATCTTTTACAAACAAATTAAGAAAAATCTATGAATATTAGATTCAACTTATTTCTTTAATACAAGTAAATTTGTGGTATCCGACAATTTCTATTAAACTTTTATAAACTTTATCAATTTATCATTTGATGATTTTTTTTAATTATATTTACATTTATGGTAGTCGTTATTAATATATGATAAAAATTGTACATAAAATATCAATTTAATTTCTTATATTCATATTTTATAAAAAATATACAAATGAGTGAAAAAAATTATGTCTTATATCTTTTGGGGGTTATATGAACTTCAAAAACAATATGACTCTTTTTGAAAGATAAAAAAACATGTTAATATAATAAAACTTATATTGTATAATATTATCCATATAAATATATAATTTTGTTTTAATATTTTTAAGTGAAATAGTCGTGCATGGCACGACAGGTTAAGCTAGTAGAACTAAAGCCCTGCATGGAATTATAATATTTTTCATAGATCAAAAAGCAGTTTATGATAAATAATTTTATTTTAACTACTAAAACAATAAAATGTGAAGTAAAAGTACAGAAACAACAGTATTACATTAAAATCTATATATATATATATATATAAAAGCCGTAAGGATTGGAGCCTCCACGCTGCACCACGTCAGCTTTGTCCACGTGTCGATCCGAGAATGCGCCACATCAGATTTTGCCACGTGTCATCATTTCCTTAAGCCATGTCATTTAATTCATTTTTTGATTACCGAAAAAATGCTAAAAATCTAAAAATTAACCTCCTCAATTGATTTTATCCTTATTTAGCTTCATTTTTTGATTGCCGAAAAAATGCTAAAAATCTAAAAATTAACCTCCTCAATTGATTTTATCCTTATTTAGCTTCGTTTTTTGATTGCTGAAAAAAATGCTAAAAATCTAAAAATTAACCTCCTCAATTGATTTTATCCTTACTAGTTGAAGACCCGTACCATGTACGGGTAATGGTCATTTTTTTCCGTTAATTTGTGTATCTACTAATATATATTAATTCTTATATATAAATAGATTAAAATAGAAATTGAAAAAGTTAAGTTAATTAATATGTATCTTTTATAGAAAGAAATTTAAAGATAGATAATACTGTTTCAAAGATAGATATTAGATGAGTAAGAAAAAGGATAAATTAAAGATTAGATAATTAAAGAAATTGTAAAGATAAATCATATGCCTTTAAAGATAGATATATGATGGGTAAGAAAAAAGATAAAGTTAAAGATTAGATAATTAGGAAAAATAAAACATATAAAATTGTTAATAAAGTGGGGCCAGAATTAACGTGGAGGCTCGAAATTCTCCGGCTTTAATATATAGTATAGATTTTTATCCTTATTTAGCTTCGTTTTTTTATTGCCGAAAAAATGCTAAAAATTAACCTCCTCAACTGATTTTATCCTTATTTAACTTCATTTTTTGATTGCCGAAGAAAATTAAACTAAATCAGTTAGGATTAGTATAAAAAATTGGTACCTTTTTTGGATCAACTTCAATAATTTGTTCACACGCAATTGTCAAGTAATACGTCGTGGACTGTGGAGCCATTGTCAAGTAAATTTAAAACTAAAAATAATTATCAATGCTGGATATATTTGAATAAAAAACAATAAATAAATAAAAAAATAAGGTCAATTTAAAGATATGTTTGTTACGATATATGGTAACTAGTGTAGTCCCCGTGCCATGCACGGGAATTATATAATTTCATTTTTATTACAAATGTGTAACGTTGAAAAGCCAAAAATTATGATGAGACATTTTTACCATCTCTAGAGTATCTTTACTTTCCTTTTTTCGTTTGTTTTTGGCCATTAATATTTTCTTGGGTATGTTGAGATATGGAGATATGACTATACGTGTGTAACAATAAAAAGCACTCTTAATTGATTATTTTGAATAAGACTTCACAACAAAACTATCCATTTTAATAATATTTGATAGAATTTATTTAAGCAGTTAGTTTAAAAACATTTGATAAAATTTGGTTTGAAAATTAATTTATATGAATAGAAAATATTTTGATCAAATCTAATAACAACATATAGATTTGATTCGAAACGACTTAAAATATTGTAAGTTTGGTGATGTGAAAGATTTAGTATGAGTACCAATGATATTAAACTAAAAGAAAAAATACTGCTTTCTGCCTCTATATTACCGGACTAAGAGATTAGTTTCGTTTTGGATAGAAATATGACAACTTCCTCATTCTAATAAACATAGACAAATTGAATCAAATTGGATAGTATAATAATAATTTTTTTAGTCACAACATTCATGTTTAGCTAACAACTTGATTGTAGTCTACACTGTCAGATTTTTGACAATAAGATTTGATGTAAAAGATATCGAGAGACTGCGATGAAGATAAACTTTTTGGGGTGATAGATCCTTCTCATGTGGCCAAGTGGATTTACACATGAGTGATGTGAAAATAAGGTATATAATCAATGAGAAATTTGTAAATGACTTTTATTAGTATATTTCTATTTTATTATAACAGATTTTAAATAAGATATATAAGTAATATGAAAATGTATGTACACATGAGATTGACATGTGGCAAAATCATAGATGGTTTAACTAAGGAAATATTCATTTTAGAAATAATCTTTGGTTGATTTTCTCATGTAAAGGATAAATTAAAAAAAATAGATAAGAAAACAAAATATAGTGACCAAAATCTGGGATTACATAAGATTCGTTTTTTAAATTTTGAAAAAAAATTGTTAGAAGCTCACGATTTTAAATTTTGAATACATTAGATTTTCATATGAATAAAATTATTCAAATCAGATTATTTTTTTCCTAAATTTAAGGCACAAAATCTTCCAATAACTAATTATAAATATTTATGATCTTACAACAATTGGGATTGACTAAGATTTTGTGCGTTAAATTTAGGAACTAACTTGAATAATTTTATTCATATGAAAATCTTATGTATTCAAAATTTAAAATCGTGAGCTTCTAACAATTGTTTTTCAAAATTTAAAAAACCAATCTTATGTAATCCCAGATTTTGGTCAGTATATTTTGTGCCTTAAGTTTGTTTCTAAAATTACTCCATGATATCTTAGCCAATCCCAATTCTTCCTTTTAAAATAGTGTAAATTTTGGAAAAAAATTACATTAAACTAATGAAGGTGAAAAAGCACGGTAAAAGTCATGGGGCAGATCTTAATTATTCTAAATTATAATAATTCTCGTTGAAAAAGCACGAATTCTATTTGATTGTTTACAAAAAATAATAAAAATAAGTTAAGATCCCTTTTTTTTGTATATAACTTAATTAAAAAATGTTAGAACCTAAGAAATATAAAATTTTAATACTTACGATCCATCATAACATGCGATTAATTTAACTTACGAAATATTCATTTTATAAATTACCCTTGACTAATTTTCACATGGAAAGGATAAAATGAATAATATAAATTACGAAACATAAAAATATACTAAATTTAGAGTTTATTGAAAATATGACAAGATTTTCAATTTGAAATTTTTTATTATAATAATTATCCTTGACTAATTTTCACATGGAAAGGATAAAATGAATAATATAAATTACGAAACATAAAAATATACTAAGTTTAGAGTTTATTGAAAATATGACAAGATTTTCAATTTGAATTTTTTTATTATAAACTTAAAATATTGAAATTTGAATACATAATATTTTTATAAAGTATATGATTAATATTTTGCGCAAACCTTCCTTAATAATATCTAACTGATTCGACCAAAAAAATTATTACAAATTGGAATCACAAAATGTTATCATTGACTCATTGTTTAAATAAATTAACATATTTTCTTAATTTCTCCTTAAATTAAGGCCAAAATCTTATTAATACTAATTTTAGAAGATTTACGATCTTATACAATTTTTTTTGGTAGAATAGGATCTTAATATCTTATACAAATTGAATTAAGCTCTTTTTTTTTTTATAACACAGCTGCATTACTTAAGGCAACATATCGTTTGACACAATATCATAAAGAACACTAATTAAGCTAGTTCAAGGTTTATTGTTAGTGGATAGAATCAGTGCATATATAATAGTTTCTCAAATATCCCCATGACAGCTAATTAAGAGAAAAAAACACGGTTAAATGAGAGTGTGATTTTATCCCAAATCTTATAAATAATCTCAAATATTATTATCTTGTTTTAAAAATTAATAAAACTAAGATAAGATCATTTTTTCTAAATAGTTGATTTGAAACGAATTTTGAGATCGAATTTTGCTCAATAAGAAGAGATTTGCTAAATAAATTTAGTTATTTGAATCAGGTTGTTAACGATTGTTTGAACAATTTTATTTTATAAACAATTTATTTGAATAAAAATTGCATTAATTCAACCCAATAAAATATAGAAATAAAAAATCATCACTAACAATGTCGTTGGATCAAATGGAGATTGTATAGTGTTCTCTACATCTCCATATTAGCGCTATTAATATTCAATTTGTTGAACTATGAAGAAATTTCTCTTATTAGTTAGAGGTTCAAGCAAAAGTGCTAGCAATAACACTGGTCTTGTTCAACGGAATTCGACGGGAGTGAGTGGGCGATGACATTCCCGACTATTGTTGTTTGTCATTTAAGTGATGAGTTTCAAGGCTTATTTCGAGGCTGAGTTCGAGAACCAATGTTTTAGTGTTGAACGACGATTTATGTACCTATGGCGGAGGCGATAGAAAAATTGGAGGTGACCATAATAGATGGACTAAGATGAGGTGTGGCAGTTATGGTGGAATAAGGTTAAGGGATGACCATGGTGGATATAGACAACAGAAAAGAAGAAGAGAGAGTATGAATATTATTGAATTTTGATTTGATAAACTATGTAAATAACACATTTTAATTAGGTGGACAAATATCAATGATGTGGATCAATTTAAATGATGTAGCGTAATTAAGAAATATATATCGTGTGACGTGGATTAACGATATAATGACACGTGTAAAAATCCTAGGTGGAATAACGTGGGAACGCCATGTGTACAATCCTACGTGGCGCAATAAGGAGGCTTTAATCCTTAGTGGTTTTAAATATATATAATAGATTTAATTGAGATTCTCCCTTTATGTAGATATGGAAAAGATATCTATAGAAGATTTGGAAAAAATAAGATTATCATGTTCTTTTATATCCAAATTCAATAGATTAAAAAATTATAACAAATCAAATGTAATATTATGCAAAACAAGTAGATTTTTTATTTTTTTCGTAGTTTTATTTTTTTATTTTGTAAATTGTTTTTTTGGCCCACTTTTAATACAATTTCGAATCAAATAAAATATTTATAATAATAAAACTCTTTTCCTTCCAAATAAACTCCTTTTTTCCTCAAATGTTTTGGAAAACGTGATCTTTGTCGAGATCTTTTTATCCATCTATGAACATGATTTTTGATTTCGTAATTTCTATTGAAATCTTTTATTCAAATCAGAACGTGATTTGTTTTCAAGATATTATAAAGGAAATTTTGTGATTTAATAATGTAAAGGGTGTGAATCACACACAATTTTTTGGCAAAGAAAATATTTATTATGATACCGAATATATTCAAAAAAAACTAATTTTACTAATATTTTTATTCTACAAACAATAAAAAAAACGATGTTGATTTGCTCAAACTTACTTAGTCGGTAGTATTTAACATCTTATTATTTTTAACTACTTATTGATTCATATATGATACCATAAATGTAAACTTAATATATTACAACTCTAATTGCTTACGATTATTATTTTTCTATTAGTGGTTCCGATATTTTAGGGTTGATTTAAATCAAATCTCTATTTTTGATATTCCAATAAAATAGTTTCTACTCTCACACGAAATGATTATTAGAATAATATTTGATAATTTTTTAACGAATTGCATTATACTTCTACTTTCATAGGGTTGAAAATATATCATTTGAGTTCCGTTATGTTTTAGGGATTAAATTATATTTTTTTTATTGCGAACCTCACAGAAATTGGTTGAACTAAAATAAAATAATTTTAACTTTTTTTCTTTTGGTCATAAGAATAACAAGAGTTTGTTATGAGTGTATTTTAATTTATTATATGATGAGAATTTAGATTTTACAAATCAATCATATTTAAGATCAAAAGCTAATTCCGACAACTTTATGATATCTAGAATATCCTAACTTTGTCCATATGGACCATATGGCAATGGTTTTATTCCACTACTTAATCTATATTGTATGTCTTTTGGGTTCATTTTCCATTTCATATTCGTTATAATAAGACAATTTCTTACTTTTGAGATTCTTATTATTTTGATCAGATTTATTATATCTAACTACAATACTCTTTAAAGTAGGTGGTGATTGAATTTTGGGAACAAATAACTTAAATAATAAAAGTTTAAACATATATATAAAATTTTATAAAAATCCCGTGCAAGGCACGGGTACTACACTAGTAAATAGTTAAAACTTATTAAGTTCTCTTCAAAAAATATAAATAAAATCAATATATATATAAAAACTTATTAGTTAGGGATGTACACTCAAGGGATATTTGGATGTAAATGGATAAGCTTATCAAAATCCTAAAATTTATTTTATCCTAACTCTTATACACTATCTATAAAAGACCTTTATGGGTAATCTAATAAGACAAGATATATCTAACCTATCTTCCTCTCTTATCTTCTCTGTTTGTTTATGGTTTACTCTTATTTTTTAACAAATGTCAACTATTACTTTGAGGATTTTCTCCATTTTTAAGAAGCATATATATGAAACATCTTTTGAGATTCAAAAACCACCCAAAAATCTCCAAATTTAGGGTTTGCAACGTAATGGAACATCTATTCGAGATGGTCACTTCTTTCTACTAGGTTGTGTACATTAAAGTCTACTGATTGTATTTTACGAGTAACTAGTCATCCCCGACGTTGCTCGGGGCGGTTGTTTAGTAATATTTTGGTAGTTTTGTGTGGTCGTTGTTTATATCTATATATGGTTTCGTTTGATTTTTATATTCAAACAATATATTGTCTTGGTTAAAAGTTATAAATCCCTGAATTTAAAAAAGTTATATCCTTAATCTATATGTTTTTGGTTATAGTATTGACATTAATTATCCAAAAACTAACTAATAAAGAAATTTTGAAAAGAGTCTTGTAATTTTTTATGATATAACATTTAATTTTAATTAGAAAATTCGAGATAAAAATCATTATAATGGAATGAATGGCTATAAATAAATTTTATAGTGCATATAGATGTAATATAAATCAAGAGCATATGTAGTCTAAACTAATAATAAGAAAATGAATGATTATAAAATAACCAAATAAAATCTTTCATTTTTTAAGTCGCATCATGTAATCAAAAATATATTCAATAAGATAATACTTAATATATATATATATATATGAATATGAGTACGTATCAATACAAGTAACATATTACATTTTATAATCACAATTTAGTTAATAATTATACTTTAATTCGAAATAAATATAATAAGATAAAGTATATTATATATATAATATAAAGTAATAACACATAATATTCACTAATAAAAATATGATCTGAAATAAATTTATTATAATAATAAATAGTACTATGACTACTAATAATAACAATAATAATAATAATGGATTTGAATCAAATGAAAACTTTTCTTAACCTATAAACTATAAACCGTGAACATAAAATAATAATAGATGAACATGAAATAGATATACGTGAAGCCAAAACAAAAATACGTGAACCTCAAAAAATGTTTGTGATTTTGTGTTAGTAATCAGGTCCATAACACATGATATTAAGAAATTGTGTTATTACCTTTATTAATACGATCCATAATAAAACTTGATTTTATTCACATATTTATTCCTGATGTTCACATGTTTATGTTTTCAGCTTACATGATAAGAAAAGTTTTCACCGGAAAAGTTTTCAGTTTTCACCTTGGTTGTGGGGAAAGTTTTAGAGTTGATTTTGGAGGATGGACCTCGTTTCAGCCTACATCTCAATGTGGCCAAAACTGAAGTCTTTTGGCCCAAAGAAGACCCTCGTAGTAGGCTTGTAGGTGTCTTCCCGCCTAATATTGCCAAGCCCCCACTTGGTGTTGAATTGTTGGGTGGACTTGTTAGTGTGGATTTCACTTTTAGCAGTGAGCTTGTGATGAAGCGAGTATCCAAATCCGTTGAGCTTATGGTTGCAATTGTTAAGATTAATGACCCTCAATGTGAGTTGTTGCTTCTCCGTGCTTGTGTTGGAGTTTCAAAACTCTACTCCGCATTGCGTACTTGCTCCCCGCGTGTCTTTGAGTCGGCTCAGCGCTCCTTTGACGTGGCTCTTCGTTCATCTTTAGAGCGTATTGTTACTGCTTCTGGGCCTGGGTTCGGCAATTGGCAATGGAGGCTTGCCACCTTACCCTTTGAATTTGGCGGCCTTGGTGTTTATTCTGCAGGTGATGTTTTGCATTATGCTATCCTTGCGTCGCGTTTGCAGTCTGCTTGTTTGCAGGATACTCTTCTTCAACAAGCAGGTATCGTTGCACCGGGACCTACCTTTAATGATGCTTTGAGTTTGTTTAATGAGGTTCTGGAAACTGATATTTTGAGTAGCCCTAGTGAGATCGCTGCCCCCAAACTTATGAAGAAACTGGCAGATATATATTTCACAAAGGCCGCTAGAGCTGCAGAATCCACATGTTCCTTATCTGCTCGGCAATTGGCTTTGTGGAAATCTCAACAGGAAGACCACTCCTCTGATTGGCTTCGCGCTGTCCCGATTTCTGGTTTGGGACTGACTATGAACGGTAAGACTTATCGTTGTGTGTTATGTTACCGTTTGGGTGTCCCCTTGTTGTCTGTATCTGTTGGATCGTAAGTCTGTTAGAATGGGCGTCCTTAACTGGGTTAAGGGCGTCCTTAGATGCAGTGGAAAATAGACTTAACAGGAAACGCAATAAGACAATGGACACGAGTATTTATAGAGGAACCCCACTAAGACCAACTAGTCTTATTGGTAAACCTCTACCTCCGTTGGAGGATTTTCAATAGCCGTCCTTATATTATTCAGAGGGAGTCCTTACAACTTAGGCGAGCTATTACAATCCCCTGAGCTAAGCGTGCGTCCTTAGCCTCACTAGTAGCACTCCTTTCAGCCTAACAAAGTAACCTAACTCTCTTAGCTTATAAGGAAGCTATCACTCACGTACGTCTCTCACGGTCCGTTGTGAGAGACAAACTACTACTCTAACTATTTTGTGGTTTAGTTTGGATTTGATGTGGTTGGACTTTCTTTCTCTTGCTTCAAGCTCACTTGATCTTCTTGATCTTCGTTCTTGAACTTGAATGCTTCGGGAGAGCTCGAGAGAAAGTCTTCAAAGTCCACACCGCTATGCATACCCCTTGGAGGGTATTTATAGCGGTATGAGTTCTTGTCCTCTAGCGTCCTCTGAAGCTTGGGCAGGATCTGTCGTCTTCCTTCAACGGTGCGATTTGCATCTTGAGGAAGTCAACTCTGTTGACGCTTAGGAAGCCTCCGCGTGGTCAGGGGACCATTGCTGGGAAAGCGACATATTTGGAATTGTTTACACGTGCCCAAACAAGGGAAGCTTCCTTCTGAGGACTACGGCCGAATGTGATGTAATCATTTTGGGGCGGCCTTGATTTGAATTTGAACTTCGTCCGTATTTTGGCGCGCGTCCCTTCTTGATGAGGACGCCGTCCTATCTGCGCAGGGACTTCACTCTTTTCGTTCAGCTTTGGAAGTTCTGATGAAGTGCGTCCCTACAGCTAAGGGACTCTCGTTCACTTGTTGTCCTTTTCGCTCATGTACGTCCTCTGGACTTACCTGATATCAACACTTGGACAACTTATCAAATACCTTTGAGTTTGTCATTATCAAAACTATGGACGATCATTATTGGTTTAGATATTAATGACTAGCGTCCTTAATATCGTCCCAATAGTATCGAAGCCGTGCTCTGCTTGCTCCCGTGTTTTTCATGGGTGATATATATGGGGATCATGCCGTGTCTTGTGCTGGTATTGTTGGCATTAAACATCGGAATAATGTTGTTCGCGACACCCTTGTTGATATCTGCTACCGGTCCGGGATTTCTGCTGGTAAGGAGGTCAATATTGGGTTGCGTGACGGGCAGGATAAGCCTTTCCGTCCGGTTGACATTTTGTTCTACTCATGGGATGGGGGTCGTGATGTGTGTGTGGACTTGACCGGGTCTTCACCGGTGACCCAATCCGAAATGTCTGATTTTATACCCGGGCGTGTGGTCACTGAAGCGGCGCATCGTAAACGTCTCAAGTATCAAGAAAAGATCCAAACATCAATATTTGTCAATGAATGATGATCAGTTGTTTGCTTTGATGTGGATGATTAAGTCCTAGGCTATAATAATGTTTTTTTTGGCGTTACACGTAATTAAGCAAACGCTAGACTTTGATCGATCAATGATCATGGATTTGAACATGGTGGACCGAGCAAGCACCCACACTATGAACAAAAACCACTTCATGCAATAACTAAGAAAATCCAAAAGAAAAATAAAATTAAAAAAACAAATAGAGTTATATGGCTCTAGGAGGGACTAGAAGAGACAAGCTTAAGAATATAAAGTGGACAAATGTCAAGAACTTATTTGTCATTTTTGTTTTGTTTAGATGGATGACATGTATTAACAATTGAATGGTGTAGATCGATCACGTTGAATTTATTTTTGTTTTCCTAAATTATAAATTCAATTTTAAACTTATTCCTTTTAATTTCTTCAAATTTTACAAAATAAAATTACATATCCATAGCCACATTTCACGATGGGACCCATTTGTCACACTACTTTATTTACATAAAATCCGGCCTTAATTCCTCTATAAAAAGGCCCTCAAATCCCAAATCCCCCCAAAATCTGATCTCCTTCTTATTCTTCCCCAATTACAAACCCTAGCTTCAGCTCAGTGGCTGCGTCCGGAAGATGAAGAAGGTGTTGAGGAAGATGAGGAGCACGCACGAGGCGATTCCCAGGAACCAGGCCCGGAACGTCAGCACCGGCGTGCTCGGGTCGTCCGTCTCCGGCACCACCAGGGCCACCTCCTCCACCGGGCACCGCTCGTCCTCCTCCTCCGAATCCACCACGCCCTCGAGTTTCGTCGCCATTTCTCTCCGTTTGTCTCTCTAGTTTGATTACGTATGATAATGACCAGGGTGTGTGGGTTGATATAACAAGCGAGTGCGAGTGCGAGAGAGAGGCGAGAAATTTGAAATACGCATATAGAGGAGATCGGTTTCGATCAAAAAAAACAAACCAAATAAAATTGGTTTGAAACCTCAGATAAAAATTCCGTGATTCTCGATCTTACTTACCAACAAACTAATCCTACGTAATTCAAATACAAAAAAACGAAATTTGTAAGATACGTACCATTAATTACACAATCAACGTACGGCTAAAATTAATTTTAAGCCAGGTTTAAAACATAAAGCTAAACAATTCAGATTTATCTTTACGTATGATTTAACTCTGTAAATATCACGTTAATAAGAACCCCTCCCTCGCCTTCCTCTGCTCTATTTTTATGTAGTGGGGATTTCATCTCTTTGAGTATTACAATGAATTATAATGGATTACCCGGATTTTAAAAAGATTATATCACACAACATTACTTAATAAAATAATAGATTACTATTTACTATAACTAATATGCGTTTATTTGTTCACAAATAAAATACAAAAGAAGCTATTAAATATAAATGAGATCCCTAATAGATTAATATTAAAAATAATTTTATTAACTAATACGTGATAAACTAATACTCTTAAAAAATGTTGATTAAAGTGATTGAGTTCATTTATACATATACATAAAATACAAAAAATAAATTATTGAATATAAACTTAAATAAATTAATCAACTTGTGGAAGAAGTACAAATCTATATAAAGCCTATACATGTAGTTTAGCTATTTTTCTAGCACCTTACTTATAGATGAAGATACATATAAATCCTAATATATCTCGGATTTGGTTATAACTAGCTTAACCTGTCGTGCCATGCACGACTATTTCACTCCAAAATATTAAAATATACTTATATATTTATATGGAAAATATTATATAAGTTTATTATATGAACATGTTTTTTATCTTTAAAAAAGAGTGATATTGTTTTTGAAGTTCATATAACCAAAAAAATATATATATAAGACATAATTTTTTCACTCATTTGTATATTTTTATAAAACCTGATTATAAGAATATAAATTGATATTTTCCTTACAATTTTATCATATACTAATAACGATTATCATAAATGTAAATATATTTACCAAAATTCATCAACTGATAAAATGATAAAGTTGATAAAAATTTAATAAAAATTGTCGGAAACCACAAATTTACTTGTATTAAAGAAATAAGTTAAATCCAATATTCATAGATTTTTCTTAATTTTTATTTGTGATAGATTTTTCCTTGTAATGCTTTTAGAATTAATATTTGACAAGAGCTTCTTCTTATAAGTAGTTAAGAAGAAATTCAATATGAAAACCTTATATAATGCGAATAATAAAAATTAGTTTTTTTTTATATATGAGGTAGGGTCAAAATTAATGTGGTGGTTCAAAAACGACCATTTGTATGTTTGTATTAGGAAAATAAGGGGCATTTGTATAATTTGAGAAAAATTGTGGGATTATTTTGTAAATAAGTAAAAATTATGAAAAAGATGTACGTTATCAAGATATAAATCGAAATTATTATTTGGCTAAAAAATCAAATTTGTTATCAAGATAGAAAAAAAATCAAATGTAATGGGTAAAAAAATATAGTAGATCATGTAAATATAGAAAACTAGTTGAAGACCCGTACCATGTACGGGTAGTGATCATTATTTTCGTTAATTTGTGTATCTACTATAATCTGTAATATATATTAGTTCTTATATATAAATAGAACAAAATGAGAATTGAAAAGTTAAATTAATTAATATGTATCTTTTATAGAAGGAAATTTTAAAGATAGATAATATTGTTTCAAAGATAGATATTAGATGAGTAAGAAAAAGGATAAAATTAAAGGTTAGATAATTAAAGAAATTTGAAAGATAAATAATATGTCTTTACAGATAGATATTTGATGGGTAAGAAAAAAGATAAAGTTAAAGATTAGATAATTAGGAAAAATAAAACATATAAAATTGTTAATAAAGTAGGGCCAAAATTAACGTGGAGGCTCGAAATTCTCCGGCTTTAATATATAGTATAGATAATTAACTTAAGCTTAAAATGCTAAATTTATTCAAGTAAATCAAATAAAAAAGTAAAAAAATTATTATTTGTATTAAAAAAATATTTAAAAATTTATTTCAAAAATTCTAAATTTAATTAAGTAAATCAAATATAATTAGTTCATAGTAATTTTATTTTGAAAATTCAAGATATATATTAGAATCATGTTTTTCAATATAACTAAGTTATATATTAAAAAAGATAGAATATCTTACTAAAATTCGAAATTTGGAATATATCTTTTACATAGATAGATAATATAATTTTATGAAATGAATTGAAATATCACAAATTAAAACTATTTTTTTATCAAAAATAAGGTGGGTCCAAAATCAACTTTAAAAAACATAAGTGATACATTGAAAAGATAGAATATCTTACCAAAATTTGAAAATTTGATCATATCTTTTACATAAATAGATAATAAGAACATAATTAGATTAATTGAAATAACATAAATAAAAGCTATTTTTATCAAATATGTAGAAACCATGCAATTATGGAAATTATTTACGTACTATAAAGATATTGAAAGTGAAAAAAAACAAAGAGTTTCAATTATAGCATTTCGTGATTAAAAAGATGTTTATTTACAATATCGTGCATGGCACGATCTAGTAGATATTTTTAACATGTTTATAGATATTGTATATGGTTTATTTACGTTATATATTTTTGGTTAGATATTGTTGATACGATAGTTAATTAAAAGATTGAAAATTTATGTAGCAAAATTATGGTAGTTAATTAAAAGGCTTTAAAAATTATTTTGGTTAAATATCTGGTGGGGCCAGAATCAACGTGGTGGCTCGAAAACTGTCGGCTTTTATAATATACTAGCAGATGACCCGTACCTTGTACGAGGATGTTATTTATTTATTTATTGCTTTGTGTATAAATTTACTATACCAATTACAAATATTATCATATGTATACTTTGTTTTAAAACGACGCTTATTTTTTGGAGTATAAAATGAAATAATTCTTGTATATCATCATATATATAGATAAAATTTATTTGTACAGTTAATTTTTATACATACATAAATGTATATATTTAAATAATTGAGGAAGAATGACATAAGATAAGATGCATTATCACATTTTATTAACAATTGATACAAATCTTTTGCCATTTAGTTAAATTATGTAAACTAACTTATACAATAAAATCAATAAGTTTAAATAAAAACTTTGATTAATATATTATAATATTGAAGATACAGATAATATTTAATAAGTTAAATAGAAAACCAAATATCTCGTATATGTATTATTGTTTTTTTGGAAAAGTAATTAAATAATAAATATATAAATATGTAATGAAAATGTTAACGAATTATTAATTAAGAAATTTATCCTTTTTTCTAAAGCGCAATCAGTATGCAATATTAGCGATATATAAGGTAAATATCACATCTAATTTTTTTATTGATATTTGTATATGATACGATAGTAAAAATGTATTTAATATATTATTTTAATAGGATGAATATTTGTGTTAAATATAGTGGTAGAATTTGATACCATTGATGATTTAAAACATACAATAATAAAATTAATAAAAAATTATTTAAAGTTAATATGATATTTAATTAAATGGGTAAAATATTATGATTGTTATTTAGAGATTATGACAAAAAAATATATTTTTTAAAATAAAAGATTTATGATAGATTTATGTATTAATTAAATGTGTACAATGATAAGATCGATATTTTTATATTTGGATAAAATTATTAATTAAACAACTCAAATTCTAAGATAGAACTAATATCTTATCTAAGTATGTATAAGATTATGATAAAATTAAGATTTAATAAGATAGATTTTTAAATAAGAGGGTGATGTGGCACAATATGGTGGCAGAATTTGCTTTCGCTTTAGTATATAGTAATAGATAGATATTGATTGATATTGGCACTAACTCGTCGTCGGAGCTTTAGAACCCCAAACTTTCCGTGCAAGACCCGAATCCATCGGCGCACCCACTAGGTGTTCGACAAAAGTCCCCAGAGAAGAACGAGTTTCCTGGTTTCTTGTACATCATGCCATGACAAAAAAAGGACAGCTTCTTTGTCGTTGGTATCGATCGGATCGAATTGTGTTTGGGTTGAATTTTGGGGAGCGATTTCAGAGAAGAAGAAGAGGGCCGGAGTCGAATTTGATGTGGAAGATGAGTGCATAATATCTGGTGAAAGTTGAAGATAGGGATGATTTGATGTTTTGTGGTGATGAAGGATTAGTCAAGCACATCCAATAAGAACCTTTGCAAGGACCAATATGCATATCTAGCTGAGCAAAGCGCCAATTTCCAGCCTAGTTGTGTTTTGGGCCATGCCTCATTTGGGCCGCACTTGCTATTTTGGGCCATTAGCATTTTATTAGCTTTTAATGTAATTTCCTTTATTTAGCATTTTAGTATAAATAGCCATAGTTAATTTTAGATTTCAGCAGCTTAGTTTTGGAGATATTGATTTAGAAAATCAGATTGGAGAGTGTTCTCCCAGAGAGGGATCGATTGCCCTTGATGAGGGAATCGTCTTTGTTTTGGCTTGGTTCGCACTATGTTATGTCGGCCCTGCGAGGTTAGGTTTTCATGGGCGATCACAATGCATCCTCTTGGTGCTTCAAGGATCCGTCCTTGATTGTGTCAAGTTGTATAAGATGGGTCTCTTGATCATTCAATTTGGTTCTCGTTTTCAAAGCAACGAGGGTCTTTTTGTTGTTTCATTTGGTTGATCTCATTTTCTATCGTATCATTGAGTCGAGTCTGTTTATTCCCATTTCCATTTCAGTCGTTTGTCTTCCATTTCTTTGCATTTCTGACCATTTGCTTGTTTCCTTGTTGTTGAGTCGTTGATTGTCGAAGATCGGGCCAATTCACGGCTAACCCCGTATCACGTGGAGGGCTCAGGACCGAGGCGATTTTTCGGGCGGTGGGTCGGGACTGTGTCGATTTATGGGGAGGCGGTGGGTCGGGATTGGGTCAATTTATGGGGCGGCGGCAGGGCTAAGACCAACGGCAATAAGTTGGAGGGTTGGTGGCTGCCATGGATAGTGGTTTGCCGGAAGAACAACTTGCTCTTCTACCAATTCTAAAGAAATATAAATATCTTCAAATAAATTTAAATGGGATTATTATTTTTATGAAAATTGATTTGTTTCTTTTTTTCAATTAGAGAAAATAAAAAAATTCAAATTTTAGTTGTAGAAATACCCAAAAAAACGCCCCTTTGCTATTTAACCTCATATTACAAACTTTTTTAAGGGCATACCTGCAAATTGGCCTATATATAATCTGTGAAAAGGAGAAACCTTCGTTGGATCTGGAGTGAGGGAAGATTAACGATTAGGAGTGGGTTAGATTAATTAAAGCTTTGGGTTTTGGAATTAATCAAGTGGTGAAGATCACTAGCTATTAAAAATCAACTCGACTTGTGTGGTGAGGGGCTGGTGGTCAGATTACGTATTCCTTAACATCAAGCAAGAACTATGCGTGGAAGCTAAGTTAGGATAGAAGTTGGTGGCTAACCAATAGTTGCTTATAGTTAATGTACGAATTAGGATGCTATAGTAGGTCGTTATTAATCAGCTCACGAGAGTAGGGTTAATCGAATTTACCGTCCAATCAAGTGTTTTGGTTTATTAATTCTTATCATTCGATCCTATCCAGAAAATTTGTGTTTTGGATATCTAGTCGATCAATGTCTCAAAAGCTTGAAGAAGATTTTCGATCCTATTCAGGAAATCTGTGTTTTAGATATCTAGTCAATGTTTCGAAAGCTTCTAGAGAATCTTCTTTAAGCTAAGTCGATTTCCAGCTTACTCGGTGCTGTTCTAGCTTGTTACAGTTTGCATTGTGGTTATGAGATCGGTTTTGGAACTAGTCTTGATCGCTTATTTTTATAAATGATTTTTGTTGTGGTGTGATATTGTGTGCAACTTTGTTTTCATATGTTTCATGGTTGATAAAGATTTTGAGTGTTTTTGAGTATCATTAAAGTTTCAAAGAATTTTCTATGTATAAAGGAAAGGCCGGGTGTAACAATGAGGAATGGTTGCATCGACGGGCAGACGTGCAATGATGGGGAAGGGTTGTACCGTTGATTCGGGGTGCAATGACGATGAAGGGTTTGCATCTCCGTTTAATGGACATGAGATTTCAGATATTTTGATGGTGTGGGTGTATGTATGTGTGGGGGGAGGTGAAGTGAAGAGTATGATCGTGTGTGTTAGATTGATGAATGTGTTTAAATGGGTTATTAAGTGATTGTGTGTAATAGTTTAGTTGTCTAAATATGGTCTTTGGAAGTGATTTTGACTAACTGAATTTAGGAACGAATTAGAGTTATGTGTGTGTTTGTGGACATTTGGTTGTTGACTTTAGGAAAATTTGTTTTGAGACGTCTTGTAGTTGCTTTGCTTATTCTAGCTTGATAGAGTAGGATCTGACCCTTCGGGAAACTATTTTTCACTTCAGGTGATCAGGATGTCGTGACCGAGCCTCGGCGAAAATGGTGATGCGGAGTAGGGACACACATGTCCTAGATAGTCGAGTATTCGCTGTTGCCTTGGTTTTCTTTCGTTGACATTAATGTTTTATTGATGGACTATTAGTGAGTTGTGAGAATTTAGTTGTTGTTAAAATGTTGTATGGGTTAGGTTCATGATATTTTACTTGAACAATGGTTTTTATAAAATACGAGTTGGATGTTTTCTTGTCGTGCTCGCGTTGCAAGTTCCAAATGTTCAGTTGTCAGCTAGCTTGGTAGTGCCTCGTGAGGTCTACTACTAAGTAACGCCTTTTCAGAAAGATGGGGTGTTACAGTAAACATATCATCTAGTACTTTAATTATTATTTTTATATGGATTTTAATATGATATGATATGATTATAAAAAAATAACTTCAATGTACTATTTTAATAAAATGAATATGTGACACATATATGGTGATAAGTTTACTACCATTGATGGATTTTTTAGAAACTCTTATAAACAAATTACGAACATAACTTATATTTAATAAACTATTCAATTAAATGTGTAAAAATGATAAGATTATGATCTAAAGATTTTAAATTATTTAAATAGAAATTTATCTTTTTGAAGAAAAATGTTTAGGATTGATTTATTAATTAATTAAATGGGTATAAACGTATAATGATAAAATTGAAATGTATATATTAGGACCGGAGTCGATTTAAAATTGAAATGGGTATAAATGTATAAAGATTTTAAATTGTGTTTGGGTTGAGTTTTGGGGAGCGATTTCAAAGAAGAAGAAGAGGCCCGGAGTCGATTTTGATGTGGAAGATGAGTGCATAATAGCTGGTGAAAGTTAAAGGTAGGTATGATTTGATGATTTGTGGAGGGCTCAGGACCGAGGCAATTTTTAGGGCGGTGAGTCAGCACTGGGTCGATTTATGGGGCGGCGGTGGGTCGGGATTGTGTCGATTTATGGGGCGGCGGCGGGGCTAAGACCAATGACAATAAGTTGGAGGGTTGGTGGCTGCCATGGATAGTGGTTTGCCGGAAGAACAACTTGCTCTTCTACCAATTCTAAAGAAATATAAATATCTTCAAATAAATTTAAATGGGATTATTACTTTTATGAAAATTGTGTTGGTGCCTCCACAGAAAGGAGCGTCCTTTCCCTTTGTTTTGTGAAGAACTGGCATCACGAAGCGTTGTAAGAACGTCCTCAGGTTTCGGAAGCGTTCTTGATCTTTGCAATGCGTCATGTACTGAGCCACATCGTCGAAGAGCGTCCGCGGCTTTGTTTCAATGAACTCCTTTAAGATCTCATCAATTCTAATCTCTGGCGGTCCTTCAACATAGAACGCCTTCTTGCTGAGACGCTTGCACTTGCTTCCAATAGACATACCGGACATGTTCTGAACACTTGTCATTTTCGAGAGAAAGAGTGATCGGAGACTGGCCGGAAACTTAGAGAGAGATTGTCGGAGTTCTAGAGCGAAGTTAGAGCAAATGCGATTTTGAGAGAATAGTGAGCGAAAGTTCTGACAGCCGTTGCAATCAATGTATATATAGGAGGTAGGTGAGGGGCACGCTGGTAACTTCCACTCTTCAAAATTCAAACTGGCAACTCTTCAAATTTCAAATAAAGGCGTGTTCCTGATGAACCTGTACTGAACTTGCGTCCTGTACTGATAGAATAACTGACGTCCTTGTCTTTGACCACAATAACTGCACCAGTCCTGGAACCACCTTAAGAGCCAATTTGAAAACCAAGCAAGTACGTCCTGTAAAAGAAAATATGAAGCTCATAGGACGCTTTTGCAGGGATCTCGGCTAGGGTAAGCTTAGAGTTCCCATAATTTCTGCTTATAATGAGGGTTGGGTGATCAGGGATACTCTTTTTCAAGACAATAGAGAATTTCAATGGCGTTCACAAGATATGCACAAAGTAGTTTTAGACTATCGTCCTTGCAAATATGAAATTAATGCATAAAGTCCTTAGCAAGTATGAAATCAACTAAACATAGCCAAGCATGGAGGGAATAGTAGAACGGGACTTGCTACTTAAAAGTTATCATCCCTAAGAGCAACTTGAGATGCTCAAAGGGACGTCTATCAAGTGCTTTAGTGAAAATATCAGCTACTTGGTCCTCAGTCCTTACATGCCCCATACTAATAAGTCCTAGTTCAACATTATCATGCATGAAATGATGGCTTATGTAAATATGCTTTATGCGAGAATGAAAAACAGGATTCTTAGAAATCTCAATAGCAATGATATTATCACACAAAATGGGAATAGTTTCAAGATTTATACTGATGTCTCTCGTTTTGGTGGTGTTTTAGTGGTTAATTTCCTTTGTAAATATGTGTTTTTCATTCTCTTCTTTGTAGTTTCGTTCCCTTTTTAGCCTAGTTCCCGGTTTTCTTCAAGAGTCGGAGACTATGCGAATTTATGTGTTTTTGTAGGTAAAATGGCAAGAATGAGAGCGATTTCGAGGAGCTAAGGAAGGAGCCAAATCAAGGAGTGCAAGAGCCAAGCTAAGGATGAAGAGGAGCTAAAGGAAACCAAGGAAGAAGGCAAGGATCGAGGCCCAAGATCGATGTACACCACGTCGGGCTCGAGATCGAGCACCCAGCGCACAGGACCGAGGTTGAGCAACGTCGGGCCCGATGTTCCTCCGTGTCGGTCCTAAGTCGGCAATTTGTTGATTGCTCCCCAAGGCATATTTTTAGTAACTTTCCACATTTGCCCCTTTCTAAATTGGGATTCCTTGGTCCCCAATCCTTAGAAGGCTATAAATAGAGGTGATGTGAGAGCACTAGAGGAGGGGGGAAGGATGAGGATAGATCACAACCAAATCACTCTCTAAAGGCTCTTTGGAAGATTTGGAGGGCAAGGAGAAGAAGGAGGAAGGAAGAGAAGAGGAGATCGTGGGAGAAGAGAGAGGTCTAGTGAGTTTTGTACTTTAATTTCCCTTGATTTAGTAGAATTGGAGCTTGGATTTTGTAGACACTTTGGTTTTGAATGAAATTGGAGCTTGATTTGATGATGATGATTGAGATTTGTTTGATTACCCTTTTGATTTCGTTTTTCTCTTACTTGATGGAGTAGATTCCATAGTCTTGGGCTATGGGGGAAGCCCTTAGTTAGATTTGGGTAGAAAACCCCAATTCCATAGCCTTGATTGCTTGATTTGTGAATCCTCTCTACACTAAGCTTCAATTCTCTTGTGAAAACAAGGGGCTTAGGGCTTGTGATTGGTAAGAGTAAAAGCGAAAGCCATCTCGATCCCAATTGCTAGACCTAACATCGAAGGAGAGTGAAAACTCCCTTGGGTCGAAGTGTAGATTGGAGAGATTTGGGGTGATCAACCTCGATCTCACTAAGATCAAGCTCTTATTGGTTGAGTTGGGGAAGAATATCCAAGTTTAGCTAGGTGTGGAACCCAAAAACCCAAGACCGATCTACCAAGTTTGCTAAATCGAAGTACCCAGTACCTCGGGCCCGACTTGCATCAACGTCGGTCCCGGCCAAATTGACCTCGATCCACCCTCGGACCGAAGTGACCTGTGTCGGTCCGAGGTGATTTCCCTTTGCTTTTCCTTTGTTTTTACCTTGTTTTCATCCCTTCTTAAGTGCTTCCGGGTACACTCGACACACGAACTCCCGTGTGTTCGACACCCTACCTCTTTACTACAATTTTGAGGTTCGGTTTTATAAATTTAAATTGTGAGACCTCCGATCCCGGACCGATCAGAATTTTGGCGCCGTTGCCGGGGAGTTCTACTTGTTCGAGGTACCCATCCTTGTTGAGTCTTTGATTTTTGTAGTGAGTTGGGTGAGGGACTAGCCCGAACCCCTTGTTTTGTTTTGATTTGGTTTTTGTTTGTGTCTTTGGTTGAAGGTGCATGCGAGCTAGTTCCGTCCGAGGAATTTTTGAGCTCGACTTTGTGATTGACCCGGAGAGTATTCTAAGGCAAGCCCGCAAGAAGAAGAGGATGGCGGATCAAGCCCGAGATGAGGAGTTCGAGAGGTTGAGAGCCGAAATGGCTCGAATGCAAATTGAGATGGCAAACCGTGATGCCGAGGCTCGAAGGGAGAGGGAGCAAAGGATAAGGTTGGAGGCCCAAATCAACACTCAACCCCGGAATGCTAGACAATACCTGCATCCGGAGTTGAAGGTCCCGGAGCCGGCCATAGTCTTACCGGAGGTGGCGAGGAATTTTGAGATCAAAACTCAATTTATCTCGCTCATCAAGAGGGAGCAATTCCATGGGAGGCCGAACGAGTGTCCGATCGAGCATGTCAAGCAATTCAAGGACCTTTGCGAGACCATTTCCACGGATGATGAGACACTTGAGTATGTGCTACTCAAGGCCTTCAAGTGGTCTTTGGGAGGAAAAGCTTTGCATTGGTTGGAGAGTCAAGCACCTCGATCTATCACCTCATGGAGAGCCCTAAATGAAGCATTCTTGATGAAGTTCTTCCCACCCACCAAGACGACGGAGCTTAGGCGGAAGATTGCTAGTTTCCAACAAGGAGCTTATGAGCCACTTTTCGAGGCATGGGACCGGTTCAAAGAGATGTTGAGAGCATGCCCGACACATGGCCAACAACCTTATGTCCTACAAGACATCTTTTTCCAAGGGATCAATACCGCCACGAAGGACAAGTTGAACCTCCATACCGATTGTGGGTTCATTGACTTGCCACCGGAGCAAGCGTGGGAGTTGTTGGACAAACTCTCGGATTATGAGGCGATGTATGGCACTAGCAACGTGACCAAGGAGGCTAGAGTCCATGGAGAAGGCCCGAAGAAGCTCTACGACCCCAAGAGTGAAGAGGTGGATAAAGATGTGAAGATCCAATTCTTGGAGGATGAGTTGAACAAGATGAGAAGGAAGATGAGTTATGCCCAAACCACAAGAGCATGTGAAGAGTGTGGTTCCTTGAAGCATGGAGCTCAAGAGTGTCCAAATGAGCGCCAAGTCCGATTGGCGGAGCAAATCGAGGAGGCTCATTATGTTCAAAGAAATTTTGGAGGGAGAACCAACTTCAACAACAATGGAGGAAGGTGGAATCAAGGGCAAGCAAATGGCTACAACAACAACTTCAACCAAAACGAGCCAAGAGCCCAACAACAACCATACCGACCTCCCGGTTTCTATGAGCAAGCACCATCATGGGCTCAAGATTTGAAGAACCAAGTTACCAACATGGAGAGGAAGTTTGATGATCAATTCAAGGAGTTGGGTGTATGGAGAAGGCAAGTGGACAACCAATTTGTTCACATGGCGAATCAACTTCCAAGAGAGGAAGGGAGACTCCCGGGCCGACCCGAGGAGAATCCCCGTGCCCCACAACAACAAAATGAAGTTCGAGCCATAGGACTAAGGAGTGGAAGGAGTTTGCCCGAGCCACACAAGCCAACACCAAGAGAAGAAGAGCCAGCAACTCGGACCGAGGTACCCAGTACCTCGGGCCCGAGGTTCTCAGAAGTCGAGCCAGAAGATGGAGGAAGTCCCCTGAGTCGGACCGAGGTACCCAGCACCTCGGGCCCGACTTGCCCTGAAGTTGGCCCGACGTTCCCTGACGATAGCCCGATGTTCCAGGAAGTCCTTTGCCCTGGGACCGATGTTCCAGAAGTCGGTCCTGAGGTACTTCCAACGTCGATCCAGGGTGATTTTGTTGAGAAGAGGCGATCCAAGGAGGATGATCCAAGCAAGAAGCAAGGTGACACTACTCTTCCATATCCCATGAAGAAGCCTAAGGAGATTGTTGAGGGCAAGTTCAAGAGGTTCTTAAAGCTTTTGCAAGGCTTGAACATCACTATTCCTTTCACCGATGCTCTAAGCGAGATGCCGTCTTATGCAAAGTTTTTGAGAGAGATCTTGAGCAAGAAGAGGTCCATTGTTGAGATGCAAGACGAAGTGAAGATCTTGGAGTTACCTCAAAAACTTGGAGATCCCGGAAGATTTGCCATCACCGTGGGTGTCGGACCAAGGAAGTTTCAAGCATTGTGTGACCTCGGAGCAAGCACAAGTGTTATACCATACACTATTTGGAAATCCACCGCCATGGGACTCATTGCTCCGGTAAACATGAGATTGACCATAGCCGATGGTACTTCAATTGAGCCAATTGGAGTAGTGGAGGATTATCCATTGTGTATAGAAGGGCATTATGTACCAACGGACTTCGTTGTGGTGGATATGCTAGAGGTACCGGGTGAGCCTATCATCTTGGGGAGACCCTTCTTGGCTACGGTTGGAGCCGTCATCGATGTGAAGAATGGCCACTTGTCTCTCGAGTTTGGAGGAGTAGAGCTTGATTTCTCTTTCAAGCCAACCTCAAGGGAAGCCTTGTATAGAGAAGCCAAGATGGTTCAATTTCTTCCAAATGGAGTGCAATGGGAAGCCATAGCCAACAAACCAAGCACAAGGAAGCTAGAGATGAAAGTCATTCCCCCACCCTATGGCGTTGAAGTAAAGAATGAAGGGGTGGTAACCCTTCAAGAAGAGGACGAGAAGATGGAGAGCAGGATGACTTACTTGGAGGTGTTCAAAGCCGAGACGGAGGAAACTCAAACACCACCGGAGCCTTCCCATGTGCTAAAGGAACTTCCGAAGGACTTGAGGTATGCTTTCTTAGGACCTAACTCTACATTTCCCGTAATTGTGAATGCTAATTTGAGTAATGAGGAAGAGTCCAAATTGTTAGTAATCTTAAGAAAGCATAGGGGAGCCTTAGGATATTCATTAGAGGAACTTAAAGGAATCTCACCATCAATTTGCATGCATAGGATTTACATGGAGGATAATCATAAGCCCACAATTGAACCACAAAGAAGATTGAACCCTAATATGAAAGAAGTGGTTAAAAGTGAGATACTTAGGATGTTGGATGCGGGAATCATCTTCCCAATTTCGGATAGTAAATATGTTAGTCCCGTGCATGTAGTCCCTAAGAAAGGTGGTTTGACCGTAGTGAAAAATGAGAAAGGAGAAATGATTCCAACTAGAACCACAACCAAATGGCGCATGTGCATTGATTACCGAAAACTAAATAGTGGAACTCGTAAGGATCATTTTCCCCTCCCCTTTATTGACCAAGTTCTTGAAAGATTAGCACAACATGAATACTTTTGTTATCTTGATGGGTATAGTGGGTTTTGGCAAATACCTATTCACCCCGATGACCAAGAGAAAACGACCTTTACATGCCCCTACGGAACATTTGCCTATAGACGTATGCCTTTCGGTTTATGTAATGCTCCGGCAACGTTCCAAAGGTGTATGATGTCTATCTTCTCCGACATGGTAGAGGAAATTGTAGAAGTGTTTATGGATGACTTTTCGGTCTATGGGTCCTCTTTTGATGCTTGCTTGGCTAATTTGGATAGAGTGTTGGCTAGATGTGAAGAGACTAACCTTGTGCTTAATTGGGAAAAATGTCATTTTATGGTTAAAGAGGGAATAGTCCTAGGACATCTCATCTCTAGTAGAGGAATAGAAGTTGATAGGGCCAAGATTGAGATAATAGAGAAACTACCCCCACCTACTTGTGTGCGTGATGTTAGGAGCTTCCTAGGTCATGCGGGTTTCTATAGACGTTTTATCAAAGATTTCTCTAAAATCTCAAAACCATTGTCTAACCTCTTAATGAAGGATGCTCCCTTCGAATTTTCCGAGGATTGTATGAGTGCATTTTGTAGGTTGAGAGATGCTTTGGTTTCGGCACCAATCATGGCGTCACCCGATTGGAATCTCCCATTTGAAGTGATGTGTGATGCAAGTGATTTTGCCGTGGGAGCCATTCTTGGGCAAAGAAAGGAGGGAAAGTTGCATGCCATTTACTATGCAAGCAAAACATTGGACGAAGCTCAATGTAAATACACAACTACGGAAAAGGAGTTCCTAGCGGTGGTGTTTGCATTTGAGAAATTCCGGTCATATCTTGTGGGGTCTAAAGTGGTGGTCTATACGGATCATGCGGCAATCAAGTACCTCATGAAGAAGAAGGATGCAAAACCAAGGCTCTTGAGATGGATGCTTCTTCTTCAAGAATTTGACCATGAGATTAAGGATAAAGTGGGTTCGGAGAATTTGGTGGCCGATCATCTATCCCGGTTGCCCATGGAGTACATGAAAGAGATGGGAGATGGTGTGGAAATTGATGACATGAGGGCGGATGAAGGTCTAATGAATAGCAAGAAGAATGGACCGACCAACCCAGAATGTCGGGCCCGAAGTATGGAAAGCCGGACCGAGATGCCCAGTACCTCGGACCCGAGGTTCACTACATCGATCCAAAATGAAACCTGTACTTGCTCGACTCGATCGACGTCAACACATGTCGGACTCAACACCTTGCAATGTCGGTCCATGGAAACAAGTAAGATCCTTCACTCGGTCTCAATTCCTTCACATCTTAAGTCCATTAAACCTTCATCTCCTACTTGTCTATTGTCTATTAACTCCACAAAACGAAGGATTGCTCCTTGGTTTGCGGATTTTGCTAACTTTGTTGTAGGAGGAGTGATCCCACCAAATTTGTCTTACTCGGCTAGGAAGAAATTCTTGCATGATGCTAGGCAATATTATTGGGATGATCCATATTTATACAAGGAGGGTAGTGATAGAATTTATAGACGATGCATTCCAAGTGAGGAGGTTGAAAGTGTTATTCGCCATTGTCACTCTTTGCCAACCGGGGGACATGCTAAGAGTTCCAAAACCACGGCCAAGATTCTTCAATGTGGGTTCTATTGGCCAACCATGTTCAAGGATGTGCATGAGTTTGTGAAGAGATGTGAGGAGTGCCAAAGAGAAGGGAACTTGTCAAGAAGACATGAGACTCCGCAAACCGGAATTCTAGAAGTGGAGCTCTTTGATGTGTGGGGGATCGACTTCATGGGACCTTTCCCAACGTCGGGCCCGTACAAGTACATATTAGTGGCCGTTGATTATGTCTCCAAGTGGGTAGAAGCCATTCCAACGAGAACCAATGATGCAAGAGTGGTGATGAAGTTTTTGAAGAGCAACATCTTCTCGAGATTTGGAGTGCCAAGGGTGCTTATTAGTGATGGAGGTCCTCACTTCATTGAGAGATGCTTTGAGAATGTGTTGATTAAGTATGGGGTGTCTCACCGAGTTGCTACACCTTACCATCCTCAAACAAGTGGTCTAGTGGAAGTTTCAAATCGTCAAATCAAGGCAATTTTGGAGAAGACGGTGTCTAAGTCAAGGAAAGATTGGTCATCCAAACTTGATGATGCACTATGGGCTTATAGGACCGCCTACAAGACGCCTCTTGGGACTACACCATTCAACTTGGTGTATGGCAAGGCGTGCCACCTCCCGGTAGAATTGGAGCATAGATCCAAGTGGGCTTTAAAGGAAATGAATTGGGACGTGAATTTGGCCGGAGAAAAGAGGTTCTTAGACCTACATGAGTTAGGGGAGTTGCGTTTGAGGGCCTACGAGAATGCCAAGTTATACAAGGAGAAAACAAAGAAATGGCATGATAGGATGTTGGTCCCGAAGGCTTACCAAGTGGGAGACAAGGTACTTCTCTTTAATTCACGACTTCGGTTCTTCCCGGGCAAGCTTCGGACGAGGTGGAGCGGACCGTTTGTAGTACATCACATACATTCTCAAGGAGCGGTTGATTTGATAGATAATGATGGAAGGACTTTTCGGGTAAATGGTCATAGAGTGAAGAAATATTATGACAAGATTGACCCGAGTGAAGAAGTGAGAGCCTCTTGGGCTCTACTCTTATCGAACTAAGCCTCATCGAGCCATTTGGAAATAAGGAATTGTGAGTCTTCTTTACTCTTCTCTCTTTACTTTTGAGTTTTGATGGGGACATCAAAAGTTTTAAGTATGGGGTGGGTTAGTTGCTCATTAATTCCATGTTTAGGTCGCTTGTTGCTTTTGTTTGTTTCTTGTTTATGGGATGTTTTCTTTTGGATAGTGGCATGAGATGCATGATGAATGATGATTGATTTTATGGCATGAATGGATGAGTTTGTCTTTTTCTTTGAGAAAATTTTCGAAAAATGCATAAAAATGTGAAAAATTGTGTTGAATATAACAAAAAGATTTTGTTTTTGACTAGGAATTCCCATCTTAGATGTCCAAATGAAGGCTAATGATGATGTGAGCATGTAAAGTCCTTTGCATATTTTTGGATAGTTTAGCCTCTAAATGGATGTTTTTTTTGTTTTTTTTAATGTGATATGATATCTTGCATGTTTTTATTGAGCACATGAGTTCTTGGATAAGTTTTGATGCAACTAAGCTAGAGTGAACCTTGTGAGATTATTTTTGGCCATTTTAGGGATGTTTGTTCATATTGCATATCCCTCATTTTCTTGTGTGATTAGCTCAAGCATGCTTAGTAAAACTTGCTATTGAGGTGTTTATCTATTTTCCAAGACCAATATGAGATAGTTCTATGCTTTGTCACATTGATTTGAACTTTATTTCATTTAGTCACAAAATATTCCATATCCTACCTTGAAGATAAACCGTTGTTTGTAGCCCCGTTATAGCCTTAGACCTTTGTTTGAAACTCCTCAAAAATATGATTCCTAGCCTATATGACTTGACCCTATTGGGATTGGACTTTAGTGAGAGGTTTGGAAGAATATTTGGAGAGTTGAGATTCTCTTTGGTGAAGGGTAAAGAAATGGAGTTATAAATCAAGTGGGTAGTGCATCCTTGTGAAGCTAAAAGTGAAAAAGAAAGAAAGAAAAGTTGGAAAAATAGTGGATCGAAAGTGGAAAGAAAGCAAAGTGCTTAAGTGTGAAAAGAAATGGTTCGGACCGAGTTCAAAGGGACCTCGGGCCCGATGTGAGTTCAAAGTCGGTCCAAGTGCAAAAGTGAGAAAAATCCAACAAAAAGTGTAGTGCAAAGATGAAGTGGAATGTTAAGTGAAAAAGTGGGTTGAAAAAAAGAAGAAGAAAAGAAAAGAAGGAAAATCAAAGTCTTTTGGAAGAGTGAAGTTGAAAGAGGAATAATTTGGAGAGTTTGGTGAGAGACTAGGAAAGTTCAATCCCCATTGTAAGCACCACAAGACCAAAATGATTCCTACCTTGAGAAATACCAAAAGCCCCATTACAACCCGGCCGAATGGAACCTCTTTGAGGACCTCCATTGAGCCAAGTTCATATTCTTTGTGTGCATTGTAATAGGCATCTCTAGGTGGAGGAATTGGTGATATTAGCTTCAATGGTAAAGTCTTTACTTGCATGATTTTGAGTATGAGTGTTCATTATTAAGCCTAAACACATGATGAGTGATACACATTTCCACATACCTAAAGTGAGGCTTTGTTGCATTAGACTTCATTCCTTGAACACTTGATCATGTGTGATGACATAATCTTGCTAGCATATCTATCACTTGTGCTTATTTGATTTTTCATATGAGGCTTTACTTGAAGATTGTGCTTCGGTCTTGCTTACTTTGTTATTGCTTGAGGACAAGCAAGTTTAAGTATGGGGTATTCTGATGTCTCTCGTTTTGGTGGTGTTTTAGTGGTTAATTTCCTTTGTAAATATGTGTTTTTCATTCTCTTCTTTGTAGTTTCGTTCCCTTTTTAGCCTAGTTCCCGGTTTTCTTCAAGAGTCGGAGACTATGCGAATTTATGTGTTTTTGTAGGTAAAATGGCAAGAATGAGAGCGATTTCGAGGAGCTAAGGAAGGAGCCAAATCAAGGAGTGCAAGAGCCAAGCTAAGGATGAAGAGGAGCTAAAGGAAACCAAGGAAGAAGGCAAGGATCGAGGCCCAAGATCGATGTACACCACGTCGGGCTCGAGATCGAGCACCCAGCGCACAGGACCGAGGTTGAGCAACGTCGGGCCCGATGTTCCTCCGTGTCGGTCCTAAGTCGGCAATTTGTTGATTGCTCCCCAAGGCATATTTTTAGTAACTTTCCACATTTGCCCCTTTCTAAATTGGGATTCCTTGGTCCCCAATCCTTAGAAGGCTATAAATAGAGGTGATGTGAGAGCACTAGAGGAGGGGGGAAGGATGAGGATAGATCACAACCAAATCACTCTCTAAAGGCTCTTTGGAAGATTTGGAGGGCAAGGAGAAGAAGGAGGAAGGAAGAGAAGAGGAGATCGTGGGAGAAGAGAGAGGTCTAGTGAGTTTTGTACTTTAATTTCCCTTGATTTAGTAGAATTGGAGCTTGGATTTTGTAGACACTTTGGTTTTGAATGAAATTGGAGCTTGATTTGATGATGATGATTGAGATTTGTTTGATTACCCTTTTGATTTCGTTTTTCTCTTACTTGATGGAGTAGATTCCATAGTCTTGGGCTATGGGGGAAGCCCTTAGTTAGATTTGGGTAGAAAACCCCAATTCCATAGCCTTGATTGCTTGATTTGTGAATCCTCTCTACACTAAGCTTCAATTCTCTTGTGAAAACAAGGGGCTTAGGGCTTGTGATTGGTAAGAGTAAAAGCGAAAGCCATCTCGATCCCAATTGCTAGACCTAACATCGAAGGAGAGTGAAAACTCCCTTGGGTCGAAGTGTAGATTGGAGAGATTTGGGGTGATCAACCTCGATCTCACTAAGATCAAGCTCTTATTGGTTGAGTTGGGGAAGAATATCCAAGTTTAGCTAGGTGTGGAACCCAAAAACCCAAGACCGATCTACCAAGTTTGCTAAATCGAAGTACCCAGTACCTCGGGCCCGACTTGCATCAACGTCGGTCCCGGCCAAATTGACCTCGATCCACCCTCGGACCGAAGTGACCTGTGTCGGTCCGAGGTGATTTCCCTTTGCTTTTCCTTTGTTTTTACCTTGTTTTCATCCCTTCTTAAGTGCTTCCGGGTACACTCGACACACGAACTCCCGTGTGTTCGACACCCTACCTCTTTACTACAATTTTGAGGTTCGGTTTTATAAATTTAAATTGTGAGACCTCCGATCCCGGACCGATCATATACCATAGTCCTCAAGTTGATATTTGATCCAAATGACTTGTGAGCAACACGAAGCAGCAACAACGTACTCAGCTTCCGCAGTAGAAAGCGCCACAAAGTTTTGTTTCTTTGATCCCCAAGAGACTAAGCATGAACCAAGAAATTGAGCCATTCCCGAAGTGCTTTTTCTATCAATCACATGACCAGCATAATCAGCGTCCGAGTAACCAACAAGTTTGAAGGACGTCTTCTTTGGATACCAAAGACAGAGATCTTCCCTTCCCTTGAGATATCGAAAGATCCTCTTGACTTCTTGCATGTGGGACTCCTTTGGACTCGCTTGGAAACGTGCACACAAGCAAACGGCAAACATGATGTCGGGACGGCTTGCGGTCAAATAAAGAAAAGAACCAATCATTCCTCTGTAGAGCTTTTGATCAACGTCCTTCCCTTGTTCATCTGCGTAAAGACGCAAGTTGGGAGAATAAGGAGTGGCAACAGGTTTGGACGCATTCATTCCGTATTTCTCAAGCATTTCACGGACATACTTTTGTTGATGAATACGCGTCCCTTCCTTGAGTTGGTTAATTTGAAGTCCCAAGAAGATGTTAAGTTCTCCAATGAGCGACATTTCGAACTCGCTACTCATCAAGGACTTGAACTCATCTACAAGTTTCATGTTAGTACTACCAAAAACTATGTCATCAACATAGACTTGGGCAATCAAAATATCCTTGTGAACTTGCTTAATAAACAAAGTTTTATCAATTGAACCTCTTATGTAACCATTAGACAAAAGAAAGGACGCAAACCCATCGTACCATGCACGAGGAGCTTGCTTGAGTCCATAGAGAGCTTTGTCTACGTAGTATACATGATCTGGGTGATTGGCGTCCTCAAAGCCAGGCGGCTGAGCAACATACACTTCCTCCTTTAGTTTCCCGTTAAGGAAGGCTGTTTTGACATCCATTTGAAATAACTTGAATCCTTTGTGAGCGGCAAAAGCAATAAGGAGACGGACGACCTCAATTCTAGCAGCAGGAGCAAAAGTCTCATCATAGTCAATCCCTTCCTCTTGCTTGAATCCTTGAGCCACCAGTCTTTCCTTGTTTCTTGACACCCGTCCACTTTCATCAAGTTTGTTTCGAAATACCCAGCGCGTCCATATGATGTTCTTGCCTTTGGGGCGAGGGACGAGGGCCCAAACTTTGTTTCTTTCAAACTGATTAAGTTCTTCTTGCATTGCTTGAATCTAGTCAGCATCCTTGAGTGCTTCCTTTATGGTTTTGGGTTCCGATGTCTCTCATTTTGGTGGTGTTTTAGAGGTTAATTTCCCTTGTAAATATGTGTCTTTTGTTCCTTTCCTTGTTAGTTTTGTTCCTTTTTAGCCTAGATTCCGATTTTCTATGAGATTCAGAGACAATGCGAATTTCGTGCCTTTTATAGGTAATTTGGCGTGATTAGAGGAGGTTTTGGAAGGAGTCCCCAAGGAGGAGCAAGGCACGAGCACAAAGGAGCGGAAGAGCCGAGCGATCAATGAAGAGGAGCTCAAGAAAAGCCAAGAAGAAGAGTGGACCGACGCCAAGACCGAGTTGCCCAGCAACTCGGGCCCGAGATCGACTCATGGAGACCCGGACCGAGGTGTGGCAAGTCGGGCCCGAGGTACACGCGTGTCGGTCCAAGTCGGCGGAATTGTGGATTGGGCATCAAGGCATACAAATGTGATCTACCACTTTTGCCCCTCTCCCATTATGGGATGCTCTTGGCCCCTAATTAAAAGGAGAGAAGATAATTAGAGGATTATCCAACTTTACACACATCTAATCACTCTCAAAGACTCAAGGAAGACTTGGAGAGCAAGGAGGAAAGGAGAGTTGAAGAAGAGGAATTTCGGTGGAGGAAAGTTAGATCTAGGGAAGAATTGTGAGTTTGAACTTGTTTTGATTTGCAATTTGTGGATCTGGATTTGGATCTTATGATTTCCCTTTGATTTGAATGAAATTTGGCTTTGCTTTGATTTGGATGATTGAGATTTGTTTGCCTTGTGATTTGATTGCTTGTTACTCTAACCTTATGAAGTAGATTCCATTGGTCTTGGGCTATGAAGGAAACCTCTAGCTAGGTTTGGGTTTGAACCCCCAATTCCTTGTGGAAGCAAGGGATCAAGGTCTTGGGCTATGAGTGCTTGATCTAGGAACCCACTCTACATAGAGCTACAATCTCTTGTGGAAGCAAGGGATCAAGGGCTTGTGATTAGCAAGAGTGAACGGAAGCGATCGATTGCCTATCACTTGACCTTGCATCGAAAGGGAGGTAAAATTCCCTAGGGTCGATGTGTAGAAGTGGCAGGGCCGAGGCGGACAACCTCGATCTCACGAGGATCAACACTTATTTGCTGAATTGGGGTGGAATTACCCACATCTAGTAGAGAAGGAACCCAAAAACCCAAGACCTATCTCTCCATTTTTGCTCAGTTTGACTTACCCAGACGTCAGGCCCGACTTACATCTGTGTCGGTGCTGGCCACTTCTTCATCGATCCATCTCGGGACGAGGTGACGATGTCGGTCCCGAGTGGTTTCCTTTGATTTTCCTTGTTTTTAACCTTTCTTTCCCCTTTTTAATTCTTTTTGGTGCACTCAACGAACGAACTCCCGAGTGTTCGACACCCTACCTTGTGCTACAACTAGGTTCGGTTATAAATTTAAATTTTGAGACCCTCCGATCCGGACCGATCAGAATTTTGACGCTGTTGCCGGGGAGTTCTTATTGCTTGAGGTACCTCTTTTGTTGAGTCTTTTGATTTGGTAGTGATTTGGGTGAGGGATTAGCCCAAACCCCTTGTTTGTTTTGATTTGGTTTTGTTTGTGTCTTTGCTTATAGGTTTATGCAAGCTCGCTATACTCGAGGAGCACTTGAGTTTGAGCTAGTGAGTAATCCGGAGAGCATCATCAAAGAAGCCCGAAAGAAGAAGAGAATGGAAAACCAAGTACAACATGATGATGAGGTTGCTAGGATGAGGGACGACATGGCTCGTATGCAACTTGAGATTGAAAACCGAGACGCCGAGGCAAGGAGAGAGCATGAGCGAAGATTGAGGCTAGAGGCTCAACTTAATGCTCAACTGTTGGGACAATGTTAAGGACGCCTTCAGTAATTAACATTGTGCCTGACGTCCCTTAGTTTTGATGTGACAAACTCACTTTGATCTAATAAGTTGTCCGAGTGTTTCAGGGACGCATGTTGAAAAGGACAACAAGTGATTACAAGAGTAGCCGTCCTCAGGAAGCAGGACGCTATACATCTGATAGT
Source organism: Polygonum aviculare (assembly GCA_934048045.1). Lineage (NCBI taxonomy): Eukaryota > Viridiplantae > Streptophyta > Magnoliopsida > Caryophyllales > Polygonaceae > Polygonum > Polygonum aviculare. Next base: position 16,969,479 of record OW204025.1, on the reverse strand, counting down.
ACGACTTGGCAAAACCACAAATAAGGAAATCGTCCTTAATCACTACACTGGAGTCCTCCAAAGCTAGCCGACAATGTGACATCACCAGACAAGCTTTAATCATGAACTCCACGTGGCGGAAGATCCCGAAGTCAAGTCTAACGGAATTGCCAGTAAAGCTTTCTTGATCATCACGAGTGACACGTGGAAGCCGATTACTACAGCAACGTCCTCAAGGGCATGATCGTCAGAGAATGACGCCCTTCCCAATGTCACTATAAATACTCCCCAGAGCATTTATTGTGACTGTGACGCTTCAGAGAATATTTAGGGAATTTGTCAGTCGCTCAAAAACATCAAGAACACCAAGAACAAGCTCAAGAACAAATGAGACTTAGGTGTTAGATTGAGTGAGAAGCGTACCACAAAACCACAAACTGTTTGTAATAGAAAAGAACAAAAATAGTGAGAGAGTCCTTACGACGAACTGTAAGGAAGAGGTGATAGCATCCTTTGGAGAGATTAAGTTAGGTTACTCTGCAGGCTTAAAGGAGTTGTTACTAGTGGACTTAGGGACGCCTTCTAAGTACCAGAGAAGTGTAACTACTCGCCAGTCTATTATAAGGAAACTTAATAAGAAAGGAAAAAGCTATTACAAAATCCTCCAAGGAGGTAGAGGTTTACACTCAAGGACTAGTTGGTACTTGAGTGGTTCCTCTATAAATCAAAAGCGTTCTTTACTTATTGTCTTTACTTGTTTAGTCTTTTGAATTCCGCTGCGAACCAAGGACACCCTTAATTTCTATTAAGGACGCCTCGGTAAAGAACGACCTTAACGTAGTTAAGAACGCTCTTGTATTTGAGACTAACGATCCAACAATTGGTATCAGAGCGGGCGCTCTAGATTCTTATTGAGTTACAGGTAAATATGGATATGGAACCTATTGGAATCTCTTTCGTGAAGCCTCCGCGCCTGATGGACGGCAACATCAATCGCTGGAAGATCAGATTCGAAAATTTCTGTAGAAGTCAAAACTATCAATGCTGGAAGGTTATCATGAAGGGAGACCTCAAAGTCCCTGTTGACAAAGCTGACAAAGAGGACGAGTGGGGTCCTGATGCATTCAAGCTGATGGAAACAAATGCTAAGGCTATATGCTTCCTTCAAGCGTCCCTCTATGAAAGGGACACCACCAGAGTTAGTAATTTGGCAACTGCCAAACTACAGTGGGAAGCTCTTGAAAAATTCCACATAGGAACTGCTGAGATGAAGGAGGATGTTCAGCTCGAAATCAAAAGAGAGTTCTATGCTTTCAAAATGCTGCCCAATGAAACGGTGAAGGACTACTCATATCGTTTTGAAGCTCTTATCACTAAAATGAGGAACTTGGGCATCCCTGAAGCTGAAATTTCAATGAGGAACAGAGTTCAAGTGGTCATTGATGGACTTACAGAAAAATGGAACTTTGATAGGACTACGTTCAAGGAAAATACAGCTAACAAGACTCTGGATATGGAAGAGATCTACGGAAAGCTAAGAGGATATGAAGCAAGGAGGAACTCCGATATGGCTGAGCTGGGACGGGATCCTCAAACAGATCTTGCCTTGGTAACAGCAACACCAGAGTACGCTGAGTATCTGCGTTGCCAAAGAGAACTTGCTTTAATGGTGGAAGCCAATAAATATGAGAACCGTGAGAAGATGCGCGTTCAAGCTTTAAAGGAGAAAGAAAGCAAGACTAAGGAACAACTTGATGAAGAGGAAGAACTTGCTCTTATTCATAACGCTCTCCGTTCTTATGGCAAAAGGAACAAATATTTCAACAAACACAAGATGCCTTCTAAGAAAGAAAGTCCCAAGTACACTGAGGCAGAGATGAAAGAACTTACTCATTGATCCTATGAATGTGAGAACTGTGCCACAGTATTTATGCAACTAGAATCCTCATGTGAAGAAAGCAAATCTCTAAAAACTGAAGTAATGTGTCTTAAACTAGAGAACGCTAAGCTTAGGGAAGAAGTGAAAATGTTAGGAAAGAATCCTATCATTGAGGAAGTTAGACAATTGGTTTTTGTCCCAACCAAGAGAGGACTAGGTTTTGAGTCTGACACTAGGAACTCTCTCCCTAGCGACTTTGAGGCAAGTAAAACTTCAAAACTTGAACTTGAAAGGGAGAAAACCAAGAATCTTCTTGAAAGAATTAGAGTCCTAGAGAGTGGAGAGAAAGGTCAAGAGGACTACTACACTAACTCCACTAGTCATAGGATCTATAAGAAAATTGCTAAAGGGGAAAGTTCTAAAGTTTGTGACCCTCAAAAGATGAAAGAAAACAAAATTCAACGTCCCAACAAGAAGTACTACCTTAGTACTTACTATAGGACGTGTTGGTACTGTGGACAAGGAGATCACTTCAAATATGATTGCTTAAAACTCAAGGAAGACATTGAAAGTGGAAAAGTTGATAGGACTAACAATGAAAATGCTGAGTCCGTCCCTAAGGCTAATCCTAGGCGTCCTAGACGTTCTCGAAGTTCTTTCCGAAAGCATGCTATTTCAAATGATGTTAATATAAATGACTACATGCCAGAACCAAAGTTCTATTATTGTAATGAGCCATGTAAGGAACACCTTGCCTGGGTCGCCAAAAACTAACTTTATTTTGGCAGGTAGAAGTGAGGGGACGCCCATGGATCATTGATAATGGCGCCTCAAATCATATGACAGGAAGCCAGATCCATCTCACTTCTATCCAAAGTAGTGCCACGGGAGGAACTGTCTCGTTTGGCAACAAGGGCAAGGGAAAGATCAAAGGGACGGGAACTGCTATTCTCAATCCGTCCATCAAAGCAACAAATGTGAGTCTTGTTGAAGGACTTGGCTTCAATCTTCTTAGCGTCTCTCAAATGTGTGATCAAGGTGAAAACCTAGTCACATTTGACTCAAAGGAGTGCCTTGTCATCAACAAGAAGTCCAACAAAGTTGTTCTCAAAGGAGTACGCCAAAACAATGTCTATATCTTCAATCAGGAGTTCAAGCCTAAATCAGAATTGTGCCTATCTGTTTCAAAGGAGGACGTTGACCTCTGGCATCGCCGACTTGGCCATGCTGGACCAAGCATAATCCTCAAGCTACACCAAAGAAATCTTGTGAAAGGACTTCCCCGAATTGATCCTGAGAAAATTGAACAGTGTGAAGCCTGTATCAAAGGGAAGCAAACAAGAATGTCCTTCAAGTCCAAGAACGAAGTTAGTACAAAGAAGCCTTTGGAACTTCTCCATATGGATCTTTGTGGACCAATGAAGACGCTAAGCTACGGTGGAAAGAGGTACATTTACGTTCTCGTAGATTATTTTTCTCGATTCACTTGGGTTCTTTTCTTGGTGTCAAAAGAAGATTGTTTCAATGCCTTCAAAGTCTTCATCAGACAAGTGGAAGTTGCCCTTGAGATGCCTCTCAAAGCCATACGATCAGACCATGGGACGGAGTTCCAAAACTCAGAGTTTCTGGCCTACTGTGATCAACATGGCGTCTCTCACAACTTCTCAGCTCCAAGGACTCCTCAACAAAATGGAGTTGTGGAAAGAAAGAACAGGACGTTGGAGGATATGGCAAGAACTATGCTCTTGGCAAATAGCGTTCCCAAGTACTTCTGGGCGGAAGCTATTGCTACAGCTTGTTACATCATCAATCGAGCCATGATCCGTCCTCTGCTGAAGAAGACGTCCTATGAGTTGTTGAATGGAAGGAAGCCTCGCATTGATTATCTCAGAGTTTTTTGGTGCAAGTGCTTCATCCACAACAATGATAAAGAAAAACTTGGAAAGTTTGATGCAAGGAGCGATGAAGCCATATTCCTTGGGTACTCTCTCACCAGCAAAGCATATAGAGTTTTCAACAAAAGGACTCTAAAGCTTGAGGAGAGTATTCATGTTGTGTTCAAGGAGAGGTCTTCTCATAAAGAAAAACCAAGTAAGAAAGAACGCTCTCTCTCACAACAACAAGACGACTCTGAAGACGAAGTTGAAGATTGGTCCTCTGGAAAATACTATGTTCCTAAGGACGCTACTCCAAATCCTGAAGAAGTCTCAATGGACGTTCCTAGTCTTGTTCAGGGCGTTCCCTCTTGTAATGAATCCCCAGTTCAACAAGATGTGGCTGAATCAAGTCAACAAGGCGAGCAACGCCAAAGTGTGGACGCTCTCTCTGAGGGGGAACACACTGAGGACGATGCTCAAGATGATAGTGATGATTCTGATGGAGAGATTGATCCAAGATTTGCTCAACTGTTTCAAAGGGAGTCCCGTTTCTCTAGGGACCACCCAACATCTCAAATTGTCTCAGATCCTTCTCAAGGAGTTCAAACAAGGTCAGCAGCAAGCAAGTCTCAGAGTGCAAATTTAGCTTTTTGTGCTTTCAATGCCTTTGTCTCTACGATGGAACCAAAGAACATCAAGGAAGCACTCCAGGACGCTGACTGGATTCAAGCGATGCAAGAAGAACTCAATCAGTTTGAAAGAAACAAAGATTGGACCCTCGTCCCTCATCCCAAAGGCAAAAATATCATAGGGACGCGCTGGGTGTTCAGAAATAAGCTTGATGAAAGTGGACGTGTGTCAAGGAACAAGGCAAGACTGGTGGCTCAAGGATTCAAGCAAGAGGAAGGCATAGACTACGATGAGACTTTGCTCCTGTTGCTAGAATTGAAGCCGTTCGTCTCCTTATTGCCTTTGCCGCGCACAAAGGATTCAAGTTATTTCAGATGGACGTCAAGACTGCCTTTCTCAACGGAAAATTGAAGGAGGAAGTGTATGTTGCTCAACCGCCCGGCTTCGAGGACGCCTCTCACCCAGATCATGTGTACTACTTGGACAAAGCACTTTATGGACTCAAGCAAGCCCCTCGTGCATGGTACGACAGGTTTGCATCCTTTCTTTTGTCTCATGGGTACACAAGAGGTTCAATTGATAAAACTTTGTTCATTAAGAAAGTTCACAAGGACATTTTAATTGCCCAAGTTTATGTTGATGATATTGTCTTTGGTAGCACTAACATGAAACTTGTAGATGAGTTCAAGTCCTTAATGAGTAGTGAGTTTGAGATGTCCCTCATTGGAGAACTTAATTTCTTCTTGGGACTTCAAATTAATCAACTCAAAGAAGGGACGCGCATTCACCAACAAAAATATGTCCGTGAAATGCTTGAGAAGTACGGAATGAACACGTCCAAACCTGTTGCAACCCCGTGTTCTCCAAGCTCGCGTCTTTACGCAGATGAACAGGGGAAGGACGTTGATCAAAAGCTCTACAGAGGAATGATTGGCTCTTTGCTCTACTTGACCGCAAGCCGTCCCGACATTATGTTTGCCGTTTGCTTGTGTGCACGTTTCCAGGCAAATCCAAAGGAGTCCCACATGCAAGAAGTCAAGAGGATCTTTTGCTACCTCAAAGGACGCGATGATCTTTGCCTTTGGTACCCCAGGAAGACGTCCTTCAAGCTTGTTGGCTACTCGGACGCTGATTATGCTGGTCATGTGATTGATAGAAAAAGCACATCAGGAATGGCACAGTTCCTTGGTTCATGTCTAGTCTCTTGGGGATCTAAGAAACAGAATTCTGTGGCGCTTTCAACTGCGGAAGCCGAGTACGTTGCTGCTGCATCGTGCTGTTCACAAGTCATCTGATCAAATATCAACTAGAGGACTACGGTATCAATCTTGAAACTATTCCCATTCGCTGTGATAACACAAGTGCTATTGAAATTTCTAAGAATCCTGTTTTTTATTCACGCACAAAGCATATTCATATAAGACATCATTTCTTGCGTGATAATGTTGAACTAGGACTCATTAGTATGGAGCATGTAAGGACTGAAGACCAAATAGCTGATATTTTCACTAAGGCGCTTGATAGACGTCCCTATGAGCATCTAAGGCTGCTCTTGGGAATGATAACTTTTAAGTAGCAAGTCCCGTTCTACTATTCCCTCAATGATTGGCTATGTCTGGTAGTACTAACATGAAACTTGTAGATGAATTCAAGTCCTTAATGAGTAGTGAGTTTGAGATGTCCCTCATTGGAGAACTCAATTTCTTCTTGGGACTTCAAATCAACGACCTCAAGGAAGGGACGCGCATTCACCAACAAAAATATGTCCGTGAAATGCTTGAGAAGTATGGGATGAAATCGTCCAAACCTGTTGCAACTCCTTGCTCTCCAAATTCGCGTCTCTACGCAGATGAACAGGGAAAGGACGTTGATCATAAGCTTTACAGAGGAATGATTGGTTCTTTGCTCTATCTGACCGCAAGCCGTCCCGATATCATGTTTGCCGTTTGCTTGTGTGCACGCTTCCACGCAAATCCAAAGGAGTCCCACATGCAAGAAGTCAAGAGGATCTTTTGCTACCTCAAAGGACGCGACGATCTTTGTCTTTGGTACCCTAGGAAGACGTCCTTCAAGCTTGTTGGCTACTCGGACGCTGATTATGCTGGTCATGTGATTGATAGAAAGAGCACTTCAGGAATGGCACAGTTTCTTGGTTCATGCTTAGTCTCTTGGGGATCTAAGAAACAGAACTCCGTGGCGCTTTCAACTACGGAAGCGGAGTACGTTGCAGCTGCCTCGTGCTGTTCACAAGTCATCTGGATCAAATATCAACTTGAGGACTACGGTATCAATCTTGAAACTATTCCCATTCGCTGTGATAATACAAGTGTTATTGAAATTTCTAAGAATCCTGTTTTTCATTCACGCACAAAGCATATTCATATAAGGCATCATTTCTTGCGTGATAATGTTGAACTAGGACTTATTAATATGGAGCATGTAAGGACTGAGGACCAAATAGCTGATATTTTCACTAAGGCACTTGACAGACGTCCCTTTGAGCATCTCCGATTGCTCTTAGGGATGATAACTTTTAAGTAGCAAGTCCCATTCTACTATTCCCTTGATGCTTGGCTATGTTAAGTTGATTTCATTCCTGCTAAGTACTTTATGCATTAATTTCACATTTGCAAGGACGCTAGTCTAAAACTGTTTTATGTACATCATAAGAGCGCCTTTGAATATCTCTATTTGTCTTAAAAAAAGAGTATCCCTGATCACCAAACCCTCATTATAAGCCGAAATGATGGGAACTCTAAGCTTACCTTGGCCGAGAACCTTGCAAAAGCGTCCTATGAGCTACATATTTTTCTTTACGGGACGTACTTCCATGGTTTTCAAAATGGCTCTAAAGGTGATCGCAGGACGTCAGTGTGGCTGTCAAGGACGCTAGTTGTTACTTCAGTCAGATTGCTTGTTCAGTACAGGTTCATTAGGAACGCGGTCTTTTTGAAATTTTGCCAGTTTGAATTTTGAATTGAGGAAGTTACCAGCGTGCCCCTCACCAACCTCCTATATATTCATTTATTGCAACGGCTGTCAGAACTTTCGCTCATTATTCTCTCAAAACAGTGTTTGCTCTGACTTCTCTCTAGATTTCCGGCAGTCTCTCTCTAAGTCTCTGACCACTCTCCGATCACTCCTTCTCATATATGGCAAGTGTTCGCAAATCATCTGGATTTTCTTCTGGAAGCACTCGTAAGCGTCTCTCAAAGAAGGCGTTCTATGTTGAAGGGCCGCCTGAAATCAGAATCGATGAGATCCTACAGGACTTTATTGAATCAAAGCCACGGACTCTCTTTGACACTGTGGCTCATTACATGAAGCATTGTAACAACCAAGAACGCTTCCGAAATCTGACGACGTTCTTACAGAGGTTTGTCATGCCGGTGTTGCAGAAGACAGGGGGAAAGGACGCTCCTTTCTGTGGGGGAACTAATATCTTTCTAGAAGCTTTCCAAGGTCAAGATTGGCGGCTTCCCTTGATTGAATCCATCCCGGACTTATCCAATGCCCGCTTTGCTGATCTCCCACCCATTCCCAAAGGTGTAAAAAGGTTAGTAATGCCGTCCCCACCTCCTCCCTCTCCTCCTCACCCCATTCCCTCAAGGTCCACTCCCACCCCGTCCAGGCTCAACAAAAACTCCCTCCCATCTCAACAAATCTCATCCTCTTCTAACCCGACTAAAATTTTTGACCGCTTCCCTACTCACATGGTAGAGGAGCGAACCAAATACAAACACGACCCTGCCAAAAAGCCTCTCAAAAGGCGCAAGCTCGCCAAGGCCAAACCCAACCCAATTCCCCTGGACACTCCCTCCTCTACTCCCTCTCCAGTGGAAATCCTTGACCCTTCCGTTCCCGACCCCACCCTTCTCCAAATAAAGCAGGCCTTCCCTGATGTAAACATCTCCAATTCCCCATCCCCTCAAAATTCCCAGCCTTCATCTCCCCACACACCAACTTCAAGGGAGCACTCCCCATCTCCTGTTATCGTCCCTGATGACTCCATTGAAGCAGAGTTTGGCTCTGCCCATTCTGAGGAGATTAACTCTACAACCGTCCTTGATGAGATCACTCGTCAACAAATTGTTGAGGACGAAGCTCTTAGTCGCCAAATTGCAAATCAGTGCGACAACGTCATTTTTGAGGACGTTCTTTCTCTTGACGCACAACTCGATGCTGATGCTCAAGAAATCCCTCCATGGGAAACCGTCCCAAAAGAGGTGGGAGGCAAGTCTACTCCCAAGAGCAAAGGTGGTCCTCCCACTAGAAAGAGGAAAACCAAAGCGTCCAAGGACGCTGGTCCATCTGACGGGCCTACAGAAGAAGATCTCCCAAAAGAGGACGATGCTGAGAAAGAGGATGATGATGATCATGAGGACGGCACTTCTGGTTCCTCTAAAAAGAAAGCCAAGAAGAACGACCATATTCTACCTCCTCTTATATTTGATGAAGCCTTCCTGAGCCAGTTTTCTGAGGCCCAAGAGCTGGTGGACCTTCTCAAAATTCAAGGGTGGATGAAAATTTCAGAAGAGAACGTCACTGTGGATCCTAAGCTGGTGCAAGAATTCTATGATTCTCTTAACATCAATGTAGAAAATGGCACCGGGACGTTCTTGGCCAATGGTGAACTTGCAACCTTTTCTGAGAAGACTGTTCGGCATTTAATGGGACTTGATAAACAGCGTCCAGGAAATGACGCGCTGCACAGAGCTCCAGCGAACGGTTTTGGTGTAGAAGGAGCAGCGCTGGAAGCCTTGCTTCAACGAGTGTTCAACGGAAAGACTCCGGACTTCCTTGATAGGGTGGCTTCTGTGCTTACTCGTACTGGTGCTCAAGCACACTACATGATTTGTCGCACAGTAGTCCCTCGCCAAGAAAAGAAGTCCATAGTAGAGACTGCTGATTGTTTGCTTCTGGACGCCTTCCTTCAGGGTCGCAAGATCAATCTTACTCGCATCATGATTGAGCATATGACCAAATGCACTCGCAAAAGCCATGCCCTTCCCTACCCAGGACTTGTCAAAGCTCTTCTCATTGAAAACGATGCTTACAACCCTGGTGAGGAAATTACTCTCGGCATGCCTTGGGATCAAAAGTACGGCCTCATTGAAATCAAGCATAGTCTCGAGCTTCCCTCTATTCGAAAGCAGATTGAAAAAGAACGAAAGGAAGCCGAGAAAAAGAAGAAGGAAGAAGAGGCAGCTCGCAAAGCAAAAGAAAAATGTCTAAGGCAAGAAGCTGCCAAGAAAGCTGTTGAGGACGAGCGAGCTAGGCAAGAAGCTGCTAAGAAAGGGAAGACAGTTGCAGTTGACACTGAGCCTAAATTGGTTGAATCTGAGGAAGCACGTGCTGCTAGATATGCTGAAGTTTATCAAACTATCGTCCTTTCTCAATCAGCCACCTATGGAATTCAATTATTCTCCTTCTCAACACCAGCAACCACCGCCATACTTTCAAGCTTCTCCTGCTCTTTCCAACATTGAAGCTCACTCCGATAAGCAGCTGTACGCTCTTATAATTCACAATCAGAACGTCCTAGTGCAGCAAGGGAATGCTATTCTTCAACAAAATTTCCAATATTTCCGGGCTGTACAGAATCAAAATGACATGATCAAGATGCTCATACAGTCGATTCACAAGGAAAGCACAGAGGGAGATACTCAGGATGAGGAAGAACACCCTGCGACGGATGCTCTCGTTGATGACCAAAGTCGTCCTGCGGGATCACCTCCTTCCTAAATCATTTATCCCTCATATCTTTTGCCTGTGCTTCTTTTCTTTTTGAAAACACTTGTCTGAATGTCTGTAATATGACTCCTTTCATTCAATGGCAGTTCTTATGATTGAGTGCATTTCTAAGTTTAAGTGTTATCTTGTCTCTAGTTGTGATTTTGTGCTATCATCCTTATACTAACTTGTTATCCTTTTCGATGATGCCAAAAGGGGGAAGTGTAGTTTTGCAGAGATGCGCTTTTTAATAGTTGTCTAGAATAAGCAAGTGCTAAGGGGGAAATTTTAGTAAAAGGACCTAAGGACGCCACATTGCTTCTGAATAAATTTTAGGAACGCTAGTTAGAGAAAGATAATCAGTATAGTCGTCTCTTTCCTAAAATCCAAAAGAAAGAATAGATCATATGTGGAAAACTTGTGTTTATAGATTTTCACTAAGTGTTGAAGGAACGATCTTTTAAGCTTTCAAGTATGCTGAAGCTTTTTAATTCAAAACTATTATTGCCTAGAGTTTGTCATCTTCAAAAAGGGGGAAATTGTTGGGACAATGTTATGGACGCCTTCAGTAATCAACATTGTGCCTGACGTCCCTTAGTTTTGATGTGACAAACTCACTTTGATCTAATAAGTTGTCCGAGTGTTTCAGGGACGCATGTTGAAAAGGACAACAAGTGATTACAAGAGTAGCCGTCCTCAGGAAGCAGGACGCTATACATCTGATAGTACGACTTGGTAAAACCACAAATAAGGACATCGTCCTTAATCACTACACTGGAGTCCTCCAAAGCTAGCCGACAAAGTGACATCACCAGACAAGCTTTAATCATGAACTCCACGTGGCGGAAGATCCCGAAGTCAAGTCTAACGGAATTGCCAGTAAAGCTTTCTTGATCATCACAAGTGACACGTGGAAGCCGATTACTGTAGCAACGTCCTCAAGGGCATGATCGTCAGAGAATGATGCCCTTCCCAATGTCACTATAAATACTCCCCAAAGCATTTATTGTGACTGTGACGCTTCAGAGAATATTCAGGGAATTTGTCAGTCGCTCAAGAACATCAAGAACACCAAGAACAAGCTCAAGAACAACTGAGACTTAGGTGTTAGATTAAGTGAGAAGCGTACCACAAAACCACAAACTGTTTGTAATAGAAAAGAACAAAAATAGTGAGAGAGTCCTTACGACGAACTGTAAGGAAGAGGTGATAGCATCCTTTGGAGAGATTAAGTTAGGTTACTCTACAAGCTTAAAGGAGTTGTTATTAGTGGACTTAGGGACGCCTTCTAAGTACCAGCGATGTGTAACTACTCGCCAGTGTATTGTAAGGAAACTTAATAAGAAAGGAAAAAACTATTACAAAATCCTCCAAGGAGCTAGAGGTTTACACTCAAGGACTAGTTGGTACTTGAGTGGTTCCTCTATAAATCAAAAGCGTTCTTTACTTATTGTCTTTACTTGTTTAGTCTTTTGATTTCCGCTGCGAACCAAGGACACCCTTAATTTCTATTAAGGACGCCTCGGTAAAGAACGACCTTAACGTAGTTAAGGACGCTCTTGTATTTGAGACTAATGATCCAACATCAACCCCGGAATGCACGCCAATACATGCATCCGGAGTTGAAGGTGCCGGAGCCGGCCATCGTCTTACCGGAGGTCTCCAAGAACTTTGAGATCATGACTCAATTCATATCACTTATCAAGAGGGACCAATTCGAGGGGCGATCTCAAGAGTGTCCGATTGAGCATGTGAAGCGATTCAAGGATATGTGTGAGACGATCTCGACGGATGAAGAGACGCTAGAGTATGTGCTACTCAAGGCCTTCAAATGGTCGCTAGGGGGCAAGGCGGCACATTGGCTCGAGAGCCAAGCCCCTAGGTCGATCACGACATGGCAATCTCTCAACGAGGCGTTCTTGATGAAGTTCTTCCCACCAACAAAAACAACGGAGCTTCGGAGGAAGATAGCAAGTTTCCAACAAGGATCAAACGAGCCACTCTTTGAGGCTTGGGATCGATTCAAGGAGATGTTGCGCCAATGTCCAACCCATGGGCAACAACCATATGTTCTCCAAGACATATTTTTCCAAGGAATCAACCCCGCCACCAAGGACAAGCTAAATCTCCACACCGATTGTGGATTTATGGACTTGACCCCGAAGCAAGCTTGGGAGTTACTTGATAAACTCTCCGACTATGAAGCCATGTACGGGGTGAGCCAAGCAAACAAGGAGGCAAGAGTTCAAGGAGATGGTACAAGAAAGCTCTATGATCCGAAGAGTGAGAAGATTGACAAGGATGTGAGACTCCAATTCCTTGAGAGTGAGGTGACCAAGTTGAGGAGGCAAGTGAATCATTTCAAGCAAACCACAAGAGTATGTGAAGAATATGGATCTCTTAAACATGTTGCACAAGAGTGTCCCAACGAGAGCCAAGTTCGCTTTGCCGAGCAAATTGAGGAGGCCCATTTTGTTCAAAGGAATTATGGAGGAAGAGGCAACTTCAACAATGGAGGAAACTTCAACAATGGAGGCAATGGAGGAAATGGACGGTGGAACCAAGGCCAACCCAACGGCTACAACAACAACTACAACCAAAACGAGCCAAGGGCCCAACCACCACCATACCAACCTCCGGGGTTTTAGGATCAACAAACTCCATAATGGGCGAATGAGTTGAGAGGCGAGTTCCAAGAAGTGAAAACTAAAATCAATAATGTTGAGAGGCGAGTCAATGATATGGGCATTCAATTTATAGAGTTTGGTGTATGGAGAAGGCAAGTTAACAACCAATTTGCTCAATTTTTTACTCGACTTCCTAGAGAAGATGGGAGACTCCCGGGCCAACCCGAGGAGAATCCCCGTGCCCCTCAAAATCAAAATGAAGTCCGAGCTATTGGGTTGAGGAGTGGCCGGAGCCTACCCGAGCCACATGTGCCAAGAACAAGAGAAGAGAGTCGGACCGAGTTACCTAGCAACTCGGGCCCGACGTGCCAAGACATCGAGCCAGAAGCTAGAGGAGGTCCCCTGCCTAGGACCGAGGAAGAGAGGGTATCGGGCCCGACATGCCCTAACGTCGGTCCGACACCCCAGTCATTACTCTTCCCCCAGACCGAGGACAAGAACATCGGGCCCGACGTGGAGCCTACATCGGTCCAGGCAGAGAAGAATGTGAATGAGCCGATCCGATCCAAGGAGGTCGATTCCAACAAGAATCAAGGCGGAACAACTCTTCCTTACCCATCAAAGAAGCCCAAGGATGTTGTAGAGGGCAAGTTCAAGAGGTTCTTAAAGCTTTTGCAAGAACATAACGATCCCATTCACCGATGCCTTAAATAAGATGCCTTCATATGCTAAGTTTTTGAGAGAGATCTTGAGCAAGAAGAGGTCCATAGTAGAGATGCAAGATGAGGTGAAAATTTTGGAGTTACCTCAAAAATTGGGAGACCCGGGGAGATTCGCTATACCCGTTGGCGTAGGGTCTCAAAGTTTTCAAGCTCTATGTGACCTCGGAGCAAGTGTGTCGGTTATGCCTATGAGTATTTGGAGAAGGGCAAACCTTGGTGAGATTGAGCCGGTTGACATGTCTCTCACTATGGCCGACGGCTCTACCACAAAAGCCACGGGAATTTTGGATGATGTCCCGGTTAGAGTGGGGAAGTACTTCGTCCCCGACGACTTTGTGATTCTAGACATGAAGGAAGATCCTTTGGTTCTTATCATTCTAGGAAGGCCGTTCTTAGCGACGTCGGGAGCAAAATTGGATGTGAAGAATGGGAAGGTGTCCTTTGAAATCGGAAAAGACAAGGTTGAGTTTCACTTCAACAAGGCTTTGAATGAGCCGGATGTCTTGGCAATTTTAAAATTGGAAGAGAATGCCAAGAGGAAAAGAGAGGAAGTGGAAGCCATAAGAGAAGAAGTACCTTTGAGGAGCAATGAAAGAGTCAATGACCGAGTTGGAGTTAGAGAGTTGATGGATCAATTTGAGCATCAAGAAGAGTCAAGAAGCAATGAAGACCCAAGGGGCAAAGAAGAGTATCCTTCCTTGTATCCTTTTGATGTTGGAAATTCTTATATTTGCTTGAGTGATCTAAAAGAGGATTTAGGAGATAGTTACATATGCCTAAGTGATTTGAAAGATGATGTGAGTTATAATGTTATTGAATCTCCTAGAAATTCTTTAGATGTTTTTGATGTAGGGAAGAAGGATCAAGATGAGAAAGAGCAAGAGATACAAGCCTATGCTTTAGAGGAGAAAGGTGAAAGAGAGTTGGAGGGCCATGCCTACATCAATCACAAGTGGTGGTTCTACGGCTATGAAAGCAATGACAATGGACATGACTATGGTGACCAATTCACCATCTTCCATCCACCATGAAGGTTGAGGTTAGAAGTCAAGCTAATGACTTTAAACAAGCGCTTCTCGGGAGGCAAGCCGAGCCTAGTAGGTTTATTTTCGTAATTTTAGTTTGATTTTCCTAGTTTAGCTTAAACTTTCTCTAATCTTTCTCTAGCATGTATTTTTGCGGATTAGTGGTGTTATTTGTGCTTCATGATTGAGTAGAGATAATGATGAAAATAATAAAAGGATTTATGGGAAAAGAAGTAGCTTAGATGAGGTAATTTTTGGAGGTCGAACCAAACCCGGTCGAGGTGCCTAGTAACTCGGGCCCGACATAGGTACGTCGGTCCAATGACTCGGTCAACTTTAGTCAAGAGTTCTAGAAAATCCCAATTTTACCCCTCTGACCTAGACTTTGTCTCTTTCCCATTTAAAGCCTCTTTCCCTTACCTACCTACCATCACCCTCATAACCACCACACCAAAAATACCCATCTCCCTCACCAACACCAAAATCGGCCCCCTCCCCCATCACACTCAATCCACCCTCACTTGCCCTCTACCATCTCGATCCAATACCCCAAACCTTCCCCAACATCAAATCCAAAGAGAAAATCCCAAGATTTCCATTGTTCTTCATCCCTCCTCTTGACCTAAGTGGAGAAATTTGGGTTCTAAGTAGATTGATTGCTAAGAAGTCTTAATCTCTTCAATTTTGGTATGTGAAACTCGATTCCTATCTATTTCTTTGAGAATCATGTGCTGACGTTGCTTGAATTGAGTATTGCCATGTTTGATTGAGATTGGAGCTTGAGCATCAATGGAGGATTTGCATGAATAGTGAAATTGCTCTTAATTTGTTGAGTATGCATGATTGAATCCCTTTAGAACTTCGATTAGTGATGATATATAGATGGTTGAAATTGGATTTTAGGTGCATGATAGATTGATTTTGGGTGAACTTGTTTGAGAAGACGAGCTTAGAAGGGGACCGAGATACCCAGGTACCTCGGGCCCGACATAGAGAGTCAGTTCATCACTTCGGACCGAGGTACAGCACCTCGGGCCCGACGTCTAGAGTGTGTCAATCCTTGTTCTAGTAGTCTTTCTCTTGTGTTGACATTAGGATTCATGAGTTTGATTGTTGGTTATAGCTTGATAATCATGATGTATCTATTAGCTTGACCATTGTTTTGTGATCCTTTGTTCATACATGTTATATTTTGTGAGATTGATGTTTACAGGCTAAGTATGGGGTAGTTCTTGTAGTTTCTTTTGCTTTGAGTGTGTGTAGGTACTATGGAAACCTGTGCTTCTTCTTCTCACATGGAAAGGCCCTCTAAGATGTCGAAGAAGTCAAAGAAAGCACCAAAGATGGATGATGTGAGACTTGATGATGATGATGTAGCCGAGAGGTATACTCGGTACATGGAGTTAGCTCACCATACAAGGTGGCTAGATTGGGAGTCTATAAGGAAGATGGGGATGGATGTAGCTCTCTCCCGTTGCTACTCTTACATAGGACTTGTTGTGATGTTGAGGTGGGATAACCCACACTATCCCGCCTTGACATCGGAGTTCATGGCCATGTTCAATTGCACATATGAAGACGTGGAGGATAGTGAAGTCATCATCACCTTCCAATTGGGCAATGAGACACAAGACCTTACTCTTCGGAACTTGGCGCACTATCTCGGGTTCCCTTTTTCAAGAGAGGAAGCTTGCGTGGACAATGAGAAGGTGAACTACCTATGGAGGCATGTAGCGGGGAGGAATGAGATGAGAAAAGGAGCTTCTACAAATGAGATCGCTAGCCCTCTCTTCCGGGTCATGATTCGTGTCTTGGGGTGCGCCATCTTTGCCCGACACGAGTTAAGCAAGCCTATGAAGGAAGAAGCTATGTTGCTCCATGAGATGCTATTCCAAACCGACAAGCCATTGAACCTCACTTGGGAGTGGGTCAAAATGGTTAGAGACTTCCAAAGCTCCTCGTGGATTTACTTTGGTGGGATGATAACTCGCTTAGCTAGTCGTCTCGAGGTTGATCTATCCAAGTACACACCGGCACCGAACGGAGTGGAGTACATGAACCTCAAGTACTTCAAAAAGGCCAACATCATCAAAGAGAAAGTCATCACCGACCTCACCACCCATCTAGCACCTCATTCAAACTTTGACAAGGTGGCCATTCCTTTGGGGCCCAAGCTCTTTGACCTTGCAAGCTACTACAATTGGTTCCAAGTTTGGGCCGGGAAGGAGAATCCATTTGGTGAACCGGAAGGGACAAGGGAGTGTCGACGTCGAGCTCAACACATTCGCTTTACCACTCCCCAACCTTCTCCGGAGTCCGATGACGAGCCCAACAACTTTGAGTTTGATAGAAGAGAGGCCATGGATGTTGACACGCCTCCGGAAGAAGATGAAGGTTACCAAGGTTCGCTAGCCAACCTCCGCGCAAGAGACCAAGCTCCAACGCTACTGGACCGAGATGCAGGGCACCTCGGGCCCGACTTCCAACAACGTCGGTCCGATGCCTATATTCTCGAGTCGGTCCCGAGTCATTTTGAGAGAGGCGAAGGGAGCGGAGCTAGGCAAGAGCAACCACACTATGGAGGGTATGAAGGTTATGCCCAATGGTATGGGCCCGGAATGGTCTTCCCCGAGCTTTAACAACCGGTGGACATGACGTTTCTAGCCAACCAAATGGCTCACCTTCAACTCCAACAATCAAGCATGCTTCAAGAGGCCCACCAAATCAACCTTCAACAACAACAAATGTTTCTACAACAACAACAACTTTTCCAACAACAAGAAGTCTTCCAAGCTCAACAAGAGGAGATGAACCGGAATCTCGCCTACACTAGGCGTGAAGTGGATGATCTAAGGACGGTGGAGGACCAAAGGTGGCAAGTCCAAGAAAGCTTCAACGATTGGATGGTCGGGAATTATCCCTCCCGAGAGGATCCATGGACGCGCCCTACACCTCAACTCCAACCACCAAATCAAGATCCTTACCAAGCCCAAGTGTACGAGCGAGAACGACATGTAAGGCTCCAAAGAGGAAGTCGCCGAGGGCGTCCTTCCAACTAAATCTAGACATGCCAATCAAGAATAAGAAATTGTGAGCTTTTCTAACTCTCTTCTCTTTTATTTTGAGTTTTGGTCTCTTCGTTTTGATGAGGACATCAAAATTGTAAGTATGGGGTGGGGTTAGTTGCTCATAGTTTCACATGTTAGTTTCATGTGTTTGTTTCCTAGTTTGTTTTGGGATGTTTATTTTTGGATTGTGGCATGATATGTTTCATGAATGATGATTGAGTTTGATTTGGTTTGAATGGATAAGTTGGTTTTATTTTGAGATTTGTTTTGCAAAAATCCATAAAAATTTGAAAATTTTTGGTTAAAAAGAACAAAAAGATTTTGTTTTCGGACTAGGAATTCCCATCTTAGATGTCCAAAGAAGGCTAATGATGATGTGAGCATGTAAATTCCTTGGCATATTTTTAGTTTAGCCTCTAAATGGATGTTGCTTTTAATGTGATGTGATATCTTGCTTGTTTTTATTGAGCACATGAGTTCTAGAATGAGTTTCCTATGCAACCAAGTATGAGTGAACCTTGTGAGATGATTTTTGGCCATTTTAGGGGTGCTTGTTCATGATTGCATATCCCTCATGTTTCTTGTGTGATTAGCTCATGCATGCTTAGTAAAACTTGCTATTGCGGTGTTTATCTATTTTCAAGGCCGATATGAGATTTGTTCTATGCATTGATTTTGAACTTTATTTCATTTAGTCACAAAATGTTCCATATCCTACCTTGAAGATAAACCGTTGTTTGTAGCCCCGTTTTAGCCTTAGCCTTTGTTTGAAACTCCTCAAAAATATGATTCCTAGCCTATATGACTTGACCCTTATGGGATTGGACTTTAGTAAGAGGTTTTGTAGTGTATTTGGAGAGTTGAGATTCTCTTTGGTGAAAGGGCAAAGAATGGAGTTATAAATCAAGGGGGTAGTGCATGTTTATTGAGCCTAAGAGAAAGAAATGAAAGAAAAGTTGAAAAAAAGAAGTGGATCGAAAGCAAAGAGCTTAAGTGAGAAAAAAAGTGATGTGATTCGCCTTAGGATCGGACTCGATTCTGGCTCGAGGGAGTTCGTGGGCTTGCGTGGGGACATCTAGGTCGTGAGCTCGGGCTCAGACTTCCGAAATTCGAGAGAAATTGCATCTATTCGGTCGTGTGGGATTTTTGATTCATCAAACTCTATTTGTAGGCTTTTTATTAATAAGGGATAAGTAGTTGATCCCTCACTTCGGTCCACTCACCGAGAGGGATTGACTAAGGGATACAAGGGGTGCGGAACCGAACCCTAACAACCCAAGCGGCCCTATGGATAGGTAGGTGCCTCGCTCGGAGTGAACCAAGCTAGGATGTGACTCGGCTAAAGTCGTCGTGCCAAGATCAAAGATAAATAACCCAAACAAACAAACTAGTATAGCATGCAAGTAAGGGGTCGAACCCAAGAGAACTATGGCTTCTAGTATTAATATAATTATCAACCAAAGAAAGGGGGTTTAGAGAAGAGATCTAAACTAATCTAAACTAGAAAACAAAACAAACAAATAAATAAACATGCAAATATGGGGAAACAATTGATAAGGAGACAAGTTCATTCAAAAGATCCACTCATGATATAATCCCTCGATCATAGATTCATCCATTGATTTCATTCACACCCATGGTTAATTCCTATCCTGATCATTAACAATCGCAAGTCCACGGTCCAAGCAATTCTATAACCCTAGGCAAGGACGCTTAACCTAGAATTAGCATAGAGAACAAGGATATGCAGGATATAATATCAAACAATCAAGCTACGAGTCAATTGCAAGATAAAACAATCAATTCTCTTCTTAATCCTAGTTGCATAGACAACAGGTCTAGGTTAAGTTGTTTTCACAAATTAGTTTTGTCCACGGTCCAAACCTAATCAAACTGTAGAAAATCAATCAATTCAATAGGGTCGCGAATCCTAGAGAAACAATCAACAATCATAAGATGAAGCACAAGAGAATTAATATTAACCAAAGGATAGAAATCAATTACCAAAACCTCACGAGTTCATACATCAAAGCTTCTCCCTTGAACAAACCCAAGGAGACTAGCTCTCCATAACTAAACTAAAAACCTAACTTGTGGAAGAAGGTAGAAGGTAGAATGTAGAAGATAGAAGATATCAAAAACCTAAGGCTGGCTCCTCCTTATATAGCCCAAGGAACAAGCTCCACGAGATAGATAAGGAAAGAGGCAAAAGACAGAAAAGGAAACAAGATAGAAAGATTTCGGCCCGCTTTGGATTCGGAATCACCGCGGTCGCGTCGCTCACACCGCGCCCGCGCTTTCGCAACAGAGAAGAACAAGTCGGTCTCGGCAGCCGCCGCGGTCGCGTCGGCCAGGCCGCGGTCGCGGTATCGGGACAGAACCTCCGGCGTCACTTCGGAGGCTGTTTTGACCATCGTCGGCTTGGAATCTGACTTTGGTGTAAAAAGATGAATTTAAGCCCTTAAAGTTAGCTTTCCAATGACACCAGAATCAGCTTAATCCGACCTCTGTAGCTCCAGATATGGCCTTCGCAAGCAAGTGGTGTCGCGCAGACAGCTCAAAATGCCTTAAACCTCTTGATTCTTGCATTCTTGTGTCTTCGGCCTAGATATTACAATTATGCTCAAACTCTAACCTAAACACACTCAATAAAGCCCTAAAATACAAGAGTTAACCTATACAAAATAGGCCGAATCAAATTCTCCCATACTTAGATCTTGCTCGTCCTCGAGTAAGCTCAAAACAAATACAACAAGGCAGCACATCTAAGATCTCAGGAAATACAAGGGAAGACAAAAACACTCAACTCACAACCCGAACCCAAAATAATAGAGAAATGATGAGCATAAAACAATGAAGCTCAAACACACACCTCACAACAAGATATAACACTCAAGCTCTAAAAACATGAAAGAGAGCAACCTAGGATCTACCCAAATCTAATATGTAAGCCCCAAAGTCCCCAAGCAAGAATGATCCTAAAACACTCGATTTTTTCCACTCAATGTTGCTTAGGCGCCCTTTCAGGTTTTCACCTAACCACTCTTTTCATTTTTCAAAAGGTGTGCTCACAAATACTCACAACTCTCATGAACCTCATATTACCCCAGCCTAATGCTGGTCCGTGTTACCTGCTTATTACCTGAGCCGCCCTTTCGGGTTTTCGACTCATCCCAGGATTTATATGCCTTTTTTCAATTTTTTTGGCTTTTTCTTTCTTTTTCTTTTTCTTTCTTTCTTTATTATGCAAAAATATGGTGCAAGTGCTCCATGAAAAGAAGAAAATCAAAAATCTGAAGCAAATCTCTAACTACACTAACTAGGATAAGCGAATGCGAGTACTCCTTCCCCCATACTTAAATCCTTCATTGTCCTCAATGAAGCAAAGAGAAAGGATAGAAGCAAGGAAGAAGGAAATCAGAAGACTCACAAACGATGAAGAGAGGTGGAATGGAAGAACTCTTCAATGGTGGTAGAAGAATGGAAGAAAACTTTGGAATCACCATTCTGGAAGCATACCGCGGGCGCGTTGTGGGTGGCGCGGTCACGGAATCACTGCAGAGAGCGTAGTCCTCCTCGGATGTTCACCGCGGTCGCGGCTGATGAAGCGGGGGCGCGGGACAAGTGCAGAGGTCTTGAATAGCGTGATGAGCAAACAACCTTCGTATCTTGGCTCGTCTCTCGAGAGAAATGAATGCTGGAACGCGAGCCGTGGAGAAGAGAACTCTCGGGGGAACAAAGTTCTTCCATACTTAGGCTTTTACACATAGCCACAAGAATGGAAATTATAAAGGTGGATGAAAAGAAGAAATAGAAGGGTGGAAAAGATAGAAGATGGAAGAGAATGGATATAGATAGATGGAAGATATAGAGATAGAATGGGACAAAAAAAAGTCCTCTTTTTTTTTTCTTTTTTTTT
Source organism: Polygonum aviculare (assembly GCA_934048045.1). Classification (NCBI taxonomy): domain Eukaryota; kingdom Viridiplantae; phylum Streptophyta; class Magnoliopsida; order Caryophyllales; family Polygonaceae; genus Polygonum; species Polygonum aviculare. Next base: position 16,948,020 of record OW204025.1, on the reverse strand, counting down.
CTTTTTTTTTCTCATTTTTTTTCTCATTTTTTTTTCGAACCATGGGGCCTCCGCGGGCGCGGCGTGATGACCGCGACCGCGGGGTCTAGTACCTGTACATCGGGGGTTCTAGGCTTGGCTGCGAGCGCGGTATGGTTGCCGCGACCGCGGATTTGCACCAGAAACGTCCTTTCGGACCTAGTACCTGCACATTAGTCCGAATACGAAAATAAACCTAAGTTAGGAATGGAAAAACAATCTATCTAATTCTTGGGTTGCCTCCCAAGCAGCGCCTTTGTTTAACGTCGATGGCTTGACGTCTTCATGATCGGACATCGTCAATGCCCTAAGCATCAAATCAAAGTCCTGCACAGCTATCTTACAACAGGACAAGTAACATGTTGACAAATTAACAAGAAATAAGAAATAATTCAAACTCCTTTTTAACCTATCAAACATGCTTGAGCAATTTGGGTGGGATTTTCTAGAGTGAAACCAATTAGGTGATTTAGGTGATTTTTCAAAGTATTCAGCAAAACATGCAAACCCCCTAGTTGAATTTTCACTATCATCAAATAAGATATAGAAGGACTCATCATCTACTCTAGTATGCTCAAAGATAGAATCTTTAATGAAAGATTGACATGTAAGCACAAAGCAAGGATCAAGAGAGAGGGAAGAGGTGGAATAAAGGATATAGGGATCATCCAAACTGATTTCCGGAATCTCGGAGTCGACACCTTGAATGTTGGAATTTGGGACATCATCGACAAAACCCTCGTGGATGGAAAGTGACGGAACAACTTCTTCATGGGCCGCGGGCGCGGTTTGTGGGCCGCGGTCGCGGCACTCGTCCAGGGGCAGCTCCTCCGTTCCTGCGTCAGAACCGCGGGCGCGGTATGGTGGCCGCGGTCGCGGATCATCCGCTGAGAAATCATCGTGAGTTTCTATAGGGATTCCGCGGTCTGCCTGACGCGGTCGCGGAATAGCAACAGGAGCGTCATTCGTTATGCCCAACTCTCGTCCACTCTTTAATGACACAGCACTTACAGTCACCAGTGCTTGAGGAGTAATATTGATCTTCTCGAAAATCTCCCTCATTTTCAACTCGATTGTCAAGTTCATATCTCGGAGTTTCCTATCAAATAGCTCATTCATCTCCTCCAGTTTCGTAGAAAGTTGTTCTTCAGCTGGTGGCTTGTCAGGGCAGCGAGGCATCCATCTTCCGTGATCCTCAGCAAAGTTCTTAGGAATCTCCATGGAAGGGAATACGGAAGTTCCTGACGGTGAAGAAGAAATCTCCATAACAGCATCTGGCTCCTTCGGCGAGTCATCAGGCTCGTCGTTGTCACTCCAGGGGTCACCATACTGAAGGAAATACTCCTCTTCTGTCATTACATATCGTTCCTCCTCAGGCTAAGAAGCTTGATCTATCAAAATCGGGGGCGAAACCTCCAATGCAATATCTCGAACCTCCACTTGCTCCAAACCATCCAGGAATTCACTAAATATCGTCCAATCTTCTTCTTCTGTGGTCTCGTCATCTTGAGTGGACTCTTTCTGCCATATGAACTCGAGCATGGGAAGCCCCTCAGGCATTGAGATAGGGTAATCGAGCTTTACAACCGGACACGGAACATCGTCGGTGAAGACAGGATTGCCATTGAGAACCGGTGGACCGAACTCCTCGGCGGCCGCGGGCGCGGTTTGTGGGCCGCGGCCGCGGTTTTCCTCCAGGGAGAAATCCTCCGTTTCTGCATCGGAACCGCGAGCGCGGTCCAAGGGGCGCGGTCGCGGTTCTTGGTCAGAAAGCTTTCCGGTATTAAGCTTGTCCTGCAGCGACAAACTCTCGTCGAACATGGCCCAGAAAATTTCAAATAATTCCTTCTCAGGTCTCAATTTGGCATATCCTTTCTCAGTCCTGCGATACACCTCATCTTGCATCTCCAATGTCATGCCACGATGGATTTCTTCGCTAAGATCATATGCACAGACATAGACTCCACGAGCACTTAGGTCAGTTGCCTCATCTAGAACTCTCTCAAAATAATCACAGAATGGTTCACCCTGAAATTGCTTAAACTCATAGAAAGGCATCAGAATATACAAGTGTGGACCGTAAGATAGGTCCACACAAAGTCAATAAAAATATTAACACTAGAAAGAAACCAAAGGTCCCCGGCAACGGCGCCAAAATTTGACTCGGCTAAAGTCGTCGTGCCAAGATCAAAGATAAATAACCCAAACAAACAAACTAGTATAACATGCAAGTAAGGGGTCGAACCCAAGAGAACTATGGCTTCTAGTTTTAATATAATTATCAACCAAAGAAAGGGGGTTTAGAGAAGAGATCTAAACTAATCTAAACTAGAAAACAAAACAAACAAATAAATAAACATGCAAATATGGGGAAACAATTGATAAGGAGACAAGTTCATTCAAAAGATCCACTCATGATATAATCCCTCGATCATAGATTCATCCATTGATTTCATTCACACCCATGGTTAATTCCTATCCTGATCATTAACAATCGCAAGTCCACGGTCCAAGCAATTCTATAACCCTAGGCAAGGACGCTTAACCTAGAATTAGCATAGAGAACAAGGATATGCAGGATATAATATCAAACAATCAAGCTACGAGTCAATTGCAAGATAAAACAATCAATTCTCTTCTTAATCCTAGTTGCATAGACAACAGGTCTAGGTTAAGTTGTTTTCACAAATTAGTTTTGTCCACGGTCCAAACCTAATCAAACTGTAGAAAATCAATCAATTCAATAGGGTCGCGAATCCTAGAGAAACAATCAACAATCATAAGATGAAGCACAAGAGAATTAATATTAACCAAAGGATAGAAATCAATTACCAAAACCTCACGAGTTCATACATCAGAGCTTCTCCCTTGAACAAACCCAAGGAGACTAGCTTTCTGATGTCATGCTTTTTAGTTAGTTTTCTTAGGTTGTTTTCTCCTTTGTTTTGCATGTTTTCTTTGGTGTTTGTGTGCTTTGCATAAGATTTCACCTCTCTTTCGAGAGTTGGAGTCGTTTGTGTGTTGTTTCATGTTGTGTAGGTGTTTGGAGCCTTTTGGAGGAGTTTCTCTTGCATTTTCGGAGCTTTCTAGGAACCGTTAGTTCTCAAGAGTCAAGTCGTCAAAAGATTCAAGATCCAAAGATACAACCAAGTGAGCCTCAAAGAAGTTCAAGGAACTCAAGGAATCCAAGGAGAAAGAGTGGAGAAACGCCAAGCAAAAGCCCAACCATTTGAAGCAAGACCGAAGCAAAACGCGAAAAAAGTCCACGTTCTGCAGGTGGTCGGCGCCGACCCCCATATGGTCGGCCGCGACCCCTCTCAGCATCCGAAAAGTAGTCCGTGCTGCGCAAGGAAACCCTTTTGGCGGGATTTTTGAAACCCGAAAAAGCAGGCGGCTGTGGCAGTGCTGTGGCAGAGATGTAGCAGACTTGTGGCAGGGAGGAAGCTTCCTTCTCTTTGCTTTTGTGGGCTTCTTCATAAGACCCATTTTGTCTCATTTTTAGGCAGCTTTTCCAAGAGGGAAAAGGCTCAAAGGAGAGAGTGGAGAGTGGGATGCGGGTAGGAGAAGAAGAAGAAGAAGAACGTGAAGAAGAAGAGGAAGAGTGTGGGTTTGAGAGAGAGAGTTTGTTTGTAAGGAGAGGTAGTGAAGAAGAGATCTTGCTCTAGTTGTTGTTTAGGAAGAAGAAGAAGAAGACATTGGTGTGTGAAGAACCTTGTGGGTTTGCAAAAGTTTGTAAGTTTGGATCTTTGTTTTATTGAAGTTGCTTGTTTGTGATGATGTTTTCCTCTTGTTTAGTGTTGCTTGTATGCTTGATTATGTGTGAGTAGTTAGCTTGCTAGGGTTGGGGTGAAACCCACCATGAAAGTGCATTTAAAACCTTGATGTTTGGCTCCTTGCTTAACTTGAAATCTCTTCCCATAAATCCCTCTTGTGTGCTTAAAACCCTTGAAGAAGGGAGAATGTTCTTGTTTGCAAACTAATTGCAAGGTTATGTAGTGAACAAGGACTATCCGGGTTAGATGAAAGTCGAACCCCTCGAAGAACAAGTTGGATTGCATATTAACCCTTTCATGTAAATGGAGGCTCTTGATGTGTTCCTTTGTGATGAAAGTCACCCATGAGTCTTAGAGTTAAGTTGGTCCATTATCATTGTTGAATGTATGCTTGTGGTGTGGTGAATCCCCTCCCCTAGTTGTTTTTCCTCGATTTTACAAACCAATCTTCGTGCCCAGAAAAGGGTCGGCCGCGACCAGTTGCAGGTCGGCCGTGACCTCCTCTGTAGTGTTTTCAGTGTGTTGTGAAGTTCTGTTATAGGTCGGCCGCGACCTCCCTAGGGTCGGCCACCACCTATTCCCGAAGCGTGTGTTTTGCGTATGTTTGCTTGTTTTGCTTTGCTTTGTTTCTCTTTTGCTTTTGTAGTATGATTGCTAGACTATAGAACTACTAGCTCCCGTGGACGATCCTGACTTCGCTATACTCAGCGGGGTCTTGACAAATTTATTTGTTCGAGATTCACTCACAACACTCTCCATAACTAAACTAAAATCCTAACTTGTGGAAGAAGGTAGAATGTAGAATGTAGAAGATAGAAGATATCAAAAACCTAAGGCTGACTCCTCCTTATATAGCCCAAGGAACAAGCTCCACGAGATAGATAAGGAAAGAGGCAAAAGATAGAAAAGGAAACAAGATAGAAAGATTTCGACCCGCTTCGGATTCGGAATCACCGCGGTCGCGTCGCTCACACCGTGCCCGCGCTTTCGCAACAGAGAAGAACAAGTCGGTCTCGGCAGCCGCCGCGGTCGCGTTGGCCAGGCCGCGGTCGCGTCGGCCAGGCCGCGGTCGCGGTATCGGGACAGAACCTCTAGCGTCACTTCGGAGGCTGTTTTGACCCTCTTAGGCTTGGAATCCGACTTTAGTGTAAAAAGCTGAATTGAATCCCTTGAAGTTAGCTTTCTAATGGCACAAGAATCAGCTCAATCCGATCTCTGTAGCTCCAGATATGGCCTTCGCAAGCAAGTGGTGTCGCGCAGACAGCTCAAAATGCCTTAAAACTCTTGATTCTTGCATTCTTTTATCTTCGGCCTAGATATTACAATTATGCTCAAACTCTAACCTAAACACACTCAATAAAGCCCTAAAATACAAGAGTTAACCTATACAAAATAGGCCGAATCAGGATGCCTAAGGAGGGACGACGAGGCTCGAGTCTCACGAGCCAAGCTGCCCTCCGAGCCCACGGATACCCGAAGGCTGGCCGGTTTGGTAGAAAAATAAGAACGGCGGAGCCATGGCTCGAGTCTCACAAACCGTAGCCCGCCGCCCGGCTCTCGCTTCTCACGAGAGACCTACGGCTTGAGTCCCACAAGCCGGGAAAAGCCCGAAACCTAACTAGGACAAGAGTCTCTTAGCAAAGTTCAAGCTCAAAACAACATTGTAAATTCTATTACATCCCCTCTTTATTTATAGGGAAAAATGAGGGAATTCTTAAGCTAAGACTTTGGCTCCAAGGCGGAAATATTGATGGCGGTTGCTTGGCACGGAAGTCATCCGATCTTCAAAGTTCAAACTTGGCCGACAAGGAAAGATGAGGAGGTGGAGTGGCGGCATGGGCTTGGAGAAAGAAAGTGACGAGTGGGCTTGGGCCCGTCTTCGTGCCTTGGTTGTTGTGGATGAGCCCGCCTGGCCTTGCAGTGGGCACTTGTGGAATTCCCTCCAAGAAAAACTCGACTTGACATCCCGGGACGCGGCCTAGTGGAAGACCCATCACCGGCACCCGCCCTTGGGCGCGCACGCCCTCGGGAGGCTCCGGCGCCACGGACACGGCGCCAAAACGAGGCACTGATTCGCTCTACTTTGTATGGTTTAACTCTTGTATTTTAGAGCTTTATTGAGAGTGTTTAGGTTAGTTTTGAGCGTTATTGTAATATCAAGACCGAAGACACAAGACATGAAGAATCAAGAGTAAAAGAGCTTAAAAGGAGAATCGCCACTGCATGAAGGCCGCGGACGCGCTACACATGGCGCGGGCGCGGTGGATTGAAGGAGCGAACCATATTGAACCGAGAAGGCCGCGGACGCGGTGCCATTGGCGCGGCCGCGGTAGCAGCTGAACCCGGTTTGACCGTTTGAAGAACGCCGCGGGCGCGGATCTCCTGGCGCGGCCGCGGTGGTGGCCGACTTCGGATTTGACGAAATCTTGGCGTTTCTATCTTGTTTCCTTTCTTATCTTTAGGTTTTCTATCTTTTGTAGTCCGAAAAGGTGGTATTTTTGGGCTATATAAGGGGAGCCTTTTCTAGGTTTTAGGGGATCCAATTTCATATCAATCAATTGTAATTCAGAAAAGACTAGAGTTTTCTTTGTAATGGAGAACTAACTCTCCTCTGGAGTTTATTCAATCAAGGAAGCTTTATTATGAAGTTGTGAAATTCTGGTAACCTCTTTATCCTTAGGTCTTTATTGATACTCTTGTGCTTCATCCCATGATCTATGTTTGATTTTATGAGCCTGATCAACTTGTTTGATTGACTTAGATCTATTGTTTGAATTAGGATTGGTTGTTGTCTATGCATCTTTCCTATTCTCGAAACAACTCTATTCTAGGACCATGGACTAGTGTAGAGAAGAGTATTCAATGGTTAAGTTATGCATGAGACTCGTAGCTTGATTGCATGATTTGATTTCCTATTATCCCTGTGCTCTATGCTAATTCTAGGTTAAGCGTCCTTGCCTAGGGTTATAGAATTGCTTGGACCGTGGACTTGCGATTTCTAATGATTGGGATTGGAATTGACCTAAGCATATAAAGAGGTGGATGAATTCATGATCAACGAATTAATAAAGTGGAATTGATTGGATAAACTCTGCTTGATAACTTTGATTGAAAACAACTTTCAAAACCCCCCTTTGATTACTTGCATGAAAACCATATAAAATCTGAATAAAACTGATTCCTTTGGGTTCGACCCCTTGCTTGCCTACTATACTTGTGTTTGCATGTTTGGGATTTATTTTTGATTAGGGAACAACGACTTTGCCCGAGTCAAATTTTGGCGCCGTTGCCGGGGAATCTTTTTCTTGTTTGGATTTGTGTGCGTTTTCACGTTCTGCGCCCAAACCGCGCCCGCGGCCACCTCGGCGCGCCCGCGGTTTGCACGCAGAACCTTCCTTTGGGTTCGGACCTAACACATGGTCCGTACCCGGTCTACTAATACTTCTCCTGTTCGTTTTGATCCAGAAATTGACAGGACTCTTCGGAAGATAAGTAGCGGCCCCAGAGTGTCTACCTCTTCGAATCTTCTTGAATCTCTCTCTCTCTCTGACTCTGAACCGGAAGGCGTCATGGCGGAACAAACTATTCGCCAACTCACAGCGCCTGACCTTCAGCAACAGCAGCTCGCTGTTCAATTCCCCGAACTCGGGGAAGGTGTGAAGTTCGAGCTCAAGTCTGGTCTCATCCACCACTTGCCCAAATTTCATGGGTTGAGCGGTGAGGACCCGAACAAGCATCTCACAGAGTTCCACGCGGTTTGCGTGAGTATGAAGCCCACGGACGTGACGGAGGATCAAATCAAGCTCCGGGCTTTTCCCTTCTCTCTTGAAGACACCGCCAAGGACTGGCTCCTTTATTTGGTGCCAGGCTCTATTACTACTTGGGCGGCCATGAAGAAAGCGTTTCTTGAGAAGTACTTCCCCGCTTCCAAACAAACATCTATTAAGAAGCAACTCAGCAGTTTGGAGCAAGGGGAAGACGAGAACCTCTATGACTATTATGAGCGCTACAAGAGGCTCATCGCGAGTTGTCCCTATCATGGCTATCAAGCCAAAGATCTTATTTGTTACATCATTGAGGGACTCTGCGACAATGACAAGAGGCTCGTAAATGCATCTTGTGGGGGTAGTTACGAGAACTTGACCCCCGCTGCAGCTTTTCAGAAGGTGGAGATCTTGGCGGAACAAGCCCGCAATCAAAGATCCAGGACCAAGGTGAGGTCCGTGAGTGTGGTGAACGAGTCCCTGAATGCCGAAGTAAGGGAGCTCAAAGATCTTATGAAGCAATTTCTCTCAAAGAAGACGACCCAGCAAGTCAGTGCTTGCGGTCTTTGTTATGATGCTAGCCACCACACCGACCAGTGCCCAACTATTCAAGAGACCGAGGAGTCGGTCAATGCTGTCGGCAATTATGGTGCGCCCCGACCCCGGAATGATCCTTATTCCAACACTTACAATCCGGGGTGGGCGAACCATCCTCATTTTCGGTGGAGCAATCAGCAGCAGCAAGATCCACCACCACAACAGCAGCAGTTCGCTTCTCAGGGCCAGCAACAACAATTCCGGTCCAATAATTATGCCCCGAGAGCGCCTGCTCCGTCTCAGAACGATGCTATTACCGCCCTCCTGAAGGAGAACCAAGAGACGAGAGCCGCTGTAAAGAATCTTGAGACTCAGCTGAGCCAACTTGCCACTATGATCAATAGGCTCGAGTCTAAGGATCCCGGGAAACTTCCCTCTCAACCGCTCAACCACAAAGAGAATGTGAGCGCCATGAATTTGAGGAGCGGAAGAACGTTGGCGAGCCGGACATCACCTTCTGGTGACGTACCGCGCCCGCGCTCCCCTGGCCGCGGCCGCGCCGGGGTGAATGCCCAAGAAGATGAAGTCTCTGTGGAGATTCCGCGGCCGCGCTCTCCCCTCCGCGCCCGCGGAATCCCCACAGAACATATGGAGCACGAGAGACATGACCCGCGCCCGCGGAGCCCGAGCCGCGCCCGCGGTAAGGAGGCCGAGAGAAATTTCGAAGCTCTACTCGACTATGCTTTCAAGAATTACTCGCCTCCTCGTCCAAGCTCTCCTAGAAGGACTCAAGCTCCAGCAGCTGAAGAGGACGATGGCTATGTGGCTCAACCTCTCCCACCATTGGATTCTTTCAAGCCATCCCCTCCATTCCCCGAGGCTCTCAAGGACACAAGGAAGCCGGCTCATGACAAGGAACTCTTCGAGACTTTCGCCAATTGTCGGGTAAATGTTCCTCTTCTTAATCTCATCCAAAGTGTCCCTCGTTTTGCTAAATTCATGAAAGAGCTGTGCACCATTAAAAGAAAGAATAGGACTAGTCCTAAAATTAAAAAGGTAGCTCTAGTGGAAAAAACTCAGGATAGCAAAATTGAGACATGTAATTCCCTACTCCAAAAACAATTGCCTAAAAAATGTTCAGACCCAGGAAGATTCACCGTCCCTGTCACTATTGGAGAAACTAAAATTGAGCGTGCTATGCTAGATTTAGGTGCCTCCATTAATGTTCTCCCAGCTTGCATGTATGATAGGTTAGGCCTCGGTCCTTTGAAAAATTCTGATATTATTATTGAGTTGGCCGACCATTCTAATGTGCGCCCGAAAGGGTTAGTTGAGGATGTTCTAGTACAGGTGCAGGGTTTGATCTTTCCTGCAGATTTCTATGTGATGGAGATAGGCGAAGGGCGGTACGACCCGGTTCTCTTACTTGGTCGTCCATTCATGAAAACCGCCAACACGGTCATTGACGTTGCCAATGGATCTCTTTCCATATCTCATGGTGGCAACATGGTCCGAATCGATGTTGATGAGGACCCGTATTGATCGTATCCACGTCGAGCCAACGACGTTAAACAAAAGCGCTGCTTGGGAGGCAACCCAAGGATTAGATAGATTGTTTTTCCATTCCTAGCTTAGGTTTATTGTTGTTTTCGGACTAACGTACAGGTATTAGGTCCGAAAGGACGTTTCTGGTGCAAATCCGCGGCCGCGACAGACATACCGCGCCCGCGGCGGAGCACCAGAACCCATCCGGCGTACAGGTACTAGACCGCCGCGGTCGCGTCACTCGTGCCGCGCCCGCGTCGGCTCCTGGTTCGATTCAAAAAAAAAAAAAAAAAAAAAAAAAAAAAAAAAAAAAAAAAAAAAAAAAAAAAAAAAGAAAAAAAAAAAAAAAAAAAAAAAAAAAAAAAAAAACAAAAAAAAAAAGATGACTTCTTGGTCACATTATACCTCTAGATTTTCCATTCATCTATATCCATTCTATCCATTCTTTATCTTTCCACCTTATATTTTCTTCTTTCCATTCATCTTTGTATTTTCCATTCTTTGGCTATGTGAAAAGCCTAAGTATGGGGGAGCTTTGTTCCCCCGGGATTTCATCTCCACGGTTCGAGTTCAAGTATTGCTTCCTCTTCCATGAAGACGAGCCAAGATACGACGGTTTTCTATACATCACACTTTTCGAGACGAAGTCAAGACCACGTCTCTGCACACGATCCGCGCCCGCGCTTCTCTAGCCGCGCCCGCGGTGCATCCCGTTGTTGACTTCGCTCTCTGCATTAATTCCGCGCCCGCGCCCCTAGTGCCGCGCCCGCGGTGAGCCTGCCGATTGGAAATACGAAGCTCTCTATTCTACCACATATGAAGAGTTCTTTCATTCCACCTCTCTTCATCGATTGTGAGTCTTCTGATATACCTTTCTCCTTGCTTCTATCCTTTCTCTTTGCTTCATTGAGGACAATGAAGGATTTAAGTATGGGGGAAGGAGTACTCACATTCGCTTATCCTAGTTAGCTTAGCTAGATTTTTGCTTCAGGTTTTTGATTTTCTTCTTTTCATGGAGCACTTGCACCATATTTTTGCATAATAAAAGAAGAAAGGAAAAGAAAAAGATAGAAAGAGCCATAAATATTGAAAAAAGGCATATTAAATCCTGGGATGAGTCGAAAACCCGAAAGGGCGGCTCAGGTAATAAGCAGGTAACCCGGACCAGCATTAGGCTGGGGTAATATGAGGTTCATGAGAGTTGTGAGTTTTGTGAGCACACCTTTTGAAAAATGAAAAGAGCGGTTAGGTGAAAACCCGAAAGGGCGCCTAAGCAGAATTGAGCGGTAAAATTTGAGTGTTTTAGGATTCATTCTTGCTTGGGGACTTTGGGGCTTACAGGTTAGATTTGGGTAGATCCTAGGTTGCTCTCTTTCATGTTTTTAGAGCTTGAGTGTCTTATTATTGTTGTGAGGTGTGTGTTTGAGCTTCATTGTTTTATGCTCATGATTTCTCTATTTTGGGTTCGGGTTGTGAGTTGAGTGTTTTTATCTTCCCTTGTATTTCCTGAGATCTTAGATGTGCTACCTTGTCATATTTATTTTGAGCTTACTCGAGGACGAGCAAGATCTAAGTATGGGGGAATTTGATTCGCTCTACTTTGTATGGTTTAACTCTTGTATTTTAGAGCTTTATTGAGAGTGTTTAGGTTAGTTTTGAGCGTTATTGTAATATCAAGACCGAAGACACAAGACATGAAGAATCAAGAGTAAAAGAGCTTAAAAGGAGAATCGCCACTGCATGAAGGCCGCGGACGCGCTACACATGGCGCGGGCGCGGTGGATTGAAGGAGCGAACCATATTGAACCGAGAAGGCCGCGGACGCGGTGCCATTGGCGCGGCCGCGGTAGCAGCTGAACCCGGTTTGACCGTTTGAAGAACGCCGCGGGCGCGGATCTCCTGGCGCGGCCGCGGTGGTGGCCGACTTCGGATTTGACGAGATCTTGGCGTTTCTATCTTGTTTCCTTTCTTATCTTTAGGTTTTCTATCTTTTGTAGTCCGAAAAGGTGGTATTTTTGGGCTATATAAGGGGAGCCTTTTCTAGGTTTTAGGGGATCCAATTTCATATCAATCAATTGTAATTCAGAAAAGACTAGAGTTTTCTTTGTAATGGAGAACTAACTCTCCTCTGGAGTTTATTCAATCAAGGAAGCTTTATTATGAAGTTGTGAAATTCTGGTAACCTCTTTATCCTTAGGTCTTTATTGATACTCTTGTGCTTCATCCCATGATCTATGTTTGATTTTATGAGCCTGATCAACTTGTTTGATTGACTTAGATCTATTGTTTGAATTAGGATTGGTTGTTGTCTATGCATCTTTCCTATTCTCGAAACAACTCTATTCTAGGACCATGGACTAGTGTAGAGAAGAGTATTCAATGGTTAAGTTATGCATGAGACTCGTAGCTTGATTGCATGATTTGATTTCCTATTATCCCTGTGCTCTATGCTAATTCTAGGTTAAGCGTCCTTGCCTAGGGTTATAGAATTGCTTGGACCGTGGACTTGCGATTTCTAATGATTGGGATTGGAATTGACCTAAGCATATAAAGAGGTGGATGAATTCATGATCAACGAATTAATAAAGTGGAATTGATTGGATAAACTCTGCTTGATAACTTTGATTGAAAACAACTTTCAAAACCCCCCTTTGATTACTTGCATGAAAACCATATAAAATCTGAATAAAACTGATTCCTTTGGGTTCGACCCCTTGCTTGCCTACTATACTTGTGTTTGCATGTTTGGGATTTATTTTTGATTAGGGAACAACGACTTTGCCCGAGTCAGGCACCGGTGCCGCGGATTCGGTGCCAAAACGAGGCACCGGCCCCAAAGGCCGCATGCGCGGGGCTCTCGGCGCCGACCCTCTTGCGCTCGGGCGCGCCTCTCGGAGTCCGGGGCATGATCACATCATCCACCCCCTCTTGAGGAGGATTCGACCTCGAATCCTTGGGTTTGCGTATGGGAGTGGCGGTGGCGAGATGGTTGATACGAGCGGGGCCGCGCTTGAGAAGCGGCTCCACTTCCCCGGCCTCCAACGGAGTCAAACAGAACATCTTGTCGTCATGCCCGAAGGAGTGCGTGTTCAGCCGTCCATCGTGTGTTACGCACCTCGTGCATTGCCAAGGACGCCCCAAGACAACATGCGCCGTCTTTATGGGCACGACGTCACACCAAATTAGATCGTGGTACCCGTCGATGACGAGCGGCACATACACGTAGTGTGTTACGTGTAGGGCATCCTCATCACCAAGCCACCCGAGTGTGTAGGGTTTGGTGCGTCGTTGTAGCCGAAGTCCGGCCTGCTTTTGGACCTCCTCGGACACGAGATTGGAGGCGCTTCCCCCGTCACTAGGCAATCCACGCCTAACACAAGGGCCCGACAATAAAATAAATTGTACTTTTGCCCGCCAAAGTCGGCCTCGTCTTCGCTCATGAGGATGTCACCCACATCGTCCACTTCGTCGGTGACTTCCCCCTCCTCCATAGGCTCGTCAAGTTGGTTAAGAAGCTCGTCAAGCTCAAACCAGTCATCAGCCTCCCACTCGGGGAAGCCCTCATTCAGATTCTCGACTCCGACCTCGACTTCCTCCGGATACACTACTTGAAGCGGTTCAAAGTGTTCTTCGGCTGGCCCCTCAAATCCTCCGACGGGAGCGTCATCATCCATGATATCCACATAGGTGTCCTCCCCATCGGTGGACATGTACGGACCCGACTCGTAGCCGTCCGACTCGTCGCTCGTACCAAAGTGGCCCGAGCTAGAGTCGTCCGACCCATTGCCGGTGTTGATGCTCGGGTCCGTCTCCTCTCCGGAGCTTGCATTAGCCTTGACGTCTTGTTCCGGGGCGAGCATTTGGTTCACACTCGGCTCGCTCGCGGCCTTCGTCGACACCTCGAACTCGTTGTCTCTTACGAGATCGATGAATACAATATCTTCCTTACGGGGCACCATTCCGCACACACGATGCGGGCCAGCCAAGGCATGGCTTGAAGCGCTCTTCCTTACACCCATCATCATCTTCGCGGCCATGATAAATTCCTGAAAAATTCTGCAAAGAACACACAAAGGCCTTCCTAAGACACACATCCGAACCGGCTTAACTTTGGGCTCGGTTTCCCTCTCGTTTTTTTTTAAATCTTGCCCCCACACTCGAATCTTCTCTTAGAGTCAGCCGAGCTTGCGTCCGAGCTCGTCTCTCTCTTCTTTTTTTTTGACGATTTGCAAGACCCCATTCTTGTTTTTGAAGCCTATGGGCGCCATTTTGGTTTTAGTTCTTAAGAGTCTCGTCTCATGTCTCTCGTCTTCCCCATTTGGCTTCTATCCCAAGCATCTTAAGTAATTAAACATGCAAATCACATTTCATGAAAACTTTCATTGCTCATAGGTGTCGGCTTTGGGGCTTTCGGTTTTAGGTTGGAGGACTTGGCCAAAAGCACAATTTTGGTTCAGTTTTCCCATTCTTTCGGGGCTAAGACGCCCCTAGGATTTGAAAAGGGATGTAACCCTACAACAACTCCTATTACCCACCTCCGGATGAAGACGACAAGGTGTAGAGAAGTCGTTACTTACTTGGATTGATACTTGAAACGTTGAATGAGAAAACTTGAGTTTGTATCCCGAAGTTCTTTGCCAACGACCTTCTAAACTCGGGAAGAGATGGCTCACTCTCGCGCTTACTAAATTTTGGAAGTTGGGAGGGTCCAACCAAAACTCTTGGACGGCTGGAATGGGCTAGGCAAAGCTCTCAAACTCTCCTTGGTTTTAGGAAGATAACAACAATGAAGTGAGGCTTTGTTTTTATAGGTGTACTTGGCTTGGCAGCCGACTAGGTGCTTAGGCCCCAAGCTAGTGATTATGAGGGAGAATAGGAGGGGGTGGCAGCCATGAAGTCTCCCATCAAGACCCCTCCTTAGCTTGCACACTAAGGACGACTAATGAAGGGGTGTGGGTTTAAAGTTGAGGCTTCTTATTGGAAGTGAGAGTTGGCTTAATGGATGGCATCTAATGAACTTCTCCTTCTTAATTGCCCACGCATGAGGGTGGTGGGAATAGGAGGAGGTGGTGTCTCCCATTTTGACGCCCCCATTACTCTCTTTCAGTGGGTTCAAGACTTGGCCTCCAAGCTAGTGATTATCGAGGTGTGAGTCCCGGACTTAAGGATAGGTAAACTCCATTCACCCCTAGGGCTAGTTCGGTTTTTGGATTTGATAGGAAAACGTTGCCCCTTAAGCTTACGGGGATTCCAAGTCTCGAAAGTTTGTTAAGTCGGCTCAAAGAATTTTAATTTCTCCCTCCATAAAATTTCGCCAATTTTTCGGGTGCAAGAGGTGAGGCTTAGGCGTGGGTAAAGAACATGGGAAGAGTTAGAAATTTTCCTCACGCCACGTTGGAATTGTTTCTCGGACCCTTCTAAGGCCCTAAAATCGTGGCCGAGTCAAGGTGAGGTCTCGAGTTGGCTCAGGTCTCGGTTGGCCAAAAGAGGTTTAAAACGGTGTTGAGCATATATGAAAGTAACATGAAAATGCAATTTACATATTCAAAACTTACTGAACCCGCCTCGAAACGCTCTGATACCATATGATGTGATTCGCCTTAGGATCGGACTCGATTCTGGCTCGAGGGAGTTCGTGGGCTTGCGTGGGGACGTCTAGGTCGTGAGCTCGGGCTCAGACTTGCCAAATTCGAGAGAAATTGCATCTATTCGGTCGTGTGGGATTTTTGATTCATCAAACTCTTTTTGTAGGCTTTTTATTAATAAGGGATAAGTAGTCGAGCCCTCACTTCGGTCCACTCACCGAGAGGGATTGACTAAGGGATATAACGGGTGCGGAACCGAACCCTAACAACCCAAGCGGCCCTATGGATAGGTAGGCAGCTCGCTCGGAGTGAACCAAGCTAGGATGCCTAAGTAGGGATGACGAGGCTCGAGTCTCATGAGCCAAGCCGCCCTCTGAGCCCACGGTTACCCGAAGGCTGGGGTTTGGTAGAAAAATAAGAACGGAGGAGCCATGGCTCGAGTCTCGCGAACCATAGCCCGCTGCCCGGCTCTCGTGTCTCACGAGAGCCGTACGGCTTGAGTCCCACAAGCTGGGAAAAGCCCGAAACCTAACTAGGACAAGAGTCTCTTAGCAAAGTTCAAGCTCAAAACAACATTGTAAATTCTATTACATCCCCTCTTTATTTATAGGGAAAAATGAGGGAATTCTTGAGCTAAGACTTCGGCTCCAAGGCGGAAATATTGATGGCGGTTGCTTGGCGCGGAAGTCATCCGATCTTCAAAGTTCAAACTTGGCCACCAAGGAAAGATGAGGAGGTGGAGTGGCGGCATGGGCTTGGAGAAAAAAAGTTACGAGTGGGATTGGGCCCGTCTTCGTGCCTTGGTTGTTGTGGACGAGCCCGCCTTGCCTTGCATTGGGCACTTGTGGAATTCCCTACAAGAAAAACTCGACTTGACAGCCCGGGACGCGGCCTAGTGGAAGGCCCATCACCGGCACCCGCCCTTGGGCGCGCACGCCCTCGGGAGGCTCCGGTGCCACGGACACGGCGCCAAAACGAGGCACCGGCACCGCGGATTCGGTGCAAAAACGAGGCACCGGCGCCGAAGCCCGCATGCACGGGGCTCTCGGCGCCGACCCTCTTGCGCTCGGGCGCGCCTCTCGGAGTCCGGGGCATGATCACATCAAAAAGGGTCCCGATCGAGTTCAAAGTGACCTCGGGCCCGACGTGTAGTGCAAGTCGGTCCAATGCAAAAAGTGTGAAAAATCCAACAAAAAGCCTAAGAGCAAAGATGAAGTGGAATGTTAAGTGAAAGTGTGGGTTGATAAAAGAACATTCAAAGTCTTTTGGATGAGTGAAGTTAAAAGTGGAATAATTGGTGAAGTTGGTGAGAAATTAGGAAGTTCAATCCCCAATGTAAGCACCACAAGACCAAAATGATTCCCACCTTGAGGTATACGAAAAGCCCCATTACAACCCGGCCGAATGGAACCTCTTTGAGGACCTCCATTGAGCCAAAATCATATTCTTTGTGTGCATTGTAATAGGCATCTCTAGGTGGAGGAATTGGTGATATTAGCTTCAATAGTAAAGTCTTTACTAGCATGATTCTTGTGTTTGAGTGTTCATAGCTATATGTTGGATCGTAAGTCGTTAATGAAGGCGTCCTTAACTGGGTTAAGGACGTCCTTTAGTGCAGCGGAAAATAGACTTAACAGGAAACAAGATAAGAGAATAGACACGAGTATTTATAGAGGAACCCCACTAAGACCAACTAGTCTTATGGGTAAACCTCTACCTCCGTTGGAGGATTTTCAATAGCCGTCCCTTATCTTATTGAGAGTGAGTCCTTACAACTTAGGCAAGTCGTTACACTTCTCTGAGCTAAGCGTCCGTCCTTAGTCTCACTAGTAACACTCCTTTCAACCTAACAAGTAACCTAACACTCTTAGCTATAAGGAAGCTATCACTCACGTCTCTCACGGTCCGTTGTGAGAGACAAACTACAACTCTAATTGATTTGTGGTTTGAATTGGATTTGATGTGGTTGGACTTTCTTTCTCTTGCTTCAAGCTCACTTGATCTTCTCGATCTTCGTTGATGTTCTTGAATGCTTCGGGAGAGCTTGAGAGAAAGTCTTCAAAGTCCACCAACGCTATGCATACCCTTGGGAGGGTATTTATAGCGAAAGTGGTTCTTGTCCTCTAGCGTCCTCTGAGACTTGGCAGGATCCTTGGGCTTTGATCAACGGTGCGATGAGCCTCTTGAGAAAGTCAACTCTTTTGACGCTTGGGAAGCTTCCGCGTGGGCAGGGGACCATCGCTGGGAAAGCGACGTCTTTGGCATTGTCTACACGTGCCCAGACAAAGGAAACTTCCTTCTGAGGACTAAGGCCGGACGATGATGTAATCATGTTGGGGCGGCCTGGATTTGAATTTGAACCTCGTCCGTATTTTGGCGCGCGTCCCTTCTTGATGAGGACGCCGTCCTATCTTCGCAGGAACTTCGCCAATTACGTTCAGCTTTGGAGGTTCTGATGACGTGCGTCCCTACAGCTTAGGGACTGCCGTTCACTTGTTGTCCTTTTCGCTCATGTGCGTCCATTGGACTTACCTGAGATCAACACTTGGACAACTTATCAAATACTTTTGAGTTTGTCATTATCAAAACAAGGGACGAATATTATTGGTTTAAATATTAATGACTGCCGTCCTTAATATCGTCCTAACAATTTCCCCCTTTTTGATGATGACAAACTCTTTCAAATAATGCGCACAGAAGTAAAGCTTTTAGCATGAGAAACTACACTTGATTTGCTTTTCAGCTTAGGTTGACATGCAACACATTCTTTTAAGTGCGTTCTAATTTATTCCTAACTAGCGTCCTTTGGACTTGGCCGAAATTCCCCCTAAGCACATGCTTTCTATGAAAACTTAAAGCTAATCGCATCTCTGCAAAACTATACTTCCCCCTTTTGGCATCATCGAAAAGGAGAACAAGTTGAAAAGCATGTAAGCACAAAGTCATAACTAAAGTAAAGAACGCTTAGACAAAATGAAGCACAAATGTAGTGAATGGAATTCAGAATGAGAAAAGAGTACGTTCATTACAGACATTCACAAATGGTGTTCAAAACGGGGACAGCGTCCCATTTTCTTAACAAAAACTCAAGAAATGATAAATTGTTTCAGGGTTAGAGAAGGGGGAGGTGATCATTTGCGTGGACGCTTGCCAAGGGCCTTGAGGTGTTGCTCCTGAAGATGGTTGTTCTGTGCAAGGAGCTCGTTGTTGCGCTCAAGAAGTTCTGTGTGGACGTGAAGGGTGTCGTGAACCTGTTGAATCAGATCTTTCATCATGCACTGGTTCTCGATCATCATGCCCATCAGAGACTTTGTAGAGTGCTTCTCGGCCTCATCAGGGACGCTCATACGATCGAGCTCGTCCTCTTCATCAGCAGCGTCCTCAGCTGGCGTCCCAACTACTTGAACAGTTTCAGCTTCAGGATCGCCTTCCCCAGTTTCAGCAGCAGCAGCAGCTTGAGCTCTCTCCTCTCAGCTTTGGCTTTCCGCTCAGCCTATTTCCGTTCCTTTTCCATTTGGCGCTTGACGGACGGGAGGGGCTCATCACACCTGAGTTTTCCAACGGGAGGGAGTGTGATTTGCCTGACGTCCCAATGAATGCCAAAGGAACGCTCTTGTTTAGGAGCATAGAGTCCTTGCTGCTTCAGAATTTGCTTGACCAGGCCGGGGAAGGGAAGAGAGTGCCTGCCTCCTGTGCACTTGCCCATATGTTCCAAGATTACCCGGGGCAAGTTTATCGGCTTGTGTTCCAAGAAGGCGTCCAAGAGAATGCTATCAGTGATTTGAACAATGGACTTCTTCTCTTGGCGGGGGACGACCATGCGCACAATAAAGTGGTGCGCAAGGACGCCCGTCCTGGTGAGGCAATGAGCGACTCTGTCCTTAGCAGCTGGCTGTCTCCCATTGAATATTCTGCTGAGGATTTCGTCCTGGAGAAGCGGGCAAAGTTCTTGCAAGGGAGATCATGCAGCGAATCCGGAGGAGAAGGACGCAGGCCTAGCATTTTGCGGACGGTGCCCTCAGCAACGGAATACTCGTCCCCATCTATTTCAAAAGTCCCCTGAGGCTTCCCGTTTACTTCTGTGATTTCGAACTTGGAGTAGAAACGGAGAACCTCATCAGGGTCAACATCAGCGGCCTCAGCACCCAAGTGCGTCCATCCCTGGAACTCCAGAAGGTCCAAGAACTCTTGGCGCTGGTTCTCTGCCAGAAACTGGGCTGTGAAGAGAAGCGGTGAGAGGATTTTCTTGAAGCGTTTCTGCTTGGAGCCATTGCTCACGATCACTTCATCACCCGCGTTTTCTTCATCTCCATCTCCCTCCTCGTCCTCAGGTTCATCATCCTGGGGAGGGGCGTCCTCTTCATCGGAGGCTTCGTTCCTTTGTTCTTGGAACTCAACCATTGTCGTGTCCTCAGCAGTGGACACCTGTTCAGTGGGAGGCGCGTCCACCGCTGGAGTCCTTGCCAAGGACTCTGTAGGGACGGTTGGAGGAGGCGTCCCTTTAACTTGAGCAGCTTCCTCGACGGTTCATCTTCCCAAATTCAAACATTCAAACTTATCACAACTGCAAAGGACTCCAAGCTGGCGTCCTATCAACACAACACTACACACCACTGAACTGAACCACGGCGTCCTAGACACTATTCTCAACCTCTGAACTTAGAAATCTGTACGGACAACTCTCAGCTCTTAACATTCGTCCCTTTGATCACTTAGAACCATTTTTGAAAATCAAGCAAGTACGTCCCGTAAAGATAAAACAAAGAACGCTCATAGGACGCGTTTGCAAGATTCTCGGCCTGGGTAAGCTTAGAGTTCCCATCATTTCGGCTTGTAATGAGGGTAGGGTGATCAGGGATACTCTTGAGATGAAAAGCAAAATGAATAACATTCAAAAACACAAGTGAAAACACATATCTTAGACTAGCGTCCTTTAAAGATGACTTTAAATGCATGACACACTTTAAGACAAGATCTCAACAAAACATAGCCAATCATAGAGGGAATAATAGAACGGGACTTGATCATTTAAAAGTTATCATCCCCAAAAGCAACCGGAGGTGCTCGAAGGGACGTCTATCAAGTGCTTTTGTGAAAATATCGGCCACTTGGTCCTCAGTCCTAACATGATCCACTCTAATTAATCCAAGTTCAACATTATCACGAAGAAAGTGATGTCTTATATGAATATGCTTCGTCCTAAAATGATGAACAAGATTTTTGGCAATACTTATAGCGCTAGTGTTATCACACAAGATAGGGACTGTGTTGAGGAACGTACCATAATCTTCAAGTTGGTACTTGATCCATAGGACTTGCGAGCAGCACGAAGCAGCAGCAACGTACTCAGCTTCTGCGGTTGAGAGTGCCACGGAGTTTTGCTTTTTGGATCCCCAAGATACAAGGCACGAGCCCAGGAATTGAGCCATTCCTGAGGTGCTCTTCCTATCCACCACATGGCCAGCGTAATCTGCGTCAGAGTACGCTACCAGGTTTAGGGACGTCTTTCTGGGATACCATAGGCATAGGTCATCCCGTCCTTTGAGGTATCTGAAGATTCTCTTCACTTCTTGCATGTGGGACTCCTTTGGATTTGCTTGGAAGCGAGCACATAAGCACACAGCGAACATGATGTCGGGACGACTTGCCGTTAGGTATAGCAAGGATCCTATCATTCCTCTGTAGAGCTTTTGATCTACACTCTTGCCTTCTTCATCAGCATAAAGGCGAGTGTTGGGGGAGATGGGAGTATCAATGGGTTTCGATGAGTTCATCCCATATTTCTCGACCATTTCACGGATGTATTTTTGTTGATGAATGCGCGTCCCATCTTTAAGCTGAGTGATTTGGAGTCCCAAGAAGAAGTTGAGTTCTCCTATGAGGGACATCTCAAACTCACTACTCATCAAGTTCTTGAATTCCTCTACAAGTTTCATGTTAGTGCTTCCAAAGACTATGTCATCGACATAGACTTGGACAATCAAGACATCTTTAAGGACTTTCTTTAAGAAGAGTGTTTTATCAATGTTACCTCGTGTGTACCCGTTGGACAAGAGGAAGGACGCAAACCTATCGTACCATGCACGAGGGGCTTGCTTGAGTCCATAGAGTGCCTTGTCCAAGAAGTACACATGATCAGGGTGATCAGCATCCTCAAATCCTGGTGGTTGAGCGACGTACACTTCTTCTTTGAGCTTGCCATTGAGGAAGGCTGTTTTGACATCCATTTGAAAAAGCTTGAACCCTTTGTGAGCGGCATAGGCGATAAGGAGGCGAATGGCTTCAATTCTGGCAACAGGAGAGAAGGTCTCATCATAGTCGATTCCTTCCTCTTGTCTATAGCCTTGAGCCACGAGCCTTGCTTTATTTCTTGATACACGACCACTCTCATCAAGCTTGTTCCTGTAGACCCACCTCGTCCCTATTATGTTTTTGTTTCTTGGACGAGGGACGAGGGTCCAAACCTTGTTCCTTTCAAACTGATTAAGTTCTTCTTGCATGGCTTGAATCCAATCAGCGTCCTGAAGTGCCTCCTTTATGTTCTTAGGTTCAATTAAGGACACAAAGGCGTTGAAGGCACAGAACGCTATGTTGGCATTATGGGACTGATTCAGAGCTGATCTTGTTTGAACTCCTTTTGACATGTCTGAGATGATTTGATCTGTTGAATGAAGTCTTGAAAGAATGGATCCCTTATGAATATCGTCCTTTGCAGGAGTACATCTAGGGTCCGTCCAGTCAGATTCATCGGAGTCAAACCCGTCGTCTTCATTGAAAGGCTCAGAGTGTTCCCCCTCAGGTTGAGCGTCCACTTCTTGACGTTGTTCACCTTGAAGACTTGATTCAGCACCATCAAGTTGACCTGGTGATTCACTCCGAGAGAGAATTTCCTGAGTAGCACTGGGGACTTCCACTGAGACTTCTTCAGGGTTTTAAAAAGCGTCCTTAGGAACATAGTATTTTCCAAAGGACCCAAGGTCAACTTCATCGTCGGAGTCATCCTGCTGATTAGAGTATGAGCGATCTTTCCCACTTGATTTTTCTTTGTGAGAGGCACTTTCTTTGAACACAACATGAATACTCTCCTCAAGCTTTAGAGTCCTTTTGTTGAAAACTCTATATGCTTTGCTGGTGAGAGAGTACCCAAGGAATATAGCTTCGTCACTTCTTGCATCAAACTTTCCAAGTCTCTCTTTATCATTGTTGTGAACAAAGCATTTGCATCCAAAGACTTTGAGATAGTCGATGCGAGGCTTTCTTCCGTTCAGCAACTCATAGGACGTCTTTTTCAGTAAAGGACGGATCATGGCTCGATTGACAATGTAGCACGCTGTAGCAATAGCTTCCGCCCAGAAGTACTTGGGGACGCTATTAGCTAAAAGCATAGTTCTTGCCATATGCTCCAGCGTCCTATTCTTTCTTTCCACCACTCCATTTTGTTGAGGAGTCCTTGGAGCTGAGAAGTTGTGAGAGACTCCATGTTGATCACAGTAGGCCACGAACTCTGAGTTTTGAAATTCCGTCCCATGATCTGATCTTATGGATTTGAGAGGCGTCTCAAGCGCAACTTCCACTTGTTTGATGAAGATTTTGAATGCGTTGAAGCAATCTGTTTTTGAAGCTAAGAAAAGAACCCAGGTGAATCGAGAATAATCATCTACAAGAACGTAAATGTACCTCTTTCCACCATAGCTCAGCGTCTTCATTGGTCCACAAAGATCCATATGGAGAAGTTCCAAAGGTTTCTTTGTGCTGACCTCGTTCTTTGACTTAAAGGACGTTCTTGTTTGCTTTCCTTTGATACAGGCTTCACACTGTTCAATTTTCTCAGGATCAATTTGGGGAAGACCTTTCACAAGATTTCTTTGATGAAGCTTGAGGATTGTGCTTGGTCCAGCATGGCCAAGTCGGCGATGCCAGAGGTCAGCGTCCTCCTTTGACACAGATAAGCACAACTCAGATTTTGGCTTGAACTCCTGATTGAAGATGTAGACATTGTTCTTTCGGACTCCTTTGAGGACGACATTGTTTGATTTCTTGTTGATGACGAGGCACTCCTTTGAGTCAAATGTGACTAGGTTTTCACCTTGATCACACATTTGAGAGACGCTCAGGAGGTTGAAGCCAAGTCCTTCAACAAGGCTAACATTTGTCGCTTTGATGGATGGATTGAGAATAGCAGTTCCCGTCCCTTTGATCTTTCCCTTGCCCTTATTGCCAAACGAGACAGTTCCTCCCGTGGCGCTACTTTGGATAGAAGTGAGATGGATCTGGCTTCCTGTCATATGATTCGAGGCGCCACTATCGATGATCCATGGGCGTCCCCTCACATCCACCTGCCAAACCAAAGTTAGTGTTTGGCGACCCAGGCAAGGTGTTCCTTACCTGGTTCGTTACAAAAATAGAACATTGGTTCTGGCATGTAGTCACTTATATTCACATCATTTGAAATAGCATACTTTCGGAAAGAAATCTTAGAACGTCTAGGACGTCTAGGGTTAGCCTTAGGGACGGACTTTTTATTTTCAATGTTAGTCCTAGCAGCTTTACCATTTTCAATGTCGTTCTTCAGTTTTAAACATTCATATTTAAAGTGATCTCCTTGTCCACAATACCAACACGTCCTGTAGTAAGTACCAAGGTAGTACTTTTTGTTAGGACGTTGGATTTTGTTCTTTTTCATCTTTTGAGGGTCACAGACTTTTGAACCTTCCCCCTTTGCAATTTTCTTATAGATCCTATGACTGGTGGAGTTAGTGTAGTAGTCCTTTTGACCTTTCTCTCCACTTTCTAGGACTCTAATTCTTTCAAGGAGATTCTTGGTCTTTTCCTTTTCCAATTCAAGTTCTGAAGTTTTGCTTGCCTCAAAGTCGCTAGGGAGGGAGTTCCTGGAGTCAGACTCATAGCCTAGTCCTCTCTTGGCTGGGACAAACACTATTGGTCTAACTTCCTCAACTACAGGACTCTTTCCTAACACTTTTACTTCTTCCCTAAGCTTGGCGTTCTCTAGTTTAAGGCACATCACTTCAGTTTTCAGAGACTTAGTTTATTCACGTGAGGACTCTAGTTGCAAAGACACTGTAGCACAGTTCTCACATTCAACCAGAATATTTTCATTTTCAAGTTCAAGTTCATCCATTCTATGTTGCATGATCACACTTTCTTCCATGATCTTGCCAATGAGTTTAATAAGTTTGGACTTAGAACAATTTTCTAAAGAAGTCATCATGGATTCACGAGTTACCTCTTGTTCCCTTTCAGGAGCGTCCTCTTCAAGAACTGGGGCGTCCTCCACAGCCATGTACGCCACTTGTTCATTATCTGAGGCGTCCTTGATGGCTATGTACGCCGCTGGTCCTTCAGGTTCTTCATCATCCGAACTCACTTTATCCCATGCGGCGTCGCACGCTCCCAAGAGGGCCTTCATCTTCATTTCTTTTAAGTTTAGTCCTGTAGTACACTTTTTGGCAAAGTGTCCTTTCTTGTTACACTTGTAGCAAGTAAGTTCCTTCATTTCTGCCTCTGTATACTTGGGACTCTCCTTTTTGTAAGGCATCTTGTATTTCTTGAAATCTCTGGTCCTTTTACCCCATAAGCGGGCAACCTTGTGTAGAAGGGCAAGCTCTTCCTCTTCTTCGAGTTGTTCCTTAGTTTTGCTTTCCTTTTCTCTTAGAGCTTGTGCACGCATCCTTTCACGATTCTCATTTTTGTTTGCTTCCACCATTAAAGCAAGTTCTCTTTGGTGACGCAGATACTCAGCGTACTCTGGGGTTGATGACATCAAGGCGAGATCTGTCTGAGGGTTCCTAGCTAATTCAGCCATATCAGCTTCCCTTCTTGCTTCATAGCCTCTCAGCTTCCCATAGATCTCTTCCATATCCAGGGTCTTGTTGGCTGTATTTTCCTTAAACGTAGTCCTATCAAAATTCCATTTCCCTGTAAGACCATCAATGACTACTCCAACTCTGTTCCTCATTGAGATTTCAGCTTCTGGGATGCCCAAATTTCGCATCTTGGTCACAAGAGCTTCAAAGCGGTATGAATAGTCCTTGACAGTTTCATTAGGCAGCATTCTGAAGGCATAGAACTCTCGTTTGATCTCAAGCTTAACGTCTTCCTTCATCTCCGCCGTACCCACATGGTACTTCTCAAGAGCTTCCCATTGTAGTTTGGCCGTTGCCAAATTGCTAACTCGGGTGGCGTCCCTCTCGCAAAGGGACGCTTGAAGGAAGCATATTGCCTTAGCGTTTGTTTCCAAAAGCTTGAACTCGTCAGGACCCCACTCGTCCTCTTTATCTTTCTTGTCATCAGGGACGACAAGGTCACCTTTCATGATCACTCTCCAGCATTGATAATTCTGACTTCTGCAAAAGTTCTCGAAGCGGATCGTCCAGCGGTTGAAGTTGCCGTCCGTCAGGCGAGGAGGCTTCACAAAGGAGATTCCAATAGGTTCTATGTCCATCTTGTACCTGCAACTCAACAAAATCTAGAGAACCTCGCTCTGATACCAATTGTTGGATCGTAAGTCGTTAATGAAGGCGTCCTTAACTGGGTTAAGGACGTCCTTTAGTGCAGCGGAAAATAAACTTAACAGGAAACAAGATAAGAGAATAGACACGAGTATTTATAGAGGAACCCCACTAAGACCAACTAGTCTTATGGGTAAACCTCTACCTCCGTTGGAGGATTTTCAATAGCCGTCCCTTATCTTATTGAGAGTGAGTCCTTACAACTTAGGCGAGTCGTTACACTTCTCTGAGCTAAGCGTCCGTCCTTAGTCTCACTAGTAACACTCCTTTCAACCTAACAAGTAACCTAACACTCTTAGCTATAAGGAAGCTATCACTCACGTCTCTCACGGTCCGTTGTGAGAGACAAACTACAACTCTAATTGATTTGTGGTTTGAATTGGATTTGATGTGGTTGAACTTTCTTTCTCTTGCTTCAAGCTCACTTGATCTTCTCGATCTTCGTTGATGTTCTTGAATGCTTCGGGAGAGCTTGAGAGAAAGTCTTCAAAGTCCATCAACGCTATGCATACCCTTGGGAGGGTATTTATAGCGAAAGTGGTTCTTGTCCTCTAGCGTCCTCTGAGACTTGGCAGGATCCTTGGGCTTTGATCAACGGTGCGATGAGCCTCTTGAGAAAGTCAACTCTTTTGACGCTTGGGAAGCCTCCGCGTGGGCAGGGGACCATCGCTGGGAAAGCGACGTCTTTGGCATTGTCTACACGTGCCCAGACAAAGGAAACTTCCTTCTGAGGACTAAGGCCGGACGATGATGTAATCATGTTGGGGCGGCCTGGATTTGAATGTGAACCTCGTCCGTATTTTGGCGCGCGTCCCTTCTTGATGAGGACGCCGTCCTATCTTCGCAGGAACTTCGCCAATTACGTTCAGCTTTGGAGGTTCTGATGACGTGCGTCCCTACAGCTTAGGGACTGCCGTTCACTTGTTGTCCTTTTCCCTCATTTGCGTCCACTGGACTTACCTGAGATCAACACTTGGACTACTTATCAAATACTTTTGAGTTTGTCATTATCAAAACAAGGGACGATCATTATTGGTTTAAATATTAATGACTGCCGTCCTTAATATCGTCCCAACACTATACCTAAACACAAGATGAGTGATACACATTTTCATATCCCTAAAGTGAGGCTTGGTTGCAATAAACTTCATTTCTAAGTGTTGGGATGATATTAAGGACGTCAGTCATTAATATCTAAACCAATAATGATCGTCCCTTGTTTTGATAATGACAAACTCAATGATATCTAATAAGCTGTCCAAGTGTTGATCTCAGGAAAGTCTAGAGGACGCACATGAGCGAAAAGGGCAACAAGTGAACGGCAGTCCCTAAGCTGTAGGGACGCACGTCATCAGAACTTCCAGAGCTGAACGTAATTGGCGAAGTACCTGCGCAGATAGGACGGCGTCCTCATCAATAAGGGACGCGCGCCAAAATACGGACGAAGTTCAAATTCAAATCAAGGCCGCCCCAACATGATTAACTCACGTTCGGCTGTAGTCCTCAGAAGGAAGCTTCCCTTGTCTGGGCACGTGTAGACAATTCCAAAGATGTAGCTTTCCCAGCGATGGTCCCCTATCCACGCGGAGGCTTCCCAAGCGTCAACAGAGTTGACCTCCTCAAGATGCTCATCGCACCGTTGATGGAAGATCAAGGATCCTGCCAAGTCTCAGAGGACGCTAGAGGACAAAAACCACTCCCGCTATAAATACCCCTCAAGGGGTATGCATAGCGGTGTGGACTTTGAAGACTTTCTATCAAGCTCTCCCGAAGCATTCAAGTTCAAGAACGAAGAACAAGAAGATCAAGTGAGCTTGAAGCAAGAGAAAGAAAGTCCAACCACATCAAATCCAAAACAAACCACAAAATAGTTAGAGTTGTAGTTTGTCTCTCACAACGGACCGTGAGACACGTGTGTGATAGCTTCCTTATAGCTAAGAGAGTTAGGTTACTTTGTTAGGTGGAAAGGAGTGTTACTTGTGAGGCTAAGGACGGACGCTTAGCTCAGAGAAGTGTAACGACTCGCCTAAGTTGTAAGGACTCTCTCTTAATAAGATAAGGACTGCTATTGAAAATCCTCCAAGCGGAAGTAGAGGTTTACCCAAAAGACTAGTTGGTCTTAGTGGGGTTCCTCTATAAATACTCGTGTCCATTATCTCACTGCGTTTCTTGTTAAGTCTATTTTCCACTGCACCTAAGGACGCCCTTAACCCAGTTAAGGACGCCCATTCTAATAGACTTACGATCCAACAATTGGTATCAGAGCAGGCGCTCTAGATTAAGTTTGAGTTGCAGGAAACATGGAGATGGAACCTATAGGTATCTCAAGTGCGAAGCCACCCCGCCTAACGGACGGCAACTTCAACCGGTGGAAAATAAGGTTCGAATGCTTCGTGCGAAGTCAAAACTACCAATGCTGGCTGGTGATAAAGAACGGCGATCTCGAAGTCCCTGCTGCTAAGAAGGACAAGGAAGCAGACTGTGGTCCCGAAGAATTCAAACTCATGGAGGCAAACGCCAAAGCCATCTGTTTTCTACAAACGTCCCTCTGTGAAAGGGACGCCACCCGTGTGAGCAATCTTCCAACTGCCAAGCTCCAATGGGAAGCTCTGGAAAAGTACCGTGTTGGGACGCCCGAGATGAAAGAGGACGTCAAACTTAAAGCTAAAAGGGACTTCTACAAGTTCAAAATGTTCACAAATGAGACTATCACCGACTACTCCTTCCGTTTTGAGGCCCTACTGACCAAGTTGAAAAACTTGGGTGTCAAAGAAACGGAGATCACTTAAAGGATGAAGGTTCAAGTCTTGATCGATGGACTCACGGGACCATGGAACTTCGATAGGATACCGTTCAAAGAAAACCAGGCCAATAAAGGGACTGTCCATGGAGGAAATCTATGGAAAACTCAAAGGGTACGAAGCAAGAAGAAATCAAGATCTGGTGGAAATGGGAAAGAGTTCCCAAAATGAGCTGGCTTTAACTCTAGCGGCTAGGACGCTCGAGTATGAGCAATCTTATCAAAGGCAAAGAGAGTTGAACTCAATGCTAGAAGCCAAAACTCAAGAGCACCAAGAGAATCTACGTCTTCAGGCTTTGATAGAACGCAAAGGGAAGACCGAAGAACAAATTTCTGAAGAAGATGAGTTAGCCCTGCTTCACAAGTCTCTCCGTGCATGGTACAAAAGAGGCAAAGTCCCAAGAATGAACATGCCCTACAAGAAGGAAACTCGCAAACCTACAGATGCAGAAATGAAGGATATAGTATGCTACAAATGCAACAGAAAGGGACACATGGCCAAGAAATGTACCACAGGGTTAACATCAAAAGAAATAAAGGAAAAAGCTTTGTTTGGTGCATTTGAGGGCGCATGGGACGACCTCGACTCAAGTGATGAGGAACCAGATAATCAAATGGCCTACATGGCTATGGAAGACGCCCCAAAGGACGTCTCTGAATCTGAACAAGAGGTAACTCATGAATCTATGCTAAACTCTCTTGAAAAATGCTCAAAGCCCAAGCTCATCAAACTAATCACTCAGATCATGCAAGAAAGCTATGCCATGAAACAAAGTTTTGAGGAAATTGAATCCGAGAATATTGTTGTGGAATGTGAAAATTGCAATACCATGTCTTTTCAACTAGAATCTTCTAAGGAAGAAGTCAAGTCCCTTAAGAGTCAGCTTGTGTGCCTAAAGCTTGAAAATGCAAATCTTAGGGACGAGGTGAAAGTCCTAGGAAAGAGTTCCATGACTGAACCTGTGAATCCTATAGTCTTTGTTCCAGCTAGGAAGGGACTAGGGTATGAATCAGGCTCAAGGAACTCTCTTCCCAGCGACTTCGAAGCTAGCAAAACAACTGAACTAGAACTTGAGAAGGAAAAGACAAAGAACTTAGAAGAACGCATAAGAGTCCTTGAAAGTGGTGAGAAAGGCCAAAGGGAATACTACACAAATTCCACTAGCCATAAAATCTACAAGAAAATTGTTAAGGGAAATGGCTCCAAGGTGGTTGATCTTGAAAAAATGAAAGAAAATAAAATTCAACGTCCTAACAAGAAGTACTATCTTGGAAACTACTATAGGACGTGCTGGCATTGTGGCAAAGGTGGCCAGTACCAGTATGAGTGTCTTAAGCTGAAACAGGATCTTGAAAATGGAAGAAAGGCTAGAAATGGCAGTAAGAACGCTAAGCCTAAGTTTGCTGATAGGACGCATGCTAGTGTGCCAAATGCTAGAACTCGATCTCCTAGGACGCATGCTAGAAGATCAAATGATGTGAATGTTTATGATCATTTGCCTATGAAGAAGTTGTACCCATGTAACGAACCAGGTAGGGGCCACCTTGCCTGGGTCGCAAAGAACTAACTCTTCTTTTCAGGTGGAAGTGAGAGGAAGCCCATGGATCATCGATAGTGGCGCTTCAAATCATATGACTGGAAGCCAGATCCATCTCACTTCTATCCAATCAAATGCCACGGGAGGAATTGTCTCGTTTGGCAACAAGGGCAAAGGAAGAATCAAAGGGACGGGCATCGCAAAGCTAAATCAATCCATCAGTGAGTCCAAAGTCAGTCTTGTCGAGGGACTAGGCTTCAATCTCCTTAGTGTTTCCCAAATATGTGATCAAGGTGAAAACCTAGTCACATTTGACTCTAAGGAGTGCCTGGTCATCAACAAGAAATCAAATCAAGTCATTCTCAAAGGGACTCGCGAAAACAATGTCTACGTCTTCAATCAAAGGTTCAAGCCTGCATCCAAGTTGTGCTTATCCGTCTCTGTTGTGGACGCCGATCTCTGGCATCGACGTTTTGGACATGCTGGACCTAGCACAATCTTCAAGCTTCATCAAAAGGAACTTGTAAAAGGACTTCCCCGCATTGATCCTGAGCAAATTGAGCAATGTGAAGCATGCATCAAAGGGAAGCAGACAAGATCGTCCTTCAAATCCAAAAATGAAGTATGGAATGAATTCGTCCAAATCCATTGATACTCCCATCTCCCCCAACACTCGCCTTTATGCTGATGAAGAAGGCAAGAGTGTAGATCAAAAGCTCTACAGAGGCATGATAGGGTCCTTGCTATACCTAACGGCAAGTCGTCCCGACATCATGTTCGCTGTATGCTTGTGTGCCCGCTTTCAAGCAAATCCGAAGGAGTCCCACATGCAAGAGGTCAAAAGAATCTTCAGATACCTCAAGGGACGGGATGACCTATGCCTATGGTATCCCAGAAGGACGTCCCTAAACCTAGTAGCGTGCTCTGATGCAGACTACGCTGGCCATGTAGTAGATAGGAAGAGCACATATGGGATGGCACAATTTCTTGGTTCGTGCCTTGTGTCTTGGGGATCCAAAAAGCAAAACTCCGTGGCCCTCTCAACCGCGGAAGCTGAGTACGTTGCTGCTGCCTCGTGCTGCTCACAAGTCCTATGGATCAAGTACCAACTTGAAGACTATGGTACGCTCCTCAACACAGTCCCTATCTTGTGTGATAACACTAGTGCTATAAGTATTGCCAAGAATCCTGTTCATCATTCTAGGACGAAGCATATTCATATAAGACATCACTTTCTTCGTGACAATGTTGAACTTGGATTAATTAGAGTGGATCATGTTAGGACTGAGGACCAAGTGGCCGATATTTTCACAAAAGCACTTGATAGACGTCCCTATGAGCACCTCCGGTTGCTTTTAGGGATGATAACTTTCAAATGATCAAGTCCCGTTCTATTATTCCCTCTATGATTGGCTATGTTTTATTGATAACTTGTTTTAAAGTGTGTTATTTATTTAAAGTCATCTTTAAAGGATGCTAGTCTAAGACATATGTTTTGCTTGTGTTTTTTGAATGACATTCATTTCGCTTTTCACCTCAAGAGTATCCCTGATCAAACTACCCTCATTACAAGCCGAAATGATGGGAACTCTAAGCTTACCTAAGCCGAGAATCTTGCAAACGCGTCCTATGAGCGTTCTTTGTTTTATCTTTACGGGACGTACTTGCTTGATTTTCAAAACTGGTTCTAAGTGATCAAAGGGACGCTTGTCAAAGTTTGAAGGACGTCGGATCAGAGTTCTAAGAGTCAGAAGTTGTGATCAGCGTTTGGGACGCCTTGGTTCAGTTCTGAGTAGAGCAGTGTTGAGTGTTGCAAGGACGCCAAGACAGAGTCCTTTGCAGTTGTTAAAAATTCGAAATTTGAAAATGGGAAGTTGAACCGTCTTAGAGAAGTTGAACGCAGATCTCGGGATAAGCGCTAATAGTGCTCAACAGCTATGTTTTTTAGCAGAGAAGAAAGCCACGTGCGGGCTTACGGGTGGAGGAAGCCAAATGAATTGTCCCTTTTACCCTTGACCGTTTTCCCTTCGTCTTCTTCCTATAAATATGCTCCTGCACATTCTGAAAAACCTTCTTTGCCTCCCTGCTGTTTGCATAAATCAACTAACCTCTCAAGATCTTGCCAAATCTTTCAAACCCAGATCCCGAAATCTCCTTCTCTCAACCCTAATCTTCATCTATTTAAACCACATCTCCTCAAATGGCCAACACCAGAGCAACCAAGAACACAAATCCCTCCTCGGCGGCGAAAAACCCTAGCTCCTCGAAGTCTCCTGCGGTGAAAGGCCGGTCATTAATGGATTCAAGAGGCCGACCTGCTGGGCGCCAAGATCCCCCTCGCCACCATCCATCTCAAAGCACCCAGCGCCGCCATTCCACCACCCCTCCCCAATCACAACGCTCCCATCCTCCTAAAAAATCCCAATCTTCTCGCCCTCAATCCAAACCCTCTCAAAAACGCTTCCAATTCCTGGAAATGCCTTTTAAACCCGAGCCAGAACCCGCAAACTCCGGCTGTGGATGCGCCTCCTCCAGCACAGGCGTCCACTGCGGAGGACACAGACATGGTCGAGTCCCATGAGTAAGGGGACGAGGCCTCCGATGAAGACGATGCTCCTCCCCAGGATGAGGATCATGAGGACGAGGAGGGAGACGGTGAAGAAGAAGACGCTGGTGATGAGGTGATTGTGAGCAACGGCAACAAGCAGAAAAGATTGAAGAAGATTCTGTCGCCGCTCCTTTTTACCGCTCAATTCTTGGAAGACAACCAGCGCCAAGAGTTTTTGGAACTGCTTGAGTTCCAGGGTTGGACGCACTTGGGCGCTGAGGCCGCTGAAGTCGACCCCGAATAGGTTCTCCGCTTTTACTCAAAATTTGAGAAATCTGAAGTAAAAGAGAAGCCTCAAGGGACGTTCGAGATTGATGGGGACGAGTACTCAATTGCTGAGGGTACCGTCCGAAATATGCTCGGCCTGCGTCCTTCTCCGCCCGATGCTCTGCACGACCTTCCCAACAAGAACTTTGGTCGTTTCTCACAGGAAGAGATCTTTAACCGCATTTTCAACGGGAGACAGCCAGCAGCTAAGGATAGGGTTGCACATTGTCTCTCCAAGACCGGCGTCCTTGCGCATCACTTCATAGTGTGCATGGTCGTCCCCCGCCAAGAAAAGAAGTCGATCGTCCAAATCACTGATAGCATCTTATTGGACGCCTTCTTGGAACGCAAGCCCATCAACTTGCCGCAGGTTATCTTGGAGCACATGGGCAAGTGCACAGGCGGACGCCACTCTCTTCCCTTCCCAGGCCTAGTCAAACAGATTCTGAAGCAGCAAGGCCTCTACGTCCCCAAAACAGAACAGACTTTCGGGATTCGTTGGGACGTCAGGCAAATCACCCTCCCCCCAGTTGGCAAACTGAGGTGTGATGAGCCGCTCCCATCTGTGAAGAGGCAGCTGGCCAAAGAGAAAAAGGAAGCTGAACGCAGAGCTAAGGCCGCGGCTGCTGCTGCTGAAACTATGGAAGGAGAATCTGAGCCAATTCTTCAAGTAGAAGGGACGCCAGCTGATCATGAGGACGTTGATGAAGAAGAAGATGAGCTCGAAGGGTATGAGCGTCCCTCATGAGGCCGAGAAGCACTCTCAGAAGTATCTACTGGGAATGATGATCGAGAACCAGTCTATGATGATTGATCTAATTCAACAGGTTCACGACACTCTCCACCAACACACAGAACTTCTGGAACGCGCAAAAACGAGCTCCTTGCTCAGAACAACCATCTTCAGGAGCAACATCTCAAGGCCCTTAGCAAGCGTCCCCGCAAATGATCTCTCCTCCCTTTCTAATCCTGAAAAAGTTTAACTTTTGTTGTGTTGTTTGTAAGTCGTTGGGACGCAGTCCCCTTTTGGAACTTTTTATGCGTGTAATGATCGTACTCTCTTCCTGAATGAAGTTCATTACATTCGTGATTCATTTTGTCTAAGCGTTCCTTTCTTTAGTTATGACTTTGTGCTTGCATGCTTTTCAACTTGTTCTCCTTTTCGATGATGCCAAAAGGGGGAAGTATAGTTTTGCAGAGATGCGATCGTTTTTAAGTTGTCATAGAAAGCATGTGTTTAGGGGGAATTTCGGCCAAGTCCAAAGGACGCTAGTAAAAGAATAAGATAGGACACACTTAAAAGAATGTGTTGCATGCCAACCTAAGCTAAAAGGAAAATCAAAGTGTAGTCTCTCATGCTAAAAGCTTTACTTCTGTGCGTATTGTTTTAGAGAAGTTTGTCATCATCAAAAAGGGGGAAATTGTTGGGACGATATTAAGGACGCCAGTCATTAATATCTAAACCAATAATGATCGTCCCTTGTTTTGATAATGACAAACTCAATGGTATCTAATAAGTTGTTTTAGAGGTGGGATGAACCGACCCGAC
The DNA here is from genome assembly GCA_934048045.1 of Polygonum aviculare. NCBI lineage: Eukaryota > Viridiplantae > Streptophyta > Magnoliopsida > Caryophyllales > Polygonaceae > Polygonum > Polygonum aviculare. The sequence continues at coordinate 16,913,507 of OW204025.1, read as the reverse complement.
CCGAAAAACCCACCCAGCCCGCCCGAACCGAACCCAAACCAAAACCGAAAACTTAGTTAAATACACAACCCAAAAACCGAACCGACCCAACCCAATTAAGACCGAACCGAACTAGGACCGAACCCGAAATGGCCCGAACCCAAAATGGCCCGAACCCACAATGACCCGAACCCATAATAACCCGAACCCGAAAAGGCCCGATCAACTAATTAAAGACATTAAAATATAATATGCCATTTCTAAAGTACAATTTAATTGATCAATTTTATATTACATAATTTATTTAACATAAAGTCTTACTAATGAAGTAAAACCAACTAATGAATACAATAAAACAATTATAAACTATCAAAATCTCCATCCATATATATATACATATATATATTAACTAAATCCACAAATTACACTAATTCAAACTCCAACATAACGTATTGACATATCGAACATGTGAAAGTCATCAAAAGCCGAACACATGCAACTTAATTTATACTAACTATAACCCGAACACAACCCGATCCACTCTAATTGCACTCAAATATTACTCAACCGACGGTAACCCAAACCCGAACACAACCAGACCCGCAATAACCCAAACCGAAATAAACTCGAAATTGACACAAACTCAATCGGCCCGAACCGAACCGACCCGAACCGAAATTGAATTGGACCGAAATATAGCCCGAACCGAAATGGCCCGAACCCAAACGGCCCGAACCGAAACCGACCCGAACGGCCCGAATTCCACCTCTAAGTTGTTTAAGTGTTGATCTCAGGAAAGTCCAGAGGACGCACATGAGCGAAAAGGGCAACAAGTGAACGGCAGTCCCTAAGCTGTAGGGACGCACGTCATCAGAACTTCCAGAGTTGAACGTAATTGGCGAACTACCTGCGCAGATAGGACGGCGTCCTCATCAAGAAGGGACGCGCGCCAAAATACGGACGAAGTTCAAATTCAAATCAAGGCCGCCCCAACATGATTACCTCACGTTCGGCCGTAGTCCTCAGAAGGAAGCTTCCCTTGTCTGGGCACGTGTAGACAATTCCAAAGATGTCGCTTTCCCAGCGATGGTCCCCTATCCACGCGGAGGCTTCCCAAGCGTCAACAGAGTTGACCTCCTCAAGATGCTCATCGCACCGTTGATGGAAGATCAAGGATCTTGCCAAGTCTCAGAGGACGCTAGAGGACAAGAACCACTCCCGCTATAAATACCCCTCAAGGGGTATGCATAGCGGTGTGGACTTTGAAGACTTTCTCTCAAGCTCTCCCGAAGCATTCAAGTTCAAGAACGAAGAACAAGAAGATCAAGTGAGCTTGAAGCAAGAGAAAGAAAGTCCAACCACATCAAATCCAAAACAAACCACAAAATAGTTAGAGTTGTAGTTTGTCTCTCACAACGGACCGTGAGAGACGTGTGTGATAGCTTCCTTATAGCTAAGAGAGTTAGGTTACTTTGTTAGGTGGAAAGGAGTGTTACTAGTGAGGCTAAGGACGGACGCTTAGCTCAGAGAAGTGTAACGACTCGCCTAAGTTGTAAGGACTCTCTCTTAATAAGATAAGGACTGCTATTGAAAATCCTCCAAGCGGAGGTAGAGATTTACCCATAAGACAAGTTGGTCTTAGTGGGGTTCCTCTATAAATACTCGTGTCCATTATCTCACTGCGTTTCTTGTTAAGTCTATTTTCCACTGCACCTAAGGACGCCCTTAACCCAGTTAAGGACGCCCATTCTAACAGACTTACGATCCAACAATTGGTATCAGAGCAGGCGCTCTAGATTAAGTTTGAGTTGCAGGAAACATGGAGATGGAACCTATAGGTATCTCAAGTGCGAAGCCACCCCGCCTAACGGACGGCAACTTCAACCGGTGGAATATAAGGTTCGAATGCTTCGTGCGAAGTCAAAACTACCAATGTTGGCTGGTGATAAAGAACGGCGATCTCGAAGTCCCTGCTGCTAAGAAGGACAAGGAAGCAGACTGTGGTCCCGAGTGGTTTCTTTTGATTTTCCTTGTTTTTAACCTTTCTTTCCCCTTTTTAAGTCCTTTTGGTGCACTCAACGAACAAACTCCCGAGTGTTCGACACCCTACATTGTGCTACAACTAGGTTCGGTTATAAATTTAAATTTTGAGACCCTCCGATCCGGACCGATCAGGTTCCACCATAGACACAAAGGCGTTGAAAGCACAAAAAACAAAATTTGCACTCTAGGATTTGCTTGCAGCTGACCTTGTTTGAACTCCTTGAGATATATCTGATACAATCTGAGTTGTTGGGTGATCCCTAGAGAAGCGGGACTCCCTTTGAAATAATTGAGCAAACCTTGGATCAATCTCACCATCAGAGTCATCACTTTCATCTTGAACATCGTCCTCAGAGTGTTCCCCCTCAGAGAGAGCGTCCACACCTTGACGTTGCTCACCTTGTTGACTTGATTCGGCCACATCTTGTTGAACTGGAGATTCACTATGAGAGGGAACTCCTTGATCAACACTAGGACCATCCACTGAGACTTCTTCTGGATTTGCGTTGGCGTCCTTAGGAACATAGTACTTTCCTGAGAACCAAACATCAATTTTGTCTTCAGAGTCGTCCTGTTGTTGTGAAGAAGAGCATTCTTTCTTACTTGGTTTTTCTTTAGGAGAAGAACTCTCTTTGAACACAACATGAATACTCTCCTCAAGCTTAGGAGTCCTTTTGTTGAAAACTCTATAGGCTTTGCTTGAGAGGGAGTACCCAAGGAATATGGCTTCATCACTTCTTACCAAGTCTCTCTTTGTCATTGTTGTGAACAAAGAACTTGCATCCAAAAACCCTTAGATAATTAATGCGAGACTTCCTTCCATTCAATAACTCATAGGACGTCTTTTTCAACAGAGGTCTAATCATGGCACGATTGATGATGTAGCATGTAGTAGTAATAGCTTCAGCCCAAAAGTACTTGGGGACGCTATTTGCTAGCAACATAGTTCTTGCCATATCCTCTAGCGTCCTGTTCTTTGTTTTCACAACATCATTTTATTGAGGAGTCCTTGGAGCTGAGAAGTTGTGAGAGACAACATGTTGATCACAGTAGGCCAGGAATTTTGAGTTTTGGAACTCCGTCCCATGGTCTGATCGTATGGCTCTCAAAGGCGTCCCTAGAGCAACTTCCACTTGTTTGATGAAGATTTTGAATGCGTTGAAACAATCTGCTTTTGACACCAAGAAAAGAACCCAAGTGAATCGAGAAAAATCATCTACGAGAACGTAAATGTACCTCTTTCCACCGTAGATCATCGTCTTCATTGGTCCACAAAGATCCATATGAAGAAGTTCCAAGGGCTTCCTCGTACTTACTTCATTTTTGGACTTGAAGGACGTTCTTGTTTGCTTCCCTTTGATACAGGCTTCACACTGTTCAACTTTGTCAGGATCAATTCGGGGAAGTCCTTTCACAAGATTTCGTTGGTGTAGCTTGGGGGTTGTGCTTAGTCCAGCATGACCAAGACGGCGATGCCAGAGGTCAGCGTCCTCTTTTGAAACAGATAGACATAACTCAGTAGCAGGCTTGAACTCTTGGTTGAAGATATAGACATTGTTTTGGCGAACTTCTTTGAGAACAACTTTGTTTGATTTCTTGTTGATAACAAAACGTTCTTTTAAGTCAAATGTCACTAGGTTGTCACCTTGATCAAACAATTCGAGAGACACTAAAGAGATTGAAGCCAAGTCCTTCAACAAGACTCACATTTGATGCTTTAATGGACGAATTTAGAATTGCAGTTCCCGTCCCTTTGATCTTTCCTTTGCCCTTGTTGCCAAACAAGACAGTTCCTCCTGTGGCACTATTTTGGATAGAAGTGAGATGGATCTGGCTTCCTGTCATATGATTTGAGGCGCCACTATCAATGATCCACAGGCGTCCCCTCACTTCCACCTGTCAAAATAAAGTTAGTTTTTGGCGACACAGGCAAGGTATTCCTTACCTGGCTCGTTACAATAGAAAAACTCTGGTTCTGGCATGTAGTCATTTATATTAACATCATTGGTTGTAGCATGCTTCTTGAAAGAAGTTCTAGGTTGTCTAGGACGTCTAGCATTTTTCTTAGGGACGGACTCATTCTTTTCATTTTTAGTCCTAGCAGCTTTGCCATTGTCACGAGCCAGGTAAGGAATCATAAGGTCAGGCGTCCCTACGAGGTAAAGGCGTCATAAGGTCAGGCGTCCCTACGAGGAGTAGGGGCGTCCTTTACTTTGGTAAAGGCGTCATAAGGTCAGGCGTCCCTACGAGGAGTAGGGGCGTCCTTGAGTAATGCAGCGGAATAAAATACTAAACAGGTAAGGATGAACGCAGTGAATTATAGAGGAACCACTCAAGACCAAGTAGTCCTTGAGTGTAAACCTCTACCTCCTTGGAGGATTTTTTGAATAGTTCTTTCCTTTGTATTGAACGTTCTTACAGTTGTACTGGCGAGTCTTTACAGTTCTCTGACACTTAGCTTTTCCCTAAGTTCACTGATAAAGAACTCCTTTAAGCCTACAACTTAAGCTAGTTCAATCTACCAAAGGACTCTATTCCTACGTCCTGCAGTACTTCGCAGAACTCTCTTTCTCTTTTTGGTTTTTCTGATTACAAACCGTTCTGTGGTATGGTTACAAAATCTCACTCGATCTAACACAAGTCTAAACACTGTTCTTGAGTTATTGAGTTAGTTCTTCGTGTTCTTGAGTGAGTCGCTTTCCTCTGATTCTCTCTGAATATTCCCTGAAAGCGTTAGCGTCACAATAAACGCCCTGGGGTATTTATAGGACTTGGGGAAAGGCGTCATTCTTCTTCTGACGATCATGCCCTTCAGGGACGTGGCTACAGGATCTTCCTCCACGAGTATGGCGGTGATGAGGAAGCTTCCTGTATCCAGCTGTGTGTGATGAACTCCGCTACAGGATCGGCCGCCACGTGTTGATGAACTCTGCTACAGGATCGTCCGCCACGTAGTGTTGGACTCTGCTACAGGATCGGTCTCCACGTATCCTTGGATGATCAAACATTGTCATGTGATATCATCCTGTCGGCTAGTGAGTAAGGACTCCTTTCTTGCGTTCCTACTTGCTTGGGACTCCGTCCTTGCTCAAGTAGTCTCTTGCTGGTCCTTACTTCCTGTTAGCTAGCGTCCCTAAGCCTAGGGGACGCTCACACACTTATTGTCCTTTGTTGATTGGCGTTCCTGAACACTTGGACAATTTTATTCGAATCAAAGTGAGTTTGTCATATCAAAACTAAGGGACGGTTTGTATGGGCACACTACCCAGTACGCAGGCGTCCTTGATAGCGTCCCAACAATTTCCCCCTTTTTGATGATGACAAACTCTTCAGCAAAATAGTTTTGATAATTGAACTTTAGCATGCATGAAAACTTAGAAGCATCCTCTAACACTTAGAGAAATTTCAGTAAGCACAAGTTTTCATTCTTTGATTCTCTAACATTTGGATTTTCAGGAGAGAGTCGCGTCCTAGAAATGCTTTCTAAGCGTCCTCTTTTATTCTAGCATGGGCGTTCCTTAGACCTTTCACTTAATAGTTCCCCCTTAACACTTGCTTATTGTTGGGACGCTATCAAGGACGCCTGCGTACTTGGTAGTGTGCCCATACAAACCGTCCCTTAGTTTTGATATGACAAACTCACTTTGATTCTAATAAATTTGTCCAAGTGTTCAGAAACGCCAATCAACAAAGGACAATAAGTGTGTGAGCATCCCCTAGGCTTAGGGACGCCAGCTAACAGGAAGTAAGGACCAGCAAGAGACTACTTGAGCAAGGACGGAGTCCCAAGCAAGTAGGAACGCAAGAAAGGAGTCCTTACTCACTAGCCGACAGGATGACATCACATGACAATGTTTGATCATCCAAGGACACGTGGAGACCGATCCTGTAGCAGAGTCCAACACTACGTGGCGGACGATCCTGTAGCAGAGTTCATCAACATGTGGTGGCCGATCCTGTAGCGGAGTTCATCACACACAGCTGGATACAGGAAGCTTCCTCATCACCGCCATACTCGTGGAGGAAGATCTTGTAGCCACGTCCCTGAAGGGCATGATCGTCAGAAGAAGAATAACGCCCTTCTCCAAGTCCTATAAATACCCCAGGGCATTTATTGTGACGCTAACGCTTTCAGAGAATATTCAGAGAGAATCAGAGGAAAGCGACTCACTCAAGAACACGAAGAACTAACTCAAGAACTCAAGAACAGTGTTTAGACTTGTGTTAGATCGAGTGAGATTTTGTAACCAAACCACAAAACAGTTTGTAATCAGAAAAACCAAAAAGAGAAAGAGAGTTCTGCGAAGTACTACAGGACGTAGGAATAGAGTCCTTTGGTAGATTGAACTAGCTTAAGTTGTAGGCTTAAAGGAGTTCTTTATTAGTGAACATAGGGAAAAGCTAAGTGTCAGTGAACTGTAAAGACTCGCCAGTACAACTGTAAGAATGTTCAATACAAAGGAAAGAACTATTCAAAAAATCCTCCAAGGAGGTAGAGGTTTACACTCAAGGACTACTTGGTCTTGAGTGGTTCCTCTATAATTCACTGCGTTCATCCTTACCTATTTAGTATTGTATTCTGCTGCATTACTCAAGGACGCCCCTACTCCTCGTAGGGACGCCTGACCTTAGGACGCCTTTCCCAAAGTAAAGGACGTTCCTCAATACTAACGATCCAACACCATACCGACAAGAACTAACGATGCTAAGGTGGTGATGAAGTTCTTGAAAATCAACATTTTTGGAAGGTTTGGTGTGCCTAGGGTTCTCATAAGTGATGGCAGTCTCATTTCATCGAGAGAAGCTTCGAGAATGTGTTGATCAAGTATGGGGTGTCTCACCGAGTTGCTACTCCCTATCATCCTCAAATAAGCGGGCAAGTCGAGGTGTCAAACCGTCAAATCAAGGTTATTTTGGAGAAGACCGTATCTCGATCAAGGAAAGATTGGGCCTCTAAGCTCGATGATGCACTTTGGTCTTATAGGACCACTTTCAAGGCACCTTTGGGAACAACACCCTTCAATCTAGTTTATAGCAAGGCATGTCATCTTCCGGTAGAGCTAGAGCACAAGGCAGAGTGGGCTCTCAAAGAGATGAATTGGGATATCAACTTGGCCGGTGAGAAGAGGTTTCTAGAGCTTCATGAGTTTGGAGAATTGAGGTTAAAAGCCTATGAGAACTCCAAGTTGTACAAGGAGAAGACCAAGAAGTGGCATGATAGGAAGTTAATCCCAAAGACCTATCAAGCTGGTGACAAGGTTTTCCTTTTCAATTCACGGATTAAACTTTTCCCGGGAAAGCAAGGACTAGGTGGAGTGGACCATTTGTGATACACCACATCTATGCTCATGGTGCGGTGGACTTGGTTGATGAGCGAGGAAATATTTTCAAAGTAAATGGTCACCGAGTGAAGAAGTTCTGTGACAACCCCTTCGAATGATTCTAGACATGTCATTAAAGAATAAAGAAATTGTGAGCTCTTTGTACTCTTCTCTCTTACTTTTAGTTTTGATTTACTTATTTGATAAGGACATCAAAATTTTAAGTATGGGGTGGGGAAAATGCTCATGATTTCACTTACTTGTTTATGTTTGTTGCTTTGAGGATATTTGGTTTTTAGTTTGTGTTTGGGATGTTTGTTTCTTGGATTGTGGTTTGATGAATGACATGGATGATTGATTTGGTTTTGATTGGATGAGTCTTTGTCTTTGGTTTTGTATAGGAAATTTTTTGCAAAAATCCATAAAAAATTGAAAATTTGTGTTGAAAACAACAAAAAGATTTTGTGTTTTGTAGTTTTCGGACTACAAATCCCCATCTTTGATGTCCAAATGAAAGCTAATGATATCTTGCTTGTTTTTATTGAGCATGTGAGTTCTAGGATGAGTCTTTATGCAACTAAGTATGAGTGACCCTTGTGAGATTGATTTTGGCCATTTTAGGGATGCTTGATCATATTTGTATATCCCTCATGTTTCTTGTGTGATTAGCTCATGCATGCTTAGTAAAAATTGCTATTGAGGTGTTTATCTATTTTCCAAGACCGTCATGAGATTTGTCCTAGCATTGTCACATTGATTTGAACTTTATTCTCTTAGTGAAAAAAATGTTCCATATCCTACCATGAAGTGAATCCTTTGCTTGTAGCCCCGTTCTAGCATAAGCCTTTGTTTGAAACTCCTCAAAAATATTATTCCTAGCCTTATATGACTTGACCCTTATGGGATTGAACTTTAGAAGAGAGGTTTGGAGTGTATTTGATGAGTTGAGATTCTCTTGGGTTTAAGGGAAAAGAGTGGTGTTATGAATCTTATGGGTAGTGCATCTTTGTTGTGTGAAAAAGTGCAAAGAAAGAAAAAAAAGAAAGAAAGAGAATGTTGGGATTGGGAAGTGGAATGAAAGTGAAGAGCTTAAGTAAAAGAAAAGGGTCCGACCAAGTTACACACCACATCAGGCGAGAGTTGTGAGAAAGTCAGTCCAGTCTGGAAAATTGTGGAAAATCCAACAAAAATCCTAAGTGCAAAGAAGAAGTGGAATGTTAAGTGAAATTTTGGGTTGAGAGAACAAAATTATAAGTTTTTTTTGGATGAGTGAAAGCTGATTGAGGAATACTGGTGAAGTTGGTGAGAGTTTAGGTTGTTCAATCCCCATTGTAAGCACCACAAGTCCAAAATAATTCCCACCGAGAGAAATACCAAAAGCGCCATTACAACCCGGCCGAATGGAACCTCTTTAAGGACCTCCATTGAGCCAAGTTCCAATTCTTTGTGTACTTTGTAATAGGCATCTCTAGGTGGAGGATTTGGTGATATTAGCTTCAATAGTAAAGTCTTTACTTGCATGATATTTGAGCTTGAGTGTTCATTGTTAGACCCATACACATGATGAGTGATACACATTTACATATCCCTAAAGTGAGGCTTAGTTGCATTGACTCTATTCCTTTGAGCACTTAATCATGTGTGATGATGTTATCTTGCTTGATTATTTATCACTTGTGTTTAAATGTGTTTTTCATACGAGGCTTTACATAAAGATTATGTTTCGGTCTTTCTTACATTGTTATTAATTGAGGACAAGCAAGCTTATGTATGGGATATTTTGATGTCTCCTTATTTGGTGGTGTTTTATATGTGATTTCCTTTGTAAATATGATTCTTTCTTCCTCTTTTCTTGAGTGTTTTGTTCCTTTTTAGCTTAGTTCTCGTATTTCTACGAGATTCGGAGACTATGCGTGTTTTATGTGTTTTGTAGGCGTTTTGGCGTGGATCAAGGATCGTTTTGAAGGTGAATCGAGGCGAGGAGCAAGGCCCGAGATTAAGGAGGAAAGAAAGGAGCAAGCCGTGAAGAAGAACAAGAGGAAAAGCCAAGAAGAAGAGGCGGAATGAGGTCCGAATCGAGGTAAATGCAAAGCCGGACCCGAGATGGAATTTCAACGTCGGACCGATGTACCCAGTAAGTCGGGCCCGAGGTTCCCTCCGTGTCGGTCTCGTGTGGATTAGACAGCAAGGCGTTAAGATGTATACTTCCATATTTGCCCCTCATCTATTAAGGCTCTCTTATTCTTCTAATTGGAAAGAGGTTCCCACACTTAGCAACTAACCAAGACACAAAACTCTCAAGGAGATACTTGGAGAGCAAGGAGGAAGGAGAGGAGAAGGAGAAGAGAGAGAATCGGCCAAGGAGGAGAAGAATTGCTAGGTTTTTATTCCTCAAAATTATCTTCTTGACTCAAGCAATTCAAGAAATCAAAATCCGTTGCACTCTTGTTCTTCAATAAGAACCTCTCTTCCATCGTTCATCATCTTCAACAACAATCCTACGCACATCAATCCGAGATCCATATCCTTGGGCACTTCAACTCGTGGCGGCCTTCACCTCGAAGGTTGTCACGTATCACCCTCACAAGCAAGGCCTATACAGTTTTCAACAAAAGGACTCTTAAACTTGAGGAGAGTATTCATGTTGTGTTCAAAAAGAGTTCTTCTCATAAAGAAAACCAAGTAAGAAAGAACGCTCTTCTTCACAACAACAGGACGACTCTGAAGACGAAGGTGATGGTTGGTCTTCGGGAAAATACTATGTTCCTAAGGACGGCAACGCAAATCCAGAAGAAGTCTCAGTGGACGTTCCTAGCGTTGATCAAGGAGTTCCCTCTCGCAGTGAATCTCCAGTTCAACAAGATGGGCTGAATCAAGTCAACAAGGTGAGCAACGTCATGGTGTGGACGCTCTCTTTGAGGGGGAACACACTGAGGACGCTACTCAAGATGAAGATGATGATTCTGATGGTGACATTGACCCAAGGTTTGATCAACTCTTTCAAAGAGAGTCCCGCTTCTCCAGGGATCATCCAAGTACTCAGATTGTTTCAGATGTCTCAAAAGGAGTTCAGACAAGATCAGCTGCAAGCAAGTCCCCAAGTGCAAATTTGGCTTTTTGTGCATTCAACGCCTTTGTGTCTATGGTGGAACCCAAGAACATAAAGAAAGCACTCCAAGACGTTGACTGGATTCAAGCAATGCAAGAAGAACTCAATCAGCTTGAAAGAAACAAAATTTGGACCCTCGTTCCTCGTCCCAAAGGCAAAAAAATCATAGGGACGCGCTGAGTGTTTAGAAAAAACTTGATGAAAGTGGACACGTGTCAAGGAACAAGGCAAGGCTGGTAGCTCAAGGATTCAAGCAAGAGGAAGGCATTGACTATGATGAAACGTTTGATCCTGTTGCTAGAATTGAGGCCGTCTGTCTCCTTATTGCCTTTGCCGCTCACAAAGGATTTCAAGTTATTTCAAATGGACGTCAAGACAGCCTTTCTCAATGGAAAACAGAAGGAGGAAGTGTATGTTGCTCAACCCCCTGGCTTTGAGGACGCCTCTCACCCAGATCATGTGTACTACCTCGACAAAGCTCTCTATGGACTCAAGCAAACTCCTCGTGAATGGTACGATAGGTTTGCATCCTTTCTTTTGTCAAATGGTTACACAAGACGTTCAATTGATAAAACTTTGTTTATAAAGAAAGTCCACAAGGATATTTTGATTGCCTAAGTCTATGTTGATGACATAGTCTTTGGTAGTACTAACATGAAACTTGTAGATGAGTTCAAGTCCTTGATGAGTAGCGAGTTTGAGATATCGCTCATAGGAGAACTTAACTTCTTCCTGGGGCTTCAAATACATTCGCGAGATGCTCGAGAAGTACAACATGAATACGTCCAAGCCTGTTGCTACTCCATGTTCTCCCAACTCGCGTCTTTACGCAGATGAACAAGGGAAGGACGTTGATCAAAAGCTCTATAGAGGAATGATTGGTTCTTTGCTTTATTTGACCGCAAGCCGTCCAGACATCATGTTTGCCGTTTACTTGGGTGCACGCGTCCAAGAGTCTCACATGCAAGAAGTCAAGAGGATCTTCAGATATGTTAAGGGACGCGACGATCTTTGTCTTTGGTATCCAAGGAAGTCGTCCCTCAAGCTTGTTGGCTACTCGGACGCTGATTATGTTGGTCATGTAATTGGTAGAAAAAGCACTTCGGGAATGGCCCAATTTCTTGGTTCGTGCTTAGTCTCTTGGGGATCAAAGAAACAGAACTATGTGGCGCTTTCAACTGCGGAAGTTGAGTACGTTGCTGCTGCCTCGTGCTGTTCACAAGTCATCTGGATCAAATATAAACTTGAGGACTATGGTATATCTCTTGAAACTATTCCTATTCTTTGTGATAATACAAGTGCTATTGAAATTGCTAAGAATCATGTTTTTCATTCTCGCACAAAGCATATTCATATAAGACATCATTTCCTGCGTGATAATGTTGAACTAGGACTTATTAGTATGGGGCAAGTGAGGACTGAGGACCAAGTAGCTGATATTTTCACTAATGCGCTTGATAGACTTCCCTTTGAGCATCTCAGGTTGCTCTTGGGGATGATAACTTTTAAGTAGCAAGTCCCGTTCTACTATTCCCTCAATGATTGACTATGTTCAGTAGATTCTAAGTGTTTAAGGACTATCATGCATTAAATTCATCTTTGCAAGGACGCTAGTCTAAAACTTTCTTTGTGTGCTACTTTGGAACGCCCTTCAATTTCTCTATTTGTCTTGAAAAGAGTATCCCTGATCACCCAACCCACATCATAAGCCGAAATGATGGGAACTCTAAGCTTACCCTAGCCGAGAACTTTGCAAAAGTGTCCTATGAGCTTCATAGTTTTCTTTACGGGACGTACTTGCTTGATTCTCAAATGGTTCGAAAGGTGATCACAGGGACATTTGCTCAGGCTCTTGTTCTACTAAAGAGGTAATTGTGTTAAGTCAGAGAGGACGCTAGTTGCTCAGACTGTTTCAGTATGGGACGCCAGTTGTTGAGATTTGTTGAGGTTGTTGAAGAAGGTGAAGCGTCGTGAGATTTGAATTTTAAACGTTTGAACTTCGTTTGTGGAAGACAGTTGTAACCGCTCATATCTTAAGGGGGAAGTTTCGCCACGTGTTGCATAGGGATTCAATGTACTATTTACCAGCGTGCCCCTAACTCCCCTATATAAGCCAATTCCTACTCTTATTCGAAGTTTACAACTTCCTTGCTCTTAATTTGCTCTGCCCTCTCTCTACAACTCCGATAGCTTTCTCACTCTAAAAAGCCATCTGAAAATGTCTTCTCTGCTAAGGGGCGTGGCCGGAGTTTCTACCGGCGGGAAGAAGATGCGTTTAGTGAAGTCCAATACAATAGAAAAGCCAAGACAAATCAAGCTTGATGAGTCGTTGGTGGACTTTATAGACAAGAAACCAAAGACGCTGTGTCGGTTGATAAGGGAACGCATGAGGAAACCTGATGTGGCTGGGGACGCTCAGAGGCTGAAGAACTACGAGACGTTCATTAATAGGTTTATTCTCCCCACCCTTCACAAATACGATTACAAGGACCAACCCTACAACATGGAGGACTTGTTGTTTATCACCACATATGGTGCTAAACACCTTACCACCCTCCTTGACCTTGTACCCGACCTCCACAACGCCGTCCTTCCGGACTATCCCCTATACCCCTCAAACTCCCCTGCCTTCAGAATGCTTGAGAATAGGTTGTCAAGCCCGTTCCCTCCTCCTCAAAGAGCTCCACCAAAAATTTTGCCAGCCAAACGTCCTGCCCCTCCTCTATCCCCCCTCTCCAAATCTTCAAAACCCACCTCCTCCAAAGAAACCCAAATCGTGGACAAGTTCCCACGTGATCTCTCAGAGGGACGCAGTAAGAAGCGTCATGAAAAAAGGCCCCTCAAAAAGGCCAAGACAACCACCGTCCCTCTCTCTAAAAGGCCAAGCTCTACAAAAGGCCCCTCCAACCCATCTAAGAAATCAAAGCTTGCCCCTCCCCCTCCGTCCATCCGTATCGAACAACTACCCACACCTCTACCCTCTCCCAAAGATAAAAATCCCAAGGACATGGCCCTCATTACCTTCTGCCCATCTCCTCTAAATTTTGCCAACTTCCCTTCCGCCCCTGCTCACATCTCCCCACCAAAAGACCCTGAAACCCCAAAGTCGCGCCGTCCATCATCTAAAAGGCACGCCTCCTCTGCTCCTGAGGACACTGATACTCGTCCTGCTCCTGCCCAAACATTCCAACGTCGAAAGGCAGGGACCGCTTCAAAGGTCCTAGTATCAGAGGCAGCTGAGCCCGAGCACATCTCCTCCTCCAGTTCCTCATCCGCTAGCTCCTCACAGAGTAGCAAACGAGGAACGCCTGCCGTCGAGTCCTCCCCGCTGATTGACATTACCGGGGACTCCAATGACGAGGCCGAGGGAGTCGAGAATGCTCAAGCTGTGGAGCAGGTGGCTGCGGAAAAAGTTCAAGTAATTGAGGACGCTGTTGAGCAACAGGTCTCTCAAGCCAAGGACGCCGAGCTCAGTCTGGATGAGGAGCTCACGTGTGATGCACTTGAAGTCCCACCATATGAATACCCCAATCTCCCAATCCTCAACCCCCAACCCATCTCTCAAAATCAACCTCCTCCCCAACCCCAAACAGAATCCGTTGAGCCGTTGGACGTTAAACAAGTAGAAGTAGCGTCTGTAGATGCTACACAGGACGCTTAAGAAACAGAACAGCAGTCCCAACAACAACAACAACAACAACAACAACAACAACAACAACAACAACAACAACAGGATAAAGGTGATGAGAATGCCGCTTCAGGTGGCAATGAAACTGAAAATGTCCAAGGCACGGAGGATGCTGGTGTCGAGGACACTGATGATGAGTCCGAGGAATAGAACGACGATGATGATGATGAGCCTGACTCTCCCAAGAGGAAAGGCAAGAAATCAAAGAAGAACGGTGACGAGCCGGTCAATATTCTCGGCCCCCTGCTTTACACAGAGGATTGGCTCGCATCATTTGAAGATAAAGATGTGAAGGAGTTCCTGGAACTCATGCGTTTCCAAGGCTGGACTACTCTAGGACTTCAGCCTGCTCAGATTCACTCAGATCAGATCCGAGAGTTCTTCAAGTCCTTACACTTCAAGCCCAAGGAAAGCTCCTTGCATTTCAAAATCGAGGGCGAGCCCGCTTCTATAACTGAACGAGCAGTCCGCTCGTACATGGGACTGAGTACTAAGAAGCCGCCGTCCAATGCACTTAGCTCCTTACTAGTGAATGGTTTTGACATGGAGGATGACAAGGTGGATGAACTGCTAGAAAGAATATTCTGCGGCAAGAAGCCATACGGCAATGACAGGGTGGCGCACGTCCTTTCAAAAGTTGGGGCGATCGCTCACTACTTCATTTGTCGTGCAATTGTTCCGAGGCAGGAGAAGAAAAGTGTGGTCCAAACCATCAACTGTATTTGATGTCTCTCATTTTGGTAGTGTTTTAAGTGTGTTTTCCTTGGTAGTTTTAGTCCATTTTCCTTCTTTTCTTATGTGTTTTTTCCCTTTTTAGCTTAGATTCCACATTTCTATGAGATTCGGAGACTATGCGCGTTTTGTGTGTTTTGTAGGCATTTTGGAGCAAGAATCATGGAGATTGGAGCATGGCATGATGGAGGAATTCAAGGATGGAAAAGGAGCCAAAATGGAGCTAACAATGCATGGAAAGAAGCCTCAAGTGAAGACGAAGAAAATGGCGAAAGAATCGAGTCAATCGGAGCTAAAACGAGAGAGAACGGAGCGAAACAAGCTGAAAAGTGCCTTAGGACCGAGGTACCCAGCATGTCGGGCCCGAGGTACCATGGTGGCCCGAGGTGGTGGTCCGAGGTGTGCATGTCGGGCCCGAGGTCTCTGGAACGTATGCCTTTGGACCGAGGTTGAAGCAAGTCGGGCCCGAGGTTCCTCCGTGTCGATCCATGTCGGTCGTGGCTCCGGATTCCTTTCTTTTTGGGATTTTCTTGTTAATTCCCATAATTGCATTTGCTTCCTTGGAGATCAAGGAGTCTAGAAGCCTTGGAGATCAAGGAGTTCTAGAAGCCTTGGAGGTCAAGGACAAGCCTTGGAGCCCAAGGAGTTTAGAGGGGTAATCTAGTCTTTGTAGTAAGGGGAATAATCTCTATTTAAACCCTTGTAATCTCTCATTAGAGGATGATCCTAGAATCACATACACTTTGGGAGTGATTAGAGAGGGACGTTTGAGAGAGTAGAAGGAAGAAGGGGGTGGACTCTTCTCCAAGGGAGGGAAGAAACCCAAGATCTAGAGGAGGATTTGGGTGAATTCCTTTCCTTGGAGAAGAAAGAAACCCTTAGGCTTGGAGCGGGAGTAGAGTTTGTAAGAATTCCTCTTCTTAGTTTAATTCAAGTTTGCTTTGATCTTGTGTTTGTGTCGTTGATTGTGGAATTTGACTTGCATGATTCATGATTTATCTTTGGTCCTTGATGATTGCTAGTTTGAAATCCATGATAAGTGAGTAAATAGCTTGATCTTGGGCTATGGGGGAAACCCCTAGCTAGGATTGGGTGTGAACCCCCAATTCCATAGCCTTGAGTGCTTGATCTAGGAATCCTCTCTACATGAGCTTCAATCCTTTAGTGAGAACAAGGAATCTAGGGCTTGTTATTGGTAAGAGTTAGCGAAAGTGGTCTCAAACCCAACACTTGACCTAGCATCGAAGGAAGAGTGAAAGCCTCCCATGGTCGATGTGTAGAGTGGAGGGATCGAAGGCGAACAACCTCGATCTCACGAGGATCAACACTTATTGCTTGAATTGGGGTGGAATTATCCATATCTAGCTAGAGAAGGAACCCAAGGCCCGAGATCCCCTTAGCCTAGCTTGTTTCTTCCTTTTTATTGATTGTTGTGTCGAGCCCGAGTCCCCTAGCCTCGAGCCCGACTTTGTTTGTGCCTAGCTACCTCGGTCCCGAGATTGACAACCTCGGTCCCGAGTTGCTTCGTGTCTTCTCTCCCCATTGTGTTTGTGTTGGACAATCAACCGTTCAAACGTGCATGAAATAAATCCCTGTGATCGACGTCGACCACCGTACTACAACGGGGTCGTGATACAAATATTCTTTGTTGATTGACCTGGGGCTTTATTCTTAGAATTGGTATAGCACATCGGGTCTGTCATCAAAATGGCGCCGTTGCCGGGGAATTATTGTGATTGTGTGTTTGTTTGGTTGATTTGTTATGGGTAAGGGACTAGCCCGAACCCTCTTGTGTTATTTGATTTGTTTCTTTTTGTCTTTTTTGTAGGTGATTCCATCTCGTATAAAACAAAAAAGAGAGAGAGAGAGAAAAAAAAAGGATTTCTATGAGAGTGATGATGATGTGGAGGTTCTCTACCTTCAAATGTAGATCAAGCGTGTAAAAAGAGAACTCCAAGAGGCAAAAGAGAAATGGGAAAGAAGAGAGAGAGCTCAAGCTCGTGAGCAACTTGATGCCCGGATTAGAATGCAACGAGAGAGAGAAGAGAGAGCCTATGAAGAGGAATGTTATATGAGGGGTTTGTATGGGAACCGAGACCACTATGATGGACGAGGTGGTGCTCAATCCTATTGGGGAACTCCCACTTGGGGAAGTCCCACTTACACTCAAATGCAAGGAGTACCTCCATACCAACCTCCGAGCTACGAAGAAATTCCTCCATGGGCACATATGTTGCAAGAGGAGATTGATGAGGAACCTCAATGGGCGCAAGAGTTGAGAGATGAGTTCAAGGAGATGAGAACTCAACTCAATAATGTTGAGAGGCGAGTCGATGATATGAGAACTCAACTCAAGGAAATGTATTTATGGAGGATGAGCGTCGACGCCCAACTTGACTATTGGGTATCCCAAATCCCGAGTTCTCAAGAGCAACTCCCGAGCTATCATGATGAAGAGAGCTATGATGAGGTCCGAGTCGAGCCACCACAAGTCGAGGATAGAGAGCAAGCCTGGACCGACGTACCCAGTGGGTCGGGCCCGAGTTGCTCGCAAGTCGGACCAACTCTACAATCCAGGACCGAATTAGAGGACGTGTCGGGCCCGAGATGCCCAGACATCGGACCACCTCCCCTGCCTCCACTCTGCCTAGACCCCGAGATGCCGAACATCAGGACCGACTTGCACCCACTTCGATCGGTGACGATGGAGGAAAACTATCTCATGGCTCTTGAGCGTGCAAAGATTGAAGTAAAGGAAAGCTCTCCCTCTCTTATGATTGAAGAAGAAAAAGTCGAGTCTCGGTTCAAACAAGCTTTGGAGGAGATGCCGGAAGTCGGGCCCGATGTAGCACCTATGTCGGTCCAGCTTGAGAAACAAGCCTCCAAGATCATGTGTGAGACTCGTTTGCCCTATCTCCTTTGCTCTTTTGTGACGGTTTCTTGTGAGTCATATGGTTCGGATGATCCATACTCGGTGGATTTGATCTCCGACTATTCTTGGTCTATGTATGGGGTCCCCCGCCATTATGACGAGGCCGAGGCGCATGTTTGGTTGAACTATAGTGAATGGCCTGAATTCTTCTTGAGTGATGAGATGGTGATTGGGGAATTCATGAACCCCGAGCCTTATTTTCCACCCTAACCGGGATTAGGTGGCACGTCAAGCTAATGACGTTAAAAGAGCGCTTCTCGGGAGGCAACCCGACGTATCCTTCGTATCCTTTGTTTCCTTTTGATTTGTTTTCTTATTTTTAGGATTTGAGCTTAATGTGCTAACCCTTTCTCTAAACCCCTTGAATGCAAAAATTTTGGGATGTATCTTTAGTGTGATCTTGTAGGTGCTTCTTGGTTCAAATAATGAGCTCGAAGGGACAAGGTGTATGATGCAAATGGACGAGCAACTAGGTTGTGAGACGAGCAATCGGTCTCGACCACCTCTCAAGTAGTACGAGCCTCAAGTGCTTCACCTTCCCCTCCCCATGTGTCGATGTCAACAATTCACCATTCTTCCTAGCTTCAAACGCCTTGTCTAGTGAGTTTCCCTTTTCATTTTCCCTCTTGGTTTTATTTGGATGCAATGAGGACATTGCATATTTTAAGTATGGGGTATGGGAAAAGGAAACTCTCTTGTGCCTAGTGTTTGTATAAATGTGTGTCTTTTTCTTTGTTTGAGAAAATTTTTGCAAAAAATCCATAAAAATTTGAAAATTTTCGGTTGAAAACATCAAAAAGATTTTGTTTTGCACTAGGAATTCCCATCTTAGATGTTCAAAGAAGGCTAATGATGATGTGAGCATGTAAATTCCTTTGCATATTTTTGGATAGTTTAGCCTCTAAATGGATGTTGCTTTTGATGTGATGTGATATCTTGCATGTTTTTATTGAGCACATGAGTTCTAGGATAAGTTTTGATGCAACTAAGCTAGAGTGAACCTTGTGAGATTATTTTTGGCCATTTTAGGGATATTTGTTCGATATTGCATATCCCTCATTTTCTTGTGAAATAGCTCAAGCATGCTAAGTAATACTTGTTATTAAGGTGTTTATCTATTTTCCAAGACCAATATGAGATTTGTTCTATGCTTTGTCACATTGATTTGAACTTTATTTCATTTAGTCACAAAATGTTCCATATCCTACCTTGAAGATAAACCGTTGTTTGTAGCCCCGTTTTAGCCTTAGATCTTTGTTTGAAACTCCTCAAAAATATGATTCCTAGCCTATATGACTTGACCCTTATGGTATTGGACTTTATTGAGAGGTTTGGAAGAATATTTGGAGAGTTGAGATTCTCTTTAGTGAAAAGGGCAAAGAATGGAGTTATAAATCAAGTGAGTAGTGCATCTTTGTTGAGAAGAAAGAAAGAAAAGTTGGAAAAAGTAGTGGATTGAAAGCAAAATGCTTAAGTGAAGAAAAGGGGTTCTGACCGAGTTAAAGTGCACAGTGGGCCCGACGTGTGTTGCAAGTCGATCCTAGTGGAAAGTGTGAAAAATCCAACAAAAAGTGTAGTGCAAAGATGAAGTGGAATGTTTAGTGAAAGTATGGGTTGAAAGTTGAGAAAAGAAGAAAACCAAACTCTTTTGGAAGAGTGAAAGTTGAGAGTGGAATAATTTGGTGAGTTTGGTGAGAGAAATAGAAAGTTCAATCCCCATTGTAAGCACCACAAGACCAAAATGATTCTCACCTTGAGAAACACCAAAAGCCCCATTACAACCCGGCCGAATGGAACCTCTTTGAGGATCTCCATTGAGCCAAGTTCATACTCTTTGTGTGCATTGTAATAGGCATCTCTAGGTGGAGGAATTGGTGATATTAGCTTCAATTGTAAATTCTTTACTTGCATGATTGTTGAGTAAGAGTGTTCATTGCTAAGCCTAAACACATGATGAGTGATACACATTTCTATACCCCTAAAGTGAGGCTTGGTTGCATTATACTTTATTCCTTGAACACTTGATCATGTGTGATGATGTAATATTGCATGCATATCTTTCACTAGTACTTGAATGTTTTCATATGAGGCTTTACTTGAAGATTGTGCTTTGGTCTTGCTTGCATTGTTATTGCTTGAGGACAAGCAAGTTTAAGTATGGGGTATTCTGATGTCTCTCATTTTGGTAGTGTTTTAAGTGTGTTTTCCTTGGTAGTTTTAGTCCTTTTTCCTTCTTTTCTTGTGTTTTTTGTCCCTTTTTAGCTTAGATTCCACATTTCCATGAGATTCGGAGACTATGCGCGGTTTGTGTGTTTTGTAGGCATTTTGGAGCAAGAATCATGGAGATTGGAATTCAAGGATGGAAAAGGAGCCAAAATGGATCTAACAATGCATGGAAAGAAGCCTCAAGTGAAGACGAAGAGAATGGCGAAAGAATCGAGTCAATCGGAGCTAAAACGAGAGAGAACGGAGCGAAATAAGCTGAAAAGTGCCTTAGGACCGAGGTACCCAGCATGTCGGGCCCGAGGTACCATGGTGGCCCGAGGTGGTGGTCCGAGGTGTGCATGTCGGGCCCAAGGTCTTTGGAACGTATGCCTTTGGACCGAGGTTGAAGCAAGTCGGGCCCGAGGTTCCTCCGTGTCGATCCATGTCGGTCGTGGCTCCGGATTCCTTTCTTTTTGGGATTTTCTTGTTAATTCCCATAATTGCATTTGCTTCCTTGGAGATCAAGGAGTCTAGAAGCCTTGGAGATCAAGGAGTTCTAGAAGCCTTGGAGGTCAAGGACAAGCCTTGGAGCCCAAGGAGTTTAGAGGGGTAATCTAGTCTTTGTAGTAAGGGGAATAATCTCTATTTAAGCCCTTGTAATCTCTCATTAGAGGATGATCCTAGAATCACATACACTTTGGGAGTGAGTAGAGAGGGACGTTCGAGAGAGTAGAAGGAAGAAGGGGGTGGACTCTTCTCCAAGGGAGGGAAGAAACCCAAGATCTAGAGGAGGATTTGGGTGAATTCCTTTCCTTGGAGAAGAAAGAAACCCTTAGGCTTGGAGCGGGAGTAGAGTTTGTAAGAATTCCTCTTCTTAGTTTAATTCAAGTTTGCTTTGATCTTGTGTTTGTGTCGTTGATTGTGGAATCTGACTTGCATGATTCATGATTTATCTTTGGTCCTTGATGATTGCTAGTTTGAAATCCCTGATTAGTGAGTAGATAGCTTGATCTTGGCCTATGGGGGAAACCCCTAGCTAGGTTTGGGTGTGAACTCCCAATTCCATAGCCTTGAGTGCTTGATCTAGGAATCCTCTCTACATGAGCTTCAATCCTTTAGTAAGAACAAGGAATCTAGGGCTTGTGATTGGTAACAGTTAGTGAAAGTGGTCTCAAACCCAACACTTGACCTAGCATCGAAGGGAGAGTGAAAGCCTCCCATGGTCGATGTGTAGAGTGGAGGGATCGAAGGCGAACAACCTCGATCTCACGAGGATCAACACTTATTGCTTGAATTGGGGTGGAATTATCCATATCTAGCTAGAGAAGGAACCCGAAGGCCCGAGATCCCCTTAGCCTTGCTTGTTTCTTCCTTTTTATTGATTGTTGTGTCAAGCCCGAGTCCCCTAGCCTCAAGCCCGACTTTGTTTGTGCCTAGCTACCTCGGTCCCGAAATCGACAACCTCGGTCCCGAGTTGCTTCGTGTCTTCTCTCCCCATTGTGTTTGTGTTAGACAATCAACCGTTCAAACGCGCATGAAATAATTCTGTGTGATCGACCTCGACCACCGTACTACAACGGGGTCGTGATACAAATATTTTTTGTTGATTGACCCGGGGCCCTATCCTTAGAATTGGTATAGCACATCGGGTCTGTCATCAGTATTCTGCTGGACGCTTTTCTCTCTCGCCGTCCTATCAACTTGGCGCGTATTGCAATGGAGCACATGGCTAAGTGTTGCAGGAAAAAGCACGCTTTGCCGTTCCCAAGGCTAGTCAAGATAATTCTTCAATAGCAGGACGCGTAGGATGACACAAAGGAAGAGGAAGTGCTAGGAATGAACTGAGACCAGAGGAAGGGATTGCTTAACATAAGAAATTCAAAAGAGCTCTCGTCCGTCCGCAAATAGTTAGAGGCTGAGGTTGAAGCTAAGAAGAAGGCCGAACGGGAAAGGTTGGCTCAAGAAGCTGAACAAGGGCGCCTTGCTTCGATGGGACAACAGCTCAGTGAGACTGGTCAAGAGGACGCCACAAACTTTGACGTTTTAGACCAACTCTTGATGAGAGATTCTCCTCCTCCATTGCCTCTCTCGGACGCTCTATCTAGTAGTGCTGGTCGTTGTCCCATTCCGCCTCTGGAGAATCTTGAGCAGTACCCACCACAAGACTTATGGCTGCTATTCTCCACAATCAGTGCGTCATGATTCAGGCCTTGAAAGAGTCTGCAAAACTTCATGAAAAGCTTCTCAAGTTTTATCAAGAGTCTTCAAGCAGACGTCCTGAATGATCGCCGTCCCCTCTTTCATCCATCATAATTTTGTGCTTTTGCTTCTTTTATTTTGAAACACTGGTTCTTGGGTCTGTAATGACTTTAACTCTAGTTTTGTTGAATGGCAAGTACTTGGTTGGCATGCATTTGATTGATTAAGCATTCCACTTCCTATAATTGTGTTTTTATGCTACCGTCCTTATTCACTTGTTATCCTTTTCAATGATGTCAAAAGGGGGAAGTGTAGTTTTGCAGAGATACGCTATACATTAGTTATCAAGAATAAGCAAGTGTTAAGGGAGAACTATTAGTGAAAGGTCTAAGGAACGCCATGCTAGAATAAACTAGAGGACGCTTAGAATGTTTTTTCTAGGACGTCACTCTTTCCCTAAAATCCAAATTCTAGAGAATCAACGACTGAAAACTAGTGCTTAAGGAATTTCTTCTAAGTCTTAGAGGATGCTCTTAATTTTTCATGCATGCTAAGTTCTATTGTCAAAACTATTTTGCCTAAGGGTTTGTCATCATCAAAAAGGGGGAAATTGTTGGGACGATATCAAGGACTACTTTGTACTTGATATTGTGCCCACACAACCGTCCCTTAGTTTTGATATGACAAACTCACTTTGATTCTAATAAAGTTGTCCAAGTGTTCAGGTACGCTAGTATGGAAAAGGACAAGAAGTGTATGGACGTCCCTGAGGTTAAGGGACGCTAGCTATCAAGAGTAAGGACCAACAAAGTGACTACTTGAGCAAGGATGCAGTCCCAAGCAAGTAGGAACGCGAGCTTCAACTCCAAGCGTCCTTACTTAGCACCCGACAGGATGACATCATTCGACAACATTTGATAATCCGGGACACGTGGAGACCGATCCTGTAGCAGAGTTCATCACCACATGGAAGCAGATCCTGTAGCGGAGTCCTACACAGCTGGATACAGGAAGCTTCCCTTCATCACCGCCATACCACGTGGAAGCCGATCCTGTAGCCACGTCCATGAAGGGCATGATCGTCCAGAGGAAATGACGCCCTTCCCCAAGTCCTATAAATAGCCCTAAGGCATTTATTGTGACTTAAGCTTTCAGAGAATATCAGAGTGAAAGCAACCTCGATCAAGAACACGAAGAACAAGTCAAGAACTCTTCTAGACTAAGTGTTTGATCGAGTGGAAGTCTGTAACAAAATCACAAAGTGTTTGTAACCAGAAAACCAAAAGAAAAGAGAAGTCCTACGAAGTACTGTAGGACGTGTGAATAGAGTCCTTTAGAACATTAAGCTTGCTTCAGTTATAGGCTTAGAGGAGTCCTTTACTAGTGTAAAGAACTCGCCAGTATAACTGTAAGAACGCTTAATAAGAAAGGAAAAGTCTATTCGAAAATCCTCCAAGGAGGTAGAGGTTTATTCTCAAGGACTACTTGGTCTTGAGTGGTTCCTCTATAAATCGACCTGTTCCCAGATTATTATTTCACCTGTTTAGTTTGTAATTTCTGCTGCACTTCAGGACACCCTTAATACTTAGTAAGGACGTCTTTACCAGAGTAAAGGACGTCCTCTTTCATACTAACGATCCAACAACAAACTTAAGAGCCATGGGAGAAGTTCTCACATCCACTTTATATACATCATTCCGATCAACCCGGGGTGATTCTAGTATCACAACCTCTCATGGAAGATAACTATCTAACGTGGGAGCAGTCCATGTTTATGGCGCTCACGATCAAAAACAAAAAGAGATTCGTTGACGGAGCCCTCACAAAGCCCCATGACAAACTGATAGAGTCATCACAATGGGAGAGATGTAATGTCCTCGGCAAAACATGGCTCCTCGGATCCATATCGAAGGACATATCAAGTAGCGTAATTCATAACGACAGCGCAAAAGGTATGTGGTTAGGACTTAAAGAACGATTCTCCCAGACGCAAACGGTTTCCTTGTTTCACACCGAAAACGCCCTTCATGAGTGTGTACAAGGAACCGATTCAATCTCGGCCTACTTCAACAGACTTAAGGCCTTATGGGACAAGAAGGAAACATTGTGTGCCTTTCCTCCTTGCACTTGCATAACAGCCAGTAGTATCAAGCTTTTTTTGGCGACACAAAGAACGATGAAGTTCCTAATGGGACTTAATGAGAGTCATGCTCAAACGCGCAACACTATCATAGCGATCAAGCCTTTACGTACCCGACTTAAATAAGGCCTTTGCAATGTTCATAAGACAAGAGAAGCAAGTAGCTATATCAAATGCAAGAGCTCCAGCCCATACAATTGAGATGACGGCGTTTTCAATCAAGAAAGAAGGTTTTGGTCGTGATGGCAAAATTGGTGATCCGGGATACTGCGAGAAGTGTCAAATGCATAACCATAACACCAAACAATGCAGAGCACACCTCCGATGCAAATTTTGCAGTGGCAAAGGGAACACACAAGAGTATTGTCGCAAAAAGAAGAGAGCCATGTAAAGTGGTTCAAATAGCTCGGTTGCCAATTAAGCAAGAAACAAAGGAGATGGGTTGTCTTTTACCCAAAGTGATTGCCAACTGACTCGGCTAAAGTCGTCGTGCCAAGATCAAAGATAAATAACCCAAACTACAAACTAGTATAGCATGCAAGTAAGGAGTCGAACCCAAGAGAACTATGGTTTCTAGTATTAATATAAAATTATCAACTAAAGATATGGGGGATTTAGGAGAGAAATCTAAACTAAACTAATCTAAGAAAGCAAATAACAAACAATCAAACAAATAAGGGAAACAAGTTCATTCAAAAGATCCACTCTAATATAATCACTCGATCATAGATTCATCCATTGACTTCATTCACACCTATGGTTATCCTGATCATTAATAATTGCAAATCCACGTTCCAAGCAATTCTATAACCCTAGGCAAGGACGCTTAAACCTAGAATTAGCATAGAGAATAAGGATATGCAGTATATAATATCAAACAATCAAGCTACGAGTCAATTGCAAGATAAAACAATCAATTCTCTTCTTAATCCTAGTTGCATAGACAACAGGTCTAGGTTAAGTTGTTTTCACAGATTCGTTTTGTCCACGGTCCAAACCTAATCAAACAGTAGAAAATCAATCAATTCAATAGGGTCACGAATCCTAGAGAAACATTCAACAATCATAAGATGAAGCACAAGAGAATCAATATCATCCAAAGGATAGAAATCAATTACCAAAACCTCACGAGTTCATACATCAGAGCTTCTCCCTTGAACAAACCCAAGGAGACTAACTCTCCATAACTAAACTAAAAACCTAATTTGAGGAAGAAGGTATAAGGTAGAATGTAAGGTACTCAAAACCTAAGGAGGCTCCTCCTTATATAGCCCAAGGAACAAGCTCCCCGAAATAGATAAGGAAAGAGGCAAAAGATAGAAAAGGAAACAAGATAGAAAGATTTCGGCCCGCTTTGGATCCGGCATCACCGCGGTCGCGCCGCCATCACCGTGCCCGCGCTTTTACGACAAAGAGGATTAACTCGTCTCGGCAGCCACCACGGTCGCGGTTCCTCCTCCGCAGTCGCGAAATTCGGACAGAAACTCTAGCGTCACTTCAGAGGCTGTTTTGACCATCTTTCGCTTGGAATCTGACTTCAGTGAGATGAATTGAAGCCCTTGAAGTTAGCTTTCCAATGCCACCGGAATCAGCTCAATCCGACCTCTGTATCTCAAGATATAGCCTTCGCAAGCAAGTGGTGTAGTGAAGACAGCTCAAAACACCTTAAACTCTTGAATCTTGAATCCTTGTGTCTTCGGCCTTAATATTACAATAATGCTCAAACTCTAACCTAAACACACTCAATATAGCCCTAAAATACAAGAGTTAACCTATACAAAATAGGCCGAATCAAATTCCCCCATACTTAGATCTTGCTCGTCCTCGAGTAAGCTCAAAGAAAATCTAACAAATCAGCACATCTAAGATCTCAGAAAATACAAGGGAAGATAAAAACACTCAACTCACAACCCGAACCCAAAACAATAAAGAAATCATGAGCATAAAACAATGAAGCTCAAACATACACCTCACAACAAGATAAGACACTCAAGCTCTAAAAAGTGTAGAGCACCCTAGGATCTACCCAAATCTAACATGTAAGCCCCAAAGTCCCCAAGCAAGAACGATCCTAAAACACTCGAATTTTTCCGCTCAATTCTGCTTAGGCGCCCTTTTGGGTTTTCACCTAACCGCTCTTTTCATTTTTCTCAAGGGTGTGCTCACAAATACTCACATCACTCATGAACCTCATATTACCCCAGCCTAATGCTGGTCCGGGTTACCTGCTTATTACCTGAGCCGCCCTTTCGGGTTTTCAACTCATCCCAGGATTTAATATGCCTTTTTTCAACTCTTTATGGCTTTTTCTATCTTTTTCTTTTTCTTTCTTTCTTTATTATGCAAAAATGTATGGTTCAAGTGCTCCATGAAAGAAGAAAATCAAAAATTTGAAGCAAATCTCTAACTAAGCTAACTAGGATAAGCGAATGCGAGTACTCCTTCCCCATACTTAAATCCTTCATTGTCCTCAATGAAGCAAAGAGAAAGGATAGAAGCAAGGAGAAAAGGTATATCGGAAGACTCACAATCGATCAAGAGAGGTGGAATGGAAGAACTCTTCAAAGGTGGTAAAAGAATGGAAGAAAACCTTGGAATCACCATTCGGTAGGCAAACCGCGGGCGCGTTGTGGGTGGCACGGCCGCGGTAACACAACAAAGAGCGGAAGTCAGCATCGGGTGGACCACCGCGGTCGCGGCTAATGGGGCGCGGTCGCTGATTCAATGCCGAAAGCAACATCATCCACCGTGAGCCAACCGTTGGCGCGGCATGGGAAGTGCGGGCGCGGCATGGGAAGCGCGGGCGCGGCATGGGAAGCGCGGGCGCGGCCTTGAGTGATTGGGAACTTGGACGTCTCCTCGAACATGAATGCTCAATGTGGCTCTCAGATCTTGGGCTCGTCTTCTTGGAACATGTTGATGTCCGCTTTTTAGGTAGATTTTTAGGGTCTAGATAGGTTAGTTTAAGTTGTTTTTCGTAGTTGAGTCTTGTGTTTTTGAGTCTTTTTGCATGAGTTTTCGTATTTCCTTGAGATTCGGAAACTACGCGCTTTTGTGTCGTTTGTAGGTGTTTTGGAGCTTGAAGACGAGTTTGGAGCGAGGCTAGGAGAGGATGGATGAGCTAGGAGGAAGATTTCAAGTGGAAGAGCCAAGAAGAAGAGCTAAAGAGAAGCCAAATCAAGAGGAAAAGTCAAGCAAAAAGTCCCAAGATCGAGCCCAAGGAGGTCGAGCTCGAGCCACTTTACCAAACTTGGAGCGCAAGGAACAAAAGGGTCAGGATCGACCCTGAGGGGGTCGATATCGACCCTAAGAGGGTCGAACCTCGTAGCCGACCTTCACCTATCCGGATTTACATGTTGAAGTTTCCTAGTTTGTATTTTAGGAAGGTTTTTCTTTGTGTTTCCTAGTTAGATTAGGACTCCTTTTTGTCTATAAAAGGAGGTTGAACTTATAGTTTTTATTATCATGGAATCAATTAATCATCAAGACTTGGAGAGTTAGGAAGAAGACTTGGAGGACAAGTTTGAGGTTTGTAAGATTGACCTTTGGTTTTTATTTGAATTTTAGTTTGGTTTGATGATGTCTTCTTCTTCTTCTTCCTATTCTCTCTTTGCCATGAGTGAGTAGTCCTCTTAAGTTCTAGGGTTGGGCAAAAACCCAACACAATCATGCATGTTTAAAACTTGAATTCATGACTTGAATGCTTGATGATCATATCTAACCTATCTTGTGCTTAATCCTTTGCAAAAGTTGAAGCATATCTTGTGATTAACCATAGCGAAAGTAAAAAGTTAGTTGCTTGATTATATCTAATAGGATTATTTGTGAAAGTTGATTTTCCTAGGTTGAAGGATAGGTAGAAAGTTGTTTGATTTGCGAAAGTTGATTGAATAACTTGAATTGTTTGCGAAAGTTAACTTTTTTATGATCTAGATGGCATGATAGTTGTGAATTCTTGTCAAAAGCATGTATGGTTGTTGTTGTGGTAGCCTTAGCCCTAGGATTTGCCCTTTTTATTGAGTGAAATTCGCGTTTCTGCTTTGATCCCGACTCCCTAAGTCGTGTTCGAGCTCTTGCTTGTGGTTGAGTGCGTTTTGTGTGCGTTCGTCCCTTTTTACTCTCAGGATCGACCCCCCTAGGCTCGAGATCGACCCTATTCAGGTCGAGCCTGAGTTGTTTTGTTCTTGTTTCTTTTGCTCTTTTCGTAGTTTTCGACTATTCTTAGCACTATTCTCACTCCCGTGGACGATCCTGACTTCGCTATACTCAGCGGGGTCTTGAATACAAATTTATTTGTTCAAGAAACCCTTCAACACATGTATGGAATCTTGTACTCGAGCCTCAATGATGCAATTTGGGGGAACAAAGCTTCCCCATACTTAGGCTTTGAACATAGCCGAGAATGGAAATCTAAAGATGTATGAAAAGAATATATAGATGGTGGAAAGATAGAAGATGGAAAAGAATGAATATAAATAGATGGAAGATATAGAGATAGATGCCCGAAAGTTTTTTTTTTCGATTTTTTTTTATTAACCAGACCTCGGCCTCACCGCGGGAGCAGTAATTTTTTATTTTTTTCGAGACCACTGCATGAAAACCGCGGGCGCGGTACGAGTACCGCGACCGCAGCACTAGTACCTGTTCATCGGGATGGGTTCTGGAGCTCTACCGCGGGCGCGGTATGGTTGCCGCGAGCGCGGTTTTGCACCAGAATGTCCTTTCGGACCTAGTACCTGCACGTTAGCTCGAAAACGACAATAAACCTAAGCTAGGAATGGAAAAACAATCTATCTAAGCCTTGGGTTGCCTTCCAAGCAGCGCCTTGGTTTAACGTCAATGGCTCGACGCCTTCATGATCGGACATCGTCAATGCCCTGAGCATCAAATCAAAGTCCTGCACAGCTATCTTACAACAGGATACATAGCATATTGACAAATTATCAAGAAATAAGAAATAATTCAAACTCCTTTTTAACCTATCAAACATGCTTGAGCAATTAGGGTGAAATTTCCTAGAGTGAAACCAATTAGGTGATTTAGGTGATTTTTCAAAATATTCATCAAAGCATGCAAATCCCCTAGTTGAATTATCACTATCATGAGATAAAAAATACGAGAACTCATCAACTACCCTATCATGCTCAAAGATTGAATCCTTAATGAAAGATTGACATGAAAGAACAAAGCAAGGATCAAAGGAGAGAGAAGAAGTGGGGTAAAGGATATAGGGATCATCAAGGCTAACTTCAGGAATCTCCATGGAAGGTGATAAGAAAGTTTCTGATGGTGAAGAAGAAATCTCCCTAACAGCATCTGGCTCCTTCTACGAGTTGTCAGGCTCGTCGTTGTCACTCCAGGGGTCACCATACTGAAGGAAATACTCCTCTTCTGTCATCACATATCGTTCCTCCACAGGCTCAGGCTCGGAAGCTTGATCTATCAATATCGGGGCCGAAACCTCAAATGCAATATCTCGAACCTCCTCATGCTCCAAACCATCCAGGAACTCACTAAATATCGCCCAATCTTCTTCTTCTGTCGTCCCGTCATCCTGAGTGGACTCTTTCTGCCATATGAAATCGAGCCTGGGGAGCCCCTCGGGCATTGAGATAGGGTAATCGAGCTTTACAACCGGGCCCGGAACATCGTCGATGAAGACAAGATCGTGGTTGAGAACCGGTGGACCAACCTCCTCGGAGGCCGCGGTCACAGTTTGTGGGCCGCGGTCGCGGTTCTCCTCCATGGGGAAATCCTCTGTTTCTACATCCGAACCGCGACGCGGTCCAAGGGGCGCGGTCGCGGTTCTTGGTCAGAAAGCTTTCCGGCATTAAGCTTGTCCTGCACCAACCGACTCTCGTCGAACATGGCCCAGAAAATTTCAAATAGTTCCTTCTCAGGTCTCAATTTGGCATATCCTTTCTCAGTCCTGCGATACACCTCTTCCTGCATCTCCAATGTCATGCCACGACGGATTTCTTCGCTAAGATCATATGCACAGACATAGACTCCACGAGCAATTAGGTCAGTTGTCTCATCTCGAACTCTCTCGAAATAGTCACAGAATGGTTCACCTTGAAACTGGTTAAACTCATAGAAAGACATCAGAATATACAAGTGTGGACCGTAAGACAGGTCCACACAAAGCCAATAAAAATATTAATACTAGAAAGAAACCAAAGTTCCCCGGCAACGGCGCCAAATTTTGACTCGGCTAAAGTCGCCGTGCCAAGATCAAAGATAAATAACCCAAACTACAAACTAGTATAGCATGCAAGTAAGAGGTCGAACCCAAGAGAACTATGGTTTCTAGTATTAATATAATTATCAACTAAAGATATGGGGGATTTAGGAGAGAAATCTAAACTAAACTAATCGAAGAAAGCAAATAACAAACAATCAAACAAATAAGGCAAACAAGTTCATTCAAAAGATCCACTCTAATATAATCACTCAATCATAGATTCATCCATTGACTTCATTCACACCTATGGTTAATTCCTATCTTGATCATTAACAATCGCAAATCCACGGTCCAAGCAATTCTATAACCCTAGGCAAGGACGCTTAAACCTAGAATTAGCATAGAGAATAAGGATATGCAGTATATAATATCAAACAATCAAGCTACGAGTCAATTGCAAGATAAAACAATCAATTCTCTTCTTAATCCTAGTTGCATAGACAACAGGTCTAGGTTAAGTTGTTTTCACATATTAGTTTTGTCCACGGTCCAAACCTAATCAAACAGTGGAAAATCAATCAATTCAATAGGGTCGTGAATCCTAGAGAAACAATCAACAATCATAAGATGAAGCACAAGAGAATCAATATCAACCAAAGGATAGAAATTAATTACCAAAACCTCACGAGTTCATACATGAGAGCTTCTCCCTTGAACAAACCCAAGGAGACTAGCTCTCCATAACTAAACTAAAAACCTAATTTGAGGAAGAAGGTAGAAGGTAGAATGTAAGGTACTCAAAACCTAAGGAGGCTCCTTCTTATATAGCTCAAGGAACAAGCTCCCCGAGATAGATAAGGAAAGATGCAAAAGATAGAAAAGGAAACAAGATAGAAAGATTTCGGCCCGCTTCGGATCTGGCATCACCGTGGTCGCACCACCATCACCGCGCCCGCGCTTTTACGACAGAGAAGAATAACTCGTCTCGGCAGCCACCGCGGTCACGGTTCCTCCTCCGCGGTTGCGAAATTAGGACAGAAACTCTAGCGTCACTTCGGAGGCTGTTTTGTCCATCTTTGGCCTGTAATCTAACTTCGGTGTAAAGAGATGAATTGAATCCCTTGAAGTTAGATTTCCAATGCCACCAGAATCAGCTCAATCCGACCTCTGTAGCTCAAGATATAGCCTTCGCAAGCAAGTGGTGTCGTGAAGACAGCTCAAAACACCTTAAAACTCTTGAATCTTGAATCCTTGTGTCTTCGGCCTTAATATTACAATAATGTTCAAACTCTAACCTAAACACACTCAATATAGCCCTAAAATACAAGAGTTAACCTATACAAAATAGGCCGAATCACCAACGTATGACGAGCCTACTGCATTCTATGAGTGCCAAAAATGGAGAATCCCAACAGCCCATGGACACAATAAACGTTGGTGGTTCAACTTCTATAAATCATGTTGGTAATATTTCTACTTCTAAAAAAAATTGTGAAAGATTTTTTCAACCAATTCTTCTAATATACCATGGATTTTGGATAGTGGTTCTAGTGATCGTATAGCTTGTCATACTTGCTTTCTTACTGATTATAAGCCTATTGTAAATCGGTTTGTTAAACTTTCTGATGGGAATTCTATGCATGTAAGCCATATAGGAAATATGGATATATCACCTTGTTATATATTTCTAATGTGCTGTGTATACCAAGTTTCAATGTTACTTTAATATCATGTAGTAAACTTGTGGTTTACATTGCTTTTATAAACTGCTCGTTGTAATTATAATTGAATGTATCCTGAATTTCCTTGTTCTTAATACTAATGTTGAAGTTGATCTTTCATTCAATTTTAAGAATTACTTGGCTAACTTGTGATTATTTATGATTAGGATTAGAATAACCAAATTTTGTATAGGAATTTAAGGAAAAGTCAATGATCAAAACACAAATTAAAAGGTGGAAATTTGTGAATGATTTATTTCCGAAATATTGAACTCAACCCTAATTTGTTTGCTTATTGGGTTTGTATTTTGTTCTTAGTTTTAACTAAAACCTATAACCCCCCCCCCCCCCCTTCTTGTTACTTGCTAATTGATAGAAGTATTATTCCTAGAAGCCTAGATTCCTTTGGTTTGACCTTGACTTACGTGATATATTTAGTTAGTAATTTAGGATTATCTTTGATTTAGCATAATGTCCTTATGCTAGTCAAAAACAAAAACCCCCTAAACTCTATGGCTGCCTCCAAGCTACTCGTACCTCCTCCCAGAGATGTCGTAGACTTGTTGATAGATGGTGGCATAGAAGCCGCCATTGGGGGTGGCAGCACCGTTCTCCATGACAAAGAATGCGGTGTCGCGCTTCAGATCGAATTCGTTCTCGGAGGCATCAAAGTAAGAGCATAGGTTAAAGAGCATTTCCATATCGGAGATCTACGTGAAGCCGGAGACCTCGTAGAGGAGGTAGCATCCCTAGAGCTGAACCCTGATGGCGGTGACTTTTTCAACATAGAGCTGGTTGGCGAGCGTTTGGATCTTGCTCATGCAATCGTAGTAGGTGCCAAAGCCGAGATCGCCACGGCATTGGAAGAGGTCAGGCCAGAGATGGAGTCGGCTGTGGATTTGTAGAATTTGGATTTGGAGGACTATTGGACGTGAGTGGAGTAGAGATTTGAGATAGATTGGGAGATGAAGCCGCTTGGATATTGTTTTTATAAATGTTGATGTGGTGTATGTGTGGCACAATCTTGGCAAAAAATATTGTACATGTCAACAAACAGGTGTCTAATATTTATTAAAAGATCCCAACTCTTATTATCAAAAAGGGTCCAATAAATTTTTTTGTTAAATTTGTACCATGTGATAGGAGACAAACTGCGAGAAGCGAGACTTCGTTGGTTTGGGCATGTTCAGAGGCGAAGCGCAGACGCTACAGTTAGGAGGTGTGAACGTTTGGATTTAGGGGTCCTCAAGAGGGGTAGAGGGCGGCCGAACAAACGATGGATGGACAGTATAAAGCATGATATCAGCTTGTTAGGGAAGACCAGGGTAATAGATAGTTGACCAACCGTTGGTGGAGCCAGTATCCGTGTGTTTGCCGCCGGTTTTTCTCGCTTAGTCGCCTAGTCTCTTTTAGATTTAGCCTTCTTTTTTTTTCCTTTACGTATAGTGCTAGTTTTAGTTGTAGTTTACCTTGTCGTAGTTATTCTGTTTAGTTTTTCGAGTACTTTGGTTTCATTTTGGCTTGGGTTGTATTGGGCGCATTCCATCTAGGTCTGGATTGCCCCCATTCTGACCCCCCAGATTCTACGTAAGCGGGATTTCCCTGGGTAAATGTTGTTGTTGTTGTTGTACCATGTGATATAAATTTTTGTTAGAACGTGGTTCCATTTTATAGTTAAGTAGGGCAAATGTGCCATTTAATTGAGTACTATAGACAGAACTTGTGTGTAGATAACCAACTATAACATCCCAACTTAGCTAACTACTTCGTAGCCTAGAGTAGCAATCATCATATAACAAAGCTATGACTTAAAATCCATCTCTCGTTTTCTTTGACGGCCGAGAAAAAAACCCTACTCATTCCGACGAGCGAGAAAGAGCTACCATCATGGGTTGTCTCACTCTCTTGGCTTCCTTATTTCTTAGTGTAGGAGCTAATGAACGTTGTTTGTAGATGAACATTTTGAGATATCATTACTCGATGTGTGGCTCAGAGACTATGAAATCGAAGTGGTTTAGTGTGGTGTGGTTCTGATTTGAAATTTGAATGTAAATGTGGTTGGTTGGCTAATCAGGGGCGTATAAGTATGTATCGGAGCTCTGGAGAAAGAAGTAGTCAGATGTGATGAGGTTTTGCTCGGGGTTATATCGCCAGCTTCCTTCCATTGCTCGGGGTTATATCTCTCGTTTTCTTAATTAGGTATTGGTAGTATCGCCAGCTTCCTTCCATTGTTCGAGTCAATCACCCTACCCGCCCTGACAAGGCTCGTCGTCTCGGCTATAGGGCAAAGCAAATCTCTTTCTATATATCCTTCTTAACTCGTTCTTTCATATGATACGAGTCTGGATGAGTAGTCATGGAAACCCTGTCAAAGTTATTTACTACTCCATCCATCCCTAACAGCTTTTCCATATTTTTTTCCGATTATTCCAATTAGATTGTTCAATTTCATAAATTTTCATTTATATTAAACTTTTCTTATCATATTACCCTTATTGAATCTTATACATTACTGTCATTATCCAACTTCCCATTAACTTTATCATTTTTTCCTACAAAATTACAAAATCATCATCATTCAATCTTATATCTTACCCTCATTTATCAATTTCCCATTAACTTTATCACTTTTTCCTATAAAATTATCATCATTCAATCTTATATCTTATCCTCATTTATCCAACTTTACCATCAAGCGTTTCACTTTTTAACTTTTTATCTCTATAAATTTACTAAAATATCCTCATTTAATCTCATATATTACCTAAATTTTCCAATTTTCCCACTTTTTATTAAGGTGAAAACTGTCTTTTATGGACATTCTTTGTGTGGAATAGAGCGAGTATTATTTAGGGAAAATTGCATTTAACCACCCCTTATTTTACACTTGTTGTATTTAACCACCCCTTATATTTTTTTGTACATTTAACCACCCCTTATTTACAAATTGTTGCATTTAACCACCCTTTATATTTTTTCTTGCACTTAACCACCCCTTATTTACAAATAGTTGCACTTAACCACCCATTGTTTATATAAAAAATATTATTCCTTCTATTACATGCTCGGGTTGGTTCACTTCGAGTTCGTATGAATTTGGATTGACCTAAATATTAATAGAATTATTTTTTTAATTATTATAATAAAATAAAAAATATTATTTATGTATCCATCTTAATATATAATAAAGTATTTAGATTATTCAATTTCGAATGATATATTATTTTTACAAAACAGTGCTTCTGGTAGACCCAATAGATATTGGGTTTCAAGTTTTATCCAATAAATGACCGAGTCGAGTCTCTCTTTGACCCGTTGATTTCGGAACGGGTCCCAACACAAAAAACTATACAACGTTAGAGGAGTGTTAGGATTCGAAACTATATTTTTAGTTGGCAGATACAATTCGAGAGCCAACCATACAACTTTAGAGGAATTTTAAGATCCGAAACTAATTTTTTCATTTGGGAGATACTATATGAGCTTAATAATTCTTTTATTTTTATAAAACAAAAATTAAAACTAAGGGCAAAAATGTCATTTATTTTTAAGAAAATACCATTTTTGTCAAATGGGTGGTTAAATGCAACTATTTACAAATAAGGGGTGGTTAAGTGTAGAAAAAAATATAAAGGGTGGTTAAATGCAACAAGTGTAAAATAAGGGGTGGTTAAATGCAAATTTCCCAAAATTATCATTGATTATCTTGAGTCCTTGTATTCATGACCAGGAGAGATAGTGTTAGGGTTTATAACCTTAATTGATGAGAAAACTCCCCGTTAATTATTCAAAAACTCTACCAGTGATTTGTAATTTATTGAGTGTGTGTCAGACGTGGATGTCGCAAGAGGCCGGTACCAAAGGGTATCGTGGATGGGAAACCAATAAACTTGGGAGTTACCCAACTGAAGTTTCAACGCAATAAGAGGTCTGTTGTTGAAGAACGAGTTGGGAGGAAATTGGGTGGTCTTAGAGTTCTCAATTCTTACTAGACAATGGCTCAATGAGGTACGCATTCATGTCTATTGGACCAATTTGTGTCCAAGAATCTTGAAATGATTACCTTACAGAAACGTACACTACATTATGTTAGCGCATTTTTTTATTCGGATGATACAAGACTTTACATTTAAGTACTTTGAGGTGGTTCTCATTGACCCTGCACAAAATGCAATCAGAAATGACCCAAGGATCAGCTGGATCTGCAATCCGGTCCACAAGCACAAGGAGCATCGTGGGCTCATCTCTGTTGAGAAGAAGTGCAGGGGTCTGCGTGGAACGAGTCACGTACACTCACCACAAGGAACGGCCTTCTCGTAGGGCTACCTGGAAGAGGAACAACACCCTGTCCCTTCGTTGGTACCGTTAGATGGTTGCTACTTGCAAGTGTTTTTGGTTCGATTGTTTTCTTATCCTTTCATTTAAAGAGTGCGAGTAGTTCAAAGCACAATTTTGTCTTTAATTGATGAATTTTGAGATATGATTATGTCGCATGCCATACTGGAGACTCATGAATGACCATGTTCAGTTTGAATTTGATGTATTTAATCTCTTCCCTTCGATGATTAAATGTGATGGCAATGTAAAATTTAAAAGGCAGAATACATATGAAAATGATAAGGGGTTCCTTACAAGGAGTTTACAAGGGAAGACAGCCACTGATGTGAGATTGGCTGCTATTGCGGTCGGAACAAGCTCTCGTGGAGGGCTCGGGAAGCTGATCATCAGAGGAAGCAATCCTACCCGTGGAGTTACGGACCAGGGTTTGAAAGCTAATGAAGTCAACTGCGAAATTGGGGGAACGTGGGGAGGGACGGGCGCAAAATCGGATGGGTCTCACCGGCGCCGTCTTTTCTAGCGGAGATGTTCTTGGAGTCGACTGCTCGGCGGAGATAATGTGGCATCGAAATCCTCCGCCTCAGATCCTCCTTGACGATCCGGACACCGGACTGCCCGCACCCTTTCAACGAGTCCATCATCGACGAACGGGCCGCGATTCGAGTCCGATCACGCGCCTCCGGGGACGAACGGGCCGTGAACTCCAGTTGGGAAGTAGAGCAACAGAAAAGAGCATCGTAAGGGGAAGGGGAAGGAGTCCTCTTTTTTTTAAAAAAAAATTGTTTCATTTTTTAATATCAAATTTTGTAATGTTGGGTTGATTAGGCATACTATGGCTTATGTGGCGTGTGTTACATGACATTTTTTTTTAATTACGTGGCAGACTAGAGCATCGAGGTAAGGCGCGTGTGAATCACATATCGGGGCCGTTTGTCATTTGTGTTCGATAGGAAAAAATAGGGGTAGTACAGGGGTTTAATTGCACATTTTAAAGTAGGGAGAATTGATAGGAAAAAACGTCCAAGTACCGGAGTCGGTATATGTATTCTGCCAAATTTAAAAATTTAAAAGTGATCTTTGCATGGCAACTTGGGTGGGATTTTGGTCAGTATACTTGGTTTACACCGTTTTTTTTTAGAGCGGCAGATTATGGGTTAGTTGGGAATTTAGATCTTGTGTTTGAAGTTGGGTATGAGTGAAAGTATTACGCCAAAGGGTAGAAGCTTATAAACACACAACATGATGAAATAGCTGATTAATGTTTCAAGTGCCATAAAAAATGCAGATTCCTTTGTTTTGCTGCTATTGTAGGTAGGAATTTATGTACTAGTACATATGGTAAATCAACATAAATCAAAAAAATGCCCAAGATTGGTTTTATCAGCAGAAAAGTAACTATCATGAGCTCTCACTTCTGGCCTGGGTGCTCACAGAGTTCATGTTGGCTAGAGGCAGATATAGCAGATACTTTTATATGTTCGTTCACAGTGTGTTTTCTTTTAAACCACACGTACATTAGCCTTACTGCAACCTAATTCACGATTACCTGTAGACTCAATAAAGAATGGAATATATATAAACTCAATAAAGATGGCTAGCTATTTTTGATGTGATGGTTTTAGCTGTTTCAAAACACAGAGCTTGGGAGTCCTGCAACTCCAGCGAGTAGAATCCCATAGCGGGAACCCGTTAAAAATTACATTTAATATTATAAAAACGGGTCCTTCATGAAATTTCTGCCCAGGGCCTTAAATACGTTGGGACGGGCACTGGGTTCTTGCTTCGGCAGCTTCTTGGCTGGCTTAGGATCGGCGGGACCCGGCAACGGAGGGGCTGGAGCTGGAGGAGGCTTGTCGGCTGGCTTCTCCGGCAGCGGCTTGGGGTGGAGGATCTCAATGGATTTGACGGATTTGCCGCCTTTGCAGCAGAGCGAGCAGATCACGTTGATCGTCACCGTGTTCTGCTTCTCGTTGTAGATTTGACCATGGGTTTCTGCTCACCAATTAACCAAACAAAAACTAATTAACCAACTTGTAATTCAAAGTATGAAATTGAAAATTGTTAGATTCATTAATTAAAAAACGTACGTGGGAATTTGTGGAGCTGCTTCTTGACCTTCCTATAGCAGCGAGGGCAATCCAGGTCCACTTTCAGCGCCATGAATGCTTCCTAATTCATGGATGGATATATATTCGATCGATCAGTAATTTGAGAATAAACTATGAGAAAGGGAATTATGCACCATGATTGCACAATCCTAATTCACCATGATTGCTTACCTTTTGTTGGGAGTCCATTGTGAAGAGGATTATGGATGATTATACAAGGAATTGAGAGAGAAAGGCAGCAATGAGAATAAACAATTGAAAGCAGAGGAAGCAAAGAAGAGAGTGGTGGGGGGAGGGGAGATTTATGTTGTATTCGAGATCTAACTTGAAACGTCTCAAACGTCAAATTTTACATAGATGACACACTAATTCTGTACATACGTGTTTCCAACGTTAATCAAATCGCTCACTTCTGTACATACTTTTTGTATGAGTTGAATCAAATTGTTCAATTCTGTACATAATTTTTGTATGAGTTTTGTGGTTGAGGAACGTAACCTCCTTTTACGGC
Organism: Polygonum aviculare; assembly: GCA_934048045.1. Taxonomy (NCBI): domain Eukaryota; kingdom Viridiplantae; phylum Streptophyta; class Magnoliopsida; order Caryophyllales; family Polygonaceae; genus Polygonum; species Polygonum aviculare. The sequence goes on along the minus strand of OW204025.1, from coordinate 16,874,297 downwards.
AAACCTGGTTGAGTAATGTCTTTTGAAACCAATGTAGCTCTTCCTCTTCAAGTTCACTTATATCCAGCGGCGGAGGGGGGCGGCCGACCCCCGTGTCGCCGGAATAGTATGTAGGAGCAGTGAGGAGCGGGAGAGGTGCGGGACGGGACGGGGCGGATGGACGGGGCTTCGGGTGTAGGCGTAGTACAAGCTGTGCGCAGGCTTTGGGGACTTCGGGTGTAGGCGGACGGCAGGAGGTTGAAGAAAGCCTATTGATTTGTGAAAATGGGCTTCTAATTGGGCCAATTTGATGGACTTTAATTTAACACAGGTAAATTTCAAAATCAGCTTTCGGGAGAGAAATTTGACAAAAAGGTTACAAACAAAAATCAAATTTTAAGACAATTAGGTGAAGATTTAGTAGAGATTAATGAATAGAAAAGAATATGTGAGATTTACTAAACCATTTGTTGGAATTTTAGTTGGGGTAGAGCTACATTATTCGGTAAAGAGACCATTGAAAATTAATAAAAAAAATTGTTTGATAAACTTATAACTCTATTTAGAATTATTTTACCGTAACAAAACTCATTTCCCGACACCCAATTTGATGCAAGTAAGAGCATGGGATAAAACCTTCTGGTCAGGTTAGCCGATTAGCCGATTCTGGTCAGGTTTCGATTTTGACCAGTTTTGACCGGTTTCGTTGCCTGTTCCAGTTCTAGTTTTTTTATTGGCTCTTGTCTCCTTGAGAGAGAGCGGGCGTGGCCCACAATATGTGACCCGGTTTCCATCTAGAAGGAAACCGCGGTCGCGACTCAGGCAACTGCGCCCGCGGTTCTCATCCTGAAAAGGGATGATCATCCTTCTGGATGAAAACCGCATGCGCGGTAGTGTGAGCCGCACGCGCGATTTAGCAAACTGCGACCCCCAAATATAGTTAAACCACCGTTTTTTATCCGGTTATGATTTCAGTTTGAACTGCCGGTTCACCGGTTTGGGTTACCACCGCACCTTAACTTAAACCTAGCCGAGCCGGTTTGACGGTTTAGGTTCCGATTCCTTTTGGGTTCTGGTTTTGACCGGTCCAGTTCGCCAAACCGAACCGGACCCAGCTCCATGCTCGGGTTGCCTACATCAATTAGTCAAATGGGTTGCGGGTCAAGCTGGATCAGGTCATGACATATATGTTACTAGAAGGTCTGTGTCAATCTAACAGGACAAAAGTATGAACTTTTTTTCATGATCTTATGGTTAATAAAATATTAGTTTCACGGTTTTTATAATAAAACATAATAATAATAATAAATGGTACCAAACCACCCGTTAAATAGGCAATTTTACAAATAACCACCCGTTATACAAAATTTTGTTTTAAACCACCCAAAACTCTGCTTCCGTTAACAAATGACCACTCATTAACGGATTCCATCAGAAATTTCGTTAGATTGCGTAATTTTACCATTTTGCCTGCCACTGTTCAAATGATTTACTTATGACATACCCATTTTGTTAAAACTTCCCATTCCTTCGGTCGTCGGCGACTGCCCCAGAGCGGATTCTGCTCCTCAAACTCAACCATCTGCAACAAGTGGCCGCTGATCCCAATCCTGTTGAATCCCACTCTAAACCTGACCACCTTCATCTCCTCTCGCTCCCACCACGGCTCGACCGCCTTCATCGTCGCCTCCTTCGACCGCCGCCTCTCCAACTCCAACGTCTTGCTCACCATCGAAGTCGTGTCCTCCGCCCCTTCATCACATCAACATCCGCAAGGGCCACGTTGTCCTCATCCTATCCCTGAACTCGCTCACCTTCCATGTCGTCTGCCTCTCCGTCATGTCCCTTGGCGCTAGACCCGGCAAAAAGTGCCCCGAATTTGAAATCCGAACCGAACCGACCCGGACCGCTCAACTCGACTAACTTCAAATATATTATAATTTTAAAAAATAAATTTTATAAATTCTTTAAATATACCAAATCGCTCAACTCGACTAGTTTCAAATTTCAATCCGTTCGGGCTCGAGTTAAAACGGGTTTGGTTCATTCGGGTTTAGGGTTCAAATTTTCGGGATTCAACCCTAATATTTTTCGATTGGTTTGGGTCAGCTTAGCAGATTCGATTAAGTGTTGACAACTCTACTAATCAATCTTGTCAGAGGAACCCTCGCTTTGTTCGGTAAAAACATTAACGCCAACGTTGTGCGATAAAAAATATAATAAAATAAAGTTTTAATTAAGTAATATTATTTGATACTAAAATATTTTTATTTTAAATATAAAATATGTTATAAAAAACTATTGTTTGAGCTGAATTGTTATTGTGTGTTTCGTATAACGAGTTGAATAAAAGATTATTTATATTTTCATAAAATAGTTTTTTCAACAACGCCACATCACCGCCATATCAGCGCCACGTGGTAGTGACATGGCTCTGTTGCGGCACGTGGCACGTGATGAGTGTTTAATAGAACAAAATTAGTATGTTGGGGGTTTAATCGAACATTTTTTTACTTGGGAGGTCTAGTTGAAAACATTTACAGGTTTAGGGGGTCGTACATGCATTCAACCCTTATATAACCAGTACAAATCCCATACCGGGTACGGGTAATGTAAATATAAATCCGACTAAATTGATCCGAGATCAAATTTTGACCTGAGAGTACTTTTTAATCGATAATGTCCCAACAAAATTTATCCTTTAAAAAATTAAAAATTATACTTTTATCTTCTTGATTTATCTCCTGAAAATTATAAATTTTGACCTGAAAAGTTTATAATTTATAATTTGAAAATTTTCGACCATCATATACTTTTATCATCTTCAAAAAATTATAAATTACTACAAATTTGGGCCAGTCCGATAGACGTACGCGCGAAACCAGTAACTGAATTCGACATAGATGATTAGATGGATATCCAATAATCTTCCTCCATCATCACAAAACGCGTGAATCTAGACTATATATAATTCAATCCTCCTTCAAAATACCAACAACGATCAGATGGCTCCCTGTTCTCAATTTCCAAGAATCATGAAGACTCTATCAATTTAATTTTTTTTTTAACCGGTGAAAAATAGGGTCTTGCCTCAAGGCGGGATCCCTAGGGCATCCTTACGGATTAGAGCTAGAAGCTCATGATGATTCCAGATGGTTTCCCATGAGAGACTGTGGCCCAAAAATGCAATTTTGTCGGCCACAGAGTTACACTGCCTACTCCCATGATGAATACGAACTGACTCGAAACCCCGTAGGGATAAGAGAATGTCTGTGATAATCCTTTCAATATCCCAAGGGCATCGGATTTGTCCTAAGACGGCTTTGATAACAATGATATTATCTCCTTCTATTTCCAACTTCCTAACATTCTTCTATTTAGCTTTATTCACTCCATCCCACAGTGCCAACGTTTCTGCCATCAAGATCGAAACTTTCCCATATATATTATGACAAACCCGTCAATTGGGTTTCCGGTCTCATCTCTTATAATGAAACCTCCCCGTTGAGTTACCATTAATTAGCTTAGATCCATCAAAGTTTAATTTTGCATAACTCCAATCTGGTTTCTTCCAACCTCGTGCTTTTATTCGTGGACGGCTTCTTAAACATGCACCCTTATTCAGAGCTGTTTCTTCGTCCTCAACCCATTCTTTTGGCTGCTTCCATTGCTTCAGTTGATTGCGGATATAAAGACTGAGGTCTTGAATGAGATCGTTGGGCGATTGTTGGAACAATAGCTTGTTTCGCTGATGCCATATGCCCCACCAGGCTACTGCTAACTAAATGAACTCTTCTTTCCTTAATTTGTTATATAGCTCAAATAACACATTCCGAGGGTTTGTTTGTGATAGGTTCTGATCTCTAAGTACACGTTCTGTATTGACATTTATACTCTTTCTTATTTCCAAAGTATGCGGGCATTCAATTAACAAATGTATCGAGTCCTCATGTGTAACGTTACACATGAGGCATCCTTGAGGAAAGACAACTCCTTTTTCCATAAGCCTTTGTTTAGTAGGCAGTCCATTCATGTCAATTTTCCAAAGGAAATTCCTTACTTTCGGGTACGTATCTGATTTCCAGATCCAAGCATTGGGATTCAAAGTCATAGTTTCTTCTTTTGTTATTAGGCTTATTGTTGATTCCGTGGAGTAACAACCATTCCTACTTAGGGCCCAGACTAATTTATCGTTAATATCATTATCGGGGATTGGGATTCCTATTTTTTTCTCTACCACTTCATTAGGAACTACCTGAAGAAGTTCATTTATTTTCCATCTCTTGTCTGAAGAAATGAAGTGTTCGACTTTGGTTACCACGTTTACCACATTATTTGTAGCTGCCCACTCTATTAGCGGTTCATTTGTGAGCCATCTGTCCTTCCAAAAATTAATTGTCCGGCCATTTCCTATTTGCCACCTCAAACCTTTCTCGAATTCTGCCTTTAATTTCATCAACTGTTTTCATTGCCATGAACTATTCGGCTTTATTTTATACTCCGAGAACGCATTTCCCCTCAAGTATTTTTCGTTAACCACTCGTACCCAGACATTGTCTTGCTCGGTAAGAATTTTCCTTAACAACTTCATTTGGAGCGCTTCATTCATATCTTCCGCTTTCCTTAAGCCTAGGCCCCCATATTCCTTTGCTTTGCATATTCGGTCCCATACTGTGAGTGACTTATGTTGTCTGTCTTTATTCCAGAAAAAGGTTCTATTTATATTGTCAATTTCATCATTAACCTGTTTTGGCAACATGAAACTTTGCATTAGGTAGTTCGGTTTTGTAGCTAAATTTGACGTGATTAAAACTGTTCGTCCTTCTTGAGATAAAGTATTGGCTTTCCATTTCGTTAGTTGTCTCTGAGCATTTCCAATAACGTCCTGAAAGCTTTCTTTACTCACTCTTCCGTTAATAATCGGACACCCTAGATATTTTTCTAAATTTTCCATCGTGTTTATCCCTAGAGTTTGTTTGATACTTTGTTTCTGCTGATTAGCCACCTTCTTAGAGGTGTGAAGTGCGGATTTGTGATAGTTTACTTTCTGTGGTAGCTGCACAATACTCTTCAACAATCTTCTTCATTTGGTTACATGCATTCTGGTTTTCCTTTGGCAAATACAATAATATCGTCTGCAAATGCTAGAAATGGCACTCTCCAACCACCCCTTGTTGTTGGGAATCCTATAAGTGGCTTTGGACACTCACTTACTTTCTGAAGTTTTCGGGCAAGAAGTTCAGCACCAAATACAAATAGGAATGGCGATAGTGGATCTCCTTGTCTGAGTCCTCGTTCAGGCACAAATGGTGCAGTAGGTCCACTGTTCACTAGAACTGAGAAGAATACGGTACATACACTCTCCCGAATCCACTTCACAAACTTGTCGTCAAAACCAAATTGGTATAGTATCCGGAACAAGAATTCCCATCTACCCTATCGTATGCTTTTTCCATATCCAACTTTACTGCCATCCATCCTTCCTTCGCTTGGCTTCCTCTAAAGGAATGAAAGATTTCATGTACTATAAGCACGTTGTCTTATATTGCCCTTCCAGCAGCAAAAGCCCCTTGTAGTGGGTGGATAATTTTGGGCATAACCTTCTTTAATCTTTCCGTTAATATCTTGGCTATTATTTTATATATTGTCGTGCATAGGCTAATAGGTCTATAGTGGTTTGTCGTCGAGGGGATGTCATTTTTTGGCAGTAGCGAAATGAACGTATGGTTATTTTGTTTCAAGATCTTCCCTAAATGGAAGAAGCCTTTGACCGCTCTTATTACCGTTGAGCCAACAATGTCCCAGTACATTTTCTAAAACTCCGCTGTCATGCCATCTGGACCTAGAGATTTGTCCGCACCAATTTTGAAAACAATATCTTTTATTTCTTTATTCGTTACAGGCTTTGCCAGTCCCTCATTATCCTCCTCCGTTATTTCCTTCCCTATAAGTGTCAAGTATTCCTCAAGAGTAGCAGTGTTTATTTGTTCTTTTTTATACCGCTTGTAGAAATCATTTTTAATTTCTCGACATATGTTCTCTTCTCCCACGATCTGGGTGCCATCAGATGATGCTATCGTTCTTATGGTTTTGTGGTTTCGCCGCCCTGTTGCTATTTTATGGAAATATCCAGAATTCGAATCCGTTAGTTTTACATGCTTTGTCTTTGCCCTTTGCCTCCAATACGTTTTATGGAAATGTAATATGCACTCCTTCTTTCGTAGTAACCGCAGTTGTCTTTGGACAAGGGCCGGTTGCGGGGATTCGACAATTTGTTGTTGCAAATCAAGAAGGGTGTCCTCAATTTCCCGTAATTATTCAAATGTATTCCCAAAGGTTTCCGTTTTGATGCAACCCAGGCCCGAGCCCGGATTGACCGTGGCTAGCCCAAGACCATGGCGTCCACCTTGGGTCCCGACATGTGCATCTTCACTTAGCTGAGCTCGGACTCGACCTCAACAAGCCCGGAATCCTGCCCAGAAGGGTCGGCCCCGACCTTACCAAGGTCGTTCGCGACCTTCTCCAGAGAGTTCCCTCCATGGTGAACTAGGTCGGCTGCGACCCCCCTATGGTCGGCCGCGACCCCCTCTGGCGAACATCCGCAACTTCGGTTTCGAATTCCTTTCGAATCGCCTATCCTTAATTAGATTTTCTTTTAAGTTAAGTCAAGTTATTATTTTAGGATAGTTTCTTGACTTAATACTAGATAGCTTGTTTCTTTTATCTTCATATTTTTATTTTAGGATCACTAGCACAAAAACACAAGTTAATACCGGTTTTTTAGTAAAGCAGATACTGGTTTTTCATTTGTTATTAATCTCACCGAAATAAAAGTTTTTATACCGGTTTTTAAAAAACCGGTATAAAAGTTGGACGGATACCGGTTTTTTAAAACCGGTATAAGAAACCGATATAAAAGTGAACAGATACCGGTTTTTATAACCGGTATAAAAGTTGTTTTATTAAAAAAAAATTAGTTACTTACATACCGGTTTTTATAACCGGTATGCTGGTTTATTAAAATTAAAAAAAATACATTCCGTTTACCCACCCCACTCCACGTCTACAACATCTTTGCATGAGAAAACAATTCACCCAATCTTATTATTGTTATCACTAGCATCAACTTCGTCATCAGGAATCAAATCTCCAGGAGTTTCCAATTCTTCTTCCAAGTCTGCCAAATGGTTCAATGCCATTTGTAGAACAAAGTCTCGAGCTGCATTAAGTAGATTAGTAAAAAATTTCATCTTCATAGTTTCTACATAGTTCTTTTCTTCCTATTCCAACCTGGATAATCTCTACAGTCAAATTGAATTGAGAAACCATGTCAACATAAGCCTTCAAGTAAAGCTATCTGAGTATATTTAAAACCATAACCAACCCATACTTGATCAAAACCAGACATGATATCTTTCTTTTAAAAACCAAATTAAAAGTTGGTCTCAATCTCCTTCCCAATATTGATAAGTTGTGTACACATTTATGGATTATTTGCAACTGATCATGCCTAAACGAACCAGACAACGCTGCGCTCAATTCTCTAAAGAAAACTTAGTATTTAGAGGATTAAATTAACCTTTCCAGGATTTAACATTGCTTTTCATGTGCTATTTGCAAAATGCTCCTACTATACTTCCAGATTGATAGTGATACACATATTTGTCCATTATTAAGCAGGCATGTTACATAAGTATGTAATATGCATCTTCCAGATTTGACAATGATACACATATCGTGATTTAAGACAAAAATCAGAAGTTAGAAGCTAAAGACTATAGAGCCGCATTCTAGATCACATCTAAGAATCAAAGTCTAGAGATTCAGGAAAAAGAAATACCTTTGGTAATGAGTTTCTAATTGAACTCCAAAAGCTGGCAAGATCAAAACAGACTCTGCCATCCAATATCAAAAGAATTAGCAAGTCAAGATTTTTTTTTTATCACAAGGTAGTATCATCTTGCCTTTAAATCTCAAAACAGCTCACATTAACCAGCATGTTTTTCTATCAGGTTATATAGAGAATCAGTTATCTGAGAAATCTTAATTCCATATATCAGTTGTGTAGTATTTAAAATCTGATCATTTATCCTCATATCCTCTTTCCATTTCCCAATCTTATATTCAAATTTGGTACAAGTAATTAAATTAACAAACAATATGGAAAGTTATAATAGTAGTACCAACATAATTATCTTTTACCACTTGCTTACGGCTAAGTAAACAGATAAACAACATGCCAGGGATCAAGTAACATAGCATGAAGATATCCAAATCATCCTGGAAATAAAAAAGTTCAAGACAAAGGTGATTATAACCTAAGGAAGATTCCCTTTCCACTACCCTTTCAGACCCTCCTCCCTCCCTATCATAGTTATGACCTGCATAAATAATTAATAGAGGATAACATTAGACCAAAGTCATCCAACTGTAATGGTGTCTTATTTGAATCTAACAAAAAAGTGTTGCAATGTTTAAGAAATTCTTTCAGTTCAATATTGCTGAAAGAAAAATATACAAACCTCAACAAAACCCATTGCTTTCTTCGCACTTTCCTGGCCAATTCGCAGCCTATGTTAGCGGAAAGGAGATAGACTTTCTTTTGGAAACATCCAAAAGAAAGTGAGCGGCGGGAACCGTCTCGAACCCGAACCCGTTCCCGTTTCTGACCCCGGTGTCCCGGGCTGGCATCAGTGAGCGGAAAGTGAGCGGAAGAAGAAGAACACAAAGTGAGCGGAAGGGTGAAAATGGAGCAATTAGTATATAACTTTACAGATTAGAAATCTACCTGCTCATGTGAAGCACCAGCAAGTGCCTTATCAACTTGTTAAAAAAGGAATTTTAGAAATCAGTGAGCGGTCAATAATGAGCAATCATACATCCTTTGAAACATAAAAAATAATGGGCACACAAGTTATGCTCTTAAAAAATGCACTGGTAGTACAATAAGCTGATCAAGTTTAACACGTCAACTATGGTAGAATTACAACACACAAAAAAAGGAGTGTAAGGTCAGACCTTGCAACTTGCAGCATCCTTGGCCTACTAGACAAGGGTAGTACCTTCGCTGGTAATGTGCTATGGGTAATGTAGATAAGTCAGACCAGCAAACTAAAACCATGAGTGACAAGCAAACTTTATACACATAATAAGACACACCAACTTGTTTAAATATCGTTCCTATAGGTTCCAAACCCTTAGGCACTTTCTGGGTAGAGCTGAGACAAATCCTCAACCTAACAAGCATCATCTGTAAGATTATTTAATCTTATAATTGTGGGCTTACATATTTTATACAATTATATTATAAGGCTAAATAAATAATGGGTTTAATTTAAGTGATTCAATAAAGGTGAAACCCTAGGACTTCTAATAAATGGTATGGGCCCAATGGGTGGATACCGGATTTGGCCCAATAGGTTTAATGGGACTCTACTGGGGCAAATAAATAGAGAACTAGGTTATAGTCCCCAACATGCCAATTTCATTCAGCAGCTTTTCTACGGTACTCTTCCCATCAGAGTAAAGGCAAACCCTAGAGATTGGCTGAGGAAGACTAGCATACCTGTGGCTATCACTAGCTTTCAATTGAGATTCCGCATCAAGTTTGATCGCTACAATGGATTCAGGTATGTAATTATAATTCTTAATATCTTGATATGATCGGATCTTGGCCTTAATTCGGATCAAAAATTCTAACAAGTGGTATCAGAGCTAAGACCTCTTGACTTCTGTTGGCACTTAATTTTCTTGTGTTTGTTAATTTTCCCTTAACACACTCAACACAAATCTCAAAGGTTGTTAAATCAAGGGAATCAAGAATCCCATCCGACACAAGCCTCTGTATTCTCTCTTCAGAGATGTGACATAAACGTTTATGCCATAATGATGCAGAATTCTCATTTAATTTGCGCTTTGTACCTTTTGAACCAGTATGCAGGATTTCATTATGGGTAGCAACAACTTCAAGCATATAAAGACCATCCATTAAAGAACCAGTACCAATAATATTTGAATTCAAAGAGATACTAAATAATCCATTTCCAAAACCAAAGTGGTAACCACCTTTGTCCAAAGAGGAAATAGAAATCAAATTCCGCTTAAAAGACGGAGCTACAAAAGTATCCAATAAATCCAAATAACAACCAGTCTTTAGAAGTAGTCTAAAATGCCCTATTGCTTCCACAGGAACTTTGTTGCCATTGCCCACATAGATGAATCTTTCAGCATCATTTGGCGGTCGACTCCATAGGCAACCTTGCATTGACACACAAATGTGAGTAGTAGCACCAGAATCTACCCACCAAGTGTCAATAGGTACAGAAGACAAATTAGCCTCAGAACAAACCAAAGTGAGACCATTACCCTTCTTTTCAGGCCAGGCGGCGTACTTAGGACAATCTTTCTTCATATGTCCTCCTTTCTTGCAGAAGAAACAAGTGAGTTCGTCACCTTGCTTTTTCACCTTTTTCTGCAAGGGTGTCCCAACTGCAGTATCCTTAGCCTTCTTTCTTTTGTAATTTTGAGAGCTTGATGCATAGTGAGCACTTTCTGTCTTGTCTCTCTGGATCCTGTCCTCTTCTTGCACACATTGTGAGATGAGCTCATTAAGAGTCCATTTCTCCTTCTGAGTATTATAACTCACCTTAAACTGACTGAATTGTGCAGGAAGAGACAGAAGAACTAAATGCACGAGTAAATCATCATTTATCTCTAACTTTAGTGCCTTTAGTTTTCCAGCAAGATTTGACATTTCCATAATGTACTCTCTTATGCTTCCTTTTCCCTTGTACCTCATAGAAATCAAAGCAGCCAAATGATTGCTTGCTTCTGCTTTCTCATTCTTGGCAAAATATTTCTCAATTGCCTCAAGGTATTTCTTAGCATTAGTGCTCTCAGAGATAGAGCCCCGAAACGCTTCCGGAATGGAGCGCTTCAAAATCATTAGACACATGCGGTCAGAGCGGTCCCACTTTTCAACCTTCGCTTCATTGGAATTATCCTCAGCCAAAGTGGGTTGCTCAGTCCTTAGCGCAAGATCTAAATCCATACATCCGAGAACGATTTCCACATTCTCTTTCCAGACCTTAAAGTTTGTCCCATTGAGCATAGGAATGGAACTGACTTGAGCAGAAACATTATTAGCAGTTGTTGAAACTACATAGAGAACAAGAAAAACATGCAATTAATAATCATGGAGAATTAAATCCATACTAGATACCTAGCACAACCTGACATCCAGTGTTTGCACCAAAATATCAATTGTAAGTGGTACTCTTAACGCAATAATCAAATATTGATAATAAATCTGGTCAAACAATAGCCTTTCTTTGGACCGACTATTATTCACATAGATCATAACTTTATAATTATCAATACTTATTATCACATGTGTATTCATTATCTGGCCAAATATCAACCTTCCTTTGGGCCGATCAATTTTCTAACAAGTGGTATCAGAGCCTCGATCATATTAAGATATTAGATCTAAATTGATCATGAACTTAGGGTTAATTTTGATACTGATTGGCCGAACAATTAAATCCTGTTGGTTAATTGTAATCGGCGGTATTTGTTCATGATCGATTACGTCTTTCTCTTTTAATGAGTGCTTGTACTGTGTTCGCATGTTGAAAAGTCAATGTTTATGTCTTAAGGGAAAATTAACAAACACAAGAAAATTAAGTGCCAACAGAAGTCAAGAGGTCTTAGAACTAATACATACGGATATTTGTGGTCCATTCCCTACAGCTGCGTGGAATGGTCAACAATACTTTATTACGTTCATTGATGACTGCTCTAGATATGGGTACTTATATTTGATAAGTGAGAAATCTAAAGCCTTGGATGTTTTTAAGTCTTATAAAGCTGAAGTTGAACTTCAACTTGGTAAGAAAATTAAGGCTGTCAAATCTGACCGTGGTGGAGAATACTATGGTAGATATGATGGATCAGGTGAGCAACGTCCAGGACCCTTTGCGCTCTTCCTAAAGGAATGTGGAATTGTCCCACAGGACACTATGCCAGGCAAACCTAGCATGAATGGTGTTGCTGAGAGACGAAACAGGACCCTTTTAGATATGTTGAGAAGTATGATTAGTCATTCTTCTTTACCTGAATCGCTTTGGGGAGAAGCACTAAAGACTGCAGTATATGTCCTTAACAGAGTACCTAGCAAAGCAGTAGCTAAAACCCCATATGAAATGTGGACTGGGAAAAAGCCCAGCATAAGGCACTTACATATTTGGGGATGTCCAGCTGAGGCTAGGCCATAAAAGCCTAGTGAAAGGAAATTGGACTCTAAGACTGTTAGTTGCTATTTTGTTGGGTATGCTGAACGCTCCAGAGGGTTTAAGTTTTATGATCCCACTACCCGCTCCTTCTTTGAGACGGGAAATGCCAGATTTCTTGAGGATGTAGAATTTGGGGGGAAAGAATTAAGGAACGTCACTTTTGACGAAGTTGTCCCTATAGAAGAGGAATTTATTTCTCTACCTAATGTTGTTATTGAAAATGATCAGGGAAATCCTGACATTTCTCAAGAAGCAATTCCAGTTTTGGACAACAATGAAGTTCCTCCCGTAGAGCAAATTCAACAACCTCAAGAAGTGCCATTAAGGAGGTCTAATAGAGAGAGAAGATACGCAATTCCGGATGATTACATTGTGTATCTTGTAGAACAAGATGATCCTATGGGCGTGATTCCAGATGAATATTTCGCGTACCTTATGGAACAGGAAGATTCTGTTGGAATTACAGAGGATGATCCAATCAATCTTCGTGAGGCTCTTCAAAGTTCTAATTCTCTAAATTGGATCAATGCTATGAAAGATGAGATGAAATCCATGAAGGACAATGATGTTTGGGATCTTGTCGAGTTGCCAAAAGGTGTGAAACCCATTGGTTGCAAATGGATATTTAAAACCAAAAGGGATTCTAAAGGCAACATCGAAAGATATAAGGCTCGTCTAGTCGCAAAAAGATTCACTCAGAAGGAAGGTGTTGACTTTAAGGAGACCTTTTCTCCAGTCTCATCAAAGGATTCTTTCAGAACAATAATGGCACTTGTAGCTCATTTTGACTTAGAGCTGCATCAGATGGATGTAAAGACGGCGTTTCTTAATGGAGACATTGATGAAACGATTTATATGATGCAACCAGAAAATTTTGAGTCCAAAGATTCAAAATCTATGGTGTGCAAGCTAAAGACATCCATCTATGGTCTTAAACAGGCTTCTAGACAGTGGAATCATAAATTTCATAAAGTGATTACCTCGTTTGGCTTTGAGGTAAATAAAGTTGAAGATTGTGTATATCACAAATTCAGTGGGAGCAAATTCATTTTCTTGGTGTTATATGTCGATGACATACTACTAGCTTGTAACGATGTAGGCTTATTGCACGAAACCAAGAGTTTTCTCACTAAACATTTTGAGATGAAGGATCTTGGTGACGCCTCTTTTGTTTTAGGTATACAGATACTGCGAGATCGCTCTCAAGGTATCCTTGGGTTGTCACAAATGAGCTATATCGAAAAGGTATTAAGCAGATTCGGTATGAAAGGTTGTGCATCGACAGATACACCAATCACTAAGGGAGACAAGTTTAGTCTCAAACAGTGCCCCAAAACAGACCTTGAAATAAAGGAGATGCAAAAGATTCCTTATTCCTCTGCGATAGGAAGTCTGATGTATGCTCAAGTTTGTACTCGTCCCGATATAGCATTTGTGGTGGGACTTTTGGGCAGATACTTAAGTAACCCTGGACTGGATCATTGGAAAGCAGCAAAGCGGGTTATGCGGTATTTGCAAAGAACAAAGGAATTCATGCTAACCTACAGGAAATCGGACAGTGTGGAGATCATTGGATATTCTGATTCCGATTTTACAGGATGCCCTGATAGTAGACGATCCACTTCAGGCTATGTTTTTGTGTTAGCTGGAGGAGCTATATCCTGGAAAAGTGTCAAACAGACACTTGCAGCTACCTCAACTATGGCTGCAGAATTCATGGCTTGCTTTGAGGCATCCATTCATGGCATATGGCCGCGTAATTTTGTCACCGGGCTGCGTGTGGTCAGTGGTATTGAAAGACCACTGAAATTATATTGTGACAATAAGTCAGCAGTTTTGTTCTCCAACAACAACAAAAGCTCTATGAAGGAGAAACACATTGACATCATGTTTCTGTCATTGAAGGAAAAGGTTTAGAATGGTCAAATTTCCATAGAACATATCAGAACAGACTCAATGCTAGCAGATCCGTTAACCAAGGGATTGCCTCCTAAGGTCTTTCACGAGCACACTGCTCATATGGGTGTTGGCAATTTTTGTAGTACCTTGGTCTAGTGGGAGTTTCTATGGATATTCTAAGTTAAGTTTATGCATAATAAGGATGTTATGACTTTATCATAATATATTTCTGAACTTGTTTATGAGGTTTTGGGTTGATCTCCAAATAAAGTAGGACTAGTTGGAAATAGACATGTTTTATGGAATCACATTGCATGTAATTTCCATGCCACTCATCCATACTTGATCTATGTCATTGATTATACTAGTGTGGTGACCACGGAAGGTTTAGTTATGATCTTGATGTAACGAATGCCGCTGTGATCTCATATTATTATACGAGATGGACCAGATTGATATAAAGGAGAAGTTTGTAAGTTTAGCCAAGAAGTGTACACATAAAGAATTTTGGATAATATAATTGTTTTTGGTTATATGTAGCCCAAGTGGGAGATTGTAAGATTATTTAATCTTATAATTGTGGGCTTACATATTTTATACAATTATATTATAAGGCTAAATAAATAATGGGTTTAATTTAAGTGATTCAATAAAGGTGAAACCCTAGGACTTCTAATAAATGGTATGGGCCCAATGGGTGGATACCGGATTTGGCCCAATAGGTTTAATGGGACTCTATTGGGGCAAATAAATAGAGAACTAGGTTATAGTCCCCAACATGCCAATTTCATTCAACAGCTTTTCTACGGTACTCTTCCCATCAGAGTAAAGGCAAACCCTAGAGATTGGCTGAGGAAGACTAGCATACCTGTGGCTATCACTAGCTTTCAATTGAGATTCCGCATCAAGTTTGATCGCTACAATGGATTCAGGTATGTAATTATAATTCTTAATATCTTGATATGATCGGATCTTGGCCTTAATTCGGATCAAAAATTCTAACATCATCGTCCAGTTAAGAAAAGTTTCTACTACCTAACTGATCAGAAAGAATACATTGATATACCTTGTCATCCTTCAGCAATGCAAGACACCCTAAATTCTCCTTCTCAAGCAACACATTTTCAGGCACGTATAATAACTCATGCTGAACTTTCTATATTAAGAAACAAGAAAAACACAGAATTTCAACATCTTATATATTGAATTGAGGAGATGTAAAAAAAATAAACATTCAACATAGCAGCAAAATACCATGTTAATCTTATTTGTGCTCTAGATATTTTTAAGGACACAATAGAGAGAGAATTTTGAGATAATAGGCATCATGGATACAACATTTATAGCGAGAGCACGAAGGGCCTCCCGGTGTTCTTATCGATGTAATCCTATAGCGAGGGCACAAAGGGCCTCCGGTGTTCTCATCGATGTAATTTTGAGATAACAGAGCAACAAAGTGAGCGGAAGCTATGGTACAAGTGCATGATCATATAGCGAGGGCACAAAGGGCCTCCCGGTGTTCTCATCGATGTAATCCTCTAGAATCTTGTTAAATTCCAAGGCCATAGATGGGAAGAGGCGATGCACTCGGGAGCGAACCTCAGGTTGGCGGACTCGCTCCAAATGAGGAGATAGAGGGCGACATAGAGCAATTCTTGGCGGCGGGAGTCAGAGATCCAAATGCTGGATCTACGGCCGAGATAGGAGCACTAGTGGGAGTGGTTGCGGAGGAGGCGGCGGCGGAATCGGCGGAGGATGGTGGGGTCGAGGGAGTCGATGTTCTCCGGAGTGGAGAAGTGCATTTTGGAATTGGCGAGGTGGAGGACGAGGTGCTCGCGCTGGAAGCAGAAGAAGTGGCCGAGCCAGTCGAGGAGGTCGTGGTGGGGGAGCCATTGGATGAAGGGGGCCGGAGACGGCATCGAAGGCTAGGATCCGGCAATGGCGGTGGAGAGAAAGGAGGTCCATCAACGGCGGGATTTTGAGGCTAGGGTTTGCAGGCGAGGGTCTTTGTTTTCGTTTACATAGAGTAGCGAAATAATGTTTTTATTTTTTTCTATAAATCAATATACCGGTTTTTCTAAAAGCGGTATCCGAGCATAGGATTTTTGTAGCTGCGAATTATTTTATACCACTTTTTTATACCGGTTTTAGGGAAAACCGGTATCCGAGGGATTGTTTTCCAATTCTATACCGCTTTTTTATATAACCGGTCTAAACTTTTGAAATAGATACCGGTTTTTCAACCGGTATAATTTTTGACCGATCTTAATTTATAGTTTTATACTAGTGGATTTTGTAATAAATTATATCTATATCTTTCCATAGATAAGATATGATTTGCTAGATTATTTCTTTCCTAGTTAGAAACCCTAGGGGGCTGATTATCCCTCTATAAATACTCTTGTAATTCCTTTCATTAGTTTCATGCAATGCAATATTGAATTCTTAAAGTCAAGTTGAGTTACTCCTTCTCGAGATACCGTTGCATCAACAATTTCGTTCGTTCCAATACGAACATCATCAATCGCTTCCGTATCGTTCTTACTTCATCATCCATCATTCAATCAAGGGAAACGCACTTATGCCTACAATCTCGATCGGGGCATTTGTGTTCTTGTCGACCACGAGGGCAAGGACGCATCAACTGGTATCAGAGCCAAGGATCGTTTGAGTTTAGTAAGTACTTTTCTCTTACTCTACACGGAATTTTTTTTTCCCACATCCTAAAATTTTCGGCCCTAGATCCATATCACCCTTCATCCATCTAGGTCTCCCCGAAACTTTTTCTTTGAATTCATTAAGTTGAAACGAAAGCCCTTTCCTTGCTCGAACATAGTATTTTCATTACTTGACATTGAATTCGTGTCTCTGACAATTTGAATCTTGCAGGTGAAGAAAACTCGAAAGTTCGGCACTTTCTTTCCTTGTTATTTTCGTTTTTATTGTGTTCGTCGTAGGTCATCCCCGACCCCCTATAGGTCGCGGCCGACCCCCTGCTACATTAGGGTTCAGCAATTTAAAAAAAAAAACAAAAAAAAAACTTTTGTGAAGAATAGCCAAAATAAGGTAACCTTCACAAGATCAAAAAAAAAAAAATTCGGTGCATTGAAAGCCAAAATAAGGTAACTTGCACTCCAAGCAATAAGTTTTGAAGTGAAAGAGTTCTTAAGAGGCCTCCTTGCATTGATCGTTATCATTGTTCATTGAATCTCTTTGGATTGTTTTGTCTTTGCTATTGTCTCGAGTACGCCTTAAGCCAACCGATACCCTAAACCGTTTTTTCAAAACCGTGTGGTTAAGGGTTAAGTCGTAGACTTAAAGCGTACCCAAGGCAACGTTCCATTGTGCTCTTTGATCCTCTCGATTGGTTTCTTGATCATTCACGTCACATCAATTGGCAACAGAGAAAGGAGCCGTGTACGATGTCGAGGCGAAGATCCAAGTTTGATCCATGGGATTTCCTTGATCCTGATTGGATTCCACCGCCGAAGCTTCCACAAAACCAAGTGGCATATTGGGGAACTACATACTATGGGGCGTCACCCTCTACCCGGCGGCGTCCCCACTATGACGAGTCGCCACCCCGGCGATGTCCCCACTATGACGATCCACCACCCAAGAGAAGCCCAAAGGTGCATTTTCAGTGCCGAGATGAGCCTCCTTCACCGCCAACTCGCCCAGATCCAAGAGAGGCGCTCCTCCAAGAGCAACTCCAACATCACCAAGCGAGGCTCGCCAGGCTTAAGCGCTTGATTGCCGAGATTAAGACTCAAGATAGCCTTGCTCGTCCGCACCCCATGGAGCCGACCTTTACAACCGCGGTTCCGACCTTTTACACTTCGGTTCCGCCCCCTTCGGATCCAATCAAAACACAATACACAAAGGAGGACCCCAAGAGTACTACGTCAGAAGTTGTTCACCTCCGGTCTAAGCATCTACACGTGGTGGACGGACCACCCCTTCTCGGCTCTTGCGAGACGCGCTTGCTCTTAGACCGACGACATGATGTAGCACCCATAGCTCGAGGTAACTTCCCTTGTTTTTTGGTTGCTCCTTTGCTTACTTCTACTATATCCTCCTCTCCGTCACCTCCGGACTTGGCATTGTCGAGTACCATATCTTCCCGTTTTGAGGATTTTCAGGATGTACAGCCCAACGAGCTCCTCGTAGGTTTACCGCCCATTCCAAGCATTGAAGGCCGGAGTAATCTCATATTGGGTATGCCATTCCCTTTTGAGCCCGGAGATCTCGTTTAGGTACACTTCAAGAAAGAACAGTTTCCATTAAAGAGGAAGACCAAGCTTGACCCAAGCGGCGATGGGCCATTCAAGATCTTTTTGTTGCCCACTAATCATCGTCTCTCCCCAATCCACCCATGCTCGAAGCGAGGACGCTTCGAATCTAGGAGGGGGAGAATGATGCAACCCAAGCCGGAGCCCGGATTGACCGTGGCTAGCCCAAGACCATGGCGTCCACCTTGGGTCCCGACATGTGCATCTCCACTTAGCTGAGCTCAGACTCGACCTCAGCAAGCCCGAAATCCTGCCCAAAAGGGTCGGCCCCGACCTTACCAAGGTCGTCCGCGACCTTCTTCAGAGAGTTCCCTCCATGGTGAACTAGGTCGGCTGCGACCGCCCTATGGTCGGCCGCGACCCCCTCTGGCGGGCATCCGCAAATTCGGTTTCGAATTCCTTTCGAACCGCCTATCCTTAATTAGATTTTCTTTTAAGTTAAGTCAAGTTATTATTTTAGGATAGTTTCTTGGCTTAATATTAGATAGCTTGTTTCTTTTATTTCCATATTTTTATTTTAGGATTTTGTAACAAATTATATCTATATCTTTCCATAGATAAGATATGATTTGCTAGATTATTTCTTTCCTAGTTAGAAACCCTAGGGGGCTGATTATCCCTCTATAAATACTCTTGTAATTCCTTTCATTAGTTTCATGCAATGCAATATTGAATTCTTAAAGTCAAGTTGAGTTACTCCTTCTTCTCGAGATACCGTTGCATCAACAATTTCGTTCGTTCCAATACGAACATCATCAATCGCTTCCGTATCGTTCTTACTTCATCATCCATCATTCAATCAAGGGAAACGCACTTACGCCTACGATCTCGATCGGGGCATTCGTGTTCTTGTCGACCACGAGGGCAAGGACGCATCCCGTTTCCATTGCTTCGTGTGAGTTTTGAGCAACTATGTTTTCTTCATGAGCTGGAACATGCAGGACCCTTGGAAACAGGCCCTCCACGATTGTTTCACAATATTTCGATAGTCCTTTCTCATAAGCCACATCTTCTCCATCTTAAACGGCGCCGCTTTACTCAATTTACTATTAGCAATATCAACTGATATTTTACAGTGGTCGGACGACGTGAACGCGTGGTTGTGAGTTCGAATTCCTGGAAAGCATTGTAGTATCTATTCACTAACAATTACTCGATCCAATTTTTCATAAGTATTATCAATCTTTGTTTTTTTCTTTCGCCAAGTGAATCTATTCCTTGAGGTAGGTATATCACGTAGGTCACAAGCGTCCTTCAAGTTTCGAAGACGTTGGAATCTGCTAGTCGTAGGTATACTTCCTCCTTTTTTGTCACCAACTTCGTGGATTTCATTTAAATCGCCTATGATAATAATGGGGATATTAATTTCGAGTACACAACTAATAAACTCTGTCCAGAAGTTGTCTTTCTGATTCTCATTCGGTGGTGCATACAGAAAGCATAACGCGATTACACACCCTGTTAGTAAATTCACGTGTTTCATGATGATATATCTAGACTTATGAACTAGAATTTCAACTTGTTCACTGGTGAACTGGTGTTCTTTCCACATGACACATATGCCCCCGACCCTACCTTTAGCCGGAGACCATGCTATATTGTCAAACCCAGTACGTCTCCAAACTTGATCGCTCGGAAGCTTGTCCGTTTTGGTTTCAGCAATAGCCATAATTTGAATATGCTCAATTTTACAAAACGAATCAATCTCTGGCCAGAAAGATTTCCTTCCCATTCCCCTACTGTTCTAGAAAGCGACTTTCATTTATTACTTGATTTAAATGGGTGGCCGACTACTCCCTTGAGTAGGTTAAACTAAATGTTCATTAATCCATATATACTCTTAGACACATTCAAACCAGTTGTAGTTCTCCCGTGACAATTATACATGGTACAACCCATACCTATCTCACAACAATGATCAATTAACATGAACAAACTCGTTGAACAGGTTTGCCAACTCTTGCTCACTACAATGAATTCATAGCCACGATTGCAACATTCATGGGGCCAGATCAAGTTATTATGGTTCTTAGTTCTAGCAATCTTAATAGAATTACACTTTAGCTTATATAACCTTGGGTTAAACTTCAGTGCCATCAACCTTCTCCTCCGCATTGATTCTCCAATGGTACTTTGTTCATATATAGCATAAAAAATTACAGCACCTACTACTTTAGCGGGTTCAGTCCAAGCACAGTCCCTACTTACAATCGTGCAGTTGCAGGGCTTGTTAAGAGAGTGCATATTAATACTGAATTTGATCCTACCAAGAAATTCTATCTTAATTACTACTTGTTGGAAGCGATTCAGAGAGGTTCGTGGGATAGAGGTTTTCCTGTTAGTAATCATACCTCCGTAGTTTTGTAAATAATTAACGGCACAATAGAGACCTTTTTTCGTTTTCCATCTCATTTGATCACAGGATGAACTTGATGTCGGGTGTTTCATTTCCTTGTCAACTGCAACTAGCATATCATAGGCTCCAATCAAGTTTGATTCTCCCACTTCTCTATATTCCTTCATCCAAGTTCCTACAGGATTGACCTCATTTGTCTCATGCGACTAGGCTTGGTTCTTCTCGTATACAACCCTTTTCCTAATTGAAAATACACCAACAACAAATGGAATAGGATTACAGCCATCCAACAAACAAATTCGAATGCAGGTTTGTGATAACGATTTCATGCAAATAGAAATTCTTATTTGTAGGTAAGAACTTCCATGGAGATGAGTTAACTTGCACCAGGAACTAAATTTCCTATATATATAACCATGAATTGGACTTATCAGAGCATACCTATTACAGCAGCATACAAAAGGAACTGACAATTTCTTATTACGTTTTCTAGTGCTAACGACCTCATTAGAATTAGTGCTCAAGCCAATTATTGGTAAACTATCGCACAAGGTCTGGAGACTATCCCAATTAGCAACCCTACACCGAATCAGCATCACACTGCAGTAACAAGATTCCTTTCCACGTTTAAAAGGTGCAAGCCAATTGCTACAACAATGAGTTAGTCTTATTCTCCTACTTATAATTTCACATGTATACAATTCGATTTTAGTGCTTCGGAAACATTTTTGCATAGTAAAATAGACACCAACTTTGCTACATAGCCTAATCAACATGATTAAGCAGGGGATTATTGTTTCTCTAGTGTTGATAACATTCTTACAATAATCCCAACTAACACAATGATAGAGGCAACAAAGGATATCATTCTTTCCCGTTTCTTTATTAAAACCAGAGGTCTCAATCTCCATATATCCTTTATACGCACTACCCTTTAAGGCCTCAATGGCCATGGTAGAGGTTTCATCAATACTTTCTTTATTAAGATCCTCAATAAACAGGGATTGTTCTTTAGAAAATTGGAACTCAACACATAAGACCTCCTTGAAGGTGCAAATATCCTTCTCTGTAATCTCAGAGTTTGTTATTTTTAACACAATATCAACACGTAAGGATAGATTCTGAAACTTGAGGTGAGATGAACAAACAACAACTAACTCAACCCCTAGATTCGATTTACATGCAAGAGCCCAACCCACAGTAGCAAAACTACCAATATCAATTTCCAGGAGATATAGGTTAGAGAAATACAACCTGAGTTTGGTCAGATTTCGTTTCCCTTTATTGCTCTTTAGAGAAGGAGATAGATCCCTCCCGTTGTCTTTAGCAGCAGGAAGAGAGTGGGAAGCCCACCGAGAAGGAAGCCCCTTCACCATCCTTACCCTTCCATGGATGAACAGGTTTAGCCATAGTATAGGAGTTCGTGACCTCAAGCCCCAATCTGACTGTGGTTCCTTGATAAATAGCCCAATCCTCTTCGTTATCACTCTTCTAGGTGCCGGAGTATAGATCCCAGCCATTCCGGCCGCCTCTAAGGTTGCGATTTGACGCAAGAGTTGTTCGTCGCCTCCTGCAACGCCGTGAAGAAACTTGGAGGGTTTGCGCATGGAACCGCCACTTTCATCAATTAATCTCCCTTCATAATGAGGGATCATCCAGCCAGCCACCACCGAGCGCACCCACACTCTTCGAAGGCCCTCTTACTCATGCTAGAGCCAAGAAGCTTTAAAGAGAGATGAGCACTTTTGTGGCCTATTCAGTGGCTAAGGAAGCAAGGGAGATCATGGAGCCACAGCCCAAGGCCGTGTGCATTGTGGGCGTGTCCATCCAAGGCGCGCCGAGCGAGTGCCACACTTAGGCACCGGGCGGGTGCCTCCAGCGGGCACCGGGCGTGTTCCTCTAGCGGGCACCGGGCAGCGTGTGCCTCTAGCATGCCTCATTTTGGGACTGTCCAAATGGGCTGCTACCTATCTTAGTTTTAAGACAATATTTCCATTATTATTTTATTGTGTTTTGTCAAGACATATAAATAGCTTTTAGGTGGTATTTTCTTACTTAGACAACTCAGAACTTTGTATTTGCATTCTCCTTGAATAGAGAGAAAACGAGAGCTTTGGCTTTCAATTGTGTGTGCGTGCAGCTTGATTTGCTTTGATTTGTGTCGATCTCTTAAAGGTTGGCTTTCAATTGTGTGTGCGTGCAACTTGGTTTGCTTTGATTTGTGTCGATCTCTTAAAGGTTGTTCCTTGTTTGTGTGAGATCGTAAAGGTCGGTTTCTCGATCATTTTGGTCGGTTCTTGTCTCTTCGAGTCAAGGGTCTTCTAGTTGTTTCTAGGAGTTGATCTTCAATCCTTTTGAGTCGTTTTTCCTTTGTTCTTCATTGTAACACCCGTGCCAAAATTAGGGTAAAATTTTAAAAGTTTTATACGCCTAAAAATAAAATGTGGTGTCAAGATTTATCTTGTATTTAGAATCGGGTAATTTTGGGACACCAAAATTATGTTTTATATATATAGTAGTATTTCTCTTTTAACATCCGTATCATTACCGATCATTTGGAACGGAGGCTTTAAGCATATCTATATATGGAGTAGAATTCTTACACGTTAAGATTGAGGCCGTCATTTCTTAGTATGGATAACAATCCATTTGAGTGAGCCACGTTTTCTTCTTACCTTCTTGCTTCACCTTCTTGCTTTCCCTTTCCTTGGAGCCTTCATCATTCCTTCCGGCCATTTTTTCATCTTGTTTCGTATTCTTGTTCCTGTCTTCCTTCTCAGTCAGCCACCAACTTCGATCACTCCTTTGAGGTTGCTATTTTCAATTGCCACTCGAGGTGAGCTAGGTGACCATGTACTCACCCCCGTATTCGCTGCCAATAGATAGTCATCAACATGTTGCTCGGCTCCCTTTTTAGCCACGAACTCCCACCGGTTTGGGCGTCGATCGGTACTTACCTCGACCCCTCTTCGTTGCCTTCATGTTACTTTGTTCTAGTTAGTTATGTACGATGTAATCGTCATGGGGTTGTCGGGATGTTCAATCGGTGTTGAGTGGACATATATGTTTGTTTGCTAGATACGAAATCCGAAAGGTTTAGTTTTGGGCGAGTATCGGTGGGTGCGTAGAGGTAATCGAGGGTCGTCAAGTCGGAGTTTGGCTACCGGTATTTGGCCGGACTAACGTGGTGGGGACTGAGAGAATCATCGATATTAGGAGATGCTGGGTGTTTCAAATATTTGCTAGCTAGTTGAATACTTGAATTGGCAATTGGCGTAGAAGAGTGAGTGTTCATGGTAGAAGGGAAGTGGTCGGGGGTTATGTATATTCAAGGTATGGGTCGTGTAATCTAATCATGCATTAAAGGAAGGGATGATAGATAATTGAATGAGACAATAAAAACATGTAATTGTGCTCGTGAGTAGGTTCATGCATATATAATTTGTTAATTACAGAGAGCATGACCTTTAATCTTTAGAAGAATGTGTTATAGGTGTGTGTCCATGCATGTATTGCTCGATTTTGGGAGGTGGAAGTATATGCAGGTTTAATTATAAAGCTGGTTATTTGAAGTTAATAGATATCAATGGCTAATTAAGCAATTAATGTGGGGTCCTTATATACTAGAGTCGATTCTTGGTTAGTAGATATCAATGGCTAATGAAGCAATTAATGTGGGGTCCTTATATACTAGAGTCGATTGTTGGTTAATCCATAGGCTTTGATTTATTGATTCTAGGCATTCAATCCTATTCATGAAGTCCACGTTCTTGATATCTAGTTATCGTCTCAAAGATTGCAAAGATCTTTCGGCAAGGTAAGTCGATTTTCGACTTGCTCGGTTTTATTCCAGCTTGTTAGGTTTTGCATTGTGATTGTAGGATTGGTGTTGGGAATTAGTCCCGCTCGAATTTGAAATGCTTTTTCATGATTGTTGTGCTATGAGTGAACATGCCTTATGAATGATTGTTTAATTTGATTGTGAAAATGAGTTAACCTGGATTGCCTTTTTGTGTGCGGGTTTGATGTGTTGTGGGTATGTTATGAATGTTGTGATGCTTTGTCTGATCAGTGTCTCTGAGTGTATTGTAGCGGATTGCAAGGTTGTGTTGTAGTCTATGAAAATGTGATATTGTGTGCAACCTGGTTTTTATACGTTTCATTGTTGAAAATGCTTTTGAGTGTGTTTCAGTGTTACTGAGGTAATGAAAATCCTGGAGTGTGTTTTGTTGTATAACGAACTTAGATTGTTGATGGTAGTAGTGAAACTGATATCTATTTGGCCTTTGTCGCTACTCCTACAGCTAATGTTATCATGATAATTGTGGTATGGTTTTGCGATTAGGCGCGATGCGCTCTGGTTTTACGATTAGGCGCGATGCGCCCTGGTTTTGCGATTAGGCGCGATGCGCCCTGGTTTTACGATTAGGCACGATGCGCCCTGACGATTAGGCGCGATGCGCCGTGGTTTTACGATTAGGCGCGATGCGCCCTGGAGATTAGGCGCGATGCGCCCTAGTGATTACAATTAGGCGCTCTACGCCCTGGTGATTACGATTAGGCGCTATGCGCCCTGGGGTGATGAACTGATTGAGTCTCTATGAGGATTAAGAATATTAGTTACTGAGAAATTGGTGACAAATTCTGAATGGGTGTGTAAGGATGGTGTGTGTGTGTGTGTATGTATGTGTGAATGTGTGGATTTGTGAACATGTGTGAAGAATGGTGTGTGTGTGCGCGCGCGAATGTGGGGACTTAGAATGCGTGTGTGTTAAATTGATGAATGTGTTTGAGTGCTTATTAAGTGATCGTGTGTAGTAATTTAATTGCCTAGATATGGACTTTGAACCAGATTGTGACTAACTGGATTTAGGATTGGACTAGAGTTATGTGTGTGTTTGCGAACTTGTTTACTGACCTTAGAAAAACTGTTTTGAAACGTCCTATGGTTGCTGTGCTTAGTCTAGCTTGTTAGAGTAGCAGCTGACCCTTCGGGGAACTATTTTTTTTCAGTTCAGGTGATCTCAGGATGTCATGACCGAGCATTGGCGGAATAGGGACGCACGTGTCCTAGATAGTCGAATGTTCGTTGTTGTCTTGGTTTTCTTTCGTTGACATTGCCTTGGTTTTCATTCGTTGACATTGATGCTTTATTGATTGACTATTAGTGGGTTGTGGGAGTTTTGTTGTTATTAATAGGTTGTACGGGTTAGGTACTTGATGTTTTACTTGAACTGTAATTTTTTATAAAATACGAGTTGGATGTTTTCTTGTTTTCTCGCCGTGCCCGCGTTGCAAGATCCAGTTGTTCAGTTATCAATCTAGCTTGGTAGTGCCTCGTGAGGTCTACTACCGAGTAATGCCTTGCCTGAAAGACGGGGCGTTACATTCATTGCATTCGTCTTGTCTCCATCGAGTATGTTTTGTGTCCATTTGAGTCGTTGCTTCATTGTTCTTGTTGAGTCGTTTCATTTGAGTTCATTTCTGACCATCTTGTTCTTGTTTCCATTGTTTGAGTCACGAACGTCGAAGATCGGGCATCAAGCGGCCTTAACCCCGCATCAAATTGGTATCAGAGCTTCGTTGTAGACATTCTTCTTATGTTCGAGTCGATCCGCTATTAGATTCCACAAAATCCAAAAAGAAAAACGTCCTCAAGGTTAGGTTGATTAATTCCTTTGCTTTAATTAACTTGATAGTACTAACCATTTGTTGCTTGTGTAGTGGTTTGTTTCGCCCCAGCCAAACACACCCTAAACCTCAAGTAACCGCCACCAACACCACCTCATGCCCACCACCTTTCACAAAAACGTCCACCACCCTCCTAGAACCATCAACCACGTTTTTTACCAAGTGAGAAGGACCTGATTTAATTTAATTAAGTCAGAAATTCAAATACCTTTCTCACCTCCTACATTTAAGGTTGACTAGTCCAAGATTCTAACAACCTTCATTTCAGCCACAAAAGCTACACACAGCTCCTACAAAGTAGCAAGACCCATTCAAATTCATTTCCACACTCTCCCAATGTCCCATTCACACCCAAATCTCCTACATTTCAGCCTTGAGACCAATTCAACCCACAACCAATCCAACGTCCAAAACTCATTTCATCTTGCACATATAGTTTGCACTTGCATTTTATTAAATATCAGCATATTCTTGTAATTATTTCTAATTTAAAAAAAAAATCAAAAAAAATCAAAAAAAAATATCAGAAATCAGAAATATCTTGCATTCGTATATATATAGCTTGCATTTTATATTAGTGCATAGTTTAAGTTTATATCATTCTAGTGCAAGTGTTGTGTCTTCTCTCCTCCTTACCTCTGGACGTCATTAAAGAGACCTACCTCCACAAAGAGCCACCCTTATCCTCACCTAACAAACCATTCCAAGTCGCACTTGGTTAAGGAATTCAAGGTGAAAAGGACTTAATCAGGTTGATCTCTTCCTTGTCTTTCCATTTCATCTTTGTTTATAATAGGGCTGGGACTTAGGACCCGAAGAACCGAAGAACCGAACCGAACCGAGCGGTTCGGGTCGGTTCCTGGGAAAAATACATTTTTAAAAATTCGGTTCGGTTCCTTTATAAAACTTCGGTTCGGTTTGCGGTTTTAAAAAAAAACGAATATTGCCCAAAAACCGAAGAATATATGGTATTTGTGAAAAAAAACCCAACATACGCTGATACGCGTTCCCAGACCTAGTTTCCTGTTCGCAGCCGGCAGCCTTCCGCCCTTCCCAAATCGAAGAATCCCGCAGCGCAGCCCCCTGTCGTGCCGAGCTCCCGCCGTTCGCCGTTCGCCGTTCGCCGTTCGCCTTCCTCCTCCCCTGTCGTTCACGTCCTCGCCCTCTTCAGCCAGCCTCGAAGGTATGTCGCTCACGCCCTCTTCACCTGTCGTCTTCTCAGTTCTCACAAGAGCACTTGGGCTTCCATTGCCATTGTTTCACTGACCTGAATTGGTGGGTTTTGATTTGTACATTGTTCATGCCTATATCAAGAATTTCGTGTTGTTATTTCGATGCTTCAGTTTGAACTGGTTGGGCTGGCTTTTGAACTATTGTTTGAGGGATTGTACAGTGCAATTGTTGGAAATAAAATAGATGATATGTGATAGTATGATAGATTGATGTTTTGTGTTGTTTTACATCAGTTGCAAAGAGATTGGGATTGTGCTAGTTGTCGTCTATTGTTGCCTACAATCAGCATTTTATTTTTAAGTTTTTTTGTGGATGTTGATCCCTGCTTTGTTCAAGTGTAATAGGAGGTGCTGTTAAGATAAGTAATGGAGTTGCGCCCTGTTAATCTGACATTCAGGCTTTAACACCAATAACAAAGAGCCTAAAGAAAGCTCTTGTTTTTTACAATTATTGAACTCTTGTTGTTGGCAGAATAGTTCTTGTAGAACCTAAACCTTGTTGCTGATTAATTAGCTCTGTTGTGATTGCAATATAAACTGGCATGGCTCGGCAGTAGCTAATCTTGAACATTAACTTCTCTGATCCATGGATTCTACAATTGTAAATTGTAATCTAGGCTTTTACTGTTATTGTTAATTGTCTTTGATAGGTGGGCTTCCATTGCCATTGTTTGCCTCCGCCATTCGTTCAAGACTTCAAGTCTCGTTCAAGTCGTTCAAGCCAGCTTCTCACGCCATCACAGATCTTGTACTTCAGCACTTCTCACGCCAGCACAGATTTTGGTTTGAATCCTGTACTTCAGCCTCGTCTTCTTTTCTGTTGTGCACAGATCTTGTAGTTGATTACTTGATTTTGTTTTGTTCGATGCTTTAAATCTGTCCATACAATCCTTCGATGCTTTGTTTTGTAACTTTTGTTCAATAAAATGTTAGCTTTCTATTGATTTTTGTTCGATTTCTGTTGATTTTGTTTTGTTCGCTACTTAAAACTTGATGCTTTTTCATTAGATGTTAAGATTATGATTTTAATTTTTGGGTTGCTCAGTTTTTAGCTCTCAAACCGAACCGAATTTAGGAACAGGAAAAACCCAAAAAAATGACTATGTTCGGTTAACCGAAGTAACCGAAGAACCGAACCAAATAAAGTTCGGGCACGGTTATTACGGTTCCTAACAAAAATTCGTAAGAACCGAACCGAACTAAAAAAAAATTTTTACCCTGCGGGTAGGCCAAAACAAAGTCAGGAACCGAAGTATCCCAGCCCTAGTTTATAATCGAGTCTTCTTTTCTTTCTTCTCTTCCAACCTCTATTTCTTCGAGTGATATTGTCACTAATCTGAGCTTGATTTTGACTCTTCTCAAAGCAGATTGAAACAACGAGCTCATCGCACACAAGAGAGTGAGAGCGAGAGAAACACTAACAAGCTTGTTTTGGATTAATCCTAACCTAACGAGTTTGTTCTAGTGTGTTTGTTGTTACAATGTCGCAGGAAGAAGAAACTTCACATAGCTCAGAGCCAATTCCACCCGAGGTGTTCAATATGTTGAGGTCGCGAAACCACAATGTAGAGACCATCACTAGACGTTTGATCGCTGTGGAAAAACGGCAAGCCCAGCGCCAAGACCCTCCATCCCCACGTTCCACCCAAGCAGCTGGTGATGACCCCCAAGACGTTGATCCAGCCAACAATCAGGCCGTGGATCCTAACTTGGCCTCCACGTCCAACCAACAACAACAACAAACTAAAAGGGGAGTAAATCTTAATCCTCCCGGCATTTTTGCTCGTAGAGTGCCCCTTAATCAATTTCCCTCTCCCATAAGAGAGAGGGCTCGTCCTACTAATGATTTCCAAGCGTTTCAGGCACAAAGAAGAAACAAGGGACGTGATGAGCGCTATGACGAGTTTGATGAGGAGTTCTTTGAGGATGAGGCTTGGGAACGCTGTTCCAGGCGTGATGAGGGAGACCGGCGCCAAAGGAGGCCGCGCGAGCCTGAGCAAGACGGTGTTGGCAAGGTGAAGGTGAAGATACCTTCGTTCGAGGGCAAATGTGATCCGGACGTGTACATGGAGTGGGAGACCAAGATAGAACAAGTCTGAAATTGCCACAATTTCCCCGAAGCCAAGAAGGTGCAACTCGCCACCCTAGAGTTCAATGGTTACGCCCTAATCTGGTGGGACAACCTAGTGAAAGAGAGGAGGCGAGCCCTTGACCCACCAATCAACAATTGGGAGCAAATGAAAGCCTTGACGAGAGGCCGGTTTGTGCCCCAACACTATGCACGCGAGCTGAGACAAAGGTTGGAGAACTAAGACAAGGTTCAATGGTAGCTGAGGAGTGCTTTAACGCCATGCAAGTGGCGATGGTAAGGGCCAATGTGGTTGAGGATGAAGAAACCACAATGGCGAGGTACCTTCGAATCTTGCATCCATACTTAGCTAATGAAATTGATTTGTATCCTTACTCTACTATGACTGACCTTTTCCACCTAGCGTTGAAAGTAGAGAGAAAGTTCAAATCCAGGAATCAAGGAGGGAGAGGCGCGGGAAACCAACCTAATTCATGGAGGGGCAACCGTGGCCATACCACATCTTATGGGAAGGAAGGCGCCAACTCTAAGGATTGGGGAAGCACAACCGGCGCCTATGGTGACCAATCTGGCCGGGCCAAGCCTCCCACCACCAACATGCCATCCTACAACAAGGGCAACAATGGAGGAGCTTCGGCAGCTCCTAAGGGCAGTACCTCTAGTTCTTCTTCTAGAGCTAGGGATATTGTATGCTTTAAGTGCCAAGGTAGAGGGCACGTGATGAAAGATTGCCCTAATAAGAAAACACTTCTCATTAATCATTTAGGCCAATATGAATCTGAGGAAGAAGGTGAAGAATTGCATGAAAATGAGCCTAATGATAATGAATTGCATGAAAATGATGTAGATGATGAAATTGAGTATTAGTCAGGGGAGTCCTTAATTGCTAGACGTAACATGCATATAAAACCAACCCCTTGTGATGATAACCAAAGAGAGAATTTATTCCATACTCGATGTTTGATTAAGGGAAAAGTTTGCAATATGATAATAGATAGTGGAAGTTATTGTAACATTGCTAGTCTAGAAATGGTACAAAAGCTTGGATTATCTATAACTCAACACCCCAGGTTCTATAAATTGCATTGGATGAACGATTGTGGAGAACTTAGAGTAAACAAGCAAGCACATGTTTCTATTAAACTTAGGCATTACGAGGATGTTGTTCTTTGTGATGTCGTTCCTATGCAGGCTTGCCACATTTTGCTCGGTCGTCCATGGCAATGTGATAGAAAAGTCACCCATGATGGATTCACCAACCGGAACACCTTCACCCACAATGGCAAGAGCATAGTGCTCAAACCCATGACGCCTACCCAGGTGGATGAGGAGTTTGACAAGAAGAAGGTAAGTAAGGTAAGTGGAGATGGTGAGGAAAAGAAGGGGCCAGCTCGGGGTAAGACGAGCTCACCTAACGATCTCCCACCCTCCAGCGCACTTTTAGCTTCCAAGCGGGAGCTTGAGGCCAAGTACTTGGATGGGCAAACAACACTCATGCTTTTGTGTAAGGAGCTGAGTTTGTTGAATGAGGAGCTCAAAGCTTCTCTGCCTCCAAGGATTTTGGGGCTTGTCGAGGAATACAAGGATGTGTTCCCCAATGAGATACCGGCTGGTTTGCCACCAATTAGAGGGATTGAGCATCAAATCGATCTCATTCTCGGGGCATCATTACCAAACAGACCAGCTTACCGTATGAACCCGAAGGAGACCCATGAGGTCCAAACCCAAGTCCAAGATCTTTTGGACAAGGGTTATGTTAGAGAGAGTTTGAGTCCATGTGCCGTGCCTGTTTTGTTAGTGCCCAAAAAAGATGGATCATGGAGAATGTGTGTAGATTGTAGGGCAATTAACAACATTACTATAAAGTACCGTCACCCCATTCCTAGGCTGGACGACATGTTAGATGAATTGCATGGTGCCACTATGTTTTCTAAGATAGATTTAAAGAGTGGATATCACCAAATCAGAATGAAGGAAGAGGATGAATGGAAAACGGCATTTAAGACTAAATTTGTCTTGTACGAGTGGCTTGTGATGCCATTTGGGCTGACCAACGCCCCTAGTACATTCATGAGGTTAATGAACTATGTGCTTAGAAAATTCATAGGGAAATTTGTTGTGGTATATTTTGATGATATTCTGATTTATAGCAAATCCCTAGAAGACCATGAATTTCATTTAAGGGAAGTACTCTCTACACTTCGATTAGAGCACTTGTATGCCAACTTGAAGAAATGTGAACTGTGCACTAATCATGTCACTTTTCTTGGTTTTGTAGTGAGCTCCAAGGGACTACAAGTGGACGAAGCCAAGATAAGGGCAATCCAAGAGTGGCCGACGCCTACTGTTGAGTAGGGTTTACCTTAACAAATAAATTTGTCAAGACCCTGCTGAGTATAGCGAAGTCAGGATCGTCCACGGGAGTTAGTAGATCTATAGTCTAGCAATCAAACTACAAAAGCAAAACAAAACAAAACAAAGCAAAACAAGCAAACAAACACAAACAACAAGTCTCGGAAAGAGGTCGCAACCGACCCTAGGGAGGTCACGGCCGACCTACAACAAAACTTCACAACTCACAGAAAACAACTACAGAGGTGGTCGCAGCCGACCTGCAACAGGTCGCGGCCGACCTATCCTGGGCACGGAGACTTGCTTTGTAAAATCAAGGAAAAACAACTAGGGGTGGGGTTTCGCCACAACACGAGCATGCATTCAAACAATGATAAAGGACCAACTCAACTCTTAATCTCATGGGTGACTTTCATCACAAAAGAACACATCAAGAGCCTCCACTTACATGAAAGGGTTAACATGCAATCCAACTTGTTCTTCCTCCTTCTCCTCCTCAACCCACTCTCTTCTCTCTCCTTTGAGCCTTTTCCCTCCTGGAAAAGCTGATTTGAAAGGGAGACAAAATGGGTCTTTGTAGCAGCCCACAAAAGCAAGAGAAGGAAGCTTCCTCCCCTGCCACAAGTCTGCCACCGCCTGCAGCAGCCGCCTGCCTTTTTCGGGTTTCGAAAATCCCGCCCAAAAGCATTACTTGCGCACCACGGATTTTTTTTCGGGCGCTGAGAGGGGTCGCGGCCGACCATATGGGGGTCGGCGCCGACCTATAGCAGACGTTGGATTTTTCTCGGTTTGCTTCGTTCTTGCTCCAATTGGTTGGGCTATCGCTCGGAGTTTCTGCCTTTTTGCTCCTTGGTTTTCTTGAGAATTTGACACTCTTTTGAGGCTCCCTTGGTTGCACTTTGGATCTTGGTTCTTTGACGACTTTGACTCTCGAAAACTAACGGTTCCTAGAAAGCTCCGAAAATGCATGAAAAACTCCTCCAAAAGGCTCCAAATACCTACACAACACGAAACAACACACAAACGACTCCAACTCTCGAAAGAGAGGTGAAACCTTATGCAAAACACACAAACACAAAGGGAAAGCATGCAAAACAAGCTAGAAAACTACCTAGAAAGTCAACTAAAAAGCACGACATCAAATACCTCCATTGGCCAAGTCAGGAGCTTCAAAGAAGCTTAGGTGGCTCAATGAAGACTTCAAAGAAGCTTCATTCGGCCGGGTTGTAATGGGGCTCGGTGATTCATAGGGTGTGGAATAGTTTGGTCTTATGGTGCTAATGAATCCGGGAACCAAGACTCCTAGACTTCAAAACTCAACTACACTCAACTAACTCTTCTTTCTTCCTCCTAAACACCAAACACATTTAACCTTCAAGCACACTTCACTTCACCTACTTTTTTTGTCTTTTCCTTATGAATAAGCTTTGGCTCTAGCACTTATTCAAACACTTTGTTTCTCTCTCTTTTTTTTTTCGGGGCTGGTGGGGGTCGGCCGAGACCCACGGCAGAGGATACTCTTTTCACTACACTTGTGCATCGTTAGCCAACACTTCATCCTTTTTCGTTCTTTTCTTAAGACAACTCCTTCAATCTCCACCTTCACAATCTCTTCATCTTCACCCCTCTCCACATCAACATCACAATCCATTCTAAGTCCTAATTCCCGGATTAAGGGGGTCAAGCTTATAATGGCTAGGACACTTTTGTGGAGCTAGAAATAAGGCTTTAGGCTTAAACAAGGGGCTTCAAATCAAGGGATCATGCATAGGTAGGATAAAAAGGAAAGAAATGGGCTAATGAAAATAAGTTCAATATCATTTGATCTAACAAGTAATGAATGCATCTCCATTGGTTTCGAATTTCAAATAAGCATGCCATTGTCAAGTGATAATTGCATAAGGAAGAGTAAAAATCACACATGGAAAACCAAGGAATAAAACATACATTCCTTGTGGCCAAAAGATTTCTCACTTAGGTTCAATTTGTTGGATTGCTTTTCACTTAGAATTATGCATGCTCAATTTTCATTATATGCTCAAAATTCAAAAACATGGTAGGCAATCTATCAAAGCAAGTTACAAGGGATTACATGATGATGCTCATAATCACTATCCTAGGACATCTTAGCAAGGGTATTTTTCCATCATTAAAAATCAAAACAAAAAGACTCAATCATGCTAAGACACATACACGTACACATGCAAATGCACACACAAACATGGAAACACATAACACAAACAAGTAGAATCTCCCAAACCACACCATACTTAAAACATCAATGTCCCCATTGATTAAAAAGTAAAGAGAGGGAAAAGAGAAACTAACTTGGGTTTGGAGCATTATTGGAGAAGGTTCACCGTTGAGGAGGTTGAGGGAAGGGAGCATCCGGGAACATCTTTTGGGCAAGCCAAGCATTGTAGGCAAATTGGGCTTGGCGGTCTTCATAGTACTCATCCCGGAAGTTGTCGAAGCCTCGAGTTGCATCTTGGAAACGGGTCAATGTCTGGTCGTGGTAGTGTTGGATTTTGGAATACAAGAAGTTTTGTTGAATGCCGAGGGCGTCCATCTTGGCGTTGAGCATGTCCATGGTTGGAGGAACTTGAGAGCTAGACTCGCCACCTTGAGGCTCGAATTGAGGACCACCGGACCACTCGAATCCCGAAGGATTGGAGGCGTACGGGAACATCCCGGGTTGGGGACCCTTCGTGTAGTCCATTGGATCATTGCCTCCCTGCCCTGCCTCGCCGCCGACCTCTTGGTGCCTGAAGCCGACCCCATCTTGCGAAAAATCACCTTGCTGGAAGTGGTCGCGGCCAGCCTCAGGGTGGTCGGCGCCGACCCCTTCCAGGGAGTCTCTTCTTCTTGCTCGCTTTTGCCTTGTGCGTGTGGTTGGGCTATCTCTCGGGAACCGACTCGGTTGTCGTCTTGTATGCTCATCTTCCGTGAGGAGTAGGGAGTAGGGAGAGGGCGTTTCCGAGGGTGCCCAAACTTCATACCAATTAGGAATGTAGAACAACTCACAATTTTCATCATTGAGGCGCACTTTGTGAGTGACGCCGGTGGGAGCGGTGAAGTTGTTGAAGTAGCCGATCTCCTTGCTCCACTCAAACACCTTGGTATTCAAGTAGTACCGGACATCCATGCGGGTCACGGGCTTGTTGTTGTAGCGGGCAAGATCAACCTTGAGGGCTTGGGCAATGAGGACCACCAACCAACCACACATGGTAAATTTCGGGGTCTTTCGTTGGTTGATGATGTTGTGGACGAACTCATAGGCAAAGTTGATTGTTGGAGCATTGGTGAAGAGGATGGAAGACAAGCACGCGAGCTCTCGCAAGGTGGGGCGAGAGAGCTCGTACTTGCACCAAATAGCGCGGCGCCAAGAATGCGCAAAATAACCTTGAAGACCGGGCTAGCGATGTCCCGAGCAAGTGGGTTGCTCGTGGTTTCTCCTTTGCATGCGAGGTAAGACCACATTCTTTGGACGGGGAAGTCTTTCACGGCATAGGTTCCCGATGGTGCGGGGAGGCCTAACATCTTGTTGAGCTTGGTGATAGTGGTAGTATGCTTCATCCCGCCAATTTGAAATTCGATCTTGGTCTTGCCAAAGTCCGCTTGGTGTGGCCCCGAGATGGTGAGGGTGGCGGCGAACTCACAAGTAAGCGCCGGGTAGTGCCTCGGGACGGGGTCATCAATGAGTCTATCGGCTCCAAGCAAACGGAACGGCTCCTCTACCGCCGAGTGCACATGGAGGCTCACATGCGACTCTTGATAGTAGGTCCGAGTCTTCACCGTTTCCTCCATCATTTTCTCATAGAGTTGCATTTTCCCTTCATCTCGGATCACAACGTCATCCATCACCGCCACATTCTTGCCCTTCTTTTGTTTCTTGGTCGCTCTTGAAGACGATGCCATTTTCCTACAAAATCAACAAGAAGCTTCTAAGGTAATTTCCAACTCAAGAAACACAAACACAACACAAGAGACACATACTCAATTGCCAAAGAGTCACCCCATACTTGCAAGAAACACACACTTTCAATTTCATACGAAAATTCTCAACTAAGCATGCATAATCATGAATCATAGGCAAGAAATGGGAAAGACTCATGCTTTAATCAATCAAGTCATGGCAAGGACAACTCAAATAACATGTTTTCAAATAAATTACGAGGCATCCGGGGTCGGGGACGACCCATGGGAGCTCGTACATACACAAGTACGCGCCAAAACAAGCATTGACAAAGTTCAAACTCTGGCGGTGGTCGCCGGCGACCCTGTGGAGGTCGGCGCCGACCTGTAGCAGGTACTTCACCTTCGAAAAATTCAGTTTAAGCCTCTCTAATGGCTACCAAAAATCCTAGAAAAATTCTATTGGCCCAAAATCACCCAAACAAGCATAGATCAAGCAAGAAGTCATGCCAAAACTCAACAATCCTCAACCAAACATGTAGATCTAAGCACATACAACCCAAATTTCAACATTCAAGCTCAAGAACACCTAAATCTAGATTTCAAACTAAACCCTCAAAATTACCCAAGTAAACTTGAATTTAAGAGCAAGGGAGTAGAAGAACATACCAAAAGAGTGTTAAACAAGATGAATGCAAGCAAAATAGGGGTCGAAGCCGAGGATGTGGGAGGTCGGGGTCGTGGGTTTTGGGTATGAGTGGGTCGAAATTTCTGGGTTTTTGTGGTGGATTTGAGTAGAGGAAGGAAGATTAGGAAGGATTTTGGTGGAATTTGGAAGAAAGGAGGTAGATCTAGTGGTTATGGAGCAAGAGGGATAAATGGGAGCTTGGAGGAGTCAATGGAGGCAAGGAGGTCGTGTGAATGGCAGCTAGGTCGTGGGAGGGGAGTAAAAAGGGGTGGGGAAGGGATAAAAATTGTAAACAAAAAGTTCAGGGGCTTACTTGTAATTTCCCGAAATTTTTACACAATTTCTACCTTTCGCTAGAGGAGGTCGGCCGCGACCTACAGGGGGTCGGTGCCGACCATATCCAGGGAGCTTTCCACCACTTCGTTCGTTCATCTCCAACTTCTTGCACCCGACCAAAGCCTCGGGTTCCTACAAAATACTTATGTAAATGCAAAGCAAACTACCTATCTAGACTAAGAAAGGGAAAGAACGGGTTGCCTCCCGAAAAGTGCTTTCTTTAACGTCTTTGAGCTAGACGAGGGGTACCTTAGCTAGATGATGGTAGTGAGAGCCCATGTGGCTCGGATTTCCTCATTGGGGTCCACCTTCTCATAGTACTTCTTCAACCGGTGGCCATTGACCTTGAAAATTCCTCCTTTGTCATCTATGAGGTCGGCCGCCCCGTGAGAGTACATACGATGAACCGTGAACGGTCCACTCCATCGGGTTCTCAATTTCCCGGGAAAGAGGCGAAGCCGAGAGTTGAAGAGAAGTACGCGGTCACCTTCCTTGATGTTTTTGGGCACAAGCTTCCTATCATGCCACCTCTTTGTTTTCTCCTTGTAGATCCTTGAGTTCTCATATGCCTTAAGCCTCAATTCCTCCAATTCTTGCAAGTCCATGAATCTTTTTGCTCCGGCCGCGTCGAGGTCCATGTTGAGCTCCTTGAGAGCCCATAAAGCTTTATGTTCAAGCTCAACGGGCAAGTGACATGACTTGCCATACACTAGGTTGAAGGGAGTGGTGCGGAGTGGTGTCTTGTAGGCGGTGCGGTATGCCCACAAAGCATCATCAAGCTTGGAGGACCAATCTTTTCTTGAGCAGGACACCGTCTTTTCTAGAATTCTCTTGATTTACCGGTTAGAAACCTCCACTTGACCACTAGTTTGAGGATGATAAGGTGTGGCCACCTTGTGAGACACCCCACACTTAGTCAAAAGAGATTCAAAGCTCCTCTCAATGAAATGTGAACCACCATCACTAATGAGAACTCGGGGGACACCAAACCGGGGGAAGATGTTGGTCTTTATGAACTTAGCCACCACTCGTGTATCATTTGTTCTTGTGGCTACGGCTTCAACCCACTTGGAGACATCATCAACCGCCACGAGTGTATACTTGTAGGGATCCGAAGAAGGGAAGGGTCCCATAAAGTCTATACCCCAAACATCAAAGAGTTCCACCTCCAAGATTCCGGTGAGCGGGTTCTCGTTCCTCCATGTAATGTTCCCCGCCCTTTGGCATTCTCCACAAGTGGTCACATAAGCTCGCACATCCTTGAAGATAGTAGGCCAATAAAATCCACTTTTGTTGGATCGTTAGTACTGAGGGACGTCCTTTATTTTAGTAAAGGCGTCCTTAGGTTAGGCGTCCCTACGAGGAGTAAGGGCGTCCTTGAGTAATGCAGCGGAAATTAAGTACTAAACAGATAATAGATGAACACAATGAATTATAGAGGAACCACTCAAGACCAAGTAGTCCTTGAGTGTAAACCTCTACCTCCTCGGAGGATTTTTGAATAGTTCTTTCCTTTCTATTGAACGATCTTACAGTTGTACTGGCGAGCCTTTACAGTTCTCTGACACTTAGCTTTTCCCTAAGTTCACTTGTAAAGAACTCCTTTAAGCCTACAACTTAAGCTAGTTCAATCTACCAAAGGACTCTATTCCTACGTTCTGCAGTACTTCGCAGAACTCTCTTTCTCCCTTTTTTGGTTACAAACTGTTTTTGTGATTTGGTTACAAGTCTCACTCGATCTAACACAAGTTCTAGCACTGTTCTTGAGTTCTTGAGTTAGTTCTTCGTGTGCTTGAGTGAGTCGCTTTCCTCTGATTCTCTGAATATTCCTGAAAGCGTTGCCGTCACAATAAATGCCTTGGGGCTATTTATAGGACGTGGGGAAGGGCGTCTTTTCTCTGGGACGATCATGCCCTTCATGGACGTGGCTACAGGATCTTCCTCCACGTAGTAGGGCGGTGATGAGGAAGCTTCCTGTATCCAGCTGTGTATGATGAACTCCGCTACAGGATCGGCCACCACGTGTTGATGAACTCTGCAACAGGATCGTCCGCCACGTAGTGTTGGACTCCGCTACAGGATCGGTCTCCACGTGTCCTTAGATGATCAAACATTGTCGTGTGATGTCATCCTGTCGGCTAGTGAGTAAGGACTCCTTTCTTGCGTCCCTACTTGCTTGGGACTCCGTCCTTGCTCAAGTAGTCTCTGGCTGGTCCTTACTTCCTGTTAGCTAGCGTCCCTAAGCTTATGGGACGTCCATACACACTTGTTGTCCTTTTGGTCACTAGCGTTCCTGAACACTTGGACAACTTTATTATAATCAAAGTGAGTTTGTCATATCAAAACTAAGGGACGGTTGTGTGGTACACTAACAAGTACGCAAGCGTCCTTGATAGCGTCCCAACAATTTCCCCCTTTTTGATGATGACAAATCTTCAGCAAAATAGTTTTGGCGTTTGAACTTAGCATGCATGAAAACTTAAAAGCGTCCTCTAACACCTAGAGAAATTTCATTTAGCACAAGTTTTCATTCTTTGATTCTCTAACATTTGGATTTTAGGGAGAGAAAAGCGTCCTAGAATTTTCTAGGCGTCCTCTAGTTTATTCTAACATGGCGTTCCTTAGACCTTTCACTAAATAGTTCCCCCTTAACACTTGCTTATTCTGGATAACTAGTGTATAGCGCATCTCTGCAAAACTACACTTCCCCCTTTTGGCATCATCGAAAAGGATAACAAGTGATAAGAACGTTAGCACAAACACATAACTAAAAGCAGTGGAACGCTTGAACAAACACATGCAAGCAAACAGTGGAATTGCCATTCAAACAAAATTAGAGTACGGTTATTACAAACCAAGATCATAATGTTTGAAGTTCAAAAGAAGCAAAAGCAAAATGATAGGTGATTAAAGGGGTGGTGGCAATCACTAAGAACGGCGTTGGTCTTGATAAAACTTGAGCAGTTGTTCTTGAAGTTCAGCAGCCTTGGAGAACGCAGAAGACAAGTCCTTTAGAGCAGAGAAGATGAGGCACTGGTTGTCCATTATTGCACCCATGAGTTCTGCGGGAGGATGTTGGGCAATGTTTGCAGGGGCAGAACGGGGCAGAGGACCTGTACTCGAAGAGGGAGCGTCCTCTGGAAGATCTGGAGGAGAAGAAGTATCCAAGACCATTTGATCAAGAGCGGCAAGGTCTACTGCCGGCTCTTGGTCCTGAGGAAACTCTTGAGACGTAACATTGAGACTTGCGGCCTTAGCCTCAGCAGCTAAGCGTTCTTCTTCAGCTTTCAATCTGGCTTCCTCAGCCTCAGCTTCTAACTGTTTGATCACGGAGGGCAACTCTTCATTGTGCCTTATCTCGACAAGTCCCTTCTTAGCATTCCATTTCAAGCCAGGTTCTTCAGATGGAGCGCTCTCATCATAAGCGTCCTGGGACTGCAAGATTGCCTTCACTACTCCAGGATATGGCAAGGCATGCCTCTTCCTTCCACACTTGGCCATGTGTTGCATAGTAATGCTGGCTAAGTTGATTGGGCGGCGTTCTAGGATAGCGTCAATTAGGATACTGTCATGTGTTTGCACAATTGAACGCTTCTCCTGCCTTGGAAGTATGGCACGACATATGAAGTAATGAACGATGGCGCCGACCTTGCTCAGAACGTGAGCTACCCTGTCAAGTCCCATTGGCCTTTTGCCCTGAAATACATGTTCAATAAGAGGAAGTTCTTCATCAGTTGTCTCGAAGCCGCCTTCAGAAAGTGAGCTAAGAGCGTCGGACGGTGGCTTGCGTTGACCTAGACCCATGAAGGATCGGATTTGGCGTTCTTTTACTGAGGCTTTCTCACCTTCAATTTTGAAGTGGAGGGAGCCATCTTTTGCTTTGTAGCGTAAATCCCTGTAGAACGCCTTCACCTGTTCTTTGTCAACAGTGGTCGGCGCTGGTCCAACGTTCAGCCATCCTTGAAATTTTAGAAGTTCGAGGAACTCCTTAACATCTTTATCATTGAAGGAGGCAAGCCACTCTTCCGAGTAAATGAGCGGGCTAAGGACTTTGACGGGCACATCAGCATTTTTTCTTTTGCGCTTGCCCTTTGGGGACTCAGAGTCCTCATCATCATCTGACTCTTCCTCAACGTTCTCAGAGTCACTGTCAGCGTCCTTTGAGGGAGCGTCCTCTGTGCCTTGTGCTTTTTCTGCATCGCCACCAGCTGTGGCCTGATCGGCACCTGAGGTCTGACCTTGGGACGTGCCCTCAGCGTCCTGAGCCTCTGATTGATTTTCTGTTCCTGGCTCAGCGTCCGCAGGGACTTGACGGGATTCTGTTTGGATTGTGGGGGAGGGGTTTTCTTGTGGAGCTTGGGAGGGATTGAGGATGGGGAGGGATTGGTTGTAGGGTGGGACTTCTTGAGCATCACGCTCGAGCTCTTCAGAAAGAGTTGGCTCGGCGTCCTTGTGAGGGACTTGGTGCTCACCAGCGTCCTCAGCCACTTGTGCTGCAGCTGGAGCATTCTCAACTCCTTCAGCCTTATTATCAGAGTCCCCAACGACATCTATAAAAGGGGAAGCTTGACCAGGAACTTCTTGAGGCGTTCCTCGGTGGCTCTCAGATGAGCTAAAGGAGGAGGAGGAGATGTGCTTGGACTCTGGAGCGTCCTTGGTTAGCAACACCTTAGGCGTTTCACAAGCTTTTCATCGGCGAAAGGTGTGCTCAAGAGTTGAACGTTGTCCAGCTTCTTCCGGACCGCTTTCCGAAGAGGGACGACGAGACCTTGGAGTCTCGGGGTCCTTGGGCGGTGAGATATGAGCCGGTGCGGAAGGGAAGTTGGCAAGGTTGAGAGGTGAATCGTGAGGTTTAGGGGGAAAAGGAATGAGGGCATTTTTCTTTGAGGGTTGAGGGGACGGTGGAGGAGTTGGGAGTTGGACAATGGTAATGGGTTGAGGTGGAGGAGAGGATTCTTTTGAGAGGTTGGAAGGCCGTTTTATGGTGCTCGGCCTTGGTTTGGAGTTTTTGGAGGATGGGACGCTTGAAGTTTTGGCCTTTTTGAGGGGCCTTGGGTCGTGGACTTTCTTGGAGCATCCCTCCTTTAAATGTGGTGGAAATTTATCCACGGTTTCTGTTGATTGGGAGGAGGAAAATGGTTTGGATGATTTCAAAAGAGGAGATGAGGGGGTTGAACGTTTGGATGGGAGGATAGATTTGGTGGTGATGGTGGGGACTTGAGGAGGTGGTGGAGAGGGACTTGGCACACGGGACTTTAGCATTCTGTACGCCAAAGAGTCCTTAGGGTACATGGGAAAGTCTGGAAGGACGGCGTTGTGGAGGTCGGGTATAAGTTCAAGTAAAGGACCCAGATTCTCACCTCCAAACTGAGAGAAGAAGAGAACGTCGTCCATCCGTCCTGGCAAGTCCTTGTAGTTTGTTTTGTGAAGACTTGGCACGACGAAGCGTTCAATGAACCTTTCATAGTTCTTAGTCTTCGTTGCATCATCCTTGATCTCTGGCAAGTCCATGCGTTCCCTTATTAAGTTGTAAAGGGTTCTGGGCTTCCTATTGATGAAGTCCACCAACGATTCATTAAGAACGATGGGTTTTGGTTTCTCGATGTAGTGGGACTTCACGAGCTTTCTTCTCTTCCCGTCGGTAGAAGATCCGGCCACGTTCACTAGCCTTTGAGACATTTTTCTGGTGAGTTTTAGTGAGAGAAAGTTGCCGGAGTTCTAGAGAGATGTCAGAGCCTGAACTGAGCAGAGAAGTGGTTGAGAATAATAAATGAACGAGAGCGACTGTTCTGGCCTTATATAGAGGAAGCGGTGGCACAACTGGTAATTACCACTGTTTTACTGTGCGACACGTGGCAAAACTTCCCCCTTAAGATTTGAGCAAAAGCAACGGTCACTGTTCACACTTTCAAAAGTTCAAATTTCTTACTCTTCAACTTCTCCTCAAATACTGAACTGGCGTTCTTCTCAACCAACACTGAGCGTTCTCTCATACTTAGCAAAATTTTACCTCTTCAAGCAAACCAACAACCAACTTACCGTTCTTGTGATTACCTTTCGAACCAGTTGAGAACAACGCAAGTACGTCCCGTAAAAGAAAATATGAAGCTCATAGGACGCTTTTGCGGAGTTCTCGGCTAGGGTAAGCTTAGAGTTCCCATCATTTCGGCTTATAATGAGGGTTGGGTGATCAGGGATACTCTTTTCAAGACAAAATAGAGAAAATTTGAATGGCGTTCCAAAGTAGCAAACACATGAAGTTTTAGACTAGCGTCCTTGTAAAGATGAATTTAATGCATAACAGTTCTTAAACACTTAGAATCTACAAAACATAGCCAATCATTGAGGGAATAGTAGAACGGGACTTGCTAC
This sequence comes from Polygonum aviculare, assembly GCA_934048045.1. Taxonomy (NCBI): domain Eukaryota; kingdom Viridiplantae; phylum Streptophyta; class Magnoliopsida; order Caryophyllales; family Polygonaceae; genus Polygonum; species Polygonum aviculare. The sequence goes on along the minus strand of OW204025.1, from coordinate 16,830,803 downwards.
TTAAAAGTTATCATCCCCAAGAGCAGCCTTAGATGCTCATAGGGACGTCTATCAAGCGCCTTAGTGAAAATATCAGCTATTTGGTCTTCAGTCCTTACATGCTCCATACTAATGAGTCCTAGTTCAACATTATCACGCAAGAAATGATGCCTTATATGAATATGCTTTGTGCGTGAATGAAAAACAGGATTCTTAGAAATTTAATAGCACTTGTGTTATCACAACGAATGGGTATAGTTTCAAGATTGATACCGTAGTCCTCTAGTTGATATTTGATCCAGATAACTTGTGAACAACACGAAGCAGCAGCAACGTACTCAGCTTCCGCAGTTGAAAGCGCCACAGAGTTCTGTTTCTTAGATCCCCAAGAGACTAAGCATGAACCAAGGAACTGTGCCATTCCCGAAGTGCTTTTTCTATCAATCACATGACCAGCATAATCAGCGTCCGAGTAACCAACTAGCTTGAAGGACGTCTTCCTGGGGTACCAAAGGCAAAGATCGTCGCGTCCTTTGAGGTAGCGAAAGATTCTCTTGACTTCTTGCATGTTGGACTCCTTTGGATTTGCCTGGAAACGTGCACACAAGCAAACGGCAAACATAATGTCGGGACGGCTTGCGGTCAAGTAAAGCAAAGAGCCAATCATTCCTCAGTAGAGCTTTTGATCAACGTCCTTTCCCTATTCATCTGCGTAAAGACGCGAGTTTGGAGAACACGGGGTTGCAACAGGTTTGGACGTGTTCATTTCGTACTTCTCAAGCATTTCACGGACATATTTTTGTTGATGAATGCGCGTCCCTTCTTTGAGTTGATTAATTTGAAGTCCCAAGAAGAAATTGAGTTCTCCAATGAGGGACATCTCAAACTCACTACTCATTAAGGACTTGAACTCATCTACAAGTTTCATGTTAGTACTACCAAAGACTATATCATCAACATAGACTTGGGCAATTAAGATGTCCTTGTGAACTTTCTTTATGAACAAAGTTTTATCAATTGAACCTCTAGTGTACCCATGAGACAAAAGAAAGGACGCAAACCTGTCGTACCATGCACGAGGGGCTTTCTTGAGTCCATAGAGCGCTTTGTCCAAGTAGTACACATGGTCTGGGTGAGAGGCATCCTCGAAGCTAGGCGGCTTAGCAACATACACTTCCTCCTTTAGCTTTCCATTGAGAAAGGCAGTCTTGACGTCCATCTGAAATAACTTGAATCCTTTGTGAGCGGCGAAGGCAATAAGGAGACGAGCGGCTTCAATTCTAGCAACAGGAGCAAAGGTCTCATCATAGTCTATGCCTTCCTCTTTCTTGAATCCTTGAGCCACCAGTCTTGCCTTGTTTCTAGACACACGTCCACTCTCATCAAACTTATTTCTGAACACCCATCGCGTCCCTATGATATTTTTGCCTTTGGGACGAGGGACGAGAGTCCAAACTTTGTTCCTTTCAAACTGATTGAGTTCTTCTTTCATTGCTTGAATCCAGTCAGCGTCCTGAAGTGCTTCTTTGATATTCTTTGGTTCCACCATAGAAACAAAAGCGTTGAACGCACAGAACGCTAGATTTGCACTCTGGGACTTGCTTGCAGCTGACCTTGTTTGAACTCCTTGAGAAGGATCAGAAACAATTTGAGAAGGTGGGTGGTCCCTAGAGAAGCGGGACTCCCTTTGAAACAATTGAGCAAATCTTGGATCAATGTCTCCATCAGAATCATCACTATCATTTTGAGCATCGTCCCCAGTGTGTTTCCCCTCAGAGAGAGCGTCCACACTTTGGCGTTGCTCGCCTTGTTGACTTGATTCTGCTATATCTTGTTGAACTGGAGATTCACTGCGAGAGGGAACTCCTTGAACAACACTGGGAGCGTCCACTGAGACTTCTTCCAGATTTGGAGATGCGTCCTTAGAGACATAGTATTTTCCAGAAGTCCAATCTTCAGCTTCATCTTCAGAGTCGTCCTGTTGGTGTGAAGAAGAGCGTTCTTTCTTACTTGGTTTTTCTTTGTGAGAAGAACTTTCTTTGAACACAACATGAATACTCTCCTCAAGCTTTAGAGTCTTTTTGTTGAAAACTCTATATGCTTTGCTGGTAAGAGAGTACCCAAGGAATATGGCTTCATCACTCCTTGCATCAAACTTTCCAAGTTTTTCTTTATCATTGTTGTGAACGAAACACTTGCAACCAAAGACTCTGAGATAATCAATGCGAGGCTTCCTTCCATTCAACAACTCATAGGACGTCTTCTGCAGCAGAGGACGGATCATGGCACGATTAATGATGTAGCAAGCTGTGGCAATAGCTTCCGCCCAGAAGTACTTGGGAACGCTATTCGCTAAGAGCATAGTTCTTGCCATATCCTCCAACGTCCTATTCTTTCTTTCCACAACTCCATTTTGTTGAGGAGTCCTTGGAGCGAAGAAGTTGTGCGAGACGCCATGTTGATCACAGTAGGCCAGGAACTCTGAGTTTTGGAACTCCGTTCCATGGTCTGATCTTATGGCTTTGAGAGGCGTCTCAAGGGCAACTTCCACTTGTTTGATGAATACTTTGAACGCATTGAAACAATCTGCTTTTGACACTAAGAAAAGAACACAAGTGAATCGAGAAAAATCATCTACAAGAACGTAAATGTACCTCTTTCCACCGTGGCTCAACGTTTTCATTGGTCCACAAAGATCCATATGGAGAAGTTCCAAAGGCTTCTTTGTACTGACTTCGTTCTTGGACTTGAAAGACGTTCTTGTTTGCTTCCCTTTGATACAGGCTTCGCACTGTTCAACAGTCTTAGGATCAATTCGGGGAAGTCCCTTCACAAGATTTCTTTGGCGAAGCTTGAAGATCGTGCTTGGTCCAGCATGGCCAAGTCGGCGATGCCAGAGATCAGCGTCCTTCTTTGAAGCAGATAGACATAATTCTGATTTAGGCTTGAACTGTTGATTGAAGATATAGATGTTGTTCTTGCAAACTCCTTTGAGAACAACTTTGTTGGACTTCTTGTTGATAACAAGGCACTCCTTTGAGTCAAATGTGACTAGGTTTTCACCTTGATCACACATTTGAGAGACGCTAAGAAGGTTGAAGCCAAGTCCTTCAACAAGACTTACATTTGTTGCTTTGATGGACGGATTGAGAATAGCAGTTCCCGTTCCTTTGATCTTTCCCTTGCCCTTGTTGCCAAACGAGACAGTTCCTCCCGTGGCACTACTATGGATAGAAGTGAGATGGATCTGGCTTCCTGTCATATGATTTGAGGCGCCACTATCAATGATCCATGGGCGTCCCCTCACTTCCACCTGCCAAAACAAGGTTAGTTCTTGGCGACCCAGACAAGGTGTTCCTTACCTGGCTCATTACAATAATAGAACTTTGGTTCTGGCATATAGTCATTTATGTTAACATCATTAGAATTGGCATGCTTGCGGAAAGAACTTCTAGAACGTCTAGGACGCCTAGAATTAGCTTTTGGACCGGACTCAGCATTTTCATTGTTAATCCTAGAAGCTTTGCCACTCTCAATGTCTTCCTTAAGTTTCACACAGTCATATTTGAAGTGATCACCTTGTCCACAGTACCAACACGTCCTATAGTAAGTACCGAGGTAGTACTTCTTATTGGGACGTTGAATTTTGTTTTGCTTCATCTTTTGGGGATTGCACACCTTTGAGCCGTCCCCTTTAGCAATTTTCTTGTAAATTTTATGACTGGTGGAATTGGTGTAGTAGTCCTCTTGACCTATTTCTCCACTTTCTAGGACTCTAATTCTTTCAAGAAGATTCTTGGTTTTCTCTTTTTCAAGTTCAAGTTCTGAAGTTTTGCTAGCCTCAAAATCGCTAAGGAGAGAGTTCCTAGTATCAGATTCATAACCTAGTCCACGTTTAGCTGGGACAAAGACTATTGGTTTCACTTCCTCAACTATGGGACTCTTTCCCAAAACTTTCACTTCTTCCCTAAGCTTGGCGTTCTCAAGTTTGAGACACACAAGTTCAGTTTTTAGGGACTTAGTTTCTTCACATGAGGACTCTAGTTGAATAGTCATTGAATTACAGTTTTCACATTCAACTACAATATTTTCATCTTCAAGTTCATCCATTCTTCTTTTCATAACAAGACTTTCCTCCAAGATTTTACCAATGAGTTTAAGAAGTTTTGGTTTTGAACATTTTTCTAAGGAACGCATCATGGAATCGTGAGTTACCTCTTGTTCATTGTCTGAGGCGTTCTCTTCAACAACTGGGGCGTCCTCCACTGCCATGTATGCAACTTGATTTTCACGTTCATCATCACTTGAACTGAGATCATCCCATGCAGCTGTACATGCTCCAATAAGAGCTTTCTTCTTGTCCTTAGAGGACGTTCCCACAGTACACTTTTTGGCAAAATGTCCTTTCTTGTTGCATTTGTAGCATGTGAGTTCCTTCATTTCAGCCTCTGTGTACTTGGGACTCTCCTTTTTGTAAGACTTGCTCTTGCTACTGTGTTTGTTCTTCTTGTTATAGTACTTGAGCGCCTTGTGAATAAGGGAGAGTTCCTCATCTGAGTCAATCTCTTCCTTTGGTTTTCTTTCTTTCTCTTTGGGACGCAAGTTCTCAAGTTTTTCTTTGTTTTGCATCAACAACGCTAGATCTCTTTGGCCATGTAGGTACTCGGCGTACTCTGGTGTTGTGGACGCCAAAGCAAGATCAGTTTGACGATTCTTTCCTAGCTGAGCCATGTCAGAGATTCTTCTTTCTTCGTACTGCCTGAGCTTCCCATAGATCTCTTCCATATCTAGAGTTTTGTTGGCTGTGTTTTCTTTGAAAGTCGTCCCATCAAAGTTCCAAACTCCAGTCAACCCATCAATGACTACTTGAACTCTATTCCTCATGGAGATTTCTGATTCTGGAATGCCCAAGTTCTTCATTTTGGTGACAAGACCTTCAAAACGGTACGAGTAGTCGTTTACCGTTTCATTTGGCAACATACTGAAAGCATAGAACTCCTTTTTGATCTTCAGCTGGACGTCCTCTTTCATTTCTGCAGTTCCCACATGAAATTTCTCAAGAGCTTCCCACTGTTGTTTTGCTGTGGGGAGATTGCTAACTCTTGTAGCGTCCCTTTCGCAGAGGGACGCTTGAAGAAAGCACACTGCTTTAGCATTTGTTTCCATTAGCTTGAATTCATCAGGACCCCACTCGTCCTCTTTGTCTTTCTTGTCATCGGGAACTTTGAGATCACCTTTTCTGATAACGTTCCAGCATTGATAATTTGTGCTTCTGCAGAAGTTCTCAAATCTAGTTTTCCAACGGTTGAAGTTGCCGTCCGTCAGACGCGGAAGCTTCACAAAAGAGATTCCAATGGGTTCCATGTCCATCTTTACCTGCAACTCGGTAAGAATCTAGAGCGCCTGCTCTGATACCAATTGTTGGATCGTTAGTACTGAGGGACGTCTTTTATTTTAGTAAAGGCGTCCTTAGGTTAGGCGTCCCTACGAGGAGTAAGGGCGTCCTTGAGTAATGCAGCGGAAATTAAGTACTAAACAGATAATAGATGAACGCAATGAATTATAGAGGAACCACTCATGGACAAGTAGTCCTTGAGTGTAAACCTCTACCTCCTTGGAGGATTTTTGAATAGTTCTTTCCTTTCTATTGAACGATCTTACCGTTGTACTGGCGAGCCTTTACAGTTCTCTGACACTTAGCTTTTCCCTTAGTTCACTTGTAAAGAACTCCTTTAAGCCTACAACTTAAGCTAGTTCAATCTACCAAAGGACTCTATTCCTACGTTCTGCAGTACTTCGCAGAACTCTCTTTCTCCCTTTTTTGGTTACAAACTGTTTTTGTGATTTGGTTACAAGTCTCACTCGATCTAACACAAGTTCTAGCACTGTTCTTGAGTTCTTGAGTTAGTTCTTCGTGTTCTTGAGTGAGTCGCTTTCCTCTGATTCTCTGAATATTCCTGAAAGCGTTGCCGTCACAATAAATGCCTTGGGCTATTTATAGGACTTGGGGAAGGGCGTCTTTTCTCTGTGACGATCATGCCCTTCATGGACGTGGCTATAGGATCTTCCTCCACGTAGTAGGGCGGTGATGAGGAAGCTTCCTGTATCCAGCTGTGTATGATGAACTCCGCTACAGGATCGGCCGCCACGTGTTGATGAACTCTGCAATAGGATCGTCCGCCACGTAGTGTTGGACTCCGCTACAGGATCGGTCTCCACGTGTCCTTGGATGATCAAACATTGTCGCCTGATGTCATCCTGTCGGCTAGTGAGTAAGGACTCCTTTCTTGCGTTCCTACTTGCTTGGGACTCCGTCCTTGCTCAAGTAGTCTCTGGCTGGTCCTTACTTCCTGTTAGCTAGCGTCCCTAAGCTTATGGGACGCCCATACACACTTGTTGTCCTTTTGGTCACTGGCGTTCCTGAACACTTGGACAACTTTATTAGAATCAAAGTGAGTTTGTCATATCAAAACTAAGGGACGGTTGTGTGGTACACTAACAAGTACGCAAGCGTCCTTGATAGCGTCCCAACAACTTTGAAGAATCTTCGCGGTGGTTTTGAATCCCTTAGCATGGCCTCCCGTCGGAAGAGTGGGGCAATGACGGATCACTCCTTCTTTCTCCTCATCCGGCACACAACGTCTAAAGATGTGATCACTTCCTTGCTTGAACAAGTAAGGATCATCCCAATAGTAGCGCTTGACATCGTGAAGGAATTTCTTCTTAGCTTGGGAAGTCAATCCATCCGGAACAATGCCACCTACAACATAATTGGCAAAATCCGCAAACCACGGGGCTTGCACCCCCTTAATAGCATCTATTGAGTGCAAAATGGGAGAAGGGGAAGGAGGATTAGGAAGTACACAAGAGAGGTAGAAGATGTGACCTTGGGCGACCTCGTGCGGGGCCGCTTGAGAACCATCACGATCAACACCAAAAACCGGAGAAGGGGCAGAGGAGGTCGCGGCCGACCATATGGGGGTCGCAGCCGACCTACTCCAGGAGCTTCCTTCTCGCGACACTTCACAGCTTAGAAGAGTTTCGTCCGGGCGGGAGTCGTTGATGGGGACCATGATTCCGGACTCCGTGATGTGTTCAATGGGTAGCCTTGAAAGGTGATCCGCCACAAGGTTTTCCGCTCCTTTCTTGTCTCGTATCTCTAGATCAAACTCTTGAAGGAGGAGCATCCACCGGAGCAAGCGCGGTTTAGCATCCTTCTTGTCCATGAGGTAACGGACAGCCGCGTGGTCGGTGTAGACTATCACTTTCGAGCCCACCAAGTAAGAGCGGAACTTCTCAAATGCGAACACCACGGCTAGAAAATCTTTCTCCGTTGTTGTGTACTTGCTTTGGGCCTCATCAAGCGTCTTGCTTGCATAGTAGATAGCATGAAGCTTCTTCTCCTTTCTTTGCCCAAGAACCGCACCTACGGCATAATCACTTGCATCACACATGATCTCAAAGGGGAGTGTCCAATCCGGTGGTTGCATGATAGGAGCCGACACAAGTGCATCCCGGATCCTATGAAAAGCTTCAAGACACTCGGAAGAAAACTCAAACGCCACATCTTTCATAAGAAGGTTAGTCAATGGCTTGGAAATTTTTGAGAAATCTTGAATGAACCTTCTATAAAACCCGGCATGTCCTAGAAAGCTTCTAATCCCTTTTATGGAGGTGGGGGGTGGCAATTTTTCAATCAATTCAATTTTTGCTTGGTCCACTTCAATCCCCCTCTTAGACACCACATGTCCTAGGACTATCCCTTCTCGAACCATAAAGTGACATTTTTCCCAATTTAGCACTAGGTTGGTTTCTTCACATCTCTTGAGAACTCTAGAAAGATTAGCAAGACAAGAGTCAAAAGTGGTACCGTACACCGAGAAGTCATCCATGAACACCTCCACAATGTCCTCAATCATGTCGGAGAAAATGGCCATCATACACCTTTGGAAGGTGGCGGGTGCATTGCACAGTCCGAATGGCATCCTCCTATAGGCAAACGTCCCATAAGGACATGTGAAAGTTGTCTTCTCTTGGTCATCGGGGTGTATAGGAACCTGCCAAAAACCACTATAGCCATCGAGATAACAAAAGTAGTCATGAAGAGCTAATCTCTCTAACACTTGGTCAATAAAGGGCAAAGGAAAATGATCTTTCCTAGTGGCACTATTGAGTTTCGTATAATCAATGCACATGCGCCAACTAGTAGTAGTCCTAGTAGGAATCTATTCGCCCTTCTCATTCTCCACCACGGTGAGACCACTCTTCTTGGGCACCACATGAACGGGGCTCACCCACTTGCTATCCGAAATCGGGAATATGATTCCCGCATCAAGCATCCTCAAAATCTCCTTCTTCACCACATCCTTCATGTTTGGGTTGAGTCGCCGTTGATGCTCAATGGTTGGTCTATGTCCTTCCTCAAGAAAAATCCGATGCATGCACAAGGAAGGTGAAAGTCCACTCAAGTCCTCAAGCGAGTACCCAATGGCTTTCCTATGAGTCCTAAGAACATCAAGCAACTTTCCAACTTCTTCCGCATTTAGATTTGCATTTACAATAACCGGAAAAGTGGAATTTGGGATAAGAAATTCATACCTTAAAGACTCGGGGAGAGTCTTAAGCTCCGGAGTAGGCGGGGGTGGTGTAATAATGTCATCGTCTTCATCCGCCGTCAGAAACTCCTTCGCTTCGCCATCCTCATCTTCAATCACGCATGTTGGCGAGATCCTGTTGGGGGTCGCGGACGACCTAGGAGTGGTCGGTTGCGACCTATCACAGGGGAGGTCCGCTTCTTCTTCGTCATCTTCACTCGCGTATTCTCCAAGCAATGCCTTGACCTCCATAACTTCACCGGTCTCCTTCAGGGTAGAGTTGAATCGGAACTCTACCACCTCTTCTCCAATCTCAAAAGTAAGGAGACCCTTCTTCACGTCAATCACGGCACCGGCGGTGGCAAGGAATGGCCGTCCAAGAATGATTGGGACGACGGGATCCTCCGGCATTTCCATCACAATAAAGTCGTTGGGCACAAAGAACTTGCCGACTTGGATAGGAAAGTCGTCAACAATACCGGTGGGTTGCACACAAGAGCCATCCGCCATATAGAGCCTCATGTTCACCGGGACCAAAGGACCCATGTTGGTCTTGGACCATATAGAAAGAGGGAGGAGACTAGCACTTGCACCAAGATCACATAGAGCCTTGAATCGGTGAGCACCTATGCCAATTGTAATAGCAAACTTACCCGGATCACCAAGTTTTTCCGGGAGCTCAATAGACCGCACATCATTGGTCAATTCGGACATCGACCGCTTCTTTGACAAGATTTCCTTGAGAAATTTGGTGTAGGCGGGCATCTCGTTCAATGCTTCGGCAAAGGGAATGGTGATGTTGAGGCCTTAGAGAACCTTCACAAAGCGTTTGAACTTTCCCTCCGTGAAATCATTAGCCTTTTCGGATGGGTAGGGAAGTACCTTTGTTGTCGGAGGCAAGGGGACGGACGTCGGGATTCTCTGAGGAGGGTCGGCAGCGACCTGGGGGTGGTCGGCTGCGACCTCCTCTGTAGCAGGGACAGGGTCGGTGGGGACCATTAGGGGGTCGGCCACGACCTGTTCCAGGGTAGTCTCGTCCTCTTTGTTCGCCGTCTCTTCACTTATAACTCGGTCCGGCAACTTCTTCCCGCTTCTTAGGTGAACGGCGGCAATATGGCCTCTTGGGTTCTCATAGGGGTGGCCCGGTAAGCGCCCTTGAGGTCGTGGGATTTGAGCCGCGAGATCCCCAAGTTGGGAGTCAACATTCTTTCTCCATGTATCAAGATCTCCCAATCTCGTATGGACACCTTTCAACTGAGTGGTGAGCTCGGTTCTCACACCTTGCATCAATCCTTCTTGCAACTCTTGGACCCATGATGGCTCCGCTTGATAACCGGGAGGTCTATAAGGAGGGGCCCTTTGTTCTTGCGGGGGAGGTGGATAACCTTGACCTTGGCCATGGTTATTCCATTGGGGATAGTTGTTGTTCCTCCCCGCATAAGCATTATTTTGGCCTCGGTAGGGTCCTCTCATATAGTTTGCCTCCGCATAAGCCTCGGCGGCCCGGACTTGCTCCACATTAGTAGAAGAGGCGGCGGTGTGAGATTGAGAACCGCACTCTTGACAAGGTGGGCCAGCGGACTTGAAGTAGCTCACTTGCTTCTTGAGCTTGTTGATCTCATCTTGCATAAATTGGAACTTCACATCTTGATCAATTGGCTCACTATTGGGATCATAGAGCTTATTTGGTTGGATCCGGACGGCTTGTTGGGTCTCATACATGGCATCATAGTTGGTGAGTTTGTCCATGAAATCCCATGCCTCGTCGGGATCCATCTCAATAAAACCGCAATTTGTTGAGAGGTTGATGCGGTCTTTTGTTGCGGCATTGATCCCTTGAAAGAATATTTCTTGGAGAACATAAGGAGGTTGTCCATGGGTTGGACATTGCCGAAGAAGCTCCTTGAATCTCTCCCAAGTTTCAACAAATGTCTCGTTGGGAAGTTGATGGTAGGAGGTGATGCGCTTCCTTAGCTCGGTGGTTTTGGCCGGTGGAAAGAATTTTGTCATGAAAAAGTCGTGCAAAGCCTTCCAAGTAGTGATGGATCTAGCTGGCAAACTTTCGAGCCAATGAAGGGCCTTCCCACATAAAGACCACTTGAACGCCTTGAGGAGAACATACTCAAGTGAGACACCATCGGCGGCGATAGTGTCACAAAGATCGGTGAAGTTCTTGATGTGCTCCATGGGGCATTCGGTGGGCTTGCCTTCATATTGAGATCTTTTGATGAGAGTGATGAAGTGGGACTTGATCTCAAAAGCGCGCTCAATCACCGGGAGCACAATAGCGGACTCGGGCACTCTAAGCTCAGGATGCATGTCTTGCCGCGCAGCTGCGGCTTGAGCATCTCGCTCCAATTGCAATTGCTCCATTTGAGCACGAAGTTCAGCCATTTGACGAGCAAGAGCCTCAGCGTCGGCCATTGCTTTTCGTTCTCTTAGCCTTCGACGAAGGGTTCTCTCTATTGCGGGATCAAGGGGAAATGGTCAATTACCCTTCGTGAACTAGAGGGCATACACCTGCGTACAAAGCACTAGAGAAACGGATTAGTAACAAAATAGGGGTTCGGGCTAGTCCCTCGCCCAAAAGAAAGCTAGACTTGGAAACTAAACTAACTCCCCGGCAACGGCGCCAATTTGTTGAGTAGGGTTTACCTTAACAAATAAATTTGTCAAGACCCCGCTGAGTATAGCGAAGTCAGGATCGTCCACGGGAGTTAGTAGATCTATAGTCTAGCAATCAAACTACAAAAGCAAAACAAAACATAACAAAGCAAAACAAGCAAACAAACACAAACAACAAGTCTCGGAAAGAGGTCGCAGCCGACCCTAGGGAGGTCGCGGCCGACCTAAAACAGAACTTCATAACTCACAGAAAACAACTACAGAGGTGGTCGCATCCGACCTGCAACAGGTCGCGGCCGACCTATCCTGGGTACGGAGACTTGCTTTGTAAAATCAAGGAAAAACAACTAGGGGTGAGGTTTCGCCACAACACGAGCATGCGTTCAAACAATGATAAAGGACCAACTCAACTCTTAATCTCATGGGTGACTTTCATCACAAAAGAACACATCAAGAGCCTCCACTTACATGAAAGGGTTAACATGCAATCCAACTTGTTCTTCTAAGGGTTCGACTTTCATCTAAACCCGGATAATCCACATTCACAACAAAACCCTTCAATTAGGTTGCAAACAAGAACATTCCCCCTTCTTCAAGGGTTTTAAGCACACAAGAGTGATTTATGGGCAGAGATTTCAAATTAAGCATGGATCCAAACATCAAGGTCATGAATGCACTTTCATGGTGGGTTTCACCCCAACCCTAGCAAGCTAACTACTCACACATAATCAAATACACAAACAAAGGAAAGAGAAGAGAGAATCATCATCCAAAGCAAGCAACTTCAATTAATTTCAAGATCCACTTACAAACTTAAGCAAAACCCACAAGTTCCTTCAAACACCATTGTCATCTTCTTCCTAGAACACCAACTAAAACAAGCTTTCTTCCTCACAATCTCTCCTTACAAGCAATCTGTCTCTCACACTCACACTCTCCTTCTCCACCGTCACTTTCTTCTCCTCCGAACTCAACTTCTTCTTCTTCTTCCTCCTTCTCCTCCTCAGCCCACTCTCTTCTCTCTCCTTTGAGCCTTTTCCCTCCTGGAAAAGCTGATTTGAAAGGGAGACAAAATGGGTCTTTGTAGCAGCCCACAAAAGCAAGAGAAGGAAGCTTCCTCCCCTGCCACAAGTCTGCCACCGCCTGCAGCAGCCGCCTGCCTTTTTCGGGTTTCGAAAATCCCACCCAAAAGCATTACTTGCGCACTACGGATTTTTTTTCGGGCGCTGAGAGGGGTCGCGGCCGACCATATGGGGGTCGGCACCGACCTATAGCAGACGTTGGATTTTTCTCGGTTTGCTTCGTTCTTGCTCCAATTGGTTGGGCTATCGCTCGGAGTTTCTGCCTTTTTGCTCCTTGATTTTCTTGAGAATTTGACACTCTTTTGAGGCTCCCTTGGTTGCACTTTGGATCTTGGTTCTTTGACGACTTTGACTCTCGAAAACTAACGGTTCCTAGAAAGCTCCGAAAATGCATGAAAAACTCCTCCAAAAGGCTCCAAATACCTACACAACACGAAACAACACACAAACGACTCCAACTCTCGAAAGAGAGGTGAAACCTTATGCAAAACACACAAACACAAAGGGAAAGCATGCAAAACAAGCTAGAAAACTACCTAGAAAGTCAACTAAAAAGCACGACATCACCTACCTCCATTGGCCAAGTTAGGAGCTTCCATGGCCTTGCTAGCTTCTATAGGCGTTTCGTGAAGGACTTCAGCACCATTGCTGCCCCTTTGACCGAAATTACTAAGAAGAGGAGTGAGTTCAAGTGGGAGAAGGCGCAAGAGAGGGCGTTCAATGCCCTGAAATGGAAATTGACGCAAGCACCTTTGCTAGCATTGCCCGACTTCACTAGGCCCTTTGAAGTGGAGTGCGACGCAAGTGGCATTGGCATTCGCGGCGTCCTCATGCAAGAAGGTAAACCCATAGCCTTCTTCTCTGAAAAAATGAAAGGAGCATGTTTGAATTACTCTACGTATGATAAGGAATTGTATGCTTTATTTAGAGTACTTAAAACATGGCAACACTACTTATGGCTTAGAGAGTTTGTTTTAAAAACCGACCATGAATCATTGAAACATTTTAAGAGTCAGGATAAATTGGATAGAAGGCATGGTAGGTGGATGGAATTTATTGAGACATTTCCATATGTCATAAAGTATAAAAAAGGAAAGGATAATGTTATGTCCCGAACAATTAGAGAAAGATTAAGAAGAGATTAGGTAGAAGAGGAAGTGATTAAGGGAGAGATTAGAGAGGAGGAGGAGAAAGACATGGAAGGGGGATACGCAGAACAAAGGAGGAAAGAGGAAGAGAGTAAAGAAAGACTTGTTTATTCAATATCTTGGATAAACCCATACAACACTTGGATTAGTCTTTTAATAGGTCTCTTAGACCAATTTACAAATATTACCCAAATTCCCAACTAATTACAATATGTACCTATATCATTACATTACTCCCCCCTTAAAGAATCTTGTTCTCAAGATTCATAAGAACTAAAGAAAATCCTAGGAAGGAATAATGGTCAGCTTGATCCATTCCACCAGGATCAAAGGGAAACATGATAAAAACCATGCTCTGACCACCCTAAATGCACCCAAACAAATCTTACATCCACAAGCCAAGGCCAAGCATACGTTTGTACCAATGAAACACCTTTTAGTTCATTGAACAAATCAAGGACTTTAACTGATGCTTGTAGAAAACTTTCCACATGGTTGTCAGAGGCGTGCTCCAAGAAAAATTCCAATACTGCCATACACTTACGACCAGCTTTCATTTGTTCCCTTCTTCTAAGCCAAGCATCACCCAAATTACACAATAGGTGACTACATGAACTGTGTGATCCAAATAAATCTCCAGAGCTATTTATCAATCCCGCAATTTCTTCAATAGGAGCTAACAAGGCCTTGGATAAAGATTTCATCAACTCAATAAAAGACTCCCACAAGTCACTAGCCAGTACAGCACAAAGCTCCCCTTTGTAATGTGTAAATTCACCAAAATCATGCAACCTGTCACCCATTTTCCCACAAGCAACATCAAGGTACAAAGCTTCTGTAGTATAAGGAATTACCTTCAGATAATCTTGCTCCTGGCTCATCATCATTGTTGGAACTTTCAGATTAATCTCATCTTGAGAACTTGTACCTATCTCGAACGACAACTCTTCCCCATGGTAGATTTCTGAGTTTAACATTTCATCGAACACTTGAGATGCAACCAAACCAGCGGGTTCCTTTCCAACATTTGGGCCATTTCCCATTCCGATTAGAGTCGATTCTTCATCTCGGTTGAACATCTCATCACCTTTCAACAAAGACTCGTTCCTGGACACCTCATAACCTGACTCAATCTCGTTAGAAATGCCTTGTTCATTACAAAGATTGCTCATCAAAAAAAATTCCATTCTACAACACCCATCGTATATATCTCTCCCGTTGAGAAAGCTGAATGCATCCATGGCTGATTCCTTATTCTTGAAATAGTCTTTTAATAGGTCTCTTAGACCAATTTACAAATATTACCCAAATTCCCAACTAATTACAATATGTACCTATATCATTACAGATAATGTGGTAGCCGATACTTTATCTCGTCGCCATGCTTTGCTTGTTTCATTGGATTATAGAGTGTTAGGTTTTACTTACATTCGTGAATTATATGAGCATGATATTGATTTTGGTGATGCTTTTAAGTGTTGCATGCATAAGGGTTCGGATGAGAAATAGTTGCTCGATCAGGACCCTAGCTTTCATGATGGGTTTTTGTTTCGAGTTGATAAAGTTTGCATTCCCCGTTGCTCTTTGCGCTTATTGTTGGTTGAGGAAGCGCATAAGGGCGGCCTAATGGGACATTTTGGCAGGGATAAGACTTATCACACTCTTAGGTCTCATTTCTACTGGCCACATATGCTTAGAGACGTTGAAAATGTAGTTAAGCGTTGTGTTGATTGTTTAAGAGCCAAGTCTAGGTTGATGCCACATGGACTATACACCCCTTTGCCTACGCCTACATCCCCTTGGGAGGATTTTTCCATGGACTTTATAGTAGGGTTGCCTAGGACTAAGAAGGGGAGGGATTCAATAATGGTGGTAGTTGACCGATTCTCTAAGATGGCGCACTTTGTTCCGTGCCACAAAACTGATGATGCTAGTAATGTAGCTAACTTATTCTTTAGGGAAATAGTTAGGCTGCATGGGATACCCAAGACAATAGTGAGTGATAGGGATACTAAGTTCCTTAGCTATTTTTGGAGGACTTTATGGAATAAGCTAGGAACTAAGCTAATGTTTTCCACATCTAGTCACCCTCAAACTGACGGGCAGACCGAAGTAACCAATAGGACGTTAGCTACTATCCTTAGAACCATTATTAAGAAGAATATAAAACTGTGGGAAGCTGCTTTGCCTCATGTGGAGTTTGCTTATAATCGAACCATGCACTCATCTACTAAGTTAACTCCATTTGAATGTGTTTATGGAACTAACCCACTCACCCCCTTAGATCTTACCCCATTTCCAATGAGGGAGAATGAAAGCTTTGATGCAGGGAAGCACGTTGAGTTTATTAGGGAGCTACATGCTCGAACCAAGGCAAGGTTAGAGCAAAAGGCCGAATACAACGCCAAACATGCAAACCATGGGCGGCGCCAAGTCATTTTCCATCCAGGGGATTTGGTTTGGGTTCATCTAAGGAAGGAGCGGTTCCCGGAGCAAAGAAAGAGAAAGCTGTCTCCAAGAGGTGATGGGCCTTTCAAGGTGCTACAACGAATTGGAGACAACGCCTACAAATTGGAGTTGTCCGGAGATTATGGTGTGATCGCCACCTTTAATGTCGCTGACCTTATGCCTTACTTAGCCGTGGATGAAGAGTTAGATTCGGGGTCAAATCCTTTCCAAGAAGGGGAGGTTGATGAGGGATCATCCAGCCAGCCACCACCGAGCGCACCCACACTCTTCGAAGGCCCTCTTACTCGTGCTAGAGCCAAGAAGCTTCAAAGAGAGATGAGCACTTTTGTGGCCTATTCAGTGGCTAAGGAAGCAAGGGAGATCATGGAGCCACAACCTAAGGCCGTGTGCATTGTGGGCGTGTCCATCCAAGGCGCGCCGAGCGAGTGCCACACTTAGGCACCGGGCGGGTGCCTCCAGCGGGCACCGGGCGTGTGCCTCCAGTGGGCACCGGGCATGCGTGTGCCTCTAGCATGCCTCATTTTGGGCCTGTCCAAATGGGCTGCTACCTATCTTAGTTTTAAGACAATATTTCCATTATTTCCATTATTGTGTTTTGTCAAGACATTAAATAGCTTTTAGGTGGTATTTTCTTACTTAGACAACTCAGAACTTTGTATTTGCATTCTCCTGGAATAGAGAGAAAACGAGAGCTTTGGCTTTCAATTGTGTGTGTGTGCAGCTTGGTTTGCTTTGATTTGTGTCGATTTCTTGAAGGTTGGTGCCTATCATCATTCACGAGCCCCTTTCTCGTGCCTACAAGGCTTGTTTCTTGTTTGTGTGAGATCGTAAAGGTTGGTTTCTCGATCATTTTGGTTGGTTCTTGTCCCTTCGAGTCAAGGGTCTTGTAGTTGTTTCTAGGAGTTGATCTTCAATCCTTTTGAGTCGTTTTTCCTTTGTTCTTCATTGCATTCGTCTTGTCTCCATCAAGTCTGTTTTGTGTCCATTTGAGTCGTTGCTTCATTGTTCTTGTTGAGTCGTTTCATTTGAGTTCATTTCTGACCATCTTATTCTTGTTTCCATTGTTTGAGTCACGAACGTCGAAGATCGGGGATCAAGCGACCTTAACCCCGCATCACTTCAAGGACATTCCGAGCCGATTGGAGGATTAGTAAGCACAAGATTAGGCTAAATTTTCCTTGGAATCGAAAACTAGGGTTTCGAATTTGGGGCTGGGGTGTGGGTCGGGGGGGGGCAAAGGGCATAGTTTTAAACGGGAGCGTTTTCTTCATCTCTCAACTCCATAGGTCAGAAGACAATCAAATTCATTAATGGCTTCGTCATGACATAAATTTATTTTGATTGTCCTAAGCTGACATTCACTGGCTTTGAAATTTTTCGTTGTTACTGTTGGATCGTTAGTACTGAGGAACGCCCTTTACTTTGGTAAAGGCGTCCTTTGGTCAGGCGTCCCTACGAGGAGTAGGGGCGTCCTTGAGTAATGCAGCGGAAATAAAGTACTAAATAAGTAAAGATGAACGCAGTGAATTATAGAGGAACCACTCAAGACCAAGTAGTCCTTGAGTGTAAACCTCTACCTCCTTGGAGGATTTTTGAATAGCTTTTCCTTTATATTGAACGTTCTTACAGTTGTACTGGCGAGTCTTTACAGTTCTCTGGCACTTAGCTTTTCTTCCTAAGTCCACTAGTAAAGGACTCCTCTAAGCCTACAACTTAAGCAAGTTCAATCTCTTAAAGGACTCTATCCCTACGTCCTACAATACTTCGTAGGACTCTCTTTTTCCTTTTGGGTTTTTCTGAATACAAACTGTTTTGTGATTTTGGTTACAACTCTCACTCGATCTAGCACAAGGCTTAGCACTGTTCTTGAGTTCTTGAGCTAGTTCTTCGTGTTCTTGAGTGAGTCGCTTTCCTCTGATTCTCTCTGAATATTCTCTGAAAGCGTTAGCGTCACAATAAATGCCTTGGGGCTATTTATAGGACTTGGGGAAGGGCGTCATTCTTCTGGGACGATCATGCCCTTCGTGGACGTGGCTACAGGATCTTCCTCCACGTAGTATGGCGGTGATGAGGAAGCTTCCTGTATCCAGCTGTGTGTGATGGACTCCGCTACAAGATTTGCCGCCACGTGTTGATGAACTCTGCTACAGGATCGTCCGCCACGTAGTGTTGGACTCTGCTATAGGATCGGTCTCCACGTGTCCCTGGATGATCAAATATTGTCGAGTGATGTCATCCTGTCGGCTAGTGAATAAGGACGCTCTTCTTGCGTTCCTACTTGTTTGGGACTCCGTCCTCGCTTAAGTAGTCTCTTAATGGTCCTTACTTCCTGTTAGCTAGCGTCCCTAAGCCTAGGGAACGCTCCACACACTTGTTGTCCTTTTGTCACTGGCGTTCCTGAACACTTGGACAAATTTATTAGAATCAAAGTGAGTTTGTCATATCAAAACTAAGGGATGGTTGTGGGCACACTACCAAGTACGCAAGCGTCCTTGATAGCGTCCCAACAATTTCCCCCTTTTTGATGATGACAAACTCTTCAGCAAAATAGTTTTAGCATTGGAGCTTAACATGCATGAAAACTTAAAAGCGTCCTCTAACACTTAGAGAAATTTCAGTAAGCACAAGTTTTCATTCTTTGATTCTCTAACATTTGGATTTTAAGGAGACAGTCGCATCCTAGAAATGCTTTCTAAGCGTCCTCTTTTATTCTAGCATGGCGTTCTTTAGACCTTTCACTTAATAGTTCCCCCTTAACACTTGCTTATTCTAGATACTATTTTATTGCACATCTTTGCAAAACTACACTTCCCCCTTTTGGCATCATCGAAAAGGATAACAAGTGATAAGGACGTTAGCATGAAAACATAACTATAAGCAGTTGAACGCTTAAATACACAAATGCAAGCAAACAGTGAATTGCCATTCAAACAAAATGAGAATCATTGTCATTACAGACCAAGCGTTTGAAAAAAAAAAGCAAAGGCAAAACAATTGAGGGATAAAGGGGTGGAGAACAGCGATCACTGAGAACGGCTTTGGTCTTGATAGAACTTGAGAAGCTGTTCATGAAGTTCTGCCGATTTGGTGAAGGTCATTGACAAGTCCTTGAGGGCTGAGAAGATGAGACATTGGTTGTCCATAATAGCACCCATAAGTTCTTTAGGAGGATGTTGATCAGGATTTGTTGGGGCAGGACGAGGCGCAGGACTAGAACTGGAAGACGGAGCGTCCATATGCGGTAAAGAGGCATGAGGAGACGATGCCATCATCAGCTGATCAAGAGCTGCAAAGCTTACTGCGGGCTCTTCCTCAAAGGCTGTCTCTTGATCCATGGAGGCAAGACGTTCCTGTTCAGCTTCAGCGGCTAGGCGTTCTTGCTCAGCCTTTTTCTTAGCTTCTTCAGCTTCGGCTTCCAACTGCTTCTTGATGGAAGGCAGTTCCTCATTGTGCCTTATGTGCACAAGACCCTTGTTGGGGTTCCAGTTCAGTCCTAGTTCCTCAGAGGGAGTACTTTCATCATAAGCGTTCTGGGCCTTGAGGATTAGCTTGACCAGTCCTGGGTATGGCAAAGCATGTCGCTTCCTCCCACACTTAGCCATATGTTGCATAGCAATTCTGGCAAGATTTATGGGGAGGCGGTCGAGAAGAGCGCCAATCAAAATGATATCATGTGTTTGAACGATAGAACGCTTTTCTTGCCTGGAAAGGACGGCGCGACAAATGAAGTAATGTGCAATGGCGCCAACTTTGCTCAACACATGAGCCACCCTGTCAAGTCCATAAGGTCTTTTACCCTGGAGCACTGTTTCAAGCACATGCAGTGATGTGATTCCGAATCCAGGATCGACGGAAACTGCTTCGATTGAGTCTCGTGGAGGCGTTCTCGTTTGATTGAGCAAGAAATCCAACTTGATTGAGATTATGGTGGCGAAAACCCAGTGTTTACACGAAGAAGAGAAGGGTTTTGATGATTTAAAGAGATGGAAAGAAAGAACAAGAAAACGAAATCCAGAATCGGTTGAGCTAGAAGCCAACGAAGGGGACTCCCCCGGCCCGTTCTCCCTTGAGGAGAAGAGACCGGATGAGTAAGGCTTATAGCTCTTTTACTCAAAATCCAATCTAAGTAAAATGTGAGGCCCTAGATGTGCTTATATAGGCTGCGGAGAGGAGAGGGCCGGCGTCTTGGAGTGGCCACCAAGTTTCAAGAGGAGGTGGGGAAGAGTGGCGGCCAAGGCAAATCTTTGGAGTGGGCGCCAAGTTTCGTAAGGAGGTGTGAGCAGAGTGGGCGCCAAGCTTCAAGAGGAGGTGTGAGAAGAGTGGGCGCCAAGCTTCATAAGGAGGTGGAGAAGAGTGGGCGCGAAGCTATCTCCCAAGTGGGCTTTGGATATCTTTCTTGATGCTGGGCTTCGGGCCTTTCAAGGCTCCCATTCGGGCCGAGCATTTGGAGGCACACCAACGCTTGACTAGGTTGGTCATGTGGGCCGTGGGCCATTGCCAAATGAGCCCGAAGTTGCTCTTGTAAGATTTTAGCTCGTCGCCTTGTCAAGGCTCCGGGAGGGTGGCTTAGCTCTTTAGTCATGGTTGACCTTGTGGCAGGTCGTGCTCGGCCTATGGGCGGGTGTCTTCGGGGGTGCCTCGAAGAGGCACCGACCTGCGTCTCGGCGCCGTGTGTGCGGCGCCCCGTCTCAGCATCGGGCCTCGCCTCAACGCCGCTCGCGGGGTGCCTTATCGAGGCACCGGGCGCCTCGGCGCCGCTTGCGGGGTGAGGCGTCAAAGAGGCACCAGAAGGCACCGTGGCTTTGATGCCTTGATGCGAGTTGGGCGGCACCTCGGCTTCGGTGTCTTGATGTGAGCCGGCCGTGATCACATCATCCTCCCCCAGTTGAGAAGGATTCGACCTTGAATCCGATTGGCCTATAAGATAAGAAAGAGAAGGCCACACGTACAATACATAATACACGATTGATATAAACGCAACGGAATTCCCAATTTCAAGATGATATGACATTATGCAGGCATAAGCCCTACCACTTTTTCTTATTAGTCCTATATAGACTCAAAGCAATCAAGTTCTTAGCATAGTGAAACAATCTAATGAGTTGAGCTATATGCATCCTAGATGATATATATTGAGAAAGAGAACTATGATGGATGCATGAATATCTACTCTTTGATCTGACGTAGGCATGAAATAATGTTGAATAACTTATACTATTTACACATATCACACCCAAGTCATTATCATCATAAAAGTAGGAGAGGGTTGAGAAAACTCCCCTAATAGAGGAACTCCCTTCATGCTTGGGAATTGGTATGATGAGCTCATCCGTTGCAATGCTTTCAATGGAAGTGGCACACAAGTTTGACTCCCTTGATATGATCGACCCAATGGGGGCTGGCTCATCATCTTCTTTAGCCAATGATTTCAAGGGGAAAACCAATCCAAGTCTCGGATGAGCGTCCAACCACGGAGTGTGCATGGAGTTCAAAAAGCTAGGAAGAGGGGCAAGTGGAAGCTCTTTGGTCTTTGGTATGAACTCAATGGTTTTAGGCTTAGAGGCAACGTCGCCCTTAGTTTTCAAAGTACCCACTTGGGGTGACTCACTTAGGTAGCCCACTTAGGACCTTTGCTTTGGGTCTACGTCGTTGGTGACTTCAGAGGATGACTCCATATAGTCCTCCTCGAAGGGTGAAAGGCCACCCAATGGGGGAACCTCCTCCACGAAGTCCTCTTCGTCGCGGCTCATGAGGTCCTCCAACTTTCTACAGTCGTCCACCTCGTCTAGGCCAGTCCCCTTTTCTTGCTCGGTAGACCCCTCACTCGAATTCCCAATGATTTCTACTTGCCTTGCTATGCCACACTTGGTGGCGACCTGAGGGGGTGGCGCCAAGGGTGTGCCTTCGCCGAGAGGGCTCTCGACCTCGCACTGGGCCTTAGGATGCACATTCTTGACTCGTTCGACCTTGGCCTTGCTCAAGTCGATTATTTCTAGGTCGTGGCGTGTAGCGGCTCGGTTTCCTCTTCCCTCCGTAGGCCTTGATAATTCAGCCAATGAAGATGGAACCGCTGGTTGAACCCCCAAAGACCTATGTCTTGACTCTTGGGCCTTCGGATTTTGTTTTGACATTGGGGTCACCATAGGAGGAGGCTGCCTTGAGGGAGGCGAGATATCGGCCACGTGTTGGGGAATGCCCCTCACCTCTTTTTCAATAAAACCCTTGGTAGAATATTTCCTTTGTTGATATTCATACTCCTCGTTAACTTCTTGCACGACAAATGATAAGGGCATTCTACTCCCAAGCCTATGCTTCTTAACATGTAAACGAAGGTCAGTGTTCAAACCATCAATGAATTTAGTTAGAATACACCTGTCTTTGTAGAGATGGCTTGAAAAGAACATAAGCTCTGACAACTCTTCGTAGTAGATAAGGGGAGAGCGATCGCGTTGCCTACACCTATCCCATCTGACTTCTAGGCGCAATCTATAATCAGGAGGGACGAAGGCACCCCTAAGGATAGTTTTTAGCTCCTCCCAAGTTCGGATCGGCGGATACCCAAAGTAAGCACATTCTGCTTCAGATTCATCCCACCAATCATGTGCATTTCCTTTAAAGCAACTAATGGCAAGAGCCACTTCTTGCTCGTCCATATATTCATAATAATTGAAGAAACGCTCAACCTTCCACTCCCAAACCATGTACTTAAGAAAGTCTTGAGTGCCATGGAAGGACTGGAGAGTAGGCTCTTCTTTAAGATAATGTTCCATTATAACCTAACAACATAAAAGACGACAAACACGCAACTAGTAAGGGTTAGCATAATCCAATGACACACAAGTGTTTGACTCGATGTGTTTGTTTTCATGTGCACTCCCTCACAACTCCGAACTCCCTCCGTTAACTTGGAGAAACCGGGTGGTTAACTCCAAGTTTTCCAATCCTAACCCGATGTCTCCCGCTCACTCTCGAAAAGCAAGTAAAAAGGAGGACTGACTCGTGTTTGACGCGATTTTTGTGGCCCTCAATCTCACGCACTCAAGGTAGAGATTCTCTTTGCCAACACAAGGGTTATCAACAATCATAAGATCGGAACACAACACAATCAGTAATCAAAAACAAGCGACAGGAGCTTGTGGGCGAGTATTTACTAGCCCCACAAATCAAGAACTTAGTTGCTCGGGGTTTAAAGAGAACAAAGGGGGCGAACAAGTGCAAACAAGTTGATGATGAGAACCTGGCTCGACCAATCAAAAGCCTAAGACTCGATATTTCCTTCTCTTTTTTTTTTTTTGCCAAAAAGGAGATATACTATATCTCTTTCTTTTTGCTTGGCTTTCTTCTCTTTTTTTTTTCAAGGGAGAGATACTATCTCTTTTTTTTTTTTTCAAGAGTCGGAGGCAAATTTGATGCAATCGGACTTAGGCACCATAACTTGTGTGTGCCCACGAAAAGCTCATATACCCATTTGTTTTGGGTTGCTTTCCGTCTCTCTTTTGATTTTTTTTTTGGTCTAAAACAAGCAATATCCTTCCACAGAACTAGGCCTTTAAGAGATCGAGCATTTGAGGTTTTTCCAACATCAACTTGCACTAATAGAGTGAGGAAAGGCTTTTTTGAGGAGCTTGAACAATTTTGTGAGAGAAAGGGAGAGATAGGTATTTAATAGGCAATTGTGGGTGTTAACTCTCGAATGAAAGTTTGTTGAGATGTTGTTTTGGGTGAAAGCAATGGATGAGGCTTATTTTTATTTATTTTTTGAACGAAAACAACCGGAACTCGACAAAGGTTAAGAAGAAAAACAAGGCTGTTTTTTTTTCTTTGTAGGAGATTGGATTTGGGATAAGGGAAGAAGGGGGACAAACGAGGATAGCTTAACAAAGGCAAAGAAGGGGTTTCGAGCAACCAAAAACTGAATTGTAAGGAAGTAATTCGTACCCCCACAACTTGAGAAACTCAAGTCGACAGGCTCTGATACCAAATGATGTGATTCCGAATCCAGGATCGACGGAAACTGGTTCGATTGAGTCTCGTGGAGGCGTTCTCGTTTGATTGAGCAAGAAATCCAACTTGATTGAGATTATGGTGGCGAAAAACCAGTGTTTACACGAAGAAGAGAAGGGTTTTGATGATTGAAAGAGATGGAAAGAAAGAACAAGAAAACGAAATCAAGAATCGGTTGAGCTAGAAGCCAACGAAGGGGACTCCCCCGGCCCGTTCTCCCTTGAGGAGAAGAGACCGGATGAGTAAGGCTTATAGCTCTTTTACTCAAAATCCAATCTAAGTAAAATGTGAGGCCCTAGATGTGCTTATATAGGCTACGGAGAGGAGAGGGTCGGCGTCTTGGAGTGGCCACAAAGTTTCAAGAGGAGGTGGGGAAGAGTGGCGGCCAAGGCAAATCTTTGGAGTGGGCGCCAAGTTTCGTAAGGAGGTGTGAGTAGAGTGGGCGCCAAGCTTCAAGAGGAGGTGTGAGAAGAGTGGGCGCCAAGCTTCATAAGGAGGTGGAGAAGAGTGGGCGCGAAGCTATCTCCCAAGTGGGTTTTGGATATCTTTCTTGATGCTGGGCTTCGGGCCTTTCAAGGCTCCCATTCGGGCCGAGCATTTGGAGGCACACCAACGCTTGACTAGGTTGGTCATGTGGGCCGTGGGCCATTGCCAAATGAGCCCGAAGTTGCTCTTGTAAGATTTTAGCTCGTCGCCTTGTCAAGGCTCCGGGAGGGTGGCTTAGCTCTTTAGTCGTGGTTGACCTTGTGGCAGGTCGTGCTCGGCCTATGGGCGGGTGTCTTCGGGGGTGCCTCGAAGAGGCACCGACCTGCGTCTCGGCGCCGTGTGTGCGGCGCCCCGTCTCAACATCGGGCCTCGCCTCAACGCCGCTCGCGGGGTGCCTTATCGAGGCACCGGGCACCAGAAGGCACCGTGGCTTTGATGCCTTGATGCGAGTTGGGCGGCACCTCGGCTTCGGTGTCTTGATGTGAGCCGGCCGTGATCACATCAGGCAGTTCTTCATCAGTTGTTTCAAATCCATTTTCTGGGAGGGAGCTTAGAGCGTTGGACGGAGGCTTTTGAGTGCTCAGTCCCATGAAGGCACGGACTTGACGTTCAGTGACAGATGCCTTTTCGTCATCTATCTTGAAATGGAGAGAGCCGTCCTTAGACTTGTAGCGCAGACTTCTGTAGAACGCTTTGACCTGCTCTTTATCAACTTCAGTAGGCGCAGGCCCAACGTTCAGCCAGCCTTGAAACCTTAGAAGCTCAAGGAACTTCCATACATCATCATCATCGAAAGATGAGAGCCATTGTTCGGAGTAGATCAAGGGACTGAGAACTTTGACGGGCGCACCATCATGCTTGCGCTTTCTCTTGCCTTTTGGGGACTCAGAGTCCTCATCATCATCAGATTCATCCTCAGCGTCCTCGGACTCACTTTCAGCAGCATCCTTGGAGGGAGCGTCCTCTGTACCTTGCTCATTTGCTTCATTGCCACCAGCTGTGGCCTGTTCGGTTTCTGAAGGAGCTCTTCCTTGGGACGTCTCCTCTGCGTCCTGAACCTTTGCTTGATTTTCAGTGGGAGGCTCAGCGTCCGCCGGGACTTGGTGGGATTCTGTTTGGATTGTGGAGTTGGGAGGGGATCGAGGATGGGAAGGGTTTGATCATAGGGTGGGATCTCAGCAGCATCACGCGCGAGCTCATCAGAGAGAGTGGGCTCGGCGTCCTTTTGAGCGACCTGGTGCTCGCCAGCGTCCTCAACTACTTCAACAATTTCTGCTTCTTTTGGAGTAGGAGCAGCCTCAACAGTTTCAGTCTGAGCAGTCTCAGCCTCATCTTGGGAGTCCCATGTTATATCGACAAAGGGGGAGGACTCACCAGCAGGAGTTCCATGGTTACTCTTCTCTGAAGAGCTTGAGGACGAGGAACTGGATGAGGAGATGTGCTCGGGCTGTGCAGCTTCCTTTGCTAGCAATACCTTAGGCTTTTCACTAGCTTTGCGACGGCGAAAGGTGTGCTCAAGAGTGGAACGCTGCTCTACTTCTTCCAGGCCACTTTCAGAGGAAGGACGACGGGACCTGGGGGTCTCGGGGTCCTTAGGTGGGGATATATGGGTAGGGGCGGAAGGGAAGTTGGCAAAGTTGAGGGGAGACAAGTGTGGATGGGGTTAGAACGGTATAAGGGCATTGTCTCTGGTTGCTGTGGGAGAATGGGGAGGAGTTGGGAGTTGGACGATTTTAAGTGTGGGAGGGGGAGCAGGGTTAGATTTCTTCTTGACTGGGCCTTTTGTGGAGCTTGGCCTTTTTGTTGTGGAGGGGACGCTTGAGGACTTGGCCTTTTTGAGGGGTCGTGGGTCATGAAGCTTTTTGGATTGTCCCTCCTTTACATGAGGTGGAAACTTGTCCACAATCTCAGCGGGTTTTAAGGAGGAGAAGGGTTTGGAAGATTTTGAGAGAGGGGACGATGGGGCTGGACGCTTAAGAAGTTTCTTGGTTGTGGTGATGGGAATTTGAGGAGGTGGGGGAGAGGGACTCGCCAAACGGTGTTTTAACATTTGGTAAGCGGGAGAGTCCCTTGGGTACATAGGGAAGTCGGGAAGGACTTGGTTATGTAGGTCTGGTATAAGATCAAGTAAGGGACTCAAATTCTCACCTCCAAATTGTTGAAAGAATAACAGGTCCTCCATTCGGCCAGGCAGATCATGATAGTTGGTTTTGTGCAGGCCATGGATGACAAAGCGTTCAATGAACTTCTCGTAATTCCTTGTCTTTTGAGCGTCCTGCTTGACGTCTGGTCTATCCATGCGTTCCCTGATTAGCATGTACAACGTTTTGGGCTTCTTGTTGATGAAGTCTACTAGAGATTCATTGAGAGCAAAATATTTTGGCTTCTCAATAGTGTGGGACTTCACCAATCGCCTTCTCTTACCGCCGGCAGAAGATCCGGCAGCGTTCCCTAGTAGTTGAGACATGTTTCAGATGACTTGTAGAGAGAGAAACTCGTCGGAATTCTAGAGAGAGGGCAGAGCAAATTCTGAGAGCAGGGAAGTGGTTGAGAATAATAAATTTTGAGAGCGACTGTTGCAGCATTATATAGAGGAAGCGGTGGCACAACTGTAATTAACACTGATTTACTGTGCGACACGTGGCAAAACTTCCCCCTTAAGATTTGAGCAAGAGCAACGATCACTGTTCAAACTTTCAAAAGTTCAAAATTCTGACTCTTCAACTTCTTCTCAAAAACTGAACCGGCGTCCTCTCTTACAGACACTGAGCATCCTTGCAAACTTAGCAAAAATTTACCTCTTCAAGCAAACCAATAACCTTGACAACCGTCCTTGTGATCACCTTACGAACCATTTGAGAACAAAGCAAGTACATCCCGTAAAAGAAAATATGAAGCTCATAGGACGCTTTTGCAGAGTTCTCGGCTAGGGTAAGCTTAGAGTTCCCATCATTTCGGCTTATGATGCGGATTGGGTGATCAGGGATACTCTTTTCAAGACAAATAGAATGGCGTTCCAAAGTAGCAAACACATGAAGTTTTAGACTAACGTCCTTGCAAATATGAATTCAATGCATAACAATCCTTAAACACCTAGAATCTACAAAACATAGCCAATCATCGAGGGAATAGTAGAACGGGACTTGCTACTTAAAAGTTATCATCCCCAAGAGCAACCTGAAATGCTCATAGGGACGTCTATCAAGCGCCTTAGTGAAAATATCAGCTATTTGGTCTTCAGTCCTTACATGCTCAACACTAATAAATCCTAGTTCAACATTACCACGCAAGAAATGATGTCTTATATGAATATGCTTTGTGCGTGAATGAAAAACAGGATTTTTAGAAATTTCAATAGCACTTGTGTTATCACAGCGAATGGGAATAGTTTCAAGATTGAAACCGTAGTCCTCAAGTTGATTTTTGATCCAGATGACTTGTGAACAGCACGAGGCAGCAACAACGTACTCAGCTTCCGCAGTTGAAAGCGCCACAGAATCCTGTTTCTTAGATCCCCAAGAGACTAGGCATGAACCAAGGAACTGTGTCATTCCTGAAGTGCTTTTTCTATCAATCACATGACCAGCATAATCAGCGTCCGAGTAACCAACAAGCTTGAAGGACGTCTTCCTAGGGTACCAAAGACAAAGATCGTCGCGTCCTTTGAGGTAGCGAAAGATCCTCTTAACTTCTTGCATGTGGGACTCCTTTGGATTTGCCTGGAAGCGTGCACACAAGCAAACGGCAAACATGATATCGGGACGGCTTGCGGTCAAATAGAGCAAAGATCCAATCATTCCCCTGTAAAGCTTTTGGTCAACGTCCTTTCCCTTTTCATCAGCGTAAAGACGCGAGTTGGTAGAACAAGGGGTTGCAACAGGCTTGGACGTGTTCATCCCGTACTTCTCAAGCATTTCACGGACATAGTTTTGTTGGTGAATACGCGTCCCTTCTTTGAGTTGATTGATTTGAAGTCCCAAAAAGAAATTGAGTTCTCCAATTAGGGACATCTCAAACTCACTACTCATTAGGGACTTGAACTCATCTACAAGTTTCATGTTAGTACTACCAAAGACTATATCATCAACATAGACTTGAGCAATTGAAATGTCCTTATGAACTTTCTTTATGAACAAAGTTTTATCAATTGAACCTCTTGTGTACCCATGAGACAAAAGAAAGGACGCAAACCTGTCGTACCATGCACGAGGGGCTTGCTTGAGTCCATAGAGTGCTTTGACCAAGTAGTACACATGATCCGGGTGAGAGGCGTCCTCGAAGCCAGGGGTCTGAGCAACATACACTTCCTCCTTTAATTTTCCGTTGAGAAAGGCAGTCTTGACGTCCATCTGAAATAACTTGAATCCCTTGTGCGCAGCGAAGGCAATAAGTAGACGAACGGCTTCAATTCTAGCAACAGGAGCAAAAGTTTCATCGTAGTCTATGCCTTCCTCTTGCTTGAATCCTTGAGCCACCAGTCGTGCTTTGTTCCTTGACACACGCGCACTTTCATCAAGCTTATTTCTGAACACCCAGCGCGTCCCTATGATGTTTTTGCCTTTGGGACGAGGGACGAGGGTCCAAACTTTGTTCCTTTCAAACTGGTTGAGTTCTTCTTGCATTGCTTGAATCCAGTCAGCGTCCTGAAGTGCTTCCTTGATGTTCTTTGGTTCCACCATAGAGACAAAGGCATTGAACGCACAAAAAGCTAGATTTGCACTTTGGGACTTGCTTGCAGCTGACCTGGTTTGAACTCCTTGAGAAGGATTTGAGACAATTTGAGAAGTTGGGTGGTCCCTAGAGAAGCGGGACTCCCTTTGAAACAATTGAGCAATCCTTGGATCAATGTCTCCATCAGAATCATCACTATCATCTTGAGCATCGTCCTCAGTGTGTTCCCCCTCAGAGAGAGCGTCCACACCTTGACGTTGCTCGCCTTGTAAACTTGATTCAGCCATATCTTGTTGAACTGGGGATTCACTACGAGAGGGAACTCCTTGAACAACACTAGGAACGTCCACTGAGACTTCTTCAGGATTTGGAGTAGCGTCCTTAGGAACATAGTATTTTCCAGAGAGCCAATCTTCAACTTCGTCTTCAGAGTCGTCTTGTTGTTGTGACGAAGAGCGTTCTTTATTACTTGGTTTTTCTTTGTGAGAGGAGCTCTCTTTGAACACAACATGAATACTCTCCTCAAGCTTTAGAGTCCTTTTGTTGAAAACTCTATATGCTTTGCTGGTGAGAGAGTACCCAAGGAATATGGCTTCATCACTCTTTGCATCAAACTTTCCAAGTCTTTCTTTGTCATTGTTGTGGATGAAGCACTTGCACCCAAAAACTCTGAGATAATCAATGCGAGGCTTCCTTCCATTCAACAACTCATAGGACGTCTTCTTCAGCAGAGGACGGATCATGGCACGATTGATGATGTAGCAAGCTGTAGCAATAGCTTCCGCCCAGAAGTACTTGGGGACGCTATTTGCCAAGAGCATAGTCCTTGCCATATCCTCCAACGTCCTGTTCTTTCTTTCCACAACTCCATTTTGTTGAGGAGTCCTTGGAGCTGAGAAGTTGTGAGAGACGCTATGTTGATCACAGTAGGCCAGGAACTCTGAGTTTTGGAACTCCGTCCCATGGTCTGATCGAATGGATTTGAGGGGCGTCTCAAGGGCAACTTCTACATGTTTGATGAAGACTTTGAATGCATTGAAACAATCTGCTTTTGACACCAAGAAAAGAACCCAAGTGAATCGAGAAAAATCATCTACAAGAACGTAAATGTACCTCTTTCCACCGTAGCTCAGCGTCTTCATTGGTCCACAAAGATCCATGTGAAGAAGTTCCAAAGGCTTCTTCGTACTGATTTCGTTCTTGGACTTAAAGGACGTTCTTGTTTGCTTCCCTTTGATACAGGCTTCACACTGTTCAACTTTCTCAGGATCAATTCGGGGAAGTCCTTTCACAAGATTTCTTTGGTGTAGCTTAAGGATTGTGCTTGGTCCAACATGGCCAAGACGGCGATGCCAGAGATCAGCGTCCTCCTTTGAAACAGATAGGCATAATTCTGATTTAGGCTTGAACTCTTGATTGAAGATGTAGACATTGTTTTGGCGTACTCCTTTGAGAACATCTTTGTTTGATTTCTTGTTGATGACGAGGCACTCCTTTGAGTCAAATGTGACTAGGTTTTCACCTTGGTCACACATTTGAGAGACGCTAAGGAGATTGAAGCCAAGTCCTTCAACAAGACTGACATTTGTTGCTTTGATGGACGGATTGAGAATAGCAGTTCCCGTCCCTTGGATCTTTCCTTTGCCCTTGTTGCCGAACGAGACAGTTCCTCCCGTGGCACTACTTTGGATAGAAGTGAGATGGATCTGGCTTCCTGTCATATGGTTTGAGGCGCCACTATCAATGATCCACGGACGTCCCCTCACTTCCACCTGCCATAATAAAGTTAGTGTTTGGCGACCCAGGCAAGGTGTTCCTTACCTGGTTCGTTACAGTAATAGAACTCTGGTTCTATCATGTAGTCATTTATATTCACATCATTTGAGATAGCATGCTTTCGGAAAGAGTTCCTAGAGCGTCTAGAACGCCTAGGATTAGCCTTAGGGACGGACTTATCATTTTCAATGTTAGTCCTAGCAGCTTTTCCACTTTCAATGTCTTCCTTCAGTTTTAAACAGTCATATTTGAAGTGATCTCCTTGTCTACAGTACCAACACGTCCTATAGTAAGTACTAAGGTAGTACTTCTTGTTGGGACGTTGGATTTTGTTTTTCTTCATCTTTTGAGGATCACAAACTTTTGAACCTTCCCCTTTAGCAATTTTCTTATAGATCCTAGGACTAGTGGAGTTAGTGTAGTAGTCCTCTTGACCTTTCTCTCCACTCTCTAGGACTCTAATTCTTTCAAGAAGATTCTTGGTTTTCTCTCTTTCAAGTTCAAGTTCTGAAGTTTTGCTTGCCTCAAAGTCGCTAGGGAGAGAGTTCTTAATGTCAGACTCGTAACTTAGTCCTCTTTTGGCTGGGACAAAAACCATTGGTCTAACTTCCTCAATGATAGGATTCTTTCCTAACACTTTCACTTCTTCCCTAAGCTTAGCGTTCTCTAGTTTAAGACACATCACTTCAGTTTTTAGAGATTTGCTTTCTTCACAAGAGGATTCTAGTTGCATAGATACTGTAGCACAGTTCTCACACTCAACCAAAATATTTTCATTTTCAAGTTCAAGTTCATGCATTCTATGTTGCATGACCACACTTTCTTCCATGATTTTACCAATAAGTTTAATAAGCTTGGATTTTGAACAATTCTCTAAGGAACTCATCATAGATTCACGAGTTACCTCATTTTTAGATTTTGGAGCGTCTTCCTCAACAACTTTGGCGTCCTCTATAGCCATGTACGCTAGTTGTTCATTATCAGAGGCGTCCTCAATAGCTATGTACGCCTCTTGTTCATCGGGTTCTTCATCATCAGAACTGACATTATCCTGTTAGTCCATCAATGACCACTTGAACTCTGTTCCTCATTGAAATTTCAGCTTCTGGGATACCCAAGTTCCTCATCTTGGTGACAAGAGCTTCGAAACGGTATGAGTAGTCCTTAACTATTTCATTGGGCAACATTCTGAAAGCATAAAACTCTCTCTTGACTTCGAGCTGAACGTCTTCCTTCATCTCAGCCGTACTCACGTGGTACTTCTCGAGAGCTTCCCAGTGTAGTTTAGCTGTTGCCAAATTGCTGACTCGGGTGGCGTCCCTCTCGCAAAGGGACGCTTGAAAGAAGCATATTGCCTTAGCATTTGTTTCCATGAGCTTGAATTCATCAGGAGCCCGCTCGTCCTCATTGTCTTTCTTGTCAGCAGGAACGGTAAGGTCACCTTTCATGATCACTCTCCAGCATTGATAGTTTTGACTCCTGTAGAAGTTCTCAAACCTAATCTTCCAGCGGTTAAAGTTGTCGTCCATCAGGCGCGGAGGCTTCACGAAGGAGATTCCGATTGGTTCCATGTCCATCTTTTACCTACAACTCAGTAAGAATCTAGAGCGCCTGCTCTGATACCAATTGTTGGATCGTTAGTACTGAGGAACGCCCTTTACTTTGTTAAAGGCGTCCTTTGGTCAGGCGTCCCTACGAGGAGTAGGGGCGTCCTTGAGTAATGCAGCGGAAATAAAGTACTAAATAAGTAAAGATGAACGCAGTGAATTATAGAGGAACCACTCAAGACCAAGTAGTCCTTGAGTGTAAACCTCTACCTCCTTGGAGGATTTTTGAATAGCTTTTCCTTTATATTGAACGTTCTTACAGTTGTACTGGCGAGTCTTTACAGTTCTCTGGCACTTAACTTTTCTTCCTAAGTCCACTAGTAAAGGACTCCTCTAAGCCTACAACTTAAGCAAGTTCAATCTCTTAAAGGATGGAAAAGAACTAAGTGTCAGAGAACTGTAAAGACTCGTCAGTACAACTGTAAGAACGTTCAATACAAAGGAAAGAACTATTCAAAAATCCTCCAATGAGGTAGAGGTTTACACTCAAGGACTACTTGTTCTTGAGTGGTTCCTTTATAATTCACTGCGTCCATCCTTACCTGTTTAGTACTTTATTTCCGCTGCATTACTCAAGGACGCCCCTACTCCTCGTAGGGACGCCTGACCTTAGGACCCCTTTACCAAAGTAAAGGACGTTCCTCAGTACTAACGATCCAACACTTAAAGTCAATACATTTATTTAAAAAATAGGAGGACAAATTTAATAAAAAAAGAGAATATAATAGAAAGCATAGATTAATGTGGCAAAGGGGAGAACTTTAAGTGTTGTTGCACAAAACGCTAACTTAATATTTGTTTTTTATGAATATAACAATCTTATATATATATATATATAGAATTAGGTTCAAGTGATACACTATCTTAGAGTGATACGCAGTGGATAATTTTAAGCCATTAGATGAAAACAAAATCAATGGCCAAGATTTAATCTAAAATAGGAAGGCAATCACCATTAATTTTGTCAAACAGACATTTTGTGAAACAAAATATCTACCCCGTCACTTTTCTCTCTGCTCATCCTCAATCTCACAAACGCATGCTTCTTCGCGCACCCCTTCTTCGTCGGAAACCGGTAGAAAAAACGCCTCACTCCTCTTCTCTGCCGGTGAGGCCATCGCCCGTTCTCCGCCGGTACGGCCGTCGCTCGTTCGTCTCCTCATTCTCGATCTCCACTTTTCGCTCGTTCGTCGCCTCCTCTCCACCAGCACCAGCACCATCGCCTCCTCTCGGAGATGTCGATTCCGTAGACGATAGCCCTAACCACGGAACCACAGATGTGACGACGTCTTCCTTTGGTCGGAAGGTCTCCAGATCTAGATCTGTAGGGTGCGGAAGCCGGAGCTTCTCCAGATCTAGATCCGTCGATGAGGCTGCAATCTGAGAACTCACAGATTGTGAAGAAGTGTCCTTAACAAGCTTAAGAATGCGCTGCCTATTCGTATGCCTGGCCAAAGGACAACAAAACAACGAAATTCAACCATCAACGGGTCCAGATTTTGTTTTTGGTTATGGTTACTGTGATGGATTTTTAGATTTGTGTGCTTTAATTTGAATGGAAGTATGTGTTGTTCATGGCGGTGACAAATTGTGAATATTGGTGTGGCAAATTGTATGGTTGAACTGATCCAAGCACTTGTTTTGCTTGATTTTAAAATTCAAGAGGCACTTAAGTTTTGTGATGTAGACTTCTTTTGATACTAGGCAGTGTTTGGATGCTTGCGTTTGATGTTATTATGTATTCAATCAAACAATTGAAGGCTATCTCCTTATCAACTAAGCTGATTTCAGGATTCTATATGTGCAATTGTATTCAATCAAATAGGGAAATTCGGTTCAAGAAGACCGGTCTATTAAAGGATAGTTTAGATGCATATATAATAATACTTCATGCATACATATATCATAGATCATGCATATAGCATATTAATATAAGAGTTGAGTCATCATTATACAACTAATAAAACAACATGCATATAACCTTTAAAATCGTGCATATAGTGTATTAAAATAATGCATACGACGTGATATATAATGCATATAGGTAACTTAATATCAACATTATACAATTAATAAAACAAGATGCATATAACCTTTAAAATCATGCATATAGTGTATTAAAATAATGCATACGACGTGATATTTAATGCATATAGGTAACGTAATTTCATCATTATACAACTAATAAAACAACATGCATATAACCTTTAAAATCATGCATATAGTGTATTAAAATAATGTATACGACGTGTTATATAATGCATATAGGTAACTAACTTCAGGTCCTATAATTTCGGGATTTGGGGATTTGATGTATATAACTTACAAAAAACATCATGCATATAACCTAGAAAATCATGCATATAGCGTCTTAAAACCATGCATATGACGTGGTATATCATGCATATACATAACTAGCTTGTTTTATTAAAATCATGCATATGACCTGTCATATCATGCATATAGATCAACGGTCCAGATTTATCCACTGTGTAGCACTATAAGACTTGTTTTATTTGAACCCACCTCTCTCTCTCTCTCTCTCTATATATATATATATATGTTTAGCTGTAAAAATAAATGGGGAAAATTACATTTAATGACCCCTTATCTCACTCTAATTGTAGTTAACCGCCATTTATAATTGTTACAAATTGTTGCATCTAACCATCCATTACATTTTTCTCTACACTTAACACCCCTTGTTTGTAATCACATTTAACCACTCATTTAATAAAAATGATGTTCCCTCTTTCAACCAAACTAAATGATGCTTTTACCCTTACTTTTAATTTATATTTTATAGAAATAAAAGTGAATTATTAAGCCTATAAAGTATCTCCCAACTAAAAAAAATAGTTTCGGATCCTGGACCTCCTCTAATAGAGTATAGTTAGTTTATATAAACTAATCAAAACTCGACCCGACTGGACTTATTCAAAGTTTTTGCGTTGAAACCGTCAATTAGAAATTCCACCTAATTGACTCGGTCATTGATGGGATAAAAGTTGAAACTCAAGATCCGCAAGGTCTACCCGAAACGCTATTTTATTAAAATGTATATCATTCATCAGTCGTAATTAAACTTTACAATATACTTGATATTTTATTTTATAAATAATATTTTTTTAAATATATAAGTAATCTTTTATTTTATATTATTTTAATAATTAAATAAAATAATGTTAGCAAAAGTTAAATCAACTCAAACTCGAATCAAATTCAAATTTAACCAACTTTAAATATACTATAAATATTAATATATTCTAACGAAAAATAGGTGGTTAAGTCAACTGGTTGGATATAAGGATGGTTAAATGTTTTAAAAAAAAAAAAAAGATTGTTTAAATCCAACACTATAAACAAAAGGTGATTAAAATTAAAAATTAAAAAAGTAATTAAATACAATTACAGGTGATTAAGTACAATATTTAGTTTGGTAAATGATCCAATAATAGTTAGTTGCCTAGAGGAAAATGCCCTTACTATGTTTCAAAGAAAAAGAAGCCACCTTTCTGGATCTCAAAAATTGGTAAAGTTTCTTTTGCAACTCACTCGTTATATTAACTAACATCTTGGTTGGAGTTTTTATTTGTAGTGAAGCCACCTTTCATGTTAGTGATCACATACATGTTGGCAACCCAACACACAAATATTCATGGAAAGAATACTGCACACAGAAGCCAGCCTTTCGGCAATACACATGGCCTGATTACAAACTTATCTCTAGAGCCAAATCTATATGTAATCATCTTCAGTTATTATTATTCATTATCCAATTCTAAAGCATCTAAGTAATCAGTGCCTAAATTGAGCTGACTTATGTTCAACAGAGAAAGAAGTTCATAGGTCATGACAAATACAACAAACCATAATGATTCAGTTATCAGAAACAACAAAATTTTCACCAAGGCACTAAAGAGCATAACATCATAATTATTTTTACCTGCCCACAGTCGATACACATATTTATTTATGAAGTTTTTTTTATAGCTTGGATAAAATACCTAATCTTATGTGTTTATTTATGTAAGATAATTTAATAAATTTAATTTCTTATACATATTTCATGACAAAGTATATTATTATTTTTATAAACCCTTACTATTTTCATTTTAAAAATCTAATTTTTAAATTAATACATGAGAAAAACTCTCTTAAAATATAAGCTTTTTATAAAACTTACAAGGTTATATTTTCCTTAGAGAAATAAAAATGGTAGAAAATATTTTCAAATTGCATTTTATTTTCATAATTTATAAAAGTATTATTTTACTATATAAATTCAGAATATATAGTTTTCTAACAAAAATAAAAACTTTATACGTATAACTTACTACTCCATATAATATAAGACAAGACAATACGCATCATTTGGAGTAGGACTAGGGGCTACTAATAAAAGTGCATGTATCTCATACATGACCATACCTCTTCTGACTTGTGAGCTTACTACGTACTACTCTGCCACTCCACATTTCACCTTCACCTTCCAATTTACAGGTTTATCCTAAACAGACAAAAACGCATACTCGTCACAATTTATTATTATCTCAAAAAATCCAGTTCCAAAATTATAATATGCGCATTTGTCGAGAAAACTCCCTAGTGAATACTCCATATGTTGCATACCGGAATTCGTTGGGACCGTGATCAGAGTAGGAACTTGTCTATATCGATGCGATAAAATTTCGAATCCGAACCGAATGAGAAAGAGAGAAACTACGGGTCGGAGTGATTGTAATCAAAATTGAATGCATGAATGTAGTACATCGAGATGGAGATGGAGTAGTAGTATAAGTTATTGGAGAATTCAGGCATTGCAGAATCTCCTCGGCTCAAAAATAAACATTGAAGATCTCGTGGTTGCGCAGATCGACGCTCACCACGAATCGTTCCATCTCGTCGCCAACGTAGGCCCGCACGTGGCCGGACGGAACCAACGACGACCTCCGGTTTTGAGGATGAGTCGGCCACGCCAGAGAATCGCCTTATCAGCTGCTTCATTTTCATTTTCTAGAGAGAGAGGGGGTTTGTTAGCGGTTTGGGATGAGAAAGTGGGGATGGTGAAACAGAGAGGTCGGGGACGGCCTTTTAAATAATGGAGGGGAATTTTCATTTGATTTGTTTGTTTTTTTTTTTACTTAAAA
Source organism: Polygonum aviculare (assembly GCA_934048045.1). NCBI lineage: Eukaryota > Viridiplantae > Streptophyta > Magnoliopsida > Caryophyllales > Polygonaceae > Polygonum > Polygonum aviculare. Next base: position 16,793,212 of record OW204025.1, on the reverse strand, counting down.
AAGGCATTAAAGCGGAAACGGAGGAGAAAAGATGGTACTGACTCATACACTTCAAATCTTCAATGTAGGGATGCCAAGGTGCTGTATCATGATTGAATGAGGAGGGAAGGCTACTGGACTGTGCTCCAAGTGGAGAATACAAAATTGGGGTGGGGATTGAAAACTCAGTATTTATTTGACCTTGTTTTTCAGCGAGAGTCTTTAAATATATATATATATATACATGTAGATAGATATGTATATAGATATAGATAGATATAGATACTACACTTACTACAATAAATAAATGTATTTTCAATATTTGTTTATAGTCTCTGAAAGCCAATGTGAACAATAGATCGTTTAATAGACATTAAATTTAGCCTTTAGAAATAATATGAGACATGAATTCATCAATCTTTTGTTATTAATTTTTTTCATGGGATCATATCGTCAAATTAACCTTAATTATTTGAATAGCCAGTCTACATTGATGAACCATTTTATATAATTCAAGTAATTGAGCATCGAATCATGTTACCACAACAAGAGAAAAAATAAGAGAGGGTCGAGTCATGATTGACATCCGCCCCTCCATCTAGACAATCTTGGATCCGCCACTGTGCATGTATGGATCTGAACCACCTAGACGTTTGCACGGGAAAAGCGGATGCGGTTGAGTGAATGGACGCTGATGTCTTTGTCTACAGGGTACTTGGTGATTATCACGAGGAGGATCCCGATTAAGACGAGGAGTACGAGGATGACGGCGAGGAGGGCGATTGTGTAGGCCGTTGATCAATGCATTTTAGGATTCGTGAATTTAGATTTTGGGATTTGCAATTTGTAGGAGACAGATCAAATCGAGTTAGAGGGTTTCACACAAGAGTTTTCTATGTACATATATATATATATAATAAACATGAGCATTTAATGGAGGGTTATAAATAGGTAAAATTTCAATTTTATATCTTGTATAGATATTGTTAGTCTGTGTAACAAACTTGATGCCGTAAAAGGAGGTTATGTTCCTCAACCCATTTGCCAAAACATGCAATACTTAAAGGTTGGTGAGTGGTTAATACTACTTGAGTTAATTCATACAAAAAGTATGTACAAAATTGAGCAATTTGATTGACGTTGGAAATCCTTCATCGATTACAAACATGTATGTACAGAATTAATATGTCGTCTACATAAAATTTGACGTTTGAGACGTTTCAAGTTTGATCTCGAGTCATGCATAAATTATGTTTCGTCATTGAATTAATTGTTTGAAATAGATAAGTTTATGGTAGAACATAATGTCTATACGGACCTTGAATATTTAGTTCACATTATAAGCACATGAACCTAGTACGAATCTCATTACTTAGATTATAGTATTATTTATGGCCTTATTTTGAGTCCATTGAGTCGACATACATAAAACATTATTGGCCACTTTGGTCCTTGCATATAACTTCACCCTTTTGTTTGTAAATAACAAATAATATTGGAAGAAATAAGTCCAAAATGTTGACAGGGCTACACTTTCTAAGTACGTTTTTAAGGTTTCTAGATTTCTCAGGGCAAACTAATGGCTAGAATTTTTTTTTATCGAGAAACAGGGAAACCCTTGCGAATTTAATTAAATAACGATACTAGTCATCCCAGGGGGGTTACATAATCTCCTAAAAGAAGCTGCATAATATTCATAGGCGGAGAATTAAATGTATAAATAGGACAACTAGAAGAGACGACAAGATTTGCTAAGGCATCAACTACAGAGTTTGATTGACGGTTGACGTGGGACATTGTGACCGTGCCCGAATAATGTAGGATGGCAGATTTGCATTGTTGAGTGAGGTGGAAGTGTTTAGGCTTGGGTGAATCATGCGAGCATATCATATTGACAACCAGCAGAGAATCAGTTTGAAGAACCAGTCGGGGCACCTCGGCCTTAGCTGCCATCTCGAGACCATGCAAAATCGCCCAAAGTTTCGCTGTCAATGCGTCACTTTCTCGCCTGCTCCCCGCCGGGGATTAAATGGGGATGGGGCGGGGATGGAACAAAATATGGATGTGCGGATGGGGATGGGGAACGCATTACTCGCCCCGCCCCCATGTGCATCCCTAATCATGTGTAATCATATGTTTAAAACTTAGTGCTTAATTTGATTCCTTAATATAGTAGGTAGTGATACGGAGTATATTGTTAGAAAGTAGTTTGGCAAGAAAAAGGATACTCGGTATATTTTGGTAACGGTTTGTTAATTTAGCGCGTAGTACCAAAATATAAGGGATCTCATATCTTAAAGTGAAATGGGAAAAACCGCTTTTCAATTACGTAGGATTTGTTGGTACGTATCTTACAATTAATGGCAAAAAAAATCCAACTTTACATGTAGGTTAGATAAATATCAAATGGAGATACCATTTCATAATTTTTGGAAAGAAATTTTAAACTTACCAATTGATCTCAGTTTAAACTAACCTCTCTTGAATAACTTAAATTAAAGGGATTTGTCAAACCAAATTCAAGTGAATTTCGACTGTTGTATCCAAACGGATCTCCTCTATTTTCAGTATTCAATTTCTACACTCGCACTGTAGTTTGTTATATCAACCCACTCTCTCTGGCAGTATTATATATACCTTACTAAAGTTAGGATTAAGTTTCAAGATTATCTTACTAAGGTTAAGAAATTCGTTAAAAACAATTTTGGTCAATAGTATCTCGAGTTAATTCAGAAAACCTTATAACTGATGATGTTAATGGTTTGCCTATCTCTGTTATGACTGCTTTCAATTCGGACCTTGTAGCCTGTAATGGCCATTTCTAGTTTCTTTGCAATAATAAGCCAACCGTAAGAGTTGTAGCTCCGTTTTTTGACGAAAAAATAAAGATTAAGATTATCTTACTAAGGTTAGGAAATCCTTAAGAAAATCAGTTAAGGTCATCTAGAATTAAGGTTAGAATTATCTAGACTTAATTTTAATCGATTTTGCTAAGGTTCGAAAAACATTAAAAGATTGTTTTGTTAAGTGGATGGTCTGTTCGGTTGTACATCCATGATGAAATATAAGATCTTATTTTTGTATTGGGTTTTGTGCATAAGAGCGGGGGAAATTATCTAGAACATGGAAAATAAGAGCTTATAAATAAGATGTGTAAACGAACAAGGCTTAAGAGTTAGAAATCTATGTGTGTGTATATATAAGTCATAAGGTTTAAGAGCTAACACATTGCGCCACGTAGAATTTTTCGATATGTTGTCCTGATATTTTGCCATCTAGAATTTAAACATGTATCGGTCTATCGTTGCTTCACGTCACATATTGTTCACGTTTTTATTAATTCATATCATATATATTTATCCATGTCATATATATATATATATATATTTATTTATTTCTCAACATGAGATTTTTTTCCCTACCATATAGGTAGATGCAAAAATTTTCTTCTTCCACTTAGACAAATGTAGAGATTTTTTCTACCAAATAGGTAAATATATAGATTATTTATAAAATAATTTACTTTTTTGTAGTTGTACAAATCTTATACATAACATATTAGTTAAAATTCTAATTGAGAAAGTAAAGATTTTAATAACTATATATAGGTCAAAAGATATTCTCATCAAATAATTAAAATATTTCATTTTTTAATTAATAGGTTATTTAGTCTTTCCTTTCTAAATAAACACTTGTAGTTAAATTTCATGTTTCTTTAAACTTTTGTAATTATTTCTAAAATTTATATATTTGACCACTTGAAAATGATTAATTATAATTATAAAGATATATCAAACTCAGAATATATATTGAACTTTTCAAAATGATCATGCATCAAATAATTATGTAAAATAATATAATGAAAATTTTAATAAAATCCGCATTAGGTGCAGACAATTACATAGTGTATAACACGTAATTAATTCTTTCTATATTAAGTTTAAATAGAGGAAAAAGTGAGATCTATTTTGTAAAGGGGGGAATATTGTAGAAATCATTTATTAATTGTTTACCAATCATAATAATCATAATAATCATAATAATAATAATAATAATAATAATAATAATAATATTATTATTATTATTATTATTATTATTATTATTGTAACAATATATAAATAAATAAAAGCTAATTCATACATAAATCATAAATATTTCCAAAAAATAAAGATTCACTAACAAATATAGATTTGATTTTATCTAAATCTTCAAAGTAAAAAAAAAACTAACCACACAAATCTTAAATTTTTTTTTATATTTACCAATAAAAGATTTAAATAAAATGATGTAAATTATATATACACAGAAACTCCTAAGTATGGGAGGATATAAAAAATATTTATATCAAATTATAACTTTTGTGGAAATTTAATACTCTATATTAAACCTGCCAATCGGGTCGGGTCGGGCAGGTTCGGGTCGGGTCGTTCCGGGTTCGGGTTGAGTTCGGGTTCGGGTCAATCGGGTTATGGGTCAAACTGGGTCGGGTCACTTCGGGTTTTCGGGTCGGGTCGGATCAACCCAACGGGTCAAGAGTACCAATTTTTTTACCATAATTTAAATAAAATATTATTTAAATAATAAAATATAATAACAAAATATTATTTTTAAATATTTTAATGATAAATAGATCATAATTTTCTAAAATACAATTTATATATTGTAATATAATTAAAACTTTCGGGTGCACAATTATTCGTCAATCTGTCATTTCATTATAGATTTCTTCTAGATTTCTTGACCCAGCGGGTTGACCCTGACCCTAACCCAGAAATATTCGGGTTTACCGGGTTTGGGTTCACACTGGGTTTCGGGTTCAAATTTTCGGGTTGAAACCCAGAAATTTCAGGTCGGGTCAGGTCGGGTTTACGGGGCGGTCGGCTTTTGACAGGTCTACTCTATATAGTTTTCTTAACTTTTTCTCATGTGCGTTTCTAATTTACTTTTTTCTGTTCTTTCTTTCTCAACTTGTCGCCACTGATTGCCTCCGTTCTCCCATCGAAGGACTCCAGTGACTGCTCGTTGCTTGAGTTCGTTGGCGGCGATGTCGATGCCGATCAGCACGGCAACACAATGCCTGACAGAAGAAGCGGTGTGCATCCTCTCTGACGTCGTCGCCCACCGCCGCTTCCATGCTCAAACGACATCTCTCCACGCCATCTCCCCCCTCCTATCGCTCCCTTCCTCCCCCCCCGCAACACCTGCTCCCGAGCTCGCTTGTTGGCGTACTCCTCACGCTTCCAGCTCCACGCTCTCTATCTCTGTGTCAATATCTCTCTCGGTTGGCACCCGTCCTTGAAATTTGCCACCTCCTCAGACGAAGATCCACCTCGGGATTCCAAATCTCTAATGGCCGCCAACAAGCGCTCACAGGCGAGCCAACGTCGCCATCCGGAGATCTACCAAATCCCTTGCCACACCGCTGGCATTAACACGGCCTGCCCGAACCTTAGCGATGCCCCCGTCGCCACCTTCCTCCGATACATTGACGAGATAACGCAATGGGGGAGAGACGGCTAGGAACCGGGCCATGTGTGGAGAATGACGGGGTTGTTGGGTGCAAACTCAAGGGTTCGGGATGAGAGGCCGACACAGTGGTTTTTTTTCAGACCAGGGCCAAAAAGTTTTCTGAGACGGAGTAATTGAGGATGATGAAGAGGTAGGGTGAAAAGGTTTTTTTTTTCTCTTAATAAATCTTTTTATTGGACTTTTAATTTATAAAAGAGATAGTGTATTGTTATTATATATGTGGCATAAGGATGGCATACACGTGACATCAATTCTCAAGAAGTCATCGCGCGTGTAATTCACTCAATAGGATAGAATATACAAGTTTAAGTATTCAATAGGATAGAATATATAAGTGTAAGTATTCAATTGATTCAAATCAAATGTGAGGTCGTATATGTTTTAAAAACAATAAACAAGAAAGCAAAAGCCAATCAGGGAAAATAGCAAAGACAAGGCATCAACAAGAATTAGGGAAATTAATCACTAAGTCCCCAAGAAATAAACAAAACCAGCAGGCAAAATTAAAATCAGCAAAGGCAGGGAAGGAATCAAGTTACACAACACGGGACAAACAATCAGCATGCAAATTTACACATGGTCAATCAATCACCAAAAGGGGGAAATATGAGAAATTAACAGAGAAATTAAACACTAGATTAGCAAGTAAGTCCAGGAAAAAGCAACAGCCAAACTAGTGATTGGAGGGGGAATCCGGAATCACGGCTGGTCTGAATAGCCGGAAGAATCCCATAGGCGTCCTCGCCGAGACTCGCAACTGGCGACCGACACCAGTGGGGCTAGGGGTCCGGAGAGCAGGGACGACCTAATGTCGGCGGCCGGGGGATGGGCTCCAGGCGGCGGAGGGCGTCGAGAACCCACGACTGATCGACGGCACCAAAGATCGGGTGACGAAGGTCGAAGTCTCCGAAGACCTAAGGGCGATGTGGTCCGATGTGGTCAGCGAGTTAGGCATGAGTCGAAGTCGCCTGGAAGGCGAGGCTCAGCCTGAGCGGCACGGTGCGAGTGTGCGACAAGGACCAGACCGGACTCGGTCGGAGCCACGGGACAATAGTGACGACGGTGCGGTCGATAGTGGGTGAGCGAAGCGCCTGGAGTGGATCGGGGGTGGGGTGGGGGGGACCGGATCTTGAGGAGGGATCCGGACGGATGGGGTGGGTGGCAGTGGCGACGGGTGGTCGCCAGGAACCTCGTCGGAGAAGGGTCATAAGAAGCAACAGATATATTTATGGTAAATATATATTCTAATCTTTTTATTGAAATTTTAATATGATATGATAGTAAAAAATATATTTAATATATTATTTTGATAGAAGAAATATTTGACATATATAGTGGTAGAATTTACTACCATTGATCATTTTTAAAAAAAAATCATTATAAAATTACAAAAAATAATTTACAATTAATATGATATTTATATAAATGGCTAAAACATTAAGATTATGATTTATACATTATGACTAAATAAAATTATGCTTTTAATTAAAAGTTTATGACAGATCTATGTATTAATTAGATGAGTGTAGAGGTGTCAAACAGGTCGGGTCGGGTGGATTCGGGTTCGGTCTTTTCGGGTTCGGGTTGAGTACGGGTTCGGGTCAATCGGGTTACAGGTCAAACCGGGTCGGGTTTTGACAGGTTATCGTGTGGGTTCGGGTCGACCTAACAGGTCAAGAATTTGAATTTTTAATGTTTATTAAAATAATATTATGATTAAATAATAATATTTAATAATAAAATATTATTTTTAATAGTTTTTTATAATAATATTTTTATTTATAATAGGTTTTATGACAAAATATATTATAATATATACAATATAGTATATTTATTCTACATATATACAATATATCGGGTCGGTCGGGTCGGTCTCGGGTTTCAACCCAATCGGGTTCGGGTTAATCAGGTTCGGTTTTTTTCTTTGCTCGCTACTATTCGGGTCGGGTTTCAACCCAAAAATTTTCGGTCGGTTCGGGTCGATTTTCCGGGTCGGGTCAGGTTTTGACAGCTCTATGAGTGTAATGATAGAAATTATAGGATTGGGATTTATATATTTGCATAGAATTACTAACTAATAAAACTCAAATTTCAAGATAGAACTAATATGTTAACTATGTATAAGATTATGATAGCATCAAGGTGCATATAAGATATCTTTTTTAAGAAAATGTTGATGTGGCACAACATGGTGGTGGAATTTGCTTCCGCTTTAATATATAGCAACAGGTAGATATTGGTTATTTACAACCTCTTGATACAAAATCTTACCGTATCAATTTATAACAAACTAGATTATTTCCCGTACCCTGTGTGGGACACGATCAATAATATATTTTTGACATATTATTCAATTAATAATGGAATGCATAATAATATTATTAGGAATTAGATATTGATGTCGGCTTTTTGATTCAAAATCATTACAATATATTGTTAATCCAAAATCGTGATTTGGTGTTAAGAATAAATTTAAATTTAAATTTTATATAATATGACCCGTACTTACACAAAAAATGAAGATTAAATACTATTATTTTATTTTAAAATATATTTGATTATTTATAAAAACCACATGTGATACAATATGAAATCTCAAGTGAAATGTTTTATCAACATAAATATTTTTCTAATTAATAATATATTTATATGATGATAGAAATCAAAAACTAATTAATATTATGAATTATTTAAATAAATATTTTAGAAAAATATACTTGCATCAATAATATATTTGGAAATAAAATGAATTTTTTAATAACTCTTATAAAATTATAATTAATTTAATAATAGTAAAGTTATAGATCAATATAATTTATAAATGAATATAATAACACAAATTTAGTTTTTATATTTTTAAGATATTTTCCAAATATATTTTTAGACATCTATAGCTTAAATTATAAATTTATGGGACAAAAATACTTGGTGAATGTGTATGTATGATCATAAAAATACAATAAAAGAAATTATTTCTAGTTCTGATTTACAAAAAAAGTATGTCTAAACAAATAATTGAAAAAATAAGAAATTAGATTAAAAAAGATAGAAAATAGAAAAAGAAGAAAATATATGTTAGACAATTAATAAGAATAAGATACAATTTTTCTAAATTTTAAATTTTTAAATGACGTGGGGCCAGAATTAACGTGAGGGCTCAAAAAGTCTCGACTTTTATATATAGTATAGATTTTGTTCTTTGAAATTTAACTAAATATCTAGTAGTAGTTACCATATCGAGAAACTATTTTAGTACTAATCGATATCTATCTATCTATTATCTATTACTATATACTAAAACGAAAGCAAATTCTGTCACCACATTGCGCCACATCACCCCCCTTTTAAAAATCTATCTTATTAAATCTTGATTTTATCATAATCTTATAGATACTTAATTAAAATATTAGCTCTATCTTATTATTATACGCATTTAATTAATACATAGATCTATCATAAACCTTTTATTTAAAAAAGTAATTTTTTTCGTCACAATCTAAAAAAAATAACAATCATAATAATTTACCCATTTAATTAAATATCATATTAAATTAAAATTAATTTTCGTATTTTTTATATGGTATTTTTTAAATCATCAATGGTATCAAATTCTACCACTATATTTAAGACAAATATTCATTCTATTAAAATAATATATTAAATACATTTTTACTATCATGATATACAAGAATTATGTTTTTTTATAATCCAAAAAATAAGCGTCATTTTAAAACAAAGTATACATATGATAATATTTATAATTGTTATAGTAACTTCATACACAAAGCAATAAATAGATAAATAACACCCCCGTACAAGGTACGAGTCATCTGCTAGTTATATACTAAAGCAGAAGCAAATTCCGCCACCATATTGCGTCATATCACCCTTTTTGTTAAAATAATATATTATATATAATTTGTTATCCTTAATTTAACTGGAAAATTTATCTTTCCATACCATATAAATGTATTTCACTACTTACTTAAAGATACCATATAAATTTATCTTTCCATACCTTATTAAAAATTTATCTTATTAGATTTTTGTTTTATCATAATATAAAATCTTTATCTTCTACATATGTAGTTAAAATATTAGTTTTATATTATATTTTGAGTTGTTCAACTAATAATCCTATCCTAATATATAAATTTCAATTTTATCATTATACATTTATACCCATTTTTAATTAATAAATCAAAATATTAGTTTTATATTACATTTTGAGTTGTTCAACTAATAATCCTATCCTAATATATAAATTTCGATTTTATCATTATACATTTATACCCATTTAATTAATTAATAAATCAATCCTAAACATTTTTCTTCAAAAAGATAAATTTCTATTAAATAATTTAAAATCATTAGATCATAATCTTATCATTTTTACACATTTAATTGAATAGTTTATTAAATATAAGTTATGTTCGTAATTTGTTTATAAGAGTTTCTAAAAACTCCATCAATGGTAGTAAACTCTATCACCATATATATGTCACATATTCATTTTATTAAAATAGTACATTGAAGTTATTTTTTTATGATCATATCATATCATATTAAAATCCATATAAAAATAATAATTAAAGTACTAGATGATATGTTTACTGTAACACCCCGTCTTTCTGACAAGGCGTTACTTAGTAGTAGACCTCACGAGGCACTACCAAGCTAGCTAACAACTGAATATTTGGAACTTGCAAATCGAGCACGACAAGAAAACATCCAACTTGTATTTTATAAAAACCATAGTTCAAGTAAAATATCATGAACCTAACCCATACAACATCTTAACAACAACTAAATTCTCACAACCCACTAATAGTCCATCAATAAAACATTAATGTCAACGAAAAACCTAGGCAAGAGCGAATACTCGACTATCTAGAACATGTGCGTCCCTACTCCGCATCACTATTTTCGCCGAGGCTCGGTCACGACATCCTGATCACCTGAAGTGAAAAATAGTTCCCCGAAGGGTCAGATCCTACTCTATCAAGCTAGAATAAGCAAAGCAACTACAAGACGTCTCAAAACAAATTTTCCTAAAGTCAACAACCAAGTGTCCACAAACACACACATAACTCTAATTCATTCCTAAATTCAGTTAGTCACAATCACTTCCAAAGACCATATTTAGACAACTAAACTATTACACACAATCACTTAATAACTCATTTAAACACATTCATCAATTTAACACACACGATCATACTCTTCACTTCACCTTCCCCCACACATACTTACACCTACACCATCAAATATCTGAAATCTCATGTCCATTGAACGGCGATGCAAACTCTTCATCGTCATTGCACCCCGAATCAACGATACAACCCTTCCCCATCATTGCACGTCTTCCCGTCGATGCAACCGTTCCTCATCGTTACACCCGGCCTTTCCTTATACATAGAAAATTCTTTGAAACTTTAATGATAATGAAAACACTCAAAATCTTTATCAACCATGAAACATATGAAAACAAAGTTGCACACAATATCACACCACAACAAAAATCATTTATAAAACTAAGCGATCAAGACTAGTTCCAAAACCGATCTCATAACCACAATGCAAACTGTAACAAGCTAGAACAACACCGAGTAAGCTAGAAATCGACTTAGCTCAAAGAAGATTCTCTACAAGCTTTTGAGACATTGGCTAGATATCTAAAACATAGATTTCCTGAATAGGATCGAAAATCTTCTTCAAGCTTTTGAGACATTGATCGACTAGATATCCAAAACACAAATTTTTCTGAATAGGATCGAATGATAAGAATTAATAAACCAAAACACTTGATTGGACGGTAAATTCGATGAACCCTACTCTCGTGAGTTGATTAATAACAACCTACTATAGCATCCTAATTCGTACATTAACTATAAGCCACTATTGGTTAGCCACCAACTTCTATCCTAACTTAGCTTCCACACATAGTTCTTGCTTGATGTTAAGGAATACGTGATTAATCACCGTTACAACACCACCTACAAGCTTCCCTCTAAACAAGACAACCAGCCCCTCACCACACAAGTCGAGTTGATTTTTAATAGCTAGTGATCCTCACCACTTGATTAATTCCAAAACCCAAAGCTTTGATTAATCTAACCCACTCCTAATCGTTAATCTGCCCTCACTCCAGATCCAACGAAGGTTTCCCCTTTTCACAAATTATATATAGGCCATGTTGGACCCAGAAATAATCCAAGCAGGAAGCAACCCAGTACCAGAGAAGTCCCAATGCCTTGAAGCTACAAGGTACCTAGGTTTCAGCCAAAGAAGTTTTAAGACTTTATTAGTACTTCTTTGCTACATCTTCAGAGTAAGACAAGACTTGCGGCGAAAGGAAAGTCAGTTAAAGAAGATAGATCCGAGGCAACAAGATAGAATCTTTCCAAGATATCTTCTAATATATGATAGATTCGCTGCCAGAATGGATAAAGAATATCCAAGATATAAGATAGATTTTCTAGAAGCCTTGTGGGTTAAGATAGATTTGTACCTTGTATAAGATAGAATTCCTACCTTTTGTCTATAAATACCCATGTAAACCCATGAAATTAAGGAGGATAGATAGAGGAGAAGAGCATATTACATCAGATCACACACCATAACCCTCGTCAGAGGCATGCATTGTAAACCCTAGAAGGGGGGTCATACCTTCATACATCCATTGTAAACCCTAGAACGGGGTACCATGTTGCTACACATTTATACGCTTTTCTCATCAATACAAACACAATTTTCGTCCTTCTCTTTGATTTATTTTGATCTAGGCCCGATTTAGGTCAAAGTTTCCTTTGGTAAATTTTGGCTCAAACAATTTGGCGCCCACCGTGGGGCCGAAGATCGATACAATCATCAAAGGACAAAAGTCTCCACCTTTCTTGATCGAAAGACACAATATCAGGACTGGAAAACACCCATCCTGACCCTCTCGCTACGGGAACAACAGAAACCACAAAAATCAAAGCACCAGATCGCGAGACGATCGAGGAGATGGCAGAACTTCGAAAAAGTCCCAAAGAAGTTCCGAAGAAGTTTCGAGCGATCGGCGAAGCCATGAGTGGGGCGATCATCAAAGCGACATCGATGATCATCAAACCAAAGCAAGGGATGATGCAATATTAGGGTTTGATTTCCAAACATCAAAGCCATGTGCTTCGTTATCTCCTCGTCAAATTTCTAGACAGGGAGAATTCTTCTTCCCATTCAATTCGTTATATTATGTTTCTATATTTTAATTATGAAAACCTCATGCTAATAATTGAGTACAATCTGGTGGTTTGTCAAGGGAAGCAAGGCAAGCCAATCATTCATTGTTGGTCGCTAAGAGCCTCTAAGCAACAACAAGGCGGATCGAACCAGTACTTAGCGGGCTGAACGCAACCTGTCGAGTCGACCCTTTCGGATCACGTTTTCTGTCCTTCATATATTGGTTTCATCGTTCCCTTATCTCACAATTTATTCCGTGTTTTGCTTCTCTATTCTAAGGGTTCAAATTTCGCCTTTATCCTTATCTGATTACAAATTTTCTAATATGCCGCCAAAATATAGTCTTTCTTTCTTAATTGCACATCACATTAATATCGACCTTCTATACTTATACGTATTTGTTGTCCGTTGATCTCGTTTTATTGACATGTCACCCTACCCTGGATCGCGGGTGACAACACCAACGAGGAAGATTACGAAAGGCGCAGTAGATCGGCCTGGATACATCCATCAAAAGGAAGGATGCTGAGCAAATAGGCATCATACTCGATCAAATCACCAGAGACTGCAGCCCGTGAAACCTGAAGCATCAGACGGCTTCGAAGAAACTCCAAAGAAACTCCAAAGAATCTCCAAAGAATCACCGTTCCACGTAAGCCCACGTACAACGGGACCACATATCCTCAAGAACACGTGGCAATAAACATGCAAAGACAATGGCAAGCGCAGTCCCCTACCATTCCAAAGAAGCTATGATGAAGAAGGGGTTCGGTACAACCCTAACAGGGCCAGCCCTAACATGATTCACTAGTCTCCCACGTTGCAGCGTTCGGTCCTTTGCGGATCATTCGGATACTTTTCGCTCTGAGTTCACCACTAGTCGAAAGCAATCGAACGATCTCTACAAGGTACTTCTAAAGTCCCAATGATCCACCAGAGAAGTCCTGAACCGTTTCAACCATGGGAGAATCTCCATCTCAGCCTATGACGTGGCAACTACGGTAGAGGCATTCAAGCAGGGGGTTACCCCCGAAGGTGGTTTATACAAAGAATTTACCCAAACACCCATGTGCCACCTTCGAAATGGTGCAAGCAAGAGACTTCGCCAATGTTCGGCTAAAAGAAAAACAAAACTCTACTATAGAGGTCATTAGAGACAAAGAAGAGAGAAAGGAGATAGCCCTCCTAGTCATAGAAAAAAGAATAATCTTCAGCCCGAGCACCAAGAAAGACAAGATCCCCCGACACCAGACAGAGTGATCAACTTGATATCTTGGGGATTAAACATATGTGGTTGACGTACTCAGCAACAAATCTTAGTGCCAAAGAAAGAGATTTTAGGCCAACCCCGACTATCGGGGCACGCCGTCTGGAAATCTTCAGGACAAGCCATCGTGTTCGACGACACCGATGCAGAAAACCTCCCTCATAACCGGGCTGGGCACATATTGCTACCACGCAATGCCCTTCGGCTTGCGAAACGCCGGGGCTACTCTCCAACGATTAGTTAATCAGATGTTCCACAATCATATTGGAAAGACACTGGAGGTGCATATCGATGATATGGTAGTAAAGAGCACAAGCGCTTCCTTACACAGGGGCACTTGGAAGAAGAATCCAAAACCCTTGAAGAATACAACATGAAGTTAAATCCCCAAAAGTGCATCTTCGGGGTACCGTCTGTTACTTTACTGGGGCACGTGGTGACCAAGCGAGGGATTGAGGCTAGTCTTGGCCAAGTTCGGGCGATTGCTTCCCTGAAATCCCCTCGAAGCGTAAAGGATGTGCAAAAGCTGATCAACAAGATAGACGCACTTAGCCGGTTAATCTCCAAATCCTCAGATAAGTATCGACTATTTTATGAAGTACTAGAGAAGTATCAATTCACAGGTGCTCGCTGACTTCGTTGCCGACTTTACCCCAACCCCCGAGGAGAACGCGAAAGAAGAAATCCCGACATCATCCATCGACGAACTCTTAGACAAACGGTTACTGAACACCGAATGAGACTCGAACGCAAGGGGGCAGGTCTCGGAGTCGTGCTAAAGTCGGCAAGAGGGGGACAAGATAGGTCAAGCAGTAAGGTGCCACTTTGAGGCCACCAACAATAAGTCAAAGTATGAAGCTCTCATCTTCGGGCTAGAACTTGCTATCGACCTGTCCATCAAAAGAATCAAGGTACGTGCCGATTCCCTACTCATCATCAATCAAATCTTGGGCATCTTCGAGGCCAAAGATGATAGAATGATCGGCTACCTCGGAGTAGTTAAAACACTATTCGAGAAATTTGACCAGAGTGAACTTAAACAAATTCCTCGTGAGCAAAACGCCTCAACCGATGCCCTGGTTGGACGCGGCTCGACCTTAGATCCCCAAGAGTTCAAAAGCATACCATTGGTCCACTTACTATAGTCGGCCACAACAGAAACATCGGTTGCGCAGGCTACAAGATCTCCACCCGAGCCACTCGCTCCAGATATTCACCAAAGATTTACCAGTCCAAGGGTCAGTTCAGTCGACCACTGGACCAAGCCATAACTAAACTGTTTCCTAAATGGCGAAGTACCCAGATTCGGACACTGTCTAAGAATTCAAGGAAGCGGCCCACGCTCGGTTCACAAAGTACCAATTCACCACGAGCTGGGGTTACTTGAATCAAAAAGCAACAAGAGATTGGCTTAACTGTCCATGGTCAGGGGTTCACTCCCCTGAATCAGAAAAATCAGTTTGAAGCAGCTTTCTATAGAGAAGATGACACAAGTCGGTATCTCTCTATACAATCTCTGGGAAATCTCCAGGCAGTCGCTGGAAAATCTCCAAAGAAGTTCAGAAGATGACTCCAAGGCCAAACATTTTCGGCTGCAAAACGACGACTGGGGTGTAGCGACCTCGACACCAGATCAAGATACAAAACCCCTAAAACATCCTTGCTTGGGCAACAAGCTAGGCCAATCGCTCATTGTTAGTCTCTAGACAATGGGTATGCAGTCGCTAGAAAATTTCCAAAGAAGTTGGGAAGACAGCTTCAAGGTCAGACCTTGATGGTTGCAAGAAGACAACAGGGCTCGTCTGATCTAACCACGACACTCCTTAAACCCCCTTTCCTTGGGATCAATCCAATCCGATCACTCGCTGATGGATCGATAATAGCCGCCAGGCCGCAGTTAGAGAATCACCATCCAGTTAGTCGGTATCAAGGAACATCTGGTGAGAAGACGAAGATGACAATAACCATTGTCACGAACATGATCCAATCGTTGGAAAAGCACAGGTTTCATCCGTATCACTCCTAAAAACTATTGTTTACATTTTGCTTTCCCTTTGCGGTTTCTTACAAAGACATTACTAACTTAAGCATTGGAGGATCATTGGGGAAACCCGTGATCACCTATTTTTGACTTCTTGATTATGCATTATCCAACCATGTGAAACGTCAATGGCCAGCCATGGCCCGAATACAGTCCGAAGGCGCGATACACCAACATTGGCTTCAAGACTAAGGTACTTACTTTTACTATCTATACTTTATTATTCATTCTCATTCTTCCTACATTCTATAACTTCTTCCCACTCATTCACGAGCCAACGCTAACGATAATCGATCACGACTCACACGCGTTAAAACGCAACCCACCTGAAGAAGTATTAATCCTGAATCGGTTTGGTCTCATTAATTTTCTGACCATCACTTAGCTTTAGCTTAATACTTCTTTAAGACCTCGTTGATTTTTCTTCAATAACTGACTCCGGGGCGCTAGCTCCCACTGTCGATGTGTTGTCTTTAATTCATAGCTTAGTAGTTTTTCAGTTCTATTTTTGTTTTGCGAGAAAACAACTCTCCCACAACTCAACTACCGCTTTAAACGCACCCTACACGCTATTTTACGTCTCACCCACTAAACAAATACGCGATAAAAACACACAAAAAAAAACCACTGTAAAAATACATGGTTATACCATCTAGAAATGGCGATGTTGTCACGTGGGTGAAGTAACCCGTACATTGTGGGTGAAGTAACCCGTACAACGTGGTGAAGTAACCCATAAGTTGGTTACCCCCCATCTAAGTCCAATCAATGTAGAAACATTGGATTAGTACGGGAAGGGGAAAGCTATAGCAACGATAACCCGAGGCCACATTCGCGGGACGCCGCGAGAACAATATATCCTAAGGACTAAACTTAAGGATCCAAAGGGCGCCTAATCATAAGCAATTATGCACGGACCTTTGCAGTACACAAAGCGCAAAGACCTGGAAATCTATTCATGGTCGAACTAATGCGCCATGGGAGAAAGACACATAACACTTTCCCCGGATGCTGATCTACTAACGCATTCATACACACACAGATGCGTCCTTGGACAATCTCCAAGACCACCACCTCCCTCTAAATTTGCCAACTAACGCAAATAAAAGGGTACTAGCAAAACAACATATATGTATATATAAGCGCCATACAAGGGCGTTGAAACAAAACAAAATACAAAAAGAGAACACCCCTTACCAATGGGTGACATATCTTTGGAAAGTCTCTAGATATTTCATTAAACTAACGTTATTGCAAAGTTGCTTGATTAAGTGCAGGTTAAATTCAGGAGGTCATAAGTTCACGCCAAGCAAGAGCAACAAAGCGCAATAACCAAGTCTCCAAAGAACGAACATACACCCAATCAGGGGTTCCCATTCGTTCACACAACGAAGTTAAGTCAAATAAGCGACAAGGAAAATAGTAGAACCACTCTTCAATGGCTGGGGTCCGAGAAGCCGCCTCGTCCGGAGGCTCCTCGCCATCAACTTCCTTAGTTGCGCCGGCATCATCGCTGGTTAAACGTACTTGAAAATTCACCAGAAATGGCTTAGATAAACTCGCTAATCACGCGTCAGTACTTCTCTGGTCATTCTCTGGTTAAATGACAGTTTTATCTAAGTCATGCCTAGCTAATAATCGATCAGCGTACGAAGATTGCACATAGATCCTGCGTTCAAAGAATCATTCTATCATCATGGGGTTAACTCAACCTCATGAATCAGACCCTTGGTGACGAAGGAGGCTGGGGTCTATTACCGCCTAAACATCAGGTACATGAATCACCTTATCCTCATCATCCAGAAGTTCCACTTTCACCAGAAAAGAAGATCCTAATGTTGGGGTACCGAGTAGGAAATACTTGACAAAGGTATCTTACTACGTCAATAAGTCCCCAGGATCACCCTTGGCGACAGAAAAGTTTTGAAGAATCTCCAGGCGAAGCTTCATCAAATACTAATGCAACCATGCTGACCTCCACGTTGACCAAACACTGGGTCACCTCCACAGCTTCACTTGTAACACCCCGATTTCACAAGCATAAGGGTATTACCGCCAACAACCTCGGATTTCACGGTCCGAAGCCGTTTAAGGCTTGAGTATCGTAACACGAGAGATATCAAACCAAATCATATTTTATAACAAAAGCTGGATTCGGTTACAAAGGCTCATACGCCTTAAGTTGTTTAGTAATACAAGAGTAAGGGGTTTGCAGCGGAATATACAAGTCTCGGATAGAGACGAAAGCGAGTGGAAACCATAAAGTAGACAAAATATTTGAAGACGTCTTGCTTCCTTCTTTTCTTCCTTCCTTCCTTCCTTCCATCGTAGTCTTCGGTTACTCCTGGATAGCCTTCCCTTTCCTATCTGATATCCCCATAAAAGCAAGGAATACCAGCCAACAAAGTTGGGAAAGAAAGAAGGGATGTTAGTCTAACACGAGACTGAACAAGTGGGAGAGTAATGTTTCGGTTCTGAGAAAGGTCGGACATAACGGCAAACCTTAGCCATATGATGACTCGTAGGTGCACGTTAGTCGAGGTTCATCATGACGATAGCAAAACAGCAGTCTGATCGAGAGGCTTAAGTGTTTGGCACGGTGTACGAAGGGTATTGAGAGAAGATAGAACTTGCTCGGGAATAGGACGTTATTAGAAGATAACGCCTAAGAAAGGAAATGTGTTTATCGATTCGTTGGGAACTTAAACATTTGAGATTTTGAAAAGCATCCAACATATATCGAATCGTATCAACCTCATCATAACTCGACGATGCCGACAGGGAGATGGCCACAAGGACACTTATACACTTGAACCCATCTTGCCATTTTATAGGCATTTTAACAACTCGAGTTATGCATTCAGATTGGATAGGCGATTGTCAATAATGTGGACCCGGAGTGATTTTCCAAGTTGTACTAATCACCCCGCGTTCATTGATTACTGTGCACGAAGCACTAATCTTTCATTAGTTATAAATCAAAGCACTTCACTTAGTGACTTTTAGAGATAGGCAAGCCCTAATGAGGGACGAGCCAAAGTAAGGAACATAGTCCTCAACACTTTGCAAGAGTGTTAGCCTCTCTATTCGGAGAAAGGCAGAGTCATGACCCAGTATCAGGAGCCGATAGCTAAATATACCTCCTAATACGTTATAAAGAGACAGCGGATCACTAAACCGACAATCCCTATCTTAAGCTAATCCAGAGCAAAGTCTCGAAAAGAGACTTGAAACAATCAAAGGCCACACATCATCGGAGACCTAAGTCCAAGTCTAGCATTCGATAATAATAAATAATAAAAATGGTCATTATTTCTAAGCATAATAATCCTAATCAAATTATTAGCAACCAAGTTTGTTCCCAACGATTACTTTGATAACGGAAAGCAATTTCACGATTATCGAGTAAGGAAACGAAGAACCATCCACTTGCCTTAAGACGTTCTTAAAAACGTTAATCGAGGCATGGAGTCGAGGCTACCGAGGCCCTAGACGAGGCCTAAGGCAAGGCCAAGACGCAAGGCAAAGACAAGGCACGGCCCGAGCAATGGCTAGGCAACGGCCCGGGATGAAATGCAAGGTAGGATGCTGGCGGCAGGCGCTGCCCCCTTGGCGGCGGGCGCTGCCCCCTTGGCGGCGGTCGCTGCCCCTGGCGGCGGTCGCTGCCTACTGCAGTGACGACGGCGCGACTTTGCAAGCTTCCTCCGATCAACTCCGGCCACCTTTCGACGAGCTTTTGCCAACAGTAGCAAGAAGAACACTTGAACTTTATAATGGAAGAGGTTTCGGAGGGATAGAGGAGAGATTTGGATGTCTTAATCCATCACCTTCAACCCCTATTTATAGTGTTCCTTCCCCCTAAAAATCCAAGAAAGGGAGTTGACAAAACGCCTAATAATCCAAAGATGGGTTGACAAAACCTTGGATGACAGTGCCCAAAAGGTCTTAGGATAGATCTCCAAGCCAAACTACAACAGCTCCAAAAACCCCGGCGCCCACAAGAAAAACATCCCGTCGGGCCACTTGCATCTGCAGCAAGGCGGCGGTCGCTGCCATTTTGGCGGCGGTCGCTGCCTTCAGGGGACTGGACAGCGTTTTGGTAGAATTGGCATAACTTTTAGGATACTTATCGGAATTGCATAAACTTTTGAGGGATGAAACTAGATTCCTTTATCTACCATTAGGCTTTCGAATTACTCAATTCCGAGCTCTAATGAAGGTTTTATGAATTTTTGAAGTCAAGGTATCCGTTTAGCGTTATCCAACGCTATTCGGTTAATCGGGTGACCATTGCCCTTTCTCTTGTCATTTCAAAGACAAAATTGAGTCATAAAACTAAGGAGAATTTCATGATCCATTTTATAAACTTTGCGGATATTACAACAGTACGCCCTTAAAAATAGTTTCGACCCCGAAACTAGCCGAGGCCCTATCAACTAACAAAAAGGGAAGAGTACATCTTTAGAATACCCGGAACTGACTAAGGAATACATCCGCTAGTACCCCCTTAAAGAAATTCCCTTTTCCTTAGTCATTTGCTAACAATTCAGGAAAACGCTTCTGCATATCTAGCTCGGTTTCCCAAGTCTCCCAGGTAGTCTCTTCACCACCATTTCTAGACCAAAGTACCCTGACCAATGGTACTTCCTTGCTGCGTAATTTCTTTACTCGGCGCTCGAGAATCCTTACTGTTCTTTCTTCATAGGTACCATTTGATTGAATCTCGATGTCTCCAAAATCGAGAATATGGGATTCATCCGGTACATATTGCCTAAGGAGTGACACATGAAAGACGTTATGGACAGGGTGAGCCGATGGCGGTAGAGCAAGCCGATATGCGAGTTTGCCTACTTTTTCAAGAATCTCAAAAGGGCCCACATATCGAGGATTGAGCTTTCCCCGCTTCCCAAAGCGGAAAACCCCCTCAGATGGTGACACCTTTACGAAGACCTTATTGCCAACGGTGAACTTAACGTCCCGTCTCTTCAGGTCAGCGTAGGACTTTTGTCGACTCTGAGCAGTCAACATCCTTTGGCGAATGAGGGCGATGTCGGCGGCGGTTCGTTCTACCAACTCTGGTCCAAGAAGAATTTTATCCGCGTTATCGTCCCAACAGATAGGCGAACGACACCTACGACCGTATAGAGCCTCAAACGGAGCCATCTTGATAGTAGAATGCCAGCTGTTGTTATATGTGAATTCTATCAAACTTAGGCTGACATCCCAACTAGTTGTGCGGTCTAAAACGCAGGCTTGGAGCATGTCCTCTAATGTTTGGATTGTCCTCTCGGACTGCCCATCAGTCTGAGGATGAAAAGCGGTACTGAACCTTAACTCTGTCCCTAGTGCGTTATGCAATTCTTTCCAAAATCTCGACGTGAACCGGCCATCCCGGTCTGAGACGATAGACTTTGGAGTTCCATGCAAACGGACAATTTCATGGATGAAAACCTCGGCCAACTTTTGGACTCCCCAATTCATTTTGATGGCAATGAAATGGGCACTCTTGGCGAGTCGATCCACGACCACCCAGATTGTATCCTTCTGCCCTTGAGTTTTTGGCAAACCGGTTACGAAGTCCATGGCGATGTCTTCCCATTTCCATTCCGGTACGGGAAGAGACTGCAACATTCCTCTAGGTCGCCTACGCTCTATTTTGACCTTTTGGCACACTAGGCACTTTGAGGCAAATTCAGCTACATCTTGCTTCATGCTTGGCCACCAAAATTTCCTTCGCAAGTCCTTATACATCTTACTTGATCCAGGATGGACCGAATAAGCAAATGAATGTGCCTCCCTCAAAATAGTCTTTCGGAGTTCATCCTCCGCCGGCACACATATGCGGTCCCTAAACCACAACGATCCATCATCTTGTATGGTGAATCCCGGTGCCCTTCCGATCAAAACTTCTTCACTAATTTTGATCAGCATGACATCCTCTGGTTGTTTTCCTTTTATTTGGTCTAACAGGTCGGAATGGATTTCCAAGGTACACAAACCGCCCTGTTGCCTTTCAAACCAGACTTCAATCCCTTCACGGACCAAGTCTTGTTGTAAAGCCGGCTGAGCTGTCAACATTGTAAGTAGTTTCTCTGGCGGAGACTTCCGACTCAAGGCATCTGCAACAATATTAGCTTTACCCGGGTGGTACTGCAGCTCAATGTCGTAATCCTTGATCAACTCCAACCATCTTCTTTGCCTCATATTGAGTTCCTTTTGGGTGAAGACGTACTTCAAACTCTTGTGGTCGGTGAAGATCTGACACTTCACGCCATAAAGATAATGTCGCCATATCTTTAGAGCAAAGACCACAGCAGCTAACTCAAGATCATGGGTCGGGTAGTTTACTTCGTATGGCTTGAGTTGGCGGGATGCATAGGCTATGACCTTGCCGTTTTGCATCAACACACAACCAAGACCCATTTTAGAAGCGTCACTATATACCACATAACCATCATGACCATCCGGTAGAGTCAACACAGGTGCGCTGGTCAAGCGCTTCTTCAGCTCTTGAAAACTTTCCTCACACTTCTCATCCCAAACAAATTTCTTATGAACCTTGCGGAGTAACTTGGTCATAGGCAGGGCAATCTTTGAGAATCCCTCCACGAACCTCCTGTAGTACCCGGCTAATCCTAGGAAGCTTCGAACTTCCTTGACGTTACGAGGTTGTTCCCATTCAGCTACTGCCTGAATTTTCTGGGGATCCACCATCACCCCGTCTTTGTTGATGACGTGTCCTAGGAAGGCAACTTCCTTTAGCCACAACTCACACTTCGATAGCTTGGCGTACAACTGATTCTGTCTCAGGATTTGCAAAACGATCCTTAGATGCTTCTCATGTTCCTCCTGACTTTTTGAGTAGATCAGGATGTCGTCGATGAAGACAACAACGAACTGATCGAGATACTCATGAAAACATCGATGCATCAAGTCCATGAAGACTGCAGGGGCATTCGTCAACCCGAATGGCATTACTGCAAACTCGTAGTGGCCATATCGAGTTCGGAAAGCCGTCTTCATAATGTCCTCATCGCGGATCCTTAACTGGTGGTAACTTGACCTTAAATCCATCTTGGAAAATATCTTAGCACCACGTAGTTGATCCAACAAGTCATCAATCCTTGGAAGAGGATACTTGTTCTTGATGGTGACCTTGTTCAACTCTCGGTAGTCAATGCACAAACGAAAGGTACCATCCTTCTTTTTAACGAATAGCACAGGGGCTCCCCAAGGTGATGCACTCGGCCTGATGAAACCCTTTTCCAATAGTTCCTCAAGCTGCTTCTTAAGTTCCTGCATTTCTACAGGTGCCATTCTGTATGGGGCCTTAGAGATCGGAGCTGTTCCCGGCTCTAGGCTGATAGTGAACTCCACATCACGTTGAGGTGGAAGTCCGGGTAATTCCTTTGGAAAGACATCGGGAAATTCACACGCTATAGGAATTTCACGAATGTCAACTAATGTCTCTCAATTTGGTAGTGTTTTATAGGTCTTTTTCCTTTGTAAATATGTGTCTTTAGTCCCTTTTCTTGTGTGTTTTGTCCCTTTTTAACTTAGTTTCCACATTTCTATGAGATTCGGAGACTATACGCGTTTTGTGTGTTTTATAGGCATTTCGGAGCAAAAATCATGGAGATTGGAGCATGGAATGATGGAGGAATTCAAGGATGGAAAAGGAGCCAAAATGGAGCTAACAATGCTGGAAAGAAGCCTCAAGTGAAGACGAAGAGAATGGCGAAAAAATCGAGTCAATCGGAGCTAAAACGAGAGAGAACGGGGCAAAACAAGCTGAAAAATGCCTTAGGACCGAGGTACCCAGCATGTCGGGCCCGAGGTACTATGTTGGCCCGAGGTGGTGGCCCGAGGTTGAAGCAAGTCGGGCCCAAGGAACCACATTGGACCGAGGTTGAAGCAAGTCGGGCCCGAGGTTCCTCCGTGTCGATCCATGTCGGTCGAGGCTCCGGATTCCTTTCTTTTTGGGATTTTCTTGTTAATTCCCAAAATTGTATTTGCTTCCTTGGAGGTCAAGGAGTCTAGAAGCCTTGGGGATCAAGGAGTTCTAGAAGCCTTGGAGGTCAAGGACAAGCCTTGGAGCCCAAGGAGTTTAGAAGGGAAATCTCTAATTAAACTCTTGTGATCTATCATCATCTAGACAACTTTAGAGGGGGTGGACTCTTCTCCAAGGGTGGGAAGAAACCCAAGATCTAGAGGAGGATTTGGGTGAATTCCTTCCCTTGGAGAGGAGAGAAACCCTTGGCTAGAGGAACCCACACCAAAACACTCTCAAAGGCTCAAGAGAAGACTTGGAGGGCAAGGAGAGAAGGGAGAAGGAAGAGAAGGAGAGATCGGTGGAGAGGAGAGGAGAAATTGTGAGTTTTGAACTTTGTTTTGCTTTGATCTAGTAGAATTGAGACTTGGATTTTGTAGACACTTTGGATTTGAATGCAATTGGAGTTTGATTTGATGTTGATGATTGAGATTTGCTTGATTTCCATTTTGTTTATGCTTTTCTCTTACCATATGGAGTAGATTCCATAGTCTTGGGCTATGGGGGAATCCCCTAGCTAGATTTGGGTAGAAAGCCCCAATTCCATAGCCTTGAGTGCTTGGTTTGTGAATCCTCTCTACATTGAGCTTCAATCTCTTGTGAAAGCAAGGGATCTAGGGCTTGTGTTTGGTAAGAGTAAGCGAGAGCATCTCGATCCATCACAAGTCTCTAGCATCGAAGGTGAAGCGAAAGCTCCCTTGGGTCGAGGTGTAGATTGGAGGGATTCGGGGTGAACAACCTCGATCTCACTAGAATCAAACACTTATTGGTTGAATTGGGGAAGAATATCCAAGTCTAGTTGGGGGAGGAACCCAAAAACCCAAGACCAATCTACTTTTTGAACCAGACCGAGATACCCTGAACATCGGGCCCGACTTGCACCACGTCGGTCCCGACCAACTCGACCTCGATCCTACCTCAGACCGAAGTGACCCTGTGTCGGTCCGAGGAGATCTCTTTTGTTTTCCTTCGTTTTGTCTTTATTTTCTCCTCTTTTTACTCTTTTCGGGTACTCTCGACGCACGAACTCCCGTGTGTTCGACACCCTACCTCTTTACTACAATTTGAGGTTCGGTTTTATAAATTTAAATTGTGAGACCCTCCGATCCCGGACCGATCAGAATTTTGGCGCCGTTGCAGGGGAGTTCTACTTGTTCGAGGTACCCATCTTTTGTTGAGTCTTTGATTTTGGTAGTAATTTGGGTGAGGGATTAGCCCAAGCCCCTTGTTTTTTTTGATTGGTTTTTGTTTGTGTCTTTTTTGTAGGTGATTCCATCATCAAAAAAAAAAAGAGAAAAAAAAGAGGAAAAAAAAAGAAAATAAAAAAAAATAAAAAAAAGTGGAATTCTATGATAGTGATGATGAGTGGGAGGTTTTTCTACCTTCAAATGGAGATGTCGCGTCTAAAAAGAAAACTCCACGAGTTAGATGAGCAATTGGAAAGAGAAAGGAGAGGTCGGGTTCGAGCTCAAGAACAACTCGATGCCCGGTTTAGAATGCAACAAGAGATAAAGGAGAGAGTCTATGAGGAGGAGTGTTACATGAGAGAGGTGTATGGGAACAAAGACCACTATGATGGACGAGGTGGTGCTCAATCCTATTGGGGAAGTCCCACTTACACTCAAATGCAAAGAGTACCTCCATACCAACCTCCGAGCTACGAAGAAACTCCTCCATGGGAATATATGTTGCAAGAAGGGATTGATGAGGAACCTCAATGGGCACAAGACTTGAAAACTCAATTCAACAATATTGAGAGGCTAGTGGATGATATGAGTACTCAAGTCAATGAGCTTTGTGCGTGGAGAAAGCAAGTCGACAATCAATTTGCCCAAATAGCATCCCTCTTGAGTTCTCAAGAGCAACTTCCGAGCTATCATGATGAAGAGAGGGATGATGAGGTCCGAGTCGAGCCACCACAAGTCGAGAGGAGTGAGCAAGCCTGGACCGACGTTCCCAGAGGACATGTTGGGCCCGAGTTGCCCAGACATCGGACCACTTCCCCTGCCTTCACTCTGCCCCAGGACCGAGATGCCGGAAGTCGGGCCCGAAGTGGCACCAATATCGGTCCATGTTGAAAAGGTTGCTAGTGAGATGGTGACAATTGCGGAAAACTATCTCATGGCTCTTAGGCGTGCAAAGATTGAAGCAAAGGAAAGCTCTCCCTCTCCTATGGTTGAAGAAGAAAAAGTCGAGTCTCGGTTCAAACAAGCTTTGGAGGAGACGCATGACATCGGGTCCGATGTAGCTCCTATGTCGGTCCAACCTGAGAATCAAGCCTCCAAGATCATGTGTGAGACTCGTTTGCCCAATCTCCTTTGCTCTTTTGTGAGGATATCTAATAAGTCATATGGTGGAGATGAACCATACCCGGTGGATTTGTTTTCCGACTAATCTTGGTCTAAGTATGGGGTCCCCCGCCATTATGACGAGGCCGAGGCGCATGTTTGGTTGAACTATAGTGAATGGCCTCAATTCTACTTGACTGATGAGATGGTCCTTGGAGAATTCATGGACCCCGAGCCTTATTTTCCACCCTAACGGAGATTAGGTGGCCGGCACATCAAGCTAATGACGTTAAAAGAGCGCTTCTCGGGAGGCAACCCGACGTATCCTTCGTATCCTAGATTTCCTTTTGATTTGTTTTCTTATTTTTAGGATTTGAGCTTAATGTGCTAACCCTTTCTCTAAACCCCTTGAATGCAAGTATTTTGGGATATATCTTTGGTGTGATCTTGTAGGTGCTTCTTGGTTCGAACGGTGAGCTCAAAGGGACAAGGTGTATGATGCAAATGGACGAACAACTAGGATGTGAGACGAGAAAACGGTCTCGACCACCTCTCAAGAAGTTCGACAAGGTGCTCCACCTTCCCCTTCCCATGTGCCGATGTCAACAATTCACCATGCTTCCTAGCTTCAAATGCCTTGTCTAGTGAGTTTCCCTTTTCATTTTCCCTTTTGGTTTTATTTGGATGCAATGAGGACATTGCATATTTTAAGTATGGGGTATGGGAAAAGGAAACTCCCTTTTGCCTAGTGTTTGTGTGTTTTGTGTGTCTTTTGCTTTCTTTGAGAAATTTTTTGCAAAAATCCATAAAAATTTGAAAAATTGTGTTTGAAAACAACAAAAAGATTTTGTGTTTTGTAGTTTTTGGACTAAGAAACCCCCATCTTAAGTGTCCTATGAAATGGCTTGTGTTCATGTAATGCCTTTGCATGTTTTGGATGGTTTAGCCTAGTCTTATGATGTTGCTTTTATACATGATCCATGATTGACATTCTATATTGAGCATGTGTGCTAAAAGATCACTTGTTTGCTACCTAGTATTGAGCGTACCTTGTGAGATTTGATTTTGGCCTTTTGGGATTTTTCTTTGCATATCCCTCTCTTGTTTTGTGAGTATACTCTCTTGTGTCATAGTCTCTTTGTTATTGAGGTGTATATTTATTTCTTGAAGCCGCTATGAGAATTGATCATGCAAGCTAGTATTAAGATTGAACTTGTATGTTTTTAGCCACATAAATATCCTTATTCCTACCTTGCATTAACCCTTGATTTGTAGCCCCGTTCTAGCCTATTAGCCTTTGTTTATAGCTCCTCAAAAACATATTCCTAGCCGATGAAAGCTTGACCCTTATGGGATTCGAACATAGTTGAGTGGTTGTGGAAATGATTTTGTGGAATACTTTGGGTGAAGGCAAGAGTGTGGGAAACACATTTTGGTAGTGCATCTCCTAAGGAGAAAGTTGATGGAGTTTTGAGAGTATTGCACAAGGGCAAAAATGTGAAGGAAAAGTGAGCAAAATGCAAGTATGGGGTCAATCGAGCTGTGATCGAGTCTAGTAGACTCGGGCCCGACCTCCATATATATAAAAAAAAAGCAAAGAAAGAGAAAGAAAGAAGAAAATAAAGAAAGTGCAATCAAAAATCCAAGTGTAGAGATGTAAAATAAGGAAAGTGTGGGTGAAATGTTGGGTAAGTGCCTTTGATTGTTGAGAGTTGTTTGGAGGAATAGTAAGATGTGAAATCTTTGGAGATGTTGGTGAGTATTTTAGGTTGTTCGAGTCCCATTGTGAGCATCACATAGCCAAACGAATCCTTCCCTTATGAAACACCAAAAGCCCCATTACAACCCGGCCGAATGGAATTCTCTATGAGGATCTCCATTGAGCCCAAGTTCATCTTGTATTGGTATTGTTTTGACATCTCTAGGTAGAGAGATTGGTAATATTATCTTCAATGGTAAAAGTAGACTTTGCACAAGGCATGAGTGGAGAGATGCATCACTTTTATGCATTAAGCCATATATACTTGAGAGTTGTGCTTTGATTACATTTCCCTAAAGTAAGGCTAGGTGGTAGCTTTTCATACTTGAAGCATCCATACACATGTGATGACGTTTGATTGCTTATCTTTGGATTCATACGTTCTTGAAAATGGTTTTGACTTAAGGCTTTACTTGAAGATCATGTTGAGGTTTTGAATCCAAGTTATTGCTTGAGGACAAGCAAGTTTAAGTATGGGATATTCTGATGTCTCTCAATTTGGTAGTGTTTTATAAGTCTATTTCCTTTGTAAATATGTGTCTTTAGTCCCTTTTCTTGTGTGTTTTGTCCCTTTTTAGCTTAGTTTCCACATTTCTATGGGATTCGGAGACTATGCGCGTTTTGTGTGTTTTATAGGCATTTCGGAGCAAAAATCATGGAGATTGGAGCATGGAATGATGGAGGAATTCAAGGATGGAAAAGGAGCCAAAATGGAGCTAATAATGCTAGAAAGAAGCCTCAAGTTAAGACGAAGAGAATGGCGAAAAAATCGAGTCAATCGGAGCTAAAACGAGAGAGAACGGGGCAAAACAAGCTGAAAAATGCCTTAGGACCGAGGTACCCAGCATGTCGGGCCCGAGGTACTATGTTGGCCCGAGGTGGTGGCCCGAGGTTGAAGCAAGTCGGGCCCAAGGAACCACATTGGACCGAGGTTGAAGCAAGTCGGGCCCGAGGTTCCTCCGTGTCGATCCATGTCGGTCGAGGCTCCGGATTCCTTTCTTTTTGGGATTTTCTTGTTAATTCCCAAAATTGTATTTGCTTCCTTGGAGGTCAAGGAGTCTAGAAGCCTTGGGGATCAAGGAGTTCTAGAAGCCTTGGAGGTCAAGGACAAGCCTTGGAGCCCAAGGAGTTTAGAAGGGAAATCTCTATTTAAACTCTTGTGATCTATCATCATCTAGACAACTTTAGAGGGGGTGGACTCTTCTCCAAGGGTGGGAAGAAACCCAAGATCTAGAGGAGGATTTGGGTGAATTCCTTCCCTTGGAGAGGAGAGAAACCCTTGGCTAGAGGAACCCACACCAAAACACTCTCAAAGGCTCAAGAGAAGACTTGGAGGGCAAGGAGAGAAGGGAGAAGGAAGAGAAGGAGAGATCGGTGGAGAGGAGAGGAGAAATTGTGAGTTTTGAACTTTGTTTTGCTTTGATCTAGTAGAATTGAGACTTGGATTTTGTAGACACTTTGGATTTGAATGCAATTGGAGTTTGATTTGATGTTGATGATTGAGATTTGCTTGATTTCCATTTTGTTTATGCTTTTCTCTTACCATATGGAGTAGATTCCATAGTCTTGGGCTATGGGGGAATCCCCTAGCTAGATTTGGGTAGAAAGCCCCAATTCCATAGCCTTGAGTGCTTGATTTGTGAATCCTCTCTACATTGAGCTTCAATCTCTTGTGAAAGCAAGGGATCTAGGGCATGTGTTTGGTAAGAGTAAGCGAGAGCATCTCGATCCATCACAAGTCTCTAGCATCGAAGGTGAAGCGAAAGCTCCCTTGGGTCGAGGTGTAGATTGGAGGGATTCGGGGCGAACAACCTCGATCTCACTAGAATCAAACACTTATTGGTTGAATTGGGGAAGAATATCCAAGTCTAGTTGGGGGAGGAACCCAAAAACCCAAGACCGATCTACTTTTTGAACCAGACCGAGATACCCAGAACATCGGGCCCGACTTGCACCACGTCGGTCCCGACCAACTCGACCTCGATCCTACCTCAGACCGAAGTGACCCTGTGTCGGTCCGAGGAGATCTCTTTTGTTTTCCTTCGTTTTGTCTTTATTTTCTCCTCTTTTTACTCTTTTCGGGTACTCTCGACGCACGAACTCCCGTGTGTTCGACAACCTACCTCTTTACTACAATTTGAGGTTCGGTTTTATAAATTTAAATTGTGAGACCCTCCGATCCCGGACCGATCATCAACCACCTCCTTATCCGTTGATTCCAAATAGCACAGGTACCTAGCACAACCTTGGCGTAAAAGTCGACTAGCCTTCATTGCATTGATCAGACTCCCATTTTCCTCGTCTCGAGATCGACCCCTTGAACTTGCACACATGCTTCCCTCCGGAATTAATGGTGACTGTTCGGGTATTGAAATTAATCTCGGCCCCATGTCGTGATAACCAATCCCTTCCTAGGATGATATCATAGGGCGACATTGGAATGCATATCAAGTTGGAAACGAATTTTCCGCCTTGAATGCCTATGGGAAAGTTAGTAAGTTGCCTGGTACCGACTATCTTATCCCTGTTGGGAAGATTAACTATGAAGGGTTCACAAATTTCTAAGCATTTCAGATCTAACAGTTCTACGCAGCTTTCAGATATAAACGAATGCGATGCTCCGGAATCAAATAACAGAAAAGCAGCAGTGGAGTGAACGTATAAGGTACCTTGACAGATGGGAGCTTCCGGTTCATCAGTCGCACACATCTCATACAGGCCTTGGCCCTGACTCGGAGCAGCAGCTGGCCCTTTGCCCTTATTCTGAGCCGTCGACTGAATTGAAGCAGACGTTGTTGATTTTGCTGGTGCCTGATTGCTTTGTGAGACAGAAGAGGCCTTAGATTGCCCGGGACCACCCTTGATTTGCTGGCAGTAGGTCCGGACATGACCCTCCTTCCCACAACCAAAGCAAGTCTTCTTGGGTTTCGTGCATTTCCGATTGACGTGCCCGGGTTCACCGCAATTGTAGCACACCAACGGACCCTTAGTGCGTTCAGACCCTCTTGAGGAAGTAGTCACAGAAGACTCTATCTTCCCTTTCTTTGGCCAACCCGACCTCATAGGTGAAGCAGGTCGTTTGAAACCTCCACTACCCGGTGGATAAAATTTCCCGTCACCAGGTTTCTTTTGGGCAACCCCATTCAGAGTGACTTCCATACTGTAGGAATGGTCGACATACTCTTCAAGGGTTGAGAAAACGCGATTCATCATCCAGGGCTTGATGTCATCACTCATCCACTTATGGAAACGTCGGATCTTTTGCTCCTCGGTGGAGAATTCAGAGCCAGCGTATCTCAGCAACTGGTTGAATTTCTTTGCCCTATCTAGGACACTGAGTCCTTTCACCTGAGGGTTGTACAACTCATCTTTCTTCTCCTCGAGCATAGCAGGTGAGAAGAAACGTTTCAACATCTTACTTTTGAACATATCCCAAGTAAGATCAGGATGTTCAGCAAGCCCAAATGTTTCCCACCAGTCGTTTGCCTCATCCCTCAGTTGGATGGTGGCAATCTGCACTCTTTCTGCTTCCGAGCAATGCACATTCCTTAAAAGTTTCTCCATGTTGGAAAACCAATGGTAAGCACTTGAAGGCTCTCCAGCACCTCCAAATGTTTCAGGCCTTAGTGACAGTAAAGTCTTCAATGCCTTAGCATAATCAGACCCCCCATCACGCTCTGAGCCTTTAGCGACTCTTGGGTTCCCAACAAGAACAGTCTCTGTTGGGTCAACTTGGCCCGGAGTCACAGGTGGTATTGCTTCTCTTACTAGCTGACTGACCATGTTGCGAAAGATGGTCATCGTAGCTTCATCTAAGATCATAGTTGGTGGTGCGGCATTCCCTCGCGCATTTCCCCTAATAGTGTTTCGAGTGTTCACCATCTGTACAATTGATTCACAATTGTTTCCGTTATAACAAGTGTGACAAAGCCATACGAACACGTCTTTTGAAAACAAATGCAATATTTATATTAAACATTGTTAACTTCAGTCGTATTTACAGAGGAACTGTACAACAACTAGATGACTAAAAGCTTTACCCCCGACCTAACTATCCATGCTACAAAATTGGATAGTCAAGTTACATCCAGAGTGGGCCACCTTGGGCTACGCACTCCACTACCCCAACTACTAACTAGAAGGACGCTGAAGGCAGGTAGCAGTAGCGGTCAAGGAATCCTGGACGGAAGTCATTCACGTCCACCTCATCCCTATCATCATCCATTAGCCATTCCGCCTGCTGGATATCATGGTCAAGAAGCTCTATGCGCCTCCGCTCATTGATAACTGATATTTCATACATGGCAAGAGATTCCTGGCGATTCTGACGTGTCGCACGCCAGACGGAATCATGCCACCTAAGTTTCCATCCTCACTTAGATGTCCACGGGCGGGATAGGAAGAGATGTGTCACGCTGCTCTCCTGGGTGCTCTTGAGCAAAACGTTGATCCACATAGTCTCCTAATGCCTCAAACATACTCGAAAGAGGAGGACTCGGCGGAGGAGTCCGGTTGAGGTCCGGAACATTGGGACGGTAGCAGATAGGCTCATAGTCGAAACTTGAGTACCTAGTCGGATATCTTCTAACAGGCATTGGCGTGTACTCCATTTTGTCCACAACCACCTCGGGATCCTCCTCAAGGTCTTCCTCGGGATCCCCCTCATCCGAACTGATCAGGATGAAGGTAGAGGGGTTATTGGCGGAATACTGACCATCAGGCGACTCCCCCTCGCTGGAACTGTCGGTGTTCCCGAGATCAAACTCTTCCAGCTCAGACTGTGTATAACCCATGTCCTCATACCAGATCGTCGGGTGTATAACCTCGGGCTCTACCAACATGGCCGGTTGTAAAGGCTCATCCCAAGTTGGCCACTCAGCAAGCCCTTCTTCGGAAGACACCACATCTCTAACAATGTTGCAAGTCTGGTAAGGTGTAATCTGGCGATCATAACACATCTTCCTGTAAAGGAGTAGAAGGT
Organism: Polygonum aviculare; assembly: GCA_934048045.1. NCBI lineage: Eukaryota > Viridiplantae > Streptophyta > Magnoliopsida > Caryophyllales > Polygonaceae > Polygonum > Polygonum aviculare. Next base: position 16,760,094 of record OW204025.1, on the reverse strand, counting down.
TAGATACATCAGTGCAAGTCTATGAAGATGATGTGAAGGAAGTATATTTAAGGAAAACATAAACTCACAACTCGAACTCTATTACGAGAAGGTTTGAAGAAATGATCGGTTCTCGAGGTCTGTTACGAGAAACCGATGTATAAAGCGGTGGTCTCTTGAGGTCTGTTACAAGAAACCCTCGGAAGAAAAAAGTTTATTTATTTATTTTTTTTAAGAAATCCTTGATAATGAGAAAAGAATCCTTTAATACCAATATCCAAATCGGTATTAGTCCTTGGAAAAACTCGGGTCTAAAAATATTAGAAATATTTTCAAATTTGGAAAAGAAAACCTTTATCTCTGATACCACAACTGTAACACCCCGATTTCACAAGCATAAGGGTATTACCGCCAACAATCTCGGATTTCACGGTCCGAAGCCGTTTAAGGCTTGAGTATCGTAACACGAGAGATATCAAACCAAATCATATTTTATAACAAAAGCTGGATTCGGTTACAAAGGCTCATACGCCTTAAGTTGTTTAGTAATACAAGAGTAAGGGGGTTGCAGCGGAATATACAAGTCTCGGATAGAGACGAAAGCGAGTGGAAACCATAAAGTAGACAAAATATTTGAAGACGTCTTGCTTCCTTCTTTTCTTCCTTCCTTCCTTCCTTCCATCGTAGTCTTCGGTTACTCCTAGATAGCCTTCCCTTTCCTATTTGATATCCCCATAAAAGCAAGGAATACCAGCTAACAAAGTTGGGAAAGAAAGAAGGGATGTTAGTCTAACACGAGACTGAACAAGTGGGAGAGTAATGTTTCGGTTGTGAGAAAGGTCGGACATAACGGCAAACCTTAGCCATATGATGACTCGTAGGTGCACGTTAGTCGAGGTTCATCATGACGATAGCAAAACAACAGTCTGATCGAGAGGTTTAAGTGTTTGGCACGGGAATAGGACGTTATTAGAAGATAACGCCTAAGAAAGGAAATGTGTTTATCGATTCGTTGGGAACTTAAACATTTGAGATTTTGAAAAGCATCCAACATATATCGAATCGTATCAACCTCATCATAACTCGACGATGCCGACAGGGAGATGGCCACAAGGACGCTTATACACCTGAACCCATCTTACCATTTTATAGGCATTTTAACAACTCGAGTTATGCATTCAGATTGGATAAGCGATTGTCAATAATGTGGACCCGGAGTGATTTTCCAAGTTGTACTAATCACCCCGCGTTCATTGATTACTATGCACGAAGCACTAATCTTTCATTAGTTATAAATCAAAGCACTTCACTTAGTGACTTTTAGAGATAGGCAAGCCCTAATGAGGGACGAGCCAAAGTAAGGAACATAGTCCTCAACACTTTGCAACAGTGTTAGCCTCTCTATTCGGAGAAAGGCAGAGTCATGACCCAGTATCAGGAGCCGATAGCTAAATATACCTCCTAATACGTTATACAGCGGATCACTAAACCGACGATCCCTATCTCAAGCTAATCCAGAGCAAAGTCTCGAAAAGAGACTTGAAACAATCAAAGGCCACACATCATCGGAGACCTAATTCCAAGTCTAGCATTCGATAATAATAAATAATAACATTGGTCATTATTTCTAAGCATAATAATCCTAATCAAATTATTAGCAACCAAGTTTGTTCCCAACGATTACTTTGATAACGGAAAGCAATTTCACGATTATCGAGTAAGGAAACGAAGAACCATCCACTTGCCTTAAGACGTTCTTAAAAACGTTAATCAAGGCGTGGAGTCGAGGCTACCGAGGCCCTAGACGAGGCCTAAGGCAAGGCCAAGACGCAAGGCAAAGACAAGGCACGGCCCGAGCAACGGCTAGGAAACGGCCCGGGATGAAATGCAAGATAGGATGCTGGTGGCGGGCGCTGCCCCCTTGGCGGCGGTCTCTGCCTACTGTAGTGACGACGGCGCGACTTTGCAAGCTTCCTCCGATCAACTCCGGCCACCTTTAGACGAGCTTTTGCCAAAAGTAGCAAGAAGAACACTTGAACTTTATAATGGAGGAGGTTTCGGAGGGAGAGAGGAGAGATTTGGATGTCTTAATCCATCACCTTCAACCCCTATTTATAGTGTTCCTTCCCCCTAAAAATCCAAGAAAGGGAGTTGACAAAACGTCTAATAATCCAAAGATGGGTTGACAAAACCTTGGATGACAGTGCCCAAAAGGTCTTAGGATAGATCTCCAAGCCAAACTACAACAGCTCCAAAAACCCCGGCGCCCACAAGAAAAACATCCCGTCGGGCCACTTGCATCTGCAGCAAGGCGGCGGTCGCTGCCATTTTGGCGGCGGTCGCTGCCTTCAGGGGACTGGACAGCGTTTTGGTAGAATTGGCATAGGATACTTATCGGAATTGCCTCACATTTTGAGGGATGAAACTAGATTCCTTTATCTACCATTAGGCTTTGGAATTACTCAATTCCGAGCTCTAATGAAGGTTTTATGAATTTTTGAAGTCAAGGTATCCGTTTAGCGTTATCCAACGCTATTCGGTTAATCGGGTGACCATTGCCCTTTCTCTTGTCGTTCCAAAGACAAAATTGAGTCATAAAACTAAGGAGAATTTCATGATCCATTTTATAAACTTTGAGGATATTACATCACTTCCCGAGCAAAGTATAACTCATCGCGTATTCGCTATCTTACGCGGAGAATCTCCGATGCAGACCTTAAAAACAGTCAAGTTTACTTCCTTAAGAGTACCTTCGGGACATATATAGCTTCCAAATACACATGCTCTCTATCCGAGACGTATACCTTCAGTTTCTCAAGCATCATCTTTGCATGACAACGAGTGTAAGCTCTTGGTTTCTGACTTTACCTAAGTCTATGCTATGGGCTAGCGACTACGATTAGGTTAAACACCCAAAGCTCATGGTTATCGTCAAGTTAAAATGCCCAAGGCTAAACAACTTTGGTCACACCTACGCGGGCGGTAAACAACTTCGATCAGGTCCGTGCCTATAGCTGACGACTTCGATAGAGTTCGTGCCTCTAGTAAACGCTTCTGTCTTGCAAAACATCGGCTGGCCAGAAACTCAATCGCTTATATCAACGAACAACTCTTGAAAATAGCGAAGATTCGTATCAAAGGCGTGAAATCCATCTTGCCCATCTCGTCACCTCAACAACCAAGATGAATTTGGGGTATTGTTGGACCCAAAAATAATCCAAGCAGGAAGCAACCCAGTACCAGAGAAGTCCCAATGCCTTGCAGCTACAAGGTACCCAGGTTTTAGCCAAAGAAGTATTAAGACTTTATTAGTACTTCTTTGCTACCTCTTCAGAGTAAGTAAAAGACTTGCGGCGAAAGGAAAGTCAGTTAAAGAAGATAGATCCGAGGCAACAAGATAGAATCTTTCCAAGATATCTTCTAATATATGATAGATTCGCTGCCAGAATGGATAAAGAATATCCAAGATATAAGATAGATTTTCTAGAAGACTTGTGGGTTAAGATAGATTTATACCTTGTATAAGATAGAATTCCTACCTTTTGTCTATAAATACCCATGTAAACCCACGAAATTGGGGAGGATAGATAGAGGAGAAGAGCATATCACATCAGATCACACACCATAGCCCTCGTCAGAGGCATGCATTGTAAACCCTAGAAGGGGGGCCATACCTTCATACATCCATTGTAAACCCTAGAACGGGGTACCATGTTGTTACACATTCATACACTTCTCTCATCAATACAAACACAATTTTCGTCCTTCTCTTTGATTTATTTTGATCTAGGCTCGATTTAGGTCAAAGTTTCCTTTGGTAAATTTTGGCTCAAACAGGCCAATTTGCAGGTATGCCCTTAAAAAAGTTTGTAATATGAAAAATACTCCAATTTAGGTTAAACTAGTATTAGCTCCCGTGCCTTAAAGACACTGTTTTGATTTATCTAAAAACTTATTTTAAATTTTATATAAAGATAGTGAAAAGAATAGTTCTATATAAAATCTTGTATTATTTTTATTTAATTTGCTTCTTATGATATTTATTTCAATGATATGTTACTTATTTCTAGTATAATATATTCTTTTAATACAACAACGATTTGTAGTATTATAATTTTTAGATAAGGATTAAATACTTTTTAATCAATAAGTTTCTTTATTTTATAATTACTCTTTTAATACTTGTTTTGATAAGGATTATAATATATTCTTTATTTTAATGCAACATTGTATTGTTATCTTTAGTTCTACGATTAATGTATAAGGAAAGGGTAAGATCCGTAATACATTAGATAGATTTTAGGTTATAAATATAGCAATATAAAAATATATCTTTAAGTTTAAATGGAAATAAAAAGAAAAGTATAGTTCTAAAATGAAATTTCAACCAATTAAACAAATTTTTTTTTTAATAAAATGAATTATGTGGTTCAATGAAAAGTTGACACGTGTCGTGCTAAATATTATTTCTAACCTCCGCTTTAGTATATAGTTATGATAGAAAAGGGAGGTTTTTTTGGGTATTTCTACAACTAAAATTTGAATTTTTTAATTTTTCTAATTGAAAAAAGAAACAAATCAATTTTTCATTAGGAAAATTAGACGAAAATAATCTCAAGTATCGACTTTCAAACAAAAATAATCCCAAGTTTAAAAATCACTGTCAGCGAACCGAACTATGACCATATTAACCAAAAACGATTTACCGGTTACTTCTCCGTTAAAGTTGATGATGTGGCAAACGGAAACATGACATGGCAAATTAATATATATGACTATTTTATTTTTTATTTGACATGTCACTCAAGTAAACAACCAAAAGCCACATCATATAATATTACATTAGATATCACCTTTAATTAAAAACAAAAACAAAAAAACCCAGATCGAATTTTTTTTTTGAGGCAACCCATATCGAAATTGAACATGGAAGAACAACAGAAGTTAGAGAACAATGGTGAAGAATGGCCCAGCCACGAGAAGAAACCAGTGCCCCACAAGAACGACGATGAACTGAAACCGGACGAAAACGAGGCCGTCGGGGGTGGATCGAGGCCGGCAGCGGGAGGAGCGAGGCCGGCGGAGGGCGGAGCAAAGTCGGAGAGAGGCCGGCGTGAAGGCGGAGGCTAGAGCGAGGCCGGAGAAGTTACAGGCGAGAGTTGGCGGCTGGAGTTACTCCGTTTGTGTGCAATAATCGCAAGAATTCCATGAGCAAAAACCGACAAAATCAGTAGCAAATATCAACCCAAACCTTGAAATGACAAGGGAACAAGAAAAGTGACAATTTTTGGGTTTCATACCTCCAATTACCAAGACAATTCATAAATCCTAATCCCAAATTCCCAAAATTTGCAAAACAAATTTGAAACCCTAACTATAAAATTGGAAAATTTTAGGAGTTTATGGGACATTCGAATGGCGTCGCTGAAAGTGGTGGTGAGCGCGTTCGAGAGCCATCGTCGTCTCCGTCGACCTGCCGGAACTCTAGTCGATCTTTTTCATGGGGTTGTTCATCCTGTATGCAATTAGTCTTCTTCTTCAACTTTCAACTTTTGTTCGTTGATTTGTACGTAGTAGACTTCTTTTTGATTTTTAATTAAAGGTAATGGGCTAATTTAACAAGTTAAAGATGTGGCAATTGATTTTATTTATTTATTTTAGTGACATGGCATAAAAAAATAAAAGTGTTATATATTTATTTGACATGTCAGATTTCGCCACGTCATCAACTTTAACGGAGAAGTCACCGGTAAATCGTTTTCGGTTAATATGGCAATAGTTCGGTTCGTTGGCAGTAATTTTTAAACTTGGGATTATTTTTGTTTGAAAGTCGATACTTGGGATTATTTTGGGTCAATTTTCCTTTTCATTAAAACAATAATCCCATTTAAATTTATTTGAAGATATTTATATTTCTTTCGAATTGGTAGAAGAGCAAGTTGTTCTTCCGGCAAACCACTATCCATGGCAGCCACCAACCCTCCAACTTAATGCCGTTGGTCTTAGCCCCGCCGCCGCCCCATAAATCGACCCAATCCCGACCCACCGCCGCCCCATAAATCGAACCAGTCCCGACCCACCGCCCTAAAAATCGCCTCGGTCTTGAGCCCTCCACAAATCATCAAATCATCCCTATCTTCAACTTTCACCAGCTATTATGCACTCATCATCCACATCAAATTCGTCTCCGGCCCTCTTCTTCTTCTCTGAAATCGCTCCCCAAAGTTCAAACCAAACACAATTCGATCCGTTCGATACCAACGACAAAGAAGTTGTCCTTTTTTGGTCAGGGCATGATGTAAAGGAAACTAGGAAACTTGTTCTTTTCTAGGGACTTTTGTCGAACACCAGGTGGGTGCGCCGATGGATTCGGGTCTTGCACGGATAGTTTGGGGTCCGACAGCTCCGACGAGGAGTTAGTGCCAGGCAGGGGAGGAAGCGTGATCGGCGATTTCTCGACGGTGTGGAGGCGGGTGAGGAGGAGGTCGGAGGAGAGGAGGACGGTGGTCGAGCTTCCCCCATGATCACGTCCTTAAACAGGAACGGTCGCCGGAGTTTCGTTCTCCGGCCAGTTGGAGCTCACCGAGGTCAAGATCCGCCGGCCATAGGTGGAGACAGGGACGGAGCCGGCCATGGAAGGGGAGTCCGGGTCGATGGCTGTTGGGAAAACTCGTATTTCCCCTCTTCGTGTGATTAAGATGGGCAAATGGGACAACTAATATACAGGCTAACTTTTATGTATTTTGAGGAAAGAGATTACAAACACTAATTTATTTTATGTGGAAACTCTCATCCGAACTCAATCTGACTTACACTCTTCACCCACCCGAGGGATTACCCTTGACCACTCTCACTTATACACTCAATTGGTTTCTTCACTTGAGTGGTTGCCAAAATGCTTGATTCGGGCTATTTTGTATGAGTTTAATCTTGTATTTTAGGGCTATATTGAGTGTGTTTAGGTTAGAGTTGTGTGTAATTGTAATATCTAGGCTGAAGACACAAGAATGCAAAATTCAAGAGTTTTAAGGCATTTTGAGCTATCAGGGCAACACCACTTGCTTGCGAAGGCTATATCATGAGCTACAAAGATCGGATTGATCTGATTCGGGTTCCATTGGAAAGCTAACTCGAAGAGCTTCAAATCATCTTTTTATACCGAAGTTAGATTCCAAGCCGATGAGGGTCAAAACAGCCTCCGAAGTGACGCCAGTGATTCTGTCGAGATACCGCGACCGTGGATCGTCCGACGCAACCGCGGCAGTTGCCGAGACGACTTGTTCTTCTCTGTTGTGAAAGCGCGGGCGCGGTAAAGATGACGCAACCGCGGTGATGCCGGATCCGAAGCGGGCCGAAATCTTTCTATCTTGTTTCCTTTTCTATCTTTTGCCTCTTTCCTTATCTATCTCGGGGAGCTTGTTCCTTGGGCTATATAAGGAGCAGACTCCTTAGGTTTCACATACATTCTACATTCTACATTCTACCTTCTACCTTCTTCTCTTTTAGCTTTAGGTTTTTAGTTTAGTTATGGAGAGCTAGTCTCCTTGGCTTTGTTCAAGGGAGAAGCTCTGATGTATGAACTCGTGAGGTTTTGGTAATTGATTTCTATCCTTTGGTTGATATTAATTCTCTTGTGCTTCATCTTATGATTGTTGATTGTTTCTCTAGGATTCGCGACCCTATTGAATTGATTGATGTTCTACTGTTTGATTAGGTTTGGACCCTGGACAAAACTAATCTGTGAAAACAACTTAACCTAGACCTGCTATCTATGCAACTAGGATTAAGAAGAGAATTGATTGTTTTATCTTACAATTGACTCGTAGCTTGATTGTTTGATATTATATCCTGCATATCCTTGTTCTCTATGCTAATTCTAGGTTTAAGCGTCCTTGCCTAGGGTTATAGAATTTCTTGGACCGTGGACTTCCGATTGTTAATGATCAGGATAGGAATTAACCATAGGTGTGAATGAAATCAATGGATGAATATTTGATCGAGTGATTATATTGGAGTGGATCTTTTGAATGAACCTACTTCTTATCTATTTACTTATTTGTTTGTTTTTTGTTTCCTAGGTTAGTTTAGTTTAGATATCTCTTTGATTTCCCCCCATATCTTTGGTTGATAATTATATTAGTACTAGAAGCCTTTGTTTTCTTGGGTTCGACCCCTTACTTGCTTACTGTTTGAGCCAAAATTCACCCTAGGGAATTATGGCCTAGATCGGGCCTGATCGAAGTCAATCACCAAGAAAACGAATGAGGTAAAGCTCGTGAATTGTAATCAAAGTGTGATTGAATGTGTAAAAAGCGTCCCCTTGCCCTAAGGCTTACAATCGGTTTATATAGCCCCTTTTAGGACCGATCTATCTTATGGGAAAAGATAAGAAAATACAAGATTCTAGCTAATCGGAATCCTAACGAAATATCTTGAAGAGATCTATCTTATATCTTTAACTCTATCTCGTTTAACCGACTTCGGCTCCCGCCGTCTCTCGTTGTGCTTTGAAGAAGTACTGAAGAAGTCTCAATCGGGTCTCGATACTTTTATGAGGAAATTCTGGGCCCAACAATACCCCTAAATGTAACGTTTGGATTTTGAACCCTTTCAAATTTCGAACGATGCATTTATTTGATGTGACGTTGCGGTCAATCCTTGGTTTTCGGGATTCTGCAGATCTCTTAGACCTCTTTCTTCATCTTTCTTTGCCACTTCCGCCTTCAATCGCGTCCGTCTCTTCTCTTCTTCCTCTGTTCTCCGCTCTTCGAACACTCCAGGTACTGCTCCAACCCTTCTCGCTTCTCTTTCTTGCTTTCCATGGCTCCGAGATCTCCCTTTACTTCTTCCAAAGCCCTTAGCGAGGAAGACCTTCTTCCTTGCTCCATGACCCGGGATGAAATTGCGGAATGGGTCGAATTTGGGGGTTTTCCCAAGGGAACCCGATTCTACGCTCCCACTATTGAAAAGATCGATTGGGTGCGTAAGGGTTGGGTCTGCTTCTTAGATTACCCGTTTTCCATAGGTTTGAAATTCCCCTTCTCTGATTTCATCCGAGAGTTTATTAGTATCCTGAAAGTCTCCCCTTGTCAAATTCTCCCTACGACGTGGCGTACCCTTGCTCGAATCGACGAGCTTGCCACGGAACGCGGGCTTAAGATGACGATGGGGGAACTCCTTCTTGCCTACAAAATCGTTCCACAAAGAGCCGGCTGAATTACTCTTCACTCGAGGGATGTGAAAAACCCTTTAATTCCCAAAACAAATATGCCTTCCCGGAGCTTGCAAGCTCGCTTCTTCTTCATTGAGTTAGAATCTCTAAGGGGCTTAGATGAGGACGTATTGTCGGTCTTTCGAGATGGATGGAACACGTCCCGTAAGGAACTAAGCTTTAATCTGCTGGTTTTTGTTTGTCTGTCAATGATGATGATTTTTTTTTACGCTGGTCTTAACGTTGTTGTTACTTATCTTGTATGCAGTTCCAATCGGGATCAACTCCAGGCAAACCAACACCGGCGTTTGCAAGAGGTTGCTGAGGATCGAGACCGAGAAGCGTAAGCCCAAGAAGATCCGTCCTGAACCCGAAATTCCTTCGGAGGAAAAGGGGAATACAGAACTTGAAGAGGACGAGATCGAAACGGATAAGACCTCTACGTCTTCTGATATGGCAAGCTCTTCCGGGAAGAAATCAGGTTTAGTCCCTTTCTGCCTATGCCTTGGATCTTCTTTTTTGGTGGCGCTGTGTTACTGACTCTGAACTAGTGCGTAGGCGCCAAGATCGACATGTCTGTTGTTGGGATGGTTAAGAGACTAAGGTCTAGTGGTCTCGTAGCGATGACCTCCCCAACCCCTTCTGTGGACTCTAAGAAGTCCCAACCTCCGAAGCGGAAAAGAGTTGAAGAGACCCCATCTCCTGTTACCAAGAAGAGGGAACCCAAGGATCTCCTGAGCTCCTTTGGCGACAAGCTGTCGCCTAACGTTAAGGCTGATTTTCAATCCTTGTCTCTTGATGCGGCTTTCAGCCATGTGGGGACTACTCTCAGATTGGTACGTTACTTCTTCAGGACCCCTGTTTTTCGTTCTGGTACTTCTTTGATTCTTTTCTGAACATTTCGCCGTGCTCACCCTATTTTACTGGGTTGTGCATTCTACAGGCTTTTCAGGAATTGATGGCGACCAACAGCCGTTCTCATGACGAAGTGTCCAGGCTGGAGGCTGAGGTCAAGGGTGCTCGGGACGCGGCCGCGGTATCCGAGAGGAAGGTTCGCAAGCTTCAATCCTCCATTGACTCCTTGTCAGTGCAAATGGAGGACCTTCAGGCTGAGAAGGCTTCTCTGGAATCCTGGATGCATGAGGCTAAAAGGTCGGCGAAGAATTTCTCTGAGGTGGTGACCCAAGTGGTTGGGTATTATACTCTGAAGGCGCGGGTGGAGCTTCTCCAAGATCAGGCGGAGGGTAGAGGTGAAAATTGGGTGCTCGCCGCGGAGCAGGCGTCTTTGGAGGAGTACTTCCCCTCCGGCAATCCTCCCTCTGCGCAAGAGTTCTTGGAAGCCGCTGAGCAGGGTATTGAAAAGGAGGACTCTGAGGAGACTAAGGAGGGCGAGACTCCAAGGACTGACGCCGAGGGTGCGGGGACTGAAACGGGCATCATGGCCAAGGATGTCGCGGAGGACACCAAGGATGAAGATGTCAAAGCCAAGACTGAAAGGAATGTGAGCCCAAGCGATGATTGATCACCCCTGCCCTTTCTTTTATGCACAATTCATGTTCTTCTGCTAGTTTCTAAAACTTCTGGTTGTTTAAGACTTTTCTAATACTTTTTTAGCTACCGAGCCAGTACCTCTCTAATATTTTCGGCCGTAGGCCGGAAAATATTAGACTTAATCGTTTTGACGCCCACTGTATGGCGCTTTTGGTTATCTGCTCTGCGATGTGTTTTGTTATTACTTTGGTTTGCGTTTGGTTGGCAATGTTTGATGGTTTTAGATGCGTTAGTAGGTCAGCATCCGGGGAAAGTGTTATGTGACTTTCCCCTAGCGCGTCGTTATTGCGAAACAGGCTTTCGGTTAATGCGCTTAGTTTACTGCAAAGGTCCGTGCATAGTTGTGTTATGGTTAGGCATCCTTTGGATCCATAAGTTTAGTCCTTAGGATGTAATGTTTTCACGGCGTCCCGCGAATATGGCCTTGGGTATCGGTGCTATAGCGTTCCCCTTCCCGTACTAACCCAATGTGACTACATTGATTGGACTTAGATGGGGGGTAACCAACTTATGGGTTACTTCATCACGTTGTATGCGTGACGACATCGTCTTATTTAGACGGCATAACCATGCAAGCGTGCAGTGGTCGATTTAAGTAAGACGTTTTTAGTCGTGTGCGAGCCTTGATCGTAAAGATGTTTTGTACGAGATGATTTTGAGTTGTGGGAAAGTTGTGCTCTCGCGAAACATATCAAATCACAAACAAAGACAAATTCTAGATCGTGTATTAAAAATAATAGTGCATAGGCGTCGGAGGTGGAAACCCCCCGAGTGTTTTATTTAAAAAGGAACTAGCTAGGTCCTAAAGAAATTTCAAGCTAATGCTAAAGAAGTGATTGAAAGTTTATTGAGAACAATTGAGTTAGAAGTAATACTTCTTCAAGTGTGTTGCGTTCTAGCTCCGGGGGACTGCTTCGCCATCTCTGGATTCCAACCGGTATGCTCCATGTCCTGCTATTTTGGTGATCTTATCCGGCCCTTCCCAAGTTGGTCCCAATTTGCCAGCGTTGGTCTCTGCGGTGTTCTGGAATACCTTGCGCAAGACCCAATCCCCCTCTTGGAAACTCTTGATGCGGACATTCTTGTTGTAGCTTCTCGCGAATTACTGCTGGTATTTCGAGATGCGTGCACGTGCTACTTCTCTGAGCTCTAGGACCGTGTCCAGGTCAGCCTCCAATTCTTCTTTACTACCTGCGGATGTGGTGAACCCGTACCGAGCGGTGGGCACCGTAACCTCGGCTGGTATGATGGCTTCGCAACCGTGCACCAAGGAGAAAGGGGTTTGGCCGGTCGCGCCTTTGGGTGTAGTGCGGTCAGACCACAAGACGAAAGGTAGCTCCTCTGCCCAGTTTCCTTTGGCTTTCGCTAGTCGCTTCTTCAAGTTGTTGATGATGACTTTGTTGCTAGCTTCGGCCTGACCATTAGCCTGAGGATATCTAGGCGTAGAGGTGACCAAGTCAATGTTCCAAGCCTTGCAAAAGTCGCGCATCCTTTTGCTTATGAACTGGGAGCCGTTGTCACAAGTGATCTCTGCAGGCACTCCGAATCTGCTCAAGATGTTTCTCTTTATGAATGAGATGACCTGCTTATCTTTGATCTCCCGGAAAGCTTCGGCTTCAATCCACTTAGAGAAATAGTCCGTCATTGCCAGAAAAAATACTTTTTGCCCCGTAGAAGGGGGTAGTTTTCCTACAATGTCCATTCCCCATCTTATGAAGGGCGAGGGAGTGATTGACGGGTGTAGAGCTTCTGGCGGCTGGTGCGGTACTGGGGCATGGCGCTGGCATGCGTCGCAAGATTGAGCGTATTTGTTAGCGTCTCGACGTATGGTGGGCCAATACCACCCCTGTCTGAGGATTTTATTGGCCAAGCTCCGACCCCCGGTGTGATTACCGCAGTCTCCGTTGTGAACTTCTCTCAAGACCTCTTCAGTGTCTTCTTTCTCTGTGCATCGCTGCAAGAAACCTGCTGTTGATTTATAAAACAGGATCCCATCGACGATAGTGAAACGTGTCGCTTTTGATCTCAGGGCCTTCGCCTCGTCTTTATCTTTAGGAACTTCTCCCTTGTCCAGCTCGACTTGGTTTCTTCTCTCACCTCGTCGGGATTATGATACTTCTCTGATACCCCGGTATCCGGGGGAGAAACTTCGGCTTGTGTTGCTGACACCTCGGCGATGGCTGATTGTAGCAGGTGGACCAGTGGCACGCTTCTGAACTCTCGCGGGTCTAAAGTTGATCCTAGCCCTGCCAAGGCGTCGGCCGAAGCGTTTTGCTCGCGAGGGATTTGTTCAAATTCGATTTGATCGAACTTCTCGGACAGTGTTTTGACTATCCCGAGGTAGCTGATCATCCTCTCGTCCTTGGCTTCGAAGACCCCTAAGATCTGGTTGATGATGAGCAGGGAATCAGCGCGCACTTTGATTTTCTTTACAGCCAAATCGGCAGCTAGCTCTAGGCCGAATATGAGTGCTTCGTACTCGGCTTCATTGTTCGTTGCTTCGAAGTTGCACCTTACTGCCTGGGCTATTAGATCCCCCTTCGTTGACTTTAGCACAACCCCGAGTCCTGCTCCTCTCACGTTTGACGCTCCGTCAGTGTGTAACAGCCATTCTTCTTCGGCATCGTTGTTGGAGGTAGCTAAGACTTCTTTGGGTACTCCTCCCTCGGGGGTTGGGGTGAAGTCGGCAACGAAATCAGCCAGGACTTGTGACTTTATTGCTCTTCTGGGCTCGTACCTGACGTCGTATCCGCTCAGCTGGATTGCCCATTTCGCCATCCTTCCCGAGAATTCAGGCTTCTGCATGATTTGCCGGAGTGGGTAATTTGTCAAGACCACGATGGTGTGAGCTTCAAAGTACGGCCGTAGCTTGTTTGAGCACATCACCACTACTAGGACCAGCTTCTCCGTGGGAGAGTAGCGTGTTTCTGCCGGTACCATGGTTCTGCTTACGAAATAGACTGGCACTTGTTGGCCTTCTTCATCTTTAACGAGTACCCCGCTCAGGGCATTCTCTGATACCGCTACGTAGAGCTGCAAGACTTCTCCAGGGACCGGTTTGGCCAATAGCAAGGGATTAGCAAAATACTTCTTTAGCTCTTCGAAGGCAGCTTCGTGTTTTTCGGTCCATTGGAAGCTCTTGTTCTTTTTGAGGACTTCGTAGAACAGCCGGCACTTGTCTGACGATTTCGAGATGAATCGGTTTAGTGCGGCTATTTTTCCGGCTAACTTTTGTACGTCCTTTACACTTCGGGGGGATTTCAGGGAGGCGATTGCTCGTACCTGATCTGGGCTGGCCTCAATCCCCCGTTTGGTCACCACATGCCCTAAGAAAGTACCAGACTGTACTCCAAAGATGCATTGTTGTGGATTCAGCTTCATGTTATATTTCTCCAGGATCTTGAAGGCCTCTTCAAGGTGGCCCATGTGCAGGGAACTTTCTGCGCTCTTCACCACCATATCGTCGATGTATGCTTCCATGGTTTTGCCAATCTGGTCTTTGAACATCCGGTTGACCAGCCGTTGGTAGGTCGCGCCGGCGTTCCTAAGACCGAAAGGCATTACTCGGTAGCAGTAGGTGCCCTGCCCTGTGATGAAGGAGGTCTTCTCTTGGTCTTGGGGCTCCATCTGAATCTGGTGGTAACCGCTGTCGGTGTCCATGAAGGTGAGGAGTTCGTATCCTGCCGTGGCATCTACCATCGTGTCAATGTGAGGTAGCGGGAACGAGTCCTTTGGGCAAGCTTTGTTGAGATCGGTAAAGTCTACGCATACTCGCCATTTCCCGTTTTTCTTTGGTACCACCACTACGTTGGCTAGCCAGTCTGGGTACTTCACCTCCTTGATCTTCCCTGTTCCTAGCAACTTCTTTACTTCTTCTTCGATCGCTTGGACCCGATCTGGCGCGAACCTCCGCCTCTTCTGCTTAACAGGCGGGTGTTCGGGGTTGACATTGAGTTTGTGTGTGATGATGGCGGGGTCGATCCCCGTCATGTCCTCATGGCTCCAAGCGAAGCAATCTTTGTGACTTTTTAGGAACTCTACTAACTCTTCCTTGACTCTTGGTTCCAACTTTTCTCCGACCTTCACCACCTTCCCTTCTTCGAGAGTCACCTCCTCCGCTTTTTCTTCGGTTTCGATTTGTGCTGGCGGAGGGGTGACGCTCTGTAATTGCTATGCTCCCGGCCGTAGGGTGGTTGGCTTGAGAGCCGCTTTGTAGCACTCCCTAGCCAAACGCTGGTCCCCGCGGATTTCCTCTACTCCCCAAGGTGTTCGGAACTTCACGGTCTGGTGGTAGGTGGATGCGACGGCTTTCATGTCGTGCAGCCACGGGCGCCCTAAGATGACGTTGTAGCAAGAGGGGCAATCCACCACGAGGAAATCGACCTGTTTGTTAATTCCTTTGGCAAAGGTGGTGAGTGCGATGTCTCCTACTGTGTGCTTGACCTCGCCACTGAAACCTACCAACGGAACTGGATGCTTGTGGATGTCGTTTTCGGACAACCCCATCTCTTTCAAGGCATCGAGTGTCATGAGGTTGGTGGAGCTTCCGGTGTCAATTAAGATCCTTTTCATCAACACGTTCCCCATATGTAGGGAGATCACTAGGCCATCATGGTGGGGTTCGGCGGAGAAGTCCGCGTCGCTGTCGTCGAAGACAATAGCGGTTCCGGATGGTCCCCCACCGTTATGCCGCGGACGACTGAAGTTGCTTTCGCGCGCGTGTCGCTTCGCCGCTGAGTATGTGAGGCCGCAGATATTCGAACCCCCGAAGATGACATTGACAATTCGGTCAGGTGTCGGGGGGTCCCTCCTTCTTCTTGACTCGGGCTGCAGGTTCTCTACTACTTTGGGTACCTGGGCATCAGGCGCTATATCCTTGATTCTCCCTTCCGAGATAAGGCGAGCCAGTTCCTTCCTGAGCATGATGCAATCTCGGGTCCAGTGGCCGTGATACTCGTGGTAATCGCACCACTTGGTGGTGTCCCTATCTGCTTTCGGGGCTTTGTCTCGCCGTGGCCATCTCACGTACTCCCCTTGTTTCGCCATGTTCCGCAGAAGCTTATCCGTGGAGATGTTGAGTTTAAGTGATTCCAATGATGGTGGTGGCGGGTCGCGGTATTGATCGTCCGCTTGTCGTGCTTTGGCTGTGTTCACCTGCCCGTGGCTAGGGCAAGAATATGGGTGTGCTCGACGATCTTTTCTCTGGTCGAGCGAGCCCTTGCGGCCGTCAGTCGGGCCCTTCTTCTCGTACCTCTCCACTTCTTGGGTTCTCTTCCGCAGGGTCCGATCCTCTTCCAGCCTAACGTGAGCTAAGGCTTTGGCCTGAACATCCTCGAAGGTGTAACAGGGATGTTTGGTGAGCTCTTTGTATAGGCCGCCGTCGGGTATGATTCCTTGCCTAAAGGCCTCCACTGCGGTAGTAACGTCACAAGATTGTATCGAGACTTTTTCGCGGTTGAACCGTTCTAGGAATTCCCTGGTAGTCTCGTGTTGCTTCTGACGGATCCGGTAAAGGTCGCTGGATTGTTTCTCGAATTTGCGACTGCTGGCAAATTGGGTGCGGAAGGAGTCCGATAGTTCGGCGAAGGAACCGATGCTACCGCGTGGCAACTTTATGAACCAAGTCAGCGCTGGACCCGTTAAAGTCGTGCCGAACCCCTTGCACATCACGGCCTCTTTGGAGTACGACGGGACCGCGCTTGTCATCATCTTTTGTTTATAGATCGCAACGTGCTCGTCGGGGTCAGCGGTGCCGTTGTAAGGGGTCATATTCGGTACAGCGAATTTCTTTGGTATCTCCACCGTGGTAATGCGGCAGGAAAAAGGAGATTCGTCGAAGCCATCAGGAGCTTCTGGTTCCAAAGGTTGGAAACTCTTTCGACCGATCCGGAGTTGATCAGCGATGACCCCTATCTGTTCCGTCACCTTTCTTCGTATGGCCGAGTCAAGGTCTTTGGGCCTTCCCCAGTCGAAATTCTCCTCATCGGTCTCCCCCCGTACAGCCAAGCATCCCGAGGTGGTGTTCGGCGTCTCCTAGCCTCTGACCGGGGATTCCTTGGCGGGTCTCCGTCATGGAGAACTTCTTCGCGGCGGTGTCGGGTGAGAGCTTGTGGGGCATCTTCTGGTAATACCGGTGTCTTGTCCCGTGCATCCAGAGTTTCATCCCCTTTGGATGTTCCTTCTCCTGCGCCAAAGTCGAGTCTTCTCACTATGCCGTCGGTGCGGCGATTGACCCGGAGAGATCGACGGCCGGTGGCGATAACCTCATATTGTTGCTTCAAATGACTGTTTTCCCGCGTGAGGCGTTCCACATGGGCGTCATAGAAGCTCTTCTGGTCGCTCAGCTCTTTCTGGAGGAGTTGCATCCGTTCTCTAAGGTCGGTCATCTCCTCGTCTTGTGACCGGTTCTCAGGGAGCATGGGATCCTTGCCGTGGTCGGCAAGGGGAGTTTTTGGAGACTCGTTTCCGTCGCCTGACATCGTGAACGGGAAGTCCGAGTCGGCGTGTTGTTTGCGTGATTATTCCGATCACGGCCCCACGGTGGGCGCCAAACTGTTTGAGCCAAAATTCACCCTAGGGAATTATGGTCTAGATCGGGCCTGATCGAAGTCAATCACCAAGAAAACGAATGAGATAAAGCTCGTGAATTGTATTCAAAGTGTGATTGAATGTGTAAAAAGCGTCCCCTTGCCCTAAGGCTTACAATCGGTTTATATAGCCCCTTTTAGGACCGATCTATCTTATGGGAAAAGATAAGAAAATACAAGATTCTAGCTAATCGGAATCCTAACGAAATATCTTGAAGAGATCTATCTTATATCTTTAACTCTATCTCGTTTAACCGACTTCGGCTCCCGCCGTCTCTCGTTGTGCTTTGAAGAAGTACTGAAGAAGTCTCAATCGGGTCTCGATACTTTTATGAGGAAATTCTGGGCCCAACACTTACTATACTAGTTTGTTTGTTTGGGTTATTTATCTTTGATCTTGGCACGACGACTTTAGCCGAGTCGAATTTTGGCACCGTTGCCGTGGAACTTTGGTTTCTTTCTAGTATTAATATTTTTATTGACTTTGTGTGGACCTATCTTACGGTCCACACTTGTATATTCTGATGTGTTTTGATCGGTCCGGATTGGGGGGGTCAAAATTCAATTAAAAACCAAACCCCGTAGACGTAGTAGTACAAGGGTAGGGTGTCGAATGCTCGGGAGTTCGTGCGTTGAGTGTACCAAAAAGACTCAAAATAGGGAAAGAAAGGGTAAAACAAGGAAAATCAAAGGGAACAACTCAGGACCGACATGGGTCACTTCGGCCCGAGTTGGATCGACGTTGGTTTTACACGGGACCGACACTATGGGAAGTCGGGCCCGAGGTCTGGGAATGTCGGACTAAGCAATAGGAGAGATCGGTCCAGGGTTTTTGGGTTCCTTCCCTAACTAGATGTGGGTAATTCCACACCAATTCAGCTAATGAGTGTTGATCCTTGTAGAATTGAGGTTGTTTGCCTTCGATCCCGCCACTCTACACATCGACCTTACGGAGATTGATTTCCCTTTCGATGCAAAGTCAAGTGATGGCAATAAGTTGCTTTCACTCACTCATGCCAATCACAAGCCCTTGATCCCTTGCTTTCACAAGAGATTGTACCTCTATGTAGAGAGGAATCCTAGATCAAGCACTCAAGGCTATGGAATTGGGGGTTCACACTCAAACCTAGCTAGGGGTTTCCCCCATAGCCCAAGACTATGGAATCTACTCCATGAGACAAGAGTAAAAAACAATCAAAGGACAAAGCAAACAAATCTCAATCATCAAACTCAAACAAAAGCCAAATCTCATTCAATTCAAAGGGAATTCACAAGATCGAAACTCAAATCCACAAATTGCTTAACAAAACAAGTTCAAACTCACAAATCTTTCCTAGATCTAGCTAACCTTCACCGATTTCCCCTCTTCTTCTCTCCTCCTTTCTTCCTCCTTGCCCTCCAAGTCTTCCTTGAGCCTTTGAGAGTGATTAATTGTGTCTAAGCTTGGATAATTGTCCTCTAATCCTCTCTCCTTTTAATTAGGGGCCAAGAATATCCAAAAATGGAAGAGGGGCAAAAGTGGTAGATCACATTTGTGTGCCTTGGTGCCCAATCCACAATTCCGCCGACTTGGACCGACGTAGGTGTACCTCGGGCCCGACTTGCCACACCTCGGTCCGGGTATCCATAGGTCGATCTCGGGCCCGAGTTGTTGGGCAACTCGATCCTGGCCTCGGTCCTCTTCCTTTCTTGGTCTTTCTTGAGCTCCTCTTCTTTGATTGCTTGGCTCTCCCGCTCCTTGGTGCTCTCGCCTTGCTCCTTCATAAAGACTCCTTCCGAAACTTCCTCAAAACACGCCAATTTGCCTACAAAACACAACAAATTCGCATAGTCTCCGAATCTCATAGAAAATCGGAATCTAAGCTAAAAAGGAACAAAACTAGCAAAGAAAAGAACAAAAGACACATATTTACAAGGGAAATTGACCACTAAAACGCCACCAAAATGAGAGACATCACCTTTCTATGAGTTTAAGCAGTTTCAGGGTGAACCATTTTGTGACTATTTCGAGAGAGTTCGAGATGAGGCAACTGACTTAATTGCTCGTGGAGTCTATGTTTGTGCATATGATTTGAGCCAAGAAATCCATAGTGGCATGACATTGGAGACGTGGAGTGAGGTGGTCCGTAGGAAAGAGAAAGGATATGCCAAGTTGAGACCTGAGAAGGAACTATTTGACATTTTCTGGGCCATGTTCGACGAGAGTCGGTTGCTGCAGGACAAGCTTAATGCCGGAACAATTTTTGACCAAGAACCGCACCCGTGGGATGCATACCACAGTCGCGGCTCGGATACAGAAACGGAGGATTTCCCCCTGGAGGTGAACTGCGACCGCGGCCCACAAACCGCGCCCGCGGCCCCCGAGGAGGTCGGTCCACCGGTTCTCAATGGCGATCCTGTCTTCACCGACGATGTTCCGGGTCCGGTTGTAAAGCTGACTACCTTGTCTCGATGCCCAAGGGACTCCCCAGGCTCACTTTCATGAGGCAGGAAGAGTCCACTCAAGATGATGGAACCACAGAAGAAGAGGATTCGGCGATTTTTAGTGAATTCCTGGATGGTTTGGAGCATGAGGAGGTTTGAGATATTGCATTGGAGGTTTCGGCCCCGATACTGATAGATCAAGCTTCCGAGCCTGAGGAGGAACGATATGTGATGACAGAAGAGGAGTATTTCCTTTGGGATGGTGACCCCTAGAGTGACAACGACGAGCTTGATGACTCGTCGAAGGAGCCAGATGATGTTGTGGAAATTTCTTCTTCACCGTGAGAAACTTTCGTATCTCCCTCCATGAAGATTCCTGAAGTGAGCCTTGACGATCCCTATATCCTTTACTCTACTTCTTCTCTCTCCTTTGATCCTTGCTTTGTTCTTGCATGTCAATCTTTTGTTAAGGATTCAATTTTTGAGCATGATAGGGTAGTTGATGACTTCTCGTACTTATTATTTCATGAAAGTGATACCTCAAATAGAAGATTTGCATGCTTTGATAAAAATTTTGAAAAATCACCTAATTGGTTTCACTCTAGAAAATCTCACCCTAATTGCTCAAGCATGTTTGATAGGTTAAAAGGGAGTTTGAACTATTTCTTATTCCTTGTTAATTTGTCAATATGCTATGTGTCCTGTTGTAAGATAGTTGTGCAAGACTTTGATTTGATGCTCAGGGGATTGACGATGTCCGATCATGAAGACGTCGAGCCATCGACGTTAAACAAAGGCGCTGCTTGGGAGGCAACCCAAGGATTAGATAGATTGTTTTCCCATTCTTAGCTTAGGTTTATTTTCGTTTTCGGGCTAACGTGCAGGTACTAGGTCCGAAAGGACATTCTGGTGCAAAATCGCGCTTGCGGCAACCATACCGCAGCCGCGGTGAAGCACCAGATGCCATCCCGATGTACAAGTACTAGCGCCGCGGTCGCGGTACTCGTACCGCGCCCGCAGTTATCATGTAGTGGGTTCAGAAAAAAAAATTACCGCGCCCGTGCCCGCGGTGAGGCCGGGGTCTGCAAAAATAAATCGAAAAAAGAAAAAAAAATCCGTGCATCTATCTTCTACTTTCCATCTATCTTTCCACAACCTTCTATATTTTCTTTCCATTCACCTTTGAAATTCTTTTTGTATTGGCTATGTGTAAAAGCCTAAGTATGGGGGAGCTTTATTCCTCCGAGAGTTCTCTTCTCCACGGCTTAAGTTCAAGTATTCATCAACATCACGAGAGCCGAGCGAAGATACAAGGGCTTTATTGCTCATCATCCTATTCGAGCGAAGTCAAGAGTTCACGACTGCACGAAGACCGCGGTCGCGCCACACATGCCGCGCCCGCGGTTCCCCTCAAGAAGTCGACTTTGCTCGCTGTGTTGATCCGCGGCCGCGGCCCATACACAACGTGCCCGCGGTTTGCCTACAGAAATGGTATTCCAAAGCTTATCGTCCATGCTTCAACACCTTTGAAGAGTTCTTCCATTCCACCTCTCTTCATTCGTTTGTGAGTCTTCTGATTTCTTTCTTCCTTGCTTCTATCCTTTCTATTTGCTTCATTGAGGACAATGAAGGATTTAAGTATGGGGGAGGGAGTACTCGCATTCGCTTACCTAGTTAGCTTAGTTAGTGATTTGATTCAGGTTTTTGATTTTCTTCTTCTCATGGAGCACTTGCACCATACTTTTTGCATAATAAAGAAAGAAAGAAAAAGAAAAAGATAGAAAAAGCCATAAAGTTGAAAAAAGGCATATAAATCCTGGGATGAGTCGAAAACCCGAAAGGGCGGCTCAGGTAATAAGCAGGTAACCCGGACCAGCATTAGGCTGGGGTAATATGAGGTTCATGAGTGATTGTGAGTATTTGTGAGCACTCCTATAGAAAAATGAAAAGAGCGGTTAGGTGAAAACCCGAAAGGGCGCATAAGCAGAATTGAGCGGAAAAAATTGAGTGTCGTAGGATCATTCTTGCTTGGGGACTTTGGGGCTTACATGTTAGATTTAGGTAGATCCTAGGTTGCTCTACACTTTTTACAGCTTGAGTGTCTTATTATTGTTGTGAGGTGTGTGTTTGAGCTTCATTGTGAGTTGAGTGTTTTGTTTTCCCTTCTATTTCCTGAGATCTTAGATGTGCTGTTTTGTTATATTTTGTTTTGAGCTTACTCGAGGACGAGCAAGATCTAAGTATGGGGGAATTTGATTCGGGCTATTTTGTATAAGTTTAATCTTGTATTTTAGGGCTATATTGAGTGTGTTTAGGTTAGAGTTGTGTGTAATTGTAATATCTAGGCCGAAGACACAAGAATGCAAGATTCAAGAGTTTTAAGGCGTTTTGAGCTGTCTGCGTGACACCACTTGCTTGTGAAGGGTTTATCTTGAGCTACAAACATCGGAAAGATCTGATTCCAGTTCCATTGGAAAGCTAACTCGAATAGCTTCAAATCATCTTTTTATACCAAAGTCAGATTCCAAGCCGTTGAGGGTCAAAACATCCTCCGAAGTGACGCTAGTGATTTTGTCGAGATACCGCGACCGTGGATTGTCCGACGCGACCGCGGCAGTTGCCGAGACGACTTGTTCTTCTCTGTTGTGAAAGTGCCAGCGCGGTGGAGACGATGCGACCACGGTGATTCTGAATCCGAAGCGGACCGAAATCTTTCTATCTTGTTTCCTTTTCTATCTTTTGCCTCTTTCCTTATCTATCTCGTTGAGCTTATTCCTTGGGCTATATAAGGAGGAGACTCCTTAGGTTTTACATACATTCTACATTCTACATTCTACCTTCTACCTTCTTCTCTTTTAGGGTTTTAGTTTAGTTATGGAGAGTTAGTCTCCTTGGGTTTGTTCAAGGGAGAAGCTCTGATGTATGAACTCGTGAGGTTTTGGTAATTGATTTTTATTCTTTGGTTGATATTAATTCTCTTGTGCTTCATCTTATAATTGTTGATTGTTTCTCTAGGATTCGCGACCCTATTGAATTGATTGATGTTCTACTGTTTGATTAGGTTTGGACCCTGGACAAAACTAATCTGTGAAAACAACTTAACCTAGACTTGTTGTCTATGCAACTAGGATTAAGAAGAGAATTGATTGTTTGATCTTACAATTGACTCGTAGCTTGATTGTTTGATATTATATCCTGCATATCCTTGTTCTCTATGCTAATTCTAGGTTTAAGCGTCCTTGCTTAGGGTTATAAAATTGCTTGGACCGTGGACTTGCGATTGTTAATGATCAGGATAGGAATTAACCATAAGTGTGAATGAAATCAATGGATGAATCTATGATCGAGTGATTATATTGGAGTGGATCTTTTGAATGAACCTGCTTCTTATCTATTTATTTATTTGTTTGTTATTTGTTTCCTAGGTTAGTTTAGTTTAGATATCTCTTTGATTTCCCCCATATCTTTGGTTGATAATTATATTAGTACTAGAAGCCTTTGTTCTCTTGGGTTCGACCCCTTACTTGCTTACTATACTCGTTTGTTTGTTTGGGTTATTTATCTTTGATCTTGGCACGACGACTTTAGCCAAGTCAATGCTACACACACATGCCTATTTCTAGACTTTACATCTTGGTTAGTTCAAGTTTCTTCATAGTTCGAGACAATTCTCTAAATTACTATCTTATCCCACTTATTCTACCTAATTCTAGAAGATCCCACACTATTCGATCTCCTATTTACCACTCTAGCTACACATTTCTAGATTTTTCATTAATCTACCCAAATATTCTAGATGCCTCTTTGGATTGGGCTTTATAATTATGGTCTATTTAATTGATCTACTTCCAATTAAGGAGGGAAACCCAATAATCTCCCCCTTCCCGACTTAATTTGGAAGTGTAACGGTGTCAAGATCTCGTCGTTCTTGTTTATTAATCACCTTGGTCATCGCGTGTGACCAGATCTTCATGCATCCCTTTGTGGATACAATATTCTCAGCCTTAACAAGGCGATACTCATTCATCTTTGATTTCCAAGAGCCAACTCCCCCTTCAGAGGCATCCGTAAAGCCTGACGTTGAACTCTTGGAATCATTTTCTTTGATCGGTTCTTCCTCTGTGCTCTTTAGCACAGGTGTTGGGACGATATTAAGGACGCCAGTCATTAATATCTAAACCAATAATGATCGTCCCTTGTTTTGATAATGACAAACTCAAAGGTATTTGATAAGTTGTCCAAGTGTTGATCTCAGGTAAGTCCAGTGGACGCACATGAGCGAAAAGGACAACAAGTGAACGGCAGTCCCTAAGCTGTAGGGACGCACGTCATCAGGACCTCCAAAGCTGAACGAAATTGGCGAAGTTCCTGCGAAGATAGGACGGCGTCCTCATCAAGAAGGGACGCGCGCCAAAATACGGACGAAGTTCAAATTCAAATCAAGGCCGCCCCAACATGATTACATCACATCCGGCCGTAGTCCTCAGAAGGAAGCTTCCCTTGTCTGGGCACGTGTAGACAATTCCAAAGATGTCGCTTTCCCAGCAATGGTCCCCTAGCCACGCGGAGGCTTCCCGAGCATCAACAGAGTTGACTTCCTCAAGGAGCTCATCGCACCGTTGATGGAAGACTAAGGAGCCTGCAAAGCCTCAGAGGACGCTAGAGGACAAGAATCACTTCTGCTATAAATACCCCCTCAAGGGTATGCATAGCGGTGTGGACTTTGAAGACTTTCTCTCAAGCTCTCCCGAAGCATTCAAGAACACGAACGAAGATCAAGAAGATCAAATGAGCTTGAAGCAATAGAAAAAAAGTCCAACCACATCAAATCCAAAACAAACCACAAATCAATTAGAGTTGTAGTTTGTCTCTCACAACGAACCATGAGAGACGTGAGTGATAGCTTCCTTATAGCTAAGAGTGTTAGGTTACTTGTTAGGTTGAAAGGAGTGTTACTAGTGAGACTAAGGACGGACGCTTAGCTCAGAGAAGTGTAACGACTCACTAAAGTTGTAAGGACTCACTCTTAATAAGATAAGGGACGGCTATTGAAAATCCTCCAACGGAGGTAGAGGTTTACCCATAAGACTAGTTGGTCTTAGTGGGGTTCCTCTATAAATCCTTGTGTCTACTTATCTCATCTTGTATCCTGTTAAGTCTATTTTTCCGCTGCACCTACGGACGCCCTTAACCCAATTAAGGATGCCCATATTAACGACTTACGATCCAAAAAATTGGTATCAGAGCAGGCGCTCTAGATTTTGTTCAGTTGCAGGTACAAGATGGACATGGAACCTATTGGAATCTCCTTCGTGAAGCCTCCACGCCTGACGGACGGCAACTTCAATCGATGGAAGATCCGTTTTGAAAACTTTTGCCGAAGTCAGAACTACCAATGCTGGAGAGTGATTATGAAAGGTGACCTTGTCGTTCCTGCTGACAAGAAAGATAAAGAAGACGAGTGGGGTCCCGATGAATTCAAGCTCTTGGAGACAAATGCAAAGGCAATATGCTTCCTTCAAGCGTCCCTTTGCGAGAGGGACGCCACCCGAGTCAGCAATTTGGCAACAGCCAAACTACAATGGGAAGCTCTCGAGAAGTACCATGTAGGCACGGCAGAGATGAAGGAAGACGTTCAGCTTGAAATCAAAAGAGAGTTCTATGCCTTCCGGATGTTGCCCAATGAAACCGTCAAGGACTACTCATACCGTTTTGAAGCTCTTGTGACCAAGATGCGAAACTTGGGCATCCCAGAAGCTGAAATCTCAATGAGGAACAAAGTTGGAGTAGTTATTGATGGACTTACAGGGAAATGGAACTTTGATAGGACTACGTTCAAGGAGAATATAGCCAACAAGACCCTGGATATGGAAGAGATCTATGGGAAGCTGAGAGGTTATGAGGCAAGAAGGGACGCCGATATGGCTGAGTTGGCTAGGAACCCTCAGACAGATCTCGCCTTGATGACATCAACCCCAGAGTACGCTGAGTATCTGTGCCACCAAAGAGAACTTGCGTTAATGGTGGAAGCGAACAAAAATGAGAACCGTGAAAGGATGCGCGTTCAAGCCTTGAAAGAAAAGGAAAGCAAGTCTAAGGAACAACTTGAAGAAGAGGAAGAGCTTGCCCTTCTACACAAGGTTGTTCGCGTATGGGGTAAAAGGACCAAGGAGTTCAAGAAATACAAGATGCCCTACAAAAAGGAGAGTCCCAAGTATACAGAGGCAGAAATGAAGGAACTTACTTGCTACAAGTGTAACAAGAAAGGACACTTTGCCAAAAAATGTACTACGGGAATGAACTCAAAAGAAATGAAGATGAAGGCTCTCTTGGGAGCATGTGAAGCCGCATGGGATAATGTGAGTTTTGATGATGAAGAACTTGAAGGACCAGCGGCGTACATAGCCATAGAGTACGCCTCAGATGATGAACAAGTGGCGTACATGGCTGTGGAGGACGCCCCAGTTGTTGAAGAGGATGCCCAGGAAAAGGAACAAGAGGTAACTCGTGAATCCATGATGAATTCCTTGGAGAAGTGTTCTAAATCCAAACTTATTAAACTCATTAATAGAATCATGGAAGAAAGCGTAGTCATGCAACATAGAATGGATGAACTTGAACTTGAAAGTGAAAACGTTTTAGTTGAATGTGAGAACTGTGCTACCGTGTCATTACAACTAGAGTCCTCATGTGTCGAAATCAAATCCCTGAAAACTGAAGTGATGTGTCTTAAACTAGAGAATGCTAAGCTTAGGGAAGAGGTGAAAGTGTTAGGGAAGAACCCAGTCATTGAGGAAGTTCAACCAATGGTGTTTGTCCCAGCCAAGAGAGGACTGGGCTACGAGTCTGACACTAGGAACTCCCTCCCTAGCGACTTTGAGGCAAACAAAACTTCAGAACTTGAATTGGAAAGGGAAAAGACCAAGAATCTTCTTGAAAGAATTAGAGTCCTAGAAAGTGGAGAGAAAGGTCAAAAGGACTACTACACCAACTCCACAAGTCATAGGATCTATAAGAAAATTGCTAAGGGAGAGGGTTCAAAAGTCTGTAACCCTCAAAAGATGAAAGAGAACAAAATCCAACGTCCCAACAAGAAGTATTACCTTGGTACTTACTATAGGACGTGTTGGTATTGTGGAAAAGGAGATCACTTTAAATATGAATGCTTAAAACTGAAGAACGACATTGAAAGTGGTAAAGCTGCTAGGACGAACATTGAAAATAATAAGTCCGTCCCTAAGGCTAACCCTAGACGTCCTAGACGTTCTAAGAGTTCTTTCCGAAAGCATGCTATTTCAAATGATGTGAATATAAGTGACTACATGCCAGAACCAATGTTCTATTTTTGTAACGAACCAGGTAAGGAACACCTTGCCTGGGTCGCCAAACACTAACTTTGTTTTGGCAGGTGGAAGTGAGGGGACGCCCATGGATCATTGATAGTGGCGCCTCAAATCATATGACAGGAAGCCAGATCCATCTCACTTCTATCCAAAGTAGCGCCACGGGAGGAACTGTCTCGTTTGGCAATAAGGGCAAGGGAAAGATCAAAGGGACGGGAACTGCCATTCTCAATCCGTCCATCAAAGCAACAAACGTTAGCCTTGTTGAGGGACTTGGCTTCAACCTCCTAAGCGTCTCTCAAATGTGTGATCAAGGTGAAAACCTAGTCACATTTGACTCAAAGGAGTGCCTCGTTATCAACAAGAAATCAAACAAAGTCGTTCTAAAAGGAGTCCGGAAGAACAATGTCTACATCTTCAACCAAGAGTTCAAGCCCAAATCTGAGTTGTGCCTAGCTGTGTCAAAGGAGGACGCTGACCTCTAGCATCGCCGACTTGGCCATGCTGGACCAAGCACAATCCTTAAGCTACATCAAAGAAATCTCGTGAAAGGACTTCCCCAAATTGATCCTGAGAAAATTGAACAGTGTGAAGCCTGTATCAAGGGGAAGCAAACAAGAACGTCCTTCAAATCCAAGAACGATGTCAGTACAAAGAAGCCTTTGGAACTTCTCCATATAGATCTTTGTGGACCAATGAAGACGTTGAGCTATGGTGGAAAGAGGTACATTTACGTTCTTGTAGATGATTTTTCTCGATTCACCTGGGTTCTTTTCTTAGCTTCAAAAATAGATTGCTTCAACGCATTCAAAGTCTTCATCAAACAAGTGGAAGTTGCTCTTGAGACGCCTCTCAAAGCCATAAGATCAGACCACGGGACGGAGTTTCAGAACTCAGAGTTCCTGGCCTACTGTGATCAACATGGTGTCTCTCACAACTTCTCAGCTCCAAGGACTCCTCAACATAATGGTGTTGTGGAAAGAAAGAATAGGACGCTAGAGGATATGGCGAGGACTATGCTTCTACCTAATAGCGTTCCCAAGTACTTCTGGGCGGAAGCTATTGCTACTGCTTGCTACATTATCAATCGAGCCATGATCCGTCCTTTGCTGAAGAAGACGTCCTATGAGCTGTTGAATGGAAGGAAGCCTCGCATCGACTATCTCAGAGTCTTTGGATGCAAATGCTTTGTTCACAACAATGGCAAAGAAAGACTTGGAAAGTTTGATGCAAGAAGTGACGAAGCCATATTCCTTGGGTACTCCCTCACTAGCAAAGCATATAGAGTTTTCAACAAAAGGACTCTAAAGCTTGAGGAGAGCATACACGTTGTGTTCAAGGAGAGCGTTTCTCACAAAGAAAAACCAAGTAAGAAAACGCTCTTCCTCACAAAAGCAAGACGACTCTGAAGACGAAGCTGATATTTGGTCCTCTGGAAAATATTATGTTCCAAGGGACGCTACTCTAAACCCTGAAGAAGTCTCAGTGGATGTTCCCAGTGTTGCTCAGGAAGTTCTCTCTCGAAGTGAATCTCCAGGTCAACATGATGTGGCTGAATCAAGCTTACAAGGCGAGCAGCGTCAAGAAGTGGACGCTCAATCTGAGGGGGAACACTCTGAGCCTTTCAATGAAGACAATGGGTTTGACTCCGATGAATCTGATTGGACGGACCCTAGATGTACTCCTGTAAGGGACGCTACTCAAAGGGGATCCAACCTTTCAAGACTTCATTCAACAGATCAAATCATCTAAGATATCTCAAAAGGAGTCCAAACAAGATCAGCTGTGAATCAGTCCCATAGTGCCAACATAGCATTTTGTGCATTCAACGCTTTTGTGTCCTTAATTGAACCTAAGAACATAAAGGAGGCACTTCAGGACGCTGATTGGATCCAAGCCATGCAAGAAGAACTTAATCAATTTGAGAGAAACAAGGTTTGGACCCTCGTCCCTCGTCCGAGAAACAAAAACATAATAGGGACGCGATGGGTCTACAGGAACAAGCTCGATGAAAGTGGCCGCGTATCAAGGAACAAAGCAAGGCTTGTGGATCAAGGCTATAGGCAAGAGGAAGGAATCGACTATGATGAGACCTTCGCTCCTGTCACCAGAATAGAAGCCATTCGCCTCCTCATCGCCTATGCCGCTCACAAAGGGTTCAAGCTTTTTCAGATGGATGTCAAGACAGCCTTCCTCAACGGCAAGCTTAAAGAAGAAGTGTACGTCGCTCAACCTCCAAGATTTGAGGACGCTGATCACCCTGATGTTGGGACGCTATCAAGAACGCCTGCGTACTTGTTAGTGTTCCACACAATCGTCCCTTAGTTTTGATATGACAAACTCACTATGATTCTAATAAAGTTGTCCAAGTGTTCAGGAACGCTAGTGACCAAAAGGACAACAAGTGTGTATGGGCGTCCCACAGGCTTAGGGACGCTGGCTAACAGGAAGTAAGGACCACCCAGAAACTACTTGAGCAAGGACGGAGTCCTAAGCAAGTAGGAACGCAAGAAAGGAGTCCTTACTCACTAGCCGACAGGATGACATCACTCGAATATGTTTGATCATCCAAGGACACGTGGAGACCGATCCTGTAGCGGAGTCCAACACTACGTGGCGGACGATCCTGTTACAGAGTTCATCAACACGTGGCGGCCGATCCTGTAGCGGAGTTCATCATACACAGCTGGATACAGGAAGCTTCCTCATCACCGCCCCACTACGTGGAGGAAGATCCTGTAGCCACGTCCAAGAAGGGCATGATCGTCCCAGAGAAAAGACGCCCTTCCCCAAGTCCTATAAATAGCCCCAAGGCATTTATTGTGACTTCAACGCTTTCAAGAATATTCAGAGAGAATCATAGGAAAGCGGCTCACTCAAGAACACGAAGAACTAACTCAAGAACTCAAGAACAGTGCTTAGACCTGAGTTAGATCGAGTGAGACTTGTAAACAAATCACAAAACAAGTTTGTAATCAAAAGAGAAAGAGAGTTATGCGAAGTACTGCAGAACGTAGGAATAGAGTCCTTTAGTAGATTGAACTAGCTTAAGTTGTAGGCTTAAAGGAGTTCCTTACAAGCGAACTTAGGGAAAAGCTAAGTGTCAGAGAACTGTAAGAACTCGCCAGTACAACTGTAAGAACGTTCAATAGAAAGGAAACAACTATTCAAAAATCCTCCAAGGAGGTAGAGGTTTACACTCAAGGACTACTTGGTCTTGAGTGGTTCCTCTATAATTCCCTGCGTTCATCTGTTACCTGTTTAGTTCATTTATTTCCGCTGCATCACTCAAGGACGCTCCTACACCTCGTAGGAACGCCTAATCAAAGGACGCCTTTACCAAGTAAAGGACGTCCCTCAGAACTAACGATCCAACACCTGATCATGTGTACTTCTTGGACAAGGCACTCTATGGACTCAAGCAAGCCCCTCGTGCATGGTACAATCGGTTTGCGTCTTTTCTCTTGTCCAACGGGTACACACGAGGTAACATTGACAAAACACTTTTCTTAAAGAAAGTCCTTAAAGATGTTTTGATTGTCCAAGTCTATGTTGATGACATAGTCTTTGGAAGCACTAACATGAAACTTGTAGAGGAATTCAAGAACTTGATGAGTAGTGAGTTTGAGATGTCCCTCATAGGAGAACTCAACTTCTTCTTAGGACTTCAAATCTCCCAGCTCAAAGATGGGATGCGCATTCACCAACAAAAATACATCCGTGAAATGCTCGAGAAATATGGGATGAACTCGTCAAAATCCATTGATACTCCCATCTCCCCCAACACTCGCCTTTATGCTGATGAAGAAGGCAAGAGTGTAGATCAAAAGCTCTACAGAGGAATGATAGGGTCCTTGCTATACCTAACGGCAAGTCGTCCCGACATCATGTTCACTGTGTGTTTATGCGCCCGCTTCCAAGAAAATCCAAAGGAGTCCCACATGCAAGAGGTCAAGAGAATCTTCAGATACCTCAAGGGACGGGATGATCTATGCCTATGGTATCCCAGAAGGACGTCCCTAAACCTAGTAGCGTACTCTGATGCAGATTACCCTGGCCATGTGGTGGATAGGAAGAGCACCTCAGGAATGGCTCAATTCCTGGGCTCTTGCCTTGTGTCTTGGGGATCCAAAAAGCAGAACTCCATGGCACTCTCAACCGCGGAAGCTGAGTACGTTGCTGTAACACCCCAATTTTTACATAGGGATATTACCGTCAGTGACCTTGAGACTAATGTCCAAAGTCACCCTAGGCTTTACAGTATTAACGGAACAAACAAGAACTTTAAATGCGGAATCAAAAACTTTATTACATTTGTCAAATTGACAGAAGTGTCATTACATAATTGAAATTGAGATGCGCTGGATTGGTCCTTACATGTCAAGGGACCCAAAACAACTTTAAACTCAGAGTGCAAAATTAAAGGTGAGCAAGATCCTCAATGTATCCTTGGCTTCAGTCTTTAATGTCAATTCCACCACCTGATGTGCCGCGATGGAAATACGGTTGACACCAGCCGACCATGCAAGGGAAAAAGGGTGGTCGGGTTAGTCTTACGAAAGACTAAGCAAATGGGGTTTTGAAAAGCGGTTCAAGTTGGTGAGAGGAAGTAGAGACGGATGTCGACGCCGGATGAAAACCGGACGATAGCCTAACCCTCTACTACCTTCCACGAGAAAACGAACATGACTTTTAAGAGAGTTATGAGAAGAACTCCGGAAAAGGTTCCAAAAGGTTTAATACGAATATGTTGGGAACTTCTTACACACAATTGATGTCGGTTTTTAAAACCCTCGTTGACTACGTGAATCTCAACCAACCTCATCTTGCTCGTAAGTGTCGACGGGGAGGTGGCCACTAGGGCGCTTAAGCACCAAGCCCATCTTGCCATTTTATAGGCGTTTTAACAAGTCGAGCAAGCATTCAGATTGAAACCAGACTCAACAAAATCCGAGAGCGAGGACGGTATTCCATTTTGTACTAACCATCCTATCAAGTTACCTAGGTGCACAAGTGCTTATCTAGATTAAGTTCATACTTTTTGTGACACTCATACTTACACTTGAATTGTTAAGATACTTTTTTTAAGGATTTATTAAATGGTTACAAGATACGGGCACCTACGTCCCTTGGCACATTATTAGTGCGAACACCCCTCGGCGGTTGAGCGGGCATGGGTCATGACCTTACGCTAGGGAAATTAGACTTTACGACCTAGCGATACTTAATTGATTTATTGTATTGGTCTTACGACCTTAATCACTTGATCATTGCGCTAGAAATTAGTTCACACAAGATAACACACACATATGAGTCCACAAACATCGAGACCTAAGTCCGTAACTAGCGCAACTAGAACAACCTACAAATAATGATCGATAAATCTATACAATAGAAATATCCTAGGTTGATTTTATTCACACATTTAGTTCCCAACAATTCATGAAAATACGACTTAAAGCAAATCATGCAAGTACGAAATCATGATGAAAAGAACCAAACCACTTGCCTTGAAATCGAAGCTTGAAGAAAATAACTCAACGGAATGAAGGACGACGAAGACTTAGATCTTTGGTAACGATCTAACTGGAAAGACAAGGTAATTCAAAATAAATCATTACAATTTATTTTGGAGAAGAATGTTAGAGTTTATATCCTTCATAAACTCTAATTCAATAATAACCCTTTAATAGTTTATGTTATATTATTATAAATCTTGATTCTTAACATATTACTTTTATTAAGAAATTTCTTTACTTGCCAATATATATTTCCTTATACCTTTTATACCAATTTTCCTTTAACTATATTAATAATATAATATCTAATCCACTTATTATATTTAGTGCATAAGAAAAACCTCATTATATAATACCTAACATTATAATTCATCTTAATGTTAGTATCATGTTCTAAGGATATCATATTCTTACAATTTTATACTATACATACATATCACTAGGTCAATATATTAAAACATACATTATATGAATTTTACAAAATTTCACTAAGTATGATTTACTATCCTTTGCATAACATATCCTCTTGTATATATATATTCTCATATTATATAGTCAAGTGGTAAAAACTAATAATAATAGATCTAGCATTTTAATCTTATATATATATATATATATATATATATAAGAACTATATTTTCACATAAAACAACACTTTACTATTTTCTAACAAAATTTTATTAACCTTACTAATATGACTAAAAATATTATTACTAATATTATTGTTATTATTATTATTATTATTTCAAATAAATAAAACTCTTTTTTTTTTTATAAGGAGACGTGAGCAGGTCGGCCAGGCCGGGTCGGGCCCGACCGGTGCTTGGGCTTACGAAGCCAAACCGGACGGTTTTTGGCCCAGAAAAACAGAGCGTGAGCAGTGACATTTACCGGCTCTTATCTGCGCCGTCCGGCGACAGTAGGTGGCGCCGAGCACAGAACTGGAAAGAAGGGAACGACGCGAACACTCAGGAGGTTACGGCGTCGGATTTGGTGGCCAGACGAGGGAGAACGAGGGCGTCGAAGTGGACTGCGCGAAAACAGGGCTGGCGTCGGGACGTGGCTGAAATCCGGCGATTCCGAGCGATTTCGAGAGCTTTAACCTGCGATTTTTGAGAGGTTTTGATGAATTGCGATGTGATCTTACGCTATCCATCGATTTCGCCTTTTATAGTAGAGGAATCGGCCTCGAATACTTATCCACAATGCCGGTTACAAGCTCTTGAATGTGCCATTGAATGCCCCTCTTCAATTTGACGATTAGGACGAAATAAATCGTCTTTAATCGCAATTGGATGATTATGAAGATGCCACGGATATTCTTTGATCCTCCAACGTCCTTATCCGTTCCTAATTAAACCCAATTTGGCCGAAATTCCGTCAAGATGCAACGACGACCTAGGTCGAGCATCGGATTAATTTTCCGACTTGGAAATGGAACTTTCACTCCCAATTGATTGAGGGCTTTAGTAGAGGGTCGAAAAAGGAGTCCGTAGCTTCTTTCGGAATCAGTTTGGGTTGAGAAACGAGGTCGATTTGCTCGAATGAAGCTTGGGATCGAAAATGGGGGTTTTGGAGAAGAAGGGTTCGGAAATGGCCCAAACTTTCAAAAGTAGCAAATATGCCCTTGTGACATGAAATTGCCCACTTATATTATATTTTTATGTTATAAAAATTATCCTTATCATATTTGTACATAATTGATATTATTTGTACATATCTTTATCTTTAAGACGTTTGTACATAACTTGTTATAAAAATTATCTTTATCTTTAATATAATTGATTATTAGTTTTGATTTTATACTACTAACACTTGTATTATCATGACATTATTCATATGATTTAATTTATAATTTGAGCAAGGGTTATTATTTTGATTAATAACAACTTATTATTAATATTTTTGATACAATATAAAGGTAAAATTACATTTTTACCCTTACGGAAAATAGAGGGTTATTACAGTTGCTGCTGCTTCGTGCTGCTCACAAGTCCTATGGATCAAGTACCAGCTTGAAGATTATGGTACGTTCCTCAGCACAGTCCCTATCCTGTGTGATAACACTAGTGCTATAAGTATTGCAAAGAATCTTGTTCATCATTTTAGGACCAAGCACATTCATATAAGACATCATTTCCTTCGTGACAATGTTGAACTTGGATTAATTAGAGTGGATCATGTTAGGACTGAGGACCAAGTGGCCGATATTTTCACAAAAGCACTAGATAGACGTCCCTACGAGCACCTTAGGTTGCTCTTGGGGATGATAACTTTTAAATGATCAAGTCGCGTTCTATTATTCCCTCCATGATTGGCTATGTCTTATTGAGAACTTGTTTTAAAGTGTGTCATGCATTTAAAGTCATCTTTAAAGGACGCTAGTCTAAGACATGTGTTTTGCTTTTGTTTTGAACGCTATTTATTTCGCTTTTCATCTCAAGAGTATCCCTGATCACCCTACCCTCATTACAAGCCGAAATGATGGGAACTCTATGCTTACCTAAGCCGAGAATCTTGCAAACGCGTCCTATGAGCGTTCTTTGTTTTATCTTTACGGGACGTACTTGCTTGATTTTCAAAAATGGTTCTAAGTGATCAAAGGGACGCGTGTTAAGATCTGAGAGAGGTCCGTACAAAGTTCTAAGTTCAGAGGTTGAGATCAGTGTCTGGGACGCCGTGGTTCAGTACTGAGTATTGTAGTGTTGTGTGCCTGAAGGACGCCGAGACTGTAACATACCCCTCCCACACGGGAACTGGGCTGTCAGGTCCGCAGCCCAATACACTCCAACCTGATACCCAAAGCGTGAAGCTAAATTGGCAGGGTGTTGCCAAGGGTCCTCGAACCCATGACCTTTGGCATAACTTCCCATATGGGAGAGATATATCAACCAAGTGTGTTGCAGTACACTTGGTTGACATATCTCTCCCATGTGGGAAGTTATGCCAAAGGTCATGGGTTCGAGGACCCTTGGCAACACCCTGCCCATTTAGCTTCGCGCTTTGGGTATCAGGTTGGAGTGTATTGGGCTGCGGACCTGACAGCCCAGTTCCCGTGTGGGAGGGGTATGTTACAAAAAAGTGCACTTTTTTTGTAACATACCCCTCCCACACGGGAACTGGGCTGTCAGGTCTGCAGCCCAATACACTCCAACCTGATACCCGCTGCACACTTGGTTGACATATCTCTCCCATGTGGGAAGTTATGCCAAAGGTCATGGGTTCGAGGACCCTTGGCAACAACCTACCTATTTGGGGCTTGGGCCTCTTAGGTGATGGGTTGGAGTGTATTGGGCTGCGGACCTGACAGCCCAGTTCCCGTGTGGGAGGGGTGTGTTACAGAGACAGATTCCTTTACAGTTGTGAGAAGTTTGAAATTAAAAAAAAAAAGGTGAACCGTCGCGGGATTTCGAGCGAAGATCTCGGGATATGCGCAAACAGTGCTCAACAGCTGTGTTTCTTAGCAAAGAAGTAAGCCACGTGTTGGAAGACGGGTGGAGGAAGCCGAGTGTAAAGACGTTGTTACCCCTGCCCGTCCAACTTCGTCTTCTTCCTATAAATATGCATCTGTGCACCCAGAAAACACTTCTTCGCTCTTCTGCTGTTTTCACAAATTTGGCAAACTCTCAAACTCTCAAACCCAGATCCCGAAATCCCCCTCTCCACCCTAATCTTCATCTATATAAACCTCCCTCTCAAATGGAAACCACAAGAGCAACCAAGAATCCATCTCCTTCTTCGGCGGCGAAAAACCCTAGCTCCTCGAAGTCTCCTCCGGTGAAAGGCCGGTCACTCATGGACTCGAGAAGGCGACCTTCTGGGCGCCAAGACCCCCTGGCCACCATTCCTCGTCTCAATCCACACAACGCCATCACTCATCCACCCCTCCTCAGCCACAAAAATCCCAACCTCCTCCTTGAAGGCCCCAATCTCATTCTTCTTCCAAACCCCAACAAAAACCTCACCCTTCTCAACCTAAATCCAAACCCTCTCAGAAACGATTTTCGTTTCTCGAGCAACCATTCGTCCCGGAGCCAGAACAAGGGACCGTTGGCAAAGGCTCAGTTTTTAGACTTCCATCCTAACCCAAGCACCGTCCTCCTCTCGACCCACTCGTAGAGGACTGGCTTGAAAGGGAACCTAAAACCCTCGCCAACATCTGCCATAGGGCGTCCATCCAGGACTACCCTCCCAAAATCCAAAGGCTTATGCATTACTTCATGATAGCATATGTCAAGCCACGCCTTCAAGAGACCAACCATCAAAACCCCCCTTACATGGGACCGGCAATCATCTCCGAGATGTTTAAAGGGACGGTCGACGAGCTCGCCAAACTCCTCCCAGATATCATGGAGTTTTTGGTGGCTCCTGCGGGCTCCGTCCCTTCTCAGAAAAGAAAAAGGCCATCCTCTCCCCCTCCCTCTCTACAACTCCAATTAAAAGGCCCTTCCTCCACCCCACCAAAGCCAATCCCTTCCTCCCCTCCTCCCGCCCCAAAGCGACGGCTCAAGACCTCTACCCAACTTGAGGGCGTAACTGAAGAGCAGATGGCAGCCATACGCCTCTCCGAGCTGCAGATAGAAAAAGAGGAGAAGGTCAGACAAGAGCAGGCCGAAAAGGACGCCATTGTTGAAGCGGTCCAGAAAAGTATGCAGGAAGTCCCACGACTCCCACCACCTCCTCCAAGGGTAGAGGACGCCACTCCTGCCTCTGTGGCTGCTGCGGACCCGCTAGATGCGGAAATTGAGGCGGACCTGGCTAAACCTATGCCAAAGGTCCAAAAGGACGCTCCTCCAGTACAGGTCCCGGCCAAGGACGTTGTACCAGCTGTCATCTCTCTTGAGGACTCCCCGGTAAAGCAGCCGCCTCCTCCCCCTGCTCCGCTCAAGGTCAAGCCCATTTCCATGGCTCTGCCCAGCACCTCCTCTGCCCCCACCAAAGCAAAGATAAGAACTCCTACTCCCTCTCCTCCCAGAGCTTCAACTCCTCCTCCTCCGCCAGCTCAGGCAGTCGAGAAAAGTGCTCAAGCCCAGGGGACGGCTTCTGATGAAGTCCCCATCGAGTCCTTGGCAAGGACTCCAGCTGTAGACGCGCCTCCTACAGAACAAGCGTCCACTACTAAGGATCAGGAAATGGCCGAGTCCCATGATCAAGGGGACGAGGCCTCAGATGAAGAGGATGCCCCTCACCAGGATGAGGAGCCTGAGGACGAGGAAGGAGACGGTGATAAACAGGACGCTGGTGACGAGGTCATCATCAGCAACGGCTCCAAGCAGAAAAGGCTCAAGAAGATCTTATCGCCGCTCCTCTTCACTGCTCAGTTCTTAGAGGAGAATGGACGCACAGAGTTTTTGGAACTTCTAGAGTTCCAGGGTTGGATGCACTTGGGTGCTGAAGCTGCCGAGGTGGACCCCGAACAGGTTCTCCGCTTTTACTCAAAATTTGAAATATCAGAAGTAAAAGGGAAACCTCAAGGGACGTTCGAAATTTATGGGGACGAGTACTCGATTGTTGAAGGTACCGTCTGCAATATGCTCGGCCTGCGTCCTTCTCCTCCAGATGCTTTGCACGACCTTCCCAACAAAAACTTTGGTCGTTTCTCCCAGGAAGACATCTTCAACAACATTTTCAACGGGAGACAGCCAGTTGCTAGGGACAGGGTTGCCCACTGTCTTTCCAAGACAGGCGTCCTTACGCACCACTTCATAGTGCGCATGGTCGTCCCCCGCCAGGAGAAGAAGTCCATAGTCCAGATTACCGATAGTATCATATTGGACGCCTTCTTACAGCGCAAGTCCATCAACTTGCCGCGGGTGATCTTGGAGCACATGGGTAAGTGCATAGGAGGACGCCACTCTCTCCCCTTCCCTGGCTTAGTGAAGCAGATCCTGAAGCAGCAGGGCCTCTACGTCCCCAAAACAGAACAGTCGTTTGGGATTCACTGGGACGTTAGGCAGATCACAGCCCCTCCAGTTGGCAAGATGCGATTTGATGAGCCACTTCCCTCCGTGAAGAGGCAATTGGCTAAGGAGAAGAAAGAAGCTGAACGTCGAGCTAAGGCCGCTGCTGCTGCTGCTAAGACTGTGGAAGGTGATCCTGAGGCTGAAAACTTGCAAGTAGTTGGGACGCCAGTAGAGGACGCTGATGCTGAGATTGATGAAGATGAACTGGATGGCATGAGCGTCCCTCACGAAGCTGAGAAGTATTCACAGAAGTATCTGCTTGGAATGATGATTGAGAATCAGTGTATGATGATCGATCTCATCCAACAAGTCCATGACACTCTTCATCAACACACAGAACTTCTTGAACGCAACAACGAGCTCCTTGCGCAGAACAACTACCTTCAGGAGCAAAATCTCAAGCCTCTCGGCAAGCGTCCCCGAAAATGATCACTCCTCCCTCTTCCAACCCCTGAAAAAGTTTATCGTTTCTTTTGTTTTTGTTAAGACTTTGGGACGATGTCCCCGTTCTGGAACTCTTGTTAAATGTTTGTAATGATCGTACTCTCACTTCTTGAATAGCGTTCATTACATTTGTGATTCATTTTGTCTAAGCGTTCCTTTCTCTAATTATGACTTTGTGCTTGCATGCTTTTTCACTTGTTCTCCTTTTCGATGATGCCAAAAGGGGGAAGTATAGTTTTGCAGAGATGAGATTATTTTTAAGCTGTCATAGAAAGCATGTGCTTAGGGGGAATTTCGACCAAGTCTAAAGGACGTTAGTTAAGAATAAGATAGAACGCACTTAGAAGAATGTGTTGCATGCCAACCCAAGCTAAAAGCTTTACTTATGTGCGTATTATTTGAAAAAGTTTGTCATCATCAAAAAGGGGGAAATTGTTGGGACGATATTAAGGACGCCAGTCATTAATATCTAAACCAATAATGATCGTCCCTTGTTTTGATAATGACAAACTCAAAGGTATTTGATAAGTTGTCCAAGTGTTGATCTCAGGTAAGTCCAGTGGACGCACATGAGCGAAAAGGACAACAAGTGAACGGCAGTCCCTAAGCTGTAGGGACGCACGTCATCAGGACCTCCAAAGCTGAACGAAATTGGCGAAGTTCCTGCGAAGATAGGACGGCGTCCTCATCAAGAAGGGACGCGCGCCAAAATACGGACGAAGTTCAAATTCAAATCAAGGCCGCCCCAACATGATTACATCACATCCGGCCGTAGTCCTCAGAAGGAAGCTTCCCTTGTCTGGGCACGTGTAGACAATTCCAAAGATGTCGCTTTCCCAGCAATGGTCCCCTAGCCATGCGGAGGCTTCCCGAGCATCAACAAAGTTGACTTCCTCAAGGAGCTCATCGCACCGTTGATGGAAGATCAAGGAGCCTGCAAAGCCTTAGAGGACGCTAGAGGACAAGAATCACTTCCGCTATAAATACCCCCTCAAGGGTATGCATAGCGGTGTGGACTTTGAAGACTTTCTCTCAAGCTCTCCCGAAGCATTCAAGAACACGAACGAAGATCAAGAAGATCAAGTGAGCTTGAAGCAAGAGAAAGAAAGTCCAACCACATCAAATCCAAAACAAACCACAAATCAGTTAGAGTTGTAGTTTGTCTCTCACCACGAACCGTGAGAGACGTGAGTGATAGCTTCCTTATAGCTAAGAGTGTTAGGTTACTTGTTAGGTTGAAAGGAGTGTTACTAGTGAGACAAGGACGGACGCTTTGCTCAGAGAAGTGTAACGACTCACTAAAGTTGTAAGGACTCACTCTTAATAAGATAAGGGACGGCTATTGAAAATCCTCCAACGGAGGTAGAGGTTTACCCATAAGACTAGTTGGTCTTAGTGGGGTTCCTCTATAAATCCTTGTGTCTACTTATCTCATCTTGTATCCTGTTAAGTCTATTTTTCCGCTGCACCTACGGACGCCCTTAACCCAGTTAAGGACGCCCATATTAACGACTTACGATCCAACAACAGGCTCCTCTTTTGCCAACTGGAATGAGTGGTCTTCATGCAAGGCTTTCGTCTCTTCTTGCATGGCTTTCTCATGCACACAAGTGAGGCTCTCATGCAAGGCTTTTGTATCCTCTTGCATGGCTCTTACCCCCTTGGTTTCACGTTCGCTAACCATTTCCACTTCATCGGCTTGTGGTTGTCTTTCATCCGTGAGTATATCATACTCATACGGGCTATCCTTTCTCTCTCCAGAGGATTGTTCTACAATATCTTCATCATCAGCTTCACCATTCCCAGTTGTAACTGCTCCTCGATCAATCTTCTTGTTGATCGGATCCCTAAGTTGATGGCTAAGCTCGTCTCTAGGAGGATCGCGGTGTATGAACTCTTTGGTCTTAGCATCGGGCTCGGCTCGAATCAGGTATAACGACCCTTTCTTCCTTCCTCGAGCCACGATCTAACTTCCTTTGGTGAGCTTCCACTTTCCTTCACCAAAGACATTCACTAGACCAGCTTCATCAAGTTTTCCCTCCGATATAAGATTGAGGTGCATGTCAGGTACATGCCTTACATCTCTTAGGCAGAGCTTGCATCTTGTGTCACACGTTAGGATGATATCTCCTACCACAACGATCTTGCTCATGCCTCCATTTCCCATCTATATGTTACCAAAATCACCATGTTGGTAGGATGAGAAGATACCTTTATCATAGCTGACGTGGAAGGATGCGCCGGTGTCGATAACCCATGTGTTATCATCATAGGCAATGTTTCGCATATTGCCTCCTCCAACAAGATAAACTTCATCACCTCCGATTGCCATGACGGTGGTTCTCCTTTCCTCTCGACTCTTCGTTGGGATAAACTCATCTGACTTGACATGACCGGCCATTTGATCCTTTTTGAAGATTCGACACTCTACTTTCTTGTGACCTATCTTGCCACAATAATAACATGCTATCTTGGATCGTGATTGAAACTAACCTCGAGACTCCTCTACGTCTAGACTCTTCTGAGTGTCGTTTCTTCTTCAACCATTGATGACGTTAGCCTCGAACTGGGTGGTCGTGCCTCGGTCCTTCCTCCTTGCTTCTTCGTTAAGAAGGCTATCACTGAGGGTGTCCATGGTGAGCTTTCCTTCCGGGGCCGAGTTACTTAAAGTAACCACCAGCGTGTCCCAACTCTCATGTAGGGAACTGAGGAGTAGAAGGGCTTGCATTTCATCCTCAACTTTCATCTCAACCTTATTTAACTAATTGACGAGCCTCTTGAAATTGTTCAAGTGCTC
Source organism: Polygonum aviculare (assembly GCA_934048045.1). Classification (NCBI taxonomy): domain Eukaryota; kingdom Viridiplantae; phylum Streptophyta; class Magnoliopsida; order Caryophyllales; family Polygonaceae; genus Polygonum; species Polygonum aviculare. The sequence continues at coordinate 16,718,276 of OW204025.1, read as the reverse complement.
GATCATGCTTTCACCATCCTTATACTCCAACTTCACCAACCGCCGCATTAGGAGGGCTTTGTTACGAGCCGTCTTCTTTTGAATCATGGACTCAAGCTTTATCCATGATTCAAAGGCATTTGTGTAAGTAGACACATGCTCAAAAAGAGTTCGGTCAATATTCTTACGTATAACGGCGACCGCCTTTCGATTCAGAAGTTCCCACGCCTTGTCGCTCTTTCCTTCTAGCTTCTTCTCGTTGATGATGGGCTCGTGCAAGTCCTTGTAGTAGAGATGGTCCTCCATCATCGGCCTCCAGTAGGAGTAGTTGTCCGCCGTGAGTTTGAACATGTCGCCATCGTAGGCAACGGTAGCCTCCATCTTGAATCGCACGAGAAACCCGGACTATGAAACCTTAGCTCTGATACCACTGTTGGGAAAACTCGTATTTTCCCTCTTCGTGTGATTAAGATGGGCAAATGGGACAACTAATATACAAGCTAATTTTTATGTATTTCGAGCAAAGAGATTACAAACACTAATTAATTTTATTTGGAAACTCTCATCCGAACTCGATCTTACTTACACTCTTCACCCACCCGAGGGGTTTACCCTTGACCACTCTCACTTGTACACTCAATTAATTTCTTCACTTGAGTGGTTGCCAAAATGCTACACATACATGCCTATTTCTAGGCTTTTTAATTAGTTCAAGCTTCTTCATAGTTCGAGACAATTCTATAAATTACTATCTTATCCCACTTATTCTACCTAATTCTAGAACATCCCACACTATTCGATCTCCTATTTACCACTCTAGCTACATATTTCTAGATTTTTCATTAATCTACCCAAATATTCTAGATGCCTCTTTGGATTGGGCTTTATCATTATGGGCTATTTAATTGATCTACTTCCAATTAAGGAGGGAAACCCAACAATGGCCCAGGCGATCCAGCCAGAGGAGGAGGCAGCGATGGAGGTCTAGAGGAGGAGAACTGATGACGCCATTGTTGATTTGTTGTACCCGAGGTTTTAGGAGGAATAGAATTGAATGGTGGAGGATTTGAGAATTTTGGGTCAATATCTAACCTAATTACTTTCTAAAATGAAAAAAAAAACAGCATTAATTCCTATAAAAATAGAGTTTGCAATTTAAGGTTTGGGGGTATGGGTGCCATTTAGAGTACGTTGTAATCTAATTGCTTTGACAATTATAACCAAATCCGAGATATATTAGGATCTATATGTATCTTCATCTTTAAGTAAGGTGCTAGAAAAATAGTTAAACTACATGTATAGGCTTTATATAGATTTGTACTTCTTCCACAAGTTGATTAATTTATTTAAGTTTATATTCAATAATGTATTTTTGTATTTTATGTATATGTATAAATGAACTCAATCACTTTAATCAACATTTTTTAATAGTATTAGTTTATCACGTATTACTTAATAAAAAAAATTTAATATTAATCTATTAGGGGTCTCATTAATATCTATTACTATATACTAAAGCAGAAGCAAATTCCGCCACCATATTGCGCCACATCACCCCCTTTATTAAAATAATATGTTTTATTTAAATTATTTTGTCATCTATTAAATTGGGAAATTTAAATTAGCATGTACAATTTTTATCTTTTCCATAAAAATAATATTATATTTGACATTTGATAAGTACAATTGGCATGTACGTATAATTTTATCTTTTTAGCAATTTACCATGTACGTACAATTAGCATGGTATAATTAGATATGTACATGGTACATGCAAATTTTATCTTTTCTATCTTTTAGCTAAGATATATATGATTAATTTTATCTTTTAGCTAAGATATATCTTAATTATATCTTTATTAAATATTCTCCTAATCCTTACCCATTTAGAACTTCTTTCCTATAAATAAACCTCTCATCCACTCATTCTTCTACAATTAATTTACGTGTCTCCATACCATTAGTTCCCAATTGTTTGTGAGATAACTTCGTCACCATATTGCGTCACATCACCCCTTTTATTAAATTAATATATTTTATTTAAATTCTTTTGTCATCTATTAAATTAGGAAATTTACAATTAGCATGTACAATTTTTATCTTTTCCAAAAAATAATCTTTTGTCATCTATTAAATTGAAAATTTTATCTTTCTATTCTCTACTTGAAAAATTTATCTTTTGTTATCTATTAAACTGAAAAAATTATGTAAAAAATACATTAACCTCTCAAAAAAAAAAACATGTACGTAACCCCTCCAAAATTATCTATTAAGCAGTAGATTTTGTCACAATATATATATTGCTAAGATATATATCTTAATAGTGTACGTACATGGATTCAACCAAAAAAACATGTACGTACATGGAAAATCAAAGGTATATCTTTATGTACGGGTACAATTAGCATGGGAATTTTATCTTTTTGCGAAGATATATGTTAATTATATCTTTATTAAACATTCTCTTAATCCTTACCCATTTAGAACTTCTTTCCTGTAAATACACCTCTCATCCACTCATTCTTCTACAATTAATTTACGTTTCTCTATACCATTGGTTCCCAAAATTGTTTTTCAGATAACTTTGCCAATCAAAAGTATATATTTTTTCATTATGATTTATATGTGATTTAGTTTTGTTTATATTCTAAATCTTATTGTTGTTGTTGTTGTAGGCTACTATGGAGATTCACTCATTTCATGAGGTTACCGATTAAAGGAACAAAAAATATACAATTTTTTGTCGTCTCTGAAGACGTGGAACGTTGTTAATACTAATAATGAAATGTCGTCGAAAGAGCTAATTTTTATAGATGAAGAGGTTAGAATTTCTACACAATCAATTACATATTTGTACTATTTTTACGTATTTTTTGCTAATCAATTCATTATTTTACCCCTATTTGTCGAAATCTATCTTATTAAATCTTATAGATACTTAATTATAATGTTAACTCTATATTAGAATATGTGTTGTTTAATTAATAATTCTATTCATATATATAAATCTCAATCTTATCATCATAACATTTAATTAAAACATAGATATATCATAAACCTTTTATTTAAAAACTATTTTTTTATTCACCATCTATGAATCATAATTATAATATTTTACGCTTTTAATTAAATGTCTTATTATTTTTATATTATTTTTCGTAATTTTATTATGGTATTTTTTAAAATCATCAATGGTAACAAATTTTACCACTATATTTAAGACAAATATTCAATCTATTAAAATAATAAACTAAATACCTTTTTACTATCATATCATATTAAATTATCAGTAAAAAAGTAGATGTTATATTTAACATATATATTACTAATATTGCATATTGATTACACTTTAGAAAAATAAAGATAGATTTTTTAATAAGATAGTAATTCGTTCAAATTTTCATTACATATTTGTATATTTATTATTTAATTATTTTACAGAAAGCAATAACATATATATGAGATAATTTGGTTTTCTATTTAACTTATTAAATATTATCTATATATTTAATATATAACATATTAATTCGAATTTTATTTAAACTTATTTATTTTATTATATAAGTTAGTTTACGTAATTTAATTTAAAGGCCAAAAGATTTGTATTAGTTGTTAATAAAATGTAATAATGCATCTCATCTTATTTCACTCTTCCTCAATTACTTAAATATATGTTTATGTATGTATAAAAATTATATATATGTATAATTTATTTATATATATAAGATGATATATAAGAATTATGTCATTTTATAATCCAAAAAATAAGCGTCGTTTTATTACAATGTATACATATAATAATATTCGTAATTGTTATAGTAAATTCATACACAAAGCAATAAATAAATAACACCCCGTACAAGGTACGGGTCATCTGCTAGTATACTTCTAAACCTGAAGCAGTTAAGGGCGATTTTGTCATTAAGTTTTTTTAAACCACCTACCATATTTTTAATAAGTGATTTTATACTTATTTTTTATCGATTTATATAAAATAGATTTAATTGTTGAAGTCCGAAAATCTCGAACTAACTACGGGACAAAATTATTAAACTCTTGGGCCTTTCGGCGCGCTAGAAACCGGCTCGTCTTGCTTTGAGCTCTCCCACCCCCCGCGTATTATTTTATTCTCTTTTCGGAGGCTTATAAGACTTTTTAATGTCTTTCCCGTAAAATAGTGCGAGCTCCTCGGAGACTCAAACACGTCGGGGCCCGTCCTTCGAGAACACGTCTCAGGACCGGTCTTTTTCCGATCCTTTATTCAGTGCACACCTTATACTATATATAGAAAGGGGAGGTGGCTGCTTTCCCACCAAACCTCCGATGTGGGAAGCCAAAACCAAAAATGTGACATGCTTGCTTGCATGACGTGGCAATGGCAAGGTGCTCAAAGTTTCCCTCCGTTACGCGTACGTTTATTCATTTTAGTTATTCGCATACTTAGCGCGTTAAAAGCGTGCCTAGCGCCTTAATCTTTTATGTCGATATTATCATCTCGTGCACCAACGCGGTGACAATTCCGGATATCAACATTAATAGATTACAATTGGCCACATCAAATATGATCATATTCTTTTTGTTTCCCATCGTTCTAAATCAAATGGTACATTAGCATACATACATCAATGGCTCAAAATTAATCAATTGTATTTAGGGTTATTTCAACAAATTCACCCTAAGGGGATCTTACTTATATCAATATATAAAAAATTAGTCAATCTTGAAATTTTCATTTCTTTTCTAAATCCAAAAAATTGAAATAAAAAATAATATTAAAATAAGTCAATAATGAAAAAAGACATTCAATATTTCATATTAATGTATAATAGTGAATAGAGTCAATGAGATATATAATATATATCATAATAAGATATGTATATATATATATATATTAGTTTTAAAAAGTTATAGAAAATATATGACATGCGTTTTGCATAAAAGCATTTTCAAATAAAACTATCTTATCAAACAGTTTAAATAATATATAGTTTATTTGACATCGATTTTAAATAACGGACTTTTATAATAATTTTCTACCCATTTGTATATAATAATGAGTCAATTCGGTAGGTTGGTCATTTTGAGTTTGAATTGATCGAGTAGAAGTTTGGAACGCCAGGTATGGAGAATAAATCAATTAATAGGGTCGGTTCTATAAGTTGGTTATTTGGGTTTGGATTGAGTATAAATTTGATTTGTTATACGTGGAGAATAAACTTATTTACAAGTTTGGGCTATTGTGGGTTGGTTATTAATGGGTTGGTTATTTGGTTATTTATGGGTTGGTTCTGTATGTTGGTAATTTTGAATTCAGATTGAGTACAAGTTTGGGCTATTAGATATGGGGAATAATGTTATTAGCATGGTAGGTTTGGTAGGTGATCATATTGAGTTCGGATTGAAGACAAATTTGATTTGTTATATATGAAAAATAAACCTATTGATGAAATCAGTTTGATGGGTTGATTTTTTTGTGTTTGGATGGGATACATGTTTGAAATGTTATATATGGAGAGTACATCCATTAATAAGTTTGGCTCAATAGGTTGTTCATCTTAATTCAGATTGAATACAAGTTTGGACTATAGAAATCTACATGTCAATTGTGTCGGGTCATTATAATTTTGGTTCAGTTGGGTTCAGACCAGTCAATTTGATTCAGAAATAAGTATAAGTTTACGTCATTAATATTATAGGTTAGTTGGACGAACTCTTTATGATTTTCTTTCAAGTTTATGTGTCACTACTTGATAAAGAAAGGCGACTATTTTATACTTCCGTTTGAAACTAACGTTTTGGACCAACTTGACGATGAACGAAATTGTTTTTATTTATATATTATAATAATAACATATATATTTATATTTAAATAATTTTATATATATTTTTTTAAAGTTAGAAATATGACATTACACTATAGGTATCACATATATATAATATAATATAATACTTATATAATAAATAATTTAATATATTTTAAATTTAATATGAAAAAGCCCCGGACAAGGCCGGGGGTTATAACTAGTTTATAGAGAAATTTAGGTCAAGCGTCTCACTTTAGACCGGTATTTACACGTATGGTGTAAATGAGAGTTTTTTGCTATTTAGCATGTAAGGCTTTTTTTTATTTTTTCTCTCTCTTTTTTTTTCTGTACCTATACAAGAACCTTCTCGATTTCGCCACTCCTTATCTCCCTTTCCCTCACCTCCTTCTGCGCTCTTCCACTCTTTGATTCCATGGCATCCTCACCGCCATCTTCAACCTCTATCTTACTCTCACCGTCAAGCACCATCTCCGGCCATCCTCGCCGCCGTCCCTGGTCCACTACTACTCTCCGTTCGCCGCCTCGCCTTCTCTCTCCTCCCGGAGAAACTTCATCTTCGCTAAGGGATCTTCCCCGTTCGCCGCCTCGTTCGCCGTCGTTCTTCTCTGCAAAGCCACCGACATTTCTCCGATCGCCTCCATCGTCCTCAACGACTTCCAAGTCCTGATCGTCTTCTCTGTCACCCCTTCCGACGCCCACGCGAAGCTCTGTGAAAACCCTAACTAGACGAAGTTTCGACTCGGAAGCCTCATACTCGAAGGCAACATCAACCGGCGGCCTTCCTCCCCCGAGATGGAGTTCGTCGTCACCGATCTCCTCACCGACATACTCGTCAGGTACGAGGCTCCTTCCCGATCTGTTCAAGAAGGGCCATTCCTTGGTCATTGAGGGCTTCGTCAGTACTAATCCTTCTTATTTTGTAATAGCATAATGATCTTGTGAGTTGTGATGGTTTATAAGTGTCTGATTTGGAGCATCTTTTCTACTTAGTTCAATCCTTGGATATTTTTATTTCATTCTACCTGTGCATTTGAGCTTCTGCTTTTGACTGTTCATTTATGCCAAATAATATATGGAAGCATGAAAAGTATCATACAAAGTTATCGTGTATAGCTATACATCATTATTCATTTGTTAGTTAGTATATAGAAAATACTTGAATATTTAGCTTCGATGTACTTCCATTACCTCTACCTGCCTTTATGTTAATACATTCAACTTTTTTAATATAATGACATTTTGAATATTGTCACTTGTTTGATTTAATATAATGACTCTTAATTGATTTAATATGAGCTATAATACTTAAAAATAATTGTATTCGAATGGCTTTTCTTGTTTATACATTTGACATATATTGTCACTTGTGATGATAATTTGGAGTTGTGTGTATAAATATTGTTTTAGCTATACTTGTTCGATGTGATTATTCTAATCTTATAGTTAATTGTTGAATATTGTCACTTGTAATGACAATTAGGTGTCACTTGTGATGACAACTAGATGCGAATATTGTCACTTGGGATGACAATTAGGTGTGAATAATTGCTGAATATTGTCACTTGTGATGACAATTAGGTGTGAATATTGTCACTTGTGATGACAATTAGGTGTGAATTATTCTTTTGGATATCGAACAATTGCTGATATAGTTAGTTTGATGTTTAAGAGATTTTTTCCGTGTGGAATTTGATAAGAGTAGGTTAGAAGTATGGGGAAGTAATGGAGCATAATCTTCATAGTTAGTGAGCTATGCTAGTTACTGTAGTGTGCAATCCACCAAGCCTTCATGTGTTGTACTGCTGCGTTTTGTGATATCTAGCAGTTTTGGCTTGGATGGTCATATCAATCTGTTTGTGTAAAGAAATTGTTGAAGTATTCCCGGTCTTTTTAGCTCATTATTGTTCTTTTTAGTTTTGGTTTTCATTGCTGCTTTAATTACACAATCTATCTGATTTTAAAGTGCAAATGTTTGAGCTTGTTAGATCGTATCAGCTTGCCTGTGAGGGAATCTAAAATGTAGGTAAAAGTGCTTGAAATTGGACACAATCCGGCCTGTCCTTGGTGTAAATTAGGCACGGATTCTTTGGAAATTTTGTTGAGTTTTGGTGCAAATGTAGACCAGTAGCGTGAGATGAGAAATCACACTTGATTTTACACTTTCTAGTTATCTCCTGAATATTGTCACTTGCAATGACAATTAGGTATTATCAAAAATCCTTTAATAACATTGGTGATGATATATATTGTCACTTGTGTGATAATTTGGACTTGTGTGTATAAGTCTTGTTTTATCTATAATTATTCGGTGTGATTACTATAATCTTCTAGTTAATTGTTGAATAGTGTCACTTGTGATGACAATTAAGTGTCCTTGGGGTGACAATTAGTGTGAATATTGTCACTTGTGGTGACAATTAGGTGTGAATATTGTCACTTGTGGTGACAATTAGGTGTGAATATTGTTACCTGTGTTGACAATTAGGTGTGAATATTGTCACTTGTGTTGACAATTACGTGTGAATATTGTCACTTATGTTGACAATTAATATGAATATTGTCACTTGTGGTGACAATTAGGTGTGAATATCGTCACTTTGTGGTGACAATTGATGACAGTCAACGCCGGTCAACGGCGGTCAACGCCGGTCAACGGTCAGTCAACACCGGTCAACGGCCGGTCAACGATCGGTCAACGGCCGGTCAACTAGTGGAAAGAAGGGTTATGCCATGTGTGCAAATATGCCATATTGTGGTATTTTCTTACTTTATGGCATTTTCCAAATGCCGTATAGCCAAATCATTCTAGTTTATATTTAATAGCTCCTTTTGTATTTTATTTGTGAATAAATAAACACATATTAGTTATAGTAAATAGTAATCTATTATTTCATTAAGTAATGTTGTGTGATATAATCTTTTTAAAATCCGGGTAATCCATTATAATTCATTGTAATACTCAAAGAGATGAAATCCCCACTACATAAACATAGAGCAGAGGAAGGCGAGGGAGGGGTTCTTATTAACGTGATATTTACAGAGCTATATCATATGTAAAGATAAATCTGAATTATTTAGATTTATGTTTTAAACCTCGCTTAAAATTAATTTTAGCCGTACGTTGATTATGTAATTAATGGTACGTATCTTACTAATTTCGTTTTTTTTGTATTTGAATTAGGTAGGATTAGTTTGTTGGGAAGTAAGATCGAGAATCACGGAATTTTTATCTGAGGTTTCAAACCAATTTTATTTGGTTTGTTTTTTTTGATCGAAACCAATCACCTCTATATGCGTATTTCAAATTTCTCGCCTCTCTCTCGCACTCGCACTCGCACTCGCTTGTTATATCAACCCACACACCCTAGCCATTATCATACGTAACCTTGACACAAACCAAACCAGAGAGACAAACGGAGAGAAATGGCGATGAAACTCGAGGGCGTGGTGGATTCGGAGGAGGAGCACGAGCGGTGCCCGGTGGAGGAGGTGGCCCTGGTGGTGCCGGAGACGGACGACCCGAGCACGCCGGTGCTGACATTCAGGGCCTGGTTCCTGGGAATCGCCTCGTGCGTGCTCCTCATCTTCCTCAACACCTTCTTCATCTTCCGGACGCAGCCACTGAGCAGAAGCTATGGTTTGTAATTGGGGAAGAATAAGAAGGAGATCAGATTTTGGGGGGATTTGGGATTTGAGGGCCTTTTTATAGAGGAATTAAGGCCGAATTTTATGTAAATAAAATAGTGTGACAAATGGGTCCCATCGTGAAATGTAGCTATGGATATGTAATTTTATTTTGTAAAATTTGAAGAAATTAAAAGGAATAAGTTTAAAATTGAATTTATAATTAAGGAAAACAAAATAAATTCAACGTGATCGATCTACACCATTCAATTGTTAATACATGTCATCCATCTAAACAAAACAAAAATAACAAATAAGTTCTTGACATTTGTCCACTTTATATTCTTAAGCTTGTCTCTTCTAGTCCCTCCTAGAGCCATATAACTCTATTTGTTTTTTTAATTTTATTTTTCTTTTGGATTTTCTTAGTTATTGCATCAAGTGGTTTTTGTTCATAGTATGGGTGCTTGCTCGGTCCACCATGTTCAAATCCATGATCATTGATCGATCAAAGTCTAGCGTTTGCTTAATTACGTGTAACGCCAAAAAAAACATGATTATAGCCTAGGACTTAATCATCCACATCAAAGCAAACAACTGATCATCATTCATGACAAATATTGATGTTTGGATCTTTTCTTGATAATTGAGACGTTTACGATGCGCCGCTTCAGTGACCACACGCCCGGGCACAAAATTAGACATTTCGGATTGGGTCACCGGTGAAGACCCGGTCAAGTCCACACACACATCACGACCCCCATCCCATGAGTAGAACAAAATGTCAACCGGACGGAGAGGCTTATCCTGCCCGTCACGCAGCCCAATATTGACCTCCTTACCAGTAGAAATCCCGGACCGGTAGCAGATATCAACAAGGATGTCGTGAACAACATTATTCCGATGTTTAATGCCAACAATACCAACACAATACACGGCATGATCCCCATATATATCACCCATGAAAAACACGGGAGCAAGCAGAGCACGGCTTCGATACTATTGGGACGATATTAAGGACGCTAGTCATTAATATCTAAACCAATAATGATCGTCCATAGTTTTGATAATGACAAACTCAAAGGTATTTGATAAGTTGTCCAAGTGTTGATCTCAGGTAAGTCCAGAGGACGCACATAAGAGAAAAGGACAACAAGTGAACGAGAGTCCCTTAGCTGTAGGGACGCACTTCATCAGAACTTCCAAAGCTCAACGAAAAGAGTGAAGTCCCTGCGCAGATAGGACGGCATCCTCATCAAGAAGGGACGTGCGCCAAAATACGGACGAAGTTCAAATTCAAATCAAGGCCGCCCCAAAATGATTACATCACATTCGGCCGTAGTCCTCAGAAGGAAGCTTCCCTTGTTTGGGCACGTGTAAACAATTCCAAATATGTCGCTTTCCCAGCAATGGACCCCTGACCACGCGGAGGCTTCCCAAGCGTCAACAGAGTTGACTTCCTCAAGATGCAAATCGCACCATTGAAGGAAGACGACAGATCCTGCCCAAGCTTCAGAGGACGCTAGAGGACAAGAACTCATACCGCTATAAATACCCTCCAAGGGGTATGCATAGCGGTGTGGACTTTGAAGACTTTCTCTCGAGCTCTCCCGTAGCATTCAAGTTCAAGAACGAAGATCAAGAAGATCAAGTGAGCTTGAAGCAAGAGAAAGAAAGTCCAACCACATCAAATCCAAACTAAACCACAAAATAGTTAGAGTAGTAGTTTGTCTCTCACAACGGACCGTGAGATACGTACGTGAGTGATAGCTTCCTTATAAGCTAAGAGAGTTAGGTTACTTTGTTAGGCTGAAAGGAGTGTTACTAGTGAGGCCAAGGACGCACGCTTAGCTCAGGGGATTGTAACAGCTAGCCTAAGTTGTAAGGACTCTCTCTGAATAATATAAGGACGGCTATTGAAAATCCTCCAACGGAGTTAGAGGTTTACCAATAAGACTAGTTGGTCTTAGTGGGGTTTCTCTATAAATACTCGTGTCCATTGTCTTATTGTGTTTCCTGTTAAGTCTATTTTCCGCTGCATCTAAGGACGCCCTTAACCCAGTTAAGGACGCCCATTCTAATAGACTTACGATCCAACAGACACAGACAACAAGGGGACACCCAAACGGTAACATAACACACAACGATAAGTCTTACCGTTCATAGTCAGTCCCAAACCAGAAATCGGGACAGCGCGAAGCCAATCAGAGGAGTGGTCTTCCTGCTGAGATTTCCACAAAGCCAATTGCCGAGCAGATAAGGAAAATGTGGATTCTGCAGTTCTAGCGGCCTTTGTGAAATATATATCTGTCAGTTTATTCATAAGTTTGGGGGCAGCGATCTCACTAGGGCTACTAAAAATATCAGTTTCCACAACCTCATTAAACAAACTCAAAGCAGCATCAAAGGTAGGTCCCGGTGCAACGATACCTGCTTGTTGAAGAAGAGTATCCTGCAAACAAGCAGACTGCAAACGCGACACAAGGAAAGCATAATGCAAAACATCATCTGTAGAATAAACACCAAGGCCGCCAAATTCAAAGGTTAAGGTGGCAAGCCTCCATTGCCAATTGCCGAACCCAGGCCCAGAAGCAATAGCAATACGCTCTAAAGAAGAACGAAGAGCCACGTCAAAGGAGCGCTGAGCCGACTCAAAGACACGCGGGGAGCAAGTACGCAATGCGAAGTAGAGTTTTGAAACTCCAACACAAGCACGGAGAAGCAACAACTCACATTGAGGGTCATTAATCTTAGCAATTGCAACCATAAGCTCAACGGATTTGGATACTCGCTTCATCACAAGCTCACTGCTAAAAGTAAAATCCACACTAACAGGTCCACCCAACAATTCAACACCAAGTGGAGGCTTGGCAATATTACGCGGGAAGACACCTACAAGCCTACTACGAGGGTCTTCTTTGGGCCAAAAGACTTCAGTTTTGGCCACATTGAGATGTAGGCTGAAACGAGGTCCATCCTCCAAAATCAACTCTAAAACTTTCCCCACAACCAAGGTGAAAACTGAAAAACTTTTCCGGTGAAAACTTTTCTTATCATGTAAGCTGAAAACATAAACATGTGAACATCAGGAATAAATATGTGAATAAAATCAAGTTTTATTATGGATCGTATTAATAAAGGTAATAACACAATTTCTTAATATCATGTGTTATGGACCTGATTACTAACACAAAATCACAAACATTTTTTGAGGTTCACGTATTTTTGTTTTGGATTCACGTATATCTATTTCATGTTCATCTATTATTATTTTATGTTCACGGTTTATAGTTTATAGGTTAAGAAAAGTTTTCATTTGATTCAAATCCATTATTATTATTGTTATTAGTAGTAGTCATAGTACTATTTATTATTATAATAAATTTATTTCAGATTATATTTTTATTAGTGAATATTATGTGTTATTACTTTATATTATATATATAATATACTTTATCTTATTAAATTTATTTCGAATTAAAGTATAATTATTAACTAAATTGTGATTATAAAATGTAATATGTTACTTGTATTGATACTTACTCATATATATATATATATATTAAGTATTATCTTATTGAATATATTTTTGATTACATGATGCGACTTAAAAAATGAAAGATTTTATTTGGTTATTTTATAGTCATTCATTTTCTTATTATTAGTTTAGACTACATATGCTCTTGATTTATATTACATCTATATGCACTATAAAATTTATTTATAGCCATTCATTCCATTATAATGACTTTTATCTCGAATTTTCTAATTAAAATTAAATGTTATATCATAAAAATTTACAAGACTCTTTTCAAAATTTCTTTATTAGTTAGTTTTTGGATAATTAATGTCAATATTATAACCAAAAACATATAGATTAAGGATATAACTTTTTTAAATTCAGGGATTTATAACTTTTAACCAAGACAATATATTGTTTGAATATAAAAATCAAACGAAACTATATATAGATATAAACAACGACCACACAAAACTACCAAAATATTACTAAACAACCGCCCCGAGCAACGTCGGGGATGACTAGTTACTCGTAAAATACAATCAGTAGACTTTAATGTACACAACCTAGTAGAAAGAAGTGACCATCTCGAATAGATGTTCCATTACGTTGCAAACCCTAAATTTGGAGATTTTTGGGTGGTTTTTGAATCTCAAAAGATGTTTCATATATATGCTTCTTAAAAATGGAGAAAATCCTCAAAGTAATAGTTGACATTTGTTAAAAAATAAGAGTAAACCATAAACAAACAGAGAAGATAAGAGAGGAAGATAGGTTAGATATATCTTGTCTTATTAGATTACCCATAAAGGTCTTTTATAGATAGTGTATAAGAGTTAGGATAAAATAAATTTTAGGATTTTGATAAGCTTATCCATTTACATCCAAATATCCCTTGAGTGTACATCCCTAACTAATAAGTTTTTATATATATTGATTTTATTTATATTTTTTGAAGAGAACTTAATAAGTTTTAACTATTTACTAGTGTAGTACCCGTGCCTTGCACGGGATTTTTATAAAATTTTATATATATGTTTAAACTCTTATTATTTAAGTTATTTGTTCCCAAAATTCAATCACCACCTACTTTAAAGAGTATTGTAGTTAGATATAATAAATCTGATCAAAATAATAAGAATCTCAAAAGTAAGAAATTGTCTTATTATAACGAATATGAAATGGAAAATGAACCTAAAAGACATACAATATAGATTACGTAGTGGAATAAAACCATTGCCATATGGTCCATATGGACAAAGTTAGGATATTCTAGATATCATAAAGTTGTCGGAATTAGCTTTTGATCTTAAATATGATTGATTTGTAAAATCTAAATTCTCATCATATAATAAATTAAAATACACTCATAATAAACTCTTGTTATTCTTATGACCAAAAGAAAAAAAGTTAAAATTATTTTATTTTAGTTCAACCAATTTCCATGAGGTTCGCAATAAAAAAAATATAATTTAATCCCTAAAACATAACGGAATTCAAATGATATATTTTCAACCCTATGAAAGTAGAAGTATAATGCAATTCGTTAAAAAATTATCAAATATTATTCTAATAATCATTTCGTCTGAGAGTAGAAACTATTTTATTGGAATATCAAAAATAGAGATTTGATTTAAATCAACCCTAAAATATCGGAACCACTAATAGAAAAATAATAATCGTAAGCAATTAGAGTTGTAATATATTAAGTTTACATTTATGGTATCATATATGAATCAATAAGTAGTTAAAAATAATAAGATGTTAAATACTACCGACTAAGTAAGTTTGAGCAAATCAACATCATTTTTTTTATTGTTTGTAGAATAAAAATATTAGTAAAATTAGTTTTTTTTGAATATATTCGGTATCATAATAAATATTTTCTTTGCCAAAAAATTGTGTGTGATTCACACCCTTTACATTATTAAATCTCAAAATTTCCTTTATAATATCTTGAAAACAAATCACGTTCTGATTTGAATAAAAGATTTCAATAGAAATTACAAAATCAAAAATCATGTTCATAGATGGATAAAAAGATCTCGACAAAGATCACGTTTTCCAAAACATTTGAGGAAAAAAGGAGTTTATTTGGAAGGAAAAGAGTTTTATTATTATAAATATTTTATTTGATTCGAAATTGTATAAAAAGTGGGCCAAAAAAACAATTTACAAAATAAAAAAATAAAACTACGAAAAAAATAAAAAAAATCTACTTGTTTTGCATAATATTACATTTGATTTGTTATAATTTTTTAATCTATTGAATTTGGATATAAAAGAACATGATAATCTTATTTTTTCCAAATCTTCTATAGATATCTTTTCCATGATCTACATAAAGGGAGAATCTCAATTAAATTACCATATATCGTAACAAACATATCTTTAAATTGACCTTATTTTTTTTTTTTATTGTTTTTTATTCAAATATATCCAACATTGATAATTATTTTTAGTTTTAAATTTACTTGACAATGGCTCCACAGTCCACGACGAATTACTTGACAATTGCGTGTGAACAAATTATTGAAGTTGATCCAAAAAAGGTACCAATTTTTTATAATAATCCTAACTGATTTAGTTCAATTTTCTTCGGCAATCAAAAAATGAAGCTAAATAAGGATAAAATCAGTTGAGGAGGTTAATTTTTAGATTTTTAGCATTTTTTCGGCAATAAAAAAACGAAGCTAAATAAGGATAAAATAAGGATAAAATCAATTGAGGAGGTTAATTTTTAGATTTTTAGCATTTTTTTCAGCAATCAAAAAACGAAGCTAAATAAGGATAAAATCAATTGAGAAGGCTAATTTTTAGATTTTTAGCATTTTTTCGGCAATCAAAAAATGAAGCTAAATAAGGATAAAATCAATTGAGGAGGTTAATTTTTAGATTTTTTGCATTTTTTTCGGTAATCAAAAAATGAATTAAATGACATGGCTTAAGGAAATGATGACACGTGGCAAAATCTGATGTGGCGCATTCTCGGATCGACACGTGATTATGTGTAATCATATGTTATATATGTTATATACTAGCACTACGTATAAGAAAAGAAAGGATTAACTTAGCGATTAATTTGATTCCTTGATACAAGACCTAGTGATACGGAGTATGTTGTTAGGAAGTAGTGTAGTTTGTCAAGAAAAAGGATACTCCGATTAGTCCGATACTCGGTAATTCGGTACGATATTCAATTTTAGAAATTTTGGTATTCAGTTTTTTCAATTTTAGAAATGTCTGCAACGATTTGTTAATTGTAAGAACCAAAACTTTAGGGATCTAGGGGAAAACAGTTTTTCAATTTACGTAGTAGGATTCGTTTTTACCGTATATTACTTATTTTAATTATTTGAAAAATATTATCAGTACAAAGTTTGTTGGGAATTAAGTAAGAGAATCGCGGAATTTAGAGAATTACGGAATTTTGATCTGAGGTTTGAAACCAAATTTATTTGGATTGTTGTATCTAAACCGATGTCCTGTATATGCGTTATTCAAAATTCTCGCCTCTGTCTCGCACTCGCACTCGCACTCGTACTCGCTTGTTATATCAACCCAAATACCCTGGCCATTATCATACGTAACCTTGACACAAACCAAACGAACGAGAGAGGAGAAATGGCGACGAAAGTGGAGGGCGTGGTGGATTCGGAGGAGGAGCACGAGCGGTGCCCGGTGGAGGAGGTGGCCCTGGTGGTGCCGGAGACGGACGACCCGAGCACGCCGGTGCTGACGTTCCGGGCCTGGTTCCTGGGAATCGCCTCGTGCGTGCTCCTCATCTTCCTCAACACCTTCTTCATCTTCCGGACGCAGCCGCTCGGCATCAACTCCCTCCTCATGCAGATCCTCGTCCTCCCGCTCGGCCGCCTCATGGCTTGGACTCTCCCCACCCGCACATTCAACCTCCTCGGCTGGAGCTTCACCTTGAATCCGGGGCCCTTCACCATCAAGGAGCATGTCATCATCACCATCTTCGCTAGCTCCGGCTATTCCCCCGGCGGCGGCGACGCCTACTCTATCGGCGCCATCGCCGTCATGAAGGCCTACTACAAGCAGCCCCTCTCCTTCGTCTGTGCCCTCATCATGGTGTTGACTTCTCAGGTAACCATGATTTCAAGCCCAGCTTTGATTGATATTGTAACTGGATTTTAACACTCTTGAGTTTCACACGTACAGGTTCTGGGCTATGGCTGGGCTGGAATCCTACGCAGGTATTTGATCGACCCGGTTGAGATGTGGTGGCCTGCAAACCTTGCTCAGGTCTCCTTCTTCAGGTACCTACGTACTCAATTAACTAATCGCAAGTACGATTAAAAACAGTAATGTCTTTTCTTTCATATAATCAACCAGGGTTGGCCTGCAAACAGTAATGCTTTTCTTCTTTTGTTTGTGCAGGGCTCTCCATGAAAGAGAACCCAAATCAAAAGGCCTAACCCGAACCAAATTCTTTTTGATCGTGTTTGGAGCCAGCTTTCTCTACTACGCCCTACCGGGCTATCTTTTCCCAATCCTCACCTTCTTCTCCTGGCTATGTTGGCTCCACCCTCGCAGCATCACATGGCAACAAATCGGGTCAGCTTACCACGGACTAGGCGTAGGTGCGTTCACAATTGACTGGGCCGGCATTTCAGCTTATCACGGTAGCCCCTTGGTCGCCCCATGGACTTCCATTGTCAATGTCGGCGTCGGTTTCGTGATGTTCGCCTACATCATAATCCCTCTGTGTTACTGGAAGTACAACACATTCAACGCTCGCAACTTCCCCATTTTCTCCAATAAACTCTTCCGGGCAAATGGTCTCACATATGACACCAACAAGATTCTTACTCCCCAACGTGATCTTAATGTTGCTGCATATGATAGTTATGGCAAGCTTTACCTTAGCCCCCTCTTTGCTTTCTCTATTGCCTCGGGTTTTGCAAGGTTCACTGCAACCCTGACCCACGTATTCCTCTTCCATGGCAAGTAAGTAACATGTATTATATGTATATATTCCTAAAGCTCTTAATTTAGCTTGATGCATAAAATAAATTGTTTTGACCCTGGTTATGATTTATGTAGGGATATTTGGAGACAGACCAGAACAACGGTGAACAATGCCAAATTGGATATACATGCAAAACTCATGAGCAAGTACAAACAAGTGCCTGAATGGTGGTTTTCCATCCTCTTATTAGGCAGCATGGTATTGTCTCTTTTGACGTCATTCGTGTGGAAGGATCAAGTACAACTTCCTTGGTGGGGCATGCTCTTTGCGTTTGCCTTGGCCTTTGTTGTCACTCTCCCCATCGGTATTATTCAAGCAACTACAAACCAGGTGACTTGGTTTTTCAGTTTTTCTACTTAACAACATATTCCTACACTTATTGAACCACTTCTAATTTTCAACATCATGATGTGTCATAATTTATTTTGCAGCAACCTGGATACGACGTCATAGCGCAATTCATGTTCGGATACGTCTACCCGGGGAAGCCCATAGCCAATCTTCTCTTCAAGATATATGGGCGAATCAGTACCGTTCATGCACTCTCATTCTTATCTGATCTCAAGCTAGGCCAATACATGAAAATCCCCCCAAGATGCATGTACACAGCCCAGCTAGTAGGAACCTTGATAGCTGGTGTAATGAACCTTGCTGTTGCATGGTGGATGCTAGAAAGCATTGACAACCTCTGTGACATTGAAGCCCTGCACCCAAACAGCCCATGGACCTGCCCCAAATTTCAGACTCAATTCGACGCGTCAGTGATCTGGGGCTTGATCGGGCCAAGACGGCTATTTGGCCCCAGTGGGCAATACTGGAACCTATTGTGGTGGTTCCTTATCGGTGCCGTTTTGCCCGTGCCCGTTTGGGCACTCAGCAAGATGTTTCCAGAGAAGAAATGGATCTCGCTTATAAACATACCGGTTATCTCCTACGGGTTTGCAGGGATGCCACCGGCCTCGCCGACCAACATTGCTAGTTGGCTGATCACTGGAATGATATTCAACTTCTTTGTGTTTAGGTACCGAAAGGGGTGGTGGCAGAAGTACAATTATGTGCTCTCGGCTGCTCTTGATGCAGGGACGGCGTTCATGGCTGTTCTCATCTTCTTTGCGCTCCAGAATGAAAACAAGGAGGTTAAATGGTGGGGGAGCCAGATGGATCATTGTCCCCTTGCAACGTGTCCGACTGCACCGGGCATTGTGGTTCCGGGATGTCCTTTGATCAAGTGAACGAATGTTGTTAGTTGGATCCGGTTTAGCTAGCTAGTATATAGGGGGTTTAATTTTCAATAAAATTGATGTAGAGATGGTCATTTGAGCTATGTTTTTATGGTTTGCTAAACAGTTTTCTATGCGGTAGTCTTGGTAATTCAATGACAGAATATTTTGGGTCAGTATATTAGTTTATGGTAATTTTGATTGGATTTGTTTTGCTTGGGTTGCCTATATTCATCTGGCAAGCTACCTATAGTTGTGGTTCTTCTGAGGCAAACCATTTCTTGCCTATAGTTGTGGTTCCTTCCACGGGACAAACTACGGAGTACTACTAATGGCAAACCCACAGCAAATGTTTGCAGTGAAAAATACCAACTGTCAAAGCTGAGCGAGCGACATTTTCTTGTCAAAGACTGAAAGCCTGTCAACCTCTATATAATCTGCCCGATTTCCGCCTCTTCTGAGCCAACATCATCTCTTCAAAGCCTCCAATTCTGCATCCATGGCGTTCATCAGCGCTCTCGTCCTCATCACTCTCGCCATCGCATCCCCATCCCTAGCGCTACGCCATCTCCCTTCTGGCGACAAGGTCTCGCTCGGCCTCTACTACGAGAGCCTCTGCCCTTACTGTGCCAACTTCATCGTCAACGATCTCGCCAAAATCTTCGATAACGGCCTCATCGACATCGTCGACCTCAACCTCGTTCCCTGGGGAAATGCCAAGATTAGGGGAAACTCCACTTTCGATTGCCAGGTCTTCTTTCTTCGCCTCTCTGTGTTCTCTAAGATTAGTTCAGTCGGTTTTGTTCATTTGCAAATTGGAGCTCTGAATTGAGTGCTGTCTGTATATAGTACTATGATTTAGTTCAGTCGGTTTTGTTCATTTGCAAATTGGAGCTCTGAATTGAGTGCTGTCTGTATATAGTACTCTGATTTTAGGGTTTTTAAATGTTCACTCGAATTGAGTGCTGTTAAGAATTGCAATTGTTCGAATGTTTAGGCATTCTCTATAATCTATTG
Source organism: Polygonum aviculare (assembly GCA_934048045.1). NCBI lineage: Eukaryota > Viridiplantae > Streptophyta > Magnoliopsida > Caryophyllales > Polygonaceae > Polygonum > Polygonum aviculare. Next base: position 16,698,098 of record OW204025.1, on the reverse strand, counting down.
CTTGAGCGTTTTTGGTAGCTGCAGAATTGAAATCTCTCATGTCCATTATTCCCTTTTTATGGTAGCAGATTTTGATAGACTATATGGCTGCTATGATTGTTTATATGAATGCTCTTATCTTTCTTGTCCGCAGAGATCTAACTCCACTTTGGGTAATTTTTGCAGCATGGCCCATCAGAATGCTTACTGGATACAATGGAAGCATGTGCAATCCATGCCTGGCCTAAGCTGGTGAGTAAATATTCAGATGCAAATTGAACTCTCTAGCAAATGTGTATTTTGAGGTTCTTGATTATCTGCCAATGGGTAGAGAAATGAAATGAGCACCATCATTCAAGCAAAAGTTTAAAAAACATAGCCTGACTTTGTAGAACAACATGCTTTCAGAAGGAGCATTTTGCATTCATCAACTGTGTTGAGACTCTCGTCTATAAGCACAAATACCCAGAGTGGGAGACATGTTTCGAAAAATTGGATTTGAATGCAACGACCATTTCAGGCTGCTATCTCAGTGGAAATGGGACAGAGGTGAAGCTCTGGTTACCTTGTTTTACTTTCATATCTTTTTGCTCTTTCCATTAGTTCCGGTTAGCTTGTAACTTTGAATCCTGGTTCCAGCTTGAGCTCAAGTATGCAGCTGAGACTAATTCTCTTGTACCGCCTCATAAGTATGTTCCGTGGGTGGTTGTGGATGGAGAGCCACTCTACGAGGTGGGTTCATCACTAGCTTTCCAATCTTGTGATGTTAAACGCCACCATATCTGTTGTCTTATTTACATATTGTTTTTGGTGTAGGACTATGAAAACTTTGTCAGCTATGTCTGCAAAGCTTACAAAGGAACCTCTCTGCCTAGTGCTTGCAGCAATTCATCCCTCGTCAACGTGCTGAGACAGAAACCAGATAAAAATGCAAGTCCAGTCTGCTATCTAGAAATAGCAAAACCAAAGCCAACATTGCTTCAAGTGGTTTAAACCAGCTTTGGAAAGGAACTTAGAAGGGATGGTTAATGTATGTAAATTGCTTGCTACTGCAAAATTATGCAAGCTTACTAGGAAATGGTGAAGGAGAAAAGGGAATGACAGGAGATATTGATGTCTATGCATGATCATACATACGCGGTTGTATCTTTGTATGCAAATAAATTCATGAATAAAAATGCATGTTATGATGAAGATCAAATGGCTTGGAAGACGGTTTTTTTTCTTCTTTTATTGGAAAATTTCCCACCAAAGTCAGACGGCAAAAAATTCTTGAAAAGTGCTTTTATATATAGTAAAGTTTTCCCGGAGAAGCTATGTGGTTAACGTCTTCATTACAATATTCAGTTTCATCCTCTTTCTCACGTCTCTTCCTGTTTGTGGTATTTCGTGGAGTCAAATATGTGTGTGCCTCTTCCTGTTTGTGGTATTTCGTGGAGTCTAATATGTGTGTGTAGGGAGATATTAGATGCATATAATCCTAGGGCCTAGAGTTTAGAATTGTAACACCTTTTACATCAATTTATTTAAAAACACCTTTTACATCAATTTTTTAAGAATTGTAACCACATTTTATAATGCAAAACCTAAGTTTAACCACCATAAACTAATTTTTGGTGAAAATTTAAGCTATTTGGACCAAAATACCCTTTTAAAGTTTTTTTTCATTATAACTTTGTTTAATTATTAATTTATATAAAATAGCAAAAATATTTTGACTACCGTACTTATTTAGAAAGTCTGTTATACTTTGACAAGTTAAACAAAAAAGAAGAAGAAGAAAATAATAGAACTACCTTATAAAGGGTATTTTGGTCAAAATATGATAACTTCTCACCGAAAATTAGTTGAAGATGTTTAACCTTAAGTATTTGCATTATAAAAGGTGGTTTTACAAAAAAGAAATTTTGAAAGGTGGATTCTTAAAATAATTTGTTTAAAAAGGTGGTTTTTGACAGGAAAAACTCGTAATATTATAAAACTATTGTGTTCAATACATTTAATATTTCTTTATAATACAATAATATATTTGTTTAATATGTATTAGTGGGTATAAATTTAGAATAAACACTCTTGTTTAATATGTATTAGAGGGTATAAATTTAGAATAAACACTAATATAGATGCTATGAGAGAGAGAGGAATGAAAAGATTTGCTTAAACTTTTTATTAGATTCAATTTTCAAAAAATTACATCCATTCATATCGTAAACCCAAGAAACTCCTCCAAAATCGAGAAACCTTTTTACTTTACCTGATCTTATATTATATACAATAATCTAATATACGAGTTACGTAATAACTTATAGGTGTAATGCTATTTATTTAATTAAGGGTTAATGGTTTTAGTATATACTATTCTATTTTCAAGTAAAAAGTAAGATGATTTAAAGTTTAGGGTTTCATATGTACTATATTAATTTTTGGCTAAAAAGTAATATAAATAGAATAAATACTAGATTGTTATATTTATTAGTATGCCAAAAGATGAATGGAATAAATATTAAAGTAATTTCAATTCTTCAAAATTTATCTTAGACTAAAATTTTGGTAGTTCGAAATTTATTACATCATCTTAATTATAATATGATCATAAGATAAAAGGTCTAATATATTGAAATATATATATTTTTTGGTCGAAGGTACTACCCATGATAGTTGAACCGGAGACGTCCGGGTACTACCCTAGAGGCTTAACCGATATACTTATAAATACCCAATACAATAATTTAAGTATATTACATAATTCATACAAAAATATTGCTCAATCCGTAAAATAGTTAGATGTACAGAATTCCTCACAAATATTGGGAAAATAAGTTATATTGTTGAAATGGTTAAATTATATATATATATGTATATATGTATATATATATATATATATTGTATATTAGAGGGGTTATAAGACATATACTACCTCCGTTCAAGAATATTTGTCGTTTTAGGATTTGTCTCTAAAATTAAGAAATCATAGGATTTTCCTAAACTATCCTCAATCTTTTGAAGATCTTTTTCCTTTTAGTATATATGTATGTATTGTTTTTTATCAATGGGGATAATATTGGAAAAATTGTGGTAAAATATGTTAAATGACAAATATTATTGAACAAGAGAATCATGCTTAAACGACAAATATTTTTGAACGGAGGGAGTAGTACTTTTTTTATTTACTATACACAGTATACTGATAGTCTAATATATAGCTAGTAGTATACTACATACTTAAGATTTGTCGTGGGTGAGGATTCATAAATGTTTCTTCTATAATTGTGGAGGGAATGTGCAAATTCTTGAGTTGTTTGTTGATTTGAACGGGCTATAGTGGTCATTATGCAAGCAATTAAATTAATCTCTAAACTAAAAGACACGTATAGCATGCAAGTAAGGGGTCGAACCTAGAGGAATAAGTTGTTTTCAGACAATTCAGTTCAATCAAGAGGAAAGACAGGGGTTTTGAACAAGGTTTTGATATCAATAGTAGGAAGTAGAGGATATTTAATCAGATCAACATAAAGAATCATTCGATCATGAGTTCATCCAGTTTCTTAGACTTCCTTGACTAATTCCAATTCTGATCATAAACAATCACCTGTCTACGGTCCAAAAAATACTTAAACCTAGGCAAAGATGCTTAACCGAGATCTAGCATAAAGAATAAGAATATGTAGGATATCCAATGAAGCAATCAAGCTACAAGTCAATTGCAAGATAAAACAATTTAATCTCTTTCTTAATCCTAATCCACGGTCCTAAAATCAGTTGTCTTCTAAACAAGATAAGTTCACACAGGCAATTGTATTTAGCAAATCATATCAAACGATAGAATATGACAATTCAATTTAGTTGATCAGGCTGAAAGAATCATGCAGAGCTCATGGAGTTAAGCACAAAGAGAAGAGATATTAATCAAGGTAAGAAACTGTACCAAACTTCACGAATTCATCAAATATGCGTCAGTTCATAAATAATACCCCAAAGAGGATTTAGCTCTCCATAATACAAACTAAGAAATATAGGAATTAAAGAATGAATTCAAGGTACTAAAAACTAAGGAAACCCACTAAATTTATATTAGTCAGATGACATGCCCAACCGAAACTACAAGATAGAGAAAAGATAAGAAGATAGAAAATAAGACGACTCGGATCTGTAGCCCACCACACACGCAACAGATACACTGCGCTCGCGGTCAATGACAGGTCAAAGGCATCTTCAACAGCTTCTACCGCGCACGCGGTACACGACCCGCGCATGCGGCCTTCATACTTCGAGACTTCTTCATCATGAACAAGGATGACCCTTGTGCAATTGTATATCCCCAATCTCATCATCATAATGGTATGACAATTAGAAACAAATTCATCCGAATTTCCTTAGCCATCATCAATCTTGTATGCAGCGGTTTCTTTGATTAATAAACCTTCTACGTCAGTCCTTCAAAGCATGTCATGTGTAATCTACCTTATCTCAAAGCAAAAATGCTAGTCTTACCAATTGGGTAAACTACCCTAATGGTTTTGTAATGACTTGTTAATATATGTATTGACATTAAATAAAATGGTAATGCTGACATGTACAACATTTTTATTATAAACTCGTTCAAACGTGTGATTTGTTTTTGTTTATGCAGGCCTCTCCATGAAAGAGAACCAAAATCAAAAGGCCTACCCCGAACAAAATTCTTTTTGATCGTCTTTGGAGCCATCTTTCTCTACTATGCACTACCGGGCTATCCTTTCCCAATCTTCACATTCTTCTCCTGAGTATGTTGGCTCCACTCTCACAACATCACAAGGCAACAAATCGGGTCGCATGCATGATGTGTTTTTGAACATGAAGGATTTAATTGCAAGTTCTTACTGTTCGCATATAGCTACAAAAAAGAGTATGTTTTATAAGCACTCACTGAATATGCTGTCATCATAATCAAGTAATCAATTCCATAGGTCCTCATCCGTTCTTTACAAAATTTCATAAGTCCTTTGTTCGGATTAATGACTGATTTAATTGTTTGATATGTATGTCTTTTGTGATTTAATCCTTGTTATGCTATATCATTTATAGAGATTTTTTTATCATAAACTCGTTGAAACGTGTTAATTTTTTTTTGTTTGTGTAGGGCTCCATGAAGGAGAACCGAAATCAAACGGCCTAACCCAAACAAAATTCTTTTTGATCGTCTTTGGACCGAGCTTTCTCTACTACGCACTACCAGACAATCTTTTCCCAATCCTCATTATCTTCTCCTGGGTATGTTGGCTCCACCCTCACAGCATCAGATGGCAACAAATTGGGTTAGCTTACCACATACTAGGTCTAAGTGCTTTCACAATTGAGTAGGCCGGCATTTCAGCTTATGACGGAAGCCTATTGGTCACCCTATGGACTTCCATTGTGAATGTCGACGTTGGTTCATAATATTCGCTTACATTGTGATCCCTGTGTGTCATTGGAAGTACAACACATTCAATGCTCACAACTTCCCCATATTCTCCAATAAACTCTTTCGGGCAAATGGTCTCAAATACGACACCAACAAGATTCTTACTCCACAAAGTGATCTTAATGTTGTTGCATATGGTAGTTATATCAATCTTTACCTTATCCCCCTGTTTGCTCTCTCTATTGGCGGTGGTTGTGCAAGGTTTACTCCAACCCTGACCCACATATTCCTCTTCCATGGCAAGTACATAACATATATATATATATATACCTAAAGCTCTTAATAGCTTGATGCATAAAATAAATTGTTTGACCCTTGTTATGATGTAAGGATATTTGGACATAGACCAGATCAACTGTGAACAATGCCAAATTGGATTTACATGCAAAATTCATGAGCATACAAACAAGTGCATGAATGGTAGTTTTCCATCCTCTTATTAGGCAGCACAATATTGTCTCTTTTGATGTCATTCGTGTGGAAGGATCAAGTGCAGCTTCCTTGGTAGGGCAGGCTCTTCGCGTTTTCCTTGGCCTTTGTTGTCACTCTCCCCATTAATGTTATTCAAACAACAACAAACCAGGTGACTTGGTTTTTTAGTTTTTCTAACTTGGCCTTATATTCAACAAACATATTCTTAGACTTATTGAACCACTTTTAATTTTCAGCATCATGATGGACATAATTTATTTCGCAACAACCTAGATACGACATCATAGTGCAATTTATGTTCGGATGCGTCTACCCGGGAAAGCCCATAGACAATCTTCTCTTCAAGATATATGGGTGAATCAGAACCGTTCATGCACTCTCATTCTCATATGATCTCAAACCCAGCCAATACATGAAAATTCCCCCAAGATGCATGTATACAACTTAGCTAGTAGGAACCTTGGTGTAGTGAAAATTGTTATTGCATGGTGGATGCTAGAAAGCATTAACAACCTTTATGATGGTGAAGCCCAGCATCTAAACAACCCATGGACCTGCCCCGAGTTTCTGGTTAAATTCGACGCTTGATCAGGCCAAGACGGCTATTTGGCCCGGTGGGCTTTACCGGAACCTAGTGTGGTTGCTCCTTATCGGTGCAGATTTGTAAATACCCATTTGGGCACTCAACAAGATGTTCTAGAGAATGAACGGATCCCGCTTATAAATATACCGTTTATCTCCCACGAGTTTGCAGGGATGCCACCGGTGCCACCGACCAACATTGCTAGCTGTATGATTATTGGATTGATATTCAACTTCTTTGTGTTCAAGTACAGGAAAGGGTGGTGGTTGAAGTAGAATTATGTGCTCTCGACTGCTCTTGATGCAGGGACGACGTTCATGGTTGTTCCCATCTTCTTGCGCTTCTGAATGAAAACATGTTCCTTAAATGGTGGGGGAGCCAGATCGGTCATTGTCCCCTTACAACGTGTCCGACTGTACCAAGAATTGTGGTTGCGGGATGTCCTCTTATCAAGTGACCGAATGTGGTTAGTTGGATCTGGATTAACTAGTATATAGGGGATTTAATTCCAATAAAATTGATGCAGAGATGTCATTTGAGTTATGTTTTATTGTTTGCTAAAGAGTGCATAGTTCTTGAAAAATATCAAAAATTTGTTTTTGCTAGTTAAATTATTGTATTGTTTGTTTTCTATTAGTTAGTCTTTGTAATTCAATGACACAATATATTGGGTTAGCATATTATTTTATGTTAACATTGAATGGATTTGTTTTTGTTTGATTGGCTATACTAATCTGGCAAGCTAAATTGCATTTGCAAATGTAGTGTTGATGTTGCAACTTGCACAGTATATTATGTCAATTTCTTAGAAGATACAGTAAAGTATATGTAGCTAACCAAAAAGAAAAACCATGTAGATGTTTTGAATGAACAAGAATGACCCTTGTGCAATTGTATATGCTCACTCTCATCATCATAATGGTATGACTACTAGAAACAACTTAATCCTCATATCCTTAAGCATCAACAATCATGCGTGCAACAATTTCTTTGATTAATACACCTTCCACGTCAGTCTTTAGAAGTATGTCATGTGTAATGTACCTAGACCCGGCAGAAAGTGACCCGCACCCGAAATCCGAACCGAACCGACCCGACCCGAACCCGAAATTGGACCCGAACAAAAAAAAATGAACAATCCGAACACGACCCAGACCCGAACTGAACCCGAACCGAACCGAACAACACCCGAACCGAACTGACCCGAACTAGACCTGACCCGAACCGAACTTCACCCGAACCGAACTTCACCCGAACCGAACTGACCCGAACTAGACCTGAACCGAACTGACCCGAACCGAACTTCACCCGAACTAAACTTGAACCGAACTAATCTGAACATTAGCAAATTGGAGGATCTACATTACCAAGCATCTCAATTCAATAAAACTAACAATATCACCGAACTTTAATTGAAGAGGGAGATCAAATTGAATTCAGAGGGAGATCAAATTCAATTGTTAAAGCTAGTGAGTATCATCAGAATCCTTCCGGATGTTTGGCTTCCTTTGTGGTTCCTGGTTTTAACTAAAGTTTGTTTTGGATGAACTTTTCAGCCATTCCAGATGTTTGGGTTTGCTTATTTTGTGATATGGAGCATTGTCTACATAATTTGCCAATGGGTTCTTCATGCCTGTGGTTTCACATGGTGGGTTCTCTATTTTTTTTTAACACCGAAATCCATTCAAATATGACAATAGAAGTAGAATTACTCAACTAAATAAACCCAACTTTGCAGGTGGCCATATCGTTTCCTGGAGCTTGCAACTCCTTGGGCACCGTTATGGTAATTAAACAAAACTCTTATTTCATTGGTACACATTATCAGTATACATGATGAAATTTAGAAATGATTGGCCACAACTCATCGGCTGTATGCATTAAGTAAGTAGCAGATTAAGCATTGAGAGAATGCAGCTTAAGCGGCGGACCGGGTGATTCAGAGGCGGAGCAGGGGCTTCGATGAAGGCGTGAACAAATTGAATTCAAAAACACCGAACTTCAATTGAAGAGGGAGATCAAATTCAATTCAATTCAACTAAGCATAAACAAATCCAATTCAACTAATCAGGCATGAAAAGGAATCGAGAAAGGAAAAATTCCAGATCTGATGTTGCGTACTTACCTAGGGTAAAGGAGATGCGGCGGGATGTCGGAACTGTAGAGGTGGAGGGAGCGGAGGCAGTGGAGCACGGAGGGGGACCGGGGGAGCGGATGAGAAGCGTGAACGGCTGAGGAGCGAGCCGGCTGAGGAGCGGGGGACACTACCGATGCCGGTTGTGGAGCGTGAGGGATGCGACGTGGGAGCGTGAGGGCTGCGACGACAAGAACGACGACGAGAGGGCCGGCGACGTGGGAGCGTTATTCTGATTCGACTTCCGCTGCAATCGAACGGCGGGACTCGGGAGTGAAGCTTAGGACGGTATGAGACTATGAGTTGTGAGCTGTGGAGTTGGAGAAATTTGAGGAAATTCACTAAATTGTTTTTTTTTTTCGCCACTAAATTGTTTGTAACCCGCCACTCTCTAATTTTTTGGAAATTAAGGGCGGAAAGAGTTCCGCCAAAATTTTGAGAATTGAACTTCACTGAATTTTAGACTTTTAGTCCCTCCGTTTAATTACTTTTTACATTATTATGTTATGCATTAATTTAATACATAATATATTATATCTATTAAAATGAATTAAATTATCACGTGTGCGAATCAGGTAAGCAGGTCAGATCGGGTCGAAGTCTCGGAGATATCGTCACCCGAAACTGAACTCGATCCCTCATTAAATTTTCCTGACATTATTACTCAAACAAGTATGTAACTTAAGTTTAGCTTTTACATATTACAATAAGGGTTAAATATCATATTAATCAAGAAAGACTATATTTAAAACATAAAGAATGATGTTTCCATCTAAAACAACGTATTGTATAGTTTTAGTAATTACAGAATTACATAGTTTAACAAATGAATATATCATAGTATTAGAATATCTTTATAAATAGAATGGAAATAATATATTGTATAGTTTTATAAATAGAATATGGGTGATAAACCCTAAACCTAAACCCTAAACATTTAAACCCTAAATAGAATGGAAAATAACATATTGTATAGTTTTATAAATAGAATATGGGTGATAAAAACCTAAACCCTAAATCATAAACCATAAACCATAAACCATAAACCCTAACTAGAAAACCCTAAACTCCAAACATTAATGGAAATAACATATTGTATAGTTCTATAAGTAGAATATGGGTTAAAGAATAAAACTTTATGGCTCAATGAGACAATGACCCACACAATAAGAAAATAAAACAAATGAAAAAAAAGAGAGATGGAGTTTCGAACAGGTGGAACAACCGATCATTTACAACATTTCTAAAGTCTGCAGTCTACTCTATAGTCTACACCACCAAGTTAAGTAGGGGTAAGCAAACGGATTATCCGATCTTTTTCAAATTATCCAAATTATCCGTTTTAGCATTCTTTTTCAAATTATATTATTAAAAATAAGAAAAGTTATGAATAAAAAAAGATATAACTATCCAAATTATCCGGATTTTATCGGATCGGATCGGCCGGATCGACGGATCGGATCGACAGATCGATCCAAGGTTTGGAGTTCAAACCTTGAAAAAAAATTCATCCAAGAAAGTGTATTAGATAATAAAATATTCATATTAATAATTTTAAAATATTTAATAAAATTTACTAAGGTGTTTATAATTTACCAATGATAAATTACTAAAAATGAAAAATAAAAATTTGTTTCATGGGTCATGGGTAGGGTGGAGTTGTAAGTGGGCTAAAAAGCCCAAATGTTGTTTCAACCAAAAAAAAAGAGCCCAAATGTAGAATTACATCTAAATCTTAGAGTTGTAAACATGTAATTTGTTTCATGCGTAGTGTTAGGCCCATTTTAGAGTTGTAATTTGTTCTTCTCGTACGTATGTGTATATAATATAAATAGTAATTAATTTTTTTTAATTAATAAAGTAGAAATTACATCTAAATTTTTGTCATTAATATGTAGTAACTATGTTTTATTACAAGACACATTAAAGTACTCATTAAAGTGCCCAAACTTTCTACGTTAAAAACTCACCGTTGCAGGTGGTCTTATAATTTAAAAAAAAAATTGAATCCAAATAACACCCGAATCCGAATTGACCCGACCCAAAATGATCCGATTCGAAGCAATCCGAAAAGGACCCGAACCGAACTAGACCCAAATCCGAACAACATCCGATCCGAACTAATCCGAAATATTACGATCCGAACTAGACCCGAACCCGAACTACACCCGAACCCGAACAACATCCGAACCCGAACCGAACCGAACCGAACAAGACCCGAAATAACTATTTGACCCGAACGAACCCGAACCGAACAACCCGATCCAAACTCATCCGAACAACCCGAATTGCCAGGTCTAAATGTACCTGATCTCAAAGCAAAAAATGTTAGTCTTACCAATTGGGTAAACTACAATAATGATTTGGTAATGACTTGACTATATATGTATTAACATTAAATAAAATGGTAATGTTGACATGTACAATGTTTTATCATAAACTTTTTGAAATGTGTTATTTTGTTTTGTTTGTGCAGGGCTCTCCATGAAAGAGAACCAAAATCAAAAGGCCTAACCTGAACGAAATTCATTTTGATCGTCTTTGGAGCGAGTTTTCTCTACTACGCACTACAGGGCTATCCTTTCTCAATCCTCACATTTTTCTCTTGAGTATGTTGGCTCCACCCTCACAATATCATATGGCAACAAATCAGGTCACATGATGTATTTTTGTACACGAAGGATTTAATTGTAAGTTCTTGCTGTTCGCGTATAATTGCAAAATAGAGTAATTTTTGAAAGCACTACTCACTGAATATGCTGTCATCATAATTAAGTAACCATTTCCATAGGTTCTCCTCGTTTCTTTACCAAATTCCATAGGTCCTCTGTTCGGATTAATGACTGATTTTGTTGTTTGATATGCATGTCTTTTGTGATTTAATCCTTGATATGTTATATAATTTATAGATACATTTTTTGTTATCATAAACTCGTTAAAACATGTTAATTTTTGTTTGTTTGTGCAGGGCTCTCCATGACGGAGAACCGAAATCAAAAGGCCTAACCCGCATGAAATTGTTTTTGCTCGTCTTTGGAGTGAGCTTTCTCTACTACGCGCTACCGGGCTATCTTTTCCCAATCCTCACATTCTTCTCATGGGTATGTTGGCTCCACCCTCACAGCATCACATGGCAACAAATCGGGTCGGCTAACCATGGACTAGGCCTAGGTGCGTTTACAATTGACTGGGCTAGCTTGCATTTCAGCTTATCACGGTAGCCCATTGGTCGCCCTATGGAGTTCCATTGTGAATGTCGGCCTTGGTTTCGTAATGTTCGCTTACATTGTGATCCATGTGTGTTATTGGAAGTACAACACCTTCATGCTCACAACTTCCCGATATTCTCCGGTAAACTCTTTGGGCAAATGGTCTCAAATATGACACCAACAAGATCCTTACTCCACAACGTGGTCTTAATGTTGTTGCATATGATAGTTATGGCAAGCACCTTAGCTCCCTCTTTGCTCTCTCTATTGGCTTTGGTTTTGCAAGGTTTACTGCAACCCTGACCAGCGTATTCCTCTTCCATGACAAGTACTTAACATATATAATATATATCCTTAAAGCTCTTAATAGCTTGATGCATAAAATAAATTGTTTGACCCTTGTTATGATATATGTAGGGATATTTAGGGACAAACCATATCAACGGTGAACAATGCCAAATTAGATATACATGCAAAACTCATGAGCACATACAAACAAGTGCCTGAATGGTGGTTTTCTATCCCCTTATTAGGCAGCATGGTATTGTCTCTTTTGATGTCATTTGTGTGGATGGATCCAGTGCAACTTCCTTGGTGGGGAATCCTCTTCGCGTTTGCCTTGGCCTTTGTTGTCACTCTCCCCATTAGTGTTATTCAAGCAACTATAAACCAAGTGACTTGATTTTTTAGTTTTTTCTAACTTGGCCTTGTACTTATCAACATATTCTTAAACTTATTGAACCACTTCTAATTTTCAACATCATGAAGGACATAATTTATTTTGTAACAACCTGGATACGTCACTATAGCGCAATTTATGTTCGGATACGTCTACCCGGGAAAGCCCATTGTCAATCTTCTCTTCAAGATATATGGGTGAATCAGTACCGTTCATGCACTCTCATTCTCATATGATTTCAAACTAAGCCAATACATGAAAATACCCCAAGATGCATGTACATAGCTTAGCTAGTTGGAACCTTGATAGATGGTATAGTGAACCATGTTATAGCCTGGTGGATGCTAGAAAGCATTGGCAACCTCATTGACGTTGAAGCCCTGCACCCAAACAACCCATGGACCTGACCCAAATTTCAGGTTCAATTCGACGCTTTAGTTATCTGGGGCTTGATCAAGCCAAGACGGTTATTTGGCCCCGGTGGGCTTTACAAGAACCTAATGTGGTTGTTACTTATCGGTGCAGATTCGCCAATACCCATTTGGGCACTCAGCAAGATGTTTTTAAAAAGGAAATGGATCCCGCTTACAAACATACGGGTTATCTCCTACGAGTTTGCAGGGATACCACCGGCGACACCGACCAATATTGCTAGTTGTATGAATATTGGAATGATATTCAACTTCTTTGTCTGCAAGTACTGAAAAGGGTGGTGGTAGATGTAGAATTATGTGCTCTCGACTGCTCTTGACGACGGCGTTCATGGTTGTTTTCATCTTCTTTGTACTTTAGAATGAAAATATGGACCTTAAATGGTAGGGGAGCCAGATCGATCATTATCCCCTTGTAACATGTCTGGCTATAACGAGAATTGTGGTTGTGGGATGTCCTCTTATCAAGTGACCGAATGTGGTTAATTGGATATGGATTAGCTACTATATATGGGGTTTAATTTTTAATAAAGTTGATGCAAAGATGTCATTTGAGTTATGTTGTATTGTTTGCAAAAGAGTGCACAGTTCTTGAAATATATCAAAAATTTGTTTTTGCTAGTTATAATATTGTACTTTTTGTTTTCTATTAGTTAGTTTTGGTAAATCAATGACACAATATTTTGGGTCAGTATATTATTTTATGTGAATATTGAATGGATTTTATTTTTCTTTGATTGGCTATACTAATGTAGCAAGCTAAACTATTGCACTTGCAAATGAAGTGTTAATGTTGCAACTTGCACATTATATTATGTCAATTTATGAGAAAATAAAATAGAGTATATGTGCCTAACCAAAAAGAAAAAAACATGTAGATGTTTTCGAATGAACAAGAATGATCCTTATGCAACTGTATATGCCCACTCTCATCATTATAATGGTTTGACAGCTAGAAACAAATTCATCCTCATTTCCTTAACCATCAACAATCTTATGTACAACAATTTCTTTGATTATTACACCTTCCACGTCAGTCTTTCAAAGCATGTCATACGTAATCTACCTGATCTCAAAACAAAGATATTAGTCTTACTAATTAGGTAGATTACCCTAATGATTTCGTACTGACTTGGCACTATATGTGTTAACTTTAAATAAAATGGCAATTCTGACATGTATAACTTTTTTTATCATAAACTTGTTGAAACATCTTATATCTTTTGTTTGTGCAGGGCTCTCTATGAAAGAGAACCAAAATCAAAAGGCCTAACCCGAACGAAATTCTTTTTGATCGTCTTTAGAGCGAGCTTTCTCTACTAAGCACTACTGGGCTATCCTTTCCCAATCCTTACGGTCTTCTCCTGAGGATGTTGGCTCCATCCTCACAACATCATATGGCAACAAATTAGGTCACATGATGTGTTTTTGAACACGAAGGATTTAATTGCAAGCTCTTGTTGTTCGGGTGTAGTTGCAAAAACATAAATTTTATGAGCAGTCACTGAATATGCTGTCATCATAATTAAGTAAGCAATTCCCTAGCTCCTCCTCTGTTCTTTTCGAAATTCCATGGGTCATTTGTTCAGATTAATGACTGATTTTGTTGTTTGATATGTATGTCTTTTGTGATTTATTCCTTGTTATGCTATATCCGTTATAGAGACATTTTTTTATCATAAACTCGTTGAAATGTGTTAATTTATTTTGTTTGTTTAGGGCCCTCCATGAAAAAGAACCGAGATCAAAATGCCTAACACGAACAAAATTCTTTTTGATCGTCTTTGGAGTGAGCTTTCTCTATTACGCACTACCGGGTTGTCGTTTCCCAATCCTCGCATTCTTCTCCTAGGTATGTTGGCTCCACCCTCACAACATCATATGGCAACAAATTGGGTTAGCTTACCACGGACTAGGCCTAGGTGGTTTCACAATTGATTGAGCCGGCATTTCACCTTATCATTGTAGCCCATTGGTCGCCACATGGACTTCCATTATGAATGTTGGCGTTGCATTCGTAATATTCGCTTACCTTGTGATTCCTGTGTGTTATTGGAAGTACAACACATTCAATGCTCACAACTTCCCCATATTCTCCAATAAACTCTTCCGGGCAAATGGTGTCAAATATGACACCAACAAGATTCTTACTCCACAACGTGATTGTTGGATCGTTAGTCACAAATGCAAGGGCGTCCTTAACAATGTTAAGGTCGTCCTTTACCGAAGCGTCCTTAATAGAGATTAAGGACGTCCTTGGTTCGCAGCGGAAATCAAAAGACTAAACAAGTAAAGACAATAAGGAAGGAACGCTTTTGATATATAGAGGAACCACTCAAGTACCAACTAGTCCTTGAGTGTAAACCTCTACCTCCTTGGAGGATTTTGTAATAGCTTCTTTCCTTTCTTATTAAGTTTCCTTACAGTACACTGGCGAGTAGTTACACTTCTCTGGTACTTAGAAGGCGTCCCTAAGTCCACTAGTAACAACTTCTTTAAGCTTGTAAAGTAACCTAACTTAATCTCTCCAAAGGATGCTATCACCTTTTCCTTACAGTTCGTCGTAAGGACTCTCTCACTATTTTTGTTCTTTTCTATTACAAACAGTTTGTGGTTTTGTGGTACACTTCTCGCTCGATCTAACACCTAAGCCTCACTTGTTCTTGAGCTTGTTCTTGGTGTTCTTGGTGTTCTTGAGCGACTGACAAATTCCCTGAATATTCTCTGAAGCGTCACATCACAATAAATGCTCTGGAAGAGTATTTATAGTGACATTGGGAAAGGGCGACATTCTCTGACGATCATGCCCTTTGGGGACGTTGCAACAGTAATCAGCTTCCACGTGTCTCTGTGATGATCAAGGAAGGTTACTGGCAATTCCGTTAGGCTTGGATGCGGGATCTTCTTCCACGTGGAGATTATGATCAAAGCTTGTTTGGTGATGTCAGTTTGTCGGCCAGCTTTGAAGGACTCCAGTGTAATGTTGAAGGACGGTGTCCTTATTAAGATTTTACCAAGCCGTTCATTGAGAGATGTGGCGTCCTTACTCCCTAAGGACGGCTACATATACAACCACTTGTTGTCCTTTTCATCATACGTCCCTGAAACACTTGGACAACTTATTAGATCAAGGCGAGTTTGTCATATCAAAACTAAGGGACGCCAGGCACAATGTTAATTATTGAGGGCGTCCATAACATTGTCCCAACAGTGATCTTAATGTTGTTGCATATGATAGGTATGGCAAGCTTTACCTTAACCCCCTCTTTGCTCTCTCTATTGGATTTGGTTTTGCAAAGTTCACTACAACCTTGACTTTCTCTTCCATGGCAAGTACATAATATATATATACACTAGGTTTTAGGTTTTAGAGACAAAAGGGAAAAAAACTAAGCTTTAAATTATTGTTGTAATATGGTGAATTAGTCACTATGGTGGGGCAAGACTTACACGTGAAAAAAATCACAAAAGAACACAGCTTGTAGGATTCGAAAACGTGATGATTTGATTTAAGAATGGGCAGCATGCCACTAGGCGAAGAAGGGTTTGTTTACATATATGTGTATTTACATGTAACAAACCCTTCTTGGCCTAGTGGCATGTTTTCGAATGCTCGTATTTACATATATGTGTATTTACATTTATCAAAAGATATTCAAATATACAAACACTTAAATAAGAGTGTGTATTTATGAATGATATATGTGAACATTAAGTCATTAAGTATGAATACGAGCATTTTAAGAATACTCTTGTGTGCCGTATAAGTGTAGGTCAATCCGATATAACCGAAACAACATGAAGCATTATAATTCTAAAAAAATCGAATCCAAATAACACCTGAATCTGGATTGACCCGAGCTGAAATTATCCGATTCGAAGCAATCCGAAGAGGACCCGAACAGTACTAGACCCAAAATTGAACAACATCAAATGCAAACAACATCTGATCTGAATTAATCCGATCCGAACTAATCTGAAATATTACGACCCGAAAATGACCCGAATCCGAACTAGACCCGAACCCGAACAACATCCGAACCCAAACCGAACCGAACAAGGCCCATAACTGTTTGACCCGAACGGACACGATCCGAACGACCCGATCCAAACCCTATTAGAAGGACCCGTTTGACAGGTCTAGACGACACGCATGCCATAATACAACCAATATACTTATCCGAGAAACCACTCACATGAAGGGCCGAAGCAATGAAACCCCAATCCAACCTCTCATAGGATTTTTTGAGATCTAGCTTCAAGATTATCCATCCCATTGACCACTTCTTTCTTCTCATAGAGTGCAATGCATCTCGAAATATATCAAGAATTTGGTCCGGCTAGTTAAATTATTGTATTTTTTGTTTTCTATCAGTTAGTCTTGGTATTTCAATGACACAATAGTTTGGGTCACTATATTATTTTAAGGTAATTTTGAATGGATTTGTTTTTCTTCGGTTCACTGTACTAATTTGGCAAGCTAAACCACTACACTTGCAAATGTAGTGTTGATGTTGCAACTTGCACATTATATCATGTCAATTTCTAAGAAAATACAGCAGAGTATAGGCGGCTTAGTGTACAAGTTGTTAACAAAAAATGTACAAGTGGTTAACCAAAAAGAAAAACTATATAAATGTTTTGAATGAACAAGAATGACCCTTGCCTATTGGAACGTGAGGGATATTAAGAGAGCTAATTTCTAGGATGAAATTGCTTTCCTACGAAAATAAATAAGAGAAATTTGCACTAAACCACCCGTTAAATAGGCGAATTTACACTTAACCACCCGTTATACAAAAATTTGTTTTAAACCACCCAAAACTTCAATTCCGTTAACAAATAGCCACCCAAGGCTCCATTCCGTCAAAAATGCCGTTAAAATGTGTAAGATTACCATAATGCCCTCAGCTGTTCACAAAAATTACATAAAAACCAAGGGGTTAGGGCATATTTTTGGAAACCGGTTGGTTCACTTCAAAATGAAATAAAAATTTAAACTGGTTCACTTACAAAACCCCAAACTCAACAATTCTTCCCCAAATCCATTTAGGGTTCATCTCATCACTCACATTGGCCTGCAAATCCATTGCCAAAGAGAGATTGGTGACACAAGATGATGTTAGGGGCATTAAGCTAGAAATTGAGATTATGAATCGGTTGTTTGGGCATCCAAATGTTGTAGATCTCAAAGCACTATATGAGGAGGAAGATTTTTATTTTGTTTGGGGTTTTGTAAGCAATTCGATCTGGACTCAAACGGGAGCCTAACCCAGCTAGAGCTAACGGCCCTCCTCCCATCATTGGGGGTCAAACCCACCGGCGACCAACTCCAATTGCTGCTGACGAACATGGACTCGAACGGGAACGGCAGCATCGAGTTCGATGAACTGTTAATGGCGTTAGGGGCGGAGATGGCGGACGCACAGATCATGGTGAGCCAGGAACAGTTGAGGGAGGCTGATATCGATGGCGACGGCCAGATGTTGGGACAATGTTAAGGACGCCTTCAGTAATTAACATTGTGCCTAGCGTCCCTTAGTTTTGATATGACAAACTCGCCTTGATCTAATAAAGTTGTCCAAGTGTTTCAGGAACGCATGTTGAAAAGGACAACAAGTTGAGGATTAGGTAGCCGTCCTTAGGAAGTAAGGACGCTACATCCTTCAGTGAACGGCTTGGTAAAATACAAACAAGGACACCGTCCTTAATCATTACACTGGAGTCCTTCAAAGCTGGCCGACAAAGTGACATCACCAGACAAGCTTTGATCATGATCTCCACGTGGAAGAAGATCCCGCATCCAAGCCTAACGGAATTGCCAGTAGGCTTCCTTGATCATCAGAGCAACACGTGGAAGCCGATTACTGTTGCAACGTCCCCAAGGGCATGATTGTCAGAGATAAAGTTGCCCTTTCCCAATGTCACTATAAATACTCCCCAGAGTATTTATTGTGATGTGACGCTTCAGAGAATATTCAGAGAATTTATCAAGTCGCTCAAGAACACCAAGAACACCAAGAACAAACTCAAGAACAAGTGAGACTTAGGTGTTAGATCGAGCGAGAAGCGTTCAACAAAACCACAAACAGTTTGTAATAGAAAAGAACAAAAAGAGTGAGAGAGTCCTTACGACGAACTGTAAGGACGAGGTGATAGTTTCCTTTAGAGAAATTAAGTTAGGTTACTCTACCGGCTTAAAGGAGTTGTTACTAGTGGACTTAAGGACGCCAGTCTAAGTGCCAGAGAAGTGTAACTGCTCGCCAGTGTATTGTAAGGAAACTTAATAAGAAAGGAAAAAGCTATTACAAAAATCCTCAAAGGAGGTAGAGGTTTACACTCAAGGACTAGTTGGTACTTGAGTGGTTCCTCTATAAATCAAAAGCGTTCTTTACTTATTGCCTTAACCTGTTTAGTCTTTTGATTTCCGCTGCGAACCAAGGAAGTCCTTGATCTTTATTAAGGACATCCTGGTGAAGGACGACCTTAACTCTGTTAAGGACGCCCTTGTATTACTGACTAACGATCCAACAATTGGTATCAGAGCAGGCGCTCTAGATTCTTACTGAGTTGCAGGTTAAGATGGACATGGAACCCATTGGAATCTCGTTCGTGAAGCCTCCGCGACTGACGGACGGCCACTTCAACCGCTGGAAAATAAGATTTGAGAATTTCTACAGAAGCACAAATTATCAATGCTGGAAGGTAATCATGAAGGGTGATCTTAAAGTCCCTGAAGACAAGAAAGACAAAGAGGATGAATGGGGTCCTGATGAATTCAAGCTTATGGAAACGAACGCTAAGGCTATATGCTTCCTTCAAGCATCTCTCTGTGAGAGGGACGCCATCAGAGTCAGCAACTTGACTACGGCAAAAGAACAGTGGGAAGCTCTTGAAAAGTACCACATAGGAACAGCTGAGATGAAGGAAGATGTCAAGCTTGAAATTAAAAAGGAGTTCTATGCCTTCAGAATGCTGCCTAATGAATCTGTAAAGGACTACTCAAGTCGC
The DNA here is from genome assembly GCA_934048045.1 of Polygonum aviculare. NCBI lineage: Eukaryota > Viridiplantae > Streptophyta > Magnoliopsida > Caryophyllales > Polygonaceae > Polygonum > Polygonum aviculare. The sequence goes on along the minus strand of OW204025.1, from coordinate 16,678,197 downwards.
TTTGAAGCCCTTGTGACCAAAATGCGAAACTTGGGTATCCCAGAAGCTGAAGTCTCAATGAGGAACAGAGTTGGAATAGTCATTGATGGACTCACAGGAAAGTGGAACTTTGATAGAACCACGTTCAAGGAAAACACCGCTAACAAGACCCTGGATATGGAAGAGATCTATGGGAAGCTTAGGGGTTATGAAGCAAGAAGGGAAGCAGATTTGGCTGAATTGGCAAGAAATCCTCAAACAGATATTGCATTGATGACCTCAACACCAGAGTACGCTGAGTATCTTCGTCGTCAACAAGAACTTGCTATGACGGTGGAAGCCAATAAGAATGAGAACCGTGAAAAGATGCGAGTTCAAGAAAGAGAAAGCAAGTCTAGGGAACAGCTTGAAGAAGAGGAAGGACTTGTTCTTTTTAACAAAGTTCTGCGTTCTTTTGGAAAAAGGAGCAAACATTTCAACAAGCACAAAATGCCCAAGAAGGAAGGTCCCAAGTACACAGAGGCAGAAATGAAGGAACTTGCTTGTTTTAAATGTAACAAGAAAGGACATTTTGCTAAAAAGTGTACAGCAGGAATGTCTTCAAAGGATATGAAGACAAAGGCTCTCATTGGAGCGTTTGCTTCTGCATGGGATAACATGAGTTCTGATGATGAAGAACCCGATGAAGAAGAGGCCTACATTGCTCTTGAGGACGCCTTCGAAAATGATCAAGTGGCTTTCATGGCTATGGAGGACGCCACAGTTGATGAGGAGGACGCTCCTAAATCTGAAAATGAGGTAACCCGTGAGTCTATGATGAAATCCTTAGAAAGTTGTTCTAAAACTAAACTCATAAAACTTATTGGAAAAATCATGGAAGAAAGTGTGTTTATGCAAAAGAGAATGGATGACCTGGAATTTGAAAATGAAAACATTGTTGTTGAATATGAAAATTACAGTACTATGTCTATTCAACTAGAGTCCTCATGTGAAGAAGTTAAATCCCTGAAAACTGAATTAATGTGTCTCAAGCTAGAGAACGCTAATCTTAGGGATGAAATCAAAGTGCTAGGAAAGAGTCCTGTAGTTGAAGAAGTTAGACCTATGATGTTTGTCCCAGCCAAAAGGGGACTAGGATATGAGTCTGATTCTAAGAACTCTCTTCCAAGTGACTTTGAGGCTAGTAAATCCACAGAACTTGAACAAGAGAGGGAGAAAACCAGGAATCTTCTTGATAGAATTAGAGTCCTAGAGAGTGGAGAGAAAGGTGAAGAGGACTACTATACTAACTCCACTGGTCATAGGATTTACAAGAAAATTGCTAAAGAGGAAGGTTCTAAAGTTTGCAACCCTCAAAAGATGAAACAAAACAGGATCCAACGTCCCAATAAGAAGTACTATCTCGGTACTTACTACAGGACGTGTTGGTATTGTGGTCAAGGAGATCACTACAAGTATGAGTGTTTGAAACTAAAGGAAGACATTGAAAAGGGAAAAGCTGCTAGGACTAACATTGAAAATAAAGAGTCCATCCCTAAGACTAAGTCTAGTCATTCTAGGAGTTCTTTCCGCAGATATGCTACTTCAAATGATGTAAACATTAATGACTACATGCCAGAACCAGAGTTCTATTTCTGTAACGAACCAGGTAAGGAACACCTTGCCTGGGTCGCCAAAAACTAACTTTGTTTTGGCAGGTGGAAGTGAGGGGACGCCCATGGATCATTGATAGTGGCGCCTCAAATCATATGACAGGAAGCCAGATCCATCTCACTTCTATCCAGAATAGTGCCACGGGAGGAACGGTCTCGTTTGGCAATAAGGGCAAGGGAAAGATCAAAGGGACGGGAACTGCTATTCTCAATCCGTCTATCAAAGCAACAAATGTCAGTCTTGTTGAAGGACTTGGTTTCAATCTCCTGAGTGTTTCCCAAATGTGTGACCAAGGTGAAAATTTAGTCACATTTGACTCAAAGGAGTGTCTCGTGATCAACAAGAAGTCCAACAAAGTTGTTCTCAAAGGAGTTCGCCAGAACAATGTCAATATCTTCAATCAAGAGTTCAAGCCAAAATCTGAGTTGTGCCTATCTGTCTCAAAGGAGGACGCTGACCTCTGGCATCGTCGTCTTGGACATGCTGGACTAAACACAATCCTCAAGTTGCATCAAAGAAATCTTGTGAAAGGACTTCCTCAAATTGATCCTGAGAAGATTGAACAATGTGAAGCATGTATTAAAGGGAAGCAAACAAGAACGTCCTTCAAATCTAAGAATGAAGTCAGCACAAAGAAGCCTTTGGAACTCCTTCATATGGATCTTTGTGGACCAATGAAGACGTTGAGCCATGGTGGAAAGAGGTACATTTACGTTCTTGTAGATGATTTTTCACGTTTCACTTGGGTTCTTTTCTTAGCTTCCAAAACAGATTGCTTTAATGGGTTCAAAGTCTTCATCAAACAAGTGGAAGTTGCCCTGGAGACGCCTCTTAAAGCCATAAGATCAGACCATGGAACGGAGTTTCAGAATTCAGAGTTCCTGGCCTTCTGTGATCAACATGGTATCTCGCACAATTTTTCAGCTCCAAGGACTCCTCAACAGAATGGTGTTGTGGAAAGAAAGAATAGGACGCTGGAGGATATGGCAAGGACTATGCTTTTAGCCAATAGTGTTCCTATGTACTTCTGGGCGGAAGCTATTGCTACAGCTTGTTATATCATCAATCGTGCCATGATCCGTCCGATGCTCAAAAAGACGTCCTATGAATTGTTGAATGGAAGGAAGCCTCGCATTGATTATCTCAGAGTATTCGGATGCAAGTGTTTTGTTCACAACAATGACAAAGAACGACTTGGAAAGTTTGATGCAAGGAGTGATGAAGCTATATTTCTTGGATACTCTCTAACCAGCAAAGCATATAGAGTTTTCAACAAAAGGACTCTAAAGCTTGAGGAGAGCATTCATGTTGTGTTCAAGGAGAGCGTTTCTCATAAAGAAAAACCAAGTAAGAAAGAACGCTCCTTCTCACAACAGCAGGACGATTCTGAAGACGAAGCTGATTTTGGGTCCTCTGGAAAATATTATGTTCCTAAGGACGCCACTCCAAATCCTGAAGAAGTCTCAGTGGACGTTCCTAGTATTGTTGAAGGAGTTCCTTCTCGAAGTGAATCTTCAATTCAACAAGATATGGCTGAATCAAGTCTGCAAGGTCAAGGTGTGGACGCTCGCTCTGAGGGGGAAAACACCGAGGACGCCTATTCAGATGATGAAATTAATCCTAGGTTTGCTCAGCTATTTCAAAGAGAGTCCCGTTTCTCACGAGATCATCCAACTTCTCAGATTGTGTCTGATCCAGCTCAAGGAGTTCAAACCAGATCAGCTGCAAGCAAGTCCCAAAGTGCAAATTTAGCCTTCTGTGCGTTCAACGCCTTTGTATCTATGGTAGAACCAAAAAATATCAAAGAAGCACTTCAGGATGCTGATTGGATCCAAGCAATGCAAGAAGAACTTAACCAGTTTGAAAGGAACAAAGTTTGGACACTCGTCCCTCGTCCCAAAGGGAAAAATATCATAGGGACGCGCTGGGTGTTTCGAAATAAGCTCGATGAAAGTGGTCGTGTGTCAAGGAACAAGGCAAGACTTGTGGCTCAAGGATTCAAGCAAGAGGAAGGCATTGACTATGATGAAACCTTTGCTCCCGTTGCTAGAATTGAGGCCGTTCGTCTTCTCATCGCCTTTGCCGCACACAAAGGATTCAAGCTATTTCAGATGGACGTCAAGACCGCCTTTCTAAATGGAAAACTCAAGGAAGAGGTGTATGTTGCTCAACCGCCTGGTTTCGAGGACGCCTCTCATCCAGATAGTGTGTACTACTTAGACAAAGCTCTCTATGGACTCAAGCAAGCTCCTCGTGCATGGTACGACAGGTTTGCGTCCTTTCTTCTGTCTAATGGCTACACAAGAGGTTCAATTGATAAAACTTTGTTCATTAAGAAAGTTCACAAGGATATTTTGATTGCCCAAGTCTATGTTGATGATATAGTCTTTGGTAGTACTAACATGAAACTTGTAGATGAGTTCAAGTCCTTAATGAGTAGTGAATTTGAAATGTCTCTCATCGGAGAACTCACCTTCTTCCTGGGACTTCAAATCAACCAACTCAAAGATGGGACGCGTATTCATCAACAAAAATATGTCCGTGAAATGCTAGAGAAATTTGGGATGAATACGTCCAAGCCAATGGCAACACCTTGTTCGCCAAATTCACGTCTTTATGCAGATGAACAAGGGAAGGACGTTGATCAGAAGCTATACAGAGGAATGATTGGTTCTTTGCTCTATCTGACCGCAAGCCGTCCAGACATCATGTTTGCAGTCTGCTTGTGTGCACGCTTCCAGGCAAATCCAAAGGAGTCCCACATGCAAGAAGTCAAGAGGATCTTTCGCTACCTCAAAGGACGGGACGATCTTTGCCTTTGGTATCCCAGGAAGACGTCCTTCAAACTAGTTGGCTACTCTGACGCTGACTATGCTGGACATGTCATTGATAGAAAAAGTACTTCAGGAATGGCACAGTTTCTTGGTTCATGCCTAGTCTCATGGGGATCTAAGAAACAGAACTCTGTGGCGCTTTCAACTGCGGAAGCTGAGTACGTTGCTGCTGCCTCGTGCTGTTCACAAGTTATCTGGATCAAATATCAACTTGAGGACTATGGTATATCTCTTGAAACTATTCCTATTTTATGTGATAATACCAGTGCCATAGAAATTGCCAAGAATCCTGTTTTTCATTCTCGCACAAAGCACATTCATATAAGACATCATTTCTTGCGTGATAATGTGGAATTAGGAATTATTAGCATGGGACATGTAAGGACTGAGGACCAAATAGCTGATATTTTTACGAAAGCACTTGATAGACGTCCTTTTGAGCATCTAAGGCTGCTCTTAGGGATGATAACCTTTAAGTAGCAAGTCCCGTTCTGCTATTCCCTCAATGCTTGTCTATGTTTAGTTGATTCCATAATTGCTAAGTACTTTATGCATAAATTTCACTTTTGCAAGAACGCTAGTCTAAAACTGCTGTGTGCATATCATGAGAACGCCTTTGAATTTCTCTATTTGTCTTGAAAAAGAGTTACCCTGATCACCCAACCCTCATTATAAGCCGAAATGATGGGAACTCTAAGCTTTCCCTAGCCGAAAACTTTGCAAAAGCGTCCTATGATCTTCACTTTTCTTTTACGGGACGTACTTGCATGGTTTTCAAATTGGTTCCTAAGGTGATTCCAGGAAGGATGTGTAAATTCTGTGAACGCCAGTTATAATCCGAGTTGAGGACGCCAGTACAGAACAGGTTCATTCGGAACGCGCTCTTTTTGGAAGTTGAACAGTTGCCATTTGAATTTGGAAATGAGGAAGTTACCAGCGTGCCCCTCACCAACCTCCTATTTATACATTAATTGAAACGGCTGTCAGAACTTTCGCACGCTAAAATCTCAAAGCTCTGTTTTGCTCTGACTTCTCTCTAGACTTCCGGCAACATCTCTCTAGCTTTCCGATCAGTTTCCGACGAACTCTCTCCGATCAGATCAGAATGTCAAAGGTCATGAATACTTCTGGTTCGTCTTTGAGTGGGAAGCGAAAGCGTTTTGCTAAGAGGAACTTTTACGTCGAAGGTCCTCCAGAAATTCAGATTGACGAGATCTTGAAGGACTTCATCGACACAAAGCCACGCACTCTCTATGTGGCTGTGGTAAACTACATGAAGGACTGCAAGGATCAAGTCCGTCTTCGCAATCTGAGGACGTTCTTGGATCAAGTCCGTCTTCGCAGTCCGTCTTCCTCAGTATCAACTATCAATGGAGGCTCAGGAGCCTCTAATTGATAAGCAGATAAGTGTTGAAAGGACGATCTTTGAGTTTTCAAAGCATGCTAGAGCTTAAGTGCAAAATGTTTATTACCCAGAGTTTGTCATCATCAAAAAGGGGGAAACTATTGGGACAATGTTAAGGACGCCTTCAGTAATTAACATTGTGCCTAGCGTCCCTTAGTTTTGATATGACAAACTCGCCTTGATCTAATAAAGTTGTCCAAGTGTTTCAGGAACGCATGTTGAAAAGGACAACAAGTTGAGGATTAGGTAGCCGTCCTTAGGAAGTAAGGACGCTACATCCTTCAGTGAACGGCTTGGTAAAATACAAACAAGGACACCGTCCTTAATCATTACACTGGAGTCCTTCAAAGCTGGCCGACAAAGTGACATCACCAGACAAGCTTTGATCATGATCTCCACGTGGAAGAAGATCCCGCATCCAAGCCTAACGGAATTGCCAGTAGGCTTCCTTGATCATCAGAGCAACACGTGGAAGCCGATTACTGTTGCAACGTCCCCAAGGGCATGATTGTCAGAGATAAAGTTGCCCTTTCCCAATGTCACTATAAATACTCCCCAGAGTATTTATTGTGATGTGACGCTTCAGAGAATATTCAGAGAATTTATCAAGTCGCTCAAGAACACCAAGAACACCAAGAACAAACTCAAGAACAAGTGAGACTTAGGTGTTAGATCGAGCGAGAAGCGTTCAACAAAACCACAAACAGTTTGTAATAGAAAAGAACAAAAAGAGTGAGAGAGTCCTTACGACGAACTGTAAGGACGAGGTGATAGTTTCCTTTAGAGAAATTAAGTTAGGTTACTCTACCGGCTTAAAGGAGTTGTTACTAGTGGACTTAAGGACGCCAGTCTAAGTGCCAGAGAAGTGTAACTGCTCGCCAGTGTATTGTAAGGAAACTTAATAAAAAGGAAAAAGCTATTACAAAAATCCTCAAAGGAGGTAGAGGTTTACACTCAAGGACTAGTTGGTACTTGAGTGGTTCCTCTATAAATCAAAAGCGTTCTTTACTTATTGCCTTAACCTGTTTAGTCTTTTGATTTCCGCTGCGAACCAAGGAAGTCCTTGATCTTTATTAAGGACATCCTGGTGAAGGACGACCTTAACTCTGTTAAGGACGCCCTTGTATTACTGACTAACGATCCAACAATTGGTATCCTGAGCCTCTAATTGATCGATTTGACCCAACAGTTGAAGTCCTTTATTCCCTCGTTATTTTTGCCTGTGCTTCTTTTGTTTTTCAAACACTTATCTGCTTGTCTGTAATGACTACATTTCGTTTCAATGGCAATTCTTGTGTTTGTGTGCATATGTGTGTTTAAGCGTTCTTTTGCCTCTAATTGTGATTTTGTGCTATCGTTCTTAAGCTAACTTGTTATCCTTTTCAATGATGCCAAAAGGGGGAAGTGTAGTTTTGCAGAGATGCGCTTTTAATAGTTATCTAGAATAAGCAAGTGTTAAGGAGAAATTTCAGTGAAAGGAACTAAGTTTAAAAGGGACGCTAGTTAAGAAAGAAATATTTGATTTAGAAAGCCGTCCCTTCTCTAAAATCCAAAAGGAAGATTAGATCAAGTTTTGAAAACTTGTGCTTATAGATTATTTCTAAGTGTTGAAAGGACGCTCTTTGAGTTTTCAAAGCATGCTAGAGCTTAAGTGCAAAATGTTTATTGCCCAGAGTTTGTCATCATCAAAAAGGGGGGAAACTGTTGGGACAATGTTAAGGACGCCTTCAGTAATTAACATTGTGCCTAGCGTCCCTTAGTTTTGATATGACAAACTCGCCTTGATCTAATAAAGTTGTCCAAGTGTTTCAGGAACGCATGTTGAAAAGGACAACAAGTTGAGGATTAGGTAGCCGTCCTTAGGAAGTAAGGACGCTACATCCTTCAGTGAACGGCTTGGTAAAATACAAACAAGGACACCGTCCTTAATCATTACACTGGAGTCCTTCAAAGCTGGCCGACAAAGTGACATCACCAGACAAGCTTTGATCATGATCTCCACGTGGAAGAAGATCCCGCATCCAAGCCTAACGGAATTGCCAGTAGGCTTCCTTGATCATCAGAGCAACACGTGGAAGCCGATTACTGTTGCAACGTCCCCAAGGGCATGATTGTCAGAGATAAAGTTGCACTTTCCCAATGTCACTATAAATACTCCCCAGAGTATTTATTGTGATGTGACGCTTCAGAGAATATTCAGAGAATTTATCAAGTCGCTCAAGAACACCAAGAACACCAAGAACAAACTCAAGAACAAGTGAGACTTAGGTGTTAGATCGAGCGAGAAGCGTTCAACAAAACCACAAACAGTTTGTAATAGAAAAGAACAAAAAGAGTGAGAGAGTCCTTACGACGAACTGTAAGGACGAGGTGATAGTTTCCTTTAGAGAAATTAAGTTAGGTTACTCTACCGGCTTAAAGGAGTTGTTACTAGTGGACTTAAGGACGCCAGTCTAAGTGCCAGAGAAGTGTAACTGCTCGCCAGTGTATTGTAAGGAAACTTAATAAGAAAGGAAAAAGCTATTACAAAAATCCTCAAAGGAGGTAGAGGTTTACACTCAAGGACTAGTTGGTACTTGAGTGGTTCCTCTATAAATCAAAAGCGTTCTTTACTTATTGCCTTAACCTGTTTAGTCTTTTGATTTCCGCTGCGAACCAAGGAAGTCCTTGATCTTTATTAAGGACATCCTGGTGAAGGACGACCTTAACTCTGTTAAGGACGCCCTTGTATTACTGACTAACGATCCAACACCAGATTAGCTTCTACGAGTTTGCTTTGATCATGGGCAGATCTGCCAAGGAGTTTTTCGGTTTGTGATTGGGGGATTGGGGCTTTTTTTAATTTGATTGGGTTTTTGATGATTTGTGTTGGGTTTTAGTTGGATTTGAATTTGAGCGATTTTGTTATCGTTTTCGATCGTCACATTGATGCTAATTATGTAGAGATTGGTTGCTTTGATCAAATCGTAATAATAGGTGTGTTGGAAATTGATGTTGGCTGGGTTGAATCATTCCTTTTACTTTGTTCTATGTGGGTTGGGTTGAATCATTCTGTAGAGATTGGTTGCTTTGATCAATTTGGTTGACTGGGCATCCAAATTGAGATTATGAGGAAGATGATGTCGGGTTTGGGACTTAGGGGTTTTGTAACTAGTGAACCCGCTTAAATTTTTATTTTGTTTTATAGTGAACCGGCCGACTCTAAAAAATCTGCCCAAACCCTTGGTTTTCATGTAATTTTTGTGAGTAATTGAGGGCATTATAGTAATCTTACACATTTTAACGGCATTTTTGACGGAATGGAGCCTTAGGTGGCTATTTGTTAACGGAATTGAAGTTTTGGGTGGTTTAAAACAAATTTTTGTATAACGGGTGGTTAAGTGTAAATTCGCCTATTTAATGGGTGGTTTAGTGCAAATTTTTCAATAAATAAAATTAACTTTTTATGCCTAGCTTAAACAAAAAACGATGATCAAACCGATTGATCCAATTATAAACAAATCTGGCTTCTATGACTGTATTTTCCCCCTTATCTGGACACGAAGGGGGGAATGACATTACTTCTAGTACAAAATGAATTCACTTGTAAATTCCAATTACTTACTCAATCAACAAATTATATTATCCTAAAAAATATTGACCTGATTACTCCATTCATGTTAGTTTTTGTATACGATCCCTCTCGAGAAGAGAACAAAGTGGAATTTCGGAATCCTTTCAGGTTAATACTTAATTCTCTCAAATGCTCATTCTTTCTGATTGGATCTAAATAAAATAGACTGTCCTTCCAATAAACTGGGTGGGCTCCCCCGGGCCCCAATAGATTTAACCGACTTCGTAACATCCAAAATATGTTAGGTGCGTTAAATACCAAAACTACAGGCTTTCCCTACACTTGGAGAAAAAGCTTAAACTTTGATCACAATACTTTGAATGATTTGATCGTGTCTTAATACACCAATCCTTAACATCTTTTTTTCCAAATGTTCAAACACATCATCACCCCTTCACTACTTCTAATCATTGCCTAATTTCGTTTGATCTATATAAACACAAGAAATACTATAAATACCCTTTCAAATTTAAAAATGTTTGGATCCCTAAACCTAAATTTGCTGATTGTGTAAATAAAGTTTGGTGTTATATACTTAATGACTCATTCATGTTTAAAATTACGATGAATATGCAATTGCTCAAGAAATATTCTAAGCAATGGGCTAAGAAGCATATAAATAATAATTTTGAGCAACTTAAAACTTCAGAACGAAAGCTTGAGGATTTACAGGCTAGTTTGCGTCAAGAACCATCTAATACAGAAATTTTCACCAAACTATAACAACACTTAAACAAATATAATACCCTCATTGACTTCCTCATAGGTTTTGGAAACAACGTGTAAAAATTACACACTTACAAAATGTTGATAAAAAATACTAAAAATTTTCAAACTATCTCTAAAATTCGACGATTTAAACAAAATATTTTTTTTCCTTTCAAACTTAGGATGTTTGGTTCTTAAAGAACATGACACTATCGCACAACATATCACAGAAGAATTAACAACACGATTTCAAATCAATACAGCATGTGTACAACGCCCAAGAGATCTTGATATTATTCCTTCTTTGGTTACAAATCTAGATAAGATTCATCTTGCTAAACCGCCCACACCTTCAGAAATAAAAAACTCGGTTTTTGATCTTGCACTGAATAAAACGCCTTGTCCGGATGGATTTACTACGGAATTCTTACAACATTTTTTGGCCCACTATTGGTCCTAGCAGTTTGTTGGATCGTTAGTACTGAGGGACTGCCTTTACTTAGGTAAAGGCGTCCTTTGGATTGGCGTTCCTACGAGGAGTAGGAGCGTCCCTAAGTAGTGCAGCGGAAAAAGTACTAAACAGGTAAGTAATGAACACAATGAATTATAGAGGAACCACTCAAGACCAAGTAGTCCTTGAGTGTAAACCTCTACCTCCTTGGAGGATTTTTGAATAGTTCTTTCCTTTATATCGAACGTTCTTACAGTTGTGCTGGCGAGTTTTTACAGTTCTCTGACACTTAGCTTTTCCCTAAGTTCACTTGTAAAGAACTCCTTTAAGCCTACAACTTAAGCTAGTTCAATCTACTAAAGGACTCTATTCCTACGTTCTGCAGTACTTCGCAGAACTCTCTCTCTTTTGGTTACAAACTGTTTTTGTGATTTGGTTACAAGTCTCACTCGATCTAACTCAGATCTAAACACTGTTCTTGAGTTCTTGAGTTAGTTCTTCGTGTTCTTGAGTGAGTCGCTTTCCTCTGATTCTCTCTGAATATTCTTGAAAGCGTTAGCGTCACAATAAATGCCTTGGGGCTATTTATAGGACTTGGGGAAGGGCGTCTTTTCTCTGGGACGACCATGCCCTTCTTGGACGTGGCTACAGGATCTTCCTCCACGTAGTAGGGCGGTGATGAGGAAGCTTCCTGTATCCAGCTGTGTATGATGAACTTCGCTACAGGATCGGCCGCCACGTGTTGATGGACTCTGTAACAGGATCGTCCGCCACGTAGTGTTGGACTCCGCTACAGGATCGGTCTCCACGTGTCCTTGGATGATCAAACATTGTCGTGTGATGTCATCCTGTCGGCTAGTGAGTAAGGACTTCTTTCCTGCGTTCCTACTTGCTTGGGACTCCGTCCTTGCTTAAGTAGTCTCTGGCTGGTCCTTACTTCCTGTTAGCTAGCGTCCCTAAGACTAGGGGACGCCCATACACATTTGTTGTCCTTTTAATCACTGGCGTTCCTGAACACTTGGACAACTTTATTAGAATCAAAGTGAGTTTGTCATATCAAAACTAAGGGACGGTTGTGTGGAACACTAACAAGTACGCAAGCGTTCTTGACAGCGTCCCAACATAGTTAATGTTTTTTTTTTCATTCGGGCGCAATGCTCTCATCTATGAATAAAACATTTATTGTCTCAATCCCTAAAACTGATACTCCCTACTCAATCAACCATTACCGTCCAATTAGTTCATGTAACACGGTATATAAAATCATCACAAAATCATTGTCCAATAGCATTACTCATATCTTACCTACATTAGTTTACCCACTTTAAACTGTGTTTGTTAAAGGCGGACTTATCCAAGATTTCTTATAGCACATAAAAAATTTGACTACTTTCATAGAAAGAAAAAAGGCGACCCTGGTTGGATGGCAATAAAACTAGACCTCAAAAAAGTATATGATAAACTTAACTAGAACTTTATCCATTTAATTTTGACCAAGTTTGGTTTTGACACAAAATGGATACATCTTGTAATGACTTGTATCAATACATCTTGTTCTTCAGTCCTGGCTAATAATGAACCTGGATCTGAATTCTCACCTTAGTGTGGTATCCGCCAAGGTGATCCTATAACACCCTTTATTTTTGCTCTCGTGATGGAATTTCTTTCTAGAACTCTTAAAAATGATGCAACTTTTGCCTCAAAACGTGTTGGTGTTCAACTTGTCCAAAATGGAACAACTATTTATTTCTTAAGTTTTGTTGATGATACCATTATTTTTGCACACGCCTCTGTTGCTAACCTGGAATTCATTAGACCTTTTTGTTGACAACTTTACCCTTCTTTCTGGTCGATCTATTAATTATCATAAAAACTTATTTCAAGCTTTGGTTAACATCTCACGTAAGATCTCGCTCTCCCTTGCAAGTATACTTAATATTCAGGTCACATCTTCAATGGAAAAATATTTGGGAATTCCTATCTTAGAAGGTAGAGTTCAAAACAACATGTTTTCTAATATTGTTACTAATCTGCAAAAACTACTCTCGCAATGGAAGACAAATTCCATTCATTAAGCAGGACGTGTGATCCTTATTCAGTCCTCTTTGTTGAGTAAAGTCAACTATCTTATGCAAAATTTTCTACTTAAGGAAAAAATCGGTTTTTTTGGAAAGATAGATAAGGTTGCGAAATCGCTTTTTTGGAACAAATTCAGTACCAATCATCATCCTCTTCCTAACTAGAAAAAAAAAACATGTAAACCAAAATCTTATGGAGGTCTTAGCCTTAGATCGGTACAAAACATTAACCTAGCCTTACAAATGAAGCTTCTCTAGAAATTGGTAACTCAACTTGATAATATTTGGCTTCAGATTGTCTCTAAAAAATACCTTCACAATCAGTCTATTTTTCATTACCATAAAAATACATGCTCTTGGCAATTTGGCGACTTTTAAATATTCGGGAGCAATTCTCCAAAGGTATACGCTGGCTTATTGGAAATGAAAATAATATCAAAATTTGGTCTGATCCCTGGGTCCCAAATGTTGAGTTACTTTCCTTTTTTGATAATACAGACAATAATATGCGAGTTTTGACTTTTATTTTACCTAACCACTCCTGGGATCTGCAATCATTACACCAAATACTACCATCCGATCCGTTGTGGTAGATATCATTTCTCAAATAAGAATTCTCATTACTCTTGCTGATGATCGCCTTATCTGGCTATTAGCTACCGATGGGAATTTCTCTGCCCAAACGGCGTCAACACTCCTTTCTTCTTCAATCTCAATTCCTAACGACAAATTTCATGGATTTGGAAAACTAACCTGTCACCTAAAGTTCATAATTTTTTTTGAAAATCTTGTGCGAGTTACCTTCCGACTATTGATAGACTTAATCGGTTCGTTATATGCGTCCCAAATCTACCTTGAAACATAACCAATACTGATACAACCCAGGCCCAAGCCCGGATCGATCGTGGCTAGCCCAAGACCATGGCGTTCACCTTGGGTCCCGACATGTGTATCTCCACTCAACTGAGCTCGGACTTGACCTCAAGAAGCCGGCTTTGTCTCCAGAAGGGTCGGCCCCGACCTATCCAAGGTCGTCCGCGACCTCCTCTTGAGAGTTCCCTCCATGGTGAACTAGGTCGGCTGCAACCCCCCTATGGTCGGCCGCGACCCTCCTCTGGCGGACATCCGCGACTTCGGTTTCGAATTCCTTTCGAACCGCCTATCCTTAATTAGATTTTCTTTTATTTTAAGTCAAGTTATTATTTTAGGATAGTTACTTGACTTAATATTAGATAGCTTGTTTCTTTTATTTGATATCTTTTATTTTAGGATTTTTGTAACAAGTCATATCTCTATCTTTCCATAGATAAGATATGATTTGCTAGATTTATATCTTTTCTAGTTAAGAGATATAGGGGGCACGAAATTCCCTCTATAAATACTCTTGTAATTTCTTTCATTAAGTTTATGCAATATTGAAATCCTTAAAGTCAAGTTGAGTTACTCCTTCTCATGGGATACCGTTGCATCAACAACCTCGTTCGTACATAACGAACCTCATCAATCGCTTCCGCATCGTTGTTATTTTCATCATCCATCATTCAATCAAGGGAAACACACTTACGTCTACGATCTCGATCGGGACATTCGTGTTCTTGTCGACCACGAGGGGCAAGGACGCATCAATTGGCATCAGAGTCACGGATCGTTTGAGTCTAGTAAGTACTTTTCTCTTACTCCACACGGAATTTTTTTTTCCCACATCCTAAAATTTTTGGCCCTAGATCCATATCACCCTTCATCCATCTAGGTTTTACCCGAAAATTTTGCTTTGAATTCATTAAGTTGAAACGAAAGCCCTATCCTTGCTCGAACATAGTATTTTCATTACTTGACAATGAATTCGTGTCTCTGACAATTTGAATCTTGCAGGTGAAGAAAACTCTTAAGTTCGGCACTTTCTTTCCTTGTTTTTTGCAATTTTTTTGTTTCCGTCGTAGGTCGTACTCGACCCCCTACAGGTCGTGGCCGACCCCCCTGCTACATTAGGGTTCTGCAATTTTCGAAAAAAAAAACTTTTGTGAAGAACAACCAAAATAAGGTAACCTTCACAAGATCAAAAAAAAAATCGGTGCATTGAAAGCCAAAATAAGGTAACTTGCACTCCAAGCAACAAGTTTTGAAGTGTAAAAAGTTCTAAAGAGGCCTCCTTGCATTGATCGTTGTCATTGTTTATTGAATCTCTTTGGATTGTTTTGTCTTTGCTATTGTCTCGAGTACGCCTTAAGCCAACCGATACCCTAAACCGTTTTTCAAAACCGTGTGGTTAAGGGTTAAGTCGTAGACTTAAAGCGTACCCAAGGCAACGTTCCATTGTCCTCTTTGATCCTCTCGATTGGTTTCTTGATCATTCAGGTCACATCAATTGCCAACAAAGATAGGAGTCGTGTACGATGTCGAGGCGAAGATCCAAGTTTGATCCATGGGATTTTCGTGATCCTGATTGGATTCCACCGCCGAAGCTTCCACAAAACCAAGCGGCATATTGGGGAACTACATACTATGGGGCGCCACCCTCTACCCGGCGTCGTCCCCACTATGACGAGTCATCACCCCGGCGATGTCCCCACTATGACGATCCACCACCCAAGCGAAGCCCAAAGGTGCATTTTCAGTGCCGAGACGAGCCTCCTTCATCGCCAACTCGCCCGGATCCAAGAGAGGCGCTCCTCCAAGAGCAACTCCAACATCACCAAGCGAGGCTCGCCAAGCTTAACCGCTTGATTGCCGAGATTAAGACTCAAGATAGCCTTGCTCGTCCGCACACCATGGAGCCGACCTTTACAACCGCGGTTCCGACCTTTTACACTTCGGTTCCGACCCCTTCGGATCCAATCAAAACACAACACACAAAGAAGAACCCCAAGAGTACTACGTCAGAAGTTGCTCACCTCCGGTCTAAGCATCTACACGTGGTTGACGGACCACCCCTTCTCGGCTCTTGCGAGAAGCGCTTGCTCTTAGATCGACGACATGATGTAGCACCCATAGCTCGAGGTAACTTCCCTTGTTTTTTGGTTGCTCCTTTGCTTACTTCTACTATATCCTCCTCTCCGTCACCTTCGGACTTGGCATTGCCGAGTACCATATCTTTTAGTTTTGAGGATTTTCAGGATGTACAGCCGAACGAGCTCCTCGTAGGTTTACCGCCCATTCCAGGCATTGAAGGCCAGAGTAATCTCATTCTGGGTATGTCGTTCCCTTTTGAGCCCGGAGATCTCGTTTGGGTACACTTCAAGAAAGAACAGTTTCCATTAAAGAGGAAGACCAAGCTTCACCCAAGCGGCGATGGGCCATTCAAGGTCTTTTTGCTGCCCACTAATCATCGTCTCTCCCCAATCCACCCATGCTCGAAGCGAGGACGCTTCGAATCTAAGAGGGGGAGAATGATACAACCCAGGCCCGAGCCCGGATCGATCGTAGCTAGCCCAAGACCATGGCATCCACCTTGGGTCCCGACATGTGTATCTCCACTCAACTGAGCTCGGACTCGACCTCAGGAAGCCGGCTTTGTCTCCAGAAGGGTCGGCCCCGACCTATCCAAGGTCGTCCGCGACCTCCTCCTAAGAGTTCCCTCCATGGTGAACTAGGTCGGCTACGACCCCCCTATGGTCGGCCGCGACCCTCCTCTAGCGGACATCCGCGACTTCGGTTTCGAGTTCCTTTCGAATCGCCTATCCTTAATTAGATTTTCTTTTATTTTAAGTCATGTTATTATTTTAGGATAGTTACTTGACGTAATATTAGATGGGTTGTTTCTTTTATTTGATATTTTTTATTTTAGAATTTTTGTAACAAGTCATATCTCTATCTTTCCATAGAAGATATGATTTGCTAGATTTATATCTTTTCTAGTTAAGAGATATAGGGGGCACGAAATTCCCTCTATACATACTCTTGTAATTCCTTTCATTAAGTTTATGCAATATTGAATTTTCTTAAAGTCAAGTTGAGTTACTCCTTCTCTCGGGATACCGTTGCATCAACAACCTCGTTCGTACATAACGAACCTCATCAATCGCTTCCGCATCGTTGTTATTTTCATCATCCATCATTCAATCAAGGGAAACGCACTTACGCCTACGATCTCGATCGGGACATTCGTGTTCTTGTCGACCACGAGGGGCAAGGACGCATCAAGTACAATAACCCTCTCTGTTTTCTTTGGTGGTTTATTTAGGCTCATAGAAACACTAAATTGTTTAACCCTTCGAGAATTAACCCGTCTAGACTCTTCTCATAACTTGCCTTCTCCCACTCCCTTGAGTTGGATAATGCTAATAAACTAGTAAAACCTAATTCTAAAAAACAGCTATAGAGAAAAGTCAATGAAATTTGGAAAAAATTGTCACTACATTATACAAATTAAATTTCGATGCTTCAAGACTAAGAAAGGGATCCTCTTTTGTAGGATTTATCCTTCGTAACGAATTTGATCCTATTTTAAAATGTGAAAGATGAGAATTAACTAATATTTCTGTAGTTCAAGCTGAAGTTTATTCGTTACTTATGACGCTTCAAAACTTAGATCTTAACTCTATTTCTAAAATTATTATTGAAGGTGATAACTTAATTGTTATCAATTCTTTAAAACGTCTTTGGAAAGTTCCCTACGAGATCATTTCTATTATAAAACATCATACACCTTGTTTTGCATCTTTCTCATGTTGTGTTTTTACCTTGTTTCAGGGAGTGCAATTAAGCGGCAAGTTTTCTGGCAAAGAGACTAGTCAATACTTCTAGTCTTGATAGTGTTTATTTCTAGTTTTTCCACTTCCGTAAATCGTTTCCCTCTTTTATCAGTAATTCAACTTCAAGGCTTGTTGGGTCAACAATGTCCACTGTTTTTTTTAAGATTATTCGTTAGGATGATTAGGCTCACCTTGTAATATTTTGATAGCCTAATGTTTGGCGGTATGAGTTAATCCCGACGATTTGTCGATTCTATTGTGGTGTATCGTTCTTGTCATTAACAACCTGTTTGACAATTGAGATTCGATGAGAAAAGAAATGAGAGGAATGTACGAGAAAGGAAGAGAAGAGAAAAGATGAGAAAGTTATAGACGGAAATATGAATTTCTTATGTTTGGATACATATGGGTTTTGATGAGAACATGTGAATTAATTTTATTCTACCTTGTTCGTTTGAGAGGGAGCATTTCATTTTCCCACCGAATCCCACCACACAAATTTGGTGAGATTCATTTTCCCCTCATTTTCTTCCAAATTTTCTTGTGAAATCCCACCCAATCTCATCTCAAAACTAATCCAAACAAGAGAAAATTATTCCCCCCCATTTCTCATTTTAAATTTCCCATCAAAACCCACCCACTAAAGATATTGTAAATCGTTTTTCATCCGTAACAATCCCAATAGCGTCGAGGAAATTGTGGATTCATAAAGCTAAACTTTGATGGAATAGGTCCAAGAAATATACAAAAGACGAGGAAATTGTGGAGAGAAAACCGAGCCAGCGAAAACAAAAGAATCAAAGTGCAACATGGGAAAAACCGAAAAGTGGATTCATAAAGCTAAACTTTGATGGATCGTTTCGGAACGACGAGTCAGCCTCAGCGGGCTTCATTATTAGAGACCATAACGCCGCAGTGATTAACATGGGAGTTATGAAGTATGGACATAACTCAATTCTAAGCACCGAAGCACTTGGGCTACGGGATGGAGTCAGGAAAGCCAAACAATTTGGATACAAAAAGATCGAAATTGAAGGGGACAACCTGACGGTTATCGAAGCTACCAAGGGAACGAGAAAATGCCCTTGGCAGATTGACTTACTGATCTCAGACATTCGGACTTTCCTCCAAGGGTTTGAGTCAGTCAAGATTAAGCATGTGAATAGGGATCTCAATGCTGTGGCTGATAAAATCGCGAAACTGGGCCACGACCACCCTATCGATCACATTTCGACTCTCCAAGGTCGTCCCCCGTAAGCGGGACCCCTAATTCTTACCTAATCAAAAAAAAAAAATCCCAATAGCGTCGGAAAAAAAAGTGAAAATAATCTTTATCCCAAAAGTTGCCACGCCGAATTGAGCCCAAACGGATAAGGCGAGAAAGCCAGAGAGAAGCAGAGAAGAGGGTGAGGAGCGAAAGAGCGGTCCGAAACAGCATCACCCAATGGCGACAATTCAGTTGGTGGACCTGTCGAATTCCGCCGCGCTCTGCACCGGCCGTCGAGCTGGCCTCCACCGGCAGTCCCGAGGGCGGCGCCTGGTGGTCACCAGAGCATGCTCTCAGGCTCAGCAGCCACCGGAGCTCCCTGGCCGGAGACACTTCGTCACCTCGCTTTCACTGTCGCTCCCTCTTCTAGGGCTGTCTCCGACGCTCGTGGCCAAGGCCGACGAGCCACTCTCCGACTGGGAGCGAGTTTATCTTCCCATCGATCCTGGCGTTGTCCTCCTCGACATCACATTCGTTCCCGACGATCCCAACCATGGTACCTTTTTTCTTCTTTTTCCCGACGATCCTGGCGTTGGCCTTATAGTGATTTCTCCCAATAAGAAACTGTTTCCTTATTGTATAAATAACCATCACCTAAGTAAGAGTTTTGTCAGAACATTCTCTCTCACATTGTCACTTGCATATTGTTTGGACGGTCGTTAACTGTCTATGTAAGAGGATTTCCTGTTATACATGACCACAGGTTTTGAATGTCTGTGAGATTGATATTTGTTAATCAGACAGCGCCCTGTAACTTTGTTATTTAATATGGAGTAGTTTAATCATCTTCCTCGTTTCTTACTTTGTTTCTGTTTCTTTCATTGTTACTCATTTCATAAATTGGAGTTTGTAATAATGTGGCCAAATCAAGAAAGTGTTTATTGTCCGTACATGTTTTCTCTTTCCCTCTGGGAGTTCATGGAGAGTGAGCTAGGGATTGTAGACTGGTTATTGTTGACTCAATTCATTCTCTACAGTTCTGTCAATCAGCAATATTACAAGACTTTGGATTCAACCATTTTTAATTTCAACAGAAAGCAGAAAAAATGAACACAAGGAAGTTATTTGATTATTATGCAGATGAATGCAACCTCTAATGATTAGCTTCTTTTTTTGATCTGCTCGGTCAAGTGCGTGTTGACAAGCCGTTCAATTAGATAGACTGAGGAAGAATGGTGTGGCTTGCAGGATTTCTTTTGGGGACAAGACAAACCATCTTGGAGACCAAGGATGCAGGAAATACTTGGGTCCCACGTTCAATAGCATCAGCCGAAGAGGAAGATTTTAACTACAGATTTAACTCCATTAGCTTCAAGGGAAAAGAGGGGTGGATAGTTGGGAAGCCCGCAATATTGCTGTACACCTCAGATGCTGGAGAAACCTGGGAAAGGATACCATTGAGTGCTGAGCTTCCTGGGGATATGGTAAGATGGTATTCAGAAGTCACTGCTCTAATTTGATGTCCAATATCACATTTCTATTGCATGGTTATGAACTCGAGACATAAACTCAACTTATGTTTTGTATTAGATAATCTTCAGTGCATGTCCTAGCATTGACCTGATAGTTTTTGTGTCTGGGACAATTCCGCAACTACCATAATTCAGGTCTACATAAAGGCAACTGGGGATGCGAGTGCTGAGATGGTGACTGACGAAGGTGCTATTTATGTCACGTCTAACAAGGGTTACAACTGGAAAGCAGCAGTTCAGGAAACCGTTTCAGCCACACTTAACAGGTAATTATTCTTTGTAAATCTGGGCATTTTGACTGTGATAACTCTATGCTGGAACCACAATTTTAGGAACAGATAAATTTGATGCAGATACCATTCCGACTATTTATGATACGTGTTAGTCATCTAATCCCACACATGGCTTAATCGTTATGTTTCGTGCTGGATCTCTGATTTTGCCGAAGAAATTGATAAGAAAAGTTACTGTAGAACCCGGAATTGATAATGATTATCAAACAAATTGCTTCAAGTTCTGCTTGTACAATATGAAAAATAGTGGAAAGGATGTGTGGACATAATATGTGCGTCCATTGACATGCATTTTCTGTATCTCAGAACAGTATCCAGTGGAATTAGCGGTGCAAGTTACTATACTGGTACATTCAACACTGTAAATCGTTCTCCTGATGGGCACTATGTTGCAGTTTCGAGCCGTGGAAACTTCTATCTGACATGGGAGCCCGGTCAGGTGAGCCTAACTCAAATGAAATAAACAACATGAAATAGATTGCTGCGTCTTTGGCATGTCCCATTTGCAATCATAATCTCCTAAAGTGGGAAATTTTATTAACGCATTTTTAGAATTAACAAAATATCGTGAAAATAGTTGTCAAAAGGCTGCAAACATGTCTTGTTTTTTGCTGTTTCATTCATGAACTCACCTTCATTGCTGCTTTCAAACAAAGAACTAACCTTGCTTTCTGCTATGGGCTCTACTTTCATTTGACTTCCCTCTAGTCTGTCCCATGTAGTCCTAACAGGCAGGATTCCTTTCTCCTTCCTTGGAGGCTAAGGATGTACCTCACAAGTACTCATTGTCCTACACTTTGTATCTATTTCTTCATTTTGAACTTGTGACCTTTTGCAGAGGATCAAAAGGCGCAAGAATAGGGGTCTTTCTTGTATGATTCAAATGAATGCATTTTTCTATATTCTGGCAGTTTATTTTTCCTATTGATCATCAATCTGGAAAGTAGTTTTTGTCGACATCCATTGTGTTTTACTAAAAATCATTCCAGGACCATTTTTCGAGTGGTTTTGTTAAGAGAGCTTAACAAAACTATCAATTTGGGGAGGAGTGTCAGTTCATCACATGTTCTTATTAAAAGTATGAACATTTTCATCAAATACAATGCAAAGCCAAGATAGGAAACATAAATCCCCAAGTCAAAAATTAACATCAAAGGGTTGAGACATGTAACCTGATATCACCATTTAATCACTTGGCCGGTTAAAGAAGGACAAAGGGGAATTAGGGCAAGTGGGGCCCAAAGAGGTGTTAGACAAATGGAATTGAAGAATCGTGGTGAGTACATGCCTGGCAAAGAATAGAAGCTTAGGTGTGGGGACTGGGGAGACCATTGATGGTTAGAATTCAGAATGTTTAGCTGTGAAGGGAGGTACTAATCCTTGGATGACATGTGCATTGATATTACTATAACTGGGGCACTATGCTAATCGTTGCTGAATCTATTTTGTGTGGAGCTTTTATTCCCTCAGTGATTGGCCTATACTTTGCTATTACAAATAATTGATCTGTTATACTCGTTCAAGGAATTCTCAAAACTCCATTTAAATCACTGAACAATGAAGACCTTTATTTTTATTTTTTTTCCGCTTATTCACTAACCACCGTTTGCAGCAGCCATAAAGAGGCATTAGCAGGAGGTACAAAAATTTAATTGCTATGCAGAAAAGGAATTCATCTTAGAAATATGATTTCATTTTAACCTAAGAAATATCTGTAGTAACTTTCGGCACCTACTTTTAACATTGTTATATTGCAACCGTAATAGTTTGAACACTTTTCAGCATCCATTTGTCGTATGCAGGCTTTCTGGCAGCCACATAATCGGGCAGTTGCGAGGAGAATCCAAAATATGGGATGGAGGGCAGATGGTGGTCTGTGGCTGCTTGTTCGTGGTGGGGGATTATATCTCAGCAAAGGAACTGGGGTATGGTTATATATCCTTTCCGTTTGCATCAGAATGTACTAAATGTATGCTTGGATCTAATACACTTTTGACTTTACATATTCCGTTGGAATTATTTATAAACCTGAATAAATGGCACATTTTTTTAATATGGATATGTGTTTTATGCTTGAGTGAGAAATCTGCACTCTTCTGGATCCCAAATTTTTTTTTTTTTTTAATGAAGCCTTTTGTTTGCTGTGTGTAATGTAGTGATATAAGATAGCTGAAAATGGAAATTCACAAGCATGTCAAATGTAGTATTTGGCCTCTAAGATTTATATTGTATAAACAACATCTAAACAAGTAGATGCGGATGTGCAGTCATGAGTACTTCACTTTTCTTTTTACTGTTACCATTGGCAGATAATTTTAATACACTGAGAAAAGCTTATTTTTCAAACAACTACTGAAGGAAACATCATTCTCTATAATTGTATTGCAGCTAACAGAGGAATTTGAAGAAGTTTCGGTACAAAGTAGGGGTTTTGGCCTTCTTGATGTCGGATATCGTTCACAGGTACTACATGGATAGGTTGTTTGGTTTGATCTAACTTATGTTTGTGCAAATAGATGATGGATGACCTTCTAAATAGATGTTTCTTCTCCCATGCACTTAAAAGCACGTGGAAATACAGAGTTAGGATGATTTGTCTTAAAGACGAATATGCTTTTACAAGTTTCATCAGGATATATGAATGCTGGAATCATCTGGTGCCATATTGCATTCATTTTCCACAAGGAAATTGATTTATAAGTAGCATGCGCTTACTATCACTGATCACTCCAATTTTATCACACTTGACAAACTAATAGAAAAAAACCGTTATGCTGCAGTCCCACTGTCATCACCTGGACTTTCTTCTTAAGAATGAGAAGATCAACGATTCCTTTTACAGCTTGCTCTGATCACAATATTCAAAAGGACATTTATAAGGGAAAAGTTGATCCTTGGATTTTGTTTAATGTCAGTGATATACAAAAATGGAATTCCATTGAATGCTTATAATATAAATACAAGTATTTACTAACATGGAAGGTAAAATCAGTAACTAAACCATGGGATTGAGAAGTATCTCAAGTATAGGGACTTAGCAAAATGTATGAGAATATACAATAGAAACCCTGGAGAATCAATTGGCAAACTCTGCAGTCAGTAGCTTACCTAAATGTTCCTCATCTAGTTTGACATTCTCAAACTACTTAGCTACATGAAAGGTGTATAATCATTTTTTGAGGTAGAGTAACGATGTTCATGGTTTTTTCTTCAACTAGTAGGTTAATTTGGCTAACAAATTACTATATCCTTTTTGTATACCTTACTTGGGAATATAGAGAAATACTGACACGGACAGTTCATATGATACACACCTTCTTCTTAAGATCAATCTTGTATTGTCATGTAGATCATCTCTTTGTGTGGGATCTATTGCATTCCATAACTGGCAGTTGTAAATGAAGTTTCTCAAATTACAGTTTTGAACTTTGAATTTAAGTTTCTGTTTGTTGTTTTTAAACAATGTTCCAAAGATATAAGCTGCATTCAACTTTAATGTGTTAGGAAGAAGCCTGGGCAGCTGGAGGGAGTGGGATCTTGTTGAGAACCAATAATGGTGGCAGGACATGGATACGTGACAAAGCAGCTGACAACATTGCAGCAAATCTTTATGCAATAAAGTATAATTCATGACCTTATCTGTTCAATTGCTATGTATATTATTCCATTCAAAGGTCTTATTTTTACTCTATTGAAGTGTTCCTTCTTTCTTTTGATTTTTTTTCATTCTTTGACCTGATTGCACTGCTACATCTTTCATGATCCTCTCTGCAATTTCAGTTCCTATCCCTGCATATCTTTGATGCCAATTAGGAAATCAGGGTCATCTGTTAAATAGAAATAGAAAATAGTAGCTTTTTTAGGAGATAATTAATAAACATTAGTCTACTACTAAAGTATGGTGTAAAGATTTTACTGTAAATAATTTCGATATGGTAATTGATAAGGTATAACAAGGTATTGGATATGGTGATAAGGCAAATGTATGTTTGCCAGACACTCTGAGTCATCCCATATTTGTTGTCCTTATTGTTAAAAGACAATTTGTTGTTTGCAGGCGTCAAATTGCATATTTAAGAGGCTTACTAATTTTGTAAAACAAATACATTTGACCAAAAATGGAGGATTAAAACCGAACCATACAAAACAATGTGAACCTGAATGAGTTGTCACCTAGCCCTTCTCTAGCTTCATTGTCCATTTGCTGCCATTGGGTTCTTTCTGGAGACGTTACAATTTATGTCACTCCTTTAGTCTAGGGATTGCTCTACTCAAATTATGTGTATGCATGAGGGCAGATATCCTCCAGAACGATGAACAAAAAATTTACACAAAAGTATCATATAGCACAACCTGAAGGCTCAAAAGTTGAAATCAGCACTTTGGAGGAATCAGTTTCCTATGTACAGCAGAGACCAAATATCAAAACTAGGCCACTAGAACTCCAGGGTGTACAAGTCTGATGATAACTACTTCATCTATAGCCAACTTTACGATGCAAATACTGTATAAAACAGTTCTATCTGACAACAAGCATTAATACATTTGCTTGTTGACTTGATTGCATTTATGTAGTTACTAATGTTCTTTAATAATGTTCTTGTAAGTTTGAACTTACACTGAATTATAAATTTGTTTTTAGGTTTATCGATGACAAAAAGGGGTTTGTTTTGGGAAACGATGGTGTATTGCTCCGGTATCTTGGATAAGCATATAGAGCAGATCGGTAAGTCAATTAATTATCTCTTTCCAAGCATTCTGTATCATTGCTCATTTCATGAATCGTTTCCTTTAGCATGTATCCGTGGGATCTCTGAGAACAAATGTTGCATCACGGATCAATAAAATAAAACGTTGATAAACAAACCCTTGCCTTTTCCTTTAAATGCACTGATTTTTCTATTAAACCGACTTTAGGTTAGTAGAATATACTGAAGCAGACGTCTACCAAAAAGAATACACTGAAGCAAATGGACCAGTAAAATGTTTTTTCCCCCTCCGACTTCAGTAGTTTAAGGGCTGTACGACTGAGTAGCTGATCTTTATCAAACCCCTATATGGATCCTTAATGCACTAGGTGGTATTGCAATTGTTATGCTCTGTGATTATTAGTTAATTCGAGAGTATAATATTCTTGACGCCACTGAACACACAGATTTGTGAATAAAAATGGTAACAGTCTCATATTACTTTGATCAAGAATGCTTTTAAACTCGTTAGAGCTTCCTGATAAGATAATCTCCACTACTATCTGGTGATTTCATTTCAAGTGGCGTTTGATAGTTCTGCTCTAGGTTAAACACCTTTTGCTGCTTGTGAATTCCATCTTTTGTGCATCTAAAATAATTCCAACTCAAAACGCTGCCTATCATCTGTCGTTTTTAAGGTATGTTTACCAAACAGTTTCTTACTACAGTCATCTTTACATTTCATTGTGCAGGTTCTTCGCAATGATTTTGCGATTTTTGTATACTATGTGAGAGTGGTGTATACTGGTTTGACCTCAAATATCATTCTTTTGATGTTATAACATGTAATTACGTAATACCTTCTCCGTAAAATACTTGTCACTATAATAGAATGCTTATATGCCGTGTTGTATCATATATTTGTCATATAATCTTATTGTTTTGGGTAATTTGTTATGTCCTTGCGTTTTTTGACTTATCCTTTTGATGTCCTAAGAAATTAACTTATTCTTTTTAATATTTACGAGGGTTTTGTCTTTTCCAATAGATGCCCTTCTTGATTTGAATTCATTAAATTTAAGTTTACTGATGTGTTCTTAAGCCTAATGAACAAATAAGAAACATGATCTAAAGGCTACACATATTATTTTTTGCTCATAAGCGGTATTTAAATAGATGTATTTAGTCAGAAACCAGGTCATGTAACCCTAAACCACCCGTTTAATTACTAATTACTGGAAACCATTTGTATAATGGGTTCCGTTGGAAATGACCACCCGTAGATATCTATCGTTAAAATTCCCTCATGTGGACATGTGGCTTTCCTCTTCCATCTCGCCAGCCATCCCATCCCTCTCATCGGTCATTCTCTATCCTCGTGCTTGTTGATAGGGTTTCTTGATCATAAACAAGCAAATAAATTTATATATCAAAGCCCATTGTGTATAGAGGAATCAGGTTCGTCCGTGAAAGTTAGGAGATTCTAAGTCTAGTCGTCAAAAAAACAAACAAAATCGAACAAAACAAAGCAAATACACCAAACACATGGTCGGAATGACCTCGGTACTAACCTTGTCAGGGTCGGTATCGAACTCAACCTTCACAGCACAAGACTCAACAATCAACCAAGGAATTGGCTCAATACCGACCTGAATTGGCTCAGTAATGATCCTATAGGAACACTTCGAGATACATAAATATGTTTAAAACTTCTAAAGCAAGGGATTACCACAACAAAGCTATACATGCAATCTATAATTCAATGATCAAACAAGTTCTTAATTCAATGGTCAATTAATTAAAAAGTTTATTTAAATTTTTACCCAAACAAACACTTTTCTTTTATTTGATTCTAAGGAAGTTCAACTTTCGTCTTCAAAACCCAATTATTATTCAAATTCACAATTTTAATTTCAATTTAATTGCAAACAAGAACACGTCTTAACTTTCATCAAGGAATTAATGGATTAACATGCATAACTTTGTTGGGTTTTTACCCCAACCTATAAAAAAGGATTACTCACTAGTCACTACTCATCATGCAAATCATAGCAAAAACAATAAGAGAAGACATGATTTCAAACAAGAACACAGATTTGAATAAAAAAGAGAAGAAATTACGAGTTTCTCCCAAAACACTCCTTACTTGCACTCTAAGTCTCTTTTCTCTCATTTCTCTCTCGAACAAAGGTTTTTCCAAATTAACTGGACGAGTCTTGGATGATTTTTAGACCATTACAAGATCTCATTAAATACTAGTTGGAAGAATTAATAAAGAAACAAAACAAAATCTAAAAAAAAAACCTACAAATAAAACACGTAAAAGTCTCTTGCTTGCACTTTGCGTAATGGCACGTACCAACCCAAAATGGGTCGGGACCGACCCACACCTGGGTCGTAATGTACAACTTCAGTTTTTTTTCAAATCACCCTTCATAGGAGGCTCCATACCGACCCCTCCTGGGTCGGTACGACCTGGCTGAAACCTTGTTTTCTTCTTCTTCTTTCCTTCAAATCGTGTAGGCTAGGTACGAGGCTTTCTAGGCTCGAAACTTCTTCTCTTTAAGCATGATCAATCTTCTCCACACCTCGTACGGTAATGATTCTTCTTCTTCAAACTCTTTTCTTGACTTCTTCCTTGAACTCTTACCCACACATCAACTCTTGAACACTTGACTGCACCAAACACCTCGGTACGATGCTTTCAAGGCTCAAAACTTCTTCTCTTTAAGCATGATCAATTTTATATAAAGTTTTTTAAAAGAATAAATCGTGTATTAATGGTTTGTTTCTTATGAGATTTATTTTAATTATATATAACTAATTTAAAATATATTTATTGAAAAATTATAAAGAGTGAATTTTCATTATGTGTACAATTATGGATATTTTTAAAGATTTGGATTTAATTGGATAGATTTATTATATGTACAATTTAATGTGGGGTCTACAATGAAATTTCGAACAGTTAAACAAATTAGATTGTTTTAATAAAGATGGGTGATGCGGTCCAATGAGAAATCGACATATGTCGTGCTAAATATTATTTTTAACCTACGCTTTAGTATATAGTTATATCATTGGATGCGTTGATTTAAGAAATCTAATGGTTATAATGAGACACACACTTCCTTTATATTATCTTTAAAATAGGGGTATATTGGTCTTTCTATAGATCAAACTTAAAATATTGCTATGAAACTGGGAGTTGTCTTACATGGTGGACGATACATACGAAGCTCGAGTTGGCCAATTCTCCAACACTAGGGTCTCTATCCACATTTCTGCTAGTGTCATTCAAATCCTATTCCTTCGACTCCTCATCCTCGCTTTAGAGTTTTAAGTTTTAACAAGCATACATCTATTTGTGATTAGGGCAAGTTTTGTCTCATAACAACCTGGTGTGTATTAATATTATATCACATAGTTAATTGCAATTAGTCAAACTAATTTTACAATATTTTAATAAAAAGGAAACATTTACAAATAATATTTTTTGCCCCGATGTCCTTGAACTCGATAGTTGATATAATTGTTATAAGAAGTATTATGAACCTACACTTATAAAAACATGCACCAAAAGAAAAAAATGTCAATAATAACAATATATGAAGCCAAATATTTAATATGAACATGACATAAATCATGTTAGAATTAACCTATGTAGGATTTGAACTCACTTATATGCATGTGCACTCTGCTTTACACTTTGAACTAATAGGTTAGCAAATAAGTTTAAATAGTAACTTTCAAGCCTTCAACTCTATTTTACACACACACACACACACATAGAGTATTTTATGCTCATAAATGCTCGTCTCATAATTTTTGGCTTGACCTCTTCAGCGACATCTTGTCTAGCCTTCCCCTTCCCCTTCCCCTTATCAGTATTGTTCTTGGTCAACCTTTTCATCCGACTGGCAAGAGTTTCATCGTCCTCGTTATCCAACTCAGCCCGAGACTTCCTCTTCTTGTTAACGGTGGAAGGAGCTGGACGAGCTGCAGGAGCTACCATGAAACAATTATTCCTCAATCAATTAAGCCATAAAACAAATAATGAATAAATTAATAAATTCAATGTGATCACCATCAACTAACCATCGCTTGATTGCTTAGATATGCTGGCTGATTTGTCCGAGTCAGCTGAGTTTGATTCGGAAGACTCGGCGATCGGTTCAGGTACTGTAATGAACATTGCATATATAAATTAAAATATGTACATACTGACTTACTATAAGTATATACGAGTGTTATGTTTGTATATGCATTAATAAACACTGTATATAACAAAACTAGTTTTCATGTATATATAGCTTAGATATCTGTATATGTACACAATTGACGACAACTTTGACCACCGAATACTATATTGTCAAAATTTCAGCGCCAAACTATTTTAAAATAATTCAAATATTTTCCTACTTCTCTATAGAGCTTATTGCATATTTCATAAATTGTATATACTATTGACCTTTCATAACTTGC
The DNA here is from genome assembly GCA_934048045.1 of Polygonum aviculare. NCBI lineage: Eukaryota > Viridiplantae > Streptophyta > Magnoliopsida > Caryophyllales > Polygonaceae > Polygonum > Polygonum aviculare. Next base: position 16,648,580 of record OW204025.1, on the reverse strand, counting down.
TTTCTTCTCGGTGCCATTCTGATTGAAAACTTACTGAAACATCCACCGGAAAATAGTCAATACATGCATAAATCAAAACAACATCGATACTAGATCAATTTCACAAAAATTAGTACTATATATATAGTGAACAACAGTGATTTAGGGTTCAGAATCATGTATATGTGCAATGAAAATATGTATATAGGGCTTAAAACCGTGTATAAATCAACATAATCATGCATCAGTACAATAATCGGGTCAAAACACGGGCTGTGCTTTCAAAATAAGTCAAAACAAGGTCTCAATCACAACATCAATACAAGAATCGGGTCTATGTAGGTGGAATAGGGTCAATGGAGGTGAACTTGGGGGTCGGACTAGGGGCAACTCTTCAATTTCTCAATACCAAAATTTTAAGCATGCAAAAATCTTTACCTTTTGGGGTTTTAGAACCGAATTTGGGGGCGACCGGGGGTGAATCTACAATGGAGGACTTCGTAAGCGGGGGCTCTGCAATGGAGGACGCCGGAGGATGACTATCGACAGCGGGGGACGGGGATTGACTGTCGACGGTAGGGTTTGATGGCGGAATTCGACAGGGCTTGACTGTCGACGGCGGGGCTGGGGGATAGGTCGACTAACGACGGGAGCGAGTGGGGGCGAGGGCCGATTGAAAACCATAGTGGGCTTGGGGTTTCGAACGGCGGGGGCTGGGGTATCGAACGATGGGACGAAGCTGCGATTTTGGGATGGAGCGATTTTGGGATGGTGCGATTGAACGAGAATGGAGTACCGAAATTGGGGGTTCCGATATTTAGGGTAAATTTTGAGATTGTGGTAGATTATTTCCCCCCAAAAAAATTGGCTTTAAATTTTATCCAAACAAAACCGATAGATCTGATTTTTTTTTTATCAAAATTAACGGGAATCTGAGCCCTCCATTAGCTTAACATCCAACGGTCCATAATTGTTCACCCGTTCTCTCATATTTAGGTGTCCACTATTGAACTTTAATCTCTTATATATATAGGCGCGCTCAGGAGAACTAGATATAGAGGAGTACTAGAGAGCCTTAATATTGATCGTTAGATCAAAACAAATCAATGGATGATAATGAGGGTCTATAATAAGGAAAATAGGGGTGGACCATCCTATAATTTCAAATTGAAACTAAATTTGAAAGTCCCTAAATTTAAGGATGTGTTAATTATTAATAATTAAAATAAAATAAGAGATAAATATGGAGGGTGAAATCTGATTGGTTTTAATTTCAAATTCAAATTCAAAATATAAATTTTAACCGGTAGATTTTTTTAATACGTGCTTTCCGATTTTAATAAGAATGTATGACAATTTGCATAAGTGTGTATAATGGTTTGCATAATAACACCTATATGCTGATTTGAAAATTTATAGCGTCGTAGTTCTTCATTTTCATGTGCATAACGTTTGGTCATTAGTTGCATAATTACACATTAAGATGGCGATGAATAGGAAAAATAATTTCTTATATAAACATTGCATAACTTAATGTAATACATTGCATAAGAAAAAAATGAGGATACTTAGATCTCAAGTACATACTACAATGAATGTGAATAACTATGTTCATCTATTTGCATAAGTATACATAAATGGAAATAAATTGATCATTGTCATGGTCTTCAACCTCCGCTTATCTATACATCTTTGATCATGTCATTCTTGAATAACTGCATAACAGAAACGAAAGTGCATGAGTAACAAGTTGCATAACAGTATAGGGGGTTGTCAAAAGTTTTTAGTCTATATTGCATAACATTACAAGGTATAATGCATAATATAATGCATAAGAAATTAACATACTCAGTGTTACATAATATTACAAGGTATAATGCATAAGAAATTAACCTAAAAAACGTGTATTTATGTATCATTTAATAAGTTTACTAAACAATTTGCATAACAGTATAGGAGGTTGTCAAAAGGTTTTAGTCTGTATTTCATAATATTACAAGGTATATTGCATAAGAAATTAACATACTCAGTGCATGTTACGTATATTCTATAGGTTTTTCGCTTATAATTATGGAAGAAGCCAGGATTGCAGGTAAGATCACATACTTTTTTTTTTGAGGAAGTAAGATCACATACTTGAAGCAAAAATACCCTAACAAAATCAAGATTCAATCTTCAGAGTAAGTATTATAGAGGGAACAGTCTGGCCTTAATGAAAAGCTCAACTCGCAGCTAATACTTACCCCATAATCAACGCATTTGGGAGCAGCATGGTTGAAGATCATCCCATCACAAAGCTATACAACCGTCGGATTCAACATAAAGAAGAAAAACAGGAAGTCAATACAAATACAAAGGCAACAGAATTGAGAAAACAACGAGCCAAATGTTTATGGAAATAAAAACAAATATGGCAATTGCAGTAACAAGGTAAGTTGAACAAATTTAAACACGATTCTAGCCTTTTCTAATCAAGCTTGGTCAATCACATTCATGTTTAACCTAGGTCATATAAGATTAGCAGTGAGCTAATCCAAACACAATTTATGATAAGGAATGAATGCATCTTACAAATATTGCCCATCTCTAAAGCTAAATATCCAACTACTTGTATATTGTTCAATTGTTCTTCACGTGAGAAAATACATAATCAAAGTCTGGAAAAGAAAGAAGTAAAGTGTGACCTGATGAAGCCAATCTACGATGTAGCAGCAGGTGACGGCGTGGGCAGGCGGCCACCGCGAATCCCGCGATATGCACCAGCAGGCGACAGTGCAGGCATGGAGTGCAGTGGTCGGTGGTGGTGACGAGGTCCTGCTCAAATAGACGAGGTTGACGACGATGACAAGAGGAAAGAGGGTTGAACACAATTCAAATCTTTGCAAAATTGCCCGAAGAAAATCGCCCCAAATCTCGCAAAATCGCTTGATAGAGCTCCCAAAATTAATGAGAAAAGATATGAGTGGATTGTGATTTCAGAAATTAAAATAAAAGGAAGGTATTCACATCCTAAAATTATGGAGAGAGATTTGGGGATTGTTAAAACTAAAAAGGAAAAAAATAAAATCTACTATATATTTTCAAACGTAATCAGCTGCTACAACCCATGCACCCTCACCATTTTGAAGAAAATCTGTCCGTTAATATCATCCGATCTAAAGGCTATGATTAAGGCTCTTAGTACCCTATAACTCACTAGGTACTCTAGAGCATTATTCTATATATATATATATAGAGGTAGGTTCTATAGTGAACAATCTTCTATAGAGAACAAGTGAACAAATCTCATCCGTAAGATGAGATTTGTAATGGATGGTGAGATTAGTTTCTATAATATCCAAAAATAAGAATAGAGAGAAAAAATTCAAAATAGGAGAGATCTTCTACCATTATTATAACTACCAAAAATATATTTTGGGAAAATAAAAACAGATCCATTCTAGTATGCAGGCAGTTCCAAAATCGGGGAAAATCGTCAGAGCATCATTCCAAAATCGCCAGCCACCATATCGTCCATTGCTTCCGTCTACCAAAAACCGGCAACCTCCATTGCTTTCGTCTAATCGCCGGCCACCATATCGTCCGTTGATTCCGACTTCCAAATCTGGCCACCTCCATTGCTTCCGTCTACCAAAAACTGGCAACCTCCATTGCTTCCGTCTTCAAAAATCGAGAAAACCGGCCACCTCCATTGCGGAGATCCGAAATCGTGAATATAGGTTTTGTGATTTTTCAATTGTTATAATTTTCATCGGCGACCTTCATATTTGATAATAAATATGGGTTTTGTGAATACAGGAATTACACCGCCACCTCTTAGTCGTCGGAATACATACAAAATTACGCCGGCCACCGTAACTCGAGCGGTCCTATAGATCAATATGACATCAGGTAATGTTTGTATATAATTTTTCGATTATGTATATGGTTGTTTTGATTTAGTATATGTCGTGAATTTATGTGTAAATTTTTTATTTGACCTATTCCTACAGAGTAATATGTATATATGTAAGGTAATTGAGTATAAATATGACATCAGGTAATTTTTGTATATAATTTTTTCATTATGTATATAATTGATTTGATTTTGTATATGTCGTGAATTTATGTGTAAATTGTTTATTTGACCTATTCATACAAATCAAGATGTATATATGTACATTAATAATGTATATGACAATCTGATAAACGTATATACGAAATTTGTTATGGATGGATTATTTATGTGACATATTCCTATAGATCAAGATGTATATATGTATAGTAATAATGTATACGAAAACATGAGGAATGTATATACAAAATTTGTTGTTGCTGGATTTTTTATTTGACCTATTCCTACCTATCAAGATGTGTATATGTGCCGTTATTTTGTATATAATAACCTAAGGAATGTATATACAAAATTTGTTGTGACTGGATTGTTCATGTGACCTACTGCTACAGATAAAGATGTATAAATGTACACTACGTCTGTATATAACAACTTGAGGAATGTATATGCAAAATTTGTTGTGGCTGGATTGTTTATGTTATCTTTTCATACAGATTAATATGTATACGAATTTTGCCGAACCACCACTTCGCCACCGGTGTAACCACTTCGCAGATGCACCACTTCGTTGGCCTCCACTGTATTTCACCGGCCACCACCATTGTTCCGGACACTAATCTCACCACCACATCGAACCACCATTGCGCTCAGAATAACCACTTCGCCGGCCACCGCCATTGCGCCGGCCACCTCGAACCACCATTGCGCCGGCCATCGGAACCACCATATTGAACCACCACGTCGCCAAAGCCACCACTAACACCACGTTGCCAATTATTGTATATATGTACAGTAATATTGTATATGACGACTTGATGAATGTATATACGAAATTTGTTGTGGTTGGATTATTTATGTAACCTATTTCTACAGATGAAAAGGTATATATGTACAGTAATATTGTATATGACAACCTAAGGCATGTATATACCAAATTTCTTGTAATTGGATTGTTTATGTGACCTATTTCTACAGATCAATTCAAGATGTATATTTGTACAGTAATATTGTATATTAAAACCTGAGGAATGTATATATATCTTGTACACAATTCTACGAGACTAATAATATTTTGTACTCGTACATAAGATATTATATTAAAAAAATCGTGAGTTGGTCCATGACAAAAGAAGATGTTTGGTTATATAACTATGACCCTTAATTTGATATTGATTTAAAAATGAGAATAAATTGGATGAAGGAAGGTAGATATACAATCCTTTGATTCCTTTTTTTTTTTGATGTTCGGCAAAAAAGTCCTATAACGTACAGAATTTGTTTTATTGGCAAAAATAGAATTTGCTTTTTTATTCCTTTTTTGATAACGTGTAAAACAACTTCTCTAATTACAGATGCTACAATTACGGAAGTACCAATAGACATTCCTTTTTTGATTTTAAAAAAAAATGGAATTTGTTTTTGTTGGTGCTGCAATTATGGGTGTGTTATTATAATTATTTTGTCTATTTTGGAAATCAATCTCAGCCATTAAAATCAGTTTAATCCAATGACCCATATGTGTTCTCTTGTTCACTCATATTTAGTTGTTCACTTGAACTTATATCTATATCTATATATATATATATATAGATAGATTAAAGTTCAGTAGTGAACAATTACATATGAGTGAACAAGTGAACAATTGTTGGCCTTTAGATGCTATTCCAATGGATGGTCCAGATTACATATCAAAATTTGACCCAAATTCAAATTTGAACCTCATCCCTTAATTATAGCAACTATTAATTAATTTTCTGATTTATAGAAAAATCACAAAAAAGAATCCCTTAATTATAGCAAATGTTACTTAATTTTCAAATTTCAACTCAATCTCGTAATTATAGCAAGTATTAATTATATATTGGATATCCACACGTCTTGTACGAATTATTAACTATATATACATGTTATAGTCTTGTATATACAGCCTGGGATCATTATATACACTTTATTACAGTATTCCGGCAGAATTGGTTGTACGATTAAACATATGAATACAGTCCAGCCACAACAACTTTCGTATATACATTCCTCAGGTTGTCATATACAATATTACTGTACATATATACATTTTGATTCGTAGAAATAGGTTACATAAACAATTCAGCAAAAACAAATTTCGTATAAACATTCCTCATGTTGGCATATACAATATTACTATACATATATACATCTTGATCCGTAGAAATAGGTTACAAAAACAATCAAGAAAAACAAATTGCGTATATACATTCCTCATGTTGGCATATACAATATTTCTGTACATATATACATCTTGGGGGGCGAAACCCCGACGGAGAAAGGGGACCCGAACGAAGCTCGACGGGAGGTAATGGGGGGCGAAACTCCGACGCGGTTCGACTAGGGGCTACAAGAAGCCGGCGGGAGGGGACCCGAACCTACGGACGAGCACCGACGACGGGTAGAATCGGGAAGCAACCAACGTCGGGCACCAGATCTAGGGCGTAACAACATAAATTTTCATATATACATATATTAGGTTGTCAAATACATTATTATTATACATATGTACATCTTCATCTGTATGAATAGGCCAAATAAACGATTTACACATGAGATAATGGTATATACAAGTTCAAAACACCCATATACACGAAATAAAAATTATATACACAGATAACTGATGCCATATTTAATTGCGACGTGGTGGTGAGATTCTATAGCGAGAGGGACGTCTGCAGTGGCGATAGGGAGGACGTTTGCAATGGCGAGAGGGAGGACGTCTGCAATTGCGGTGGCGAATTTCTATAGCGAGAGGGACGTCTGCAATGGCTGAAATCGGTTATGGAGGACGTTTGCAATGGCGACGTGGTGGTCTGTAATTGCGGAACTGCTGCGTTGGAGGACGCTGCAATGGCGGAAGACACAAATCGCAGATGCGTGTCTGCAATGGCGTCTCTACAATGGCGTCTACAATGGCGTCGTGAGCGGGGGCTGTGCAATGGAGGACGCCGGGGGTTAACACTCGAGGGCGTTTGCTTTGTCAATGCCGCGGGCTGCAATGGCGTCTGCAATGGCAATTCGCAGATGCATGTTTTTGTTTTGAATAATTGTGATTTGGGTGGTTACAAAATATGGGAGAGAATCTCTTCAATTTTTGTTTTATATTTCTATTTTCTTATAAATGAATATTGCAGATACAAATCCAGCCATCCATTACAAATCTCATCCATAGGATGAGATTTGTAATGGATGGTGAGATATTAGTCCACAATATCCAAAAATAAGAAAATCACAAAAAATCTAAAATAGGAGAGATTTTCTCCATCATCTACCAATTATAACTACCATAAATACAATTCTGTAAAATCAGAATTTACGCTCCATTGTAGATCCAGAAGAGACGCTCCCAAAAATCATCGGCCTCCATTGCAGCCTCCACCACTTCGCCGGCCACCACGTCGCCGTCCTCCATTGTTGTTCGCCGTTCGTTGCGAGTTGCCCATTCGCAGTCCCCCATTTGTCGTCGTCGTGGCGGTTCGCCGGCTTGTATTGCGGCAGTTCGCCGTCCATTACGCAGAACCGATCGTGGTGATCTCCGGCATGTGGTGAGCCGTCCATTGCGCAGGCACCCATTCGCAATCCCCATTCGCCGTCGTCGTGGTGGTTCGCCGGCTTGTATTCCGGTGGTTCGCCGTCCATTGCACAAAAACCCCCATCGGAACCACCGCATCAAACCACCATGTCGCCAAAGCCACCACGATGCGCATTATTAATCGTATAAATATGGCATAAGGTAATTTTGTATATAATTTTTTCATTATGTATATGATTGATTTGATTTAGTATATGGCGTGATTTTCTGTGTAAATTGTTTACGTGACCTATTTCTACAAATCAAGATGTATATAGGTACAATAATAATGCATATGACAACCCGAGGAATGCATATACGAAATTTGTCTCCACTTGATTGTTTCTGTGACCTAATTCTACGGATTAAGATGTATATAGGTACAATAATATTGTACATGATAACCCGATGAATGTATATAACTTTTTCATTATGTATATGATTGATTTGATTTAGTATATGTCCACCGTATTTCGCCGGTCACCACCATTGCGTCGACCACATTGAACCACCATTGTGCCGGCCGTCAGAATCACCAATTCGCTGGAAGGCCTCGTCGGAACCACCACATTGAACCACCACGTCGCCAAAGCCACCACCAACCACCATGTTGCCAATTATTGTATATATGTACAGTAATATTGTATATGACAACCTGAGGGGTGTATAAACGAAATTTGTTATGGTTGAATTGTTTATGTGACTTATTTCTTCAGATCAAGATGTATATGTGTATAGAAATATTGTATATGACAACGTAAGACATGTATATACGGAATTTCTTGTGGTTAGATTGTTTAGGTGACCTATTTCTACAGATCAAGATGTATATATGTACAGTAATACTGTATATAACAACCTGAGAAATGTATAGATAAAATCTATTGTATTCATATGTTTAATCGTACATTAATCACTTCTGCCGGAATATTGTAAATATAGTGTATATAATGATCTCATGATGTATATACAAAACTATAACATGTATATATAGTTAATAATTCGTACAAGACATATGGATATCCAATATGTACTTAACGATTGCTATAATTACGAGATTGAGTTGAAATTTGAAAATTAATTAACAATTGCTATAATTAAGGGATTCCTTTTGTGATTTTTTTATAAATCCGAAAATTAATTAACACTTGCTATAATTAAGAATTTCTTTTGTGATTTTCACCGATTCAAAATTATTATTTTTTTCCTAAAACTCTATATTTAATCATCCCATCCTACAATTAAGGGATTTTTTAAATTTTGAAATATCACTCATTTTGTAAGGCTGATCTCAGCCATCAATTTCATTCTCATCCAACGGCTCACAAGTGTTCACTTGTTCACCAATATTTGTGTGTTCACTATTGAACTTTAATATATATATATATATATATATATATATATATATAAGAGAATGAACCAAGAGAGACAACTATCAACCTATTAATATAACCTATGAACCTAGATTAATTAATCATGAACCTTCTTATAAGGGAGAGATAAGTCTCTTCTTCCCATATCACAACCCTCTAAATGATCCTAATCTCCATAGCACGAAAATAACCAAATTAACCAACTCATCATACACCAAATTTACATCCTCTTAACTGTTATACAATCACTCTTCTTCACCTAAAAATTTCAATCCAATAAGAAGAGTTTAGTTTCCTAATTAGTATGCTTATAATGTGTCCCACAATAGAAAAACCTAAAAATTTCAATCCAATAAGAAGAGTTTAGTTTCCTAATTAGTATGCTTATAATGTGTCCCACAATAGAAAAACCATTCTATTAAATCATAATATTTATTAAAAGATCGCTAAATGTATAAATGTGAAGCCAATGGATTATTCCATTATTTTATTATATACCTGTCGTGGCGCGTGACAGCATTTTTCCGACATTGACTCCGCTTTGATAACACTCCACATAATTCACTCAAACAAAGCTATTCCATGGTCATTGAACGGTAATCATAAGAAAAACTTCGAACACAAACATTGAAGTAGAGGAATGACGATCATGCAGCCGAACATTGCTATACAACACATCGAACTTCATGCATCTGAAAATGCATGCACGACTACTTTTTTGTCTTGTCTCGTTTGAAATCTCAAACAATTAGGCTTTGAACTTTCATCTATCTATATACTACGATGCAGGATATGTTTAGCAAGACGTCTATAGTTACTGAACCATACTATATCATGTACATGCTGTCCTTCATATCCAATGTGCAGCTTCCAACAAGTGTGAAGGGCGTTGTGCAATCCATTACGGTTAGTAAAGCAATCTCCATCCGGCCTACAGGTCAAATGCGGAAGTTCCCTCTCCGAGAGTCTGTAACTGGTTCATCTGAAAACCAGAGTCTAAAAAATTGAGCACTTAAGATAGCAGAGTCTACAATTAATCAGAGCACATTGTAACGCTAGTCAAACTGTACAGAGCTTTTTACTACCTACTTTCATTAGTTTTGTCCTTTTAAGTTCTGATCTTATTCATAAATATTTGCCATTTCACACATACTGCACAATCTTCTAATGGTCTACCTTAAAGTTAGTTTACTGCCATTCCCAATGTGAGAAACTAAACATTTAATTAGAAGTATTATGGTATAATCTGGAACTTCCTCGTATATGTGCCCAATTCTATAAAGGGAAAACATTAATGAGCAAAGGGAGTAAAATGCAGGGCGTACTCAAGTAGCCAAATGAGTAAGTATTACCATAAGCCCTGATAAGAAAATTAATACTTCTATTGCTTTTTACCTTCTTCATCATCTGAGTTCTGTGTCGTGAAGAAGGGGGTCAAGTAGTTTCTGTCCAGTGTTGTAAACGATGATGTGCTGCACAAGAAAAAGAGTGCATTTGTTACAATGTAACGGAGGATACCAAGGCTAAAGTATGAATACTTTTGAGAAAATAATACTTGTTGCGAAATTCTTTTAGTCTCATCTTGAATCTGCTACCAGAAGACGACATGCCATTATCATCTTCTTCCTCGGAAGTAGATGGAATGTAGCCATTGTTCATGTCATAGACCTAGGAATGGAACCTTGTGTCAACAACAGCCGTAAATGCTAAAGGCTAATAAGAAACAACAGAAGCAAAAGCGTATACGTTGAAAGAAATACAAAGGACGAAAAAAGGAGCGCAAAAATATGAGCAGCGCGGGGGGGGGGGGGGGGGAATGATTGACTAGGATGATCGTGAACTGATGAAACATGCTCTTGAGAATCCAAGATGCTATATTCATTTGCGGTTTCAGCCATTAAATGGGTATATGAAAGTTACAACGATTAGAACTTACTTCTTCACCCAGGCGGACCTCATGGTCATCACCTACAACATCCAGGGCTTCCAGCATTGTACCAGTGGATCCTCCTATGAGTAGGACCTGAACAGACACCAAAATGATGTTACATCGATGAAAAAGCATGTATACACACATGAAAGAACTAAGAATTTCATAATGCATAATGATAAATCTATATAATAACATAGGCTGATTTCTGTGAAATGTTCTAAACTTAAAAGTCATGACTGAAAGTGAAATGCAAAGTTGGTCAGAATGGTAGTGATTAATACATACTATTTTGCAAAGGGTTTTTTGACAGTCACTGCTTCCAGTAAAAAAAAGAAATATATAAACTAAATGCTCAAAAGCGCTTGATCATCATTTGTTGACAATGCCATTAGTCCATTGAACAACAATTGCAGTACATGCTCTTTTTGCATGCATTGTATTCTTGCGTACTCATATATCATCCACGATGAATCATTTTACAGCCTCAGTACAAAGAAATGGAAGCCACAAGGAAACGGTATCCAGTGACAAGGAACTTTCTCAAACAACATACAAGAGCCAAGATTCTTACAGTCAGGACTACTATTGCTGTAGTTGCTGTGAATATTGTCTGCCCATGTCCTTCTGGCAAATCATGAAGTGACTGAAGTGCCAGGGCGAAAGCCATAGCACCTCTTAGCCCTGCATATCAATGCCATAATTACTTAAGAACATTTTGTAACAGAATAAACATAGCTTCATTTATTAGACAAAAGATACCTAAAGACGAACACAGATGATAATGGACCTCTTACCACTATACCAAAGTGCTTTCTGATGTTTCATTGGTATTTTCCGATGTGCAGGTCGAACCAAATTAACCAGACATCCACAAGAAAATACATTTGCAGCCCTAAATCATTCAATTATTAAGTCCATTAAAGCTGGAATGAACACGAGCACATATATTACATGTATCACAGCATATGCCACTGCTAAGTGACGGAAATCTTTTGCAAATAGATACAAGATGAAAAAAAAGAGAAGCATAAATTCAATAATAATGAGGTTTGACTATTATCACAGTAATGGCAAATGATACGAATCTACTACCTGGCAACAACAATAAATATCTGAAGAGGTAGATCATGTCAAGGAACAGCAAAATAAGCAAAGAGACAGAAGGGTAGCATTAAATTTATAATTTGTTTTGTCAAAATTTATATATTTGCATTCATGACAAAGGATACAATTGAGAAAAAGATGAACCCAATGTGAGACCAGTTATGCTGCTCCATAACAATGTCAAGACCCATGTAGATAAATCTGCATGATCAAATAACTTAAGTCAGACTTAATAAAACAGCTGATAAATTAGCACTCATGAACTAGCAAAACAGAAATTCTTACATGAATGTCTCAGCCAAAGATGATATTAGATGGAAAAACTCAGATACAAATTGTTGAGATCTCTCAGACAAATTAGAGTAAGCATAGTGTTTCATAACCTGAAATGCAATAGTTTGTAGCACTCAAGATATTGCTTTAGATTCGATTACAAAAAAGGGCATTCCTTAAATAAAATCTTAGCTACTCACAATGCCTGTGAACAATATCGACACGATACCAGAGAGACCAAGGCCTTCCGTCAGCATGTACCTGCAAGTAAGCGACATTTAATTGTACTCATCCAGAGTTAAGCTCCATTTTAACAAATGCGCTTGGGCATTAAGCCTGGGGCTTCTGGTAGGGCAGACATAGCACAGTACCAGAATCCTTCGAAGGCAAACATCTGGGAAAGTTGCGGTGGATGAGCAAGTAGAGTTTAATATGGGTACATATATTAATAAAGACTAGAAGTTTGTTTAATTCTTCAAAATATCGTATGCAGTCACATGAGGGCTTTCAATGATACTTCACTTACAAAAAATACACAATGGCAATGTTGCATGAAGAACTATTATGACTTCAAAATCACCTGTTGTACTTTATGTCTGGTTTATGTATTTCTGTGTTACAGTGGTATCTAGTAACAAATTAGGCTTCTGCTTGTCAATTTATGCATTTATAATATAAATGATACTGTTTTGAATACAAAAAATATGTTCTAATAATCATTCTATGTTTTTAGCACTTTTGGTGTGCCTTGCCACAAAAGGTGCACGCCTAGCAGCACACCCCATCCCCATGCCTTTTAATTTCAAGACTTGAGGAATGTTGAAGCGACTTAATTAGAATAAAAAGAGTACTTACGAGAAATATGGGAATAAGACAAAAAGGCAGCATTCCAAGTTCTGCAGGCTGCACAGATAATAGAAGAAATGTAGTTTGATTACATGATTATTGCTTTTAGTACGAGAAAGAAAAATACTCAAGGGTCCATCATACATACTTGTCGATATTTAGACCTGCATACTTGAAAAGGTTCAAGGAGTCAAGGTTGACAAGCAAATTTTCTAAACATAGAGCTCTGCCCACTGACAGTGGAAACATCATATACTAAAAACATTACTTCACAATCATTCTAACAATTAAAGGATATCAGAGCAGAAATGAATCCAACACCAACCCCTGCAAACCAGGAACTTAACTTGTTCAGTAACGGTAGGACGCAAGCTGAGACAATTGATAGGAGAAAAGAAAATCTAACGAAAACATCCAAGGAAAATAGTTAAGAAGAAGATTCCAAGTCAGTAATGCAGAAGTATACTAAGGATATGTACTACACGCTAATTCGTCAGCATGTATAACTCATTCCAATATGATCGTAGGAATCCACACACCAATAAAATATTTGCAAAAGAAAACAAATCACACACAATGGAACCACAAGAAACCTAACCTGCCGACAAAGAACCCACAAAAGTCTCAAGAAACCCGAGGATGAACATGAAAATGTTTTGACCTGATGATCCACTACCATTCAGCGATGATATTGTCCTGAGAAAATTTGCGCTCATTATAATTATTTGGGTGCTATTTCTTTGGTAAGAATATTCTTTACAAATACAAGGAAACTGCAACGAAATAATAAATTATATTGTTTATGCACCTGTACAAGGAAATCGCAACCTTCCGATAGGGAAAAACGGAATTACGGAAAAAAGTTAAACCAAAAGAACAAGTTAGCAGAAGTTTTACAGAAAATAACAACAGTAATTATCCAAATCCAGTAAAAGCTTACTGCATCATTTAAAACAGATTCTCCAAACACCAAGGCATAGAGATTAACATCTGTGCCAAGTTCCTGCAAACAGAAGGAAAGATTCACAAAATTTAAATATATCTACTTAACAGTTTTAAAAAAAAACAAAAACAAAACTGCATAGATTGCTGAAAGAGTGGTCTCAATGGGATGGTGTATCTTATATAATGGATACTGCTCCAAAATAAGGGTATTTTCTCTCATAATGGAAATCTAAATTGCTTCCCACCAACAATCCTTTACATAATTGGAAGCTAGGTTCTAGCTGTAACACTTTTCTGAAACTTCTCTGTTGCAACAAGTTACAATTTCCAAGTTTATGCTTATAATATAAACAGAGAGAATGCACATAACAAGTTTCAGAACTTAACACTCAGGCAAAGAAACAATCGTCAACATGTTGAGGAATCTAGCCCAGTTCGTCAATGCAACATATTTTCTAGTATCTTACCACTTTAGAGTGAAAGAAAATCTTTTCAGCCGTTTGAATTCTTTTTCGAGCAAATAAACCCTTTCTAATTGTTTTCAGTGTTCCGAATCTACACTTATAGGTTTTGTAAAATTTTAAGGATGGTTCTACGAACTCTAAGAAACAGCTCCAAGGTGCCAAATCCCATTAGCATCATAGTGGTCTCTCTTCGTTGGATTTCAGAGTAAGATGCAACAGAGAACCACACCAAATCACAAAAGTACACCAGAGAATGATCAGAATGGGCAATCCGGCTACACTGATTCCACTCCCTTACAAGTTGGGATAGTTTTCTCCATGCACAGCCACAGAAACAAATAATTTTGCTCTCCTTAAGAAGACACATCCTCACTCATATCCTTGAAAAGCTGTTTCTGCTAAACAACTTTCAGAAATATTGATTGCTAAAAAATATGAATGGTCCATCTCTCCCACTCTTTGGTTTAATTGCTAGGATCATGCAATATTTCAACTTCCCTTCATTCTTATCTTTACTAGAGGTCTGAAGGTGGATTGTACATGAGCAGTATCATTCAAGATAAGTTGAATTCAAAAGATTTGCTGTTTAAAATGAAAAGTATAGATAACTACCCATATAAAGGGTTTCTTTATAAGGGCCCGTTTGGTTCTTTGGAGGGAAAGGTAATGGTTAAGGCATGTATCTAGACATTATTTAGTTTATGGTTCATTGATACAAAGGGTAACCATTACCCCTTTCTTCTACTTTTCATGCAAATTGTGAGCAACTTCTCCCCACCCCCTCAACATGGGGTAATCATATCCCCCATACTCCTCTAACCATTACCCCTCTCTTGCCATTTTCCATCCAAAAAAGAGAAGATCATCCCCATTTTCTATACAAATTTGTTTCCTTTCCTTTCCATAATTTTTATACCAAACGCCACCTAAATCACAACATAGAGCACCATGGCAATTTTATTTACATTAGAGACAGAAGAATATGAAGGGTAAAAGGGAATGAAGCACCACAAGTTAAAAATTTGTTCAAAGGAAGGGCAGTATAGGCTTTTCCAGACCTTTTTTTTTACTCTTCAATCCGAATGGTGCATCAGGCGGTAGGTATAAACAAAACTCACAAAACATGTGGTTTTTACTTTAATTTCATGAGGGTGGTTTTACTAGATATAACATACAAACAGATGTTGACAGGCAAGTAAGCCATTTGCCAAAGCTGATGCAGATATAAGCTCAAGCTATAGGTAATAGCTGGTTGTAAAACTATGAAGTGATGAAGATTACCTGAAATATAGACAAGACTGTGACAGGATCAGTTGATGATATCAAAGCACCAAACATCATACATTCAAGAAACGGAAGCCTATACATGAGGAACGCGAGTCCACCGAGATACCTGCAAAAAGGACAGCATATTTAGTTCATGGAAAGATGCAGACATACAAAAAAAGAAGGGGGAGTATAGAATATACTTACACTAGAACACCTGTCAAAATTGAAGCTATGAAGGTTCCCAGTACAGAGAATGTGACGATGGCTCCAAAGTTCGAAAAGAATGGCTTCTGAGCAACACACATATTTTCAAAACAAACAGAGGATTCGTTCAGGCACATTGGGAGGATTTTAGTGTAACAAGTGAAGTATAGGTAAGGTTATGAAAACTTACAGGCGAAAGACTGAACCCTGATTGGGTAACAAAAAGGTCAAGGAAACAAGCTAGCAAGAAGTCACATCAGAACTACAACAACTACATGAAAAATAACAAGAAAGATATCCTAGTAGCCAACAGTGACATTAAATTCTGTGAAAAAAGGATATAAGATGATAGGAGGTAACAGGAAAAGGAAGAAAAATTCTTCATGGAAATTGAACCAGGCCCTGCCAAATGATCACGAGCATGATTTTAGCCAGATACAATATACAAAATGAGAGTTCGCTATTCAAGATAAATACTCAGGTATTTGAAAAGCTAACAGAGATATTTCAATACTAGAGGAAATAAACCTGATGCTGGTTTCTGTATTTGAAATGTTAGCAAGTCCACCAACAACTAAACCTATCAAAAATAATGAAAATCCGAGTTAATAAAAAATCCAAGGCTTGGTTGAACTAAATACAGAAGGTAGCAGAAGGTTAAATGACAGTGTCTCTCACTAGGAAGTTTCCGCTCATCCAAAATACAGCATTTTGCACATTCAAATCAATGACATAGTAGACTGATGGGACTTTCATAGCTAGACTTCTAACAGAATTATTTGATTTACTGCAATATGATCAGTATATCCATAAACAAGGACTGAACCCTTGGAATTTATCCCAGTGCCGTAGCTGAAGCTAGAATCAAACCAGACTGTAGACATGATTTGTGAACCAACGGTAGTAAACATCAAGCCACGTAACTCAAAGTCAACAACACTCGAACCAAAATGATAGAAACTTGAGATCAAACCCTATAAACCCAAGCACTAGACCTCGAATCGAAAAAAGTAGGAAGGCAGAATTTCCAGTGAACGTTGATTAAGAGATCACAACTCGCAATTACCAGTCAATTACACGAAAGAAGATAGAGACAAAAACCTATGAGAAGAGAAGCGCTTGCTTCGGGGAGGTAGTAGAATTTGTGGCGACGGAGAACGTGGCCAATGACAAAGGAGAGAACAAGCATCATGATCTGGAGAAGAATTCCGACGCCAGCAGCCTGCTGCTCCATGCCAGGGGTGCTCCCCCGCGGATCGGCCGGAGGGATCAGCTCTCCGTCCATGGTGGCCGATCCGAAAAGGTTGAAGCGATATGACGGCTGCTAGCTAAGATATGGATGGACTTGATTGATGGATTCTTCTTCTTGAAAGAAAAGAGGACAAAATTGGTTGAACGTAAAACTAGGTTTTCCTGTGTTCTTTGCTGATGGGAGAAGCGAAAGCGAAATACAGGGAGACTTCAGTTGCTAGTATTTTTTGTCTTTCCTTGTGCTTTGGAAATTTTCCGAAACATAGCACCTCAGCAACGCATCGCGTATCTGATTTGAACCACCGAACTCCCTTAATTTTTTGTTTCTTAAATACTTTATTTTCTTTATATTTAGATCACACATTTTTAGTACACATTACTCATTTATATTACTACCCTATTTTATAAAGAAAATAAAAATGTAATAAGATTCATAGGATTTCCTGATTAGTTAAATAAATCCTATTCTATTTACCCCTCCTCCCACACTTAATTAGTTTAATCTATTATATATGAGAAAGACTCTTATGAGAAGGCTTCTTAGGGTGAGAATTAGGAATAATTAGGTCTACCCGTCGTGTCATGCACGACAATGACTTACGCTTCATATTTTAAAATTATTTTTATTATAAATATGATAGTAATAAGTAAAAACATATAATGAAAATTTTAGCATATGAAAATATTTTTTATAGACGAAAAGGATTATTTTTTCATATTTGTAGTACCACGCGCATGAGATTCTGAAAGTATAAGGCATATTCTAATTATAATACAATTTAGTAAATAAATTTTACTTACTTTTTTCATCCTTCAAAATTCGTCTCTATTGGTTAATATATATCATTGTCCCTATTATCACAATTTTTAGACATTATAAGTCAATATAATATAAAATGAGATGTTTTAATTGATTATTTTAGTGTGACCCTATTTTTATTTTAATACTATAATTTATTGGTATGAGATATAATTACTATGAATTGTTATCGAATTAAAAATATTAAAATATAATATCAAAATTTAGAAATATAAAATGCTCCAAAATGATTCTAATGACTTTATATATTTAAATAAATAATATATATTAATCAAAAATTATTTTATTATGAATATAAGCAAATTTAGTATGAAATTGATAACATATAAGTCAAATAAAAGATATTAAATATCATTTGATTTAATATTAAAGATAAGAATATTAATTTAATTATAAAACAGGGCTTCTATTTTTAAGTTATTTTAAATTCAAAAATTTTAAATTACTTCTTATATAAAGAGATTAAAAAGATAACTAATATATCGAAAAGGATAGAATATTTTATCAAAATTCAAATAGTATCTTTTACATAAATTGATAATAAAGAATGTAATTAGATTAATTAAAATAAATGAAAAAATTCAAATAATATTTTCATAAATGTTTTATGAAAATAGACTTGTATAAGTAATAATATTTTTTGAAATAAAATGAATATTTTAATAGATCTTATAAAATTATAATCTATATTATATTTTAAAGTCGGAGAATTTCGAGCCTCCACGTTAATTCTGGTCTCACTTGATTAACAAATTTTTTCTAATTATCTAATCTTTAACTGTATCTTTTTTCTTACCCATCAAATATCTATCTTTAAAGGCATATTATTTATCTTTAATTTTTTTTTAATTATCTAACCTTTAATTTTATCCTTTTTCTTAATCATCTAATATCTATCTTTGAAACAATATTATCTATCTTTAAAATTTCATTCTATAAAAGATACATATTAATTAACTTAACTTTTCAATTCCCATTTTAATCTATTTATATATAAGAATTAATACATAGTATAAATTATAGTAGATACACAAATTAACGAAAAAAATGATCATTACCCGTACATGGTACGGGTCTTCAGCTAGTTAATTTAACAATAGTAGAAACATAAATCAGTACAATTTATAAATATATGGGACAAAAAAGATTGACATAAAATATGGCACATATATATGATTATAAAAATACAATAAAAATAGAATTTCATAGTGACAAATAAGTTTAACATATTAATTATACTTTTGATTTATAAAAATGAATGTCTAAGTAAATAATTGAAAAGGATAGATATTAGGCGAAAAAGATAGAAATTAAAAAAAGAAGAAGATAGATGATAGTTGATAGACAATCAATAAGAGTAAGAAAGACTTTAAAATTATTTTTTAAAATAAATTTTTTAACATGAAGTGGGGCCAGAATTAACACGGAGACTCAAAATTCCTCGGTTTTAATATATAGTATAGAAATATAAATATATATATATATATATTGAGTAATTGTTTTTTAATAAAATAAGTGTTTGTTGAATCATCACGTAGGATAATTGTGAATTTGAGATCAATAAAATAGTTAACTTTATCTAGTACTTGACAACGTATTACTTCTATAATTTAGCTATTGAATGATTTTGTTAACAACTTTAATTTATTCTAAGTTCGTATCTATTTTCTAACATATGTTAGGTATATTTTTTGACGAAATCTTGGCTACAAGATTTAGGATAGAAAAGTAAGGAAAATAAAATGAAAGATAGATAATATGTCTTTAAAGATAAAATTTTGAATTAGATAATTAAGGAAAATAAAAGATACTATATAGTTGTAATTATCTATTTTAGTTGATTAAAAAAAATTAAAATCAAGCGGGCCCAAAATCAACGTGATTGATTGATTGATTGATGATTCTAGGTCGTCCGATTAGCCCGATCATTTACAAGTTTCCCTAGCGTCAAATTATTAAAAAAAAAATCCCCAGACTCGATCGAAAGGAATTTTCGCCTCTGCCTCCGAAGAAGCGACGGCGTCTTCCTCCCCACCTTCCTCCACCGCAGAATCCGATCTCCGTCCACCTCTTCACCATCGGCCTCGCCTCAGTCGCCGCTGCTCCCGCTCAACGGCTCCGCCACTCCGTCGTCGAATACAAATTTGCAATCGCGACAGACGACGTCCGAGCGATCGGCTAGGGCTTCGGATCGGGAGGGAGGGGTGGCTCCGAAGGTCGGTCATCTTAGATCTGAGCAGAATTGAGAGGATGGAGACCGGATCTGGCTTCGAACGGCTGTTAATGGCAGAGATAGCGACGATACAGGAGTTTCCGCTAAATCTCCAAGTATACATTCGTGGTGGCACTTTCAGAGGAGTTTCCGCTAAGTCTCGCAATTTGGCACCGACCATGGCCAAGCCGATTGTTCTTGTTGTTTGTGGTAAATCGATTCGTTTTCTTTTCTTTTCTTTTCTAGTGTTTCGGAATTTTGCCTGATTCCAAAAATCTACTATATAGTTTGGTTGATTCTGCCTGATTCCGAGAGTTGCTCCGACGAGAAGCTACTAGGAGACTTCTCCGATCGGGATCTGGTTCCGTTACTCCTGATTGTTTGCGTTATCAAGCTTCATCGCCGTCCGCCGGGAATGCTTCCTGGTTCACCAAAGCGACTTTGCAAAGGTTAGGTTTTTTCCAGATTTGCGAGATTTCTGCTAGTTGATTGTTGTTTAGGTCATTTGGTGCTGAGTTTGAGTGTTGTCATTTCTTCCTCTACTTTCTCTGATTATCTCAAAATCTATCTATGTGATTGTAGTGTGGGTTGACCATGGGGATGAGATAAGCCTTGAATATGCCGGTACACATGCCCTCAAGCGTGACCTAGTTAGGTATGTTGCCTTTTGAAAATCCATTTGCAATCTGTCTCAATCTATATCTCTTCTCGTTTTTGTAAGTTTGCTTCTTGTCTTTGCAAGTACTGTAAGTTTGTCGAAAATGCAGATATGGAAAGCGGACGTTTGGAGGAATGATTGCCGATGGAATGAGTGCTCTTTCGAGATACTATCTCAATAATTTCCAACTGCTTTTAAAAACACTCAACTGCTTTTAATTGAAATGCATTTTCGTATTGTTTTTGTAGGATGCAATGGATCTTGTAAGTGAGCGATATTCGATCAGTAGAGGCGGTTCTTCCTCAATTCAGCTGAGAGGTCCTGATCCATTCAGTGTAAGTTACTGTAGCTGACTGATTGCTTGCTTGCAAAGCTTCTCCTAGATGATCTCAGCTATGTTTTACCATTTCTATTGAGCCAACCAGTTCATGTATGTACTTTGAACTTTGAAGTGCTTTGTATTAGTCATAACTGATGATTTTGGAGTCTCATAGATCGGCTCTTTTAGATTGTGAGTTTGTGAATGCTTATGATTAGGTTCATCAATTGAGATAGCAATTTGTTCTACTAGGATATGATTTTGTTCAACTAGGAAAAGGATTTGTTCAATTTTCTCGCTGTCTACTTGCGGGATCTGATGGAGCTGGATCTCAGGAGACGGACACCGGTGATCCAATCAAATCTGCCTCCATTAGAGGTGCTTAAGGTCGACGGCGCTGTCAAGCCTCCGTCTCGGAGTTTTGATGGAGTGGTGAACGCTCCAATGGTTGATAGGGCAAAGGAGAGGAAGCCGTACTAGAGGAGAAATCAGAAGCTGAAGAAAGATGCAAAGGAGAAAGGGAATCCATAAGTTGAAGCTTTGAGGGAGACCAAAGATGCTAATGGCAATTCGAGAGCTCAGATTGAAGGCAAACTAGCAGGTGCTTCGTTGACTAGTGCACTTTGTTTGATCTTAGATTCTTCTACTTTGTGGAAGCTGAATTCCACTTTGTTTCCCTCTTGTACGATCTCAAAGTTTAGAGTTAGATTATGGAACATGAACTGCTGAAGGATTGGGTTATAGATGAGACTTGCATTCCTCTAAAAGTGTATGGAGTTTGATCTTAGATTCTTCTACTGCTAGCTTGATATGACAAAAAAGTTGTGAGTCACTGAAACGTAAAGGATGACAAAAAAGTTTAAGAGTGATCTTTTTCGTTCTAAAAAAACATAGTCAATGGGATGACTTTGTGATTGTTGTTTTTTGTGTTGGGGTGAAAATAGCGTCAATTAGTGCTCTGAATGATTTCGTCCATGTTGTAAATGAGTTACAAATGCTCGTCAAATTCGCAATAAAGTTGAATAAATATGAATGAACAAATCGACCATACAGGTGAATAAATTGGCAATAGAGTTGAATAAATACAGATGAACAAATTGACCATAGAGTTGAACAAATTGACTATAGAGTTGAACAAATTAGCAATATAGTTGAATAAATTAACCATAAAGGTGAACAAATTGACCATAAAGTTGAACAAATATTGATGAACATATTGACCATAAAGTTGAACAAATGGACAATAGAGTTGAACAAATGGACAATAGAGTTGAACAAATTGACCATAGAGTTAAACATATTAACCATTGAGTTGAACAAATACGGATGAACAAATTGACCATAGAGTTGAACAAATTGGCAATAGAGTTAAACAAATATTGATGAACAAATTAACCATAAAGGTGAACATGGGTGTGAAATGCAATAAGTTTTGGCTCGGTGATCCGTTCGAGGCGTGTGAGCAGTCGTTTCGAAGGTCTCGACGTAAGCCACGAGGTGGAGTCTTGAGTTCACGGTTTCCAGGCCGGCATAAGGCCAGAATCTGGGGGGAAGAAGACAGGCGTTGGGGAGTCCGGGGAGAAAAGGGGCGTAACTTTGCGCTCGGTTATCGGAACGGGGCGTATTTTATGTCGTTTCGAAGGTCTCTTTTTGAGACAAGGCTATAAGTAGGACCATAGGGCCTGTGTATAGTGGGGCCTCCCAAAAAAAGCCATTTAAGGCTTCAAAACCGCGTTTGAGTGTCCCAAACGGCGTAGTTAGGTCCCATTTTGGAGTTTTCCATGCATCTGGGCTCGTCATGGCTCATTCTGTAGGTCTGTGTGGCGAATAGGCACTGTAGTTCCCGTCGAGACCTTCAAAATGAGTGGTCATAGTAATATGACTTTTGTTCAATTAAGACATGGATTTGACTCATTCCAATGAAAAAGAACTGTTTTGTTAGTCGTTCTGGCTAGAAATTTATCTATTGAGCCCATCCAGCTATGCAAACTTTTCACATGGATGTTGCTGCACGCAAACAAATTGACCATAGAGTTGTACAAATTTGACCATTGAGTTGAACAAATTTTGATGAACAAATTGACCATAAAATTCAACACATTGGCAATAGAGTTGAACAAATATGAATGAACAAATTGACCATAGAGGTGTACAAATGTGATCATTGAGTTGAACAAATTGACTATAGAGTTGTATAAATTTGACCATTGAGTTGAACAAATTTGACCATTGAGTTGAACAAATTGACCATAGAGTTGAACAAATTGGCCATAGAGTTGAACAAATACGGATGAACAAATAGACCTTAGAGTTGAACAAATATTGATGAATACATAGACAATAGAGTTGAATAAATTGACCATAGAGTTGAACAAATTGGCAATAGAGTTGCACAAATATGGATGAACAAATTGACCTTAGAGGTGAAGAAATTGACGATAGAGTTGAACAAATAGTGATGAACAAATTGACCATAAAATTGAACAAATTAGCAATAGAATTCAACAAATTAAGCATAAAGGTAAACAAATTGCCAAAGCGAAACAAATTATGCAAACTTCAATTGCTATAAAATATATGACCTAGCACAAATCGATGATGTCCGCGTTTTTAGGTAGATTTTTAGGGTCTAGATAGGTTAGTTTAAGTTGTTTTTCGTAGTTGAGTCTTGTGTTTTTGAGTCTTTTTGCATAAGTTATCGTATTTCCTTGAGATTCGGAAACTACGCGCTTTTGTGTCGTTTTGTAGGTGTTTTGAAGCTTGAAGACGAGTTTGGAGCGAGGCTAGGAGAGGATGGACGAGCTAGGAGAAAGATTTCAAGTGGAAGAGCCAAGAAGAAGAGCTAAAGAGAAGCCAAAGCAAGGAGAAAAGTGAAGCAAAAAGTCCCAAGATCGAGCCCAAGGAGGTCGAGCTCGAGCCACATCGCGAAACTTGGAGCGCAAGGAAAACAAGCCTCAGGATCGACCCTGAGGGGGGTCGATATCGACCCTAATAGGGTCGAACCTCGTGACCGACTTCCTCCTATCCGGATTTACATGTTGAAGTTTCCTAGTTTGTATTTTAGGAAGGTGTTTTCTTAGTATTTCCTAGTTAGATTAGGACTCCTTTTCTTCTATAAAAGGAGGTTGAACCTACAGTTTTTATTCATTCAATCAATTAATCATCAAGACTTGGAGAATTAGGGAGAAGACTTGGAGAGCAAGTTTGAGGTTTGTAAGATTGACCTTTGGTTTTTAGTTGAATTTTAGTTTGGTTTGATCATGTCTTCTTCTTCTTCTTCTTCTTCCTCTTCTCTCTTTGCCATGTGTGAGTAGTTTTCTTAAGTTCTAGGGTTGGGTAAAAACCCAACACAATCATGCATGTTTAAAACTTGAATTCATGATTTGAATGCTTAAGGATCATATCTAACCTATCTTGTGCTTAATCCTTGGTGAAAATTGAGGCATGTCTTGTGATTGACTATAGCGAAAGTGAAAAGTTAGTTGCTTGATTACATCTAATAGGATTATTTGCGAAAGTTGATTTTCCTAGGTTGAAGGATAGATAGAAAGTTGTTTGATTTGCGAAAGTTGATTGAATAACTTGAATTGTTTGCGAAAGTTAACTTTTCTATGATCTAGATGGCATGATAGTTGTGAATTCTTGTTGAAAGCGTGTATGGTTGTTGTTGTGGTAGCCCTAGCCCTGGAATTTGTCTTTTATATTGATTGAAATTCGTGTTTCTGCTTTGATCCCGACTCCCTAAGTCGTGTTCGAACCGTGCTTGTGTGATTGTGTGTGTTTCGTGTGTTCTGCTCTCAGGATCGACCTCCCTAGGGTCGAGATCGACCCTCTTCAGGTCGAGCCTGAGTTGGTTTGCGCTTATTTTCTTTTCTTTTCGTAGTTTATCGGTTAAACTTAGCACTACTCTCACTCCCGTGGACGATCCTGACTTCGCTATACGCAGCGGGGTCTTGACTACAAATTTATTTGTTCAAGAAACCCTTCAACAAATTGGCGCCGTTGCCGGGGAGTGTGCAATAGTGCCGAGTTTAGCTGATTTTTGGGTTTGGGAATAGCCCATACCCCTTGTGTGTTACTGATTCGTTTTCTTGTGTTTGTGATTGCAGGTGTATGCCCTCTAGTTCACGAAGGAAAATCGACTATTTTCCCTTTGATCCTGAAATAGAGAGAACCCTTCACCGCAGGCTACGAGAACGACGAGAAATGGCCGACGCTGAGGCTCTTGTTCAACAGATGGAACAACTCCGTGCTCAGATGGAGCGCATGCAAATGGAGCGTGCTGCTCAAGATGCTGCTTTGCATCGAGAAAGAGAGGCTGCTGCCCGAGAAAGAGAGGCTGCTGCCCGAGAGAGAGAGGTTGCTGCCCGTCTCCAACAACAACTAGATGCTATTCCGAGGAACGCTAAGCAATACATGCATCCGGAGCTTAGAGTTCCCGAGTCCGCTATAGTGCTCCCGGCGATTGAGCGTGCCTTTGAGATCAAGTCCCACTTCATCACTCTCATCAAGAGGTCTCAATATGAAGGCAAAACATCCGAATGCCCTATGGAGCACATCAAAAATTTCACCGATCTTTGTGACACCATCATCGCCGATGGCGTGTCACTTGAATATGTGCTCCTCAAGGCGTTCAAGTGGTCTCTAACCGGGAAGGCACTTCATTGGCTCGAAAGTTTACCCGCTAGGTCCATCACTACATGGAAGGCTTTGCACGACTTGTTCATGACGAAGTTCTTCCCACCGGCCAAGACTACCGAGCTAAGGAAGCGCATCACTTCTTATCATCAACTTCCTAATGAGACTTTTATTGAGACTTGGGAGAGATTCAAGGAGCTTCTTCGGCAATGTCCTACTCATGGACAACCTCCTTATGTTCTTCAAGAGATATTCTTCCAAGGGATCAATGCCGCCACAAAGGACCACATCAATCTTCACACCGATTGCGGTTTCATTGAGATGGATCCCGATGAGGCATGGGCTCTATTGGACAAACTCACCAACTATGATGCCATGTATGGGACCCAACAACCGATCCGGATTCAATCAAAGAAGCTTTATGATCCGAATAGTGAGCCAATTGATCAAGATGTGAAGTTTCAATTCATGCAAGATAAGATCAACCGGCTCGAGAAGCAAGTGTGAAGTTGCCCCCACTTGTCAAGAATGTGGTTCTCAATCTCATACCACCGCTTCTTGTACAAATGTGGAGCAAGTTCGGGCTGGCGAGGCATATGCGGAAGCCAACTATATGCGAGGACCCTAACGAGGCCAAAACAATGCTTATGCGGGGAGGAACAACAACAACTACTCTCAATGGAATAACAATGGGCAAGGCCAAGGTTATCCCCCTCCTCCACAAGAGCAAAGGGCCCCTCCTTATAGACCTCCCGGGTATCAAGCGGAGCCATCATGGATGCAAGAATTGCAAGAAGGACTCATGCGGGGGATGCGGACCGAGCTAGATACAAGGTTGGGAGACCTCGACTCATGGAAAAAGAATATTGATTCCCAACTTGGTCATCTAGCGGCTCAAATCCCACGAGCTTAAGGACAACTTCCGGGCCGACCCGAGGAGAATCCGAGAGGCCGAGCAAGCAATGGTGAAATCCGAGCCATGAACCTTCGGAGTGGCAAAGCATTACCTGATCCACCACAACAAACGGCGAGAGACGCTGCCTCAGGATCGACCCCACCTGGGTCGATCTCGACCCCCTCTATGGTCGATCCTGAGACCGCTAATGATGAGGATGAAGGGGCGATCGACCCCGCTGAGGTCGAGCTCGACCGCTCTGCACCCGGAACGTCTTCCAACCCTTCTCCTCCACTCCTTCCTCTTCCCATTCTAAGATACTTCCTTACCCTTCAAATAAACCCAAGGACGCGACGGAAGGAAAGTTTAAGCGCTTTGTTAAGTTGCTTCAAGGCTTGAATCTTTCTATTCCTTTCGCCGAGGCCTTGAACGAAATGCCCGCCTATACCAAGTTCTTGAAGGAGATTCTGTCTAGGAAGCGATCAATGTCGGAACTAACGGATGAGGTGAGGTCATTGGACCTTCCCAAGAAGCTTGGTAATCCCGGGAAGTTTGCTATTACAATCGGTATTAGAGCGTATCGTTTCAAGGCATTGTGTGATCTTGGTGCTAGTGCTAGCTTGCTTCCACTCTCAATTTGGTCCAAGACCAACATGGGGCCATTAGTACCGGTGAACATGAGGCTATACATGGCGGATGGGTCATGCGTTCAGCCCACGGGTGTAGTTGATGATTTCCCCGTTCAAGTGGGGAAGTTCTTTGTGCCTAATGATTTCATAGTCATGGAGATGCCCGAGGATCCGGTCGTTCCCATCATACTCGGACGACCCTTCTTAGCCACCGCGGGCGCGGTCATTGATGTCAAGAGTGGACTTCTTACTTTCAAGATTGGTGAAGAAGTGGTCGAGTTCCGGTTCAATCCAATATTGAAGGAATCAAGTCATGAGCAGGTCAAGATGCTCTACACACACTCCGACTACATCGAGTGCAACAACCCGACGGGACAATTTTTGACATGGGAACCTCTACCCCAAAGTTCGAGGGTCTCAGGATCGACCCCCATTGGGTCGAGCACGACCCCCCTGGATGATGGCGAGGAGTCCTTCCTTGTCTTGGATGCACTCAAGGCGGAGCACGAGGATTAAGTTAGCTTGCCCGAGCCCACCCCCGAGCTCAAGGAGCTTCCCGATTCTTTGAGGTACGCTTTTCTTGGTCCAAATTCTTCTCTCCCCGTCATTATTAATGCTAACTTGAGTGAGGACGAGGAGAACAAATTGCTTGATGTGCTTAGGACCTATAGGAAAGCCACAGGATATTCTCTAGAGGAACTTAGTGGTATTTCACCATCATTGTGCATGCATAGGATATATATGGAGGATGACTATAAACCCACTATTGAGCACCAACGTAGGCTAAACCCTAACATGAAAGAGGTAGTGAAGAAGGAAATCCTTAGAATGCTAGATGCCGGTATCATATTTCCTATCTCCGATAGTAAGTGGGTTAGCCCCGTACATGTGGTTCCTAAGAAAGGGGGGGATGACGGTTGTAGAGAATGAGAAGGGAGAGTTGATTCCTACTAGGACTACCACCAAGTGGAGGATATGCATAGACTATAGGAAGCTTAATAGTGCCACTAGGAAGGACCACTTCCCACTCCCATTCATTGACCAAGTTTTGGAACGTTTAGCTCAACATGATTACTTTTGCTATTTGGATGGTTATGAGGGTGATGGGTGGTGGGTATGTGGAAGAAGGCTTTAAATGGGGTAGAAGACAAAGTTAGGTCAGAAGGGCATAATAGGCATTTCACAAAATCCAGACCAAAGTTGACCGGCCAAAGTGGACCGATGTCTCAACCTCGGGCCCGAGGTACTGGGTACCTCGGTCCAACCCGTTTTGGCTTCTAAAAATTCCCTTTGCTTGGCAAATTTCTACCTACAAGTCCTTTTATTCTTTCCACCAATACCACACATGATCATGAAGCTCACATAACACACAATTCCACAAAACACCAACTAAAGAGAGATTAGAAAGAATTTAAGCTAAGGCAAAGAAAAACAAACTAGAAACTACGAAAATGAACCTACTAGACTCGGGTTGCCTCCCGAGGAGCGCTCTTTTTAAGTCACTAGCTTGACTTCTAACCTCTACCCTTCAAGGAGGGTGAAAAACGGTGAATTGATCATCCTTGTCATATACATCTCCATTATCCTCATGGCCAAAGTACCACCACTTATGCTTGATAAAAGTGTGGCATCCAACTTCTCCATCATTCTTCTCCTCCAAAATGTAGGTTGGCATCTCTTACATCTTCTCAACTTGATCTTCATTCCCTACATCACAAACATCAAAAGCATCTAGAGAATTTCTAGGGGTCTCAATAACATTATAACTCAAGTCTTCCTTCAAATCACTCAAGCAAATGAAACTATCCTCTAGATCCTCTTTCAAGTCACTTAAGCATATATAAGAGTCTCCCACATCAAAAGGATACGAAGGAGGATACTCTTCATGATTCCTTGGGCTATCTTGATCTCTTGATCCCTCATGGTTCACCAATGGATCTTGCAACTCCCTTTCTTGCTCTTGAACATAGACCATGTCATGATTTCTCAAAGGTGCTTCTTCCTCTCTTGTGGGTTCCAACTCCTCTCTCTTACGTTTGGCACTTTCCTCCAACTTCAAGATCGCCAAAGCATCCGGTTCATTGAGAGCTTTGTTGAAATGGAACTCCACTTTTTCCTCTCCAAATTCGAAAGTCACTTTCCCATTTCTCACATCAAATTTGGCACCCGCCGTGGCTAAAAACGGCCTTCCAAGAATGAGGGGCACCATCGGATCCTCTTTCATGTCGAGAATTACAAAGTCGTCGGAAACAAAATATCTCCCAACTCGAACCGGGACATCATCTAGAATTCCGGTGGCCTTTGTAGATGAACCATCGGCCATAGTAAGACTCATATCAACCGGTTCCATATCTCCGAGGTTAGCCCGTCTCCATATGCTCATGGGCATGACCGATATGCTCGCTCCTAAATCACAAAGAGCTTTGAAGTTTTGGGATCCAATCCCCACGGTGATGGCAAATCTTCCGGGATCACCAAGCTTTTGAGGTAACTCTAGGATTTTGACTTCATCTTGCATCTCCACAATTGACCTCTTTTTGCTCAAAATTTCCTTCAAGAACTTTGCATAGGATGGCATCTTAGAGCATCGGTGAATGGAATGGTGATGTTCAAGCCTTGCAAAAGCTTCAAGAACCGCTTAAACTTGCCCTCAACAATCTCCTTGGGCTTCTTCAAAGGGTATGGAAGAGTTGTGCCACCTTGTTTCTTGGTTGAATCCACCTCCTTGGACCGCTCTTGATCTTTCTCAAAATTTTCAACTTGGACCGATGTTGGAGTGACCTCGGGAATCTACTCCATCAAATAAGAGTAAAAAGCAATCAAATGGAAAAGCAAGCAAATCTCAATCATCAACCTCAAATTCAACTCAAATTGCATTCAAATCTAAAGGGGTTCACAATATCCAAATCCAAATTCTACTAAAACCAAAGCAAAACAAGTACAAACTCACTAATCTTCTCTCTAGCTCCACCGATTTCCTCCTCTTCTCCTCCTCCTTTCTTCTCCTTGCTCTCCAAGTCTTCCTTGAGCCTTTGAGAGTGTTCTTTGGTGTGTGTGTGTGATTCTCCCCTAATCCTCTCTAATCACCTCTAATTATCCTCTTCTCTTGATTGGGGACCAAGGAATTCCAAGTTAGAATAAGGGCAAAATTGGAAGATCACAACATTTGTGCCTTGGAGCCTAATCTTCTCGTTTGCCGACTCGGACCGACACGGGGCAACCTCGGGCCCGACGTTGGGAACGTCGGTCCTGTACTCTGGTGCTCGAACTCGGGCCTGACTTGATAGTATCTCGGTCCAGGGCCTCGATCCTTCTTCTCTTCTTGGTCTTCCTTGAGTTCCTCTTCATTCTATGCATGGCTCTTCCGTTCCTTGACTCCTTTGCTTAGCTCCTCCTTAGATACTCCTCCATAAACGTCCTCAATTGTGCCATTTTACCTACAAAACATAACAAACTCGCATAGTTTCCGAATCTTGAAGAAAACCGGGAACTAAGCTAAAAAGGAATGAAACTAACAAGGAAAGGAATGAAAAACACTTATTTACAAGGGAAATTAACTACTAAAACACCACCAAAATGAGAGACGTCAACGCCCGGCGGAGGTGGTCATCTGAGTGGGGTCCGGTCGAGGTTGGGCGGGCTGGTTTGTTTCCGGTGAGCCGTTCGGAGTAGAGGAGTTGGGGGAAGAGGAATGGTCCGAGCGAGCGTGGAGGGCGAGTGAGCGCGGAGGTGAGTGAGGTCGTCGGCGGTGGGAGGGGCTGGCCTACGGCTAGGTTTGGCCGGTGTTGACAAATACCCAATCTGGCGTGGAAGATAGGAAAGGAGGGAGAAGGTGTTCATTTAATTTCTTTATTGTTTTTCATTATTTTTAATTAAAATATAATGAGGTGACATACACATGGTGTATATGTGGTGTCATGGTGGCAATTTTTTTGCACAAGTTAGCAAACAAGTGCTCAATAGGTCAAAAAATATAAGTTCAAGTACCCAATAGATCCAAATCTAAGGTGAGGTGTCTTAGTGACGAATTTGCGTAAGTTCAGGGGGCTAAATATGTTTTAAGCCTATATATATACACAGTCAACCACCTAAAACCACCCGTAAGATAGGCCACAGTTTACTTAACCACCCCGAATATGACTATTTATTTTTAACCACCCGTAAAAGACTCTCCATTAGCAAAACACCACGTCGCCACCCCTACAACCTTTCCGTCAAAAAAACCCGTTAAATCATGTATTTTTACCCTTTTGCCCCTAATCATCATCATTATCACAACTAATAAACCCAAAAGTCCAAGCCGACTTCAATTTTTGCCCCTTCGCAACTTGAACGACCAAAAATGGAGTCTGGAATCTTACTCATCGTCATATACAGATCTCTAAATCCATTATTATGTGAAAATTGAAGAAGAAAATAGATCAAAAATCAGTATGTAGTCTTGCAGATCGAGTTTATTTCAGTTTTTGTTTGCGAGTTTCAGTTCGCACGATCCAAAATGATGTTGAACCCCATCTCGCTCTTATCGGTCGCCTGTAACCCCATCTCAAGAGTTGCTCTTCAACCCCGGCTTCGCCATAAACGTAGGGTAATTCAGGAAGAAGAGCATGAACCCGGCCACGACGACACCGTTTTCGCCCGGTCTGAACTCCGCCTCCTCCTCGGGGTTCGAGATCGGGAGCGATTTAGGGCTTACGATTTTCAAAATTGGGGAAAATTCGTTCAGCGCGTGATCGGAGTGGGGTTTTGGAAAGGGGGCGCGTTAGAGTTTGAGGAGGAAGACGGTGAATGATTGGAAGGGAGGCGCGTTGAAGAGCGTGGACGAATGTGGCCCATGTCGGACCTCGTCGCCAACCGGATTCGGGTGAAGAGTTCGTCGTCGGTCGGGTGAAGAGCAACTCCCGTGCCCAGTTTCGTTTACCTAAGTAATTCTATATAGCATAATAATGAATCGGCTTAAAACATATACGCCCCCCTGAACTTGCACACATTAGTCATTTATCACCTCAAGTCATCGGGTATTCACTTTGACACTTGAATTCAACGTTTTGTGACCGATTGGACACCTGGACGCTGACATGGCAAAAACAATCGCCACGAGAGTGCCACTTTGTATGCCATGTCACTATTTGAATGAATAAAAAATCAATTACAATAACAAATTCCAAAAAAAGAAAACAAAACAAAAAACCCCAATTTTACCCTCCCCTTCTTCCCGTTCCTCCTCCACCGCCCCACCTAATTTTCACTCATCCCCTTCTTCCTCCTCCACCACCCGATCCTCATCGTCGGAGGTCCACCTTCTTTCCGACGACTGAGGTCCCGCCGCCGACCATCGGATTCATCGACTCCGACTTCGTCGTCATCCTCGCCGCCTACCTTGCTCTGTATCCTAATCTAGATACGGCGAGGTTGAGAGAGAAAGTCAGGGCGGTTGTCGTGGCTGGGGTAGCGGCGGGAAGGGTGGTACGGGGTTAACCATGAATTGGCCCGATCTTCGATAATCAATGACTCAACAACAAGGAAACAAACAAATGGTCGGAAATGCAACAAAATGGAACTCGAACGACTAGAATTGGAAATGGAAATAACAAGACTCGATGAAAACAATAAGGAAAAAAGATCAACCAAATGAAACAACAAAAAGACCCTCGTTGCTTTGAAAACTAGAACCAGATTGAATGATGATGGGTTCCGGATCGGAGGGTCTCAAAATTTAAATTTATAAACCGAACCCCAATTGTAGTATAAGGGTATGTCGAACACACGGGAGTTCGTGCGTTGAGAGTACCGAAAAGACTAAAAAGAGGTAAAAGAAAGGCAAAAACAAGGAAAATCAAAGGAATCACCTCGGACCGACACAGGTCACTTCGGTCCGAGGGTGGATCGAGGAGATTTTGGCCGGGACCGACACACACAATGTCGGGCCCGATGTACTGGGTAACTCGAACTAGGCAAATTTGGTAGATCGGTCTTGGGTTTTTTGGTTCCTCCGCTATCTAGACTTGGGTGATTCCACCCCAATTCAGCCAATAAGTGTTGATCCTTATGAGATCGAGGTTGTTGCCTTCGATCCCTCCACTCTACACTTCGACCTTAGGGAGTTTTCACTCTCCTTCGATGCTAGGTCTAGTGATGGGCTCGAGATTGCTTTCGCTTACTCTTACCAACCACAAGCCCTAGATCTCTTGTTCTCACAAAAGAATTGAAGCTCAATGTAGAGAGGATTCATAGATCAAGCACTCAAGGCTATGGAATTGGGGGTTCACACCCAATCCTAGCTAGGGGATTCCCCCATAGCCCAAGACTATGGAATCTACTCCATCAAGTAAGAGTAAAAAGCAATCAAATGGCAAAGCAAGCAAATCTCAATCATCAGTCTCAAATCAAAGCTAAATCGCATTCAAATCCAAAGGGGTTCACAAGATTCAAGTCTCAAATTCTCAAAACCAAAGCAAAACAAGTTCAAACTCACTAATCTTCTCCTAGCCTCCACTGATTTCCTCCTCTTCTCCTCTTCCTCTCTTCTCCTTGCTCTCCAAGTCTTCCTTTGAGCCTTTGAGAGTGATTACGTGTGGGATCCTCCTCCTAGATGCTCTCTAATCTCCTCTAATTATACTCCATCATGGATTGGGGACCAAGGAATTCCAAAATTATAAGAAGGGCAAAAGTGGAAGATCACCATAATGTGCCTTGGAGCCCAATCCTCTCCTTTGTCGACTTGGATCGATGCGGGGGTACCTCGGGCCCGACGTTGCCAACGTCGGTCCGAGCCTCTGAAATGCTTAACTCGGGCCCGACTTGGTGGGACATCGGTCCTGGGCCTCAATCCTTCTCTTTTCTTGGTCCTCCTTGAGTTCCTCTTCGATCTTTGCATGGCTCTTCCGCTCCTTTGCTTCTTAGCTTGGCTCCTCCTTAGAAACTCCTCCAAAAACGTCATCAAATGCGCCATTTTACCTACAAAACACAACAAACTCGCATAGTCTCCGAATCTCATAGAAAACCGGGAACTAAGCTAAAAAGGGACAAAACTAACAAAGAAAAGAACAAAAGACACATATTTACAAGGGAAATTAACCACTAAAACACCACAAAAATGAGAGACATCAGAATACCCCATACTTAAACTTGCTTGTCCTCAAGCAATAGCAATGTAAGCAAGACCGAAGCACAATCTTCATGTAAAGCCTCATATGAAAACACAATTAAGCACAAGTGATAGATACGCTAGCAAGATTATGTCATCACACATGATCAAGTGTTCAAGGAATAAAGTCTAATGCAACAAAGCCTCACTTTAGGGATATGAAAATGTGTATCACTCATCATGTGTTTAGATATAGCAATGAACACTCATACTCAATAATCATGCAAGTAAAGACTTTACCACCACAACAACAACATATACCCAGGGAATCCCGCAAGAGCAAGATCTGGGGGGCCAGGGTGGGGGCATTCCAGACCTAGATGAAATGCGCTCTATACGACCCAAACTACAAAAACCGGAACACTCATCAAACTATTACATAGGCTAATAGAAAGAAAAAGGAGAAGGAGGAACGAAAAAAATATAGAAAGACTAAGCTATACAGAACAACACGCTGACTAGCAAGAATCACCCATCTCTACCACGCAACACCAACACGCTGACCAGCTGTCTAACACGCTGATCCTCTGCCTCCAACTCTCCCTGCACTGAGCCAACTCCTCTGAAATCCCTAAAAGCCTGAGATCCTGACTGATGTTGTCCATCTAGCGCTTTTTCGGACGGCCTATGTCCCTTCGGTATGCCCCTAAAACCAACCGCTCGCATCTCCTCACTGTTGCGTCTGGGCTCCGCCTCTGAACGTGTCCAAACCAACGCAGTCTCGCTTCCCGCAGCTTGTCTCCTATGCTTTACCATTGAAGCTAATATCACCAATTCCTCCACCTAGAGATGCCTATTACAATGCACACAAAGAATATGAACTTGGCTCAATGGAGATCCTCAAAGAGGTTCCATTCGGCCGGGTTGTAATGGGGCTTTTGGTATTTCTCAAGGTAGGAATCACTTTGGTCTTGTGGTGCTTACAATGGGGATTGAACTTTCTAGTCTCTCACCAACTTCACCAAATCATTCCTCTTTAAACTTTCACTCATCCAAAAGACTTTGATGTTTATCTTCTTTTCTTTTCTTTCAACCCACATTTCACTAAACATTCCACTTCATCTTTGCATTTACACTTTTTGTTGGATTTTTCACTTTTTACACTTAGGATCGACTTGCACACTAACTCGGGCCCGATGTGCACTTTAACTCGGTCGGTGGCCTTTTTCTTACACTTAAGCACTTTGCTTTCAATCCACTACTTTTTCCAACATTTCCTTTCTTTCTTCACAACAAAGATGCACTACCCACTTGGTTTATAACTCCATTTCTTGCCCTTCACCAAAGAGAATCTCAACTCTCCAAATACATTCCAAAACCTCTCACTAAAGTCCAATCCCATAGGGTCAAGTCATATAGGCTAGGAATCATATTTTTGAGGAGTTTCGAACAAAGGTCTAAGGCTAAAACGGGGCTACAAACTTCAAGGTAGGATATGGAAGATTTTGTGACTAAATGAAATAAAGTTCAAAATCAATGTGACAATGCATAGAACAAATCTCATGTTGGTCTTGGAAAATAGATAAATACCGCAATAGCAAGTTTTACTAAGCATGCATGAGTTAATTCACACAAGAAAATGAGGGATATGCAAATATGAACAAGCATCCCTAAAATGGCCAAAAATAATCTCACAAGGTTCACTCTAGCTTAGTTGCATCAAAACTCATCCAAGAACTCATGTGCTCAATAAAAACATGTAAGATATCACATCACATCAAAAACAACATCCATTTAGAGGCTAAACTATCCAAAAATATGCAAAGGACTTTACATGCTCATATCATCATTAGCTTTCTTATGGACATCTAAGATGGGAATTCCTAGTCCAAAAACAAAATCTTTTTGTTGTTTTTAACCGAAAATTTTCAAATTTTTATGGAATTTTTTGAATTTTTTTCTCAAAAACAAACAAACTCATCCATTCAAACCATCAAACTCAATCATCATTCATGAAACATCTCATGCCACTATCCCAAAAGAAAAACATCCCTTAGCAAAACAAGAGAAATACAAGAAACCTACACATAGAATTATGAGCTAACCCACCCCATACTTAGAATTTTGATGTCCTCATCAAAACAAAGAAATCAAAACTAAAAAGTAAAAGAGAAGAGTCAAGAGAGCTCACAATTCTTTATTCTTGAATGGCATGTTGAGGCTTAGTTTGGAGGGTGTCCTCGGCGGCGTCCCCTTTGGAGCCGTGCGTGCCTCTCTCTCTCGTACACATGGGCATGGAAAGGATCTTGACTTGGCGGTTGGAGTTGTGGTGCGGGGCGCGTCCATTGGTCATCACGGGAAGAGAAGTTCCCGGTCATCCATTCGTTGAAGCTCTCTTGAACGCTCCATCTTTGGTCCTCGACCGCTCTCAAGTCATCCACTTCACGCCTCGTGTAAGCAATGTTGCGGTTTACCTCTTCAAATTGGGCTTGGAAGTCTTCTTGGTGGTGGGAAAGTTGTTGTTGTTGGAAGTTGAGGTGTTGTTGTTGTTGGTTGAGTTGGTGTGCCTCTGGTAGCATGCTAGATTGTTGTAGTTGGAGATGAGCCAATTGGTTGGCTGGGAAGTTCATATCCACCGATTGTTGAGGTTCGGGGAAGACCATCCCGGGCCCATACCATTGGGCATAACCCTCATACCCTCCATAGCTTGGTGGCTCTTGTCTTGCTCCTCTTCCTTCGCCCCTCTCGAAATGGCTCGGAACCGGATCGGGCAAAAATACATCGGTCCGACGTTGATGGACGTCGGGCCCGACATGGCTTGCACCTCGGTCGAGTAGTGTTGGTGCGTGGTCGGTGAGCAAGTTGTGGTATCCACCATCTTCTTCTTCTTCTTGGGGCGGGTCAACGTCCATGTCCTCTCTCCGTACAAACTCATATTGCTTGGGCTCTTACTCTTCGGTGTCCGGGGAAGATTGTGGGGTAGTGAAACGAATGTGTTGTGCTCGTCTTCTACACTCAAGTGTCCCCTCCGGCTCTCCATAAGGATTCTCCTTGCCCGCCCAAACTTGGAACTAATTGTAATAGCTTGTGAGGTCGAAGAGACGTGGCCCCAAAGGAATGTTCACCTTATCGAAGTTGGAGTGAGGGGCTAGATGAGGAATGATGTCGTTGACGACCTTCTCCTTGATGATGTTGGCTTTATTGAAGTATTTAAGGTCCATGAACTCTACACCATTCGGGGCTGGCGTGTAGGTAGACAAATCCACCTCAAGACGATGAGCCAAGCGGGCTATCATGCCTCCAAAATAAATCCATGAGGAACTTTGGAAATCCCTCACCATCTTCACCCATTCCCATGTGAGGTTCATTGGCTTATCATTGTGAAACAACATCTCATAGAGCAACATGGCCTCTTCCTTCATTGGCTTGCTCAATTCATGCCTAGCAAAGATGGCACAACCCAAAGCTCGGATCATGACTCGGAAGAGTGGACTTGCTATCTCATTTATTGATGCGCCTTTCCTCATCTCACTTCTTCCGGCTACAAACCTCCAAAGATAGTCCACCTTCTCATTGTCCACAAAAGCCTCATCTCTCGGAAAGGGGAACCCAAGGTAGGTAGCCAAATTCCGGAGAGAGAGCTCTTGCAACTCGTTGCCCATTTGGAAGGAGATCATGCCCTCACTCTCGACTCCTTCATACGTGCACTTGAATGACGCCATAAAC
The DNA here is from genome assembly GCA_934048045.1 of Polygonum aviculare. NCBI lineage: Eukaryota > Viridiplantae > Streptophyta > Magnoliopsida > Caryophyllales > Polygonaceae > Polygonum > Polygonum aviculare. The sequence continues at coordinate 16,610,306 of OW204025.1, read as the reverse complement.
TCGGACGTTAAAGCAGGATAATGAGTGTTGTTCCATCTTAGCATCTCGTTGAGACCGATGTGAGAATAGCACCGAGTAAGAGCCTCATCCATGTTCATCTTCTTGATAAACTCCCAATCTAACCACCGAGTGTGGTAAGATAGACCCATGAGTCGCTCATACTCTCGAGCCACATCATCATCCTCAAAGCGCACATCATCCATCCTTTGCACCCTCTTGGATGACTTCTTGGACTTCCTTGTTGATTTCTCCATTCTTGAAGAAGATGCTCGGGTAGTCATGGTACCTACACACAATCAAAGCAGAGAACTACAAGATAAGATCTATACAAACTCAACAAGTTCCCATGCTTTCACAACAAACAACTCTTCACACAAGGAAATGACCCCATACTTGCTCTTAAGACACTCAATCCACAAGATCCAATATGCATGAACCAAGAATCACATAGCTATGGTCAAGCTACAAGATATATCATGATAAACAAGCCTTAATCAACAGTTAAGCTGATGAATCCTAAAGCTCACACAAGAGAAAGCCGAATAGCACAGGACCGACCAACACAAGACATCGGGCCCGAGGTACTCAACCTCGGTCCGAGTCTTGGACCGACTTGCAACATCGGTCCCGAGATCTGGGCATCTCGGTCCGATCATCAAATCGACTTCTCTACCTATTTCTCATCCAAAAATCACTCTATCATGCTCTTAAAATCCAAAATCAACCATTTCTCATCATCAATCGAAGTTCCAAGTAGGTTCTAACATGCATGATCAACAATTAAGCACAAATTCCACTATGCATGCAAAATCACCATGGATGCTCAAGGTCTAAGCTCACTCAATCATGGCAAATCTCAAATTTAGCAATGAAAGCATGAAATTCACAAGGAATCAAGTAGAGATTGAGATTTACATACCAAATTTTGAAGAAACAAAGACTTCTAGCAATCAACTTCTTAGAACTCAAATTCTCCTCTAGATCTAGAAGAGGGATGATGAACTATGGGATTTTGTTTGGATTTTTTTGGCTTTTGGAATCGATGTTTGGAAGTGCTAGGGGTTGGATCGAGATTTGTGGTGAAGATTGCTTGGGGTTCGAGAATGGTGGTGGTGATGGATCGATTTGGGGGTTTTTGAAGGGAGCTTGGTATTTTGGGAAGGTGGTTATGAGGGTGATGGGTGTTAGGTATGGTGAACTATGGGATGATGAACTATGGGATTTTGTTGGGATTTTTTTGGCTTTTGGAATCGATGTTTGGAAGTGCTAGGGGTTGGATCGAGATTTGTGGTGAAGATTGCTTGGGGTTCGAGAATGGTGGTGGTGATGGATCGATTTGGGGGTTTTTGAAGGGAGCTTGGTATTTTGGGAAGGTGGTTATGAGGGTGATGGGTGTTAGGTATGGGAAAGAAGGCTTAAATGGGGTAGAAGACAAAGTTAGGTCAGAACGGCATAATAGGTATTTCCACAAAATCAAGACCAATGTTGATCGTCCAAACCAGACCGTTCACCTACGTCGGGCCCGAGGTACTGGGTACCTCGGTCCAACTCGGTTTGGCTTCATAAAATCCCTTTTTCTTGGCAATTCTCTACCCACAAGTCCTTTTATTATTTTCACCAATACCACACACAGTCATAAAGCTCACACAACACACAATTCCTCAAAACACATGCTAAGGAGAGATTTGAAAGAATCTAAGCTAAAGCAAAGAAAAACAAACTAGAAACTACGAAAATGAACCTACTAAACTCGGGTTGCCTCCCGAGGAGCGCTTCTTTTAAGTCACTAGCTTGACTTCTAACCTCTACCCTTCACGGAGGGTGAAAAATGGTGAATTGATCATCCTTGTCGTGTCCTTTGCCACGCCCCTCATAGCCATAATACCACCATTTGTGGTTGATGAAAGTGTGGTCTCCAAATTCCCCTTTGTCCTCTAAAGTGTAGGTTTGCACTTCTTGCTCCTTCTCTTCTCGATCTTCATTACCTACACCACAAAAATCTAAAGAATTTCTAGGGGACTCAATGACATTATAACTCAAGTCTTCTTGCAAATCACTCAAACAAAGGTAACCATCCTCTAGATCCTATTTCAAGTCACTTAAACACATGTAAGAGTCTCCCACATCAAAAGGATATAAAGAAGGATACTCTTCATGGCTTCTTGGGCTATCTCCATCTCTTGGCTCTTCATGGTTCTCAAATGGATCTAGCAACTCTCTTTCTTGCTCTTGAACATTGATCATATTATGACTCCTCAAAGGTGCTTGTTCCTCTCTTGTGGGTTCCAACTCCTCTCTCTTACGCTTGACACTTTCCTCCAATTTTAAAATCGCCAAAGCATCCAGTTCATTAAGAGCCTTGTTGAAATGGAACTCCACCTTATCTTCGCCAATCTCGAAAGTCACTTTCCCATTTCTCACATCAAATTTGGCACCCGCCGTGGCTAGAAACGGCCTTCCAAGAATATGGGCACCATCGGATCTTCTTTCATGTCTAAGATCACGAAATCGTCGGGGACAAAATACCTCCCAACTCTAACCGGGACGTCATCTAGAATTCCCGTGGCCTTCGTGGATGAACCATTGGCCACAGTAAGACTCATGTCAACCGGCTCTATATCTCCGAGGTTAGCCCTTCTCCATATGCTCATGGGCATAACCGATATGCTTGCTCCTAAATCACAAAGAGCCTTGAAGTTTTGGGATCCAATCCCCACGGTAATTGCAAATCTTCCGGGATCACCTAACTTTTGAGGTAGCTCCAAGATCTTTACCTCGTCTTGCATCTCCACAATTGACCTCTTCTTGCTCAAAATTTCCTTCAAGAACTTAGCATAGGATGGCATCTCACTTAGAGCATCGGTAAATGGTATGGTGATGTTCAAGCCTTGCAATAGCTTTAAGAACCTCTTAAACTTGCCCTCAACAACTTCCTTGGGCTTCTTCAATGGGTAAGGAAGAGTTGTGCCACCTTGTTTCTTGGTTGAATCCACTTCCTTGGACTGGCCTAGATCTCTCTCAACATTTTCAGCCTGGATCGACGTGGGAGTGACATCGGGACCGACTTCTAGAACCTCGGTCCTGGGGCAGGGCACATCTGGGACCGACTTCTGGAACCTCGGTCCGACTACAGGGCATGTCGGGCCCGAGTTCAACTCCACCTCGGTCTGAGTCAGGGGTTCTCCTCCGTCTTCTAGATCGACATCATGGCACATCGGGCCCGAGTTACTGGGCAACTCGGTCCGACTCTCTTCTCTTGTCCTTGGAACTTGTAGCTCGGGCAATCTCCGTCCACTCCTTAATCCTATGGCTCGAACTTCGTTTTGTTGTTGCGGGGCACGGGGATTCTCCTCGGGTCGGCCTGGGAGTTTCCCTTCCTCTCTTGGAAGTTGATTCGCCATGTGAACAAATTGGTTATCCACTTGCCTTCTCCATACACCACACTCTTCGAATTGGGCACCCATCTCATCAACTCTTCTCTCCACATTAGTAAATTGATTTTTCAAGTCCTTGAACTCGCCTCTCATCTTATGTGCCCATTGTGGAGTTTTCTCATAGAAACCCGGAGGTCGATATGGTGGTGGTTGGGCCCTTGGCTCATTTTGGTTGTAGTTGTTGTAGCCATTGGCTTGGCCTTGATTCCACCTTCCATTTCCTCTATTGTTGAAGTTGGCTCTTCCTCCAAAGTTTCTTTGAACATATTGTGCCTCCTCGATTTGCTCGGCCAATCGAACTTGGCGCTCATTGGGACATTCTTGGGCTCCATGTTTCAAAGAACCACATTCTTCACATGCTCTCGTGGTTTGTTGGAGATGACTCATCTTCCTCCTCATCTTGTTCAACTCATCCTCAAGGAATTGGATCTTCACATCTTTATCCACCTCTTCACTCTTTCGGTCGTAGAGCCTCTTTGCACCATCTCCTTGGACTCTTGCTTCTTTGTTGACTTGACTCACTCCGTACATGGCTTCGTAGTCGGAGAGTGTTGGATCGTTAGTCAGAAATACAAGGGCGTCCTTAACAGAGTTAAGGTCGTCCTTCACCAGGATGTCCTTAATAAAGATCAAGGACTTCCTTGGTTCGCAGCGGAAATCAAAAGACTAAACAGGTTAAGACAATAAGTAATGAACGCTTTTGATTTATAGAGGAACCACTCAAGTACCAACTAGTCCTTGAGTGTAAACCTCTACCTCCTTTGAGGATTTTGTAATAGCTTTTTCCTTTCTTATTAAGTTTCCTTACAATACACTGGCGAGCGGTTACACTTCTCTGGCACTTAGACTGGCGTCCCTAAGTCCACTAGTAACAACCCCTTTAAGCCTGTAGAGTAACCTAACTTAATTTCTCTAAAGGATACTATCACCTCGTCCTTGCAGTTCGTCGTAAGGACTCTCTCACTCTTTTTGTTCTTTTCTATTACAAACAGTTTGTGTTTTTGTTGAACGCTTCTCGCTCGATCTAACACCTAAGTCTCACTTGATCTTGAGCTTGTTCTTGGTGTTCTTGGTGTTCTTGAGCGACTGACGAAATTCCCTAAATATTCTCTGAAGCGTCGCCTCACAATAAATACTCTGGGGAGTATTTATAGTGACATTGGGAAAGGGCAACTTTATCTCTGACAATCATGCCCTTGGGGACGTTGCAACAGTAATCGGCTTCCACGTGTTGCTCTGATGATCAAGGAAGCCTACTGGCAATTCCGTTAGGCTTGGATGCGGGATCTTCTTCCACGTGGAGATCATGATCAAAGCTTGTCTGGTGATGTCACTTTGTCGGCCAGCTTTGAAGGACTCCAGTGTAATGATTAAGGACGGTGTCCTTGTTTGTATTTTACCAAGCCGTTCACTGAAGGATGTAGCGTCCTTACTTCCTAAGGACGGCTACCTATTCCTCAACTTGTTGTCCTTTTCAACACGCGTTCCTGAAACACTTGGACAACTTTATTAGATCAAGGCGAGTTTGTCATATCAAAACTAAGGGACGCTAGGCACAATGTTAATTACTGAAGGCGTCCTTAACATTGTCCCAACAGTTTCCCCCTTTTTGATGATGACAAACTCTGGGCAATAAACATTTTGAACTTAAGCTCTAGCATGCTTTGAAAACTCAAAGAACGTCCTTTCAACACTTAGAAATAATCTACAGGCACAAGTTTTCAATACTTGATCTAATCTTCCTTTTGGATTTTAGGGAAGGGACGGCTTTCTAAACCAAATATTTCTTTCTTAAATAGCGTCCCTTTTAAACTTAGTTCCTTTCACTGAAATTCCTCCTTAACACTTGCTTATTCTAGATAACTATTAAAAGCGCATCTCTGCAAAACTACACTTCCCCCTTTTGGCATCATCGAAAAGGATAACAAGTTAGCTTAAGGACGATAGCACAAAATCACAATTAGAGGCAAAAGAACGCTTAAACACACATATGCACACAAACACAAGAATTGCCATTGAAACGAAATGTAGTCATTACAAACAATCAGACAAGTGTTTGAAAATCAAAAGAAGCACAGGCAAAATAATGAGGGAATAAAGGGTTAGGTGGAAGGTGATCCAACAGGACGGCTTTGATCATTGACATTGGCGTCCGTCGCAGCAGGTTCCTCTTCCTCTGGGGTGTCTCCCTCTGTACTGTCCCTGTGAATTGACTGGAGTAGCAGCTTAATCAAGTCATTCTGATTCTTAACGGCCTGAAAATAGTGGTAGTTCTGTTGCATGGCCGCATTGTTCTGCTGAATGATGGCGTTCCCTTGTTGCGCAAGAACACTCTGATTGTTAAGGATGAGGGCGTACAGCTGCTTCTCAGAGTAAGCTTCGTTGTTGGAAGGAGCAGGGGAGCATTGAAAGTAGGACGGCTGTTGTTGAGGAGGAAGATGAGAAGGCGAGAAATTGAAGTCCATCGGATCGGCATGAATGAAGGACGACAACTGATCGACTTCAGCATAGCGACCAGCACGATCTTCCTCAGTATCAGCAATCAAGGGAGGTTCAGGAGCAACAGTCTTCCCTTTCTTTGCTGCTTCTTGTCTAGCACGCTCGTCCTCAGCAGCTTTCTTAGCAGCTTCCTGCCTTAGTCGTTTCTCTGCGGCTCTCTTGGCGGCCTCTTCTTCTTTCTTTTTCTTTGCAGCCTCTTTTCTCTCTTTCTCAATTTGCTTCCTGATGGAGGGAAGCTCAAGGCTGTGCTTTATCTCCAGGACGCCATACTTTTGATCCCATGGCAATCCCAGAGTAGTTTCTTCTCCAGGAGTGTAAGCATCGTTCTCGATTAGGAGAGCTTTGACTAATCCTGGGTAGGGAAGAGCATGATTCTTCTTTGTGCACTTGGCCATGTGCTCGATCATTATTCTGGCCAAGTTGATCTTTCTGCCTTGAAGGAAGGCGTCCAAGAGTAGACAGTCAATAGTTTGCACAATCGACTTCTTCTCCTGCCTAGGGACGATAGTCCTGCAGATCATATAGTGTGCCATAGCACCAGTGTGAGATAGGACTGAAGCAACCCGGTCATTTGCATCTGGAGTCTTCCCATTGAAGATCCTCCGGAATAAGGCATTCAGTGCCTCGCCTTCTATCCCAAAGCCGGAAGCCGGAACTCTGTGCAAAGCGTCATTCCCTGGACGCTGTTTGTCTAGCCCCATCAGCTGGCGGATGGTCTTCTCAGAAAAAGTAGCAGACTCTTCATTTGTCAAGAACGTCCCTGTGCCATTCTCGATGTTGATATTGAGAGAATCATAGAAGTCCTGCACAAGCTTGGGATCAACCTTGACGTTCTCTTCTGAGATCTTGAGCCACCCTTGAACTTTTAAGAGCTCAACTAGATCCTTGGCCTCAGAAAACTGGCTAAGGAAGGCTTCATCATAGACGAGGGGAGGAAGAATATGCTCAGACTTCTTGTTTTTCTTTTTGGGCGGACCAGAAATACCGTCCTCATTCTCTTCTTCATCATCCTCATCTTCTTCTCCTTCATTATTATCTCCTTCCTGGAGATGTTCATCAGCCTGTCCCTCAGATGGACCAGCTGCGTCCTTGGACGCTTTTGTTTTCCGTGGACGCTTTTGTCCACCTTTTCCTTTGGGGGCAGACTTATCCCCCGCGTCCATTGGGACGGCTTCCCACGGAGGAATCTCAAGAGCATCAGCAGAGATTTGCTCATCGAGAGTGAGAGCGTCCTCTTGTACCACATTGTCGCGTTGATTTGCAATTTGGCGACAAAGCTCTTCGTCCTCAGCAATCTGCTGTCTTGTGAGTTCATCCAGGACGACTGTTGTAGAATTCTCCTCAGAGGTAGCAGAGCCAAACTCTGCCTCTATAAAGTCGTCCCTTTCAGCTGAGAGTCCCCTTGATTTGAGAGTGGGAGGGGCGGAGGGAGGGGAATTTTGAGGAGATGGGGATGGGGAGATGTCAACATCAGGGAAGGCCTGCTGTATTTGGAGAAGGGTAGGGTCAGGCATGGATGGGTCTATGATATCGATTGGAGAAGGGGTGGTTGAAGGGGTGTCAAGGGGGATGGGATTGGGCTTGGTCTTGGCAAGCTTTCGCCTTTTGAGGGGTTTGGGGTGAGGACGGTCATGTTTGAACTTGGTTCGCTCCTCCACATTGGTTGGAAATCTGTCAAAGATTTTAGTGGGTTGGGAGGAGGAAGCCTTTTGGGGGAAAGAATTGTGGATTAGACGGGATGGAGGGGGAGTAGGTTTGGTTGATATAGCTCGGGGAGGGGACAAAGGAGAAAAGAGATTGGAGATTGGTTTTACTAACCTTTTCTTTGATGATGTGGAGGGAAGATCCACAAATCTAGCATTGGAAAGGTCTGGAATGGATTCAATCAAGGGGATCCTCCAATCTTGACCTTGGAATGCCTCTAGAAATATGTTGGTGCCTCCACAGAAAGGAGCGTCCATTCCCCCTGTCTTCCTCAACACGGGCACTACAAACCGATCCAAGAACGTCTTCAGATTACGAAGACGGACTTGATCCTTGCAGTCCTTCATGTAGTTCACAACTGCAACATAGAGAGTGTGTGGCTTTGTATCGATGAAGTCTTTCAAGATCTCGTCAATTTGAATTTCTGGAGGACCTTCTACATAAAAGTTCCTCTTAGCAAGACGCTTTCGCTTCCCACTCAAAGACGAACCAGAAGTATTCATGACCTTTGACATTCTGATCTGATCGGAGAAAAGACGTCGGAGACTGACCGGAAAGCGAGAAAGATGTTGCCGGAAATCTAGAGAGAAGTCAGAGCAAAACGGAGCTTTGAAATTTTAGCGTGCGAAAGTTCTGACAGCCGTTTCAATCAATGTATATATAGGAGGTTGGTGAGGGGCACGCTGGTAACTTCCTCATTTCAAAATTCAAACAGCAACTGTTCAACTTCCAAAAATGGCGCGTTCCGAATGAACCTGTACTGTACTGTACTGTCGTCCTCAACTCAGATTATAACTGGCGTTCACAGAATTTACACATCCTTCCTGAGATCACCTTAAGAACCAATTTGAAAACTATGCAAGTACGTCCCGTAAAAGAAAAGTGAAGATCATAGGACGCGTTTGCAAAGTTCTCGGCTAGGGAAAGCTTAGAGTTCCCATCATTTCGGCTTATAATGAGGGTTGGGTGATCAGGGAAACTCTTTTTCAAGACAAATAGAGAAGTTCAAAGGCGTTCTCATGATATGCACACAGCAGTTTTAGACTAGCGTTCTTGCAAAAGTGAAATTAGTGCATAAAGTACTTAGCAATTATGTAATCAACTAAACATAGCCAAGCATTGAGAGAATAGCAGAACGGGACTTGCTACTTAAAGGTTATCATCCCTAAGAGCAGCCTGAGATGCTCAAAGGGACATCTATCAAGTGCTTTAGTAAAAATATCAGCTATTTGGTCCTCAGTCCTTACATGTCCCATGCTAATAATTCCTAGTTCCACATTATCACGCAAGAAATGATGTCTTATATGAATGTGTTTTGTGCGAGAATGAAAAACAGGATTCTTAGCAATTTCTATGGCACTGGTATTATCACACAAAATGGGAATAGTTTCAAGAGATATACCATAGTCCTCAAGTTGATATTTGATCCAGATGACTTGAGAACAGCACGAGGCAGCAGCAACGTACTCAACTTCCGCAGTTGAAAGCGCCACAGAGTTCTGTTTCTTAGATCCCCATGAGACTAGGCATGAACCAAGAAACTGTGCCATTCCTGAAGTACTTTTTCTATCAATGACATGTCCAGCATAGTCAGCGTCCGAGTAGCCAACTAATTTGAAGGACGTCTTCCTGGGATACCAAAGGCAGAGATCGTCGCGTCCTTTGAGGTAGCGAAAGATTCTCTTAACTTCTTGCATGTGGGACTCCTTTGGATTTGCCTGGAAGCGTGCACATAAGCAAACTGCAAACATGATGTCTGGACGGCTTGCGGTCAAATATAGCAAAGATCCAATCATTCCTCTGTACAGCTTTTGATCAACGTCCTTCCCTTGTTCATCTGCATAAAGACGTGAATTTGGGGAACAAGGTGTTGCCATTGGCTTGGACGTATTCATCCCATATTTCTCCAACATTTCACGGACATACTTTTGTTGATGAATGCGCGTCCCATCTTTGAGTTGGTTGATTTGAAGTCCCAAGAAGAAGGTGAGTTCTCCGATGAGAGACATTTCAAATTCACAACTCATTAAGGACTTGAACTCATCTACAAGTTTCATGTTAGTACTACCAAAGACTATATCATCAACATAGACTTGGGCAATTAAAATGTCCTTGTGAACTTTCTTAATGAACAAAGTTTTATCAATTGAACCTCTTGTGTAGCCATTAGACAGAAGAAAGGACGCAAACCTGTCGTACCATGCACGAGGAGCTTGCTTGAGTCCATAGAGAGCTTTGTCTAAATAGTACACATGATCTGGATGAGAGGCGTCCTCAAAACCAGGCGGTTGAGCAACATACACCTCTTCCTTTAGCTTTCCATTGAGAAAGGCAGTCTTGACGTCCATCTGAAATAGCTTGAATCCTTTGTGAGCGGCGAAGGCAATAAGAAGACGAACGGCTTCAATTCTAGCAACAGGAGCAAAGGTCTCATCATAGTCTATGCCTTCCTCTTGCTTGAATCCTTGAGCTACCAGTCTTGCCTTGTTCCTTGACACACGCCCACTCTCATCAAGCTTATTTCTAAACACCCATCGCGTCCCTATGATATTTTTGCCTTTGGGACGAGGGACGAGAGTCCAAACTTTGTTCCTTTCAAACTGGTTAAGTTCTTCTTGCATTGCTTGGATCCAATCAGCGTCCTGAAGTGCTTCCTTGATATTCTTTGGCTCCACCATAGATACAAAGGCGTTAAACGCACAGAAGGCCAAATTTGCACTTTGGGACTTGCTTGCAGCTGATCTGGTTTGAACTCCTTGAGCCGGATCGGAAACAATCTGAGAAGTTGGATGATCTCTTGAGAAACGGGACTCTCTTTGAAATAGTTGAGCAAACCTAGGATCAATTTCATCATTTGAAGAAGCGTCCTCGGTGTGTTCCCCCTCAGAGAGATCGTCCACACCTTGACCTTGCAAACTTGATTCAGCCACATGTTGTTGAACTGGGGATTCACTTCGAGAGGGAACTCCTTCAACCATACTAGGAACGTCCACTGAGACTTCTTCAGGATTTGAAGTGGCGTCCTTAGGAACATAATATTTTCCAGAGATCCAATCTTCAGCTTCATCTTCAGAGTCGTCCTGCTGATGCGATGAGGAGCGTTCTTTCTTACTTGATTTTTCTCTGTGAGAAGAACTCTCCTTGAACACAACATGAATACTCTCTTCAAGTTTTAGAGTTCTTTTGTTGAAAACTCTATATGCTTTGCTGGTTAGAGAGTATCCAAGAAATATAGCTTCATCACTCCTTGCATCAAACTTTCCAAGTCGTTCTTTGTCATTGTTGTGAACAAAACACTTGCATCCAAACACTCTGAGATAATCAATGCAAGGCTTCCTTCCATTCAACAATTCATAGGACGTCTTCTTCAGCAGAGGACGGATCATGGCACGATTAATGATGTAGCATGCTGTGGCAATAGCTTCCGCCCAGAAGTACTTGGGGACGCTATTAGCCAAAAGCATAGTTCTTGCCATATCCTCTAGCGTCCTGTTCTTTCTTTCCACAACTCCATTTTGTTGTGGAGTCCTTGGAGCTGAAAAATTGTGTGAGACACCATGTTGATCACAGAAGGCCAGGAACTCTGAATTCTAAAACTCCGTTCCATGGTCTGATCTTATGGCTTTGAGAGACGTCTCCAGGGCAACTTCCACTTGTTTGATGAAGACTTTGAACGCATTAAAGCAATCTGTTTTGGAAGCCAAGAAAAGAACCCAAGTGAAACGAGAAAAATCATCTACAAGAACGTAAATGTACCTCTTTCCACCATGGCTCAACGTCTTCATTGGTCCACAAAGATCCATATGGAGGAGTTCCAAAGGCTTCTTTGTGCTGACTTCGTTCTTAGATTTGAAGGACCTTCTTGTTTGCTTCCCTTTAATACATGCTTCACATTGCTCAATCTTCTCAGGATCAATTTGGGGAAGTCCTTTCACAAGATTTCTTTGATGCAGTTTGAGGATTGTGCTTAGTCCAGCATGACCAAGACGACGATGCCAGAGATCAGCGTCCTCCTTTGAAACAGATAGGCACAACTCAGATTTTGGTTTGAACTCTTGATTGAAGATGTAGACATTGTTCTGGCGAACTCCTTTGAGAACAACTTTGTTGGACTTCTTGTTGATAACGAGACACTCCTTTGAGTCAAATGTGACTAAATTTTCACCTTGGTCACACATCTGGGAAACGCTCAGGAGATTGAAACCAAGTCCTTCAACAAGACTGACATTTGTTGCTTTAATAGACGGATTGAGAATAGCAGTTCCTGTCCCTTTGATCTTTCCTTTGCCCTTGTTGCCAAACGAGACAGTTCCTCCCGTGGCACTACTTTGGATAGAAGTGAGATGAATCTGGCTTCCTGTCATATGATTTGAGGCGCCACTATCAATGATCCATGGGCGTCCCCTCACTTCCACCTGCCATAAGAACGTTAGTGTTTGGCGACCCAGGCAAGGTGTTCCTTACCTGGTTCGTTACAAAAGTATAACTCTGGTTCTGGCATGTAGTCATTAATATTCACATCATTTGAAATAGCATGCTTGCGGAAAGAACTTCTATAACGTCTAGGACGCCTAGAATTAGCTTTTGGAACGGACTTAGCATTTTCATTGTTAGTCCTAGCAACTTCTCCCTTTTCAATGTCTTCCTTTAGTTTTAAACACTCATACTTAAAGTGATCTCCTTGACCACAATACCAACACGTCCTATAGTAAGTACCGAGGTAGTACTTCTTATTGGGACGTTGAATTTTGTTTTGTTTCATCTTTTGAGGGTCGCAAACTTTTGAACCGTCCCCTTTAGCAATCTTCTTGTAAATTTTATGACTGGTGGAGTTAGTGTAGTAGTCTTCCTTTCCTGATTCTCCACTCTCTAGAACTCTAATTCTTTCAAGAAGATTTTTGGTTTTCTCCCGTTCAAGTTCAAGTTCAGAAGATTTACTTGCCTCAAAATCACTAGGAAGGGAGTTCTTAGTGTCAGATTCATAACCTAGACCTCTTTTAGCTGGGATAAAGACCATTGGTCTCACTTCTTCAACTATGGGACTCTTACCCAAAACTTTCACTTCTTCCCTAAGATTAGCGTTCTCAAGTTTGAGACACATGATTTCAGTTTTTAGGGACTTTGTTTCTTCACAAGAGGACTCTAGTTGAATAGTCATTGAATTACAGTTCTCACATTCAACTATAATATTTTCATCTTCGAGTTCATCCATTCTTCTTTTCATAACCAGACTTTCCTCCATAATTTTACTAATGAGTTTAAGCAATTTTGGTTTTGAACACTTTTCTAGAGAACGCATCATGGAATCATGAGTTACCTCTTGTTCGTTGTCGGAGGCGTTCTCTTCAATAATTGGGGCGTCCTCTACTGCCATGTATGCAACTTGATCATCACGTTCACCATCACTTGAACTAAGATCATCCCGAGCAGCTGTACACGCTCCAATGAGAGCTTTCTTCTTTTCCTTGGAGGACGTTCCCACAGTACATTTTTTGGCAAAATGTCCTTTCTTGTTGCATTTGTAGCATGTGAGTTCCTTCATTTCAGCCTCTGTGTACTTGGGACTCTCCTTTTTGTAGGACTTGCTCTTGCTGCTATGCTTGTTCTTCTTGTTATAGTACTTGAGAGCCTTGTGAATAAGAGAGAGTTCCTCATCTGAGTCAATCTCTTCCTTTGGCTTTCTTTCTTTCTCTTTGGAACGCAAGTTCTCAAGTTTTTCTTTGTTTTGCATCATCAGCGCTAGATCTCTTTGGCCACGAAGGTACTCAGCGTACTCTGGTGTTGTGGACGCCAAAGCAAGATCAGTTTGAGGATTCTTTCCTAGTTGAGCCATGTCAGTGATTCTTCTTTCTTCGTACTGCCTGAGCTTCCCATAGATTTCTTCCATATCAAGAGTTTTGTTGGCTGTGTTCTCTTTGAACGTTGTTCTGTCAAAGTTCCAGACTCCGGTCAAACCATCAATGACCACTTGAACTCTATTCCTCATGGAGATTTCTGTTTCTGGGATGCCCAAGTTTCTCATCTTGGTGACAAGGGCCTCAAAACGGTATGAATAGTCATTCACCGTTTCATTTGGCAACATAGTGAAGGCATAGAACTCCTTCTTGATCTTCAGCTGGACGTCCTCTTTCATTTCTGCAGTTCCCACGTGAAATTTCTCAAGAGCTTCCCACTGTTGTTTTGCTGTGGGGAGATTGCTGACCCTTGTGGCGTCCCTTTCGCAGAGGGATGCTTGAAGGAAGCACACTGCTTTAGCATTTGTCTCCATTAGCTTGAATTCATCAGGACCCCAATCGTCCTCCTTGTCAACTTTGTCAGCGGGTACCTTGAGATCTCCCTTCATAATAACCTTCCAGCATTGATAATTTGTGCTTCTGCAGAAATTCTCAAATCTAATTTTCCAGCGGTTGAAGTTGCCGTCCGTCAGGCGCGGAGGCTTCACGAACGAGATTCCAATGGGTTCCATGTCCATCTTTACCTGCAACTCAGTAAGAATCTAGAGCGCCTGCTCTGATACCAATTGTTGGATCGTTAGTCAGAAATACAAGGGCGTCCTTAACAGAGTTAAGGTCGTCCTTCACCAGGATGTCCTTAATAAAGATCAAGGACTTCCTTGGTTCGCAGCGGAAATCAAAAGACTAAACAGGTTAAGACAATAAGTAATGAACGCTTTTGATTTATAGAGGAACCACTCAAGTACCAACTAGTCCTTGAGTGTAAACCTCTACCTCCTTTGAGGATTTTGTAATAGCTTTTTCCTTTCTTATTAAGTTTCCTTACAATACACTGGCGAGCGGTTACACTTCTCTGGCACTTAGACTGGCGTCCCTAAGTCCACTAGTAACAACCCCTTTAAGCCTGTAGAGTAACCTAACTTAATTTCTCTAAAGGATACTATCACCTCGTCCTTGCAGTTCGTCGTAAGGACTCTCTCACTCTTTTTGTTCTTTTCTATTACAAACAGTTTGTGTTTTTGTTGAACGCTTCTCGCTCGATCTAACACCTAAGTCTCACTTGATCTTGAGCTTGTTCTTGGTGTTCTTGGTGTTCTTGAGCGACTGACGAAATTCCCTAAATATTCTCTGAAGCGTCGCCTCACAATAAATACTCTGGGGAGTATTTATAGTGACATTGGGAAAGGGCAACTTTATCTCTGACAATCATGCCCTTGGGGACGTTGCAACAGTAATCGGCTTCCACGTGTTGCTCTGATGATCAAGGAAGCCTACTGGCAATTCCGTTAGGCTTGGATGCGGGATCTTCTTCCACGTGGAGATCATGATCAAAGCTTGTCTGGTGATGTCACTTTGTCGGCCAGCTTTGAAGGACTCCAGTGTAATGATTAAGGACGGTGTCCTTGTTTGTATTTTACCAAGCCGTTCACTGAAGGATGTAGCGTCCTTACTTCCTAAGGACGGCTACCTATTCCTCAACTTGTTGTCCTTTTCAACACGCGTTCCTGAAACACTTGGACAACTTTATTAGATCAAGGCGAGTTTGTCATATCAAAACTAAGGGACGCTAGGCACAATGTTAATTACTGAAGGCGTCCTTAACATTGTCCCAACAGAGAGTTTGTCTAGCAACTCCCATGCTTGCTCCGGTGGCAAATCAATGAACCCACAATCGGTGTGAAGGTTCAACTTGTCCTTGGTGGAGGGGTTGATTCCTTGGAAAAATATGTCTTGAAGGACATAAGGTTGTTGCCCATGCATTGGACATTGCCTTAACATTTCCTTGAACCGATCCCAAGCCTCAAAGAGTGGCTTGGGGCTCCTTGTTGAAAGCTTGCTATCTTCCTTCTAAGCTCCGTTGTCTTGGTTGGCGGAAAGAACTTCATCAAGAATGCTTCGTTGAGAGCCCTCCATGATGTGATGGATCGAGGTGCTTGACTCTCCAACCAATGCAATGCCTTGCCTCCCAACGACCACTTGAAGGCTTTGAGTAACACGTACTCAAGCGTCTCATCATCCGTCGAGATGGTCTCACATAGATCCTTGGATTGCTTCACATGCTCGATCGGGCACTCATTCGGTCTCCCTTGAAATTGATCCCTCTTGATGAGTGAGATGAATTGAGTTTTGAACTCAAAGTTCTTTGACACCTCCGGCAAGACAATGGCCGGTTCCGGCACCTTCAACTCCGGATGCACATATTGACGTGCATTCCGGGGTTGGGTGTTGATTTGAGCCTCCAATCTCATCCTTTTCTCACGCTCTCTTCTAGCCTCGGCGTCTCGGTTCGCCATCTCAAGTTGCATTCGAGCCATGTCGGCCCTCATCCTATCAACCTCCTCATCACGTTGTGCTTAGTCCGCCATTATTTCCTTCTTTCGAGCTTGTTTGTTAATGCCCTCCGCATCACACACAAAGTCGAACTAAAATGTTCCTCGGGCGGAACGAGCTCGCATACACCTACAACCAAAGACACAAACAAAAACCGAATCAAAACAAATAAGGGGTTTGGACTAACCCCTCACCCAAATCACTACCAAATCAAAGACTCAACAAAAGATGGTACCTCAAACAAGTAGAACTTCCCGGCAACGGCGCCAAAAATTCTGATGGGTTCCGGATCGGAGGGTCTCAAAATTTAAATTTATAAACCGAACCCCAATTGTAGTATAAGGGTAGGGTGTTGAACACACGGGAGTTCGTGCGTTGAGAGTACCGAAAAGACTAAAAAGAGGTAAAAGAAAGGCAAAAACAAGTAAAATCAAAGGAATCACCTCGGACCGACACAGGTCACTTCGGTCCGAGGGTGGATCGAGGAGATTTTGGCCGGGACCGACACACATAACGTCGGGCCCGA
This sequence comes from Polygonum aviculare, assembly GCA_934048045.1. Lineage (NCBI taxonomy): Eukaryota > Viridiplantae > Streptophyta > Magnoliopsida > Caryophyllales > Polygonaceae > Polygonum > Polygonum aviculare. Next base: position 16,593,858 of record OW204025.1, on the reverse strand, counting down.
TGTACTGGGTAACTCGAACTAGGCAAATTTGGTAGATCGGTCTTGGGTTTTTGGGTTCCTCCCCTATCTAGACTTGGGTGATTCCACCCCAATTCAGCCAATAAGTGTTGATCCTTATGAGATCGAGGTTGTTGCCTTCAATCCCTCCACTCTACACTTCGACCTTAGGGAATTTTCACTCTCCTTCGATGCTAGGTCTAGTGATGGGCTCGAGATTGCTTTCGCTTACTCTTACCAACCACAAGCCCTAGATCTCTTGTTCCCACAAAAGAATTGAAGCTCAATGTAGAGAGGATTCATAGATCGAGCACTCAAGGCTATGGAATTGGGGGTTCACACCCAATCCTAGCTAGGGGATTCCCCCATAGCCCAAGACTATGGAATCTACTCCATCAAGTAAGAGTAAAAAGCAATCAAATGGCAAAGCAAGCAAATCTCAATCATCAATCTCAAATCAAAGCTAAATCGCATTCAAATCCAAAGGGGTTCACAAGATTCAAGTTTGAAATTCTCAAAACCAAAGCAAAACAAGTTCAAACTCACTAATCTTCTCCTAGCCTCCACCGATTTCCTCCTCTTCACCTCTTCCTCTCTTCTCCTTGCTCTCCAAGTCTTCCTTTGAGCCTTTGAGAGTGATTAGATGTGGGATCCTCCTCCTAGATGCTCTCTAATCTCCTCTAATTATACTCCATCTTGGATTGGGGACCAAGGAATTCCAAAATTGGAAGAAGGGAAAAAGTGGAAGATCACCATAATGTGCCTTGGAGCCCAATCCTCTCCTTTGCCGACTTGGATCGATGCGGGGGTACCTCAGGCCCGACGTTGCCAATGTCGGTCTGAGCCTCTGAAATGCTTAACTCGGGCCCGACTTGGTGGGACATCGGTCTTGGGCCTCGATCCTTCTCTTTTCTTGGTCCTCCTTGAGTTCCTCTTTGATCTTTGCTTGGCTCTTCCGCTCCTTTGCTTCTTAGCTTGGCTCCTCCTTAGAAACTCCTCCAAAAACGTCCTCAAATGCGTCATTTTACCTACAAAACACAACAAACTCGCATAGTCTCCAAATCTCATAGAAAACCGGGAATTAAGCGAAAAAGGGACAAAACTAACAAAGAAAAGAACAAAAGACACATATTTACAAGGGAAATTAACCAATAAAACACCACCAAAATGAGAGACATCAAATCATCAAGTGATCAACCTTGTACGACTTCACACAATCAAGGATCTAGCCTTGGAAGCACGAAGAAGATGATCGTATTCGACTAGCACACCAACTATGGACGATAATTGATGCAATCAAGACAAACCTAGCTGAAATTGCAATACTTGAAGACCAAAGCCTTCGATTCTCCTTATGGAGAGAAAACACTCAGTTTTGTGTTAAAGGTTATCTAATCTGAAAATGACCCACTAGAAGCTATTTATATGTCTTCGTAAAAATCAGAAAATAACAAGAAAAGTCTATGTAAAAACAATTAAAAGGGGCGGCCCATAGTGGGCTTACAAGCCCAAGCTAACGCACACATGTGTGTGTCTTCAATTGTGCCCACGCGCGCTTGTGCCTGCTTGTGCCGCAGCCTAGGCACTACGGCGCCTGTGCCCCAAATCTGGTACATCGAGGCTTGGCTCCTTGGCGACGAGGCTCATGAGCAATGGCTTGCTCTCAGGGGCGTTCTTGGCTTCCTTGACTCCATGATATGCCACGAATGCAAACAAGTCCCTTTGAAGCTTCTTGGCTCGTGCCCTTGTCATTGGACCATCAAAGAGGATGGGCGTGCTTGGTGGTGGCTTGACGGATGGCTCCTCATCATCCTTCCTTTCTTGAAAAGGATTCGACCTCGAATCAAGGTCTTCATCCACAACAAGGTAAGGAGTTAGATCAGCCACGTTGAATGTAGCACTCACGCCGTACTCTCCGGGCAACTCCAACTTGTATGCATTATCACCAATGCGTTGAAGCACCTTGAAAGGCCCATCTCCACGTGGGGATAGTTTGGACTTTCATTGCTCGGGGAACCTCTCCTTCCGCAAATGCACCCACACTAGATCGCCGGGCTGGAAAGCAACCTTGCACTGGCCTTTGTTAGCTCGATTGGCATTATACTCGGCTCTTTGTGCCAGCTTGATCCTTGTCCTCTCATGCAACTCCTTAATGAACTCAACCTGTTTTCTTGCATCAAAACTTTCTTTTTCCCTCATCGGAAATGGGGTAAGATCTAAAGGAGTTAGGGGGTTAGTACCATAAACACACTCAAATGGAGTAAGCATAGTAGATGAATGCATGGTCCTATTGTATGCAAATTCCAAATGAGGCAGCATTTCTTCCTAAGATTTCAGATTCTTCCTAATAATGTCTCTAAGGATGGTGGTTAAAGTCCTATTGGTGACCTCAGTTTGGCCGTCGGTTTGTGGATGGCTTGACGTAGAGAATAACAGCCTAGTACCCAACCTACCCCAAAGAGTTCTCCAAAAGTGACAAAGAAACTTAACATCCCTATCACTAACAATTGTTTTCGGCACACCATGCAGCCTAACAATTTCTTTAAAGAACAAAGAAGCTACATTAGTGGTGTCGTCGGTTTTGTGACATGCTATGAAATGAGCCATCTTAGAGAATCTGTCCACAACCACAAAAATAGACTCACTCCCCCTCTTAGTTCTAGGTAAAACCACTATAAAGTCCATGGATATGTCTTCCCAAGGGGCTGAGGGTATGGGCAAAGGCATATACAGGCCATGAGGTTTCAATTTAGACTTAGCCTTCAAACAACCAATGCATCTCTTAAAATCATGTTCTACATCCTTAAGCATATGAGGCCAATAAAAATATGCATGCAGCATATGTTAAGTTTTATCCCTACCAAAGTGACCCATTAATCCACCCTTATGGGCTTCATCAACAAGTAGCAATCTTAATGAACATCTAGGAATACAAACTTATATCCATACGAAACAGAAATCCATCATGCAGATAATAAGACTCAACTGACCCCTTATCATGACATGCTTTGTATGCAGCCCCAAAATCAGCATCATCCACATAAAGATCCTTAATATATACAAATCCAAGCACTCTAGAATCTAATGTGGTTAACAAGGTGTGGCGCCTAGACAATGCATCAGCCACAACATTATCTTTGCCCTTTTTATACTTAATAACATATGGAAAGGTTTCAATGAATTACATCCACCTACCATGTCTCCTATCAAGTTTATCTTGGCTCTTAAAGTGTTTTAGAGATTCATGGTCAGTTTTAAGCACAAATTCCTTAGGCCATAGATAATGTTGCCATGTTTTTAATACTCAAAACAAAGCATACAACTCTTTATCATAGGTCGGGTAATTCAAACATGCACCCTTAAGCTTTTCAGTAGACCTGTCCAAACGCGGGTCGGCCCGCCCGGCCCGCCCGCAAATAAGGGCGGGCTTGGACAAGGGTTCAGGCCCTACGGGCCAGGCCCGGCCCGCCCATATTTAATCCGGGCCGGGTATGGACTGACGGTTTAGCCCATGCGGGCCGCTAGGCCCGGCCCGGCCCATAACATTTTATAAAATATATATATATCGAAATATATTTTATACACCTCATGCCTTCTGAAATTAACCTAGCCTCCTAGACTCGATGCATCTCTCTATTCTCTTAAACTCTCGCTCACTTCCCCATATCCCTCTCTAGGAGTCTATTCCCGATCTGCCTCTTTGTCCTCGCTCACGCACCGCTCACGCCATTCCCGATCTACTCTCTTCTCGGTCGGCGGTCGCCATTCTCTTCGAGGTTTAGCATTAGTCGGTCGTTAGTCTTTTGATTTTTTTCGGCGTTCCTAGTCTTCCCGGTCGCCATTCTTTTTTCGTATAGGTTTGCATATTGGCAAAAACAAATGCTAGATTTTTTGCGGGCCGGGTTGTCCATGGGCCAGCCCGGCCCGCAATGTCGGGGGGGCTTGGGCCGCATTTTCAGCCCATTTCTGCGGGCCGGGCCTGGCCCGGCCCGCACATACGGGCAAAAAAAAAGTTTTAGCCCGGCCCAGGCCCAGCCCAAGCCCGCATTTGGACAGGTCTACTTTTCAGAAACGAAGGCTACAGGTTTACCTTCTTGCATGAGTACACCACCAATACCAATGCCGTTAGCGACACACTCCACCTTGAAGGGCCTTATGAAGTCCGGCAACACCAATAAAGGGGCGTTTGTCAATTTGTACTTTAGGGCCTGGAATGCCCTCTCCTGCGCCTTTCCCCACTTGAACTCGCTCCTCTTCTTAGTGATCTCGGTTAATGGCGCGACAATAGTGCTAAAGTCCTTCACAAACCGCCGGTAGAAACTGGCCAGTCCATGAAAGCTCCTCACTTGTCCAATTGACGTAGGTGTAGGCCAGTCCTGAATCGCCTGCACCTTAGCCTCATCGACTTGCAGCCCATTCTCATTCACTACAAATCCAAGAAAAGTGACGGAAGTAGTGCACAATTCACATTTTTTCAAGTTAGCATACAAGTGTTCTATACGCAATGTGTTAAGCACATTTCGCAAATGATCTTCATGCTCATCTAAGGACTTACTATACACTAGGATATCATCAAAATACACCACTACAAATTTCCCTATGTAATGCCTCAAAACATGGTTCATTAGGCGCATGAAAGTGCTCAGGGCGTTAGTAAGCCCGAATGGCATAACGAGCCATTCATATAGACCGAACTTGGTCTTGAAGGCTGTTTTCCACTCGTCCCCTTCCTTCATACGAATATGATGGTATCCACTTTTAAGATCGATTTTGGAAAATATAGTGGAACCATGCAACTCGTCTAACATGTTATCAAGACGAGGAATGGGATGTCTATACTTTACCGTTATATTGTTAATTGCCCTACAATCAACACATTCGCCATGTGTCGTCTTTCTTAGGCACTAACAATGCCGGTACAACACAGGGGCTTAAACTTTCCCTTATGTATCCCTTATCCAAGAGCTCTTGGAGTTGGGATTGGACCTCTTTGGTCTTTATGGGGTTCATACGGTAAACTGGCCGATTTGGAAAAGACGCCTCGGGAATGAGATCGATTTGATGCTTGATTCCTCTAATTGGGGGTAGGCCAACCGATATCTCTTCGGGGAATACGTCCTTGTACTCCTCGATGAGCCCCAAAATGCGCGGGGGCAGTGAAGCTCGAAGCTCTTCACTTAACAAGCTCAGCTCCTTGCACAAGAGCATAAGCGTTGTTTCCCCATCCAAGTAATCGTTCACTAACTCCCTCTTGGAAGCTAATAGGACAGAGGAGGGTGTAGGGTTATCGGTTTGGCTCGTCTTACCCCGAGCTTTCCCCTTCTTCCCATTCTCCCCCTCACCATCACCACTTACCTTACTTACCTTGCCCTTGTCGAAGGCCTCGGACACTTGGGTGGGCGTCATAGGCTTGAGCACGACATTCTGGCCCTTATGCACAAAGGAGTGGCGGTTGGTGAACCCATCATGCATCACCTTCCTATCGAATTGCCATGGACGTCCAAAGTAAGATGTGACAAGCCTGCATAGTAACTACATCGCATAAAATATGATCTTCATAATGACCAAGCTTAATAGTAACATGCATTTGCTTATTCACTCTTAATTCACCACTATTATTCATCCAATGCAATTTGTAAGGCCTAGGGTGATGAAAAATAGGAAGTTGTAGTTTTTGTACCATTTCCATGCTAGCTATGTTACAACAACTACCGCTATATATGATTAAATTGCACACTTTGCCTTGTATCAAACAACGACTATGAAATAGATTTTTCCTTTAATTATCTTCGCATGGGGCAGGTTTAGCATGCAATGTTCTCCTAGCAATCAATGATTCCCCATATTCATATTCAACTTCATTCTCATTATCATTATCATTACAATCATGCAATTCAGTTTCATCTTCAACACAAACATTCTAATTATCATCATCAACTTCAGATTCATACTCTCCTAGTTGGTTAATCAAAAGAGTTTTAGAGTTAGGACAATCTTTCATATAATGACCTCTTCCTTGACATTTAAAACACACTATGTCTCTAGCTCTAGAAGAGGTGTTAGAGTTACTCCCCTTAGGGGCTGCGGAAGCTGCCATCAAGTTGCCCTTGTTGTTAGATGATGAACTACTCCAAGGTGGCTTGCCACGGCCTCCTTGATCTCCTTGGGCGCCAGCCGTGCTCCCCTTCTCCTTGTAAGGCGTGGCTTCTCTTCCTTGGCCAGCTTATGCGCCTCGGCTTTGACTCCTCCAATTGCTTGGCTGGTTGGGCGCGCCTTGGCCTCCTTGGTTCCTAAACCTGAATTTCCTCTCTACTTTGGTAGCTAAGTGCAAAAGGTCAATCACTATAGAATAAGGATAAAGATCAACTTCATGAGATAAAGAAGGATAGAGAATACGAAGGAACCTGGCCATCGTGGCTTCGTTGTCCTCAACCACATTAGCTCTTACCATCGCCACTTGCATGGCGTTGTAAGCTTCCTCGGCACTCATCGACTCTTGCTTGAGACTCTCCAGCCGTTGTCTTAGCTCCCTGGCGTAGTGTTGGGGTATGAAATGACCCCTCATCAACGCCTTCATTTGCTCCCAGCTGGACATAGGTGCATCCAGGTTGCGCCACCTTTCCTTCACCAGGTTATCCTACCATATGAGGGCATAACCGGAGAACTCAAGGATTGCGAGCTGCACCTTCTTGGTCTCGGCAAAATTGTGGTAGTTCCACACTTGCTGAATGTTCGTCTCCCACTCCATGTAGACGTCGGGATCCCACCTGCCCTCAAATGAGGGTATTTTCACCTTGAACATCCCGACACCATCTTGCTCCGGTTCAAAGGGTCTCCTTAGACGCCTATCATCACGGTGCTCCCTACCTCCCCTTCTTGAGAACTGCTCCCAGTTATCTGATGTCCGCTTTTTAGGTAGATTTTTAGGGTTTAGATAGGTTAGTTTAAGTTGTTTTTCGTGGTTGAGTCTTGTGTTTTTGAGTCTTTTTGCATAAGTTTTCGTATTTCCTTGAGATTCGGAAACTACGCATATTTGTGTCGTTTTGTAGGTGTTTTGGAGTTTGAAAACGAGTTTGGAGTAATGCTAAGAGTGGATGGACAATCTAGGAGGAAGATCTCAAGTGGACAAGCTAAGGAGAAGAGCTAAGAGAAGCTAAATCAAGAGGAAAAATGAAGGAATCGACCCCAGGATCGAGCCAAGGCAGGTCGAGCTCGAGCCAAATCAACAAACTTGAAGACCAAGGAATTGCACTCTCAGGATCGACCCTGAGGGGGGTCGAGATCGACCCTAAGGGGGTCGATCCTAGGCACCGACTCTCCTTTATCCGGATATATTGTAGAGTTTCCTAATTTGTATTTAAGGAAGGTTGTTTCTTTGTGTTTCCTAGTTAGATTAGGACTCCTTTTCTTCTATAAAAGGAGGTTGAACCCTTTAGTTTTATTCATTCATCCCTTGGTGGGGAATCAATGAATCATTCAACATTAGGAGAGCTAGGAAGAAGACTTGGAGAACAAGTTTGAGACTTTGTAAGATTGTTCTTTTGTTTAATTTGAATTCTAGTTTGGTTTTGATGATGTCTTCTTCTTCTTCTTCCTCTTCTTTCTTTGCTATGTGTGAGTAGTTTTCTTAAGTTCTAGGGTTGGGTGAAAACCCAACACAATCATGCATGTTTAAAACTTGAATTCATGACTTGAATGCTTAAGGACCATATCTAACCTATCTTGTGCTTAATCCTTGATGAAAGTTGAGGCATATCTTGTAATTTACTATAGCGAAAGTGAAAAGTTAGTTGCTTGATTAGATCTAATAGGATTATTTGCGAAAGTTGATATTCCTAGGTGGAAGGATAGATAAAAAGTTGTTTGATTTGCGAAAGTTGATTGAATGGCTTGAATTGTTTTCGAAATTTAACTTTTCTATGATCTAGATTGCGTGATAGTTGTGAATTCTTGTCAAAAGCATGTATGGTTGTTGTTGTGGTAGCCCTAGCCCTAGGATTTGCCTTTTATATTGATTGAAATTCGTGTCTTTTGCCTTGATCCCGACCCCCTCCGTCGTGTTCGAGCCCTTTTGCTAGTGTTTCGTGTGCGTTCGTGCCTGTTTGCCCTCAGGATCGACCCACCTAGGGTCGAGATCGACCCTCCTCAGGTCGAGCCTGAGATGTTTTGTTTGTGTTTCTTTTGTTTTTTTCGTAGTTTTTCGACTAATCTTAGCACTATTCTCACTCCCGTGGACGATCCTGACTTCGCTATACACAACGGGGTCTTGAATACAAATTTATTTGTTCAAGAAACCCTTCAACAAATTGGCGCCGTTGCCGGGGAGTGTGTAATAGTGCCGAGTTTAGTTGATATTTGGGTTTGGGAATAGCCCATTCCCCTTGTGTGTTACTGATTCGTTTTCCCGTGTTTGTGATTGCAGGTGTATGCCCTCTAGTTCACGAAGGAAAATCGACTATTTTCCCTTTGATCCTGAAATAGAGAGAACCCTTCATCGCAGGCTCCGAGAACGACGAGCAATGGCCGACGCTGAGGCTCTTGCTCAACAGATGGAACAACTCCGTACTCAGATGGAGCGCATGCAAATGGAGCGTGCTGCTCAAGATGCTGCTTTGCATCGAGAAAGAGAGGCTGCTGCCCGAGAGAGAGAGGCTGCTGCCCGTCTCCAACAACAACTAGATGCTATTCCAAGGAACGCTAAGCAATACATGCTTCCGGAGCTTAGAGATCCCGAGTCCGCTATTATGCTCCCGGCAATTGAGCGTGCCTTTGAGATCAAGTCCCACTTCATCACTCTCATCAAGAGGTCTCAATATGAAGGCAAGACATCCGAATGCCCTATGGAGCACATCAAAAATTTCACCGATCTTTGTGACACCATCGCTGCCGATGGCGTGTCACTTGAATATATGCTCTCAAGGCGTTCAAGTGGTCGCTAACCGGGAAGGCACTTCATTGGCTCGAAAGTTTACCCGCTAGGTCCATCACTACATGGAAGGCTTATCACGACTTGTTCATGATGAAGTTCTTTCCACCGGCCAAGACTACCGAGCTAAGGAAACGCATCACTTCTTATCATCAACTTCCTAATGAGACTTTTGTTGAGACTTGGGAGAGATTCAAGGAGCTCCTTCGGCAATGTCCTACTCATGGACAACCTCCTTATGTTCTTCAAGAGATATTCTTCCAAGGGATCAATGCCTCCACCAAGGACCGCATCAATCTTCACACCGATTGCGGTTTCATTGAGATGGATCCCGATGAGGCATGGGCTCTATTGGACAAACTCACAAACTATGATGCCATGTATGGGACCCAACAACCCATCCGGATTCAAACAAAGAAGCTTTATGATCCGAATAGCGAGCCAATTGATCAAGATGTGAAGTTCCAATTCATGCAAGATAAGATCAACCGGCTCGAGAAGCAAGTGAGTTACTACAAGTCTGTTGCCCCAACTTGTCAAGAATGTGGTTCTCAATCGCTTCTTGTACAAATGTGGAGCAAGTTCGGGCTGCCGAGGCATATGCGGAGGCCAACTATATGCGGGGACCCTACCGAGGCCAAAACAATGCTTATGCGGGGAGGAACAACAACAACTATTCTCAATGGAATAACAATGGGCAAGGCCAAGGTTATCCTCCTCCTCCATAAGAGCAAAGGGCCCCTCCTTATAGACCTCCCGGGTCTCAAGCGGAGCCATCATGGATGCAAGAATTGCAAGAAGGACTCATGCGGGGGATGCGGACCGAGCTGGATACAAGGTTGGGAGACCTCGACTCATGGAAAAAGAATATTGATTCCCAACTTGGTCATCTAGCGGCTCAAATCCCACGACCTCAAGGACAACTCCCGGGCCGACCCGAGGAGAATCCTAGAGGCCGAGCAAGCAATGGTGAAATCCGAGCCATGAACCTTCGGAGTGGTAAAGCATTACCCGATCCACTGAAGCAAACGGAGAAAGAAGCTGTCTCAGGCTCGACCCCACATGGGTCGATCTCGACCCCCACTAGGGTCGATCCTGAGGCGATTGATGATGAGGACGAAGGGGCGATCGACCCCGCTGAGGTCGAGCTCGACCACTCTGCACCCGGAACGACTTCTAACCCTTCTCCGCCACTCATTCCAGATCCCACTCCTTCCTCTTCCCATTCTAAGGTACTTCCTTACCCTTCGAAGAAACCCAAGGACGCGACGGAAGGAAAGTTTAAGCGCTTTGTTAAGTTGCTTCAAGGCCTGAATCTTTCTATTCCTTTCGCCGAGGCCTTGAATGAAATGCCCGCTTACACCAAATTCTTGAAGGAGATTCTGTCTAGGAAGCGATCAATGTCGGAACTAACGGATGAGGTGAGGTCGTTGGACCTTCCCGAGAAGCTCGGTGATCCCGGGAAGTTTGCTATTACTATCGGTATTGGAGCTTATCGTTTCAAGGCATTGTGTGATCTTGGTGCTAGTGCTAGCTTGCTTCCACTCTCAATTTGGTCTAAGACCAACATGGGGCCATTAGTACCGGTGAACATGAGGCTATACATGGCGGATGGATCGTGTGTTCAGCCCACGGGTGTAGTTGATGATTTCCCCGTTCAAGTGGGGAAGTTCTTTGTACCCAATGATTTCATAGTCATGGAGATGCTCGAGGATCCGGTCGTTCCCTTCATACTCGGACGACCCTTCTTAGCCACCGCGGGCGCGGGCATTGATGTCAAGAGTGGACTCCTTACTTTCAAAATTGGTGAGGAAGTAGTCGAGTTCCGGTTCAATCCAACATTGAAGGAATCAAGTCATGAGGAGGTCAAGATGCTCTACACACACTCCGACTTCATCGAGTGCAACAACCCGACGGGACGATTTTTGACATGGGAACCTCTACCGCAAAGTTCGAGGGTCTCAGGATCGACCCCCATTGGGTCGAGCACGACCCCCCTGGATGGTGGCGAGGAGTCCTTCCTTGTCTTGGATGCACTCAAGGCAGAGCACGAGGATGAAGTTAGCTTGCCCGAGCCTACTCCCGAGCTAAAGGAGCTTCCCGATTCTTTGAGGTTGTTGGATCGTTAGTACAGAGGGACATCCTTTACTTGGGTAGAGGCGTCCTTAGGTTAGGCGTCCCTACGAGGAGTAGGGGCGTCCTTGAGTAATGCAGCGGAAATAATGTACTAAACAGGTAAGTAATGAACGCAGTGAATTATAGAGGAACCACTCAAGACCAAGTAGTCCTTGAGTGTAAACCTCTACCTCCTTGGAGGATTTTTGAATAGTTCTTTCCTTTTTATTGAACGTCCTTACAGTTGTACTGGCGAGTCTTTACAGTTCTCTGGCACTTAGCTTTTCCCTAAGTCCACTAGTAAAGGACTCCTCTAAGCCTACAACTTAAGCGAGTTCAATCTAACAAAGGACTCTATTCCTACGTTCTGCAGTACTTCGCAGAACGTTTTCTCTCTTTTTGTGTTTTCTGTTACAAACTAATTTTGTGATTTGGTTACAACTCTCACTCGATCTAACACAAGTTCTATCACTGTTCTTGAGTTCTTGAGTTAGTTCTTCGTGTTCTTGAGTGAGCCGCTTTCCTATGATTCTCTCTGAATATTCTTGAAAGCGTTGAAGTCACAATAAATGCCTTGGGGCTATTTATAGGACTTGGGAAGGGCGTCTTTTCTCTGGGACGATCATGCCCTTCTTGGACGTGGCTACAGGATCTTCCTCCACGTAGTGGGGCGGTGATGAGGAAGCTTCCTGTATCCAGCTGTGTATGATGAACTCTGCTACAGGATCGGCCGCCACGTGTTGATGAACTCTGCAACAGGATCGTCCGCCACGTAGTGTTGGACCCTGCTACAGGATCGGTCTCCACGTGTCCTTGGATGATCAAACATTGTCGAGTGATGTCATCCTGTCGGCTCGTGAGTAAGGACTCCTTTCTTGCGTTCCTACTTGCTTAGGACTCCGTCCTTGCTCAAGTAGTTTCTGGCTGGTCCTTACTTCCTGTTAGCTAGCGTCCCTAAGCCTGTGGGACGCCCATACACACTTGTTGTCCTTTTGGTCACTAGCGTTCCTGAACACTTGGACAACTTTATTAGAATCATAGTGAGTTTGTCATATCAAAACTAAGGGACGGTTGTGTGGAACACTAACAAGTACGCAGGCGTTCTTGATAGCGTCCCAACAATTTCCCCCTTTTTGATGATGACAAACTCTTCAGCAAAATAGTTTTGACATTGGAACATAGCATGCATGAAAACTTAAAAGCGTCCTCTAACACTTAGAGAAATTTTAATAAGCACAAGTTTTCAATCTTTGATTCTCTAGCTTTTGGATTTAAAGGAGAGAGTCGCGTCCTAGAAAAATTTCTAAGCGTTCTCTTTTATTCTAGCATGAGCGTTCCTTAAACTTTTCACTTAATAGTCCCCCCTTAACACTTGCTTATTCTAGATAACTATTTTATAGCGCATCTCTGCAAAACTACACTTCCCCCTTTTGGCATCATTGAAAAGGATAACAAGTGATAAGGACGTTAGCACAAATACATAACTAAAAGCAGTGGAACGTTTAAGCAAACACATGCAAGCAAACAATGTAATTGCCATTCAAACAAACTTAGAGTTATTACAGACAAAAGTCATAGTGTTTGAAGTTCAAAAGAAGCAAAGGCAAAATGATAAGGGATTAAAGGGGTGGTGGCAATCACTAAGAACGGTGCTGGTCCTGATAAAACTTGAGCAACTGCTCTTGAAGTTCAGCACTCTTGGAGAAAGCAGAGGTCAAGTCCTTGAGAGCTTGAAAGATAAGGCATTGATTGTCCATAACTGCACCCAAGAGTTCTGCTGGAGGATGCTGGCTAATATTCGCGGGAGCAGAGCGGGGCAAAGGACCTGTACTGGAGGACGGAGCGTCTGAAGGGTTAGCTGGAGGAGGAGCAGTCCCTAAGAGCATTTGATCAAGAGTGTTAAGATCTAAAGCGGGCTCTTGGTCCGGAGGAGACTCGTGGGACGCTGGATTAAGACTTGCGGCCTCAGCCTCAGCAGCTAGGCGTTCTTCTTCGGCTTTCTGTCTTGCTTCCTCAGCCTCAGCCTCTAACTGTTTTAGCACAGACGGCAGCTCTTCGTTGTGCCTGATCTCGACTAGTCCCTTCTTAGCGTTCCACTTAAGACCAAGTTCTTGAGAGGGAGTGCTCTCATCATATGCATTCTGGGACTGCAAGATTGCCTTTACAACTCCAGGGTATGGCAAAGCATGCCTCTTCCTTCCACACTTGGCCATATGTTGCATTGCGATTTTGGCTAAGTTAATGGGGCGGCGTTCTAGGATGGCGTCTATCAGAATAATGTCAGACGTTTGCACAATAGAACGCTTCTCCTGCCTTGGAAGAATGGCACGATAGATGAAGTAATGGACGATGGCGCCAACTTTGCTCAGAACGTGAGCTACCCTGTCTAGTCCCATAGGCCTCTTGCCTTGAAAAATGTGCTCAACCAGCGGCAGTTCTTGGTCTGTTGTTTCAAAGCCGCCTTCAGGTAGAGAACTGAGAGCATCAGACGGAGGCTTGCGAGAACCAAGACCGAGGAAGGTGCGCATTTGCCGTTCTGTCACTGAAGCTTTCTCTCCTTCAATTTTGAAGTGAAGGGAGCCATCTTTTGCCTTGTAGCGCAAATCCCGGTAGAACGCCTTGACCTGATCTATGTCAACTGTGGTCGGCGCTGGTCCTACGTTCAGCCATCCTTGAAATTTGAGGAGATCGAGGAACTCCTTAACATCATCATCGTCGAAGGAGGCGAGCCATTCTTCAGAATAAATAAGAGGGCTTAGGACTTTAACGGGCACATCAGCGTTCTTCTTTCTACGCTTGCCCTTGGGAGTTTCAGAGTCCTCATCCTCTGAAGAACTGTTCTCTTTATCTGAGTCGCCAGACTCATCATGCTCAGCGTCCTCTGTGCCTTCATTCTCAGCATCGCCACCAGATGTGGCTTGAACGGCACCAACAGAGGTTTGCCCTTGGGACGCGCCTTCAGCGTCCTGAGCCTCAGTTTGATGTTCGGTTGCTGGCTCAGCGTCCTCAAGGACTTGGACAGATTCAGATTGGATTGAGGGGGAGGGGTTTTCTTGTGGGGGAGAGGGAGGGTTGAGGATTGGGAGAGCTTGGTTGTAAGGTGGTACCTCTTGTGCATCTCGTTCAAGCTCTTCAGAGAGTGAGGGCTCAACGTCCTTCTGAGCGACCTGGTGCTGACCAGCGTCTTCGGGTACTTCACCTTCAGCGGGAGCATGTTCAACTCCTTCAGCCTCATCATTAGAGTCCCCGACTATGTCGATGAAGGGGGACGCTTGAGCGGGCGGTCCTCTTTGGCTCTCTGATGAGCTAGAGGAGGAGGAGGCGGAGGAGGAGACGTGCTCGGGCTCTACGTTCGCAGGAAGCAACACCTTTGGCTTCTCACCAGCTTTGCGCCGTCGAAAGGTGTGCTCAAGGGACGAACGCTTCTCGGCCTCATCCGGGCCACTCTCGGAGGAAGGACGGCGAGACCTGGGCGTCTCAGGGTCCTTAGGCGGTGAGATATGGGCAGGGGCGGATGGGAAATTTGCCAGATTGAGAGGAGAGACATGTGGTTTTGGGGGAAAGGGAATGAGAGCATTGTTCTTTGAAGGTTGAGGGGACGGAGGAGGAGTAGGGATTTGAACAATTGTGAGGGATTGAGGTGGGGGGGTGGATTCTTTAGAGAGATTGGACGGCCTTTTTGTGGAGCTTGGCCGTTTTGTGGGAGGTTTGGAGGATGGGACGCTTGTGGTCTTGGCCTTTTTAAGAGGCCTGGGGTCATGGACTTGCTTGGAGCGTCCCTCCTTTAGGTGAGGTGGAAATTTATCCACAATTTCTGTGGGTTTGGAAGTGGAGAAGGATTTGGAAGTTTTTGAGAGGGGAGATGATGGTGCAGGACGCTTCATTAGATTCTTTGTGGTTAAGGTGGGGACGGCAGGAGGAGGAGGAGAAGGACTTGGTACCCGGTTCTTAGTCATTTGGAATGCAAGGGAGTTCCTTGGGTACATGGGGAACTCAGGCAAGACTGCATTGTGCAAGTCCGGGATAAGTTCAAGCAAAGGCCCAAGGTTCTCACCTCCGAACTGAGAGAAGAACAGCACGTCGTCCATCCGGCCAGGAAGATCGTTGAATTCTGTTTTGTGGAGGCTGGGAACTACAAACCGTTCAATGAATTTCTTGTAGTTCTTGGTTTTCACCTCATCGTTCTTCACTTCAGGCAGCTCCATGCGTTCTCGGATAAGGTTGTAGAGCGTCCTGGGCTTCTTGTTGATGAAGTCCAAGAGAGATTCATTAAGAACTATGGGCTGGGGCTTCTCAATATAGTGGGACTTGACGAGCTTTCGGCGCTTCCTGCCGGTAGAAGATCCAGAAGCGTTCATCAGCCTTTGAGACATGATTCCGGTGAGTTTTAGTGAGAGAAAGTCGCCGGAGTTCTAGAGAGAAGTCAGAGCTGTTTGAGAGTTCAAAAGTTGTTGAGCGTAATAAATTTGATGGTGACTGTTCTGGCTCTATATATAGAGGAAGCGGTGGCACAACTCGTAATTAACATTGTTTCTCTGTGCGACACGTGTCAAACTTCCCCCTTAAGATTTGAACAAAAGCAACGGTCACTGTTCACACTTTCAAATATTCAAAATTCTGACTCTGCATCTTATCCTCAAACACTGAACTGGTGTTCTACATTTCTGAAATGGCGTTCCTCCAAGCAACCACAGAGCGTTCGCACAGACTTAGCAAAAATTTACCTCTTCAAGCAAACTTCTTCAAGCAAACTAAC
Source organism: Polygonum aviculare (assembly GCA_934048045.1). Classification (NCBI taxonomy): domain Eukaryota; kingdom Viridiplantae; phylum Streptophyta; class Magnoliopsida; order Caryophyllales; family Polygonaceae; genus Polygonum; species Polygonum aviculare. The sequence continues at coordinate 16,578,064 of OW204025.1, read as the reverse complement.
AACCAACTTACCGTTCCTGTGATCACCTTTCGAACCAGTTGAGAACAACGCAAGTACGTCCCGTAAAAGAAAATATGAAGCTCATAGGACGCTTTTGCGGAGTTCTCGGCTAGGGTAAGCTTAGAGTTCCCATCATTTCGGCTTATAATGAGGGTTGGGTGATCAGGGATACTCTTTTCAAGACGAAATAGAGAAAATTTGAATGGCGTTCCAACGTAGCAAACACATGAAGTTTTAGACTAGCGTCCTTGCAAATATGAATTCAATGCATAACAGTCCTTAAACACTTAGAATCTACAAAACATAGCCAATCATTGAGAGAATAGTAGAACGGGACTTGCTACTTAAAAGTTATCATCCCCAAGAGCAACCTGAGATGCTCAAAGGGACGTCTATCAAGCGCCTTAGTGAAAATATCAGCTATTTGGTCTTCAGTTCTTACATGCTCCATGCTAATGAGTCCTAGTTCAACATTATCACGCAAGAAATGATGTCTTATATGAATATGCTTTGTGCGTGAATGAAAAACAGGATTCTTTGAAATTTCAATAGCACTTGTGTTATCACAGCGAATGGGAATAGTTTCAAGATTGATACTGTAGTCCTCTAGTTGATATTTGATCCAGATGACTTGTGAACAGCACGAGGCAACAGCAACGTACTCGGCTTCCGCAGTTGAAAGCGCCACAGAGTTCTGTTTCTTAGATCCCCAAGAGACTAAGCATGAACCAAGGAACTATGCCATTCCTGAGGTGCTTTTCCTATCAATTACATGACCCGCATAATCAGCGTCCGAGTAGCCAACAAGCTTGAAGGACGTCTTCCTGGGGTACCAAAGGCAAAGATCATCGCGTCCTTTGAGGTAGCGAAAGATCCTTTTGACTTCTTGCATGTGGGACTCCTTTGGATTCGCCTGGAAGCGTGCACACAAGCAAACGGCAAACATAATGTCGGGACGGCTTGCGGTCAAGTAGAGCAAAGAGCCAATCATTCCTCTGTAAAGTTTTTGGTCAACGTCCTTTCCCTGTTCGTCTGCGTAAAGACGCGAGTTTGGAGAACATGGGGTTGCAACAGGTTTGGACGTGTTCATCCCGTACTTCTCAAGCATTTCACGGACATATTTTTGTTGGTGAATGCGCGTCCCTTCCTTGAGTTGAGTGATTTGAAGTCCCAAGAAGAAATTGAGTTCTCCAATGAGGGACATCTCAAATTCACTACTCATTAGGGACTTAAACTCATCTACAAGCTTCATGTTAGTACTTCCAAAGACTATATCATCAACATAAACTTGAGCAATCAAAATATCCTTGTGAACTTTCTTTATAAACAAAGTTTTATCAATTGAACCTCTAGTGTACCCATGAGATAAAAGAAAGGACGCAAACCTGTCGTACCATGCACGAGGGGCTTGCTTGAGTCCATAGAGCGCTTTGTCCAAGTAGTACACATGATCTGGGTGAGAGGCGTCCTCGAAGCCAGGGGGCTGAGCAACATACACTTCCTCCTTGAGTTTTCCATTGAGAAAGGCAGTCTTAACGTCCATTTGAAATAACTTGAATCCTTTGTGAGCGGCGAAGGCAATAAGAAGACGAACGGCTTCAATTCTTGCAACAGGAGCAAAGGTCTCATCATAGTCTATGCCTTCCTCTTGCTTGAATCCTTGAGCCACTAGTCTTGCCTTGTTCCTTGACACACGTCCACTCTCATCAAGCTTATTTCTAAACACCCATCGCGTCCCTATGATATTTTTGCCTTTGGGACGTGGGACGAGAGTCCAAACTTTGTTTCTTTCAAACTGATTTAGTTCTTCTTGCATTGCTTGAATCCAGTCAGCGTCCTGGAGTGCTTCTTTGATATTCTTTGGTTCCACCATAGAGACAAAGGCATTGAATGCACAAAAGGCTAAATTTGCACTCTGGGACTTGTTAGCAGCTGATCTGGTCTGAACTCCTTGAGACGGATCAGATACAATTTGAGAAATTGGGTGGTCCCTAGAGAAGCGGGACTCCCTTTGAAACAGTTGAGCAAATCTTGGATCAATGTCTCCATCAGAATTATCACTATCACTTTGAGCATCGTCCTCAGCGTGTTCCCCCTTAGAGAAAGCGTCCACACTTTGGCGTTGCTCGCCTTGTTGACTTGATTCTGCTATATCTTGTTGAACTGGAGATTCACTGCGAGAGGGAACTCCCTGAACAACACTAGGAGCGTCCACAGAGACTTCTTCAGGATTTGGAGACGCGTCCTTAGAGACATAGTATTTTCCTGAGGTCCAATCTTCAGCTTCATCTTCAGAGTCGTCTTGCTGATGCGATGAGGAGCGTTCTTCCATTCAACAACTCATAGGACGTCTTCTTCAGCAGAGGACGGATCATGGCACGATTAATGATGTAGCATGCTGTGGCAATAGCTTCCGCCCAGAAGTACTTGGGGACGCTATTAGCCAAAAGCATAGTTCTTGCCATATCCTCTAGCGTCCTGTTCTTTCTTTCCACAACTCCATTTTGTTGTGGAGTCCTTGGAGCTGAGAAGTTGTGCGAGACACCATGTTGGTCACAGTAGTCCAGGAACTCTGAATTCTGGAATTCCGTCCCATGGTCTGATCTTATGGCTTTGAGAGGCGTCTCCAGGGCAACTTCAACTTGCTTGATGAAGACTTTGAACGCATTGAAACAATCTGCTTTGGAAGCTAAGAAAAGAACCCAAGTGAATCGAGAAAAATCATCTACAAGAACGTAAATGTACCTCTTTCCACCGTGGCTCAACGTCTTCATTGGTCCACAAAGATCCATATGGAGGAGTTCCAAAGGCTTCTTTGTGCTGACTTCGTTCTTTGACTTGAAAGATGTTCTCGTTTGCTTCCCTTTGATGCAGGCTTCACACTGTTCAACAGTCTCAGGATCAATTCGGGGAAGTCCCTTCACAAGATTTCTTTGGTGAAGCTTGAAGATCGTGCTTGGTCCAGCATGACCAAGTCGGCGATGCCAGAGATCAGCGTCCTTCTTTGAAGCAGATAGACATAATTCTGATTTAGGCTTGAACTCTTGATTGAAGATGTAGATGTTGTTCTTGCGAACTCCTTTGAGAACAACTTTGTTGGTCTTCTTGTTGATAACAAGGCACTCCTTTGAGTCAAATGTGACTAGATTTTCACCTTGATCACACATCTGAGAGACGCTAAGAAGATTGAAGCCAAGTCCTTCGACAAGACTGACATTTATTGCTTTGATGGACGGGTTGAGAATAGCAGTTCCCGTTCCCTTGATCTTTCCTTTGCCCTTGTTGCCAAACGAGACAGTTCCTCCCATGGCACTACTTTGGATAGAAGTGAGATGGATCTGGCTTCCTGTCATATGATTTGAGGCGCCACTATCAATGATCCATGGGCGTCCCCTCACTTCCACCTGCCAAAACAAGGTTAGTTCTTGGCGACCCAGGCAAGGTGTTCCTTACCTGGCTCATTACAATAATAGAACTTTGGTTCAGGCATATAGTCATTTATGTTAACATCATTAGAAATGGCATTTCTGCGGAAAGAACTTCTAGAATGTCTAGGACGCCTAGAATTAGCTCTTGGAACGGACTTAGCATTTTCATTGTTAGTCCTAGCAACTTTCCCACTCTCAATGTCTTCCTTAAGTTTTACACAGTCATATTTGAAGTGGTCACCTTGTCCACAGTACCAGCACGTCCTATAGTAAGTACCGAGGTAGTACTTCTTGTTGGGACGTTGGATTTTGTTTTGCTTCATCTTTTGGGGATCGCACACCTTTGAGCCGTCCCCTTTAGCAATTTTCTTGTAAATTTTATGACTGGTGGAATTAGTGTAGTAGTCCTCTTGACCTAATTCTCCACTCTCTAGAACTCTAATTCTTTCAAGAAGATTTTTGGTTTTCTCCCGTTCAAGTTCAAGTTCAGAAGTTTTACATGCCTCAAAATCACTAGGAAGGGAGTTCTTAATGTCAGATTCATAACCTAGACCTCTTTTAGCTGGGACAAAAACCATTGGTCTCACTTCTTCAACTATGGGACTCTTACCCAAAACTTTCACTTCTTCCCTAAGCTTGGCGTTTTCAAGTTTAAGACACACAAGTTAAGTTTTTAGGGACTTAGTTTCTTCACATGAGGACTCTAGTTGAATAGTCATTGAATTACAGTTCTCACATTCAACTACAATATTTTCATCTTCGAGTTCATCCATTCTTCTTTTTATAACAAGACTTTCCTCCATGATTTTACTAATAAGTTTAAGCAATTTTGGTTTTGAACACTTTTCTAGAGAACGCATCATGGAATCATGAGTTACCTCTTGTTCGTTGTCGGAGGCGTTCTCTTCAATAATTCGGGCGTCCTCTACTGCCATGTATGCAACTTGATCATCACGTTCACCATCACTTGAACTGAGATCATCCCAGGCAGCTGTACATGCTCCAATGAGAGCTTTCTTCTTTTCCTTGGAGGATGTTCCCACAGTACATTTTTTGGCAAAATGTCCTTTCTTGTTGCATTTGTAGCATGTGAGTTCCTTCATTTCAGCCTCTGTGTACTTGGGACTCTCCTTTTTGTAGGACTTGCTCTTGCTGCTATGCTTGTTCTTCTTGTTATAGTACTTGAGAGCCTTGTGAATAAGAGAGAGTTCCTCATCTGAGTCAATCTCTTCCTTTGGCTTTCTTTCTTTCTCTTTGGAACGCAAGTTCTCAAGTTTTTCTTTGTTTTGCATCATGAGCGCTAGATCTCTTTGGCCACGAAGGTACTCAGCGTATTCTGGTGTTGTGGACGCCAAAGCAAGATCAGTTTGAGGATTCTTTCCTAGCTGAGCCATGTCAGAGATTCTTCTTTCTTCGTACTGCCTGAGCTTCCCATAGATTTCTTCCATATCAAGAGTTTTGTTGGCTGTGTTCTCTTTGAACGTTGTTCTGTCAAAGTTCCAGACTCCGGTCAAACCATCATTGACCACTTGAACTCTATTCCTCATGGAGATTTCTGTTTCTGGGATGCCCAAGTTTCTCATCTTGGTGACAAGGGCCTCAAAACGGTATGAATAGTCATTCACCGTTTCATTTGGCAACATACTGAAGGCATAGAACTCCTTCTTGATCTTCAGCTGGACGTCCTCTTTCATTTCTGCAGTTCCCACATGAAATTTCTCAAGAGCTTCCCACTGTTGTTTTGCTGTGGGGAGATTGCTGACCCTCGTGGCGTCCCTTTCACAGAGGGATGCTTGAAGGAAGCACACTGCTTTAGCATTTGTCTCCATTAGCTTGAATTCATCAGGACCCCAATCGTCCTCCTTGTCAACTTTGTCAGCGGGTACCTTGAGATCTCCCTTCATAATAACCTTCCAGCATTGATAATTTGTGCTTCTGCAGAAATTCTCAAATCTAGTTTTCCAGCGGTTGAAGTTGCCGTCCGTCAGGCGCGGAGGCTTCACGAACGAGATTCCAATAGGTTCCATGTCCATCTTTACCTGCAACTCAGTAAGAATCTAGAGCGCCTGCTCTGATACCAATTGTTGGATCGTTAGTACAGAGGGACGTCCTTTACTTGGGTAGAGGCGTCCTTAGGTTAGGCGTCCCTACGAGGAGTAGGGGCGTCCTTGAGTAATGCAGCGGAAATAATGTACTAAACAGGTAAGTAATGAACGCAGTGAATTATAGAGGAACCACTCAAGACCAAGTAGTCCTTGAGTGTAAACCTCTACCTCCTTGGAGGATTTTTGAATAGTTCTTTCCTTTTTATTGAACGTCCTTACAGTTGTACTGGCGAGTCTTTACAGTTCTCTGGCACTTAGCTTTTCCCTAAGTCCACTAGTAAAGGACTCCTCTAAGCCTACAACTTAAGCGAGTTCAATCTAACAAAGGACTCTATTCCTACGTTCTGCAGTACTTCGCAGAACGTTCTCTCTCTCTTTTTGTGTTTTCTGTTACAAACTAATTTTGTGATTTGGTTACAACTCTCACTCGATCTAACACAAGTTCTAGCACTGTTCTTGAGTTCTTGAGTTAGTTCTTCGTGTTCTTGAGTGAGCCGCTTTCCTATGATTCTCTCTGAATATTCTTGAAAGCGTTGAAGTCACAATAAATGCCTTGGGGCTATTTATAGGACTTGGGAAGGGCGTCTTTTCTCTGGGACGATCATGCCCTTCTTGGACGTGGCTACAGGATCTTCCTCCACGTAGTGGGGCGGTGATGAGGAAGCTTCCTGTATCCAGCTGTGTATGATGAACTCTGCTACAGGATCGGCCGCCACGTGTTGATGAACTCTGCAACAGGATCGTCCGCCACGTAGTGTTGGACTCAGCTACAGGATCGGTCTCCACGTGTCCTTGGATGATCAAACATTGTCGAGTGATGTCATCCTGTCGGCTCGTGAGTAAGGACTCCTTTCTTGCGTTCCTACTTGCTTAGGACTCCGTCCTTGCTCAAGTAGTTTCTGGCTGGTCCTTACTTCCTGTTAGCTAGCGTCCCTAAGCCTGTGGGACGCCCATACACACTTGTTGTCCTTTTGGTCACTAGCGTTCCTGAACACTTGGACAACTTTATTAGAATCATAGTGAGTTTGTCATATCAAAACTAAGGGACGGTTGTGTGGAACACTAACAAGTACGCAGGCGTTCTTGATAGCGTCCCAACAGAGGTACGCTTTTCTTGGTCCAAATTCTTCTCTCCCCGTCATTATTAATGCTAATTTGAGTGAGGACGAGGAGAACAAATTGCTTGATGTGCTTAGGACCCTCTAGAGAATATCCTACATAGGATATTCTCTAGAGGAACTTAGTGAAGAAAGAAATCCTTAGAATGAAAGAGGTAGTGAAGAAAGAAATCCTTAGAATGCTAGATGCCGGTATCATATTTCCTATCTCCGATAGTAAGTGGGTTAGCCCCGTGCATGTGGTTCCTAAGAAAGGAGGGATGACGGTTGTAGAGAATGAGAAGGGAGAGTTGATTCCTACTAGGACTACCACCAAGTGGAGGATGTGCATAGACTATAGGAAACTTAATAGTGCCACTAGGAAGGATCACTTCCCACTCCCCTTCATTGACCAAGTTTTGGAACGTTTAGCTCAACATGATTACTTTTGCTATTTGGATGGCTATAGTGGTTTTTGGCAGATTCCCATTCACCCCGATGATCAAGAGAAGACCACATTCACGTGTCCATATGGGACGTTTGCTTACAAGAGAATGCCGTTTGGGGTTTGCAATGCCCCGACCACATTTCAAAGGTGTATGATGGCCATCTTCTCCGACATGATTGAGGAGATAGTGGAGGTGTTTATGGATGATTTCTCGGTTTATGGTTCCTCTTTTGATTCATGTCTTGTTAACCTCTCTAGGGTCCTTAAAAGATGTGAGGAAACGAACCTTGTGCTTAATTGGGAAAAGTGTCATTTCATGGTTAGAGAATGAATTGTCTTAGGTCATCTAGTGTCTAAGCGAGGGATTGAGGTGGACAAGGCAAAAATTGAGCTTATTGAAAAATTGCCCCCTCCATCTTCCGTGAAAGACGTTAGGAGTTTCTTAGGGCATGCGGGGTTCTATAGGCGCTTCATTCAAGACTTTTCTAAAATTGCTAAACCTTTGACTCACTTACTAGTGAAAGATGTAGAGTTTAGCATCTCTTCGGATTGTCTTGAAGCATTTTACAGGTTAAGGAGAGCTCTTGTGACGGCCCCCATCATGCAATCACCGGATTAGACACTTCCCTTTGAAATCATGTGTGATGCTAGTGACTATGCCATTGGTGCGGTTCTTGGGCAGCGGAAAGACAAGAAGCTTCATGCCATTTACTATGCAAGTAAGACTCTTGATGAAGCTCAAAGTAAGTACACTACCACCGAGAAGGAGTTTCTTGCCGTAGTATTTGCATTTGAAAAATTCCGCTCTTATCTAGTAGGATCTAAGGTGATTGTTTATACCGACCATGCTGCGATAAGATTTCTAATGGCGAAGAAAGACGCCAAGCCTAGGTTGCTTCGTTGGATGCTTTTGTTGCAGGAATTCGATCATGAAATCCGAGACAAGAAGGGAGCGGAGAACCTAGTGGCGGATCACCTATCTAGACTACCCCTTGAGCACATCATGGAGTCCGGCGGATCGATCCCCATCGATGATACACGCCCGGATGAGACCCTCATGCTTGGCAACAAAGCTCACCATGAAGCCATTGGAGGAGGGGATGCCGAGCTCTCAGGTTCGACCCCCCCAGGGTCGAGATCGACCCACACAGGAGAGGATGAGTTCTCAGGCTCGACCCCTAAGGGGTCGATCACGACCCTTCCCTTGGGTCGACCGTGTACGTCCTCTTCCCCCTCTTCGGTTCTTTCAAGTTCTAATGTTCTTCCATCTCCATCTTCTTCTCCTCCCCCTTCTATTCTTGCTATACGTGGGTCGAAGACCCCTTGGTTTGCGGATTTTGCTAACTATGTTGTAGGAGGCATTATCCCGGATGGATTGACGTCCCAAGCTAAAAAGAAGTTCCTCCACGACGTCAAGCGCTACTATTAGGATGATCCTTACTTGTTTAGGCAAGGGGTGATCACATCTTTCGACGTTGTGTACCGGACGATGAGATAGAGGGAGTCATCCGACATTGTCATACTCTACCCACGGGTGGCCATGCTAAGGGATTCAAAACAACCGCTAAGATCCTCCAAAGCGGACTCTATTGGCCAACTCTTTTCAAAGATGTGCAAGCATATGTGACAACATGTGATGAGTGTCAACGGTCGGGGAACATTACATGGAGGAACGAGAACCCACTCACCGGAATCTTGGAGGTTGAGCTCTTTGATGTTTGGGGTATTGACTTCACAAGGACGAATGATGCTCGAGTGGTGGCCAAGTTCATGAAGACCAACATCTTTCCCCGTTTTGGTGTCCCTCGTGTCCTCATTAGTGATGGAGGTTCTCATTTCATTGAGCGGAGCTTTGAGGCGCTTTTGACCCAGTATGGGGTGTCTCACAAGGTGGCCACACCTTATCATCCTCAAACTTGCGGTCAAGTAGAAGTTTCGAACCGGCAAATCAAGAGCATTCTAGAGAAGACGGTGTCCCGCTCAAGAAAAGATTGGTCTTCCAAGCTTGATGATGCTCTATGGGCTTACCGCACCGCTTACAAAACACCACTCCGCACCACTCCTTTCAATCTAGTGTATGGCAAGTCTTGTCATTTGCCCGTCGAGCTCGAACACAAGGCTTTAAGGGCTCTCAAGAAGCTCAACATGGATCTCGATGCGGCCGGGGAGAAGCGTTTCATGGAATTGCAAGAACTTGAAGAGTTGAGGCTCAAGGCATATGAGAACTCCAAAATTTACAAGGAGAGGACCAAGAGGTGGCATGATAGCAAGCTTGTGCCAAAAACCATCAAGGCCGGTGACCAAGTTCTCTTATTCAACTCAAGGCTCCGACTCTTCCCCGGAAAGTTACGGACCCGATGGAGCGGACCATTCACGGTTCACCATATTTACTTGCACGGGGCGGCCGATCTTATAGACGAGAATGGTGGGATTTTCAAAGTCAATGGGCATCGTTTGAAGAAGTACTATGCTAGAAAGGAACCCGACGAAGAGATCCGAGCCACTTGGCATGGGCTCTCACCACCTCGGACTAAGCTAAAGCATCCATCGTCAAGCTCATGACGTTAAAAAAGTGCTTACGGGAGGCAACCCGGTTTCTAGATTAGATTTTTCTTTTTAATTTTTCCATTCTTTTTGATTTCCCAATTTTTAGATTAGATTTTTGTTTTTATTTTCTAACCTTCCTTAGATTAGATTAGGATTTATTTTGCTTGGGATAGGATTTTTGTGATGTTTTTGCAGGACTCTAAATTGCAAAACATGAGCTCAAAAGACGGGACAAGACAATCTTGCACGAGGACCGAAATGGCGGAAAACTCAACCCATATGGGTCGAGATCGACCCCCAGGGGGTCGAGATCGACCTTAGCACGAAATTCCGGAATTACCCCTTGGTGTAAGGTATGTCTTTTTACCCAAAAATTCAAATCAAAACTCCTCCTCCTTCCCCATATCAGCCCGACCCCCCCTTCTCGCCTCTCCTTTGTGCTCGACCCCCCATCTCCCCCTCTCCCACTCACGACCTCGCCGGAAACCGCCACCCCACCATTGCTCCGGCCGCCACCACTCCACAGCCGCCCCACTGCCCACCCCCCTCTGAAGTTGCTGCACCAAACCGCCCCCCCCACAACCCGAAAAATCAGCCCATCGTCCCTTCCTAGATCTAGCTCGAGATCGACCCAATTTTCTACTTCTTTCACTTCTCACAAGGAATTTCGGTATGATTTCTAACCCTCTACTCTCAATTTTGCTTAAGCTTGAGTGAAATTGGATTTTTGGGTTGAATGTGCATATTTGGGGGTTTTTGACCTAGGTTGGTGAATTTGAAAATTGCTTGCTTGGATGTGTTGTTGTTGAAGTTTGCATGCTTGGGTATGTCTAGATTTGATCTTCATGAGCTAATTTTGGTAGAAAATTGTGGATTGGTGCCAATGGGTTCCATACCCGATTTTTTGATGAAGTTTTGAGGTAGAAGTCGAGTTACACTGTTCAGGATCGACCTCCTAGGGTCGATCTCGACCCCCCTGGGTCGAGCCTGAATCGTTTGTTCCTGCTGATTTTGTTGCTTGCTCAGGATCGACCCCTATGGGGCCGAGGGCGACCCTCCCTGGGTCGTGCTTGGGTACATTTTGCTCTTGATGGGTGTGTTTCTTTGGGCATAGGTTGCATGATGGGATGAGATATGGATTTGTGCTTCATGTTCCATTATTATAGATCCTCTCCTATCCATGTTATGAAGTGCTTGGTTGAGATTTTTGCCTTTGTTTAAGTATGGGGTGGATTGTGTGTATTATGTGGTTTTGGTGTTTGAATTGATGTAGGTACTATGTCGGCTTCAAGTTCCAAACCTTCAAAGAGAGCAAAGAGGAGCAACAAATCCGCGTTAGATGATTACCGCATTTCTTCCAAGTATGTTGAGGCATTCAATACCTACCTCGAGTTGAAACACAAGACAAGGTGGTATGATGAGGCGGATGGGCAACGGTTGCACATTCATGAGGACGTCAAGGAAGCTTTCTCTTACATCGGAGCCGCACACATGTTGGAATGGGACAATCATCATTACCCAATTCTCACTTGTGAGTTCATGTCTACCTTCTCCACCGACATAGAGAGCCCGGATTCCGATGAGAAGATGGAGTTTCAGTTGGGTAACAAGTGGTTCAAGCTCACTTTGAAACAACTCAATGACGCCTTTGGCTTCCTCAATCCGACGGAGGACGACCCGAGCCCATTACCGATCCTCACCACTTGGAGTTATCTTTCCGGAAAAGAAGAGCCATCTTGCCATAACTTGCAAGTCTCGAATCTCGCCAATCCTCTCTTCCGGATCATCCTGCGTATTCTTGGCAGCGTCCTCTTCCCAAGAACCGAGCTATCTCGTACTACTAAAAGGGAAGTCATTGTGCTAAGAACCATTCTCTTTACCTCTCCGGCTCCTCTGAATCTTGGCTATGAGTGGATGAAAAGTATAGAGGATTTCAAGGGTGGTTCGGGTGCTATCTACTTTGGTGGAATGATTGCCCGACTTGCAATGAGCCTTGGAGTGAATATGAGGGCGTACACTACGGAGAAGCCTATCTCTATGGATATTCCATTCATCCTCAATGCAAAGTTAATTGACAAGCCTTCCCGTGGCGATTCCACCTACTATTCCACTTTCAAGGGGAAGAAGGTAGCTATTACTCGGGAGCGGGTCGACTTGCTTCATCTCCCTAATTGGTACGAGGTATGGTCTCCAATCAAATTTCCTTTGAGAGCTCGGCCTGCACGTGATGAGTCTTTGAGAATCCGCCCACGTCGGTACCCGAGTCCCGAACCACAAGCCACCGAATTCCTTGCCTTACCCCCACCTCCATCGAGCCCCAGGATCGACCCTATGGGGGTCGATCTCGACCCACCTGGGTCGATCCCGCCACCCTTTCCTCCTTCTTCCGGGGCCCACTTCGAGTTTGGGGCTTCTTCGGGAGCTCATTCGGGTCCTTCCTATGCTGAGCCACCGCCTCAAGAGGTTCCGCCAACGTATGATATGGCTTACTTAGCCAATGAGATGGCCTCCATGAGAGTCTCGCAAAAGGCGCATTATGATGAGATTATGAGGGGTCAAGCGGCCCTCTTAGAGTACCAAACTCAGACCCGGGAAATGATGACTCAGCAACACCAACAATTCCAACAATTCCAAGGGTACTACTATGCTCAACAAGAGATGGATGATTACCGATGAGCCCAAATGGAGGACTACATGCGGTGGAACCAAGGCAACTTCCCCGATAGAGATGCATGGGCTCCCCCGGAGCATCCTCCCTTCCGCCAACGTCGACCACCTCCACCTCCATGAGGACCTCCACCTCCAACTCAAGCTTCTAAGAGTTTTTGTGAGTTTTCTTCTTCTTTTCTCTTTACTTTTTTTCATGTGTTTTCATGCATGGGGACATTGCATGATTTATGTATGGGGTGGGGAAGAAGAAATCTCACATGTTGTATATAATTGAGTCTTTGCTTGCTTTGTTTGATTGGTAGTTTGCTTGTTAAGAGAAAAATCTTGAAAATTTCAAAAAAATTGAGAAAATGTCAAAAATCCAAAAAAATTGCAAAATGTCGAAAAAACCAAAAATATTTGTGTGTTTTGTTTTAGGATAGAAGAGCATTCCATCTTAGATGTCCTATGATGAAAACTAATTTTCATGCTTGTCATGTAATTCCTTTGGCATGATTGGATAGTGTAGCCCATGTTTTTGAGAAATTGCTTTTGATTGTGAATGTGACTTGTGATGAAATTGAGCATATGTGTTTTGAGTGAAGGTAGTTGCAATCCAACAAAATTTTACCTAGTGAGGAATTTTGGCCTTATAGGGAGATCATCATTAATTCCCTCTTCTTTATATGTGTGATTTTGCTCTCTTTATATATGCATATATCTCTTGTCATTGATATGGTTATCTATTTCTTGAAACCGCTATGAGATTGTTCATGCATGTTATTATGATTAAGAACTTATATTTTTAGCCCATGATATTCCATTCCTACCTTGAATTGTCTTTGCTTGAAACCCCATTCTAGCCTTAGCCTTTTGTTTGAAGCTCCACAAAAATTATCCCTAGCCTATTAGCTTGACCCTCTTCCGGGAATTGAACTTACATGTGTTGGGAATAAGTTTTGTTGAGTGACACTTGGATTGGGTTTGGAAGTGGTGACGTTGTTGAAAGGTAGAATACGACTTGTTGAAGTGTAATGTAAAAGGATTCTTGGTTTGGAAGGCACATTGTTGAAAAAAAAATGATAAGAAAAAAAAGAGAGTTAAGCAAGAAGAACTCGAGGACAAAGCCTCAGGATCGACCCCCATATGGGTCGATCTCGGCCCAAAGTGAAGAAAGTGACTTTCAGGTTCGACCCCCCCAGGGGTCGATCACGACCCCCAGTAGGCTCTAGGCAGAAAAAAAAAAAAGAGAGAAGAAAAGAAGAAAGAAAATGTTTAAGTGCAAAGCCAAGAATTCCTAGTATTTCTAAGTTGTATTATGGAAGTTTGGGTTAAAAATTGAAGGGTATTGAGTTTCATTGATGAAGTGTTTGGTTATGAGTTGAAAAGAAAGTGAGTGAGTTGTTTTGGTTTGAAGTGTTGTATTTAGGAGTTCGATTCCCGGATTTAGCACCACATGGCCAAAGAACTCCCTACCTATTGTTATTACCGAGCCCCATTACAACCCGGCCGAATGGAGTCTTCTATGAAGATTTCATTGAGCCTAAGTTCTTATGAAGATTAATGTGTTTTGACTTCTCTAGGTAGAGAGATTGGTGATATAAGTCTCAATGATAAAGTAGATGTTGCATAAAGATTGAGATGAGAGTTGATTTGTTAAGCCTAAACATGTGAGAGTTGAGAGAAACACTTTTATATCCCTTGTGAGGTTGGATTGTGATTGCCTAGCTTGAGACTTATACATATGTGATGACGTTAAAACTACTTGTCTACCTTTTCCCTTGTGCTTAAAATGTTTTGACAAGGGCTATGCTTGAAGATTGTGTTCTTGGTCTTGATTTGCATGATTATTGCTTGAGGACAAGCAAGTCTAAGTATGGGGTGTTTTGATGTCCGCGTTTTAGGTAGATTTTTAGGGTTTAGATAGGTTAGTTTAAGTTGTTTTTCGTGGTTGAGTCTTGTGTTTTTGAGTCTTTTTGCATAAGTTTTCGTATTTCCTTGAGATTCGGAAACTACGCATATTTGTGTCGTTTTGTAGGTATTTTGGAGTTTGAAAACGAGTTTGGAGTAATGCTAAGAGAGGACGGACAAGCTAGGAGGAAGATCTCAAGTGGACAAGCTAAGGAGAAGAGCTAAGAGAAGTTAAATCAAGAGGAAAAGTGAAGGAATCGACCCCAGGATCGAGCCAAGGCAGGTCGAGCTCGAGCCAAATCAACAAACTTGAAGACCAAGGAATTGCACTCTCAGGATCGACCCTGAGGGGGGTCGAGATCGACCCTAAGGGGGTCGATCCTAGGCACCGACTCTCCTTTATCCGGATATATTGTAGAGTTTCCTAATTTGTATTTAAGGAAGGTTGTTTCTTTGTGTTTCCTAGTTAGATTAGGACTCCTTTTCTTCTATAAAAGGAGGTTGAACCCTTTAGTTTTATTCATTCATCCCTTGGTGGGGAATCAATGAATCATTCAACATTAGGAGAGCTAGGAAGAAGACTTGGAGAACAAGTTTGAGACTTTGTAAGATTGTTCTTTTGTTTAATTTGAATTCTAGTTTGGTTTTGATGATGTCTTCTTCTTCTTCTTCCTCTTCTCTCTTTGCTATGTGTGAGTAGTTTTCTTAAGTTCTAGGGTTGGGTGAAAACCCAACACAATCATGCATGTTTAAAACTTGAATTCATGACTTGAATGCTTAAGGACCATATCTAACCTATCTTGTGCTTAATCCTTGATGAAAGTTGAGGCATATCTTGTAATTGACTATAACGAAAGTGAAAAGTTAGTTGCTTGATTAGATCTAATAGGATTATTTGCGAAAGTTGATATTCCTAGGTTGAAGGATAGATAGAAAGTCGTTTGATTTGCGAAAGTTGATTGAATGGCTTGAATTGTTTGCGAAAGTTAACTTTTCTATGATCTAGATTGCATGATAGTTGTGAATTCTTGTCAAAAGCATGTATGGTTGTTGTTGTGGTAGCCCTAGCCCTAGGATTTGCCTTTTATATTGATTGAAATTCGTGTCTTTTGCCTTGATCCCGACCCCCTCCGTCGTGTTCGAGCCCTTTTGCTAGTGTTTCGTGTGCGTTCGTGCCTGTTTGCCCTCAGGATCGACCCACCTAGGGTCGAGATCGACCCTCCTCAGGTCGAGCCTGAGACGTTTTGTTTGCGTTTCTTTTGCTTTTTTCGTAGTTTTTCGACTAATCTTAGCACTATTCTCACTCCCGTGGACGATCCTGACTTCGCTATACACAACGGGGTCTTGAATACAAATTTATTTGTTCAAGAAACCCTTGAACATTATCCTCCTCATTGCCGTCATACTCATCATCAAGATCCATATCACTTGGTGATCCTCTTTGTTCCTAAAATCCTTGAAAATCATTAGCACAATTATACTCATCCCGAAGGGGTGTGAGGTGAGAACCAATAGACACTCTTCGAGGAAGATTGCCCGAGGAATTACGCAATTGATTGGAGTTATGAGGTACTTCCCTGGTTTGGTTTTGTTGCGAAGTGGACGCCCTAAACTGATCACCATGGACCTGGTTTCCCGCGTTGGTGGCGTTTGGATCCTGGCCATCGTCCACAGCTTGGGCGTGTGCCGTTGCATCAACGCTTGGCGTCACACCCGGGGCTGGTAGCGCAAGTGCACGCGTCTCTAATGTCGTCATCCTACAGTTGGTGCGTGTAATGTTGCTGTTGAGTGAGGTCAGCAACTTGAACACCTCAGGGAGGATTGGCTCCGGGCTCTTGGATGTGTCCTCGGTGCTACTGTCCGTCATGATCCTAAGACAACAAGAAAACAACAAACTCAAACAAATTCATTAGGTTAGTGTAATCCAAAACAGCCTCGCGATGTGTTTCGCTCACACTCCCCCTCGTGTATTGCAATTATGTTCGTTGTTTCAATCTGCCTTGAAAGAATCAAAAGTCAAGTTCAAAAGTTAGTGGTAGCCTCAACTCACAAAATCAAGTTTAGACACAAGATAGAAGAAGAAGAAGAAGTATGAAAGATGGATATTTTAGAAGATGGACAGAAATGTTATGGGTAAAATAGCAACGAGGTGAAAAGGGCTTAATAAAGAAAGAAATCAAACCTTTGGTTAAGCTTTCTCTCGCCTCGAGTACCTACACCAAGTATGTCTCTGATAGACACATATTAGGTAGTGTTTTAGGGCATGTTTAGTTAGGATTTTCATGGTTTTTGGTTTTGTTTTAGTTAGTTTTACTAGTTTTGTAGTTTGTTAGAAAGATCGGATATCTACACTTTGTTGTGGTTTTTGATTGTAGATGTGAAGACAACGAGTGTAGAGGAGGTGCAAGCCGAAGCATTGGAGATGGTGGAAAGAGAGATCAAGCCATGAAGCATGTCCAAGGGACGAACCGAGCCAAGAACGTGAGACGCGGGCAGAAGCTTCCAAGACGCGGCCGCGTCTCAGGTGGTCAAACCGCATTTCGTGTTTTTACGTTCTGTGGTGAAAACGCGGGCAAGGCATTGATAACTCGACCGAGTTTTGGGTGTTCCAACCCGAGTTTTCGCCCGTGTCCGAGTTATGTCCGAGATTTATATGAGATATCTTTGGGCCCTTTTGGGTTATGTTTTTGGATATATTTTTGGAAGACATATTATATTTAGTTAGCCCTAGTTCTAGGTTTGAGTATCTTTTGAATCTTTGATTGGTTATTGGAGACTTGGAGAACAAGAACCCTATGGGAAACTTTGTAAGCTTTTCAATGTCTTTGAGTAGCTAAACTCCTTTTGCTTGACTAGTTAATTGAAGTTGTGAAAGAAGTATTATTGTGAGGTTTGATTGTTCTTAATTTCCCTTGACTAGATTGTTTTCTCTATACTTAATTGAATAAATTTGATTTAGGGTTTTGTTAGACTGGCCATCTAATTGAATCTCTAGGTTGAATTACAACTAGATCTTTTTAATAACCGGTCGGTGTTAATTAGATCATAAGTAGAACCTTTAATCAATCTAGGACTGGTCGGACTAATTGATTAGAGAAGAGAATTCAATCGCATGTTATTTAGATGTCTGGTTGCTCTAAATCCATGTTTCTATTGATACTTGAATCTTAATGCTGTTGTCAAGTTGAATTTAGGAGGTCTCTAAGGTTATTTGATAATTAGGGTTGTTAGTATCGGTCGGGCTAATAACTAGAATTGAATTAGGATTAATAATTCCATGAAGTTGGGTTATTAGCATTCCGCAATAGATTAGTCAAGGTAAAAAAAAGAATTTTGATAATCAATGATCAATAATCAAGTTCACAATGGATATTAACTAGTTGAGCATACTTCTCCTATATTCTACAAATCATACTTTGTTTTGCATGTTTAGTTTTGATAGTTATTAGAATCACATTCAAAAAAAAAACCCTTTTTCCTGAGTAGCATAGCAATAAACATTGAAAACCTGAGTCTCTGTGGGATCGACTTTTACTTCCCTACTACGTTAGTTGGGTTGTTTGGTTTACTTTGATAGGTATTAAAGGCGACTAAAATACGTCTATCAAATTGGCGCCATTGTCGGGGACTCGGTTGTTTTCTGGTGTCTATGGTTTTGTTACTCTGGTGTGGACCTAGCTTATGGTCCACACCCGTGCTACTAACTCATCACCTTTGTTGTTTGATTCAGATATTGATAGGAGTTTATTTAGGTTGAGGAAGGAGATTCGCAATTCCTTTCACGAGCTGCCTTTTGCTTCTGACTCTGAGTCTGACGAGATGGGTGACGGTAATCTGAATGATGTGGAACAAACTTTGAGGCAGCTGACTGCACCGGATCTGACCCAACAACCGTTGGCGGTGCAATTCCCTGAGCTGGCCGATGGAGTCAATTTTGAGCTAAAGTGTGGGTTGATCCACCTTCTTCCCAAGTTTCATGGGCTGAGTGGAGAAGACCCCAACAAGCACCTAAGTGAGTTTCATGCAGTCTGCTCAAGCATGAAGCCCAGAGAGGTTACTGAGGATCAGATCAAACTGAGGGCTTTTCCTTTCTCGCTCAAGGATTCAGCCAATGACTAGTTTTATTATTTGGCACCTGGGAGTATTGACACTTGGCAAAAGATGAAGAAAGTGTTCTTAGATAAATATTTCCCAGCTACAAGGTCTAACAGCATCAAGAAGAGCATCAGCAGCATTGAGCAGAAATCTGATGAGACCTTGTATGAGTATTATGAGCGATTCAAGAGGTTGATTGCTAGTTGTCCCTATCATGGCTATTCTGATCAAGATCTCATCTTGTATCTCTTTGGAGGTCTTCTGGACGATGAGAGGAGAATGGTTAATGCTGCTTGTGGGGGTTACATCCTTAATAAGACTCCAACAGGAGCATTCCAACTATTTGATGAGCTATCTGAAGGTTCAAGGCAATTCAACAAGTCTGATAGATCAATTCCTTCTGCAGTTGCTCATTCGTCATTGCACGAAGAAGTTGCAGAGCTGAAAAATATGGTGAAGCAGCTAACGATGTCTGGTGGACGACAGCAAGTTAGAGCATGTGGGATCTGCTCTGATGTTATGCATCCCACAAATGCTTGTCCTACACTCCAAGAACCGCAGGCTGAAGTTAATGCAGTGGGTGGCTATGGTCCGCCGAGACAAAAATATGATCCGTACTCAAACACTTACAATTCAGGATGGAGAGACCACTCCAATTTGAAGTACGGTAATCAGCCACAGTTTAATTCTCAAGGCGGTTCACAAGCTCCAACACCTGCACAAGGCTCTTCCTCCACAGATGAGATGATTCGGTATCTTGCTCAATGTATGATGATAATGCAACAATCTATGGGCACATTCCAAAAATCTATGGGCGTATTCCAACAAGAGACCAAGTCGAGCATCCACAATCTTGAATCTCAAGTTAGCCAACTGGCTACTGCTGTGAACCGATTGGAAGCTCGGGACTCCAAGAAGCTCCCTTCTCAAACCGAGCTCAATCCAAAACAACAATTCAAGGCCATTACACTGAAGAGTGGGAAGGTGCTCGAAGGTCCGTCAGAAAGAGTGGTTCATCCAAGAGAAGAGGAGGAGGAAGCAGAGGAAGAGAACTCTCTATCGGGCGATCAGGTGCGAGAACTCGGCCAAACCCCTAAAAACGCGGCCGAGTTTTTAGACCCCATCCCGCGTTTCGGCTCCAGAACCTCAGAGCACGATACGCGGGCAGAGATGATCAAAGACGCGACCGCGTCCCATGGCCCCCAGGCCGCGTCTTCGTCCTTCGGCAAGAAATCTTCCAAGCTTCCACCGATACATGCTAGGCCACCCCCACCGTTTCCCGAGGCGTTGAAGAGGACTCGTCCACTCAAGAATGACAAGGAATTGTTCGAGACCTTCAACGAGTGCGAGGTAAATGTCCCATTGCTTACATTGATTAAATCTATTCCTCGCTATGCTAAATTTCTTAAAGAATTGTGTACGGTCAAGAGGAATAAGAACAATAAAGGGACTAAAAACAAAGAAAAAGAGGTTGAACATGTGTCCTTAATGACTCAAACAACACTTCCTAAAAAATGTGATGATCCGGGCATGTTTTCAATCCCTTGCTCTATTGGTGACACCACTATTTATCATGCCATGCTAGATCTAGGTGCATTAATTAATGTGATACCATCTTGTGTCTATGATTCACTCGGGATAGGTCCTCTCAAAAAGTCCTCCACTATCATTGAACTAGCGGATCACTCTAACATTAGTCCGAAAGGATTAGTTGAAGATGTCTTAGTGCAGGTAGATGGACTTGTGTTTCCAGCTGATTTTTATGTGCTTGAGATGGACATTGGCAACCGGGAGCCTTACATTATGTTGGGGAGGCCATTCATGAAGACCACCAATGCCATCGTCAATGTTGGGAAGGGCAAGCTAACCATGGAATTCGACGGGAAGGAGGTCGAGTTCTATGTGGAAGGAATCTCTTGAAATGAACGGCAATTCGTCAAGCTAACGACGTAAAATAAGCGCTTCTTGGGAGGCAACCCAAGCATTAGGAATAGATTTTTCTTTTTTCTTAAAAAAAAAATCGTTCGATTTCGTAGCTCGCATTGCAGGTACGAAAACTCGGGCACAACCCATCAAAACTCGCCCGCGTTTTACCCGCCCTTGGGCGCGTTTTGACTTCAGAGGCTCTGGAGCCGAGACGCGGGCAGAAGCTTCCAAGACGCGGCCGTGTTTCCAGCCATCAAGCCGCGTTTTCAGACCTATAATACAGAACACGAGACGCGGGCAAGACGGAACGAGACGCGACCGCGTCTCCTTCGCCATCCCGCGTCTCAGGCTTATTTACACGAAAACACGCGGCTTGGATTCATTTCAGCCCGCGTCTCCTTCTACTCTTCTCAGCCGCCGAGAAACACCCACCCCCCTCCCTCCTTCTTCAACCTCTCATCCACCATTGAAGCCCCAAATTGAAGGTCTTTTCAACAACAAATCACATAATCAAGTAAGATTTCTTCTCTCTTTCCTCTTTCAATCCCTAAATTTGAAGATTTGTGCTTGACATTCTAGATCTAGGTTTTCTTCAAAAATTCTAGATTTGTGATTTTAGGCTTAAATTAGCAAGTTTAATCTCTACAATATTAGTCTATTGCATGATTCTAGGATTATCTCTTGTCTAAATTGCATAATTTTGTTGATTTGAGATTATTTGTGAATTTGCAATTTTCTACTCTAGGTAGTGGGGGAAGAGAGTGTTTGAGAGCTAATATCATAATATTTGACTTGATTTGTGTTGGATTAGTGCTGCATTGTTGTTGGATTGTCCTTGCCGGGACAATCGCTTGGTTGTTTTGTTGTTGGTGTTGGTGTGCAGGTTCTTGAAAAATCATGATGACCCGAAACAAGAAAGGTAGAGGTGGTGCATCTTCATCCCGGGCTTCAACCCGAGGTGGTGTACGTCTTGAGCCACCAGTGAGAGTGGGTGAGGAGACTCCGGCATCTTATGGTCTCAAGCTCCGAGACCCTGACCATGTCCGTAAGTTCCATCAGTTGAAAGGTCGGGGTTGGAAGCCAACCAGGTGCATTGATTGGGAGTTGATTGGGCATCTTGGCTTGGGTGCTCAGCTTAAAAGTATGGCTAGCGGAATCCGGTTTGAGTCTTTTATGCACCTCCGAGAGCCCACCTTCGAAGGGATCACCCTTGAGTTCTTAAGCTCCCTGGACGTTTCCATTCTGCGTGGTCTTGGGTCCGAAGCAGGGAGGATTGTATTTCAGTTGGGAGGAGTGCGACGAGAGATGACGCTGGAGGAGGTTAACAGGTTATTTGAGTTCCGTGCCGACTGGGTATCCGAGGTACCTCGCTGTGAGATTCGGGCATTTTGGTTGACAGATGATTTTTGGACAGCTATTACAGGGAGGGAAGACTATCTAGCCACCCGGGCTAAGGCTTCCTCCATCACTCACCCTGCTATTCGCATCTTTCAGCGGTTCATCGCTCACACTATTTGTGGGAGGGGTGATGGTGAGAACAATGTGCCTAGGAAAGATTTGGTCATTCTGTGTGCTGCTCTGAGGAGGAAAGATGTTAACTTAGGTGGGCTGCTGATGACCCACTTATTACATGTGAGCAAGCAGGACTCAAGCACAATTGCCATTGGTGGGATTGTTACTAGGTTTGCCCGGTATTATCATATTGGTGTGGATCGTCTCCAAGTTGATTTGCACCCAGCCCCTATGAGCTTCACTATGTTTAACAAGATGAAGGTCTTGTTTGCTGGGAGAGACACTTACTATTGGGCTCTTGGTGACTCTGGGATGGTTATGCGGCTTCCAGATCACGACAGAGTTCGTTTGGAGGTGGGGAGAGTTGAGGTTGAGGCGACTTGGATGATAGCAGTCACAGAGGCTAATGTAGAGATTCATACAGTGACCGGTCCTCAACGGAGAGTTAGACAAAGGCGAGCGCCTGCAGAGATTGTGGAGGAGGACTTGATGGAAGATGAGGATGAGGATGCAGACTTCCGGGTTGAAGAGGAAGTTCTGCCACAGGCCATGGATTCTGATGATGATGCGATTCCTGGCCAGTTCCATGCTGAGGCTAGTACTTCTGTTGGTGGCTATTCTCCCTCTCAGTTTGATCAGATGATGGAGATGATGAGAGGACTCTAGACTAGCAACAACCAACGGTTTGATTCCCTGCAAACTCACATTGATGAGCGCTTCCAGAGTATGAAGACTCATATGGATCAGCGCTATACACACTTTCAGGGCTACTATGATGATCAGTACCGTCAGTTACACACTAGGATGGATGGATGGACGGCTTCAGAGGGTTTCCCTACACACACATATCAGCCCTATCCAGGGTATCCACCTCATCAGTTTCCACCACCTCAGGATCCGGATCAGTAGATGACTTGGTTAGTTTTTCTTTTCTCTTTACTTTTACTTTACATTGGGGACAATGTAAAATTTAAGCATGGGGGAAGGGATTTCTTGCTTAGTCTTAGATTGCATTCATATAGTTGCATTTGCATGTTTAATTTCTTGTTTTGCATTGATTAAAATTTGAGGGAAGGAGGTGGTGGAGCCTACTTTTTAACATTTAGAGACTAACTAGACTCCTTTTAAAAATAAGTCACTAACTAATCGGTATAAAATACCTAAATTTTTAGATTTTTTCTTTTTTCCCCTTCCCTTTCTCTCTCTTTCTCATCACTCTCTCTCTCTCTCTATCGCGACTCTCGTCCGCTTGCTCAGGAGCCTCCACTTCGCAGATCTCGACTTCGGATCTCGACTTTGCTGGTGGCGGATCTCGACTTCGCAAATCGGTTTCGGTTCCCGTCGCCTTGTCAGGAGCTTCCTCCGCCCTAATCCCGGCCAATCCTCCGCCCCGTCTCCGATTTAGGGTTTCGATTGCAACGATGGCGGTGGAGCAGGAAGAGGTTTCACTTCCCTCTCATCTTCGTCGTGTTTGTGGTCGTCTCGATTCTCAACAACGAGCTCAAGATTCGGAGCATCCATGGCGGTTCAGATTCGTGAACGGGAACGCCGACCTTCGTGTTCCCGAGCAATCTGAAATCTGAATCGGCTTGCCTAGTGAGGGGCGAATGGCCGGTGACACGCTACAGCTTCTGAAGGTTATCGCTCTCGACTTTTTCTTTCTCAATCCCTTGATATTCGACATCTGTTCTCAGTTTTTTTGTGGTTTCGATTTGTGATTAGGACTGTCAATTGTTGGTTAAGGAAGCGAATCCTCGCCAATACGTTGCTCAAATTCCACAGGTTTGTTTATCCTAGACGTGAATGAGTCATTTCATTTGGTGACTATATGTTCAAATTGCACAGATTTTGGCTTCAGTTGATGTAGATTTTTAATTTGACTGCTATCTTGAAGTGCTAAGATGGATGGCAGGTTAAGATGGGCGTGGTATTGGTATAGCTTGTTTAGTCCGTTCTTTGTGTCATTAGTAGATGTTCTGGCTGTTTGATTGTCAACCTTGTCTTCTGAATTTTTTGTCCTTGTAACTAATGCAGCTTCCAAACTTGGAGGTTTGGTATCAGCGGCACAAGGATATTGTACGGAAGTTGCTATCATGATTTTGGCATTTTGTGTCTTGATACAGTTCGTGAATATGCACAGGTGAGTTGTTTATAATTGAATGCTGCTAAACAATTGTTGATTTCCTTTTTTATAAGCTTAAGGTTGCTTTGGCTGTATGTTCTTGTTAGGAGTTTACGGGTTTAAGTGATGATCAGTTGGTTAGGGTTTTGGTAATGACAAGTTGGTTTTACGGGTTTTGGTGATGACAAGTTGAATTTATTTTTCATTGTTAAATTTCTTTGTATATTACTTTTAATTATGGTCTATTAGCTCAAATGGTAGAGCAACGTGCTTAATGCACTATTATGTGGGTTCAAATCCCACATAGGCATACTAATAAATTCGGATGACAAGTTGCATACGTGATGACAACTTAGGATGATGACAAGTTTTGTACGTGATAGTAGGTTTCTTGTACATGACGATAGGTTGAGTGATGACAAGTTTTTGTACATGACGACAAGTTTTTGTACGTGATGACAAGTTTTTTGTACGCTATGACAAGTTTTTTTTGTAAGCGATGACAAGTTTTCTACGCGATGACAAGTTTTTCGTAAGGGATGACAAGTTTTCCACGCAATGACCAGTTTTTCATAAGGGATGACAAGTTTTCTACGCAATGACAACTTTTTCTACGCAATGGCAAGTTTTTCTAAGCGATGACAAGTTTTTATGCACGGTGACAAGTTGTTTTCAATCTTCCGGTGACAGGATTTTTGGATGACAGGATTTTCGATGACAGGATTTCAGGTGGGACGCGGTGGCACGCGTGTAATTTTTTTTTTTATCAGGGGTATTTTTTGAAAAACGACTAGTTAACACATAAATTTTCAAGGCTGCCTACCCACTCCACAAATCTCCCCAAACAGCCTCCTTACCAAATTTCCTCTTAAAATTTTGAAAAATCACAAAAAAATTGAAAAATTATAAAATCACAAAAATATTGCATTTTAGGATCCAAATTTCCCTACTTGTCCACTTGTCTCTCTAAGTTAAGAGTATTATCTAACCCATGACTTGCTTGTTTGGTTGAAGTTTCCTTGGATTGAAGCATGATTCTTTAGGTTATTAATCTTGATTATAGGATTGAGCATGCATAAGAAGTTGAAATTTTGAATTGTTTATGAAGTTCTAGACATATATGCCTTGTGAGATTATTTTGAGCCTTTTAATGCATATTTGCATCTTTTTCTTAAGTGTATCGCTTTGATTGCTAGCTCTAGAACTTGCGTTTAGATATCTTTTTCAAGACTACATTACATGATTTGAATGCATGATATTAAAATGATTGAGGCATGTTCATTAGCTCATATTATCCTTATCTACCTTACATTATTCCTTTGTTTGATAGCCCCTATTTTTGAGCCTATTAGCCTTACTTTGTAGCTCCACAAAAATAATTCCTAACCTTGATAAGCTTGACCCATCCGGGAATTAGGATTTAGCTAGAGTTGTTCTTTGTGGTATTATGGGGATGGTTTGAAAAGAGAAAAGGAAAAATGTTGAGTTTGAAAAGAAAGAAAAAGATAAGGAGCTGAAAGAGGGAAAAATCAAAAATATGTCTCTTATGAAAAGAAAAGAAAAAAGTGAAAAAGAGAAAGAAAAATATGAGAGAATGGATGAAGTGTTGAAATAAAAGTGATGAGAAAGAGGTGAATAAGTGGTGGAATTATGAAGTTGATAGTGGTTTTTTGTAATTTGGGTTTTTGTGCACACTAGTTCCCGGATTTTTAGCACCACATGACCAAATATTTCCCTACCTACTTGTTTATACCTTGGCCCCATTACAACCCTTAAAAGTCCTCATGATTTTTGTTGTGTGTTTAATCATTCGTAGTGGAGATTTAGAACACTAATGCAAGCCTATGGTAGTCTAGCTTTCAAAGTTGATTGAGTGAAACACATCCCTTAAACACTTGAGTGAGAGTGCAAACACATTACCTTGGTGAGGTCTAGAATGGATGAATGATTTGATTTTGAAAGCTTCTCATACATGTATGCAATGATGTTTTGGTCAAGGTTTAGCTTATTTGTTGAAGTGTGGATTGATATTGAGATGAATGTTTGACATGCTAGTTGTGGTGTGACTTTGATTTTATTTCTTGCTTGAGGACAAGCAAGGTTCAAGCATGGGGGAATTTGATAGACACATATTAGGTAGTGTTTTAGGGCATGTTTAGTTAGGATTTTCATGGGTTTTGGTTTAGTTTTAGTTAGTTTTACTAGTTTTGTAGTTTGTTAGAAAGATTCGGATATCTACACTTTGTTGTGGTTTTTGATTGTAGATGTGAAGACAACGAGTGTAGAGGAGGTGCAAGCCGAAGCATTGGAGATGGTGGAAAGAGAGATCAAGCCATGAAGCATGTTCAAGGGACGAACCGAGCCAAGAACGTGAGACGCGGGCAGAAGCTTCCAAGACGCGGCCGCGTCTCAGGTGGTCAAACCGCGTTTCGTGTTTTTACGTTCTGTGGTGAAAACGCGGGCAAGGCATTGATAACTCGACCGAGTTTTGGGTGTTCCAACCCGAGTTTTCGCCCGTGTCCGAGTTATGTCCGAGATTTATATGAGATATCTTTGGGCCCTTTTGGGTTATGTTTTTGGATATATTTTTGGAAGACATATTATATTTAGTTAGCCCTAGTACTAGGTTTGAGTATCTTTTGAATCTTTGATTGGTTATTGGAGACTTGGAGAACAAGAACCCTATGGGAAACTTTGTAAGCTTTTCAATGTCTTTGAGTAGCTAAACTCCTTTTGCTTGACTAGTTAATTGAAGTTGTGAACGAAGTATTATTGTGAGGTTTGATTGTTCTTAATTTCCCTTGACTAGATTGTTTTCTCTATGCTTAATTGAATAAATTTGATTTAGGGTTTTGTTAGACTGGCCATCTAATTGAATCTCTATGTTGAATTACAACTAGATCTTTTTAATAACCGGTCGGTGTTAATTAGATCATAAGTAGAACCTTTAATCAATCTAGGACTGGTAGGACTAATTGATTAGAGAAGAGAATTCAATCGCATGTTATTTAGATGTTTGGTTGCTCTAAATCCATGTTTCTATTGATACTTGAATCTTAATGCTGTTGTCAAGTTGAATCTAGGAGGTCTCTTAGGTTATTTGATAATTAGGGTTGTTAGTACCGGTCGGGCTAATAACTAGAATTGAAGTAGGATTAATAATTCTATGAAGTTGGGTTATTAGCATTCCGCAATAGATTAGTCAAGGTAAAAAAAGAATTTTGATAATCAATGATCAATAATCAAGTTCACAATGGATATTAACTAGTTGAGCATACTTCTCCTATATTCTACAAATCATACTTAGTTTTGCATGTTTAGTTTTGATAGTTATTAGAATCACATTCAAAAAAACCCCACTTTTTCCTGAGTAGCATAGCAATAAACATTGAAAACCTGAGTCTCTGTGGGATCGACCCTTACTTCCCTACTACGTTAGTTGGGTTGTTTGGTTTACTTTGATAGGTATTAAAGGCAACTAAAATACGTCTATCAGTCACCTTAATGTGTGGTTTGTGGGACGGAAAAGGTGGCTATTTGTGGAGGTAAGGTAACTTCAATGTCGCCCAAGAGATGAGAAGAGAAGAAGAGATGCAAACTATGTAATATACACAACATGAATTAAAATGCAACAATATGATATGAATAAGGTAGAAATAAAATTCTGATTTCTGATTTTTTTTTTGATTTTCGATCTCTCTCTCTCTCTCTCTCTTTTATTTTTTACTTTTCCTTTTTTTTAATCAGAAATTAAATTCAATAAATAAAATGCTATTACTAAGTGCAAATGAAATAAAATGCAAGACTAAGATGCAATGGGACGTTTGAATTTTGAATGGGGCGTGGGTGTTGGGTCAAAGCTAGAAACGTGGAGAAGGAATAGGGCTGGTGAAGTTAAGTTCGAATTTGAATGGGGATCCCTAAGAAATAGGGGCGTGGGAATTGGTTTGTGGAGGTGAGAGGAGTTTGTTCAGATTTGAAAAAGTCTTCCTTGAATGTAGGAGGCTGAATAGGATGGTTTTTAATTGAATTTAATTAAAAGAAATGAATTCCTTTAATTAAATTCAATTATGGCTGGGATAGTATGAGGATGTTGGACGTTTTTTGGTGGTGGTGGTGGGCGTAGGTGGCTGAGTAGGCGGCTTGGCACATGCAACATACCAGTTAGTAATTCTCGAGAATGGATGAACGAACAAGGATTAACCAAACCTGACTTCGAAGGACTCTTTTTGGTGTTTTTGATGGAGGACTCCAATGGTGGACGAGTTGAATCTCGGAAACATGGCTCTGATACCAATTTGATACGGGTTTAACCGTGAATTGGATCTTCGACAATCAACGACTCAACAACAAGGAAACAAACAAATGGTCAGAAATGCAACAAAATGGGATTCGAACGATTGGAATTGGAAATGGAAATAACAAGACTCGATGAAAAAAATAGGGAAAAGAGATCAACAAAATGAAACAACAAAAAGACCCTCGTTGCTTTGAAAACGAGAACCAGATTGAATGATCAAGTGACCAACCTTGTACGACTTCACACAATCAAGGATCCAGTCTTAAAAGCACGAAGAAGATGCTCGTATTCAACTAGCACACCAACTATGGACGATAATTGATGCAATCAAAATTGCAATACTTAAAGACTAAAGCATTCGATTCTCACTATGGAAAGAAAACACTCAGTTTTGTGCTAAAGGTTGTCTAATCTGAAAATGATCCACTAGAAGCTATTTATATGTCTTCCTAAAAATCAGAAAATAGTAAGAAAAGTCTAAGTAAACAATTAAAAGGGGCGGCCTATAGTGGCCTTACAAGCCCAAGCTAACGCACACATGTGCGTGTCTTCGATTGTGCCCCCGCGCTTGTGCCTGCTTATTCCACAGCCTAGGCGCCTAGGCGCCGGTGCCCCAAATCTGGCACATCAAGGCTTGGCTCCTTGGCAACGAGGCTCATGAGCAATGGCTTGCTCTCAGGGGCGTTCTGGCTTCCTTGACTCCATGATATGCCACGAATGCAAACAAGTCCCTTTGAAGCTTCTTGGCTCGTGCCCTTGTCATGGGACCATCAAAGTGGATGGGCGTGCTTGGTGGTGGCTTAACGGATGGCCCCTCATCAAAGGGTCGGTGCTGCTAGGCAAGGGGTAGCGCAAGGAAGGTGTCGGGAGGAGTCACCAGATCTGGGGTGGTCGAGTGCGAGGGCGGTGGGAAAAGAGAGCGGACAGTCTGGCGAGGTCGAGGATAAGGGGAGTCGTCGGGGCCGGGGGTTGTATCAGGAAGGGCCGGCGAACAGGTGCGAGCCTAGATTTGGGATAACGCGGGCCAAGCGGAACGAGTCGTGGTGGTTTCGTTAGGCGTCTCTGTGGGTCTGGCTGTCGTCGGATAAGGCCGGCGCCCGGCGGAGTTCTCTACAACTCCGATTTGAAGAACAGGGAAGCAAGAGGGATCGGGGAAGAAGAGGAGAGGGAGAGAGAGAGAGAGAGAGAGAGAGAGAGAGGGGTCCAAGAGAACATGGGACCATCGTGGTGGTTCCTCGAGTCCGTCGTCGGGTGACCGTGGGATGGGACTGAAAGTACGATCTGCGAGAGGAAGAAGCCACATGGGGTTTTATTTCCTTTTTCTTTTTTCTTGTTTCTTTCATGGGGTTTTATTTCCTTTTCCTTTTTTTAATTTGTTATTATTATTGGGTTTTTTTATCTATTTAAATAATGACATGACATGAAAGGTGGCACTCTCGTGATAAATGTTTTTGCCATGTCAGCATCTAAGTATCCAATTGATCACAAAACGTTTAATTCAAGTATCAAATTGAATACTCGATGAATTGGGGTGCTAAAATGACTAATGTGTGTAAGTTCAAGCCTCCAAATATGTTTAAGCCATAATAAATCAGGGGCAAAAGGGTAAAAATACATGATTTAACGGATTTTTTTGACGAAAAGGTTTCAGTGGTGGCATTTTGCTAACGGAGAGTCTTTTACAGATGGTTAAAAATTTTATAGTCATATTCGGGATGGTTAAGTGGAATGTGACCTATCTTACAGGTAGTTTTAGGTGGTTGACTCATACATATATATTCTGTTTTATTGTTTTATGTCGACTTCAAACAATTTTATTGTAATAAAAAAACTAAATAGTTTATTTATGTAATTATACATTTGTCTACAACTAAATGAATAAACTTGATACAAAAGTGCATCATAAGTGCAGCTAAAAGAATGTGTATATGTGTATATGTGTATGTGTATGTGTATGTGTATGTGTATGTGTATATGTATGTGTATGTGTATGTGTATGTGTATGTGTATGTGTATGTATTCTACAAAAAACAAGGCAAAATGTATCTACGGGCTCTCGAACTTGTAAATTTTTGTCACTCAGGTCCCTACACTATGAAATGTTCAATTAGGCACCTGAACTTAGCATTTTTTGTTCAAATAGGACCCTTATGCTGACGTGGCTTGGCGCGTGCACCACAAGTCAGTATAGTGCGACTGAAACCCATTCGCATTTAATAATAAAATATAGTATAATTTTGAAAATAAAATTTGAGCATTTAATTTCAAAAATAAAATTTTAAATCAATAACAACATTTAATACTAAAATATTATTTTATATTTAATTTAATAATAAAATATAGTATAGTTTTGAAAATAAATTTTATGCATTCTTTAATTATACTAAATTGGTGAGCCTAACGGATTTCGGGTTTCAACCCATACGGATTCGAGTCAAAACGGATTTGGTTCATTTTGGGATTTTGGTTCAAATTTTTGGGTTTCAACCCTAAAATTTTCGGATGGTTCGGGTCGGTTAGCAAATTTGATCAAATTTTGGCAGCTTTACTAATCAATCATGTAATAGGAACTCTAGCTCGTTCGGTAAAACTAACTCGATCTAAAATGAATCTATTATTGCGTGTTTGGTAGAACGACCTCGATAAAAAGTTGTATTGAGTATAATTACCATAAAAGTTTTTTAAAAAAATCATAAATTTTTTTTAAAAAAATTGTACATTATTTTTTAAAACAATTCATAAAATGTTTTTTGAAATCTTATTTTTTTAATTAATTTTTTTTATAAACCATGCCACGTCAACGCTGACGTGACATCTATGTGGTGTTGACGTGGAGCGCGAGTTTATATCACACATAAGTGTTTCACATGGCGAGGGCTTGATTGAACAAAAAATGCTAAGTTTAAGGGCCTAATTGAACATTTCATAATACAGGGGCCTGAGTGACAAAAATGTGAAAGTTCGAAGGCATGCAGATGCATTTTGCCCCCAAAAAAATACACATATTTGATGATTTAGGGTATAAATATATTTTGTGATTTACGTTTAAAAAATGAACATATTTTATGATTTATGGTATTCACATATGCAAATAACAAACCTTTGGGTAATTAGAGGAAAAGTTTATCACTATGCTATTGTGGTTGTCTCGATTATGATTGCATAGTGTTGATTATATAGGGAAGATTGCAATGTAAGTTAAATGAAGCATTTAATAAGGACACCACTTAAGTTATATATATATATTAGATAGATAGATTATACAAATGTCAAAAATTATTGATTAATAAAGGTCTTATAAAATTCTTTGAAAAAGGGACATGAACATTAGAATTAAAAAGACACATGGATATCTACTTATAGACCATTTACTAATTACACTTTCATCTCTGATATAATTTGTGAAACAATCAATGTCTTCAAAAAAATGAGTCACTTGACACATTTTTCAATTGATATATGTCTATTTTTTTTATATAACTACTCATCATCTCTTTTTTCTTAAAAAATAACTATTCATTCACCCTTTCACTAATTTTTATTTATTTTTCTTATACTGTAAATACAATACTACTATTTGAATCAATAACATTGTGTATACAAAATAATTTTAATACGGAGTATTTGAGAAATAGTCGTACATGGTACGAAGGGTTAAGTTAGTCAATCATAATTTCTATAAAAAACAATTTATTACTTTTACATAGTCGTCAATATTTTGGTTGGTTGTAAGATATACATATATATATATATATTATGTTTTATTGTTTTATCTCGACTTCAAACAATTTTATTCTTAATAAAAAACTACATAGTTTATTTGTTTAATTATATATTTGTGTACAACTAGATGAATAAACTTGATACAAAAGTGCATAATAAGTGCAACTAAAAGAATGTGTATGCGTAGGCGTATATATTCTACAAAAAAACAAAATGTGTACATATGTTCACCTTATGCACTTGTGAATCGTGATGCACCTAATTTTCATCAAAGGGTTTTCAAATAAAGTGGAGTATAGCAATAATTAGTTTCCAGCTTTTACACTTCATGAAGTCAACTTTCTACGGAGTATCCCCTCCGTCCCAAAATGTTAGTCCCTTTCCCTTTGTAATTTGTGAAGGAAAAGGGACAAACATTTTGGGACGGAAGGAATAGTTAGTATTATTACATTTTCAAGGATTAATTAAAAGAGGAATTGCATTGTAAAGTGGAGCATTGTAAAGTGGAGTATTATAAGTGGAGTAGTTAGCAGTATTATAAATGAAAAGTTATTCTTTTTTTTGAGCCCAATGAAAAGTTATTCTACAAAAGCTTTTTTTGGGATGTGCTCTTAGACAGATTGGATGACATTGTAGTTCTTGCTTGCATGTTTGCCTTGAACTTGTAATTTCGTGATTGCCAAAGCAAAGGAAATAGTGAAATGTAGTTGGCTATTGTACTCTTATGCTGCTGAGAATTGTAGTTGGTTGTTGTACTGTTATGCTGCTGAGAATTGTAGTTTGTTGTCACTTCACTTTGTGTTTATTCATCCTGATTATTATAGGGTTCAGGATCTTGCCGACAACATTATTTTCTTGATGATCTTTTCTCTGTGGGTCAAGTCTTATTTTAATTGCTCAACTAGAAAACAAGAATTTGAATGTTCTGGAGTTAGGAATGTTATAGTTTGTTGTTTAACTTGAATACTTGTAAGGTTTAAGTATTGTAATCGAAAGGTTTAATCTGAATTATAGAGCACATTCCAAATCTAATCCGATTGGTAGTTTTTCTTGTTATATGTACTCTTTTGCCTTGTTTTAGTAACTATTACTATCAACTTTGGATGTGTGATCAGATAAGGTTACTTTACTAAGTTCTTCTAGCTTTTCCCCATATCATGATAGGGTTCATTGAATTATATCAGGAAAGTAGAAACGAAGCAATTTACTGGCCACAATTCCCCTCTTTGAGGAGTTCCTGTATTTGTGCAAGGTTGTAGGTTGTTGTATAGTTATTTTGTTGTTGAATTAGATGAATTCCTGTTTTTGTGCAAGGCTGTTATGCTGTTGTTTTAGATTCTTTGCATAATCTTGATATTGTATTCGAATTTAGGATCTGGTTGAATTTAGTTTCTGTTTTGTTTGCTTTAGTTATTCAATCTTTGTGTATTGCTTGATTTATAAAACTGTTTTGAAATTTTGTCGTTTAATATTTGGACTATTTTTTTACAGGTTCTTGGGTTTTGTCTTCCAAGCAGCGTAAATAAATTGAACTGGTTTTGTGCCTAAATCCCCTGGGGGTTGTCCAGGGGGTGACTTTTGCCTAAGTTGAACTGGTTTTCAATTGATATATGTCTATTTTTTTTATATAACTACTCATCATCTCTTTTTTCTTAAAAAATAACTATTCATTCACCCTTTCACTAATTTTTATTTATTTTTCTTATACTGTAAATACAATACTACTATTAGAATCAATAACATAATGTATACAAAATAATTTTAATACTGAGTATTTGAGAAATAGTCGTCCTTGGTACGACAGGTTAAGTTAGTCAATCATAATTTCTATAAAAAACAATTTATTACTTTTACATAATCGTCAATATTTTGGTTGGTTGTAAGATATATATATATATATATTATGTTTTATTGTTTTATCTCGACTTCAAACAATTTTATTCTTAATAAAAAACTAAATAGTTTATTTGTGTAATTATATATTTGTGTACAACTAGATGAATAAACTTGATACAAAAGTGCATCATAAGTGCAACTAAAAGAATGTGTATGCGTAGGCGTATATATTCTACAAAAAAACAAAATGTGTACATATGTTCACCTTATTCACTTGTGAATCGTGATGCACCTAATTTTCATCAAAGGGTTTTCAAATAAAGTGGAGTATAGCAATAATTAGTTTCCAGCTTTTACATTTCATGAAGTCAACTTTCTACGGAGTATCCCCTCCGTCCCAAAATGTTAGTCTCTTTC
The DNA here is from genome assembly GCA_934048045.1 of Polygonum aviculare. Lineage (NCBI taxonomy): Eukaryota > Viridiplantae > Streptophyta > Magnoliopsida > Caryophyllales > Polygonaceae > Polygonum > Polygonum aviculare. The sequence goes on along the minus strand of OW204025.1, from coordinate 16,543,948 downwards.
CCTTTGTAAATTGTGAAGGAAAAGGGACAAACATTTTGGGACGGAAGGAATAATTAGTAGTATTACCTTTTCAAGGATTAATTAAAAGAGGAATTGCATTGTAAAGTGGAGCATTGTAAAGTGGAGTATTATAAGTGGAGTAGTTAGCAGTATTACAAATGAAAAGTTATTCTTTTTTTTGAGCCCAATGAAAAGTTATTCTACAAAAGCTTTTTTTGGGATGTACTCTTAGACAGATTGGATGACATTGTAGTTCTTGCTTGCATGTTTGCCTTGAACTTGTAATTTCGTGATTGCCAAAGCAAAGGAAATAGTGAAATGTAGTTGGCTATTGTAATCTTATGCTGCTGAGAATTGTAGTTGGTTGTTGTACTGTTATGCTGCTGAGAATTGTAGTTTGTTGTCACTTCACTTTGTGTTTATTCATCCTGATTATTATAGGGTTCAAGATCTTGCCGACAACATTATTTTCTTGATGATCTTTTCTCTGTGGGTCAAGTCTTATTTTAATTGCTCAACTAGAAAACAAGAATTTGAATGTTCTGGAGTTAGGAATGTTATATTTTGTTGTTTAACTTGAATACTTGTAAGGTTTAAGTATTGTAATCGAAAGGTTTAATCTGAATTACAGAGCACATTCCAAATCTAATCCGATTCGTAGTTTTTCTTGCTGTATGTACTCTTTTGCCTTGTTTTAGTAACTATTACTATCAACTTTGGATGTGTGATCAGATAAGGTTACTTTACTAAGTTCTTCTAGCTTTTCCGCATATCATGATAGGGTTCATTGAATTATATCAGGACAGTAGAAAAGAAGCAATTTACTGGCAACAATTCCCCTCTTTGAGGAGTTCCTGCATTTGTGCAAGGTTGTAGGTTGTTGTATAGTTACTTTGTTGTTGAATTAGATGAATTCCTGTTTTTGTGCAAGGCTGTTATGCTGTTGTTTTATATTCTTTGCATAATCTTGATGTTGTATTCGAATTTAGGATCGGGTTGAATTTAGTTTCTGTTTTGTTTGCTTTAGTTATTCAATCTTTGTGTATTGCTTGATTTATAAAACTGCTTTGAAATCTTGTCGTTTAATATTTGGACTATTTTTTTACAGGTTCTTGGGTTTTGTCTTCCAAGCAGCGTAAATAAATTGAACCGGTTTTGTGCCTAAATTCCCTGGGGGTTGTCCAGGGGGTGACTTTTGCCTAAATTGAACTGGTTTTCAATTGATATATGTCTATTTTTTTTATATAACTACTCATCATCTCTTTTTTCTTAAAAAATAACTATTCATTCACCCTTTCACTAATTTTTATTTATTTTTCTTATACTGTAAATACAATACTACTATTAGAATCAATAACATAATGTATACAAAATAATTTTAATACGGAGTATTTGAGAAATAGTCGTACATGGTACGACAGGTTAAGTTAGTCAATCATAATTTCTATAAAAAACAATTTATTACTTTTACATAGTCGTCAATATTTTGGTTGGTTGTAAGATATATATATATATTATGTTTTATTGTTTTATCTCGACTTCAAACAATTTTATTCTTAATAAAAAACTAAATAGTTTATTTGTTTAATTATATATTTGTGTACAACTAGATGAATAAACTTGATACAAAAGTGCATCATAAGTGCAACTAAAAGAATGTGTATGCGTAGGCGTATATATTCTACAAAAAAACAAAATGTGTACATATGTTCACCTTATGCACTTGTGAATCGTGATGCACCTAATTTTCATCAAAGGGTTTTCAAATAAAGTGGAGTATAGCAATAATTAGTTTCCAGCTTTTACACTTCATGAAGTCAACTTTCTACGGAGTATCCCCTCCGTCCCAAAATGTTAGTCCCTTTCCCTTTGTAATTTGTGAAGGAAAAGGGACAAACATTTTGGGACGGAAGGAATAGTTAGTATTATTACATTTTCAAGGATTAATTAAAAGAGGAATTGCATTGTAAAGTGGAGCATTGTAAAGTGGAGTATTATAAGTGGAGTAGTTAGTAGTATTATAAATGAAAAGTTATTCTTTTTTTTGAGCCCAATGAAAAGTTATTCTACAAAAGCTTTTTTTGGGATGTGCTCTTAGACAGATTGGATGACATTGTTGTTCTTGCTTGCATGTTTGCCTTGAACTTGTAATTTCGTGATTGCCAAAGCAAAGGAAATAGTGAAATGTAGTTGGCTATTGTACTCTTATGTTGTTGAGAATTGTAGTTGGTTGTTGTACTGTTATGCTGCTGAGAATTGTAGTTTGTTGTCACTTCACTTTGTGTTTATTCATCCTGATTATTATAGGGTTCAGGATCTTGCCGACATCATTATTTTCTTGATGTTCTTTTCTCTGTGGGTCAAGTCTTATTTTAATTGCTCAACTAGAAAACAAGAATTTGAATGTTCTGGAGTTAGGAATGTTATATATTGTAATTTAACTTGAATACTTGTAAGGTTTAAGTATTGTAATCGAAAGGTTTAATCTGAATTACAGAGCACATTCCAAATCTAATCCGATTGGTAGTTTTTCTTGCTGTATGTACTCTTTTGCCTTGTTTTAGTAACTATTACTATCAACTTTGGATGTGTGATCAGATAAGGTTACTTTACTAAGTTCTTCTAGCTTTTCCCCATATCATGATAGGGTTCATTGAATTATATCAGGACAGTAGAAAAGAAGCAATTTACTGGCAACAATTCCCCTCTTTGAGGAATTCCTGTATTTGTGCAAGGTTGTAGGTTGTTGTATAGTTATTTTGTTGTTGAATTAGATGAATTCCTGTTTTTGTGCAAGGTTGTTATGCTGCTGTTTTAGATTCTTCGCATAATCTTGATGCTGTATTCGAATTTAGGATCTGGTTGAATTTAGTTCTGTTTTGTTTGCTTTAGTTATTCAATCTTTGTGTATTGCTTGATTTATAAAACTGTTTTGAAATCTTGTCGTTTAATATTTTGACTATTTTTTTTACAGGTTCTTGGGTTTTGTCTTCCAAGCAACGTAAATAAATTGAACTGGTTTTTTGCCTAAATCCCCTGGGGGTTGTCCAGGGGGTGACTTTTGCCTAAATTGAACTGGTTTTGTGCCTAAATTGAACTGGTTTTGTCGTTTAATATTTGTTCAGATTTTTGGATATTGTACAGTTATGGTATGCATGTTTTTTTGATGCTTTTGTTTGCTATTGGTTGTTTTTTTGATGTTATTGTGTGTTTGGTAGCTTAATTAGCAAAGTTGTGCTCTTTACTTCTTCTCCTTGGATGTTTTTATACGACGAATTGCACTGTTTATCTATCAGACTGAGTTTATTAGGTCTTGAAAACTTCTTTTACAAACACCAACTTCTTTTATTATGAAGATTAGCAATCCACTATAGTCCTTTTTTCCAATGTTTGTCTATGCTCCTTCAAGGGAGGAAAATAATAAATCCTTCGTAATGGTCTAGAAAATACCATTAATCTTTATCAATTACCTGATAAACATCTTATCATCTTTCATTCAAAGGCAAAACAACAAGTAATAGCTAACATCCAAAGCTCAACTCTCAACCAAAGTGATCTCTTTCATTCTCTCATTCTTTGTTTGCATTCAGAAGCTGCTCCAAGTTAATTAATTGCGTGAAAAATGGGTGCTCATATACTCGCATGCATCACACTCTTAGCTCTGGCTTCGTTCATGGCCTACGCCCATGACCCTAACGAACTTCAGGACTTCTGTGTCGCAACCAAAGATCCTAAAAACGCATGTAAGCACAATTTTAACCTCTCTTCTTTATTGTACTAATTTGTACGTAGCTTATCCATTTATCATTTTAGATACTTCACTTGATAAAGAAAATAGTACCCTTACTACGTCTCTCTTTTCAGTGTTTGTGAATGGTAGGTTTTGCAAGGACCCCAAGGAAGTGGAACCAGAAGACTTCCTTTTCAAGGGCCTCAACATCCGCGGAGACACCATCAATCGGGTCGGATCCAAAGTCACCCTCGCCAACGCGGACGTGTTCCCAGCGCTCAACACCCTCGGGATCGCATTGGCTCGCGTTGACTATGAGCCATACGGCCTCAATGCACCCCACATTCACCCGCGTGCCACTGAGGTTCAAACCCTCATTAAGGGCACTCTATACGTCGGATTTGTGACCTCAAACGATGCAAACGGGCGTAACAGATTCGTCACTAAGGTTTTGCACCCAGGGGACGTGTTCGTGTTCCCTCAAGGCCTCATTCACTTCCAATTCAACATTGGTAACATTCCTGCCATGGCCATTTCCGGGTTGAGTAGCCAGAACCCGGGGGTCGTCACCATTGCTAATGCCACATTTGGATCAAGCCCGCCTATCTCGGCCGATATTCTCTCCAAGGCCTTTCAGCTTGACAAGAGTATCATCAAATATCTCCAATCCAACTTCGCCATGTAGAACTTTGGGGGAAAAAAAGTAGCAGCTTCTATTTGTTATTTATGTTAGAAATAAGGTACTCCTATTATGTAATTCTATTTAATTATTTGGCCCAGCATAGTGTGGATTTATTTATTAGTTATATGCATCTTTTGTAAAATGTCTAGTTATGAAAAGAAGAAAAATAATACAATAATGAGATTTGAATTGTTTCTGTAGTCAATGATGGGAGGTTCACAGAAGCAGTCACTGGGGACATAATCAACCCAGCCTCCATTATAAACCTTGTGAAGAGGCATCACAAAGTGGATGTGTTCATCCCATATCATTATAAAGATATTTGTATTTATGAAGACAATGTTGTGTCATGGTTATAAATAAAAATGTCTACATAAGGATTGGGGGTGAAAAATACCCGGTTATTAATTAGCTTCTGACGTATCAACCAAGGTTGGAGCAGTAAACAGACCCATAGAGGCTGAATGCATCAAAGAAAACCTCCAGAGTTTCCAAGGCTCCTTCCTGAAACTGTATGGACGACTATGATGAGATGTTGACGCAGTCCACATGAATAAATCTTCAAGGAGGAACTCCAATAGTTGCTTCGCTTTCGTCGTCATTTCCTATCTTGGATGATTGAGACATCAATACATTGTGAACCTTTTCTTTTAGCTGAAGATTAAAAAAATGGAGGGATGTTTAGTCAAAACAGAATTGAGAGCTTCACAAAAGCTAGTAGTACCAATTCAAAAGATGCAATTCCATAAGCCTGAGACTTTTAACATAGTCAAAGACTGAGGATTTTATAAGAATTATTTTCGACTCAGTCTTATCCAATATTCTAGAAAAGATGGCAGGTAATGAGCTAAGACTTTACTAATAGTACGCTTTAGAACAGGCATGTAGTGGGGAAATAAATTAACTGGAACCCACCTAGCAAAGTTTATAAGAAAAGTAACAAAACTATTTTATTTGAAATAACATTGAGAGATATAGAAGAATCACCTCATCCAGTCCTTTGTTGCTCTTAACAGACACATGAATGGCACCTTCAGGACCCACTTTTAAATATCTCATTAGATCAGAATTACTAGCATCAGATCCTTCAGGAACCGAGGCCATCGAGGACTCTTCCAAAAGGTCAGACTTGGAAACTACATCAATCCAAAGATGATCGCTGAACCTCTCTCTCACTTCTTTCTATGTAATAAACTGCACATTTTAAGCTCTTCAAGTAAAGCACTCAAAACTTATGAATAGCTTGAGGAGTTGAGCTGAACTATTTGGAAGAATCCCACAAGGCTCATTGAACTCAATAGAGCAACTTGATCTGGAGAGTATCGACTGAATAAAAAAAATTGTACCTGATCAGGTGGTGATGTACCACATTCGCCTGTCAAATCATGAACATAAAGAACAGCAGTTGGAAGATGTGCAAGGACAACAAGTGTAAGCTTTTCTAAATTATTCCTGTCATCTGCAGAGTAAAAAAAAAAGCATTAATACATAACCAAAAGACATGTGAAAGACTAGACATGCCAAATTTAAACCCTGATTCCCAAACTTCAACATTAAAGGCAAGCAGTCCATTCTCTTACCATTATGTCTTGTTAGCATGCCTGGAGTATTTGTTACCTGTAACAATGAATATATTAAGGCATAGATGAAGTGCATCTACTATCACGGAACAGCTAAAGATTAAATTCATTTACATAGCACCAAAAGGTCAGACAGACTGACCTGAAAACGCTTGAAGTTGTATACAATATGACCCATAAGAATGCCTCTTGTAGTAAATGGGTAATTGCAAATCTGCCATTTGGAGTAAGAGAAGGAAAGCGTCAGCAAGTGACTATGATAACAAAATATCCAAACCAATGAAATAAATTTTCCATAGTAAAACAATCCTACAAATCACTTAAAATAAACAAAATGACATATGTTTATACCTCAGGCTTCCTTGTCGAAAGAACACGGACCAAGGATGACTTTCCCACATTTGGCGCTCCAACAAGACAGAGTGTTGGAGTTTCAAGATCAACTACAGGCATAGCTCGCAAAGTCTGCAGCAATGAAAAACATGTCTCAGTTCAGCAGTGTTAGCTCAACAAGAGATCGTTCATAAGGATGCAGACACCTTTTGTTAGGAAAGTCGTTGATGTAAGTCCGGAGAGGAACCGCCAATTCCTGAACATAATCAAAATATGCTAGTTTTGATTATTGAAATAACAAAATACCCAGAACAAGTTCACAAAGACAGATAAAATGAAAATATACAAAATCCTATTTTCATGAGTGCATCAAGTTGTTTCGCACCTCTATTTCTCTCTCTCTTTGCAATATTGGCAATACCTAAAAACAATATGAAATGCAAGTGTTGGAATGGCGAAAAACAGCATGGTTAGAACTCAGACGGCATGGGGGGAAATTGGTCAAAATCTCATTAGATATTACCCTTTGTTGCAGGTACCCTCTTGGCCTTCCTCAATGCAGAAGAAAGAAGGTCAATAGAAGGCATCACAATAGGCAGCTTTTGAAAGGCCCCTACAGTTTCAAGTTTCATAGTTGAGGTTTCCTACAATACAGAAACATGAAGTCTCATTAAGTATTGGCCATAGACTATGACACTATTAATCTACAAGATCAGATACAGGCTAATTTAACCAAAAAAATAATAATTTGCAGAAACTAATGTATCATCTGTAGGCCATTTCTTCAGAAAGCATGCTACTATCCGGTTTGGAAACTTGATTCATCAATTAGAAGGTGAAAGACAATGTAACTCACAACATTCATCACGTTCGGGAAGGAGGAAATATTACCTCCACTTTGCTGGTGCTTTCGGACTTAGGGCGTGGTATATAGCTCCCAGCCGTCACAACCTCATACGCGGAAGTCTGAATCTCTCTGCAAGAACACACGATTGGGTAGAAATTCGGACTGGAAATCGATTGGACGCCTGCAAATTGCCAATAAATTGGTAGAAATCAAGTAGTACACTCCCATCTTTTGACAATAACTCAATCATCTTGTCCGAACTTGGAGGAGGTCTTGAAGAAGAACTTGCGAGAGGGGATCTGCCATAACTAGAACAGATTGGAGGTTGCTCCGCTCATTACACTCGATCCTGACGGGAAGGAGAAGGATGAGAGGTTTAGGGTATTCCACGGGGAAACGCCGAGCGTTCGCAAAAGAGTCTCTGGCGGTGGCGGCAGCGCGTTGGGCCGGTTAAGATACCAGATAAGAAAGGGCGCCTACGGATTATTGTACCACCCAACTAACTCTACTTAGATCCCTTACTTTCTGTCAATTTGTGGATTATACTGACGTCCTCATTTTGGTGGCGTTTCGGTAGTTAATTTCCCTTGTAAATATGTGTCTTTTGTTCCTTTTTTTTTTGAGTTTTGTCCCTTTTTAGTTTAGATTCCGATTTTCTATGAGATTCGGAGAGACTATGCGAATTTGTTGCATTTTGTAGGTAATTTTGCATGATTTGAGGAGGTTTTAGAAGGAGATTCAAAGGAGGAGCAAGACACAAGCACAAAGGAGCGGAAGAGCCGAGCGATCAATGAAGAGGAGCTCAAGAAAAGCCAAGAAGAAGAGTGGACCGAGGCTAGGACCGAGTTGCCCAGCAACTCGGGCCCGAGATCGACTCCAGGACATCGGACCGAGGTACCAGCACATCGGGCCCGAGGTACACATAAGTCGGTCCGAGTCGGCGGAATTGTGGATTGGGCATCAAGGCATACAAATGTGATCTACCACTTTTGCCCCTCTTCCATTTTTGGGTATTCTTGGCCCCTAATTAAAAGGAGAGAAGACAATTAGAGGATTATCACTCATTATACACATCTAATCACTCTCAAAGGCTCAAGGAAGACTTGGAGAGCAAGGAGAAGGAAAGGAGAGGAGAAGGAGAGGAAAATCGGTGGAGAAAGAGTTAGATCTAGGGAGGACTTGTGAGTGTGTCTTTGTTTTGATTTGCAAATTGTGGATTTGGATTAGAGATTGTGGATTTCCTTTGCTTTGAATGAAATTTGGCTTTGCTTTGATTTGGATGATTGAGACTTGTTTGCTTTGTGATTTGATTGCTTGTTACTCTAGCCTTATGGAGTAGATTCCATTGATCTTGTGCTATGGGGGAAACCTCTAGCTAGGTTTGGGTTTGAACCCCCAATTCCATAGCCTTAAGTGATTGATCTAGGAACCCACTCTACATAGAGCTACAATCTCTTGTGGAAGCAAGGGATCAAGGGCTTGTGATTGGCAAGAGTGACTGGAAGCGATCGATTGCCTATCACTTGACCTTGCATCGAAAGGGAGGTAAAATTCCCTAGGGTCGATGTGTAGAAGTGGCGGGGCCGAGGCGGACAACCTCGATCTCACGAGGATCAACACTTATTGGCTGAATTGGGGTGGAATTACCCACATCTACTAGAGGAGGAACCCAAAAACCCAAGATCTATCTCTCCATTTTTGCAAGTTCGACATCCCCAGACATCGGGCCCGACTTTGATTAGTGTCGGTCCCGGCCAAACTCTGTCGATCTACCTCGGGCCCGAAGTCACAATGTCGTTCCCGAGTGGGTTCTCTTGATTTTCCTTATTTTTAGCTTTTCTTTTCCCTTTGCAAGTCTTTTAGGTGCCCTCAACGAACGAACTCCCGAGTGTTCGACACCCTACCTTGTGCTACAACTAGGTCGGATTATAAATTGTAATTTTGAGACCCTCCAATCCGGAACGATAAGAATTTTGGCGCCGTTGCCGGGGAGTTCTTATTGCTTGAGGTACCAAGTTTGTTTTGTCTTTGATTTTATAGTGATTTGGGTGAGGGATTAGCCCAAACCCCTTGTTTGTTTTGATTTGGTTTTGTTTGTGTCTTTGCTTATAGGTTTATGCAAGCTCGCTCCACTTGAGGAACACTTGAGTTTGACCTAATGAGTGATCCGGAGAGCATAATCAAAGAGGCCCGAAAGAAGAAGAGAATGGAGAACCAAGCACAACATGATGATGAGGTTGCTAGAATGAGGGCCGACATGGCTCGAATGCAACTTGAAATAGAAAATAGAGACGCCGAGACAAGGAGAGAGCGTGAGCAAAGGATGAGGCTAGAGGCTCAACTGAATGCTCAACCCCGGAATGCACGCCAATACATGCATCCGGAGTTGAAGGTGCCCGAGCCGGCCATTGTCTTACCGGAGGTTACAAAGAACTTCGAGATCAAGACTCAATTCATATCACTTATCAAGAGGGACCAATTTGAGGGACGCCCACAAGAGTGTCCAATTAAGCATGTGAAGCGATTCAAGGATATGTGTGAGACGATCTCGACGGATGAAGAGACGCTAGAGTATGTGCTACTCAAAGCTTTCAAATGGTCGCTTGGGGGTAAGGCGACACATTGGCTCGAGAGCCAAGCCCCTAGGTCGATCACAACATGGCGAGCTCTCAACGAGGCGTTCTTGATGAAGTTCTTCCCACCAACAAAAACAACGGAGCTTCGGAGGAAGATAGCAAGTTTCCAACAAGGATCAAACGAGCCACTCTTTGAGGCTTGGGATCGATTCAAGGAGATGTTGCGCCAATGTCCAACCCATGGGCAACAACCATATGTTCTCCAAGACATCTTACCCCGCCACCAAGGACAAGCTAACCCTCCACACCGATTGTGGATTTATAGACTTGACCCCGGAGCAAGCTTGGGAGTTACTTGATAAACTCTCCGACTATGAGGCCATGTACGGGGTGAGCCTAGCCAACAAAGAGGCAAAAGTCTAAGGTGATGGTACAAGGAGGCTCTATGACCCGAAGAGTGAGGAAGTTGACAAAGATGTGAGACTACAATTCCTAGAGAGTGAGGTGACCAAGTTGAGGAGGCAAGTGAACCACTACAAGCAAACCACTCGAGCTTGCGAGGAGTGTGGATCTCTTAAACATGCTATACAAGAGTGTCCTAACGAGAGCCAAGTTCGCTTGGCCGAGCAAATCGAGGAGGCACACTTTGTTCAAAGGAACTTTGGAGGAAAAGGCAACTTCAACAACGGAGGAAACTTCAACAATGGTGGAAATGGAGGTAATGGCCGGTGGAATCAAGGCCAAGCCAATGGCTACAACAACAACTACAACCAAAATGAGCCAAGGGCCCAACCACCATCATACCGACCTCCGGGATTCAATGAACAAACTCCACAATAGGCACAAGAGTTGATAGGAGAGTTCAAAGATGTGAAAACTCAACTCAATAATTGTTGGATCGTTAGTACTGAGGGACGGCCTTTACTTAGGTAAAGGCGTCCTTTGGTTGGGCGTTCCTACGAGGAGTAGGAGCATCCTTGAGTAGTGTAGCGGAAATAGTACTAAACAGGTAAGTAATGAACGCAATGAAGTATAGAGGAACCACTCAAGACCAAGTAGTCCTTGAGTGTAAACCTCTACCTCCTTGGAGGTATTTTGAATAGTTCTTCCTTTATATTGAACGTTCTTACAATTGTACTGGCGAGTTTTTACAGTTCTCTGACACTTAGATTTTCCCTAAGTTCACTTGTAAAGAACTCCTTTAAGCCTACAACTTAAGCTATAGTTCAATCTACTAAAGGACTTTATTCCTACGTTCTGCAGTACTTCGCAGAACTCTTTCTCTCTCTTTTGGTTACAAACTGTTTTGTGGTTTGGGTACAAAATCTCACTCGATCTAACTCAGGTCTAAACACTGTTCTTGAGTTCTTGAGTTAGTTCTTCGTGTTCTTGAGTGAGTCGCTTTCCTCTGATTCTCTCTGAATATTCCTGAAAGCGTTAGCGTCACAATAAATGCCTTGGGGCTATTTGTAGGACTTGGGGAAGGGCGTCATTTCTCTGGGACGATCATGCCTTTCATGGACGTGGCTACAGGATCTTCCTCCACGTAGTATGGCGGTGATGAGGAAGCTTCCTGTATCCAGCTGTGTGTGATGAACTCCGCTACAGGATCGGCCGCCACGTGTTGATGGACTCTGCAACAGGATCGTCCGCCACGTAGTGTTGGACTCTGCTACAGGATCGGTCTCCACGTGTCCTTGGATGATCAAACATTGTCGTGTGATGTCATCCTGTCGGCTATTGAGTAAGGACTCCTTTCTTGCGTTCCTACTTGCTTGGGACTCCGTCCTTGTTCAAGTAGTCTCTTGCTGGTCCTTACTTCCTGTTAGCTAGCGTCCCTAAGCCTAGGGGACGCCCATACACACTTGTTGTCCTTTTGTCCCTGGCGTTCCTGAACACTTGGACAATTTTATTAGAATCAAAGTGAGTTTGTCATATCAAAACTAAGGGACGGTTTGTATGGGCACACTACCAAGTACGCAGGCGTCCTTGATAGCGTCCCAACAATTTCCCCCTTTTTGATGATGACAAACTCTTCAGCAAAATAGTTTTGGCGTTTGAACTTAGCATGCATGAAAACTTAAAAGCGTCCTCTAACACTTAGAGAAATTTCATTTAGCACAAGTTTTCATTCTTTGATTCTCTAACATTTGGATTTTAAGGAGAGAAAAGCGTCCTAGAGTTTTCTAGGCGTCCTCTAGTTTATTTTAGTATGGCGTTCCTTAGACCTTTCACTTAATAGTTCCCCCTTAACACTTGCTTATTCTAGATAACTAATTTATAGCGCATCTCTGCAAAACTACACTTCCCCCTTTTGGCATCATCGAAAAGGATAACAAGTGATAAGGACATTAGCACAAACACATAACTAAAAGCAGTGGAACGCTTGAACAAACACATGCACACAAACAAAGGATTGCCATTCAAATAGAATAAAGAGTACGGTTATTACAAACCAAGATCATAGTGTTTGAAACTCAAAAGAAGCAAAAGCAAAAAAGTGGGGGATTAAAGAGGTGGACGGAAATCACTGAGAACGGCTTTGGTCTTGATAAAACTTGAGCAGTTTTTCATTAAGTTCAGCAACCTTGGTGAACGCAGAGGACAGATCCTTGAGAGCTGAGAAGATGAGACACTGGTTATCCAAGATCGCACCCATGAGTTCTGTAGGAGGATGCTCAGCAAGATTTGCAGGTGCAGAACGGGGCAGAGGACCTGAACTAGAAGAGGGAGCGTCCACTGGAGTAGCTGGAGGAGGAGGAGGAGAAGAAGCCATAAGCATCTGATCAAGAGCGGCAAAGTCGACGGTTGGCCCTTCTTCATGAACGGACTCATGCTGCAAGGAGGCAAGGCGTTCTTCCTCAGCTTCAGCGGCGAGACGTTCTTCCTCAGCCTTCCTCCTGGCTTCCTCAGCCTCAGCTTCTTGCTGTTTGATCACTGAAGGCAACTCTTCATTGTGCCTGATTTCGACAAGTCCCATCTTTGCGTTCCACTTCAAGCCAAGTTCTTCTGAAGGAGCGCTTTCATCATAGGCGTTCTGAGACATGAGGATGAGCTTAACAAGGCCTGGGTATGGCAAGGCGTGGCGCTTCCTCCCACACTTATCCATGTGTTGCATAGCAATTCTGGCTAGATTGATGCGGCGGCGTTCTAGCAGAGCGTCAATAAGAATGATATCGTGTGTCTGAACGATTGACCTCTTCTCCTGCCTAGGAAGGACGGCGCGACAGATGAAGTAATGAGCTATGGCGCCTACCTTGCTCAAAACGTGAGCAACCCTGTCCAGTCCCAATGGCCTTTTGCCCTGGAAAACATGTTCAACCAGAGGCAGTTCCTCATCAGTTGTCTCGAACCCGCCTTCTGGAAGAGTGCTTAGCGCGTTGGACGGGGGCTTTTGAGAACTAAGGCCCATGAAGGCGCGGACCTGGCGTTCATTCACTGAAGCTTTCTCACCATCTATTTTGAAGTGGAGGGAGCCATCTTTCGGTTTGAAACGCAAGTCCCTGTAGAACGCCTTCACCTGCTCTTTGTCAACTGTAGTGGGCGCAGGTCCAACGTTCAACCATCCTTGGAACCTAAGGAGCTCAAGGAACTCTTGAACGGCGTCATCATCGAAGGAGGCGAGCCACTCTTCGGAGTAAATGAGGGGACTAAGAACTTTGACAGACGCGCCATCAGGCTTTCTTTTGCGCTTGCCCTTTGGAGACTCAGAGTCCTCATCAGCATCTGACTCTTCATCGGCGTCCTCAGATTCATGATCAGCAGCGTCCTTGGAGGGAGCGTCCTCTGTGCCTTGTTCATTTTCAGTATGGCCACCAGTTGTGGCTTGATTAGCACCAGAAGAAGCTTGTCCTTGGGACGTGCCCTCGGCGTCCTGAGCCTCTGAATGATGTTCGGTTTGGGGCTCAGCGTCCGCGGGGACTTGGTTGGATTCTGTTTGGATTGTGGGAGATGGGATTTCTTGAGGAGTTGTGAGGGGATTTAGGAGAGGGAGGGATTGGTGGTAGGGTGGGACCTCTTGAGCATCACGCGCGAGCTCATCAGACAAAGTAGGCTCGGTGTTCTCTGGAGCGACCTGGTGCTCACCAGGGTCCTCAGCAACTTCAATTAATTCGGCCTCTTTCTCAGCAGGAGCATTCTCGACTCCTTCCGCCTCGTCGTTGGAGTCCCCAACCACATCAATGAATGGGGAGACTTGATCGGCAGGCGTTCCTCTTTGGCTCTCAGATGAGCGAGAGGAGGAGGAGGAGATGGGATCGGGCTCTGGAGCGTTCTTGGCTAGCAACACTTTAGGCTTTTCACCAGCTTTGCGTTTTCGAAAAGTGTGCTCAAGAGTTGAACGCTGCTCTACCTCTTCTGGTCCACTTTCTGAGGAGGTACGGCGGGACCTGGGGGTCTCGGGGTCCTTAGGCGGTGAGATATGGGCCGGGGCGGACGGGAAGTTGAGAGACGAGTCGATAATATGAGTATTCAAGTGAATGATGTGAGCACTCAAGTCAAGGAGTTTGGTGTATGGAGAAGGCAAGCTGACAACCAATTTGCCTAAATAGCAATTCGACTTCCTAGAGAAGATGGAAGACTCCCGGGCCGAGCCGAGGAGAAATCCCGTGCCCCACAAAATCATAATGAGATCCGAGATATTGAGTTGAGGAGTGGTCGAAATCTACCCGAGCCACATGTGTCAAGACCAAGAGAAGAGAGTCGGACCGAGTTACACAGCAACTCGGGCCCGACATGCCAAGACATCGAGCCAGGAGTCAGAGAAGGTCCCCTACTTCAGACCGAGGAAGAGACAGTATCGGGCTCGACATGCCATGACGTCGGTCCGATAGCCCAGCCAGTGCTCTGCCCCCAGATCGAGGACCAGAACATCGGGCCCGACGTGCAGCCTACATCGGTCCAGGCAGAGAAAGATGTGAATGAGCCGATCCGGTCCAAGGAGGTCGATCCTAACAAGGTTCAAGGTGGCACAACCCTTCCTTACCCGTCAAAGAAGCCCAAGGATGTTGTAGAGGGCAAGTTCAAGAGATTCTTGAAGCTTTTGCAAGGGTTGAACATAACGATCCCATTCACCGATGCGTTGAATGAGATGCCTTCTTATGCTAAGTTTCTGAGAGAGATCTTGAGCAAGAAGAGGTCAATAGTGGAAATGCAAGACGAGGTGAAAATTTTGGAGTTAGCTGAAAAGTTGGGAGACCCGGGGAGATTTGCTATTACCGTGGGCGTAGGGTCTCAAAGTTTCCAAGCTCTATGTGACTCAGGAGCAAGCGTGTCGGTTATGCCCATGAGTATTTGGAAGAGGGCTAACCTTTGTGAGATTGAGCCGGTTGACATGTCTCTCACCATGGCCGATGGCTCTACTACCCAAGCTACGGGAATTTTGGATGATGTCCCGGTTCGAGTGGGAAAGTACTTCGTTCCCGACGACTTTGTAATTCTAGATATGAAGGAAGATCCTTTGGTTCCTATCATTCTAGGGAGACCGTTCTTAGCAACGGCGGGAGCAAAATTCGATGTGAAGAATGGAAATGTGACCTTTGAGATCGGAGAAGACAAGGTTGAGTTTCACTTCAACAAGGCTTTGAATGAGCCGGATGCCTTGACAATTTTGAAGCTTGAAGAGAATGCCAAGAGGAAAAGAGAAGAAGTGGAAATGGAAAAAGAGGAGGTACCTTCAAGGAGCAATGAAAGGATCAATGCCCAAGTTCAAGATAGAGAGTTGAAAGATCAATTTGAGCATCAAGAAGTGTCAATGAGCAATGATAGTCCAAGGAGCAAAGAAGAATATCCTTACTCATATCCTTTTGATGTTGGAGATTCTTATATTTGCTTAAGTGATTTAAAAGAGGATTTAGGAGATAGTTATATGTGCTTAAGTGATTTGAAAGATGATGTGAGCTATAATGTTATTGAATCTCCTAGAAACTCTTTGGAAGTTTTTGATGTAGGGAAGGGACCAAGATGAGGCAATCCAAGAGGTGCAAGCCTATGCTTTGGAGGAGAAAGGCGAAAAAGAGTTGGAGGGCCATGCCTACATCAACCACAAGTGGTGGTTCTACGGCTACGAAGGCAATGGCAATGGACATGATTATGGTGACCAATTCACCATCTTCCATCCACCTTGAGGTTGAGGTTAGAAGTCAAGCTAATGACTTTAAAAGAGCGCTTCTCGGGAGGCAACCCGAGCCTAGTAGGTTTCTTTTCCTAATTTTAGTTTGATTTTCCTAGTTTAGCTTAGACTTTCTCTAATCTCTTCATAGCATGTATTTTGGTGGATTAGTGGTGTTATTTATGCTTCATGATTGAGTAGAGGTAATGGTGAAAATGATAAATGGATTCATGGGAAAAGAAGTAGCATAGATGGAGTGATTTTTGGAGATCGGACCAAACCGGGTCGAGGTGCCCAGCAACTCGGGCCCGACTTAGGTAACTCGGTCTATCAACTCGGTCAACTTTGGTCAAGAGTTGTGGAAGATCCCAATTTTGCCCCTTTGACCTAGAATTTGTCCCTTTCCTATTTAATCCTCTTTCCCTTACCTACCTACCATCTCCCTCATAACTACCACACCAAAAATACCCATCTCTCTCACCAAAACCCCAAAATCGGCCCTTCCCTCCTCCATCACACTCGATCCACCTCTACTAGCCCTCTACCATCTCGATCCAACACCACAAACCTTCCCCAACATCAAATCCAAAGAGAAAATCTCAAGATTTCCATTGTTCTTCATCCCTCCTCTTAACCTAAGTGGAGAAATTTGGGTTCTAAGTAGATTGGTTGCTAGAAGGTCTTAATCTCTTCAATTTTGGTATGTGAAACTCGATTCCTATCTAGTTCTTTGAGAATTATGTGCTTACATTACTTGGATTGAGTATTGCCATGTTTGATTGAGATTGAAGCTTAAGCATCAATGGTGGATTTGCATGAATAGTGAAATTGCTCTTAATTTGTTGAGTATGCATGATTGAATCCCCTTAGAACTTCGATTAGTGATGATAGATGGTTGAAATTGGATTTTAGGTGCATGATAGATTGATTTTAGGTGAACTTGTTTGAGAGGATGAACATAGAAGAGGACCGAGATACCCAGGTACCTCGGGCCCGACATTGGAAGTCGGTCCATCACTTCGGACCGAGGTTGAGAGCACCTCGGGCCCGACGTCTAGAGTGTGTCGATCCTTGTTCTAGTATTCTTTCTCTTGTGTTGTCAATATGATTCATGTGTTTGATTGTTGGTTATAGCTTGATCATGATATGATTCATCCTTTAGCTTGACCATTTCTTTGAGATCCTAAGTTAATACATGTTGGATTTTGTGAGTTAAGTGTCTAGAGGCTAAGTAGGGGGTAGCCATGTGTGTTAGGTTGTTAGGTTGTAGATATGTGTGACATTGTTGAGGTTGTATGGATCTTATCTTGTAGTGTTTTGCTTTGAGTGTGTGTAGGTACTATGGAAACCCGAGCATCTTCTTCTCACATGGAAAGACCCTCTAAGAAGTCGAAGAAGTCAAAGAAAGCACCAAAGATGGATGATGTGAGATTTGATGATGATGATGTAGCCGAGAGCTATGCTCGGTACACGGAGTTAGCTCACCACACAAGGTGGCTAGACTGGGAGTCTATAAGGAAGATGGGGATGGACGTAGCTCTCCCTCGTTGCTACTCTTACATAGGACTTGATGTGATGTTGAGGTGGGATAACCCACACTATCCCGCCTTGACATCGGAGTTCATGGCCACGTTCAATTGCACCTATGAAGGCGTGGAGGACAACGAAGGCATCATCACTTTCCAATTGGGCAATGAGACACAAAAGCTTACTCTTCGGAACTTGGCGACCTATCTCGGGTTTCCTTTTCCTAGAGAGGAAGCTGGCGTGGACAATGAGAAGGTGAACTACCTATGGAAGCATGTAGCGGGGAAGAGCGAGATGAGGAAAGGAGCCTCTACAAATGAGATTGCTAGCCCTCTCTTTCGGGTTATGATCCGTGTCTTGGGATGCGCCATCTTTTCCGCCATGAGCTAAGTTGATATACACATTTATGTTGTGTATTTAGATGGGGTTTTAGCATACTTTTAGTCATGTTTTAGGTGCTAAAGATGGTGTTTGGAGCGTTAAAGGAGGAAGAGTCGAGGTACCCTGAAGACCACTTAGAGCTGGAATGAAGAAACGAAGAAAAGGTCGATCTATGTCTGGCGGCGACCGCTACCCCATAGGCGGCGCCCGCTGCCTTTTGCCGAGGCGATTTTCCTGCTTTAAACGCTGTGTTTTGTTTAGTGACCTTTTGGATATTATTTTAGGTCCGATTTTTATGTATTTTTAGAAAGAATGTTTTCTCATATTTAAGGGCTTTTGAACCCTTTGTTTAGACCTAGTTTTTGAGTTTGGAATTATTTTTGTATTCTGAAGACCTATGGAGAACTAAGCCTCTTTGCTTAGACAGACAATTCAAGTGTTCGTTCTGATTCAGTTGTGAGATTTCTAATTCCTTATCGATTGCATGGATTTAATCTCTTCTCTTGCTTGAATTGCTATTGACTTGTTCCAATGATTTCTAGCCTGATCATCTAGGATTTAGTGTTATTAGGTTATTGCTAGATTTAGAGTGTTTCTGGTTGAGCATCTCTAATTCATAAGTAGCAACTGCATTGTGCTAATATCTGGTTGTGTTAGTTATATGCATAAGAGAATTGATTTGCATTCTAGGGTAAAAGCTGGTTGTTTTATCTTAGTTTGTATCCAATTATATTCCTGTTGTTGAATGCTAGATTTAGAGTGTTTCTGGTTGAGCATCTCTAATTCATAAGTAGCAACTGCATTGTGCTAATATCTGGTTGTGTTAGTTATATGCATAAGAGAATTGATTTGCATTCTAGGGTAAAAGCTGGTTGTTTTATCTTAGTTTGTATCCAATTATATTCCTGTTGTTGAATGCTGCTAGTTAGATTGAATCTTAATAGTTTCATGATTATTTATCTAGTTAGGGTTAATAGTATCTGGTTGTGCTATTAGTTACTTTTGAAAAGGAATTGGAATTTCCATTGCATAGATATTGAATGAAATCAATGATCAACTTGTCAAGCGAATGCGGATATTTTTTTGCCTAAGTGTTTCCAAATACTGATTTATAAACTCTTGAATTCGAATGATTTGCATGTTACTGTGTGAATTAAACCTAAAAACCCCCCTTGTTACTTTTGTTTGACACATAATTCTCTGCTAAAGATAGCTTGTCTCCCTGTGGAGTCGACCCTTACTTGCTTTATACTTTGGTTTAAGTTAGTGTGAATTTCTTTGCATAATTGTGGTTTAAAACGACTAAATCATCGTTATCAAATTGGCGTCGTTGCCGGGGTGGCAATAATTATCTTTGGTGTGAATTTTTGTGCCAAACTTGGTGTGAACCTATCTTATGGTTCACGCCCGTATTACTAATAATCTACCTCTTGTGTTTGATCCAGAGATCGAGAGGACTTTATTCAGGACTCGGAAGGCTGTGCGTGCTTTATTTCAAGAGACAGTAGCAATGGAAAATCGTGTGACTCTTGAATCTCTCACAGCTCCTAACTTGAAGCAACCAACTCGTGCAGTGCAATTTCCGGCTCTTGATGAGGGTGTCAAATTTGAGCTTAAGACAGGAGTGGTCCATCTACTCCCGAAATTCAATGGAACCCCACTTGAGGATCCTATACAGCATCTGGATGAATTTCTTGAAGTTTGTACCAGTATGCGTCCATCTGATATTACTGAAGATCAGATGAGGTTGAGAGTATTCTCCTTTTCTCTGAAGGAATCTGCTAAGGACCGGTATCATTCTCTACCACCAGGAAGCATCACCACCTGGGTGAATCTGAAGAAAGTATTCCTTGACAAATACTTTCAGTCTATTAAATCTAATCAGCTCAAGAAGAAGATTTGCAACATAGAGGAACTCCCTGATGAGTCTCTCTATGAATACTTTGAGCGCTTCAAGAAACTGGTGAAGAGTTGTCCTTATCATGGCTACGCCAATCATGATCTTATTCTGTATTTGCATGGAGGGCTTCGTGAGGATGACCGTCGGATGGTGAATTCTTCTCGTGGAGGAAATATTATGAAGAGGACCTACGAGGAAGCTCTAGAGGTATTCGCTACACTGGCGGATGACTCTAGGCAATATAGTGGGAGAGGCTCTCAAAGCTTGTCAGCTGCTAGTTCGCACTCAAAAATTGATCAAGCTGATTTTGATGTGTTGAAGGAAGAAGTAAGGCGTCTCAAGCTGAAGGGTACACCGCAGCAGCTCAAGGCCTGTGGAATTTGTAATGACGACTTGCATCCTACCGACGCATGTCCAACACTACAGGAGGAAGCGAATGCAGTTGGAGGGTTTCAAATAAAGCAGAGGTATGACCCTTATTCCAACCACTACAACCCAGGGTGGAAGGATCATCCTCACTTTAAATGGAGCAACCCAAATCCGAATCAATCTCAAGAACATTAACCGCAAGCTGGGCCTCCTGTGGCTCCTTCCATGGACAATATGATGAAGATGTTGTTGCAGAGTAATATCAGTCTCTCAGAGAATGTATCAAAGCTGACACAAAGTCAATTGCAATTCCAAGAAACTACATCAGCAAGTATTCAGAACTTGGAAAGGCAAATGGGCCAGATTTCTCAAGCTGTGAGCAAACTTGAAGCGAAGGATTCGGGTAAGCTTCCCTCCCAAACTGAGGCGAACCCGAACATTCGTAATGTCAGTGCTATTACTCTAAGAAGTGGGAAGACGCTGAATCGTGAAAAGATTGTCGATACTGAAGAAAAAGATAGCGGCGACCGCCACTCTGATAGCGGTGACCGCTGCCAAAACCATGTTACTCTCGACATTCTGAAAATAATGGCGGCGACTGCCGCCAAAATGGCAGCGACCGCTGCCATTTTATCTCTCGGACGGACGCAATTTCCGAAAATTGCGGCGACCGCCGCCCACCTAGCAGCGACCGCCGCCAGTTCCTTGGCGCCGAAGATGTTGAGAAGGATGCTGAACCTTCTATTTTTCCCGAGTTCAAGCCTGTGGCGCCATTCCCATCTGCTTTGAAGCATACAAAGCCACTTACGCAGGGCAAGGACATGTTTGAGATGTTTAGAAATGTTGAGGTAAACATTCCTCTTCTTAAATTGATCAAATCTATTCCTCGTTATGCTAAGTTCTTAAAACAAATGTGCACTACCAAGAGAAATCAGGACTTGAATAGCAAGAAAAAAAATTAAGGTTAGCGAACATGTTTCAGCTACATTTCAAAAACGCTTGCCTAAGAAATGTGAGGACCCGGGTATGTTTACCATCCCTGTCACCATTGGAAATACTAAACTTAACAATGCTATGCTTGATTTGGGTCCTTCCATTAATGTCATACCATCATCTCTCTGTGAATCCTTGAAGCTAGGACCTATGCATAGAACTAATAAAACTATTCAGTTAGCTGATAGGTCTAATGTGCGTCCTTTAGGAATTGTAGAAGATGTGTTGGTAAGGGTGGGTGATCTTACTTTTCCTGCTGATTTCTATGTGCTTAATATGGAACATGATGAGCATGCGACCCCTATTCTGTTAGGGAGACCTTTTATGAAAACTGTGAGTACTAGGATAAATGTCAGCACTGGGTCTCTGATCATGGAATTTGATGGCCAAACCATACATTATAACATCCATGCCAATTGAGTAGCTAGCACACCGTCGAGCCACGACGTTAAACAAGGTGCTTATCGGGAGGCAACCCGATGTAGTTGATTTCTTTTTTTTAGATTAGACTAGATTAGTATTAGTTTCCCTTTGTTTTGTTTTTATTTTGTGTCGAACTAACCTGCAGAAAGTCGAAGGACCACGACGCATTGGCAGCGACCGCTACCCCGAGGCAGCAATCGCCGCTAACACGAGCTCGGCTACGACATTGAACCAATTAATGGCAGCGACCGCCGACAAAATGGCAGCGATCGCCGCCAATAATTGGTTAGCTACGGCTTTCGGAAAATAAATGGCAGCGACCGCTGCCATTTATCAGGTTCGACCCCATTCTTGATTCAAAAAAAAAAAATCAGAATATCGAAAAAAAGGGATATATCAGAAAAAAAAGGAAAAAGAAAAGCAAAGAAAGAGAAGAGGATAAGATAGAAGAAAGGTGAGGAAGAGCATCAACAGCCACAACAAACAACAACACACGACAGACCAAAAGAGAAGAGAGAGGAAGAGAAGAAGAAGGAAGAAGAAGGCCAGCCCGCCGCCTTCCCTCATTCGCCGCCCGCTCGCTGCCACCAGCACCTGCCGCTCCACTCACCCGCCGCCTTCGCCCGCCGCCATCGTCGCGCGCGATTTCGGATCTGCTCGAGGCAGCGACCGCCGCCCCCCTTGGCAGCGACTGCCGCCGGCGTAAATCAACGATTTCGGTACCTTCTTCTCTTGTGTTCTTGTGATTTTTGCTTCCAATCTCAAGAATGAGTACCCGTAGAGCTTCATCATCTAGATCCCGCCATAAGTACTCCGCGAAAGAGGAGGCTAGGATGAAATTGATTGCAAAGAAAAAGATTGTGAGTACTTTGTTCTTTGATCATGAGGCCATGAGTGAGCTTGGGCTAGAAGCTTGCACTAGGCAGATGTTTGAGCATTGTGGGCTTGGTCCGTTCTATGATATGAGTGCTCCTACTTATCCTGAGTGGACTCGGGAATTTTTGGCCACATTTGAGCATCATTCTGATAGGGGTACCATTGAGTTTCGACTAGGAGGTAGGGGTCATGCTTTAGACTATGCTCAAATTGATGAGGCACTTGGTATATCCAAGCAGCCTACAGAGTGGGTTTCCAAAAATCAGCAGCTTCAATTTTGGGCTGATTCTACAGGGGCACTAGAATTTGATCCAAAGGCTGGGGAGTATATACAAGTGGTCTCATCCATTTCTTCGCCTAGCTCACAAGGTTATTAGTATGGCTTGGTTAGGCCAATCTGAGTTGAACAAGGTGCCGCACCTTGATTTGGGTGCAGTTTGGACTATGACCCCGCAGAGCACTTTGGTGCGCGAGTGGCGTGCTTACTTCATTGCTAGTTGTCTGAAGTGTCAGTCTGACAAGCCCGGAAAAATTACTATTGGTGGCATGATTTCTTTATTAGGTGCTTGGATGGCACTTGCTACACCCTCTCCAGCTGAGCAGCTCTCTCGCCACTACACCTATGACATGAAGCAGTTACGCCATGTGGGCGTTCTTTCTGATGTTGGAGAGCAGCGCTATTACTTGTATGGTTCTCGGGGCTGTTATCGGATTCCTCTTTCTCTGCCTATAGCTATGCCCTTTGGGCCATCTGGTCTTGATTTTGATATTCGTCGGTACACTGTTGGTTATCGCGCTCCTAGCTCCTCTTTTGCTGCTGCTGCTGTTGATGAGGAGGCTTCTGAGGATGATGATGATGACGATGAGGAGCCAGATAGGATGCAGGAGGATCCAGCCCCTTCTACTTGGGCATCTGAGGCTGCTGCATATATGCAGGAGGAGCAGGCTACCGCTCGACCCACTGGTTGGGGTCAGTACTCAGATTGGCAGGATCAGATGTCTGCTCAATAGGTCGTCTTTCAGTCCGTCAAGATGAGTTGGCGAGTTCCATGGACAGGATGCATCAGTACCATGAGCAGCAGGCTCACTACTTTCAGCAGCAGGCGGCGTTCTTTCAGCAGCAGTGGCCTCGATATCCATCCTACCCTGACTACCCACCGCCACCACCACCTTCACAGTAGTGGTATTTTTCCTTACTTCCCCTTATATTATTTTTGTCTTTCTACATTGAGGACAATGCTTATTATAAGTGTGGGGGAGTTGGATTTATATTACTATTGCTATTACTTAAAAAAAAAAGAGCCATAAAAATAAAAGAAAGAGGCAGAAAAATCCTAGGGTGGACTGAAAACCCGAAAGGGCGGTTCAAGTAAAAAGCAGGTAATCTGACAAGCATTAGGCTTGGGCAAAAATAGATTTTTGAGTGATGTGAGATGGTGAGTCCAACATTGAAAAATGAAAAGAGAGATGTTAGGTGAAAACCTGAAAAGGCGCCTAAGCAAAAAGACTGAAAGAAAAAAGAGTGTTTTAGGATGTTCTTTTGACTGGAGCTGGCGACATAAGAAGTGGAGTTTAGGAGTGTTTTTGGGTAGGTTTTCACTTGGAGGGATAAGGTGTAGTTTATTGATTTTCATCCTCTTTGTTGATGCATATTGTTGATAGATGTTGGATGTGTGGAGTAGGTGTTAGATAGGTTGATGGTTGATTGTAGTGCTGAGTTGTGTTGATTAGAGTTGTATTATTAGGATTGATGGATGCTGGCGCTGATTATGTTATATTTTGTTATGGGTTGATTGGATAGGAGCTTTGATGATATGTGTTATTACCCTTAGTTGTAGGCCCTCTTGATACTTGATGATCTAGGTTGTTATTGATTACAAGTGTTAGTTTTCTGATTCACTCGAGACGAGTGAGATTCAAGTGTGGGGGAGTTTAATATACACATTTATGTTGTGTATTTAGATGGGGTTTTAGCATACTTTTAGTCATGTTTTAGGTGCTAAAGATGGTGTTTGGAGCGTTAAAGGAGGAAGAGCCGAGGTACCCTGAAGACCACTTAGAGCTGGAATGAAGAAACGAAGAAAAGGTCGATCTATGTCTGGTGGCGACCGCTGCCCCATAGGAGGCGCCCGCTGCCTTTTGCCGAGGCGATTTTCCTGCTTTAAACGCTGTGTTTTGTTTAGTGACCTTTTGGATATTATTTTAGGTCCGATTTTTAAGTATTTTTAGATAGAATGTTTTCTCATATTTAAGGGCTTTTGAACCCTTTGTTTAGACCTAGTTTTTTAGTTTGGAATTATTTTTGTATTCTGAAGACCTATGGAGAACTAAGCCTCTTTGCTTAGACAGACAATTCAAGTGTTCGTTCTGATTCAGTTGTGAGATTTCTAATTCCTTATCGATTGCATGGATTTAATCTCTTCTCTTGCTTGAATTGCTCTTGACTTGTTCCAATGATTTCTAGCCTGATCATCTAGGATTTATTGTTATTAGGTTATTGCTAGATTTAGAATGTTTCTGGTTGAGCATCTCTAATTCATAAGTAGCAACTGCATTGTGCTAATATCTGGTTGTGTTAGTTATATGCATAAGAGAATTGATTTGCATTCTAGGGTAAAAGCTGGTTGTTTTATCTTAGTTAGTATCCAATTATATTCCTGTTGTTGAATGCTGCTAGTTAGATTGAATCTTGATAGTTTCATGATTATTTATCTAGTTAGGGTTAATAGTATCTGGTTGTGCTATTAATTACTTTTGAAAAGGAATTGGAATTTCCATTGCATAGATATTGAATGAAATCAATGATCAACTTGTCAAGTGAATGCGGATATTTTTTTTCCTAAGTGTTTCCAAATACTGATTTATAAACTCTTGAATTCGAATGATTTGCATGTTAGTGTGGGAATTAAACCTAAAACCCCCCTTGTTAGTTCTGTTTGACACATAATTCTCTGCTAAAGATAGCTTGTCTCCCTGTGGAATCGACCCTTACTTGCTTTATACTTTGGTTTAAGTTAGAGTGGTTTTCTTTGCATAATTGTGGTTTAAAACGACTAAGTCATCGTTATCATAAGTAAACCCATGAAGGAAGAAGCTATGTTGCTCTATGAGATGCTATTCCAAACCGACAAACTCTTGAACCTCATTTGGGAGTGGGTCAAGATGGAGCGCGACTTCCAAAGCACCTCTTGGATCTACTTCGGTGGGATGATAGCTCGCTTAGCTAGTCGTCTTGAGGTTGATCTCTCCAAGTAGACACCGGCACTGGATGGAGTGGAGTACATGAATCCCAAGTACTTCAAAAAGGCAAGCATCATCAAAGAAAAAGTCCTCACCGACCTCACCACCCATCTAGCGCCTCATTCAAACTTTGACAAAGTGGCGATTTCTTTGGGGCCCAAGCTCTTTGATCTTGCATGTTAGAACAATTGGTTTCAAGTATGGGCCGGGAAGAGAACCCATTTGGTGAACCGGAAGGGACAAGGGAGTGTCGACGTCGAGCTCAACACATTCGTTTTACCACTCCCCAACCCTCTCCGGATTCCGACGAAGAGCCTAACAACTTTGAGTTTGCTAGAAGAGAGGCTATGGATGTTGACACGCCTCCGGAAGAAGATGAAGGTTTCCAAGGTATGCTAGCCAACCTCCGCACAAGAGATCAAGCTCCCACTCTACTGGATCGAGATGTAGGGTACCTCGGGCCCGACTTCCAACAACGTCGGTCCGATGCCTTTCCTCCCGAGTCGGTCCCGAGTCATTTTGAGCGAGGTGAAGGGAGCGGAGCTAGGCAAGAGCAACCGCACTATGGAGGGTATGAAGGCTACGCCCAATGGTATGGACCCGGCATGGTCTTTCCCGAGCCACAACAACCGGTGGACATGTCGTTTCTAGCCAACCAAATGGCTCACCTTCAACTCCAACAAGCAAGCATGCTTCAAGAGACCCACCAAGTCAACCTTCAACAACAACTCATGTTTCAACAACAACAACAAAGACCCCTACCAAGCACAAGTGTACGAGCGAGAAAGACATGCAAGGCTCCAAAGAAGAAGTCGCCGTGGGCGCCCTTCCGACTAAATCTTGACATGCCAATCAAGAATAAGAAATTGTGAGCTTTTCTAACTCTCTTCTTTTATTTTGAGTTTTGATCTCTTTGTTTTGATGAGGACATCAAAATTCTAGGTATGGGGTGGGGTTAGTTGCTCATAGTTTCATGTGTTAGTGTTTGTTCCTAGTTTGTTTTGGGATGTTTGCTTTTGGATTGTGGTATGGTATGCTTGATGAAGAATGATTTAACTTGATTTGGTTTGAATGGATGAGTTTGTATTGTTTTGAGAATTTTTTTTGCAAAAATCCATAAAAATTTGAAAATTTCGGCTGAAAATGACAAAAAGATTTTGTTTTTGGACTAAGAATTCCCATCTTAGATGTCCAAATGAAGGCTAATGATGATGTGAGCATGTAAATTCCTTTGCATATTTTTGGATAGTTTAGCCTCTAAGTGATGTTGCTTTTGATTTGATGCGATATCTTGCTTGTTTTTATTGAGCACATGAGTTCTAGGATGAGTTTCCTATGCAACTAAGTATGAGTGACCCATGTGAGATGATTTTTGGCCATTTTAGGGATGCTTGATCATATTTGCATATCCCTCATGTTTCTTGTGTGATTAGCTCATGCATGCTTAGTAAAACTTGCTATTGCGGTATTTATCTATTTTCTAAGACCATTATGAGATTTGTTCTATGCATTGTCACATTGATTTGAACTTTATTTCATTTAGTCACAAAATGTTTCATATCCTACCTTGAAGATAAACCGTTGTTTGTAGCCCCGTTCTAGGATAGCCTTTGTTTGAAACTCGTCAAAAATATGATTCCTAGCCTTATATGACTTGACCCTTATGGGATTGGACTTTAGTGAGAGGTTTGGAGTATATTTGGAGAGTTGAGATTCTCTTTGGTGAAGGGAAAAGAATGGTGTTATAAATCAAGTGGGTAGTGCATCTTTGTTGTACAAAAGTGAAAAAATGAAAGAAAATGTTGGAAAAAGAAGTGGATTGAAAGCAAAGAGCTTAAGTGAAGAAAAAGGGTCCGACCGAGTTCAAGGTGACCTCGGGCACGACGTGTAGTGCAAGTCGGTCCAGTGCAAAAGTTTGAAAAATCCAACAAAAGCCTAAGTGCAAAGATGAAGTGGAATGTTAAGTGAAGTTGTGGGTTGAAAAAAAAGAAAATTCAAAGTCTTTTGGATGAGTAAAGTTGAAAGTGGAATAATTGGTGAAGTTGGTGAAAGATTAGGAATTTCAATCCCCATTGTAAGCACCACAAGACCAAAATGATTCCTACCTTGAGAAATACCAAAAGCCCCATTACAACCCGGCCGAATGGAACCTCTTTGAGGATCTCCATTGAGCCAAGTTCATATTCTTTGTGTCCATTGTAATAGGCATCTCTAGGTGGAGGAATTGGTGATATTAGCTTTAATGGTAAAGTCTTTACTTGCATGATTCCTGAGTTTGAGTGTTCATTGCTATACCTAAACACATGATGAGTGATACACATTTTCATATCCCTAAAGTGAGGCTTGGTTGCATTTGACTTTATTCCTTAGAACCCTTGATCATGTGTGATGATGTAATCTTGCTTGAATATCTATCACTTGTGCTAGATTGATTTTTCATATGAGGCTTTACTTGAAGATTATGTTTCGGTCTTGCTTACATTGTGATTGCTTGAGGACAAGCAAGTTTATGTATGGGGTATTCTGACGTCTCTCATTTTAGTGGTGTTTTAGTAGTTAATTTCCCTTGTAAATATGTGTCTTTTGTTCCTTTTCTTGTGAGTTTTGTCCCTTTTTAGCTTAGATTCCGTTTTTCTATGAGATTCGGAGACTATGCGAATTTGTTGCATTTTGTAGGTATTTTTGCATGATTTGAGGAGGTTTTAGAAGGAGACTCAAAGGAGGATCAAAACACAAGCACAAAGGAGCGTAACAGCCGAGCGATCAATGAAGAGGAGCTCAAGAAAAGCCAAGAAGAAGAGTGGACTGAGGCTAGGACCGAGTTGCCCAGCAACTCGGGCTCGAGATCGACTCCAGGACATCGGACCGAGGTGCCAGCACATCGGGCCCGAGGAACACATAAGTCGGTCCGAGTCGGCGGAATTGTGGATTGGGCATCAAGGCATACAAATGTGATCTACCACTTTTGCCCCTCTGCCATTTTTGGGTATTCTTAGCCCCTAATTAAAAGGAGAGAAGACAATTAGAGGATTATCACTCATTACACACATCTAATCACTCTCAAATTAAGGCTCAAGGAAGTCTTGGAGAGCAAGGAGAAGGAAAGGAGAGAAGAAGGAGAGGAAAATCGGTGGAGAAGGAGTTAGATCTAGGGAGGACTTGTGATTTTGTCTTTGTTTTGATTTGCAAATTGTGGATTTGGATTAGAGATTGTGGATTTCCTTTGCTTTGAATGAAATTTGGCTTTGATTTGATTTGGATGATTGAGACTTGTTTGCTTTGTGATTTGATTGCTTGTTACTCCAGCCTTATGGAGTAGATTTCATTGATCTTGGGCTATGGGGGAAACCTCTAGCTAGGTTTGGGTTTGAACCCCCAATTCCATAACCTTAAGTGATTGATCTAGGAACCCACTCTACATAAAGCTACAATATCTTGTGGAAGCAAGGGATCAAGGGCTTGTGATTGGAAAGAGTGAACGGAAGCGATCGATTGCCTATCACTTGACCTTGCATCGAAAGAGAGGTAAAATTCCCTAGGGTCGATGTGTAGAAGTGGCGGGGCCGAGGCGGACAACCTCGATCTCACAAGGATCAACACTTATTGGCTGAATTGGGGTGGAATTACCCACATCTACTAGAGGAGGAACCCAAAAACCCAAGATCTATCTCTCCATTTTTGCAAGTTCGACATCCCCAGACATTGGGCCCGACTTTGATTAGTGTCGGTCCCGGCCAAACTCTGTCGATCCACCTCGGGCCCGAAGTGACAATGTCGGTCTCGAGTGGTTTCTCTTGATTTTCCTTATTTTTAGCTTTTCTTTTCCCTTTGCAAGTCTTTTAGGTGCACTCAACGAACGAACTCCCGAGTGTTCGACACCCTACCTTGTGCTACAACTAGGTCGGATTATAAATTATAATTTTGAGACCCTCCAATCCGGACCGATCAAGTACTATATCTTTTCAATAACTTTGTGAATAGGACTGGAAATTAGGCGTGGGTGATTAATGTAAACGCCTGTGTAAAATTTTAGTAGAGGATTGATTTTGGTACCTCTCACACAGTCACAGTTATGAATCACGTTACGTTTTTCGTAGAGGCTTTGAGGCCGAAATGAAATTTGAAACAAACAAAAACCTCCCTTGAAAATGTCCATCAATTGTATAGTTTTCGGACTTGATTGTGCTTACTATGGGTTTCAGCCAATCCGCACTTGGGAGGAACTAAAAACTGTCCTTAGAAGTTACTTCATCCCGCGTGATTATAGATTGCGTCTAGAAGTCAGATGGGATAGGTGTAGGCAACACCATCACTCTTCCCTTGCATACTACGAAGAGTTGTCAGAACTTATGTTCTTTGCAAGCCACCTCTGCAGAGACAGGTGCATTCTAACCAAATTCATTAATGGTTTGAACACCGACCTTCGTTTGTATGTCAAGAAGCATAGGCTTGGAAGTAGAATGCCCTCATCGTATGTCATACAAGAGGTTAACAAGGAGTATGAAAATCAACAAAGGAGACATTCTGATGTGATCATGGGCGGCTCACATCAAGACACCGAAGCCCAGGTGCCGCCCAGCTCACATCAAGGCACCGAAGCCATGGTGCCTTGTGATGCCTCTTTGACGCCTCACCCCGCAAGCGGCGCCGAGGCGCCCAGTGCCTCGACAAGGCACCCCGCGAGTGACATTGAGGCGAGGCCCGGTGCCGAGACGGTGCGCCGCACACACGGCGCCGAGATGCAGGCCGGTGCCTCTTTGAGGCACCCCCGAAGACACCCGCCCATAGGTCGAGCACGACCCGCCACAAGGTCGACCAAGGCTAAGGAGCTAAGCCACCCTCCTAGAGCCTTGACAAGGCGACGAGATAAGATCTTACAAGAGAAACTTCAGGCTCATTTGGCAATGGCCCACGCCCCACATGACCAACCTAGTCAAGCATTGGTGTGCCTCCAAACGCTCGGCCCGAATGGAAGCCTTGAAAGGCCCGAAGCCCAACATCAAGAAAGATATTCAAAGCCCGCTTTGGAGATTGCTTGGCCGCCACTCTTCTCACACCTCCTCTTGAAGCTTGGCGCCCACTCTTCTGCACCTCCTCATGAAGCTTGGCGCCCACTCTTCTCACACCTCCTCTTGAAGCTTGGCGCCCACTCCTCTCACACCTCCTCTCGGAAACTTGGCGCCCACACCAAGGAGCTTGCCTTGGCCGCCACTTCTCTCCACCTCCTCTTGATGCTTGGCGTCCAAGCTAAGGAGCCGACCCCCTTCCCTTCCGCAGCCTTTATAAGCACGCCTAGGGGTCTCATTTTTGCTTAGATTGGATTTTGAGTAAAAGAGCTATAAGCCTTACTCATCCGGTCTCTTCTCCTTAAGGGAGAACGGGCCGGGGGAGTCCCCTTCGTTGGCTTCTAGCTCAACCGCTTCTTGATTTTGTTTTCTTGTTCTTTCTTTCCATCTCTTTCAATCATCAAAACCCTTCTCTTCTTCGTGTAAACACTGGTTTTTTCGCCACCATAATTTCAATCAAGTTGGATTTCTTACTCCATCAAACGAGAACACCTCCACGAGACTCAATCGAACCAGTTTCCGTCGATCCTGGATTCAGAATCACATCATTTGGTATCAGAGCCTGTCGACTTGAGTACGAATTACTTCCTTACAATTCAGTTTTTGGTTGCTCGAAACCCCTTCTTTGCCTTTGTTAAGCTAGCCTCGTTTGTCCCCCTTCTTCCCTTGTCCCAAATCCAATCTCCTACAAAAAAAAAACAGCCTTGTTTTTCTTCTTAACCTTTGTCGAGTTCCGGTTGTTTTCGTTCAAAAAAAAAAAAAAAATCAGCCTCATCCATTGCTTTCACCCAAAACAACATCTCAACAAACTTTCATTCGAGAGTTAACACCCACAATTGTCTATAAAATACCTATCTCTCCCTTTCTCTCACAAATTTTCAAGCTCCTCAAAAAAGCCTTTCCTCACTCTATTAGTGCAAGTTGATGTTGGAAAAACCTCAAGTGCTCGATCTCTTAAAGGCCTAGTTGTGTGGAAGGGTATTGCTTGTTTTAGACCAAAAAAAAAGAGAGAAAAAAAAAACGAAGGGTAACCCAAAATAATTGGGTACAAAAGCCCTTCGTATACACACAAAAACTAGTGTGCTTAAGTTCGATTATCGCTATTTGTGTTCCTTTATTAAAAAAAAAAAGAGGTAGTACCTCTCCTTTGAAAAAAAAAGAAAGAAAAGAAAGAGAGATAGTATCTCTCTATTGTTTAAAAAAAAGAGGAGAAAAAAAAAGAAAGAGAAGATCGAGTCCTAAGTCCTTGTTTGGTCGAGCCAGGTTCTCATTATCATCCTGCTTGCACTTGTTCATTTTCCTTGTCATCCCTAAACCCCGAGCAACTAAACTCTTGAATTGTGGGGCTAGTAAATACTCGCCCACAAGCTCCAGTCGCTTGCCCCTGATTCCTTCCTAGTATCGATCTAGCGGTCGTGTGGAGGATAACTTTTAAACAAGAGACTTCGTTGGCGGAAGAAACGTTTCTAATTGAGTGTGTGAGGTTGAGCGCCACATATAAAAATCGAGTCAAAACACGAGTCAGTCCTCCTATTTTTACTTGCTTTTCGAGAGTGAGCGGGAGACATTGGGTGAGGTTTAGAAAACTTGGAGTTAACCACCTGGTTTCTCCAAGTTACCGGAGGGAGTTTAGAGTTTTGAGGGAGTGTACAAAAATTAAACACATCGAGTCAAACACATGTGTGTCATTAGATTACTCTAACCCTTATTAGTTCCATGTTTGTCGTCTTTTGTATTGTGTAGGGTATAATGGAACACTATCTTAAAGAAGAGCCTACTCTTCAGCCCTTCCATGGAACTCAAGACTTTGTGAAGTACCTGATCTGGGAGAATAAAATTGAGCGCTTCTTTAATTACTACGTATGTACGGACGAGCAAGAAGTGGCTCTTGCCATCCGTTGCTTTGAAGAAAATGCTTATGATTGGTGGAAAGAATATAAAGTCGATTGTTCCTACTATGGGTATCCACCGATCCACACTTGGGAGGAACTCAAATCTGTCCTTAGAAGTTCCTTCGTCCCTCACGATTATAGATTGCGCCTTGAAGTCAGATGGGATAGGTGTAGGCAACGTGATCGCTCTCCCCTTGTATACTACGAAGAGTTGTCAGAGCTTATGTTCTTTTCAAGCCATCTCTACAAAGACAGGTGTATTCTAACTAAATTCATTGATGGCTTGAACACTGACATTCGTTTATATGTTAAGAAGCATAGGCTTGGAAGTAGAATGCCCTTATCATATGTCGTGCAAGAAGTTAACGAGGAGTATGAATATCAACAAAGGAAATATTCTATCAAGGGTTTTATTGAAAACGAGGTGAGGGGCATTCCCCAACACGTGGCCGACATCCCGCCACCACCGAGGCAGCCTCCTCCTAGGGTGGTCCCAATGTCAAAGCAAAATACGAGGGTCCAAGAGCCAAGACTTGAGTCTATGTGGGTTCAACCAACGACTCAAGCTTCATGTGTCGATTTTTCAAGGCCGATTGAGTCATCCTTGGGTGTTAAGGACGACTTGAGCAAGTGCCAGGCCAATGCCATGCTAACCAAGAACGTGGGTCCTAAGACCCAAGGTGAGGTCGAGAGCACTCTCAACCAAGGCGCATCCTTGGCACCACCCCCTCAGGTCGCCACCAAGTGTGGCATAGCAAGGCAAGTAGAAATCATTGAGAACTCAAGTGAGGAAGAAAGTGACCCGAGCCTTGAGGAAAAATCAAGTGAAGAAGTGCTCATGGGTGGGAATTCGAGTGAGGGGTCTACCGAGCAAGAAAAGGGGAATGGCCTAGACGAGGTGGACGACTTCAGCAAGTTAGAGGACCTCATGAGCCGAGACGAAGAGGACTTCGTGGAGGAGGTTTTCCCATTGGGTGGCCTATCATCCTTCGAGGAGGTCCATATGGAGTCATCCTCTAAAGTCACCAACGACGTAGACCCAAAGCAAAGATTCCAAGTGGACCACCTAAGTAAGTCACCCCAAGTGGGTACTTCGAAAACTAAGGGTGACGTTGCCTTCAAGCCTAAAACCATTGAATTCATACCAAAGACCAAAGAGCTTCCACTTGCCCCTCTTCCTAGCTTTTTGAACTCCATGCACACTCCGTGGTTGGACGCTCATCCGAGACTTGGACTGGTTTTCACCTTGAAATCATTGGCTATAGAAGATGATGAGACATCCCTCATTGGGTCGATCATATCAAAGGAGTCAAACTTGTGTGCCACTTCCATTGAAAGCGTTGCAACGGAATAGCTCATCGTACCAACTCCTAGGCATGAAGGGAGTTCCGCCTTTAGGGGAGATTTCTCAACCCTCTCTTCCTTTATGATGATAATGACTTGGGTGTGATACATGCAAATAGTATAAGCTATTCAACCTTATTTCATGCCTACGTCACATCAAAGAGTAGATATTCATGCATCCATCATAGTTCTCTTTCTCAATATATATCATCTAGGATGCATATAGCTCAACACATTACATTGTTTCACTATGCTAAGAACTTGATTGCTTTGAGTCTATATAGGACTAAAAAGAAAAGTGGTACGGCTTATGCCTGCATAATGTCATATCATCTTAAAATTGGGAATTCCGTTACCTTTATATCAATCGTATATTATGTATTGTACGTGTGGCCTTCTCTTGCTTATCTTATAGGCCAATCGGATTCGAGGTCGAATCCTTCTCAACTGGGGGAGGATGATGTGATCATGGCCGGCTCACATCAAGACACCGAAGCCAAGGTGCCGCCCAGCTCACATCAAGGCACCGAAGCCACGGTGCCTTCTGATGCCTCTTTGACGCCTCACCCCGTAAGCGGCGCCGAGGCGCCCGGTGCCTCGACAAGGCACCCCGCGAGCGACATTGAGGCGAGGCCCGGTGCCGAGACGGTGCGCCGCACACACGGCGCCGAGACGCAGGCCGGTGCCTCTTCGAGGCACCCCCGAAGACACCCGCCCATAGGTCGGGCACGACCCGCCACAAGATCGACCAAGGCTAAGGAGCTAAGCCACCCTCCCAGAGCCTTGACAAGGCGACGAGATAAGATCTTACAGGAGAAACTTCGGGCTCATTTGGCAATGGCCCACGCCCCACATGACCAACCTAATCAAGCATTGGAGTGCCTCCAAACGCTCGGCCCGAATGGAAGCCTTGAAAGGCCCGAAGCCCAACATCAAGAAAGATATTCAAAGCCCACTTTGGAGATTGCTTGGCCGCCACTCTTCTCACACCTTCTCTTGAAGCTTGGCGCCCACTCTTCTGCACCTCCTCATGAAGCTTGGCGCCCACTCTTCTCACACCTCCTCTTGAAGCTTGGCGCCCACTCTTCTCACACCTCCTCTCGGAAACTTGGCGCCCACACCAAGGAGCTTGCCTTGGCCGCCACTTCTCTCCACCTTCTCTTGATGCTTGGCGTCCAAGCTAAGGAGCCGACCCCCTTCCCTTCCGCAGCCTATATAAGCACGCCTAGGGGTCTCATTTTTGCTTAGATTGGATTTTGAGTAAAAGAGCTATAAGCCTTCTCATCCGGTCTCTTCTCCTTAAGGGAGAACGGGCCGGGGGAGTCCCCTTCGTTGGCTTCTAGCTCGACCGCTTCTTGATTTCGTTTTCTTGTTCTTTCTTTCCATCTCTTTCAATCATCAAAACCCTTCTCTTCTTCGTGTAAACAGTGGTTTTCTCGCCACCATAATTTCAATCAAGTTGGATTTCTTACTCCATCAAACGAGAACACCTCCACGAGACTCAATCGAACCAGTTTCCGTTGGATTCAGAATCACATCACATTTGTTGGATCGTTAGTAATGAGGGACGTCCTTTACTTTGGTAAAGGCGTCCTTAGGTTAGGCGTCCCTACGAGGAGTAAGGGCATCCTTGAGTAATGCAGCGGAAATTAAATACTAAACAGATAATAGATGAATGTAGTGAATTATAGAGGAACCACTCAAGACCAAGTAGTCCTTGAGTGTAAACCTCTACCTCCTTGGAGGATTTTTGAATAGTTCTTTCCTTTCTATTGAACGATCTTACAGTTGTACTGGCGAGCCTTTACAGTTCTCTGACACTTATCTTTTCCCTAAGTTCACTTGTAAAGAACTCCTTTAAGCCTACAACTTAAGCTAGTTCAATCTACCAAAGGACTCTATTCCTACGTTCTGCAGTACTTCGTAGAACGCTCTCTCTCTCTTTTGGGTTTTCTGTTACAAACTGATTTTGTGATTTGGTTACAAGTCTCACTCGATCTAACACAAGTTCTAGCACTGTTCTTGAGTTCTTGAGTTAGTTCTTCGTGTTCTTGAGTGAGTCGCTTTCCTCTGATTCTCTCTGAATATTCCTGAAAGCGTTAGCGTCACAATAAATGCCTTGGGGCTATTTATAGGACTTGGGGAAGGGCGTCTTTTCTCTGGGACGATCATTCCCTTCATGGACGTGGCTACAGGATCTTCCTCCACGTAGTAGGGAGGTGATGAGGAAGCTTCCTGTATCCAGCTGTGTATGATAAACTCCGCTACAGGATCGGCCGCCACGTGTTGATGAACTCTGCAACAGGATCGTCCGCCACGTAGTGTTGGACTCCGCTACAGGATCGGTCTCCACGTGTCCTTGGATGATCAAACATTGTCGAGTGATGTCATCCTGTCGGCTAGTGAGTAAGGACTCCTTTCTTGCGTTCTTACTTGCTTTGGAACTCCGTCCTTGCTCAAGTAGTCTCTGGCTGGTCCTTACTTCCTATTAGCTAGCGTCCCTAAGCTTATGGGACGCCCATACACACTTGTTGTCCTTTTGATCACTGGCTTTCCTGAACACTTGGACAACTTTATTAGAACCAAAGTGAGTTTGTCATATCAAAACTAAGGCACGGTTGTGTGGTACACTAACAAGTACGCAAGCGTTCTTGATAGCGTCCCAACAATTTCCCCCTTTTTGATGATGACAAACTCTTTAGCAAAATAGTTTTGGCGTTTGAACTTAGCATGCATGAAAACTTAAAAGCGTCCTCCAATACTTAGAGAAATTTCATTTAGCACAAGTTTTCATTCTTTGATTCTCTAACATTTGGATTTTAGGGAGAGAAAAGCGTCCTAGAATTTTCTAGGCGTCCTCTAGTTTATTCTAGCATGGTCGTTCCTTAGACTTTTCACTTAATAGTTCCCCCTTAACACTTGCTTATTCTAGATAACTATTTTATTGCGCATATTTGCAAAACTACACTTCCCCCTTCTGGCATCATCGAAAAGGATAACAAGTGATAAGAACGTTAGCACAAACACATAACTAAAGGCAGTGGAACGCTTAAACAAACATATGCAAGCAAACAGTGGAATTGTCTTTCAAACAAAATTAGAGTACGGTTATTACAAACCAAGATCATAGTGTTTGAAGTTCAAAAGAAGCAAAAGCAAAATAATAGGGGATTAAAGGGGTGGTGGCAATCACTTAGAACGGCTCTAGTCTTGATAAAACTTGAGCAGTTGTTCTTGAAGTTCAGCAGCCTTGGAGAATGCAGAGGACAAGTCCTTTAGAGCAGAGAAGATGAGGCACTGGTTGTCCATTATTGCACCCATGAGTTCTGCGGGTGGATGCTGGGCAATGTTTGCTGGGGCAGAACGGGGCAGAGGACCTGAACTGGAAGAGGGAGCGTCCACTAGAGTAGCTGGGGGAGGAGAAGAAGCCATTAGCATCTGATCAAGAGCGGCAAGGTCGACGGTTGGCTCTTCTTCATGAACAGACTCATGTTGCAAGAAGGCAAGGCGTTCTTCCTCAGCTTCAGCGGCGAGACGTTCTTCCTCAGCCTTCCTCTTGGCTTCCTCAGCCTCAGCTTCCACAGAAGGCAACTCTTCATTATGCCTGATCTCGACAAGTCCCATCTTTGCGTTCCACTTCAAGCCAAGTTATTTAGATGGAGCGTTCTCATCATAAGCATCCTGGGACTGCAGAATGAGCTTGACCAGTCCAGGGTACGGCAAGGCATGCCTCTTCCTTCCACACTTAGCCATGTGTTGCATAGCAATTCTGGCTAGATTGATGGGGCGGCGTTCTAGCAGAGCGTAAATAAGAATGATATCGTGCGTCTGAACGATTGACCTCTTCTCCTGCCTAGGAAGGACGGCGCGACATATAAAGTAATGAGCGATGGCGCCTACCTTGATCAAAACGTGAGCAACCCTGTCTAGTCTCATTGGCCTTTTGCCCTGAAAAACGTGTTCAACTAGGGGCAGTTCCTCATCAGTTGTCTCGAATCCGCCTTCTAGAAGTGAGCTAAGAGCGTCGGACGGTGGCTTGCGTGGACCTAGACCCATGAAGGATCGGATTTGGCATTCTGTTACTGAGGCTTTCTCACCTTCAATTTTGAAGTGGAGGGAGCCATCTTTTGCTTTGTAGCGCAAATCCCTGTAGAACGCCTTCACCTGTTCTTTGTCAAAAGTGTTCGGCGCTGGTCCAACGTTCAACCATCCTTGGAATCTCAAAAGCTCGAGGAACTCCTGAACGGATTCATCATCGAAGGAGGCTAGCCACTCTTCAGAGTAAATGAGCGGGCTAAGGACTTTGACGGGCACATCAGCATTTTTTCTTTTGCGCTTGCCCTTTGGGGACTCAGAGTCCTCATCATCATCTGACTCTTCATCGGCGTCCTCAGATTCGTTTTCAACAGCGTCCTTGGAGGGAGCGTCCTCTGTGCCTTGTTCATTTTCAGTATTGCCACCAGCTATGACTTGATTAGCACCAGAAGAAGCTTGTCCTTGGGACGTGCCCTCGGCGTCCTGAGCCTCTGATTGATGTTCGGTTTGGAGCTCAGCGTCCGCGGGGACTTGGGTGGAATCTGTTTGGATTGTGGGGGATGGGTTTTCTTGAGGAGTTGGGAGGGGATTTAGGAGAGGGAGGGATTGGTTGTAGGGTGGGACTTCTTGAGCATCACGCTCGAGCTCTTCAGACAAAGTTGGCTCGGCGTCCTTTTGAGCGACCTGGTGCTCGCCAGCGTCCTCAGCTACTTGATTCTCAGCAGGAGCATTCTCAACTCCTTCGGCCTCGTCGTTGGAGTCCCCAACAACATCTATGAATGGGGAGGTTTGGGCCGCAGGCGTTCCTCTTTGGCTCTCAGATGAGCTAGAGGAGTTGGAGGAGATGTGCTCGGGCTCTGGTGCAGCTTGGACCATGAGCACCTTTGGAGATTCGCCGACTTTGCGACGTTTGAAGGTATGCTCAAGGGCGGGACGCTTCTCA
Source organism: Polygonum aviculare (assembly GCA_934048045.1). NCBI lineage: Eukaryota > Viridiplantae > Streptophyta > Magnoliopsida > Caryophyllales > Polygonaceae > Polygonum > Polygonum aviculare. The sequence goes on along the minus strand of OW204025.1, from coordinate 16,505,102 downwards.
ACGTCCTCTGGTCCGCTCTCTGATGAGGGACGGCGAGATCTGGGGGTCTCGGGGTCCTTTGGCGGAGAGATGTGAGCAGGAGCAGCTGGGAAGTTGGCCAAATTTAGAGGTGAAACATGGGCTTTAGGGGGGAAAGGAATAAGGGCATTTGTCTTTGAGGGCTTGGGGGACGGAGGAGGAGTTGGAAGTTGGACGATTGTTAGAGGTTGAGGAGGTGGTGTTGATTCCTTAGAAAGGTTGGAAGGCCTTTTTGTGGAGCTGGGCCTTTGCTTGGAGCTTTTGGAGGAGGGGACGCTTGAAGTTTTGGCCTTTTTGAGGGGCCGTGGATCATGTGTTTTCTTGGAGCGTCCCTCCTCTAGGTGTGGTGGAAATTTATCCACAATTTGGGTTGGTCTTGAGGAGGTGGATTTGGATGATTTTGAGAGGGGAGATGAAGGGGTTGGACGCTTGGATGGGAGGATAGATTTGGTGGTGATGGTGGGGACTTGAGGAGGTGGGGGAGAGGGACTTGGCACACGGGACTTTAGCATTTTGTACGCAAAGAGTCCTTAGGGTACATGGGAAAGTCTGGAAGGACGGCGTTGTGGAGGTCGGGTATAAGTTCAAGTAAAGGACCCAGATTCTCACCTCTAAACTGAGAGAAGAAGAGAACGTCGTCCATCCGTCCTGGCAAGTCCTTGTAGTTGGTTTTATGAAGACTTGGCACGACGAAGCGTTCAATGAACCTTTCATAGTTCTTAGTCTTCGTTGCATCATTCTTGATCTCTAGTAAGTCCATGCGTTCCCTTATTAAGTTGTAAAGGGTTCTTGGCTTCCTGTTGATGAAGTCCACCAACGATTCATTAAGAACGATGGGTTTTGGTTTTTCGATGTAGTGAGACTTCACATGCTTTCTTCGCTTCCCGCCGGTAGAAGATCCGACTACGTTCAACTGTCTTTGAGACATTTTTCAGATGAGCTTTTGTGAGAGAAAGTTGCCGGAAAGCTAGAGAGAAGTCAGGGCCTGAACTGAGCAGAGAAGTGGTTGAGAATAATAAATGAACGAGAGCAACTGTTCTGGCCTTATATAGAGGAAGCGGTGGCACAACTGTAAATAACACTGATTTTCTGTGCGACACGTGGCATAACTTCCCCCTTAAGATTTGAGCAAAAGCAACGGTCACTGTTCAAACTTTCAAAAGTTCAAAATTCTTCCTCTTCAACTTCTTCTCAAAAACTGAACTGGCGTCCCCTCTAACAAACACTGAGCTTTCTCTCAGACTTAGCAAAAATTTACCTCTTCAAGCAAACCAATAACCAATTTCACCGTCCTTGTGATCACCTTGCAAACCATTTGAGAACAAAGCAAGTACGTCCCGTAAAAGAAAATATGAAGCTCATAGGACACTTTTGCAAAGTTCTCGGCTAGGGTAAGCTTAGAGTTCCCATCATTTCGGCTTATAATGAGGGTTGGGTGATCAGGGATACTCTTTTCAAGAAAAATAGAGAAATTTGAATGGCGTTCCAAAGTAGCAAACACATGAAGTTTTAGACTAGCGTTCTTGCAAATATGAATTCAATGCATAACAGTCCTTAAACACTTAGAATCTACAAAACATAGCCAATCATTGAGAGAATAGTAGAACGGGACTTGCTATTTAAAAGTTATCATCCCCAAGAGCAGCCTTAGATGCTCATAGGGACGTCTATCAAGCGCCTTAGTGAAAATATCAGCTATTTGGTCTTCAGTCCTTACATGCTCCATACTAATAAGTCCTAGTTCAACATTATCATGCAAGAAATGATGTCTTATATGAATATGCTTTGTGCGTGAATGAAAAACAGGATTCTTAGAAATTTCAATAGCACTTGTGTTATCACAGCGAATGGGAATAGTTTCAAGATTGATACCGTAGTCCTCTAGTTGATATTTGATCCAGATGACTTGTGAACAGCACGAGACAGCAGCAACGTACTCGGCTTCCGCAGTTGAAAGCGCCACAGAGTTCTGTTTCTTAGATCCCCAAGAGACTAGGCATGAACCAAGGAATTGTGCCATTCCTGAAGTGCTTTTTCTATCAATCACATGACCAGCATAATCAGCGTCCAAGTACCCAACTAGCTTGAAGGACGTCTTCCTAGGGTACCAAAGACAAAGATCGTCGCGTCCTTTGAGGTAGCGAAAGATCCTCTTAACTTCTTGCATGTGGGACTCCTTTGGATTTGCCTGGAAGCGTGCACACAAGCAAACGGCAAACATGGTATCGGGACGGCTTGCGGTCAAGTATAGCAAAGAGCCAATCATTCCTCTGTAAAGCTTTTGATCAACGTCCTTCCCTTGTTCATCTGCGTAAAGACGCGAGTTGGGAGAACAAGGTGTTGCAACAGGTTTGGACGTGTTCATCCCATACTTCTCAAGCATTTCACGGACATATTTTTTGTTGGTGAATGCGCGTCCCTTCTTTGAGTTGATTGATTTGAAGTCCCAAGAAGAAATTGAGTTCTCCAATGAGGGACATCTCAAACTCACTACTCATTAAGGACTTGAACTCATCTACAAGGTTCATGTTAGTACTACCAAAAACTATATCATCAACATAGACTTGGGCAATTAAAATGTCCTTGTGAACTTTCTTTATGAACAAAGTTTTATCAATTGAACCTCTTGTATAGCCATTAGACAAAAGAAAGGACGCAAACCTGTCGTACCATGCACGAGGGGCTTGCTTGAGTACATAAAGCGCTTTGTCCAAGTAGTACACATGATCTGGGTGATCGGCGTCCTCGAAGCCAGGCGGCTGAGCAACATACACTTCCTCCTTTAGCTTTCCATTGAGAAAGGCAGTCTTGACGTCCATCTGGAATAACTTGAATCCTCTAAGAGCGGCGAAGGCAATAAGAAGACGAACGGCCTCAATTCTAGCAACAGGAGCAAAGGTTTCATCATAGTCTATGCCTTCCTCTTGCTTGAATCCTTGAGCCACCAGTCTTGCCTTGTTCCTTGATACACGACCACTCTCATCAAGCTTATTTCTGAACACCCATCGCGTCCCTATGATATTTTTGCCTTTGGGACGTGGGACGAGATTCCAAACTTTGTTCCTTTCGAACTGCTTCTTTGATGTTCTTTGGTTCCACCATAGAGATAAAGGCATTGAAAGCACAAACCGCTAAATTTGCACTCTGGGACTTGCTTGCGGCTGACCTTGTTTGAACTCCTTGAGAAGGATCAGAAACAATTTGAGATGTTGGGTGGTCCCTAGAGAAGCGGGACTCTCTTTGAAATAATTGAGCAAATCTTGGATCAACCTCTTCATCAGAATCATCACTATCACTTTGAGCATCGTCTTCGGTGCGTTCCCCCTCAGAGAAAGCGTCCACACCTTGACGTTGCTCACCTTGTTGACTTGATTCAGCCACATCCTGTTGAACTGGGGATTCACTACGAGAGGGAACTCCCTGGATGATACTGGGAACGTCTACTGAGACTTCTTCAGGATTTGGAGCAGCGTCCTTAGGAACATAGTATTTTCCAGAGGACCAACCTTCAACTTCGTCTTCAGAGTCGTCCTGCTGTTGTGAAGAAGAGCGGTCTTTCTTACTTGGTTTTTCTTTGTGAGAAGAACTTTCTTTGAACACAACATGAATACTCTCCTCAAGCTTTAGTTTCCTTTTGTTGAAAACTCTATATGCTTTGCTGGTAAGAGAGTATCCAAGGAATATGGCTTCATCACTCCTTGCATCAAATTTTCCAAGTTTTTCTTTATCATTGTTGTGAACGAAACACTTGCATCCAAAAACTCTGAGATAGTCAATGCGAGGCTTCCTTCCATGCAACAACTCATAAGACGTCTTCTTTAGCAAAGGACGTATCATGGCACGATTGATGATGTAACATGCTGTAGCAATAGCTTCTACCCAGAAGTACTTGGGAACGCTATTAGCCAAGAGCATAGTTCTTGCCATATCCTCTAGCGTCCTATTCTTTCTTTCCACAACTCCATTTTGTTGAGGAGTCCTTGGTGTTGAGAAGTTGTGCGAGACTCCATGTTGATCACAGTAGGCCAGGAACTCTGAATTTTGGAACTCCGTTCCATGGTCTGATCTTATGGCTTTGAGAGGCGTCTCGAGGGCAACTTCCACTTGTTTGATGAAGACTTTGAACGCATTGAAACAATCTGCTTTTGACACTAAGAAAAGAACCCAAGTGAATCGAGAAAAATCATCTACAAGAACGTAAATGTACCTCTTTCCACCGTAGCTCAACGTCTTCATTGGTCCATAAAGATCCATATGGAGAAGTTCCAAAGGCTTCTTTGTGCTGACTTCGTTCTTGGACTTGAAAGACGTTCTTGTTTGCTTTCCTTTGATACAGGCTTCGCACTATTCAACAGTCTCAGGATCAATTCGGGGAAGTCCCTTCACAAGATTTCTTTGGTGAAGCTTGAAGATCGTGCTTGGTCCAGCATGGCCAAGTCGGCGATGCCAGAGATCAGCGTCCTTCATTGAAGTAGATAGACATAATTCTGACTTAGGCTTGAACTCCTGGTTGAAGATGTAGACATTGTTTTGGCGTACTCCTTTGAGAACAACTTTGTTGGACTTCTTGTTGATAACAAGGCACTCCTTTGAGTCAAATGTGACTAGGTTTTCACCTTGATCACACATTTGAGAAACGTTAAGGAGATTGAAGCCAAGTCCTTCAACAAGACTGACATTTGTTGCTTTGATGGATGGATTAAGAATGGCAGTTCCCGTCCCCTTGATCTTTTCCTTGCCCTTGTTGCCAAACGAGACAGTTCCTCCCGTGGCACTACTTTGGATAGAAGTGAGATGGATCTGGCTTCCTGTCATATGATTTGAGGCGCCACTATCAATGATCCATGGGCGTCCCCTCATTTCCACCTGCCAAAACAAGATTAGTTCTTGGCGACCCAGGCAAGGTGTTCCTTACCTGGCTCATTACAATAATAGAACTCTGGTTCTAGGATATAGTCATTTATGTTAACATCATTAGAATTGGCATGCTTACGGAAAGAACTTCTAGAACGTCTAGGACGCCTAAAATTAGCTTTTGGAATGGACATAGCATTTTCATTGTTAGTCCTAGCAACTTTTCCATTTTCAACATCTTCCTTCAGTTTTAAACAATCATATTTGAAGTGTTCTCCTTGTCCACAGTACCAGCACGTCCTATAGTAAGTACCAAGATAGTACTTCTTATTGGGACGTTGAATTTTGTTTTGCTTCATCTTTTGGGGATTGCACACCTTTGAGCCGTCCTCTCTAGCAATTTTCTTGTAAATTTTATGACTGGTGGAATTAGTATAGTAGTCCTCTTGACCTTTTTCTCCACTTTCTAGGACTCTAATTCTTTCAAGAAGATTCTTTGTTTTCTCCTTTTCAAGTTCAAGTTCTGAAGTTTTGCTAGCCTCAAAATCGCTAGGGAGAGAGTTCCTAGAGTAAGACTCGTATCCTAGTCCTCTCTTGGCTGGGACGAAGACCATTGGTCTAACTTCCTCAATGATAGGACTCTTTCCTAACACCTTCACTTCTTCCCTAAGCTTGGCGTTCTCTAGTTTAAGGCACATCACTTCAGTTTTTAGAGATTTGTTTTCTTCATATGAGGATTCCAATTTCAAAGACACTGTAGAGCAGTTCTCACATTCAACCACAATATTTTCATTTTCAAGTTCAAGTTCATCCATTCTATGTTGCATGACCACACTTTCTTTCATGATTTTACCAATGAGCTTAATGAGCTTGGATTTGGAACAATTTTCTAAAGAACTCATCATAGATTCACGAGTTACCTCATTTTCAGATTTCGGAGCGTCCTCCTCAATAACTGTGGCGTCCTCCATAGCCATGAACGCTACTTGTTCATTATCAGAAGCGTCCGCAATAGCTACGTACGCCTCTTGCTCATCCGGTTCTTCATCATCAGAACTGACATTGTCCCATGCAGATGCGAACGCTCCAATGAGGGCTTTTGTCTTCATCTCCTTTGAGGTCATTCCCATTGTACATTTTTTAGCAAAGTGTCCTTTCTTGTTGCATTTGTAACATGTAAGTTCTTTCATCTCTGCCTCAGTGTACTTGGGACTTTCTTTCTTGGGCATCTTGTGTTTGTTGAAGTATTTGTTCCTTTTGCCAAAGACACGGAGAACTTTGTTAAAGAGAGCAACTTCTTCCTCTTCATCAAGCTGTTCCTTAGTCTTGCTTTTTTTCTCTTCTAAGGCTTGAACGCGCATCTTTTCGCGATTCTCGTTCTTGTTAGCTTCCACCATTAAGGAAATTTCTCTTTGACGACGAAGATACTCAGCGTACTCTGGTGTTGTGGACGCCAAAGCAAGATCAGTTTGAGGATTCTGTCCAAGTTTAGCCATGTCAGAGATCCTTCTTTCTTCGTACTGCCTGAGCTTCCCATAGATTTCTTCCATATCTAGAGTTTTGTTGGCTGTATTCTTTTTGAACGTTGTCCTGTCAAAGTTCCAGACTCCGGTCAAACCATCAATGACCACTTGAACTCTATTCCTCATGGAGATTTCTGTTTCTGGGATGCCCAAGTTCCTCATCTTGGTGACAAGGGCCTCAAAACGGTATGAGTAGTCATTCACCGTTTCATTTGGCAGCATACTAAAAGCATAGAACTCCTTCTTGATTTTCAGCTGAACGTCCTCCTTCATTTCAGCGGTTCCTACATGGAACTTCTCAAGAGCTTCCCACTGTTGTTTCGCTGTTGGCAAGTTGCTAACTCGAGTGGCGTCCCTTTCGCATAAGGACGCTTGAAGGAAGCAAATAGCTTTTGCGTTGGTTTCCATCAGCTTGAACTCGTCAGGACCCCACTCGTCCTCCTTATCAGCTTTGTCAGCGGGAACTTTGAGATCTCCCTTCATAATGACCTTCCAGCATTGATAATTTTGACTTCTGCAGAAATTTTCAAACCTTGTCTTCCAGCGGTTGAAGTTGCCGTCCGTCAGGCGCGGAGGATTCACAAAATAAATTCCAATGGGTTCCATGTCCATCTTTACCTGCAACTCAGTAAGAATCTAGAGCGCCTGCTCTGATACCAATTGTTGGATCGTTAGTAGTGAGGGACGTCCTTTACTATGGTAAAGGCGTCCTTAGGTTAGGCGTCCCTACGAGGAGTAAGGGCGTCCTTGAGTAATGCAGCGGAAATTAAGTACTAAACAGATAATAGATGAACGCAGTGAATTATAGAGGAACCACTCAAGACCAAGTAGTCCTTGAGTGTAAACCTCTACCTCCTTGGAGGATTTTTGAATAGTTCTTTCCTTTCTATTGAACGATCTTACAGTTGTACTGGCGAGCCTTTACAGTTCTCTAACACTTTGCTTTTCCCTAAGTTCACTTGTAAGGAACTCCTTTAAGCCTACAACTTAAGCTGGTTCAATCTACCAAAGGACTCTATTCCTACGTTCTGCAGTACTTCGCAGAACTCTCTTTCTCTTTTGGGTTTTCTGTTACAAACTGATTTTGTGATTTGGTTACAAGTCTCACTCGATCTAACACAAGTTCTAGCACTGTTCTTGAGTTCTTGAGTTAGTTCTTCGTGTTCTTGAGTGAGTCGCTCTCCTCTGATTCTCTCTGAATATTCCTGAAAGCGTTAGCGTCACAATAAATGCCTTGGGGCTATTTATAGGACTTGGGGAAGGGCGTCTTTTCTCTGGGACGATCATGCCCTTCATGGACGTGGCTATAGGATTTTCCTCCACGTAGTAGGGCGGTGATGAGGAAGCTTCCTGTATCCAGCTGTGTATGATGAACTCCACTACAGGATCGGCCGCCACGTGTTGATGAACTCTGCAACAGGATCGTCCGCCACGTAGTGTTGGACTCCGCTACAGGATCGGTCTCCACGTGTCCTTGGATGATCAAACATTGTCGAGTGATGTCATCCTGTCGGCTAGTGAGTAAGGACTCCTTTCTTGCGTTCCTACTTGCTTTGGAACTCCGTCCTTGCTCAAGTAGTCTCTGGCTGGTCCTTACTTCCTGTTAGCTAGCGTCCCTAAGCTTATGGGACGCCCATACACACTTGTTGTCCTTTTGATCACTGGCGTTCCTGAACACTTGGACAACTTTATTAGAACCAAAGTGAGTTTGTCATATCAAAACTAAGGGACGGTTGTGTGGTACACTAACAAGTACGCAAGCGTTCTTGATAGCGTCCCAACAACATTCTACCAAGGGTTTTATCGAAAAAGAGGTGGGGGGCATTTCCTAACACGTGGTCGACATCTCGCCCCCCTCAAGGCATCCTCCTCCTATGGCGACCCCAATGTAAAAACAAAATCCGTGGGTCCAAGAGTCAATACATAAGTCTTTGAGGGTTCAACCAACAGTTCCATCTTCATTGGTTGAACTATCAAGGCCTATGGAGGGAAGAGGCAACCGACCCGCTACACGCCACGATCTAGAAATAATCGACTTGAGCAAGGCCAAGGTGGAATGGGTCAAGAATGTGGGTCCTAAAGCCCACGGCGAGGTCAAGAGCCCTCTCAACCAAGGTGCACCCTTGGCACCACCCTCATAGGTCACCTCCAAGTGTGGCATAGCCAGGCAAGTAGAAATCATTGAAAACTCAAGTGAACAAGAGAGTGACCCGAGCCTTGACGAAAAATCAAGTGAAGAGGTGAATGACTTCATCGAGTTGGAGGACCTCATGAGCCAAGACAAAGAGGACTTCGTGGATGACATAAGTAAAATGGTCCCCGTGTCCCCGTCAAAGACTAAGGGTGACGATGCATCGAAGCCACAAACCAGTCAGTTCATGGCAAGGACCAAAGAGCTCCCACCATCCACTCTTCCTAGCTTCTTGAATTCCATGTACACTCCTTGGATGGATGCTCATCCGAGATTTGCATTGTCTTTGCCCTTGAAATCATGGGTTATAGAAGAAGATACGCTAGCCGCCATTGGGGCGTTCACATCAAAGAATTCTACCCCTGTGTGCCACGTCCATTGAATGTGTGGCAACCCATGAACTCATTGCACCAACTCCCATGCATGAAGCGAGTTCACCCTTTAGGGGAGTTTTCTCAACCCTCTCCTACTTTATTGACGATAATGACTTGGGTATAAGACATGCAAATAGTCCGAGTTATTCCACTTTATTTCATGCCTACATCACATTTAGGAGTAAATATTCATGCATACATCATAGCTCTCTCTCTCAATATGTATCATCCAAGATGCATATGGCTCATCTTATGTCGTTGCTTTATCAATCTAAAAATTTGATCGGTCTGAAACGATATAGGTCGAAAAAGAAAAGTGGTCGGGCTAATGCATGTACGATGTCATATCATCTTGAACTTGGAGATTATGTTGTGTGTATATCTTTTATATTGCATATATTATCTCTATGGTCTTGGTGTGCTTATCTTATAGGACAATGGGATTCGGGGAGGATGATGTGATCACCCCCGCGCACATCAAGACGCCGAAGCCGAGGTACCGCCCGGTGCCTCTTTGAGGCACCACCCCGCAAGCAGCGTCGAGGCACCCGGTGCCTCTTTAAGGCACCCGCAAGCGGCGACGAGGCGCGGCTCGGTGCCTCGACGAGGCGCCTAACACACGGCGCCGAGGCACGGCCCGGTGCCTCGACGAGGCACTCTCTGGGGCACCCGCCCAAGGGTCGTACGCGACCCGTTACAAGGTCGGTTTCTTCCAAGGAGGCGAATCAAATTCCCGGGCCTATAACGAGGCGATGGGCTAAGGTCTTACAAGAGCAATTTCGAGCTCACTTGGCAATGCCCTACGTTTCACAAGCCCGGCCCGGAGATGCGTTTTTTAGTCTCCAAATGCTCGGCCCAAGCAAGAGCCTTTCGAAGCCCGAAACCCATTATGAAGAGGGACGATCCAAGCCCATTTTGAAGGAGGCTTGGCTGCCACACTAACTCCCTTCCTTGGCCTCCAAGTTTGCTTCTACGAAGCATTAAAAGCATTAGCTTGGCCTCCAAGGAACAACATTAAGGGCGGCTGAATATTCTTGCCTTGGACGCCACTCTTCTCCACCTCCTCACAAGACTTGGCGCCCACTCCAAGATGATTGCTTTGGCCGCCAATTCTCTCCACCTCCTCTTGAAGCTTGGTGTCCACACAAAGCATGCCGCCCCTCCCCTTTACTCGTCCCTATATAAGCACAAGGAGGCCCTCATATTTTAGCAGATTGGATTTGAGTTTAAGAGCTAGAAGCCTTACTTATCCGGTCTCTTCTCCTTAAGGGAGAACGGGCTGGGGGAGTCCCCTTCGTTGGCTTCTATCCTTAGCCGATCCTTGCTTAAATCCGTAGCTCGATCCATCTTTTCCATCCTTGCTCCACTAGACCATTTCTTTCCCTTTCAATTGTAAACAAACGTTTCCGCCACCTTAATAATACTTTCAAGTTTGTATCTCTTTCAATATCAAATCAAGAACACCTCCACGAGACTCATTCGAACCAGATTCTGCCGATCTTGGATTCGATTCACATCAAAAGCCAATACATGAAACTCAGCGTTTAGCTAAATACAAGACCTGTAGCAAAATATAACTTGACCTCTAAAATATTCAGCTTAGAGTATAATGATGCTCAATAGCCCCCCTCAAACTGGAGTAGGAGAACGATCAGTGAGCATACCCAGCTTGAACAACAACTCACGATGATGTCCAGAAGGCAGAATTTTAGTAAGAACATCAGCCAATTGATTAGAGGTAGGAAGGTATGACAGTTGAAGCAAACCATCCATCACTTTTTCTCTGGTGAAATGACAATCAATCTCCAAATGTTTCGTCCTCTCATGAAAGACAGGATTTTTCGAAATGTGCAAAGCTGATTTGTTATCACAGAAAAGAGTGATTGGCTTTAGCTTAGTATCACCCAACTCTTGCAACAAATTTACCAACCAAGTGACCTCAGCAGCTGCCTGAGACATGGCATGAATTCAGCCTTAGAAGAACTCTTAGAAACAGTTGCTTGCTTCTTAGATCGCCAAGCAATAGGATTAGTGCCATGAAGAACAAGATAACCAGTTACAGACCGTCTTGTAGTTGGATAGCTAGCCCAATCAAAATCAGTATAAGCCTCAAGCTGTATTTGATCACCAGGTCTGAAAATAATACCAAAATGAGAAGTGCCCTTGATGTAACAGAGAAGGTGAACAAGAGCATCCATATGAGTTTGTGATGGCTTTTGTAAGAACTGACTAAGCACTTGAACAACAAAAGAAATATCTAGCCGAGTATTAGTCAAATAATTCAGCTTTCCCACAAGACTGCGATAAGTAGAAGGATCATCTAGAACTGAACCTGTAACATTCTCCAATTTTAAATGAAGAGGCAATGGCGTAGCTCTAGAATGCAATGCATCTACCTTGGCATCTTGAAGGAGCTCATGAGAAAATTTGGACTGCTTTAACACCAGATTCCCATCATGACGAGTAACCTCTATACCAAGAAAGTAATTGATCTCGCCTAGATCCTTAATACTGAACAAACTGTGTAAAGCATCTTTGAGATGAATAATAACACTTGAATCTGAACCAGTAACTAGAATATCATCAACATATATGGCCACAATTGTCATGTGATCCTCCTGTTGTTGAATGAACAAGGAAGAATCATGCTTAGATTGAACAAAGTTCAAAGTAGTCAAAGTAACAACCAACTTATGAAACCATTGTCTAGAAGCTTGTTTGATGCCATATAAACTTTTCTGAAGAAGACAAACTTTATTTGAAGGATTAGAAATTCCCTGAGGCATTTGCATATACACTTCCTCCAATAAATCACCATGGAGGAAGGCATTATTCACGTCCAATTGATGAATTTTCCAGTTTCTTTGCAAGGCTACAGAAATCAGAACTCTTACAGTTGTCATGCGAACAAGTGGAGAGAAAGTTTCCTCAAAATCTAAGCCATATTGCTGTGTGTAACCCTTGGCTACAAGACGTGCCTTATACCTCTCAATAGATCAATCAGCTTTAAGCTTGATTTTATAGACCCACTTGCATCCAATAGCTCTTTTTCCTGTAGGAAGATCTACAACAGTCCATGTTTTATTAGGCAAATGATGAAGAGGATCAGGGGATGAAGGAATAAGTGTATATGGTATGGTGAAAGGATTGCCTGTAGGATAAAAAATAGGATTAGCATCAATATCAACAATAGGGAGATTAAAATCTGATGCCAGTTTAATATGAGGAAGATGTAACGGAAAGGTTTGTTCAAGAAAATGAACATCTCTGGATATGAAAACCTTTTTAGTGGATATTTCCAGAACTAAATAACCTTTTACTCCATAAGGATACCCTCGAAAAACACATGGTGAATTTCTTGGGTCAACTTTGGTTCTATTCCTTTTTAGTGTAGATACAAAGCAAAGACATCCAAAAGGTCCGATGTGAGAATAATCTGGAATTGTATCATAAGGTGTAAGATGGTTAAGGCTAGCAAGGGGAAAACGATTAATCAAGTAAGTGGCTGTAAGGACACATTCTCCCCAATAGGAATCAGGTAAATTGGACTGAAACAACAAGGCTCGAGCTGTCTCAAGTAAATGTTTGTGTTTACGCTCTACAACACCATTTTGTTGTTAGGTGTCCACACAAGAGGTTTGATGAAGAATGCCTTGATCAAGGAAAAAAGTATTAGCTTCATGGCTACAAAATTCACTCCCATTATCAGATCTCACATTTTGACAGGTTGACTAGATTGTTTTTGAACAAAATTTATGAAGGTTTTCAAGGCTGACAAAGCATTTGATTTGTGAGATAGAAGTTGTATCCAAGTGAGTCTGGTATAATCATCAACAATGCTAATGAAGTAAGAAAAACCATGATAGGTTTTGACTTTATAAGGCCTCCAAATGTCTGTGTGAATCAATTGAAATGGATAATTTCTTTGTATCTTACTAATAGGAAAAGAAGTTCTGTGCTGTCTGGCTTTGGGACAAATAATACAAATTTGATGATGTTTAATAGAAACAATATCTTTAATACCAGAAAAATTAGACAAAGTCTCAAAAGGAACATGTCCCAAACGAAGATGCAACAATTCAGGGGTTACAACACTAAAAGATTCAGCAAAACAATCTGAATTTTTATTACAACTCAGTGAGGAAAGTTCAGAAGAACAGGGAGAATGATTCAAAGGTTGTTGAAAGGGATGGACATTGGAAGAGTTGGTGAGATATAATCCTCTTGTAGCACTACCAAGCACTTGATGAGTGTTCATTGAAAGGTCCTGAAGAACACAATGATAAGGGGTGAAAAGAACATTAGCATGGAGATCAACTACAAGTTTGTTTATAGATAAAAGGTTGAAACTAAATTCTGGAACATGTAGAACTTCTTTGAGAATAATCTGAGGAGTAAGTTGAATTGTTCCAACATGTAGAATTTTAGCTTGTTTATTGTTTGCCATGGTAATGGAAGTAGGTTTAGTGGCTGACTCATATGTGGTAAACAGGTTAAGGTTGGGAGAAATATGATGAGTTGCTCCACTATCTATAACCCAAACATTATTAATACCATAAACATTGAAACATAGAGACGTACCTCCCAACATACAAGACTTGTTGTTTTCTGCGGAAGAGCTTCCATTCTACTGTTGATTCAACAAAGCTATCAACTGCTCATATTGACTCTTAGTGAAAGTCTGGTTTCTCTCAGAATTCTCCTTGTTCTCATTATCAACAGATGTGTTCCCTGCAAATTTCTTATGTACCCAATTCTTTGGATAACCATGTATCTTGAAGCAACGATTAATAGAATGACCAGCAACCTTGCAATTCTCACAGAAATAATATGGTTTCCCATTCTGACCTGACTTGTTGTTGTTATTATTGGAACCTGTTTGACTAGAATTCTGTCCACTGTTCTGATTTCTAGAGTTCTGAGAAGGTTGTTTTGGATTGAAATTCTGACCAGATTGTTGATAAGAATTATTGGAGCTTTGTGCAGGCTTTGGGAACACATTCAAAGTAGTAGAATCACTAGCAATAGAAGATGCATTACTCATTAGAGAGCGTTCCTTTTCTTCTTGCATAGCCATTTGATAAACCTCTCCAATTGTGGGAGTTGGTTTCATCATCAACACATTAGCACGAACAACAACATAACATTCATTCAAACCGACTAAGAATTGCAGGATTTGCTGATTTAATATCATCTTAGGCACAGGATTGATATTTCCACAAGATCCACATTTAGGCAACTCAGCTAGCACAAGATATTCCTCCCAAATCTTCTTAAATTTTGTGTAATAAGAAGAAATTGGAAGATTACCTTGAGAAATATTAAACAACTCCTTCTGAATCTGATAAGTCCTGGCTAAACTCGGTTGTCCAAAACGAAGCTTCAGATCTGTCCATACTTTAGCTGCAGTATCACAGTTTAGAAAAGTCTCTGATATATCCTTTTCAACCGAGTGTAAAAGCCAAGCAATCACCATACTGTTGTAACGCAACCATTGCGTCTCTATCGGAGATCCTGGATCTGGACGTTTTCTTTCTCCTGTAACAAATTTCAGCTTATTTTTTGCCCTAAGAGACACCTCGACAAACTTACTCCATGGATGATAGTTAGAATCATTCAGAAGCTGAGTAGATAAGGAATAAGTCGGATGATCGGAGTGATGTAAGTAGAGAACGTGATTTGGATCTGAGAAATCTCCATCCAAATTACCTTCTCCTGAATTTGTGTGAGCTGTGGATCTGATCGATGAATTATTTGGATCGTTGCCTTGACCTTCCACCATAGGTGAACAGAGATCGGAAAGCAGAAAAACGAGATCGGCGATTTAGAGAATCAACCGCTCTGATACCATGTTACAATTCAGAGAATGAGAGAACATCGATCGAGAGAGAGGAAGGGTGAGAAGTCAAGTTCAACTTTTCATTCAGTGGAAGTGTATGGATTACAGCTTTTATACTCAGGACAAAATACGTGGCACAAAGCCAATACATGAAACTCAGCGTTTAGCTAAATACAAGACCTGTAGCAAAATATAACTTGACCTCTAAAATATTCAGCTTAAAGTATAATGATGCTCAATATTTTATGACAGCTACAGCCACTTCCTTTGTGATCTCACATATTCTATGGGTTAAAATGTTAGAACAAATGCAACTTAGAAATACGTTTTTAAGAAAAAGAAGCTAGTAATGAGTCTGAGATAATGAACCTTGATATGGATGGAAAAATTATTCCATTGACCACCTGATCTTCTGTCATATATTCAGCTAAGCTGAAGATCACGGGTTAAAAGTGAATGTCAATTCGTTGGTGCAATCAAAACCAATAGAGTAAACAATTTTACCGTCCAGCTGCTGCCTGTAGCATCCCATCAGAGATTATCTTAGCTCCAGAAAGAAGTGTACCAAGTCCAATCCTGTTAATCAGTAAAAAAATCAGTGCCATTTTACAAATCAAACAAATCCCATTTGTTTTATTAATGAAATCTTGATTTAAACCAAGTATATTGGGAACAAAAACGAGCATGCATTCAGTTCTTTTTGCATGAGCTTAAGCTCACCCTGGAAAAAGGTACATATTGTTGCCTTGGTTGCAGTGGCCAACTTTGCCACCTCCTCCATATCTAACCCTACAAAGACATAAATGTTTTAAATTCTACATTAACCAACCCAATTCTTAATAAATTTTACGATTGAGTAAGATTATGTACCTATAGAAGTCCGAATGCACCGGACATGGTCGTGGTGTCACCTCGAGAGGCTATACCTAGCTCTCGATACAAGTACGCAAGTACTGCAACCCCCCAAGCAAATCGACCGGCCGTCTCCGGCCCCTCGAGATAGGGAAGGATCCAATCCCGAATACTGTTCGTCGACTTGTCCACGAACAATGTGTTTTTGGTAAGTACGAAGAGAAAGTGGGCGGCAATCCTATACGGATCCTCTCTATCATCAATCAGCCGCTCACACTCACCCTGGATCCATTGCTGCTCCTCGATGCTCTCCGATTTCTGGTAATATCCATAAATATGGAAAGTAGTAATCCACTCGAAACCTTTTCTCAGACGAGAGGCATACTCCTCGCTAACACCTAGAAATCGGGCAACTGTGGCCGTGCGAGAGGCGGAAGATGCGACGTTGGATACGCCAACACCGTCGATCTGAAGGGACACGAGTTCGAATACGTCATGAAGCATAGTAGTTATCTCTCCCAAGCTAAAGTGGAATGAGTTGGTTTCCGGAAACAAATGCTCGACGAAAGCATGAACCAATGGCATGTCTATCTGCCCCCAATCCATCTCCTCCAAGGAAACAAGACCGCTCTGTCTGGTGATGTCAAGTGAACCCTCCTCATTCTCATACGCAAGTGGCGGAGAATAAATATCTATCAAACGCTTATGGTGACTAGCACTATGGGTGTAAGATTTCCACGACTTAAGTTCCTGAAAGAAAATACATATGTTTCATTAAGTTGCTATCATATTATATATGGATACCCAAATAACCTAGAAAAGACTATGATTTGGAGGCTACTAACCAAGTTACAAAAATCGAACTCCTCGCCGGCATTCTGTGCCTGATCCCTCTCCCTACTAATCTCATCCTATACATGGATCGATCGGTGAGTCCCGTAACTCACTAAAAGGTCCGTGATCTTAGGCCCACCGCCGTACACATGCATTGTGGAGAGGCGTCGCCCTCAGCCTCTACGTTGTGGTCCTCTGGTGAGACCGATGCAGACGGTCTCGAACGACCCGAAGACGATCGTGGCGGGATGGTCGCCGATATCGGTGTGGAAGAATCACTAGTGCCTACGGCAGCCGCGCTGAACTTGTCGCGAACGTTCCTCCGAATGGGAGAGACCGCGGGACGCTCTTTCCTCTTCTCCTTCCGAGCATTCTCAAGATGATCCCTAATGGCCTAAATCCACATCGATATTTCATATTATCTAATAGCCGTAATTTGTACGCATTTTAATATTTCATATCGCCTAATAACTTATTTTAATTATCTTAAATTGTTTTTAACTTTTTTATTCAAAAAGATTTTGTAATTTATCATTGAATTTAAATATTTATCTAGATCAAAATTATGATTATTATAAATAGGCTAAATAGTTGAAAACCACCCCTATAATATGCCATATTCCCAGTAACCACCCCTTTAAAGCGATATTCCCGAGAACCACCCCTTTAAACATCTCTGTTAAAAACGCACCACCCATCACGTCCCTGCCGTTTGAATACGTTAAAAACCAATGATGTGGCAGGTTTTTTTATATGTTTTTAAATATCTTCGCTTATGTGGCATGACACATCATTAAAAGCTCAAAAAGTTTTAAATAAAAAAATCCCCAAAATAAACCCACATCATCCCTTCCCTCTCAACTCTAATTCCCTTCCCTTCCCTCTCAAACCTTCCCTTCCTTGCTCACCGGCTACTCAGATCTGCCGCCGACGGCCTTCCCCCTCCCTCCGACGACCTCACTCCCCCTCCCTCCGACGGCCTCGCTCCCCCTCCCGCTCGACGGCCTCGCTCTGCCCTCTGTTCCGCTCGATGGCCCTCACTCGGTCCTCGGTCCAAACTCCGCTCGGCCTTCCTCTTCACCTCTCCCACTGCCCCGTCCGCCCTCCGCCTGACCCACCACCAATCCCTCGCCAGAACCGTCCTCCGCCTAACTTGCAACCCCTCCCTCTCCCTCCGTCGCCTCCCCTCCGCCACCAAGTTCCCCACCTGTCTCTCCCTCTCAAAAGTTAGGATTTTGATCAGCCTTCTTCTTCTACATCCGATTGGAGGAGTTGTGCGTGTGTGAGAGAGAGAGAGATAGAGATAGAGAGAGATTCGTGTTGAAAAAGCAAAGCTCTGGAATGGCTTCGTCGGAGGTTTCGATCAAAGGCAACAACAACAACAAAGTCAGTAATGGGTTCACGATGTGGGCAATTTTGCCCCAACATGTGTATGCCACCTTGATTAAAAAAAATGCCACTTGACCAAAAAAATGCCACCTTGACAAAAAAAATACATGTGTATGCCACATAAGCGAAGACATTAAAAAACACATAAAAAAAATGCCACGTCATTGGTTTCTAATAGCAGAGGGAGGAGGGGTGGTGGGTTTTTAACGGAGCTGGTTAAAGGGGTGGTTCTCAGGAATATCGTTTTAAAGGGGTGGTTACTGGGAATATGACATATTATAGGGGAGATTTTCAGTTATTTAGCCTTATTAATAACTTAACAAGATGATCCCTTACGGCCTAAATCCACATCGATATTTCATATTAACGATTTATCAACAAATTTTTCTAAAACTTAACAATTAACGATTTCAATTATAATAATTTCTATAGAATTTTATATATTAAAAAATCGTTAGTTCTCTAAAACGTCCTCGTACTTAATAATATTGATTTCAATCTTTAAAACTTCAAAACTTCTCTAAATCTTAACGATTAATGATTTCAATTATAATAACTCTCTAAAACATCCTCGTACATCATTCATATTAATAGAGCGTTTTAAAATTCGTTCATTCGAAAAATTTGAATAAATCATTAAGATATTTATACAATAGCTAAATTAATCCTAAATAGCATTTATGTAAGAGAAAGTATGGCTGACATTTATATAAATTTAACGGCAATATAAATAATAAAATATAATAAATAAAAATATAATATTTTTGAAATACCGTTGTTGTGTGACCGAACCTCGTCCCGGGAGGGACCACCACCGGCGTACGAGAACCAGCTTCTGCTCGATCGCCGGCCACCCCATCACCGCCACTACCACCCGCAGCCCCTTCCCTTGCTCGATCGCCGGCCTCAGCACCAGCCCCCGCTGGATTCCCGATCGGCGGCCTCAGCCCCTGCACCGCACACCCGCTGGATTCCCGATTCGTGCTCGCCGGCGGACTGCCTCCACGCCCACGCCCGCTGCTCTGTCTGGCGTCGTCGCCCACTCCCGCCACCGTAGGCCGCCTGCCTCCACGCGCACGCCCACGCCAGCGCCCGCCAGGTTGGCTACCGGCGCCGGAAGGGAAGTAACCGCCTACACCGCCGATTTTCCGTTGCCGATCGCCCCCTTCTCGCCCACGACGGTCCATTGCCGATGTTCGTCGTTGCCCCTTCGATCGTGTTCTGTGTTTGTGGGATTGTGAATGAAGACGACACGGGAGGAGTTTTAGGGTTGCGTAATTGGAATGAAGACGGCACGGGAGGAGTTTTAGGGTTGCGGAATTGTGAATGAAGACGGCACGGGAGGAGTTTGCGGTTATATCATGACGACGACTCTTCGTCTTCCGGCGAGCCTACGGCGCCTTCCGTAGGCGTGGTACGATGCCGCCTATATGCATGACACGACGCCTTCTGTAGGCGTGGTACGATGCCTTCAACCGGCGACGCCGTTCGACGGCGTGGTACGACGACGTTTTTTGGTTTCTCGTAATTATTGTATTATTTTACTAGACGCCTTTCGAAAGCGACGCCTCCTAACAGCGTGGTGCAAAAAGTCAAAAATGTGTGTGCAAAAAGTCTATGCATAGTTTAATCATACAGTACTCCATATAATAGGGAAAGGAAGTGCCTTTCTATTCTTAACTGTTTATTTTTTCATTTTTTAGTACCATAATGGATGGAGCTGTCTCTAGTGTTAGGAAGTACAATATACTCTAATTAAGACACAAGTCTGTCTCGATCTTACAAGAATACTCTACTAGGACAACCTCAAGTCCATAGAAAAAGTGTAAACGAGTGACATACTTGAAACAAGTATCAGTCGCAATTAGCAAATAGCGCGACTACTTTCTCGCATAATTAAACATATCCTCGACTCTTTTGCCCAAAAAAACAAAAACATATCCTCGACTCGGGTAGCCAGTTTTTATGCATATACTTACTGGCTGGAGTAGTATTTTTACTTGAAAATATCATACTGTAACTTTGAAGGCAAAAGAAGCGTCATTATTTCGACCAAAAAAAAAGAAGCGTCATAATAAAGACTGGGTCAGCAGGAGCTCAGCTGTCCGTTGTCCCTACGGGCCAACCAGCTGTCACCTAACCCCATTTCTTCATTCAATAAACAAACAAAAAACATTTTGCTACTCGTACTCCGTATTATACTAGTAAGACAAACGGTCCTAAACTTTCGACTTTTCTATTAGCATTAGTATTGAGTGTGAACCGGTTTATAGGAAAGATGTTAGTAAACCGGTTCGTTATGCAATTCAGTTGTAATAAATAGCGTGAGCTAATCTCACAGCTGAGCAATGAAACGAAAATACAGATTCTGTTTGTTCTCAAATTCTCTCTTTGTTCACAGAATCTAAGATGGTATAAGAGCTTTAGGCATTTGATCTTTGCGTTTCATTCGATTTCTTGTTCTGAGAGTGTTTTGAGCAATCGTTTCTGAGCGATTGATTTTTTGAGAGTGTTTCGATCGGATTTCTTGTTTTCTGATTGATTGTTTCTGATTTGTAACAATGGATCCCAATAATCCGTTGTGCATTCATGCCTCGGATAATCCGGGAATGGTTCTTTCCAATGAGGTGTTTGATGGCACCGGAATCTATGCTTAACGAAGCTCGATCATGATCGCCTTGAAGGCGAAGAACAAGTTCGGCTTCTTGAACGGAACGGTGGTCAAGCCGGATGCAGATTCGCCGGATTTTGCTCGGTGGGAGAGATGTAACACTGTGATTACATCATAGTTGCTCAATTCCATGTCAAAGGATCTTGCGGAGTCCTTTCTTCTTTCTGGAGATGCTAAAATATTTGGAAAGATCTTGAAGCTAGATTTTCTCAAGCTAATGGCGCTCATCTTTATTCAGTGGAGAAAGAGATAAGTACGATTTCTCAATCCTCTGATTCAATTTCTGATTTCTTTACTCGAATCAAGAGGCTTTGGGATGAAAAGGATTCAATGCGTGATTTGCCTCCATGTTCTTGCGGTTTGGCTGAAGCTGTGCGTAAATTGAATGAAGAACAGCGTTTGCTTCAATTCTTGATGGGGTTAAATGACTCCTATTCTGCTGTTCGTGGTATGATAGGCTACTAGACCAATACCGCAAGTGTACGGATCGCGTAATACCAAGGTGTCGATCTCTAGGACTTTAGTAGAGTTGGTGAACCGACAATCAAAGTAGCTAGGCTAATATGAGGCAATTTGGGATTGAAATAAAAGAACTCAAATAACAACTAAGTAAAAGGAGAAAGCAACTAACAAATTGATGAAAGTATAATATGGGAAAGGCAATCCTAGAATCTAGGTACTAACACTATGGATCCAAGTAGCACTTTGCAAGCATACATAAATCAAGATCAAATCATGGTTTGGAGGCATCTACCTAGAATCGTTGTCTAATCCTATCGAATCAAACAAATCGTACCTAGATTACGATAGTCATCCACTTTCGTGGCTTGACATGCAAAACTAGGCCCTTTAGGCTCAATAGGGGCTCAATCGGTTCAAGCCCTCATCCACCGTCGTGGCTTGAGTGAGCTCTTCTAACTCAACCCTCTATCGGTAGGTCAACCTCTCAAGAGTTCCCAATTCAATTCTCACTTCAAAGGGAAATCAATCAATCAATCCTATAGTTCAAGTTAGAGAGGAGGTCTCTCAACACAAGTCTCTAACCTATCTCCCTATTGACAACCTAACCTTTCGGTTCTAATCATCAACAAGTGTCAAATCACAAGCAATTTGGCATTAAGCATATAGGATTGACACAAACCACAATTCCAATCTCAATTCAAGCAAGCATTTCAAGGCTACCTAAAATCCATAGGGTTTTCCCCAAACCCTAGGATTTGGGAATTTAGCAATTCATGGAGAACAAGAGAAAAGAAGAAGAGATGAGGAAATCCATACCAATAAACATTGTATAGATTGAAAAGGCACAAATCTCCAACAAAATCCTTCAATCACTCAAGAACACCAAAGAGTTTTAATGGAAATTCTAGAGGTCCTAAATTGGGTAAAAGTTACCTTCTAAAAAGAGGAAGACGGCTATTATACAACCCTAAAGGAAACAAGGATAAAACGGGAAAAAGGGGACGCGGCGGCGTGACCCGGGGTCCGACCCGGCCCGTGACCCGGCCGGGTCCAAGTCTGAAAATGCGGCCATGCGCAAACACAAGGAAATGGGCTGACCCGGGCGCCGACCCGGCCCGTGATCCGGCCGGGTCCGGCTCTAGTGACTTCGGTTTGCCTCGGCTAAGCAACGCAGCCCGACCCGGGCCAGGACCCAGCCCGTGACCCGGCCGGGTCCAAGGCTGTGGCCTCGGGTTTTGTTGCTTTTCCTTCGGTTCTTCGGGCTTCGTCTTGCTCGGCTTTCGGTTCGCTTCATTTGGCGTCTTCTCGGCCTCTTCTTGACTCCGGCTTCGAGCTCTCGCCGCCTCCTTGAGTCCTCTTGATCTCCAACGCTTCAATCACCTCCAAATCTCCTGAAATTCATAAAGAACAAAGCGTAGAGTCCGAACCAAACGACTAAACCGAAAACAAGTAAAAATCTAACTTAAAAGAGATAAACGCAAACCGAAAGCTACGAAACATGGCCTAATGTGCACTCTAAACATGAACTAGATGCAAGCCATCAAAATCCCCCAAACTTGAACCTTGCTTGTCCTCAAGAAAGCAATTTGGAATCTTCATCCCACATCAAATGCAATTCAAGAGTTCACCTCAAAATTAAACGAGCAATAATCAAAGAACTTGAAACTTGACAAACCGGAATCATTGCACATGTTTTATGACTCAAAAAGATGAAGACCCATGAATCAATTCTGGACCTCACTAGGGGGTATGTGTTTACTCTCTTTCCATGTGTTTAGGCTTCAAAGTTAGCACTCAAATTCATCTATGATCTCTAAGCTACCATAAGCTTGAAAGAGATCTCAATCTCCACCGCTAAAGACAATGCAAGTGACACTAATCAAGAGGGCTTTTTAAGGGTTGTAGTGGGGCTAGGGTGAGAAGATTTGGGTAAGGAAATTTTTTGGCCATGTGGTGCTAAGCTAGAGAATAAGAGTCAAAAGCTTTCACTTCACAACCAAGCAACCAATTCAAGCGTTTTGCACACTCTCTCAAACCCGAAAACTTCACAACTTCAACACATCATAAACTGAGGAGTTCACTCTCCAACTTTTACTTTTCTTTAATTTTGAACTCAACCCCTTTTTGCACTTGCTTTTCTTCTTTTCACAACAACACTTTGAGGACTTTCAAATTTTGCTCATTTATTTTCATGTCACCAACTCACTTTCAAACACTAATTTCAACACTTTTCATTTCTCCCAAATATTTCCCACACTTTTGCATTTCTTTCTTTTGAAATTCTCTTCCACCAAATAGTATTTTCCTCTCAATCCCAAACTCACTAAAATTTCATCTCCCATGACTCCTATTCTCTAGGAGGGTCAAGCTATTTGGGCTAGGGAAACAATTTTGTGGAGTTTTAAAGTATAGGCTTAGGCTCAAAAAATTTGGGCTTCAAGAAAAATAGGCACTAATATAGGGTGGATAGGGGAAAATGTAGGGCTAACAAAACAATGCCTCTATCACTTTAATGTCACAAGCAAATGTCATGAATGCGGTCTTGACAAAGATACAATCTCAAGTTCTAGAGTTAGAGATGCATAGAGAAATCACACACAAAAAGAAAAGAGAGGACAAAGTCCTAGAAAAAGGCTAAAAATCATCTCACTAGGTGCTCATTACCTAGAATGTCAACATTAGTCTACAACCTTAAGAGTCCACATGCTCATCCAAATATAAGTCAAGCAAACAAGCCATGATCATGCAAGAAAATAAGGGTTTCATCCATCCAAGCAAAGATATGGAATTTTCCAAGTCATGAATTTAACTATTTTGAAGGTTAGAGATTCTCATTTAAGAAAATTTTGATGCATGGCAACCTACTATGCATGAAATTTTTGGATTTTTACAAATTTTTCAATTTTTTTTTGAATTTTTAGCATGCAAATAAAGAGCAAGACAAAACTAAACATGAATGCAAGACAAGAAATGAAACATGAATGCATCTAACTAGCATGAATTCCCTCCCCCAAACTTAAACATCACATTGTCCTCAATGTGAAAATTAAAGCAAGAAATGAGAGAAAGAAGGGACTCACTTGGTGTTCATTGTGGAGGAGGAGGTGGAGGGAAATGGGTTTCCCACCAATTTGGAGGAGGAAGTCTTTCAAATTTCTTGGAGAGGGCGGTCATAGTGGTGCTCAATGCTCCCAAACCTTGCTCAAAGCTATCAAATCTTGAGCTCAATCCATCTAAGCGGTTGTACACACCATCAATTCGGGTGTTCAAGCCCTCAATCTCATTGTAAAGGTAATGGTTTGGTGGAGGGTTAGGTCCATAATGGCCATGAGAATAAGAGGAGCCACCTTGCTCAAAGTGATTACTACCCGTGGGGAAGGTTATGGAAAGAGGGACTTGGGAGGGTTGAATTGGGACATCACCATCAAGTGCTTCATCACTATCATCCTCAAAATCCAAGGTTTGACCATGGCGAAGATCGCGCTTAATAGAATCCTTTGAATAGTCACAATCTCTCCTCGGAAACTTCCAATTGGCTCGGTTTTGCACATTTGTTCTATGTGGGCAAGGAAGTGGGGCTAGCCTAGGAGCTAAGTGGGCACCGGCATAGAAATACCGATCTCCATGCTTTTCAATGACCTTCATACTCACAAGTGTATGTTGGGACGATATGAAGGACGCCAGTCATGAATATCTAAACCAATAATGATCGTCCCTTGTTTTGATAATGACAAACTCAAAGTTATTTGATAAGTTGTCCAAGTGTTGATCTCAGATAAGTCCATTGGACGCAAATGAGCGAAAAGGACAACAAGTGAACGGCAGTCCCTAACTCTGTAGGGACGCACATCTTCAGAACTTCCAAAACTAAACGTAGTTGGCAAAGTCCCTGCGCAGATAGGACAACGTCCTCATCAAGAAGGGACGCGCGCCAAAATACGGACGAAGTTCAAATTCAAATCAAGGCCGCTCCAACATGATTACATCATACTCGGCCGTAGTCCTCAAAAGGAAGCTTCACTTGTCTGGGCACGTGTAGACAATTCCAAAGATGTCGCTTTCCCAACAATGGTCCCCTATCCACGCGGAGGCTTCCCAAGCGTCAACAGAGTTGACTTCCTCAAGAGGCTCATCGCACCGTTGATGGAAGATCAAGGATCCTGCAAAGCCTCGGAGGACGCTAGAGGACAAGAACCACTTCCGCTATAAATACCCCCCCAAGGGTATGCATAGCGGTGTGGACTTTGAAGACTTTCTCTCAAGCTCTTCCGAAGCATTCAAGAACACGAACGAAGATCAAGGAGATCAAAGTGAGCTTGAAGCAAGAGAAAGAAAGTCCAACCACATCAAATCCAAAACAAACCACAAATCAGTTAGAATTGTAGTTTGTCTTTCACAACGAACTGTGAGAGACGTGAGTGATAGCTTCCTTATAGCTAAGAGTGTTAGGTTACTTGTTAGGTGGAAAGGAGTGTTACTAGTGAGGCTAAGGACGGACGCTTAGCTCAGAGAAGTGTAACGACTCGCCTAAGTTGTAAGGACTCGCTTTTAATAAGATAAGGGACGGCTATTGAAAATCCTCCAACGGAGGTAGAGGTTTACGCATAAGACTAGTTGATCTTAGTGAGGTTCCTCTATAAATACTCATGTCTACTGTCTTATCTTGTTTCCTGTTAAGTCATTTCCGCTGCATTTAAGGACGCCCTTAATCCAGTTAAGGACGCCCGTATTAACGACTTACGATCCAACAATTGGTATCAGAGCCGGCGCTCTAGATTGTGTTGAGTTGCAGGTACAAGATGGACATGGAACCTATTGGAATCTCCTTTGTGAAGCCTCCACGTCTGACGGACGACAACTTCAACCGCTGGAAGATCCGGTTTGAAAACTTTTGTAGAAGTCAAAACTATCAATGCTGGAGAGTGATCATGAAAGGTGACCTTACCGTCCCTGCTGAGAAGAAGGATAAAGAAGACGAGTGGGGTCCCGATGAGTTCAAGCTCTTGGAAACAAATGCTAAGGCTATATGCTTCCTTCAAGCGTCTCTTTGTGAAAGGGACGCCACCAGAGTTAGCAATTTGACAACTGCCAAACTACAGTGGGAAGCTCTTGAAAAATTCCACGTTGGAACTGCTCAGATGAAGGAAGACGTTCAGCTCGAAATCAAGAGAGAGTTCTATGCCTTCAAAATGTTGCCCAATGAAACAGTTAAGGACTACCCATATCGCTTTGAGACTCTTGTTACTAAAATGAGGAACTTGGGGATACAAGAAGCTGAAATTTCAATGAGAAACAGAGTTCAAGTGGTCATTGATGGACTAATTGGAAAATGGAACTTTGATAGAACCACGTTCAAGGAAAATACAGCCAACAAGACTCTAGATATGGAAGAAATCTATGGGAAGCTGAGAGGATATGAAGCAAGAAGGGAGTCCGATTTGGCTGAGCTGGCACGGAATTCTCAGACAGATCTGGCCTTGATAACCTCAACACCAGAGTACGCTGAGTATTTGCGCCACCAAAGAGAACTTGCTTTAATGGTGGAAGCCAATAAAAATGAGAACCGTGAAAGGATGCGCGTTCAAGCCTTGAAAGAAAAGGAAAGCAAGTCTAAGGAACAACTTGAAGAAGAGGAAGAGCTTGCCCTTCTACACAAGGCTGTTCGCGTATGGGGTAAAAGGACCAAAGAATTCAAGAAATACAAGATGCCCTACAAAAAGGAGATTCCCAAGTATACAGAGGCAGAAATGAAGGAACTTACTTGCTACAAGTGTAACAAGAAAGGACACTTTGCCAAAAAGTGTACTACGGGACTGAAGTCAAAAGAAATGAAGATGAAGGCTCTCTTGGGAGCATGTGAAGCCGCATGGGATAATGTGAGTTCTGACGATGAAGAACCTGAAGGACCAGCGGCGTACATAGCCATCGAGGACGCCTCAGATAATGAACAAGTGGCGTACATGGCGGTAGAGGACGCCCCAGCTGTTGAAGAGGACGACTTTGAAAAGGAACCAGAGGTAACTCGTGAATCCATGATGAATTCCTTAGAAAAGTGTTCTAAATCCAAACTTATTAAACTCATAAATAGAATCATGGAAGAAAGCGTAGTAATGCAACATAAAATGGATGAACTTGAACTTGAAAATGAAAGTATTTTAGTTGAATGTGAGAACTGTGCTACAGTGTCATCACAACTAGAGTCCTCATGTGAAGAAAATAAGTCCTTAAAAACTGAACTTATGTGTCTCAAACTTGAGAATGCCAAGCTTAGGGAAGAAGTGAAAGTGTTGGGAAAGAGTCCCATAGTTGAAGAAGTTAGACCAATGGTCTTCGTCCCAGCCAAGAGGGGACTAGGCTATGAGTCTGACCCTAGGAACTCCCTTCCTAGCGACTTTGAGGCAAGCAAAACTTCAGTTATTGAATTGGAAAGGGAAAAGACCAAGAATCTTCTTGAAAGAATTAGAGTCCTAGAAAGTGGAGAGAAAGGTCAAGAAGACTACTATACTAATTCCACCAGTCATAGGATCTATAAGAAAATTGCTAAAGGAGAAGGTTCAAAAATATGTAACCCTCAAAAGATGAAAGAGAACAAAATCCAACGTCCCAACAAGAAGTACTACCTTGGTACTTACTATAGGACGTGTTGGTACTGTGGACAAGGAGATCACTTCAAATATGATTGTTGAAAACTGAAGGAAGACATTGAAAGTGGTAAGGCTGCTAGGACTAACATTGAAAATGATAAATCCGTCCCTAAGGCTAACCCTAGGCGTCCTAGACGTTCTAAGAATTCTTTCCGAAAGCATGCCATTTCAAATGATGTGAATATAAATGACTACATCCCAGAACCAGAGTTCTATTTCTGTAACGAACCAAGTAAGGAACACCTTGCCTGGGTCGCCAAACACTAACCTTGTTTTGGCAGGTGGAAGTGAGGGGACGCCCATGGATCATTGATAGTGGCGCTTCAAATCATATGACAGGAAGCCAGATCCATCTCACTTCTATCCAAAGTAGTGCCACGGGAGGAACTGTCTCGTTTGGCAACAAGGACAAGGGAAAAATCAAAGGGACGGGAACTGCCATTCTCAATCCGTCCATCAAAGCAACAAACGTTAGCCTTGTTGAAGGACTTGGTTTCAACCTCCTAAGCGTCTCTCAAATGTGTGATCAAGGTGAAAACCTAGTCACATTTGACTCAAAGGAGTGCCTCGTCATGAACAAGAGATCCAACAAAGTTGTTCTCAAAGGAGTCCGAAAGAACAATGTCTACATCTTCAACCAAGAGTTCATGCCTAAATTTGAGTTATGTCTATCTGTTTCAAAGGAGGACGCTGACCTCTGGCATCGCCGACTTGGCCATGCTGGACCAAGCACAATCCTTAAGCTACATCAAAGAAATCTTGTGAAAGGACTTCCCAAATTGATCTTTAGAAAATTGATCAGTGTGAAGCCTGTATCAAAGGGAAGCAAACAAGAACGTCCTTCAAATCCAAGAACGATGTCAGTACAAAGAAGCCTTTGGAACTTCTCCATATGGATCTTTGTGGACCAATGAAGACGTTGAGCTATGGTGGAAAGAGGTACATTTACGTTCTTGTAGATAATTTTTCTCGATTCACCTGGGTTCTTTTCTTAGCTTCAAAAACAAATTGCTTCAACGCTTTCAAAGTCTTCATCAAACAAGTGGAAGTTGATCTTGAGACGCCTCTCAAAGCCATAAGATCAGACCACGGGACGGAGTTTCAAAACTCAGAGTTTCTGGCATACTGTGATCAACATGGAGTCTCGCACAACTTCTCAGCTCCAAGGACTCCTCAACAAAATGGAGTTGTGGAAAGAAAGAATAGGACACTGGAGGATATGGCAAGGACTATGCTCTTAGCAAATAGCGTTCCCAAGTACTTCTGGGCGGAAGCTATTGCTACAGCTTGCTACATCATCAATCGAGCCATGATCCGTCCTTTGCTAAAGAAGACGTCCTATGAGTTGTTGAATGGAAGGAAGCCTCGCATTGACTATCTCAAAGTCTTTGGATGCAAATGGTTTGTTCACAACAATGATAAAGAAAGACTTGGAAAGTTTGATGCAAGGAGTGACGAAGCCATATTCCTTGGGTACTCCCTCACCAGCAAAGCATATAGAGTCTTCAATAAAAGGACTCTAAAGCTTGAGGAGAGCATTCATTTTGTGTTCAAAGAAAGTTCCTCTCATAAAGAAAAATCAAGTAGGAAAGAACGCTCTTCTTCTCAAAAGCAGGACGACTCTGACGACGAAATTGATGTTGGGTTCTCTGGAAAATACTATGTTCCTAAGGACGCTACTCCAAATCCTGAAGAAGTCTCAGTGGATGTTCCTAGTATTGTTCAGGAGGTTCCTTCTCAAAGTGAATCTCCAGCTCAACAAGATGTGGCTGAATAAAGTTTGCAAGGCGAACCACGTCAAGAAGTGGACGCTCAACCTGAGGGGGAACACTCTGAGCCTTTCAATGAAGACAATGGCTTTGACTCTGATGAGTCTGATTAGACGGACCCTAGGTGTACTCCTACAAGGGACGCTACTCATAGGGGATCCAACCTTTCAAGACTTCATTCAACGGATCAAATCATCTCAGACATTTCAAAAGCAGTCCAAACAAGATCAGCTGTGAATCAGTCCCATAATGCCAATATAGCGTTATGTGCATTCAACGCCTTTGTGTCCTTAATTGAACCTAAGAACATAAAGGAGGCACTTTATGACGCTGATTGGATCCAAGCCATGCAAGAAGAACTCAATCAATTTGAAAGAAACAAGGTTTGGACCCTCGTCCCTCGTCCGAGAAACAAAAACATAATAGGGACGAGATGGGTCTACAAGAACAAGCTTGATGAAAGTGGCCGCGTATCAAGAAACAAAGCAAGGCTTGTGGCTCAAGGCTATAGGCAAGAGGAAGGGATCGATTATGGTGAGACCTTCGCTCTTGTCGCCAGAATTGAAGCCATTCGCCTCCTCATCTCCTTTGCCGCTCACAAAGGGTTCAAGCTTTTCCAAATGGACGTCAAGACAACCTTCCTCAACGGCAAGCTCAAGGAAGAAGTTTATGTCGCTCAACCTCCAGGCTTTGAGGACGCTGATCACCCCGATCATGTGTACTTCTTGGACAAGGCCCTCTATGGACTCAAGCAAGCCCCTCGTGCTTGGTACGATAGGTTTGCGTCCTTTCTCTTGTCCAACGGGTACACACGAGGTAAAATTGATAAAACTCTATTCTTAAAGAAAGTCCTTAAAGATGTTTTAATTGTCCAGGTCTATGTCGATGACATAGTCTTTGGAAGCACTAACATGAAACTTGTAGAGGAATTCAAGAACTTGATGATTAGTGAGTTTGAGATGTCCCTCATAGGAGAACTCAACTTCTTCTTGGGACTCCAAATCACTCAGCTGAAGGATGGGACGCGCATTCACCAACAAAAATACATACGCAAAATGCTCGAGAAGTATGGGATGAACTCGTCAAAGTCCATTGATACTCCCATCTCTCCCAACACTCACCTTTATGCTGATGAAGAAGGCAAGAGTGTAGATCAAAAGCTCTACAGAGGAATGATAGGGTCCTTGCTATATCTAACGGCAAGTCGTCCCGACATCATGTTCGTTGTATGCTTATGTGCTCGCTTCCAAGCGAATCCAAAGGAGTCCCATATGCAAGAGGTCAAAAGAATCTTCAGATATCTCAAGGGACGGGATGACCTATGTCTATGGTATCCCAGAAGGACGTCCCTAAACCTGGTAGCGTACTCTGACGCAGATTACGCTGGTCATGTGGTGGATAGGAAGAGAACCTCAGGAATGGCACAATTCCTTGGCTCATGCCTTGTGTCTTGGGGATCCAAAAAACAAAACTCCGTGGCTCTCTCAACCGCGGAAGCTGAGTACGTTGCTGCTGCTTCGTGCTACTCACAAGTCCTATGGATCAAGTACCAACTTGAAGACTATGGTACGTTCCTCAACACAGTTCCTATCTTGTTTGATAACACAAGCGCTATAAGTATTGCCAAGAATCATGTTCATCATTCTAGGACAAAGAATATTCACATAAGACATCACTTCCTTCGTGATAATGTTGAACTTGGATTAATTAGAGTTGATCATGTTAGGACAGAGGACCAAGTGGCTGATATTTTCACAAAAGCACTAGATAGACGTCCCTTCGAGCACCTTAGGTTGCTCTTGGGGATGATAACTTTTAAATGATCAAGTCCCGTTCTATTATTCCCTCCATGATTGGCTATGTTTTGTTGAGAACTCGTTCTAAAGTGCGTCATGCATTTAAAGTCATCTTGAAAGGACGCTAGTCTAAGACATGTGTTTTTCTTATGTTTTCAACGTTATTCATTTCGCTTTTCATCTCAAGAGTATCCCTGATCACCCTACCCTCATTACAAGCCGAAATGATGGGAACTCTAAGCTTACCTAAGCCGAAAATCTTGCAAACGCGTCCTATGAGCGTTCTTTGTTTTATCTTTACGGGACGTACTTGCTTGATTTTCAACAATGGTTCTAAGTGATCAAAGGGACGCGTGTTAAGATCTGAGAGTGGTCCGTACAGAGTTCTAAGTTCAGAGGTTGAGATCAGTGTCTGGAACGCCGTGGTTCAGTTCTGAGTATTGCAGTGTTGTGTGCCTAAGGGGCGCCAAGACAGAGTCCTTTACAGTTGTGAAGTTTTGAAAGTTGAAAGAAGGAAGTTGAACCGTTTCGGAGAAGTTGAACACAGATCTCGGAATATGTGTAACGGGTGCAAAACAGCTGTGTTTCTTAGCAAAGAAGGAAGCCACGTGCGGGATTGCGGATGGAGGAAGCCATGTGAAACTACCCTATTACCCTTGACCGTTCTACTTCGTCTTCTTCCTATAAATACGCCCCTGCATCCTCTGAAAAATCTTCTTTGCTCCTCTGCCATTTACACACATTTAGCAATCTCTCACGATCTTGCCAAATCTTCAAACCCAAATCCCGAAATCACCTCCTCAACCCTAATATCCTTCTATATAAACCACCCTCTCAAATGGCAAACACAAGAAGAACCAAGAACCAATCCTCATCTCCGGCGGCGAAAAACCCTAGTTCCTCGAAGTCTCCTCCGGTGAAAGGCCGGTCACTCATGGACTCGAGAGGGCGACCTACCGGGCGCCAAGACCCCCCTCGCCACCATTCTTCTTCACAAACCACCCAACGCCGTCACTCCAACACCCCTCCTCAGCCACACCGCTCCCAACCTCAACAACAAAAACCCCAACCCCCCCGTTCCCAATCCAAACCAAACCAAAAACGATTTTCATTCCTTGAGAAGCCTTTCAAACCTGAGCCCGAGCCAGACAACGTCTGCAAAGGCTCCGTCTTTAGGCTTCCTGCCCAACCAAAGCGCCGTCCTCCCCTTGACCCTCTCATAGAGGACTGGCTAGAAAAAGAGCCTAGGACGCTCGCCAACATTTTCCTACGGGCGTCCGTCAACAACCACCCTCCAAAAATCCAACGCCTCCTCCACTACTTCATGCTCACCTATGTCAAGCCCCGCCTAGAGGAAACCAACCATACCAACCCACCTTTCATGGGGCCAGGTATTATATCTGACTCTTTTGGTGGGACTGTGGACGAGCTTGCCAAACTCCTCCCAGACATCATGGAGTTTTTGGTGGCTCCTGCGGGCTCCGTCCCATCTCAGAAACGGAAAAGGCCTGCCTCCCCCTCCCCTTCCAAACAACAAGTAAAAGGGCCTCCCTCCTCGTCCCAAGCCAAACCAGTCCCCTCCTCCCCGCTTCCTGCCCAAAAGAGACGCCTGAAGACGTCTGCTGAGCTCGAGGGCGTGACTGAGCAGCAAATGGCAGCCATACGCCTCTCCGAGCTGGAAATAGAGAGAGAGGAGAAGGTCAGGCAAGAACAGGCAGAAAAGGACGCCATTGCTGCGGCGATCCAACAAAGCCTACAAGACGTCCCTCGACTCCCACCACCTCCACCAAAGATAGAGGACGTCACTCCCGCTCCTGCTCCTATGGCTACATCAGATCCGCTCCAGGCGGAAATTGAGACGGACTTGGCAAAGCCTATGCCAATAGTCCCCAGGGCAACTCCTCAACAACAGGTCCCGGCCAAGGACGCTGTTCCAAAAGTTATAACTCTTGAGGACTCCCCTGCTAAGCAGCCGCCTCCTCCCCTTGCTCCGCTCAAAGTAAAGCCCATCTCCATGGCTCCGCCCAGCACCTCCTCTGCCCCCACCAAAGCAAAGATAAGAACTCCCTCTCCCTCTCCTCCCAGAGCTTCCACTCCTCCTCCTCCGCCCGCTCAGGCCGTCGAGGAAATTGTTCAAGTCCAGGGGACGGCTTCTGTGGAAGTCCCCATAGAGTCCTTAGCAAGGACTCCAGCTGTGGACGCGCCTCCTACAGAACAGGCGTCCACTGTTGAGGACACAGAAATGGTCGAGTCCCATGAGCAAGGGGACGAGGCCTCAGATGAAGAGGACGCTCCTCACCAGGATGAGGATCCTGAGGACGAGGAGGGAGATGGCGATGAAGAAGACGCTGGTGATGAGGTAATAGTGAGCAACGACAGTAAGCAGAAACGCTTCAAGAAGATTTTGTCGCCGCTCCTGTTCACCGGCCAATTCCTTGAAGAGAACCAGCGCTCAGAGTTTTTGGAACTGCTTGAGTTCCAAGGATGGACGCATCTAGGCGCCGAGGCCGCAGAATTCGACCCCGAACAAGTTCTCCGCT
This sequence comes from Polygonum aviculare, assembly GCA_934048045.1. Lineage (NCBI taxonomy): Eukaryota > Viridiplantae > Streptophyta > Magnoliopsida > Caryophyllales > Polygonaceae > Polygonum > Polygonum aviculare. The sequence goes on along the minus strand of OW204025.1, from coordinate 16,471,346 downwards.
TTTACTCAAAATTCGAAATATCTGAAGTAAAAGGGAAGCCTCAAGGGACGTTCGAGATTGATGGGGACGAGTACTCAATTGCTGAGGGTACCGTCCGAAATATGCTAGGCCTGCGTCCCTCTCTGCCAGATGCTATGCACGACCTTCCCAACAAGAACTTTGGTCGTTTCTCCCAGGAAGAGATCTTCAACCGAATTTTCAACGGGAGACATCCAGTTGCTAAGGATAGGGTCGCTCACTGTCTCTCCAAGACGGGCGTCCTTGCGCATCACTTCATCGTGCGCATGGTCGTTCCCCGCCAAGAAAAGAAGTCAATCGTCTAGATCACTGATAGTATCTTACTGGACGCCTTCTTGGAACGCAAGCCCATAAATTTGCCGCGTGTTATCTTGGAGCACATGGGCAAGTGCACAGGCAGCAGACACTCTCTTCCCTTCCCTGGCTTGGTCAAGCAGGTTCTTAAGCAGCAAGGCCTCTATGCTCCCAAACAAGAACAGTCCTTTGGCATCCACTGGGATGTTAGGCAAATCACTCTGCCCCCGGTTGGTAAACTCCGTTGTGATGAGCCGCTCCCATCAGTAAAACGCCAGATGGACAAGGAAAAGAAAGAAGCTCAGAGGAAAGCCAAGGCTGTCGCCGCTGCTGATGCCAAAGAAGCTCAAGGTGATACTGAGGATGAGAATTTACAAGTAGTTGGGACGCCGGTTGAGGACGCTGCAGACGAAGAGGATGAGCTCGATGGTATGAGTGTCCCTGATGAGGCCGAAAAGCACTCTACGAAGTATCTGATGGGCATGATGATCGAGAACCAGTGTATGATGATTGATCTAATCCAACAGGTTCACGACACTCTCCATACCCACACAGAACTTCTGGAACACAACAACGAGCTCCTTGCGCAGAACAACTATCTTCAGGAGCAACACCTCAAGGCCCTTGGAAAGCGTCCCCGCAAATGATCACTCCTCCCTCTTCCAACCCTGAAAAAGTTTATCTCTTCTTGTGTTATGTTGTTAAGACTTTGGGATGATGTCCCCGTTTTGAACAGTGTTTGTGGATGTTTGTAATGTTCGTACTCTAATCTTTTTGAATGGCGTTCATTACATTTGTGATTCATTTTTGTCTAAGCGTTCCTTTCTTTAGTTATGACTTTGTGCCTGCATGCTTTTCAACTTGTTCTCCTTTTAGATGATGCCAAAAGGGGGAAGTATAGTTTTGTAGAGATGCGATTGCATCTTAAGTTGTCATAGAAAGCATGTGTTTAGGGGGAATTTCGGCCAAAGTCCAAAGGACGCTAGTCAAGAATAAGATAGGACGCACTCAAAAGAATGTGTTGCATGCCAACCTAAGTTAAAAGGAAAATCAAAGTGTAGTCTCTCATGCTAAAAGCTTTACTTCTGTGCACATTGTTTAAAGGAGTTTGTCATCATCAAAAAGGGGGAAATTGTTGGGACGATATTAAGGACGCTAGTCATGAATATCTAAACCAATAATGATCGTCCCTTGTTTTGATAATGACAAAATCAAAGGTATTTGATAAGTTGTCCAAGTGTTGATCTCAGATAAGTCCATTGGACGCAAATGAGCGAAAAGGACAACAAGTGAACGGCAGTCCCTAACTCTGTAGGGACGCACATCTTCAGAACTTCCAGAACTAAATGTAGTTGGCAAAGTCCCTGCGCAGATAGGACGGCGTCCTCATCAAGAAGGGCCGCGCGCCAAAATACGGACGAAGTTCAAATTCAAATCAAGGCCGCTCCAACATGATTACATTATACTCGGCCGTAGTCCTCAGAAGGAAGCTTCCCTTGTCTGGCACGTGTAGACAATTCCAAAGATGTCGCTTTCCCAGCAATGGTCCCCTATCCACGCGGAGGCTTCCCAAGCGTCAACAGAGTTGACTTCCTCAAGAGGCTCATCGCACCGTTGATGGAAGATCAAGGATCCTGCAAAGCCTCAGAGGACGCTAGAGGACAAGAACCACTTCCGCTATAAATACCCCCCCAAGGGTATGCATAGCGGTGTGGACTTTGAAGACTTTCTCTCAAGCTCTTCCGAAGCATTCAAGAACACGAACGAAGATCAAGGAGATCAAAGTGAGCTTGAAGCAAGAGAAAGAAAGTCCAACCACATCAGTTCCAAAACAAACCACAAATCAGTTAGAATTGTAGTTTGTCTCTCACAACGAACCGTGAGAGACGTGAGTGATAGCTTCCTTATAGCTAAGAGTGTTAGGTTACTTGTTAGGTGGAAAGGAGTGTTACTAGTGAGGCTAAGGACGGACGCTTAGCTCAGAGAAGTGTAACGACTCGCCTAAGTTGTAAGGACTCGCTTTTAATAAGATAAGGGACGGCTATTGAAAATCCTCCAACGGAGGTAGAGGTTTACCCATAAGACTAGTTGGTCTTAGTGGGGTTCCTCTATAAATACTCGTTTCTGCTGTCTTATCTTGTTTCCTGTTAAGTCATTTCCGCTGCATTTAAGGACGCCCTTAATCCAGTTAAGGACACCCGTATTAACGACTTACGATCCAGCAGTGTAGCATAGTTAAGAGGTTGCCCGGAGGACGAGAGGCCAAGGGGAATATCCTTCAAGCTAACTCCAAGCTCTTTGGCCAAATGAGTAACCAAACCCCCAATCACAATGCTCCCTTTGTCTTTTCCACTAACATTCTTCAAATGCCCGAAAAGGAATCCGGCGGAGGAGAGTGCATGGCCGGAAGTGGCACTCCAAAGGAAACGGAGCTCCTTGAAAGAGAATCCTTTACCACCATCACCACAGCCGAAAATTGTGTTAGCCATGAATCTTTGAAAGACCCGAAAGCTTGGATTGTATATTCCGGTGGCCTTGGTTTGGGCGGTGCGGTAATCTTTATCATCATCTCCAATCCTCTCAAAGAAATCTTTGGCATCGAAACCACTAACTTGGTTTTCATGAGAGGGTGTGGTAAATGCGGGAATCCAAAAATGGCACTCAAGGTCTCTAACTTGAGCTCAAAGGATTTGTTTCGGAGTTGGAACTCGGCTATCCCGTACCTATTATGAGGAGTTGCATGAAATTCCAAGGTACTTAGGAATTCTAGGGTGAGGGCGGGGTATGTAGGCTCATCCAAATGTATGAATCGGTCCCATCCTAACCGCGAAGCCAAGTAAACGACATCATCCCAAAATCCCAAACTCTTAAGGCAATCCACATCCAAAAACCGGGTTCCATCAAATTCCCGCTTCTTAAGAACATCAAAACACCTCTTGTGCTCACTATTCTCAAGACGGATACGCAAGTCTTCCAGAGAAGCATCCTTATGCAATAAGGGGCGGCTAGACTCACGAGCTCTCTTTAGCTTTTTCTCCTTGGGAGCCATGAAGATATGCTAGGCACCTACACACCACAAGACAAGCAACCACCACAAGCACAAATAGCCAAATGTTGTCCTGGCAAGGACAACCACAAGCAACAACCAAGCAATCAAGCAACACAACAAAGCCACTACCTAGCAACACCAAGCAATACCCAACAAATGCCTCCAAATGCAAGAAATTTCAAGAATTTTCAAGCAAGCTCAACCTTCAATCAAGACAAATTTCAATTAAGCTCAAACAAATAGCAACAATCAAACCATCATCATCACCCACAAGCAAATCAAACACCCAATTCACAAAAATCCCTAAATTTTACTGAAATCCCCCAAACTTGAATTTTAGCATGCTAATCCACAAATTCAACCTAGGTCTTCAATTTTCATCAACAATCTGCACAATTTAGGCTAAGAGAAGCATGAATCTCTACCTAAATCCAACAAATTTGAACAAATTATACCCAAAATCCAAAATCTACGTCTAAAATTTTCAAGTAAAGGGAAAGAGAGGTTTACCAAAACACCAAGGGAAGATGAGGAGGGTGGCGGCTGGGCTGCTGGAGGACAACGGCCGGCGCTGTGGCGGAGATCCGGCGAGCAGCTGGTGTTCGAGCGAGCAACAGGCACCAGGGAGGCGAGCGACGACGAGTGGTGGACGGTAGTGCGAGCAGCTGCAAGCTGTGCTCGTGCAGGGTGGTGCAAGGGCGGCTCGGAAAGATGGGAGCGAGCAGGCGTGGTGGCGGGGAACGGACGAGAAGGGGCTGGAAGATATGATGTTGGATCGTTAGTCAGAAATACAAGGGCGTCCTTAACAGAGTTAAGGTCGTCCTTCACCAGGATGTCCTTAATAAAGATCAAGGACTTCCTTGGTTCGCAGCGGAAATCAAAAGACTAAACAGGTTAAGACAATAAGTAAGGAACGCTTTTGATTTATAGAGGAACCACTCAAGTACCAACTAGTCCTTGAGTGTAAACCTCTACCTCCTTGGAGGATTTTGTAATAGCTTTTTCCTTTCTTATTAAGTTTCCTTACAATACACTGGCGAGCGGTTACACTTCTCTGGCACTTAGACTGGCGTCCCTAAGTCCACTAGTAACAACCCCTTTAAGCCGGTAAAGTAACCTAACTTAATCTCTAAAGGAAACTATCACCTCGTCCTTACAGTTCGTCGTAAGGACTCTCTCACTCTTTTTGTTCTTTTCTATTACAAACAGTTTGTGGTTTTGTTGAACGCTTCTCGCTCGATCTAACACCTAAGTCTCACTTGTTCTTGAGCTTGTTCTTGGTGTTCTTGGTGTTCTTGAGCGACTTGATAAATTCTCTGAATATTCTCTGAAGCGTCACATCACAATAAATACTCTGGGGAGTATTTATAGTGACATTGGGAAAGGGCAACTTTAACTCTGACAATCATGCCCTTGGGGACGTTGCAACAGTAATCGGCTTCCACGTGTTGCTCTGATGATCAAGGAAGCCTACTGGCAATTCCGTTAGGCTTGGATGCGGGATCTTCTTCCACGTGGAGATCATGATCAAAGCTTGTCTGGTGATGTCACTTTGTCGGCCAGCTTTGAAGGACTCCAGTGTAATGATTAAGGACGGTATCCTTGTTTGTATTTTACCAAGCCGTTCACTGAAGGATGTAGCGTCCTCACTTCCTGAGGACGGCTACCTAATCCTCAACTTGTTGTCCTTTTCAACATGCGTTCCTGAAACACTTGGACAACTTTATTAGATCAAGGCGAGTTTGTCATATCAAAACTAAGGGACGCTAGGCACAATGTTAATTACTGAAGGCGTCCTTAACATTGTCCCAACAGTTTCCCCCTTTTTGATGATGACAAACTCTGGGTAATAAACATTTTGCACTTAAGCTCTAGCATGCTTTGAAAACTCAAAGAGTGTCCTTTCAACACTTAGAAATAATCTACAGGCACAAGTTTTCAATACTTGATCTAATCTTCCTTTTGGATTTTAGGGAAGGGACGGCTTTCTAAATCAAATTTCTTTCTTAAATAGCGTCCCTTTTAAACTTAGTTCCTTTCACTGAAATTTCTCCTTAACACTTGCTTATTCTAGATAACTATTAAAAGCGCATCTCTGCAAAACTACACTTCCCCCTTTTGGCATCATCGAAAAGGATAACAAGTTAGCTTAAGGACGATAGCACAAAATCACAATTAGAGGCAAGAGAACGCTTAAACACACATATGCACACAAACACAAGAATTGCCATTGAAACGAAATGTAGTCATTACAGACAATCAGACAAGTGTTTGAAAATCAAAAGAAGCACAGGCAAAATAATGAGGGAATAAAGGGTTAGGTGGGAGGTGATCCAGCAGGACGGCTTTGATCATTGACATTGGCGTCCGTCGCAGCAGGTTCCTCTTCTTCTTGGGTGTCTCCCTCTGTACTATCCCTGTGAATTGACTGGACTAGCAGCTTAATCAAGTCATTCTGAGTCTTGACTGCCTGAAAATAGTGGTAGTTCTGTTGCATGGCAGCGTTGTTCTGTTGAATGATGGCGTTCCCTTGTTGCGCGAGAACATTTTGATTGTTAAGGATGAGGGCGTACAGCTGCTTTTCAGAGTAAGCTTCTGTATTGGACGGAGCAGGGGAGCACTGAAAGTAGGACGGCTGTTGAGTAGGAGGAAGATGAGAAGGCGAGAAGTTGAAGTCCATCTGATCGGCATGAAAGAAGGACGATAACTGATCAACTTCAGCATAGCGAGCAGCACGTTCTTCCTCAGTATCAACTATCAAGGGAGGTTCAGGAGCAACAGTCTTCCCTTTCTTTGCAGCTTCTTGTCGAGCACGCTCGTCCTCAGCAGCTTTCTTAGCAGCTTCCTGCCTTAGTCTTTTCTCTTCAGCTCTTTTGGCGGCCTCTTCTTCTTTCTTTTTCTTCTCAGCTTCTTTTCGTTCCTTCTCTAGTTGTTTTCTGATGGAGGGAAGGTCAAGGCTGTGCTTTATTTCAACAATGCCGTACTTTTGATCCCATGGCAAGCCCAAAGATATTTCCTCGCCAGCAGGTGTGTAAGCATCATTTTCAATCAGCAGAGCTTTCACCAAACCTGGATAAGGAAGGGCATGGTTCTTCTTTGTACACTTGGCCATGTGCTCAATCATGATTCTGGCTAAGTTGATTTTACGTCCTTGAAGAAAGGCGTCCAGCAGCAAGCAATCGATGGTCTGAACAATAGATTTCTTCTCCTGCCTGGGGACGATAGTCCTGCAGATCAGATAATGTGCCATAGCACCAGTTTGTGTCAGGACTGAGGCAACCCGGTCATTTGCATCTGGAGTCTTCCCATTGAAGATTCTCCGGAATAAGGCATTTAGTGCCTCGCCTTCTATCCCAAAGCCGGAAGCCGGAACTCTGTGCAAAGCTTCATTCCCTGGACGTTGTTTGTCAAGCCCCATCAGCTGGCGGACTGTCTTCTCAGAGAAGGTAGCTGACTCTCCATTTGCCAAGAACGTCCCTGTGCCATTCTCGATGTTGATGTTGAGAGAATCATAGAAGTCCTGCACAAGTTTGGGATCAACTTTTACGTTCTCTTCTGATAGCTTGAGCCACCCTTGAACTTTGAGGAGGTCAACGAGATCCTTGGCCTCAGAAAACTGGCTAAGGAAGGCTTCATCATAGACGAGTGGAGGAAGAATCTGCTCAGATTTCTTGCTTTTCTTCTTAGGCGGACCAGAAGTACCGTCCTCACTTTCTTCTTCTTCATCATCGTCTTCCTCTCCGTCATTATTATCTCCTTCCTGGAGATTTTCATCAGTTTGTCCCTCAGATGGACCAGCTGCGTCCTTGGACGCCTTTGTTTTCCGTGGACGCTTTCCACCTTTTCCTTTGGGAGCAGACTTGTCTCCCGCGTCCACTGGGACGGCTTCCCATGGGGGAGTCTCAAGAGCTTCCGCAGAAAGTTGCTCATCGAGAGAAAGAGCGTCCTCTTGTACAACATTGTCGCGTTGATTTGCAATTTTGCGACACAGCTCTTCGTCCTCAGCAATCTGTTGTCGTGTGAGCTCATCCAGGACGATAGTTGTAGAGATCTCCTCAGAGTGAGCAGAGCCAAACTCCGCTTCTATGGAGTCGTCCCTCTCAGCTGAGTGGCCCCTTGATTTGGGAGTGGGAGGGGCAGAGGGGGAAGGGGAATTTTGAGGAGATGGGGAAGGGGAGATGTCCACATCAGGGAAGGCCTGTTGAAGTTGGAGAAGGGTAGGGTCAGGCATGGATGGGTCGAGAATATCGATTGGTGAAGGTGAGGATGAAGGGGTGTCAAGGGGAATGGGATTTGGCTTGGCCTTGGCGAGCTTTCGCCTTTTGAGGGGTTTAGGGTGGGGACGGTCATGCTTGAACTTGGTTCGCTCCTCCACATTAGAAGGAAATCTGTCAAAGATTTTTGTGGGTTGGGAGGAGGAAGCCTTTTGTGGGAGAGAGGAGTAGATAAGACGAGATGGAGGGGGAGTAGATCGGGGAAGGGATGAAGGAGAAAAAGGATTGGACTTTGGTTTCACTAACCGTTTCTTCGATGATGTGGCGGGAAGATCCACAAATCGGGCATTGGAAAGGTCGGGGATGGATTCAATCAAGGGGATCCTCCAGTCTTGACCTTGGAACGCCTCTAAGAAAATGTTAGTGCCTCCACAGAAAGGGGCGTCCATTCCCCCTGTCTTCCGCAATACAGGCACCACAAACCGATCCAAGAACGTCCTTAGATTGCGAAGACGGACTTGATCCTTGCAGTCCTTCATGTAGTTCACCACAGCAACATAGAGAGTGCGTGGCTTTGTGTCGATGAAGTCCTTCAAGATCTCGTCAATCTGAATTTCTGGAGGACCTTCGACGTAGAAGTTCCTCTTAGCAAAACGTTTTCGCTTCCCACTCAAAGACGAACCAGAAGTATTCATGACGCTTGACATTCTGATCTGATCTGAGAGAGGTCGTCGGAAACTGATCGGAAAGCTAGAGAGATGTTGCCGGAAGTCTAGAGAGAAGTCAGAGCAAAACGGAGCTTTGAGATTTTAGCGTGCGAAAGTTCTGACAGCCGTTTCAATTAATGTATAAATAGGAGGTTGGTGAGGGGCACGCTGGTAACTTCCTCATTTCCAAATTCAAATGGCAACTGTTCAATTTCAAAAATGGCGCGTTCCGAATGAACCTGGTACTGTACTGGCGTCCTCAACTCAGATTATAGCTGTCGTTCATAGAATTTACACATCCTTCCTGGGATCACCTTAGGAACCAATTTGAAAACTATGCAAGTACGTCCCGTAAAAGAAAAGTGAAGATCATAGGACGCTTTTGCAAAGTTTTCGGCTAGGGAAAGCTTAGAGTTCCCATCATTTCGGCTTATAATGAGGGTTGGGTGATCAGGGTAACTCTTTTTCAAGACAAATAGAGAAATTCAAAGGCGTTCTCATGATATGCACACAGCAGTTTTAGACTAGCGTTCTTGCAAAAGTGAAATTTATGCATAAAGTACTTAGCAATTATGTAATCAACTAAACATAGCCAAGCATTGAGGGAATAGCAGAACGGGACTTGCTACTTAAAGGTTATCATCCCTAAGAGCAGCCTGAGATGCTCAAAAGGACGTCTATCAAGTGCTTTCGTAAAAATATCAGCTATTTGGTCCTCAGTCCTTACATGTCCCATGCTAATAATTCCTAGTTCCACATTATCACGCAAGAAATGATGTCTTATATGAATGTGCTTCGTGCGAGAATGAAAAACAGGATTCTTAGCAATTTCTATGGCACTGGTATTATCACACAAAATAGGGATAGTTTCAAGAGATATACCATAGTCCTCAAGTTGATATTTGATCCAGATAACTTGTGAACAGCACGAGGCAGCAGCAACGTACTCAGCTTCCGCAGTTGAAAGCGCCACAGAGTTCTGTTTCTTAGATCCCCATGAGACTAGGCATGAACCAAGAAACTGTGCCATTCCTGAAGTACTTTTTCTATCAATGACATGTCCAGCATAGTCAGCGTCAGAGTAGCCAACTAGTTTGAAGGACGTCTTCCTGGGATACCAAAGGCAAAGATCGTCCCGTCCTTTGAGGTAGCGGAAGATCCTCTTGACTTCTTGCATGTGGGACTCCTTTGGATTTGCCTGGAAACGTGCACACAAGCAAACTGCAAACATGATGTCTGGACGGCTTGCGGTCAGATAGAGTAAAGAGCCGATCATTCCTCTGTATAGCTTTTGATCAACGTCCTTCCCTTGTTCATCTGCATAAAGACGTGAATTTGGCGAACAAGGTGTTGCCATTGGCTTGGACGTATTCATCCCAAATTTCTCTAGCATTTCACGGACATATTTTTGTTGATGAATGCGCGTCCCATCTTTGAGTTGGTTGATTTGAAGTCCCAGGAAGAAGGTGAGTTCTCCGATGAGAGACATTTCAAATTCACTACTCATTAAGGACTTGAACTCATCTACAAGTTTCATGTTAGTACTACCAAAGACTATATCATCAACATAGACTTGGGCAATTAAAATGTCCTTGTGAACTTTCTTAATGAACAAAGTTTTATCAATTGAACCTCTTGTGTAGCCATTAGACAGAAGAAAGGATGCAAACCTGTCGTACCATGCACGAGGAGCTTGCTTGAGTCCATAGAGAGCTTTGTCTAAGTAGTACACATAATCTGGATGAGTGGCGTCCTCGAAACCAGGCGGTTGAGCAATATACACCTCTTCCTTGAGTTTTCCATTTAGAAAAGCAGTTTTGACGTCCATCTGAAATAGCTTGAATCCTTTGTGTGCGGCAAAGGCAATGAGAAGACGAACGGCCTCAATTCTAGCAACGGGAGCAAAGGTTTCATCATAGTCAATACCTTCCTCTTGCTTGAATCCTTGAGCCACAAGTCTTGCCTTGTTCCTTGACACACGACCACTTTCATCGAGCTTATTTCGAAACACCCAGCGCGTCCCTATGATATTTTTCCCTTTGGGACGAGGGACAAGTGTCCAAACTTTGTTCCTTTCAAACTGGTTAAGTTCTTCTTGCATTGCTTGGATCCAATCAGCGTCCTGAAGTGCTTCTTTGATATTCTTTGGTTCCACCATAGATACAAAGGCGTTGAACGCACAAAAGGCTAAATTTGCACTTTGAGACTTGCTTGCAGCAGATCTGGTTTGAACTCCTTGAGCTGGATCGGAGACAATCTGAGAAGTTGGATGATCTCTTGAGAAACGGGACTCTCTTTGAAACAGTTGAGCAAACCTAGGATCAATTTCATCATCTGAAGAGGCATCCTCGGTGTGTTCCCCCTCAGAGAGAGCGTCCACACCTTGACCTTGCAGACTTGATTCAGCCACATCTTGTTGAAATGGAGATTCACTTCGAGAGAGAACTCCTTCAAAAATACTAGGAACGTCCACTGAGACTTCTTCAGGATTTGGAGTGGCGTCCTTAGGAACATAATATTTTCCAGAGGACCCAAAATCAGCTTCGTCTTCAGAATCGTCCTGCTGTTGTGAGAAGGAGCGTTCTTTCTTACTTGGTTTTTCTTTATGAGAAGCGCTCTCCTTGAACACAACATGAATGCTCTCCTCAAGCTTTAGAGTCCTTTTGTTGAAAACTCTATATGCTTTGCTGGTTAGAGAGTATCCAAGAAATATAGCTTCATCACTCCTTGCATCAAACTTTCCAAGTCGTTCTTTGTCATTGTTGTGAACGAAGCACTTGCATCCGAATACTCTGAGATAATCAATGCGAGGCTTCCTTCCATTCAACAATTCATAGGACGTCTTTTTGAGCAGCGGACGGATCATGGCACGATTGATGATATAACAAGCTGTAGCAATAGCTTCCGCCCAGAAGTACATAGGAACGCTATTGGCTAAAAGCATAGTCCTTGCCATATCCTCCAGCGTCCTATTCTTTCTTTCCACAACACCATTTTGTTGAGGAGTCCTTGGAGCTGAAAAATTGTGCGAGACACCATGTTGATCACAGAAGGCCAGGAACTCTGAATTCTGAAACTCCGTTCCATGGTCTGATCTTATGGCTTTAAGAGACGTCTCCAGGGCAACTTCCACTTGTTTGATGAAGACTTTGAACGCATTGAAGCAATCTGTTTTGGAAGCCAAGAAAAGAACCCAAGTGAAACGAGAAAAATCATCTACAAGAACGTAAATGTACCTCTTTCCACCATGGCTCAACGTCTTCATTGGTCCACAAAGATCCATATGAAGGAGTTCCAAAGGTTTCTTTGTGCTGACTTCATTCTTAGATTTGAAGGACGTTCTTGTTTGCTTCCCTTTAATACATGCTTCACATTGTTCAATCTTCTCAGGATCAATTTGAGGAAGTCCTTTCACAAGATTTCTTTGATGCAGTTTGAGGATTGTGCTTAGTCCAGCATGTCCAAGACGACGATGCCATAGGTCAGCGTCCTCCTTTGAAACAGATAGGCACAACTCAGATTTTGGCTTGAACTCTTGATTGAAGATGTAGACATTGTTCTGGCGAACTCCTTTGAGAACAACTTTGTTGGACTTCTTGTTGATCACGAGACACTCCTTTGAGTCAAATGTGACTAAATTTTCACCTTGATCACACATTTGGGAAACACTCAGGAGATTGAAACCAAGTCCTTCAACAAGACTGACATTTGTTGCTTTGATGGACGGATTGAGAATAGCAGTCCCCGTCCCTTTGATCTTTCCCTTGCCCTTATTGCCAAACGAGACCGTTCCTCCCGTGGCACTACTCTGGATAGAAGTGAGATGGATCTGGCTTCCTGTCATATGATTTGAGGCGCCACTATCAATGATCCATGGGCGTCCCCTCACTTCCACCTGCCAAAACAAAGTTAGTGTTTGGCGACCCAGGCAAGGTGTTCCTTACCTGGTTCGTTACAGAAATAGAACTCTGGTTCTGGCATGTAGTCATTAATGTTCACATCATTTGAAGTAGTATATCTGCGGAAAGAACTCCTAGAACGTCTAGAACGCCTAGACTTAGTCTTAGGGACGGACTCTTCATTTTCAATGTTAGTCCTAGCAGCTTTTCCCTTTTCAATGTCGTCCTTCAGTTTCAAACACTCATACTTGTAGTGATCTCCTTGACCACAATACCAACACGTCCTATAGTAAGTACCAAGGTAATACTTCTTATTGGGACGTTGGATCCTGTTATGTTTCATCTTTTGAGGGTTGCAAACTTTAGAACCTTCTTCTTTAGCAATTTTCTTGTAAATCCTATGACCAGTGGAGTTAGTATAGTAGTCCTTTTCACCTTTCTCTCCACTCTCTAGGACTCTAATTCTATCAAGAAGATTTCTGGTTTTCTCCCTCTCTTGTTCAAGTTCTGTGGATTTACTAGCCTCAAAGTCACTTGGAAGAGAGTTCTTAGAATCAGACTCATATCCTAGTCCCCTTTTGGCTGGGACAAACATCATAGGTCTAACTTCTTCAACTACAGGACTCTTTCCTAGCACTTTGATTTCATCCCTAAGATTAGCGTTCTCTAGTTTGAGACACATTAATTCAGTTTTCAGGGATTTAACTTCTTCACATGAGGACTCTAGTTGAATAGACATAGTACTGTAATTTTCACATTCAACAACGATGTGTTCATTTTCAAGTTCCAGTTCATCCATTCTCTTTTGCATTATCACACTTTCTTCCATGATTTTTCCAATGAGTTTTATGAGTTTAGTTTTAGAACAACTTTCTAAGGATTTCATCATAGACTCACGGGTTACCTCATTTTCAGATTTTGGAGCGTCCTCCTCATCGACTGTGGCGTCCTCCATAGCCATGAAAGCCACTTGATCATTTTCGAAGGCGTCCTCAAGAGCAATGTAGGCCTCTTCTTCATCGGGTTCTTCATCATCAGAACTCACGTCATCCCATGCAGAAGCAAACGCTCCAATGAGTGCCTTTGTCTTCATATCCTTTGAAGACATTCCTGTTGTACACTTTTTAGCAAAATGTCCTTTCTTGTTACATTTATAACAAGTAAGTTCCTTCATCTCTGCCTCTGTGTACTTGGGACCTTCCTTCTTGGGCATTTTGTGCTTGCTGAAATATTTGCTTCTTTTTCCAAAAGAACGCAGAACTTTGTTAAAAAGAACAAGTCCTTCCTCTTCTTCAAGCTGTTCCTTAGACTTGCTTTCTCTTTCTTTCACAGCTTGAACTCGCATCTTTTCACTGTTCTCATTCTTATTGGCTTCCACCATCATAGCAAGTTCTTGTTGACGACGAAGATACTCAGCGTACTCTGGTGTTGAGGTCATCAATGCAATATCTGTTTGAGGATTTCTTGCCAATTCAGCCAAATCGGCTTCCCTTCTTGCTTCATAACCCCTAAGCTTCCCATAGATCTCTTCCATATCCAGGGTCTTGTTAGCGGTGTTTTCCTTGAACGTGGTTCTATCAAAGTTCCACTTTCTTGTGAGTCCATCAATGACTATTCCAACTCTGTTCCTCATTGAGACTTCAGCTTCTGGGATACCCAAGTTTCGCATTTTGGTCACTAGGGCTTCAAAGCGACTTGAGTAGTCCTTTACAGATTCATTAAGCAGCATTCTGAAGGCATAGAACTCCTTTTTAATTTCAAGCTTGACATCTTCCTTCATTTCAGCTGTTCCTATGTGGTACTTTTCGAGAGCTTCCCACTGTTCTTTTGCCGTAGTCAAGTTGCTGACTCTGATGGCGTCCCTCTCACAGAGAGATGCTTGAAGGAAGCATATGGCCTTAGCGTTCGTTTCCATAAGCTTGAATTCATTAGGACCCCATTCATCCTCTTTGTCTTTCTTGTCTTCAGGGACTTTAAGATCACCCTTCATGATTACCTTCCAGCATTGATAATTTGTGCTTCTGCAGAAATTCTCAAATCTAATTTTCCAGCGGTTGAAGTGGCCGTCCGTCAGGCGCGGAGGCTTCACGAACGAGATTCCAATGGGTTCCATGTCCATCTTAACCTGCAACTCAGTAAGAATCTAGAGCGCCTGCTCTGATACCAATTGTTGGATCGTTAGTCAGAAATACAAGGGCGTCCTTAACAGAGTTAAGGTCGTCCTTCACCAGGATGTCCTTAATAAAGATCAAGGACTTCCTTGGTTCGCAGCGGAAATCAAAAGACTAAACAGGTTAAGACAATAAGTAAGGAACGCTTTTGATTTATAGAGGAACCACTCAAGTACCAACTAGTCCTTGAGTGTAAACCTCTACCTCCTTGGAGGATTTTGTAATAGCTTTTTCCTTTCTTATTAAGTTTCCTTACAATACACTGGCGAGCGGTTACACTTCTCTGGCACTTAGACTGGCGTCCCTAAGTCCACTAGTAACAACCCCTTTAAGCCGGTAAAGTAACCTAACTTAATCTCTAAAGGAAACTATCACCTCGTCCTTACAGTTCGTCGTAAGGACTCTCTCACTCTTTTTGTTCTTTTCTATTACAAACAGTTTGTGGTTTTGTTGAACGCTTCTCGCTCGATCTAACACCTAAGTCTCACTTGTTCTTGAGCTTGTTCTTGGTGTTCTTGGTGTTCTTGAGCGACTTGATAAATTCTCTGAATATTCTCTGAAGCGTCACATCACAATAAATACTCTGGGGAGTATTTATAGTGACATTGGGAAAGGGCAACTTTAACTCTGACAATCATGCCCTTGGGGACGTTGCAACAGTAATCGGCTTCCACGTGTTGCTCTGATGATCAAGGAAGCCTACTGGCAATTCCGTTAGGCTTGGATGCGGGATCTTCTTCCACGTGGAGATCATGATCAAAGCTTGTCTGGTGATGTCACTTTGTCGGCCAGCTTTGAAGGACTCCAGTGTAATGATTAAGGACGGTATCCTTGTTTGTATTTTACCAAGCCGTTCACTGAAGGATGTAGCGTCCTCACTTCCTGAGGACGGCTACCTAATCCTCAACTTGTTGTCCTTTTCAACATGCGTTCCTGAAACACTTGGACAACTTTATTAGATCAAGGCGAGTTTGTCATATCAAAACTAAGGGACGCTAGGCACAATGTTAATTACTGAAGGCGTCCTTAACATTGTCCCAACATATGAAGAAGATGATGGGTCTCGGTCGGGGGTATGAATGAAGAAAGAAGCTGGAAGGATGAGTGAAAACGCGAGAAAACTGGGCAGAAGCTAGAAACGATTTGACCCGGCCCGTGACCCGGGCTCCGACCCGACCGGGTCCAGGTCTGGCGACTTGCCCTACTTTCGTGTTTTTCCCCCGACGTCCAACCCGGACTACGACACGGCCCGAGACCCGACCGGGTCCAAGTCTATTTTCTTGCCCTGTTTCATGTTTTCGACCCCGTTTTCGACTCGACCTCGAACCCGGGCGGGTCCGCCTCTGGAATCCCATCTCCAAATTTTAGCCTTTATTGAAATTAACCTACAAAACAAAGAAAAATGAGAAGAAAAGCTTAGGTTTCCTCCCAAGAAGCGCTTGTTTAAGGTCTTTGACCATTCACCTTGAAGATGTCTCCATTGTCATTGCAAATCTCAACCGCTCCATGTGGGTACACCTTGACAACCTTGAAAGGACCACTCCATCGGGACTTGAGCTTGCCCGGAAATAACCTTAGCCTCGAATTAAATAGCAAGACGAGATCACCTTCCTTGAAATCTCGTGGAAGGATATGCTTGTCATGCCATTTCTTTGTTCTTTCCTTGTAGATCCTAGCATTCTCATAGGCATCCAACCTTAACTCTTCAAGCTCTTGAAGTTGAAGCATTCGTTTCTCACCGGCTTCTTTCATGTCATAGTTGAACAACTTGATTGCCCAATATGCCTTATGTTCAAGTTCCACCGAAAGATGACAAGATTTCCCATAGATTAACCGGTAAGGTGTAGTACCAATAGGAGTCTTGAATGGCGTCCGGTAAGCCCAAAGAGCATCATCGAGCTTCATTGCCCAATCCTTTCGGGATCGGGACACCGTCTTCTCTAAAATAGCCTTGATTTCACGGTTAGAAACCTCAACTTGCCCACTTGTTTGCGGATGGTATGGAGTTGCTACCCGATGAGAGACGCCATACTTCCTCAATAAGCTCTCAAACTTCTTCTCAATGAAATGTGATCCGCCATCACTTATGACAACTCTTGGAGTTCCAAAACTCGGAAAGATCACCTTATTGAAGAACTTGGACACCACTCGAGAGTCATTTGTCGGTGAGGCTATGGCTTCTACCCATTTAGACACATAATCCACCGCCAAAAGTATGTACTTGTTGTTGCA
This sequence comes from Polygonum aviculare, assembly GCA_934048045.1. Classification (NCBI taxonomy): domain Eukaryota; kingdom Viridiplantae; phylum Streptophyta; class Magnoliopsida; order Caryophyllales; family Polygonaceae; genus Polygonum; species Polygonum aviculare. The sequence goes on along the minus strand of OW204025.1, from coordinate 16,454,762 downwards.
AGACGATGGAAATGGTCCCATGAAATCAATGCCCCATACATATAAAATCTCAACCTCTTGGATGTTGTTTAAGGGCATCTCATTCCTTCTTGAAATGTTATCGGTTCGTTGACAAGAATCACAAGCGGAGATGAACCGATACACATCCTTGAACATAGAAGGCCAATAGAAACCGGATTGAAGGATCTTAGCGGTAGTCTTAGAGGAGCTAGCATGACCACCACAAGGCAATGATTGACAATGAGCAACAATACTCTCAACCTCATCCTCGGGGATGCATCTTCTAATCACTTCATTGGAACACCTTTTGAACAAGAAGGGTTCACTCCAATAGTAGCTAGTGTCTCACATCGGCAAAGAACTTCTTCCTTTGTTGCCAAGACAACCCATGAGGCACTTCATTGCAAACTAGATAGTTAACAAAGTCGGCATACCAAGGAACCGGCAAGGAAGCAAGCTTGAGGACTTCTTCAGTCACCCCAAAAAGGTGATCATCCGGGAAAGAGTCATCTATAGGCATATCATCATGAACCGCCTTTTCATGTGGAGTGAGTCTAGAAAGATGATCGGCAACCGAATTTTCCGCTCCTTTTCTTGTCCCTAATTTCCAAGTCAAACTCTTGAAGGAGGAGAATCCATCGAATCAATCTCGGCTTTGCCTCCTTCTTACTCAAGAGATACCGAATAGCGGCATGATCGGTGTACACAATGACTTTAGCACCCACCAAATAAGAACGGAACTTCTCAAAAGCATAGACAATAGCAAGTAGCTCTTTCTTAGTGGTAGCATAGTTCACTTGAGCATCATCAAGAGTTTTGCTAGCATAGTAGATGGCATGAAGCTTGTTGTCTTTTCTTTGTCCCAAAACTGCCCCTACCGCAAAATCACTAGCATCACACATAATCTCAAAAGGAAGGTTCCAATCCGGAGGTTGAATAATAGGGGCCGAAGTCAAAGCTTGCTTTAACCTGTGAAAACTTTCAAGACACTCATGGGAAAAGTTAAATTCAACATCTTTAAGCAAGAGATTAGTAAGGGGCTTGGCTATCCTAGAAAAATCCTTAATGAATCTCCTATAAAATCCGGCATGTCCTAGGAAACTCCTCACACCCTTAACCGAAACGGGCGGTGGCAACCGCTCAATGGCCTCTATCTTGGCTCTATCAACCTCAATCCCACGGTTAGAAACTAGATGTCCTAGAACAATCCCCTCACTCACCATGAAATGACATTTCTCCCAATTCAACACAAGGTTAGCTTCTTCACATCTTTGTAGCACTTTTGACAAGTTAGTCAAGCAAGAGTCAAAAGAAGTACCATAAACCGAAAAGTCATCCATGAAAACTTCCATAATATCCTCAATAAAATCAGAAAATATAGCCATCATGCATCTTTGAAAAGTAGCAGGAGCATTACACAATCCAAATGGCATTCTCCTATATGCAAAGGTGCCATAAGGGCATGTAAAAGTGGTCTTTTCTTGATCATCCGGATGAATTGGAATTTGAAAGAAACCACTATACCCATCTAAGTAACAAAAATGAGAATGATGAGCTAATCTTTCTAGCATTTGATCAATGAAAGCTAAAGGGAAATGATCTTTATGGGTTGCCGTGTTCAATTTCCTATAGTCAATGCACATTCTCCAACCCGTGATTGTTCTCTTAGGAATCAATTCATCTTTTTCATTCTTTTCTACCGTCATCCCACCTTTCTTAGGAACCACATGAATAGGACTAACCCAATTACTATCGGAAATAGGATAAATAATGCCGGCATCTAGTAATTTTAGCACTTCCTTTTTCACTACTTCTTTCATATTTGGGTTAAGTCTTCTTTGATGCTCAATTGAGGTTTTATGGTCATCTTCCATTAAAATCCTATGCATGCACAATGAGGGACTAATTCCTTTAAGATCATCAATAGTATATCCAATGGCTTTTCTATACAACCTAAGCTCATGCAACAATTTCACAATCTCAACATCACTTAGATTTGCATTAACAATCACCGGATAAGTAGAGTTGGGTCCTAGGAATTCATACCTCAAAGTAGAAGGGAGTGGCTTCAAATCCACCTTTGGAGCACCATTTTGATCATCCTTGAGCTTTTGATCATCTTTCACTAGCACCTTGGCCACAACATTTGGATCCTCACATGTTGAACTCAATTCCTCAATCACACTAGCAAGAAGATCACCTTTCTCCACATGATGGATACAAGAAGTCAAGCAAAGCTCCAATGGGTCCTTGGAGGTAATAGACATCAAAGAGCCATGAACTTCCCCATCTATGACATCCAACTTGCAATCATCATCCTCACAAGAGGGTTGTTTCATAGCCTTAGAGAAATTAAACTCAATCTTCTCCTCACCAATAGTGAAAGAAAGGACTCCCCGTTTCACATCAATCAAAGTGCCGGCGGTAGCTAGACAAGGTCTCCCCAAGATTATCGGGACGGGCATGTCGGCATCAATATCAAGGACCACAAAATCCACGGGAATGAAGAATTTCCCAATCCGGATCGGCACATCCTCAATAATCCCTATAGGCCTAACCGAAGATCTATCCGCCATGTAGAGAGTCATCCCAATCGGTCTAGGCTTTCCCAAGTCTAACTCCTCACAAATTGAGAGCGGCATAATACTCACACTAGCACCCAAATCACACAAAGCATCATAGGAAGTATTGCCAAAAACAATAGGGACGGAGAAACTACCCGGATCCTCAAGTTTCGGTGGAAGTTTGTTTTGAAGAATTGCACTACACTCTTTGCTCAAGGAAACGGATTGGCAATCATCCAACTTTCTCTTGTTGGAGAGGATCTCCTTCAAGAATTTCACATAGGAAGGCATTTGCTTCAAAGCATCGGTGAAGGGAATGTTGATGTAGAGTTTCTTCAAGACGTCCACAAACTTCCTATATTGAAGGTCTAGTTGAGCTTGGGCTCTCCTTTGAGGAAATGGAAGAGGTGGCTTATAAGGTGGAGGAGGAACATATGGTGGTTCTCTCTCCTCGGTGACCACCTCATTGGGCTCTTTAGGAACCTCTTATTCTTGATGTGCCCCTTCATTCACTTTTGGGGCTTCTCTTTGTGGAAGATTCTCAAGCTTCCTTCCACTTCTAAGAGTCACGACATTCACTTGCCCTTTTGGATTGGCCTCAGGTTGACCGGGAAGTTGACCAACGGGTCTAGGAGCATTCAAGGCGATTTGAGCAAGTTGGTTTTCTAGCATTTTCAAGTTTTTCCCTTAGTGCGGACATCCTCGGCGAGTTGGTTCACCGTGGTAGCCATGTTCTCAACAAGAGTCTCCAACGAAGACTTTGGTTTCGGGGCTTGAGGGACATGTGGAGCTTGTTGATTGAACCCCGGTGGACCTCTAGGTTGGGCTTGGTTTGGGTTGTAGGAAGAGGAAGAGGGGTTGGTGTAGTTGTTGTAAGAGAAGTTTGGGTGTTTGGCCCAACCGGGATTGTAGGTGTTGGAGTAAGGGTCATTCCTCGGTCCCCGGTTGTAGTTGCCCATGTAACTCACTTACCCTTCAATCTCTTGCCCTTGAGCTAGATAAAGTTGACAAGCCGAGATTGTGTGATTCCCCGACCCACAAAATTGACAATTAGCCTTGGAAGTCGGTTTCACAACAGAAGCGGTCTCAAGTTGCTTCATCTTTTGAGTGAGCATGTCAAGTTGAGCCTTCAATTGAGTGGTCTCATCAACCTCATAGATGCCGGCATGCCTCTTCACACTAGGATTGGCTCGCACATCGGAGTAATTGTGAGAGTGCAAGGCGGTTTTCTCAATCAAATCCCAAGCATCATCCTCTTGAAGGTTGGAAAGGCCACCTCCGGATGAGGCATCTAATAGCAATCTCGTTGAGCAATCAATGGCATTGTAGAAGACATCAATGAGAGTTATCTTGGATTGCCCATGGTGTGGACACAACACTAGCAATTCTTTGAATCTCTCCCAAGCCTCAAAGAAGGACTCCCCATCTTTCATTTTGAAGTTGCATATTTGTTGTCTCATCTCAGAAGTCTTCTTTGGCGGGAAATACTTGTTCAAGAAAGCGGATGCCAACTCATCCCAAGTAGAGATAGAATTTTGGGGAAGAGTTTTTAACCAAGTTTTAGCCTTGTCTCTAAGAGAGAAAGAGAAGGCCCTCATTCTAAGAGCATCCTGAGAAACGTCATGGATTTTGACGGTGTCCATCAACTCTAGAAAGGTAGTGAGGTGTTGATGAGGATTCTCGGAAGGAAGACCCCCAAATTGGTTTTGTGGACCATATTGATCAAAGAGGGCTTCAATTCAAAGTTTCGAGCACGGACCTCGGGAAAGACAACACCGGACACTGGACCAAACTGAGCGGGTCTCATATAATCAGCTAGAGTTTGAGGATGTTGCCGATCGACCTGAGCGGCTTGGTTCTGATTCTGAGTCAACTGAGCAATCTGAGCATTAGCGGCGGCCAACTGATTCTGAAGAGCAACAAAGGCATTTTGCAAAGCTTGAGCTTGTTGAACCTCATCCGCCATATCTAGAGATCTTTGTGCACGGAGTTTCTTACGAAAAGTACGCTCAATTTCAGGATCAAAATCAACAAGAGGAGCGCTCAGGACTCTTCGCATAAACAACCGAACACCTCTGAAATCACAAACAAAAGAAAACAAAATTGAATAACAAAAAGGACCTAGTCTACCGGCTGTAGAAAACAACCAAAACTCACTAAAGTCCCCGGCAACGGCGCCAAAAACTTGATAGGCTACTAGACCAATACCGCAAGTGTACGGATCGCGTAGTACCAAGGTGTCGATCTCTAGGACTTTAGTAGAGTTGGTGAACTGACAATCAAAGTAGCTAGGCTAATATGAGGCAATTTGGGATTGAAATAAAAGAACTCAAATAACAACTAAGTAAAAGGAGAAAGCAACTAACAAGTTGATGCAAGTATAATATGGGAAAGGCAATCCTAGAATCTAGGTACTCACACTATGGATCCAAGTAGCACTTTGCAAGCATACATAAATCAAGATCAAATCATGGTTTGGAGGAATCTACCTAGAATCGTTGTCTAATCCTTTCGAATAAAACAAATCATACCTAGATTACGATAGTCATCCACTTTCGTGGTTTGACATGCAAAACTAGGCCCTTTAGGCTCAATAGGGGCTCAATCGGTTCAAGCCCTCATCCACCGTCGTGGCTTGAGTGAGCTCTTCTAACTCAACCCTCTATCGGTAGGTCAACCTCTCAAGAGTTCCCAATTCAATTCTCACTTCAAAGGGAAATCAATCAATCAATCCTATAGTTCAAGTTAGAGAGGAGGTCTGTCAACACAAGTCTCTAACCTATCTCCCTATTGACAACCTAACCTTTTGGTTCTAATCATCAACAAGTGTCAAATCACAAGCAATTTGGCATTAAGCATATAGGATTGACACAAACCACAATTCCAATCTCAATTCAAGCAAGCATTTCAAGGCTACCTAAAATCCATAGGGTTTTCCCCAAACCCTAGGATTTGGGAATTTAGCAATCCATGGAGAACAAGAGAAAAGAAGAAGAGATGAGGAAATCCATACCAATAAACATTGTATTGATTGAAAAGGCACAAATCTCCAACAAAATCCTTCAATCTCTCAAGAACACCAAAGAGTTTTAATGGAAATTCTAGAGGTCCTCAAATTGGGTAAAAGTTACCTTCTAAAAAGAGGAAGACGGCTTATAGACAACCCTAAAGGAAACAAGGCTAAAACGGGAAAAAGGGGACGCGGTGGCGTGACCCGGGGTCCGACCCGGCCCGTGACCCGGCCGGGTCCAAGTCTGGAAACGAGGCCATGCGCAAACACAAGGAAATGGGCTGACCCGGGCTCGACCCGGCCCGTGACCCGGCCGGGTCCGGCTCTGGCGACTTCGGTTTGCCTCGGCTAAGCAACGCGGCCCGACCCGGGCCAGGACCCGGCCCGTGACCCGGCCGGGTCCAAGGCTGTGGCCTCGGGTTTTGTTGCTTTTCCTTCGGTTCTTCGGGCTTCGTCTTGCTCGGCTTTCGGTTCGCTTCATTTGGCGTCTTCTCGGCCTCTTCTTCACTCCGTCTTCGAGCTCTCGCCGCCTCCTTGAGTCCTCTTGATCTCCAACACTTCAATCACCTTCAAATCTCCTGAAATTCACAAAGAACAAAGCGTAGAGTCCGAACTGAACGACTAAACCGAAAACAAGTAAAAATCTAACTTAAAAGAGATAAACGCAAACCGAAAGCTACGAAACATGGCCTAATGTGCACTCTAAACATGAACTAGATGCAAGCCATCATGGTAACATTTTGATGATGAATCCTTTGCCGCCTGTGCATCAAGCTTATTCTATATTAAGACAAGAAGAAAAACAACGTGATATTCAATCTGCTAGTAAGGTGCTATTAGAATCTTCTTCTTTGAATGTTCAATTTGATAATTCAAGTCAAATGCATCCTAGCAATGCAAATCTTACTCAGAACAAGCCAAGGAAGTCTTTCTTCTATACTCATTGTAAGAAGACAAATCACACTGTTGATAGGTGTTATAAGATCATAGGTTATCCTGACAGAGGTGCCAAAGCAAGGCCAGGTCCATCTAATGCTCACTTGGTTCAAGAGGCAGGGAGTGACAGTGGTTCCATGGTTCTAGGGTTATCTTCTGATCAGTATTCTTAGCTTATGTCTTTGCTCAATAAGACTTTTGGAGCTTCTAATGGTCATTCTTTGGCACACATGGCTGGTATATCTTGTTTCTCTTCATCATTTAATTTCTCTAGATCTTTGTTTTCAAAGTCTACTTGGATTATTGATACCGGAGCAAGTGACCATATGACATTTAATATGGAGTTCTTTTCTGAAATGCATCCTTTCTCAAGCTTAGTGTCTATTTCTATGCGAAATGGTAAAGTTCTAGTGGTCAAAATTGGCTGGCACTGTGAGAATTTCTGATGAAATTGTGTTGAGAGATGTCTTGTATGTGCCAGAGTTTAAGTTCAGCTTGCTTTCTGTCAACAAACTAGCTATTCAGATGAACTGTGTTGCTTGTTTTGATTCTGGAGTTTGTGGCTGCAGGGTCATCATTTGAGGAAGAAATTGCTGCTTGGTAGAGTGAAGAACAGGCTTTATGCTTTCAATATAGTTAGGACAGAAGATGAAGATTCTTCAAGATATGTTCCTACTGATGTATCACACATTTCTGATTGTGTTTCTGAAAATAAAGATGTGCAATTGCTGCACCAACATTTAGGTCATTTACCTTTGTCTAGCATGAAGACTTTGTTTCCTTCAGCAAATTTCAATAAAGATGTACTTGTTTCTTGTGATATCTGTGCTAAAGCAAGAATGACAAGAACACCTTTTCCTCATAGTCAAATTTCTTCCAATTATCCTTTTGAGCTTCTTCATATTGACATTTGGGGTCCATATAAGACTGCAACTGTGGAAGGCTACGAATATTTTTTAACTGTGGTGGATGATTATACTAGGATGACATGGACTCATCTATTGAAGGCTAAGGATGCTGCTTTTTCAATGTTGAAATCATTCATTAGCTTGATTCAGACTCAGTATAACAGAGTTGTTAAGTTCATCAGATCTGATAATGCTCTGGAATTAGGCAGCAGCCATGAGGGTGCTCAGTTCTTTGTTTCAACAGGAGTAATTCATCAAAGAAGTTGTGTCTATACTCCTTAGCAAAATGGAGTAGCTGAGAGGAAGCATAGACATTTGTTGGAAGTTGTTCGATCCTTACTTTTTCAATCCAAGGTTCCTCTGGCATTTTGGGGACACTGCTTGCTCACTGCTACCCACATTATTAATAGGCTTCCATCTTCTGTTTTACAAGGTATTTCTCCCTATCAAAAGCTACATGATAAAGCTCCTTCTTATGATTATCTTAAGTCTTTTGGTTGTTTAGCATATGCTGCTTCAATTAAGCAAGGGAGGGATAAACTTCAACCTAGAGCCATTACTTTTGTCTTTCTAGGATATCCTTATGGGGTTAAGGGATATAAATTGTACAATCTTGAGACACAAAAGGTGTTTATATCTCGAGATGTTCAATTTCATGAAACTATTTTTCCTTTCTCTAAACTTTCCCATTCTAGTAACCTTCCTATGCTACCTTTATCTGTTTCTGATCATACAGATACTTCTTTTTCTGATGAGTCTCTTTCTCATGACCAAGTAAATCCAGAACCTGTCCCAGAACCTGTCCCACAGCTCATTAATAATCCTTAAAATTTTCCTCCTCTTAGAAGGTCTAATAGGCATTCTCAACCTCCTTCACATTTAAAAGACTACTCCTCATTAGTACAAAAAGGCTTGTACAGGGCGCATTTTTAAAGAAGAATAAGGCGTTTTTCGTAGTGCATTAAATCGAAGTGCATTAAAAGCATACGGAGGGCGCTTTTTGGAAAGTGTCCTAAAACTGAGATACGGAGGGCGCTTTTTCTGAAAAGCGCCCTAAACATTTAGGGAGCTTTTCAGAAAAAGCGTCCTAAACGCGGAGGGCGCTTTTCAGAAAAAGCGCCCTAAGCTTATCAGTTTATTTTTTTTTTAAATTCGAATCGTTAGCTCACCACAAATTTTATAATATACCTGTATTATAAAATGCACACCACAAATTTTAAATTTATCAATTTAAAATGCAGAAATCAGATACTACAATATTTAATGATTCAATGTTTTAATCGTCAGTACACAAATATTCAATAAAAATCACCAAGTTTCCACAACATAGTGCATCTAAAATTTTGAGTACAAAACATACTAAATCTACATATCCATTTGCAAATAAGGGTCAAGATGTCCAAGCCACTCATCTGTTATCTCATCAATCTGCTCCTGGGAGTACGAGTCAGACGAGCCCAATAAATACTACAATGAAATTAATAAAAAGAGAAGTATGAGACACCAAATAGAAAATAATGATTAAAAGAATCGTAAACTGAGACAACAAACATTGCATAAATTTACCGATTCTGGGATTGTAGTAGTACCAGATTGAACAATGTCTCTCATCATCCTACATATGAAGAACCCACATAGAAACTGGTTGGGTTGAAGAGGACACTTCTACATATAGAGCAACAAAACATAGTTAGACAATTTCTTCTTAAGAAGCTACTACATTTGCCACTCTTTATATGTTCTAATTGGATACCATGATGAAACCGAGCAAACGAAATAAGATACAATATTTAAACTAACCTTGATATTTATCCATGAAATGGTAAATGGTTTGGATTTGAATACTTTCAAATGAAAGGTGTGCAATGCCCTGCACATTATAGATTGTAAATATTAAGATATATTAATTTATATGCATTGTGTTAATGAAAATATTAGTATAAGTTCAGCACTTACTGTTTACACATTTTAGCAAAGTCTTCTGGAATTTTTCCTCTTAATGGGTCTAAGCAATAAACTTTACTTTGATGAGGAGTTATAATGGCTAGCATCCAATGATTCCTAAAAAATAAATGATTAAGTTAAACTAATTACAAAATAAAATTAATCGTGAATTAAAAAAAACTTACCCAGAGTTGTATGGAGCAAGCCATATCGGACGAATGAACTCCACCTGTTAACAGCGTGGCCGAGGCGGACGAGGTCGAGTGCGGCGTCGGCGACGGGAAGACACTGCTGGAGAGGCGCGTGGAGCGGGATGAGGCCTCTTAGGGCGGCCTTCCGACAATGGCGAACGGCTGGAGCGAGAGATAGAGCAGAGGAGGTGCAAGCTTGGCCTGCAATAATGGCGGACGGCTGGAGCGAGAGCGAGTCACCGGAGAGGGCTTCCGATGGCTGGAGCGAGAGCGAGAGGAGCTGCTCACGCCGGAGAGAGTTTTCTGAGCTGCTATGGCGGACGATTGGGGGCCGGGTTTTGTGTGTGAAAAAATCGAGCATTAGGGTGACCGAAAGAAATTCGTGTTTCAGCTAGAGCATTAGGGCGCTTTTTGAAAAGCGTCTTTTCCGTAGTTTGTTAGGGCGCTTTTTAAAAAAGCGTCTTCCATGTGGGTTATTTTAGTGCGTTTTTCATAAAAAGCGCCCTATTGTATTTTTTTCTTTTTGGTTTAAAGCAATTTAATATTACAGGGCGCTTTTTAATATAAGCGTCTTCCGTGTAGGTTATTTTAGTGCGTTTTTCACAAGCGCCCTAATATTTCCGCATTGTAAAGCGAATTTTGTACTAGTGCCTTCACATTGATAAGGAAGTCTACATGAAGATGCCACTTGGTTTGCAACATTGACATCCTAACAAAGTCTGTCGTCTCAACAAGAGTTTGTATGGTTTGAAGCAGGCCTCAAGGCAGTGGTACAGTAAACTTTCAGAAGCTCTTTTATCTCAAGGTTTCACTCAATCCCTTAATGATTACTCATTCTTTCATAAGAGGTCAGATTCTTCATCAATATTCCTTGTCATATATGTTGATGATATCTTAGTAACTGGCAATGATGCATTGGAAATTGCCAAAGTGAAAGATTTTCTTCATCAACCGTTTAGTATCAAAGATCTGGGAAATCTCAATTATTTTTTAGGGATGGAGTTCTTACATACATCACAAGGTGTTGTTATTACTCAAAGAAAGTTTATTAAGGAAGTTCTCAAAGAGTTTTGTCTTGAGTCTATCAAAAGTATGGCTGCACCATTGGATAGTTCAGTGAAATTTAAACCTAGAACTGGAGTTCCTTTGACAGATCCCAGTTCATACAGGCAGGTAGTGGGCAAGTGTAATTTTCTGGTAAACACAAGGCCAGATTTAACATTCATTGTTCAGCATTTCAGTCAATTCATGCAGTCTCCTACAAGTGTTCATTGGGATGCAGCAATGCACACTTTACAGTACTTGAAAGGAACTATCTCCTTGGGAATTTTGTTGAATTCAAAATCTGATTTTGAGCTTCAAGCGGTTTGTGACTTAGATTGGGCATCTTGTCCAACTACAAGAAGGTCAGTCACTGGCTTTTACATTTCTCTAGGAGGTGCACCGTCAAAGAAGCAAGTGACTGTGTCCTTATCTTCTGCAGAGGCTGAATACAGATCTCTTAGAAAGGTTACAACAGAGTTGGCATGGCTTAGTAGGTTGCTTCATGAGATGGATGTTCCCAATGTTCAGCCTATTCCAGTGAAATGTGATTCTCAAGCTGCCATCTATATAGCTAAAAATCCTGTATATCATGAACGTACAAAACATATAGAGTTGGATTGCCATTATGTAAGGGCTAAATTGCTTGATGGTCTTATTTCCTTAACTCATGTTCCTACTTTGCAAGTGGCTGATGTATTCACTAAGGCTTTGCCTAGTAATCTTCATACTAATGCTGTAAACAAGTTGGGATTGATTCCTTTGCATGAGTCACTTCTAACTTGAGGGGGGATGTTAGCATTAGTATTAAGTGTGAATCGGTTTATAGGAAAGATGTTAGTAAACCGGTTCGTTATGCAATTCAGTTGTAATAAATAGCGTGAGCTAAGCTCACAGCTGAGCAATGACACGAAAATACAGATTTTGTTTCTTCTCAAATTCTCTCTTTGTTCACAGAATCTAAGGGTCTGTTTGGATAGACATGTATTAAATTGCATTATGTTCTATTTTGCATTAAATGAATTTATTGAAGTAATATATTATGGCTAATACGTGTTTACATTATATGCGACATATCCCTTCACCTTCCTTCCCCTGTCAAGATGTAGTGGTTGGTGTGAAGTTATAGTGATTAAGGAAGAAGATGGGTGAAAGAATAATTCTTCAAATCATTTTCATCCAAACACATTTTAATTATTTAATGCATTAAACAATCCATAATACATTATAATGCATTATGATTGGCTATCCAAACAGACCCTAAGATTTTCCACCTCAGAGGACAAAAGCCGTGTTATTCCTTCTTTTTTTATTTCCATTAAGGGTTCCGGCTCCCACTTGGTCTAACGCCAAACAACAACAATCCAACCTAAAATTCTCTAGCACTCCAGAAACAAAATTCAAACCCAATAAATTCAGAACAATTCGAAATCCACGATTTCTTGTTTGAGCTTAAAGCAAGTTTTGATCGCTCAATCCATCGAGCGTTCGTTCTCTGGATGTCACGAATGCCAGAGATCGAACCTACTTCTCCGGCAACAAGCAAAATGGTGTTCAGCAACAACAACAAGAAGAACGCGCTGTTTGGGAAATACGAGGTGGGTCGGCTGCTAGGCTGCGGGGCCTTCGCGAATGTCTACCACGCCCGCAACGTGGCGACGGGGCAGAGCGTGGCGGTGAAGGTGATCCTGAAGAAGAAGCTGACGGGAACGACCCTGATGTCCAACATCAAGCGGGAGATCACTATCATGCGCCGCCTCCGCCACCGCAACATCGTGCGCCTCCACGAGGTGCTGGACACCCGCTCCAAGATCTACGTCGTCATGGAGCTCGTCAAGGGCGGCGAGCTCTTCGCCGGGGTCGCCAAGGGCCGCTTCTCCGAGGACCGAGCCCGCAAGCACTTCCGCTAGCTCGTCTCCGCCGTCGCCTTCTGCCACGCCCGCGGCGTCTACCACAGCGATCTCAAGCCCGAGAACCTCCTCGTCGACGAGTTCGGCGACCTCAAGGTCTCCGACTTCGGCCTCAACGCCGTCAGGGACCAATTCCGGGCCGATGGGCTACCACACGCTCTGTGGGACCCCTGCCTACGTGGCCCCCGATATCCTCACCAAGAAGGGCTACGATGGGGCTAAGGTCGATGTGTGGTCTTGTGGGATCATCTTTTTTGTCTTGACGGCCGGCCACCTCCCGTTTAACGACCCCAATCTGATGAATATGTACAAGAAGATCTACAAGGGGGAGTTCAGGTGCCCTAAGTGGATGTCCCTCGATCTCAAGAAGTTTCTCTGTAGGTTTTTGGATACCAACCCTGACACCAGGATCACCATCGATGAGATCACCAGGGATCCCTAGTTCAGAAGGGGCGGTGGCTTTAAGGATTTGAGTTTTCTTCCGGACTATGAGTTCTCTGACTTTGATGATGATGATTGTGGTGGGGATGATGATGGTGACGTGATGTCGAAATCGAGCAATGGGGGTGATGGGGCCAGCTGCAGCTACAGTCTCAACGCCTAGGTGACATACCCAAATCTACGATATAAGCCCCAAAGTCCCCAAGCAAGAATGATCCTAATCACTCGAATTTTTCCTCTTAATTCTGCTTAGGCGACCTTTCGGGTTTTCACCTAACCACACTCTCCATTTTTCTCAAGGTGTGATCATAAGACTCACAAACCTCTTATTACACTAGCCTAATGCTGGTCCGGGTTACCTGCTTATTACCTGAGCCGCCCTTTCGGGGTTTTGACTCATCCCAGGATTTATATGCCTTTTTCGAATTTTTTATGGTTTTTTCTATCTTTTTCTTTTCCTTTGTTCCTTATTATGGAAAAAGTATGGTGCAAGTGCTCCATGAAAAGAAGAAAAACAAAAAATTGAAGTAAATCGAAGCAAAAACAACTAACTACACTAGCTAGGATAAGCGAATGCGAGTATTCCCTCCCCCATTTAAGTATGGGGGAGGGAATACTCGCATTGATGTACACGTCATCGTCAGCCTCAATGAAGCTAAGAGCAAGGATAGTGACGTCTCCCATTTTGGTGGTGTTTTAGTGGTATATTTCCCTTGTAAATAGGTGTCTTTTGTTCCTTTCTTTGTTAGTTTTGTTCCTTTTTAGCTTAGATTCCGATTTTCTATGAGATTCGGAGACTATGCGAATTTATTGTGTTTTGTAGGTAAATTGGCGCGTTTTGAGGAAGGTTCGGAAAGAGTCCCTAAGGAGGAGCAAGACATGAGCAATAAGGAGCGGAAGAGCCAAAGCGATCAACGAAGAGGAGCTCAAGAAGAACCAAGAAGAGGCTTGGATCGAGGCCAGGATCGAGTCCCTAGCAACTCGGGCCCGAGATCGACTTCTGGAGACCCGGACCGAGGTGTGGAAAGTCGGGCCCGAGGTGCTCCGTGTCGGTCCAAGTCGGCGAAGTGTAGATTGGGCACCAAGGCAACAACATGTGATCTACCACTTTTACCCTTCTTCCATTTTGGGAATTCTTGGCCCCCAATTAAGAGGAGAGAAGACAATTAGAGAGAAGGGAGCCTAATCCAACAACACACATCTAATCACTCTCAAAGGCTCAAAGAGGACTTGGAGAGCAAGGAAGAAGAAATGAGAGGAGAAGAAGAGGAGAAGACGTTGGAGAGCATAGATCTAGGAAAGGATTGTGAGTTTGAACTTGTTTTCATTTGCACTTTGTGGAATTGAGATTGGATTTTGTGATTTCCTTTTAATTGAATGCAATTTGGCTTTTGTTTGAATGTGATGGTTGAGATTTGTTTGATTTGTCCTTTGATTGCTTTTTACTCTTGTCTCATGGAGTAAATTCCATAGTCTTGGGCTATGGGGGAAATCCCTAGCTAGGTTTGGGTGTGAAACCCCAATTCCATAGCCATAGGTGCTTGATCTAGGAATCCACTCTACATTGAGCTTCAATCTCTTGTAAAAGCAAGAGATCAAGGGCTTGTGATTAGCAAGAGTGAGTGAAAGCAACTCATTGCCAACACTTGACCTTGCATCGAAAGGGAAATCAATCTCCCTAGGGTCGATGTGTAGAGTGGCGTGATCGGAGGCAAACCACCTCGATCTCACAAGGATCAACACTTATGAGCTTAGTTGGGGTGGAATTACCCATATCTAGTTAGGGAAGGAACCCAAAAACCCAAGACCGATCTCTCCTATTGCCTAGTCCGACTTTCCCAAACCTCGGGCCCGACTTCAAACAGTGTCGGTCCCGTGCAAACTGACGTCGATCCAACCTCAGGCCGAAGTGACCCATGTCGGTCCCGAGTTGTTTCCTTTGATTTTCCTTGTTTTTACCTTTCTTTTCCCATTTTAAGTCTTTTTGGTGCACTCCATGAACGAACTCCCAAGCGTTCGACACCCTACCCTTGTACTACTACGGAGTTCGGTTTTTAATTGATATTTGACCTCCCAAATCCGGACCAATCAGATAGAAGCAAGGAATAAGGTATATCAGAAGACTCACATACGAAGAAGAGGGGTGGAACGAAAGAACTCTTCAAAGGTGTAGAAAGAATGGAAGAAAAAGCTTCAAAATACCATTCTGCTTGCAAACTTTGGGCATGTTGATGGAAGTGCGGGTGTGGAATCAATACGAGAGCAAAGTCGACTTCTGATGGCTAACCACGGGTGCGGAATGTGAGGCGCGAGCGCAGTTTCGGAGCAGTATCGAGCTCTTGACTTCTCTCGAATTGGGCATGTGCAATGTGGCCAATGGATCTCGGCTCGTCTTTTAGAGTATGTGGCAAGCATCTATCAAGAAGCAACTCAATAGCTTGGAGAAAGGGGATGACCATAATTGAATCATGCAATAAACACAAGGATATTAGGAAATCGAATAATGCAATCAAGCTACGAGTCCCATGCGTAAAACAACCATTGAATACTCTTCTCTAACCTAGTCCACGGTCCTAGATAAGAGTTGTTTTGAAAATAGGAGAGATGCATAGACAACAACCAATCTGAATTCAAACAATCGATCTAAGTCAATCAAACAAGATCATCAGGCTCATAAAATCAAACATAAATCATGGCATGAAGCACAAAAGTATCAATAAAGACTTAAGGCTAAAATGTGTTACCAGAATTTCACGATTTCATAATAAGGCTTCCTTGATTGAATAAACCCCAAGAAATATTAGTTCTCCATAATACAAAGAAAGAAAAATTTTTAATTGAATGTAAATTGGGATACCTAATTGTTTTGGGCGAATTAACTGCGTAAATGCGTTACTTCGCTACAATGCGGGAATCCGAGTCACAAAGTCGCCACAATGCGTTACAAGCTATGAACAAAGTATATATAAAGAAAATTGACGAGTACGAAAAGAAATATACTTGAAGAAACAAGAGGTTGTTTTATATTGATAGTGTAATCGTTTTCTTCGTAACGATAGAGCTTCTATCTCAGTACAAAAGTTTGATCTCTTAATCAATCGAAAAAGGAATGCAAGAATATTAGAGCTTTTGGCAAGAATTTAGGGTATGTAGATCGTGTCCTTTTCATGTGAGCTCCGTTCCTTTTACAATGCCATTTCCTTCCCCTTAATTGTGCCGTTAGCGTTGAATTATAGGAATCCCATGAATTTCTCCCTTATAGTTATGGCCCTTTAGGTTTGAATTCCACCATTGCAACTATCCTAATCTCGTCGTTAAAGATGGGAGAGATATTTGGCCTCCTTCATTAGCGTGGATCATGACCAATTGCTGATGGGCCTTCTTAACCTTGTGGTCGTGGGGTCACATTTCTGATGGCTCAACAATACCCCCCCCCATCAAAAACCCGGGAAAAATCCCGCTCTTGCCTTTTCTTAGGGTTTTTGATTTGTTCTTGGAAGTTGTAGCGTGTCCCATCAAGTCTCGTCCTACATATAGCAGTTATGATGGCTTTTGAAGATGCAACCTCTCCTTCTTTGTTTCCAGGTACGTCCGTTTTCCTGCTCTTCTCTTTCCTTCTTTTTCCTTTCGCCATGGCTTTATCCAAGTTTTCCTCCTCTTCTTGCCGAGAATCTGCTGGTCCCCCTTCTTTAACTTCCTCCAAGATTCTCACTTCTTATCATCAAAAGGAAAGTACTTTAGAAAACCCTCAAATCTTCGCCTTTTCCGTCGGCTTCCCATCTCATGTGGAGATCTTCCCGTCTCGTCCTACACTGATTCTCGTTCTCCCAGTTAGTTGTCGACTTTCTTAAGAAGCTCAAAGTCTCCCCAAGGCAACTGCTTCCTCAGGTTTGGACGCTCCTACTTGTAGTTGGACGGTTGTGTTCTTCCCAAGGCGTTTCCTTTAAAACTGAAGACTTTTTCTTGAATTACCGTATCTCCAAGGGTGGCCCTGGACGCATAACCCTAAAAACCCTCAAAAACAAATCTGACCTTGTATCCAACATCTCCAAATCCGACCAGGGCTGGGCGGACAAATTCTTCTTTGTGAAACTATCCTCTTTGAAGACCGACACGTCTTTTCCACATAGTCGTTGGCAATCTGCATGTAGTATTTTTCTTGTTCTGAAATGATATAGTTTTAGTTCATCGCGTTCCAACTTCTGGGCACTGTTTTTCCATCGTGCGACATTAACTGGTAAGCGCCTTGACCTACGACTTTTGTGATTTGATAAGATCTTTCCCAGTTTGCTCCAAGCTTTCCTGCATTCAACTCTTGGGTATTTTGGAAAACTTTCCTCAACACCCAGTCTCCAACTTGAAATGCCTTAGTGTTGACATGTTTGTTGTAACATCGTGCTACCCCCTGTCTGTATGTCGCTAGTCGTACTGTCGCCTCATCCCGTAAGTCATCCACCATGTCTAGGTGATGTAACAAGTTAGGGAGATTTGATTCTTCAATGGTGAGACCATAACGAGCAGTGGGAAAAGATACTTGGACGGGCAATACGCCTTCGCACCCATAGACCAAGAAGAAATGGGTATGTCCTGTAGCAGTCTTGGGTGTCGTCCGATCTGCCCATAGGATAAGTGGTAACTCGTCTGCCCACTTCCTCTTGGCGTCCTTGAGCCGCTTCTTTAGATTGTTGAGGACACTAGTACAAAAACAACTTTTTATCACCCTTATTTATCACGGTTCCGTGATAAAAATACTTTTTATCCCGACTCTTGTGACACCCGTGATAAAAAGGCATAGGATGACCCATATAGGAAAGTATATTATCACGGTTGTTATGAACCGGGTTAAATAACACTTCTTTTTTTTGTTTTTTTTATGGCGGCTAATTAAATAACACTTTTGGGATAACCGTCCATACGGGCCCTAGTGTTATCGATCTCCCCAAACCCTCGATGATCGATGTCTCTGCAGCCCTAGCATCGATGCTCGAAGTCCCAATCCTCATCGGCTCCAATCGAATGAAGTGAGCGGTCCACAAAACTCGTTGTTCTTGTTCCCATTGAGCAACGACTTGATGTCAATTCGGTGGCCGTCGCCGGAGATCCGCCAGATCCGGAGGAAATCGGAGGAGGTGGCGAGGAGATCAGGCTTCTGGCACTCCTTATAGGGGGTAAAAATGGTCTTCGTTGGAGGATAAGGATGGTCGAAGGAGAGATTAGTATCGGCTCGAATCTCGCCGGTGAAATCGTTGAGCTGGACGATCTCTACGCGATTCTGGTACTGCTCGAGGACGCTAGAGATGGCGAGACGGTACTTTTTGTCACGGCGGATCGCTGCTCGCGCCCATGGTGAGGGACGGAGGGGCCGAGAGGTTTGAGGTGGGATTTCAATGGAGATTAGTGTTGGTGATTTTAGTGTTATCACCTACTGTTACCTAGGGGTAACAGTGCCATTTGGTGTGGTCGGGATTCATACAACACTATGAAGGACTCACTTAGCTATATCACGGGTTTGGGGGTGCGGAGTGCACACTCGTGTAAGCTTAGTTGAGATCTAGAGGGGATATTAAGGAATTATGTTGTTACCTACAGGGTAACAGTTGGTTACTATAGGGTAACAGTGGAACGGTGTCTCTAAGACAAGAGTTAGACATGATGTTCAAGCTGATCTATAAGTGTTGTTACCTAGTATGGAGCAACGACTTTGATGTCTAAGATGATTGACAAGTGTTGTTACCTGGGAGGTAACAATGACTTTATTATCTTAGAAGGAACAAAGATGTGTCTGACGGATTGTTCTATCTAATGGAACAGTGACTGTTTCCTATGTGAGTCAGATGGTGTAACCGTCATGTAACTGACGTGAAACCACTTTGTAACTTCCTTAATATGTTGTTAATTAATGGTGACGTGGATATTACTTTATCTTCCACGTGTGGCTGTTGGTAACCACCGATAACCACATGTAACTGCAAGTAACGGCTAGTAACTGCCATTAACCGTTCCCTGTAACTGCTCCCTTGCCTCTATATAAAGGCTGTAGGGACGATAGTGTTGGGGTTAGAACGATTGGTTCTGGTTGGTTCTTTTGATCATTGGGAGAACGATTTCTCCATGATTGAACTTCAATGAAGAGTCTAAGTCCATTTTACATGAACTCTAAGGTTCGATCCATTACAAGAGCCTTGTATGGATTGGAGGGTTTGTCTTATCTCACTTCAAATTTCGTGGATTCCCTAAGGCTCGAAAGGGGCGAAATATTTGATTTCGGAAAGTGACTACACGATTCAAACCTATATCGGTACAGGTACATATGATTGATCTACTGAAGAAAGTTCATCTTCAACAACTTCCACGAAGAGGCGTTCTACAACAACAGAGCACTGTTCCCTGGTTCGACAGAGTTGCTGTTACAGGGGGAACAACGCCAGACACCAGCAGATTGAAGATCTTCGGTGGGAACAGTTGCTGTAGAGAGCCCAGCACCTACAAGCGAAATCAAGACTCCAACCATTAGGGGATTAGGGTTCCCGGACGGTGGTCTTCCTTGTTTAATCATGTATGCACTGTGCCTTGTTGTTCCCAGTTACTCTTTAGTGTCATTTGGCTTTAGATCCTGGTTGCTTACATGATTATTTGGTTTGGTTAAGCTGAACTGGATCTAGGTTTACTCTTTGTTTCATGTCACTCAAGTTGAAAGAATTTGGATTTTGAGTCTTATTAGGCTTGTTGGAGCATGCTTGCCATTGCTTCCTGATTAGACACACTTTGCTGTAAGGGTGATTAGGATTTATAATTTGTTGCTGGCTCTAACTATCCTAATAATGCAATTGTGCCATGCCATACTTTTCTTTAAAAAAACAGCTGTCAAACACACCCTTCCATCTGCATTCAGATGTCAAAACGTTACACTACATAATAATCAATAGGCTCTTGGAAGTTGGATGAAAGATTGGTTCGATTTTGGCAATGCTAGGATATATAATTTTAGTTCATATTAATTTCTTGTATTGTGAAGAGCAATTAGGTGCTTGAATTACTAAGGTGGATCGAGTCCCAGTAATAGAAATGATTCTCATAGTGATTTGTATGTAAAGGGAAGCTAGCTAGTATAAATGAATGTTATACAACTATGTTGGTGGGGGATTTGTTAGTTCAAAACTGGGGCTTTTGTCATGCCACACTATTAATAAATTAGCTAGATTTTGAGAAAGCCTTTTCCCTCAACTTATTTCCTTGAAGAAAAAGAAATCAAGAACAAACAAGTAACTAAAAAAACATACTTGCTGAATGCTATTGCTAGCTATTGGCTAATTATAGAAGGAAGGAACTACTACTCGATTCAACAAACGTATGTATATATCAATATCGTGTAGAAACAAAAGGTAGTAAGTTTAAGTAATTAATCCTAGCTCAATCTACAGTAGGAGTAGTTGTGAAGATCACATTCCTTTAACCTTGAAGAAGCTAGGTAGAGAAAGAACAGATTGAATTTTGTGGGGACAATAGCATAGTCGATTCCTGTAATTATTAAATATTGTGAATGTGAGGACAGCTTAAAAGGAAAGTTACATATAAATGTAATGTGTGGGTATAAAGCAAAGTTATATTCTAAGAGTACGTAGTTGAAAGTACATAAAGAGTGTTGAGGGAGGGAAGGTATTAAATATTGTGAATGTGTGTTTAGTCGTTTTAAACCACATTTCTGCAAAGAAAACCAAATTAACTTAAACCAAAGTATAAAGCAAGTAAGGGTCGATTCCACAGGGAGACAGATTATCTTTAGTAGAGAATTATGTGTCAAACAGAAGTAACAGGGGGTTTTTTTAGGTTTTGTTCACACACTAACATGCAAAGCATAAGAATTCGAGAGTTTATTAATCAATATTTGGAAACACTTATACAAACAAATATCCGCATTCGCTTGACAAGTTGATCATTGATTTTATTCAATATCTATGCAATGGAAATTCCAATTCCTTTTCAAAAGTAATTAATAGCACAACCAGATACTATTAACCCTAACTAGATAAATAATCATGAAACTATCAAAATTCAATCTAACTAGCAGCATTCAACAACAGGAATATAATTGGATACAAACTAAGATAAAACAACCAACTTTTACCCTAGAATGCAAATCAATTCTCTTATGCATATAACTAACACAACCAGATATTAGCACGATGCAGTTGCTACTTATGAATTAGAGATGCTCAACCAGAAACACTCTAAATCTCGCAATAACCTAATAACAATAAATCCTAGATGATCAGACTAGAAATTATTGAAACAAGTCAATAGTAATTCAAGCAAGAGAAGAGATTAAATCCATGCAATCGATAAGGAATTAGAAATCTCACAACTGAATCAGAACGAACACTTCAATTGTCTGTCTAAGCAAAGAGGCTTAGTTCTCCATAGGTCTTCAAAATACAAAATAATTCCAAACTCAAAAACTAAGTCTAAACAAAGGGTTCAAAAGCCATTAAATAGGAGAAAACAATCTATCTAAAAATACATAAAAACCGGACCTAAAATAACATCCAAAAGGTCACTAAATAAAACGCAGTGTTTAAAGGACGAATTCGCCTCGGAACTGGCAGCGGTCGCCGCCTATGGGGCAGCGGTTGCCGCCTCCCACAGAACACATATTTCTTCGTTTTCTTCACTTCAGCTTCAAGTGGTCTTTGGTGCACTTCGGCTCTTCCTTCTTCAAGGCTTCAAACTCCATCTTTAGCACCTAAAACATGACTAAAAGTATGCTAAAGCCCCATCTAAATACACAACATAAATGTGTATATCATATTCCGAACTTGCTCAGAATGTTCTTCTTGATGAAAGAAATAACCTGAGTATCCTTAACTTCTTTGAAAGCCTCGGCCTTGATCCACTTAAAAAATAGTCTGTCATAGTCAAGAGATAGACGCATGGCCCTGAAGTTGGAGGGAGTTTCCCAACGATGCCCTGATTGGTTACGAATGTATTTTTTTCTGGATCCTCGGGATGCATCATGATTTGATGATAACCACTAAACGCGTCCATGAAAGTTAACAACTCGTGTCCTTCTGTTGCATCCACCATTGCATCGATATGAGGCAATGGGAATGAGTCTATTGGACACGCTTTGTTTAAATCAGTAAAGTCTGCACAAACGCGCCATTTTCCAATATTCTTTTTACTACTACTACTACATTCGCAAGCCAATCAAGATATTTAACCTCTCGTATTTTACAAGACTAAAGTAAAGATCTTACATCGTCATTGATTACCTGATTTCGTTCGGGTGCAGACTTACGTCTTTTCTGTTTTACGGGTAGCATATTGGGATTAACATTTAGGGCGTGTGTGATCACGGTGGGATCTATGCCAACCATATCTTCATTCTCCCATGTGAAACAATCACTATAGGACCGTAGAAACTCTACCATTTTCTCACACAAAGTCGGCTCCAAGTGCGCCCCGATCCTGACTTCCATAGATGGCTCTGATGGGATGAGGGCGACTTCTTCAAGTTGTGGCGCTTCCGGCTTTACGTAGAAGCCTGGAGTTCTACAGTCCTTTAATTGCTAATCGGACGTCTTCTTGCTGGTTTTTGGCTTCAAGGTGTTGGAAGTCGTCGCCTTCATTGTGACTGAGTAGCACTCCCTTACAATCTTTTGTTCTCCTTAGATCTCTTGTATCCCCCAGGGTAAGGGAAACTTTACACACTAGTGATAGGTCGACGGGATTGCTCTCATCCCATGGATCCATGGCCTACCCAAGATCACATTGAAAGGTGAGGGAATATCAAGAACTTGAAACTTTACCTGATAGTTTACTCCTTTGACTATGGTTGGTAGAGAAATTTCTCCCAGCGTGTTGCGCGATTCTCAGTCGAAACCCACCAAAGTTTTAAACATTTTGACGATGTCGTCAAGCCCAAAACCTAAACTGTATAAGTGTTGGATCGTTAGTATGAAACGGGGACGTCCTTTACTTGGGTAAAGGCGTCCTTGAGTGAGGCATCCTTACTAAGTATAAGGGCGTCCTTAGGTTGTGCAGCGGAAACAAACTAAACAGGTGAACTTTAACAAGTATGGAACACAGTGATTTATAGAGGAACCGCTCAAGACCAAGTAGTCCTTGAGTGTAAACCTCTACCTTCGTGGAGGATTTTTGAATAGATTTTTCCTTTCTTATTAAGCGCCCTTACAGTTGTACTGGCGAGTTCTTTACACTTCTCTGGCACTTAGTGTACGTCCTAACTCCACTAGTAAAGTACTCCTTTAAGCCTACAACTCAAGCGAGCTTAATGTTCTAAAGGACTCTATCCCAACGTCCTACAGCACTTCGCAGGACTTCTCTCTTTTTTTTTGGTTTTCTGGGTTACAAACAGATCTGGTTTGGGTTACAATTTTTCTCTCGATCAAACACTAAGTCTAGAGGAGTTCTAAGCTTCTTCTTCGTGTTCTTGATCGAGGTTGCTTTTGATGTCTCTCGTTTTGGTGGTGTTTTAGTGGTTAATTTCCTTTGTAAATATGTGTTTTTCATTCTCTTCTTTGTAGTTTCGTTCCCTTTTTAGCCTAGTTCCCGGTTTTCTTCAAGAGTCGGAGACTATGCGAATTTATGTGTTTTTGTAGGTAAAATGGCAAGAATGAGAGCGATTTCGAGGAGCTAAGGAAGGAGCCAAATCAAGGAGTGCAAGAGCCAAGCTAAGGATGAAGAGGAGCTAAAGGAAACCAAGGAAGAAGGCAAGGATCGAGGCCCAAGATCGATGTACACCACGTCGGGCTCGAGATCGAGCACCCAGCGCACAGGACCGAGGTTGAGCAACGTCGGGCCCGATGTTCCTCCGTGTCGGTCCTAAGTCGGCAATTTGTTGATTGCTCCCCAAGGCATATTTTTAGTAACTTTCCACATTTGCCCCTTTCTAAATTGGGATTCCTTGGTCCCCAATCCTTAGAAGGCTATAAATAGAGGTGATGTGAGAGCACTAGAGGAGGGGGGAAGGATGAGGATAGATCACAACCAAATCACTCTCTAAAGGCTCTTTGGAAGATTTGGAGGGCAAGGAGAAGAAGGAGGAAGGAAGAGAAGAGGAGATCGTGGGAGAAGAGAGAGGTCTAGTGAGTTTTGTACTTTAATTTCCCTTGATTTAGTAGAATTGGAGCTTGGATTTTGTAGACACTTTGGTTTTGAATGAAATTGGAGCTTGATTTGATGATGATGATTGAGATTTGTTTGATTACCCTTTTGATTTCGTTTTTCTCTTACTTGATGGAGTAGATTCCATAGTCTTGGGCTATGGGGGAAGCCCTTAGTTAGATTTGGGTAGAAAACCCCAATTCCATAGCCTTGATTGCTTGATTTGTGAATCCTCTCTACACTAAGCTTCAATTCTCTTGTGAAAACAAGGGGCTTAGGGCTTGTGATTGGTAAGAGTAAAAGCGAAAGCCATCTCGATCCCAATTGCTAGACCTAACATCGAAGGAGAGTGAAAACTCCCTTGGGTCGAAGTGTAGATTGGAGAGATTTGGGGTGATCAACCTCGATCTCACTAAGATCAAGCTCTTATTGGTTGAGTTGGGGAAGAATATCCAAGTTTAGCTAGGTGTGGAACCCAAAAACCCAAGACCGATCTACCAAGTTTGCTAAATCGAAGTACCCAGTACCTCGGGCCCGACTTGCATCAACGTCGGTCCCGGCCAAATTGACCTCGATCCACCCTCGGACCGAAGTGACCTGTGTCGGTCCGAGGTGATTTCCCTTTGCTTTTCCTTTGTTTTTACCTTGTTTTCATCCCTTCTTAAGTGCTTCCGGGTACACTCGACACACGAACTCCCGTGTGTTCGACACCCTACCTCTTTACTACAATTTTGAGGTTCGGTTTTATAAATTTAAATTGTGAGACCTCCGATCCCGGACCGATCAGAATTTTGGCGCCGTTGCCGGGGAGTTCTACTTGTTCGAGGTACCCATCCTTGTTGAGTCTTTGATTTTTGTAGTGAGTTGGGTGAGGGACTAGCCCGAACCCCTTGTTTTGTTTTGATTTGGTTTTTGTTTGTGTCTTTGGTTGAAGGTGCATGCGAGCTAGTTCCGTCCGAGGAATTTTTGAGCTCGACTTTGTGATTGACCCGGAGAGTATTCTAAGGCAAGCCCGCAAGAAGAAGAGGATGGCGGATCAAGCCCGAGATGAGGAGTTCGAGAGGTTGAGAGCCGAAATGGCTCGAATGCAAATTGAGATGGCAAACCGTGATGCCGAGGCTCGAAGGGAGAGGGAGCAAAGGATAAGGTTGGAGGCCCAAATCAACACTCAACCCCGGAATGCTAGACAATACCTGCATCCGGAGTTGAAGGTCCCGGAGCCGGCCATAGTCTTACCGGAGGTGGCGAGGAATTTTGAGATCAAAACTCAATTTATCTCGCTCATCAAGAGGGAGCAATTCCATGGGAGGCCGAACGAGTGTCCGATCGAGCATGTCAAGCAATTCAAGGACCTTTGCGAGACCATTTCCACGGATGATGAGACACTTGAGTATGTGCTACTCAAGGCCTTCAAGTGGTCTTTGGGAGGAAAAGCTTTGCATTGGTTGGAGAGTCAAGCACCTCGATCTATCACCTCATGGAGAGCCCTAAATGAAGCATTCTTGATGAAGTTCTTCCCACCCACCAAGACGACGGAGCTTAGGCGGAAGATTGCTAGTTTCCAACAAGGAGCTTATGAGCCACTTTTCGAGGCATGGGACCGGTTCAAAGAGATGTTGAGAGCATGCCCGACACATGGCCAACAACCTTATGTCCTACAAGACATCTTTTTCCAAGGGATCAATACCGCCACGAAGGACAAGTTGAACCTCCATACCGATTGTGGGTTCATTGACTTGCCACCGGAGCAAGCGTGGGAGTTGTTGGACAAACTCTCGGATTATGAGGCGATGTATGGCACTAGCAACGTGACCAAGGAGGCTAGAGTCCATGGAGAAGGCCCGAAGAAGCTCTACGACCCCAAGAGTGAAGAGGTGGATAAAGATGTGAAGATCCAATTCTTGGAGGATGAGTTGAACAAGATGAGAAGGAAGATGAGTTATGCCCAAACCACAAGAGCATGTGAAGAGTGTGGTTCCTTGAAGCATGGAGCTCAAGAGTGTCCAAATGAGCGCCAAGTCCGATTGGCGGAGCAAATCGAGGAGGCTCATTATGTTCAAAGAAATTTTGGAGGGAGAACCAACTTCAACAACAATGGAGGAAGGTGGAATCAAGGGCAAGCAAATGGCTACAACAACAACTTCAACCAAAACGAGCCAAGAGCCCAACAACAACCATACCGACCTCCCGGTTTCTATGAGCAAGCACCATCATGGGCTCAAGATTTGAAGAACCAAGTTACCAACATGGAGAGGAAGTTTGATGATCAATTCAAGGAGTTGGGTGTATGGAGAAGGCAAGTGGACAACCAATTTGTTCACATGGCGAATCAACTTCCAAGAGAGGAAGGGAGACTCCCGGGCCGACCCGAGGAGAATCCCCGTGCCCCACAACAACAAAATGAAGTTCGAGCCATAGGACTAAGGAGTGGAAGGAGTTTGCCCGAGCCACACAAGCCAACACCAAGAGAAGAAGAGCCAGCAACTCGGACCGAGGTACCCAGTACCTCGGGCCCGAGGTTCTCAGAAGTCGAGCCAGAAGATGGAGGAAGTCCCCTGAGTCGGACCGAGGTACCCAGCACCTCGGGCCCGACTTGCCCTGAAGTTGGCCCGACGTTCCCTGACGATAGCCCGATGTTCCAGGAAGTCCTTTGCCCTGGGACCGATGTTCCAGAAGTCGGTCCCGAGGTACTTCCAACGTCGATCCAGGGTGATTTTGTTGAGAAGAGGCGATCCAAGGAGGATGATCCAAGCAAGAAGCAAGGTGACACTACTCTTCCATATCCCATGAAGAAGCCTAAGGAGATTGTTGAGGGCAAGTTCAAGAGGTTCTTAAAGCTTTTGCAAGGCTTGAACATCACTATTCCTTTCACCGATGCTCTAAGCGAGATGCCGTCTTATGCAAAGTTTTTGAGAGAGATCTTGAGCAAGAAGAGGTCCATTGTTGAGATGCAAGACGAAGTGAAGATCTTGGAGTTACCTCAAAAACTTGGAGATCCCGGAAGATTTGCCATCACCGTGGGTGTCGGACCAAGGAAGTTTCAAGCATTGTGTGACCTCGGAGCAAGCACAAGTGTTATACCATACACTATTTGGAAATCCACCGCCATGGGACTCATTGCTCCGGTAAACATGAGATTGACCATAGCCGATGGTACTTCAATTGAGCCAATTGGAGTAGTGGAGGATTATCCATTGTGTATAGAAGGGCATTATGTACCAACGGACTTCGTTGTGGTGGATATGCTAGAGGTACCGGGTGAGCCTATCATCTTGGGGAGACCCTTCTTGGCTACGGTTGGAGCCGTCATCGATGTGAAGAATGGCCACTTGTCTCTCGAGTTTGGAGGAGTAGAGCTTGATTTCTCTTTCAAGCCAACCTCAAGGGAAGCCTTGTATAGAGAAGCCAAGATGGTTCAATTTCTTCCAAATGGAGTGCAATGGGAAGCCATAGCCAACAAACCAAGCACAAGGAAGCTAGAGATGAAAGTCATTCCCCCACCCTATGGCGTTGAAGTAAAGAATGAAGGGGTGGTAACCCTTCAAGAAGAGGACGAGAAGATGGAGAGCAGGATGACTTACTTGGAGGTGTTCAAAGCCGAGACGGAGGAAACTCAAACACCACCGGAGCCTTCCCATGTGCTAAAGGAACTTCCGAAGGACTTGAGGTATGCTTTCTTAGGACCTAACTCTACATTTCCCGTAATTGTGAATGCTAATTTGAGTAATGAGGAAGAGTCCAAATTGTTAGTAATCTTAAGAAAGCATAGGGGAGCCTTAGGATATTCATTAGAGGAACTTAAAGGAATCTCACCATCAATTTGCATGCATAGGATTTACATGGAGGATAATCATAAGCCCACAATTGAACCACAAAGAAGATTGAACCCTAATATGAAAGAAGTGGTTAAAAGTGAGATACTTAGGATGTTGGATGCGGGAATCATCTTCCCAATTTCGGATAGTAAATATGTTAGTCCCGTGCATGTAGTCCCTAAGAAAGGTGGTTTGACCGTAGTGAAAAATGAGAAAGGAGAAATGATTCCAACTAGAACCACAACCAAATGGCGCATGTGCATTGATTACCGAAAACTAAATAGTGGAACTCGTAAGGATCATTTTCCCCTCCCCTTTATTGACCAAGTTCTTGAAAGATTAGCACAACATGAATACTTTTGTTATCTTGATGGGTATAGTGGGTTTTGGCAAATACCTATTCACCCCGATGACCAAGAGAAAACGACCTTTACATGCCCCTACGGAACATTTGCCTATAGACGTATGCCTTTCGGTTTATGTAATGCTCCGGCAACGTTCCAAAGGTGTATGATGTCTATCTTCTCCGACATGGTAGAGGAAATTGTAGAAGTGTTTATGGATGACTTTTCGGTCTATGGGTCCTCTTTTGATGCTTGCTTGGCTAATTTGGATAGAGTGTTGGCTAGATGTGAAGAGACTAACCTTGTGCTTAATTGGGAAAAATGTCATTTTATGGTTAAAGAGGGAATAGTCCTAGGACATCTCATCTCTAGTAGAGGAATAGAAGTTGATAGGGCCAAGATTGAGATAATAGAGAAACTACCCCCACCTACTTGTGTGCGTGATGTTAGGAGCTTCCTAGGTCATGCGGGTTTCTATAGACGTTTTATCAAAGATTTCTCTAAAATCTCAAAACCATTGTCTAACCTCTTAATGAAGGATGCTCCCTTCGAATTTTCCGAGGATTGTATGAGTGCATTTTGTAGGTTGAGAGATGCTTTGGTTTCGGCACCAATCATGGCGTCACCCGATTGGAATCTCCCATTTGAAGTGATGTGTGATGCAAGTGATTTTGCCGTGGGAGCCATTCTTGGGCAAAGAAAGGAGGGAAAGTTGCATGCCATTTACTATGCAAGCAAAACATTGGACGAAGCTCAATGTAAATACACAACTACGGAAAAGGAGTTCCTAGCGGTGGTGTTTGCATTTGAGAAATTCCGGTCATATCTTGTGGGGTCTAAAGTGGTGGTCTATACGGATCATGCGGCAATCAAGTACCTCATGAAGAAGAAGGATGCAAAACCAAGGCTCTTGAGATGGATGCTTCTTCTTCAAGAATTTGACCATGAGATTAAGGATAAAGTGGGTTCGGAGAATTTGGTGGCCGATCATCTATCCCGGTTGCCCATGGAGTACATGAAAGAGATGGGAGATGGTGTGGAAATTGATGACATGAGGGCGGATGAAGGTCTAATGAATAGCAAGAAGAATGGACCGACCAACCCAGAATGTCGGGCCCGAAGTATGGAAAGCCGGACCGAGATGCCCAGTACCTCGGACCCGAGGTTCACTACATCGATCCAAAATGAAACCTGTACTTGCTCGACTCGATCGACGTCAACACATGTCGGACTCAACACCTTGCAATGTCGGTCCATGGAAACAAGTAAGATCCTTCACTCGGTCTCAATTCCTTCACATCTTAAGTCCATTAAACCTTCATCTCCTACTTGTCTATTGTCTATTAACTCCACAAAACGAAGGATTGCTCCTTGGTTTGCGGATTTTGCTAACTTTGTTGTAGGAGGAGTGATCCCACCAAATTTGTCTTACTCGGCTAGGAAGAAATTCTTGCATGATGCTAGGCAATATTATTGGGATGATCCATATTTATACAAGGAGGGTAGTGATAGAATTTATAGACGATGCATTCCAAGTGAGGAGGTTGAAAGTGTTATTCGCCATTGTCACTCTTTGCCAACCGGGGGACATGCTAAGAGTTCCAAAACCACGGCCAAGATTCTTCAATGTGGGTTCTATTGGCCAACCATGTTCAAGGATGTGCATGAGTTTGTGAAGAGATGTGAGGAGTGCCAAAGAGAAGGGAACTTGTCAAGAAGACATGAGACTCCGCAAACCGGAATTCTAGAAGTGGAGCTCTTTGATGTGTGGGGGATCGACTTCATGGGACCTTTCCCAACGTCGGGCCCGTACAAGTACATATTAGTGGCCGTTGATTATGTCTCCAAGTGGGTAGAAGCCATTCCAACGAGAACCAATGATGCAAGAGTGGTGATGAAGTTTTTGAAGAGCAACATCTTCTCGAGATTTGGAGTGCCAAGGGTGCTTATTAGTGATGGAGGTCCTCACTTCATTGAGAGATGCTTTGAGAATGTGTTGATTAAGTATGGGGTGTCTCACCGAGTTGCTACACCTTACCATCCTCAAACAAGTGGTCTAGTGGAAGTTTCAAATCGTCAAATCAAGGCAATTTTGGAGAAGACGGTGTCTAAGTCAAGGAAAGATTGGTCATCCAAACTTGATGATGCACTATGGGCTTATAGGACCGCCTACAAGACGCCTCTTGGGACTACACCATTCAACTTGGTGTATGGCAAGGCGTGCCACCTCCCGGTAGAATTGGAGCATAGATCCAAGTGGGCTTTAAAGGAAATGAATTGGGACGTGAATTTGGCCGGAGAAAAGAGGTTCTTAGACCTACATGAGTTAGGGGAGTTGCGTTTGAGGGCCTACGAGAATGCCAAGTTATACAAGGAGAAAACAAAGAAATGGCATGATAGGATGTTGGTCCCGAAGGCTTACCAAGTGGGAGACAAGGTACTTCTCTTTAATTCACGACTTCGGTTCTTCCCGGGCAAGCTTCGGACGAGGTGGAGCGGACCGTTTGTAGTACATCACATACATTCTCAAGGAGCGGTTGATTTGATAGATAATGATGGAAGGACTTTTCGGGTAAATGGTCATAGAGTGAAGAAATATTATGACAAGATTGACCCGAGTGAAGAAGTGAGAGCCTCTTGGGCTCTACTCTTATCGAACTAAGCCTCATCGAGCCATTTGGAAATAAGGAATTGTGAGTCTTCTTTACTCTTCTCTCTTTACTTTTGAGTTTTGATGGGGACATCAAAAGTTTTAAGTATGGGGTGGGTTAGTTGCTCATTAATTCCATGTTTAGGTCGCTTGTTGCTTTTGTTTGTTTCTTGTTTATGGGATGTTTTCTTTTGGATAGTGGCATGAGATGCATGATGAATGATGATTGATTTTATGGCATGAATGGATGAGTTTGTCTTTTTCTTTTGGATAGTGGCATGGTATGCTTGAATGATGATTGAATTTGATGGTTTGTATGGATGTGTCTTTTGTTTTGTTTTGAAAAAAAATTCGAAAAAAATGCATAAAAATGTGAAAAATTGTGTTGAATATAACAAAAAGATTTTGTTTTTGACTAGGAATTCCCATCTTAGATGTCCAAATGAAGGCTAATGATGATGTGAGCATGTAAAGTCCTTTGCATATTTTTGGATAGTTTAGCCTCTAAATGGATGTTGTTGTTTTTTTAATGTGATATGATATCTTGCATGTTTTTATTGAGCACATGAGTTCTTGGATAAGTTTTGATGCAACTAAGCTAGAGTGAACCTTGTGAGATTATTTTTGGCCATTTTAGGGATGTTTGTTCATATTGCATATCCCTCATTTTCTTGTGTGATTAGCTCAAGCATGCTTAGTAAAACTTGCTATTGAGGTGTTTATCTATTTTCCAAGACCAATATGAGATAGTTCTATGCTTTGTCACATTGATTTGAACTTTATTTCATTTAGTCACAAAATATTCCATATCCTACCTTGAAGATAAACCGTTGTTTGTAGCCCCGTTATAGCCTTAGACCTTTGTTTGAAACTCCTCAAAAATATGATTCCTAGCCTATATGACTTGACCCTATTGGGATTGGACTTTAGTGAGAGGTTTGGAAGAATATTTGGAGAGTTGAGATTCTCTTTGGTGAAGGGTAAAGAAATGGAGCTATAAATCAAGTGGGTAGTGCATCCTTGTGAAGCTAAAAGTGAAAAAGAAAGAAAGAAAAGTTGGAAAAATAGTGGATCGAAAGTGGAAAGAAAGCAAAGTGCTTAAGTGTGAAAAGAAATGGTTCGGACCGAGTTCAAAGGGACCTCGGGCCCGATGTGAGTTCAAAGTCGGTCCAAGTGCAAAAGTGAGAAAAATCCAACAAAAAGTGTAGTGCAAAGATGAAGTGGAATGTTAAGTGAAAAAGTGGGTTGAAAAAAAAAAGAAGAAGAAAAGAAAAGAAGGAAAATCAAAGTCTTTTGGAAGAGTGAAGTTGAAAGAGGAATAATTTGGAGAGTTTGGTGAGAGACTAGGAAAGTTCAATCCCCATTGTAAGCACCACAAGACCAAAATGATTCCCACCTTGAGAATTACCAAAAGCCCCATTACAACCCGGCCGAATGGAACCTCTTTGAGGACCTCCATTGAGCCAAGTTCATATTCTTTGTGTGCATTGTAATAGGCATCTCTAGGTGGAGGAATTGGTGATATTAGCTTCAATGGTAAAGTCTTTACTTGCATGATTTTGAGTATGAGTGTTCATTATTAAGCCTAAACACATGATGAGTGATACACATTTCCACATACCTAAAGTGAGGCTTTGTTGCATTAGACTTCATTCCTTGAACACTTGATCATGTGTGATGACATAATCTTGCTAGCATATCTATCACTTGTGCTTATTTGATTTTTCATATGAGGCTTTACTTGAAGATTGTGCTTCGGTCTTGCTTACTTTGTTATTGCTTGAGGACAAGCAAGTTTAAGTATGGGGTATTCTGATGTCTCTCGTTTTGGTGGTGTTTTAGTGGTTAATTTCCTTTGTAAATATGTGTTTTTCATTCTCTTCTTTGTAGTTTCGTTCCCTTTTTAGCCTAGTTCCCGGTTTTCTTCAAGAGTCGGAGACTATGCGAATTTATGTGTTTTTGTAGGTAAAATGGCAAGAATGAGAGCGATTTCGAGGAGCTAAGGAAGGAGCCAAATCAAGGAGTGCAAGAGCCAAGCTAAGGATGAAGAGGAGCTAAAGGAAACCAAGGAAGAAGGCAAGGATCGAGGCCCAAGATCGATGTACACCACGTCGGGCTCGAGATCGAGCACCCAGCGCACAGGACCGAGGTTGAGCAACGTCGGGCCCGATGTTCCTCCGTGTCGGTCCTAAGTCGGCAATTTGTTGATTGCTCCACAAGGCATATTTTTAGTAACTTTCCACATTTGCCCCTTTCTAAATTGGGATTCCTTGGTCCCCAATCCTTAGAAGGCTATAAATAGAGGTGATGTGAGAGCACTAGAGGAGGGGGGAAGGATGAGGATAGATCACAACCAAATCACTCTCTAAAGGCTCTTTGGAAGATTTGGAGGGCAAGGAGAAGAAGGAGGAAGGAAGAGAAGAGGAGATCGTGGGAGAAGAGAGAGGTCTAGTGAGTTTTGTACTTTAATTTCCCTTGATTTAGTAGAATTGGAGCTTGGATTTTGTAGACACTTTGGTTTTGAATGAAATTGGAGCTTGATTTGATGATGATGATTGAGATTTGTTTGATTACCCTTTTGATTTCGTTTTTCTCTTACTTGATGGAGTAGATTCCATAGTCTTGGGCTATGGGGGAAGCCCTTAGTTAGATTTGGGTAGAAAACCCCAATTCCATAGCCTTGATTGCTTGATTTGTGAATCCTCTCTACACTAAGCTTCAATTCTCTTGTGAAAACAAGGGGCTTAGGGCTTGTGATTGGTAAGAGTAAAAGCGAAAGCCATCTCGATCCCAATTGCTAGACCTAACATCGAAGGAGAGTGAAAACTCCCTTG
Source organism: Polygonum aviculare (assembly GCA_934048045.1). Taxonomy (NCBI): domain Eukaryota; kingdom Viridiplantae; phylum Streptophyta; class Magnoliopsida; order Caryophyllales; family Polygonaceae; genus Polygonum; species Polygonum aviculare. The sequence goes on along the minus strand of OW204025.1, from coordinate 16,421,050 downwards.
GGTCGAAGTGTAGATTGGAGAGATTTGGGGTGATCAACCTCGATCTCACTAAGATCAAGCTCTTATTGGTTGAGTTGGGGAAGAATATCCAAGTTTAGCTAGGTGTGGAACCCAAAAACCCAAGACCGATCTACCAAGTTTGCTAAATCGAAGTACCCAGTACCTCGGGCCCGACTTGCATCAACGTCGGTCCCGGCCAAATTGACCTCGATCCACCCTCGGACCGAAGTGACCTGTGTCGGTCCGAGGTGATTTCCCTTTGCTTTTCCTTTGTTTTTACCTTGTTTTCATCCCTTCTTAAGTGCTTCCGGGTACACTCGACACACGAACTCCCGTGTGTTCGACACCCTACCTCTTTACTACAATTTTGAGGTTCGGTTTTATAAATTTAAATTGTGAGACCTCCGATCCCGGACCGATCAGCTTTCTCTCTGATTCTCTGAATATTCTCTGAAAGCGTTAGCGTCACAATAAATGCCTTGGGGCTATTTATAAGACTTGGGAAGGGCGTCTTTCCTCTTGGACGATCATGCCCTTCGTGGATGTGGCTACAGGATCTTCCTCCACGTAGTATGGCGGTGATGGAAGGAAGCTTCCTGTATCCAGTTGTGTGTGATGGACTCTGCTACAGGATCTGTCTCCACGTGGTGATGAACTCTGCTACTGGAACGGTCTCCACGTGTCCGGGATGATCAAATGTTGTCAAGTGATGTCATCCTGTCGGCTGATGAGTAAGGACGCTTCTGAGGTTAAGCTTGCGTTCCTACTTGCTTGGGACTGCGTCCTCGCTCAAGTAGTCACTTGATTGGTCCTTACTTCCTGGTAGCTAGCGTCCCTTAACTTCAGGGACGTCCACACACTTGTTGTCCTTTTTGTCACTGGCGTTCCTGAACACTTGGACATTATTAGAATCAAAGTGAGTTTGTCATATCAAAACTAAGGGACGGTTGTGTGGGCACACTAACAAGTACGCAAGCGTCCTTGATAGTGTCCCAACAATTCCCCCTTTTTGATGATGACAAACTCTTCAGCAAAATAGTTTTGACTTTGGAACTTAACATGCATGAAAACTTAGGAGCGTCCTTCAACACTTTGAAGAAATTTTATAAGCACAAGTTTTCAGCCTTTGATTCTATAGCTTTTGGATTTTAGGGAAAAAGTGTCGTCCTAGAATACTTTCTAAGCGTCCTCTTGTTTTATTCTAGCATGGCGTTCCTTAGACCTTTCACTAATAGTTCCACCTTAACACTTGCTTATTCTAGATAACTAATATATAACGCATCTCTACAAAACTAAACTTCCCCCTTTTGGCATCATCGAAAAGGATAACAAGTGAATAAAAACGTTAGCACAAAAACACAAGTGGAACGCTTAAACAATGAATATGTATGCAAACATTAGAACTTGTCATTCAACGGAATCAGAGAGTAATGTTATTACAGACCAAGAACCAAGTGTTTGAAAACAAAAGAAGCAAAAGCAATAAGTTGTGAGGGATTAAGGTGGGAAACGGCAATCACTGAGGACGTCTGCTTGAATCCTGGAAGAACTGAAGAAGCTTCTCATGTCGTTCGGCAGACTCCTTAAGCGTTTGAATCAGGACGCACTGATTATGGAGCTCAGTGTGATCTGGAGGAGGAATAGGAGCAGGACCAGCACTTTAAGTAGGAGCGTCCCTGTGAGGCAATGTTGGAGGAGGGGAGTTAGCCATCAACACCTGATCGAGAACGTCAAAGTTGACAGCGTCCTCTAGATCAGTTGCTGGCACTTGTCCTACAGAAGCAAGTCGTTCTTGTTCGGCTTCTAGAGCGAGCCGTTCTTGTTTTGCTTTCTTCTTTGCTTTTGCTTCCTCAACCTCTAACTGCTTTCTTATGGACGGTAGCTCCTCAGAATTCCTGATCTCAATCAGTCCTCGCTTCATGTCCCAGTTCTGTCCTAGCAGTTCTTGAGGCGAAGACTCAACATAGGCATTATGAGATTTTAAGATCAGCTTCACAAGTCTAGGGTAGGGTAGGGCATGCCTCTTCCTCCCACACTTAGCCATATGTTGCATTGCGATTCGGGCTAAGTTGAAGGGACGACGGGAGAGGAAGGCATCCAGCAAGATGCAATCGTGAGTTTGGACGACCGACTTCTTCTCTTGCCTTGGCAGTATAGCACGACAGATGAAGTAATGTGCTATTGCCCCAACCTTAGAAAGGACATGAGCTACCTAGTCAGTCCCGTAGGGCCCTTTGCCACAGAATAACCGTTCAAGCAGCTCAACTTCTTTGTCGTCCTCCATTTCAAAGCCGTTTTCAGGTAGAGAACTTAGAGCATTAGACGGCGGCTTCTTAGTGTCAAGATCCATGAAGGCACGGACTTGGCGTTTTGTGACAGAAGCAGGCTCATCATCAATTTTGAAATGAAGCGTACTGTCCTTGGACTTAAATCGAAGATGCTTGAAGAACGCTCTTATCTGATCATTGTTAATCTCTGCTGGCTGAGGTCCCACTAACGTCCAACCTTGGAAGCGCAACAATTCAAGGAATTCATTGACTTCCTTTTTGTTGAACGAGGCGAGCCATTCCTCCGAGTAAACTAGGGGACCGAGAATGTTTACGGGCTCGTCGTCGTCCTTCTTCTTTTTTGTTTTGCGCTTGGGGGACTCAGATTCATCGTCCTCCTCCTCCTCCTCATCTTCTTCTTCTTCGTCCTCAGACTCTTTATTTTGCATCGTCCTTGGCACCAACGTCCTCTTTGCCTTGGACATTTTCATCATTGCCACCAAAAGCGGCATTTTCAATTTCAGCGAGTCTGGTCTTGGGACGGCTCTCCTACGTCCTGAGCATCTGTTTCCTTTTCTGTTTGAAGCTCAGCGTCCACAGGGAGTTGGGAATCTGTTTGGATTGTAAAGGAGGTTTGGTTTTGAGAGATTGGGAGGGGGTAAGGATGGGAAGGGATTGGTCATAAGGAACGGCTTCTACAGCATCACGGTCAAGCTCCTCTTCCAGACTGAGCTCAACGTCCTTTTGTTGAGCGACCTGGTGCTGACCAGCGTCCTCAATGACTTGTAAATTTTCAGCATCTTTGTCCTTGGAGGGAGCATTCTCGACTCCTTTTGCCTCGTCGTTGGAGTCCCCAATAATATCAATGAAAGGGGAGGACCCAGCGGCAGGCGTTCCTTGCTTACTGCTCTCAGATGAGCTGGAAGAGGAGGAACTAGAGGAGGAGATGTGCTATGGCTCAGCAGCTTCTATCACCACGACTCTTGGAGCTTCACCAGTTTTTCTACGATTGAAGGTGTGCTCAAGTGCAGGACGTTTCTCAGCGTCCTCAGGTCCGGACTCAGAAGAGGGGTGGCGCGACCTGGGGGTTTCAGGGTCTTTAGGAGGGGAGATGTGAGCTGGAGCTGAGGGGAATTGGGCAAGGTTTAGAGGAGAGGGGCAAAAGGGAATGATGGCTTTATCTTTTGTGGCTTGAGGGGAAGAGGGAGGAGATGGGAGCTGCTCAATCCTTAGGGACGATTGGGCAGGGACGAGTCTTTGTTTTTGAGGAGGGTTGGACGGGCCTTTTGTGGAGGGGACGGTTAATGACTTAGCCTTTTTAAGAGGGCGTTTGTCATGGCGTTTCTTTGAGCGTTCCTCGGACAAGTTTTTAGGGAACTTGTCCAAGATTTGGGGTTCTTTTGTGGAGGAGGGTTTAGAAGATTTGGAGAGGGGGGACGGCGGAGGTGCAGGCCTTTTAGCTGGTAAGATTTTCTTGAGGGCTTTTTGAGGAGGTGGGGGAGCGGGACTTGGCAAGCGGTTCCCTAGCATGCAGAACGCAGGGGAATCACCCGGGTACATAGGAAAGGCGGGAAGGACAGCGTTGTAGAGGTCTGGAATAAGGTCAAGTAAGGTAGAAAGATTCTCACCACCATATTGAGAAAAGAAGAGCACGTCCTCCATTCTTCCTAGGAGATCCTGGTAGTTAAGTCTGTGAAGGACGGGAAGTAGGAATCTGTTGAGGAACGTCTCATAGTTCTTTCGTTTCTGAGCATCGTTCCAAATTTGTTGACCAGCTTGGGCTTTTTATGGATGAATCTCTACTAGGCTTGGGCTTCTCAATGGTGTGGGAGTTGACTAGCTTTCTCTTCTTCCCACCGGAAGATGATCCGGCTACGTTCCTCAGTAGAGAAGACATAATTCTGATTATTCTAGAGAGAGAAACTCGTCGGAAGCTTTAGAGAGAAGTCAGAGCAATTTGAGAGCAAGGAAGTTGTTGAGTGCAATAAATGAATGAAGGAGACTATTGAGGCCTTATATATAGAGGAAGCGGTGGCACAAAAGGTAAATAGTACTGAATTCCTGTGCAACACGTGGCGAAACTTCCCCCTTAAGATTTGAGCGGATACAACTGTCTCTGTTCAAACGTTCAACATTTTCAAATCTCATGACGCTTCAACTTCTTCTCAAATCTGATCAAATCTGAACTAGCGTCCCTCACTTAGAAACAACTGGCGTCCTCTCTGACTTAACACAATTACCTCTTTAGCAAACCAAGAATCTGAACAAACGTCCCTGTGATCACCTTGCGAACCATTTGAGAACAAAGCAAGTACGTCCCGTAAAAGAAAATATGAAGCTCATAGGACGCTTTTGCAAAGTTCTCGGCTAGGGTAAGCTTAGAGTTCCCATCATTTCGGCTTATGATGTGGGTTGGGTGATCAGGGATACTCTTTTCAAGTCAAAATAGAGAAATTGAATGGCGTTCCAAAGTAGCAAACACATGAAGTTTTAGACTAACGTCCTTGCAAATATGAATTCAATGCACGATAGTCCTTAAACACTTAGAATCTACTAAACATAGCCAATCATCGAGGGAATAGTAGAACGGGACTTGCTACTTAAAAGTTATCATCCTCAAGAGCAACCTGAGATGCTCAAAGGGACGTCTATCAAGCGCCTTAGTGAAAATATCAACTACCTGGTCCTCAGTCCTCACATGCCCCATCATTCCTCTGTATAGCTTTTAATCAACGTCCTTTCCTTGTTCATCTATGTAAAGACGCGAATTGGGAGAACAAGGAGTGGCAACAGGTTTGGACGTGTTCATCCCATACTTCTCAAGCATTTCACGGACGTACTTCTGTTGGTGAATGCGCGTCCCTTCCTTGAGTTGGTTGATTTGATGTCCCAGGAAGAAGTTGAGTTCTCCAATGAGGGACATTTCAAACTCGCTACTCATTAAGGACTTGAACTCATCTACAAGTTTCATGTTAGTACTACCAAAGACTATGTCATCAACATAGACTTGGGCAATCAAAATGTCCTTATGAACTTTCTTAATGAACAAAATTTTATCAATTGAACCTCTTATGTAACCATTGGACAAAAGAAAGGACACAAACCTGTCGTACCATGCACAAGGAGCTTGCTTGAGTCCATAGAGAGCTTTGTCTAAGTAGTACACATGATTTGGGTGAGAGGCGTCCTCGAAGCTAGGGGGTTGAGCGACATACACTTCCTCCTTCAGTTTTCCATTGAGAAAGGTTGTCTTGACGTCCATTTGAAATAACTTGAATCCTTTGTGCGCGGTAAAGGCAATAAGAAGACGGACGACCTCAATTCTAGCAACAGGAGCAAAAGTCTCATCATAGTCAATGCCTTCCTCTTGCTTGAATCCTTGAGCTACCAGCCTTGCCTTGTTCCTTGACACGCGTCCACTTTCATCAAGTTTATTTCGAAACACCCAGCGCATCCCGATGATGTTTTTGCCTTTGGAACGACGGACAAGAGTCCACACTTTGTTTCTTTCAAACTGATTAAGTTCTTCTTGTATTGCTTGAATCCAGTCAGCGTCCTGGAGTGCTTCCTTTATGTTCTTGGGTTCCACCATAGACACAAAGGCATTGAAAGCACAAAAAGCCAAGTTTGCACTTTTGGACTTGCTTGCAACTGACCTGGTTTGAACTCCTTGAAAGATATCTAAGACAATCTGAGTTGCTGGGTGATCCCTAGAGAAGCGGGACTCCCTTTTGGAATAATTGAGCAAACCTTGGATCAATCTCACCATCATAATCTTCACTATCATCTTGAGCATCGTCCTCAGTGTGTTCCCCCTCAGAGAGAGAGTCCACACTATGGCGTTGTGTTGGGACGCTATCAAGAACGCCTGCGTCCTTGGTAGTGTACCCACAACCGTCCCTTAGTGTTGATATGACAAACTCACTATGATTCTAATAAAGTTGTCCAAGTGTTCAGGAACGCCCATCTAACAAAGGACAACAAGTGTGTGTGGGCGTCCCATAGGCTTTGGGACGCTAGCTAACAGGAAGTAAGGACTGATCAGAGACTACTTGAGCAAGGACGTAGTCCCAAGCAAGTAGGAACGTAAGCAGAGCGTCCTTACTCTTTAGCCGACAGGATGACATCACCAGACAACATTTGATCATCCAAGGACACGTGGAGACCGATCCTGTAGCGGAGTCCAACACTACGTGGCGGACGATCCTGTTGCAGAGTACATCCATACGTGGCGGCCGATCCTGTAGCCACGTCCACGAAGGGCATGATCGTCCCAAGAGAAAGACACCCTTCCCCAAGTCCTATAAATACCTCAAGGCCTTTATTGTGACTTTAACGCTTTCAAGAATATTCAAAGAGAATCATAGGAAAGCGGCTCACTCAAGAACACGAAGAACTAACTCGAGAACTCAAGAACAGTGCTTAGACCTGAGTTAGATCGAGTGAGACTTGTAAACAAATCACAAATCTGTTTGTAATCAAAAGAGAAAGAGAGTTCTGCGAAGTACTGCAGAACGCAGGGATAGGAGTCCTTTAGTAGATTGAGCTTGCTTAAGTTGTCGGCTTAGAGGAGTCCTTTACTAGTGGACTTAGGGAAAAGCTAAGTGCCAGAGAACTGTAAAGACTCGCCAGTACATCTGTAAGAACGTTCAATATAAAGGAAGAACTATTCAAAAAATCCTCCAAGGAGGTAGAGGTTTACACTCAAGGACTACTTGGTCTTGAGTGGTTCCTCTATAACTCATTTGCGTTCATTACTTACCTGTTTAGTACTTAATTTCCGCTGCATTACTCAAGGACGCCCCTACTCCTCGTAGGGACGCCTAACCTAAGGACGCCTTTACCAAAGTAAAGGCAGTCCCTCAGTACTAACGATCCAACAATTGGTATCAGAGCAGGCGCTCTAGATTCTTAACTGAGTTGCAGGTAAAAATGGACATGGAGCAGGTTGGAATCTCGTTCGTAAAGCCTCCGCGTCTGACGGACGGCAACTTCAACCGATGGAAAATTAGATTTGAGAACTTCTGCAGAAGCACAAATTATCAATGCTGGAATGTTATCAGAAAAGGTGATCTTAAAGTTCCTGCTGACAAAGTTGACAAAGAAGACGATTGGGGTCCTGATGAGTTCAAACTGATGGAAACCAATGCAAAAGCTATTTGCTTTCTTCAAGCGTCCCTATGTGAGAGAGATGCTACAAGAGTTAGCAATCTCCCCACCGCAAAACAACAGTGGGAAGCTCTTGAGAAATTTCATGTGGGAACTGCAGAGATGAAAGAGGACGTCCAGCTGAAGATCAAAAAGGAGTTCTATGCATTTACTATGCTACCAAATGAAACGGTGAATGACTACTCGTACCGTTTTGAGTCCCTTGTCACCAAGATGAGGAACTTGGGCGTTCCAGAAACAGAAATCTCCATGAGGAACAGAGTTCAAGTAGTTATCGATGGGTTGACTGGAGTTTGGAACTTTGATAGGACAACTTTCAAAGAAAACACAGCCAACAAAACTCTAGATATGGAAGAGATCTATGGGAAGCTCAGGGGGTACGAAGAACGTAGAATCACTGACATGGCCCAGCTAGGAAAGAACCCTCAAACTGATCTTGCCTTGGCGTCCACAACACCAGAGTACGCTGAATACCTGCGTGGACAAAGAGACCTGGCATTGATAATGCAAAACAAAGAAAAGCTTGAGAGCTTGCGTTCCAAAGAGAAAGAAAGAAAGTCAAAGGAAGAAATTGACTCAGATGAGGAACTCTCTCTTATTCACAAGGCTCTCAAATACTACAACAAGAAAAACAAGCATAGTAGCAAGAACAAGTCTTACAAAAAGGAGAGTCCCAAATACACAGAAGATGAAATGAAGGAACTCACATGCTACAAATGCAACAAGAAAGGACATTTTGCCAAGAAATGTACTGTGGGAACGTCCTCCAAGGAAAAGAAGAAAGCTCTCATTGGAGCATGTACAGCTGCTTGGGATGATCTCAGTTCAAGTGATGAGGAACGCGATGATCAAGTGGCGTACATGGCAGTAGAGGACGCCCCAGTTGTTGAAGAGAACGCCTCCGATAATGAACAAGAGGTAACTCATGACTCCATGATGCGTTCTTTAGAAAAATGTTCAAAACCAAAACTCCTTAAGCTTATCGGTAAAATCATGGAGGAAAGTCTTGTCATGAAAAGAAGAATGGATGAACTAGAAGATGAGAACATTGTAGTTGAATGTGAGAACTGTAATTCAATGTCTATTCAACTAGAGTCCTCATGTGAAGAAACTAAGTCCCTAAAAACTGAACTTGTGTGTCTTAAACTTGAGAACGCCAAGCTTAGGGAAGAAGTGAAAGTTTTGGGAAAGAGTCCCATAGTTGAGGAAGTAAAACCAATAGTTTTTGTCCCAGCCAAAAGAGGACTAGGATATGAATCTGACTCTAGGAACTCTCTCCCTAGTGACTTTAAGGCTAGCAAAACTTCGGAACTTGAACTTGAAAAAGAGAAAACTAAAAATCTCCTTGAAAGAATTAGAGTTCTAGAAAGTGGAGAAATAGGTCAAGAGGACTACTACACCAACTCCACCAGTCATAAAATTTACAAGAAAATTGCTAAAGGGGACGGCTCAAAGGTGTGCGATCCCCAAAAGATGAAGCAAAACAAAATCCAACGTCCCAACAAGAAGTACTACCTCGGTACTTACTATAGGACGTGCTGGTACTGTGGACAAGGTGACCACTTCAAACATGACTGTGTAAAACTAAAGGAAGACACTGAGAGTGGGAAAGTTGCTAGGACTAATAATGAAAATACTAAGTCCGTTCCAAAAGCTAATTCTAGGCGTCCTAGACGTTCTAGAAGTTCTTTCCACAGAAATGCTATTTCTAATGATGTGAACATTAATGACTACATGCCAGAATCAGAGTTCTACTTTTGTAACGAACCAGGTAAGGAACACCTTGCCTGGGTCGCCAAGAACTAACCTTATTTTGGCAGGTGGAAGTGAGGGGACGCCCATGGATCATTGATAGTGGCGCCTCAAATCACATGACAGGAAGCCAGATCCATCTCACTTCTATCCAAAGTAGTGCCACGGGAGGAACTGTCTCGTTTGGCAACAAGGGCAAAGGAAAGATCAAGGGAACGGGAACTGCTATTCTTAACTCGTCCATCAAAGCAACCAACGTGAGTCTTGTTGAAGGACTTGGGTTCAATCTTCTTAGCGTCTCTCAGATGTGTGATCAAGGTGAAAACCTAGTCACATTTGACTCAAAGGAGTGCCTCGTCATCAACAAGAAGTCAAACAAAGTTGTTCTGAAAGGAGTTCGCAAGAACAACATCTACATCTTCAATCAAGAGTTCAAGCCTAAATCAGAATTATGTCTATCTGCTTCAAAGAAGGACGCTGATCTCTGGCATCGCCGTCTTGGCCATGCTGGACCTAGCACAATTCTCAAGTTGCACCAAAGGAATCTTGTGAAAGGTCTTCCCCGGATTGATCCTGAGACGGTTGAACAGTGCGAAGCCTGTATCAAAGGGAAGCAAACAAGAACGTGTTTCAAGTCCAAGAATGAAGTAAGTACAAAGAAGCCATTGGAACTTCTCCATATGGATCTTTGTGGACCAATGAAGACACAGAGCTACGGTGGAAAGAGGTACATTTACGTTCTTGTAGATGATTTTTCTCGATTCACTTGGGTTCTTTTCTTGGCGTCCAAAGCAGATTGTTTCAATGCATTCAAAGTCTTCATCAAACAAGTGGAAGTTGCCCTGGAGACGCCTCTCAAAGCTGTAAGATCCGACCATGGGACGGAATTCCAGAATTCAGAGTTCCTGACCTACTGTGATCAACATGGTGTCTCGCACAACTTCTCAGCTCCAAGGACTCCACAACAAAATGGAGTTGTAGAAAGAAAGAACAGGACGCTAGAGGATATGGCAAGAACTATGCTTTTGGCTAATAGCGTTCCCAAGTTCTTTTGGGCGGAAGCTATTGCCACAGCATGCTACATCATCAATCGTGCCATGATCCGTCCTCTACTGAAGAAGACGTCCTATGAGTTGTTGAACGGGAGGAAGCCTCGCATCGATTATCTCAGAGTTTTTGGTTGCAAGTGTTTCGTTCACAACAATGATAAAGAAAAACTGGGAAAGTTTGATGCAAGGAGCGATGAAGCCATATTTCTTGGGTACTCCCTCACCAGCAAAGCATATAGAGTTTTCAACAAAAGGACTCTAAAGCTTGAGGAGAGTATTCATGTTGTGTTCAAAGAATGTTCTTCTCACAAAGAAAAAGCAAGTAAGAAAGAACGATCTTCGTCACAACAGCAGGACGACTCTGAAGATGAAGTTGAAGATTGGTCCTCAGGAAAATACTATGTCTCTAAGGACGCGTTTCCAAATCCTGAAGAAGTCTCTGTGGACGCTCCTAGTTTTGTTCAGGGAGTTCCATCTCATAGTGAATCTCTAGTTCAGCAAGAGGTGGGTGAATCAAGTTTGCAAGGTCAAGGTGTGAACGCTCCCTCTGAGGGGGAACACACTGAGGACGCTTCTTCAGATGATGAAATTGATCCAAGGTTTGCTCAACTATTTCAAAGGGAGTCCCGCTTCTCTAGGGACCACCCAACTTCTCAGATTGTCTCAGATCCTGCTCAAGGAGTTCAAACCAGGTCAGCTGTAAGCAAGTCCCAGAGTGCAAATTTAGCTTTTTGTGCGTTCAACGCCTTTGTCTCTATGGTGGAGCCAAAGAATATCAAAGAAGCACTTCAGGACGCTGACTGGATTCAAGCAATGCAAGAAGAACTCAACCAGTTTGAAAGGAACAAAGTTTGGACTCTCGTACGACGTCCCAAAGGCAAAAATATCATAGGGACGCGCTGGGTGTTCAGAAATAAGCTTGATGAAAGTGGACGTGTGTCAAGGAACAAGGCAAGACTTGTGGCTCAAGGATTCAAACAAGAGGAAGGCATAGACTATGATGAAACCTTTGCTCCCGTTGCTAGAATTGAAGCCGTTCGTCTTCTTATTGCCTTCGCCGCTCACAAAGGATTCAAGCTATTTCAGATGGACGTCAAGACTGCCTTTCTCAATGGAAAGCTAAAGGAGGAAGTGTATGTTGCTCAGCCGCCTGGCTTCGAGGACGCCTCTCACCCAGATCATGTGTACTACTTGGACAAAGCACTTTATGGACTCAAGCAAGCCCCTCGTGCCTGGTACGACAGGTTTGCGTCCTTCCTTTTGTCTCATGGGTACACTAGAGGTTCAATTGATAAAACTTTGTTCATAAAGAAAGTTCACAAGGACATTTTAATTGCACAAGTTTATGTTGATGATATAGTCTTTGGTAGCACTAACATGAAGCTTGTAGAGGAGTTCACTTCCCTGATGAGTAGTGAATTTGAGATGTCCCTCATTGGAGAACTCAACTTCTTTTTGGGACTTCAAATTAACCAACTCAAAGAAGGGACGCGCATTCACCAACAAAAGTATGTCTGTGAAATGCTTGAGAAGTACGGGATGAACACGTCCAAGCCTATGGCAACACCCTGTTCTCCAAATTCGCGTCTTTACGCAGATGAACTAGGGAAGGACGTTGATCAAAAGCTGTACAGAGGAATGATTGGCTCTTTGCTCTACTTGACAGCAAGCCGTCCAGATATTATGTTTGCCGTTTGCTTGTGTGCACGCTTCCAGGCAAATCCAAAGGAGTCCCACATGCAAGAAGTCAAGAGGATCTTTCGCTACCTCAAAGGACGCGATGATCTTTGCCTTTGGTACCCCAGGAAGACGTCCTTCAAGCTAACTGGATACTCGGACGCTGATTACGCTGGTCATGTCATTGATCGAAAAAGCACTTCAGGAATGGCACAGTTCCTTGGTTCATGCCTAGTTTCATGGGGATCAAAGAAACAGAACTCTGTGGCGCTTTCAACTGCGGAAGCCGAGTACGTTGCTGCTGCTTCGTGCTGTTCACAAGTCCTTTGGATCAAATATCAACTTGAGGACTACGGTATCAATCTTGAAACTATTCCTATTCTCTGTGATAACACAAGTGCTATAGAAATTGCTAAAAATCCTGTTTTTCATTCACGCACAAAGCATATTCACATAAGGCATCACTTCCTGCGTGACAATGTAGAACTAGGACTCATTAGCATAGGACATGTTAGGACGGAGGATCAAATAGCTGATATTTTCACTAAAGCACTTGATAGACGTCCCTTTGAGCATCTCAGATTGCTCTTGGGGATGATAACTTTTAAGTAGCAAGTCCCGTTCTACTATTCTCTCAATGATTGGCTATGTTTGGTAGATTCCAAGTAGTTAAGGACTGTTAAGCATTGAATTCATATTTGCAAGGATGCTAGTCTAAAACTTCATGTGTTTGCTACTTTGGAACGCCATTCAAATTTTCTCTATTTATCTTGAAAAGAGTATCCCTGATCACCCAACCCTCATTATAAGCCGAAATGATGGGAACTCTAAGCTTACCCTAGCCGAGAACTTTGCAAAAGCGTCCTATGAGCTTCATACTTTCTTTTACGGGACGTACTTGCTTTGTTCTCAAATGGTTCTCAAGGTGATCACAAGAACGGTAAGTTGGTTGTTGGTTTGCTTGAAGAGGTCAAAGATTTGCTAAGTATGTGAGAACGCCAGTGGTTGTAGTTGAGAACGCCAGTTCAGATTTTGAGAAGGAAGTTGAAGAGTCAGAAATTTGAATTTTGAACTTTTGAAAGTGTGAACAGTGACCGTTGATCAAATCTTAAGGGGGAAGGTTGCCACGTGTCGCACAGTAAAACAGTGTTAATTACCATTTGTGCCACCGCTTCCTCTATATAAGGCCAAAACAGTCGCTCTCGTTCATTTATTGCTCTCAACCACTTTTCAACTCAGTTCAAGCTCTGACTTCTCTCTAAAACTCCGGCGACTTTCTCTCACTAAAAATCTCACCGAAAGATGTCTCAAAAGCACACGAACGTGGCCGGAACTTCAGCCGGTGGGAAGAGGCGAAAGCTGATAAAGTCCCACACTATTGAGAAGCAAAAGCAGCCCGTCCTTGATGAGTCCCTCGTGGATTTCATTAACAAGAAGCCAAAAACGCTGTATAGGCTGATCAGAGAACGTATGGCCAAGCCAGACGTGAAGAACGATGAGGAGAAAACGCTAAACTACGAGAAGTTCCTCGACCGTTTTGTGAGGCACGGGCTGATAAAGAACGACTACAAGGACCTGCCGGGCAGACTGGAGGACGTCTTGTTCTTCACAATTTATGGAGGTCAGAATCTTGATAGTCTCCTTGATTTAATCCTTGACCTAACCAAATGCGTCCTTCCGGACTTCCCCATGTACCCCAGCCAAAGACGGGTGCCTAGTCCTTCTCCCCCACCTCCTCAAATTTCTACCATCACTTCCCACAAAACCTTGCCTGCCAAGCGTCCCGCTCCTCCAAGCTCCTCAAAACAAATCGAGATTGTGGACAAGTTCCCATCTCATATCCAAGAGGGACGCTCTAAGAAAGTACATGACCCACGGCCCCTCAAAAAGGCCAAGTCCTCAAGCTCCCCCCAACCCAAAAACCCCTCAAAACGGCCAAGCTCCTCAAATCGGTCGTCCAACCTTTCCAAAGAATCCACTCCTCTCCCCCAACCCCTCAAAATCACACAACTCCCCACTCCTCCTCGCTCCCCTCAACCCTCAAAGAAGAACGCTCTCATCCCCTTCCCTCCCCAAACCCTCTCTCCCCTCAACCTGGCCGACTTCCCATCCGCCCCGGCCCATATCTCCCCGCCTAAGGACCCTGAGACTCCCAAGTCCCGTCGTCCTTCTTCCTCCAGTGGCCCGGATGAGACCGAGCGGACGTTTGAGCACACGTTCCGCCGGAGGAAAGCCGGTGAGAAACCCAGCGTTCTCCTCGCCAAAGACGTGCCTGCACAAGTCGAGGATGTCTCCTCCTCCTCCAGCTCCAGCTCGTCTGATAAAGAAGGGACGCCTCAGGATGTCGATGTGATTGGCGACTCCAATGATGAGGTAGAAGCAGTTGAGAGTGCTCCTGCTGAGCACCAAGTACAAGAGGACGCTGGCGAGCACCAGGTTCCTCCAAAGGACGCCGAGCCAACTCTCTCTGAAGAGCTCGAGCGTGACAACCAAGAAGTCCCTCCCTACAACCAATCCCTCCCCGTCCTCAACCCCACCCCAGCACCACAAGAAAACCCCTCCCCCACAATCCAAACAGAGTCCCGTGACGTCCCAGCGGACGCTGAGCCAACAACAGAACAGCAATCAGAGGCTCAGGACGCTGAAGGCACGTCCCAAGGTCAGACCTCTACTGGTGCCGATCAAGTCACAACTGGTGGCAATGCTGAAACAGATCAAGGCACAAAGGACGCTCCCTCCAAGGACGCTTCTGACAGCGACTCTCAGCGGGCAGAGGACGAGTCTGATAATGATGATGAGGACTCTGAGTCCCCCAAGGGCAAGCGTAGAAGGAAGAACGCTGATGTGCCCGTTAAAGTCCTAAGCCCTCTCATCTACTCCGAAGAATGGTTGGCTTCCTTTGCTGAAAATGATGTAGCCGTTCAGGAGTTCATCGAGCTCATTCAAGTCCAAGGCTGGCAGAACGTCGGTCCAGCGCCAACAACTGTCGACATTGAACAGGTGAAGGCGTTCTACAAGGACTTGCGCTACAAGGCAAGGGATGGCTCCCTACACTTCAAGATTGACGGAGAGAAAGCCTCCGTTACAGAACGCCATATGCGCTCTTTCCTTGGTCTGGGTTCTCGCAAGTCTCCAGCTGACGCTCTCAGCTCCCTTCCCGAAGGTGGTTTTGAGACAACTGACGAGGAACTGCCTCTAGTGGAGCACATCTTCCAAGGCAAAAGGCCGATAGGACTGGACAGGGTAGCTCACGTTCTGAGCAAAGTTGGCGCAATCGTTCACTACTTCATATGCCGCGCCATTCTTCCAAGGCAGGAAAAGCGTTCTATTGTGCAAACATCAGATATCATACTCATAGACGCCATCCTTGAACGCCGTCCAATCAACTTAGCCAGAATTGCAATGCAACATATGGCCAAGTGTGGAAGGAAGAGGCACGCCTTGCCTTACCCTGGAGTTGTGAAAGCGATCTTGCAGTCCCAAGATGCATATGATGAGAACGCTCCGTCAAAGGAACTCGGGCTGAAGTGGAACGCTAAATCAGGTCTTATTGAGATAAGGCACAATGAAGAGCTGCCGTCCGTGCTAAAACAGTTAGCGGCTGAAGCTGAGGAAGCGAGACAAAAAGCTGAAGAAGAACGCCTGGCTGCTGAAGCAGAACGCCAGGCGAATCCGTCTCAGGAAGGTGTACACGAAGAAGAGCCTGCTATGGACTTCTCTGCTCTTGATCAGATGTTGCTGGCTCCTTCTCCTCCTCAAGACCCTCCTGTGGACGCCCCTTCTTCTAGCTCTGGTCCGGCTCCCCGTCCTGCTCCTGCTAATCCCGCCTTACATCCTCCTCCGGAACTGTTAGGCGCCATTATGGACAATCAGTGCCTCATCTACTCTGCTATGAAGGACTTGACCTCCGCGTTCTCCAAGGATGCTGAAATTCAAGAAGAACTTCTCAAGTTCTATCAAGCACAACGCCGTTCTCAGTGATTGCCACCACCCCTTCTATCCCCTATCATTTTGCTTTTGCTTCTTTTGAACTTTAAACACTATGTGCTCATTGTCTGTAATAACTCTACATTTGGTTTGAATGGCAATCACATGGTTTGCTTGCATTGTGTTTGTTTAAGCGTTCCTCTGCCTTTAGTTATGTTTTTGTGCTTAGCGTTCTTATCACTTGTTATCCTTTTCGATGATGCCAAAAGGGGGAAGTGTAGTTTTGCAGAGATGCGCTATAAATTAGTTATCTAGAATAAGCAAGTGTTAAGGGGGAACTATTAAGTGAAAGGTCTAAAGAACGCCTTGCTAGAATAAACTAGAGGACGCCTAGATAATTCTAGGACGCTTTTCTCTCCTTAAAATCTAAAAACTAAATGATATTTCTCTAAGTGTTAGAGGACGATCTTAAGTTTTCATGCATGCTAAGTTTAAATGTCAAAACTTTTTGCTGAAGAGTTTGTCATCATCAAAAAGGGGGAAACTGTTGGGACGCTATCAAGAACGCCTGCGTCCTTGGTAGTGTACCCACAGCCGTCCCTTAGTTTTGATATGACAAACTCACTATGATTCTAATAAAGTTGTCCAAGTGTTCAGGAACGCCCATCTAACAAAGGACAACAAGTGTGTGTGGGCGTCCCATAGGCTTTGGGACGCTAGCTAACAGGAAGTAAGGACCGATCAGAGACTACTTGAGCAAGGACGTAGTCCCAAGCAAGTAGGAACGTAAGCAGAGCGTCCTTACTCTTTAGCCGACAGGATGACATCACCAGACAACATTTGATCATCCAAGGACACGTGGAGACCGATCCTGTAGCGGAGTCCAACACTACGTGGCGGACGATCCTGTTGCAGAGTACATCCATACGTGGCGGCCGATCCTGTAGCCACGTCCACGAAGGGCATGATCGTCCCAGGAGAAAGACGCCCTTCCCCAAGTCCTATAAATACCTCAAGGCATTTATTGTGACTTTAACGCTTTCAAGAATATTCAAAGAGAATCATAGGAAAGCGGCTCACTCAAGAACACGAAGAACTAACTCGAGAACTCAAGAACAGTGCTTAGACCTGAGTTAGATCGAGTGAGACTTGTAAACAAATCACAAATCTGTTTGTAATCAAAAGAGAAAGAGAGTTCTGCGAAGTACTGCAGAACGCAGGGATAGGAGTCCTTTAGTAGATTGAGCTTGCTTAAGTTGTCGGCTTAGAGGAGTCCTTTACTAGTGGACTTAGGGAAAAGCTAAGTGCCAGAGAACTGTAAAGACTCGCCAGTACATCTGTAAGAACGTTCAATATAAAGGAAGAACTATTCAAAAAATCCTCCAAGGAGGTAGAGGTTTACACTCAAGGACTACTTGGTCTTGAGTGGTTCCTCTATAACTCATTTGCGTTCATTACTTACCTGTTTAGTACTTAATTTCCGCTGCATTACTCAAGGACGCCCCTACTCCTCGTAGGGACGCCTAACCTAAGGACGCCTTTACCAAAGTAAAGGCAGTCCCTCAGTACTAACGATCCAACACGTTGCTCGCCTTGTTGACTTGATTCGGCCACATCTTGTTGAACTGGGGATTCACTACGAGAGGGAACTCCCTGATCAACACTAAGAGCGTCCACTGAGACTTCTTCTGGATTTGTATCAGCATTCTTAGGAACGTAGTCTTCCAGAGGACCACACTTCAACTTCGTCTTCAAAGTCGTGTTGTTGTTGTGAGGAAGAGCGTTCTTTCTTACTTGGTTTTTCTTTGTGGGAAGAACTCTCTTTGAACACAACATGAATACTGTCCTCAAGCTTAAGAGTCCTTTTGTTGAAAACTCTATATGCTTTGCTTGTGAGGGAGTACCCAAGGAATATGGCTTCATCACTCCTTGCGTCAAACTTTCCAACTCTTTCTTTGTCGTTGTTGTGGAAAAAGCACTTGCATCCAAAGACTCTGAGATAATCAATGCGAGGCTTCCTTCCATTTAACAACTCATAGTAAGTCTTCTTCAGCAGAGGACGGATCATGGCACGGTTTATGATGTAACATGCAGCTGCAATAGCTTCAGCCTAGAAGTACTTGGGAACGCTATTTGCTAGAAGCATAGTTCTTGCCATATCCTCTAGCGTCCTGTTCTTTCTTTCCACAACACCATTTTGTTGAGGAGTCCTTGGAGCTGACAAGTTGTGGGAGACGCCGTGTTGCTCATAGTAGGCCAAGAGCTCTGAGTTTTGGAACTCCATCCCATGGTCTAATCTTATTGCTTTCAGAGGCGTCCCAAGAGCAACTTCCACTTGTTTGATGAAGATTTTGAAGGCGTTGAAACAATATGCTTTTAACACCAAGAAAAGAACCCAAGTGAATCGAGAAAAATCATCTACAAGAACGTAAATGTACCTCTTTCCATCGTAGCTCAGCGTCTTTATTGGTTCACAAAGGTCCATATGAAGAAGTTCCATAGGCTTCTTCATACTCACTTCGTTTTTGGACTTGAAGGACGTTCTTGTTTGCTTCTCTTTGATACAGGCTTCACACTGTTCAACTTTCTCAGGATCAATTCGGGGAAGTCCTTTTACAAGATTTCTTTGGTGTAGCTTGAGGATTGTGCTTAGTCCAGCATGACCAAGACGGCGATGCCAGAGGTCAGCGTCCTCCTTTCAAACAGATAGGCATAGCTCAAAAGCAGGCTTGAATTCTTGGTTGAAGATGTAGACATTATCCTGGCGTACTCCTTTGGGAACAACTTTGTTTGATTTCTTGTCGATAATAAGGCATTCCTTTGAGTCAAATGTGACTAGGTTTTCACCTTGATCAGACATTTGAGAGACACTCAGGAGATTGAAGCCAAGTCCTTCAACAAGACTGACATTTGATGCTTTAATGGACGAATTCAAAATAGCAGTTCCCGTCCCTTTGATCTTTCCCTTGCCCTTGTTGCCAAACGAGACAGTTCCTCCCGTGGCACTACTTTGGATAGAAGTGAGATGGATCTGGCTTCCTGTCATATGATTTGAGGCGCCACTATCAATGATCCATGGGCGTCCCCTCACTTCCACATGCCAAAACAAAGTTAGTTTATGGCGACCCAGGCAAGGTGTTCCTTACCTGGTTCGTTACAGTAAAAGAATTTTGGTTCTGGCATGTAGTCATTTATATTAACATCATTGGACGTAGCATGCTTTCTGAAAGAACTTCTAGAATGTCTAGGACGCCTAGCATTTGTCTTAGGGACGGACTCATCATTTGCATTGTTAGTCCTAGCGGCTTTTCCATTTTCAATGTCTTCTTTCAACTTAACACAATCATATGTAAAATGATCTCCTTGTCCACAATACCAGCACGTCCTGTAGTAATTACCAAGGTAATATTTCTTATTGGGACGTTGGATTTTGTTTTCTTTCATTTTTTGTGGATTGCAGACTTTAGAACCTTCCCCCTTAGCAATTTTCTTATAGATCCTATGACTGGTGGAGTTAGTGTAGTAGTCATTTTGTCCCTTTTCTCCTCTCTAGGACTCTAATACGCTCAAGAAGGTTCTTAGTTTTCTCCCTTTCAAATTCAAGTTCTGAAGTTTTGCTTGCCTCAAAATCGCTCGGGAGAGAGTTCCTAGAGTCAGACTCATAACCAATCCTCTTTTGGATGGGACAAAAACTGTAGGTTTCACTTCCTCAATAATAGGACTCTTTCCTAAAACTTTCACTTCTTCCCTAAGCTTGGCGTTCTCCAGTTTGAGACACATCACTTCAGTTTCTAGTGATTTATTTTCTTCAACAGAGGACTCTAGCTGTATTGACATTGTTTCACAATTCTCACATTCAACTATTATGTTTTCATCCTCAAGTTCATCCATTCTACTCTTCATAACATAGCTTTCTTGCATAATTTTAGCAATGAGTTTGATAAGCTTGGGTTTTGAACAGTTTTCTAATGAACTTATCATAGAATCGTGAGTTACCTCTTGTTCATTTTCGGAGGCGTTCTCTTCAGTAACTTGAGCGTCCTCCATATCCATGTACGCGACTTGGTCTGCAGGTTCTTCATCATCAGAACTGAGATCGTCCCATACAGCTGCGTACGCACCTATGAGACCTTTCTTCTTCATATCTTTGAGGACGTGTTAGAACAGTAATTGCAATATTTGAGCAAAGAGGGTGTCTAGTAGAATTATAGGTAAATGGTGCTATTAGAGGGGTAAAAAGGGAAGGGTTTATGTGTTCCTTGGGGAGCAAGCTGCTGTCCTTTAGCTTAAATAGGAGAGGGTGACAGATGAGGAATTATCCAGATTTGAGATCAAAGAATCGGCCTAAGGGCTTGGGCTCTTTGGAGGAGGGTTCTCCACTGAGATTGGCTCCTTTGAGAGTTTTGTCTCTCATTGGAGATATCTTGTATCTCTCTTATCCTATCAATTCCATATAATTGCTACTGTTTTATTCATTTCTGTCAAGATTCCTGTCAAGATCCACTCAATCCCTAACTAAATCATCCTCTAGTCTAACAAATTGGTGCTTTCATTGAGAGCTTATCATGGGAGGGTTAGATATGAGGATGAACACGACAGAGAAGAATCGGGAAGAAGTTATGGAGTTCATCCGTAACTGGGTTCAGGAAGTATGGGATTTATTTTCTTCATGGCTTTCAAAGGGAAAAATAGATCAAGGGTTGATTGGGATGATCTTGCAATCCAAGTTGGAATGCTAGGGTCATGTCTGGAAGTGACTAGGGAAGAAATTGAAGAAGAGGAGACTGATAAAAGAGATTTGCAGATCAGGATACTTGCGATATACCAAGCTCAAGTGGAGCGTTGGACTTCTACACTGGAAGTGTATCGCAAGGAGATTGAGTTCAATTCAGAGAAGGAGTTGGAATCTGTGAGGAAAGAGTTCATCAAGAGCAACAACGATGATCTTCGAGAGAAGGTTTTCACCAATGTCGATGGGTCTCCGGAGAAGGAATCCGACCTCATCGCAGATATCGTACTTCCCGGCGACCGTCATGATAAGGCTGGGGGAAAGAGGGAAGAATCCGATGTCAAATCCGGGCCGGAATTCGAACACCTCGGACCACCGCCTTGGTCGAAAACGAGAAGAGAGGAAACCGAGGTCAATCTGAGCGAAGACGAACTCGGCGCTCGTCGGATTAGGGTTGACAATGAAGACGCTATTCACTCTCAGAGAAACGATTCTACTCGTGGGGAAATAGATGGAAATAAGGCCGGGACAAGAACGGAAGAGAAGCAAGTGGTCGATCACCATGGGGATTTTTGGCTGAATAGAGAAGATAGAGCCAGAGAGTTCGAGAGCATGGTGACGACGGCGGCGCGTGAAACACGATCGGGACACGCCATCTGGGTTTTAGGGTTCAATTCAGCTGAACCGGTTTTCTATCTAGTAATGAATAAAACGGTTCAAGGACCGGGTTTATTTCTGAATCAGAAATCAGAACGGGCTGATGAATTTGGGCCGGGTAACACTCATTCAATTGGGCCTAATTTCCTTGAATTTATTAAAAAGCCCATAAGGAAATATGAGGGATCAGACGAAAGTTTCAGCCATCTTCTTCGTGTAGAATCGCCAGTTTTCGCTTCTCCACGCCGGGGTTTTGAGCCAACACCCTCAAACCCACCCGATTCCTCACCGGAGCTCGCCAGACCAGATTCCATCTCATGGTTTTTTGTTTTCCTTGCGCCGGCAAATCCTATTTCTCTGCGTGTCAACGGCAAGTCAGATGCCGCCGGCGACGACCCCGGTGACGCTCAAATTTCTCCAATTCCTGTGTCTAGGAAACTATGTCTAGCCGTCGCGACCAGCCTTGAGGACAAGGCTGATTTGAAGGGGTCGGTAAGGGCTATTATAACGCGGGTATGCTTTAGTGGTGAATTCTTCCTACCAATACCACCAGAACCTCCACCAATTCCATTATGTGACCCAAAGCTGATTACGAGGGGTTACATGCTCTGGAGTATGGCTTGGTATGGAGACTCAAAGACTTACCACATAAGTCTAATTAGTCTAAGAAATGGAAATGGAATGCTTGCACTCTTCTGTCACTTTGTTGGGACGATATTAAGGACGACAGTCATTAATATTTAAACCAATAATGATCGTCCCTTGTTTTGATAATGACAAACTCAAAAGTATTTGATAAGTTGTCCAAGTGTTGATCTCAGGTAAGTCCAGTGGACGCACATGAGCGAAAAGGACAACAAGTGAACGGCAGTCCCTAAGCTGTAGGGACGCACGTCATCAGAACCTCCAAAGCTGAACGTAATTGGCGAAGTTCCTGCGAAGATAGGACGGCGTCCTCATCAAGAAGGGACGCGCGCCAAAATACGGACGAGGTTCAAATTCAAATCCAGGCCGCCCCAACATGATTACATCATCGTCCGGCCTTAGTCCTCAGAAGGAAGTTTCCTTTGTCTGTGCACGTGTAGACAATGCCAAAGACGTCGCTTTCCCAGCGATGGTCCCCTGCCCACGCGGAGGCTTCCCAAGCGTCAACAGAGTTGACTTCCTCAAGAGGCTCATCGCACCGTTGATCAAAGCCCAAGGATCCTGCCAAGTCTCAGAGGACGCTAGAGGACAAGAACCACTTTCGCTATAAATACCCTCCCAAGGGTATGCATAGCGTTGGTGGACATTGAAGACTTTCTCTCAAGCTCTCCCGAAGCATTCAAGAACATCAACGAAGATCGAGAAGATCAAGTGAGCTTGAAGCAAGAGAAAGAAAGTCCAACCACATCAAATCCAATTCAAACCACAAATCAATTAGAGTTGTAGTTTGTCTCTCACAACGAACCGTGAGAGACGTGAGTGATAGCTTCCTTATAGCTAAGAGTGTTAGGTTACTTGTTAGGTTGAAAGGAGTGTTACTAGTGAGACTAAGGACGGACGCTTAGCTCAGAGAAGTGTAACGACTCGCCTAAGTTGTAAGGACTCACTCTCAATAAGATAAGGGACGGCTATTGAAAATCCTCGAACGGAGGTAGAGGTTTACCCATAAGACTAGTTGGTCTTAGTGGGGTTCCTCTATAAATACTTGTGTCTATTCTCTTATCTTGTTTCCTGTTAAGTCTATTTTCCGTTGCACTAAAGGACGTCCTTAACCCAGTTAAGGACACCTTCATTAACGACTTACGATCCAACAATTGGTATCAGAGCAGGCGCTCTAGATTTTGTTGAGTTGCAGGTACAAGATGGACATGGAACCTATTGGAATCTCCTTTGTGAAGCCTCCTCGCCTGACGGACGGCAACTTCAACCGCTGGAAGATCCGCTTCGAGAACTTTTGCAGAAGTCAGAATTATCAATGCTGGAGAGTGATCATGAAAGGTGACCTTGTCGTCCCTGATGACAAGAAAGATAAAGAGGACGAGTGGGGTCCTGACGAGTTCAAGCTTTTGGAAACAAACACTAAGGCAATATGCTTCCTTCAAGCGTCCCTTTGCGAGAGGGACGCCACCCGAGTTAGCAATTTGGCAACGGCCAAACTACAATGGGAAGCTCTTGAGAAGTACCATGTGGGTACGGCGGAGATGAAGGAAGACGTTAAGCTTGAGATCAAACGAGAGTTCTATGCCTTCAGAATGCTGCCTAATGAAACTGTCAAGGACTATTCATACCGCTTTGAAGCTCTTGTGACCAAGATGCGAAATTTGGGCATCCCAGAAGCTGAAATCTCAATGAGGAACAGAGTTGGAGTAGTCATTGATGGTCTTACAGGGAAATGGAATTTTGATAGGACTACGTTCAAGGAAAATACAGCCAACAAGACCCTGGATATGGAAGAGATCTATGGGAAGCTGAGAGGCTATGAAGCAAGAAGAGAAGCTGATATGGCTGAATTAGCTAGGAACCCTCAGACAGATCTCGCCTTGATGTCATCAACCCCAGAGTACGCTGAGTATCTGCGTCACCAAAGAGAACTTGCTTTAATGGTGGAAGCAAACAAAAATGAGAATCGTGAAAGGATGCGTGCACAAGCTCTAAGAGAAAAGGAAAGCAAAACTAAGGAACAGCTCGAAGAAGAGGAAGAGCTTGCCCTTCTACACAAGGTTGCCCGCTTATGGGGTAAAAGGACCAGAGATTTCAAGAAATACAAGATGCCTTACAAAAAGGAGAGTCCCAAGTATACAGAGGCAGAAATGAAGGAACTTACTTGCTACAAGTGTAACAAGAAAGGACACTTTGCCAAAAAGTGTACTACAGGACTAAACTTAAAAGAAATGAAGATGAAGGCCCTCTTGGGAGCGTGCGACGCCGCATGGGATAAAGTGAGTTCGGATGATGAAGAACCTGAAGGACCAGCGGCGTACATAGCCATCGAGGACGCCTCAGATAATGAACAAGTGGCGTACATGGCTGTGGAGGACGCCCCAGTTCTTGAAGAGGACGCTCCTGACAGGGAACAAGAGGTAACTCGTGAATCCATGATGACTTCTTTAGAAAATTGTTCTAAGTCCACTTATTAAACTCATTGGCAAGATTATGGAAGAAAGTGTGATCATGCAACATAGAATGGATGAACTTGAACTTGAAAATGAAAATATCCTGGTTGAATGTGAGAATTGTGCTACAGTGTCTTTGCAACTAGAGTCCTCACGTGAAGAAACTAAGTCTCTGAAAACTGAAGTGATGTGCCTTAAACTAGAGAACGCCAAGCTTAGGGAAGAAGTAAAAGTGTTAGGAAAGAGTCCTGTAGTTGAGGAAGTTAGACCAATAGTGTTTGTCCCAGCCAAGAGAGGACTAGGCTATGAGTCTGACTCCAGGAACTCCCTCCCTAGCGACTTTGAGGCAAGCAAAACTTCAGAACTTGAATTGGAAAAGGAAAAGACCAAGAATCTCCTTGAAAGAATTAGAGTCCTAGAAAGTGGAGAGAAAGGTCAAAAGGACTACTACACTAACTCCACCAGTCATAGGATCTATAAGAAAATTGCAAAGGGGGAAGGTTCAAAAGTCTGTGACCCTCAAAAGATGAAAAAGAACAAAATCCAACGTCCTAACAAAAAGTACTACCTTGGTACTTACTACAGGACGTGTTGGTATTGTGGACAAGGAGATCACTTTAAATATGAATGTTTAAAACTGAAGAACGACATTGAAAATGGTAAAGCTGCTAGGACTAACATTGAAAATAAAAAGTCCGTCCCTAAGGCTAACCCTAGACGTCCTAGACGTTCTAAGATTTCTTTCCGAAAGCATGCTATTTCAAATGATGTGAATATAAGTGACTACATGACAGAACCAATGTTCTATTTTTGTAACGAACCAGGTAAGGAACACCTTGCCTGGGTCGCCAAACACTAACTTTGGTTTGGCAGGTGGAAGTGAGGGGACGCCCATGGATCATCGATAGTGGCGCCTCGAATCATATGACAGGAAGCCAGATCCATCTCACTTCTATCCAAAGTAGCGCCACGGGAGGAACTGTCTCATTTGGCAATAAGGGCAAGGGAAAGATCAAAGGGACGGGAACTGCTATTCTCAATCCGTCCATCAAAGCGACAAATGTTAGCCTTGTTGAAGGACTTGGCTTCAACCTCCTGAGCGTCTCTCAAATGTGTGATCAAGGTGAAAACCTAGTCACATTTGACTCAAAGGAGTGCCTCGTCATCAACAAGAAATCAAACAAAGTCGTCCTCAAAGGAGTCCGAAAGAACAATGTCTACATCTTCAATCAGGAGTTCAAGCCAAAATCTGAGTTGTGCTTATCTGTGTCAAAGGAGGACGCTGACCTCTGGCATCGCCGACTTGGCCATGCTGGACCAAGCACAATCCTCAAGCTTCATCAAAGAAATCTTGTGAAAGGTCTTCCCCAAATTGATCCTGAGAAAATTGAACAGTGTGAAGCCTGTATCAAAGGAAAGCAAACAAGAACGTCCTTTAAGTCAAAGAACGAGGTCAGCACAAAGAAACCTTTGGAACTTCTCCATATGGATCTTTGTGGACCAATGAAGACGCTGAGCTATGGTGGAAAGAGGTACATTTACGTTCTTGTAGATGATTATTCTCGATTCACCTGGGTTCTTTTCTTAGCTTCAAAAACAGATTGCTTCAACGCATTCAAAATCTTCATCAAACAAGTGGAAGTTGCGCTTGAGACGCCTCTCAAATCCATAAGATCAGATCATGGGACGGAATTTCAAAACTCAGAGTTCGTGGCCTACTGTGATCAACATGGAGTCTCTCACAACTTCTCAGCTCCAAGGACTCCTCAACAAAATGGAGTGGTGGAAAGAAAGAATAGGACACTGGAGGATATGGCAAGAACTATGCTTTTAGCTAATAGCGTCCCCAAGTACTTCTGGGCGGAAGCTATTGCTACAGCGTGCTACATTGTCAATCGAGCCATGATCCGTCCTTTACTGAAAATGACGTCCTATGAGTTGCTGAACGGAAGAAAGCCTCGCATCGACTATCTCAAAGTCTTTGGATGCAAATGCTTTGTTCACAACAATGATAAAGAGAGACTTGGAAAGTTTGATGCAAGAAGTGACGAAGCTATATTCCTTGGGTACTCTCTCACCAGCAAAGCATATAGAGTTTTCAACAAAAGGACTCTAAAGCTTGAGGAGAGTATTCATGTTGTGTTCAAAGAAAGTGCCTCTCACAAAGAAAAATCAAGTGGGAAAGATCGCTCATACTCTAATCAGCAGGATGACTCCGACGATGAAGTTGACCTTGGGTCCTCTGGAAAATACTATGTTCCTAGGGACGCTTTTCAAAACCCTGAAGAAGTCTCAGTGGAAGTCCCCAGTGTTGCTCAGGAAATTCTCTCTCGGAGTGAATCACCAGGTCAACTTGATGGTGCTGAATCAAGTCTTCAAGGTGAACAGCGTCAAGGAGTGGACGCTCAACCTGAGTGGGAACACTCTGAGCCTTTCAATGAAGACGACGGGTTTGACTCCGATGAATCTGACTGGACGGACCCTAGATGTACTCCTGCAAAGGACGATATTCATAAGGGATCCATTCTTTCAAGACTTCATTCAACAGATCAAATCATCTCAGACATGTCAAAAGGAGTTCAAACAAGATCAGCTGTGAATCAGTCCCATAATGCCAACATAGCGTTTTGTGCCTTCAACGCCTTTGTGTCCTTAATTGAACCTAAGAACATAAAGGAGACACTTCAGGACGCTGATTGGATTCAAGCCATGCAAGAAGAACTTAATCAGTTTGAAAGGAACAAGGTTTGGACCCTCGTCCCTCGTCCAAGAAACAAAAACATAATAGGGACGAGGTGGGTCTACAGGAACAAGCTTGATGAGAGTGGTCGTGTATCAAGAAATAAAGCAAGGCTCGTGGCTCAAGGCTATAGACAAGAGGAAGGAATCGACTATGATGAGACCTTCGCTCCTGTTGCCAGAATTGAAGCCATTCGCCTCCTTATCGCCTATGCCGCTCACAAAGGGTTCAAGCTTTTTCAAATGGATGTCAAAACAGCCTTCCTCAACGGCAAGCTCAAAGAAGAAGTGTACGTCGCTCAACCACCAGGATTTGAGGACGCTGATCACCCTGATCATGTGTACTTCTTGGACAAGGCACTCTATGGACTCAAGCAAGCCCCTCGTGCATGGTACGATAGGTTTGCGTCCTTCCTCTTGTCCAACGGGTACACACGAGGTAACATTGATAAAACACTCTTCTTAAAGAAAGTCCTTAAAGATGTCTTGATTGTCCAAGTCTATGTCGATGACATAGTCTTTGGAAGCACTAACATGAAACTTGTAGAGGAATTCAAGAACTTGATGAGTAGTGAGTTTGAGATGTCCCTCATAGGAGAACTCAACTTCTTCTTATAACTCCAAATCACTCAGCTTAAAGATGGGACGCGCATTCATCAACAAAAATACATCCGTGAAATGCTCGAGAAATATGGGATGAACTCATCGAAACCCATTTATACTCCCATCTCCCCCAACACTCGCCTTTATGCTGATGAAGAAGGCTAGAGTGTAGATCAAAAGCTCTACAGAGGAATGATAGGATCCTTGCTATACCTAACGGCAAGTCGTCCCGACATCATGTTCGCTGTGTGCTTATGTGCTCGCTTCCAAGCAAATCCAAAGGAGTCCCACATGCAAGAAGTGAAGAGAATCTTCAGATACCTCAAAGGACGGGATGACCTATGCCTATGGTATCCCAGAAAGACGTCCCTAAACCTGGTAGCGTACTCTGACGCAGATTACGCTGGCCATGTGGTGGATAGGAAGAGCACCTCAGGAATGGCTCAATTCCTGGGCTCGTGCCTTGTATCTTGGGGATCCAAAAACCAAAACTCCGTGGCACTCTCAACCGCAGAAGCTGAGTACGTTGCTGCTGCTTCGTGCTGCTCGCAAGTCCTATGGATCAAGTACCAACTTGAAGATTATGGTACGTTCCTCAACACAGTCCCTATCTTGTGTGATAACACTAGCGCTATAAGTATTGCCAAAAATCTTGTTCATCATTCTAGGACGAAGCATATTCATATAAGACATCACTTTCTTCGTGAAAATGTTGAACTTGGATTAATTAGAGTGGATCATGTTAGGACTGAGGACCAAGTGGCCGATATTTTCACAAAAGCACTTGATAGACGTCCCTTCGAGCACCTCCGGTTGCTTTTGGGGATGATAACTTTTAAATGATCAAGTCCCGTTCTATTATTCCCTCTATGATTGGCTATGTTTTGTTGAGATCTTGTCTTAAAGTGTGTCATGCATTTAAAGTCATCTTTAAAGGACGCTAGTCTAAGATATGTGTTTTCACTTGTGTTTTTGAATGGTATTCATTTCGCTTTTCATCTCAAGAGTATCCCTGATCACCCTACCCTCATTACAAGCCGAAATGATGGGAACTCTAAGCTTACCCAGGTCGAGAATCTTGCAAACGCGTCCTATGAGCGTTCTTTGTTTTATCTTTACGGGACGTACTTGCTTGATTTTCAAAAATGGTTCTAAGTGATCAAAGGGACGAATGTTAAGAGCTGAGAGTTGTCCGTACAGAGTTCTAAGTTCAGAGGTTGAGAACAGTGTCTGGGACGCCGTGGTTCAGTTCAGTGGTGTGTAGTGTTGTGTTGATAGGACGCCAGCTTGGAGTCCTTTGCAGTTGTGAGAAGTTTGAATGTTTGAATTTGGGAAGATGAATCGTCTTCGAGAAGCTTCAGCAAAGATCTCGGGATACGCGCGAACAGTGCTCAACAGCTGTGTTTCTTAGTAAAGAAGAAAGCCACGTGTAGGAAGGCGGGTGGAGGAAGCCGAGTGTAAAGACCCTGTTACCCCTGACCGTCCAACTTCGTCTTCTTCCTATAAATACCCACCTGTGCATTCCGAAAACCTTTCTTCGCTCATCTGTTGTTTGCACACTTATAGAAATCTCTCAAAGATCTTCACAATCTTCAAACGCATCCCGAAATCTCTCTCCAAACCCTAATCCTCCTCTATTTAAACCATCTCAAAAATGGCCAACACAAGAGCTTCAACAAACCCCTCACCATCGTCGGCGGCGAAAAACCCCTCCTCCTCAAAATCTCCTCCGGTGAAAGGTCGGTCCTTAATGGAGTCCAGAGGCAGACCCTCCGGCCGCCAAGAACCCCCTCGCCACCAGTCTTCATCCCAGTCCACCCAACGCCGCCACTCCAACACCCCTCCCCAGCCCCTTCGCTCCCAACCTCCACCACAACGACAACAACCCCGCTCTCAATCCAAGTCCCAGCAAAAGAGGTTCTCATTTCTAGAGAAGCCCTTCAAACCCGAGCCTGAGCCAGACCAAGGGAACGCCGGTAAAGGCGCCGTTTTTAAACTACCGTCCCAACCCAAACGCCGTCCTCCCCTTGACCCTCTCATTGAGGACTGGCTTGAAAAAGAGCCAAGGACGCTCGCCAACATCTGTCTGAGGGCGTCCACTCATGAACATCCTCCCAAAATCCAAAGACTCCTCCACTACTTCATGGTCACCTACGTCCAACCCCGCCTCAAAGAAACCAATCACACCAACCCACCGTTCATGGGGCCAGGAATCATTTCTGACTCCTTTGGTGGAACCGTGGACGAGCTCGCCAAACTGCTCCCGGATATAACGGAGTTTGTTGTGGCTCCTGCGGGCTCCGTCCCTTCCCAGAAACGCAAAAGGCCTTCCTCTCCCCCTCCGTCCAAATCGCTCCAAATTAAAGGCCCCTCTTCCTCTCCACCAAAGCCAGTCCCTTCCTCCCCTCCTCCCGCCCCAAAGCGACGCCTCAAGTCCTCTGCTCAACTTGAGGGCGTCACAGATGAAGAAATGACCGCCATTCGCCTCTCCGAAATTCAACTGGAAAGAGAGGAGAAGGCGCGCCAAGAGCAAGAGCTAGCAGAAAAGGAAGCCGTTGAGAAGGCGATCCAAGCGAGTATGCAGGACCTTCGTCAACTCCATCCACCTCCTCCAACGGTAGAGGACGCTCCTCAGGTCCAGGCCAAGGACGTTCCTCTAGTACAAGTCCAGGCCAGGGACGTTCCTCCAGTACAGGTCCAGGCCGAGGACGCAACCCCTGCTACGCTGCCGCCTCCTCCCTCTGCTCCGCTCAAGGTGAAGCCAATCTCAGTGGTTCCGCCCAGCACTTCATCCGCCCCCCCCACTAAAGCTAAGATCCGCACTCCTAGAGCTTCAACTCCTCCTCCTCCGCCTGCTCCGGACGTCGAGGAAGCTGCTCAAATTAAAGGGACGCCTCCTCCAACCGTCCCTACAGAGTCCTTGGCAAGGACTCCAGCGGTGGACGCGCCTCCCACTGAACAGGTGTCCACTGCTGAGGACACGGCAATGGTTGAGTTCCAAGAACAAAGGAACGAAGCCTCCGATGAAGAGGACGCCCCTCCCCAGGATGGTGAACTTGAGGACGAGGAAGGAGATGGAGATGAAGAAGACGCGGGTGATGAAGTGATCGTGAGCAATGGCTCCAAGCAGAAACGCTTCAAGAAAATCCTCTCACCGCTTCTCTTCACAGCCCAGTTTCTGGCAGAGAACCAGCGCCAAGAGTTCTTGGACCTTCTGGAGTTCCAGGGATGGACGCACTTGGGCGCTGAGGCCGCTGATGTTGACCCTGATGAGGTTCTCCGTTGCTACTCCAAGTTCGAAATCACAGAAGTAAACGGGAAGCCTCAAGGGACTTTTGAAATAGATGGGGACGAGTATTCCGTTGCTGAGGGCACCGTCCGCAAAATGCTAGCCTGCGTCCTTCTCCTCCGGATTCGCTGCATGATCTGCCTTGCAAGAACTTTGCCCGCTTCTCCCAGGACGAAATCCTCAACAGAATATTCAATGGGAGACAGCCAGCTGCTAAGGACAGAGTCGCTCATTGCCTCACCAAGACGGGCGTCCTTGCGCACCACTTTATTGTGCGCATGGTCGTCCCCCGCCAAGAGAAGAAGTCCATTGTTCAAATCACTGATAGCATTCTCTTGGACGCCTTCTTGGAACGCAAGCCGATAAACTTGCCCCGGGTAATCTTGGAACATATGGGCAAGTGCACAGGAGGCAGGCACTCTCTTCCCTTCCCCGGCCTGGTCAAGCAAATTCTGAAGCAGCAAGGACTCTATGCTCCTAAACAAGAGCGTTCCTTTGGCATTCATTGGGACGTCAGGCAAATCACACTCCCTCCCGTTGGAAAACTCAGGTGTGATGAGCCCCTCCCGTCCGTCAAGCGCCAAATGGAAAAGGAACTGAAAGAGGCTGAGCGGAAAGCCAAAGCTGAGAGGAGAGCTCAAGCTGTTGCTGCTGCTGAAACTGGGGAAGGCGATCCTGAAGCTGAAACTGTTCAAGTAGTTGGGACGCCAGCTGAGGACGCTGCTGATGAAGAGGACGAGCTCGATCGTATGAGCGTCCCTGATGAGGCCGAGAAGCACTCTACAAAGTCTCTGATGGGCATGATGATCGAGAACCAGTGCATGATGATAGATCTGATTCAACAGGTTCACGACACCCTTCACGTCCACACAGAACTTCTTGAGCGCAACAACGAGCTCCTTGCACAGAACAACCATCTTCAGGAGCAACACCTCAAGGCCCTTGGCAAGCGTCCACGCAAATGATCACCTCCCCCTTCTCTAACCCTGAAACAATTTATCATTTCTTGGGTTTTTGTTAAGAAAATGGGACGCTGTCCCCGTTTTGAACACCATTTGTGAATGTCTGTAATGAACGTACTCTTTTCTCATTCTGAATGCCATTCACTACATTTGTGCTTCATTTTGTCTAAGCGTTCTTTACTTTAGTTATGACTTTGTGCTTACATGCTTTTCAACTTGTTCTCCTTTTCGATGATGCCAAAAGGGGGAAGTATAGTTTTGCAGAGATGCGATTAGCTTTAAGTTTTCATAGAAAGCATGTGCTTAGGGGGAATTTCGGCCAAGTCCAAAGGACGCTAGTTAGGAATAAATTAGAACGCACTTAAAAGAATGTGTTGCATGTCAACCTAAGCTGAAAAGCAAATCAAGTGTAGTTTCTCATGCTAAAAGCTTTACTTCTGTGCGCATTATTTGAAAGAGTTTGTCATCATCAAAAAGGGGGAAATTGTTGGGACGATATTAAGGACGGCAGTCATTAATATTTAAACCAATAATGATCGTCCCTTGTTTTGATAATGACAAACTCAAAAGTATTTAATAAGTTGTCCAAGTGTTGATCTCAGGTAAGTCCAGTGGACGCACATGAGCGAAAAGGACAACAAGTGAACGGCAGTCCCTAAGCTGTAGGGACGCACGTCATCAGAACCTCCAAAGCTGAACGTAATTGGCGAAGTTCCTGCGAAGATAGGACGGCGTCCTCATCAAGAAGGGACGCGCGCCAAAATACGGACGAGGTTCAAATTCAAATCCAGGCCGCCCCAACATGATTACATCATCGTCCGGCCTTAGTCCTCAGAAGGAAGTTTCCTTTGTCTGGGCACGTGTAGACAATGCCAAAGACGTCGCTTTCCTAGCGATGGTCCCCTGCCCACGCGGAGGCTTCCCAAGCGTCAACAGAGTTGACTTCCTCAAGAGGCTCATCGCACCGTTGATCAAAGCCCAAGGATCCTGCCAAGTCTCAGAGGACGCTAGAGGACAAGAACCACTTTCGCTATAAATACCCTCCCAAGGGTATGCATAGCGTTGGTGGACTTTGAAGACTTTCTCTCAAGCTCTCCCGAAGCATTCAAGAACATCAACGAAGATCGAGAAGATCAAGTGAGCTTGAAGCAAGAGAAAGAAAGTCCAACCACATCAAATCCAATTCAAACCACAAATCAATTAGAGTTGTAGTTTGTCTCTCACAACGAACCGTGAGAGACGTGAGTGATAGCTTCCTTATAGCTAAGAGTGTTAGGTTACTTGTTAGGTTGAAAGGAGTGTTACTAGTGAGACTAAGGACGGACGCTTAGCTCAGAGAAGTGTAACGACTCGCCTAAGTTGTAAGGACTCACTCTCAATAAGATAAGGGACGGCTATTGAAAATCCTCGAACGGAGGTAGAGGTTTACCCATAAGACTAGTTGGTCTTAGTGGGGTTCCTCTATAAATACTCGTGTCTATTCTCTTATCTTGTTTCCTGTTAAGTCTATTTTCCGCTGCACTAAAGGACGTCCTTAACCCAGTTAAGGACGCCTTCATTAACGACTTACGATCCAACACACTTGCCTCGTCCTCCGGAGTTTACAAACAATGAAGAAGCTCCTCGGAATGTCACTATAAAGAAGAAATGGTTGATGAATGAAGCTTGCCTACTGATGCAGTGGGAAATAAAGCTTCAGAAGTCTGCGGAACTGGGGCACTTGATTACCAACTGGAATGCGGTAAATGCTCAAGCTGATTTCAAGATTAATGATCTACTAACTCACCAAAGAGAGGGCACACTCAAGAAATGGATCAAGCTGCATTCTTTCGCCTGCGCAATTACCCCGATGCGATCTCAGTTTACTAATGAGTCAACCTTGAGGACAAGGTTGTTTGAAGGGGGTGGCATTGTTAGGACTGTAATTGAAATATTTGAGCAAAGAGGGTGTCTAGTAGAATTATAGGTAAATGGTGCTATTAGAGGGGTAAAAAGGGAAGGGTTTATGTGTTCCTTGGGGAGCAAGCCGCTGTCCTTTAGCTTAAATAGGAGAGGGTGACAGATGAGGAATTATCCAGATTTGAGATCAAACAATCGGCCTAAGGGCTTGGGCTCTTTGGAGGAGGGTTCTCCACTGAGATTGGCTCCTTTAAGAGTTTTGTCTCTCATTGGAGATATCTTGTATCTCTCTTATCCTATCAATTCCATATAATTGCTACTGTTTTATTCATTTCTGTCAAGATTCCTGTCAAGATCCACTCAATCCCTAACTAAATCATCCTCTAGTCTAACAAGACGTTCCCGAGGTACACTTCTTAGCAAAATGTCCTTTCTTGTTGCATTCGTAACAAGTAAGTTCCTTCATTTCTGCCTCAGTATACTTGGGACTCTCCTTTTTGTAAGGCATTTTGTTCTTTGAGAATGCTTTGTTCCTTTTACCCCAAGAACGGAGAGCATTGTGCAAGAGAGCAAGCTCTTCCTCTTCATCAAGTTGTTCTTTTGACTTGCTTTCATTTTATTTCAAGGTTTGAACACGCACGTTCTCACGGTGTTCTGATGCCTTAGTGTTCATCATCAAAGCTAAATCTCTTTGCCGACGAAGGTACTCTACGTACTCTGGCGTTGTTGAAGCCAAAGCAAGATCTGTTTGAGGGTTCCATCCTAGCTCCTCCATGTCAGCGTTCCTTCTTGCTTCATACTGCCTTAGCTTCCCATAGATCTCTTTCATGTCAAGAGTCTTGTTGGCTTAATTCTCTTTGAACGTAGTTTTGTCAAAGTTCCAGATTCCAGTTAGCCCATCAATAACCACTTGAACTTTGTTCCTCATTGAGATTTCAGCATCTGGGATTCCCAAATTCTTCAATTTGGGGACAAGAGCTTCAAAACGGTAGGAGTAGTCCTTGACCGTTTCATTTGGTAGCATTCTGAAAGCATAGAAGTCTCTCTTCACTTCTAGCTGGACGTCCTCTTTCATCTCAACAGTTCCTACGTGGTACTTCTGAAGAGCTTCCCACTGTTTCTTGGTTGTGGGCAAGTTACTGACTCTGGTGGCGTCCCTTTCACAGAGGGACATCTGTAGGAAGCATATTGCTTTAGCATTGGTTTCCATCTGCTTGAATTCATCAGGACCCCATTCATCTTCCTTATCTTCCTTTCTAGCGGGAACTTTGAGATCACCAAACTTGATTACTCTCCAGCATTGATAGTTCTGGCTCCTTACAAAGTTTTCAAATCTGATTTTCTAGCGATTGAAGTTGCCAACCGTCAGGCGCGGAGGCTTCACGCTAGAGATTCCAATTGGTTCCATATCCATTTTTACCTACAACTCAACAAAAAATCTAGAGCGCCTGCTTTGATACCAATTGTTTTATCGTTAGTTTGAAACGGGGACGTCCTTTACTTGGGTAAAGGCATCCTTGAGTCAGGCGTCCTTACTAAGTATAAGAGCATCCTTAAGTTGTGCAGCGGAAATAAACTAAATAGGTGAACTTTAACAAGTATGAAACATAGTGATTTATAGAGGAACCGCTCAAGACCAAGTAGTCCTTGAGTGTAAACCTCTACCTCCTTGGAGACTTTTTTTTTAGATTTTTTCTTTCTTATTAAGCGTCCTTACAGTTGCACTGGCGAGTTCTTTACACTTCTGTGGCACTTAGTGTACATCCTAAGTCCACTAGTAAAGTACTCCTTTAAGCCTACAACTCAAGCGAGCTTAAAGTTCTAAAGGACTTTATCCCAACGTCCTACAATACTTCGCAGGACTTCTCTCTTTTCTTTGGTTTTCTGGGTTACAAACAGTTCTGGTTTGGGTTACAACTTTTCTCTCGATCAAACACTAAGTCTAGAGGAGTTCTAAGCTTGTTCTTCGTGTTCTTGATCGAGGTCGCTTTCTCTCTGATTCTCTGAATATTCTCTGAAAGCGTTAGCGTCACAAAAAATGCCTTGGGGCTATTTATAGGACTTAGGAAGGGCGTCTTTCCTCTTGGACGATCATGCCCTTCGTGGACGTGGCTACATGATCTTCCTCCACGTAGTATGGCGGTGATGGAAGGAAGCTTCCTGTATCCAACTGTGTGTGATGGACTCCGCTACAGGATCTGCCTCCACGTGGTGATGAACTCTGCTACAAGATCGGTCTCTACGTGTCCCGGATGATCAAATGTTGTCGAGTGATGTCATCCTGTCGGCTGATGAGTAAGGAAGCTTCTGAGTTGAAGCTTGCATTCCTACTTGCTTGGGACTGCGTCCTCGCTCAAGTAGTCACTTGACTGGTCCAAAC
Organism: Polygonum aviculare; assembly: GCA_934048045.1. NCBI lineage: Eukaryota > Viridiplantae > Streptophyta > Magnoliopsida > Caryophyllales > Polygonaceae > Polygonum > Polygonum aviculare. The sequence continues at coordinate 16,384,853 of OW204025.1, read as the reverse complement.
TTCCTGGTAGCTAGCGTCCCTTAACCTCAGGGACGTCCACACACTTGTTGTCCTTTTTGTCACTGGCGTTCCCGAACACTTGGACAAATTTATTAGAATCAAAGTGACTTAGTCATATCAAAACTAAGGTACGGTTGTGTGGGCACACTAACAAGTACGCAAGCGTCCTTGATAGCGTCCCAACAATAAGGGATCCAACATAAGTAAGTTAGTAGAGCTTCCATTATCAATCAAAACGCGTTTAACAGGGAAATTAGCAATTGTCAAGGAAATTATTAAACAATCATGATGGACTTCCTCTTCTTCGACGTCGTCGAACGTAATTGGCATGACGGCATGACTGGCACGCGAGGGTGCTTTGGGGCTTTCTCGTCTCGCTTCCTTTGCAATCCTCTTAGCTGTAGATTAAGTGATACCGCAGACCTCTGATCCCCCGGTGATGACGTTGATCACTCCGGTATGCTTGGGGGAGAGAGGTAGCTTGGCTTTTTCTATGTTGCGAGCTAAATGTTCCCTCCCGCGTTCTGATATCAACTCCTTGAGGTGTCCTTTCTTCAACGGCCACCTCCTTTCTTAACGCGATGCATTCATATATCAGTCTGGTGGCCATAGTTGAAATGGAAGTCACACCACCTTGACTCATCTATTCGGTGTGGGGATACGTCTTTCTTCCGGGGCCACTTGACGGCGTCCCCCATCGTGCTTAAGGTCCGGACGTTCTCGGTTGCACTTACTCGGAAGTTGTAGTGAGACAACTCAGGAGGTAATTGGGCGTTCTCATTCATCTTATCGTGCCTTGCATACGTCGTGTTGATGGTTGGTTTGGCGTGCGGCGAATGATGAGCTGCAGGAGGTATGAAACGTAACACCTCTCTCGCTTGCCCTGCCTTCGATCATTCCGATGGGGTTTGCCCCCTTTTCCGCAAAGAGGTCATCCTCCTCTAGCTGAACATGCGCTAACGCCTTAACCTACACCTCATCAAAGATCGAGAAAGGATATTTTGTTAGCTCACGATATAATTCTGGGTTACGGGATGATATACCCCGTTGAAACACTTCCACAGATGTGGCTGCGTCGCATCCTTCGATGGTTACGAGTTCCTCGTTGTAGCGACTGAGGAATGCCTTCAAGGACTCTCGTGGTTTTTGAGTAAGTCGGTATAAGTCGCTTGATCGCTTCTTGGCATGCCTATTGCTTAGGAACCTGATCCTGAACTTTTCAACCAACTCAGCAAAAGATGAGATACTTCCAAGTGGTAAATGACAGTGTCAGTTTAGTGCAGGACCAGATAACATGGTCTCGAACCACCGACACATAACAATTGTTTTCATTTCAAAAGGTGCAGTACTAATGTTCATGGCTTGTTTGAAAGCCGCAATATGTTGGTCAGGATCGGTACTCCCTTCATATTTTGGGACCTTTGGGATGTGATACTTTTGGGATATATCAACTCTTACAATAGAGGGTATAAAGGGGGAGTCGGTATAACCGTCTCTCCTTTCCACTTCTATCGGTTGAGGCGCCTTTGGGACCTGAGTAATCCGGTCTTCCAAGGCCCTAAGTTATTCTCTTAATTGAACAACCTCAGTATCCTCCCTAATAACTCTTGACGTGTTACCATTTACTTGATTACCTATTGACGGGCCAGCATCGTTAGGAGTGACAAGGCTTGGATCGTCCATATCCAAACGCCTCGCGACATCATTCAACACGTCATTCCTGCGATGGTAAGCCGGAGCCGATTGTACATGAGATCGAAGCAAATTACGTTCATTAGTCAAAGATTCAATTTGCTTTTCATAAATCTCGGTAAACTTACATTAGCCTCCTTCTGGCTCTCCAACTCTTTTTGAAGAACTAGCATGGTCGTGCGGAGTTCCGCGATGGCGCTAGATTTGCCTCTCCGCTGCTCAGAGTTGCTTTCGGTGTTTACGATTCCCTCAGCAGGCACTTCGCGACCGTTACCACCATTGTTAGGGTTGCGGTTGTCACCGTCATCGTTGACTTGGTTGTTTATTGGCTCAAGATCTCCCACTTGGCTAAGTGTTGCATCCATGCCGGTGAGGATTTCATAGCTTGCTCTGGTGTGGCTTCTTTCTTGGCTAGGGCCCCACTGTGGGCGCCAATTGTTTTGGGCGAATTAACAGCGTAAACGCGTTACTTCGCTACAATGCGGGAATCCTAGTAACAAAGTCGCCACAACGCGTTACAAGCTATGAACAGAGTATATATAAAGAAAATTGATGAGTACGAAAAGAAATATAATTGAAGAAATAAGAGGTTGTTTTATATTGATCATGTAATCGTGTTCTTCGTAACGATAGAGCTTCTATCTCAGTACAAAAGTTTGATCTCTTGATCAATCGAAAAAGGAATGCAAGAATATTAGAGTTTTTGGCAAGAATTTTGGGTATGCAGATCGTGTCATTTTCATGTGAGCTCCCTTCCTTTTATAATGCCATTGCCTTCCCCTTAATTGTGTCGTTAGCGTTGAATTACCGGAATCCCATGAATTTCGCCCTTATAGTTATGGCCTTTTACGTTTGAATTCCACCGTTGCAACTATCTTGATCTCGTTGTTAAAGATGGGCGATATCTTCGGCCTCCTTCATTATCGTGGATCATGACCAATTGCTGATGGGCCTTCTTAACCTTGTGGTCGTGGGCTCACATTTGTGACGGCCCAACACTAATTCCAGGACAAGTCTCGTCTGTACATAGACCCAAGGAACATACTCCCCGAATCAAATAAGGTAAAAGGCAAAGATAAGAAAAAGGAAACAAGATAGAAAAATGTGCCGCTCGGGTCTGGTACAAACCGCGCCCACGCTTTGTAAACTGTGCCCGTTGTTACGTTGGGTTTTGGCTCCTTAGGTCGGCTTCTACCACACACGTGGCCTTCGGTATATAGATGGGTCGTCCAAGGCTCAACCGCGCTGGCGGTTTTGGGAACGTGCCTACGGTTTCTTGACAATGGCGTGACTTTACTTGCATCTTGGTCTGGAAACTCTCGTAGCTTCATATCTTGTGTCTTCGGTCTTCAAATTACATTTAAGCTCAAATTCTAACCTAAACACACTCAATAAAACCTTAAAATACAAGAGTTAATCTGTTGGATCGTTAGTAACACTTGGGGACGTCCTTTACTTAGGTAAAGACGTCCTTTGGTTAGGCGTCCCTACGAGGGGTAGGGGCGTCCTTCAGTTATGCAGCGGAATAAAATACTAAACAAGTAAAAGTGAACGCAGTGAATTATAGAGGAACCACTCAAGACCAAGTAGTCCTTGAATGTAAACCTCTACCTCCTTGGAGGATTTTTGAATAGCTTTTCCTTAATTTATATTAAACGTCCTTACAGTTTTACTGGCGAGTCTTTACAGTTCTCTGGCACTTAGCTTTTCTTCCTAAGTCCACTAGTAAAGGACTCCTCTAAGCCTACAACTTAAGCGAGTTTAATCTTATAAAGGACTCTATCCCTACGTCCTACAGTACTTCGTAGGACTCTCTCTTTCTTTTTGGGTTTTTCTGAGTACAAACAAGTTGTGATTTTGTGTTACAATTCTCACTCGATCTAGCACAAGTCTAGCACTGTTCTTGAGTTCTTGAGCTAGTTCTTCGTATTCTTGAGTGAGTCGCTTTCCTCTGATTCTCTCTGAATATTCTCTGAAAGCGTTAACGTCACAATAAATGCCTTGGGCTATTTATAGGACTTGGGGAAGGGCGTCTTTCTCTTCTAACGATCATGCCCTTCGTGGACGTGGCTACAGGATCTTCCTCCACGTAGTACGGCGGTGATAAGGAAGCTTTCTGTATCCATCTGTGTATGATGGACTCCGCTACAGGATCTGCCACCACGTAGTGTTTGACTCTACTACAGGATCGGTCTCCACGTGTCCTTGGATGATCAAATGTTGTCGAGTGATGTCATCCTATCGGCTAGTGAGTAAGGACGCTTGGCTTTGCGTTCCTACTTGCGTTAGGACTCTTTCCTTGCTCAAGTAGTCTCTTGTTGGTCCTTACTTCCTGTTAGCTAGCGTCCCTAAACCTAGGGGACGCCCATACACACTTGTTGTCCTTTTGTCACTGGCGTTCCTGAACACTTTTGGATTTTGTCATATCAAAACTAAGGGACGGTTGTGGGCACACTACCAAGTACGCAAGCGGTTGGGACGCTATCAAGGACGCCTGCGTACTTGGTAGTGGGCCCATACAAACCGTCCCTTAGTTTTGATATGACAAACTCACTTTGATTCTAATAAAATTATCCAAGTGTTCAGGAACGCCAGTGACAAAAGGACAACAAGTGTGTATGGGCGTCCCCTAGGCTTAGGGACGCTAGCTAACAGGAAGTAAGGACCAGCAAGAGACTACTTGAGCAAGGACGGAGTCCCAAAGCAAGTAGGAACGCAAAGCCAAGCGTCCTTACTCTATAGCCGACAAGATGACATCACTCGACAATATTTGATCATCCAAGGACACGTGGAGACCGATCCTGTAGCGGAGTCCAACACTGCGTGGCGGACGATCCTGTTGCAGAGTCCATGAACACGTGGCGGCCGATCTTGTAGCGGAGTTCATCACACACAGCTGGATACAGGAAGCTTCCTCATCACCACCATACTACGTGGAGGAAGATCCTGTAGCCACGTCCATGAAGGGCATGATCGTCCCAGAGAAATGACGCCCTTCCCCAAGTCCTATAAATAGCCCCAAGGCATTTATTGTGACGCTAACGCTTTCAGGAATATTCAGAGAGAATCAGAGGAAAGCGACTCACTCAAGAACACGAAGAACTAACTCAAGAACAGTGTTTAGACCTGAGTTAGATCGAGTGAGATTTTGTACCCAAACCACAAAACAGTTTGTAACCAAAAGAGAGAGAGAGAGAGAAAGTTCTGCGAAGTACTGCAGAACGTAGGAATAAAGTCCTTTAGTAGATTGAACCACCTTAAGTTGTAGGCTTAAAGGAGTTCCTTACAAGTGAACTTAGGGAAAAGCTAAGTGTTAGAGAACTGTAAGAACTCGCCAGTACAACTGTAAGAACGGTCAATGTTGGATCGTTAGTCAGAAATACAAGGGCGTCCTTAACAGAGTTAAGGTCGTCCTTCACCAGGATGTCCTTAATAAAGATCAAGGACTTCCTTGGTTCGCAGCGGAAATCAAAAGACTAAACAGGTTAAGACAATAAGTAATGAACGCTTTTGATTTATAGAGGAACCACTCAAGTACCAACTAGTCCTTGAGTGTAAACCTCTACCTCCTTTGAGGATTTTGTAATAGCTTTTTCCTTTCTTATTAAGTTTCCTTACAATACACTGGCGAGCGGTTACACTTCTTTGGCACTTAGACTGGCGTCCCTAAGTCCACTAGTAACAACCCCTTTAAGCCTGTAGAGTAACCTAACTTAATTTCTCTAAAGGATACTATCACCTCGTCCTTGCAGTTCGTCGTAAGGACTCTCTCACTCTTTTTGTTCTTTTCTATTACAAACAGTTTGTGTTTTTGTTGAACGCTTCTCGCTCGATCTAACACCTAAGTCTCACTTGATCTTGAGCTTGTTCTTGGTGTTCTTGGTGTTCTTGAGCGACTGACGAAATTCCCTAAATATTCTCTGAAGCGTCACATCACAATAAATACTCTGGGGAGTATTTATAGTGACATTGGGAAAGGGCAACTTTATCTCTGACAATCATGCCCTTGGGGACGTTGCAACAGTAATCGGCTTCCACGTGTTGCTCTGATGATCAAGGAAGCCTACTGGCAATTCCGTTAGGCTTGGATGCGGGATCTTCTTCCACGTGGAGATCATGATCAAAGCTTGTCTGGTAATGTCACTTTGTCGGCCAGCTTTGAAGGACTCCAGTGTAATGATTAAGGACGGTGTCCTTGTTTGTATTTTACCAAGCCGTTCACTGAAGGATGTAGCGTCCTTACTTCCTAAGGACGGCTACCTATTCCTCAACTTGTTGTCCTTTTCAACACGCGTTCCTGAAACACTTGGACAACTTTATTAGATCAAGGCGAGTTTGTCATATCAAAACTAAGGGACGCTAGGCACAATGTTAATTACTGAAGGCGTCCTTAACATTGTCCCAACAGTTTCCCCCTTTTTGATGATGACAAACTCTGGGCAATAAACATTTTGAACTTAAGCTCTAGCATGCTTTGAAAACTCAAAGAACGTCCTTTGAACACTTAGAAATAATCTACAGGCACAAGTTTTCAATACTTGATCTAATCTTCCTTTTGGATTTTAGGGAAGGGACGTCTTTCTAAACCAAATATTTCTTTCTTAAATAGCGTCCCTTTTAAACTTAGTTCCTTTCACTGAAATTCCTCCTTAACACTTGCTTATTCTAGATAACTATTAAAAGCGCATCTCTGCAAAACTACACTTCCCCCTTTTGGCATCATCGAAAAGGATAACAAGTTAGCTTAAGGACGATAGCACAAAATCACAATTAGAGGCAAAAGAACGCTTAAACACACATATGCACACAAACACAAGAATTGCCATTGAAACGAAATGTAGTCATTACAGACAATCAGACAAGTGTTTGAAAATCAAAAGAAGCACAGGCAAAATAATGAGGGAATAAAGGGTTAGGTGGAAGGTGATCCAACAGGACGGCTTTGATCATTGACATTGGCGTCCGTCACAGCAGGTTCCTCTTCCTCTGGGGTGTCTCCCTCTGTACTGTCCCTGTGAATTGACTGGACTAGCAGCTTAATCAAGTCATTCTGATTCTTAACGGCCTGAAAATAGTGGTAGTTCTGTTGCATGGCCGCATTGTTCTGCTGAATGATGGCGTTCCCTTGTTGCGCAAGAACACTCTGATTGTTAAGGATGAGGGCGTACAGCTGCTTCTCAGAGTAAGCTTCTGTGTTGGAAGGAGCAGGGGAGCATTGAAAGTAGGACGGCTGTTGTTGAGGAGGAAGATGGGAAGGCGAGAAATTGAAGTCCATCGGATCGGCATGAATGAAGGACGACAACTGATCGACTTCAGCATAGCGAGCAGCACGATCTTCCTCAGTATCAGCAATCAAGGGAGGTTTAGGAGCAACGGTCTTCCCTTTCTTTGCTGCTTCTTGTCTAGCACGCTCGTCCTCAGCAGCTTTCTTAGCAGCTTCCTGCCTTAGTCGTTTCTCTGCAGCTCTCTTGGCGGCCTCTTCTTCTTTCTTTTTCTTTGCAGCCTCTTTTCTCTCTTTCTCAATTTGCTTCCTGATGGAGGGAAGCTCAAGGCTGTGCTTTATCTCCAGGACGCCATACTTTTGATCCCATGGCAATCCCAGAGTAGTTTCTTCTCCAGGAGTGTAAGCATCGTTCTCGATTAGGAGAGCTTTGACTAATCCTGGGTAGGGAAGAGCATGATTCTTCTTTGTGCACTTGGCCATGTGCTCGATCATTATTCTGGCCAAGTTGATCTTTCTGCCTTGAAGGAAGGCGTCCAAGAGTAAACAGTCAATAGTTTGCACAATCGACTTCTTCTCCTGCCTGGGGACGATAGTCCTGCAGATCATATAGTGTGCCATAGCATCAGTGTGAGACAGGACTGAAGCAACCCGGTCATTTGCATCTGGAGTCGTCCCATTGAAGATCCTCCGGAATAAGGCATTCAGTGTCTCGCCTTCTATCCCAAAGCCGGAAGCCGGAACTCTGTGCAAAGCGTCATTCCCTGGACGCTGTTTGTCTAGCCCCATCAGCTGGCGGATGGTCTTCTCAGAAAAAGTAGCAGACTCTCCATTTGCCAAGAACGTCCCTGTGCCATTCTCGATGTTGATATTGAGAGAATCATAGAAGTCCTGCACAAGCTTGGGATCAACCTTGACGTTCTCTTCTGAGATCTTGAGCCACCCTTGAACTTTTAAGAGCTCCACGAGATCCTTGGCCTCAGAAAACTGGCTAAGGAAGGCTTCATCATAGACGAGGGGAGGAAGAATATGCTCAGACTTCTTGTTTTTCTTTTTGGGCGGACCAGAAGTACCGTCCTCATTCTCTTCTTCATCATCCTCATCTTCTTCTCCTTCATTATTATCTCCTTCCTGGAGATGTTCATCAGCCTGTCCCTCAGATGGACCAGCTGCGTCCTTGGACGCTTTTGTTTTCCGTGGACGCTTTTGTCCACCTTTTCCTTTGGGGGCAGACTTATCCCCCGCGTCCATTGGGACGGCTTCCCACGAAGGAATCTCAAGAGCATCAGCAGAGATTTGCTCATCGAGAGTGAGAGCGTCCTCTTGTACCACATTGTCGCGTTGATTTGCAATTTGGCGACAAAGCTCTTCGTCCTCAGCAATCTGCTGTCTTGTGAGTTCATCCAGGACGACTGTTGTAGAATTCTCCTCAGAGGTAGCAGAGCCAAACTCTGCCTCTATGGAGTCGTCCCTTTCAGCTGAGAGTCCCCTTGATTTGGGAGTGGGAGGGGCGGAGGGAGGGGAATTTTGAGGAGATGGGGATGGGGAGATGTCAACATCAGGGAAGGCCTGCTGTATTTGGAGAAGGGTAGGGTCAGGCATGGATGGGTCTATGATATCGATTGGAGAAGGGGTGGTTGAAGGGGTGTCAAGGAGAATGGGATTGGGCTTGGCCTTGGCAAGCTTTCGCCTTTTGAGGGGTTTGGGGTGAGGACGGTCATGTTTGAACTTGGTTCGCTCCTCCACATTGGTTGGAAATCTGTCAAAGATTTTAGTGGGTTGGGAGGAGGAAGCCTTTTGGGGGAGAGAGTTGTGGATTAGACGGGATGGAGGGGGAGTAGGTTTGGTTGATATAGCTCGGGGAGGGGACAGAGGAGAAAAGAGATTGGAGTTTGGTTTCACTAACCTTTTCTTTGATGATGTGGAGGGAAGATCCACAAATCTGGCATTGGAAAGGTCTGGAATGGATTCAATCAAGGGGATCCTCCAATCTTGACCTTGGAACGCCTCTAGAAAAATGTTGGTGCCTCCACAGAAAGGAGCGTCCATTCCCCCTGTCTTCCTCAACACGGGCACTACAAACCGATCCAAGAACGTCCTCAGATTGCGAAGACGGACTTGATCCTTGCAGTCCTTCATGTAGTTCACCACTGCAACATAGAGAGTGCGTGGCTTTGTATCGATGAAGTCTTTCAAGATCTCGTCAATTTGAATTTCTGGAGGACCTTCTACATAAAAGTTCCTCTTAGCAAGACGCTTTCGCTTCCCACTCAAAGACGAACCAGAAGTATTCATGACCCTTGACATTCTGATCTGATCGGAGAGAAGACGTCGGAGACTGACCAGAAAGCTAGAGAGATGTTGCCGGAAATCTAGAGAGAAGTCAGAGCAAAACGGAGCTTTGAAATTTTAGCGTGCGAAAGTTCTGACAGCCGTTTCAATCAATGTATATATAGGAGGTTGGTGAGGGGCACGCTGGTAACTTCCTCATTTCAAAATTCAAACAGCAACTGTTCAACTTCCAAAAAGGGCGCGTTCCGAATGAACCTGTACTGTACTGTACTGTCGTCCTCAACTCAGATTATAACTGGCGTTCACAGAATTTACAAATCCTTCCTGAGATCACCTTAAGAACCAATTTGAAAACTATGCAAGTACGTCCCGTAAAAGAAAAGTGAAGATCATAGGACGCGTTTGCAAAGTTCTCGGCTAGGGAAAGCTTAGAGTTCCCATCATTTCGGCTTATAATGAGGGTTGGGTGATCAGGGAAACTCTTTTTCAAGACAAATAGAGAAGTTCAAAGGCGTTCTCACGACATGCACACAGCAGTTTTAGACTAGTGTTCTTGCAGAAGTGAAATTAGTGCATAAAGTACTTAGCAATTATGTAATCAACTAAACATAGCCAAGCATTGAGAGAATAGCAGAACGGGACTTGCTACTTAAAGGTTATCATCCCTAAGAGCAGCCTGAGATGCTCAAAGGGACGTCTATCAAGTGCTTTAGTAAAAATATCAGCTATTTGGTCCTCAGTCCTTACATGTCCCATGCTAATAATTCCTAGTTCCACATTATCACGCAAGAAATGATGTCTTATATGAATGTGTTTTGTGCGAGAATGAAAAACAGGATTCTTAGCAATTTCTATGGCACTGGTATTATCACACAAAATGGGAATAGTTTCAAGAGATATACCATAGTCCTCAAGTTGATATTTGATCCAGATGACTTGAGAACAGCACGAGGCAGCAACAACGTACTCAGCTTCCGCAGTTGAAAGCGCCACAGAGTTCTGTTTCTTAGATCCCCATGAGACTAGGCATGAACCAAGAAACTGTGCCATTCCTGAAGTACTTTTTCTATCAATGACATGTCCAGCATAGTCAGCGTCCGAGTAGCCAACCAATTTGAAGGACGTCTTCCTGGGATACCAAAGGCAGAGATCGTCGCGTCCTTTGAGGTAGCGAACGATTCTCTTAACTTCTTGCATGTGGGACTCCTTTGGATTTGCCTGGAAGCGTGCACATAAACAAACTGCAAACATGATGTCTGGACGGCTTGCGGTCAAATATAGCAAAGATCCAATCATTCCTCTGTACAGCTTTTGATCAACGTCATTCCCTTGTTCATCTGCATAAAGACGTGAATTTGGGGAACAAGGTGTTGCCATTGGCTTGGACGTATTCATCCCATATTTCTCCAGCATTTCACGGACATACTTTTGTTGATGAATGCGCGTCCCATCTTTGAGTTGGTTGATTTGAAGTCCCAAGAAGAAGGTGAGTTCTCCGATGAGAGACATTTCAAATTCACTACTCATTAAGGACTTGAACTCATCTACAAGTTTCATGTTAGTACTACCAAAGACTATATCATCAACATAGACTTGGGCAATTAAAATGTCCTTGTGAACTTTCTTAATGAACAAAGTTTTATCAATTGAACCTCTTGTGTAGCCATTAGACAGAAGAAAGGACGCAAACCTGTCGTACCATGCACGAGGAGCTTGCTTGAGTCCATACAGAGCTTTGTCTAAATAGTACACATGATCTGGATGAGAGGCGTCCTCAAAACCAGGCGGTTGAGCAACATACACCTCTTCCTTTAGCTTTCCATTGAGAAAGGCAGTCTTGACGTCCATCTGAAATAGCTTGAATCCTTTGTGAGCGGCGAAGGCAATAAGAAGACGAACGGCTTCAATTCTAGCAACAGGAGCAAAGGTCTCATCATAGTCTATGCCTTCCTCTTGCTTGAATCCTTGAGCTACCAGTCTTGCCTTGTTCCTTGACACACGTCCACTCTCATCAAGCTTATTTCTAAACACCCATCGCGTCCCTATGATATTTTTGCCTTTGGGACGAGGGACGAGAGTCCAAACTTTGTTCCTTTCAAACTGGTTAAGTTCTTCTTGCATTGCTTGGATCCAATCAGCGTCCTGAAGTGCTTCCTTGATATTCTTTGGCTCCACCATAGATACAAAGGCGTTAAACGCACAGAAGGCCAAATTTGCACTTTGGGACTTGCTTGCAGCTGATCTGGTTTGAACTCCTTGAGCCGGATCGGAAACAATCTGAGAAGTTGGATGATCTCTTGAGAAACGGGACTCTCTTTGAAATAGTTGAGCAAACCTAGGATCAATTTCATCATTTGAAGAAGCGTCCTCGGTGTGTTCCCCCTCAGAGAGATCGTCCACACCTTGACCTTGCAAACTTGATTCAGCCACATCTTGTTGAACTGGAGATTCACTTCGAGAGGGAACTCCTTCAACCATACTAGGAACGTCCACTGAGACTTCTTCAGGATTTGAAGTGGCGTCCTTAGGAACATAATATTTTCCAGAGATCCAATCTTCAGCTTCATCTTCAGAGTCCTCCTGCTGATGCGATGAGGAGCGTTCTTTGTTACTTGATTTTTCTCTGTGAGAAGAACTCTCCTTGAACACAACATGAATACTCTCTTCAAGTTTTAGAGTTCTTTTGTTGAAAACTCTATATGCTTTGCTGGTTAGAGAGTATCCAAGAAATATAGCTTCATCACTCCTTGCATCAAACTTTCCAAGTCGTTCTTTGTCATTGTTGTGAACAAAGCACTTGCATCCAAACACTCTGAGATAATCAATGCGAGGCTTCCTTCCATTCAACAATTCATAGGACGTCTTCTTCAGCAGAGGACGGATCATGGCACGATTAATGATGTAGCATGCTGTGGCAATAGCTTCCGCCCAGAAGTACTTGGGGACGCTATTAGCCAAAAGCATAGTTCTTGCCATATCCTCTAGCGTCCTGTTCTTTCTTTCCACAACTCCATTTTGTTGTGGAGTCCTTGGAGCTGAAAAATTGTGTGAGACACCATGTTGATCACAGAAGGCCAGGAACTCTGAATTCTGAAACTCCGTTCCATGGTCTGATCTTATGGCTTTGAGAGACGTCTCCAGGGCAACTTCCACTTGTTTGATGAAGACTTTGAACGCATTAAAGCAATCTGTTTTGGAAGCCAAGAAAAGAACCCAAGTGAAACGAGAAAAATCATCTACAAGAACGTAAATGTACCTCTTTCCACCATGGCTCAACGTCTTCATTGGTCCACAAAGATCCATATGGAGGAGTTCCAAAGGCTTCTTTGTGCTGACTTCGTTCTTAGATTTGAAGGACGTTCTTGTTTGCTTCCCTTTAATACATGCTTCACATTGCTCAATCTTCTCAGGATCAATTTGGGGAAGTCCTTTCACAAGATTTCTTTGATGCAGTTTGAGGATTGTGCTTAGTCCAGCATGACCAAGACGACGATGCCAGAGATCAGCGTCCTCCTTTGAAACAGATAGGCACAACTCAGATTTTGGTTTGAACTCTTGATTGAAGATGTAGACATTGTTCTGGCGAACTCCTTTGAGAACAACTTTGTTGGACTTCTTGTTGATAACGAGACACTCCTTTGAGTCAAATGTGACTAAATTTTCACCTTGGTCACACATCTGGGAAACGCTCAGGAGATTGAAACCAAGTCCTTCAACAAGACTGACATTTGTTGCTTTAATAGACGGATTGAGAATAGCAGTTCCCGTCCCTTTGATCTTTCCTTTGCCCTTGTTGCCAAACGAGACAGTTCCTCCCGTGGCACTACTTTGGATAGAAGTGAGATGAATCTGGCTTCCTGTGATATGATTTGAGGTGCCACTATCAATGATCCATGGGCGTCCCCTCACTTCCACCTGCCATAAGAACGTTAGTGTTTGGCGACCCAGGCAAGGTGTTCCTTACCTGGTTCGTTACAAAAGTAGAACTCTGGTTCTGGCATGTAGTCATTAATATTCACATCATTTGAAATAGCATGCTTGCGGAAAGAACTTCTATAACGTCTAGGACGCCTAGAATTAGCTTTTGGAACGGACTTAGCATTTTCATTGTTAGTCCTAGCAACTTCTCCCTTTTCAATGTCTTCCTTTAGTTTCAAACACTCATACTTAAAGTGATCTCCTTGACCACAATACCAACACGTCCCATAGTAAGTACCGAGGTAGTACTTCTTATTGGGACGTTGAATTTTGTTTTGTTTCATCTTTTGAGGGTCGCAAACTTTTGAACCGTCCCCTTTAGCAATCTTCTTGTAAATTTTATGACTGGTGGAGTTAGTGTAGTAGTCTTCCTTTCCTGATTCTCCACTCTCTAGAACTCTAATTCTTTCAAGAAGATTTTTGGTTTTCTCCCGTTCAAGTTCAAGTTCAGAAGATTTACTTGCCTCAAAATCACTAGGAAGGGAGTTCTTAGTGTCAGATTCATAACCTAGACCTCTTTTAGCTGGGATAAAGACCATTGGTCTCACTTCTTCAACTATGGGACTCTTACCCAAAACTTTCACTTCTTCCCTAAGATTAGCGTTCTCAAGTTTGAGACACATGATTTCAGTTTTTAGGGACTTTGTTTCTTCACAAGAGGACTCTAGTTGAATAGTCATTGAATTACAGTTCTCACATTCAACTATAATATTTTCATCTTCGAGTTCATCCATTCTTCTTTTCATAACCAGACTTTCCTCCATAATTTTACTAATGAGTTTAAGCAATTTTAGTTTTGAACACTTTTCTAGAGAACGCATCATGGAATCATGAGTTACCTCTTGTTCGTTGTCGGAGGCGTTCTCTTCAACAATTGGGGCGTCCTCTACTGCCATGTATGCAACTTGATCATCACGTTCACCATCACTTGAACTAAGATCATCCCAAGCAGCTGTACACGCTCCAATGAGAGCTTTCTTCTTTTCCTTGGAGGACGTTCCCACAGTACATTTTTTGGCAAAATGTCCTTTCTTGTTGCATTTGTAGCATGTGAGTTCTTTCATTTCAGCCTCTGTGTACTTGGGACTCTCCTTTTTGTAGGACTTGCTCTTGCTGCTATGCTTGTTCTTCTTGTTATAGTACTTGAGAGCCTTGTGAATAAGAGAGAGTTCCTCATCTGAGTCAATCTCTTCCTTTGGCTTTCTTTCTTTCTCTTTGGAACGCAAGTTCTCAAGTTTTTCTTTGTTTTGCATCATCAGCGCTAGATCTCTTTGGCCACGAAGGTACTCAGCGTACTCTGGTGTTGTGGACGCCAAAGCAAGATCAGTTTGAGGATTCTTTCCTAGTTGAGCCATGTCAGTGATTCTTCTTTCTTCGTACTGCCTGAGCTTCCCATAGATTTCTTCCATATCAAGAGTTTTGTTGGCTGTGTTCTCTTTGAACGTTGTTCTGTCAAAGTTCCAGACTCCGGTCAAACCATCAATGACCACTTGAACTCTATTCCTCATGGAGATTTCTGTTTCTGGGATGCCCAAGTTTCTCATCTTGGTGACAAGGGCCTCAAAACGGTATGAATAGTCATTCACCGTTTCATTTGGCAACATAGTGAAGGCATAGAACTCCTTCTTGATCTTCAGCTAGACGTCCTCTTTCATTTCTGCAGTTCCCACGTGAAATTTCTCAAGAGCTTCCCACTGTTGTTTTGCTGTGGGGAGATTGCTGACCCTTGTGGCGTCCCTTTCGCAGAGGGATGCTTGAAGGAAGCACACTGCTTTAGCATTTGTCTCCATTAGCTTAAATTCATCAGGACCCCAATCGTCCTCCTTGTCAACTTTGTCAGCGGGTACCTTGAGATCTCCCTTCATAATAACCTTCCAGCATTGATAATTTGTGCTTTTGCAGAAATTCTCAAATCTAATTTTCCAGCGGTTGAAGTTGCCGTCCGTCAGGCGCGGAGGCTTCACGAACGAGATTCCAATGGGTTCCATGTCCATCTTTACCTGCAACTCAGTAAGAATCTAGAGCGCCTACTCTGATACCAATTGTTGGATCGTTAGTCAGAAATACAAGGGCGTCCTTAACAGAGTTAAGGTCTTCCTTCACCAGGATGTCCTTAATAAAGATCAAGGACTTCCTTGGTTCGCAGCGGAAATCAAAAGACTAAACAGGTTAAGACAATAAGTAATGAACGCTTTTGATTTATAGAGGAACCACTCAAGTACCAACTAGTCCTTGAGTGTAAACCTCTACCTCCTTTGAGGATTTTGTAATAGCTTTTTCCTTTCTTATTAAGTTTTCTTAGAATACACTGGCGAGCGGTTACACTTCTCTGGCACTTAGACTGGCGTCCCTAAGTCCACTAGTAACAACCCCTTTAAGCCTGTAGAGTAACCTAACTTAATTTCTCTAAAGGATACTATCACCTCGTCCTTGCAGTTCGTCGTAAGGACTCTCTCACTCTTTTTGTTCTTTTCTATTACAAACAGTTTGTGTTTTTGTTGAACGCTTCTCGCTCGATCTAACACCTAAGTCTTACTTGATCTTGAGCTTGTTCTTGGTGTTCTTGGTGTTCTTGAGCGACTGACGAAATTCCCTAAATATTCTCTGAAGCGTCACATCACAATAAATACTCTGGGGAGTATTTATAGTGACATTGGGAAAGGGCAACTTTATCTCTGACAATCATGCCCTTGGGGACGTTGCAACAGTAATCGGCTTCCACGTGTTGCTCTGATGATCAAGGAAGCCTACTGGCAATTCCGTTAGGCTTGGATGCGGGATCTTCTTCCACGTGGAGATCATGATCAAAGCTTGTCTGGTGATGTCACTTTGTCGGCCAGCTTTGAAGGACTCCAGTGTAATGATTAAGGACGGTGTCCTTGTTTGTATTTTACCAAGCCGTTCACTGAAGGATGTAGCGTCCTTACTTCCTAAGGACGGCTACCTATTCCTCAACTTGTTGTCCTTTTCAACACGCGTTCCTGAAACACTTGGACAACTTTATTAGATCAAGGCGAGTTTGTCATATCAAAACTAAGGGACGCTAGGCACAATGTTAATTACTGAAGGCGTCCTTAACATTGTCCCAACAGTCAATATAAAGGAAAGAACTATTCAAAAATCCTCCAAGGAGGTAGAGGTTTACACTCAAGGACTGCTTGGTCTTGAGTGGTTTCTCTATAATTCATTGTGTTCATTACTTACCTGTTTAGTACTATTTCCGCTGCACTACTCAAGGACGCTCCTGCTCCTCGTAGGAACGCCTAACCAAAGGACGCCTTTACCTAAGTAAAGGCCGTCCCTCAATACTAACGATCCAACAATTGGTATCAGAGCAGGCGCTCTAGATTTTGTTGAGTTGCAGGTTAAAGATGGACATGGAACCAATTGGAATCTCTTTTGTGAAGCCTCCGCGCCTGACGGACGGCAACTTCAACCGTTGGAAGATTAGATTTGAGAACTTTGTAAGGAGTCAGAACTATCAGTGCTGGAAAGTGATCATGAAAGGCGACCTTGCCGTTCCTGCTGACAAGAAGGACAAAGAGGACGAGTGGGGTCCTGATGAATTCAAGTTGATGGAACCAAATGCAAAGGCTATTTGCTTCCTTCAAGCGTCTCTTTGTGAAAGGGACGCCACCAGAGTTAGCAATTTGGCAACTGCCAAACTACAGTGGGAAGCTCTTGAAACATTCCACGTAGGAACTGCTGAGATGAGGGAAGACGTTCAGCTTGAAATCAAGAGAGAGTTCTATGCTTTCAGAATGCTACCCAATGAAACTGTCAATGACTATTCATACCGCTTTGAGCAACTTGTTACCAAGATGAGGAACTTGGGCATTCCCGAAGCTGAAGTTTCATTGAGAAACAGAGTTCAAGTGGTCATTGATGGTCTAACAGGAAAGTGGAACTTTGATAGAACCACATTCAAATAGAATACGGCTAACAAGACTCTCGATATGGAAGAGATCTACGGGAAGTTAAGAGGATATGAAGCAAGAAGGAACTCTGATCTGGCTGAGCTAGCAAGGAATCCTCAAACAGATCTAGCACTGATAACATCAACACCAGAGTACGCTGAGTATCTTCGTCGTCAACAAGAACTTGCTTTATTGATAGAAGCCAACAAAAATGAGAACCGTGAGAAGATGCGCGTTCAAGCGTTGAGAGAGAAGGAAAGCAAATCTAAGGAACAGCTTGATGAAGAAGAAGAACTTGCTCTTATTCACAAAGCACTCCGTTCTTTTGGCAAAAGGAACAAATATTTCAACAAACACAAGATGCCCAAGAAAGAAAGTCCCAAGTACACTGAAGTAGAAATGAAAGAACTTACCTGTTACAAATGTAACAAGAAAGGACACTTTGCTAAAAAATGTACGACGGGAATGTCCTCAAAGAAGATGAAGACAAAAGCCCTCATTGGAGCGTTCACATCTGCATGGGACAATGTCAGTTCTGATGATGAAGAACCCGATGAACAAGAGGCATACATAGCTCTTGAGGACGCCTCTAATAATGAACAAGTAGCATACATGGCTATGGAGGACGTCACAGTTGTTGAGGAGGACGCTCCGAAATCTGAAAATGAGGTAACCCGTGAGTCTATGATGAGTTCTTTAGAAAATTGCTCTAAGTCCAAGCTTATTAAACTCATTGGAAAAATCATGGAAGAAAGTGTGATCATGCAAAATAGAATGGATGAACTGGAACTTGAAAATGAAAATATTGTGGTTGAATGTGAAAACTGTAGTTCCATGACCATTCGTCTAGAGTCCTCATGTGAAGAAACTAAGTCTCTGAAAACTGAAATTATGTGTCTTAAACTTGAGAACGCTAAGCTTAGGGAAGAAGTGAAAGTGTTAGGTAAGAGTCCCATAGTTGAAGAAGTTAGACCAATGGTCTTTGTCCCAGCTAAGAGAGGTCTAGGTTATGAATCTGACACTAAGAACTCTCTTCCTAGAGACTTTGAGGCAAGCAAAACTTCAGAACTTGAACTTGAAAGGGAGCAAAACAAAAACCTTCTTGAAAGAATTAGAGTCCTAGAGAGTGGAGAGATAGGTAAAGAGGACTACTACACTAACTCCACCAGTCATAGGATCTACAAGAAGATTGCTAAAGGGGAAGGTTCTAAGGTTTGTAATCCTCAAAAGATGAAAGAAAACAAAATCCAACGTCCCAACAAGAAGTACTACCTTGGTACTTACTATAGGACGTGTTGGTACTGTGGACAAGGAGATCACTTCAAATATGATTGCTTAAAACTCAAGGAAGACATTGAAAGTGGAAAAGCTGCTAGGACTAACATTGAAAATGATAAGTCCGTCCCTAAGGCTAATCCTAGGCGTTCTAGACGCTCTAGGAACTCTTTCCGCAAGCATGCTATTTCAAATGATGTGAATATAAATGACTACATGCCAGAACCAGAGTTCTATTTCTGTAACGAACCATGTAAGGAACACCTTGCCTGGGTCGCAAAACACTAACTTTGTTATGGCAGGTGGAAGTTAGGGGACGCCCATGGATCATTGATAGTGGCGCCTCAAACCATATGACAGGAAGCCAGATTCATCTCACTTCTATCCAAAGTAGTGCCACGGGAGGAACTGTCTCGTTTGGCAACAAGGGCAAGGGAAAGATCAAGGGGACGGGAACTGCCATTCTTAATCCGTCCATCAAAGCAACAAATGTCAGTCTTGTTGAAGGACTTGGCTTCAATCTCCTTAGCGTTTCCCAAATGTGTGACCAAGGTGAAAATCTAGTCACATTTGACTCAAAGGAGTGTCTCGTCATCAACAAGAAGTCAAACAAAGTTGTTCTCAAAGGAGTACGCCAGAACAATGTCTACATTTTCAACCAGGAGTTCAAGCCTAAATCAGAATTGTGCCTATCTGCTTCAAAGGAGGACGCTGACCTCTAGCACCGCCGCCTTGGCCATGCTGGACCAAGCACAATCCTCAAATTGCATCAAAGAAATCTTGTGAAAGGACTTCCCCGAATTGATCCTGAAAAAGTTGAACAATGTGAAGCTTGTATCAAAGGGAAGCAAACAAGAACGTCTTTCAAATCTAAGAACGAAATCAGCACAAAGAAGCCTTTGGAACTCCTCCATATGGATCTTTGTGGACCAATGAAGACGTTGAGCCATGGTGGAAAGAGGTACATTTACGTTCTTGTAGATGATTTTTCTCGATTCACTTGGGTTCTTTTCTTGGCAACCAAAGCAGATTGTTTCAATGCGTTCAAAGTCTTCATCAAACAAGTGGAAGTTGCCCTCGAGACGCCTCTCAAAGCCATAAGATCAGACCATGGGACGGAGTTCCAGAACTCAGAGTTCCTGGCCTACTGTGATCAACATGGTGTCTCGCACAACTTCTCCGCTCCAAGGACTCCTCAACAAAATGGAGTTGTGGAACGAAAGAACAGGACGTTAGAGGACATGGCAAGGACGATGCTCTTGGCAAACAGCGTTCCTAAGTACTTATGGGCGGAAGCTATTGCCACAGCATGCTACATCATCAATCGTGCCATGATCCGTCCTCTGCTGCAGAAGACGTCCTATGAGTTGTTGAATGGAAGGAAGCCTCGCATTGACTATCTCAGAGTTTTTGGGTGCAAGTGTTTCGTCCACAACAATGATAAAGAAAAACTTTGAAAGTTTGATGCAAGGAGTGATGAAGCCATATTCCTTGGGTACTCTCTCACCAGAAAAGCATATAGAGTTTTCAACAAAAGGACTCTAAAGCTTGAGGAGAGCATTCATGTTGTGTTCAAGGAGAGCGTTTCTCACAAAGAAAAACCAAGTAAGAAAGAACGCTCCTCCTCACAACAACAGGACGACTCTAAAGACGAAGTTGAAGGTTGGTCCTCTGGAAAATACTATGTTCCTAAGGACGCTTCTCCAAATCCTGAAGAAGTCTCAGTGGACGCTCCTAGTGTTGTTAAGGGAGTTCCCTCTCGTAGTGAATCCCCAGTTCGACAGGATGAGGCTGAATCAAGTCAACAAGGTGAGCAACGTCAAGGTGTGGACGCTTTCTCTGAGGGGGAACGCACCGAAGACGATGTTCAAGGTGATAGTGATGAATCTGATGAAGAGGTTGATCCAAGATTTGCTCAATTATTCCAAAGGGAGTCCCGCTTCTCTAGGGACAACGCAACATCCCAGATTGTCTCAGATCCTTCTCAAGGAGTTCAAACAAGGTCAGCTGCAAGCAAGTCCCAGAGTGCAAATCTAGCTTTCTGTGCGTTCAATGCTTTTGTTTCTATGGTGGAACCAAAGAATTTCAAAGAAGCACTCCAGGACGCTGACTGGATTCAAGCGATGCAAGAAAAACTCAATCAGTTTGAAAGAAACAAAGTTTGGACTCTCATCCCACGTCCCAAAGGTAAAAATATCATAGCGACGCGATGGGTGTTCAGAAATAAACTTGATGAGAGTGGGCGTGTATCAAGAAACAAGGCAAGACTTGTGGCTCATGGATTCAAGCAAGAGGAAGGCATAGACTATGATGAAACTTTTGCTCCTGTTGCTAGAATTGAGGCCGTTCGTCTTCTTATTGCTTTTGCCGCCCACAAAGGATTCAAGTTATTTCAGATGGACGTCAACACTGCCTTTCTCAATGGAAAGCTAAAGGAGGAAGTGTATGTTGCTCAGCCCCCTGGCTTCGAGGACGCCTCTCACCCAACTCATGTGTACTACTTGGACAAAGCGCTTTATGGACTCAAGCAGGCCCCTCGTGCATGGTACGACAGGTTTGCGTCCTTTCTTTTGTCTAATGGCTATACAAGAGGTTCAATTGATAAAACTTTGTTCATAAAGAAAGTTCACAAGGACATTTTAATTGCCCAAGTCTATGTTGATGATATAGTCTTTGGTAGTACTAACATGAAGCTTGTAGATGAGTTCAAGTCCTTAATGAGTAGTGAGTTTGAGATGTCCCTCAATGGAGAACTCAATTTCTTCTTGGGACTTCAAATTAATCAACTAAAAGAAGGGACGCGTATTCATCAACAAAAGTATGTCCGTGAAATGCTTGAGAAGTACGGGATGAACACGTCCAAACCTGTTGCAACACCTTGTTCTCCCAACTCGCGTCTTTACGTAGATGAACAAGGGAAGGACGTTGATCAAAAGCTTTACAGAGGAATGATTGGCTCTTTGCTATACTTGACCGCAAGCCGTCCCGACATCATGTTTGCCGTTTGCTTGTGTGCACGCTTCCAGGCAAATCCAAAGGAGTCCCACATGCAAGAAGTCAAGAGGATCTTTCGCTACCTCAAAGGACGCGATGATCTTTGCCTTTGGTACCCCAGGAAGACGTCCTTAAGGCTTGTTGGCTACTCGGACGCTGATTATGCTGGTCATGTAATTGATAGGAAAAGCACTTCAGGAATGGCACAGTTCCTTGGTTCATGCCTAGTCTCTTGGGGATCTAAGAAACAGAACTCTGTGGCGCTTTCAACTGCGGAAGCCGAGTACGTTGCTGCTGCCTCGTGCTGTTCACAAGTCATCTGGATCAAATATCAACTGGAGGACTACGGTATCAATCTTGACACTATTCCCATTCGCTGTGATAACACAAGTGCTATTGAAATTTCTAAGAATCCTGTTTTTCATTCACGCACAAAGCATATTCATATAACACATCACTTCTTGCGAGACAATGTTGAACTAGGACTTATTAGTATGGAGCATGTAAGGACTAAAGACCAAATAGCTGATATTTTCACTAAGGCGCTTGATAGACGTCCCTTTGAGCATCTAAGGCTGCTCTTGGGGATGATAACTTTTAAGTAGCAAGTCCCATTCTACTATTCTCTCAATGATTGGCTATGTTTTGTAGATTCTAAGTGTTTAAGGACTGTTATGCATTGAATTCATATTTGCAAGAACGCTAGTCTAAAACTTCATGTGTTTGCTACTTTGGAACGCCATTCAAATTTCTCTATTTTTTCTTGAAAAGAGTATCCCTGATCACCCAACCCTCATTATAAGCCGAAATGATGGGAACTCTAAGCTTACCCTAGCCGAGAACTTTGCAAAAGCGTCCTATGAGCTTCATATTTTCTTTTACGGGACGTACTTGCTTTGTTCTCAAATGGTTCGCAAGGTGATCACAAGGACGGTGAAATTGGTTATTGGTTTGCTTGAAGAGGTAAATTTTTGCTAAGTTTGAGAGGACGCTCAGTGTTTGTAAGAGAGGACGCCAGTTCAGTTTTTGAGAAGAAGTTGAAGAGGCAGAATTTTGAACTTTTGAAAGTTTGAACAGTGACCGTTGCTCTTGCTCAAATCTTAAGGGGGTAGTTATGCCACGTGTCGCACAGGAAACCAGTGTTATTTACAGTTGTGCCACCGCTTCCTCTATATAAGGCCAGAACAGTCGCTCTCAGAATTTATTATTCTCAACCACTTCTCTGCTCAGTTCAGGCTCTGACTTCTCTCTAGCTTTCCGGCAACTTTCTCTCACTAAAACTCACCAGAAAAATGTCTCAAAGGCAGATGAACGTGGCCGGATCCTCTAACGGCGGGAAGAGAAGAAAGTTAGTAAAGTCCCACTTCATTGAAAAGCCCAAGCCCATCGTTCTCAATGAATCGTTGATGGACTTCATCAACAGGAAGCCGCGAACCCTGTACAATTTGATAAGGGAACGCATGGACAAACCAGATGTGAAGGAGGACGCAGTCAAAACAAGAAACTATGAGAAATTCATAGAACGGTTCGTCATTCAAGGCCTCCACAAAACCAACTACAAGGACTTACCGGGACGAATGGACGACGTTCTCTTCTTCTCACAGTTTGGTGGTGAGAATCTCGCTCCCTTACTCGACCTTATTCCCGACCTTCACAATGCCGTCCTCCCAGACTTTCCCATGTACCCTAAGGACTCTCTGGCATACAAAATGCTGAAAAATCGTGTGCCAAGTCCCTCTCCCCCACCTCCTCAAGTCCCCACAGTCACAACCAAAAACTTGCTCAAGCGTCCAGCTCCATCTTCTCCTCTCTCCAAATCTTCCCAACCTTTCACCTCCTCAAACCCAACACAAATTGTGGACAAGTTTTCACCCCACATAAAGGAGGGACGCTCCAAGAAAACCCATGACCCACGGCCCCTCAAAAAGGCCAAGACCTCGAGCGTCCCATCCTCCAAACCCTCCACAAAAAGGCCTAGCTCCACAAAAAGGCCTTCCAACCTCTCCAAGGAATCATCTCCTCCCCCAAAACCCATATCCATTGTTCAACTCCCCACTCCTCCACCGTCTCCTCAACCCTCCAAGAAAAATGCCCTCATTCCTTTTCCTTCCAAACCCTACTCTCCCTTAAACTTGGCCAACTTCCCATCTGCCCCGGCCCACATTTCCCCACCGAAGGACCCCGAGACCCCAAGGTCCCGCCGTCCATCCTCCGAAAGTGGCCCGGAGGAGACAGAGCAGCGTTCCACACTTGAGCACACTTTTCGCCGAAGGAAGGCTGGTGAAAAGCCCAAGGTTTTGCTCGCCAAGGACGTTGCTGTGCAAGTTGAGCACATTCCCTCCTCATCCTCCTCCTCTAGCTCATCTGAGAGCCAAAGAGGAACGCCCGCTCAAGCCTCCCCATTCATTGATGTCGTTGGGGACTCAAATGACGAAGCGGAAGGAGGTGAGAACGCTCCTGCTGAACAAACTGAGGACCCTGGCGAGCACCAGGTCTCTCACAAGGACGCCGAGCCAACTCTTTCTGATGAGCTCGCGCGTGATGCTCAGGAAGTCCCTCCATATGACCAATCCCTCCCTCTCCTAAATCCCCTCCCAACTCCACAAGAGAACCCCTCCCCCACAATCCAAACAGAATCCCACCAAGTCCCTGCGGACGCTGAACCACAAACAGAACATCAATCAGAGGTTCAGGACGCAGAGGAGATGTCCCAAGGAAGAGCTCCCTCTGCATCAGAACAGGCCACAGCTGCTGGCAATGAAGCAACTGATCAAGGCACAGAGGACGCTCCCTCCAAGGACGCAGGTGAAAATGAGTCCGAGGACGCCGATGAAGAGTCAGATGATGATGAGGACTCTGAGTCTCCAAAGGGCAAGCGCAAAAAAAGCCTGATGGCGCGCCTATCAAAGTTCTTAGTCCCCTCATTTACTCCGAAGAGTGGCTTGCCTCCTTCGATGATGACGCCGTTCAAGAGTTCCTTGAGCTCCTCAAGTTCCAAGGATGGTTGAACGTTGGACCTACGCCAACTACAGTTGACAAAGAGCAGGTGAAGGCGTTCTACAGGGACTTGCGTTTCAAACCGAAAGATGGCTCCCTCCACTTCAAAATAGATGGTGAGAAAGCTTCAGTGAATGAACGCCAGGTCCGCGCCTTCATGGGCCTTAGTTCTCAAAAGCCCCCGTCCAACGCGCTAAGCACTCTTCCAGAAGGCGGGTTCGAGACAACTGATGAGGAACTGCCTCTGGTTGAACATGTTTTCCAGGGCAAAAGGCCAATGGGACTGGACAGGGTTGCTCACGTATTGAGCAAGGTAGGCGCCATAGCTCATTACTTCATCTGTCGCGTCGTCCTTCCTAGGCAGGAGAAGAGGTCAATCGTTCAAACACATGATATTATACTCATTGACGCTCTTCTTGAACGCCGCCCCATCAATCTAGCCAGAATTGCTATGCAACACATGGCTAAGTGTGGGAGGAAGCGCCATGCCTTGCCATACCCAAGTCTTGTTAAGCTCATCCTCAAGTCTCAGAACGCCTATGATGAAAGCGCTCCTTCAGAAGAACTTGGCTTGAAGTGGAACGCAAAGATGGGACTTGTCGAGATCAGGCATAATGAAGAGTTGCCTTCGGTGATCAAATAGTTAGAAGCTGAGGTTAAGGAAGATAGAAAAAAGGCTGAGGAAGAACGCTTGGCCGCTGAAGCCGAAGAAGAACGGCTCGCCTCTATGTCTCAGGAGTTCACTCAGGAAGAAGAGCCAGACCTCAACTTTGCCGCTCTTGATCAAGCACTTATGGCTTCCTCTCCTCCTCCAGCTACTCCTATGGACGCTCCCTCTTCTAGTTCTGGTCCAGTGCCTCGTTCTGCTCCAGCTAACCCTGCCCAGCATCCTCCTGCAGAACTCATGGGTGCGATCATGGACAACCAGTGCCTCATCTTCTCAACTCTCAAGGATTTGTCCTTTGCGTTCACCAAGGCTGCTGAACTTAATGAACAACTACTCAAGTTTTATCAAGACCAGAGCCGTTCCCAGTCATCACCGTCTCCCAACCCTTAATCCCTCAATCTTTTTGCTTATGCTTCTTTTATGTTTAAAACACTTGGTTCTTGGTTTGTAATAACCATACTCTACTTTTGTTTGAATGGAAGTTCCACTGTTTGCTTGTATGTGTTTGTTTAAGCGTTCCACTGCCTATAATTGTGTTTTTATGCTAACATCCTTATCACTTGTTATCCTTTTCGATGATGCCAAAAGGGGGAAGTGTAGTTTTGCAGAGATGCGCTATAAATTAGTTATCTAGAATAAGCAAGTGTTAAGGGGGAACTATTAAGTGAAAGGTCTAAGGAACGCCATGCTAGAATAAACTAGAGGACGCCTAGAAAATTCTAGGACGCTTTTCTCTCCCTAAAATCCAAATGTTAGAGGACGCTTTTAAGTTTTCATGCATGCTAAGCTCAAACGCCAAAACTATTTTGCTGAAGAGTTTGTCATCATCAAAAAGGGGGAAATTGTTGGGACGCTATCAAGGACGCCTGCGTACTTGGTAGTGTGCCCATACAAACCGTCCCTTAGTTTTGATATGACAAACTCACTTTGATTCTAATAAAATTGTCCAAGTGTTCAGGAACGCCAGTGACAAAAGGACAACAAGTGTGTATGGGCGTCCCCTAGGCTTAGGGACGCTAGCTAAGCGTCCTTACTTGAGCAAGGACGGAGTCCCAAAGCAAGTAGGAACGCAAAGCCAAGCGTCCATCAACACGTGGCGGCCGATCCTGTTGCAGAGTCCATCAACACGTGGCGGCCGATCCTGTAGCGGAGTTCATCACACACAGCTGGATACAGGAAGCTTCCTCATCACCGCCATACTACGTGGAGGAAGATCCTGTAGCCACGTTTATGAAGGGCATGATCGTCCCAGAGAAATGACGCCCTTCCCCAAGTCCTATAAATAGCCCCAAGGCATTTATTGTGACGCTAACGCTTTCAGGAATATTCAGAGAGAATCAGAGGAAAGCGACTGACTCAAGAACACGAAGAACTAACTCAAGAACTCAAGAACAGTGTTTAGACCTGAGTTAGATCGAGTGAGATTTTGTACCCAAACCACAAAACAGATTGTAACCAAAAGAGAGAGAGAGAGAGAGAGTTCTGCGAAGTACTGCAGAACGTAGGAATAGAGTCCTTTAGTAGATTGAACCACCTTAAGTTGTAGGCTTAAAGGAGTTCCTTACAAGTGAACTTAGGGAAAAGCTAAGTGTCAGAGAACTGTAAGAACTTGCCAGTACAATTGTAAGAACGGTCAATATAAAGGAAAGAACTATTCAAAAATCCTCCAAGGAGGTAGAGGTTTACACTCAAGGACTGCTTGGTCTTGAGTGGTTCCTCTATAATTCATTGCGTTCATACTCCTCGTAGGACGCTCCTACTCCTCGTAGGACGCTCCTACTCCTCGTAGGAACGCCTAACCAAAGGACTATTTCCTCGTAGGACGCTCCTACTCCTCGTAGGAACGCCTAACCTGTTTAGTACTATTTCCGCTGCACTACACAAGGACGCTCCTACTCCTCGTAGGAACGCCTAACCAAAGGACGCCTTTACCTAAGTAAAGGTCGTCCCTCGGTACTAACGATCCAACACAAGCGTCCTTGATAGCGTCCCAACAATGTCCCCCTTTTTGATGATGATAAACTCTACAGCAAAATAGTTTTGGCATTGGAACTTAGCATGCATGAAAACTTAGAAGCGTCCTCTAACACTTAGAGAATTTTCAGTAAGCACAAGTTTTCATTCTTTGATTCTCTAACTTCTGGATTTTAAGGAGAGAGTAATGTCCTAGAATACTTTCTAAGCGTCCTCTTTTATTCTAGCACGGCGTTCCTTAGACCTTTCACTTAATAGTTCCCCCTTAACACTTGCTTATTCTAGATAACTATCTCATAGCGCATCTCTGCAAAACTACACTTCCCCCTTTTGGCATCATCGAAAAGGATAACAAGTGATAAGGACGTTAGCACAAAAACATAACTAGAAGCAGTGGAACGCTTAAACAAACACATGTAAGCAAACAATTAAATTGCCATTCAAACAAAAATAGAGTACGGTTATTACAAACCCAGAGCAGTGTTTGAAAATAAAAGAAGCAAAAGCAAAATAATGAGGGATAAAGTGGTGGAGGACGGCGATCACTGAGGACGGCGGCTTTGATCTTGGTAGAACTTGAGAAGCTCCTCATGAAGTTCCGCCGACTTTGTGAAGGCCGAAGACAAGTCCTTGAGAGATGAAAGAATCAGACACTGATTGTTCAAGATAGTTGCCATAAGCTCTGAAGGAGGATGCTGATCGGGATTAGCTGGGGCAGGAATAGGCTCGGGACTGGAGCTGGAAGAGGGATCGTCCATATGAGGTACAGAGGAAGGAGGAGAAGTAGCCATGAGCATTTGATCAAGAGCTGCAAAGTTAACCGCGGGTTCTTCTTCATGAATAGGCTCTTGGTGCATTGAAGCAAGACGCGCTTGTTCAACTTCCTGGGCGAGGCGTTCTTGCTCAGCTTTCTTCTTGGCTTCCTCAGCTTCAGCCTCTAACTGCTTCTTGATTGAGGGCAGTTCCTCATTGTGCCTTATTTCCACTAGTCCCTTCTTTGCATTCCATTTCAGCCCTAGCAAATCTGTGGGAGCATTTTCATCATAAGCGTTCTGGGACTGAAGGATTAGCTTGACAACCCCTGGGTACGGTAGAGCATGGCGCTTCCTTCCACACTTAGCCATATGCTGCATAGCAATCCTGGCTAGATTGATTGGGCGGCGATTGAGAAAAGCGTTTATTAGAATAATGTGTGTTTGAACGACAGAACGCTTTTCTTGCCGAAGAAGGAAGGCTCTGCATATGAAGTAGTGAGCAGTGGCGCCAACCTTGGAGAGCACATGAGCAACTCCATCCGTACCATAAGGCCTTTTGCCTTGGAAAGTTCTTTCAAGCAGTTGTACTTCTTCTTCATCCGTCATCTCAAATCCATTTTCAGGGAGAGAGTTTAGAGCGTTGGACGGTGGTTTCTGAGGGCTGAGTCCCAAGAAGGCACGGACTTGTCTTTCATTGACTTGAGTTGGCTCATCGTCAATTTTGAAGTTGAGCGTCCCGGCCTTGGACTTGTAGCGAAGGGACTTGTAGAACTCTCTAATCTGGTCATTGTTTATTTTAGCCGGAGCAGGACCAATAGAGAGCCACCCTTGGAAACGAAGAAGCTCAAGAAACTCCAGAACTTCTTTATCTTTGGAGAAAGACGCAAGCCATTCCTCAGAGTAGACTAAGGGGCCAAGAATGTTCACTGGACCTCCATCATCTTTTCTTTTCTTGGAACGCTTTGGGGACTCTGACTCATCATCATCAGAATCTTCCTCATTAGAGTCGGCGTCCTCAGATTCATTTTCAGCCTCGTCCTGGGCAGGAGCGTCCTCAGTGCCTTGGGCATTTTCTTCATTGCCACCAACCGCGGCCTGTTCGGTTTCTGAGGGAGTTGTGCCTTGGGACGTTTCCTCTGTGTCCTGAGCTTCTGCTTGAGCTTCTTGAGCAGGCTCAACGTCCGCAGGGACTTGGGTTTCTGTTTGGATTGAAGGGGAGGGGTTTTCTTGTGGAGCGGGGAGGGGATTGAGGATGGGAAGGGTTTGGTCATAAGGGGGGACTTCATTTGCATCACGCTCAAGCTCATCATCCAGACTGAGCTCAGCGTCCTTTTGAGCGACCTGGTGCTCACCAACGTCCTCAACAACTTCAATTATTTCTGCCTCTTTGCCGCAAGAGCATTCTCAACACCATCTGCCTCGTCATTAGAGTCCCCTGTGATATCAACGAATGGGGAGGACTCACCGGCAGGAGTTCCTTGGTTACTCTTATCTGAAGAGCTAGATGAGGAGGAACTGGAGGTGGAGATGTGCTCCGGCTCTGCAGCTTCCTTGGCCAGCAGCACCTTAGGCTTTTCACCAGTTTTGCGGCGGCGAAAAGTGTGCTCAAGAGTGGAACGCTGCTCAACGTCCTCTGGGCCACTTTCAGATGAAGGACGTCGGGACCTGGGAGTCTCGGGGTCCTTTGGTGGGGAAATGTGGGCAGGGGCGGAGGGGAAGTTGGCAAAGTTTAGAGGGGAGGGACAAAATTGTATAAGGGCGTTTTGTTTTGAGGGTTGAGGGGACGATGGAGGAGTAGGGAGTTGGACGATCTTTAGAGCTTTTTGGGGAGGAGGAGTGGATTGCTTTGAAAGTTTAGAAGGGCCTTTTGTGGGGCTTGGCCTTTTTGTGGTGGAGGGGACGCTAGAGAGCTTGGCCTTTTTGAGGGGCCTTGGGTCGTGTTTCTTCTTGGAGCGTCCCTCCGACAAGTGTTTTGGGAACTTGTCTACAATCTCGGTTGGGTTGGAGGAGGAAAAGGGTTTGGAAGATTTTGAGAGAGGGGACGATGGAGCGGGACGTTTCAAAAGCTTTTTGGTGGTGATTGTTGGAATTTGAGGAGGTGGGGGAGAAGGACTTGGCAGTCTATTTTTGAGCATTTGGAAGGCGGAGGAGTCGTTGGGATACATTGCGAAGTCGGGAAGGACGGAATTATGCAAATCGGGAATGAGATCAAGTAAGGGAGCAAGATTCTCACCACCGAATTGCGAGAAGAAGAGCACGTCCTCCATTCTCCCGGGCAAGTCCTTGTAGTTTGTCTTATGGAGGCCATGGATGACAAACCTCTCCAAGAACTTCTCATAATTCCTTGCCTTTTCTGCATCCTGCTTCACTTCTGGTCTATCCATGCGTTCCCTTATAAGCACATAGAGAGTCCTGGGCTTCCTGTTGATGAAGTCCACTAGAGATTCGTTGAGAACGATTTGTTTGGGCTTCTCTATTGTGTGGGACTTCACCAATTTCCTTATCTTACCGCCGGCAGAAGATCCGGCAGCGTTCCCTAGTCTTTTAGACATATTCTGATTGCTTTTAGTGAGAGAAAGTCGTCGGAATGCTAGAGAGAGGGCAGAGCAAATTGAGAGCAGGGAAGTTGTTGAGAATAATAAATGAGAGACAACGACTGTTATGGCCTTATATAGAGGAAGCGGGGGCACAAACTGTAATTACCACTGATTTTCTGTGCGACACGTGGCAAAACATCCCCCTTAAGAGTTGAGAAAGTACAACGGTCACTGTTCAAACTTTCAAAAGTTCAAATTTTTGACTCTTCAACTTCTTCTCAAAACTGAACTGGCGTCCTCTCTGACAAACCACTAGCGTCCTCTCAAACTTAGCAAAAATTCCTCTTTAAGCAAACCAAAAACCTTGACAACAAAGCAAGTACGTCCTCTCAAACTTAGCGTCCCTGTGATCACCTTGCGAACCATTTGAGAACAAAGCAAGTACGTCCCGTAAAAGAAAATATGAAGCTCATAGGACGCTTTTGCAGAGTTCTCGGATAGGGTAAGCTTAGAGTTCCCATCATTTCGGCTTATAGTGAGGGTTGGGTGATCAGGGATACTCTTTTCAAGACAAATAGAGAAAATTTGAATGGCGTTCGAAAGTAGCAAACACATGAAGTTTTAGACTAGCGTCCTTGCAAATATGAATTCAACGCATAACAGTCCTTAAACACTTAGAATCTACTAAACATAGCCAATCATTGAGGGAATAGTAGAACGGGACTTGCTACTTAAAAGTTATCATCCCCAAGAGAAACCTTAGATGCTCATAGGGACGTCTATCAAGCGCCTTAGTGAAAATATCAGCTATTTGGTCTTCAGTCCTTACATGCTCCATACTAATAAGTCCTAGTTCAACATTATCACGCAAGAAATGATGCCTTATATGAATATGCTTTGTGCGTGAATGAAAAACAGGATTCTTAGAGATTTCAATAGCACTTGTATTATCACAACGAATGGGAATAGTTTCAAGATTGATACCGTAGTCCTCAAGTTGATATTTGATCCAGATGACTTGTGAACAACACGAGGCAACAGCAACGTACTCGGCTTCCGCAGTTGAAAGCGCCACAGAGTTCTGTTTCTTAGATCCCCAAGAGACTAAGCATGAACCAAGGAACTGTGCCATTCCTGAAGTGCTTTTCCTATCAATCACATGACCAGCATAATCAACGTCCGAGTAGCCAACAAGCTTGAAGGACGTCTTCCTAGGGTACCAAAGACAAAGATCGTCGCGTCCTTTGAGGTAGCGAAAGATCCTCTTGACTTCTTGCATGTGGGACTCCTTTGGATTCGCCTAGAAGCGTGCACACAAGCAAACGGCAAACATGATATTTGGACGGCTTGCGGTCAAATAGAGCAAAGATCCAATCATTCCTCTGTAAAGCTTTTGATCAACGTCCTTCCCTTGTTCATCTGCGTAGAGACGTGAATTTGGAGAACAAGGAGTAGCAACAGGCTTGGACGTGTTCATCCCATACTTCTCAAGCATTTCACGGACATATTTTTGTTGGTGAATGCGCGTCCCTTCCTTGAGTTGGTTGATTTGAAGTCCCAAGAAGAAATTGAGTTCTCCAATGAGGGACATCTCAAACTCACTACTCATTAAGGACTTGAACTCATCTACAAGTTTCATGTTAGTGCTACCAAAGACTATATCATCAACATAGACTTGGGCAATTAAAATGTCCTTGTGAACTTTCTTAATGAACAAAGTTTTATCAATTGAACCTCTTGTGTACCCATGAGACAAAAGAAAGGACGCAAACCTGTCGTACCATGCACGAGGGGCTTGCTTGAGTCCATAGAGCGCTTTGTCCAAGTAGTACACATGATCTGGGTGAGAGGCATCCTCGAAGCCAAGGGGTTGAGCAATATACAGTTCCTCCTTGAGTTTTCCATTGAGAAAGGCAGTCTTGGCGTCCATCTGAAATAACTTGAATCCCTTGTGCGCGGCAAAGGCAATAAGGAGACGAACGGCCTCAATTCTAGCAACAGGAGCAAAAGTTTCATCATAGTCTATGCCTTCCTCTTGCTTGAATCCCTGAGCCACCAGTTTGGCCTTGTTCCTTGACACACGTCCACTTTCATCAAGCTTATTTCTGAACACCCAACGCGTCCCTATGATGTTTTTGCCTTTGGGACGAGGGACGAGGGTCCAAACTTTGTTCCTTTCAAAATGATTGAGTTCTTCTTGCATTGCTTGAATCTAGTCAGCGTCCTAGAGTGCTTCTTTGATGTTCTTTGGTTCCACCATAGACACAAAGGCATTGAAAGCACAAAAGGCTAAATTTGCACTTTGGGACTTGCTTGCAGCTGACCTAGTTTGAACTCCTTGAGAAGGATCTGAGACAATCTGAGATGTTGGGTGGTCCCTAGAGAACCGGGACTCCCTTTGGAATAATTGAACAAATCTTGGATCAATATCTTCATCAGAATCATCACTATCATCTTGAGCATCGTCCTCAGTGTGTTCCCCCTCAGAAAGAGCGTCCACACCTTGGCGTTGCTCACCTTGTTGACTTGATTCAACCACATCTTGTTGAACTGGAGATTCACTACGAGATGGAACTCCCTGAACAACACTAGGAGCGTCCACTGAGACTTCTTCAGGATTTGGAGTAACGTCCTTATGAACATAGTATTTTCCAGAGGACCAGTCTTCAACTTCGTCTTCAAAGTCGTCCTGTTGTTGTGAAGAAGAGCGTTCTTTCTTACTTTGTTTTTATTTGTGAGAAGAACTCTCTTTGAACACAACATGAGTACTCTCCTCAAGCTTTAGAGTCCTTTTGTTGTAAACTCTATATGCTTTGCTGGTGAGAGAGTACCCAAGGAATATGGCTTCATCACTCCTTGCATCAAACTTTCCAAGTTTTCTTTGTCATTGTTGTGGACAAAGCAATTGCATCCAAAAACTCTGAGATAATCAATGCGAGGCTTCCTTCCATTCAACAACTCATAGGACGTCTTTTTCAACAGAGGACGGATCATGGCACGATTGATGATGTAGCATGCTGTAGCGATAGCTTCCGCCCAGAAGTACTTGGGGACGCCATTTACTAGCAGCATAGTCCTTGCCATATCCTCAAGCGTCCTATTCTTTCTTTCCACAACACCGTTTTGTTGAGGAGTCCTTGGAGCTGAGAAGTTGTGGGAAACGCCATGTTGATCACAGTAGGCCAGGAATTCTGAGTTCTGGAACTCCGTCCCATGGTCTGATCGTATGGCTTTTAGAGGCGTCTCAAGAGCAACTTCCACTTGTTTGATGAAGATTTTGAATGCGTTGAAACAATCTGCTTTTGACACCAAGAAAAGAACCCAAGTGAATCGAGAAAAATCATCTACGAGAACGTAAATGTACCTCTTTCCACCGTAGCTCAGCGTCTTCATTGGTCCACAAAGATCCATATGGAGAAGTTCCAAAGGCTTCTTCGTACTGACTTTGTTTTTGGACTTGAAGGACGTTCTTGTTTGCTTCCCTTTGATACAGGCTTCGCACTATTCAACTTTCTCAAGATCAATTCGGGGAAGTCCTTTCACAAGATTTCTTTGGTGTAGCTTAAGGATTGTGCTTAGTCCAGCATGGCCAAGGCGGCGATGCCAGAGGTCAGCGTCCTCCTTTGAAACAGATAGGCACAATTCTGATTTAGGCTTGAACTCTTGGTTGAAGATGTAGACATTGTTCTTGCGAACGCCTTTGAGAACAACTTTGTTGGACTTCTTGTTGATGACGAGGCACTCCTTTGAGTTAAATGTGACTAGATTTTCACCTTGATCACACATTTGAGAGACGCTAAGAAGATTGAACCCAAGTCCTTCAACAAGGCTAACGTTTCTTGCTTTGATGGATGGATTGAGAATGGCAGTTCCCGTCCCTTTGATCTTTCCCTTACCCTTGTTGCCCAACGAGACAGTTCCTCCCGTGGCACTACTTTGGATAGAAGTGAGATGAATCTGGCTTCCTGTCATATGATTTGAGGCACCACTATCAATGATCCATGGGCGTCCCCTCACTTCCACCTGCCAAAACAAAGTTAGTGTTTGGCGGCCCAGGCAAGGTGTTCCTTACCTGGTTCGTTACAGTAGTAGAACTCTGGTTCTGGCAAATAGTCATTTAAATTAACATCATTTGAAATAGCATGCTTTCGGAAAGAACTCCTAGAACGTCTAGGACACCTAGGATTAACCTTAGGGACGGACTTATCATTTTCAATGTTAGTCCTAGCAGCTTTTCCATTTTCAATGTCTTCCTTCAGTTTTAAACAATCATATTTGAAGTGGTCTCCTTGTCCACAGTACCAGCACGTCCTATAGTAAGTACCAAGGTAGTACTTCTTATTGGGACGTTGGATTTTGTTCTCTTTCATCCTTTGAGGGTTATAGACTTTAGAACCTTCCCCTTTAGCAATTTTCTTATAGATCCTATGACTAGTGGAGTTAGTGTAGTAGTCTTCTTGACCTTTCTCTCCACTCTCTAGGACTCTAATTCTCTCAAGAAGATTCTTGGTTTTCTCCCTTTCAAGTTCAAGTTCTGAAGTTTTGCTTGCCTCAAAGTCGCTAGGTAAAGAGTTCCTAGTGTCAGACTCATAACCTAGTCCTCTCTTGGCTGGGACAAAAACCATTGGTCTAACTTCCTCAATGATAGGATTCTTTCCTAACACTTTCACTTCTTTCCTAAGCTTAGCGTTCTCTAGTTTAAGACACATCACTTCAGTTTTTAGGGATTTGCTTTCTTCACATAAGGACTCTAGTTGCGAAGACACTGTAGCACAGTTCTCACATTCAACCATAATATTTTCAGTTTCAAGTTCAAGTTCATCCATTCTTTGTTTGATTGCAAGACTTTCTTCCATAATTTTACCAATGAGTTTGATAAGCTTTGATTTTGAACATCTTTCTAATGAATTCATCATGGATTCATGTGTTACCTCTGGTTCCTTTTCTGAGGCGTCCTCTTCAACAGCTGAGGCGTCCTCCATAGCCATGTACGCCACTTGTTCATCAGCATCTGATGCGTCCTCGATAGCTATGTACGCCGCCTGTTCATCAGGTTCTTCATCATCAGAACTAACATTATCCCATGCAGCTGAGCACACTCCAAAGAGAGCTTTTGTCTTCATTTCCTTTGACGACATTCCTGTAGTACACTTCTTGGCAAAATGTCCTTTCTTGTTACATTTGTAGCAAGTAAGTTCTTTCATTTCTGCCTCTGTGTACTTGGGACTTTCCTTCTTGTAGGGCATCTTGTGTTTGTTGAAGTGTTTGCTCCTTTTACCATAGATACGGAGAGCCTTGTGTAAAAGGGAAAGTTCTTCCTCTTCATCAAGTTCTTCCTTTGACTTGCTTTCCTTTTCTTTTAACACTTGGACGCGCATCTTCTCACGGTTCTCGTTCTTGTTGGCTTCTACCATCAAAGAAAGTTCTCTTTGGCGACGCAAATACTCAGCGTACTCTGGTGTGGTTGATGCCAAAGCAAGGTCTATTTATGGATTTCGTCCTAGCTCAGCCATGTCAGAGTTCCTTCTTGCTTCATACTGCCTCAGCTTCCCATAGATTTCTTCCATATCAAGCGTCTTGTTGGCTGTATTCTCTTTGAAGGTTGTTCTATCAAAATTCCAGATTTCAGTCAAGCCATCAATGACAACTTGAACTCTGTTCCTCATTGAGACTTCAGCTTTTGGGACGCCCAAGTTTCTCATCTTGGTAACGAGGGCTTCAAAACAATAGGAATAGTCATTGACCGTTTCATTTGGCAGCATTCTGAAGGCATAGAACTCCCTTTTGATTTGCAGCTGGACGTCCTCCTTCATGTCAGCCGTTTCTACATGGAATTTTTCACGAGCTTCCCACTATAGCTTTACAGTTGCCAAATTGCTAACTCTGGTGGCGTCCCTCTCGCAAAGAGACGCTTGAAAGAAGCATATTGCCTTAGCATTTGTTTCCATCAGCTTAAATTCATCAGGACCCCACTCGTCCGCTTTGTCAGCTTTGTCAGCAGGGACTTTGAGGTCACCCTTCATGATAACCTTCCAGCATTGATAGTTCTGACTCCTACAGAAATTTTCAAATCTGATCTTCCAACGGTTGAAGTTGCCGTCCGTTAGGCGCGGCGGCTTCACAAAAGAGATTCCAATAGGTTCCATGTCCATCTTTTACCTGAAACTCAACAAAATTTAGAGCGTCTGCTTTGATACCAATTGTTGGATCGTTAGTCACACTTGGGGACGTCCTTTACTTAGGTAAAGACGTCCTTTGGTTAGGCGTCCCTACGAGGGTAGGGGCGTCCTTCAGTTACGCAGCGGAATAAAATACTAAACAAGTAAAAGTGAACGCAATGAATTATAGAGGAACCACTCAAGACCAAGTAGTCCTTGAGTGTAAACCTCTACCTCCTTGGAGGATTTTTGAATAGCTTTTCCTTTATATTAAACGTCCTTACAGTTGTACTGGCGCGTCTTTACAGTTCTCTGGCACTTAGCTTTTCTTCCTAAGTCCACTAGTAAAGGACTCCTCTAAGCCTACAACTTAAGCGAGTTTAATCTTATAAAGGACTCTATCCCTACGTCCTACAGTACTTCGTAGGACTCTCTCTTTCTTTTTGGGTTTTTCTGAGTACAAACAAGTTGTGATTTTGTGTTACAATTCTCACTCGATCTAGCACAAGTCTAGCACTGTTCTTGAGTTCTTGAGCTAGTTCTTCGTGTTCTTCGTGATCTTGGACGTGGCTACAAGATCTTCCTCCACGTAGTAGGGCGGTGATGAGGAAGCTTCCTGTATCCAGCTGTGTATGATGGACTCCGCTACAGGATCTGCCGCCACGTAGTGTTGGACTCTGCTACAGGATCGGTCTCCACGTGTCCTTGGATGATCAAATGTTGTCGAGTGATGTCATCCTGTCGGCTAGTGAGTAAGGACACTTGGCTTTGCGTTTCTACTTGCGTTAGGACTCCGTCCTTGCTCAAGTAGTCTCTTGTTGGTCCTTACTTCCTATTAGCTAGCGTCCCTAAGCCTAGGGGACGCCCATACACACTTGTTGTCCTTTTGTCACTGGCGTTCCTGAACACTTGGACAACTTTATTAGAATCAAAGTGAGTTTGTCATATCAAAACTAAGGGACGGTTGTGGGCACACTACCAAGTACGCAAGCGTCCTTGATAGCGTCCCGACATAATCTATACTGAAGAGAGCATATCACACCATTAGGAATTTTGATGGTCAATTGCAGGTGGGATTTGTTTGCTATATTAGCTGTTATACAGTTTCTATGGCTGAGCTTTGAGGAGCTCTCTATGGGGTCCGATTCGCTTGATCTGGGATACAAGAGGGCTTGCTTGGAGTTAAACTCGTAATTGATGTGTCTCCTTTTTAGCAAACCTATGGAGCGTTATCACTCCCTTTTTAGCCTGGTATCGCAATGCCAAAACTTGATGCGGAGGGACTGGGAGATCAAGTTCCAACATAATTATAGAGAAGTGAACATCGTAACGGATGTTTTAGCTTCTTGTGATTTTTCTTTCAATTTAGGCTTGCATGTATTGATTGACTTGCTTGAGGATTTATTTTACTGCTATCTTTGGATGTAAGGGGTCGAACGACCCCCGCTATATTGCTATGGACTTAGCTCACCTTCTTTGTTTCAATAAAAGGGTAAAACCCGGAGAGTGTTGCCTCCTGTTCGACAAAAAGACACTTATAAAAGTATAGTACATTATTTGGAGAATACAAGTGAAGAACACAAGTTATGAAAGTAACGGAATTAGTGTGCGCAATGAGGGTTATAGATCTTCATACGGATGCTTCTTATATATATATATACATACAAAAATGGGTTGTTACCACCATTTATTGCCTTAATCACTCCTGCTTCCCACCTTTTTATATATACACTTGAATGCAAAATAAATCAGCAAATCAATGTAGCTTAGATGGTATCTATGTCACCTCATATACACTTGGTCTAGGGTTCGAGTCTTGCCTAATACCCCCTTTTGATTTTATCCCCAACAGAGCTTAGAAAATAATTTAACTTTTTATGCATACATACAATCAATAAGAGAGGGTGTTACACACGACAATTACTGCCAGATTTGAATAGTGGGTGTTAGGCACTACAATGAATGCAGATTTTTAACTTTTATGCATGCATACAATCAATAAAAGAGGGTGTTACACACGACAATTACTGCCAGATTTGAATAGTGGATGTTATGCACGACAATGAATGCAAATTTGAACAGTCAATCCCAATATATTTTGTAAATTAATGTCATTTCTCCAACTTTACAATCAATTTACTGACGGCAATGAAAGCTCTCAACTTATCCAAACAGAGGGTGTTGCGCTGCAAAAAATGTTATTTAAGCAAAATTCGAGTGAAAAAGTCTGAAAAAAGATGTAACGTATGGAGTGAAAAACGAGAAAAAAGAGTGATTGTCAGTTTTGAGTCATGCAAATCTAAACGCCTAATTTAAATTACCATCAATCAATGACTGAAAAGATTGGATCACATTAATTTATATGCAATCTTTTCAACTTCATTTGTAACATACATATTTATATTAAATCTTTGCCCCGTGCGTAGCACGGGCATCATCACTAGTATTCTTTCATATCTAGCTAACTACTACAATTACATGAGGAGTAAGTGCATATATGTTTAGTTACAGACAAACCAAATTAATAACTCGATCGTGCGAGTAATTACTTTGGTTTGATTGACACAGATACATATGTGATCTAATTTAAGAACATCTCCGTTACGACCAACCATAAGCGAGAGTAATCGATGAGAAATTGACATACACATGTGATCGAACAATCGATCACGCTAGTTGCTTAATTGACTAAAAGGCAGTGAAGATCTGCATCTGGCTCAAAATGTGCTCGAAGTTATCGGTCGACTTCTCAATAGGGTGTGAGTGTATCCCTTCGTACGTGGTGACTACAACGCCTTCGTCTTTAGACAGTCTTTGAACTTGCTTCTTTACACTGCAGCCTTGGTGCGTGCAACGGTAGTAGCTTCTGTAACACGTACGCCCAAGATCGAATTATGTTAGTTTGTATTTATGTACAGTACGTATATGAAAAGAAGATCAATCAATCAAGATATGCTAGAGTTTTTGGTGTTTTGATGAGTTCATAAGGTTTAATGGTTTGAGTTTTGCCTAAGTGTTTCAGGAGAAAACAGGTGCAATGGGAACAAGAGAACTAGAGAACAGGAGCAGAAAGAGAGATTGGTCCTATAGGGATCAATGTGCCAGCCAGCCACGTGATAGAGGTCTATTTAAGGAAAGCGTGTGTTTCCTTCATTAAGGACGTGTATCTGCAGCTGGAAGAGGTTGTTATTATCTTTAAAAGGATGATAATAATAATTATGGGAAGCATATCTTATTGATTTGGTCATTACTTGGAGCCCAAGGAGTCAAAAAGATATGATAGAAGATCTTGTTGAAGATTTGATTGCGTAATAACCTATCTTTTTTTTTTTTTGGTCGAAGCGTAATAACCTATCTCATATACTCATATTTCATTAATTTGTATGTTTGGGTTCAGTTGAGGAGTAGTCTTATTTTTATAACGAGGTTAACTCCTTGTGATGAGAAATAACCTATCCATTGGATTTATCTTCTTATCATAGAATAAATGGTACAGATTTTTTTTCAAGAATGATTTTTTACATTATTATATTCTTTTTCTTTTCTGAAATACTATACATTTAATAAACTACTTTAGATACAATATATATATGTTTACACTCAAATAAATATCTTATTTCAAAAATTAAAAATAATAATTTTTATTAGAATTATATTTATGAGTTTAAGTGCTACATTAAATTTTTAGTGTTAAAGGTAATGATAGTAGGACAAAAATCTTCATTAAGTATATGGAAAAATCGAAACACGACTAGCCCAACCCGAAACGCACCTAACCTGAAACCTAACTCAACTCGCATTTTGTTGAATTGAAAACGGAATAATCTAACCGAAATTGACCCAAAAATTAAACTTTACCCCACTAATTGAATTACCGACACAAAATGGTCTGACTTGATTATTAAAATATGCGAATTAGCCTGAATCTGAAATGACCCGAACCGAACCACCCAATTGATACCCTAGATATAACAAATTAACATGAAATAATAGGTATAACTTTATATTATATAGGATATAAATAAACGGTCATAATTAAGGTAGCCAGCTAGGAAAGAAGAGATTGGAATAGTATGCTACAATTACGTATACTATTTTGCATTTACATCTATGTGATTAATTAGCCGTACGTTTTGTTTTTTTTTTTTGTAAATCTTTCTCTTGGTTTCATTAATAATTCCTCATCTCTTTCGACCATCTCTCGCTCGTATGGGTATCTACGTATCAACTTAATTAATCGGTGACCTCACCTTAATTTATCAATTTTGAGCTCCATCACGTACGTTGAGCATGCGTTGTGCTATATAATTCACAAAGTTCTTCCTTTGATTCCCAAGGACATAAGGGCCTTCTTCTAATTAGTTAAGACCTCTACTAGCAGGGGCGGAGCTACATTGGGGCCGGTGGGGGCCATGGCCCCCCCAATCCAAATTTTTTTTACCTTATATTGTTCCTCTCTTTCGGGGCTTCGATTTGATATATTATATGCCTTAATCCGATATCTAAGAAAAAAGTTATGAATATTCGAAAATTAAACCTTTGTAAACCAATTTTAAGTCATCTATGTAGTATAAGTTATAAATTTACTATGTTTATCTAACATAATCGGCCCCCTCAATATAGTCGGCCCCCTCAATACTTTTATCCTGCCTCCGCCCCTGTCTACTAGTCATTTAAACTGGATTTAATTGAAATATAATTACAAACAAATTAGCTAATACCTTGGGAAATTGTTATTCTTGACAGCCTTCTGACCATACTTCCTCCATCGATACCCATCATCAAGTATGTCAACTTGGCTCCTTGTCTGAAAAGCATACCTATGCTTCCTCGGCTTCTTATGATGATTATCTCCCTTCTTCGCAATCCCGATCCTACTACTACTACTACTACCGCTCTCGCCTAATCTCGAATCCTCCATCGTCTCGAGTCCTTCAACAGCATCGTCGCTTCCTTTAGCAACCGAATCTTGGTTCGAGACACTGCCTATCATTTCGTGGTGTCCGTCCATGCTCGACGACACACCTAACAAGAAGGGGTTGTATTGAGGGACATCGCGTGTATTCGGAGACACCGGATTCGGAAACATAAATTCATAGTTCTCCATGTTGCTAAGAGAGGAATAGGAAGAGCAATAGAGTTTGGAGTTTAGGTCCTCTAAATGTTTTCCTAGCAAAAGGATCGACGTGTACTTATATTATATGAATTATACTACAGTATATACTTAAGGCGGCTTGGCTTGAAATATTATTGGTGGCTACCGGCTGCTGTTTTTTTGTTTTAATCTTTTTCTTCTAATAACTTTTTAACTTTTTATTTTATTTATCTTTTGCTTCCTTCTTCCTACTTTCCTTAATTTTCATCTACCCTCCATTTTAACCCTAGCGAGCTAGCTAGTACGTGTGTTAGATAATTTGCTGACGTTAATGGCATATATACATATATACTTGAGACGGTTTGCAATATGACCGAGTACGTCTTGTTTGACTCGTCAAGTTTTCTTCACTGGTCTTTTTAGATGAACTAAATATAAATGCGTGATTTCAACTTTCTAGAGGATTTTTTATGTCATCAATTTTGTAGGCTTACCTCTAATGTCGTAAGTGCAATTTTTGCTTGGGTGCTTGTGTGTGATGAATTGTTCTAGACCCATATTATCGATCGTACACAAACACAATCATTCTTAAGAAATTTTTT
Source organism: Polygonum aviculare (assembly GCA_934048045.1). Classification (NCBI taxonomy): domain Eukaryota; kingdom Viridiplantae; phylum Streptophyta; class Magnoliopsida; order Caryophyllales; family Polygonaceae; genus Polygonum; species Polygonum aviculare. Next base: position 16,342,699 of record OW204025.1, on the reverse strand, counting down.
TTTTGTTTTTTGTTTTTGCAGTTTTTAGATATTAATTAAAAGTTTGATTTTTTTGGGTAATAATAAGTTAAAATGAAAATGGTTTCAATTACAGAATTCGTGTTGTTATTACTGTTTCATAACCGGTAGTTATCATTATTAGAGTAATGCAGGGGCCATTGAAATATTTGGAGGGTTAGTGAACTATAATGATTACTCATTAGGTAGCGAATGAGGATTGATAGATTGTAATTAGAATTCAAACCAAGAATACTAGACCTTCTGGAAGACAGGAAATAGCTACGTTTGATCGTTAATCTACTATAATTATAAATCAGAACCTATGTCTTTGTTAAAATTTGCGTCACCACATCAACATTGAATAAAAAAATATTATTTACGACACGTAATCAATGCTGAATAGAATAATGATTTATTTTAACAATGGTGACTACCATTTATATCTACTATAATATCTTATCCAATTTTTGATAGGTTTATTTATTTTCCTAATATAAATCGATAGAAAATCTTGCTAGAATCAATAAAAAAAATGATTTTGGATATCTTTGATATCTTCCCTAATTTTGATATGAAAATATTTTCATTTAAATGTTAATTATTTTAGGTAGAAGTCATTTTTTTCAATTTTATGAAGATTCTACATAATTAATTAAAATAATAGATTTCAAAATTGAAATTAAAAAAAATACATATATAGGTTAATAGGTTCGAACTTAGGTATATCGAGCTTGAATTATAAATTCTCGAATAAAAAAAAGCTCGGATCAAAATTCAATCTTAGATCGATTATGTCGGGTTTATATTTATGTCGGGTTTATATTTACGTTACCCGTACATGGTACGGGATTTGTACTAGTTAAGAGTTATACACAACGAAAACATGGGCATTTAAAATTCAATAATAAAATATATACTATTAACAATAAAATTAAGGTTATGGTCCTTTATTTTTATTTGATATAACTTTTTTGGTTGAATTTAAATTATTTTATATTATTATAACTTGGATGAGCGTGGTATGCATATATAGACGTTTTGAGCTTATTTTATTTGTATTCATACTTTCTAGTGTGAACATGGTCTTAGTTTTGACGGGTCCAGATCTTTGGAAAAACTCGTGCATTTTCCACGTTGAAAATGGCTAGTTCGTTCAAACATGGTGTTGCGTGTATGAGTATACCTGGGGATCAAAGAACAAAAAGAACTATACAGTAAAACTGACAAATAAATCCAGATAAAAAAACAAACTGACAAATAAATAACTTTTAAGACAATTGTCATCTTTATTAAGTAAAATCAAACTTACGAATCTTAGTTCCAGGTATATACAACTCATTGATAAACAAACCTCATCTTTTCGCATCGAACTCTTTCTAGTTGATCTTGAGCACACATTACCCAATACCCACACACTTTGAATTCGTACACAGCTCAATCAAAGCTCCTCGTGTGTTCACTCTTCCGCTTGATACCCATAAAGCTTCACAAGCTCTCCTATAAAGTACTTAAGAATAATGTAAGACTTATTCTCTATTTATATTTATGGTTTAGACAAAATCTATCCATAAATATAAGATAGGGATTATCACCGTGAGAGTTAGGTTCCAGTGAGTACTACTCTTATGGTAAGGACAACCCCTTACGGTAAGAAGTAATCCCATCCTTTGAATTTACCTCCTTACCTTATAATGGATGGTCCATATTATTTTACTTTTTTATTTTTCAAAAAATCAAAAAAAATATTTTTTAAAATAGTTTTGATTTATTTTCATTTTAAAAAAATCAAGTAATATAAAAATTGAACTTACAGTAATAAAAATTGAACTAACACTAAGAAAAAATTGAACTTATTGTACAAAAAATTGAACCCGCAATTTTAACATAATAAATTGAACACTTTTGTTGTAAAAATTGAACTACCACATTTCAGGGTTATAATCATTATGTTTGTGAAGAAAGATATTTTTTGTATATTTTTTATATTTTTATAATTTTTATTTATGCATTACACTATTTATTTTGTAGGAATTTTTTTTTGAATTAAGAAAATATTAAACTAAAATTTTTGTGAATATCGAATTATATAAAAAATGAACTCAAAAGATAGAAAATTTGAACTCATTGAACAAAAAATTGAACTAATAGTTAAAAAAATTGAACCCATATAATATTGAATATTGAAGCGAAGGGGGTGCCAGATACATGGTGTTTGTCGATATAGAGAAGGCCTACGACAGGGTTCCTAGAAAGTTGGTTTGGGATTGCCTAAAAGCAAAGGGGGTGCCAGATACATTTATCAAAATTATTCCAGATGACATGTATAAGGGGTCGAGAACGATCTATACTCTAGGAAGGGATACAGAGTTTTTCGAGGTTGGTATGGGTCAGCATCAAGGATAGACTATGAGTCACTTTCTATTCACGCTAGTGTTGGACGTACTAACTAGGGATATTCAAGGAGAGGTTTTAAGGTGTATGCAGACGATATCGTTCTGGTGGAGAATTACAGAGTTGATGTCAATAGAAAACTGGAAACCTAGCCAATTTGTTGAAGGGTTTCTTGAACAAATAAATTTATATTCAAAACCCCGCTGAGTACGGTGAAGTCAGGATCGTCCACGAGAGTTGTAGAATCTAAAATCTAGCAATTAATACTAGCAAAACAAAGCAAAAGAACAAAAACACACAAGCCCAGAAATGGGTCGAACTCGACCATATCAGGGTCGACATCGACCACGACTTTCACCTTCTTCAACACAAATGACCAAATCATAGAGTAGGTCCGCCACGACATGAGGGAGGTCGACCACGACATGAGGGAGGTCGACCACGACCTTGATTGGGTACGAAAAAGCTTCGAATATCAATGGGAAAAAAATCTAGGACCAAGGATCTACCACAACATAATCATGCATGCCTCCAACAAGAACTAACAACTATCATGCAATCTGGATCATAGAAGAGTCAACTTTAACAAACAATTCAAGTCATTCAATCAACTTTCGCCAACTTTCGCAAATAATCATATTAGATCTTATCAAACAATCAACTTTCCCTTTGTTAAGGTCAATCACAAGATATGCCTCAACTTTTATCAAGGATTTAAGCACAAAATAGATAGATATGATCTTCAAGCATTCAAGTTATGAATTCAAGTTTTAGACATGCATAAATATGTTGGGTTTCACCCCAACCCTAGAAAAGGTTACTACTCACACTTCATCATGCATTCAATCATCAAAGAAGAAGAAGAAGAAGAAAACATGATTCAAACAAACAACTTGAATTAAAAGAATCAAACTTACAACTTTCAATATCCAAGCTTGATCCACAAAATCCCTATAATTCTCCGAACTTGTCTTGTAAATTATCTCTCCTAATAATCCCCCCTCTTTTAATGTGTGTGATAATCCTAGAAAACGGCACCCTAATTCGACCAAAAAATAAGAAAAGAAAATGGCACCCTAAGGCCCCTTTTATAGAGATAGATATGTTCTAAAAAGGAAACTATAATCTATCTTGGATACCCATAAATAAAACATCCGTTAATCAATTACTTAGGCCGCAAGTTTTCGCCCATCCGCTCCAGAGGAGGTCGTGTCCCACCTAGAGTAGGTCGTGGCCGACCTACAACCAACTTTGCTCTCTTCTCGTGTTGTCTCGAACTTGCTCCAAAGCATGGCTTTCTTTTGGTGTTTCTTCCTTGATGTTTCTTGGTTCCTTTAGACTTCTTGTAGCTCCCTTTTAAGACACCTTAGAACTTGCAAATCCATCCTTAAAATTCTTGGTAAACTCCACTTGACACTTCACTTGACTTCATCATGCATTCAATCCATCCTTGAAATTCTTGGCAAGCATTCAAGTTATGAATTCAAGTTTTAGACATGCATAAATATGTTGGGTTTCACCCCAACCCTAGAAAAGGTTACTGTTCACACTTTATCATGCATTCAATCATCAAAGAAGAAGAAGAAGAAGAAGAAAACATGATTCAAACAAACAACTTGAATTAAAAGAATCAAACTTACAACTTTCAATATTCAAGCTTGATCCACAAAATCCCTATAATTCTCCCAACTTGTCTTGCAAATTATCTCTTCTAATTATCTCTCCTTATAAGCTCAACCGTCGCTTCGAAAGCCTACAAAACTTTAGTTTAGATGCAAGAAAATCTTCCTATCTATTCCAAATTAATAAAAATCAAATTAAGCTAAGCCAAAAAGTCCAAAATGAAAAGAAAAAGAAAAGGGAAAGAGCGGCTTGCCTCCCGGAAGCGCTTTCTTTAGCGTCTTTCGCTAGACGAAAGATACCTTGCTCAATCTCTATGATCGGACATCGTCAAAGCTCTAAGTAACCTGTCAAAGTCCTGTGAAGACACCTCATGAAAGCATAAGTAGCATATTGATGAATCGAAAACTAATAATATAGTATTCAAAGATCGTTTCAACTTATCAAAAGTGCAAGAAAAAATTTCATGAGATGGATCGGGATAAAACCAGTTCGGTGGTTGTGGTGGCGCCTCACAATACTTAACAAAGGAGTCATTGTAGGTCCATAGCTCCTTGAGTCCTAGCTTGAAGGAAAAATGATAGTATTTGCAGGCAGCTTCAGGCTTAGGGACCATGATCGACTCAAGAAAGTCGAAAGGAAGTACGGTGGTGATCTTCATCTCTTCATACTTGGCCCACTTCTTGCTAGCATCTGGGATCACTGAACGTCAAAACCCGACCATATTTTCTTCGCATTCCTCCACGAATGGGTTTGGTTTCAACATTGGTAGCAAAGACCCCGTCCATCCTTCATCCTGTTGACTCTTAACCACCTCAATTTCGGCTTCACTTAGCAAGAGACTCCCATCCTCAACCTGGGTCTCTACTTTGTTTTTCTCGGCCTCATCTAGCAAGAAACTCTCTTCCGGATCGTCCCCCAAATTCTTCATCTCCTCTTCACAGTTCTCTTTCAAAGCATTGTCGAAGCGGATCTCTACTTTCTCTTCACCATTATAACATGATACGATTCCCTTCTTAACATCTATGATAGCTCCGGTGGTGATGAGGAATGATTGGCTTAGAATGGGTGGAAGACATGACCCGGATAGAGGCTCAATATGCACAACGGGAGGCTCCTCGACCTTAGAAGGAGGGTCAAGATCAAACCTAAGAGCCTTGGGAGGAGAACAAGCATCATTGGGAAGCTCACTTTTGCAAGGAAGGTCAATAACAACTAGAGGAGGCTCGATAACGATCTCTTCATGGTCGATGCCGACCCACTTCCGGGTCATCTCGTCTTCACTTGGCAACCTTGCTTGCTCGTGTAGCTCCTTCCTCCAAGTCTCATCTCTTCTCGGTTCAGCTAGGATGTCATCAAGTTGGGTGTCCACGTTCTCCCTCCACACGTCAAAATTACCCAACATCGAATGGACTCCCTTTGCATCATTACTCAAGTCGTCTATGCTTTCTTGGATGCTTTGTGCCCATATAGGTATCTCTTGAAATTTGGGTGACATATAATATGCGGTTAACAGCTCTTGGAATTGATGTTGAGGTAGAGCGTCCTCTCGGAAGGCATTGAGTTGTGCTTGGAGGTAGGCTCGGGCTTCCCATTCTCTTTGAGTCGCATAAGCCTCGGCATCTCTTTCTCTTTGGAGGACTAGCATTTCGAGACGAAGATCAAACAACTCTCTAGCAAGGGACTCAAAGGTTGTCATGGCTACATTAGCCTAAGAACAAAAAAACACAAAACCAATCAAAAGCACACAAGGGGTTTGGGCTAGTCCCTCACCCGAAAGAAAGCTAGACAAGAAACTAAACTAACTCCCCGGCAACGGTGCCAATTCGTTGAAGGGTTTCTTGAACAAAGAAATTTATATTCAAGCCCCGGCTAAGTATAGCAAAGTCAGGATCGTCCACAGGAGTTAGTAGAATCTAAAATCTAGCAATCAATCCTACCAAAACAAATCAAAAGAATACAAACACACAAACCCAGAAATGGGTTGAACTCAACCTTGTTAGGATTGACATCGACCACGACTTTCACCTTCTTCAACACACACGAACAAATCACAGAGTTGGTCGGCCACTACCCGAGGGAGGTCGACCACGATCTTGACTGGGTACGAAAAAGCTTCGAAAATCAATGGGAAAGAAATCTAGGACCAAGGATCTACCACAACATAATCATGCATGCCTCCAGCAAGAACTAACAACTAGCTATCATGCAATCTAGATCATAGAAGAGTCAACTTTAGCAAACAATTCAAGTCATTCAATCAACTTTCGCAAATTAAACAACTTTCTATCTATCCTTTAACATATGAATATCAACTTTAGCAAATAATCATATTAGATCTAATCAAGCAATCAACTTTCACCTTCGCTAAGGTCAATCACAAGATATGCCTCAACTTTCATCAAGGATTTAAGCACAAAATAGATAGATATGATGTTCAAGCATTCAAGTTATGAATTCAAGTTTTAGACATGCATAAATATGTTGGGTTTCACCCCAACACTAGAAAAGGTTACTATTCACACTTCATCATGCATTCAATCATCAAAGAAGAAGAAGAAGAAAACATGATTCAAACAAACAACTTGAATTAAAAGAATCAAACTTACAACTTTCAATATTTGATCCACAAAATCCCTATAATTCTCCCAACTTGTCTTGCAAATTATCTCTTCTAATAATCCCCCCTCTTTTAATGTGTGTGATAATCCTAGAAAAGGGCACCCTAATGCCCCTTATATAGAGGTAGATATGTTCTAAAAAGGACATTACAATCTATCTTGGATACCCATAAATAAAACGCCCGTTAGTCAATTACTTAGGCCGCAAGTTTTTTTGCCCGTCCGCTTCAGAGGAGGTCGTGTCCGACCTAGAGTAGGTCGTGGCCGACCTACAGCCAACTTTAGTTTCTTCTCGTGTTGTCTCGAACTTGCTCCAATGCTTGGTTTTCTTTCGGTGTTTCTTCCTTGATGTTTCTTTGTTCCTTTAGACTTCTTGTAGCTCCCTTTTAAGACACCTTAGAACTTGCAAATCCATCCTTGAAATTCTTGGCAAACTCCACTTGAAACTTCACTTGACTTGACACTAGAATACCGCTACACACCATCTTCACACCTCCTCCTAGAATGCTCGGAAAAGCTAGAAACTCCTCTTCAACGCCCCAAATACCTACAAAACAAACAAACACAAATGACTCCAACTCTCGAAAGAGAGTTCAAATCACATGCAAAACTTGAAATCACATGCAAAACCAAAACAAACTACTAGAAAGGACACAAACTACCTAGAAAACAACCTATGAAAATCAACTAAAAAGCATGACATCAAGGTAGAGGCTAGAATCTAAGGGGTTTAGTCTGAGTTAATTCATGATGGAATATGTCGAATTCATTTTTTGCCAAGAAAATGAACCAAACAGTGAACTGTAGCTGGGAATTGAGGTCATTCGAAAAAAGGATAACTTTAGATATCTAGGTTCAATTTTACAAAGCGACGGAAGCAGTGGCGAGGATGTTAGGTCTCGGATCAAGAGGGGTTGGCAGAAGTGGAGGGCAGCTGCAGGAGTCCTCTATGACAAGAAGGTCCCACAGAAGCTCAAGGGAAAGTTCTACAGATCGGTGATAAGACCGGTGATCCTCTATGGGGCAGAATGTTGGCCGACGACGAAGACTTAGGAACAGAAACTAGTAGTTGCAGAGATGAGGATGCTTAGATGGATGTGCGGCCACACGAGGTTGGACAAGATCAAGAACGAGGAGGTCAGAACCAAGCGGAAGTGGCGTGCATTACAGACAAACTTCGGGGGGCGAGACTTCGGTGGTTTGGCCATGTCCAAAGACAAAGCCTAGATGCTACACCTAGGAGGTGTAAGCAGTTGGACATAGGAGCTTTTCGAAGGGATAGGGGTCGGCCGAAGAAACATTGGATTGACGTCATTAAGTAGGATATCAGATTGGTAGGGATTACAGTGGACCTGACGCAGTGCAGAGAGGGTTGGAAGGAGAAGATCAAGGTGGAAGACCATTAGCTACCTAGTAGTTGAGTCGTTTTTTCCTAGGTGACCTCACGCTTGCGTGGTTCTCGTTTGGGGGTTTGGGCTCTTTTGTCGGTTTTCAATTTTTTTCGGCTAGTCTGGCTAGTTTTTATTGATTGAGGTTGCTTTAGCCTTCTTCTAGATTTCTTGTGTTGGTGGTTCGGTTACTTGGGTTTTACCGGGCATATTCCATCTAAGTCTTGACTAACCCCATCCTGAACCCCCCCCTCCCCCCGATCCTGCGTTTTGCGGGATACATTGGACAAATGTTGTTCCTGTTGTTGTTGTTGTATTTTCTTAAGATATCAAAATTAAGTAAGATATTAAAGGGATATAGGTTTAGTTCTAGAGAATACTACTAAAAAGTAAAACCATTACTTTATTCAATATGGATGACAAAACATATATACAAAACACAAAGTATATTTCGAATTTAAATATTTTAACTTATGTCCTTAAAACATGAATTAATAAAATCGATTTGAGCAAAAGCTCATAAAATTGGTGTGTGCATGTTTTGTGTTGGACACATTTAAGGCAATATTCAATCCATAACAAATTTTCATTTATCTTAACTTATTATTTTTTATTATATACACTATATAAGAATTGAATCAAATACTTTTAATTTTATACTATATCTTGAGCTTTAAACAAATACAATTAACTAGATCTATGAAATCCTCTAATTTGTAAGAATGCTTTATGGTGTCATGGAACGCACAATGAAGAAACCCACCAACCCAATAATTGACGGGGGGAATAATCTATCTTGTTTGAACGATGTTAAAGTTGTCAAAGGGTGAGGACTTGAACATATACATGGAAGGAGGTAGGTTATAATAAAATAATTTTAATGATACGTCGTAGATAAATATAAAGAGTTGGATCTAAAAAAAGAAATCAATCAGATTTAATCTTGGAACTATAAGAGAAAGGAAAAATCAGAAAATTCCAAAATTATAGGGATAAAATTACATTATTTATATGCATAATTATAACACATTATATGCATAATTATAATGCTTATATGCATGATATTTTATTGGTTATATGCATCAATTAAGTAGATATTTATTGTAATTTTTGAATTTCATAAATACAATAAATAAATAAAAGGAAAAAATACGTATTTGTAGATATCTTAAACACACATGAATACAAAATCAGTAAATGATCATGCCTTTTACATGATATAATAATGCATATGACATAATAATCATGTAAATACGTACGTGATCTTCAGTTTCCTATAATTACGGGATTTTATAAATTTTCTTTCTCTATAATTTTAAGATTAAATCTAATTTATTTATTATGTTTAAATTTAATGACTCATCATTATTTTCTGTGTATCACAATAAACTAGTATATCAATAAACCTAAATAAGAAAATAAATGGTTCAAATTCAAAGTGTGTGGAAAAATTCACATATCAAAATTGAATTGGGCGTTGCTCGCGTACGTGGAAACCGGTTTCACGGCATAAGTTTGGACTGAAGAGGCCTATCGAGGGTGACTGGGTGACTAAAGATGCCTTCTCGATCTCTACTACTTTTCAACGATGTTGTAGTTCATCATTGATGTTTTGATCTTGTATTAGACTTTATATCTTCATATAAATTCTTGTAAATTAATAATGTAAGCAAATCAAGTTTGTAATGGATTATTTATGTTTTCTCCTTCTTAATTACATGATTTGAGTTTTTTTATATTTTAAACCTTTTTTATTAATTTACTTCTTTTTTATTATTTTGTTTGATTAACATTATACAATTATATGAAACAACCACCCCCACCATTTATCTTCTTAACCTATCTTTTTTTTTATAATATAGTCATTTCCTTTTATCAAAGTTTTTAATTATTTGGTTGCTAGAAAAAGTAGTTAAGAGCATTTCTGTCTAATTATACTCGAGATTTTCTATAAAAAAATATATTTGAAATTATTTGGTTTCCGTTCATGGGGTTTTTTAATTTTCACAACGCATCATGCAAAAAACTCAACCAATAATTAAACTTAAAAATATGAAAAGTTTAACGAGTATCAAAAAAAATGAAGTATGTCACGTTATTTTCATGTATTACGACACATCATATCAACCTAGGTAAATGAGAATTTTTCCTACCAAAAAGGTAAATGCAGAGATTGTTTGTAAAATACTTTTTTGTAGTTGTACAAATCTTATCTATAAGATATTAATCAAGATACTAATTAATAAAGGAAAGATTTGGATAATTATATATCGGTCAATGGATTTTCTTATCAAATTGTCAAAATCTTTTATTTCTTAATTCATATGTTATTAATTATTAACTCTTTTAATTTTTAATTAAAGATTTGATTGTATATAGTATAGCTAATCTTTTTAATTCTTATCAAATTAATAAAATATTTTATTTCTTAATTAATTTGTTCATTTATTTATTTTTAATTAAAAATGTGGTTGTATATAGTTTATCCTTCTAATTCTTTATATGATCCTGCTCTTCATTTGAAAAAATGACTATACAAATAAATATGGCCATAACTTAAGTATGTACTTTATAACACTATTAATTATATATAAATTTTATTTATATATGAGATTAATATGCTATTTATATATTTAAAAATATTAAAATAAAAATTTTAATCACATGAATTAGACCAATGATCATTTAAACTTTAAAGCGTTGAAAAGTGGCTGCCCACTGTAGCGACTAGCGATTGATCCTTCAAAAAAAAGAAAATAGCGATTTGACTAATTGCAGTCAACAATCCAGGAATGTAATCTACAGAAAGAAATAAAGAGGATAAAACATTCAAATAGGGTAGACATATTATAGCGGTCGTTATCTGGCAACGATGGCATGAAGAGTTTGGATATAGCGGTAAAATGTTGACGTCATTGCTCATGTAAGCAAAAATATAGGCTTGACCAAAATGTTACTCGTGAAATAATACTACTCCAGTCTAACCTTTTGTATCATATCTGACTATTAGATTCAAAATATCAAAAATTATTTTTAAATATTTTATAATAGAATATTAGTATGATAAAATTAATTTAAAATTTTGGGTCGTTTACCGGAAACCACTCTTCAGTAGGGAATATATCATTTAACCAACCTTTCAATGGCTAATTACTTACTACGAACATGCCGAACCACCCTCACAAGATATTTCGTTACCATTGTACCACCCAATTCCAGTTTTCCGTCCAAACTCCCATTAAATGGTAAAGTTATCATTCTGCCTAGGGCTGGGCAAAAAAAACCGTAACCAAATAACTGATAACGGATCAAATTTTTTGGTTAACCGTATTGGAAAAATCCAAAAAACCAGTTACGATTAACCGACCAAAACATTTTGCGGTTAAAAGGTTAGTTTGCGGTTACTAGTTTTTTTATATTCCCTCCGTCCCATAGTGTTTGTCCATCTTTCCATTTCGGTTGTCCCAAAAAGTTTGTCCATCTTATTAGTAAATAAAAAATAAATATCTTACAATAGTACCCAAATAATTATAACATACTCATTATTATTATTTTGCTAATATGGAAATAAAAGTATTATCAATCTTTGTAATAAATAACATTTATTTTTTATTTGATTAATAATTAATAACTAAGTAAAATAATTTACAATCTTACCCATTTTTTTATGACGGACCAAACGGACGCCCCTGTCTGCCCTCCCCGGACCCGGAAGGAGGAAGTAAGTCGCGAGGCGCTCGTGGTGGGAGCATCCTAACGGTGCTCAAACTGCAAGAGCATGAACTACATAAAGCAACCCTCAAGCTCGAACCTGCGTAATGTTACCCAAAAAATAATACATATCAAATAGTAGATTTACTAGTTGTACCCGTCGTGCCATGCACGACTTGTATTTTTAAATTTATTTTTAGATTTATAATAAATATAATATTAATGTGAATTGTATAATAAAAGTTTTAATATAATTTGGTTTCATCGAATATTAGAAGTTTTGAATTGTTAAATGATTGATTGAGAATATGTTATTATGCAAAATACATTATTACGCAATGTATATTTACTTATACTTTAGTATGCAAAGCACCAACTTGATATACCCAAATTAAATATGCAGTTAAAAAATTAATATAAATATAAATTAATAATATTTATTACATTACAATATGCAAAGCACCAACTTATTACATTACAATATATTTCAAAGATCATGATATTATGAATCTAAAAAATAATTGGTATGAAAAATATTTAAAAATTAATAGAAATATAAATTAAAATGTATTAGGCCAACAAAATAATTAAAGCAAAATGACCGAAAATCGAAATACATTGAATATATATTCCAACGTCATAACGTTCTAGAATTATACTAGTATAGTCCCCGTGCCTTTGAAGGCACGATTTGATTTAACTAAAACTTCCTTAAATTTTATATAAAGTTATTCAAAAGAATAGTTTGATATAAAATCTTGTATTATTTTATATAATTTATCTTTTTGGATTTATTTTAATGATATATTATTTATGTTATAATATATTCTTTTAATTGAACAAAGATTTATAGGATTATAATTTTGTCAAAGGATTGAATACTTGTTTTTATCAATAAGTTTCTTTATTTTATAACTAATATTTATATTTTATATTTTTTTGGGGGGAAAAATCAAATGTATATATATAGTTTATTTATATGGAAAATATACAATAAATTTTTAACTAATAAAAAATGAGGCAATTAACTATTGACAAATCAAATTAATTTGATAATGGTTATGCGGTTGAATTTTGTAATAATTAAGATTTTTTATTAAAATAATTATTTGTGACTAATAAAAGGCATTGAATTGAAATTAAGATTTTGATCAAGGTATAATTTTATTAAAAAAATTAAGATTTAATTAAAATTAAAATTAGGAGATAAGAAGAATTCTATAAAAATTATGTATAAATTTTGAAGTTTAATTGTTTTTGGAAAAAAATCAAAATGGAAATTAGTAGATAATAAAATTTCTAAAAAAAATATGTATAAAATTTAAAGTGTACTTTTTTATTTGGAAAAAACTGAAATAAAAATCAATAAATAAAAAAATTTCAAATGTGGGGTCACTAATGAAATTTCAACCAATTAAATAAATTGAATTGTTTTAATAAAGATCGGTGATGCGGTCCAATGAGGAGGTGACATGTGTTGGGATAATATTATTTCTAACCTCCGCTTTAGTATATAGTTATTATATTATTATAATGACGATGATGATTTTAATAACACACACTTAAATATTGTAGTTCATATTGTTTTTTGGTGTGAGTTCACTAAGAAAATTGTGATTATTATTCATCATTCACGTGAAACACCCGATCAAAATTAAAACACAAACAATTTTAGTATAACACATGATCAAAATCAATTATAAGCATACAAATAAAAAAATATAGATATAGAACATAGAGAGCATATAACCACATACGTACGTTTTTGGTGGGCGAATACACAAAGAATTTGTGCCTTAACTCTGAACATAAGTATGTTTATACGGAGTATAACCCAAGTAAGTTAGGGTTTGTTATTATTTTTGGATAAATCATTCATATATTAGATAGATTTCTTTTTAAATTTGGCTAGCTAGATCATAATTGATTATTCTCTACGGAAGTTAGGCTTTATATAAATTTGGCTTAGATATGCATACTACTTCTAATTAGATTTGGATAGAAATTATTCTATAGTATAAGTATAAGTAGTAGATTTGGATAGATATTTTTTTAATTAATTAAAATGGGAATTGTTAGATAAAAAGATATTTAATGTGGGTCTACAATGAAATTTCAACCAATCAAACAAATTGAATTGTTTTATTAAAGATGGGTTTGCGGACCAATGAGAATATGACACGTGTCGGGCTAAATAATAAATCTAACATCCGCTTTAGTATATAGTTATGATGATTGGATCTAAAGAATCATGCCTCCTAGGATTCAAAATTTAAATATATTGGGCTTTACAATAACGGTATAGTATCAAATTTAAAGATAAAATTATTTAAGGAAAATAAAATTAAAGATAGATAGTATGACTTTAAAGAGAAAACTACTTTAACCCCCGTACCATGTACGGGTAATGTGATTATAAATCCAATTTAATATAATACGTAATGTCAATGATCATGTTAAAATTATAGGATCATGTTAAAATTATAGGATCATATATGTTTATCTTCGTATTATGATTAGTTTTTTATCAATAGTAAATCAAAATCATAATATAAATAAGTTGGATTTGTTTAAAAATTTCTTTATAATAAATATCACGTTTTATTAAATAGTAATATTTATGGGAAAATTATAACTAATTCTTGGTAACTGATAATTTATAATTTTCAGGATAATTCATAATTTTTAGTAAATTTTAATCAATTTTTACGGGATAAGATTATATGAGATTCTAACTACCTAATTTGTATAAAGGAGGGCCCGATTGAATATTTTATTATTGAAATGACACGTGGCGCAAATTTTTGTGAAGAGATTGTCTCCGCTTTATACTATAGGTAGTATAGATTGAGGATTGGATAATCAAGGAAAATAAAAGATATATAGTTGTTATTATCTATTTGAGTGGAAAAAAAAGTTAAAATCAAGCGGACCCAGAATCAACGTGGTGGCTCGAAAACGGTCGGCTTTTATAATACTGTATATGTTAAATTGATTAGAATGTAGACAATTTTGGTTTGAAAAAAAAAAGAAATTTCGAAAATATATTATTGGCAATCTTTATTTTTTTTAAGTAACAAATTGTATTAGAAAAATTTGCACTCTAACTTTCCATCTAAATAACAAATTGTGAAATTTCACACGTATTGTTTAGAAAGATTTGATAAAGATATGATTTGTTGTATTTGATAAAGATGAATTTGTATCATACTTATTTTTAGCAAGATTTGTTAACGATATAATTTAGTGAAATCTTCAATTATGGATATTCAAATAGTTGTATAACTAGTTGTACCCGTCGTGCCATGCACGACTTATATTTTTAAATTACTTTTGGATATATTATAAATAAAATATTAATGTGAATGTATAATAAAATTTTTAACATAATTTGGTTTCATTTCATCGAATATTAGAAGTTTTTAATTGTTAAATGATTTATTGAGAGCATGTTATTATGCAAATCATGTACTTATACTTTATAGCTAATAAAATATATTATTATGTAAACTATATTTTACTATGTCATTGTACCGTTGAATGATCTTGTATCTCATGATCTGCATTTGTAAAACAAATAAAAGTAAACTAAATGAATGGCATGAGTTGAACTTCGTAATATATGAATATTAATATTTAATTATAGGGTAGTAAACCAATCTACAAAATATAATTATAAGAAAAGCATAAGGGGTAAACAAATCTCGTATCATAATTCTTAATGTGTCTTCCGATGTATGTAACATATTTTTGTGTTACGTACTGATGTACCTAATATATTTTTAAAGATAGATAGTATAACTTTTAAGATTGATATAAGAAAAAGGATAAAATTAAAAAGTAGATAATTAAGGAAATTTTAAAGATAAATAGTATGGTCTCAACGATAGATATTGGATGAGTAAAAAAAAAAAGATAAATTTAAATTTTAGATAATTATTAAAAAAATATATAGAGTTGTTATTATCTATTTGAGTTGAAAAAAAAATCAAACGGGACCAGAATTAACGTGGTGTCTCGAAATTGCTCGACTTTAACTTATAGTATAGATTTTCTTTTGTAGAGGTTAACTTTAGAATTAGAAAAGCCTTAATAAGTAAAATATTGGTCAATAAAATAGTATTTCAGGAAAACAATGATTCTAGAAATTAAATTAGCAATACTAACAATGTTCATGGTTTTATTCGATTGTATATAAAATAATAGAATTGAGAAAAAAAATCAAATTATCTAACACAGTTCACATAAAAAAAATCAATCAGTTCTCTTTTCCTATCACAATTTACTTAATAATCTCTAAGTCGGTTTTGTTAATATAATCTATGGATATATAGGGTTCGGGTTACGAAATTTCATTAAATCTTGAAAAAAAAGCGTTCTAAAAAAATTGGTTACTGGAATTAATCCATCAATTTTTGTTGCTATATATTCTTTTTGGTGGAATCAAATCATCAATAGTTAATTAACTGACAATCATAATAATTGGACTTAATATTAGGGTTTGTTATGGATTAATGGGTTAGAAAAAAAAAACTTTTTTTGGTTGAAAGAGAAAACATTAGCTTGAGACTATAATATATAATTGGGAAAAATAACATTTTAACCAAAATCTAGAATTTTGTAACGAAACATGGTGCATTTGTGAAATTTTAAAAATTGAAATCATGAATAACTTTTTCGGGTAATTATATTCACATAAGTTTTACATGTCCACACCATGTACCATGGCTGATTTTTTTTTTTGTGTTTATAATTTCTTTGTGTTCATTTGTTTCTACGTAAACACACATTGAGATTCAATCAAGAAAGATATTATTGTGTTATTTTCTAAACTTTATATTTACCATGTTTAGATACAAAAATTGTAGGATACTATATCTTTGTTAGTCTTCTTATGATATTCTTATTAAAACTATTTGGTGATGATCAGAGTAAAATTATAAGCTGCTCTATTTGATTATGGGTAGAATCAGGAAGGATAGAGCCATGTTATTTATTAAAAACCAATTCAAAATATTACGTTATTGAGTGAAATATTTAGGGAAAAGAATTTCAAAATCTAAGATTTGTATGGAAGATACTACAAAATAATTAAAGATTGTTTTCCATCCTAAATTTTGGTCAAGAATCTTCATTCAAAATTGCAATTGTTTTCTTTTGGTTGATTATGTTCCTTAATTATAGTTGTGCATAACAATAATAGTGTACGTGAATCAAGGAATTTTTTCAAAGGATAAATTTGCATTTTCCATTTATTCAAAATATTACGTTATTGATTGAAATATTTAGGGAAAAGAATTTCAAAATCTAAGATTTGTATGGAAGATACTACAAAATAATTAAAGATTGTTTTCCATCCTAAATTTTGGTCAAGAATCTTCATTCAAAATTGCAATTGATTTTTTTTGGTTGATTATGTTCCTTAATTATAGTTGTGCATAACAATAATAGTGTACGTGAATCAAAGAATCTTTGCAAAGGATAAATTTGCATTTTCCATTTATTCTTTTGAATTTAGGGATATGACATGGATTTTTTTTAATTATTAGATATGAGTTGTAAATGAGATGGAAATATGTAGATGACATGGCTTAATTAGTAAATAGAAAATATATGATGTGGCTCAATATTGTGGCGACACGTGGCAAAATCCTTGGTGGCGTAATGTGGGTGCGACATGTGGAAAATGCTGACGTGGCGCAACGTGGTGGCTCCAATCCTTACGGCTTTTATATATATACATAGATACAAAAATTATAAGATACAAAAATTGTATTTAATTACCATGTTTAGATACAAAAATTGTAGGATACTATATCTTTGTTAGTCTTCTTATGATATTCTTATTAAAATTATTTGGTGATGATCAGAGTAAAATTATAAGCTGCTCTATTTGATTATGGGTAGAATCAGGAAGGATTAAGCTAAATAATGATTCTGGTATTGTTTTAAATCTAAAGTAATTTAAAAAAATAAAATTGTCACGAATTCTTGTTATGAAAATTGTATTTACCATGTTTAGATACAAAAATTGTAGGATACTATATCTTTGTTAGTCTTCTTATGATATTCTTATTAAAATTATTTGATGATGATCAGAGCAAAATTATAAGCTGCTCTATTTGATTATGGGTAGAATCAGGAAGGATTAAGCTAAATAATGATTCTGGTATTGTTTTAAATCTAAAGTAATTTAAAAGAATAAAATTGTCACGAATTCTTGTTATGAAAAATCAAAGATTTACTTGGGTGGTTAAAAGATTATTTTGTTATGCAAAATCCAGGATATTCACTGAAGATTAATTGTATATGGTAAACAATAATATTTCTTGATAAAAGTATTGATTTAGTAAAAAAAAATGAAATAAATTTGAAATGATTGAGATGGTTTAATGGCTAGTAGTTATCCAAAATTTTACAAAATCGAAAAATTGAGAATTTGATTATTAATAATCAATTCGTTTATAGTTATTTGTTCAATATAAACCTACAAATTTCCAAAACCTACAAATCTTTGAGTTTTTTGGTCATAGAGCCATGTTATTTATTAAAAACCAATTCAAAATATTACGTTATTGATTGAAATATTTAGGGAAAAGAATTTCAAAATCTAAGATTTGTATGGAAGATACTACAAAATAATTAAAGATTGTTTTCCATCCTAAATTTTGGTCAAGAATCTTCATTCAAAATTGCAATTGATTTCTTTTGGTTGATTATGTTCCTTAATTATAGTTGTGCATAACAATAATAGTGTACGTGAATCAAGTAATTTTTTCAAAGGATAAATTTGCATTTTCCATTTATTCTTTTGAATTTAGGGATATGACATGGATTTTTTTTAATTAATAGATATGAGTTGTAAATGAGATGGAAATATGTAGATGACATGGCTTAATTAGTAAATAGAAAATATATGATGTGGCTCAATATTGTGGCGACACGTGGCAAAATCCTTGGTGGCGTAATGTGGATGCGACATGTGGAAAATGCTGACGTGGCGCAACGTGGTGGCTTCAATCCTTACGGCTTTTATATATATACATAGATTTCATAATCTTTAATTAACTTAATTTTGACAAATCATGATGACAAATCATGAATATTTTTTATTTTGATTGGATTAGATCATGATCTTTAGATTTTAATTCCCAATTATTTTTTAAAAATTTGTAATAGAAAATATAAAGCCTGTATATCTGACGGTGTAAAAAATTTAAGTTTTGACTTTTGTGTATTATAAACTAACTACTTCTACAAAGATAAAGATAAGATCAATCAAATTAATTACTAAAACTATTTTATGGAAGGAAAGATGATTATTTTGAAATTGTAGTTAAAGATGACATGTAAATGATAAAGAAAGAAACAATATTAGTTGGCATATGACATGGAAAAAATCATATGACATGACTTAATAAAAACGTGACACGTGGTAAAATTCTAGGTGACGTAATGTATGAACGCCATGTGGAAAGAGATGAGGTGGCGTAACGAGTAGACTTTAATATAGTACGGCCTAATTTGATTTATATTCTCCCAAACAAATAATAATTAGATAGTTGTAGAAATTGTATTTAAATTATGGTACGTACACATAACACCGTATAGAAGATATATGCTCATCCACTTTTGTTCAATTTGGGTGATTTTTGGATACCAACTATTTTTAAAATATTCAGTTACTATAGTCTAATTACATTGCAATTTAAAATAACCAAATAATTACTTAAAATATAATAATGAAAATTCACAGAATATCAAAGTTAATATAAATACTAAATCTAAAATTAATTAAAATCTAAGATCTATATATGGGAATTGATCCTATGATCTATCACAAAAAAGATATGACATGTAAATCAGTAAATGATAAAAAAAATATTACATGGCATATGACAATGGAAAAAAAAATATATGACATGGTTTAACGACAACGTGACATGTGGCGAAATTCGATGTGGCTTAATGTATGAGCGCCATGTGGAAAAAGCTGATGTGGCGCAATGAGAAGACTTTAATCCTTAGTTGTTTTAAATATATATATATAATAGATTTGTTTTGAACCAAAAAATAATAAGTGTAAGCATCCTTCAAAATTCAATACGTTGACATTTATTAGGCATAAAATACATATCAAATAGTAGATCATCTAGCATTGGGTAGATTAATGTTAATTTTGACTAAAAAATAACAATAATCCTATTTTGATGAGAATTAGTTATTTGAAATGTGATTTCAAATTACAAATCAAAACACGAAGATTTTGTTAGCACAAATTTATTAAGATACTTGACAAAAATAAAAGATCTCATTTTAAAATTCATTGATTTAGGCTATATTTGTTAAGATAGATGACAAAAATAAAAGATGTCATCTTACAATTCATTTGTTTAACGATAAAGTATTAGGAGATTTAAGATTTGGTTTTAAAATATTTAGCTTGGTAAATTGGCTTGTTGTGTGTAAATTATAAAAAAAAAACAGAATTGAAAATTGAAGATATTTCGCAAAAATGTCATAGTGGAAAATCATTAACTAGGAATTTAAAAATAATTTATACTTGAACGAAATACAAAAATGTTAAGCGTGATTTTAGTGTAAATTGTAAAAACACATAATTTATGTTTGGAAATTTAAAAATCATTTCATATTACAATTGAAAATTAATGATTTGGTTACAAAAATAGAGTTGATCATATCTTAATCTATTATATATATTTAAAATCATTAAGGATTAAAGCCTTCTCATTGTGCCACCTAGGATTAATCCACATGGCGATCCCAGATTGTGCCACCTAGGATTTTGCCACATGTCACTATTTGCTTAAGCCATGTCATATTGTGTTTTACATGTCATATGCCACATCATCATATTTTCCTACCTTGTCATACTATATTTTACACTTCATATGCTATATTATATTTGAGTTTGCCCCGTCATATTTAAATATACTTATAAATATTACATCATGTAAATCTAGATATATATTAATAAACCGACTTTTATAGAACATTAAACCCACAATGTATATATCATGAAAATCATCATTTACATAACATCAATGGTGGCATGTTTCAAATGTCCTTTATGGGAGAGACATAATTCACGAACCCCAGGAAGTACTCGAGGTTCTCCATCTCTAGGTGCTCGCAGGTAGAGAGTTTGGAAATCAATGAAGACATATGTCCACCAAGGGAAAAGTAGTTCATAGACCCCGAGAAATCGCGTTCTTCCTTACCAAGTTCTTGCTATATAACAAAGAAAGAATCGTCAAATCATGATAGACTTTCAACCATTAGTATCGCTAAACAAAAGCATATAAGAACAAGTAGGATAATATCAATACAAAAATGCAAAAGAGACAATATGGATCTGAATTTATGAGTAAGGAAGATGAAGATGAAGATGGTAGAAAGAAAATAAAGGCAAAATTAAATAAAAGAAAAATTAACCTCCTAAAAGTTTAAACTATGGCAATATCTCCGGCCACATATTTTTGTAAGTTCCGATTTGGTTAGTTACATGATACGGTGATGTTTTTGTTTTTTTTTTTAATTATGGTAAGGGAGCTATATAGTGATATGAGACAATATCTCAACATATTTTTGTAAGTTTTCATTTTGTTAGTTACATGATTCGTTGATGATTTTTGGTTTCTTCATTATGGTAAGGAGCTATATAGTGATATTTTAACAATATATAATAGCAAAGAGTGTTGCACAAGATATTATTACATTTTTTTAAATTAAAGATATTATCAATAAATCTCGAATTACACCTTTAAAGAACTACATTTCTGCTCAAATTTGTAAATACTTAAAATCCTAAATTATAATAATGCCTTTTGTGTAATATTCTCAAATCGTGAAAGAATATATAAAAAATTAGAGTTATGTTAAGTCACAAGAAAATTTAAATATAATTGAGAATATTGAATTATTCCATAAATCTATTATATATATATATTTATATTTAAAACCACTAAAGATTAAAGCCTCCTCATTGCGCCACGTAGGCTTTTTCAACATGACGTTCGTACATTATGCCACCTTGGATTTTGCCACATGTCGCATTTCCGCTAATCCATGTCATATGCCACGTACGTATATTTATTATTTTTCATTTTTTTTCTTATATTGGTATAGTTAGATTAATGGAAATTATCTTTACCATTAGTATAACTACCTTCCAAAAAAAGTGGTTACCATTCATATTGAATTGGATATCGAAGTTTGAATATAACTTCCTTATTAAAATTGATTTTAAACTCGAAATAAAATCTCCTTGATTTAACTTATTTACATATTTGGTTGTTAGTTAATTAAATATTCAACGTTATTGGATATATTCAAACTTGCATTGCAACCATGATTTGCGTACGAAATCAAATCTCCGATTGATTTTGTAAACAAGTTGACATCCACTGTAATCAAATAGTCACATTTGACACAAAACTAGTTTAACCCCCGTACCATGTACGGGTAATGTGATTATAAACCCAATTTAATATAAATATATGACGCTAATGGTCACGTTAAAATTATACGATCATATATATTTATCTTCGTATTGTGATTAGTGTTTTTTTACCAATCGTAAATCAACTCATAATATAAATAAGTTGGATTTATTCAAAAATTACTTTACGATAAGATTATATGAGATTCTAACTACCCAATTTGTATAAAGGAGGGCCCGGGTGATTATATTATTATACAAATGACATGTGGCGCAATTTTTTGTGAAGACATTGTCTCCGCTTTATACTATAGGTAGTATAGATATTTTTCGTTAATTCATAGTATAATTTCCCATTATAAATTTAGATAGGATCAAATCCATTTTTTAACCAAATCTTTGACTTCCAATTATGGTTATGATTTATCTTTAATTTTCAATTATGATTAATATTTTTGACAGCTATCATTATAATTTCCAACACTGATTTTTTTGTAAGAAATAAATTTCCAATTATGAATTTTCCAAGTTTATCCCTTTTTGATGATTTGCGTACAAAAAACAAAATAATTTTTGTTAATTGATATTATAATTTCCATTATAAATTTAGATAGGATCAAATCCATTTTTAAACCAAATCTCTTGTTGGGACGCTATCAAGAACGCCTGCGTACTTGTTAGTGTTCCACACAACCGTCCCTTAGTTTTGATATGACAAACTCACTATGATTCTAATAAAGTTGTCCAAGTGTTCAGGAACGCTAGTGACCAAAAGGACGACAAGTGTGTATGGGCGTCCCACAGGCTTAGGGACGCTAGCTAACAGGAAGTAAGGACCAGCCAGAAACTACTTGAGCAAGGACGGAGTCCTAAGCAAGTAGGAACGCTAGAAAGGAGTCCTTACTCACTAGCCGACAGGATGACATCACTCGACAATGTTTGATCATCCAAGGACACGTGGAGACAGATCCTGTAGCGGAGTCCAACACTACGTGGCGGACGATCCTGTTACAGAGTTCATCAACACGTGGCGGCCGATCCTGTAGCGGAGTTCATCATACACAGCTGGATACAAGAAGCTTCCTCATCACCGCCCCACTACGTGGAGGAAGATCCTGTAGCCACGTCCACGAAGGGCATGATCGTCCCAGAGAAAAGACGCCCTTCCCCAAGTCCTATAAATAGCCCCAAGGCATTTATTGTGACTTCAACGCTTTCAAGAATATTCAGAGAGAATCATAGGAAAGCGGCTCACTCAAGAACACGAAGAACTAACTCAAGAACTCAAGAACAGTGATAGAACTTGTGTTAGATCGAGTGAGAGTTGTAACCAAATCACAAAATTAGTTTGTAACAGAAAACACAAAAAGAGAGAGAGAACGTTCTGCGAAGTACTGCAGAACGTAGGAATAGAGTCCTTTGTTAGATTGAACTCGCTTAAGTTGTAGGCTTAGAGGAGTCCTTTACTAGTGGACTTAGGGAAAAGCTAAGTGCCAGAGAACTGTAAAGACTCGCCAGTACAACTGTAAGGACGTTCAATAAAAAGGAAATAACTATTCAAAAATCCTCCAAGGAGGTAGAGGTTTACACTCAAGGACTACTTGGTCTTGAGTGGTTCCTCTATAATTCACTGCGTTCATTACTTACCTGTTTAGTACATAATTTCCGCTGCATTACTCAAGGACGCCCCTACTCCTCGTAGGGACGCCTAACCTAAGGACGCCCCTACTCCTCGTAGGGACGCCTAACCTAAGGACGCCTTTACCAAAGTAAAGGACGTCCCTCTGTACTAACGATCCAACAATTGGTATCAGAGCAGGCGCTCTAGATTCTTACTGAGTTGCAGGTAAAAATGGACATGGAACCTATTGGAATCTCGTTCGTGAAGCCTCCACGCCTGACGGACGGCAACTTCAACCGCTGGAAAACTAGATTTGAGAATTTCTGCAGAAGCACAAATTATCAATGCTGGAAGGTTATTATGAAGGGAGATCTCAAGGTACCCGCTGACAAAGTTGACAAGGAGGACGATTGGGGTCCTGATGAATTCAAGCTAATGGAGACAAATGCTAAAGCAGTGTGCTTCCTTCAAGCATCCCTCTGCGAAAGGGACGCCACAAGGGTCAGCAATCTCCCCACAGCAAAACAACAGTGGGAAGCTCTTGAGAAATTTCATGTGGGAACTGCAGAAATGAAAGAGGACGTCCAGCTGAAGATCAAGAAGGAGTTCTATGCCTTCAGCATGTTGCCAAATGAAACGGTGAATGACTATTCATACCGTTTTGAGGCCCTTGTCACCAAGATGAGAAACTTGGGCATCCCAGAAACAGAAATCTCCATGAGGAATAGAGTTCAAGTGGTCATTGATGGTTTGACCGGAGTCTGGAACTTTGACAGAACAACGTTCAAAGAGAACACAGCCAACAAAACTCTTGATATGGAAGAAATCTATGGGAAGCTCAGGCAGTACGAAGAACGAAGAATCTCTCACATGGCTCAGCTAGGAAAGAATCCTCAAACTGATCTTGCTTTGGCGTCCACAACACCAGAGTACGCTGAGTACCTTCGTGGCCAAAGAGATCTAGCGCTGATGATGCAAAACAAAGAAAAACTTGAGAACTTGCGTTCCAAAGAGAAAGAAAGAAAGCCAAAGGAAGAGATTGACTCAGATGAGGAACTCTCTCTTATTCACAAGGCTCTCAAGTACTATAACAAGAAAAACAAGCATAGCAGCAAGAGCAAGTCCTACAAAAAGGAGAGTCCCAAGTACACAGAGGCTGAAATGAAGGAACTCACATGCTACAAATGCAACAAGAAAGGACATTTTGCCAAAAAATGTACTGTGGGAACGTCCTCCAAGGAAAAGAAGAAAGCTCTCATTGGAGCATGTACAGCTGCCTGGGATGATCTCAGTTCAAGTGATGGTGAACGTGATGATCAAGTGGCATACATGGCAGTAGAGGACGCCCCAATTATTGAAGAGAACGCCTCCGACAACGAACAAGAGGTAACTCATGATTCCATGATGCGTTCTCTAGAAAAGTGTTCAAAACCAAAATTGCTTAAACTCATTAGTAAAATTATGGAGGAAAGTCTTGTTATGAAAAGAAGAATGGATGAACTCGAAGATGAAAATATTATAGTTGAATGTGAGAACTGTAATTCAATGACTATTCAACTAGATTCTTCTTGTGAAGAAACAAAGTCCCTAAAAACTGAAATCATGTGTCTCAAACTTGAGAACGCTAATCTTAGGGAAGAAGTGAAAGTTTTGGGTAAGAGTCCCATAGTTGAAGAAGTGAGACCAATGGTCTTTGTCCCAGCTAAAAGAGGTCTAGGTTATGAATCTGACACTAAGAACTCCCTTCCTAGTGATTTTGAGGCAAGTAAATCCTCTGAACTTGAACTTGAACGGGAGAAAACCAAAAATCTTCTTGAAAGAATTAGAGTTCTAGAGAGTGGAGAATCAGGAAAGGAAGACTACTACACTAACTCCACCAGTCATAAAATTTACAAGAAGATTGCTAAAGGGGACGGTTCAAAGGTTTGCGACCCTCAAAAGATGAAACAAAACAAAATTCAACGTCCCAATAAGAAGTACTACCTCGGTACTTACTATAGGACGTGTTGGTATTGTGGTCAAGGAGATCACTTTAAGTATGAGTGTTTGAAACTAAAGGAAGACATTGAGAGTGGAAAAGTTGCTAGGACTAACAATGAAAATGCTAAGTCCGTTCCAAAAGCTAATTCTAGGCGTCCTAGACGTTCTAGAAGTTCTTTCCGCAAGCATGCTATTTCAAATGATGTGAATATTAATGACTACATGCCAGAACCAGAGTTCTACTTTTGTAACGAACCAGGTAAGGAACACCTTGCCTGGGTCGCCAAACACTAACGTTCTTATGGCAGGTGGAAGTGAGGGGACGCCCATGGATCATTGATAGTGGCGCCTCAAATCATATGACAGGAAGCCAGATCCATCTCACTTCTATCCAAAGTAGTGCCACGGGAGGAACTGTCTCGTTTGGCAACAAGGGCAAAGGAAAGATCAAGGGAACGGGAACTGCTATTCTCAACCCGTCCATCAGTGCAACAAATGTCAGATGTGTGATCAAGGTGAAAATCTAGTCACATTTGACTCAAAGGAGTGCCTTGTTATCAACAAGAAGTCCAACAAAGTTGTTCTCAAAGGAGTTCGCAAGAACAACATTTACATCTTCAATCAAGAGTTCAAGCCTAAATCAGAATTATGTCTATCTGCTTCAAAGAAGGACGCTGATCTCTGGCATTGCCGACTTGGTCATGCTGGACCAAGCACGATCTTCAGACTTCACCAAAGAAATCTTGTGAAGGGACTTCCCCGAATTGATCCTGAAACTGTTGAACAGTGTGAAGCCTGTATCAAAGGGAAGCAAACGAGAACGTCTTTCAAGTCAAAGAACGAAGTCAGCACAAAGAAGCCTCTGGAACTCCTCCATATGGATCTTTGTGGGCCAATAAAGACGTTGAGCCACGGTGGAAAGAGGTACATTTACGTTCTTGTAGATGATTTTTCTCGATTCACTTGGGTTCTTTTCTTAGCTTCCAAAGCAGATTGTTTCAATGCGTTCAAAGTCTTCATCAAACAAGTGGAAGTTGCCCTGGAGACGCCTCTCAAAGCCATAAGATCAGACCATGGGACGGAATTCCAGAATTCAGAGTTCCTGGCCTTCTGTGATCAACATGGTGTCTCGCACAACTTCTCAGCTCCAAGGACTCCACAACAAAATGGAGTTGTGGAAAGAAAGAACAGGACGCTAGAGGATATGGCAAGAACTATGCTTTTGGCTAATAGCGTCCCCAAGTACTTCTGGGCGGAAGCTATTGCCACAGCATGCTACATCATTAATCGTGCCATGATCCGTCCTCTGCTGAAGAAGACGTCCTATGAGTTGTTGAATGGAAGGAAGCCTCGCATCGACTATCTCAGAGTTTTTGGTTGCAAGTGTTTCGTTCACAACAATGATAAAGAAAATCTTGGAAAGTTTGATGCAAGGAGCGATGAAGCCATATTCCTTGGGTACTCTCTCACCAGCAAAGCATATAGGGTTTTCAACAAAAGAACTCTAAAACTTGAAGAGAGCATTCATGTTGTGTTCAAGGAGAGTTCTTCTCACAGAGAAAAATCAAGTAAGAAAGAACGCTCCTCATCGCATCAGAAGGACGACTCTGAAGATGAAGCTGAAGATTGGACCTCAGGAAAATACTATGTCTCTAAGGACGCGTCTCCAAATCCTGAAGAAGTCTCTGTGGATGCTCCTAGTGTTGTTCATGGAGTTCCCTCTCGCAGTGAATCTCCAGTTCAACAAAATATAACAGAATCAAGTCAACAAGGCGAGCAACGCCAAAGTGTGGACGCTTTCTCTGAGGGGGAACATGCTGAGGACGATGCTCACAGTGATAGTGATAATTCTGATGGAGACATTGATCCAAGATTTGTTCAACTGTTTCAAAGGGAGTCCCGCTTCTCTAGGGACCACCCAACTTCTCAAATTACATCTGATCCGTCTCAAGGAGTTCAGACCAGATCAGCTGCTAGCAAGTCCCAGAGTGCAAATTTAGCCTTTTGTGCATTCAATGCCTTTGTCTCTATGGTGGAACCAAAGAATATCAAAGAAGCACTACAGGACGCTGACTGGATTCAAGCAATGCAAGAAGAACTTAATCAGTTTGAAAGAAACAAAGTTTGGACTCTCGTCCCTCGTCCCAAAGGCAAAAATATCATAGGGACGCGATGGGTGTTTAGAAATAAGCTTGATGAGAGTGGACGTGTGTCAAGGAACAAGGCAAGACTGGTAGCTCAAGGATTTAAGCAAGAGGAAGGCATAGACTATGACGAGACCTTTGCTCCTGTTGCTAGAATTGAAGCCGTTCGTCTTCTTATTGCCTTCGCCGCTCACAAGGGATTCAAGCTATTTCAGATGGACGTCAAGACTGCCTTTCTCAATGGAAAGCTAAAGGAGGAAGTGTATGTTGCTCAGCCGCCTGGCTTCGAGGACGCCTCTCACCCAGATCATGTGTACTACTTGGACAAAGCGCTCTATGGACTCAAGCAAGCCCCTCGTGCATGGTACGACAGGTTTGCGTCCTTTCTTTTGTCTCATGGGTACACTCGAGGTTCAATTGATAAAACTTTGTTCATAAAGAAAGTTCACAAGGACATTTTAATTGCCCAAGTCTATGTTGATGATATAGTCTTTGGTAGTACTAACATGAAGCTTGTAGATGAGTTCAAGTCCCTAATGAGTAGTGAATTTGAGATGTCCCTCATTGGAGAACTCAATTTCTTCTTGGGACTTCATATCACTCAACTCAAGGAAGGGACGCGCATTCACCAACAAAAATATGTCCGTGAAATGCTTGAGAAGTACGGGATGAACACGTCCAAACCTGTTGCCACTCCTTGTTCTCCAAACTCGCGTCTTTACGCAGACGAACAGGGAAAGGACGTTGATCAAAAACTTTACAGAGGAATGATTGGCTCTTTGCTCTACTTGACCGCAAGCCGTCCCGACATTATGTTTGCCGTTTGCTTGTGTGCACGCTTCCAGGCGAATCCAAAGGAGTCCCACATGCAAGAAGTCAAAAGGATCTTTCGCTACCTCAAAGGACGCGACGATCTTTGCCTTTGGTACCCCAGGAAGACGTCCTTCAAGCTCGTTGGCTACTCGGACGCTGATTATGCGGGTCATGTAATTGATAGGAAAAGCACCTTAGGAATGGCACAGTTCCTTGGTTCATGCTTAGTCTCTTGGGGATCTAAGAAACAGAACTCTGTGGCGCTTTCAACTGCGGAAGCCGAGTACGTTGCTGCTGCCTCGTGCTGTTCACAAGTCATCTGGATCAAATATCAACTAGAGGACTACGGTATCAATCTTGAAACTACTCCCATTCGCTGTGATAACACAAGTGCTATTGAAATTTCAAAGAATCCTGTTTTTCATTCACGCACAAAGCATATTCATATAAGACATCATTTCTTGCGTGATAATGTTGAACTAGGACTCATTAGCATGGAGCATGTAAGAACTGAAGACCAAATAGCTGATATTTTCACTAAGGCGCTTGATAGACGTCCCTTTGAGCATCTAAGGCTGCTCTTGGGGATGATAACTTTTAAGTAGCAAGTCCCGTTCTACTATTCTCTCAATGATTGGCTATGTTTTGTAGATTCTAAGTGTTTAAGGACTGTTATGCATTGAATTCATATTTGCAAGGACGCTAGTCTAAAACTTCATGTGTTTGCTACTTTGGAACGCCATTCAAATTTTCTCTATTTTGTCTTGAAAAGCGTATCCCTGATCACCCAACCCTCATTAGAAGCCAAAATGATGGGAACTCTAAGCTTACCCTAGCCGAGAACTCCGCAAAAGCGTCCTATGAGCTTCATATTTTCTTTTACGGGACGTACTTGCGTTGTTCTCAACTGGTTCGAACGGTAATCACAAGAACGGTAAGTTGGTTGTTGGTTTGCTTGAAGAAATTTGCTTGAAGAGGTAAAATTTTGCTAAGTCTATGAGAACGCTCAGTAGTTACTTGGTCGGAACGCCAGTTCAGAAATGTAGAACGCCAGTTCAGTTGTTAAGGAGCAGTTGAAGAGTCAGAATTTTGAACTTTTGAAAGTATGAACAGTGACCGTTGCTTTTGCTCAAATCTTAAGGGGGAAGTTTTGCCACGTGTCGCACAGTAAAACAGTGGTAATTACCGTTTGTGCCACCGCTTCCTCTATATAAGGCCAGAACAGTCGCTCTCAGAATTTATTACGCTCAACCACTTTCTCGCTCTCAAATTTGCTCTGCCTTCTCTCTAGAACTCCGGCGACTTCCTCTCTCTAAAACTCACTGGAATTATGTCTCAAAGGCTGATGAACGCTTCTGGATCTTCTACCGGCGGGAAGCGCCGAAAGCTCATCAAGTCCCATTACATAGAAAAGCCCAAACCCATCGTTCTCAATGAGTCACTACTGGACTTCATCAACAAGAAGCCCAGGACGCTGTACAACCTTATAAGAGAACGTATGGAGCTGCCAGAAGTCAAGGACGATGAAGTGAAAACAAGGAACTACAAGAGATTCATTGAGCGGTTTGTCGTTCCCAGCCTCCACAACACAGAATACCAAGACTTACCTGGACGGATGGACGACGTACTGTTCTTCTCTCAGTTCGGAGGTGAGAACCTTGGCCCTCTTCTTGAACTTATCCCGGACTTGCACAATGCAGTCCTGCCCGAGTTCCCCATGTACCCAAGGAACTCCATTGCCTTCCAAATGACCAAGAACCGGGTGCCAAGTCCTTCTCCTCCTCCTCCTGCCGTTCCCTCCATTACCACCAAACAATTACTCAAGCGTCCTGCCCCTTCATCTCCCCTTTCAAAATCCTCAAAACCCATCTCCTCAAACCCAACAGAAATTGTGGATAAGTTTCCACCTCACATAACGGAGGGACGCTCCAAGAAAGCCCATGACCCCAGGCCCCTCAAAAAGGCCAAGACCTCAAGCGTCCCATCCTCTAAACCATCCACAAAACGGCCTAGCACCTCAAAAAGGCCGTCCAACCTATCTAAAGAATCCACTCCACCTCCTCAACCCCTTACCATTGTCCAACTCCCAACTCCTCCACCGTCCCCTCAACCTTCAACGAAAAATGCCCTCATTCCTTTCCCCCCAAAACCAACTGTCTCTCCTCTCAACCTCGCCAACTTCCCCTCCGCTCCGGCTCATATTTCTCCGCCAAAGGACCCCGAGACCCCCAGATCTCGCCGTCCATCATCAGAAAGCGGACCAGAGGACGTTGAGCAGCGTCCGGCCCTTGAGCACACCTTCAAACGCCGCAAAACTGGCGAATCACCAAAGGTGCTCTTGGTCCAGAACGCTCCAGAGCCCGAGCACATCTCCTCCTCCTCTTCTAGCTCATCTGAGAGCCAAAGAGGAACGCCCGCTCAAGCGTCCCCCTTCATCGACATAGTTGGGGACTCTAATGATGAGGCTGAAGGAGTTGAGCATGCTCCCGCTGAAGGTGAAGTACCCGAGGACGCTGGTCAGCACCAGGTCGCTCAGAAGGACGTTGAGCCCTCACTCTCTGAGGAGCTTGAACGTGATGCACAAGAGGTACCACCTTACAACCAAGCTCTCCCAATCCTCAACCCTCCCCCTCCCCCTCAAGAAAACCTCTCCCCCTCAATCCAATCTGAAACTGTCCAAGTCCCTGAGGACAATGAGCACGCCACCGAACATCAAACAGAGGCTCAGGACGCTGAAGGCGCGTCCCAAGGGCAAACCTCTGCTGGTGCCGTTCAAGCCACATCTGGTGGCGATGCTGAGAATAAAGGCACAGAGGACGCTGAGCAAGATGCGTCTGGCGACTCAGATAAAGCGAACAGTTCTTCAGAGGATGAGGACTCTGAAACTCCCAAGGGCAAGCGTAGAAAGAAGAACGCTGATGTGCCCGTTAAAGTCCTAATCCCTCTTATTTATTCTGAAGAGTGGCTCGCCTCCTTCGACGATGAAGATGTTAAGGAGTTCCTCGATCTCCTAAAATTTCAAGGATGGTTGAACGTAGGACCAGCGCCGACCACAATTGACATAGATCAGGTCAAGGCGTTCTACCGGGATTTGCGCTTCAAGGCCAAAGATGGCTCCCTCCACTTTAAAATTGAAGGAGAGAGAGTTTCAGTCACTGAACGCCAAATGCGCACCTTCCTTGGTCTTGGTTCTCGCAAGCCACCGTCTGATGCTCTAAGTTCTCTACCGGAAGGCGGCTTTGAAACAACAGACCAAGAACTGCCGCTGGTTGAGCACATTTTTCAAGGCAAGAGGCCTATGGGACTAGACAGGGTAGCTCACGTTCTGAGCAAAGTTGGCGCCATTATCCATTACTTCATTTGTCGCGCCATTCTTCCAAGGCAGGAGAAGCGTTCTATTATGCAAACGTCTGACATTATTCTCATAGACGCCATCCTAGAACGCCGCCCCATTAACTTAGCCAAAATCGCAATGCAACATATGGCCAAGTGTGGAAGGAAGAGGCATGCTTTGCCGTACCCTGGAGTAGTCAAGGCGATCTTGCAGTCTCAGAACGCATATGATGAGACCACTCCCTCTCAAGAACTTGGTCTCAAGTGGAATGCTAAGAAGGGACTAGTCGAGATCAGGCACAACGAAGAGCTGCCGTCTGTGATAAAACAGTTAGAGGCTGAAGCTGAGGAAGCAAGACAAAAAGCAGAAGAAGAACGCCTAGCTGCTGAGGCTGAGGCCACAAGGCTTAATTCCACGCCTCAAGAGTCTTCTCAGGACTAAGAGCTCGCTTTAGATCTTAACACTCTTGATCAAATGCTCTTAGGGACTCCTCCTGCTACTCCTTTGAACGCTCCCCCATCTAGTTCAGGTCCATTGCCCCGTTCTGCTCCTGCCAACATCTCTCAGCATCCTCCAGCAGAACTCTTGGGTGCAGTTATGGACAATCAGTGCCTTATCTTCAATGCTCTCAAGGACTTATCATCTGCGTTCGCCAAGGCTGCTGAACTTCAAGAGCAATTGCTTCAGTTTTATCAAGATCAGCGCCGTTCTCAGTGATTGCCACCACCCTATTTAATCCCCTATCATTTTGCCTTTGCTTCTTTTGAACTTCAAACACTATGACTCTTGTCTGTAATAACTCTACGTTTGTTTGAATGGCAATTATATTGTTTGCTTGCATGTGTTTGTTTAAGCGTTCCACTGCTTTTAGTTATGTGTTTGTGCTAACGTCCTTATCACTTGTTATCCTTTTCGATGATGCCAAAAGGTGGAAGTGTAGTTTTGCAGAGATGCGCTATAAAATAGTTATCTAGAATAAGCAAGTGTTAAGGGGGAACTATTAAGTGAAAAGTCTAAGGAACGCTCTTGCTAGAATAAAAGAGGACGCTTAGAAACTTTTCTAGGACGCGTCCCTCTCCTTTAAATCCAAAAGCTAGAGAATCAAAGATTGAAAACTTGTGCTTATTAAAATTTCTCTAAGTATTAGAGGACACTTTTAAGTTCCAATGTCAAAACTATTTTGCTAAGTTCAAATGTCAAAACTATTTTGCTGAAGAGTTTGTCATCATCAAAAAGGGGGAAATTGTTGGGACGCTATCAAGAACGCCTGCGTACTTGTTAGTGTTCCACACAACCGTCCCTTAGTTTTGATATGACAAACTCACTATGATTCTAATAAAGTTGTCCAAGTGTTCAGGAATGCTAGTGACCAAAAGGACGACAAGTGTGTATGGGCGTCCCACAGGCTTAGGGACGCTAGCTAACAGGAAGTAAGGACCAGCCAGAAACTACTTGAGCAAGGACGGAGTCCTAAGCAAGTAGGAACGCTAGAAAGGAGTCCTTACTCACTAGCCGACAGGATGACATCACTCGGCAATGTTTGATCATCCAAGGACACGTGGAGACAGATCCTGTAGCGGAGTCCAACACTACGTGGCGGACGATCCTGTTACAGAGTTCATCAACACGTGGCGGCCGATCCTGTAGCGGAGTTCATCATACACAGCTGGATACAGGAAGCTTCCTCATCACCGCCCCACTATTGTGACGCTAACGCTTTCAAGAATATTCAGAGAGAATCATAGGAAAGCGGCTCACTCAAGAACACGAAGAACTAACTCAAGAACTCAAGAACAGTGATAGAACTTGTGTTAGATCGAGTGAGAGTTGTAACCAAATCACAAAATGAGTTTGTAACAGAAAACACAAAAAGAGAGAGAGAACGTTCTGCGAAGTACTGCAGAACGTAGGAATAGAGTCCTTTGTTAGATTGAACTCGCTTAAGTTGTAGGCTTAGAGGAGTCCTTTACTAGTGGACTTAGTGAAAAGCTAAGTGCCAGAGAACTGTAAAGACTCGCCAGTACAACTGTAAGGACGTTCAATAAAAAGGAAAGAACTATTCAAAAATCCTCCAAGGAGGTAGAGGTTTACACTCAAGGACTACTTGGTCTTGAGTGGTTCCTCTATAATTCACTGCGTTCATTACTTACCTGTTTAGTACATAATTTCCGCTGCATTACTCAAGGACGCCCCTACTCCTCGTAGGGACGCCTAACCTAAGGACGCCTTTACCAAAGTAAAGGACGTCCCTCTGTACTAACGATCCAACATCTCTAACTTCCAATATTGAGAGCAATAAAGTTATATATATCATCCTCTTCTAAACCCTAACAATATGTTTGGTTGGTGGGAATTGGTGGGATTTTAATAGGAGGGGAATGGTGAGAATCACTTTCCTGTGTTTGGCTTAATTTTTTGATAGGATTGAGTGGGATTCTGTTAGAAAATTAGAGTGGAAAGGATGGGAAAATGAATCCCACCAATTTGGTGGGATTTGGTGGGATTTGGTGGGAAAATAAAATAAACACTCTCAAAAGAAAAAAGGAAAAGAAAATTTTATTTATAATTTCCCATCAAAACCCCCATTTATCTAAACACAAGAAATATACATTCTCATATGTTACTTTCCCATCCTTTCTCTTCTCTTCCTTTCTCATCTTTCACCACCCTTTCTTTTCCCACCAATTCCCAATTGCCAAACAGACTGTAATAGTCACCTTCTCCTCTTGGTGTGCATATTCTCTCTTGGTGTGTTGATTAGTTATGATCAAATTTATTTCTAATCAATGAATCTTTACGTTTTGCTAAATAGATTTATGCTAGATTATTTTTTGTAATTTGTATTCCTTTATATACATTGATCTAACCATTTATTAGTTTTATACATGCAGATCAAGGAAGATGCTACTAATCAAAGATATAACTTTGACTAGAACCATGTACAAATTACAAGTTCGTGTAATTCGTATGTGGAAAATTGAAAAGAAAGACGATCCAAGCAACTATGTTACTACCGAAATCATTTTAATGGATGAAAAGGTAATTTATGCTTTATTATTTTTCGGTGAATACGAATAATAAAATAGTTTTGTAATTTCATATCCATACTCCAAATGTTCTTATATAATTTTATTTGTCTTTTCAGGGTGATAAAATTCATGGAGTGATAAAAGATATGCAAACTTTTCATCCATCAAGGAAGGAAATGATTATCATATTTCGAACTTTGGATTGGCACTTAATGAAGCAGAATATAAATTTGCTTCTCATCATTACAAAATCATTTTTTACAAGAATACTATTATTAAGTCGTGTGACTTGACATCTGTGTCTATTAATGGATTCAACTTTATTAATTTTGATGACATTTTAAATGAAGAGTTGGACAAAACCAATCTTATTGGTGAGTTCGTGATTTTAGTTTTTGTTTACACACACTCAACTATGAGCTATGATCAGTTTAATACTTTAATGTAATTTCTCATATCAAAGATAAAAGAATCTTCGTATATATCTTAAACTAAACAATTTAATGTTATTTACTTTTAATCATTTATCCTTCTTTCTAGAAGTCTTTGATTCTAGAAATTTTAACTAGGCACTCAAAAAAACAAACCCTTCATTAGATTATTTTCTATGTATTTAAAATAATTATAAATGAGCGAATTTTTTAGTATATTTCAAGAAATCAATATATAATATGATACATTTTTTATATGAAATTAATTCACATAAATATTTAATAATATCCGCGCATGGCGCGGGGAACTATACTAGTATTTACAATAAAAAAAAATAGAAATAGTCATGATAAATTGTTACCGGTCATAAATTGAAAATTAAAAAGAATGAGGTGGAGAATGAATAAGATGAAGTTGCCACGTGTCATGTTGATTGTGAGGTGGAAATAATAGTTAATAGGTAATTTCTAAGGAATAAGGATAATATGTGATGTGGCAAAATTTGAGGTGGCGTAATATATGAACGACACGTAGGACAAAGCTGAGATGACACAATATGGTGACTTCAAAGCTTACGGTTTATATATATATAGTAGATTTTTAGTGAAATTGTATAATTAATTTTTCCAAATTTGAAAGTTGGTTACAATTACAAATGATACGTTAGTCCAACCAAAAAATTTCAAATGTATATAATCTTGATTATATCATTTTAAAAAACAATTTTTAGTCAACTTCATGTTTTTTAAATGTGTAAAATTCAATTTAAAAAGTCGTTGAACATATAATATTTGATAGAAAATTATAATTGTAAAATTTTATTACATAAGACTGGGCTAAAGTTTTATTTTTAATAAAATCAATAAAATACTTAATTATGATTATGTGAGATATGATTACTCAAAATAAATAGATTTACCCAAAGAAAGTGTAATTATGCTTCTTTATGATTAAAGAAAATCTCATTTTGAGATATGATGTGTCTTAACAAAAAGCCTATTTGGAATTTTTTTATATATGACATGGATAATGAATATGAGGTGGATTAATACAAATTAATAAAAAAGTAAAAAAAATGTGACATGGTGCAATGATAGGTTGACACGTGGCGAGATCCTACGTGGCACATCCTCAAGGCGACATGTGGAAATATCTGACGCGAAACGCCTAAGGTGTTGCTACCTAAGGACGCTCTAGAACCTGAGCACATCTCCTCCTCCTCCTCTAGCTCATCCGAGAGCCAAAGAGGAACGTCTACGGCCCAAGCCTCCCCATTCATAGATGTTGTTGGGGACTCCAACGACGAGGCGGAAGGAGTTGAGAGTGCTCCTGTTGAGAAACAAGTAGCTGAGGACACTGGCGAGCACCAGGTCGCTCACAAGGACGCTGAGCCAACCTTATCTGAAGAGCTCGAGCGTGATGCTCAGGAAGTCCCTCCCTACAATCAATCCCTCCCTTTCCTAAATCCCCTCCCAACTCCTCAAGAAAACTCATCCCCCTCAATCCAAACAGAATCCAACCAAGTCCCTGCGGACGCTGAGCCACAAACAGAACATCAATTAGAGGCTCAGGACGCCGAGGGCACGTCCCAAGGTCAAGCTACCTCTGATGCTAATCAAGCCACTGCTGGTGGCAATATTGAAAATGAACAAGGCACAGAGAACGCTCCCTCCAAGGACGCTGCTGAACATGAGTCCGAGGACGCCGATGATGAGTCTGATGATGATGATGAGGACTCCGAATCTCCAAAGGGCAAGCG
This sequence comes from Polygonum aviculare, assembly GCA_934048045.1. Classification (NCBI taxonomy): domain Eukaryota; kingdom Viridiplantae; phylum Streptophyta; class Magnoliopsida; order Caryophyllales; family Polygonaceae; genus Polygonum; species Polygonum aviculare. The sequence continues at coordinate 16,305,394 of OW204025.1, read as the reverse complement.
CAAAAGAAAGCCTGATGGCGCGCCTGTCAAAGTTCTTAGTCCCCTAATTTACTCAGAAGAGTGGCTCGCCTCCTTCAATGACGACGCAGTACAGGAGTTCCTCGAGCTTCTGAGATTTCAAGGCTGGTTGAACGTTGGGCCTGCGCCGGCTACTGTTGACAAAGAACAGGTCAAGGCGTTCTACAGGGATCTGCGCTACAAATCCAAAGATGGTTCTCTCCACTTCAAGATAGATGGTGAGAAAGCATCAGTCAATGAACGCCAGATCCGTTCTTTCATGGGACTCAATCCACAAAAGCCCCCGTCCAATGCTCTAAGCTCACTTCCAGAAGGCGGATTCGAGATAACTGATGAGGAACTGCCCCTGGTTGAACACACTTTTCAGGGCAAAAGGCCAATGGGACTGGACAGGGTTGCTCACGTATTGAGCAAGGTAGGCGCCATCGCTCATTACTTTATATGTCGCGCCGTCCTTCCTAGGCAGGAGAAGAGTTCAATCGTTCAGACGCACGATATCATTCTTATTGACGCTCTGCTAGAACGCCGCCCCATCAATCTAGCCAGAATTGCTATGCAACACATGGCTAAGTGTGGGAGGAAGCGCCACGCCTTGCCATACCCAGGTATTGTTAAGCTCATCCTCATGTCTCAGAACGCCTATGATGAAAGCGCTCCTTTAGAAGAACTCGGCTTGAAGTGGAACGCAAAGATGGGACTTGTCGAGATCAGGCACAATGAAGAGTTGCCTTCCGTGCTAAAACAGTTAGAAGCTGAGGCTGAGGAAGCCAGGAAGAAGGCTGAGGAAGAACGTCTCGCAGCTGAAGCTGAGGAAGAACGCCTTGCCTCCTTGCAGCATGAGTCCGTTCATGAAGAAGAGCCAGCCGTCGACTTTGCCGCTCTTGATCAGATGCTAATGGCTTCTTCTCCTCCTACAGAACATCCTACGGATGCTCCCTCTTCTAGTTCAGGTCCTCTGCCCCGTTCTGCCCCTGCGAATATTTCTCAGCATCCTCCTGTAGAACTCATGGGTGCGATCTTGGACAACCAGTGCCTCATCTTCTCCGCTCTTAAGGATTTGTCCTCTGCGTTCACCAAGGCTGCTGAACTTAATGAACAACTGCTCAAGTTTTATCAAGACCAGAGCCGTTCCCAGTGATCGCCGTCTCCCAACCCTTAATCCCTCAATCTTTTTGCTTATGTTTCTGTTGTTTTAAACACTATGATCTTGGTTTGTAATAACCGTACTCTTATTTCCATTTGAATGGCAATCCACTGTTTGTGTGCATGTGTTTGTTCAAGCGTTCCACTGCTTTTAGTTATGTGCTTGTGCTAACGTCCTTATCACTTGTTATCCTTTTCGATGATGGTAGTTTTGCAGAGATGCGCTATAAAATAGTTATCTAGAATAAGCAAGTGCTAAGGGGGAACTATTAAGTGAAAGGTCTAAGGAACGTCATGCTAGAATAAACTAGAGGACGTCTAGAAAATTCTAGGACGCTTTTCTCTCCTTAAAATCCAAATGTTAGAGAATCAAAGAATGAAAACTTGTGCTTACTACTGAAATTTCTCTAAGAGTTAGAGAACGCTTCTAAGTTTTCATGCATGCTAAATTCAAACGTCAAAACTATTTTGCTGAAGAGTTTGTCATCATCAAAAAGGGGGAAATTGTTGGGACGCTATCAAGAACGCTTGCGTACTTGGTAGTGTGCCCACACAAACCGTCCCTCATTTTTGATATGACAAACTCACTTTGATTCTAATAAAATTGTCCAAGTGTTCAGGAACGCAATATACCTAAAAGGACAACAAGTGTGTGAACGTCCCCTAGGCTTAGGGGCGCCAGCTAACAGGAAGTAAGGACCAGCAAGAGACTACTTGAGCAAGGACGGAGTCCCAAACAAGTAGGAACGCAAGAAAGGAGTCCTTACTCACTAGCTGACAGGATGACATCACTCGACAATGTTTGATCATCCAAGGACACGTGGAGACCGATCCTGTAGCAAAGTCCAACACTACGTGGCGGACGATCCTGTAGCAGAGTTCATCAACACGTGGCAGCCGATCCTGTAGCGAAGTTCATCACACACAGCTGGATACAGGAAGCTTCCTCATCATCGCCATACTACGTGGAGGAAGATCCTGTAGCCACGTCCATGAAGGGCATGACCGTCCCAGAGAAATGACGCCCTTCCCCAAGTCCTATAAATAGCCCCAAGGCATTTATTGTGACGCCAACGCTTTCAGGAATATTCAGAGAGAATCAGAGGAAAGCGACTCACTCAAGAACACGAAGAACTAACTCAAGAACTCAAGAACAGTGTTTAGACCTGAGTTAGATCGAGTGAGATTTTGTACCTAAACCACAAAACAGTTTGTAACCAAAAGAAAGAGAGAGAGTTCTGCGAAGTACTGCAGAACGTAGAAATAGAGTCCTTTAGTAGATTGAACTAGCTTGAGTTGTAGGCTTAAAGGAGTTCTTTACAAGTGAACTTAGGAAAAAGCTAAGTGTCAGAGAACTGTAAAAACTCGCCAGTACAACTGTAAGAACGTTCAATATAAAGGAAATAACTATTCAAAAATCCTCCAAGGAGGTAGAGGTTTACACTCAAGGACTACTTAGTCTTGAGTGGTTCCTCTATAACTCATTGCGTTCATAACTTACCTGTTTAGTACTATTTCCGCTGCATTACTTAAGGACGCTCCTACACCTCGTAGGAACGCCTAACCAAAGGACGCATTTACCTAAGTAAAGGACGTCCCTCAGTACTAACGATCCAACATATACATATATTTGTTGCGCTTTACATTCGGTTATAAAAAGATATTGTAATATTATTTAACCTAATAAATAAAGACAAAATTACTTAATTACCTACTAAGATCTTGTACAATCTTCATAATTTGAAAACTAGATTATAAATTGATATTTTTCGTATTCTTACCTTTTTAAAAGTTTGTTTTTTCATTTTTTTAACCTCCATTTTTTTAAAAAAAACATTTATTTATAGCACTGTATTTGCAAATATGCCCCCAAAAAGGTAATGTTGCAAGTTGGAAAAAACAAAGGCATTTTCATAAACAATATGTTGAAATGGAGTATTTTTGCAAATTCGTCAAAATTATACAATGTGTCTAACTAAAAAACACCTACCTTTTATTCATATAATAAGAATATAAAATATATATAAAAATCAGCAAGGAAGGCAATTGTAACAGACTTGGGATGCAATCTGTGAGAAAGACAATTTGTAAGTAAATCGATTTATTTTATTAATTTTCACTTTTGTTATATTTCCAAAAAAAAGAAAAAATATAAATCTAATTTGGATAATGTTCTAAGTTTAGAGAATGACGTTGATATTTCTCTCCTTTCTCCAAAATGGAGAATGTGATAGGGAAGTTGTTAATGTAAAAAAAAAGCTAAAATTCTCTAAATCTCTATATTGTATTTCTCTAAAATGGCAAAGCTATTAGATAAGCTCTTATAACAATGAGTGTGAGTATTTTGAAATATTGGAAAAATTGCCAAGGAAAATTGAACACTGATGTGAGGAAACAACGTGATGGAATAACAACGTCTGTAGAGTTATAGCTTACTATACTTAGTAAGTGTGTAAGACAAATGAGGAAAACCCTAACGAGGCCTATTTTAGAGTTGAGTTGGGCCTGGAAACATGTGCGAGTATAATGGAGATTTCATTTATCAAATACGGGAAGAAAATAAGATCAAGTGAATGGTTATGATTTTAGAATAGAAATATGAACATTTGTAGTGTAAATCACGAGTGAGATATAATTAGGTTAAAATCATATCTTGAGTGAGTAAACTATAAATGCATCTAGGTTTAGACTTAGAAAATTACCGATTGCTCTTATCTTATTCTTCTAAAGAACTCGGGTGAAGAGAAGAAGAAGAAGAAGTAAAGAAGGTTTGATAATTTCTTCTTGGTTTTGTTATACACATTTCTTATGTTGAAAATTTAAGGTTTACAATGTTAGATCTAGTGAATAGATTAGACTATCTGAAGTACCTGTTTGCATTGAACAATTGTGTAATTGACATTAATAAAAGAAATTGTTCAAACTCCTCTAACGAGGTTGTAGTTTTTCTCCCGAACAACTAATTGGTTTGTTTGAGAGTTTTCACTATAAGTAATCATGTCAACTATTAACTGCTTGTGCTTTAATTCCGTTATCCAGTACAATAATCCCCTTAACGGGTAAGGTTTTTATATTAACACCCATCCATCATCAATAATATTGTAACTAGGGTAGCTGAATTCCGTCTCCATTGAATTTGTTGTTCTTGATAATCTAACCAACATGTAAAGTTGGATTTCTTGCCATTAATTGCTCACACTTCAATTCATTCCTTGATGTTATAGTGTATATTTTATTAGGTAGAGTACATGTATGGCCCCCCGAACTTCTAACTTTTTTTCAACCAGACCCCTCAACTTAAAAATGTTCTATTAAACCCTTGAACTTACAAATTTTGTTCGATTAGACCCCCATCACGCGCCAGGTGACACGCCAATGCCACATCACTGTCACGTCAGCGCCATGTTATTGCCACGTCAACGCCACATCACTGTCACGTGGCACTGACATGGCGATGACGTGGAGGTGATGTGGTGATGACGTGGCACTATTAAAAAAACTATTTAATGAATTTATATATAATTAATTATCTAACTCGTTCTACGAAACGTGTAATAACAGATTCATGTCATCTTATGTTGTATACAATATATTACATATCGCATCTTATGTTGTATACAAAGTTTCAGTTGCCCAGCTGGTTTTGTGCCCCCCCTCATTCCCTGAGGTTCTGTGTTCGAATCTCCGTGTCATTTTTTCCCCGCTTTTTTCTGTAGCACATTTGTTCTTATTTCCTAATGCTTTTTTCCCGTAACACACTCACTAGCTAGTTTACTGTAGCATATTTTTGTCAAGAATACACTACCTGTCCTGTTTGTATTGCACCTTTGCTGCAGAAGAACATTGTTGCTTAGTTTTGTTTAAATAAAGATTAAGGGCAAAAAAAAAAAAAACTACTCTAGTAACTTTATTTTTTTGAGAAAAGCTACTCTAGTAACTAGTTTAAAGGATGCTTCTTATTTTTCTATTGTAGTCACTAGTGTAAGGTATACATATCTATTTTTGGTGGCAATTTAATTTTGTTTTTATGTGTTTATGTAATTAAGTTTGATTAATATGCATTATAAGAGGTGTATAAGATTAGGTGAGCGGATTGAAAATTTAAAAATAGTTGTATTTATTTAACTGGTAGACTCATATATAAATGATGATAATAATAATTAATAATTAATAATTAATAATAATAATAATAATAATAATAATAATAATAATAATAATAAGGCTCCCATGGGGTTCCTCTCGGATAATGGGCAGGATCTTAGGCCCACTGACCTTTTGCTCTTTAATTGGCATCAGGGAAAAGACGCATGTGTGGATGTGACTGGGGTCTCTCCCTTTGCTGGTATGGGTGCAAGTTCTTGGGCACCTGGGTTGGCTGTGCACAATGCCGTTGAGAAGAAAAGGAGGAAATATGAGTCCAAATGCGAGGAGCAGGGATACAAATTCATTCCTTTTGCTTTTTCCACGTTTGGGGAATTCGATAAGGAGGCTCTGGATACGCTCTCTCGGATAAAACCTCTCGCTATTAGTCACTCTAACAATGTTAGGAGTGGTTCTTTTGTTTTCCATAGGTTGAGTTTTTGCATTCAGAAAGGTGTGGGAGCTCAACTTGTTTCGAGACTTCCGTCCAACTTTATGTAATTCTTGATCCTAAAGTAAGATATTCTTGAAATAAAATAATAATAATAATAATAATAATAATAATAATAATAAATATAAAAATAATTTATTATTCATTTCTGTTTCGTACTAGACTATGGAACCCCCCATTGAAGTTTCTCTGGCTCCGCCACTGTGTACATGTATTCTGCCTATTTTATTATGTGCTAAGTATTATCTATCCTATGAGGCCTAAAACATATGCAGACACCTGAATTTGCACACATTAGTCAATTTAGTACCTCAACTTCTCGGTTATTCAGTTTAGCACCTCAACTCAACATTTTACAACCTATTAAACACTTGACGCTGACGTGGCAATAAAATTTTGCCACGAAAGTGCCACATATGAATCTATGTAAGTGCCACGTCATTATTTTAATAAATAAAAATAAAAATAATAACAATAAACATTATTGCCAAAAAAATTTTACAAACATGATGACTAAAAATTCAATAAACATGATTACGTAAAAAAAATGAAATAAAAGGCTGCCAATTGGCCCAATTCGATGACAAAATAAAATTAAAAACAAAAACAAAAACAAACCCCCCAACCCTAACGCTTCTTCTTCCTCCTCAGTCCTAGAGCCCTTCTTCCTCTTCCAGCCCTCCTTATTAATGGCGCCGTCCTTTCCTCCGTAGCTCCGACAGCGTCATCCCGATCTTGAGCTCGCTCATGTACAAGACTCCCCTGTCCTTCCGCACCAGCACGTAGTCGTGCGAGATCGCCTGAATCCGGCAGCGGCGGCGTGACCTGTAACGGCCACGATGGTCGACATCGGGAGCGATAGAAGGTCGGCGACGAGTGGCTTCATGTGCTCGACCTGGTAGCCAAGCCAATCGCGGAATCCGGAGTCGGATTTGGACGATTCCGTCCAGGCTAGGTCAAACCGGGCGATTCCGCCTAGGCTAGGTTGAATCCGGACGATTCCGCCAAGGCTAGGTCGAATCCGTTGGAGAAGAACATTCTGTGGGCCATTGTTACTAGCGCGGAGCATTCCGATGCCTCTGATTTGGCCTGAGATAGCGCCGAGCGACTTCATGTGCTCGCCGGTCAGGGTTACAGGATTGGAGGCAGAAGAAGAATGGGGTTTTTGTTTTTGTTTTTGTTTTTTATTTTGGTATTGTTATATTATTATTTTTTATTTATTAAAATAATGACATGGCACTTACATGGATTCATATGTGGCACTTGAGTGGACAATTTTTTTGCCACGTCAGCATCTAAGTGTTTAATAGGTCACAAAATGTTGAGTTGAGGTGTTAAATTGAATACCCGCGGAGTTCAGTTGCTAAGCTGCCTAATGTGTGCAAGTTCAGGTGTCTCCGTATGTTTTAAGCCTATCCTATGATATCTAACCTAGGTATCTGGCTTAATACATCAAGGATCTGGCTTAATACATCAAGGGACCCCTATACTTTAACTTTTTTCTCAACGGACCTCTCTATTTAAAAATGTTCTATTAGACCCCTCTACTAATATGAATTTGTTATATTGGACCCCTCATCACTAATCATTTATTACGTAAAACAATCGAACACTGACTTGGCTTTCATTATTAATGACTAATCATTATATTATCCAATTTTATATCACATACGACTTTACTAGCTATATAAACCACGTATGATAACAAAATATATCAGGTACGGTGGTTCATTTTTGTATTGAGCCTATCTTATTGCCGTAATTGTGACTAACAGAGTCTGATGTGGCTTAAAACTCGATTACATGATGATTACTGATCAATTATGGAAATCAAGTCAGCATGTGTTTGTTTTATGTAATGAAAGATCAATGATAGGTGTTTAATCGAACAAATTTAACTGAGTACAAGGGTTTAATAGAACATTTTTAAGTAGAGGGGTTTGTTGGGAAAAAACGTTAAAGTACAAGGGTCTCCTGATGTATTAAGCCCTAGGTATATATCTATCTACATGTAAGCTTGTATTTTTTGGCATTAAATGCCTTGAATAGTTGATTGAATTCGCTTTAGCTAATTAAATTAAATTATATTCAATCTAATATGCTATTGTTATTATTAGTTTTTATACAATAATATTTATTATTACTATTATTGTATTTTATACTATATATTATCTCATAAAAATTATTTATGATTATATTGGTATGATTGAATATTATTTGTTATTATAGTATACTACATATAAAATACTTTATCTTATTAAATTCATTTCTGATTCAAATGGTATTATTAATTAAATTGTCATTATTAAATGTAATATTTTACTCTTATTGATAAGTATGTAGATATATATATATACTAAATATTATCTTATTGAATAATATTTTTTATTAAATTATGAGGCCTAAAAATGAAAGACTTTATTTACATATTATAATTGTTTACATAATTTCTCTAACTAAATTATTATTTTTTAAATAAAAAATAATATTTACTTCAAATAGTATTAGTTTTTACAAAAGTAAAAAAATCCAGAACAAAACAGGATCGAAACCGATTCGGTCATCGGTCCATAGATTTAGGAGAATCCGGTCCAACTCTGAACAGATGGTCAGCCCTACCGAGCAACGTCGAAAGTAAATTTTTAGTGCTACGTACGTATGAATGGGATATCGATTGATTTATTGTGGTTTTAATTCGACCAGCATTTTAATTTAGTCCGCCTTTAACTAGTTTTGGTGGTAAACTGGTAATCTTGGTTTTGCCATGGTAAACGTATCATCATTAATTAAGAATATTTGAGACGGAAAGGGAGAAATTATACCGTACGTATGAGAAAAGTCTTGCGCCACCAGTCACGTGATTGACCCGACCTCTCCGTTCTTCTCGTTCAATACGACGCTTAATTGGGGGTATTTTTAAGCATTCACGTGGAAGATTTTTCAATTCTTTTACTTTGTCGGTATAATATGATGGTTTTGAAGATTTATGCTACTGCTTACAAATCCGTCTTTTTTTTCTTTTGATGAAAGGACTATTATATCAATCAAGCTGCAAATCGTCTTCTACAATCGAAATGAGTTCTAAAGGAAGAGAAATTGGACATAGAAAGAAAACTAGCATCAGACATCCATCTACTTAGCCAATCCGTCGTCCGATTTGCACTCCGTCTATTAAAACACCATCGCACAAAAGAATGTCACAGTTGATCTCCACGATCCGGGCAAGGACAAAACCCAAGGAAGTATTCGGACACACCTGGTTCTCGAGCTTGCTGACTAGAGCTCTGCAGTCACTCTTGATCAAGACTCTTTCAAAACCTTGAGCAGCTACAACTTGAATACCCCACCACACTACCTCGGCCTCAACTAACTCCACATCAAGCCCTTCCTGAACCTGTTTCGAGCCGGCGAACGGAACGTGCCCCCTGCAGTCCCTAGCGAGCACACCAATACCACATCTTCGGCCCACCACAGACCCGTCACAACAGATCGAGACCCACCCCTGCTCCGGTCGTTGCCAAGACGAAACAGGATCAAGCCCATGGCGCACTAGATCAGCCGAGTTACACGAATGGGACAAAGTTGAAAACTTCCCTGCTAACCACTCGGCATTCTTCATCACACAGAAGCATCCGATCGATAAGCCGACCGCACCGTAAACTCACCGTTCTTCTTCGAGTAATACCACACGAGTCGGTCCGGACAACTCATGTCAACCAGGTGAATGCTAAGGATCACGTCAACATCACACGGCAAAACAGACACTTGAACAAGATCCCTATTCCAAGGTCGGCTCCCCCAATGTATCAAATCTGAAACCATCATGTTCGGATCCAACCCGTGGACGTTGCCCGACAACTTAAAACAACTCGGCCGGGGCACCCAACGATCTGACCAAACCCTTACCGAGGACCCGCTCCCCACCTGCCAATATGATCCCCTATCCAAGACTTTGCGCACCTCAAAGAGACTCCTCCAGACAAAGCTCGGATTATGCCCTAACTTCGCCTGCAAGAAAGAAGATCTCGGAAAATACATGGCCTTTAAAAGTTGGGCGCCAATGGAATCTGGGTCCTGAACCAATCTCCAACATTGCTTAGCGAGAAAGGCAACATTAAACTTGCCTAACTCCCTAAAGCCGAGCCCACCACGCCACTTCGGACAACACAGCCTTTTCCAACTAGCCTAGTGAATGCTCTTTCGCTCATCAAAATCACCCCAATAGAAACCGCAAAGCAGCTGCTCAATATCTTCACAAAGACTACTAGGCAACAGGAAACATGACATTGCATAAGACGGTATGGCTTGGAGAACCGATTTAATTAGTCTCTTTCCTTGCATGAGACAAAGTGTTGACCTTCCAGCCCTTGATTTTCCTCCAAACTCTATCCTTGAGGCTTTCGAATATCACATGTTTTGACCTCCGAACCATTGTTGGAAGTCCCAAATACTTCTCTAGTTTCTCAACTTCCTGGATATTAAGGATTTATTGCAAAGACCGACGCTGCACCTCACCGACATTCTTGCTAAACGAGAGCTCAGATTTTGCAAAGTTTACTTGTTGTCATGACGCTGCACCATAAGCATGGAGGATATTCACAATCTCTGTAGCCTGTTGACAAGTAGCTTTTGCAAAAACAACACTATCATCCGCAAAAAACAGGTGAGAAACTACCGGCGCGGATCTCGCAATCCTTATTCCAGAGAATCGGCCTTCCAGCTCACTCTTCCTGATCATAGAAAGACAACACCTCCGCACAGAACATAAATAAACACGGAGAAAACGGATCACCCTGACGTAATCCCCTACTCGGTATAAAGACTTCCGAAGGACATCCATCCATCAGAATCGAGAAAGAGACACTAGAAACACAGCTCATCACCAACCGGATCCACCTCTCCTGGAACCCCAACGACCTCATGCACGGCTCCAGAAAACTCCACTCAACTCGATCATACGTCTTTGCCATGTCCAACTTTAACGCCATGTAGCCTTTCCTTCCCGACCTTTTGTGCTTCATATAGTAGAAAATTTCAAACACCACCGAAACATTATCTGTAACGAGTCTCCCCGGAACAAACACACTTTGGGTTCTTGACACCACTTTGTGAAGGACATCTTTTAACCTGTTGGTAATAACCTTGAACACAAGCTTGTACAGGACATTACATAAACTGATGGGTCTCAAATCTCTCATCTTGTAAGGGTCACTCACTTTTGGGATTAGTGAAATGAAAGTATAATTAAGTGAGAGAGGCAACTTGGCACCATTAAGAATTTGAAGAACAAAAGATATAACCTTCGGACCAACAATATGCCAATGTTGTTGATAAAACAACGCTGACATACCATCGGGACCAGGGGATTTCGTGGGATGCATTGCAAATAAAACCGAACGTACCTCTTCACCGATGAATGGACGAAGGAGTTACGAGTTATCCTCATCCACCAAAATAGGAGAGAGTCCTTGAGGAGCCACATTTGAGTGAGTACTAAGATCGGTTTTGAACAATTCTTTGAAATAAACCACCGCCACCTTCATCTTATTATCACTCCTTCTCCAAAGCATTCCATGCTCATTAACCAATCTACTAATCTTGTGGGACTTTCTTCTCCCATTCACTCTACCATGAAAGTAAGAAGAGTTTCTATCACCCCACTTGAGATTATTCTCTTTAGCTCGTTGGAACCATAGAAGGTCTTCCTTTGCCATAAAATCCTCTTCTTCCCTCTCCAACATTCTCCTCCTGTGGACCAACCTACCACTCATTCCACTCTTGTTAAGCATCCGAAGCTCCTCCCTTACAACCTTGAGCTTGTGTAAAATGTTCCCAAACTCCCTCCTATTCCACTCTTGCAACTACTCCATACACCTCACCAACTTGTCTTGCATGCCTCCATGCACCACTCCCCGACGGGCAATCCCATGCATTCTTCACCTATGTTACACAGAAACGGAAACGGAAACGGCGAAACGAAACGAAACGGAAACGGGGAAACGGCGTCCCCAAAATTAGGAAACGTCGGGGAAACGACACTATGAATTATATATCATTTTAAAGCTGAGAAGGAGTGTAACATAAATATCAACTAAAAATTTATATAATATAACTACATTCAAGCACAAAAAACAAAATTACTTATAACAGTAACTCAGTAAGTATGATAAATAGATAATAGTAAGAAAAGTGAAAACAACAATCTAACAACATTCAAAATGTCTTGCAAACTAACATAAAGTCAAACTAGATTAGCTAAATTCAAAACAGAATGCTAATACTTAAAGTTTAAAACAATCCAATTCATTCTTCTCCTAAAACAAATTCCTCCTCCAAATCCGGCAACTACCGATCCCAAAAAAAGCAAAAGCAAGTTACTTACTTGGAGTTGGATTGATGAATAAAGAAATTAAAATATCAAATCACGTGGTCTCTTAATGTCTGATCGAGTCTGAAACTCTGCAAGACTGGTGCTGCCACGAGAGAGAAGGAAAAGGACGGAAACGGCGTGGGATAATGCGTACGTGATATGTGAATCACTTTTTAGGGTTATTAAAATTTAAATATGAGAAGACATGCTCAGAAAACGCATTGAAACGCGTTTTGTTTCAAGTCGGACGGGTCAACAGAAACGGTGGCCGTTTCTGGTCACTCCGAAACGTTTCGAACGCGTTTCGGGCCGTTTCCGAGTTTCCAAAACGGGAAACGCAACTAGATTGCCGTTTCGGGGTAACATAGGTCTTCACAACAGTATGACACCCCTCATGTTGCACCCATAACGCCTTAAATTGGCGCGGTCTTCTCCCCCTCCATTCATTCCCATCACCCTCCTCACACTTAAAATTGACGCTTCGCCTCCATTAGAAACACCACCTTTAGGGCCTCCCTTCTCACTAAATTAGTGAGTCGTCCAACTACACGGGCCGTCCCCAATCCCTGGCAGTTGTAGCTCAAAGTACCCATAATGACCGGCAAGAGAGGCCTCTCGCCTCTCTCACCGTTAGATCACATTGACGTTTACTGTCTCTCTCTCCTAGGTCAACCATTTCCACATCCACCACCTCGTTAGACTTCCTCTTCAGACATGCATTAGCCTCCTTTACAATCTCAGTTTTGTGTTCTCTGGCCATTCTTTTCCAAGACTTCCTCCCCTTCTTATCAGACTTGGTCTTCTTCTCACCCTCCTTGGAAGCGTAAGTATGCGTTCCTTTTGATGAAGTCACCTCCGCCATACTCTCATCACTTCCTTCCACGTGTGACATCAGCTTTCTAACTACCACATCATCACTTGAAGCACAAACTTTTAACCTAGCTCCAACTTCATTTAAAGCTTGCACAGCTTCATGTCCACATTCAACCTCCCCAACCCTAGTTATTGCATTCACACCCCTCCTATCCCTATCCACTGAATCTTCCCCCCCCCCCCTTCCCCATCCTTTTTACTCTCTTCATGAGCATCTCCCCCACGCAGCAAACTAAGCAATGATTTCCTGGCTCCCTTATTCCTCCCCTCCAACTCCTTCCCTTGATGAACCAACTCCTTCATCGAGAGCCCTTGCAACACTGCTCGCTCCTATTCTTTTTCAAAATCTGATCTGGGCAGGTGGAGCGTTGCCAGCGAAGCACACAACCAATCACCGTACTCACCTTGCCTCTCTTTCCCTTCCACATCCATGTAATCTAGTTTGACATGCCCGACTCTACCACAACAGTAGCAGAAATTTGGTAATCTCTAGTATTTGAGATTTACGCAGAACCACTTTGATGTGATTCGCCTTAGGATCGGACTTGATTCTGGCTCGAGGGAGTTCATGTTGCGACTTGGGTTCATCTTGAAAGAGAAGCTCTTGCTTAATCTTGCTGATTTTTTACAAAGAAACGTGACACATGGGTCGTTTGGAACATGTGGAATTTAAGTGTAAGAAACTCTTCTTTTTGTGGGATTTTATATATATAAGATAAGTAGCCGGATCCCCTCATTCGGTCGACTCACCGAGGGGAAACGACCAAGGGATACAAGGGTGCGGAACGAGCCCTAACAACCCAATAATCCCTAAAGGATAAGTAGGCGAACACACTCGGTGTGAACCAAGCATGGACGCCTAAGGAGAGTGAGGCGAGGCTCGAGTTTCATGAGCCAAGCTGCCCTCCGAGCCCTCGGTTACCCGAAGGCCGGGGTTTGATAGAAAAATAAGAATGGCAAGGCCATGGTTCGAGTCTCACGAACCGTAGCCCGCCGCCCGGCTCTCGAGTCTTACGAGCGCCCTACGGCTTGAGTCCCACAAGCTGGGACAACCCAAAACCTAAAGAACTAGGACTCGAAGTCTCTTAGTTTTAGGTTCAAGCTGAATCTCAATCTTCTAAATTAACATTACATTCCCTCTTTATTTATAGGGCAAAATTGAGGAAATTCTAAGCTAACGACTTCGGCTCCAAGACGGTGATTGATGGCGGTTGCTTGGCGCGGAAGTCAGCCGCCCTTCATGGCTCATTCTTGGCCGCCAAGGAAGCTTGAGGAGGTGGAGTTGGTGGCGTGGGCTTGTGGAGAAAGGAGGTGAACGAGTGGGCTTGGGCCCAAACTTTGATTTCGTTGTTGTGGACGAGCCCGACGTGTCTTGCACTCGAATCTTGTGGTCTTGACCTCTTGAATAGCTTGCCTTGAAAGCCCGGGGCATGGCATAGACGAAGGGCCAACACCGGCTCCCACCCTTAGGCGCGCACGCCCACGGGAGGCACCGGCGCCGCGGACTCGGTGCCAAAACGAGGCACCGGCGCCGAGGGCTGCTTGGGCGGGGCACTCGGCCACGACCCTCTCTAGCTCAGGCGCGTCCTTCGTAGACCGGGGCATGATAACATCATGCTTCCCCTCTATCTTCATCAGGATACCTCTACGCAAAGGCTTCGAGATATCCACTAGCACCCTTAACTAAAGATACCATGGACAGACCAAGAGCTCAGATTCATCCAAAGATTCTAAACCTGCAAACTCCCTCCCAATCACCTCCGTAGTGCTCATGGTCATGGTTAACAGCGGTAGAACATAAACTCTGATCCATATCGAAATCTTATCGATCACCATTTTTTAGGGTTGTTCCACGCCCGGTTCTTTCAACGCCAAAAGCGCCTTATCGAAGGACCATGGTCCCTCCCGCATTACCTTCTCCTTTTCTGAAACCTCAGCGAACTGAAACAAGAACATGTTCGGACGTAACTCCCTGAACACAAAACCCTTCTTCAACCTCAACGCACCCCGCATCGTTGTTTTTAATGCATACGAGTTGAAGGACCGATTTGTAAGAAGCGTCCCCACAAGAGTTAAAGAACTCTTCTTACGATCTTCTCCAGATTGATCGAGAACTCCCTCAAACTCTTCCTCCTCATCCGTAGTTAACAGTAGATCCCGATCTTCTCCTACTCCTGCCATTGAAACCAATCCTAGTACTCAAACCAACGTGGTGACTCCCGCACGCGATGGCAGGAACCCTAATTCCCACGGCCAGTCGCCGGAGAGAAGCAGAACGACGTGGAGAAATCGGAAAACCGTAGATTGCCGAAGTCGCTCTCAACGCTTTAGGCTTTTTTTCTAAAACTCTTTATTTATTACAAATCCGTCCTTCACTCCCGTTTTATTAAGAATATTATATTTTATACTATATATTATCTCAAAAAAATTATTTATGATTATACTGGTATTATTGAATATTATTTGTTATTATTTTATACTACATATAAAATACTTTATCTTATTAAATTCATTTTTGATTAAAATGGTATTATAAATTAAATTGTCGTTATTAAATGTAATATTTTACTCTTATTGATAAGTACGTAGATATATATACTAAATATTATCTTATTGAATAATTTTTTTATTAAATTATGCGGCCTTAAAATGAAATACTTTATTTACATATTTTATAATCGTTCATTTTATTATTATTAATTTACACTATACGTGTTATTGAATTATATCATATCTATATGCATCATGAACATTTATTTGATGACAATTAATTCCACAAAAATAATTTAGATCTCAATTTTTCTTATTAAAAATCGAGTTTTATAGTGTTGAGCAGTTCAGAGAGGTGATGCACATGCAAAACGGACCATTCATCAAGAAAATGTGGGTTAGAAAGATTGGAATAGAAGCACAAAATGCTTATGTTCCAATGGGTGAAACTGGATTTTTTGGAAGTTCCACTGTTGAGCAAAAATGTACACAAATTTGCAAAACACATTAAAATTATTTATTTTTGTTCGATCCTCTTTTTTGACTCTTTTGATTAAAAACAATATCGATATCAAACATTTAATGATAAAAAGATTTTTATGATTCGGGTTGCACCTAAATTTATGGGTTGCCTACGTATCTATTTTCTAGAGAATCAAGTCTTATGTAGTTGAGAGTATTTTTGTTTTTTTTTGTTTGTTTCAGTGTTTATGTTTGATTTTCTACATTAGCGGAATAAACCGAACCCACCTTGTAGGAAGGGTTGCTCGGACTAAAACCAATTATCATTTGCACGATGTGAGTAAAATTAAACTCACCTTCTAGGATGTAGTGTCTAATCTCCTCACCTTCAAACATAAGGCGTAAGTTGTTTACATATATTTTAATTTGATTTGACTTGATTTAATTTGTGACTGAATACGACATATTTATATTTGAAATCGAATTTCATATGTATCCATTTATATGACATGGAATCAAGTCAAACATAGTTCTAGGACATATTAAATTTTAACTTAAGGTTGTGATTGAACTTAACGAGCATATATTATGTTAAGTTTCCTACGTACCCTTATTTAGCGGGATCAAATCATATATAGTTCTTAAGTTTAATTTTGACCTTTGATTTTGGGTTGTGATTGATGTTCATGATGCATATAGATATGATATCGAGTTTTATTTTGACCTTTGAAACATTGTCCTATATCGAGTTTTATACGTGGCCTTGTTTAATGCAAATCAACACGTAGTTTTTTAGGGTAATAATTATTTGATTTAAACTGTGATTGAACTCGACGAGCCTCAATCAACTATATGTCAAGTGTCATACATACCCTTTTTAAGAAGGGATCAAATCACATGTAATTCTTATTTAACATTTATTTTAAACTTAAATTTAGCATACGGTAAAATTGGCCTGTCTTATATAAATATGTTCTATACTTTGCATAATGCAAATTTTCATGTGCTTGCGCATGGTAGTACACTTAATTAGGGTATGGTTTCAATCTATTTAGATTAAGTGTTGTCATTTCTAAAAGGAAATTAGATGGACTTACGAAATTCACAAATTATGATCACATAAGTTTTGTGGCTAACTTAGATTGACTATATTCAATATAGCCGCCTAATATATATTGAAATTTAAGACGTACAGTGCACATATACTAACTTGTTTCTATATACATGCAATTACGTTTTAACTTAAACTCAACTATGGCCTTGCCCCATCCATGTCAACTTAATTAGTTCAAACAAAGTATCAACTAATCGATTGTATTCTCTCTTTATGCTAACCCCGATTGATTACTTGAGCATTATGTGCGTACATGCACACTCATAGTGGAACGGGAGGGCGCTCAGGAGAACTAGAAATAGAGGAGTACTAGGGAGCCCTACTAGAATAAATCAATGGTGGGAAGGTGAGGACCACAATAGAGGAGTACGCAGGTTCTATAGGATTGCAAATCAGATATGGAAACTGCCGAAATTTGAGGGATTAGTGGGATAATTGGAACAATTTAAAAAAAAATATGCTAAATCAATACTCACCATAATCGGTTACAATATTTGCTGCAATCTGAGATACGCTTGCTCCTTTCACCGGTGAAAATTCTGCATCCAAAACCAAACAAAATAAAAATCCGATCAATAATTCACCATTCTGCATCTTCAAACTCGCAATCGTCTCTCAGCCGTAATTGCATTACCCTTTCATTCCCGTTGTCATCTCCGATTCCACCTTCTGCAAAATCATGGATCGAGGTATTGCACTCAACTATATTGAACTGTACAATGCTTGTTTCAAACGATTGAACGATTAGTTGGATTGGCAAAGTTTGATTATGAACTTTCATTCGTGCTGAATTTCTTTTAGATATATTGCAACAACATGTACTGCGATTCCTTACCTCGATCTTTTGTTAACAATCCTTATATTTATATTTCAAACATATTAAGACGATTTAATGTCCAGATTGGATTAAGTAGTTCATGATCCTATGTATGCAATATAATTAACCATTTATTGGAATGACGTCCAAATGATTATGCAAACACTATAATGTGAGTATTAAATGGGTTCTACAATCTATGTTATAACATTTTGCAAATACTACTCCATGGTTATACATATTTGCTTGTTATGCAATTCCCACCCTATGGTTATGCGATCCATATATTTGCGTGTATCATTTTGCAATGCCCACTACATGGTTATGCGACACATTTTGCAATGTATACACTAATATTGACTTATGCAATACTAATTAATAGAACTTCAGTTGGTACGCGGAAATGGAGTGATTATGTCTTCGGTGACGATCCCGATCTTATTCCGACTGAGACTGAAGATATGGAAGGTGACACTGGTGACGCTACTTATGATGATGAAGGCATCGACAATGAGGGATTTGTGGAAATGATATATGGAAGCGATTGCATAATTGACCCAGCAGATAAGCATAAGAAGATGTGGGTTCCAAGATGCCCGGAAAAGAAGAGACCAGCTTTGAAAATGATGTTCGATTCGCTAGATGATGGAGAAGCATTCTATCGAGCATATGGGAAGCATTGCGGGTTTGATACGAAGAGGAGTACTTCAAACACCTTCCCACGTTCAAAGGTAGTGGCATCCCATTACCTTAGATGCACAAGGCATGGGTACAAAAATGTCGGGAGTAGCAAAGGCATAAGGAAGACAGCCTACAATAGGGTTGGGTGCGGTGCATTGTTGAGGATGAAATATGCTGGAAATAATCGGTATGTGGTTTCAAAGTTCTGCGATGCTCACACTCATGATCTCATGCCTCATAATGTTAGGCACTTGCTCAAAGTCAACAGGAAAATGCATATTGGTCATAAAAAGTTCATGCTAAGCTGTGCAAAAGCTAATTTAGGACCTCATGGTTCTCACAATTTATTCAAGCAAATACTCGGGGGACTATGCAACATCGGGATTACCACTAGGGACTTTAGGAACTGTAAAAGGGACCTCATGGCTAGCATAGCTGATGCAGATGCTCAGATGGTCATAGATAAGCTAAGGAAGAAAAAGGAAATATGCAGCGAGTTCTTCTTTGAGTATGCGGTGAATGATACCGGTGAGCTCACGAGAATATTCTGGTGTGACCCAATTGCACGACGTAACTATGCTGCTTTCGGGCAAGTTGTGTCATTCGATGCAACATACGGAACTAACTGGTAAGAATACATTTTATTCACTAGCATGAACTTTTGCAACTGGACGTGTTCACTTATTATAATCAACGATAATATTTTTTTAACATGCCTTACCTGTTTTGTATTTTAAAAGAACAACTTATGCAACACCCTACTATTGTTTATGATACAGGTATTGCATGGTTTTCGCACCATTCACCGGTTTAGACAATCACAGGAAATCGGTGACCTTTGGGTGTGGATTGTTGGTAAAAGAAGATATTGAGTCGTACACATGGTTATTCCAACAATTCAAGAAAGCTATGACCTTGGATCCGATTGTTTTTGTAACTGATCAAGATTGTGCAATGAAGGTTGCTGTTGAGAGTGTATTTGAGAATACTCGACACAGGTTATGCATGTGGCACATAATGGATAAGGTATCCACCAAAGTGGGAGCATCAAAGATGAATGAACCGGGTTCAGAAAGACTATGGGTCAACTAGTATGGAGAGATCAGTTGACAACCTCAGAGTTTGAGGACAGGTGGTCTGAATTTACATCAAAGTACAATCTGGTTGATAACCCTTGGCTAAAGGACATGTTCAATCTTCGTTCATTCTGGATCCCGTCATTCTTTAGAGATGTTGTGCTAGGTGGAATTATTAGAACAACATCGATTTCAGAGTCGCAAAACAGCTTCTTCGGTAAATATTCAAGTAAGAGTTACAGTCTGGTTGAGTTGATGGTATACTTTGATAGTGCCTTGGAAAAACAAAGGCATAATCAATTCCGCAACGATATTGATTCTGACACAAGGTCTCACGATCTAAAGACACCTCTTGGTATTGAGCAACATGCATCTTCTACCTACACACTCAGCGTGTTTGCACAAGTACAAGTTGAAATAGAGGATGCTTGCTACTATTGTTGTGTTATAAACGAATCTCAGGGTACACATTGAAAACTATATGGACTTTTGTAAGCACTTTATTTGTTGTGCTAACGTATAGTTTAACTTGTGATATAGCTGATACATTTGTTGACTACACGATAAACACTTTATTTGTTGTGCTAACCTATATCGTAACTTGTGCTATAGGTGATACATTTGTTGACTGCATGATGTTTAACAGGGTTGGGCAACCTTGCTGTCATGTAGGGCTATCCAACGGGTCGACGGGTTGACCCGTAACCCGGTTTACGGGTTACGGGTCAACCCGTCGACCCGTAAGTCATAAAATTTTGACCGGAGACCCGACCCGTAACCCGGTTTACGGGTTATGGGTTTTACGGGTCGGGTCTCGGGTCGACCCGTTGACCTGGTCAAACTGGTCAAAACGGGTCAATAATTCTTCCTTTCCTAATGTTTCGAACTGTTATCAATTCTCCCTCAATCAACATTATCAACCATACCAGAGCAATTAGCCAGGGAATTAGCCATACAAAAGCAAGATTAATTAGTAAATTTCTAAGCAATTTTCTGATTCGGATGTTTCAATTTTCAACTGTTCAGCATACAAGCGTAACTAGTCGGCGAACAACGGGAAGGCCACGTCTACAACAACGTCGCCGGCGAGCAACAGGAAGGTGGCGAGCAAGGTCGTTGGACCCCCCGAATCTGCGAAGGTAACGGTCAAAGCGAAGGCGAAGGCCGCCGACAATGGCGGGAGAGAGAACCTGCAAGCCAGGTACTCCGAGGTCGCCGAGCGAGAACCGGCAAGTCAGGACGTCGGGACTCGGGAGAGAGAACCTGCGAGCTAGCGTCGCCGAGCAAACGTAGCACAAGGACGTCGGGGTTGGGACGAGCGAAGAGCGGTGCCGATCTCTCACGGTCGGGACACAAGGACATTGGGGTCAGTCCACCGCCGCGAGGACGTCGAAGTAAGCCGCTAATGCTAAGTAAGGTTGAAGGAGAAGGAGATGGAGAGTGGCGCCGCCGATGCTAAGAAAGCCGCCGCAAGGACGTCGGGGTTGTCGGTGAGTGGCTGAGGTCGAAGTGGAAGAACGGAAGAAGGGTTTCGGCCCTTTTGGAGAGATTTGGGCTTACCACTCAACATTCAACGACCAACAGGCCCAACACTGAAACTCATATATAAAATTTTAAAAAAATATTACGGGTTTACGGGTCGACCCGTAACCCGCCCGTAACCCGTAATCTCAGAATTTTTGACCCGAGACCCAACTCGTAAATTACGGGTCGGGTCGGTCCGGGTTACGGGCGACCCGGACCGTTGGACAGCCCTACTGTCATGTATTCAGTGCTTGGAGGGCTTACGGTTGCAATGTTATTCCTGACTCAATGATTCTACCTCGATTGAAGAAGGGTGCAAGTAGATCCATCAATGCAAAACGGCTATTGCTGACTCTTCACGAGGTGTTCAAACAGAGTGCCCAGATGGAAATAAGAGAATCTATCAAAAGTGAAGTGTGGGCTACAATTTATGAGGTTATAGGTATTGCACAAGATGAAGAAAACAAACTAGACATGGTACTCAATGATTTGAATGAACTGAAGGGCAAACAGGAGGATAAAGATGAAGGTGTAGTAATAGGTAATAGGGCCAGATCTGATATGGAAGAGTTCGCAGGTGTATGCATTCTAGAAGATGTTGTTGTTTTGCCACCTAGAAAGGCTAAGAACAAAGGTAGTGGACATGGTGGACGGCCGAAGGCAGGAAATGGTGGACGTATCAAAGGCGGCAAGGAAACGGCTATTGCTGAAAAGGACAAAAACCAGAACAAGTTCAAAAGAAAATGCAAGAAGTGTGGCCAGTATAAGGGGCATGACAACCGTAATTGCACGGAGGCACCATCTAAATAAATTTACTAAATTGTTTCTGTTTGTTTATTATGCTAATTCGTTTGTTCTCTTTTGCTATAACACTTATTGAATAATGCAATGATGAAATGTTTGTGTTTGTTCATACATTGTGTGTGTTTGTTACTGATCGGTCCGGGATCGGAGGGTCTCACAATTTTAAATTTATAAAAACCGAACCTCAATTATAGTAAAGAGGTAGGGTGTCGAACACACGGGAGTTCGTGTGTCGAGAGTACCCGAAAAGACTAAGAAAAGATGAAAGAAAGGGCAAAACAAAGGAAAACAAAAGGGATCACCTCGGACCGACACAAGTCACTTCGGTCCGAGGGTGGATCGAGGTTGAGTTTGGCCGGGACCGACGTGGTACAAGTCGGGCCCGATGTACTGGGTAACTCGGTCTTGTTCAAAATGGTAGATCGGTCTTGGGTTTTTGGGTTCCACCCCTAACTAGACTTGGATATTCTTCCCCAATTCAACCAATAAGTGTTTGATCCTTGTGAGATCGAGGTTGCTAGCCCCGGATCCCTCCACTCTACACCTCGACCTAAGGGAGTTTTCACTCACCTTCGATGCTAGGGACTCGTGATGGGATCGAGATTGCTCACGCTTACTCTTACCAAACACAAGCCCTAGATCTCTTGTTTCCACAAGAGAATTGAAGCTCAATGTAGAGAGGATTCACAAATCAAGCACTCAAGGCTATGGAATTGGGGTTTTCTACCCAATCCTAGCTAGGGGATTCCCCTATAGCCCAAGACTATGGAATCTACTCCATATGGTAAGAGAAAAACATAATCAAAAGAGAAATCAAGCAAATCTCAATCATCAACATCCAATCAAACTCCAATTGCATTCAAATCCAAAGTGTCAACAAAATCCAAGTCTCAATTCTACTAGATCAAAGCAAAACAAAGTACAAAACTCACAAATCCTCCACTTAGCTCCACCGATCTCCTCTTCTCCTCCTTCTCCTCTCCTCTCCTTGCTCTCCAAGTCTTCCTTTGAGCCTTTTGAGAGTGATTTTGGGTGTTGGTTGTGTGTGTGTACTCCCCCCCCTTCTAATGATCACTAATCACCTCTAATTATCCTACTCCTTGGATTGGGGACCAAGGAATTCCCAATTTAGAAAGGGGCAAATGTGGAAAGTTGCTAAAAATATGCCTTGGGGAACAATCCAATCCATTGCCGACTCGGACCGACACGGGGCAACATCGGGCCCGACGTTGGGAACGTCGGTCCTGGTCACTGGATGCTCGATCTCGGGCCCGACTTGGTGATGCTCGGTCCTGAGCCTCGATCCTTGTCTTCTTCTTGGGTTTCCTTTGGTTCCACTTCATTCTTGGCTTGGCTCTTGCATTCCTTGACTTGGCTCCTTCATAAGCTCCTCCAAAATGTCCTCATTCTTGCCATTTTACCTACAAAATCAAACAAACTCGCATAGTTTCCGAATCTTGTGAAAAACCGGGAACTAAGTTAAGAAGGAATGAAACTAACAAAGAAAGGAACGAAAAACACATATTTACAAGGGAAATTAACTACTTAAAACACCTCCAAAATGAGAGACATCAGTTACAATGCGACGTCATCTGAAAGTTTTTTACTTAACACGTGATCAAATGTTTTGAAAGCATTCAAGGATTGTGATTGTCTGTGCGAAATGAAAGTTTTAAGGATAGTGCAATGACCATAACTATGTTTTGATACACAATAGCCATTGTATAAATTCTAAACGAAACAAATTGACAACATGTCTATTATGTTCGTTCCCATTTTGAAACGATAATACAAACGTATAATGGATGTACTTTAATCATTATGTTTAATTTACATAAAATGATCATTTTAATATGTGTAACACAACCCGTTAAACAACAAAATGCAACAACGGTGACAAACTTATACAGCAACAGTGATAAACTTATGTGAAATGAGTAGGCTATCAAACAAAATGTGATGAACATAATAATCACAAACAACGTTGAACATGAATTATAGAGTTCAAAATCAGATCACCTAAACAAATGTTTACGTACCAAATAATAAAAACCATAACGAACGACGTACCAAATCCCCATTCTAAACAAAACATTTAAACCATAAAAAACAATGTCAATTTCAAAAGTCTATTGATCCACAAGCACGACGACGCTCTTCATTATATTTAGCCATGTTTGATATTGCTCTAAATTTAAACTGCTGAAATTTATCGTTGAACTTGGAGAACACCAACCTATGAAGGTATTTTACCCTAAGCAGAATAATATCCTTTGGAGAATGAGGCTTGAGTCCACTATACCACTACTTAGTACTTTGGCCAAAATAAGTCTCGAGGTGACGCATGCAAAAAATCCCGCAATCATCCTTATTCTCATCGTCACGCCACGGCATTTTCAACATCCTCACGTTGCAGGTTTTGAACTTGTTGCATCTACTAACACGCCTAAATGCACCTAGATCATATATGATTCTCATAATTGAACTGACATGGTTGCACAATTAAAATGAAATAGTTGCATAATAAAACTGTTTTCAACTAAATCATATAACATATGGTTCTCATAATACCTCTAATGAAAACCAAGATGTATCATAATACTCAACTTAATCCATAATGACTCAATTCATGTTTCATAACCCAAAAACCATACCTTTGCTAGTATGGCGTTTTCCCTTGTTCTTCTTTGGAACAAATCCCATCACCTCTGAATCTGAAACAAAATTATAACAAAAAATCAGTCAAAACAAGAGGGATTACGAACATCACCACCAAAGAACTACTATGCAACATAATACGAAATCACTAAACCATAGAAACAACTTTGGGAACCAGATTCAAGAACAACCATATTGGAAATCGATTATGAAGATACAAGCAAACACAACTATTATGCAACAAATAACATCTCCCACAACAAAAACAACTTTGGAAAAGAAAATCAAAAACCCCCAATTTTCTCCGAAACCAAATAGATACATTGCATCTCAAGAACACAAAGCTACGAAAAGAGTACAAATCCAAGGTATTTCATATCAATTGAGCATGAAAACGAACGAAATTGATAGAATCCAATACAAAAAAAAACGAAATCCGTAACGGGGATTTGAGTAAACGACCACATTGGTCCACATAATCTGAACATAAACCCTAGATACGGAAATCGAACTCAATCTTCAAACCTAACATCAAAATTGCATAAAGATCAACAATGTGAAAATAGAGGTCGAATCTTACCTTGTTCAAACCTTCGGGTCCGTCCAAAAGCCACAATGTTCGACGGTGAACACAATCACCGCCAACTCTTCCGGTGGAACAGACGATGAAGAAGAGCCCACAAGACGAAACAGGGCTGAACGATACCCACAAACAACGATTGAGCTCGAGAACAAGTATGGAAGTCGAAGAAGATGCGGGTTTCTCCCTAAATCGCTGATGTCTCTCATTTTGGAGGTGTTTTAGTGGTTAATTTCCTTTGTAAATATGTGTTTTTTTATTCCCTTCTTTGTTAGTTTCGTTCCTTTCTAGCTTAGTTCCCGGTTTTCTTGAAGATTCGGAAACTATGCGAGCTTGCTTCGATTTGTAGGTAAAATGGCAAGAATGAGGACATTTTTGAGGAGCTTATGAAGGAGCCAAGTCAAGGAGTGCAAGAGCCAAGCTAAGAGTGAAGTGGAACCGAAGGAAACCCAAGAAGAAGACAAGGATCGAGGCCCAGGACCGAGTTCCACGACGTCGGGCCCGAGATCGAGCAACCAGAGCCAGGACCGACGTTCCCAACGTCGGGCCCGAGGTGCATCCGTGTCGGTCCTAAGTCGGCAATTGAGAGGATTGTTCCCCAAGGCATATTTTTAGTAACTTTCCACATTTGCCCCTTTCTAAATTGGGATTCCTTGGTCCCCAATCCATGAGAGGCTATAAATAGAGGTGATTAGAGAGCATAAAAAGGGGGGGAGGTTTTTGGATAGAACACACTCAAATCACTCTCTAAAGGCTCAAAGGAAGACTTGGAGGGCAAGGAGAAGAAAGGAGAAGGAAGAGAAGAAGAGATCGGTGGAGCTAGGAGGAGGATTAGTGAGTTTTGTACTTTGTTTTGCTTTGATCTAGTAGAATTGAGACTTGGATTTTGTTGATACTTTGGAATTGAATGCAATTTGAGTTTGGTTTGATGTTGATGATTGAGATTTGCTTGATTTCCCTTTTGATTGATTTGTTCTCTTACTTGATGGAGTAGGTTCCATACTCTTGGGCTATGGGGGAATCCCCTAGCTAGGATTGGGTAGAAAACCTCAATTCCATAGCCTTTGAGTGCTTGATCTATGAATCCTCTCTACACTAAGATTAAATTCTCTTGTGAAAACAAGGGGCTTAGGGCTTGTGATTGGTAAGAGTAAGCGAGAGCAATCTCGAACCAAATCACTAGACCTAACATCGAAGGAGAGTGAAAACTCCCTTGGGTCGAGGTGTAGATTGGAGGGATTGAAGGTTAACAACCTCGATCTCACAAGGATCAAACACTTATTGGTTGAATTGGGGTAGAATATCCAAGTCTAGTTAGGGGTGGAACCCAAAAACCCAAGACCGATCTACTTATTGTTCAAGACCGAGTTACCCAGTACATCGGGCCCGACTTGTACCACGTCGGTCCCGTGCCACTCAGCCTCGATCCACCCTCGGACCGAAGTGACTTGTGTCGGTCCGAGGCGATCTCATTTGTTTTCCTTTGTGTTGCCTTTCTTTCATCTTTTCTTAGTCTTTTTGGGTACTCTCGACGCACGAACTCCCGTGTGTTCGACACCCTACCTCTTTACTACAATTTGAGGTTCGGTTTTATAAATTTAAATTGTGAGACCCTCCGATCCCGGACCGATCAATCGCCAACAAAATCGCAGCTCTGCAAAATCGCCCTCTGAAAAATCGCCTGATAAAAACTTGATATGATAGGATTTTGTTTAGAGAAAATAAAAAAAGGAATGTATAAAAACGATATGGAGCGAGATTTGTGGGTTTTTAAAACAAAAAAGGAAAAAATAAAATCTTGCAGATTTTCAAAAGAAATCTCCTGCAACTACCCGTACACCCTCAATATTTTCAAGAAAATCTAACCGTTAATATAAACCCATCCAAAGGCTACGATTTATGCTCTTAGTAGCCTTTAACTCAATAGGTACTTTAGAGCATTATTCTAGTGGAACGATATCATATTTATATATATATATATATATATATAGGAACGCTCAGGTGAGATACATGTTGTGGTACAACATGTAACATGATGTGGACCGTTAGATTAGGCTAAATGGAGGGTGAGATTTGAGGGTACACAATAGCTATATTTTAATGAGGGGGATGTGATCAGTATTACGGGGGATTTTGAAATGGGAAGTTCCTTAATTAGGGGGATTTTCAAATGGGATTTTAATTAGGGGGATTTGTGGGATTTTCAAGCGTGATTTGTGGGATCAATATTACATGCCACGTTTTTTATAAGGTAAGTTCCTTGATTTTAGGGATTAACCAGAATGGGAATATTTAAAAAAAATAATTAATTGAGCATAAAATTCAAAAATCGTTCGTGAATCTTGGAAAATCTATTAGTCAGTGTTTGAATAACTCTATTCGATGGTTTGAAAAATAGAGTTGAACATTTAAATCAACTTTGTACGATGGTTTGAACATTCAAAATAGAGTTGAACACGTGTTATTGCTTTATGAATCTTTTTCTAATTTGGTGTACTCATATATTACTATAGTTGAATAAGTACTTGTCTTCACATGAAAATCAATTCATTATAAGCTTAAATGAAAATAAAGATCTTACGTGACAATTGAAAAAGTAAATGTATTGCATTGAATAAGATGAAAATCAGGATTCTTACAACTCGAATACATATTACAATAAGTTTGAAAAAGTGCATCTCTTTTTCAATATACATTGATAAGATAAAAAATGTCATAGTCTTTGTCTTTAAACTTCATCCATTATTCACCCCCTTCTTGAATAACTGCAAACAAAACACGCATATATGAATATCAATTCATACATAATAGTACAAACAACTAATATTGTTGAATAAGTGTTCATCATATAATGCAAAACTATCAAAACGAAAATACACTATTGTAAAAGTTGTCTTATGATCATTGAAAAACACTATTGTCCAACATGAAAAATATAAAATAATTAAATTCTGTTACTTGGAAAAATGTTATCAATATATAGAAAAACACAACAGACACACATGAAACAGAAATGAAAAAGCACTCTTTTCATCTTATAATAAATAGGTTCATGAAAATATTTGAAAAAGATTCAAAGAGAGAAACCGTTACATATTTAAAACTAATATGTGAAAAAGTTGTCTTATAATCATTGAAAAACACTATTATACAACATGAAAAATACAAAAATATTTATATCTACTATTTGCAAAATTGTATTAATATGTTGAAAAACACAATAGGCATACATAAAACAGAAATGAAAAACATTCATTTTATATCATAAAAAAACATGATAATCCATATTGGTAGAGGTTTTTCAACTATGCAACGACGTTTTTCAACTATGAAATATCATATTGTGCTGAAAAACAGTATGATGTAAATTGAATAAAAAACACATAATCCATATTGATAGATGTTTTTCAACTATCCTTTTCAACATATTCAATCTAGGCGGTCTTACTGTCAACTAGAGCATTAAGATATTGTATTGCAAGACAGTTTCATAACAATTGCATACGTATTAAGAAAGGAAAAAACAGTATGGTGTGGGTTGAATAATAGGAAAACATAATAATCAAGTATGGAATAAGTTATTTCTTTGAAAAAATATAATGATGAGATCTGAATAATAAACAAACAGTGGCAAAATCAAGAACATTGTTTTGAAAAACATAATAATGAAATCTGACTGCTTGTTCTTATACCATATAGCAACATAAACAAACAAACTATATGACATTTCCATGGAAAAACAGAGACAGACGAATTGAACAACTATCTAATTGAATAAGATACGCAACAAAAATTACCAATTGCAATCAAACTTATTAATATGATATGGTGGTACACGAATCACATCAGACCTTCTGCACGCTAGAAAAATAACAAGCAAAAACGAAGTTTGGACACAGACACAGCTAATCTAACCAATTGCAATCAAACTTATAAATCAGGGAGGAAGAAGAGTACCGGGGAAGACGTTGGGTGGGCGCCGGCCGGGAACCAAACAGTTGTGGCTCGCCCTTTTAATGGGCGCCTTTGTGGTGGTAGGCTGCGACGAAGTGGTCAAGTGGAGTCGTCAGTCGAGGGCGCCTTTGTGGTGGTGGACGGCGACGGCAACAACACCGTCAAGGGCGCCAGAGGACCTCCTCGGTTTTGAGTCGGGAAGTTGTGGTCGGGCGAACAAGGGCGAGCGTGGCCGCCGGCGTCTATCTGCAGCCCCGCAAAGCAGAGGAGTCGAGAGGAAGAGAGGGTTGTCGGGGGGTTGAGCCGCCGACGAGTTTTTTGATGAAAGAGAGCTTTCGGGTTTCTGCGAAGAAGAAAGCTACGCAGTTCTTTGATGAAAGAGGAAAAGATTTCTCTATTGAAAATTAACGAAAATAAAAGGCAATCTGACGAAAATCAATGAAGATCTTTTCTCACCCCAATAAAAAAGGGATTTCATAATATTTACCATAAATAAGCGGAAATTATGGGATCCGAAATTTGATCTGGTATTTCTCCACCCAACCCCATCCATACACCCTCTTCTTAATTAATTTGGTCCGTTAGATTACAATGATCCAAAGGCCCTCATTACACCTCATGTTACACTCTAAGAGAGTGTTTTACTAGAGCATTTTTCTATATATATATATATATATATAGATTAATGCTCTAGTAAAACACTCTCTTAGAGTGTAACATGCGGTTTAATGAGGATCTTTGGATCAGATTTATTATAAGGTTAGGATTAATCTAAAAGAAGATGTATTTGTGGGATTAGGGTGAGAAACACAAGATTATTACTAGAATTCCACTAGAAAGGTAATTATTTTTCAACCCCGATTTTTTTGGGGAAGAAAGATTTTGTGTGAGATTTTGCTATTATTGCCTTCCAAATCCCCCTTTTTCAACTTATCTCCTGTTTTGGTTCAGTCTTCATCATAGCAGAAGCGACGCACTCCATTGAAGCAATCTTCTTCAACCTCGACTAATTCCTTTGCTTCGGGAAACGTTCATAACGCCTCTGTTATTTTTTTTTGAATTTCTTTCATTCTACACCTAGACGAACTTGGATTTGATATATTAGGGTTTCGAAGTAGAATTTTCAGTTCAAGAACATCGATATGCTTGTGAATTCGGCTATTTTAATTTAGGTTTAATCGTCTACAACAACCTATGCAATTAGTCGATTTTAAGCTTGTATGTAGTAGTTAGGGTTTGTGTGAATTTCGATGATTACAATCCGGTTTTCCTGGATTGGGGGTTTTTGATGTTTTTGAAATTCAAAGTTGGGTTATAACTAAGATTTGTCGATTTATTGGTATAGATAATGGCATTGAAGCTTTATGGTTTCAAAAGGGCCCAATTCATAAAGTGTCCTCTCCAAGTAGATTCAATTGAATGAGATCGGCGGGAAGAGATCGTCGGGAAGACAGTTATGGTTTCTATCTTTGAATGTTTTTCAACTATTTACACGAACTTATTCTTTACGAGATAAAACGAATGCTTTCATTTCTGTATTATGTATGTCTATTGTGTTTTCCAACATATTAATAACAATTTTTCAAATAACAAATATAAACTGTTCTGTATTTTTCATGTTGTACAATAGTGTTTTTCAATGATTGTAAGACAATTTTTCACATATTAGTTTCAAATATGCAATGGTTTCTCTCTTTGAATCTTTTTCAAATATTTACATGAGATGAAAGGAGTGCCTTTTCATTTCTGTTTTATGTGTGTCTATTGTCTTTTTCTACACATTGATAATACTTTTTCAAATAACAGAATTTTATTATTCTATATTTTTCATTTTGTACAATAGTGTTTTTCAGTTATTATAAGACAACTTTTACAATAGTATATTTTCGTTTTGATAGTTTTGCATTATATTATGAACACTTGTTGTTGGGACGATATTAAGGACGTCAGTCGTTAATATCTAAACCCATAATAATCGTCCCTTGTTTTGATAATGACAAACTCACATGTATTTGATAAGTTGTCCAAGTGTTGATCTCAGGTAAGTCCAGTGGACGCACATGAGCGAAAAGGACAACAAGTAAACAACAGTCCCTAAGCTGTAGGGACGCATGTTAC
The DNA here is from genome assembly GCA_934048045.1 of Polygonum aviculare. Classification (NCBI taxonomy): domain Eukaryota; kingdom Viridiplantae; phylum Streptophyta; class Magnoliopsida; order Caryophyllales; family Polygonaceae; genus Polygonum; species Polygonum aviculare. The sequence continues at coordinate 16,274,121 of OW204025.1, read as the reverse complement.
CTGAACTTCCAAGGCTAAACGTAATTGGCGGAGTCCCTGCGCAAGATAGGACGGAATCCTCATCAAGAAGGGACGCGCGCCAAAATACAGACGAAGTTCAAATTCAAATCAAGGCCGCCCCAACATGATTACATCATCGTCCGGCCTTAGTCCTCAGAAGGAAGCTTCCTTTGTCTGGGCACGTGTAGACAATGCCAAAGACGTCGCTTTCCCAGCGATGGTCCCCTGCCCACGCGGAGGCTTCCCAAGCGTCAACAGAGTTGACTTCCTCAAGGAGCTCATCGCACCGTCGATCAAAGACCAAGGCTCCTGCCAAGTCTCAGAGGACGCTAGAGGACAAGAATCACTTGCGCTATAAATACCCTCCCAAGGGTATGCATAGCGTTGGTGGACTTTGAATACTTTCTCTCAAGCTCTCCCGAAGCACTCAAGAACACGAACGAAGATCGAGAAGATCAAGTGAGCTTGAAGCAAGAGAAAGAAAGTCCAACCACATCAAATCCAAAACAAACCACAAAGAGTTAGAGTTGTAGTTTGTCTCTCACAACGAACCGTGAGAGACGTGAGTGATAGCTTCCTTATAGCTAAGAGTGTTAGGTTACTTGTTAGGTTGAAAGGAGTGTTACTAGTGAGGCTAAGGACGGACGCTTAGCTCAGAGAAGTGTAACGACTCGCCTAAGTTGTAAGGACTCACTCTTAATAAGATAAGGGACGGCTATTGAAAATCCTCCAGCGGAGGTAGAGGTTTACCCATAAGACTAGTTGGTCTTAGTGGGGTTCCTCTATAAATACTTGTGTCCACTTATCTTGTATTCTGTTAAGTCTATATTCCGCTGCACTAAAGGACGCCCTTAACTCAGTTAAGGACGCCCTCATTAACTGACTTACGATCCAACAATTGGTATCAGAGCAGGCGCTCTAGATTTTGTTGAGTTGCAGGTAAAAGATGGACATGGAACCTATTGGAATCTCATTTGTAAAACCTCCTCGTCTGACGGACGGCAACTTCAACCGATGGAAGATCCGCTTCGAGAACTTTTGCAGAAGTCAGAATTATCAATGCTGGAAAGTAATCATGAAAGGTGACCTTACCATCCCTGATGACAAGAAAGACAAAGAGGACGAGTGGGGTCCTGATGAATTCAAGCTTTTGGAAACAAACGCCAAGGCAATTTGCTTCCTTCAAGTGTCCCTTTGCGAGAGGGACGCCACCCGAGTTAGCAATTTGGCAACAGCCAAACTACAATGGGAAGCTCTTGAGAAGTACCATGTGGGTACGGCAGAGATGAAGGAAGATGTTAAGCTTGAAATCAAACGGGAGTTCTATGCCTTCAGAATGCTTCCTAATGAATCTGTCAAGGACTACTCATACCGCTTTGAAGCTCTCGTGACCAAGATGCGAAATCTAGGCATCCCAGAAGCTGAAGTCTCCATGAGAAACAGAGTTGGAGTAGTCATTGATGGACTTACAGGAAAATGGAATTTTGATAGGACTACATTCAAGGAGAATACAACCAACAAAACCCTAGATATGGAAGAGATCTATGGGAAGCTGAGAGGCTATGAAGCAAGAAGGGAAGCCGATATGGCTGAGTTGGCTAGAAACCCCCAGACAGATCTCGCCTTGATGACATCAACCCCAGAGTACGCTGAGTATCTGCGTCACCAAAGAGAACTTGCTTTAATGGTGGAAGCAAACAAAAATGAGAATCGTGAAAGGATGCGTGCACAAGCTATAAAAGAAAAGGAAAGCAAAACTAAGGAACAGCTCGAAGAAGAAGAAGAGCTTGCCCTCCTACACAAAGTTGTTCGATTATGGGGAAAAAGGACAGAGATTTCAAGAAATACAAGATTCCTTACAAAAAGGAGAGTCCCAAGTATATAGAGGCAGAAATGAAGGAACTGACTTGCTACAAGTGTAACAAGAAAGGACACTTTGCCAAAAGGTGTACTACGGGACTAAGCTCAAAAGATATGAAGATAAAAGCCCTCTTGGGAGCGTGTGAGGCCACATGGGATAATGTGAGTTCTGATGAGGAAGAACTCGAAGGACCAGTGGCGTACATAGCCGTAGAGGACGCCTCAGATGATGAGCAAGTGGAGTACATGGCTGTGGAGGATGCTCCAGTCATTGAAGAGGATGCTTCTGAAAAAGAAGAAGAGGTGGAAGTGAGGGGACGCCCATGGATCATCGATAGTGGCGCCTCGAATCATATGACAGGAAGCCAGATCCATCTCACTTCTATCCAAAGTAGCGCCACGGGAGGAACTGTCTCGTTTGGCAATAAGGGCAAGGGAAGGATCAAAGGGACGGGAACTGCTATTCTCAATCCGTCCATCAAAGCGACAAATGTTAGCCTTGTTGAAGGACTTGGCTTCAACCTCCTGAGCGTCTCTCAAATGTGTGATCAAGGTGAAAACCTAGTCACATTTGACTCAAAGGAGTGCCTCGTCATCAATAAGAAATCGAACAAAGTCGTCCTCAAAGGAGTCCGAAAGAACAATGTCTACATCTTCAACCAGGAGTTCAAGCCAAAATCTGAGTTATGCCTATCCGTGTCAAAGGAGGACGCTGACCTCTGGCATCGCCGACTCGGCCATGCTGGACCAAGCACAATCCTCAAGCTTCATCAAAGAAATCTTTTGAAAGGTCTTCCCCAAATTGATCTTGAGAAAACTGAACAGTGTGAAGCCTGTATCAAAGGGAAGCAAACAAGAACGTCCTTTAAGTCAAAGAACGATGTCAGCACAAAGAAACCTTTGGAACTTCTCCATATGGATCTTTGTGGACCGATGAAGACGTTGAGCTATGGTGGAAAGAGGTATATCTATGTCCTTGTAGATGACTTTTCTCGATTCACCTGGGTTCTTGAGACGCCTCTCAAAGCAATAAGATCAGATCATGGGACGGAGTTTCAAAACTCAGAGTTCGTGGCCTACTATGATCAACATGGAGTCTCTCACAACTTCTCAGCTCCAAGGACTCCTCAACAAAATGGAGTGGTGGAAAGAAAGAATAGGACGCTGGAGGATATGGCAAGGACTATGCTTTTAGCTAATGGCGTCCCCAAGTACTTCTGGGCTGAAGCTATTGCTACAGCGTGCTATATTATCAATCGAGCCATGATCCGTCCTTTACTGAAGAAGACATCCTATGAGCTGCTGAATGGAAGAAAGCCTCGCATCGACTACCTCAGAGTCTTTGGATGCAAGTGCTTTGTTCACAACAATGATAAAGAAAGACTTGGAAAGTTTGACGCAAGAAGTGACGAAGCCATCTTCCTTGGATACTCCCTCACCAGCAAAGCATATAGAGTCTTCAACAAAAGAACTCTAAAGCTTGAGGAGAGCATTCATGTTGTGTTCAAAGAAAGTTCTTCTCACAAAGATAAACCAAGTAAGAAAGAACGCTCATCTTCTCTGCAGAAGGATGACTCCGATGATGAAGTTGATTTTGGGTTCTCTGGAAAATACTATGTTCCTAAGGACGCCACTCAAAATCCTGAAGAAGTCTCAGTAGAAGTTCCCAGTGTTGTTCAGGAAGTTCCATCTCAAAGTGAATCTCCAGCTCAACATGAAGTTGCTGAATCAAGCCTACAAGGAGAACAGCGTCAAGAAGAGGACGCTCAACCTGAGGGGGAACTCTCTGAGCCTCTCAATGAAGACGATGGGTTTGACTCAGATGAATCTGATTGGACGGACCCTAGATATGCTCCTTCAAGGGACGCTACTCATAGGGGATCCAATCTTTCAAGACTTCATTCAACAGATCAAATCATCTCAGATATTTCAAAAGGAGTTCAAACAAGATCAGCCGTGAATCAGTCCCTCAATGCCAACATAGCGTTCTGTGCCTTCAACGCCTTTGTATCCTTAGTTGAACCTAAGAACATAAAGGAAGCACTCCAGGACGCTGATTGGATTCAAGCCATGCAAGAAGAACTTAATCAATTTGAAAGAAACAAGGTTTGGACCCTCGTCCCTCGTCCGAGAAACAAAAACATAATAGGGACGAGGTGGGTCTACAGGAACAAGCTTGATGAGAGTGGTCGTGTCTCAAGAAACAAAGCAAGGCTGGTGGCTCAAGGCTATAGACAAGAGGAAGGAATCGACTATGATGAGACCTTCGCTCCTGTTGCCAGAATTGAAGTCATTCGCCTCCTTATCGCCTATGCTGCTCACAAAGGGTTCAAGCTTTTTCAAATGGACGTCAAGACAGCCTTCCTCAACGGCAAGCTCAAAGAGGAAGTGTATGTTGCTCAACCCCCAGGATTTGAGGACGCTGATCACCCAGATCATGTGTACTTCTTGGACAAGGCACTCTATGGACTCAAGCAAGCCCCTCGTGCATGGTACGATAGGTTTGCGTCCTTCCTCTTGTCCAACGGGTACACACGAGGTAACATTGATAAAACCCTGTTCTTAAAGAAAGTCCTTAAAGATGTCTTGATTGTCCAAGTCTATGTCGATGACATAGTTTTTGGAAGCACTAACATGAAACTTGTAGAGGAATTCAAGAACTTGATGAGTAGTGAGTTTGAGATGTCCCTCATAGGAGAACTCAACTTCTTCTTGGGACTCCAAATCACTCAGCTCAAAGATGGGACGCGCATTCATCAACAAAAGTACATCCGTGAAATGCTTGAGAAGTACGGGATGAACTCTTCAAAACCCATTGATACTCCCATCTCCCCAAACACTCGCCTCTATGCTGACGAAGAAGGCAAGAGTGTAGATCAAAAGCTCTACAGAGGAATGATAGGGTCCTTGCTATATCTAACGGCAAGTCGTCCCGACATCATGTTCGCTGTATGCTTATGTGCTCGATTCCAAGCAAATCCAAAGGAGTCCCACATGCAAGAAGTAAAGAGAATCTTCAGATATCTCAAGGGACGGGATGACCTTTGTCTATAGTATCCTAGAAGGACGTCCCTAAATCTGGTAGCGTACTCTGACGCAGACTACGCTGGCCATGTGGTGGATAGAAAGAGCACTTCAGGAATGGCTCAATTCCTTGGGTCATGTCTTGTATCTTGGGGATCCAAAAAGCAAAACTCCGTGGCACTCTCAACCGCGGAAGCTGAGTACGTTGTTGCTGCTTCGTGCTGCTCACAAGTCCTATGGATCAAGTACCAACTTGATAATTATGGTACGTTCCTTACCACAGTCCCTATCTTTTGTGATAACACTAGTGCTATAAGTATTGCCAAAAATCTTGTTCATCATTCTAGGACGAAGCATATTCATATAAGACATCACTTTCTTCGTGATAATGTTGAACTTGGATTAATTAGAGTGGATCATGTTAGGACTGAGGACCAAGTGGCCGATATTTTCACAAAAGCACTTGATAGACGTCCCTTTGAGCACCTCCGATTGCTTTTGGGGATGATAACTTTTAAATGATCAAGTCCCTTTCTATTATTCCCTCTATGATTGGCTATGTCTTGTTGAGAACTTGTGTTAAAGTGTGTCATGCATTTAAAGTCATCTTAAAAGGACGCTAGTCTAAGATATGTGTTTCGCTTGTGTTTGTTGAACGATATTCTTTTCGCTTTTCAATCTCAAGAGTATCCCTGATCACCCTACCCTCATTACAAGCCGAAATGATGGGAACTCTAAGCTTACCCAGGCCGAGAATCTTGCAAACGCGTCCTATGAGCATTCTTTGTTTTATCTTTACGGGACGTACTTGCTTGATTCTCAAAAATAGTTCTAAGTGATCAAAGGGACGCGTGTTAAGAGCCAAGAATTGTCCGTACAGAGTTCTAAGTTCAGAGGTTGAGATCAGTGTCTGGGACGCCGTGGTTCAGTTTAGTGTTGAGAAGAGTTGTGTGTTGAAAGGACGCCAGCTCGGAGTCCTTTGTAGTTGTGAGAAGTTTGAATGTTTGAAATTGGGAAGGTGAACCGTTTCAGAGAAGCTTCAGCGAAGATCTCGGAATACGCGCGAACAGTGCTCAACAGCTGTGTTTCTTAGTAAAGAAGAAAGCCACGTGTGGGAAGGCGGGCGGAGGAAGCCGAGTGTAAAGACCCTGTTACCCCTGATCGTCCAACTTCGTCTTCTTCCTATAAATACCCACCTGTGCACTTCGAAAACCTTTCTTCGCTCATCTACTGTTTACACACTTATAGAAATCTCTCAAACCAAAATCCCAGATCTCAAATCCCGAAATCTCTCTCCAAACCCTAATCCTCCTTTATTTAAACCATCTCAAAAATGGCCAACACAAGAGCTTCAAAGAATCCCTCACCTTCGTCGGCGGCGACAAACCCTAGCTCTTCGAGATCTCCTCCGGTGAAAGGCCGGTCATTAATGGAGTCAAGAGGCAGACCTTCCGGCCGTCAAGAACCCCCTCGCCACCATTCCTCCTCTCAAAGCACCCAGCGCCGCCACTCCAACACCCCTCCCCAGCCCCTTCGCTCCCAACCTCCTCCACAAAAACAACAACCCCGCTCTCAATTCAAATCCACCCAGAAGCGGTTCTCCTTTTTGGAGAAGCCCTTCAAACCTGAGCCAGAACAAGGCGCTGCTAGCAAAGGCACCGTCTTTGGACTTCCGGCCCAGCCCAAACGCCGTCCTCCTCTTGACCCCCTCATTGAGGACTGGCTTGAAAAAGAGCCAAGGACGCTCGCTAACATTTGTCTACGGGCGTCCGTCAATGACCACCCCCCTAAAATCCAACGCCTCCTCCATTACTTCATGATGACCTATGTCCGTCCCCGCCTTGAGGAAACCAACCACACCAACCCCCCATTCATGGGGCCAGGCATCATTTCCGACTCGTTCGGTGGAACCGTGGACGAGCTCGCCAAATTGCTCCCCGATATAATGGAGTTTGTCGTGGCTCCTGCGGGCTCCGTCCCATCCCAGAAGAGAAAAAGGCCGTCCACTCCTCCTTCCTCTCATCAGCTCCAACTCAAAGGCCTTCCCTCCTCCTCCCAAGTAACCCCAGTCCCTTCCTCCCCTCCTCCCGCCCCAAAGCGACGCCTCAAGTCCTCTGCTCAACTTGAGGGCGTCACAGATGAAGAAATGGCCGCCATTCGCCTCTCTGAAATACAACTGGAAAAAGAGGAGAAGGCGCGCCAAGAGCAGGAGCAAGCAGAAAAGGAAGCCGTTGAGAAGGCGATTCAAGCAAGTTTGCAGGGAATTCCTCAACTTCCTCCTCCTCCTCCAAGGGTAGAGGACGCTCCTCAGGTCCAGGCCAAGGTCGCTTCCCCTGCTAAGCTGCCGCCTCCTCCCTCTGCTCCGCTCCTAGTAAAGCCGATCCCAGTGGTTCCGCCCAGCACCTCATCTGCCCCCCAACCAAAGCGAAGTTAAGAACTCCTACTCCCTCTCCTCCTAGAGCTTCAACTCCTCCTCCTCCGCCTGCTCAGACCGTCGAGGAAGCTGCTCAAGTCCAAGGGACGCCTCCTTCCATCGTTCCTACAGAGTCCTTGGCAAGGACTCCAGCGGTGGACGCGCCTCCCACTGAACAGGCGTCCACTGCTGAGGATACTGCAATGGTTGAGTTCCAAGCACAAAGGAACGAAGCCTCAGATGAAGAGGACGCCCCTCAGGATGAGGAACCTGAGGACGAGGAGGGAGATGGAGATGAAGAAGATGCTGGTGATGAGGTCATCGTGAGCAATGGCTCCAAGCAGAAACGCCTCAAGAAAATTCTTTCCCCGCTCCTCTTCACCGCCCCGTTTCTGGTAGAGAATCAGCGCCAAGAGTTCTTGGACCTTCTTGAGTTCCAGGGATGGACGCACTTAGGCGCTGAGGCCGCTGATGTTGACCCTGATGAGGTTCTCCGTTTCTACTCCAAGTTTGAAGTCACAGAAGTAAACGGGAAGCCTCAGGGGATTTTTGAAATAGATGGGGACGAGTACTCAGTTGCTGAGGGCACCGTCCGCAAAATGCTAGGCCTGCGTCCTTCTCCTCCGGATTCGCTGCATGATCTGCCTTGCAAGAACTTTGCCCGCTTCTCCCAAGACGAAATCCTCAACAGAATATTCAATGGGAGACAGCCAGCTGCTAAGGACAGAGTCGCTCACTGCCTCACCGAGACGGGCGTCCTTGCGCACCACTTTATTGTGCGCATGGTCGTCCCCCGCCAAGAGAAGAAGTCCATTGTTCAGATCACTGATAGCATTCTCTTGGACGCCGTCTTGGAACGCAAGCCGATAAACTTGCCCCGGATAATCATGGAACATATGGGCAAGTGCACAGGAGGCAGGCACTCTCTTCCCTTCCCGGGCCTGGTCAAGCAGATTCTGAAGCAGCAAGGACTCTATGCCCCTAAACAAGAGCGGTCCTTTGGCATTCATTGGGACGTCAGGCAAATCACACTCCCCCCAGTTGGAAAACTCAGGTGTGATGAGCCCCTTCCGTCCGTCAAGCGCCAAATGGAAAAGGAACGCAAAGAGGCTGAGAAGAAAGCTAAAGCTGAAAGGAGAGCTCGAGCTGCTGCTGCTGCGACTGAGGAAGGCGATCCTGAATCTGAAAATGTTCAAGTAGTTGGGACGCCAGTAGAGGACGCTGCTGATGAAGAGGACGAGCTCGATGGTATGAGCGTCCCTGATGAAGCCGAGAAGCACTCTACTAAGTCTCTGATGGACATGATGATCGAAAACCAGTGCATGATGATAGATCTGATTCAACAGGTTCACGACACCCTTCACGTCCACACAGAACTTCTTGAGCGCAACAACGAGCTCCTTGCACAGAACAACCACCTTCAGGAGTAGAATCTCAAGGCTCTCGGCAAGCGTCCCCGCAAATGATCACCTCCCCCCTCTCTATCCCTGAAAAAGTTTATTGTTATTCTTTTGTTTCTTTTTCTTTAAGACTTTGGGACGATGTCCCTGTTTGGAACTTTTGTCTGTAATGAACGTACTCTCTCTTCCTTTGAATGCAGTCCATTACATTTGTGTCTCATTTTGTCTAAGCGTTCTTTACTTTAGTTATGACTTTGTGCTTACATGCTTTTCAACTTGTTCTCCTTTTCGATGATGCCAAAAGGGGGAAGTATAGTTTTGCAGAGATGCGATTGTTTCTAAAGTAATCATAAAAAGCATGTGCTTAGGGGGAATTTCGGTCAAGTCCAAAGGACGCTAGTTAAGAACAAAATAGGACGCACTTAAAAGACGCTAGTTAAGAACAAAATAGGACGCACTTAAAAGACAGTGTTGCATGCCAACCTAAGCTGAAAAGAAAATCAAAGTGTAGTTCCTCATGCTAAAAGCTTTACTTCTGTGTGCATAAATTGAAAGAGTTTGTCATCATCAAAAAGGGGGAAATTGTTGGGACGATATTAAGGACGTCAGTCGTTAATATCTAAACCCATAATAATCGTCCCTTGTTTTGATAATGACAAACTCACATGTATTTGATAAGTTGTCCAAGTGTTGATCTCAGGTAAGTCCAGTGGACACACATGAGCGAAAAGGACAACAAGTAAATAGCAGTCCCTAAGCTGTAGGGACGCATGTTACCTGAACTTCCAAGGCTAAACGTAATTGGCGGAGTCCCTGCGCAAGATAGGACGGAGTCCTCATCAAGAAGGAACGCGCGCCAAAATACAGCCGAAAATCAAATTCAAATCAAGGCCGCCCCAACATGATTACATCATCGTCCGGCCTTAGTCCTCAGAAGGAAGCTTCCTTTGTCTGGGCACGTGTAGACAATGCCAAAGACGTCGCTTTCCCAGCGATGGTCCCCTGCCCACGCGGAGGCTTCCCAAGCGTCAACAGAGTTGACTTCCTCAAGGAGCTCATCGCACCGTCGATCAAAGACCAAGGCTCCTGCCAAGTCTCAGAGGACGCTAGAGGACAAGAATCACTTGCGCTATAAATACCCTCCCAAGGGTATGCATAGCGTTGGTGGACTTTGAAGACTTTCTTTCAAGCTCTCCCGAAGCACTCAAGAACACGAACGAAGATCGAGAAGATCAAGTGAGCTTGAAGCAAGAGAAAGAAAGTCCAACCACATCAAATCCAAAACAAACCACAAAGAGTTAGAGTTGTAGTTTGTCTCTCACAACGAACCGTGAGAGACGTGAGTGATAGCTTCCTTATAGCTAAGAGTGTTATTTTACTTGTTAGGTTGAAAGGAGTGTTACTAGTGAGGCTAAGGACGGACGCTTAGCTCAGAGAAGTGTAACGACTCGCCTAAGTTGTAAGGACTCACTCTTAATAAGATAAGGGACGGCTATTGAAAATCCTCCAGCGGAGGTAGAGGTTTACCCATAAGACTAGTTGGTCTTAGTGGGGTTCCTCTATAAATACTTGTGTCCACTTATCTTGTATTCTGTTAAGTCTATATTCCGTTGCACTAAAGGACGCCCTTAACTCAGTTAAGGACGCCCTCATTAACTGACTTACGATCCAACACTTGTTCAACAATATTAGTTGTGTGTACTAATATGCATGAATTGATACTCATACATGCGTGTTTTGTTTTGCAGTTATTCAAGAAGAGGGATGAATAATGGATGAAGTTTGAAGACAAAGACAATGACATTTTTTTATCATACCAGTGTATATTGAAAAATAGATGCAGTTTTTCAAACTTATTATAGTATGTATTCGATTGTAACAATCCTGATTTTCATCTTATTCAATGCAATACATTTACTTTTTCAATGGTCACATAAGGCCCTCATTTTCATTTTTATTTTAATATGTAATGATTCAGCTTATAATGAATTGATTTTCATGTGAAGACAAGTAGTTGTTCAACTATAGTAATATATAAGCACACCAAATTAGAAAAAGATTCATAAAGCAACAAAACATGTTCAACTCTGTAATCTTTCAAACCATCGTACAGAGTTATTCAAACACTATCTAATAGTTTTTTTAGTGTTTACTAACGATTTTTTAATTTTATGGTAAATTAATTATTTTAAAAAAAATATTCTCATACTTGTTAATCTCTAAAATCAAGGAACTTCCGTTTATAAAATATGTTGCCTTTTAATTTGAATATGCAATCAAATCCCCCCATAAAATCCGCCACTTTATCAACGCATAATAAATCCCATATTCTCCCCCTATTTTTTCTATGGTGTTGCCTAATTAATCACCGTTGATTAATACTAATCCAACGTCCCCCCTTAATCCACACGTTGCACCACAAAAAACTATTGCACTTGAGCGTTCCTCTCTCTCTCTATATATATATATATATATCGACTATGTACAGATGCTGATCGATGAAAATGAGATCAAGTTATAAAGAAGGTCATTGTCGATAAAGGTTTTTTCCACTTGACTTGGTTTATTTTTTATGACCTCCTATATGTCGATCATCAGGCTTGAATTCCCAAGATACTCTCAAAAATATAAGAAAATTGGGCTTAGTACGTTAAGAGAACAATTAGTACTCCGACATTTAAAAATTCCCAAGAACTACATCCATTTTAATTCCAACATAGTTCTGGATGATTTGTTGGAATTTCACGAAACTGCATCCATTTAGTAGACAATTTTTTAAAATAAAAACCCTGACATGTTTTATGTTATGGAGTTTTGTCCGCTTCGTGGCAATCTTTAAGGTGCTCACAAAATCTTGGTACATAACCTCTGTTATCAATCCGAATGACCGATCTCAGTATATGGGCATTATAACGGTACGAAAAAGGCCTATTGGTGTGGCGCTTGCAAATTAATTAATCGATGACTTTAGAGTAATCACTCTAAATCCATCGTTTTGTCTAACGTGAATATCCAAAAGTAATTACTTCCAAGTCACCACAAATTTAGAGATAAAATAGAGACCTGAATGTCATCACTTTCAGTCCTCCACAAGTCTTGATAAATATGCACATAACAGAAAAAAATGATGGGATAGTTGATAACAAATTAAGAGAGGAACAACCTTCATCGTTTCCAAGCAATACAATGAAGAATGATCATGAAATTAATTAATGCCCTGCAAATCCTTGGTGATGCATTGCATTTAGTGCATGCCTAGGTTGCATTTTTAGGTCATATTTGGTTGTGTTTCATTTTGCATTTCTCCAGTTTAGGATAGTTTTTGTTTATTTTTAGTAGATTTTACTTGTTCGGAAGGTACACCATGTATTTGTGCTAGGTTTCATTTTTAGGTCATGTTTGGTTGTGTTTAACTTTGCATTTCTCCAGTTTAGGATAGCTTTTGTTTATTTTTAGTAGATTTTACTTGTTCGGAAGGTACACCTTGTATTTGTGCTTTTCAGGTCAAATTTGAGAAGAATTTAGTGATGAGGATCAAGAGGGAGCTTTTAATACATAGTATAGATTAGCGGGAAACCCACAACATTTGTTTGAATGGTAAAAAAGATGAACCCACATCAGGCAGTCACATGAGCAGAAGAAAATATTCTAATATAACTCTCCCTCGATGGAGCCTTGTCTACAAATGGACATGTCAACTTTTTATTGGACAATTGAAAGAGAGTCGATGAATTAATTACAATATTACAATTACAAACTATTTTTTTAATCAAATATACAATCGGGCGAGAATCAACGTAAAAAGATAAGTGATTTAATAAAAAATTAGTATATAAAAATTTTGATTATACCTTTTAAATAAATAGACAATATAAGATTTAGTTAGATTAATTCAAATAACATAAATAAAAACTATTTTTTATCGAATATGCGTTAGGACCAAAATCAACGTGGTAGCTTATCCTTATCTATAATGGGCTCGTGCAAGATCGTTGGAGTAGGAGATGTCATACTAATGCATGATATAAAATGCAAGCTCTAATACCACTTGGGAGAACTCATTTTTTCCCTCTTCGTGTAATTGAAACGAGCGAATGGGACAACGACAACGAACGAAATGTGGTCGTATTGGGTCCATTAGGCTCACAATGATCCTTTAAGCCAAATTGAACTCTCGATCTCTCCAATGTTCATCAAAGAGTAAGAACATAAACCGAAACAATATTCGAACATGGACAAGGCTCGAATTAGTCTTCTCGAACTCAAATGGGCCGATGGACCCATTTGGGTCATAATAGGGTTTAGAGCTAGGGGTAGGGTTTCTATTTAGCGTTTAGGGTTAGGGTTATCACGCCTAACCCATGCGCCTATGATAGGCGCACATGTTCCTAATGCGTCATATAATGCTGCAAACCCGTTGCCTAGCTTTGTGGAACTCAGAAGACTACCCAACCGAGTAGTTGTCTAAGTAGTTAGTCGGGTAGTGCATTGTTCAAACATAAGTTCATTATACATCCTTTGAAATACAGAATTAAACCGGAATCGACACTTCAAATACAACATATTATTCATCTAAACGCTAATCATAACACAAGCTCAAACATAACATTCATCTCAACTAATACAACATGCATGACATCAAACGCAACATTCATCTCAACAATACAATAATAAGATTGTACAACTACATCCATGGGTCAGCACTTCGGCAGTTTGCAATGTGATATTCTCGATAGTCCGCCAAATTTTGGTGCAAAGTGTGAGACCCACCATTGGATGCTTGGATCTGCGTGTTTGTTCCATAACGATGGAGTCTGAGGTGATGGAGCTGCATCCCTTAGCATCACCTGTATATAGAATCGCAACATTAGATACAACAATGTACAATATCAACGTGAATAGTAAAGTTTGGATTAAGATATACCGACACAAAGTGGTCACGACATGCTACCTGTGCTATCCCCAAATCCACCCTTGGAGGTCCCGGGGTTGTGCTCCTCCACCTTAAGGGTAAACACAAAGTTGAAGCACCCCATGCTAGTAAGACGAGGCCAACTTGAAGCCGTGTAGCAAATACTAAACCCATAAATGGCATGTAGAACCAACAATCCCGGGAGCATGGGCTTTTAATGTATTTAACTTGACGAATCAAGTCTTGCCAAGTCCCTTCGTGAGCAATTCGTCGTATAGGCTCATAGAATTCTTTGTTCTCAAGCAACTCGGCCACAAGGTCATGTTTGAGCCTCGTATAATCCCTCTCATGGAGCCCAAGAAGCACAACAAGTGACTGATATCCACAATGTCCATCAGGACGTACATCCGTGGCAAATGTGATGTAAGGGATCCAAAAATCATCCACATTTTCAATCCCAAAGTTCACACTCATATGCACCATGGCCCGAACGGGTTCTTCACGTTGTGACTCCTCCTCTGGTATAGGTTGAGATTGCATACAAGCAAAGTCCACCTCCACTGCACTCGTTGCACCCTTTTTCTTTCTTTGTCGGCGTACTCCTTTAGCTTGGTTCACTTTTCCCATATCATTTTCCTTCTCTTTCTCAAGGTCATCTAGCTCTTCTCGCATGTACTCAAACTGGCTCTTCTCCCTCGGGTTACCTTGTTCTTATTCCTTGCTCCATGAGGTCTTCCTTTACCCCTTTTAATTAGTTTTGTTTCCCTCATTTATCGGACACAACATGGTACTTTGTTTAGGATGCTCCAACTCGTTGTATAACTTAGTCATCTCGTACGCAGTGCCTTGCTTCAATGTCCTACTATTTAGCTTGGCAAACATTTCACGAAGTCTCATCTCTAAAACGGCCATTCGAACACTATCGTTGGTAGGACCACTAGTTCATGCAATATCTTCCCACTGCAGTGATTTCCAAAAGTCATGAATGTCATCTAGCACAAGAGGTGTTTTTGTAATAATGGCCCTTGCCATGTCATGGACGCATGACAAACCAAAGCAATCTCTCACCCACTGATCAGTGCACTCTTCTTCGTAATCCTCCTTCTTAATCCTTTCATACGTGGCCAACATCAAGGCAAAGCACCTATCCGACACTCTATAGAGCAACCTTGAAAACATCATTCGTATTTCTAGTGGCATCCGTGGATCATCAAAATCTGTTGGTAGCTTGGATAGCGAAGGATTCATACTCGCCTTAATGTCATCAATTTGCATGACGATGGCATGATGGATCCTCACAACCACCCTGTTCAATCCCCCTCTGCTAGAGCCAATGATATACTTCAACACCATATGCATCCCCTCAACCCTACCAATACAACTGTGTAATATACGACAAGTCTACATATTAGCAATGATCAACTACACATTATACAAATCGTACCTGTTCGATGTCCTTGTGAAAAAATGAAGATGATGATCCGTCCATGCTCGTATTATGTTTTGTTTATATGGAGTAAGCCATTATCTCTCCACATATCCGATAGCCTCAACTTTTCGAGCCTTCTTTAGTAGCTTTCTCTATGGTTGAGCAAAAAATTCCCCAACATTGTCTAACAAATGCATCGGCCTTTTGCTAAGTTCTCAACACTCTTGACGAATGTATCTTAATGTTTGGCTTGATATGCACCCATCACAAAAGGTGTCGAACTTCATTTCCGAAAACATTATGGATTCCTTTAATTAGGGCAGCTTCGCAATTTATTGTTATGGCCGTCGGCATCACTTCCAAATCTTCAAATAAGGCTCGAAGCTTCCTCATCATCCATGTGTAGTGGAAGGTCTTTTCCGCTCTCATAAATGTATACGCAATTTTGAACGTCCTGTGAGTGCATGTGAAGCGAACAATCTCCACCAAGGGCATCTCATACATATGTACAAAAATTTAACACACATACGATTAAGGATAAAATACATACAAATTTTAAGTACGAAAGAGATAGGCACAAAAATATATATACTCACTTGTTCGTGCCATAAGTGGTGTCGATAATTACAACACACAAGAACTTCTTTAAAAGGCACAATGACTCCTTGCTAGCAAAAAATAGTTTTTGCACCTCATTGGTTTTCTTTTCCCTAATAGGAGAGACTATATAGCCGTTGTTCACCAAAAACTTGAGAGACCACTGCGTGACCGTCAGTTCTCCCCGATCCTCATAGTGTAACTTGTACAAGAAGTTTGCAACCCGCTTCCTTGTTGTTAAATTCCCCGGAAATGTACTTCTCAGGTCAGCAACAATTTCTTTTGGGGTTCTCCTCCCATCACCCTACCTCATAGCCATCAACAGCTCCTCCGGGGTCATTCGCCCCATGAATGCATTCCGGTCCCATGTAAGGGGATGATTGTGGCGACCTTCGACCACGCCGAATATCCACTTTGAATTAGGGCTCCCCGACTTTTTCTTCATATGATAGTCTACGATCTCAAACTTACAATCACACTTCTTTGACTTCGATCTCCGGATTGGATTTTGTCTCTTTGGTCTACGTGGACCGAACCTTTCACACATGATATTAATATGGTATGAATTTGTTGTCTTTATTATTAATGCTATCGACAACTCCTTCTCTCTAGCTTTCACCCATTCATATAACTCTTCTTTGCTCTCCCACGTTTCCTCGGTAGTAAAATACTGTGAATAGTCTTTTCCCTAAAATTATGAAATTATTCTTCTTAAAATATTATTTAAGCTAAAGTTAACGATGATGCAATATCGAATAAATAATAAGCATTAACGAAATTATGATGCACACTACATAAATAAGGCCTACTGATTACGCATTTCATAAAACTAAATTGAAACGAAATTCTCCTGAAAGTCTAATGCGAATATCGAAATTTTTGAACAAAACGAATAACGCTTAACTTCTCCTACTAGCTATTCTTATAAGAGAATTCTCCTACGAATATCAAAATTTCATACAAGATAATTCTAAAACTAACCATGAATTCGCCGTTTGGACACTAATCACCGAACTAGACATCGAGACTTCGAACCAATTCGCAACCTTCTATCCAATTATTGTCTTGTACCTCTTCTTCTTCTTCACTTCGAACCCAATCATTTTCTTCATCACTATCCTTACTATTTTGATACATTCTTGAATGAATAGTGTGTGTGCGAGAGAGAGACAAAGAGAGATATATTTTGTAAGAAAAGGTGTATTGGTATGTTGTCTTTATAGGCTCAAGTTTGCCCGTTACAAAAAAATGACTGTTAATAGGCCTATCTTAAGCGCACCATAAAGTAACTTATTCAAAAAACTGGGCAGCGGTTAGGCGTACAGTGGCGCAAAGGTGTGCGTGTAATATAGGCGCGCAGTGTACCTTGCTTAGGCGTACATGTGGAGCTCCGACAATGTTTTTATTCCCATTTTACCCCTATACGATTATCTTCTTAGGTGCATCAAACTACATTCGTATATTAGACGCACCATTTAGTATAGTATTTAGCCAAAAAATAGTGTACATCTAGCCTTGCCCAGATTAGATGGATTGATTATAATCAATAGTCATGGGAGTCCTAGGCCTCATTCAACCGCCATTCGACCGCCGTTCACCCTTTTTGCAGCTAAGCTCTTGCACTTTCATCTCTAAGCTTGCGACAATGCCTCCTTCCAAAACCCTAATGGACTTCTTTCAACCTCCGGATCCCAAACGACTCAAGTCCGGGAAATTCGTCGATTTTGGATCTTCTCCCACGGATTCTGGCGCTGGCGTTCCGATCACCCACACTGATTCCCCCTCCTCGTCGTCTGTTAGTGCGAAGGAGAGCGCCAGAATGGAGTTGAGTAAGTCTCTGACCCTGTCCAAGAGGAATGCCAAGATTTGCTTACGCAGAGTTTCCAAGTCTAAAGGTTTGCTCCCTCATTTGATAACTGACGCTTTTTCCTAGCTTTGTCTGTTTGTTGTCAATGTTAGACCAATTTCCGTTGTTTGGGGAGCAGAAATCGAGTTGTCTTGTGATATTGGTAGGGTACCCTTGAGAATGTGATTTCTGTTTCTCTTCAAACAACAAGAGGATAAAGCAGAAAAATGTTGTTGCAGCTAACAATTCTGAATAAGCTCTCTGATGTTGGCAGTCTATCATTTTTAGCACTCTTAATTTATGAGTTTTTGAACATATGTATGTGTATGTAGCAGAAGGGAGTAGCCATGTGACATTAGAAGAACTTTTGGTAGAGGAGACTTGGCTCGACGTCCTTTCTGGAGAATTTCAAAAGCTCTATGCAAAAAATCTATGCAAATTTGTTGAGGAGGAAATTCGCAGTGGAGGCACTCCAGTTTATCCACCTTCCCACTTGATTTTTAATGCACTTAACACAACCCCGTTCCATAGAGTTAAGGTTGTCATCCTTGGACAGGTATTGAACGATCTCGTCAATATACATTAAGATAAAAATGATAGTTATTTTGGCCTTCCTTAATGCAGGCTATGATTAATGATTTGTTTGTTTGTTTGTTTGTTTGTTTTTCTGGCTATGTGAGATGGATGCTAATGTCACCCATATTTGCAATTTCATATGTCTTCTAATAATTTCTATCTCCCAACTTTCTTGATCTTCTTTTCAGGGTTCTCCTTTGGACTGAAGAGTTCATTTTTCCCTAAAAGCTCTTATTTCCAAATGTTTTTTGGGCTATCTGTCTAAATAACTGCATTATTATTTGACTTCTCAATTCATTTGCCTGTTAGGGTTGATCTTGTTCCAAATAGTCTTAGCCCATGATTTTTCTTTTGTCATTTCTCTTGGATCAAGATGAGGATATATGAGAATTATGAGCTTAATGTTTATTAGGTCTAAACATCTTTGGCTCTAACTTCTTTTGTGTTTCTTTATACATACTTTCTGTATTTCAGCCACTAAAGCATTCGTACTGACTATACAGCTTTTTCTGCTGAAATAAGCAATAATTCTTTCTAAAGTTATTGGCTTGTCATCACTTTGTTTCCTATACCAGGATCCTTATCATGGCCCTGGTCAGGCAATGGGCCTTTCTTTCTCAGTACCTGAGGGAGTCAAAATTCCTTCAAGCCTTGTAAATATATTCAAGGAACTTCATAAAGACCTGGGGTGTTCTATTCCATCTCATGGGAATTTGGAGCGATGGGCATTACAGGTTGAAACCTTGGCTTGGTATAATAACAAACATATTGATGCTGTTTTCTTTCTGGTTCTGACATAGTTTGCTTCTGATAGATTTGGGTCATTAAAGTTTTAACCTGGTGTTAACTTCGACTCAAATGCTCTTCAGACATACATCCAAAAATCAATATTTCAAGGAATCTCATGTTACAAAAATGTGTAGTATACTAACTTTGATAAAACTTTTTATAACCTTTCATGTCTTTGTGTGAACAAAGCTGACTACTCATTGTTTTTGTAGGGTGTTTTGCTTCTGAACACAGTTCTTACTGGTGAGCTTCTCCTTTTTATTAAATATATGGTTGCATTTTCTTTGTCTTAGAATGTCATTAATGTATGCATGTTTCTGATTATTAACCATAAGTCTCATTGGTGTCACACATGTGTGTAGTTTATGCTGTTACAATACCAATATTGGTTTTCCTGTGATTCATGACTCCCCTTCATCGGTTGTTCCTGGAAAACTTTCTAGCCAATATGAAAGCTGAAACAAGGGAATTTGAAATACTTTTGATACTCTAAGAACATGAAGCTTAAAGAAGGCAACAAACTAGACATCAGCCCGAAATAAATCTCATAACAGTTTTTAGGTTTTTTTCCAAGCTGTTATGTAGTTGAATAACTTTCTTTACAAGCTAAAAACAAACTGTAGTATTCCTAATAAGTATGCTGATGATGCTCTGGACAATTTTTGGTAACTGAACAACCTACTATACTCTTCTTTTTTACTCTATATTTTGTCTGTACAGCTTTTATAATGTTATATGTTTTCTTTGGTTGTAGTAAGGAGTCGTCAGGCTAATTCTCATGCAAAAAAGGGCTGGGAGCAGTTCACTGATGCTGTCATTCGAATCATTTCGGAGAAAAAGGAAGGAGTGGTTTTTCTTCTGTGGGGGAATAGTGCTCAAGAAAAAGCTAGGTATTTTCACCTCATTTAAGGTGTTATATAGAACTGAGAAACCATTGTGTATCATTAGTGTGTTTCACTGCCACCATTTTCTCCAATGCCATTGCTGTGCTCTGTCCATCTGACCTTGTGTTCTCAAAATTCTATACAATATGTTCACTAATGTCTGCTTGAAACACCAAAATAGAATTGCTTTGCAATTTTATATAGTATAATCTACTTAATTATAAAAATGGAATAGATTATGAGGTAAAGACAAGAATGAGGAAAATAAAGATGGAAACTATATCAATGGGCTGATGATGATTAAGAGTATGGTGTGTTTTTATTCATGTCCACTGTATAAGCTTGATGTCAAAGACACCCTAAGTACTCATGATGTTATTGTCGATTTGTCGTGGTCCTTTCAGTTAAGCTGGCTTCAAATGAGATGCTCATCCAAAGCAATTGAGCTAGTGTCTTTATTTATCATTTTATCCTGAAAAATGGTACCTAATAATTTCTGATGATACACATTAGGGGTCTGTTTGGATCACCACAAAAATGTCATTGTCCTGCATTTTTTCTGGTGATTCAAACAGGCCCTAGTAAGTCCTGCCATGTTATGAACAATTAGCTAATTATAATAGCAGAAGGCCATCCATGCATGTAGTGTGAAAAAGATCAACTCAATTCATTATATAAGCTCCCAACAATCTGTTTACTAGATAAGAAAAGGTAAAATAAAATATAGGTCAGCATGTAAACCTGTACTTATGTGTAATAATAGAAGGGGGTATAGTTGGCTCCTTTTAGTATTTTGCTTTACTTCTAAGAATACATTTATAGTTTCAGTTTATAAGCTATGTACTTTGTAATCTCATCCTTGGACCATTTACATCTTATCATTGAACAAACTAACAGTTGGAATGACGAGCTTTGTGGCTATGAGAAGACGAAGCATATACTACCCTTGATGCCTGCCTTAGAAAAAATTGAATTTAGAAGTTTGCAGAGTAAAGCTACAGAATTTAAGAAAAAGGTCTAGCAGGAGAGTTTTATTATGAAAAATTAGAAACTTTATGTGCATACTTCTGAAATTTTACTGAACACATGTCATTATGTCTTTTTATGCATCAATAAATGAAAAAAGCTTCGAAAATAATTCTCTGGAGATTGCCTTGCATCTGCATGACTCTGAATATAAATAGAAAAACTCTATTGTCAGGTGATGGTTATATTACTTATATACCAAATTACAAAATTTTAAAGTTTGAACTTCTTTTTGTTGTATATCAGATTGATTAACTCTAGCAGGCACCACATCCTGAAAGCAGTTCATCCTTCTGGTCTTTCTGCCCACAGAGGCTTCTTCGGATGCAGGTACATAAGCATCCTAGTATGCATGATAGTTTTCAACTAGTTCTACCTTGGATACCTATGATGCTTGAATGTTCATATAATGGCTTGTAGTATTCGTACTACCAGCTCAAGGTATGAACACTATTATCAATCATGAGCAGATGTCAAGTGTCCATGTTTGCTCTTTTTCAGGCATTTTTCTTGTACAAACAAGATTTTAGAGCAAGCTGGAGAAACCCCAATTGATTGGCAACTATGACATTCCAAGGATTTTCCGGCATTGTTTGTTTTTCATTGCCTTGCTCTTCGAGAACAGATCTGAGGTAAGCCTTGCATGTGCCCCCTTGCAGGAACTACCAGGAAAAAGCTTAGGGTTTTTGGGTCAGTACGAGCAATCAGAACTTCTCTGCTCTTACTACACACTAAAGTAAATTAAATGTTTGCACTATCTTATGTAGGCCTTATGTTTGCGTTTTGTTCTAGGAAAAATTATGTATGTAATGACTTTTTCTTCTAATGGTACACACTGACACCTATGTAATATGTACTGTAGCTGGTAATCCTGGTATGGCTTTCAGCTTGAGCTCTCTTCCTGAGCTTCAATCTGCTGTAAAGTTAAATGGAGCTTGATCTTATTGACTGATTACTCGAGCTGAGACTAGTCATGGTATGAGGTGTTTTTTCTTTGGTGGGCTTGGGCTAAAACGAGCAAGCATAGTACCTGATATTGTCATTGTAGGGAAATTTCGGTTGGTACCTTTGGGTTTGAGTTCTTTGTTTTTTCGAAATGGTGTTTTGGGAAAGCAGCTATTCGAGATAATGCCCTTGAGGTTTTATCAGGACCTGGATATATTTGTAACAATAGATATTGACTACATGTAGCTTTGTAAATATATTAAAAAAAAATCAACAAAAAGTAAAGGCAAAGATTTATGTTGAACAATAACATCTCTTGAGCAAAAATTTACCTTAAAAATTTTTAAGGGATCAAAGACCAATTATATTCTATTTGCATTTATTTTATTGTCTCGCTTTAATTGCCAATTACATTAACCCTAATGAATTCGGTATAATTCATTTTTATTTGCAATTTCAATTACAAACAACTAGTTAAATCTAGGGAAATTCCGATTGATACCCTCGAGTTTATGGCTTTTCCGGATGGTGCCCAACTATAAAACTTATTCCGGAAAATACCCGTACCCTTACTTGTAATTTTTCTCTTATATTTTACTAAATTTCATTTATTTTTGACAATAAAAAATATTTTTATACTTAGTAAGTTAAAAAATCAATTATAACATAAAATATAATTTAAATAAGTTTTAAAATTTAATCTATAAAAATATAATATAACCAGTGATTTCAAGTTCATTTATGCTACATTAATCAAACTAAAGCCAAATATATTTTCATTCTTATATTTAAAATTTCTTAATATTGTGAATACATATATATGGAAAGGTCATTTGCTATTATTGAACAATATTTTTTATTTTCTCCTATTATTTAAGAAATGAAAATTCATATATTCTATCAACATATATACATATTTATATAGAGAGAGTAATATTAAAAATTATCAAAACTTACAATTTAAAATTTTCATAATAAATTTACACTCTCTAATATATAATGTTAATATAAGTATTTAAATATTTTTGGTTTTAGTTCAATAAATATAACAAATATTCAATTGAAAAAATAAGTTATATAATATTTTTATAGAGTATATTTTTAAACTTATTTAAATTATTTTATCTTATAATTGAATTTTAACCTACTAATAACAAAAGTATGTATTTTTTATAGAAAATAAACGAAATATGGTGAAATATAAGGGAAAAATTACAAGTAAGGGCATGAGCCAAACTTTTGCAAGAGTTCGGGGGTATTTCGCGGAATAAGTTTTTTACCTGGGCACCATCCGGAAAAGCCAAAAACTCGAGGGTACCAACCGGAATTTCCCTTAAATCTATTAGGTATCCATTTGGTAAGACACAAGCGGACACCGGTTAGCGGAATTTTGCTTAGTTTGTCTACATGTCATGACAACACCAGCACATACATGTCAAAAATGCAACTTTAGATACTAGCCTTGTAGTTGTAGTACTATACAATTCATAAGGATATTGACATAACCATCACTATAGTAGCTCAAAAACAATTCCTCAAACAGATTCTTAAACATCTTAACTTTTCTCATGTAGGCAATCAAAGAAAAGACAGCAACAAGGTGAGGTTTTTTTTTAGAATCATCCATCACATCGCAAATGCATGTCGAGGTTTTTTTTTAATGTAGAGCATGATCTTCATGACCCTCGACCATTGATACAAATCAAGGGAGGATCCAAGCGAATGATTAGTTGAAGACGAATGGAGGCCAAAGACCAAGACCTTTGCTAAGATCCCGATTATTTAAATTTAAGAAGGTGTTCATGGATCTGAAAGTATCCTTTGATTATGTTCATCAATGGCGTCCTAGGCCACCAAGAAAAAGAATTAAATTCAAGAAATTTCGGAGTTCAAGTTCTCGTCACAGCTTGAATACTGTTCAGTAAAACAACCATAACTTTGGCTAGGAAAATGATCTCGAGACGATTCAACATACGTTTGAAAGATTATTCAAAGATCTACAACTTCATAGTTGACGTTAAGATGAGAATCTGACTAGAAGATCGTCGAAAATGCGTTTTACAGAGAGCAGTACAAAATCTTACGGGGATCTTTAATTTTCCTTATTTCTATCTTTAAGATTATTCATATTTTAGGAAATTCGAGTTTGTTAGCTTGTTAGAAGTTTATTATCTTTGTTATTTCTTTTTTATCTAGTTAGTTATTTCCATATCTTTAACTAGATCTGTTTATATCTTTTGGCAAATTATATCATAAGATATCTTATTAGAAAAGTTAGAATTTGGCCTTTAGCTTGTCTATTTAAACTCATTCTTATTTCAATAAAAATCAGATTGGAACCTGGGAATTAACTTGTGATAAGTTGATTCCTTAGGTTTTTCATCCCCAAAATCATCTTCTTGATTCAAGCAATTCGAGCAATGAAACTCCGTTGCACTCTTGTTCATCAACAACAATTTCTTGCGCACATCAACCCGAGATCCATACCCTTGGGCACACTTCAACTCATGGTTGCCTTCACCCCGAAGGTTGTCACGTATCAACCATCTTCCTAGGAGCCCATTTTTCTCTTTTGTAATAACACCTGCGGCACAAAAGCCAAACTGAGTAGCTACAAGATCCTTGTGTAGTAAATATTTAGTACATTTCCACTCAAGATACTCAAGATACATCATACAAAATTCCAGGTTTCTCACATATTTACTCAGACATTCTATTATTTCACACACTTCCAATTCAAGGTTTAAGTTGTCTCTATGCCATAACAACAATAAGACAGGCAAGATGGGATGCAAATTCAAATACCACCTCTAATGCAATACTATATAGATCATCAAGTTGTTGATAAAAATAACAAAGCAAACATACATTATGCTATAACACCATAGGATACTCTTGTCAAACAAATGCTTGTTTATTCTAACAATTATCAGATCTGCCTTGTTCTTTTCCTTTTCTTTCTTAACACAAGAAGTGCCAGCCTCTATAAACCCTTTGGTTGCACTACCCTTTAAGGCATCATTGGCCGAGATAGATATTTCTTCAAAAATTTCTGTAGTCTTATCCTCAAGATACGAGGATTGTTCTTCAAAGAAAGGGAAATCAACACACAAAACCTTCTTGAAGGTGCAATTATCTTTCTCCATAAATTAATCTTGAGTTTTAACTTTTTAACGGAGTATCAAGTAGTAAGATTGTATTCTGAATTTGGAGATGTGAAGAACAAGTAGCAAAACTACCAATATAGTAGCAAAGATTATAGTAGCAATCCCAAGCCTCGCTCTAATAGGAAAAACATGCAACTTGGATTGAACCACTCTCACTGGATTAAGTTCAATATTGATGCCTCAAAACAATCGAATTCGACAACCTTTGATGACTTCTTATTTCGGGATCATAATAATTTAATTCCAAAGTGTGATATGGTGATGCTACAATCAATGTCAATGTTACAAGCTCAAGTGTCTTCCCTTTTGGAGGTTGTTAGGTTAGCAACATCTATGAACATTGTGAATTTAAATTTATTGAAGGAGATAATTTGGTACTAATGAATTCTTTAAAAAGACTATGTAAAGTGTCTTGAGAAATTCAATCAATTCTGAACGACATCCAATTCTTTATTTCACAGATTTTTCATGTGGTTTTCTTTCTTTGCTTCAAAGAGTGTAATTCGGTTGCCGATTTCCTTGTCAGAAGACATTTTAATCTTGATATTTTTCGACACAGTAATCTTTTGAGCATGTCAGACTTTGATTAAACCTTTATTTTTAATTCAGCTCAAATCCTCAGCGATCCAAGAATCATCACTAATAAAGTTAGCAATTTTTGAACTCACTTTTGATAAAACCCCTGGACTTGATGGCTACCCAGCAGACGTTTTCCAGAAATATTGGCACATTGTTGGAAATTCTCTAACGTCCGCTCTCCAAGCTTTTTTCCACTAGAAACAAACCATTCATTTATAGCGCTAATCCCAAAAATTGAAACACCCATCAATATAAATCACTTTCGACCAATTAGCCTATGCAATACGACATATAAGGTTATCACTAAGATCCTTGCAGACTTAAACCGATCCTCCCAAAAATCATAAACCCCCTCCAAGGGGCGTTTGTAGAGGGAAGACTCATTAAAGACAATATTTTGATTGCTCACGAAATTTTCCATTCGTTTCATAAGAAAAGAGTGGGTAGGAAAGGGTGGATGGCGTTGAAGCTAGATATGGAAAAAGCCTATGATAAACTAGACTGGAACTTCATTAACCAAATCCTGCTTAAATTTGGCTTCGCTACCAAGTGGATCCGGTGGGTCATGACTTGCATCTCTACGGCCTCATTATCTATCATTGTGAACAATGAACCTGATGAGCTTTTCCACCCGTTGTGTGGGATACGCCAAGGAGACCCCCTAGTGCCCTTTATTTTTGTCATTGCCATGGAATATCTAGCTAGGACTATGCAATTCCGGTCCAACCAACCGAGCAAGCGGATCGGAGTTCAACTAACACGGAATGGAATTAGGATTCCTTTCCTCAACTTTGTAGATGATACTCTAATCTTAGCTGGTTCTACTCTAGATAACATGAATGAGATAAAAGAAATTCTTGATGATTTCACGACAAAAACAGGGTTGGCTATAAATTACCATAAAAGCATAATGCAAACATCTTCCAATATAACGAAACCGAATGCAGTATCTCTGGCGAGTATCTTAAACTTAAAGATAACAAATGACCTGGAAAAGTATCTAGGCATCCCGATTGTTAGAGGACGTCAACATAATGCAATCTTTTCAGATGCAATTCAGAGTTTAAAGAAACAGCTAGCTAAATGGAAGGCAAATTCTTTGTCCCAAGCCGGAAGGAAAGTCTTGATCCAGACCAACTTGCAATCCAAGACAAATTATCTTATGCAAAGTTTCTTGTTGCCTAAAGGTGTTTGGGAACAAATCGACAAGGTAAATCGTGATTTTTTATGGAATAAGAACACTGAAAATTTCCATCCCCTTATGAGTTGGGAGCGCATATGCTCTCCGACTAGGAAGGGTGGGATGGGATTAAGGACTGCGGAGATATCTAACACGGCCCTTCAAATGAAATTACTATGGAAAATTCTAACAGAACCTGAAAACCCCTAGGTTCGCTTGGTGACTGAAAAGTATCTACTATCGGAGTCTATTATGACAGTGGAAAAGAAAATGCATTCCTGGCAGTTTGGCAGACTCCTGAATATTAGAACAACCTTTATGAAGGGTGTGAGGTGGCAACTAGGCAATGGAAAGCGTATAAATTTCTGGACAGACACGTGGCTAGACGATACCACACTCAGACCATACATACAGAACTCTGATGTGAAGATGAAAGTTTCAGATTTTGTGCTTGATGACAAAACCTGGGATACTCAAAGACTGCAAAATCACCTTCCGCAACACTTAGTGGCCCGGATTCTACAAGTTCGCATTCCGGTTATTGACCAGGAAGATAGAGTAATTTAAATGCCATCCCCGAACGGGACTTTCTCCGTTAAGACGACTGCCCAACTATGTGAGGACATGAGAAATCTCCTTGATAAGAACATGGAATGAATTTGGAATTTAAAGGTCCCCCCGAAGGTGCAGACCTTCATCTGGAAGGCCTGTGCGGACTGCCTGCCAACAACGGAACGACTAAATAGGTATTATTCGAGGGTGCCGAGTACGTGTTCTCTATGCGAAACTCGAGAAGAATCTACAAACCACTTATTCTTTGAATGTGTTTTTACTATCAAGATGCTTCGACATCTTAAACAACGATCGGGTGTGCAGATTTTTCTGAAAGATGAGGGTGACTTGAATCATAGTATACTACAAACACTCAAGGCAAATAAAGGTGACACTATTGTACTTTTTCTTTGGTGGACTATTTGGATGCATCGTAATAATCGACTCTTCAATGGAGATAGGGCACTAAGGGATGAAAAACCATCTGATACGGCTCTCGCGAGTTATTCTCAATGGAAGTTTGTAGAACAAATGGAGCAAAAGCAGACAGTGAAGCGGAAGAGACCGAAATTCCCAACATGGAGAAAACCGGACAGAGGATGGGTGAAATTGAACTTCGATGGATCTTGGCGATCTAACTCCTCCACGTTTGGAGGCTATATTTTGAGGGATGAAGACTCTAAGGTTCTTGCCCTGGATCGACGGAATTTGACCGCCCCATCAATCCTCAGGCTGAAGCTCTAGCAGCTCTAGACGGGGTGCGGAGGGCTAAGACCCTTAAATAATATTAAAGCAAGCTAGTCTATCCAAAATTTTGAAATCCAATCATAAGTTGCCACCTGATATATATCTTCCGACTCCGACAGATGGTAGGTAGGGACGGGCTACGATCACTCGTTTCACGTGCTCAAACTGGGTAAACCTTCAAGGAGATTTCGTTTCAACGGGCCAAATTGCAAGAGATCGAAGAAGAGGAAATGAACTCCTTCCTTAACAGAGCTACAAAGATCGTCAATGGCTACTCTTCTTACTCTAAGCTACTCGTTCTTTGTGCAGCCAGGTACCATTTTTGTTCCCTGTCAAAACCTTGACTGTGCTCCGTTCCGTCTTTCCGTTCGATTGAGAGCGGAAATCCTTGGGTCTCGTAAGTTTGCTCTTTTCTGCTGCTTGACCTGTGTTATAATCTGGTGCTGATCTGAAGAATTGACCGAGTGTTGACTTTTTTCCTTTCCCCTTTGGAAATTCTATCAAAAATCTGGTGCTGATGAAGCTATGATTTTACTTGTTAAGCACCGGGGGCGTGGCGGTGGCATACTTGGAGTCACAAGCTGAGGCAGTGCAGGATCCTGTTCCTGAGGCCAAGCCCAGTAAGAAGAAACTGGTTGTACTGGGGACTGGATGGGCTGGCTCCACTTTCGTCAAAAGCTTGGATCCTTCATTGTATGATGTCAAGGTGGTTTCTCCAAGAAACTACTTTGCTTTCACTCCTTTGCTACCCAGTGTAACCGTTGGATCCGTTGAGGCACGCAGCATTGTCGAGCCTATCCGGAACATTATCAAGGTACCTCAATTTCACCAGTTACTTATATTGTTGGCAAGGGCTTGGTCCACTTGTTCCACTCTAGCTGCTTATCCTATTGCTAATGTAGAAGACCGGCGAGATTGAGTTCTCTGAAGCCGAGTGCATCAAGATCCTTGCTCAAGACAAAAAACTAGTTTGCAAATCAACCTTCGAGAATTCTCCAGATCCCAGCCGCGAATTCACTTTAGACTATGATTATCTGGTCATAGCCGTCGGAGCTCAGGTGAATACGTTTAACACACCTGGTGTCATGGAGCATTGCCATTTTCTCAAGGTTAGTCGCTAGATAATTGCTTAAAACTTTTGGGTCTGGTCGTTATGATATCATTATGCAGCTGCTTTGAGGTACAAGCTTGTCATCAGTAGTATGATAATGATGCAGCATTTATACTCTGCAGGAAGTAGAGGATGCGCAGAAGATCCGTAGGACTGTTATAGACTGTTTTGAACAGGCTGTTCTTCCAGGATTAAGCGAAGAAGAGAGGAGGAAGTTCCTTCATTTTGTAATCGTTGGAGGTGGTCCCACTGGTGTTGAGTTTGCTGCAGAGCTGCATGACTTTGTACATGAAGATCTGAGCAAGATCTATCCCACCGTCCGAGACTTTGTTAAAATATCAGTCATTCAGTCAGGAGATCATATCCTTAACACGTAAGATTGACTTTGAAATCAAGTATTCTGCCTATGTCTTGCTTTAGTCTGTTGTTTCTTTTTCTTAACCATGGATTTTACTATTTTTTGACAAATGAATGGATTTAGTGTTCAGCTATCTTGTGTTCTGCTCTATATAAGTTTGCAATATCACTAGCTTTTGAGTGCATACCTTTTCAGGTATGATGAGAGGATCAGTTCATTTGCTGAATCTAAATTCTCCAGAGATGGCATTGAAGTTCTTACAGGGTGTCGAGTTGTAGGCATTTCTGATGAAAAAATCAGCATTCTTGTAAAAGCAAAAGGAGAGATTTGTGACGTTCCTTATGGGATGGTTGTTTGGTCCACTGGAGTCGGGACTCGACCTGTTATTAAGGACTTCATGGCTCAAATGGGACAGGTTGTGTCAAATGATTTTGCTATTTCAGTAGTTAAATGGTTTGGCACACATGCTGATTTTCTGGAACCTTAGCTTGATTTACCATTGACTAATTAAGAGTTCTTCTGCGGATTGTCACAACAGGCTAAGAGACATGTGCTTGCAACTGATGAATGGCTGCGTGTAAGAGGTTCTAGTGATGTGTACGCTTTAGGTGATTGCGCTACAATAGACCAACGAAAAATCATGGTATATAGGCATTGACATCAGTTTGCTCACCATTTTTTTTTTCCAAACAAGAATGGCGGTACCAAGATGTGCAACAATTCATGATATTCACGTTGTTTTGATGTCACTAGGATGATATTTCGACCATATTTGAGGCTGCAGACACAGACAAGTCAGGAACATTGACTATGAAAGAGTTCGAAGACGTTGTTGAAGACATCCTTGTAAGATACCCACAAGTGGAGATGTACTTAAAAAGCCATCATATGTTAAATGTGAGGGATGTCTTAAAGGACCCCGAGGGAAACGACAGAGAAGAAGTTGACATTGAAGCCTTCAAGTCAGCTCTATCTCATGTGGATTCTCAAATGAAGACTCTCCCCGCCACTGCTCAGGTGCATGCATGTTTTCTTGAATTATGCCAGTCTGTTTATGTAGTTATTATTAGTACAGGCTGCAATGAGCTAGTAGCTGATGAACTATTATGATTGAGACATATATGGTATCCATCGTAGGTTGCTGCTCAGCAAGGCATGTATCTTGCTCACTGCTTTAACCGTATAGACGAATGTGATGCTGTTCCCGAAGGTCCTCGACGCTTCAGAGGCTCTGGACACCACAAATTCCGCCCTTTCAGGTACAAGCATTTTGGACAATTTGCACCTCTAGGAGGGGAGCAAGCAGCAGCTGAACTGCCAGGGGATTGGGTGTCCATGGGTCACAGTACTCAGTGGCTTTGGTACTCTATTTATGCAAGGTACAATTTCATTCCTTTTCTCTCTCAGAAGTTCATAACTTTGGTGTCTCCAAGTTTTGGCTTTTCATAGTAAAAAGTGAGTTGTGTATATTCCAGCAAACAAGTGAGTTGGAGGACGAGGTTTCTCGTGGTTTCAGACTGGTCAAGGAAGTTCATTTTCGGTCGAGATTCGAGTCGAATTTGAGAGACAACAGCAACTACTTATATATGTAATGAATACAGTGTGAGTGTGAGTGGTTATGTATTTTCGTATATACAGGGCCGGCATATGATCTTGAGTGGCCCCGTACGAAAAAAATTGTTCGCCTAATTTTTTAGTAAAATTATGAGTGGTAGTATTGTATGCTATTAGACTTGTCAATCGGGTTTGGTTCGGATTTTGTTGGTGGAGGATGGTTCGAGTGGAGATTGGGTTGGGTTACTGATTTTGTGGAGGCAAGTTTCAAACTTTTTGGACAAGTAAGGTAAAAACTGATTATACAAGCAAATTGAAGCAAAAACTTGGCAAAACAAGGTAGGATCTGAGTACCACTTAATACGTGATTGCCAGTGTCAATAGCCACAATCTCGGATGGGGAAGCCACAGGATGAAATGTTGTCGCAGGATCGGATCGTTTCGCCTATTGCCCTTGCTCAATCTCGTTTGCACCTAAGGAGTGAGAGCTCGCCCTTGGATGGGAATCTCCACAAGGGTTGAAGCTTGGATCGTGCGGATGAATGAACGCCTAGGGAACTTGCACCCTATTGGCTACGAGTGGGTTGTGCGAGAGGATGAGTGTTCTAGGTCGAACACGAAGTCCTTGATTGATGTTCATGAAGAATCGGTTGAACACAAACACTAAGGCTCGAAATTCCAAGCAAACAGAAGAGAATTTTGTGGATAAGTCTCCCTCATAATCAACTTCAATAAGTCAATTTCCAAGGATTCAAATATGATTTTCATTGAATGAATAAAGGGGTTTATATAGATAAGAGAAGGTCAAATTCTATCTTTTCTAACAAGATATCCTAAAATAGAATTTCCCAAAAGATATAAAAACAATCTAGCTAAAGATATGAAAATAACTAACTAGATAAAAAGAAATAATAAGATAACAAATTCCTAACAAACTCTCACTTTTCTAACAAACTCCAAGGCATGGGGGATGGGTTAACACGAGTTGGCACGGGTTGCCCTTCACGAGGCTCAGGCAGGCTTATGTGCGTCCCATGCGTGTATGGGTCGTGTCCCTTGCGCGTCTAGGGTGTGTGCCCTTGTCTTGGGCGGCAAGGAAGGGGTGGCCTAGGACATTTAGAGGGCGCAATTCTTGGGCCTACAACTTAGAAAAAAAATAGAGAAAATAAAGACAAGTGCCCAAAATCCAAAATAATTTCTAAATCTAACAATTACTCAAAGATAAGTATGACCAAATATTAATTTGGGTAATGAGAGATGATGGTGGCCCATCGTTGCTCATGAGACTTGACCATAGCTAGAATAAGCGTCAATAAGACCGTCGTGGCTTTTTTTAGCTTCTTGGCTTGATCTCTAGTAACGGGGCCATCTAAGGGAACTCGGGCTAGGTCCTCGATCTCTTGTGGAGTCATTGGTGCAACGTCTGCATCAATTCCTAGTGGATCTGGACCCATCATATATTGTAACCATACATATAGATATATAACTGATTTTGTGTATATATGTAATTATCTCGTGAACTTACGAGTACATAATTAATAAAACATTATGCATACAACGTCTTATAATGATGCATATGACATAATATAATCATACATATAAGTATTTGGTATTCAAGTTTCTATAATTATAAGATTTTGTAAGTCTTTTATTCTTTATATAATTTTACGATTAAATTTGATTTATTTATTACGTTTAGATATAAAAGTCCCTTAATATAGCATCTACGCTCTAAAAAAATAGGGCAAATTACCGCCCTAGAGTCTCGACCCTGAGACCATGAGTGCTCAACTAGTGAGTTGATGCGCCAAGCACATATTCCCTTAATATTGATTGTACATAGAGGTATCAAACGGGTTGGGTCGGGTGGATTTGTGTTCGGTCTTTTCGGGTTCGGGTTAATCAGGTTACATGTCAAGTCGGGCCGAGTCTTGATTGGTTGTTGTGCGAGTTCGGATCGACATAACAAGTCAAGAATATGAATTTTAATGATTATTAAAATAATATTTAATAATATTATTTTTTAAAAATTAGACTCGACCCGACTTGACATGTAACCTAATTGAAATAGGGTAAATTAAATAATAATAAAATAAAAATAAAGTAAATTTAGTAGTAAACTAATTAAATTAAAGTAATTTAGCCCACCCAAATTATTTTGATGATAATTAGCCCACCCTATTTTGGAATCCTGGATCCTTCCTTGATAAAATATATTATAATATTTACAAAAATTATATTTATTCTACAAATATAAAATATCGGATCGATTTCGTGTCTCAACCCAATCAGGTTCGGATTTATCGGGTTCGGTATTTTCCTTTGCTCGTTATTATTCGGGTCTGGTTTCCACGTTCAAATGTGAGCACGTACATCAATCTAAATTAGTTTATCAATATAACCTATTTTCGAAAAAAAAAATAGTAAAACCTAGTATAAATTAGTGGCTAGTAGGCTACGATATCCCTGTTAATCTAATTGTTTATTTATTTTGGTCAGGGACATCCCCGTTAATAAATACAGCATCGCAAGCTCTTGACGTCCACAAAAACCACAAAACTAATCAACACTCGAGGATGGGGATGGGGTCGTGTGAAATTCCGGTAATGATAACTTCCCAGGATTGGGTGGCGCCCTTACACCCGGAGCAACAGCCCAAGCCGGTGGCGGCGGCGGGGCGGTTGCCACTATCAAACCTGGACTACATCTACTCCGACGACCTCATGGTGAGCGTCTACTTCTGCTACACGAGCGCCGAGAAGAGCGGGCGCGACCCGGTTCAGGCTCTGAGGGACTCCCTCGCCCGCACGCTCTCCTTCTTTCCGGTGTTCGCTGGAGAAATAGCGCCCAATCCCGCTGGCGAGCCGGAGTCGCTGCTGTCCGGAAGGGGCGCCCGCTTCCTCCACGCCTCCACGGACTCGGAGCTCCGAGATCTCGACCTCTTCCATCCCGACTCCAGCGTCCGCGGCGCCCTCGTCCCGGACGCCGGTGCTCCTCTTTCCGTTCAGGTGACGGAATTCAGGTGCGGTGGCCTTGTGGTGGGACTCACGTTCGACCACAGGGTGGCTGATGCCTACTCAGGCAACATGTTTATACTTTCCTGGGCCGAAAATGCCGTCCACGGGAGATGTGTGTCCTACGCCCCCAACGCGTACCGCTGGCTGCTCCGCCCGCCTGGCAGTGCTAGTGCTAGTCCCCCCTCTGCCTCCTCCGCAGCCGTGGAGCGCTGGTACGTTGCCAGGCCGCAGGCCAGCTGCTTCCCTCATCACCTGCCCGCTCTCGACGACCCTGCCGAGCAGTTCACCAGCCGGACGTTTTACGTCAAAGCCCACAACATCTGTGACTTGCAAGAAAAATCATACGCCAAGAATGCCCAGCAACAGAGTTTCAGGTACAACGTACTTTCAAAATCCCCCCTACATCCACATAACTTTGATTGTGTAAACCATCCCACGTACGTTGAGGAGACAAAATTGCTTAGTATATAAGTCGGTGGGTTACTCTTCCTATACAGGACCAAATACGAGGCGTTCACAGCATTCCTATGGCAAGTGTTAGCCAAGTCCGTGAGCAACAAAAGCGGCACCTCCTTCAAGATGTCCATAGCGGTGGACGGGCGCACCCGGATGTACGACAGCGCCACCGAAAGCGAAAACGCGGCTCTGATGCCGCACTACTTCGGAAACGTGGTGTCCTTCCCCTTCACGGAGGCCACCGCAGATGAGCTCCAGAGAATGTCGCTGGCGGAGGCGGCGGATCTCATCCACCACTGCAAGGAGGAGACGGCCACGGCCGAGCACTTCAGCAGCCTGATCGACTGGGTGGAGAAGAGGCGGCCCATGGAGCCGGCCGGGAAGGCGTATGCGGCAAGCACGGGGGAGGGGGCGGCCGTGATGGTGTCGTCTGGGCAGCGCTTTCCGGTGGCCAAGGTCGACTTCGGGTGGGGGAAGCCTGCGTTCGGGTCGTATTACTTCCCGTGGAAAGGGGAGGCCGGGTATGTGATGCCCATGCCCAGCGTGTCCCGGGAAGGAGATTGGGTGGTTTACATGCATCTTCGAAAGAAGCAGATGGATGTGGTCGAGAAAGACGCTTCTCACGTCCTCAGGCCCCTTGTCTCCTCGTATTTCACCTGTCCTAGCTAATCCCTCACATCTCACATCTATATATTTTCATTTACTTCACTTGGTGTAATAAATAACACCATAAGAAGTCCGGGGTTGAAAAGCTACAAGGCATCAGCTAGATGCTTTGATTCCCACACCTGCACCTCAAATAGTCAATTAAGTTGGTCCATGTATATATACGTAGTATGTTACCTACTAAGGACGGTTTGAGGATCACAAGTATTTTAATGGATTTTTCATTAATTGTACAACACAATACATAACCGAATGTCGTACGTAGATGTTCTTGATTATTGTTGGACCTACTTCAATTGCGAAGCCCATGACGGGATGGCGATCGCGCCCATAAGCAAGGGGAAGGCTACTGGATCTGGTTCCGGAAAACGGTTGCACGCGTTAGTTGTAGCCGGCGGAATTACGTATTTTTTTTGACAGGGTAAAATTTAGGATATCATGTGGATATCATAGTGGATCTTTATGGATTAGAACACCAATTTGTAGGTGAATTTGAATCGCATCGGTTGAGCTACTATGACCCAATTTAGCGACTTCATTAGTCACAACATTACAACTGCTATCGATAAAAGAAACTCTAATAGCCTCTAGCTAGAGAGCTTAACGAGGTGTTGATGTCAGAAATTATCAGAGACAAGCTTGGAGTGACTAGCATAGGAGACAAACTACAGAAAACGAGACTACGTTGGTTTGGCCATGTCTAGAGGCGGAGCCTAGACGCGACAGTTAGGTTGTGCGAGCGTTTGAATTTAGGGGCTTACGGAAGGGATAAAGGTCGTCCGAAGAAGCGCTGGTTGGACAATATAATACAAGATATCGGCCTGTTTGGGATTTGTGATGATTTGGCACAATGTAGAGAGAGTTGGAGGGAGAGCTAGTCAGCTTGTAGGTCGAGCCTTGTAATCTTAGGGAGAGGATCAGCGCGGGATGGACAACGACCCGTCCCGCAATTTGCAGGTCGAGTCATGGGTCAATTTTTTGTAAGTTTGCGGGTCGTTGGTCGGGTCGGGTTAAACCCGTGGGTTTGCAGGCCGACCCGCGACCCGTTACATTTAATATATAAATATATATATATTTGTTTCATTAGTACTAAATTGTATTTTTAAGAAAAAATATATGTATTAATAATTTTATTAGTATTAAAAATATATATTATTTTGAAAAATTCACCGTATTTGGGGTCGATCCACAATTTATTTTCATATTTCATAAAAAACACCGGTTTGACAAAGTCAAACAGGCTAGTGGGTCGACTAGCGACCCACGGTTCACTTCTTAAATTTTTTGCGGGTTGCGGGTCGACCTGACCCGACCCATTGAACACCTCTATGTAATCTTGTGTTGGCTGTCGTTTTCTCGCTTAGTGGGCTTATTTCTGTTAAGCTTAGTCTTTATTCTTCTTTTTTTCTTTAGCCTTAGTAGTACTTTTTGTTGTCTGTTGGGTTTTAGGTTTTTCAGTATAGTTTATCGAGTAGTCCGGTTCGTGTCTTTTCGTTCGTATTGGTGTCATCTCGGTTTGAAATACCTCTATCCCAACTCCCAAATCTTTCATTTGCGGAATTTATCTGGGAAAATAATGTTGTTGTTGTAGTAAGAATACACTGTGATTGAATGGGACTTTCCTTCGATTCTGGTTTTGTTTTAATTGTTTTAATCTTTCTAGGCATGCTAAATTCTCTCTTGGATTGAATCATGTTCAAAATGCGAGGTTCTGTATAAAATATTTAATGGATGAAGTGCTGTGCAAAATAAGAAACGTCGGAGAACAAGTCAACATGGTAATACATCAACCACACAAATATATATAGTTTCAACATTAACAGCAAGATAGTACTCAAACAGCCAAACCACTCAAACACAGGTCCATCAAATATAGCATCAATACTTGCATCATACATGTATAGTAAATGAGTTTCCAGACCACTAGTGATCCTCAACTCTAATAGTATAACATAATCAAAGGTAGTGATTCTTTGTGACATCTTACCAGACAGCTGAAAAGGACCACTCTTGTTTTCATCTTATGCACATCACAGCTCCAAGACGAGGTCTGTTCATCACGGAGTTGAGTTTATTAGGAGATGTTGAAGCTATGATGAGCACATATACTTGGAATATTTTTTTGATACTGAAAGGAGACTTGGGTGTTAGATACTTACACTCTGCATCTGTTTTAATCCAGAGTTCCGTGTTCTCAACTGAGTCATTGCCACATGATGTGAATTTGGTTGGGTAGAATTGGTTGTTGTAGTGGCACATGTACCTCTTTTGATTAAGGTCATCAGAATCTGGTCGCGCCTCTCCTCCAAAGCCGAGATCAGCATCAGCGCAACCAGAGTCTCCAACTTTGATACTGCTCCTGTTCTTGGTGTCCAGCCTTTGCATATCAGTGGAGCTTTCTGGATGCACTTTCCTGTGAAATATATGTAACATCTGCACCCAGTAAGTTGTATCAGTATAGAAAAATGAGTGCGCTTGACCCATTCACTGGTTGAGCACTCATAGTAGTACCATGAGCTCTCGGGTTTGTGACTCTAGGACGGCGGTTTGCCTTATTCTTTTTAGAGCTTGGCTAGTAGCCAGCTATGCTAATAGATCATAGCCTACTTTCTATTGGAATTTTGACTAGCTAATTGAAAAGAGATTTGGAGTAAACAACAAGTAGCTGATATTAAGCATGTGACTAGAGAATCCAGAATAATGTTGACACAGTTTGTATATATATCTAGGAAGTGTTGGAACACACCTTGTGGAATTTTGTCTCTGAAGCATACTCTGCAGCTTCGCCATTAGCCGCAGAGGAATGCCCAATCTTCTTCCTCAGGATCTTCCTCATGATTTTGGTTGAGGTTTTATTATCCCCATCCTTATCCTTATGTGTTTGCTTTTCCCCTCGTTCAGATTTAATGCCATTGCTCTCTTCTGCTTTATGCCTCTGGAACAACTCTCCCAACGACGCTCGGTTCTTCCTAGCAGTGCTTTTTCTTTCCGGCAATTCAACAGCTGATCCAAAGAGATACTCTTGGAGAGGACAGTTTGTCTTCCCATTTTCACTGCTTTCCATAGCTTCTACTGCTTTTGCACCGAGAGAAAATGTGCTGGTGTTGCTGCTTCTTCCATTGCTGACATAACTGTTTCTTGAGGAATCTGTCCAGCCATCTTCTTTAGCTTCAGCAGCTAGTACCTTCTCCAGCTCATCGTTGATGAGATTCAGCTCATTTTGTGTTACCTCGGTTTCTCTTTCTGCTATTTTGTCAACAGAGAGGACGAATGTTGGCGTTTCCGGCTCTGAGATGTATGTTTCTGCTCCAAGAGTTCCAATCGCAAGGAATCCATGGAAGGACTCGGAAAGTTGTGCCGATGAATCTCTGTCAGGGTAATCCAGCCCTGTAGATTCTAGGCTGGCAAATGATTTTCTCCCATAGCTTTCTTTTGGTGGATACACTAAGTTGACTCCGCTGTGGTTTTGTTTTGGGTATAAACTTTGACTGTTGATTGCTGTGTGTCCTGAAATATAGATTGCATATACTTTTATACAAGGAATATCAAATGTTGGACCTCCTTATGCTTTACATTAATGCAATAAATCTTAAGATAATGCATCTTCTAGTACTGACATATTTTGTTTGGGCCATTCTAGCTAGTTTGTTCACCTACCATACTGCATATTAATTAATGTTTAAAATGTCATTAGCAAAAGGGTTGTATGATAACATCATGCTTCATGATAAATATTATTAGGCAATTTCCTTTTCATTCACAATTGTTGAATATAGGAAGAAGCAAGCCTTACCCTGTGGAGTTTCCTTGAACGGTTCATTATTATTCTGACGAATTTTGCGGTGCATCCAAGTTAGCAACTGCAGAACATAACTAGCATGATTAGTTACATGATCGAGTATTAAACTGGACATAGTATTGGCTGTTGGAATTCCATGGATGAAATAGAGTTGGACATACCTTCATCTTTGCTCTTCAAGTTCTCTAATGCCTGAGTAATTTCTCTGATGTATTTTTTTGTACATATATTTCATATGAGATGCCACTTTATAGAGAGGCTTAATTAATGGGTTAGAGACCTTCCCAATTGCCACATAAAAATAAGACTGCAGGACACTGAGGAGGCTACAAAAATGTAGTTGTGCTTCCTTTGTCAAGATCCTCAAAATAGTAGGTGTCACTTTCTAAGGCCAAAAACTCATGTACAATGCTCGAGAAGAGTGTGTAGACATTGGCCCAGGCCCCCTCTAGGCTTATCTTTGACGACACAATACACTTATATATGTTGATCTTTGATGAATTGCAGTTTTCGTTGAGATCTTCTTGTATGTTAGCTTGTGTTTTTTCCTATATATTGCTTGGAGTCGCTCTACATATTAGGAGTCTTTGTCCACTTACACTTTTGGGGCCTAGCTTAGAACAACCAGTACGTATTCTTCTATATATTTTCTAGTGATTATTGCAGAAATTTATGAGATACACGGTTTGAAGATGCTATTGCATTTTGGGTTTGCATGTTATGTGCTCCCCTTTGTGAAGTTTCTAATTAACTAGCATCAGATTGGTCACTGAAGTTGATTGTTATGTATGTAGTATCAAATGTTCATTTCCCTTAAGGATAGACGTACTGATTAACTAATTTCATGTGAGTGAACTGAGAAGTGAGGTTTCATTAATTAGTCTCAGTTTTTGGATTCATATATTTGGTTACAAGTGTTCCACTATATAGATTTAGCAATCATCCTCCTTGCATGCCCTCAATAATGAATCACATGGAATGTTGGTAATTAATGGCATGTCATCTCAGTCGATTTTTCACATACGGGAGGAAGGTTTGTTAAAAAACACTTAAGATTGACTCAAGGCCAGGCAAGGATAAAATCAGCTTGAATTTCTTGCTTTATTTAGAGTTACTTGTTTATAATTAATTGTCTACGTACTTTGGATTGTGTGTCTTTTATTCATATGGGTAATTAAGAATAAACTGAATGAACAGGCCGGGTTATCTCATTTAGGCTGAGAAACAATATATCCAATGGGCCAAAGCTAGAGATGTAGCTAGGCTTCTTTATCCGGGTTGGTAATGGTAAGCATCCCTTTGTCTTGTTTCAAGTCATGATCGTCGACCCATTTGGATGTAAGTTGATGTACCTCTCAACCGATGGAGAGGTGGACATTTTTCAGTGTGATTGTGGAGTTTGATATGATGTCTCCATTTCCGGCCTGTTCATTAATTGTCCCCTTGGATTCATGCTCTACATTGGTCACTGGCTTTTGTATGCATATATGATTCCCGGCATATCATGTTTTAACACATTAAGTGCATTGCTTGTCGTTTTCCTATTAACTAATTGCCATACAAATCTGATCAATATTTGTTTACTACTCTTAAAATTGTCCCCAAAGGGGTCAAATACATGGAGATGCTTTCAATTAGCCCCCCCTTATTTACTTTCTTCCTTACCTTTACATGAAATCTAAAACTCTTGAAGTCTCCCTAATTTAATTCCTTCTTTAGTAGATAAAAATAACATCTTTTCTCTTAAATAGAAAATTGGACATTACTTTTATTTCCTAAAGCAAGAATTGGAATAAACATTATAACAAAAAAAATCAATAACAAAACAAAAAGCGAAACAAAAAATAAAATAGATTGATAGAGTATTTAAATGGACACTAAAGCAAAAAGGACATAAATAACACAAAAAAAAGCAAAAAAAAAAACTAACTTGTAATACTAATAGACCCAGGGGCGGAGCTACATTGGGGCCGGTGGGGGCCATGGCCCCCCCAATCCAAATTGTTTTTACCTTATATTGTTCCTCTCTTTCGGGGCTTCGATTTGATATATTATATGCCTTAATCCGATATCTAAACAAAAAGTTACGAATATTTGAAGATTGAATATTTTTAAACCAATTTTAAGTCATTTACTTAGATTAAGTTATAAATTTACTATGTTTAACTAATATAGTCGGCCCCCTCAATACGATCGGCCCCCTCAATACTTCTATCCTGGCTCCGCCCCTGAATAGACCGTCGTTAAATAAAAATATATCATGACATTATTAAGAATTTCGAAAATTTATAATATATCATGATATTATTAAAAACTTCTAATATTTTCCTGACATGCTTTCCCCCGTCCATTGGACGGGGCAATGTTTTCTAGGATTTGTTTATGAATGTGTACAGTGTTAACTATTCAATGACCATGTCTGTATATTTATCGCTTAGTCACTCGATGCATATATCTCAAAATGACTAAGCTTTATGGAAATACTTATCTTTTCCTTTATCAATTGCAATTGCATTATTTTAATATGAAAAGCTGATAATGTATTTGTTAAGTCGGGGCTTTTAATAAGTGGTCAACTCTGCTCATACGTAGCTAGTTATAGCAAGTATGTGGCCACTCCTCACAAATTAAAGTTGAAACCTCCTCTACTTGCATTGGCTGGCTCTATTTGGCTAGTCAACCTTGAGGATATCATGATTTGACCACAGTTGGCCTCATAAAATGTATGTGACCCCATCACCTTCATCCACACCCCAACTTTGGACATTTAAATTCGGAAATAATTAAATACCATAAGCTTGAGGGGAATAACTTGATTATAGAGTACTGTTCCATGGCCGCAAATCAAAGCACACTAATAAATGATCATATAATCTACAAGGATGCTTTACCCATGCATGTATATGTTTTGCTACCATCCGATACCACTTCAACTCATTGTCATTATGGACATAACTGTCATCATATATAGTTTAGCAGGGTTGTAGAGTCAAAATGAATCATTTCAAGGGGACTCAAGTGTATACATGGCACGAAAACAACTTTGGATACTCGTAAGTCATCGGTTTCCAGAGCTTTGTTGGACGAGGAGTCTCGGTTACAGGATGAGCTAAATGTGGTTCTTGAACAAGAGGAGATTTTATGGCTCCAAAAATCTAGGGAGCTTTGGCTCAAAGACGGGGACCGAAATACGTTTCTTCCGCAACCTGTCTCAAGAACGAGGATGATGTCTGGATTGATGAGCGAAAGGAGTTAGAGAAGCTCGCCGTGGATTTCTTCCGCAACCTGTACTCAGCTGAGCCAACTGACGACGACAGTTTCCCGGTTTTAAACAGTGGTTTTCCTCAGTTCTCTAATCTGTTGTTTGACAGCTTGAAGACCGAAGTTAAGGCTGAGGAAGTTTGGAAAGCTACCAAGTCTATGGGGGCTCTCAAATCTCCCGGCATTGACGGTTTCAACCCGGGTTTCTTTCAGAAGTGTTGGGAGACGGTTGGTTCGTCTGTCATTAATTTTGTTCGAGAATTTTTCAGATCGGGTTTCCTCCCGGAGGGTGTTAATGATACTCTGATAGTCCTCATTGCTAAGGTGGCGAAGCCGGAGCGGATTAGTCAGTTTCGGCCTATTAGCCTTTGCAATGTTATCTACAAGATCATCACTAAGGTCCTCGCTAATCGTATTCAGCCGCTGATGTCGGAGATTATTGGGCCTACGCAGGGGAGTTTCATTCCGGGCCGCCTTATCACGGATAACATTGTGGTCGCTCAGGAGGTTGTTCATTCGATGCGTAAGAAAACGGGGGCGAAAGGATGGATGATCCTCAAGCTTGACCTTGAAAAAGCTTACGATCGGTTGAGCTGGGATTTTATCGAGGACTCCCTTCATGTGGCTGGCTTGCCGGATCGGTGGATTGATTGGGTTATGGCTTGTGTGAGATCTCCGAGAATGCAAGTGCTTTGGAATGGAGAAATGACCGAGCAATTTACGGCGTCCCGGGGGGTTCGCCAAGGGGATCCCATATCTCCCTACCTATTCTTGCTTTGTGTCGAGCGATTGAGTCATCTCATCTTGGAGTCGGTTGCTCAGAAGAAGTGGAAACCCGTCAAGCTTACGAGGAGTGGCCCGTTTCTCTCTCACATATTCTTTGCGGATGACATCATGCTGTTTGCGGAGGCTTCGGTGGACCAAATCAAGGTGATTAAGGAGGTTCTGGACAGTTTTTGTGGGGCTTCGGGTCAGAAAGTCAGCGCTAGCAAGTCGAGAATTTTTGTCTCCAAGAATGTGGGGGGGCGGTTGAAGAGGGCGTTGAAGAACGTTAGTGGTTTTTCGGTTACGTCGGATTTAGGAAACTATCTTGGTATGCCTATCTTGCACAAGCGGGTTTCGAAAGACACTTTCTCGGGTTTGTTGGACAAGTTCAACTCGAAACTTGCCGGATGGAGATCGAAAACTCTTAGTTTCGCTGGCCGTACCACCCTTGTGAGATCGGTCCTTTCATCAATCCCGGTGTACTCTATGT
Source organism: Polygonum aviculare (assembly GCA_934048045.1). Lineage (NCBI taxonomy): Eukaryota > Viridiplantae > Streptophyta > Magnoliopsida > Caryophyllales > Polygonaceae > Polygonum > Polygonum aviculare. The sequence goes on along the minus strand of OW204025.1, from coordinate 16,230,718 downwards.
CCTCGGTGTTGTTACCAAAGAGTGTGTGCAAGAAGATTGACAAGTTGAACAGAAATTTCATTTGGGGTAGTACCCCTGAGCGTAAGAGCATGCATAAAGTGGCTTGGTCGGAAGTTACGAAACCGAAGAACCTCGGGGGGCTTGGTATAAAGACCATGAGGGAGATTAATTTGGCTTTGCTTGGAAAGCTTGGATGGAGGTTTATTATGGAAGATGGCGATCTTTGGGTCTCTGTGCTGAACCATAAATACGTGGATAAGGCTTTGGGTAACTCCCATGCTTGTTCGTACCTCTAGAAGGGTATAAAGGCGGGAGTGTCGGAGGTGGTGATCAAAGGTTCTAGGTGGCTGATGAGAGATGGGGACACCATCCGGTCTTGGACCGATGTCTGGCTCATTAATGAGCCGCTCATGAAGGTGGCGACCGAGTCCGTAAGCCAGGAGGAGCAGAGTTGGGTGGTTAGTGATTTTTGGCATGACGAGGGTGGCTGGAAGTGGGAGTTCCTGAACCACCGGCTGCCGCTGTACGTGATATTGAAGCTGGCTGCTGTGATGGTAGACAACGACGCTGGAGACGACGAGTTGTCTTGGCAACCGGCGGCTGATGGCAACTACTCGGTGGCTACTGGGTATAAATTGCTTCGTGGTTTCAATGTTTTTTATACTAACGATAGTGGTTTCTTCCGCAGGTTGTGGAGTTCGCCGGTTCATGAGCGGTCCCGCAGCTTCGGTTGGCTTCTTTATAAGGGCGGAGTACTATCCAACAAGGAGCGGGTGCGAAGACATTTGACGGCGCAGGCGGGATGTCCGTATGGGTGCCCGGAGGAGGAATCTTATGAGCATATGTTAAGGGACTGCTCAGAGGTGCGTACTATGTGGATAAATATGGGTATAGCTAGCTTGTTTTCGTATTTTTTCCAGGATGACTTTGCGAGCTGGTTCCGCGGCAATGTTATGATCAACAAGGAGGTGGCCGGTGTTCCTTGGAGCTCCATCTTCCTGACCGGTCTGTGGTGGGGTTGGAAGTGGAGGAACGAGTTTGTTTTTGACGGAGTGAGGACCTCGGTTGACAAGGCGGGCTTCGTCATGGGGTACGCCGCCGATGCGTTTAGGGCCTCGGTTGAGACGGTTATTGGTGGAAAGACGGTGGACAGGGGCGTTTTGGAGGTTTCGTGGGAGAAGCCAATTGACGACTGGATCAAGATCAACACCGATGGGGCGGTGAAGGATGGAGTGGCGACGGCTGGTGGTATTCTTAGGGGTAGTAATGGTCAGTGGCTGGATGGTTTTGTTCACAACATTGGGTCCTGTACGGTCCCAATGGCGGAGCTTTGGGGGGTGTATGATGGATTGAAACTGGCTTGGGAAAGTGGTTACCGAAAGGTAACACTTGAGTCGGATTCTCAATTAGTCGTACAATTCTTGAAGACCGGGGTGAAACAAAACCATCCCCTCTTTAGCCTGGTATCTAGGTGCCAAGGCTTCATTAGTAGGGACTGGTCTATCCGGTTCCGTCACGTGTATCGAGAGGCTAATTCGGTTGCGGATAGTCTCGCGTCCTTTGCTTTTAGCTTTCCTTTAGGTATGCATGTATTGGGTGCCCCTCCTGAGGGGATTTCTTTATTGCTTAACTTTGATGTAAGGGGTCGGGCTATCCCCCGAGTGATGACTACTTAGCCCCCTTTATTTTAATTATTAATAAAACGCTCCCTCGAGGAGCTGGAGAGTGCCGCCTCTCCTTCGACCAAAAAAAAATAAAATAAATAAAAATCATTACTCAACGGTTGTAGCCTCAAAGGTGAGAGAGAATACACTTCTACCTTCCTCTCTCTTTTTTGATGATCTCATCTTTATCTTTCAGCTATGAGTGAACACACCGAATATAATGAAACCTGCATATAACTAAGGCCCAATTCGGCGTATATGTTGTTGTAATCAGATTCGAATCAAGAATCAGAATTAGCCATTGCCAATATATGATATTTGGTATGCTATCGAAATGAGTATCATGATAATTATAGTTTATTGTTCTTAAGCTTTATGGTTTAAATTTTTTTTTGATCAAAGGAAGGTCAAGGCCCTAAAGGAGGGGAGGACTACGCCCTCGCAAGGTGACGGAAAGTCCGACCCTCAGCATAATCCGATAAAAACGAAAGAGAGTCCACAGGCGGCTCAGAAATAAAAAGGAAACCAAGCAGAAAATCAAAAGCAAGACGAGCAAGGAAGTAGGCGACGACGTTCGCTTCCCTGAAGACATGAGAGACACGAATAGACCAATTCATTGTCAGAAAGCCTTGGCATTAATTCCTTTGCCAGGCTGAAAAGAGGGTGAGACGAGCAGGGCAACTTCAAAGCAAGGTGAACCGCCAAAGCGGAATCGAACTCCACCCACACATTACGGAACCCCTTCTCCCAAGCAAGGGCGAGCCCGTCTCTAATACCCCAGAGCTCCGCCACCGGGACCGAGCAAATGCCAAGGTTGTGCACAAAACCTCCCATCCATGCGCCAGCCGCGTTCCTTATGGTCCCCGCCGCAGCAGCCCGCCCATCATGAGACACGGCCCCGTCCGTGTTGATCTTGACTTGGTCTTCGGTTGGTTTGCACCACGACACCAGCACCTCCTCCGTCTGACCGCCCACAGCACAGCCGCTCCGCTCCTTCCACGCCGCATGGTACTCTTTGGTCGCCGCCAAAACGAACCCAACCGGATCAAGGACCTCTTTCGATCTCCCGAAGACAACTTCATTCCGCCAGCGCCACGTCCACCAAATTGCGTTGCAAAACACCGCGCTCCACTCCGTGCCATCAGCCAGCTTATGCTTCAACACCACATTGATTCTCACCCAAGTTGCAAAGGAAAGACCAAAAAAATTACTAACATTAGATGGGGGCTTCATCTTATACCAAAATCTCACAACTTTAGGGCAGTCCCTAAATAGATGAATAAGGCTTTCGACTTCCCTGTTACACAAGCAGCAAGTTCCGTCGTTGGAGAGATGCCTCCTCCTTCGCTCCTCGTTGGTCAGCACGCCTCCGTTGATCGCAATCCACACAAACAGCCTAGCCCTCTCCTGGACTTTGACCCGCCAAATCGCGCTATAAACATCTCTGTCCACTCCCGATAAGCACTGGGCCTGAACCAGGTGTTCATACGCAGAGGACACAGTAAAATCACCATCCATGCTTGGCTTCCACACAAGGGTATCCTCCGAATCATGCACGAGCCCAATCGCCGCCAGCCGGAGGACCACCCCCATCGGGAGAAGCCCCTCAAACTCGCTCCACTTCCAGCCGCTATCCTCGGACCAATACTCACGGACGGTCTTCTATTGCTCCAGCGAGTCAATCGGCGCAACGGCAAGATCGACCAAGCACTCATCACCGAGCCACGCATCAAGCCAAAAGCGAACCGTCCTCCCGTCCCGAACGACCCACTTCGTCCCTGAATTGAGGACTTGATCAAAGCCTTTCCTCATGCCCTGCCACACATAAGAAGCGCAGCTAGAGAAAGCACCGTTCGGCCGCACATACTTGGCTTTCAAAGCCCTACTCCACAAGCTTGCGTCGTCATGGAGAAACCGCCAACAAAGCTTCCCTAAAACCGCCAAATTCATAGTCTTCACAGGCCTGATGCCCACCCCACCAATCCTCTTTGGTCTATAGATGGTGTCCCAGGCCACAGTATGCATCTTACGGCTGTTCGTATCATGCCCCCAAACGAACCCACGAATCACCGCATCAATCTTATCACACAACTCGTGAGGCAAAGAAACCGTGGCCATCGTGTAAATAGGAATACATGACAACACCGACCGGGCAAGCGTTACTCTCCCTGCCATGCTCAAGTACTTCCCCTTCCAAGTTGATAACCTGCCTTTCACCTTATCCAAAAGCGGAGCAAAAGTATCCTTCGTAACCCTAGAGTGAAGAATGGGCATCCCAAGGTAACTTCCAAGATCCGAAGTAACCTCAAAGTCAGCCTCCTGACGCAGATTGTCGCACGTTCTAGCATCGACATTCGGCGAAACGAACATCTTGGATTTATTCGCATTCACCTTCAGCCCTGAAGCCTTGCAAAAATCCCCCAAGAGCTCATTAATAAAACGGAGCTGCCTAACCGACGCCTCCGCTACTAACACCACATCATCTGCGAAGAGAACGTGCGAAACTTCAGGACCATTCCTTGGAATGGTCCTGAAGTGCTATGGCTTTAAATTATGATTCTAAGTGTTATGGTCTTTAGAATTTATAATTTAAGGTTAGTTTTAGGATTCAAGATGAAGAGTTATATTTTTTGGAATGGATAATATATCTCATTAATTTTATGTTGGAATCAAATTTACATACATGCTTCGAAATGAGTCATTCCTACGAATGAAATTGATTTCAAGAATTTCTCTACCAAACATTGTACTAGAATCATTCATTTTTAATTCCTAAATTATCGAACTAAACAAGGCCTAAGGTCAAATGGAAGTAGGCTTTGACGATCCAATTGTCTAAGTACTAAACTCCTTGTAAGGCCCTATTCCCATCCAGTAATGAAGGAATATCCCTATTCCCACAAGGTATCATCTTGTCTAAGTCCTGCTTCGTCATGTCAATCTCGCAGCGGGTGGTTGTTGCCAAATCCTAACACCCTTACGGTCCGTTATAATGCCTGACTTTCTTGGTCCAAATAGTGTTGCTTTATTGCTGTCATTTGTGATGCGCGCCTAGGGCTGTGCATCCAGTTCGGACCGGATTGGACCGGACAGAATTCCCGGTCCGGTCCAACCCGGCGGACCGGGAATTTCCGCGAACATGGACCGGGGACCGAACCGGACCCGGAAATCCGGTCCCGGTCCGGTCCGGGTTTGGACCGGGTTAGACCGATTTTATATTTTTATGTAATATATTTAATTTAATTTTTTTTTATTTTAATATTAAAAAAATCATTTTATTAAAATATTTTATTTTATTAATAGGTTTATAACACTTAATATATACTTTAAATATTTTTATAAATAAAATATATTAAAAATAATTAATAATCATATTAATATATATATATATATATTTTATAAATAATATTGTGGGCGGGTATTGATTCCGATATCAATTAGTTAGCATATCTGATTTATTTCCATATCTTATTAATTGTGCCTATCCATATTTATTATGATATATCCTTTTATTTATTTATTAGGGTAGTTATTCTAGATTAGGGATATTTATGGAGGAAGATCTTATCCTTAGATGGGATAAGATATAGGGTGACTTGGGGAGCAAGCAACTTGCCCTAACCCTAGCCCAGGCCGATCGGCCCATAGGGGTGCGCCCCCTTTCGCTTGTCCCCCTTCCCTATAAATACACATGTATTCGCCATGTGCCTGATAAGTCTAACCTATTCGCTCTACCTAACGCCTTTCTCGACATTGCACTTACTGACTTAAGCATCGGAGGTGGATTAGGGGTCACTCGCCCCTAGGTCCATTGTTTTGCAGGTCATTGAAGAAGAAGAGGCGCGTAGAGATCAAGATCATTGAAGACGGAGTTAAAACCTGTACACCGTCATATTTTATGTACTAACAAATATTTTTTCCCGGTCCATCTCGGTCCGGACCGAAAAATACCGGGTTTGGACCGGACCGGACCGGAACCCGGAATCCGGGAAAATAATGGACTGGGACCGGACCGGAAGTATCCGGTCCGGGTTTTTCCGGTCCGGTTTCCCGGTCCGGGTTCCCGGTCCGGGTTGAAAATGCACAGCCCTATGCGCGCCTATGGATTTGTGGTTGCCGCTATAAGGCATTTGCAAGTTACATGGCCGATAGAGACTAATTGGGTTTTCAATTGGAAAGGACAATGGCTATGTCCAACGTGGAAGTCCAAATAGACGTTCTTCATGTAGTTTTTGATGATAATAAAACTTCTCCTAATCTATCATATTTAATGATATCAGATTGTGTATTCTCTTTTTTTTTTCTTCTTCTTTTACCAATGTTAACTCATCATAACTATATACTAAAGCGAAGGTGAAAAATAATATTTAGCACGACGCATGTCAACTTCTCATTGGACCGCATCACCCATCTTTATTAAATTAATTTAATTTGTTTAATTGGTTGAAATTTCATTGTAGACCCCACATTAGATTTCTTCTTATCTACTTATTTTTATTTTATTTTTTCTAAAAAAAATAAACTTTAAATTTTATATAATATTTTCTTATCTACTAAACAATTTAAAATCAATCTTAATTTTATACATAATAAATTTTAAAGAAATTTAATTTTTCCTCAAAATCTTCTTATCTACTAATTTCAATTTTAATCTTAATATTTTTTTATATAAGTTCAACTTCTATGTTAATTTTTTTATTATAAAATCTTGCATTGATCAAAATCTTAATTTCAATTCAATTTTTTTAATTCGATACTTTTTGTTTGATCAAAATCTGAAAAATAAAATATTCTTTTCAATAACATTATATAAAGTTTAAAATAAGTTTTTACTTATCAAAATCGTACCTTTAAGGCACGGGGTTGATACTAATTATATAGCTAAATTAGTTACTACTTACTAGTGTTAGGTTATCAAGAAATATTTAATATTGATATCCCGAAAGGTGTAATTGTGGTACAAGGTACAAATTTAATTCACATGCAAGAGAACAACATTAATGAAACAGTATTGGTAACTTTCAGTCATATAGATGCTTTGGGCTAGATGGTACGTTAACATTCTCTTATACAAAACATTATATATGCACTTGGTAAATATCTTTAGAAGGTAATTAAAACCCATGGTTTTCAACTTTTGATAATTCTAGTTTAAAATTTCTTCCACTCAATTTCATAGAAGTTGGAATTTTAATTACACTAGTATAATGCTTATCACCGGGACACCGGATATGATGACCTACTTCAATTTATACAAACTAGCGTGATTTCCCGTGCTACGCATGGAGCATTTTTTATTTTTTCTATTTTAATTATCATTTATTTAATTTATAGAAAATAATTTCAAAACATTCTTAAGTTTTAGTAAAATAGTTTGCTATTTTTTTGCATGAATATTGTAATTTGTAATGTTAGAAGTTTATTATTTTTTTTTATTGTTTCAACCAATATTATTATATAATAGATATAATATATTTTATAAAACTAAGACCAATATAAAGATTTTTATTTTTTCCGGCCATCGATGAAGAATTCTAATTTATTTTATGTCATCTTTTTAGTTTTCAATTACTAATTAACAAATTTAGTATGGAAATTTTCATCCTATATGAATGCATACATATATGAAATTTCTCCAATTTGTTTTTATACTTGCATTATTGTTAGTCTAAATTTATCATCTAATTTATAATGATGATTCAAATATAATAAATATTATGATTACAAACTAATAGTATCTAACATACTTGTATGACATACTTTAGGGACCTATAATAACAAAATATCTTATTATAATATTCAATAATAAGAATAAAATGATAAATACTAAAAATGAATATAAATAGTCAATGTGTCTTCTTAATATATTTATAGTGATGAATGAAAAAAGTTATTATAAATTATTGTTGGGACGATATTAAGGACGCCAGTCATTAATATCTAAACCAATAATGATCGTCCCGTGTTTTGATAATGACAAACTCAAAGGTATTTGATAAGTTGTCCAAGTGTTGATCTCAGGTAAGTCCAGAGGACGCACATGAGCGAAAAGACAACAAGTGACCGAGAGTCCCTAAGCTGTAGGGACGCATTTCATCAGAACTTCCAAAGCTGAAAGTAATTGGCGAAGTCCCTGCGCAGATAGGACGGCGTCCTCATCAAGAAGTGACGCGCGCCAAACTACGGACGAAGTTCAAATTCAAATCAAGGAAGCTTCCCTTGTCTGGGCACGTGTAGACAACTCCAAAGATGTTGCTTTCCCAGCAATGGTCCCCTATCCACGCGGAGGCTTCCCAAGCGTCAACAGAGTTGACTTCCTCAAGATGCACATTGCACCGTTGATGGAAGATCAAGGATCCTGCCCAGTCTTAGAGGACACTAGAGGACAAGAACCACTTCCGCTATAAATACCCTCCAAGGGGTATGCATAGCGGTGTGGACTTTGAAGACTTTCTCTCAAGCTCTCCCGAAGCATTCAAGTTCAAGAACAAAGATCAAGAAGATCAAGTGAGCTTGAAGCAAGAGAAAGAAAGTCCAACCAAATCAAATCCAAAGCCAAACCACAAAATAGTTAGAAAGTAGTTTGTCTCTCACAACGGACCGTGAGAGACGTGAATGATAGCTTCTTTATAAGTTAAGAGAGTTAAGTTACTTGTTAGGTAAAGAGGAGTGTTACTAGTGAGACTAAGGACGGACGCTTAGCTTAGTGAAGTGTAACGACTCGCCTAAGTTGTAAGGACTCTCTCAGAATAAGATAAGGACGGCTATTGAAAATCCTCCAACGGAGGTAGAGGTTTACCCATAAGACTAGTTGGTCTTAGTGGGATTCCTCTATAAATACTCGTGTCCATTATCTTTCTACGTTTCCTGTTAAGTCCATATTCCGCTGCACCTAGGGACACCCTTAACCCAGTTAAGGAAGCCCATTCTAACGGACTTACGATCCAACAATTGGTATCAGAGCAGGCGCTCTAGATTAAGTTTGAGATGCAGAAAACATGGAGATGGAACCTATAGGTATCTTAAGTGCGAAGCCACCCCGCCTCACGGACGGGAACTTCAACCGGTGGAAAACAAGGTTCGAGTGCTTCGTGCGAAGTCAAAACTACCAATGCTGGCTGGTGATAAAGAACGGTGACCTCAAAGTCCCAGAGGCTAAGAAGGACAAAGAAAGAGAATGGGGTCCCGATGAGTTCATACTCATGGAGGCGAACGCCAAAGCTATCTGTTTTCTACAGACGTCCCTCTGCGAAAGGGATGCCACCCGTGTGAGCAATTTTCCAACTGCCAAGCTCCAATGGGAAGCTCTGGAGAAGTACCATGTCGGGACGCCCGAGATGAAAGAGGACGTCCAACTTGAAGCTAAAAGGGACTTCTACAAGTTCAAGATGTTCACAAATGAGACCATCACCGACTACACCTTCCGCTTTGAGGCCTTACTCACCAAGTTGAAAAACTTGGGTGTCAAAGAAACCGAGATCACTCAAAGGATGAAGGTTCAAGTCTTGATTGATGGGCTCACGGGACCATGGAACTTCGATAGAATGACGTTCAAGGAAAACCAAGCCAACAAAGGACTATCCATGGAGGAGATCTATGGAAAGCTCAAAGGATATGAAGCAAGGAGAAATCAGGATTTGGTGGAAATGGGAAAGAGTTCCCAAAATGAACTGGCTCTGACTTTCGCAGCAAGAACGCCAGAGTATGAGAAATACCACCAAAGGCAAAAGGAATTGGACTTGATGCTAGAAGGCAAAATTCAAAAGCATCACGAGAACCTCCATCAACAAGCCACAATGGAGCGTCAAGGAAAGTCCGAAGAACAACTTGCTGAAGAGGACGAGCTAGCTCTCCTGCACAAGACCCTTCGTGCTTGGGTCAAAAGAGGTAAAGTCCCAAGGATGAAGATGCCCTACAAGAAGGAGACCCCCAAGCCATCGGATGCTGAGTTGAAGGACCTGACCTGTTTTAAATGCAACAAGAAAGGTCACTATGCCAAAAATTGTAACTCAGGACTCTCTTCAAAAGAGGCGAAAAAGAAAGCCTTGGTTGGAATTATGAGGCCACATGGGACGACCTCGACTCAAGCGTTGAAGAACCGGCTGACCAAGTAGCATACATGGCTATGGAGGACGCTTCAGAGGACGCATCTGAAGCTGAGCAAGAGGTAACTCACGAATCCATGATTAGCTCTCTTGACAAGTGCTCTAAGCCCAATCTCATCAAAACAATCACTCAAATCATGCAAGAAAGCTATGCCATGAAGCAAAAATTTGATGAACTTGAATCTGAGAACATTGTTGTGGAATGTGAAAACTGCAACACCATGTCCTTTCAACTAGAGTCCTCTCAAGAAGAAGTCAAGTCTCTAAAGAGTCAGATTGTGTGTTTAAAACTTGAGAACGCAAGCCTTAGGGATGAAGTAAAGGTCCTAGGAAAGAGTCCTATGACTGAAACTGTAAACCCCATAGTCTTTGTTCCTGCTAGGAAAGGACTAGGGTATGAATCAGGCTCAAAGGACTCCCTTCCCAGAACTTGAGAGAGAAAAGACAAAGAACCTAGAGGAACGCATTAGGGTCCTTGAGAGTGGAGAAGTCGGTAGAAAGGACTACTATACAAATTTTGTTAGCCATAAAATTTACAAGAAAAGTGCTAAGGGAAATGGCTCTAAGGTGGTTGATCCTGAAAAAATGAAAGAGAATAGAATTCAACGTCCTAACAAGAAATACTACCTTGGAGATTACTATAGGACGTGTTGGCATTGCGGCAAAGGTGGTCACTACCAGTATGAGTGTTTTAAGCTAAAAAGGGATCTTGAGAAAAATAGAAAGGCTAGAAGCGGTAGTAAGAATGCTAAGAAAAAGTCTGCTGATAGAACGCATGCTAGTGTGCCAAATGCTAAAACTTGATCTCCTAAGACGCATGCTAGAAGATCAAATGATGTGAATGTTTGTGATTATTTGCCCATGAAAGAGTTGTACCCATGTAACGAACCAGGTAAGGGCCACCTTGCTTGGGTCGCAAAGACTGGAAGCTCGTGGATCATTGATAGTGGCGCTTCAAATCATATGACTGGAAGCCAGATCCATCTCACTTCTATCCAATCTAATGCCACGGGGGGAACTGTCTCGTTTGGCAATAAGGGCAAAGGAAGAATCAAAGGGACGGGCACCGCAAAACTGAATCAGTCCATCAAAGCGTCCAATGTGAGTCTTTTTGAGGGACTCGGATTTAATCTCCTTAGCGTCTCCCAAATCTGTGATCATGGTGAAAACCTAGTCACATTTGACTCTAAGGAATACCTGGTCATCAACAAGAAAACAAATCAAGTCATTCTCAAAGGGACTCGTGAAAACAATGTTTACATCTTCAATCAAAGGTTTAAGCCAACATCCAAATTGTGCTTGTCCGTCTCTGCTGTTGGGACGCTATCAAGAACGCTTGCGTACTTGTTAGTGTTCCACACAACCGTCCCTTAGTTTTGATATGACAAACTCACTTTGATTCTAATAAAGTTGTCCAAGTGTTCAGGAGCGCAAGTGACCAAAAGGACAACAAGTGTGTATGGGCGTCCCATAAGCTTAGGGGCGCTAGCTAACAGGAAGTAAGGACAAACCAGAGACTACTTGAGCAAGGACGGAGTCCCAAGCAAGTAGGAACGCAAGAAAGGAGTCCTTACTCACTAGCCGACAGGATGACATCACTCGACAATGTTTGATCATCCAAGGACACGTGGAGACCGATCCTGTAGCGGAGTCCAACACTACGTGGCGGACGATCCTGTTACAGAGTCCATCAACACGTGGCGGCCGATCCTGTAGCGAAGTTCATCATACACAGTTGGATACAGGAAGCTTCCTCATCACCGCCCTACTACGTGGAGGAAGATCCTGTAGCCACGTCCATGAAGGGCATGATCGTCCCAGAGAAAAGACGCCCTTCCCCAAGTCCTATAAATAGCCCCAAGGCATTTATTGTGACGACAACGCTTTTAGGAATATTCAGAGAGAATCAGAGGAAAGCGACTCACTCAAGAACACGAAGAACTAACTCAAGAACTCAAGAACAGTGTTTAGACCTGAGTTAGATCGAGTGAGATTTTGTAACCAAACCACAAAACAGTTTGTAACAGAAAACACAAAAAGAGAGAGAGAGAGTTCTGCGAAGTACTGCAGAACGTAGGAAGAGTCCTTTAGTAGATTGAACTAGCTTAAGTTGTAGGCTTAAAGGAGTTCCTTACAAGTGAACTTAGGGAAAAGCTAAGTGTCAGAGAACTGTAAGAACTTGCCAGTACAACTGTAAGAACGTTCAATATAAAGGAAAGAACTATTCAGAAATCCTCCAAGGAGGTAGAGGTTTACACTCAAGGACTACTTGGTCTTGAGTGGTTCCTCTATAATTCATCGCGTTCATTACTTACCTGTTTAGTACATTAAATTCCGCTGCATTACTCAAGGACGCTCCTACATCTCGTAGGAACGCCTAACCAAAGGACGCCTTTACCAAAGTAAAGGACGTCCCTCAGTACTAACGATCCAACATCTGCTGTGGACGCCGATCTCTAGCATCGACGTTTTGGGCACGCCGGACCTAGTATGATCTTCAAACTTCATCAACAAGAGTTTGTGAGAGGACTTCCCCGAATTGATCCTGAGCAAATTGAACAATGCGAAGCATGCATCAAGAGGAGGCAAACAAGATCGTCCTTCAAATCCAAAAATGAAGTGAGCACAAAGAAGCCATTGGAACTCCTTCACCTGGATTTGTGTGGACCCATGCAAACCAAAAGCTATGGTGGAAAGTGGTACATGTACGTTATTGTAGATGATTTTTCAAGATTCACTTGGATTGTTTTCTTGGTGTCAAAAGCAGAAGCTTTCCAGATGTTTAAGATCTTCATCAAGCAAGTAGAAGTTGCTCTTGGGAGGCGCTTGAAAGCCCTAAGGTCAGATCATGGAACGGAGTTTAAAAACTCAGAGTTCCATGACTTCTGTGACCAACAAGGAGTCTCCCACAACTTCTCTTGTCCGCGAACTCCTCAGCAGAATAGCGTTGTTGAAAGAAAAAATAGGACGCTAGAAGATATGGCAAGGACGATGCTCCTGGCCAGCGGCGTCCCCAAACACTTTTGGGCAGAAGCCGTGGCCACAGCTACCTACATCATCAATCGAGCCATGATTCGTCCATTGCTCAAAAAGACGTCCTATGAGCTGCTAAATGGAAGAAAGCCAAACATTTCGCACCTCAAAGTCTTTGGGTGTAAATGTTTCATCCATAACAACGACAAAGACAACATCGGCAAATTTGATGCTAGGAGTGATGAAGGAATATTCCTTGGGTACTCCCTCACAAGCAAAGCCTATACAGTCTTCAACAAACGGACTCTTAAGCTTGAAGAAAGTATCCATGTGGTGTTCAAAGAAAATGCATCGCACAAGAAAGAATCAAGTAAGAAAGAACGTCGCTTCTCTCCAAAGGACGATGATGAAGATGATGAAGAAGAACCCAAAAGCTCCTCCGACAAATACTACGTTCCTAGGAACGCCCCTGAAACTCACGATGAGGTTTCAATGGGAGTCCCTAGAGAACAGCAAGAGCCCTCTCAAACTTGGTCGCTAAACCAAGTGGATGTTGCTGAATCAAGTCAACAAGGAGAAGAAAGGCACAGTGTGGACGCTCATTCTGAGGGGGAACACACTGAGCCTGTCAATGAAGAAGATGGTTTTGACTCCGATGATTCTGATTGGACGGACCCTAGGTGTACTCCAACAAGGGACGCTACTCATAGGGGATCCAACCTTTCTAGACATCACTCAACAGATCAAATCATCTCAGACATGTCAAAAGGAGTTCAAACCAGATCAGCTGCGAATCAGTCCCATAGCGCCAACTTAGCGTTCTGCGCTTTCAACGCCTTTGTGTCCTTAATTGAACCTAAGAACATAAAGGAGGCGCTTCAGGACGCTGATTGGATTCAAGCCATGCAAGAAGAACTCAATCAATTTGAAAGAAACAAGGTTTTGACCCTCGTCCCTCGTCCGAAAAACAAAAACATAATAGGGACGAGGTGGGTCTATAGGAACAAGCTTGATGAGAGTGGCAGAGTCTCAAGAAACAAAGCAAGGCTTGTGGCTCAAGGCTATAGGCAAGAGGAAGGAATCGATTACGATGAGACCTTCGCTTCTGTTGCTAGAATTGAAGCCATTCGCCTCCTCATTGCCTACGCCACTCACAAAGGGTTCAAGCTCTTTCAAATGGATGTCAAGACTGCCTTCCTAAATGGCAAGCTAAAGGAAGAGGTGTACGTTGCTCAACCCCCAGGATTTGAGGACGCCAATCACCCCAATCATGTGTACTTCTTGGACAAAGCACTTTATGGACTCAAGCAAGCCCCTCGTGCCTGGTACGATAGGTTTGCGTCCTTTCTTTTGTCCAACGGGTATACTCGAGGTAACATTGACAAAACCCTGTTCTTAAAGAAAGTCCTTAAAGATGTTCTGATTGTCCAAGTCTATGTCGATGACATAGTATTTGGAAGCACTAACATGAAACTTGTTGTAACACCCCGTCTTTTTGACAAGGCATTACTCGGTAGTAGACCTCACGAGGCACTACCAAGCTAGTTCGACAACAGACATTCGGATCTTGCAACGCGGGCACGGCGAGTAAAACATAGAAAACATCCAACTTGTATTTGAATAAAATAACAAATATAATTTTAAACAAGTTAACATGCATAATCCCCAAACAAATCCAAATTCAAATACGCAAATTCCAAAACTCATCCTACAAGACAAACATCTGCAAGTTCATTCAATATAATCCAAAGTCGAATAACGATGGAGCCAGCAAAAATATTAACACCCAACCCCAACACTATGACACGCGCTACTGCTCCGTACCACCATTGCACCGAGGCTCGGTCAGGGGATCTTGATTACTTGGAATGAAAAATAGTTCCCCGAGGGGTCAGATCCTATCCTATCAAGTCAGAGTTAACATGGAAGCTACGAGACGTTTCAAAACAGTTTTACTAAGGTCAGCAAACAAGTCCACAATCACACACATATCTCTAGTACAGTCCTAGGTCCAGTTAGTCACTCGGATATCATCACATACGACTTGCAATCAGAAACTCTACCTACGGTATGCAGCACTGCCCCTATAACACTACATACCATCACACTACCTAGGCTATGCGGCACTGCCCCTATAACACCACATGCCATGACAACGGCGTATCGATCCCACGCCGGACTCAGAGACGGGCCATCTCGTAACCATCCATCCTCAATCCAACCGTCCATCTCATCACAACCATCCATCTCATCACAACTATCCACCATAAGCCTCCACTGGAGCGCTGCCCATCATAGAGAAAACGACGACGAAAATATGCGTATATAGATAACAACTTTCAAAACAGGTTTCCAAAATCATTTACACATAGCACAAATATCAAAACATTTTAAAAGATCGATCGGGACTAGTTCCCAAAACCAATCTCATAACTACCACGCAACCCTAACAGGCTAGAACAGGACTGAGCAAGTCGAAAATCGACTTACCTGATAGGCGAAGAAATTCGCTATGAATGAGGATGAAAACGGTCTCAGAAAATCAATCACCTAGAAGAATAATTAACGGGTTCTCAGATTAAGACGAAAAGAATTCATAAAGAATACGAAAGAAAATCCCGGAACCGGACCCGACTTAACAGAGACTAGCACGACGAGTTGACCCACCATTAAAACCCACTTGATTAATTGGTATACTCAAAATCCCACGAACCCACAAACCCCAATTTTACTATTTAAGATAATACTCTAATTTCACAAATCCCACTAGCCTACCATTTCACCTTTCCTTTGAGATATGCGGCCCCACCGAGCTTTTCTTTCTATTCAACTCTCGTGGACCCCATCCAGCTTCTTCAACCTTCTACCTCTCGCTACCCCTTCCACGCCACATCCGAGAGCTTGAAGATGCCCCTCGCCGGACTCGACCCTGCATCCCTCTTAACCGCTCGACCACGACCTCACACTAGCCCGACATCCCTCTCGCTCACTCGGCCCAATTGCCGATCTGGAACCTTGCGACCCGACCACTCGAAGAACCCACCGGAGACCCACAACGACTCGACGACCCGACTCGAAGTCCCACCTCCCGACTGAAACTCAGATCCGCGCTCTGCCCTCGCTCGCGGCCTCTTCCCGACACAGCCCCGGCCCAGCGGCGACGGCCCCCTTCTCCGGCCGATTCCGCCCGACACCCCGACTCTATCAACCCACAACTCGACTCCGGCGCCGATGGCCTTACTCCCCGGCCGAACGAAGACATGAAGGAAGGGATCGGAGGACTCACCGATTCGATCGGAGTTCACCGCCGGCGTTGTGAAGACGTGGCTAACCCGGGAAAAGCTTCGGTACTCGGAGTTTGATGCGGAGTCGGACCGCAAGGCAGGTGTTCGATCAAAGTTGAAAAGGAGAAGACGACGGCGCTTGACAGCTTCCTAATTAGCTAATGGATTCTTGCGTACATATATACGCTTAGGGTAAGGATTAGGGGAAAGATTAACTAAATCCAACCCACTTTGCTAACTATTGGGCCACGAGATCAATTGGCTGCTAATTATGAATTGGATGGGACAGAAATTCCCTATTTGCTTGACCGGTGGGGTAAAAGGATTTAATTATAATTAGCTAAGTAGTTAAATGTGGGCTTTTGGTCAAGTAACGAAACGGAAATCGGAATCGGATAATTTGAGAATTACATACCACCCCCCTTAAGAAAAGTTTCATCCCGAAACTTACGCGAATAAAGGAATCGAACTACAAATCGGATCTATAAGAGACTACGAGACCTGAGGTCTCACAACCTCTCCTCCTTAAGAAGGTTCGTCCTCGAACCTAAATCGAACTATGAAAACGAAAACACGGTCCCCAAAACACACACACACATGAACAAGACAATACTCATATGGAACGAGGGTCAAACATGTCCAACAAATCCAACACGTCAAGCAAAGTCAAACATGGTCAAACAATGGTCACCCATCTAACACCTATGAACCACTCTAACACTCTCCACCCTGGAAGGCCTCTAACAACCCCGGAAACAACTCGGGATAACTCTCGCTCGTCCTCGCCTCGGTCCCCCATGTCACCTCCTCAACACCTCGGCGAGACCACTGAACCAATACAAGGGGAATCTCCTTGTTCCGCAACTTCTTCTTACGCCTGTCCGGAAGGCTGCTCTCTGAAGGTGTGATCCGGCTTGACTATCAACTCTTCGTAGTTAAGCCTATGACTAGGATCGGGTACATACTGCCTCATCTGCGAGACATGGAACACGGGGTGAACGCCGTCCAACGCTGGCGGCAACGCTAACCTGTAGGCTACCTCACCTACTCGCTCCAAAATCTTAAACGGCCAATGTATCGAGCATTCAACTTCCTTTTTCACCCCGAACCTCTAGGCTCCTCTAGTAGGCAACACCCTCATCAGAGAATGTGTTTTTACCTCAAACTCCAACGATCGACTTCTCTTGTCCGCATAGGACTCCTGACGACTCTAAGCAACTCATATCAGCTCTCCAATCAAGGTCACCTTCTCGATTAACCCGTCAATCACCCATGGTCCAACTCCGAATATCCTGGCTAGCTCATCCTAACACCACGTGGTCCTACATCGACAGTCTTACAAGGCCTCATAAGGTTCCATTTGAATCCCTACTAATGACTTCTCCAATCCAACACTTAAGACCTAGACATATCCTCTAAGATCTCAATCGACCCTTCCGACAGGCCATCTTACTGCGGATGGTAATCAACAATAAAGTGCAATCACGTGCCCAATGTCTCATACATCTGTTGCCGAAAAATCTCGAAGTCAAACGACCTATTGATCCGACACAATCGTCTTTGACATCCCATGTAGTTGAACAACATTACTCAAAAACAACTCTACCCACTTGCTTTCTGGCCACCTCCCTCGGATAGGCATGAGATGTTCTGACTTCATCACTCTACACAATATTACCCAAATAGCATCATGACCTCTACTAAGCCTTAGTCCGGTGGCGAGATCCATAGAAATGTCCTCCCACTTCCACTCCGGAATAGGAAGTGGTTGAAACATCTAACCAATTATCTCAAAATCTGATCCCATATCAAGCAAAAATCCAATCATGAAATCTTAGGTTCCCATACTCTCGCTCAAGAGGTCAACTACATCTTTACACGTTAATCTCTATCTCAACTCTTGACTCATAGGGCATCTCCTCTTCTCCTCTCTCATCTCCTCCTATAAGGTTGACTGACACTCCACAATTCCTAAGCTTCTCTAGAACCTTTGAATCTGCACTTTTACCTT
Source organism: Polygonum aviculare (assembly GCA_934048045.1). Lineage (NCBI taxonomy): Eukaryota > Viridiplantae > Streptophyta > Magnoliopsida > Caryophyllales > Polygonaceae > Polygonum > Polygonum aviculare. The sequence continues at coordinate 16,212,681 of OW204025.1, read as the reverse complement.
GCAACTCCCACTGAGTAGGTAAATGAGTCAACTTACACTCCTGAGACATTTCCTACTAAAACCTTCCTTAGGTCATGAATGAATAGCATCTCCAACTCAAAGCCTTATGTCAGTAAATTCAGATAACACATCTTGACAATCGCCCTTATAGTGGATCCTACAACTTTATATCTCCAGAACGTAAGTGATTTCAAAGTTCCTTTCATCAAACAGGCTACATACGACTTGAGACATTATTAAAATTTACCTATGTCTTACAATCTTGGAATGCTGACGGCTTGCATACAAGACATCTTGTAATTTTTTTTTAATTAATCACAAGTCTTCTAGTTTGTCATCCAAGAGGTTCCCTTACTAGTTCTCGTATTAGTCAATTACAATAAAGACTGGGAGCCTTTCTTATGCCACACTAACTACAACAGTTCCATAAGCATCCTGAAGAATTCATTGTCCTGAAGGTACTTTTAACATGTTGCGCCATCAATTCTCTCTAGGTCGTTTACTCTCTTCCTGACTCATGTCACCTGCTCACAATAGACACCTTGATCATCTGAAATTATACCTCGCGAACCTGACTCCTCACCGATATCGTTTACTCTGCCATTCGGTCCCTAATTGGAAACTTCCTCTTCCTAGTCTTAGGATTGGCTAGAGATATCCTTCATAGAGACCCTTGGAATCAGTCTCACTTAGACGATACAGGCTCTAATAACTTTAACCCACATTGAACATAAGCTAATCTTCATAATATCCTTTATAGCACTCACAACGCACCATATCCGGTTATCTTTCAAATATTCTCCCCCAAATATTCAATTACAACTAAACCATCCTTAAGAAAATATAAAGAATTATTACACTTATGGCCTTCGTTTTGAGATAGTCGGTTCTCAATCCCAATGACGAGTTCACCTTCCACCCGTCCGTACATGATCTTCTTATCTTAAACATTTTCTTATGAGCCAAACATACTTCTCAGGGAATTGAATTGGTGCATCTACTCTTTCTCCAATAGGCCCTACTTTCAAATGTTCCACTCTAGTGTCATGATCTCGTCTACGCACAAAGAAACTGACATGACCAGTCTAATCCTCAACTCCAATGTCATGCATTGAAAGTCATCTTTAAAGGACGCTAGTCTAAGACATGTGTTTTGAACGTTATTCATTTCTCTTTTTATCTCAAGAGTATCCCTGATCACCCTACCCTCATTACAAACCGATCGAAATGATGGAAACTCTAAGCTTACCTAAGCCGAGAATCTTGCAAATGCGTACTATGAGCGTTCTTTGTTTTATCTTTACGGGATGTACTTGCTTGATTCTCAAAAATGGTTCTAAGTGATCAATGGGACGCTTGTCAAAGTCTAAAGGATGTCAGGGCAGAGTTCTAAGAATCAGAGATTGTGATCAGTTTTTGAGACGCTGTGGTTCAGTTCTCAGTATTGCAGTGTTGCGTATTGAAAGGACGCCAAGACAGAGTCCTTTGCAGTTGTGAAATTTGAAAATGGGAAGGTGAACCGTCTCAGAGAAGTTGAACGCAGATCTCGGGATATGTGTAACGGGTGCAAAACAGCTGGTTACTTAGCGAAGAAGAATGCCACGTGTGGGAACGCGAGTGGAGGAAGCCGAATGAAAAGTCCCTATTACCCTTGACCATTCGCCTTCGTATTTCTTCCTATTAATACACCCCTATGCATTCTGAAAACTCTTCTTTGCCTCCTTGTTGCTTGTATAAATCCGGAAATCACTCAAAGATCTTGCCAAATCTCCAAATCACAGATCTCGAAATCTCCTCCTCTCAACTCTAATCCTTTCCTATATAAACCCAATTCTCACAACCATGGCCAACACCAGATCTCTAAAGAACCCTCAGCCCTCTCCGCCGTCTTCTTCGGCGGCGAGAAACCCTAAACCGGCGAGATCCTCAACTCCGATAAAAGGCTGGTCGCTGATGGACTCGAGAGGCCGACCCGCTGGACGCCAAGAACCTTCTCGCCACCAGCATTCCTCCCAGTCCACCCAGCGCCGCCCTTCCACCACCCCGCCTAAACCACAAAGATCCCAGCTTCCTCCACAGAAAACCCAATCTCCCGATCCCAATCCAAACCTCCTCAAAAACGCTTCCAATTTTTGGAGAAACCCTTTACTCCTGAGCCAGAGCAGGAAAGCCCCAAAAAGTCTCAATTCATGGGACTCCCCGCTCAACCCAAACGCCGTCCTCCTCTTGATCCCCTCATCGAGGACTGGCTTGAAAAGGAGCCCCGGACGCTAGCCAATATTTGCCTCAAGGCGTCCGCTCACAACCATCCTCCAAAAGTTCAACGCCTACTTCACTATTTCATGGTGACGTACGTTCAGCCACGCCTTCGAGAAACCAATCACACAAACCCTCCCTTTATGGGGCCTGGCATCATTTCCGAGATGTTCGGTGGAATGGTGGACGAGCTGGCAAAGCTATTGCCTGACATCATGGAGCTCATTGTCGCTCCAGCCGGCTCCGTCCCCACCCAAAAGAGAAAGCGCCAATCCTCTCCCCCTCCCTCTCAAGTACCAAAAGGCCCTTCCTCTTCCCAACCAAAACAAGTCCCATCCTCCCCTCCTCCCGCCCCCAAAAGAAGGCTGAAGACGTCCGCCGAGCTAGAGGGCGTCATTGAGCAACAAATGGCAGCCATCCGCCTCTCCGAGCTGCAAATTGAGAAAAAGGAGAAGGCGCGCCAAGAACAAGCTGAAAAGGACGCCATTGCTGTGGCGATCCAGCAGAGTCTGCAGGAAGTCCCTCTGCTCCCTCCACCACCACCAAGGGTAGAGGACGCGACTCCTGTTTTTGAGACGGCTGCGGATCCACTTGAAGCGGAAATGGAGGCGGACCTAGCAAAGCCTCTTCCTAAGGTCCAAAGGGACGCTCCTCCGGCACAGGTCCAGGACAAGGACGTTGTGCCCACAGTTATTCAGTTAGAGGCCTCCCCTGTTAAGCAGCCTCCTCCCCCTCCCGCTCCGCTCCAAGTCAAGCCAATCTCTGTGGCTCCGCCCAACACCTCCTCTGCTCCCCCGACCAAGGCCAAGCTAAGAACTCCTTCTCCCTCTCCTTCCAGAGCTCCTCCTCCTCCTCCTCCGGCTGCTCTTGCCGCTGAGGAAATTGTACAAGTCCAGGGGATGACTTCTGCTGAAGTCCCCACAGCGTCCCTGGCAAGGACTCCAGCTGCGGATGCACCTTCTCAAGCGCAGGCGTCCAATGCTGAGGTTCAGGAGATGGCTGAGTCTCAGGAACAAGGGGACGAGGCCTCAGACGATGATGATGCTCCTCACCAAGATGAGGATGATGAGGAAGGAGAAGGCGAGGATGAAGAAGACGCTGGGGACGACGTCATTGCCGGCAACGACAATAAGAAGAAAAGGCTGAAGAAGATTCTGTCACCGCTGCTTTTTGATGCAAACTTCCTTACAGAGAACGGCCGCACAGAATTCTTGGAATTGCTCGAGTTTCAGGGATGGACGCATCTGGGCGCTGAGGCTACCGTGGTCGACCCCGAATAGGTTCTCCGCTTTTACTCAAAATTCGAAGTATCCGAAGTAAAAGGGAAGCCTCAAGGGACGTTCGAGATAGATGGGGACGAGTACTCAATTACTGAACGTACCGTCCGAAACATGCTCGGCCTGCGCCTCTCCCCTGCTGATGCTTTGCACGACTTTCCCTGTAAGTCATTTGGACGCTTCTCTCAAGAGGATATCTTCAACAACATCTTTAATGGGAGGCAGCCTTTGGCTAAGGACAGAGTCGCCCACTGCTTGTCCAAGACAGGCGTCCTTGCACATCACTTCATTGTGCGCATGGTCGTCCCCCGCCAAGAAAAGAAGTCCATTGTCCAGATCACCGACAACATTATATTGGACGCTTTTCTGAACCGCAAACCTATCAATCTGGCGCGGGTTGTCTTGGAGCACATGGGTAAGTGCACTGGTGGATGCCACTCTCTCCCGTTCCCTGGCTTGGTAAAGAAAATTCTGTCTCAGCAGCACCTCTACGTCCCAAAGGAGGAAAAGACTTTTGGTATTCACTGGGGTGTAAGGCAGATAACAGCTCCTCCAGTGGGCAAGATGAGATATGATGAGCCGCTCCCCTCGGTCAAGAAACAATTGGCTAAAGAAAAGAAGGAGGCCGAGAGGAAGGCTGCTCAAGCTGCTGCTGCCGCTGCTAATGATCAAACAGAAGAAAATTTGCAAGTGGTAGGGACGCCAGTTGAGAACGTCGATGCTGAGGACGCTGAAGAAGATGAGACTGATCGCATGAGCGTTCCTCATGAGGCTGAGAAGTGTTCCCAGAAGTACCTGCTTGGGATGATGATCGAGAACCAATGCATGATGATAGATCTCATCCAATAGGTTCATGAAACTCTCCATCAACATACTGATCTTCTGGAACGCAACAATGAGCTCCTCGCACAGAACAACGATCTTCAAGAGCAGACTCTTAAGGCCCTCGGCAAGCGTCCCCGCAAATGATTGCTCCTCCCCCTCCAACTCCTGAAAAAATTTAATCTGTTGTTTTTGTGTTTGTGTTAAGACTTTGGGACGATGTCCCCGTTTTGAACTACTTTTGTGATTGTGTGTAATGACCGTACTCTCTCTTTTGAATACCGTTCATTACATTGCGATTCATTATGCCTAAGCGTTCCTTTCTTTAATTACGACTTCGTGTGTGCATGCTTTTCAACTTGTTCTCCTTTTCGATGATCCCAAAAGGGGGAAATAGTTTTGCAGAGATGCGATTGTTTTTAAGTTGTCATAGAAAGCATGTGTTTAGGGGGAAATTCGGCCAAGTCTAAAGGACGCTAGTAGAGAATAAAATAGGACGCACTAAAAAGAATGTGTTGCATGCCAACCTAAGCTGAAAAGAAAATCAAAGTGTAGTTTCTCATGCTAAAAGCTTTACTTCTGTGCGCATTATTTAAAAGAGTTTGTCATCATCAAAAAGGGGAAAATTGTTGGGACGATATTAAGGACGCCAATCATTAATATCTAAACCAATAATGATCGTCCCGTGTTTTGATAATGACAAACTCAAAGGTATTTGATAAGTTGTCCAAGTGTTGATCTCAGGTAAGTCCAGAGGACGCACATGAGCGAAAAGGACAACAAGTGAACGAGAGTCCCTAAGCTGTAGGGACGCATTTCATCAGAACTTCCAAAGCTGGAAGTAATTGGCGAAGTCCTTGCGCAGATAGGACGGCGTTCTCATCAAGAAGGGACGCGCGCCAAAATACGGACGAAGTTCAAATTCAAATCAAGGCCGCCCTAACATGATTTCATCACATTCGGCCGTAGTCCTCAGAAGGAAGCTTCCCTTGTCTAGGCAAATGTAGACAACTCCAAAGATGTCGCTTTCCCAGCAATGGTCCCCTATCCACGTGGAGGCTTCCCAAGCGTTAACAGAGTTGAATTCCTTAAGATGCACATCGCACCGTTGATGGAAGATCAAGGATCCTGCCCAGTCTCAAAGGACGCTAGAGGACAAGAACCACTTCCGCTATAAATACCCTCCAAGGGGTATGCATAGCGGTATGGACTTTGAAGACTTTCTCTCAAGCTCTCCCGAAGCATTCAAGTTCAAGAACAAAGATCAAGAAGATCAAGTGAGCTTGAAGCAAGAGAAAGAAAGTCCAACCAAATCAAATCCAAAACCAAATCACAAAATAGTTAGAAAGTAGTTTGTCTCTCACAACGGACCATGAGAGACGTGAGTGATAGCTTCCTTATAAGTTAAGAGAGTTAGGTTACTTGTTAGGTGAAGAGGAGTGTTACTAGTGAGACTAAGGACGGATGCTTAGCTCAGTGAAGTGTAACGACTCACCTAAGTTGTAAGGACTCTCTTTGAATAAGATAAGGACGGCTATTGAAAATCCTCCAACAGAGGTAGAGGTTTACCCATAAGACTAGTTGGTCTTAGTGGGGTTCCTCTATAAATACTCATGTCCATTATCTTTCTACGTTTCTTGTTAAGTCCATATTCCGCTGCACCTAGGGACGCCCTTAACCCAATTAAGGACGTCCATTCTAACGGACTTACGATCCAACAATTTGAAATATTGTTGCCATCAAGTTTTGAACCTTAGACCTATGGGTTATTGGGCAACACCACAACCACTAAGCTAATGATATTTCTAGGATTTTAATTTTCATAATGATGATTATATAGGTAGGATTGCAACCAACATTAAATGGAGTATTTAATGGGGATACCACCTCACTTTTATATATATATATACTAGGAATCATGGCCCGTGCTAAGCACGGGCTTTTATTGCTTCTATAATTTTTGTTGTCAATATGATTACACTACTTTATCTTGAATTAATTAATCTATATTAACCTCGCGTGTATGTTACATTCTTAGAAATTTGAATAATCAGTACTTACAGTTATAAATAAATTTAATGACATATATGTCTATTCATTTTTTGATCTGAATGTAAATCCATTAATATTATAAAATTATAATAGGTTTTACCAATTCTCTAATAAATGTATAAACGAACTAACTCTTTAACCATATGCAAGTAATACCAAATTTCAAGATTAACTATGCCGTAATAATCAATCAATCAACAAAAGTTGTATTATTTCCTTGTCAAACAATAGATTGAGTTACTACGTACCCTTGTCGATCAAGAACAAAAGCACAATTCTAGTGCCCGGAGAGTACGATCACTAATGCCCAGAGGAGGGTGAGAGGGTTTCGAGTTGACGACGACATCAGGATCGAGGCATCGAGCAGTGTGTTTTGGTATGGTACGTGGATTGAGGGCCCTTTGTGTAAGCGTACTATATATGGTGAGATTTTGATTTGCTGGTTAGTTTAAAGAGATCACATCCAGTAATTAATGCGTGAATGTTATTTGGTTCACCAAAAGATGTAACGGGGATGTTTCAGCTTGATCTAGATTTATCACCAATGTATATATAACCCACCAAATTAATTTAGATCTTCATATGGCCAATGTATATGTAACCCACTAAATTAATGTGTATTTATATAGATATTCACCATTTCAAAAGTTGAGTAAGGGTCGTTTGGCGTCCATACATAATGCGTTCATGAGACCAGCATTGTTTGCCATAATGATGTGCTAAGGAGTATGTTCAAATGGGAAAAAAGAGCACCCCGTTTTTAAGTCAAAGTTCCACCTGCAACCAAATTAATAAACCCAATGCCGTATTTTGCACCCTCTTCACCACATATACCACCAATTAACGACTATTACTCTAGACATGATTAAAATTACATTTGAGCTGGAAAAAAGTATTATTCGAGAATAAGGAAACCAAGGTAAAGAGGTTGCAACCATATTGTGAGCTACCTGGCTACAGCATTACAGACCAAAGAGTAGAAGCATAAAGCATCTTAAATGATGTGCAAAACTTTACAAACAATAACAGAATGCCTGTTGAAAGTGGCAGTGTTACAATTCTATGCGAGTTACAGGATTGTAGAAGGCTAGGTTCAAGCTACTTGAGGCTTCATGATTGTAGAATATGAAGCACCACATAAATCAAGTCTATGTCATTGAGTCTCAACACATTACTCTGTTGTCACAATGCGAGAGTAGAAAGAAGCAAATACTGTCGGATAGAAACAATGTGCTTTTTATGAGGTGCTAAAAGAAGGGATCATTTTAGAATGAAAACGGAGTTAGTATAGATAACTGGATGCATGATATCAGACCCCCACCTTTCTTTGTTTATATTCTCAAGTATACTCTCTATAGAGCCATGCTGGCGAATAAGATTCAGAGTTGTCAGCCCACCAACACCTAAGAGAGATTGCTAAAGACAATAAGGAAATACATTCACAGATAGCAAAAATAAACAAACAACAAAAACTTGAAAGGTCGGTAATGCAACAACCTTAAAGTAATGCATAAGTAAAAGGTTATGCAAAAAAGCCATATATTAGTTTGTAACAATACTGAATATGTGGTATGGTATGCTCCTAGGATACCTTTAACACTATCACAGTAGTCACAGCCAGAAAGAATGCATAAGTCAATGAATTGATCCATAGTAAGATTCAGCTCATCCAAAATCAGAAACCAATCAGCCAATGAGGTAATCAGAACACATATATAGATCTTTAGTTCAAAAAGACTTTTTCCTCATCACCTTTGCCACTTCAAATTCCATAACTAGAACTTTTCTTGAGCTTGGATCCATCAAATGACACCGAAACCTAGGAGCACCAAAAGTTAGAGAATCCATATACTAAATTAAAAAGGGTTTAAGACATCTATCAATGGACAACCTATACTCGGGATACTGGTATTTCCCCAGATCCAGTGTCGATGACTTAATACATTAACTCAAAATCAGGGCTAGAAAAACAGAAAATCCCAGCACAAAGCATTAGAACTCCAGACTATTTCAACCTTGTAGTCAAGATCACATCCAAATTAGACTACAATGAACGATAAACTGGTAAACAATACTCACAAAAAATGGCAGAGCTTAGGGTTGTACCAAAATTGCGACCGACGATGCAATGCCAGGTATAGCCATACTTGTTATCAAACTCCTTCTTGATAGCCTCGGCCACATCCTTCTCAACACCGTGCTTTTTCAAACGCCTAATTTCAATTTTCAAAAAAATCCGCAACAATTAAGCTCTACACCTCACAAAACCTAATCGAACACATGAACTACACAATGCACAAATCGGTGTTTCTGTATGCGAGAAAGAAGCAAGCCTCGATCGATTTTGTATAATAGCTAACAGAGAACAAAGATCTGGGAATAAGAATGCAATAACCGACAATTACTGAGAGAGGAGAAGGAGATTTTACAGTGATTGCAACGTCGACGGCTTCCTTCTACAAATCATCGGTCATATCGGCGCTCTTGGCGTCAACACGCTGGCCAGAGGACGCCGATGAAGATTTCCGGTCGTCGCCGGGGAATTTGTTCCCCGGAGCTCCGTTCAGTATCTGCGGGCAGAAGACCGATTTCTGTGACGAAGAAATTAACCCATGGTGGCGGATCTGCGGACGACTGCACCAGATCTCGAGCGCGACTCCTTTGGCGGTGTGGGAGGAGATCCAGCGGCGGCCGACTCTAGGGTTTTGCGTGCTGGCTGTAGCGGCGACTCGCGCATATCTGGGTGATGAAGGGGAGATCCGGTGCCGGAGAGGACGGATCGGCAACGGCGCCTATGATGGTGGCTGATTTGCGTAGTGAGGGCAGGCGCCCAGATCCGGCCTCACCTTAAATCCAGCGTGCAGATTTAGGTGAATGTTGGATCGTTAGTACTGAGGAACGTCCTTTACTTTGGTAAAGGTGTTCTAAGGTCAAGCGTCCCTACGAGGAGTAGGGGCGTGCTTGAGTAATGTAGCGGAATAAAATACTAAACAGGTAAGGATGAACGCAGTGAGTTATAGAGGAACCACTCAAGACCAAGTAGTCCTTGAGTGTAAACCTCTACCTCCTTGGAGGATTTTTGAATAGTTCTTTCCTTTGTATTGAACGTTCTTACAGTTGTACTGGCGAGTCTTTACAGTTCTCTGACACTTAGCTTTTCCCTAAGTTCACTGATAAAGAACTCCTTTAAGCCTACAACTTAAGCTAGTTCAATCTACTAAAGGACTCTATTCCTACGTCCTGCAGTACTTCACAGAACTCTCTTTCTCTTTTTGGTTTTTCTGAATACAAACTGTTTTGTGGTTTGGTTACAAAATCTCACTCGATCTAACACAAGTCTAAACACTGTTCTTAAGTTCTTGAGTTAGTTCTTCGTGTTCTTGAGTGAGTCGTTTTCCTCTGATTCTCTCTGAATATTCTCTAAAAGCGTTAGCGTCACAATAAATGCCTTGGGGCTATTTATAGGACTTGGGGAAGGGCGTCATTCTTCTGGGACGATCATGCCCTTCGTGGACATGGCTACAGGATCTTCCTCCACGTAGTATGGCGGTGATGAGGAAGCTTCCTGTATCCAACTGTGTGTGATGGACTCCGCTACAGGATCGGCCGCCACGTGTTGATGAACTCTGCTACAGGATCGTCCGCCACGTAGTGTTGGACTCTGCTACAGGATCGGTCTCCATGTGTCCTTGGATGATCAAACATTGTCGTGTGATGTCATCTTGTCGGCTAGGGAGTGATTCACTCTACTTTGTATAGGTTAACTCTTGTATTTTAGAGCTATATTGAGAGTGTTTAGGTTAGTTTTGAGCGTTATTGTAATATCAAGACCGAAGACACAAGACATGAAGAATCAAGAGTAAAAGAGCTTAAAGACGAAGAATCGCCACTGCATGATTACCGCGGACGTGTTACCTATGGCGCGGGCGCGGTGGAGTGGAGGAGCGAACCAACTTAAACCGTGAAGGCCGCGGACGCATTGCCTCCGGCGCGGTCGCGGTAGAAGCTGAACCCGGTTTGAACATTTGAAGGCCGCCGCGGGCGCGGATCTGGCGGCACGGTCGCGGTGGTAGCCGACTTCTAGACGGGCGAGATTTCACCGTTTTTATCTTGTTTCCTTTCTTATCTTTCGGTTTCCTATCTTGTTTAGTCCGAAAAGGTTGATCCTTGGGGCTATATAAGGGGAACCTTTCTAGGTTTTTAGGATATCCAATTCTTGTCAATCAATTGTAATTCAATAAAGATTAGAGTTTTCTTTGTAATGGAGAACTAACTCTCCCTTGGAGTTTATTCAATCAAGGAAGCTTTATTATGAAGTTGTGAAATTCTGGTGATCTCTTTATCCTTAGGTCTTTATTGATACTCTTGAGCTTCATCCCATGATCTATGTTTGATTTTATGAGCCTGATCAACTTGTTTGATCGACTTAGATCTATTGTTTGAATTAGGATTGGTTGTTGTCTATGCATCTTTCCTATTCTCGAAACAACTCTATTCTAGGACCGTGGACTAGTTTAGGGAAGAGTATTCAATGGTTAAATTATGCATGAGACTCGTAGCTTGATTGCATGATTTGATTTCCTATTATCCCTGTGCTCTATGCTAATTCTAGGTTAAGCGTCCTTGCCTAGGGTTATAGAATTGCTTGGACCGTGGACTTGCGATTTCTAATGATTGGGATTGGAATTGACCTAAGCATATAAAGAGGTGGATGAATTCATGATCAACGGATTAATAAAGTGGAATTGATTGAATGAACTCTGCTTGATAACTTTGATTGAAAACAACTTTCAAAACCCCCTTTTTAATTACTTGCATGAAAACCACTAAAATCTGAATAAAACTGATTCCTTTGGGTTCGACCCCTTGCTTGCCTACTATATTTGTGTTTGCATGTTTGGGATTTATTTTTGATTAGGGAACAACGACTTTGCCCGAGTCAAATTTTGGCGCCGTTGCCGGGGAGTCTTTTTCTTGTTTGGATTCTGTGTGTTTTCGGGCTCTGTGCCCAAACCGCGCCCGCGGCCCCCTCGGCGCGCCCGCGGTTTGTACGCAGAACCACCCTTTGGGTTCGGACCTAACCCATGGTCCGTACCCGGTCTACTAATACTTCTCCTGTTCGTTTTGATCCAGAAATTAACAGGACTCTTCGGAAGATAAGGAGTGCCCCCAGAGTGTCTACCTCCTACAATCTTCTTGAATCTCTCTCTCTCTCTCTCTCTCTCTCTGACTCTGAACCAGAAGACGCCATGGCAGAACAAACTATTCGCCAACTCACGGCACCTGACCTCCAGCAACAGCAGCTCGCTGTTCAATTCCCCGAACTCGGGGAGGGTGTGAAGTTCGAGCTCAAGTCTGGCCTCATCCACCACTTGCCCAAGTTCCATGGGTTGAGCGGTGAGGACCCGAACAAACATCTCACTGAATTCCACGCGGTGTGCGTGAGTATGAAGCCCACAGATGTGACGGAGGATCAAATCAAGCTCCGGGCTTTTCCCTTCTCTCTTGAGGACACCGCCAAGGACTAGCTCCTTTATTTGGTGCCAGGCTCTATCACTACTTGGGCGGCCATGAAGAAGGCGTTTCTTGAGAAGTACTTCCCCGCTTCCAAACAAACATCTATTAAGAAGCAGCTCAGCAGTTTGGAGCAAGGGGAAGACGAGAACCTCTATGACTATTATGAGCGCTACAAGAGGCTCATCGCGAGTTGTCCCTATCATGGCTACCAAGCCAAAGATCTTATTTGCTATATCATTGAGGGACTCTGCGACAATGACAAGAGGCTCGTGAATGCATCTTGTGGGGGTAGTTACGAGAACTTAACCCCCGCTGCAGCTTTTCAGAAAGTGGAGATCTTGGCGGAACAAGCCCGCAATCAAAAATCAAGGACCAAGGTGAGGTCCGTTAGTGTGGTGAATGAGTCCCTGAATGCTGAAGTAAGGGAGCTCAAGGATCTTATGAAGCAATTCCTCACGAAGAAGACGGCCCAGCAAGTCAACGCTTGCGGTCTATGTTATGATCCTAGCCACCACACGGATCAATGCCCTACTATTCAAGAGACCGAGGAGTCGGTTAACTCTATTGGCAACTATGGTGCGCCCCGGCCCCGGAATGATCCTTACTCTAACACTTACAGTCCGGGGTGGGCGAACCATCCTCATCTAAGGTGGAACAACCAACAGCAGCAAGATCCACCACAACAGCAGCAGCAATACGCTCCTCAGGGCCAGCAACAACAATTCCGGTCCAATAACTATGCCCCGAGAGCACCTGCTCCGTCTCAGAACGATGCTATTACCGCCCTCTTGAAGGAGAACCAAGAGACGAGAGCCGCTGTAAAGAATCTTGAGACTCAGCTGAGCCAACTTGCTACCATAATCAATCGGCTCGAGTCTAAGGATTCCGGGAAACTTCCCTCTCAACCGCTCAATCACAAGGAGAATGTGAGCGCAATAAATTTGAGGAGCGAAAGAACACTGGCGAGCCGGACATCATATACTGGTGACGTACCGCGCCCGCGCTCCTCTGGCCGCGACCGCGCCGGGGCGACAGCACAAGAGGACGAAGCCTTTGTGGAGATTCCGCGTCCGCGCTCTCCCCTCCGCGCCCGCGAATTTCCGACAGAGCCCATGGAGCACGAGAGGCGTAGCGACCCGCGCCCGCGGAGTCCGGACCGTGCCCGCGGTAAGGAGGCCGAGAGGAATTTCGAAGCTTTGCTTGACTATGCTTTCAAGAATTACTCGCCTCCTCGCCCAAGCTCTCCTAGAAGGAACCGAGCTCCAGCAGCAGAAGAGGATGACGGCTATGTGGCTCAACCCCTTCCACCATTGGATTCTTTCAAGCCCTCTCCTCCATTCCCCAAGGCTCTCAAGGACACAAGGAAGCCGGCACATGACAAGGAACTCTTCGAGACCTTCGCCAATTGTCGGGTAAATGTTCCTCTCCTTAATCTCATCCAAAGTGTCCCTCGTTTTGCTAAATTCATGAAAGAGCTATGCACCATAAAAAGAAAGAATCGGACTAGTCCTAAGATTAAGAAGGTAGCTCTAGTTGAAAAGACTCAGGATAGCAAAATTGAGACTTGTAATTCCCTACTCCAGAAACAATTGCCTAAAAAATGCTCAGACCCAGGAAGATTCACCGTCCCTGTCACTATTGGAACTTAGCATGTATGAAAACTTAGAAGCGTCCTCTAACACTTAGAGAAAATTCAGTAAGCACAAGTTTTCATTCTTTGATTCTCTAACATTTGGATTTTAAGGAGAGAGTCGCGTCCTAGAAATGCTTTCTAAGCGTCCTCTTTTATTCTAGCATGGGCGTTCTTTAGACCTTTCACTTAATAGTTCCCCCTTAACACTTGCTTATTCTAGATAACTATTTTATAGCGCATCTCTACAAAACTACACTTCCCCCTTTTGGCATCATCGAAAAGGATAACAAGTGATAAGGACGTTAACACAAACACACAACTAAAGGCAGTGGAACGCTTAAACAAACACATGCAAACAAACATTGAATTGCCATTCAAACAAAAGTGAGAGTACGGTTATTACAAACCAAGAACTTAGTGTTTGAAATAAAAGAAGCAAGAACTAAACAATGAGGGATAAAAGATGGAGGACGGCAATCACTGAGAACGGCTCTGGTCTTGATAAAACTTTAGAAGTTTTTCCTGAAGTTCAGCCGACTTAGAGAATGCAGAGGACAAGTCCTTGAGGGCGGAGAAGATGAGACACTGGTTGTCCATAATAGCGCCCAAGAGTTCTGCATGAGGATGTTGGGCAGGATTGGCTGGGGCAGAACGAGGCACTGGACCTGAACTAGAAGAGGGAGCGTCCATAGGAGGAACTGAAGGAGGAGAAGGAGCCATTAACATCTGATCAAGAGCGGCAAAGTCGACGGCTGGCTCTTCTTCTTGAACGAACTCCTGAGATATAGAAGCGAGACGTTCTTCTTCAGCTTCAGCTGCCAGGCATTCTTGCTCAGCCTGTTTTCAGGCTTCCTCAGCCTCAGCTTCCAACTGTTTGAGCACGGAAGGCAACTCTTCATTGTGTCTAATTTCTACCAGTCCCTTCTTTGCGTTCCATTTCAGTCCAAGCTCTTCTAAGGGAGCACTTTCATCGTAAGCATTCTGGGACTTAAGAATCAGCTTGACCAGACCTGGGTACGGCAAGGCGTGGCGCTTCCTCCCACACTTAGCCATATGTTGCATAGCAATTTTGGCAAGATTTATGGGGCGGCGATCTAGAAGAGCGTCAATCAAAATTATATCATGTGTTTGAACGATTGAACGCTTCTCTTGCCTGGGAAGGACGGCGCGACAGATGAAGTAATGTGCATAGCGCCTACTTTGCTCAACACATGAGCTACCCTGTCCAGTCCATAGGGCCTTTTGCCCTGGAACACTCTTTCAACTAAAGGCAGTTCCTCATCAGTTGTCTCAAAGCCACTTTCCGGGAGGGAGCTTAGAGCGTTGGACGGGGGCTTTTGAGGGTTGAGTCCCATGAAGGCACGAACCTGGCGTTCATTGACTGAGGCTTTCTCACCATCGATCTTGAAGTGGAGAGAGCCATCTTTAGATTTGTAGCGCAGATCCCTGTAGAACGCTTTGACCTGCTCTTTGTCAACTTCTGCAAGCGCAGGCCCAACGTTCAACCAGCCTTGAAACCTTAGAAGTTCTAGGAACTCTTGAACGTTGTCATCTTCGAAGGATGAGAGCCATTCTTCGGAGTAGATCAAGGGGCTGAGAACTTTCATAGGCGCACCATCATGCTTTCGTTTTCTTTTGCCTTTGGGAGACTCAGAGTCCTCATCATCAGAAGAACTTTCATCAGCGGAGCCGTCTGACTCATTCTCATCAGCGTCCTGGCCAGCAGCGTTCTCTGTGCCTTGTTCATTTTCATCAATGCCACCAGCTGTGGCTTGATCTGCATCAGAAGGAGCTTGACCTTGGGACGTGCCCTCAGCGTCCTGAGCCTCTGATTGATTTTCAGTTTGGGGCTCAGCGTCCGCAGGGACTTGGTGGGATTCTATTTGGATTGAGGGGGAGGGGTTTTCTTGAGGAGTTGGGAGGGGATTTAGGATTGGGAGAGATTGGTTGTAGGGAGGTACCTCTTGAGCATCACGCTCGAGCTCATCAGATAAAGTAGGCTCGGCGTTCTCTGGAGCGACCTGGTGCACACCAGCGTCCTCAGTCACTTCAATCTGTCCGACCTCTTTTACCGCAGGAGCATTCTCGACTCCTTCCGCCTCGTCATTGGAGTCCCCAACCACATCAATGAATGGGGAAGAGTGACCGGCAGGCGTTCCTTTTTGGCTTTCAGATGAGCTAGAGGAGGAGGAGGAGATGTGCTCGGGCTCTGGAGCGTCCTTGGTTAGCAACACCTTAGGCTTTTCACCAGCTTTTCGTGGGCGAAAGGTGTGCTCAAGAGTTGAACGCTGCCCAGGTTCTTCCGGACCGCTTTCCGAAGAGGGACGACGGGACCTTGGAGTCTCGGGGTCCTTTGGCGGTGAGATATGGGCCGGGGCGGATGGGAAGTTGGCAAGGTTAAGAGGTGAAACATGAGGTTTAGGGGGGGAAGGAATGAGGGCATTGTTCTTTGAGGGTTGTGGGGACGGTGGAGGAGTGGGGAGTTGAACAATCTCTAAGCCTTTTTGAGGAGGAGGTGTAGATTCCTTGGAAAGGTTAGAGGGCCGTTTGGTGGAGGAAGGCCTTTTGTGGTGCTTTTGGTAGGGGGAACGCTTGAGGGTTTGGCCTTTTTGAGGGGCCTGGGATCATGAGTTTTCTTGGAGTGTCCCTCCTTGATGTGGGGTGGAAACTTATCCACAATTTGTGTGGGGTTTGAGGAGGTTGATTTGGAAGATTTTGAGAGAGGGGAAGAGGGAGCTGGACGCTTGGAAGGAAGGAGATTTTTTGTGGTGACTGTGGGGACTTGAGGAGGTGGGGGAGAGGGACTTGGCACATGGGTTTGAAGCATTTTGTAAGCCAAGGAGTCCCTAAAGTACATGGGAAATTCCGGGAGGACGGCGTTATGCAAGTCTAGTATTAAATCAAGTAGAGGAGCAAGGTTCTCACCACCAAACTGCGAGAAAAAGAGAACGTTGTCCATTCTCCCGGGTAAGTCCTTGTAATTTGTCTTGTGGAGGCCTGGAATGACGAACCGTTCTATGAACTTTTCATATTTCCTCGTCTTGACTGCGTCCTACTTCACATCAGGTTTGTCCATGCGTTCCCTTATCAAATTGTACAAGGGGTGGGCATCCTGTTTTGGCTTCTCAATGTGGTGGGACTTCACCAATCTTCTTCGCTTCCCGCCGGTAGAAGATCCGGCCACGTTCATCAGTCTTTGAGACATTTTCAGATGAGATTTGAGAGAGAGAAAGTTGCCGGAATGCTAGAGAGAGGGCAGAGCAAATATGAGAGCAGGGAAGTAGTTGAGCGTAATAAATTCTGAGAGCGACTGTTCTGGCCTTATATAGAGGAAGCGGTGGCACAAACTGTAATTACCACTGTTTTACTGTGCGACACGTTGCAAAACTTCCCCCTTAAGATTTGAGCAAGTACAACGGTCACTGTTCAAACTTTCAAAAGTTCAAAATTTCTGACTCTTCAACTTCTTCTGAAAACTTAACTGGCGTTCTCTATTACAAACCAATGGCGTTCTCTCAGACTTAGCATAAATTTACCTCTTCAAGCAAATCAAGATCAATTCAACCGTCCTTGTGATTACCTGGCGAACCATTTGAGAACAAAGCAAGTACGTCCCGTAAAAGAAAATATGAAGGTCATAGGACGCTTTTGCAAAGTTCTCGACTAGAGTAAGCTTAGAGTTCCCATCATTTCGGCTTATAATGAGGGTTGGGTGATCAGGGATACTCTTTTCAAGACAAATAGAGACAATTTGAATGGCGTTCCAAAGTAGCAAACATATGAAGTTTTAGACTAGCGTCCTTGCAAATATGAATTCCATGCATAACAGTCCTTAAACACTTAGAATCTACTAAACATAGCCAATCATTGAGGGAATAGTAGAATGTGACTTGCTACTTAAAAGTTATCATCCCTAAGAGCAACCTTAGATGCTCAAAGGGACGTCTATCAAGCGCCTTAGTGAAAATATCAGCTATTTGGTCTTCAGTCCTTACATGCTCCATACTAATGAGTCCTAGTTCAACATTATCACGCAAGAAATGATGTCTTATATGAATATGCTTTGTGCGTGAATGAAAAAACAGGATTCTTAGAAATTTCAATAGCACTTGTATTATCACAGCGAATGGGAATAGTTTCAAGATTGATACCGTAGTCCTCTAGTTGATATTTGATCCAGATGACTTGTGAACAGCACGAGGCAGCAACAACGTACTCAGCTTCCGCAGTTGAAAGCGCCACAAAGTTCTGTTTCTTAGATCCCCAGGAGAGTAAGCATGAACCAAGGAACTGTGCCATTCTTGAAGTGCTTTTTCTATCAATCACATGACCAACATAATCAGCGTCCCAGTAGCCAACAAGCTTGAGGGACGTCTTCCTAGGGTACCAAAGACAAAGATCATCGCGTCCTTTGAGGTAGCGAAAGATCCTCTTAACTTCTTGCATGTGGGACTCCTTTGGTTTTGCCTGGAAGCGTGCACACAAGCAAACGGCAAACATGATGTCGGGACGGCTTGCGGTCAAATAGAGCAAAGAACCAATCATTCCTCTGTAAAGCTTCTGATCAATGTCCTTTCCCTGTTCATCTGCGTAGAGACGCGAATTTGGAGAACAAGGGGTTGTAACAGGTTTGGACGAGTTCATCCCGTACTTCTCAAGCATTTCACGGACATATTTTTGTTGGTGAATGCGCGTCCCTTCCTTGAGTTGGTTGATTTGAAGTCCCAAGAAGAAATTGAGTTCTCCAATGAGGGACATTTCAAACTCACTACTCATTAAGGACTTGAACTCATCTACAAGTTTCATGTTAGTACTACCAAAGACTATATCATCAACATAGACTTGGGCAATTAAAATGTCCTTGTGAACTTTCTTTATGAACAAAGTTTTATCAATTGAACTTCTTATGTACCCATGAGACAAAAGAAAGGACGCAAACCTGTCGTACCATGCACGAGGGGCTTGCTTGAGTCCATAAAGTGCTTTGTCCAAGTAGTACACATGATCAGGGTGAGATGCGTCCTCGAAACCAGGCGGTTGAGCAACGTACACTTCCTCCTTCAATTTTCCGTTGAGGAAGGAAGTCTTGACGTCCATCTGAAATAACTTGAATCCTTTGTGCGCGGCAAAGGCAATAAGGAGATGAACGGCTTCAATTCTAGCAACAGGAGCAAAGGTCTCATCGTAGTCTATGCCTTCCTCTTGCTTGAATCCTGAGCCACCAGTCTTGCCTTGTTTCTTGACACACGTCCACTTTCATCAAGTTTATTTCTGAACACCCAGCGCGTCCCTATGATATTTTTGCCTTTGGGATAAGGGACGAGGGTCCAAACTTTGTTCCTTTCAAACTGGTTGAGTTCTTCTTGCATCGCTTGAATCCAGTCAGCGTCCTGGAGTGCTTCTTTGATATTCTTTGGTTCCACCATAGAGACTAAGGCGTTGAACGCACAGAAGGCTAAGTTTGCACTCTGGGACTTGCTTGTCGCTGATCTAGTCTGAACTCCTTGAGAAATATCTGAGACAATCTGGGATGTTGGATGGTCCCTAGAGAAGCGGCACTCCCTTTGAAACAATTGAGCAAATCTTGGATCAATCTCATCATCAGAATCAACACTATCATCTTGAGTATCGTCCTCGGTGTGTTCCCCCTCAAAGAGAGCGTCCACACCTTGGCATTGCTCGCCTTGTTGACTTGATTCAGCCACATCTTGTTGAACTGGAGATTCACTACGAGATGGAACTCCCTGAACAACACTAGGAACGTCCACTGAGACTTCTTCAGGATTTGGAGTAGCGTCCTTAGGAACATAGTATTTTCCAGAGGACCAACCTTCAACTTCGTCTTCAGAGTCGTCCTGCTGTTGTGACGAGGAGCGTTCTTTCTTACTTGATTTTTCTTTGTGAGAAGAACTCTCCTTGAACACAACATGAATGCTCTCCTCAAGCTTTAGAGTTCTTTTGTTGAAAACTCTATATGGCTTCATCACTTCTTGCATCAAACTTTCCAAGTTTTTCTTTATCATTGTTGTGAACGAAGCACTTACAACTAAAGACTCTAATATAATCAATGCGGGGCTTCCTTCCATTCAACAACTCATAGGACGTCTTCTTCAGCAGAGGACGGATCATGGCTCGATTGATAATGTAACACGCTGTAGCAATAGCTTCCGCCCAGAAGTACTTGGGAACGCTATTCGCTAAGAGCATAGTCCTTGCCATATCCTCCAACGTCCTGTTCTTCCATTCCACAACTCCATTTTGTTGAAGAGTCCTTGGAGTTGAGAAGTTGTGCGAGATGCCATGTTGATCACAGTAGACCAGGAACTTTGAGTTTTGGAACTCCTGATGTCCGCATTTTAGGTAGATTTCAAAGGTCTAGGTAGGTTGGTTTAAGTTGATTTTCGTAGTTGAGTCTTGTGTTTTTGAGTCTTTTTGCATGAGTTTTCGTATTTCTTTGAGATTCGGAAACTACGCGCTTTTGTGTCGTTTTGTAGGTGTTTTGGAGCTTGAAGACGAGTTTGGAGCAAGGCTAAGAGAAGATGGACAAGCTTGGAGGAAGATGTCAAGTGGACAAGCTAAGGAGAAGAGCTAAGAGGAGCAAAATCAACAAGAGAAGTGAAGAAACAGACCCAAAGCTCGAGCCAAGTATGAAGAAGCTGGAAATATACTCTCAGGATCGACCCTAAGGGGGGTCGATCTCGACCCTAAGAGGGTCGTGCCAGGATGAAGAAATGTGAAGAAATTGAAGAAAACAAGCCTCAGGATCGACCCTGAAGGGGGTCGATATCGACCCTATGGGGGTCGAACACTCGTGACCGACTTCCTCCTATCCGGATTTACATGTTGAAGTTTCCTAGTTTGTATTTTAGGAAGGTGTTTTCTTAGTGTTTCCTAGTTAGATTAGGACTCCTTTTCTTTTATAAAAGGAGGTTGAACCTATAGTTTTTATTAATTCATGCTTAGGAATACTTTTGGATGCTTTGCTAGAGAGAAGACTTGGAGGACAAGTTTGAGGTTTGTAAGATTGATCTTTGGTTTTTATTTGAATTTGAGTTTGGTTTGACCATGTCTTCTTCTTCTTCTTCCTTGTTCTTCCTTGCTATGAGTGAGTAGTCCTCTTAAGTTCTAGGGTTGGGTAAAAATCCAACACAATCATGCATGTTTAAAACTTGAATTCATGACTTGAAAGCTTGATGATCATATCTAACCTATCTTGTGCTTAATCCTTGGTGAAAATTGAGGCATGTCTTGTGATTAACAATAGCGAAAGTGAAAAGTTATTTGCTTGATTACATCCAATAGGATTATTTGCGAAAGTTGATTTTCCTAGGTTGAAGGATAGATAGAAAGTCGTTTGATTTGCGAAAGTTGATTGAATAACTGGAATTGTTTGCGAAAGTTAACTTTTCTATGATCTAGATGGCATGATAGTTGTGAATTCTTGTTGAAAGCATGTATGGTTGTTGTTGTAGTAGCCCTAGCCCTAGGATTTGCCCTTTATATTGATTGAAATTCGTGTTTTTCCTTTGATCCCAACTCCCTAAGTCATGCTCGAACCGTTGCTTGTGTGTTTTGTGTGCTTTCGTGATAACTTGATCTCAGGATCGACCCCCTTAGGGTCGAGATCGACCCTCCTCAGGTCGATCTTGAATCGGATTGTTTGCGTTTCTTTTGCTCTTTTCGTAGTTTATCGATTAATCTTAGCACTATTCTCACTCCCGTGGACGATCCTGACTTTGCTATACGCAGCGGGGTCTTGAATACAAATTTATTTGTTCAAGAAACCCTTCAATAAATTGGCGCCGTTGCCGGGGAGTGTGCAATAGTGCCGAGTTTAGTTGATATTTGGGTTTGGGAATAGCCCATACCCCTTGTGTGTTACTAATTCGTTTTCTTGTGTTTGTGATTTCAGGTGTATGCCCTCTAGTTCACGAAGGAAAATCGACTATTTTCCTTTTGATCGTGAAATAGAGAGAACCCTTCATCGCAGGCTACGAGAACGACGAGCAATGGCCGACGCTGAGGCTCTTGCTCAACAGATGGAACAACTCCGTGCTCAGATGGAGCGTATGCAAATGGAGCGTGCTGCTCAAGATGCTGCTTTGCATCGAGAAAGAGAGGATGCTGCCCGAGAGAGAGAGGTTGCTGCCCGTCTCCAACAACAACTAGATGCTATTCCGAGGAACGCTAAGCAATACATGCATCCGGAGCTTAGAGTTCCCGAGTCCGCTATAGTGCTCCCGGCGATTGAGCGTGCCTTTGAGATCAAGTCCCACTTCATCACTCTCATCAAGAGGTCTCAATATGAAGGCAAGACATCCGAATGCCCTATGGAGCACATAAAAAATTTCACCGATCTTTGTGACACCATCGCCGCCGATGGCGTGTCACTTGAATATGTGCTCCTCAAGGCATTCAAGTGGTCTCTAACCGGGAAGGCACTTCATTGGCTCGAAAGTTTACCCGCTAGGTCCATCACTACATGGAAGGATTTGCACGACTTGTTCATGACGAAGTTCTTTCCACCGGCCAAGACTACCGAGCTAAGGAAGCGCATCACTTCTTATCATCAACTTCCTAATGAGACTTTTGTTGAGACTTGGGAGAGATTCAAGGAGCTTCTTCGGCAATGTCCTACTCATGGACAACCTCCTTATGTTCTTCAAGAGATATTCTTCCAAGGGATCAACGCCGCTACAAAGGACCGCATCAATCTTCACACCGATTGCGGTTTCATTGAGATGGATCCCGATGAGGCATGGGCTCTATTGGACAAACTCACCAACTATGATGCCATGTATGGGACCCAACAACCCATCCGGATTCAAACGAAGAAGCTTTATGATCCGAATAGTGAGCCAATTGATCAAGATGTGAAGTTTCAATTCTTGCAAGATAAGATCAACCGGCTCGAGAAGCAAGTGAGTTACTACAAGTCCGCTGCCCCCACTTGTCAAGAATGTGGTTCTCAATCTCATACCACCGCTTCTTGTACAAACGTGGAGCAAGTTCGGGCTACCGAGGCATATGCGGAGGCTAACTATATGCGAGGACCCTACCGAGGCCAAAACAATGCTTATGCGGGGAGGAACAGCAACAACTATTGTCAATGGAATAACAATGGCCAAGGACAAAGTTATCCACCTCCTCCACAAGAGCAAAGGGCCCCTCCTTATAGACCTCCCGGTTATCAAGAAGAACCACCGGCTTGGGCTCACGGTTTCTTTGAAAGATTCGACCGCAAACTTGATGGAGTTCAAAGCCAATTAGGAAACTTAGATGCATGGAGGAAGAATGTTGATTCCCAACTTGGTAATCTAGCAGCTCAAATCCCACGACCTCAAGGACAACTTCCGGGCTGACCCGAGGAGAGTCCTAGAGGACGAGCAAGCAATGGTGAAATCCGAGCCATGAACCTTCGGAGTGGCAAAGCATTACCCGATCCACCGAAGCAAACGGCGAAAGAAGCAGCCTCAGGATCGACCCCACCTAGGTCGATCTCGACCCCCTCCATGGTCGAGCCTGAGACCGCTAATGATGAGGATGAAGGGGCGATCGACCTCGATGGTCGAGCTCGCCCACCCTGCACCCGGGACATCTTCCAACCCTTCTCCGCCAATCATTCCGGATCCTACTCTTTCCTCTTCCCATTCTAAGATACTTCCTTACCCTTCGAAGAAGCCCAAGGACGCGGCGGAAGGAAAGTTTAAGCGCTTTGTTAAGTTGCTTCAAGGCTTGAATCTTTCTATTCCCTTCACCGAGGCCTTGAATGAAATGCCCGCTTACACCAAGTTCTTGAAGGAGATTCTGTCTAGGAAGAGATCAATGTCGGAACTAACGGATGAGGTGAGGTCGTTGGACCTTCCCGAGAAGCTCGGTGATCCCGGGAAGTTTGCTATTACCATCGGTATTGGGGCTTATCGCTTCAAAGCATTGTGTGATCTTGGTGCTAGTGCTAGCTTGCTTCCACTCTCAATTTGGTCCAAAACCAACATGGGGCCATTAGTACCGGTGAACATGAGGTTATACATGGCGGATGGTTCTTGTGTGAAGCCTACCGGTGTTGTCGACGACTTTCCTATCCAAGTCGGCAAGTTTGTCGTGCCTAATGATTTTATTGTCATGGATATGCCGGAAGATCCCGACGTACCAATTATCCTTGGGCGACCATTCCTAGCAACCGCCGGAGCTAAGGTTGATGTGAAGAAGGGTCTCCTTACCTTCGGAATTGGTGATGAGGTGGTAGAGTTTCGGCTACCTATTGGGGGCATCATGGAGTCTAGAGACGTGGTACCCATTAACAACTTTCATCCGGAAGAGGACCTTTGGAAAGGCGAGGTGTTAAGGCTCGATATCGCCCATACAAGATCGGTCACGACCAGTCCTGGGTCAAGACCGACCACACCTCATGTACAAGAGAAGCTTGACTCCGGACAAAGCAACTCGACACCGACCCGTCCTCCGATCGATACAGGTCAATATTCTCACTCTACTTGCATGCTTTGTGGTACTCCTCTCTCTACACCTTCTTCCACCCTCTCTTCTCATTCTAAGTATGGGGTGGCGATGAGGACATCCGAGCCACCTTGGCACTCACATCCTACAACTAGTTGAGGCCTTTCTCGTCAAGCTAACGACGTTAAAAAAGCGCTTACGGGAGGCAACCTGGTCTTTAGATTAGATTCTTTGTTTTGTTTTTGATTTTCTTAGATTTGATTTTTCTAACCTTCCTTAGATAAGGTTAGGATATATTTTGCTTGGGATAGGATCTTTGTGATGTTTTTGCAGGACTTTAAGTTGCAAACATGAACTCGAAAAGACGAGACAAGACGCACCTCCACCTCCATGAGGATCTCCACCTCCAATTCAAGCTTCAAAGAGTTTTTGTGAGTTTTCTTCTTCTTTTCTCTTTGCTTTTTCATATGTTTTCATGCATGGGGACATTGCATGATTTAAGTATGGGGTGGGGAAGAAGAAATCTCACATGTTGTATATAATTGAGTCTTTGCTTTGGTTGATTGGTAGTTTGCTTGATAAGAGAAAAATCTCGAAAAAATCCAAAAAAAAATGAAAAATGTCGAAAAACCAAAAATATTTGTTTCTTTGTTTGTTTTAGGATAGAAGAGCATTCCATCTTAGATGTCCTATGATGAAAATTAATTTTCATGCTTGTCATGTAATTCCTTTGGCATAATTGGATAGTGTAGCCCATGTTTATGAGAAAGTTGCTCTTGATTGTGAAATTGACTTGTGATGAAATTGAGCATATGTGTTTTAAGTGAAAGTAATTGCAATCCAACAAATTTCTACCTAGTGAGAATTTTGGCCTTATAGGGAGATCATCATTATTTCCCTCTTCTTTGTTTGTGTGATTTTGCTCTCTTTATGCATATGTCTCTTGTTGTTGATATGGTTATCTATTTCTTGAAACCGCTATGAGATTGTTCATGCATGTTGATTGTGATTAAGAACTTATATTTTTAGCCCATGTTATTCCATTCCTACCTTGAATTGTCTTTGCTTGAAACCCCGTTCTAGCCTTGGCCTTTTGTTTGAAGCTCCACAAAAATTATCCCTAGCATGTTGGCTTGACCCTATTCCGGGAATTGAACTTAGATGATGAGTGTTGGGAATAAGTGTTGGATCGTTAGTACTGAGGGACGGCCTTACCTTAGATAAAGGCGTCCTGTGGTTAGGCGTTCCTACGAGGTGTAGGAGCGTCCTTGAGTAATGCAGTGGAAATAGTACTAAACAGATAATAGATGAACGCAGAGAATTATAGAGGAACCACTCAAGACCAAGTAGTCCTTGAGTGTAAACCTCTACCTCCTTGGAGGATTTGTGAATAGTTCCTTCCTTTATATTAACCGTTCTTACAGTTGTACTGGCGAGTTCTTACAGTTCTCTGACACTTAGCTTTTCCCTAAGTTCACTTGTAAGGAACTCCTTTAAGCCTACAACTTAAGGTGGTTCAATCTGCTAAAGGACTCTATTCCTACGTTCTACAGTACTTCGCAGAACTCTCTCTTTCTCTTTTGGTTACAAACTTGTTTTGTGATTTGTTTACAAGTCTCACTCGATCTAACTCAGGTCTAAGCACTGTTCTTGAGTTCTTGAGTTAGTTCTTCGTGTTCTTGAGTGAGTCGCTTTCCCGTGATTCTCTCTGAATATTCCTGAAAGCGTTAGCGTCACAATAAATGCCTTGGGGCTATTTATAGGACTTGGGGAAGGGCGTCTTTTCTCTGGGACGATCATGCCCTTCGTGGATGTGGCTACAGGATCTTCCTCCACGTAGTAGGGCGGTGATGAGGAAGCTTCCTGTATCCAGCTGTGTATGATAAACTTCGCTACAGGATCGGCCGCCACGTGTTGATGGACTCTGTAACAGGATCGTCCGCCACGTAGTGTTGGACTCCGCTACAGGATCGGTCTCCACGTGTCCTTGGATGATCAAACATTGTCGTGTGATGTCATCCTGTCGGCTAGTGAGTAAGGACTCCTTTCTTGCGTTCCTACTTGCTTAGGACTCCCTCCTTGCTCAAGTAGTCTTTGGCTGGTCCTTACTTCCTGTTAGCTAGCGTCCCTAAGCTTGTGGGACGCCCATACATACTTGTTGTCCTTTTGGTCACTGGCGTTCCTGAACACTTGGACAACTTTATTATAATCAAAGTGAGTTTGTCATATGAAAACTAAGGGACGGTTGTGTGGTACACTAACAAGTACGCAGGTGTTCTTGATAGCGTCCCAACAATTTCCCCCTTTTTGATTATGACAAACTCTTCAGCAAAATAGTTTTGACATTGGAACTTAGCATGCATGAAAACTTAGAAGCGTCCTCTAACACTTAGAGAAATTTCAGTAAGCACAAGTTTTCATTCTTTGATTCTCTAACATTTGGATTTCAGGGAGAGAAAAGCGTCCTAGAATTTTCTAGGCGTCCTCTATTATATTAGCATGGCGTTCCTTAGACCTTTCACTTAATAGTTCCCCCTTAACACTTGCTTATTCTAGATAACTATTTCATAGCGCATCTCTGCAAAACTACACTTCCCCCTTTTGGCATCATCGAAAAGGATAACAAGTGATAAGGACGTTAGCACAAACACATAACTAAAAGCAGTGGAACGCTTAAACACACATAATGCAAGCAAACAGTGTAATAGCCATTCAAACAAAAGTAGAATTATTACACAAATGTGATCACAAAAAAAATCAAGTGTTTTTAAAGAAAAGAAGCAAAGGCAAAATATTGAGGGATTAAGAGGTGGGGAACGACGATCACTGAGAACGACTCTGGTCTTGAAAGAACTTTAGAAGTTGTGCTTGAAGTTCAGCCGACTTAGTGAGAGCCGCGGACAAGTCTTTGATAGTTGTGAAGACGTGGCATTGATTGTCCATAATGGCACCCAAGAGTTCTGCAGGAGGATGCTCAGAGACATTTGCAGGAGCAGAACGGGGCCTTGGTCCTGAACTGGTTGAAGGAGCGTCCATTGGAGGATCTTGAGTAGGAGAAGGAGCCATAAGCATCTGATCAAGAACGTTAAGGTCTACGACTGGCTCTTCTTCTTGAGAGTACTCCTGTCCCATGGAAGCAAGGCGTTCTGCTTCAGCATCAGCAGCCATGCGTGCTTCCGCTTCTTTTAGTCTGGCTTCCTCAGCCTCAGCCACTAACTGTTTTATGACAGACGACAGCTCTTCATTATGCCTTATCTCGACAAGTCCGTTCTTGGCATTCCATTTCAGACCGAGTTCTTCTTGAGGAGCGCTGTCATCATAAGCGTTCTGAGATTTCAGAATCAGCTTTACCAGCCCCGGGTACGGCAGAGCATGTCGCTTCCTCCCACACTTAGCCATATGTTGCATTGCTATTCTTGCTAAGTTGATGGGGCGGCGTTCAAGAAAAGCGTCAATTAAGATAATGTCGTGTGTTTGCACGATTGAACACTTCTCCTGCCTTGGAAGAACGGCGCGACAGATGAAGTAGTGAGCTATGGCGCCAACCTTGCTCAGAACGTGAGCAACTCTGTCTAGTCCCAATGGCCTCTTGCCCTGAAAGACATGTTCGACCAGAGGCAGTTCTTCATCAGTTGTCTCGAAACCGCCTTCAGGAAGAGAGCTTAGAGCGTCGGACGGGGGCTTTTGAGCAGCTAGTCCCATGAAAGCTCGAACCTGGCGTTCACTCACTGTGGCTTTCTCACCATCTATTTTGAAATGGAGAGAGCCATCTTTAGCTTTGTACCTTAAGTCTTTGTAGAACGCCTTAATCTGTTCCTTATCAACCACAACGGGCGCAGGCCCAACGTTCAGCCATCCCTGAAATCGCAGAAGCTCAAGGAACTCCTGGACTTTGTCGTCTTGAGGGAAGGAGGCGAGCCACTCTTCAGAATAAACTAGAGGGCTAAGAACTTTCACGGGCGCGCCATCATGCTTTCTTTTGCGCTTGCCCTTGGGGGACTCGGAGTCTTCGCCATCCGAAGAACTGTCCTTATCAGCAGAGTCCTCAGGGTCATTCTCATCGGCGTCCTGGCCAGCAGCGTTCTCTGTGCCTTGTTCTGTCTCAGCATTACCACCAGATGTGGTTTGATTAACAGCAGATGAACCCTGACCGTGGGACGTGCCCTCGGCGTCCTGAGCCTCTGTTTGATTTTCTATTTCTTACTCAGCGTCCGTGAGGACTTGATGGGATTCTGTTTGGATTGTGGGGGAGGGGTTTTCTTGTGGAGATTGGGTGGGGTTTAGGATTGGGAGGGACTGGTCATAGGGAGGGATCTCCTGGGCATCACGCTCGAGCTCATCAAATAGAGTCGGCTCGGCGTTCTCCTGAGCGACCTGGTGCTGACCAGCATCCTCAATCTGTTCTGAAGGAGCGTTCACCTCTCCTTCCGCTTCATCATTCGAATCCCCAACAACATCAATGAAAGGGGAGTCCTGAGCGGGCGTACCTCTTTGACTCTCAGAAGAGCTAGAGGAGGAAGAGGAGGGAACGTGCTCTACCTGGGCAGGAACGTCCCTTGCGAGCAAAACGTTGGGCTTTTCGCCAGTCTTCCTTCTGCGAAACGTATGCTCAAACGGTCGCTCAGTCTCATCTGGGCCACTCTCGGATGATGGACGGCGGGACTTTGGAGTCTCGGGGTCCTTAGGGGGCGAGATGTGTGCTGGGGCAGATGGGAAATTGGCCAGATTTAGAGGGGAATGAATGCGGGGAGGGAAGGGGATTAGGGCATTTGCTCTTGAAGGTTGGGGGGACGGAGGAGGGGTGGGGAGTTGAACGATGGAAATTTGTTGAGGGGGAGGAGTGGATTCTTTGGACAGGTTGGACGGCCTTTTTATGGTACTAGGCCTTTTTGTGGGAGCTTTAGAGGATGGGACGCTCGAGGTCTTGGCCTTTTTGAGGGGCCTTGGGTCATGGACTTTCTTGGAGCGTCCCTCCTTTAAGTGAGGTGGAAACTTGTCCACGATTTCTGTTGGGTTGGAGGAGGAGAAGGGTTTAGAAGATTTTGAGAGGGGACATGAAGGGGTTGGACGCTTGGATGGGAGGATTGATTTTGTGGTGATGGAAGGGACTTGAGGAGGTGGTGGAGAAGGACTGGGCACACGGTTTTTTATCATTTTGTATGCCAAAGAGTCCTTAGGGTACATGGGGAATCCAGGTAGGACGGCGTTGTGAAGGTCGGGGATTAGGTCAAGCAAAGGAGCAAGGTTCTCACCTCCGAACTGTGAAAAGAAAAGAACGTCGTCCATCCGTCCTGGCAAGTCTTTGTAACTGGTGTTGTGAAGTCCTTGGATGACGAACCGTTCGATGAACCGCTCGTAGTTCTTTGTTTTGACTTCATCGTTTTTTACGTCCGGTTTGTCCATGCGTTCCCTTATCAAGTTGTAAAGGGTTCGCGGCTTCCTGTTGATGAAGTCCACCAAAGACTCATTGAGAACGATAGGCTTTGGTTTCTCGATGAAGTGGGACTTCACCAGCTTTCTACGCTTCCCGCCGGTAGAAGATCCGGCCACGTTCTTTAGTTGTTGAGACATTGTCAGATGAGATTTTAGTGAGAGAAAGCTGCCGGAGTTCTAGAGAGAAGTCAGAGCAAATTTGAGAGCGAGAAAGTGGTTGAGCGTAATAAATTCTGAGAGCGACTGTTCTGGCCTTATATAGAGGAAGCGGTGGCACAAACGGTAATTACCACTATTTTACTGTGCGACACGTGGCAAAACTTCCCCCTTAAGATTTGAGCAAAAGCAACGGTCACTGTTCACACTTTCAACGGTTCCAAATTCTGACTCTTCAACTGCTCCTTAACAACTGAACTGGCGTTCTTACCAACTAGCACTGAGCGTCCTCTCTTACTTAGCAAAATTTTACCTCTTCAAGCAAACTTGTTCAATCAAACCAACAACCAACTTACCGTTCTTGTGATCACCTTTCGAACCAGTTGAGAACAACGCAAGTACGTCCCGTAAAAGAAAATATGAAGCTCATAGGACGCTTTTGCGGAGTTCTCGGCTAGGGTAAGCTTAGAGTTCCCATCATTTCGGCTTATAATGAGGGTTGGGTGATCAGGGATACTCTTTTCAACACAAAATAGAGAAAATTTGAATGGCGTTCCAAAGTAGCAAACACATGAAGTTTTAGACTAGCGTCCTTGCAAATATGAATTCAATGCAAAACAGTCTTTAAACACTTAGAATCTACAAAACATAGCCAATCATTGAGAGAATAGTAGAACGGGACTTGCTACTTAAAAGTTATCATCCCCAAGAGCAGTCTTAGATGCTCAAAGGGACGTCTATCAAGCGCCTTAGTGAAAATATCAGCTATTTGGTCTTCAGTCCTTACATGCTCCATACTAATGAGTCCTAGTTCAACATTATCACGCAAGAAATGATGTCTTATATGAATATGCTTTGTGCGTGAATGAAAAACAGGATTCTTAGAAATTTCAATAGCACTTGTGTTATCACAGCGAATGGGGATAGTTTCAAGATTGATACCGTAGTCCTCTAGTTGATATTTGATCCAGATGACTTGTGAACAGCACGAGGCAGCAGCAACGTACTCGGCTTCCGCAGTTGAAAGCGCCACAGAGTTCTATTTCTTAGATCCCCAAGAGACTAAGCATGAACCAAGGAACTGTGCCATTCCTGAAGTGCTTTTTCTGTCAATCACATGACCAGCATAATCAGCGTCCGAGTAGCCAACAAGCTTGAAGGACGTCTTCCTGGGGTACCAAAGGCAAAGATCGTCGCGTCCTTTGAGGTAGCGAAAGATCCTTTTGACTTCTTGCATGTGGGACTCCTTTGGATTTGCCTGAAAACGTGCACACAAGCAAACGGCAAACATAATGTCGGGACGGCTTGCGGTCAAGTAGAGCAAAGAACCAATCATTTCTCTGTAAAGCTTTTGATCAACGTCCTTTCCCTGTTCGTCTGCGTAAAGACGCGAGTTTGGAGAACAAGGGGTTGCAACAGGTTTGGACGTGTTCATCCCGTACTTCTCAAGCATTTCACGGACATATTTTTGTTGATGAATGCGCGTCCCTTCCTTGAGTTGATTAATTTGAAGTCCCAAGAAGAAATTGAGTTCTCCAATGAGGGACATCTCAAACTCACTACTCATTAAGGACTTGAACTCATCTACAAGTTTCATGTTAGTACTACCAAAGACTATATCATGAACATAGACTTGGGCAATTAAAATGTACTTGTGAACTTTCTTTATAAACAAAGTTTTATCAATTGAACCTCTAGTGTACCCATGAGACAAAAGAAAGGACGCAAACCTGTCGTACCATGCACGAGGGGCTTGCTTGAGTCCATAGAGCGCTTTGTCCAAGTAGTACACATGATCTGGGTGAGAGGCGTCCTCGAAGCCAGGCGGCTGAGCAACATACACTTCCTCCTTTAGCTTTCCATTGAGAAAGGCAGTCTTGACGTCCATCTGAAATAACTTGAATCCTTTGTGAGCGGCGAAGGCAATAAGGAGACGAACGGCTTCAATTCTAGCAACAGGAGCAAAGGTCTCATCATAGTCTATGCCTTCCTCTTGCTTGAATCCTTGAGCCACCAGTCTTGCCTTATTTCTTGACACACGTCCACTCTCATCAAGCTTATTTCTGAACACCCATCGCGTCCCTATGATATTTTTGCCTTTGGGACGTGGGACGAGAGTCCAAACTTTGTTTCTTTCAAACTGATTGAGTTCTTCTTGCATTGCTTGAATCCAGTCAGCGTCCTGGAGTGCTTCTTTGATATTCTTTGGTTCCGCCATAGAGACAAAGGCATTAAATGCACAAAAGGCTAAATTTGCACTCTGGGACTTGCTAGCAGCTGACCTGGTCTGAACTCCTTGAGACAGATCAAATACAATTTGAGAAGTTGGGTGGTCCCTAGAGAAGCGGGACTCCCTTTGAAACAGTTGAGTAAATCTTGGATCAATGTCTCCATCAGAATCATCACTATCACTTTGAGTATCGTCCACAACGTGTTCCCCCTCAGAGAAAGCGTCCACACTTTGGCGTTGCTCGCCTTGTTGACTTGATTCTGCTATATCTTGTTGAACTGGAGATTCACTGCGAGAGGGAACTCCCTGAACAACACTAGGAGCGTCCACAGAGACTTCTTCAGGATTTGGAGACGCGTCCTTAGAGACATAGTATTTTCCTGAGGTCCAATCTTCAGCTTCATCTTCAGAGTCGTCCTGCTGATGCGATGAGGAGCGTTCTTTTTTACTTGATTTTTCTCTGTGAGAAGAACTCTCCTTGAACACAACATGAATACTCTCTTCAAGTTTTAGAGTCCTTTTGTTGAAAACCCTATATGCTTTGCTGGTGAGAGAGTACCCAAGGAATATGGCTTCATCACTCCTTGCATCAAACTTTCCAAGTTTTTCTTTATCATTGTTGTGAACGAAACACTTGCAACCAAAAACTCTGAGATAATCGATGCGAGGCTTCCTTCCATTCAACAACTCATAGGACGTCTTCTTCAGCAGAGGACGGATCATGGCACGATTGATAATGTAGCATGTTGTAGCAATAGCTTCCGCCCAGAAGTATTTGGGGACAGTATTAGCCAAAAGCATAGTTCTTGCCATATCCTCTAGCGTCCTATTCTTTCTTTCCACAACTCCATTTTGTTGAGGAGTCCTTGGAGCTGAGAAGTTGTGTGAGACGCCATGTTGATCACAGTAGGCTAGGAACTCTGAGTTTTGGAACTCCGTTCCACGGTCTGATCTCACTACTACAATTACGACCTATTGGGGCGGCTTCTTGCAGCGGTTGACTCTATGGCAGCGGTCTTTTGTGGCGGTCAGACTATAGTGGCGGTTTGGGAAGCAGTCGTGGCGGTTTTCAAAATAAGAGTGCAATGGTGGCGGTTTTGTGTGGCGATTTATAAAATTACAAAGCTAAGGTGGCGGTTTTCACAATTTTTAGTAATTGGCGGGCTCGCGCGCATAGGCGGGGATATGTGGGGGTTTTCATAATTTTCACAAATTTATTTTAGGGTGCCGAAGACCAAATATCCCCGTTCCTCTTCAATCTCTCGTTCCTCGTTCCTCTCGTTCGACCGCTAACTCCACACCGCTACCCTTCCCCCCACCGGCGAGCCGCCCGACAACCAAGCCTCTCGACCGCTCGACTCGCACTTGCAGCCCGACGATCCCTCTGCTGGTTCCTCTGCTCCGGATCTGCAGCGGCGAGCACCGACCCTCACCCACCGGATCCGACAGAGCGTTATTCCGACGGCCTTCTCCTTTGAGTCGAGCTCCAAGTAAGTCACCTCTCTTGTCGTTTTTCTAATCGATGGTGCTCGTTAGGGTTTTTCTCATCGATTGCTTGATGCGCGCAGGAGGCGGTGGATTCTCGACATTGGTGCTCGTTAGGGTTTTTCTCCGCTCCAACATTCAGGTATCGACATTGTCTGAGATATAAGTTCAAAGTATTTGCAGTCTTTCATACTTGAAAGATTTAGCTTTCATTTTCCTTGAGTGTTAGATTTAGCTTTCATGCTCGTTAGGGTTTTTCCTTTTGCTCGTTTTTTGTCATCCTCAGATTCGAATTTGATATGCAAGCAGGCTACCGATGTTTGGCAGGTTTATAGATGGTTGATTATTAATCTTTGTTGTCTGTTAGAGTTACATTTGAACTTGAATTTGCAAAAGTTGTTGGTAGTGTTTTTCAAAAATCAGTACTATGGGATTTAGGTATACAAGAACTATGTTAAGACGTTGCTACCATAGATGGATCTATATCAAGGTTACTAAAACATCTAATGAAAATTTTAACTGGTGTTGAATCTGAATTTTTCAAAGACTTCACTATATCAATTTGATATGATAAATTTAGGTACTTTACATGCTTGGTAATGGTAACTATAACCCCTGTAGAATGTAATTTCTGTTAAATTTCTATTTTGGATATAATGCTTTGTCTTTATGTTGTACATATGTCTCTATCTGAGACAATAAGTTGTTTTATACTTGAATGTAGAAAATAACTGGACATAAACGTTAAAAATACGTTAATTGCTTTTGGATGCCAAGAAGGGGTATGTGTCGTGTTCTTAGTCTTTCTTGATGCAAAAACTTGTGTAATCGCCCGTTAATGAATAGACTATATATTTCCATAACCTTCTTTTCTGAGAAGATTGTGTTATATTATTTCTTGCTATCTATATTAATAATTGAACTCTTTGAAACTTGAACACTTGAATGCTTATTTGCCATTTGGCTACCCTTTTCGTTTGACAACCTAAATCTAACACTCAAATAAGTACTAGTTTAGGCACCTATCAGTTCGAGAGTTGCTATCTTGTAGAGAGTCCACATTTGAAGTGGCTAAAACTGGCTTTAGAGTTGAAGCAAGCTTAGTAGACCTGAAGTCCAGGGAAACAAAAGCATATGATTAGGCAAACAAGGTTGTCAAAAGATGCATCAGGAGTTCATACAAGGACTAAGATAGTAGGCATAAGACAAATAAAAAAATACTTTAGTTCAAGTCCTCAAACTCCCAGTTCAGAATATATCAATGAAGAGAATGCAAATGGCTGACCATGAAATCTTGAAGGAAAATTGTAATGCATAGTGGAAGACAAACTCCCATGGGCCGAAAAAAGGAACATTTAATCACATAGCGTCATAGTATATCTTAGAATTGCCAGAAAAGGAATTCTGTATCCTTTACTGATGTATCCTATACTTTATAACCAAATGTATGATGTTATAATAATATCAGGCAGGCAGTTTTCAAACTAATTACCAAGTAATTATGATGAATCACAATTATTCAAAGGGCTGCATTATGTCATAAAGGCCACTAGATGTCTAGACTACAAATACTTTGTATTGGTGAAACTCACATGACTTTCATGTAATTCTAGAAAACAAGTTTAGATCCTTCAAGTTTGCATGGTTAGTAAATTACAACAGCATAATCATCTTCTATTATAACTTAGACTCCTATATTTTCAATTATTTCTTGAATATATGTATGATGAAAAACTAAAAAAAATCTTCCTGGTTATTGCAGTTGGGTGTCTTGTGATTAGGGGGAATAAATGATCCTCCGCAAAGTGGATGTGTGTTAGTGAGTACCAAGTTTGAGGTAAATCTTTGATTCACAAAATAGTTAAGATTTTTTTTCCCCATAGAAATGCTCAGTGATTCTAGTACTGTACTATCAAAGTACTCAAGAATAAAGTATTCTCTAATAGATTTTTTATTTCTTAGCTATTTGACTTTATAAAATTGTTTTTTCTGTAAATCTTACTTGGGATATGATGGAGAGAAGCTGGGCCTTTTCTTTCAATCAAAGCTTATGTAGAGGTGTTGATTGCATGGGTGTTAATCATTCATCTTTCTAGTAGCACAAGTAGATTGAAAAAACCAAAAATATATTCTACAGAAAAAAAAGACTGAAAGTATTGTAAAAACGAAAATACCTTTGCTTTTTTGTTTAGTTAATTACACTTTACAGCAAGATGCAACATTTGGATTGAGGTCCACTGGCCGGAGGCAGCGGTTCATCGATCTGTTGCTGGAATTTCGGTTGATTCTTTCAGCTCATTTATAGTAATTGATCGATAAACCTCTGCATCCAGTGCTCTATCCCTGTCAATAAATTGGTCATTTAGCAAGTGTTCTAACCACTAAATTATTATCGCATCACCAAAAATGGTATGACTGATTGTTTAATTAATTACACCTTTGCTTTTTGTTTCCATCTTCTTATTTAATGATTGATTTATGATTTAATTTTCAAGTGTGTCAGTTTGTTAAAATAGATCCTCATATGATTTTCTTTGTTTTCTGCTGATATTCTATTTGCTTGAGAAGGACGTGTGCTGATATTCAATTTGGTTGAGGCTGTTCAAGAAATTCTTGCTAAAATTGTGTCTGCAGCTTAGGTAAACAAGCCTGTAAAGCACTAATTTATGGTTGCTTGGCATTTGGAATTACTTTCCTTCTCTTGCTTCACTGTCCATATTGTCCCTTTCTAAGACTAATCATAATTTTATAGCATTCTGAATTTTATAGCACTATTTTATGGTTGTCTGGCATTTGGAATTAGTAACCTGAACATAATTTTATAGCCTTCTGAATCGTACATGCTTTCTGATTTTGGAAATTGTTTGTGATAATTCCATGATGGCTATTTAATTTATTTTTAAGAATGGACAAAGGTAATATGAAGTGGTGGATGTTTCCTAGATGGACTAAGGATTATGCAAAAGGCCTAGATGCAGATTGGAAAATGCATGATCTTGAATTGATCTGTGTATTTTAATGTTGGAATTTTAGGGAAGAGAAAGATTTAAATGCAAAAATAGGCTCATAGGTTTTTGGACATTTTGATGTATAATTAAAATGCTGAAATTTTGGGGAAGAGAAAAATTATAATAAGAATGCAAGAAATATATCTATTTGGTTGACTGTGTATTAATGTTTGTATGTATTTTTTTTTCCTGTGTAGATAACTCAGGAGTGATTGTCAAGCCCAAGGGTGAGATGAAAGGTAAATTCAACAACTTATATTTCTTTCTTGTATTTGGTGTCCTTTGGGTAGTTGCATTGGTTTTATAAATTCCACTACTATGTTCTCTATTACCCTTATTTATTCAGTACTTGACCATCTTCATTGGTCTGTCTCTTTTTTCTCAAGCTATTCCTGTGGCAAATAAAGCTTATTGTAGTTTAAACTGGAAGCAGATACTTGAACTGAGCGAATGAGCCTTGACCTTTGAGTTGCTAATGTCGTAGCATTTTGCCTATTGAATTGGTCGATTTGTACTGATGAAACTGCATGCTTCATGTATGATTTACGATTATTTAGTATTGTGCTCTTGTAATGCTTAACCTGAACCTGTATATGTGTTAAATGTAGGATTATGAATCTGAAATCTGTTAGCTAGATATTATTGATGATTTTGCTAGAAGAATTGCATTATCTATTAGCTAGACATTATTGAATTCAAGCAATATTCATGATTTTGCTAGAAATATTGTACTCCGTATTATCTATTGGACTTCATGGAGATATTTCTTAATAGCTACATAATTTTTTGTTTCATTTTATTTTGCAGGTACATGAGTAGGATATAATGATGATGACTGATTATTAGGACCTATGTATGCGTATGAGCAAGCATTTTGTGGCAAGTTCTTTTGTCGAACTCATTAAAACTTGTTGTTTTTGTATGGATTATTGCTCTACATTTTAGCTTGTGATACATAAATTGGGACCAACCTGCACATGGATATATATGTATGTGTGCTAGCTTTTGGTGAATTCTTGTAAAACAAAATTATATATATATAATTAATCATGTTTTACTTTGATATGCATGTGTTAGAATTTTTGGCTATAATATCAACATGATAATAATATGCTATATATATAAACAGGGATTTATAGAATATATTAGCAGTCAATATAATATAAAACCGCCACCATAGCCAATAATTTTCATATCGGGCAATAAAACAAAAACCGCTTCTAAAAATAGGAAAACCGCCACAAACAAATATGAAAACCGCCGCAAAAAATTAGAAAAACGCTGCTATATTCTGAGATTCGCCGCAATTGATCCAAAAACCGCAGTGTTAGATAGGGTAAAAATCGGTTTTCTTATACCTTATAGTGGCGGTTATTACATCTATTGCGGCGGTTTAGAGTTTCAATAGGGTACCGCTGCCTTATCTTAAAAAACCGCCGCTATAGACCTAAGGCAGCGGGAGCAGATGCGGCGGTCAGAAACCGCCGCCTTAGGTTTTTAGTGGCGGTTCTCAGCTTTATGGTAGCGGTTTTAACCGCCAGTAAAAGCTTAAATTGTAGTAGTGTCTTATGGATTTGAGAGGCGTTTCAAGGGCAACTTCCACTTGTTTGATGAAGACTTTGAACGCATTGAAACAATCTGCTTTGGACGCTAAGAAAAGAACCCAAGTGAATCGAGAAAAATCATCTACAAGAACGTAAATGTACCTCTTTCCACCGTGGCTCAGCGTCTTCATTGGTCCACAAAGATCCATATGGAGGAGTTCCAGAGGCTTCTTTGTGCTGACTTCGTTCTTTGACTTGAAAGACGTTCTTGTTTGCTTCCCTTTGATACAGGCTTCACACTGTTCAACAGTCTCAGGATCAATTCGGGGAAGTCCCTTCACAAGATTTCTTTGGTGAAGCTTGAAGATCGTGCTTGGTCCAGCATGACCAAGTCGGCGATGCCAGAGATCCGCGTCCTTCTTTGAAGCAGATAGACATAATTCTGATTTAGGCTTGAACTCTTGATTGAAGATATAGATGTTGTTCTTGCGAACTCCTTTGAGAACAACTTTGTTGGACTTCTTGTTGATGACGAGGCACTCCTTTGAGTCAAATGTGACTAGGTTTTCACCTTGATCACACATTTGAGAGACGCTAAGAAGATTGAAGCCAAGTCCTTCAACAAGACTTACATTGGTTGCTTTGATGGACGGGTTAAGAATAGCAGTTCCCGTTCCCTTGATCTTTCCTTTGCCCTTGTTGCCAAACGAGACAGTTCCTCCCGTGGCACTACTTTGGATAGAAGTGAGATGGATCTGGCTTCCTGTCATGTGATTTGAGGCGCCACTATCAATTTCTGAAGTTTTGCTAGCCTCAAAGTCGCTAGGGAGAGAGTTCTTAGTGTCAGACTCATAGCCTAGTCCTCTTTTGGCTGGGACAAAAACAATTGGTTTAATTTCCTCGACTATGGGACTCTTTCCTAACACTTTTACTTCTTCCCTAAGCTTGGCGTTCTCAAGTTTGAGACACATTACTTCAGTTTTTAGGGATTTGGATTCTTCACATGAGGACTCTAGTTGAATGGTCATGGTACTACAGTTTTCACATTCAACCACAATATTTTCATCTTCAAGTTCATCCATTCTTCTTTTCATAGCAAGACTTTCCTCCATGATTTTACCAATGAGTTTGAGAAGTTTTGGTTTTTTACATTTTTCTAAAGAACGTATCATGGAATCGTGAGTTACCTCTTGTTCATTGTCGGACGCGTTTTCTTCCACGATTGAGGCGTCCTCCATTGCCATGAAAGCAACTTGATCTTCCCGTTCATCATCACTTGAACTGAGATCATCCCATGCAGTTGTGCATGCCCCAATGAGAGCTTTCTTCTTTTCCTTGGAGGACGTTCCCACAGTACACTTTTTAGCGAAATGTCCTTTCTTGTTACATTTGTAACATGTGAGTTCCTTCATTTCAGCTTCTGTGTACTTGGGACTCTCCTTCTTGTAAGGCATCTTGCTCTTGCTACTATACTTGTGTTTCTTATTATAGTACTTAAGAGCCTTGTGAATAAGAGACAGTTCTTCATCTGAGCCAATCTCTTCCTTTGACTTACTTTCTTTCTCTTTGGGAGTTTGAACCCGCAAGTTCTCAAGCTTTTGTGTTGTTTGACCTTGCATCATCAATGCTAGATCTCTCTGGCCACGTAGATACTCAGCGTACTCTGGTGTTGTGGACGCCAAAGCTAGATCGGTTTGAGGATTCTTTCCTAGCTGAGCCATATCAGAGATCCTTCTCTCTTCATACTGTCTGAGCTTCCCATAGATTTCTTCCATATCTAGAGTTTTGTTGGCTGTATTCTCTTTGAAGGTTGTCCTCTCAAAGTTCCAGACTCCAGTCAACCCATCAATGACTACTTGAACTCTGTTCCTCATGGAGATCTCAGTTTCTAGGATGCCCAAGTTTCTCATCTTAGTGACAAGAGCCTCAAAACGGTATGAGTAGTCATTGACCGTTTCATTTGGCAGCATACTAAAGGCATAGAACTCCTTTTTGATTTTCAGCTGGACGTCCTCCTTCATTTCAGCGGTTCCCACATGGAACTTTTCAAGAGCTTCCCACTGTTGTTTAGCTGTTGGCAAATTGCTAACTCTGGTGGCGTCCCTTTCACAGAGGGACGCTTGAAGAAAGCATACTGCTTTAGCATTTGTTTCCATCAGCTTGAATTCATCAGGACCCCACTCGTCCTCTTTGTCTTTCTTGTCTTCGGGAACCTTGAGGTCACCTTTTCTGATCACGTTCCAGCATTGATAATTTGTACTTCGACAGAAGTTCTCAAACCTAGTTTTCCAGCGGCTGAAGTTGTCGTACGTCAAACGCGGAGGCTTCACAAAAGAGATTCCAATAGGTTCCCTGTCCATCTTTAACCTTCAACTCAGTAAGAATCTAGAGCGCCCGCTCTGATACCAATTGTTGGATCGTTAGTACTGAGGAACGTCCTTTACTTTGGTAAAGGCATTCTTAGGTCAGGCGTCCCTACGAGGAGTAGGGGCGTCCTTGAGTAATGCAGCGGAATAAAATACTAAACAGGTAAGGATGAACGCAGTGAGTTATAGAGGAACCACTCAAGACCAATTAGTCCTTGAGTGTAAACCTCTACCTCCTTGGAGGATTTTTGAATAGTTCTTTCCTTTGTATTGAACGTTCTTACAGTTGTACTGGCGAGTCTTTACAGTTCTCTGACACTTAGCTTTTCCCTAAGTTCACTGATAAAGAACTCCTTTAAGCCTACAACTTAAGCTAGTTCAATCTACTAAAGGACTCTATTCCTACATCCTGCAGTACTTCGCAAAACTCTCTTTCTCTTTTTGGTTTTTCTGAATACAAACTGTTTTGTGGTTTGGTTACAAAATCTCACTCGATCTAACACAAGTCTAAACACTGTTCTTAAGTTCTTGAGTTAGTTCTTCGTGTTCTTGAGTGAGTCTCTTTCCTTTGATTCTCTCTGAATATTCTCTGAAAGCGTTAGCGTCACAATAAATGCCTTGGGGCTATTTATAGGACTTGGGGAAGGGCGTCATTCTTCTGGGACGATCATGCCCTTCGTGGACGTGGCTACAGGATCTTCCTCCACGTAGTATGGCGGTGATGAGGAAGCTTCTTGTATCCAGCTGTGTGTGATGGACTCCGCTACAGGATCGGCCGCCACGTGTTGATGAACTCTGCTACAGGATCGTCCGCCACGTAGTGTTGGACTCTGCTACAGGATCGGTCTCCACGTGTCCTTGGATGATCAAACATTGTCGTGTGATGTCACCCTGTCGGCTAGTGAGTAAGGACGCTTGGCTTTGCGTTCCTACTTGCTTGGGACTCCGTTCTTGCTCAAGTAGTCTCTTGCTGGTCCTTACTTCCCGTTAGCTAGCGTCCCTAAGCTTATGGGACGCCCATGCACACTTGTTGTCCTTTTGTCACTGACGTTCCTGAACACTTGGACAAATTTATTAGAATCAAAGTGAGTTTGTCATATCAAAACTAAGGGACGGTTTGTGTGGGCACACTATCAAGTACGCAAGCGTCCTTGATAGCGTCCCAACAGTGAAGGTGTAACCTCTCCTATAATGTCACACTAAAACCCCTCCTCTTCTTCAAAATAACGTCCAGATTGAATTGCCAGTAACGTCTCTCATAAGTGCAGATTTAATCTCTCTTTCTTTGGGAATGAATAAGTGTAACGGCAGAGGGCGGTATTCAAATTTGTGTTTATCCATTTAATTAGGCTGTAAGTGCCAGATTTAAGTATGCTGTAACCTAACCATTGTATGGTAAGGGGAATATGCAAAATTTCATTAGCCTATGACGTCGTCATTACACTATAAATGCCACCACATTAAAGCGGCGTTGACCAAAAACCCATGTATTTAGAACCCTAAACAGTTGCATGAAAACATTGTTATATGTATAAAATGCAGCGCATTTATTGCCACAAAGGACTCTTCTTTATAGTATTATAGATAGATATATAGAATATAGACTAGCTTCTGCAATTAAGATGAGTTTTTCTAACATTCTCAATTAATGGTAGTTGGAAATCATTGATCCTAGTTTTTTGATATATTTCCCCATAGTACGAAACTACGAATCATTTGTCGCTACAACTTTATTCACACAAATTATGTCACAGTTGCAATTTTTTCACAAGAGCCCCCCCTTACGGGCTCTTATATCGTCCCTATTAGACCTGTCAATCCGGTCGGGTCAGGTTTGTTCCGGGTTCGGGTTATGGGTCAAACTAGGTCGGGTCGCTTCAAGTTTTCGGGTCGGGTCGGACCAACCCAACAGGTGAAGAGTATCAATTTTTCGACCAAAATTTAAATAAAATATTATTTAAATAATAAAATATAATAACAAAATATTATTTTTAAATATTTTAATAATAAATATATCATAACTTTTTAAAATAAGTTTTATATATTGTAATATAATTAAAACCCTTGGGTGCACAATTACCCGTCAATGTGTCATTTCATTATATTAGAGTGTATTTTAAAATAAGTTTTCCGCCTTATAGATTTCTTGACCCAACGGGTTTGACCCGACCCTAACCCAGAAATTTTCGGGTTTACCGGGTTCGGGTTCAAACTGGGTATCGGGTTCAAACTTTGGGATTAAAACCCAAAAATTTTAGGTCGGGTTGGATCGGGTCAGCTTTTGACAGGTCAAGTCCCTATCAACTAAAAACGAAAATTCAATAAAGAAAATGAAAAGGCTAAGGGACGTTTCTCATGTGAGAGTTTGTGAGAGAATATGTAGGATGTTTACGTGGTGCATAATCATTGGCTTTCATCTCCTTCCATCAGATGCTTACCACTTTACATTCTAAATGGTCCATATTTTATTTATAAAATAATAAATTATAACCTGAAAAATCAATTTATTGGCTCATACTTTTGTGTTTTTAGTTTTTTAGTTTTTTAAATGTATGAAATTATATTCTCTATTGATAGATAATTTGATATCCATTTTTCATAAGCTCTATACATAACAAGACATTATTTATATGATTGATATTAGATATTTGAGATTCGAGATTAAAACTTCAATTCAATAAATTTATTGAATATGTTGAAATTACTTGTCCTAAAGATATGTAGATATTTCAAAAATCATTTTCAATAAAAAGTTCTTATATATATATATATATCTAGACTTGTCAAACGGGTCATTCGGATCGGATTTGGATCGGGTCGTTCGGATCGGATTCGTTCGGGTCAAACAATTATTTCGAGTCTTGTTCAGTTCGGTTCGGATTCAGATTCCGATGTT
The DNA here is from genome assembly GCA_934048045.1 of Polygonum aviculare. Lineage (NCBI taxonomy): Eukaryota > Viridiplantae > Streptophyta > Magnoliopsida > Caryophyllales > Polygonaceae > Polygonum > Polygonum aviculare. Next base: position 16,169,551 of record OW204025.1, on the reverse strand, counting down.
GTTCGGGTTCGGGTCTAGTTCGGCTTCGGGTCCTTTTCAGAATGTGATATTTCGGATTCGTTTGGATCGGGTTTTTTCGGATCGGATGTTGTTCGGTTTTGGGTCTAGTTCGGTTCGGGACCTCTTCGGATTGCTTTGAATCGGATCATTTCGGATCGGGTCAATTCGGATTCAGGTATTATTTGGATTCAATATTTTTTGGAATTATAATGCTTCATGCTATTTCTGTTATTTCGGATTGGCCTTTTTTTAGGTTTTTGGATGATAAAAATGACTCTTAATCTCTTATTATCGGATTTTAAATTTATATTGAAATCTTACAACATTTATACTAAATTTGTTAAAAGCTGATAATTTAAACACTTAAAAAAACACATATGATTTAATTGGTTGTTTTAATAATTTCAATAAGTAGGTTTATATTGAAAATTTACTACATTTGTACTATAATTTATATTGAAATCTTATATGTAGGTTTGTATTTGATATTATATTAACTTATTTATGCGTCATGTCATTTGTTGATCGAATGTATACATAGATACATTGATAAATAATTTTATTCGTTCATATGTGATTACTAAATAGGTGTTTTGATAAGTTCAAATCTTTCGTAGAGTATTTTATATTCTAATAATATGGTATATTTCATTTGCTAAACTATTTTTTTTTATCAAAATTTGCTAAACTATTTAACTACGTAACTACTAACTATTAGTCTATTAGGTCTTACGAGTTAAAAACGTAAAAACACATTCCTCTTAAAACCTTACTAGCCGATGACCCGTACCTTTTACGGAGAAATTTTCACTGTTGACATATAATGATATAAAGAATAAATAATATATCATACCCTTTATCTAATTAAAGATTCTTAAATTTTATGTTTTTCTTAATAATTCTGTATTTCCTAATCGTGATTTTCTTTAAATGAAAACTTAATTTTGGATGTTTTAAATCAATTCCTTGATTTGACCAATCAAATAGTTAACAAGTTTGATAAGGTTGTTTTAGATGGAAACGTCATTCTTTATGTTTTAAATATAGTCTTTCTTAAGATGATTTCGGATTATGTTTTAAATATAGTATATGTAATCTTAAGATTTAATTTGGATGATTTAGTTCAGGTCATTTCAAATCGGGTGATTTTTGGTAAGATTTAGTTCGGATCGTTTCAGATCAAGTCATTTCAGATCATGTGATTTCGGGTCATATCTAGTTCGGTTCATTTTGGATCTGGTCATTTCGGTTCGGATGATTTCAGACTATATTTAATTCGGGTCATTTCAAATCGGATTCAGATCGGGTCTCGGGTTATGTTTGAATTGTTCAATTTTTGTTGTTCGGGTCTAATTTCGTATTTGGTTCGGATCGGATTTCGGATTCGGGTCACTTTTTGCCAGGTCTATATATATGCCTATGAGTGTGAATCAGTGCATCATATAAATTGTGTGTAATATGAAGGATATAGCTAGTTGTTGGATGCATTTCATCCACGGTCCATATTAAAAGTGCATTACAAAGTGTAAAAAGTACATTGAAATAAGGAATACACTCAAATGTTTTACGATGCACTTTTAAGGGTATACAGTGCATCATAATATTGTCATCTAGGAATACTCGTTTAATACATTAAGATACACTTTTGATGTTTTATAATGCACTTTTTCTTGCCACATATTTGCACGTAAATTTTTCCCGCATGTGATCCGAATTCTATAGAGCTTATGTTTCTATCCCAACCTACACCTTCATTCAAACTTCAAACTCTAACTTAATTTCCTTTCTCTCTCTCCATAATGGATCTAAACCATTCGTTTTATTTCTTTATAAATTCTACAATTCTAAATCATTCATTTTATTTCTTGAAGAGTAAGCTCATTGATAAAATGATGTAACCGTTGTGACAATTTTCATGGTAAGTATCTTTTAAAGTTGGTTGTATGTTTGACTTCATGTTTTGTGTGTATTGTAATGTAGGCTATTGGCCTATTGTCATCCTTAAAAAGGGCTATACCCCATTTTAAGTTTATTTTCAAATATATCATGTAATGTACGATCTATAATGTTGTATAATATAATGTAATGTTATGGTTAAGAATTACAATTTTAAGTTTATTGTTGTGCTTATAGTGATTTTTATATATTAAAAAACTTATCTCTGTTACTCTATAGAAGCACTATTCATATCATTTTTTATGAGAATCTTGACACAAATTATTATTTACATGATCTCTTCACCGAAACTTATAAAATCAATTTCCAAAAACGAATTCAATCTCTATACAAATTACTATTTACATTGTCTGATCAAACTACATAAATCAAATTAAAAAAATCTCTCCATGCATAAACGCTAGACACATCATCTAAAAAGACTATCAACTTACATCAAAACTGAAAAAAAAAAAATTAAAATAGTTTAGTAAAATTGAATCAAACTAGTTCATTCCCAATACAATGTACGAGAATTGTTTTATTTAATCGATAAAACTATGTATGAAACTAGAAGTCGTACAAAATTTCAAGTGTATTTTTTACTTACTTATTGATGTATTTTAGAAAATAAATTTATATTCATAATAATATTTTGTAAACTGATATAAAATTTTTAATGCACCTTACATAATTTCGATAATCGAATAATAGTATAATTACAAAGAGATAGATTTTATAAACAAATATTCTAATACATACTAATTTATAGATACTTTATAATTATTTTAAATGTATTCTTTTTAATCAAGATCATCACCTTGATGTAGTCTTCTATAACATCATTTGGTTTCACGCTAGAGCAAACAACATGAAACTCAGAGTAATGCTTGTTAGGATCCTCACCATTCAGCCTATAGAATTTGGATAGAAGGTGATGTGAGTCCCCCACATCATGTGCGTCAAGCGCTCAATACTTGAACACAAGTGTCTATCGAGAGTGGAGAAGAGAAGCTAGGCGTGCCCGATGCAGCCAAGGCACAGGTTGCGCTCAATGCGGCCAAGGTGCACGTTATGCTCGATGCAGCCAAGGCGCAGGCAGCGCCCGATACGGCCAAGGCGCAGACAGCGCCGGATGCGGCCAAGGCGCCGACTGTGCTCAACGGGCCTCATCCTCTTAGCATTCTTCATGGAACCTTGGGCCATAACTTGGGCAAGTAGGACAACGCCCATGTTTATATCGAATGCCCCGTGGAGATCAAGCAGTTGAGCGCTTAAGAGGCCAATGCCGACAACCAAGGCACCACGCCATATCTTGGGCACACTACTCGGGCCCGAGCCAAAGCGTTGCAAGGTCAACTCAAGGAGGAGCCTGTGGCCCATGGGATCTAAATTCATATATGGATTAAGTTTCGAGCTAAGAAATGTGGTCAGCATGCAACATTTCACTAGAGTAACTGTGGTTGAGGAGGTGTTGTATTACACTAACCATGTTTACAAGCACCTTCCCCAACGATGCCAAAGCACCACGGCCATAGGCAGTATACAATGGATTGCCCAAATTAGCGAAAAGTGCTTCTAACAACCTAAGGAGAGTACGAATATGAGGGTGAGGAGGTTGTGAAGGGGGAGCATGAGGGCCTCGAGGACCAAGGTGAAAAGGAGCTTCATGTCACAATAGAGAATGGCAAGTGCTTCGTGGTACAACAAACACTCTTTATGAAGGAGAAATCCACCACTCCAACTCAACATGAAACCATCTTCCAAACACGACGTAAGATCCGAGACAATGTATGTAGTATGATAATTGATAGTGGATCGTGTTACAACATAATAAGCCAATAAGTGGTGGATCGTTTCTCTTTGAACACTATTCCTCATTCGTTACCATATCCTTTATGCTAAGGAGTTAGTAGTACGGGTATGGTGCATATATAAGGCATGTTCATACCAATACTTGCACACAAAGTAAAACTCACAAATAGTGACGAAGTCCCGAATAACAGTGTCAATTGGAAGAGGTATTTCTAGTCATATTATACATATAAACCACTTAACTATCCAAATTTAGTATAAATGGCAAGTAAGAGTTGATCTCATTTGGACTTGTTAATACATGTATTTTAATTTTGTACAAAATAAGAAATAAGTAGTTTTATGAATTTTTTTCAATTATAAATATGAAATAAGCATGTTTAATTAGTTAATATCCATTATGAATATGCTTGTCCATCATTTATTTTCTCGATTTTCTATTTTTCCTAAATAATCTACAATAGAATTCTATTCCAAAAATCAATTCTAGTCATTAAAGCTACTAGTCTACGAAACCTAATCCTAAAATTACCTAGAAATCGTCTAGATTCAAATTAGTAATAACATTGAGATCCTAGTGTTCATTCAAATAAATACCTAGAGCAACCAGGCATCTAAGTGATTTGTGAATGAATTCTCTTCTACAATCAATTAGTCCGATCGATCGGTCCTAGATCAATTATCGTTTCAACTTTAATCCAATTAATTCAAACCCGTAATCGATTAGATTTAGTTGTAATTCAATCTAGAAATTCATTAGGTGATGATTTTGACTAAACCTTAAATTTGTTCAACTAATTAAAGAGAAAACATTATTTTAAAGATTAGTGAGAATCAACACAACTTCACAAAAATATGCAATTCACAAGCTCGATCAACTAATTAAACACAAAATAGTGTAGCTACTACAATGAAGAAAACTTACAAAATTGGTTTTTTCAAAGCTCTCCATTTTCTAAAAGCTCTCTAAAAAATAATATGGTTGTTTATAACTATTTAGTCAATCCAAACCTAACATTTATAAAACCAAAATTGCCTACTCATGCACTTATTAGGAAAATCAAGTTCAACTTTTATTTTTTCTCTAACGTAAGCCAACATGCGGTCTACCCCCTCCAAGATGCAGTTGCGTCTTATTGCTTATGCCCATATATTGGCTTTTGACTCTCTGTTTTGAAGACATAGTCTACATCATTTTCACGCGGCCACATCTTATCTCTTTCTCGTCGTGTCTTGCATTTTTCCTTCTATGCTTTCTCCTAACTTAAGTGACTTCTTTGGTTTCACTTTCTTTAGCTCACATGAGTCCAAATTCTGAATAGTTGTTCGTTTCTACAATATCTACACTTGCTCATCCTCATATATGTAAAATTAAACACAACAAGAATTGATTCTAAATCCTCCAAGAAAACTAACATAACTACAAAAACTAATAAACTAATAAATAACTAACTAAACTCATGAAAATCAAGTCTAAACACGTGTTTGATCGTGTACGTTAGTAGATCAGTCAAGGACGTTGTCCTTGGGTAGTGGAATAAGAACAGAATAAAAACAAACACATGCAGGAATAAGATAATGTAAGGATGCAGTTTTTATAGAGGAACCCCAATGCGGCCAACTAGTTTTAGTGGGTAAACCTCTACCTCTTGGGAGGATTTCTGAATGACTTCCTTTCTTATATTATGAGAGTCCCTATAGCTATTACAAGGCACAAGACACACTTCTCTGAACTATAAGAGTCCATACCTACAGTTCACTAATGTATTCTCTTTCAGGCTTAGCCATTGTAGTCTGACTCAAAACATAAACAATGAACGTCAAACCTCACGAGTTCCCTAGTCCTTAGGAAACTAACCACTCTAAATGTAAACAGTTTGATGTTGTTAGTGGACTGCTTCTTCTTCGATCAAGATCACACTCAAATCACTTTGCTCTTAGTGTTCTTGATATTCTTTGGTAGAGAAAGTGCAGAAGAAGTCACATCGCCTAAAACACACAAGGGTGTATTTATAGGAGATGCTCCTCGGACACTTTTAACCTTCTTGAATCCTCAGAGCTATTCTCAATAGCTTGTCGCGTTCCTAACGTTGTACAGCTACGAAACTCGTGTCCTCTTCTTAGAGTCAACGCTTCCTTTTGTTGGGAAGCCTCCATGTATTTATAAGGATGAGTTTGTCGAAAGCGACGTCTTGGATTCATGTGTTTTGTCTCTCGACTTCTGAAGCTTCTGATGACTGCTTCCACAGACATTTGTTTTCTTGTGCTGGCAGCCTTGACTTTATTTGAACATTTGTTTTCTTGTGACGGCCTCCTTACTTCGCGGATAAGAGGCCCAAGACGTGACCGCATGTTGTGTTGTTTGCCAAGGTTATTAGACTGGTTGTTCTGTGTTGATGACGAGGGTTGGAGGTTCAAGACGCGACCGCGTCTTGGTGTCAGATCAAGTTTTTGTCCGTATCGAGAGAGCTTTAATGAATCCATATATTTTTTTTATTTTCTATCTTTTATTTTAATTTGGGATAGCTTTATTTAGTGTAATCCCTATACATTAGGATGGTCAGACATTAGAATCTTTGATATTTTTGACATTATTATTTTCTCTAGACCTTTGAAGAAGAAGAAGAAACCCTAGAAACTTTTGTAAGTTCTTCAATGACTTTTACTAGCTGAACTTCTTTTATCCAACTAGCTTATTGAAAGTGCATGATTTGAATTGTTGTGCGGTTTGAATAGTCTAATTGAACCTTAACTAAATTGATTTCTCTATGCTTAATTGCTTAATTTCAGCCTAGGGTTTCATTAGCTTGATCACCTAATATGATTTCTATGATGAATTGCAACTAAATTGATTTAATAACTGATCGTTATTGAATTGATTAAATTAGACCTTTTTATCTAATCAAACTAGTTGGATTAAATTGGTTAAAGAAAGATATTTCAATCATAACTCCTTTGAATGTTTGGTTGTTTTAAAGAGTTTTTTTCTATTGATGCTAGAATATTAATGTTGTTGTCAAATTGAATGTAGGAGGTCTCTTAAGTTGTTTGATGAGTAGGGTTGTGAATTCGGTCGGATTAATAACTATAATTGAAGTTTGCAAGTGTTAATTAATTCCATGAATTTTGGTTGTTAAAAGTTTTACAATAGATTAGTTAAGGTCAAATTAGAGTAATGATCATCGATGATCAATATTCACTTCTGTAATGGATATAAACTCGTTGGATATCTTCATCATACTTTATTAGATCATAGATTACAATGTTAATTTGTTTTGTTCTTTGTTTTAGTAAAAAACATGAAAACCCGAGTCTTTGTGGGATCGACCCTTGCTTCTCTACTACATTACTAGTTGGGTAATTTGGATTATTTTGATCGATATTAGGGTGACTAAAATGCGATTATCATTTGGCCTCAGCCATAATGGTTGAAGGCAACATAGCCGCTATGCCTTGAGCCATTACGACAAAGGTCAAACTAGCCATAATGGTTGTATTATTCATGCCATTTGAGCTCATCTTGGTTCGTCTTTCGATTATTTTATTTTTTTGAAATGTTTCATTTTTTGTATAATAGATGTCGAGATCAACTCGGGCTCAGTATCGGGAATTGGTAAGACAGCAGGTTGCATTGTGTTAGAATGTTTAAGAGGACAATGCGACTCAACAAGGACGATTCGGCTCTAGAGGTTGACACGACTTGATCTCTTTTGTATTATTCAAGGAGGAAATTACGTCGGACCACCGCTCCATCACAATTTGAGGTTGGGAGTAGTTCACATCAAAATAACACACCTTCTATATAGACACTACACACCACTCTAGTTTGATCACCACATCAGGAGTGTACGGGTTGTGGAGCTCAGCCTACATCGGCGTTTGTTTGCGGTGCGAGATGACAGAGGAATGGACCAGTTGTTCAACGCTAGATCGAGCCCTTGCTCACCCACCAAGTTCCGGGAGGTCCGAATGGCTCGGAGTTACTATTGGAATTAGAGGAGCATATAGTCCACTACATTTATTCCGTCGTAGTAAGTTTATTAGTTTTTTGAAGTTATATTGTTTTACATTTGAATTTCTCACAATATACTCATTTTACTTTTATATTTTATAGGAGCATGAGAAATCGTTGAGTTTTCAATACCAACATACCCGATTGATCCATTGGATACCATTGGGGGTAAGGACTGGATTGATTCGATCATTGAGAGATGTCTTGCCCACTTACAGTCCATGGTGCACAAGAATGTACATAATCTTGATTTGTACAATCAACATTTTGATCTATATTACCATCTTCAATCCGTAATTCATCAAGACTAAAAAATAAAGTTCATTATCTTCCTGCACAAATTATGACCAAATGAAAAGGTTAAGGAAATGATTAAATGAACTCATCTGTAATGGCTAGCACCAAGCTAGCCATCATGTCTTAGGAAATATTGATTGTTAAGGCTATTGCTTCCCTAGCAGTTATGATTGATGTTGTTATGGCCGTGACAGCCTAGTTTGTAAACTCATTCGGGTTTACAAGTTTACTTGAACTCATTGCAAAACATTTGATCATAACACTTGTTCTTTCTACTATATAAGATATAAGATGATATATATGTACTTTCTACTATATAACAAAAACATATAAGATGATATATATGTACTTTTTTCACAAAACTAAAATAAAGAATATCTTCATCAAAAGAATTAACAAGTGGTAGTTTTAGTTGAATAATAGAAAGAGATTGGAGGGGAGATATTACCTCGCTTTGATTTATATGGATAGATTGTCATCCAAATCGTTGTAGTGCATAAAAGCACTATTGTTATCCATTGAATATGATAAAAGAAGAAGAAGTGAGTGTTGATAAAGGAAGAGGAGAATGTAAGAGATGTTGGAGAGTGTTGGATCGTAAGTCAGTTAATGAGGGCGTCCTTAACTGAGTTAAGGGCGTCCTTTAGTGCAGCGGAATATAGACTTAACAGAATACAAGATAAGTGGACACAAGTATTTATAGAGGAACCCCACTAAGACCAACTAGTCTTATGGGTAAACCTCTACCTCCGCTGGAGGATTTTCAATAGCCGTCCCTTATCTTATTAAGAGTGAGTCCTTACAACTTAGGCGAGTCGTTACACTTCTCTGAGCTAAGCGTCCGTCCTTAGCCTCACTAGTAACACTCCTTTCAACCTAACAAGTAACCTAACACTCTAGCTATAAGAAAGCTATCACTCACGTCTCTCACGGTTCGTTGTGAGAGACAAACTACAACTCTAACTCTTTGTGGTTTGTTTTGGATTTGATGTGGTTGGACTTTCTTTCTCTTGCTTCAAGCTCACTTGATCTTCTCGATCTTCGTTCGTGTCCTTGAGTGCTTTGGGAGAGCTTGAGAGAAAGTCTTCAAAGTCCACCAACGCTATGCATACCCTTGGGAGGGTATTTATAGCGCAAGTGATTCTTGTCCTCTAGCGTCCTCTGAGACTTGGCAGGAGCCTTGGTCTTTGATCGACGGTGCGATGAGCTCCTTGAGGAAGTCAACTCTGTTGACGCTTGGGAAGCCTCCGCGTGGGCAGGGGACCATCGCTGGGAAAGCGACGTCTTTGGCATTGTCTACACGTGCCCAGACAAAGGAAGCTTCCTTCTGAGGACTAAGGCCGGACGATGATGTAATCATGTTGGGGCGGCCTTGATTTGAATTTGAACTTCGTTTGTATTTTGGCGCGCGTCCCTTCTTGATGAGGACTCCGTCCTATCTTGCGCAGGGACTCCGCCAATTACGTTTAGCCTTGGAAGTTCAGGTAACATGCGTCCCTACAGCTTAGGGACTGCTGTTTACTTGTTGTCCTTTTCGCTCATGTGCGTCCACTGGACTTACCTGAGATCAACACTTGGACAACTTATCAAATACATGTGAGTTTGTCATTATCAAAACAAGGGACGATTATTATGGGTTTAGATATTAACGACTGACGTCCTTAATATCGTCCCAATAATTTCCCCCTTTTTGATGATGACAAACTCTTTCAATTTATGCACACAGAAGTAAAGCTTTTAGCATGAGGAACTACACTTTGATTTTCTTTTCAGCTTAGGTTGGCATGCAACATTGTCTTTTAAGTGCGTCCTATTTTGTTCTTAACTAGCGTCCTTTGGACTTGACCGAAATTCCCCCTAAGCACATGCTTTCTATTATTACTTTAGAAACAATCGCATCTCTGCAAAACTATACTTCCCCCTTTTGGCATCATCGAAAAGGAGAACAAGTTGAAAAGCACGTAAGCACAAAGTCATAACTAAAGTAAAGAACGCTTAGACAAAATGAGACACAAATGTAATGGACTGCATTCAAAGGAAGAGAGAGTACGTTCATTACAGACAAAAGTTCCAAACAGGGACATCGTCCCAAAGTCTTAAAGAAAAAGAAACAAAAGAATAACAATAAACTTTTTCAGGGATAGAGAGGGGGGAGGTGATCATTTGCGGGGACGCTTGCCGAGAGCCTTGAGATTCTGCTCCTGAAGGTGGTTGTTCTGTGCAAGGAGCTCGTTGTTGCGCTCAAGAAGTTTTGTGTGGACGTGAAGGGTGTCGTGAACCTGTTGAATCAGATCTATCATCATGCACTGGTTTTCGATCATCATGCCCATCAGAGACTTAGTAGAGTGCTTCTCGGCTTCATCAGGGACGCTCATACCATCGAGCTCGTCCTCTTCATCAGCAGCGTCCTCTGTTGGCGTCCCAACTACTTGAACATTTTCAGATTCAGGATCGCCTTCCTCAGTCGCAGCAGCAGCAGCTCGAGCTCTCCTTTCAGCTTTAGCTTTCTTCTCAGCCTCTTTGCGTTCCTTTTCCATTTGGCGCTTGACGGACGGAAGGGGCTCATCACACCTGAGTTTTCCAACTGGGGGGAGGGTGATTTGCCTGACGTCCCAATGAATGCCAAAGGACCGCTCTTGTTTAGGGGCATAGAGGCCTTGCTGCTTCAGAATCTGCTTGACCAGGCCCGGGAAGGGAAGAGAGTGCCTGCCTCCTGTGCACTTGCCCATATGTTCCAAGATTATCCGGGGCAAGTTTATCGGCTTGCGTTCCAAGACGGCGTCCAAGAGAATGCTATCAGTGATCTGAACAATGGACTTCTTCTCTTGGCGGGGGACGACCATGCGCACAATAAAGTGGTGCGCAAGGACGCCCGTCTTGGTGAGGCAGTGAGCGACTCTGTCCTTAGCAGCTGGCTGTCTCCCATTGAATATTCTGTTGAGGATTTCGTCCTGGGAGAAGCGGGCAAAGTTCTTGCAAGGCAGATCATGCAGCGAATCCGGAGGAGAAGGACGCAGGCCTAGAATTTTGCGGACGGTCCCCTCAGCAACTGAGTACTCGTCCCCATCTATTTCAAAAATCCCCTGAGGCTTCCCGTTTACTTCTGTGACTTCAAACTTGGAGTAGAAACGGAGAACCTCATCAGGGTCAACATTAGCGGCCTCAGCGCCTAAGTGCGTCCATCCCTGGAACTCAAGAAGGTCCAAGAACTCTTGGCGCTGATTCTCTACCAGAAACGGGGCGGTGAAGAGGAGCGGGGAAAGAATTTTCTTGAGGCGTTTCTACTTGGAGCCATTGTTCACGATGACCTCATCACCAGCATCTTCTTCATCTCCATCTCCCTCCTCGTCCTCAGGTTCCTCATCTTGAGGGGCGTCCTCTTCATCTGAGGCTTCGTTCCTTTGTGCTTGGAACTCAACCATTGCAGTGTCCTCAGCAGTGGACGCCTGTTCAGTGGGAGGCGCGTCCACCGCTGGAGTCCTTGCCAAGGACTCTGTAGGAACGATGGAAGGAGGCGTCCCTTGGACTTGAGCAGCTTCCTCGACGGCCTGAGCAGGCGGAGGAGGAGGAGGAGTTGAAGCTCTAGGAGGAGAGGGAGTAGGAGTTCTTAACTTCGCTTTGGTTGGGGGGGCAGATGAGGTGCTGGGCGGAACCACTGAGATCGGCTTTACTAGGAGCGGAGCAGAGGGAGGAGGCGGCAGCTTAGCAGGGGAAGCGTCCTTGGCCTGGACCTGAGGAGCGTCCTCTACCCTTGGAGGAGGAGGAGGAAGTTGAGGAATTCCCTGCAAACTCGCTTGAATCGCCTTCTCAACGGCTTCCTTTTCTGCTTGCTCCTGCTCTTGGCGCGCCTTCTCCTCTTTTTCCAGTTGTATTTCAGAGAGGCGAATGGCGGCCATTTCTTCAGCTGTGACGCCCTCAAGTTGAGCAGAGGACTTGAGGCGTCGCTTTGGGGCGGGAGGAGGGGAGGAAGGGACTGGGGTTACGTGGGAGAAGGAGGGAAGGCCTTTGAGTTGGAGCTGATGAGAGGAAGGAGGAGTGGACGGCCTTTTTCTCTTCTCGGATGGGACGGAGCCCGCAGGAGCCACAACAAACTCCATTATATCGGGGAGCAATTTGGCGAGCTCGTCCACGGTTCCACCGAACGAGTCGGAAATGATGCCTGGCCCCATGAATGGGGGGTTGGTGTGGTTGGTTTCCTCAAGGCGGGGACGGACATAGGTCATCATGAAGTAATGGAGGAGGCGTTGGATTTTAGGGGGGTGGTCATTGACGGACGCCCGTAGACAAATGTTAGCGAGCGTCCTTGGCTCTTTTTCAAGCCAGTCCTCAATGAGGGGGTCAAGAGGAGGACGGCGTTTGGGCTGGGCCGGAAGTCCAAAGACGGTGCCTTTGCTAGCAGCGCCTTGTTCTGGCTCAGGTTTGAAGGGCTTCTCCAAAAAGGAGAACCGCTTCTGGGTGGATTTGAATTGAGAGCGGGGTTGTTGTTTTTGTGGAGGAGGTTGGGAGCGAAGGGGCTGGGGAGGGGTGTTGGAGTGGCGGCGCTGGGTGCTTTGAGAGGAGGAATGGTGGCGAGGGGGTTCTTGACGGCCGGAAGGTCTGCCTCTTGACTCCATTAATGACCGGCCTTTCACCGGAGGAGATCTCGAAGAGCTAGGGTTTGTCGCCGCCGACGAAGGTGAGGGATTCTTTGAAGCTCTTGTGTTGGCCATTTTTGAGATGGTTTAAATAAAGGAGGATTAGGGTTTGGAGAGAGATTTCGGGATTTGAGATCTGGGATTTTGGTTTGAGAGATTTCTATAAGTGTGTAAACAGCAGATGAGCGAAGAAAGGTTTTCGAAGTGCACAGGTGGGTATTTATAGGAAGAAGACGAAGTTGGACGATCAGGGGTAACAGGGTCTTTACACTCGGCTTCCTCCGCCCGCCTTCCCACACGTGGCTTTCTTCTTTACTAAGAAACACAGCTGTTGAGCACTGTTCGCGCGTATTCCGAGATCTTCGCTGAAGCTTCTCTGAAACGGTTCACCTTCCCAATTTCAAACATTCAAACTTCTCACAACTACAAAGGACTCCGAGCTGGCGTCCTTTCAACACACAACTCTTCTCAACACTGAACTGAACCACGGCGTCCCAGACACTGATCTCAACCTCTGAACTTAGAACTCTGTACGGACAATTCTTGGCTCTTAACACGCGTCCCTTTGATCACTTAGAACTATTTTTGAGAATCAAGCAAGTACGTCCCGTAAAGATAAAACAAAGAATGCTCATAGGAAGCGTTTGCAAGATTCTCGGCCTGGGTAAGCTTAGAGTTCCCATCATTTCGGCTTGTAATGAGGGTAGGGTGATCAGGGATACTCTTGAGATTGAAAAGCGAAAAGAATATCGTTCAACAAACACAAGCGAAACACATATCTTAGACTAGCGTCCTTTTAAGATGACTTTAAATGCATGACACACTTTAACACAAGTTCTCAACAAGACATAGCCAATCATAGAGGGAATAATAGAACGGGACTTGATCATTTAAAAGTTATCATCCCCAAAAGCAATCGGAGGTGCTCAAAGGGACGTCTATCAAGTGCTTTTGTGAAAATATCGGCCACTTGGTCCTCAGTCCTAACATGATCCACTCTAATTAATCCAAGTTCAACATTATCACGAAGAAAGTGATGTCTTATATGAATATGCTTCGTCCTAGAATGATGAACAGGATTTTTGGCAATACTTATAGCACTAGTGTTATCACACAAGATAGGGACTGTGGTAAGGAACGTACCATAATCTTCAAGTTGGTACTTGATCCATAGGACTTGTGAGCAGCACGAAGCAGCAACAACGTACTCAGCTTCCGCGGTTGAGAGTGCCACGGAGTTTTGCTTTTTGGATCCCCAAGATACAAGACATGACCCAAGGAATTGAGCCATTCCTGAAGTGCTCTTTCTATCCACCACATGGCCAGCGTAATCTGCGTCAGAGTACGCTACCAGATTTAGGGACGTCCTTCTAGGATACTATAGACAAAGGTCATCCCGTCCCTTGAGATATCTGAAGATTCTCTTTACTTCTTGCATGTGGGACTCCTTTGGATTTGCTTAGAATCGAGCACATAAGCATACAGCGAACATGATGTCGGGACGACTTGCCGTTAGATATAGCAAGGACCCTATCATTCCTCTGTAGAGCTTTTGATCTACACTCTTGCCTTCTTCGTCAGCATAGAGGCGAGTGTTTGGGGAGATGGGAGTATCAATGGGTTTTGAAGAGTTCATCCCGTACTTCTCAAGCATTTCACGGATGTACTTTTGTTGATGAATGCACGTCCCATCTTTGAGCTGAGTGATTTGGAGTCCCAAGAAGAAGTTGAGTTCTCCTATGAGGGACATCTCAAACTCACTACTCATCAAGTTCTTGAATTCCTCTACAAGTTTCATGTTAGTGCTTCCAAAAACTATGTCATCGACATAGACTTGGACAATCAAGACATCTTTAAGGACTTTCTTTAAGAACAGGGTTTTATCAATGTTACCTCGTGTGTACCCGTTGGACAAGAGGAAGGACGCAAACCTATCGTACCATGCACGAGGGGCTTGCTTGAGTCCATAGAGTGCCTTGTCCAAGAAGTACACATGATCTGGGTGATCAGCGTCCTCAAATCCTGGGGGTTGAGCAACATACACTTCCTCTTTGAGCTTGCCGTTGAGGAAGGCTGTCTTGACGTCCATTTGAAAAAGCTTGAACCCTTTGTGAGCAGCATAGGCGATAAGGAGGCGAATGGCTTCAATTCTGGCAACAGGAGCGAAGGTCTCATCATAGTCGATTCCTTCCTCTTGTCTATAGCCTTGAGCCACCAGCCTTGCTTTGTTTCTTGAGACACGACCACTCTCATCAAGCTTGTTCCTGTAGACCCACCTCGTCCCTATTATGTTTTTGTTTCTCGGACGAGGGACGAGGGTCCAAACCTTGTTTCTTTCAAATTGATTAAGTTCTTCTTGCATGGCTTGAATCCAATCAGCGTCCTGGAGTGCTTCCTTTATGTTCTTAGGTTCAACTAAGGATACAAAGGCGTTGAAGGCACAGAACGCTATGTTGGCATTGAGGGACTGATTCACGGCTGATCTTGTTTGAACTCCTTTTGAAATATCTGAGATGATTTGATCTGTTGAATGAAGTCTTGAAAGATTGGATCCCCTATGAGTAGCGTCCCTTGAAGGAGCATATCTAGGGTCCGTCCAATCAGATTCATCTGAGTCAAACCCATCGTCTTCATTGAGAGGCTCAGAGAGTTCCCCCTCAGGTTGAGCGTCCTCTTCTTGACGCTGTTCTCCTTGTAAGCTTGATTCAGCAACTTCATGTTGAGCTGGAGATTCACTTTGAGATGGAACTTCCTGAACAACACTGGGAACTTCTACTGAGACTTCTTCAGGATTTTGAGTGGCGTCCTTAGGAACATAGTATTTTCCAGAGAACCCAAAATCAACTTCATCATCGGAGTCATCCTTCTGCAGAGAAGATGAGCGTTCTTTCTTACTTGGTTTATCTTTGTGAGAAGAACTTTCTTTGAACACAACATGAATGCTCTCCTCAAGCTTTAGAGTTCTTTTGTTGAAGACTCTATATGCTTTGCTGGTGAGGGAGTATCCAAGGAAGATGGCTTCGTCACTTCTTGCGTCAAACTTTCCAAGTCTTTCTTTATCATTGTTGTGAACAAAGCACTTGCATCCAAAGACTCTGAGGTAGTCGATGCGAGGCTTTCTTCCATTCAGCAGCTCAAAGGATGTCTTCTTCAGTAAAGGACGGATCATGGTTCGATTGATAATATAGCACGCTGTAGCAATAGCTTCAGCCCAGAAGTACTTGGGGACGCCATTAGCTAAAAGCATAGTCCTTGCCATATCCTCCAGCGTCCTATTCTTTCTTTCCACCACTCCATTTTGTTGAGGAGTCCTTGGAGCTGAGAAGTTGTGAGAGACTCCATGTTGATCACAGTAGGCCACGAACTCTGAGTTTTGAAACTCCGTCCCATGATCTGATCTTATGGCTTTGAGAGGCGTCTCAAGAGCAACTTATACTTGTTTGATGAAGACTTTGAATGCGTTGAAGCAATCTGTTTTTGAAGCCAAGAAAAGAACCCAGGTGAATCGAGAAAAGTCATCTATAAGGACATAGATATACCTCTTTCCACCATAGCTCAACGTCTTCATCGGTCCACAAAGATCCATATGGAGAAGTTCCAAAGGTTTCTTTGTGCTGACATCGTTCTTTGACTTAAAGGACGTTCTTGTTTGCTTCCCTTTGATACAGGCTTCACACTGTTCAGTTTTCTCAAGATCAATTTGGGGAAGACCTTTCACAAGATTTCTTTGATGAAGCTTGAGGATTGTGCTTGGTCCAGCATGGCCGAGTCGGCGATGCCAGAGGTCAGCGTCCTCCTTTGACACGGATAGGCATAACTCAGATTTTGGCTTGAACTCCTGGTTGAAGATGTAGACATTGTTCTTTCGGACTCCTTTGAGGACGACTTTGTTCGATTTCTTATTGACGACGAGGCACTCCTTTGAGTCAAATGTGACTAGGTTTTCACCTTGATCACACATTTGAGAGACGCTCAGGAAGTTGAAACCAAGTCCTTCAACAAGGCTAACATTTGTCGCTTTGATGGACGGATTGAGAATAACAGTTCTCGTCCCTTTGATCCTTCCCTTGCCCTTATTGCCAAACGAGACAGTTCCTCCCGTGGCGCTACTGTTGGGACGCTATCAAGAACGCCTGCGTCCTTGGTAGTGTGCCCACAACCGTCCCTTAGTTTTGATATGACAAACTCACTATGATTCTAATAAAGTTGTCCAAGTGTCCAGGAACGCCAATGATAAAAGGACAACAAGTGTGTAGGGGCGTCCCATAGGCTTTGGGACGCTAGCTAACAGGAAGTAAGGACCGATCAGAGACTACTTGAGCAAGGACGCAGTCCCAAGCAAGTAGGAACGCAAGAAGAGCGTCCTTACTCACTAGCCGACAAGATGACATCACCAGACAACATTTGATCATCCAAGGACACGTGGAGACCGATCCTGTAGCAGAGTCCAACACTACGTGGCGGACGATCCTATTGCAGAGTACATCCATACGTGGCGGCCGATCCTGTAGCGGAGTCCATCACACACAGCTGGATACAGGAAGCTTCCTCACCACCGTCATCATACGTGGAGGAAGATCCTGTAGCCACGTCCGCGAAGGGCATGATCGTCCCAGGAGAAAGACGCCCTTCCCCAAGTCCTATAAATACCCCAAGGCATTTATAGTGACTTTAACGCTTTCAAGAATACTTAGAGAGAATCATAGGAAAGCGGCTCACTCAAGAACACGAAGAACAAACTCAAGAACTCAAGAACAGTGCTAAGACTTTGAGTTAGATCGAGTGAGACTTGTAACCCAAATCACAAATCTGTTTGTAATCAAAAGAGAAAGAGAGTTCTGCGAAGTACTGCAGAACGTAGGGATAGGAGTCCTTTAGTAGATTGAACTTGCTTAAGTTGTCGGCTTAGAGGAGTCCTTTACTAGTGGACTTAGGGAAAAGCTAAGTGCCAGAGAACTGTAAAGACTCGCCAGTACATCTGTAAGAACGTTCAATATAAAGGAAGAACTATTCAAAAATCCTCCAAGGAGGTAGAGGTTTACACTCAAGGACTACTTGGTCTTGAGTGGTTCCTCTATAATTATCTGCGTTCAATATTTACCTGTTTAGTACATAATTCCGCTGCATTACTCAAGGACGCCCCTACTCCTCGTAGGGACGCCTAACCTAAGGACGCCTATATCAAAGTAAAGGCAGTCCTTCTGTACTAACGATCCAACAATTGGTATCAGAGCAGGCGCTCTAGATTCTTACTGAGTTGCAGGTAAAAATGGAAATGGAGCAGGTTGGAATCTCGTTCGTAAAGCCTCCGCGCCTGACGGACGGCAACTTCAACCGATGGAAAATCAGATTTGAGAACTTCTGCAGAAGCACAAATTATCAATGCTGGTATGTTATCAGAAAAGGTGATCTTAAAGTTCCTGCTGACAAAGTTGACAAAGAAGACGATTGGGGTCCTGATGAGTTCAAAATGATGGAAACCAATGCAAAAGCTATTTGCTTTCTTCAAGCGTCCCTCTGTGAGAGAGATGCTACAAGAGTTAGCAATCTCCCCACCGCAAAACAACAGTGGGAAGCTCTTGAGAAATTTCATGTGGGAACTGCAGAAATGAAAGAGGACGTCCAGCTAAAGATCAAAAAGGAGTTCTATGCCTTCACTATGCTACCAAATGAAACGGTGAATGACTACTCGTACCGTTTTGAGGCCCTTGTCACCAAGATGAGGAACTTGGGCGTTCCAGAAACAGAAATCTCCATGAGGAACAGAGTTCAAGTAGTTATCGATGGATTGACTGGAGTTTGGAACTTTGATAGGACAACTTTCAAAGAAAACACATCCAACAAAACTCTAGATATGGAAGAGATCTATGGGAAGCTCAGGGGGTACGAAGAACGTAGAATCACTGACATGGCCCAGCTAGGAAAGAACCCTCAAACTGATCTTGCCTTGGCGTCCACAACACCAGAGTACACTGAATACCTGCGTGGACAAAGAGACCTGGCATTGATGATGCAAAACAAAGAAAAGCTTGAGAGCCTGCGTCCCAAAGAGAAAGAAAGAAAGTCAAAGGAAGAAATTGACTCAGATGAGGAACTCTCTCTTATTCACAAAGCTCTCAAATACTACAACAAGAAAAACAAGCATAGTAGCAAGAACAAGTCCTACAAAAAGGAGAGTCCCAAATACACAGAAGATGAAATGAAGGAACTCACATGCTACAAATGCAACAAGAAAGGACATTTTGCCAAGAAATGTACTGTGGGAACGTCCTCCAAGGAAAAGAAGAAAGCTCTCATTGGAGCATGTACAGCTGCTTGGGATGATCTCAGTTCAAGTGATGAGGAACGCGATGATCAAGTTGCGTACATGGCAGTAGAGGACGCCCCAGCTGTTGAAGAGAACGCCTCCGATAATGAACAAGAGGTAACTCATGACTCTATGATGCGTTCTTTAGAAAAATGTTCAAAACCAAAACTCCTTAAGCTTATTGGTAAAATCATGGAGGAAAGTCTTGTCATGAAAAGAAAAATGGATGAACTAGAAGATGAAAACATTGTAGTTGAATGTGAGAACTGTAATTCAATATCTATTCAACTAGAGTCCTCATGTGAAGAAACTAAGTCCCTAAAAGCTGAACTTGTGTGTCTTAAACTTGAGAACGCCAAGCTTAGGGAAGAAGTGAAAGTTTTGGGAAAAAGTCCCATAGTTGAAGAAGTGAGACCTATAGTCTTTGTCCCAGCTAAGAGAGGTCTAGGTTATGAAGATGACTCTAAGAACTCTCTTCCCAGTGACTTTGAGGCTAGCAAAACTTCTGAACTAGAACTTGAAAAAGAGAGAACGAAAAATCTCCTTGAAAGAATTAGAGTTCTAGAAAGTGGAGAAATAGGTCAAGAGGACTACTACACCAATTCCACCAGTCATAAAATTTACAAGAAAATTGCTAAAGGGGACGGCTCAAAGGTGTGCGATCCCCAAAAGATGAAGCAAAACAAAATCCAACGTCCCAACAAGAAGTACTACCTCGGTACTTACTATAGGACGTGCTGGTACTGTGGACAAGGTGACCACTTCAAACATGACTGTGTAAAACTGAAGGAAGACATTGAGAGTGGAAAAGTTGCTAGGACTAATAATGAAAATGCTAAATCCGTTCCAAAAGCTAATTCTAGGCGTCCTAGACGTTCTAGAAGTTCTTTCCACAGAAATGCCACTTCTAATGATGTGAACATTAATGACTACTTGCCAGAACCGGAGTTCTACTGTTGTAACGAACCAGGTAAGGAACACCTTGCCTGGGTCGCCAAGAACTAACCTTATTTTGGCAGGTGGAAGTGAGGGGACGCCCATGGATCATTGATAGTGGCGCCTCAAATCACATGACAGGAAGCCAGATCCATCTCACTTCTATCCAAAGTAGTGCCACGGGAGGAACTGTCTCGTTTGGCAACAAGGGCAAAGGAAAGATCAAGGGAACGGGAACTGCTACTCTTAACCCGTTCATCAAAGCAACCAACGTGAGTCTTGTTGAAGGACTTGGGTTCAATCTTCTTAGCGTCTCTCAGATGTGTGATCAAGGTGAAAACCTAGTCACATTTGACTCAAAGGAGTGTCTCGTCATCAACAAGAAGTCCAACAGAGTTGTTCTGAAAGGAGTTCGCAAGAACAATATCTACATCTTCAATCAAGAGTTCAAGCCCAAATCAGAACTATGTCTATCCGCTTCAAAGAAGGACGCTGACCTCTGGCATTGTCGTCTTGGCCATGCTGGACCAAGCACAATTCTCAAGTTGCACCAAATGAATCTTGTGAAAGGTCTTCCCCGGATTGATCCTGAGACGGTTGAACAGTGCGAAGCCTGTATCAAAGGGAAGCAAACAAGAACGTCTTTCAAGTCCAAGAATGAAGTAAGTACAAAGAAGCCTTTGGAACTTCTCCATATGGATCTCTGTGGACCAATGAAGACACAGAGTTACGGTGGAAAGAGGTACATTTACGTTCTTGTAGATGATTTTTCTCGATTCACTTGGGTTCTTTTCTTGGCGTCCAAAGCAGATTGTTTCAATGCATTCAAAGTCTTCATCAAACAAGTGGAAGTTGCCCTGGAGACGCCTCTCAAAGCTATAAGATCAGACCATGGGACGGAATTCCAGAATTCAGAGTTCCTGACCTACTGTGATCAACATGGTGTCTCGCACAACTTCTCAGCTCCGAGGACTCCACAACAAAATGGAGTCGTAGAAAGAAAGAACAGGACGCTAGAGGATATGGCAAGAACTATGCTTTTGGCTAATGGCGTCCCCAAGTACTTCTGGGCGGAAGCTATTGCCACAGCATGCTACATCATCAATCGTGCCATGATCCGTCCTCTGTTGAAAAAGACGTCCTATGAGTTGTTGAACGGAAGGAAGCCTCGCATCGATTATCTCAGAGTGTTTGGTTGCAAGTGTTTCGTTCACAACAATGTTAAAGAAAAACTTGGAAAGTTTGATGCAAGGAGCGATGAAGCCATATTTCTTGGGTACTCCCTCACCAGCAAGGCATATAGAGTTTTCAACAAAAGGACTCTAAAGCTTGAGGAGAGTATTCATGTTGTGTTCAAAGAATGTTCTTCTCACAAAGACAAACAAAGTAAGAAAGAACGATCCTCGTCACAACAGCAGGACGATTCTGAAGATGAAGTTGAAGATAGGTCCTCTGGGAAATACTATGTTCCTAAGAACGTCACTCAAAATCCGGAAGAAGTATCAGTGGACGTACCTAGCATTGTTCAAGGAGTTCCATCTCTTAGTGAATCTCTAATTCAGCAAGAGGTGGGTGAATCAAGTTTGCAAGGTCAAGGTGTGGACGCTCCCTCTGAGGGGGAACACACTGAGGACGCTTCTTCAGATGATGAAATTGATCCAAGGTTTGCTCAACTATTTCAAAGGGAGTCCCGCTTCTTTAGGGACCACCCAACCTCTCAGATTGTCTCAGATCCTGCCCAAGGAGTTCAAACCAGGTCAGCTGCAAGCAAGTCCCAGAGTGCAAATTTAGCTTTTTGTGCGTTCAACGCCTTTGTATCTTTGGTGGAACCAAAGAATATCAAAGAAGCACTTCAGGACGCTGACTGGATTCAAGCAATGCAAGAAGAACTCAACCAGTTTGAAAGGAACAAAGTTTGGACCCTCGTTCCACGTCCCAAAGGAAAAAATATCATAGGGACGCGCTGGGTGTTCAGAAATAAGCTTGATGAGAGTGGACGTGTGTCTAGGAACAAGGCAAGACTTGTGGCTCAAGGATTCAAGCAAGAGGAAGGCATAGACTATGATGAGACCTTTGCTCCTGTTGCTAGAATTGAAGCCGTTCGTCTTCTTATTGCCTTTGCCGCACACAAAGGATTCAAGTTATTTCAGATGGACGTCAAAACTGCCTTTCTCAATGGAAAGCTCAAAGAGGAAGTATATGTTGCTCAGCCCCCTGGCTTCGAGGACGCCTCTCATCCAGATCATGTGTACTACTTGGACAAGTCTACTTGGACAAAGCTCTTTATGGACTCAAGCAAGCCCCTCGTGCCTGGTACGACAGGTTTGCGTCCTTCCTTTTGTCTCATGGGTACACTAGAGGTTCAATTGATAAAACTTTGTTCATAAAGAAAGTTCACAAGGACATTTTGATTGCTCAAGTTTATGTTGATGATATTGTCTTTGGTAGCACTAACATGAAGCTTGTAGACGAGTTCAAGTCCCTCATGAGTAGTGAATTTGAGATGTCCCTCATTGGAGAACTCAACTTCTTTTTGGGACTTCAAATTAACCAACTCAAGGAAGGGACGCGCATTCACCAACAAAAGTATGTCCGTGAAATGCTTGAGAAGTACGGGATGAACACGTCCAAGCCCGTAGCAACACCCTGTTCTCCAAATTCGCGTCTTTACGCAGATGAACTAGGGAAGGACGTTGATCAAAAGCTGTACAGAGGAATGATTGGCTCTTTGCTTTACTTAACAGCAAGCCGTCCAGATATTATGTTTGCCGTTTGCTTGTGTGCACGCTTCCAGGCAAATCCAAAGGAGTCCCACATGCAAGAAGTCAAGAGGATCTTTCGCTACCTCAAAGGACGCGATGATCTTTGCCTTTGGTATCCCAGGAAGACGTCCTTCAAGCTAATTGGATACTCGGACGCTGATTACGCTGGTCATATCATTGATCGAAAAAGCACTTCAGGAATGGCACAGTTCCTTGGTTCATGCCTAATTTCATGGGGGTCAAAGAAACAGAACTCTGTGGCGCTTTCAACTGCGGAAGCCGAGTACGTTGCTGCTGCTTCGTGCTGTTCACAAGTCCTCTGGATCAAATATCAACTTGAGGACTACGGTATCAATCTTGAAACTATTCCTATTCTCTGTGATAACACAAGTGCTATAGAAATTGCTAAAAATCCTGTCTTTCATTCACGCACAAAGCATATTCACATAAGGCATCACTTCTTGCGTGACAATGTAGAACTAGGACTCATTAGCATGGGACACATTAGGACGGAGGACCAAATAGCTGATATTTTCACTAAAGCACTTGATAGACGTCCCTTTGAGCATCTCAGATTGCTCTTAGGAATGATAACTTTTAAGTAGTAAGTCCCGTTCTACTATTCTCTCAATGATTGGCTATGTTTGGTAGACTCTAAGTAGTTAAGGACTGTTAAGCATTGAACTCATATTTGCAAAGAACGCTAGTCTGAAACTTCAAGTGTTTGCTACTTTGGAACGCCATTCAAATTTTCTCTATTTATCTTGAAAAGAGTATCCCTGATCACCCAACCCTCATTATAAGCCGAAATGATGGGAACTCTAAGCTTACCCTAGCCGAGAACTCTGCAAAAGCGTCCTATGAGCTTCATACTTTCTTTTACGGGACGTACTTGCTTTGTTCTCAAATGGTTCTCAAGGTAATCACAAGAACGGTAAGTTGGTTATTGGTTTGCTCAAAGAGGTCAAAGATTTGCTAAGTATGTGAGAACGCCAGTGGTTGCAGTTGAGAACGCCAGTTCAGATTTTGAGAAGGAAGTTGAAGAGTCAGAAATTTGAATTTTGAACTTTTGAAAGTGTGAACAGTGACCGTTGATCAAATCTTAAGGGGGAAGCTTTGCCACGTGTCGCACAGTAAAACAGCGTTTATTACCATTTGTGCCACCGCTTCCTCTATATAAGGCCAAAACAGTCGCTCTCGTTCATTTATTGCTCTCAACCACTTTTCAACTCAGTTCAAGCTCTGACTTCTCTCTAGAACTCCGGCGACTTTCTCTCACTAAAACCTCATCGGAAGAATGTCTCAAAAGCAGATGAACGTAGCCGGAACTTCAGTCGGTGGGAAGAGGCGAAAGCTGATAAAATCCCACACTATTGAGAAACAAAGGCAGCCTGTCCTTGATGAGTCCCTTGTGGACTTTATTAACAAGAAGCCGAAGACGCTCTACAGGCTCATCAGAGAACGTATGGCTAAGCCAGACGTCAAGAACGATCAGGAGAAAACACAAAACTACGAGAAGTTCCTCGACCGGTTTGTGAGGCACGGACTGATGAAGAACAACTACAAGGACCTGCCGGGCAGCCTGGAGGACGTCTTGTTCTTCACAATTTATGGAGGTCAGAATCTTGATAGTCTCCTGGACTTAATTCCTGACCTAACAAAATGCGTCCTTCCGGACTTCCCTATGTATCCCAGCCAAAGACGGGTACCCAGTCCTTCTCCCCCACCTCCTCAAATACAAACCATCCAATCTCACAAAACCCTGCCCGCCAAGCGTCCCGCTCCCTCATCCTCAAAACAAACTGAGATCGTGGACAAGTTCCCGTCTCATATTAAAGAGGGACGCTCCAAAAAGATACATGACCCAAGGCCCCTCAAAAAGGCCAAGTCCTCAAGCGTCCCTCCCTCAAAAAACACCTCAAAAAGGCCTAGCTCCTCAAAAAGGCCGTCCACCACACCTCCCCCCCAACCCCTCAAAATTTCACAACTCCCAACTCCTCCTCGCTCCCCTCAACCCTCAAAGCAGAACGCTCTCATCCCCTTCCCTCCCCAAACCCTCTCTCCTCTCAACCTGGCCAACTTCCCATCCGCCCCGGCCCATATCTCCCCACCTAAGGACCCTGAGACTCCCAAGTCCCGTCGTCCTTCCTCCTCCAGTGGCCCGGATGAGACCGAGCGGACGTTTGAGCACACGTTCCGCCGGAGGAAAGCTGGTGAGAGACCCAACGTTCTCCTCGCCAAAGACGCGCCCGTGCCAGTCGAGGATGTCTCTTCCTCCTCCAGCTCCAGCTCGTCTGATAAAGAAGGGACGCCTCAGGATGTCGACGTGATTGGCGACTCCAATGATGAGGTAGAAGTCGTTGAGAACGCTGGCGAGCACCAGGTTTCTCCAAAGGACGCCGAGCCAACTCTCTCTGAAGAGCTCGAGCGTGACAATCAGGAAATCCCTCCCTACAACCAATCCCTCCCCGTCCTAAACCCCACCCCAGCACCACAAGAAAACCCCTCCCCCTCAATCCAATCTGAATCCGTCCAAGTCCCTGAGGACGCTGAGCCAGAAACCGAACTTCAAACTGAAGCTCAGGACGCTGAAGGCGCGTCCCAAGGGCAAACCTCTGCTGGTGCCGTTCAAGCCACATCTGGTGGCGATGCTGAGAATGAAGGCACAGAGGACGCTGATCAAGATGAGTCTGGCGACTCAGAAAAAGAGAACAGTTCTTCAGAGGGTGAGGACTCTGAAACTCCCAAAGGCAAGCGTAGAAGGAAGAACGCTGATGTGCCTGTTAAAGTCCTGAGCCCTCTAATCTATTCTGAAGAGTGGCTCGCTTCTTTTGATGATGATGCTGTACAGGAGTTTCTTGAGCTTCTAAAAGTGCAAGGATGGCTGAACGTAGGACCAGCGCCGACCACTGTTGACATAGACCAGGTCAAGGCGTTCTACCGGGATTTGCGCTACAAGGCAAAAGATGGCTCCCTCCTCTTTAAAATTGAAGGAGAAAGAGTTTCAGTCACTGAACGCCAAATGCGCACCTTCCTCGGTCTCGGTTCTCGCAAGCCTCCGTCTGATGCTCTCAGTTCTCTACCTGAAGGCGGCTTTGAAACAACAGACCAAGAACTGCCGCTGGTTGAGCACGTCTTTCAGGGCAAAAGGCCACTAGGTTTGGACAGGGTAGCTCATGTTCTGAGCAAAGTTGGCGCAATCGTTCACTACTTCATATGCCGCGCCATTCTTCCAAGGCAGGAGAAGCGTTCTATAGTGCAAACATCTGACATCATTCTAATAGACGCCATCCTGGAACGCCGCCCCATCAACTTAGCCAGAATTGCAATGCAACATATGGCCAAGTGTGGAAGGAAGAGGCATGCCTTGCCTTACCCTGGAGTGGTGAAAGCGATTCTACAGTCCCAAGATGCATATAATGAGAACGCTCCGTCCAAGGAACTAGGCTTGAAGTGGAACGCTAAATCCGGCCTTGTTGAGATCAGGCACAACGAAGAGCTGCCGTCTGTGTTGAAACAGTTAGCGGCTGAAGCTGAGGAAGCAAGACAAAAAGCTGAAGAAGAACGCCTGGCTGCTGAAGCAGAACGCCAGGCGAATCCGTCTCAGGAAGGTGTACACGAAGAAGAGCCTGCCATGGACTTCTCTACTCTTGATCAGATGTTGTTGGCTCCTTCTCCTCCTCAAGACCCTTCTATGGACGCTCCTCATTCAAGCTCTGGCCAAGTTCCCCGTCCTGCTCCAGCAAATATCACTGAGCATCCTCCTGCGGAACTCTTAGGTGCAATCATGGACAATCAGTGCCTCATTTTCTCTGCACTTAAGGACTTGACATCCGCGTTCTCCAAAGCTGCTGAACTTCAAGACGAACTTCTCAAGTTTTATCAAGCCCAGCGCCGTTCTCAGTGATTACCGCTACCCGTTCATCCTCTATTATTTTGCCCTCGCTTCTTTTGATTTTCAAACACTTGTGACCATTGGACTGTAATAACTCTTAACTCTTGTTTGAATGGCATTTCCTCTGCTTGCTTCCATTTGTGTGTTTAAGCGTTCCACTGCCTTTAGTTATGTTTTTGTGCTTAACGTTCTTATCACTTGTTATCCTTTTCGATGATGCCAAAAGGGGGAAGTGTAGTTTTGCAGAGATGCGCTATAAATTAGTTATCTAGAATAAGCAAGTGTTAAGGGGGAACTATTAAGTGAAAAGTCTAAAGAACGCCATGCTAGAATAAACTAGAGAACGCCTAGATAACTCTAGGATGCTTTTCTCTCCCTAAATTCCAAAAGCTAGAAAGTCAAAGAATGAAAACCGGTGCTAAGCAAGTGTTAGAGGACGCTCTTAAGTTTTCATTTGCATGCTAAGCTCCAATGTCAAAACTTTCTGCTGAAGAGTTTGTCATCATCAAAAAGGGGGAAATTGTTGGGACGCTATCAAGAACGCCTGCGTCCTTGGTAGTGTGCCCACAACCGTCCCTTAGTTTTGATATGACAAACTCACTATGATTCTAATAAAGTTGTCCAAGTGTCCAGGAACGCCAATGATAAAAGGACAACAAGTGTGTAGGGGCGTCCCATAGGCTTTGGGACGCTAGCTAACAGGAAGTAAGGACCGATCAGAGACTACTTGAGCAAGGACGCAGTCCCAAGCAAGTAGGAACGCAAGAAGAGCGTCCTTACTCACTAGCCGACAGGATGACATCACCAGACAACATTTGATCATCCAAGGACACGTGGAGACCGATCCTGTAGCAGAGTCCAACACTACGTGGCGGACGATCCTGTTGCAGAGTACATCCATACGTGGCGGCCGATCCTGTAGCGGAGTCCATCACACACAGCTGGATACAGGAAGCTTCCTCACCACCGTCATCATACGTGGAGGAAGATCCTGTAGCCACGTCCGCGAAGGGCATGATCGTCCCAGGAGAAAGACGCCCTTCCCCAAGTCCTATAAATACCCCAAGGCATTTATAGTGACTTTAACGCTTTCAAGAATACTTAGAGAGAATCATAGGAAAGCGGCTCACTCAAGAACACGAAGAACAAACTCAAGAACTCAAGAACAGTGCTAAGACTTTGAGTTAGATCGAGTGAGACTTGTAACCCAAATCACAAATCTGTTTGTAATCAAAAGAGAAAGAGAGTTCTGCGAAGTACTGCAGAACGTAGGGATAGGAGTCCTTTAGTAGATTGAACTTGCTTAAGTTGTCGGCTTAGAGGAGTCCTTTACTAGTGGACTTAGGGAAAAGCTAAGTGCCAGAGAACTGTAAAGACTCGCCAGTACATCTGTAAGAACGTTCAATATAAAGGAAGAACTATTCAAAAATCCTCCAAGGAGGTAGAGGTTTACACTCAAGGACTACTTGGTCTTGAGTGGTTCCTCTATAATTATCAGCGTTCAATATTTACCTGTTTAGTACATAATTCCGCTGCATTACTCAAGGACGCCCCTACTCCTCGTAGGGACGCCTAACCTAAGGACGCCTATATCAAAGTAAAGGCAGTCCTTCTGTACTAACGATCCAACAGCTACTTTGGATAGAAGTGAGATGGATCTGGCTTCCTGTCATATGATTCGAGGCGCCACTATCGATGATCCATGGGCGTCCCCTCACTTCCACCTGCCAAAACAAAGTTAGTGTTTGGCGACCCAGGCAAGGTGTTCCTTACCTGGTTCGTTACAGAAATAGAACTCTGGTTCTGGCATGTAGTCACTTATATTCACATCATTTGAAATAGCATGCTTTCTGAAAGAACTCTTAGATCGTCTAGGACGTCTAGGATTAGCCTTAGGGACGGACTTATCATTTTCAATGTTAGTCCTAGCGGTTTTGCCACTTTCAATGTCGTTCTTCAGTTTTAGGCAATCATATTTGAAGTGATCTCCTTGTCCACAATACCAACACGTCCTATAGTAAGTACCAAGATAGTACTTCTTGTTGGGACGTTGGATTTTGTTCTTTTTCATCTTTTGAGGGTCACAAACTTTTGAACCTTCTCCCTTAGCAATTTTCTTATAGATCCTATGACTAGTGGAGTTAGTGTAATAGTCCTTTTGACCTTTCTCTCCACTCTCTAGGACTCTAATTCTTTCAAGAAGGTTCTTGGTCTTTTCCCTTTCTAATTCAATTTCCGAGGTTTTGCTTGCCTCAAAGTCACTAGGGAGAGAGTTCCTAGTGTCAGACTCGTATCCTAGTCCTCTCTTGGCTGGGACAAACATTATTGGTCTA
This sequence comes from Polygonum aviculare, assembly GCA_934048045.1. Lineage (NCBI taxonomy): Eukaryota > Viridiplantae > Streptophyta > Magnoliopsida > Caryophyllales > Polygonaceae > Polygonum > Polygonum aviculare. The sequence continues at coordinate 16,140,625 of OW204025.1, read as the reverse complement.
ACTTCCTCAACTACAGGGCTCTTTCCTAACACTTTTACTTCTTCCCTGAGCTTTGCGTTTTCTAGTTTAAGGCACATCATTTCAGTTTTCAGAGACTTAGTTTCTTCACGTGAGGACTCTAGTTCCAAAGACACTGTAGCACACTTCTCACATTCAACCAGAATATTTTCATTTTCAAGTTTAAGTTCATCCATTCTATGTTGCATGATCACACTTTCTTCCATGATCTTGCCAATGAGTTTAATAAGTTTGGACTTAGAACAATTTTCTAAAGAAGTCATCATGGATTCACGAGTTACCTCTTCTTCTTTTTCAGAAGCGTCCTCTTCAATGACTGGAGCATCCTCCACAGCCATGTACGCCACTTGCTCATCATCTGAGGCGTCCTCTACGGCTATGTACGCCACTGGTCCTTCGAGTTCTTCCTCATCAGAACTCACATTATCCCATGCGGCTTCACACGCTCCCAAGAGGGCTTTTATCTTCATATATTTTGAGGTTAGTCCCGTAGTACACCTTTTGGCAAAGTGTCCTTTCTTGTTACACTTGTAGCAAGTCAGTTCCTTCATTTCTGCCTCTGTATACTTGGGACTCTCCTTTTTGTAAGGCATCTTGTATTTTTTGAAATCTCTGGTCCTTTTTCCCCATAATCGAACAACTTTGTGTAGGAGGGCAATCTCTTCTTCTTCTTCGAGTTGTTCCTTAGTTTTGCTTTCCTTTTCTTTTATAGCTTGTGCACGCATCCTTTCACGATTCTCATTTTTGTTTGCTTCCACCATTAAAGCAAGTTCTCTTTGGTGACGCAGATACTCAGCGTACTCTGGGGTTGATGTCATCAAGGCGAGATCTGTCTGGGGGTTTCTAGCCAACTCAGCCATATCGGCTTCCCTTCTTGCTTCATAGCCTCTCAGCTTCCCATAGATCTCTTCCATATCTAGGGTTTTGTTGGCTGTATTCTCCTTGAATGTAGTCCTATCAAAATTCCATTTTCCTGTAAGTCCATCAATGACTACTCCAACTCTGTTTCTCATGGAGACTTCAGCTTCTGGGATGCCTAGATTTCGTATCTTGGTCACGAGAGCTTCAAAGCGGTATGAGTAGTCCTTGACAGATTCATTAGGAAGCATTCTGAAGGCATAGAACTCCCGTTTGATTTCAAGCTTAACATCTTCCTTCATCTCTGCCGTACCCACATGGTACTTCTCAAGAGCTTCCCATTGTAGTTTGGCTGTTGCCAAATTGCTAACTCGGGTGGCGTCCCTCTCGCAAAGGGACGCTTGAAGGAAGCAAATTGCCTTGGCGTTTGTTTCCAAAAGCTTGAATTCATCAGGACCCCACTCGTCCTCTTTGTCTTTCTTGTCATCAGGGATGGTAAGGTCACCTTTCATGATTACTTTCCAGCATTGATAATTCTGACTTCTACAAAAGTTCTCGAAGCGGATCTTCCATCGGTTGAAGTTGTCGTCCGTCAGACGAGGAGGTTTTACAAATGAGATTCCAATAGGTTCCATGTCCATCTTGTACCTGCAACTCAACAAAATCTAGAGCGCCTGCTCTGATACCAATTGTTGGATCGTAAGTCAGTTAATGAGGGCGCCCTTAACTGAGTTAAGGGCGTCCTTTAGTGCAGCGGAATATAGACTTAACAGAATACAAGATAAGTGGACACAAGTATTTATAGAGGAACCCCACTAAGACCAACTACTCTTATGGGTAAACCTCTACCTCCGCTGGAGGATTTTCAATAGCCGTCCCTTATCTTATTAAGAGTGAGTCCTTACAACTTAGGCGAGTCGTTACACTTCTCTGAGCTAAGCGTCCGTCCTTAGCCTCACTAGTAACACTCCTTTCAACCTAACAAGTAACCTAACACTCTAGCTATAAGAAAGCTATCACTCACGTCTCTCACGGTTCGTTGTGAGAGACAAACTACAACTCTAACTCTTTGTGGTTTGTTTTGGATTTGATGTGGTTGGACTTTCTTTCTCTTGCTTCAAGCTCACTTGATCTTCTCGATCTTCGTTCGTGTTCTTGAGTGCTTCGGGAGAGCTTGAGAGAAAGTCTTCAAAGTCCACCAACGCTATGCATACCCTTGGGAGGGTATTTATAGCGCAAGTGATTCTTGTCCTCTAGCGTCCTCTGAGACTTGGCAGGAGCCTTGGTCTTTGATCGACGGTGCGATGAGCTCCTTGAGGAAGTCAACTCTGTTGACGCTTGGGAAGCCTCCGCGTGGGCAGGGGACCATCGCTGGGAAAGCGACGTCTTTGGCATTGTCTACACGTGCCCAGACAAAGGAAGCTTCCTTCTGAGGACTAAGGCCGGACGATGATGTAATCATGTTGGGGCGGCCTTGATTTGAATTTGAACTTCGTCTGTATTTTGGCGCGCGTCCCTTCTTGATGAGGACTCCGTCCTATCTTGCGCAGGGACTCCGCCAATTACGTTTAGCCTTGGAAGTTCAGGTAACATGCGTCCCTACAGCTTAGGGACTGCTGTTTACTTGTTGTCCTTTTCGCTCATGTGCGTCCACTGGACTTACCTGAGATCAACACTTGGACAACTTATCAAATACATGTGAGTTTGTCATTATCAAAACAAGGGACGATTATTATGGGTTTAGATATTAACGACTGACGTCCTTAATATCGTCCCAACAGAGAGGAAGAGAGTGAAAAGAAAGAGAGTAAAAGATGAGTGGTAATAGTTAGTAATAGGTGGTAATAGGTGATAATAGATAGTAATACCTGATAATGGTGGGCAATGGACGTCTGAGAGTACTAAATGTGAGCAATTGATTCGTAATAACTAATAAATGCCAACAAGAAATGGAAAATAGCATTATCACAAAGTAAAAATGAAACGATTGATTGAGGGAGAGGAAGAAGAGAGGAAAGCTCTAGAAAAAATCGGGGCTATTTTGCATTACTAAGCAAATGTGTCTGTTACAAGCGTTTTATATGAGAAAGAGAATGAACTAGCTAATGACGTGGCTGTCAAGCTAGTTACATGAAACGCATCACTTTGAGTTACAAACAAAGTTGTAACAAACAAGAGCAAAACGTAGCGTTTAGCTACAATTACAAATATATATATATATATCTAACAACCCCCCTCAAACTGGAGCAGGGGAAGGCTGGACGATCATGCCCAGTTTGGATAATAGCTCCTGATGTTGAGAAGATGGCAAAATCTTTGTCAAGACGTCAGGTAATTGGTTGGAAGTAGGCAAGTACGTAAGCTGTAGTAGCCCTTCCATAACCTTCTCTCGTATAAAATGACAGTCTATTTCAAGATGTTTAGTACGTTCATGAAAGACTGGATTGTGTGTGATATGAATGGCATATTTGTTATCACAATGCAATGTCACTGGCTTAAGACTAGACTCTCCCAACTCTTGAAACAAATTAACTAGCCAAGTTACCTCTGCAACAACATGAGACAATGCCCTGTATTCAGCCTCGGATGAATTCCTGGATACAATGGTTTGTTTCTTAGAGCGACAAGCAACATGATTGCTTCCATGAAGTATTACATTACCAGTGACAGACCTACGAGTCATGGGACATCCTGCCCAATCTGAGTCAAAATAAGCTTGAAGCTGAATTTTATCACCAGGATGAAAGATCAGCCCAAAGTGCAAAGTGCCTTTAATATAGCAAATGAGATGAGTCAAAGCTGCCATATGTGAAGTTAAAGGCTTATGCACAAACGGACTAAGAACTTGAATGGTAAAGGAAAGATCAGGACGAGTATTAGTCAAATAATTGATCTTGCCAACCAGACTTCTTTAAAGAGAAGGGTCCTGCAAAGGCTCACCATGACCTGAATCCCCTAGCTTGAAGTTGATAGGCAAAGGAGTGGCTCTTGTATGAAGATCATGAACATTAGCTTCAACAATTAACTCACGAGCAAACTTGGACTGGGAAAGAATCATAGAATCTCTCTGATGAGTTACTTCAATACCAAGGAAATAGTTGAGTTCTCCCAAATCCTTAATACTGAACAAGGTGTGCAAGGACTGTTTGAGATGATCAATAACATGCAGATCAGACCTTGTAACAATGATATCATCAACATAAATTGCAACAACTGTCATACTAGAGCTAATCTTTTGTAGGAACAAAGATGAATCATGCTTAGACTGAGTGAAATTATGTGTCTCCAAGGTAGCGGTAAGCTTGTGAAACCATTGTCTAGATGCCTGCTTAAGACCATATAGACTCTTTTTCAACAAGCAAACCTGATTCATAGGATTATCAACTCTCTCTCGCATCTTCATATAAACTTCTTCAACTAAATCTCCATGCAAGAAAGCATTGTTAACATCTAGTTGAAAAACTTTCCATTTGACTGTAGTCATTCAAACAACTAGAGAAAAGGTTTCATCAAAATCTAAACCTTGTTGCTGAGTGTACCCTTTGGCCACAAGACGAGCCTTGTACCTTTCAATACTCCCATTAGTCTTGAGTTTGATTTTGTACACCCATTTGCAACCAATTGCTGTCTTACATGCAGGCAAAGCTACAACAGTCCAAGTATGGTTAGAAGATAAGGCTTCTAGTTCTCTTTTCATGGCAATAACCCAGTTTGGATCTTTGGAGTCATGAAGGTAAGTTTTAGGTTCATAAATGGTGGTGGTGGAATTATGCACATGAATCTTTGGAGCAAAGGAAGAACCAGCAAAGCCATCCTTAAGGGGAAGATGAGGTGTTGCATTTGAGAAGTTGACAATATAATCCTGTAGATAAGGAGGGTGATGATCACGTGATGATCTTCTAAGAGGAGGTATAGGTTTAGGAGTGGGAGAAGGTAATGTGTTTGAGGTGGTAGGTGTTAAATCTGAAATGGGTTGGCCAGGAGATGGAGAAAGAACATCATCCAAGGTAGAAGGTAAATTATGCATGGGATCAAGAGAGGGTGTAGAAGGTGAAGGTGGTGCAGTAAAGGGTGTATGAGAGGGAAAGAAGATAGGGTCACTGTTGTGATCAATAGTGGGAAGAGGGAATGATGATGCTAGCTTCACATTGGGTATGTGTAGAGGGAAAATGAGTTCATGAAATGAACATCCCTGGAAACATGAATTTTCTGTGTGATAATGTCCAAAACTTTGTAGCCTGTTGGATCGTTAGTACTGAGGAACGCCCTTTACTTTGGTAAAGGCGTCCTTTGGTCAGGCGTTCCTATGAGGAATAGGGGTGTCCTTAAGTAATGCAGCGGAAATAAAATACTAAACAAGTAAAGATGAACGCAATGAATTATAGAGGAACCACTCAAGACCAAGTAGTCCTTGAGTGTAAACCTCTACCTCCTTGGAGGATTTTTTAATAGCTTTTCCTTTATATTGAACGTTCTTACAGTTGTACTGGCGAGTCTTTACAGTTCTCTGGCACTTAGCTTTTCCCTAAGTCCACTAGTAAAGGACTCCTCTAAGCTTACAACTAAAGCAAGTTCAATCTTATAAAGGACTCTATCCCTACGTCCTATAGTACTTCGTAGGACTCTCTTTCTCTTTTTGGGTTTTCTGAATACAAACTGTTTTGTGTTTTTGGTTACAATTCTCACTCGATCTAGCACAAGTCTTAGCACTGTTCTTGAGTTCTTGAGCTAGTTCTTCGTGTGCTTGAGTGAGTCGCTTTCCTCTGATTCTCTCTGAATATTCCCTGAAAGCGTTAGCGTCACAATAAATGCCTTGGGGCTATTTATAGGACTTGGGGAAGGGCGTCATTTTCCTGGGACGATCATGCCCTTCGTGGACGTGGCTACAGGATCTTCCTCCACGTATGATGGCGGTGATGAGGAAGCTTCCTGTATCCAGCTGTGTGTGATGAACTCCGCTACAGGATCGGCCGCCACGTGTTGATGAACTCTGCTACAGGATCGTCCGCCACGTAGTGTTGGACCCTGCTACAGGACCGGTCTCCACGTGTCCTTGGATGATCAAATATTGTCGAGTGATGTCATCCTATCGGCTAGTGAGTAAGGACGCTTTGCTTGCGTTCCTACTTGCTTGGGACTCCGTCCTTGCTCAAGTAGTCTCTTGTTGGTCCTTACTTCCTGTCAGCTAGCGTCCCTAAGCCTAGGGAACGCTCCACACACTTGTTGTCCTTTTGTCACTGGCGTTCCTGAACACTTGGACATATTTATTAGAATCAAAGTGAGTTGTTCATATCAAAACTAAGGGACGGTTGTGAGCACAGTACCAAGCACGCAAGCGTCCTTGATAGCGTCCCAACATAGCCTTTAGTCCCAGTAGGATAGCCAAGAAAGATACAATGTGAACTCCTAGAATCAAACTTGGATCTATCCCTTTTTAAAGTGGAAACATAACATAAACAACCAAAGGGTCTTAGGATAGAGTAATCAGGTGGATGGCCATGAAGTTTTTCAAAGGGTGTAAGGTAGTTTAAACTGGTCAAAGGGAATCTGTTGATGAGAAAAGTGGATGTAAGGATGCATTCACCCAAATAGGTATTGGCAATTTGGATTGAAATAAGAGGGCTCGTGCTGTTTCCAACAAGTGTTTATGTTTTCGTTCAACACCTCCATTTTGTTGTGGAGTGTCAACACAAGAAGTCTGGTGTGTGATTCCATGAGTAGAAAAGAAAGTACTAGCATCACCACTTAGAAACTCTTTCCTATTATCTTATCTAACAGTTTTTACTGAGCATGAAAATTGGTTTTGGAGAAATATGATGAATTGTTTGAGGAAAGTAAAGGCATCACTCTTGTGGGTAAGGAGGTGAACCCAAGTGGTTCTTGTGTAATCATCAACCACAATAAGAAAGTAGCTAAACCCATTGTAGGTTTTAACACGGTAAGGGCCCCATATATCAATATGCAATAGCTGAAAAGGATAACTGGTTTGGATGTGATAGATGCAGCCTTAGGATCAACTCGAATCTGGTTCGAAGGAATCTCGTGGAGGTCTTCTTGAGTTGAGATTGTAGGAGATTGTAACGGATTTATTAATAAGATGAAGGAAATGTGTGTTTACAATTGAAGGGTAACGAAATGGTCTAGATGAAAGAAGGGATTGAAAGGAATGATCAAGCTAAGGATTCAACAAGAATCGGCTAAGGCTAGAAGTCAAGGAAGGGAACTCCCCCGGCCCATTCTCCCTTGAGGAGAAGAGACCGGATGAGTAAGGCTTAAAGCTCTTTTACTCAAAATTCAATCTGTCTAAAATAAGAGGTCTAGCGCCCCTTTTATAGCAAAGGTAGGAGAGGCGTGCTTGGAGCCCAAGGAAGAGTAAATGAGGCGGTGGAGTGCCTTGGCCGCCAAGCTGGGTGCTTGCCTTCGAAGTCAAGCGTCTTCAATGTGGGCGTCTTGATGGCATCGCATTGAAGGCGGTGTTGCTTGCGGCCCAAGGTGTGCTTTAAATGCCGAAAGGGAACCTTGTGCTCTAAGTAAGTTGCTTGGACACAAAGGCATGTCATCATTAATTGTAGGGGCTCTTTATGACGCTTTGATGGGGAGTTGTGTGGCGCCCAAGTAATGTCTTAATGACGGGTATTGAAGAGCCTTAGTTTGTGTGGCGCCCAAGCAAAGCCTTGATGACCGACATTGAAGAGCCTTTTGTGTGGCGTCCAAGCAATCCTCTTGATGTGAGACGCCTTTGATGATGCTAGGAATAGGAGGCCTGGCGTCTTCAATTAAAGAAATGGGCTCGGGCCCACTTGGTTCTTTTATTGGGCCTGTTATTTGAAGAAAGGTAGAGGCCTTGTGCACCACACAAGATGATGGGCTTGGAAGCGCTAGGTTAGCCTGGAGCTGGCTTTGTAGAAGCCTAGCACGACTCCTAGTCAAGGGTCCAAAGAAAGGGACCGTTGGCTCAAGTATGTCGGGTGCAAGGGGTGCAACCTCGGGGGCAAGCACGGCGCCGAAGGCTGGGAGTGAGGCACCGAGCGCCGTTGGGCGCGGCACATGGTAGGCACCGGGTGCCGTTGTGCACAGTCGAGCCGGTGTGAGGATGCCAAAAGAAAGTGCCCCGGTCCGTGACGTATCAGGATGCTACTAATAGGAAAAGATGTTCTATGTTGTCTAGCTTTAGGACATATAGTGCAAAGCTGATGTTGAAAACATTTATTATATCATGAGCAAAAGGAAAACGGGACAAAGTCTCAAATGGAAAATAGCCTAATCTCAAATGTAACAATTTAGGGGACAAACAAGCACTAGAATGTGCATAAGAAACATCATTCAACTCTTTATTACAACTGATTTGTTGATTAGGCAAAACAAAGGAATCTAAAGTCTTGGATTCAAAGGACGGTTTGCTGGATTTGTGGGTGAGATAAAGGCCTCTTGAAACTTCACCAAGCACTTGAGGAATACTCATTGAAGGGTCCTGAACAAGGCAATGAGAAGGGGTGAAAAGTATGTTAGCTTGAAGATCAAGAATAAGTTGGCTAACTGACAACAAGTTAAATGTAAATTCAGGGACATACATTTTTGAGGATAATGTCAGGGGTAAGTTGAATGGTGCCAATATGAGAAATCTTAGCTTGCTTGTTATTGGGCAGGGTTATGTATTTGGATTTAGTATAAGGTTCAAGGCTAGAAAACAAGGACAAGTGAGGATAAATGTGATGAGTTGCTCCACTATCAATGACCCAAACATAGGAATTACCACAAATTGAGAAACAAAAAGCCTTACAAGCCAACATACAGGACTTGTTGTCTTTTGCGGAAGAGCCTCCAATTTGTTGCCTCTCAAGCATGGCAATGATTCTATCATACTGAGCCTTAGTGAAAAATTGACCTTTGTCTATATTCTCCTTGTTTTCATCTGCCACAGAAGCATTCCTTGCAAATTTCTTCTCTTTGTCCTTGGGATACCCATGGATCTTGTAGCACCTACTAAGAGAATGGGCCGGCACCTTGCAGTGATCACAGTAATAATTCACTTTCCACATAGTTGAACTTCCTGTATTGCTAGTATTAGAAGAACTGCTCCCTGAACTAGAACCTGTATTCCCAGAATTGCTCCCTGAACTCGGCTGACTGAATTTTGAATTGAAATTCTAACCATTAGACTGATTAGAATTGGAGGAGCTAACTTTCTGTTTGGGAAATACACTCAAAGCAGTTGAGTCGCTCCCAATACTAGTGGATTTGTTAGACAAAACCTGTTGCTTCTCCTCCTGAAGTACCATCTGATAAACCTCTCCAATAGTTGGAGTTGGAATTCTCATCAAAGCATTTGCTCTCACTAAGCTAAAGGATTCATTCAAATCAACAAGAAACTGCAATATTTGCTAATTCAGAATCTTTTGAGGCACAGAATTGATCGATCCACACTTTCTACATTTAGGCATCTCAACTAAAATCAAGTATTCTTCCCATAGCTTCTTAAATTTCGTGTAATAAGATGAAATAGAGAGATTACCCTTGCAAATTGTGAAGAACTCCTTCTGAACCTGATATGTTCTTGCTAAGCTTGGTTGACCAAAACGCTACTTCAGATCGGACCAGATCTCAACAGCTGTGTCACAATAAAGTAAGGTTTCAACAATTTCCTTCTCCACCGAGTGCAGCAGCCATGAGATCACCATACTGTTGCAACACATCCATTGCATCTCCTTCGAAGATCCTGGATCTGGCTTCTAACAACCACCTGTCACAAAGGAAAGCATGTTTTTCGCCATTAGGGAGACCTCCACAGCTCGTCTCCATTGATTGTAGTTACAATCATTCAAAGGATGAGTAGCTAGGGAGTAATTAGGGCGATCGGAATGGTGCAGATATAGAGAATGGTTAGGATCGGTGATCGCCAATCCTTGATCCCCATTCACCACTGGATCTGCTGCAACTCGAGGGTTTCCACTCGAATTCGAGGTGACTTCAGTCATGATGAATCGAGCAGAGGAAACAACGAAAGCTCGGAGGAACGATTATAGCTCTGATACCATATCACAAAGTAAAAATGAAACGATCGATTGATTGAGGGAGAGAAGTAGAGAGGAAAGCTCTAGAGTAAATCGGGGCTATTTTGCATTACTGAGCAAATGTGTCTGTTACAAGCGTTTTATATGAGCAAGAGAATGAGCTAGCTAATGACGTGGCTATCAAGCCAATTACATGAAACACACCACTTTAAGTAACAAACAAGAGCAAAACGTAGCGTTTAGCTACAATTACAAATATATATCTAAGAGCCATTATGACTGTGGAGACGTTGGCCGTTACGGTTCTTATCAAAATTTGTAAAATTGTCGACTGAAATGACTATAGGGTGGGGGCTATTGTGAAATTAGGAATAGTTTTATATGTTTTTATAGAGGCATAATAAACCTGATTGCATCCTACTGCCAGCAAGCAAAGTGGGGAGAGGAAGGTAACCCGTTTTTAGGTTTCTCCGCTCCCCTCCCTCTAATCCCCAATTTGACCAACAAAAACAGCCCTTGAGCACTACCAAAGGCTTAACCCCTCGGTGTTTCCGAAGTTGTATCACCTCCTCGTCCTCCTCAACCTCTTGCCCTCCCTCTTCTTAAACAATCTCAATCCTCTTAAATACTGATTACCGGACACGCCAGAATCTCCTACATTGGTCAACAACAGCTCTGCTAAAATGGCTGCTCTTTCTTCTTCCTCTTCTTCTCACCTCTCGAATTCGTCTTCATCATCTTTCTCAATCTCATCCGGGTCGCAAAGTGGGTACAGTCGATCCCTTAAGCTGCCTTCGATTTCAAAACGGGGCGCCCACAAAAATCTATCTGTTCGCAGCCATCGTAGCAGCCTGATTTCAAACGTAGCTCGCATGCAAGATGGTAATAGCTAATTCTTCCAGGGGTGCTGGAAGCCATGATGTTGATTGGACACTTTGTCTTGATCGCTTTTTGTTGATTTGTTGGGATGAACATGGTTTATTGAGGCGATGATTTTGATGTTGGGGTAAAGTATGTTAAATTGCCTTTTACTGATTGCAGGAGCGCTGACCTCAAAACTGAATCCGTCTCCTACTGCTAAGAAAGATGATATTGTGGAGAAGATCAAGGATACATTGGATTCAAATTCATCCTTAGAAGAAGTCAATGAGGGGTTGGGCTTCCATTTAAACAAGGGCGAGTCTACTGTCAGCATCACCGTTGTTGGGGCCTCTGGGGATCTTGCCAAGAAGAAGATTTTTCCTGCACTTTTTGCACTTTTCTATGAAGACTGTCTCCCTGAGGTTTGAGTTATCATTTTGTCTCTTGCTGTTTTCTATATGCTGGAACTTGGAGCCAAGTATAAGTTTCAATTAATGATGGATTGGGTATTATGCAGTATGGGTTTCAGGGGCTTATAATTATATTGTATATAAGTTTATGATAAATTCTGTTTTATTTCTTTGTGCAGCATTTCACTGTGTTTGGATATGCCAGGAGTAAGATGACTGATGAAGAGCTTAGGAACATGGTCAGCAAAACTCTTACTTGCAGAATTGATAAGAGGTAGCAATCTTGATTTTCTCTGCTATGGAGGACTGGTAAATGACTGAATGAGTAATTCACAATTTCCATTTTTACTGCTGTGTCTTTTTGCAGGGAGAACTGTAATGAGAAGATGGAGAAGTTTCTTCAAAGATGTTTCTACCATTCTGGTCACTATGACTCTCAAGATAACTTTGCTGAGCTAGACATGAAGCTCAGACAACATGAGGTACTATTTTACTTGTTTAGGTTCAAAGTGATAACTACAACTTAGGTTTGAGAAGCTACATCTTTCTGCTTCAGTGCAGTATGAATATGTTAACATGGTAATGTGCAAAATGTGGGACTATAATGTTCTGATGTGAAGCTTCTAGCATACTGCCTCTTCTCTTATATGATTTGATGGTGACAAATGGGCTTTGCAGGCAGGAAGAGTTTCCAATCGTCTCTTTTATTTGTCGATCCCACCAAATATCTTTATAGACGCTGTCAGATGTGCAAGCTCTTCCGCTTCTTCGGCAAGTGGATGGACAAGGGTCATTGTAGAGAAACCGTTTGGACGCGATTCACAATCTTCTGCTGCCTTGACTAACGGCCTCAAGAAATACCTGCAAGAAGATCAGATTTTCAGGTCAACCATTTCTGACTTATTGGCCCTGTATTACCATATGTGAGTGTAATGTAACTTATTGCTGATCCAAGTACATACACTGATCTACAGGATAGATCATTACCTGGGTAAGGAGCTTGTCGAGAATTTATCAGTTCTACGGTTTTCCAACCTTGTCTTTGAGCCGCTGTGGTCAAGGCAGTACATCAGAAATGTTCAATTAATATTTTCTGAGGATTTCGGAACAGAAGGACGTGGAGGGTAATTTTAATTTTTCTTCTCTACCCTCAGCTAATTATTGCCGTCTAGGATTGATTCGGTGGCTTATGTAACTTCCTTTGACTTGGCTAGGTACTTTGACAACTATGGAATCATCAGAGATATTATGCAGAACCATTTGCTGCAGATCTTGGCTCTCTTTGCTATGGAAACGCCTGTCAGCTTGGACGCTGAAGATATTAGAAATGAAAAGGTTTTACAGAATCTTTAAACTGAACCATATCAACCTCTCTAACTATGCCTTTTGTAGAATTAACATTGTTTTGTTATGTCTTCCAGGTTAAGGTTCTTCGCTCTATGAGACCGTTGCAACTTGAGGATGTCGCTATTGGGCAGTACAAGGGCAACACCAAAGGCGGAGTTACTTACCCTGGTTACATTGATGATAAGACTGTCCCCAAAGACAGCTTAACACCCACATTTGCTGCTGCAGCCCTTTTCATAGACAATGCAAGATGGGATGGAGTGCCCTTCTTGATGAAAGCTGGAAAGGCATTGCACACAAGAAGGTATTAATTAGGAAAAACAACAAGCATGAGGAATAGACTTTCTTATTTTATCTTACTATTTTTCTAATCCATCTTTCATTGCGAATTGTCTGTTTCAGGGCTGAGATCAGAGTACAATTCCGACACGTGCCTGGAAACTTGTACAACCGAAATATTGGGACAGATCTTGATCAAGCTACAAACGAGTTAGTGATCAAGATTCAGCCTGATGAAGCTATTTATTTGAAGATCAATAACAAAGTTCCAGGATTGGGCATGAGATTGGACAGGAGCAACCTTAATCTCCATTATGCAGATAGGTATATCAAACTTATTTGTGTCTTTCATTAAAAAAAGTGCATGTTTCAGTACACAGAGCATGCATTATATGGCATGTTAAAAGCACTTTATATCACATGTCATCCAAATAAACTCCTTTCTTGTGTATATACATTTGGTTTCCGGAATAAATATTACTTAACATGAAAGATGCTTAACTGCTCGACTCTGTGTAGGTATAACAAGGAGATTCCAGATGCATACGAGAGGCTTCTACTAGACGCCGTAGAAGGGGAAAGAAGGCTTTTCATCAGGAGTGATGAACTTGATGCAGCCTGGTCTCTATTCACTCCTGTGTTGAAAGAGCTGGAGGAGAAGAAGATTGTCCCCGAGTACTATCCTTACGGAAGCCGGGGACCAGTTGGGGCCCACTATCTTGCAGCCAGGTATAATGTCAGGTGGGGAGACCTTACCTTAGAGCAGTGATCCAGAAGATTCAGCTGATCAATTTATACTCCTTTGAAACTTGAAGATTCATATTGGGTGGATTCGACCCATCGGATTGATTGTATGTGGCAGTATATAACTCCAAGCACAAGCCTTGATTACAGGGGTGACCAGCAGAAATGTTTAATTTGCTTCAATTGTTTTTGTCTGTTGCATTTTGTTGTGTAATAGGTGGTTGATACTGAACATGTGATGTTGTCCTTTATCAGTGCGAATTAGATTGCACAAGTTTAGAACAATAAAGATGATGTGGATTTAAGAATTGAGAGGTTGAGTATAAATGACTGGATCTGGTTAGAAGCTCAAACTTTTTTCTTTTTTTTTTTGAATAAAAGGGGGTAATTTTATTCACAAAAATGGGACTTACAAGGATTCGCTAGCAAAACGTAGCAATTTTCTGTGCTTTTGATACACAGATTCTCAAAGGCCTTCCTAGTCTCTATTCTTACGTTTTGATAGCAACAATGTAATTTTGAAGAAGATTAATACTAATGCTAGTACTAACATCCTCCTCTATTTTTCTCCCTTTAACACCATTTTATTTCTAGCCATCCAAACGTAGTAAACAACCACGCAGTGGCACAATTTCCACATTCTGAACCTAGTAGCCTGCATCTTCCAGTCTTCAAGGTTTGAGGCCCTTCTTCCAAGCTTTGCCCATCTCAGAACACCCTGCAGGACGTGTTTAGAGTATTTACTTATCTCTATTTTGCTAAAGATTGCTGTTTATTGGCCAGAAAAACTAGTTGGACAAAGCCAGCTCTCCTTTTTTTTTTGATAAAAGGATACATTAAATCTTATTAAGGAGGAACAAATTCCACTAGGTTTATAATACCTTGAGGAAAGTTGTCAAGAAAGATTACATCAGGAGAAGCATGAGTTGCTAAACGAGCTGCAAAATGTGCTACTACATTACCTTTACGATTAACATGAGAGAACTTATAAGAAGAAAGTAAAGGTAAAGCATTTGCAATATCATCATGAATCAAATCAGCATAGGACAGCCCACTAGATTGGGATCGAAGGCACGAGATCAAAGAGAGGTCATCAGATTCAACTTGCAGAGACATGAAACCCAAATGCAATGCAACTTGAAGCCCTAAAAACACAGCTTTAGCTTCAGCACAAGAAACCTCCCAACTTGAAAGAAAGCCCTTGGATGCAACAGCCAACAATCTGCCCAAAGAGTCCCTAAACACAACTCCAAGGCCCATCCATCCACCAAGGAAAACAGCTGCATCGGCATTCATTTTCACAAACCCAACATCAGGAGCCTTCCACACTTGAGAGCGAGGGCAATCAGAAAAGGGAGTCAAAGTGCGAACGCGTTGCAGTAGTTGGGAATAGTCGGAGACAAGCTTGCGAAAGCCCACTCTAAGAAGTGGAGCATTAACCTGATCATTCGAAAACAGATGTTTATTTCTCAAGCTCCAAGCTACCCAAGCATTTGTCATAAAGTCAGAAACACCAACCACCCCCATTTGACGTTTGATATCATCAAGAAGTTCCCACAAAGAACCAAAAGGCCTTTGACTGAAGAAAAAGGCGAATGGGGAGTCATCCCATGCAACCTGAACAGAGCCGCCTAGCAAAATTTCGCAGCTTTGGAGGGCCCTTAATATGCCAAATGATCTGCCAAGGAAGGTCCATGCATTGGTGGTAGGGCACCAAATGCGAAGATCAGGCACCAATCTCATACTTAGAGGGAGTTGAAGGATTCGATTAACATCAGCTTGCTCAAAAACATTATGAAGCACATCAATCTTCCAACTTCTATTATCTTCATCAATGAGATCAACAACAGTTAGGCTGAGGTCATAGCCATGAGGCGGTATCGGAGCAATTCCAGAAGTTCCATTAGGCAGCCAAGGTTCAGTCCAAATATTGATAGATCTTCCATCCCCAACTCTCCAGCCCAAACCTTCAATAAGCAAGGATTTGGCTCCCCAAATACTCTTCCATGAGAAGCTAGAAGACCCACCATGAAAGGAATCCAGGAATGTAGAATTTCTGAAATATTTGGCCTTAAGAACCCTCCTAAGCGCTTATGTATTCAAAAGTATTCAAAAGTAATTCCAGGAATTATGTATTCAAAAGTAATCTAAGAAACACTCCCTTCGTGTAAGGGTCTTCTCGTCTGCGTTTGGGCGATTTCTCCTAGTTCTCTTCTAGGTCTCTCCTTTCCTCTTTTTTGGCTTTGTTTGGCTTAGATTCCCCACGAATTTAAGTTCTCTGATAAGATCTCTCTTGTTTGTTTGTGTGGATTTCTCTATTCCTCTGGAATTAGGGTTCTCCTTGGTATCGCCCTTCGTGTGGTCCTTTGCTGAATTTTGCCTCCGATGGACTCTCTAGAAGACAAATGGAAAAAGTTATCGCTTGCTGTGGAGGAAGAGGCGGTCACTGGACTCGAATTGGCTGGAGAGGAAGGAGACAATCTGAGATGTGATTTGTGTCTTGCTGGTTCTTTACTAACCCAAAACTCCTTCAATTCTGTTGCTCTTAGAAATACCATGCGCCAAGTTTGGAAGCCGAATTCTGGTCTTGCTTGCCGTGAAGTTGGTCCTAATCGGTTCATTTTTCAGTTTTTCCATAAGAATGACTTGTTGCATGTTCTCAATGACGGACCTTGGAACTTCGATGACCAGTTGCTATTACTGAAACAAGTTCTTGGTTCTGACCGTTCCGGGGATCTAGAATTCAATTATGCTGCCTTTTGGATTCAAGTTCATAAATTTCCGTTTGGAAAGTGTAACTCGGCTACGGCTTCTTTGATTGGGAATCGAATTGGCGAGTTTTTATATTTTGATGATTCTGATCCGCTTAATTATCCGAATTTATGCGGGTAAGAGTGACACTTGATATCAGGAAGCCATTAATTCGTGGATTGAAGCTAGCAATTGGCACCTCCTGGGTATGGGTTGATCTTAAATATGAGCGTCTACCAACACTTTGTTTCTTGTGCGGTCGTATTGGTCACGTGGACAAGTTATGCCGTTTTAAAGACTCTATCGGGTCTACTAATGCTACTCTCCCCTTTGGTGGGTGGCTGAGGGCATCTCTTAGAAGAAGTTCCATGCGTATTGGACAGGTGGAAAAAGATCAAGAGAAGGTCTGGATACAGAAACTTCTGGAAGAAGACTTATTAGCCGAGAAAGTTGACAAGCCAGAGGTTTTGGTTAACCAGCATGTTGTTTTTCTTGGTGGGCCCCCAGTTTCTATTGCCACTCCTGATAAGGATGTCGTTGATGCTGTCTCCAACCAGGTCCCTCCCAGTATTGCCTCTATTCAAGGTGATCAGGTAATGACCGAAAGACCGTTACGTCGTTTTTTGAGGCTTGATCGGAACATGGAGATTGATGGGCAACATCAGATTGTTGATTCACAAACAGGGGCTGGAAAGCGTTCTTATCCCCTTGATGTTTTTCCACAACTCGAAGTGTCGTGTGATTCACAAGCCTCGACAAAGAAACTGAAATATTCACTTCACCTGGAGGAGTCCTCTACTCAAGTAGCGGGTGCTGGCTTAGACCAGCCCCGTGAAGGGCAATGATGATATATTGTTGGAACTGTCGGGGGCTGGGCAACCTCCGAACAGTTAATAGCCTCCGAGATTGGTCTTGGAGTGATCGCCCTAACATAGTCTTCCTCATGGAGACTATGATTTCTAAGCAGGATCAGGAAAAAGTAATGAAGAAATGTGGTTTTACAAATGGATTTTGTATCTCGAGTAATGGTAGATCAGGGGGCCTTTGTCTGTGGTGGAAGGATTCTGATGTCTCTATTACTTCCTTTTCTGATAGACATATTTTGGCTTGTATTACTGATGATATCACTGGTGCTAAGTGGGATTTTCTTGGTGTTTACGGATGGCCAGATCGTGACAGTAAGTACAAAACTTGGTCTCTGATTCAACGTTTGGTTGATAGTTGTGATCTTCCTTTGCTTATTGGTGGCGACTTCAATGAGATAATTGATCAATCTGAAAAAGAAGGTGGCGATCCAAGATCTCAAAAAGCTATGGACAATTTTAATGACATGCTAAATTCTTGTTCCTTAAGAGATCTTGGTTGGCAGGGTTTGAAATTTACTTGGCAAAGAGGCAACTCTCCACGGAATGTTATTCGAGAACGTTTAGATCGCTTCTTGGCTACCCCTGACTGGTTTGCTGCATATAATCAATACCAGGTCAGAAATTGGCCTCGCTATTGCTCTGACCACTCCTTGATTTCTCTTCGTTTTGGCTGCAATTTTAGCACTCGGAGAAAGCCTAATTTCAAGTTTGAGTCTCTTTGGCTTGCTAATGATGATTGTAAGAATATAGTCAAGCGTTGTTGGTCTTCCACAACGGGCTTACCGTAGGATAAGGTCAAAGCTTGTGCTATTGGCTTGTCTCTTTGGTCTAAGGATGTTTTTGGGCAAAGGAAAAAGAAAATCCGGACTCTCGAACAACAACTTGGCAGACTTCAATCCGAGCTTCCTGATGGGTTTGTTTTGAGTAAAGGGAGGGAGATCTCCTCTGAGCTCGATCGTTTGCACATCGAGGAAGAGTCTTATTGGCATATCAGGGCAAGAACTAATGAGCTTCGCGATGGTGATAAAAATACTCCCTATTTCCATCATAAAGTAAGTCATCGCCGTATTCGTAATCATATTTCTGGAATGGAAGACAATGCTGGCAGGTGGTGTACTGAGGAAACACAAATTCAGCAGATTTTCTCTCATTATTTTGAGGACTTATTTCAGTCCGATGGTGTCCATGATTTGGATGGTGCTTTAAGGGGGATTGAAAGGCGTGTAACTCCTGAAATGAATCAAGACCTCATCCGGCTCCCGAGTGCTAATGAAATTAGGACAGCCTTATTCCAAATGCATCCTAAAAAGGCTCCTGGTCCTGATGGTATGCATGCTATTTTCTACCAATCTTTTTGGGATATTGTTGGTAGTGATATTATTAGTTTTGTTCAAGCCTGGTGGTGCGGTGTTGGGTCCTTAGAGAAGATAAATATCACTGTTATTGCCCTGATTCCTAAAGTTAAAAATCCTAAAAGTGCTTCTGAGTTTAGACCAATTAGTCTTTGTAATGTTATTTACAAAATTGTGTCTAAGACTCTTGCCAACCGCCTGAAAGTCATTCTTCCTGATATCATTTCTAAGAGTCAAAGTGCTTTTATCTCCGGAAGGTCTATAACTGATAATGCACTTCGTGCTATGGAAGTGTTTCATTATATGAAGTGTAAGAAGAATGGAAATTTGGGTGTCATGTCTCTGAAATTGGATATGAGGAAGGCTTTTGATAGGATGGAATGGCCCTTTATTCAGAAAGTTATGTGCAAAATGGGTTTTGATGTTTTGTGGACTGATAGAATTTTGGATTGTATAAAGTCAGTTTCGTTTTCCTTTAAGATTAATGGGCAGATCAGTGGGCGCGTCTTACCGTCTCGTGGTCTGCGACAAGGAGACCCGATCTCCCCCTTTCTATTTATTATTGGGGCAGAGGTGTTTTCTTCCTTGGTTTCGAGTGCTGTCAATCAGAAATATCTTCATGGAATTTTGGTTTGCAGGAGAGCACCAGTTCTGTCACATCTTTTCTTTGCAGATGATAGCCTGCTCTTTGCTAGGGCGACCCCGCAGGAATGCTCGCACATTACTGGTATTCTCAGTGTTTATGAAAGAGCATCAGGTCAGAAAATTAATTTGCACAAGTCTGAGGTTTCCTTTAGCAAGAACATTTCATCTTCCAAGAAAAGTGAGATTACTCAACTTCTTGGTGTTCAGATTGCAGAGAAGCATGATATTTACTTGGGTTTCCCTACAAGTATTGGAAGGTCAAAAAAAGCAGCGTTTGCTTTCATAAGGGATCGTATTTGGCAAAAGCTTCAAGGTTGGAAGGAGAGATTATTATCACAAGCGGGGAAAGAATCTCTTATTAAAGCGGTAATTCAGAGCATTCCACTTTATATGATGAGTATATACTCTCTTCCTACTGGAATTATTGATGACATCCATGTTCTTCTTTCTAAATTCTGGTGGGGTTCTACTGATCAGAAGAAGAAAATTCACTGGCGTGATTGGGATTTTTTGTGCCTTCCTAAGCCAGCTCTCCTTGAACTTGGCTTAACGACCCAAAGAACACATTACTCTACAATGAAAACACAACAAACATGCCCTTTGTCTACAAGTTTAAAGTTTACTAATGATGAGGGCACCCCCAGTATGGAGCATCACTTGGAAGAACCTCAACAAGTTATAATAAAAATCAATTAATTGAATGAAATTTGAAGTTTTGAACCATTAAACCATACTTAAGTTTGTGTACCGTATACATAGGTTGAATTTGTTGTCGTTTGAAATTGGGCATCCGCCATCCTGCTGGGTTTGTAAACATTACTACAGGCTTAGGCATAAGGGCCCGTTCGTTCTAAAATTACTCCTGCGTGACACAACACAATGTAGAAGAGAAGATCAGACTAGTTAAAAGAAGAGATAACTTGATTGACTTCAAAAGCAATTTTACCTCAAAATCTACATTTTCATCTAAGGGCTTGTTCGGCAGCATGGGTATTATGGATTATAATGCATTTTTCTTCAAAATGGCTTATTTAAACCAAACAAGGCCCATCAAACTATGTAATAATTGAAGGAAAAATGGGCCCATCTCTATCAACTTTTTTTTGTTGCAACAAAAGACATGTTTGATCTAGATTATTCTTTTCTTGACCGAAAAAATCTAGATTATTCTTTTGAAAAATAATCCATTATTTTGCATAATGTGAAATGCAACGAACGGAGCCTAAAAATATCTCCTGAAATATGTACCACTATATTTTTTATTTTTAGAATTCTGTTTATTCTCCAAAAATAGCAATATCTCATTTCTACTCAAAACTAAAAACAAGACAATAAGCCAAAGAGCATTTGGTCTAGCGGTAAGACCTCAAGGGGGAGAACCCAAGGTCCCCGGTTCGATCCTCACCGGCGACGAAGCCACAAATTTGAAATTTCAAAGCATAGCTCTCACCTGTTCACAGGTGCTCTAGGCTAGACCGAGTAGTATTCGGGCTACCCTAATTCTCACCAATTCAAAAAAAAAACAAGACAATAAGTTGATGAAAAAAAATAGTGAAACTCAATGAGTTTCTTAAGTAGTTTAAATGAAAAAAAATAAGAAAATATCAGATAAAGAAGAATGTTTCAATATTCCCTTACAATGATTTTATTAAACCTTTGAAAACTTTGACAAAACCCTTTATTTTTCATACTCTTGTTTTTCTCTTAATGTTATGATACTTGGAGTATCATCATGGAGATTGCTCTTATGGGTACCCATTACAGTTGTCAAAACCTGACCCAACACGAAAAACCGACCCAAACCGACTGAAAATTTAAGATTCAAACTCGACTAGAAAAGTTACAAGTGAAGGAAAAAACCGAACCCGATTAACTCGAAACCGATTAGATTGAAACCTAAACTTGACCTGAAATGCTCGATTTTTTGTATTTTTTTTTTGTCAGAGGAGTGATCCCAAAGGGAAGGAGTAGGCTACTCTGCCAAAACGTGGGGAGTAGCAAGGCCTTCCATGTAATTAACTAAAAAGGAAATAGAGCCAATAGGAGATTCGACAAGTAAATGAAAATCCAACGGAAAAGAAAAGGCTAATCTAACAAGGGTGTCAGTGATTGAATTCGCTTCTCTACAAACATATGAGACGTGGGCATTTCAATGGCCAGGCTGACAAGAGGATGTGTCTTGCATCGAGGCTTAAGTGAGGTTCATCGCGAGCAGCGAGTCGGATTCAAGCCACACTTCCCGCTGGTAGCCACGGTGCCACGCCGTCTTCAAACCATTGCTTATACCCCAAAGCTCCGCCATAGGGCCGAAGCAAATCCTGATATTATTAACGAAACCTCCTAACCATTGTCCTTCGGAATCTCTTAAAGTTCCCGGCACAGAGGCTCTTCCATTATCATCGACCGAACCGTCCGTATTAATCTTGACTTGACCCGGCGACAACTTGGTCCAGGAGATAAGCACTTTCGACTTTTGTCTACAAGGATTGCTCCTTCTCCTTGCAACCCACGCCTACTTGTAGTCTTTTGTTCTCGACATAATAACGCGCGGAGCATCATGAACCTCCCTCGGGTTGTCAAAGACAGCTTCGTTCCTCCATCTCCACGTCCACCAGATCACAGTGCGAAAAATTGCATACCAGTCCATGCCGTCCATAACCTGCCTCCGAGACATGTCAGTCGCACGAAACCAAGCTGCAAAAGGTAGATCGAAAAAGTCAGTCAAGTCAACATGAATGGGAAGAGAGTGTCAGAAGTTAACCGGTCATCACACCCACATTTTTTCCTTTCGGGGCTTTCTGCTTTAAAGAAAGATTCTTCATTTTTAATTAAAAAATGAAGATTCTTCCACTTAATCTAATTTATGGCAATGAAACTTTCATATTCGAGGACAAATTAAGCTCAGAATTTCGGATTTCAATATATTTTTTTTATCGGCTCACATGGAGCTTATGGTGGCCCGTACTTAATTGGTAGGTGGCTGCTAACTTTTTGTTTTTTTAACCCATAATCTAGCACCCCGTCTTTATGACATGGTACTCGACAATATATCTTACAAGGCACTACTTAGCTAATTTGACAATAAGTTCATTCAAATCTTACAAAGCAGGCACGATGAAAAATAAGGGAAACCATCCAACTCATATGGTGTGAGAAAACAAATTATAATAGTAACCATTAATCCAAAACAGAAGAATAAAATAACATTCGTTCATACTCACCCCCAAACAAATTCTTATTTGAGCTTCAACAACTCCTGCAACAATCTACAAATAACTACAACTCATCTAGTAACCTCCTTAACCAAAACCAACATAATGATGCATCGATATTTCGTATCATCTTTCAGTTGGGGTTCCATCACGGTCACGACTCCTAATTCACTCCTCAAACTATAATCTAAAAAAAAAAAATAGTTCTCGAGGGGTCAGCTACTACCCTAATTAAATTTAGAAAACACACAGTACTAATAGAACATTTCAAAACCAGTTACTAAAAATAGCAACCAAGTCCACAAACACATAAATAACTCTAGTCCTAGATCTAATTAGTCATACACATCCAATTCACAAGTAAAAACACGTTCTAAAATCTTTTAACACACACATCTACACACATATTGTCCTACGTGAAGTAGTGATAATGACCTCCACGCACACAACCAGCATCAAAGACATCCTCCAACTAATCATAAGTGTAGTGGCAACACCACTCATCACGTACTCAGCTTCTACACAACTTTTAACCTCCCATCGAGCCTCTATTAAAGCACTTGTCAAAACAATTTTATAGATATTGAAAGGGCTCTCCTTGCCATATAACCATACCCCGAAAGTAGGGCTGTCAATTCGGATCGATCCGATCCGAATCCGCGGATATCCGAATTTTTTTTTGCCTCATATCATGATCCGTATCCGATCCATTTTTAGTCGGATATCCGAGAAAATATATCCGTTCGGATCGGATATCCCATGGCGGATACCCCGGATATCCGAAAAGATCCATTTTTATTAAATTTGCTTAAACTAGTAAATTAAAAATTATATTTAGATATATATTTAAATTAAAAATTATATTTACATATATATTTTTTTAAATATATACATATATAATTTTTGGTAAAAACATGTATTTATTTACATATATATTTTTTAAATATATATATTAATATATATTTAATATGTACGGATATTTTCGGATATTTTCGGATATCCATTTATCTGAAACTCCGATCCGTATCCGATCCAAATATCCGGAAAAAATAGCGGATCGGAATCGGATTAATTTGGATACGGATAAAAACGAATCGGATCGGCGGATATCTCGTATCGGATCGTCGGACCGGATATCAAATTCACAGCCCTACCCGAAAGTCCCCTGCTCCATGATACATCCCAAGCAAGGTCGTACAGTAGATGCTAACACACAGAAATCACACGAAAACTTCTCGTGCAATAAAACACTTTTGAAAACTAGTCGCACATATATCACACACATACACAAAACGTTTTACTTAAACAATAATTTAGGGACTAGCTCCCTAAAACCAATCGTACTAGCATAATTCTTATAGTGGAACCCCCGTTCGACTAACTAGTCTAGTGGGTAAACATTTACCTCCTTGGAGGATTTTTGAAAGACTTCCTTACTTATATTATGAGAGTCCCTATAGCTATTACACAGGCAAAGTACAAACTTCTCTGAATTATAAGAGTCCATCCTAACAGTTCAGTAATGCACTTTCTTTCAACCCTACATATTGTAGCCTAACTCAGTAATAAAAAACTAAGGAACGCCAAACGTCACGAGTTCCCTATTCCTTAGGAAACTCAACACTCTAGTTATAATCGGTTTGTTGTTCTTGATGGACTTCTTCTTTGATCAAGATCACCCTCTCCTCACTATGTTCTTGATGTTCATGGGAGAGAAATATCAGAAGAAGTCACATCACTCATAATACACAAAGGTGTATTTATAGGCAACGTGAAATGGTTCTTCCTCGGACGCTTTTAACCTTCTGGCGTCCTAAGAGCTATCCACGGGTAGCATGTCACTTTCCTGACGTTGTACAACTACCAAACTTTTGTCCTCTTCTTAGAGTCAATGCTCCCTTTCGCTCGGAAGCCTCCACACGTTCATCGGGATGAGTTTGTCAAAGCGACGTCCTGGCTTAATGTGTTTTGTCTCTAACATCTGAAGCTTTTGCGGACTACCATCACAGACATTTGTTTTCTTGTGCTGGCAGCATTGACTTGGTTTGAATTTGAACTGAATAATTTGAGCGCCAGTTTCCTTATCTTAGAGACAGCTTCCCTAGTTCGCAGGAAATGCATTCTTGTTCGTTTGATCGTTGGAATTCTGAGCGTCCCTAAGGCCTAAGGATTGTAATCACTTGTTGTCCTTTTCTCAATGATGAGCATCCTTAGAAGCGTTCCTGCGAGTAACACTTGAACAAACATAAGTTCACAAGGAGTTTGTCATTATCAAAACTTGGGCGGATATCATTGATCCAATATTAGTGATTGAGCATCCCTAATATTGTCCCAACATACATCCACTCTCATAACATACATGTTATGCATATCTAGAGTGGAGTATCAAATCTGTCATAATGAGGAGCCAGAGTGGTTTTCCAGCTTATACTAACCACCATGCGCTCATTAATTACTAAGTACGAAGAACTAATATTTCATTAGACATAAATCATTGTACTTCACTTGGTGAATTTTAAAATGAGACAACTCAAATGAGAGACAAAGCCAATAGATAAGGAAACGAAGTTTCAATGCTTACCAATAGTGTATAACCTTTTTATTCGGAGAAAAGAGAAACCCATGACCCAGTATCAAGAGCCGATAGATAAATATACCTCCTAATACGTTATAAAAATACATCGGATCACTATTCTGCCTATCCCTATCGTAAGCTAATACACAACAAAATCTCAAAACGAGACTTGAAAAAATCACATGTCACACATCATCGGAGACTTAGGTCCACATAATAATAATAATAATAATAATAATAATAATAATAATAGTAATAATAATAATAATAATAGTAATAGTAATAATAATAGTAATAGTAATAATAATAGTAATAGTAATAATAATAGTAATAGTAATAATAATAATAATAGTAATAATAATAATAAAAATAATAATAATTATAATAATAATAATAATAATAATAATTTTTCTCGTGGCACGTCCTGTGGAAGGGATGGTTTGCACGCTCAACATCTTTTGGATTGTTTGAGCGGTGCTGTGGTTGCTATTTCTGACGAGTTAGTGGCCCTCTATATCTCAAGTGGTCAATCTCTTTCTTGATGGGAAATGTCCCTAGGTGTTGGGTGAGTATATTGCTAGTGCTCCTCTCACACCGCTTGTCAAGCCCGGGGGTGGTATTCGTCCTATTGTTGTGGGCACTGTTTGGAGGCGTCTGGTTTCTAAGGTTAGTGCTCATTTGGTTGGTCCTTCTTTGAGTGGTTATTTAGGCGGTCTTCAATTTGGTGTTGGGGTTCCTGGAGGTGGTGAGGCAATTCTTCATGCCATGAACCGTTTGATTGAAGTTCGTGGTGATGATGTCGGTCTTTCTATGTTGTTGGTTGATTTAAAAAATGCTTTCAACTTGGTAGATCGAGAGGCCATGTTACGAGAGGTTCGTCTTCGTTGTCCTGCTATTTCGCGTTGGGTTGAAGTCTGCTACTCTAATCCCGCTAGACTATATTATGGGGACCACACCTTATGGTCGTGCCAAGGGGTCCAACAGGGTGATCCGCTTGGCCCTCTGCTTTTTGCCCTTGTGCTTCATCCCTTGGTATGTAAAATTAGGCAATCCTTTGACTTATGTCTGCAGGCATGGTATTTGGATGATGACACTATAGTTGGTGATACCTTGGTTGTGGGAAAAGTTTTAGAGTTGATTTTGGAGGATGGACCTCGTTTCGGCCTACATCTCAATGTGGCCAAAACTGAGGTCTTTTGGCCCAAAGAAGACCCTCGTAGTAGGCTTGTAGGGGTCTTCCCGCCTGATATTTCCAGGCCTCTACTTGGTGTTAAATTGCTGGATGGACCTGTTAGTGTGGATTTTGCTTTTAGTAGTGAGCTTGTGATGAAGCGAGTATCCAAATCCGTTGAGCTTATGGCTGTAGTTGCTAAGATTAATGACCCGCAATGTAAGTTGTTGCTTCTCCGTGCTTGAGTTGGAGGTTCAAAGCTCTACTTCGCCTTGCGTACTTGCTCCCCGCGTGTCTTTGCGTCGGCTCAACGCATCTTTGACGTGGCTCTTCGTTCTTCCTTAGAGCGTATTGTTACTACTTCCGGGCCTGGGTTCGGCGATTGGCAATGGAGGCTTGCCACCTTGCCCTTTGCATTTGGCGGCCTTGGTGTTTATTCTGCAGCTGATGTTTCGCATTATGCTTTCCTTGCGTCGCGTTTGCAGTCTGCTTGTTTGCAGGATACTCTTCTTCAACAAGCATGTATTGTTGCACCGGGACCTACCTTTGATGATGCTGTGAGGTTGTTTAATGAGGTTGTGGAGTCTGATATTTTGAGTAGCACTAGTGAGATCGCTGCCCCCAAGCTTATGAAGAAACTGGCAGATATATATTTCACAAAGGCCGCTAGAACTGCAGATTCCGCATTTTCCTTATCTGCTCGGCAATTGGCTTTGTGGAAATCTCAGCAGGAAGACCACTCCTCTGATTGGCTTCGCGCTGTCCCGATTTCTGGTTTGGGACAGACTATGAACGGTAAGACTTATCGTTGTGTGTTATGTTACCGTTTGGGTGTTCCCTTGTTCTCTGTATCGAAGCCGTGCTCTGCTTGATCCCGTGTTTTTGATGGTGATATATATGGGGATCATGCCGTGTCTTGTGCTGGTATTGTTGGCATTAAACATCGGCATAATGTTGTTCGCGACACCCTTGTTGCTATCTACTACCGGTCAGGGATTTCTGCTGGTAAGGAGGTCAATATTGGGCTGTGTGACGAGCAGGACAAGCCTCTTTGTCCGGCTGACGTTTTGCTCTACTCATGGGATGGGGGTCGTGATGTGTGTGTGGACTTGACTGGGTCTTCACCATTGACCCAATCCGGAATGTCTGATTTTGTGCCCGGGCGTGTGGTCACTGAGGTGGCGCGTCGTAAACGTCTCAAGTATCAAGAAAAGTGTGGGGCGCTTGGGTATGGTTTTCTCCCATTCTCTTTCTCCTGATTGGGAGAGTTAGAGACAGAGGCTATTTCCTTGCTTAAGCGCATCCAAAAGTTCTCGAAGGCTCAAGATGTGGGGTCGCGTGCTGCTGCTTATATTTTTTCTAGGATTGGTTTTGCTATAGCAAAAGGAGTGGGGGCCCAGATAGTATCTCGGCTTCCCACTAATTTTATGTAAAACCTTATGAGTTGTAATTATTAATAATAATAATTAAATGAATAATAATAATAATAATAATAATAATAATAATAATAATAATAACGATGGTTAATTTTGTATATATTTAGGTCCTTCACTCTTTTGGTATACAGTGTATACTAGCAAATGGCCCGCACTTTGTACGGGGTGTTATTTATTTATTAGCCGAAAAGAAAATCTGAGCATCTATACTACTTATAGTATAAAGCGGAGACAATGTCTTCACAAAAATTTGCGCCACGTGTCATTTCTATAATAAAATAATCAGTCGGGTCCTCCTTTATATAAATTAGGTAGTTAGAATCTTATATAATATTATCCCGTATAACAACTTAAAATTTACCAAAAATTATATTCTTGAAAATTATGAATTATCACTTACCAAGAATTAGTTATAATCTTTTGATAAATATTATTTAATAATCACAATACGAAGATAAATATATATGAGTTGATTTACTATTGGTAAAAAAACACTAATCACAATACAAAGATAAATATATATGATCCTATAATTTTTACGTGATCATTGACATTACATATCTATATTAATTTAGATTTATAATCACATTACCCGTACTGGTACGGGGATTAAAGTTAAACTAGTTATACATTATATATAAGCGCTTTAAATTTCTAAAAGAAATCACGTCAATCTACTATAATAATAACGTATAAAGCAGAACCCATCTCTGTTGAAAACATTGCGCCACCTCATCAACACTGCATAAAAAACTGTTATTAATGCCGCCTCAACAATTGCAGGAAAAAATACTAAAATAATATGAATGATCCCGAAATTGCTTCTATATGCACCAATTAGGTAGTTAGACTATTAGGCAGTTTATGAATAATCCCGAAAATGCAGAAATAAATAATGAAAAAAATATGAATAATCTTGAAATTTCTTATATATGCAGTTATGCAACATTCAGGAAGTTAGAATATTGCTTATATATTTGTACAACTCAAAGATAAATTTTATACGTACATAATTAGTGTGGAGAAAATTGCATAATTATTTTGCACATAATTATAAAATTGCATAATTATAAAATTATGTACATAATTATTCGGATATTTTGAAGACAGCTTTCTTTCTCTATTATGACGTCTACATTTTTTGATCAAAATTCTAAATCAAAACAACAATATTTTAATTTAAAATGCACCTTCTTCTAATAATCTAAATACGGTAATTTTGAAACTTACAAACATTGTCATCCGTATACGCACATACTCATACTTTGTAAATCTATGATAAATAGCGGTGGCAAATTCTGCCCCGACCCGCGAAAACCGCCTGACCCACCCGACACGTGACCCGACCGTTATCCGAAAAAAAATTATATATTTAAAATTGAAACCGAACCGACCCAACCCAATTTGACCCGACATAGATGTAGCCCGATTAAGTAAAGCCCGAAACCGACCGTATCCGAGAACATCAACCCGATACCAACCTGATGCCCGAGAAACCTGAACCTGTTTGTGCCCGACACCCAAAACAACCCGAACCCGATTATACCCGACACCCGAAATAACCCGAACCCGATTATACATGCACCCGCTTAAACCCGAACCCAAAACCACCTAACTTGATTATACCCGATACATAAAATAACAACCTTACACATGTCTTTAAATTGATAATTGAAAACTATCTTTGTCTTTTTTTTAGGGAAAAAATATTTTAGGTATAAATTTTTTTATGAATGATATTGAACAAATATTCAAAAAACATAAAAATGGATAACAAGTAACATCATTCGCAATTACGTGCAACGTTAACGAGTGTGTCCGCTAGTCTCACTTGAAAGTATGTCTGGAATAATAAACATGATCAAATTACCAAATAAAGTTGTAAAAATAGGAAAGTATGTCTGGAATAATAAACATGATCAAATTAATTATATGCATATAATATGACACATAGATACATCTTCTAAACATATATAAATTTCCATAAAAGAATCGAAGGAAATAAATGCATTTCTTAACTTGCAACCCGATCCAACCGCATTGAAAAAAGTCGATTAAATATTAAATCCCGCTTAATCAATACCCAATCCGATCGAAACCCGTTTCAATTGAAACCTGCTTCCACCAAAACCCAATTCAACCGAAACCCGATCCGACCACATTGAAAATCCCGATGCAGTCCTAAATCTGGCTTAATCAAAACCCAACCCGATCGAAACCCGCTTCAGTTGGAACCCGCTTCAATTGAAACCCAATTTAACCGAAACCCGATTTGACCGCATGCATGGAAAACCCCGATTCAATCTAAAACCCGACTTTGTTAGGACCCGTCCCGTCCAAAATCCGAAACAACTCATCTATTTCAACCCGATTACCCGCAACACCCGTCAATTGAGAATCCGACTTGTCCCGACCCGACCCGATAAAACCCGATAACCCGATTACTCACAATTGAGTATAACGTGGAACAACCCGAAACCCGAACAACCCGCCCGACCCGCCCGTTTGCCACCCCGATAAACCATTTCTCTCTTTGCCGTAATTTTTTCGTAGATTGTCACCCTCTTTCTTCTAATGTAGAATAAAATAAATAAATACTTTAAACTTAGTTATAAATAATAAATAATGTTTTATCTTATTCTTCATTTTTATATGGGTTTCAGGTGGCCCCTATTCTATTCCAAGCATTCTCATCACCAACTAGATTGTCATCCCGAAATTGCTTCTATATACACCAATTAGGTAGGTAGAATA
The DNA here is from genome assembly GCA_934048045.1 of Polygonum aviculare. Lineage (NCBI taxonomy): Eukaryota > Viridiplantae > Streptophyta > Magnoliopsida > Caryophyllales > Polygonaceae > Polygonum > Polygonum aviculare. The sequence continues at coordinate 16,110,335 of OW204025.1, read as the reverse complement.
TTAGATAGTTTATGAATGATTCCGAAATTGCAGAAAAAGATATGAATGATCTTGAAATTGCTTATATATGCACCAATTAGGTAGTTAGAATATTGCCTATATATTTGTACATCTCAAAGATCAATTTTATACGTACATAATTATTGTGGAGAAAATTGCATAATTATTTTGTACATATTTATTAAATTGCATAATTATAAAATTATGTACATAATTATTCGGATATTCTATATGCACCAATTAGGTAGTTAGAATATTAGGTAGTTTATGAATGATCCCGGAATTTGCACAAAAAAATACCGAAAAAAATATGAATGATCTTGAAATTTCTTACATATGCAGTTATGCACCAATTAGGAATTTAGAATATTGCTTATATATTTGTACATCAGATCAATTTTATACGCATATAATTATTTTGTACATAATTATAAAAAAAAAACTCGGATCAATATTCCTCGGAGCGATTAAGTCGCGTTTATATTTACATTACCCGTACATGGTACGGGATTTGTATTAATTTGCTTAACTTGTCATTCAAAGGCGACGGTCAGATGTGTTGTAATTGGTAGGAGAATGGGTGATTGCCTGATTGGTATTTGAATGCTTTCAGATATATTGACGTAGTTTTAAATTAATATATGTTTTTTTCTTTGAATATTTAGTTAATCGGTTAAGTATTTAGAGTAGTACTAAGAAGTGAGAAATCGTCACTTCGATTCTCATTGGTTTTTAATAATATGATCTCATTTGTGTACACTTATTTTTTTTCTAGCTGAATTTTGGTTGTGTTTTTCCTCTTCTTCTTGTAGCACGACATGTTGTATGTTTCTCGATCGGACTGTGTGATGTTGATCTTGTCTTGTGGATGTTGGGAAATTTTGAATCGTTCGAGCAATTTGATGAATAAAAAAGCGAAAAACAATTATGAACACACACAATTGTTGACCCAGTTCGTCACAAGGATTACGTCTGGAAGCACTATCAAACATGAAATTTTCACTCTCGATATTTTGGATGACAATAAATATTGATATGGATAAGTATTTATAGAACACTAAAAGAAGGCCCAACTTATTTCTCAAATTATAAACCTTTTCTCATGACACGCGCCAAAACTTGAGCAAGGCCCCCCAAAGCACGGGCATGCTTTGGCCCTCTCAGCCCGCATTTTGCCGATAGAGGTTCTGTCGTCAAAGCGCAACCTTGCACCTCCAAGACCCTGGCGCGCTTTCAGCGTCCACCCCTCATCTTGGCCTCCGTTCTTCGCACCTTCGAAAGTGCAGCCACAACCGCCAAGATGCACCCGAGTCTTGGCCTCCTCCTGCCAGTGTTCCAGGACCGTGCTTCTGTGGTAAAGACACGGGCACCCATGGTCATGGCGTGGCCAAGTTTCGGGCCACCCCGTGCGTGCTTCTTTACGCAATCGCTTAGGAACTCGGCTTTTAGCTCGGTTTCTCCCCTTCGGTCTTCAACTCACCGAGTTAGACTCCATGCTCAACAATATAGTGTAGTGTTTTACAGCTTTATTTTGCGTTACTTTGGTTTGTTCTGTCAGCAACGAGTAGTCCTATCTGATCATACATCTAAATGATCTAATATTTTTTTTGGTTGAATCTAAATGATATAATATTTAGACAAGCTAAGTCAGCAACTTGTATAATTTTTTTGTTTGTTTATGTATAACCAAAATTTGATTGCTGTTAATTTATAAAAAAATCAAGTGAATTTGGTTCCTAGTTCAAAGAAGATGTCAGCACTCGATCGACAGCAACATGTGTATTTTATTTAATCATATTGCACTTTTTCGTTTTCTGGGGGGAAAGTAGCCCTGGCTTAGTCACTTGTACACTTGTTCTTCTTACGTTTATCAAAGTAGTATTATATTAATTTAATAAAGATAATAATTATTTTTTATAGATTTTGTATTTGAGAGCATCGATCGTTGAGATCGAGGCGTGTAGTTATCAAATCCTATTTGGATTGTAAAGGTTTATAATGGGGGATATTGATCTTTTCATCTTTTCTCATTTATAATAATAGAATAACTAGCTTAACCCGTCGTATCATGTACGACTTTGTCTTAAATATTAAAATTATTTTAAATACATTATATTATTGAATTTATGCACGTTAAATTTCACTTACTAATGGAATACACCATGATAGCACCGTTATCTAATTTGAATTAACTTATTTTACCATATAAATTTTGACCGTAGTATTTTTTCTTTTTTATAAATTTCTTCTATTATCAATACTTGTAAGCCAACCTAAAATATAACATATAATAAATATAATACCAATGTCCTAGTAGTTCATATTTGTTTTTGTAAACATTCTACAAATAAGTATAATATCAATGTCCTAGTAGATCATATTTTCTAATATTATTTTCTTTTTTCTTGATGTGATTTTCAACTTACAATCATTCATGTATTAATATTTATAAACTTTTTGAGATAAATCTAGATTATAGAGATAGATATTATTTGGATAGTTTATAAATATAAGATATTATTTTGATAGATCATAGATATAGATATTATGTTGAAATATTAATATATGTTAATTAGATAAGACATATTGTTTGGATAAATCTAGATTGTATATATATATATATATTATTTGTGTAATTAACATGATTGTTTTCATGAATGAACAATGTGATCATATCAAGTAGTATTATGACTGCTTAATGAATTAAGGAGTACTGATGAGTAAAATGAAAATTAAAGATACGTACAATAAATCACAGTATCTTAATTTGAAGAGGGATTGGGGTGGGGAGGGTGTTTTGGGGGTGATTTTGGAGGGGTGGGGCGAGCGGAAAAATTAATTAGCTAAGTAGGTGAAATTCAAAAAAACGGTTTTGCTTTTATTTTTTTCGGTCCCCCCACTCTCTCTCCGCTTCTTCCCTCTCTTCCCGAAAATCTCGAGCTGTGCCATCGCCATCTTCCCCCCCCCCTCTTGCTTTGATTTTGCGCTGTTTTGCTTGCTCTGCAACCGTCGCCAAGCCTGCATTACCGTTTCCGTCTTGATTTGGTAAGTATTCTCGTTTCCGTCAGAATGCTAGGGCTGTAACTGTGTTTCAATGGCGGTTTTTGCATAGTGAGCTTGAAAAATCATGCCTTTCTGTGTATGTGAGGGTTAGGTTTAATGGCGGTTTTGATTTTGTTCGGAATTCTGCGCAATTGGTAATGTGGTCATCATGTTGTCGTAGGTTAGGGCTGATGACAAGTCGCGTTTAGTCCAGGCTGGGGTCATGAGTTTGGGTGGGGTGATGACAAGTTCATTGATGTGTAATGGTTTGATGTGATGAAAAGTGGTTTTACACCCTGGCTCCTGTGTTGTGGTCATGGTAGTAGGAAACTGATGACAAGTATTATAGATGAAAGGATTAGGTATCGGTGTAGTCGAGGTGATGACAAGTTCATTTTGGCTTAGGGTTGTAATGTTATGACAAGTGGGGTTATGCCCTGGTTCATGTGTTGTGGTCATGGTAATAGGAAACTGATGACAAGTTTTTTGGATGACAGGTTTTTAGGATGTCTGGATCTCAGCTCATGCTCCCTGCTCCAGAGGTTTCTTGCAGCTCTCAATTACGTCCTTCACTTGAGGTATAGTATGTGTATCGTGTGATGACATGTTGGAACTAATACCTGATGACAACTTATTGATTGATTTGAATAAAATGCATGCCATGTAGGACTTGAGGTATTATTTCCTCCCCCAATCTCGATTCAAGGGGAGGTACAATATATATTCCAGAGTGGATATATTGTCAACCATAAAGAGGCATGTTAGTGATCAGGAGTGGCAGAGCCTTTGTGATGGATGCTTTGGCTCAGTTTTCCAGATTGGTGAGGGTCTCAGATTCATGGGTGTATTGGTCAATATGGTGATGATGCATGAAGTGAAGACTTGCAAGGAATTGGAGTTGTGGTTCAAAGTGTGTAAAAATGTGATGAGGTTTTCCATTCATGAGTTTGCTGCAGTCACAGGCCTCAATTGCTCTCAAGAGATGCCAGATGTTCCAAAGGTTGACATGCAAAAAGTTTTAGGAGTGAAGAAATGCTCAGTCTCTGACCTTGAGGTGATGTTCTCAAAGGAGAAGAATTCAAGGAAGAGGTTGATGATGGCTCACCTGTTGGTTTTAGAGGGAATTTTGTTGCCACACAGGAGTGAAGCCTCCATTAGAACTTCATCTGTCTCCCTTGCTTCTGACATGGAGAAGTTTAGTAAGTATCCATGGGGTAGGAAGGTGTATCTGGCTACTGTTGATGGGCTGAGCAAAGTGTCTCAACACAAATATAGTGGCCAGGGGAGGCCTGGTTTCAACTTGCTGGGGTACCCCATGGCTTTTCAGGTATTGGTTTCTATTGGGTCTGTTAATACCTGATGACAAGTATATGTTTTTCATCTGATGACAACATCTCAGCATTAGCATTTGTTATTGTTGTGCTTGCAGATCTGGATACTTGAGACATTCTCCCATCTTCAAGCAGTGTGTAATGTGGGTTACAAAGTTAAAGGATGCTCAGGTCCTATATGACATTCTATGGAACCACAGGTTCTTTTGATGCACAACAAACTTGAAGATGCTTTGTTAACTGTTAGGCAGGTATGTGAGATCATTTATGAAGTAGTTAGTGTTTGCAATAAGGAAGCTCTGGATGTGATGACAAGTGTCATTTGGTGGTGTTGGTGTTGTTGCAGGTTCCTGTGTTTAGGTATGATGCTGTAAATCTGGGTGGATTCGGATTCCCAGAGGAGAAACCTGATCCTGTCATCGATCCCTTTGTCCAGTGGAGGATGTCTAATGTAGTGATCCCTCCACAAGCCCTACAAGGTGCACTCAACAATGAGAGGGGCGATAAAGTTGAGGGTGCTAAGGCAATAAGGTTGAGGATGAAGTTTGCTGTTTACAAACTTACAACATCCACATCACAGAGCGTGTCTTCTGAAGAAACAATTGATGATAAGCCGGTTCAGAAGAAGTACAAGCCAGCCAACAAAGGGAAGTCTGCTTCAAAGAAGAGGCCAGTAGAGGAGCCTGATGAGGAGGTGCATACAAGGAAGAAGAAGCCTGCTGCCTAAGACAAAAGTGTAGTGAAAGAGCCCAGCAAGATTGAGATCAAGAAGGGTGAAGTGAAGGGGAAGGCTGAGGCTGCTGCTGCTGATGATGATGACGACTTTGTCAGTTTGACTGATATGGGCAAGAAGCTCAAGCTGCATGGGAAGAAGTTTGGTGTACCTCCTCCAAAGGCAAGAGTGACATTTGCAGCAAAGGGCACTTCTGAGATAAAGAGTGATGACAAGATTGTTGCTGATTGTGATCCAAGATTAAAGAGCAGGGGTGATGACAAGGTCAAGGATGCTGGAAGTGGTCCAAGTGAGGTGAAGGGGGATGACAGGATGGATGACAAGGTGGATGTTGTAGCCGGTGCTGGGGTAGACAAATCAGGTAAGGAAGGTGATGACAGGATGGATGTTGAAGAAGATGTGGTGATATTGGAAGGTGAGTTGGCCCCCCAAAAACAAAGGAGAAGAAAGGGTGATGACAAGTCTAGAGGTGGTAGGAAGGTGGAGCTGCCTGAGTGGGCCAATAACTTCACTGATGATATAAGAATTCAGGGTCGTACGATCAAATCCATGAAGTGGAATGTTGGTGATCTGGCAAACCAGGTGTTGAGGTGCTGTGAGAGGCAGAATGCTATTGAACTGAACAACCAGCAAATGTCTCAGAAGCAAGATGAGATTCTTATGAAGTTGGATGCCGTGATCTGTCATCTTGGCATACAAGCACAAGCACCAACACAAACCAACACCCAGAAGATCATGAAACATAGAGAGGAAGCTGATTTTGAGTTGAAGGACATACTTGTTGACATTCAGGGTCAATGCTCTAGGCCTGAGGAGCATGCTCACCTATTTGGAGGTGCTTCTTGTGGAGCTCAACACAGTGATGATGCCACTGTTGATGACAATGCTGAGGATGAGGTTGATGCAAGTGTTGATGACAAGTCCAAGGCTGATGACAAGCATGATGGTGCAAGAGGAGATGACAAGCATGATGATGTGCAGGCTGATGCAAGCATTGATAGGAAGTCCAAGGCTGAGCCTCAAGGTGCAAGGGTTGATGACAACACTGAGGTTGAGCAGACTGATGCAAAAATGGATGACAAGTATCCCAACCCTGAATTACAGCCTTCTACAGCTCACTTGGGTGATGATGCTGATCCATCTGCTGCATCTGTGGGTAGAGGAAATTTTGATGAAGAGCCCAGGGATATTCCTGTGGATGTTGGGGTGTGTGGTGATGCAATAGTTGCTCTGGATAGGGACGACTCTGGTGGAAGTGACTCTGGGGAAAGTCACTCAGATTATGTGGTGCAGCCAAATCAAGCTAGTGTAGCTCTTAGGAGGTCAACTAGGCACACCAAGCCCAGCGACTTGATAACATCTCCATACACAGCTGGGAAGGAGAAGAAGAAACTTCCAAGGAGGCCAAAGAACTGCTTCTTCACAAATGCTGAGAGAACACCTTTCTATGATTGGTACAATGATGAAAAGTATGCCCCCTATCTCTGTGTCATCTGTTTTTGTTGTTGTCATCACATTTTATATTCATGGAAGCTGTCATCTGATTCTGCCAACTTTTGTCCACGTAGGACTACATACTGGGTTGGATGTGAAGTACCACATTTGAGGAAGGAATTCTTGAAGCTAACAATTACCAGAGGTAACTGGTTGGACGATAATGTAAGGCATTTCTGACCTGAATGTTTCTTAGCTTCTTTGTGATGACAAGTACCATATGATGACATGTTTCATGTGCCTTGTGTTTTTTTTTTTGTGCAGCATATTGATGAGATCCTATTCCACTTCAGGAAGAAGCTGCACTCTGACCCTGAGCGCTACAAAGAAGTTGCTATCTTTGATAATCTTTGGTCTGGAAGATTTAATGAGTCCCAGTTGGATGATCTGTATTCTGGCAGGCTGGCATTTCAAGACCATTGGACAGATTATCTCGATGGGTTGGCTCCTGGGCATTTTGGGAAGCAATGTTATGATGTCAAGAGGTTTTATGCAGCATTTGGCATCCCTGAAAGGCACTGGTTTGCGCTGGAGATTGACATTACTCTGAATCAAATCAATGTTCATGATTGTCGGTTGGATTTGTACAGTGATTATGAGATTGAAGAGTTCCTAGGGGCTATGGTAACTATGCTGCCAATGTTTTTCCACTCATGTGATAGGATGGCTAAGCTGGTAGACCTTAGTATGCCCTTCAAGATCCATCGAGTCAGAGATGCGCCTCAAGACCCTGCTAGGTAAGTTGCTATAGTATGCTTTTACTTAGTTGATGACATGTTCATATGTGGTTTCATGGTGGAGGACTAACCCTTTGCATAATGCTTCCAAATGTGTAGTGGTAACTGTGGGTTAATGACTGTCAAAACCATTGAGTCTCTGGCGTTTGGTACCTCATTCAAGGTCAATGAAGACAACATCAATGCCTACAGGGAGAAGATTGCAATTGAGTTGTGGAACCGCGAGTGGGTATTTGACGAGGAGTAGGATGTGATGACATGTATGTAGACTCAGTTTAGATGTGATGACATGTAGTTGTGATTTCACTTGATGATGACATGTTTTTCATTAGATTTGAGGAATGAACTATGTTCTAGGAAGTAGGTTCTGGTGGTAGTTGGATGATCATGGATTTGTGCAAGGAATCTTTAGGAAGCATCAATTGATGACAGGTTTTGCATTGTACATGACATGTATGCTGATGTGATGACAAGGTCAATTTGTTATTTGTTAGAATTGTCAGATGCATTGGATTTCTATATGCGTTAGGATTTGTTATGTTAATTCCCACAACAACACACTGATTGGTAAATGCATTGGGGTTTGAATGCATTCATCCCTTGTCGTTAGGTTCACTTGAACAAATGATGCATAAGACCAGTGGAATAAACAACAGATGACAAGAAAATAGTAGCGTGTAATATTCGAGTTAACAAGTTCAAATCACAAATACATAGATATGACATAAGATGGCAACAACCAAACAACAACAAACTGGAAATACAAAAAACAAAACAGGTGATGACAAGTTCATTGTGCTAGATTGGCTGGCAGTGTTTCTGGAGGCCAGTCCTCAGCTATTCTCCCTGGGGGATGATGTAAAGCAACAATGACGCAGTCATCAGAAAGTCCAAGCTGCAAACATGGCAACAATAGTTTGGATTAATATACCAATTGTTAAAGGTGATGACAGGGTAAACTTGAGCACATGATAAGTATATCTCCCACCTCTTCACAGGTTAGAGTTCTGTTTGGGTCTCGGACACGTCGATTGTTGAAGTAAAATGCCACCCAGCCCCCCGGCGTGACACTTTCCACACAATAAAAATTATAGATGTTAACCACCTTGACGTTGGGGGTCACTGTGATGAATGTTGGTGACAAGGTGTGCTACATGGAAAGGAAACAGATGACAAGAAACTATGTATGAGCAATTATCTCGGAAGTGATATAAAACAAAACAGGTGGATGTAAGATCTTTGGTCTCACCCCATTGATGATGGTTACTCTCCACCTTTCTCGCGGCGCATACACCCTTCTTCTGGCTGTTACAGGCCTTCTTTGCCCATTCATTGTGCAAGGTGATGACAACGTTGTCTTCTCTTGAACTTCCAAGTAATGGATGACAAGTTATATGAAGATGTTTCATGCGTACAAGGCGTCCCTATTTATAGCTCCTCACCTCTAATCAACGTTAGGTACATTCAATTCATGGTTGGGAATACATTTAGACTTTTTTAGTATATGCATTGGATAAACTCAACCAACGGTCATCTATTTTTAAAGGGAGCACGCATTTCATGACCTCAGTAGGCAAGAGTACAACAGATGACAAGACAAGGTGTTGTCCAGTTTTTAAAGCATGCACACGAAATCATTCACACTTTTCAAAGAATAAATTGGTCTTTGGAACGCACACTAAACTAGATGACAGGAGCAACGGATGACAACACTGAACAACATAGTTCATTTCTTGATAGATATTACAATGCGGCGGGAAATAGATGACACCCTCCACCCCAACATATGGGTGACAACTCACAAATCAACAACTAGATCACAACTTACACAACAACTACTGGATGACAAGCACAAAAAGCAACAACAAGGACAACTGGATCACAAGTTCAACAACAACAACTGAACATAAACAACTTAAACAGCAACAAGAACAACAACATGGACAACTAGATGACAAGTTCAACAACAATCGACATTTCATGGTGGAGACCCTGGCGGCGTCATTGGTGGCGTTGGTGGAGCACCTTCTGGACGCGGAATACCAGCTGCTCTTTGTTCTGCCCTTAACCGTCTGTAACCTTGAATCGTTCTACGAACCCATGTTCGATACCCAGGTTCTCCTACTCCTGGCCTGAAGATAGCATGGATAACGGAGTTGTTTCTTAGACCAATCTGCACGACAACAACAGATGCACAGTTTAGCACAATATAGTTCAAAGGTAACAAGCCACGTATACTGCTTCTGATGACGAGTTCATGTATGACCTCTCGAGCTGTTAGAGTTCTGTTTCGATCCAGAAGCTCTTGATCGTTGAAGTAGAAGTGCATATTCCGAGGGTGAAGGGCTTCATCATGGCAGTATACATCAACTAGCTGGCATAGTCGGGTCTCTGCAGTAAGCATCACCCTAAAATCCCGGGAATCCTACATATGCACGAAACTGATGACAGGTTTATATACATAACAAGAAGATGTTCAGAACGGGGGTTTGTAAGTGTTTTTTCTCACCCTGCGGCGGACAACTACCTCAAAGTAAGGTAGTTGTGGAGGTCCTGGTTGCACCCTTCTTAGTCCATTAGGCACAGGACGGTTAGCCATTTCGATGACAAGTATTGTATCACAAGGTGATGAGAAAGCGATGACAAGCTTTGGGATCAGAAAGTGATGACAAGGTTCATACTCCTTAGCACTTTATTTATACTGACTTCCTTGGGGGTAATGCATTGATTATGGGATCAAGATTCAGAACCTTTTTAGTTATGATGCCTATTTCCAATAAAGGAGTATGGGTGGTCAATGCATCATTCAAAGTACCTATTTTTGACCCACACCTAGAGCTATGACAAGTCTTGTCATCTGGTGTACAGTGATGGTACACTTTCACACAAGTAATACTTTTAAAATGAAAGCGAGGGGGGGGGGGGATTCCATCGGCTGAAATTAGCTCAACACAAATGTACTCGAAAGATTTGCTAGCACAAATCATGTCATCACTGAGAATTCAAACTAGGGTAATGTATAATATTGCAAAAAACTGTCATTCATTTAACAATAAGCTGTTGTAAAAATAATGTCATCTGTTTTGCAGGCACTACACCAAAAAACGTGCAATGATGCACATATATGCAAAAATAATATCAGTGTTCATCACTGAGATAGAATACTAATAAAGCAAAAATAACATCACTGTTCATCACTGAGATAGAATACTAACAATAGCAGAATATTAAAATCTTGTTCTAGTAGCTGATAGATGACAAGTCTTCACAGGAGCCAGTGGATGACAAGTCTTGGTAGCACCTATGTTTTCTTGGTTTTATACTTGATGCAAAGCTTTCCTGCAGATGGGGGAGCTGAGGGGCATCTCTTCTTGTTGTGTCCATCCTTCCCACACAGGCTGCACCTGTAGGTTGAGGGCTGCCCCCTTTTCCTGACCTCCTTTTTGAACTCTCCTAACGATGGCAACCTCTTCACCCTTGGCCTCCCAACTTTCCTACTGTTATTTGGTGGTAAGCATGTCATATGTTTAATGGCATCTGGCACATCCCAAGTAGTCCTGTAGGGTAAAGGGTACAGGGTCTCTTTGTATGCATTCAACCAGTAGCTACTTTTGAAGTGGTCATCTATGAAGTCGCCTACCCTATATTGCATTTTCTGAATTGCACATATGGCATGTGTACATGGATAGTGGTCCAAATCAAACACCCTACAACAGCAGGTCTTCTTGGCAAGATCAACAATTCCAGAAAATGTTTGGCACCACATTCAGTAGTTGCTGGAAAAACCAAGTCCATCCAACATCATTTTCTGTTTCCACTATAGCAAAGGCTAGAGGATACACTTGGTGGTTGGCATCTTGCGCCACAGTTGTAACTAGGGTCCCCCCATACTTACCATGCAGGAAAGTTCCATCCACAGACACGACCTGCAACATTTTTTTGTAGGACAATGGACAGAATTGATGACGAGTTCACACAGAAGTGATGACTAGTTTAAACACAGAAGCGATGACAAGTAGGCACAGAGACCACAGAGAGAGCAAAAGCGATGACAAAAATACACGGAGACCAGAAGCGATGACAAGTATGCACAGAGAACACAGAGAGAGCAGAAGCGATGACAAGAATACACAGAGACCAGAAGCGATGACAAGTAAGAGAACACATAGAGAGCACAAGCGATGACAAGTAAGAGAACACATAGAGAGCACAAGCGATGACAATTATACACAGAGGCCAGAAGCGATGACACGTATGCACAGAGAACATATAGAGAGCACAAGCGATGACAATTATACACAGAGGCCAGAAGCGATGACAAGTATGCACAGACAACAGAGAGAGCACAAAGAGCAGAAAGTGATGACAAGTATATACAGAGAGCAGATTGAGCACAGAGATCAGAAGCATCTGATAGAAGCCTCTGATGAGACATATCCACACAGCTACTAGAAGTGATGACAACATTAATACATACCTTTCTCATAAAAGCGAAGCCTCTGATTGACACTCCAAATGCGATGAAGATAGATTTGAAGCGGTCTGTCTCCTCATCTATAACCAGCTTTGTGTATGTTCCTGGATTCACTTGTGTTAGGACGTGGCAATAGGCAGGTAGCAATGCGTAGTTCTCTTCTGGGGAGCCTCTGATTAGTTCTTGAGCTTTCTCCCTTGCTTTCCTTGCTTTCCAGTAGCTTATTCTCTCATGCAACTCCTTTTGGACATCATTCTGAATCTGGTGCACATCAGGGCCATCCTTCACACCTTCGAACCTACAATTGTCATTACATTTTATTAGATGACAGGGGCTGTATTATTGTAATTATCAGAGAACTGATGACAGGACAAAGCACCTTGTCTTAATCTGTTCAGCGACAGTTAGGTAGGATGGTTTGTGGTGCTTTTGGAACCTGGTTTCAAAGGGACAGGTGTGCTTGTAGGTGTATTTTCTTATTTGGAAGTAGTCAGCGTCTTTCACCTTTGTGGCTAGCATTAACCAATTGCATTCCTTGACCACACACACAACCTTGTAGATCTGTGTTGTGGACTTGTACACTTTGTACCCAAACCTGTCTCTTAAGGCTTGCTTGGAAACAGCAGATTTCAGCTCATCTTTTGATGGATATAGCTGCCCCACTTTCAAGAAGTCATTGTTGGTTGTCATGTCATCACCATAATCTAGTATTTCTGGCATCTCGTCATCACCATAAACATGCATCTCAACAAACTCAGGCTCCTCTCCAACTACCATCAACCTGTCATCAGATACAGCTCCACCAACATTCTCCACCCTGTCATCCATTGCAGGGTTGTCATCAATATTCTCCACCCTGACATTCCTCTCACCATGCACCTTGTCATCTGTTGCACCCCCCCAGCCTTCAAGGTCACATACAAGGGCATCTTCCACTGTACCTCAGGGGAGTCATTTATCTCCAAGAACGACACCAAGTCATCCTCATTCTCAACTGTGTAAGGCTTGCCAACTACTTGGAAGGGATTCAAGTGAGTCAACAACAATCCATTGCCACCAGGTTCAATATTACATCTCTTCATGATTTTTGAAGTCAACTCTTCTAATGTCATGCCATCTTTGACGACCACTGCTTTGTAGTTCACATCACCAACATATTTGCCTTCACAGTCCCACTCCCCACCAAAGCAAACACTTAGGAGCTTCATTGTTATTGTCCTGCCAGATTGGCAAAAAGTAAAACAAATGAACTATATACATAAAAAGTTGTCATCACATCAGCATGTACTATATACATAACACAAGAAAAAAAGCATTTAATATGCTATTGTCCTCACTTCATTTAATGATGCCAGGTCATCAAAAGGTATGAAAATGACGTCGTAACTAATGGAAAACAGCTAAAACACGTCATCACATTCAAACATGTCATCGGATCATAACAACAACGACTAAAAACACGTCATCACATCCAGGGTTTTGTCCGCAATATAGGTCATGTCATCATGTGTCATCACATAACACGTTCAGTCCCCATCTCTTGTCATCACATTCATCCATTGCTCTCATTCACCCTTCCTCGTCATCACATATCCACTTATCACAATAATCCATTCAAGTGATAAGCAGAACACAATGTGTCATCAAATAACCTCGAGTTTTCACAAGGTCTCGAGTGTTTTTACCTTGACAGAGCGCTGGATTTCGGACTCAAGATGCGGACTCACGACATGCAACTCCGTAGGCCCCAAGAAGCTGTCATCGTCTTTCCAAGCTTCAATCGATCGTTCCTCACGGCGTCATCACTCCATCGTTTAATCGCCTGCCCGAATCGCGTGTTTTGTGCGCCGAATCTCGCGATTTTCGCTGGCCGCAATGGATGACGATGGGGTTGCGGGAAGCTAGCTAGGGTTTGGGGGGAGGGAGCTCATTAAATGTGACGGTGGCATGGGCGTTATTTTCCGCCTCTCTATGGGGGCATTTTCGGCAAATCGTCTATAGGAGCTCATTAAATCTCCGCGCCTCCTATTTGCTCCAATTTTGGCTGCCCGCCACCCACACACCCATTTTCGTCTAATTTGAAAGATATATAATATGGTTTCAAAGATAAATATTAGATGAGTAAGAAAAAAGATAAAATTAAATATTAGATAATTAAGAAAAATTTAAAGATAAATATTATGATTTAAAAGATAGATATTAGATGTATAAAAAAATAAAGATAATGATTGGATAATTAGGGAAGGTAGGAAAATAAAAGATATAAAATTACCGGTATCCATTCTAACTGATTAAGAAAACATGAATTAAAATTAATATGTAAAGTGGGGCCAGAATTAACATGGAGGCTCGAAATTCTCCGGCTTTAATATATAGTATAGATGCTTCTTCTGACAAAAAAATAGAGTAATGCTTCTCCCACTTGAAATGTCTTCAAAGGATCACCAATATAATGTTTCAAATGATTATATATAATATATTATCAATCATACCAAAAGAACTATTATTTAATTTTCACCAGTAAATTTCTAACTAGTTTAAATTATTTGTATCTTGATGGTGTTGAAAACTTCTAGTCTTTTGTCTGTTTAGTTATTACTAGTAGATGACTCGTACCTTGTACGAGCGTGTTATTTATTTATTTATTATTCCGTGTATGATTTTACCATCACAATTACAAATAATATTATATGTATCCTTTGTTTTAAAATGATGCTTATTTTTTGAATTATAAAATGACATGATTCTAGTATATCATCATATATATAAATAAATTTTATTTATATATTTACTCTTTTATACATACATAAACATATATTTAAATAACTTAGGAAGAATGAAATAAGATAAGATGAATTATCACATTTTATTAACAACTGATACAAATCTTTCGGCATTTAAATTAAATTATGTAAACTAAATTATATAATAAAATCAATAAGTTTAAATAAAAACTTGGATTAATATCTTATAATATTAAAGATATAGATAATATTTAATAAATTAAATAGAAAACCAAATTATCTCGTATATATGTTATTGTTTTTTGAAAAAATAATTAAATAATAAATATATAAATATGTAATCAAAATGTTAACAAATTATTATCTTAATTAAGAAATCTGTCTTTTTTGTTAAAGCGTAATCAATATGCAATATTAGTGATATATATGGTAAATATAACATCTAAATTTTTATTGATATTTTAATAAGATATGAAAGTAAAAATGTATTTAATATATTATTTTATTAAAATGAATATTTCTCTTAAATAGAGTGGTTGAATTTGCTATCATTGATGATTTGAAAAAGTGCCATAATAAAATTACGAAAAATAATTTAAATTTAATATGACATTTTGTTGAATGGGTAAAATATTATAATTATGATTTATAGATTATGACGGAAAAAATATTTTTTTAAATAAAAGGTTTATGATAGATCTATGCATTAATTAAATGTGTATAATGATAAGAAAGAGATTTATATATTTGGATAGAATTATTAATTAAACTACTCAAATTCCAAAATAGAACTAATATCTTAATTAAGTATGTATAAGATTATGATAAAAGCAAGATTTAATAAGATAGATTGTTAAAAAAAAGGGGGTGATGTGGCACAATATGATGGCAGAATTTGCTTCCATTTTAGTATATAGTAATAGATAGATGTGAAGATCACATGATCAATGCTTAAAAATTTAATCATAGAGTGATTACTGATCTTGCACATGCAGAGGTAAGCAGGCATGGGATTGGGATGCCATGCACCCTCTAGCGTCATCAACCATAGTTCATAAGCACTGTGGAGTTGCCATCAAATATGAAAGCAACCTCACATTAGGATGACTCGTTTGAAAACATCTATCGAATTTGTTTATGAAAGTAAACGCCTACAATTCTAATTATGAAACAGAAAATATATGTATTGGTGGTTTTCTTTTCTTTTTTCATTTTGTTTTATACATGTCCATTTCTCCGTTGTAAACATCTAATTCATTTCTTCTTCTTTTTTTTATGCATGTATTTTTTTTTATATACAACCTAAAAAATCCTAATTTTTGGAGGGCAACTAAAATCTTAATTAAAATGTTAATAGAGTGTTTGAGGGAACTATCTGTTACTAGATGGCATACCTATTGGTATACAATATAACAACGCGCTAGACAACAAATTAGGTGACGGTTTTCACCCGGCAAACAACGCATGGTGCGCATATCATGACACAAGGACCTCACAATATAATGAATAAGCTAACCAACCCGTTGACACGCCCTCCTCTCATGAACATACTGGAACTCCCCTCATGAAACCATTGGAGAATCCCACTTGTCAAACTATCTTCAGGAGACAATGTGTCAGCCTCATCCCAATGGAACGTGTGAAGACAGCACGGTGTACGTATTTTAAGCATCACCACAGCATCGTGTCAGCATGACCTTAAGGGATCGTGTGAGAACAACGTAGTATCCTTAAAATCACGGCTCCGTCAAAACATAAACTTCTCTTCAAACATATTGTGCGCTAAACAGACTTGGAACACATTCCACAGTGTGAGGCCCCCACTAAGGAATTAACACCTGTCTTGAGAATACCTAGTCATTCCTTTCGATGGAGGCCTTAGGGCACTCCACGCGCATGCTACACGATGTCTCCTATGGGGATATGCCACACTAGAGCCTGCTCGCCCATCCCACATTGGAAAGTCTAGAAATCCAAGTATCAAAATTTAATATAAATAGAGGCTATGTCCCAACTGCGAGTTGTCCAAGCATTAGACACCAAACTATCCTCATGTCATGACTTGACAACTTGTTCACCTTGCCTTGACCGGGAAATGTCATGGCTAGGACCTTATGGCAGAGGTGAATACAATGATGTGAAATCTTGAAGTTATACTCCACCCTTCTAGCTGTTGAAGTAGTACCAAGTAATAGCCTATCAAAAATCAAAGAACCCTTAGATCTCAGACTCATCATACACTCCTCAAAAGGCAAAGGAGTCACACCAAGCAACTCCCTTATCTACTCTTAGGTCAGTCTACAAAGCTTATCACCAGGGTTGTTCATCGGATTACAAGAACCGATCCAAACCGAAGAACCGAACCGAACCGAGGAGAATTGACCTGAACCAGAGTAATTCGGTTCGGTCATCAGTTCTAGGTTTCGTCAAGTTTGGTTCTCGGTTTGGATCGGGTTTGGTTCGGATCGGCTCTAGCTAAACCGAATATTTTTATAAAAAAAAGCCCTAGATAGCAAAACTTTAGTTGAAGGTTGTTGAACCAATCTGTGTGCAGTGTGCTACGCCTCTCTCAATTCTCGCAACCATACTTGTCCACAGTCCAACTCCCAAATCTTCCTTCGGCTCTTGCATTACACAAGGACGAGTCGATGACGGCGCTCACTCTTCTCCGGCTGACGACGGCGGACTACTCTTCTTTATCGGACGACGGACTTCAGAGTCTTCTTCGACGACGGTGGACAACGACTGTCTTCGAACCCTTTTGAGATTTTCTGGCGACATAAAGGCTTTTCTTCCTCGTTGGGCAGAGCTTCAAACTCGCCTTCTTCCACTCTCCTTCAACGTCCACATCAATTGGTTTTCTTTTCTCTCTATATCTCAATCTTCTCCCAAATCTCTGTTTTAAATTCTTAGCTTTTCATCTTGTTTTGTTTACTTCTGATTATGATTGTTAGTTGTCTTGGATGTGGATATTGATCTGAATTATGAGTCTTTTGGATGAACCTAGAAGTACAAAAACGTTGCTTGAGTTTCTGATTTATAGGTTTGGTTACAAACTTGCGATGAGTGGTATCCGATTATCAAGATTGTTTTCTAGGCTTAACTGAATTTTGGTCTTAGTTGAAAGTACAATTTGGAATGGTATGTATGAGGATTCTAATGAACGACATTAGATGTTTTCCTTTCAATTTAAACTTCTCTGGCTTTATAGTTTGGTCTCACTAAAATGCTGAACTACCCACCATCACCCTCAATTTATCCCACTCTGCACCGACTCATCATAAGTTAATGATAATCACCTGTTACACATACTTTGTTTGTCATACAACATTCAAATTCATATTTATTCGATTTGATTTTATTTGGATCGGTTCCACTGCGGTCCAAATTTGGTTCGGTTCACAATTCGGTCGGGTCACATATCGGTTTTTCAGTTTATTTGGATCACAACAAAAATCGAATTTCCAATGTTCAGTCAATTCGGGTAAAAGCAAATCCAAACTGAATAAAACCAAAACCAAACCGAACCGATCCGATGTATTTTTGGTCGGTTCTCAGTTTGTACTATTCTGAAGTTCGGTTTTCCTTGGTTCAGTTCGGTTTTTGTCCAACGAACATCCCTACTTATCACAAGCCTAGAAAGTAAGCACACCCATATCATCAACAAAGGTTGATCAGAACTAAAGGACTTGACCCTTATAGGTCACATCATATGACCCAATCAATCCACCTAAGCCACCTTGCACTAAAAGCCAATGGCTCATACAATCCAAGCTCTCGTAATGTCTAAGCATGAAACAACTTGGTAGACACAATTTGTCTATCGCTCATGTTATCCCAAATCTTATTCCGCTCTCTAGTAAGCTTCCTCACCGGATATGACATAATAAAAGCAAGAATAACCGAGTAAAAATGATAAGGAATTACCCCAAAGCAAGAGTTGGAAGACCTTTTTGGCGAGAATCCGTAGGTGTAGATGGCAGAGCCGCAATCTCGGTTTGTGCAGTCGACAAGATTTGAGCTTCTAGATTGAACCGAAGTCGTAGAAAGATGATGTTGCGGTCGTGAAGCTTGAAATCTCGTATCGCCGCCTCTACATGAACTTAGTGGTCAATGGCGATGGATCCACGGTCGCTGATCTTGACAGAGAGTGAGGAGTGGAATTTAAAGTGGCAACAATATCGAGGGGTTGACGAAACAAGGAAAATAACTTGATGATGCAGCAGATGACGATTGGGTAGAGAAGGGCGGTGGCGATGCTAGGATCGACGGCAACCGGATCTGTCCAAGTGGATATCTGGTGGAGGACGGGTGTCTTAGTGCCTCGAGAAGAAAGCGACGGCTCAAGAGTTTGGGATAAGACATCGACCAGATGAAGGGCGGTTGGCGGCGTTGGATCCACCGAGTCACAGTCGCGGATGCAGAAGGAAGGGAGAGTTTAAGGTAGAGAAGGAAAGTGGGAAAGAGAAAGAATGGGGTGTTCTGCAATTTAGATATTGTGAATTTTTTTCGATCGCCAACCACTTCAATCACAGGTTACGATACTTGTATATCTAGAAATTTTGGACGAAACACACGATCACATGTGAGCTACCGTGGTCACGATTCCACCACAGAAAGTTCTTTCAAACCTAGTACCTACATGTAGGGTTGCTCAACGGGCCGACCCGACCCGACCCATTACCCGGATTACGGGCCACAGGTCGACCCGAAGGCCCGTAATCTCAAAACATTCGGCCTGCGATCCGACGCGTAACCCGTAATATGGGTTACGGGTTTTACGTGTTGGGTTACGGGTGACCCGTTTGACCGAGTCAAACCCGACCGGCGACTGGTAGAGGCTGTAGAGCGAGGGAGGTGGTGGAGGTTGTGTGGACGCCAGCAAAGACGGCACGAATTTGCGACTGGCGAGCGAAGAATGTCAAGGCGGTGTGGAACTCGGTGGAGGCTGTTGGACAACTGGTGGAGCGAAGCAGGCGGCAAGGAGTCGAGGACGGTTAGTGAGGAGTCGAGGACAGTCGGTAGGAAGTTGAGAACGGTCGGCGAGGAGTCGAGGACGAGGCCAGCCTCCATTGTCGGACAAAGGAGCGAGGATTGAAGAAGCGAATCGGCGGAGGACTGAAGGAGTGACGCCGAGTGGCGACCGGAGGAGCGACAAGAGGCGACCGGTGGAGCAACGAGCGGCGACCGGAGGAGCAGAGATCAAGTTGAGCGGCAAGCACAGTTTAAGGGTACGGTTGAGAGGAAGGGAGTGAAGACAACATTCACGGAAGATTCACGGAAGGGGGCGAAAAAAAAAGGCCCATCAATGGCAATGGCCGAATTCCTATGGTCAAAGAGAAAAGTTATAAACTATTAAAGTAATTACGGGTCTTACGGGTCGACCCGTAACCCGGCGGGTCGACCCGTAACCCGTAATATCTAAAAATAGTGGTCCATAACCTGACCTGTAAATTACGGGCCGGGTACCCGACCCGTCGGTCTGGGTTACGGGTCACCCGGACCGCTGAGCATCCCTACCTACATGTTAGCCCGGAACAATGCAAATAAAAAATATAGAAAAAGATCTAAGAAAAGAAAAGGGAAACTACTTACCTCGGCTTGCGTCCCAAGTAGTGTCTTTGTTTAACATCATTGGCTCAACATCTCCGTTCCTAAAGCGTAGTTTGAAATATAGAACTTCACTTCCTTCCCATCAACTCCATGATAAAAATCCTTTGGCAAGATTTATGACGGTGTTGGTAGTCTCTAGAAATGGCCTGCCAAATAGGATGGATGCCTCCATCGGCTTGTTATTCACGTCCAACACAAAGAAGTCGGTTAGGAAAATCAAATCGTCCACTTGTAACAATACAACCTCTACTACGCCCTATGGACTAACATTGGAGTGGTCCGCCAATTGTATAACTCTTTGGCCCAAGTTGCAACGACTCATATAAGGAGGAACCCATGACATTAGTGAAAGCACCGAGATCAATCAAATCTATTTTAATAGAAGTGTCGCTAATGTAATAACCGCTATTTTTATATAAAATATCATATTATATGATGGATATTTTATTGTAAGTGTAAAACTATATTCTTATGAATTCGTTTTCTTAACGATAAACGAAAACTTTTAAGATGTAACAGTATTGATTAAAATTAAATTTAAATCGTAAAATAGAAGTTCGTAATCCAAAAATAAATATAAGTATGTTCACTTATAAGTAATTTAAGAGCCTAAGTTATTATAAAGTGGATAAATTAAAAATGTAATTTAAGAAGATCAATATTATCAATTAACAAAGATGAATCAAGTTGGCTTAGTCTTCATTACGCCTGAAATCCAACTAAGCGCAGTACCCTAACCTTTGAAACAAAATAAAATAAAAGAGGGTAAGAGCCCAAATTTGAACCCGAAACCTTTCCGGCCTCTTTCCCTTCCCCTACCATCTATACTACAGGAGCTTCTGATAACATAAAGGAAACGCATTATATTTAAACCGAAATAGCGTTCCATGGACCGAATGTCACGGGCGGAAATTCCCGCCTGCCCTTCTTCACTCCTCCACGCCACCATCATGTCGCAAGGTCGAATCCATGTCAGCCGTCAATCCCCTTACACCGTACCTCTACTCCCATCTCTCCTTGCGTGAAATCTTGGTGAAGATCTGCTATAATATGGGGGAAGGGAACCAGAGCTCCATCCATCATCTTCCTCCTCTCTTACATCCTTGAAAAATCCATCTCTTTCTCCCATCAACCTCAGCCCGAAAAATCAGCCCCGAACTCACCAAATTTAATCTTGTTTCGATCGAAAACATGCCCAGAAAGTTCAGCCTTACAGCCCCTCTGTAAAATGCGGTTTTCGTCTTTGTTACTCATCCATTTCTCGATCCGTTTGAACCACCATAAACTACACTTTACGACCTTTCCAATGACACCTCATTCGCTCAAAACCGATTAGTATCGAAGCTGTAACGCTCCGTCGAAGTTGCTCATCTACCCAGAAAGCCAGATCTGCAGCACCTCTGTAAATCGAGTATTTCTCCTTCGTCACCCCATCATTCTCGAAACCATTTAAACCAGAATAAACTAGACTTCAATGCCTTTCCAATGACACCTCATTCGCTTAAAACCGTTGAGTATTGAAGCTGTAATCCTCCATCAAAGTTGGTGTGAAGGCCAAGGACCACCGGGAAGAGCTGGTCGGGAAGCCTACTTTGGGCCACTCGTTCGCCGGCGTCAAACCACCAACCGGAGGTTTGTTGCCAACAGTTGGAAGGCCGCAACACCCTCTACCAACTGTCGCAACTTCCGTCCAGATCCGCCGCCGTACGACTCCGCAATTGCTGCCCGAAAACCCTTCGTCACCACTGTAATGCTCTTTTCCTGAAAATTAATTAAGCTCTTAGTTTATTTCGAAATTGATTTTAATTGAGGAATTAATCTAAGAAATAAATAAAATAACTTAATATGATAGCATTATTAATTTAATTGGGAGTTTATGAATTTAAATCAAGTATTCAATTACTTCTTTCGAGAAACGTTTTTATAGAAGTTATACGACGGGTATTCGTAAACCAATGATTTTACAGAAATCCTAAACTCGTTCTCACATGTTAATATGTTGAAAGGTTAGAGTTATAAATTATTTAAGGATAATAATTTATACTAGGCTCACAAATTCTTATACGAGGATAATAATTCGAGAAGTTCCTAGACTAAGAAATAAATTAAATATTAATTTATTTCGCTATCATTCCCGTGCCTCGGATTAGGTTACGCTGCTAGGAGAGCTCGTTCACAGATTCCGTCTTCGTAACGACTTGACTCTCGAAAATCAAAGGCAAGTGGATGGTTCTCTTGCTCTTTACGTTTAAACGTGAATTTCCTTCCATTCCGTTTAATAGCCATATAATTGTTGGGAACACCTTGTTTGCTAAATAAAATGAACCTAGGATTACTTTCTGTGTAGAGATAATGACCCCATTGTTATTTATATTATTGCACTGCGCTAGTCCATGGACCTAGGACCGATGATTGTGGCCTCTGATTGTTTCAAGTCTCTTTTCGAGACTTTGTTATGGACTAGAATAGGGATTAGGGGTGAGAGACTCGTCTCTGCTACACCTCTTGAGAATTTGTATTAGGATGTACCTATACCCTAATACCGAGTCATGACTCTTCCTGCTCTACAAGCGTAGAGAGGTGACAACACCCTAGCTTGGTGTTAAGGACTCCGTCCTTCTCTGATGTGGCCCTTGACCCTTTTGGGGTTGCTGCATCTAAAAATCTATCACTGAATGCACTGTTTGGTCATTAATGAAAGATAAGTGCTCTATGCACAACAACTAATGAACGAAGGATGTATTGGGTGTGGCCCTTGACTCTTATGAGTTGCCGCATCCAAAAACCGTTAGAATAAAGTATATTGTTGAATTGAATTGTTGTTCGTAAATCTTGATGTGCATTAATAAGTTCCCAACAAAAGAATTCTTAATCGTATTTCGTTCTTAGGAATCACCTCCTTGTGATTTCCTATTCTCACAAGAAAGCTCGTTATTCACCTCCATTCGGATTCGTCCCTTTTATTTGAGTTATATTCGAATGAAGCCTCATCCTCTAAATTATATCACACTCTCACCTCAAAAAGAACCCGATTTGTCGTGCATCGCTCAGTGCCCTTTGGACTTTGATGCCGACATGCTTAGCCTTTTAAGAACCTAGTCACATTCTACCACTTGCTTAGTCTCGCGTTAGACTAATACCACTTTCTTTTCTTCCCGACATTGGTCGGCTGGTATTTCTTGCTTTTATGGAAATATCAGGTAACAAGGGCAAGACCGTAGCAGATTTAAGACGAGGACTCGAAGATCTGAAGGAAGGAAGATTTTCAAGAGATTACAAGTTATTTCGGAGGTTCCTATTTTGTTTTTGTGAAGAATCTTTTAACCGTCATTATACTTCCGCTGCAAAATGATTTGTATGTCTTCTTCACTCAAACATCGATACTTTGTATCATTGATCATTGATTTCTAGTCAAGTATCAAACATTGATCACTTTTGATGTAATTTAAGTTCAACATTTCATTTTTATGAATCAAGTTGTATTACCTATCGCCTTGGGTGACTTTGGATGGGAAAATCCGAGGTCACTGGCATGTAATACCCATGGTTTCAAAATAGGGGTGTTACAGTTATGGTATCAGAGCTAAAGGTTCCTAAACTTTGATTTAATTCCTTTCGAAAGTTTCTTGTAACAGAAATCAAGAAACTAACTATTTTCAAACCTTCTTGATACAGAATTCAAGAAGCGGTTTTTATCAAACCTCCTAGAGATTTCTAATCATTTAAAATGTTCTTAGAGATTTTTTTTATGACTTAGAAATTTGAAACTTCCTTCAGATCGTCTTCACCTTGCATACAGATTTGCAGATCGACGTGTCCTAACCTTCTAAATCCATCTTTAGGAAAATGCGCCCTTCTAGCGGATCTGCTTCTCACCAGAGGGGGAGTACCTCTAGAGCCCCTACCGCCGAGCGTGGAGACTCCAATGATCAACCAAGAGAATCTTTCCCGGACTTACCAATGCCAGACCTTGGCTTCGACTGGGGAGCTGGCGAGGGAGCACATGCCTTCCCTGGACTAGAGGATCCCGGGTTGTTAGGAGACGATTGGAATTCTTTCCTTTCGGACCTGGAAGAGTATGGACTGGATAACCTATTCAATGACCTCGAGGCAAATAGCCACCCTATAGATGGGAATTCTGAGGTAACAATTGGGGAAGAGGTAACGTCCCAAGAACGAAGGCGTGAAGACAATCTCTCCTCGCTTGATCTAAACCGGGGCCCTTTGGCGAGTCCACCAGAACTCACCTATCAAACAGTAGGTGATCAAGTGGATCGTGGCATCGAAGCGCCACACACAGGTGGGCGGCTGCCTGCACCAGAACCTATCCCTCTTACGTGCCTCCAAGTGAGGACACGCTTGCTCCGTCGGCATCAGACAGCATGGGAGAACGCTCTCCGTCAACATCGTTGGCAAATCCAAAACTTCGAAGCCGCTATAGTCAACGAGCAGCGGTCTATTGATATTCTCAACCGCAATCTCGAGCAAGCCAGGTGGTTATTGGAGGATGGAGGCGAGGTCCTGAACGGCAATTTGTTCAGTCCCGGATTCCTGGACAAGTACTGCTTCCCTCCGTCTCATCCTCGTTAGATTTCCTTTCCCTCGTGTACCCCTATAAGTGCGTAGCTCTAGGAAGCCCACTTAAGTTGCCGACTATTCCTTTTGTATGGCATGAGTAGTCGGGTCATTGTAAGGTTGTTCAAGTTTCCTCATATTAAGTGTAACCATCTTTTCCCTGTACCTGCGGCATGTATGATGATCCTTTAATATAATGATCACTTTCCTTTCAAAGGTGTTGACGCATTCCCTTATACAAATGTTAATTGGTTGGAAACATTTGTCATTCATCCAGCTGGTTAACACTCGAGGAGACACTGCTAAGGACAACCTGAACAATGTTCCAACTGGGAACCCTTTATTTATAATCACAAAGTGATTTTTAAAGCTCCCTTCCAACCTTCGTCTTCGAATATAGAATTACAGAAATTCTATATAAGTGTCTGACTCTCCGTCCCCAATAGGAAATAGCACCCGCAATAAGCTAGTCTTGTGAACCTTTGCAGAACATGGTTTGCACAAGACGTCAGTCTAAGGCTCATAAGAAAGAGCTAGAGAGAGCTAAGGAGCTTAGCTAGGCAGGCGGTTGCTTAATGAGGACCACAAGGCTATAGGACCTATTCGAGAGGAGGTTCCCTCACAGAATGTCGTTCCTCAAGTGCTATTGGATGAGGCCAAGGAGACAAACATCCCTACGGAAAGGTGGATTGATAAAAGTGAGGATCCATTTGAGAACCGACCATGGCAGACCCGAGCAGCTATTGGTGACTATAAACCAAGGCATATGTGGGTCGACAACCATATCCTAGGATCACTTATGAAGGAATGGCAGAGTATGATGGCAGATCATGAGGAGTCTGCCCGTCAACTTGAGGTTCATTGGGAAGAGGAGCAAGACAGTATGGTCAACTTGAGGCGTAAGATCGAGCAAGGGTAGAGTTGTTAAAAGATAACGGCTCCATCAAGGACCCAAGAAGGTTCGAAGCCTCGCTTTTGGATAGGTGTTGCTATCGCATCACGAATCCCAAGACGAAGAAGACCATGCCTACCTCCGCCTACCGAAACTCCTTTCACTCCTAATAAGCATTGGAGAGGTTACTCGTTTTAAGTCGGTTCTTAAATTCTTGTTGACCAAGTAGTAGTTATCCCATTATCAGTGAACTCCTATCCTTGTCTTATCTATATAGTATCGTAATCCTTGTCGTGTTCCACTAAACGGAATTGTCTCAACCATCATCTTGTACTACTAGAGTGGTTGAGTCGATTATAAGGTCGTTATGTTCCTCGTATTTTGTGATCATCCTTCGTAAGAAGCAACTATAAAGTGCCTTTAGTCTTTCTAAAGTGCCTTGATAAATTGTTGATCTTGAGTCATTGGTAGTTATGCTCATTCTATGCCTTATAGAAAGGCGAATTAATCAGAAACATTTATTATTCAACCATTTAGATGGTTAACACTCGAGGAACCAATAATCGATTCCTTCTAATCAACCCCACCCATCAGGGTGGACAAGACGAGGTTGAGTCTGGGATTGGAGGCCAAGGGGACAATCATGGACCATATCCCGCTCGAGCGATAGCGCTTGATGCTGCAACCCTAGAGGCTATAAGGGACATGTTTCAACAGATGATACAAGCAACAAATCCTCCAATTTCGCCCGCTCAACCCAACGTCATTAGAGCCGACCCACGTGTGGGCAGAAGGGAGAATGATAATCATGCCCAAGGTGATGGGTCAAACTATGCTAAGGCGCTTAAGACCTTCGCCTCACTAAAGCCGAAAACTTATAACGGTCTAGGAGATCCAGCTAAAATCTCCTATTGGTTCACTCATAGCGAGAGGTTGTTGGGGAATGTTCGATGCACTAAAGCTGAGAGGGTGCACATCACAGCTCGCCAATAAAGGGATGAAGCTAGTGAGTGGTGGGAGAACTCTTGATTGTCCGATCACTCGATGCTAAGTTGGGACATGTTCAAGAACGAGATGATGTCTCGCTACCTCTCCGAGTCCATGAGGTACAAAAAGCAAGAGGAGCTTCTGTACC
This sequence comes from Polygonum aviculare, assembly GCA_934048045.1. NCBI lineage: Eukaryota > Viridiplantae > Streptophyta > Magnoliopsida > Caryophyllales > Polygonaceae > Polygonum > Polygonum aviculare. The sequence continues at coordinate 16,083,565 of OW204025.1, read as the reverse complement.
CGAAAGTTGAGGGATTGATGGTACTAGAGAGAGAGTAAGCAGGTTCAACCAACTATCACAGTATGCGGGACCAGAGCTGTCCACAAAGACTCAAAGGATTCGTCGTTTTCATAAGTGGGTTGGACTCCACTGGAGAATAAATTCATCAAATTTAATCACACCTTAGCCTAAACTACTCTAACTGAAATGATATTGAGTGAATCATTGTCGGAGTGAGAAGCTCGTATATACAGTAGCCAGGTGCTAACAGACTAGTTACCTTAATCAGAATAAAATAATTGAATTAAGCAATCTCTTCCTCAATAAACCTTATCTCAAGTCTTAAATCGATGGGATATGCCCCAAGTGTTTAAACCACTTATGTGTTGCTGAACTTCTATGTTTGAGCTAATATATGCCATAGCCTATTTCCAAGTATGTGTAATATAAGGGGCATCCTGCAAATTAATTTCCATTCTAAATAAGTTTACTAATCCAACCTCGTATAAAGGAAAAGAGAGAGAGTCAAAGTAAAGGATTTGCTTAGCGTGATATAGTTGGAAATCATATATAAAGGTATATCAAGGCTATCCTTTGAAATTTGATCAACTACAAGATAAAATAGTTATTATCAAAAAGGGAGTGTGGGAGCGAAATTATTTGTTACCAAGAAAGAAGAAAGAATTGTTTCTTTTGTATTGTTTCGATATTCTTTTCTTCATAAATAAAAGAGCACCAGGAGAAAACATTCATATTGAGAGTTTTCTATGTTTTGAAGTGCTAAATTATTTTCCAAATTTAAAGTCGAACATAATCTTTGTATTGAAATTTGAACTCTCAATATTGAGATTTCAAATTTTTATAAGTCTTTTATATGATAAAAGTAATTATTATCATAAGGATTTTATGTTGGATTTCGAAAGAAAAAAAAAATGATTTCGAATTTGATAGTAATTGTCAACGAATTTCGATCTTATCAATCATTCGTCTTATATTGTCAATATTGTGATTTTTATCAGATGGGCCATTTGCATGTGTCAACTCAAGATACAATTTCATGTATTAAGTATTCCTAAGTAAGGAACTTTTGAAGTCATACCATAGTTTTTGTTTGAGAGTAATTATTAGTTTTGTAAAGCTCTAATATGATCGACAATTTTGTTTTACTATTTTCAAAGGTCAAGCACTTGTGTTTACACTCTACGATAAATCCCCTTCAATTCCAATACATTTTAAATGTCGACTTGACCGGTCAATAAATATTTTACCGTATGATCATTTATCTATGTTCATAAAGTTACTATAAGTCATTATGGTTTGTGAGTTTCATGACAACGTCGAGTATAAACGACGACCCGAGTTGAACTTTTCCTATATTAAGTTCCTATTGTATATAAAGGGTCAAAATCGTATTATAGTTTTGCTATGTTGGATAAAGTTCTTATTCTTGTAAGCTCTTAAGAAATTCCCTTAAAAATAAAACGACTTATTTCCACTTTGTTCATGAGATTTTTGAATTAAACTTTCCTACGGTTTTCATGGTGGTGAGTAAGAATGTGTTTTGTCTTCCATCCTGATCACATGGTAAGGCAAACTCACATGTCTTATTCCCATGAAAATGCTGTAAAGGATTATGCTGATCCTACCCCCCATCCTGATCACATGGCGGGATAAGATCACATAATTCCTTAGGGACAATTTTAGAAACCAAATTTCAAACAACGTATTTTGATGTATTACAATTTTAAATTTGAAATTTGTGGAATATTAACATTTTGTGTAGAAGGTGGGAGTAACCTTATTTTTCCGTATAAAGCAACTCAAGGGAATTTTCAGTTTGTGCTATGATAATCGTATATTGTTTGTAACCACGATTCGTTTCTTATTTTTATTTTTTTTCAAAATGTATTTGGCCAATCCTATATTTATACTTCGCTAGCGAGTTTGTATAAGGTTTGAAAGACAATGTTATTTTTCAATAAATAAATTGTTTCATTCAATATCCTTTAAACCTTTTTGGGTTTAGATAAGTTGCATATTTTAAATCATCAAAGTGATTGCGTTAAATCATTATGAAAAAGAAAGAAATTTCTTATAAATTTTCAATAATATTTTAGTAATCGTGATTGTAATCATAATAGCAAGGATACCTTATGGCAGTTTTTCTCCTAATATATCAAAATAGAATTTTTGACTTAGTCATGTCAAATGTTTAAATTGAATACTTATATCTTCAATAGAGCAATCATCATTGGATAAAGAACTTTGTGTATATGTACCCATCGTACTTGTGTTTCGTGAAACTTATTCTGTATTTTACAGCTTTGAGAGTTCTATATACTTTTAATTAGATGTGCTTCTAAGGGCAAGCTTTAACAAGGATTGTTTCTAAGACATTTATGTCGATTTCTTTTAAGGGGGTACTTAAAAGATAAAGTATTATTTCATACGAAGAAAGTTCTTGAACTTATTCTTTTCTAATTCAAGGCAACCCTAGTTCTCCCTAGTTTCGAGGACGAAACTAATTTTAAGGGGGTACTATTGTAATAACCGCTATTTTTATATAAAATATCATATTATATGATGGATATTTTATTGTAAGTGTAAAACTATATTCTTATGAATTCGTTTTCTTAACGATAAACGAAAACTTTTAAGATGTAACAGTATTGATTAAAATTAAATTTAAATCGTAAAATAGAAGTTCGTAATCCAAAAATAAATATAAGTATGTTCACTTATAAGTAATTTAAGAGCCTAAGTTATTATAAAGTGGATAAATTAAAAATGTAATTTAAGAAGATCAATATTATCAATTAACAAAGATGAATCAAGTTGGCTTAGTCTTCATTACGCCTGAAATCCAACTAAGCGCAGTACCCTAACCTTTGAAACAAAATAAAATAAAAGAGGGTAAGAGCCCAAATTTGAACCCGAAACCTTTCCGGCCTCTTTCCCTTCCCCTACCATCTATACTACAGGAGCTTCTGATAACATAAAGGAAACGCATTATATTTAAACCGAAATAGCTTTCCATGGACCGAATGTCACGGGCGGAAATTCCCGCCTGCCCTTCTTCACTCCTCCACGCCACCATCATGTCGCAAGGTCGAATCCATGTCAGCCGTCAATCCCCTTACACCGTACCTCTACTCCCATCTCTCCTTGCGTGAAATCTTGGTGAAGATCTGCTATAATATGGGGGAAGGGAACCAGAGCTCCATCCATCATCTTCCTCCTCTCTTACATCCTTGAAAAATCCATCTCTTTCTCCCATCAACCTCAGCCCGAAAAATCAGCCCCGAACTCACCAAATTTAATCTTGTTTCGATCGAAAACATGCCCAGAAAGTTCAGCCTTACAGCCCCTCTGTAAAATGCGGTTTTCGTCTTTGTTACTCATCCATTTCTCGATCCGTTTGAACCACCATAAACTACACTTTACGACCTTTCCAATGACACCTCATTCGCTCAAAACCGATTAGTATCGAAGCTGTAACGCTCCGTCGAAGTTGCTCATCTACCCAGAAAGCCAGATCTGCAGCACCTCTGTAAATCGAGTATTTCTCCTTCGTCACCCCATCATTCTCGAAACCATTTAAACCAGAATAAACTAGACTTCAATGCCTTTCCAATGACACCTCATTCGCTTAAAACCGTTGAGTATTGAAGCTGTAATCCTCCATCAAAGTTGGTGTGAAGGCCAAGGACCACCGGGAAGAGCTGGTCGGGAAGCCTACTTTGGGCCACTCGTTCGCCGGCGTCAAACCACCAACCGGAGGTTTGTTGCCAACAGTTGGAAGGCCGCAACACCCTCTACCAACTGTCGCAACTTCCGTCCAGATCCGCCGCCGTACGACTCCGCAATTGCTGCCCGAAAACCCTTCGTCACCACTGTAATGCTCTTTTCCTGAAAATTAATTAAGCTCTTAGTTTATTTCGAAATTGATTTTAATTGAGGAATTAATCTAAGAAATAAATAAAATAACTTAATATGATAGCATTATTAATTTAATTGGGAGTTTATGAATTTAAATCAAGTATTCAATTACTTCTTTCGAGAAACGTTTTTATAGAAGTTATACGACGGGTATTCGTAAACCAATGATTTTACAGAAATCCTAAACTCGTTCTCACATGTTAATATGTTGAAAGGTTAGAGTTATAAATTATTTAAGGATAATAATTTATACTAGGCTCACAAATTCTTATACGAGGATAATAATTCGAGAAGTTCCTAGACTAAGAAATAAATTAAATATTAATTTATTTCGCTATCATTCCCGTGCCTCGGATTAGGTTACGCTGCTAGGAGAGCTCGTTCACAGATTCCGTCTTCGTAACGACTTGACTCTCGAAAATCAAAGGCAAGTGGATGGTTCTCTTGCTCTTTACGTTTAAACGTGAATTTCCTTCCATTCCGTTTAATAGCCATATAATTGTTGGGAACACCTTGTTTGCTAAATAAAATGAACCTAGGATTACTTTCTGTGTAGAGATAATGACCCCATTGTTATTTATATTATTGCACTGCGCTAGTCCATGGACCTAGGACCGATGATTGTGGCCTCTGATTGTTTCAAGTCTCTTTTCGAGACTTTGTTATGGACTAGAATAGGGATTAGGGGTGAGAGACTCGTCTCTGCTACACCTCTTGAGAATTTGTATTAGGATGTACCTATACCCTAATACCGAGTCATGACTCTTCCTGCTCTACAAGCGTAGAGAGGTGACAACACCCTAGCTAGGTGTTAAGGACTCCGTCCTTCTCTGATGTGGCCCTTGACCCTTTTGGGGTTGCTGCATCTAAAAATCTATCACTGAATGCACTGTTTGGTCATTAATGAAAGATAAGTGCTCTATGCACAACAACTAATGAACGAAGGATGTATTGGGTGTGGCCCTTGACTCTTATGAGTTGCCGCATCCAAAAACCGTTAGAATAAAGTATATTGTTGAATTGAATTGTTGTTCGTAAATCTTGATGTGCATTAATAAGTTCCCAACAAAAGAATTCTTAATCGTATTTCGTTCTTAGGAATCACCTCCTTGTGATTTCCTATTCTCACAAGAAAGCTCGTTATTCACCTCCATTCGGATTCGTCCCTTTTATTTGAGTTATATTCGAATGAAGCCTCATCCTCTAAATTATATCACACTCTCACCTCAAAAAGAACCCGATTTGTCGTGCATCGCTCAGTGCCCTTTGGACTTTGATGCCGACATGCTTAGCCTTTTAAGAACCTAGTCACATTCTACCACTTGCTTAGTCTCGCGTTAGACTAATACCACTTTCTTTTCTTCCCGACATTGGTCGGCTGGTATTTCTTGCTTTTATGGAAATATCAGGTAACAAGGGCAAGACCGTAGCAGATTTAAGACGAGGACTCGAAGATCTGAAGGAAGGAAGATTTTCAAGAGATTACAAGTTATTTCGGAGGTTCCTATTTTGTTTTTGTGAAGAATCTTTTAACCGTCATTATACTTCCGCTGCAAAATGATTTGTATGTCTTCTTCACTCAAACATCGATACTTTGTATCATTGATCATTGATTTCTAGTCAAGTATCAAACATTGATCACTTTTGATGTAATTTAAGTTCAACATTTCATTTTTATGAATCAAGTTGTATTACCTATCGCCTTGGGTGACTTTGGATGGGAAAATCCGAGGTCACTGGCATGTAATACCCATGGTTTCAAAATAGGGGTGTTACAGCTAATAATGCACTCTTTTCATAAACGTTTTTGAAACACGACTGATATTTGTTCACGTAACTTCGATCACCTTCTCTAGCAATTAGGCTTCTAGTCTCTCTTAATTGTGCCAAGCTCCTTAAGAACTTAATGAATCGGGGAACGCGCTTGACCATTTTAAACAACAGAATATTCACTTTGCACCTAAAGAAGGTCTCGAAGATCTTCTTATCATGTTCCGGTTTCCTAGTGTCCTTTAGTGCTTCGAGAAAAGGAGCAAGTTGCTTTTGAGAGTGGTGTTGTGTAAAATAAAGCCACACATAGGTGTCCTTAGTCTCTCTAGTCAACCCGCAGTCGCGGCTGATGACCTACAGTTGCGGATCTTCGGAACATGCGAGAGATTTTGGATCTCTGTCACCTCAGTCATAGGTCTTAGTGTCACGGTCATGGTTTAACTTGTTGTGTTCTCGCTCACTCTCTTCAATTCCCCACGAATTAACTCCTAGCAATTGTGGCTCACATCAGTCTCCATGCCGCAATAATGGTCAGTACACCTGTAATCGCGGATGTTCACTTGGACTTGATTCTCAGCTTCTGCTTCAGATCCACGGTCGTGGGTGCTGTCCCATGGCCGTGGTTTCCTGGAATTCATCCCTTCAATGTGAAACACTTTACCAATCTATAACATGATGACATTCACACTCTCCCTCTAGTTTGTACGTTGAGAATGCAGTTTACCCGAGTCTCTTGTGATGTGATTCGACTCAAGGATCGGCGGAAACTGGTTTGATTGAGTCTCGGGGAGGTGTTCTTGTTTTGAGATTGTAAGAGATTCAAACTGATTTATTAATAACATGGCGGAAACATTTGTTTACAAGGGAAAGAGAAAGAAACGGTCTAATTGAAACAAGGATGGAAAGGAATGTTTGAGCTATGGATTCAAGCAAGGATCGGCTAAGGCTAGAAGCCAATGAAGGGGGGACTCCCCCGGCCCGTTCTCCTTTCAGGAGAAGAGACCGGATGAGCAAGGCTTATATCTCTTAAACTCAAATCCAATCTACCTACAAATGAGCCCCCTAGACGTCTATATATAGGGACGAGGAGGAGGTGAAGGCGGCACACTTGGAGTGGGCGCCAAGCATTTTGTGGAGGTGGGGAAGAGTGGGCGCCAAGCTTCATGGATGAATGGAGAAGAGTGGCGTCCAAGGCAAGCTCACATAACCGGCCCCTTGTGTTCCTTGTCGGCCAATTTCTCATTGAATGCATCTTTGGAGCTCTAGCTTAGCGGCTAAGGAAGGAGGTTACTATGGCGGCCAGGAGGTGGAGAAGAGTGGCGTCCAAGGCAAGCTCTTCTTAGCCGTCTTTATGGCATGCCTTGGCGTCCAAGTATAGTGATTAATGCTAAGTTGAAAGCCAAACTTGGCGGCTAAGGCATCTGAAATTAGTGGGCCAACCGAACTCCCCTCGAAATGGGCTTGATATAACCTTCATCATTTTGAGCTTCGGGCCTAGTAAAGTTCTCGTTTGGGCCGAACACATGGAGGCTCATAAACGCATCATTAGGTCGGGCTTGTGAGGCGTAGGGCATTACCAAGTGAGCCCAAAGTTTCTCTTGTAAGACTTTAGCCCGTCGCCTCGTTATAGGTCCGGGAATGTGATTTGCTTCCTTGGAGGTAACCGACCTTGTAGCGGGTCGTGTGCGACCCTTGGGCGGGTGCCCCGGAGAGGCACCGGGCCACGCCTCGGCGTCGGTGGCGTCGGATGCGGGGTGCCTTGATGAGGTACCGGCGTCGGCGGCGTCGGGTGCGGGGTGCCTCGAAGAGGCACCGGCGGCGCTGCCGGGGTGCCACGAAGAGGCATCGGGCCATATTTCGTTGCCATTTGCGGGGTGCCCCGCGGAGGCACCGGGCGGTGCCTTGAACCCATGATGTGAGCCGGTCGTGATCACATCATCTTGCCTCCAAGCAACCAAGAACGGTTGCAATCTGACTCAGTTGATTCTCTTGATTTATTTACCGTTGCTTGAGTCTAGTGATTGTCATTGATGAGTTAATTTAAATCAACATCATTGGCCATATTTTCTAGTGGGTTTGGAATTCTTCCAACTTAACAATGCACACAAGGATTCAACAAAGATGCTTCAACTAGATAGGGTGAATTTAGCATGCAATTACAAACACTTAGCCAAATTACTAAGATGACACATGCAAAACTTGAACAAGAAGTAAAAGCACGAACAAAAGGAAGATCGTTTTTTTGACGATTTTTTTTATAAATAATGCATGAAAATCAAACTAATTTACCAATGAAACTATCTGGAAGAAAAATTAAAATAAAGGGAAAGGCTAGATTTATGTGAAGAAATTAGCATGATTGTCAAACAATTCGTAAATTCCCCATTACTGATCCATTCTTCAATCATTTTGCAACATTTTGTGTATCTGGACTACTTTGCCACAAGTGATGCATACCTCAACACATCCCTGAGATTGTATCCCATTATAAAGGCGTGGACAACAAGCAAGGTTTCGGCGAGAGAAACAAACGAGCTAGAGGTGAGGTTTGGAGAAGGGATATTATGAGGCCAAGCTGAATTCAATCATGGTGAACATGTAGATGAACCTGCCACAAGGGACCATGATCAAGGTTGAGGGAATGAGCAACAATATGGTGATGAAGATAACACCCATATAGTAGGGACACAACGTACCGTGGAATGAGCCTACTTTGAGGAACCATAATGATTTTGCTGAAATTACGGCCCTTTATGTATATATGATCCGTAGTATTGGAAGTTTCGCTCACACGAGTCTCGCTCACCCATCTGATGTTGGGGTGTTATTCGAAGGCACTTAAATATGTCAAGTCATGACTCAAATTTTCAATGTTCTGTAGGAGAACTACACCAAGTTTGGGAAGTTTGTGATAGATGTTGCTATTTTCAAATGAATGACAAGGGTTGTTGAACGATACATGTTTGAACTAACACGAGGGCAACATAAAGAAGATGAGAAAGCTAGGAATGATGAGGAAGTTTAGGAACACAAGGAAGAGGACCATGACCAATCTCTTTAGGTAGATGAGGCATATTTCTTTATCTAAGAGACAACGGAAGAAGTTGAGGAAGAGTACCATGAGGAATATACAATGGAGGAAGATGAGGAAGAGGAGCATGGTCATTAATCTTGAAACAGATGAGGGTCTAGTTGAAGATGAGGAGGCAGATGAGAATGAGGAGGAAGCAGAGGGAGAGGAGGGAAAGGAGGGAAGGGAGGGTGAGAAGGGAGATGAGGGAGGGGAGGGAGAGAACCATGATAGGGTTGCTGCTATTATATCCTCCAAAGGGACTAAATGATGATCATCCTACTATGCATAAGGGTGCTTCCAGGCTTGATGATGAGAAACCTCATACCAGGGGGTTGAAACTATTGATTGTAAAAACTCATAGGGGGTTGCTCATCATCCAAGGGAGGGTGAAGACAACATGGGCATTGAGCCAAGCAGGATCACTCCGCAAGACCTATTGCATATGGTAATTAGTATTCTTGAATATTACTACAAATTCATTAGGTTTGTCCTTGCTTCTTAGTCGTGGATAATAGTACGAAACCATATATTATTTGTGAAATGCATAGTATAGGAAGTTCAAAGTGCACCCCTTATATTTTTCTCACGTCATATGATGTGAAATGCACAGTCTAGGCAATGCAAATTGCATGCCCTATAGTTACCCAGTATTACCCTACATGGTGAGTGGTTATGTGTTCCTTCTGATTTCAAGACATCCAGGCTAGAAGACTTATTGGGCAGATGTTCTCACACCCTAAGGTTTGATATACTAATGCAAGGATGAAGTTGTGTCAAAAAATATAGGTCATGGTATGAATTGGGCAATGTTCAGGGGAAAAATGATGAACTGATTCTTTTCGTCTACAAGGCAAGACGAGAAGCAAGATTATTTGTATAATCCCAAGGTGGAGGGACTAAGTGTATTGGATAGGGTGAAGAAGTTTAATAATTTTCTCCAATATGTCGGGCCGGAGTTTGCCACCGAGGAGCAGAAGATTCGTCGCTTCCATAAATGGATGAGCGATACTATGAAACCATGGATGATGACTCGTACCTTCTTATCGCTTGAGGAATATGTTGACCATGCCTATAGAATGGAGGTCACCTTAGGCGAAGCTGAAAAGAAGAAGGATAGTGTGGGAAAATCTCACTATTAGGGTCAAGGAGGGTCCAAGCAGTCTGCAACACCACAACCGTTTGTGTGGTCAAAGAAAAACAAATTTGAATCATTCATGAATGACTCTTCTAACGAGTCTATGTAGAAGAAAGGTTTCGTGGTTTGCCACAACTGTAATGAAGAAGGCCATATCAATAGAGACTGTAATAAACCCAAGAAAACTTGTTTCAACTGTGGAAAGGAGGGAAATATTCGTTCCTACTTCCGTTTGAACAAGGAAGCGGCAAATCAATCTGGGCCAGTGTCGGTTGCACAGAGTAACAGAATCCCATCCGGGTCTCCCTACTTTAGTGTAATCTATTACGAAGAATAGGGGAAAGGCACCGATGGCATCCGCAAGTCAAGGACAACAACTGTACGAGATGTGCCAGTCCAACTTGCCTATTGTCCCTGAAGAGTATTTAGTCTCTTCTTGGTTCTTCCAAACTAGAGAGCTTGTCATCTGCGTTTAAACCTTTCCTTTGTAACCCTTTTGTACCCTAACCATAGTGGTTACTTAGATCCTGTGAGTCGATCATCTTTCCTTGTGAGGATATCGTATTTTTGAAAACCAATTAGATGATTTTTATAATCATATATCTTTCAGAATGTTAAATCATATTATATTAATAAATTAAGTTCATAAGTAAACCTAGTGCGAGTGGGAAAGCCCTTCAATTTCTCTTGAAGCTTGACAAGGCGATCATCCTAGAAGTTAATTCATGCCCCGATTCTGTGTATTGGATAGCACCAGTTGCTAGTTAGGATGACAAAGTAAGCATATAAATCCACGTACCAAAAGCTTATACAAAACGATTCTCGATGTCATGAAGTTACAAATTGCTAGTATCATCGCAGTCTAGTCGTTAGTATGATGACGTAGATAAGGTGCTTCTCGGCCACGAGTATGTCGAGAAGACTACATTGTTACCACTTTAAATCGACAATGGAATGTTGACAGATCAACAAAAGTCGTACATTAGACTAAGACACAACCTAAGAAACTTGAGGAACCGTGCAAAAGATGCAAAGTTGTTTCCCATGCTTGTCGTCTTGAATAAAGAACCAGGGTTCTTTAAGGGGGTACTACAGCTTGTACTTCCTGTTCAAGATCAGATATTCTATAAGTACTCCATCCTTTTAAGCATGCTAGGGTAAGAGTTGAACAAATTTGGAACAAAGTTGAACAAATTTGGATAAGGGTTGAACAAATTTGGCATAGGGTTGAATAAATTTGGCATACTGGTGAACAAGTATGGCATAGAGGTGAACCAATTTGGAACAAAATTGAACATATTTGGCACACAGGTGAAAAAATTTGGGAATAACAATTAAAAATTGAAATGAACAAATCGAAGAAAGAACTAATGAACATTCATTCAGTTAAAAAATCACACACATGCATATTCATATAAGCAAAATCATCTTGGAAAAGAAACGAAAAATATGGTAACATGTTCAGATCTAAAACATTCTAACGAGAATCAACAAAAAACACACACATGTAGACAAGGACCACATGAAAAATTGACTCGGATTACATGTAGGGACATTCATACATATAAAGTAAACTACAATCGCACGTGCATGTGAGAATTTAACCAGAAATCATGTGTTAGGGACAAAAGTCAACAACAAATTTGTTCTAATCCCCACTGTACACTTCAACTAACTCATTCATCATCGATTATCATAGAAAACAAGTAGATAAACTGAAAAGAAAAAAATCTAGGGTTTCAAAAGCAAAATTAAGAGAGATGAATAGGCACAAACCTTACTCGTTTCCAAAAGTAGAAGTAGCCTTATCCATTTCGATTGTGTTGCTTGGGATTTGATTGAAAAAGCGAGGAGATTGGATCAAACGCTATCAATTTGATTTGCTTGAGTAGGGAGAAAATTATCGTTTGTTTGAGAGCAGACAAAAGGTTGTGTAAAATGAAAAGTAAAAAGCGAAAGAAGAGAAGCGTGATTTGCACGCCTCTCAAATTTTAATTAGAACCATTAATACCCGTTTGATCATGTATAATCGGATGATTGAGACACGCTCCTATATCTTACACAATCCTCTATTTTTCTAGGAGTCTTTCTCTAATTATTATTATTATTATTATAAAAATAAGCTATGCTTTATATTTAATTTGTATTTTTCTAGGTAGGTACAAAATAGAAAAATATTCGCAAACGAAGTCAATTACATAAAGCTAGATGGGAGCCTAGAAACAAGTTGAGCTCCTACACCTTTCTGTATGCAAAAACTCAACCTATGAAAAACAAAAGCTCCACTCTTGGCATTGTTAGAGTGACTAATAAAGAGGGACTTAATACGTGAAAGCAAGTCCAACGCCTCCTTATCAAGCTCCCCAAACGTAGAGAAAGCAAAAGGGATAAATTTGTATCCATTCTCCTCACATTTGGACACATACTTCTTCCCTTTTCTCTCCACGGCATTGTGCAAGGCCACCCCAGGCGCCCAAGCACTCGCACCCACACCAGCAAAGGGAGAGACACCGGTCACATCCACACAAGCATCTTTGCTCTGATGCCAATTAAAGAGTAACAAATCTGCGGGCCTAAGATCCTACCCATTCTCTGAGAGAAACCCCATGGGGGCCTCTTTCCACACCGTGATCCCAACTTTGGAGCAAATGTCAACTAGAATATCACGCACCAAATTATGTCTGAACTTGACCCCCACCTCACTGGAACAGTGTACAGCATGATCCCCCCACTTGTCCATCCTTGGGGCGTTGCAACTTGGGCAAATACTACCATCAACAAACAGAGGTATCATAAGTCTGTAGCTCAAGACAGAACGAAACTGACGATGGTTCATCCGCTGCCCTAAGCCATCAATCGGGATAATGAACAGAAAATCTTGTGCATGAGGAGCCCGAACACTGCTAAGAATGGCAACCTCTCTTGAGCCCAAACTGTACCTATCAACGAGACCCTTCTCAATGACACCAAAGTAACACCTTGCCAGGGTTTTCATCATTTGGGGGGCAGGAGACACAGTGGTGAAAGAGAAAGCATCAACGTTGCAAAAGGTATTGAAATCATCAAGAGCGTGTTGAAAGAAAGAGCCAGGAGAATCTATACCCGTGTTTGACAGAATCTTGGCCTGCAAGGTGGATGTCTGAAGCCGAGAAGAAAGGAAAGCATAGCGGATAACATCCCTAGCAGCAAAGATGCCAAGACCGCCCTCTTTGATGGGGAGAGTGGCCAAACGCCATTGCCAGTCTCCAAAACCCGGCCCTGACGCAGCGACAACCTTCTCCAAGGAGAGGCGCAGAGCGTGATCAAACTGAACTTGTGCATCCCTGAAAGACACAGGAGAACAAGTCCTCAAAGCATATGACAGCTTTGCAACCTCAACACAGTTACGAAGGAGAAGTAGCTCACACTGGGGGTCATTAAGCCGATTGACTGCCTCCATTATAGCAATGGATTTAGAAACCCTCTTCAACGCCAAGTCTTGACTATAACCCACATCCAAGCTGACCGACACCCCAAGAAGTTTGACTCCGCTATAAGGACGAGAGATGTTCGACGGGAAAACACCCTCCACCAAACTTCTAGGATCCTCCACAGGCCAGAAAAGCTCAGTTTTATCAACATTCAGGAACAAACCACGAGCGGGCCCATCGGACCTTATAATATCAAGAGCCTTGGTAACCATAAGAGTATCTCCAACAATGGTGCCATCATCAAGATACCAAGCTTGGAGGGTGAGACAACACTCACGATTAATGGACTGGACAAGAGGATGCAAGGCAAGAGCGAACAACAAAGGCCCCAAGGGATCACCTTGCTGTACTCCCTGACATGACCAAAGGACGGAATCTCCATAGTAGAGCCTGGCAGGCTGAGAGTAACAGAACTCAACCCAAGGAGCAATAGACGGACACCTCATCCTAGTCTCTTGGAGCAGGACACTCCTATCAACAAGGTTGAAGGCGTTTTTAAAGTCCACTAAAAGCATAGAAAATCCAGCCTCCATGCCCTTAGACTCAACAAGTCGGTTCACAGAGTGCAGAACAGCTTCACAGCCCCCAGGAACAGCCACTCCAAACTGAAAGTCCTGCAAATAATTATTTATAGAAGGACCAACCACAGATGAAGCGACCTTGGAAACAAGCCTCCTCCATATAGTGCCAACAGCAATAGGACGCACACCACCACCCGGCTTGATCAAGGCAGTCAAGGGAGCACTAGCAATGAACTCGCCTAACTGGCTAGGGCACTGACCCCGCAAGAACAAGTTAACCACCCCGGTGATGGAACCCAACAAATCATCAACCACCGCCGAAGCACCCCCGCCCAAAATATCAACAAAATGTTGAGCCCTAAGCCCGTCATGACCACAAGAAGTCCCTTTAGGGAAGCTACGAATCCTAGCGAGCACCACATATTTGTTAACAGAGAGAGCGTCCTCGCCCAATGGAAAAGTAGGCAAAACCGGGGAGGGGGCGTAAGGGTGTTTATCCTCCAATTCACGGAGAGTGTCAGAATTAAATGGAGCAACTCCAAAAGACGTAAGGACCTTAATAGCAGCAGTGAAGTGTCCGTCCCCAAGTTTACGCTTACACCGGAAAAGGTTAACTTCGTCAGAGCTTCTGGATTTCTCCACACTCCTAATGGGAGGCACCACATCCAATAACCGATCAAGAACCAAGCCAAGCATATCACCAAGATCATGCCATCTAAGAATGGCACGTGAAATACAATCAAACTGACATCGCTCTCGCTCTCCCGACCATCGTTGAACCCTATTTGAAGGAACAAAAGCAGTCAAGATGCAGCTAGGCAATATAAGAAGTTGCACCCATGTAGAGACGTCACTCGGGCTCCCTAGAACCTTATCAAGAGCACTAAGGAAAACCCTAGCAAAACCAAGTCTTAACTTAGGGGGAATGCACTTAACAGTACGCAGCTTCCTTGAAAATTCACGATTGAGGAGGTGAACGTCTAAACAAGCAGGAGCTTCCCTAGTGAAGGGCAACTGAGACGAACCAACCGAAACGCTATCAACCTCACCAACCCCACCATCAGAAACCAGCACATCAGGCCCAGAAGGCTTGGAAATACCGAGAACCGCAATGTCATCAAAGCAAGGTGCAAAGGCCACAGAGCCATCAGCATGCTTACAATTTTTACTAAACGCATGAGTGCAAAAACATTCACCACAAAGCCAAATGCAAGCCTGATGAAGCGCGGAGTCAAAAGCACAAAAAAGACCAAAATCACTTGCAATCCGTGCTTTGTGAGATGCCACCAACTCCGTCGTTTTAAAATGACGCGTTCTCAAGTGGTTAATAAAATATGTCTTGGAAAGCCCTTTATCACCACCACTGAAACACCCATCAAAACCTTTCAACGGGCATACAAAACGGCCTAACCCAGCAACAGCCATGCACAATCAAATAACACAGCATACACAAAAAAACACCAGCCACCGAAAAACAAACTCAGCAAACAAAAACAGAGAGACGTTCCAGGAATCAACTCTGTAACACAGCAGCCAATCAATTGAAAACTACACCTACTGTCGTTCTAGGAATCAACTTACAAACAGAGCAGCCAAACAACTGACGATCAGCGGCACAACAACACAGCAAACAGCACAACAACACAGATAACAACACAGCAACCGAACCCCCAACAACGGTGACGACGACGATCCCCCAACAGCGGCGACGACGACGACCCCACAGCCAAACACAGCAGCCACCCACATGGACGTCTGCAACCGCTCCCGCTGAACACACAGACGCCAACAACCGAACGCTTGCAAACAACCTAACGGGCGGCGAACCCCTGCAAACGCCGGCCAACAGCCCACACGAATGCCTGCAAACCCTAACGGACGCCAGTAGCCCCCCGCTGAACACCCCCGATGAGGTGACGAACCTACAACCCTAACGGACGCCGCACCTGCAACCCTAACGAGCGCCCACTCACAGCCCGACGAACGCTGACTCCAATTTCCGAAGAACCGCCCACCGGCGAACGCCCTTGAACCCCGACGATCGCCCTTGAACCCCGACGAACGCCCTTGAACCCCGACGATCGCCCTTGAACCCCGACGATCGCCCCGATTTTCTAGGTTGAAATTATGTTTGATTTGTACTCATTATTATTATTATTATTATTATTATTATTGTTATTATTATTATTATAAAGAAACAACCTGAAAGGTTTTACATGAAATTAGTGGGAAGCCGAGATACTATCTGGGCCCCCACACCTCTAGCAATAGCAAAACCTATTATAGTGAAAATATAAGTAGCAGCGCGCGTCCCAATCTCTTGGCTCTTCGAGAACTTCTGGATGCGCTTAAGCAAGGAAATAACATCTGTCTCTAATTCTCCCAATGAGGATAAAGAGAAAGGGAGGAAACTATACCCAAGCGATCCACACTTATCATGATACTTGAGACGTTTACGACGCGCCGCCTCAATGACCACACGCCCGGGCACAAAATCAGACATTCCGGATTGGGTCAACGGTGAAGACCCGGTCAAGTCCACACACACATCACGACCCCCATCCCATGAGTAGAGCTAAACGTCAGCCGGACGGAGAGGCTTGTCCTGCCGGCACGCAACCCCATATTGACCTCCTTACAAGTAGAAATCCCGGACCGGTAGCAGATATCAGCAAGGGTGTCGCGAACAACATTATGCCGATGTTTAATGCCAATAATACCAGCACAAGACACGGTATGATCCCCATATATATCACCATCGAAAACACGAGAGCAAGCAGAGCACGGCTTCGATACAGAGAACAAGGGAACACCCAAACGATAACATAACACACAACGATAAGTCTTACCATTTATAGTCTGTCCCAAACCAGAAATCGGGACAGCGCGAAGCCAATCAAAGGAGTGGTCTTCCTGCTGAGATTTCCACAAAGCCAATTGTCGAGCAGATAAAGCAAATGTGGATTCTACAGTTCTAGCGGCCTTTGTGAAATATATATCTGCTAGTTTTTTCATAAGTTTTGGGGCAGCGATCTCACTAGGGCTACTCAAAATATCAGACTCCACAACCTCATTAAACAAACTCAAAGCATCATCAAAGGCATCACCCGGTGCAACGATACCTGCTTGCTGAAGAAGAGTATCCTGCAAACAAGCAGACTGCAAACGCGACGCAAGAAAAGCATAATGAAAAACATAACCTGCAGAATAAACACCAAGGCCGCCAAATGCAAAGGGTAATGTGGCAAGCCTCCATTGCCAATCGCCGAACCCAGGCCCGGAAGCAGTAACAATACGCTCTAATGAAGAACGAAGAGCCACATCAAAGGAGCGTTGAGCCGACTCAAAGACACGCGGGGAGCAAGTGCGCAAAGCGAAGTAGAGTTTTGAAACTCCAACACAAGCACGGAGAAGCAACAGCTCCGTTGAGGGTCATTAATCTTAGCAACTGCAGCCATAAGCTCAACGGATTTGGATACTCGCTTCATCACAAGCTCACTGCTAAAGGTGAAATCCACACTGACAGGTCCACCCAACAATTTAACACCAAGTGAAGGCCTGGCAATATTAGGCGGGAAGACACCGACAAGCCTATTACGAGGGTCTTCATTAGGCCAAAAGACTTCGATTTTGCCCACATTGAGATGTAGGCCAAAACGAGGTCCATCCTCCAACATCAACTCTAAGACTTTCCCCACAACCAAGGTGTCACCAACTATAGTGCCATCATCCAAATACCATGCGTGCAGACATAAGTCAAAGGTATCTCTAATTTTACACACCAATGGATGAAGCACAAGGGCAAAAAGCAGAGGGCCAAGCGGATCACCCTGCTGGACCCCTTAGCATGACCATAAGGTGTGCTCCCCATAATATAGCCTAGCAGGATTAGAGTAGCAGAATTCAACCCAACGCGAAAAAGCCGGGCACCGAAGACGAACTTCTCGTAACATAATCTCACGATCTACCAAGTTGAAAGCATTTTTGAAATCAACCAACAACATAGAAAGACCGACATCATCACCATGAACTTCAATCAAACGGTTCATGGCATGAAGAATTGCCTCACCACCTCCAGGAACCCCAACACCAAATTGAAGACCGCCCAAATAACCACTCAAAGAAGGACAAACCAAACTAGCACTAACCTTTGAAACCAAATGCCTCCAAACAGTTCCCATAGCAATAAGACGAATACCACCACCGGGCTTGACAAGGGGTGTGAGAGGAGCACTAGCAATATACTCACCCAACACCGTGGGACATTTCCGATCAAGAAAGAGATTGACCACTTGAGAAACAGAGGCCACTAGCTCGTCAGAAATTCGCAACCGCAGCACCACTCAGACAATCCATAAGATACTGAGCACGCAAACCGTCCCTTCCACATGACGTGCCTCGAGGAAAACTCTTAATCATGTCCAAAACAATAGTAGAGGAAGCAAAGAGGTGATGGTGATCAATGGGTATATTTGGCAAGGATGGAGATGGGGAAAAAGGGTGCTTAGCCTGCAAGTCCTCAAGAGTGGCATCATCAAAAGGAGCAATACCGGAGGAAGAGAGAACTCTGATAGGAGTAGTATAATGACCATCGCAAATCTTCCTCTTACATTGCTTGATATTACGCTCACACAAATCAAGATCCTCACCAACATCCACAAAAGAAGGAGAATCATGAGCCAATGTTTCCCAAGCTGCAAATTACCGCCAGGTTCACACCAAGTACGAATAGCGTTGGAGATACTCTCTTCCTGCCGATGTCGTTTGATGGCAGACCTGCATTCAAGATTACTCCTCGGGATAAAAACCTTAAGGGTGTAAAGAGGCAACACAAGCAAACTAACCTAGCCAGAAACTTCATCAGGCTTGCCAATCACTTTATCCAGAGCTCCTTTCAAGACCCGAGAAAAACCCAAGCGACATTTAGGCGGGATAGACTTCACAGTACGCAACTGTTTGGATAGCAAGGCATCCAAGAGAGCCACATCAAAACCACAACATTGACCTTGCACCCCACTATCACACGGAATAGACGGAGCGGGCCAAGAAGGGACCTGTGGCTTGACAAAATCATAGAGCACAAACCTCACCACACCATCACCAACATCAGGGGCCGACACAAAATCAGAGCCACTGCCGTGATGACACTTAGAACGAAGGGAATGTGTCTTGAAGCAAACACCAGAAAGCCAAATCCCCATACGTTTAAAGGTAGTCTCAGCCCCAATAAACACATTCAAGTCAGAGGAAAGAGAACGACGAGTGATCTCCTGCGCATCTCTAGAACAATGACGATCACGAAGATGCATGATCAGAGAAGTCTTGGTAAGACCACGCCCACCTCCATCCTGACAGCCACTAAGACCGACAAAAGGGCAATGAAAATGCACCACAGCAGCCGACATACAAAACGAAGCAGCAAACCACAACACAAGAAAAGAACCAAGCAGCAAACAAACAAACGAGAAACAAAAAGGCAAGCAAACCAGATCAGCAAAACAAATGGGAACCAGATCAGGTGTGGCAACGGCCTGGAAAACCAGCAAACCAGATCAGACGTGGCACCAAGAGGAAGCGACGGAACTTGGGTATTATTATTATTATTATTATTGTTATTATTATTATTATTATTATTATTATTATTATTATAAAAATAATAATAAACCCGAAAGGTTTTACATAAAATTAGTGGGAAGCCGAGATACTATCTGGGCTCCCACTCCTTTAGCAATAGCAAAACCTATTCTACTGAAAATATAGGCAGCAGCGCGTGCCCCAATATCTTGGGTCTTCGAAAACTTTTGGATGCGCTTCAGCAAGGAAATAGCATCTGCCTCTAATTCTCCCAATGAGGAGAAAGAGAAAGGGAGGAAACTATACCCAAGCGCACCACACTTATCTTGATACTTGAGACACTTACGACGCGCCGCCTCTGTGACCACACGTCCAGGCACAAAATCAGACATCCCTGACTGGGTCAATGGAGAGGACCCAGTCAAGTCCACACACATATCAAGCCCCCCCTCCCACGAGTAGAGCAGCACATCAGCAGGACGAAGAGGTCTATCCTGCCCGTCACGCAACCCAATATCATCCTCCTTACCAGTAGAAATCCCAGACCGGTTGCAGATATCAGCAAGGGTGTCGCGAACAACATTATGTCGATGCTTAATAACAACAATACCAACACAAGACACGGCATGATCCCCGTAGATATCACCGTCAAAAACACGGGAGCAAGCGGAGCATGGTCTCGATTGGGAGAAAAGAGGAATGCCTAAACGGTAGCATAACACACACCGAAAAGACTTACCATTCATAGTTTGACCCAACCCAGAAATCGGCACGGCCCTAAGCCAATCAGAAGAGTGACCACCCTGTTGAGACATCCATAAAGCCACCTGTCGAGGGGACAACGAGAATGTGGATTCCGCAGTTCGAGCAACCTTTGTGAAATATATATCTGCCAGTTTCTTCATGAGTTTGGGGGCAGCGATCTCACTAGGGTTACCCAAAAGGTCAGTCTCCACAACATCATTAAACAAGCACAAAGCATCCTCAAAGGTAGGCCCACGAGTAACAATACCCGCTTGCTGAAGGAGGTTATCTTGCAAGGGAGCAGACTGCAGCCGCGAGGCAAGGAAGGCGTAATGACGAACATCAAATGCAGCATACACACCAAGACCCCCAAAAGCAAAGGGCAAAGTTGCCAGTCTCCATTGCCAACCGCCGAACCCAGGACCAAAAGCAGTAACAATACGCTTTAAAGAAGAGCGAAGCGCCACATCAAAAGAGCGCTGAGCCGACTCAAAGAAACTAGGGGGGCAAGTGCGCAAAGCGAAATAGAGCTTAGAGACACCGGTGCAAGCACGTAGAAGCAACAACTCGCATTGAGGATCATTAATCCTAGCAACGGCATCCATAAGCTCGACAGTCTTGGAAACTCTCTGCAACACAAGCTCACTGATAAAAGCGGAGTCCACACTTACAGGCCCACCAAGCAACTTAACACCATGAAGAGGCCTAGCAATATTAGGCGGGAAGACTCCTACAAGCCTGCTACGAGGATCCTCCTTGGGCCAAAAGACTTCAGTTTTGGCCACATTAAGATGCAAGCCATACCGATGACCATCCAACATGATCAATTCCAACGCCTTCCCCACAACAAGGGTATCACCAATAATAGTGCCATCATCCAAATACCAGGCCTGCAGACATAGGTCGAAAGAATCTCTAATTTTACACACCAAGGGATGCAAAACTAGAGCAAAGAGTAAAGGACCAAGCGGATCACCCTGCTGAACCCCTGGCACGACCATAAGGTGTGCTCCCCATAATAAAGCCGAGCAGGACTAGAGTAGCAGAACTCAACCCAACAAGAAATAGCAGGGCATCGAAGACGAACTTCCCGCAACATGACCTCTCGATCCACCAAGTTGAACGCATTCTTAAAATCCACCAACAGCATGGAAAGGCCAACAACATCACCACGTTCCTAAACTAAACGATTCACCGCATGAAGAATGGCCTCACCCCGTCCAGGAACCCCAACCCCAAACTCGAGACCCCTCAAATAACCGCTCAAGGAGGGGTTGTTGGATCGTTAGTACTGAGGGACATCCTTTACTTTGGTAAAGGCGTCCTTTGGTTAGGCGTTCCTACGAGGTGTAGGAGCGTCCTTGAGTAATGCAGCGGAATTAATGTACTAAACAGGTAAGTAATGGACGCAATGAATTATAGAGGAACCACTCAAGACCAAGTAGTCCTTGAGTGTAAACCTCTACCTCCTTGGAGGATTTTTGAATAGTTCTTTCCTTTATATTGAACGTTCTTACAGTTGTACTGACGAGTTCTTACAGTTCTCTGACACTTAGCTTTTCCCTAAGTTCACTTGTAAGAAACTCCTTTAATCCTACAACTTCAGCTAGTTCAATCTACTAAAGGACTCTATTCCTACGTTCTGCAGTACTTCGCAGAACTCTCTCTCTCTCTTTTTGTGTTTTCTGTTACAAACTGTTTTGTGGTTTGGTTACAAAATCTCACTCGATCTAACTCAGGTCTAAACACTGTTCTTGAGTTCTTGAGTTAGTTCTTCGTGTTCTTGAGTGAGTCGCTTTCCTCTGATTCTCTCTGAATATTCCTGAAAGCGTTGCCGTCACAATAAATGCCTTGGGGCTATTTATAGGACTTGGGGAAGGGCGTCTTTTCTTTGGAACGATCATGCCCTTCGTGGACGTGGCTACAGGATCTTCCTCCACGTAGTAGGGCGGTGATGAGGAAGCTTCCTGTATCCAGCTGTGTATGATGAACTCCGCTATAGGATCGGCCGCCACGTGTTGATGAACTCTACAACAGGATCGTCCGCCACGTAGTGTTGGACTCCGCTACAGGATCGGTCTCCACGTGTCCTTGGATGATCAAACTTTGTCGAGTGATGTCATCCTGTCGGCTAGTGAGTAAGGACTCCTTTCTTGCGTTCCTACTTGCTTGGGACTCCGTCCTTGCTCAAGTAGTCTCTGGTTGGTCCTTGCTTCCTGTTAGCTAGCGTCCCTAAGCTTGTGGGACGCCCATACACACTTGTTGTCCTTTTGGTCACTGGCGTTCCTGAACACTTGGACAACTTTATTAGGATCAAAGTGAGTTTGTCATATCAAAACTAAGGGACGGTTGTGTGGTACACTACAAGTACGCAAGCGTTCTTGTCAGCGTCCCAACAATTTCCCCCTTTTTGATGATGACAAACTCTTCAGCAGAATAGTTTTGGCGTTTGAACTTAGCATGCATGAAAAACTTAAAAGCGTCCTCTAATACTTAGAGGAAAAACATTTAGCACAAGTTTTCATTCTTTGATTCTCTTAACATTTGGATTTTATGGAGAGAAAAGCGTCCTAGAATTTTCTAGGACGCTCTATTATTTTAGCATGGCGTTCCTTAGACTTTTCACTTAATAGTTCCCCCTTAACACTTGCTTATTCTAGATAACTATTTTATAGCGCATCTCTGCAAAACTACACTTCCCCCTTTTGGCATCATCGAAAAGGATAACAAGTGATAAGGACGTTAGCACAAACACATAACTAAAAGCAGTGGAACGCTTAAACACACATAATGCAAGCAAACAGTGTAATAGCCATTCAAACCAAAGTAGAATTATTACACAAACGTGATCATAAAAAGATCAAGTGTTTGTAACCAAAATAAGCAAAGGCAAATAATTGAGGGATTAAGAGTTGGGGAACGGCGATCACTGGGAACGGCTCTAGTCTTGAAAGAACTTTAGAAGTTGTGCTTGAAGTTCAGCCGACTTAGTGAGAGCCGCGGACAAATCTTTGATAGCAGAGAAGACATGGCATTGATTGTCCATAATGGCACCCAAGAGTTCTGCAGGAGGATGCTCAAACAGATTTGCAGGTGCAGAACGAGGCCTTGGTCCGGAACTGGTTGAAGGAGCGTCCAATGGAGGTTCTTGAAAAGGAGAAGGAGCCATAAGCATCTGATCAAGAACGTTAAGATCTACGGCTGGTTCTTCTTCCTGAGGGAACGCTTGACTCATGGAAGCAAGGCGTTCTGCTTCAGCATCAGCTGCCATGCGTTCTTCCGCTTCTTTCAGTCTGGCTTCCTCAGCCTCACCCTCTAACTGTTTTATCACGGACGGCAGCTCTTCATTATGCCTTATCTCGACAAGTCCGTTCTTGGCATTCCATTTCAGACCGAGTTCTTCTTGAGGAGCGCTGTCATCATAGGCGTTCTGAGATTGCAGAATCAGCTTTACCAACCCCGGGTACGGCAGAGCATGTCGCTTCCTCCCACACTTAGCCATATGTTGCATTGCTATTCTTGCTAAGTTGATGGGGCGGCGTTCAAGAAAAGCGTCAATTAAGATAATGTCGTGTGTTTGCACGATTGAACGCTTCTCCTGCCTTGGAAGGACGGCGCGACATATGAAGTAGTGAGCTATGGCGCCAACCTTGCTCAGAACGTGAGCAACTCTGTCCAGTCCGATAGGCCTTTTGCCCTGAAAAACATGTTCGACCAGAGGCAGTTCTTCATCAGTTGTCTCGAAACCGCCTTCAAGAAGAGAGCTTAAAGCATCGGACGGGGGCTTCTGAGCAGCGAGTCCCATTAAAGCTCGAACCTGGCGTTCACTCACTGTGGCTTTCTCACCATCGATTTTGAAATGGAGAGAGCCATCTTTAGCTTTGTACCTCAAGTCTTTGTAGAACGCCTTTATCTGCTCCTTGTCAACCACAGCGGGCGCAGGCCCAACGTTCAGCCATCCCTGAAATCGCAGAAGCTCAAGGAACTCCTGGACTTTGTCATCTTGATGGAAGGAGGCGAGCCACTCTTCAGAATAAACTAGAGGGCTAAGAACTTTCACGGGCGCGCCATCATGCTTTCTTTTGCGCTTGCCCTTGGGGGACTCGGAGTCTTCGTCATCATCTGACTCGTCCTCAGCTTTCTCCGAGTCACTGTCAGAGGAGTCCTTTGAAGGAGCGTCCTCTGTGCCTTGTTCTTTTTCAGCGTCGCCACCAGCTGTGGCTTGATCAGCATCAGAAGTCTGTCCTTGGGACGCGCCCTCAGCGTCCTGAGCCTCTGTCTGTTGTTCTGTTGTTGCGGGCTCAGCGTCCGCGGGGACTTGGGATTCTGTTTGGATTGTGGGGGAGGGGTTTTCTTGTGTAGCTGGGGTGGGATTGAGAGGGACTGGTCATAGGGAGGGATCTCCTGGGCATCACGCGCGAGATCTTCAGAAAGAGTTGGCTCGGCGTTCTCTTGAGCGACCTGGTGCCCACCAGCGTCCTCAATCTGTTCAGCAGGAGCGTTCTCCTCTCCTTCCGCTTCATCATTTGAATCCCCAACGACATCTATGAAAGGGGAGTCTTGAGCGGGCGTACCTCTTTGGCGCTCAGATGAGCTAGAGGAGGAAGCGGAGGAGGGAACATGCTCTATTTGCGCAGGAACTTCCTTGGCGAGCAAAACCCTTGGCTTTTCGCCAGCCTTCCTTCGGCGAAAAGTATGCTCAAGAGTGCGTTCTGTTTCCTCCGGGCCACTTTCGGAGGATGGACGGCGGGACTTTGGGGTCTCGGGGTCCTTAGGTGGGGAAATGTGGGCCGGGGCAGCTGGGAAATTAGCCAGGTTGAGAGGTGAAGCGTGAGATTTGAGGGGGAAAGGAATGAGGACATTTCTCTTTGAGGGCTTTGGAGATGGTGGAGGAGTTGGGAGTTGGACAATGGTAAGGGTTTGAGGTGGTGGAGTGGATTCTTGTGAGAGGTAAGAAGGCCGTTTTGTGGTGTTAGGCCTTGGTTTGGAGGGTTTGGAGGATGGGACGCTCGAGGTCTTGGCCTTTTTGAGGGGCCTTGGATCGTGGACTTTCTTGGAGCGTCCCTCCTTTAGGTGAGGTGGAAACTTGTCCACTATTTGTGTTGGATTTGAGGAGGTGGGTTTGGATGTTTTTGATAGGGGAGATAAAGGAGTTGGACGCTTGGATGGGAGGATTGATTTGGTGCCGATGGAGGGGACTTGAGGTGGTGGTGGAGAAGGACTTGGTACTCGGGACTTTAGCATTTTGTAGGCTAAGGAGTCCTCAGGGTACATAGGAAAGTCAGGTAGGACGGCGTTGTGGAGGTCGGAGATTAGATCAAGCAAGGGAGCAAGGTTCTCACCTCCAAACTGAGAAAAGAATAGCACGTCGTCCATCCTCCCTGGTAGATCTTTGAAGTTGGTCTTGTGAAGGCCGGGAATGACGAATCGTTCGATGAACTTTTCGTAGTTCCTGGTCTTTATGGCGTCCCTCTTCACATCAGGAAGGCTCATCCGTTCCCTTATCAAGTTGTACAGGGTCTTGGGCTTCCTATTGATGAAGTCCACTAACGACTCGTTAAGAACGATGGGTTGAGGCTTTTCAATGTAGTGGGACTTTACCAATCTGCGTCTCTTCCCGCCGGTAGAAGATCCGGCCACGTTCTTTAGTTGTTGAGACAGTGTCAGATGAGATTTTAGTGAGAGAAAGCTGTCGGAGTTCTAGAGAGATGTCAGAGCAGATTTGAGAGCGAGAAAGTGGTTAAGCGTAATAAATTCTGAGAGCGACTGTTCTGGCCTTATATAGAGGAAGCGGTGGCACAAACTGTAATTACCACTGTTTTACTGTGCGACACGTGGCAAACCTTCCCCCTTAAGATATGAGCAAAAGCAACGGTCACTGTTCACACTTTCAAAAGTTCAAATTTCTGACTCTTCAACTGCTCCTCAAATACTGAACTGGCGTTCTTCTCAATCAACACTGAGCGTTCTCTTAGACTTAGCAAAAAAAATTTATCTCTTCAAGCAAATCAACAACCAACTTACCGTTCTTGTGATCACCTTTCGAACCAGTTGAGAACCAGGCAAGTACGTCCCGTAAAAGAAAATATGAAGCTCATAGGACGCTTTTGCGGAGTTCTCGGCTAGGGTAAGCTTAGAGTTCCCATCATTTCGGCTTATAATGAGGGTTGGGTGATCAGGGATACTCTTTTCGAGACAAATAGAGAAAATTTGAATGGCGTTCCAAAGTAGCAAACACATGAAGTTTTAGACTAGCGTCCTTGCAAATATGAATTCAATGCATAACAGTCCTTAAACACTTAGAATCTACAAAACATAGCCAATCATTGAGGGAATAGTAGAACGGGACTTGCTACTTAAAAGTTATCATCCCCAAGAGCAGCCTTAGATGCTCATAGGGACGTCTATCAAGCGCCTTAGTGAAAATATCAGCTATTTGGTCTTCAGTCCTTACATGCTCCATACTAATGAGTCCTAGTTCAACATTATCACGCAAGAAATGATGCCTTATATGAATATGCTTTGTGCGTGAATGAAAAACAGGATTCTTAGAAATTTCAATAGCACTTGTGTTATCACAGCGAATGGGGATAGTTTCAAGATTGATACCGTAGTCCTCTAGTTGATATTTGATCCAGATGACTTGTGAACAGCACGAGGCAGCAGCAACGTACTCGGCTTCCGCAGTTGAAAGCGCCACAGAGTTCTGTTTCTTAGATCCCCAAGAGACTAAGCATGAACCAAGGAACTGTGCCATTCCTGAAGTGCTTTTTCTGTCAATTACATGACCAGCATAATCAGCGTCCGAGTAGCCAACAAGCTTGAAGGACGTCTTCCTGGGGTACCAAAGGCAAAGATCATCGCGTCCTTTGAGGTAGCGAAAGATCCTCTTGACTTCTTGCATGTGGGACTCCTTTGGATTTGCTTGGAAACGTGCACACAAGCAAACGGCAAACATAATGTCGGGACGGCTTGCAGTCAAGTAGAGCAAAGAACCAATCATCCCTCTATAAAGCTTTTGATCAACGTCCTTTCCCTGTTCGTCTGCGTAAAGACGCGAGTTTGGAGAACAAGGGGTGGCAACAGGTTTGGACGTATTCATCCCGTACTTCTCAAGCATTTCACGGACATATTTTTGTTGGTGAATGCGCGTCCCTTCTTTGAGTTGATTAATTTGAAGTCCCAAGAAGAAATTGAGTTCTCCAATGAGGGACATCTCAAACTCACTACTCATTAAGGACTTGAACTCATCTACAAGTTTCATGTTAGTACTACCAAAGACTATATCATCAACATAGACTTGGGCAATTAAAATCTCCTTGTGAACTTTCTTTATAAACAAAGTTTTATCAATTGAACCTCTAGTGTACCCATGAGACAAAAGAAAGGACGCAAACCTGTCGTACCACGCACGAGGGGCTTGCTTGAGTCCATAGAGCGCTTTGTCCAAGTAGTACACATGATCTGGGTGAGAGGCGTCCTCGAAGCCAGGCGGCTGAGCAACATACACTTCCTCCTTTAGCTTTCCATTGAGAAAGGCAGTCTTGACGTCCATCTGAAATAACTTGAATCCTTTGTGAGCGGCGAAGGCAATAAGGAGACGAACGGCTTCAATTCTAGCAACAGGAGAAAAGGTCTCATCATAGTCTATGCCTTCCTCTTGCTTGAATCCTTGAGCCACCAGTCTTGTCTTATTTCTTGACACACGTCCACTCTCATCAAGCTTATTTCTGAACACCCATCGCGTCCCTATGATATTTTTGCCTTTGGGACGTGGGACGAGAGTCCAAACTTTGTTTCTTTCAAACTGGTTGAGTTCTTCTTGCATTGCTTGAATCCAGTCAGCGTCCTGGAGTGCTTCTTTGATATTCTTTGGTTCCACCATAGAGACAAAGGCATTGAATGCACAAAAAGCTAAATTTGCACACTGGGACTTGCTTGCAGCTGACCTGGTTTGAACTCCTTGAGACGGATCAGATACAATTTGAGAAGTTGGATGGTCTCTAGAGAAGCGGGACTCCCTTTGAAACAATTGAGCAAATCTTGGATCAATGTCTCCATCAGAATTATCACTGTCATTTTGAGCATCGTCCTCAATGTGTTCCCCCTCAGAGAGAGCGTCCACACTTTGGCGTTGCTCGCCTTGTTGACTTGATTCAGCCACATCTTGTTGAACTGGAGATTCACTAGGAGAGAAAACTCCTTGAACAACACTGGGAGCATCCACTGAGACTTCTTCAGGATTCGGAGACGCGTCCTTGGGGACATAATATTTTCCTGAGGTCCAATCTTCAGCTTCATCTTCAGAGTCGTCCTGTTGTTGTGAAGAAGAGCGTTCTTTCTTGCTTGATTTTTCTTTGTGAGATGAACGTTCTTTGAACACAACATGAATACTCTCCTCAAGCTTTAGAGTCCTTTTGTTGAAAACCCTATATGCTTTGCTGGTAAGAGAGTACCCAAGGAATATGGCTTCATCGCTCCTTGCATCAAACTTTCCAAGTTTTTCTTTATCATTGTTGTGAACGAAACATTTGCAACCAAAGACTCTGAGATAATCGATGCGAGGCTTCCTTCCATTCAACAACTCATAGGACGTCTTCTTCAGCAGAGGACGGATCATGGCACGATTGATGATGTAGCATGCTGTAGCAATAGCTTCTGCCCAGAAGTACTTGGGGACGCTATTTGCCAAGAGCATAGTTCTTGCCATATCCTCTAGCGTCCTATTCTTTCTTTCCACAACTCCATTTTGTTGAGGAGTCCTTGAAGCTGAGAAGTTATGCGAGACGCCATGTTGATCACAGTAGGCAAGGAACTCTGAGTTTTGGAACTCCGTTCCATGGTCTGATCTTATGGCTTTGAGAGGCGTCTCAAGGGCAACTTCCACTTGTTTGATGAAGACTTTGAACGCATTGAAACAATCTGCTTTGGATGCTAAGAAAAGAACCCAAGTGAATCGAGAAAAATCATCTACAAGAACGTAAATGTACCTCTTTCCACCGTGGCTCAACGTCTTCATTGGTCCACAAAGATCCATATGGAGGAGTTCCAAAGGCTTCTTTGTACTAACTTCGTTTCTTGGACTTGAAAGACGTTCTTGTTTGCTTTCCTTTGATACAGGCTTCGCACTGTTCAACAGTCTCAGGATCAATTCGGGGAAGTCCTTTCACAAGGTTTTGCTGGTGTAACTTGAGGATTGTGCTTGGTCCAGCATGGCCAAGACGGCGATGCCAGAGATCAACGTCCTCCTTTGAAGCAGATAAACACAACTCTGATTTAGCTGAGCTAGCAAGGAATCCCCAAACAGATCTAGCATTGATGACATCAACACCGGAGTACGCTGAGCATTTGCGTCATCAAATTAAAGAGAACTAGCTATGATGGTAGAAGCCAACAAGAGTGAGAACCGTGAACGGATGGTTCCAATTGGTTCCACGTCCATCTTTAACCTGCAACTCAGTAAGAATCTAGAGCGCCTGCTCTGATACAAATTGTTGGATCGTTAGTACTGAGGGACGTCCTTTACTTTGGTAAAGGCGTCCTTTGGTTAGGCGTTCCTACGAGGTGTAGGAGCGTCCTTGAGTAATGCAGCGGAATTAATGTACTAAACAGGTAAGTAATGGACGCAATGAATTATAGAGGAACCACTCAAGACCAAGTAGTCCTTGAGTGTAAACCTCTACCTCCTTGGAGGATTTTTGAATAGTTCTTTCCTTTATATTGAACGTTCTTACAGTTGTACTGGCGAGTTCTTACAGTTCTCTGACACTTAGCTTTTCCCTAAGTTCACTTGTAAGAAACTCCTTTAAACCTACAACTTCAGCTAGTTCAATCTACTAAAGGACTCTATTCCTACGTTCTGCAGTACTTCGCAGAACTCTCTCTCTCTCTTTTTGTGTTTTCTGTTACAAACTGTTTTGTGGTTTGGTTACAAAATCTCACTCGATCTAACTCAGGTCTAAACACTGTTCTTGAGTTCTTGAGTTAGTTCTTCGTGTTCTTGAGTGAGTCGCTTTCCTCTGATTCTCTCTGAATATTCCTGAAAGCGTTGCCGTCACAATAAATGCCTTGGGGCTATTTATAGGACTTGGGGAAGGGCGTCTTTTCTTTGGGACGATCATGCCCTTCGTGGACGTGGCTACAGGATCTTCCTCCACGTAGTAGGGCGGTGATGAGGAAGCTTCCTGTATCCAGCTGTGTATGATGAACTCCGCTATAGGATCGGCCGCCACGTGTTGATGAACTCTGCAACAGGATCGTCCGCCACGTAGTGTTGGACTCCGCTACAGGATCGGTCTCCACGTGTCCTTGGATGATCAAACATTGTCGAGTGATGTCATCCTGTCGGCTAGTGAGTAAGGACTCCTTTCTTGCGTTCCTACTTGCTTGGGACTCCGTCCTTGCTCAAGTAGTCTCTGGTTGGTCCTTGCTTCCTGTTAGCTAGCGTCCCTAAGCTTGTGGGACGCCCATACACACTTGTTGTCCTTTTGGTCACTGGCGTTCCTGAACACTTGGACAACTTTATTAGGATCAAAGTGAGTTTGTCATATCAAAACTAAG
Source organism: Polygonum aviculare (assembly GCA_934048045.1). NCBI lineage: Eukaryota > Viridiplantae > Streptophyta > Magnoliopsida > Caryophyllales > Polygonaceae > Polygonum > Polygonum aviculare. Next base: position 16,052,800 of record OW204025.1, on the reverse strand, counting down.
GGACGGTTGTGTGGTACACTACAAGTACGCAAGCGTTCTTGTCAGCGTCCCAACAGGGGTCAATCGAGACAGCACAAACCTTAGAAACCAAGCGTCTCCAAACAGTACCTACCGCGATAGGACGGATACCTCCACCAGGCTTGACAAGAGTCGTGAGGGGAGCACTAGAAATATACTCTCCCAACACCTTAGGACACCTTCCATCAAGAAAAAGATTGACAACCTGAGATATAGAAGCCACTAACTCGTCAGAAATAGCAACGGCAGCACCAATCAAACAATCCAAGAGATGTTGACCTCGCAAACCGTCCCGCCCACATGACGTGCCACGAGGAAAACTCCTAATCATATCCAAAACGACAGTAGGAGGCGCAGAGAGGTGAGGCTGATCAATAGGAACATTCGACAAGGAAGGAGCTGGCGAAAAAGGATGTTTTGCACGCAAATCCTCAAGGGTGGCATCATTAAAAGGAGCAATACCAGAAGAAGAAAGAACTCTGACTGCCACCGTATAGTGGCCATCATAAATCTTCCTCTTGCACTGCTTGACATTACGTTCAAACAAATCCAAACCCTCGTCAACATCCCCAAAAGCAGGAGGATCCTCAGCCAAAGCTTCCCGCACAAGCTGTAAACTACCACCAGGCTCGCACCAAGTATGGATAGCGTTGGAGATACTCTCTTCCTGACGTTGCCGTTTGACAGCGGACTTGCACTCCAAACTACTCCGTGGGCGAAATGCTTTAAGAGTACAAAGGGGCAGCACGAGCAGACTAACCCAACCCGAGACGTCATCAGGCTTGCCAATCACCGCATCAAGGGCTTCTTTCAAAACTCGAGAAAACCCCAAACGACACTTGGGAGGGATTGACTTTACAGTACGACACTGTTTAGAGAGCAAGGCATCCAGGAGAGCCACATCAAAATCACAACAAAGAACCTGCACCCCACCATCAACAGGAATAGACGGAGCAGGATAAGAGGGGACATGCGGCTTGTCAAAGCCATAAAGCACAAACCTCACCACACCATCACCAACATCCGGGGGCGAAACAAAATCAGACCCACTACCATGACGACACTTGGAACGAAGAGAATGTGTCTTGAAGCAACCACCACAAAGCCAAATACCCATACGCTTAAAGGTACTCTCTGTCACCAGAAACACATCCAAATCCGAGGAAAGAGAGCATCTAGTGATCGGCTGCGCATCACCAGAACAATGACGATCACGAAGATGTGTGATCAAGGAAGTCTTTGCAAGACCCCGCCCATCACCATCTTGACATCCACTAAGCCCCACAAACGGACAATGGAAACGAACCACAACAGCAACAGACATCCAAACAAACCACGACAGACCAAACGAACAAAGAACTGCAAATAAAAACAGACGCGGCAAGCAAGAAGCAAAACACAAACGAAGACGGCAAGAACCAAGAAAAAGACGTGGAAGCAGCACATGCAAAGGCGGCAACAAGCAACAAACCAATGAACTGCAAACAATTGAGACGTGGAAGCAAGCAGCAGACGTGGCAACCAATTGAAGCAACGGAGATCAGCAAACTGCTAGCGAATAGAGAACTGCAAACCAAAGAACAACAGGCTGCGCAAACCGACAACTACTACCACATCAAACCACGAAGTAATCCACAACCTGCCACAGACGAACCACGACGACGACGAACTGCCACCAGCGGACGGACGAACCACTAGAAGCAAACAGCCACCAACCGCAAAACAGACGCGACCCAAAACAGACGACCAGAAGCGAACGAACAAAAGAACCAGGACCCCCAACCGCAAGCCACAAACCAACGGCACCACCGACGACCACCAGCCGGCCACTACCCACGAACCAACAGCCAACAACAGAGAAACGCCAACAATAACCCCGAACAGCCGCCGGAGAACGCCGCTCGCCGGAGAACGGCCGGACAGCCAAGAAGCCCTAATCGCCCCCCCAATCGCCCAAAACCCACCGAGAGCAAAAATTTCCAAAAACTCCTCTTAAGATAAAAATTATAAATCAATACTAACTGTTAGATTCGAAGAATCATGGTTCAGATTGAAAGAAGAAGCTAAAGAGGGAAATTGGGTATAAAATAGGTACAATGGAAATTTTGCAATTATAGAGAACTGTAAGGGCAAAACCGTCCATGAATTTCAAAACAAAAGAAAGCAACTTCAATCCCTCTAACTTCACCGTGCTCGTTGCTCATTCGCTCGTTCAGAAGAAAGCTCGTTCTCGATCCTTCACCGGCGGTTTTGAGTGCGATTTCTGATGGGGAAGAAAGCAACTAATCGGAGGAAGCAAAGCATTCGCCGCCGTTCCCCTCTCGTCTTCCTCCGCAGTCTCGAACGCCGCCCTCCCTCCATCCTCTTCTGCGCTCGTTAATGGCTCCGGCTCCGATCTGCCTAACGTCATGCCCGCTCTCTTCGGTGGTGCCACCACTGGCGCGATTGTCGCGATGCCGGTGCCTGGCGCCTCCGCCACGCCGTCGGTGGAGAAGAAGCCGTTCGATGACTTGAGGAAGCTGTTTCAGAACCTATGGATCGACGAGGACGAGATCGTGTCATAGATGCTTTCCTCACGCTTATTCAGGAGAGGGCAAAGCTTAAGGTAGACTTGAATTGAAAGCTCTATTGTTGAATTTCCCGTTTTGGTGGATTTATACTTTCAGTCCTTATCTAACCCTAGTTTGTATTACCCACTAATTAGATTTTCCACCTTTGAAGTTTGTTTTGTCTTGTAATTATGTACAACCATCCTCAAGTTGTAACTGAGAATAACAGAATTTTGCTTTTTATGCTATATCTTCTAGTGATAAGAAGTATTCTTGTGTCAAATACCTTTTTTTTGTGTTTATGTCTGCACTTTCCTCGTGAGTGAGTGTTGTATGATTGTGGGTGCCATGTGGTTCAAATGGACTGAAATTCCATTTTTGTTCTCAAGCTGTTCTATAAGCTCATTTGTTGTTCTATTAGTTGTTCTATAAAAGAAGTCATAATTGATGCTTTCTGTGTTGGATGATGGATGCTTTTATCTGGATTACTGTCAGTCTTCTTGCATTTTCAATGCTGAAATTTCAGACTTGGTGTTGGTCTAATATTGTAGTATGAATATTCATGCTTTCCTTTGAGGTTTCTTTAGCTGAAATGAGAAATTGAAGTTACTTGTTCTTATTGATGTAAAGCAAAGCCATGGAAATTTCATTATGCATAGCAATTGTTTGATCCGTTATCGTCTTTCTTAAAATGAGGTTCCATGGTGCATTCTCAATTATGATTTCTTCTTTAGCTTCGATTCTGATATAATTCCTAGTTCCCTCATAACATGGATTGATGATATATGTCTTTATTCTAACTTGCTCTGTATTTGTACGTTTTGTTTTATGTCTTCATTCTAACTTTTTTATCGTCTTTTTGTTTTAATTAATCGAGCCAAACATTGAGCTTGTACTGGTTCACATATTTATCTATCATGTTCACGTATTTAAATACTATGTTCACATATTTTATCCATTTGTTCACAAATAAAAATGGTAATGTTTTTAGCATGTTCACATATTTGTCTTATTTGTTCACGTGTTTTACTAAGATGTTCACATATTTGTTTCCTCTATTAAAAAAATGATGATTCTCTCTTCTTCTTCTTTTTTTTTTAAATTTTTGTATGTTTGTTGAACATTATTTGATCATTATGTATGGTTATTTTTATGTTTAGGGGAAGAAATCGCTCCTCCACAAAACAGAACAACGAAAATGGAAGTGAGGGAGGAGGTTGATAAAGAGAAGAAATCAATGAATAGGCATTAGTTGGTAGAGAATGGGTAAAATAGAAAGTTGATGTGATTTAGAACGTATTAGGAAGTTAATGTAGAACTGACTACATATTTGATGGTGTTTTTTGACTTATGTTTTAGACATAAAAACGGTATTTTTTAAATAGTTGGGGTTCACCTTATGACTTTGATTATGTTCACGTATTTTAGATGTGCGTTCACATATTTGAGTATAATGTTCACGTATTTGAGGATCATGTTCACGTATTTTAGATGCGCGTTCACATATTTGAGTGTAATGTTCACGTATTTGAGTATCATGTTCACGTATTTTAGATGTGCATTCACATATTTGAGTATAATGTTCACGTATTTGAGTATCATGTTCACGTATTTTAGTATAATGTTCACATATTTGAGTATCATGTTCACGTATTTTAGATGTGCGTTCACATATTTGAGTATAATGCTCACGTATTTTGGATGTGCGTTCACATATTTGAGTATAATGTTCACGTATTTGAGTATCATGTTCACGTATTTTAGATGTACGTTCACATATAAAGAAGTTGTGTTCACATATTTGAGTATCATGTTCACGTATTTTAGACGTACGTTCACATATGAAGTACTTGTGTTCACATATTTGAAATGTATGTTCAGATTAATGTTGTCAAATTCTCGCACACATATATGTAAAACTTTCGAATTTGCACAATTATAAAGCATGATCTCTCTCTCTATATATATATAAAATTATAAAATGACAAGTTGGACTATAGTGCAAACAAATGCAGCAAGCTGCATTTGTAAGATAATTCGGTGGAGATAGCAAGTAGAAATAGTGAAAAAGGTTGATTGCTAAATTTTTAATGCATTCAAGTTCATGCATTATATGACACATAAATAAGTATAAATAACTTTCAATAGACGAAATAATCTATTATGTTTGTTTTCATGTTCACGTATTTTCTTTGGTTGTTCACATATTTGATGAGTATGTTTACATATATTATGTCGTGGTTCACATATTAGTAAAGATGCAGATTTTGGGGTTAAAAATCGGAAGACTAAGAAAACAAAATTGGTTTCGCCCACCGTGGGGCGAGAACCCACGACCACAAGGTTAAGAGCCTTGCGCTCTACCAACTGAGCTAGATGGGCTTATTGATGAACATTTTATGATCATTGTAATTAATCTTATAATCTGTATGTTTCAGTTGAAATTTTCAACAATCAACCGTTTACTTATTTTATCACCCCCTCTCAATAAGCCTTTTACTTAAACCCTAATCTCAAGTGACATGTGTGTATATATTTTATAGGTTACCATAGCTCTACAGAAACTTGTGGAAATTCTACAAAGTTACAACCTCCGAATAGTTTTTATTGTTGATGAAAATCTTAGAATCGTTAACTAGCAATGCAGTGAAATTGTAGAACCGGTGGAGACAATAGCAATGCAAAACCACAATTCTAGATTCGATCCAGACCTCAGTAAAATATGACAAAATTTCTTAAAATAGCATCTTGCTGCTGTGATTAATCAACTTTAACAAAAGACAACACCACATCTTGCTGTGAAAACTTAGACACTGGTATTACTACTAGTATAAATTACAGAGTAAAAATACAACTCATCAACAAGTTCATCACATTTCAGAGCAGTTTAATCAGTCAGCCAAATGAAAGGGGTAAAAGCAAATTCAGGAAACATAAATCAAAACAACAGTCTTTTGCTCTCCCTGGTCTTTTATTTTTTTCCTTCGGTTCTAGTCTTAATAGTGCCCATTACATATGATACAACACTGAGAAATTTCTAAATCCTGGTCTGTTCCAATCAAAATGCATTACAAACACAATCCTACAAGATTATGATTGAACAGAGATGTTGGTGTTCGCCATTTCAGTCATGTTTTGAGGAATTGCTGGTGTTGGCTCTGGTTCTTTAGCTGGTGATGGCTCCTTTGGTGGTTGAAAGTGGTGCTCCTTCTTTGAACCGGGCTTAACACCACTTTGCTTGCTAATCACGGTCAAACCCAAATTGCTCCATGAGCATCTCTGACTCTAGTATAGCAAGGACGTCACTGATGCACCCTTGTAGCTTGTAGCAATCTCATCTTCGTTGATCGTTACTTCACCATAAACCTTGTCTGCCAATTGACTATTCTCCAACTACAATCCAACCAATCAAGCTAGATAAGAACACAAATAAAAGCAGTACAATAGAGAGATGGGGAACAACATTGACATGGATGACTGAGCAAATAAGTGAGACGTTTTGAAGCTTGTTTATCTATAAGCATCCAAGGTTGAAGGTGTAGCAAAATCATAAGAATGATTTCAACTTGCACACAGACAAAAATATAAAGTGCTTATCCATGAGTTACTATTGTATCACCTGAACTTTCGTTCGTTTGAGTGACAAACATGTTGATCCCTGAAGCAATCTGCATGCTCTTGTAAATGTGCACCGAATTGTCCATGTGAGGAGCAGGACGAACCTCTACAATCAAAGCTGGAAACATGCTCATATATGCAGTTACATTAGGCATAGATCAATCCTATACAACTAATTATTTTGAGGAAGCATATAACAAGCTCATGCATATAAATCGCCAATGGTACGGTTAACCATGAGATGGAAACCCGCATAACCACAAACCTCGACGAGTAGATGGAACTTTACACACAGGGCAACTGGACTCAAATTTCATTGACTTGCGAATACACGAGCAGTGAATGAACATTTGTATAGATCAGCTTCAACAGCAAACATATGAGCCAGACTGGGCTCCCTAATTCCTCGAATTGCGTTTCTCCAATGAAAACCTAATTCAGCCAAAACCGAAATCGGAAGATCGGAGAAGAAGGCAGCGAGTCGGAGTCGGAATCGGAAGCTCTGTACCGTCGATCCGGCCCCATCCCCCCTCAATTGTGGCCCTCGCCCCATCCCCTCCGACTTTGGCCGCCTCGGGATGCTCAACCGAGCCTTTCTCAGTGGCAACGCCCTTTCCGGACCCGTCCCGGCCTCAATCTCCAACATCTACGCCTCTCCGACCACGAACTCTCCCTCAATCGGATCTCCAGCCCCTTTCCCGTTGATCTCGCCAGTTGATGTCGGAGTCGTCAAAATCGTCCGCGAACGAGATGAAGAAATCGCGATCGACGAGCTTGTTGGAGCCGAGAGGGTGGAAGCTCTCGCCGAAGAACTCGAGAGGCTCGAGATCATCGTCGACATCCATGGCGATTTAAGAACGTGACCGAAGAAGATTGGGCAAAAATTTAGATCGCACAAATCGCCGAGACGGATGTTTCCTGACAAAAGAGGCAAAATTACCAAAAAGCCCCCGTGTCTTTAAAATTTAAAAGAGAAGCAGCTTCTAATCAGGACCGTAGATCTGTCTAATCGGACGGTCCATGATCATTCGCAGTTTTTAGGTTAACTTTTATTTTCATTTGAACCGGAGCCTTATTATTATTATTATTATGGGGAAATTGCATTTAATCACCCCTTATTTTACACTTGTTGCATTTAACCACCCCTTATATTTTTTTTTGCATTTAACCACCCATTATTTATAAATTATTGTATTTAACCACCCTTTATATTTTTTCATGCACTTAACCACCCCTTATTTACAAATAGTTGCACTTAACCACCCATGCTTTATATAAAAATATTATTCCCTCCATTACATGTTCAGGTTGGTTCACTTCAAGTTAGTATGAATTTGGATTGATGTAACTATTAATAGAATTAATTTTATTTAATTATTATAATAAAGTAAAAAAATATTATTTATGTATCCATCTTAATAATAAAGTATTTAGATTATTCAATTACGAAGGATATACTATTTTTACAAAACAGTATTTCGGGTAGACCCATCAGATCTTTGATTTCAAATTTTATCTAATAAATGACCTAGTTGGGTCTTTCTTTGACCCATTGATTTCGGATCGGGTCTCAACAAAAAAAAATTGTGTAACGTTAGAGGAGTGTTAGGATTCAAAAAAAAAAATTAAGTTGGGAGATACAATTCGAGAACCAATTATACAACTTTAAAAAAGTTTTAGGATCCGAAACTAATTTTTCCAGTTGGGAGATACTATATGAGCTTAATAATTCTTTTATTTTTATAAAACAAAAACTAAAAATAAGGGCAAATATGTCATTTATTTTTGAGAGGATACCATTTTTGTCAAATGGGTGGTTAAATGCAACTATTTACAAATAAGGGTGATTAAGTGTACAAAAAAATATAAAAGGTGGTTAAATACAACAAGTGTAAAATAAGAAGTGGTTAAATGCAAATTTCCCTATTATTATTGACGGTATTTTTTTTTTTGATTGAGGAGCTACTAGCTCGAACAAGCCATAATTAGGCCACCTATCTATTACAAGGATAGCCTAAATCATCATGGCGGATGATCTTTAAAAAATCAAGCAACAAGGGTTGTTGACTCAACAGATCCCTTGACTGTGTTAAAAAATCATCACGGCGGAAAGATTCGAAGATGGCAGATGGATGGCTGCAGTAAGACGTTGAAGATTAACTGGTCTTCTTGCAAGGAAATCAGCAGCTGTATTAGATTCCCTAAAACAATGAAAAAATAAAACATGTGGTACTGACTTATTAATATTTCTGATATCAGTTATAATTGAGTATAATTCTCAAGGCACTTTCCATTGACGTTTTAAAGAATTTATAACAATTAAATTATCGCCTTCAATAATTAAATTGTTAATACTCGAACAATCAATATTTCTTAAAGCATATAGTAAGGCGGAAGCCTCTGCCTGGACAACAGGCATTGAAGGAAGTTGCTGACGCTCAACTGACAAGATAGAACCAGAATGATTCCTTAAGATAAAACCCGCATGGGTCGTACCATTATTATATTTGGAAGCATCAAAATTAAGTTTGGTCCAGTTAGGGGGAGGTTTTTTCCAAGCAGGATGTTTACCTCTTTTAGGAGTCGTTTTATGTACTCTTTGAGTCGGAGTACACACTGTTTCCCATTCAAGCGTACCTGAAAAGGCCAGTGCAGGTGGAAGTTTATTAGGATTTATTCTAGAAGTATCAAAAAAATTTGCGTTCCTATGAGCCCAAATAAACCACCAGAGAAAGCATAGGTACGTATTAAATTTTTGCTTAAGGGTTTCCTGAATGTTATGTTGAAATGTATCGCTAGTAATAAGGGTAAAACGGTGGTTTAGAAGCTGACCAAGCTTCGCAATTATTTTTTTGGTGAAGGGACACTCGAAAAAAAGATGATTTAGATTCTCATTCTGTAGTTCGCAAAGGGAACAAATGTTTGGAACAGAGTTATAATACCTATTGATTCGATCCGTAGTTGGAAGGCAATCAGCAGAAGCCTTCCAAAGGAAGTTTTGAATTTTTGGTGGCAGTTTAGTTTTCCAAATCCAGGAGAATTCATCAGTGGAGTTATTGGGTGTATGTGAAATGATTGAGACAGCAGAATGAACCGAAAATTCCCCATCAGGAGATGGAAGCCAGATAAGGCGGTTTGGTTGATTTGTGAGTGGAATACGAATTTGAGTTATGATTTGTACAATATGCGACGGTAAATACTGTTGTAGGAGCACCCGATTCCACGAAGAATCCGGACCAATGAAATTTGCAACATGTAGATTTGGATCAGCACAATCCAAAAATGGAAGAAGATCAACGTCTGGAATCCAGGGGTCCTTCCAGAAATTGACGGAACTACCATTTTCAATAAGCCACCGGAGACCTTTAGAAAAAGAATCTATGATATTTAATTGACGGCCAAACTGCCAGGAGCAGTTATTTTTTCGATAGTTAAGGATTGTATCGGCACGCAGATATTTTTCTGTAATAACTTGTACCCAAACATTAGAGGGTTGTGTCATTAATTTCCAAAGCAATTTCATTTGTAACGAAATATTGGTACTTTCCGCCGTACGCAGTCCCAGACCTCCCTCACTTCTGGGTGAGCAAATCCGGTCCCAACTTATAAGTGGATGGTGATTTGGGAGGAATTTATTCCAAAAGAAGGATTTACACACATTATCAATTTGCTTAAGAATACCCTGCGGTAGCATAAAGCTTTGCATAAGATAGTTGACTTTACTTAGAAGGCAAGATTGAATCAGGACAACCCTACCTGCTTGAGAGATTGAGGTCGCGTTCCAGCGAGATAATTGTGATTTTAAATTTGAAATGGAGTCAGAGAACATATTATTATTGACGGTATTGAAATTTTGTCCAATATTAAAAGAAGAGAGCGTGTGTGGTGTGTGAGTGGGGAAGGTATGTGTGTTGGGGGCGTTCCTTGATCCAACTCAGAAGCCACCCAAATTGTGTGGGGAGGGGATTCCTTATTGGTCGTCTGTGGGAAATCAATCCTGCCCCTCCAGATTCAATTTCAATCACTCCTGCCTGCCTGCTGGAACCCATCAAAGATACTCCTCTACTCTCTCTCTCCCGTCTTCACCAAACAGAATCTCTCATATCCCAATTTCACTCTCTTTTCCTCTTCTTCTTCTTCTCCTATCTTTTCTCTCCGGCGAGTTCAATCCTTTGGTCAAGTACCAAATCAAACATGGACTGTTGGGCTTCTTCTTCCTCTCTCAAGACGGACAACGAATTCGAGAAGCTTGTTCTTCGGATGAATCCTCCGAGGTCTTTTCTTTCACTTCCTAGATCCCTCTAGTTTCTTATTTAATCGAGATTGATGCTGTCGGTCTTTTCAAGACACTGTTCTCTCGGCCCCCGGGAATTTAATTTTCTGCTCAATTTCTGTTTCAGGGTCACGGTCGACAATAAATCCAGCAAAACTTGCACTTTGATTAAGGTCCATTTTTCCTTGCGTTTTGGGTTTGACTTGTTGTTTATTATGTAACTGAAGGTTTTGTGACCTTGTGTTTTCTGTTTTGTTGCTGTCTGTTTCCTGTTGGGTGGTCAGGTTGACAGCGCCAACAAGAGGGGGAGTTTGCTGGAGGTGGTTCAGGTTCTTACTGATTTGAACCTTATTGTCAGAAGGGCTTACATCTCTTCTGATGGGGAGTGGTTCATGGATGGTGTGTTATTATAACCCCTTGCTAATTTCGAAGCTCTTTCTCTCTTTGTTACCAATTAAAATAAATCATGGCTGATCTATTTTTGCTTCCTGGTCTTAGTGTTTCATGTTACTGATCACCATGGCAACAAGCTTAACCTATCTGAAGGCGATGTTGCAGAGCGCATTCAAACAGTAATGTCTTGGATAACTCTGTCTCATACTAATCACTGCTCGTGTACTGTAGTTTTGAGGATTGTCTTTGTCAATCTAAGCTCTAGCCCTTTAATCTGTTGTGTCAAAACTTGTTACTGCAGTCACTAGGACCACGGGCACGTAGCTTTCGGTCTTTGAAGAAATCTGTTGGTGACCAGCCCGACATCGAGAGCACATCCATCGAACTATGTGGTAGAGACCGACCCGGCTTGTTATCAGAGATCTTTGCACTTCTCCATGCCAACAGTTGCAATGTTGTGGGTGCCGAGGTGTGGACCCACAACTCAAGAATGGCGTCCGTGGTCTATGTAACCGATGAAACGAATGGAGCTCCAATTGATGACATGGACCGAATGGACAAGATTGAGAAGCTTCTCCTTTCCGTGTTAATGAGGGATCGGGACAGGAGTAGTGCTAAAACCGCTGGGTTCATAGATGTAACACATAAGGAGAGGAGGCTTCACCAGTTGATGTATGCTGATCGGGATTTTGAGAAGGAGATGGGAGTGAGCAGCACTGGTTCAATTGGGCAAAGGAAGCCACTTGTGTCTGTTGAGGGGTGTGCGGAGAGAGGCTATACTGTGGTCAACTTGAGGTGTGTTGACCGGCCTAAGCTTTTGTTTGATACGGTGTGTACGTTAACTGACATGGGCTATGTTGTGTACCATGCTACTATCACTGCTGAAGGATCCGAGGCATGTCAGGTGGGTTATTGTTTTCATTGCATCTCCGATTGAGGTTTATCTTACATTGAACATCTCTACATTTCAGGGTTTGTTTGGATTACACTTGATACTGCATCATCAATCAAGTGCAGTTCAAGTGAACCCTTAATTAGGCTTTATGTAGGAAGGTGTTTGTAGAAGATAGTCTTGCGCTACCAAATAAACTTCACCTTAGAACATCAGATGCTAGGGGTAATCCAATCAGGTGTTCTCCTATCTGAATTGTTGATGGTTTATTACATGCTTTGAGATATTCAAAAGGCTGCCACAGAAACGGTTCTTGCCCGGAATTAAGACACATATCCTAAATGACTTGAAAGCTCAAATGCCTGAAATCATGTTGGAGTGTTGGACCTAGTTGATAGTGTTGTAAATACGCGTGTAGTATAACTGTACCGGTGATGATAAGGTAGTTGATAGGGTAATTAATAAAGTGATAATGCAAACTGCTTTGGGTTAAAGAAGAAAAAGAAGAAGTTTTTCTTCATTGTTCTCTCTTGCCAAAGCATTACTTGTCTTTCAGCATCTCTTGATGATGTACAATGGCATTCCACCGTATAATCCAGTAGCTGACCCATTTGCTTTTTGCTATTCCATCTATTTCTCGTTCCACAGGAATTTTATATCAGACACAAAGATGGGTATCCAATCAGCTCGGAAGCAGAAAGACAGCGTCTAATCCATTGCTTGGAGGCAGCCATCAAGAGGCGCAGTTCTGAGGTAAATATCACAATGCAATAATGCATTTACAAAATCTTCACATTCAGTTGTTTCAGATTTTGTTAAATACAAGTTCTGGAAAATGTACCTTGAGAACACCTTTTGCATTTGCATCTCAAACAGGGAATAAGACTTGAACTCTGCTGTGAGGATAGGCTCGGCCTACTGAGAGATGTGACCCGCATTTTCAGGGAACATGGGCTTTCAGTCACACGAGCCGAGGTGTCAACAAGAGGATCACAAGCCGTGAACACATTTTACGTGGTGGATTCATCGGGAAACCCAGTGAAGAGCGAGATTGTTGAGTCCATCAGGAAGGCAATTGGGCTCACTTTTCTCAGCATAAAAGAGGAAGAGTACTCAAAGTCCCCTCCACAAGGGAGTGGGAAGTTCTCGATTGCAAATCTCTTTAGGTCTCAATCCGAGAAGTTCCTCTTTAACCTGGGTCTCATCAAGTCATGAGCTTCAAATTGAATCGGTTTCTTGGAACTCGATGGATGGAAGGTCTTACATGAGGGTCTTACTCCAATCATGGTTGGAGGCTTGTAGAAGATTGAATGTTGAATGACCACTCACAAGAGTTGGTAATAATATGGCAAAGGTAGGGGATTATATATGGTTCAGTACTTGTAATTTGTATGCTAGTATTTTGTTTTAGATGTTTCTAAGGAATAGCTATGCATGAAGTGTCTAAAATCTGGATGTCCTAGAATCTTATGTTAGACATGTAGATGTTTGCATTGTATTTGTGTCGGGATGGGCTTCTAAAGCTTCCTCTTAGCTGGGGAAGTAAACTGTAAATACAGGATACAATTGCATTTAGCTCATTTCTGTTGATGATATAAATAAAGTTGTACCTTTGGAATATGAACTAGCACATTGAAAATGGTACCCAGATCCAATTCTTGAATCCCAGGATTAAGATTTGTAATGGTTGTCAATTGCCATGTGTTCTGGCCATTCTGGGGACATATTCAGATATTTCACTTTTATATTTCCATGTTTTCTAGCAATTTTGATGCAAGAAGTCACTAGTACTTGGTTCTATGGAGTTGACCCATCATGGCTATTGGGGTGTGTCACCCATTTTAAATGGATAACAAACCTAACCCATGTAGTGCCATACACAATTCTCACTACGTCAGTGACATGTATAACTGATGAAGTCTTGCTGGCGTCACAATGAGCTCAGCATTTTATAAATAGAACCTTGCCTGGAATAACTACAATTTTGGGCAGTTGAGAAGAATACATTAAACCTGCCCATCTCCTCTCTTTACATTTATGTAGAGTATTAACTTCTAATAAACCCGCCATTTAGACCATCTCCGACAACTTTACTAAAGTTTCTCTAAATCGAGGCAAAAAAGTCAAATTCTCCAAAAAAAAAATTGTATCAACTTCAATATTTTCTCTGTTTTACGGAATTTAACATTTATTATTTAACTCCATTATCTTATCTATTTTGAAGAATTCAACATGTATTTCTTTTTATTTCTTTAACTTAACCAATAAATAAATACAAATACTATGCAATATTATATTAAATACTCCCTTATATTTTATTTAGCTAATAACAAAATAAATATACTAAACAATCTTACAAATAAATAAAAAATAAATATCTTACAATTGTACCCCAATAATTATAAGAGTCAACCACCTAAAACCACCCGTAAAATAGGGCATATTCCACTTAACCACCCCGAATATGACTAATAATTTTTAACCACCCGTAAAAGACTCTCTGTTAGCAAATCGCCACCCCTAGAACCTTTCCGTCAAAAAAATCCGTTAAATAGTATAATGTGACCCTTTTGCCCCTAGGTCTTCTTCTTCCTCTCGACATTTCTCCACCATCTCCGCCATGGATCTCACCACCACTCTTCACCTGGTACACGAAAAAGGCCCTCGGGAGGGCGAGACTCTCGAATTCAACTCCAAGCCTGGATTCTCCATCCGAATCGGAAGGATTGTACGCGGAAACACGTTCGCTATCAAGGACAACGGGATCCCGTCCAAACACCTCTCAATCGAGTGGTGCAACCAGGGCAAATGGACGGTCAAGGACCTCGATTCCTCTAATGGAACCTTCCTCAACACGCTCCAACTCCCGCCTCTCACCGTCCACGATCTCCAGACGTGCTCAAAATCGATGAGGTCACTAAAATTAGGGTTTGGATTTCGCATGTTTCTGATTTTAAGCCTGTTGGGAGAAATCTTAGGAGTGGAGCTAGGGTTTTGGGGGCGGGGGATAAGGATGGTGGTGATGAGAAAGAGAATCGGAGAGGGAGGGGACGAGGTCGTGGTAAGGGATGTGCTAATGTCGGAGAAAGGGAATCGGAGAGGGAGAGGCGCAATCGGAGAGGAAGAAGAAGACCCAGGGGCAAAAGGGTAAAAATTCATGATTTAACGGATTTTTTTGACGGAAAGGTTCCAGGGGTGGCGATTTGCTAATAGAGAGTCTTTTACGGGTGGTTAAAAATTATTAGTCATATTCGGAGTGGTTAAGTGGAATATGCCCTATTTTACGGGTGGTTTTAGGTGGTTGACTCTAATTATAAAACACCAATTATTGTTATTTGATTAATAAAGAAATAAAAATATTAGACAATCTCACCCAAATAATTATGAACTATACATTATTGTTATTTCACTAATAAGATAATGAAGCAGTTATACAATCCCTCTAATTAAATAATGCCAATATTTTAATTGAGTAATAAGAAAAAAAATATATAAAAAATAATCAGCGAGGAAAACAATTGTATCGGACTTGGGACTTAATCGGTGAGCGCAAAAATTTATAAGCAAAAATACTTTTTTTATTAATTTTCATTTTTGTTGTATTTCCAAAAAAGAAAAAGACATAAAAATAATATAAATCCAATTTGGAGATTGCTTTAAATTTAGGGAATGGGATATGAAAGCTCTTAAGGTAAAAAAAATGCTAAAATTCTCCAAATCTCTACATTTGTTTAAAATGGCAAAATTGTTGGAGATGCTCTTAATGTGTAAGGGAGTGGTGGTGGACTCTTAGGCATTGTGTTGTCCCAAACTCGATAACATCCAAATCATTCCGCGAAGGGCATCAATAGATTGATCGAGAGGAAGAGGGAGAGTGGCGTCAAATTGACCGGTAAAGAGAAGGTAAAAACTTTAAGATCGACGTAAAGATTCATTGAAAGCCTAGGCAATACTTTAGGGTCTTTATGATTAAGTTGTAATGTTATTTTATTTACTTATCGTGGGTATCAGGGCTACTAGCACTCGACTAATCCCTCGTCAACTGACTTGTTGGCCGTACGAATGCGCCCCTTTGGCTCCACTAGGGAAACAAAAGCATTAAAGACATAAAAGGCTTGGATCTCTTCATTTGATTTGTTCACAATTAATCTGGTATGGACGCCTTTCTCAAGAGATGAGGTGATTTGCTCAATAAGATGATCCTTCTTTTTGTTGGAACGCCCTTTGCCTGACTTCCCTTGCTTGTGCTTGAAACTCTAGATCATCACAATCATCTTCGAAGTGTTCAATTGATTCTAAATCATTGCTTTCCCCCTAAATTGTTGAATCGTCATTCTCTCCAAGTCCCCCCTTGAGATTTGACTCCTCATTTCCTCCATCATATCCTTGATTGAGGGACCATGTCTGTTGGTATGGGGAGCACTTCAATCCCTTATCAATTCTCGAGGTGTTACAATCTCCCCCACTTAAGCACTTGACGACCTCATCGAGGCCTATGGACCGCCCCCTAGGTCGAGTGACCACCCTACGGCCAAGCCAACACGTAACCAAGAGTCGGCTCTAATACCATTTGTAAGGCTCGAGGCCCTAAAAGGGGTATCCATGCCAATCCGAGGACTTCCCAGGAGGTCACCCATCCTGGTACTACTCTCACCCTAGCACGCTTAACTTCATAGTTATTTTGACCTCTCAAACCATGATTTTTTTAATCAATTTAGGTTGGTTTCGCGGATCATGTCAGGGTTTAACAACTCTAGTTTATGAGGAGATAAAAACAATTATAAATTGTGGTAAGATTTTATTCAATAGGTATAAATTGCATAAAAGTACAAAAAAACAATTTAGAGACACTTAATTCCCACCCACGGGTTCAATCTATGAGTGAGGCATGGCATGTTGATTACTTTTTTCTAGGGCTGCAGAATTGAACTGGACTGGGAAACCAGACCGGACCGGACTAGAATTGACCAGACCCAACCCCAACTAGTATGTATATAGTCCGGTCCCGATCTCTGTTTTTTGGTTATTCTGGTCCCAATCTAGTCCTGGTCCAAACCCGGCAATTCACAAGTTAGATCGAAATAGACTGGAAGATAAACTATATGTATGTATATCGTATAAGTACGAAGTTATAAGTCAAAGTGAATTTAGGGTTCTTTTACTTTACCATTTACATACTTCCTTATCTCTTTCTCTAAACCTTCTCTCCTTCAAGCGTCGCATCTCCTACTTCTACTGATCACCTTCTCTTCTTATTCCGGCTTAGTTATCCGCCTCCACCTTGTTCAACCGCGCCAGCCACACTTTTCGGGTTCAAACATTACCAATCCACCACAATTTGTTCTAGTACTAAAGAATTTTGGTGAACCCTAATTTTTATTAACATGCCACCATTTGTTCTGGTACTAAAGAATTTCTCTTAATGCTAATCTATTATATATATTTAAAACAACTAAGAATTAAAGTCTTCCCGTTGCGCAACGTAGGATTTCGCCACATGGCGCTTCTATATTAGGTCACCTCAGATTTTTACACGTATCATTTTCTTAATAAGACACGTCATTAATATTTATCTTTCTAATTAAGCCACCTCATGTACACTTTGTCCACCTAATATACAAGTCCCATCTATAATTTTTAAAAATAAAACCTCATAATTACATATGATTACAGATTAAATATAAATTACATTAGGTTAACCCAATTGAAAACTAACATTTATGAGCACGAAGAGAGCATGAAGAGTGGAGACGGAGACATTTCAATGCTGGCGTTAGCTACTGCACAAAATTTCTTTGGTGACGGCATGCTCAACCCACTCATCGACATCAGCGTCCTCGAAATCGACATAGCCAATGGCCTCCGTGAAAGGAGCGATTTGAAGCTCACCATTCATGGAAAGGGATAGATTATAGAATTTTATGATTAAAGGTGTGAGCAACGTAGTTTTAGGGTTGTTTTATAATTAAAGCTCGCCATTGATGGAAAGGTAGAGGGTATGTAACGATTTCTTTTTTCTTTTGTAGTTTTAGGGATGTTTAACAAAACTTTTAGTCAAATTATTTGTTTTAATCGTATCTCCATATATGTATTTGTTAGGTTAGCAAACTTTTCTCAAAATTTCTCTTCTTTCAGCGGATTTTGTAATGGGTTTTTGTGGGTTTATTTTTCCTGACAAAACTTAATTACTTAGCATATTTAATATATAAAAAAACTTATTTCTTAGTTTGTTACATATCTAATCTAATCAAATCGTACCAAGTTTATTCCATTTTGATCCTATCCATTTTTTGGAAACTATAATTTCCCATTATAAATTTAGATAGGATCAAATCCATTTTTTCACCAAATGCTTAATTTCCAATTATGGTTATGATTTATCTTTAATTTTCAAAATTATCGTAGTATTTTTGACAGCTATAATTATAATTTCCAACATTGATTTTGTGATTATAATTTCACATTATGAAAAATTTGGATAGTTTTACGTTCACATGAAGTCATATAGTGTAATCTAATCAAATCGTACCAATTTTATCTCTTTTTGATCCTATCCATTTTTTGAAAATTGTAATTTCACATGATAAATTTAGAATGGATCAAATCCATTTTTTTACCAATCAATTATTCAATATTTACACCAATCAATTATGGTTGGATCCTATCCTTTTTTATCCTATCCAGTTTTATGTTCACATGAAGTCATTTTTTTGGCAATGAATTTACACGTATATTCTGTAGATCAATCAATTATTCGATCAATTAATATTGAAAACAATAATGTTATATATATCATCTTTAGTTAAACTGATAGTCACCTTCTCAACCAAAAAACTAACAACTGATAGTCACCTTCTCCTCTTGGTGTGTGTATTCTCTCTTGGTCTGTTGATTAGTTATGATCAAATTTATTTCTAATCAATGGTTCTTTACGTTTTGCTAAATAAATTTATGCTAGATTAATTTTTTTAAATTTGTAATCCATTATGTACATTGATCTAACCGTTTGATAATTTTATACATGCAGATCAAGAAAGATGCATTATATCAAAGATATAACTTCGACTTGACCCATGTATAAATTACAAGTTCGTATAATTCGTATGTCCAAGGTCGAAAAGAAAGACGATCAAATCAACTATGTTACTACTGAAATCATTTTAATTGATGAAAAGGTATTTATGCTTTATTATTTTTCGGTGAATACGAATAATGAAATAGTTTTGTAATTTTATGTCCATAATCCAAATTTTCTTATATAATAACGTTATTTGTCTTTTCAGGGATGATCAAAAATCTCGATGGAACACAATAGTTTGTTAGAAATACTTTTGCTCAAAGATTAGCAAAATCTTTTATTTAGGGTCAACCATGCTAGCAAATCTTTGAATATATAGTGGATTAAGGAATGTGTTTGTACGTGAATTCAACTCATCCAAATCTTCTTTGTATGTATAGAATTTTCTTTCTCTTCATTCTACCAAAGAAAAAAAAGGAAATTTCCATTCATATACACTTTGCTATGTATAAACTTGAAAAATTTTAAAACTATGAATTTTCCATTATAACTCCCATTATGATATTTTTTCATTGTGATTATGATCCCCTATAAGTTTTTCAGTATTATTATTTTTTGACAATTTGCTTGTTGGTGGCGCTTTGCGTGGTTGTGTTTAGTCTTAGTCTTATTTTCTTCTTTTCTTTCCATTTGCTTTTCTTTTTTCATTTTAGTTTAGCTTCAGTGCTAGTTGCTTTGTTGTGTTTAGACTTTTTAGTTTAAGTGTATTGAATGTGTACTTTTGGGTTATTCTGGGCGCATTCCATCTAGGTCTGGAATGCCCCCATCCTGACCCCCCAGATCCTGCGTTTGCGGGTTTCCCCTGGGTAAATGTTGTTGTTGTTGTACTATTATTATTTGAAATTGTGGATTTTTCATTATGAATCTCATGATAAGTTTTTTACATAATTTACGTACAATCAAGATAATTTGTCTCCATACTCCTATCATAATTTCTTTATTTTTATTTTTGTGAGAAATTATTTAATTTCTAACTTTGTTATGATTTTTTGACATTTTACTTAGCTCAATTTATGACTGTTCAAATTACGACTTTTTGGATTAAGATTTTTCATAATGAGTTTTTGGATAATTTATATAACAAACCAAGCCTTTTTTTTTGTTGAACCACATTAAAGTTTTTCGTTATGAAAGGTAGATAGGATTAAAACCATTTTTAACTAAAATTTTAAATTCCAATTATGAATTTGATTTATCTTTACATTTTCAATTAAGATTAATGTTTTTTTCTTGAAAAGTTAGATGCAAATCAAGCCAAATTATGATTGTAAATTCCAATTATAGTTTCCCATTGTAATTTATGATCATTACTTTTTCATAATTTAGTACCTATCAACCAAAAACAGTTGTTATCAAATCTTAAATCTAATTTTATAACCTTTTTTACTTTTTACACATATCAAATTATTATCCTACATCAAATTTAAAAAGGCAAGCACTTACGTATTAAAATGGCTTTGAATATGAACAATTTTACTAGCTTAATTACTTAATATATAACTACCTGGATACTATTAATTTGAAACAAAATATTTGTTTCCTTGATTTGTTCAGTTTTATATCCTTCACTTTCACTTCTCAGTATCATTATATACTTATATGTTAAATTAGAGGTTATATAAATATAATTTCCGAAAATTTTGGTAATAACTGTTATCAATTGTTTTTGGTTAAATGATAGACTACTATTTTTAATAATATAAAGCTTGATTGTAGGAGCATAAATTAATCAAAATCGTTGTTAATTTTAATTGTTTTTTATAGCATTAGAACCTAAACATACGGAAGTAGCAACTAGATTACAAATTCTAATTGCCTCAGATTAAATCTAAATCTTAATCTATGTGTGGAAAAGGTAATTGTAGGCTTAATTTCTTATTTTTTTAAAAATAATTTAAGGATAGCTATATAGATAACTACCCTTAATTCCCTTAATTTATATCTCAACTAAACAAGATTTCTTATTTTTTTTGAGCAACTAAACAAGATTTCAAACCTTTTTTTTTTGGTCGAAAATTTCAAACCTTCTAATTTCACAAATAAATTTTCCAGAAAAAGATATGATATTGCATACTATTAGTTACATAGATAACTATCCTTTTTTGGTTGACTATAAGTATCTCAATATCCATCAATTGAAAATATGTTATGTGTATCCGTAATATGAGATTCTAAATCTTTTGTTTCCAAATTTATATATAGATGTTTTTACCAAAAAAATGTTTTAGTTTATAGATAATGTTTATGATGATATGGTTGCTTTTCTAAATTTATTGAAAAAACAAGGTTGTTAATTATGATAAATGATTTTAAATAATAATTTTATTCTCCTAAGTGGATAGACTTTGATTATACTATGGCAAGCAATTATATACGGTCGATATGCATCCCAAAATTTTCTATAAATAGTACCGATATTTTAGGGTTGATTTGAATCAAATCTCTATTTTGATATTCCAATAAAATAGTTTCTAGTTTCATACGAAATGATTATTAGAATAATATTTGATAATTTTTTAAGGAATTGCATTATATTAATTTCATAGGGTTGAAAATATATCATTTGAATTCTCTTATGTTTTAGGAATTAAATTATTTTTTTTATTGGCAACCTCATAGAAAATGGTTGTACTAAAATAAAATAGTTTTAGTTTTTTTTCTTTTGGTATAAAAATAACAAGATCGAGTTTATTATGACTGTATTTTAATTTATTATAGGATGAGAATTTAGATTTTACAATTCAATCATATTTAAGATCAAAAGCTAATTCCAACAATTTTATGATATCTAGAATATCCTAACTTTGTCCATAGTGTAATGGTTTTATTCCACTACTTAATCTATATGTCTGTTGGGTTCATTTTCCATTTCATATTTGTTATAATCAGACAATTCCTTACTTTTGAGATTCCTATTATTTTGATCAGTACATCTAACTACAATACTTTTTAAAGTAGGTGGTGATTGAATTTTGGGAACAAGTAACTTAAATAATAAGAGTTTAAACATATATATAAAATTTTATAAAAATCCCGTGCAAGGCACGGGTACTACACTAGTTAAACTCTAATCCGCCACCATCTATTCTAGTGTCGCATCTCATCTGAAAAGAGTTTTGCCTTCATTGTCTTATAGAAGATTGGGTTTTAATGACATTTGTTATGTTATTTATGAGTGATATGGACTTTCATTCAAATGACTTGTGTTGGATTGTTTTAGTGTATAAATATTGTAGCTTGTTAAATGCATATTATGAAGTTTACTGGTTTTGAAAGTCGGTGATTGATTGTTAGTCAAGCCTCGGTTATTTTCCAAGTACTAGGTATTTTCCTATCTAGACATATAGTCGTAGTTTATTTTTTCTTTTGTTTGCTACGTAAACTATAGTTATTAATTGTTCATTGCTGACTTGTTGTATTGTACTGGTTATCTATGATCAACGTACTACTTAGTATACTGGTTGGTCTTATGAACACTAGACATACCTTAGATTGTTTAATACTTTAGTATTAGCACATAGATTATACGTCCCATTATGATTGGTAAATTAGTAAAATTTATTAAAACTACATGAAACAAGATGAAAATAATCTACCATACACTATTCTTGAAGAAGTTTCAATGTAGTATACCTATGCATATATAACTATATAGTCTAGGGTCTCCAACAAGAACATTCTTATTAGCTAACTCCCTAAGGCAAAATACATAAACGCCCCCCTACCTTTTGCAAAAAAGTCACTTTAACCCCTCACCTTTAGTTTTTACCTATTGAGTACCCGACTTTTACACATTGTGACCTATTGAATACCTATTTTCAAATTTTTTTGTGAGTGTAAAACACGCGCTCCATTTGTCGATTGATAAACTAATTAAGCTGAAATGTTTGATTATGTTGCAACTTAGAGGGATGAGGTGGAAATAATTATTTCTTTAAAACTCAAAACCTTTTAAATGAGTGTCGTCTTCCTCACCATCTCCCTTGCTTCCATCTCCTTCATGAAATCAGACCTGCTCCCATCTCGCCATCTCCAATCTCTTCATCCCTTGCTTCCCCAAATCAATAGAGGGCTACGAAATATGGCGTCTTCTGCGAGCAGCTTTTCGGGAAGAGACGAATTCGTATCGCCGAGATGCAGATGCGGGGTTGTTGCTACAATAAAGAATTCAATGACATTGAATAATTCTGGAAGGAGGTTTTTTGGATGTCCATACTATGGGGTAAGTTCAATTGCTCGAATTTGCCAGAGATTTTAGGGTTTTGAGATTTAGGGTTTTTTTTGAATTCTTCAAATCTGGAGAATGCTAGATCAAATTGGGCGATTTAATGTACAATTGAATGCATATGGTTTACAAAGAGATGGAGCATGTGGATTCTTTAGGTGGGCTGAGCCGCCATTGCCAGATCATGAGCAGCAAGTGATATCTGGTTTGTTGAGAAGAGTCAAGAAGGCTGAAGCAGAGAGAGATAATGCTAGGCGTCGAGCAAATGCATTGCTTTTGGTTCTAGTTTTGATTGTGTGTGGTATTTGTTTGGCATTCATAGTGTCATATGGGAACTGAAATTTGGCATTGTGGCTAATTTGGTAATGCACAAGCCTCTTTAGATCTCAAAGCATTGTAGTGACAAATTTGAATCCCTTATATGTTTATTATTCTAGCAAGAAACCTAGTGATGTACTAAATTATGGTATGTTTTGATTTTGGCAAGACTTGTGCTCATTGTAGTTGTCAATTTGTACTGAGTTATGGTTTGCTTTTGGAAAAATTTGTGCTCATTGTATCTGTTGACAGTCAAGAAACATGAAGAATTTTCTATGACAGTGCCAATCTCACATTATCATCATCATCCAACACTACTGGTTGCTCAGGAAAAAATCCAGGGGGAGGGGGAGGGACTTCAACATCATCATTTACAATCAAGGCAGGAGAAATAGCATGATCAACATAAAAATGGACTTCATCCTCTTCTTGAAGTGAGTCAGCAAGTTTAACTAGTGCATCATCATTCATCTCAATGAAAACAGCATCATGATAATTCCCCTTGTAATAAATCCCATTAAAATCAGCATATCCAAGGTTTTTTACATACCATGTCAATTCAAAGTACCTGAAATGATCTGTGTCAACGTCTCGACTATCAGCACAACCCACTTCATCGAAGTAACCTAGTGATGGACTCTCTACGAATCTGCCACCGTGGTGCCACACTAAATTCACAATTGGCATCTTGATTCCTGCTTATCACAGTCAAAAACAAAAATGACTTGCTCAAAATCCCCTTCTTGAAGTGAGTCTGCAAGTTTAACCTAGTGATGGACCCTCAATAGAACTACAACCCTAAAGCAAAATCCCATTCAATTCAACAACCCTAAACAAAAACAAAATCAAAATCCCATTCAATTTCGAGTCCCGTATTTACATGAATCCCTAAAACCTAACCCTCATCTACTCAAATTTATTGTTGGGGGGACTATCCTTGCTGGGTGCGAATCTAACAAGACGCCGTGCTCTACACTGTTGCTTGATGCCTGGTTTTGGGTGCAAATTTCAGTTCTTTCGCACTCTCCTATCGCTCAAGTCTTCCAGCTTTCTCCATTGTTGATAGTCGAGTGTTCGTGAAGTGTGGAGCTCGATTTCAACTGGGAGATTAAAACAAATTTTATTTATCGGTAAAAAGAGATTAAAACACATTTTTTTTCAACTGTGGCATTGTTTTTATTTTTATTTTTTTGTTTTAATATAAATTAATGACTTGGATGGCTGACATGGAGCGCGTGTTTTACACTCACAAAAAAATTTGAAAATAGGTATTCAATAGGTCACAATGTGTAAAAGTCAGGTACTCAATAGGTAAAAACTAAAGGTGAGGGGTTAAAGTGACTTTTTTGCAAAAGGTCAGGGGGGCGTTTATGTATTTTGCCAATTCCCCAATAATGGATCGTGAACTTAATTATTGAGTCCTTTGATCGATGTTGATATAAAGTGGAAGGAACTTTTCCAAGCAATGAGTAAACTAATATCCATGGATTCATCTGATAAAGTTTCAAGCAGTGTAAGTGGGATGGAGGAGTTATATTTATATGATTGCTATTCTTTTTCTTAAGATGACAATAGTTTTAATTCTTTACTATTTTATTGTCATTAGGTCTTAGAGTTCAATTCAATTATGGATCCTCCTTATATAGAGAAGATTGAGCAACCAGATGAGACCCTAAGAAATATTGTGGAAAGAAACAATCCAAAGGCTAATTCAACACAAAAGGTGTGTAAAAGGGACTATATGAAAAATACTCAAAAGCGAATAACGCCTTATTGGAAAGACTTTACTGGCTATGATGATGAGAATGGACATGGAAGGGCTCAATGTGATTTTGCAAAACAACATATTCTTATGATTCATTCATGAATGGTTCAAAAAAAAGTGAAATATCATGCAAAAACATGCAAGGAGAATTCGATAAACAAGAGAAAAGGTAAGCAAACTCAATTTGTTCTTGATGAGAGCACAATGAAAATGAAAAATTGGGTATTTAAACGACAAGATGTTGGAGAGATTGTGGCTGAGATGGTAATTATAGATGACATGTCATTTAGGTGTGTGGGAAAGAATGGATTGAAATGTGCATTTCATGTTGCTTGTCCCTCATTTAAAATGCATTCACGTACTATTGTTTCCTGAGATTATGCTATTTATAAGAAAGAAAGAGAAAAACTAAAAGCATTTTTAAGAGTTTCATCTCAAAGGGTGTGTTTCACAACTGACGCCTAGATGTCTTGACAAACGGAGAGTTATATGTATTTAACTCACCGCTCTATCAACAATGTTTGGATAATAACATAAGAGAATTTTGAATTTCAGCCCACTTTACTTTCATAAGGGGGATTTTATAGGTGTTGTTGTTGATGATTACTTAGGTTAATGGGGGGTTTAGTGATAAAGTTCTCCCATCAACTGTTGATAATGCACCATCAAATGATGTAGCTTGTGTTTACCTTAAGGATTTGTTACAAGAATGTGGCTACCTAGGTGGGGGTAAGTAGTTGCACATGAGGTGCATAACACACATAATTAATCTATTTGTTGGAGATAGCTTGGTTGTGTGTGTTAAATATTGTGAAAAAGTCCGAGCTGTAGTGAAATATAGTTCTTCTTCTCGATTGCATCCATTTGGAAACCAAAGTGATAAGTGCAACATATCATGCAAGTCTTCTTTGTGCAAACTAGATGGGATTCCACATATCTGATGTTGAATACTACTTCGAAGTTCAAATCTTCCTTTTCTCGAATGGGTATTCCAGTGTTGGGAGAACATCATTTGAGTCCAATCATTGTTGTTGAATGGAAACAAAATGCTTATGTTGGGAGAACATCAGATGGTTATTAACTTATGTACGTATCCTCTTGTCAGTTACAAAATATTGATTATGTTATTAACTTGAATATGATTTCTGTTACTAACATATTTTAATTATAAAACTGTTTAAGCTCTCATATATTTTGAAGATTGGGTGTGAAGGGAAAAGAAGAGTACATGTGAAGAAGAGAAAACCTTAAAGGAGGTTAAATACATTAAATAGGTGCGTTCATAGTCTCAAATGTTAATATTTTCAACTATTTGAGTATCTTACTATTTGGTTGGATAGTTTTGAACTTTGATTCAAATATTTTTATCATAGATATGGAGACAAATTATCCAAAACATCTGCCTGATGTCACATTTTTCATTTCATCTTTGATGGAAAAGTATTCAACTTTAAATGTGTTCATTGAAATAGAATTGTTCAACAAAAAATCATGTACGGACTAATTTATTATGGTTGTTTCATGTTTACATGATTGAAGAAGTAAAAAAGATGCAACTTTACGGTTGTTGATTTTTGGACAGAGTGAATATGTTTTGATCAAGTTTGATACTCTATGTTGAAGACTTAGGCTCTGTTCGGTTACATTAGTTGGAGCTAGAACTGGGACGAACTGGAATTAGAGAACCGGAGCTGGATTGGATATAGAACTGAGACTAGAGCTGGATTTGACCGTGAAGTATGTTCGGTGGTACGAGCTGGAATATAAAATGAAATGGGTAAAATTACGAAAAAGGGTATGGCTCATAATATCCCCAAAAAACTTATTAAAAATATATAAAAAAATAATATCCCCTATGCTCTTCTTCTTCATTGTGTTATTGTCTATTAGTGAACCAGTAATCATCCATTCAATTTCCTCTTCTTTCGAAACACACTTTCATTTTTTGTAATTGGAAAATTACAAAAAAAAAAAGCTCTACTGACTGGGGGTTAGGAGCTTAGAATTTTTACCAGAATTCAGCTCTCTTGAGCTTGGTGAGCTATTGAACCAACTAATTTGCCGAACAAGGATAAGAAGGTGGAAAAAAATCCAACCAAATTCAGCCACAGTTAGCTTTGTTAAGTAGTAGCCGAGCAGACCCATAGACTCAAAACGTCATAGTAGTAAACAAACCAGTTCCGCTAAGACTCCGTTTGAGTGTAGCGTCTCACATCAACTAAAGATGAATCAAAGGAAGACGTTGTTTGGATTTGAGTGTAGCTTCTAGATGAAGCTTGTTTTTTTATTCATCTTCATCTGACCATTACCGAACAAAGCCTAAGTTTGGTTGGATTTAAGAGGTATTTTGGATCAAGTTTGAGAGCATGTTTTTTAATTAAAATTTGGTATTTTATGTTGATTTGTATGAATTTTATAATGCAAAAAAAGTTCAGATTGATATGCTCAGGTCGTTCCAATCCAAGACTGAGACCGGCCTGTTTCGGATCAGACCAGACAAACTGGGTCCAATCCGGTCTCCAGTCTAGTGCTACTAAATATCCCAGTCCAATCCCCATCCGGTCCAAACCGGATGAACACCGCCTCTTTTTTCCCTCTAAAGAGTCATTGTTTTTTTTTAGTATTAAAAGTTGAACTTTGAACTACTGATGACCCCTAGTTGAAGAAGCTAGGTGCATCAAGTCGACATTCTCACATTCTTGTGGTTAGTCAGTCAAAGCAGTTTAAGGTGATTTTCTATGTCTGCTTCAGACAGAAAACATCATGACCCAAGCAAAGATCCTAATGGCCATTCAAATACGAAAGATGGGTAGATAGCCACATCACAATCAACATTCCAAAACATTAATAACCACAAACTAATCCACAAGATTGCAATGAAGTTTTGAGTTCATTTTCTAAGTCACAAGAAACCACAAACAGAAAAATCTTCAGTCAGAAATTATCATTCAACTCTAGATTACTTCTCACAACTCAAAATTTGTTATAGCCAAGACATCAAGAACAGGATGTACTGACTGATGTGGACAACAAACAAGCAATGCATATAGCTTAATCAGTGCATTAGTTTCTATATACTCATTTAAAGTGAGTTCAGGCAACCAATTAGATTTTCACACATTTGAAAGAGGAAAACACAGACGAAAGCAAACAAATGCACGAGGGAACAGATATAACATCTAAAATCAAGATCCCACTTTCTACCACTGAAGAAAATCAAAGTCCCACTTTCTACCACTGACGAAAATCAAATCCAATCAAACAGTGCCATGAATACATCGCTAGAGCTCAACATAATCGGTCAATCATTAATTAAACATGGGAACTGAAACTTGTATAGCCGAGACAAAAAGATGATTCAAACTCATCCAGAAAACTAACATGGGCAGATCCTGGTGAAAAGGAACATGCTGATGAAACTGGTTTAAGTTAGTCCCCCTTTCTTCTGAAGGAGCATCCCTCAGTGAGCCTTGCACGGCCTCCTGTTGGCTGGCAAAGCACGGTCTGGCAGTTCCCACATACAACAACAGTCTGTGAGTGGCTAAAGACCGTCGTTCTGCATTTACCAAAAGATGAAGTTAGCACAGATATCCTACATTCACCAACCCGAATCCAACAAATTGCATAAATCAGGCAATATTATACTAAGCATTCTAGGCTAATTTTACAATTTCGGTTTCAGTCCTAACAGACGTACATGAATTCTGATGCTAGACCATGAATGTTCCTTTGAACATACAGCGAATTCAAGTCCTATCTACTATAAAAATAAGTCACAAAGAGAATAACTTGAGCGTTTCTTTTGCATGGATTTCTATACGACAAGTCTCTCTTGAATTAAGGGGCCAGATGATACCTTCATACGATATAGCTTTATATATTAGAAAAAGTAGTTCAACTATCCAAAAACAGATAATGATCTTTTACTAGAGTGTATACTAATTTTTCCTCTTCATATAAAGAGAAGAGAGCAAACTACACAATGATAACGCATCCGCGGAATGATGAGAAATCAATCCAAACATGATTGGCATAGTGACTAGCAGAGCAGACAGAAAATGAATGACAAGATACATTTGTAGAACAGAAAGAGGGACTCGAAAAGAAGACGTACATGTTGAAGCAGCCTTGGCATTTCACATCCTGCATACAAATGGCGGATTAATCAAACCGGGACAGAGTTACAGATCTGAAAGAGAATGGGGAGAATGAAGAGCATACCATGAAGAAAGAGTTAGGGGACTGCACAAGACGCTTGAGCTTGTGCTTCTTCTTCTCGAGCTCGACGGGCGGGTTCAACAAGTCGATATCATTTTGGAGCACCTGTTTGTTACACAGTTTTCCATACCCAAATCCATAACTCGTTCACTCCAACAACGATCGAAGAAAGGGAAACAAGAAAAGGAGGAATCCAAAAGACTCACCATTTTTGCAAGGTACGTAGTACTCAGAGAGCCCTAATCTCGTCTTGTGCTCGGCGCAGGGGGAGAGAAGAGGCGATTAGGGTTCCGTAACTTGCTTTTTAAAGAGCAAGTTCTTACACTCTTACTTTGGGCCCTGCAATGCAAAAAATTATCCACGACTCATGGGCTCCATTTCAGGCCCAAGATTACATTAAGAAAATTTCCAAACCAAATGCGTCTTTTCTTTCTGTAAAGTGTAAACCCTTCCCACCGGGTATCAAAGGATTCATCCTTCCTCTACAGCTGCTTGTAATTCCCTGCTTTAGCTTTGGGAGTTGTTGTTAGGACCTGCCGCTGTTGGTGAAGTCCAAGGTCATACTAAAACCTGGACCTTTTGGAACTCTTGAAATCAGCAACAGCAAAATTATCCGCCATGGGGTTGAGCAATTTGAGGTGATCCCTTAGTTTTAACTGTTACTTTTTTCTTGCATTCTTCTTCATCCATCTGATCTATCTATATTTATTATTAATTTGAGATGTTGTAATCTATGGTTTCCCTCCATTGTCAGAGTGAAAGCAGACCGCAAATTTGAGAAGAAAGTCCAGTTCTATGCTAGTAAGTTCCCTTTAATCCGACACTGATGCTCTGCTATTCGAGAAAATAGTCCATCTTTTTTTTTTCCTCAATTTGTGGACTGCCTTGCATTCAATTATGATGGAATTGTAACTTGAGAGCTTAGTGATGCTTTTGTGACCAATAATATAGAATGGAGCAAGGGATTTTTAAAATCTACAGAATTATATAATACTTTTACAGAGGTTAGAAGTGCAATTGCTGCTACACAGACTACCAAAACTAAATCTAAGGTAATAATGGAAATTATATTAGCCTTTTTGTCCTTTGCTTTCTGCTGATTCACACTATTGCTTCCTTTGTCTGCGATATGATGGATGCTGTTAGAATGTCCCTGCCTTTTCATTGTATGTATAGATAGGATTTGTGAGTGAGGTTGCCAATGTGTATTGTTCAATGCAATCCAATCTTGGAACATTGAAGTCCACTTTGCCGGGAAAAGGGGAGTAGAAAGGTTAGGAACATTGAAATCCAATCTTGGTACTTTTCTGGATGTTTATGTTTGGCTAGAGTGCTAGAAAACGGGCAAAGAAGGTTAAGGCTTATGATCTGTCTACTCTCACAGAGTTGGGAACCGAAAAAAGAGAGGCTCCGTCAGATAAATTCAAGCTCAGTAGCAAATCCAGAAAACAAATATTGTGAGTCAAGGTTTGGTTTTGGTACCCCCTATAAAGTTTAACATTAAATTCACAGTTTGGTGTTTGTTACAGATTGAAAGAGGGAAAACAGTTTGCATCTGTGGTTAGCCATCCTGCATTCCACTCCGATCCCTTCAGTGCCATACATCAGCATTTGTGCAGCACTCAGCTTGTCGTCGAGGAACCTAAGAAGAAGAAGAAGAAGAAGAAGAAGAAAGGTACAAATGGGAGTACAAAGAGAGAAAACAAGAAACTTGTAGCTGCCTCAGGAGGACGTCAGCTGGAGTCGATGGAATTGTGAATACTGAAATTGCAATCTCGCGTGCCCATCTTCATAGTTGCACTCACAAGATAATCTCTTTTAGCCTTCCTAAATGTTTTTCTTTTAACATTTGTTGTACTTGACATAGTATGCTGGATTTAGATGATGGATATATGTCTTATGATACAAATATCTACATCTCATTTGACTCATACAGGCATGCATCTATTACAGAAAACAACCTTACTAGAAGTATAGGGACTAAAGAAGCAATTTGGACAATAGTTGGGTGGTGGAATCAGTGATTGAAGGGGCGCATTGGTCTACTGTTATCTTCTTGAATGTGTATTCAATCAAGCATATAATAAAGGGTAAAATGCATAAAACCACCCTTTAAAATGCATAAGCTTACTTTTAATTTAAAGTGTAATTTAATTTAAAGGATAGTTTACAATAAATTTTAATTTAAAGGGTAATTTAGTGCAAACTTTTGTATTTAAAGGGTGGTTTTATGGTTAATACTCTAATAAACCATTTCATTCATGACTCCTGTTTGCTACATTATAATACAACTTTCACAAATGTGTTATGCACATTGACAAGGTTTCTCTTCTCGCCCATCGACAAGGTTTGAACTTACACACGACTTTAAAATCCTGGTTTCCGTTAGACCAACCATTGAACACAATAACAAAGTAAAAACATCTCCGGACAGAAAGACTAAAAAAAAGTCGTCAAATTTCATCAGCACAGTTTTCAGTCAGAAGACGATTGTACCTCCGCTCTAGCAATTATGATACAGTACATACTAGGAAGCTTGACTGTCTATAGCACGTCCTCACCCCCTTGCTCTCCCACCATACATGTAACCTCCTCTTCCCGAATCCGAGTAACCACCTCTTCCCGAATCCGAGTAACCACCTCTTCCCGAATCCGAGTAACCACCGTAATCCCTTCCATAGTTGGAATTTTTGCCACCACGAGCAAAACCACGGAAACCCCACGTCCACCTCTATTGTATCTTCCTAATTCCCCAAACGTCTACATTCATCCAACGAGAAAATGATTTCTTTTAACTTGTAAGAATGATATAATACCAGTCAAAAGTATATGAGAGGAAGACTAAATTTTACCTCAATATCTAGCTTTAATTGCTCAGAGAATCTTGGGAGTCCATTTTAATTTGTGAAGTACTGTTGAGTGCATTGCTTGAGAGACTGTCAAAGAAGTCATCCTTGTTATACACAGCCTGCAGAATTGAGAGCTAATAATTAGGCAGTTCTCGGCATGGTAAAACTAAAGAGAGCAGGCTCAGGTACTTCACCTTCGCTTCGACGTCTGCCAACTCTATACAATCTTCATCTTCATAATCACCATCGTCATTTTCATCTCCGTCTTTGTTCTTCTTTCCCAGCACCCCCCCAGACTTCACCCTTGTTGGATTTTTCATTCATGGCTATGAAATCAAAATCTTCTGTAAATCTTGCTAATGGACGAGATCCCTGCCACATAAGTGCAACTTAATTTCAAGAACTGAATATTTTTGGATGGAAAAATAAACAAATGTATGTACAACTCAGCAAATGCGAGAAAAGTTCAAACTCAACGCAGATACAAATGACCATTAAACATTCAACAACTTTGTAGAAGTTCAAATTTCAGACACAAAACATCACGAGTTTAAAGATAAGGCAAATGCTGCGCTTTAGCAAGTCATTTTTTGCTAAGGAGTATAGCTCATGAATTGATAATGACTGACTGGAAAGACACTAAGATGGGGGGCACAGGTTACGATAGCGTACACTTGGATAAGCCATCAGCGAAAGGGGGGGAAAACCTAATGATTAATTATTCTTCAACTAGTCGCTTTAGATTAATAACATATATATATATAGAGAGAGAGTATAATATAAACAATTTTCAAGATGATTACCCCATTTCCTCTTCCTCTTACACTCCCCCTGTAATTATGACGTGCATGAGGAGCTCCATGTGGATGTGGCTGCGATAAGAAAATATGAAAGCAACTAAAATCCTTTTGCACATTAGACAAACACAAGAAACAATGATAACAATTTTCTTATATCAAGTTAGCAAATTTGGAGACAAAAACCCGGCTAAGTTACTCCAACATGCTCAAAGTATCTCAATGATTTGCAAATACTCGCAAAAGTATCTCAATGATTCAAATATCACAGTTTCATGCCAAATTAAATAGGCATTCAGAAGCAACAAACTAGGTTACTGAACTTGTTGCCACAAAGAAGAACCTCTTGAAGTTTTATGCAAGAAGTAGATTTTAGCACAGGCAACCAACTAAGCTGGTGACTAAGGTAGCTTGATTATGTTGAGAATGCGACGAAATACTTGGTCAGTGAGGGCAATGGCGGAACCACATTGGAACCAGTGGGGGCTGTAGCCCCCACTGGAATTTTATAAAAAAATAATTATTGTAGTTATTGCTTTTTTTTTTACTTTTTATTTTATGTAAGAAAAAACAGAGGTCTAGAAAGTCTAGTTTATTTTGAATAACTTAATAATATTATGGATGGAACCGTAAATTCGCTGCATTGACCCGAAACCGCAAATCCGTAATCCGCAAATATATAATCTAAATATTAGTTCAAAATCCACATCGGGTTTAATAAAAACTTTAATTTGTTTCAAAATTTATCAGTTTGGAGTATAACCCATGTCTAGTGTGTTTGAACTCTGAACTTATCTAATTTATTGGTAAGTGTGACTGTAAAGCCTATTTTTTAAGACTTAGAAAAAGTATACACATTTTTTAATTTGTTTTATTTTCTTTGCTCGGATTATAACTAATTTTATACTTACATTAAGCTATTTTTGGTTTGTTCTAAATTCTAATTACTACATATTTAACTTGTTATAATGATTATACTTAGATTAAGCTATTTTCTACCGAACAAAAATTAAGGAATTTAGCCCCCTCTGGGGCAAATTCCTGGTCCCGCCACTGAGTGAGGGGAGAATGTCTGCTAATTTAATAGGTTGTGTCATTGTGAGACTAGGATTTTATCCTAATTCATGGTGAGTGCGAAGGTGGATTCCTTGGACCATTGGAGAATATCTCCTTTAACAAAAGAACCTCCCAGGAAAATTTCTGATCAATTTAGAATGAAGGAAATAGAGTCAAGTATTTAACTGTTTAAATTCATTGCTTATAGCATCCAAAAATAAACTGGAAATCTTTTCATGTATTTACCAAGGGCCCGCAAAAATTATAGCATTATTTAAATTGCTTTAATTATGTCATGATTTAATGCACTTTAGTCTTTAATCCAACTTAATGCATTAAATCTGGCGAACCAAACAAGCCCTATGCTATTATAAGTTTAACTTCACATGACCTATAGATCAGAGGACGCCAAATAAGCACCCAACAATATACAATAATTTTTACCTTTTTAAATTGCCTTGGCCATAATGTAATCAATCGTTATGATATTTTCGATATAATTTGACTAAGGTTATTCTGATAAGGTTGAAAGGCTACTCTTAATCTAGTTGGTACACCGCTCCGACGCCGGCGCCGATTAGGGCTCGTTCCAAGACCGTTCGGGTTTTCATCAGGGACTGGGGCTTAGGGTTTGGTTTCGCCGCCGGTTTTAGCCAGGTGTCGAATTTGGGGGCAGGAGGATCCGATTGGGCTTCGATTCAGATCGAGGTGGAGAGGAAATTGGAAGCATTTGGCCTGGTGTGGGGGATTGTGGTTCGTTTTCGGGAGGACTTGGGGATTGAGTTTGAGGAGAGGAGGATGGTGGTCAGATGGGAGTTGGGATCGGATTTCGTGGGGAGAGATGGATTGCGATTGGGAAGAGGCTTTCACAGGGAGGAGGAGGAAATATACTGAATGTGAAGTTGGTCGCTGCAATTCATCCCCCATTTCTGCGAAACTGAAAAGCTTTATAGACAGCTCTCCACCGTCGTTCTTCGTGTCTTCGCTCGCCTACAGCCGCCAAGAAGGTCGTCGTCGCTCGCCTACAGTTCGCCCCTCGTCGCCTGCCTGCCGCTCGCTGCCCCGTCGTCGCCTGCCTGCAACTCGCGGCCCATGCGTCGTTCTTCGTCCCCGCCCCGCCGTCGATGCCCCAGCCCGTGCATCGTTCTTCCTTCTCCTTCCTCGTGCTTCTGTTGGTGTTCAAACCATAGAACGAAAGTATTGTTTTAAATTTTTTTTTTCTATTTTTTTTAAGAATACTACGTAATAGGTAAATGGGTGAATCAAAGCTGTATTTTATTTACCTTATTTTTCTAACGGAAAATCTATATTTTTGGATGGAAAATCAATCAATCAATCATCAATATTATATTATATATTATAAAAGCCGACCGTTTTCGAGCCACCACGTTGATTCTGGCCCCGCTTGATTTTAATTTTTTTTTCAACTCAAATAGATAATAACAACTCTATATCTTTTATTTTCCTTAATTGTCTAATCTTCAATTTTATCTTTAAAGCCATACTATCTATCTTAAATTTTCTATATCTTTGATTTTTCTAAATTATCTAATTCTCAATTTTATCTTCAAAACCATACTATCTACTTATATTTTTTATAGTTATAAAATATTGAAAGATACTAGATAAGGAAAACCTCCATGATACATAATTAACGATGGGTACGTATCAAATTTTAATCCTCCATGATACATAATTAAAGATGGGTACGTATCAAATTTTAATAATGAATTGGTCATATTTTAACGCACCAATTTTACCATGATTATTAGAGAATTTACAATGAAAAGATTATAAATGCATCTCAAAACATTAAAAAAATCAATAAATTGAAAAGTTAGAAAATTTCTTTTGTCCAGACAAATTCTATCAAATTGTATTTGCTTATTAATTTCTCCCTATTTTATCAAAAAACATGCATCATTCTCGATTTTATTAGATGCTCTAATGACTATGAATTACTCAAACCCCAGAGCTAGATGGTGGATGTTATAGAAGGGTCGGTTGACCGTTTTTGAGCCACCACGTTGATTCTGGCCCCACTACATATTTGATAAAAATAGCTTTTATTTATGTTATTTCAATTAATCTTATTATATTTCTTATTATCTATTTATCTGAAAGATATCAAATTTTCAAATTTTGGTACGAAATTCTATCTTTCTAATATATCACTTATCTTTTCTAAAGTTGATATTGGACCCACCGTATTTTTGATTAAAAAAAAAAGTATTTATTTGTGGTATTTCAATTAATTTGATAAAATTATCATATCTATTTATGTTAAAGATATATTCAAAGTTTTGAATTTTGGTAAGGTATTCTATCTTTTTAAAATATCACTTAATTGAAAAACATGGTTCTATTATATATCTTGAATTTTCGAAATATAATTACTATGAACTAATTATATTTGATTTACTTAATTAAATTTAGAATTTTTAAGATAAAATTTTGAATTACTTTTTAGTAGAAAGACTAATTTTGTTACGTTATTATTTGATTTACTTGAATAAATTTATCATTTTTAAGCTTAAGTTAAATATTTTTTTACCCATTGTATTTTATTTTTTTCTATCTTGATAAAAAATTGATTTTTAGCTAAATAATAATTTCGGATTTGTATCTTGATAAAGTACTTTTTTCCATAATTTTTACTTATTTACAAAATAATCCCACAATATTTCTCAAATTATACAAACGCCCCATATTTTTCTAATACAAGCATACAAATGGTCTTTTTTTAACCACCACATTAAATTTGACTCTACCTCATATATAAAAAAACCTAATTTTTATTGTTCGCATTATATAGGGTTTTCCTATTGAATTTCTTCTTATCTACTAATAAGAAAAATCTTTTGTCAATTATTAATTCTTAAAGCATTATAGGGAAAAATCTTTCACAAACAAATTAAGAAAAATCTATGAATATTGGATTCAACTTATTTCTTTATTACAAGTAAATTTGTGGTTTCCGACATTTTCTATTAAATTTTTATAAACTTTGTCAATATATCAGTTGATGATTTTTTTTAATTATATTTACATTTATGATAGTCGTTATTAATATATGATAAAAATTGTAAGTAATATCAATTTATATTTTTATAATCAGGTTTTATAAAAATATATAAATGAGTGAAAACAATATGTCTTATATATATTTTTTGTGTTATATGAACCTCAAAAACAATATCACTCTTTTTTAAAAAATGCTCCATATAATAAAACTTATACAATATTTTTCATACAAATATTTAATTATAAGATATATACTTTTATTTTAATATTTTTAAGTAAAGTAGTCGTGCATGGCACGACAGGTTAAGCTAGTTGATGTATAGTAACTTTTGGGTACGGAAAGAACTATTCGTAAACTACAAGGGCACCAAAAGGGAAAAAAAAATTCGTGGGACACCAAAAGGAAAAGTCGAAACCTCGGGGGCACCAAGAGGAATTTCCCTAAAAAAAAAGTCAGAGAGCAAAGGACCTGTTGAGCTAAGAAAGTACCTTATTGTAAGTTCTAGGTGCGGATGGCAATGGCAATATGGGTGGTTGAGCTTCCTTTTCGTTTACCAATGACGATGATTGTTCTGACCGTGACAGAGGTTGGACAACCTCAACATCTTTATGAGCAGTATGTGAAAACTATGATGCAATCCTAGAAGGCAAGAGTTGGCCAGGGGTCACCACTGAAGGTGTTGATACTTCAGATAGATTTGGAGTAGATGAACTGACAATGGATGTTGTAGGTTGAGACATGTTTGGGTAAGGCAATGAAGAGCTAGGAATTGTATTAACCTTACTAGATATTGGGTGGTTGATGCTGCTTGTTTTAGAACTGGATATTGCCAATGGTAGTGATGTTGGCATATTGACATTTAAGGGCATAGATGGAAGAACAAAGTTCTCCTATGTTGAAGACTGAACTCGACGGTGGTTCAGATGCACTACTGATAAGCTCTCGTTAGTATAGATTAACTCTTGTATTTTAGGGCTTTATTGAGTATGTTTAGGTTAGACTTTGAGATTAATTGTAATATGAAGACCAAAGACACGAGATATGAAGTTACGAGAGTTTTTAAGAGAAAATACAAGAAAAGGTCGCCACTACATGAGAATCGCGGGCGCGTTCCCAGAACCGCGGGCGTGTTCCCAGAACCGCGGGCGTGTTCCCAGAACCGCGGGCGCGGTTGAGCCTTGGACGACAATGTGATATCCCGAAGGCCGCGGGTGCAGCACATGGGCTGCATGTACGGTAGAAGCCGACCTAATGCCTTGACCCGATGACGACCACGGGCGCGGTTTACGGACCGCGAGCGCGGTTTGGCGTTAGACCGAGACGGCGCGATTTCTATCTTTTTTCCTATTTCTTATCTTTGTCTCTTACTTTATTTGATTCGGGGAGCTTGTTCCTTGGGTCTATATAAGGAGGAGTCTTGTCCTAGGTTTAGGTATCCAATATTCTTAGAACTTAATTCTTTAACTCTCTTGTATTATGGATAACTAATCTCAATTGGAGTTTATTCAATCAAGGAAGCCTTATTATGAAATCATGAAATTCTGGTAACTTCTTTATCCTTAGGTCATTGTTGATTCTCTTGTGCTTCATCTCATGATCTATGTTTGATTTTATGAGCCAGATCACCTTGTTTGATTGACTTAGATATGTTGTTTGAACTAAGACATATTGTTGTCTATGCATCTTTTCTATTCTCGAAACAACTCTTATCTAGGACCGTGGACTAGGTTTGAGAAGAGTATTCAATGGTTGTTTTATGCATGAGACTCGTTGTTTGATTGCATGATTCAATTTCCTATTATCCTTGTGTTCATTGCATGATTTGAATTAGGCGCCCTTGTTCATATCATAGTTTTGCTAGGACCATAGACTAGTGAATATTTGAGAAAAGGATTGGAATTAACCTAGGAACATAAAAAAGTTGATTAATCGATGATTGATAGATTATTAAGGTGGAATCGTTTGAATGAACACTTCTCTCTTAATATTGATAATAAACCTCTTTGAACCCCTTGATTGTGCTTTGTGATTGAACTGAAACTACGTGGGCATACTAGATTCTCTTGGGTTCGACCCCTACTTGTATGCTAGCTTTGTTAGTCTAGGGATTATTTTTGATATTGGCACGATAACTTTAGCTGAGTCAAATAGTCACATGTACAACTGGCAGACTCGACGCAGTAAAGAATTGCTACTTGTTACAACCAAAGGAGAACTCAAGCTCGACACATTCAGAGAACCCAGTGGTGGAGGAGGGTTGATGCCAAAGATGCTAGTACTACTAGTTATAAATAGATTGAAATTTGGATTAGGCACATTTGGAGTTGATGCTTGTGGAGGTGCACTGTAATTAGAAAATTGCATTGACTGTTGTAATGAATGTGGCAATGAGAGACCAGGAGGTGGTTAAAGCAAAGTTTGTTGGTGCAATTGAGGGAGCCCAATAGGAGAGCCATACATTCCAGACCAATACATTGGCATAGGGAGTGGGTTACCATTAACACTAGGAGGAGGTGATGGGCCCCATGAACCCAAACTTGCACCCGGTTGATATAAAGGTATTCCACCAGGAAAACTGGACCCAGGATATCCCGGCTGTGGAGCATGAGAATTGACATCTGTTGTAGAAACACTGATAGCAGGTGGAAAACTTGAAGATGCTATAGGTTGATACAAAGGTATTCCTCTTGGAAAATTGGACCCAAGATGTCCCAGTTGTGGAGCATGAGAAATTGCATCCGTTGGAGAAGCATTGACAACAGGCGGCAAACTTGTAGATGGGGCAGGTGGTTGAGGAAAGTGTGACTGGGAATCGAAACAGAGATCATATCTCAGTAGAAGCTTAAGAATGCAGACGATAGACAATGCTTAATTTATAATACTTGAATGATTGCAGGATCATTATCTACCGATGTTGTTGTATGAGCTGGTGGAGATGATCTAACTTGTAAATCCTGGAAAAAAAGTGTTTGGAGATGAGCATTTTACCTCAATATGTGCAACCTCACACCAAGTTGGAACAATGTCATCAAAATTATGAGTTGTGTAGGTCATGTGTTGGGGTTGTAATTGTGTTTCCCACATGGAGAGTTGGAAGGAAAATAAGCTTGCTTTAAGTGTATGGGTTACTCCTCCTATTGCTAATTGGTTTTGGGATGGAACCCATGGGCTTGTGAGTTGGGCTTGGTAATTGGGCTTGTCTCCCCTCTAACAAGTGGTATCAAAGCCGATGGTTCGACTTAGGGACCGGGAGGGTTCGCCGTTATCGGTTGTGAGGGATTCACAATTGAGGGGGAGATTGTTGGGGTTACAATTGTGCTTCCTACGTGGAGAGTTGGAAGGAAAACAAGCTTGCTTATAAGTCTATGTGTTACTCCTCCTATCGCCAATTGGTTTTGGGATAGAACCTCATAGGATTGTGAGTTGGGCTTGGTAATTGGGCCCGTCTCCCATCTAACATCATGCAAGAAGAGACATGACGGTAATTTAAGCACAATGCTTTTGTTACTGAATTTCCACTTTCCCCAAAGAACCAACATAAACAAAGAATTGATTGACTTTATGCAATTTCCTTTGTTTTGTTCCTAATTTCATTCAGATAAGAAACACATTACTTTCAATCTCCCTACCCAAACTGCAAGTTAAATTTTAAGTGGAAAGTATATAAGAAGCTTTGTGTTTGACTCAATTTTGTTGTTATATTTATATATCAAACAAAGAACCATAAATCCATTACTTAAAAGAACACTATCTCCTTAGTTCTCTTTTAGGAGAGTCGAAAGGGTGTTGTGTGTGTAGAACAGCAGAATCGAACAAGGCTTGAAATTAAATTTCAGTGGAGCCAATATATACCCTGTTAGACCACTAATGTTAGATGTGCTTTCCAACAACAATCTGAAACACAAATGGTGTTTGCACAAGTGAGCAACTACTACTTTGTACAACTATTCAATGTGCTTTTTCACACCAATCAGTAGTGTCAAAAGTATTACCAAGAGTTCAACACCATAGTGCACCAATTAGTTCTAGGAAATTGCATCCGCACAAATCAGACGATCCAAGTTGACTGAACATTGTGTATGGGGATAATGGTAGAATAAAACTAAGTGTCTACCTTAATGTAAGTACCACGAAAGAGTATGTACTCATAAACTTTGTCACTTGGAGGAATTTGAGGCCCATCCTTTTTCCTCCCTTCACTTCCAAATGATCTAACTGCAAAAGAAAATAGAAACAAACGGAAGTAAGTAAAGGGTACCATATTTCCACCTTAAGAAAAGGATGGACATGTGTGAAAGGCTAGAATGAAAATTTTCATAAGTAGTTTTTTCCTGAAAATGGAAGCATTCATTCAGATGTCTCATTCAAACTACACAAGCACAAAAAATATATAGGGTGAGTAGATTAGTGCAACTCTATCTTCAATTAGCCATTTAGATTTCAGACAAAGTTATTCCAAATTACACAAAAAGAAAAAGCAGAAGTGCATATTTCAACCGTAGACATTTGAAAAATAAAAGTCTCATGTGTTGTATTTCACCTACAATGTTATCTTTGTATGCACTTAAATAATCTTGTGCCAAGCATCATCCGTCTCTTACATAACCATGACATTGTCACCTTAATAACTAATGGTCGCGTGTCATTTGTGACAACACAGTTACGCTTAAACACCTAATGGTGTTCTACTCTCCTGAAAATTTCCACAGCATTAGTTTGAGAAAATGCTAGAGATGAATACTATCATGTGGCTTAAGAACCTAAATTAAGAGAGAACGGTTAGTATAATAATATTCGAAAGCACATGAAGGCATACAAAAAATGAGCTACGTGAAGAAAAGGACATAGAGGAAAGATATAGAGAAGACTTAGTAAAAACACGTAGGAGTCAAGCAATCTCCCTGAAGGTGAATGCATACACATAGCATGAAGCTAAAAAAAAGAATATTAACTCTTTACCCCCATAGTTTCTATATATAAAAGCTCGGTGGGTCCCACCCATGCTCAATTACACTTGCTTTGAATTGATATTACATGACAATGGTGTTGCGGAATCTAGAACACCTAATGACGCGTTAAGCTCAAAACCAGGCCTTACCTTTTTTTGTCCCCTTGCATAACTGATATTACACGACAGCGGTCTTGCGGAATCTAAAACGACTAATGACGCATTAAGCTCAAAACCAGGCCTTACCTTTTTTTGTTCCCTTCCATTCTATAATGGCTTCTATTACCACCTTACATCCCATGCTATTATAACATTATGCTTATAGTCAGAATTATACATACCTAATAGTGAAACAAACATAATTTTTTCTTACTAATTCAGATTTTTCGAATTTAACCTTGTGAAATCTCCTTGAAGCTGCAACATTCAATTCAACATTGAAGAAACATCCAAGATTTCGACCATGAAAAAATAATTCTTATTGGTCCATAATCAATCTAGTCACATGAAACTATTCACACACAAAACAAATAAAAATGATCAAAGAGGTACTACCAAAAAAATTGTGGCTTGTCTACTCAGCATAGAACTTGAAATATCCACAGATCATATTTCCAAAAAAATCAATTTTTCTGCAATTACTTACAAAACTAAACACTTTCCTCATGCGATAGGTTGAAAAAGAAGTGCCAAAACCGAATAAATAAAACAACTCAATTTCCAACCAGAAGATCTTAGAAGCTTTTGAGAATTAAGAAAAAGATCAAATTACCATTTTACAAACCAATACTTGATTCATCAGGGTTGATACTGTAGAGAACACCTTCATATTTGATCTCACTCTTGGAGGTGAGGCTAATCAAGCTACCGAGGTAAGAATCGCCAGAAGAACTCGATTTCGAAACCTCTGCCGGTGATGGATTCCGACAAACTCGACTAACAGACCACCATAAACGGGGGAGTACAGACAGGAGGATATTGAGAAAGGGGATAGACAATAAAGAGAGTATAAAACACTATGGTTGACTCATCGAAGTGAGATTGGGGGTAGGGTTAGTTGTTGCACTAACATGCAGCCGCCCATTTATGTGATGCCGATGACAATGACAATGGGAATTTTTCCCTGCGCCCCCGACGACAATGAGATTGGTACATTCATCAAATATCTGTTTGTTTTTGTCAAATCAAATATCTAATTCTTGACTCTATCTTGCATCCCCACATACTTTTCTAGGTTTGGGGTTAGCCCTATATTTGAAAAACTAGCAAGGGCCAAACCCGCCGGCCGCGAAATATTGACAAAGCATTGAAGGTTAATTTTATGGAAGTTTATTACGAGACATGTCTTACAAGTAAATTGTCTAGGGTTGATTTGATGAACTTCATATCGTCCTAGGTAGTGTTAGCTAGGATTATTGTATCATCTATGAAGCTCAAGAAAGGAAGGCAGGTGCCATTTTTAACGAGTTGAATACCCACCCTATGAGTGAGGCTTGCAGCTTCTCTAGCTAGAGTTCTGGCTAGGAACTCCATAGCTATAATGAAGATATACGAAGCCATCCTCAACTTGAAAAAGCAATTAGCAATTTACCACAATGGAAAGCTAGCTCCGTCTCTCAGGCAGACGGAGAGAAGTGTTTTAATCCAAGCTAACCTAACCTCTAAAACCAACTTCCTCGTGCAAGGCTCCCTCCTTCCGAAAGGAACCTGGGACAAAATAGATAAGTAAATAAGGATTTCTTTTGGAGCAAGCACACTCTTGGCGACCAACCCCTTATCTCATGGGATAAAATTTGTTTCCCAAAGGAGCATGGATCTCAAGTGGTGAGGGCAAGGGAAACCGACCACCTACACGCCACGACCTCGAAATGATTTTTGAGGAATGATACGAAAATAAATTAGACTTGAGACAGGGCCATGTCAACGTTGAAGTGGCCAAAGTTGAAGGCCTTAAGGCCCAAGGTGAGGTCGAGAGCCCTCTCAACCAAGACATTTGCTTGTCACCACCCCATAAGTCGCCACGAAGTGTGGCATGGCAAGGCGAGTGGAGATCGTTGAGATCTGAAGTGATGAGGAAAGTGACTCGAGCTTTGAAGAAGAACCAAGTGAGGACGAGCCTATGATGGAAAGCTCGAGTGAGGGGTCAAACGAGCAAGAAGAGGAGATGGTTGAGGAAGAAGAGTCTTCCGCCTTTGAGTTCCCGGGAGCACCACAAGCCAACTATGAGGTCTAACGGCATAATCTCTTTCACAGTCGTAGCATGGTGCTTGGTGTTGAGTGCCTAGTCAACATCGACGATGAAAGTGGATCCAATTTAGTATCTTGTGATGTGGTTGACCAAGTGGGACTCCGAGCCTTGCGTCTTGACGAGCCCTACAAACTTGGGTGGGTCATAAAATCAGGTTACTTGGAAGTCACCCACTATGTCTCCTTGCCTATGGTTATCAATGATTATCATGACGTAGTGGCTTGTGATGTTGTAGTCGGCACATATTTTGCTTGAAAGGCCTTGGCAATGGGACAAGAATGTGCTCCATAAGGGGCTGTGGAATACTCATCACTTCCACTAAGACCACAAACTCATCAAGCTTTACCTCATGGAACCCGAGGAGGTGGAGCCCATCCTCAAGCATGGGCCCGCTCCGCTCAATCATCACGCATGACAACCCATCGAGGTCGGGCCTAAGGATTTGAGGTTGAATCCTTCACAAGGGGGAGTGGATAATATGATTCGGCCCGGGCCATATCAAGAACTGAGGCCAAGCCCGGGCGCGCTCCTAGCCTTTACGTCGGCCTAGCCTATGCCAGCGTCGTGGCCTAAGCCATT
The DNA here is from genome assembly GCA_934048045.1 of Polygonum aviculare. Classification (NCBI taxonomy): domain Eukaryota; kingdom Viridiplantae; phylum Streptophyta; class Magnoliopsida; order Caryophyllales; family Polygonaceae; genus Polygonum; species Polygonum aviculare. Next base: position 16,007,951 of record OW204025.1, on the reverse strand, counting down.
GCATGTGCCACGCCCCTTGCGCCTGACATCCTTGAGCCAACGGCCCCTTTCCTTAGGCCCTTGACTAGGAATCGTGCTAGGCTTCTACAAGGCCAGCTCTAGGCCAACCTTGCCATCACAAACCCATCATCTTGTGTGAAGAACAAGACCTTTACCTTACTTTAAGTAATAGGCCCAATAGAAGAACCAAGTGGGTCCGAGCCCATTTCCTTGATTGAAGACGCCAACCCTCCTCCTTTTTAGCATTGCTTGGACGCCACACAAGGCTCTTCAATACCGGTCATCAAGGCTTTGCTTAGACGGCACACAAAGGCTCTTCTCACTCCAAGACTTGAAGGCCACACAAAACCCCTCCTTCATTATCTTGTTTTTACTAGTATAAAAGGGCCCCTTGGACATTGTATTTGGTAAATTATTTTGAGTAGAAAAGCTTTAAGCGAACTCAATTTTGTCTCTTCCACTTGGGGTGTTTAACCAAGTGATTGACCTTGTGTGATTATCAAGGTTGGCCGGGTCCGATTGGGTGTGTTCATCCCAATCAAATTTAGCCTTGTTTGTTTCTTGTTTGGCGAGTTTATCCACACAAGAATCAAACACTTATCTTTTCAATAACAATCAGTTTTGAGTCCATTTCAAATTCTTGTCTTTGTATCTTACAACATCAATCGACAATTGTTTTTGCCAAGCCACCTCGTGTCTCATTAAAACCACCTCCACAAGACTCAATCGAACCAGTCCAAAGACGATCCTAGATCGGGACATACCAGTTGCCATCACAAAAAGAAAAGAGCATTCAGAAACGGTGAAGGTGGTCGACGACAAGCGTCCGATTTTCACTAAAGTGAAGACAAGGAGATTGTAGTGCTAAAGAGAACTACAACGGAACTATGAAGAAGAAAAGAAGTGGTGATTCGGAAGTTAAAGGGAACTGCAACTAAAAACATGAGGAAAGGTTGGTTTATTGTTTTGATTGAGCTACTTGGTTAAAAACTAGGTTGATATGCTTGTTAGTGTTCCTCAGAAGTTTGATTACTTCTGTTAACAGAAAAGTTCGTCTCTTACTTAGGAACTTTGGTTGATAGCCTCGTTTGTGTTTCCTATAGCTTGAAGTCTGATAGGAATAATGAAGTTCGAGTATGTCATATCATAGATTAAATAACAATTCAATAAAGCAAGCAGACCATTCAAAATCCTCTAAGAGAGATAGAGGTTTACCCATATAACTAGTCAGTTATATCGACCCCCTATAAAGAATTATGTACACCATGTGTTACATGTGTATTTATTGTTATTTCGCTACTCTAAAGAACGGTTCCCCCACTATTCTTTACTCTGAGTAACGTATTACAGTTGAACATCATTATGCATTCCTGTCATGTGCGATCAGAACGATTTAATTCGATCATTATAGGATAGATCATTGTGCGCTAATTAATCTGTTTAGCTCTCGATTTTGATAGTTGCATTATTATACGTTTATTGTATTCACGCTAATATGTTCTACCGAAGTTCAACGTAGTTGGCACTACGTACCTAGAATTTAATTAATTATTACTTAATCGATCTTCCTTATAACATGCTATACTTTGACCTTAAAGTTAAATAATCCAACTTGAGCGCCCCAACTAAAAAATAAAATTAAGCTAAAGATTACATGTTGAAGGTGCTCATCGTAAATCATTAAATGGTATATACGTGTATGCAACTATTTTATCAATTTTTTTTGTCATAAAAGGATTTTATCAATTTCTTTGATTGACAGGTAACTCACCACGATATCTAGGGAATACATATATGCATGCAAGCTGTGTCAACTGTATCATGTGCTATATTTCTTTATGTAAATGATTAATTGTTATAATTGTACGTGTTTTTCTGGCTTAAAAAAACAATCATGACATACGAGGTCAATGTATTTATTACTATATAAAGGTCGTTTTCCTAAGGAAGAGATGAGCAACAAGTCTAGAGAACCATCTCGATCTGTAGCTTAAGGTTTCATTCAAGTTAATCCAGAAAAAAATGAGATCGTATACAAGTTTACAGATTTTGGCCCTGATTTTGGTAAATGTGTTGGCTCTGTGCATAGCCATGGGGGAAGTTCGTACATTTGATTGGGTGGTAAGCATATTCAATTAATCTATAATTACATCCATCATCTTGATTAATCTTGTTCGTTTTTAGTACATGCATACAAAACACTTGTGCCATGTACGCGTGCATGTATACTAATACATGGGCTTAATTTTTAAAATACGTAAGATAAGCTAATTTTGTGTGTATACATATCAACAATGCGAGAAATCTCTTCCAATCGTATTTGGGGCACCATGGCATGAATGTGCAATATTTGAGACATTTGATTACAATTTTTTTTTTGTCGAACACATTTGCTTACAATTACCATTTGATCAACTCGATCGATCGTATATGATTATGTAGTCCGGGCACTATTAAATTATCGATTTTGTCAATCGCACTACGAGTGTAGACCAACTAGATATATGTTTAGACTTTGAATATTGAGATAAAAACTTATCTCGATCATTTTGAGATTACTATAAAAGGTGCCCAACAATTACATGAACTTATGTATATGAATATATATAGCAATTATATTATTTGTTCTATTGTAAAATGACTTTAGGATATAAGAAAAACTATGTATTTGAGTTTATCTGACTTTAGGATAAAAAACTATGGTTCGCTCTCGAATGAATATGTCCCAAGTACGGCTTAATACATCAGGAGACCCCTGTACTTTAACATTTCTTCCCAACAGACCCCTGCACTTAAAAATGTTCTATTAAGCCCCTCTACTAATATGACTTTGTTCTATTGAACCCCTCATCACTACTCATTTGTTACATAAGACAATCGAACACTGACTTGGCTCTCATAATTAATGACTAATTATTATATTATTCAATTTTATATCACATACGACTTCACTAGCTATATAAACCACGTACGATAACATAATATATCAGATACGTTGGTTCATTTTCTGTATTGAGCCTATCTTATTGCCGTAATTATGACTAACAGAGTTTGATGTGGCTTAAAATTAGATTACATAACGATTACTCATCAATTATGGGAGCCAAGTCAACATGTGTTTGTTTTATGTAACGAAAGATCAATAATTGGGGGTTTAATAGAACAAATTTAACTGAGAAGAAGGGTCTAATATAACATTTTTAAGTAGAGGGTGTCGTTGGAAAAAAACGTTAAAGTACAGGGGTCTCCCGATGTATTAAGTCTCCCAAGTACCTACCTACCAACTCTTGGACATTTTTCACGGAACATATACGATCTTGCAGTATTGACAACAATTATGTCAACATGAAAATAATACATACAACTGCTTATTCTTAAATTGTAGTAATATATTTTACTAACCTATGATCGATACGATTCAACTTCCTAGCTTTCACCATAAAACATTTATGTTACTGTTAGGTAGGTACTTTAATTTGTTGGTGTATTGATTGATCAACATATACATGTGTATACATACAGGTTAAAGAGACATCATACACTAGGTTGTGCAGTACAAAGAACATTTTGACAGTGAACGGAATATTTCCGGGGCCAGCTCTCTCTCTCCGCAAAGGAGAGCGCATTAAGGTCAACGTACATAATCAGGGTACATATGGAGTCACCATTCATTGGTTAGTCTTTTTCTATTTAATTATTCCTACATATTAAAAACTACATTTAAGGGACATGGATTAACGGTAGGAAGTCGTAATAAAAGTAATATGATTCGTTAGATTTGATCAAATATTGTTATAATTGAATATGCATACTAATAGGAGAATGAACAGAATAACAAAATATCTTTTTAAAATGGAAGTTCCTACAATTTAGACTATAGATTGAATGAGTTGATCTTTTTGTTAAAATTCGAATATTAACCAGATTTTACTAAAAAAGTCAAACAAAATCTCACACATATTCATTGTTACTCATTGTAAATTTGATTGTATTTCTTTAATATTCGAGTGCATAATATCTAAATTTGTCTCGTGCATGTAAAAATGTTTTTAATATTATTCAAAGGTTGTTCATATTTGTTATGGTCTCAATATGCAATCCACTTTACTGAATATAAATTATGTTTTATCTTATTGAAATGATATTGCATATCAATTATAAACATAATGAACATTAAATAAGTAGTTATACTTAATATATTGAATATGATAATAACATGCAATTCATATTCCCATTTAGACCTGGGTCCGGTTCGGTTCGAACCGGCGAACCGGACCGGAACCGGACCGGTCAAAACCGGTCAAAACCGGAACCGAACCGGAACCTTAACCTAAACCGCCAAACCGGCTATTTTAGGTTAAGGTTAAGGTTCGGGGCTAAGGCTAACCGGTGAACCGGCGGTTTGAACCGGCCGGTTCAAACCGGAACCGGAACCGGGACAAACCGGCGGTTTAGGTTTTTTTTTTAAAAAAAATAAAAATATCTTCAACGGCTAGTAAACCGCCGGTTTCTAGCCGTTGGGGAGGTCCCGCGGTCGCGGAACCGCAACCGCGGCCGCGGTTTGATCACAGAGTTGGACAGGACAACTCTGTTCCAAACCGCGACCGCGGCGGGAAAACCGCGACCGCGGTTTGGCCACCCGCGGTCGCGGTTTTCACGCCGCGACCGCGGTTTTGCCAACGGCTAGTTCTAACGGCTAGTTTCAAAAGTTACCAACGGCTAAATTTTTTTTTACCCCTATAAAAACTCCATTACTCTTCAATTTAATCCACACCATCTCTCATCATCTCTCTAACTATCTAAGTCTCATACTCTCAAGTCTCAATCTCTCTAAGTTTACAATTTACAAGCTTTGTTTTATTGGCGGGTTTATATTACATACTTGTCTTTCAAATCTTGTAATTCTTGATTCATTGAATTTAGTCTTCTTGATTACATTTTTTGCTACAAAATGGATGGATTATATGATCACATTTTTGGCTCACAAGAGAGTGATGCTCAAAATGAGGCTAGTATGCACCATACGATGATGCCTCCGCCGATGGTGCCCCCTTCCATTCCAAGACAAGGAAATGTGGGAGATGGGGAAGGGGAATCATCTCAAGCACCACAACAATCCTCTACCACTCCGTCCACTCGAGAGCTTGCTTCCGAAGTTTTTACAAAACATTTTCGAAAAGGCGAGATCGATCAAGCTACTAAGAAATGTGTTGTTACTTGCAACTATTGTGACAAGAAATATCAATGGAAACAAGGAGGAGGCTATGGAACAATGAGGACTCATTTGGAGAAGCACCACCCCGACAAGATGGGAATGATGCGAGGACAAACGCAACTCGCCGGGTTTGCATCTTCTTCTTCTCATGCTCCTAGTTTATTTACTTATGATCATAATGCTAGTATGTATGGTCTTGCCGAAGCCGTATGTGTTGATCATTTATCATTTCAATTTGCCGAGAAAGCGGGTTTTAATGAATGGATGTCTACTCTTGTGCAACCCGCTTATAAAAGGACTACTAGAAAATCAATTAGAGGTAATGTGCTCAAAGCATATAGAAAACGTAAATGTGCCTTGGTTAAATTTTTTAGTGAAAATGATGTTAAAGTGTCTATTTGTAGTGATATTTGGAGTGATTGTTATGGAATGCATGCATACATGGGTCTTACATGCCATTTTGTTGATGATCATTACACTATGCAAAAACGTGTTTTGGCTTTTAGAATTTTCGACATTGATCATACCGCCGTAGAAATTAGTAACATTATTCGTACTATTTTGGAAGAATATAGATTGCTTCGTAGAGTTTTTTCCATCTCATTTGACAATGCATCTAACAACACCGCTTCTATCCGAGAGTTGGTTCCTCTTTGTCAACCAAATCTTGGTACAAAATATTTTCATATACGATGTGTTTGCCATATTTTAAACCTATGTGTGAAAAGTGGTATGAATGTTTTAAAGGAAAATATTGAGCCTCTTAGAAATGTTATCAAAAGTATGTGGGCTAGCAACCGACTAACCGATTCATGGAGAAAATTTTGTATGAACAACGGTGTTCATCCTAGGATTTTTCCAAAGGATGTTTGCCATCGTTGGAACTCCACATATGAATTGATTTATGCATGCATGCCCTATAAGGATGTTTTATCTTCTTTTGTTGCTCAATATCTTCCTAACTCTCCTAGTATTGTAGAGTGTTGGGATTTTTGTTACAAAATCTTAGAAGTTTTAAAAGTTTTTCAAGATGCAACTTTAACTTTTAGTCATGTTTATCAACCTTGTTCTCATCTATTTTGTGTGGAAGCCGTGAATGTTGGTTGTGCTTTCTATGTGGGGGTTCGAATCCCCGAATTGAATTCCGCTATTGATTCTATGAAGTCGAAATGGTTGAGTTATTACAAATTTATTCCCGATATCTATCTTGTTGCTTGTGTTTTTGATCCTAGACAACGGCTTAGTGGTTTGGAAACTTTATTAGGAGATTATTATGAGGCTTTGGAATTACCCTTGCATGAATTTGATAGTAATGCTCAAATTGCGGAAATGATGATTAAAGTTAGAACTAACATTGAGGATTTGTACAAAGAGTATGATTGTAGCGGAGACGGAGGAGGTTCATCTTCATCTTCCTCATCATTACCTCCACAATCTCCATCATCTTCATCGGGCGGAGTATTTGGTCGTATTGGTAGGGGTTTGGGGAGAGGAAGTAGCTTCTTACGAAACCAAACCAAGAGACCAAGGCATTCGAGCTCTCATGCGGAGTTTGAAAACTATCTAACAACTTCTTTTGACTATCCCGATGAAGGTTTTGATATTTTAGATTTTTGGAGACGACAAAAGAAGAACTTCCCAACACTTTCAAGAATTGCGATTCAACTTCTTGCCGTTCCCGCCTCAACGGTTGCGGTGGAACAAACTTTTAGCCAAGGTGGACACATTCTCAACCCGAGGAGAACTAGCATGAAACCCGAGATATTGGAAGCTCAAGTATGTGTGGCCGATTGGAAAAAGGCGGAAATTAGACAACAATTGACGGTAATAACGGATTCTTCCTCCGACGGCTTATGTGATGACGACGCCGCTCGTAGTACCGGCTCCGGAACCGAAGGGTCGTCTTAGACGGTAAGTGGGGTTTCAAACTAAAAGGTAAGAGAACTACGTGGGCTTTGATTCCTCTAAAACCCCAAGAGGATACGTAGGCAACTTAATATTAAGTTCAAGCCCTTTAATTTTCCAAACACTTTTGTTTTAAATGATAGAATGAAACAAAATCGGAAAATGACTCAAATTATAAAGGAACCGCGGTCGCGAATCCCCTACCGCGCCCGCGGATCCAATGAAGGAGAAGATGATCTTCTCCTGGATCAAAACCGCGGGCGCGGCCACATTACCGCACCCGCGGTTTTCATCCAGGAGAAGATGAAATCTTCTCCTTCATTGGATCCGCGGGCGCGGTAGGAGATCCGCGACCGCGGCGCAGGACGCGGCCGCGTTCTTTTGGCCGCGCCCGCGGTCACTCAGGGAAACCAAAAAAAATAAAAAATAAAAACCGGAACCGGACCGGAACCGGAACCGGCATTGGAACCGGTCCAAACCGGGAGGAAACCGGTCAAGACCGGAACCGGACCGGAACCGGACCGGAACCGGCTAACCGGGTTCCCCAAGGTTTGGGTTTAGGTTTACCCTAAACCCAAACCTAAACCGCCGGTTCCGAACCGGAACCGGCGGTTCGGTTAACCGGACCCAGGTCTATTCCCATTGTAATTCAACAAACTATGATATACTATTTGATTCACATCTTATTACTATGAATTCAACAAACAACATATCAACATTGGAACTAAAATGACGCCTCTATAGTGTTAATCGTCATCTTTGATATTTATCATCATTCCTTCATTCTCCTTAAGCTTTTTTATATTCTTCAACTATCTTGATATTTTCCAACCTTCAATGTCGTATATTCAACATACAATACATAGATATCCAGAATAAAATATTCAATCATTTAGTAAGCATATTCAGGAAAAATTATATTCGATTATTCATATTCTTTCAGTCAGTATGGAAATTCATTCATTCAATTAATCAATTCAAAATTCATAAACATTCATGGTATAATGCCTAAGAATTCAAACAGTATATGCACATATTAATACGTACATTCAAGAGTATAGAGAAGTGTTCTATGATTTAATGTTTAATATTTATCCATACATATTCAATTATTCATAACGCATATTCAAACCCTCAAATAAAATCAATAACCGACAAGTATGAATATATTGAGCATTAATCCATGTATATTCAATAATTTAAGACCCACATTCAATATATATTTGCTAAGAATACATATTTTGATTTTTATGCATGTATATTCAACTGTTTAGAAAATAAATTCTAGTATCGAATGTTAATAATCAAAAAGAAATTTTTTGGATAGACTAGACACAAAACAATGATGTCGCAAATTCAAACTCAAAAGTTACTTCTAGAATGCTACATATAAAATCGTACACTAAAAATCATAAGTCGAGCATATTACTATATATCATCCAATTACATCCTTTGAACTGATTCGAACATTTGCGCAATCTCTACAACTTAGCATCACAAATTTCAATTCCAAATTGAAACATGAACAATTAACCCTAAATTAAGAACATGCGATATAAATTCCATAGATTGCCAAATAAATTCGTGTTCGATTTTGGTATGTTCGAGAATATCATTATCCAATTAAGGTCTTGATCTCGAAAATAATCAAACATTTGTGATGCAAATTCATTAGACTGCTACGCAATTCAAAGTACAAACTTGAACCCTATAATTCAAATCTCAAAGATTGCGTCTTTGGTCTCAAAATAAACCAAATTTTTAAATGTTTAAAACTTCAAAATAAGAATCAATGAAGATTAAACCTATTTTTTGTGCATATTCGAACACAATCAAAATGATTCACCCAAGCTAAGAAAATAAATAATAAAAAACAAAGCTTTGATTGATTTGGGGTCTGCGGTTGAGAGGAATTCGAGAACAAAATGAAGTTCCCAAATAGATAGCAGATGACGATGATCAAGATTGTGATGAGAGAAGGAGGGCACGATGACGATGAGATTGAGATGAAGGAGAGAGGGAGGGACTGAGAGGGAGATTCTATGTAGAAAAATTTTTAAAAATTAGCTGAGAATGGTTTGATTTGGAGAGGGAAAATTTATCTTTTGGAACACAAGATATGGAAAGAGAGATCAAATGCATTTATTCTCTTTTTTTTCAATTAAAGTTGAATTTAAATTGACAAATTTAAGCCATTGAAAATTACAGATCTAATGGTTCTTATTATGTCTTTAGTTTCCCTATAAGACGGTATTTCTCTCGATTCTAATTCTATTAAATATAAACATATGTATATATGTATAGATTATATATATAGATAGATATAGATATACTTTACAATCGAGCTATCCCTATAATTTCATAGGATTAATTATCTAGGTTTGTTGTAACTCGTAATTTCAAACCAAGTAAAGGATTGTTCTGTATTCATAAAAATCATGTACATGTTTGTTTCTTTATAAAACAAAAGGCCGGCCGTATGATCTTTGTGATTTGCTTGATCACCACGTGGTTAATGTCATTGTTTAGCTATTTTTTTTTCTAATCATTGTTTAGCTACTTAAAATATTGCTTAATTTATGCCCCGTCTGAAATTGCCTTAAAGTATTAATCAACGCGCGTAGTAGGTAAATCCTTATGACTTTTGCTGTCACGAAGAGTACCTAATATTCTCCTAGTTTCAAAATAATTGTCAAAATAATATTTATACATATATTAAAAAAGAAAAGTTGACTATGTAATTAACTCAAACCATTGTAACTTAGAGTTTATATACCTAATAATTAACTTTATCAAATACAGAGTTAATTATTAGTGTAATGAAACATGAAAAAGTGTCTATAATTACGATAAAGTTAATTATTAGGTATATAAATGGAAAAAGATGAAAAGAAAAAAAAACAAAGTTATTGAAAACGGCAACGCCTAGGAATTTATTGAAAATTAAGTGCAAATGTCACGAGGGCGGGTTCACCCACGAAAATCTTCGGAAATCAAAGTTAACGAACCCAGAGGCGGGTCAACAAGTAAATGAAAACCGATAGGATGTGAAAAGCGAATAGCTATATTATAGGTTAGCTCTCGTTGAAATGTTTCCTTGCTCGGTGGAATTTAATTTCCTTCCATTGATCAGCTAGCCACGTTCATGGGAAATCAACCCAATTAAAACGCACCTAGACCCTCTTTTTCTTTCATTAATTGCATTTCTAATATCAATTTTTCTATTGTATGTCTTAAGGGCACATAATAAGCATATCAAAAACAGAAACTAAAACCTTAAAAAGAAAATATTGAACTCATCACAAAAAATTTCTAAAAAATGTTAGATTTACAAAAAGACTTCTTTTATTAAACTCTTATAGTGTGCCCTTATGACACATTGTAGAAAAATCCATTAGGCCTATATAGGACTCCTATATTGCTCTGACTTACTACATCAAAGATTCAAAATCGTATCCTGGATGAACTCAAACATCATCTGACTTAATTACTCAACCGAATTCATATCCGGATAACCCGTACATGAAAGAAGGAGTACTATTTATCAACATAATTAGGATTTTTTTTGTTGTTGGAAACATAATTTTTTTTTGTCGAGGGTATTGCCCATGGGTGTCGAACCGAGGACGTCTGGGTACTACCCTGGAGGCTTAACCGATCGACTAAGTGTCTGAAGGCTGTTGGAAACATAATTAAGATATTTGTTACTCTGCATTATTTATCAACTTAAGAAATTTGTTATTAAAATTAGCAATGCTGATGTGTACATGCGCTTCGTTGACTATCTATCTATACAACACTTAAAATTCTCCCCCTCGTGTCACATTAATGACTTCTCTCTAATTTGAATATTATCTATGCATTCCAATATAATAAATATTATCTACACCTTTCTCTCTAATTGTTTTTTTTTGTTTTGGGTGAATTATCTATCTTTACAACTCTTATTTTTCTTTTCCTTGTCAAATAAATGCATGTTTTTATATTTTTTCTTTTTTTTTGTTTTGCTTTTTTTTTTTAATTGTAATTGATTATGAATGAATGCTACTATGTCTTATTTTTTACATACATATATCATGTTATAATATTGTAACTTGAATGCAAAGCCTTATCATTTTTTTGAGCGAGAATGTAAAGCCCTAAAGAGCTAACCATATGCTTTCGATTTAAATTTCCTCCAAAATGTCTATAAAATTATAAAGAGTAATCCCTACGCATGTCATTTGGCTAAAAAACTTAATTATAATAGAAAAACCATATTATCAAAATAATTCTCATAAAAATAATAAAATCAAATAAAAAATTTCATATTTTATATTTATTTTATCTACTATTTTTTGAACAATTCAATACAAAATACCTACATAATTTATTAATTAGAACAAAATTGTGTTATGACGAATATTATAATTTTCACCTTCCAGAAAAAAAAGATAAAAGAAATTGTCTGTCCATCGGACGGGCAAACTTTCTAGTTTTAATAATGGAAATTTTTTCGAAACTAGGCCATTTTTAAACTTTATTTATGGAAATGAGCTCAATGGAATTTTAATTCCTGGGGTAGGCACTCCCACACACAGAGACACGCTGTCCCCACCAGCGTGTTATGGGTACGGACAGAGACGTTGATCCGGACAGCGTCTCTTTAAAAGAGACGCTGGTCCGGACAGCGTCTTTCTATTTTTTTTGTGTAAAATTAAATAGAAATAAATTGTTATAAAAGTAAAATAAATTAATCAGCTTATATAACTTAATCATTTAATTAATTTTTTTTTGTATAAATTTCTTTTGTCACAATTTAAGTTTAAGGAGGAGACGTGTGTTCTTACATTTGTGATCAAAGACGTTGTCTCGTTCGGTTATTGTCTTATTAATAAAAACCTTATTTGTGCATAACTTATATATCCCAAAACTTTTAACCTTTTAGATATAAACATATTTGTAAAAATAAAATAAATTAGTTAGAGATATTTTAGATAAATTAATCAGATAAAGTATATATTTAAAATGTTCAATAGAAAAATAAGACACTGGTCCAGCCAACATCTTTACCTCCATTCGATTTTTCCGCATTAATTTTTTTAATATATATAAACATAATTAACTTATTATTTTAAATATATATAATCGAGCTATTTTTTTTACAAGTATATTGGTATATGCATAAGTAATGAACAAATAATATTTATAATAAGACGTACTCCGATCGAAACGCCGTCTTTGATCATCAATATAAAAAATATGTGTTTCACCCTTGGACTGAACCAAAGTCTAATTAAATAATTTAGATAAACGAGATTTTGTTTGATTTTTTCGTAAAAATTCTAATTAAAAATCTTGTTAAATATTTGAATATTAAAATTTGATAGCTATATTAGATTTAATATATATATATAATTAAATTTAATAGATATTGGTATATATTAAATCTTCTGAGGTAAAGATGTTAATTGGATGAGTGTCTTATCTAATTAAATATATACTTTATCTAATTAATTTATCTAAAATATCTCTAACTAATTTATTTTATTTTTACAAATATGTTTATATCTAAAAGGTTAAAAAATTTGGGATGTATAAGTTATGCACAAATAAGGTTTTTATTAATAAGACAATAACCAAACGAGACAACGTCTTTGATCACAAATGTAAGAACACGCGTCTCCTCCTTAAACTTAAATTGTGACAAAAGAAATTTATACAAAAAAAAAATTAATTAAATGATTAAGTTATATAAGCTGATTAATTTATTTTACTTTTATAACAATTTATTTCTATTTAATTTTACACAAAAAAAATAAAAAGACGTTGTCCGGGCCTGCGTCTCTTTTAAAGAGACGCAGTCCGGATCAGCGTCTCTGTCCGGACCCATAACACGCTGGTGGGGGCAGCGTGTCTCTGTGTGGGAGTGCGGAATTAAAATTTCATTGAGCTCATTTCCATAAATAAAGTTTAAAAATGGCCTGAAAAAATTTCTTAATAATGACGGTCGATCGATGGTTTAAAATTAAGTGCAGGCATGGGGTAAAGCAACCAAGGAACCCATGGTCGGACGGGCCAGAGTACATAGCACAGTGCCCGATCAAGGCAGGGGCCAACTTCACCTACGAGATCATTCTCTCGGACGAAGAAGGAACCCTTTGGTGGCATGCCCACAGCGACTGGTCTCGTGCCACCGTCCACGGTCCAATCTTTGTGTATCCCAAGTTGGGGGCGATACACTATCCTTATCCTAGGAAGCCTAGTGCGGAGTTCCCAATTATTCTTGGTATGTACATTGTCCATTTAATACGGAGTACTACATATATATAGATGATCCGAAATTAAGTGTAACTAATTAATTAATTATTGGCATGCATGCAGGTTCATGGTTCAAGGGAGACGTGATGCAAAACATCAAAGATGCTTTGGCAAGTGGAGGAGAAACCAACAGATCCGATGCTTTTACCATCAACGGTCAACCTGGGGACACCCAACCATGCTCCACAGACGGTACGCACGTACAATTACACATGCATGCAACTACTTGACTATTTCAACGCTAACGTATATACGTACCTACGTACATGTGCAAATGCATGACATGCAGATATGTTTAGAATGACGGTACAACGTGGGAAAACGTACCTTCTACGTATCATAAACGCGGTCATGAACGAAGAGATGTTCTTCACGGTGGCCAGCCACAAGCTAGTGGTGGTCGGGATCGACGCCGCCTACGTGAAACCCATCTCCACCAGCTACATCATGATCACCCCCGGCCAGACCATGGACGTCCTCCTCGTCGCCGACCAGAAACCCGGCAACTACTACATGGCTTCTCGAGCTTACGCCGTGCTTGGCTTCTCCAATGCAACCACCACAGCCGTCCTCCAATACGCTAACGCCAACCCTACGCCGGCTAATGCCTCTTCCCCGACGCTCCCCTATTACAACAACACCAACGCTGCCCTCGCCTTCACCCGTCGCTTTCGGGCCCTAAACGATTTGACTCATCGCGTCAACGTCCCCAAGACGGTAGAGAGGCGGATTGTCATGACCGTCGCCATCGGAACCATACCTTGCGGGGAGGGCAAGACCTGCTCCGGCCCCAACAACAACCGACTCTCGGGGAGCCTTAACAATGTAACGTTCGACTCCCCGACCACGGATGTTCTCCAGGCCTACTGGAAGCAACTCAACGGCGTCTACAAGACGGATTTCCCCGACAACCCTCCCTTGGTGTTTAACTACACCATGACTCCGATGGTGGACAACTTCACAATGTCGGATTTGAACGGGACTCGGGTGATCGTGGTGGATTACAACACGAGTCTGGAGATCGTGTTCCAAGGGACGAATGTGATGAACGCGGCCGAGAATCACCCCATGCACCTGCACGGGTATAGCTTCTACCAGGTGGGTGTGGGGAATGGAATCTTTGATGAGAATGTTCATCCCAACGCCTATAATCTGGTGGATCCGCCCGAGGTTAATACCGTTGGGGTGCCCATGAATGGTTGGACAGCCATCAGATTCATAACTAACAATCCTGGTAAGTATCCAGTATTCATTCTTTATCTTCCTTTTTTGGTCGATATATAACCACTTCTTTATCTTTATCGTTATTGGTTTCAAATTTTCGTACCTTTGTTCAATCTATACCGCTGTCCTTTCGAGCCTTCACGTTAATTATGACCTCATTTCATAGTGAATTAATTATAAGCTTGTATATAATATATAGTAAATATAAACTAAGAAGTTAAAGCCATCTATATATGGTGAAATAGGGGTTTGGTTCATGCATTGTCATTTGGAGAGGCACGCAAGCTGGGGAATGGACACCGTGGTGATTGTCAAGAACGGGCCGACACAGGCTACAAGCATAAGGCCTCCCTCCTACATCAATCCCTGTTAATTAGCACCATGACAACATCCAAAAATCTTCAAATTTGAAAATTCCAAGAACATGGAGTATCCCTAATACCCTTCGTTCATGTAAGTAAGTAGTTAAGATAACTTGGGGGTGAACAATAAAAAAACGTCAAAGCAGGGCTTGTTTATTCATCGGCCTATATTCATTTCTCAATTCTTTCGATTTGTATTGTTTATTCGTTGTGTATCCTTGGTTCCTTCAAATTTGATATTAATACCACTTGCATTATGATTGTATATCTTTGGCTTTCTATATACAGCAATAAGAATATTATGAATCAAAAGATAACTGCAACATCAAGACTTCATGCTGAAAATTTACGAGTCTTCGAAATACCTTAATTGGCGAAATAGGCAGAATAAAAAACTGAGATGATCTTGGATTGCAGCAAGAGTTCAGCGTTCCAAGCGATTCCTACATACACGACATTGTGCATGAATCGCTTGCAACACTGCTTTGATCAATACCTCTCTACTCACCCTTGAAAGAGACAACGCCTTCCAGCTCTTGATTTTTCTCCAACCCCGGTCCCTTACTTGATCAAACACCACTTTCTTTGATCTTCCAATCATTGTTGGTAACCTATGGTATCGTTCATGCTTGTCAACCTCTTGGACATTGAGAATAGCTTGGAGGGCAGCTCTCTGATATACATATATACTTGTTATTGTTGGCCAAACTAAAAGAGAATATTAGTGAAATCGTACAAAAAATTCTCTAAACAAAATGGACCTTTAAGTATATCTACATATATATGGAAATTTTGAATAAGCATCAGGCATTTAGTGCTTGTTTGGAAGGGAGAAAGTATTATTCATAGTTCATAGGAATTTAATTTATGTGAATTAATATCTTATAATTTCTAATTCAAATGAATTGATAAAATTTGTTTGGTTAAAAAAAATTCTAGGAATTTTGGCGTAAGAAAGTTTTACCCCATCAGGTAGTTAAATTCCTATGAAAGGGAAGAATTGAAAAAATATATGGAATTTGAAAATCTCAAGATTTTCAATACAAAATTTTCAACCAAACATATATATATTTTGCCAATTTATTGAGAATTTCTAATTTGATATGAATTCATGACCAATCACACACACACACACTAGGATGCAGGTAGTCACATCATAACTAACATGGGAGTTGTAATTTTATATGCTGCGGACATGCGGAGCATCATATCACAGGACCCTACCATAGAGATAACGGGTGCCTTTAGAGCAATTGTGCATGCCTGGCAGTGGGCACTTAACTGAGAACTTGCACATCGAAGATCAATTTCAGAGCCAGAGATTTGGCAGCTCCCAACTAGTATCACAGCTCTCTGCTCACATCTTATTTGACTGATGCGTGCATTTGAATGCGCAAGAATATGTTAATTAGCTGCATCATCTAATATAATAAGATCAAGCATGGGTGTTACGTCTAAATCGCCAGCAACTCTGGCGAGAAGAGCCTCCCACGACTTAC
Organism: Polygonum aviculare; assembly: GCA_934048045.1. Lineage (NCBI taxonomy): Eukaryota > Viridiplantae > Streptophyta > Magnoliopsida > Caryophyllales > Polygonaceae > Polygonum > Polygonum aviculare. The sequence goes on along the minus strand of OW204025.1, from coordinate 15,991,446 downwards.
TGTCAATCCTTCCTCCCATACATGCGACCACTCGAAGCAACCTATCAATCTCCGCGTCCAGCCCTGAAGAACTTAGCCTATCAATTAGTATTGAGCAAATCGATTCATTTGAAGAGCATCCCCTTGCCACCATCTCTTCAAAGAGCCTCATTCCAGCTTTCGGATTGTCTGCAGCACAGAACCCCTTAATCAGCATTTGGTAGGTAAAAGAGTCGGGAAAGCAATTCTTCGCCACCATATCATCATGTAAACTTGCAGCTTCAGACAACTCCCCGGCCTCACACATTCCTGCAATAAGTGCATTATAGGCAAGCAGATTCGGGACGGAATCCTTTTCTAATTCGTGCAACAACTTCTTCGCTTCGAGAACCTTCCCCTTCTTACAGAGCCAATGAATAAGTGTGCAGCAAACAGCGTTGTCAGGAGCAACTTTCTTGTTCAACAGCTTCTTCCACAGAGCACAGGCATCCTCTACCTTGTGTTCCTGACATAAAACGTCGATCACCTTACAGCAAAGCGTCGAACTGGGCATGTGATTCTGGTTTAGCATGTCAAGCAGCAAATTTCCTGCCTCTCCTGATTTCTTCTCTTTACAGTAAGCCTCGATCATAACCGAATAGGTCACATGATTAGGCCGGACACCGTTGTCCTCCATTTCATCCATAACCTTGACTGCATCAACCAACCTTCCCTTCTTGCAATACCCGTCTATCATCACCGTGTAAGTAGTCACATCTGGCACCAAGCCTTTATCTAAAATATCCTGAAAGAGGTTCTTAGCCGTCTCCGAATCGCCACAATCAACGTACGCAACCAAGAGGGTAGTGTAGGTGACCAAGTTAGGAACAACGCCCAGGGCTGGCATTTCATCGAGCAGGTCGAGGGCACCACGAATGTCCCCCTTTCTGCAAAGGGCCTTAACAAGAATATTGCAGGTAATCACATTGGGCATCATCCCAAACCTCTTCTTATAGGCCTTGAACAGCAGATAAACCCAATCGTACTCTTTGTTCATGACCAAAACATCCAACAAGCAATTGAGGGACCGAACTGACCTCTGTACCCCGAAATCGACCATCCTCAAGAAAGTCCGGAATGCGTCCTTGGAGCGATGGGCGAGACCATAGTTCCGGATGAGGGCGATGAAAAGGCCCTCGCCGAAGCACTTGACCCCGGAGCTGTGCATCTGGGAAAGCAGGGCTTCGACCCGTTGGAAATGGCGGGCGCGGGCGAGGCGGGTGATGAGAGCGGCGTAGGTCTGATGGGTGTGGGTGAACCCCGGATGGAACCTGCCCGCGTAGTCGAAGGCCTGGAAGGCGAGATCGAGGCTCGCCTGGCGCTTCATTATTGATACGAGGCGGTTGGGGTGGAGCTTCTTCGGCCATGGGCGAACAGGGGGAGGGACGGCCTCCTTACTCGGGGCCTCGTCTTGGGACGGGATGGATGCGGTCGAGAGAGCGGCGGCGGTAGCCCGATGGCAGACCTTTTTGGTATGGCCAAGGCTCAACATTTTGTCGCTCCCTTTAAACAAGGCCTTTCTTTTTAGTAGGATTTGATTGCAGGCGACATGAAGAAGCCCTCTTCTGCGAGCGTGACGGAGCTCGCCGGACTAATAAGTCGTTCCCTGATCTCCGCCTCCCCGGGGCAATGGACACGCAGTCTTGAACACACCCTTGACCAGCTCCACTGTTCAGAGTGTTTGTCCCCGCCGGTCGTTGCCATGGTCATTGACCCTCACCTTCTCCGCTACCCGTCTCTTTCCCTTGGCTTCTTCAATTGGGCCTCTCAGCAACCCAACTTCTTTCACTCCTCAATCTCCTACTATCCACTTCTCAAGTCCCTCTCCGCTTCCCCTCAGTTTGGTGCCATAGACAAGCTACTCCGACAAGCTAGGAGTCATGGGATTCCCATTGATCCCTCCGTGTATGGCTCTGTCATTGCTGCCCGGGTCAAATCTGGACAAACCCTTGAAGGCTTTCAGCTCTTCAGTAAAGTTGCTCCTCTTATCAGGTACGTGGGGGCTGGCCCCTTTAACTTGCTTCTCTCTGCTCTACCGTCTCGTGGCTATCCTCACTATGCTGACAAGGTGTTCGACGAAATGCTTGTGAGGGGTGTGAGCTTCACCACCCTGGGTTTCGGGGAGTACATACGCTGGCTTTGCAAGGATGCTGAATTGGATCAAGTTTTGGGCTTCTGGGCTGAAGCTAGGAAGGGTACATCTGAGATTAATGATTCCATTGCTGCCGTTTTAGTTGTTCATGCGCTTTGCCAGGCTGGCAGGGTGTTGGATGCTCAGCGTGCTTTGGAGGGGTTGAGAACTGCAGGTTGCAAACCTGATTTTATGGCATATAGAGTTGTTGCAGAGGGTTTGAGATCAATGGGGTATCTGGCCCAAGTAGAGATAGTGCTTAAGACAAAACGTAGGCTCGGAGTGGCTCCTAGGGCTAATGAATATAGGGAGTTCATATATGTTTTGGTTTCGGAAGGACGGATTGAGCTAGCAAAAGAATTGGGATATGTCATTATAGAGGGTGATTTTCCAATTGAGGATGATGTTCTCAATGCATTAATATCATCCGTATCAACCACTGATCCTTCTTCTGCTTTGTTTTTTCTTCAATATATGATCGAAAAGGACAGAATGCCAACTCTCCTCAGCCTGAGCAACATGGGTAAGAATCTTTGTGATAATGGAAGATCTGATGAGTTAGTGGAGATTCTGCAAAAACTGTCTTCTTATGGCTGCTTCACGGACCTAGAGGGTTACAGTGTCATGGTTTCACTTTTGTGCAAGGCGGGGAAATTGAGAGAAGCTTATTGGGTTCTTCGAGAGATGAGGAAGAACGGGCTAAACCCTGATATCTCTTCATATAACGACCTGATGGAAGCACTGTGTCGAGAGGATCTCCTGCGTCCAGCCAGGAGGCTATGGGATGAGATGTTCGCGAGTGGCATTAATGGAAATGTGCAAACTTGTGCTATACTAATTAAGAAGTTCTCTGAAGTAGGTCAATTTGAAGAAGCACTGGTTCTTTTTAACCACATGGTGGAGAAAGGCTTGGCGCCTGATGCAACAACTTATATGTCCCTTCTTGAGAGTCTTTGCCAAGACGGAAAGATTGAGGCTGCAACTCAGATATTCCAAGGGGCTGTTGAACAGGACCACACTCTCTTAGGGATGTTACTAACTCCCTTGATCATTTCTCTGTGTAAAGGAGGTAATGCCTTCTTCTATATCTTTGGGATGTGTTCAGTGCCTACTTTACAAGCATTCCATCTTATTAAGGTCAGTTCAGAAATGAGTGTCAGTTTTTAAGCTCTCAAATTTTGTCAAGAAGTGATAGCCTTTCAGAGTTTTATTGAGGTTAAGTAATGAATACCTTAAAGCTTAAAATGACATCCTTTAGTGAACAAGGGAGCATGTCTTAGGAAAGGCTTAACTTTTTGTTGCTGATTTCTGAGTGCAGGTCATTTTCTATCAGGGTCCAGGCTGCTTTGTGCTATCAACTATGTTGGCATACTTTTAGAGCCGCATGCGATTTTGCTGAAATATATAGCTGATGCTGGGCAAATTCCTTTGGCTGTTGAGCACATAAAACAGATCAAGACTAATTCAGCAGAGTTGCTGCAAAGCATTTCTAATGAACTATTGTCCCTGGTTTCTTCATCTTCAAATCCGGATCCTGTCATGCAGTTGCTTCGGGAGCTTTATGGGAACAATATCATTCCAGTAAATGATGGATGGAAAGAATTGTCTCGTGACTGGTTTCGTAGTTAAGACGGGTTTTAACAAGTTTGCCTGATAAGTTTCTTAAACAAAGGAATCTAGTAAAATTGGACTGGTCGTTAATACCTCACATCATTGGTGGGCCCACCAAAAGCCCAATTAGAACCCCAGTCTCCCAGATGGCCCAGTAAAGAGAGGAGAAACGGAAGACGATGGAAAACGGGTGGTGACGGTTGGATCAAGAATCACGATTGTTGCTAGAGGCTAGTTGCGTGGATCTTCTGAAAGGTTCGGCGCTCCATAGTTTGATTCATTCAAGAGCACTAAGGCCCTGTTTGGCAAGTTGTATGCGGACAGCGGAATTCTGCTCCCGCTAGCGGATCCGCTCTCCCCTTGTACCCCCAAGGGTGCTATTTGTTTTTTGCAGAATCCCCCTCCTGCTAACGGATTCCGCTATCCAGCCCGGTAATACCGAATGGAGCCTAAAAGCTCAAGAGGAGAGCACACATTGAAGCTCAACCATTCTAAGCATTTGCACAATAAATTTCATCCATTTGTCCATTCGCTTCTTAACCTCGTATGCATTTCCAAGTTGTGAATTCATCCTTTTAAGCTTGCTTTCGTAATATCCTTACCTACTCTTTTGTTGTCCTAATTGAGCACCCCAAAAGGTGAAAGTAATGCCCAAAACAATATGGTACCTACGGGCACAATAAAAGAAGTACAATCCATATTATCTTGCTCATAAGTTCACTATGACCAATGTAATTGAAATTCAACATCCCTAAAGAGTAACCACTCTTCGAAGCCACATTGGATCCGATACCTTAATAGGCTATGTTTTGGCTGAAAGTTATTTATGACCATAGCTACCATATTGTTTGTATTTGGTTATTGGAAGCACAAGCTATAATCTTTGTATTTGGTTTTTGGAAGAACGGAAACTTCATCATACAAGGGGTCCTCTATTTATACACATATATCGCACCATAATCTATTCCTTTTAGCTAAAGATATCGATCTATCTAACCTAACCGCCTCGGATATTTTTGCTAGATACGCTTTATCTTTCTAACAAAACCTCTCATCTCATCCGTTCCTCCAATACGACTCGTCTCGGGCCTCATCTAAATCAAACCATGAGCTTGGGCCTATTACGAAGTTTGGGCTACTCCCAACAATACCCCCGAATCGTTATCCAAGCCTGATCTAATAATATAATGGAATATGATTCGCTACATTTGAATCGTTATTCAAGCGTGATCTAGTTATACACAGTAGGGGAACTCTTCATAGATACAAATCTATATAAATCTTATCTTATCTATATCTATACTATCTATATAATTTTGTGTACATGGGGATATTTAATGCTCTCATGCCAAATTAATGAGCATAAAAAGTAAATAAAAAGATGATTATTTGAAAGTATAAACTATTGTATTAGAAGTGTATACCAATTAGTATTTTGTTTAATATAGAAAAGTAAAAAGTAAATACAAAGAGTGATTATTTAAAAACTATATCTATACTGAAAACTATATGTTTTGTCAAAAAGATCATTTGAAAGAACACATTATTGTATTAGAAATGTATAACAATTAGTATTTTGTTTCACATAGAAAACTAAAAAGTGAATACAAAAAGTGATCATTTAAAAACTATAGATTTTGTCTTAGAAAAAACTACTATATTAGAAATGTATAACAATTAGTGTTTTATGTCTCATATAAAATATAAAACTATATTTATAATTTTGTGTTAATAGGGGTATTTAATGTCATCATGACACATTAATGAGCATAAATAAGTGAATAAAAAAGGTAATAGTTTGAAAAAACAAACCACTTTATTAGAAATGTATGAATTAGTATTTTGTTTCTTATAAAAAACTAAAAAAGTGAATACAAAAAGTGATCATCTCGAAACTATATTTATGTATACTACATATATAAAGTTGTATACATGAGGGGATATTAAATGTCTTCATGATACATTAATGTTAATATTAATATTACTGAATAAAGAAAATGATCTTTACATGAGAACATAAAACATAGAAAAATATTGAGAATGAAAAAAGTAATCAATATGATGTATTTGGTCACAAATTTGTATATGCACTTATAATTAAAAGTTATTTATATATTTATGTATAATTTAATGGTTAAAAAACTTCTAAATTATGAACCTATCACACATGAGAACTAATTTTTCACATTTTAATTATTTTATAGATAATTTAAAATTTTTAGTTGGTAACCTAAGTTGTATTGCAAAGGTAGTCAAATATTATTTTTTACGATGAATATTGTAGATCATTTTCATTTTACCTTGCATACATATATAATATTAATCGTTAATCTAAATTATAGTTGGTGCATCATTTTAATGTATAAAGATATTCCAATATTTTTTTATATTATATTATTACAAAATTGTAGGAAGGTGCCAATATTTGTTGTTCACTTTCAATATTAAAGATCATTTGAATTTATTTTGAATATATTACCTATTACTCTAACTGGCAGATTATAACACAAATCTAATAAAAAATTATTTTAAATATTAAATATATATACATATATCTATTTATTAATCGATATATAGGCATATAGATTAGGCAAAAAATAACACCTAATAATCATATGTTTTTATACAAACTATACGATAAAAGAAATAGATTGTTGAAATTTCAATAACCTCTTGAAAGTGTCCTTCAACTCATAGTCTTTTAATTAATTTAAACATAAAGTGTAGTTAAATACAAGAGAGGTTGTTAAAACAAAATAATTCAATAAAAATATGTTTAAAAAATAATTCAATTATACACAAAATTAAATTATATGTAAAATAGTTCAATATGCTTAAATTATGTTTAATAAAACAAATAATTCTAAAATTCTATATATAAAATTTTTTTATAATATGAACCCGTGCGTATGCACGGGCCTGACCACTAGTATATATGATTGGGTTTTGCCATCATTTAATGCTCTCATTAACTATGCTCACAATGTTGAAGTCCGAAAACACCGGAGGAATACAACGCGATGAGAGTAAAGAGTTTGAGTTCAACCGAGTCGACAGACGAAGAGATGGAAAATATTTGGTCGCTAGTAGTGTTTAACGCGATGAGGGTAGTGTGAAGGTGTTTTTTTTTTATCAAAAAAAAAAACCAAGATTAGGAATTGGAATGCCAACCGCCACCAAACAAAGTATTCGCATCCTCATGGTAATTGCCATGTTGGTATTGGAAAACATAAATAGCACTACGTGCTTAAGTATTTGCTTTCCAAGTAACATGGTCAGTGGCCAACCCCCACCTATATATTCTAGAATCTAAATAAACACGTACATTCTATAGAAATTCCAAGAAAGTCAAATAAAAAATGTCCCCAACTTTCTCAAAGTTTCTTGTTATCATGTTTTAATTTATTTTGTTCTATTATAATAACCACTTGGGTAATGTGATAATATAATGAGAAATTTAATAGGGTAACCACGAGGTTTTGAAAATTTCGTGTGGTATAAAACGTTTAGCGATATTCGGCACGGTGATCTTGCAATTTTTCAAAGTTCGTGTAATACATTCGAAACACTATAAAATCTAAAAATATATATAACTTAGTCATAATATCTACTTAATTACATAATCGCCATATGTTTCATTTTTCAACAAAACTATCAAATCTATTTTTTTTAAACACCTTAGTCTATAATTATAGAAGTATATATATTTTTTATTTACTCTTTTCACATGACACTAGCTATATGACATTATTTAAAAAATTCATCTAATTTTTGTTATTATAAAAAGATCAATATTGTTTCAATTTGTATAACAAAATAATCCCCTTTTCAAATTAACAAAAGCGCAGTGAAATGTTGGAAAAATTTACCATTTCTCATTAACAAATATAAAATTAAATTTTTTTTATAGTACTTGATATTTTAAGGGAGTGTTTTTGAAAAATGGGTGCACTATTCAAGTAACTGTTTTCTAAAATAATGTAAAGTTGTTTTTTTTTCTAAACATAATGTACATATATAATGACATGAAAAATGTGCAAAAATGGTAGAGCTTTTTTAGGAAAAGTATAAAAAACACCCCTTAATTTTACTTGTTTGCATAAAGCCACCCTTTATAAAAAGTCTTGCAAAAAAAAACACCCTTTTTACAAATTAGTTACACAAAACCACCCATCAAAAAATACTTGTACAGAACCACTCACACTTACTAAGTAGTTGTATAAAACCACCCCGTATTTATGATTATTTGCAGTTCACCTCCCAAAAGCATACTTTATTTAAGTATTCAGTAATTATTTTGCCAAATTTATTTGAGTAAATCGTAAAAATTGATAAAGATAATGGTAAGATCTAGTATTTATAAAAAAAAAACCCCAAAATTGATTTGATAATTGGTGATTGGTTTTAATTTTGTTGTAGCTGACTCCCTATCCAACGAAAAGTGTTACAACAACAACAACAATAACATTTACCAAGGGAGATCCCGCAATCGCAAGATTTGTGGGGTCAAGATGGGTGCATTCCAGACCTAAATGGAATGCGTCCAATACAACCCAAAAACTGTGAACCTTACTACTTAACTAACTATATTAACGTCTTCGGGTTTAAAATATTCAATTGAGATTTTAGACGTCCGATTAGAAGGTTCTTTTTTGGTTACTGAATAATTTAATATAAATACAATCATATTAATATATGTTAGTTTAGTATTTTTCTTTTGAACTTAATTACTGGTCTAATTCGTCCATAATTGATCTTTTTTTGTTTGAGTAAGAGTACCCAAAAAATAATAAAAATAGTATAAAAAATGGACATTTTGATTTTTTTTTCTATAATAATTTTAAGTAAAATTAAATAGCATTATAATACGTGGGTGGTTGTTCTAAAACATTTTTTATTACAGACGGTTTTATGCAAAAAGTTTTACAATGGATGGTTTAGTGCAGGCAAATACGAATAATGGGTGGTTTTGTGCAAAAAAAAGCTGTAAAGGGTGGTTTTTTATGCTGAAGTGTAAATAAAGGGTGGATTTGAATTTTCCTTTTTTTTAATGATATGTACAAATTTAGAAAAAAAAAATTATTTTTGAAACACTAGCATATAAAAATGATAAAGATTATGTGTATTCATTCACTAACTCTGATATCAATTGTTGGATCTTAATCAAACCATTCTTAGAAAGAGCTTTCAAGGTACAAAGGAACTCAAAATCATTTACCTCAGATGAAGTGGTATTGTTTCTAGAAATAGCCATTCCACACATGTTGTTCTTAGCATTGTCTTCCCCACTGTTGGGACGATATTAAGGACTCCAGTCATTAATATCTAACCAATAATGATCGTCCCTAGTTTTGATAATGACAAACTCAAAGGTATTTGATAAGTTGTCCAAGTGTTGATCTCAGGTAAGTCCAGAGGAAGCACATGAGCGAAAAAGACAACAAGTGAATGAGAGTCCCTAAGGTGTAGGGACGCATTTCATCAGAACTTCCAAAGCTGAAAGTAATAGGCGAAGTCCCAGTGCAGATAGGACGGCGTCCTCATCAAGAAGGGATGCGCGCCAAAATACGGACGAAGTTCAAATTCAAATCAAGGCCGCCCCAACATGATTACATCACATTCGGCCGTAGTCCTCAGAGGGAAGCTTCCCTTGTCTGGGCACGTGTAGACAATTCCAAAGATGTCGCTTTCCCAGCAATGGTCCCCTATCCACGCGGAGGCTTACCAAGCGTCAACAGAGTTGACTTCCTCAAGATGCTCATCGCACCGTTGATGGAAGATCAAGGATCCTGCCAAAGTCTCAGAGGACGCTAGAGGACAAGAACCACTTCCGCTATAAATACCCTCCAAGGGGTATGCACAACAGTGTGGACTTTCAAGACTTTCTCTCAAGCACTCCCAAAGCATTCAAGTTCAAGAACGAAGAACAAGGAGACCAAGTGAGCTTGAAGCAAGAGAAAGAAAGTCCAACCACATCAAATCCAAAACAAACCACAAAATAGTTAGAGTTGTAGTTTGTCTCTCACAACGAACCGTGAGAGACGTGAGTGATAGCTTCCTTATAGCTAAGAGAGTTAGGTTACTTGTTAGGTGGAAAGGAGTGTTACTAGTGAGGCTAAGGACGGACGCTTAGCTCAGTGAAGTGTAACGACTCGCCTAAGTTGTAAGGACTCTCTCTGAATAAGATAAGGACGGCTATTGAAAATCCTCCAGCGGAGGTAGAGGTTTACCCATAAGACTATTTGGTCTTAGTGGGATTCCTCTATAAATACTCGTGTCCATTATCTTATCTCGTTTCCTGTTAAGTCTATTTTCCGCTGCACCTAAGGACGCCCTTAACCCAGTTAAGGACGCCCATTCTAACAGACTTACGATCCAACAATTGGTATCAGAGCAGGCGCTCTAGATTAAGTTTGAGTTGCAAGAAACATGGAGATGGAACCTATAGGTATCTCGAGTGCTAAGCCTCCTCGCCTCACCGATGGAAACTTCAATCGATGGAAAACAAGGTTCGAGTGCTTCGTGCGAAGTCAAAACTACCAATGTTGGCTGGTGATAAAGAACGGTGACCTCGAAGTCCCTGCTGCTAAGAAGGATAAAGAAGGAGAATGGGGTCCCGATGAATTCAAACTCATGAAAGCAAACGCCAAAGCTATCTGCTTTCTACAGACGTCCCTCTATGAAAGGGACGCTACCCGCGTGAGCAATCTTCCAACTGCTAAGCTCCAATGGGAAGCCCTTGAGAAGTCTCATGTTGGGACGCCCGAGATGAAAGAGTACGTCCAACTTGAAGCTAAAAGGGACTTCTACAAGTTCAGGATGTTTACAAATGAGACCATCACCGACTACTCCTTCCGCTTTGAGGCCTTGCTAACAAAGTTGAAGAACTTGGGTGCCAAAGAAACGGAGATCACGCAAAGAATGAAGGTCCAAGTCTTGATTGATGGACTTATGGGACCATGGAACTTCGATAGAATGACGTTCAAGGAAAACCAAGCCAACAAAGGACTGTCCATGGAAGAAATTTATGGAAAGCTTAAGGGATACGAAGCAAGGAGAAATCAAGATCTGTTGGAAATGGGAAAGAGTTCCCAAAATGAGCTGGCTTTAACTCTTGCGGCAAGAACGCCAGAGTATGAGCAATATTATCAAAGGCAAAGAGTGTTGAACTCAATGCTAGAAGCCAAAACTCAAGAGCACCAAGAGAATCTTCGTCTTCAGGCTTCGATAGAACGCAAAGGGAAGACTGAAGAACAAATATCTGAAGAAGATGAGCTAGCCCTGTTACACAAAACTCTTCGTGCACTGTACAAAAGAGGCAAAGTGCCAAGAATGAAGATGCCTTACAAGAAAGAAGGTCGCAAACCTACAGATGCTGAAATGAAGGATATAGCCTGCTACAAATGCAATAGGAAGGGACACATGGCTAAGAAATGTACAACAGGGTTAACATCAAAAGAAATGAAGGAAAAGGCTCTGGTTGGTGCATTTGAGGGCGCATGGGACGACCTTGACTCAAGTGATGAGGAACCAGAAAATCAATTGGCTTACATGGCCATGGAGGACGCTTCAGTTTCTCCAGAGGACGCATCTGAAACTGAGCAATAGGTAACTCATGAATCTATGCTAAGCTCACTTGAAAAATGCTCAAAGCCCAAGCTCATTAAACTAATCACTCAGATCATGCAAGAAAACTATGCCATGAAACAAAGTTTTGATGAACTTGAATCGGAGAATATTTTTGTAGAGTGTGAAAATTGCAATACCATGTCTTTTCAACTGGAATCCTCTCAGGAAGAAGTCAAGTCCCTTAAGAGTCAGCTTGTGTGCCTAAAACTTGAAAATGCAAATCTTAGGGACGAGGTGTAAGTTTTAGGGAAGAGTCCCATGACTGAAACAGTGAATCCGATAGTCTTTGTTCCAGCTAGGAAAGGACTAGGGTATGAATCAGGCTCAAAGAACTCTCTCCCTAGCGACATCGAAGCTAGCAAAACCACTGAACTAGAACTTGAGAGGGAAAAGACAAAGAATCTAGAGGAACGCATAAGAGTCCTTGAGAGTGGTGAGAAAGGAAAGAAGGACTACTACATAAATTCCACTAGCCATAAAATCTACAAAAAGATTGCAAAGGGAGAAGGATCTAAGGTAGTTGATCTTGAGAAAATGAAAGAGAATAGAATTCAACGTCCTAACAAGAAGTACTACCTCGGAACTACTATAGGACATGCTGGCATTGTGGCAAAGGTGGTCACTACCATTATGAGTGTCTTAAGCTGAAGCAGGATCTTGAGAATGGAAGAAAGGCTAGAAGTGGCAGTAAGAACGCCAAGCCTAAATCTACTAATAGGACGCATGCTAGTGTGCCAAATGCTAAAAATGAAACTCCTAGGACACATGCTAGAAGGACAAATGATGTGAATGTGTATGATTACTTGCCCATGAAAGAATTATACCCATGTAACGAACCAGGTAAGGGCCACCTTGCTTGGATCGCAAAGAACTAACTCTTCTTTTCAGGTGGAAGTGAGAGGAAGCCCGTGGATCATTGATAGTGGCGCCTCAAATCACAAGACTGGAAGCCAGATCCATCTCACTTCTATCCAATCAAATGCCACGGGAGGAACTGTCTCGTTTGGCAATAAGGGCAAGGGAAGAATCAAAGGGACGGGCACCGCGAATCTAAATCAATCCATCTATGCGTCCAAAGTCAGTCTTGTCGAGGGACTAGGATTTAATCTTCTTAGTGTCTCTCAAATCTGTGATCAAGGTGAAAACCTAGTCACATTTGACTCTAAGGAGTGCCTGGTCATCAATAAGAAAACAAATCAAGTCATTCTCAAAGGGACTCGTGAGAACAACGTTTATATATTCAATCAAAAGTTCAAGCCTGCATCCAAATTGTGCTTATCCGTCTCTGCTGTGGACGCCGATCTCTGGCATCGACGTCTTGGACATGCCGGACCTAGCACAATCTTCAAGCTTCATCAAAAAGAACTTGTTAGAGGACTTCCCCGAATTGATCTTGAGCAAATTGAGCAATGTGAAGCATGCATCAAAGGGAAGCAGACAAGATCGTCCTTCAAATCCAAAAATGAAGTGAGCACAAAGAATCCTTTAGAGCTCCTTCACATGGATTTGTGTGGACCCATGCAGACCCAAAGCTATGGTGGAAAGAGGTACATGTACGTTATTGTAGATGATTTTTCAAGATTCACTTGGGTTCTCTTCTTGGTGTCAAAAGCAGAAGCCTTCCAAATGTTCAAGATTTTCATCAAGCAAGTAGAAGTTGCTCTTGGGACGAGCTTGAAAGCTCTAAGGTCAGATCATGGAACAGAGTTCAAAAACTCAGAGTTCCTTGACTTCTGTGACCAGCAAGGAGTCTCCCACAACTTCTCTTGTCCGCGAACTCCTCAGCAAAACGGTGTTGTTGAAAGAAAGAATAGGACGTTAGAAGATATGGCAAGGACGATGCTCCTGGCCAACGGCGTCCCCAAACACTTTTGGGCAGAAGCCGTGACCACAACAACCTACATCATCAATCGAGCCATGATTCGTCCTTTACTAAAAAAGACGTCCTATGAGCTTCTAATTGGAAGAAAGCCAAACATCTCACACCTCAAAGTCTTTGGGTGTAAATGTTTCATCCACAACAACGGCAAAGACAACATCGGCAAGTTTGATGCTAGAAGTGATGAAGGAATATTCCTTGGATACTCCCTCACAAGCAAAGCCTATAGAGTCTTCAACAAACGAACTCTTAAGCTTGAGGAAAGTATTCATGTGGTATTCAAAGAAAATGCTTCTCACAAGAAAGAACCAAGTAAGAAAGAACGTCGTTCCTCCCCAAGGGACGATGATGAAGATGATGAAGAAGAACCCAGAGGCTCCTCCGATAAATACTACGTTCCTAGGAACGCCCTTGAAACTCGCGATGAGGTTTCAATGGGAGTCCCTAGCGAACAACAAGAGCCCTCTCAAACTTGGTCACTAAACCAAGTAGATGCTGGTGATTCAAGTCAACAAGGAGAAGAAAGGCACAGTGTGACCGCTCATCCTGAGGGGGAACACACTGAACCTATCAATGAAGACGATGGTTTTGACTCCGATGAATCTGATTGGACGGATCCTAGGTGTACCCCCACAAGGGACGCCACTCATAGGGGATCCACCCTTTCAAGACTTCATTCAACGGATCAAATTATCTCGGACATGTCAAAAGGAGTTCAAACAAGATCAGCTGTGAATCAGTCCCACAACGCCAACATAGCGTTCTATGCATTCAACGCCTTTGTGTCCTTAATTGAACCTAAGAACATAAAGGAGGCACTTCAGGACGCTGATTAGATTCAAGCCATGCAAGAAGAACTCAATCAATTTGAAAGAAACAAAGTTTGGACCCTCGTCCTTCGTCCGAAAAACAAAAATATAATAGGGACGAGGTGGGTCTATAGGAACAAGCTTGATGAGAGTGGACGCGTATCAAGAAACAAAGCAAGGCTTGTGGCTCATGGCTATAGGTAAGAGGAAGGGATCGACTATGATGAGACCTTCGCTCCTGTTGCTAGAATTGAAGTCATTCGCCTCCTCATTGCCTACGCCGCTCACAAGGGATTCAAACTTTTTCAAATGGACGTCAAGACGGCCTTCCTCAATGGCAAGCTTAAAGAAGAAGTGTACGTCGCTCAACCTCCGGGATTTGAGGACGTTGATCACCCTAATCATGTGTACTTCTTGGACAAGGCACTCTATGGACTCAAGCAAGCCCCTCGTGCCTGGTACGATAGGTTTGCGTCCTTCCTTTTGTCCAACGGGTACACGCGAGGTAACATTGACAAAACCTTGTTCTTAAAGAAAGTCCTTAAAGATGTTTTGATTGTCCAAGTCTATGTCGATGACATAGACTTGGAAGCACTAACATGAAACTTGTAGAGGAATTCAAGAACTTGATGAGCAGTGAGTTTGAGATGTCCCTTAGAGGAGAACTAAACTTCTTCTTAGGACTCCAAATCACTCAGCTCAAAGGTGGGACGCGCATTCACCAACAGAAGTACATTCGTGAAATGCTCGAGAAGTATGGGATGAACTCATCAAAGTCCATTGATACTCCCATCTCTCCAACCACTCGCCTTTATGCTGATGAAGAAGGCAAGAGTGTAGATCAAAAGCTCTACAGAGGAATGATAGGGTCCTTGCTATACCTAACGGCAATTCGTCCCGACATCATGTTCGCTGTGTGCTTGTGCGCCCGCTTCCAAGCAAATCCAAAGGAGTCCCACATGCAAGAGGTCAAAAGAATATTCAGATACCTCAAGGGACGGGATGACCTATGTCTATGGTATCCCAGAAGGACGTCCCTAAACCTGATAGCATACTCCGACACAGACTACGCTGGCCATGTGGTGGATAGGAAAAGTACCTCAGGAATGGCTCAATTCCTAGGATCTTGCCTTATATCATGGGGATCCAAGAAGCAAAATTCCGTGGCACTCTCAACCGCGGAAGCTGAGTACGTTGCTGCTGCTTCGTGCTGCTCACAAGTCCTATGGATCAAGTACCAACTTGAAGACTATGGTACGTTCCTCAACACAGTCCCTATTCTGTGTGATAACACCAGTGCTATAAGTACTGTCAAGAATCCTGTTCATCATTCTAGGACGAAGCACATTCATATAAGACATCACTTTCTTCATGATAATGTTGAACTCGGATTAATTAGGGTGGATCATGTTAGGACTGAGGACCAAGTGGCTGATATTTTCACAAAAGCACTTGATAGACGTCCCTACGAGCACCTCCGGCTACTTTTAGGGATGATAACTTTTAAATGATCAAGTGCGTTCTATTATTCCCTCTATGATTGGCTATGTTTTGTTGAGAACTTGTTTTAAAGTGTGTCATGCTTTGAAGTCAACTTTAAAGGACGCTAGTCTAAGACATGTGTTTTGCTTATGTTTTGAACGCTATTCATTTCGCTTTTCATCTCAAGAGTATCCCTGATCACCCTACCCTCATTACAAGCCGAAATGATGGGAACTCTAAGCTTACCTAAGCCGAGAATCTTGCAAACGCGTCCTATGAGCGTTCTTTGTTTTATCTTTACAGGACGTACTTGCATGATTTTCAAAACTTGTGCTAAGTGATCAAAGGGACGCTTGTTAAGAGCTGAAAGATGTCAGGGCAGAGTTCTAAGAATCAGAGGTTGTGATCAGTTTTGGGACGCAGTGGTTCAGTTCTCAATGTTGTAGTGTTGCGTATTGAAAGGACGCCAAGACAAAGTCCTTTGCAGTTGTGAAATTTTAAAATGGGAAGCTGAACCGTCTTAGAAAAGTTGAACGCAAATCTCGGGATTCGTGTACCGGGTGCAAAACAGCTGGTTACTTAACAAAGAAGAATACCACGTGTGGGAACGCGGGTGGAGGAAGCCAATTGAAAAGTCCCTATTACCCTTGACCGTTTTCATTCGTCTTCTTCCTATAAATACACCCGTGCTCATTCTGAAAACTCTTCTTTGCCTCTCCGTTGTTTACACAAATCCGGAAATCGCTAAAAAATCTTACTAAATCTCCATCCCAGATCTCGAAATCTTCTTCTCTCAACCCTAATCCTCTCCTATATAAACCCATCTTCTCAAAGGGCCAACACAAGATCTCTAAAGACCTCTCAGCCCTCTCCGCCGTCTTCTTCGGCGGCAAGAAACCCTAGTTCGTCGAGATCAACTCCTCCGGTGAAAGGCCGGTCACTCATGGAGTCTCGCGGGCGACATGTTGGGCGCCAAGAACCCCCTCGCCACCAGTCTTCCTCCCAGCGCCGCCCTTCCACCACCCCGCCCAAGCCACAACGGTCTCAACCTCCCTCTCAAAAACCCCAATCTTCCCGATCCCAATCCAAACCTTCATAAAAACGCTTTCAATTTCTTCAAAAGCCCTTCGTTCTTGAGCCAGAGCAGGACAACCCCAAAAAGTCTCAATTCATGGGACTCCCCGCTCAACCCAAATGCCGTCCTCCTCTTGACCCTTTGGTTGAGGACTGGCTTGAAAAGGAGCCTAAAACCCTAGCCAATATATGCCATAGGGCGTCCATCCAAAATCACCCTCCAAAAATCCAACGTTTGTTACACTACTTCATTGTAACTTACGTCAAGCCCCGTCTCCAAGAAACCAATTTCACCAACCCTCCCTTCATGGGACCGGCCATCATTTCTGATTCTTTTGGTGGGACGGTGGACGAGCTTGCCAAGCTGCTTCCTGACATAATGGAGTTCCTCGTAGCTCCAGCCGGCTCCGTCCCTACCCAGAAGGGAAAGCGCCAATCCTCTCCTACCTCTCAAAAGCCAAAAGGCCCTTCCTCTTCCCATCCTAAACAAGTCCCATCTTCCCCTCCCCCCGCCTCCAAAAGAAGATTGAAGACGTCCGCTGAGCTGGAGGGCGTGACTGAGCAACAAATGGCAACTATCCGCCTCTCCGAGCTGCAAATAGAGAAAGAGGAGAAGGCGAGACAGGAATAGGCGGAAAAGGACGCCATTGCTACGGCGATCCAGTAGAGTCTCCAGGAAGTCCCTCTGCTCCCTCCTCCCCCACCAAGGGTAGAGGACGTGCCTCCTGCTCCTGCGACGGCTGTGGATCCGCTTGAAGCGGAAATAGAGGCGGACCTGGCAAAGCCTTTGCCTAAGGTCCAAAGGGACGATCCTCAAGCGCAGGTCCAGGCCAAGGACGCTGTGCCAACTGTTATCCAATTAGAGGACTCCCCTGCTAAGCAGCCTCCTCCCCCTGCTCCGCTCCAGGTCAAGACAATTTCTGTGGCTCCGCCCAGCACCTCCTCCGCTCCCCCTCCCAAGGCCAAGATAAGAACTCCAACTCCCTCTCCTCCAAGAGCTCAAACTCCTCCTCCTCCTCCTCCTCCGGCTGCTCCTTCCGCTGAGGAAATTGTACAAGTCCAGGGGACGACCTCTGCTGAAGTCCCCACTAAGTCCCTGGCAAGGACTCCAGCTGCGGACACACCTTCTCAAGTACAGGCGTCCCATGCTGAGGACCAAGAGATGGCCGAGTCCCATGATCAAGGGGACGAGGCCTCAGATGAAGATGATGCTCCTCACCAAGATGAGGATCATGAGGACGAGGAGGGAGATGGTGAAGAAGAAGATGTCGGTGACGAGGTCATTGTGAGCAACGGCAGCAAGTAGAAAAGGCTCAAGAAGATCCTGTCGCCACTCCTGTTTTCTACTCAGTTTCTGGAAGAGAACGGCCGCACAGAGTTCTTAGAACTGCTTGAGTTCCAGGGTTGGACACACCTTGGTGCTGAGGCTGCTGAGGTCGACCTTGTACAGGTTCTCCGCTTTTACTCTAAATTCGAAATCTTTGAAGTAAAAGGGAAGCCTCAAGGGACGTTCGAGAGTGATGGGGACGAGTACTCAATTGCTGAGGGTACCGTCCGTAACATGCTCGGCCTGCGCCCCTCTCCACCTGATGCTCTGCACGACCTACCCTGCAAAAACTTTGGCCGCTTCTCCCAAGAAGAGATCTTCAATCACATTTTCAATGGGAGGCAGCAAGTTGCTAGGGATCGAGTCGCTCATTGCCTTTCCAAGACGGGCGTCATTGCGCACCACTTCATTGTGCGCATCGTCGTCCCCCGCCAAGAGAAGAAGTCCATTGTCCAAATCATCGACAGCATTATATTGGACGCCTTCTTGAAGCGCAAGCCCATCAACTTGCCACGGGTCATCTTGGAGCATATGGGCAAATGCACAGGAGGACGCCACTCGCTCCCCTTCCCTGGCTTGGTTAAGTAGGTTCTCCAGCAGCTAGGTCTCTACGCCCCCAAAGAAGAAAAGCTTTTTGGCATTCATTGGGACGTTAGACAGATCACAGCCCCTCCGGTCGGAAAACTGAGGTGTGATGAGTCACTTCCCTCCTTAAAAAGACAGCTGGCCAAAGCAAAGAAAGAGGCCGAGAAGCTGCCGCCGCTGCTGCCGAGGTTGAGCCTGAGGGAAATTTGCAAGTAGTGGGGACGCCGGTTGATGAGGCAGAGGACGACAATGAGGCCAATGCTGAGGCAGAAAAGTGTTATGAGAAGACGCTGCTTGGGATGATAATTGAGAACCAGTGTATGATGATAGATCTCATTCAGCAGCTTCATGACACCGTCCATCAGCACACTGACCTTCTCGAGCACAACAATGAGCTGCTTGCACTGAATAATGATCTTCATGCGCAGACTCTAAAGGCCCTTGGCAAGCGTCCTCGCCAGTGAGCACTCCTCCCCTTCCAACTCCTGAAACAATTTATCTCTTCTTGTGTTTTTGTTCAGACTTTGGGACATTGTTCCCTTTTGTGTGGAATGTCTGTAATAACATTCTTGACATCTTTTGCTCTCTATTTATGAATGGCGTTCTCTGTGTTTGCATCTCATTATGCCTAAGCGTTCCTTTCTTTAGTTATGACTTTGTGCGTACATGCTTTTCGTCTTGTTCTCCTTTTCTATGATGCCAAAAGGGGGAAGTATAGTTTTGCAAAGATGCTATATTCTTAAGTTGTCATAGAAAGCATGTGTTTAGGGGGAATTTCGGCCAAGTCAAAAGGACGCTAGGGTAGAATAAAATAGGACGCACTTAAAAGAATGTGTTGCATGCCAACCTAAGCTGAAAAGAAAATCTAAGTGTAGTCCCTCATGCTAAAAGCTTTACTTCTGTGCATATTGTTTAAAAGGGTTTGTCATCATCAAAAAGGGGGAAATTGTTGGGACGATATTAAGGACGCCAGTCATTAATATCTAACCAATAATGATCGTCCCTAGTTTTGATAATGACAAACTCAAAGGTATTTGATAAGTTGTCCAAGTGTTGATCTCAGGTAAGTCTGGAGGAAGCACATGAGCGAAAAGGACACCAAGTGAATGCGAGTCCCTCAGGTGTAGGGACGCATTTCATCAGAACTTCCAAAGCTGAAAGTAATTGGCGAAGTCCTAGCGCAGATAGGACGGCGTCCTCATCAAGAAGGGACGCGCGCCAAAATACGGACGAAGTTCAAATTCAAATCAAGGCCGCCCCAACATGATTACATCACATTCGACCGTAGTCCTCAGAAGGAAGCTTCCCTTGTCTGGGCACGTGTAGACAATTCCAAAGATGTCGCTTTCCCAGCAATTGTCCCCTATCCACGCGGAGGCTTCCCAAGCATCAACAGAGTTGACTTCCTCAAGATGCTCATCGCACCGTTGATGGAAGATCAAGGATCCTGCCAAAGTCTCAGAGGATGCTAGAGGACAAGAACCACTTCCGCTATAAATACCCTCCAAGGGGTATGCATAGTAGTGTGGACTTTGAAGACTTTCTCTCAAGCTCTCCCGAAGCTTTCAAGTTCAAGAACGAAGAACAAGGAGACCAAGGGAGCTTGAAGCAAGAGAAAGAAAGTCCAACCACATCAAATCCAAAACAAACCACAAAATAGTTAGAGTTGTAGTTTGTCTCTCACAACGAACCATGAGAGACGTGAGTGATAGCTTCCTTATAGCTAAGAGAGTTAGGTTACTTGTTAGCTGGAAAGGAGTGTTTCTAGTGAGGCTAAGGACGGATGCTTAGCTTAGTGAAGTGTAACGACTCGCCTAAGTTGTAAGGACTCTCTCTGAATAAGATAAGGACGGCTATTGAAAATCCTCCAGCGGAGGTAAAGGTTTACCCATAAGACTAGTTGGTCTTAGTGGGGTTCCTCTATAAATACTCGTGTCCATTATCTTATCTCGTTTCCTGTTAAGTCTATTTTCCGCTGCACCTAAGGACGCCCTTAACCCAGTTAAGGACGCCCATTCTAACAGACTTACGATCCAACACCCACCTTCATCATCAGAATCTCCCCAAGTTGCTAGGCAAGATTTGTTGCAATTGTTGTTGTTGTTGTTCCTAGGTCGCTCTTCTAGATTTCCTTTAGAGTAGGATCTAGCATAGTGGCCCTTCTCACGACACTTGTAGCAAGTGACATCCTTTATGTCCCTTCTTTCATCACTGTTCTCATGATATTT
Organism: Polygonum aviculare; assembly: GCA_934048045.1. Lineage (NCBI taxonomy): Eukaryota > Viridiplantae > Streptophyta > Magnoliopsida > Caryophyllales > Polygonaceae > Polygonum > Polygonum aviculare. Next base: position 15,970,673 of record OW204025.1, on the reverse strand, counting down.
ACAGGAGTTGTTTTGGTTGTTGTTAAGCATTGACCTGAACTTTCCCTTATTCCATAGCTTCCTCATAGCTCTTGTTATCAAGGCAGTTTCACTACTGGGATCAACAATATCATCCTCTCCTTCCTCAAATATGTAGCTCATAACTTTCTCCAATTTAAGAGCCATGTTTTTAGCCGTCAACTCCTCACTTTTTGATTTGTTCCTGTCTGCTTCGTACTTTGAGAGTGTGGCAAACATCTCATGGAAATCTAGCTTTTTGTTTGAGGAGATCTCTGAGAACGTAGTGCGACTATGTGAGGAGTTGACGGATTTTGTTCCTGTCCTCCACATTTAGCCTAAATCTCCTTGGAGGAAATCTGTAATCTGAAAACCTCCAAATCTCCTTGGAGGTTTTAAGATTACAGACTTTGCTCTTGTCCTTCACATTTAGCCCATTGCCGATGAAGGTTTTGGCAAGAAAATTTGCTTACATGGCTTTGTAGTCAACTAGTCCCATAGTCTTAGGGTTAGTCTTTTTAGCAGCATCAACTTCAAGGTCACCAAATTTAATAGCAATCTAGGACTGAAAGTTCTTTCCTTTGATCCAATCAGCCATGGCATTCTTCCATTGATCATATTGACCAAGGACCAACAGTCGTGGTTTAGCATTCGAAACACTAAGCTTCGTGACTTGAGAAGACATCTTAAATACCTGATTGACAATCACACAATCTAGAGCACCAAGCTCTGATACCCATTGTTGGATCTACGTGTGAGAATGGATGCATTGATCCTCTAGAGGGATCAACAAACTGGGCATCAGACTTAAAGTGAATCGACAAACACCTTCAATCTTAGTACACAACTAAATTAAGGTCCCTGTCTGTTCTCCTTGTTCGCACAAAGCTCTCACAATTGTTCTTAAGCTCGGTGAGAAATTCAACCTACAAATTAGTTTGTATATATACTACTAGCTAGAGAAAATCTATCTAATAATATAAAATAAAACCTAATTAATAAGATTTTATCAAGAAGATAAAATCTTCCTTCAACCAAAAAAAAAGAAGATAAAATCTTCCCTTAAGTAATATATCTTCGAAATCCTCAAAGATACAAATCTTCTCTGAACCGATCCTTCAAACACGTCTTTCCATATATAGCAAGATGCACACGGCTTTCACATGTTTGATCCAACCTTCCATAATTAGCTTCAGGTCTTTGTGTTGATCTCATGATGATACTATCAGAAATCAACGAACTCTTCAACTAATACTTTGATCGGTTGATCTTGTTTTTGTTCCTTTGCCCAATTAAAGTTAATTGATCATCAAAAACTTAACAAACTTTATTAAATATTCACAAGTGTTCAATCATTATCAAAACTCGTTGGGATCGATCACCCTCCCAACAAGTGCAACTCAGAATTTAGGCCTAATAGTACGTACTACTCCGCTAGTTAGAATTAGGAAAATCATGTTCATTTGAAAATTTGAATATTTTCTTGTGAAAATGAATCCCATCGTGAAAATCACAAAGAATGAACATTATATAAGCTCCCTTATACTAGTCTTATTATTAAATGGCAGAATACATAAGTAGACCCTTGTACTTTTACGTTTTTTCCTATTGGCCCCTCTACCTAGAAATGTTCAAACAGACCTCTGTATTGTACACGGTTTTTCCTATTGAGTACAAATTGCATACGTGGACCAGCGCGTGTTAACTAGACTCGTACAATGCGAGTGTTTTGTTTTTTTTGATGACATGGCAAATAATAAAAAAAAGGTGGTTTTTTCTTTCTTTTTTCCTTTTCTTCTTTATTTGGTTTGGGTTTATTCTACCTCTGCGTACTGATGTCTCTCAATTTGGCTGTGTTTTAGAGGATGTTTTCCTATGTAAATTTGTGTCTTTTGTTCCTTTCTTTGCTAGTTTTGTTCCTTTTTAGCTTAGATTCCGATTTTCTATGAGATTCGTAGACTATGCGAATTTGTTGCATTTTGTAAGTAATTTGGCATGATTTGAGGAAGTTTCGGAAGGAGTCCCCAAGGCGGAGCAAGGCACGAGCACAAAGGAGCGGAAGAGCCGAGCGATCAATGAAGAGGAGCTCAAGAAAGGCCAAGAAGAGAAGAGGACCGACGCCAGGATCAAGTTGCCCAGCAACTCGGGCCCGAGATCGACTCATGGAGACCCGGACCGAGGTGTGGAAAGTCGGGCCCGAGGTACACGCATGTCGGTCCAAGTTGGCGGAATTGTGGATTGGGCACCAAGGAATACAAATGTGATCTACCACTTTTGGCCCTCTTCCATTTTTGGATATTCTTGGCCCCTAATTAAAAGGAGAGAAACCCTTAGAGGATTATCCAAGCTTAGACACATCTAATCACTCCCAAAAAGCTCAAGGAAGACTTGGAGAGCAAGGAGGAAGAAAGGAGAGGAGAAGAAGAGGAGAATTCGGTGGAGGATAGCTAGATCTAGGAAGAATTGTGAGTTTGTTCTAGTTTTGATTTGCAATTTGTGGATTTGAGTTTGGATCTTGTGATTTCCCTTTGCTTTGATTGAGATTTGGCTTTGCTTTGATTTGGATGATTGAGATTTGTTTGCCTTGTCTTTTGATTGCTTTTTACTCTAGCCTTATGGAGTAGATTCCATTAGTCTTGGGCTATGGGGGAAACCCCTAGCTAGGTTGGGTTTGAACCCCCAATTCCATAGCCTTGAGTGCTTGATCTAGGAATCCACTCTACATAGAGCTACAATCTCTTATGAAAGCAAGGGATCAAGGGCTTGTGATTGGCAAGAGTGAACGAAAGCGATCTTTTGCCTATCACTTGACCTTGCATCGAAAGGGAATTCAAACTCCCAAGGGTCGATGTGTAGAGTGGTGGGATCGAAGGCGAACAACCTCGATTCTACGAGGATCAACACTCATTGGCTGAATTGGGGTGGAATTACCCACATCTAGTTAGGGAAGGAACCCACAAACCCAAGACCGATCTCTCCTATTTGCCTAGTTCGACTTCCCCATACCTCGGGCCCGACTTACATCAGTGTCGGTCCCGTATAAACTTTCGTCGATCCATCTCGGGCCGAAGTGACCATGTCGGTCCCGAGAGGTTTCCTTTGATTTTCCTTGTTTTTAGTCTTTCTTTCCCCTTTTTAAGTCTTTGTGGTGCACTCAACGAACGAACTCCCGAGTGTTCGACACCCTACCTTGTGCTACAACTAGGTTCGGTTATAAATTTAAATTTTGAGACCCTCCGATCCGGACCGATCAGAATTTTGGCACCGTTGCCGGGGAGTTCTACTTGTTTGAGGTACCTCTTTTGTTGAGTCTTTGATTTTGTAGTGATTTGGGTGAGGGATTAGCCCAAACCCCTTGTTTGTTTTGATTTGGTTTTGTTTGTGTCTTTGTTTATAGGTTTATGCAAGTTCTCTCTACTCGAGGAGCACTTGAGTTTGAGCTAGTGAGTGATCCGGAAAGCATCATCAAACAAGCCCGAAAGAAGAAGAGAATGGAGAACCAAGTACAACATAATGATGAGGTTGCTAGGATGAGGCCCGACATGGCTCGTATGCAACTTGAGATGGAAAACCGTGATGCCGAAATGAGGAGAGAACGTGAGCAAAGGTTGAGGTTGGAGGCTCAACTCAACACCCAACCCCGGAATGCACGCCAATACATGCATCCGGAGTTGAAGGTGCCGGAGCCGGCCATTGTCTTACCGAAGGTTTCAAAGAACTTCGAGATCAAGACTCAATTCATATCACTTATCAAGAGGGACCAATTCGAGGGGCGGCCGCAAGAGTGTCCGATTGAGCATGTAAAGAGGTTCAAGGATATGTGTGAGACTATCTCGACAGATGAAGAGACGCTAGAGTATGTGCTACTCAAAGCTTTCAAATGGTCGCTAGGAGGCAAGGCGGCACATTGGCTCACGAGCCAAGCCCCTAGGTCGATCACAACATGGCGGGCTCTCAACGAGGCGTTCTTGATGAAGTTCTTCCCACCAACAAAAACAACGGAGCTCCGGAGAAAGATAACAAGTTTCCAACAAGGATCGAACGAGCCACTCTTTGAGGCTTGGGATCGGTTCAAAGAGATGTTGAGGCAATGTCCAACCCATGGGCAACAACCTTATGTTCTCCAAGACATATTTTTCCAAGGAATCAACCCGGCCACCAAGGACAAGTTGAATCTCCACACCGATTGTGGGTTCATTGATTTGTCCCCAGAGCAAGCATGGGAGTTACTTGATAAACTCTCCGACTATGTAGCCATGTACGGGGTGAGCCAAGTCAACAAGGAGGCAAGAGTCCAAGGAGATGGTACAAGGAGGCTCTATGACCCGAAGAGTGAGGAAATTGATAAAGACGTGAGGCTCCAATTTCTTGAGGATGAGTTGACCAAGTTGAGGAGACAAGTGACTCATTTCAAGCAAAGCTCAAGGGAATGTGAAGAATGTGGATCTCTCAAGCATGTTGCACAAGAGTGTCCCAACGAACGCCAAGTTCGCTTGGCCGAGCAAATTGAGGAGGCACACTTTGTTCAAAGCAACTACGGAGGAAGAGCCAACTTCAACAATGGAGCCAACTTCAACAATGGAGGCAATGGAGGAAATGGACGGTGGAACCAAGGCCAAACTAACGGCTACAACAACAACTACAACAAAAATGAGCCAAGGGCCCAACCACCACCATACCGACCTCCGGGGTTCTATGATCAACAAACTTCACAATGGGCGAATGAGTTGAGAGGTGACATCCAAGAAGTGAAGACCAAAATCAACAACATTGAGAGGCGAATTGATGTTATAAGCACTCGAGTTGGTGAGGTGAGCACCCAATTCAAGGAGTTTGGTATATGGAGAAGGCAAGTTGATAACCAATTTGCTCACATTGCAACTCAACTTCCGAGAGAGAATGGGAGACTCCCGGGCCGACCCGAGGAGAATCCCCGTGCCCCACAAATTCAAAATGAAGTCCGAGCTATTGGGTTGAGGAGTGGTCGGAGCCTACCCGAGCCACATGTGCCAAGAACAAGAGAAGAGAGTCGGACCGAGTTACCCAGCAACTCGGGTCCGAGCCACATGTGCTTGAATGCTATATTATTCATTTTCAATTCATCATTGTGCTATAATTTCCTACATATGAGTTGTTCGCAAGGATTTGATAGGATGCTTCGGGCTTTGACGATGTATGAGCCTAGATGAACTGAAGAACGTCGAGCTAACGACGTTAAATAAAGGCGCTGCTTGGGAGGCAACCCAAGGATTAGTTTAGATTGTTTTTCCATTCTTAGCTTAGGATTTGCTTGTTTTTCTAGCTAACATGCAGGTACTAGGTCCGAAAGGACACGCCTGGCGTGAAACCGCGCCCGCGCCGCCTTGGCCGCGCCCGCGGTGGATCGTCAGCGCGCTCCGACGAACAAGTACTAGCCCGTGCTCGCGGCAACCATACTGCGTCTTGGTTTTTAGCTCGTTTTTATTCTTTGAAAAAAAAAATTGAAAAAAAAAGAAAAAAGAAAAAAAAAGAGAAAGAAAAAAAAAAGAAAAAAAAAGAGGACTTTTTGGTCCCATTCTACCTCTATATTTTCCATCCATCTATATCCATTCTATCCATCTTCTATCTTTCCACCTTCTATTTCTTCTTTCCATCCATCTTTGTACTTTCCATTCTTTGGCTATGTGCAAAAGCCTAAGTATGGGGGAGCTTTGTTCCCCCGAGAGTTCTCTGCTCCTCCGCTCGAGTTCAAGTATTTGTCCATCTTCCAAGAGACGAGCCAAGATACGAAGGTTTTATTGCACATCATCCGGTTCGAGAGAAGTCAAGTGCACGAGACTGCGACATGGCCGCGACCGCGCCCAGAGGTCCGCGCCCGCGGTTTCCTTCTAGAAGTTGATGTTTTTCTCGCTGTGTTGATTCCGCGCCCGCGGCCCGTACACCCGCGCCCGCGGTTAGCCATCAGAACGGTATTCCGAAGATCTTTTCTTCCATGCTTCTACCACCCTTTGAAGAGTTCTTCCATTCTACTTCTCTTCATCGTTTGTGAGTCTTCTGATATACCTTCTGCCTTGCTTCTATCCTTTCTCTTTGCTTCATTGAGGACAATGAAGGATTTAAGTATGGGGGAAGGAGTACTCGCATTCGCTTATCCTAGTTAGCTTAGTTAGTTGATTTGCTTCAGATTTTTGATTTTCTTCTTTTCGTGGAGCACTTGCACCATACTTTTTGCATAATAAAGAAAGAAAAGAAAAAGAAAAAAGATAGAAAAAGCCATAAAAATTTAAAAAAGGCATATAAATCCTGGGATGAGTCGAAAACCCGAAAGGGCGGCTCAGGTAATAAGCAGGTCACCCGGACCAGCATTAGGCTGGGGTAATATGAGGTTCATGAGAGTTGTGAGTATTTGTGAGCACACCTTTTGAAAAATGAAAAGAGCGGTTAGGTGAAAACCCGAAAGGGCGCCTAAGCAGAATTGAGCGGTAAAATTCGAGTGTTTTAGGATCATTCTTGCTTGGGGACTTTGGGGCTTATATGTTAGATTTGGGTAGATCCTAGGTTGCTCTACACTTTTTAGAGCTTGAGTGTTATATCTTTGTTGTGAGGTGTGTGTTTGAGCTTCATTGTTTTATGCTCATGATTTCTCTATCTTTGGGTTCGGGTTGTGAGTTGAGTGTTTTTATCTTCCCTTGTATTTCCTGAGATCTTAGATGTGCTACCTTGTTGTATTTGTTTTGAGCTTACTCGAGGACGAGCAAGATCTAAGTATGGGGGAATTTGATTCGGCCTATTTTGTATAGGTTAACTCTTGTATTTTAGGGCTATATATTGAGAGTGTTTAGGTTATATTTGAGCGTAATTGTAATATCTAGGCCGAAGACACAAGAATTCAAGAATCAAGAGTTTTAAGGCGTTTTGAGTTGTCTGCGCGACACCACTTGATTGCGAAGGCCATATCTTGAGCTACAGAGGTCGGATTGACTTGATTCCGGTGCCATTGGAAAGCTAACTTCAAGGGCTTCAATTCATCGTTTTACACCGAAGTCAGATTCCAAGCCTAACATGGTCAAAACAGCCTCCGAAGTGACGCCAGAGGTTCTGTCGAGCTTCCGCGTCCGCGGAGCTCCCGACGCGACCGCGGTGGCCGCCAAGGCAAGTTGTTCTTCTCTGTCGTGATAGCGCGGGCGCGGCCTAGGCGACGCGGCCGCGGAGATGCCGATTCCGAAGCGAGCCGAAAATCTTTCTATCTTGTTTCCTTTTCTATCTTTTTGCCTCTTTCCTTATCTATCTCGTGGAGCATGTTCCTTGGGTTATTTAAGGAGGAGTCTCTTTAGGTTTTAATTATTCTGGAACCTTTGTTTGAAGACTGGAGTTTTATGAAGACTATGGAGAACTAAACCTCTCTAGGGTTTGTTCATCAATGAAGCTTTAATTGATTAGTTTGTGAGATTCTAAATCCTTTTCCTATTCCTTTGGTTATTATTGATTCTCTTGTGCTTAATTACATGATTATTGATTATTTCTCTAGGAGTAATTAACCTATTGAATTGATTGATTTTTTACTGTTGGGACGGGTTTGGACCGTGGACAAACCTATTCTGTGAAAACAACTTAAACCTAGATCTGTTGTCTATGCAACTAGGATTTAAGAAGAGAATTGATTGTTTGCTTGTGAAATTGACTCGCAGCTTGGTTTCTCTTGCATGCATCCTATATATCCTTGTCCTTAATCTTAATATTGATTTGAGCGTCCTCTTTCATTGTTAAGTATCTCCTGAACCGTGGACAGGAGATTAGTCAAGATTAGGATTGGAATTAACCATTGGATTAAAAGGAATTGGTGTGAATCAATGATCAAACGACTCTTTTAAAGTGGATTTGTTGAATGAACCTGTCTTTAGTACTTTGATTGATCTTGTGAAACTGTCGATTTGTCTTCTTGCTTTGGTGATTGAAACTCTTGCATAAAATCCCCCTCTTTGTTCTTAGTTAACATAAATATTAGGCTAGATACCTCAAGTTCTCTAGGGTTCGATCCCATACTTGCTCACTATACTTGGTTTGTGTGTTTGGGTTTATTTTTGATAAGGGAACAACGATTTTGCCCGAGTCACTTTGATATTGGGGTTTCCATAGGAGGAGGCTGCCTTGAGGGAGGCTAGATGTCGGCCACGTGTTGGGGAATGCCCCTCTCCTCACTTCCAATAAAACCCTTGGCATAATATTTCCTTTGTTGATATTCGTACTCCTCGTTGACTTCTTGTATGACATAAGATAAAGGCATTCTGCTCCCAAGCCTATGCTTCTTAACATATAAATGAAGGTCAGTGTTCAAACCATTGATGAATTTAGTTAGAATGCACCTGTCTCTGCAAAGGTGGCTTGCAAAGAACATAAGTTCTGACAACCCTTCATAGTATGCAAGGGGAGAGCGATGGTGTTGCCTACACCTATCCCATCTGACTTCTAGGCGCAATCTATAATCACGTGGAACGAAGGAACTTCTAAGGACATTTTTTAGTTCCTCCCACGTGCGGATCGGCGGATACCCAAAATAAGCACATTCTGCTTCACATTCATTCCACCAATCATGTGCATTTCCTTTAAAGCAATTAATGGCAAGAGCCACTTCTTGTTCGTCTGTGTATTCATAGTAATTGAATAATCGCTCAACTTTCCACTCCCAAACCATGTACTTAAGAAAGTCTTGAGTGCCATGGAAGGACTGGAGAGTAGGCTCTTCTTTAAGATAATGCTCCATTATATCCTAAACATCACAAAAGCCGACCAAACACGGAACTAGTAAGGGATAGAGTAATCCAATGACACACATGTGTTTGACTCGATGCGTTTAATTTTTGTACACTCCCTCACAACTCTGAACTCCCTCCGGTAACTTGGAGAAACCGGGTGGTTAACTCCAAGTTTTTCAAACCTCACCCGATGTCTCCCGCTCACTCTCGAAAAGAAAGTAAAAATAGGAGGACTGACTCGTGTTTGACTCGATTTTTATGTGGCGCTCAACCTCACACGCTCTACTAGAAACGTTTCTTTCGCCACTGAAGTCTCTCGTCAAGAAGTTATCCTCCACACGCCAAGAGAGCGACACCAAGAGGAAATCAGGGACAAGTGACTTGAGCTTGTGGGCGAGTATTTACTAGCCCCACAAGTCGGGCGTTTAGTTGCTCGGGGTTCGGGAAAACTGAGATGGAATGCTAGTGGAACAAGATGGGGGAAGCACCTTGGCTGGAAATCTTTGGGCCTATGGCTCGGCCTCTTCTTTTTTTTTTTTTTTTGCAAAGGAGATATACTATATCTCTTTCTTTTTGTTTTTGTTTTCAATGGAGAGATACTATCTCTTTTCTTTTTTGCTATGAGAAGTACTACTTCTCTTCTCTTTTTTTTTGAAAAACGAGGCAGAAGTAGCGGTGTTCAGACTTAGGCACACTTTTTTTTTGTGCTCAAGAACAACCACACTTATCTAAGGACTAGATCTACTTCAAGGTCGAGCACTTGAGGCTCCTTTTTTTTTTGAAAAACAAAAATATACCAAGTGGTGCTTGTAAGAAAGTAGAAGAAGTTTGGGTGAAAGAAAAAAGGGACAAGGCTGTTTTTTTTTTTATGAAGCATTCGAAGGTGGATATAAAAAATTTTAAAAAGAAAAACGTGGCTGGCTTTAAAAAGGCAAGAAGGGGTTTCGAGCAACCAAAAACCGAATTGTAAGGAAGTAATTCGTACCCCCACAACTTGAGAGACTCAAGTCAACAGGCTCTGATACCAGATGATGTGAATCCGAATCCAGGATCGACGGAAACTGGTTCGATTGAGTCTCGTGGAGGAGTTCTCGTTTGATTGAATAAGAAATCCAACTTGATTGAAATTATGGTGGCGAAAAACCAGTGTTTACACGAACAAGAGAAGGGTTTTGATGATTGAAAGAAATGGAAAGAAAGAACAAGAAAACGAAATCAAGAATCGGTTGCGCTAGAAGCCAATGAAGGGGACTCCCCCGGCCCGTTCTCCCTTGAGGAGAAGAGACCGGATGAGTAAGGCCTAAAAAGCTCTCTTTACTCAAAATCCAATCTAAGTAAAAATGAACCCCCTAGGCATCTATTTATAGGGCGAGATGAGAGGAGGGTGGCGGCAGCTTGGAGTGGACACCAAGCTTCATGAGGAGGTGGGGAGAAGTGGGCGCCAAGTTTCGTAAGGAGGTGTGAGAAGAGTGGGTGCCAAGCTTCAAGAGGAGGTGTGAGAAGAGTGGGCGCCAAGCTTCATGAGGAGGTGGAGAAGAGTGGGCGCCAAGCTTCAAGAGGAGGTGTGAGAAGAGTGGCGGCCAAGCAATCTCCCAAGTGGGCTTTGAATGGCCTTCTTCCAAGCGGGCTTCGGGCCTAGTGGAGCTTATGCTTGGGCTGATTATTTGACGGCACACAAACACACCAATGGGTTTGCTGTGTGAGGCGTGGGGCAATCCTAGTTGGGCCCGGAGTTGCTCAGGCAAGAGTGTGGCTCGTCCCCAGTCAAAGGCCCAAGAATGTGGCTTGACTCCTCCTTAGACGTGACCAACATTGTGGCGGGTCGTGAACGACCAAAAGGCGGGCGCCCATGAGAGTGCCTTGAAGGGGCACCGGCGTCATGTTGGGCATCGTCCGTGTGGTGCCTCGAAGGGGCACCGGGCCGTGCTTCGGCGTCATGATGTGAGCCAAGCAGAATCACATCATCCTCCCCCAGTTGAGATGGATTCGACCTCGAATCCCTTTGGCCTATATGATAGGTACACGAAGACCAGAGGGATAATATATGCAATATAAATGATATAAGCACATCATAATCCCCAAGCTCAAGATGATATAACATGATGCATGCATAAGCTCGACCGCATTTCTCTTTGAACCTATATTGATTCATATCAATCAAGTTTTTAGATTGATAAAACAACGTCATAAGATGAGCCATATGCATATTGGAGGATACATATTGAGAGAGTGAGCTATGATGGATACATGAGTATCTACTCCTAAATATGACGTAGGCATGAAATAAAGTGGAATAACTTTGACTATCTGCATGTGTCGCATCTAAGTCATAATCATAATCAAAGAAGGAGAGGATTGAGAAAACTCCCCTAAAGAATGAACTCCCTTCATGCATGGGAGTTGGTTTGATGAGCTCATTGGTTGCAACACTCTCAATGGAAGTGGCACACAGGTTAGAATCCTTTGATATGAACGTCCCATTGGGGCACGACTCATCTTCTTTTACAACCAATGATTTCGAAGCCAAGGCCATTACAATTCTAGGATGAGCATCCGACCAAGGAGTGTGCATGGAACTCAAGAAACTGGGAAGAGTGGCTGGTGGAAGTTCTTTGGTCTTTACAATGAATTGAATGGTTTGCGGCATTGAAGCGACGTCACCCTTAGTCTTCGAAGTACCCACACGGGGTGATTCACTTATGCATTCCCCATGGGCCTTTGGTTTTGGGTCAAATTTTGGGCTCAAGGAGTGCCCATGTATCGGTGACCCACTTAGGCGCCGCTTTATCTTCTCGTCCAAGGCTTGGAGAAGACCATTACGGGTCCACTCATAGGCTTCTCGGGCATCCGCCTGAGTCTCCTCTCGGGACTTTTCTAAGACCGTGTAAAGCTCCTTCCAGGAGAATGAGGTATCTGACTTCTCGTCATCGCTTAGGGGGTTCGTGTCCTTGCTCTGTCCCTCCATAGGCCTTGACAATTCAGCACTTGAAGGCAGACCCGTTGGTTGAACCCTCGAAGACTCATGTCTTGACTCTTAGACCCTCGGATTTTGCTTTGTGATTCGGCCTATTTTGTATAGGTTAACTCTTGTATTTTAGGGCTATATTGAGAGTGTTTAGGTTAGATTTGAGCGTAATTGTAATATCTAGGCCGAAGACACAAGAATTCAAGAATCAAGAGTTTTAAGGCGTTTTGAGCTGTCTACGCGACACCACTTGCTTGCGAAGGCCATATCTTGAGCTACAGAGGTCGGATTGACTTGATTCTGGTGCCATTGGAAAGCTAACTTCAAGGGATTCAATTCATCTTTTTACACCAAAGTCAGATTCCAAGCCGAACATGGTCAAAACAGCCTCCGAAGTGACGCCAGAGGTTCTGTCGAGCTTCCGCGTCCGCGGAGCTCCCGACGCGACCGCGGTGGCCGCCAAGGCAAGTTGTTCTTCTCTGTCGTGATAGCGCTGGCGCGTCCGCGGCGATGCCGATTCCGAAGCGAGCCGAAAATCTTTCTATCTTGTTTCCTTTTCTATCTTTTTGCCTCTTTCCTTATCTATCTCGTGGAGCATGTTCCTTGGGTTATTTAAGGAGGAGTCTCTTTAGGTTTTAATTATTCTGGAACCTTTGTTTGAAGACTGGAGTTTTATGAAGACTATGGAGAACTAAACCTCTCTAGGGTTTGTTCATCAATGAAGCTTTAATTGATTAGTTTGTGAGATTCTAAATCCTTTTCCTATTCCTTTGGTTATTATTGATTCTCTTGTGCTTAATTACATGATTATTGATTATTTCTCTAGGAGTAATTAACCTATTGAATTGATTGATTTTCTACTGTTGGGACAGGTTTGGACCGTGGACAAACCTATTCTGTGAAAACAACTTAAACCTAGATCTGTTGTCTATGCAACTAGGATTTAAGAAGAGAATTGATTGTTTGCTTGTGAAATTGACTCGTAGCTTGGTTTCTCTTGCATGCATCCTATATATCCTTGTCCTTAATGCTAATATTGATTTGAGCATCCTCTTTCATTGTTAAGTATCTCCTGAACCGTGGACAGGAGATTAGTCAAGATTAGGATTGGAATTAACCATTGGATTAAAAGGAATTGGTGTGAATCAATGATCAAACGACTCTTTTAAAGTGGATTTGTTGAATGAACCTGTCTTTAGTACTTTGATTGATCTTGTGAAACTGTCGATTTGTCTTCTTGCTTTGGTGATTGAAACTCTTGCATAAAATCCCCCTCTTTGTTCTTAGTTAACATAAATATTAGGCTAGATACCTCAAGTTCTCTAGGGTTTGATCCCATACTTGCTCACTATACTTGGTTTGTGTGTTTGGGTTTATTTTTGATAAGGGAACAACGATTTTGCCCGAGTCAAATTTTGGCGCCGTTGCCGGGGAACTTAGGTTCTATTTAGTGCAATATTTGTGTGGACTATTGTGTGGACCTATCTTACGGTCCACACCTTTGCTACTGATTTCTTTGCAAGTGCTGTCGTTGATTTCAGGAGACAGGATGGCTGATGAATCGATCAGGGAATTATGTGCTCCCGGTCTCAAACATGAGCACCTGGCTGTTGAACACCCCGCTCTAGCTAAAGGGGTAGACTTTGTGGTGAAGCCTGGGCTGATTAATCTTTTGCCTCAATTTGGTGGGCAACCTGTGGATGATGCAATTAAACACCTCAGGGAGGTTGAGTTTGTCTGTCTAAGCATGAAGCCTGTTGGGGTCACTATGGATCAAATCAGTTTGCGAGCCTTCCCGTTTTCACTAACTAACTCAGCCAAGGAGTGGTATATGCTCATATCCCGCAATCCTTACTCTCAGCAGATTACAACGTGGGATCAGATGAGGGTTGCATTCTTAGACAAGTACTTCCCTGTTCCATTAAGGGCAGCCCTGAAGAGGGATATCTCCACTCTGCAACAACAAAAAGGGGAGAGCTTGTACGATTATTATAATCGCTACAAAGGGCTCATTGCTAGTTGTCCATGCCATGGGTTTCCAGCTCGTGATCTCGTGTGGTTCTTCATGAGCGGTATTTTCCAGATGGACAAGAAGCTGATAAGCGCTTCATGTGGAGGCTCTTATCTAGACAAAACTCCCTAGGAAGTCTTTAAAATAGTGGAGAACTTTGCTGACGAGAATAGAAGCACAACACCCTCTTGTTCTGATGAGCCATCAGTTGAAGAACATCTTTCTAGGAAGCTGGAGGAGATGAGTGAGCTATTTGATAGGAAATTCCGAGATATGAACTTGGAACTCGAAAGGAGGATGAGGGAGATTTCCGAGAAGATCAACATTACTCCTCAAGCAGTGATGAATGTAACTGCTATTTCATTGAGGAGTGGACGAGAGCTAGGCACAGAAAGTAGCTCTCCGGAGGAGCCACCGCGACCGCGGCCAAAGTACCGCGACCGCGAAATCCTTACAGAGGCTCATATCAACCACTCAACGGAAGCCCCGCGACCGCGGCACATAAGCCGCGCTCGCGGTGATCCAACAGAGGATGAGTACGAGTCCCTGGAGCCCAAACGCGCCCGCGCCTCCACCCACCGCGCCCGCGCTGAAGAAGGTTTCGGAAACTCCGAAAACACGGATGCACCGCGACCGCACCCAGAGGACCGCGCCCGCGGTATTAGGCCAGAGCCGGTGGATGACTATGTTCGGCCGTACTTTCCACCTCTCAACTCTTACAAGCCACCTCCACCATTTCCGGATGCTCTCAAAGACACAAGGAAGCTGGAAAGAGACAAGGACATGTTCGAGACATTCGCCAATTGTGAGGTCAATATCCCTTTACTCAAACTTGTTAAAAGTGTTCCTCGCTATGCTAAATTTCTAAAAGAATTGTGCACCATTAAAAGGAACCAAAAATTGAAAGGGAAACCTAAGAAGCCTGTCAAAGAACCTGAACATGTGTCTGCTGTCTTTCAAAAACGCATGCCAAAAAAATGTGGTGATCCTGGAGTGTTTGCTATTCCTTGTGTTATTGGTGATACTAGGGTAGAAAATGCTATGCTTGATTTGGGTGCTTCAATCAATGTCATGTCTCATGCTGTGTATAAATCTTTAGGTCTAGGGCCTTTGCAGAAAACTGACATAGTAGTTCAATTAGCTGATAGGTCCACTATTCGTCTTAGAGGCTTGGTTGAAGATGTTCTTATCATGTTTGGTTCCTTGATTTTTCCTGCTGATTTCTATGTGCTTGACATGAATCATGATTCCCATACTACTCCATTATTGCTTGGTCGCCCTTTCATGAAAACTGCTAAAACATGCATTAATGTGAGTAAAGGCACGTTAACTATGGAATTTGAGGGAGAACAAGTTGAATTTAATGTCACTGAAGCCATGAAATTCCCTTTTGATAATCCTTTGCTATGCTCTATTGATATTCTTGATCCTTTAGTGCAAAATTACTTTGACCAAAATCATGATAATGCACTAAAATCTTCCATAGAGTGTGATGAAAAATCTTCTAATGTGGAATTTGCCTTACCTGCTGTGATGAATGATGTTGCTGGTAGCATGAATAGGAATGAGAATGATGTGTTGGCCATTGGGCCCCCGCTACTAACCTTCCCGAAAGAGGAACTTGTCCCCTTTATAATGCAGGCACCCGAGATTGAATTAAAGCAACACCCTGAGCATCTCAATTATTCTTTTCTTGGAGAGAAAGAATCACTCCCTGTGATAATCTCTAATACACTTTTTGTGGAGCCTTCTACTGTGAGAAATCATGATCCTTGCTTCCCTCCTTCTCCTCCCCTATTGTCCATTGATATTTGGTTGCCCGGTTTGTCTGAAAAGAGTTTTGAGCATGATAAATTACCTAATGAATTCTCCAAATTTAAGGGTAATAGTCTTGACATGAAAACTAGAATTTTTGAAGAAATAGCTCACCCTCTCCATTGGTCCCATCCTAAACAATCTGCCCCTAACATCTCTAGCTAATTTGATAAATTGAAACGGTGCTTGAATGCTATATTATTCATTTTCAATTCATCATTGTGCTATAATTTCCTACATATGAGTTGTTCGCAAGGATTTGATAGGATGCTTCGGGCTTTGACGATGTATGAGCCTAGATGAACTGAAGAACGTCGAGCTAACGACGTTAAATAAAGGCGCTGCTTGGGAGGCAACCCAAGGATTAGTTTAGATTGTTTTTCCATTCTTAGCTTAGGATTTGCTTGTTTTTCTAGCTAACATGCAGGTACTAGGTCCGAAAGGACACGCCTGGCGTGAAACCGCGCCCGCGCCGCCTTGGCCGCGCCCGCGGTGGATCGTCAGCGCGCTCCGACGAACAAGTACTAGCCCGTGCTCGCGGCAACCATACTGCGTCTTGGTTTTTAGCTCGTTTTTATTCTTTGAAAAAAAAAATTGAAAAAAAAAGAAAAAAGAAAAAAAAAGAGAAAGAAAAAAAAAAGAAAAAAAAAGAGGACTTTTTGGTCCCATTCTACCTCTATATTTTTCATCCATCTATATCCATTCTATCCATCTTCTATCTTTCCACCTTCTATTTCTTCTTTCCATCCATCTTTGTACTTTCCATTCTTTGGCTATGTGCAAAAGCCTAAGTATGGGGGAGCTTTGTTCCCCCGAGAGTTCTCTGCTCCTCCGCTCGAGTTCAAGTATTTGTCCATCTTCCAAGAGACGAGCCAAGATACGAAGGTTTTATTGCACATCATCCGGTTCGAGAGAAGTCAAGTGCACGAGACTGCGACATGGCCGCGACCGCGCCCAGAGGTCCGCGCCCGCGGTTTCCTTCTAGAAGTTGATGTTTTTCTCGCTGTGTTGATTCCGCGCCCGCGGCCCGTACACCCGCGCCCGCGGTTAGCCATCAGAACGGTATTCCGAAGATCTTTTCTTCCATGCTTCTACCACCCTTTGAAGAGTTCTTCCATTCTACTTCTCTTCATCGTTTGTGAGTCTTCTGATATACCTTCTGCCTTGCTTCTATCCTTTCTCTTTGCTTCATTGAGGACAATGAAGGATTTAAGTATGGGGGAAGGAGTACTCGCATTCGCTTATCCTAGTTAGCTTAGTTAGTTGATTTGCTTCAGATTTTTGATTTTCTTCTTTTCGTGGAGCACTTGCACCATACTTTTTGCATAATAAAGAAAGAAAAGAAAAAGAAAAAAGATAGAAAAAGCCATAAAAATTGAAAAAAGGCATATAAATCCTGGGATGAGTCGAAAACCCGAAAGGGCGGCTCAGGTAATAAGCAGGTCACCCGGACCAGCATTAGGCTGGGGTAATATGAGGTTCATGAGAGTTGTGAGTATTTGTGAGCACACCTTTTGAAAAATGAAAAGAGCGGTTAGGTGAAAACCCGAAAGGGCGCCTAAGCAGAATTGAGCGGTAAAATTCGAGTGTTTTAGGATCATTCTTGCTTGGGGACTTTGGGGCTTATATGTTAGATTTGGGTAGATCCTAGGTTGCTCTACACTTTTTAGAGCTTGAGTGTTATATCTTTGTTGTGAGGTGTGTGTTTGAGCTTCATTGTTTTATGCTCATGATTTCTCTATCTTTGGGTTCGGGTTGTGAGTTGAGTGTTTTTATCTTCCCTTGTATTTCCTGAGATCTTAGATGTGCTACCTTGTTGTATTTGTTTTGAGCTTACTCGAGGACGAGCAAGATCTAAGTATGGGGGAATTTGATTCGGCCTATTTTGTATAGGTTAACTCTTGTATTTTAGGGCTATATATTGAGAGTGTTTAGGTTATATTTGAGCGTAATTGTAATATCTAGGCCGAAGACACAAGAATTCAAGAATCAAGAGTTTTAAGGCGTTTTGAGTTGTCTGCGCGACACCACTTGATTGCGAAGGCCATATCTTGAGCTACAGAGGTCGGATTGACTTGATTCCGGTGCCATTGGAAAGCTAACTTCAAGGGCTTCAATTCATCGTTTTACACCGAAGTCAGATTCCAAGCCTAACATGGTCAAAACAGCCTCCGAAGTGACGCCAGAGGTTCTGTCGAGCTTCCGCGTCCGCGGAGCTCCCGACGCGACCGCGGTGGCCGCCAAGGCAAGTTGTTCTTCTCTGTCGTGATAGCGCGGGCGCGGCCTAGGCGACGCGGCCGCGGAGATGCCGATTCCGAAGCGAGCCGAAAATCTTTCTATCATGTTTCCTTTTCTATCTTTTTGCCTCTTTCCTTATCTATCTCGTGGAGCATGTTCCTTGGGTTATTTAAGGAGGAGTCTCTTTAGGTTTTAATTATTCTGGAACCTTTGTTTGAAGACTGGAGTTTTATGAAGACTATGGAGAACTAAACCTCTCTAGGGTTTGTTCATCAATGAAGCTTTAATTGATTAGTTTGTGAGATTCTAAATCCTTTTCCTATTCCTTTGGTTATTATTGATTCTCTTGTGCTTAATTACATGATTATTGATTATTTCTCTAGGAGTAATTAACCTATTGAATTGATTGATTTTTTACTGTTGGGACGGGTTTGGACCGTGGACAAACCTATTCTGTGAAAACAACTTAAACCTAGATCTGTTGTCTATGCAACTAGGATTTAAGAAGAGAATTGATTGTTTGCTTGTGAAATTGACTCGCAGCTTGGTTTCTCTTGCATGCATCCTATATATCCTTGTCCTTAATCTTAATATTGATTTGAGCGTCCTCTTTCATTGTTAAGTATCTCCTGAACCGTGGACAGGAGATTAGTCAAGATTAGGATTGGAATTAACCATTGGATTAAAAGGAATTGGTGTGAATCAATGATCAAACGACTCTTTTAAAGTGGATTTGTTGAATGAACCTGTCTTTAGTACTTTGATTGATCTTGTGAAACTGTCGATTTGTCTTCTTGCTTTGGTGATTGAAACTCTTGCATAAAATCCCCCTCTTTGTTCTTAGTTAACATAAATATTAGGCTAGATACCTCAAGTTCTCTAGGGTTCGATCCCATACTTGCTCACTATACTTGGTTTGTGTGTTTGGGTTTATTTTTGATAAGGGAACAACGATTTTGCCCGAGTCACTTTGATATTGGGGTTTCCATAGGAGGAGGCTGCCTTGAGGGAGGCTAGATGTCGGCCACGTGTTGGGGAATGCCCCTCTCCTCACTTCCAATAAAACCCTTGGCATAATATTTCCTTTGTTGATATTCGTACTCCTCGTTGACTTCTTGTATGACATAAGATAAAGGCATTCTGCTCCCAAGCCTATGCTTCTTAACATATAAATGAAGGTCAGTGTTCAAACCATTGATGAATTTAGTTAGAATGCACCTGTCTCTGCAAAGGTGGCTTGCAAAGAACATAAGTTCTGACAACCCTTCATAGTATGCAAGGGGAGAGCGATGGTGTTGCCTACACCTATCCCATCTGACTTCTAGGCGCAATCTATAATCACGTGGAACGAAGGAACTTCTAAGGACATTTTTTAGTTCCTCCCACGTGCGGATCGGCGGATACCCAAAATAAGCACATTCTGCTTCACATTCATTCCACCAATCATGTGCATTTCCTTTAAAGCAATTAATGGCAAGAGCCACTTCTTGTTCGTCTGTGTATTCATAGTAATTGAATAATCGCTCAACTTTCCACTCCCAAACCATGTACTTAAGAAAGTCTTGAGTGCCATGGAAGGACTGGAGAGTAGGCTCTTCTTTAAGATAATGCTCCATTATATCCTAAACATCACAAAAGCCGACCAAACACGGAACTAGTAAGGGATAGAGTAATCCAATGACACACATGTGTTTGACTCGATGCGTTTAATTTTTGTACACTCCCTCACAACTCTGAACTCCCTCCGGTAACTTGGAGAAACCGGGTGGTTAACTCCAAGTTTTTCAAACCTCACCCGATGTCTCCCGCTCACTCTCGAAAAGAAAGTAAAAATAGGAGGACTGACTCGTGTTTGACTCGATTTTTATGTGGCGCTCAACCTCACACGCTCTACTAGAAACGTTTCTTTCGCCACTGAAGTCTCTCGTCAAGAAGTTATCCTCCACACGCCAAGAGAGCGACACCAAGAGGAAATCAGGGACAAGTGACTTGAGCTTGTGGGCGAGTATTTACTAGCCCCACAAGTCGGGCGTTTAGTTGCTCGGGGTTCGGGAAAACTGAGATGGAATGCTAGTGGAACAAGATGGGGGAAGCACCTTGGCTCGAAATCTTTGGGCCTATGGCTCGGCCTCTTCTTTTTTTTTTTTTTGCAAAGGAGATATACTATATCTCTTTCTTTTTGTTTTTTTTTCAATGGAGAGATACTATCTCTTTTCTTTTTTGCTATGAGAAGTACTACTTCTCTTCTCTTTTTTTTTGAAAAACGAGGCAGAAGTAGCGGTGTTCAGACTTAGGCACACTTTTTTTTTGTGCTCAAGAACAACCACACTTATCTAAGGACTAGATCTACTTCAAGGTCGAGCACTTGAGGCTCCTTTTTTTTTTGAAAAACAAAAATATACCAAGTGGTGCTTGTAAGAAAGTAGAAGAAGTTTGGGTGAAAGAAAAAAGGGACAAGGCTGTTTTTTTTTTATGAAGCATTCGAAGGTGGATATAAAAAATTTTAAAAAGAAAAACGTGGCTGGCTTTAAAAAGGCAAGAAGGGGTTTCGAGCAACCAAAAACCGAATTGTAAGGAAGTAATTCGTACCCCCACAACTTGAGAGACTCAAGTCAACAGGCTCTGATACCAGATGATGTGAATCCGAATCCAGGATCGACGGAAACTGGTTCGATTGAGTCTCGTGGAGGAGTTCTCGTTTGATTGAATAAGAAATCCAACTTGATTGAAATTATGGTGGCGAAAAACCAGTGTTTACACGAACAAGAGAAGGGTTTTGATGATTGAAAGAAATGGAAAGAAAGAACAAGAAAACGAAATCAAGAATCGGTTGCGCTAGAAGCCAATGAAGGGGACTCCCCCGGCCCGTTCTCCCTTGAGGAGAAGAGACCGGATGAGTAAGGCCTAAAAAGCTCTCTTTACTCAAAATCCAATCTAAGTAAAAATGAACCCCCTAGGCATCTATTTATAGGGCGAGATGAGAGGAGGGTGGCGGCAGCTTGGAGTGGACACCAAGCTTCATGAGGAGGTGGGGAGAAGTGGGCGCCAAGTTTCGTAAGGAGGTGTGAGAAGAGTGGGTGCCAAGCTTCAAGAGGAGGTGTGAGAAGAGTGGGCGCCAAGCTTCATGAGGAGGTGGAGAAGAGTGGGCGCCAAGCTTCAAGAGGAGGTGTGAGAAGAGTGGCGGCCAAGCAATCTCCCAAGTGGGCTTTGAATGGCCTTCTTCCAAGCGGGCTTCGGGCCTAGTGGAGCTTATGCTTGGGCTGATTATTTGACGGCACACAAACACACCAATGGGTTTGCTGTGTGAGGCGTGGGGCAATCCTAGTTGGGCCCGGAGTTGCTCAGGCAAGAGTGTGGCTCGTCGCCTCGTCAAAGGCCCAAGAATGTGGCTTGACTCCTCCTTAGACGTGACCAACCTTGTGGCGGGTCGTGAACGACCAAAAGGCGGGCGCCCATGAGAGTGCCTTGAAGGGGCACCGGCGTCACCGGCGTCATGTTGGGCATCGTCCGTGTGGTGCCTCGAAGGGGCACCGGGCCGTGCTTCGGCGTTATGATGTGAGCCAAGCAGAATCACATCAAGGTCGATGCCAATAAGAATCAAGGCGGCACAACTATTCCTTACCCGTCAAAGAAGCCCAAGGATGTTGTAGAGGGCAAATTCAAAAGATTCTTGAAGCTTTTGCAAGGGTTGAACATAACAATTCCATTCACCGATGCCTTAAATGAGATGCCTTCATATGCTAAGTTCTTGAGAGAAATTTTGAGCTAGAAGAGGTCGATAGTGGAAATGCAAGACGAGGTAAAAATCTTGGAGCTACCTCAAAAATTGGGAGACCCGGGGAGATTTGCAATTACCGTTGGAGTAGGGTCCCAAAGTTTCCAAGCTCTATGTTACTTAGGAGCAAGCGTGTCGATTATGCCCATGAGCATTTGGAAGAGGGCTAACATTGGTGAGATTGAGCCGGTTGACATGACTCACAATGGCCGATGGTTCTACTACAAAAGCCACGGGAATTTTGGATGACGTCCCGGTTAGAGTGGGGAAGTACTTCGTCCCCGATTACTTTGTGATTCTTGACATGAAGGAAGATCCTTTGGTTCCTATCATTCTAGGAAGGCTGTTTTTAGCAACGACGGGAGCAAAATTTGATATGAAGAATGGAAAGGTGACCTTTGAAATTTGCGAAGACAAGGTAGAATTTCACTTCAACAAGGCTTTAAATGAGCCGGATGTCTTGGCAATTTTGAAGTTGGAAGAGAATGCCAAGAGGAAAAGAGAGGAAGTGGAAGCTACAAAAGAGGAGGTATACTTAAGGAGCAATGAGAGGATCAATGCTCAAGTTCAAGAGAGAGAGTTAGTGGATCCATTTGAGCATCAAGGAGACTTAAGGACCAATGAAGGTTCAAGGAGCAAAGAAGAGTATCCTTACTTATATCCTTTTGATGTGGGAGACTCTTATATTTGTTTGAGTGACTTAAAAGAGGATTTAGGAGATAGTTATTTGTGCTTAAGTGATTTGAAAGATGATGTGAGCTATAATGTTATTGAATCTCCTAGAAACTCTTTGCAAGTCTTTGATGTAGGGAAGAAAGACCAAGAGGAGCAAGCCTATGCTTTGGAGGAGAAAGGGGAAGGAGAGTTTGAGGGCCATGCCTACATCAACCACAAGTGGTGGTTCTACGGTTATGAAGGCAATGGCAATGGACATGACTATGGTGACCAATTCACCATCTTTCATCCACCATGAAGGTGAAGTCAAGCTAATGACTTAAAAGAAGCGCTCCTCGGGAGGCAACCCGAGCCTAGTAGGTTTATTTTCGTAGTTTTAGTTTAATTTTCTTAGCTTAGTTTAGAATTTCTCTAATCTCTCCCTAGCATGTATTTTTGTGGATTAGTGGCGTTATTTGTGCTTCATGATTGAGTAGAGGTAATGGTGAAAATAATAAAAGGATTTATGGGAAATGAAGTAGCATTGATGGAGTAATTTTTGGTGGTCGGACCAAACCGGGTCGAGGTACCTAGTAACTCAGGACCGACTTAGGTAACTCGATCCGCCCAACTCGGTCAACTTTGGTCAAGAGTTGTGGAAAATACCAACTATATCCCTCTGACCTAGATTTTGTTTCTTTCCCATTTAAAGCCCTCTTTCCCTTACCTACCCTCATCCCCCTCATAACTACCACCCCAAAAATACCCATCTCCCTCACCAACACCAAAATCGGCCCCCCCTCCTCCATCACACTCGATCCCCTTTGCTAACCCTCTACCATCTCGATCCAACACCACAAACACTCCCAAACATCAAATCCAAAGAGAAAACCCCAAAATCTTCATTGTTCTTCACACCTCCTCTGGACCTAAGTGGAGCAAGTTGGGTTCTAAGTAGATTGATTGCTAGAAAGTCTAGATCTCTTCAATTTTGGTATGTGAATCTCGATTCCTATCTAATTCTTTGTGAATTTCATGCTTTCATTGCTTGAATTGAGTTTTGCCATGTTTGAATGAGTTTAGATCTTGAGCATCAATGGTGTTTTGCATGCATAGGAGAATTTGATCTTAATTGTTGATTGTGCATGATTGAACCTCCTTGGAACTTCGATTGGTGAAGATAAATGGTTGATATTGGATTTTAGGAGCATGATAGATTGATTTTAGGTGAGATTGTTTGAGAGGACGAGCTTAGAATCGGACCGAGATACCCAGGTACCTCGGGCCCGACATAGAGAGTCGGTCTAGCATATCGGACCGAGGTAGAGCACCTCGGGCCCGATGTCTAGAGTTCGTCGGTCCTTGTTCTAGTAGTCTTTCTCTTGTGTTGACATTAGGATTCATGAGTTTGATTGTTGGTTCTAGCTTGATTATCATGATATATCTACTAGCTTGACCATTGTTTTGTGATCCTTTGTTCATACATGTTGGATTTTGTGAGTTAAGTGCCTAGAGGCTAAGTATGGGGTAACCTTGTGTGCTAGGTTGTGAGTTGTAGATATGTGTGATATCGTTGAGGTTGTATAGATCTTATCTTGTAGTCTTTTGCTTTGAGTGTGTGTAGGTACTATGGAAACCCGAGCATCTTCTTCACACATGGAGAGGCCCTCTAAGAAGTCGAAGAAGTCAAAGAAAGCACCAAAGATGGATGATGTGAGATTTGATGATGACGATGTGGCCGAAAGTTATGAGCGGTACATGGGTCTAGCTCACCACACAAGTATTTTATTGTAATTTAAAAAATGACTATATTTGATTAAATAATTAATTACAATATAGGTGTATATTAAATTTTAAACAAATTAAGTGATTATTTTTATTTATTATTTAAGTATTGGAATCATTTGTAAATTTTAAACTAAGTGATTATTAGTATTTATTGTTTAACTCATGTAGTCATGTGTATAAAGAACATAATTGTATGACTATATGTCACTAGTTTAATTATTTGATGTTAATTTTTTGTTTCATATATGCTTTTTATGTATATTCCACAAAAATTATA
This sequence comes from Polygonum aviculare, assembly GCA_934048045.1. Classification (NCBI taxonomy): domain Eukaryota; kingdom Viridiplantae; phylum Streptophyta; class Magnoliopsida; order Caryophyllales; family Polygonaceae; genus Polygonum; species Polygonum aviculare. The sequence continues at coordinate 15,946,421 of OW204025.1, read as the reverse complement.
GCTTTTTAGGTGTTACATTGTAAAACATATTTATAATTGAACTATGTCTTGTTTATATTCTTGTTTAATTCATACTTTTTATGTTTCATTTTGTAAAGCATATTTATGTTTTATATTCTAAAGCATTGTTATGAATTATATGCTAGCAATTTGTGCAATTGTATCGTAAAACTATTAGGGTTATTATTAGCCTATTATTTGCTTAGGTTTTATTTTGATTGAACTTCTTTAATATATGATATTACTAGTTGAGTTACCGATATTTAAAAATATAATTATGAAGGAATAATTGGAAATAGAAATAAATGGAATATATATATATATATACTTTTTATAGTTAACAATTGACTTCGACACAAAATCAAGATACTAGGGCACTTATGGATCCATGTAGATATCCCTTAACCTTTGCATTACCCATACATAATCAAGAATTTCTTCTTTTTACAAGAATGCAAAAGCGATGATGAATGTCTTGTTCTTGCAGCTCATTCCAACAATCTCCAACAATTACATTTTATATATGTACAAATAATAATATGTAATGTATCATGGTCCCTATACGCTAAACTAAAAACCGTAAGAAATGCTTTAAAGATTACTTGTATAATTAATGAAAACTTCCTAGTCAAAAGATCATAGTTATGCAAGCAAGGCTTCAACTTCAATGGATTCGGGTTTCAACCCAACGGTTTCGGGTTTAATCGAGTCAAGTTGAAACTTGGTCTGAGGTTAAAATCTCCAGGTTGAAACCCAGAAATTTCGAATCGAGTCAACTTTTGACAGTTCTATGTGTAACTACTTGGTTATACGGTTTAATGCTAGGGTTAGTATTTAGGGTTTAAGATAAATTCACTAGATTATAGGGTTTAGGGTTTAGGTTTAGGAATTAGGGTTTAGGTTGTAGGTTGAAGATAAATTCACTATTTTTCATTCTTTCTATCTTTATTACTCTTACATAGTTGGACACTTGGACTAAATATATAATAAAAACAAACACAGGTTTGTATTAAAAATAACATAAATTACAATTTCCTCGTTCATAGTAATTAAATAAGAAGTTAATACTAAAGCAAAGAAAATGTAGAAGAAAGATGGTATACAAACTAAAATAGGAATATAAAATAATTTATTACATTTAATTCAAAGTTTAACACTTACATTAATTATCCTCTTAATCACTTAAGTATACTCTCTCCTTCTGAATTTTAATAGTTTGACAAATTTAGACCATTAGTTAAAATTTGTGAGCATTATTTCTCCAACTCTAGTGTAGTCCAACGGATGGAAATTATATTTAGAATATATTCATTAATCAAAAACTAATATTGATTTAACTCATCTTCATTATAAGTTAACATACTAGTTTATTTTGGAGAGAAGTGGGCGGCGAAGCCGCCACAATACATTTTGGAGCTCCCTAAGCTCCTCTAAAAATAAATGTATTAAGTAGCCCCCTATAAAAGCCTCCCCAAATAAAACCTCCCTTCTCTTTCTTCATTTCTCTTCTCTCTCTTCCTCCATTTCCCTCTCTCTCCCTCTCTCTCATTCTCTACTCTCTCTTCTCTCCCCTCTCCCCCTCTTTTTTTCTTCCTCCAAATCCGGTAGGCGGTGGCGGCGGCGACGACGACGGCCAATGAGGTTTCTTCCTCCAGATCCGGTAGGTGGCGACGATAACGACGGCCAACGAGGTGCAGCGGCGAGCGGTGGCGGCATGTCGATGGCGGTGGCGGCAAGTGGTGTTGGAGTCGTGCAAGTCGAAGAAAGAGGTGGTAGACACGAAGGTGGCGGTAGGCAAGGTGGTTAGCCGAGGTGGGCGGCATCGTTGGGGATAGATCTAGGTTTCTAGATCTAGATCTAGAAATTATAGATCTAGATCTAGAAACCCTAGATCTAGAAAAGTGAGCGCCGACACCGCCCTTCTACCGTCGTTCCACCGTCCACCACCACGGGTATGCAAGCAAATCGCTTTGTGTGACAAGTTTATGGGTTTGTGTTTATGGGTTTTAGTGATGACAACTTTTGTGTGACAAGTTTTTTGGTTTTGGGTGAAGCAAATCGTTTTGTGTGACAGGTTTGTGTTTATGGGTTATAGTGGTGACAGGTTTTTTGGAATGGTTTTTGTGTGTGACAGGGTTATTGTTATGGGTTTTGTGTGTGACATGCTTTTTGTTATGAAATTTGTGTGTGACAGATTGTTTTGCTCGTGTGATAAGTTTTGTGTTTATGTGTTTTAGTGGTGACAAGTTTTTTGTTATGGATTTTGTGTGTGACAGGTATTTTGTTGGTGTGACAGGGCTTGTGTTTATGGGTTTTAGTGGTGATAGGTTTTTTGTTATGGGTTTTGTGTGTGACAGGTTTTTTGTTATGGATTTTGTGTGTGACAAATTGTTTTGTGTGGTGTGACAGGTTTTGTGTTTATCGGTTTTAGTGGTGACAGGTTTTTTGTTATGGGTTTTGTGTGCGACAGGTTTTTTTGTTCGTGTGACAAGGTTTGTGTTTATAGGTTTTTAGTGGTGACAGGTTTTTTGTTATGAGTTTTGTGTGTGACAGTGTTTTTGTTATGGATTTTGTGTGTGACAGATTGTTTTGTGCGGTGTGATAGGTTTTGTATTTATGGGTTTTAGTGGTGACATGTTTTTTGTTATGGGTTTTGTGTGTGACATGATTTTTGTTATGGATTTTGTGTGTGACAGATTTGGTTTTGTTCATATATTGATTTAAATCATAGCCTATTATAGCTCAAATGGTAGAGTAACGTGTTGAACGCACGATAATGTGGGTTCAAATCCCGCATAGGCTTAATAATAATTTTGTATAACAATTTTCGTATGTGGTGACAAGTTTAGTTTCAATTTGGGTGGTACTAGTTTTGTGGTGACAAGTTTTTTGTATGTGGTGACAAGTCTTTTGTATGTGGATGATGGACGAAAATTGGGGCGCGGTGACAGGTTCTATGTGACAAGTTTTGTGTGACAGGAAGGGTGGTGGGACACGGTGGCGGGTTGTGTGACAAGTTTTGTGTGACATGAAGGGTGGTGGGACGCGGTGGCATGGATGCAGTGTTCTAAAAAACGCTAGGCGGAAGCTAGGCGGTGGGATGGGGCCTAGTGCCTAGGCGGCTAGGCGGGGGCCTAGGCGGATTTGTAAGTTATTGGAAATATAAGATTATTATTCTTATTTGGTCAGATTATAGATAAAAGAACAATCTTATCTTAATATTTATATATAAATTGGCACCTAAAGCCCCATCTAGCCTTAACTTATCCCAGCCCAGCCCACCTAGGAGGTCGTCTAAGCCGCCTAGACCACCTAACCAACTAGCCGAGGCGCCTAGGAGCCCGCCTAGACCGCCTAACTAACTAGCCAAACTGCCTAGGGGCTCACCTAGACCGCCTAACTAACTAGCCCAGCCGCCTAAACACCCGCCTACAACGCCTAGGCGCCCGTCTATACTGCATAGGTGCTCGCTTAGCCGCCCAGCCAACCGCCTAGGGCCTAGTCGGGACGGTGGGGCACCGCCTAGCGCCTAGGCGGGCGCCTAGACCGATTTTTAGAACACTGCATGGATGTAATATTTTTTTTGACTAGGGGCATTTTCGGAAAAAAAAAGGCTAGTTAACACATTATTTTCCCTTATGGGTTAAATGCTATAGAAAGAAGCCCATAAGGGCTAGTTACCCTTTTCCTTCTTTATTTTACCTTAATCAACTCATCTATTATAATACGATGAAGCATCATAATAATGTGTTCATTATTCTTCATTTAACTCACTTTTATCAAATAGTTGACGACTAATAAAAATTAATTAATATGTAATGCGAGTTAAAACTACTACGGATCATAATACTTAACAACAGTACTACAAATTTCAATTACTAAGTCATTTATTTTACTACTAAATTTAGACAAACTAAAAATTACTTGAAAATAAAAATTGTGATTAGTAATAAGTACTTCTAACCAAAAGCTCGGGTTGAATAGAACATATTCTTCTCTTAATGAATCTCTCTTATCATCGCAACTATATAATAAGAAATTTGTAAGAAGTTTGAGTGAGAGAGAGCAATTGTGAGCGCTTCCAAATAACACTCTTCAACATATTTATAAAATTTTGACAATATTAAATTTTTTGCCGTTGTTAATCAAATCAAAGTTATCATTGCTAGTCAAATCTTTCTCATAAAACACAATTGCATAGGATTGATTGAAGTCACATTTCGCCAGGTGAAAATCTCTTAGTGAGATCTCACGGAACTACATTTAGTGACATTCTCACTAAACACTATTTAGTGAGACTTTTCGCCTAGTCAATCACCAGTCCCACGTACATTTGGTTATCACCCAGTCTCGTGCAATAGCGATTAGTGAGGACTCGTCTCCAACCACACTCGTTTTGAGTTTTTACGGATATCCGGCAAATCAAACGCAATCCCATTTCGTGAGATCTCACTCAACCCTATTTAGCGAGTGCAAATAGAATCGGCCGTCAAGCGTGCACCCCCGGACTTGCCCAGCCGGGTGTAATTATGTATATAGCAGGAACGGACAATGCATGCTGGTCAAGGGTTGACTAACAAGAAGCCCATCTGTGTAGTGTGTAGTAGGTAGCTAGTGCGCTAAGCCACATTACATTTTCATGATCTCTCATCTCTGTGTACGTTTTTAGTGGCAAAACCCGTATTGCGTGCATCTCACACATAAAGAGCGAATATACATGAAGAAATCGATCTTAATTTGAAGTCTTCTTTAAAGTACGTTCTATCAATTTAACCGGCTTAATTCTTACATGAATTGCTTATCGATGAGTTTACGCACTCCTCTTTTGTTGGACGGATGGGCTGGTGGGTGATGATATACACCAACTCCTCAACACCTCGTTGAATAAGTTAACCAACTGATTAAACTCTCACAAACCAACATACACACTCATCCATCATATCATTCAACCCTTGCTAGCTCGCTCTCTTTTTCCCGCTATTTATACAGTCTCCTATTTCCTCTTCCCAAATCTCCTATTTCCTCTTCCCAAATCTCTTAATTTTAATCTTAATCTCTTGACTCCTTGATCACGCACGCGCACACACGCACAATGGTTAAGGAGGTAGCCAATGGAACCCACCATGGGTTCGAGATCCGAGTGAATCAGGGGAAACCAACTCTGGTAACCCCACAAGACGACACCCCCAAAATGGCTTTACTTCCTCTCGAACCTGGACCAGAACATAGCGGTCCTCGTTCGAACCATCTACACCTTCCGATCAGAGGAGAAGGGGAACGAGGAGGCCGTGGAGGCCATCAAGACGGCCTTGTCTAAGGTTCTCGTGGATTACTACCCGCTTGCGGGGCGCCTCTCCATCGGCCCCCAGGGGAAGCTCGTAGTCGACTGCACCGCTGAGGGAGCCGTCTTCGTGGAGGCCCAGGCCGATTCCCACCTCGAGGAGATCGGGGATGCAACCAAGCCTGATCCCGTCACTCTAGGCAAGTTGGTGTATGATGTTCCTCAGGCTAAGAACATTCTTGAAATACCTCCTTTGACTGCTCAGGTACGTCTATTATTAATTTGTTACTTGTCTTTCCTTTAACAATTGTTGAAATCGGGTTCAGTTTAGCTAGACTCAAACTAAAACTCTGTCAGTTAATTAGTTTCAAGAGGTGTACGTTTGACTCTAGTATGATTTTAGGTGGTTTAAATTTTGTTAGTTAATTTAGGATGAAAGTAGGCGAGTAGCTCGATTTCGGTTGATTAATAATTTCAACATCGTTGTACGTAATATAGTGTTCGGCTTTTCAAATCATAAGAAGCGGGTGATAATAAGGCTAAAACCGGCCCACCTACTTGGCTACTTCCAATTCAAAAACAAGTCAAATTATTTTCTTTTTGGTTGAAAAAAGAAAAAGGAAAAAAAGAAAAAGAGTTAGGTCGGATTAGGTTAACTTCTCTCTCTGGCCTTGTCCAAAGTGATTGCAGCTTGTAGTAGCTAATTATTTAAGGAGATGAGTCATCATTTTGAATTCCAATTCGTCCTTTGCTTTGTTTGTAAGCTCTTCTTTAGTTCAACATATATATATAATCCACATTCCAATTATTACTTTAGTACAATGTTAAAACTTAAAACTGAAGATGCTAATTAATTTCATCTAATAATGACTAAGCACAGTTGCTAATTAAATCAAACAATTAACATATACCCAGGTTACCAAGTTCAAGTGCGGAGGCTTCGTCCTGGGCCTGTGCATGAACCACTGCATGTTCGACGGCATCGGCGCCATGGAGTTCGTGAACTCGTGGGCCCAGACCGCCCGCGGCCTCCCTCTCACGACTCCCCCCTTCCTCGACCGAACCCTCCTGACCGCCCGCGACCCTCCATCTATCGAGTTCAAGCACCGAGAATTCGACGAAATAGACGACCTCTCCAGCACCTCCCACCTCTACAACGAACCCATTCAATACAAATCCTTCACCTTTGATACCGCCACACTCGAAATCCTCAAAGCCAAAGCCACGGAAGACGGAGCCGTCGCCAAATGCACGGCCTTTGAAGCCCTCTCTGGCTTTGTATGGCGGGCGCGCACTTGGGCCTTGGGATTCAAGCCCCACCAACAGTCGAAACTCCTCTTTGCGGTCGATGGAAGGCCGAAATTCGAGCCTCCGTTGCCCAAGGGCTACTTTGGCAACGGGATTGTGCTGACGAATGCAATCACATCAGCGGGGGAATTGGCGGGAAACCCTCTCTCGTTTGCGGTTAAGCAGGTCCAGGAGGCGGTTAGGATGGTGACGGATGGGTATATGCGGTCCGCCATTGATTACTTCGAGGCGACGAGGGCGAGGCCTTCGTTGAGCTCGACTCTGCTTATAACCACTTGGTCAAGGCTGTCCTTTCATACTACGGATTTCGGGTGGGGAGAGCCCGTGGTTTCGGGGCCGGTGGCCTTGCCCGAAAAGGAAGTGATCTTGTTCCTTTCGCATGGGAGGGAGAGGAAGAGTATCAATGTGCTGTTGGGTTTGCCGGAGTCTTCCATGAAAACCTTTGGAGACCTCATGATGAGCATTTCATCGATTTGATTGAGTGGTGTATTGAAAGGCATATATATGTTGCTAGAGATATGTATTCGATGGATGAATGCTTCGCTATTTCTTAATTGTTCCTATGACTTGGTTTATGTATCTCCTACTCTTAATTGAGGATCTTTTGTACTTCGGTTTGTTTCTCAATCCTTTTACCAATTTGTTTTTTCACTAAGCAAATCACCTCTGCCTTCTACGGGCTTTTATTTATTTATTTATTATTTTGTATATGAATATGTTATAATATTTCAAATATTATCACAAGTCTATTTTTTTAAATCGACGCTTATTTTTTTATTATAAAATAAGAATAATTCTAATATATCATCAAATATTATATTAAAATATATTTTTTATATATTAATTTATATATATATATATATAGGAACGCTCAGGTGAGATATATGTTGTGGTATAACATGTAACATGATGTGGACCGTTAGATTAGGCTAATTGGAGAGTGAAATTTGAGGGTACACAATAGCTATATTTTAATGAGTGGGATGTGATCAATATTAGGTGGCTGCAAACATGGTAACAAGCATGATTTGTGGGATTTTCAAGAGGGAAAATCGGATTTAATCAGGGGGGTTTTGAAAGCCACGTTTTTTTAAATGGAAAGTTCCTTGATTTTAGGGATTAACAAGAATGGGAATATTTTTTAAAAAAATATTAATTGAGCATAAAATTCAAAAATCGTTCGTGAATCCTAGAAAATCTATTCGTCAGTGTTTGAATAACTCTGTTCGATGGATTGAAAAATAGAGTTGAACAACATTCAAGTTAACTTTGTACGATGGTTTGAACATTCAAAATAGAGTTGAACATGTTTTATTACTTGTCTTCACATGAAAATCAATTCATTATAAGCTGAAATGAAAATAAGGATCTTACGTGATCATTGAAAAAGTAAATGTATTGCATTGAATAAAATGAAAATCAGGATTGTTACAACTCGAATACATACTACAATAACTTTGAAAAAGTGCATCTCTTTTTCAATATACATTGGTATGATAAAAAATGTCATTGTCTTTGTCTTCAAACTTCATCCATTATTCATCCCCCTTCTTGAATAACTGCAAAACAAAACACACATATATGAATATCAATTCATACATAATAGTACAAACAACTAATATTGTTGAACAAGTGTTTATCATATAATGCAAAACTATCAAAACGAAAATACACTATTGTAAAAGTTGTCTTATAATCATTGAAAAACACTATTGTCCAACATGAAAAATAAAGAATAATTAAATTCTGTTACTTGAAAAATATTATCAATATATAGAAAAACACAATAGACACACATGAAACAGAAATGAAAAAACACTCTTTTCATCTTATAATGAATAAGTTCATGAAAATAGTTGAAAAAGATTTAAAGAGAGAAACCATTACATATTTGAAACTAATATGTGAAAAAGTTGTCTTATAATCATTGAAAAACACTATTATGCAACATGAAATATACAAAACTATTTATATCTACTATTTGAAAATTTGTTATTAATATGTTGAAAAACACAATAGGCATGCATAAAACAGAAATGAAAAACATTCATTTTATGTCGTAAAAAAACATGATAATCCATATTGGTAGAGGTTGAAAAATGCATAAGTGTTAATAAAGTAAAAAACAGTGTTGTGTGGGTTGAAAAATAGTTTTGTCTCCTAATCCATTATGGAATATCTTATTGTATTGAAAAAGAAAAGTATGAGACTTGAATAATAAACAAACAGTGCTTTGATTCAAAACTTTTCACCATTTACAACTATATTGTTCAACATAAGAAATGCACAAAAAATCACAGCTTGTTCTTATACAATATAGCAACACCAACACAAAAACAGTATGATATTTCGAATGAAAAACATATATGCACTCATTGAACAACTACCAAATTGAAGAACAAACGCAAACGAAATGAAAAACTATCACTACTAGAAAAGGGGTGTTTAACGACCAAGTTATAACGACGAAGTGAAAATCTTGTCGTTAAAGGTATATATATACCCTCTAATAACGAGAAAGATATTTGTTGGTCGTAATAAGCCTGAAAGTAAACTGAACTTGATTTTAGGACCGTCGTTATTGTGTTTAATTAAAATAGTTTTAAAAAATAGAAAATTAACGTCGTCGTTAATGGCAGTCATCAAGAAAAACGGTAACTGCTTTCTAAGTCCCCAAAGAAAAAACTTCCGTCTCTTTTCTTTCCTAACCCTAGCCCTCTCTTTCACAGCAGCCACCATGCTTCTTGTGGCTGTCGGTTTCACAGCGATGTCGAAGAACCAGTCGACCATGTTCCCTCCGCTGAAACGTGTCGTGGTGATCAAAGCCCTCTTTCTCCCGTCTCCATCCTCTTCTTCTGCACGTCTTAATATCGATCTCGATTTCCAACCCTCCGATCTTAACAAGCTCTTCCAGGTTCTTAAATCTTGCGCCTTTTTCGAATATGTATCCCAATTATGAAGTACTAGCCGCTCGATTCTTATTAGGTGATGTAGAGCGATTCGATAAATGTAGATTCGAGTCAATTTGTTTGTAGTGCTTGAAAAACAATCTGACCTAATGTTTATTTTAGGTTAAATTTCATCATTTTTGTGGATGGAAAATCTGAATTTGACCTCTAGGGAGTAATGATTCTATTTGACAAAATGTTGACAACTCAACCTATAGTTCTCTTATTTGGCCTGTAGTATATGTCGATAAATGACCGTGCTCTGAGTTTGGACGTGTTTCAATTTTCCTTAATGACTTCTCCAAAACAATTTTGGATGAGCTGAACTGGACGATGACCGCATATGATTTCTAGTCTTCCAATTGGTTGCTAAACCATCTTTAGAGACAATGGTGCCAGTACAGTTGAGTTTTGCTAAACTAAATGGCTTTGTATCCCTTTCTATCTCAGCGGTTTCCTCAGTTTTTACTCTTCTCAACTTTGTTGTTGTTAGATCTAGGCTTGGCATGCGCTTGCTTGTCTCTGTGCTTTGTGCGAGCCGCTAATTGAACCTTATTTCAATTCGCCTAAATGTCAGATCAGTACTAGTTGATTGTTATGCTTTATGAACATTATTTCAATTCGTCTTTACTGAACACTTGAACAGTCATCAAATGGTAAGAATTCAAATGTGGACTGATACTTGTTTTGTATATTTTTGCTAGTAAGATAAAAGAGTAGAATATAATCTGCAACCTCTTTTCTTACAAATGGCAAAAATTGCCACAAATTATATGCTTTTGTATCTTTAATATGAAACTTAGGGCGGGCTACTGGACTACATGTGCATAGTGAGATTATTGTTACAAATATATTCTGCTTCCCAAGAAGTTTTTAGTTTCCAATAAAGTTCTTGACATCTTAATACAAGTGAAGCTATTAGAGGAAGGGAAGAGGTTAAATTGTTGATAAACATTAATTGCTTCATGATTTCTCATGGCCTACAAAAATGACATTATGTAATTGTGCTCATATGCTTTCTCTAATTAAGGATCTCCCTTGTACATCTTACTTCAACTACATATTTTTTTATGCATGTTACAGATTCATGATTTGTCTTTTTAGTGAATTTTGTTCTAATGACACTTTATCTGCTACAAAATGTGCGGGGTGTGCCATCTGAACATAGCTATGTGTTTGTCAGGCTGTACCAAAAGAAGAAGTATTTGTGAAATCAATGGAAGATATCTGGGCCTTGAAGTTCGTCAATTTCATCATTGGAACAAATCAATTGATGTTTGAGGGTTTAACGCGTGAATTACCAGTGTAAGTCATTTTTTATATTAACCCTGTTTACTTGTGTACTTCTCATATAAAGGCTTTTTACTTGTGTACTTCTCATATGAAGTATACGTGTTTAAGTGTCCATAAACCTTCTTTGTCTGATTAGCATACGATACATATTGTCAGGATTGGATTCATAGAAGGTATATGGATTATAGGAGTGATTGACGAGCTTCGGTTTAATCTAAGTTAGGGGGTGTGAAATTCAGAGTTGAGGAATAAAGGCTTTACAGGGCACTATTTGGCTAGTACCCTGCCTGAGTGGAATGGGTGTAGTTGATGGTTTCTTGTATTGTCAATTGTGTACGTTTACTAGATGTTCATTTCTCTGGTCATTGGTTTGCTTAGGTACTTCTCGAGTTATAGGTATTGGTTCAGCACAACTCTTTGTTATGCTTAAGCATGTCAAAGTGCTGTGTGTAATGGACCTACATAATTAGGCAAACTTACTGTAATGAGCTTCTGTAATTTATAGTAAAAGTTCTCCAGTTCAAACAATGGTACAAGAATCTATGTAAATTGTCCTGCTACTCTAATGGATATGAATATAGTAAAAGTTCTACAGCTCTTGTAATTTTTAGTTAAAGAATTTTTATTTCGAATATTGAATACTGTCCTTTTTCAATAAAAGTCTTTTAACTCTATACTACTTTTTAGTTTTTACCCAAAAACCACATTATAACTAGAAATGTGAGTATAAAATGTATTTTTCTTAAATAATTCTACTGCTATATTAGTGAAAAGCCTGAACAACAGATAAATTTTCCGCCAGTAAAGACCTAAGATCTTCCACTAGACCCCTCCAACATCAATCCAGATTGTAGCATTTATAAGAGCCATCACAAAACCCAACTTAAAGACATCAGGAAGGTCTACATATCCAACTATAGAATGCCACAGGGAAAAGATGTTAGCATGAAAAGATTGGTAAACAAATAGCTAAAGGAAAATTTTTGTATATTTTGTGGCCAAGTGATCTAATTTTGAGGTTGCAGAAATGTGAATTAGGCAAATTTTGTATATTCTCGTGCTTCTTTCATGTGAATTCTGATGTGCTCCAAGTCTCTGAAGAAGAATGGTTTGAAAGTTTCAGAAACTGGTTAAAAAATGAAGTAGTTTACATATGAAACATAGATATATTGGTAGACAATGTATTGCTGCTGGAATTTCATAGTGACTTTACTTGTTGGGTATTAGGCCAAATTGGGTGTAGGGGCTTGTTGGGTTTTAATGCAAACTCTCCTCTGCTTGCCTGGTTAATTGTATCGCTACCTATACAAGTTTCAATTTTATTTGAGCTTCTGTGTTGATTTTCAGATTTCCTACCTTGGGCAGAAGAGAATTAGATCTGCATCAACTCTTTGTCTAAGTCACTTCTCGTGGTGGTCTCAAGAAGGTATAGATTGAATGCCTGTTTTTTTAAGTTGGGAAGATTGGCTCTGACATTTTAGTTACTGTGAAAATTCATATTCACGAGTTTTCTCAATGCCTGTATACTCTTATCTTAGTTTTAGGTGTTTTAACAAGTTCATTCTCTGTATTTTCAATTTTAATTGATAAAATATGAGTGGTTGATTGATTCCTGAACTTCATATTCATATTCGCTAGTGGTTAATTGATACAAGTTCATTCTCTGACATTTTAGCTACTGTGAAACTTCATATTCACGAGTTCTCTGTATGTTCTTCATTCCTGAACTTCTCTTAGCATTCAGTATGTTTACTTTGTCACTCTTGCCTTGGTTAGGTAACCCATTATGTTTACTTTATAAAAAGCATGTGAACAAAGCTGATGTTGAAAATGCTTTAGGTAAAACTTGGGTGCCCTGGTGCTGTTCAAGTAGAGCGTTCATGTGCTAGTTGAAGATTTAATTAATACGCGTGGAGTATAAGTACATAAGTAAAGAAAAGAATGAATATAATGATATTATAAATTGATACTATCACTGGTAGACAAGGAGACGACATTTTTTCACTTGGGTCTTTGCCTCACCAACATTTTAATTTAATGTAATCTTTGTACGGCCCATGCATTTGATGTTGGTTAGATTACGCATTTGATTAAATGCAAGAAACGGTCACATGCTTATGGGTAATTTTGTAAAACTCTTTTAACTTTGCCTACAACATCATTATTGTTACTACGTAGACATAGACAGGCACTTGACATGCATACTTGTAGTTGTGATAATTGGCTTCTTCTATTGCTAATCTCATGTTTTGAATCATTAATTACCCACTTTGAACAGCACTAGACTTTATACAGAGATATGGCCTTTTTTGTTTCTCTGCATTCTCCCTCTAAGCTCATATGTGTTTATCTTATAGATTTGATTTTATATATCTTGTCTCCGTACATGTAGAAAAAAATGAGTTGAATTTGATGTTTCACGAGGTATGTTAGGAAATTGTTAATTTAATTCTGAAAATGCTTTAGAAGGTCTTGTTTTATATATATGATGTTTCTTACTTTTGTTTATATTATTTTTTATTATTTTTGTAGGTACTTGAAGATCGATCGATTATAGAAGGGTCAGGCTGGATTGGAATATACTATTCACGTACATTAATGTCATGTCTATTTTAGAATATATAAGAACATATGTTCATTGAATTATGTGGATTTTTATTTGTGTTATTATGAACAACTAGCTAGATAGGTAGGTTCAATGATTTATATGACTGAATTAAATTTGAATACAATATTCATTTTATGATTATATAAAATTTATTTCACTTTTAACCTTTTAGTTCATGACATTTTATAAATATATAAGAGCATTGTAATATTAAATGTGCTAGTAGTAATCTAAATAAACATTAACGACGATATTATCAATAAACTTGATAATTTCTAACGATAAACGAGTTTATCATTATCAACCATTAACGACGACTTGCATCCTCGTCGTTATTAAGTAATGACTGCAGGATAACTCATCAGCAAACATTAACGACACCATTGTTGCCCCTCGTTATTGTTTTAACGACCATATGACCGCTCGTCGTTAATTCAATTACGACAAGGGAGATTGTCGTCGTTATTGGTTAACGACGAAAAATAATGTTGACGTTAATGATGAACAACGAGCTTCGATGTCGTCGTTAGTAGTTAACGACGAACATGGTCGTTATAACCAATAACGTCGGAAGCTATTGCAACGAACAAACGACGACTTTTATGTCGTCGTTAAAAGTTAATAACGACGATATTCATACCTTATAACGACAAAATTGTTGGTCGTTAAAACCCCTTTTTCTAGTAGTGTTATATGTAGTTTCGATTGTTATATGCTCAAAAAAATTGGAAAACAATGGCATAAGCTAATTCAATGGACAATCAAGAAGAATGTTTTACCTCTTTCGACCTTCCTCTTCCTTGGAATCTTCTCAATAGTCTTCGCCATAGATTTGTGCAAACAATTCGATAAACACCCAATTAGGAATTACGATAACCAATAAAAAGCCCCAAATCAGCCCATGAACCTCCTACCGACGATTCCCACATAAACCCTAGAATTTGCCCCTTTTAAAACCTACGAAATCTAAAGGTTTGTTCAAGAATCTTAAACCTAAATGCATCAATTTCGACCCACAAGCAACCCAAAACGATTTTGAGTACTGAACATCAACAATCGAAACCCTAAAAACGAGAGTAGCTAAATCGGAAATTCGCGGGGGGTTTTGAATCAAATAAGAGGGAAAAAAATTACAGAGGAGTAAATAAATTCTTACCAAGAACACTTGAGCGAGATGAAATTGTCGACTCGGACTGTGGGGAAGATGATCTCTTTCAATGGAGAACGAAAGCTTTTGGGGTGTTGGAGCTTGTAGAATATGGCGGAATTGTGACAGGAAAGAGAGAGAAATCGATTTTAGATGAAAAATATCGGGTATGGAAGGGGGAAGATCTCCCAAGATATTATTTCACCCAAAAAACCGGGATTGAAATTTTTTTACTAGCTATAAGCGGAAAATCCGGGATTGCCTTTTGATCTAGTGTTTCTCCACCCTAACCCAAATATACACCCTTTTTTAAATAAATCCGAGCCGTTTGATTATATGGATCCAATGGTCCACATAACACCTCATGTTACACTCTAAGAGGTAGTTTCACTAGAGCATTTTTCTATATATATATAGAGAGAGAGAGAGGTAGGCTCTCTATATATGCATGAGAACAAAGACGGGACGTTGGATCAAGATGCTATATGAACGTTAGGATTAGTAAAGAAAATAACAAAATAAGGAAAACCACAAAATCCAAAATGGGTAGATTTCCTCCAACATGATTTCCTCCCTGCATGATAACTACCATAATTAAATTGTTTTTATTTTGGTAAAATCAGCATGTAGCCATTATTCACGTCAGTTTTTCGGTAGTTTCTACGAAATTGATCCACGTTACAAAAAAACTTTGGCGAGCCACCACAAATCTACATCAAACAAGAAACCGATGAGCATAGAAGAACCAGCAAGCCACCACAAATCTGCATCGAACAAGAACCCGCGAGCATAAAAGAACCGGTGAGACAACACAACTTTGCAACGATCAACAAACCGACGACCATAGAACAAACAGACAAGCCACCACAAATCTGTATCGAAGAAGACGATTCAGTAAGCATGGTCTAATAGCTTCATTCGAAAACCCATAAAAATAATCCAAACCTTAAAAATCAATATTCCAACTTGCAATTTTTTTTCTTATTTGTGATGTTTGTTAATTAAATCATTGACAAGAATTCACAATTTCGTTGTTCGACAAGAAGAAGATACAAAAGCGTGCGTGCCAAGTTCAATCATATTTTTCGTTCGATCAATATCAAAAATATGGAACCATGTAAATCAATAAATAGTATCATCGTCTTGTATATATGATTTGTAATCGTATATGATTTAAATTTACGTGTTAATTGTGTAGAGGAACTATTAATACAGATTTTTAGTATATACATTCCTTAATATATTATATAACATCTTGATTAATGTACATACTATATTGTAATACCTAATCAGATAAATCTTTTGACCATACATAGTATTGAGAAGTGTGAGTACTGTTTTGAGTATTTTATATACTATTAATGAAAAACTGGCTGTCATATGTAGAATTTAAATTATTTATACATGAATTACTATCACACATATACAATCATTTGTAAACACATATACATTATTAGAATAGCGCTCAGGTAAAACACTCTTTTAGAGTGCAACATGTGACACAAGGGGGACGTTGGATCAATTTTAATCTATGGTGATTGATGAGGGTACATAATAGACAAAAATTAGGAGGGGAAGGGATTAGTTGTACGTAACTTCTTAAAAGGAAATTAGCTTTATATTAGGGATTTGATTAGACAAAAAATAGGGGGAGGGGGATTTCCTAATAAGCGATTATGGTCACAAATAAATGAAAATCTTTTTTGCAATTTTGAAAATCAAAATAGATTAATTGTCTATATCATCATTGTGTGGAGAGGACATGGAATGAAGGTAGTGACAAAAAAACTGGTTTTCGAAGGCATTGATGAAACACAGATTGCCATATAGAAAACAAGAAGTGCATTCGATGAAACAAAACAAGGTTAGAACCTTAATTATTCAATGATGAATCTGATTTATTGTAGTTTTTTTAGAATCATAATTGAATCAATATTTCTTTAGGGTTTGTTTGCCGATTAGTTGGTGAATTTCATATTTGCTACATTACTAAGATCGGTCATGCTTTTGTTACAGTTTGAGGTCTCCAAATCCAAAGAGCAAAAACAAACGCAAGCTTGGAGGTTTGTTCTTTAATTACAGATTTGATTTTATCATGTATGATTATAGAAATTTTGAGTGCTTGAATGAGTTGTGATGATGGCAGCGTTAGATTCATCGTTTATGATTAATTTTTGCAAATTGATCACATTTTGTTGTTCAAACTCGATGATTATCATGTTGGTGTTGGTGTAGAACAAATTAGTATGAATGGGTTCAAGAATAAGTACGTATCTTGTTTGAATTGTGTTGAATCTTTTTCAACTATTTACATGAATGTTTTCATTACGAGATGAAGTGAGTGTTTTTCATTTATGTTTCATGTATGTCTATTGTGTTTTTCAACATATTGATAGCAATTTTTCAAATAACAAATATAAATTGTTTGGTAATTTTCATGTTGTACAATAATGTTTTTCAATGATTATAAGACAACTTTTTCACATATTAATTTCAAATATGTAATGGTTTCTTTGTTTGAATCTTTTTCATATATTTACACGAACTTATTCATTTCCAGATGAATAAAGTGCTTATTCATTTCTGTGTCATGTGTGTCTGCTATGTTTTTCTACATATTGATAATAAATTTTAAATAACATATATAAATAGTTCTGTATTTTTCATGTTGTACAATAGTGTTTTTCAACGATCATAAATCAACTTTTGCACTAGTGTTTTTCGTTTTGATAGTTATACAGTATATGATGAACACTTGTTCAACAATATTAGCACATATTAGTTACTCAAAGTCAACTTCTATAAAATGCAATGTGTCTAACTTTTTCACTAATGTATGTATAATTATTCCACACATAATATACATTTATTCACGTATGACTTGATGTTCTTATACACATGAGATGTTATCAATAGACCAACGATCTATTATTCATATATGATTTACTTGTTATTCATAATTATATGTTTCAGAATCATACACGTATAATGTGTTATTCATATACATGTGAATGGTTATTCATATATATGTCTTTTGTTATTCATTCTTCTTAAGTTGTGTGTACAATTATGCATGAATTGTTATGTATATACGTGTTTTTGTTATATAGTTATTCAAGAAGGGGGATGAAATAGTAACGAGGGAATGGGGTGGGGGGGTGTTTTGGGGCAAATTTAAAGAAGGTAACCTCTCCAAAAAATAAATTAGCTAACTAGACTCTTCCTCTTCTATAAAACCCCCCATTCTC
Source organism: Polygonum aviculare (assembly GCA_934048045.1). Lineage (NCBI taxonomy): Eukaryota > Viridiplantae > Streptophyta > Magnoliopsida > Caryophyllales > Polygonaceae > Polygonum > Polygonum aviculare. The sequence continues at coordinate 15,928,588 of OW204025.1, read as the reverse complement.
TTCTTTTTTTCTCTCCTCTTCATTTTTTTTTTTGCACTCATCCCTCTCTCCCTCTCATCTCCATTTTCTTTCCTCTCTTCCCTCCCTCTCTTTCCTCTCGCCGCCCACCCCAATCCGTCCCTCCCTCTCGCCACCCTCCCTCTCCTCGCCGCCGCCCTCTCCGACCACCTACGCCACCGTCGTCGCCGCCTCCGCCGTCGATTTCAGGTTCGTTCGCCCTCTCCCTCTCCTCCCCCTCATCCCTCTCTTCTAGATCTAGGCCCAGATCTGGGCTCGATCTAACCAGATCTAACGAGATCTAGGCTCGTTGGAGCCCCAGATCTGGGCTCCTACGAGCCAGATCTGGGCTTGTTCGAACCAGATCTAGGCTTGTACGAGCCAGATCTAGACTCGTTCGAGCAAGATCTAGGCTCCTACGAGCTAGATCTAGGGTTGGGTTTTTTGGTTTTTGGTGTTGAAGGGTTTTCTTGAACAAATAAATTTGTATTCAAGACCCCGCTGAGTATAGCGAAGTCAGGATCGTCCACGGGAGTGAGAGTAGTGCTAAGTTTAATCGATAAACTACGAAAAGCAAAGAAAACAAAGGCAGAACAACTCAGGCTCGACCCAAAGAGGGTCGATCTCGACCCTAGGGGGTCGATCCTGAGAGCAAACACACGAAAACGCACACGAACCACAAGCAAGAGCTCGAACACGACCTAGGGGAGTTCGAGATCAAGGCAAAATCACAAGTTTCAATCAATAAAAAGGGCAAATCCTAGGGCAAAGGCTACCACAACAACAACCATACATGCTCTTGACAAGAATTCACAAATATCATGCAATCTAGATCATAGAAAAGTTAACTTTCGCAAACAATTCAAGCCATTTCAATCAACCTTCGCAAATCAAACAACTTTCTACCTATCCTTCAACCTAGGAATATCAACTTTCGCAAATAATCCTATTAGAACTAATCAAGTAATCAACTTTTCACTTTCGCTAAGGTTAATAACAAGACATGCCTCAACTTTCGCAAAGGATTAAGCACAAGATAGGTTAGATATGATCATCAAGCATTCAAGTCATGAATTCAAGTTTTAAACATGCATGATTGTGTTGGGCTTTTGCCCAACCCTAGAACTTAAGAAGACTACTCACACATAGCAAAGAAAAAGAAGGAAGAAGAAGAAGAAGACATGATCAAACCAAACTCAAAATCAAATAAAAACCAAAGATCAATCTTACAAACCTCAAACTTGTCCTCCAAGTCTTCTCCCAAATTCTCCAAGTCTTGATGATTAATTGAATTACAATTAAAACTAAAGGTTCAACCTCCTTTTATAGAAGAAAAGGAGTCCTAATCTAACTAGGAAACACAAAGAAAAACCTTCCTAAAATACAAACTAGGAAACTCTTCAAGCAATCCGGAATAAGGAATTCGGTCACGCGCGTTCGACCCTCCATAGGGTCGATATCGACCCCTTCAGGGTCGATCCTGAGTGCTGTTTTCTTCAATTTCTTCACATTTCTTCATCCTGGCACGACCCTCTTAGGGTCGATATCGACCCCCCTTAGGGTCGATCCTGAGAGTATATTTCCAGCTTCTTCATACTTGGCTCGAGCTTTGGGTCGGTTTCTTCACTTCTTTTCTTGATTTTGCTTCTCTTTAGCTCTTCTTCTTGACTCTTCCTCTTGAATCTTCCTCCAAGCTTGTCCATCTTCTCTTAGCCTTGCTCCAAACTCGCTCTCAAGCTTCGAAATACCTACAAAACGACACAAATATGCGTAGTTTCCGAATCTCAAGGAAATACGAAAACTTATGCAAAAAGACTCAAAAACACAAGACTCAACTACGAAAATCAACTTAAACTAACCTATCTAGACCCTAAAAATCTACCTAAAACGCGGACATCAAAACACCCCATACTTAGACTTGCTTGTCCTCAAGCAATAATCATGCAAATCAAGACCAATAACACAGTCTTCAAGCATAGCCCTTGTCAAAACATTTTAAACACAAGTGAAAAAGAAGACGAGTAATTTTAACGTCATCACATATGTATAAGTCCCAAGTTAGGCAACCACAATCCAACCTCACAAGGGATATAAATGTGTTTCTCTCAACTCTCATGTGTTTAGGCTATCAAATCAACTCTCATCTCAATCTTTATGCAACATCTACTTTATCATTGAGACTTATATCACCAATCTCTCTACCTAGAGAAGTCAAAACACATCAATCTTCATAAGAACTTAGGCTCAATGAAATCTTCATAGAAGAATCATTCGGCCGGGTTGTAATGGGGTTCGGTAATAACATAACGTAGGGAGTTCTTTGGCCATGTGGTGCTAAATCCGGGAATCAAACTCCTAAATACAACACTTCAAACCAAAACAACTCACTCACTTTTTCTCTTTCAACTCATAACCAAACACTTCAATGAAACTCAAACCCATCAATTTCTAACCCAAACTCCCATACTACAACTTAGAAATACTAGGAATTCTTGGCTTTGCACTTATAACATATTTCTTTCTTTTCTTCCCCTTTTTTTTCTCTTTTCTTTTCATCAATTTTTCAACAATGTGCCTTCCAAGCCAAGAATCCTTTTACATTACACTCAACAAGTTGTTTTCTACCCTTAAACAATGTCACCACTTTCAAACCCAACACAAATGTCACTCAACAAAACTTATTCCCAACTCATCTAAGTTCAATTCCCGGAATAGGGTCAAGCTAATATAGGCTAGGGATAATTTTTGTGGAGCTTCAAACAAAAGGCCAAGGCTAGAACGGGGTTTCAAGCAAAGACAATTCGAGGTAGGAATGGAATAATATGGGCTAAAAATTCAAGTTCTTAATCACAATCAACATGCATGAACAATCTCATAGCGGCTTCAAGAAATAGATAACCATATCAATGACAAGAGACATATGCAAAAAGAGAGCAAAATCACACAAACAAAGAAGAGGGAATCAATGATGTTCTCCCTATAAGGCCAAAATTCTCACTAGGTAAAAATTTGATGGATTGCAACTACTTTCACTCAAGACACATATGCTCAATTTCATCACAAGTCACATTCACAATCAAAAGCAATTTCTCATAAACTCGGACTACACTATCCAATTATGCCAAAGGAATTACATGACAAGCATGAAAATTAATTTTCATCATAGGACATCTAAGATGGAATGCTCTTCTATCCTAAAACAAACAAGGAAGCAAATATTTTTGATTTTTTCGACATTTTGCAATTTTTTTTTTTGGTTTTTGACATTTTCTCAATTTTTTTTGGATTTTTTTCAAGATTTTTCTTAACAAGCAAACTACCAATCAAACAAAGCAAGCAAAGACTCAATTATGTACAACATGTGAGCTTTCTTCTTCCCCACCCCATACTTAAATCATGCAATGTCCCCATGCATGAAAACACATGACAAAGTAAAGAGAAAAGAAGAAGAAGACTCACAAAAACTCTTTAGAAGCTTGGTTGGAGATGGAGCTCCTCATGGAGGTGGAGGGTGGGTCTTGTCTCGTCTTTTTGAGCTCATGTTTGCAATTTAAAGTCCTGCAAAATCATCACAAAGATCCTATCCCAAGCAAAATATTTCCTAGTCTAATCTAAGGAAGGTTAGAAGAACAAAAATCTAGTCTAGAAATTGGAAAATCAAAAATGAAGAAAATAAAAAGGAAAATCTAATCTAGAAACCGGGTTGCCTCCCGTAAGCGCTTTTTTAACGTCATTAGCTTGACGAGAAGTTTCTTAGCTCAATACCTATGATCGGACATCGTCAAGGCTCTAAGTAACCTGTCAAAGTCTTGTGAAGACACCTCATGAAAGCATAAGTAACATATTGATAAACTGAAAACAAATGATATAGCACTCAAAGATCGTTTCAACTTATCAAAAACGCAAGAATAATTTACGTGAGAAGGGTTAGGATAAAACCAACTTGGTGGGTGCGGTGGTGCCTCACAATACTCAAAAAAGGGATCCTTGCAGGTCCATAGCTCCTTGCGTCCTATCTTGAAAGGAAAATGATAGAATTTGTAGGCGCCTTCAAGCCTAGGGACCACGATTGACGTAGGAAAGTCGAAAGGACCCACGGTGACGATCTTCATCTCTTCATGTTTGGCCCGCTCTTTGCTAGCATCCGGGGTCAATGAAAGTCCAAACCCGACCACCTTTCCTTCACATTCCTCTATGAGTGGGTTTCGTTTCAACATTGGTAGCAAAGACCCCGTACATCCTTCATCCTCTTGGGCCTTAACCTCCTCAATTTTGCCTTCTCCTAGCAAGAGAATCTTATCCTTAGCTTGGGTCTCGACTTTGTTTTTCTCGGCCTCATCTAGCAAGAAATTCTCTTTCGGGTCATCCTCCGAATTCTTCATCTCCCCTTCACGGACTTCTTTCAAAGCATTGTCGAAGCGGACCTCTACTTTCTCCTCACCACTAGAATATGATATGAGTCCCTTCTTAACATCTATGATAGCTCCGGTCGTGATGAAGAATGATTGGCTTAGAATGAGTGGAGGACTTGACTCGAATAAAGGCTCAATATGCTCAATGGAAGATTCCCTAGCCATCTTGGATGGGAAAGGAAGCGCCTTTGTTGTCGAAGAAGAAGAAGAAACAGACTTCGGGACTTTGGGAAGAGGGTCGACCACGACCTCATGATGGTCCGTGACGACCTCTTCCGTAGTGGGGAGGGGGAAGGTGTCGACCATGTGGGGGTCGGACACGACCTCCCCTAGGTTGGGTCGGTCTTCTTCATCCGCCGTCTTCTTACTCAAATCTTGCTCCGGCAACTTCTCTCCGCTCCTTGAGTGAACTGCGGCAATGTGGCCTCTCGGGTTCTCATCGGGGTGGCCCGGTAATCGCCCTTGAGGTTGTGGAATTTGAGCCACTAGATCACCATGTTGGGAGTTGTCGTTCCATGATTCAAACTCTCCGAATTTGTTTTGAGCTTTATCAAGCTTATCGATGAGTCCACCAAAGAGACTTTGTGCCCAAGCCGGTGGTTGCTCTTCATAGCTAGGAGGTTCATAATAACCCCAGTTGGGATAATCATCACTCCTCCAATAGGGATCCCAAGCGTAATTGGCCTCTTCAAATTGACTTGCATAAGTACGGCGTGGTTCATAATAACCCCAATTGGGGTAGGCTTGGGCTTCCCATTCTCTTTGACTCGCATAAGCCTCAGCTTCTCTTTCTCTTTGGAGGGCTAGCACTTGAAGTTCAAGATCGGCCAACTTTCTTTCAAGGTCCTCAAAGGTCTCCATGGCTACATCTAACCTAAAAACAACAAAAAAAACAAAACAAATCAAAAACACACAAAGGGTTTGGGCTAGTCCCTCACCCAAATATCAACCAAACTCGGCACTATTGCACACTCCCCGACAACGGCGCCAATTTGTTGAAGGGTTTTCTTGAACAAATAAATTTGTATTCAAGACCCCGCTGAGTATAGCGAAGTCAGGATCGTCCACGGGAGTGAGAGTAGTGCTAAGTTTAATCGATAAACTACGAAAAGCAAAGAAAACAAGGGCAGAACAACTCAGGCTCGACCCAAAGAGGGTCGATCTCGACCCTAGGGGGTCGATCCTGAGAGCAAACACACGAAAACGCACACGAACCACAAGCAAGAGCTCGAACACGACCTAGGGGAGTTCGAGATCAAGGCAAAATCACAAGTTTCAATCAATAAAAAGGGCAAATCCTAGGGCAAAGGCTACCACAACAACAACCATACATGCTCTTGACAAGAATTCACAAATATCATGCAATCTAGATCATAGAAAAGTTAACTTTCGCAAACAATTCAAGCCATTTCAATCAACCTTCGCAAATCAAACAACTTTCTACCTATCCTTCAACCTAGGAATATCAACTTTCGCAAATAATCCTATTAGAACTAATCAAGTAATCAACTTTTCACTTTCGCTAAGGTTAATAACAAGACATGCCTCAACTTTCGCAAAGGATTAAGCACAAGATAGGTTAGATATGATCATCAAGCATTCAAGTCATGAATTCAAGTTTTAAACATGCATGATTGTGTTGGGCTTTTGCCCAACCCTAGAACTTAAGAAGACTACTCACACATAGCAAAGAAAAAGAAGGAAGAAGAAGAAGAAGACATGATCAAACCAAACTCAAAATCAAATAAAAACCAAAGATCAATCTTACAAACCTCAAACTTGTCCTCCAAGTCTTCTCCCAAATTCTCCAAGTCTTGATGATTAATTGAATTACAATTAAAACTAAAGGTTCAACCTCCTTTTATAGAAGAAAAGGAGTCCTAATCTAACTAGGAAACACAAAGAAAAACCTTCCTAAAATACAAACTAGGAAACTCTTCAAGCAATCCGGAATAAGGAATTCGGTCACGCGCGTTCGACCCTCCATAGGGTCGATCCTGAGTGCTGTTTTCTTCAATTTCTTCACATTTCTTCATCCTGGCACGACCCTCTTAGGGTCGATATCGACCCCCCTTAGGGTCGATCCTGAGAGTATATTTCCAGCTTCTTCATACTTGGCTCGAGCTTTGGGTCGGTTTCTTCACTTCTTTTCTTGATTTTGCTTCTCTTTAGCTCTTCTTCTTGACTCTTCCTCTTGAATCTTCCTCCAAGCTTGTCCATCTTCTCTTAGCCTTGCTCCACACTCGCTCTCAAGCTTCGAAATACCTACAAAACGACACAAATATGCGTAGTTTCCGAATCTCAAGGAAATACGAAAACTTATGCAAAAAGACTCAAAAACACAAGACTCAACTACGAAAATCAACTTAAACTAACCTATCTAGACCCTAAAAATCTACCTAAAAACGCGGACATCATTTGGCTATTGGGGTTTTTAGGATGACAAGTTCATTTTGGGGGGTTTAGGATGATTTTATGATTTTGGGTGATGACAAGTGGTTTTTTATGAGTTTTAAGCAATTTAAGTTTGTTCTACGGATCTGACTGATGACAAGTTTTTTTAAGGGTTTTGGGATGATTTTATATGACTGAGTGATGACAAGTTGTTTTTAATAGGTTTTAGCGATGACACATTTGTTTTTAATGTGTTTTGGTGATTATAAGTTTGTTTTACGAATTTGAGTGATGACAAGTTTGTTTTGAGGTTTTTGGGATGATTTTGGGTGATGACAAGTTAATTTTACGGATTTGACTGATGACAAGTTCGATTTGAATGATTTTAAAGGTTTTTAGGATAATTTTATGGGTCTGGGGTGATGACAAGTTCGTTTTGATGTGTTTTGATGATTATAAGTTTGTTTTACGAATCTGGGTGATGACAAGTTTGTTTTAAGGGTTTTGGGATGATTTTATGGTTCTGGGTGATGACAGGGTGTTTTTTATGGGTCTGGGTGATGACAAGTTCGTTTTTATGGATTTTGGCGATGACAAGTTCGTTTTCAATGTGTTTTGGTGATGACAAGTTGTTTTACGGATCTGGGGGTGATGATAGGTTTGTTTTAAGGTTTTTTGGATGATTTTATGGGTTTGGGTATGTTTTTGGGTGATGACAAGTTTGTTTTACGAGTTGGGGTGATGACATATTTTATTTTGCATTGTTAGATTTGTATATATATTACTTATAATTATGACCTATTAGCTCAAATGGTAGAGCAATGTGCTTGATGCACAATAATGTGGGTTCAAATCCCACATAGGTCAATTTCTGAACTGGTCATCACTAATGACATGTTTTTACGTGAATGATGGGTTTTACCTCAACTTGTCATCAGATGACAAGTTGAGGTCGTGAATGGTGAGTTTTATCTAAACTGGTCATCACTGATGACAAGTTTTTTGTGCGTGGACTGATGACAAGTAACTTGTCATCTGATGACACGTCACTTGTCATCACTAATGCCACGCCGGTCAACGCCGGTCAATGTTGGTCAACGTCGGTCAATGTCGGTCAACGCTTGATGGTGATAAGGGATGCTGACGTCATCAATGGCATATGATGACGTCATCTTGTAAATTTTAAAAAAAGGTAGGGGCAAAATTGGAAAAAAACCTATGGGACCTCATTTTTTTTCCTTGTAGCCTATTTACTCCATTTTTGTTTGCCCACAGCCTATTTACCCATTTTCGTCAATAGTAATGGATGGAGTTTTAAGATAAAGACAATAAATTTTGTATCATATCAATGTATATTCAAAAATAGATGTACTTATTCAAACTTATCGTAATTTGTATTCGAGATATAACAATCTTTATTTTCATCTTATTCAATACATTATATTCACATATTCAATGCTCACATAAGGTCCTTATTTTCATTTTTATTTTAATATATAATAATTCAGCCTATCATGAAATCATTTTCATATAAAGATAGATACTTATTCAACTCTAGTGCAAAATAGAAAAGGATTTATAAAACAATAAAACATGTTTAACTCTACAATTATTTAAACCGCCTTACAAAGTTATTCAAATACTAACTAATTGATTTTCTAGGATTCACTAACGAATTTTCAACTTTACGTAAATTATTGATTTTTCAAAAAAACCTTCTCACTCTTATTAATCCATAGAATCATGAAACTTCCATTTTAAATATTCAATTTTTTAGTAATTCCCCTCCTAATTTTCCTCATATCAAATCCCTATAATTAAGGAGATTTCCTTTTAAGAAGACACGTTTGAATAATCATCCCCCTACAAATTTTATCCTATTATGCATCCTCCTTATCTACCATTGATTTGGTTCGATCTAACACCCCCTATTATACCTCACGTTGCACCTTAAAACCTATCTCACATGAGCGTCCCCCCTACATTATTAATACATGATACCTTATTTGGAACTAAGATTTGTAAGAAAGCATATACATTATTGTAAAAAAAATACAAATTGTAATATATATATATATATATTGATCCATGTACTCTGTTACATACACGTATGACATATATACTCTCTCTCTATATATATATTTTGTATAAAAAGTATACAACATCGTGATTCATGTATATTATACGTCATAATACGTAAACATATATAAATGTTAAACATATACACACTTGTTATGTGTGTGCACTGTTATGAGTATTGTATATACCAATGATAAACGAGTGAGTATGATGTGTATAATTTTGATTTCTTTATACATAGATTATTGTCTAATATACAATTATTGGTATTTAATATACATAACGTGTTATGTACTCTTAATTTTTTATTTATAAGTCCTTCATTGTCCCCACTAATAAGTAAAGTAAAAAGAAGGGAATCAGAAGACTCACTGTTGATTTGGTAGTGGAGGATACGGTGGTCTATAATAATATGAAGGATATCTTAGCCATATACCCTAAAAGAACTGTTTTTGCCTCCTCTGAAACTCAACAAGTCCATCCACAACAAGGGGAATCTCCGTGATAGCCCGTCACTGATCAACAGTTGTAGTACACAGCTCTCTAACATCCTCAGTCATCTCACCCTGGTACATACGAAGACCATGCATCCCGGTCATCAGCTAGTCATACTCATAGGATTTGACATCCCTAGCAGTAGAAGAACTAGCACCAGCAGAAGCACTCCAGCTAAAAGTAGAAGCATATGCGGTAGTATAGGTATCCCAAGATGGATCTCCACTTTGATCTCCATCAACTGCCTGAGCATAGGCATCACAACATCAGCAGATGCAGCCTGACCATCAAACTTACAGACAATAAAGAACTCATGGCTTTGCTGGCTATAAGGAAATAAGCATGGAAGACGCAAATAGCTAATGGGTGGATGGCCAAACATCCAGATCCACCCACTCTCAACAGAACCTCCCAGACATCTCGCTCTTTTCAACTGAGCAGTATCATACTCATGAGCATCAGTCAAGGTTCAACCATGATAAGAAAAAATCTCATCTTTCCTCACAAAAGGTAGTGCCAACAATGTAATCATACCACCACATCCAATCTTCCCTACCCTCTTGGGATATTTCTTCAAGTTATAAATAAACATCTCAACCCATTCAGGTACCGTAGGCTGTCTGGGCATCAGGCACCACACCATATGCATATCATGAATGGACACCTTGTTCACCTCGCCCATACCCAGAAACGCCATAGCAAGCAACTTATGGTAAAGGCAAAGACAAGGGTGTGTGATCCTATAGCTATACTCTCCACTTTGGCTGTTGAACTGATGTCCAGTAATAGAAAATCATAAGTCACAGAAATCTTGGTCCTTAGAGAAATCATGCCACTCCTCAAAAGGCGGAGTGGTGACACCAAAGAACGCACTAATAAGCTCTCGGGTCAGTTTATAGAGCTTATCATAAGCCCGGTAAGATAGTACGTCTCCGTCTTAGTCGATAGAAACTTTAGCACAAGACCCTTATAGGTCATATCAGACAGCTGAATCAGATCTCATAAACCACCCTGCACTAGTAACCTATGGGTGCACTCAAACAATCTAAGCTCTCTCAAAGTCTAAGCATGAAAGAACTTAGTAGACACAAATTATCTGTCTCTCAGCTTATCCCAAGTCTTCTTCTGCTCTTTACTAAGATCCTCACCAGATAAGACATAATATGATGAAAATAATCGAGTATAGAAGAGGAAGTTATCGAAAAAATGAAACCGAGAGCTCTGCAGGCAAATCGCAAGCGCGGGTGGTCAAGCCACGGGCGCGGATCGTAGGGACAGAACCGCGGTCACAGGAAGGTGGGCCGCGGTCGCAAAATCGGTCGAAACCGAATAGAAGTGTAGGGACAGAACCGTGGTCATGGGTGATGTGGTCGCCGCCGCGGGTGCTATGCAATCGTTAAGATTTATGTTTCTGAAAGCTGGGCAACGACGTCGATCTTAGCGGTGATGACTGTGGTTGCTGATCTGGTTATGGCGATGACAACACAACAAAGGCCAACGAGAGGACTGGAACTGGTGAGAGAAGTGGGCGGCGGTGGTGGGAGAAACCAACACCAAGGTGGTTAGATCCCGTTAGATCCGGCGGTGAGAAGCATACACAGCCCAGATCCGGATCTTGGAGACTCGGTGGCAGCACAACTAGCGGCGAACCGACGCTTTGGAGGAGGAGCGGCAAGGGAGGTGTGAACGAGAGATAGCAGATGAACAAAGACAGCAAGTCGCGATTGTAAATCTTGGATCTGATTTTTTTTGCGACTGAACACCCGAGATCGCGGTAGTGGATCCACGGACATAGCTCTAGTACATGTACGCTTGGAATTTCTTTATTTAAAATGCAACCATGGTTGCACATCCATAGTCGCGGTTTAACCACAGAACGTTATTTTGAACCTAGTATCTGTATGTTAGCCCGAATTTTTTTTCAAATAAAAAGAAGCAAAATCAAAGCAAAAGACAAGGGAAGAAAACTACTTACCTCGGGTAGGCGTAAATATCATAGGCTCGACGTATACCATCTGTCTATACCCCCTAAGCAGCGAGGTTTTCCAACAACTCTTGGCACCTAATGAAGTATTCATGAAAAGGTTCATCTTGAAACTGGCTAAACTTAAACAAAGACATTAGTATATACAAGTGTAGACTATAAGATAGGTCTACACAAAGTCAATAAAAGTATTAACACTAGAATTCAACCAAAGTTCTGCAACAAACGTGCCGAACTTTGACTCGGCCTAGATCGTTATACCAAAATCAAAGATAATTAACCCTAGCTACAAGCTTTAGTATAGCGAATAAGTCGGGGTCATACCGAAGAGAGCTGTGGCTTTTAGTATTTATATTTGTAGCACCCAAAGATAACGGGGGATTTCACGAGGCTTTACTAAACTAAACTATTAAGCAAATACCAAACAAGCAAGTAATCAATCAATCAATTGCAAGAGCAAGTTCATTCAAAAGATCCACTTTGATAACATCATTTGACCATTGACTCATCCATTGATTCCTTTTATTTTTATAGTTAATTCCTATTGATGGCAAAGGACATCATGAACCGACGAGCTAGGCCAAGACCATTTCACAAGTCGCGAGCATTCAAATTCAAGAAGGATGAAGCCATTCAAGTTGACCTAAGAAGATCACAAGAGGGACAACCTTGGCCCTTAAGTGTTTATCTTCGAGGCTTGAAGAGAGTTCCAAGAAGAAACTAGCCATGTTGCTTGAAAGCCGGGAGAACGAAGCCATCGTCGACCAAGACAAGGCTCAAGACCGACCCTGAGAGGTTCGAGAATGACCCACCCACCATTTGGCTCGACCTTGCCTTTATGAAAGGTCTCAAGACTGACCCTAATGGGTCGAGATCGACCCTCCCTAGGTCGTTCTTGAGACACGGGTCATCCGAAACGGCGAGATCTCATTATTTTGTTTTGGAAACTCTTATCTTTTATGTTGCCTAATTAATTGGGATATTACCTTGATATTATCTTGGTTTTTTTTAGCATAGAAATAAGGGAACCCTAGTTGTCTTGCAATTTTATAAATTGCATAGGCTTTGCATATTTTACATTCAGCGTATTTTGAGAAGAGAATAGAGTTCTCTTCCTGCACCCTTTGAAACCTTTTGTTGCTTTGGTCGATTTGAATCAAGAGTTGATAGTTGGCTTGCAATTGTTCTCAAGTGCTTGTTCTTGTGTTTGTTCATTGGTGTGTGTGTGTGTGTGTGTGTGTGTTCGAATTGTGCGAGAATCATCAAGGATTGGAGAGACGAGCCCTTGTCCAAAGTCTAGATCCTTCAATCGCTTCCAAGGCCTACGATCTACCCGGATTGTCGTGCATCACCTATCCTGATCTTATTTAATCGTTTTTCCACAGTCCAAGAAAATCTTAATATTGACAGAGGATGTCAAATCAATACTAGCAATACAAACGAGGATATGCAAGATATATGCTAAAGGAATCAAGCTACGAGTCAATTGCAAAAACATATAATCAAAACTCTTCATTAATTCCCTAGTTTACGGTCCTAAGAAATCAAGTTGTTTTTACAAATCAGATTTGTCTACGGTTCAAACCCAGATCCAACAATAGAATATAAACCAAATTCCACAAGTTAGCTACTCAAGTAGAGTCAATTAACATTCATGTATAATTAAGTACAAGAGAATTAATTTTAACCAAAAAGATAGAAATCAATAACCAAAATCTCGTAAATTCACAAGTCAACACTTTTTAATTCAACAAACCCTAGAAAAGTTAGTTCTCTATAGAAACTCTAGGTGTAAGTCTTGATGAAAGAAAAAATCCTCAATCCTTAAACTAAAAGGATTCTAAATTTAAATAAAACTCTAAAAGAAACCATCCAAAAATAAGAAATAAAATAAATTAAAAAGATAACAAAAATCGAACTCGAACTAATTTCTCGACCGACACGACCTGCGCAGACGCGGGTCACCTACCCGCAATCGCGAGTAAGCACTTCATAAATTGTCTTCGGCGACTTCCGTTGTGATCGCGGCACTAGTACATGCGGTCGCGACTTTCTCCAGTAATATTCTATAAGTCTCTATAGCTCTTCAGCGGTCACGACCGAGTACCCACGGGCGTGGTTCTTCTGGAGAACATACTTCTTCTTCGTAATCTTCACTTTAGTAGAGTCTTGGATGTCTTTATGAAAATTCCCTAAATTAGCCTTAAATTCTCATAATAAAGTACTAAGAAAGTAAGAAGTCCTAGTTACAACATATCACTTGTCATTTAATAGTGTCTTTCTACTAACAGGTGTTCATTTGGTCCCTTGATTACTTTTTTTTGCAAAGTTGTTGTTGTCTTTCCTCTACTTTATGTAGGTACCATTGTCTAAATTGGTAAAGCAAGCTATAACCCATCATCAACAATTCATGGGGACCACGTTGGGCGCTCCTCAAAAAGAATCTCAATGCCCTTGTTCCTTTTAGCGGCACTCCTCCATCCTAACAATCTGGGCATGCTCAAGATAACCATGCAAGATAAAGGCAATAGGCCCTATATCTAGGAGTTATACTCGGATCCCATTGACAACTTCATTAACAACACCCCGAGCTACCACACAGTGGCTCCATATTGTCAACACTCGATCTCTCTCGATCGGTGTTGAGCAACATCGCTCCCATCCACACCAACCTAGGACAATGTCACCGACCACATTATGCTCCATTGGCTGACAACCATCATAAATCCTTTGTCGAAGAGGTCCACGACTACCAAGTAGCATACAATAACCTCTACCGGGAGAGAGATCTTGGGCTTGAGCAATTACCATGTGCCTATAGGCATGGTGAGCGTGCTCATGCCAATCAAAATGCAGACCCTCTACACAAGAAGGGCAAGCTGGCCGGAGATCAAGTTCCAATACTTTGATGGAACTCGTGATCCTGAAAAAGTACTTGGATTGGGAAGAAAAAATAAAGCACACACTTGACCATTCAAGTAATGAAGAACACGAGAGGCTTCGTGCAGTCATCCTCTACTTCACCGATCAAGCTAAGAGTTGGTGGTTGTGGACTCATTCATCTCGACAAAGATAAGGGCTGCCACCTATTAAGACGTCACCACAACTCAAGTATTTGCTCAAGAAGAACCATGCACCCGAGGAACATTTAGAAAACATACGCTTACACCTTGATGAGTGTTACCAAGGCAACCGTGATTCAGCAACCTATTTTGACGAGCTACAGCACCTCACATATAAGGTCAATGCTCACTAATCTGACTAGTTCCTTTAGACCCAATATCTCGTCGGCCTTAATTAACCACTCAAGGATGCTCTAGAGATCCATTCATCCACGATGCCAACTCCATGGTGCACAAGGCTCAACGCCTTTGGGAGCAATTGCAAAGAAGAAAACGTAAGCCCAACAATTCACTCCAAACCAGAGGCACACTTCTAAGTCTAATTCTTGTTCGGTTTCATCTAATTCTCTTTCTTCTTCTCAGTCAATGGGTGCCCCTAGCACCACCAAGGCAATTTCTCAGGCCCCTACTCACTCCACTTGTACCTCTACTAGACCCCCGAAGCGAGTATAAGACATTCGGCGTTACAAGTGACAAAGGAGTGGGCATATCTCTAAGAAAGTCCCCAAGATTAAGTAAGTCCTCCTAATTGAGGATAGTTATGTCTTGGATGGAGAGGACACCCATGAGGACGTAGGCTTCATTCAAGTAGAGGAGGAGCTTAACTATGAGAACGAGGTTGCCGAGCTAGTGGAGCCGGACACTTCCACCCAGCCGCTAACACTTGTGGTCATGCGATCCTTACACCCTTAAGAAGCTCCACGTAAGGACCAACGTGAGAACATCTTTCATATGAGGCCCAACGTCCAAGATCAAACCCTATCTGCCACATTTTATGGAGGTAGTTATGCCACATCTCTTTTATGTAATTGATAGATATATTAGAATAAGATAAAAAAAATAAGACTAGTGTATGTGAATATGCGTGATATATTTCAAAGTATATAAGTGGTTTAAAGTCGTACCTTAAACACATCCAAAATTGGGTAAGGTTTGTATGGGAATCATCTATTAAGAGAGAAATAAGAATGAATCTCAACCACTCTACACATGAAGATTTCACATGACGCACACGAGAATTTCTATTCCTTACGTTTGGAGAGAAATAAGAATGAATCTCAACTACTCTACACGCAAGTTTCACAACATAACTATGTAATCTCATACAGAATGATTGTGCATTTTCATCCATAATGGATGTGTATAACATCATTAAAGATTGCTTATATATTTTCACCAAGTGCACATTATATTATCTGTGAAAAAAGTCATACACAATGAGATATAGACATGCACAATTATATTAAGTGCGAAAATGCACTTTCAAGTTAAGTGAAACTGCACAATCATGTTATTTGAAAAAAAAAAGCACAATCATTCGTTACTTACACACTTATATGAAAAAATCGCACACAATAAGATAAAAAGCATGCACACTCATTTTATATGAAAGCATACAGTCATGTTATTTTCAAAAGGCACAATCATGTTAAGTGGAAAGCCAAAATCAATATTGTCACATTTTGCATAGTCATTATGAACCCATATGAAAAACTCACACACAATGCGATACAGAATATGTATATTCATATTAATAAAAAAAATACACAGTCATGTTGCTTAAAAAGGCATAGTCAATTTAAGTAAAAGTACACGGTCGTTCTCATCAAATGTTGCACATTCGTTACACACTCACATGAAAAAAATCACATACAATGCAATTTAGAGCATACACAATCACAATAATCGAAATGCACAATTATGTTATTTGAAAAGACATAATCAAGTCAAGTGAAAATACACAATCATTCTTGTCACATTTTGCACACTCGTTATACACACACGAAAAAATCACACACCACACGATTCATGACATGCACATTCATATTAATCAGAAACGCATAACCATGTTATTTGAAAAGACACAGTCAAATTAAGTAATAATACTGAATCATTTATTACATTTTGCATCCTCGAAGGAAAAAAAAATTGCATGCACGCGATCTCAATCGATCTTGTATATAATTTGATCAAACGAAGGACATCAATTCTCATTTCTCTCCTTAAATACCATTCTCACATGATCCATTCCCATTTCCCAACCTATAATTATCTATTTAATAATTTTATGTGTAGGCAATAGGCAAACATATACATGTGAATAAAAATTTACGTGACATATAACGCTACATTAAAGACAGTGGTAAAGCCAAAGTTTGTCATAAGAGGAGTGATAAATAAAATAATATATTATATTATTTTTTCTAATAAAAGGTTCCATAAAATAAAATACACGCAATCATGAGGTTCTAACATCTATAACTATAAACATGGTAAATCTAGCCTCCGAGTTTTCATACTTTGGAAATGCTGCAAAATAACTTCATTTCAATGCTTCTAAATACATCCTTCTCGATATAACACGCTAAAGAATCGGTCAAAAAGTCATCTCCCATCTTCTTACGTAAATCTGTCTTTATAATATTCATTGTAGAGAAAGCCCGTTCCACTATAGCTGTCGCAACTGGCAACACTAAAACCAACTCGATAAGAAGATATACTCAATGGAAAGAAGTGTGGATTCCTACCTCGACCATCTTTTGCGCAACATCTCCAATATTTTGCAAAGTAGAGAAATTTTTAGTTTCTATCATTTCATGAATCCACATGTTCAATTGTTGTTAAAACTCTATTTGATCACTTGGTGAGAAATCTTGTGAATATAACTTTGCAAGTCTTAGTAGATTAGCCTCATTGAAATTGAAGAATGAATTTTTAGGATCGAGGTACGAGATATATGTGAATAACTTTGTAGTTGACTCATCAAATCGATCAACCATCCTCTAGTCAGTAACCTACAAATGTAGCCTTATATTAACTTCATTAATAAAACACAAAGTTAAATCGATAATAGTCTGATCCTTTTGTTGCAAGAATTGTGACAAAGCATTTGTCAACCCAAATACTAGATTCATCAAATAAGCAATGATCACAAATTGATAACTCTCCATTTTATTCATCAAGCTACCGGTAACTCCTCAAGTTTTTCTTTCGGTTCCATCATAATATATGTTTTCAAGAATTTGGATGGTTGAGGTGTACGAAGATAATAAGCGAACAATTATTGTATAATGTGAACCTCAATGTGTAACTCTAGGTCGAGCTATAGTAGTTTCTTGATTCAACCCTCTTCTAGTAGAAAGCTCACCATTTTCTAACTTCTCTACCATGTTTTCATGTTGTTTTTGTCGAAACTTGTCATATCTCTTACAAGAGGCCCCAACCATGTTCATAATCATACACAAGTACTCAAAGAAATCACTCACACATTGGTTCATATATGAAACCGCCACAACGACTAATTGGAGTTGGTGAGCAAAACAATGTACATACCTCGCATTTGAATTTTCATTTAATATAAGGGCCTTCAATCCATTAAGCTCCCCTCTCATATTTAAAGCCTAAACATACCCTTGACCTCGTAAATTGAAGATGGGTAACCCATGTTTGGCAAAAAAATACATCAATACCACCTTTTAAAGACAATGCGGTACTGTTTGTGACATGCACAACTCCAAGGAACTACTCCATCACTACTCCCTTATTGTTCGGCATAATACATATACAGACCCCTGTACTTGAACGTTTTTTCCTATCAGTCCCCTATACTTAAAATTGTTCAATTAGACCCCTATACTTAGTTAAATTTGTTCTATCAAACACTTGATTCACTACATTTTGTGTGGTGTCTTACACGCGCGCTGATGTGGCAAAAAATTTGCCATGTAGATGCCACGTATGATATTTTAATTTAAATCTTTATATCTTCAAAAGAAATATATAACATTGTGGGAGAGCTGGGCTTGGCTGCCGGAACCACGCGGGTACTCGGCATCGAGTGTGATGGCCACGTGGACCAGGGAGGGGTCGCACTCGGACGCGTTGGGTCTGTCGGAACCGAAACCCGGGGTGGGCGGGGGTGGATGTGAGGCTGCGGAAGTGGGAGGCCGAGCCAAAACCCAGATCTGGTCCAAATAGGCGGAAACCCAGATCTGGGAACGGAAGACGATGCTTCCTGATCAAGCGAACGCACTGGATGGCGTCGGAGAGCAGCCCGGAATCCAAATAGGCGTCGGAGAGGGAGGTCAGAAGAGGGTCGTGGTGGAGGAGAGGCGGCGGAGGTTCCGGTGGGACGGAGTACCAGGGAACGGTGGAGAATGGGTGGCGGGTGATTGGTGTGAGCCGATAGGAAGCTGCGATTTTGAGGCTTTGAGGTGGAGGAAGGCGGACGCGGAGAGGAGCGGGAGGAGGAAGACGGCATGGAGGCGGATGGTCGCCGGAGCCGGTGGAGGCTTCGTCGGGGTTTGAGTTGGGTTCTGACTATGGAAAATGAAAGTGAAAATAGGGAAAAGCGACGGTGGAAGCGGAAAGGCACAGAGGAAGGGGAAAGATCTACAGTGAGTGAGGAAGGGGAAAGATCTACAGTGCTTGTCCACGTATGTTCACATTATTGAGTTGTTGTTTTTTAATTGCTGACTGGACAGACACACTCACAATAAATGGGTTTAAGTAACACGCGCTTGTCCACGTAGGACAAAAGTGTTCAATAGACAAAAATAGGGGTAATACAGGGGTTTGATTGAACAATTTTAAGTACGGGGGGCTGATAGGAAAAAACGTTCAAGTACAAGGGTCTATATATGTATTCTGCCCTTATTGTTCACATATCTTAAAACAATAGCCATCTGCTCTTTAACCGAACTATCACGAGCCTCATCAACTAACAAAGAAAAGAATTTTGTCCCCAATATCATTGATTATGAGTTTTGTTGTCTCTGATGCACACGCCGTAATGATTTCTTTCTAAATTTGAGGAGAAATAAGTGGATGATTTGCCGGTGCGATCTCGTTCACTACCTTCCCAACATCATCGCAACGTAACCTATACCATTGAAGAATTTGCAAATAGTTTTCTTTGTTTAGGGAGTTCACGGACTCTTCGTGTCCGCGAAAAGCTAATCCCTGCTCAAGTAGTAATCTAACAACATCAACATTTGTAGTCAGACGATTCCGATATGCAACATTCAATTCTTGTATTCTAGAAATCAATTTTCTTGTAACATTTTGCCTTTGATCTTTAAATACAAAATATAATGCACGGGCATCATTATGTGTGCTACCAATTGCTCCCACATGGTCTTTGAATTTCTCACTAGCCTTCTTCCAATTACAAAATCTTGTTTTCACAAATGCATCATGTCCGGATCTTTTGTCAACATCTCCTTTAAAAAGATAACACGAAAAACAAAACGCGACATCTTTGAATATACTATATTCCAACCATTCCTATTTCTTAAACCACTCGACTTGGAAGAACCTCGATTTATTTCCAAAATCTTTTCTTGGAAAATCATGAGAAAGTGGTTGACGAAGACCTTTAACTACGTACTCTTTCCTAATATCATCTCTATCTCGAGCATCATATTCATTGAGCGATTTCCGCAATGCCTATTCACTAACAATATCTCTTACACATGTATTCTCCATTCGAGTTCTTTTTAACCCTGAGCTACCAATATTTGCATAAACTGTCAGACTCATTATTGATGGATGGAAGCTCAATGCTTTGAACAGATGGTTCCACAAATTTGTCTATCACTTTACAAAACCTATAAGTTACAAAATAAAACTGTAGGTGGGTAAATTTACCATCATAATTAAGGATAATATTTTCGCCAGCCAGGTAAGCATATCCAATAAATATCTTTATTAGCCTATCAAATCCTGGTAGTTATCCAGTAGTTGGAAGATTCTATCCTATTTAAGGAGATAGAATTATTGGTTGGTCTTCAAGGAACTAACCCTAGTCCTCTCTCTCCACTATAAATACATGTCTTCGCCATGTAGAAAAGATATACAAAAACTACCCTAGAGGGGCTGATCATCGCTCGCCCTAACCCTAGCCCTGCGCCTCTCTCTGTACTGTTTACCCTCGCGAATACTTTACTGACTTAGGCATCGGAGGTGGATTAGGGGATCCCCGCCCCCTTTGTCCATTGTTTTGCAGGCCATTGAAGGTGAAGAGGCTTGGAGAAGAAGATCATTGAAGGAGTTGAAACCTGTACACCGACATATTCGTGTACAAACATTTGACGCCGCCCGTGGGGAACAGCAATCGATCCATAATTATGGCGCTGTAATCGATCCCAAACAATGAAGATACGATCTTGGTCAACCCTGGGGCAATCGCGCGATTCGCTTTCGGCAGCCCTAGAGCCGCGACCACGGATTCAAAGCCCGCGACCGCGGTTTCAAAGCCCGCGACCGCGGATCAAGGCGAGAGCGTGCGAACTCCGAAATTCGCTCGGAGAACGAATCCCAACGCGCGTTGATCTCGATATTCGCTCGGGATGATAGACCATATCACGATCCGGGCAAGGCGCCTTGCCGGATCCGACTCAATCCGTGACATAATCCCCCTCGCAAGCACGTCTGTTCATCGCACAGACCTAAGGGGACTCGAGTCAAGCGACGGAATAGCGAGTCATAGCATTGTAAGGTCTGAATCAACTAGTCAAGTACGGGATTCGGTGGTGCGCATCGCTAAATTGGACCCTGGATTGTCGATCCAAGGAGTTTCCCTATTCAAAAATCATTGTTGATTATCGATCCAATGAAAACCCTACGTTTGGGGCAAGAACCGATCGCGATCACGTATGAGCACACGTGTTGCTTGTCGATCAAGCTACGCTAAACCAATTCGTGCGTACGTGAAGATTGGTATAAATTGGAGAAATTACCAATCAAACACCAATTGGTGTGTACGTAGTCAAAAAATAGGTTTTGCTTGATCATCAAGGCAAGTCCATATTGAAGACGGCAAAACCCTAATTTGCCAAGCAAAACCCTAGATCGAGGTCCGTGATCAAAGGTTCAAAGGCGACGAAGGAAGGATCGGAGCCGATCCCCCCGCACAAGCCCTCGCTCGTCGCCAAGAGCGAACTGCACTATAACCGCGAGCGCGGGCAAGGCGACGAGGAAAGAGGAACTCACGAGCGCGAGAGCCACCGCGAGCGTGGTGATGGGTCCATGAACATGGGCCCAACAGCGGACGAAGATCGTCGACTTTGACCACGGGTACACGAGCCCAACGCATCCACCAATCAAGGCGGAGGTGAGGATTGCACAATCGGCGACGATCAAGACAGTCTTGATCGCTCGCGTGCGATCACAGAGTCAAACCACGTTACCAACCGCGAACGCGGTGACCCATCCGCAAGCGCGGATCCGCGGAGAATCACAATCTGGGGCAAAACCGCGGGCGCGGTATCCCCTGCTGCGGGCGCGGTTTCGCTCCAGAGAATGAAATCTCTGTTCTGGGGCAAACCGCGACCGCGGGTCCACCACCCGCGACCGCGGGTCAGCGACCGACAAAATTACCAATCGTTCTTCCGACTCACTTTTCAGGAGCTACGCTTATCGGATTTGGACGATCTACATATCGCTGGAAAGCTAACGAAGAGTACAACGTTTTGTCTTCAGAAGTCGTAGCAAGAATCCTGCTCGAAGTCAGTCGAAACTGGGCACGAATAGCACAGTCCAGAAATCGAGCCAAAGGGTTGGAGGATCAATCGATGTCCTTGACCGTTGTGCGAATCGTCAAAACACCGCTTCAAGATTTGGTAAGACCATTGACCTGCGTTTCCAATCTTGAATCCGTGTTGATAGACCACGAACGTCTGCGCGGACGATAGAGTGGTCAGGAGCAAGACCCCTTCACTGGGGCAAAACGGCAACCTCGGTTCGTGGAGCCGCGACCGCGAAATCGATGGCCGTGCGCACGGCCCACTCATTCGCAAGTACGGACCCATGTCGGGAACCATTCACTCCCTGAAGACAAATCGAGCAAAGGCGACCAAGTTCGTAACCGCACCCGCGGGCCCAGAGCCGCGCCCGCGGGTCTCTACGCCGTGACCGCGGGTCCCGAGACGCGACCGCGGTTCCGGTCCAGATCGCAAAGCTCCCTCGCTGGGGCAAAATCGCATACGCACCCCTCATTCCGTGAGCACGGAATCGTAGTAAGGGCAGTTTGAGACAAAGATGATAAATCGCCACCGTAATCCACGCAGGCATGATCGCGGTATCACTATTGCGCACTCTTCATGAGGCCCTCGCGCGGATGTTGAGATGTTCAAAAACCTTCGCTTTTTCGTGTCTTTCGTTTTCTTAAACAAAATCCTGGCCAGGAAAATTTTCGTTTTATTTATCGTGTTGTTTTCTTAAAATCTCAACAAGTGACGCGCTTAAGGGTAAACGCAACGTTAGTTCATCACACTAGCGGACTGCTCGTATGCTAGCTACGTAGGAGGGTTCCCGTGACGATCGTTCACGGAGTTTCCCATGGAGTTTCCCGTGATACTCACTCACGGAGTTTCCCGTGGTACTCACGGAGTTTCCCACGGAGTTTTCCGCGGAGTTTCCCGTGATACTCACTCACGGAGTTTCCCGTGATACTCACTCACGGAGTTTCCCGCGGAGTTTCCCGTGATACTCACTAACGGAGTTTCCCGTGATACTCACTCACGGAGTTTCCCGTGGAGTTTCCCGTGATACTCACTCACGGAGTTTCCCGTGATACTCACTCACGGAGTTTCCCGTGATACTCACTCATGGAGTTTCCCATGGAGTTTCCCGTGATACTCACGGAGTTTCCCGTGATACTCACGGAGTTTCCCGTGATACTCACTCACGGAGTTTCCCGTGATACTCACTCACAGAGTTTCCCATGGAGTTCCCGTGATACTTACTCACGGACTATGGATTGATCCCCCATAGAGTTCTCGTGATATTCGCTCACGGACCTTGAGATTCACTCATGGAGTTCCCGTGATATTTGCTCACGGACTATGGCTGGCCCCCATAGAGTTCCCGTGATATTCGCTCACGGCGGTTCCCATGATACTCGCTCACGGAGGTTCCCGTGATATTCGCTCACGGCGTTCCCCGTGATACTCACTCACGGAGTTTCCCATGGAGTTTCCCGTGACACACACTCACGGAGTTTCCCGTGATTCTCACTCACGGAGTTTCCCATGGAGTTCCCGTGATACTCACGGAGTTTCCCGTGATACTCACGGAGCTTCCCGTGATACTCACTCACGGAGTTTCCCGTGATACTCACTCACAGAGTTTTTCATGGAGTTCCCGTGATACTTACTCACGGACTATGGATTGATCCCCCATAGAGTTCCCGTGATATTCGCTCACGGACCTTGATATTCGCTCACGGCGGTTCCCGTGATATTCGCTCATGGCGGTTCCCGTGATACTCGCTCACGGCGGTTCCCGTGATACTCGCTCACGGCGGTTCCCGTGATACTCGCTCACGGCGGTTCCCGTGATACTCGCTCACGGCGGTTCCCGTGATACTCGCTCACGGCAGTTCCCTGTGATACTCGCTCACGGATGTTCCCGTGATATTCGCTCACAGACCGCGACATTCGCTCGCGGAGCCCCGTGATATTCGCTCATGGGGGGGGGGGGGACCGTGATATTCGCTCACGGGGGTTCCCATGACACTCGCTCATGGATGTGCAAACGCGCCAATCTCCTAATCCACATAAGTCACTCCAAGTCAATCCTAGAGTACCTACGTCTTAGTCACGCAACCAAGACGTAGGTGGGGCATTTGTAGGTGGGTAAATTTACCATCATAATTAAGGATAATATTTTCGCCAGCCAGGTAAGCATATCTAATAAATATCTTTATTAGCCTATTAAATCCTGGTAGTTATCCAGTAGTTGGAAGATTCTATCATATTTAAGGAGATAGAATTATTGATTGGGCTCCATGGAACTAACCCTAGCCCTCTCTCTCCACTATAAATACATGTGTTCGCCATGTAGAAAGGATATACAAAAACTACCCAAGAGGGGCTGATCATCGCTCGCCCTAACCCTAGCCCTGCGCCTCTCTCTATACTGTTTACCCTAGCGAATACTCTACTGACTTAGGCATCGGAGGTGGATTAGGGTGTCCCCGCCCCCTTTGTCCATTGTTTTGCAGGCCATTGAAGGTGAAGAGGCTTGGAGAAGAAGATCATTGAAGAAGGAGTTGAAACCTGTACACCGACATATTCGTGTACAAACAAAAACAATCAGCATAGAATCAATATCAAATATCAAACTAAATCAACAGTTAAGTTTAATCTATGTAGAGTAATCACATAAGCAATTCTAAAAAAATTTAAAAAAATTATATATTAGTCTTCAAAACCATGATCTAAATTAGCAATAGATTAAAAAAGAGAACGATCTAAGATTGTAAATTAGAATCTAATATTAGTCCTCAAAGCTCAAACACTAACTAATAAATTAATTATGCAACGACTGAACGACCAATTGCCCAATTTAGCAATTATGCAACGATCAATTTATGCAACCAGAATATAATACAATTCTTTTTTTATGAAAGATTATAACACAGTAGTTACGTAGTACCAATTAGGCAATTGGTTTTGATCAAAAACAAATTAGGCAATTGGTTTTGATCAAAAACAAATTAGGCAATTGGGCGTGGAAGAAGGTCGGGAGTCCGGGAAGAGCCGCGGAGTCGCGGTGGAGGCGAGGAGCGACGGCGGTGACCCAGTGAGGGGTAAGGCATGCGAAAATGTGACTATGCGAGGTTCCGATCGATTGCCGATTGGGTTCCAATTCAATCTTCAAAATTGAACTGAAGTTCCAAGTTAATCATCAATAGGGTTATGCGTTTAGAGTTAATTTTTTTCAATTAATCAAAACGACGTCGTTTTGATTATTTCTTTAAAATTAAAAAAAAACTGATCTTCTTCAACCTCTCCACGCCGCTCCACCTCAATGTCGTCGGCCCTAATTTCTCAACACCGTCGTTCATATTCATCACTCCTCCGGTATAATAACCAACTCTCCGGCAGGTTGAGGGGTCGAACCCTCCCCGATCCGCCACTGATTAAAGATATCGTTCAAAAATTAAAGTATCTATTTAATTTAAATCAAATAAAAATTACGTGACATATAAAATAGGTATATGGATCAATCATTTTTTTATCCTAATTGAAACTTATCCTAATTTATTACTAAATAAATTATATAGCTTAAAAAGATAAATTAGATAAAGATCAAAAAATAATAATTATTGTTCGATTATAAATAGTTAAGCATATCCCGCACAAGGCATGGGTCATGAGCTAGTTTCATTCTAAAGGCAAGGAGGACAAGAGTCTAAAGTAGGACTAAGATGAGGCCAATTTCCCAAAAAACATGAACCGAAGACCACATCGTAATTTTCGGATCCGACATGGTCTCCTTTTATCTTTGGACGAAAATTTTTATTTTTTGTAAACAAATATAGATTTTAAAAGATGTTGACAATAGGTAAAAATTGTTCACTTTTTATGATTATCAAAATGTATTATGATTGAGTTCAAAATAACTTCCACATATCCAAGAAATATAATAGAGAAGTTTGTATGAAACAACTCTTAAATATTATCGTAAACCACCTTTTTCTAGATGAACTATTCAAAACATCCCTTTAAATAAATTTTGTTAGCATTTTACCATCCATTTTAGGTTATTGTTGAGAAATTCGTGAAGTTTTAGTCAATTACCATTTTACCCTCATTTTTTCCCAAAAAAGGAAAATTAAAACAATGAGTGTACAATATTATGTGTAATATCCGATTTGGCCAAAAATTCATTACAACCCTAGTCCTCCATTGACAAAGAAATTGATTCTAATTTCTCAAAGTTGCATCCATGGCGGCCGCTTTCTCCACCCTTAAGCCAATTGTTGGCGTTGAACTCATCTCGAATATCTTAAATGAGTCAAAACATTGCCCATGCCTTATTTTGCTTGTCTGAACACATTTCATATGCATCCCAACTCTTCATATTATGGACCCGGTGACCCGAATAAAGCCCATGTAATAGGTGGGTTGAAAGGCGAAGATTTCTAGCCTGAGCTACATTCAATCCCAAATGTTGATTCCGATTCTTGGGGTGAAAACAACAATGTGTTATTTATTTCTGGTTCTATCTTTTTAAACTTAAGAGAAATTTGCACTAAACAACAACAACATTTACCAAGAAAAATCCCACAAAAGCAGGATCTGGGGGGTCAGGATGGGGGCATTTCAGACATAAACCACCCGTTAAATAGGCGAATTTACACTTAACCACCCATTATACAATAATTTGTTTTAAACCACCCAAAACTTCAATTCCGTTTAACAAATAGCCACCCAAGGCCTTATTCCATCAAAAAATCCGTTAAATCACGAGATTTGACCATTTTGCCCCTTTCTTCTTCCTAAATCTGCCCCTTTCTTCTTCCTAAATCTGCCCCTTTCTTCTTCCTAAATCTGCCCCTTTCTTTCCCGAGACCACACCGTCGGCCTCCTCTACTTGGAAACCCGCTCTAGATCCACAACCCCAAACGCCGGCCAAATTTTCTGGCGCCCCACCGACGGATCCTTGGCTCTCTCTCTCACCCACAACCCTCCTTCACACTCTCTCTCTCTCTCTCTCTCTCTCTCTCTCTCTCTCTCTCTCTCTCTCTCTCTCTCTCTCTCTCTCTCTGATCTGTAGGCTCGGCCTCCGCTCTGGGGCATCAACCCGACACCGGTGACCCCGCACTCGACCGCCTCTGCTCCGAATCTACATCCGGCGACTGCTCGTCCTCGCTCTCCCTCGATCCCCGCCGGACCGCCTCTCTCTCTTCTGCGCCGTTCGCTCTCCGCCCACTCTCCCCAGATCTGACGCTCTACTCAATGCCAGACTCCTCTGCTTCCGCCGAGCCCAACACGACCGGCCCTGCCTAACACCCACGAGGAACCGCCACCCGATCCCGAACACCCCTGCTCGCTCGCCTTTCTTCTACTTCCGGCAACGAGCCACCGCAAACCCGCCTCTGCTCGCTCGCCGGCCCTTCCCGACGCCCCTTCCTCCTCACACGAGTTACGATGATCCGTGCGACCAACACCCGGCTCCGGCCACCGTTCCTTCCCGATCCGCCACCCTCTCTTGACGGAGGCCTCCCTAGAACCGCCCGCGAATGCTTCGCTCCGTCTCCCTGCCGTTGGCGACGCCGACCCTTGGTAGAAGAAGAAAGGTGGGTTTAACCCTTGGTCAAAGTCAATGAGAAGGTAGAAGAAGGTTGGTCTGTTGACCATTTTTTGAGGGCAAAATGGTCAAATCTAGTGATTTAACGGATTTTTTGACGGAATGGAGCCTTGGGTGGCTATTTGTTAACGAAATTGAAGTTTTGGGAAGTTTAAAACAAATTTTTGTATAATGGGTGGTTAAGTGTAAATTCGCCTATTTAATGGGTGGTTTAGTGCAAATTTATCTAATTCTAATCATTAACTTGACCTAAATGTGTTTCTTGACAAATAACAAAATGCCCCTTTTAAATATGTGTTGATTCTATAACTCAAAGAAAAAGAGGGTTATAAATGGGAAAGATTTGGAAGCTTTTGTGGGATTGACAAGTGATAAAAAAAAAACTTGAATATGTACAATTCTGTTCGAGAAGCTCCTTAAGTTCGACACGAGAAAACTATAAGAAATACACTTGATTGACTTGGAATTTGGTTTGATATTTTAAGGTTTTTTTATATATTAAAATGGGAATAAGAGTGTAAGACTGAAATTTAAGGGATAAGTAACTTGAAATTTGAGGATAAATATTCCTCTCAATACAAGCCAATGATCAAATATATTGTTGAAAGGATATACTCACCAACATCAATGATCTATGCTAGTTGATAAACTCACAACTAGAGAAGGTTTCGGCTGTCATCTCACCCACTCATACAAGCACTCGACGAAACTCGTTCAATCGGATTTTGTATTTCTCTAAACAAAGGAAATACAAACCTTTCAATAGGAAATTTGAATGCTCAAAGGTCTTCTATTTGAAGATATTCATGAGGATCTTTAGTTAAATACTTCAACTCTTCATTGCCTTGTTTGGTCTTATTCATGGAGGCATCTTTATTTAAGTAAATGAAGAGTGGACTCTTCAATGTCTTGACCTTCAGTCTTCATCAAGCAAGGGAAAATCGATCCTTTTTACAACCTCAGGACATATAGGTGTTTTCATATGATTGTGAGCCCTCAACAGTATAAGAAATGTACACATGGGCTTAATTCTCATCATTTTAGAAACAAGAAACAATACCATAAATAGGCTAAGATTGATTGAACTATGGAAAAGCACGACAAGCCCAAGCAAAGGAAGGCATGCCATGGGTGCGCTGTGCCAAGGCACCTTTAGGGTGAGTTGTGCCAATGCACCTTTAGGGTGAGTACATCTATTGAAACATTCTTATGCTTGGATTTGTGAAGAAAAACAATAGGTGCCCCTAGTAGGGACACATCAACAAGAGAAACGAGTGCTACATCTTATTAATTATACTTTTTTTTTGTAAATTCTGCGTCATCGAGGGGGCGGGGAATGAATCAATTAGTGCTACGACTTATGAGTTTTGATGGTGACACACTTTTTGCTTATGGGTTTTGGTGATTACAGGTTTTTTGTTTACGGGTTGTGGTTAATTTGTTCATATATTAATTTTAATGATGGCCTATTACCTCAAATGGTAGAGCGACGTGTTTAATGTACGGTAATGTGGGTTCAAAACCCACATAGACTCAATAGTAATTTTTGATAATAAGTTTTTTGTACATGGTGACAAGTTTTTGTGCATGGTGATAAATTGGTGTACGTGGTGACAAGTCTTATGACAAGATTTGACGGCAATTTAACCAATTACAAGGCATATGACAAATTCGGTGATATTAGAATAGGTGATAATACATGAACAATGACAAGATTTAACCGCAATTTCAGCGATGACAAGAGGATGAAAAATTAAGAGATGACAGGGTGGACAATGGACGAAATTTGGGGTTAGTGACGTGATGAGTTGTGATAGGATGGGAGGTGACAAGATACAGATGAAAATTGGACGCGGTGACAAGATGAACGGTGACAGGATATGTGGTGGGATGCGGTGGCACACGTGACTTTTTTTGGACCAGGGGCATTTTCGAAAAATCGTCTAGTTACCACATTAGTTTCTCCTACCGCCCACCCACCCCATTGCAATCTCCTGATGTGATTCGCCTTCGGATCGGACCCGATTCTAGCTCGAGCGAGTTCATGTTGCGTCTTGGGTTCATCTTGGGCGTGGAGCTCTTGCTTAATCTTGCGGATTTTGTACGAAAAACGTGACAAATGGGACGTTTGGAACATGTGGAATTTAGTGTAGGAAACTCTTCTTTTTGTATGATTTTGTGGGGCGTTTATATTTATAAGATAAGTAGTCGGACCCCCTCATTCGGTCGACTCACCGAGAGGGCACAACTAAGGGATACAAAGGTGTGGAACGAGCCCTAACAACCCATTAATCCCTAAAGGATAAGTAGGCGAACACACTCGGTGTAAACCAAGCATGGACGCTTAAGGAGAGTGAGGCGAGGCTCGAGTCTCATGAGCTAAGCCACCCTCCGAGCCCTCGGTTACCCGAAGGCCGTGGTTTGATAGAAAAATAAGAACGGCAAGGCCATGGTTCGAGTCTCACGAGCCGTAGCCCGCCGCCCGGCTCTCGAGTCTCACGAGAGCCCTACGGCTTGAGTCCCACAAGCCGGGACAGTCCAAACCTAAAAACTAGGACAAAGTCTCAAGTTAAGGTTCAAGCTCATAAACAACATTCTAAACTATATTACATTCCCTCTTTATTTATAGGGAAAAATTGAGGAAATTCCAACTAATGTCTTCGGCTCCAAGGCGGGGATTGAGGTTGGCTTGCTTGGAGCGGAAGGCAATCGCCCTTCATGGCTCGTACTTGGCCGCCATGTAACCTTGAGGAGGTGGAAGAGGCGGCGTGGGCTTATTGTGAGAGGAGGTGAACGAGTGGGCTTGGGCCCGAATTTGCTTTTGTTGACGCGGACGAGCCGACTTGACTTGCGCTTGAAACTTGTGGGCTTGTGTACTTGGATGACTTGCCTTGAGGGCCCGGAACATGGCCTAGCTGAAGGCCCAACACCGGCACCCACCCATAGGCGCGCACGCCCATGGGAGGCACCGGCGCCACGGACGTGGTGCCCAAATGAGGCACCGGCGCCGAGGGCCGCTCGGGCGTGGCACTCGGGCACGACCCTCTCGGGCTCGGGCGCGACCTTCGTGGGCTGGGGCATGATCACATCATCCACCCCTCCTTAAAGAGGATTCGACCTCGAATCCTTTGGGTGGTGCATGGGGGTGGCGGTGGCGAGATGGCTTAAACGAGCGGGACCGCGCTTGAGAAGCGGTTCCACTTCTTGGGGTTCCAATGGCCACAAGCAAAACATCTCGTCGTCATGGCCGAAGGAGTGAGTGTTCAGCCGTCCGTCGTGGGTCACACATTTCATCCATTGCCATGGATGCCCTAGAACCACGTGCGCCGTCTTCATGGGTACAACATCGCACCGAATAAGATCATGGTATCCGCCGATGACGAGCGGCACGTAGACGTAGTGAGTTACGGGCAAGGCATCTTCATCGCCTAGCCATCCAAGTGTGTAGGGCTTAGTTCTCCTTTGTAGCCGAAGCCCGGCCTGTTTTTGCACGTCCTCGGAAACAAGGTTGGACGCACTTCCCCCGTCGATGTTACAAAGGCAATCCACGCCTAGCACAAGTGCGTGGCAATAGAACAAGGTGTATTTTTGATCGTCGAAGTCGGCCTCATCTTCACTCATGAGTATGTCTCCCACGTTCTCCACCTCATCGATGACCTCCTCCTCATTCATGGGCTCGTCAAGTTGGTTGAGAAGCTCATCAAGTTCAAACCACTCGTTGGCCTCCCACTCGGGAAAGCCCTCATTCAAGTTCTCGACTCTGACCACTTCCTCCTCCGGATTAACCACTTGAAGCGGCTCCATGTGTTCTCCAGCTCGCGCCTCGAGACCTCCGAGGGGAGCATCAAAATCCATGATCTCCACATACTAATCTTCCCCATCGGTGGTCATGTACAGACCGGACTCGCAGTCGTTCGACTCGTCGCGCAAGCTAGAGTTGCCCGAGCTAGAGTCGTCCGACCCGTTGTCGGTGTTGATGCTGGGGTCCGTCTCCTCTCCGGAGCTTGAATCGGCCTCGTCTTCTTGATCCCGGGCAAGCTTTTGGTTCACGCTCGGCTCACTCGCAGCTTTGGTTGGCGCCTCGAACTCATCGTCGCTTACGAGGTCGATCGATGAAAACAATGTCCTCCTTACGGGGCGCCCTGCCACATACCTGACGAGGGCCGGCCAAAGCCTTACTTGAGGCGCTCTTCTTCACACACATCATCTTAGAGGCCATTGTTAGTTCCTGAAAAATTCTGCAAACCACACACACAAGGCCTTCGTAAGACATACATTCAACCGGGCATAGACTTGGGCTCGGTTTTGCTCTCGTTTTTTTTAAACATGCTCTCGGCTCTTTCTTCTTGAATGGGGGGTTGGCCGAGCTTGCATCCAAGCTCGAGGACTGTTTTTTTTGAAGTCAACATACGATCCCTCTCTTGCATTTGAAGCTTATGAGCGCCACCTCGGTTTTCGACTTGAGTATCACGTTTTGTGTCTCTTGTCGTTGGCCCAATTGAATTAATACAAGCAACTTTCAAGTTATAGAAACACATAAATCACATTTCACAACATACTTTCGATGCTCATGGGTTTTGGCTTGGTGATTCTCGGAACTAGAGATGAAGGGTCTGGGTTTCGATCAAATTTTGGAGTTCGGTTTTGGCTAGGGCAAGGTCGTAATCCTTTGGAGCTGCAAAGCCCCTCAGATTAGATGGAAACTCAACCTAACAAAGGTGACTTCTACCCACCAACGAATGGAATCAACA
Organism: Polygonum aviculare; assembly: GCA_934048045.1. NCBI lineage: Eukaryota > Viridiplantae > Streptophyta > Magnoliopsida > Caryophyllales > Polygonaceae > Polygonum > Polygonum aviculare. Next base: position 15,896,253 of record OW204025.1, on the reverse strand, counting down.
AGGTTTAGAAGTCGTTGACACTTACTTGAGTTAGAAAACGAGAGGATGGACAAAACAACTTAGATTTGAAGGCTCGAATTCCACCACCAACGACCCTCAAGAATGGAAGATGGATAACACACACTCTTTCACACAAAAGTTTAGAAATTGGAGGGCTAACCACTCAACTTGGGATCGGCGGACCTCTCTTGGACAAAGCTCTCGGTTTTCTCCTTGGTTTTTGAATGAACAAAGTGAGGAGAAGAGGCTCCTATTTATAGGGTGTGGGGATGTGAGGGAGCTAGGAGGAGTCAGCTGGCCTTAGGTGGGTGAAGTGGTGGCCGAAGTTATGGAGGCAAGGGGAAGAGTTGCAAGCAACTTATCAACACTCCCTCCTTAATGACATCGACTTTGCTTGCACACCAAGGTCAAGAGAGGAGGTGTTTGGGATTTAATGAAGTAGGAGTTGGTTTTATTGTCCATTAAGTAGCTCCCACACTTGAAACTCGTTGGAACCGAAAGGAGGCTCGGTTAATGGCGCCATGGGTAAATTCGGTTAGCATGAAGAGAATAAACGCCATTTACTTCTCTTTTGCTAGCTCCATTTCGTGTGCATGGAAGTGGCTCGCCCCCCCTTGGTTTTCTTGGCCGCCAAGTTTCGAAGGGTCACCGAGTTGTCGCCTCACACAACACCTTCCCCACTTAGCTTCGCAATATCCCCGTCGATTTTTTTTTAAACTCGGACGTTTTGAAGGTTAGACTCGGGAACGGTGGGATTTTAAGGGTGGGTTGGGTCTCGGACGGCCAAAAGGATTAGAAGGGGTATTGAGCACATGCGAAAGTAATCATGAAAATGTAATTTACGTATCCAAAGCTTACAGAACCCGCCTCGAAAGGCTCTGATACCAGATGATGTGATTCGCCTTAGGATCGGACCCGATTCTGGCTCGAGCGAGTTCATGCTGCGTCTTGGGTTCATCTTGGACGTGGAGCTCTTGCTTAATCTTGCAGATTTTGTACGAAAAACGTGACACATGGGACGTTTGGAACATGTGGAATTTAAGTGTAGGAAACTCTTCTTTTTGTATGATTTTGTGGGGCGTTTATATTTATAAGATAAGCAGTCGGACCCCCTCATTCGGTTGACTCACCGAGAGGGCACAACTTAGGGATAATAGGTGCGGAACGAGCCCTAACAACCCATTAATCCCTAAAGGATAAGTAGGCGAACACACTCGGTGTAAACCAAGCATGGACGCCTAAGGAGAGTGAGGCGAGGCTTGAGTCTCACGAGCTAAGCCGCCCTCCGAGCCCTCGGTTACCCGAAGGCCGTGGTTTGATAGAAAAATAAGAACGGCAAGGCCATGGTTCGAGTCTCACAAACCGTAGCCCGCCGCCCGGCTCTCGAGTCTCACGAGAGCCCTACGGCTTGAGTCCCACAAGCCGGGACAACCCAAACCTAAAAACTAGGACAAAGTCTCAAGTTAAGGTTCAAGCTCATAAACAACATTCTAAATTATATTACATTCCCTCTTTATTTATAGGGCAAAATTGAGGAAATTCCAACTAATGTCTTCAGCTCCAAGGCAGGGATTGAGGTCGGCTTGCTTGGAGCGGAAGGCAATCGCCCTTCATGGCTCGTACTTGGCCGCCAAGTAACCTTGAGGAGATGGAAGAGGCGGCGTGGGCTTATTGTGAGAGGAGGTGAACGAGTGGGCTTGGGCCCGAATTTGCTTTTGTTGACGCGGACGAGCCGACTTGACTTGCGCTTGAAATTTGTGGGCTTGTGTACTTGGATGATTTGCCTTGAGGGCCCGGAACATGGCCTAGCTGAAGGCCCAACACCGGCACCCACCCATAGGCGCGCACGCCCACAAGAGGCACCGGCGCCGCGGACGCGGTGCCTAAATGAGGCACCGGCGCCGAGGGCTGCTCGGGCATGGCACTCGGGCACGACCCCCTCGGGCTCGGGCACGACCTTCGTGGGCTGGGGCATGATCACATCATCTCCCCATAGCCTAGTTACACTTTTTCGTCGTAAATTCAATGAGGCTAACCTGTAATCTACCATGCCCTCTTCTTGAATTTAATAAAAAAAGTATATTGGACCTTAATTTTAACTAAATGACATGTCCAACTCTCCAAAATGATCTTTTCATGTTCTTCTACCTCCAAGTCCAACGGGGACAAAACAACATCTTCTTCTTCTGCCTTTAGCTCGCCACTACCCCTTAATCTCTAGTGCTCTCGAGTCGCCACCTCGCCCCACCTCAAATCCGCCTCACAATCCCCAGATCCAATCTGCAGTTCCTAGATCTGCCCCACTCCATAACCCTGCTCCTCACTAATCCAAGCTACCGCTCTGACGAGATGGGGGGCGGGGGTTACCCCCTAAAACCTCCGTTGCCTTCAACTCCTAAATTGTATAGAATTAACTACACATATAGTAATTCAATTAATTTCTCTCTTTGGCTTTAATGATGTATACTCACATGGGAAGAAGAATCAACGAAGCTAGACTTGGGTTTTCCCTTAAATCAGTCCAAAAAATATAAGATATGTGGATGGATTTGTGCGTGTACCATTATTTCTCTTGTTTTATCCTTTTTTGTGAAAACTTAAGAACAAGATGATAATTGATAAACACGTAATCGATTAGTTGACGACTCTGCAAAATAGGTGGTGAAATGCTACCAAAGTGATCTAAAGGGCGGCTTCGAACAATTTGTCCAAATATGGGTAGTATATGGTTAATATGACCTATATAAATGGTGGTTTCCTGCGTAATTCTTAATACAATAAGATGGCTCAACCCAATGAGTTTTGATCAGTCATTCTTTTTTCTTTGATTCACTAAATCATAGTCGGGTTTTCAACATGAAAATTCGATCCCGGTCGGTTCGGATCGTTTTTGTCAAAATCAAAGGAGTACAGACAAACGGGTAGTATATGTTAATATGACCCATATAAATGGTGGTTTCCAGCAAAATTTTTAATATAATGCGGCCAGTCAACCCAAATGAGTTTTGATCAATCGGTTGTTTTTTCTTTGATCCGCTAAATCGAAGTACGGACAAACATAATTTGTCAAAATCAGAGGAGTAAAAAGAAACAGGAAAAATTATACATGAGACAACAATCCAAAAATTTCCAAAAATTTCAAACTGCCGAGCGCAGCATGAAAATTGAAAACTTTGCCCTTTTTTTGATAGGAAAAACTCCCCCCTGTAGTTTGTGTTACTGTTATAACAAATGTCTTTCAAGCTGTACCCCTCTAATCGACTTTAATTTTTGCCTTTTTCTCTTTACAGTAATATAATATAATACTCCGTATGAAATCATATTTAGATACTTTAAAATGTTATTCCCTCTACTCTCTGGGTGGTTCGAGTGGTAGGGTGTCAACAATCTCAGGGAGGGGTAAATGTTTTACTGAAAGTGTAGAGCCATCATCAGCACCTTAATCCTAATCACCACCCTTTCTCTGACTCTGATGATACTCTGCATCCTCCTTCTAGGGTTTATCTCCTCTCCCCGCTTTCTGCTCTAGGGTTAGTCCTCGGTAACTTTTTCCCTCCAAAAGGCCTTGGGAAGGAAAAAGTGAAATCATCAGCTCCGTGTTCTCTTTGCCTCTCCATTCTTCGGAAGCGGATCTACATTGAGATTGAGTCGGGTACTGTCGCTTCCATGTCTGAATTTTGCTTCTTTTTCATGTTGTGATTTGGTCCACTAATCTGCTGGGGGTGTCACTGTTGAGGTGCCAGGCCGGTCAATTGCGAGATCTCTCTTTTGGTTTTGGGGTTTCCGGGAGCTTCAATTTGCGTTTCTCGGCTCTGATCACCCTCTGCTTCAACTGATACGTCTATAGCTCAAGGATCCTTTGCCCCTTCTACATTTGTGGCACAGGGAAGGTGCATTTGCTCCTCTAGCTTCAAACCATGCAATTCGCAAAGCTCGATGACTCTCCTATGTTTCGCCAACAGGTTCCCCACCAATTTCTTCCTTCTCACCTCCGTTTGCTATATTTTGTTGCATTTCTCCATAACATTTTCTTGTTTCGATATAATTCGCGAGTCGAACTCCTTATGGCTCTATTTGCCCCTGATTTTCAGCAATATGAAGTCAGAGTCTGTTTTGTGTTTTGTTTCTTTTAAGTACTTTAATTTTCAATGATTCTGCTAAGTACTAGTGTCATGATGTCAATTATTTAGTTACAGCTCTTTGTTTTTGTGTCTTTGGTTTTGCTGAAACATTCATGGCTTATGAAATAAGCACTACCTTTTCTTCTAGTGTTAAGGACACAGTCAGAGTGCTGGTGATATGGGTTGATGTTTTATCGCATAGTTGGGGCTCAACTTTGTAGTTACAATCAACCAATGCAAGAACCTGAGTTTTGAAGCAAAATAACTTTGTAATGATGGGTTAATATCTATGTATTATGATGTGTCCAAGCTCTGAAGAAGCCAATGATGAGTACAATTTTCCCTATTTATTTTGGGTATAAGAGAGCATTGCACATTTTAGTAATTACTTTTCTCTATCTTCACCAGCTAAGTCATGCAAGATTTTTTAGTATGCATTGTATTATGGGTGAGAGTGGAGATAATTGTCCATAAAGTTGTATCCAATGTATATAATGCCCTTTCAATTGTGGATGCAGATACAATGCTTGGAAGAGAGTGCTGAATCATTGCGAGAGAGATGTCAAAAGTTCTACAAAGGATCTCGGAAATACACGTATGCGCTCATTAATGAAGTCTCTATTGCATTTCTTATCTTGCATGAAGTAAAAAGCACAGATTCCATAGCATGAGATTCTGATAATTATGAATTGTTAGTTCTAAGTACTAAATTATGTTGTTTTGCGCAAGTAATGATTCTATGAACTTATGAGTTCCAGTGAAGTATTCTCTCCTATTCAAGCCTTTCTTGCCTGCTTTCATTCTGATTAGGAGGAGCCTAGAGGTTATGGGGATTATGACAAGATGGTCCAAATTGAGGGAAAAATCTCCTCTTGTTTTTTTAAAAACAATTAATTGCAATTGTAGTAACCTCTCACAATCCTTCTTAAATCCTAATTTGATTCTCCGGTGTAATCAAATATTTTATCATTAAGATTCCCTTTCCAAACAAATACCTGAGGTTTGTTACAAGATTCTTCTTGTAACAAACATCCATGTAATATTGGAAATGAAATTTCCTCAGGTATTTGTTTGGAAAGGGAATCTTTAGTGTTACATGGATGTTTGTAACAAACATCCATGTAATACCTACGGTGTAATCAAATATCTTTTTAGTTTGAGTAGGTCCATGAACTTATCTGAGTTATCCTTTCTGGTGCTCGTGCCATTTCTATTTGCTCCACTGAGTGTTATTACACCCAAGATTCCCTTTCTCATCAAAGAAGTCTCGATAACTTATAAGATGAATCTATCTTCCATGTGGATGTATAACCACTCTGTAGTTTACCTAATGAAGCACACTCGTCCTCTACGGGACTGTGCAACAAACCTGTCTTTAATTTTCTGATAGCTAGCCCTAATTGACAAGAAAACTAGTCTTTTTGTAACAAACGTCAATGCAGAATAAAATTTCATTTTCTTCTTTTCTATTTGCTACATTAATAGCCCAAGTATTATTACTCCCAAGGTCCCTTTTCTCATCATAGAAGGCTTAATTACCTAATAGACAAAGTAGCACAGGATGTATTACCATTCTGTAGATGACCTGACGAAACAAACTCAACCCCAAGATTCTATGCAACAAGCTGTTAATATTTTCTGGTATCTAGCCAGAATCTTGTACTAGGATTAAGGAAAAGAAGCAAGTAGGTTAGCTCTTCACCATAAAGTTGTACACTCTTCTTCAATCTGCAACGATGGAAGAACAATTTAGACACTTAAGTTGCTTGGTTTATGCTACAACCAACAATAATATATCGATTTGTTAACTTTGTTGTCTAGTTGCAAGTATGGAAGAGAATAGTAATGCAATCTGTGTTCTACGTAAACAACTACAAAAATAAGTTGGCATAAAAAATAAGAAGCTTATGCTAATCATTGTATCACTGCTAAGCGTGTGTGACATTTTCTTATCTTGGACATACCCATTTAACTGATTTAAACTTGGTATTTTCTTTTCTAGACCCACCTGTTTAACTGATTTAAATTTATTATTGCCTTGTTATTCAGTGAAGGGCTTGGAGAGGCTTATGATGGTGATATTGCCTTTGCAAGTGCTCTTGAATCTTTTGGTGGAGGGCATAATGATCCTATAAGTGTTGCTTTTGGAGGTCAGTTAATATCTGCAGCTAATGTTGCATGGACTTCACTTTCACTAAATGTCCTTTTATTTCCATGCAAATCAATTTCATGTAGATCGTGCACTACTAAAAAGTTTCTACAATTGGGTCATATAGAAGTCCTTATGATTCTATTTCAATCAAAAACAGTGTAATTAAGAAGCTAAGCTGACTAAGATGAGCTCTTTGACTCCATGTTCAACTTTTGGTTCGATATGTTGATCTGTGAGGGTTTCTGTTGACTGTATTCACAATTACTTCCGTCTTTTAGAAAAGTGAATGGATATTAGTATCACCAGTGAAGAATACTCCATCAATGTGCTAGTCTTGATGGTCTAATTTCAGATCTATGTTCAGGCTTCTTGTTTTGATTTGTTTGTGAATCACTATATTGATCAGTTGACTAGGAATTTTCAATGATGCTGTAGGCCCTGTAATGACAAAGTTCACTATAGCTTTGAGAGAGATTGGAACATACAAAGAAGTTCTTCGTTCTCAGGTGAAATTAATTATATTTTTTCTCTTAGGTGGACATATAGTGCTGGTAAGCAGATATTGTCCCTTTACTTTAGGGCATTGCAGCATATATGTTGAAAACTTATTTTCTTTTTGGCCTTTTTTGACTTACTGTTTTTTGAATGTTATGGCTTGACCTTATTGTTTGATATATAGTTAGAAGTGTCTATCCATTAAATGGTGCTTTGTGTCAAAGGAATATGCCTGTGAATTTAGAAGAAAGATGCTATATTCATATTTTTTTTTAAAATCAATTTTCACAGAAGTTCATTTGTCCCATGCTCTATTTTGAATGTTGTGGCTTGACCTTATTGTTTGATTTCTAGTTAAAAGTGACTATACATTTATAAGGTGCTTTGTGTCGAAGGAGTATGCCTGTGAATTTAGAACAAAGATGCTATGTTCATATTATCTTTTTTTTCTCAATATTCTCAGAAATTCATCTGTCCCATTCATCTTTTTCTCATAATGCTTGTCCTATTTAATTTCACTTCCATCATCTTAAGGATCCATTTTGTACGACTTTAAGAATGAGAATGAGCCATTCGCCTTTGTGTTTGTTGTGCTCTTGGAACAAGCCATTTTCTTACAAACTATTGTTTGATTGAATCTAATGTGGGATTTGGGCAATCAACCAAAACCAAAAATTCGACAAAGAAAATCAAATTTAACAAGAATCTAGGAAGTTACTGAGCTTGCTCTTTTAGTCCGAGGGCTGGCATGGGAGGAAATCAAATAGATAGGAGCATGAGGAAGAAGCAAAATATCAGCAAAAAACCTTGGAAAAAGGAAATACAAGAAGGATTAATATCAGATTCAAATTCAAACTTTCAGCAAATCATAAGATTGCTATGGAACTTGTATCAACTTCACTTCTGGAATCTGTTGAGCCTGCTCTTTTTGTTCGAGGCTGGCCATGCGAGGAATCTGATAGAGAGGAGCACAAGGAAGACGCAAAGATCAGCAAAAACCTAAAGAAAAGAATAAACAAGGAAGATTAATAGCAGATTCAAAATTCCATCTTTCAGCAAATCGTCAGATAAAAAATCTTCGCCCTTTTTGAACTATCAAAACCATAATTCGAGCTCTCCACACTAGAGAAGTATGAATAAATAGAACGGAAGATTTATGTGGACGGACGTGGGACTTACCTGCAAATTTCTTTGCCGTGCTATCTGCACCTTCTTATGCTCTGTAGATATGGAGATGGCAAAATCTCAATTCAATATTATAAATGACCCTCAGCTCTATTATATCTTCTAAATCTGCTCATATTTTTTTTTCTCTCTTTAGGTTGAGCATATGCTGAATGACAGGTTGCTACAGTTCGTGAATATTGATTTGCTGGATGTAAAGGTATTTGAGCTTAGCCTGAAACAGTGAGTTATCGATTTGAATGTTTCTTAGTCCAAGTCCATCATCCTTTTGGTGTGGACCTATTGAATTGACTCAATCTTTTAGTTATAAGCTTCTAGGGCGTTCTCTTCGAGAGGCAATAAGAGAAATATGTCTTGTGCAAGAAGAGAAATATCTATGGTTCTTGTTAGCATTCCCTAGATATAAGGAAAGTCAAGGACACTCAAACTGTCTATATTTCCCTCACAAAGAGAGAATGGTATTGTTGTAACATGTAATGGCATTTTGTTTCTGTTTATGTTATATACTAGTATTTGTGTATGGTAAAGGCAGTCAGGCTCTACATGATGCATTCCTGTCCCACTTCATCTATTGATACATGTATGTAAGACCTTGTTTGTCATTATGTCGGTTGGCTCATTGCTGAATGTTTATCAGTTTGATTTTGTATTTACCAGCTTGGTAAGGTAACTGTTGTCCAGATGTTGTCTACCTCTTACATGCTTGGATATTATATTTAATACATCCAATACAACTTGGAAAATGAGCTGTTCATCAGATGTCAAATTTTGATATTCTTTGCTGCATGCAGTTGGATTCATCATCTTTTAGGGTTTCAAGTAACATAAAAATGTCTTTTGATTATCATCCATCTCCATCCTATTGTTGATGAAATGGCATAATTAGTGTTATCCGTCATGTCAGCCATTTTTCTTCTTCTGCACATTTTTTCCTTTCCCAATTTAGGTATCTTGATTTTTCATTGACAAATTCTGCAGGAAGCACGCAAACGTTTTGACAAGGCAAGTCTAGCATATGACCAGGTACGCCCTCATGATAATTTTCTTAAGATTACTGCGTTTGTTAAATTCTTAAATAGCTATCTCTAGTACATTAACTTTTTATTTCTCTATTTGTTGAACTCTTAACTTCCTAGATAATCGCACAATTCTTTTTGGAGCAAGAGTAGGCGTTCATACAACACCAGTTAAAAAGCATATTAAAGAACTCGGTGTTTATACATATTATGGTTTAATGAACTTTTAACTTACAGAGGGGTAAATTACTCATATTATGGTTTAATGAACTTGGTGTCTTTTCTTGATATAATTCACTTTTCTTTAAAAAAAAATCGAGTGTCTCAAGTGATGGTGTTTATTATTGGCAAATCATAGAAGTTTTGCACGTCATCTAGTTGCTCCAAAAAATCAATACATTGGAGGAATAAAGTGCATATAACCTAGCATGATATACGTGTTATGAAAACCCTACATTTAATATCTATAGAATAGCATGCCTCTGAATACATATCACCTCTCATGTATTACCATTACTTTACGTGTCAAATTGTCCTATGTAAAGGGTTGTTTCTCTTAAACCTATACGGAGTACTTGTTCTGTCATAGTGCTTTAGTACAACGGTCTATGAGTAAGGGTTGGAACGGGGATGGTGTATCCCTTATCTAGAGTACTATTTCTCCTCTGTCATCACATAGATCTCTCCCTTTATGGGTCTAAACATAGAAAAATGGACTTAAAAGAGCTCTTCCTCTTTGAGGTAGGCTAGGATGATGAGTATAAAAGAACTTGGCTGGTGTGGATAATTAATCCTAAGTAGGTGGCCCTTGCAAATAGAGCTGATGGTTTGAGCATAAAAATGTAATTGTTAGCTAAAATTTTGTTGGAGATTTCAAATCACTTGACATTCGGTGATTATATTTGGGTCAGGCTCGTGAGAAGTTTTTGTCTTTGAGGAAGGGAACAAAAAGTGATATTGCCTCTGCAGTGGAGGAGGTATTTTCGAATCTCAATAAACACTAACCATACATCTTGGATATTTATTTTGATGAATATTCAATGCTGTTTACTGGATTTTGGGCAACAGGAGCTGCATCAGACAAGATCGACATTTGAGCAAGCTCGTTTTAATTTGGTAGGTGATGTATTATATTGAATGGGGGGAATGAAATTCTTGAACATAAGTCTGAATTTTCCATTCTCCAGGTTACAACACTTTCTAATGTTGAAGCGAAAAAGAGGTTTGAATTCCTTGAAGCTGTCAGCGGGACAATGGATGCACATCTCCGCTACTTCAAGCAGGTTAGTTTTAAGAGACTTGCTCTGAGTGTTACAGATTTTTTTTGTTGTTTTATTTGCTCAACAATTACATGGGACACTTTTCTACATGTGCTGTAGCCGTTTATATTTGTTTAGGGTTCCAATAACGATCAAATTTAATATGATGTAGACATCTTTTAGAATAATAATCAACTGGCATAATGGTTTAACCAAAAAAAATCAAATGAGTTATGGAATATACATTGTGCTCTTACCCAAACCCTTGGTACTAAACTTATATAAATTGAAAACATATCATCTAAGATTCATATACTCATGGTCCTCCTTATAACAAGTGATCTGACTTAATACTCCCTCCATTGTGAAATTTTGATAATATACCTTTTTATGTTTTATCTATAAATAAATAAATTTGATTAATTTGATTAACATTATTATGTAAAATTAGTTTTCCAAGTAACATTTATTGAAATAACTTTTTTGTTTAAACAAATCCCTGATTAAAAAAGGGTAAAATTGGAAATAGGGGCAAAATAGCTTAAATGACCATTGTTTTGGGCAAAAACTGAAGACTAAATGTCAACTATTTCGGAACGAATTTAGAGTTAAAGATAGTTCAATCTCGAGAAGTAATGATTAATAGATTAAGTGATCATTTAAAATAGTTGGCCAATACGCAAGGTTAGCTAAGTTATGTCATTTTTATGCATTTGACATGACATGGTCATGGCCTTGTTCTAATCATCTATACGTGTTTAGGGATATGAGCTTTTGCATCAGATGGAGCCATATATTAATCAGGTCTGTCTGCAGAGTTTTATTCATGTCATATGAGACTGTAATGTTGCATGTTTCTCAGGCAACTTAAGCTTTCATAAAATATCTCTCATCTTGCATTTTCATTCTCGTGAGCAAATTCTAGCACTTCATTGTTGCTCGTGGATTCTAGTATCCACTGCTTGGTTCCTATATGAAAAGATCCATGAAACGAAAATGGGCATAAGATGAGCTTGTGTTGTATATTGGATACATTATGAAGCTGTAAGCGTGTAACATCTAGTAATTTGTGCCAAATGTTACCTGCATATAATTATCAATAATCTGGAATAGAGAGTGCATCAATGATAAAAAGACATTCTCTGGTGCTATGCTAGCATCACAGCTAGTGTATTTTTTCACAGCTAGCATCATATGTCTTCAAAAGCGAGGTACACCTTTCTAGGAGGGAGCCAAGTAATTAACTGCTAAACCAACATAGTTAGCATTTACTCACTTGGCTCCCCCTCCTTGAGAAGTCTTCCTTGCTTGTAATATACCCATCCTTGGGATGGAATTTAGAATGTGTTTTCAAATTGCTTACAGCATGTACCCAGAAAAATGAAACAAGAAAATGCATGCATGCATTTCGTTGATCATATAGTGTACCTGTAATGCTTAACAATTATTTTTTCCAGGTATACTTAATTATTTGAATCTGCAGGTGTTAACCTATGCTCAACAATCAAGAGAAAGGTCAAACTATGAGCAGGCAGCCCTCAGTGAAAGAATGCAAGAATACAAGCGGCAGATTGATCGAGAGAGCAGGTGGTCCTCAAATGGATCTAATGGCTCTCCTAATGGAGACGGAATACAAGCAATTGGCAGGAGCTCACACAAAATGATAGAGGCTGTAATGCAGTCTGCTGCCAAAGGAAAGGTATACATATATCCTTGCTAACTGCGGGCCTTATTACAGAAACCTTATCAATGTGCGTGCAATGTCATTAGTTGATTTCCCCTTCTAATCTGTGTTTTTGATGACTTGTGGCATCTTCCAGGTCCAAACCATAAGGCAAGGTTATCTCTCAAAACGCTCATCAAGCTTAAGAGGTGATTGGAAAAGAAGGTTTTTCGTCCTTGATAGCCGTGGAATGCTGTATTATTACCGCCGAGAGTGCAAACCATCTGTAAGTAGTCATCAAGTGTTATTTTAAAGTAATCTGAAATCTTAATCTTCTTGTTTATTAGTAGCATACATATCTAGATTATTAATTTCTTATCCTTCTTTTTTCCGGATAATCTAGACATCTGGAAGTCGAGCATCTGGTCAGAGGAATAGCTCTGAACTTGGTTCTGGACTTCTGAGTAGATGGCTTTCCTCTCATTACCACAGTGGGGTGCATGATGAGAAAACTGTTGCACACCATACTGTGAATCTGCTGACTGCTACAATCAAAGTTGATGCTGATCAGTCAGATTTGCGGTTTTGCTTCAGAATTATTTCACCGACAAAGAACTATACTTTGCAGGTAAACCTGGCACTGTTGAATGTGGATTGAAAATATTATATTTCATTAGAATCCATATGTGGGCCCTCTTGAAATGTTTTATTGCAAGCCAATGACGCATTAACGTTTTCGCAAGGACTCAGTCATAATGTTGTATTTCTGATGCAGGCAGAGAGTGCTCTTGATCAAATGGATTGGATAGAGAAAATAACCGGGGTTATTGCATCTTTGCTAAGTTCTCAAACTCCTGATCGGGTATACATGAATTATATGTAGTTTCTACATGTTTTCTTATTGCTATAGTTATGAAGGACCTCATGATGTATGTGATTTTTTAATTTTCTATATATCAGTGCTTGCCTTCTAGTCCTATGGGATATCTTCACCGATCAGGCAGTGAGAGTAGTTCTTTTGAAAGCTCTGATTTTGATCACACTGCCACCGAAGAGAACACATCTGAAAGGAACCTATATCATGAGCAGCGCTCATTAAAAAGCTCAATGCAGCACCGGTCATTTATAAAATCGGAGAAGCCTATTGAATTATTAAGGAGAGTTGGTGGAAATGAAAAATGTGCTGATTGTGGTGCTCCTGAACCTGATTGGGCATCCTTGAATCTGGGTGTTCTGATTTGCATTGAATGTTCAGGTGTTCACAGGAACCTTGGCGTCCATATATCAAAGGTATATTGTTCTTTCACTTTCCATACCTTATAAGCTATGCTGTGATTGATATTCAATCATTATTTTTAATCATCTAGTAACTATACCTACTCCATATGCTACCACTATACCTACTCCAGATGCTACCTGAAGAACCCTAAGTCCCTAACAAATAAACAAGAAAGAACCAAGGGCAGAGCAATATGAGAGCAAGAATCCTGCTAATAAGCTGATTTGAGGAGTCCTTGGTTCTTTATTAATTTTACTTTCATGGAGTGGTGCATAGGAACAAGGAAGTCCGATCATCTGTTATTGAACAAAACTAACAAGAAAATGAGAAATGAAGATAATAGATTTCTATTTAATACTAATAAACTTCATAACTTCAGGTACCCTAGCATAAACACGGCCTCACTTGCATGCTTAACAAAGACAATATAAAATCTTGACCTTACTTGCATGTTTAACAAAAACTTACAAAACCAGCACATCGACCTTATGTGCCTTATATATTTGATTGTAAAGAGTGTTGTCATACTTGTGCTGGATTTTGCACAAACAAGGCTACTCATTTGTTCTCTGAAACCCTTAAAAAGCCCCCGATCAAAATCATATGAAAATTGATTCTGAAACCATCTTTCTTATCCACATAGCATACAGATTAGAGTTTTCTTTGTAATGGAATGCAATGTGCTCCATTATGGAGAAATCTTCATTAAGAAAAATACAGATTAGAGTTCTCCATAACTTAACGCAAAAATCTTCATTAAGAAAAATCATAGAAATGCAATGTGCTGATAGCCATTTGTAAAAGGGACATTGATAATTTTATCAATATTCAAAATGTAATTTTAGATCATGTTCAATCACTTCCAAACTCAATAGATTTCTAAAACTCTTAACACTTTAAAACCCCTATTTAGCAAACTAGATTTTCCTCGGAAAGAAAATAGAGACCATATTAAATTTTTATTTGGGATCACAATTGAACCTAGGATGATCACGTATAACCCAATTAACTGCAGGGTGCCCTGTATAATGAGACAAATTTTTGAAAGGTCAACTTAAACATCTGCAAGCCCTAGCAAAGTGTTAAGCTTCTACAATGGGTTCGTTCAGCACTTTCAAATGGCATGAGTACCCCTACAACCCTTTTCCTTTGCCACACCACATAGTCATGAGCTCTCATCATCACCTTTGATGAACCAGACTTGTATATCCAATATCCATGTACAACTTCTCATCCACAGCATGGATGTTTTGAGTGTTTTTCCTTAGATCTGTACAAAACAAGAACTTTAAGGCCACAGTACTGCTGGTCCAAGTCGAGCCATCATGACATGCTTGTCATCATCAATACTTAAACGAAGTGCTAATATATGTCCAAGGTGAAAGTTATGTAACCTTTGAGGCATTATGATAATTCCCTAATCCAAGCCATATTGACAATGTAAAAGTTCATGTTTTCCAACTTATCATTGCATTAGAATATTAAAGATGTTCAGTCGATACAGGAAGAATGGCTGCAGAAGAGCAAAGCTGCAAAGTTTATGTATATGCACGTTGTAATATGCAATGGTCTTAAAGCACCAAGGCACAGCCTATAATTTGTTGCACATTGCATAGACCTATGCTGTTCTAATTCAGTTAGGCAATCTTTAGGAGTGCGAGTTAGGAGAAAAAGGCAATTTATAGTTTTTTCTCACTTTCTATTTTCTGTCATTTCTTGGATACTTGTATGAAAAATCTTTAAACCCTACATATAATAAAAGTGATCTTAGGTGTCAGAATGACTAAGATTAGTCAATGATCCGATACGATAGCAGCCTGATTGCAACCCATATATAGGTTAAAATTAATCATGTTAGGTTTAGGTGTGCTGTAACATGACCAGGCCCACGTTAGATCATGAATTACTGACATTCCCAGCATTTTGGTGAATTATAGTCCATGCTATTAGGTTGTCATTGATATACTATTTCATGCAGCAGACGCAGTATGTATCTTTGTCATTTTTTTTTTGTAAAGAATGTAGTCTGTTTCTTTCCTTGAGACTCTAAGATAGATGTGATCTTTTCAAGCTCTATTATTGAACTTTCTAATCATGTGCTAGAGTCCTTTTGTAGGTGAGATCACTTACACTTGATGTTAAAGTATGGGAGCACTCAGTCATATCATTGTTTCAAGCATTGGGAAACAACTTTGCGAATTCAATCTGGGAGGAACTACTGAGATCAAAAGGTGCTTTTCATATTGACCTTCCTGCCTCAAGGTAAACATTCACCGATTGCATTTTTACTAGTATGTTTATTGAAGTTCACTTCTCATTGTTTATCTCCATCTTTTCGGTGAAGCTCTTTGAAGCTGGACAAGGCACAGCAGCTTTTTATATGTAAACCTGGCCCGGCTGATTCAATCTCAATCAAGGAAAAGTTCATTCATGCAAAGGTGTGCTTCCTTACTGACTGTCATCTTGTTTTTGAACGACTACACTTCCTGTTATGGTATACATGGTCAAGCTGGTCATATCATTGTTGTGTTAAGCTCCAGTTTATTCTTACGAGGGGAATGAGAACCGGTCAACTTTGGTTTTCAAATTGTTACTGCATTTTTATTAGTTTTCAGTGTTTCCACTTCAGAAGAGATTGTTTTCGCTAATAATATCTTCTTTATGTTTTATCCTCTTCTATTAGCTGCTTTGATGATGTTTTTCCTGATAGTTTGAGTGATCCAATAGATTTTTTTCGCTTTTGCAAAAAAATGCAGTATGAAGACAAACTTTTTGTTCGGAAGCCAAAGGATAGTCACCACCTTCGCTTATTATCACAACAGATCTGGGAGGGTGTTCGTTCTAATGACAAGAAGGCTGTTTATCGATATATAGTCAGCTTTGAAGCAGATGTAAATGCTGTTTATGAAGCAGGATCTTCGTGGACTCTGGCCAAGGTAATGCAGTTGCCAGACCAGATTACCACGGCACAAAATGTTTCTGAGAACACATCAGATGAATCAGGCAAAAATGAAGATCTCAGCACAGATGGTCTTGATGGGTGCTCTTTGCTCCATCTTGCTTGTGAAACTGCTGATGTCGGTATGTTGGAGCTACTCCTTCAATATGGTGCAGACTTGCATGTACGTGATTTGAGAGGATATACTCCTCTTCATCGTTGTATTTTGAAACAGAAGGTGTCATCTGCGAAACTGCTACTTTCAAGGTAATTTTAAAATTGTGATCTATTTGCAGCTTCATTTTCATTCCTCAATGTCAGGTATCTCATATCTGAGCATTAAGCTACCTTCCTGCCCCCATAGGATTGTTGGCAAGTCCAGGATTCAACTTTTAAAAACCAAGCTTTTTATATTATTAATCTTTTTTCTGAATGACTTCAAATTGGATGGATTGAGATTATACGTTGTAACAACTGCATATGCATTTAAAGTTTGAAGGAATATAATTAGGGGAGCCATTTTTATTTGCTGTACTGCTAGTCGGCCTAAAAAGATTATATTTATTATTGTTCTCATCAATGCTCTGTCAGAAAAGGCATGTTTTCAGGGCTATGTATTGAGCTATAACCAATTTTCCCTGGACATTGAAGCTTCCAGGATCAACCAGTTGAAAGAGTATCCATGCTGGCTCATGTCTGCATAGATTTTTTTCTTTGTTATATGCATAGATTTTCTTTCATATGCATACATTCTCTTTGCTATATGGTTATACGGTTAAGACTTTAAAACTTGGAGTGTATGGGAAGATGGCTTACTTTAAAATCTTAATATTCCTACAGGGGAGCTGATCCGCAGGCTTTAACCAGAGAAGGTAAAACGCCACTTCAATTAGCAAAGGAGTCAAACTTGGATGATGAAGAAGTACATGCACTGTTGCAAGGCGCAAGGTTCTAGTAAATAAAAACAGACGATGAATATGTGATCTTTGCTTGAAACTTTGCATCCCCATTGGGCTAATGGTGGTGGTGGTGGTGGTGGTGGTGTTTTTTTCCCCATGTGGTCGAACTAAAGCTTGTAAATTAGTTTTCTGATTTGTGTTGCTGAAAAGTGCACTGACTGAGGAAGCAGGTGGTGCGGTGTAGTGATGAGATTAGGCCGATGGTGTGAAGGAGCGCTGCAATGTGGAGAGCATTTCATGGCCGACTTGCACCGCACACTGAAGGTTAAGCAATTTGGGAGATGTTTATGTTATGGCTGTCATGTCTGCTTGTTTTTGTGTTGTGATCATGTATCCTAATCCGTTTATTTGGTTTGGGCTTTGGTACTAAGTTTGTAGGTGGCTGTTGTATGTATCCACATTTTGCTTTGCATTTTGGTTGGAGTACGGGATTGGAGTGCTGTGTTGATAATTCTATTTGGACATACAATAGATAGTATAGGAGAAACAGCTGATAGAAGTTTCTTCTTTCTATTTGATGTTTCTAATTTTCGTGACTTGTTTTTGTCCCTTCATATTTGGTTGAGCCGTGAGTATGTTCTTGTCTTCCCTCTCAAATCTATAGTATATCTTAAAGCTGAGCCTTTATGTTAATTCTGACACGAACTCATATTAAATTGATAGCTAATTATATTTTAACAATTATATAAGCCGTTTCATAAGGGGCAAGGGCGCATCCCTATATTTCACGATAGCGCACCCTATAGCTGTTATAGCTGAGAATTTTATAGCTATTACAGTTATTTTGAGAGGAGTCATAAGAGTCAATACCTCCACAACCATAACGGCTCCTTCCTATTTGCCGTTGGCATTTATTACCTAATGTGCCGTTTACATTTATTGTTCTAAAACGTCAATTATCTCTTATTACTACCTACTACTACTTATTACCACCTATTACTAACTATTAATACCTATGACTACTCATCTTTTACTCTCTTTATCAGTTTATCTTCAACATCTCTTCCATTCTCGTCTTCCTTTACCAACATCCACTTCTTTTCTTATATACAATGAATAACAATGGCTGTTTTATACACTACAATGGATTGGATGAACACTCTATACATATTCAAAATGAGGTAATATCTTCCCTCCATTCGCTTTACTATTATTCAACTAAAACTACCACTTCTACTACTTAATTTTTTTTTATGAAGAATTTATGTGTTTTAGTTTTGTGAAAATATATATCATCTTATATGTTCTTGTTAGATAAGATTAACTATTTAGTAGAAAGCGTAAGTGTTATGATCAAATGTTTTTGCAACGAGTTCAAGTAAACTTGTAAACCCGAATACGTTTACAAACATGCCATAATGGCCATAACTACATCAGCTGTAACGGCCCCTAATGAAATAAGCATAACGGTCCATATTTCCGAACCCATAATGGCTGGATTTCTTCTGGCCATTACGACCGATTTCATTTCATCATTTCATCATTTGGCTATAATTTGTGCAGGAAGATAGTGAAGTTCATTTTAGCCTTGATCAACAAGTGCAAATAGAATCTATCCCGTATATTGATCCAAATGGTAGTAGAACAAATCAATTTGTTGACATTTATTGACACTTCCAGTCAATCATGTGGTGGGATCATCACAGATGCAGAGAGGTCAATCTAACAATGACAATTATTGACAACAATTCTATGAGCATGGAGTTCCACCTTTGAGTGACATTCCACAATTTGAAAACCAAGTAGAGGAGGTCTTTGACTCGTTCTATTGATTTCTTGGGTTTACAATGATGCTTCTCACTTGATAGTACTATTTTGTTACTAATATACACATGATAGTGCTAAGACTCTTGAACAGTTTACTCCTTTGCTGAACTATATCAAACCTTCATCTTAAGAAAATATCCATTTCCTTTATCTTTGTTATGCACTCCACTTGTTTGATGAGATATCTCATGAAATTTTTGTTTGATTTCTCTATTTGAATAATCCTCATCAAATATTGCAGACACTTGATTTATCATATGTTTTTTTTATCGAAGCACGCGCATGGGTTGCAACTAGAGTTGTCAAAACTTTATCTGACTCGAAAAATCGACCAAAATTTTAGGGTTGAAATCCAACCCAAAAAAACAGTGAGTCAAGGGAACCTACTAAATAGAACCTAATTGGGTTGGAATAAGGAACCCTACACAAATTTGTTGGGTTGACTCGATTTATTGTATATATAAAAAAATAAAATTTATTTTAATATTATAATAGTTTTATTGGAAAAGACAAAATGTAATATTTTTATGATTAAATATCAATATTTTGTATAATATCATTTTAATAATAATTAAAAAGTTGAGTACTTGACCCGATCGACCAACCTAAACTGCCTAATGACTTGCGTTTACCGGACCCAATTGAACCCATAAACCGATTGATTAGAAACTCCATTTAACCTGAACCATAACCCAACCGAAACGACCCATTTGACATGTCTAGTTGGAACTTGCAACCAAAGAAGGCAACTGCCTATTTTGTTTTAGCAAAACCACTCACCTAATTAAAAGCTTTTCTTGGTTAGCAATTAGTGGTTTTACTTTGGTTATTTACCAAAATCTATTTTGTATGATACTTTTATAGTTTTTATATACGTACATAGATTAAAATTTTACACATAAATGATATTTGTAAAGAAATATTTGGAAGTTAGTTGATGAATAAAATTGTGAAAATGAATTTATTGAATATCTAAACCAAATTAGCATTATGCACCTTTACGAAAATTGTAACTTTTTTAGCCAATATTTGACTAGGGTAAAATTTATTTAGTCCGTGATAATTTGTCTTGTATTCTTTTTAGAGTGTCCTGAAAAGTTTTTATATGTTCTCATCTTTCCATTTACATCCTAGTTTTCTTATAATAATATTCTCATTCAATCTCAAATCTTATTCCTATTATCCAACTTATCATCAACTTTATCACTTTTAAATTCTTTACCTCTCTAAAATTATAAAATTTTCCTAAGAAGACAAATGATATAAGATTTGATATTGTAAATGTTCCGTGTATGTTTTAGTAAAGCACGAGAAATGGCTCACATCGCACGGGGCATTTTCCTACTTTTATTCCAAAAAAACACAAAATACCTAATTGTCTGTCTTTAAATGTTGCTTTTCTACACGTTATTTCCCTCCCTTGGGATTTATGAATAACTAGCTTAGCCCGCTATACCATGTACGACTATGTCTTAAATATTAAGATTATTGTAAATACTTTATATTATTGATTTTATGCACATTTAATTTCACTTACTAATAATATAAACCATGATAGTACTATTATAAATAATTCGTATTACCTCCTTTTTGACATATAATTTTTTATCATAGTATATTTTCTTATTTATAAAATTTTCCTAATATCAATAGTTGATTTATTTAAAATATTTTAATAGGTCACGATAAATTATTATATTCAATGTCAATTTCAAAATTTCTATGAATAAGTAATAATAAAGTAAAAAATATGTATATATAAATAACAACATATTATTATCATTATCGCAGATAATAGTCACTATATAATACATTAATAATGTCACATGCATGCAGCTATAGGGGCTCACATCAATAAGACTACCACACAAAAAATCAACACTATCACCTACTTTAGTCCATAAACATATCATACACCAAATATTGTTACTAAATTAAAGTTCATACTACCTGACACCTGTAGACACCTAAGAAAAAACCACCGCCAAATCAAGTCAATAGAACTAACACATACCGACTAACCACATATTCAAAAGTCAAAATATTGTTACAAAATAAAACAACTGGTCAATAATAATTAGCTCAAACTGCTAGAGCCACCACCAAAACTGTCAGACCCACCACTAACAAAGCTACCAAAACCATTACCGGAATAGCCAAACCCACCACCACCACCAAATTAGCCAGAACCACGACTAAAGATTGCATAATAATCAGCACCCATATTCCTTGATGTATGCATCAGAGTAGGAAAGAAAGCAGGAGCTTGCATTGTAGAGGTCTGAAAGCTGAAGAATAATAAAGAAAATTGACAAATGTAGAAGCATAAGAATACATGTAAATGTAGAAGTGGAAGTCGTTCCAAACATTATCGGTCTAATTGAAGCTTGTCCATGATGATTAGAGTTTAACAATCATGTGAATGACATATGGTCAACATTGTTATGCAAGCCTCCTTGATGACTTTGAATATGTGCAGGACGACTCGAGGGAATCGTTGCATGCATCGATTGTCTAACAAATGGTATGTGGATAGATGGATTAGTTTGAACGTGTTGGAAGGATGGACTGCAGCTTGTTGAGTAGTTAATATATCAATTTGAATCTTTAAATTTTGAATCATATCCTTCATGACATCCACCATATCTTCTCCACCCGTGAATCCCTTTCCTTTTCCCTACTTAAAGAGCTAGATTGGTTTATAAAAGGATAATTAGGCATCATAGAGATTCCATCAACTCTATGTAAACTAAGGGAAAAAACCTTATTCTTTTTTGGCCCTCCTACAACCTGCACCCATAAAGAGATCTTCACCGGTTGCGTTGGGATTATCTACTTGAAGTCTTTTATAACTATCCTGCAATCTCATAATATAATACAATCTTAATGTTTGATTTAATACAAGTAAACATCTAACAATATAAGTATAATCTTTTGTTAAGTGTTGCAAATTAAAAATCCCATAGCTTTAGTAATTCTAGAGCCACTCTCACCAGATTTCTTTTGAAAGGTAACTTGCATCATTTCTTCCATTGTTGGCGGACGCTTAAGTTTTTCAGTCTACTATATAAAATTTGACCATATATTAATTATAAATGCATTAGCTATAAATTAAGGAGTAAAATCTTTTTTAATGAGATGCAATTTTTTTTTTCCATGTTTCCCCAAGGAATTGAACCTCCGGTATAGCCAGCAATGCCATTCGCAGGTGTAGACACACGGTTAACTTGATTAACACCAAATTGACGATTCAAGTTTGGATCCTCTTGCCATATTCTTAGCTTTGTTGCCCAATTCTCAATTGAAATCCAATTTGGTTGTGTTCTATACCTTCGAGCTTTACCAAAGACATTTTCTAAATGATCAATACGTTTTACTTTACAAGCAGCATATACCTTATGATTCAAGGAGTCATCCCCCAAAAAAGCCATTTGCACGTTAGACAACAAAATATAAATGAAACTTGAACATAAATGGAAATGTGATGAAGATTCATGAATCTGATTTTCTTACTAGATTTGATTATAGAGAAATTTGTCGAAAATCACCCGTATGATAGGCCATATTACTCTAAACCACCCATATATTTAAATATTATTTTAAACCACATGTATGATGGCATCTGTTAACAAAACACACCCGTAGTCTGTTTCCGTTAAAAATGCGTCAAATGAGCGTGGCCACGTGGAAAACTTTAATTTTGTAAAATGATACGGAGGAACCAAAGAAATCATCACAAATATTGTGTAAAAAACCGTCAAATGAACGTAGTCTGTTTCTGTTAAAAATCTGTCAAATGAGCATTGGTCGCCTCTAGTATTGATCACCAAAGAAAGTTATAATACCTTTAACGAAGTGGGAGAGACATTCTCTTACAGTGGACTCTCCAAGCCGAAGGTACTCGTCACAAGTATCTACAACCAGGCCATACACCAAGCCTACCGGTGACATTTTGCCTTTGTTGGAAAAAGATCATCCCGATTGTGAGAGTATTAACAATGTGGTCAAACACGTGCATGTACATTCAGTTTTTGCGTCGAAAGATGTTGGGTGGATATATTGGGTTATCGGAGAAGTAATCATTGTATAGTCGTTCATGCCCAACTTCCCTTCCTCTTTCTATATGTGCTTGAGTGCCTCCTCTTCTTGATCTTCTAGATCGGGCCTCCCTACGACGTTGAGCAGCTTGTTGGAGGTACTCGGATGCATCTCGCGTTTGGTTTAAAAAACTTTCTAGCTCATCATCTATGTTTAGAATATTTTGATGGGAGTTTGAAGAGTGTGTTGAATGTGAAGAATCATTAGACATTTTGAGGAGGGATTTTGTAAGTAGGGATATGAGGAGTTATGTTATTAACTTGGTAGACTATGGTTTATATAACAATTTTGCATATTGAGAATTTTGAATGCTAGATGTGCCATAACCACATAACGTCTACAAATTGGCAAAATGACACATTTTCTAGCAGATTGGCAGAATCACACATTTTATGCAATTCCTAGAATCACCCAAATGTGTTGTCACTTCGTAGTTATTGAAATCAACAATCATAGACTTGCCATTGTTGAACACAGACTTATCATAATCAAACATAGACTTGTCTTTTCCTAGTTTTTCCTATTTAGCATAGTGAATTCATCATTGAAGGCGCTTATTATTATACATCAAACAACTTCTACTAACCAATAAGGATTACTTCAAACAAGAATGACATAAAACTTCGATTGTTGTTAAGAAAGATTATACGAAAACATACAACAAACACACATTGGATCAAGCAACATAGAAATCAAAATAGTACAATAAACTCACACTCTTGCAAGCAATATTGAAATCAAGCAATACAACAAGCACACATTGAAATGACCAAGCAACATAGAAATGAAACAATACCACAAACAAACTAGGAAAGCATACACTGAAAGAACCCTTCAAATTGAGACCCTTCAATTTATATGCCAAGATCATCCATCAATCGCTTCTTCACCATTTCAATTGAAGGAGGGAGTGTTGAAACCGATTCAATCTTGATTATTTCCATCAAATCAGGTCCAAATTTTTTCCATAACCTCCTCTTCTCTTGGTTTCTACATCATATCAATCTCTTTCTCTTTAATTCGAAGCTCCTCCATCTCCAATTCCATGTGGCAAGTATGTTGATGAAGGTTCTCCCCTATCTTCATCACTTTCTCATTAAACTCGTTAAGTTAGTCGGCATACGAGATTTGTTGGATCGAGATTAGTTAGTAGAGTTAAGGATGCCTTAAGGAACGCGTTCTAAGCAACAGCATACTTAATCAAATTTATAAGCAAGAAAAAAGACAAGTGAGGACGTACGTATTTATAGAGGAACCCCACTTTAGACCAGCTAGTCTTATTAGATAAACCTCTACCTCTGAGGAGGATTTCGAATGACTTCCCTAAATTTATATTAGAGTGAGTCCCTATAACTATTACAAGTGAGGATTATTGTGTTAGCTCTAGTAAGCTAACACAATAATCTCTAAGTATATAGGAACTCAAACCTCACGTGTTCCCTAGTCCTTAAGAAACACACTACTCTCTTGATTACAAACAGATTTGAGCGTGGTTGGTAGGAACTCAAACCTCACGTGTTCCCTAGTCCTTAAGAAACACAATACTCTCTTGATTACAAACAGATTTGAGCGTGGTTGGACTTCTCTCTCTCTCTCTCTCATTTTTTGAGGTGTTCTTGGTAGCTCTAGCTCTAGTGTGGATGAAGTCACCTCACAATAAACACAAATGGTGTATTTATAGTGAGTGACACAAGTGTTCCTTTCCTAGCACCCTTTTGTCCTTTTGGCATCCTCAGAGACATCGTCAGGCCTGTCACTTTCCACAATGTGTTGTACAATTTTGTCTCCATCCGAAAGTCAGCTTTACTTTTGTTGAGGAAGTTCCACGTATATCGTGAGATAAGATGAGAAAGCCCCATCCTGGCTTCATGTGTTTTTATCATCTGACACTTGAAGCTTTTGAGGATTGCTGTCGCCCATGATGTCATCATTGTCGGACAGCCTTGACTTCGTTTGAATTTGAATGTTTGTCATTTTGGCGCGTGTTCCTACTAGATAGGGATGACTTCCTATCTCATATGAACCTTGTTCTTGTTCATTTTGATCATTGAAATTTTGGGCGTCCCTATAATTTAGGGACTATAATCAATTGTTGTCCTTTTCGCATGATGATCGTTCCTGGAAACGTTCTTGGGATAAACACTTGGACAAACATATTAGATAGCACGGAGTTTATCATTATCAAAACCAAGGACGGAGATCGTTGATTCGGTGTTAATGATTGACGTCCCTAACACCGTCCCAACAGAGATCTTCTTTTTCAATCTTGTTGCCTTTGCGGCCTTTATCCCCTATGGATGTTCGATTGGTGAAGCATTCCAAGAGCTTACCAGGGTGTCTGGATCAGGGTTACTGGAATCATCTTCATCATTACCTCTCTTTCTTTTTGAACCACTACTTTTTGAGCTTATGTTCTTTTGATTCATTTGCATCATATACTCTTCATTCCACCTTGGTTGCTTGTGCATGATCTTCCATGCCTCCTCATCTTCAAAAATTTTCTCTTTGGATGATTTTCACGGTTTTGTTCTATCGAGCACATCCTTATCAGATTCACCACTAACTTCAGTAGCCTTAGCCACTTTGTAGTAGCGAACAAACAGGTTCACTGACATATTAAGTTGTCCCCATGTTGTCTTCAACATGGATGTGTTTCCATAAGGTTGACTGCTACTTTTGTGAGTAAAGTAGAACTCCTCAACTCGATTCCAAAACCTTTCACCCTTTTGGCCACTAAGATGATGGAATCGCTACTAATGTTGACCATGGGAGCTCTCGGTTCGACACTGGCACTCACATCAGGTCCACGAGAGCCATCGCCATGGGATCCACCACCACCAACACCCTCTGGTTGGGTGTTATATGCTGGCATGGACGATAGATCTACACTTCCATTTGAGCTAATAGTCGTTGGTGATGGTTGAGTCTGAACGAAGTTCGATGAGGGAATGCATACCAAATTGTGCATTTGGATGAACAACAAAGTCCGGCAAATGATTCATAAGAAATTGCATATTTGGAATACCATAAGATTGTAAAATGAATTGTTTGTAGTTGTTGAAATCATCTTAGGAGTTAAATTGGAAAGGATTTTGGGACGAATTTTGTGAAAGATCCATAATGGAGAAGTTATTTAGAAGATAAGACGGTGGGAGATGGAAGAAGAGCCACCCACCGCGTGATATATATATATTACAAACATTAGGGATTCTTTTTCGCCCAAAATCACAACTTCAAATTCGAGAAAGAACCAAGAAAACAATGGACTCAAACCCTAAGAGATGTTCGAGGGTTTCAAATTTTGAAAAAAAAATTAATTCGGAAAACATAAAATGTACTTTTGATCCCTTAAGAGACTTTAAATGCCCGAAAAACACATTAGGTCACAGCGTAGCAACAACCCGATTTCAAGGTAAGGACAAAAAATTCCCGTTGAGCGAATTCCCTACCCGGAAAGGTATAATATAGGTCATTCCGACTTAAAACGCCTATTTTCCGCAAGTTACAAACCGCTTTCCGCAAGTTAGAACCCGATTATATATAAGTAATTTTAAATTTAATCAAATATATACAATATTGGTGTCTGTGGGTAGGGAAACAAATAATGAATTGTGGTATACTTCTTTAAAAAAATATGTATAAATTGCACAAATATTAAATAACCGAAATTGATAAAACTAAATTTACAACGCCACGTGTCGTGCTCACACTGGTTGCACGTGTCCCACTCATTGCACAACACGTGGCGTGTTGATCAACTTATTTGTCTCCCTTCAGCCAGTGTCAAAACGCGGCATTATAGTTGCTATTTGTACAAAACGTCGTGTTTTTGTAGGGAAGACGTCGATGCGCGCACACGCGTTTGAAATGGGGTGCATTTTGACAATAGATGGGAGCATAATTTGCTCAATTTTTCGGTGCATGCGCCAAATTATTATTTTTTATTTTTCTCAATTTTGCTCCTTGAATAGTAGTCCGTTGTGGCTACTCTAAGAGTGCATATAAAGCTTAACTTTTCAATTTGTTTTCTGATGAGCAATGTTTATGAGATGACTTGTGCATTGAAAAGAAAATCTATTTACTAGGTGTATGATGACTGCTAACTAAAGCCTTTTCTCATATCTATATTAATTTTTTATTTTTTAATGCTATTAAAAAATGAATTAACCCATCTCAAAACTTGGTTATATAGTAAATTTTAGTTTATACTTTATGTGTAGCAGTTGATCATCAAAAAGGATTCAAAAACAAAATTGATCATGAAAAGTTCTTATGGCTATTTAACCCATCTCATCTCACAGAGTACTAGATAAAATTATAAAAGTCTACTAGGTAAGAATTTTACGTGTATCATATCAAAAATGTAGATCTTTCCTTGATTTTATCATGAAAATGAAAAGGATAAAGATTTTATCAATTTTTGTTTTGATTGATTACGTCTGAATTTCAAGTGAAAAACACAATTAGAAAAAACCTGTTTTCAATTTAACCCATACTATCAATTTAACCCATCATTTCTTCTTGCATTCTGGATTCCAATTTTGATATAACATTTCAAACATTATACAACATGATAATCTACATTTTTAATTAGGCTTGTACAAACCGAATCGCGACCCAACTAGCTCTACACAAAAAGTATAACTATCCGAAAACCTTAACTTGTTTGCCTTAATGGTGAACTACCGGTGTATTCCAATTGTATGACTTCTTGCCATAAAAGTCTGATTCTTACTCGTTGTATTTTGATCCCTTGACCCAAACTCCACTATTCATAGTAGATTTAATTGGACCTCGTTAAAGGGTGTCGAACTTATAACCATTAACTCTAATATGTTGGCGATGATAATATTATTAAAGCGAGACCTCGTGCTCAGCTTTGAAGTAACTCATGTTGCAAATTGTTGTTTTTAACCTACAGTTTATTAATTACTTAATTACCATTAAGCAATTATAGAATACTATTTAAATATAAGTATCATTAATAACTTACATAACATTTAAACCATGGAGTAAATAGCTTGTCATAATGCTCATCTACTCCACCAACTTCATCTGCAAGTATTCTTCATTTCATACAAATAAATATAGCTATATTAATAATATAGTCAACTTTTAAAACATAAACATATTCGTTATATATTATGACAAATTAAAAGAAGCGAAAAAAAAGAAAAGAAAAAAAAAGTTATAACTCTGAAGATCAATGTTAGTGTAACGATTTATATAAAAAAATCCTATGTAACATAAATATTTGAAGTGAAGTTATAAAGTTTTGGTGAACTTGATATATCTCTCAAACTCGCTACAATTTACTGAAACATATGATCTGTTGCATAGCCTGCATGCCTTTCCTTCTTGTCCAAAAGCCACCTAGTACTATGATTACTAGAACCTTGATCAAGATAGTTAAAGATGGAGAATGCTTGACCAATGTCTTCAAAAGATCCATCATTTCTCCTAAGTATCTTTGTTGTAGACACGACATTAGGTTCAAAGTAATATTCTAACTGGATAGTTATATCTTCTTGAATGTATGACGAGCATATCGAAGATTTCAACACATGCCTTGTTTCCTACATTATTTTTTTCCAATTTTCCTTTTCAAATGACGAATAAACCTGAATAGAATATGAAGAATGTCAATAAAAGAAACAAACCTACTCTCAACGGGATACATCCATAGATATTGCACTGATCCGCCAACTTTTGCTTCATAAGGCAAATGAATAATCACATGTTTCATTGAATCAAGGGGGGATGGAGGGAAAATTCCCTCTAACTTGCATATAATAAAAGAAATGACATTCTCTAAATCTTCCATCCTTGCAACGGATATCGTAGCTAAGCATAGTGACTGAAAGAATTGGCTCAACTCAACAAGTGGCCCCCAAACAGGTATTGACAATATTTTTGTAAATGCTACCGGAAGTGATCTTTGCATGCATAAAGATACGACAGTCATGACTCTTCATTCAATTGAGCTTGTTTTCGTCGGCTTGTACACATCGTCCAATATTTGAAGCATATCAATCTAAAAACTTCAAACCTTTAACCCAATAAAAAACAACTCTTTTCTAATCCCTTGGGACCGTGTACATTGCTTTCGGTTTTAGACCATAACTATTTTCATCTAATTGAAGTTCTAGACGTCTACAATACAACTTTATATCTTTCCGTACATTTAATCTATCCTTTGATTTTCCATTGACATCCCTTATCATATTGAAAACATTTTAAAAAACAATTTTTTCTATATGCATAACATCATTAGAAGAGTTTTCCAATACGGTAATTGCTAGAATATCCTTTCTTTGTCTACTTATGAAAGTTGTCATACCCTGGTATTTTACAATTTGGATCTTCAATTACATTGGGTAAATTTTCCACAAGTTGGCAAATTTCAACCCCTCTTTTGAAACATGAGCTTCATATTAGTATAATGATTATAACACCACATATATATTATTAGTTTTGAGTGTATGGTTAGGTGCATACTTGAACCACGTTGACGGGCATTTGAACTTTCAAGACATCCTCTATATAAATCTTGTACGAATTCTTCAAAAGGATGATCATCAAGCAAGACATTGATGACGGTT
This sequence comes from Polygonum aviculare, assembly GCA_934048045.1. Lineage (NCBI taxonomy): Eukaryota > Viridiplantae > Streptophyta > Magnoliopsida > Caryophyllales > Polygonaceae > Polygonum > Polygonum aviculare. Next base: position 15,866,719 of record OW204025.1, on the reverse strand, counting down.
AAACCATGAAGTCTTATTGCCATACTTGAGTCTAAATGATTTTATATCTTCCATGCATGTTGGTCAACCAATCAATCCTGCACTTCTTTAACTAGATAGCATTCCATAAGCGAAAAAGTCATTAATCATCCACAACAAAGCAACTCTAATTATAAAAGTTCCATTATGAGAGGTATCATGTGTCGGTACACCATGAAACCACAATCTCAACGATTCATCAATCAATGGTTGTAAGGAAACATCTATAAGTTTTTTCGGGCTATGAGGTACGGGTAGTATCATTGACAAGAACATGTAAGGGGTCTTTAAGCACATTGATGGTGACAGATTATAAGGAGTAATAATTACCGACCAACATGAATAAGTCTTTCTTGATTGCATAAAAGGTAACCATCTACACATAAAGCCAAACGAACATTACGTGACTCAGATGCAATATCCGGATAAGACATATCAAAATTTTTCCAAGCTTCACTATTGGAAGGGTGATGCATCATTCCTTCCGCGCACTTGTGTTTAGCATGCCACCTCATTTTCTCAGTAGTAACTTTTGATGCATATAATTGTTGTAGCCTGGGGATGAACAACAATTAATGTAATTGTTTATAAGGTAACTTGGAAGACCCACTTACCCATCCATACCTTGGATGATTGCAAAACTTCCATGAATCTCTGTCAATATCTTCCTTCCAATATAACACGCAACCATTTGGACACAAATAAAAGGTGTTAAATGGAAAACATAACTCCCTAACAAGCTTTTCAATTTCATAAAAAATTGGCAAGCAAGGTATGATCAACAGGAAGAGAATCTCGGAATAACTAAAGCATAAAGTTGTAGTTATTTTCAGACATAGTAAACTCTAATTTAATACTAAGTAATCTAGATATGTAGGATAGTTGAGTTTGCTAGTCACAATTCGGACATAAATGCTCATCCGCAACTCTTAAAACATCCCAAAACTTCTGTGATAATGCTAACTCTTTATCTCTATCAATGTTCAAACCACTTTGCATATCATCAAGATTATTGTTACTATTCGAGAAGTGATTCTCGTTTATATGCCACTGGTCCAAAGCGTGACTACTCATTTCAAGTTTTGACAACTGAGATTCATTATTATTTCCCGTATTATAATCCCAATATGGAATAAAATTAGGACTGATTGCATCAAAAACCATTCCTTATTGTGGATTCAAATGATCAAATTCATGCATTGTTTGTTTTTTGGTCGAAAAATTCATGCATTATTGGATTATGATAATAATCATAATTCACTGATTCTCCATGAAAATTGATATACTCTCTTTAGTATAGGTTAACTCTTGTATTTAGGACTCTAGTGAGTGTGTTTAGGTTAGAGTTTGAGCTTTATTGTAATATGAAGACCGCAGACATAAGCCATAAAGATACGAGAGTTTTCCGAGCTAAGTTTCAAGTGAAGTTTGCCACTGACCTAGATTCGTGGGTCCGGTGTCCGAGCCGCGGTCGCGGTGAAGCATAGGTGTTGACGATCCATTCCCGAGAAGGCCGCAGGTGCGCCGCCTTGGCTGCAGCCGTGGTAGCAGTCGACAAAGAAACCCGAAGGTAAATGATCCGCGGGCGCGGTGAGTGTGTCGCGGGCGCGGTGGTGCCGAATCCGGAGCATAGCGAGGAGTTTCTATCTTGTTTCCTTTTCTATCTTCTCTCCTTTCCTTGTCTATCTCGGGGAGCCTGTTCCCTTGGCCTATATAAGGAGGAGTCTGCCTTAGGTTTTAGAGACCTCTAATCTGGACATTCATCACCATTATTGTATTTTGCTCTTGTTATGAAGAACTAATCTCCTTTGGAGTTTATTCAATCAAGGAAGCTTTATTATGACATCGTGAAATTCTGGTAACTTCTTCATCCCTAGGTCTTTATTGATACTCTTGTACTTCATCCCATGATCTCTGTTTGATTATATAAGCTTGATCAACTTGTTTAGTTGTCTTAGATCTATTGGTTGAGTTAGGATTGGTTGTTGTCTATGCATCTTTCCTGTTCTCGAAACAACTCTATTTTAGGACCGTGGACTAGATTAGGGAAGAATATTCAATGGTTGATTTATGCATGAGACTCGTAGCTTGATTGCATGATTCAATTTCCTATTATCCTTGTGTTCATTGCATGATTTGAATTAAGCGTCCTTTTTCATATTATAGTTTTGCTAGGACCGTGGACTAGTGAATAATTAAGCTAAGGATTGGAATTGACCTAGGAATATAAAGAAGTGGATGAATTGATGATCGATGGATTAATAAAGTGGAATTGCTTGGATGAACTCTGCCTGCTAATATTGATAGAAAACCTTCTTCAAAACCCCATTTTGAATTTTGATTGTGTTGCATGATTGGATTAAAATCTACATAAGAATTACATTCTCTTGGGTTCGACCCCTTACTTACTTGTTATACTTGCTTTGTTTGTTTGAGTTTTTATCTTTGATTTTGGGAACAACGACTTTACCCGAGTCAACAATTCCAATAATAATAATTTTCAATGAACCCTCTGTGCATGTCCTATATAAGTGCTCCCTTACCGATTTCTATCATAATACTTAGCAATTTTACACTTGGAACATGGACATCTAATTTTGCTTCCACTAGAATGTGAAATAGTAAAATTAAAAAATTCATCCATCCCCACATAAAAGTCTCTTGTCAATCCTCCACGATTAAGTACAAGTATGTTGTACATCCAATTCTTATTTGACATTTTCCTGCACATTCTAAATGTTACTTACAACTATTATATAATTTCTCATTTATAAAATGTTTATCATTTTACAGAATAAAAAGGACAAACATATGATTAAGTTTATGTTTAAACCTTTTTGTCTAAATGTCCAAAAATGATAAAAATTAATCAAATTTCCTTATAAAAAAAGAAGAGAAAACAAAACAAAAAAAAATATTTCAAGGCTTACCAATCTATTTATATACTCATTTACTGAAATTTATTAGGATGAGTAAAGTTCATTGATTAATTGTTTGTGTGTATATATATATATATATATAGAGAGAGAGAGAGAGAGAGAGAGAATTATATATATATACACACTAGTAGAAACCAAGATATTTGATTTAAGCTCAAAAAAAAGATATTTGATTTAGTATGCCTTTAATTTATAATTATTAAAATTCAGACTTCCATGAAAGCTAGTGAGATCCATCTATCGTGGAAGGAGATCACTGGTTTTTATTGAAGTTTGAATTTTAAATATCTCATATCAGCCACAAACTTTGTTGCAGTTATATAATGGCTATTCGGAACTACGATAGATGGATCGTAGTTGTGTCTTGTGACTAACTTGGCTACAAATAGGTTTGTGTTAACAGTTGTGGAAAAATTGTAGAACATTTCAGCCACGAATCGTCTCGATACTAAAGTTAGTAGCTAAAGTACAGACATGCCTATTGTGGTCAATTTCGTTGGCCCCGTATACATGGCAAATTTTAGCCAAAAAATGTTTAGTGGAAAAAAATTAATGTGACTTAATATCAAAGTCACAATTCCCTCTTATTTTGTGACTATATATGGGGCTATTTGGTCATACAGGAGCAATTGTTGTGGCTAAAATTTTGTGGCTATCACCTATCGCAACTTTCTTTTATATTGCAATTTTCCAAAAAAAAAATGTAACTTTTGAAAAAGTATCTAGTTTTCATATTCAACGGTTAGCCACCCCCTCTGTTAGAGATCGATTCCACTACCAAGGCTTACCATCCGTTTTTACTTGGTGTCAAACTTGATCCTCCATTTTTACCTTGTGTCAAACTTGATCCTCTATACAAATTATATATAGGATTGGTATGGTATTCATTTCTTTTACTATTTCAGGGATTAACATTTAATTTGATACATTGCTAAATCTTTCAGTTTGAGAGTTTTTTTACTTGGTGCCCAATAAAATATTATGATCATGTTTTAAACTGGACTGTATATAGTATAAACTCACTCGCAACTAGACCCGGCAAAAAGTGACCCGAAACCGAAGCCGAACCGACCCGATCCGAACCCGAAATTGGACCCGAACAACGAAAAATGAACCATCCGAACATGACCTAGACCCGATCTGGATCCGATCCGATCTGAAACTGACTCGAACCGAAATGACCTGAATAAAATGTAAACCGAACTGACCCGAACCAAACTGACCCGAACCGAACTACACCAGAACTGAACTGACCTGAACAAAACCTGACCCGAAATACCCTGATCCGAAATGACCCGAACTAATTCCGACCCGAAATGACCCGATCCAAAATGACCCGAAATCATCGAAACTAAATCTTAAGAGTAGATATACTATTAAAAATATAATTAAAAATTAAAAAGTAATGATATAAAATATTATAATTCTTTAAGAGTCATTTAAAATTAAAAAGCTAAGCAAGATTTAAAAAAAACGAATAGACAGACTAAAAAAAGAGGCCTCAATTATTATACTAGAGACCCAATTGTAAAAGAGGAAAATTTTAGGGTCCAATGACCCATACAATAAGAAAAAAAAACAAATGAAGTTTCGAACAGCCGACCATTTACAACATTTCTAAACTCTACACCACCAAGTAGGGGTGAGCAAATGGATTATCCGATCCGATCCGAAATAGCGGATATCCGAATCTTTGTGGGTCAAAATTAGCGATCCGTATCCGATCCATTATTAGTCGGATATCCGGTAAGAAATATCCGTTTGGATCGGATATCCGAGACCGAATATCCAAATTATCCGTTTTAGTATTCTTTTTCAAATTATATTTTTAAAAATAAGAAAATTAATTATGAATAAAAAAAGATATAACTATCCAAAATATCCGGATTTTATCGGATCTGATCGGCCAGATCGGCGGATCGGATCGACGGATAGGAAAATGGATGCTCACCCCTACCACCATGCCAAGTTATATCCCTAAATCTTAAGTAAAATATTTGATATAAGGGGCCCCAATTATTTGGGACCCCTTATCCAATTAGCATAGTTAAATTGAGACGCGTGTTAAAAAATATAGATATGTCTTGAATGTGTCAATAATATGTTATCCAATCTAGTTAATGATTTATGATACAAGATAAGCCTGATAAATTATTTTAACCGTATAAATAACATAAATATACAAAAATGAAATAACACTATTTGAAATTTTAAATAAAAATCATATGTACCAGTTGATTGGGTTTTTGTAAATATTACCCGAATCCGTGTTGACCCGATCCGAAGTGATCCGATTCAAAGCAATCCGAAAAGGACCCGAACCGAACTAGACCCAAAATCGAACAGCATCCGATCCAAAACGACCCGAATCCGAACTAATCCGAAATATTACGATCCGAAACGACCCGAATCCGAACTAGACCTGAACCCGAACAACATCCGAACCGAACCGAACCGAACCGAACAAGACCCGAAATAATTGTTTGACCCGAACGAACCCGATCCGAACGACCCGATCCAAACTGATCCGAACAACCCGAATTGCCAGGTCTACTCACAACTGTTGAAGGGACTCACCTAGACCTGTCAATCGGGTCGGGCGGGTCGGGTTCGGGTTTCGGTAATCGGGTTCGGGTCAAACACCAGGTCGGGTCATTTCGGGTCACAATTTTAACGGGTCCAAACGGGTCGGGTCACTACGGGTTTGTTGCGGGTTCGGGTCAACCCAACGGGTTAAAGAACCTGATTTTTCAAATTTAATTTTCAAATTTATCTATTATTTTTTTTGTCGATATTAATTTATAACTCTCTTATTTACTTATAAAGTTATAATATAATTTAATTGACACCTATATGTAAGGATTTAGATTTTTAATACAAGAGTTACACTTCGTCTTTGTACTCACTATTACAAATTATTAATCATAACGTGATATCTACCAATTTTAACAAGATTTTTGTAATCAATCATGTGCTAGACTAAGTGGGATGAGTAACACAAAGACCACAAAAACAAGTTTCAATTTCACATTCATGGTGTTTTCTAAAAGAATTTCAATAAGAGATGATTAACCTTAAAGTTCAAATCCTAGAGATTCAAAATTAATTATGAAGAAAAAAAAACAAACACGTTAGATAAAAAGTAATTTGTATGAAAACTTAAATCCTAGAGTTCTTGTTAATATGCCTTGAATCTGAATCACACACTGCGACAGGCCACACGGTACACTATGTTTTCTGTTTGTGGGCCTATCGCAATCTGTTTTGGGCTTGCGGCCCATTATTGTACCTAGGGTTTCTTGAGTCACTATATAAGCTCTCGAAATACCTAGACCTCTGTATTCCGAATTCTGTCTTCCATAATAATATACTGTTTCTCTGCCCGTGGACGTAGGTAACACACCGTTACCGAACCACGTAAATCTGTGTGTCGTTCTTGCTTTATTGTTCTCGTTCGATCTCTCGTTACAACAGTTCTTGTATGCATATATCATACTAGAAGAAGAAGCTTGTAATTTACATATTTTAAAAGTATAATATTTCTCATCGTTTACATATTTTAACTTTGATACAACTATAAACATTAATGTAACCTAGAACAACTTTACAAATCAATTCAGAACTTAGATTCTAGTTCAACAAAGCAAAAACACATTCAAACCTTGAGAAGTATACATCAATTTAAGAGACACTAACTTAGTACATCTTTAATCAATTGGTATATTTCATGTTCAAAATCAATTACTCGAATCGATTTTCTTTATAAAGAATCATCTTTTAATCAATCAATTGGAGATGAGTTCGGCTAATGACGAGAGGAAGACAAATCATTACAATCGAACCCAACAATGTGTGAATTTTTTTCACCATTCCCGTTTTTCGTTCGACCCAATGGGTTAACCAAAACCAAACGGGTTTGACCCAGAAATTTCCCGGGTCATCGGGTTCGGGTAAAATCGGGTTTTGGGGTTTACTTTTCCGGGTTATGACCCAGACAATTTCGGACGGGTCGGGTCGGTTTTTCGGGTCGGGTCAGATTTTGCCAGGTCTAGACTCACCGCATTTTTGTTATATTTTGAATTAAATGTCTCATATTTTGCGATTTTCTGCCGAGCAAAATAATTTGTCACGTACTCTTTTTGACCCGGGATCTCCAGAAAATCATATCGGGTTACAAGATATATCGTTGCATAATTTGCATTCAATACAAATGAAAAAGGTTCATACATATTACGTTTTGGTTCAAAGTTTATATAGTTATATTGTAGTTTCTACCAAAAAAAATATAGTTATATTGTAGATAAGTCTAAATGGATAAATTATCATCCACGACATAAATAATGGGCATATATGTAGGTAATTCTGATAAAATTATACAGCATAAACTCAGTATCAAGTGCTCAATAAAAAAGTGCGCACAAATTAGTCTTTCAACCACGCATTCAAGTAATTAAAATATTCAATACTTGCTTTCTTTACTAGTCTGATCCCGTATATATATAACACTTGATCTTGAACGTGGCCATTGTGATCAACATTTCTTAATTACCTCCTAGCAGGAGCAACGTATCCTCTAAGCGATGGTGACTGGCTAAGGCGATCCGGGGCGACGGTCGTGTTGGGGATGCCGCTCTTCTTCTGCATCCTCCTCCTGGCTATGTAGCCACGCACCCAAGGAGTCACGTCCTCGTTGATCTTGATCATGAAGAAGAAGATGATGCGGTATCCGATGATCATCGAGAAGATGACACTGAGATCGATCCATTTGGAGCGGTTCACATTGATTTGGAAGATGTTCTCCAGTATGTACTCCCCCGGAATCTTGGGCAAGAACACGGACCCGCTGTCGAACATTAGCCCTTTGAGGTCGTTTTGGTATTGGCCCTGAATGAATGATAAATCAGACACTTGTGTGATTTGATTTCTATGCGAGTCAGTGTTCTAAAAAACGCTAGGTAGATCTAGGCGGCCTAAATGGAAACTTAGACACCACCTAGGCGGCGCTTAAACGGGGCCTGGAAGGGATTTTTTAGAACAGTGATGCGAGTGAAATTTACTGATAGGCCGATTGAGATTTCCAAGTTAAATTATTACCTGGAGAGCCCAGAAATGGAAGCTTAAGTAAGACATAGGGTAACGCCAGACGGGTTTCGGGATGTCGTTTGGCAGCCTGAAGTAGCCGGAGACCAACATGAAAATCCCCTGACATTACAAGACCATCAAGCGCATTATTAGCAAACAGACGAGTGCATCAATCTTTTCTTGCCAAGTAATAGGAACAAGGATGAAACCTGAATGCCAGCCCCAGTGATGATTCCCATCAGGAAGTTGGGGACTACACTTGCTATCGCCATCATCAAGCTCTCGACCACAGCGACACTTGCATATAGGCAGAGCACAAAGAACAAGTAATGCTCAAAGCCGGGATGGAGGCCGACCATGAAGTAGCATATGGTGCCTGAGATGAAAGTGATCAAGATCAAGAAAGGCATGGCCGATAAGGTGTTGCTGATTACAAAAGCCATCACTCCGTAATGTCCATTTAGTCTCTCCCTCTGGAAGACCTGTATTTCCAGATAATCGAATATTGTATAGTTAGATTCATATTTATCAATGGAATTAGACAAGGTCGGTCTAGCATGTGTGAGAAAGATTGTGTAGCACGTAAACCTTCATGTCTTCAACAAAGGATGGAAATCCACCAATGGACATGAAAGTCACGAATCCAAAGACGAATGACGCACAAGACCCTCTCGCCTGTTTTGCATTTTCGGGTCATATGAAAAGTTAGTAAGAATCCTAAAAGAAGTTTGCTCAACAGTTTGAAGCAAGAATGTGTTTTTTTATAAAAAAAATTCTCTCACCAGGATGGAGTTGTAACTTGTTCCAACATTCATATAAATAGTTCCGATACATATAGTGACCACGACGTAGATGATGAGCCTCAGCCAGTAGTATCCGAAGTCCCTCGACATGTTAATGAAGGATCGCTTAGTCAAGGTGAATGTCTGCATCAAGGTGCTCGCTTGGCTTCCACCGGAATCCAGGACGGATCCTTTCTGCAAATAGATTTAAATGGTACAACTATTAGATTTTCCGAAATCGGAAGACATTATGAAGGAGGAGGGGTGAGTATTGCATATAGAGGGACTTACAACTCTGGAGATCTCGTCAACTCTTTGAATTGCGGAATAGGAGTACTGGGATGTAGCATATGAGCTGACCAGAGTCCGGATTGCTTCAGATGTGGTGATCTTATCTAGAGGATCATCACTCGCCTCAAACTGCAAGTTAACCAATAGGGAAGATATGTATGTATGAAGACGAAGTAGGGATTACATAAGAGAGATGAATAAAAAATAGCTAATTGTATATCATACCCGGAGCTTCATGGAGCCTTTGAGTGTGGCCTTAACTTTGTCAAAGTCAGCATTGACACACCTAAGAAAATGATCAGATGGGTTCCTCAAAGCAGGGCAGGGGAACCCAGTTTGTGCAAAGAACTGCAAGATATATAAAAGCATTTGATCGAATCAAAATCTAAACCATACAGATTGACCACGATTGGAAATCGATTTGAGTTCTGATCACCTCATAAGCCTCGGAGGCCTGGCCAAAGTAAACAGTTTTGCCTCCAGAAAGCAAGTAAAGGCGGTCAAACAGCTCGAAGACCTCACTGCTAGGCTGGTGAATCGAGGCTATAACGGTTCTGCCACCCCTTGAGAGCCCACGAAGCGTCTGTGTCACGAAGAAAGCGGATGCACTGCCATCCACACCCAAGAAAAACAGAGCATATAAGAAACTCAAACCGCACAATTGTATCAGCTAGTGCACGCACTCAGATGGATAAAAATGGTTGATGGGAACCTGTCAAGGCCGCTAGTGGGCTCGTCGAGAAAGAGGAGGCGGGGGCGCATGAGGATCTCGAGAGCTATGCTAACACGACGCTTCTCACCGCCGCTGATGCCACGGAGATGCCAGTTGCCAATGACGGTGTCGGCACAGTCCTGGAGGCCCATCTCCATGATGGTGCTCTCTATCAGGGCTCGCTTCTCCGGCCACCCCATCTTGTCCGGCAGCCTGAGCCTGGCCGAGTACGAAATTGTCTCCCTAACCGTCAGCGTCCCGATCAAGTTGTCGTCTTGGGTCACATACGCCTACCCACACGCACATATACATATACATATTAGACACGTGTTCTGTAGATTGAATCAATTCGGATGCCTACGTATATCAGGTCTTGACTAAGCATTGCACATTTTTTGATAAGTTAATATTATAACAAACTGAAATACTCCCATAAGACAGGGAACCAAACCGACTAACCGTAATATTATAACGAAAGAGTTTATATGGAGACAGGTACGTACCGCTGTGCCAAAGGAGAGCTTGGTTTTGCGGCCGTTGAGGAGAATGGAGCCGGAGAGGAAGGCGTTGGCGGCGAGGCGGCTGGAGAGGGCGTCGAGGAGGGTGGACTTGCCGGAGCCGGAGGGGCCCATGAGGGCGGTGAAGGACCCGGGCTCGGCGTAGCCGGTGAGGCCTTCTAGAACCTTCTGGGTCTCGCCGTTGCTGAGGGTCACCATGACCGTCAGATCCCTCCACGTCAGCCTGGCCGACACGTCGCCCACCACCTCGCCGCGCCTCATGTCCTTCCAGAGCGTCTCGCTCAGCGGGCTCAGCGTTGGCGCCGCTGCCGCCTCCACCTCCATCGCCCCCGCGTGGGCCCCATCCCCCATTTTGTTACTTGCAGAAGCTGATTGATTGGCTGATGCTAATGATCGAGATGCGTGGTGTGTGTTGAGAGATCGAGCGGAGGAGTATAAAAACAAGTGCGTGGTGTGCGTTGGGGGAGAAGGGAATGGGAGATGTGTGTGTGAAGAAGTGAAGGCACAGTAGGGGAGATCGAGATAAGCATGAATTTGACCGGTCGAGGGGGAATGGATGGGTGGGTGGTGGTTGAGTGTAATTCATCGCATTGAATGCGTGAGGGTGCAAGTGTCCAACTCATGCAAGGTTGGGGCTCTGTTGGTTGGGTTTGCATTTATTGAGCGTGCCCACTCCCCATTCCCCACACCCATCCATGCTCAACCAAGCTTTCCTCCTCCTCCTAGTTGTACTCACTTTCATTTTAATCAACACTCATATTCCTGTACTTTACGTTCAATTTTTTTTCTTTTTCGTTTGATTTTGTTTTTTCTTAAGTTGGGAAGATATATACGTTGTCCCATCTTTGGGTGCAACCAAAATTACCAAATACACTTGAAAAATGGCTTACTTTGTCACAGGTTTTGCTACAGGTTTATTCAATCGATCCAGGGTAACCTACAGGTTTTGCTATTCAAGCCGCTTAAATATGAAGAAATTGATATTTGTTTATCAATAAACATGTATGTTACTCATGATATAAAGAACGAGAGAAGAAAACATTAAATTTCAACCAAAAAAAGAGAAGAAAACATTAAATGTAATATTAAAAAAATATAGTCATTAACAACATAATAAAAAGTTGGAATGGGCACAAGCTGGAATGGGTAGCTTGCATTTTTTTGTCATGTGGGTTGAAGTTGAACCGTGCCACGTTTTCTATTAAATACCCACCTTTTTATAAAATAATCGGTTTAATACCTCACCTTTGAGTTTTACCTATTCAATACCTAAACTATACACAATTAGATTTGTCGGATCAATTCGTTAGTATTTCAATCAAGAACGTCGTAAGGACGACATCCTTGGACAGCGGGTCGAATAAAAACAAGAGTAAAACACAAGTGTAGGAATGTAAAGGTAAATACACACTTCTTATAAAGGAGACCAAGTGTTAGAGTTGTAAGTGCAAAATCATAACTAAAGCAAATGAACACTTAGCAAGACATAGACAAGTGCAAGGGACTTCATTCATTAAGAAAAGAGTTAGTACAAAAAGGAATGAAGTACAAAAAGTTCAGAAGAAGAGACTAAAAGAAATGGAAGGGGAAGGAAGGAAAGTTGATCAACGACGATCGCTCAAGCAGCTCTTTCCTCAGCACCGACTTGTTCTTCCAACTGTCATTGTTTGATTTTAGAGGGCAAATCCTCGAGGCAACGAATAGAACTGATTTTACTACATTCTCAAGAAATGTTGAAAGTCTGCTACTCTATCGGCTCGTAGACATCTCTTTCTGCATCAATTTCTTTACTAAGCTAGGGAATGGAAGATAGTGGTCTTTAGATGTGCACTTGGTGATGTGATTTGGCCTGAGCTACATCAAGGAACCAGGATGCCACTGGAGATGGCCCCACCGCCACTCTAACCAACGACCTTGGGCGCGCCTTGGCCTACGCTATCCTTGGCTGCGGCCTCGTTCCAAGGCCCATTTTTGGCCGCACCCCACTTAGCACCGAGGCACTCATCTCTGGTGCACGCCCATCATAGTGCGCCCCACGCCGGTGCCTTACTTAGGCACACATATGGACGCCCATGCCCCGACCCGCGTCTCGCATGCCGAAAGCCATGCGTCCTCGGTGCCCGAAGCAAGGTGGAGTTTGGCCTTTCCTTGGTCCCAATATTGTGAGGCCGAGAAAAACTTCCACGAGATTCCAACTCCTAAGGCCCGACCAAGATAATCCCACACCAAGTTGGAAGAATCAAGAGCACCACCACCCTTCTCCAGTAACGGGCCAATCCATGCATCAGGTGGGCCCAAGTCGCGTCCAAGCTCTTCCAAGAGTCCATGACTTCACCCCCTTAAGATTAATTTCCCGTCAAGGAGGAGTCTTCAATAGAGCACAAAACTCATCAAACACGGCCATTAAAGATGTTGTTTGGCCGCCACACAACAACCATTAAAGACCTGCCTAGGCCGCCACTCCAAGATCATCAAGAGGGCGCATTAACTTGTTACTTGGCCGCCAATCTTCGTCCATTAAAGAGCCAACCATGAAGACATGACTTGCATTCACACCAGCCATTAAGTGCTGCTTGGTGCCCACTCCAAGATGCCGGTAAAAATTAGGAACCCCACTTACGCAGGATGTCCTAGAGCATCCTTTCGGATGAGAACAGCAAGTTCTTGGTGATTCGCGATGTGGTTTATAGGGAGGTCGTGGCCCAGTTTCGCAATTTTATCAGCCACGGCATTGATAGCCCTATTCACATGCTTGATTTTGACTGACTCGAACTCTTGAAGGAAGGCCCAAATGTCCGAGATCAGTAGGTCAATCTGCCAAGGACACTTCCTCGTACCCTTGGTTGCTTCGATTACTATCAAGTTGTCACCTTCAATTTTGATCTTTTTGTATCCAAGTTGCCTGGCCTTCCTCACCCCGTCTCGTAATCCGAGGGCTTCAGTTATTAAGATTGAATTATGATCATATTTTTTAGCCCCCATATCAATACCTTCTGCTTGATGATCTCTTAGAACAAAGCCTGCTGATGCTGATTCATTGTTCAATTTCGAGCCGTCAAAATTAAGTTTAATGAACCCATTTTCCGGTTTTTTCCATGTTGCATTTTGATTTTTTCGTTTTGGCTTGCTCGGTTTTCTTTCCTCAATCTCCTCATCTTCTGTGTATTTCCTTGATCTTTTCCAGTATGTGATTTGGTTCCGAATATGTTGGGGCAAGTTTGTGATTTCATCATGTGAGTCATGTTGGAACACCTTTAAGTTCCTTTGATGCCATAAGCACCACCATGTAATTGCTAGTTCCGTGAAATTATCTTTACCAACCAAATGGTGCAATTCTGTTATTATATTCCTGGGAGTTTTGTTTGTGGTATCATACCTACGTATTACATCCGCTGTTATTGGGTTAATTTGCTGGATAGTAATTTGAGTATATGGACAATGAATGAGTAGGTGTCCAATGTCTTCATTTGCTCCATTGCACAGAGTACATTCCTGGGGAACTACAACTTGTTTAACTCGTAATCTATCTTTAGTTGGCAGCCCATTCTTGTCTATCTTCCAAAGGAAGTTCTTCACTTTTGGTAATGTGTCTAGTTTCCAAATCCAACTATTTTGGCTTGGGATGAGTGTGTCTGTTTTTTCCACCATGTTTACAGCTGAGGCTGTCGAGAACCAGCCGTTTTTGCTCGGGGCCCAGTATAGGCGGTCCCGTAATTGGTTTTTCGGGGTTTGAATTGCAGTGATTTTGTCTACCATGTTTTGTGGGAGCATTTGGGTAAGTTCATCCATATTCCATTCCTTGTTCTCATTTATGTAACTCTTCACCTTTCGATCCTCCTGTATGTTGTTGGGGTATAATGCATGATTTTTCAAGGGTTCATTGATCACCCAATTATCCATCCAGAAATTAATAGTTTCTCCATCACCCACTTGCCAGATCAACCCTTTAGAGAATTCAGCTCGTAACTTCATCAATTGTGACCACTGCCACGACATATTCGCTTGCTTTTTATATGTGAGGATTGCGTCGCCTTTGAGGTATTTCTCCGTCACTATTTGTACCCATATGTTGTTCGGTTCTGCGATGATTTTCCAAAGGAGCTTCATCTGAAACGCTTTGTTCATGTGTTCAGATTTTCTTATTCCCAAACCTCCATATTCCTTTTGTTTACATACTTTATCCCACCCGATAAGGGGTTTGTACGTTCTGTCCTTGTTCCATAGGAAGCATCGGTTTATCTGGTCTAGTTCATTGTGGACACTACTGGGCAACATGAAATTTTGCATTATGTAACTTGGCTTGGCGGTTAGGTTTGATCAGATTAGGGTGGTGCATCCCTCTTGGGAGAGATCGTTAGCTTTCCACTTGGTTAGTTGCGTTTTTGTGTTACCTACAACATCCTTAAATGTCTCTTTACTAACTTTACCATTGATCATGGGACAACCTAAGTATTTATCGAGATCAGACATCTGAGTTATGCCCAAAGTTTGTTGGACTCTTATTCTTCCTTGGTTGTCTAGAGATTTGGATGGGTGGAAAGTGGATTTGTGAAAATTGACTTTTTGCCCTGAGATTGCACAATAGTCCTCAATTATTTGTTTTACCTGATCACATGCACTTTGGTTTGATTTACTAAAAATGATAATATCGTCTGCAAACGCGAGGAATGGAATTGACGTTCCTCCACGTGCTAGGGTGAATCCAACGGGGGCTCGTGGTTTATTGCTAATTTGCTGAAGCTTTCTTGCAAGGATTTCCATTCCGATAATAAATAGGTAGGGCGAGAGGGGATCTCCTTGTCTAAGTCCACGAGTCGGGACGAATGGCTCGGTAGGACCGTTGTTCACTAGAACTGAAAACGACAGTGTTTGAATACATTCCTTGATCCAATTAAGAAACGTACTACAAAAGCCGAATTTTTCTAGAACCTTGCTCAAGAATGTCCAATCAACGCGATCATATGCTTTCTCCATGTCCAGTTTGATAGCTAGCCATCCGTCTTTCCCTTTTCTTCCCCTAAAGGAATGGAGGATTTCGTGTGCAATGAGGACGTTATCTTGAATTGCATGATTGGGCACAAAAGCACTTTGTAAAGGGTGTATAATCTTCTCCATTACTCGTTTTAGTCTTTCCGTGATGATTTTTGCAATTGTTTTGTATATGGTCGAGCACTGGCTTATTGGTCGAAAGTGACTTGTTGACTTTGGGTTGTCTCTTTTTGGAAGTAGTGTGATGAACGTATGATTGATCTGTCTTAAGATTCGTCCCGAGTGGAAGAAACTTTTGACCGCTTTAATTACAATTGGCCCTACAATGTCCCAGTATTTTTTGTAAAATCTAGATGACATCCCATCGGGTCCCGGGGACTTGTCCGACCCAATGTGCATTATGGCTTGATGGATCTCCTCATTGGTTACAGGTTTGATCAATTCTTCATTGTCTGCTTCTGAAACCTCACAACTAACAAGGCTTAGGTAGTTTTGTAGTAATGTTTCATTAATTTGTTGAGCTTTGTAGCGTAGTATAAAGTCCTTTCGAATTTCATTTCTGATGTTCTCTTCCCCTGTCACTTGGGTACCTGAGTTTGTTCTAATTTCTTTTATAATCTTTCGGTTTCTCCTTCAATTAGCGATCTTATGAAAATATCCGGTGTTTGCATCATTTAGCTTAGCATGTTTATCTTTAGCTCTTTGCTTCCAGTATGTCTTATGATATATAATTAAGAATTTTTTCTTTCTTTTGTATTAAGCGGATTTGTTTCTGTATGAGGCTTGGGATTGGGGTTGTCCGTATACGTTGCTGGATATCAATTAGTTCTCGTTCTACAATTTTAAGTTGTTCAAACGTATTGCCGAAAGTGTGCTTGTTCCATTTCTTCGCATGGGTTTTTAGTAGCTGAGTTTTTTTTACTAGCTTATACATATTAGACCCTCGGAAATCAACTCTCCATGCTTGCTTAACTATGTTGCGGAAGTCCTTTCGCTGCATCCACATTTTTTCAAATTTGAATGGAAGTGCTTTTTGGGTTTGGTCATTTGTTATTTCTGTCATAATCTGACAGTGGTCTGACGATGAGAAGGCATAATTTTGGGTGTAGATTTTTGGAAAGTTTTGTAGTATACTGTTGCTAACTAGTGTCCTATCTAGTTTTTCATAAATGTTGTCAATTTCAGTTTTATTTTTCCTCCAGGTAAAAATGTTTCCTAGGCTCGGGATGTCAAATAATTCACATTCATCTTTGAACTTAAGGAGTCATTCGAATCTACTTGGTTCTGGGTGGTTACCGCCCATTTTTTCACCCGGTTCCTGTATTTCATTCAAGTCGCCCATTACAATTGTTGGCAGGTTTATTTGTTTTATCATGTCGGTCACTTGTTTCCAGAAGTCGTCTTTATCAGTTTCACGGGGAGGGGCATAGACTAGACAGATTATCATAACATATTTAGTGGCAAGATTTTTGCATTTTAGGATGACAAATCTTGGTTCATGTACTAGCACATCTATTTCTTCATTTATAAGTTGGTGGGCTTTCCACATAACGCACAATCCGCCCGCTCTGCCCGAAGCTGACGACCACACAAAGTTATCAAATCCAGCTTTTTTCCAATAATGTTCCTCGGGTTCTTTATCAGTTTTGGTTTCCATTACCGCCATTATATTAATCCGTCCAATCTTACAGAATGCGTCTACCTCCGGCAAGAAGGATTTACGACCCATTCCTCGACTGTTCCAGATACTAATCCTCATGTTAACCGATTTTTGTGTATTGTTCTAGGGATGCTTTTATCCCGTTTGACAAGGAGGTCATACTCCTACTTGTAAAATCAGGTCTGAATGCGGTGAATAGTAGAAAGGTACCAACCATTCTAGGTAACCAAGTCTTAGTTAATATACAGTCCTTTTTTGCAGAAATAATGGACCAAAACTTTTCATATAATGCAACAGCTACAACTATGTAAGTATGTACACTATTACAACTAATGTTCAGTAGCCAATCGTGGAGATCAGGTATTCTTGTGCGTTGTTTTTGGGCTTGGCTCAACAGAGTGTGAAGGATGCAAACATGATGAATTGTGTTGTTGCAGGTTTGGCTCCATTCCTGCTCGATGGTCCTATCTATTCTTTGTGCTTCTTGCTTGAGTAGTCGGTTCCATGGACGGAGTATCGATTTGTGTTCTTGGATCCAAAGCAAAGGGTGCCTTATGTAAGTGTTGATCCTGCACAAGCATCTTAGAGTAACATGGTCAATTGCCATAGCATAGAGCACATCCTTTGGAAAAGGTGTAGTAACAAAGCAGCTAGTGGATATGGCCTCCCAAAGGGGCAATGTATCAATACAATAACTTCCATTATTCAACCATTCACAATAATTTAGCAGGATCACACAATTATGCAAATCAAGATTGAGCTCAACACCCATTATGTAGTTCATACTATAATCAATAAAGAGCTTGACTACTTGAGTTTTCTTATCAAATTTGGGTTTTCTTTTTCCTTTTGTCATGATGCTAGAGGCACTAGTTTCAATTCTGTTCATTTGGCAGCCACTAATCCTGCTCTCCACCATCATCGATGGCATAGTTCGAGTTTGTTTATAATAATTCACTTCAAAGTTTTGGTCAGGAACACAATTCATTCTACAGTGAACTGCAGATTTGCACCAAAAAAATTCAGGAATGTACTTACACCTCATAGTAGGCGATCGCTCTTTACAATTGTCTGTTTCAACTTTTGTCCCCGAGGGACCAGTTTCATTTTGGTTCATCAAATCACTACTCTCTAAGGTCTTCATGACCAAAGTAGTTTGTTGCTCAGGTTCTTTAAAACTCCTCTTTAAGGTCTTCTCGACCACAGGAGGTGATTCTTCAATTTCTTTATCTGGGTGCAGATTTTCAGATTGTTCAAAGGAAAATATTTCAGTCTGAGTGCCTAATTTGACAAATTTATAACCCTTTAGAGCTCCCATGTTTTGCCCCAAATTCACCCCCCATATAAGTGATATATAACACATGGTGTTTCGATGTTCAGTAAAATAACACGAATAAGCAAATCAGCACTCAGGGGAAGATTTACGCAATTCCAAATAACGATGAGTACAGTTAGACGGAGATAACCTGAATATCTTCAGTCGTACTCGGCGCTTCCAGAGGGGAAGGAAGGAATCCCCCCATGTTTCTTTCGCCCAGAAGATCCCCTTGGAGTATCGCTCTTCCGCCCCTCTCAAACTTGTTCCCATCTGCCCCATCAATCTTCTATAAGAGTTGTGGTGCCGTTTTGTAAACCCTAGATCCAGTGTTTTTCGTGGCTCCTTAAGGAACAACCCGCGTCGCTTATGAAGACGCCTCTTCCTAGCCGGGTTGGATGAACCATCTGATCGGTCCGGGATCGGAGGGTCTCACAATTTAAATTTATAAAACCGAACCTCAAGATTGTAGTAAAGAGGTAGGGTGTCGAACACACGGGAGTTCGTGTGTCGAGTGTACCCGAAAAGACTAAAAGAGATGAAAGAAATGCAAAACAAAGGAAAAACAAAGGGAAATCGCCTCGGACCGACACAGGTCACTTCGGTCCGAGGGTGGATCGAGGTCGAAATGCACGGGACCGACTTACACTACGTCGGGCCCGACTTACTGGGTACTTCGATTGGGCAAATTTAGTAGATCGGTCTTGGGTTTTTGGGTTCCACCCCTAACTAGACTTGGATATTCTTCCTCAATTCAGCCAATAAGAACTTGATTCTAATGAGATCGAGGTTGCTCGCCCCTAATCTCTCCAATCTACACTTCGACCCAAGGGAGCTTTCACTCTCCTTCGATGCTAGAGACATGTGATGGGATCGAGACCACTTTCGCTTACTCTTACCAAACACAAGCTCTAGATCTCTTGCTTTTACAAGAGAATTGAAGCTCAATGTAGAGAGGATTCACAAATCAAGCACTCAAGGCTATGGAATTGGGGTTTTCTACCCAAATCTAGCTAGGGGATTCCCCCATAGCCCAAGACTATGGAATCTACTCCATCAAGTAAGAGACAAACGAAATCAAAAGGGAAATCAAGCAAATCTCAATCATCAACATCAAACCAAACTCCAATTGCATTCAAACTCAAAGATGTCTACAAAATCCAAGTTCAATTCCACTAGATCAAAGCAAAACAAAGTACAAAACTCACAAATCCTCCTCCTAGCTCCACCGATCTCTCCTTCTCTTCCTTCTCCCTTCTTCTCCTTGCCCTCCAAGTCTTCCTTGAGCCTTTAGAGAGTGATTTGGTTGTGGTCTATCCAAAACTCCTCCTCCTAGCTCCACCGATCTCTCCTTCTCTTCCTTCTCCCTTCTTCTCCTTGCCCTCCAAGTCTTCCTTGAGCCTTTAGAGAGTGACTTGGTTGTGGTCTATCCAAACTCCTCTTTTAATGCTCTCTAATCACCTCTATTTATAGCTTCCTAAGGATTGGGGACCAAGGAATCCCAATTTAGAAAGGGGCAAATGTGGAAAGTTACTAAAAATATGCCTTGGGGAACAATCTTCACAATCGCCGACTTGGACCGACACGGGTCGACATCGGGCCCGACGTACTTCAACCTCGGTCCTGGCTCTGGTTGCTCGATCTCGGGCCCGACTTGGTGTATCTCGGTCCTGGGCCTCGATCCTTGCTTTCTTCCTTGGTTTCCTTAGGTTCCACTTCATTCTTGGCTTGGCTCTTGCGCTCCTTGACTTGGCTCCTTTCTTAGCTCCTCGAAATGGTCCTCATTCTTGCCATTTTACCTACAAAAACACACAAACTCGCATAGTTTCCGACTCTTGAAGAAAACCGGAATCTAAGCTAAAAAGGAAACGAAACTACAAAGAAGAGAATGAAAAACACATATTTACAAAGGAAATTAGCTACTAAAACACCTCCAAAATGAGAGACATCAGAATACCCCATACTTAAACTTGCTTGTCCTCAAGCAATCACAATGTAAGCAAGACCGAAGCACAATCTTCAAGTAAAGCCTCATATGAAAAATCAATCAATCACAAGTAATAGATATGCTAGCAAGATTACATCATCACACATGATCAAGTGTTCAAGGAATGAAGTCTAATGCAACAAAGCCTCACTTTAGGGATATGGAAATGTGTATCACTCATCATGTGTTTTGGCTTGAAAATGAACACTCATACTCAAAATCATGCAAGTAAAGACTTTACAATTGAAGCTAATATCACCAATTCCTCCACCTAGAGATGCCTATTACAATGCACACAAAGAATATGAACTTGGCTCAATGGAGGTCCTCAAAGAGGTTCCATTCGGCCGGGTTGTAATGGGGCTTTTGGTATTTCTCAAGGTGGGAATCACTTTGGTCTTGTGGTGCTTACAATGGGGATTGAACTTTCTAGTCTCTCACCAAACTCACCAAATTATTCCACTTTCAACTTCACTCATCCAAAAGACTTTGATTTTTCTTTTCTTTTTTCTCAACCCAAACTTCACTTAACATTCCACTTCATCTTTGCACTACACTTTTTGTTGGATTTTTCACACTTTTTCATTAGGATCGACTTGCACTATACTCGGGCCCGAAGTGCACTTATCCTCGGTCGGTGCCCTTTTCTTTCACTTAAGCACTTTGCTTTCAATCCACTATTTTTCCAACTTTTCTTTTCTTTCTTTTCAACAAAGATGCACTACCCACTTGATTTATAACTCCATTCTTTGCCCTTCACCAAAGAGAATCTCAACTCTCCAAATATTCTTCCAAAACCTCTCACTAAAGTCCAATCCCATAAGGGTCAAGTCACATAGGCTAGGAATCATATTTTTGAGGAGTTTCAAACAAAGGTCTAAGGCTAAAACGGGGCTACAAATAACGGTTTATCTTTAAGGTAGGATATGGAACATTTTGTGACTAAATGAAATAAAGTTCAAATCAATGTGACAAAGCATAGAACAAATCTCATATTGGTCTTGGAAAATAGATAAACACCTCAATAGCAAGTTTTACTAAGCATGCATGAGCTAATCACACAACAAAAATGAGGGATATGCAAATATGAACAAGCATCCCTAAAATGGCCAAAAATAATCTCACAAGGGTCACTCTAGCTTAGTTGCATCAAAACTTATCCTTAGAACTCATGTGCTCAATAAAAACATGCAAGATATCATATCAAATCAAAAGCAACATCCATTTAGAGGCTAAACTATCCAAAAATATGCAAAGGACTTTACATGCTCACATCATCATTAGCCTTCATATGGACATCTAAGATGGGAATTCCTAGTCCAAAACAAAATCTTTTTTTTACATTTTCAACACAATTTTCCGAATTTTTATGGATTTTTTCGAAAATTTTCTCAAACAAAACAAAAGACACACAAAGCACACATATGTACAAAACACTAGGCACAAGAGAGTTTCCTTTTCCCATACCTGGTTGAGAAGGTTGCTCAACAAAAATCCAAATCCTGACCCATCGTCCCTTGGCCTTGAGTAGTTCCAAGGACCTTAGTAGCGGCTTGTAATTCCAATTGTTGTTGTTTGATCCTAGAAGGAAAATCCTCAAGGCAATTGATACAGGCTATTTTGTATAGGTTAACTCTTGTATTTTGAGATGTTATTGAGAGTGTTTAGGTTAGTTTTGAGCGTTATTGTAATATGAAGACCGAAGACACAAGTTATGAAGAATCAAGAGTTAAAGAGCTTAAAGACGAAGATTCGCCACTGCATGGATACTGCGGTCGCGTTGTCTATGACGCGGGCGCGGTGGCGTAGAGGTGACGGACCATGGAAGACCATGAAGGCCGCGGTCGCGCTGTCGGTGGCGCAGTCGCGGTAGAAGCCGACTCAGCATTTGACCAAAAGGAGACCGCCGTGGGCGCGGTGCTGATGCCGCGGTCGCGGTGTTGATGCCGCGGTCGCGGTGGTGATGCCGCGGTCGCGGTGCCGGCCGACTTTCAGACGGATGAAATTCTATCTTTTCTATCTTATTTCCTTTCTTATCTTTTGAGTTCCTTTCTTATCTATCTCGAAGAGGCTGTTCTTTGGGCTATTTAAGGGGAACCTCTCTAGGTTTTTAGATAATTCATTCTCTTAGTAATCAATTGTTCTTTTAATAAAGATTGGAGCTTTCATTGTAATGGAGAACTAATCTTCCTTGGAGTTTATTCAATCAAGTAAGCTTTATTATGAAGTTGTGAAATTCTGGTAACTTCTTTATCCCTAGGTCTTTATTGATACTCTTGTGCTTAATCCCATGATCTATGTTTTGATTTTATGAGCCTGATCAACTTGTTTGATTGACTTAGATCTATCGTTTGATTTAGGATTGGTTGTTGTCTATGCATCTTTCCTATTTCTCGAAACAACTCTATTCTAGGACCGTGGACTAGTTTTGGGAAGAGTATTCAATGGTTTAATTGTGCATGAGACTCGTAGCTTGATTGCATGATTTGATTTCCTAATATCCTTGTTCTCTATGCTAATTCTAGGTTAAGCGTCCTTGCCTAGGGTTATAGAATTGCTTGGACCGTGGACTTGCGATTGTTTAAGATCGGGATTGGAATTGACCTAGGCATATAAAGAAGTGGATGAATTCATGATCAACTGATTAATAAAGGGGAATTGATTGGATGAACTTTACTTGATAACTTTGATTGAAAACAACTTTCAAACCCCCCCTTTGATTACTTGCATGAAAACCAACTAAAATCTGACTTGAAACTGATTCTCTTGGGTTCGACCCCTTACTTTGTAATAACCCTATTTTTTTCGAGAAGGTTATTATGGTAATTTCCCTTAACAATTTTTTTTTCCATGAATAAAAGTATTGACATTATTTATTAAATAGAATTTAATAAGAACCGATAATGTCATAATAATACTTTTAAACTCATATCAATAGGTCATGTACCTATTAACCTATAGAAAGTGTTCAAAACATGAGAATAAAACTATATGAAACATCACTGTAAGATAAAACTAATAAACTATATTAAATTAAAATGAGAATATGGTTTTCCGGATTAATTATCAGGAAAAAGGGAATTTTTATCACATTTTAAAAGTTTTGGGCCAGTGTTGTAATTAACTCTAAAAAGTGGGTTAGGAGCCCGATCTTCCCCTATCTTCTTCTTTCCATCTTCAACACCATATCTCCATCCAATTTTATCCAAAATCGTGGCCTATCATTCAAGGAAATATAAAAATCGCACCTTACTTGTTTCCATTCGGATTTTCTTATATCATTCATGTCCAAATTTATCAAGATCTCATACCAATTTCTATCAAAACGCTAGAATAGCGCCCCCGATTCGGAGCCCAATATCTCTTAAACCCCTAAGCGGAATTCGGAATTGAGAGCATCCCTAGAACCCTCTCGCGCCCCTCTATAAAAGCCCCCTAACCCCATTCCACAACCACCTCATCCAGTTGGCCGAAAATCCCAAACAAAGTAACCGAACCCTTCACGAAAACTGAGCCCGACGCCCACTTCGCGAACCCATATCTCGGCCATCCGTCCACCAAACTCGACGCCGTCACCTTCTGAGTATTCCTTGCAACACCCTCTTCAAACTTTTGCATATGCCGCGTCGAACCATAGCCGGACCACCGAGAACGAGCCACCCGAAAACACCTCGTCGCCACTGTAAATCCCTGCTCCTATTCACTTTCTTTTAAATTTCGAACAACATAATTCTGTTGTAAAATCGATTTTAATTAGTTAGAGTTGCTTATAAATCCTACGAACATTCATATGACGACTTCATGTAGTTTTCTAATTGTCATAAACATTTCATGAATTATAATGTCGTTTTTGCTGGTTAATAAATTCGATTAAACACACAGCCTGATTTTCGAAATAAATTCGTATTTATTCTAAATTAATTATATAAATTTCTATAAATTATATATGTTCTGTAAATATGATTTGTGAACTATATACAGTATTTTTGAATATTTTATTCGACTTTTGATGCCTAAAGAAAACAACTTTCACAATATAGAGTATTACAGAAAAGAATACCATTTTTAATTAAATAAAATAATTACGAATTTAAAAACTAACATATTTAAGTAATTATAAGTCACTTTTATGTTGTTATTATTTACGTAATTTTTATTTATATTATAGTCTATTTTATCATAATTTAACTAGTGAATTATAATTGGCCATAAAGGTTGTATTTTTATTTTATGAACATAAAAGTGAAAACATTGATTATTGATCCTTAAATTTTTATCATGACTAAGCGTTAATAAATTTAAAGGATAAATTTTCAAAAGTGTTTTTCTAAGGCATATGTAAGATTAATGAATTAAGATCAAGAGCGAAATAATAATTGAAATATACTATAAAAACATGAGTATGTATAATAAATAAAATACTTATATACATATAAGATCTTTAGCCTACCTCTTGAATCCAACCTTTTCCTAGATAACGAAAAAACAAAATAAATTCTTATAATTTATTTTGTCGTTGTTAATGAAACAGGAAACGAACCCTGTTCGTAAGGATTCACCTCGTTGACAAACTACTCTTTTGTCTTCGAATCAAGGCAAGTGGACGGTTCTCGCTTGCATAACTGTTTTAAATATTGTTGGGAACTTTGTGTGCTAATAAATGAATTAGGATTTATTGTTATAGCATTAATGACCTCATTATATATGTAGGATGTATATATTGCTAGACTGCGCTAGAACTTGGACTTAGATCTCGATGTTGTGGCCTTATGTGTTTCGTCTCCATTGAGACTTGATGTGGACTTAGCGTAGTATTAGGGGTGTGGGTTAGACCCTGGACGCCTCTTTAAAATATTTGCATTAGGATGGACCTATACCCTAGTGCCTGGTCATGACCGTGCCGCCTCATCCGAATATGAGGGGTGATTGCACCTAGCTAGTGCCTTTATTGAATTCTTGAGATCTCCTTCGTATCATTTCGACCATTGTCGAATCCGTTATTTTAAAAGCTATCAACCTGAATGTACCGTTTTGGAAGTAAATAAGATAAGTGCTTATGCACATAATTAATGAACCAGGGCGGTTAGTACAACTTGGAAAACCGTTCTTACTCTGCTTTCCAATCTGAATTCGTACAATTATTGTGTGGTGAGGTTGGTCGTAGACCCAATCACTCGACGGAGGTTTTTCGAAAACTTGTGTGAATAATAAGTTCCCAACAATCGCATACTTCGCTAAGGAACCACCTCGTGTGGCGTCCTATCTCTCTTCCTGAGCATGTTTCTTTTCTTCCTTCGATGGGGATACTTCATTATTAGATTATTGACCGGCTTTCATTCGGGTTTCAATACTAATAGTGGAGTGTAACCATAAGAACCGTTTTTTTAAAACCCATTTGCTTAGTCTGTCACAAGACTAACCGTCCGTTTTCTTTCCTTGCATGGTCGGCTGGTGTCCACCGTATTTACGTCGCGGCACATCAGGATTCGAGCCATTGGAGTCTCAAGAGGAGTGAGTTGAAGACTTGGAGCATTTCTTGCAAGGTTATTTTCAGTTGGATTTAGTTGAGAATAAATGTGATACTTTTATTGTAAGGATCGTTTTTTTTATCGAGTACTTCCGCACTTTCGTTTTAATCATTCACATTTACTGTTTTGGATTGTAACACAATATAAGTCTTTGAGATCTATTTATGAATTTTGGATATTATTTTTTTTATTGTTGTGTTACTGTATAAGCCTTGGGTGGTTTTGGTGTGAAATCCAAGGTCACTGGCGTGTAGCATTCCCGAGATAATTTTGGGGTGTTACATGCTTGCTCACTATACTGACTGTTTGCATGTTCGGGATTTATCTTTGATTTGGGAACAACGACTTTGCCTGAGTCAGCAACGAATAGAACTGAATTTTCTACCGTTCCAAGAAATGCCAAAAGTCAGCTCTTCTGTCGGCTTGTAGATCATCTCTTTCTACATCAATTTCTTTACTAAGTGAGGGAACGGAAGATAGTGGTGTTTAGACATGCACTTGGCCATGTGTTCTGATGGGGTGTCGTCCGGATCAGATGATATCAAAATTTAAATTTATAAATCGAACCCCAATTGTAGTAAAAGAGGTAGGGTGTCGAACACACGGGAGTTCGTGCATTGAGAGTACCTAAAAGACTAAAAAGAGGTAAAAGAAAGGCAAAAACGAGGAAAATCAAAGAGAACACCTCGGACCGACACTGGTCACTTCGGTCCGAGGGTGGATCGAGGTTGATTTAGTCGGGACCGACTTCACACAACGTCAGGCCCGATGACTGGGTAACTCAAACTAGGCAAATTTGGTAGATCGGTCTTGGGTTTTTGGCTTCCTTCCCTAACTAGACTTGGGTGATTCCACCCCAATTCAGCCAATAAGTGTTGATCCTTGTGAGATCGAGGTTGTTCGCCTTCGATCCCTCCACTCTACACTTCGACCTAAGGGAGTTTCCACTCGCCTTCGATGCTAGGTCTAGTGATGGGTCCGAGATCGCTCCCGCTTACTCTTACCAATCACAAGCCCTAGGTACCTTGTTCTCACAAGAGAATTGAATCTCAATGTAGAGAAGATTCATAGATCAAGCACTCAAAGGCTATGGAATCGGGGGTTCCTACCCAATCCTAGCTAGGGGTTTCCCCCATAGCCCAAGACTATGGAATCTACTCCATCAAGTAAGAGTAAAAAGCAATCAAATGGCAAAGCAAGCAAATCTCAATCATCAAACTCAAATGGAAGCCAAATCTCATTCAAGTCTTAAGGGGTTCACAATATCCAAGCCTCAATTCTACTAAACCAAAGCAAAACAAGTTCAAAACTCACTAATCTCTTCTCTAGCTCCACCGATCTCTCTCTCTCTCTCTCTTCTCCTCCTCCTTTCTTCTCCTTGCTCTCCAAGTCTTCCTTGAGCCTTTTGAGAGTGATTTTTGTGTGTGTTTGATTCTCCCCCCGCCTAGATGCTCTCAAATCACCTTCTATTATACTCTCTCTTGGATTGGGGATCAAGGAAATCCCAATTTAGAAGAAGGGCAAAATTGGAAGATCACAACATTGTGCCTTGGAGCCCAATCCCATCTTTTGCCGACTCGGACCGACACGGGTAGTCATCGGGCCCGACGTTGGGAACGTCGATCCTGTGCTCTGGTGCTCGAACTTGGGCCCGACTTCATAGTAACTCGATCCAAGGCCTCGGTCCTTCTTCTCTTCTTGGTTTTCCTTGAGTTCCTCTGCATTCTTTGCATGGCTCTTCCGCTCCTTGGCTCCCTTGCTTAGCTCCTTCTTAAACTCCTCCAAAACGTCCTCAAACGCGCCATTTTACCTTCAAAACACAACAAACTCGCATAGTCTCCGAATCTCATGGAAAATCGGGAACTAAGCTAAAAAGGGACGAAACTAATAAAGAAAGGAACAAAAGACACATATTTACAAGAGAAATTAACTACTAAAACACCACCAAAATGAGAGACATCATGTTCCAACTTTATCCTCAAATAGATTTATGGAAAGCTTCCTAAGGAAGTGATCCAAAATTATCGCATCAACAATCTGCACCAAGGATTTCTTCTCCTAGTATGGGACGACCATCATAACAATGAAATGATGTGTGATGGCGCCGGTTCTTGTAAGCGCATGAGTTACCCCATAGGAACTTTGCTTCTAAAGAGTCTGGACAAAGTCTCATTCATATCTAATCGTCCAATGTTTAACTCGGACTGTGTGCAAGGCATCCGGAAGAGATGCCTTCAACTTCAGCAGGTTTCTCACCACTACCTTTGCTATAGGGAAGACGTTTTCACCAACGGAGAATGATGCTTGTAGGGACTCCTTAGACTTGGAAACTTCACACTTGGAGCTGGTTGTAGAACAACTTCATCTACTCAAAATCAATCTTTACAAAGTCCTTCCCAAGGATCTCCCATCTTTAGAAAGTAAGCAATTCTAGAGACTCAAGAGCATCATTGTCGGCCAGTAGTCTTTGGAGAAGATGAGGGGCCCAAGGTTTTTCAATTTTTTAGAAGCCTTGTGCTTCTTTCCCTTGCCCTTAGCCGTCTTGCGGCCTTGTTGTTGACCATCATGATCCTCATCCTCTTCATGTTCATCTTCGCTTTGAGGATTAGCAACATCCTGATCAGAGATGTGATCATCACCTCCCTAGGCCTAGGAGTTATCCTCGTGGGACAATTCTGGCGTGTCCCTTTCTCCTTCATTTGTCTCCTCAACATTGTTTGTGAGAGAGGAGGGACGGTCAGTTGTCTCCAGGACCTCTATAGGGAACGTCTCGTCTACTTGAACTTCCCCTTTTTTTGAAACAACAGGAGGAAGGGGAAAAGTAGGGCGAGCAGACTATGCAAGAAGAACCTCTTCTTGAGCAGAGGACGCATCCCATCCCTTCGACGGTCCCTCAACAATGACGACCTCATTGTCATCTTCTTGAACTGCAGCCTGGGCCTTCTGAGCAGATGTGTACTTCCTCGCAACGACTTTGAGCCTCCAACAAAGCTATGCTTATCTTTGTCCTTTGAGGAAAGAGATAATTACACATGTTTTCAAGAGTGTTTTAGACTACTTCGGTTTTCGGTTCGGGTCGGTTTGGATCTCGGTTCGGTTCCGGTAAATCGAACTAAATTAATACATACTCGTTATAGGTAAAAATACCTATTAAAATTTAATTTATTATAAATTCAATAGATTTTTAGAGCTATATAAATTTATTTTTAAACTTATAATAAAACTATCAACTAAAATATGCCAAACGGAATATAATACCATCTAAAGCTCCCCATTTTGAAACTTTTTGATATGGGATTTAAGGCGGGATTTGGTACGCATGAAAAGTGCCTAGAAAGAGCTTCCCACATCGACATTTTGGTGGAAATGAGGACTTGATAAGTGGTATAAATGCATATGCTACAAGAGGGGTTTTAGTATGTGAGTTACTAAGTTGGGCTTAAATTTGAGACCCATATTAGTCCATCAAGTGATAAATAATTTTAATTTATAAAATAATGGGTTTTGAACAATGATAAATGTTGGGACGATATTAAGGACACCAGTCATTAATATCTAAACCAATAATGAACGTCCCTTGTTTTGATAATGACAAACTCAAAGGTATTTGATAAGTTGTCCAAGTGTTGATCTCAGGTAAGTCCAAAGGACGCACATGAACGAAAAGGACAACAAGTGAACGGAAGTCCCTAAGCTGTAGGGACGCACGTCATGAGAACCTCCAAAGCTGAACGTAATTGGCGAAGTTCCTGCGAAGATAGGACGGCGTCCTCATCAAGAAGGGACGCGCGCCAAAATACGGACGAAGTTCAAATTCAAATCAAGGCCGCCCCAACATGATTACATCATACTCGGCCGTAGTCCTCAGAAGGAAGCTTCCCTTGTCTGGGCACGTGTAGACAATTCCAAAGATGTCGCTTTCCCAGCAATGGTCCCCTATCCACGCGGAGGCTTCCCAAGCGTCAACAGAGTTGACTTCCTCAAGAGGCTCATCGCACCGTTGATGGAAGATCAAGGATCCTACAAAGCCTCAGAGGACGCTAGAGGACAAGAACCACTTCCGCTATAAATACCCCCCCAAGGGTATGCATAGCGGCGTGGACTTTGAAGACTTTCTCTCAAGCTCTCACGAAGCATTCAAGAACACGAACGAAGATCAAGAAGATCAAGTGAGCTTGAAGCAAGAGAAAGAAAGTCCAACCACATCAAATCCAAAACAAACCACAAATCAGTTAGAGTTGTAGTTTGTCTCTCACAACGAACCGTGAGAGACGTGAGTGATAGCTTCCTTATAGCTAAGAGTGTTAGGTTACTTGTTAGGTTGAAAGGAGTGTTACTAGTGAGGCTAAGGACGGACGCTTAACTCAGAGAAGTGTAACGACTCGCCTAAGTTGTAAGGACTCGCTCTTAATAAGATAAGGGACGGCTAATGAAAATCCGCCAACGGAGGTAGAGGTTTACCCATAAGACTAGTTGGTCTTAGTGGGGTTCCTCTATAAATACTCGTGTCTATTCTCTTATCTTGTTTCCTATTAAGTCGATTTTCCGCTGCACCTAAGGACGCCCTTAACCCAGCTAAGGACGCCCATTCTAACGACTTACGATCCAACAATTGGTATCAGAGCAGGCGCTCTAGATTGTGTTGAGTTGCAGGTACAAGATGGACATGGAACCTATTGGAATCTCCTTCGTGAAGCCCCCACTCCTGACGGACGGCAACTTCAATCGCTGGAAGATCAGATTTGAAAACTTCGTTAGAAGTCAGAACTTTCAATGCTGGAGAGTGATCATGAAAGGTGACCTTACCGTTCCTACGGACAAGAAAGACAAAGAGGACGAGTGGGGTCCTGATGAATTCAAGCTAATGGAAACAAATGCAAAGTCTATATGCTTCCTTCAAGCGTCTCTTTGTGAAAGGGATGCCACCAGAGTTAGCAATTTGGGAACTGCCAAGCTACAGTGGGAAGCTCTTGAAAAATTCCACGTAGGAACTGCTCAGATGAAGGAAGACGTTCAGCTCGAAATCAAGAGAGAGTTCTATGCCTTCAAAATGTTGCCTAATGAAACAGTTAAGGACTACTCATATCGCTTTGAGGCTCTTGTCACTAAAATGAGGAACTTGGGGATACCAGAAGTTGAAATTTCAATGAGAAACAGAGTTCAAGTGGTCATTGATGGACTGACTGGAAAATGGAACTTTGATAGAACCACGTTCAAAGAAAATACAGCTAACAAGACTTTAGATATGGAAGAAATCTATGGGAAGCTGAGAGGATATGAAGCAAGAAGGGAGTCCGATTTGGCTGAGCTGGCAAGGAATCCTCAGACAGTTCTGGCCTTGATAACCTCAACACCAGAGTACGCTGAGTATTTGTGCCACCAAAGAGAACTTGCTTTAATGGTGGAAGCCAATAAAAATGAGAACCGTGAAAGGATGCGCATTCAAGCCTTGAAAGAAAAGGAAAGCAAGTCTAAGGAACAACTTGAAGAAGAGGAAGAGCTTGCCCTTCTACAATAGGCTGTTCGCGTATGGGGTAAAAGGACCAAAGAATTCAAGAAATACAAGATGCCCTACAAAAAGGAGAGTCCCAAGTATACAGAGGCAGAAATGAAGGAACTTACTTGCTACAAGTGTAACAAGAAAGGACACTTTGCCAAAAAGTGTACTACGGGACTGAACTCAAAAGAAATGAAGATAAAGGCCCTTTTGGGAGCATGTGAAGCCGCATGGGATAATGTGAGTTCTGACGATGAAGAACCAGTAGGACCAGCTGCGTACATAGCCATCGAGGACGCCTCAGATAACGAACAAGTGGCGTACATGGCGGTAGAGGACGCCCCAGCTGTTGAAGAAGACGCTCTTGAAAGGGAACCAGAGGTAACTCGTGAATCCATGATGAACTCCTTGGAAAAGTGTTCTAAAGCCAAACTTATTAAACTCATAAATAGAATCATGGAAGAAAGCGTAGTAATGCAACATAAAATGGATGAACTTGAACTTGAAAATGAAAGTATTTTAGTTGAATGTGAGAACTGTGCTACAGTGTCATCACATCTAGAGTCCTCATGTGAAGAAAATAAGTCCCTAAAAACTGAACTTATGTGTCTCAAACTTGAGAATGCCAAGCTTAGGGAAGAAGTGAAAGTGTTGGGAAAGAGTCCTATAGTTGAAGAAGTTAGACCAATGGTCTTCGTCCCAGCCAAAAGAGGACTAGGCTATGAGTCTGACACTAGGAACTCTCTTCCTAGCGACTTTGAGGCAAGCAAAACTTCAGAACTTGAATTGGAAAGGGAAAAGACCAAGAATCTTCTTGAAAGAATTAGAGTCCTTGAAAGTGGAGAGAAAGGTCAAGAAGACTACTATACTAATTCCACCAGTCATAGGATCTATAAGAAAATTGCAAAAGGGAAAGGTTCAAAAGTCTGTAACCCTCAAAAGATGAAAGAAAACAAAATCCAACGTCCCAACAAGAAGTACTACCTTGGTACTTACTATAGGACGTGTTGGTACTGTGGACGAGGAGATCACTTCAAATATGATTGTTTAAAACTGAAGGAAGACATTGAAAGTGGTAAGGCTGCTAGGACTAACATTGAGAATGATAAATCTGTTCCTAAGGCTAACCCTGGGCGTCCTAGACGTTCTAAGAATTCTTTCCGAAAGCATGCCATTTCAAATGACGTGAATATAAATGACTACATGCCAGAACCAGAGTTCTATTTCTGTAACGAACCAGGTAAGGAACACCTTGCCTGGGTCGCCAAACACTAACTTTGTTTTGGCAGGAGGAAGTGAGGGGACACCTATGGATCATTGATAGTGGCGCCTCAAATCATATGACAGGAAGCCAGATTCATCTCACTTCTATCCAAAGTAGTGCCACGGGAGGAACTGTCTCGTTTGGCAACAAGGGCAAGGGAAAGATCAAAGGGACGGGAACTGCCATTCTCAATCCGTCCATCAGAGCAACAAACGTTAGCCTTGTTGAAGGACTTGGCTTTAACCTCCTAAGCGTCTCTCAAATGTGTGATCAAGGTGAAAACCTAGTCATATTTGACTCAAAGGAGTGCCTCGTCATCAACAAGAGAACCAACAAAGTTGTTCTCAAAGGAGTCCGAAGGAACAATATCTACATCTTCAACCAAGAGTTCAAGCTTAAATCTGAGTTATGTCTATCTGTTTCAAAGGAGGACTCTGACCTCTGGCATCGCCGACTTGGGCATGCTGGACCAAGCACAATCCTCAAGCTACATCAAAGAAATCTTGTGAAAGGACTTCCCCAAATTGATCTTGAGAAATTTGAACAATGTGAAGCCTGTATCAAAGGGAAGCAAACAAGAACGTCCTTCAAATCCAAGAACGATGTAAGTACAAAGAAGCCTTTGGAACTTCTTCACATGGATCTTTGTGGACCAATGAAGACGTTGAGCTATGGTGGAAAGAGGTACATTTACGTTCTTGTAGATGATTTTTCTCGATTCACCTGGGTTCTTTTCTTAGCTTCAAAAACAGATTGCTTCAACGCATTCAAAGTCTTCATCAAACAAGTGGAAGTTGCTCTTGAGACGCCTCTCAAAGCCATAAGATCAGACCACGGGACGGAGTTTCAAAACTCAGAATTTCTGGCCTACTGTGATCAACATGGAGTCTCGCACAACTTCTCAGCTCCAAGGACTCCCCAACAAAATGGAGTTGTGGAAAGAAAGAATAGGACGCTGGAGGATATGGCAAGGACTATGCTCTTAGCAAATAGCGTTCCCAAGTACTTCTGGGCGGAAGCTATTGCTACAGCTTGCTACATCATCAATCGAGCCATGATCCATCCTTTGCTAAAGAAGACGTCCTATGAGCTGTTGAATGTAAGGAAGCCTCGCATTGACTATCTCAAAGTCTTTGGATGCAAATGCTTTGCTCACAACAATGATAAAGAAAGACTTGGAAAGTTTGATGCAAGGAGTGACGAAGCCATTTTCCTTGGATACTCTCTCACTAGCAAAGCATATAGAGTCTTCAACAAAAGGACTCTAAAGCTTGAGGAGAGCATTCATGTTGTTTTCAAAGAAAGTTCCTCTCATAAAGAAAAATCAAGTAGGAAAGAACGCTCACCTTCTCAACAACAGGACGACTCTGACGACGAAGTTGATATTGGGTCCTCTGGAAAATACTATGTTCCTAAGGACGCTACTCCAAATCCTGAAGAAGTCTCAGTGGATGTTCCCAGCGTTGTTCAGGAAGTTCTCTCTCGAAATGAATCTCCAGTTCAACAGGATGTGGCTGAATCAAGTTTGCAAGGCGAACCGCATCAAGAAATGGACGCTGAACCTGAGGGGGAACAATCTGAGCCTTTCAATGAAGACAATGGTTTTGACTCCGATGAGTCTGATTGGACGGACCCTAGGTGTACTCCTGCAAGGGACGCTACTCATAGGGGATCCAACCTTTCAAGACTTCATTCAACGGATCAAATCATCTCAAACATTTCAAAAGGAGTTCAAACAAGATCAGCTGTGAATCAGTCCCATAATGCCAACATAGCGTTTTGTGCATTCAACGCCTTTGTGTCCTTAATTGAACCTATGAACATAAAGGAGGCACTTCAGGACGCTGATTGGATCCAAGCCATGCAAGAAGAACTCAATCAATTTGAAAGAAACAAGGTTTGGACCCTCGTCCCTCATCCGAGAAACAAAAACATGATAGGGACGAGATGGGTCTACAGGAACAAGCTTGATGAAAGTGGTCGCGTATCAAGGAACAAAGCAAGGCTTGTGGCTCAAGGCTATAGGCAAGGGGAAGGGATCGATTATGATGAGACCTTCGCTCCTGTCGCCAGAATTGAAGCCATTCGCCTCCTCATCGCTTATGCCGCTCACAAAGGGTTCAAGCTTTTTCAAATGGACGTCAAGACAGCCTTCCTCAACGGCAAGCTCAAGGAAGAAGTTTATGTCGCTCAACCTCCAAGATTTGAGGGCGCTGATCACCCTGATCATGTGTATTTCTTGGACAAGGCACTCTATGGACTCAAGCAAGCCCCTCGTGCTTGGTACGATAGGTTTGCGTCCTTTCTCTTGTCCAACGGGTACACACGAGGTAACATTGATAAAACTCTATTCTTAAAAAAAGTCCTTAAAGATGTTTTAATTGTCCAGGTCTATGTCGATGACATAGTCTTTAGAAGCACTAACATGAAACTTGTAGAGGAATTCAAGAACTTGATGAGTAGTGAGTTTGAGATGTCCCTCATAGGAGAACTCAACTTCTTCTTGGGACTCCAAATCACTCAACTGAAGGATGGGACGCGCATTCACCAACAGAAATACATACGCGAAATACTCGAGAAGTATGGGATGAACTCATCAAAATCCATTGATACTCCCATCTCTCCCAACACTCGCCTTTATGCTGATGAAGAAGGCAAGAGTGCAGATCAAAAGCTCTACGGAGGAATGATAGGGTCCTTGCTATATCTAACGGCAAGTCGTCCCGACATCATGTTTACTGTATGCTTATGTGCTCGCTTCCAAGCAAATCCAAAGGAGTCCCATATGCAAGAGGTCAAAAGAATCTTCAGATATCTCAAGGGACGGGATGACTTATGTCTATGGTATCCCAGAAGGACGTCCCTAAACCTGGTAGCGTACTCTGACGCAGATTACGCTGGTCATGTGGTGGATAGAAAGAGCACCTCAGGAATGGCACAATTTCTTGGCTCATGCCTTGTGTCTTGGGGATCCAAAAAGCAAAACTTCGTGGCTCTCTCAACCGCTGAAGCTGAGTACGTTGCTGCTGCTTCGTGCTGCTCACAAGTTCTATGGATCAAGTACCAACTTGAAGACTATGATACGTTTCTCAACACAGTCCCTATCTTGTGTGATAACACAAGTGCTATAAGTATTGCCAAGAATCCTGTTCATCATTCTAGGACAAAACATATTCACATAAGACATCACTTCCTTCGTGATAATGTTGAACTTGGATTAATTAGAGTGGATCATGTTAGGACCGAGGACCAAGTGGCTGATATTTTCACAAAAGCACTAGATAGACGTCCCTTCGAGCACCTTAGGTTGCTCTTGGGGATGATAACTTTTAAATGATCAAGTCCCGTTCTATTATTCC
Organism: Polygonum aviculare; assembly: GCA_934048045.1. NCBI lineage: Eukaryota > Viridiplantae > Streptophyta > Magnoliopsida > Caryophyllales > Polygonaceae > Polygonum > Polygonum aviculare. Next base: position 15,830,778 of record OW204025.1, on the reverse strand, counting down.
CTCCATGATTGGCTATGTTTCGTTGAGAACTTGTTCTAAAGTGTGTCATGCATTTAAAGTCATCTTGAAAGGACGCTAGTCTAAGACATGTGTTTTACTTATGTTTTGAACGTCATTCATTTCGCTTTTCATCTCAAGAGTATCCCTGATCACCCTACCCTCATTACAAGCCGAAATGATGGGAACTCTAAGCTTACCTAAGCCGAAAATCCTGCAAACGCGTCCTATGAGCGTTCTTCGTTTTATCTTTACGGGACGTACTTGTTTGATTTTCAACAATGGTTCTAAGTGATCAAAGGGACGCGTGTTAAGATCTGAGAGTGGTCCGTACAGAGTTCTAAGTTCAGAGGTTGAGATCAGTGTTTTGGACGCCATGGTTCAGTTCTGAGTATTGCAGTGTTGTGTGCCTAAAGGACGCCGAGACCGAGTCCTTTATAGTTGTGAAGTTTTTGAAAGTTGAAAGAAGGAAGTTGAACCGTTTCGGAGAAGTTGAACGCGGATCTCGGGATATGTGTAACGGGTGCCAAACAACTGTGTTTCTTAGCAAAGAAGGAAGCCACGTGCGGGATTGCGGATGGAGGAAGCCATGTGAAACTACCCATTTACCCTTGACCGTTCAACTTCGTCTTCTTCCTATAAATACGCCCCTGCATCCTCTGAAAAACCTTCTTTGCTCCTCTGCCATTTACACACATTTAGCAATCTCTTAAGATCTTGCCAAATCTTCAAACCCAAATCCCGAAATCTCCTCCTCAACCCTAATCTCCTTCTATATAAACCTCCCTCTCAAATGGCAAACACAAGAACAACCAAGAACCAATCCTCATCTCCGGCGGCGAAAAACCCTAGTTCCTCGAGGTCTCCTCCGGTGAAAGGCCGGTCACTCATGGACTCGAGAGGGTGACCTACTGGGCGCCAAGACCCCCCTCGCCACCATCCCTCTTCACAAACCAACCAACGCCGCCACTCCAACACCCCTCCTCAGCCACACCGCTCCCAACCTTCACAACAAAAACCCCAACCCCCTCATTCCCAATCCAAACCCATCCAAAAACGTTTTTCATTCCTTGAGAAGCCTTTCAAAACAGAACCTGGACCCGCAAACTCCGCAAAAGGCTCTATCCAAGGTCTCCCTGCCCAACCAAAACGCCGTCCTTCCCTTGACCCACTCATTGAGGACTGGCTAGAAAAAGAGCCAAGGACGCTCGCCAACATCTGTCTACGGGCGTCCGTCAACAACCACCCTCCAAAAATCCAACGCCTCCTCCACTACTTCATGCTCACCTATGTCAAGCCCCGCCTTGAGGAAACCAACCATACCAACCCACCTTTCATGGGGCCAGGTATTATTTCTGACTCGTTTGGTGGGACGGTTGATGAGCTTGCCAAACTCCTCCCAGAGATCATGGAGTTCTTGGTGGCTCCTGCGGGCTCCGTCCCATCTCAGAAACGGAAAAGGCCTGCCTCCCCCTCCCCTTCCAAACAACGAGTAAAAGGGCCTCCCTCCTCCTCCCAAGCCAACCCAGTCCCCTCCTCCCCGCCTCCTGCACCAAAGAGACGCCTGAAGACGTCTGCTGAGCTCGAGGGCGTAATGATTCGCTCTACTTTGTATAGGTTAACTCTTGTATTTTAGAGCTATATTGAGAGTGTTTAGGTTAGTTTTGAGCGTTATTGTAATATCAAGACCGAAGACACAAGACATGAAGAATCAAGAGTAAAAGAGCTTAAAGACGAAGAATCGCCACTACATGATTACCGCGGACGCGTTACCTATGGCGTGGGCGCGGTGGAGTGGAGGAGCGAACCAACTTAAACCGTGAAGGCCGCGGACGTGTTGCCTCCAGCGCGGTCGCGGTAGAAGCTGAACCCGGTTTGACCATTTGAAGGCCGCCGCGGGCGCGGATCTGGCGGCGCGGTCGCGGTGGTAGCCGACTTCTAGACGGGCGAGATTTCACCGTTTCTATCTTGTTTTCTTTCTTATCTTTCGGTTTCCTATCGCGTTTAGTCCGAAAAGGTTGATCCTTGGGGCTATATAAGGGGAACCTTTCTAGGTTTTTAGGATATCCAATTCTTGTCAATCAATTGTAATTTAATAAAGATTAGAGTTTTCTTTGTAATGGAGAACTAACTCTCCTCTGGAGTTTATTCAATCAAGGAAGCTTTATTATGAAGTTGTGAAATTCTGGTAATCTCTTTATCCTTAGGTCTTTATTGATACTCTTGAGCTTCATCCCATGATCTATGTTTGATTTTATGAGCCTGATCAACTTGTTTGATTGACTTAGATCTATTGTTTGAATTAGAATTGGTTGTTGTCTATGCATCTTTCCTATTTCTCGAAACAACTCTATTTTAGGACCGTGGACTAGTTTAGGGAAGAGTATTCAATGGTTAAATTATGCATGAGACTCGTAGCTTGATTGCATGATTTGATTTCCTATTATCCCTGTGCTCTATGCTAATTCTAGGTTAAGTGTCCTTGCCTAGGGTTATAGAATTGCGTGGACCGTGGACTTGCGATTTCTAATGATTGGGATTGGAATTGACCTAAGCATATAAAGAGGTGGATGAATTCATGATCAACGGATTAATAAAGTGGAATTGATTGAATGAACTCTGCTTGATAACTTTGATTGAAAACAACTTTCAAAAACCCCTTTTTAATTACTTGCATGAAAACCTCTAAAATCTGAATAAAACTGATTCCTTTGGGTTCGACCCATTGCTTGCCTACTATATTTGTGTTTGCATGTTTGGGATTTATTTTTGATTAGGGAACAACGACTTTGCCCGAGTCAAATTTTGGCGCCGTTGCCGGGGAATCTTTTTCTTGTTTGGATTCTGTGTGTTTTCGGGCTCTGCGCCCAAACCGCGCCCGCGGCCCCCTCGGCGCGCCCGCGGTTTGTACGCAGAACCACCCTTTGGGTTCGGACCTAACCCATGGTCCGTACCCGGTCTACTAATACTTCTCCTGTTCGTTTTGATCCAGAAATTGACAAGACTCTTCGGAAGATAAGGAGTGCCCCCAGAGTGTCTACCTCCTACAATCTTCTTGAATCTCTCTCTCTCTTTGACTCTGAACCAGAAGACGCCATGGCAGAACAAACTATTCGCCAACTCACGGCGCCTGACCTCCAGCAACAACAGCTCACTGTTCAATTCCCCGAACTCGGGGAGGGTGTGAAGTTCGAGCTCAAGTCTGGCCTCATCCACCACTTGCCCAAGTTCCATGGGTTGAGCGGTGAGGACCCGAACAAACATCTCACTGAATTCCACGCGGTGTGCGTGAGTATGAAGCCCACAGATGTGACGGAGGATCAAATCAAGCTCCGGGCTTTTCCCTTCTCTCTTGAAGACACCGCCAAGGACTGGCTCCTTTATTTGGTCCCAGGCTCTATCACTACTTGGGCGGCCATGAAGAAGGCGTTTCTTGAGAAATACTTCCCCGCTTCCAAACAAACATCTATTAAGAAGCAGCTCAGCAGTTTGGAGCAAGGGGAAGACGAGAACCTCTATGACTATTATGAGCGCTACAAGAGGCTCATCGCGAGTTGTCCCTATCATGGCTACCAAGCCAAAGATCTTATTTGCTATATCATTGAGGGACTCTGCAATAATGACAATAGGCTCGTGAATGCATCTTGTGGGGGTAGTTACGATAACTTAACCCCCGCTGCAGCTTTTCAGAAAGTGGAGATCTTGGCGGAACAAGCCCGCAATCAAAAATCAAGGACCAAGGTGAGGTCCGTTAGTGTGGTGAATGAGTCCCTGAATGCTGAAGTAAGGGAGCTCAAGGATCTTATGAAGCAATTCCTCACGAAGAAGACGGCCCAGCCAGTCAACGCTTGCGGTCTATGTTATGATCCTAGCCACCACACGGATCAATGCCCTACTATTCAAGAGACCAAGGAGTCGGTCAACGCTATTGGCAACTATGGTGCGCCCCGGCCCCGGAATGATCCTTACTCTAACACTAACAATCCGGGGTGGGCGAACCATCCTCATCTAAGGTGGAACAACCAGCAGCAGCAAGATCCACCACAACAGCAGCAGCAGTATGCTCCTCAGGGCCAGCAACAACAATTCCGGTCCAATAACTATGCCCCGAGAGCACCTACTCCGTCTCAGAACGATGCTATTACCGCCCTCTTGAAGGAGAACCAAGAGACGAGAGCCGCTGTAAAGAATCTTGAGACTCAGCTAAGCCAACTTGCTACCATGATCAATCGGCTCGAGTCTAAGGATTCCGGGAAACTTCCCTCTCAACCGCTCAATCACAAGGAGAATGTGAGCGCCATGAATTTGAGGAGCGGAAGAACACTGGCGAGCCGGACATCACCTACTGGTGACGTACCGCGCCCGCGCTCCCCTGGCCGCGACCGCGCCGGGGCGACAGCACAAGAGGACGAAGCCTCTGTGGAGATTCCGCGCCCGCGAATTTCCAACAGAGCCCATGGAGCACGAGAGGCGTAGCGACCCGCGCCCGTGGAGTCCGGACCGCGCCCGCGGTAAGGCGGCCAAGAGGAATTTCGAAGCTTTGCTTGACTATGCTTTCAAGAATTACTCGCCTCCTCGCCCAAGCTCTCCTAGAAGGAACCGAGCTCCAGCAGCAGAAGAGGATGACGGCTATGTGGCTCAACCCCTTCCACCATTGGATTCTTTCAAGCCCTCTCCTCCATTCCCCGAGGCTCTCAAGGACACAAGGAAGCCGGCACATGACAAGGAACTCTTCGAGACCTTCGCCAATTGTCGGGTAAATGTTCCTCTCCTTAATCTCATCCAAAGTGTCCCTCGTTTTGCTAAATTCATGAAAGAGCTATGCACCATAAAAAGAAAGAATAGGACTAGTCCTAAGATTAAGAAGGTAGCTCTAGTTGAAAAGACTCAGGATAGCAAAATTGAGACTTGTAATTCCCTACTCCAGAAACAATTGCCTAAAAAATGCTCAGACCCAGGAAGATTCACCGTCCCTGTCACTATTGGAGAAACTAAAATTGAGCGTGCTATGCTAGATTTAGGTGCCTCCATTAATGTTCTCCCAGCTTGCATGTATGATAGGTTAGACCTTGGTCCTTTGAAGGAATCCGATATTGTTATTGAATTGGCTGACCATTCTAATGTGCGCCCGAGAGGGTTAGTTGAGGATGTTCTAGTGCAGGTGCAGGGTTTGATCTTTCCTGCAGATTTTTATGTGATGGAGATAGGCGAAGGGCGGTACGACCCGGTTCTTTTACTTGGTCGTCCATTCATGAAAACCGCCAACACGGTCATTGACGTTGCCAATGGATCTCTTTCCATATCCCATGGTGGCAACACGGTCCGAATTGATGTTGATGAGGACCCGTATTGATCGTATCCACGTCGAGCCAACGACGTTAAACAAAAGCGCTGCTTGGGAGGCAACCCAAGGATTAGATAGATTGTTTTTCCATTCTTAGCTTAGGATTTGCTTGTGTTTTTTAGCTAACATGCAGGTACTAGGTCCGAAAGGACACGCCTGGCGTGAAACCGCGCCCGCGCCGCCCTGGCCGCGCCCGCGGTGGATCGTCAGCGCGCCCCGACGAACAGGTACTAGCCCGTGTTCGCGGCAACCATACTGCGTCTCGGTTTTAGCTCATTTTTATTGTGAAAAAAAAGAGAAAAAAAAGGAAAAAAAAAGATGACTTCTTGGTCACATTCTACCTCTATGTGTCAAGCCTAAGTATGGGGGAGCTTTGTTCCCCCGGGATGTTATCTCCACGACTCGAGTTCGAGTATTGATCCATCTTCCAAGAACCGAGCCAAGTTACGAACGGTTACTTACACATCACACTTTTCAAGACGGAGTCAAGACGTTGTCCCTGCACAAGATCCGCGCCCGCGCTTCATTAGCCGCGCCCGCAGTGACGACCTATACACAACTCCGTTCTCTGCATTGATTCCGCGCCCGCGTCCCTAGTTCCGCGCCCGCGGCATACCCGCCGATTGGAAATACGAAGTGTTCCATTCTACTGCCTATGAAGAGTTCTTCCATTTCACCTCTCTTCATTCGATTGTGAGTCTTCTGATATACTTTCTTCCTTGCTTCTATCCTTTCTCTTTGCTTCATTGAGGACAATGAAGGATTTAAGTATGGGGGAAGGAGTACTCGCATTCGCTTATCATAATTAGCTTAGTTAGCTATTTGCTTCAGGTTTTTTGATTTTCTTCTTTTCATGGAGCACTTGCACCATACTTTTTGCATAATAAAGAAAGAAAGAAAGAAAGAAAAGAAAGAAGATAGAAAGAGCCATAAAAATTTGAAAAAAGGCATATAAATCCTGGTATGAGTCGAAAACCCGAAAGGGCGGCTCAGGTAATAAGCAGGTAACCCGGACCAGCATTAGGCTGGGGTAATATGAGGTTCATGAGAGTTGTGAGTATTTGTGAGCACACCTATTGAAAAATGAAAAGAGCGGTTAGGTGAAACCCGAAAGGGGGCCTAAGCAGAATTGAGCGGTAAAATTCGAGTGTTGTAGGATCATTCTTGCTTGGGGACTTTGGGGCTTCATTGTTAGATTTGGGTAGAACCTAGGTTGCTCTCTTTCATGTATTTAGAGCTTGAGTGTTATATCATGTTGTGAGGTGTGTGTTTGAACTTCATTGTTTTATGCTCATGATTTCTCTATATTTTTGGGTTCGGGTTGTGGGTTGAGTGTTTTTATCTTCCCTTGTATTTCGTGAGATCTTAGATGTGCTATCTTGTTATATTTGTTTGAGCTTACTCGAGGACGAGCAAGATCTAAGTATGGGGGAATTTGATTCGCTCTACTTTGTATAGGTCAAGACCGAAGACACAAGACATGAAGAATCAAGAGTAAAAGAGCTTAAAGACGAAGAATCGCCACTGCATGATTACCGCGGACGCGTTACCTATGGCGCGGGCGCGGTGGAGTGGAGGAGCGAACCAACTTAAACCGTGAAGGCCGCGGACGCGTTGCCTCCGGCGCGGTCGCGGTAGAAGCTGAACCCGGTTTAACCATTTGAAGGCCGCCGCGGGCGCGGATCTGGCGGCGCGGTCGCGGTGGTAGCCGACTTCTAGACGGGCGAGATTTCACCGTTTCTATCTTGTTTCCTTTCTTATCTTTCGGTTTCCTATCTTGTTTAGTCCGAAAAGGTTGATCCTTGGGGCTATATAAGGGGAACCTTTCTAGGTTTTTGGGATATCAAATTCTTGTCAATCAATTGTAATTTAGTAAAGATTAGAGTTTTCTTTGTAATGGAGAACTAACTCTCCTCTGGAGTTTATTCAATCAAGGAAGCTTAATTATGAAGTTGTGAAATTCTGGTAATCTCTTTATCCTTAGGTCTTTATTGATACTCTTGAGCTTCATCCCATGATCTATGTTTGATTTTATGAGCCTGATCAACTTGTTTGATTGACTTAGATCTATTGTTTGAATTAGGATTGGTTGTTGTCTATGCATCTTTCCTATTTCTCGAAACAACTCTATTCTAGGACCGTGGACTAGTTTAGGGAAGAGTATTCAATGGTTAAATTATGCATGAGACTCGTAGCTTGATTGCATGATTTGATTTCCTATTATCCCTGTGCTCTATGCTAATTCTAGGTTAAGCGTCCTTGCCTAGGGTTATAGAATTGCGTGGACCGTGGACTTGCGATTTCTAATGATTGGGATTGGAATTGACTTAAGCATATAAAGAGGTGGACGAATTCATGATCAACGGATTAATAAAGTGGAATTGATTGAATGAACTCTGCTTGATAACTTTGATTGAAAACAACTTTCAAAAACCCCTTTTTAATTACTTGCATTAAAACCACTAAAATCTGAATAAAACTGATTCCTTTGGGTTCGACCCCTTGCTTGCCTACTATATTTGTGTTTGCATGTTTGGGATTTATTTTTGATTAGGGAACAACGACTTTGCCCGAGTCACGTAACTGAGCAGCAAATGGCAGCCATACGTCTCTCCGAGCTGGAAATAGAGAGAGAGGAGAAGGCCAGGCAAGAACAGGTAGAAAAGGACGCCATTGCTGCGGCGATCCAACAGAGCCTACAAGACGTCCCTCGACTCCCTCATCCTCCACCAAGGATAGAGGACGTCACTCCCGCTCCTGCTCCTATGGCTACTTCAGATCCGCTCCAGGCGAAAATTGATACGGACTTGACAAAGCCTATGCCAACAGTCCCCGGGGCAACTCCTCAACAACAGGTCCCGGCCAAGGACGCTGTTCCAACCATTATAACTCTTAAGGACTCCCCTGCTAAGCAGCCGCCGCCTCCCCCTGCTCCGCTCAAAGTAAAGCCCATCTCCATGGCTCCGCCCAGCACCTCCTCTGCCCCCACCAAAGCAAAGATCAGAACTCCCACTCCCTCTCCTCCCAGATCTTCCACTCCTCCTCCTCCGCCCGCTCAGGCCGTCGAGGAAATTGTTCAAGTCCAGGGGACGACTTCTGTGGAAGTCCCCATAGAGTCCTTGGCAAGGACTCCAGCTGTGGACGCGCCTCCTACAGAACAGGCGTCCAGTGCTGAGGACACAGAAATAGTCAAGTCCCATGAGCAAGGGGACGAGGCCTCAGATGAAGAGGACGCTCCTCCTCAGGACGAGGACCATGAGGACGAGGAGGGCGATGAACAAGATGCTGGTGATGAGGTCATCATTAGCAACGACTCTAAGCAGAAACGCCTCAAGAAGATTCTGTCACCCTTCCTCTTCAATGCTCAATTCTTGGAGGAGAATGGACGTACAGAGTTTCTGGACCTGCTCGAGTTTCAGGGGTGGACGCATCTTGGTGCAGAGGCCGCAGAAGTCGACCCCGAACAGGTTCTCCGCTTTTACTCAAAATTCGAAGTATCTGAAGTAAAAGGGAAACCTCAAGGGACGTTCGAAATTGATGGAGACGAGTACTCAATTGTTGAGGGTACCGTCCGCAATATGCTTGGCCTACGTCCCTCCCCTCCTGATGCCCTTCATGATCTGCCCAACAAAAATTTTGGCCGTTTCTCCCAAGAGGAAATCTTCTCCAACATATTCAGTGGGAGACAGCCAGCGGCTAAGGACAGAGTCGCCCATTGTCTCACCAAGACGGGCGTCCTTGCGCATCACTTCATTGTGCGCATGGTCATCCCACGCCAAGAGAAGAAGTCCATAGTCCAGATCACCGATAGTATCCTACTGGGCGCCTTCTTACAACGCAAGCACATCAACTTGCCGCGGGTCATCTTGGAGCATATGGGCGAGTGCACAGGAGGCCGTCACTCTCTTCCCTTCCCAGGCCTGGTCAAACAGATTATGAAGCAGCAAGGCCTCTACGTCCCCAAAACCGAACAGATTTTTGGAATCCATTGGGACGTTAGGCAAATCTCCCTCCCCCCAGTTGGCAAATTGAGGTGTGATGAGCCGCTCCCATCTGTGAAAAGGCAAATGAACAAAGAGAAGAAGGACGCAGAACGTCGAGCTAAGGCCGCTGCTGCCGCTGCTGCTGCCAAAGAGGCTCAAGGTGATCCTGAGGCTGAAAATCTACAAGTAGTTGGGACGCCGGTTGAGGACGCTGCAGACGAAGAGGATGAGCTCGATGGTATGAGCGTCCCTAATGAGGCCGAGAAGCACTCTACGAAGTATCTCATGGGCATGATGATCGAGAACCAGTGTATGATGATTGATCTAATCCAACAGGTTCACGACACTCTCCATACCCACACAGAACTTCTGGAACGCAACAACGAGCTCCTTGCGCAGAACAACTATCTTCAGGAGCAACACCTCAAGGCCCTTGGCAAGCGTCCCCGCATATGATCACTCCTCCCTCTTCCAACCCTGAAAAAGTTTATCTCTTCTTGTGTTATGTTGTTAAGACTTTGGGACGATGTCCTTGTTTTGAACACTGTTTGTGAATGTTTGTAATGTTCGTACTCTAATCTTTTTGAATGGCGTTCATTACTTTTGTGATTCATTTTGTCTAAGCGTTCCTTTCTTTAGTTATGACTTTGTGCCTGCATGCTTTTCAACTTGTTCTCCTTTTCGATGATGCCAAAAGGGGGAAGTATAGTTTTGCAGAGATGCGATTGTTTCTTAAGTTGTCATAGAAAGCATGTGTTTAGGGGGAATTTCGGCCAAGTCCAAAGGACGCTAGTTAAGAATAAGATAGGACGCACTTAAAAGAATGTGTTGCATGCCAACCTAAGTTAAAAGGAAAATCAAAGTGTAGTCTCTCTTGCTAAAAGCTTTACTTCTGTGTGCATTGTTTGAAGGAGTTTGTCATCATCAAAAAGGGGGAAATTGTTGGGACGATATTAAGGACGCCAGTCATTAATATCTAAACCAATAATGATCGTCCCTTATTTTGATAATGACAAACTCAAAGGTATTTGATAAGTTATTCAAGTGTTGATCTCAGGTAAGTCCAAAGGACGCACATGAACGAAAAGGACAACAAGTGAACGGAAGTCCCTGAGCTGTAGGGACGCACGTCATGAGAACCTCCAAAGCTGAACGTAATTGGCGAAGTTCCTGCGAAGATAGGACGGCGTCCTCATCAAGAAGGGACGCGCGCCAAAATACGGACGAGGTTCAAATTCAAATCAAGGCCGCCCCAACATGATTACATCATACTCGGCCGTAGTCCTCAGAAGGAAGCTTCCCTCGTCTGGGCACGTGTAGACAATTCCAAAGATGTCGCTTTCCCAGCAATGGTCCCCTATCCACGCGGAGGCTTCCCAAGCGTCAACAGAGTTGACTTCCTCAAGAGGCTCATCGCACCGTTGATGGAAGATCAAGGATCCTGCAAAGCCTCAAAGGACGCTAGAGGACAAGAACCACTTCCGCTATAAATACCCCCCAAGGGTATGCATAGCGGCGTGGACTTTGAAGACTTTCTCTCAAGCTCTCACGAAGCATTCAAGAACACGAACAAAGATTAAGAAGATCAAGTGAACTTGAAGCAAGAGAAAGAAAGTCCAACCACATCAAATCCAAAACAAACCACAAATCAGTTAGAGCTGTAGTTTGTCTCTCACAACGAACCGTGAGAGACGTGAGTGATAGCTTCCTTATAGTTAAGAGTGTTAGGTTACTTGTTAGGTTGAAAGGAGTGTTACTAGTGAGGCTAAGGACAGACGCTTAGCTCAAAGAAGTGTAACGACTCGCCTAAGTTGTAAGGACTCGCTCTTAATAAGATAAGGGACGGCTATTGAAAATCCTCCAATGGAGGTAGAGGTTTACCCATAAGACTAGTTGGTCTTAGTGGGGTTCCTCTATAAATACTCGTGTCTATTCTCTTATCTTGTTTTCTGTTAAGTCGATTTTCCGCTGCACCTAAGGACGCCCTTAATCCAGTTAAGGATGCCCATTCTAATGACTTACGATCCAACAATAAATAATGTTAATGTAATTTTGTATTCCAGTTAAAAATTTCAGATGATTTGGTTTAGAACTGAACAAAACCCAAAAAAAAATCGAACCGAACCAACTTACATTGGGCCGGTTTTCGGTTCCTACAATTTGATGGTTTGGTTTTCGGTTTGGTTTGGTTTTGGCCCGATGAACGACCCTAATAGGATCACACTAGAACAATTTTGTTAATTGTTGTTGTTTATCAACATCATATTCAAAGCAAAAGTTATTGGACCTCTCCTTTTTCCTGAATAAGTTATCAATAATCATTTGAGCATCACATCCAACCATGAAAGTGTTCAAATCTCTTTTGAAATTCTTAAAATCCATGATAATTGCACTGATTTTAGCGCATGACATAATAAACTCCTTGTAGACTACAACTTGCTTGTGCGAATGTTTGCCTTGGTGTAATTAATCATGAATTCTTTATGCAGTGTAGTGAACTTCCTTTTTAATAATATATCTATCTTTCCCAACATTTTTCATAGCCATTCTAGCAATACAACACATTTGGTGTTTATTTTTCTTCTCTTGATTACTCTTGTTCTGTGCGATAGGAAGGTTCCGCTCAAGCTCAAGGCAAAGTTCTACAGATCAGTTATTAGGCCTGCGATCCTCTATGGCACTGAGTGTTGGCCGACGGAAAAGGCTCAAGAGCAGAAACTTGCAGTCGCTGAGAAGAGAATGCTTAGATGGATGTGTGGCCATACGAGATTGGATAAGATCAGAAATGAAGAGATCTGAAGCAAGCTGGGGGTGGCCAACATAGGAGACAAACTTCGAGAGGCGAGGCTTCGTTGGTTTGGTCATGTCCAGAGACGGAGTCGAAACGCTACAGTTAGATGGTGTCATCGTTTGGATTTAGGGGTCTTCGGGAGGGATAGAGGTCGGCCGAAGAAGTGATGGATGGACAATATAAAGCAGGATATCGGCTCGTTAGGGATTTCTGTGGATTTGGCGCAGTGCAGAGAGAGTTGGAGAGAGAAGATTAGGGTAATATATTGTTGACCAACCATTGGTGGTAGCAGTACTCGTGTGTTTGTCACCGATTTTTCTCGCTTAGTCAGATAGTCTCTTGTAGATATAGCTTTCTTGTCTTTTTTGCGTTTGTTTTCCGTAGAGTTTTAGTTTTAGTGTAGTTGGTCATGTCGTTGTTGGGGACTTTCTGTTTAGTTTTTCGAGTGGTTTAGTTTCTTCTTGACTTGGGTTGTATTGGGCGCATTCCATCTAGGTTTGGAATGCCCCCATCCTGCCGCACCCCCCCCCAAATCCTGCGAAAGCGGGACTTCCCTGGGTAAATGTTGTTGTTGTTGTTGATTTCTCTCGTTGTTGTTGTTGTTGTTGTTGTTGTTGTTGTTCTTCTTCTTCTTCTTCTTCTTCTTCTTCTTCTTCTTCTTCTTCTTCGTCCTTCTCTTGTTTTTATGCTTTTTCAATAATCTGTTTAGTTGGATAGACTTGGCAAAAAGTGACCTGAATATGAAATACGATCCAAACCGAATCCGAAATTGGACCCGACTATGATGGATGAACAATCCGAACATGACCTGAGACTCAATCCAAATCCGATCTGATCCGAAATGAAATCGATCCGAAATGACCCGAATTAAATATGACCCAATATCATCCGATCTGAATCCGATTTGATCCTAAATGACCCAAACTAAACTTGACCCGAAATCATCCAATGCGAAATGACCCGAACTAGACCTGATCCGAAATGACCCAAACTAAACCAATACTTTATCAATGTACCTAAGTATACATTTGATTAACAAATTACATGATTAACAACATACATTACCCGAACAAAACCTGATCCGAAATCGACTATAAACCTTCATTTAAAAGTTTTCTTAAAATGTTCATCTTTTTTGTATATGTACTTATTGTTTATTTTTGACACCCATAATTACACTCCAATTTAGGCGTGTATATAGTTGACTCTTTTTGTGGAATTATATATATTCAGCTAATTATTAATGTTGTAAAAGTTAAAGTGATTGAACTAAATGTTTTCAAAATTATAGTATCAATGTTGTAAGATTTCAATAAATTTAAAGTTCGATAATAAGAGCCATGTTTATCATTCAAAAACCTTAATATGCTCATTCCAAAATGACCCGAAGTATTATAATACGAAAAAAATCTTGAATCCCAATAACATCCAAATTTGAATTAACCCGATTCGAATTGATACAATTAGAAGCAATCCAAATAGGACCCGAACCGGACAACATTCGAGCTTAATTGATTTCATCCAAAATAATTCAAAATATTTAAAATCCGAAAAGGACGTGATATGTCATGGACCGGGCCACCTTCTTTTGGTGTTCTCACACCGGCACGGCCGCGCCCATTGGCGCCCGGCGCCTACCTTGTGCCGCGCCCCACGCAGCTCGTTGTCCGCCTCATGCCACGGCCCTCGGCACCTGGTGCTTGCTTTATGCCGCTCCCCACGGCGCCCGGTGCCTCACTCCATGCTTTCGGTGCCGCGCCCCACGCCCCCATGGCCGTGCCTTTCCCGGAGCCCACACGTCTACACATCAAGAGAGGAAAAGGTCCATTTTGGGCCCGAGTTGAAGAAGCCCGCCCCTATCTAAAGGGGTTCGAGCCAAGCCCAAAGTCTAGAACAAGGCTCATCGTTTTGGCCCACGAAGGCCCAATTTTGTAATAATATTTTGTAATTTCCTTTTTATTTAATTTTAATGTTTTCTAACCTCTAGGAGCTATATAAGGCCAAGTTGGCCATTAGTTTTAGTAGCTTGAAACTTGGACTTGAAATAGACGTTTTGGGTGAGTCATATCCCAAGACGTGATTGGGCTTGCTTGTTCGAGTTCTTGGTGCGTCATATCCATGGATTCGATCAAGTACTTTTCTTTTTAATACAAGTCGAGTTTATCCACAAAATTGTGTCTTTGTTCATATAAATTCACGCCCAAAAATAGTGTCACCAACACCAATCTGCCCTTACTTGTTCAATTCGAGTATAAGAGAGCTCCTTTCGACTATAAGAAGACACGGTCCGGAGTCCGAGAGTCATCAACTTGGGTCGGGATTCATCATTTGGTATCAGAGCCATTCGAAGGAGTTCATCAAAATGTAAGGTTCGAATATATTACTTGCAATTTTCAATTCTTTAGTTGCTCATGCCTTCACCCTTTAACCCTTCAACCTTGACCCTTTAGACCTTGATCCTTTCTCTACGCAATCCTATTTTCGTCTTTGGGGTTTTGAAGAATTGGTTTTTGCAAGTTCAAAAAAATGAAAGAAAGAAGAGCAAGAACGAAAGGAGGTCGAACACAATTGGCCTAACCCATTGCTTGGAACCCAAGTTTACATTAGCAGCCGGATTTTCTACGTTCTTTTTAGACAAAATTTGGGTTTAAACCATTCCTTGAATAATACCCATTTAAACCCATTGATAAAATTATTGCTTGACTCGCAAGCTTCGAGTTAAAACTATCCTCTCGCCCTAACCCCTTTAAACTCGAATTGAGGTTGTCCTTATTTTACATTAAATTCTTTTATAAAACCTCATTCTAAAACCGAGCCAATTTAATTGTTGCCTTGGCCCCAAGTTATCATTAAATTACACAACAAAGCCATTGTCAACCAATTAATTCCTATAGTCGACCAAAATCTCCTTGAAGCTCATTGAATGAGCCGACTTCCTATACATAAAGGCCAACCGATTTTTACCTCAATTTTCTCTAGTGAACAACCTCAAAACTCACCTTCATTAACTACATTAAAGCCTCACTTTATTTCAACCTCATTAAAATCATTCATTCTCCTCCAAGCTTATCCCCTAATTTCTATAAAAGACCTTATATATATTACCCATTCAAGATTATTAAAAGGCTTTTAAGTGACAAACTCTTTAAGACAAAACTTCATAAATAAATAAGACACCTTTTGCCATTCCATTCATCATTCCCTTACAATAAAAACGTCACCCTCTATTGATTATGAGGGGCGTTTTTCTTTGTTAATGTGTGCTAAGACACAAAGTAATTGCACCTCCTTCTTTATTCATCATTCACACACACACCTATTACTCTTCAATTCCATCCAAAACAGCCCATTGCTCTAAATTACATGGCCTTTGGCATCCCAAATTTAAATAGATTAAAGAGAGGGATGAAATGTGTCTCCAAAAGGTCTATAAATTCAAGCCTTAGCCCACAACATTCTTTAGTCTTGCCGTACATTCCCAAAACCGACCCTTGTGCAATTCTTCCTAGTGTGAGCCAATCTCATACCTTGTCCCGAGCAACTAGACTTAAAAGTTGTAGGTTAGTATCCATCCAAAGCCTGCAAGATGATCCGAGCCTCCATCAAGAGTGCGACTTCCATCAAGACAAAGGGGCGAGTTCAAAAGAAAGAAATCAGGCCCTTAGTGGTTCGGCCAAGACCGAATACCGCCCCTCTCTTGTGGTCACCACGTCTTTGTGGTATGGCTCGACGGGTAGGAGTTTTTGAGTTGTCAAGTGATGAAGAGAAGGGAGGCATGGAAGCCATGGAAGTGATTGACATCTCTAGCGGGGAAGAAAGTGAGTATGAGAAAGAGGTGGAGGTTATAGACCTCACGAAGAGGAGTGAGTCATTAGGGAATTCGGAAGATTGGATGAATGACGAGGAGTTTGAGATCGAAGTGTGGGGCTGTTTGAATGAAAGTAGCAAGGATGAGTACCCGAGTGGTGAAATTGAGAGTGAGGAGCGCACCGAGGGGTACGAGAATGATGAAGAAGACATGGACGAGGAGAGTGGGGAGGGTACCGAGAGTGAACCCACAAGGGACACCGAGAGTGAGGGGTCTAAATCAAGTGAATTGATGGTGGACATTGAGGGTGAAGATCCGAACCCCATGAGTCCAAGGGTCCCGTGAATGTCTTGGATGATTATTTGGACTTGGCGGACCTTTGGGGGGAGGTCGTTGATATGGTTGTCCTCCATGAGTCCGCGGCGTTGGCTCTTGACGCCGGATGGGACAAGGACTTAGGTGTGGAGCACCACCTTCCCGTGGAGGTGGGAGAAGCGTTGGTGGCCCAAAGGGGTCAAACAAGAGGAGCCGGTTGGGCTCGAGGTTCCCGAGGAGCCGCTAATCCCTTGCATTATCCAAAGGCGGAGCCTCTTTTACAACCGAGGCATGGTGCTTAGAATCGAGTGCGGGGTTAACATTGATGGGGGATGTGGCTCAAATTTGGTGTCTACACTTGTAGTCGACCGAGTGGGGTTGCGTCCTATGCGCATCGCTAAGCCATACTCGCTCGAGCGGTTGCATCAGGGGGACTCTGTGGCGGTCACACACTTTGTTTCCGTGCCCCGTGTCATTGGCCCCTACCATGATCTAATTAATTGTGACGTTGTCCCTATGCAGTCCATAGACATTTTACTCGGGCGACCTTGGTAATGGGACCTTGATGTCCTACATAATGGTCGGTGGAACAAACACCACTTCAACCACGACGACCAACTCATCACCCTTCGGCCCATGCACCCAAACGAAGTGGAGCTACTCCCAAGGCGTGGACCTGCCCGGCTAAGTCACTAAACCCGAGCCATCTACAAGATCGAGCGCAAGGATTCTTGGTCGAATCCTCCACAAGAAGGGGAGGATGATACGTCACGGACCGGGCCACCTTCTTTTGGCGTTCTCACACCGGCTCGGCCGTTCCCATCAGCGCCTACCTTGTGCCGCGCCCCATGGCGCTCGATGCCCACCTCATGCAACGGCCCTCGGCGCCCGGTGCTTGCATTGTGCCGCTCCCCACGGCGCACGGTGCCTCACTCCATGCTTCCGGTGCCGCGCCCCACGCCCCCATGGCCATGCCTTTCCTGGAGCTCACACATCTACACATCAAGAGAGGAAAAGGTCCATTTTGGGTCTAAGTTGAAGAAGCCCGCCACTATCCAAAGGGGTTCGAGCCAAGCCCGAAGTCTAGAACAAGGCTCATCGTTTTGGCCCACGAAGGCGCAATTTTGTAATAATATTTAGTAATTTCCTTTTTATTTAATTTCAATGTTTTCTAGCCTCTAGGAGCTATATAAGGCCAAGTTGGCCATTAGTTTTAGTAGCTTGAAAATTGGACTTGAAATAGACGTTTGTGTCTTTTCGGGTTTTAGGCTCCTTCCTCCTTCTCTCTTGGTGCATCATATCCAAGGGAAGAATGGGGATTCGGCCTTGTGAGTAATATCAAGGTCCTAGCTCGGCACGTTTTGGGTGAGTCATATCCCAAGACGTGATCGGGCTTGCTTGTTCGAGTTCTTGGTGCGTCATATGCAAGGATTCGATCAAGTACTTATCTACAAAAATTGTGTCTTTGTTCATACAAATTCACGCCCAAAAATAGTGTCACCAACACCGATTGGCCCTTACTTGTTCCATTCGAGTATAAGAGAGCTCCTTTCGACTATACGAAGAAACGATACGGAGTCCGAGACTCATCAACCCGGGTCGGGACTCATCATTTGGTATCAGATCCATTCAAAGGAGTTCATCAAAGTGTAAGGTTCAAATATATTACCGCGGGATTCTTACGCACCCGTTTTTTTGTTTTCGCACCCAACAGGGGCCAATCGTGCAGCTGCTAAAACTAATGGCCATCCCTTGTGCACTCGGGAAGGGGATACCGGGAGGGGACGGGAAGCAGGCGTGCTCGACGGCGGGTTTGATGGAAGATGACGAAGACGACGGCGCGCCCAATGCGCGAAAACAATGTGACGGCGGCCCGAACCCTAGGTCGCGCGCAGACATCCCTTGTGCGCAGCCTGCCCTTGCGAGCCTGCCCTTCGTGCCGCTCCGTTTCTTCAGCCTCGTTTTCGAGATTAAGTTCTCGCCTTCCTGTGGCTGCCAGCTTCACGACGACACCATGTCCGGGGACCCTTGCGTCCCGTCCTCACCCTCTCCAGCCACCGACCCACAAGCCCGGATTCCAGCCAGCCAGCTTCCGCTCCACCCCTGCCGCCAGTCGCAGCCCCTCCTCTGCCCCTGATTTCCGACGCCCATGCACCAATCCTGCCAATTGCCGCTCCACCACCCCCTGTCGTTGGCGGATCTGCGCAGGAACAGTTGTGCCGGAAGAGGAGGCGGTTCGTAGCCCAATTTTGGTTACTTAACGGTCGCTTGATGCCGGCGGTTCGTACCGCAATTCGCACACGAGCAATATTTACGATGACGGTATGTAATTTCGTAAAGAAAATTAGTTGTAAATTATGTGTATTTAGATTTAGATTTTAGTTCATGTTGAATTTAATTTTCAAAATTTAAAAATTTGTTAGTACAAGAACGTTTATTAATTATATTTAGATTTTAATAGTATTTTCATATTAGGAAGAATATTCAAGTGTCTTTAGAAATAGAATTTTAATTTAATGCATGTTGTTAGGATTAATGTAGTTAAAAATTATAATGCGTAAAGAATTCATATTTACATATCTTATTTCATATTCATATTTCGAATTGGTAGGTAGTTATGATTTGTAATAGAGGTATATGTAGAATTCATATTTAGATTTCATCAAATCCATATTTAGATTTCATATCTAGTTGCTTTAAGTTTGTATTTAGAAATCTCAATTTAGAAATTTTATCGTTTGAATTCGTAGTTAGATTTATAGTTTTTGCAATATAATACATATTTTGTATATTTATAGGTGGAAATTAGATTTAGTTGTGAGGAATGGATTCACATTAGTAGTAGACCTTAACCATAACATAAGAATACTAAATATGACTCACAAGACCCTTTTAGTACTTGAAATTGTAATTACATTTAGAAAAAAAATACTAAAAGGATAATTGAAATTATCCTAAAACTATCAAGAAATAAAAATCACTAATTATTTAATCTAAAGTTATAGAAAAAATACATTATATCTTAAACTAACATAAAATGTACAAAAAGGATAATATAAAAAATTAAGACATTTTAGATTATCTTTTTTGTTCTTCTATGGAAAAACCTAAAATATTAAAGTTAAAAAACATTAACCCTAAACCCTAACCATAACATAAACCCTAAACCCTAACCATTACCATAAATCTTAAACCCTAGTTTTGGACATTCATAAGTTAAAAAACATTTATTCTAAAACTTACTAATTAAATTTAAACTTTTCACGTAAAGGACGTTCACACTAGTTTGAGTGCCATCATGCTCGAGAAGAGAAGGAAGAAGACGGCGCCCAAACCTACGGCCTACGACATCGCACGGACTGTACTTGCCGGATCGGCTCGTAGACAGCAGAAGGTGATCGAGCTGTCTCCTCAGCGGACATTAGATCAGCCATTGGTTCCAGAGCCCTCATTTCATAGCGATGTCTCGATGTCTACGGATGAGGACATTGATGATGCATTACCTGATGCCGATGCGGGTGCTTTTTTTGACGCTGGTCTAGTTGGTACCATGGCAGATCTATCGACGGACGATTACCTGATATTTGAGTCGTGCCACTTTGTTCCACCTCACCCCACATCTGTCGCACCACCTCCTATGTTTTCCAGTACTCCTTTGACCGACCCCGACCCCTCGTCACCTGTGTTTGTTCCTTTAGGTCCTCCTCCACGATCTCCATTTGTACTCCGCCCTGCACCAGCTAGGCGTACTTCTGCCCGTACGTCTGGCCGTACCCGTACACGGTCTACTCCTGCTCCAGCTAGGCCTTCATCTTCACTTGCTCCAGCTGCACCGGCCCCTCCACCTGTTGGCGCTGATGATTGCCCTCCTCTAGTTGAGGGTGAGTCGGGAGCTCCCACGATCGGGACGCTCCTTGTCAGTTATGTGACACATGTGGCCCGCAAGATATGACACGATCGCACCGTACGTAAACTTTTCTCAACCATTTTCTTATATCTTTTTTTGTAAATCAATACTTGGAGTTTCTAACTATTTTTTCTTTATCGTTTTAGAAGGCAAAGGTTATTCGAGTATGGTCTCGTAACCTTGGACTTGTTAGGCAGTTCCGACCATATATGCAGGGGGGCGATACTTGGTGGGGTCTCGTGGAGAGGAGTGGTCTGACACGAGTACTTGATCTTACATTTTCGAGGACGGACGACGTGCTTCTATCTGCTTTTAAGGAGCCTTGGTATCTAGAAACCAACACCTTCCACTTCCCCTAGGGTGAGATCACCGTGACCATGCACGATATGCTTCATATTTTCGGGTTGCCTATCGATGGAGAGCCTCTTGTGTCCCCCTTGTCAGTCGAGGAGACTCAGGATCGCATGACCGAGATGCTTCATCTGGACGCGAAGACCAGTGAGGCGTGGAAGACTCATGCCCCCAGTACTGACGTAGGGAATATCCTGTTGTCTATGATGACCGGTGCTCGACCGGCACCCCCAGAGACCATCACGACCATGTTCTTATGGTACATGCTCGACATGACGACGTTCGTCGAATAGTTGGGGATGTGCACCAAGAGGTGGGTCTTGTCATTCTTATTCGACCACGAGATGACGGGTCGTTATGCTTGGGGTGCGGGCTTACTCGCGGGACTGTACCGTGAGTTGGGGATGACATCGCATCGTAATGCAGCTGGCATTACGGGATGTGTTCTTATTCTCAAGGTACGTCCTTATGACTTTAAATATTATTCGTCGATTATGGTTCGATTTGTAATGAGTGTTCGGTTATATTTCAGACGTGGATCCAGATCTACTATGAGCATACTCGAGGTCGAGTAAAATTGGACGAGGTGACGCTAGGTGATCAGGTTGCAGCTGCACGATTGGCCACAGATCGAGCCCCCAACCAAGACGAAGGGAGATTGTTGGCTATGCGTCGTGTTCTAGACAGGGTCCGGGTGGATGAGGTAAATCTCGTATGCGTAAATTTTTATCTTTTTTCCAGACATTGTTCTTGTGAGACATTGACGGTTGCTTTATAGGTATGTTGGATGCCTTTGGAGGCTGATATGTCGTTTGATCTGTATATTCGATGTCTTGATTCAGGGGCATTCTTGTCCATGATAAGATCTAGGAGGCATACCATCCAGAGCGGGTTCTGAGACAGTTTGGTCGCATCCAGACCATCCCGCCGGAGCCAATCCAGCCTTCCCATGTACTCCGCAACCACAACTTGAACAACCGTGCTTACTCTGTCAAGTCTGATGCGCCGGACCTCCATTGGGCAGAGCGGATGGACCATCTGATTGCGCTGAGTCCTGAGCGTGCTGAGTACTCGTGGCAAGTATCGCCGGACTTCTTAGCATGGTTTAGGGTCCGATCTCATGTGTACGTCGACCCCGATTCTCCGCACCACGATGACCCATATCCTTCGTAGGCTCACCCGATACATGTTGTTTTTGATAGAGTGGTAAGAACTTCTCTCTGGATCAGCTGCTTATAATAGTGTTTTTACCTTAATCTTACGCCTGGGTCCAATTTCGCCGGACTACTTATATATTTTTTTACCTTAATGTTATAATTGGCGCACATTCAGGGCTCGCACAAGCCTTGGGTGCACGCCCCGTTTTCTGTGCCGCCCCGGTTTCCTTTTTTCGGTTTTTTTCAAAATGACTATTTTTCCCTTGCGCGATCCCCTGGTGCGCGCAAATTCGGGTGTAATTACAAACTTTTTGCGGGTGCGCATTGAAACAACCTATATTACTTGCAATTTTCAATTCTTTAGTTGCTCATGCCTTCACCCTTTAACCCTTAGACCTTGACCCTTTAGACCTTGATCCTTTCTCTACCCAATCCTCTTTTCGTCTTTGGGGTTTTGAAGAATTGGTTTTCGCAAGTTCAAAAAAAGAAAAGAGAAAGAAGAGCAAGAACGAAAGGAGGTCGAACCCAATTGCCCTAACCCATTGCTTGGAACCCAAGTTTGCATTAGGAGCCGAATTTTCTACCGTCTTTTTAGACAAAATTTGGGTTTAAACCATTCCTCGAATAATACTCATTTAAACCCATTGATAAAATTATTGCTTGGCTCGCAAGCTTCGAGTTAAAACTATCCTCGCGCTCTATCCTCGTTAAACTTGAATTAAGGTTGTCCTTATTTTACATTAAATTCTTTTATAAAACCTCCTTCTAAAACCGAGCCAATTTAGTTGTTGATTTGACCCCAAGTTATCATTAAATTACACAACAAGCCATTGTCAAGCAATTAATTCCTATAGTCGGCCAAAATCTCTTTGAAGCTCATTGAATGAGCCGACTTCCTATACATAAAGCCCAACCAATTTTTACCTCAATTTTCACTAGTGAAAAACCTCAAAACTCACCTTCATTAACTACATTAAAGCCTCACTTTATTTCAGCCTCATTAAAATCATTACTTCTCCTCCAAGCTTATCCCTTAAATTCTACCAAAGACCTTTCATATATTACTCATTCAAGATTATTAAAAGGCTTTAAAGTGACAAACTCTTTAAGACAAAACTTCTTAAATAAATAAGACACCCTTTGCCATTCCAATCATCATTCCCTTACAAAAAAAACGTCACCCTGTATTGATCATGAGGGGCGTTTTTCTTTGTTAAGGTGTGTTAAGACACAAAGTAATTGCACCTCCTTCTTTATTCATCATTCACACACACCTATTACTCTTCAATTCCATCCAAAATAGCCCATTGCTCTAAATTACAAGGCATTTGGCGTCCCAAATTTAAAGAGAGTAAGGAGAGGGATGAAATGTGTCTCCAAAAGGTCTATAAATTCAAGCCTTAGCCCACAACATTCGTTAGTCTTGCCACAAATTCCCAAAACCAACCCTTGTGCAATTCTTCCAAGTATGAGCCTATCCCATACCTTGTCCCGAGCAACTAGACCTGAAAGTTGTAGGTTGGTGTCCATCCAAAGCCTGCAAGATGATCCGAGCCTCCATCAAGAGTGCGACTTCCATCAAGACAAAGGGGCGAGTTCAAAAGAAAGAAATCAGGCCCTTAGTGGTTCGGCCAAGACCAAACACCGCCCCTCTCTTGTGGTCACCACGTCTTTGTGGTATGGCTCGACGGGTAGAAGTTGTTGAGTTGTCAAGTGATGAATAGAAGGGAGGCGTGGAAGCCATGAAAGTGATTGACATCTCTAGCGGGGAAGAAAGTGAGTATGAGAAAGAGGTGGAGGTTATAGATCTCACGAGTAAGAGTGAGTCATTAGGGAATTCGGAAGATTGGATGAACGACGATGATGATGGCTTCCTATTTGGTGGTGTTTGAATGAAAGTAGCAAGGATGATGTTGTCTTCCTATTTGGTGGTGTTTTAAATGTGTTTTCCATTGTAGTTTTGTTTCTTTCTCCCTCTTTTCTTGTATGTTTTGTTCCTTTTCAGTTTAGTTCCCGCATTTATATGAAGGTGAGATTCGGAGACTATGCGTGTTTTTGTGTGTTTTGTAGGCGTTTTGGCAAGGAATCAAGGATTTTCTTGAAGGTGGATCGATGCTTGGATCAAGGCATGAGCTAAAGGAGGAAGGAAAGGAGCAAGCCATGAAGAAAACAAGAGGAAAAGCCAAGAAGAAGAGTTGGCACGAGATGTGGATCGAGTTTGATCGAAGCCGGGCTTGAGAACTTGATTTTGGCACTGGAGGAAGTTGCCTAGTACCTCGGGCCTGAGGTGCCTCCGTGTCGGTCCGAGTCGGTCGTAAGGCTTGGGAGCCAAGGCATTGAGATGTACACTTCCACATTTGTCCCTCAACTATAAATCCCCTCTTGTTCTTCTAATTAGGAGGTTCCACTAGTCTCACCTAGACACAACCACACACAAATCTCTCAAGTCAATACTTGGAGAGCAAGGAGAAAGGAGAAAAGGAGGAGAAGAGAAGAAAAAGAGGAGGATCGGCCAAGGAGAGGAAGAGATTACTAGGTTTGATTGTTAGTTTAGCTTTGCTTTGGTTTGATCTTTTGGGTTTGGCAAACTTGGCCTTAAATTTGTGAATTGAACTTGAGTTTGTTGAATGAAATTTGCCTTTGATTGGAAATTGATGATGATGATTGTGATGCCTTGTGATTTGTTTGTTTTTGTTACTTGCTATATGGAGTAGATCTCCTTGATCTTGGGTAATGGGGGAAAACTCTAGCTAGGTTGAGCTAGAAACCCTAATTCCATAAGCCTTGAGTGCTTGATCTAGGAACCCACTCTACATTGAGCTATAAGTCCTTGCGAAAGTAGGGGATCAAGGCTTGTGATTGGCGAAGTAACGAAAGGGAAAAGCATCCATCACAAGACCTTGCATTGAAGGGGAGAAGCGAAAGCCAATCACCCCATGATCGATGTGTAGAGTGGTTTGGACGAAGTGAAAACCTCTCGATCCAACTTAGATCATCACTTGTTGCTTGAATTGGGGTGGAAAAGGCTCAATCTACTAGAGAAGGAACCCAAAGCCCAAGATCTACTTTCAATCACTCGAGTTCGACATCCCCAGTTACCTCGAGCCCGACTTCTAGAGAGTCGGTCCCGACGTCCTTCCTCCCAGCCAACTCAGGCCCGACGTGACCTTGTGTCGGTCTTGGCTGCTCCTTTTGTTTTCCTTTGTTTTAAGTTCTCTTTTCCCGTTTTCAAGTATTGTGGCACATCAATCGAGTAGATTTCCCGAGCATTTTGATGTCTATCATTTTGGTGGTGTTTTAGTGGTTAATTTCCCTTGTAAATATGTGTCTTTTGTTCCTTTCTTTGTTAGTTTTGTCCCTTTTTAGCTTAGTTTCCGCATTTCTATGAGATTCGGAGACTATGCGAATTTGTTGCGTTTTGTAGGTAAAATGGCGCGTTTGAGGACGTTTTGGAGGAGTTTCTAAAGAGAGGCAAAACTCGGGAGCAAAGGAGCGAAAGAGCCATGCAAAGAACAAAGAGGAACTCAAGGAAAAGCCAAGAAGAGAAGAGGATCGAGGCCCCGGATCGATGTACCAAGAAGTCGGGCCCGAGTTAGTGCATTGGAGGCTCGGACCGAGGTCCACCACGTCGGGCCCGATGTCTACCCGTGTTGGTCCAAGTCGGCTAAAAGAGGATTGGACTCCAAGGCACATTATGGTGATCTTCCACTTTTGACCTTCTTCTAATTTTGGAATTCCTTGGTCCCCAATCAAAGGAGAGGATAATTAGAGAGAGCTTAGAGGAGCTTATGAGGGATCCACATCTAATCACTCTCAAAAGGCTCAAGGGAAGGCTTGGAGAGCAAGGAGGAGGAAGGAAGAGGAGAAGAAGAGAGGAAATCGGTGGAGTTCTAGGAGAGATTAGTGAGTTTGAACTTGTTTTGCTTTTGTTTAGTGGATTTGAGACTTGGATATAGTGAACCCTTTTGATTTGAATGCAATTTGGCCTTGATTTGAGTTTGATGATTGAGATTTGCTTGATTTGATATTTGATTGCTTTTTACTCTTACTTGATGGAGTAGATTCCATAGTCTTGGGCTATGGGGGAAACCCCTAGCTAGGATTGGGTGTGGACCCCCAATTCCATAGCCTTGAGTGCTTGATCTATGAATCCTTTCTATATTGAGCTTCAATTCTCTTGTGAGAACAAGGGATCTAGGGCTTGTGGTTGGTAAGAGTAAGCGAAAGCGATCTCGAGCCCGTCACTAGACCTAGCATCGAAGGAGAGTGAAAACTCCCTAAGGTCGAAGTGTAGAGTGGAGGGATCGAAGGCAAACAACCTCGATCTCATAAGGATCAACACTTATTGGCTGAATTGGGGTGGAATCACCCAAGTCTAGTTAGGGAAGGAACCCAAAAACCCAATACCAATCTACCATTTTTGCCAAGACCGAGTTCCCCAATACCTCGGGCCCGACGTTGTCTGTGTCGGTCCTGGCCAAACTCGCATCGATCCAACCTCGGACCGAAGTGAGCAAAGTCGGTCCGGGTTGTTCCCTTTGATTTTCCTTGTTTTTGCCTTTCTTTTACCTCTTTATAGTCTTTTTGGTACACTCAATGCACGAACTCCCGTGTGTTCGACACCCTACCCTTGTACTACAATAGGGGTTCGGTTTATAAATTTAAATTTTGACCCTCCGATCTGGAACCCATCTGAATTTTGGCGCCGTTGCCGGGGAGTTCTACTTGTTTGAGGTACCTCTTTTAATTTGTTGAGTCTTTGATTTGGTAGTGATTTGGGTGAGGGACTAGCCCAAACCCCTTGTTTGTTTTGATTGGGTTTTTGTTTGTGTTTTTGGTTATAGGTGTATGCGAGCTCGTTCCATCCGAGGAACACTTGAGTTCGACTTTGTGTGTGATCCGGAGAGCATTATCAAGCAAGCTCGAAAGAAGAAGAGAATGGAGAACCAAGCACTACGTGATGAGGAGGTTGATAGGATGAGGGCCGACATGGCTCGTATGCAACTTGAGATGGCAAACCGAGATGCCGAAGCTAGGAGAGAGCGTGAGCAAAGGATGAGATTGGAGGCTCAAAACAACACCCAACCCCAGAATGCAAGACAATATATGCATCCGGAGTTGAAGGTGCCGGAACCGGCCATTGTCTTTGTTGGGACGCTATCAAGAACGCTTGCGTACTTGTTAGTGTTCCACACAACCGTCCCTTAGTTTTGATATGATAAACTCACTTTGATTCTAATAAAGTTGTCCAAGTGTTCAGGAACGCCAGTGACCAAAAGGACAACAAGTGTGTGTGGGCGTCCCACAAGCTTAGGGACGCTAGTTACCAGGAAGTAAGGACCAGTGAAGTGACTACTTGAGCAAGGACGGAGTCCCAAGCAAGTAGGAACGCAAGAAAGGAGTCCTTACTCACTAGCCGACAGGATGACATCACACGACAATGTTTGATCATCCAAGGACACGTGGAGACCGATCTTGTAGCGGAGTCCAACACTACGTGGCGGACGATCCAGTTGCAGAGTCCATCAACACGTGGCGGCCGATCCTGTAGCGGAGTTCATCATATACAGCTGGATACAGGAAGCTTCCTCATCACCGCCCTACTACGTGGAGGAAGATCCTGTAGCCACGTCCACGAAGGGCATGATCGTCCCAGAGAAAAGACGCCCTTCCCCAAGTCCTATAAATAGCCCCAAGGCATTTATTGTGACGCCAACGCTTTCAGGAATATTCAGAGAGAATCACGGGAAAGCGACTCACTCAAGAACACGAATAACTAACTCAAGAACTCAAGAACAGTGCTTAGACCTGAGTTAGATCGAGTGAGACTTGTAAACAAATCACAAAACAAGTTTGTAACCAAAAGAGAAAGAGAGAGTTCTGCGAAGTACTGCAGAACGTAGGAATAGAGTCCTTTATCAGATTGAACCACCTTAAGTTGTAGGCTTAAAAGAGTTCCTTACAAGTGAACTTAGGGAAAAGCTAAGTGTCAGAGAACTGTAAGAACTCGTCAGTACAACTGTAAGAACGGTTAATATAAAGGAAAGAACTATTCACAAATCCTCCAAGGAGTTAGAGGTTTACACTCAAGGACTACTTGGTCTTGAGTGGTTCCTCTATAATTCTCTGCGTTCATCTATTATCTGTTTAGTACTATTTCCGCTGCATTACTCAAGGACGCTCCTACACCTCGTAGGAACGCCTAACCACAGGACGCCTTTATCTAAGGTAAGGCCGTCCCTCAGTACTAACGATCCAACAATTGGTATCAGAGCAGGCGCTCTAGATTCTTACTGAGTTGCAAGTAAAGATGGACATGGAACCTATTGGAATCTCGTTCGTGAAGCCTCCGCGCCTGACGGACGGCAACTTTAACCGCTGGAAAACGAGGTTTGAAAATTTCTGCAGAAGTCAAAATTATCAATGCTGGAAGGTTATTATGAAGGGAGATCTCAAAGTACCCGCTGACAAAGCTGACAAGGAGGACGAGTGGGGTCCTGACGAGTTCAAGTTGATGGAAACCAACGCAAAAGCTATCTGTTTCCTCAAAGCGTCTCTATGTGAAAGGGACGCCACTCGAGTTAGCAACTTGCCAACAGCTAAACAACAGTGGGAAGCTCTTGAGAAGTTTCATGTAGGAACAGCTGAAATGAAGGAGGACGTTCAACTAAAGATCAAGAAGGAGTTCTATGCCTTCAGTATGTTGCCAAACGAAACGGTGAATGACTATTCATACCGTTTTGAGGCCCTTGTCACCAAGATGAGGAACTTGGGCATCCCAGAAACAGAAATCTCCATGAGGAATAGAGTTCAAGTGGTCATTGATGGTTTGACCGGAGTCTGGAACTTTGACAGAACAACGTTCAAAGAGATACAGCCAACAAAACTCTAGATATGGAAGAAATCTATGGGAAGCTCAGGCAATACGAAGAAAGAAGGATCTCTGACATGGCTAAACTTGGACAGAATCCTCAAACTGATCTCGCTTTGGCGTCCACAACACCAGAGTACGCTGAGTATCTTCGTCGTCAAAGAGAAATCTCCTTAATGGTGGAAGCTAACAAGAATGAAAATCGCGAAAGGATGCGCGTTCAAGCGTTGAGAGAAAAGGAAAGCAAGTCTAAAGAACAACTTGATGAAGAAGAAGAAGTTGCTTTCATCCACAAAGCTCTCCGTACCTTTGGCAAAAATAACAAATATTTCAACAGGCACAAGATGCCAAAGAAAGAGAGTCGTAAGTACACTGATGTAGAAATGAAGGAACTCACATGTTACAAGTGTAACAAGAAGGGACACTTTGCTAAAAGGTGTACAACAGGAATGTCTGCAAAGGATATTAAGACAAAAGCCCTCATTGGGGCGTTCGCCTCTGCATGGGATAATGGGAGTTCCTCTTCGGATGATGATGATGAGGAGCCTGATGAACATGTGGCGTACATGGCTATGGAGGACGTCACAGTTGTTGAGGAGAACGTTCCGAAATCTGAAAATGAGGTAACTCGTGAATCTATGATGAGTTCTTTAGAAAATTGTTCCAAATCTAAGCTAATTAAACTTATTGGAAAAATCATGGAAGAAAGTGTTGTCATGCAACATAGAATGGATGAACTTGAGTTTGAAAATGAGAATACTGTAGTTGAATGTGAGAATTGTAATTCAATGACTATCCAACTAGAGTCCTCATGTGAACAAACTAAGTCCCTAAAAACTGAACTTATGTGTCTTAAACTTGAGAACGCCAAGCTTAGGGAAGAAGTGAAAGTGTTGGGTAAGAGTCCCATAGTTGAAGAAGTGAGACCTATAGTTTTTGTCCCAGCTAAGAGAGGTCTAGGTTATGAAGATGACTCTAAGAACTCTATCCCAGTGATTTTGAGGCAAGCAAAACTTCTGAACTAGAACTTGAAAAGGAGAAAACTAAAAATCTCCTTGAAAGAATTAGAGTTCTAGAAAGTGGAGAAATAGGTCAAGAGGACTACTACACCAATTCCACCAAACATAAAATTTACAAGAAAATTGCTAAAGGGGACGACTCAAAGGTGTGCGATCCCCAAAAGATGAAGCAAAACAAAATTCAACGTCCCAATAAGAAGTACTATCTTGGTACTTACTATAGGACGTCCTGGTACTGTGGACAAGGTGACCATTTCAAATATGACTGTGTAAAACTTAAGGAAGACATTGAGAGTGGGAAAGTTGCTAGGACTAACAATGAAAATGCCAAGTCCGTTCCAAAAGCTAGTTCTAGACGTTCTAGAAGTTCTTTCCACAAACATGCCATTTCTAATGATGTTAACATAAATGACTATATGCCAGAACCAGCGTTCTATTATTGTAATGAGCCAGGTAAGGAACACCTTGCCTGGGTCGCCAAGAACTAACCTTATGTAACACCCCCTTCTTCAAGCCAAAGGGTATTACCGCCAGTGACCTCGGATTTCACCGTCCAAAGTCACCCAAGGCTAAAAAGTTAACTTAAAGATGATTTGAGAATAACCAACTTTATTTTATTAATGTAAATCGGATTACAAGTGGGATAAACCTCCCGTAAGGTTACAATAATCATTCAAAAGAGTCGCAGTGGAATTTAAAAGGTATTTCTTAAAATGTAAAAGCATGTGGGACCCATAATTGTGGCCAAATAAAACACGTTTTAAAAGCTTCTTCCTTCCTTCCTTCCTTCCTTCCTTCCTGCAGATCCTGGTATCTTCGGCTTCCTTCTGAACAGTCTTCCCTTTCCTATCTGATATACCCATAAAGGCAAGGAATACCAGCCAACAAAGTTGGGAAAGAAAGAAGGGATGTTAGTCTAACGCGAGACTAAGCAAATGGTAGAATAGGGTTCGGTTCTCATAAAGGTTTAGACATGAGGGCATCACAGACCAATTGAAAACCGGTTGACGCCCAACAGTCAAGGGTTATTTAATGCGGAACACATATGGCTTTTTGAGCGAGAGGCTTTAGGTGAGCAAGGCTCAAAAGAAAAAGATAATTTTAGCTTGAGGCTTTATGAGATGTGAGGCTTATGGGAAATAAGATTTCTCGGAAGTAAGATACTACATGGAAGTAGCACCTAAGAAAGGTATGTGTTTAAGATTTGTTGGGAACTTAATTAATTCAAGCAACAGTGAAAAAAAAATCCAACATTAATCGAATCGTATCAACCTCATCATAACTCGAAGATGCCGACAGGGAGGTGGCCACAAGGACGCTTATACACCTGAACCCATCTTGCCATTTTATAGGCATTTTAACAACTCGAGTCATGCATTCAGATTGGATAGGCGATTGTCAATAATGTGGACCCGAAGTGATTTTCCAAGTTGTACTAATCACCTCGCGTTTATTAATTTAATGTGCATTGGGCACTTATCTTATTAGATCATAAAGCAGAGCAATTTAATTAACGAGTTTTAAGTGACGGCTCATCGGAGCTTGGCCACGGATTAACAGGAAAGCAAGCGTCTCCTGAGCACTTAGCTAGAGTGCTATAGCCCATCCTAAGGAACGAGCATTAGTCGTACGACCTTAATATTACGAGCATGCACTAATTACACCTCGTAACATGAGTTATTAAGAAATTACGAGAGTCTTAAATCTCGCATTCCTAGTCTTAGACTAGTCCACAACAAAGTCTCGAAAAGAGACTTGAAATAATCAGAGGCCACACATCAACGGTCCTAAGTCCATGTACTAGCGCGTACGATATTAAAAACAATGGTCATTAATCCTAAGCATTATAATCCTAATCCGATTATTAGCAAACAAGGTTGTTCCCAACATTTAATTTGATAATGGAAAACAATTTCACGATTATCGAGTAAAGAGAAAAGGAGAACCATCCACTTGCCTTAAGACGTTCTTAAAAACGCTAATCGAGGCGTGGAGTCGAGGCTAGCAAGGCCCTAGAAGAGGCCTAAGGCAAGGCAAGATGCAAGGCAAAGACAAGGCACGGCCCGAGCAACGGCTAGGCAACGGCCCGGGACAAAATACAAGCAAGGGAAGTGGCGGCGGGCGCTGCCCCCTTGGCGGCGGTCGCTGCCCGTATGTGTGTCGACGGCACGATTTTGCAAGCTTCCTCCGATCGACTCCGGCCACCTTTCGACGAGCTTTTGCCAACAGTAGAAAGAGGAACACTTCTACTCTTAGAATGTGGAGGATTTTGAGTGAGGGAGAGAAGGGAGAGGTGCCCATTCATCCATCACATTCACCTCCTATTTATAGGTTTCCCAAGCCTCACAAGATCCAAAATGGATTGACTTCTAGCCTAACAATCCAAAAGGGGTTGACATTAGCAAGGTTGACATTCTGTAAAGGTGTTGGGGTTGATCCCAAGTCAAAACCATAACAGCCATCAAAACCACGGCGCCCACAAGATAAGTGTTCGTCGAGCCACTTGCGTCTGCAGCAAAGCGGCGGTCGCTGCCATTTTGGCGGCGGTCGCTTCCTTCTGGGGACTGGGCAGCGTCTTGGTAAAATTGGCATAACTTTTTAGATAATTATCGGAATTGCCTCAAATTTTGAGGGATGAAACTAGACTCCTTTATCTACCATAAAGCTTTGGAATCACTCGATTCCGAGCTCTAATGTAGGTGTTATGAATTTTTGAAGTTAAAGTGTCCGTTTAGCGTTATCCAACGCTATTCGGTTAATCGGGTGACCATTGCCCTTTCTCTTGTCGTTCCAAAGATAAAATTGAGTCATAAAACTAAGGAGAATTTCATAATCAATTTTATAAAATTTGCGGATATTACACCTTATTTTGGCAGGTGGAAGTGAGGGGACGCCCATGGATCATTGATAGTGGCGCCTCAAATCATATGACAGGAAGCCAGATCCATCTCACTTCTATCCAAAGTAGTGCCACGGGAGGAACTGTCTCGTTTGGCAATAAGGGCAAAGGAAAGATCAAAGGAACGGGAACTGCTCTTCTCAACCCGTCCATTAAGGCAACAAATGTCAGTCTTGTTGAAGGACTTGGCTTCAATCTTCTTAGCGTCTCTCAAATGTGTGATCAAGGTGAAAACCTAGTCACATTTGACTCAAAGGAGTGCCTCGTCATCAACAAGAAGTCCAACAAAGTTGTTCTCAAAGGAGTTCGCAAGAACAACATCTATATCTTCAATCAAGAGTTCAAGCCTAAATCAGAATTGTGTCTATCTGCTTCAAAGGAGGACGCTGATCTCT
This sequence comes from Polygonum aviculare, assembly GCA_934048045.1. Taxonomy (NCBI): domain Eukaryota; kingdom Viridiplantae; phylum Streptophyta; class Magnoliopsida; order Caryophyllales; family Polygonaceae; genus Polygonum; species Polygonum aviculare. The sequence continues at coordinate 15,797,941 of OW204025.1, read as the reverse complement.
GGCATCGCCGACTTGGCCATGCTGGACCAAGCACAATCCTCAAACTTCACCAAAGAAATCTTGTGAAGGGACTTCCCCGAATTGATCCTGAGACTGTTGAACAGTGTGGAGCCTGTATCAAAGGGAAGCAAACAAGAACGTCTTTCAAGTCAAAGAACGAAGTCAGCACAAAGAAGCCTCTGGAACTCCTCCATATGGATCTTTGTGGACCAATGAAGACGTTGAGCCACGGTGGAAAGAGGTACATTTACGTTCTTGTAGATGATTTTTCTCGATTCACTTGGGTTCTTTTCTTAGCGTCCAAAGCAGATTGTTTCAATGCGTTCAAAGTCTTCATCAAACAAGTGGAAGTTGCCCTTGAGACGCCTCTTAAAGCTATAAGATCAGACCATGGGACGGAATTCCAGAATTCAGAGTTCCTGGCCTACTGTGATCAACATGGTGTCTCGCACAACTTCTCAGCTCCAAGGACTCCTCAACAAAATGGAGTTGTGGAAAGAAAGAACAGGACGCTAGAGGATATGGCAAGAACTATGCTTTTGGCGAATAGCGTCCCCAAGTACTTCTGGGCGGAAGCTATTGCTACAGCATGCTACATTATCAATCGTGCCATGATCCGTCCTCTGCTGAAGAAGACGTCCTATGAGTTGTTGAATGGAAGGAAGCCTCGCATCGATTATCTCAGAGTTTTTGGTTGCAAGTGTTTCGTTCACAACAATGATAAAGAAAAACTTGGAAAGTTTGATGCAAGGAGCGATGAAGCCATATTCCTTGGGTACTCTCTCACCAGCAAAGCATATAGGGTTTTGAACAAAAGGACTCAAAAACTTGAAGAGAGTATTCATGTTGTGTTCAAGGAGAGTTCTTCTCACAGAGAAAAATCAAGTAAGAAAGAACGCTCCTCATCGCATCAGCAGGACGACTCTGAAGATGAAGCTGAAGATTGGACCTCAGGAAAATACTATGTCTCTAAGGACGCGTCTCCAAATCCTGAAGAAGTCTCTGTGGACACTCCTAGTGTTGTTCAGGGAGTTCCCTCTCGCAGTGAATCTCCAGTTCAACAAGATACAGCAGAATCAAGTCAACAAGGCGAGTAACGCCAAAGTGTGGACGCTTTCTCTGAGGGGGAACACGCTGAGGACGATGCTCCAAGTGATAGTGATGATTCTGATGGAGACATTGATCCAAGATTTGCTCAACTGTTTCAAAGGGAGTCCCGCTTCTCTAGGGACCACCCAACTTCTCAAATTGTATCTGATTTGTCTCAAGGAGTTCAGACCAGGTCAGCTGCTAGCAAGTCCCAGAGCGCAAATTTAGCCTTTTGTGCAAACAATGCCTTTGTCTCTATGGTGGAACCAAAGAATATCAAAGAAGCACTCCAGGACGCTGACTGGATTCAAGCAATGCAAGAAGAACTCAATCAGTTTGAAAGAAACAAAGTTTGGACTCTCGTCCCACGTCCCAAAGGTAAAAATATCATAGGGACGCGATGGGTGTTTAGAAATAAGCTTGATGAGAGTGGTCGCGTGTCAAGGAACAAGGCAAGACTGGTGGCTCAAGGATTCAAGCAAGAGGAAGGCATAGACTATGATTATGCGGGTCATGTAATTGATAGGAAAAGCACTTCAGGAATGGCACAGTTCCTTGGTTCATGCTTAGTCTCTTGGGGATCTAAGAAACAGAACTCTGTGGCGCTTTCAACTGCGGAAGCCGAGTACGTTGCTGCTGCCTCGTGCTGTTCACAAGTCATCTGGATCAAATATCAACTAGAGGACTACGGTATCAATCTTGAAACTATCCCCATTCGCTGTGATAACACAAGTGCTATTGAAATTTCTAAGAATCCTGTTTTTCATTCACGCACAAAGCATATTCATATAAGACATCATTTCTTGCGTGATAATGTTGAACTAGGACTCATTAGTATGGAGCATGTAAGGACTGAAGACCAAATAGATGATATTTTCACTAAGGCGCTTGATAGACGTCCCTTTGAGCATCTAAGGCTGCTCTTGGGGATGATAACTTTTAAGTAGCAAGTCCCGTTCTACTATTCTCTCAATGATTGACTATGTTTTGTAGATTCTAAGTGTTTAAGGACTGTTTTGCATTGAATTCATATTTGCAAGGACACTAGTCTAAAACTTCATGTGTTTGCTACTTTGGAACGCCATTCAAATTTTCTCTATTTTGTCTTGAAAAGAGTATCCCTGATCACCCAACCCTCATTATAAGCTGAAATGATGGGAACTCTAAGCTTACCCTAGCCGAGAACTCCGCAAAAGCGTCCTATGAGCTTCATATTTTCTTTTACGGGACGTACTTGCGTTGTTCTCAACTGGTTCGAAAGGTGATCACAAGAACGGTAAGTTGGTTGTTGGTTTGATTGAACAAGTTTGCTTGAAGAGGTAAAATTTTGCTAAGTATGAGAGGACGCTCAGTGCTAGTTGGTAAGAACGCCAGTTCAGTTATTAAGGAGCAGTTGAAGAGTCAGAATTTTGAACTTTTGAAAGTGTGAACAGTGACCGTTGCTTTTGCTCAAATCTTAAGGGGGAAGTTTTGCCAGGTGTCGCATAGTAAAACAGTGGCAATTACAGTTTGTGCCACCGCTTCCTCTATATAAGGCCAGAACAGTCGCTCTCAGAATTTATTACGCTCAACCACTTTCTCGCTCTCAAATTTGCTCTGACTTCTCTCTAGAACTCCGGCAGCTTTCTCTCACTAAAATCTCATCTGACAATGTCTCAACAATTAAAGAACGTGGCCGGATCTTCTACCGGCGGGAAGCGTAGAAAGCTGGTGAAGTCCCACTTCATCGAGAAACCAAAGTCTATCGTTCTCAATGAGTCATTGGTGGACTTCATCAACAGGAAGCCGCGAACCCTTTACAACTTGATAAGGGAACGCATGGACAAACCGGACGTAAAAAACGATGAAGTCAAAACAAAGAACTATGAGCGGTTCATCGAACGGTTCGTCATCCAAGGCCTTCACAACACCAACTACAAAGACTTGCCAGGACGGATGGACGACGTTCTATTCTTTTCACAGTTCGGAGGTGAGAACCTTGCTCCTTTGCTTGACCTAATCCCCGACCTACACAACGCCGTCCTACCTGAATTCCCCATGTACCCTAAGGACTCTTTGGCATACAAAATGATAAAAAACCGGGTGCCCAGTCCTTCTCCACCACCTCCTCAAGTCCCTTCCATCACCACAAAATCAATCCTCCCATCCAAGCGTCCAACCCCTTCATCTCCCCTCTCAAAATCTTCTAAACCCTTCTCCTCCTCCAACCCAACAGAAATCGTGGACAAGTTTCCACCTCACTTAAAGGAGGGACGCTCCAAGAAAGTCCATGACCCAAGGCCCCTAAAAAAGGCCAAGAACTCGAGCGTCCCATCCTCTAAAGCTCCCACAAAAAGGCCTAGTACCACAAAAAGGCCGTCCAACCTGTCCAAAGAATCCACTCCTCCCCCTCAACAAATTTCCATCATTCAACTCCCCACCCCTCCTCCGTCCCCCAAACCCTCCAAGAAAAACGCCCTCATTCTCTTTCCTCCCAAACCCCTTTCTCCCCTAAATCTTGCCAACTTCCCAACTGCTCCAGCCCACATCTCACCGCCTAAGGACCCCGAGACCCCCAGATCTCTCCGTCCCTCATCTGAGAGCGGACCTGAGGAAGTTGAGAAGCGTCCTGCCCTTGAGCATACCTTCAAACGCCGCAAAGCTGGCGAATCACCTAAGGTGCTCTTGGCCCAGGCCGCTCCAGAGCCCGAGCATATCTTCTCTTCCTCCTCTAGCTCATCTGAGAGCCAAAGAGGAACGTCTGCGGTCCAAGCCTCCCCGTTCATAGATGTTGTTGGGGACTCCGACGACGAAGCTGAAGGAGCTGAGGACGCTGGCGAGCACCAGGTACCTCAAAAGAACGCCGAGCCGACTCTCTCTGATGAGCTCGAGCGTGAAGCTCAGGAGATCCCTCCTTATGACCAGTCTCTCCCAATCCTAAACCCCACCCAAGCTCCACAAGAAAACCCCTCTCCCTCAATCCCAAAAGAATCCCACCAAGTCCCAGCGGACGTTGAGCCACAAACAGAAATCCAATCAGAAGCTCAGGACGCCGAGGGCACGTCCCACGGTCAGGGTTGATCTGCTGCTAATCAAACCACATCTGGTGGTAATGCTGAGACAGAACAAGGCACAGAGAACGTTGCTGGCCAAGACGCCGATGAGAATGACCCTGAGGACTCTGCTGATGAGGACAGTTCTTCGGATGGCGAAGACTCTGAGTCCCCCAAGGGCAAGCGCAAAAGAAAGCATGATGGCGCGCCCGTGAAAGTTCTTATCCCTCTAGTTTATTCTGAAGAGTGGCTCGCCTCCTTCCATCAAGATGACAAAGTCCAGGAGTTCCTTGAGCTTCTACGCTTTCAAGGATGGCTGAACGTTGGGCCAGCGCCTGCAGTTGTTGACAAGGAGCAGGTGAAAGCGTTCTACAGGGATCTGAAGTACAAAGCTAAAGATGGCTCTCTCCATTTCAAAATAGATGGTGAGAAAGCCACAGTGAGTGAACGCCAGGTTCGAGCTTTCATGGGACTCGCTGCTAAGAAGCCCCCGTCCGATGCTTTAAGCTCTCTTCCTGAAGGCGGTTTCGAGACAACTGATGAAGAACTGCCTCTGGTCGAACATGTTTTTCAGGGCAAAAGGCCTATCGCACTGGACAGAGTTGCTCACGTTCTGAGCAAGGTTGGCGCCATAGCTCACTACTTCATCTGTCGCGCCGTCCTTCCAAGGCAGGAGAAGCGTTCAATCGTGCAAACACAAGACATTATCTTAATTGACGCTTTTCTTGAACGTCGCCCCATCAACTTAGCAAGGATAGCAATGCAACATATGGCTAAGTGTGGGAGGAAGCGACATGCTCTGCCGTACCCGGGGCTGGTAAAGTTGATTCTGCAATCTCAGAACGCCTATGATGACAGCGCTCCTCAAGAAGAACTCGGTCTGAAATGGAATGCCAAGAACGGACTTGTTGAGATAAGGCATAATGAAGAGCTGCCGTCCGTGATAAAACAGTTAGAGGCTGAGGCTGAGGAAGCCAGACTGAAAGAAGCGGAAGAACGCATGGCTGCTGATGCTGAAGCAGAACGCCTTGCTTCCATGGGTCAGGAGTACTCTCAAGAAGAAGAGCCAGTCGTAGACCTTAATGTTCTTGATCAGCTGCTTATGGCTCCTTCTCCTACTCAAGATCCTCCAATGGACGCTCCTTCAACCAGTTCAGGACCAAGGCCCCGTTCTGCTCCTGCAAATGTCTCTGAGCATCCTCCTGCAGAACTCTTGGGTGCCATTATGGACAATCAATGCCACGTCTTCTCAGCTATCAAAGATTTGTCCGCAGCTCTCACTAAGTCGGCTGAACTTCAAGCTCAACTTCTAAAGTTCTTTCAAGACCAGAGCCGTTCCCAGTGATTGCCGTTCCCCAACTCTTAATCCCTCAATATTTTGCCTTTGCTTCTTTTGAACTTCAAACATTATGACCGTGGTCTGTAATAACTCTAGTTTTGTTTGAATGGAAATTCCACCGTTTGCTTGCATGTGTTTGTTTAAGCGTTCCACTGCTTTTAGTTATGTGTTTATGCTAACGTCCTTATCACTTGTTATCCTTTTCGATGATGCCAAAAGGGGGAAGTGTAGTTTTGCAGAGATGCGCTATAAATAGTTATCTAAAATAAGCAAGTGTTAAGGGGGAACTAGTAAGTGAAAGGTCTAAGGAACGCCATGCTAAAATAATAGAGGACGCCTAGAAAATTCTAGGACGCCTTTCTCTCCCTGAAATCCAAATGTTAGAGAATCAAAGAATGAAAACTTGTGCTTACTGAAATTTCTCTAAGTGTTAGAGGACGCTTTTAAGTTTTCATGCATGCTAAGTTTCAATGTCAAAACTATTTTGTTGAAGAGTTTGTCATCATCAAAAAGGGGGAAATTGTTGGGACGCTATCAAGAACGCTTGCGTACTTGTTAGTGTTCCACACAACTGTCCCTTAGTTTTGATATGACAAACTCACTTTGATTCTAATAAAGTTGTCCAAGTGTTCAGGAACGCCAGTGACCAAAAGGACAACAAGTGTGTGTGGGCGTCCCACAAGCTTAGGGACGCTAGCTACCAGGAAGTAAGGACCAGTGAAGTGACTACTTGAGCAAGGACGGAGTCCCAAGCAAGTAGGAACGCAAGAAAGGAGTCCTTACTCACTAGCCGACAGGATGACATCACACGACAATGTTTGATCATCCAAGGACACGTGGAGACCGATCCTGTAGCGGAGTCCAACACTACGTGGCGGACGATCCTGTTGCAGAGTCCATCAACACGTGGCGGCCGATCTTGTAGCGGAGTTCATCATATATAGCTGGATACAGGAAGCTTCCTCATCACCGCCCTACTACGTGGAGGAAGATCCTGTAGCCACGTCCACGAAGGGCATGATCGTCCCAGAGAAAAGACGCCCTTCCCCAAGTCCTATAAATAGCCCCAAGGCATTTATTGTGACGCCAACGCTTTCAGGAATATTCAGAGAGAATCACGGGAAAGCGACTCACTCAAGAACACGAATAACTAACTCAAGAACTCAAGAACAGTGCTTAGACCTGAGTTAGATCGAGTGAGACTTGTAAACAAAGCACAAAACAAGTTTGTAACCAAAAGAGAAAGATAGAGTTCTGCGAAGTACTGCAGAATGTAGGAATAGAGTCCTTTATCAGATTGAACCACCTTAAGTTATAGGCTTCAAGGAGTTCCTTACAAGTGAACTTAGGGAAAAGCTAAGTGTCAGAGAACTATAAGAACTCGCCAGTACAACTGTAAGAACGGTTAATATAAAGGAAAGAACTATTCACAAATCCTCCAAGGAGGTAGAGGTTTACACTCAAGGACTACTTGGTCTTGAGTGGTTCCTCTATAATTCTCTGCGTTCATCTATTATCTGTTTAGTACTATTTCCGTTGCATTACTCAAGGACGCTCCTACACCTCGTAGGAACGCCTAACCACAGGACGCCTTTATCTAAGGTAAGGCCGCCCCTCAGTACTAACGATCCAACAGTCTTGCCAGAGGTGTCAAAGAATTTGGAGATCAAAACGCAATTCATCTCACTTATCAAGAGGGATCGAATGAGTGCCCAATCGAGCATGTGAAGCAATTCAAGGATCTATGCGAGACCATCTCGACGGATGATGAGACACTGGAGTACGTGCTACTCAAGGCCTTTAAGTGGTTATTGGGAGGCAAGGCATTGCATTGGTTGGAGAGCCAAGCACCTCGATCCATCACATCATGGAGGGCTCTCAACGAAGCATTCTTGATGAAGTTCTTTCCGCCAACCTTAGACAACGAAGCTTAGAAGGAAGATAGCAAGCTTTCAACAAGGAGCTCACGAGCCACTCTTTGAGGCTTGGGATCGGTTCAAGGAAATGTTAAGGCAATGTCCAACGCATTGGCAACAACCTTATGTTCTCCAAGACATATTTTTCCAAGGAATCAACCCCGCCACCAAGGACAAGTTGAACCTTCACACCGATTGTGGGTTCATTGATTTGTCACCGGAGCAAGCATGGGAGTTGCTAGACAAACTCTCCGACTACGAAGCCATGTACGGAGTGAGTCAAGTCAACAAAGAGGCAATAGTCCAAGGAGAAGGTGCAAAGAGGCTCTACGACCCGAAGAGTGAAGAAGTTGATAAGGATGTGAAGATCCAATTCCTTGAGGATGAGTTGAACAAGATGAGGAGGCAAATGAATCACTACAAGCAAACCACAAGAGCATGTGAAGAATGTGGTTCTTTGAAGCATGGAGCTCAAGAGTGTCCCAATGAACGCCAAGTTCGCTTGGCCGAGCAAATCGAGGAGACACAATATGTTCAAAGAAACTATGGAGGAAGAGCCAACTTCAACAATGGAGGGAATGGAAGGTGGAACCAAGGCCAAGCCAATGGCTACAACAACAACTTCAACCAAAATGAGCCAAGGGCCCAACCACCACCGTACCGACCTCCGGGGTTCTATGAGCAAACACCACCATGGGCTCAAGACTTGAAGAATCAATTCACCAATATGGAGAGAAGATTTGATGATATGAACACCCAATTCAAAGAGTTTGGTGTTTAGAGAAGACAAGTGGACAATCAATTTGTTCACATGGCGAATCAACTTCCAAGAGAGGAAGGGAGACTCCCGGGCCGACCCGAGGAGAATCCCCGTGCCCCACAACAACAAAATGAAGTTCGAGCCATAGGATTGAGGAGTGGTCGGAGTTTGCCTGAACCACAAGTGCCAAGGACAAGAGAAGAGAGTCAGACCGAGGTACCCAGCACCTCGGGCCCGACGTGCCAAGATGTCGATCCAGAAGATGGAGAGAGTCCCCTGACCCAGACCGTGGAGGAATTGAACTCGGGCCCGACATGCCCTATTGTCGGACCGACGTTCCCAGATTTACCCTACCCTAGGACCGAGGTTCCAAACATCGGTCCAGATGTCGATCCAAGCTGAGAATGTTGAGAGAGGTCTAGGCCGGTCCAAGGAAGTGGATTCAACCAAGAAACAAGGCAGTACAACTCTTCCTTACCCATTGAAGAAACCCAAGGAAGTTGTGGAGGGCAAGTTTAGGAGGTTCTTGAAGCTATTGCAAGGCTTGAACATCACCATACCATTTACTGACGCTCTAAGTGAGATGCCATCCTATGCTAAGTTCTTGAAGGATATTTTGAGCAAGAAGAGGTCGATTGTGGAAATGCAAGATGAGGTGAAGATCTTGGAGCTACCTCAAAAATTGGGTGATCCCGGGAGATTTGCAATTACCGTGGGGACTGGATCCCAAAACTTCAAGGCTCTTTGTGATTTAGGAGCAAGCATATCGGTTATGCCCATGAGCATATGGAGAAGGGCTAACCTCGGAGATATGGAACCGGTTGACATGAGTCTTACTATGGCCGATGGTTCATCCACAAAGGCCACGGGAATCTTAGATGACGTCCCGGTTAGAGTTGGGAGGTACTTTGTCCACGACGATTTCGTGATCCTTGACATGAAAGAAGATTCATTGGTGCCCATCATACTTGGAAGGCCGTTTCTAGCCACGGCGGGTGCCAAATTTGATGTAAGAAATGGAAAGGTGACTTTCGAGATTGGCGAGGATAAGGTGGAGTTCCATTTCAACAAAGCTCTTAATGAACCGGATGCTTTGGCGATCTTGAAATTTGTTGGATCGTTAGTACTGAGGGGCGTCCTTTACTTTGGTAAAGGCGTCCTTAGGTTAGGCGTCCCTATGAGGAGTAAGGGCGTCCTTGAGTAATGCAGCGGAAAATAAGTACTAAACAGATAATAAGTACTAAACAGATAATAGAAGTATGGCACGACATATGAAGTAATGAACGATGGCGCCGACCTTGCTCAGAAGGGACTTGTCGAGATAAGGCACAATGAAGAGTTGCCCTCCGTGATCAAACAGTTAGAAGCTGAGGCTGAGGAAGCCAGACTGAAAGCTGAAGAAGAATGCTTAGCTGCTGAGGCTGAGGCCGTGAGTCTCAATGTTACATCTCAAGAGTTTCCTCAGGACCAAGAGCCGACAGTAGACCTTACCGCTCTTGATCAAATGCTCTTGGATACTTCTTCTCCTCCAGATCTTCCAGCGGACGCTCCCTCTTCGAGTACAGGTCCTCTGCCCCATTCTGCCCCTGCAAACATTGCCCAACATCCTCCCGCAGAACTCATGGGTGCAATAATGGACAACCAGTGCCTCATCTTCTCTGCTCTAAAGGACTTGTCTTCTACGTTCTCCAAGGCTGCTGAACTTCAAGAACAACTGCTCAAGTTTTATCAAGACCAGCGCCGTTCTCAGTGATTGTCGTCCACCCCTTTGATCCCCTATTATTTTGCCTTTGCTTCTTTTGATCTTCAAACATTATGATCTTGGTTTGTAATAACCGTACTCTAATTTTGTTTGAATGGCAATTCAATGTTTGTTTGCATGTGTTTGTTCAAGCGTTCCACTGCTTTTAGTTATGTGTTTGTGCTAACGTTCTTATCACTTGTTATCCTTTTCGATGATGCCAAAAGGGGGAAGTGTAGTTTTGCAGAGATGCGCTATAGACTAGTTATCCAGAATAAGCAAGTGTTAAGGGGGAACTATTAAGTGAAAGGTCTAAGGAACGCCATGCTAGAATAAACTAGAGGACGCCTAGAACATTCTAGGACGCTTTTCTCTCCCTAAAATCCAAATGTTAGAGAATCAAAGAATGAAAACTTGTGCTAAATGAAATTTCTCTAAGTGTTAGAGGACGCTTTTAAGTTTTCATGCATGCTAAGTTCAAACGCCAAAACTTTTTTGCTGAAGAGTTTGTCATCATCAAAAAGGGGGAAATTGTTGGGACGCTATCAAGGACGCTTGCGTACTTGTTAGTGTACCACACAACCGTCCCTTAGTTTTGATATGACAAACTCACTTTGATTCTAATAAAGTTGTCCAAGTGTTCAGGAACACCAGTGACCAAAAGGACAACAAGTGTGTATGGGCGTCCCATAAGCTTAGGGACGCTAGCTAACAGGAAGTAAGGACCAGCCAGAGACTACTTGAGCAAGGACGGAGTCCCAAACAAGTAGGAACGCAAGAAAGGAGTCCTTACTCACTAGCCGACAGGATGACATCACACGACAATATTTGATCATCCAAGGACACGTGGAGACCGATCCTGTAGTGCAGTCCAACACTACGTGGCGGCAGATCCTGTAGCGGAGTTCATCATACACAGCTGGATACAGGAAGCTTCCTCATCACCGCCCTACTACGTGGAGGAAGATCCTGTAGCCACGTCCATGAAGGGCATGATCGTCCCAGAGAAAAGACGCCCTTCCCCAAGCACTATAAATAGCCCCAAGGCATTTATTGTGACGGTAACGCTTTCAGGAATATTCAGAGAGAATCACAAGAAAGCGACTCACTCAAGAACACGAAGAACTAACTCAAGAACTCAAGAACAGTGCTAGAACTTGTGTTAGATCGAGTGAGACTTGTAACCAAATCACAAAATCAGTTTGTAACAGAAAACCCTAAAGAGAGAGAGAGAGTTCTGCGAAGTACTGCAGAACGCAGGGATAGGAGTCCTTTAGTAGATTGAACTTACTTAAGTTGTAGGCTGAGAGGAGTCCTTTACTAGTGGACTTAGAGAAAAGCTAAGTGCCAGAGAACTGTAAAGACTCGCCAGTACAACTGTAAGAACGTTCAATATAAAGGAAGAACTATTCAAAAATCCTCCAAGGAGGTAGAGGTTTACACTCAAGGACTACTTGGTCTTGAGTGGTTCCTCTATAATTTACTGCGTACATCTATTATCTGTTTAGTACTTATTTTCCGCTGCATTACTCAAGGACGCTCTTACTCCTCGTAGGGACGCCTAACCTAAGGACGCCTTTACCAAAGTAAAGGACGTTCCTCAGTACTAACGATCCAACAAAATTGGAGGAAAGTGTCAAGCGTAAGAGAGAAGAGGTGGAACCCACAAGAGAGGAAGAGGCACCTTTGAGGAGCCATGACATGGTCAATGCCCAAGTCCATGAGGAGTCAAGAGATGGAGATAGTCCAAGAGGCCATGAAGAGTATCCTACTCTATATCCTTTTGATGTGGGAGACCCTTATATTTGTTTAAGTGACTTGAAAGAGGATCTAGAGGATAGTTTCATATGTTTGAGTGATTTGAAAGAAGATTTTAACTATAATGTCATTGAATCTCCTGGGAATTCTCTAGATGTTTGTAATGTAGGGAATGAAGATCGAATTGAGAAGGATCAAGAGGTGCAAACCTACACTTGGGAGGACAAAGGTGAAGGAGAATTTGGAGACCATGCCTACATCAACCACAAGTGGTGGTTTTATGGCTATGAGGGGCGTGGAGATGGACATGACTACGGTGATCAATTCACCATTTTTCATCCACCGTGAAGGTCGAGGTTAGAAGTCAAGCTAGTGACTTAAAAGAAGCGCGCCTCGGGAGGCAACCCGAACTTAGTAGGTTCATTTCCGTAGTTTTTAGTTTGTTTTTCTTTGTCTTAGCTTAGATTCTTTTTAATCTCTCTTTAGCATGTGCTTTGTGGAATTGTGTGTTATGTGAGCTTCATGATTGAGTATGGTAGTGGTGAAAATAATAAAAGGACTTGTGGGTAAAGAATTGCCAAGAAGAGGGAATTTTAGGAAGCTAAACCAAGTCGGACCGAGGTACCCAGTACCTCGGGCCCGACTTTGGCAACGTCGGTCCGACTTGGCCGGTCAACATTGGTCTTGATTTGGAGGAAATGCCCATTATAACCCTCTGACCTAACTTTGTCTCTTACCCATTTAAAGCCTTCTTTCCCATACCTACCACCCATCACCTTCATAACCACCTTCCCAAAATACCAAGCTCCCCTCAAAAACCCCCAATTCGATCCACACCCCCATCACTCTCGATCCCCAAGCAAACTTTACAACAATCTCGACCAACACCCTAATCATCCCCAACATCGATCCAAAGGCTAAAAATCCCAACAAGTCCCATTTTTCTTCATCCCTCTCCTAGATCTAGGTGGAGATTTTGAGTTCTAAGAAGTTTGATTGCTAGCAAGTCTTTGTTTCTTCCAATTTGGTATTTGAATCTCAATCTCTACTTGATTCCTAGTGAATTCCATGCTTTTATTGTTTAAATTGAGATTTACCATGATTGAATGAGCTTAGATCTTGAGCATCCATGGTGTCTTGCATGAATAGTGGAATTTGTTCTTAATTATTGATTATGCATGTTAGAACCTACTTGGAACTTCGATTGATGATGAGAAATGGTTGATTTTGGATTTTAGGAGCATGATAGAGTGATTTTTGGGTGAAATAGGTAGAGAGGTCGAATTGAGGCTCGGACCGAGATGCCCAGATCTCGGATCCGACGTTGAGAAGTCGGTCCAAGACTCGGACCGAGGTTGAGAACCTCGGGCCCGACGTCCTGTGTTGGTCGGTCCTAGTGCTATTTGGCTTTCTCTCGTGTGAGCTTTAGGATTCATGAGCTTGAATGTTGGTTAAGGCTTGTTTATCATGATATATCTTGTAGCTTGACCATTGTGGAGTGATTCTTTGTTCATGCATGTTGGATTTTGTGGATTGAGTGTCTAGGAGACAAGTATGGGGCCATGATCTTGTGTGATAAGTTGTTAGTTGTGGAAGCATGTGATCTTGTTGTGGTTGTATAGATCTTATCTTGTAGTTCTTTGCTTTGATTGTGTGTAGGTACCATGACAACCCGAGCATCTTCTTCACGAATGGAGAGGCCATCAAAGAAGTCCAAGAAGTCAAAGAAAGTGCAAAGGATGGATGATGTGCAATTTGAGGATGATGATGTGGCTAGAGAATATGAGCGACTCATGGGTCTATCCCACCACACTCGGTGGCTAGATTGGGAGGCTATAAGGCGTATGAGTATGGATGAGGCTCTTACCCGGTGCTACTCTCTGATGTCTCTCATTTTGGAGGTGTTTTAGTAGTTAATTTCCCTTGTGAATATGTGTTTTTCACTCTCTTCTTTGTTAGTTTTATTTTCTTTTTAGCCTAGTTTCCGGTTTTCTTCAAGAGTCGGAAACTATGCGAGTTTGTCTGTTTTTGTAGGTAATTTGACAAGAATGAGAACAATTTCGAGGAGCTTATGACGGAGCCAAGTCAAGGAGTACAAGAGCCAAGCTAAGAATGAAGTGGAACCAAAGGAAACCAAGGAAGAAGACGAGGATCGAGGCCCTGGACCGAGATACATCAAGTCGGGCCCGAGATCGAGCACCCAGTGAACCGGACCGACGTTCCCAACGTCGGGCCCGAGGTCGTTCCGTGTCGGTCCAAGTCGGCATAGGATTGGATTGTTCCCCAAGGCATATTTTTAGCAACTTTCCATATTTTCTCCTTTCTAAATTGGGATTCCTTGGTCCCCAATCCAAGGAGAAGGTTAAGAGAGGTGATTAGTGATCAAATCAAGGTGTGAAGTGTGAGGGGGACGAGTGGCACGCACAACACCAACCCAAATTCACTCTCAAAGGCTCAAGGAAGACTTGGAGAGCAAGGAGAAGAGAGGAGAAGGAAGAGAAGGAGAGATCGGTGGAGAAGAGAGGAGGAATTGTGAGTTTTGTACTTTGTTTTGCTTTGATCTAGTAGAATTGAGGCTTGGATTTTGTAGACACTTTGAATTTGAATGCAATTGGAGTTTGATTTGATGTTGATAATTGAGTTTTGTTTGATTTCCCTTTTGATTGTGCTTTTCTCTTACCATATGGAGTAGATTCCATAGTCCTTGGCTATGGGGGAATCCCCTAGCTAGATTTGGGTAGAAAACCCCAATTCCATAGCCTTGAGTGCTTGATTTGTGAATCCTCTCTACATTAAGCTTCAATTCTCTTGTGAAAGCAAGGGATCTAGAGCTTGTGTTTGGTAAGAGTAAGCGAAAGTGGTCTCGATCCCATCACAAGTCTCTAGCATCGAAGGTGAAGCGAAAGCTCCCTTGGGTCGAGGTGTAGATTGGAGGGATTTGAGGCGAACAACCTCGATCTCACTAGAATCAAACACTTATTGGTTGAATTGGGGAAGAATATCCAAGTCTAGTTGGGGGAGGAACCCAAAAACCCAAGACCGATCTACTTTTTGAACCAGACCGAGTTACCCAGAACATCGGTCCCGACTTGCACCACGTCGGTCCCGACCAACTCGACCTCGATCCTACCTCGGACCGAAGTGACTTGTATCGGTCCGAGGAGATCTCTTTTGTTTTCCTTCGTTTTGTCTTTATTTTCTCCTCTTTTTAGTCTTTTCGGGTACTCTCGACGCACGAACTCCAGTGTGTTCGACACCCTACCTCTTTACTACAATTTGAGGTTCGGTTTTATAAATTTAAATTGTGAGACCCTCCGATCCCGGACCGATCACTCTCATATTGGGCTTAACGTGATGCTACAGAGGAACAACACTCACTACCCCGCCCTAACGTCCGAGTTTATGGCAACATTCAAGTGCACGTATGAAGGAGTTGAGAGTGAGGGCATGATCTCCTTCCAATTGGGAAATGAGTTGCAAGAGCTCTCACTTAGGAATTTGTCGGTCTATCTTGGATTACCTTTTCCGAGAGATGAAGCTTTTGTGGACAACGAGAAGGTTAGCTATCTTTGGAGATATGTAGCCGGAAAGAGCGAGATGAGAAAGGGAGCCCCAACCAATGAGATAGCAAGTCCCCTCTTCCGAGTCATGATCCGAGCTCTAGGGTGTGCCATCTTTGCTAGGCACGAGCTAAGCAAGCCCATGAAGGAAGAAGCCATGTTGCTCTGTGAGATGTTGTTTCAAAATGAGAAGCCGATGAACCTCACATGGGAATGGGTGAAAATGGTGAGAGACTTCCAAAGCTCATCATGGATTTACTTTGGAGGGATGATTGCTCACTTGACCCATCGTCTTGAGGTGGATTTGTCCAAGTACACGCCGGCCCCAAATGGTGTAGAGTTCATGGATCTCAAGTATTTCAAGAAAGCCAACATCATCAAGGAAAAGGTTGTTCCCGGCTTCATCGACCAACTTGTGCCTCATTCCAACTTTGACAAGGTGCACATACCCTTGGGACCTCGTCTCTTTGATCTCACAAGCTACTATAATTGGTTCCAAGTGTGGGCGGGCAAAGAGAATCCTTATGGAGAGCCGGAGGGGACACTTGAGTGTAGAAGACGAGCACAACACATTCGTTTCACTACCCCTCAATCTTCTCCGGACACCGAAGATGAAGAGCCCAACCAATTTGAGTTTGCAAGGAGAGAGGCCATGGACGTTGACTCGCCTCAAGAAGAAGAAGAAGAAGATGGCGGATACCGCAATTTTCTTACCGACCAAGCTCCAACACTACTCGACTAAGATGCAAGCCACCTCGGGCCCGACGTCCATCAACGTCGGTCCGACACCTACTTGCCCGATCCGGTACCTAGTCATTTTGAGAGGGACGAGGGAAGTGGAGCAAGGCAAGAGCAACCAAGCTATGGAGGGTACGAAGGGTATGCCCAATGGTATGGGCACGGAATGGTCTTCCCCGAACCTCAACAATTGGTGGACATGAACTTCCAAGCCAACTAATTGGCTCACCTTCAACTCCAACAATCAAGCATGCTACAAGAGGCACACCAACTCAACCTTCAACAACAACATCTCAACTTTGAACAACAACAACTTTCCCACCAACAAGAAGACTTCCAAACCCAATTTGAAGAAGTGAACCGCAACATTGCTTACACGAGGCGTGATGTGGATGACTTAAGAGCGGTCGAGGACCAAAGATGGAGCGTTCAAGAGAGCTTCAATGAATGGATGGTCGGGAACTACTCTTC
Organism: Polygonum aviculare; assembly: GCA_934048045.1. Classification (NCBI taxonomy): domain Eukaryota; kingdom Viridiplantae; phylum Streptophyta; class Magnoliopsida; order Caryophyllales; family Polygonaceae; genus Polygonum; species Polygonum aviculare. Next base: position 15,781,537 of record OW204025.1, on the reverse strand, counting down.
CCGAGAGGACCCATGGACACGCCCCACACCTCAACTTCAAATGCCAAGTCAAGATCCTTTCCATGCCCATGTGTACGAGCGAGAGAGGCAAGCACAGCTCCAAAGGGGACGCCGCCGAGGACAACCTCCAAACTAAGCCTCAACATGCCATTCAAGAATAAGAAATTGTGAGCTTTCTTACCTCTTGTCTCTTTTATTTTTGAGTTTTGATTTCTTTGTTTTGATGAGGACATCAAAATTCTAAGTATGGGGTGGGGTTAGTAGCTCATAATTCCATGTGTAGGTTTCTTGTGTTTGTTCTTATTTTGTTAAGGGATGTTTTCTTTTGGATAGTGGCATGATGTGATGCATGGATGATGATTGAATTTGATGGCATGAATGGATGAGTTTGATTTGTTTTTGAGAAGATTTTTGCAAAAATCGATAAAAATTTGAAAAATTGTGTTGAAAATGACAAAAAGATTTTGTTTTTGGACTAGGAATTCCCATCTTAGATGTCCATATGAAGGCTAATGATGATGTGAGCATGTAAATTCCTTTGCATATTTTTGGATAGTTTAGCCTCTAAATGGATGTTGCTTTTGATGTGATGATATCTTGCATGTTTTTATTGAGCACATGAGTTCTTGGATGAGTTTTGATGCAACTAAGCTAGAGTGAACCTTGTGAGATTATTTTTGGCCATTTTAGGGATGCTTGTTCAGATTGCATATCCCTCATTTTCTTGTGTGAATTAGCTCATGCATGCTTAGTAAAACTTGCTATTAAGGTGTTTATCTATTTTCTAAGACCAATATGAGAATTGTTCTATGCTTTGTCACATTGATTTGAACTTTATTTCATTTAGTCACAAAATGTTCCATATCCTACCTTGAAGATAAACCGTTGTTTGTAGCCCCGTTTTAGCCTTAGACCTTTGTTTGAAACTCCTCAAAAATATGATCCCTAGCCTATATGACTTACCCCTTATGGGATTGGACTTTAGTGAGAGGTTTTGGAATGTATTTGGAGAGTTGAGATTCTCTTTGGTGAAGGGCAAAAGAATGGTGTTATAAACCAAGTGGGTAGTGCATCTTTGGTGTGAAGAAAGAAAGAAAAAGTTGGAAAAAGTAGTGGATTGAAAGCAAAGTGCTTAAGTGAAAGAAATGGGTTCCGACCGAGTTAAAGTGCACATCGGGCCCGAGTTATGGTGCAAGTCGATCCTAAGTGAAAAAGTGAAAAATCCAACAAAAAGTTGAGTGCAAAGATGAAGTGGAATGTTAAGTGAAAAGTGGGTTGAAAGGAGAAAAAAATCAAAGTCTTTTGGATGAGTGAAGATTGAAAGTGGAATAATTTGGTGAAGTTGGTGAGAGACTAGAAAGTTCAATCCCCATTGTAAGCACCACAAGACCAAAATGATTCCCACCTTGAGAAATACCAAAAGCCCCATTACAACCCGGCCGAATGGAACCTCTTTGAGGACCTCCATTGAGCCAAGTTCATATTCTTTGTGTGCATTGTTATAGTGTTAGAAAGTCTATGTGTGTGTTTTGATGGTTCCAAACAGGTTGCTGACATATATGAAGTCGCCGACGTCATAAAGATAAACTCAGAAGTCGCCGACCACCTCGACAACCTGGTTTCCCAGAAATCCGAAGCCGAGCGGAACTCTATAAAAGGCAAAGCGCGTAGCTGTTTTTAAGGAAAGCGCGGCAGAAGGTCTCTGGAGGTTCTTTTAAGGCAAGAAGAAGTTCAAACATGCCGAAAATCTTCATGGATTATTCCGAGATAATTAAGGAAGATTTTGTTGTGTCTTAAGGAGCTGATTAGGAAAGATTTGTAAGGATTGTGTCTAATTCATTCCTTAGGCAAAAAGGATGAATTATACCACAATCTCCCTAGTTTATATATTCAGTTCGGTGTCCTGAGAGAGTTGGGGTTGAACGAGGAGAGTTAGGAAACTAGGAGAGAACGGCGCAGAACTAAGGGAGAGTATTCTGTAAGGGTTTCTGAGAGTTTCCTGTACTGTGTGCGAGTGTTGCTGAGAGGGTAGAAGACAGGTTCGTGTGACTCGTTCCTGTAGAAGGGAGGGTACGAGAGGAGTTGTATTGGATGAGGGTAGAGTACTTAGGCAGAGTACTTGCAAGAGGGCGTGGGATTCGCATCTTGGAGTAGGAGAACCTTTGTAAGCCCGAGAAATCAATATAACGAGTCGAAGTGCTCTTCAAGTCCTACCAAGTGAGAAGCTTGGGAGGCAAGTGGTTTTTCCCGAGACAAACTAGTTGGTTTGTGGAGGGTTTCCACTCTAAATACCTGTGTTCAGTTCCGGTAACTTAAAGTCTTTCTTGTGTTTGAATTTCCGCTGCACAACCTACAGGTTGTTAACTCTGGTCGACGACATCGTAGGTGTCGACGACCTCTGAAGCACTAACAGATCCTACAAATAGGCATCTCTAGGTGGAGGAATTGGTGATATTAGCTTCAATAGTAAAGTCTTTACTTGCATGATTCTTGAGTATGAGTGTTCATTGCTAAACCTAAACACATGATGAGTGATACACGCTTTCACATACCTAAAGTGAGGCTTGGTTGCATTAGATTTCATTCCTTGAACACTTGATCATGTGTGATGATGTAATCTTGTTAGCATATCTAACACTTGTGCTTATTTGATTGATTTTTCATAAGAGGCTTTACTTGAAGATTGTCACTACCAATAATCGGGCCTATTGTAACAGAAAAATAGTAATGGTTTTTGGTGTCGTTACAATAGACGATCTAGTGTAACGGTTTTCTGTAAGTGGTAACGATATTATATTAGGTAATGGTTTTTGGTAACAGTTGTAGACTACTGTAACATATGAAAATAACAAAGGTAACGGTTTTTAAAATGAAAATAAATGCAAAACGTAAAGTAACAAATGACATTACAAGTGTAACACATCTTGTAAAAGACCCAAATTTGCGAGGAGCGCGCGGGACCTAAAATTTTGCCTCCAATTTAATTTGGGTCAAAATAAAATTACCTCCAATGTGTATCACTCATTTTAGTATTAGGGCTTTCTCGCTTCATTTTCCCCAACACCCTTCGCTAGTTCCCTTTCCTTCTCCCCCGACCTCCTCCTTTACAATGGAAAATACACCAAAGTCAGCGAGCGCCCAGCAGCCTCCCTGCCGCCGTCGCCCCATCCTTTCCCCCTCCCTCGCCTCAGCCCCGCCTGTCCCTCCTTCCGGTAGCCCTCGCCTTCTCCCCGGCGATGGGCAGCAGCAAACCGAACAACCGCCAGGGAAAGAAGATCTCGCCTCCGGTCCCAAACCGCCAGATCTGCCCCACGGCTCCTCGCCGGAACCCTCGTCGGAGGAGGACGACGACAGTAGCCCCTTCCAGGCCATTCCGGCTGGGCTAATTTCGGGAAATAACTCGAGAAGGAAAGGGAAGAGCTCGCCATCTCCATCACCTCCTCCTCGGAAGAGCTCGCCATCTCTGTCGCCTCTTGACCCTTGCCCGGCCCAGATCTGCGGACTTCCGGTCCACGCTCGCCGGTAAACCAGCACCGCCGACGTCCGCACTCGCTCTCACTCTCTCTCTCCACCCCCTCGATCTCGCTCGACTTCACCCTCAAAATCCGAGTCTGCCGCCTGCTTCCCGACCCCTCGACTCACCACCCGACCCCAGGCCTGACACCCCCCCGACCCCAGGCCTGACTCACCATCACTCGCTTCTTGCTTCGAGTGTGGCGCCACCATCACTCGCTTGATTAGGGTTTTAATCTGCTCTTTCATGTCTTCTTCTCATTGGATTTTCCAACCCTATAAATTCTAGTCTTTTCCGCCATTTACTTATATCTTATTGGCTTCGGATTTGCAGGAGTACAGTGTGCTACCGAGTTACAGCAACCATAAGAATTACTTCATTGGCAGATTTGTTCCTGGTTTGCCCAGTTTTTCCAAAAAGAAGACCTCAGAGAATAAATGGTCGCCATGTTACAGATACTTTGAGGGTATTCTATCTTCCCCCTCTTCAAATTTGAAATTTTAATATTTGCATGAATTTTGGTTTCTCTTACGCTATGCGTACTGTGGCGTGTATATGCGTATGAAGAGTCGTAGGAATTCATGGTGTGACATGCTGAGTGAGGATTGGAAATTCAAATGGCTAGATGTCGATGGGATGGGTCTATATCATCACATGGAATCACTATTTGTAGCCATGGTCATATTCTAGTATATCAAAGTATCTAATAAATTAGATAAGATTAAAAAATGTAGGCATAATCTGTGCCTATAAGGGCGTTGATGATGATGGGGAAAATCAGGAGCAAACTACAGGGAAGAGGAAGGCTGGATTGTGTGGGTTAGCAGGTCAACACTATGTTTCAAGTTGATTTATGAATTAAGCACTTGTCAAGCTTCTCTTCTATTCTAAATAACTGAGAATAAGCTAGTGTCTAATGAGGCTACAAATAGAAGATTCATGCAGTTTCCTCTACTAACTTCAAATGGGCTAATCCTTAGTTAAATTTTAGAGGAATTGATGCCCTCCTTGGCTTAACTTCCTGCAGATATACACCTATAACCAGATTAAAACTTAAAACTTAAAACTTTCTATTGAAAGTAGCCAGAGCATTATTTATGGATTACGAAGGAAACGTTTCGTGATTTGAAACTGTCCATGGACAATATCCAGTTCTTCACTAAAAGCCATACTATAAGCTCCTTTCTATTGACTGTTTTTATTTTGCTTGTGGAAAAGGAAATAGGCATTCATAGTGCAACCATCTATGTTTTTCATGTGTAAGGATGATGGCGCACTTAGATATAATATTTCCTTTTATTTGAAAGTGCAAGCATCATTTGCACTGAAGCTGGAATGTCAGCTATTTATGCAGAGCGTGATTATGTTGTTCATGAATATTTCATGAAGGTAAGATCTTCTGTTAGATATAGATGTGGTCAACCTTATGGAGTGCTCTATGGTTGCCATTTATTAGACTAATTTTGTTCCTTTTCTCCAGGGAGTTCTTTCAACATAAAGGGGACAAAGATCATTATTATCCTTTGATTCTTACAAAAGATCTCTTATTGAGGTCAGTTCATGTTGGATCTTTGGTGTTTAGTGGGCATCTACACATGTTATATTCCTATCATCCAAACGCTATTATGGGCCCTTTGACAGTTTTACTAAAAAAAGATTGCTTATCTAGAATTATTACATTGATAATATCTTTTCTGACCGTATATTATTATACTCCCTCCAATCTAAATAGTAGTTTTGGCTTTTCAAACAGTTATTAAGTGTTAATAAATGTTTATCACCTTTTTTGAGATAATGAATGAAGTTTATTGTTTTACTAGATACATCTCGTAATTCATTGTTACATAATTTCCTTTAAAACCTAAAACAACTTATATTTTAGATCACAATTTACACCTTAAAAATACAAGTGTTTCTGATTGGAAGGAATGTGATACAAAATCATTCGAATTAGATCTAGGTGTTTTTTATTTAATGTTATATTATGAATGAAAACTCCACTGTTATGCTTTTGAAATCTAAAAACTACCAAAACTTGCTCTGATTTTCATATATTATTTAATGCCCTTTTTAAAACAGAAAATCTTCTGACTAAATCTTGGAAGCAATATAGTTGATTAATCCAGTCTTATTGATCTTGATCTAATATGTGTCACTGAGTTAACCTTTATTTGTTAATAAAAACTGTTGAGAGAAAGAATGCAATATATTTTGGAACCAGAGCCATGGCTTATGAGTCCACACCTATACATATCATTGCAGATACAATCGAAGGGTGTGAACATACAGTTGGTGGAAAACTGCCTTCTTGAACTGGATAGGAAATTTACAGGTACTATTCTGTTTTTTTTCTGGTGTGTTTGTTGCAAGAGTTTTTTCTGTGTGTTAACCATGGTCCTTTATCAGTTGATCCTGGAATGAGATTATTTTTACTTGATGTTGTTGAGTTTCTTCTTGATGTTGTTGAGTTTCTTCTTCTTGATCGAATTGATGATGTTGAATTGATGATTTGGAACTCTAACAATCATGATGTTGAATTGATTTATTGTAATGATGGTCGGTGATATGATGGAATCTGGTAGCTAGTCATTGTAGTGATTTAGGTCCTGAATTTATGACAGGAAGATTTGCCTAATGATGTCGATTGCTGATTTGGTACTTAGTGCATGTGATTTGGTATAGTGCATGCTGATTTTGATCATCTATGTGCTTGCGAATTGATACTTAGTGCATGTCTTTGATTAGCTTATGACAGGAAGATGATGATGCACAAGAAGATGATGCAGATTGCTGATTTGGTGATGATGTTTCAAATTTTTAGAGGCTGATCATTAGCATCATTTGTAATGGAATGATATTGTTGATTATTGGAATATTAATTGGTTGCATCTCTGTTGGCGTATGAATGTAATGTTAGCTTTTGTATGAAGACTTATGGATGTATGTAGCTAAACTTGCACTAGGATGCAAGGTTAAACTTTTGTATATACTTTTTACAAATATTAATATGCAAGCTTTCTTTATTTAAATCATGTAGAATATATTTCTTACATGTTCATATATCCATTAATAATGTAATTAATTAGTTGTATATTAATTATAAAAAATATTTTAATTTTAAAATGTAATGGATGTATGTGCAAATGTAATGGATGGCAAATGGTAACGAACAACTAGTTAATGTAATGGTTGTATCACAGGTAACAGATTTCGATCAAATGTAATGGTTTTATCAATTGTAATGGATTTTTAACCTATAGTAACGGTTGAATTACGGGAATAGAAAACCATTACCATAGATAAAACTTCTGTTACACTAGATCTATGGTAACGGCAGCGGATGAAACGGTATAAAATTTACAAAAAAGTGTTACCGTAGACCTATTGTAACAGATTTTTGCCTTAATGTAATAGTTATACGATGTTACAATAGGCCCGATTATTGGTAGTGTGTGCTTCGGTCTTGCTTACATTGTTATTGCTTGAGGACAAGCAAGTTTAAGTATGGGGTATTCTGATGTCTCTCATTTTGGTGGTGTTTTAGTGGTTAATTTCCCTTGTAAATATGTGTCTTTTGTTCCTTTCTTTGTTAGTTTTGTCCCTTTTTAGCTTAGTTCCCGCATTTCTATGAGATTCGGAGACTATGCGAATTTGTTGCGTTTTGTAGGTAAAATGGCGCGTTTGAGGACGTTTTGGAGGAGTTTCTAAAGAGAGGCAAAGCTCGGGAGCAAAGGAGTGGAAGAGCCATGCAAAGAACGAAGAGGAACTCAAGGAAAAGCCAAGAAGAGAAGAGGATCGAGGCCCCGGATCGATGTACCAAGAAGTCGGGCCCGAGTTAGCGCATTGGAGGCTCGGACCGAGGTCCACCACGTCGGGCCCGATGTCTACCCGTGTCGGTCCAAGTCGGCTAAAAGAGGATTGGGCTCCAAGGCACATTATGGTGATCTTCCACTTTTGCCCTTCTTCTAATTTTGGAATTCCTTGGTCCCCAATCAAAGGAGAGGATAATTAGAGAGAGCTTAGAGGAGCTTATGAGGGATCCACATCTAATCACTCTCAAAAGGCTCAAGGGAAGACTTGGAGAGCAAGGAGGAGGAAGGAAGAGGAGAAGAAGAGAGGAAATCGGTGGAGTTCTAGGAGAGATTAGTGAGATTGAACTTGTTTTGCTTTTGTTTAGTGGATTTGATACTTGGATATTGTGAACCCTTTTGATTTGAATGCAATTTGGCCTTGATTTGAGTTTGATGATTGAGATTTGCTTGATTTGCTATTTGATTGCTTTTTACTCTTACTTGATGGAGTAGATTCCATAGTCTTGGGCTATGGGGGAAACCCCTAGCTAGGATTGGGTGTGAACCCCCAATTCCATAGCCTTGAGTGCTTGATCTATGAATCCTTTCTATATTGAGCTTCAATTCTCTTGTAAGAACAAGGGATCTAGGGCTTGTGGTTGTTAAGAGTAAGCGAAAGCGATCTCGAGCCCGTCACTAGACCTAACATCGAAGGAGAGTGAAAACTCCCTAAGGTCGAAGTGTAGAGTGGAGGGATCGAAGGCAAACAACCTCGATCTCATAAGGATCAACACTTATTGGTTGAATTGGGGTGGAATCACCCAAGTTTAGTTTGGGAAGGAACCCAAAAACCCAAGACCAATCTACCATTTTTGCCAAGACCGAGTTCCCCAATACCTCGGGCCCGATGTTGTCTGTGTCGGTCCCGGCCAAACTCGCATCGATCCAACCTCGGACCGAAGTGACCAAAGTCGGTCCGGGTTGTTCCCTTTGATTTTCCTTGTTTTTGCCTTTCTTTTACCTCTTTTTAGTCTTTTTGGTACACTCAATGCACGAACTCCCGTGTGTTTGACACCCTACCCTTGTACTACAATAGGGGTTCGGTTTATAAATTTAAATTTTGACCCTCCGATTCGGAACCCATCACGTTCGACACTCACCACGTACTATATCGGGGTCGGGTTATGAATGTATCTCTAGACCCTCGCATCCGTGAGCGATCAAATGAGTACCCGAGTGGTGAAAATGAGAGTGAGGAGCACGCCGAGGGGTACGAGAGTGATGAAGAAGACATGGATGAGGAGCGTGGGGAGGGTAGCGAGAGTGAACCCACAATGGACACCGAGAGTGAGGGGTCTAACTCAAGTGAAGAGATGGTGGACATTGAGGGTGAAGATCCGAACCCCCATGAGTCCGAGGGTCCCGTGAATGTCTTGGATAATTATTTTGGACTTGGCGGACTCTTGGGGGGAGGACGTTGATATGGCTGTCCTCCATGAGGCCGCGGCGTTGGCTCTTGACGCCGGATGGGACAAGGACTTAGGTGTGGAGCACCACCTTCCCGTGGAGGTGGGAGAAGCGTTGGTGGCCCAAAGGGGTCATACAAGAGGAGCCGGTTGGGCTCGAGGTTCCCGAGAAGCCGCCAATCCCTTGCATTATCCAAAGGCGGAGCCTCTTTTACAACCGAGGCATGGTGCTTGGAATCGAGTGCATGGTTAACATTGATGGGGGATGTGGCTCAAATTTGGTGTCTACACTTGTAGTCTACCGAGTAGGGTTGCGTCCTATGTGCCTCGCCAAGCCATACTCGCTCGAGTGGTTGCATGAGGGGGACTCCGTGGCGGTCACACACTATGTGTCCGTGCCCCTTGTCATTGGCCCCAACCATGATCTAATTAATTGTGACATTGTCCCTATGCAGTTCACGAACATTTTACTCAGGCGACCATGGCAATGGGACCTCGATGTGCTGGTCGGTGGAACACGCACCACTTAAACCATGACGACCAACTCATCACCCTTCGGCCCATGCACCCAAACGAAGTGGAGCCACTCCTATGGCGTGGACCTGCCCGTCAGAGTCACCACACCTGAGCCAACTACAAGATCGAGCGCAAGTATTCGACCATTCGTGGTCGAATCCTTCACAAGAAGGGGAGGATGATATGTCACGGACCGGGCCACCTTCTTTTGGCATTCTCACACCGGCTCGGCCGTGTCCATCGGCGCCTACCTTGTGCCGCGCCCCATGGCGCTCGGTGCCCGCCTCATGCCATGGCCCTTGGCGCCCGGTGCCTGCTTTGTGCCGCTCCATACGGCGCCCGGTGCCTCACTCCATGCTTTCGTTGCCGCGCCCCACACCCCCATGGTTGTGCCTTTCCCGGAGCCCACACGTCTACACATTTAAAGAGGAAAAGGTCCATTTTGGGCCTAAGTTGAAGAAGCCTGCCTCTATCCAAAGGGGTTCGAGCCAAGCCCGAAGTCTAGAACAACGCTCATCGTTTTGACCCACGAAGGCCCAATTTTGTAATAATATTTAGTAGTTTCCTTTTTATTTAATTTTAATGTTTTCTAGCCTCTAGGAGCTATATAAGGCCAAGTTGGCTATTAGTTTTAGTAGCTTGAAACTTGGACTTGAAATAGACGTTTGTGTCTTTTCGGGTTTTAGGCTCCTTCCTCCTTCTCTCTTAGTGCGTCATATTCAAGGGAAGAATGGGGGATTCGGCCTTGCGAGTAATATCAAGGTCCTAGTTTGGCACGTTTTGCGTGATTCATATCCCAAGGCGTGACCAGGCTTGCTTGTTCGAGTTCTTGGTGCGTCATATCTGAGGATTCGATCAAGTACTTATCCTTTTAGCTACAAGTCGAGTTTATCCACAAAAATTGTGTCTTTGTTCATACAAATTCACGCCCAAAAATAGTGTCACCAACACCAATCGGCCCTTACTTGTTCAATTCAAGGATAAGAGAGCTCCTTTCGACTATAAGAAGAAACGATCCGGAGTCCGAGACTCATCAACCCGGGTCGGGACTCATCAGGACCCATACTGAACTAGACTTGAACCCGAACAACATCCTAATCCAAGCCGATTCGATCCTAACGGACTACGAAATAACTATTTGATCGGACCCGATCCGAATCCGATCTGAATGACCCGTTTGACAGGTCTATAGTTCGACATATTGTTTGAATTACTTTGTTCAATCAAGGCAGATTTAGTAGATGTTTCCCTTTTAAAGCCGTCCTTGTTTTACAACATGTACTTCCATACTATATTGCCATCTCGAGATTGTGTAACGGTACTACCACGTGCTTGAATTCCACATACACATGCATATGATTTATAGAAAGTTACTCCTAGCTTGTTCCCAATTTCTAAACACCATTCATACAAGAGGTTGGAGTTTATCATCACAAAATGAAATGTAATATACAATGTTTCTTGGAGAAATAGATATCTTTAATCCCTTGTCATCTTCAGGTTTGCCTTCATCAGAAAAATTAAACATCAACTCTAAGTAAGAAATGTCACAAGAATGAAATAAATGTTGTATGTGCTTAACCATGTTCCATATTTGTTCATGTCTAATTTCAATTTGTTTATCTCTATTCTCAACTTGTTCATAATTTTTTCATCCCTATTGACTCGGCTAAAGTCGTCGTGCCAAGATCAAAGATAAATAACCTAAACAAACTAACTAAGTATAGTAAGCAAGTAAGGGGTCGAACCCAAAGGAATCAGTTTTATTCAGGTTTTATGGTTTTCATGCAAGTAATCAAAGGGGGTTTGAAAGTCGGTTTCAATCAAAGGTTATCAAGTAGAGCTTATCCAATCAATTCCACATTATTAATCCGTTGATCATGAATTCATCCACCTCTTTATATGCCTAGGTCAATTCCAATCCCAATCATTAGCAATCGCAAGTCCACGGTCCAAGCAATTCTATAACCCTAGGCAAGGACGCTTAACCTAGAATTAGCATAGAGCACAGGGATATTCGGAAATCAAATCATGCAATCAAGCTACGAGTCTCATGCACAATTAAACCATTGAATACTCTTCCCTAAACTAGTCCACGGTCCTAGAATAGAGTTGTTTCGAGAATAGGAAAGATGCATAGACAACAACCAATCCTAATTCAAACAATAGATCTAAGTCAATCAAACAAGTTGATCAGGCTCATAAAATCAAACATAGATCATGGGATGAAGCACAAGAGTATCAATAAAGACCTAGGGATAAAGAGGTTACCAGAATTTCACAACTTCATAATAAAGCTTCCTTGATTGAATAAACTCAAGAGGAGAGTTAGTTCTCCATTACAAAGAAAACTCTAATCTTTATTGAAAGAACAATTGATTGACAAGTAAGTTGGATATCCTAAAAACCTAGAAAGGTTCCCCTTAAATAGCCCCAAGGATCAACCTTTTCGGACTAGATAAGAAAGGAAACCGAAAGATAAGAAAGGAAACAAGATAGAAACGATAAAATCTTATCCGCGTGAAAGTCGGCCATCACCGCGACCGCGGCGTCACCACCGCGCCCGCGGCGGTCCTCAATCGGTCAAATGCTGAGTCGGCTTCTACCGCGAACGCGCCACAGACAGCGCGACCGCGGCCTTCATAAGTCTTCATGGTTCGTCTCTTCACGCCACCGCGCCCGCGTCATAGACAACGCGACCGCGATATCCATACAGTGGCGAATCTTCGTCTTTAAGCTCTTTAACTCTTGATTCTTCATAACTTGTGTCTTCGGTCTTCATATTACAATAACGGTCAAAACTAACCTAAACACTCTCTAAATCATCTCAAAATACAAGAGTTATCCTATACAAAATAGCCTGAATCAAATTCCCCCATACTTAGATCTTGCTCGTCCTCGAGTAAGCTCAAACAAATATAACAAGTAAGCACATCTAAGATCTCAAGAAATACAAGGGAAGATAAAAACACTCAGCTCACAACCCAAACCCAAAAATAGAGAAATCATGAGCATAAAACAATGAAGCTCAAACACACACCTCACAACATGATATAACACTCAAGCTCTAAAAAGATGAAAAAGAGCAACCTAGGATCTACCCAAATCTAATACGTAAGCCCCAAAGTCCCCAAGCAATAATGATCCTAAAACACTCAAATTTTACCGCTCAATTCTGCTTAGGCGCCCTTTCGGGTTTTCACCTAACCGCTCTTTTCATTTTTCAAAGGTGTGCTCACAAAAACTCACAATCTCTCATGAACCTCATATTACCCCAGCCTAATGCTGGTCCGGGTTATCTGCTTATTACCTGAGCCGCCCTTTCGGGTTTTCGACTCATCCTAGGATTTAATATGCCTTTTTTCACTTTTTATGGCTCTTTCTATCTTTTTCTTTCTTTCTTTCTTTCTTTATTATGCAAAAAGATATGGTGCTCCAGGAAAGTGCTCCATGAAAAGAAGAAAATCAAAAATCTGAAGCAAATCTCTAACTAAGCTAACTAGGATAAGCGAATGCGAGTACTCCTTCCCCCATACTTAAATCCTTCATTGTCCTCAATGAAGCAAAGAAAAAGGATAGAAGCAAGGAAGAAGGTATATCAGAAGACTCACAAACGATGAAGAGGGGTGGAATGGAAGAACTCTTCATAAGTGGTAGAATAGACAGCTTAGTACTTCCAATCTGGTGGCAAACCGCGGGCGCGACATCAAGGGCGCGGGCGCGGGATCATGACAGAGAGCGGAGTCGTCCTCGGGTGGTCACCGCAGGCGCGACCAAGGCGGCGTGGGCGCGGTTCTCGTGTAGGGATATAGTCCCGACTTCGTCTCAAAAAACGTGATGTATACGCAACCTTCGTATCTTGGCTCGTCTCTCGAGAGATAAATGAATGCGGGAACTCAAGCCGTGGAGATGAAATCCCGGGGAAACAAAGCTCCCCCATACTTAGGCTTTACACATAGCCAAAGAATGGAAAATACAAAGATGAATGAATAGAAGAAAATAAAAGGTGGAAACATAGAAGATGGATAGAATGGTATGTGGATGGATGAAAGATATAGAGGTAGAATGAGACCAAAAAGTCCTTTTTTTCTGTTTTTTACATTTTCTCTTTTTTTTTAAAAAATAAAAACGAGCTAAAACCGAGACGCAGTATGGTTTCCGCAAGCACGGGCTAGTACCTGTTCGTCGGGGCAAACTGACGATCCACCGCAGGCGCGGCCAAAGAGGCGCGGGCGCGGTATCACGCCAGGCGTGTCCTTTCGGACCTAGTACCTGCATGTTAGCTAGAAAAACAAATAAGTCCTAAGCTAGGAATGGAAAAACAATCTAAACTAGTCCTTGGGTTGCCTCCCAAGCAGCGCTTTTGTTTAATGTCGTTGGCTCGACGTGGATACGATCAATATGGGTCCTCATCAACATGAATTCGGACCTCGTTGCCACCATGAGATATGGAAAGAGATCCATTGGCAACGTCGATGACCGTATTGGCGGTTTTCATGAATGGGCGACCTAGTAAGAGAACCGGGTCGTACCGCCCTTCGCCTATCTCCATCACATAAAAATCCGCAGGAAAGATCAAACCCTGCACCTGCACTAGAACATCCTCAACTAACCCTTTCGGGCGCACATTAGAGTGGTCAGCCAATTCAATAACAATATCGGACTCCTTTAAAGGACCAAGGCCTAACCTATCATACATGCAAGCTGTAAGAACATTAATGGAGGCACCTAAATCTAGCATAGCACGCTCAATTTTAGTTTCTCCAATAGTGACAGGGACAGTGAATCTTCCTGGGTCTGAGCATTTTTTAGGTAATTGCTTCTGGAGTAGGGAATTACAAGTCTCAATTTTGCTATCCTGCGTCTTTTCAACTAGAGCTACCTTTTCAATCTTAGGACTAGTCCTATTCTTTCTTTTTATGGTGCATAGCTCTTTCATAAACTTAGCAAAACGAGGGACACTTTGGATGAGATTAATGAGAGGAACATTTACCCGACAATTGGCGAAGGTCTCGAAGAGTTCCTTGTCATGCGCCGGCTTCCTTGTGTCCTTGAGAGCATCGGGGAATGGAGGAGAGGACTTAAAAGAATTCAATGGTGGAAGGGGTTGAGCCACATAGCCATCGTCCTCCTCTGCTGCTGGGGTGCGATCTCGTTTAGGAGAGCTCGGGCGAGGGGGCGAATAGTTCTTGAAAGCATAGTCGAGTAAAGCTTCGAAGTTTCGCTCGGCCTCCTTACCGCGGGCGCGGTCCGGACTCCGCGGTCGCGGCTCGCTACGCCTCCCTTGGTCCGAGTCCTCTGTTGGATTCTCGCGGGCGCGGAGGGAAGAGCGCGGGCGCGGAATTTCAACAGAGACTTGGTCTTCACGTTCTGCTGCCCCGGCGCGGTTGCGGTTAGGGGAACGCGGTCGCGGATCATCACCAGCGGGTGATTCCCGACTCGCCAATGCTCTTCTACTTCTCAAATTCATGGCACTCACATTCTCCTTGTGATTGAGCGGTTGAGAGGGAAGTTTCCCGGAATCCTTAGACTCGAGCCTATTGATCATGGTGGCAAGTTGGCTCAGCTGAGTCTCAAGATTCTTTACAGCAGCTCTCGTCTCTTGGTTCTCCTTCAAGAGAGCGGTAATAGCATCATTCTGAGACGGAGCAGGCGCTCTCGAGGCATAGTTGTTGGACCGAAACTATTGTTGCTGGCCCTGAGGAGCGTACTGCTGCTGCTGTTGTGGTGGTTCTTGTTGCTGCTGATTGCTCCACCTTAGGTTAGGATGATTCGCCCACCCCGGATTGTATGTATTAGAGTAGGGATCATTCCGGGGCCGGGGCGCACCATAATTGCCGATAGCATTGACCGACTCCTCGGTCTCCTGAATAGTCGGGCACTGATCCGTGTGGTGGCTTGCATCATAGCAAAGACCGTAAGCGTTGACTTGCTGAGCCGTCTTCTTTGTGAGCAGCTGCTTCATAAGATCCTTGAGCTCCCTTACTTCAGCATTCAGGGACTCATTCACCACACTAACGGACCTCACATTGGTCCTGGACCTCTGATAGCGGGCTTGTTCCGCCAAGATTTCAACTTTCTGAAAAGCTGCAGCGGGGGTCAAGTTTTCGTAAGTACCCCCACAAGATGCATTCACGAGCCTCTTGTCATTGTCGCAAAGTCCCTCAATGATGTAGCAAATAAGATCCTTGGCCTGGTAGCCATGGTAGGGACAGCTCGCGATGAGTCTCTTGTAGCGCTCATAATAGTCATAGAGGTTCTCGTCCTCCCCTTGCTCCAAACTGCTGAGCTGCTTCTTAATAGATGTTTGTTTGGAAGTGGGGAAGTACTTTTCAAGAAACGCCTTCTTCATGGCCGCCCAAGTAGTGATAGAACCCGGCACCAAATAAAGGAGCCAGTCCTTGGTAGAGTCCTCAAGAGAGAAGGGAAAAGCCCGGAGCTTGATTTGATCCTCCGTCACATCAGTGGGCTTCATACTCACGCACACCGCGTGGAATTCAGTGAGATGCTTGTTTGGGTCCTCACCGCTCAACCCGTGAAATTTGGGCAAGTGGTGGATGAGGCCAGACTTTAGTTCGAACTTCACACCCTCCCCGAGTTCGGGGAATTGAACAGCGAGCTGCTGTTGCTGGAGATCGGGCGCTGTGAGTTGGCGAATAGTTTGTTCCGCCATTGCGCCTTCTGGTTCAGAATCAGAGAGAGAAAGAGATTCAAGAAGATTGTAGGATGTAGACACTCTTGTTGCGCTCCTTATCTTCTTAAGAGTCCTGTCAATTTCTGGATCAAAACGAAGAGGGGAAGTATTAGTAGACCGGGTCCGGACCATGTGTTAGGTCCGAACCCGAAGGATGGTTCTGCGCGCGAACCGCGGGCGCGCCGAGGGGGCCGCGGGCGCGGTTGGAGCGCAGAGCACGAAAACGCACAAAATTAGAACAAGAAAAAGGATTCCCCGGCAACGGCGCCAAAATTTGACTCGGATAAAGTCGTCCTGCCAAGATCAAAGATAAATAACCCAAACAAACAAACTAGGTATAGTAAGCAAGTAAGGGATCGAACCCAAAGGAATCAGTTTTATTCAGATTTTATGGTTTTCATGCAAGTAATCAAAGGGGGTTTGAAAGTCGGTTTCAATCAAAGGTTATCAAGTAGAGTTTATCCAATCAATTCCACTTTATTAATCCGTTGATCATGAATTCATCCACCTCTTTATATGCCTAGGTCAATTCCAATCCCAATCATTAGCAATCGCAAGTCCATGGTCCAAGCAATTCTATAAACCTAGGCAAGGACGCTTAACCTAGAATTAGCATAGAGCACAAGGATATTAGGAAATCAAATCATGCAATCAAGCTATGAGTCTCATGCACAATTAAACCATTGAATACTCTTCCCTAAACTAGTCCACGGTCCTAGAATAGAGTTGTTTCGAGAATAGGAAAGATGCATAGACAACAACCAATCCTAATTCAAACAATAGATCTAAGTCAATCAAACAAGTTGATCAGGCTCATAAAATCAAACATAGATCATGGGATGAAGCACAAGAGTATCAATAAAGACCTAGGGATAAAGAGGTTACCAGAATTTCACAACTTCATAATAAAGCTTCCTTGATTGAATAAACTCAAGAGGAGAGTTAGTTCTCCATTACAAAGAAAACTCTAATCTTTATTGAAAGAACAATTGATTGACAAGTAAGTTGGATATCCTAAAAACCTAGAAAGGTTCCCCTTAAATAGCCCCAAGGATCAACCTTTTCGGACTAGATAAGAAAGGAAACCGAAAGATAAGAAAGGAAACAAGATAGAAACGATAAAATCTTGTCCGCGTGAAAGTCGGCCATCACCGCGACCGCGGCGTCACCACCGTGCCCGCGGCGGTCCTTGATCAGTCCGGGATCGGAGGGTGTCACAATTTAAATTTATAAAACCGAACCTAAATTGTAGCAAAGAGGTAGGGTGTCGAACACACGGGAGTTCGTGCGTCGAGAGTACCCGAAAAGACTAAGAAAAGATGAAAGAAAGGCAAAACAAAGGAAAACAAAAGAGATCACCTCGGACCGACACAAGTCACTACGGTCCGAGGGTGGATCGAGGTTGAGTTTGGCCGGGACCGACGTGGTACAAGTCGGGCCCGATGTACTGGGTAACTCGGTCTTGTTCAAAATAGTAGATCGGTCTTGGGTTTTTGGGTTCCACCCCCAACTAGACTTGGATATTCTTCCCCAATTCAACCAATAAGTGTTTGATCCTTGTGAGATCGAGGTCGCTAGCCCCGGATCCCTCCACTCTACACCTCGACCTAAGGGAGTTTTCACTCACCTTCGATGCTAGGGACTATTGATGGGATCGAGATTGCTCACGCTTACTCTTACCAAACACAAGCCCTAGATCTCTTGTTTCCACAAGAGAATTGAAGCTCAATGTAGAGAGGATTCACAAATCAAGCACTCACGGCTATGGAATTGGGGATTTCTACCCAATCCTAGCTAGGGGATTCCCCTATAGCCTAAGACTATGGAATCTACTCCATATGGTAAGAGAAAAACATAATCAAAAGGGAAATCAAGCAAATCTCAATCATCAACATCCAATCAAACTCCAATTGCATTCAAATCCAAAGTGTCAACAAAATCCAAGTCTCAATTCTACTAGATCAAAGCAAAACAAAGTACAAAACTCACTAATCCTCCTCCTAGCTCCACCGATCTCCTCTTCTCTTCCTTCTCCTCTCTTCTCCTTGCTCTCCAAGTCTTCCTTTGAGCCTTTAGAGAGTGATTTGGGTGTTGGTTGTGTGTTCCCCTCTCTCTTTTTCAATAATCACTAATCACCTCTAATTATCCTACTCCTTGGACTGGGGACCAAGGAATTCCCAATTTAGAAAGGGGCAAATGTGGAAAGTTGCTAAAAATATGCCTTGGGGAACAATCCTCTCAAATTCCGACTTGGACCGACACGCTGGGGACCTCGGGCCCGACGTTGGGAACGTCGGTCCTGGTCACTAGATGCTCGATCTCGGGCCCGACTTCGTGGTGCTCGATCCTTGTCTTCTTCTTGGGTTTCCTTTGGTTCCACTTCATTCTTGGCTTGGATCTTGCATTCCTTGACTTGGCTCCTTCATAAGCTCCTCCAAAATGTCCTCATTCTTGCCATGTTACCTACAAAATCAAACAAACTCGCATAGTCTCCGAATCTCAAAGAAAACCGGGAACTAAGCTAAGAAGGAACGAGACTAACAAAGAAAGGAATGAAAAACACATATTTACAAGGAAAATTAACTACCAAAACACCTCCAAAATGAGAGACATTAGAATACCCCATACAATGCACACAAAGAATATGAACTTGGCTCAATGGAGGTCCTCAAAGAGGTTCCATTCGGCCGGGTTGTAATGGGGCTTTTGGTATTTCTCAAGGTGGGAATCATTTTGGTCTCGTGGTGCTTACAATGGGGATTGAACTTCCTAGTCTCTCACCAACTTCACCAAAATTCCATTTTCAACTTCACTCATCCAAAAGACTTTGAACTTTTCTTCTTCTCAACCCACTTTTCACTTAACATCCCACTTCATCTTTGCTCTTAGACTTTTTGCTGGATTTTTCACACTTTTGCACTGGATCGACTTGCAAACTAACTCGGGCCCGAGGTCACTTTGAACTCGGTCGGACCCATTTTTCTCACTTAAGCTCATTGCTTTCAATCCACTTTTGTTTCCAACAATTTCTTTTCTTTCTTTTCACTTTACACTCAACAAAGATGCACTACCCACTTGATTTATAACTCCATTCTTTGCCCTTCACCAAAGAGAATCTCAGCTCTCCAAATATTCTTCCAAAACCTCTCACTAAAGTCCAATCCCATAAGGGTCAAGTCATATAGGCTAGGAATCATATTTTTGAGGAGTTTCAAACAAAGGTCTAAGGCTAAAACGGGGCTACAAACAACGGTTTATCTTCAAGGTAGGATATGGAAGATTTTGTGACTAAAAAAAATAAAGTTCAAATCAATGTGACAAAGCATAGAACAAATCTCATATTGGTCTTGGAAAATAGATAAACACCTCAATAACAAGTTTTAATTAGCATGCATGAGCTAATCACACAAGAAAATGAGGGATATGCAATATGAACAAGCATCCCTAAAATGGCCAAATATAATCTCACAAGGTTCACTCTAGCTTAGTTGCATCAAATCTTATCCAAGAACTCATGTGCTCAATAAAAACATG
This sequence comes from Polygonum aviculare, assembly GCA_934048045.1. Lineage (NCBI taxonomy): Eukaryota > Viridiplantae > Streptophyta > Magnoliopsida > Caryophyllales > Polygonaceae > Polygonum > Polygonum aviculare. The sequence continues at coordinate 15,762,022 of OW204025.1, read as the reverse complement.
CAAGATATCATATCACATCAAAAACATCATCCATTTAGAGGCTAAACTATCCAAAAATATGCAAAGGATTTTACATGCTCACATCATCATTAGCCTTCATATGGACATCTAAGATGGGAACTCCTAGTCCAAAAACAAAATCTTTTTGACATTTTTCTCATGAAATTTTTCAAATTTTTATGGATTTTTCGAAAATTTTCTCAAACACAAAACAAACTCATCCATTCATGCCATAAAATCATGGTACTAACCCAAAATGAAACATCCCTTAGACAAAACAAGAGAAAACACATTAAACAGGGAACTATGAGCTACTAACCCACCCCATACTTAAAATTTTGATGTCCTCATCAAAAGAAATCAAAACTCAAAAGTAAAGAGAAGAGTAAAGAGAGCTCACAATTTTTCCTTATTCTTGCATGGCATGTTGAGGTTTAGTTTAGAGGGTGGACACGGCGTTGTCTCCTTTGGAGCCGGGCATGTCGCTCTCCCTCATACACATGGTCGTGGAAAGGGTCTTGACTTGGCGGTTGGATTGGTGGTGCGGGACGTGTCCATTGGTCTTCACGGGATGAGAAATTCCCGGACATCCACTCATTGAAACTTGCTTGGACGGTCCACCTTTGATCCTCGGCTGCCCTCAAGTCCTCCACTTCACGTCTAGTGTAGGCAATGTGGCGGTTCACCTCATCAAATTGCACTTGGAAGTCTTCTTGGTGGTGGAAAAGTTGTTGTTGTTGGAAGTTGAGGTGTTGTTGTTGTTGGTTGAGTTGGTGCGCCTCTTGAAGCATTGATGATTGTTGAAGTTGGAGCTGCGACAATTGGTTTGCCAAGAAGTTCATGTCCACCGATTGGTTAGGCTCGGGGAACACCATTCCGGGCCCAAACCATTGGGCATACCCCTCATATCCTCCATAGCTTGGTGGTGCTTGTTGTGCTCCACTTCCCTCACCCCTCTCAAAGTGGCTCGGGACCGAATCGGGCAAGTATGCATCGGACCGACGTTGGTTGATGTCGGGCCTGACGTTGCTTGTACCTCGGTCCAAGAGTGTTGGGGCGTGGTCGGTGAGAAAATTTTGGTAACCACCTTCTTCTTCTTCTTCTTCACCTCTAGGCAAGTCCACCTCCATGTCATCTCTCCTTACAAACTCATATTGATTGGGCTCCTCTTCTTCGGTGTCCGGGGATGCTTGATGTGCTCGTCTCCTAACCTCAAGTGTCCCCTCCGGCTCTCCATAAGGATTCACATTGCCCGCCCATACTTGAAACCAATTGTAGTAGCATGTGAGGTCGAAGAGTCGAGGCCCCAAAGGAACTTGTACTTGGCCGAAGTTGGAGTGAGGCACAAGTCGATCCATGATGCCGGAAACAACTTTTTCCTTGATGATGTTAGCCTTCTTGAAGTACTTAAGATCCATGAACTCCACACCATTTGGGGCCGGCGTGTAGGTAGACAAGTCCACCTCAAGAAGATGAGCCAATTGGGCAATCATGCCTCCAAAGTAAATCCATGAGGAACTTTGGAAGTCCCTCACCATCTTCACCCATTCCCACGTGAGGTTCATTGGCTTCTCATTCTCAAACAACATCTCATGGAGTAGCATGGCTTCCTCCTTCATTGGCTTGCTCAATTCATGTCTAGCAAAGATAGAACAACCCAAGGCTCGGATCATGACTCGGAAGAGTGGGTTTGCTATCTCATTTGTTGATGCGCCTTTCCTCATCTCACTTCTTCCGGCCACAAACTTCCAAAGGTAGTCAACCTTCTCATTGTCAACATAGGTCTCATCTCTCGGAAATGGGAACCCAAAGTAATGTGCTAAGTTCCGGAGGGAGAGTTCTTGCAACTCGTTGCCCATTTGGAAGGAGATCATGCCTTCACTCTCGACCCCTTCATAAGTTCACTTGAAGGTCGCCATGAACTCGGACGTCAAGGCGGGATAGAGAGTGTTGTTGCACCTTAGCAAGACGTTGAGCCCTATGTTGGAGTAGCACCGAGTAAGAGCCTCATCCATGCACATCTTTTGAATTGACTCCCAATCTAACCACCGGGTGTGGTGAGACAAACCCATGAGACGCTCATACTCTCTAGCTACGTCCTCATCCTCAAAACGTACATCGTTCATCCTTTGGACCCTCTTGGACGACTTCTTGGACTTCCTTGTTGCTTTCTCCATCCTTGAAGAAGATGCTCGGGTAGACATGGTTCCTACACACAATCAAAACCAACGAACTCCAAGATAAAATCTATACAATCACAACAAGAACACAAGCTTTCATCACAAACAACTCATCATGCAAAGAGATAACCCCATACTTATTCTTTCCACACTCAATCCACAAAATCCACTCATGTATGAGCAAAGGGTCACTTATCAATGGTTAAGCTACAAGATATATCATGATAAACAAGCCATAACCAACTTTCAAGCTCATGAATTCCTAAGTTCACACAAGAGAAACTCGAAAAGCATAGGACCGACCAACACTGCACATCGGGCCCGAGGTTGGCAACCTCGGTCCGACTTCCTGGATCGACATGCAACATCGGTCCGAGGTTTTGGGTACCTCGGTCCGACTCTAATCCGACTTCTCTACCTAGTTTCATCCATTCAACATACTATCATGTTCTTAAAAACTCAAAATCAACCAATTCTCATCATCAATCGAAGTTCTAAGTGGGATTTAGCAACAATTAAGCACAAATTTCACAATGCATGCAAATCACCATGGATGCTCAAAGTCCAAGCTCACTCAATCATGGCATATCTCAAATCTAACAATGAAAGCATGAAATTCACAAGGAATCAAGTAGAGATCGAGATTCACATACCAAATATGAAGAATCAAAGACTTCTAGCAAACAACTTCTTAGAACCCAAATTTCTCTTCTAGATCTAGAAGAGGGATGAAGATCTATGGGATTTTTGGGACTTTTTGGCTTGAGGTTCAATGTTTGGGGGTGCTAGGGGTTGGATCGAGTTCTTGTGGTGAGATTTCTTGAGGTTCGAGTATGGTAGGAGAATGGGGATCGAATTGGGAATTTTTGAAAGGAATGGTATTTTGGGAAGGTAGTTATGGAGGTAATGGATGTTAGGTAAGGGAAAGGGGGCTTAAATGGGGTAGAAGACAAAGGTAGGTCAGAAGGGTAAAATAGGAATTTTCATCAAAATCAAGTCCAAAATGGTCGGCTAGCTTGGACCGACGTTGGGACCTCGGGCTCGAGGTACTGGGTACCTCGGTCCTACCCGGTTTTGTTTCCTAAAATTCCCTCGGCTTGGCAATTGTCTACCCATAAGTCATTACATCATTTCCACAAATACCACACATGATCATCAAGCTCACATAACACACATATCCACAAAATACATGCTAGAGAAGAGATTAGGAAGAATCTATACTAAGGAAAAGAAAAACAAACTAGAAACTACGAAAAAGAATTTACTAAACCCGGGTTGCCTCCCGAGGAGCGCTTCTTTTAAGTCACTAGCTTGACTTCTAACCTCTACCCTTCAAGGAGGGTGAAACACGGTGAATTGATCCTCCTTGTCATATGCACCTCCATTCTCCTCATAACCAAAGTGCCACCATTTGTGTTTGATGAAAGTGTGGCCTCCAAATTCTCCATCATTCTTCTCCTCCAAAGTGTAGGTGGGCATCTCTTGCATCTTCTCAACTTGCTCTTTATCACCTACATCACAAAAGTCTAAAGAATTTCTAGAGGACTCAATGACATTATAACTCAATTCTTCTTGCAAACCACTCAAGCAAAGGTAGTCATCCTCTAAATCCTCTTTCAAATCACTTAGAAAAATGTATGAATCTCCCACATCAAAAGGATATTGATTAGGATACTCTTCTTGGCTTGGTGGGCGATCTCCATCTCTTGACTCTTCATGGACTTGAACATTGACCATGTCATGGTCTCTCAATGGTACTTCCTCTCTCGTGGATTCTAACTCCTCTCTTTTGCACTTGGCACTTTCCTCTAGCTTCAAAATCGCCAATGAATCCAGTTCATTGAGGGCCTTGTTGAAATGGAACTCCACTTTTTCCTCGCCAATCTCGAAAGTGACTTTCCCATTCCTCACATCGAATTTGGCACCCGCCGTAGCAAGAAACGGTCTCCCGAGAATAATGGGCACCATCGGATCTTCTTTCATGTCGAGGATTACAAATTCGTCGGGAACAAAATATCTCCCAACTCTAACCGGGACGTCATCTAGAATTCCGGTGGCCTTTGTTGATGAACCATCGGCCATGGTAAGACTCATATCAACCGGTTCCATATCTCCGAGGTTAGCCCTTCTCCATATGCTCATGGGCATAACCGATATGCTCGCTCCTAAATCACAAAGAGCTTTGAATTGTTGGGATCCAATCCCCACGGTGATGGCAAATCTTCCGGGATCACCTAGCTTTTGAGGTAACTCTAGGATTTTGACTTCATCTTGCATCTCCATAATTGACCTCTTCTTGCTCAAGATTTCCTTTAAGAACTTTGCATAGGATGGCATCTCACTTAGAGTATCGGTGAATGGAATGGTGATGTTCAAGCCTTGCAAAAGCTTCAAGAACCGCTTGAACTTGCCCTCAACAATCTCTTTGGGCTTCTTCATCGGATATGGAAGAGTAGTAGCACCTTGCTTCTTGCTTGGATCCACCTCCTTGGATCGATCTTGGCTTTCCTTCACGATTTCAGCTTGGACCGACTTTGGATCGACGTCGGGACCGACGTCAAGCATCTCGGACCGGGGGTAGGGGATTTCTGGGTAACTCGGGCCGACTTCAGGGCATGTCGGGCCCGACTTGGGTTCCACCTCGGTCCACTTCAGGGGACCTCCTCCATTCTCCGGATCGATGTCTGGGCACGTCGGACCCGAGGTATTGGGAACCTCGGTCCGACTCTCTTCTCTTGCTCTTGGAACTTGTGGCTCGGACAAACTCCGTCCACTCCTTAATCCCATGGCTCTAACTTCATTTTGTTGTTGTTGAGCACGGGGATTCTCCTCGGGTCGGCCCGGGAGTCTCCCTTCCTCTCTTGGAAGTTGATTTGCCATGTGGACAAATTGGTTGTCCACTTGTCTTCTCCATACACCGAACTCCTTGAATTGGGCGCCCATTTCATCAACTCTCCTCTCCACATTGGTGAATTGATTCTTCAAGTCTTGAGCCTATTGTGGTGTTTGCTCATAGAATCCCGGAGGTCGGTAAGGTGGTGGTTGGGCCCTTGGCTCATGTTGGTTGAAGTTGTTGTTGTAGCCACTAGCTTGGCCTTGGTTCCACCTTCCTCCATTGTTGAAATTGGTTCTCCCTCCGAAGTTCCTTTGAACATAGTTGGCCTCTTCAATTTGCTCGGCCAATCGGACTTGGCGCTCATTTGGGCACTCTTGGGCTCCATGCTTCAAAGAACCACACTCTTCACATGCTCTTGTGTTTTGTTGGAGATGGCCCATCTTCCTCCTCATCTTGTTCAACTTATCCTCCAAGAATTGGATCTTCACATCTTTGTCCACCTCTTCACTTTTGGGATCGTAGAGCCTCTTCGGACCTTCTCCATGGATTCTCACTTCCTTGCTCGCTTGATTGACTCCATACATGGCCTCATAATCCGAGATCTTGTCTAGCAACTCCCACGCTTGCTCCGGAGGCAAGTCAATGAACCCACAATGGGTATGGAGGTTCAATTTATCCTTGGTGGCGGGGTTGATTCCTTGGAAGAAAATGTCTTGAAGGACATACGGTTGTTGACCATGTGTTGGACATGCCCTTAACATCTCTTTGAACCTATCCCGCGCCTCGAAAAGTGGCTCATGAGCTCCTTGTTGGAAGCTAGCAATCTTCCTTCTAAGCTCCGTCGTCTCGGTGGGCGGGAAGAACTTCATCAAAAATGAGTCGTTGAGAGCCCTCCATGATGTGATAGAACGAGGTGCTTGGCTCTCCAACCAATGCAAAGCTTTGCCTCCCAAGGACCACTTGAAGGCCTTGAGTAGCACATACTCGAGTGTCTCATCGTCCGTCGAGATGGTCTCGCAATGATCTTTGAATTGCTCCACATGCTCGATCGGGCACTCATTCGGTCTCCCTTGGAATTGCACTCTCTTGATGAGTGAAATAAATTGAGTCTTTATCTCAAAATTCTTTGACACCTCCGGCAAGACGATGGCCGATTCGGGCACCTTCAACTCCGGATGCATGTATTGTCTAGCATTCCGGGGTTGGGTGTTGATTTGGGCCTCCAACCTCATCCTTTGCTCCCTCTCTCTACGGGCCTCGGCATCTCGGTTCGCCATTTCAAGTTGCATACGAGCCATGTCGGCTCTCATCCTCTCAAACTCCTCATCTTGGGCTTGGTCCGCCATCCTCTTCTTCTTTCGGGCTTGCCTTAGAATACTCTCCGGGTCACACACAAAGTCGAACTCAAGTGTTCCTCGGACGGAACTAGCTCGCATGCACCTACAACCAAAGACACAAACAAAAACCAAATCAAAACAAACAAGGGGTTTGGGCTAGTCCCTCACCCAAATCACTACCAAAATCAAAGACTCAACAAAGAGGGTACCTCGATCAAATAGAACTCCCCGGCAACGGCGCCAAAAAATTCTGATCGGTCCGGGATCGGAGGGTCTCACAATTTAAATTTATAAAACCGAACCTCAACTATAGCAAAGAGGTAGGGTGTCGAACACACAGGAGTTCGTGCGTCGAGAGTACCCGAAAAGACTAAGAAAAGATGAAAGAAAGGCAAAACAAAGGAAAACAAAAGAGATCACCTCGGACCGACACAAGTCACTTCGGTCCGAGGGTGGATCGAGGTTGAGTTTGGCCGGGACCGACGTGGTACAAGTCGGGCCCGATGTACTGGGTAACTCGGTCTTGTTCAAAATAGTAGATCGGTCTTGGGTTTTTGGGTTCCACCCCCAACTAGACTTGGATATTCTTCCCCAATTCAACCAATAAGTGTTTGATCCTTGTGAGATCGAGGTCGCTAGCCCCGGATCCCTCCACTCTACACCTCGACCTAAGGGAGTTTTCACTCACCTTCGATGCTAGGGACTCGTGATGGGATCGAGATTGCTCACGCTTACTCTTACCAAACACAAGCCCTAGATCTCTTGTTTCCACAAGAGAATTGAAGCTCAATGTAGAGAGGATTCACAAATCAAGCACTCAAGGCTATGGAATTGGGGTTTTCTACCCAATCCTAGTTAGGGGATTCCCCCATAGCCCAAGACTATGGAATCTACTCCATATGGTAAGAGAAAAACATAATCAAAAGGGAAATCAAGCAAATCTCAATCATCAACATCCAATCAAACTCCAATTGCATTCAAATCCAAAGTGTCAACAAAATCCAAGTCTCAATTCTACTAGATCAAAGCACAACAAAGTACAAAACTCACTAATCCTCCTCCTAGCTCCACCGATCTCCTCTTCTCTTTCTTTTCCTCTCTTCTCCTTGCTCTCCAAGTCTTCCTTTGAGCCTTTAGAGAGTGATTTGGGTTTTGGTGGTGTGTTCCCCTCTCTCTTTTTCAATAATCACTAATCACCTCTAATTATCCTACTCCTTGGATTGGGGACCAAGGAATTCCCAATTAAGAAAGGGGCAAATGTGGAAAGTTGCTAAAAATATGCCTTGGGGAACAATCCTCTCAAATGCCGACTTGGACCGACACGCTGGGGACCTCGGGCCCGACGTTGGGAATGTCGGTCCTGGTCACTGGATGCTCGATCTCGGGCCCGACTTCGTGGTGCTCGATCCTGGGCCTCGATCCTTGTCTTCTTCTTGGGTTTCCTTTGGTTCCACTTCATTCTTGGCTTTGCTCTTGCATTCCTTGACTTGGCTCCTTCATAAGCTCCTCCAAAATGTCCTCATTCTTGCCATTTTACCTACAAAATCAAACAAACTCGCATAGTCTCCGAATCTCAAAGAAAACCGGGAACTAAGCTAAGAAGGAACGAGACTAACAAAGAAAGGAATGAAAAACACATATTTACAAGGGAAAATAACTACTAAAACACCTCCAAAATGAGAGACATCAGTCCTCAATCGGTCAAATGCTGAGTCGGCTTCTACCGCGACCGCGCCACAGACAGTGCGACCGCGGCCTTCATAAGTCTTCATGGTTCGTCTCTTCACGCCACCGTGCCCGCATCATAGACAACGCGACCGCGATTATTATGCAGTGGAGAATCTTCGTCTTTAAGCTCTTTAACTCTTGATTCTTCATAACTTGTGTCTTCGGTCTTCATATTACAATAACGCTCAAAACTAACCTAAACACTCTCTAAATCATCTCAAAATACAAGAGTTATGCTATACAAAATAGCCTGAATCACCTATCCCCAATTTGTTCAACCTCAATGTCAATTTGTTGACCTCTGTTGCAAATTTGTTCAAGTGCTTGTATTACGTAATTTGTTCACAATTTGTTCAACTATATCCCCAATTTGTTCATCCTTTCCAATTTTTTCAACATTGTTGACAATTTGTTCAGATCTGTATAAATTGTCCAGGATTTGTTTAATCTTTTCGCCTCTATTTCATAGTTGTTCATTCTAATGCCAATTTCGAGCACAACAAACAATTTTGACGATACAACTAACATTTTTGGAGCACTAATATAAATTTGTGTGACAAAGTCGAAGAAACGTTTTAATTACCTGGTTTCATTGCTTTATTAGTAGTTGGAATTTGAATGCGACGTTAGATCTGGTCAAAATCTTAGTTTTACCAAAGACTGGTTGAGATTTTATAGTTGGAAAACATTTCTAATCTGTTAACCTGATGAATTCAGATTTGGATGAAGGTTTGAAGCTACAAAAAGAAAATTCAAAGGTACAATTTGCAAGAGATTGATCAGTGCAAAGAACGGGTCTGATGTAGAATTGTAGAATTTTAGGAGAGACGGATTGTGGTTTCTAGAATTTTGTTTGAGAAATCTTGCTTTTTCGTCAAGCAATTGAGAGAGACGCGTGTTTTTTCGTGTGAAGCGCGTATACATGGAACTAAAATGCGCTTGTTGTTGGGCCGAGATGGACGGTCTAGATTTGTCCCTATTTTGCACCTAGGCGCTCATTCTTACCGGATCCAGATCCGTATTACATAGTATATAAATATAAGAATTTTTGTAATAATGTTATTTAATTTTTTTTATCAATGGTAGTAAATTCTACAACCATGTTTACGTCATATCTTCATTTTTAATTAAAAATAATATATTGAATATTCTTTTTATTATCATATCATTGAATACACAATAAAATATTATTAAAAAGATTAGATGGTATACCCTAAATGTATCTGTAACATTACATATGGATTATAGTTTAGGTAAAAAAAAATAGATTTGTTAAATAAGATAAAGATTTGTTCATATTTTTTTTACTTCTTACTTAATTAATTTTTCAGAATATAATGATAATTATAGAGAAGATAATTTGGTTTACATTTCGATCCTTAATCAATATTTTTATTTTTAATAAAATACTATATTAATTTGAGTTTTTATTTAAACTTATTGATTTATTTATCTAATTTAGTTTATGCAATTTAATATCAACACCAAAAGATCTTAATCAATTTTTAATAAAATTTTCTGCTACATCATATCTTATGACATTTTTCTTCGATCATTCATATATATGTTTATGTATTTATTAAAGGTAGTATATATAAATAAAATTGTGAGCGGGTATTTAGGAATTATTATCTTTTAATATATTATATGATTTTATGCTTTCTTATTTAGGATCTTCTTATTTCTTTATTATTGACATTTGCGTTAAATGTTATTTCCATATCTTGTCCTTATTTAATAGGGTAGTTATTTTAGATTTGGTTTATTTATTATATAAGATTCTATTTTAATCAAAGATAGAATATTCGAGTGGATTGAGCAGTAAGTAATCGACTAACTTGGGCCCGGGGAGCTTGACTTTGCAAGTCAAACAGTTTTACTCAGAGCTGGAAGTCTCCCATTTGGACGATGCTAAGAGAACATACACTGCCCAATAAGAGCAATTCATCTTTACTAAGGGCTTAGTGAGACGGTTCCACAAGCTGAAGTAGTCCCCATAGATGCCCTTCATGATTTGCCAATCAAGGGATTCGGATGCTTCAAAAAAGAGGAAGTACTTGCCAGAATTTTCTAGGGTTGTTCATTAGACAAAAACCGAACCAAACTGAGGAAACCGAACCGAACCCGAGAACCGATCTTCGGAAAACAATGAATCGAAAACAGACCCGAAAGACATTGGATCGGTTCGGTTCGGTTTTGCTATTATTCGGTTTGGATTCAGTTTTGCACGAATGGACTGAACTTTTTAAATTGAATTTTTTATTGATCCAAATGAACTGAAAACCCAATTCGGGACCCGATTCAAACGTGAACCGAACTGAATTTTGGCCGAAATGGACCCGATCCAAATAAAACCGAATTGGAAGATGCGAAAGCTAAGGGTAATGATAATGGAAATGCCGCTAAGGATTCTGAAACAGAATTCTACAAGGTTCAAGAAGGCTATGCCGGAGACTACCACGCCTATGGCTTACTACTGCCCAGAGAGGCAAATTGTTTTCGGCGATTATCATGTATGCGGCGGGAATCCGATGGATCAACAACCTATCTACATAATCTAGAATCTTCCAAGAGTATACCATCAGAATCCACCGTCTGTTCGACCGGCTAACGACATACCTCTAGGCTCGTTGCCGGGAAGTTGGAAGCTTGGAAGCTGACTAGCTACTACTGGTCGCCGAGATGTTGGAAGTCTGGAAACCTTCGCTCGTTGGCTCGTCGCTAAAGAGATGTCGGCATCGCTTGTCGGCTCGTCGATGAAGAGGTGTCGGTGTCGCTCGTTGGCTTGTCGAAAATCGGGGGAGAACTGGAGAATTGGAAGATGGGAATGGGAAGTGGGAACTCTGGTACCCATCACTGGCAACTCGTAAGGTTGCTGGCTGCCAAGTGCAAACCCAAAAACACATAGACAAAGTGAACGTGAAAATAGTAACACGGGAGAAAGAATTGGAAAACTAGGGTTTTTTTTAAAATATTTCGGTTCAATCGGTTTAGAGTAGAAACGAACCAATCCAGCCCAAACCGAACCGAAAACCGATCTAGCTTAAACCTAGAACTGAAAACCGAACCGAAGTACTCGGGTTTGGATCGGTTCCTCTCAGTTTGGTTTGGTTCGGTTCTCGGGTTCGGTTGGTTTTCTCAATCCAATGAACAACCCTAGAAGTTTTAGTGGGAAATTCCTTGCCACAGTTGGTAGAGTGGCTCATGCACTAACCAAAACGGGTGTCATCGCTCACCACTTTATTGTGAGAATGGTCGTCCCAAAGCAAAAGAAGAAGTCGATTCATCAGTTAGCTAATTGTATCCTAATCGACGCCTTCCTTTATCGCCAACTGATAAATCCGCCCAGTGTAATGTTGGAGCATATGGCTAAGTGCACAAGGAAGGACTATTTATGTCGTTCCCAGACCTTATCAAGTACCTTATGAAAAAGGAAGATGTCTACGAGGCCTTTGATGAACAACAATTCGGGTTGCATTAGGACATTCGCTAGTTGACACACATCAGGTGTGATAAAGAGATCCCATGTGAAAAGAGAGAAAAGGATTCTGAAGCTGAAGCTCAAGCAAATCTGGCAAAATATGCACAAGTCCTAAGGATGATTCCTCCAAACACTTGTCAGGCTCAACGGAAGTCGTTCCCTATGCCAGCAGGCAATGTAAATGAGTGCTCCACAAGGGAACTCTTGGGGATGATGATTGACAACCAGTGCGTCATCATCGATTGTCTCCGAGAGTATGCTCAGAATCAGGAAGCCCGTGCTCAACACATGGTTTCCTTGTCTCATTCTATGACGACTCAAATTGCAATGCTGATGGACCTTAAGGATTGTCTCTTAGGTAGTTTGGACTGATCACTCCGTATCCCTTTTATCCTTCTTATTCTTGCCTCTTTGTACTTGATTCTCTGTTTGCTTGTAGTGTCTAATTCTCTTATGAATGAAGTCCCCATGTTTTGCACACATTTGTGTTCAAGCATTTCTATCTCTAATTATGATTTTATGATAACAATTCTAACACTTTTTTTTCTTTTTGATGATGCTAAAAGGGGAAGTATAGTATCTGTAGAGATGCGTTGTTGAAAGTTATATATCGTAGATATGCAAGTGTTTAGGGGGAGTTAAGTGATTTGGCCTACTTTGTATAGGATAACTCTTGTATTTTAAGGGCTATATTGAGAGTGTTTAGGTTATTTTTGAGCATTATTGTAATATGAAGACCGAAGACACAAGTTATGAAGAATCAAGAGTTAAAGAGCTTAAAGACGAAGATTCGCCACTGCATGGATATCGCGGTCGCGTTGTCTAGGACGCGGTTGCGGTGGCGTGAAGAGATGGACCATCCAAGACCATGAAGGCCGCAGTCGCGCTGTCTGTGGCGCGGTCGCGGTAGAAGCCGACTCAGCATTTGACCATTCGATGACCGCCGCGGGCGCGTTGGTGGTGCCGCGGTCGCGGTGCCGGCCGACATTGAGACGGGCGAAATTCTATCTTGTATATCTTGTTTCCTTTCTTATATTTCGGTTTCCTTTCTTATCTAGTACGAAAAGGTTGTTCTTTGGGGCTATTTAAGGGGAACCTTTCTAGGTTTTTAGGATATCTGATGTATGACACGCTAGGAGATGGCTCCTTGACGTCACACAATCGCGAACGGAAACGGATCTAGACCTTGCACCAAGTAAAGCCTTGAACTTCTCGATGTAGAACATAATCAACAATTCACAAGGATGAACACTTGAATGAACCAAAGCAAAGCTTGAATAAATCAACAACGCAAGTCACAAGGACGCAAGTCTCAAAGGGCGCGGGAAGAGAACTCTGTTCTCTTCTCAAAATACGCTGAAAAACAAATAAGGGAAAACTAGAGTATTTATTCTATCCTAGAAAAAGAAATCCTAAATTATTATCATAAGATATAAATAATATCTCATAATAATAATCACAAATCTAGAAATCCAAAAATATGGAAATTGTTTGATAACAATAAAATGAAACAGCTTGGGACACAAGCTACACAAGGAAACCAGTCAGACGCGTTCGGACGGCCCTCAGGCTCGACCCTGGGTGGGTCGATCTCGACCCCCTGGGGGTCGATCCTGAGAGGATCTCGCAAGCCCTCAGGCTCGACCCTGGGAGGGTCGATCTCGACCCCCTGGGGGGTCGATCCTGAGAGGAACTCGCGTCTCTAGGCTGCTCGTCTTAGGCTCCTTGCAAGTAAGTGACCCACTTCGTCTTCCTAGGCTTCTTTGAATTTAAATGCTCGGGACTTCTTGAATGGTAAAGGCCTTCTTCTTGAGCTCGTCTTCCTCCATGAATCCTTCTTGAACTTGAATGCTCGCAACTTGTGGAACGGTCTTGGCCTTGCTTGTCGGTTCATGATCTTCTCTATCATTCTTGTATCATTCTCCTCCACTTGACTGCAAATCGTCCTCGATTTGTCGAAAGGTGTAGAGAAGAACTCAAACTTTTGCAAAGAACTCACCTCGTACTCAGCTCCATACTCCGGATGATAATAAGCAAAGCAATCATCAAGCACAAGATCAAAAGAATCAAGCAAGGACGACGCTGGAGCGCTAAAAGACAAGCTGCATGGTTCGACAAGCAAACGACCTCCAAACTGGCTGAAATTTTGCAGAGAGCTGTCAACATCAATATCACAATGCTCCACAAAATTTGAAGGCAATTGGACGAGTATTTCTTGCTGAACCGTGCTAACAATTTCAGGCGCGTCGATGCAAGGTGAAGACTCGGTAACTTCAGCTATGGTGGCAGCCTCCTCCTCAACTAAAGAAACTGATTTCTCCTCCTCCACTTGAGGTGGAGCTATACTCTTAGCAGCCCACACAAGTGCACGTTCCCTTTCCCTTTGAACATCATAGTAAAATTTCATAGCAACCCGAACCAACTCATTTACATCATCTCTCGGTTGGTGCTCTACGACTTCTTGGTATATGGAATTCAAACCATCATAGAAACGAGAGCAAAGATGTTCAGGACTAAGCGACATACCGGCAAAATCAAGCAACTCTTCAAGCTCCATGAAATAATCAAGAGGCGAACGATATAAGCCTTGCTTACACTTGTTGTACATCTCTAATCGTCTAGCATGCTCAAGTGGCACAAACTGCATTCTCATCACAATTCTGAGTTGATTCCAACTAACAATGTGATCAAGACCATAGAGACGACGTTGATAAAGATCATTCATCCACCAATTATAAGCATCACCTCGAAAAGCATCAACAACTGCCATGAACCTTGAAAGACCATCATAGCCATGATACTCCAAGCAAGCATTAGTATTCTCTTCCCAAGAAAAATATGAATACGGATCATAATCTCCATAAAAGAGATCAATTTGACTCGGAATATCAACTTGAGACATTAGAGTTTCATGGATGACAAGCAAAGACCAAACTTGGGCTCCAAGCAAGCAAAAACTCTCGGCGGCCAATTAGGGTTTCTAGAACACAGCTTGGTATTTTGACCTTTTCAGGGGTCAAACGAACTCCGATTTCGACGAATCTTATATGCCTAGACTCGTATCGAAATTCTCTACAAGAATATGTAATCAGATTTTCGAAATTACCTCAGAAAAAGTTTCGAAAATTTCAGAAACGACGACGAACGATGGCAGATTTCTGTTGTCGACGTAGTTCGCAGATTGTTGACAAAAGCAACTCGACTCAACTTGGTGTAACTCAAGATCGGCTGAGCTCTGATACCACTTGATATATGACACGCTAGGAGATGGCTCCTTGACGTCACACAATCGCGAACGGAAACGGATCTAGACCTTGCACCAAGTAAAGCCTTGAACTTCTCGATGTAGAACACAATCAACAATTCACAAGGATGAACACTTGAATGAACCAAGGCAAAGCTTGAATAAATCAACAACGCAAGTCACAAGGACGCAAGTCTCAAAGGGCGCAGGAAGAGAACTCTGTTCTCTTCTCAAAATACGCTGAAAAACAAATAAGGGAAAACTAGAGTATTTATTCTATCCTAGAAAAAGAAATCCTAAATTATTATCATAAGATATAAATAATATCTCATAATAATAATCACAAATCTAGAAATCCAAAAATATGGAAATAGTTTGATAACAATAAAAGGAAACAGCTTGGGACACAAGCTACACAAGGAAACCAGTCGGACGCGTTCGGACGGCCCTCAGGCTCGACCCTGGGAGGGTCGATCTCGACCCCCTGGGGGTCGATCCTGAGAGGATCTCGCAAGCCCTCAGGCTCGACCCTGGGAGGGTCGATCTCGACCCCCTGGGGGGTCGATCCTGAGAGGAACTCGCGTCTCTAGGCTGCTCGTCTTAGGCTCCTTGCAAGTAAGTGACCCACTTCGTCTTCCTAGGCTTCTTTGAATTTAAATGCTCGGGACTTCTTGAATGGTAAAGGCCTTCTTCTTGAGCTCGTCTTCCTCCATGAATCCTTCTTGAACTTGAATGCTCGCGACTTGTGGAACGGTCTTGGCCTTGCTTGTCGGTTCATGATCTTCTCTATCATTCTTGTATCAATATCCAACTTACTTGTCAATCAATTGTTCTTTCAATAAAGATTGGAGTTTTCTTTGTAATGGAGAACTAACTCTCCTCTTGAGTTTATTCGATCAAGGAAGCTTTATTATGAAGTTGTGAAATTCCGGTAACCTCTTTATCCCTAGGTCTTTATTGATACTCTTGTGCTTCATCCCATGATCTATGTTTGATTTTATGAGCCTGATCAACTTGTTTGATTGACTTAGATCTATTGTTTGAATTAGGATTGGTTGTTGTCTATGCATCTTTCCTATTTCTCGAAACAACTCTATTCTAGGACCGTGGACTAGTTTAGGGAAGAGTATTCAAAGGTTTAATTGTGCATGAGACTCGTAGCTTGATTGCATGATTTGATTTCCTAATATCCCTGTTCTCTATGCTAATTCTAGGTTAAGCGTCCTTGCCTAGGGTTATAGAATTGCTTGGACCGTGGACTTGCGATTGTTAATGATTGGGATTGGAATTGACCTAGGCATATAAAGAGGTGAATGAATTCATGATCAACTGATTAATAAAGTGGAATTGATTGGATAAACTCTACTTGATAACTTTTAATTGAAACCAACCTTCAAAACCCCCTTTTTGAATACTTGCATGAAAACCATAAAATCTGACTAGAAACTGATTCCTTTGGGTTCGACCCCTTGCTTGCTCACTATACTGTTGTTTGCATGTTTGGGATTTATTTTTGATATGGGAACAACGACTTTGCCCGAGTCATTAAGCTAAGTCATAAGAACACTCACCCAAAAACAATTCTATTGATTAAATTGAAAGTTTGACTAGAGAATTTGAGAAAAACTTGATCACACTGAAAAATGCTAAGTCTAAAGGACGTTCAAAAGTTTTCTCTCAATTGTGTTAAGCTTTATCTATGCTTATTTTGCTAAGGGTTTGTCATCATCAAAAACAGTGAAATTGTTGGGACGATGTTAAGGTGACTCGGGTAAAGTCGTTGTTCCAAAAATAAAAAATAAAACCTAAACACACAAACTAAGTATAGCATACAAGTAAGGTGTCGAACCCGAGAGAATCTAATTCTTATGCAATTTTAGTTCAATCATAAAACACAAACAAGGGGGGTTGAAGAAGATTTGTTATCAAGTAGGGTTCATTCGATCAATTCCACCTTATTAATCCATTGATCATCAATTCATCCACTTCTTTATATTCATAGGTCAATTCAAATCCTTATCTTAACTATCCACTAGTCCACGGTCCTAGCGAAACTATGATATGAACAAGAACGCTTAATCCAAATCATTCAATGAACACAAGGATAAGAGGAAATTGAATCATGCAATCAAGCTACGAGCCTCATGCACAACACAATCATTGAATACTCTTCCCTAATCTAGTCCACGGTCCGAGAATAGAATTGTTTTGAGAATAGGAAAGATGCATAGACAACAACCAATCATAATTCAAACACTAGCTAGATCTAAATCAATTAAACAAGTTGATCATGCTTATAGAATTAATCAAAGATCATGGGATGAAGCACAAGAGTATCAATAAAGACTTAAGGATAAAGAAGTTACAAGAAGTTCACGATTTCATAACAAGGCTTCCTTGATTAAATAAACTCCAATAGGAGATTAGTTCACCATAGCAAGAGAGAAAAATACAATTAAGCTCTAAGAATGTTGGATGACAAGAGATAAGATACCTAAAACCTAAGGCAAGCTCCTCCTTATATAGGCCCAAGGAACATGCTCCCCGAAACTAATAAATAAAGGAGAAAATATAAGAAAAGGAAACAAGATAGAAATTCTCGCTCCGCTCGGATCATGCACGCACCGCACCCGCGATGACGTAGGGTTTAGGGTTCCTTTGGCGGCTGCTACTGTAACGTCCCGGTTTTCTGACAAGGCGTTACTCAGTAGTAGGTCTCACGAGGCACTAACAAGCAAATTTGACAACTGAACAATTGGATCTTGCAACGCGGACACGGCGAGAAAACAAGATAAACATCCAACTCGTATTTTATAAAAATTACAGTTCAAGTAAAACATCTTGATCCTAACTTATACAATCTCTTAACAACAACAACACATCAATGTCAATAAAAGAAAACCATAGCAACAATGAACCCTCGTCTATCTCTTACATATGCATCCCTATTCCGCATCACAATTCCGCCGAGACTTGGTCATGATATCCTGAGATCACCTGAACTGAAAAATAGTGTCCCCGAAGGTTCAAGTCCTACTCTATCAAGCCAGAATCAGCAAAACAACTACAAGACGTTTCAAAACATTTTTCCTAAAGTCAGCAACCAAGGGTCCACAAACACACACATAATGCTAGTTCGTTCCTAAATCTAGTTAGTCACAATCATTTTCAAAATCCACATCTAGGTAACTAAACTATTACACACGATCACTTCATATCGCATTCATCATTTTAACACACACACACACATTCACGCGCACATACACGCACACGCACACACCATATATACTTACATACATATTCACAAATCCACACATTCACACACAACTTCACAAGCTACACCACAATCTCACAGAATCCACAACGGTACACTCAGGCACATGATTAAACGAACCATAACGACATTCATAACAAATTGACAACACATCAAAACCGCACACAATCTGCAACATCTGTTTCTCATTTTCACTGGCCGTTCCTCAACGGCTCATTTTCCACTGGCCGTTTCTCAACGGCTCATTTTCCACTGGCCGCTCGTCAACGGCTCATTTTCCATTGGCCGTTCGTCAACGGCTCATTTTCCAAATCCAATCAACAATCATTCATAACACATGATTACTCATAATCAATAACAACGTTGCACACAATATCACACTAAGACACGTTCACTCATATCACAACAGTCATGAAACACACACGATATATATATCAACTTTTAAAATAGGTTTTCAAAATGATTTACACATAACACACATATCCAAAACATTTACAAAAATCGATCAAGACTAATTCCCAAAATCAATCTCATAATCACAATGCAAGCTCTAACAAGCTAGAATAGAAACTGAGCAAGTCGAAAATCGACTTACCTAAAAAACTAAATTTCTACTGCTGGTTCCAAGAAACTGACGGGACAAATTATTGGGTTCCACCACACTTCCCCTAGCTAGTTGTATCTCCTAATTAACTCTCAAAGTTAATCTTTGACCAAAGTGGCTCACTCATTCTTTACCATCTCACACATCACCCTTCCTTTCTTCCTGAATTTCCTCATCCTTCCCGATTCCTCACTCCCGAGACCACCGCTCGCTGGCCTACTCGGCTCACTCCACCGTTCACACCTCTGACCCGGCCACACCTAACGCCCTCACAAACTCGATCATCACCCGCCACCAAGCAAAGCCACTCTCATCGGCGGCCCGCTCGACTTCCCGACCACGACCACGGCAGCCCATTCGACTTCAGCCACAACCACTAGCCAAGACCCGCACACCTTCCACTCCCTCACGGTCGGACCCACATGCTCATCTCCCGCTACCCTGCCCCGACGCCGACAAACCCGAGGAAAACAAAGGGAAGGAAACCGATTGCTCACCCCGACGGAAGACACCTCGAAGACAAAGAAGAACGAAGGCGGCGAAGATACGTAAGAAAAAAAAAAGACCTCCTTTGCCTTCTCACCCCTCTACGTATAAAGAATAGGATACTTAACACTTAAGGATCAGAATTAGTTGAACGGCTGACTTTCAATCATACGTATCTATATATACATACACATCCATCCATATATATCTCTATTCATGCCAATCCATATGTATATATATTTATATTATATATGGAAATGTTTCGCCTCCGTTCCAAATAATCGGTAATGATACGGAGGTTAAAAGAGAAATACAATTTTATTAAATAGTAAAAAAATAATAAATAAACTCATATTTTTCCAATCAATAAATAATATGGACTCTAAAACGAGACCGGACCTTACATACTACCCCCCTTAAGAAAGTCTCGTCCCGAAACTTCTAGGAACAGTTGACACTAAACTCATACACTACTTAAGCTCTTATACATAGAAGCAAACAATATATCGGTAACCAACTAGTGCACAACAAGCAACAACCAAACAACCAGAGAAGTTAAGTCAAACAATACACACAGAGTTAATTCAAACAAAACACACACAACAACACACAAAATCGTATACTACAAGAGTCAAGCAAGTCACATAGAGGCAAACAATCAACTGAATCTCAAGTCTATCACTTATAACTCTTCAACTCCATTTAACATTCTTAGCTAAAGTTGGACCTCGTGTACACTCGTTGATCAGTTCCATGTGCCCTTGTTGTCAACCTGGCTCTGGTACCAATTTGTAACACCCCGTTTTTCTGACAAAGCGTTACTTAGTAACGGATCGGACCGACCGTTTCGCCCGCCCCGGGCTCTGGCGACCGATCGTGTTTTGCGGACCGATTGGGCGGCGCCGCCTCTATGTGGTCCGGCTCCATGTGTTGTGGCTCGACCAGTGGAGCGGATCGGGAGTCGGGAGACGAGGCGAAGGGCATGACCGGGCCGTTGACACGCCGCACGCTCGTTCGCAGCGACGGGCTAAGCACTCGGCACGGTGCAATCGCGGTAGCCTGCCGCGGCTGGCCTCGTTAGGGTTGTCGTTGGATGGTGGCTTGGATCCCTTAACCCTCGAAGAATGGCTTGACGATGCCGAAGGCGTGTCCGTTGTTGTCGGGCTCACCGAACTTTGAACCGGCTGGCGTCCTTGCACCAATTCGCTTGGTGTACGTGATTAGGGTAGTTAGCAAAATCGATTTGCCTCAATTCCACCCATATGCACGTACGTACGTGTTCGATTAATTAGGCGCCTAATTAATCGAAGTTGATTTGCTATTAATTCGATCAACACATAATTGTACGCAAACCTCCATGTAAACGCGATTGCGATTGGGGTTCCCCCAATCTAGGGTTTTCATTGGATCGATAATCAACGATGATTTTTTGAATAGGGTTTACGAAGGTTGAAAACCTGTTCGTTTCCCACAGACGGCGCCAAATGTTACACTACTAGATTAAAAGCCAAATGTAGCGGTCAAAAACCGTTTCATTAGGTGAGAAAAACGCTTTATTAGGTCTAATGTAGCGGTTTTTGACCGTATTATTTGCTCGCGTAGCATTAGGTCTAATGAAGCGGTTTTTTGGGTCTAATGCTACGCTTTTTGAACAATGTTGACAACCGTAGCATTAGCTACGAAAAACCGTTGGTTCAGTATTCCAAATGAGGCGGTTTATTATATAAGCTAATGCAACGCTTTTTTGGGTCTAAGGAAGCGGTTCATAGCTAATACAACGGTTTTGGGTAGCGGTTGTTGGAATAAGCTAATGCAATGGTCTTTGGATCTAATGAAGCGGTTTTGCTTAACTATTGAAGAAGTGATTCATATATGTAATTTGTTCAGCCTTTTTATAGGTTTACAAACATACATAATATAACATAATAACATTAAACATAGAGAACACTAAACTTAAATATATTAGATCATAATTACTTTAATCTGTTTACAAAATGATGGTCTATTCATAATACATATATGTACCATCAAACCTTAGAATACAAATCATAACTAATCAAAGTAGCAAGCCTCCAAGAGTTTCATCAAAAAAAGCCAATTAGATTAGTACACTTGCCAACAAAAGAAACATAGGAAGCAACTCCAAAACCACCTGCAATGTACCAAAAAATAACACAATAAATACAGATAAAAAAAATAACACAATAAACTCAGCAAATAATAGGTGAAAAACATGCATAAATTCCAACAGTTGAAAGACATTTAGAAGATGATAGAAATATACCATCAAGACATGAACTTCAAACTAACAAATTACTATACAACATTAACACCAACAAAGTGTAACATCAAATTAATCAACAAACTAATAATATAGACATAAAATCCTATAGATGGATCAACAAAGTGTAACCACAAATCAATATCAACAAACCTGCAAAATGAAATTCCAACCCACAATGAAACCAACAAAGTGCAATCAGAACAACAACTTCAAAATGACATCAAAATCACAATACAACACCAACCCAAAAGCAAACCAACGTACAATAAGTTGAAGGAGCAGGAAATACCTTTGGAAAATGTAAGATCGATACTTGGCGTTTCAACTCAAAAAACTCAGTCATGGATAAATGCTGAGTAAGAGATTTCTTCTCTCTTTTCACTCTTAAAGCGACTCTGACAAATAGACAAGATGGTTTGAAAACATACTATAATATACAAGTAAATAACATGTTAACCAAGATGCTAAAAATACCTCAGATTTATTGACATCCGCTTGAACCACATGATTCTTATCGGGGCAAGCTAGCCTAGCCTGAAAAGAGAGCATAAAGGGCTAAAATCAGTGAACAAGAAATTAGATAATTTAGTAGCCTCTACACCCACAAAATAACAAAGGAATTTGTGATCGGACAGATTTCTAGATTTTTAGGTAATATTATTGTCTGACCCTTCCTCAAATAACAAAGGAATTGATTAAGAATTGTGATCGGCCAGAAAATAGATAATGTTATGGTCTGGCCCTTCCTCAGATTTATAGATGCATTGGTTATATGAAAAAAATGAAAAGAAAAAGAAAAAGGAGATCATGATGATGATAATAATAATAAAATGATTAAGAATTGTAATAGGCGAATCCAGTCCATTATATGCATTTATGTACAAGAACACCTGCTAATTAACCAAACCACATAGATAGTCCATACCTATATATTATTCTGTATCATACTTTGAAGTAATTATAATTAATTAATTATTTGGTCTCCATAAGTGATAGATAATACACAATATTATAACTACTTTGTCAAATAACTTAAATGATAGTGGAACAATAACATAGCACGTGTAGATTTCCTTTGTCAAGTAACAAATACAAAATGAGCATATTTTCCAAGTTCACCTCCCACTAAAATCCATGAGTCCTAGTCATCGCAACATTCGATGATAGCTATCATAATTATCATTTATTCACAGGATGACTTCAAAGAAGTGATTCAAGACAAAATTTAAAACGAAGTTAGGATATCTATCGATCCAACTGTCAGCAAAATTACCTGTCATGTGTAGAATATGTGAGAACCTTCCCATTTACATCATCAAACTCTACAAAACCAAGCCATTTAAGTGACTCGGATTCAGAAAGTGCAAAACCAGCATCAGCTTGCCTCTATTTATGTACTTGAACATTTCAAGAAGCAAATTAATACACACAGAAATCAAAATAACTTTCCAATTCATCTTATAACTTTGATCGTATGCCATTTAAAGGTTCCTGCTCTGAAAGTGACAGGTTACACAAGAGCAAAAAGATTAAAAAAATATGAAGACAAAAGGGGAAAGAGATTGGTCAGCAATTGCACAATTTTAGAAACTAATATCCCATCTGCTTACAAGTTGGTTTTGAAGCTGAAACTTTTGCTAGCAGGACAGGACATGAAAACACTCATCACAACAATAAGGTAAGATTTGTATGATGTGTCAATTATAAAACACAAGTTCTGCTCATGTATCTGAATGTCTAATAAGCCTACAAGAGAGCTAGTTAAAACATCGCAATTACAACATCTTCACACTCACTCAATGCCATGTTGAGGTTTGAAATGGATAAATAAGAAGTAACCAACAACTAAAGGCAATTTCTCTAACTAAAACAACACCATCATAAAACAATTGTTACTTGGAGATAAAGTTCAGGGAGTTCATGGCCAAGAAACATGATGCATGTGTTGAGTCTTTAATCGTACTTAAGATCACTACCTTTATAAAAGTGCACCAGCTTCACACTTGACTAAATATTCATAAAACCATAACTCAATGATCAGCATAGATATCATAAAAATCCATAGACAAGTTCGCCAAAAAGATAATATACCAACCTTCTAGCAAATTATTAGTTATAGAATGTTCAACATCAGCTTGACGCCTAGAGCCAACATTAATGCTTTACAAACATAGCAATAATAGCTAGATTTAGTATGAAACAGAAGCCAAAATAACTAAAAGCATTGTTCTTCAATTTTAGCTCAGTTTCTCTGCAAATTAAACAGTAGGTAAATGCCAAAATAAGAGAATGGATACCCTAATTAGATTCACATCTGCCTAAAACTGAACCAGACTGTAAATCAGATATCCCAAGCTACTACAAATACATCAGATTCGGCGCATATTTCAATCACTATTCTCAAATTGAATATGAACAGGCAAATCCAAGCGCAGAATAATACACATCCAATTCAAATTTAAACCTAATGAAAGAGCGAGAACGATGAATTGAACTCACAGCCAAATCAAGCAAAACGCAGTCAGGATTAGTCAGCTCAGACCTCCGATCTTTCCGGGGAAAATTCCAAAGTGGGGGAGTGCACCTTCCAGCTTGGGGGAGTAGGAAGGAGAATCGCGCTAAATGAGGTCAATGCAGCATTTGGCTTCTCTAGTTCTGGTGAGCATGTGGAGAGATGGGAAAGCCAAGCTTATTGGCTCGGTGATTCTCAGTGGAAGAGTATGACAGGCAAGGAAGAGTACAAGGCCTCTAGAGCAAAAGCGTCTTATCTTACACACCCTGTACTCCGTGTGCTGCAGCGCTATTATGCTCTTTCTATTACAGGAAGGGGAGAAGGAGAGGGTAATGCACCAAGGAAAGATGTGATGCTCTTGGCTGTGTTCTTAGAGAGGAGGAGGGTGAACTATGGTGCGGTCCTTATGAACAATCCGGCTCACATCAGCAGGAAGGGTACAAGATCGATCACTATTGGAGCCCTTGTCACTATTTTGGCTCTGTATTACCAGCTGGATTTGACTCGGTTTGGCGGGAAGATTGAGCCTGCACCAATGGACTTCGCTTTCTTCAACAAGATGGGTGCCTTGCATTTCCACTATGGTCACTATTACTGGACGATTGGAGACACCAAGAGGGTGATGCAGCTTCCGGATGCGCAGAGAGTTGTCTTAGCAATCGGACGAGATCATGCTGCTACTTCGATGATCACTCCTCGGGATGGTGATCTCCCGCTTGAGGCAGTTGAGAGCCATCGGGGCAAGAGGCGTCGGGTTCAGAGGGTTGTTGAGGAGTCTGAGGATGAGGCTACCGCTGATGATGATTCTGAGGGTGATGAGGATTTTATTGTTGAGGAGGAGCTCGAGCCAGAGATTGGTGATCAGGATGAGGATGCTGATGCAGAGGATGTTCAGGGTGTTGGTGGTTATCCTCAAGGCTAGTTTGACCAGTTGGTGAGCATGATGGGAGGGCTCACCACACAGATGACTCAGTTCAAGGCTCATGTGGATCAGAGATTTGATTATCAGGAGCAGAGGATGGACCACTACCGGCAGTACCACGACGAGCAGCTTCATCAGCTTCACACTCGCATGGATGGTTGGACTCAGGAGGGTGGATTCCCAGCGTATCAGTATTATCCATATCCGGGCTACCCACAGCAGTTCCCACCACCACCACCACCAGAGTAGATCCCACTTCCTTCCTATCTGGATGACTCGGTTAGTATTTTCGTCTTCTTTTCTTTTATTTTACATTGGGACAATGTAAAGTTTAAGCTTGGGGGAGGGGATTAATTGGTTGAGTCATCTCATCTTTGCATTCATATAGTTGCATTTGCATGTTTAAATTATAGTTTTGCATCGATTAAAATTGAAAAAAAAAACAAATGAAAAAAAAATCAATCATAAAAAATCACAAAAAAATTGAAAAATTGAAAAATCACAAAAATATTGCATTTTAGGAACCAAATTTCCCTACTTGTCCTCTTGTCTCTCTAAGTTAAGAGTATTATCTAACCCATGACTAGCTTGTTGGTTGAAGTTTCCTTGGATTGAAGCATGATTCTTAAGTTATTAATCTTGATTATAGGATTGAGCATGCATAAGAAGTTGAAATTTTGAATTGTTTATGAAGTTCTAGACATATATGCCTTGTGAGATTATTTCGAGCCTTTTATTGCATATTTGCATATTTTTCTAAAGTGTATCGCTTTGATTGCTAGCTCTAGAACTTGCGTTTAGATATCTTTTTCAAGGCTACATTGCATGATTTAAATGCATGACATTAAAATGATTGAGGCATGTTCATTAGCTCATATTATCCTTATCTACCTTACATTATTCCTTTGTTTGATAGCCCCTATTTTTGAGCCTATTAGCCTTATTTTGTAGCTCCACAAAAATAATTCATAGCCTTGATAAGCTTGACCCATCCGGGAATTAGGATTTTAGCTAGAGTTATTCTTTGTGGTATTGTGGGGATGGATCGAAAGAAGGAAAGGAAAAATGTTGAGTTTGAAAAGAAAGAGAGAAAGATAAGGAGTTGAAAGAGGGAAAAATCAAAAATATATCTCTTATAAAAAGAAAAAAAGAGAAGAAAGAAAAAAAATATGAGAAAATGGATGAAGTGTTGAAAGAAAAGTGATGAGAAAGAGGTGAATAAGTGGTGGAAGTATGAAGTTAATAGTGGTTTTTTGTAATTTGGGTTTTTGCTAGCACTAGTTCCCGGATTTTTAGCACCACATGACCAAATATTTCCCTACCTACTTGTTTATACCTTGGCCCCATTACAACCCTTAAAAGTCCTCATGATTTTTGTTGTGTGTTTAATCATTCGTAGTGGAGATTTAGAACACTGATGCAAGACTATGGTAGTCTAGCTTTCAAAGTTGATCTTGAGTGAAACACATACCTTAAACACTTGAGTGAGAGTGCAAAACACATTGTCTTGATGAGGTCTAGAATGGATGGATGATTTGATTTTGAAAGCTTCTCATACATGTGTGCAATGATGTTTTGGTCAAGGTTTAACTTATTGATGAAATGTGGATTGACATTGAGATGGATGCTTTAACTTGCTAGTTGTGGTGTGATCTTGATTTTATTTCTTGCTTGCGGACAAGCAAGGTTCAAGCTTGGGGGAATTTGATAGAGCATATAGGTTGTAGTATTTAGGACATGTTTTGATTAGTTTTTCATGCATTTTTAGGTAGATTTTCCTTTATTTCGTAGTTTAGCTTTAGTGTTGGAAGTTTCGGAATCTACACTCGTTTGGTTGATATTTGCAGATATGAGTGATCGAGTACCGGATCATGGTGATGGTGGACTTGGAGGTGAGCTTGAAGGTGTCAAAGGAGTGTGCATGGATGGAGGCTAAGGAAGAAATCAAGTGCCCAAAGTGATAGAGAGTCTCGAGCTACAGGTTCAGAAACGCGGGCAGAAGACAGTCAAAGCGCGCCCGCGCTTCAGAGGTCCAGGCCGCGCTTTGACATCTGAGCATCTGGCGTGAAAACTCGGGCAGGCAGCGAAAGCGCGCCCGCGCTTCAGGGTCTGGCCGCGTTTCTCCTCGCGTCAGCAAGAGTGTTATTTTTGTACGGACTTGGGTTTTGGGGTTGAAACATGTTTTGGATAGTATTTTTAGAAACCTCTTAGATATATTTTTGGATATTAGTTTCTAGGTTTATATTCTCATAACTCTTGACTTTGAGGATTATTGTTGAAGCTTGAGAAGAACAAGAATCCTTTGGAAGAATTGTAAGCTTTTCAATGTCTTTGAACAACTAAACTCTTTTTGCTTGACTAGTTAATTGAAGTTGTGAACGAAGTATTATTGTGAGATTTGATTGTTCTTAATTTCCCTTGACTAGATTGTTTTCTCTATGCTTAATTGATTAATTTCAGCCTGGGGTTTTATTAGCTTGATCACCTAATATGATTTCTAGGATGAATTACAACTAGATCTTTCTAATTACCGGTCGGTGTTAATTAGATCATAAGTAGAACCTTTAATTAATTAGATCATAATTAGATCTTTCTAATTTCCCTTGACTAGATTGTTTTCTCTATGCTTAATTAGATCTTTCTAATTACCGGTCGGTGTTAATCAATCACATGTTATTTGGATGTCTGGTTGCTCTGAATGCATGTTTCTATTGATGCTTGGATCTTAATGTTGTTGTCAAGTTGAATCTAGGAGGTCTCCTAGGTTATTTGATAATTAGGGTTGTTAGTACCGGTCGGGCTAATAACTAGAATTGAAGTAGGATTAATAATTCCATGAAGTTGGGTTATTAGCATTCCGCAATAGATTGGTCAAGGTAAAAAGAGAATTTTGATAATCAATGATCAATAATCAAGTTCACAATGGATGTTAACTAGTTGAGCATACTTCTCTCATATTTGATAACTCAATCTTAGTTTTGCATGTTTAGTTTTGATAGTTGGTAGAATCACACTTAAAAAACCCCCCTTTTAACTCTGAGTAGCGTAACAATAAACATTGAAAACCTGAGTCTCTGTGGGATCGACCCTTACTTCCCTACTACATTCCTAGTAGGTAGTTTGGTTTATTTTGATCGGTATTAGGGCGACTAAAATACCGCTTATCAATATCATAAGGACGTTAATCATTAACAACGAATCATTGATCCCCGTCCTTGGTTTTGATAATGATAAACTCAATATCATCTGATGTGTTGTCCAAGTGGGTATCCCAAGAATGCTTTCAGGGACGATCATCAAGAGAAATGGACAACAAGTGATGGTTCCATAGGGACATCAAGAACTTCATGTCAAGATGAACAAGAATGAGTTTTAGCGAGATAGGAAAGCGGTCCCTATCGAGTAGGAAAACATGTCAATTAATGCCAATGTTCAAATTCAAATGAAAAAGGCTGCCCGAACAAGATGACATCATCGGTGGTCACAATCCTCAAAAGCTTCAGGTGTCAGAAGACAAATTAGCGTGAAGCCAGGACGCCGCTTTTTCAACTTATCCCAAGATAACACAGGGAAGCTCCCTAGCGAAAGAAGAAGTTGACTTTCGGATTAAGACAACGTTGTACATCATGTAGATAGCGATGTCTCTGATCCTGTCTCCGAGGACGCTTGAAGGGCAAATGGGTCCTTGGATAGGAACCCTTTCTCACCCACTATAAATACAACCACTTGTATTTATTGTGAGGTGACTTCTTCCACGCACTCTTGAGAGCTGTCAAGAACACGAAGAACAACTCAAGAACAAGAGTCAAAGAGAGTGTCAGATCGAAGAAGAAGTCCAAATCAAACCAAAATCTGTTTGTAACGAGTGTAGTGTTTCCAAAGGGATTGTGAAACACATGAGGTTTGATTTCCTTGTGTTATGCTATATGAGTGTTAGGTTATGAAGCTAGGGTTTAGAGGAATTTCACTAGTAAACTATAGAAATGGAATCTTATAGTTTATGAAAGAGTGGAATTTGTCTGTGTAATAGCTGTAAGAACTCATTCAATACAAGTAAAAGGGAAGTCAATCAATATCCTATTCGGAGGTAGAGGTTTACCCATCTAAACTAGTGGGTGTAAGTTCGGTTCCTCTATAAATCATTGTGCATGTCCTTACTTGTCTATTATCTGTGTTTTCTCTACTTAAGTATTCCGCTACAAAAGGACGCCCTTCGTAAGGGCATCCTTAACTCCCCTATCTACTCACGATCCAATAGTTAATCTAGATTAGATTTATTTATTTATGAAGATTCTATTTTAATCGAAGATAGAATATTTGAGTGGATTGAGCAGCAAGTAATCGACTTACTCGGGCTCGGGGAGCTTGACTTGGTCAACTCTAAGGAGTAAATTTCGACCCTAAGCCCTACCCATACTTCCATTATAAATATGCATGCACTCGTCATGTGTGCTTGTAACTTCAACTCATCGCTTTACCTTGAACGCCGTTTGACATTGTCCTTTTTGCCTTAAACATCATAGGTGGATTAGGGGGACCCTCGTCCCCTGTGTCCATTATTTGGGAAGTCTCGGAGATAGAATGACGTTTGAGGAAGGAGAAGTAAAAAAGGAGCGGAAACTTGTACACCTCGAGATTTTGTGTACAAACATATATATACTATATAAATATGATTATATTTAATATTTTTATAGTAAATTCATGTAAAAATTACAACAAATAAATATTTATCGCCCCAATGCAAGTTGCGAGGTCATTTGATAGTATATCCTAAAATCTAAACATGAACCAAACAAGTTAAAAAAAATCCAATCATTCATAGTTTTTATCCTTTATTAGATCTTTCAAATTGCTCGGTTCGGGTTAATCGTGGGTTTGACAGAATTCACCCGAACAGATTCAAATCGGCTCTGGGTTTCAACTAATAATATTAATAATAAAAATATTATGTTACTATAAAATATATTAAAATTATTATATAATACTATTTATGTATTCTTTATATATAA
Organism: Polygonum aviculare; assembly: GCA_934048045.1. NCBI lineage: Eukaryota > Viridiplantae > Streptophyta > Magnoliopsida > Caryophyllales > Polygonaceae > Polygonum > Polygonum aviculare. Next base: position 15,732,125 of record OW204025.1, on the reverse strand, counting down.
TAAATCAAGTCAACTCAACATTTAAGATCGGTTTTGGGTTTCAACCTAATCGAGTTTAATATGTTTCTTAACTCAATACTTTCGGGTTACGTTTTAATCCTAAAATTATCGATAGGTTCGGATCGAATCTCGAGAGCTCTCCCCATCGATCCAATTATGAGTTGAGAGTAGTGTTGTCAAAACCTGAGCCGACCCGAAAAATCAACCTGAATCGATAAAAAATTTTAGGGTTGAAACCCGACCCGAATAGTAGCAAGCAAAAAAAAACCGAACCCGATTGGTTTGAAACCCGAATCCGACCTGACCGACTCAATTTTTTTTATATATGTAGAATAAATATATTTTCTTATAAATATAATGATATGTTTTATTATAAAAACTATTATAAATAAAATATTATTATAAAAATCTATTAAAAATATTTTATTATGAAATAGTATTATTTAATCATAATATTATTTTAATAATCATTAAAAACTTAAATTCTCAACTTGTTAGGTCGACCCGAACCCGCACAATAACTTGTCAAGACCCGACCCGACTTGACCTGTAACCCGATTGACCCGAATCCGCACTCAACTCGAACCAGAAAAGACCACCCGAATCCACCCGACTCAACCCGACCTGTTTGACACCTCTAATTGAGAGTGTTTTTTTTGATAAGGAAAGGATTAAGATCACCGCAAGTACTATTTGGACTCGCCTAGAGCATTCAGAATGAATGAGAACTGATTACTAAGAGCACCTTTATCGGTGCCCATAGTAGGACCGATGCTACTATATATCAATATTTTAATTCAAATTGTAGCAGCCTCACAAGAGCATCGATGCTTCATTTTACATCGGTGCTAGGCTTCAAGATGTGAGATTCCCCTAACACGTGTCAAAATATAATTGGGTACTGATAAAGGTTAATTTTTTGGGTATATATAATTGGGTTAACTAGTATTAACAAAATATAATTTTGTGTGCATACACTTAATTAAATAAAAAAATATTTTTTTCCATAACTCCAAATTTTTTTATACTACATGTGGATATCCATTTTGATTATATTTGACTTATTTCTTAAACTTTTGTATATTTTGGGTATATTTACCTCCAATTTTTTTTTCTTATGGTACTTTAGGGTTTATTTGTAATGTTTGTTCTTGCATTTCTTGTAATTTGTTGGCTTGAATTGAATCATCACATCTATATATTTTTTGTTGTCTTTTTCTTTGAAAATTGAAAAATTATAAAATTTGTGACTTTGAATCATTAATCATTAATTTATATTTACAATATAAGAAATTAAAAATATGTAAATTATTATTTTTGAGTATTTTGGTAATTAAAAGTACAAGTTATGTATATAAATTAAATAAAGTAAAAGTTTAATATAAAATGAATAAGTATTATTTATAATTAAATATAAAGGAAAACAAAGTAAATTTTGGAGTGCTAGAGAAGTAGAGATGCTATTGATAAAATGGTAAAATGGTATGAGATGCTTGAATGATGTGACAGAGAGAGAAAATAAAAAAATGGAGAAAAAATGGGATGCTAGAGGTACTATTTATAAAGATGCTCTAACCAAGGAGAGTGTTGATCGAGAGATAAAAGAGTCAAACAAAAACAATAAAATTCAATAGAGTATTACCGTATACGTAATGTAGCCCACCATAATATTATTATAAGTCAAATTACAAAATGATTGTATACCAACTCTTAAATAATATTCGCGCACAAAACGAAAAACTAGTGTACCTACTTAATTCGCTCAAAAAAAAAAAGTGTACCTACTTAAGCGAGGGCGAATACGTCGGTTTAACAAAGAACTCAAATCATGACAAAAAAAAAAAACTCAAATTATGATGAGCTAACTGATGATGTAACGTCGTCGTTTCACAACGCGTATGCTCCGTGTCCATAGCAGTTTTGGATCAATCCGAGCGCCTTTATGCTTGGTTCAGATCTCAGTTGAACACCATTAACTTAGAGCAGAGAATCTTAAGAGGAAGAGAGGGAGAGTTTCTGGCTAAGTGACAGTGGAAGATGGAGCCGGAGGCTGTGATTTCAACTCCTCGAAACCCTTCTCAGGTTTGCACTTCTCTCTCCACTTTTTGTTCCGACTCTGTTTCACATAATTCATGCATACTTTTCCAAAAACAATCTGCTGAATGATATGCCCCCGTTCACGGCGTGCTTGAATTTCTTTGATTTTTCATTATCTTTGTTTTCTCGGATGGATTCAGCCGCTGTTTGAGTATTCTGTGCGATTTCGTCCGTAATTTTTTTCATTATCAGCAGATATGACCAAAACTCATGCTTTGGATTTTCTTACCCCTCTTGATTCAAGTAACGAAATACGCTAGGTTAGTGACTCGTGGATGATGTCGTATGCGTATTTGTACAGGATAAGGTTTAGGAGGTTCAAAACGATTTTCCTTATAGCGAGATTCAGTATCGAACTATGTCTTCTTCTTCTTCTTTTATTTGTGTTTTCAACACATGTTGATGTATCCGTATCCCCAACTTATTGCATAATACGATTGATTGACTGTTTTGTACAAGTCTTGATCCGACAGATACCTTTTGCTATTTGTAAACTCATCTACAAATGTGCTGTTGAATACTTGTGACACTTCTACAGCTACTTCTACTGCATGAGCAGCTATATTCATGTGCAATCAACGTTGCTCATCTTCCTGTATTATTAAACTTTACAAGCCCCTTTTTTAGCGAAAATATTGTGTGTTAGCATGATGCTTGCTGTTGTATAAAGATCAGTAACTAGCCCTTGGATAAATATTCCAATACTGCATGTTAGTATCCTGTTAGCTAGTTAACCACAGCTAGATTGCTAGATCCTTCTTCGTTGTCCATGTACAATATTCATGAAATGAGACTTTGTAGGACCGTTCTATGTTGCCCATAACAAATGTTATGAGATCCACTAATGACACTATAGATCATAGAGATATGGTTGAGGTGGAAATGCATTATTGGAGGGGCAGTATTATGAATTGGAAAGCTGTGGGTTTCTTTTTGGATTTTAGGCTTTGTTTTTATATGCAAGAGCATCAACAGATTGATGTGATTTGGAAGGTGTTTTTCTTAAGCTTATAAATAAGAAAAAAAGGTATAATTTTGTGAATGTGCATTCGGTAACACAAACTTTGATTCATTTTGATATAGCTTTGGAGGTATGAATACTAAGATAGTACTTGTCTTGGACATCAATTCTAACCATCCACAATGTTATGAGCATGTATTTCATACAACCAGTCAACAACTAGTTTATCTGGTCAAGATGGAGAAAAGCTTGTTCCTCTTATAATTGGTTTCTATCAATGAGTTCTGTTTTGGTATTTAAACTCCAATAATGATGAGTATGTGATGTTTTCAGGCATAGATAGACTGTGTCAACATGTATTCATTGTTGAATTTTTAAATTGGCCTTCATTCTGGATTTTCTATAGGCATATCTTCATGTGTGATTAAATGGTATTTGACCAAAACACTAACCAGTATGAAATTTTTATGCATGACTTACAGCAATCATGGTTGAATCTATCTCGAAATCTGTTATTAGCATACCAAAGTATAGGTGTCATATATGGGGATTTGAGTACGTCACCACTTTATGTTTATACAAGCACATTCACCGGGATGCTAAAGAATCATCAGACTGAGGAAGCAGTGTATGGTGTATTCTCCTTAGTCTTTTGGACCTTGACATTGATTCCCCTGCTCAAGTATGTAGTGATTGTATTATATGCTGATGATAACGGTGAAGGTGAGGTGTTTTAAGATATTGTTTAGAATTCGATTACTCTATGAATCATATCTTATCATTCTATTGGATGTAGGTGGAACTTTTGCTCTCTACTCTCTACTTTGTAGACATGCAAAGTTGAGCTTGCTTCCAAATCAGCAAGCAGCAGATGAGGAGCTTTCCACTTATAGATATGGTCCTGTGCGAAGTACATCTTCCTCTCCATTCAAAAGATTTCTTGAGAAGCATAAAAGGCTGAGGACAGCCCTTTTGCTTCTTGTACTATTTGGTGCTAGCATGGTCATTGGCGATGGGGTGTTGACACCTGCCATGTCAGGTGTTTGAGCAATGCTGTACCTTCTTGATTTCATATTTTGTCTTCTTTTTCTTATTTAAATTTGCAACCAATTGGAACTATCTAACTATCCAAGTTTAATATGGTGTGTTTATTGAAATTATGGGTTACTTTTATCCCCCTCTATTGCCTGTTTATCATTTCATGTCAATGGTCGTAAGTGTAGCAGACGAGCTCATATGACAAAAAGCAAGAGATTTGATTTGCATGATATGCACATGCCAGCTAAAATGGAACAGTTTTCAATAGAGAAAAAAAACTGATTACCCTTATATAATGTTGTGACATCATAATTACTATGGACAGAAATGAAGAGAGTAGCGAGCTTGATAGTACTTTCATATATTGAACTATCTGTGATAGTCATGTTCTATCATCATGTACATAATATAATCATACAAACCTATATCAAATCATACTGGTATGATTGTTGGTAGCTGAACTGGATTCGAATCTGAGCAGAATCTACAATTGTGAATGTGGCTTCAAAATTCAACGAGTGCACATACATATATCAAGTCTTTGTACAAAGTCAATGGTGAAGGCAGACAATGTTGAATACGAGTGTAAATGTCTGCTAAATGTAGCTGCAATGAATTAACAATTACAGCATCATATGTAGATTAATATATTGTGGATATTCGTTTCTGTGCATGATTTATTTATGTTGGCAACAGGCAGTTCCATGCATTTGTTGTCGTTTGCTGACGTTTGATGTTACGCTGCTGTTTAGAGTTTAGGCATACAATGTCGTCAAAGTACATGTTGGTTTCCTGATGTCCAATGCTAATATATGTACACGTTAAATCTGCAACTTGACCGAATAAATTTCAAAATGTAGAATTTTACTGAAGTTAAAGAGGTTTACTTGGCTTCCTCAATGCAGTTCTGTCGGCAATATCAGGGCTTGAAGTGGCTGCAAATAAATTGACGAAAAGTAAGTTTTTGTACCTTCATTCTTTTTGGTTTTTATCACTTGCTAGATCTGATTATTTGGTACTTCTCTGTTATTGGATTGTATTACACTAAACGAAAATGTGTTCTCCCACTTTCAACATTATAAAATAAAATATTTTTTCTTTATTGTGTGCAGCTGAGATCCTTCTGATTTCATGTGTCATATTGGTTGGTCTTTTTGCATTGCAACATTATGGTACCCACAAGGTAGCCTTCATCTTTGCTCCAATTGTTTGTATTTGGCTGCTGTCTATATTTGCCATTGGTCTATACAATGTCATTGCTTGGAATCCAAAAATCGTATATGCGCTTTCCCCACTTTATATCATCAAGTTCTTTAAGGACACTGGAAAAGATGGATGGATATCACTTGGAGGCATTCTTCTTGCCATAACAGGTACCTGAAATCATTCTTCCTTAAGGCTTGTTCGTAATTATTGTATTTTACCTTTTGCTTCCATCAGTATCTTGCTTCAATTTTTTTTTATTGAGCCTCAGTGTTGATAGTATTGGCCCCTCTTTGTAGGACAGGAAAGGGGTTATTACTGATTTTGCATTTGAACTTACAGATTCCGTATTATTGTTCGATTTTTCAGGTACTGAGGCTATGTTTGCTGATATCGGTCATTTTACAGCTTTCTCCATCAGAGTATGTGATTCCCTGAATTTGTTTTAATGAGAAAGTTGAACAGCTATCAAATAAACGTTAGACTCTCATTTGTTTAATCTACTATTGAAGAAATGAAAAGGCATCGTTTATGCTAACATTTCCAATGTGGATTCTTCATTAAATTGGGATACAGGGGTTATCTGGCATTTGTCCTTTGGAGCGTATTCATAAGCATGATCTGTTGTGTTTTTTTTTCTCTAAAAATAAAGCCAAAGGTTTCATTTCCCATCTTTGATTATGTCACTTCCAACTAGTATTTATTTTTGCTCGTGTTTGTTTTAATGGAAACAGCATGGTGTTTTTATTTGGAATCCTTATGATTGTTGTAGTAGCAACATGTTTATCTATTATATAATTGCTGTTCTATAATTCCTGCATTAATACCAATGAAGGTGATACACTGTGGGCTTTGGTAGCCTATCTTAAAGATAGGGGTTTCCCATGCCCACAGTCTAAGCTACCCGAGACTTTGTTAGAGTGCTTCAGTTTAAATTTGCGATGTGCTATATATGCATTTTAGCTGAAAAGCTGCTTTAAGATGGGTCTACAGGCATGCCTTTCAAATTTTCATTACATCTATTGTCCGTGCCCACATTGATATGTTGATCCATGATCAGGTCTATCCCCTACTACATCAATCAGTACAATAACAGTTTATAGCATGTATAAATTTATAAACTTGTGAATGTAAATGCTTTGATTATCATCATAAACTGATTGGGGTGTTATAATCATTATGTCAAGAATGTCAAAAAGTAACATTTGCCTCAAGACAAGTCTAGGAACAGATTAGTTTGTTTGGAAATCAGTGAGAAATTAATGCTATGTTGGCTCTTTTTGCTTTGTCTTCCAGATTGCATTTGGATTTATTATATATCCTTGTCTTGTGGTACAATACATGGGCCAGGCTGCCTATCTATCGAAGAACATCACGAGCTTCTCTCATAGCTTTTATGACTCTATTCCTGGTTAGTTCTTTTTGTAGGAATATGTTAGTTCTCAAGAGTTAATAAAACAATGGACTGAAGCCTTCATAACTTCTATGCTGATTTTTGTCTCCAGGTGCTGTGTTTTGGCCTGTCTTTGTGATTGCCACTCTCGCAGCAATTGTTGGTAGCCAGGCAGTTATAACTGCAACTTTCTCCATTGTGAAACAATGTCATGCCCTTGGATGTTTCCCACGGATAAAAATTGTACACACATCAAGACATATCTATGGGCAGATTTATATACCAGAGATAAACTGGATCCTCATGATCCTTACTCTTGCAATTACAATTGGATTTCGTGACACCACAATGATTGGAAATGCATATGGTTGGTTCCCTCCCTTTTGTGTCCTTTAATCTATTTTGCATCATGATATAATGCTGTCCATACCTGATCTCACCCTTGAATATGCCCATTGAGTATAAATAACATGTAGTTTGTTTGAGGATATAAGATTTGTTTTTTATTACAATTCACTAGTATTGTTTGAGGTAATTGAGATATAACACCTTTTTCTCCTGTCTATGTGTCCTGTCAAATTGAGCACGAGTTCTTATCGTGCTTGCTACATTGGCCCATGGGGTATGCTCAAGCTTTTCATATTTGTCCCTTGGTTGGTGGAAATGTAGGTTGTGAACTGATTTTGTGTCATTAGCTTTTGTTTTAGTTGCATAATTTGATGCCTGCATTACCTCTCAACTTTTGAAGCCAGACCATATAGGCCACACCAAAAGACAGGCCAAAAACATACCTATCAAATCAGTGTGGATAAATACCCTTCAAGCTCTCTTTTTGATAGTTTTAAATTCTGAATTTGGTCTACCTGTAAGAGTCGTAGAAGCATGGAGGTGATGGATGGATGGCTTTCATGAAGTAGAGAATATCCGATGAACATAGGCTTTCCTTCCGATTAGCTATTTCAATTGTCATCTTATAATACTAGAGTTTGTAAATTCTAATTTGGGCTTGTGTTCATTCTTATGTTGTTGTTCTTTTGTGCAGGAGTTGCTTGCATGTCAGTCATGCTCATGACAACATGTCTTATGACATTAGTCATTGTATTCGTATGGAAGCTTGGATTTGTAGCTGCTCCATTCCTAGTATTTTTTGGTTTCATTGAGGGTGTGTACTTATCAGCTGCTTTGACAAAAGTTCCACAGGGAGGGTGGGTTCCCATCACATTGGCACTTGTCTTCATGCTTATCATGTACACCTGGCACTATGGGACTTGCAAGAAGTACAACTTTGACCTCCACAACAAAGTGTCCCTCAAATGGATACTTGGCCTCGGTCCAAGTCTCGGAATTGTGCGTGTTCCCGGAATAGGTTTGATATACTCTGAACTGGCCACTGGAGTCCCTGCAATCTTCTCCCACTTTGTGACTAACCTTCCAGCATTTCACAAAGTTCTAGTTTTTGTCTGTATAAAGTCGGTTCCTGTCCCGTACGTTTCCCCTGAAGAACGTTTCCTCATAGGACGAATATGCCCAAGACCTTACCGAATGTACCGCTGTATAGTAAGGTATGGATACAAGGACATCCCACGGGATGATGGGGATTTTGAGAACCTTCTCATACAAAGTATTGCAGAATTTATCCAGATGGAGGCTGTCGAGGCTCACTTTTCAGATTCAGAATGTTCGTCGTATGAAGGTAGGATGGCGGTGATAAGCACCAGAACTGTCCAGTCAAACTCAACTTTGATAGCCACCGAGCAAGACGAAATTCGAGTGGTCGACACCGTCCAAAGCAGCAAATCTTCGACGCTTCAGAGCCTTAGATCTGCATATGAAGATGAGAATGCTCAGATGCGGAGGCGCTGTGTTAGGTTTCAGCTCCCCCAGAGTCCTGCAATCGACCCAGGTGTTAGAGAAGAGCTTTTGGACTTGATAGAGGCAAAGGAGGCAGGAGTGGCTTACATAATGGGCCACTCGTATGTGAAGGCCAGGAGATCGTCGCCTTGGATGAAGAAGCTGGCGATAGATATGGGGTACTCGTTTCTGAGGAAGAACTGCAGAGGTCCTGCTGTGGCACTCAACATTCCTCACATCAGTCTCATTGAGGTAGGCATGATATATTATGTCTAAAAGTTTGTACAGTTGGAGTATAGGTTATTTTGATAATTGATTTGTGTCTGAGAGGTTTTTACTTGGCTTCTCTTAAATTTGTGTATAGGAAGAAGACTTTTTTTTGTCTTCTTTTGCTTGTACAGATGAAACTACCTAATAAACCGAAGTGCTTTGCTTAATTGTGAAAATGGGTTTCGCTGATTTCGGTTTTTATAATTCAACCCACCACAGTGCTTCCTTTTTCAGGGTAACTGGCTTGTTTACCTGTTCCCGTCAATGTTTGATGACCATCTAATTTGTCTTGGAATTGTTGCCTTGAAGCCTATTTGATAGTGCAGCCTAGAACAAAGTGTAGCGTATTTTGATGACCATCTAAAAAACCCAGTCTTCAAAATATTGCTCCCTCTATTCGAGAAAGTAAGTCCCATTTGAGGTTTCTAAGGTAAAGTTGAAAAATGGGTAATTTAGAGTGGTCGGTGACTTATTTTTGAGATTTATCTTAAAAATGGGTAATTTAGAGTGTTCGGTGACTTATTTTTGAGATTTTTAAGATAAAGATGAAAAATGGGTAATTTAGACTGTTTGGTGACTTATTTGAGATTTTATAAGTAATGTTGAAAAGTGAGTAATTTAGAATGTTTGGTAAGGATATTGTGGTAAAAGGAGAGAGGAGAGATAAAAAAAAAAGGAGTAATTGAAAGATTTGGCAAAGGTAATACAATTAATTTGGAAGATTTGGTGAGGATAATATAGTAAGAAGAGAATAGAGGGGAATAAAAATGGGCTAATTTAAAGGATTTGGTAAGGATACTATGGTACATGTGTTCTCCCAAAAATGAAAAGAAATGAAATGACATACATTATTTGGGATAACGAAAACAAAAATAAATAAAACGTATATAATGAGATAGAGGGAGTATCAAATAGATATTACTTATCTCCGTGAGGAGATTCTTTAAAACTAGGTGGGGTGATTGATCATACATCCAACCTTTGCAAAGATGTGAGCGGTGGAGGGCATAAGAATTTCATCGAACGGGAGCTAAATATATAAAATACAGAATTGTTTTTGAACAATGCCATTGGAACAGGTAGGGTTGTCAATTGGGTGGGTCAGGATGGGTTCGCACCCAGTCGTTTTTGAGTTCGGGCCAATCCGGATTTGAGTTAAATCTGAATATTTTGACAATTAGGTTGAACAATTTTGTGTCCGGTTTTCATTTAATCGGTAAAATTGAGGTTTTTGGTCAATTTCGATCGAATTATTTAGATTTCGGGTTGACTGGATTTCGATTATGAACATATTTTGAATGATGATTTTGGTCCTAGTCTAATTACCTTTAATAATAAATATTTAGTGTAATTAAATTTAAATTTAAAAATATTATTTTAAACAATTTATTAATATTACTTTGAAAAATAAAAAGTTAATATAAGTATATTTGTATATCTTTAATGTATCTAAAATGTTTTATTAAATGATATTGTATGTTTCTACAACTACATATGACTATATGAGATAGTTTCATTTAAATTTGATCATTGAATTCAAGGTTCTAAATTATTTTGGATCGAGTGCTTTGAGTCGGGAGACTTTGATTTTTTTTCCAAATGGTATCGGGTCGGGTAACTTTGGATTCAGATGAATTAGTATTGTGTAATTTCGAACATTGATTTATATCGATCTAATACATTCATATATAATTAGTTTTGAGTTAATTTCAAGTTTGAGCTAATGGTCAACCAATACATATTTAAAAGAAGCGCTTGACGCATTAACTCACTAGTTGAGCACTCATGGTAGTACCATGAGGTCTCGGGTTCGAGACTCCGGAATAGCAGTTTGCCGTATTTGTTTAGAGCTGGTTAGTAACCAGTTCTCATTCACTATGGATGCTCTAGGCGAGCCCAAGTAGTACTTGTGGCGAACCTAATTCCTTTCCCTATCCAAAAAAATACACATATTTAAAAAAAATGAGTGGGGGTACTAGTGTACTACCCTTAGTGGGCGGGCTGTAGGTGCGCTCTAGATGTGAGACACTGCTCTATGCATCGAAAGCTGGATAAGTAGTTATTTTATGTCAATATTATTCCCTTGGTCATGTTTTATCTGTATAAAAGGAAAAGGGATACGAGGCTAAAGAAACTAAAAAAGTGAAAAAAAGTACATTCCAATGTCAATACAAAGCCAATTACTTCGTACAAGTACATAAAAAGAAGATTTCTGACAGATTTTCTCATAATTTTTTATAGCGCACATTGTGATAGTGATCATCTGAAATATCAAATAGAATGCCACTATTAGGATCACACGGATCCCCCAACTTCTACAAGTTATGTTTTCTTTAAGAAATACTAAAGTATATAAATGATGCCACCCTTTTAGTTAGGTTTTGTAGGTTCTTAGTTAGTTAGATTGAGTCATTTTTGTTAGTTTTGTGAGTCGTTTGCATTGATTTTTTGTATTCTTTCAAGATTCAGAATCTATGCAAGTGTTGTTTGTGTTTTTGCAGGTTTCGAAGCAAAGATGGAGGGATTTTGGAGCATAAAGGAGAGGTGTGGAAAAGTGCGATAAGGCGAGAAGTGAACACCTTCAAGCCTAGAGATTCTCTTAAACGCGCCAATTCAAGAGGAGAACACAAGAGAACCGAAGAAGAAGAAGGCCAAACCACTTCGTTACCAACCCAGGAGGGGTCGTGAATGAGCCACATAGATAGGAATTTCCAAGGAGAAAGTCAGAGCTTCCTACCAACCTTGACGGGGGTCGGGACCAATGTTCCCCCATGTTAGTAGGAAGGGCGAAAGCGTGTAGAGATCTATCTAAAATCTTTTATTTTAATTTTGGATCTTTTCCTAGATTGTATTTCTAATTTAGAGACTCTTTTTAGCATTTAAGGAGGGCTAGGGATATACATCTTAGAATCATCCACAATCCAATATCCAATCCAATTCTCATTGTCATCCAAAAGACTTGGTTTTGGAGGGAATTTTTAGCTTGTATGCCTCTTGAAAACATTTCTTCAAATATATGACGATTCAACCATGGGGTACGATCTTTTCGTCGAGACTTTTTCAGCTTGTATGTTCCACCAATATCCCTGAGAAGGAGCTTAGAATGTTTCAAAGTTGTTTGCCCTAGGACGACTTCACTAGGACTCATGCTTTTTCGTGTATGCCGATATCGAATCCAGCGGATCTTGTTATCGAGCTTCGTGTATTGTTCACACAAAATGCTAGTCGGTTAACTCTTGACCACTCTATCATCCACGCAGACGTTTCGTAGTCAATGATTTTCTAAATCTAGTGATTGCGTCTCGGGGATTTGGACAGCGATCAAGTACTTTGCTCGACCCTTCATCTCTTCGGCTATATTTTGGACGACGTTGTTCATGTCCAGTTTCGATCAATTTCCAGCTTCATCTTCTAACGATGATAGAGAGTACACCTTATAATCTTTCCAAAACAACTCGATTTGTCTTGCTCGGGTGACCGTAGCTCTCGAACAAGCTTGAGCAACATAACGGTATGGGTTGTCATAGAAACCGGACTGTTTGTCTTGAACTGCGATTTTGGGTCTGTTCGAGTGCATTTCTATTGTCAATGTTAGCAGAGAACTTGTAGATAATTTTTCAGCTTTCCATCAATATAAGGTTTTCAGCTTTTCGATGCTCCTACCTCCAGAACGAAGCGTTGGAAGTAGACTTTTCTGTTTTGCATATTTTAAGCGATGTAGCTTTCAAACACCTTTTTTCCCACCTTTCTAGTGAGTTTTTGGTGTTGATGTCTGAAGATGATTTGTAGCTTATCTTTTCCACTTTCCATCAGTATACGAATCGTGTAAATCCGATAAGTGTAACTTAGAAAAGACTAGTCGGAAGTATGTTCGGTGATTCTATCGATGGTCGGTTTTCACCGATCCGTGCTCGAAGGTACATGTACCACGCTCATGGATATTCCTGTGGCTTCATTCCTTGTTCGCACGCAATCGATCAAATGATTCTAGATCATCGCCGCTTGTGCGATCTTCATATTCGTCTCTAGAAGTCATTGTCTTATGCTCAATCTCTTGACCCGGTTTGAGGAATCTTCCTTGGACACTACGCCGCTCAAGGTTCGATTGGAGTCAAGGTCTCTACCTTTGCGTGATGTCTCGGTGACTTCCAATCATCTTGCTTCACTTCTTTGTCAAAAAATGTTCTTTGGACCTCCCCATTGATCACGAGTTAGGGTTTTGAACTTGTCGTACGAGATTGCAAACAAGACTATAAATTAGGGTTTTGTCTAGTTAACAAACCGTTGTGATCAAAATTGGATGTTGATTAAATGATAATTAATCAATTCATACCCCTCGTCATCTTCAATTTGTGATGTGCCTTTCGCTCGTGATCAAAGATTGGACTTTTACCCATTGATCAAGGTTTATCAACATAAATATATCTTCATCGATCGTGAGTTGCAAATCATGTAGAAGGCATTACTCTCAAAGTTGGCTACATTGTGTATGGGAGGGAAGGGGGTGGGGAGGGTTATTTTCATGTTTTAGGTTACTTACTAGGACGATTTGGGTAAGTGGCCCATTAGGGCCACTTTTGGAGGCGTTTAGGCAGCTCCAAAAATAAATTAGCTATGAGGCCGGTTTTCCGAAAATGCCCCTGGGCAAAAAAAAAAATTACAACCATGCCACCGCATCCCAATTCACACCCCCTGTCACACCTGTCACACAAAAAACGACCTGTCATACAAAAAAAAATTTTTACACCCATTCCACCGCATCCCACCTCACACCCCCTGTCACACAAAATCTGTCATACAAAACCTGCCATACGAACAAAAAACGACCTGTCATACCAAACCCCCAATTTTCGTTCATTATCCACACACAAAAGGTTTGTCACCACAAAACCTGTCACACAAAGCCTATGTGGGATTTGAACCCACATTACCGTGCATTTAGCACGTTGCTCTACCATTTGAGCTAATAGGCTATGATTATAATTACTATATAAACAAAACCAAATTTGTCACACACAAAATCCATAAGAAAAACCCTGTCACACACAAAACTCATACAAAAAACATGTCACCACTAAAACTCATAAACACAAAAGCTGTCATACGAGTAAAACAATCTGTCACACACAAAAATCATAACAAAAAACCTGTCACACACACAAACCTATTAACACAAACCCTGTCATACGAACAAAAACTCAACTGTCACACAAAAAAACAGACCAAAAACCCTGTCACACACGCCTACCACACAAAACCCATAACATAAAACTTGTCACACACAAAAAACATACCAAAAACCCTGTCATACATAAAACCTATAACAAAAAACCTGTCACACACGCAACCCATAACAAAACCCCCTGTCATACACAAAAAAACAGACCAAAAACTCTGTCATACACAAAAAAACAGACTAAAAACCGTGTCACACAAGCCTGCCACACAAAACCCATAACATAATACTAGTCACACACAGAAAAACATACCAAAAACCTGTCATACATGAAACCTATAACAAAAACATTGTCACATACACATAACCAATAACAAAACCCCCTGTCATACACAAAAAACAGACCAAAATCGTTGTCACACAAAAAAAACTCATAACAAAACCCCCTGTCATACACAAAAAACGAGCTGTCACACACAAAACCCATAACAAAAGCCCTGTCACACACAAAACTCATAACAAAAACCTGTCACACACACAAACCTATAAACACAAAACCTGTCATACGAACAAAAAACGAGTTGTCACACACAAAACCCATAACAAAAGCACTGTCATACACACACAACCTATATCAAAACCCTTGTCACACGAAAAATAGACTAAAAACCGTGTCACACAAAACTCTTGTCACACACACAACCCATAACGAAGCGATTTGTTTGCTTACCGCGGTGGTGGACGGTGGAACGACGTTAGAAGGGCGGTGTCGACGCTCACTTCTCTAGATCTAGGGTTTCTAGATCCAGATCTAGAAATTGTAGATCTAGATCTAGAATTTCTAGATCTAGATCTAGAACCCTAGATCTATCCCACCAACGCCGGCCACCTTGGTTGATTCCCACCGACACCGCAGCCCCGTCGTCGTCTCTAGGCGTCGTCGACCGACACCGCTGTCCGTCGTCGTCTCTGGCCGTCGCCGTCGCCGCCAACCGGATCTGGATGAAAAAAACAAGAGGGGGAGAGGGGGGAGCCGCCACCGCTACTCTTTGGTGGCCGTCGTCGCCGTCTAACGGATCTGGGGGAAGAAAACAAGATGGAGAGAGGGGAGAGAAGAGAGGGAGGGAGAGAGTGAAATGGAGGAAGAGAGAGAAGAGAAATGAAGCGACGTTAGAAGGGCGGTGTCGACGCTCACTTTTCTAGATCTAGGGTTTCTAGATCCAGATCTAGAAATTGTAGATCTAGATCTAGAATTTCTAGATCTAGATCTAGAACCCTAGATCTATCCCACCAACGCCGGCCACCTTGGTTGATTCCCACCGACACCGCAGCCCCGTCGTCGTCTCTAGGCGTCGTCGACCGACACCGCTGTCCGTCGTCGTCTCTGGCCGTCGCCGTCGCCGCCAACCGGATCTGGATGAAAAAAACAAGAGGGGGAGAGGGGGGAGCCGCCACCGCTACTCTTTGGTGGCCGTCGTCGCCGTCTAACGGATCTGGGGGAAGAAAACAAGATGGAGAGAGGGGAGAGAAGAGAGGGAGGGAGAGAGTGAAATGGAGGAAGAGAGAGAAGAGAAATGAAGAAAGAGAGTTGGGGGTTTTTTTGGGGGGCTTTTATAGTGAAAAATAGACCTCATAGTGAATTAATTTTTGGAGGGGTAGAGGGTATTGAAATGTGTAGTGGGGGGCTTCACCGCCCACTTCCCTCTACTTACTAGGCCCCTTAAAAAAAATTAACTAACCAGTCGGTTTATAAACCCCCATTCCCCTTTATTTTTCTCTCTTCTCCCATTTTTTTTCCTCTCTCCCTTCTTTCTCTTCTCTCTTTCACGACAACCACGAAGATGAAGGAGGCCATCGTTCAACGACATCGCCTTCGCTGCGGAGCTCTTCGTTGGCCTCGTCTAGGTTGAGATCCTCCTCCTCTGGCCCCTTGTGTAGACACCGTCTAGGGTTTCGGTTTCGGTTCCCATCGACTCCGATTGGTGGCGGATCTCGACTTCGCAAATCTCGACACCGTGTTCAACCCGTTGCCTATGGATCTCGTCTGCAAACGATGGCTTAGCAAGCCTTAAGGTGAACACCGGTGGCAGGGCTCTGTAGCGGTCGATATGGTACGACGTCAATAGAGCGATCTCTAGGGTGTCTCCCGGCGACGCTCTTTTCCGGCGGTTTTTCTCTTCCACATCAAACGGTACATTACGCCTCTCTTCCCGATCCGCTTCCTTTCTCCGTCGAACAACCATAATCGAACTTCACACGTCCTACCTTTTCCGAATTTGCAATTTCATGCACATTGATGATAGGAGCTGATTATATGCTGTACATTTCTTCCAATTGATTTCATCGTTTGTTTAATCCTCCGTATGCGCATCTTCTGCTTGTGTGATATGGCTACCTCAGACTGTTTAGGCTAATTATGTTTCTCTACACAAAGCATGTATAGTTTATCAATGATGTTGCTGCTACTCATCCTCCTGAGCATCTTCCTCATTTGCAAAAAATGCTTGAGAGCAGAGGTGGACCTTTTGAGATCCTTGTTGTTGTTATGGTGAGTCTGATCTGTGTGATCTTTGATTGAGATATTTGATGTGCATTGTGGCAGGTGACCTCATTCTTCCTCCTAGTGCGAAACGAGGGCTGATTCCCCTTGCATTGTGATGTGCGTTGTAGTATCAGCTTGCCAATTTAGGAATTCAGAATGCTGAATGTAGGTGAGTTGTCAAACTAAACAATTTGTTCTAACCAAAGGGGCCTAACTTTTCATATCAAGGGAGTGATCTGTAATTTATAGATTTTAGTTTCGCATGAGTGTTTAAAACAAAACAAAAATTACACCCCAAACCCAGGTAAGGCACAAGATTCCTCAATGCAAATCATTTGGTTCACATGGTGATGCACTGATGCCCACTTGGCAAGGCTAAGGTGTTGTGGCACTCCAAAAGCTACACTTCATTCACCCGAGTTTTGTTGACAAGCAATGACAAGGATAGATGAGACAACATTTCTTGTGCACTTGTTTGAGTTGGAAATACGTACTTCTTGTGCCCCCCATAGTCAAATAGTCTATGCATATGGTACATGATTTCGTGTAACTAACTGATATCCTAAGAGTTGTGAACATGAATGTTATGCATGTGCTATCATCTTTGCAATCATGATGTGTTGTGCCTCATTGTGCATTTTAATATGCACCAAACCCTGTGAAATCAATTTCCACTGATTTTTAGCACCTCTCGTATCTGCCTGAGACTACGGGTACATGATATCTAATTTGTTTGTGCCTCCTTTTTATTCCAAATCATTTTTTTGGTTACTTTTATGTTTATATTTTCCCTTTTGATAAGTGTGGATATGAACACGGTGTCGAGATCTTGACAAGGTTTTTTGTTTATAGGTTTTGTCGGTGACAAGTTTTGGTGGCGACATGCTTTTTGTTTATTGGTTTTGGTGGTGACAATTTTTTTGGTTTACTGGTTATGATTAATTTGTTCATATATTAATTTTAATTATGGCTTATTAGCTCAAATGGTAGAGTAACGTGCTTAATGCACGGTAATATGGGTTCAAATCCCGCATAGGCTCAATAATAATTTTTGATAATGAGTTTTTTTGTACACGGTGATAAGTTTTTTGTACGTGGTGACAAGTTTTTGTTCTTGCTTGTATATGGTGATAAATTAGGGTACATGGTGACAAGTCTTATGACAAGACTTGACGACAATTTAGCCGATGACAAGGCTAATGACAAATTCGGTGATATTAAAATAGGTGATAATACATGAAAAATGACAAGATTTAGCCACAATTTAAGCGATGACAAGAGGACGAAAAAATAAGCGATGATAGGGTTGATAAAATTTGGGATGAACGGTAACAAGATGAACGGCGACAGGATGACAAGATGAGCGGTGACATGATGAGCGGTGACAGGTAACAGGATGAACGGTGACATGTGACAGGATGAACGGTGACAGGTGACAGGATGGTCGGTGGGACACAGGGCACGCGCGTAAGTTTGGATATGGGGTGGGACACGATGGTAGCCCGTAATTTTTTTTACCAGGGGTAAATTTGGAAAACCGCCTAGTTACCACATTTTTTTTTGCCATGGGCCTTCCGCCTCATTAAAAATTCCAAAAAGGCTAGTTAGCCTTTTTCCTATGTGTATGGTGATCATCCAACTTAATTATGCACGTACATAAATCCCGTCATCATCAACTTCATTGGTGTTGTTGATGTGCAATACAAATGGAATCTTTGAACCCATCAAGTAGGTTATTTTTGTTTTGTGCTTTTTTTTTCTTTGGTTTGGTGATTTGTGCGTTGTTTTTTTAGCTTGGTGTTTTTTTTTCTGTTGGGTCTTTTGGATGCCCCCCTCTACGTTAGCCAAGAGTGTCCATATCCTGACCCTCCAGATTCCTCATAAGGGGAATTACACTAGGTATTGTTGTTGTTGTTGTTGTTAATTGTTGGACTGATGTTCCCTCGGGATCAGTCAGACAATCAAGTGATCTCTTGGGATCAGTCCCATGAGTTTTGATGATGATAAACACTATAAGGTTTAATGGTTTGAGTTTTGCAAAGTGTTTCAGGAGAAAACAGGTGCAAAGGGAACAAGAGAACCAGAGAACAAGAGCAGAAAGAGAGATTGGTCCCAGAGGGATCAATGTGCCAGCCAGCCGCGTGATAGAGGTCTATTTAAGGAAGGCGCGAGTTTCCTTGAAATAAGGACGTGTATCTACAACTGGAAGAAGTTGTTATTATCTTTAAAAGGATGATAATAAATATGGGAAGCATATCTCGTTGATTTGGTCATTACTTGGAGCCCAAGGAGTCAAGAAGATATGATAGAAGATCTTGTTGAAGATTTGATTGTGTAAATCCGTTTATGGATGATTGTGAGGTGGAAAGATATTATTTTATGGCAAGAAAATAATATCAATCAGACCTATTCATCTATTATAAATAGGAATAGAGTTTAGGTTTTTTACTTGTTCGAAAGGAACCCTTTGGAGTGCTTCTACTAGAGAGAAAAGGAGACTTCATCGAAGAGAAGAAAGGCGGCGTCCTTAAGGAGTTTTGGAGGCTTCTTAACCGGCCATTGAAGCTTAAGAGAAGAAGCTTTACCATCGTTGGTCAGAGGATCAACAATCAGCACAGTCTCAGGGATCGGTAACAACAGACGCACTTGTTGATACTGGTGAAGGACTCGAACCATTGAAGCTTGGTGAGATGTCAGGTTTCAGAGGTATAGTTGGATTTTGGCCTACTTTGAGTTAATAATACGTTCTTTAGGCTAGGAAGTTAGGAGAGTACTAGAAAGAGTCTAGGTACGTTGGTATCCTTGTGTAGTTCGTGATTATTAATAACAGGAGTACGTGATTCAAAATCCTTCTAACGAAGGTAGAGGTTTTACTAAAGTAACTAGTTGGTTGCTTTGGGTTTCCTCTCTAAATATTGTGTCCTTTGTGTGTGTTGTTTTCGTTTCGTGATAGATTGATCCCTGCTAAGGATCAGTAATCTGTTTGCTACTTGTTTCCTGTTGCTTCTACTGTCCAGTTCTTTGATCCCCTAAGGATCAGGGTCTGTATTCTAACACGTCGATCCTACAATTGGTATCAGAGCCTGGTGTGCTCTAGATTTGTGTTAGGATTTTTCAGGAAAAGGTGAGCAGTCACGAAGGGAACAGAAAAGGACACTCGGTGGTGCATCGCCCACTCTTCGAAAGGAGAAAGCTTGAAGACATGGAAGAAGTTCATCGTCTTCAAAGGGGTTGCACAGTGCTACTAGTGGGAACAACCTAAGGAGAGGTGTTTCACTGAGAATGATCCCACACAACCTCGAAGTGGAGGTGAGTCAAGAACTCACTTGTTGGTGCTTGAGCTGAGGGGGAATGATCCCGATCGTTCCCTAAGAGTAATGAGATGATGCATGGGAGATGGAGATGGGGACTAGATGGAGGACGTTTTCACCATGGCATGGGATAGAAAGTCCTATGAACATCTAAGGATGTTGTTAGGCATGATCTCCTTGAGGTAAGTGAGTCCCGGTCCTTTATTCCCCCAATGATTGGTTAATTAGGTAGCATCTTATTGGGAATTTATGCATCTATTGCGTTCTTTCTAATGGCTGCTACATGTTGTCTCTGTGCTGTGTGATGTAATATTGCACTTGAAGTTGGGAACATTGCATGCTCTAATAGCTAGAGGCTAGAATGATTGAACTCAAAAGTACGTTTCTTTGAGCCCGAGACAACTGGCTTAATCTTGTTTAACCCTTGATACAAGCCGAAATGATAGTCAGTTGTATAGCCTTCCCTAAGCCTTGTCCAGGTAAACGGTCCCTATGAACCCGTTTTTTTGGTAGCCCACAACTGGGATCAATTACCTTGGATGTAAAAAATCCCTACCCCATATTTTGTATGGATACATTATATGTCTTTGTCCTTAACATGTTATCCAAACACAACCTGTTTTTATTCCATATCATGTCTATGCTCTAGGATGCGTGGTACCTATTGCAGAAGGGATCAATGAAAAAGATGGATAATCAAGTTCTAAGGATCAAGAAGAGAAGTGTGGGTGGCCATGTGCGTGCCAGTAAAAGACAAGGAGAGAAAAGGAAAAATGAGAGTTTTCTTAAAAAAAAAAGAGGGAAAAGATGAGAGATGAAAAAGAGAGAAGTTCTCTCAAAAGAAAAGAGTGAAGTGCGTTCCCCCGGGAACAACAGAGAAACGAGGGAAGATATCTTCGAAAGAAGACTACAGAATGATGTTCCAAAGGGAACAATGCGACAGGAAAAGTTGAGTCTCCTTACTCAAGGATCAACGAAGAGTAGAATGAAACATAGTATGTTTTGTTCAAAGGTGGAAGCGGAAGAGGATCAAGGTCTTTAGCTCCCGAAAGGTAACTAGGGAAACGTTATTCTAGTAGCTAAGACATGATTGGAACCCTCTTTTTCACTCCATAGCAGTTGATCCCCCCACAAAAATTGTTTCAAAGTCTTGTTGAGTTCTTTTGTTTGATGCTTTTGAACTCTATTATGATGTTTTGCTTTGGGAACAATGTGATGGTGTGGTAATTTTGCAGGCATAAATAACTTTAGTAGTTCCAATTGGGAATGTGGTAGCTTTGTGTTATTCTCTGTTTGATCTAACCTTTTGATGATGCCAAAAGGGGGAAGTTAGGAAAATTGCAGAGATGAGCTTACACAAGGAGATGCAGGTTTATGCTTATGCCAAGGGGGAACGTCCTGCCTAACATGATTGGTAAGGATCAGTGTTGTGTTCAGGGGGAACAACAACAGAAGAAGCTATTGGTTTGAGGGGGAACAAGAACTCTCTCTACTTAGTGTGTGCATGTGCATGTTTCATGTTTCTTAACTTGATATATAATATGCATTTTTTGATGTATGGGTTTGTCATCATCAAAAAGGGGGAAATTGTTGGACTGATGTTCCCTCGGGATCATTCAGACAATCAAGTGATCTCTCGGGATCAGTCCCATGAGTTTTGATGATGATAAACACCATAATGTTTAATGGTTTGAGTTTTTCAAAGAGTTTCAGGAGAAAACAGGTGCAAAGGGAACAAGAGAACCAGAGAACAAGAGTAGAAAGAGAGATTGGTCCCAGAGGGATCAATGTGCCAGCCAGCCGCGTGATAGAGGTCTATTTAAGGAAGGCGCGAGTTTCCTTGAAATAAGGACGTGTATCTACAGTTGGAAGAAGTTGTTATTATCTTTAAAAGGATGATAATAAATATGGGAAGCATATCTCGTTGATTTGGTCATTACTTGGAGCTCAAGGAGTCAAGAAGATATGATAGAAGATCTTGTTGAAGATTTGATTGTGTAAATCTGTTTATGGATGATTGTGAGGTGGAAAGATATTATTTTATGGCAAGAAAATAATATCAATCAGACCTATTCGTCTATTATAAATAGGAATAGAGTTTAGGTTTTTTACTTGTTCGAAAGGAACCCTTTGGAGTGCTTCTACTAGAGAGAAAAGGAGACTTCATCGAAGAGAAGAAAGGCGGCGTCCTTAAGGAGTTTTGGAGGCTTCTTAACCGGCCATTGAAGCTTAAGAGAAGAAGCTTTACCATCGTTGGTCAGAGGATCAACAATCAGCACAGTCTCAGGGATCAGTAACAACAGACGCACTTGTTGATACTGGTGAAGGACTCGAACCATTGAAGCTTGGTGAGATGTCAGGTTAAAGAGGTATAGTTAGATTTTGGCCTACTTTGAGTTAATAATACGTTCTTTAGGCTAGGACGTTCGGAGAGTACTAGAAAGAGTTTAGGTACGTTGGTATCCTTGCTTGCCTTGTGTAGTTCGTGATTATTAATAACAAGAGTACGTGATTCAAAATCCTTCTAACGAAGGTAGAGGTTTAATTAAAGTAACTAGTTGGTTGCTTTGGGTTTCCTCTCTAAATATTGTTTCCTTTGTGTGTGTTGTTTTCGTTTCGTGATAGATTGATCCCTGCTAAGGATCAGTAATCTGTTTGCTACTTGTTTCCTGTTGCTTCCGCTGTCCAGTTCTTTGATCCCCTAAGGATCAGGGTCTGTATTCTAACACGTCGATCCTACAATTGGTATCAGAGCCTGGTGTGCTCTAGATTTGTGTTAGGATTTTTCAGGAAAAGGTGAGCAGTCACGAAGGGAACAGAAAAGGACACTCGGTGGTGCATCGCCCACTCTTCGAAAGGAGAAAGCTTGAAGACATGGAAGACATGGAAGAAGTTCATCGTCTTCAAAATTAGTGGCTTAATTATATCAATATTGTCGAGTGTAATAGGAAGGAATTAAATTCCACCAATTCATGTACGTAGGTGTATTTCGATTGCTGCCTCATACGTAGGATTTTTATTGGATCGACAATCCAAAATAATTCTTGAATCGGGAAATTTCGAGATCGACAATCTAAGTTCCCAAACTCAGTAATGTCCATTGATGAATCAGAAACTCGATCAAGCTTAGTAGATTCAGACTTCATAGTATTAGGACTGTCAATTCCGTTGCTCGACTTGGGTCCTTGACGGTATACATAATGAACAACCGTGCTTGTGAGAGGGGCCGGGTCATGGTTTAAGGAGAGAGTCGTGTCCTAGAAATACTTTCTAAGCGTCCTCTTTTATTCTAGCATGGTGTTCCTTAAACCTTTCACTTAATAGTTCCCCCTTAACACTTGCTTATTCTAGATAACTATTTCATAACGCATCTCTGCAAAACTACACTTCCCCCTTTTGGCATCATCGAAAAGAATAACAAGTGATAAGGACGTTAGCACAAACGCACAACTATAAGCAGTGGAACACTTAAACACACAAATGCAAGCAAACAGTTGAATTGCCATTCAAACAAAAGTAGAGAAATTGTCATTACAGACCAAGTGTTTTTGAAACAAAAGAAGCAAAGGCAAAAACAATTTAGGGATAAAGGGTTTGAGGACGGGGATCACTGGGGACGGCTTTGGTTTTGATAAAATTTGAGAAGCTTCTCATGAAGTTCTGCCGATTTGGTGAAGGCCGAAGACAAGTCCCTAAGAGAAGAGAGAATCAGACACTGGTTATTCAAGATTGCACCCATAAGTTCTGCTGGAGGATGCAGTTCAGGATTAGCAGGGGCAGGAATAGGCGCGGGACCAGAGCTGGAAGAAGGAGCGTCCACATGAGGTACGGAGGAAGGAGGAGAAGCGGCCATGAGCATCTGGTCAAGAGCAGCAAAGTTAACAGCAGGCTCTTCCTCGTGAGCGGGCTCTTGATGCATAGAGGCAAGACGCTCTTGTTCTGCTTCTTGAGCGAGGCGTTCTTGCTCAGCCTTCTTCTTGGCTTCCTCAGCTTCATCTTCCAACTGCTTCTTGACGGAGGGCAGTTCCTCGTTGTGCCTTATTTCAACAAGTCCCTTCTTAATATTCCAGTTCAACCCTAGAAGTTCTGTGGGAGCACTTTCATCATAGGTGTTCTGGGACTTTAGGATCAGCATGACTAACCCAGGGTATGGCAAAGCATGTCGCTTCCTCCCACACTTAGCCATATGTTGCATTGCAATTCTGGCAAGATTGATGGGTCGGCATTCGAGAAAGGCGCCTATTAATATGATATCATATGTTTGAACTATAGAACGCTTCTCTTGCCTGGGAAGAATGGCGCGACAGATAAAGTAATGTGCAATGGCGCCGACTTTGCTTAACACGTGAGCCACCCTGTCAAGTCCATAAGGTGTTTTACCCTGGAACACTCTTTCAATCATAGCAACTTCTTCGTCCTTTGTCATCTCAAAACCGTTCTATGGAAGAGAGCTTATGGCGTTGGATGGTGGCTTTTGAGTGCTCAGTCCCATGAAAGCACGGACTTGGCGTTCATTTACAAAGACTTTCTCGTCCTCTATCTTGAAATGGAGAGACCTGTCCTTGGACTTGTAGCGCAAGCTCTTGTAGAACGCTCGGACCTGTTCTTTGTCAACTTCAGTAGGGGCGGGTCCGACGTTCAGCCATCCTTGAAATCTGAGAAGCTCAAGAAACTCTAGAACTTCTTTTTCCTTGGTGAAGGAGGCAAGCCATTGCTCAGAATAGACCAAGGGGCCTAGAACGTTGACAGGTGCGCCATCGTCCTTGCGCTTCTTTTTGACTTTTGGAGACTTAGAGTCCTCATCATCAGAACTCTCATCAACAGCTTCAGCGTCCTCAGACTCTTTTTCAGCATCGTCCTCGGCAGGAACATCCTCAGTGCCTTGCACTGTTTCATCATTACCACCAGCTGTGGTGTTGGTGATTTTAGTGTTATAACTGGATTGATCCCTAAGGAATCAGTGATGGTTCTTGAAGGATCAATGTCCATTTAGTGTTATCGGGATTCATGCGACTTTATGAGGTTCCATTTAGCTTATCACAAGTCTGGGGGTGTGGAGTACACGCTTGTGTAAGTATATTTGGGATCTAGTGGGAATATTAAGGATATGTTACTCTGGGATCAGTAGTTCAAAGAACAAGAGCTCTGGTTGACTGGTACCAACGGGATCAGTCTTTTAGCGGTTTGAATACTGGTCACGTGGGTTAACTGCCAATATAACCGTTGTATAACTACTTGAGTAACTCCTTTTTATCAATGGTTTCAGATGGGCCACGTGTCTCTCCAAGAGAGAGCCGTTGGAGGCAAAGGATCAGCGGTAACCGCTGGTAACTGCCCTAGTAACCGCCCATAACTTGTAGAAACCGCTCCCAAGGTTTTCCTACGGCCTATATAAGGACAAAAGGAAGATAGGGTCGTGTTGGCTGATTTGGTTACACAATCTCTCTGAAGATTAAACCAATTCGAAGTCATACATCCATCATACATCATTCTATAGTTTGGTCCTTACCACAAGCCTTGGAAAGGATCAGCAGATTTGTTTTATCTCACTTCAGATTTTGTGGATTCCCTAAGGCTTATAAGGGGCAAAATTCTGATTTCGGAAAGTGTTTGCATGACTCAAATCTTATCCGAAGACAGACATCATTGATTGTTCCCCAGGTGTTCTACATTGAAGTGAAGAGGGATCAACAGACGTAGTAGCGCTCGCTGGATCAACGCAGGGATCAACACCAGAATCCAACAATCGAAATCAGAATTTTCTTGATCAATGACGTCTGTGTGTGAGATGACAATTGGTTTGAAATTGAAGGGGATCAATGGTACTTTGATCGTCGTACAAAAGAACCCAAGATCCGATGGAAATTGATCCATGTTTCTCAAATTTGATTTTGAGAAAGGAAGGCTCGTGGTCTTGATGTTATTTTAAATAATAATATGTAATGATGGATTTTAAGCCATGTGTGATCCTTTGATAAGAAAATCACATGTATGGAAGTGTTTTGAACACAATTAAGTTCATGTTTTCTTGTTACTTCGTAATGAGAATAGTTAAGTGTGATACCTATGGGTGTGTGATAATCATATGGAAGAGATTATTATATGATTATGTAAAGCCAAATGGATTTTTGGATCAAATCGAAATTCGGATGAATGTTCCCGAGAAGGAATCGATGTATGATGTTCCCTAAAAGGGAATGTGTTTGTTTTGTTATCCAAAACAGAATAAGTCCATTTTATGGATTGATTTATCATTAGACAATGATAAGGAATGACTATTTGCATTGATATGTTCTATCACTTCACGTAAGTCAAAGGGTAACAACGATAGTGGTATCTACACCACTGTTCCCTCGAAGGAAACGTATAGTTTGTCAAAGATAAACTGAAAACGGATAATATTCCTCGAAAGGGGGAGGTTTCCTAATGAGTATACTATACCTCGTGTGTAGATTTCTCATGTTTAAATTCAGATTACTCAATATGAGTCTACTGTTCCCTGATGGACAGATTACTCTCTTGAGTCTACTGGTTACGGACCTACTGTGATTCACAGTTTGGCTTTTCGACTCTACTGTTCCCATACAGATTAGTCGGTTTTATTTCATTTTGTTGATGCATTTTGTTTGAGTTTTATACTTACATTTGATTAATTGCAGGTTAATGATGAAGCAATTAGACATGTTTAAGGTTCATAACCTTGTTCGGATCAACAATGGTGATAATTGCACACTACTGCAAGGTTGATTTTATAGGATCAAGGAAATTTCTTCTACATTTACTTTCCTAAAGGGAAATGAAGTGAATGTCTGATTTGACATGCTTGTGCTAGGAACAAATGTATAAGATGACATGTTGATCTTTTGAAAGGATCAAGGACAAGTAAATCTTGTGAGAATTTTTTGTCATCATAATTCTCCATGAAGGACATGAGAGAAGTTGATGTTATCTTAGGGATTAAGATAAAAGGGGAGGAAAGATGAGTTTTATCTTGATCCCAGTCTCATTACATTGAGAAAGTGTTGGGAGACGAGATTGAGGAATCAATGTCCCTGGATAGGACTGGAAACGTGTGGACTGGAAACGTGTCCTTCGGGATCGATATCTTTTGACTGTCCTTCGGAATCGATGTCTTTTGACATGAATACTTGTTTCTTGTTTAGAAATGTGTCCCTCAACATTCCATGTTGACAATGTCATTATTTTCTTGGATATAAAGAAAATGTTGAATGCAAGTTGGATCAAGTTTAAGAATTGTTCCTTGAAAGGTGGATGGATATTTCTACTTGGGATCAGTTCCAAATCCTGAATTATGGAAAAGGATCTAGCATTCTAATATGACAATGGGAACGAGGTTGGTAGGATGAGTTGTACCCTGGATTGAGGTAACTACTATGGATGTAAATCTACCATGTTTCGTTAAGGCCGAAACTGATTTCAACTATGTGAACATAGTAACTCTGGCCAGAGGGGATCGATCATGCTTGTTGATACCAGGTCACATCTTTGATGTGAGGTATCGCATGGTTCGAGGATTCATGACACATAGTGTGATTTTGGTTGGCTGAATCGGTGAAAACCAATGTGGTTGATCACTTGACGAAGTGGTTGGTCCTAAGGGGATGAGAATGAAAGATCCATATTGCTTTCTAGGGGTGGGACACCCAATTCCTATCTAATGAAAATTAGAACAGAATTCAATGTGGAAATCCCATTTCTAGAAACTGTGAGCACAATTTAACAATCCCCAATGTGTGCTCTGTCCTACAGGATCAGAGGTTGAAGATTCCGTCCTCTTAATAGTTCCTTTGAAAAAGTACAATGTAGGTGTACGAATAAAGGATCTACCTATGTGGACGTGGAGTTTTTGGTCGCTCCATGAAGCTTGGGTTGGCTTCACATACGTTCATGAATGGATAAGGACTCAAGGACCATTAATGGAGTCAAGTTAGACTATAGAAGTGTATAGTAACTTATGTGTGTGTTATCTTTATGCATCTAAAGAGGTTGATTGGTTCAATCCTTAGGACACCATGATTCCGAGGTGTATAAAATGTGTAATTACACTAAGACATAAATTCAATCGTCACGACATTTGTGTTTATGCATGAGTTTGGGATGAAGACTTGCTTATTTTATGAATCAGGGATTACACTAAAATGGGGGAGGATTGTTGGTGATTTTAGTGTTATAACTTGATTGATCCCTAAGGAATCAGTGATGGTTCTTGAAGGATCAATGTCCATTTAGTGTTATCGGGATTCATGCGACTTTAAGAGGTTCCATTTAGCTTATCACAAGTCTGGGGGTGTGGAGTACACGCTTGTGTAAGTATATTTGGGATCTAGTGGGAATATTAAGGATATGTTACTCTGGGATCAGTAGTTCAAAGAACAAGAGTTCTAGTTGGCTGGTACCAACGGGATCAGTCTTTTAGCGGTTTGAATACTGGTCACGTGGGTTAACTGCCAATATAACCGTTGTATAACTACTTGAGTAACTCGTTTTTATCAATGGTTTCAGATGGGCCACGTGTCTCTCCAAGAGAGAGCCGTTGGAGGCAAAGCATCAGCGGTAACCGCTGGTAACCTCCCTAGTAACCGCCCATAACTTGTAGAAACCGCTCCCAAGGTTTTCCTACGGCCTATATAAGGACAAAAGGAAGATAGGGTCGTGTTGGCTGATTTGGTTACACAATCTCTCTGAAGATTAAACGAATTCGAAGTCATACACCGATCATACATCATTCTATAGTTTGATCCTTACCACAAGCCTTGGAAAGTGACTCGGGCAAAGTCGTTGTTCCCTTATCAAAAAAGAAATCCCAAACATGCAAACAAAGTATAGTAGGCAAGCAAGGGGTCGAACCCAAAGGAATCAGTTTCTATTCAGATTTTAGTGGTTTTCATGCAAGTAAACAAAAGGGGGGTTTGAAAGTTGGTTTAAATCAAAGGTTATCAAGTAGAGTTTATCCAATCAATTCCACTTTATTAATACGTTGATCATGAATTCATCCACCTCTTTATATGCCTAGGTCAATTCCAATCCCAATCATTAGAAATCGCAAGTCCACGGTCCAAGCAATTCTATAACCCTAGGCAAGGACGCTTAGCCTAGAATTAGCATAGAGCATAGGGATATTAGGAAATCAAATCATGCAATCAAGCTACGAGTCTCATGCACAATTTAACCATTGAATACTCTTCCCTAAACTAGTCCACGGTCCTAGAATAGAGTTGTTTTGAGAAATAGGAAAGATGCATAGACAACAACCAATCCTAAATCAAACGATAGATCTAAGTCAATCAAACAAGTTGATCAGGCTCATAAAATCAAACATAGATCATGGGATGAAGCACAAGAGTATCAATAAAGACCTAGGGATAAAGAGATTACCAGAATTTCACAACTTCATAATAAAGCTTCCTTGATTGAATAAACTCAAGAGGAGAGTTAGTTGTCCATTACAAAGAAAACTCTAATCTTTATTGAAAGACAATTGATTGACAAGAATTGGATGATATCTAGAAACCTAGAAAGGTTCCCTTTATATAGCCCCAAAGATCAACCTTTTCGGACTAAATAAGGTAGGAAACCGAAAGATAAGAAAGGAAACAAGATAAAAACGGTGAAATCTGGTCCGCTTGGAAGTCGGTCACACCCGCGACCGCGGCACCACCACCGCGCCCGCGGCGGCCTTCAAATGGTCAAATCCGAGTCGGCTGCTACCACGACCGCGCCATAGGCAACGCGACCGCGGCCTTCATGGTCTTGGTTGGCTCGCTCCTCCACACCACCGCGCCCGCGTCATAGACAACGCGACCGCGGCCTTCATGCAGTGGCGAATCTTCGTCTTTAAGCTCTTTAACTCTTGATTCTTCATACTTTGTGTCTTTGGTCTTGATATTACAATAACGCTCAAAACTAACCTAAACACTCTCAATATAGCTCTAAAATACAAGAGTTAACCTATACAAAATAGGCCGTATCAGAAAGGATCAGCAGATTTGTTTTATCTCACTTTAGATTTTGTGGATTCCCTAAGGCTTATAAGGGGCAAAATTCTGATTTCGGAAAGTGTTTGCACGACTCAAATCTTATCCGAAGACAAACATCATTGATTGTTCCCCATGTGTTCTGCATTGATGATGCGTTCGCCTTCTAGGGACTCCAGGAAGGACTCGCTTGGCCAAGGATCTAGGTTACGAGTTGGGCCTTATCCGACTATTAAGGGAAACATAAGGAGGCGGAAGCTGAGTTATGGAAGGTGGTAGTGGTGGTAAGGAAGCTGGTAGCTGAGGTAGGGACTCTAGTAGCTGCAGTAGGGACTTTGGTAGCTGTGGATGGGACTCTGGTAGCTGTGCTGCGGTAGGGACGCTGGTAACTGTGGTAGGGACGCTGGGAGAGGGACGATGGTAGGGACGCTGGTGGATGTGGTAGGGACGCTGGTGGCGGAGATAGGGACGGTGGTAAGGACTCGACGGGTGGAAGAACTCGCCGTCGAACGAGGAAACGACCGGAGGTCGGGGAAATGAGGGCGTCGGAGAAGAGGGATAGAAGGATTGACGTTCACGGTTTTGGGGAAGAGATATCACTCGATTCAAGCCAAAACTCATTGATTGCAAACGTGAAGATTACAAGAGAGGAGAGCTCCTTATATAGTGGAGGCTCTTAGGCAACAAAAGGAAACCCTAGAATTTATGGGCTGGGCCTAAAACATGCAATTCTTGGCCCAATACCCTATGCATACTATAAATGGCCAGACAACTAATCTGACCTAATATTCTTGTCTCTACTACAAAAGGTAATACTTATCCATTAGCTAGCTAGGAAAAGGAAAGACAAAGACTAGAACAAACAAGTCTTAAGGACTCTGTTGAGGACTCTCTTCAAGAGCTGAGGGACTCTGTTGAGGACTCTGCTGAGGACTTTTCTAAGGACTCTGCTGAGGACTCTGCTGAGAACTTTGCTGAGGACTCTGTTGAGGACTTTGCTAAGGACTCTGCTGAGGACTCTGCTGAGGACTCTGCTCATGAGCTGAGGGACTCTGCTAAAGGACTCTGTTGATGAGGACGCTGGAAGAGTGTTAAGGACGCTGCTGGTGGGGACGCTGGTAAGGACGCCCTACACAGTCCTTAAGATTGGCGTTGAGGACTCTCTTGTATCGTCCCTAGAGTTGGCCTTGGCAGAAGGAATACCTTCCACGGATAGGGACTATGATAGGGACGCTAGTACTCTTAGGGACGCTACTAGGGACGCCCATGTGTTGTTCTGCTAGAGTCCTCTTCTTCTTGGGGAAGGGAGTCATCTTCTTGGGAAGTCTTCTTCTTGGGGAGCTAGGGAAGGGATCACATCATCCTGCCCTCCTTGCGTGGGAAGCATCCTTGCTTCCTTTAATAGTTGCTCCCTGCTTAAGTTCTTGGTCCAAGGAGGACGCCACGGTCTTGGTTGACTAGGAGTCCCTTGAGCCGATCTTGTGGGACTGGATCGCATCATCCTCTCCCCCTTAGATTCGAAGCGTCCTCGCTTCGAGCTTGGAAGGGAAAGGAAGAGTTGGCATGTTGGAGTGGGTTGTAGAGGGACTACAAGCTTTGGTGAGGCTCTCAAAGCCTCCATGGGGACTAGTGGAGTAATGGTCCCTAGAGTGGACAAGGGAAGATCCACAACAATTGTAGGGACGTCTTTGATTATGGAAACCAACGGCTTTGTCGGTGTTGGCTCTGGCTCAACCAAAGGACTATCATCGACGCACGAAAAGAAGTCCTTGTTTGGGGAGTCCTCGGCCAGATGTGTGCTCAAATGTACTTCGTGCACAACTGTTAGGGACTCCTCTAATGTTGGCAGTAGAGGCAAGTCCTTTGACGATGGTGGCTTTGTCGATTCCGGATCAACCAAAGGACTATCGTTGATGTCCGGGACTTCGTCCTTAACTTCGGAGTCCTTGACCAGAGGTGTGCTCCAATGGACTTCGGGCACAACTGTTAGGGACGCCTTTGGCAATGGAAGCAAGGACTTTAGTGCATCCGTAGGCGGTTGTGCTGTTGGGGTGGGCGGAGGCCGAGCTGCCGCTTGGGCTTGGAGAAGGGACTCGACATAAGCTATCCGGCGTCTTAACTCTGCATTTTCTTCCTTGATGCTCATTGTGGAGGTAAGCGGTTGTGAAGTCCGAGGCAGCGAGTCAAGGGACGCCAAAGGAACAAGTGTTTGCCTCGTTGGTGGCTTCCAGCTATCCTCAATAGAGTAGTGGTGACATGAGCGTCCCTTCGGAAAAGGCTCGTGGGAGTCATAGGGACGCCGTCGTGGCTGGAGGTGTTGCTCATCACTATAGTCCCGACGTGGTGATGAATGACGGTGACGTGAGTGTCCCTTTGGAGATGGCTCATGATAGTCATAGGGACTCCGTCGGGGTTGGTGGTATTGCTCATCACGGTAGTCCCCACGTGGTGGTGAACTCCGTGATGGTGAAGGATGATGATGTGAGCGTCCCTTCGGCAAGGGCTCATGGTAGTCATAGGGACGCCGTCGTGGTGGGTTGTACTGCACATCACAGTAGTCCCGTCGTGGAGGAAGTTGATGGTGAGGACGCGGCGGAGGAATCCAACTCGAGCCCAAGAACACATCTTCATCTTCATCTTCATCGTCTTCCCACTCAAAATATGGATGCATGGCTCAAAATTTTTTTTTTTGATAAGGACACCAGTGAAGGACTTGGATAAGCAATAGACTGAAGTAAAGGCTTACGTAACCTTGGCTCTGATACCAGTTGATGCGTTCGCCTTCTAGGGACTCCAGGAAGGACTCGCTTGGCCAAGGATCTAGGTTACGAGTTGGGCCTTATCCCACTATTGAGGGAAACATAAGGAGGCGGAAGCTGAGTTATGGAAGGTGGTAGTGGTGGTAAGGAAGCTGGTAGCTGAGGTAGGGACTCTAGTAGCTGAAGTAGGGACTTTGGTAGCTGTGGATGGGACTCTGGTAGCTGTGCTGCGGTAGGGACGCTGGTAACTGTGGTAGGGACGCTGGGAGAGGGACGATGGTAGGGACGCTGGTGGATGTGGTAGGGACGCTGGTGGCGGAGATAGGGACGGTGGTAAGGACTCGACGGGTGGAAGAACTCGCCGTCGAACGAGGAAACGACCGGAGGTCGGGGAAATGAGGGCGTCGGAGAAGAGGGATAGAAGGATTGACGTTCACGGTTTTGGGGAAGAGATATCACTCGATTCAAGCCAAAACTCATTGATTGCAAACGTGAAGATTACAAGAGAGGAGAGCTCCTTATATAGTGGAGGCTCTTAGGCAACAAAAGGAAACCCTAGCATTTATGGGCTGGGCCTAAAACATGCAAGTCTTGGCCCAATACCCTATGCATACTATAAATGGTCAGACAACTAATCTGACCTAATATTCTTGTCTCTACTACAAAAGGTAATACTTATCCATTAGCTAGCTAGGAAAAGGAAAGACAAAGACTAGAACAAACAAGTCTTAAGGACTCTGCTGAGGACTCTCTTCAAGAGCTGAGGGACTCTGCTGAGGACTCTGCTGAGGACTTTGCTAAGGACTCTGCTGAGGACTCTACTGAGAACTTTGCTGAGGACTCTGCTGAGGACTTTGCTAAGGACTCTGCTGAGGACTCTACTGAGGACTCTGCTCATGAGCTGAGGGACTCTGCTAAAGGACTCTGTTGATGAGGACGCTGGAAGAGTGTTAAGGACGCTGCTGGTGGGGACGCTGGTAAGGACACCCTACACAGTCCTTAAGATTGGCGTTGAGGACTCTCTTGTATCGTCCCTAGAGTTGGCCTTGGCAGAAGGAATACCTTCCACGGATAGGGACTATGATAGGGACGCTAGTACTCTTAGGGACGCTACTAGGGACGCCCATGTGTTGTTCTGCTAGAGTCCTCTTCTTCTTGGGGAAGGGAGTCATCTTCTTGGGAAGTCTTCTTCTTGGGAAGCTAGGGAAGGGATCACATCATCCTGCCCTCCTTGCGTGGGAAGCATCCTTGCTTCCTTTAATAGTTGCTCCCTGCTTAAGTTCTTGGTCCAAGGAGGACGCCACGGTCTTGGTTGACTAGGAGTCCCTTGAGCCGATCTTGTGGGACTGGATCGCATCAATTGAAGTGAAGACGGATCAACAGACGCAGCAGCGCTCGCTGGATCAACACCAGAATCCAACATGTGGCCTGTTCAGCTTCTGAAGGCGCTTTGCCTTGGGACGTTTCCTCAGCGTCCTGATCCTCTGTTTGAGGTTCAGTGGCAGGCTCAGCGTCCGCAAGGACTTGGGTTTCTGTTTGGATTGTGGGCGAGGGGTTTTCTTGTGGAGTTGGGAGGGGATTGA
Source organism: Polygonum aviculare (assembly GCA_934048045.1). Lineage (NCBI taxonomy): Eukaryota > Viridiplantae > Streptophyta > Magnoliopsida > Caryophyllales > Polygonaceae > Polygonum > Polygonum aviculare. The sequence goes on along the minus strand of OW204025.1, from coordinate 15,697,946 downwards.
GGAGGGGAAGGAATTGGTTGTAGGGAGGGAACTCAGCAGCATCGCGCTCGAGCTCATTAGAAAGAGTAGGCTCGGTGTCCTTGTGAGCGACCTGGTGCTCGCCAGCGTCCTCAACAACTTCAACAATTTCTGCTTCTTGAGATGTAGGAGCAGCATCAGCATTTTCAGCCTGAACATTCTTAGCCTCATCTTGGGAGTCCCCTATTAAATCGACAAAGGGGGAGGACTCGCCAGCAGGAGTTCCTTGGTTACTCTTCTCAGAAGAGCTTGAACTGGAGGAACTAGAGGAGGGGACGGGTTCTGGCGCTGCCACTTCCTTGGCAAGCAACACCTTAGGCTTTTCACCCGTTTTGCGGCGGCGAAAGGTGTGCGCGAGGGTTGAACGCTGCTCGACGTCCTCCGGGCCACTTTCTGAAGAGGGACGACGGGACCTTGGAGTCTCGGGGTCCTTTGGAGGTGAGATATGGGCCCCGGCGGAGGGAAAATTAGCAAAGTTGAGAGGGGAGGGGCAAAATTGTGTGAGGGCATTTTCTTTGGATGGTTTGGGGGACGGTGGGGGTGTAGGAAGTTGGACAATCTTTAGGGCTTTTTGAGGAGGAGGGGTGGATTCCTTTGAGAGGTTGGAGGGGCCTTTTGTGGATGTTGGCCTTTTTGTGGAGGAGGGGACGCGAGAGGACTTGGCCTTTTTGAGAGGCTTGGGGTCGTGGATCTTTTTGGAGCGTCCCTCCTTTAGGTGAGGTGGAAACTTGTCCACTATTTGTCTTGGTTTGAATGATTTTGAGAGGGGGGACGATGAGGCTGGACGCTTAGAGGGCAAAAGTCTTTTTGTGGTGATGGTGGGAACTTGAGGTGGTGGAGGAGAAGGACTGGGCAACCTATTTTGAAGCATTTGATAGGCGGGGGAGTCTTTGGGATACATGGGGAAGTCGGGTAGGACGGCATTGTGCAAATTTGGTATGAGATCAAGTAAGGGAGCAAGATTCTCACCACCAAATTGTGAGAAGCACAGAACGTCGTCCATCCTCCCGGGTAAGTCCTTGTAATTTGTCTTGTGGAGGCCATAGATGACGAATCGTTCTATAAAATTCTCATAGTTCCGGGTCTTCTCAGCGTCCTGCTTTACATCAGGCTTGTCCATACGTTCCCTTATAAGTTGGTACAGCGTTTTGGGCTTCCTATTGATGAAGTCCACAAGAAATTCGTTCAGAACGATAGGCTTGGGCTTCTCTATAGTGTGGGACTTCACCAATTTTCTTCTCTTCCCGCCGGCAGAAGATCCGGCCACGTTCCCTAGTCTTTGAGACATTTTCTGATGATTTTAGTGAGAGAAAGTCGTCGGAGAACTAGAGAGAGGGCAGAGCAAATTTGAGAGCAGGGAAGTGGTTTAGAATAATAAATTCTGAGAGCGACTGTTCTGGCCTTATATAGAGGAAGCGGTGGCACAAACTGTAATTACCACTGATTTTCTGTGCGACACGTGGCATAACTTCCCCCTTAAGATTTGAGCAATCGCAATGGTCACTATTCAAACTTTCAAATGTTCAAAATTCTGACTCTTTAACTTCTTCTCAAAACTGAACTGGCGTCCTCTCTTACAAACCATTAGCGTTCTCTCAAACTTAGCAAAAAGTTACCTCTTCAAGCAAACCAAAAACCTTGACAACCGTCCTTGTGATCACCTTGCGAACCATTTGAGAACAAAGCAAGTACGTCCCGTAAAAGAAAATATGAAGCTCATAGGACGCTTTTGCAGAGTTCTCGGCTAGGGTAAGCATAGAGTTCCCATCATTTCGGCTTATATTGAGGGTTGGGTGATCAGGGATACTCTTTTCAAGACAAATAGAGAAAATTTGAATGGCGTTCCAAAGTAGCAAACATATGAAGTTTTAGACTAGCGTCCTTGCAAATATGAATTCAATGCATAACATTCCTTAAACACTTAGAATCTACTAAACATAGCCAATCATCGAGGGAATAGTAGAACGGGACTTGCTACTTAAAAGTTATCATCCCCAAGAGCAACCTGAGATGCTCAAAGGGACGTCTATCAAGCCTTAGTGAAAATATCAGCTATTTGGTCTTCAGTCCTTACATGCTCCATACTAATGAGTCCTAGTTCAACATTATCACGCAAGAAATGATGCCTTATATAAATATGCTTTGTACGTGAATGAAGAACAGGATTCTTAGAAATTTCAATAGCACTTGTATTATCACAGCGAATAGGAATAGTTTCAAGATTGATACCGTAGTCCTCAAGTTGATATTTGATCCAGATGACTTGTGAGCAGCACGAGGCAGCAGCAACGTACTCAGCTTCCGCAGTTGAAAGCGCCACAGAGTTCTGTTTCTTAGATCCCCAAGAAACTAGGCATGAACCAAGGAACTGTGCCATTCCTGAAGTGCTTTTTCTATCGATCACATGACCAGCATAATCAGCGTCCGAGTAGCCAACAAGCTTGAAGGACGTCTTCCTAGGGTACTAAAGACAAAGATCGTCGCGTCTTTTGAGGTAGCGAAAGATCCTCTTGACTTCTTGCATGTGGGACTCCTTTGGATTCGCCTGGAAGCGTGCACACAAGCAAACGGCAAACATGATATCGGGACGGCTTGCGGTCAAATAGAGCAAAGAACCAATCATTCCTCTGTATAGCTTTTGATCAATGTCCTTTCCCTGTTCATCTGCGTAAAGACGCGAATTTGGAGAACAAGGGTTGCAACAGGCTTGGACGAGTTCATCCCGTACTTCTCAAGCATTTCACGGACATATTTTTGTTGGTGAATGCGCGTCCCTTCCTTGAGTTGGTTGATTTGAAGTCCCCAAAAGAAATTGAGTTCTCCAATGAGGGACATCTCAAACTCACTACTCATTAAGGACTTGAACTCATCTACAAGTTTCATGTTAGTACTACTAAAGACTATATCATCAACATAGACTTGGGCAATTAAAATGTCCTTCTGAACTTTCTTAATGAACAAAGTTTTATCAATTGAACCTCTTGTGTACCCATGAGATAAGAGAAAGGACGCAAACCTGTCGTACCATGCACGAGGGGCCTGCTTGAGTCCATAGAGAGCTTTGTCTAAGTAGTACACATGATCTGGGTGAGAGGCGTCCTCGAAGCCAGGCGGCTGAGCAACATACACTACCTCCTTCAGTTTTCCATTGAGAAAGGCAGTCTTGACGTCCATCTGAAATAGCTTGAATCCCTTGTGAGCGGCAAAGGCAATAAGGAGACGGACGGCTTCAATTCTAGCAACCGGAGCGAAGGTCTCATCGTAGTCTATGCCTTCCTCTTGCTTGAATCCTTGAGCCACCAGTCTTGCCTTGTTCCTTGACACACGTCCACTTTCATCAAGCTTATTTCTGAACACCCAACGCGTCCCTATGATATTTTTGCCTTTGGGACGAGGGACGAGGGTCCAAACTTTGTTCCTCTCAAACTGGTTGAGTTCTTCTTGCATCGCTTGAATCCAGTCAGCGTCCTGGAGTGCTTCTTTGATGTTCTTTGGTTCCACCATAGACACAAAGGCATTGAAAGCACAGAAAGCTAAATTTGCACTCTGGGACTTGCTAGCAACTGACCTTGTTTGAACTCCTTGAGAAGGATCTGAGACAATCTGTGAAGTTGGGTGGTCCCTAGAGAAGCGGGACTCCCTTTGAAACAATTGAGCAAATCTTGGATCAATCTCTCCATCAGAATCATCACTATCAGCTTGAGCATCGTCCTCAGTGTGTTCCCCCTCAAAGAGGGCGTCCGCACCTTGGCGTTGCTCGCCTTGTTGACTTGATTCAGCCACATCTTGTTGAACAGGGGATTCACTACGAGGGGGAACTCCTTGAACAACACTAGGAACGTCCACTGAGACTTCTTCAGGATTTGGAGTAACGTCCTTAGGAACATAATATTTTCCAGAGGACCAATTTTCAACTTCGTCTTCAGAGTCGTCCTGTTGTTGTGAAAGAGAGCATTCTTTCTTACTTGGTTTTTCTTTGTGAGAAGAACTCTTCTTGAACACAACATCAATACTTTCTTCAAGCTTTAGAGTTCTTTTGTTGAAAACTCTATATGCTTTGCTTGTGAGAGAGTACCCAAGGAATATGGCTTCATCACTCCTTGCATCAAACTTTTTAAGTTTTTCTTTATCATTGTTATGGACGAAGCACTTGTACCCAAAAACTCTGAGATAATCAATGCGAGGCTTCCTTCCATTCAACAACTCATAGGACGTCTTCTTCAGCAGAGGACGGATCATGGCACGATTTATGATGTAGCATGCTGTAGCAATAGCTTCCGCCCAGAAGTACTTGGGGATGCTATTTGCCAAGAGCATAGTCCTTGCCATATCCTCCAACGTCCTGTTCTTTCTTTCCACAACTCCATTTTGTTGAGGAGTCCTTGGAGCTGAGAAGTTGTGAGAGACGCTATGTTGATCACAGTAGGCCAGGAACTCTGAGTTTTGAATCTCCGTCCCATGGTCTGATCGTATGGCTTTGAGAGGTGTCTCAAGGGCAACTTCCACTTGTTTGATGAAGACTTTGAATGCATTGAAACAATCTGCTTTTGACACCAAGAAAAGAACCCAAGTGAATCGAGAAAAATCATCTACGAGAACGTAAATGTACCTGTTTCCACCGTAGCTCAGCGTCTTCATTGGTCTACAAAGATCCATATGGAGAAGTTCCAAAGGCTTCTTCGTACTGACTTCGTTCTTGGACTTGAAGGACGTTCTTGTTTGCTTCCCTTTGATACAGGCTTCGCACTGTTCAACTTTCTCAGGATCAATTCGGGGAAGTCCTTTCACAAGATTTCTTGGTGTAGCTTGAGGATTGTGCTTGGTCCAGCATGGCCAAGTCGGCGATGCCAGAGGTCAGCGTCCTCCTTTGAAACAGATAGGCACAATTCTGATTTAGGCTTGAACTCTTGATTGAAGATATAGACATTGTTTTGGCGTACTCCTTTGAGAACAAATTTGTTCGACTTCTTGTTGATAACAAGGCACTCCTTTAAGTCAAATGTGACTAGATTTTCCCCTTGGTCACACATTTGAGAAACGCCTGAGGAGATTGAAGCCAAGTCCTTCAACAAGACTGACATTTGTTGCTTTGATGGACGGATTGAGAATGGCAATTCCCGTCCCTTTGATCTTTCCCTTGCCCTTGTTGCCAAACGAGACAGTTCCTCCCGTGGCACAGTTTTGGATAGAAGTGAGATGGATCTGGCTTCCTGTCATATGATTTGAGGCGCCACTATCAATGATCCATGGGCGTTCCCTCACTTCTATCTGCCATAACAAAATTAGTTTTTGGCGACCCAGGCAAGGTGTTCCTTACCTGGTTCGTTGCAATAATAGAACTCTGGTTCTGGCATGTAATCATTTATATTAACATCATTTGAAATAGCATGCTTTCGGAAAGAACTTCTAGAACGTCTAGGACGCCTAGTGTTAGCCTTAGGGACGGACTCAACATTTTCATTGTTAGTCCTAGATGCTTTTCCACTTTCAATATCTTCTTTTAGTTTCACACAATCATATTTGAAGTGGTCTCCTTGTCCACAGTACCAACACGTCCTATAGTAAGTACCAAAGTAGTACTTCTTATTGGGACGTTGGATTTTGTTTTTCTTCATCTTTTGGGGATCACAAACTTTTGAACCTTCCCCTTTTGCAATTTTCTTGTAAATTTTATGACTTGTAGAGTTGGTATAGTAGTCCTTCTGACCTTGGTCTCCACTTTCTAGGACTCTTATACGCTCAAGAAGGTTCTTGGTTTTCTCCCTTTCTAGTTCAAGTTCTGAAGTTTTGCTGGCCTCAAAGTCCCTAGGAAGAGAGTTCCTAGTGTCAGAGTCATAACCTAGTCCTCTCTTGGCTAGGACAAATACCATTGGTCTAACTTCCTCAATGACAAGACTCTTTCCTAAGACTTTGACTTCTTCCCTAAGTTTAGCGTTCTTAAGCTTTAGACACATAACTTCAGTTTTTAGGGATTTGTTTTCATCATAGGAGGACTCTAGCTGTGATGACACTGCAGCACAGTTCTCACATTCAACAATTATGCTCTCATCTTCAAGTTCATCCATCCTATGTTTCATTGCAAGACTTTCTTCCATGATTTTACCAATGAGTTTAATAAGTTTTGACTTTGAACATCTTTCTAAGGAATTCATCATGGATTCATGAGTTACCTCTAGTTCCTTTTCTGAGACGTCCTCTTCAGCAACTGGGGCATCCTCCATAGCCATGTATGCCACTTGTTCATCATCTGAGGCGTTCTCAATAGCTATGTACGCCGCTTGTTCATCAGGTTCTTCATCATCAGAACTAACATTATCCCATGCAGATGCGAATGCTCCAATGAGAGCCTTTGTCTTCATTTCCTTGGAGGACATTCCCGTCGTACACTTTTTAGCAAAATGTCCCTTTTTGTTACACTTGTAACAGGTAAGTTCTTTCATCTCTGCCTCAGTGTACTTGGGACTTTCTTTCTTGGAAGGCATCTTGTGTTTGTTGAAATATTTGTTCCTTTTGCCATAACAACGAAGAGCTTTGTGAATAAGAGCAAGTTCTTCCTCTTCATCAAGCTGTTCTTTTGACTTGCTTTCTTGCTCCTTTAACGCTTGAACGCGCATCTTCTCACGATTCTCATTTTTGTTGGCTTCTATCATCAATGCTAGTTCTCTTTGACGACGGAGATACTCAGCGTACTCTGGTGTTGTTGATGCCAGAGCAAGGTCTGTTTGTGGATTCCGTCCTAGCTCAGCCATGTCAGAGTTCCTTCTTGCTTCATACTGCCTTAGCTTCCCATAGATTTCCTCCATATCAAGCGTCTTGTTGGCTGTATTCTCTTTGAAGTTAGTTCTATCAAAGTTCCAGACTCCAGTAAGTCCATCAATGACCACTTGGACTCTGTTTCTCATTGAAACTTCCGCTTCTGGAATATCCAAGTTCTTCATTTTGGTGACAAGAGCTTCAAAACGGTATGAGTAGTCCTTAACCGTTTCATTGGGCAGCATTTTGAAAGCATAGAACTCTCTTTTGTTTTCAAGCTTAACATCCTCCTTCATCTCAGCAGTTCCTACGTGGAATTTTTCAAGAGCTTCCCACTGTAGTTTGGCAGTTGCCAAATTGCTAACTCTGGTGGCGTCCCTCTCGCAAAGGGACGCTTGAAGGAAGCATATTGCCTTAGCATTTGTTTCCATCAGCTTGAATTCGTCAGGACCCCACTCGTCCTCTTTGTCAGCTTTGTCAGCAGGGACTTTAAGGTCTCCCTTCATGATAACCTTCCAGCATTGATAGTTCTGACTTCTACAGAAATTTTCAAATCTGATCTTCCAGCGGTTGAAGTAGCCGTCCGTCAGGCGTGGAGGCTTCACAAAAGAGATTCCAATAGGTTCCATGTCCATCTTTTACCTACAACTCAGTAAGAATCTAGAGCGCCTACTCTGATACCAATTGTTAGATCGTTAGTACTGAGGGACGTCCTTTACTTTGGTAAAGGCGTCCTTTGGTCAGGCGTCCCTACGAGGAGTAGGGGCGTCCTTGAGTAATGCAGCGGAATAAAATACTAAACAAGTAAAGATGAACGCAGTGAATTATAGAGGAACCACTCAAGACCAAGTAGTCCTTGAGTGTAAACCTCTACCTCCTTGGAGGATTTTTGAATAACTTTTCCTTTATATTAAACGTCCTTACAGTTATACTGGCGAGTCTTTACAGTTCTCTGGCACTTAGCTCTTCCCTAAGTCCACTAGCAAAGGACTCCTCTAAGCCTACAACTAAAGCGAGTTCAATCCTATAAAGGACTCTATCCCTACGTCCTACAATACTTCGTAGGACTCTCTCTTTCTTTTTGGGTTTTTCTAAGTACAAACAGTTTTGTGATTTGGGTTACAATTCTCACTCGATCTAGCACAAGTCTATCACTGTTCTTGAGTTCATGAGCTAGTTCTTCGTGTTCTTGAGTGATTCGCTCTCCTCTGATTCTCTCTGAATATTCTCTGAAAGCGTTAGCGTCACAATAAATGCCTTGGGCTATTTATAGGACTTGGGGAAGGGCGTCATTCTCCTTCTGACGATCATGCACTTCATGGACGTGGCTACAGGATCTTCCTCCACGAGTATAGCGGTGATGAGGAAGCTTCCTGTATCCAGCTGTGTGTAATGAGCTCCGCTACAGGATCAGCCGCCACGTGTTGATGAACTCAGCTACAGGATTGTCCGCCACGTAGTGTTGGACTTTGCTACAGGATCGGTCTCCACGTGTCCTTGGATGATCAAACATTGTCGAGTGATGTCATCTTGTCGGCTAGTGAGTAAGGACGCTTTGCTTGCGTTCCTATTTTCTTGGGACTCCGTCCTTGCTCAAGTAGTCTCTTGCTGGTCCTTACTTCCTGTTAGTTAGCGTCCCTGAGCTTAGGGAACGCTCACACACTTGTTGTGCTTTTGTCATTTGCCGTTCCTAAACACTTGAACAAATTTATTAGAATCAAAGTGAGTTTATCATATCAAAACTAAGGGACAGTTTGTATAGGCACACTATCAAGTACGCAAGCGTTCTTGACAACGTTCCAACAGAGTCATCTTCAGACAAGGCACCTTGATTGGATAGTGTCAAGGTCTGATCTTTCGAGCATTTATCAAGATCAATACACATTAGGGTCAGTCCTTCGAGGGAATTTCGGAGTTTCGCTCGGCCTCCCTACACACTGTACTCGCCGGAGGTGGACCTGCGCTCGCGGGTTGTCATACCACGGTCGTAGTTGGCTACACCGCGCTCGTGGTTCGGTTCGTCGTGGGTTCCGTGCTCGATTTCGCTTTGCATGGCTGCCCTAAGGCCTTAAAAAAGTTTTTTCTTCTTTTGGGATCGATTCCACCATTATAATTGCGTGGATCGAGTACTAATTCCCATCGATCCGCGCCAATTGCTAGTACACAAAAATTTGCCTTCAATGCACTAATTGATTACTCCTTTGATCCCCTTCTTCTCCAACCACTTCCTTAACCTAGAACCTGCAAAACAACGGACAAAGGGAGCGGGGACCCCCTAATCCACCTCTAATGCGTAAGTCAGAAGAGTAGTCGTTCGAGTCGAGCGTCGAGGTAAAGAACAATAATTGCTAGAAAAGTTAGAAGATGCAAACTCCTCTCCATACATGGCGATGTGTTGTATAATGGAAGAGAGAGGGTAGAGGGAGAAAAGTTCTATCTCAAGCGATATCTTGCTACCCAATCCGAATGAGAATTTTATTTTTACGATAATATAGAATCTTCCATTATAATGCTAAGCCACCTTTTATAATTTTAATAATAAAATACTTAAAAATGAGAAGTTTAATAAATAAAAATACCTTTATGGCGGAAGATAGAGAAAATATTTATAAAGATTAATTTACCCGTTCACAGATCTTAATGAAGGGGTTCTCTTTTTCTAGATGTAGGCTCTTATCATTCCAAAAAAAGTGATCAAGAAAATTGTTAGCATCTATAGATCATTCTTTTGGTCTGGGTTAAGTGAGAGTAAAAGAAACCTTGTCCCTTTGAATAGATCATTCCTTTCGTCTGGGTATGGGCCCGGGTAGTGGCCCGGGTAGCACGACGGCGCCCATCTTTACTACATCTAGGTCTTTTACTTTTAGGGTTTTATAAATACCTCTTCTTCCTCTTGGAAGAGAACTTCTTTTCCCCCTTTTGGGGAACCTTTTCCCCATTTTAGAACCTTAGTATTTTCCATTCAAAGTGCTCTTTGCTTGTGAATAATTGAAGAAAGTTGTTGGAGATTCTTGCCTTTTCAATCAATTGAATGAAGTTTGGTATGGATTTCCCTCTCTTTTCTTCATTTCTCTTGTTTGCCATGTCTAGCTAGATTCCCAAATCATAGGGTTTGGGGAAAACTCAGTGGATTCTAGGTAGGACTTTGATTTGCTTGCATGAGTAGAGACTAGATTGTGGTTTAATTTGTTTTAATCCTATGTGCTTAATGCCAAATTGATTGTGATTTGAGCCTTGTTGATGATTGAGACTGAGAGGTTAGATTGTTAATAGAAAGCTAGGTGTTTTAGTGGTTAATTTCCCTTATAAATATGTGTCTTTTGTTCCTTTCTTTGGTAGTTTTGTTCCTTTTTAGCTTAGATTCCGATTTTCTATGAGATTCGGAGACTATGCGAATTTGTTGCTTTTTATAGGTATTTTGGCATGATTTGAGGAAGTTTCGGAAGGATTCCCTAAGGAGGAGCAAGGCATGAGCGCAAAGGAGCGGAAGAGCCGAGCAATCAACGAAGAGGAGCTCAATAAAAACCAAGAAAAGAAGAGGAACGAGGCCAGGATCGAGGTTCCCAACAACTCGGGCCCGAGATCGACTCATGGAGACCCGGACCGAGGTGTGGCAAGTCGGGCCCGAGGTTGCTCCGTGTCGGTCCAAGTCGGCGGAGTGTAGATTGGGCACCAAGGCATACAAATGTGATCTACCAGTTTTGTCGGCCCCTCTTCTAATTTGGGTATTCTTGGCCCCTAATTAAAAGGAGAGATGATGATGAGAGAAAAGGGGAGAGCTTACACACATCTAATCACTCTCAAAGGCTCAAGGAAGACTTGGAGAGCAAGGAAGAAGAAAGGAGAGGAGAAGAAAAGGAGATTTCGGTGGAGGATTGCTAGATCTAGGAAGGATTGTGAGTTTGAACTTGTTTTGATTTGCAATTTGTGGATTTGAGTTTGGATCTTGTGAATTCCCTTTGATTTGAATGAGATTTGGCTTTGCTTTGATTTGGATGATTGAGATTTGTTTGCCTTGTGATTTGATTGCTTGTTACTCTAGCCTTATGGAGTAGATTCCATTGGTCTTGGGCTATGGGGGAAACCCCTAGCTAGGTTTGGGTTTGAACCCCCAATTCCATAGCCTTGAGTGCTTGATCTAGGAATCCACTCTACATAGAGCTACAATCTCTTGTGGAAGCAAGGGATCAAGGGCTTGTGATTGGCAAGAGTGAACGGAAGCGATCTTTTGCCTATCACTTGGACTTGCATCGGAAGGGAGGTAAAATTCTCTAGGGTCGATGTGTAGAGTGGCGGGATCGAAGGTGAACAACCTCGATTCTACGAGGATCAACACTTATTGGCTGAATTGGGGTGGAATTACCCACATCTAGTTAGGGAAGGAACCCAAAAACCCAAGACCGATCTCTCCTATTGCCTAGTCCGACTTACCCAGACTTCGGGCCCGACTTCAATCCGTGTCGGGTCCCGTGCAAATCCTACATCGATCCTTCTCGGGCCGAAGTGACCTATGTCGGTCCCGAGTTGATTCCTTTGATTTTCCTTTCTTTTACCCTTTCTTCTCCTATCTTAAGTCTTTTTGGTACACTCAACGAACGAAATCCCGAGCGTTCGACACCCTACCTTGTACTACTACGGGGTTGGTTATCATTTGAATTTTGACCTCCCAATCCGGACCGATCAAAATTTTGGCGCCGTTGCCGAGGAGTTCTACTTGTTTGAGGTACCTCTTTTGTTGAGTCTTTGATTTTTGTAGTGATTTGGGTGAGGGATTAGCCCGAGCCCCTTGTTTGTTTTGATTTGGTTTTGTTTGTGTCTTTGCTTATAGGTATATGCGAGCTCGTTCCGCCCGAGGAACACTTGAGTTCGACTTTGTGAGTGATCCGGAAAGCATCATCAAACAAGCCCGAAAGAAGAAGAGAATGGAGAACCAAGCACAACATGATGATGAGATTGCTAGGATGAGGGCCGACATGGCTCGTATGCAACTTGAGATGGAAAACCGGAATGCCGAAGTGAGGAGAGAGCATGAGGAAAGGTTGAGATTGGAGGCTCAACGCAACACCCAACCCCGGAATGCACGCCAATATATGCATCCGGAGTTAAAGGTGCCGGAGCCGGCCATTGTCTTACCGGAGGTTTCAAAGAACTTCGAGATCAAGACTTAATTCATATCACTTATCAAGAGGGACCAATTTGATGGACGACCGAATGAGTGTCCGATTGAGCATGTGAAGAGATTCAAGGATATGTGTGAGACTATCTCGACGGATGAAGAGACGCTAGAGTATGTGCTACTCACAGCTTTCAAATGGTCTCTAGGAGGCAAGGCGGAACATTGGCTCTAGAGCCAAGCTCCTAGATCCATCACAACATGGCGGGCTCTCAACTAGGCATTCTTGATGAAGTTCTTCCCACCAACAAAAACAACGGAGCTTAGGAGAAAGATAGCAAGTTTCCAACAAGGAGCAAATGAGCCACTCTTTGAGGCTTGGGATCGGTTCAAGGAAATGTTGAGGCAATGTCCAACCCATGGGCAACAACCTTATGTTCTCCAAGACATATTTTTCCAAGGAATCAATCCCGCCACCAAGGACAAGTTGAACCTCCACACCGATTGTGGGTTCATCGATTTGTCTTCGGATCAAGCATAAGAGTTACTTGATAAACTCTCCGACTATGAAGCCATGTACGGGGTGAGCCAAGTCAACAAGGAGGCAAGAGTCCAAGGAGATGGTACAAGGAGGCTCTATGACCCGAAGAGTGAAGAGGTTGACAAGGATGTGGGGCTCCAATTTCTTGAGGATGAGTTGACCAAATTGAGGAGGCAAGTGAGTCATTTCAAGCAAACCTCAAGGGCATGTGAAGAATGTGGATCTTTCAAGCATGTTGCTCAAGAGTGTCCCAACGAACGCCAAGTTCGCTTGGCCGAGCAAATCGAGGAGGCACACTTTGTTCAAAGAAACTATGGACGAAGAGCCAACTTCAACAATGGAGGCAATGGAGGAAATGGACGGTGGAACCAAGGCCAAGCCAATGGCTACAACAACAACTACAACCAAAACGAGCCAAGGGCCCAACCACCACCGTACCGACCTCCGGGGTTTTATGAACAAACTCCACAATGGACACAAGACTTGAAAACCCAATTCAACAATGTTGAGAGGCGAGCTGATGAGGTGAGCACCCAATTCAAGGAGTTTGGTGTATGGAGAAGACAAGTTGACAACCAATTTGTTCACATTGCAACTCAACTTCCAAGAGAGAATGGGAGACTCCCGGGCCGACCCGAGGAGAATCCCCGTGCCCCACAAAACCAAAATGAAGTCCAAGCTATTGGGTTGAGGAGTGGTCGGAGTCTACCCGAGCCACATGTGCCAAGAACAAGGGAAGAGAGTCTGACCGAGTTACCCAGCAACTCGGGCCCGACGTGCCAGGATATCGAGCCAGGAGTTAGAGGAGGTCCCTTGCCTAGGACCAAGGAAGAGAGGAAGTCGGGCCTGACATGCCCTGAAGTCGGTCCGACACCCCAGTCATTGCTCTGCCCCCAGACCGAGGACCAGAACATCGGGCCCGACGTGGAACCTACAACGGTCCGAGTAGAGAATGATGTGAGTGAGCCAACCCGGTCCAAGGAAGTCGACCCCAACAAAAATCAAGGCGGCAGAACTCTTCCTTACCCGTCAAAGAAGCCTAAAGAAGTTGTAGAGGGAAAGTTCAAGAGATTCTTGAAGCTTTTGCAAGGGTTGAACATAACGATTCCATTCACCGATGCCCTAAATGAGATGCCCTCATATGCCAAATTCTTGAGAGAAATTTTGGGCAAGAAGAGGTCGATAGTGGAAATGCAAGATGAGGTGAAAATTTTGGAGTTACCTCAAAAATTGGGAGACCCGGGGAGATTCGCAATTACCGTTGGAGTAGGGTCCCAAAGTTTCTAAGCACTATGTGACTTAGGAGCAAGCGTGTCGGTTATGCCTATGAGCATATGGAAGAGGGCTAACCTTGGTGATATTAAGCCGGTTGACATGACTCTCATAATGGCCGATGGTTTTACTATAAAAGCCACGAGAATTTTGGATGATGTCCCGGTTAGAGTGGGGAAGTACTTTGTCCACGATGATTTTGTGATCCTTGATATGAAGGAAGATCCTTTGGTTCCTATCATTCTAGGAAGGCCGTTTCTAGCCACGGAGGGAGCAAAATTTGATGTGAAGAATGGAAAGGTGACCTTTGAAATTGGAGAAGACAAGGTAGAGTTCCATTTCATCAAGGCTTTAAATGAGCCGGATGCCTTGGCAATTTTGAAATTGGAAGAAAATGCCAAGAGGAAAAGAGAGGAAGTGGAAGCTACAAAAGAGGAGGTACCTTTAAGGAGCAATGAAAGGATCAATGCTCAAGTTCAAGAGAGAGAGTTAGGAGATCCATTTGAGCATCAAGAAGAGTTAAGGAGCAATGAAGATTCAAGGAGCAAAGAAGAGCATCCTTCCTTGTATCCTTTTGATGTGGGAGACTCTTATATTTGTTTGAGTGACTTAAAAGAAGATTTAGGAGATAGTTATTTGTGCTGAAGTGATTTGAAAGATGATGTGAGCTATAATGTTATTGAATCTCCTAGAAATTCTTTGGAAGTCTTTGATGTAGGGAAGGAAGATCAAGAGGGAGCAATGCAAGAGGTGCAAGCCTATGCTTTAGAGGAGAAAGGTGAAGGAGCGTTTGAGGGCCATGCTTACATCAATCACAAATGGTGGTGCTACGGCTATGAAGGGAATGATAATGAACATGACTATGGTGACCAATTCACCATCTTCCATCCACCATGAAGGTTGAGGTTAGAAGTCAAGCTAATGACTTAAAAGAAGCGCTCCTCGGGAGGCAACCCGAGCTTAGTTGGTTTATTTTCGTAGTTTTAGTTTGGTTTTCTTAGCTTAGCTTAGATTTTCTCTAATCTCTCCCTAGCATGTATTTTTGTGAATTTGTGGTGTTATGTGTGCTTCATGATAGAGTAGAGGTAATGGTGAAAATAATAAAAGGATTTGTGGGAAAAGAAGTGGCATAGATGAGGTAATTTTTGGAGGTCGAACCAAGCCGGGTTCAGGTACCTAGAACATCGGGCCCGACTTAGGCAACTCGGTCCGACTAGATCGGTCAACCTCTGTCAAGACTTGAAGAAAATCCCAATTTTACCCCTCTGACCTATACTTTGTCTCTTTCCCATTTAAAGCCTATTTCCCTTACCTACCTCCCATCACCTTCATAACCACCATCCCAAAAATACCTTTCTCCCCTTCAAAACCCAAAATCGGCCCCGTCCTCTCCATCACACTCGATCCCATTTGCTTGTCCCCTCACCATCTCGATCCAACACCCTAATGTTGGATCGTTAGTAACTGAGGGACGTCCTTTATGTAGATAAAGGCGTCCTTTGGTCAGGCGTCCCTACGAGGAGTAGGGGCGTCCGTAGGTAATGCAGCGGAATAAAATACTAAACAAGTAAAGATGAACGCAGTGAATTATAGAGGAACCACTCAAGACCAAGTAGTCCTTGAGTGTAAACCTCTACCCCCTTGGAGGATTTTTGAATAGCTTTTCCTTTATATTGAATGTCCTTACAGTTATACTGGCGAGTCTTTACAGTTCTCTGACACTTAGCTTTTCCCTAAGTCCAATAGTAAAGGACTCCTCTAAGCCTACAACTAAAGCGAGTAGGACTCTCTTTCTCTTTTTGGGTTTTTCTGAATACAAACTGTTTTGTGGTTTTGGTTACAACTCTCACTCGATCTAGCACAAGTCTTAGCACTGTTCTTGAGTTCTTGAGCTAGTTCTTCGTGTTCGTGAGTGAGTCGCTTTCCTTTGATTCTCTCTGAATATTCTCTGAAAGCGTTACCGTCACAATAAATGCCTTGAGGCTATTTATAGGACTTGGGGAAGGGCGTCATTATCCTGGGACGATCATGCCCTTGATGGACGTGGCTACAGGATCTTCCTCCACGTATGATGGCGGTGATGAGGAGGCTTCCTGTATCCAGCTGTGTTTGATGAACTCCGCTACAGGATCTGCCGCCACGTATTGATGAACTCTGGAACAGGATCGTCCGCCACGTAGTGTTGGACTCCGCTACATGATCGGTCTCCACGTGTCCTTGGATGATCAAATATTGTCGAGTGATGTCATCCTCTCGGCTAGTGAGTAAGGACGCTTTGCTTGCGTTCCTACTTGCTTGGGACTCCGTCCTTTCTCAAGTAGTCTCTTTCTGGTCCTTACTTCCTGTTAGCTAGCGTCCCTAAACCTAGGGAACGCTCCACACACTTGTTGTCCTTTTGTCACTGGTGCTCCTGAACACTTGGACAAATTTATTAGAATCAAAAGTGAGTTTGTCATATCAAAACTAAGGGATGGTCGTGGCCACACTACCAAGTACGCAAGCGTCCTTCATAAGGTCCCAACAATTTCCCCCTTTTTGATGATGACAAACTCTTCAGCAAAATAGTTTTGGCATTGGAACTTAGCATGTATGAAAACTTAGAAGCGTCCTCTAACACTTAGAGAAATTTCAGTAAGCACAAGTTTTCATTCTCTAACATTTGGATTTTAGGGAGAGAGTCGCGTACTAGAAAACTTTCTAGGCGTCCTCTTTTATTCTAGCATGGCGTTCCTTAGACCTTTCACTTAATAGTTCCCCCTTAACACTTGCTTATTCTAGATAACTATTTTATAGCGCATTTCTACAAAACTACACTTCCCCCTTTTGGCATCATCGAAAGGGATAACAAGTGATAAGGACGTTAGCACAAACACACAACTATAAGCAGTGGATCGCTTAAACAAACATATGCAAACAAACAATTGAATTGCCATTCAAACGGAAATTAGAGTACGGTTATTACAAACCAGATCATAGTGTTTGAAAACAAAAGAAGCAAGAGCAAAAAAATGTGGGATAAGGGGTTGAGGACGGCGATCACTGAGGACGACGTTGGTCTTGGTAAAACTTGAGAAGCTCCTTATGAAGTTCTGCCGACTTGGTGAAGGCCGAAGACAAGTCCCTTAGAGATGAGATAATCAGGCACTGGTTGTTCAAGATTGCACCCATAAGTTCTGCTAGAGGATGCAGTTCAGGATTAGCTGGGGCAAGAATAGGCGCGTGACCAGAGCTGGAAGAAGGAGCGTCGACATGAGGTACAGAGGAAGGAGGAGAAGCGGCCATGAGCATCTGGTCAAGAGCAGCAAAGTTTACAGCAGGCTCTTCCTCGTGAGCGGGCTCTTGATGCATAGAGGCAAGGCGCTCTTGTTCTGCGTCTTGAGCGAGGCGTTCTTGCTCAGCCTTCTTCTTAGCTTCATCAACTTCAGCTTCCAACTGCTTCTTGATTGAGGGCAGTTCCGCATTGTCCCTTCTTGATATTCCAGTTTAACCCGAGCAGTTCTTTGGGAGCAAAGTCATCATAGGCATTCTGCGACGAAAGAATCAGTTTGACTAACCCAGGGTATGGCAAAGCGTCTCTCTTCCTCCCACACTTAGCCATATGTTGCATTGCAATTCTGGCAAAATTGATGGGTCGGCGTTCGAGAAAAGCGTCTATTAATATGATGTCATGTGTTTGAACTATAGAACGCTTCTCTTGCCTGGGAAGGACGGCACGACAGATAAAGTAATGTGCAATGGCGCCGACTTTGCTTAACACGTGAGCCACCCTGTCAAGTCCATAAGGTCTTTTACCCTGAAACACTCTTTCAATCATAGCAACTTCTTCGTCCTCTGTCATCTCAAAACCGTTCTCTAGAAGGGAGCTTAGAGCGTTGGACGGCGGTTTTTGAGTGCTGAGTCCCATGAAGGCATGGACTTGACGTTCATTGACAAATGCTTTCTCGTCCTCTATCTTGAAGTGGAGAGAACAGTCCTTAGACTTGTAGCGGAGGCTTTTGTAGAACGCTCGGACTTGTTCTTTATCAACTTCAGTAGGAGCGGGTCCGATGTTCAGCCATCCTTGAAATCTGAGAAGCTCAAGAAACTCCAGAACGTCTTTTTCATTGGTGAATGAGGCAAGCCATTGCTCAAAATAGACCAAGGGGCCTAGATCGTTTATACGAGCTCCATCGTCCTTGCGCTTGTTTTTGCCTTTTGGGGACTCAGAGTCCTCATCGTCAGAACTTTCATCAGCATCGTCCTCGGACTCATTTTCAGCATCGTCCTGGGCAGGAGCGTCCTCAGTGCCTTGAACATTTTCATCATTACCACCAGTTGTGGCCTGATCTGCATCGGAGGGAGCTATGCCTTGGGACGCGTCCTCTGCGTCCTGAGCTTCTGATGGAATTTCAGTGTTTGGCTCAGCGTTCACAGGGAATTGGTGGGATTCTGTTTGGATTGTGGGGAAGGAGTTTTCTTGTGGAGTTGGGAGGGGATTGAGGAGGGGAAGGGATTGGTTGTAGGGTAGGATCTCAACAGCATCACGCTCGAGCTCATCAGAGAGAGTAGGCTCGGCATCCTTGTGAGCGACCTGGTGCTCGCCAGCATCCTCAACTACTTCAACAATTTCTGCATCCTTTTCAGTAGGAGCAGTCTCAACGTTCTCAGCCTGAACATTCTCAGCCTCATCTTGGGAGTCCCCTGTTATATCGAAAAAGGAGAAGGACTCGCCAGCAGGAGTTCCTTGGTTACTCTTCTCAGAAGAGATTGAACTGAAGGAACTAGATGAGGGAACGGGTTCTGTCACTGCCACTTCCTTGGCAAGCAACACTTTAGGCTTTTCACCTGTTTTGCGACGCCGAAAGGTGTGCGCGAGGGTGGAACGCGGCTCAACGTCCTCCGGGCCACTTTCGGATGAAGGACGGCGGGACTTGGGAGTCTCGGGGTCCTTGGGCGGGGAAATGTGGGCCGGGGCGGATGGGAAGTTGGCAAAATTAATGGGTGAGGACTGAGGATTGGATTGGAAGGGAATGAGAGCGTTTGCCTTTGAAGGTTTGGGGGACGGAGGAGGAGGAGGAGTGGATTGCTTTGAGAGTTTGGAGGGGCCTTTTGTGGTGCTAGGCCGTTTTGTGAAGCTTTTAGTAAGGGGGACGCTTGAGGACTTGGCCTTTTTAAGGAGCCGTGGGTCATGGGTATTCTTGGAGCGTCCCTCCTTGATATGAGGTGGAAACTTGTCCACAATCTCAGTTTGTTTGGAGGAGGAGAAGGGTTTAGAGGATTTTGAGAGAGGGGACAATGGGGCGGGACGCTTTAAAAGCTTTTTGGTTGTAACGGTGGGAATTTGAGGAGGTGGGGTAGAGGTACTCGCCAAGCGGTGTTTTAACATTTGGAAGGCGGGGGAGTCCCTTGGATACATAGGGAAGTCGGGAAGGACTTGGTTATGTAGGTCTGGGATAAGATCAAGTAAGGGAGCAAGATTCTCACCACCAAATTGTTGGAAGAAGAGCACGTCCTCCATCCGGCCAAGCAGGTCGTGGTAGTTGGTTTTGTGTAGGCCGTGGATGAAGAAGCGTTCAATGAACTTCTCGTAATTCCTCGTCTTTTCAGCGTCCTGCTTGACGTCTGGACGGTCCATGCATTCCCTGATCAACATGTAAAGAGTTTTGGGCTTCTTATTGATGAAGTCCAAAAGAGATTTGTTGAGAGCAATAGGTTTGGGCTTCTTAATGGTGTGGGACTTCACCAATTTTCTTCTCCTACCGCCGGCAGAAGATCCGGCAGCGTTCCCTAGTAGTTGAGACATGTTTTTGATGACTTGTAGAGAGAGAAACTCGTCGGAATTCTAGAGAGAGGAGAGAGCTGTGTTGAGAGCAGGGAAGTTGTTGAGAATAATAAATGAATGAGAGCGACTGTTTCTGCCTTATATAGAAGAAGCGGTGGCACAACTGTAATAAACACTGATTTTCTATGCGACATGTGGCAAGACTTCCCCCTTAAGATTTGAGCAAAAGCAATGGTCACTGTTCAAACGTTCAAAATTCAAATTTTTGACTCTTCAACTTCTTCTCAAAACTGAACTGGCGTCCTTTCTTACAAACACGGAGCGTCCTCTCGAACTTAGCAAAAATTTACCTCTTCAAGCAAACCAATAACCTTGACAACCGTCCTTGTGATCACCTTGCGAACCATTTGAGAACAAAGCAAGTACGTCCCGTAAAAGAAAATATGAAGCTCATAGGATGCTTTTGCAGAGTTCTCGGCTAGGGTAAGCTTAGAGTTCCCATCATTTCGGCTTATAATATGGGTTGGGTGATCAGGGATACTCTTTTCAAGACAAATAGAGAAATTTGAATGGCGTTCCAAAGTAGCAAACACATGAAGTTTTAGACTAGCGTCCTTGCAAATATGAATTCAATGCATAACAGTCCTTAAAAACATAGAATCTACTAAACATAGCCAATCATCGAGGGAATAGTAGATCGGGACTTGCTACTTAAAAGTTATCATCCCCAAGAGCAACCTTAGATGCTCATAGGGACGTCTATCAAGCGCCTTAGTGAAAATATCAGCTATTTGGTCTTCAGTCCTTACATGCTCCATACTAATAAGTCCTAGTTCAACATTATCATGCAAGAAATGATGCCTTATATGAATATGCTTTGTGCGTGAATGAAAACAGGATTCTTAGAAATTTCAATAGCACTTGTGTTATCACAGCGAATGGGAATAGTTTCAAGATTGATACCGTAGTCCTCAAGTTGATATTTGATCTAGATGACTTGTGAACAGCACGAGGCAGCAGCAACGTACTCGGCTTCCGCAGTTGAAAGCGCCACAGAGTTCTGTTTCTTAGATCCCCAAGAGACTAAGCATGAACCATGGAACTGTGCCATTCCTGAAGTGCTTTTCTTATCAATCACATGACCAGCGTAATCAGCGTCCGAGTAGCCAACAAGCTTGAAAGACGTCTTCCTAGGGTACCAAAGACATAGATCATCGCGTCCTTTGAGGTAACGAAAGATCCTCTTGACTTCTTGCATGTGGGACTCCTTTGGATTCACCTGGAAGTGTGCACACAAGCAAACGGCAAACATGATATTGGGACGGCTTGCGGTCAAATAGAGCAAAGAACCAATCATTCCTCTGTATAGCTTTTGATCAATGTCCTTTCCCTGTTCATCTACGTAAAGACGCGAATTTGGAGAATAAAGGTTGCAACAGGTTTGGACGTGTTCATCCCGTACTTCTCAAGCATTTCACGGACATATTTTTGTTGGTGAATACGCGTCCCTTCCTTGAGTTGGTTGATTTGAAGTCCCAAGAAGAAATTGAGTTCTCCAATGAGGGACATCTCAAACTCACTACTCATTAAGGACTTGAACTCATCTACAAGTTTCATGTTAGTACTACCAAAGACTATATCATCAACATAGACTTGGGTAATTAAAATGTCCTTGTGAACTTTCTTAATGAACAAAGTTTTATCAATTGAACCTCTTGTGTACCCATGAGACAAAAGAAAGGACGCAAACCTATCGTACCATGCACGAGGGGCTTGCTTGAGCCCATAAAGAGCTTTGTCCAAGTAGTACACATGATCTGGGTGAGAGGCGTCCTCGAAGCCGGGGGGGCTGAGCAACATACACTTCCTCCTTCAGTTTTCCATTGAGAAAGGCAATCTTGACGTCCATCTGAAATAACTTGAATCCCTTGTGTGCGGCAAAGGCAATGAGAAGGCGAACGACTTCAATTCTAGCAACAGGAGCAAAGGTCTCATCATAATCCATGCCTTACTCTTGCTTGAATCCTCTTGCCACCAGTCTTGCCTTGTTCCTTGACACACGTCCACTTTCATCAAGCTTATTCCTAAACACCCAACGCGTCCCTATGATGTTTTTGCCTTTGGGACGAGGGACGAGGGTCCAAACTTTGTTCCTTTCAAACTGGTTGAGTTCTTCTTGCATCGCTTGAATCCAGTCAGCGTCCTGGAGTGCTTCTTTGATGTTCTTTGGTTCCACCATAGACACAAAGGCATTGAAAGCACAGAAAGCTAAATTTGCACTCTGGGACTTGCTTGCTGCTGACCTTTTTTGAACGCCTTGAGAGATATCTGAGACAATTTGAGATGTAGGGTGGTCCCTAGAGAAGCGGGACTCCCTTTGAAACAATTGAGCAAATCTTGGATCAATCTCTCCATCAGAATCATCACTATCAGCTTGAGCATCGACCTTTGTGTGTTCCCCCTCAGAGAGAGCGTCCACACCTTGTCGTTGCTCACCTTGTTGACTTGATTCAGCCACATCTTGTTGAACTAGGGATTCGCTACGAGAGGGAACTCCCTGAACAACACTAGGAGCGTCACCTGAGACTTCTTCAGGATTTGGAGAAGCGTCCTTAGGAACATAGTATTTTCTAGAGGACCAATTTTCAACTTCGTCTTCAGAGTCGTCCTGCTGTTGGGAAGGAGAGCGTTCTTTCTTACTTGATTTTTCTTTGTGAGAAGAACTCTCCTTGAACACAACATGAATACTCTCCTGAAGCTTTAGAGTCCTTTTGTTGAAAACTCTATATGCTTTGCTGGTGAGAGAGTACCCAAGGAAAATGGCTTCATCACTCCTTGCATCAAACTTTCCAAGTCTTTCTTTGTCGTTGTTGTGGACGAAACACTTGCATCCAAAAACTCTGAGATAATCAATGCGAGGCTTCCTTCCATTCAACAACTCATAGGACGTCTTCTTCAGTAGAGGACGGATCATGGCACGATTTATGATGTAGCATACTGTAGCAATAGCTTCCGCCCAGAAGTACTTGGGAACGCTATTTGCCAAGAGCATAGTCCTTGCCATATCCTCCAACGTCCTGTTCTTTCTTCCCACAACTCCATTTTGTTGAGGAGTCCTTGGAGCTGAGAAGTTGTGAGAGACGCCATGTTGATCACAGTAGGCCAGGAACTCTGAGTTTTGGAACTTCGTCCCATGGTCTGATCGTATGGCTTTGAGAGGCGTACAAGGGCAACTTCCACTTGCTTGATGAAGACTTTGAATGCATTGAAACAATCTGCTTTTGACACAAAAAAAAGAACCCAAGTGAATCGAGAAAAATCATCTACGAGAACGTAAATGTACCTCTTTCCACCGTAGCTCAGCGTCTTCATTTGTCCACAAAGATCCATGTGGAGAAGTTCCAAAGGCTTCTTCGTACTGACTTCGTTCTTGGACTTGAAGGACGTTCTTGTTTGCTTCCCTTTGATACAGGCTTCACACTGTTCAACTTTCTCAGGATCAATTCGGGGAAGTCCTTTCACAAGATTTCTTTGGTGTAGCTTAAAGATTGTGCTTGGTCCAGCATGGCCAAGACGGTGATGCCAGAGGTCAGCGTCCTCCTTTGAAACAGATAGGCATAATTCTGATTTAGGCTTGAACTCCTGGTTGAAGATGTAGACATTGTTTTGGCGTACTCCTTTGAGAACAACTTTGTTGGACTTCTTGTTGATGACAAGGCACTCCTTTGAGTCAAATGTGACTAGATTTTCACCTTGATCACACATTTGAGAGACGCTAAGAAGATTAAAGCCAAGTCCTACAACTAGACTGACATTTGTTGCCTTGATGGACGGATTCAGAATAGCAGTTCCCGTCCCTTTAATCTTTCCTTTGCCCTTGTTGCCAAACGAGACAGTTCCTCCCGTGGCACTACTTTGGATAGAAGTGAGATGGATCTGGCTTCCTGTCATATGGTTTGAGGCGCCACTATCAATGATCCACGGGCGTCCCCTCACTTCCACCTGCCATGACAAAGTTAGTGTTTGGCGACCCAGACAAGGTGTTCCTTACCTGGTTCGTTACATTAATAGAACCTTGGTTCTGGCATATAGTCATTTATATTAACATCATTTGAAATAGCATGTTTTAGGAAAGAACTCCTAGAACGTCTAGGACGCCTAGTGTTAGCCTTAGGGACGGACTTAGCATTTTCATTGTTAGTCCTAGTAGCTTTTCTACTTTCAATATCTTCTTTTAGTTTCACACAATCATATTTGAAGTGATCTCCTTGTCCACAGTACCAACACGTCCTATAGTAAGTACCAAGGTAGTACTTCTTGTTGGGACGTTGGATTTTGTTTTTCTTCGTCTTTTGAGGATCACAAACTTTTGAACCTTCCCCTTTTGCAATTTTCTTGTAAATTTTATGACTTGTAGAGTTGGTATAGTAGTCCTTCTGACCTTGGTCTCCACTTTCTAGGACTCTTATACGCTCAAGAAGGTTCTTGGTTTTCTCCCTGTCTAGTTCAAGTTCTGAAGTTTTACTGGCCTCAAAGTCGCTACGGAGAGAGTTCCTAGTGTCAGACTCATAACCTAGTCCTCTTTTGGCTGGGACAAACACCATTGGTCTAACTTCCTCAATGACATGACTCTTTCCTAAGACTTTGACTTCTTCCCTAAGTTTAGCGTTTTCAAGCTTTAGACACATAACTTCAGTTTTTAGGGATTTGTTTTCATCATAGGAGGACTTTCTTCCATGATTTTACCGATGAGTTTAATAAGTTTTGACTTTGAACATCTTTCTAAGGAATTCATCATAGATTCATGAGTTACCTCTGGTTCCTCTTCTGAGACGTCCTCTTCAACAGCTGAGGCATCCTTCATAGCCATGTATGCCACTTGTTTATCAGTTTTTGAGGCGTCCTCGATAGCTATGTACGCGGCTTGTTCATCAGGTTCTTCATCATCAGAACTGACATTATCCCATGCAGATGCGAACACTCCAATGAGGGCCTTTCTCTTCATTTCCTTTGAGGACATTCCCGTTGTACACTTTTTAGCAAAGTGTCCTTTCTTGTTACATTTGTAATAGGTAAGTTCTTCCATCTCTACCTTAGTGTACTTGGGACTTTCTTTCTTGGAAGGCATCTTGTGTTTGTTGAAATATTTGTTCCTTTTGCCATAAGAACGGAGAGCTTTGTGAATAAGAGCAAGTTCTTCCTCTTCATCAAGCTGTTCCTTAGTCTTGCTTTCTTTCTCCTTTAAAGCTTGAACGCGCATCTTCTCACGGTTCTCATTTTTATTGGCTTCCACCATTAAAGCAAGTTCTCTTTGGCGACACAGATACTCAGCGTACTCTGGTGTTGCTGTTACCAAGGCAAGATCTGTCTGAGGGTCCCGTCCCAGCTCAGCCATATCGGAGTTCCTCCTTGCTTCATATCCTCTTAGCTTTCCATAGATCTCTTCCATATCCAGAGTCTTGTTAGCTGTATTTTCATTGAACGTAGTCCTATCAAAGTTCCATTTTCCTGTAAGTCCATCAATGACCACTTGAACTCTGTTCCTCATTGAAATTTCAGCTTCCGGGATGCCCAAGTTCCTCATTTTAGTGACAAGAGCTTCAAAACAGTATGAGTAGTCCTTCACCGTTTCATTGGGCAGCATTTTGAAAGCATAGAACTCTCTTTTGATTTCGAGCTGAACGTCCTCCTTCATCTCGGCCGTACCCACGTGGTACTTCTCGAGAGCTGCCCACTGTAGTTTGGTTGTTGCCAAATTGCTGACTCGGGTGGCGTCCCTCTCGCAAAGGGACGCTTGAAGGAAGCATATTGCCTTAGCATTTGTTTCCATGAGCTTGAATTCATCAGGACCCCACTCGTCCTCTTTGTCCTTTTTGTCAGTAGGAACGGTAAGGTCACCTTTCATGATCACTCTCCAGCATTGATAGTTCTGACTCCTGCAGAAGTTTTCAAATCTAATCTTCCAACGGTTAAAATTGTCGTCCGTCAGGCGTGGAGGCTTCACGAAAGAAATTCCAATTGGTTCCATGTCCATCTTTTACCTGCAACTCGGTAAGAATCTAGAGAACCTGCTCTGATACCAATTGTTGGATCGTTAATAACTGAGGGACGTCCTTTATGTAGATAAAGGCGTCCTTTGGTCAGGCGTCCCTATGAGGAGTAGGGGTGTCCTTAGGTAATGCAGCGGGATAATATACTAAACAAGTAAAGATGAACGCAGTGAATTATAGAGGAACCACTCAAGACCAAGTAGTCCTTGAGTGTAAACCTCTATACCTCCTTGGAGGATTTTTGAATAGCTTTTTCTTTATATTGAGCGTCCTTACAGTTGTACTGGCGAGTCTTTACAGTTCTCTGGCACTTAGATTTTCCCTAAGTCCACTAGTAAAGGACTCCTCTAAGCCTACAACTAAAGCGAGTTCAATCTTATAAAGGACTCTATCCCTACGTCCTACAGTAGTTCGTAGGACTCTCTTTCTCTTTTTGGGTTTTTCTGAATACAAACTGTTTTGTGGTTTTGGTTACAACTCTAACTCGATCTAGCACAAGTCTTAGCACTGTTCTTGAGTTCTTGAGTTAGTTCTTCGTGTTCTTGAGTGAGCCGCTTTCCTTTGATTCTCTCTGAATATTCTCTGAAAGCGTTAGCGTCACAATAAATGCCTTGAGTCTATTTATAGGACTTGGGGAAGGGCGTCATTCTCCTGGGACGATCATGCCCTTGGTGGACGTGGCTACAGGATCTTCCTCCACGTATGATGGCGGTGATGAGGAAGCTTCCTGTATCCAGCTGTGTTTGATGAACTCCGCTACAGGATCTGCCGCCACGTATTGATGAACTCTGCAACAGGATCGTCCGCCACGTAGTGTTGGACTCCGCTACAGGATCGGTCTCCACGTGTCCTTGGATGATCAAATATTGTAGAGTGATGTCATCCTCTCGGCTAGTGAGTAAGGACGCTTTGCTTGCGTTCCTACTTGCTCTGGACTCCGTCCTTGCTCAAGTAGTCTCCTGCTGGTCCTTACTTCCTGTTAGCTAGCGTCCCTAAACCTAGGGAACGCTCCACACACTTGTTGTTCTTTTGTCACTAGCGTTCCTGAACACTTGGACAAATTTATTAGAATCAAAAGTGAGTTTGTCATATCAAAACTAAGGGACGGTTGTGGGCACACTACCAAGTACGCAAGCGTCCTTGATAGCGTCCCAACACCTAAGCCTTCCCAAACAACGATTCCAAGAAGAAAACCCCAACAAGTTCCATTGTTCTTCATCTCTCCCCTAGATCTAAGAGGAGAAAGTTGGGTTCTAAGTAGTTGGTTTGCTAGAAAGTCTAGATCTCTTCAAATTTTGGTATGTGAATCTCGATTCCTATCTAATTCCGTGTGAATTTCATTCTTTCATTGCTTGAATTGAGTTTTGCCATGATTGAATGAGTTTAGATCTTGAGCATCAATGGTGTTTTGCATGTATAGGAGAATTTGTTCAGAATTGTTGATTATGCATGATTGAACCTCTTTGGAACTTCGATTGATGAAGATAAATGGTTGAAATTGGATTTTTGGAGCATGATAGATTGATTTTGGGTGAGATTTTTTTAGAAGACGAGTTTAGAACCGGACCGAGATACCCAGGTACCTTAGGCCCGACATAGAGGAGTTGGTCCACCACTTCGAACCGAGGTTTAGAGCACCTCGGGCCCGACGTCTTGAGTACGTCGATCCTTGTTCTAGTAGTCCTTCTCTTGTGTTGATCTTAGGATTCATGAGCTTGATTGTTGGTTATAACTTCATTATCATGATATACCTATTAGCTTGACCATTGTTTTGTGATCCTTTATTCATACATGTTGGATAATGTGAGTTATGTGTCTAGAGGATAAGTATGGGGTCATTCTTGTGTGATAGGTTGTTAGTTGTAGATATATGAGAAATTGTTGAGTTGTATGGATCTTATCTTGTAGTTCTTTGCTTTGAGTGTGTGCAGGTGTTGGATGGTAAGTCTGTTAGAGTGGGCGTCCTTAACTGGGTTAAGGGCGTCCTTAGGTGCAGCGGAAATTAGACTTAGCAGGAAACGAGATAAGATAATGGACACGAGTATTTATAGATGAACCCACTAAGACCAACTAGTCTTATAGGTAAACCTCTACCTCCGCTTGGAGGATTTTCAATAGCAGTCCTTATCTTATTAAGAGAGAGTCCTTACAACTTAGGCGAGTCGTTACACTTCACTGAGCTAAGCGCCCGTCCTAAGCCTCACTAGTAACACTCCTTTCCACCTAACAAAGTAACCTAACTCTCTTAGCTATAAGGAAGCTATCACACACGTCTCTCACGGTCCGTTGTGAGAGACAAACTACAACCCTAACTATTTTGTGGTTTGTTTTGGATTTGATGTGGTTGGACTTTCTTTCTCTTGCTTCAAGCTCACTTGATCTTCTTGATCTTCGTTCTTGTACTTGAATACTTCGGGAGAGCTTGAGAGAAAGTCTTCAAAGTCCACACCGCTATGCATACCCCTTGGGGGGTATTTATAGCGGAAGTGGTTCTTGTCCTCTAGCGTCCTCTGAGACTTGGCAGGATCCTTGATCTTCCATCAACGGTGCGATGAGCATCTTGAGGAAGTCAACTCTGTTGACGCTTGGGAAGCCTCCGCGTGGATAGGGGACCATTGCTGGGAAAGCGACTTCTTTGGAATTGTCTACACGTGCCCAGACAAGGGAAGCTTCCTTCCGAGGACTACGGCCGAATATGATGTAATCATGTTGGGGCGGCCTTGATTTGAGTTTGAACTTCGTCCGTATTTTGGCGTGCGTCCCTTCTTGATGAGGACGCCGTCCTATCTGCGGAGGGACTTTTCCAATTGCGTTCAACTTTGGAAGTTCTAATGAAATGCGTCCCTACAAAGTTAGGGACTCTCATTCACTTGTTGTCCTTTTCGCTCATGTGCGTCCGTTGGACTTACCTGAGATCAACACTTGGACAACTTATCAAATACTTTTGAGTTTGTCATTATCAAAACAAGGGACGATCATTATTGGTTTAGATATTAATGATTGGCGTCCTTAATATCGTCCCAACAGTAGGTACTATGGAAACCCGAGCATCTTCTTCACACATGGAGAGGCCTTCCAAGAAGTCAAAGAAGTCAAAGAAAGCACCAAAGATGGATGATGTGAGATTTGATGATGATGATGGCCGAAAGTTATGAGCGGTACATGGGTCTATCTCACCACACAAGGTGGATAGATTGGGAGTCTATAAGGAAGATGGGGATGGAAGTAGCTCTCCCCCGTTACTATGCTCACATTGGCCTTGATGTGATGTTGAGGTGGGTCAACACCCACTACCCCGCCTTGACATCGGAGTTCATGGTCACCTTCAAGTGAACCTATGAAGGAGTAGAGGACAATGATGGCATGATCACCTTTCAATTGGGCAATGAGACACAAGAGCTCTCTCTTCGGAACTTGGCGGTCTATCTTGGGTTCCCTTTTCCAAGAGAGGAAGCTTATGTGGACAATGAGAAGGTGAATTACCTATGGAGGTATGTAGCGGGAAGGAACGAGATGAGGAAGGAGCTTCAGCGAATGAGATAGCTAGTCCTCTCTTTCGGGTGATGATCCGAGTCTTGGGGTGCGCCATCTTTGCGCGCCACGAGCTAAGCAAGCCTATGAAGGAGGAAGCTATGTTGCTATATGAGATGCTATTCCAAACCGACAAACCGTTGAATCTCACGTGGGAATGGGTGAAAATGGTTAAGGACTTCCAAAGCTCTTTGTGGATTTACTTCGGAGGGATGATAGCCCGCTTGGCTAGTCGTCTCGAGGTTGATCTATCCAAGTACACGCCGGCACCGAATGGAGTGGAGTATATGAACCTCAAATACTTCAAGAAAGCCAACATCATCAAGGAGAAAGTCGTCACCGACATCACCTCCCATCTAGCACCTCATTCCAACATTGACAAGGTGGCCATTCCTTTGGGGCCAAGATTCTTTGATCTTGCTAGCTACTACAATTGGTTTCAAGTTTGGGCCGGGAAGGAGAACCCGTTTGGAGAACCGGAAGGGACGATTGAGTGTAGACGACGTGCCTAACACATTCTCTTTACTACTCCTCAACCTTCTCCGGACTCCGATGAAGAGCCCAACAATTATGAGTTTGCAAGAAGGGAGGCCATGGATGTTGACTCGCCTTCCAAAGAAGATGAGGGCTACCACAACTTGCTAGCCAACCAAGCTCCAACACTCTTGGACCGAGATGCAGGACACCTCGGGCCCGACGTCCATCAAAGTCAGTCCGACGCTTATTTGCCCGATTCGGTCCCGAGCCGCTTTGAGAGAGGAGAAGGAAGTGGAGCTAGGTAAGAGCAACCGCACTTTGGAGGATACGAGGGTTATGCCCAATGGTATGGGCACGGAATGGTCTTCCCCGAACCTCAACAACCGGTGGACATGACCTTTCTAGCCAACCAAATGGCTCATCTTCAACTCCAACAATCAAGCATGCTTCAAGAGGCCCACCAAATCAACCTTCAACAACAGCAAATGTTTCTTCAACAACAAAAACTCTTCTAACAACAAGAAGTCTTCCAAGCTCAACAAGAAGAAATGAACCGAAATCATTCTTACACAAGGCGGGACGTGGACGATTTGAGGACGGTGGAGGACCAAAGGTGGCGAGTTCAAGAGAGCTTCAATGATTTGATGGTCGGGAATTACCCCTCCCGAGAGGACCCATGGACGCTACACCTCAACTCCCGAGCGGGAAAGACAAGCAAGACTCCAAAGAGGACGTCGTCGGGAGCATCCTTCCGACTAAATCTAGACATGCCAATCAAGAATAAGAAATTGTGAGCTTTTCTAACTCTTATCTTTTCTTTTGAGTTTTGATTTCTTTGTTTTGATGAGGACATCAAAATTCTAAGTATGGGATGGGGGTTAGTTGCTCATAGTTTCATGTGTTAGTTTCTTGGTTTGTTCTTAGTTTGTTTTGGGAAGTTTTCTTTTGGATAGCGGCATGAGATGTTTCATGAATGATGATTGAGTTTGATGGTTTGAATGGATGAGTTTGTTTTATTTTTGAGAAATTTGTTTGCAAAAATCCATAAAATTTTGAAAAATTTCGTGTGAAAATGACAAAAAGATTTTGTTTTGGACTAGGAATTCCCTATCTTAGATGTCCATATGAAGGCTAATGATGATGTGAGCATGTAAATTCCTTTGCATATTTTTGGATAGTTTAGCCTCTAAATGGATGTTGCCTTTTGATGTGATCTGATATCTTGCATGTTTTTATTGAGCACATGAGTTCTAGAATGAGTTTCTTATGCAACTAAGTAAGTGTGACCCTTGTGAGATTGATTTTTGGCCATTTTAGGGATGCTTGTTCATGATTGCATATCCCTCATTTTCTTGTGTGATTAGCTCATGCATGCTTAGTAAAACTTGCTATTGCGGTGTTTATCTATTTTCCAAGACCGTTATGAGACTTGTTCTATGCTTTGTCACATTGATTTGAACTTTATTTCATTTAGTCACAAAATGTTCCATATCCTACCTTGAAGATAAACCGTTGTTTGTAGCCCCGTTTTAGCCTTAAACCTTTGTTTGAAACTCCTCAAAAATATGATTCCTAGCCTATATGACTTGACCCTTATGGGATTGGACTTTAGAGAGAGGTTGTGGAGTGTATTTGGAGAGTTGGGATTCTCTTTGGTGAAGGGCAAAGAATGGAGTTACAAATCAAGTGGGTAGTGCATCTTTGTTGAGTGTAAAGTGAAAAGAAAGAAAAGAAATTGTTGGAAACAAAAGTGGATTGAAAGCAATGAGCTTAAGTGAGAAAAATGGGTCCGACCGAGTTCAAAGTGACCTCAGGCCCGAGTTAGTTTGCAAGTCGATCCAGTGCAAAAGTGTGAAAAATCCAGCAAAAAGTCTAAGAGAAAAGATGAAGTGGGATGTTAAGTGAAAAGTGGGTTGAGAAGCAGAAAAGTTCAAAGTCTTTTGGATGAGTGAAGTTGAAAATGGAATTTTGGTGAAGTTGGTGAGAGACTAGGAAGTTCAATCCCCATTGTAAGCACCACGAGACCAAAATGATTCCCACCTTGAGAAATACCAAAAGCCCCATTACAACCCGGCCGAATGGAACCTCTTTGAGGACCTCCATTGAGCCAAGTTCATATTCTTTGTGTGCATTGTAATAGGCATCTATAGGTGGATGAATTAGTGATATTAGCTTCAATAGTAAAGTCTTTACTTGCATGATTTTTGAGCTTAAGAGTTCATTGTTATACCTAAACACATGATGAGTGATACACATTTCTCATATCCCTAAAGTGAGACTTAGTTGCATTTGACTCTATTTCTATGAACACTTGATCATGTGTGATGATGTAATCTTGCTTGCTTATCTATCACTTGTACTAGATTGATTTTTCATATGAGACATTACTTGAGGATTATGCTTCGGTCTTGCTTATATTGTTATTGCTTGAGGACAAGCAAGTTTAAGTATGGGGTAATCTGATGTCTCTCATTTTGGTGGTGTTTTAGTCGTTAATTTCCCTTGTAAATATGTGTCTTTTGTTCCTTTCTTTGCTAGTTTTCTTCCCTTTTAGCTTAGATTCCGATTTTAGATGAGATTCGGAGACTATGCGAATTTGTTGCGTTTTGTAGGTATTTTGGCATGATTTGAGCAAGTTTCGGAAGGAGTCCCTAAGGAGGAGCAAGGCATGAGCGCAAAGGAGTGGAAGAGCCGAGCGATCAACGAAGAGGAGCTCAAGAAAAGCCAAGAAAAGAAGAGGACCGAGGCCAGGATCGAGGTGCCCAGCAACTCGGGACCGAAATGGACTCATGGAGACCCGGACCGAGGTGTGGGAAGTCGGGCCCGAGGTTGCTCCGTGTCGGTCCAAGTCGGCGAAGTGTAGATTGGGCACCAAGGCATACAAATGTGATCTACCACTTTTGCCCCTCTTCTAATTTGGGTATTCTTGGCCCCTAATTAAAAGGAGAGAAGATGATGAGAGAAAAGGGGAGAGCTTACACACATCTAATCACTCTCAAAGGCTCAAGGAAGACTTGGAGAGCAAGGAGGAAGAAAGGAGAGGAGAAGAAGAGGAGATTTCGGTGGAGGATTGCTAGATCTAGGAAGGATTGTGAGTTTGAACTTGTTTTGATTTGCAATTTGTGGATTTGAGTTTGGATCTTGTGAATTCCCTTTGATTTGAATGAGATTTGGCTTTGCTTTGATTTGGATGATTGAGATTTGTTTGGATTGTGATTTGATTGCTTGTTAATCTAGCCGTATGGAGTAGATTCCATTGGTCTTGGGCTATGGGGGAAACCCCTAGCTAGATTTGGGTTTGAACCCCCAATTCCATAGCCTTGAGTGCTTGATCTAGGAATCCACTCTACATAGAGCTACAATCTCTTGTGGAAGCAAGGGATCAAGGGCTTCTGATTGGCAAGAGTGAACAGAAGCGATCTTTTGTCTTTCACTTGACCTTGCATCGAAAGGGAGGTAAAATTCCTTAGGGTCGATGTGTAGAGTGGCGGGATCGAAGGCGAACAACCTCGATTCTATGAGGATCAACACTTATTGGCTGAATTGGGGAGGAATTACCCACATCTAGTTAGGGAAGGAACCCAAAAACCCAAGACCGATCTCTCCTATTGCCTAGTCTGACTTACCCAGACCTCGGGCCCGACTTCAATCTGTGTCGGTCCCGTGCAAATCCTACGTCGATCCTTCTCGGGCCGAAGTGACCTATGTCGGTCCCGAGTTAATTCCTTTGATTTTCCTTGTTTTTACCCTTTCTTCTCCTATCTTAAGTCTTTTTGGTACACTCAACGAATGAACTCCCGAGCATTCGACACCCTACCTTGTACTACTACGGGGTTGGTTATCATTTGAATTTTGACCTCCCAATCCAGACTGATCAGTGGACCTGCGCTTGCGGGTTGTCATACCACGGTTGTAGTTGGCTACACCGCGCTCACGGTTCGGTTCGTTGTGGGTTCCGTGCTCGATTTTGCTTTGCATGGCTGCCCTAAGGCCTTAAAAACGTTTTTTCTTCTTTCGGGATCGATTCCACCATTATAATTGCGTGGATCGTGTACTAATTCCCCACGATCGGCGCCAATTGCTAGTACACAAAAATTTGCCTTCAATGAACTAATTGATTACTCCTTTGATCCCCTTCTTCTCCAACCACTTCCTTAACCTAGAACCTGCAAAACAACGGACAAAGGGAGCGGGGACCCCCTAATCCACCTCTAATGCCTAAGTCAGAAGAGTAGTCGTTCGAGTCGAGCGTCGAGGTAAAGAACAATAATTGCTAGAAAAGTTAGAAGATGCAAACTCCTCTCCATACATGGAGATGTGTTGTATAATGGAAGAGAGAGGGTTGAGGGAGAAAAGTTCTATCTCAAGCGATATCTTGCTACCCAATCCGAATGAGAATTTAATTTTTACGATAACATAGAATCTTCCATTATAAAGCTAAGCCACCATATTTAATTTTAATAATAAAATACTTAAAAATGAGAAGTTTAATAAATAAAAATACCTGTATGGCGGAAGATAGAGAAAATATTTATAAAGATTAATTTACCCGTTCACAGATCTTAATGAAGGGGTTCTCTTTTACTACATGTAGGCTCTTGTCATTCCAAAAAAAGTGATCAAGAAAATTGTTAGCATCTGTAGATCATTCCTTTGGTCTGGGTTAAGTGAGAGTAAAAGAAACCTTGTCCCTTTGAATAGATCATTCCTTTGGTCTTGGTATCGGCCCGGGTAGTGGCCCGGGTAGTGGCCCGGCGCCCATCTTTACTACTTCTAGGTCTTTTACTTTTAGGGGTTTTATAAATACCTCTTCTTCCTCTTGGAAGAGAACTTCTTTTCCCCCTTTTGGGGAACCTTTTCCCCATTTTAGAACCTTAGTATTTTCCATTCAAAGTGCTCTTTGCTTGTGAATAATTGAAGAAAGTTGTTGGAGATCCTTGCCTTTTCAATCAATTGAATGAAGTTTGGTATGGATTTCCCTATCTTTTCTTCATTTCTCTTGTTTGCCATGTCTAGCTAGATTTCCAAATCATAGGGTTTGGGGATAACTCAATGAATTCTAGGTAGGACTTTGATTTGGTTGCATGAGTAGAGACTAGATTGTTGTTTAATTTGTTTTAATCCTATGTGCTTAATGCCAAATTGATTGTGATTTGAGCCTTGTTGATGGTTGAGACTGAGAGGTTAGATTGTTAATAGAAAGCTAGGTGTGCGAATTGTGTTGAGAGACCTTCTCCCCCACTTGAAAGATAGGATTGAATGATTGAGAATTCCTTGAAATAAGAATTTATTGGAATCCTCTTGAGAGGAACAATTACCAATAGAGGCTTGAGTTGGAGTGCTTACTCAATTCACTATAGTGGATGAGGGTTTGAACCGACCCTAAGCCCCTATAACGCCTAAAGCGCCTAGTCTCGGGTTGTCAACCCACGAGAGTGGATGATTTACCGTATTTTAGGCACATTTGTTTGATCCCATAGGATTAGACAAAGAGATTACATAGTTGCCTCCAAACCATAGTTTAATCAAGAATCATGCATGCTTGCAGTGTGTTGCCTAGGTTCATTGTGTGAGTACTTTAGCTCTAGGATTGCCTTTTCTTATTGAAATTTGCATCATCTTGTTGCTT
Organism: Polygonum aviculare; assembly: GCA_934048045.1. Taxonomy (NCBI): domain Eukaryota; kingdom Viridiplantae; phylum Streptophyta; class Magnoliopsida; order Caryophyllales; family Polygonaceae; genus Polygonum; species Polygonum aviculare. The sequence goes on along the minus strand of OW204025.1, from coordinate 15,662,801 downwards.
GTTCTCTTTGTTTGCTAGTTGATAGTTGATGTTTCATCCATCCATTCCATATTTACCCTCTTTATGCCTAGCTTCATGTTTGTTGGTTCAATCATTGTTACTTAAGTCCTAGAGATCGACACCTTGATAATACTACAACCGACCCGTACACTTGGGGTGTAGGTGCGTGTGGAACCTATCAAGTTTTTGGCGCCATTGCCGGGGACTTTTGGTAGTATTGGTTGTTTCCTACCCGGTAGACTAGGTTCCTTTTGCTTTTAATTTGTTTCTTTTTGGTTGTGATTTCAGGTTTCGTTGACCTTGAGTATGTTGAGACTTGATCAATGGGAAGATGAACACTTCCATGAGTACTTCTCTAGATTTCTACAAGTTGTGCATGAACATGGGTTTGGAGTTATTAATACCACAAGTTCGAGTTATGTAAGTGCATTGTTGAGGGTATGTACTCGCAACTTTTGATTTGGCCATATACATGAGTAAGGAGAGATTATGGGATATGGGAAGTGATGAATGTTGGGACTTCTTTTGCGTCATGAGCAATGAATGTATACAAGTTGAATCTCCACCGACACCTCAACCGGTTGAAACTTTTTATACGTATCTTGAGAGTTTGGTAGAGGATCTTGCCAACAAAGTCAATAGCTTGGTTGTGGAGTATTGTGATAAGTGTCATTCTTCTCTCCACTCAACAACCACTTGCCCATTCTATGAGTATGAGAAAACGGGAGATATCACATTGGAATCCAATGACTATGAGTTAGATGCGTCAAAGGCCGACATTGTCGACATGGATGAGCCTATAGAACTCAACGAGCTTGTTGGATCCCTTCCCATGCGAGGTGATGAGATGGAGAATTCCGATGATTTGAAAGAGATGGGTGTTCTATTAGAGGATGAGAGGTTCCTTAATTATGGATTAGAGGATGAGAGGTTCTTTGATGACGAATTAGAGGATGATGAAAGAAATGAGCAAGACCACGTCATTGAAGTGTGCCCTTCACCAATGAAGCCTCCTTCTATGCTCTCTAATTAGGAATCTCCTCTCTCGATCCTAGATGTCCCATGTAAGTTTTTTCCTAATTTCTCACCCTTCGTCATTCAAGACTTACATGATGAAAAACCATGTTTAGAGCCTAAAGTGGAATTTAGAGATTACTATAAGGTTACCTTTGAGGAAAGTGTTCAAAAGAGCTTTGATCCATATTATATATATCTTGAGAAGCCTCCACCCGAGCAAATTTGGTTTCAACATATTCCATCTAATGAAAATAGTGCTAGCTTATTTGATAGGTTAAAACGGTTTTATAATGCTATATTATTCATTTTTAAACCATCATTGGGCTACTTCCACATTTCTGAGATGTGTTCACAAAGTTTTGATAGGTTATTGAGGGCGTTGAAAATGATTGATCTAAGCATTGGAGAAGGTGTCATGGTCAAGCTAACGACCTTAAACAAGCGCTTCTTGGAAGGCAACCCAACTTTTTCCTTTTATGTTCCTTTGTTTTGAAGGTTAATTGAATAAAAAGTAGATGTTGGGACAATGTTAAGGACGCCTTCAGTAATTAACATTGTGCCTAGCGTCCCTTAGTTTTGATATGACAAACTCGCCTTGATCTAATAAAGTTGTCCAAGTGTTTCAGGAACGCATGTTGAAAAGGACAACAAGTTGAGGATTAGGTAGCCGTCCTTAGGAAGTAAGGACGCTACGTTCTTCAGTGAACGACTTGGTAAAATACAAACAAGGACACCGTCCTTAATCATTACACTGGAGTCCTTCAAAGCTGGCCGACAAAGTGACATCACCAGACAAGCTTTGATCATGATCTCCACGTGGAAGAAGATCCCGCATCCAAGCCTAACGGAATTGCCAGTAAGCTTCCTTGATCATCAGAGCAACACGTGGAAGCCGATTACTGTTGCAACGTCCCCAAGGGCACGATTGTCAGAGATAAAGTTGCCCTTTCCCAATGTCACTATAAATACTCCCCAGAGTATTTATTGTGATGTGACGCTTGAGAGAATATTCAGAGAATTTATCAATCGCTCAAGAACACCAAGAACACCAAGAACAAGCTCAAGAACAAGTGAGACTTTGGTGTTAGATCGAGTGAGAAGCGTTCAACAAAACCACAAACTGTTTGTAATAGAAAAGAACAAAAAGAGTGAGAGAGTCCTTACGACGAACTGTAAGGACGAGGTGATAGTTTCCTTTAGAGAAATTAAGTTAGGTTACTCTACAGGCTTAAAGGGGTTGTTACTAGTGGACTTAGGGACGCCAGTCTAAGTGCCAGAGAAGTGTAACCGCTCGCCAGTGTATTGTAAGGAAACTTAATAAGAAAGGAAAAAGCTATTACAAAATCCTCGAAGGAGGTAGAGGTTTACATTCAAGGACTAGTTGGTACTTGAGTGGTTCCTCTATAAATCAAAAGCGTTCCTTACTTATTGTCTTAACCTGTTTAGTCTTTTGTTTTTCCGCTGCGAACCAAGGAAGTCCTTGATCTTTATTAAGGACATCCTGGTGAAGGACGACCTTAACTCTGTTAAGGACGCCCTTGTATTTCTGACTAACGATCCAACAATTGGTATCAGAGCAGGCGCTCTAGATTCTTACTGAGTTGCAGGTTAAGATGGACATGGAACCCATTGGAATCTCGTTCGTGAAGCCTCCGCGCCTGACGGACGGCCACTTCAACCGCTGGAAAATTAGATTTGAGAATTTCTGCAGAAGCACAAATTATCAATGCTGGAAGGTAATCATGAAGGGTGATCTCAAAGTCCCTGAAGACAAGAAAGACAAAGAGGATGAATGGGGTCCTGATGAATTCAAGCTTATGGAAACGAACGCTAAGGCTATATGCTTCCTTCAAGCATCTCTCTGTGAGAGGGACGCCATCAGAGTCAGCAACTTGACTACGGCAAAAGAACAGTGGGAAGCTCTCGAAAAGTACCACATAGGAACAGCTGAGATGAAGGAAGATGTTAAGCTTGAAATTAAAAGGGAGTTCTATGCCTTCAGAATGCTGCCTAATGAATCTGTAAAGGACTACTCAAGTCGCTTTGAAGCCCTTGTGACCAAAATGCGAAACTTGGGTATCCCAGAAGCTGAAGTCTCAATGAGGAACAGAGTTGGAATAGTCATTGATGGACTCACAGGAAAGTGGAACTTTGATAGAACCACGTTCAAGGAAAACACCGCTAACAAGACCCTGGATATGGAAGAGATCTATGGGAAGCTTAGGGGTTATGAAGCAAGAAGGGAAGCCGATTTGGCTGAATTGGCAAGAAATCCTCAAACAGATATTGCATTGATGACCTCAACACCAGAGTACGCTGAGTATCTTCGTCGTCAACAAGAACTTGCTATGACGGTGGAAGCCAATAAGAATGAGAACCGTGAAAAGATGCGAGTTCAAGAAAGAGAAAGCAAGTTTAGGGAACAGCTTGAAGAAGAGGAAGGACTTGTTCTTTTTAACAAAGTTCTGCGTTCTTTTGGAAAAAGGAGCAAACATTTCAACAAGCACAAAATGTCCAAGAAGGAAGGTCCCAAGTACACAGAGGCAGAAATGAAGGAACTTGCTTGTTTTAAATGTAACAAGAAAGGACATTTTGCTAAAAAGTGTACAGCAGGAATGTCTTCAAAGGATATGAAGACAAAGGCTCTCATTGGAGCGTTTGCTTCTGCATGGGATAACATGAGTTCTGATGATGAAGAACCCGATGAAGAAGAGGCCTACATTGCTCTTGAGGACGCCTTCGAATATGATCAAGTGGCTTTCATGGCTATGGAGGACGCCACAGTTGATGAGGAGGACGCTCCTAAATCTGAAAATGAGGTAACCCGTGAGTCTATGATGAAATCCTTAGAAAGTTGTTCTAAAACTAAACTCATAAAACTAATTGGAAAAATCATGGAAGAAAGTGTGATTATGCAAAAGAGAATGGATGAATTGGAACTTGAAAATGAAAACATTGTTGTTGAATGTGAAAATTACAGTACTATGTCTATTCAACTAGAGTCCTCATGTGAAGAAGTTAAATCCCTGAAAACTGAATTAATGTGTCTCAAGCTAGAGAACGCTAATCTTAGGGATGAAATCAAAGTGCTAGGAAAGAGTCCTGTAGTTGAAGAAGTTAGACCTATGATGTTTGTCCCAGCCAAAAGGGGACTAGGATATGAGTCTGATTCTAAGAACTCTCTCCCAAGTGACTTTGAGGCTAGTAAATCCACAAAACTTGAACAAGAGAGGGAGAAAACCAGGAATCTTCTTGATAGAATTAGAGTCCTAGAGAGTGGGGAGAAAGGTGAAGAGGACTACTATACTAACTCCACTGGTCATAGGATTTACAAGAAAATTGCTAAAGAGGAAGGTTCTAAAGTTTGCAACCCTCAAAAGATGAAACAAAATAGGATCCAACGTCCCAATAAGAAGTACTACCTCGGTACTTACTACAGGACGTGTTGGTATTGTGGTCAAGGAGATCACTACAAGTATGAGTGTTTGAAACTAAAGGAAGACATTGAAAAGGGAAAAGCTGCTAGGACTAACATTGAAAATGAAGAGTCCATCCCTAAGACTAAGTCTAGACGTACTAGACGTTCTAGGAGTTCTTTCCGCAGATATGCTACTTCAAATGATGTAAACATTAATGACTACATGCCAGAACCAGAGTTCTATTTCTGTAACGAACCAGGTAAGGAACACCTTGCCTGGGTCGCCAAAAACTAACTTTGTTTTGGCAGGTGGAAGTGAGGGGACGCCCATGGATCATTGATAGTGGCGCCTCAAATCATATGACAGGAAGCCAGATCCATCTCACTTCTATCCAGAGTAGTGCCACGGGAGGAACGGTCTCGTTTGGCAATAAGGGCAAGGGAAAGATCAAAGGGACGGGAACTGCTATTCTCAATCCGTCCATCAAAGCAACAAATGTCAGTCTCGTTGAAGGACTTGGTTTCAATCTCCTAAGTGTTTCTCAAATGTGTGACCAAGGTGAAAATTTAGTCACATTTGACTCAAAGGAGTGTCTCGTGATCAACAAGAAGTCCAACAAAGTTGTTCTCAAAGGAGTTCGCCAGAACAATGTCTATATCTTCAATCAAGAGTTCAAGCCAAAATCTGAGTTGTGCCTATCTGTCTCAAAGGAGGACGCTGACCTCTGGCATCGTCGTCTTGGACATGCTGGACTAAACACAATCCTCAAGTTGCATCAAGGAAATCTTGTGAAAGGACTTCCTCAAATTAATCCTGAGAAGATTGAACAATGTGAAGCATGTATTAAAGGGAAGCAAACAAGAACGTCCTTCAAATCTAAGAATGAAGTCAGCACAAAGAAGCCTTTGGAACTCCTTCATATGGATCTTTGTGGACCAATGAAGACGTTGAGCCATGGTGGAAAGAGGTACATTTACGTTCTTGTAGATGATTTTTCTCGTTTCACTTGGGTTCTTTTCTTAGCTTCCAAAACAGATTGCTTCAATGCGTTCAAAGTCTTCATCAAACAAGTAGAAGTTGCCCTGGAGACGCCTCTTAAAGCCATAAGATCAGACCATGGAACGGAGTTTCAGAATTCAGAGTTCCTGGCCTTCTGTGATCAACATGGTGTCTCGCACAATTTTTCAGCTCCAAGGACTCCTCAACAGAATGGTGTTGTGGAAAGAAAGAATAGGACGCTGGAGGATATGGCAAGGACTATGCTTTTAGCCAATAGCGTTCCTATGTACTTCTGGGCGGAAGCTATTGCTACAGCCTGTTATATCATCAATCGTGCCATGATCCGTCCGATGCTCAAAAAGACGTCCTATGAATTGTTGAATGGAAGGAAGCCTCGCATTGATTATCTCAGAGTATTCGGATGCAAGTGCTTTGTTCACAACAATGACAAAGAACGACTTGGAAAGTTTGATGCAAGGAGTGATGAAGCTATATTTCTTGGATACTCTCTAACCAGCAAAGCATATAGAGTTTTCAACAAAAGGACTCTAAAGCTTGAGGAGAGCATTCATGTGGTGTTCAAGGAGAGCGTTTCTCATAAAGAAAAACCAAGTAAGAAAGAACGCTCCTTCTCACAACAGCAGGACGATTCTGAAGACGAAGCTGATTTTGGGTCCTCTGGAAAATATTATGTTCCTAAGGACGCCACTCCAAATCCTGAAGAAGTCTCAGTGGACGTTCCTAGTACTCGAAGTGAATCTCCAATTCAACAAGATGTGGCTGAATCAAGTCTGCAAGGTCAAGGTGTGGACGCTCTCTCTGAGGGGGAACACACCGAGGATGCCTCTTCAGATGATGAAATTGATCCTAGGTTTACTCAACTATTTCAAAGAGAGTCCCGTTTCTCAAGAGATCATCCAACTTCTCAGATTGTCTCCGATCCAGCTCAAGGAGTTCAAACCAGATCAGCTGCAAGCAAGTCCCAAAGTGCAAATTTAGCCTTCTGTGCGTTCAACGCCTTTGTATCTATGGTGGAACCAAAGAATATCAAAGAAGCACTTCAGGACGCTGATTGGATCCAAGCAATGCAAGAAGAACTTAACCAGTTTGAAAGGAACAAAGATTGGACACTCGTCCCTCGTCCCAAAGGGAAAAATATCATAGGGACGCGCTGGGTGTTCCGAAATAAGCTCGATGAAAGTGGTCGTGTGTCAAGGAACAAGGCAAGACTTGTGGCTCAAGGATTCAAGCAAGAGGAAGGCATTGACTATGATGAAACCTTTGCTCCCGTTGCTAGAATTGAGGCCGTTCGTCTTCTCATTGCCTTTGCCGCACACAAAGGATTCAAGCTATTTCAGATGGATGTCAAGACCGCCTTTCTAAATGGAAGACTCAAGGAAGAGGTGTATGTTGCTCAACCACCTGGTTTCGAGGACGCCTCTCATCCAGATAGTGTGTACTACTTAGACAAAGCTCTCTATGGACTCAAGCAAGCTCCTCGTGCATGGTACGACAGGTTTGCGTCCTTTCTTCTGTCTAATGGCTACATAAGAGGTTCAATTGATAAAACTTTGTTCATTAAGAAAGTTCACAAGGATATTTTGATTGCCCAAGTCTATGTTGATGATATAGTCTTTGGTAGTACTAACATGAAACTTGTAGATGAGTTCAAGTCCTTAATGAGTAGTGAATTTGAAATGTCTCTCATTGGAGAACTCACCTTCTTCCTGGGACTTCAAATCAACCAACTCAAAGATGGGACGCGCATTCATCAACAAAAATATGTCCGTGAAATGCTAGAGAAATTTGGGATGAATACGTCCAAGCCAATGGCAACACCTTGTTCGCCAAATTCACGTCTTTATGCAGATGAACAAGGGAAGGACGTTGATCAGAAGCTATACAGAGGAATGATTGGCTCTTTGCTCTATCTGACCGCAAGCCGTCCAGACATCATGTTTGCAGTCTGCTTGTGTGCACGCTTCCAGGCAAATCCAAAGGAGTCCCACATGCAAGAAGTCAAGAGGATCTTTCGCTACCTCAAAGGACGGGACGATCTTTGCCTTTGGTATCCCAGGAAGACGTCCTTCAAACTAGTTGGCTACTCTGACGCTGACTATGCTGGACATGTCATTGATAGAAAAAGTACTTCAGGAATGGCACAGTTTCTTGGTTCATGCCTAGTCTCATGGGGATCTAAGAAACAGAACTCTGTGGCACTTTCAACTGCGGAAGCTGAGTACGTTGCTGCTGCCTCGTGCTGTTCACAAGTTATCTGGATCAAATATCAACTTGAGGACTATGGTATATCTCTTGAAACTATCCCTATTTTGTGTGATAATACCAGTGCCATAGAAATTGCTAAGAATCCTGTTTTTCATTCTCGCACAAAGCACATTCATATAAGACATCATTTCTTGCGTGATAATGTGGAATTAGGAATTATTAGCATGGGACATGTAAGGACTGAGGACCAAATAGCTGATATTTTTACGAAAGCACTTGATAGACGTCCTTTTGAGCATCTCAGGCTGCTCTTAGGGATGATAACCTTTAAGTAGCAAGTCCCGTTCTGCTATTCCCTCAATGCTTGGCTATGTTTAGTTGATTACATAATTGCTAAGTACTTTATGCATAAATTTCACTTTTGCAAGAACGCTAGTCTAAAACTACTGTGTGCATATCATGAGAACGCCTTTGAATTTCTCTATTTGTCTTGAAAAAGAGTTACCCTGATCACCCAACCCTCATTATAAGCCGAAATGATGGGAACTCTAAGCTTTCCCTAGCCGAAAACTTTGCAAAAGCGTCCTATGATCTTCACTTTTCTTTTACGGGACGTACTTGCATAGTTTTCAAATTGGTTCTTAAGGTGATCCCAGGAAGGATGTGTAAATTCTGTGAACGCCAGTTATAATTTGAGTTGAGGACGCCAGTACAGAACAGGTTCAGTCGGAACGCGCTCTTTTTGGAAGTTGAACAGTTGCCATTTGAATTTGGAAATGAGGAAGTTACCAGCGTGCCCCTCACCAACCTCCTATTTATACATTGATTGAAACGGCTGTCAGAACTTTCGCACGCTAAAATCTCAAAGCTCCGTTTTGCTCTGACTTCTCTCTAGACTTCCGGCAACATCTCTCTAGCTTTCCGATCAGTCTCCGACGAACTCTCTCCGATCAGATCAGAATGTCAAAAGTCATGAATACCTCTGGTTCGTCTTTGAGTGGGAAGCGAAAGCGTTTTGCTAAGAGGAACTTTTACGTCGAAGGTCCTCCAGAAATTCAGATTGACGAGATCTTGAAGGACTTCATCGACACAAAGCCACGCACTCTCTATGTGGCTGTGGTAAACTACATGAAGGACTGCAAGGATCAAGTCCGTCTTCGCAATCTGAGGACGTTCTTGGATCGATTTGTGGTGCCCGTTCTAAGGAAGACAGGGGGAATGGACGCCCCTTTCTGTGGAGGCACTAACATTTTCTTAGAGGCGTTCCAAGGTCAAGACTGGAGGATTCCCTTGATTGAATCCATTCCGGACCTTTCCAATGCCCGATTTGTGGATCTTCCCGCCACAGCATCAAAGAAACGGTTAGTGAAACCAAACTCCAATCCCTTTTCTCCTTCATCCCTTCCCCGAGCTTTTACCACCAAATCTACTCACCCTCCATCTCGCCTTATCCGCTCCTCTCTCCCACAAAAGGCTTCCTCCTCCCAACCCACAAAAATCTTTGACCGTTTTCCAACCAATGTGGAGGAGCGAACCAAGTTCAAACATGACCGTCCTCACTCCAAACCCCTCAAAAGGCGAAAGATCGCCAGAGCCAAGCCCAATCCAATTCCCCTTGACACCCCTTCAACCTCACCTTCACCAATCGACATTCTCGACCCATCCATGCCTGACCCTACCCTTCTCCAACTACAGCAGGCCTTCCCTGATGTGGACATCTCCCCTTCCCCATCTCCTCAAAATTCCCCCTCTCCCTCTGCCCCTCCCACTCCCAAATCAAGGGGCCACTCAGCTGAGAGGGACGACTCCATAGAAGCGGAGTTTGGCTCTGCTCACTCTGAGGAGATCTCTACAACTATCGTCCTGGATGAGCTCACACGACAACAGATTGCTGAGGACGAAGAGCTGTGTCGCAAAATTGCAAATCAACGCGACAATGTTGTACAAGAGGACGCTCTTTCTCTCGATGAGCAACTTTCTGCGGATGCTCTTGAGACACCCCCATGGGAAGCCGTCCCAATGGACGTGGGAGACAAGTCTGCTCCCAAAGGCAAAAGTGGAAAGCGTCCACGAAAATCAAAGGCGTCCAAGGACGCAGCTGGTCCATCTGAGGGACAAACTGATGAAAATCTCCAGGAAGGAGATAATAATGACGGAGAGGAAGACGATGATGATGAAGAAAAAAATGAGGACGGTACTTCTGGTCCGCCCAAAAAGAAAATCAAGAAGTCTGAGCATATTCTTCCTCCCCTTGTCTATGATGAAGCCTTCCTTAGCCAGTTTTCTGAGGCCAAGGATCTTGTTGAGCTACTAAAGGTTCAAGGATGGCTCAAGTTATCAGAGGAAAATGTGACAGTGGATCCTAAACTGGTGCAGGACTTCTACGATTCTCTCAACGTCAACATAGAGAATGGTACAGGGACGTTCTTGGCCAATGGCGAATCTGCTACCTTTTCTGAAAAGACAGTCCGTCAACTGATGGGGCTTGATAAACAGCGTCCTGGAACTGAGGCCTTGCACAGAGTTCCAACAAGCGGCTTTGGCATTGAAGGAGAAGACCTCGAAGCCCTGTTCAAAAGAATTTTTAATGGGAAGACTCCGGATTCCCAGGATAGAGTGGCTTCCGTTCTTTCTCGTACAGGTGCTCAAGCTCACTATATGATTTGTCGGACAATTGTGCCTCGACAAGAGAAGAAATCCATTGTCCAGACTATAGACTGCTTGTTGCTGGACGCTTTCCTTCAAGGACGTAAAATCAACTTAGCCAGAATCATGATTGAGCACATGGCCAAGTGTACAAAGAAAAACCATGCCCTCCCTTATCCAGGTTTGGTGAAAGCTCTGCTGATTGAAAATGATGCTTACACACCTGGCGAGGAAATCTCTTTGGGCTTGCCATGGGATCAAAAGTACGGCATTGTTGAAATAAAGCACAGCCTTGAGCTTCCCTCCATCAGGAAGCAAATTGAGAAAGAGAGAAAAGAGGCTGCAAAGAAAAAGAAAGAAGAAGAGGCCGCCAAAAGAGCTGAAGAGAAACGACTAAGGCAGGAAGCTGCTAAGAAAGCTGTTGAGGACGAGCGTGCTCGACAAGAAGTTGCAAAGAAAGGGAAGACTGTTGCTCCTGAGCCTCCCTTGATAGTTGATACTGAGGAAGAACGTGCTGCTCGCTATGCTGAAGTTGATCAGTTATCGTCCTTCTTTCATGCCGATCAGATGGACTTCAACTTCTCGCCTTCTCATCTTCCTCCTATTCAACAGCCGTCCTACTTTCAGTGTTCTCCTGCTCCGTCCAACACAGAAGCTTACTCTGAAAAGCAGCTGTACGCCCTCATCCTTAACAATCAAAATGTTCTAGCGCAACAAGGGAACGCCATCATTCAACAGAACAACGCTGCCATGCAACAGAACTACCACTATTTTCAGGCAGTTAAGACTCAAAATGACTTGATTAAGCTACTAGTCCAGTCAATTCACAGGGATAGTACAGAGGGAGACACTCAAGCAGAAGAGGAACCTGATGCGACGGATGCCAATGTCAATGATCAAAGCCGTCCTGCTGGATCACCTCCCACCTAACCCTTTATTCCCTCATTATTTTGCCTGTGCTTCTTTTGATTTTCAAACACTCGTCTGATTGTCTGTAATGACTACATTTCGTTTCAATGGCAATTCTTGTGTTTGTGTGCATATGTGTGTTTAAGCGTTCTCTTGCCTCTAATTATGATTTTATGCTATCGTCCTTAAGCTAACTTGTTATCCTTTTCGATGATGCCAAAAGGGGGAAGTGTAGTTTTGCAGAGATGCGCTTTTAATAGTTATCTAGAATAAGCAAGTGTTAAGTGTTAAGGAGAAATTTCAGTGAAAGGAACTAAGTTTAAAAGGGACGCTAGTTAAGAAAGAAATATTTGATTTAGAAAGCCGTCCCTTCCCTAAAATCCAAAAGGAAGATTAGATCAAGTTTTGAAAACTTGTGCCTGTAGATTATTTCTAAGTGTTGAAAGGACGTTCTTTGAGTTTTCAAAGCATGCTAGAGCTTAAGTGCAAAATGTGTATTGCCCAGAGTTTGTCATCATCAAAAAGGGGGAAACTGTTGGGACAATGTTAAGGACGCCTTCAGTAATTAACATTGTGCCTAGCGTCCCTTAGTTTTGATATGACAAACTCGCCTGATCTAATAAAGTTGTCCAAGTGTTTCAGGAACGCATGTTGAAAAGGACAACAAGTTGAGGATTAGGTAGCCGTCCTTAGGAAGTAAGGACGCTACGTTCTTCAGTGAACGGCTTGGTAAAATACAAACAAGGACACCGTCCTTAATCATTACACTGGAGTCCTTCAAAGCTGGCCGACAAAGTGACATCACCAGACAAGCTTTGATCATGATCTCCACGTGGAAGAAGATCCCGCATCCAAGCCTAACGGAATTGCCAGTAAGCTTCCTTGATCATCAGAGCAACACGTGGAAGCCGATTACTGTTGCAACGTCCCCAAGGGCACGATTGTCAGAGATAAAGTTGCCCTTTCCCAATGTCACTATAAATACTCCCCAGAGTATTTATTGTGATGTGACGCTTGAGAGAATATTCAGAGAATTTATCAATCGCTCAAGAACACCAAGAACACCAAGAACAAGCTCAAGAACAAGTGAGACTTTGGTGTTAGATCGAGTGAGAAGCGTTCAACAAAACCACAAACTGTTTGTAATAGAAAAGAACAAAAAGAGTGAGAGAGTCCTTACGACGAACTGTAAGGACGAGGTGATAGTTTCCTTTAGAGAAATTAAGTTAGGTTACTCTACAGGCTTAAAGGGGTTGTTACTAGTGGACTTAGGGACGCCAGTCTAAGTGCCAGAGAAGTGTAACCGCTCGCCAGTGTATTGTAAGGAAACTTAATAAGAAAGGAAAAAGCTATTACAAAATCCTCGAAGGAGGTAGAGGTTTACATTCAAGGACTAGTTGGTACTTGAGTGGTTCCTCTATAAATCAAAAGCGTTCCTTACTTATTGTCTTAACCTGTTTAGTCTTTTGTTTTTCCGCTGCGAACCAAGGAAGTCCTTGATCTTTATTAAGGACATCCTGGTGAAGGACGACCTTAACTCTGTTAAGGACGCCCTTGTATTTCTGACTAACGATCCAACAGTAGAAGCAAAGCATTGAGCTTGTCTGATTAAATTGTGAGAGCTTTGCAAATGCGTGCCTTTGTTACTTGTGGTTGCTTGTTGATTGCTTGCTTGTGGTTTGATTGCTTTGCACTTGAGAATTGTGGTTGGTTCTTGCTTGAGATTTGTCCTTGCCGAGAGAACAAATTGCTCTTGTTGCTTGTCTACTTGTGTGCAGGGCAATTCAAAGAATCAAGGCTCCTACTTCCACCTCCTACTTGTTGGAATCCTCAATACCATCTACCGTCTCCTCCTCCTCAATGAATACAAGGTGAGTCTCTTCTTCTCTTCCCTCTTGCTTCTATTTCCACATTGGGGACAATGTGACATTTAAGTTTGGGGGAGAGAATTAGTTAGTTCATGCTAGATAGATGCATTCATGTTTCGATTCTTGTCTTGCATTCATGTTTACATTTGCCATTATTTTTGCATGCTAAAAATCCAAAAAAATTGAAAAAATTGTCAAAATGCCAAAAATTTCATGCATATTAGGATGCGATTAATTCTCTTAAATGGAAAAGCTCTTGTCTTCAACATAGTTAAATTCATGAGTTGAAAGTTCCATATCTTTGCTTGGATAGTTGAAGCCCTTATCTCTTTGTATAATCATGGACTTGATTGTTTGACTTGTAGTTCGATGAGCATATATGATTCTTGAGATTGTAGACTTGTGTTGAAATTCTAGGCATTGGGTACCTAGTGAGATGATCATTTGTAGCCATTTTCTAGAACTTCTGTCCTTTCTTGCTTATATTGTGTGAATTCTCTATGCATTGCTAACTCTAGAACTTGAATTTGCTATGTTTTTCGAGACCGCATTACATGAGTCATACTTGTGACATTAAAATGATAGAGACATTGTTTTCGTGAGCCCTACTACTCCCCCATCCACCCTACTTAAGTGCCATTTTCTTGAAGCCCTATTTTTGAGCCTAAAAGCCTACATTTTCAAACTCAAGAAAATATTTCCCTAGCCCAAATAGCTTGTCCTTTCTAGAGGATAGGAGTCATGATGGATGTATTTTGAGTGAGTTTGGGGGTTTGAGAGGGAAAATTTCATTTGGTGGCGAGTGTTTCAAAGAAAAATGCAAAAGTTTAGAAAGTGTTGGGAAAGAAAGAAAATTTTGGAAAATAGAGCTTAAAAATGAAATTGGTGATGCTAAGAAAATGTGCAAAATCCTTTGGAAATCACCAAAATTTTATTGAGTAAAGAAAAGAAAAGAAGAAGGGTTGAGTTGAAATGAAAGAAAAGTGAAGTTGAAAGAATGGAGTTCAAATTAGTGAAAGTGATGAATTGGTGAAATCTTTGGGTATGAGAGTGTTTGAAGGCTTGATTTGGTTTCTTGGTGTTGAATGAAATTGTGACTCTTATTCTCTAGTTTAGCACCACTTGGCCAAAAATTATTCCTCACTCAATTCTTCTCACCTTAGCCCCATTACAACCCTCAAAAGACCTCTTGATTCTTGTCATTTGCATTGTCCATAAGCGATAGAGACTTAGATCTTATTCAAGCCTATGGTAGATTAGTGATCATAGATGAGATTGAGTGAAACACTATGTAGCATAAACACATAAGCAAGAGAGTAAACACATTTCACCTAGTGATGCCTAGAATGGATGCATTTGTGTTCATCTTTAGAATCCTAAAACATGTGCAATGATTCCAATTTGTTGAGCTTCAAGGTCATTGATGTATGCTTGTTCTACTTTGAGGTGAATTCTTGAATTGCATTTGGTGTGGGATGATAAGTCTTATTTCTTGCTTGAGGACAAGCAACGTTCAAGTTTGGGGGATTTTGATGACTTTCATTTAGTGCATGCCTATGATGCATTTCTAGACCATGTTTGATTTTGTTTTGCATTGAATCTCTCTTGTTTAAGCAACATTCAAGTTTGGTAGGACTTTGATTTGCTTGCATGAGTAGAGATTAGATTGTGGTTTGTTTTAATCCTATATGTTTAATGCCAAATTGATTGCGATTTGAGCCTTGTTGATGATTGAGACCGAGAGGTTAGATTGTTAATAGGAAGCTAGGTGTGATAATTGTGTTGAGAAACCATCTCCCCCACTTGAGAGATAGGATTGAATGATTGAGAATTCCAACAATTACCTATAGAGGCTTGAGTTGGATTGCTCACTCAAGCCACGATAGTGGATGAGGGTTTGAACCGACCCTAAGCCCCTATAGCGCCCAAAGGGCCTAGTCCCGGGTTGTCAAGCCACGAGAGTGGATGATTTACCGTATTCTAGGAACATTTGTTTGATCCTATAGGATTAGTCAAAGAGATTAGGTAGTTGTCTCCAAACCATAGTTTAATCAAGAATATACCAATTATAAGGCCTGATATAATGGCATTAAAGTATTACCATAAGGTCAAAATTCATTACATTAGACCATTAAGAAAACTTCTTGGATTTGATCATCTTCATCTCCATCTTCATCTTCATCTTTCTGGAATATATCTGCATCATAATGTGTAAATGAATCTCATCTGAAGAATCTGAACTCAACTATAATAAGTGACTTTAAGAGTAGAAAAACAACGAGGCATACTATGAGACAAAGGATATAATTTCCCATGTTCGGAATCACTATGAACTACAGTAACAACATAAATTCAAGTATCTCTGGGCTGCATACATGACCCAAGAATACAGTATGTACTCGCAGCTAAGTTCCAAAATAAGTATGGTCACACCACCATATAGATAGACGTAAGATTTTACACAACTAGTCTAAGTCTACATAAAGTTCAACCAAACAGGTAGATTAATCTTTTATTTGATCATAAATCTTGCATCCATAACACTTGCAAATGAAATTCCATAAAGATATAGGAAAGACAATATCAAATTGAATTGAACAAGTAAAAGATGTTGACTATTGATTTAATCGTTCAGAAAATTGCTAATCTATTGCATTCTCCAAAAGAAAAAACAAGATGAATACTCAAATTCATAATTTCAATTTTTTGAACATTAATCAGTAAGAAGAAACAGATCCTCTTCAAACTTGTCCACCTTTTCATTGTCGCTTCAATTATATTTCAACAGTCTAGCAAGTGCCACAGATTTGTATGATGCAAAAGCCAGGGTGAGAAATTACCATAAAAGTGAGAGATAAGTTGCACTGCTAGATGTTCCTGTCTGCAAGCATCCCCACTCTTTACGATCATCTGTAGTAGTGTAGCACAACATTTGCACATCATTGTTTGCCCAGCATATGAAACTGGAGTACAAAAATTTAAGATAAACAAGTTCTTAGAGGATTACAGCAGACAAATCCAAAACAAGCAACAACCACTTAAGCTCTAGATAATCATCAAAGAAGAAACTTGCTCACATCAACCCCCTAAACCCCACCTATATAGCTGAAAGGAAAGACAGAACTACATTTTGAGCCATATGCTTTGAATTTAACTACAAGACAACATCAGGAAATGACAAGTATGACTCACTGAACGCGTATCCCAATCAGGTAATTTTCCATAGACTGATGCATTCTGATCCACTCTTTCTTTGCCCCCCAAAGTTCGACACATAAAGTGTCACTAGGCTTGGGACTTCCACCAACCTGTCCACCAAGTAGGAAATTTAGCATGCTTTCATCATCCAAATGAGCAATTTTGCCTCCAGTTACATTTTCATTCATGTAATCCCCAGAATATTTTCAGAAATGGAAGCTAACAATAAGATTTTCCAAGCACATGAAATAACCACAAGAGAAAGTTGATTTGAAGTGCAACAAACTGTAGTATCTAAAGCCAAGCTGATAAAAAATACACCTACTAACTCCTCTTCATCATCCACAATTACCTGAATTCCACATCCAGAATGAGAACTGACAAATTTGATAAGATTATATGCAATTTCAAAAAACAATATCATGATGCTACGTTGTGGGTATGTCCTTGGAATGTATATTCAACTAGTAACTGCCTTGCTTCTCCAGAGCAAGTGTCATGGAAACCCATGATTCCTGATTTCTTGATCCTGCCACGAAGCTGCCATGAGATGAATGGAAAAGTCACATGGCAGATAATATATTATCTGATTTACTAGGAACGTAGTATACCATACAAATGTGGAACTTTTTTATAGAGCATTGAAAGTATATAAGGGCTCGTTTGGTTGACAAATAAATTCCGAGGATGTAGAAAACCCAAGACTTCTATCTGATGATTTATCTTGCATTCAGCCAGCCCAAACAAGCGGTGGACTTCGTGGATGGAGGAACGAGGACAGCCTTAACGCGATCCTGAAATCGATCCTCTCCAGCGTCTCCTACCGGAGTCCGACCTTGTGAGAGAGCTCCGCCACCGCGATCTTCCACCACTCCTCCTTCGCCTCCTCGACGGCAAAGGAGGAGCGGTGGAAGATCACGGTGGCGGAGCTCTCTCACAAGCTCGTCCAGGCGAGCCGGAAACGCGACGAGGCCAGATCATTTCCTGCCAATAATAAAACAGAGATTGTGAGCATGGAATATCTACCGACATTATACAAAACTATACAGCTAAGTTCCCCACGTTCACTTACTACCTTTTGTGCTTGGAAGGGGAAATCCACACACTTCAGAAAAGCGAGGATAAGTCATGGACAATCAACGCAGGAGAGAGGCATGAATATCATTTGTATCAACATTGTGTGATGGAAAATTAACATCCTGATATTTCCAGTTCAAGTCAACCTCTGCATCTCGTACGGCACAAGCTTGTCGAGACGCCCTTGAAACACGTAAACGTTTCCTTCGTTCCTAGAGAACGGGTTACTCACCTCCACCGGATCGAATTCCCATGTCCCCATTCCTACCTTCAAGACTCGGTACAACGTCTCCGAGTCTCCTTGTTGTCTTATCTTATGCTGCATTGCTCAACATACAACTCGTTCAACCAAACATTTTCAAGTGGAAATAAAAATACCAATCCTAAAGAAGCTTGTGTCATATTTTAATCCAAACTAATAAGGTTAGATGAGTCCAAATATTCTATCCCAAGTCCTATCTCAAACATAAGTAAAAATCACCAACAAGGACTACTACATACCTATCTTTTAAACGATAAGAAAAGGTGCCTTATAACCAATCAACCGAAATGAGTTAGTGCTTGGGAC
The DNA here is from genome assembly GCA_934048045.1 of Polygonum aviculare. Taxonomy (NCBI): domain Eukaryota; kingdom Viridiplantae; phylum Streptophyta; class Magnoliopsida; order Caryophyllales; family Polygonaceae; genus Polygonum; species Polygonum aviculare. Next base: position 15,644,874 of record OW204025.1, on the reverse strand, counting down.
ACAAAAACAGTAGGACATGAATTTGTGCCAAAATGGATAATATGGGTCACTATTTAATAAATTAAAGTAGCTAACTATCAAAGAGTAATTAATGTGTAGTGCTCACCTCATTTGGGTTAGGTATTTGAGAAATATTCTTGATGATAGTGAAATCCCTTTCACAGAAAATGATTGGATTCCTCTCCATAATAGTTGAAGAAGGGAACATTTTCTGTGTCAAACACCATTGTATAAGCTAAGGTGCATTATGAGAAATCCACAGCTTTCACCGGTCCCTCTTGAGGAGATGCTTGTAAGCCGCCTTCGACAAGTCGGCAGGAAACGACGGCCACCAGTAGTTGATCACGGGCACCACCAACGCGGCCCCGGCCAACCTATGTGGTATGTACTTGAGACACCCCCATGTCATGTAGTTTCCTAATGATAGCCCAAAAAAATAGAACTTGGATCCTAACTCGAGCGCGTCACAACTAACCAATTAAACCCGCTTACCACTTTATTAATGGCCAATGCTACAAAAGATGCTGATTACGGCGACGTGATGGGCTACGAAGACGCCGGAGCAACGGCCACAAGGTTAACGATGTGATCTCGGCCGGAAGATGGGAGGGGCAAGAACAGGGAAGCTAACTAACGGAGCAGAAGCGGCGGACTTTGAAGCTTTAAAACTGAAATTCTCCATGGCCGAGCCCAATAGGAAGCTCAACAAGCTCGAGATATACTGCCATGGCCTCAACTCTGGCCTCGAGGTCTGCACCTCCTGATGAGAACGCCGTGGAATGAGGCAGCCGCGCTTTGCAGGATGTCAACTGAGGACAATACTGCGAGGATGCGAACCGAGCACAGCCGCTGCCGTCAAGGGGAAGACGGATGCCGTGGACGGAGGCTAGGGAACCGCCGCCGACAAGGATGGAAGCCGCCAACGGAGCTGATTGAGAGAAAGGTTTGAAGCTGATCGAGGGTGGAGGTCGGTGAGGCAAATAAGGGTTTTTCGATGAAAGGCAAAGAAGGGTTTGATTTAAGGGTTTGGACTTTATTTTTTAATTAGGTTTATACGTCCGCCTTTTTTTGACCCAAAAAAATTGAGCGGTGTTATGAATACATTAATATGTGTTCATCTAGAAGATGTGTTATGAGCACATTTATGATCATCTAGAAGAACCATCAAAAACACATGTGAATGGTTAATTCCCCTAGGTAGAAAAGTGTGAATTATTCACCTCCTAATCTTGACTTTGTGGTAACTCTTGCCTAACTTTGGTCCTATAAATAGAGGCATCACCCATTGTAAAACTTGCACCAACAAAGAGTAAGAATACAACCTATAAGGTGCTTACTCTTTCTCCCTCTCTTCTAATGTCATTATCATTCTAAAGTGACTTTCTTAAGTAAAAGTTCTTAAGTAAAAGTTCTTAAGTAAAAGTTCTAAAGTTCCAATAATCTTCTCCTAATTCTTTATTAGAATAAATTACTTTGTTTTATTCTATATGATGGAACTATGTATATATATATAAACTTTTGTATATTGGATCATGGTTTAAAGTTATATGTGTTCTACGAAGCTTTGCAAAAAATTTCTTTCATTAAACTAAAGTTCTAAAAAATTTCCTAATCTTGTTCATAACTTTTATATCTATAAAGATATAATTTTGATTTGAGCTTTATGTATAAGTTCGTAGATTTTACTAAATGAATTTGGTAAATTCTTCTTCACTATACTTAATCACTTCTACCTCCTTAAATCTACAAATTTACTTCTTCTTAACTAAATTTATGCAAAGAGTTTATAAAATCGTTTTGAGGAGTATGCTCTGTAGTCGCCTAATTTAGGATCTTCTACATCAGAAACTCATTTTCAAAATTCTAGATCTAAAATGTTATAAACTAAATATGGAAGCATATTTATTTAGATCTACTAAGATACAAACAAAATACAAAGATTTACTTACCTTATTTGGCGTTTGTACTCAAATCCCCTTTCGGAAATGTTTGATTTCACCAAGTGGATTGTGAGAAATTTCTTACCCAAATGATTATGAGCGCAATATAGATAATCACGATAAGAACAAGACAAATGAAAAGCTCGGTTAAAAACCGATCATTACCGGCCTTAATACGACGCATAATGTCGTCGTCGGCCATGGACATGAAAATGGAAATGGAGAGGAGGAAGACGAGATGGAGGAGATAAGGTGGAAGTGGTAAAAGTGAAAATGGATGGATGAGGATAAAAGGATTAAAAGGAAACCGGATTTATAACTGTTCCCGCTAATTTTACGTTTCAGTATACTTTCGCATTTATCTTATATATCTCATGCATATATTATTTATTTACCGCTTTGATGCTTATGCTATTTGTTTACTTCTTTAATCCTTGTCATTTATTTACTTCCTTAATTCTTTTCATTTATTCACATCTTATAAGCATCCTTTATATAAGGTTAACATTCTTATGTTATACACATACTAATTACATGCTTATGTATGTTAACATAATAACAACATACACCATGACTAAATTATTGAGTCTCATCATATACCATATATGTTTATGAGTTACATATGTATTCATAATTATCTTTACTACTCATATGTTATTCTTAATGTCTTTTAATTTCGCATGTCGTATGATGCCTTAATTATCATTTCTAAAGATTTTTGTCTAATAGACTTTGCGTGATATGAATATCGTCGTGTAATCAATATGCATATTTATTATTAATGCATTAATGTTTTTCTCTATTTCCATAGAAAACATGGAATCATCTAATGTGAAACTCGATGGGAATGAGCAATGTCTTTTAGACAGTGCAACAACACACACCATCTTGAGAAACAAAGAATTCTTCACACAATTAAGACCTCTTGAAGGAAATGTCAATACGATATCTGGTGTGTCGAAACTGATCGAAGGCTCTGGAAGAGCACTTGTTCTACTCCCAAGAGGAACAAAGTTAATAATAAAAGAAGCACTCTACTCAAGTAAATCACGAAGAAATTTACTGAGTTTTAAAGATGTGCGCCACAATGGGTTTCATATGAAAACCTTGAATGAAAATGGCAGTGAATATCTGTGCATCATAAAATATGAATCTGGTCATAGACAGATTCTTGAGAAGATGCCCACGCAAGCCTCCGGACTATATCATACATACATTTGTCCGTTTGAGGCCAATGCGACATCTAGTAAAGGGTCAATTGACCGAACTGCATACACATTGTGGCATGATCGCTTGGGTCACCCAGGATCAATAATGATGCACAAAATCATAAAGCATTCACTTGGACATCCATTGAAGAACGTTAAGGTTCTCCCGTCCAGTGATCTCCATTGCACTGCATGTTCACTTGGAAAGCTAATTATCAGTCCTTCTAAGAATAAAATTGCAAGTGAAAATCCTACATTCCTAGAAAGTATACAAGGAGATATATGCGGACCAATTGCTCCACCATGTGGACCATTTCGATATTTTATGGTCCTAATTGATGCATCTACACGTTGGTCACATGTAAGTTTACTGTCGACCAGGAATGCAGCCTTTGCCAAACTTCTTGCTCAAATAATAAGGCTGAGAGCTCAATTCCCGGATTATGCAATCAAGAAAATCCGACTTGATAATGCCGGAGAATTTACATCCCAAACCTTCAATGATTATTGCATGTCATTAGGGATTGATATAGAGCACCCAGTGCCTCATGTTCACACACAAAATGGTCTTGCTGAATCATTAATAAAGCGATTACAATTAATCGCTAGACCATTGTTGATGAACTCAAAGTTGCCATCATCTGCATGGGGACATGCTATATTACAAGCTGCAGCTTTGATTCGATTGAGGCCAAGTGCAAACAATGAGCATTCTCCAATGCAATTAGTATCTGGCAAGGAGCCAAATATCTCACATCTATAAATATTTGGATGTGCAGTTTATGTACCCATTGCTCCGCCACAACGTACAAAGATGGGTCCACAAAGGAGAATGGGAATCTATGTTGGTTTCGAATCTCCCTCAATCATTCGATATCTCGAACCAACAACGGGTGACTTATTCACAGCAAGATTTGTTGATTGTCACTTTGATGAAAATACATTCCCAAACTTAGGGGGAGATAAGAAAAAGATGGACCCACATGTAAAAGAGATTACATGGAATGCAATATCATTATCTCATCTTGATCCGAAAACAAAAATGTGTGAACAAGAAGTTCAACGGATCATACATTCGCAAAATGTTGCAAATCAGTTACCTGATGCATTCACTGATACAAAGAAGGTAACAAAGTCACATATTCCTGCAGCGAATGCTCCTGCTAGGATTGACATACCCATTGGACAACCTAATACCTCCATTGCAAATGAGTCTACGACACGTCGAAAACGTGGTAGGCCTCCAGGTTCAAAAGACTTGAAACCAATGAAACCAAAGAACCAAAAGGGTATGACAAAAGAAGCCAAACTGAGTCATGAGAATAATGACCAAGGCAATGAGATGGAAAATGAAAATATCCTAAGAGAAGTTTATACACTCAGTGATAATGAGAATATTGATAATTTTGAGGTATCAATAAATTATGTATGCACAGGCATACAATGGAATAGAAAGGATATCATTACTGATGATATATTTGCCTACTCAGTGGCTATTGATATTGTGACTGAAGATGATGATTTTGAGCCAAAATCCATGGACGAATGTCGTCAAAGAAAGGATTGGCCAAAATGGAGAGATGCCATCCAAACAGAATTACAATCGCTTGAAAAGCGAGAGGTCTTTGGACCTGTTGTTCGTACACCAAAGAATGTAAGGCCTGTTGGCTTCAAATGGGTGTTTGTACGAAAACGAAATGAGAAAAATGAAATCGTTAGATATAAGGCAAGGCTAGTAGCCCAAGGTTTCTCTCAAATTCAAGGAATTGATTATGATGAGACATACTCTCCTGTAGTCGATGCAACTACACTAAGATTCCTAATTGGCATGACAGTATTTGAAAAACTGCAAATGCGCCTTATGGATGTCGTGACCGCATACTTATATGGATCACTAGATACAGACATATATATGAAAGTCCCAGAAGGACTAAAATTGCCTAAGGCTGAAAACAACGGACCTCGAGAAATGTTCTCAATAAAATTGAGAAGGTCGTTGTATGGGTTAAAACAATCAGGATGGATGTGGTATAACCGTCTGAGCGAATACCTCATGAAAAGAGGATATAAAAACAATACTGTTTGCCCATGTATTTTTATCAAAAGGTCCAATAAGGGATTTGCTATTATCGCAGTCTATGTTGATGATTTAAACATAGTTGGAACTCCCAATGAGGTGGAAGATACTGCGAAATACTTGATGAAAGAATTTGAGATGAAAGATTTGGGGAAAACAAAGCTTTGTCTTGGCTTACAAATTGAGCATTTAAAAGATGGAATATTTATCCATCAGTCCAACTATACTGAGAAAGTTTTAAAGAGATTTTATATGGACAAAGCTCATCCCCTGACTTCTCCTATGGAAGTTCGTTCCCTCAATATTGAAAAGGATCAATTTCGCCCTCGAGAAGAGGACGAGGAGGTTCTAGGACCTGATAATCCATATTTAAGTGCAATCGGTGCACTAATGTGCTTGACTAACAATACAAGACCAGATATTGCTTTTGCAGTAAACTTGTTATCCAGGTACAGCACTGCTCCTACAAGGAGGCATTGGAATGGGATCAAACATGTATTTCGCTACCTCCGCGGAACACATGATTTGGGGTTATTCTACCGCAACCAAAGCAATGCAACTCTAGTCGGATATGCAGATGCAGGATACTTGTCCGACCCACACAAAGCCAAATCACAAAATGGTTATGTATTTACATATGGAGGCACAGCCATTTCATGGAGATCAACAAAGCAGACCGTAACTGCCACATCATCAAATCAAGCAGAATTAATCGCTTTGTATGAAGCTGGAAGAGAATGTGTGTCTCTACGATCAATTATCCAATTCATCCAAAAGGAAAGTGGAATGAAGCCGATCACTGACAATCCAACGATACTATATGAAGACAACTCAGCGTGCGTTGCTCAAATGAAGAAAGGCTACATCAGAGGAGACCGCACAAAGCACATATCTCCAAAATTCTTTTCTACTCGAGATCTCGAAGAAACGGGTGAAGCGGATATCCAACAAATTCGGTCGAATGACAACTTGGCCGACCTGTTCACGAAGTCTTTGATTCCTAAGAAATTTGGAGAACTAGTGCACAGGATAGGAATGTGTAAGCTCCGAGAGCTGCGTTGAAGTCAGGGGGAGCATCATACGCGTTGCACTATTTTTCCCTTCAACCAGGTTTTTATCCCACTGGGTTTTTCCTGGCAAGGTTTTTAATGAGGCAGCATCAAAGCGTATAATGGGTTCAACGAGGCAACATACATTTGTGTCCCAAAGCAAGAACGAAGGTGAATATTCAAGGGGGAGTGTTATGAATACATTAATATGTGTTCATCTAGAAGATGTGTTATGAACACATTTATGATCATCTAGAAGAACCATCAAAAACACATGTGAATGGTTAATTCCCCTAGGTAGAAAAGTGTGAATTATTCACCTCCTAATCTTGACTTTGTGGTAACTCTTGCCTAACTTTGGTCCTATAAATAGAGGCATCACCCATTGTAAAACTTGCACCAACAAAGAGTAAGAATACAACCTATAAGGTGCTTACTCTTTCTCCCTCTCTTCTAATGTCATTATCATTCTAAAGTGACTTTCTTAAGTAAAAGTTCTTAAGTAAAAGTTCTTAAGTAAAGTTCCAATAATTTTCTCCTAATTCTTTATTATATAACAAGCGGCTCAATTTTCACGTCTTTGCACCATTTTTTTAGAATACATTGGCGTTACATTTTCTATTTTGTTGTTGCCTTTGTTAATGCTTTTTCTCTTTTTTTTATAACCATTTCGTTTGCTATAAACATGTGTTACTATAGAAATTTTCCATTACAATTAACCATTACCTTAGACGATACCATTACATATATTAACAAACCATTACAATAGGTTATCTAATGTAACACTTAAATAAACCATTACAATTTTTAGTGTTACAATAGGCCTTATATTTAGAGTTAATCATGCATGTTTGCAATGTGTTGCCTAGGTTAATTGTGTGTGTACCTTAGCTCTAGGATTGCCTTTTCTTATTGAAATTTGCATCATCTTGTTGCTTGTTCTCCTTGTTTGCTAGTTGATAGTTGAAGTTTCATCCATCCATTCCATATTTACCCTCTTTATGCCTAGCTACATGTTTGTTGGTTCAATCAGTGCTACTTAAGTCCTAGAGATCGACACCTTGATAATACTACAACCGATCCGTACACTTGCGGTGTAGGTGTGGAACCTATCACTTTCCTAAGACATATCTTGGACAACCATGAGATCAAAGTTAGTTTGTCATTATCAAAATCCTAGGGACGATTGTTATAGGTACGATTCTACGTACTTGGAGGCCTTAACATCATCCCAACAGAGTGGTTCCTCATTTGCAAGAGTAGGAGTGATATTTTTTTATCAAACAAAGTTTTCTAAGCGCTATTATGGATTATCTACACTACTTGGTCTACTGAAAATGCTCTTATCTTCAAGGGCGCTTCTTCAGATGTCTCAAAGTGTGCAGATCTTATCATCAAGCAATGCACTTTTCGGTTTGGTGTTAAACTCAAGTTTGAAGGCAGACGAGGGGAGGCTCTTAGGAGAAGATTGGATCTCTAATCGGTTCTGGTGGGTTAAGTGGTTTGTTATGTTTGTTTTGGTTGTTTTGACAATTATCACCCGTACATTTTGGTTTGATGAATATCTTTGGTTGATGCCTAGATATAAGGAGACAGGAAGGAGCTAGGCCTACATTCTTGCATCGTGACCCTTGCTTCCTTTAGTGCTTTGCATGTGGATGAGGTTAAGCATAGGGCCCTTGTAGGGGCTTTGTTTTGCTCTCCCTTTTGCTTGTGTTTGTGGGGTTTCGGGGCACTTTTTTGGGTAGATCTTTGTGCATGTATTCTCCTCTATCCATATACTAAGGAATGGTGTACACTGATGTGGCCTATGAGGACACACAAAGGGGTTCGCTCCCCGTTTTAATTTGTGTCGTGTTTGAAGTTGGTAAAAAGTGTTGCTTACATGTGGATATACTAACTTTAGACCTTGTTGAAGGCTCGAGATACATTAGGCTTTCTCTGAGTAGTCTCCATTTGAGGTGAGTGGTGTTTGGTTGATCGATATTCTTGATCCCCTTCTTCTTTTCAAAAAACAGTTACCATTCGTAGAAGATATTATTGTACAATTTTTTAGGAGATATATATAGAGGAGTACTAGAGAGTCTTAATATTGATCGTTAGATCAAAACAAATCAATGGATGATAATGGGGGTCTATAACAAGGAAAATTGGGGTGGACCATCCTACACTTTCAAATCGAAATTAAATTTGGAAGTTCCTAAATTTAAAGATGTGTTTATTATTAATAATTAAATTAAAATAAGAGATAAATATGGAGGGTGAAATATGATGGTTTTAATTTCAAATTAAAATTCAAAATTTGAAGTGGCAGATTTTTTTAATACGTGTTTTCTAGATTTTAATACGAATGTATGACAATTTGCATAAGTATGTATAATGGTTTGCATAATAACACCTATATGCTGAATTCAAAATTTATAGGGTCATAATTCTTCATTTTCATGTGAATACGTTTGATTATTAGTTGCATAATTACACATTAAGATGATGATGAATAGGAAAAATAATTATCATATATAAACATTGCATATATTAATGTAATACATTGCATAAGAAAAAAATGAGGATACTTAGATCTCAAGTACATACTACAATGAATGTGAATAACTACGTTTATCTATTTGCATAAGTACACATAAATAAAAATAAATTGATCATTGTCGTGGTCTTCAACCTCCACCTATCTATACATCTTTGATCGTCATTCTTGAATAACTGCATAACGGAACGAAAGTGCATGAGTAACAATTTTGGCAACTATTAATAACAAAACACACACATGTGAGTAACTAAACATGCATAATTGAATAACAATTCTCGCAACTATTAATAGCACAACAATCATAAGTAAATAACTAAACATGCATAAGTGAATAACAATTCTCACAACTAGTAATAATAGGGCGCACATAAGTGAATAACTAAACATGCATAAGTGAATAACAATTCTCGCAACTATGATTCATGCACCAATGAATAAGTCAATTGATGATGATAAATAACAATAAAATCTGTCCGTATATAACCTATAAAATTTATTGTGCATAAGTATGAATAACTTATTACATAAGTCAAATGTCATTTATACCTTTCATACGCCAATTAATTTGTAGTCTATATTGCATAATATTTAACCTATTTAATTTGTAGTCTATATTGCATTATATTACAAGATATAATGCATAAGAAATTAACATACTTAGTGTTACATAATATTGCAATGTATAATGCATAAGAAATTAACCTAAAAACGTGCTATAATGTATCATTTAATAAGTTAACTAAACACGTTGCATAACAGTATAGGGGGTTGTCAAAAGGTTTTTAGTCTATATTGCATAGTATTACAAGGTCTAATGCATAAGGTATAATGCATAAGAAATTAAAATACTCAGTGTTACATAATATTACAAGGTATAATGCATAAGAAATTAGCATACTTAGTGTTACATAATATTACAAGGTATAATGCATAAGAAATTAACCTAAAAAATGTGTATTAATGTAAATCATTTAATAAATTTACTAAACAGGCTGTATAACAATATAGAGGGTTGTCAAAAGTTTTTAGTCTATATTGCATGATATTACAAGGTATAATGCATAAGAAATTAACATACTTGGTGTTACATAATATGTTCACCAAATCGATTGTTTCAATAATTTTATCTTCCAACACAAGAATTGGTACAAGATAACTAGAGAAAATCAGACCTGACTATTTTGAATGAACCCAACACAGAAAGGGATATCACTCCTATAGTTAAGCCATAAACCTTGTCCTGGTACTGCTAACTAAAACGAAAATTCATAGCGGATTGAAATCAGGTCTTGCATTAGTCTCATAGGCAAAAAAGCAACTAACAACGTAGTCAAAATATATTGTTAGATGACACCTTGTAGAAACTGGAAAGGGGAAAGACAGTCACCCACGATCATGGACGTCGCCGGAATCGGAGAGACGGAGGAGGCCCGCGCAACAAATTGATTGTTAAAAAAAAACAAGCACCACAAGTTCAGTCCTACTAAACAAGAATCAATATAAACATAGATAACATTAAGAAGTAACCTGATTAATCACAAACTTCTAAAGGCTGAAACTTCTAATTCACGCATTGAGGAAGATAAAGGCCCAATTAAAAGTGCATAAGGAAAAAAGTAACAGAAATGAAAACGAATCAAAAAACGAAGATAAAGAAACAAAGGATCACGCAAGAACGGCGGTGGAAACAAGGAATTCACGAGCAACCATAAAACATCAAATAAAAAAGAAGTGGGCAAATCTATAAATTTCACCGAAGATTAACCACGATTACATGGTGATTAAGTGAATAATTAATCAATAATCACATATAAAGTACACATGATTGAAATCTTTGACAGACAACAACGCAAACCTGGTGAGAAGGAGCGAAGATGAACAATCTTCCAGCTCCACCACCAGGACGACAGGCTCCTCAGGGACGACGATCTTCGCCAAGATAAGAAGGGGCCGTTGTACCGAAGAAGCCACAGCCGTTTGCGGAGAGGGTCAAAGTGTATTGTTGGATGATGAGGAGCAAGAGAAGCCGATCGAGATTGACGATTGAAACAAACGAAGCAGAAGAGACGGTTATGAAAATTTTTGATATATCAGAGATATGGATAGAGATTGAAGCAAATCAGGTCCTTAAATTACGGTTGAAAGAGATTTTCTTAATTTGGATTTAATTTAGTGCATCTCAACTTTCAATTAATTTTGCACTCTTTTTAATTTAATTAAGTGCAAGAGAAGCCACAACCGTTTGCGGAGAGGGTCGGAGTGTCGTGTTGGATGATGAGGAGCAAGAGAAGCCGATCGAGATTGACGATTGAAACAAACGAAGCAGAAGAGACGGTTATGAAATTTTTTGATATATGAGAGATATGGATAGAGATTGAAGCAAATCAGGTCCTTAAATTATGGTTGAAAGAGATTTTCTTAATTTGGATTTAATTTAGTGCATCTCAAAAATGAATATGCACCCTATACTTACATTATGTACTATAATTTTTTTTAGATGAACATTATATACTATAATACTATTACAAAAATATAGTATATATATTTAAAAAAAATGAATATGCACTGGGCCGGGACGGGCTGGGCCGGGCCGGGCTGGGTTGGGCCGGGCTGGGCTGGGCTCCTGGCCCGTTGACCAGCCCGTTGACTAGCCCGACCGGGCTGGGCTGGAAAAGTCCGGCCTGGGCCCGGCCCATGGCCCACCCGGGCTTGGCCCGTCTGGCCCGCGGGTTGACCGGGCTGGACTTTTTGGGCCCATGACACCGGGCTGGGCCGGTCCGAGCTGGGCTGGGCCGGCCCACTCCGTTGGCCATCACTACATCTACCCATCCGTTTGCGGATGGTAAGCCGTGCTATGATTCAGACTGGTACCACTAAGCCGATGAAGCTCCTTCCAAAAGGAACTTGTAAAGATGACCTCCTGGTCGGATAAAATCAAGGCCGGAATACCATGATACTTGACCACAACTTCAATAAATAAGGATGCAACTTTGGGAGCATCATATGATGAGCCAAGGGTCCCGAAATGGGCATACTTCGACAGCCGATCCACCACGACGACCATAATCGTCGTTTGGCCATGTGAAGATGGTAGACTCGTAATAAAATCCATTGAGACCTCGTCCCAAACAAGTTGCGGCACGGGAAGCGGTTCTAATAACCCCGCTGGCTTTCGAGTGCTATACTTTGTACTTTGTAGACTAGCATAAGAGACAAGAGTCAACAAATGCTCTAACGTCCCGGCGCATGCCATGCCAAAAGAAGACTTCGGCGACGCGCTTGAAGGTTCGATCAATGTCGGGGTGGCCTGCACTAGGTGAAGCATGAAATTCTTGTAAGATTTCATCCTTAAGGGGAGAGTCCTTGCTCAACATCAGCCTGTGGTTGTAATAAATGGTGCTGTCGTGGACATGAAATGGGGCTTGCAATTCGCCCTTAGTTGCGGCCTGGTGAGGTGCAATCAAATCAGGCATAGACGAGTTCTCACTACGCACACGAGTAAGCAACTCGGGTATAGGGGCGGATAGAGCGGTGAATTGCTTGAGGTCGTCACTCTCATCAATCATGCAACGAGAGAGAGCATCTGCTACCCGATTGCTTGCTCCCGTTTTATACTCTATGCGAAACTTGTAGCCCATCAATTTCCGAATGAAGAATTGTTGATCCGGAGTTTATATTACCTGCGTGAGAAGCTCTTTGAGGCTTTTTTGATCGGTCCTGATTAAGGACTCGAGACCCAGGAGGTATTGTCGCCATTTTTGGACCGTTGAAACAATAGCAAAGAGCTCATAGTGGTATGCTGACGAGCCCCTACAACGAACACCCAACTTAATGAAAAAAGAGATCGGCTTTTCTTCCTATAATAATACGGCACCGACTCCAACATCCGAAGCATCAGTTTCCACAACAAACAGTTTCTCAAAATTCGGCAATTGTAGGATGGGCGGTTTCTGTATAGTCTGCTTGAGCACTATAAACGCATGCTCTGCTTCGGCCGACCATGAGAATTTGTCTTTCTGTAATAAAGAGGTTAGAGGCGCAACAAGGAGGGGGTTAATTACGAACAAACTTACGGCAATAGCTTGTGAGTCCCAGAAATCCGCGGAGCCGCTTGACCGTCTTCGGCACTGGCCAATCCGCTATTGCTGAAAGTTTGGCAGGATCGGCTATGAGCTGCCCAGAAGTGACAATATGACCGAGATAAACCAAGAAGTGCCAATAAAACACTTAGATGCCTTGACAAAGATGTTGTTAGCATGCAAAGTCTATAATACAATATCAAGATGGAGTGCATCTTCGGTCAAAGAGCCACTATAAACTAGAATATCGTCAAAATAGACTATGACAAAGGCCCTGAGATATTGCGCAAATAGCTGGTTCATTGCGGCTTGAAATGTGGAAGGGGCATTCGTGAGCCCGAGTGGCATGACCAAAAACTCGAAATGTCCATCATGTGTCCTGAATGTTGTCTTATAGATGTCAGAAGTGTGCATCCTGATCTGATGGTATCCTGAATGCAAATCGAGTTTGGTAAAGATAGTAGCTTGTCCCAACTCATCAAATAAATCATCAGCAGTATGTATAGGGAACTTATCTGCCATTGTGGCAGCATTCAGGGCTCTATAATCGATACAAAACCGAAAACTGCCATCCTTCTTCTTGACGAGCAACGCTGGAGAAGAGAATGGGCTCGTGCTATGGCGGATAATGCCCTGTTGCAACATATCCTAAACCTGCCACTCAATTTCAGATTTATGGAAATAAGGATAAGGGTAAGGCCGGATGTTGATGGGGCGAGAACCAGGCTAAAGGTGGATTTTGTGATCCTAAATACGTTGCAACGGTAAACCCGAAGGCAGCTGAAATACCTCCTGATGGTTTTGGAGGATGGCCCGAAGCTAGTCGGGTAGGTTCTCAGGGAACTCGCTCGAACTTGTTGTTGGTGGTGGCGACTCAATGTGTGGTAGCGATATAATTTCAAAGAATTCCGCCGCATCCCGAGACCCACAAAGGAGCTGAAGCTCATTCAAAGAGAGAGCTTTAAGGCCCTGACGATCACTCTGTAATACGACGGTGTGACCTTGCCAAGAGAAGTCCATGGTCAAATTGGCATAGTCATGTGATACCTTGCCCAAAGTTTGTAACCATTGAACACCAAGAACAATTTGGGGACCATGAATTTGTAAAACAAAAAGGTTGATAGGAAACACATGACCTTGTAAACCCACAACGGTGGCGGCACACTGGTTGGAGAATAAAAAGGCTGGTATCTCGGTCAGAGGAAGCTGCAACTTTTCGACAATAGCAGGGTGTACAAAGTTATGTGTACTTCCACCATCAATAAGAACATGCACTAGGGTACCGTTAACCGCACCGACCAACTTGAGAGACTTCGGATCCGGTAAGCCTTCCATGGTCTTAATCGTGGTGACGTCACCGGTGACCGCAAGGTCCGGCTCTGCGTTCTTGTCCGGCTCCTCTTCATCCGAGTCTTCACACCCCAACAAGAGAAATCGATGCTTGCAATGGAGGCCTCGGGTGAACCTCTCATCACAATTATAACACAAGTCTTTTTTAGAACGTTCCTCTCTTTCAACAAACGTAAGGCGTTTAATTTGAAGAGTTTGGAAATTACCGTTAGGGTGTGTGGGTGGAGGAGCGGCCGGCTCTAGTGCAATAGAGGAGTTGGCACCTGCGGCTGTCGTCGGCGTGGTTCAGGGCGGCGTGGGAGTCCAACGCTTCGGCCCATAGTTGGCTGAAACCGTGTCTTCATAGGTCGCCGCCAATTCTCGAGCCATAGCAAAGGCTTGCGCAAGAGATGTTGGAATACGAAGATTGAGTTCTCTCCGAATAGGTTGTTTCAAACCTCCCTTGAAGAAAGAGATCAATATTGGCTTGAATAGCCCTGTAACTTTGTTCAAAAGACCCTCAAATTCAGTTTGATAGGCGAGCACTGTGGTCCGCTGCTATAATCGGGACAAAAGACCAATATAGTCTTCGTAATATTGAGGATCGAAGTGTTGTCGAACGTCCTGAAGAAATTGTGCCCAGGTCACGCCCACATTGTTAAGCTGGTAATAACCAAACCAGTCCGAAGCCGGATAATCAATGAGCAAACATACGAGATTCAAGTGGTCATAATCAGTAGTGTGGAAATAATTGTAATACGCTTGAATTTTAAAAACCCATCCTTGCGGATCGGTGCCATTGGAGCGAGGGGCATCGATCCGAATGCATGGTATGGTCTCGTGCCCTGGTGGGGCACGTATTTCTACGCCTGGACAATCGGCCTGGTGCACGGCCTATTGGGAGTCAACCGGGAGCGTGGGGAGGCTGGCTGGAAGAGCCACATGTTGATGTATGGCCGGGAATGCCGCCTGTTGGGGATCGGCCAACCCTAGTGCGGGATCAGGCGTTCGCGGCAGCAGCCCATCACGCGGTGGCTGAGGAGGGGCGGCTGGAGGGTTTGGAACGGCTGGACCTGGGTTCAAGGGCGGCGCATGGAACGAAGACAGTGCTTACGCTAACGGTTGTTGGTTTGCGCCTATCGCCGGAAGTTGGCGGCCATTGAGGATTTCAAAAACGTGGTCGGTACGAGCCCGGTTCGTCTCAATGTGTCGTAGGTTCGATTGGACCCCGTCAAGGAGCTGCTCCATGGTGGTACGGATAGGGGTCTGTGAGGCCGCCAAAGTTGCCGATAAACGCTCCGCTAACCGTTCAGAGATGCGTTCTAAGGTAATGACCATCGGGTCAATGCCGTCTTGAGATGAATGCTCTTCGGTACGTAGACATGGGCGAATAGAGTTCACGGGATGGAAGCACCAATTGATACAAGCTAACCCTGGCTTGTGCCACAAGTAACCTGGATCGAACACTATAACCGATGAAGGGGGATGAGAGGCGTAGAAGAGGAAGGGGGCGCAGGAATAGAGAGAGGGAGAATTAGGGCAGAAGAGATATATTTTCTGGATAAATCTGAACAAACTTACAATAAGAGTATTTATAAGCTATGCGCTACGGGTTGAAAAAAAATACGACTCATGGAAAAGAACCTGAAAGAAAACCTGAGAAGAGAGTAAAACTCTTGTCCATAATAAATTACATAAAATAAATAAATAAATATGCAAATAAAACTAATAATAATCATCATAATTAATGCTTTGGAGCTCGACAATCCAATCTCGGCCTTGAACTTGGCTCAACCTCGTCGTTCGGCGCCTCAGGACCGACCCTAGGGGGGTCGTGATCGACCCATGGAGGGTCGTTCTTGAGGCTTCTTCATGCGGTCCGGTCGTGATCGACCCGGAGGGGGTCGTTCCTGAGGCCATTGAAGTTGGTGTGGGCGATCCGGCCATATCAGAGACAAGAAGGAGCATGGCCTTCATTCTTGCATCTTGACCCTTGCTTCCTTTAGTGTTGTGCATGGGGACGAGGTTCAACATGGGGCCCTTGCAGGGGCTTTGCTGAGCTCTCTCTCTCTTGCTTGTATTTGTTGGGTTTTGTGGAAGTTTTTGGGTAGATCTTTGTTCATGTATTCTCCTCTCTCCATATACCGTGGATGGTGTACATGGATGTGGCTTATGAGGACACTTATAGGGGTTCGCTCCCCGTTTTGTGTCGTGTCTGAAGTTTGTAAAGAGTGTTGTTTACATGTGGATATACTAACTTTAGACCTTGTTGAAGGCTCAAGATAAATTAGGCTTGCTCCGTGTATTTTTCATTTGAGGTGAGGTGTGTTTGGTTGATCGACATTCTTGATCCCCTTCTTCTTTTCAAAAAAAGTTACCATTCGTAGAAGATATTATTGTACGATTTTTATGAGATATATTGACGCTATCTATCAGGATAAGCGACTTGACATAATTCTACAAAGGACGCCGTCCTTTATCATTCCACAGGAGTCCACTCAAGGCTAGCCGACAAGGTCACATCACCAGACAAGCCTTGATCATGATCACCACGTGGAAGCAGATCCTATACACATACATGTTCATCATCACGTGGAGACCGATCCTGTAGCCAAGTCCAAACGGTAATTGCCAGGAAGCTTCCCTCATCATTGCCAGAGGCACATGGAAGCCGATCCTGTAGCAACGTCCCTGAAGGGCATGATCGTCAGAGAATGACGCCCTTCCCAAGGTTACTATATATACTATTCTAGAGCATTTATTGTGACTTGATGATTCAGAGAATATTTAGAGCATATTGTCAGTCACTCAAGAACACCAAGAACAGCTCAAGAACACGTGAGACTTAGGTGTTAGATCGAGTGAGAAGCGTGCACAAAATCACTATCTTGTTTGTAAGAGAAAACCAAAGAAAGAGAGAGACAGTCCTTAAGACGAACTGTAAGGACGTGTGAATAGCGTCCTTTAGGAGATTAAGTTAGGTTGCAGTTATAGGCTTAAAGGGGTGTTACTAGTGAACTTAGGGACGCATTCTAAGTATCAGAAAATTGTAATCACTCACGAGTGTAACTGTAAGAACTCTTAATAAGAAAGGAAAGAAGTTATTAAAAATCTTACAAGGAGGTAGAGGTTTACACTCAAGGACTACTTTGGACTTGAGTGGTACCACTACTTTGGACTACTTTGGACGCTCTTAACTTTGTTAAGGACGCTCTCTCTGTTTGACTAACGATCCCAACATATATATGACAAGAATCATGTCAAAAAATAATTTGAGGTAGATTTGAGTATTTTATAGACTTAGCTTTGCTGGACTTAGCTTTTTCTGACACATTAATAATACGGTTAATATATTGATGAAAGTAATGACAAGATATTAATATAAGCATGATTAATTAAGTGGTGAAGTTAGAGATGACAGAGTGAGGATCACATGCGAGAGCAGCTGGAGAAGGCTGGACAGCAGGGGTAGGCGCAACTGGAGTGCAGATCAGATCTTGTGGCAACTCCTTAATGCCCTTGAGATAGAATGTGTAGAAGAGCTTGAAGGGGAAGACCAGTTGTTGCAGCTTCACTTGTCCATATGCGCCTTCGAACGCACCCGAACCGCCCGTCACCGTCAGATATGACTCCGCGTACGTCAGGTAGGGTCCCTGAACCGCTAGGTGCCCGTAGTCTCCAAAGTAGAAACTGTATGTGGCCTCGTACCTGATCCACCCCATTTTGTTATTAGTAAACGGAAATTTAGGTTAACGTCCCTCCTTCACATATTGTTCACATATTGTTTGTCCCTTTTCCTTCACAAATTGCTTGTAAACTTAATAGAGTCAAAATAGGAGTTATGTATGCATTTCTCTAGGCGTGTATTCGATCATGAGGTCACCAGGTAATCAATTTTGTTGAAGGAAACGAGTGTTGAATCAATTCACACTCGGTCGTTATGAACTTATGATAGTTACAGGTAAACAAGTACAAGGCTTAATGATATTTAGACGTTATAATAATCTCAAATCAAAATTAAAATTTGAATATATAGTTGCGTAATTAAATATTAGTAAACCATGTGAGGAAGCCAGCTGTCTGTCTTAGTTGGTCATATATATTAATTTGTTGACTTTCTCGTTAATATTCTTTCAGACCAATATATATACAAGTCAATCAGTAGATTGAATCCCTTAAAAAATATAATAATAACAGTAATAATTATACTCCCGATAGATACATGTTACAATAATAATTTGCGTCGGAAGCATGGATTCAAATCATCTGTCCCACTAGCACGTCCCCTTCCCGTATCCCTCCCTTCCTATTGGTTGAAACTATGGGACCCCTCTATATTTTCCCTTTAATTCTACCGAAATGAATAATTTCGGCCAATAGGAAGGGAGGGACACGGGAAGGGAACGTGCTAGTGGGACGGAGGATTTGCGTCGAGAGAAGCATAAGTTAATTAGTGAGTATTATTATAAATAAAACAATATATATTCAATTAGTAGCTAGGTAGCTAGATAGAGCAAATTAGAGATCGAAATAAAGAAGGTAGATATATAGATAGGTGGATATGTAGGTACCGGTCCCCGTTGTATTGAGGGAGATGCTGGATGAGCACGCACAATCCAGCGGTGATTCCGAGGCGCTTGCGGAGGTCCCCGGAGTAGAGCTTGTTGGAGAAGGGGACCAAGTCGCCGAGGGAGTTGACGGGGGGATCTTTCGGGTGGCTCAGCCGAAGGTACGCCGGGCTCTCCCTGTCCCTCTCGTTCATCTCGTACACGTACAGCTCCTGCACCTTCCCTGCACGTTACACACACGTACGTATAGTTAGGAGACGTAGTACGTACACACATCCATCCATATGTACATTATACACGTGACGTATGTACGCCGCAACAACAATAGCAACTAGGAAATCCCGCAGACCCAGGATCTGGGTGTCAGGATAAGAATATTTCAGACCTAGATAGAATGCGCCTAATACAATCCAATCCGAGAGATATCAACCACTTAACCAGAATATGACAAAAAATCTAAAACACTACAAGGAAAACTATATATCCCTAGAACCAAAAGGACAGGAAAAAGCAAAAACATGAAAAGATGACTAAAACTAGCTAGCATAAACTAACCAAACTAACAAGCTAGCTAGAACAAGATGATGTACGTACACATAAATCTAATTAATTGGAACACCATGAACAAGATATACATAATGATAAAGATGATGTTTACATACATATGATCGATAAATTAAGTTAGATACGTACCAGAACCGGTTCTATTGGAGCACTCGACGTCCTCCTCCCCATGAATGGCAACTACAGGGGAAACTGGCGGATTCCTGGGCTTGAAAATGGGAAGCTTGTTGAAGAAGAAAGCGGACGTGGTCAACGGCTTGTACTTGTGACGTCCTAATTGCCTGGGGGTGGCCAAGGAGGCCGTCTGGCTCGATGTCAGGACCCCGTGGCTGTGATACGACGCTGATCCGGTAAGACCACCCGCCCCCGTGGCGGCTGCACCTCCCAGAGACACCGACGAGGCCATGTTAATTATATTGATGGATCAAAGATGTAGCTGATCGATCGAAACCGAGGAAGCCACTCTCGAGTCGATGATGGACTAGTAGTGTTTTGATTGCAAGTTTCAGGGCTCCGGAGAGGAGTTTATATAGTGCCCAGCTTCTCCAAGTCAATGCCTTGCTAGGGTTGACCAATCAATCAAGTAGCCGATCCATCATGTGGGAGTCAATACATTTTCGTTTGCAAATGTGCCATTCTTTGTTTATAATTTCGACGTTAAATAGTTTTTCTTTGTTTTTTTTTCTCAACAGAGATTCATTAGTCTTTGGGGCTTTGGGCATATAGAGATCTGGATTTCGATCAAAAATAAAGAAAAGAGATCTTGATATTCCACGGACATTAAAATACGAGCTAGTTTTCACTTTTCACAGCTAATATATGCAACTAGTATGTCCATTTTTTCAAAAATGAAAAACTATTTGTAATATATAATTCGTATTTAATTAGAATTTATAATCTTCTAACCAAACTAGTACAAATATCATAGCATCTTTGGATAAATTTTAGGATCGCATACGTTAGTTAGATAAAATACTATTATGGAACAATTCCTTAAGCAACAGAATATTATTAAGACAAACTTGCAAATTATTGGTTATAAGGAAGAATAATTGATGTAGACAGATTGGCAGCCCAGTTCGAACACGATCTCAGCCGTCGAAAGGGCCGTCACCATCAAAAGTGATCTTGGTCGTCCGATGTCGGTTTGGGGCGTACGATACCTTTCCGGATAGGGAGCGCGCTCACAAATCCAAGCCAGTGCTTCGCGCTGACATAAGACCTTTTTTGGGCTATTAGCAAGGTTTTAGTTATTTTCGGGATTTTATAATGTTTAGTTTCTATCTTTTGGATTTTTAGCTTCTTTATATAATGATCGAATGTAAGCTCTAAAGAGACAACTTTCATTATTCTTTCAATTACAGAGTTTTCTCTGAGTTTCTGGTGGATTTCCAGTTTCTTGCGTTTTAGATTTCACTCTTACGTTTCCTTGTTCACCAAGGCTTGTGTTTGCTTGCCTTTCAATCTTCTTGCTGTGTCAATAATAGAATATTCAGCAGTAACAGACACATTTCCTTATAGAGGAAGCTCAGCTCTCACAAGCTAGTAAGTTTGCTTAAGTAAACCACTAACTCGCTTGAAAGTTTTTTGAATGCTTCTCCTTATATTAATGATAGACCTTTACCAATCGTCCAGGCAAAGTACAGATCTCAAGGTTCCTAGAGTTCAATTATCTTAACGCTAGAACCACCATCTAACT
Source organism: Polygonum aviculare (assembly GCA_934048045.1). Classification (NCBI taxonomy): domain Eukaryota; kingdom Viridiplantae; phylum Streptophyta; class Magnoliopsida; order Caryophyllales; family Polygonaceae; genus Polygonum; species Polygonum aviculare. Next base: position 15,623,816 of record OW204025.1, on the reverse strand, counting down.
TTCTCAACCTAGATTTGTAACAAATCTAGTCAAACGTCACCTTTTCTCTGACGATCACTAGTTGTTCCTTTAGTTGGTGGACACGTACGTCTTCTGCAGTTGAGAGTTTCCCCTCAACTCCGATCGCCGTCTTCGTGAACTCCATTCACCAATTCTCCTCTTCAGATTTCCGCAGAGCAACGGTATGTGTGCTAGAAGTCTCGGTGAACAATAGAGCTATTGCTCACTATTTATTGAACTTGAAAGTTCCATTCTCGAAATGTCTCCTTTCCACCGCTGGATTGCGTGCAACCATCATTTTCACTTTTCAAAAGAGTCTTTTTTTGTGCTTTCTCTGATTAGCCTCTTTTCGATTGCTGACGTGAAACTTTTAGGGTGGTACACAAATACCCTTGGCTTTTAGTGGAAAAGTACAGCTATTCCAATCTTGGCTTGTTGTCCATGGTCTAACGTCATCTCTGTTCAAGCCGGAGTTCACTTAGCAGTCATCCATTATTCCGTACAAAGTTCTTGCACTAATCGAATTGTTCCAATACTTTTCCTAATACACTTGTTTACACAAAGTAGTTCAAATGAATTTGTGTATCATCAAACCCAAGGAAGGACGTTCTTCCAGTCATGAGTCCTATCATTCTTCCAAAATTTTCCCACCTTTTGACGTTGACAAACCATGTAAATAATAAGAGATGCAAGTCTTCTCATGCAAGAGAATGCAAAGAAAATGTGCAAACTACAAAGACATTCTAAAGTAGTTCAATTCAATTCCAAATATAATTCTCCCTTAATCCATGAATATAGATCAAGAAACCATAATTCCAACTCACAAGACTTACTAATAGTTCACCCTAAGCAAAAGCAAAGCTATATAACTAATAGACAACGCATCTCTTTAGAATCCGTGCTTCCTCCTTAATTAGCATCATCAAAAGGATAATAAAAAAAAAAAAAGCACACAAGAGAACATGAACTCACTAAAGGACATTTTCATTACTTCATCAAGAGGGGAGTACAAAAGAAGTGGAGCTAAAACAGTAAAAGCAAACAGAAACATTGAAACAAGAATAGTTCTCTTGAGGTCCTAGTTGTTTCTAACCTTTCTTTTTTTTTCATTTTTTTTTCATTTCTTCCCCTTTTCTCTCACTTGTTTTTTTTAGACAACCATCATTCCAAAACTTTTTCCAACGATACACAATTAGTTTCCTTCTTATTAATATTGACACAAAAATAATGCAAATTTTTCCTTTTCAAGTCTTGATGATCCTTCAGCCTCTGTCTGGCATGTACTATATATTCCTCAGCCAAGGACTCATTGTTCCATCACACACCATGATCAAATAAAAAAGGCAAGGTTTTGACAAACATGGAAAGAATATCGTATCAAAACAAATAATCATAGATATAGCATGGAAAGGAACAATCAAGGAAGTAGACAAGTGAATCTAGTAAAAACAAGGTTCAAACAATAAGCTAATAGCAAACGTTCACCCTGGTCCATTGTATAAGGTAAGTTTATGATCAACCATCATTTCGACTTATAATGAGGGTTAATAAGTCCTCATTAATATTGACACAAAAATAATGCCAATTTTTCCATTTCGTGTCTTGATGACCCTTCAACTTCTGTTTGGCACGTACTATATATTCCTCAACAAAGGACTCGTTATTCCATCGCACACCATGATCAAATAGAAAAGGCTAGGTTTGGACAGACATTGGAAAAATATCGTATCAAAACAAATAATCATAGATATAGCATGGAAAGGAACAATCAAGGAAGCAGACAAGTGAATCTAGTAAAAACATGGTTTCAAACAATAAGCTAATAGCAAACGTTCACCCCGGACCACGGTATAAGACAAGTGAAAATATACAAAGTATATTTTCATATATAAAATATTTTATTTCTTTATTAGTTAAATGAGTGAAATAAACTTAATAAATGTTATAATTTTAAAAAATGTTATATTAGTTAAAGAGAATTCACGATATTGTAATATGTATAATATGTTTGACTCAAATAATAAATGTTATATTTTTACAAAATAAAGAAAAGATTGAAGTTAAACCATCAATTTTTTTAAAAATATGAATTTTGCTCCTCTATTTTAGAAAAATATTTAACAAAGCGGTTAGAAATGCTCTTATATTTCTTTGGAGGTTTTGATTCAAGTGAGGACTACTCTTATGGTAAGGACTACTCCTTGTGGTAAGGAGTAATCTTATCCATTCGATTTACCTCCTTACTATGTAATGAACGGTCCAGACTTTTTTTAAAAAAATATTTTTAGGATTTTTTTTACGAAAACGATATTATTTTCTTTTATGAAAAATACCGTTAGAACATTTAAATACAACAGTTCAATTTTATACACAAAAGAGTTCAAATTAATATACTAATTGTTCAATTTATAAATACTACGAGTTCAATTTTCAATATTATATGGGTTCAATTTTTATAAACTATTAGTTCAATTTTTTGTTCTACGAGTTCAACTTTTATATCTTTTGAGTTCATTTTTTTATATTTGATTTTTACAAAAGTAAAGTTATTATAGTTTAATATATTGTTAATTCAAAATTATTTTTTTCCTACAAAATAACAACTGCAATAAATAAATAAAACTAAAAAATTTTAAATTTTAAAAAGATAAAAAAATATCTTTTTTCACAAAAACAATGATTATAGTGGTAGTTCAATTTTTTACAACCAAAGTGTTCAATTTATTATGTTAAAAGTTCAATTACGTGTACTAGAAGTTCAATTTTGTAATTTGAATGGGTTCAATTTTTTGTTCAATAAGTTTAATTTTTTCTTGGTGTTAGTTCAATTTTTATTACTGTAAGTTCAATTTTTATATTATTCGATTTTTTTTGAAAATGAAAATAAATCAAGTATAATTTTAAAAAAAAACTAGAAAAATTAAAATAATATGGACCATATATTATAAGGGAAGAACTTAAATTAAATGAATGAGCTTACTCCTTACCGTAAGGGATTGTCTTTATCATAAGAATAATCCTCACCGAAACCTAACTCTTGCGTTGTACTCCGTATATGTTAATTATGATAACTTTCATAGAAAGTCCACTTAAGCCAGTCACATCGGTATCTCCACGTATGACGCCTAGAATTGAGGCAAAAGACAATAAGTTAATCTTACACTAATGCATGGAGTATTTTAATTTGTGATCGGAACTATCAAAGATCCATATATCATCTGATACAGAGTATGGAGAAACATTAACTACTTCATATTTTTAATACATGTAGCGAAAAGTCAATGCATTCATTTTCACCAATATAGTGGTTACTGAACAAGTGTTGAGCCAACTACTATATACAAAATATATATAGTTAAAAAACAATAAATAAAGACCTTACATTATGCTAAAAAATAAAGACCTTACTCCACAAATATTTTAATCATAAGGAAGCTTTGCAAAATTAATTTTCTCCGTGACCGTGTTTGATGATGTCAGGTAGGTGAAGGCAATATATCTTTGCACATTGTTTGTTCAAATTCCCAAGGTCCGATCTCGTACATTAGAAAACCTAGATGATTACAAATTTTTTAGAATAAATACTTTCAATTAAACCGATAATAATTTGAAATGTTCAATGTATAGGTTAAAAATGAAATGTACTCACCTAAATCGTAGGCCTTGTTGTTAAGGCTATTGAGCTAGAATTGGTTTCACTCATGGGTGAAAATGTCATACTGAGCTAGAATTGGTTTCACTCATGGGTGAAAATGTCATAAGACCGGTGCTGAATGTTGACAGGCGACGAAGGTTTAGGAATAACAACTTGCAGTCGCAGATATGAGAATGCTCAGATGGATATATGTTGCCACTCGACGATGGACAAGATCGATTAGAAATGAAGAGATCGGAAGCAAGTTGGCTGGGGGTAGCTAACATAGGAGACAAACTTCGGGAAGCGAGACTTCGTTGGTTTGGTCATGTTAAGAGACAGAGCCGGGACGCTACAGTTAGAAGGGTGTGAGCGTTTGAAGTTAGTGGCTTGCCGGAGGGGTAGAAGTCGCCCGAAGAAGCGCTGGATGGACAACATTAAGTAGGATATCAATTAGCTTGTTAGGGATTTTTATGGAGTTGGCTCACTATAGGGAGAGTTGGAGGAAGAAGATCAGGGTGGTGGATAGCTAGTTACCTGATTTGTGCAGCAAGTTAATTTTCTTAAGTTTGAGGATGAATTCTTGGTGTTTGTTAGCTAGTTTAATTTTTCTTAATATTTCTTTTACTTTGAGCATTAGTTGTAGTTTTAGCTCTTTTTGTGGTCTATAAAGCTTGTTTTTCTGTTTGTTTGGTGGTTTGGTGCATTTCTTGGGTTGTATCTGTTGTATTCCATTCAGGTCTGAAATACCCCCATCTTGATCCCCCAGATCCTATGTTTGCGAGATTACCTGGGCAAGTGTTGTTGTTGTTGAAACGTTAAGTTCGAAAAGTGTCCAAAAGTTGATCATAATGTGAAATGTTATATTTTGATACCAAAGTAATTTAGCCTCTTTAATTCCACCCCTAAGGGCAAGGATCCCATCTGAAGGATGTAGTTGTAACCATATTTCATAACTTTCATAAATAATAATTTTCCATCATGACACCTAATTATGAAGCTAATAGAAGCGAATTTTGCTTTATATTTTGATCCTTCAAACTTGAGCTTAATAAACCAGTGTTCTAGTTTCTTCCATTTTTTGCTCTTAGGTTCTCACCTTGGTATACTTTTTGTTCTTCATTTTCCAATTCTTAATCTTTGGACCCTCTTTTTTATTGTTTCCATGTATCTAGTTGGATTCAAATACGTCTGTCCAAATCTGCTCCTAAACATTTGGTCTCTGTTGGATCGTAAGTCAGTTAATGAGGGCGTCCTTAACTAAGTTAAGGGCGTTCTTTAGTGCAGCGGAATAGAGACTTAACAGAATACAAGATAAGTGGACACAAGTATTTATAGAGGAACCCCACTAAGACCAACTAGTCTTATGGGTAAACCTCTACCTCCGTTGGAGGATTTTCAATAGCCGTCCCTTATCTTATTAAGAGTGAGTCCTTACAACTTAGGCGAGTCGTTACACTTCTCTGAGCTAAGCGTCCGTCCTTAGCCTCACTAGCAACACTCCTTTCAACCTAACAAGTAATCTAACACTCTAGCTATAAGGAAGCTATTACTCACGTCTTCTCACGGTACGTTGTGAGAGACAAACTACAGCACTAACTGATTTGTGGTTTGTTTTGGATTTGATGTGGTTGGACTTTCTTTCTCTTGCTTCAAGCTCACTTGATCTTCTCGATCTTCGTTCGTGTTCTTGAATGCTTCGGGAGAGCTTGAGAGAAAGTCTTCAAAGTCCACCAACGCTATGCATACCTTTGGGAGGGTATTTATAGCGCAAGTGATTCTTGTCCTCTAGCGTCCTCTGAGACTTGGCAGGAGCCTTGGTCTTTGATCGACGGTGCGATGAGCTCCTTGAGGAAGTCAACTCTGTTGACGCTTGGGAAGCCTCCGCGTGGGCAGGGGACCATCGCTGGGAAAGCGACGTCTTTGGCATTGTCTACACGTGCCCAGACAAAGGAAGCTTCCTTCTGAGGACTAAGGCCGGACGATGATGTAATCATGTTGGGGCGGCCTTGATTTGAATTTGAACTTCGTCCGAATTTTGGCGCGCGTCCCTTCTTGATGAGGACTCCGTCCTATCTAGCGCAGGGACTCTGCCAATTACGTTTAGCTTTGGAAGTTCAGGTAACGTGCGTCCCTACAGCTTAGGGACTGCTGTTTACTTGTTGTCCTTTTCGCTCATGTACGTCCTCTGGACTTTACCTGAGATCAACACTTGGACAACTTATCAAATACATGTGAGTTTGTCATTATCAAAACAAGGGACGATTATTATGGGTTTAGATATTAACGACTGGCGTCTTTAATATCGTCCCAACAATTTCCCCCTTTTTGATGATGACAAACTCTTTCAAATAATGCGCACAAAGGAAAGGCTTTTAACAAGAGGAGCTACACTTTGATTTTCCTTTAGCTTAGGTTGGCATGCAACACTGTCTTTTAAGTGCGTCCTATTTTGTTCTTAACTAGCGTCCTTTGGACTTGGTCGAAATTCCCCCTAAACACATGCTTTCTATGATAACTTTAGAAACAATCTCATCTCTGCAAAACTATACTTCCCCCTTTTGGCATCATCGAAAAGGAGAAGAAGTCGAAAAGCATGCAGGCACAGAGTCATAACTGAAGTAAAGAACGCTTAGACAAAAGGAATCACATAAGTAATGAACGACATTCAATCAGAAATAGAGTACTCTCATTACAGACATTCAACAAGGTTTTCAAAACGGGGACAGCGTCCCAATGTCTTAACAAAAACAGAAGAAAAGATAAATTGTTTCAGGGTTAGAGAGGGGGGAATGTGATCATTTGCGGGGACGCTTGCCGAGAGCTTTGAGATTCTGCTCCTGAAGGTAATTGTTCTGTGCAAGGAGCTCGTTGTTGCGCTCGAGAAGTTCTGTGTGGGTGTGGAGGGTGTCGTGAACCTGCTGGATTAAGTCTATCATCATACACTGGTTCTCGATCATCATACCCATCAGATACTTGGTAGAGTGCTTCTCGGCTTCATCAGGGACGTTCATACCATCGAGCTCGTCCTCATCATCAACAGCGTCCTCTGCTGGCGTCCCAACTACTTGGAGATGTTCAGCTTCAGGATCTCCTTCCTCAGTTTCAGCAGCAGCAGCAGCCTTGGCTCGTCTCTCAGCTTTAGCCTTTCTCTCAGCCTCTTTTCGTTCCTTCTCCATTTGGCGTTTGACGGACGGGAGAGGCTCATCACACCTTAGTTTTCCAACTGGGGGAGTGTGATTTGCCTAACGTCCCAATGAATACCAAAGGAGCGTTCCTGCTTTGGAGCATACAGTCCTTGCTGCTTCAGAATTTGCTTCACCAAGCCGGGGAAGGGAAGAGAGTGCCTGCCTCCTGTGCACTTGCCCATGTGCTCCAAGATTACCCTAGGCAAGTTGATAGGCTTGCGTTCCAAGAAAGCGTGCAATAGAATATTGTCAGTGATCTGAACAATGGACTTCTTCTCTTGGCGGGGGACAACCATGCGCACAATGAAGTGATGCACAAGGACGCCCGTCTTGGAGAGACAGTGAGCGACCCTATCCCTAGCAACTGGTTGTCTCCCGTTGAATATTCTGTTGAAGATCTCTTCCTGGGAGAAACGACCAAAGTTTTTGTTGGGAAGGTCGTGCATAGCATCGGGCGGAGAAGGACGCAGGCTTAGCATATTTCGGACGGTGCCCTCAGCAACTGAGTACTCGTCCCCATCAATCTCGAACGTCCCTTGAGGCTTCCCTTTTACTTCGGATATTTCAAATTTAGAGTAAAAGCGGAGAACCTGTTCGGGGTCAACTTCTGCGGCCTCGGCGCCGAGATGCGTCCATCCCTGAAACTCAAGCAGTTCCAAGAACTCCTGACGTTGGTTCTCTTCCAGGAACTGGGACGTGAACAAGAGCGGCGACAAAGTTTTCTTGAACCGTTTCTGCATAGAGCCATTACTGATGATAACCTCATCACCAACGTCCTGTTCCTCGCCGTCCCCTTCCTCATCCTCATGGTCTTCATCCAGAGGAGCTTCTTCATCATCAGAGGCCTCGTCCCTTTGTTCCTGGAACTCGACCATATCTGTGTCCTCAGCAGCGGACGCCTGATCTGTTGGAGGCGCGTCCACTGCTGGAGTCCTTGCCAAGGACTCGATGGGGACTTCAACAGAAGCCGTCCCCTGGACTTGAGTATTTTCCTCGACGGCCTGAGCTGGCGGAGGAGGGGGAGTTGAAGCTCTGGGAGGAGAGGGGGCAGATGAGGTGCTGGGAAGAGCCACTGAGATGGGCTTGATCTGTAGCGGAGCAGGGGGAGGAGGAGGCATCTTGACGGGAGAGTCCTCAAGGGTAATAACAGATGGTACAACGTCCTTAGCCGGGACCTGTACTTGAGGAGCGTTCCTTGCCAGGACCTTGGGCAATGGCTTAGCGAGGTCCGCCTCTATCTCCGCGTCCAGCGGATCCTCAGTAGTAGGCGCCGGGGAGGCGTCCTTGGCCTGGACTGTGGGAGCGTCCTCTACCCTTTGGGGAGGAGGAGGGAGTTGAGGAACAGCCTTCAGGCTCTCGTGGATCGCCTTCTCCACGGCGTCCTTTTCATCTTGCTCCTGGCGAGCCTTCTCCTCTTTTTCAAGCTGGAGCTCAGAGAGGCGGATGGCGGCCATTTCTTGTTCAGTCACGCCCTCGAGCTCGGCAGACGTCTTCAAGCGTCTTTTTGGGGCGGGAGGAGGGGAGGAAGGGATTGGTGTTATTTGGGAGGAGGAGGAAGGACCTTTGAGTTGGAGCTTTGGAGAAGGAGGAGAGGAGGCCCGTTTGCGCTTCTGGAAAGGGACGGAGCCCGCAGGAGCCACAATGAACTCCATAACGTCGGGAAGGAGCTTTGCGAGCTCGTCCACAGTCCCACCAAAGGCTTCATGAATAATGCCGGGCCCCATGAATGGGGGGTTGGTGTGGTTGGTTTCCTCAAGGCGGGGACGGACATAGGTCACCATGAAGTAATGGAGGAGGCGTTGGATTTTTGGAGGGTGGTCATGAGTGGACGCCCTAAGACAGATGTTGGCGAGCGTCCTTGGCTCTTTTTCAAGCCAGTCCTCAATGAGTGGGTCAAGGGGAGGACGACGTTTAGGAATGGCTGGGAGTCCGGAGACGGAGCCTTTGCTGGCGTTGAAGGGTTCCGGCTCGGGTTTGTAGGGTTTTTCAAGGAATTTGAAGCGATGTTTTGAGTGTGGCCGGGAAGATTTGGATTTTTGAGATGGAGGATGGGATTGAGTTTTGGAAGAAGAAGGAGGTTGGGATTTCTGTGGAGGTTGAGGAGGGGTGGTTGAGTGGCGGCGTTGGCTGGTTTGAGAGGAGGAATGGTGGCGAGGGGGTTCATGGCGCCCAGATGGTCTTCCTCTCGAGTCCATAAGTGACCTGCCTCTCACCGGAGGAGACTTCGAGGAGCTCGGGGTTTTTGCCGCCGGAGAAGGAGTTTGTTTTCTGGTTGCTCTTGTGTTGGCCATCGTTGTGAGATTGAGGGATTAAATAGAGGAGAGTTTAGGGTTTGGGATCTGGGATTTTGGTTTGAGAGATTTCTAATTTTGAGCAAGCAACAAGGGAGCGAAGAAAGATTTTCAGAGAGCACAGGTGGGTATTTATAGGAAGAAGACGAAGTTGGACAGGCAGGGGTAACAGCGTCTTTGCCCACTCCTTCCTCCACCAACAAGCTCGCGCGTGGCTTTCTTCTTTGCTAAGAAAACAGCTGTTTAACACTCGTTGCGCAAATCCCGAGATCCGCGCTGAATTTTCTCGAAGACGGTTCACCTTCTCTTTTTCAAAGTTTCTCACAACTGCAAAGGACTCTACCTCAGCGTCCTTTCGACAAATGACACAACTATTCTGAACTGAACCACTGCGTCCCAAACACTGATCACAACCTCTGAACACAGAACTCTGAGCGGACTGTCTTCAGTTCTTAGCATGCGTCCCTTTGATCACTTAGAACCATTTTTGAAAATCAAGCAAGTACGTCCCGTAAAGATAAAACAAAGAACGTTCATAGGACGCGTTTGCAAGATTCTCGGCTTAGGTAAGCTTAGAGTTCCCATCATTTCGGCTTGTAATGAGGGTAGGGTGATCAGGGATACTCTTGAGATGAGAAAGCGAAATGAGCATCGTTCAAAACATGAGTAAACCAGATGTCTTAGACTAGCGTCCCTTAAAGATGACTTTAAATGCATGACATACTTTAAAATGAGTTCTCAACAAGACATAGCCAATCATAGAGGGAATAATAGAACGGGACTTGATCATTTAAAAGTTATCATCCCTAAGAGCAACCTGAGGTGCTCGAAGGGACGTCTATCAAGTGCTTTTGTGAAAATATCGGCCACTTGGTCCTCAGTCCTAACATGATCCACTCTAATCAATCCAAGTTCAACATTATCACGAAGGAAATGATGTCTTATATGGATATGCTTCGTTCTAGAATGATGAACAGGATTTTTGGCAATACTTATAGCACTAGTGTTATCACACAGGATAGGGACTGTGTTGAGGAACGTACCATAATCTTCAAGTTGGTACTTGTGAGCAGCACGAAGCAGCAGCAACGTACTCAGCTTCCGCGGTAGAGAGAGCCACGAAGTTTTGCTTTTTGGATCCCCAAGACACAAGGCATGAGCCCAAGAATTGGGCCATTCCTGAGGTGCTTTTCCTATCAACTACATGGCCAGCGTAGTCTGCATCAGAGTACGCTACCAGGTTTAGGGACGTCCTCCTGGGATACCATAGGCATAAATCATCCCGTCCCTTGAGATATCTGAAGATTCTCTTGACCTCTTGCATGTGGGACTCCTTTGGATTTGCTTGGAAGCGAGCACATAAGCATACAGCGAACATGATGTCGGGACGACTTGCCGTTAGATATAGCAAGGACCCTATCATTCCTCTGTAGAGCTTTTGATCTACACTCTTGCCTTCTTCATCAGCATAGAGGCGAGTATTGGGGGAGATGGGAGTATCAATGGGCTTTGATGAACTCATACCATACTTCTCAAGCATTTCACGAATGTATTTCTGTTGGTGAATGCGCGTCCCTTCCTTGAGCTGAGTGATTTGGAGTCCCAAGAAGAAGTTGAGTTCTCCTATGAGGGACATCTCAAACTCACTACTCATCAAGTTCTTGAATTCCTCTACAAGTTTCATGTTAGTGCTTCCAAAAACTATGTCATCGACATAGACTTGGACAATCAAGACATCTTTAAGGACTTTCTTTAAGAACAGGGTTTTATCAATGTTACCTCGTGTGTACCCGTTGGACAAGAGGAAGGACGCAAACCTATCGTACCATGCACGAGGGGCTTGCTTGAGTCCATAGAGTGCCTTGTCCAAGAAGTACACATGATCTGGGTGATCAACGTCCTCAAATCCTGGGGGTTGAGCAACATACACTTCCTCTTTGAGTTTGCCGTTGAGGAAGGCTGTCTTGACGTCCATTTGAAAAAGCTTGAACCCTTTGTGAGCGGCATAGGCGATAAGGAGGCGAATGGCTTCAATTCTGGCAACAGGAGCGAAGGTCTCATCATAGTCGATTCCTTCCTCTTGTCTATAGCCTTGAGCCACCAGCCTTGCTTTGTTTCTTGAGACACGACCACTCTCATCAAGTTTGTTCCTGTAGACCCACCTCGTCCCTATTATGTTTTTGTTTCTCGGACGAGGGACGAGGGTCCAAACCTTGTTTCTTTCAAATTGATTGAGTTCTTCTTGCATGGATTGGATCCAATCGGCATCCTGAAGTGCCTCCTTTATGTTCTTAGGTTCGACTAAGGACACAAAGGCGTTGAAGGCACAGAACGCTATGTTGGCGTTACGGGACTGATTCACAACTGATCTGGTTTGGACTCCTTTTGAGATATCCGAGATGATTTGATCTGTTGAATGGAGTTTTGAAAGGTTGGATCCTCTATTAGTAGCGTCCCTTGCAGGAGCACTTCTAGGGTCCGTCCAATCAGAGTTATCGGAATCATACTCAATTTCTTCATTTAGAGGCTCAGAAAGTTCCCCCTCAGGTTGAGCGTCCTTTTCTTGACGCTGTTTTCCTTGTAAGCTTGATTCAGCAACATCATGTTGAGCTGGAGATTCACTTTGAGATGGAACCTCCTGAACAACACTAGGAACTTCAACCGAGACTTCTTCAGGATATTGAGTAGCGTCCTTAGGAACATAATATTTTCCAGAGGACCCAAGATCAACTTCATCATCAGAGTCATCCTGCTGCAGAGAAGATGAGCGTTCTTTCTTACTTGGTTTATCTTTGTGAGAAGAACTTTCTTTGAACACAACATGAATGCTCTCCTCAAGCTTTAGAGTCCTTTTGTTGAAGACTCTATATGCTTTGCTGGTGAGGGAGTATCCAAGGAAGATGGCTTCGTCACTTCTTGCGTCGAATTTTCCAAGCCTTTCTTTATCATTGTTGTGAACGAAGCACTTGCATCCAAAGACTCTTAGGTAATCGATGCGAGGCTTTCTTCCATTCAGCAACTCATAGGACGTCTTCTTCAGCAAAGGACGGATCATGGCTCGATTGATAATATAGCAAGCTGTAGCAATAGCTTCCGCCCAGAAGTATTTGGGGACGCTATTAGCTAAAAGCATAGTTCTTGCCATATCCTCCAGCATCCTATTCTTTCTTTCCACCACTCCATTTTGTTGAGGAGTCCTTGGAGCTGAGAAGTTGTGAGAGACTCCATGTTGATCACAGTAGGCCACGAACTCTGAGTTCTGAAACTCCGTCCCATGGTCTGATCGTATGGCTTTGAGAGGCGTCTCAAGAGCAACTTCTACTTGTTTGATGAAGACTTTGAATGCGTTGAAGCAATCTGTTTTTGAAGCCAAGAAGAGAACCCAGGTGAATCGAGAAAAGTCATCTACAAGGACATAGATATACCTCTTTCTACCATAGCTCATCGTTTTCATCGGTCCACAAAGATCCATATGAAGAAGTTCCAAAGGTTTCTTTGTGCTGACATCATTCTTTGACTTGAAGGACGTTCTTGTTTGCTTCCCTTTGATACAGGCCTCACACTGTTCAGTTTTCTAAAGATCAATTTGGGGAAGACCTTTCACAAGATTCCTTTGAAAAAGCTTGAGGATTGTGCTTGGTCCAGCATGGCCAAGTCGGCGATGCCAGAGATCAGCGTCCTCCTTTGACACGGATAGGCATAACTCAGATTTTGGCTTGAACTCCTGGTTGAAGATATAGACATTGTTCTTTCGGACTCCCTTGAGGACGACTTTGTTGGACCTCTTGTTGATAACGAGGCACTCCTTTGAGTCAAATGTGACTAGGTTTTCACCTTGGTCACACATTTGAGAGACACTTAGGAGGTTGAAGCCAAGTCCTTCAACAAGGCTAACATTTGTCGCTTTGATGGATGGATTGAGAATGGCAGTTCCCGTTCCTTTGATCTTTCCTTTGCCCTTGTTGCCAAACGAGACAGTTCCTCCCGTGGCACTACTTTGGATAGAAGTGAGATGGATCTGGCTTCCTGTCATGTGATTTGAGGCGCCACTATCAATGATCCATGGGCGTCCCTTCACTTCCACCTGCCAAAACAAAGTTAGTGTTTGGCGACCCAGGCAAGGTGTTCCTTACCTGGTTCGTTACAGAAGTAGAACTCTTGTTCTGGCATGTAGTCATTTATATTCACATCATTTGAAGTAGCATGTTTTCTAAAAGAACTCTTAGATCGTCTAGGACGTCTAGGGTTAGCCTTAGGGACAGATTTATCATTTTCAATGCTAGTCCTAGCAGCTTTGCCACTTTCAATGTCGTTCTTCAATTTTAAGCAATCATATTTGAAGTGATCTCCTTGTCCACAATACCAACACGTCCTATAGTAAGTACCAAGGTAGTACTTCTTGTTGGGACGTTGGATTTTGTTCTTTTTCATCTTTTGAGGGTCGCAAACTTTTGAACCTTCCCCCTTAGCAATTTTCTTATAAATCCTATGACTAGTGGAATTAGTGTAATAGTCCTCTTGACCTTTCTCTCCACTTTCTAGGACTCTAATTCTTTCAATGAGATTCTTGGTCTTTTCCCTTTCTAATTCAAGTTCTGAGGTTTTGCTTGCTTCAAAGTCGCTAGGGAGAGAGTTCCTAATGTCAGACTCGTATCCTAGTCCTCTTTTGGCTGGGACAAACACCATGGGTCTAACTTCCTCAACTATAGGACTCTTTCCTAACACTTTGACTTCATCTCTAAGGTTAGCGTTTTCTAGTTTGAGACACATCATTTCAGTTTTTAAGGACTTGATTTCTTCACAAGAGGACTCTAGTTGAGTGGTCATGGAACTACAACTTTCACATTCAACCACAATGTTTTCATTTTCAAGTTCCATTTCATCCATTCTATTTTGCATGTCTACGCTTTCTTCCATGATTCTTTTAATAAGCTTAATGAGTGTAGTTTTAGAGCATTTTTCCAAGGAATTCACCATGGATTCACGAGATACCTCTTGTTCCTTTTCCAGAGCGTCCTCTTCAACAACTGGAGCGTCCTCCATAGCCATGTACGCCACTTGTTCATCATCTGAGGCGTCCTCTACGGCTATGTAAGCCACTGGTCCTTCGAGTTCTTCCTCATCCGAACTCACATTATCCCATGCGGCTTCACATGCTCCCAAGAGGGCTTTTATCTTCATATCTTTTGAGGATAGTCCCGTAGTACACCTTTTGGCAAAGTGTCCTTTCTTGTTACACTTGTAGCAAGTCAGTTCCTTCATTTCTGCCTCTGTATACTTGGGACTCTCCTTTTTGTAAGGCATCTTGTATTTCTTGAAATCTCTGGTCCTTTTTCCCCATACTCGAACAGCTTTGTGTAGAAGGGCAATCTCTTCCTCTTCTTCTAGCTGTTCCTTGGTCTTGCTTTCCTTTTCTTTCAAAGCTTGAGCACGCATTCTTTCGCGATTCTCATTTTTATTGGCTTCCACCATTAAGGCAAGATCTCTTGGGTGGCGCAAGTACTCAGCGTACTCTGGAGTTGATGTCATCAAGGCAAGATCTGTTTGGGGGTTTCTAGCCAATACAGCCATATCGGCTTCCCTTCTAGCTTCATAGCCTCTCAGCTTCCCATAGATCTCTTCCATATCCAGGGTTTTGTTGGCTGTGTTCTCCTTGAACGTAGTCCTATCAAAGTTCCATTTCCCCGTAAGTCCATCAATGACTACTCCAACTCTGTTTCTCATTGAGATTTCAGCTTCTGGGATGCCCAAGTTTCGCATCTTGGTCACAAGGGCTTCAAAGCGGTATGAGTAGTCCTTGACAGTTTCATTAGGAAGCATTCTGAAGGCATAGAACTCTCGTTTGATTTCAAGCTTAACATCTTCCTTCATCTCTGCCGTACCCACATGGTACTTCTCAAGAGCTTCCCATTGTAGTTTGGCTGTCGCCAAGTTGCTAACTCGGGTGGCGTCCCTCTCGCAAAGGGACGCTTGA
Organism: Polygonum aviculare; assembly: GCA_934048045.1. Lineage (NCBI taxonomy): Eukaryota > Viridiplantae > Streptophyta > Magnoliopsida > Caryophyllales > Polygonaceae > Polygonum > Polygonum aviculare. The sequence continues at coordinate 15,608,729 of OW204025.1, read as the reverse complement.
AGGAAGCAGATTGCCTTGGCGTTTGTTTCCAAGAGCTTGAATTCGTCGGGACCCCACTCGTCCTCTTTGTCTTTCTTGTCATCAGGGATGGTAAGGTCACCTTTCATGATTACTCTCCAGCATTGATAGTTCTGACTTCGGCAAAAGTTCTCGAAGCGAATCTTCCATCGGTTGAAGTTGCCGTCCGTCAGACGAGGAGGCTTTACAAATGAGATTCCAATAGGTTCCATGTCCATCTTGTACCTGCAACTCAACAAAATCTAGAGCGCCTGCTCTGATACCAATTGTTGGATCGTAAGTCAGTTAATGAGGGCGTCCTTAACTGAGTTAAGGGCGTTCTTTAGTGCAGCGGAATAGAGACTTAACAGAATACAAGATAAGTGGACACAAGTATTTATAGAGGAACCCCACTAAGACCAACTAGTCTTATGGGTAAACCTCTACCTCCGTTGGAGGATTTTCAATAGCCGTCCCTTATCTTATTAAGAGTGAGTCCTTACAACTTAGGCGAGTCGTTACACTTCTCTGAGCTAAGCGTCCGTCCTTAGCCTCACTAGCAACACTCCTTTCAACCTAACAAGTAATCTAACACTCTAGCTATAAGGAAGCTATTACTCACGTCTTCTCACGGTACGTTGTGAGAGACAAACTACAGCACTAACTGATTTGTGGTTTGTTTTGAATTTGATGTGGTTGGACTTTCTTTCTCTTGCTTCAAGCTCACTTGATCTTCTCGATCTTCGTTCGTGTTCTTGAATGCTTCGGGAGAGCTTGAGAGAAAGTCTTCAAAGTCCACCAACTCTATGCATACCTTTGGGAGGGTATTTATAGCGCAAGTGATTCTTGTCCTCTAGCGTCCTCTGAGACTTGGCAGGAGCCTTGGTCTTTGATCGACGGTGCGATGAGCTCCTTGAGGAAGTCAACTCTGTTGACGCTTGGGAAGCCTCCGCGTGGGCAGGGGACCATCGCTGGGAAAGCGACGTCTTTGGCATTGTCTACACGTGCCCAGACAAAGGAAGCTTCCTTCTGAGGACTAAGGCCGGACGATGATGTAATCATGTTGGGGCGGCCTTGATTTGAATTTGAACTTCGTCCGAATTTTGGCGCGCGTACCTTCTTGATGAGGACTCCGTCCTATCTAGCGCAGGGACTCTGCCAATTACGTTTAGCTTTGGAAGTTCAAGTAACGTGCGTCCCTACAGCTTAGGGACTACTGTTTACTTATTGTCCTTTTCGCTCATGTACGTCCTCTGGACTTTACCTGAGATCAACACTTGGACAACTTATCAAATACATGTGAGTTTGTCATTATCAAAACAAGGGACGATTATTATGGGTTTAGATATTAACGACTGGCGTCTTTAATATCGTCCCAACAGTCTCGTTGAAAACCTAAATTGTTTTTATTGGTGGATACACCACCAAAATACTACATACTCATTTAGTCAAATAAGACTTTTCAATAAATTGTTGTTTTTCTATCAGGAAATTTGTTGGTTTTTGTTAGATATGTCATACAGTCGTGGGACATTGAGCTTTTGAATCAATTTTCTTGTATATTCATTGTGTGAGCATTTTACAATATGATGGCCAATATTTACATGAGTGTATTTACACATAATGCATACTTGGATGATTAGGACATGTCTATCATGCATGGTATAGATGTTTTGTAGGGAATGCATTTCTGTTCATTTTTTATAGGATATTTTTGGTCTTTGAGAATGTGTCTAATTTTCATATCTAGTTGTTATATTTATTGTGTATGTCATTTTACAAAATATTAGAGAAGGCTTTTCATAAGTGTAGTTGCACATAATGCATCCTTGGATGATTGAGACATGTCTCTCATGTAATCAATCTTTTGTAGGTAATCCAATTTTGTCCACTTTTTGCTGATCTTAGGATAAAACCCCCTTCTTAAGCTCAACATGAGTTCCTCTTTTCGAAGTTGGCCATGCAAAGCGCTTGAGGGGGGTATCTAGAGAATGAAGGTTGAAATTGTTGTCAAGTTGGAGTTGAAACAAAAGGCGTGGAACCAAAAACATTCTTTATTCTTTTTCTTTTCATCTTGGCGCCATACGCATGTAAACCAAATTAGGGTTTTTATTGCGTTTTTTATTGGGAAAATTAATTCAAATAACCCAAAATTTTGATGAGTGTTAAATGAATAATCCGAAATATTAATAGTAAGAAAAATAACCAAAACTTGTAAAATGTGTAAAAAAAATATCTTTGAGGTAAAGACATGGCGCTCTTCTAAGCAAACTCTAGCTCCGGGTACCAATTCATCGGTGGAGGAAATGGCCTCTCTTACCACAACCTCATCGATTGTGGGTGCGGTCTTCTTCGGGCAAAATTCCTAAGCTCTCTTGAGAGATTCCGCGCGAGCGTTCTTAGCTTGTGCGAGCGCGGTTGCTCTCCAAAGAGTCCTCATAACTCTCTATAACTCCTCTTCGAGCGTGCTCCATATAGGTCGTGTACGTTTGCTCTCCAGAATCAGCCCTTTGTCAAACAACTTCCTTAATTGCCACTCCTCAATTGCATAGAACTTACATTTTCCTTGTAATTTATGGGTTGAGATGGCAATTTTCCGGGGACCTTAGCCTCGAGATGACCAAGCAATGTTTCTATCTGATTTAGCTGAGTCTCTAAGTTCTTAATAGCCGCCTTTGTCTCCAAATTCTCCTTAAAGAGATGATTGAAGGTGTTGATACTATCATTGGGAGCTTGAGGCCTTGGAGCATAATAGGGACTAAGTTGTTGTTCCTGATCTTGTTAAGCATAATGTTGCTGTGGAACCTCCGGTTGTTGTTGATTCCATCGAAAATTAACATGATTAGTCCACCCTAAATTGTATGTGTTGGAATAGGGATCGTTCTAGGATCTAGATGGACCATAATTCCCGATGGTGTTCACATCGACCGTTGTCTCTTGCATGGTCTGTAGGATGGCTTGTATCGGCACAAATTTCACAAGCTCTCACATATTGACCTCACTTGCTAGTCAACAACTGCTTCATCATACTCTTCAAATCCCTTACTTCTGCATTAAGGGATTCATTCACAACATTAACGGACCGAGTGTTGGACCGTTTTCTTTGATTTTCTTGCATGTTCATCCAGAATCTTAATTTTCTCAAACTCTTGTCTAGGAGTCATATTCTCATAGCTTCCACCATAAGATGCATTCACCGTGCTCTTAGTAGAATCACATAAACCCTCAATGATGAGAAAATCAGATCCTTTTTAGGGTAGTCATGGTATTGACAGCGTGCAATGAGCTTTTTGCAGCGCTCATAATACTCATAGAGATTCTCATCATCTCCTTGCTCCAAGAAGCTTAACTGCTTCTTGATTGACATCTGTTTAGCTACAGGAAAATATTTTTATAGGAAAGCAGCTTTCATCTTTGTCCAAGTAGAGATATAGTTGGGCACAATGTACAAAAGCCATTCCTTAGTCGAGTCAGCCAAGGATAATTGAAAAGCTCGCAACATTATCTCATCTTTAGTCACATAATTAAGATGGCCTCATGTTCACACAGACTATATGGAACTCAGCAAAATGCTTGTTTGGGTCTACACCACTCAACCCATATGGAACTTAGGTAAGTGGCGAATAAGCCCAAACTTCAGCTCGAACTTCACACAATCTCCGAGCTCAGGAAATTGAACAGTCAGTTGTTGTTGTTTTAGGTTTGGTGCAGTGAATTGGTGAATAGTTTGTTCCGCCATTGGGACTTGCTCTTCTTCTCGCTCATAACTAGATGAAGAAGAAAGTAGATTAAATAGAATGCCTGGCATCGAAGTTTGCACTAGACGTCTCATCTCTGGAAGTGTCTTGTTAATTTTTGAGTCAAAAGGAACATGAGAATTTTCAGTAGAGCGGTGTGGACCATAAGAGAAGTCCACGCCAAGAGGAAATTTTGGACATCTATCGTGTGCGTGCTTTAATAAATGCGTGCATGGTAGGCGACAAAACCGCCGAGTCAAAGAAAATCAAGATTAAACACTGATTACCCGGCAACAACGCTAAAATTTGACTCCCGACAGAGGTCGTTAAGTAGAGATTATAAATAACTACCCTAAGTTAACAAAACTAGTATAGCAAGTAAGTTAGGGGTCGAGTCCCAAAGGAATCGGGTGCTCTTGATTATCCATTAAATCAGCAAAGAAGCCAGATTGGGGGTTTGGAAGGTTTAGGCAACAAACAAAGCAAACAAAAGGTTTTTATTTGAATCAATAGAGAGAAGCGAAGGTTATTCAATCAGATCTACTTAAAAGAGTTCTTTGATCATCAGTTCATCACAGTTTCATGATTTTCCTTGATTAAACCCTATTTTGATCTTATTTAATCGTCTGTCTACAACCCAGACAATACTTAATACTAGGCAAGGACGCTTAACCTAGAATTAACAATACAAACAAGAACATGCAGGATATCAAATCAGGCAACCAAGTTACGAGTCACTTGCAAGATTAAACAATCAATTCTCTCTCCAAATCCTAGTCCACGGTCTTAGAAATTGAGTTGTCTTCGCAGATTAGATAAGATCACATAGACATGAATCAAATCTATTTAAACTATTGATGAAGATAATTCATCCAGTTGATCAGGCTCAAAGAATCAATCAATGATCATGGAATTAAGCACAAAGAGGAAGATATTAATCAAGATAAGAAATTGTACCAAAAACTCACGAATTGTCAATCAAGCTTTACTTCATGAATAAATATTCAAGGGGAAATTAGTTCTCCATAAGAATTGAAAACTCAAAACTTTTATTTTAAGAAAACTATCTATGGATGAATAAATAGATACTAAAAACCTAGAAACCTCAAACTTATATAGTGTTCGGAAGAAAAGTCATCCAAAGTAAAAGGTACCATGTTTTCACGAATGAACGAAACACATTGATTTGGATTACCACTTCACTTCTGAGCTCATCTAATCAAGTTTCTTGTAGACAACTTACATTCCCTTTCGTCTTCAGATTGGTGATCTTAGGATTAAACACCTTTCTTAGGCTCAACATGAGTTCCTCTCCTCGAAACTGAGCCTGCAAAGCGCTTGAGAGGGGTATGTAGAGAATGAAGGTTGAAATTGTCGTCAAGTTAGAGTTCAAACAAAAGACTTGGAACTAACATCTTTCTTCATTCTTGTTCTATGCATCTTAGCGCCATACCAATAAACCAAATTAGGGTCGTTTTATTTCGTTATTTATTTTGGATAATTGTTTTCGGTATAATATGAACCAAGCCTTTATGTACATTGAATTCAGCCCATTCTCTTTTGAGGGCTTTCCTATGGACTTGTGTTGTTTTGCTTTCCGATGGAGAATGTTCATTAGTCCTCGGTAGCTCATCAATTCTCCTCATTTGTTCTAGGCTTCTAGCGCATAGTCGTTTGCTTGTGTGTTCTAATCTATCTCTCATTTCTACAGTTACAGGTTAAGCCGGCCGGAGTCTGGTCATGGTGGCATGGGTAAATGTAGGGGCTTTGGGTAGGTTAAATTAAAGGGCCATGAAGAGGGGACATAAAATTTGGCTCAAAACATATCTAAGCCCCCCGAACTTACATGAATTTGTCACTTAGGCACCTCATCTTTGATTTGGACCTATTGGGTACCTGAACTTATGTTTTTTAATCTATTGAACACCTGTTTGCAGACTTGTGCAAAAACATTTCCCACCGTGGCGCCACGTGTATACTATGTGTATGCCACCTCATTATTTTTAATTAAAAAAATATATATATTAATCAAGTTAAAAATTGTTTTAAAAAATGCGAGTACACAGTGGCCAGGAATCCTCGCCAACGCTGGCACCCGAACCCTGGGCTCCACCGGCTTTAAGCTCCAATCGGAAACCTCCCGCTCCTTCCAAGCTCCGGCGGGCTGGTCCGGCTGCTTCTATGGCCGAACAAGCTGCCAATTCTCCACCTCCTCAGGCTCCTGCTCCATCGGCGACTGCGGCTCCGGCTCGCCGAGCCTCCGGGCCGAGTTCACGGTCGGGACCGTCGGCCAGGACTTTTGCGACATCAGCCTGGTCGACGGCTACAACCTCCTGATGTTGGTGGAGCCCTTGGCTAGGTCAAACGCATGCGCCACGGTGGCATACACATAACTTGATTAAAATATTTTATTTTTTTTTTAATTAAAAATAATGTGGTGGTATACACATAGTATACACGTGGCGCCACGGTGGGAATTTTTTTTGCACAAGTCAGCAAACAGGTATTCAATAGATCAAAAAACATAAGTTTAGGTACCCAATAGGTCCAAATCAAAGATGAGGTGCCTAAGTGACAAATTCACGTAAGTTCGGGGGGCTAGATATGTTTTAAGCCCATGAAATTTGGCTCGGTAGTTTCAATCCCACTCTCACGTTGCAACACAGCCCATAGCCTTTGTTGTGAACAAAATAAAAAATCACTTATAGTAGGCAAAAATTCGTACTGAGCAATTTCAAGTGCAACTCAGTTTAACAATACAGTATGTGGAGTCACTCGGCATGAACAATTGTCACAATTCACATCACATATGTGAGTGAACTGGAGACAAGGTTGACCAATTCGACAAGAAAATTACAAACATGTAACTAACTTTATATGAGTATATAGCATTACGTATACGTTAATACGTGCCCCGGAAATTCTCAGTTTTCCTAGTTCCATGCCGGATCGATTGTTGGTAACTCATAATCGTCGGCCCTTAGTGATAATAGAAACTCTGGTAGGTCAGGCACCGTGTGTGGTCCGCTGTGTGATCAACTTCAACGTGTTAGCAACGTGAACGTAGATGCAAATGTGCTAAGGGATCCTAATTGAGTACAGAAAACGCTTACTTTTCTTGGTGAAGCAAATAGCTATAAGCCTGCAGCTTCTTAGAGGCCATGTCCGGGATTTTCTGCTGCAGAACCTTCATGAGACCCCATGGAGGCGAAGGCCTTAACATCAGAAACAGGAGAGCCCGTCAGCAACGGGGAAGAAAACAGAGTTGTAGAATTCAAAGACCTCGAAAACAAAGACCTCGTTAAGGGGCTAGCAGAGGAGAAGCTCAGACAGGACTTGTTGCTGTCTGATAGATGTTCTTGAGAGGCAAGAAAGCACCTTACAGCACTGACATGATTTTGTGGGTCTGAACCTTTCTCTATGATCAGTCCATGGTAGTAATACGCTGCAGCCTGGAAGGTTGTATACATAAAGTTTACTATTAGATGCTGAGTTGATGGAAAAAACAGATGCAGCTTCAAGAATGAGATGGACAATGACCTTGGCCTCTAGGTACTTCCATTGGACGAATGCCAAGTGCTTTTTCATAACAGTCTCGTTAAGATCACATCCCAATAGCAAGAAACGAGCCTGAAAACCAAAATGTTCCATATAAAATATTTGAGATATAGCATTATTGTACATTTGTACTCTACGCTTTTTTACACTTGGACGGACAAAGCGCGTTCTACCTGGCTAAAGAAGGCGAGCTCTTCACAAGCAAGCCTTCTCTTGACAGACAAGGTGGCTTTCTTGTTTTCAACTGCCAAACCAAGCTGTAGTTCTGTTCCCTGCCCGATTGCTTGAATCGAAAGAGCTTGTAGCGCGCCGTCCTGCATCTCAGCAGGCAATTTCTCCCTGGATACATTTGAAAATCACCCTTCACATTAATATACATTATACGTACATCATAACGTTTTAGATGCGAGATCGATTTCTTCTTACTTTGAATCAGGAGGTAAGGGTGCTAGTATCTTCTTTACACAGAAATCCAAGTACCCAGCTGCTTTCAACAAAAGATCAATGGCGTCCCTTTGGCAATCTAGTATATATCATATATAGTAAAGACGATTCAGGAACAATGAGTTAGAATTAAGATTGTTGTGTTTAGCAAGAAGTGCGCGGATCAAGATACGGACGCACCTAACGAAACAGTCATTTGTGAGGAGGAGTCGCCGGAGTGCAGCTTTGGAATCAGCAACTTGTTGGCTTCGGAGAGCGTCAAGACAGCCAGCATGTAGATGACACAAAGCACCTCAAACCACACGTTTGATATACACGCCTCCTGAAATCAAATCAGGAGTGGTCATGTGAAATTTCCTTGCAATAGAGTAGTCACAGAAGAAAACAAAAAGCCAGAGAGCATTCAATTCCAAACTTGTTGAATCTGTGATGCTTACACGTCTTCGGTCGTCCATACTCGTCCACCTGAACTTGACTGAATCCTCAAGACCCATCTCTGAAACACTTGCAAGTCATGATTATTCATCCTCATGGGGTCAAACTGTATTGTTGTTGTTTACAAGAATAGCAAGCAAGTGGCAAAGATTTGGAAAACCTTTGTTGGTGAATCCGAGGAGGATGGACAAATACTCTTGGAGGGCAGCTTTGAGGTCACCGATCGCACATCCATCTGTTGCCGGCCATTACACCACATCATTAACTAAATAGACCCCTCTTTGATATTCAAAGGAAAGTTATGAAGCACACACGACGTACTTACCAGTGTCTTGTGCAACCAAAGCGATACGAGTGCGAAGAGCCACTAATCGATCCATTACATGTTGCGGAACCAAACGCTTGAGAGGTCTTTGGAGGTAAATCTGGGATGGAACCCAGAGAGTTGGGATGAAGACAGCCACCTCCAGAGTTTCCATTTTTCTTCTCTTGCAACCACTTTTGGGCAACGATGATGTGCATCCCATTTTGTTTTAAGACAAACAAGGCATTCTGCCATCCATATTTTAAAAATAAATAAATAAATTCTACAGTAATTAACAAAAAAGTACAAGGCTGAAGTAAGACTACAATAATACACCATGGAAGGCAAGGAGACTTGAACGTGAAGGAGGGGTCAAAAATTCCAGTACAATCAGTTGTGGCTAAAAGGGAAAAGGACAATATAAGGAGAATTTAAAGAAAAGCAGAGAAATAGATGCTGTGATGCAATTGAGCAGCTACCAAATTAGACAGATGTAAGAACACAATAGACTGGTAGAGGGTTGGGCATCAGGAATTTCAAGTATTGGTTGAACCCAACATCTAACGTACTGATTAAACAAGAAAAAGGAAGTTGAGCTGGAGGTGGTTGATAAAAGGGACTTACGATTTACAATGGGTTTGTTTGTTGGCTTCTGAAATGGGAGTTTGGATCAGTATGATTTTGCCTCCATGAGTGAGGTTAACGAATTTTCGGTTTTTATAATTGGATGTTAAGTTAGCAAGTGGATTCATTCAATAAGTGCCCACTGGCACTGCCCAGCCTGGCCAGATGGAGATTTGCGTGGCCCAACACTCACAGTCTACGCAAATTGGATTTGCGATAAGCTTGCAGAGCTTATTTCCTTGATCAAAGGGCACCCCGTTTTCCGTTGTTTATGAGAGTGATGGAATATGTGGGACACCCGGTTATGTATACTTCTGCGATATAAAGCAGAGACCAAGTCTTCCCTGAAAATTGCGTTACGTGTCATATCTTTAAAAAAATAATCAACCGGGTTCTTGCGTATATAAAAAAAATACTAATCACAATAGAAAGATAAATATATATATATATATATGATTTGAAAATTTTAAAAAACATATAGGAAGATATTTATAAAAAGATATAATTTTTATACGATCATGGCCACAATAGGAAGACATAATATTTAATAAAAGTTCCTATATCTACAAAGAAAGATCTATATCATAGAAAGATAAATATATATATAATTCATATGATAATTCGTACTATAGGAAATTTTTTCTGCACCTGACCGACCGATAGAATTAATGTTTCCAAAATCAAGCATATGTGATACATCATACACGTACACCAGTTTAATTTAAGATATAATATTTGTTAAAAGTTTAATTTTATTAACGTGTATGATGTACATGTATGATATTATATAAAATATATGTACATCAGTTTCTATAACAATATAGATAGGAAGATATAACACCTAGGAAGATCTATCTAATATATACATATATGTATATTATTATTTAGAATTCGCATCACGTGCGTACGGTTACTAGAGAAAGAATTGAGAATGCTCCCCAGCCGTCGATGTGTTTTAATCTAACGACAAGAAATGTGATGCGTGTGGGACGGTTTAAGTGGGAACGCGCTCTCCATCGCGTTTGTATTACACGCGCCTTTATATTTCCCTCGTAAACTATCAATCAAATCAATTTTTCTTTTCCGTATCTTTCTATCCCCGCTTTTCCCCTTTGGCGATTCAGATTCTTCTCCGGCAATTTTGCTAAATCTCATCGTCCTCCATCGATCGTTTGCTTGCAATCTTCATCTCTTAGTACAAAATGTCTTCCTCTCATAGATCTACATCAAGCGAACTTCCACTGCCAAGTTAGGGTTTTAATTTACAGAATTTTAGTTTGTTTCTTCTTCGATTTTAGGTTTGTAGACTATCTAATGGTTTTTTGTCCGTCTTTTTGCTTCTTTTTTTTTTGTTTCAAAGCGGTTGAAATTACTGAAATCAATGGTATGGAGGAACAACCTACCCCTGTTGTTGTACCTTTCGTTTGTGCATTGACGACAGAGAGTTGAACAAGGTCACCATCAAGAACAAATATCCTCTTCCAAGGATTGATGACTTGTTGGATCAGCTACGTGGTGCTAAGATATTTTCTAAGATGGATTTAAGGTTAGGTTATCACCAATTAAGGATCCGCGATGAGGACATAGTGAAGACGGCTTTCCAAACTCGCTATGGCCACTACGAGTTTGTAGTAATGCCATTCGGGTTGACGAATGCCCCTGCAGTCTTCATGGACCTAATGCATCGTTGTTTTCATAAGTATCTCGATCAGTTCGTTGTGGTCTTCATCGACGACATCCTGATCTACTCAAAGAGTCAAGAAGAACTTGAGGAACACCTAAGGATCGTCTTGCAAATTCTGAGACAAAATCAGTTATACGTCAAGCTATCGAAGTGTGAGTTGTGGTAACCAAGACGGGGTGATGGTGGATCCCCAGAAAATTCAGGAAATAGGCGAATGGGAACAACCTCGCAACGTCAAGGAAGTTCGAAGCTTTCTAGGATTGGCCGGGTACTACCGGAGGTTTGTGGAGGGATTCTCGAAGATTGCCCTGCCTATGACCAAGTTACTCCACAAGGTTCACAAGAAATTCGTTTAGGATGAAGTGTGAGGATAGTTTTCAAGAGCTAAAGAACCGCTTGACCAGCGCACCTGTGTTCACTCTACCGGATGGTCATGACGGTTATGTGGTATATAGTGACGCTTCTAAAATGGGTATTGGTTGTGTGTTGATGCAAAACGGCAAGGTTATAGCCTATGCATCCCGCCAACTCAAGCCATACGAATTCAACTACCCGCCCATGATCTTGAGTTAGCTGCTGTAGTTTTTGCTCTAAAGATATGGCGACATTATCTTTACCGCGTGAAGTGTCAGATCTTCACCGACCACAAGAGTTTGAAGTACATCTTCACCCAAAAGGAACTCAATATGAGGCAAATAAGATGGTTGGAGTTGATCAAGCACTATGGCATTGAGCTGCAATACCACCCGGGTAAAGCTAATATTGTCGCAGATGCCTTGAGTCGGAAGTCTCCGCTAGAGATACTACTTGCAATATGGACAGCTCAGTCGGCTTTACAACAAGACCTGGTCCGTGAAGGGATCGAAGTCTGGTTTGAAAGGCAACAGGGCGGTTTGTGTACCTTGGAAATCCATTCCGACCTGTTGGACCAGATAAAAAGAAAACAACTGGATGATGTCATGCTAATCAAAATCAGTGGAGAAGTTTTGATCGGAAGGGCACCGAGATTCATCATACAAGATGATGGATCGTTATGGTTTAGGGACCGCATATGTGTGCCGGCAATGGATGAACTCCGAAGGACTATTTTGAGGGAGGCACTATTTTGAGGGAGGCACATTCCTCTGCTTATTCAAGTAAGATGTATAAGGACATGTGAAGGAACTTTTGGTGGCCAAGCATGAAACAAGATGTAGTTGAGTTCGCCTCAAAGTGTCTGGTGTGCCATAAGGTCAAGATAGAGCATAAGCGACCTCGAGGAATGTTGCAGTCTCTGCCCGTGCCGGAATGCAAATGGGAAGACATCGCCACAGACTTCGTAACCGGTTTGCCTAAAACTCAAGGGCAGAAGGATACAATCTGGGTGGTCGTGGACCGACTCACCAAGAGTGCCCATTTCATTGCCATCAAGATGAATTGGGGAGTCCAAAAGTTGGCCGAGGTTTTCATCCATGAAATCGTCCCGTTTGCATGGAACTCAAAAGACTACCGTCTCTGACCGGGACGGCCGGTTCACATCAAGATTTTGGAAGGAATTGCATAAGGCACTAGGGACAGAGTTAAGGTTCAGTACCGCTTTTCATCCTCAGACTGATGGGCAGTCTGAGAGGACAATCCAAACGTTAGAGGATGATGTCCGCATTTTAGGTAGGATTTTTAGGGTCTAGATAGGTTAGTTTGAGTTGTTTTTCGTGGTTGAGTCATGTGTTTTTGAGTCTTTTTGCATGAGTTTTCGTATTTCCTTGAGATTCGGAAACTACGCATATTTGTGTCGTTTTGTAGGTGTTTTGGAGCTTGAAGAAGAGTTTGGAGTAATGCCAAGAAAGCAAGGACAAGTTAGGAGGAAGATCTCAAGTAGACAAGCTAAGGAGAAGAGCTAAGAGGAGCAAAATCAAGAGGAAAAGTGAAGAAATCGACCCCAGGATCGAGCTAGGAAGGGTCGAGCTCGAGCCAAGTCAAGAAGTGTGATGAAGCTGAAAATCCACTCTCAGGATCGACCCTGAGGGGTTCGAGATCGACCCTATTTGGGTCGACCCTAGGCACCGACTCTCCTCTATTCCGGATATATTGTTGAGTTTCCTAATTTGTATTTAAGGAAGGTTGTTTCTTTGTATTTCCTAGTTAGATTAGGACTCCTTTTCTTCTATAAAAGGAGGTTGAACCTTTAGTTTTATTCATGCTTTGGGGGGATAATTCATCCCTTGGTGGGGAAGGAATTAATCAATCAATACTTGGAGAGCTAGGAAGAAGACTTGGAGAACAAGTTTGAGATTTTTGTAAGATTTGTCCTTTGTTTAATTTGAATTTTAGTTTGGTTTTTGATGATGTCTTCTTCTTCTTCCTTGTTTCTCTTTGCTATGTGTGAATACTCTTCTTAAGCTCTAGGGTTGGGTAAAAACCCAACACAATCATGCATGTTTAAAACTTGAATTCATGACTTGAATGCTTGATGATCATATCTAACCTATCTTGTGCTTAATCCTTGGTGAAAATTGAGGCATGTCTTGTGATTAACTATAACGAAAGTGAAAAGTTAGTTGCTTGATTAGATCTAATAGGATTATTTGCGAAAGTTGATATTCCTAGGTTGAAGGATAGGTAGAAAGTTGTTTAATTTGCGAAAGTTGATTGAATGGCTTGAACTGTTTGCGAAAGTTAACTTTTCAATGATCTAGATGGCATGATAGTTGTGAATTCTTGTTGAAAGCATGTATGGTTGTTGTTGTGGTAGCCCAAGCCCTAGGATTTGTCTTTTATATTGATTGAAATTCGTGTCTTTTGCCTTGATCCCGACTCCCTCCGTCGTGTTCGAGCTCTCGTTTGTGATTTTGTGTGATCGTGCCTACTTGCTCTCAGGATCGACCCACCTAGGGTCGAGATCGACCCTCTTCAGGTCGATCCCTAGTTGATTTGTTTGCGTTTTGTTTGCTCTTTTTGTAGTTATTCGACTAAACTTAGCTCTACTCTCACTCCCGTGGACGATCCTGACTTCGCTATACTCAGCGGGGTCTTGAATACAAATTTATTTGTTCGAGAAACCCTTCAACAGAGGACATGCTTCGAGCCTGCGTAGCACATCTAGTTGGGATGTCTGCTTAAGCTTGATAGAATTCACATATAACAACAGTTGGCATGCCACTATCAAGATGGCTCCGTTTGAGGCTCTATACGGCCGTAGGTGTCGTTCGCCTATCTGTTGGCACGATAACGTAGATAAAATTCTTCTTGGACTAGAGTGAGTAGAAAGAACCACCACCGACATCGCCTTCATTCGCCATAGGATGTTGACTGCTCAGAGTCGATAGAAGTCCTACTCCGACCTGAAAAGACGGGATGTTGAGTTCATAGTTGGCAATAAGGTCTTCGTAAAGGTGTCACCATCTGAGGGGATTTTTCGCTTTGGGAAGTGGGGAAAGCTCAATCCTCGATATGTGGGCCCTTTTGAGATTCTTGAAAAAGTAGGCAAACTCGCATATCGGCTCGCTCTACCGCCATCAGCTCACCCTGTCCATAACGTCTTTCATGTGTCACTCCTTAGGCAATATGTGCCAGATGAATCCCATATTCTCGATTTAGGAGACATCGAGATACAATCAAAAGGTACCTATGAAGAAAGACCAGTAAGGATTATCGAACGCCGAGTAAAGAAATTACGCAACAAGGAAGTACCATTAGTCAGGGTACTTTGGTCTAGAAATGGTGGTGAAGAGACTACTTGGGAGACTTGGGAAACCGAGCTAGATATGCAGAAGTGTTTTCCTGACTTGTTAGCAAATAACTAAAGAAAAGGGAATTTCTTTAAGGGGGTACTAGCGGATGTATTCCTTAGTCATTTCCGGATATTCTGAAGATGTGCTCTTCCCTTTTTGTTTGCTGATAGGGTCTCGGCTCGCGCTAGTTTCGGGGTCGAAACTATTTTTAAGGGGGTATTGTTGTAATATCCGCAAAGTTTATAAAATGGATCATGAAATTCTCCTTAGTTTTATGACTCAACTTTGTCTTTACAACGACAACAGAAAGGACAAAGGTCGCCCGATTAACCGTATAGCGTTGCATTAATACATATTATTCTCCCACTTGTTTAGTCTCGCGTTAGACTAACATCCCTTCTTTCTTTCCCAACTCTGTTGGCTGGTATTCCTTGCTTTTATGGGAATATCAAATAGGAAAGGGAAGGCTATACAGGAGTGACTGAAGACCTACGATGGGAGGACGGAAGGAAGGAGAAAAAGAAGGATGCAAGATGTTTTGAAATATTTTGTTTACTTTATGGTTTCCACTGGCTTTCGTCTCTCTCCGAGACTTGTATATTCCGCTGCAAACTCTTTACTCTTGCATTTCTAAAGAACTAAGGATGTATGAGCCTTTGTAACCGAATACAAGTTTTGTTATAAAGATATGATTTTGTTTTGTTATTATCGTGTTAAGATACCCAAGCCTTAAACGGCTTCGGACCATGAAATCCGAGGTCTTTGGCGGATTTCATGGTCCGAAGCGGGGTGTTACACAAACGGGGTGTTGTTTCTGAAGTCTCAAAACCTGTGGAAGGCTCATCACATGTTGGAATTGATGAAGTTATGGGGGATGTGTTAATGATTACAAGGAATGTGTTGGAACAACATTCCGAGTTTTTTGATAAGAAGAACAATGAATCTGATGTATGATAATTGTGTATTGTTTTGCATTTGTTGTCATTTTTTAAAATGGATGTATGTGTGTGTTTTAAAATGGATGTATGTGTGTGTACTCTATCGTGTTATGTCTGTGTAGTTTAGAAATTTATGTCTATGTGTCGCTTTTTAACATGTTTGTGTACTTCTTATAAAGTGTTTGTGTACTTTCAGTATGCAGGTATGTGTGTTAGTATTATGCATGACTGTGTATTATGTGTTTTAATGTCTGTGTAGTTTTGAACTATATATCTGTGTGTCTCTTTTTAACATGTGTGTGTACTTCTCATACAGTGTCTGTGTACTTTCAATATGCATGTATGTTAGATAGTGATATGCATGACTGTGTGTTAGTTATTTACATGTATGTGTTTTTATGTGAATATTAGGTGCAAGCTGAATTGATCCCAACTAGACCCAAAAGAGATATCACTGATCCTTTCTCTGGCTCTCCTTGGCACGTCAGAGAAGTACCCATCAAATCTCCATCCGAAATCCAACTTGCTATGTATAACTGGGTTGTGGGAAATTATGGGTCGAAAGAGTAAGATTGTTTTTACATTTGTTGTGTTGGTTGATATTATATTGCGATGTTTTATTTTTTGATTACATATGTGTCCCCTTTTTTTTTTGTGTTTTAGGGTTGTTCTATTCAAGATGGGTTCATGTCAGCTTAAAAGGAGTGATTTTGCTGTGATGAAGGAAGGAGAGTATAGTGACAATAATTTTATAGATACTTAGAGTGCATTCTTGAACGAGAATGAGAAAAACATAAGTACTGCAACTCCATTGAGGTTCTTCACATCATCCAATCCTTTGGTATGTGTTCTTTTTTGTATTGGTTGTGTTTTTGTCTTTGTTTTACATTTTTTAGATATCTTTTTTTTCCTTGTATACTTTGTAGGTTCTGTATGTGGTTTATGATACTTATGATTTTGAGGAAAGACGCAGACTCTTCAATGATGGTTTGATTGAGAACTTCAAATCTTGTGCCTTCTTGTAGAAGTATAAGAAGAACTTCACGCATGTCAACATTGTATGGAAAAGTGATTGTGTCTTTTTGGCATTTTTATGAATGTGTACTCACTACTCACTAACTGTGTTTTTTTTATATGTATTAATGCAATATGTCTTCCCAATTATACATTCACAACATTGGTTCATTATTGTTGTCGATGTGGGTAAATCAAAGATCCACATTATTGACAATTCTGACGCCGATGTTAGTATTGATTCTAAAGATGGTGGTATCCTTGATCGGCTGGTAAGTTTTAAAATTTTCTTTATTTTTTTGTGTGTTTGTGTCTAAAATGTATGTGTGTTTGTGTCCAATTATACATTCACAACATTGGTTCATTATTGGGCGCATTCCATCTAGGTCTGGAATGCCCCCATCCTGACCCCCCAGATCCTGCTTCGGCGGGACTATCCTGGGTTCATGTTGTTGTTGTTGTTGTTGTTGTTGTTGTTGTTGTTGCTGTTGTTGTTGCTGTTGTTGTTGTTGTTGTTGTTGCTGTTGCTGTCGTCTTCGTCGTCGTCATCTTCGTCGTCTTCGTCGTCGTCATCTTCGTCGTCGTCGTCGTCATCGTCGTCGCCGTTGTCGTTGTTGTTGTCGTCGTTGTTGTTGTTGTCGTTGTTGTTGTTGTTGTCGTTGTTGTTGTATGTGTGATTCGTTATATGATATGTGTGTACTCAATCATGTTATGTCTGTGTAGTATAGAACTACATGTCTGTGTATTTCTTAACTAGTATCTGTGTATTGCTTTTAACATGTCTGTGTGTTCTTATGATACTATGTGCGGGTGTTTGTGCTATAGAGACAAATGTGTGTCGAATTCCTAGCCTCTCAAAATATGAATGTGCGAGCTGAAGCATTCAAAGATCCAAAGAAAACTCTTGTTGATAGAATGAAGATGCCATGGAGCTTTCTATAATAATATAATCAGTCGGACCCTTCTTTATACAAATTAGATAGTTAGAATCTCATATAATCTTATCCCGTAAAAATTGCTCAAAAATTACCGAAAATTATGAATTATCCCGAAAGTTATGAATTATCTCTTATTTGTTGTAATCTTCTGATAAATATTACTCCCTCCGTTTCAAAATACATGGCCTTTTAGACACTTTAGGTTGTTTCAAAATATATGCACATTTCATATTTTTTCCCTCTTCTTTCCGCATATGCCCCTCATGATTGCCTCTACAAACATGCTTTTTCTTTTTAAAAAAAAGCATGCATGACTTTTAGTTGGAATTATTATTATGGTACAAGGGTAGTTTAGGTAATATAAAAATTCCTTAATATACGTGAAATATTGAAAAGGCCATGTATTTTGAAATGGAGGGAGTATTATTTAATAAAACATGATATTTATCGTAAAATAATTTTCGCTCAAATCCAATTTATTTATATTGTGAGTTGATTTACTATTGGTAAAAAAACATTAATCACAATACGAAGATTAGTATATATGCTCCTATAATTTTAACATGATCATTGTCGTTACATATTTGTATTAAATTGGGTTTATAATCACATTACCCGTACATGGTACATGGTAACAATAAAAAATACAAAAAACCGAAAACCTAGCTTAAAAGGGCACACCTTCTTCTCCTTCCTCACTTTGATCCGAAATACTAAAACCCTAGCCGCGAACGAAAAATCCAAAAAATGAAACCGGTCGATTTCCGATCCGACATGAGGAAGGAGGTGGCGGAAGGGACGAAAGATGGTAGTGGTGGCAACGGTGGAGCAGAAGGGTGTGGGGAGGGAGGCAGAGCCCTGGTGGCGATTTAGCGACGCCGACAATGCCAACGATGGACATATGAAAAGCCTGGGGTTGGCGACTCGACGAAGTCGATAGTGTTGGCGATGGAGATGTGAGAGCATGGGGTTGGCTCGCCGGGAGGGAGAAGGCAGTGTCGATTGTGGCAGTGGTGGTAGTATCGATAGTGGCGGTCCATGGGTGGCCATTAAGGACAAGGAGGAGCTCGAGGAAGAGGGGTTGGAAAACCGACCTCTTCACGGTAAAGGACAATATTGCGGCCGCCAACCCTATTGTCGTACAACTCTTCGGATATTCTTGCTTTTGAAATCAATTTTAGTATATTCATGTATTTTTTAATGCTTGAATTGAGTGTTTATTAGATATGAGTTAGATTAGATTAATAAAAGTTTTGAGAAAAATAAAAATAAGTAGATTAAATTAATTATGTCAAATGAACATAATTTTAGTTATTTAAATTTATATTTAGATTATTAATTCTATACTTTAGAAATTATTATTTCATTTAAAAAATTAAATAGTTTGAAAGATTAAATATTAGTAATATTTATTTTACTTTATATTTAGACATTTAAATATATAGTTTAGAAATTATTGTTTAGATTATAAATTAAAAAAATATTAACTATATATATATATTTCACAATTTAGAATTTAGAACAACCCACACAAGTAGGTAAACTAATTAAATATATTAAATAGTCGAGTATAAAACAAATAGGGAGTACGGGTGGGGTTGTATGAGTTTTATGGCACCGACATTGGTACCAATGGTCAAGCGTCGATCACGTCGTACAAGCATATTTGATACGATTTATCGGTGCACAACTTTAGTTCACATCGATAACTGGTTGTCAAGGATGGCCCTAGCCAAATGCTTACGGGAGTTGACATCGAAGATTATATAGAGAAGGGTGTCACCAGAGATGATATGGTGGTACACGAGGCTAACTGATCAGTGTAGGGACCACTTCCTTAGGCAATAGAATAATAATAATAATAATAATAATAATAATAATAATAATAATAATAATAATAACCGAATCAAACTAAGTGTAGGAAATAAATGGTAATGACGCCTTCCTTATAGAGGAACCCCGCTTCAACCAACTAGTTTAATGGATAAACATCTACCTCCGCAGGGACGATTTCTAAATGACTTCCTTTCTTTTTTTACTTCATTCCCTACAACTATTAGAAGGCAAAATACAAACTTCTTTGATCTACAAGTGTCCGTCCCTATCAAAATAACCGTTGCACTCTCTCAGCCTTAACTAGCGTAGCCTAAATCAATATCAAAGAAAGCTTAGTCAAACCTTACTCGAGTTCCCTACTCTTTAGGAAATTTAACTCTGGGAATAAATTGGATTTAATGTTCTTGATGGTCTTCTTCTTTGATCAAGCTCAAACTCTCTCTCACTTTGATCTTAGTGTTCTTGAGAGTTTATGGTGTGAAAAATTTCGGAAGAATTCACATCACAAATGATACACATGGGTGTATTTATATGCGATGTGAAGCTAGCTCTTTTCCGGACACTTTAGACATTCTGGAGTCCTTAGAGCTCTACTCATATAGGATGTCGCTTTCCCAACATTGTATAGCTACAAAAACTTGTCTTCTTGTAAAGTCGGCTCTTTCTTTGTTTGCGAAGATGACATGTGTATATTGGGATGAGTTTGTGGAAAACAACATCTTGGCTTAATGCATTTTGTCTCTGACACTTGAAGCTTCCGAGGGACTGCCCTAATCCTTCTATTGTTTTTTGCTAGCAGTCTTGGCTTGTTTGAATTTGAATTGAATTGTTTTGAGCGCCAGTTTCCTTTTCTCTATGGACGGTTTCCCTATCTCACAGGAAACACATTTTTGTTCTGATAAGCGTTGGATTTCTGGGCATCCCTATGGGATAAGGACTACAATTACTTGTCGACCTTCTTCAATGATTAGTGTCCCTGGAAACGTTCTTGAGACCAACACTTAGACCGAGTTTGTCATTATCAAAATTAGAGACGAATATCATTTATTTAGTATTAAGGAATTGACCGTCCCTAACATTGTCCCAATAATTTCCCCTTTTTTGATTATGACAAACTCGCTATCAGAAATCACAAGCTATGTAGCATGCATGCATAGATAGTATCTCAACTTCCTTAGACATTTTATCATGAGAGAGTTAGAACAAGTTCTTTACATTGAAGTTTTCCTTTAAGGAGTACACTTCCTTTTATTCAAATTTTCATTACTACTTGTCTGAAAATTCTTCCTAAGCAAAGACTTGATGGTACACCAGCATATCACGTACTATTAGTATCTTCTTTATAATATGTTTAAAATATGATTTTATTTTATCATTTTAGTTGTAGTTATATATAACTAGTAATACACAAAAAAAGATGTATTTGTCTCTTCACATGGAAAAAGGTATGATTTTAATGTTATTTGGAACCAAAGTTATATCTTCATATGATATGTTATTTAGCTTTGTATGCGCCATACAATGTGTCTTATTTGAGAAATGAAGACTAAAAAGTTATTAAAAAAAAAGCTACATAACAAACGGTTGAAAAACTTGATGTTTTGATGGATTTCAAAACTTGTTGTGAACAAAGATCCTCAGAAGTTGTCGCCGACAAGAAAAGACTGGTACAAAACAGGCGCGTCTTATTTATAGAAGGTGTCAAGGGAACCACTTTTGGGCTAGTTATAGCTTCTATTTGAGAACATTATCAAAGTAAAAAGAGGAAAAAATCAAATGGAGCGTACCGAGATCAAATGGAAGATGATTTTCCAAGTTCATGGATCTTATTGAAAAGATGGTGTATGATTGAGTTAAGGATTTGTTCCTTAATCGAATAGGGAAAAATCCTGACGCAATTTAACTAGTTCTCTTACATAAATATCAATTGAATTATTTGGAAAGAGCACTTGAGCATTCTGAGAGAATACTCGAGCATAATGATTGTGTTGGCTTGTTCGTGGAATCATTCCAACGTGTTATGAGGTGATTTTGACAAGCTTTGTAGATCGTAATTTAAAATTGTAAGACTCATTCTTGTGTACAAGAGAAGCTTATAAATTTGCAATAGCTTGGAAGGGTGTATTTTTTCCTGTGTAAACTAGTTGATGTACTAGGGTTTCCGCTATACATCATGTGTTCATTCCAATAATCCTGATTTCTTATTTGTTTTGTTCCGCATCATGCTGGTAATCCTTATTTCCTATTTGCTTTGTTCCGTTGCACGTTTTAACTTTGGTCGCGAACATTGTAGCCTCGTAGGTGTCAACGACATCCAGGTACTAATGTTCACTGCACCAACGTTGTCACCACTAGTGTAAACGAAAAAAGGGGGAAAAAGGGTGCGTGCTTCAACACCATACATATTACAAGAGTCATTACAAACAAAAACAAGTAGAAGGCATGATGCATCTGGTACAACAACGGCTTCTTGGGGTCATCGGTTTTTTTTTCCCTTTTTCCTTCTCAGCCTGAAAAATTGCTGCATAGCATCTGCACACTCGGCCTCCAGTATCCCTCGCCTGATTCTCATATTCTGGTGGAAAGGGTGAACAGGAGGATTACCCCTGCTCTCTTCATCAATGCTGCTTGGCAAAAGCCTGCACCCACAGACCACATAAACAAGACTGAGTTAACTTTAATTTGTTCATACTAATTTCCACTTCAATATGCTGACCAAACAAAAAGATTTCTACTTCTATATTTCCTAGCAGTCCATATGTAATCCCTTTTCTATTCCAAAGACATTTCACTACCCAGTTTGTAATTTATACTCAAATCCCTTATTCTGTATTTCTGTATTACCATTGTCTCCGATAAACTGTTCAATTATCCATTGTTTTTCTGAAGTATGCCACTTTAGCAAGCAAGACGTTCAAAAGCATCCAGCTCCAGAAGTCTCAATGCACATAATGCATCTCATTTCAGCAAGACATCACTAAAAGTTGGGTTTCTGTATACCAGAATCATTTTTTTTAATCAAAATGCAGCACTTGAAAAGGTTTGACTGGGTAACGTGCTTTATACTTCTTAAAAAATGAATGTAAGAAGGGCTACAAACTCTTGTATCAGCCAGCAATAAACCAAAAAACTAAACCCAGGGGGAAAAAAACTCAGTGTCAGCAAGCAAAGATAATTTCTTTGAAAAAAACAAGATGAACTAAACGAGACAAAGGAGAGAGTCTATAGTTACCTGATCCAGCTTCCATCAGCACCTAAGAGCTTGTTCGGAGCGCCATAGACAAGTGCACCAATCCTTGCTTGAAGTATTGCACCAGCACACATGGGACATGGCTCCAGCGTAACATATAGTGTAGTATCCTGAGAAAGGGGGAATATAATTCACAAGAAAGTGGTCAATCACAAAACTTCTCAGGATTTTGGGGAAAAGTTGAACCCCTTGCACTAGTTGAACTAGTTATAATAATCGTGCATAGTGCACGATTATATTCCCCCTTGCACTAATCGTGCATAGATCACTACACTTTGAGTCATAGATCACTACACTTTATGAGTCAAATTTTGAAACCCCTTGCACTATGCACGATTATGATAAAGAAAGAGATAAATTATTATAACTAGTTGAACCCCTTGCACTATGCACGATTATGAGTCAAATTTTGAAATAGTTTTTTTATTATAAACAGAATATTGGGGAAAAGTTAAATTTCTTAACATATTTAATATAAATATCTATTTCATCGAACAACTAAGGACTCCACAATCAGGAAATATAGGTATTATTATACACCTTGGATTCAAATGATTTCCTCTCATACATCTATTGAGACATATAAGCAGTTAAGCATAATATATATACATTACCCGAACAGTCAACGAAAAATAGGAATAATTTATACACCTAGGATGCAAATGATTTCCTCTCTTTTGTATACTGAGACAGATATGCAGCATACCGGGAATCTAAAAATACAAAGAGTATACGCTAGGGGGAAGGGAAATAATTACCAAAAGCCTCCACGCTTTAAGAACATTTGAAGCCTCACGTATACATATCATTTCTGAATGGGCCGTAGAGTCCCTCATGTCCTCCACACTGAAACAAGTTTCAATATCAGATTAATGTTTGTCAAAGATGGTTTTTTCAATCAAGAAACAGAAAAAAATTGAGAAAGAGCTCACACAGATTGTAACCACGAGCAATTATTTTCCTGTCTTGGACCAAAACAGCCCCAACAGGGACCTCCCACATGTCCGCAGCTTTCTTAGCTTCCTGAAGTGCTTCCCTCATGAAAATTTCATCCAATTTCTGCTGGTCACTTTCTATCCTGTAAGCCTCCTCCCGTTCTTTAAACCTCTCTCTCACAACTTGTTTGCTATATAAAAGCTTCCTTCGTTCCACTTCGGCTACTTTATCCCCAGGACCTGAAAATTCACATGGAGTTGAGTCAATGTCGTATTGATGTGGCCCCGTCGAACACTTCCAACTGCTTTTTTACCGTCCTCTTGCAGCCCAGCAGTAGCATAACACCTTCTATATGATCTCCTGGGAATCCCAGCAACAATTTGAGACCAATCCACAGAGGTGCGAGCTTTTAAGGACCGGTCATCAACATTCAACTCAAGAATTGTCTCCCCAGAGATGCCACCAGATGAAGATGATGGAGCATTGTCTACAGTTGGACTTTGAGTGGATGTTCTTATAAGTAAGATTTGATCAGTAGAAGAAGGTTCTGGAATTGTGCTTGAAGTGGCACTTCCCATACTGACAACCTGTACTTCATCTGAATTATGACCAGAAAACCATGCTTCGCTGCCTGGAGAATCACATGACGAGTTATGTCCACCAGATTTGACAATTAACCTATGGCTTTCAGCTACACTTGGACCACACAGAAATCCAGCTGTATCAGCAAGGACGTTCCATAAGGTTCTCCCACTTCTTCCAACCACTACATTTACAGGAGCTGCAGCAATCTTTCAAATACATTAAGCAATATTACTATATTAGTAAGAAATTCAAGACAGCACAATAGCATGAAGACTTTTCTTCAATTTTAAGCATTGTAGGAAATGCATTTTACCTTTAGTTTTCCACACAAACTTGGGAGTATTTCATCTTTTATCCAAATCATGTTTAAGAAAATTTAGGTCAAGAATTTTAATTTTACAATATGAAATTACCAAATTGAGAACATTAAAGATTTCAAGAAAATGGGATGAGTTCTTCTCAAGACAACAGAAAGTAAAGGTGTTTGCAGTCTTTTGAAAGAAAAGGGGCCCATTTTCCTCTTAAGCACAAAAATTCATTATGAAACTTTATTTTCCCCTTTCATATAACCTCAAGAATCAGTTTTTAAACTCATTCAATTAACCAAGCTACTTTATTGCAATTTAATTGTTCTTAGGGCAGAACGAACGATTAAGGAAAAATGATTATTAAATACTAAACTAAAGCAGTCAAACTCTTAACAACGTAACATTTTGTACTTAACGTCTGTGCATCTCATCTATAAGTATGTTAGCTTCAGCAATCTTCCAGAATTTGGACAAGGCATCCACAAATAAAAAAAAAAGGAATGTGAAAAAACAAGATGATATACAAAACAAGATGGAAATTAATTGTAGTATAGATGATATACAATACAAGATGGAAACTAGAAATGATAGGAATGTGAAAAAATAACAGCAAGCAACAATCCATAAAAAGAGTCAAAAACGGGTATGAAAATGGCTACATTACAAGAAGAATTTATTTTCTTCTACAGATACCAAATCAGCTAGATTCTGAAAGGTGCACACCTCATCTCCAGCATAGTCAGAAGCTTCCAGCTCAGATAGGATTTGTCTTGATTTTTCAAACAAACCGGCTATAGCATAGACCTTTAGCAAAGTTATCAACATAGCCTGAAAGAAATTTAGAGAATGGTCTCATTAAAAATAGATTGGCATTACGTACATTTATCAGTAAGGATGTGAGCAATATAAACTCATTAGAGTTGATATGCAAGATGTTTTGGCCATGTGGGTTTTGGTTGGTCTGAATCGCCATTGTCTTTGTCTAGACAGAAGGCTCAGAAAGCAAGCTTTCTTGTAAAATTGTCTTCCTTTGTCACCCAAACTAAATGATATAAATCCTTAGACCTTTTTACTAACAATAACTACATTAAATCATTCAATATGGGAATTCCTAGCTCATATCCATCCTGCATGGTGTGTAGGAGCCTTTGATAATATAAATGACCAAATAAAACTATCCCCATATATCAGTAAGGAAACGGCAAATGTTTGGCAGAGAAGAAATAGCAAGGTAGAAAAATAGAAACTTGGTAGCCCAGTCAACAGAACAAAGCGTGGTGCCAGTCATGAAATTAAATGATTGGGACCTACCTGAGAGAGGTCTGTGTACCACTTGAATCTCCAAAACTCACATGAGAGAATGTTCAAGCCATGTACCTTGACTATCTCACCCGACCTGCAACAAGAGATTGATTTTGTCGGTGTAATTCTACTATCATTACAGTTCAATAAAACTGATCATCACCCATGATTAGAGAATGGCTTCATCTTCCTTGATCTCAAGTTCTAAATAAAGTAATGCCAAATTCTACTGTTAAATCAATCCATCTTCCCCGAACCTTTCCATCATCCTTCAACATATCCCCCTCCAAACCCCATGATAATTCCTAACCATAGAAGACGTCATAGGATGCAACAGACTACAATCAAGAACTTCCCAAATTAATCGGAGAGAAGAAAGCGAACCTTGTTAGGGCGTCGAGCAAATTAAGCGAATTCTGAAGATCAAGGAGAGCAGCTTCTCCTGCAGAGCGTCGGGTTCGTGTTCGCTCGGTTTGTAATTGTAGGAAGGAGAAAGTGCTAGGAGTAGTATTGACAGCAATGGGGGTTGCAAATGCGGAAGCTGAGTTCGTGATCGGTCGGTGACAGATTGGCTTTGTAATTGTAATAGTAGGAGGGAGAAATTGATTTGATAGGTGGAAGATAGAGATGCGGGGGAAGCCATTGATGCTCATCACTCCACCTTCCATTGTTCTCCAGCCTTTCCTCGTCTGCACTCCAGCTCTCCAGGGAGCGCCAAGTGGGAACGTTAGCCCTTTTCTTCCACAATTGTCCGCTTTAAGTGTGAGACTGTGAGTACTACTTTACCCTTTTATCCCTCAATGTTTTTTATTTTTTATTTTTTCAAAACAATAACTGCTCTTCAATGTACCAAAATGTTTGTTTATCTTTTTTACTTTTCATTTATATCACATTTTTCTTAACATATTACCATTATTTAATCTCATATATTATTCTTATTATCCAATTTTTTTATTATATTTATCACTTTTTACTATAAAATTATAAAGTTACCCTTATCCAATGTTATATATTACTCTTAATTATCTATCTTTTCCATCAACTTTATTACTTTTTTAACTTTCCACCTTATAAAATTAGAAATTTATCATCATTTATTCTTATATATTACCCTATTTATTCAATTTTTTAACTTTGCATTAATTACATTGTCAATTGTACTTTATGGACAAACAATTTGGGGCGAAGGGACTAGCTCATTCCAAGCTGAACTAGGTCATCCAAATATTATAAGGTCAAGAAGAGGCTTGACTGATAATTTTACAAAATTAAATAATACTCCCTCCGTCCCATTAGAAACCGTAAAAACCGTTTTTACGGTTTTTAATAAAAGGTATAAAGTGATATTAGAAAATGAAAAAGTAGGATAAAGTGGGTAAAACATATGATTGAATAGGAACACTTTTGTAATTTTGTAGAGGAAAAATGTTGAAAAGAGATAAAATAGGTAGAATAGTTGGATAATAGGATTAAGTTTAGAGATTGGATAGGGGTAAGATTGGAAGAAAGTTATTGATATAAAATAAAAGTAGGCAAACATTTTGGAACGACGAAAAAGGAAAGTAGACAAACATTATAGGACGGGGAGAGTAGTATGGTTTTGGTACCACACATATTTTTTGAGGAAGCACTTTGACGCATGATGACATATTGTGATTTTTTCATATATTTATTGCTTCGATCTCCCAATCAACTTTTTCAAATAGGCTATCTAGGAATTAAGTACGTAACTAAGTATACGATTGGAGACTCACATGTATGCATGACACGATAATGCTATGAACATATCGGTTAATAAAATATAGCTAAAATAAGATGCTTAAATATGGCTATAACTTTTTGCACACAACTTTTCGACTTTTTGTACCACGCCATTCAACGGCGACGCCATTTAACGGCGTCCAATTTTTAAATTAATACTGTAATTAATTTTGGCATAGACTTTTTGCACACAGAATAACTTTTTGCACCACGCCATTTAAAGGCGTCGCCGTTTAAAAACGTCAAATATATAATAATAATAAATTTAAGTCGGGAAAAATAAACGGCGCCGTTGGACGCCATTGGAAGGCGTGGTGGGGCGCCGTCCGACGGCGTGGCGGGACGCCGTTCGACGGCGTGCGGAGTCGTACCTTCCGAATGCATTGGGTCCTAATTTGGTATATATATTTAATAGAATAAGAAATATTTTCATTAGCCCAATTGGTAATTGTCCTTATTTGATTTGTTTAGATGATACTAAAGGTTCAAATCTCAACTGCTACACTTTTTGCACAAATATGATAATAAATAAGTACAAATGTAGTTGAGAGGATTTGAACCTTCAACCTATGAGGTATCTTTAAAAAAAGACATGAGTAATTGTCAACTAGACTAAATGGACTTCATTAAGTAATGGGTAGCTGGAACAAATATATTTTAAATCTCCACGCCTTCCACTGGGGTCCCTCCACGCCTCCTACCGGCGTCCCTCCACGCCTCTCACCGGCGTCCGGTGGCGCCGTCCAACGGCGTCCGGTGACGCCAACATTTTTTTCGCATTTTTACTTTTGCACAATTTAATTAATATAATAATCGTACGGTTTTAAACGGCGACGCCTTTAAATGGCGTGGTGCAAAAAGTCAAAAAACGATGTGCAAAAAGCCGGGGCGTTAATTTTAATCCAAACGACGTCACCGAATGCCACTCGAAGGCGTCACTGGACACCACTCGAAGGCGTGGTGGGACGCCACCCAAAGGCGTTACATGACGCCAGTGAACGGCGTGTCCGTGAATAGCGGACTTAATCACGTTGTTAAGAGAAAAAAAAATTAAGCTTGTACATGTACATGTCAGTTGTGGGCATGTGATGGTAAATCCCCTCCGTTCCATAATGTTTGTCCATCTTTTTACTTCGGTTGTCCCAAAAAGTTTATCCATTTTTATAGGCAAGTTTTTGCGCACCCTATTTTTTACTTTTCGCACTCCAACTTGTGCGGATTCTAAATCCGCACAAGTGTTTTAAACTTGATTCTCCTTGTGCGGATCCGGGATCCGCACAAGTTGGAGTGCGAAAAGTAAAAAAAAGAGTGCGCAACTTAAAGGCCTTTTTTAACTTTCCATTTATATCACATTTTTCTTAACATATTACCCTTATTCAATCTCATATATTACCATCATTATCCAACTTTTCAATCACCATTATCACTTTTCTCTATAAAATTATAAGACTACCCTCATTCAATGTTATATATTACCTCCAATTATCTACATTTTCCATCAACTTTATCACTTTTTTTAAGTTTCATTCTTATATACTTCCATAACTATTCAACTTTTCAGATTCGTATTAAGTATCGTGTCAATTATACTTTATGGACAAACAATTTGGGACGGAGGGAGTATAATAATAATAATATAATCAGCATGAGCAAATCATCAAGGTAATTGCGGTATTTTGATAATATTCAACTTGGCGCCATCCACCGGCGTACGACGACGCCATCTGCCGGCGTACGACGACGCCATCTGCCGGCGTCCCATGACGCCGTCTGCCGGCGTCCTATGACGCGTATTAAATTTTCTAAATTTTATGTTGTGTATATTTTTTTATTATTTTAATTACACGCCATTAGGTAGCGACGTCGTTTAATGGCGTGGTGCAAAAAGTCAAATTTTTGTGTGAAAAAGCCGGGGCGTTAAATATTTTTAACTGCTAACTTATAAGAGACTTGACCTAAAATTGCCAATAAAACAAAACATTAACATTTATGGAATAGCATGCATGTATCGATTTGAGTAGGAAAGTTTTGGAATTTACACATAAGTTCATAAGGTAAAGCTTTTTCACCTAGGACTCATTAAGTTGAAGACTCACATGTATGCATGGCACATGCTTTGAGCTAATAATTATAATGGCTTAATGCATATATAGGCCCTCGAATTTGCACGTTTTTGTCACTCAGGCCCCTGTACTATGAAATGTTCAATTAGGCACCTGAACTTAACATTTTTTGTTCATATAGGCCCCTTATGCTGACGTGGCTTGGCGCGTGCACCACACGCACGTATAGTGCGACTGAAACTCGTTCGTATTTAATACTAAAATATTATTTTTTAATTAATTTAATAATCAAATATAGTATAATTTTGAAAATATGTTTCTATGCATTCTTTAATTAAAAAAGAATAATTTAATTCAATAACAACATTTAATACTAAAATATTATTTTTTATTAATTTAATAATAAAATATAGTATAATTTTGAAAATAAATTGTACGCATTCTTTAATTAAAAAAAGAATATTTTAATTCAATAACAACATTCAATACTAAAATATTATTTTTTAATTAATTTAATAATAAAATATAGTATAATTTTGAAAATAAATTGTATGCATTCTTTAATTAAAAAAAGAATATTTTAATTCAATAACAACATTTAATACTAAAGTATTATTTTTTAATTAATTTAACAATAAAATATAGTATAATTTTCGTTGAAGTCCGAAAACACCGATTGTAGTGTAACGCGATGAGAGCACAAGATTAGAACTCAACCGAGTCAACGGACGAAGAGATGGAAAGTATCTGGTCGCTTGTAGTGTTTAACGCGATGAGGGTAGTGTTAAGGATGCTTTTGTATTAACTGTGGGATTACAACAGTAGACAGATATTCTCTATCGCGTTTAGGTGTATCGGGTTACAACAGTGATCTTAGCTCGAGATCTAGTGTATGTGGTTCGCGAGGTTTTCGATCTCCGTTCTGGTGCATTGAGCTTGCTATTTATAGTCGAGGTTCGAGCCGAGTTAGAGCGGGATGTCGATGTGGGACGAGTGCCGCCCAGGTACGTGTCGCTCTATGGTTGGTTATTGGGGCGGCGGCCGCGGAGCTGGCCAACAAAAGGCCAGGATGGGACGTTGCCGCCCACCGCTCACCCGATGGGACGTTGCCGCCCACCCACTTGCGTGGATGGGACGGGGTGATGAGCGCGGTGAGCGCGACCCCCGGGACCGAGTTTCCGCTTTGTAGGGAGTCTGCCTTGTAAGGAATCGTTGACTTGGACAGCGGCGTATCCGATTGCGATGGCCGTAGAGCTTAGGGTTTGACGCCATCTTGAGAAGTCTATACTTGGTCATATTTTGTTTTGGTAGGGTGCCTTACCGCGTTGACGGTTCCTGGTATCAACACAACCCCATGGGCCGGGACTCGACGCCCTTTCGAGGACGGGTCCAAAAAAGTACCTCGAACCGGAAACGTAATGCATGGAATGCGCTATCGTTTCAGAGACGGGCGGGCAAACGAGGGCGACGGGATGAGGAGCGTGGCGAAGGAAGCTGTTTGGGCCGTTTTGCTTCATGGGCCGTCCGCGAGACGAAGCCCATATCCTCGCGGCCCGCAGGAATCCGAATAAAAGAGCGGCCCATGCCGCTTCGTCTCCCTCATTCTCATTTCGAAATCAAACTTTCGCCATTTTCGCTCTCAAAGACGCCATCGTCCCTTGCCATCCGCAACCACCGTCTGCAACCGTCGTCTGCAACCGCCGCTTCCCCGCTTCTCCGGTACGCTCACCCCCTCCTTTCTTCTCCTCTTCCATTTTCCTTCTTTCTCCTTCGTTATCTCGTCGGATTTCTTTTCTTTGGGGGTGCCCTAAGTCCAGCGGTGGCCCCGCCGCTGGGCGCCGGTGTCCCCCGGGGTGGTTTCTTCCGAGAAACCTCTCTATTGGGCGGGGGTTTTGGTTTTTCGCGGGTTTTAGGTGGTGGGGTGCGACGGAATGCCCTCGCCCTAGGCCTGGTTTGGACGGGCCATCGCCGCCCGCAGGCGCTTCTGCCACCACAGGCCGTCCCCAGCGGCGGAGGAAGGAAAAACCCCACCGAGGACGCCAAGCGACGTGGGCGGGCGAGTGGTCGTGGGAGGCGAAGCGTCGTGGGAGGTTGGAGAAGACGCGCTTAGCGCGACGTCCCGTCCCGTCCCGTCGTCTCGGCCCATTCCTGGAGATGCGTGTCGAGAACGGCGGAATGTTCTCCTGACACACATCTCGTGCGCCCCTAGGCCTTCTGTTTTGACAGGGCTTCCTGCCCTATTGCGAAATGACACCTGCCCGTGGTTGGGGTACCACGCTCTTTGTCTTAATTTGCTTTCTATACTTGCTTATGAGCACTATCGTTCATTGTGTGTTTATCGCGCTACATGCTTCGCCATGATTTGTTTCTCCCCGTGCATATCATCTCTCTTTTCCTTCCTCCAGGAGCCTCTTTGTTTCCGTGCCCTGGATTTGGGGTTTTCCAGCGACTCCAGCCCCTCAGGCGTGGATCGCGGTGACAGGATAGCGAACTGGGATGACTTCTACGCGCCCGACCCCTCGCTTGAGTACCGGGAGATGTCCGCGAGCGATTCACAAAACAACTTCCGCGAGCCCGCCGGTTTGAGCCAGAGTGACCCCACCACAATATCTGCTGCCCGCACCAAGAGCGAGTCGTCCTCGCGATCAATGGCACGCTGCAATCCTTACGACCCTCATGACGAGGCCATTAATGACGAGGCGTCTACCTCTTGGACCGCGAGGAGCTTCCCCTCGCGATATCTGACCAGTGTCAGGGCGGAAGTACCTCGCTTCCGCCAGACAAGGCCCTCGCGCCTGGCGGACTATGAGAACCTGGCGACACTGGCCAGGGGTTGCGCCTCCATCCTTACCCTCGAGGAGCTGGATGAGATCGCGACAGGATACCCCTGGCAGCAGGGGTGGAGCTCTTGCTACCTCAGGACGGGGGTAACAGTTATGCCGCCTATGAGGCGGGCCATGTGGTCTACGCGGCGAGCCTCATCGTGGGCTTCAGGATCCCGCTGCCGCAATATGTTTCTCAATTTCTATTTGACCTTGAGCTTGCTCCCGCCTCGATGGCCCCCAACTGCTGGAGCTACATCGCGGCCTACCACCTGAGGTGCCTGGAGTTGAAGTATCCCCCCTCCGCGGGGCATCTGCAACAGATTCTTACGATCAAAGCGGATACTAGGGGCATCGTGAACTTCAGCCTCACGCACTGCAATCTTATCATCACTCCCTCCAACGTTGGTCCGCGGTGGAAGGAGAAGTGGTTCATTGTGCATGATTTCCAAGGCGATGTCATGCTCTGCCCTCTAATTGCCGACAGGTACCGCCCCCACAAACGCAAGCGCGGTGCCTCGAAGCAGGCCTCCGCGGCGAAGAAGGCCTTCGCCGCGCCCTTTAAAAGGGAACAGAGCGTCTGGATAACACAGGAGCGCCTTGAGCGCGCGGGCCTCAGCCTGAGGCCGGCGCCGCCCCGGGTGGTCGAGATATCCTCATCGGCCACCGCGTCCATGGTGCCCGAGGGCGAGGGTAATTTTTGTTGTTTTTTCTTTGAGACTTGGTTTTATTTTGACGCCTGTTTTCTTAGTACTTTGCACGCGTTTAGTCTAAACGTTCGTGACTTTCTTTTGCAGATATGGATGTATTTGACGCTCTCACCGGCAAATCCGCCGCGACAAACTCTGGCGCACCCTCCACTGCCAAACCCGGGGGCTATAAGGGGGCCACCGCGAAGGGCACGCCTGGTCTAAAGGGGAAGGACACCCCAGCAGACAACAGAGGCAAACGCGCGCTGGGGGATGCCTCGAAGCGTAAGGGTGCGGAGGACGCGGTCCGTGCCGAGGGCATGCTCACCAAGAAGTCCAAGCGGGACTTGGTCCGCGTCGAAGACCAACCTCCCGAGCCCGTCGCGAAGGGTCCTGCCCATATCACGACGGGCGCCGGCTCTCGCCGCCATTGGTCCCGAAGGGCCGAGGTGGCAGGTTTCGCCTGCTCCGGGCCGGCATGGGGGACCTTCCAGGAGGGCCAGTACCCCTACGAGGAAGAGAGGGAATGGTTCCGAACCCTCAACGCGGCAGAGATCGGAGGGGAGTGCATGAAGTACGGCCATATGGTATGCGGCCCCTTCGCTTTTTGGTGCCGACCCTTTATAACCTTTACTCGGGCTAAAAATATGCTTTTATTTGCAGGTGAACGCGTGGCTGAACTACCTCCCCGATTGTTTGTGTGAGGCGGAGGCCCAATTGGAGGAGGGGACCAAGGCCAAGGAGGCGGCTGAAGCGACCCTGGCGGAGGTGCGTGCGCAAGCGAAGCAGGACGCGACAGAGCTTAAGGCGGTCAACGCCCAACTCGCGGCGTCCAAGAAAGAGGCGGCGGGGCTCAAGGCGACGGTCGGGAAGTTGCGGCAGCAGCTGGAGGAAACCAGCGCCAAGCTCGAGAGCGCGGTGCCCGAGTTCCTCAAGTCGCCAGAGTATATGGACCGACGCGTCTCTGA
Organism: Polygonum aviculare; assembly: GCA_934048045.1. Classification (NCBI taxonomy): domain Eukaryota; kingdom Viridiplantae; phylum Streptophyta; class Magnoliopsida; order Caryophyllales; family Polygonaceae; genus Polygonum; species Polygonum aviculare. Next base: position 15,574,826 of record OW204025.1, on the reverse strand, counting down.
CGCGAGAGCGGTCCAAGCTCTGAGCGCGGTTACAGCGGCCCTCTAGTATTGTGAGAGGTATAACGTGAAGTACTTCGCCCCCGACCTCAAACGCAAGATGGGAGTCGTCTGGGAGGATGGGGTGGCGAAGCCACCGCCGGGCGTCGAGGAGGACAACGCGGAGGGCCATGAAAATCCGGAACTCCCCGCCGCCACCGATCCCGAGAAAGAGAAGACCCTTGAGGACCCCCCTCCCTTCGAGACCGCGGCCAATGCCCCCAACGTCTGAACCCTCCTCTACTAAGTCTGAAGATTTACCTTTATCTCTTTTTTTTTGTTTTCTTTTGTGTTATGACCCGATGTTTCGTTCGGCCCTCGGGGCCTTAATACTGCTTATTGCCGCGTTACGGCTGTAATTAAACTTTTGACGCAATCTAAGTGTTTCAAATATTTTTGCCGCCATGCGGCCTTTGATTATGACATGTGTGCTTCTTTTTGTTCTAAAAATTCGCGAAAGCTCGCCGTACCCAACCCCATGCCAAGCTAGGTGCTAGGACCGTGCTTGACACTAGGTTAATGTAAGAGTTTTGTGAAAACTCGCCGTACCCAACCCCCATGCCAAGCTAGGTGCTAGGACCGCGCTTGACACTAGGTTAATGTAAGAGTTTTGTGAAAACTCGCCGTACCCAACCCCATGTCAAGCTAGGTGCTAGGACCGCGCTTGACACTAGGTTAATGTAAGACTTTCGCGAAAACTCGCCGTACCCAACCCCATGCCAAGCTAGGTGCTAGGACCGCGCTTGACACTAGGTTAATGTAAGATTTTTGTGAAAACTCGCCGTACCCAACCCCATGCCAAGCTAGGTGCTAGGACCGCGCTTGACACTAGGTTAATGTAAGACTTTCGCGAAAACTCGCCGTACCCAACCCCATGCCAAGCTAGGTGCTAGGACCGCGCTTGACACTAGGTTAATGTAAGACTTTCGCGAAAACTCGCCGTACCCAACCCCATGCCAAGCTAGGTGCTAGGACCGCGCTTGACACTAGGTTAATGTAAGATTTTTGTGAAAACTCGCCGTACCCAACCCCATGCCAAGCTAGGTGCTAGGACCGCGCTTTGACACTAGGTTAATGTAAGACTCTCGCAAAAACTCGCCGTACCCAACCCCATGCCAAGCTAGGTGCTAGGACCACGCTTGACACTAGGTTAATGTAAGATTTTTGTGAAAACTCGCCGTACCCAACCCCATGCCAAGCTAGGTGCTAGGACCGCGCTTTGACACTAGGTTAATGTAAGATTTTTGTGAAAACTCGCCGTACCCAACCCCATGCCAAGCTAGGTGCTAGGACCGCGCTTGACACTAGGTTAATGTAAGACTTTCGCGAAAACTCGCCGTACCCAACCCCATGCCAAGCTAGGTGCTAGGACCGCGCTTTGACACTAGGTTAATGTAAGATTTTTGTGAAAACTCGCCGTACCCAACCCCATGCCAAGCTAGGTGCTAGGACCGCGCTGGACACTAGGTTAATGTAAGACTTGCGAAGACTCGCCGTACCCAACCCCATGCCAAGCTAGGTGCTAGGACCGCGCTTGACGCGAAGTGGGAAGGACCGTACCTCCTGCCCAAGGAGATGTCCCGGGGGCTTTTAAACTCACAGATCCAACGACGAGACAAACTCTCGCCAAGACATGGAATGAGGCACGCCTCAAGAAATACTATGTGTAAATAAGCTAGGATTATCACCGCGTTGCGGTGGGCTGTAATGTCTTTATTCTACCAGTTATAATGTGAATAAAACGAGACAGCTATCGTACACTGTCCTAATAATGAATTTGTCGTTACGGAAAGCCGCCAAGTTGCCGTCCTCGCTTGGGGTTGTCCGCTAACGCGCGCGATGCGCTTAGGCGCGCTCGAGTTGGGTTCCACCCCTCGCAGATGCATAAAGCCTTAAAACATCAAAACAACACAATCGTTGGGGAAACCCGAGTTGCCGTCCTCGCTCGGGGTTGTCCGCTAACGCGCGCGATGCGCTTAGGCGCACTCGAGTTGGGTTCCACCCCTTGCAGCTGTATAAAGCCTTAAAACATCAAAACTCCACAGTCGTTGGGGAAACCCGAGTTGCCGTCCTCGCTCGGGGTTGTCCGCTAACGCGCGCGATGCGCTTAGGCGCGCTCGAGTTGGGTTCCACCCCTCGCAGCTGCATAAAGCCTTAAAACATCAAAACTCCACAGTCGTTGGGGAAACCCGAGTTGCCGTCCTCGCTCGGGGTTGTCCGCTAACGCGCGCGATGCGCTTAGGCGCGCTCGAGTTGGGTTCCACCCCTCGCAGCTGCATAAAGCCTTAAAACATCAAAACTCCACAGTCGTTGGGGAAACCCGAGTTGCCGTCCTCGCTCGGGGTTGTCCGCTAACGCGCGCGATGCGCTTAGGCACGCTCGAATGGGTTCCACCCCTCGCAGCTGCATAAAGCCTTAAAACATCAAAACTCCAGTCGTTGGGGAAACCCGAGTTGTCGTCCTCGCTTGGGGTTGTCCGCTAACGCGCGCGACGCGCTTAGGCGCGCTCGAGTTGGGTTCCACCCCTCGCAGCTGCATAAAACCTTAAAACATCAAAACTCCACAGTCGTTAGGGAAACCCGAGTTGCCGTCCCCGCTCGGGGTTGTCCGCTAACACGCGCGATGTGCGTAACCGCGCTCGAGTTGGGTTCCACCCCTCGCAGTCGCATAAAGCCTTAAATACATCAAAAACTTCATGTTGGTCACGAGCAAAAATTGGTCTTCCGGAGGGCTAGATCGCCCTCCTTGAGGCCGCGGGGCTTGATTCTCTTGTTGTAGTATGCCACGGTCCTTCTCTTGTACTCGACTGAGTGTAGCCCCGCTGCCTCTCGACGCTCATCACGAAGGTACATTTCTACTTTGAGAGCCTCGTCGTTGGTGAACTGGTCATACCCCGCGACTCGCTCCGTGGGCAGCATGGACTCAACGGGCACGACGGCATCACTGCCGTAAGCCATCGCGAAAGGTGTTTCACTTGTTGCCCTGCGCGGCGTGGTGCGGTTTGTCCACAGAACAAGAGGCAACAGCTCGGCCCATCGGCCCTGAACGCCATCCAGCCGGCGCCGGAGGTCGTCGAGTATCCTCGCGTTGACATTATCCACCAATCCGTTGGACTGGGGATGCGCAACCGAAGAAAACCTCAACTCGATGCTCAAACTTGCGCAAAAGTCCCGCGTTTCTTCGCTGTCGAACTGGGGGCCGCAATCTGTCATTATCGCGACCGGGACGCCGAAACGGCACACCACATTCTTCCAGAGAAAGCCGCAGACCTTCGCGCTTGTGATCCGGGCCATGGCCTCGGCCTCCACCCACTTGGTGTAGTAATCGACCAGGACCAGGATGAACTGCACCTGCCCGGCGGCCTTAGGGAAAGGGCCGAGGATGTCCATACCCCACATCACGAATGGGTAGGCCGGCTGGATGCCACGCAGCTCTCGCGCCGGAGCATGTTGGATGTTTTCGTAGCGCTAGCACTTGTCACACTTCTGCACGTATGCCGCCGCATTGCGGCGCAGGGTAGGCCAATAGATCCCCATCCGGACTATTTTGTGGACAAGAGTCCTCCAGCCCGGATGGCCTCCACATATGCCCTCATGCACCTCTTCGAGGACCTCGAAGACGGTGGCCTTGTCCACACAGAGCAGGTTGGGCTCCGCGTAGCCGCGGCGATACAACTTGTCGCCTTCGATGCAGTACCGCGCCGCTTTGAGCTTGAGTTTGCGCGCGCTCATGGCATCGTCTTGGGGCAACTCTCCGGTTTGGATATATAGGACTATGGGAGCCATCCACCCCTCCGTGGCCAACGCGAACACTGCCTGAGTGACACCGCGTTGCATCTTCCTCTCGATTATGACCTTGTTGCCGACCTCAGGTGGGAGGGCCGAACCCATCTTGGCCAGTGCGTCGGCCTTGGCATTTGCCACACGCGGTATGGACTCAATGGCAAAAGTCTCGAGGCAGGCAATCAACGCCTTGAGCTTGGCGCGATATTGAGGCAGATAACCTGTGGTACATTTGTACTGGCCACCGACCTGTCGCGCGACAAGCTCAGAATCCGTGAACACCCTTATCCTCCGCGCGCCCACAAGCAGGGCCATCTCAATTCCCGCGATCACCGCCTCATACTCGGCCTCGTTGTTGGTGGCCTCGAAGCCGAAGTTGAGGGCATGTTCGGACGCGTAGGAGGGCCCTCAAGGACCACCCCCGCACCCGACCCTAGGTCGCAGTGCAAGCCGTCCACAAAGACCCTCCACTCGTCGGGGCTCTCGTCTGTGTCGGGGAAGGTGACCTCCACCATCGGCAAGGGCCTGCGCCTTGATCGCGGTCCTTGGGTGGTACGAGATGTCGAACTCTGACAACTCGACCGCCCACTTGGTCATTCTTCCCGACAACGCGGGCTGATGCAGGATTTGGCGCAGAGGAACGTCCGATAGGACCTGGATGGGGTGCGCTTGGAAGTAGGGGCGCAACTTTCTTGCCGCCACCACAACGGCCAGAGACATCTTCTCCGCGGGTGAGTAACGTTGTTCCGCCGGCTGGAGCACCCTGCTGGTGAAGTACACCGGGTAACTGAAGTCGCGGGTGAGGACCGCGCTGACCGTATGCTGGCTCACGGCGATGTACAACTGTAGGTCCTCACCCGGGACGGGCGGGGAGAGTGTTGGAAGATTGGCGAGGTAGACCTTCAGAGCCTGGAACGCGGTCTCCATCTCCTCTGTCCAGGTGAAGGTGGTGGTGCTCTTGAGACAGGAGAAGAAAGGGAGAGCGCGGTCCGACAACCTGGAGCAAAAACGGCCAAGATAATTTACTGCACCCGCCAATCGCTGGACTTCGTTGCGCGAAGCCGGTGAGCGCAGCTCCAACACCGCGGCGACCTTGGCGGGATTGACGTCTATGCCCCTCGCACTGATCATGAAACCGAGGAACTTCCCCGATTTCACCCCGAAGACGCACTTCTCCGGGTTCAGACACATTTGGTGGGCGCGCCGGGTTTGGAAAACCTCGGCCAGATCGGCGAGGTGCTCCTACGCGCTGTGGCTCTTGACCACAATGTCGTCGATATAAGCCGAGACGCTGCGCTTCAACTGTCTCCGGAAGACATGATCCACCAGGCATTGGAAAGTGGCCCCCGCGTTCTTCAAACCAAAGGGAATCACTCGGTAGCAGAAAGTCTCGCGTTGAGTGATGAACGCGGTGGACTCCTGATCCAGAGGATCCATGGCTATCTGATTATAGCCAGAGTATGCGTCGAGGAAGCTCAGCGCGTTGTGACCGGCGGTGGAATCGACCCGATCATTAATGGATGGCAGGGGGTAGTTGTCCTTGGGATAGGCTTTGTTGAGGTCCTTGAAGTCGACACACATGCGCCACTTCCCGTTGGACTTCTTCACCAGCACGACATTGGAGAGCCATGTGGGATATTTGACCTCTCGGATGAAGTTGGCGCGCAGGAGCTTCTCAACCTCCTCATTGCCCGCGCTAGCGCGCTCCTCATTGGCCTTCCGGTGCCTTTGACAGACGGGTCTGGACCCCGGGCTCACGCGGAGTGAATGGAGCGCCACCTCGGGAGGGACGCCTTTCAGGTCCGTCGCCGTCCACGCGAACACGTCGCGAGAACGGGCCAGGAGACTTTGCAGGCTTTCGGCGTCCGCCCCGGTCATGCAGTCCCCGACAAACAGTTTCTCGGTTGCGTCGGGGAAAGGGGTGATGGCGACCTTCTCGAAGTCACCGAGGGGCTCGCGCTCACGCTCCTGTCGCACGTCCAACTCCGCGCTGGCCCCTCCCGCGATAACGTATGCGGCAGGGCGATGGTGACAGGCCCGATGTGCTATACCAATTCTAAGGATAGGGCCCCGGGTCAATCAACAAGAAAAATTTGTATCAAGACCCCGTTGTAGTACGGTGGTCGAGGTCGATCACAGGGAATTATTTCATGCGCGTTTGAACGGTCGATTTGTCTAACACAAACACAATGGGAGAGAGAACACACGAAGCAACTCGGGACCGAGGTTGTCAATCTCGGGACCGAGGTAGCTAGGCACAAACAAAGTCGGGCTCGAGGCTAGGGGACTCGGGCACGACTCAACAATCAAAGGAAGAAACAAGCTAGGCTAAGGGGATCCTAGGGCTAGGGGTTCATGCCAACATTAACTTCACATGCTATCATATAGATCAATGAGCTAGAGACTTTCGCCTTAGACATAGATCAACAAATCCAATCAAATCATGCCATTAATCTCATGGAACTAGGCTCACGCATTCATTCAAGCCAAACGACTCTCTATCTACTCCTACTCCTAGGTTGTCAATCTAAGAATCATAGGGTAAATAGACATGGATCAAGGCAATCAATTCATGAAATTGGTTCAAGCACATGCAATTGAGTTGGGGTTTTCGCCCTCTACCCTAAGATCAAGCTAACTACTCGCTAATCATGGAATTCAAGCTAGCAATCATCAAACACCCTAAGCAAATCATGAATCATGCAAGCAAATCCACAATCAACGATTCAAACACCAAATCAAAGCCAAATCAAACTTGAATTAAACTAAGAAGAGGAATTCTTACAATCTCTACTCCCGCTCCAAGCTTAAGGGTTTCTTTCCTCTCCAAGGAAAGGAATTCACCCAAATCCTCCTCTAGATCTTGGGTTCTTTCCCTCCCTTGGAGAAGAGTCCACCCCCTTCTTCCTTCTACTCTCAAACCTCACTCTCAATTCTCTCCCCAAAGTTGTTCTAAAGTTCTCCCCTAGAATGAGAGATTACAAGGGTTTAAATAGAGATTTTTCCCCTTATTACAAAGACTAGATTACCCCTCTAAACTCCTTGGGCTCCAAGGCAAGTCCTTGACCTCCAAGGCTTCTAGAACTCCTTGATCCCCAAGGCTTCTAGAACTCCTTGAGCTCCAAGGCAAGTACAATTATGGGAATTAACAAGAAAATCCCAAAAAGAAAGGAATCCAAAGCTACGACCGACATGGATCGACACGGAGGAACCTCGGGCCCGACTTGCTTCAACCTCGGTCCAAGGGCATACGTTCTGGGTACCTCGGGCCCGACATGCCACACCTCGGTCCACCACCTCGGGCCACCATTGTACCTCGGGCCCGACATGCTGGGTACCTCGGTCCTAAGGCATTTTTCAGCTTGTTTCGCTCCGTTCTCTCTCGTTTTAGCTCCGATTGACTCGATTCTTTCGCCGTTCTCTTCGTCTTCACTTGAGGCTTATTCCTATGCATCTTTAGCTCCATTTTGGATCCTTTTCCATACTTGAATTCCTCCATCATTCCATGCTCCAATCTCCATGATTCTTGCTCCGAAATGCCTATAAAACACACAAAACGCGCATAGTCTCCGAATCTCATAGAAATGCGGGAACTAAGCTAAAAAGGGATAAAACACACAAGAAAAGAAGGAAAAAGGACTAAAACTACGAAGGAAAACACACTTAAAACACTACCAAAATGAGAGACATCAGGCGAGCGCGGGTTGACGCCTCATAGCACTTTCGTGCCTTAATCTGTTGGCCATGGGCGACGCCCACCCGGTCCTCGACGGGAAATTTTAAGACCAGATGATAGATGGATGCGACGGCCTGGAATTTCATCAATGACGTCCGTCCCATGATCGCGTTGTAAATGGAAGGGAGTCGTACGACATTGAACTCGATGGGCTCATTCCGGCGGGCGTCTTTACCGTCCCTAAGGGTCATGTCCAGAGTGACCAACCCTGCGACGTCGACCTCGTTACCGGAAAAGCACGTGAGCTTCCCGGCGTAAGGCAGGAGCATGGCGAGGGAAATGCCAAGCTGTGCGAACGCGTCATGGTACTAGATGTCCACCGACGCTCCTGTGTCCACCATGATCCTCTTGACTATCTTGGTGGCGATGACCGCGTGCACGACCAGAGGATCTGTGTGCGGAGTGATGAGCTCGCGGGAGTCGCCGGGTCGGAAGGTGATGTCGGCATGAGGGATTCCCGCCGCACCCAAGCTGTTGATGGATCCGCCGGAGGTCGAAGCGCGAGCATAACGCTTCCTCTCCCCGCCGCTGGACCCCACGAGGGTGGAACCCCCCGCGATGGTGTTGATGTAGAGGTTGGGGACGTTCGGATAGACCCCTCCCCTCGCGGGCGCGGTACCAGCCAAAGTATTTGCCTGTGCCGGTTGACCGCCGTCGCTGCGGGGCCCCGGTGTACGAGTCGTTGTTGTTCGGCCCGTTGCCCCCGCGGTTGTTGCGTGGCCCGCGGTATCCCTGATACCCGCAGCCACGACGGCCTCCACCACGGTTATGGCCGCCGCGCTGCCCACCCTGAGGCTTCGTTGGTGTGGTGGACACGGTGAGGGCCTCCGGGGTGGTTTTGGCCTTTCCCTTGCCGCGATCCTGCGTGGGCTTTCCTTCCGCGTCCTCCGCGAAGACACGTTTGGTGATGGCGTTGTAGGCATCCTCGTAGGTGTGCAGGGTTTTCCCGCACATCTTGACTTTGAAGGTTCCGTCGCGGAGGTTGTGAATTAACATGTCGCGGGCGGAGGTGTCGTTGAGGTGAGGCACCTCCGACGCCGCGTTGACGAACCGGGTGAAGAAGGCTGCCAGGGTCTCCTCCTCTTCTTGTGTCACGCTCATGAGATCCTTCGTCGTCTTCATGCGCGTTCGAGACCCGCTAAAGTAGGACATGAACCGCCGCGTTAGATCTTTAAAAGACGTGATGGAGCCCACCAGGAGGTTGGTGAACCACCTCAGCCCGGCGGTCTTAAGGGTGGAGGGAAAGACCCGGCAGTACATGGCGTCATTGTAGGTGTTGAACGTCATGTGGGCGAAAAACTGCCTGACGTGCTCTCCCGGGTCTTTCATGCCGTCGAACTGTAGCGCTGTTGACGGCTTCTGGAACCCCTTTGGCATGGGCTCCTCTTGGATGAAGTCGGCAAAAGGGCTGCCGTAGGTGGTGCCGCGATCGTCCACCATCGTGTTGCTTCGGGAGCCGGAGCGTGTGGATTGAGGCCGAGAGGTGGAGCGCCCTCGCGATATGCTCATGTCCTCACTCGAGCTCCCTGGAGGCGGGGTGTGGTATGCTTGGCCCGGCCCGTAACCCAAGACATAAGCGGGTACATACGGCTGGTGGGGCATCCGGTAAGCACCCTGGCCGTGCTGCATGGGATATGCACCTTGGCCGTAGTGGTACGCGGGGGCGTAGCCTTGGAAGTGGGGGTTGGGAGGTGACAACGCGTTGGGAGCGTCCTGCTCCACCTCCTGCCCAGTCGAACTCCCGTTGGCGGTGGAGTATTCCTCCATTTTGGGCTCCTGCGCGGGTGCGTACTCTTGGTAGTACTGCGCATGGACATACCCCTGGAAGGGGGCCTGTGGCTGGAAACCCTGCTGGAAACCCGGGTTCCACCCTGGCACGGCCTGTGGTTGCTGCGCGGGCGGTGACCCGTAATACCACGGAGGTGGCGGCTGCATCCCGAAGGCCGCACCGTCAGCGTAGCAGGCGTTGTTGCTGTTAGCGTCCATCACTCTGCGTCAGTTGAAACGGTGCCTGCTTAGTTTGAGGAGGGTCCCCACGGTCGGCGCCAATGTTGAAGTCCGAAAACACCGATTGCAGTGTAACGCGATGAGAGCACAAGATTAGAACTCAACCGAGTCAACGGACGAAGAGATGGAAAGTATCTGGTCGCTTGTAGTGTTTAACGCGATGAGGGTAGTGTTAAGGATGCTTTTGTATTAACTGTGGGATTACAACAGCAGACAGATATTCTCTATCGCGTTTAGGTGTATCGGGTTACAATAGTGATCTTAGCTTGAGATCTAGTGTATGTGGTTCGCGAGGTTTTCGATCTCCGTTCTGGTGCATTGAGCTCGCTATTTATAGTCGAGGTTCGAGCCGAGTTGGAGCGGGATGTCGATGTAGGACGAGTGCCGCCCAGGTACGTGTCGCTCTATGGTTGGTTCTTGGGGCGGCGGCCGCGGAGCTGGCCAACAAAAGGCCAGGATGGGACGTTGCCGCCCACCGCTCACCCGATGGGACGTTGCCGCCCACCCACTTGCGTGGATGGGGCGGGGTGATGAGCGCGGTGAGCGCGACCCCCGGGACCGAGTTTCCGCTTTGTAGGGAGTCTGCCTTGTAAGGAATCGTTGACTTGGACAGCGGCGTATCCGATCGCGATGGCCGTAGAGCTTAGGGTTTGACGCCATCTTGAGAAGTCTATACTTGGTCATATTTTGTTTTGGTAGGGTGCCTTACCGCGTTGACAGCACCTGATATCAACAATTTTGAAAATAAATTTTATGCATTCTTGAATTATACTAAATCGGTGAACCCAAGTGTTTTCGGGTTTCAACCCATTCGAATTCGAGTCAAAACGGATCTGGTTCATTTTGGGTTTTGGGTTCAAATTTTCTAGTTTCAACCCTAAAATTTTCAGTTGGTTCGGGTCGGTTAGCAAATTCGATCAAATTTTGACAGCTCTACTAATCAATCATGTAATAGGAACTCTAGCTCGTTCGGTAAAACTAACTGGATCCGAAATAAATCTGTTATTGCGTGTTTGGTAGAACGACCTCGATAAAAAATTATATTGAGTATAATTACCATAAAAGTTTTTTAACAAAATCATAAAATAATTTTTAAAAAAATTTGCACAATATTTTTTTAAAAATATTCTTAAAATATTTTATTTTAAAAATCCTATTTTTTAAATTAAAATATTTTTTAAACCATGCCCCGTCAGCGCTGACGTGGCATCTATGTGGCGCTGACGTGGCATTGGTGTGGCTTGTGGCGCTGATGTGGCCTCTACGTGGCGCTGACGTGGCCTCCACGTGGCGCTGACGTGGCATCCACGTGGCTCTGACGTGGCGCATGGCGAGTGAGGAGGGCTTGATTAAACAAAAAATGCTAAGTTCAGGTGCTTAATTGAACAATCATAGTACAGAGGCCTGATTGACAAAAACGTGCAAGTTCGAGAGCTTGTAGATGCATTAAGCCAATAATTATATATGTTACTCTAGTATCACATCATAAATCTATGAGAAACTTTTTTTCACCTAAGATAAAGTTTAGTTGGGAGTATGTCTTTATTTATATTTATTTTTTCCCTTGATGATTATAATTTCATTTCACCTAAGATAAAGTTTAAGCTTTCTCCTTCCCTCTATTTATATATGTGTGTCTTTCGCCGTTATCCCCAACTCTCCTTTCTCTCGCTTTTAATTAAATTGTTTCTCCTCCATTGTGAACAAAGATTTGGAGCTCTAGTACACTAGGATCGAAGCTTTCAACGAGTGGTACCTCATCGTTCTAGGCTTTGTTCGTTGTTCTGATTGTTTCTTGAGATACACTTTTTATATCTCTAAATCAAGCATGTTTCCATTTCTATCACCATCGCTGCCTTGTTAATCATGCTGCAAAGATATGAGTTTGTTTCGTCGAGGTTTAGGATCGCAACCATGGAATTGGATGTTGTTGAGAATTAGATTTCGATGGGTTGGGTTGTTACGAGCTCGTGAATTGGAGAATGTAGCTATTGTCAAAAGCAAATAGGCTCTTAGTTCGAATTTTGGATCTAGTTTTCATCTACTTAATTATCTACCCGACTTCATTAGGGAAAATTTGCTCTATTGTCGGCATAACGAATTGCATGATTCAATTGTTGTAGTTCGTGAAATATAAGCTAGCTAGTTAGCAACCAATATGCTCAATGTCTTATAATGTAAATGTACCTACATGAGTGGAATATATACAAGGCTCATAAATCGTACGTAATAACATGCATGCATGCTTCATAATTCTCTTACTCGTTAGATAGAAATGTCTACCATTCTTGTTTTAACCTATTTGAAGCTATATTCAATTCAACACATTTTCACCAAAAAGAAACAAACAAAGGCAAAAACACTTATTTCTACACTTATATGTTCGTTTTTTAAAACACTTATGTTATTTAGTTACAAAACCTTGATAGTTAATTATTTACTAGCCTTTAGGGCGCAGTTATTTGCAAAATGTACTTAGATTGGGGGTAGTTTGTACAAACTGTGCAATATAGAAAATTAATGGGGTTTTTTTGTGAGGAATGAAATTGAGAGGGGGTTTATGCAATTTACTAAGAACTTACATTATATAAACCTAGAGGCGAACTTGATGGCTCGTCACCTACTTCTCTAACTCTTCATCCTTTTTTTCGATCTAATGCTTCTCTTCATCCTTTAGTTCCCTGTTTCTTGCTTTTGTATTCTTTTTCTTCTTCGCTTTCAACTCTTGTAGACAATGATACTGGTTGAGTAATCAAAGTATACTTTCATAAAAAAAAACTAGAGCCTTGCAGATTATTGATTCATTTTCATTCCACAACGGACACACTCATCTTTGAATTAAATTTGTACGCTTAGGTACTTAGGAAAATGTAATGATAAGGGCTAGTTGGGTAAGAAAGATGTGGGTATATTTTGTAAATAGGCAGAAGCTTATACATGCTTAGTGTGTTTTCTGTGTAGCTATCCAACGAATTATAATAACATTTCTCATGTTCTTCTTCTATCTATCCTTCTCTGATTTGTCTTCTTTCTCTTGTCTAATTCCTCCTTCTCTTCCTAATCTCTCATGTTTCTCTCTAATCTTCCCTTAATCCTTCTCTAGTTCTTTCGGGCCGTGACAGAAAACATGATCCTCGTACTTTTACTATTACTGGTTTCCCATACCATCCAAGTCTAGGGAGACCGATATGGCAACCGTATATGCATTGTATACCTCAGGGTACCAGCGTTTGCAGCTCCACATCACCCGGTAAATATGGCTATCGCTCGCCTAAGGTACGTTTTATAGGTGATCTATCTTTTGATTATTTGTAACTTATTATATATTTTAATTTGTTTTATATCCCACTAACTGTCAAGCAAACATACAATTAAGCTATCTTAAAATTCGGTGAACGATATAGATGACTTGACATGTAATTCTAGACATGTAACAACATATATGTAGCACACAACCGATTAAAATTTTAAAAATAAACCAACTGTATGTAAAGTTGGTTTATTTTTAACCTTTGATTTCAATCAATGGATGAGATTTTATCTCCCACTTTTATAATTTTATTTTGGCAAATGGATTTTAAGTAAATAAATAATAACATAAGATAAATTACCACATGCCTCTTCTTTTTCACCTGTGCACTAAATATACACGCCGTGATTAGAGATTTCAGTTGGTATCATATTATTACATTATTGATTGATTGGTTGATTTTGTATCAATAGATGTCGCGCTAGAATGCGAAAGATTTCGGGAGCACAATGTTTTTATGTTGTGTTGTAATCGGATTTGTAAATGGGGATTAAAAATACTTCAATCTAGAAAGATACGGGGACGAAGACTATGAGGAGGATTCATGGGCTGAGTGTGATGATTAAAGAATTTGACATTAAAGGAATGTGCATTATTTCCTATTGTTCTAAAAAGGCTTTGTGAAAATGGGTTGAAATCTCAACCATTCAATAAAATCACGGGCTTAAAATTAACCAAATATAGGTAGATTGTTTTTTGTTTTTTTTTTGTTAACTTCGTTGTAACAAGTGGGTAATTTTCCTTACTAATTATGTTATGTATGTGTAGTATTAGAATCTTGTAACTTACTATATAATTTTAATTTGTTTTATATCCCACTAAATGGAAATGAGTTTGTTCGATCAGATTCAACTTGAACTGTTCCCATTGCATTCAGAATTGCATATATGAGTCATTGTTGGGCATTTTCTTCTTTTATTTCATATTATTTTGGGATGATTAGTAGTTTAATCATGCCAAAGTGGGACTTAATTACAAAAAGTTGGAAGGGAGTCAAGCAACCAACTGCGCTCCAACACCCTAATGATTATTTTTCCATTAATTAATAATGACATGCTCACTTTGAGAGTGTATGAGACAACCATGGACATGGTAGCCATGTGACCCGTCATTGCATCCTCCCGTTCCAAACATGTCAATACTATGGGTCCGTATCGAGTGCTGCGAGCAAGGAACTCTTTTATTCCTTGCTCGCCGAGTACCGAGTGTGCGATTTGCAGGGTTTCTTACCCACTGGACAACAATAACTTTGACATGGTGGGTAAGGTAACAACTCTAAGGGACTTTACGTACCTCAAAAATAATAAGACAAAATTATATAACAACTTAACATATGTAATATTTTGCAAATAATTCAAAAGCTAGACCCCGTACACATATACGTAGGAAAACGTAATTTGCTAATGTGCGGGGGTGTTTGAGTGGTTGATTAGCATGGAGTGGAACACATAAATACACATGGCCGCAGCTGGTCGGAAGGGATGGGAATATAGCCAAGGCAGTGATCGCGAGCGAATACAAGATCGAAACAGCATGAGACGACCATGGACATGGTAGCCATGTGGCCGCCACATCGGTTGACAATCCTGTCTCGACCGCGTCGTACTACGGGTTCGCATCGGGCACTACGAGGGGCAGGTTCCCTGATTCCCAACTCGCTGTCTACCGTGTATGCGAGTTGATAGTTGTCCAGGTTTAGCTATCCTCGCAGCCTTCGACGATGCCATAGTTGATGACGTCGACGTGCATTCCCTCTCACTAGTTGGACTTGTAGATGCAAAGAGTGCTTCACAATTTTCCACGGACCCCATTGCTATCGGGTCCTTCCATGCAATGATCTGGGGAATCCCTGTCGTTTGTGCTGCTAGGAATGCAAGACCCTACCCTAGAAGGGTCATGAATGTGGCGTCGTGGATCTTCACCATGGCCGCCACAACCATTGACCGAGGCTTTGCATCAAGCGTGGTCTTAGGAAACCACAAAATACTCCAAGGAATAGGGGGATAAGAATTTGACAAGAAGAATGAAATGCCACCCGTTTACCCTTTGGTGGTTGGCGGTACCAGGTATACATGCATCCAATTTTTCTTATATATAGGATAGAGGAATATTTTATGTCAATAAATAGATTCCCATTTCAATTGGGTCCTCTTAATTTTGCCAGGCAATGTAGCCTTCGGGGTCTCGAGATTAGAGGAAAGATTGTGATCTGCAAACTGAATGTAACAGATGAGATGAGAGTAGAGGAGGCTATCAAGAGCGGAGGAGGAGAAGGGTTTGTCCAAATCAGTGACTGGTTAGACCCACAAGATTTCTCAAGACCTATCATGTGCCGTACTTTCCCTCGGATGTTAATTTCATTCAAGAGCGGAGTTATATTTTATTATAGAGTAGCTACTTATTTTAAATTTATTTTTTGAGGTTTAGTAACCCATAAACAAACAATTGGGAGCTTAGTAACAACATTTTTGTTATCAACTTTAATACGAATTTGATTCCAACAAAAATCTCCAGTGACGATGGATGTTGATGGCACGATAATTGCATATCCAATCTTGTATTGACTCTTGATCACCGCCTTAGCTACATTCCCATCCTTTCCCACTAGCTCCAGCCATGTGTATTTGTTTGTTGGGCCCCATGCTAATAAACCATCCAAACATACACATTAACAAATTATCATAACTATATACTAAACCGGAGGTTAAAAAAATATTTAGCATGACATGTGTCAACTTCTCATTAGACCGCATCACCCATTTTTATTAAAATAATTTGATTTGTTTACTAAGTACAATTCATTATGGCTTACGTAACACAAAAGTAGTAAAATTAGAAAATTAAAGACTTACAGACGACACAACATGATGAAGGTGCAAGGTATGCATGGTTTATTCACTGGACAATAGACCTATCAATTGAGTTGGGTCGGGTGGGTTCGGGTCGGGTCATTTTGGGTTCGGATTGAGTTCGGTTTCGGGTCAGTTGGGCTACGGGTCAAACTGGGTCGGGTAGTTGTGGGTTTTCGGGTCGGGTCGGATCAACCCAATGGGTCAAGAGTATCAATATTTTTACCAAAATTTAAATAAAATATTATTTAAATGATAAAATATAGTAATAAAGTATTATTTTTAAATATTTTAATAATAAAAATATAAAATAATTTCCAGGATAAATTTTATATATTGTATTATAATTTAAACTATAAAAAATTGGGTCCGACCCAATGGGTTCGGGTTTAACCCAACGAAATCGGGTTTCAATCGGGTCAGGTTGAAATTGGGTCACGGGTCTAAATTTTCGAGTTGAAACCCAAAAATATCGGGTCGGTTCTGGTCGGATTTACGGGTTGGGTCAGCTTTTGACAGGTCTAATGAACAATAAACACTTTGGCACTGTGAGTAAGGCAACAAATTCGGGGAACTTTGGCCTGTTCGTTTATCTCTTCTTTCTCGATCTATTATTAGCTAGTTTTTAATTAGGCCCCGTTTCGTAACACTATTGGAATCGGATTGGAATCAGAAATCAAAATGAAATCAGGAATCGGAATGAACCATTCCAAAAGCATGTTATTTGGTATGCTGTTGGAATGAACCATTCATGATAATTACGGTTTAACATTCTTGATATTAGGGTTCTTGATTATGATTTTAAGGGGTTATGACTTTTAGAAATTATAATCAAGGTTGTGGAGTTTTACGATTTAAATGAACAATTATAATCCTTGGAATGGATGATACCTACCATTTTCGGTTGGAATAAAATTAGCTTGTAACTTTGGAATGAGCCATTCCTGGGAATGAAATCGATTCCAGAATTTTCTCTGTCAAACATGATACTAGAATCATTCATTTCTGATTCCCATTTCTCATTGCCAAGCAATCAAACATGATACTTACTACCCGCCAACTTGAATTCCTTCCTCGCTTGCCTATAAACTGATACCCTTGACTCATATATATAGATGGTTTGGTATCGTTGAATGTTAAGAAGAATATTTTACGATTTGGTATCATTTTTGTTATAGAAACAAATTCCTTAACTAAATGGAATATATCTTACTCCTTCTGTCTCAATATGTTTGTCCAAAAGGACAGAGGGCACAATTTTTTAAGGAATGCAAAAAGTGGGTTGAAAGTACATAGAGCTTCTTTGTTCAAACAATACACCCAAAACGTAGAATGAATAAAGTTACACTGAGTAATCCATGTGTTTTAGCCTCAACCAATTAGAAACAAGCTCATACATAATCAACAAATAGAAACAAAGCACACGGATGGCTATCTTCTTTCACTATAGAGTCTTCTTCTTAAACCTATCTTCACATTCATTCCTTCCATTTTTGAGCAACAAAGAACATTAACTCAAAAAATCAAAGCATTTAGTGAAAAGAGAGGGCATCTTTTTTTTCTACATCATTGTCTGGCCTTGATGGCTTTAGTGTTTGACTTAAATGAATTTCCACAAGAGGAAGAAAGTTGTGACACTGACCAGAATGTTTTCCTACTTGATCTTAATGAGACAATCAGAGGCATGAAAGAAGAATCTTCCATTATTGGAGACAGCGAACAAGCAGGTCAGCATCAAGCAACACCAAAAAGTCAACCACCAGCAAGTTCACATCCTCGGCGCTACAAGACCAGACTCAGCTCTGATAGAAAGATGCACATACTCATGAAGCTTCTACAAGTGGCAAGTGGGGGACATCTACCAAAGAGTGCCTTCAAGGATCTTGCCTTAGAATTTGATCTGTCAACAAGGACAACATCCAGGTTATGGAACACATACAAGGAGCAGGAAAGTGCATCACAAGGGCCTAATGTCAGCACAAAATATCACAACTGTGGTAGGAAAAGAATACAAGTAGAAGCAACAAAAATCACTGAAATCAAGATGCGAGACAAATCATGCATTAGAGATATAGTCATCCATCTAGCAGTGTCAAAAAGTACAACTCATAGAATGGTCAAGAGGAAAATTATACGGCCAATCCACTCCACCCTGGCCTCAAAGATGCAAACATGGATCTTATGTCTCTTGCAAGGTGCTACTGTAGAAACTAAAAGACAATATTACAACATGTATGATTTCGTCCATATTGATGAAAAATGGTTCCATCTAAGCAAGAAGACACAAAGAGTGCATCTACCTCAAAATGAAAGGGGCAAGTATTGAGCTGCGAGCTCAAGCAAGTTTATACCAAAAGTAATGTTCACAGCAACAGTTTCCAGACCATGATTCAATTCAGAGGGGCAATGCACATTTGATGGAAAGATAGGGATCTTTCAATTCACTTATAAAGAGGCAGCAAAAAGGAAATCAAAAAATAGGGAGAAGGGCACAGTTGTAACAAAGCTGGTAGAATCAGTCAACAAGAATGTCACAAGGAGGATGCTAATTGACCAGATAGTCCCAGCAATAAAATCAAAATGGCCAGAACATCCAGGGCATAAGGTCATATTCATCCAACAAAATAATGCAAAAGCTCATATCACTCAAGAAGATGCAGAATGACAAGAAGTGTATCAACAAGAGGACTTCATATTCATATCAACAACCAACAAACAGTCCGGATTTAAACATCTTAGACCTTGGGTTTTTCAGAAGCATACAATCTATAATGCATAAAAAGATGCCCAAGAATATTGATCTCATGCTGGATGTAGTGAAGGAGGCATTTTATGAGCTACAACCAACAACACTAGCTAATGTGTTTACAATACGTCATGAATGAGATACTAAAAGCGAAAGGGGCAATGACTATGATGTCCCACATGTCAACAAAAACAGATTAAGAGCTAAGGGGAATTTACCACAACAAGTGCAAGCACCTAGCTGGGCAGTTATTGAAGCCTGGAACAAAATTCATGGAGTTGGAAATGCAACAGAAGCAAGCCGTCAACAACCAGAAACGGAAACACAATGGGAATCAAACCAACAATGGAGACCAAGACAATGAAGATGAATTTGGAGAGGATAGTCAAATCAGTTAGGATGTAATTCAGCATTCATCCACTTTTGTGTAATTACTAGCCTTTAGTGTAAATGGTTAAGGGAAAACATGTGGCATTTTGGGATCTTAATGACCAAGTGTGTGAAGAAAATGGCAATCTCAGCTGTCCCGTATTCAATCATTGAATGAAATCCTCCTCCACATAAAACAATGAATTACAAAGGCCTTAATTCAACCACATATTCATAGCCAGTTTCCTTTTGCAACTTATGCATATGTGAATGCAAAGAAACTCATTCTCAGTTAAAGGACTCATCATTGATAAAAAAAATCTCAGGTGTCTCCTAAATCATCATTAAATTCAAACCAATCCACAACACTCATTGAAATACAAAGGCCTCATTTCAGCCACAATCATGGTCGGTTTCCTATAGTATATCAACAAATCTATAGATATATGTGATTTGTATTCTCTGTTCATAAAAGACTCATCATTTATTTAAAAAAAAAGGCATTCTCAGTTTTCCCCTTTTGCATCATTAATTTAAAACCAATTCCACAAAACTCATTCACATACAAAGGCCTCAATTCAGCCACATAATCATGGCCGGTTTCCAATTGTATGTAATGGTAGTATGAAATCACAATGTCAATCTCAGGCTCCCAAAAAAAATTCTTCATCGATTACCAAAAAAAATTACTATGAGAACACAAAGCAAGTTCTCTTCATTGGTTGTCATGTAAGCACAAGTTCTAACTGATAGGAGACACATAATACAAAGCATCCATTTCAGATCACAACATACATCCATCAATAATATATGCATTCAAAGAATGAACATATGCCAACATTCATACAACACAAATCACCACCTCAATGTCATTCCATATCATCCACAAAATAAAGCATACAACAGGCCAAAAGAAGCACATCTCAACATCAGTTTCAACAGACATCAACCACATAAAGCTTCTCAATCCATAATATCAATGTTAAGCATTCAAAAGGGGACGCACAATAGAACAAACATGTCCAACACACCATGCAAAATAAAACAAAAGCTAATACAAGGTCAAAGGGGACTTATCTAAGCATCAGGCTTCAGATCTGATGCTACTACACCATCGATCTCTTTAGGGTCATCAAAAGTTGAATCTCGAGCTCCCACTTTCAAACCATTCCCCGGAGACAGGGAGGACGCGTTTGGTCAACAGAGTCCTCATCTTCGGACCGCAAGAAGCCCTTAACAGACTCTTGGGACTAACCAAGACTATAGGAATGGTTTCCCTTGCACCCATAGCTCCCCTCACACCTTGGATGCTGGGAGCATGGGACAAAATCAAAGGGAGTTTGGGACTCGCAATCATCATCATCAGAATGGGCATCAATCATGGTGTGAAAGCACTTGTGATCCATTTGCAAAAGAGACATCCAACACCCGAATTAACCAAGATTCAGAGGAAGAAAGGAGAGGGGAGGAACGAAGAAGAAATCAGAGGAAGACTACCGAGAAATAAATGAGAGATCGAAGGAATTTGAGCCAAATCGAGGAAAAATTCGAGAGAGCAAGGTAAGATTTCAGAGAGCCTGGCAAAACTCTCTTGCGCCGCCACCACTAGGGTTTGTAAGAGAGAGTGTTTAGAGAGGTGGAACGGATCCAGAAATTTCATGTGAGATCTGGCCTCATCCTTAGGGTTTTATGGTGGGGCAAGGAGTTTTTTAGGCTGCTTCGTTTTGGGCAAGGCAAAGGGCATGATTTTATTCAACGAATCTCATGAACAGAGAGAGTGGGAATTTTTTTTGGGATGCCATTGAGATGGGTTCAACATAACCAGAGATAGTGAGAAATTTTTTGTCCAAAATCAAAGCAAAAAAAAATTCACATTAGGCTGCACATGATTTTAATGGAGGTGTTTTGAATGGAGTAAAGAGGAGGAGAGAGAGTGAAAAAGATAAAGTAGGAAAGAGAGTAAATAAAGTGTAGATAAAGTAGGAATGAGATTGAGTAAAGTACGTGTAGATATAAATGGAAGGAAGGGATAGTACGACGAACATTTTGGAACGACGGATATGGAAAGTGGACGAACATATATTATGGGACAGGGGGAGTAACGGATTCTGACTTAAGAGGAGTCATGGCTGATTTATAGAGGAAGAAGAAAAATGAAGGACCTTGAATTGGCTCGTTCAATGTGATGAACAAGAGAAAGCAACCACGTTTGGATGCCTGGGCGAGCTCGGGCTCGAGAGAGAACAATGACGCAATTTGGGTGTTAGGAGCAAACTCAACTAAGTCAAATATCAATTGTATTCAAATTGTGCGTAAGAATTTAAGGTTACATAGCTTTGGTTTAAATAGAAGAAGCAAAAAGCTAGCTTAGGTGGAAATTCTATCTTGTGCAAAAAGTAGAGGTTTTCCATTAATTAAATCTACCTAGAAAATAAAAGAAGGAAATTAATTTAAACAAATCATATCACTCGAAAGTATGCTAACAATAATCCTAGAATTTTGAATGAAGAAGATGGAATAACAACAAGAGAAATCATATATCTAATACTAGCTAAAGATAAAGTACTTGCAAGGCAAGCAAGGCCACGGGCCACCGCACACAGATAGGCCACGGCTTGGTTATCGGGCGCTGGCGTGCGCAAGGAAAGACAAGAGCGCACGGGCACATGAGAGCAGGTAGGCATGGACACGGATGGGATGCGGAGTGGAGCGCAAACGAGGTCGGGTGCAGGATAGTGGCCAGGGGTGATCAAGGGCGCACGCGCAAGAGATCTCCTAGGCGACGGGCAGGAGTGATGCCTTGGCCAAGGGGCCAACCTCCAAATGGCCATGTGCAAGGCCTATCAATGGAGTGATCGAGCCCGATAGGTGCGATGGCGCGACCTCGACTCCGACGTGGCTTGGTGTTGGTGCGTGGGCTTGCGATGAAAGAGTTCCTACTTGAAGATCTCCTTCCAAGCTTGAAAGAGTAATGAATTTTGAATCCTCTTTGGTTCCAACGCTATCCATGGCACGATTGATGATGTTTTGAGTGGATCAGACCACTTGCTGGGCTCGGCTCCTAGTAATGGGGCCGTTAGAGCGAACTTGTAGAGTGTCCTCCTCGAGTGCGGTCATGGCTAATGAGAGCGCATCAATTTGGTTGTTTGACATGCTAAGCTATTTGAATATTACGGGCATGAGTCAGCGGGAGAGGGTGCGAAATTGCATGACAACATCCAATTACCAATAAAATTAAACTTAAAAATAAGTTGCATTCTAAACAAATCTCCAGTTGAGAAATCAATCAATGTGAGCATAAACCAGATTCGACATAGGATTATAATCAATATTAGTTTAAATCGTAAACGATAAACCCCAAATTTCTCAACAAAGTATTGTAATTGTAACCAATTCCATCTAGTAATAAATGCTTCAGGAATCACATTCACCTAGCCAAATCACTTTCTTGAAGGCAAAATCGAGGATATAGATCTCTAATTTCATTAAATTCGTGTGCAATTTCAATTTTGACCCAAATTCCCGAAACCCTAATTGGTGAGAAAATATATACATATAAAGTTGGATAATTAAACAAACATAGAAACAGAGAAGGTTGGAATTGGGTTTCAATATTTTTATCAATACCTAACAATATGTTTGGATGGTGAGTCTTGATGTAAATTTTTGGATAGAAAATGGTGGACAACACTTTTCTATTGTTTGGATGAGATTTTATGAGAACTTGTATGAAATTTTGGAGAGAAAATATATAGAAAAAAAAGTCTTACCAAATTGGTGGAATTCCGTAAAACAGTAAGATACACCATCAAAAAAAATAAAAGAAAAGGAAAATAAAATCTACATTATCGTCTATTATGGTGGATGGTGTTGATACCCGGATTTGTCATCGCGTTGACGCACGAGATAAATAATAGTAAGGATAAAGATTAAAGCGCTAAGCACGTTTTAACGCGCTAAGTGTACGCGTGTGGCAACATGTATATACGTAACGCGTTAGCCTCGCCCATAAGGAGGCAAGCTTGCTTTGCTTTGTCCGCCACCTTTGCCACGTCATGCAAGCAAGCATGTCACAATTTTGTTTTAGCTTCCCACATCGACATGTTGCTATGTAAGTAACCAACTCAATATTCTATATATAGTATAAGGTGTGCACTGTATAATGGATCGGAAAAAGGCCGGTCCCGAGACGTGTTCTCGAAGGACGAGCCCCGACGTGTTCGAGTCTCCGAGGAGCTCGCACTATTTTACGGGAAAGACCTTAAAAAGGCTTATAAGCCTCCGAAAAGAGAATAAAATAATACACAGGGGGTGGGAGAGCTCGAAGTAAGACGAGCCGGTTTCTAGCGCGCCGAAAGGCCCGAGAGTTTAATAATTTTGTCCCGTATTTAGTTCGATATTTTCGGACTTCAAATTATTAAACTAAATACGGGACGCACGAGGCCGGTCCCGATAATTAACCCGACGGGAAGGGGGGCACGGGTCCACTCATGCCCCCCCCAGGTCCGTCTATGTTCACGTCCATCTTGACCGAGCAAGTAGCTAGATGCCTAGCAAGAACTCTCTCGACACCGCAGAGGCAGTAAACTTCGACAAGAGCGGATCGAATATATACCACAATAACTCATATCCCAAAGGCTAATGCTAAATCCACCTTATGCAGGGTGCTTAATCCACCGAGATTTGACATGAGCACCCCCGGTTGTGCAGACCGGAAGTATTGTTAATTTGTTTTTAATTTTCATGGGCTAATTTGGACAGTAAACCATGTGAAGAGTTGCAGAAATTCTTTCTTAAAAATCAAACGGAATGAATAACATTTGATCCAACCATATTCATTCACAAGTTTTCTACTCTGAGGGGGTGAATAAAGCAAGAAAAAAAATACAAAACAAAAGTGACTTAGGAAAATTTAAGAAGGGAGATGAAAAAGATTTGGGTAGATATATATCAGCAGGTAGAAGAAATGTAAAATCGGGGCTCCGGACACGATATGGCCAATGGGGTTTCTTTTTTTCATTCTTTTTTTATTCTGAGGTCTATTTTCTTGCTTCAAGGCATGATGTAATACAGTTCCGGCTCACAGGGCCGGGGGTCCCTCAACGCCTCTAGTTCCAGTCTGCCGGGCCGGGATTAAGACGTCACTTCCGGTGTACTCAGCAACCTGCGTTCGGTGGAAAAGGACGAGGCCTATCCCAAATCCAAGACCAACTACGTACAATTTATGCACGATACAAATGCAAAAGGTAACCACGTACTGAAGAATCGTCCACCACAGGTAAGCTAGAAGATGCGATGCATAAACATGCCTTTTCACCAAACACAAGTGACAAGACTACACTGATCCATTATGGTCGACTTAACTTACGGCTACACCCTTTATACCAATCATCTGCATGCTAATCTTAGAAATGTGAAGAAAACCAGGCCACGTCGCCAAATATTCTTAGAAACATTAGCCCTTATGTCAATTCTATACAAAGATCGACGTAAATGATCCAAGTGATACATACAACTACAATTAGTTTTCCTCCGTTCGAAGAGCCAATCAACACCGTGGACTCACCTTGTGTTCTTATTAGATGGTTAAGCTTCGTTTCTTAGGATGTACATTCTGCAGGTTCATTCCGAGATGGAACCTCTACGACTTCTTCAATCAACCGTGACTCCAGTTTGGACAAAGCAAGCAAAAAGCTACCAACAACTCTAAAACCATAATTTACATCCATCATCGCATCATTAAGGTTGTCAACTGATCACACCGGAAGTGCTCCATTGTATCCTAAATCTTGCTCGGGTGGGACTCTCGTTGACGTGTTAAGCATCGTCATCTAGCAGCAACAACAAAAAATAAAGACTCTTGGCAAAATAATTCCTCAAACCGAGGGCTGGTTATACAGAATGTCCACTTTAATCTTATATATAGATGGTTCCTTCCAAAATCCCCTGATTTTTCAAATATGCATAAAAATCATACTTAGATGTCTTGAATTTCGTACGAGCATATGCTTCATTCAATCCCAAAAAATACAACTTGCTTTCTGAAAAAAATAATAGGCAGCATATTAAAGTGAAAAGTTTCGAGGGATATACTTGAGTTGTACGAGGGAGAACACTATCTGCAAGATCCTGATCGATGGATACAGGAACTTGCATCTGGCTCATTCTTCCAGGCATCTCCTTCATGCTGCAAGGAAAATAACACTGTCAATATAGAGGCTACGAAAGCATTAAGTCAAATGCCTCAAAATTAAACATTTAAAAACAATCGGGCACATTAATAAATGCATACATACATGGCAGAGAGGTTATTGATGTTCTCCCTCATACGATAGAAGAGAGCTATGTTATCCTGCAACTGTATGTTACAAATAGATAGGATTACCCAACAGTTAATAAGAGAATTTACAAATATATGTACCATTATATATAGCAAATAATGCTAATTGGCAGATTTCACCTTCAAAGATGAAAGATTCTGATTAATTTCCCCGAAAACTAGAACGTTTTGTTCCAAAAGCTGCCTAGCTCTTCTGCGTATCACTGTAAGGAGAAGTAATTAGAAGCAACAAAGAGACCACATTACTACATCAGCATCAAGATTGGGCATAAAGAGATGTGTTTCTGACACTTTCCAAAATTGTCCATTATTTAATCAGTAAGGGAAAATTATGCAATTGAATAGTCAGATCAATTGTCAGGTGCTATGCACAAGTAAATCAGGGAACAGACTGCATTAGATTGACTATAACATAATGGAGCCCAGAAATTGAACCCTCAAGCTATTTGAGATGTTGATAAGTAAACAAGAGAAAGAACAACAAAACAGAGAACAGGAAAACACAAAGCAGTAAAACAAGAAACACAGAAAAGAACAATATTTAGGAAGTAACCACTACATGAAAAACACGAACCTTCCCACTTTATAAGCTCGTTCTTGTCCATTTGATGCATTGAAAAGGAGTGTACAGCCATGCTCAGAGTTGAAGCTGAGGGTAGATTTATCTTTGAAGATGATTCGCACAGCTTTTCCTAAAGACAGGTCAAGTTTACAGTTATGGCTTTTTAATCAATGAGAAACCACATATATACAATAACAATATATCAACAAGGATCTCAACGAACACTTCACAAAAACAGGCAGGAAATGACAATCATGTTGCTTTGGGGAGTTTTATTGCGGTATTCTAACTAATATCCAGCATTCTTAATATAGTACAAATCAACATATAAATATTAAATATAGGCAGAAAAGATAGCTGTGTGAATATATAAAAGATGTGCCTTTATACAACATATAAGTTTATACAGCCTAAGTTGACGAGTAGTCACCAACGGATTAGTAGAGTCGAGATAGAGCATATAGCATATAAGCATCTACGATCAAGTGGCCCAGGAACATAGCTATCCCCTATTCTAGTTCTGATGGCAATTACCCACTTAGATCACAAATACTGCATGTGGAAAAATATAAAAAAGGCTCGTAACAAATAATACAATGATAAATGCAGCAACTTG
Organism: Polygonum aviculare; assembly: GCA_934048045.1. Classification (NCBI taxonomy): domain Eukaryota; kingdom Viridiplantae; phylum Streptophyta; class Magnoliopsida; order Caryophyllales; family Polygonaceae; genus Polygonum; species Polygonum aviculare. Next base: position 15,548,473 of record OW204025.1, on the reverse strand, counting down.
AAGTGTTTAAAAGGATAGGATTTCATACAATGATAAATCTGTTTTGAAAACAACAAGAGTAAGGAGACAGCATGAGTTGAAATATTTCTGACCGACTGATTTCATTTTAAAATATTTCTATACTGAGATTTAGGAATACTAATACAAGATAGAATTCACAATCTGTCCTCACTACATACAAATTAATAGTTTTGAAAGGGGGAATTCGAATATTTTAAAGTTTTACCAGCATTATGACTAAACAACATAAGACTAAAGATCTTTTAGTCATAACAAAAACGAAAAGAAAAAAACCATGATTTTAGTTACAAGAAGACCATGTTCTCAAATGAATAATATAGATACATAAGGAGACTATAATCTTTATAAAATTATACATTACTAGAACATTATTATTAAAAACAGAAGAGTAAGTGCCAACTTATCAGCAACAAAAAGAAAACTACAAAAAGCTGAGTACTAACAAAAACAAAAGGTCCACAACATAAATGAAACAGTTAACAAATATTTTTTAATTTAAAAAAACGTGTATCAACACAGGATTTGACAGACATACCTTTCTGTAACTACCCTTCCTTCCTAAATGAGATTCCTCATGCTTCCGACGCTTTCTCTGCAGAGGTTGTCTACATCAGCATTCAATGTATCTTATCCAAAACAGCTCTAAATAAACTAAACAGGGAATATATGATCTGCACAACGTGGCAATGTGCTATATTTCCAAGTACATTTTTTCTACTATCAGTTCAAGAGGATAATAAGAAGCAAGAAGTATAAATGACACGTCAGATTCCAATATGATGGGGAAAAGGTTGTGTATTGTAAAACAAAAAATATTGTACATAGGTTAATGTGAATTGATAAAAGGGGAGAAAGACTAAAAAAAGGCTTGAGACAAGCCATCTGAACAAGCCCAAAAATATCCCAGCAGAAACAAAAGCAAAAAGGGTTCTGTGGTACCATAACTTAGTCTCACAATCCTTTTTTCCAATCTAATGAGCCAATTAGAGGTCATACAGGTCTTAATATCTACGCAAAAGTCAGAAGTGTGGTGTTCCTAATTATTGAATAGCTTAAAGTATGAAAGTTACTCTTGAAATAAGCAAAGGAGTAAGCCAGTACAGTAACATGCGTAGCAAACTATCTTCTTGTGACATGCAAATCCAGGTAAGATTTCTAGCAATTTGTTACTAAGATCTCCGTCATATTCTCTTTCGAATAAACCCAGATAATGCCAATGGTTCATTGAGGTTAAATAGAACTGCTAGCCCAACCATGACCATACTATGCTAGCCTATCACTATTGCAGTAATTTCATACCTTGAGAAACTACTGCAATTTCTTCTGCCTAAACAGCAGGACCCAGGAAGATCTTCCATGGTTATTTAGCACTTGTAAAATTGATTCCTAGATAGCATTTGAAGTAGAACAAGAATGCCTTCTCCGTTTTTTCACCATTAGCACCTCCATGACCCAAGGTAATTAGCCATGACTATAAACTAACAGAATTTCACCAGTCTGATTTTTTTTTTCTTGGTGAACCATTAACAAAACTTATGAACCTTTTCTTATTTTCTTATTGTAGAACCTCAACAATAAAATCTTGAGAAAAATTACACAGAATAAGGCACCATTCTTCTAGAAGTGGAGGACAGCAAAGGGAACAACTACAAAATCTCAGATAACAAAACTAAATCCTTATGGGCTTCTGCATGAGAAATAAGTTCAATGTGCACAAAGCCGTACGATATGTCAGTTAACAAGAATAGAAAGCTCACCATCATCCATCTACACCTCAAAGCAACGTCACGTACAGTTTTTTCCCCCAACATGGCTGCAATTTTAACATACCTCATTATAGTTGGTACATCAGCATATCTGTAATTGAACAATGCATTAGAATACCCCAATAAACAACATAGTTTTTCCCGTGCATTTCCTTAGGCCCACATCAATGACCATGAAATGCCACTCCTTTATAAAACTTCAATATGCAATCACTTATTGATATGATGTTAAAAACCAACATAGCAATGACCTACAGTGACATAATAGCCACTATTTGACCTATTAAGGAAGATTAAAAAAAATTGATGCAAGAACAGCAGCATTGAACGAATAGAAACATTGCTGTATGCCAAATTCCTAAGCAACCTAAACATTTTACTAAAAAATGAGGGGAGATCCATATGCCCAGAAGTAACACAATTACAATGACAACAAAGTTGTATGCCAAGTTTCCCATAGCATATAATATGCACCAAAATGGGTTCTAACACGTATGGCAAGACAGTCCATACTGTATGCAATATGGTGCAATTGTTGATAACTCTGCGTGCATTTACTGATTAATCAGAAACATAAGGTGGTTATTAATGTTCCATGTAACTTTTTTCCTTTTCCTTTCTTTGCATAGGTCTTATTGTCCCTCTTTTATTTTCGCTCCTTTCCATACTATCCCTGCTATCAGTTAGGATGCCTTGACTACATCCTTCTGATTGATTGTGTAGGCATGCTGAGTACATAATTAGCACTCAATCGTGAACACACGAAACACTAGTAATCTCCATGAAAATCATGTTGTGAGGGATGTGGTCAATCATATTCCACAGTACAGAGAGAACCAAAGCAATGGAAATAGTACCATAAGAAGATACCATATTATAATCCACGTTCAATAATGAGAATCACCCAAAAGAAGTTCCACATCAGGACTACTCTTATTTCGTAAAAAATGTCAGGCTTAGTGATATCAGCTCATTTATTTATTTATTTTCATGCATTCAATATATGTGGACGTCTGTTAACATTATTTTTCCTAACACTTCATTGATTAACAGATGTAAAAACTCAAAGACTTCAATTAGAAGAGGTATGGTATATACTTGATGAGGCCTTCTTCCAGCATATATTGTTCCTCGGCAGACCACTCGATTCCATTTTCGTTATCTTGCTTCAGGCTGTTTACTGAATCGAGAAGAAGAGAAGCAGAAGAGCTCCCAGCTTGAGTGACCGATGGATCATTGTTTCCAATGATGCCAGGATTCCCAGAAAAGACCAGGCTTCCTGTACCACTATTCACTCCATAATAGTTTCCTATCTCAATCATGTCTGGTGTATTGTTCACTACTGCCCCTGATTGAAATGATATCCTATTCCGGTTCAGATCAGATCCTAAAGTTGTTTCTTGATCAAATCCCCTACTCGAATCTGCAGCCATCCTCACAGAAAACCCAAGCCAGGGACAGCAGGAAAGCAATTGTTGTCAAAGACCCATCAAATGGATACAGGCTACAAAAGAAGCTCCACTAAAATACATTGTACAGAAGCTTCAACATCTGCAAAGGCGCATAATCCCAACGAAAATGAAAACAAGAATAAGAGGAATTTAGCATCTCCGAGACAATAATTTCATGATGCAAAGCTAAATTTGTCGTAGGAAAGCTAAAGAGAGTATTAGTATTGGCAAACCGATCAATTATTACTATATTATCTTTCATACACAAAAGCAAACAAATACAGAAGAATACAATTAGCATAGAAACATGGTAAGAAAATACCACACCCCTAAAACTAAATCTCAGGTTGGGTCCAACTCTTGCTTGGATGAATGAATAATTGAAGCTCAAAACGCCTGAAGGAAGCAAAATTGTCAAGTGAAGCTTACAAGCAATAGCAATCAATACCCAAGAGTGGCAGCCACCAGCAAGGATTCGGAGATTAGGAAGAACCTCGTAAGCGCAGGGGGTTGAAGAAAGGAAGGAGAGAAATGGGGCCGAAATTGCAATGGAGAACCCTAATTGCTGAGTGGAAGGGGGGAATCTTGGGAAGCTGAGGGCGAAAGACCACAATTACACGCACGCACAACACAACGCCTTTTGCAACGCCAACGCCACTTTGCTTTTTGCTTGTCGACTTCGCCTTTTCTCTCACTTCCTCTCTCTCTACCTTTCCTTCTTCCTCTCTCTCTACCTTTCCTTCTTCCTCATCCTCGGAGCAGTAGGAGAAAGAGAAAGTGTGTGTGTGAGTGAGAGAGAGAGAGAGAGAGCAGAAGGGCATCTGACAACAGAGAAGTGGGACTCGGCACACAAAAGCGAACAAAGTAAAAGGAGGAAGGAGAATAATTTTATGCTTTTAATATCCATTTTTTAGCTATGGAAGATCTTCTACTCCTCTCCCTACTCCCTTCTATGCTCCACTCTCTTAATTATGCAATAAAATAATAATAATAAAATTTTCTAAATACTTTTTTTTTTGATACAGGAAAGAGATTAGGCTAGCTTTACACAGAAAACTATCCTATAGCATCCTTGCGGATGAGGTCCCGAAGGACCGGATCGGAACCTAAAGTAGTCGATGGCACACGGCGAAACGAGTCTGCAATAAAATCAGCAACTGAGTTGGCTTCCCTGAAGATGTGCCTAATGCCCCAACTCTGAAACTGACCCAGCAGGAACTGAATGTCCGCACGCATTATCTCCACCTCCCACGGACAGCTCCAATCACCCAACACTGCATTAACGACTTGCAGGTTGTCACCTTCGATAAGCAAACGGGGAATGCCAAGGCGAATGGCCTCCAAAATCCCCTGCCGAAGCGCATACGCTTCAGAAAACACCACGGAACGACGGCCAAGAAACCCACCATCCAGCACGACGGGGACCCCCTCCGAGTTCCTGATAACAAAACCAAAAGACGAGATACCATCAGAGTTAACTGCCCCGTCAAAATTGAGTTTACAAAAGTTTGTAGATGGTGTAGTCCATCCAGAGCATTTCCGTTTTTTAGAAGTGGTACCACTCCGGTTTTTAATATCCTTGTTTTTTGACGCCATTGAACTTATCCAATCATTAGTCTGTTTCTTTGCAAATTCCACTGTTGTTGCTGGGCTTGTTTGGCCATTGTTGCTTTGGTCGAAAACACACCTGTTCCTAAGGAACCATGTACTCCACCAAAGGATAACGACGGTCTCAAATTGGGGCTTAGACATTTTATTTCTGATTTTGTCTATGTACTTAATAGGGTGACGGTCATCATAAACAATACTTCTAAGTTTTCGTTTAAGGTCCTGGTCAAGGAGATCATACGCTTGGTTTATGTGGCTACATTCCAGAAAAAGGTGAAAGGAGTCTTCATTTGTACTGTTACAGAACATACATCCTTGAGGGACCGCAATGTGATTTAGCGCGAGCCTTGACTTAGTGGGCAGCCCGTTTCGGCACATTTTCCATAGGAAATTCTTTTGTTTAGAGGGAATGTTGAGTTTCCATATCCAATCAAGATCGATTGTGGGACTACTTTTCTTATCCTGAATCCATTTCATGGTAGCATTCATGGAGAACCAGCCATTCCTACTTGGTCGCCAGTATAGCCTATCGGTAATATTGTTAAGAGGTAATACAATTTTACAGACTTCGTCCACCTCTTCGGGTTTGAGGACACGTCTCAACTTCTCAATGTTCCAGGTTTTATCATCCTTTATATAGTTGTTAACAGTTTCGTCCCCGTCCCATATGGGCAGATTATAAGCTGTGGGTTTAAGCACCCCCTCGGTTATCCAGTTGTCTTTCCAGAAACGTATTGTTTTTCCATCGCCTACTTGCCATGAAAGTCCGGTCAAAAAACCTTCCCGTAGGCTCATTAGTTTAGACCATTGCCATGATGTGTTACATTGTTTTTTATAGTTCCTAAGGTTAGAGGACTTTAGGTATTTTTCGTTAACGATTTTGACCCATAGATTTTCCGGATCTGCAATGAGTTTCCACAACAACTTCATCTGTAATGCTTGGTTCATATCTTCAGTTTTAGCAATCCCAAGTCCGCCATGGTTTGTAGGTCTACAGATAGAGTTCCAGCTAATGAGTGGTTTATATCCACTTTGTTTATTCTAGAAGAAGTTCCGGTTGATTTTATCTAGCTCATCGTGGGTAGCTTTTGGGAGGTAGAATGATTGCATTAGATAGTTTGGTTGAGTTGAAAGGTTGGCCTTGATTAGAGTTTTTCTTCCTTCTTGTGAGAGGGTATTCGCTTTCCATTTGGCGAGATGGTCTCTAGTCCTAGATGGTAATGCGTTGAAAGTATTTTTGGTGACCCGTTCATTAATAAGAGGGCACCCCAAGTATTTATCCAGCGCAGTTGTACTAGTAATGTGCAGCGTCTGTTTGATTTGGTTTTTGGTATGGTTTGTTATGTTTCTGGTTGTTTGGAATGCCGATTTGTGGAAGTTAACTTTCTGGCCTGACGCATTGCAATAGTCATCGATAATGTTTCTAGTATTTTGACATGCTTGATGTGTTGCTTTGGCAAAAATGATTATATCATCAGCGTAAGCTAGGAAGGGGATCTTAGTACCCCCTCTAGAGATTTGGATACCAATTCCACTTTTCGGATTCAGACTTGCCTGTTGTAATTGTCTTGCCAGAACCTCAGCTACCAGGACAAACAGGTATGGGGATAGGGGATCGCCCTGGCGAAGACCTTTAGCTGGTTTGAACTGGTCTGTTGGGCCATTGTTGACTAACACAGAGAATGATACAGTTTCCACACACTCTCTGATCCACCCAACGAATTTTGAATGGAATCCTAGTGTCTTTAAGACGTGGTTGAGGAATTCCCAACAGACGCGATCGTAGGCTTTCTCCATGTCAAGTTTGATCGCAACCCAACCTCCAATTCCTTTTTTCTTCCTGAACGAGTGCAGGATTTCATGGGCTATCAGAGTATTGTCATGAATACTTCTATTTTCAATAAAAGCGGATTGCATAGGGTGTATAAGCTTACCCATAACTTTTTTCAGTCTGGCGGTTAGAATTTTTGAGATGACTTTGTATATCGTATTACAGAGGCTAATAGGCCTGTAATGGTTCGTGGAAGATGGGTTTTCACATTTTGGGAGGAGTGTTATGAATGTATGGTTAATTTGTTTAAGCAGTTTACCCGAGTGAAAGAAACTCTTCACTGCTTTAGTGACATCCGGGCCAACGATGTGCCAGTACTTCTTATAGAAACAGGCCGTCATACCATCTGGGCCGGGGGATTTATCCTCCTCTATACTAAACATCGTTGTTTTAATCTCAGCGTTTGTGACCTGTTTCGTCAAAGCTGAATTATCTTCCACAGTCAGATCCGAGATCCAATTCTGAGTGAGTTCAAGCATTTTATTTTTTATTAATGTCAATGCTTTGGAATCTGGCTTGAAAGTCTTTCTGGATTTCGCGCTTTATATTACCCAGTCCAGTAATAAAAGTACCTTCATTAGTAGTGATCTCTCGAATGTTGGTCTTATTTCTTCTTCCGCATGCAATGCGATGGAAATATTTAGTATTTCTGTCGTTAAGCTGAATATGGTTGTTTTTACCTCTTTGCTTCCAATATGTATACTGGAACTGGATTAGGCATTCCCTTTTTTTAGAGAGTCTATTATTCTTCTGAATGAGGGAGTGGTTGTTGTTCTCAATAATCTGTTTTTGAACATCTAGTAGGTCTTCATTGACCTTTTTAAATTGCTCAAAAATATTTCCAAATGTAGTTCTATTCCACATCTTAGCTTTTGTTTTGAGCAATTGGGTTTTTTTAACGAGTTTGAACATATGCGAACCTTGAGGGTTATACCTCCATGCTTGTTTGACAATATTTTGGAAGTCATTTCTGGAAGTCCACATAGCTTCGAATTTGAAGGGACGAGCTTTGACAGGTTCTCCAGTAGGAATATCAATAGAGATAGGACAGTGGTCAGAAGAGGAGAAACTGTGATTTTTGGTGGATAGAGCAGGGAACCATTGCAAAACTTGGTCGCTCACCAAAACACGATCAAGTTTTTCCAATGTATTGTTGTCAAGTTCTTTAGAGCGTCTCCATGTGAAGAGATTGCCGAAGGTTGGAATGTCTATCAGGTTGCAATCACTTTTAAAATTAAGAAGACGATCAAATCTTGAGGCGGAAGGAATGAGCCCGCCACGTTTTTCGTTTGGACTTTGGATCTCATTAAGGTCACCCATTACAATGTAAGGAGTAGTAAGTTGGGTTATGAAGCCCTTGAGCTTCTCCCAGAATGCGTCTTTATCTTGTACCCTTGGTGGGGCGTATGTAATGATTATCGTCATCTCTTTATGATTTTCTAAGTTTACATAACTCAAAGCTATGAACCGCTCATCTTTATGGATAGTTGTGACTGATTCATTAAGCAGTTGGTGGTTTTTCCAGACGATCAACAGTCCACCCGACATACCCACAGACGGGATAAACTCGTATGCGTCAAAACCTGCCGCGGTCCACCTTTGAAGGGGTGGGAATTGTTGGCATTTAATCTCTAATAACGCTATTAATTGAAATTGTTCAGTTTTGCAGAGTGCATTGATTTCTGTCCATCTGTTGGGTTTTTTCAACCCGCGACAATTCCATGAGCATATCTTCATATACAACCCTTTTTGTTTGGGCTTTTAACCTTTGATTCCTTTTGTGTTTTATGTATTGTTTGGGATTGGATTTGGGTCCAAATCTGTTGGTTTTTGATAGAGTCTGGTCGAAATTGTTTAGACCATGCTACGCGAATGACTGCTGGTAATCGAGAGAAGTACATCTGACTTGTAGAGCACCCATCCATTTTTAATGGGACTGTTTTGGAGTAATCTGGGCAAACCGGGACCCCCATTTTTAATTTATGCAAATGGAAATCCCGAAGCCCTTTCCACTTACTTTTAATATAATTGTTAGATCCATTTTTTGGGTGCTGTTGGTTAATACCAACGTATACACAATTTGATTTGGGTGTGAACCCATTGGAGTTTATGTAAAACCTCCCACTTGATTTTTTGCTTGGGTTTGTAATCCCATAGAGTGAGCCTTTGTACAGGTCGATCCTCAAACAGACACGCTGCTTTAACCCAAGGTCACCAAGGTGACCATTGCTCATGATGTAGTTTGCAAACCAAAAGAAGGAATACACAACTACATAGACCACATCGACGATATCACACCCATAAAATCTGGGACACCACAACTGGCTAGACCAACCAGAAAAACATGCCCAAACATGGTAATAGGAGTTAAAAGCTCCATAGCAATATTGAATGGTGACTCTACAGTTGACAGCACTGGTTACAAACAAGGCCTTACATAACCTATCCATTTTGTTTGTAATAGGAGATAAAAGCAACAAGTAAGTATTTTGGTTTTTAATGGTGTACATTTTAGAGTGAGTAAAATTGGTCCAATTAGTAGCAGCCAGAACACCAATTTTATGCACTATAGCACAAGCAATTTGGAAAAGCAGTACATACGCATGGATAAAAATGATGATTTCATGCCTTAAGGCAAAATCCTGATTAAGGGATGGCTCTTCACTAGCACAGGGAGCATTAATCTTGCCTAGAAGGTAGACAAAGCCATAAGCACAACAGCATGACAACTCAAGAAAGGCACCACAAATGTACGAGTTGTAATGAAGCCGCAAACAACTCATCCGAAAACCATAGACGTAATTGACAGTGTATAAAAGGTGCTTAACACCGACAGAGTCATCATTGTGATAACTCAATATGGAGTAGGAGCTCATAGAGAGTGCTAGGAGATTGAAAAATTGGGAAGATGTTACCGGGTGGAATGGAACCGAAGACTTCGCTGAATGGATCGAACGGATGGACAAAGGGCCACTGCAGAATGGTCGGCATGAGCACAAACCAGACCCAAGAGCCCACAACGACCTGGACTCCATCCCCATCCTCGCCATCCTAGGAACTCGAACAAGCCCAAGCGCCGCCTTGAAGCAAACGGCCAGATAATGTCGACGAGCAAGACCCATAACCGGTCGCTTCTTTCTGAATCGCCACCAAAAGGAGGAGATATCGGCAACTGATGAGCCGACCATAAGACCTTCGATTTTCTCGATTGGCTCGGTGAGAACTTGGATCTTCAACCACAGCAACCTTTTCGTTTGGCTTTTGACATGCACGCCTCCGATTCCGGAGGAATACATCCACACCGTAATGAATTGAAGCCATGGGTGGTAATGGAAGGGCGAATTTGCCTGCTTCTTGCTTCCACAGATCTTGAGATGATTCACTTCGTTTAGTGTAGAGCTTTCAACGAGCCTTCTTCTCCTTGAAGAACACACGATAACTCTTGCTCGGTCTTGACTCCGGTTGGGGACGGTTGTTGACGACGGCGGCGGCTGGGCATGTTCTAGGGTTTTCGGCGACTTGAGGGAAAGGGGCATGGCGCGTGGATAGGCGCGTTCTTTTTTCTTTTTGTTTTCAAGGATAGTGCAAATATATATGGCGCGTGGATAGGCTTCCTGTACCACTATTCACTCCATAATAGTTTCCTATCTCAATCATGTCTGGTGTATTGTTCACTACTGCCCCTGATTGAAATGATATCCTATTCCGGTTCAGATCAGATCCTAAAGTTGTTTCTTGATCAAATCCCCTACTCGAATCTGCAGCCATCCTCACAGAAAACCCAAGCCAGGGACAGCAGGAAAGCAATTGTTGTCAAAGACCCATCAAATGGATACAGGCTACAAAAGAAGCTCCACTAAAATACATTGTACAGAAGCTTCAACATCTGCAAAGGCGCATAATCCCAACGAAAATGAAAACAAGAATAAGAGGAATTTAGCATCTCCGAGACAATAATTTCATGATGCACATTTTTATGTTAAAAATGCTTAGTCATATATATTTGCACATTTTTATCATAGAAAATTATAATTAATATTGTTTTACATTAAAATAATGGAATAAACCACATTTTTTATATTTAAAAAATATTGACTAGGAATTTATGTCATAAAATTTTAATAGTATATAAGAATAATCATTTACATCATATAAATATTTTTATAAATATTTTTATTATGATTTTACTATATAATTAAGAGAGTGGAGCATGGAGGGGAGTAGGGAGAGGAGTAGAAGATCTTCTCTCTTTTTTAACTGCATACATAAATTTTCCCTCCCTTCAAGTTTATCCATAAATGCAGGTTTTTTAGACTTTATAGAGCTAAAAAGTGATAAAGTCATGTTTCCGACCAAAAAAAAAGTGATAAAGTCATGTAATTCGAATATTATAATATTGGATGGTATGGAATACTTTCATGGGTATGGAGTAATTTTGTAACTTTATAGAGAGCTAAAAAGTGATAAAGTTGATCAAAAAGCCATGTAATTGGAATATTATGATATTGGATGTGATAATTTTGTAGGAAAAAATGATAAATTTGATAAGAATGTTAAATAGTGGGGTAATGTATGAGATTGAACAAGAGTAATATGGTAAGAAAGATATAATATAAATAGAAAATTGGGAAGATGGACAATCTTATTGAGACAACCGAAAATAAAATATGGAAAAATATTGAGGGATAGAGAGAATTCCAAATTTAGTTCGATTTTTGCATTCTTCGTTTTTAACATTAATTGTTTCTAGTCCCAAGCAAGCCCCAACTCTTGTTTATACAATGTGTTTATGATTTTCTAACAATGTTTTTAAAATATAATGATAATGACATGAGGTTGAGTTTTGGTAAAATGTCACAATAACAATCCTAATAAATTAAAAAATAATCACATAAAAAACATGTGAAGGCATTCTTTACTACGAGAGATGTACAGTGCAATAACAACATATGTATATCATTCACTCAAGTTCATTCAGAGTCAAAGTTAATCATTCCAAAAAATGAAGAAGATGAGTTAGACAAGATGAAAAAAAAAGTTGAGTTTATCAACAAGATAGCATAGCAAAAGTTAATTGAATTAAACATAATTTATCATAGTCCCTATGTTTTTCTTAAAAGCATGATGCACTACACAAATTCTCCAAAATTAAATTTTAAACCAAGTATATGTCGTTCCTACACCATAGGGACGCCTAGGACTTCAATGATCAATCGAACAAGAATGAGTTTCATGCAAGATAAGGAAGTCGTCCTTATCGAGAAGGAAATTGGCGTTCAAACTCATAAAGTTCAAATATTCAAACAAAGTCAAGGTTGCCTGACAAAATGACATCATCCGTAGTCGCGGTCCTCAGAAGCTTTAGGTGTCAGAGACAAAATGCATGAAGCCAAAGATGTCGCTTTCCCAGACTCATCCCAAGAAAAACGTGGAAGCTCCCCAACAAAAGAAGAGCTAACTTTCAGATGAGGACAAGCATGTGTATGTAGATGTACAACGTAGGAGAAAGCAACAACTTTTAAAGATATCTCTGAAGACGCCAAAAGGGCAAAAGGGTCTTAGAAAATGCACCCAATCACATCCACTATAAATACACCCATATGTATTCATTCTGATGTGACTTCTTTCACACTCTTTTGCCATAGCCTCAAGAACACCCAAGAACCAATTAAGTGAGTGAGGGTGAGCTTGATCAAGAAGAATAAGTCCACCAAGAACAAATTTGTTTCCACAATCAAGAGTGTTTGTGATCCCTAAGGACTAGGGAATATGTGAGTTTTGAGTTCTTTGCATTTTGAGCTATTGAGTTAGGCTACATAGAGCTAAGACTAAAGGGACTACATTAATAGACTATAAGGAAAGACACTTATAGTTTAGAGAAGTGTGTATTTCGCCTATGAAATAACTATAGGGACTCTTAGTAATACAAGTATAAGGAAGTTATTTAAAAATCCTCTAAGGTGGTAAAGGTTTACCCACTGAGACTAGTTGGTCGAAAATGGGGTTCCTCTATAATAGCCAGGGACAGCAGGAAAGCAATTACTATTCTGCTGCCAGGGACACCGTCCCTATACGACGTTCTTATCTATTACTAACGCATTACGATCCAACACCACATATAAACAATTTGTCACTACATACAAAATCATGTCACCATGTACAAAAACTAATCATCTCTTACAAAAACTTGTCACTACGTACAAAAATATGTCACCACATACAAAAACTAATCACCTCATACAAAAAATTGTCAGCACCCTAACTAGGACCACCCGAATTGCGCTCAAACTTATCATCATGTAGAAAACTTTCCATCAAAATTTATTAGTAAGCCTATATGGGATTTGAACCCACAATATCATGCGCTAATCATGTTACTCTACTACTTGAGCTAGTAGGTAATAACTAAAAGCAATATATAACAAATTAAACAACACAGATAAAACTTGTCATCATGTTTAAAATATGTCACTGCGCTTAAAACTTGTCACCGTAACAAATCTGTTATCAAAAGGTTCTTCAGCAATTCAATTTAAATTTATAATGGAATAAAGTTCTGAAATTGTTTTAGTACTCATAGTTCAAGAACCAATCAAACACATACATCACCATTCAACAACTTTAAATTATATTAAATAATCAAAGAATTAGCAAAGGACTTTGTCAGAGAGCAAAAAGAATCAATGTGGGAATCGATGAGGGATTTACTTAGATGAGTACACGAGCAAAAAGACTTGCTAGCGCCCGAATGAATCAACGAAAGCAGAGAAGGAAACCAAGAACCACTACAAGAAGGACTCTGCCACCACAAGCCCTTCTTCGAGCCCCGCTCGCTGTAGTCGTCAACCAGTTCTAATCTAGCCAGATCCTCACCGCCATCGTTCGTGGAGGAAGGAGTCGGCATCGGCTAGGGGAGCTTGACGGAATAGAACGCCGATCTTGGGAAGAAGAAGAAGAATGTCGATCTGGAGCCTGGTGAAGAGATCCTCGTCGTGCTCTTTGGCCTTGCCTCCACCATTCTCTTTGACGCCACCATCCTCGCCCCATTGACGGAGGTCTTTTTCGATGTAGATTTGAGTTCGAAAGGGGAGGCAAGAGAGAAAAACAAGATCTAGATTAAGGATGACAAAATAGAGAGTTTCGGAGAGAGAAAAAAGGGGAAGAGATAGAAAAAGAGGAAATAGAGGTTTTTATATAAAGGGAAAAGAAATGAGCTAGTGCAATTTTTTTAAGTGGACTTATTTACTACATTATTACTTTGTTAGCCAGATAGAATTATTTTCCCTAGATTGTGTTTAAATATTCGTACCTTTTATTCAATAAAAATCAAATTTGAATCCTGGATTAAACTTGAGAAAAGTTTGATACTTGGTTTTAAGTCCAAAAACACGTGTGACTATTATTCTTATTCATTCGAAGCTTCAACTCTCTCTTCTACCTTCGATCAACTTCGATTCTCTCTACTAGCCTCCTTTATCTCGACAATATGATGTTGATTAATTTTGTTTTTGTGTTGAATTTCATGAGTTTTATTTGAGTTTTTATTGTGTTTTATTTGTGTGAATTCGCAGGTGAAGCGAGACAGATTTCTCTCTTGTATTCGCACCTCTCTTCTCTTAGCAATCTAGGTTTCTCTCTCTCTCTCTCTCTCTCTCTCTCTCTCTCTCTCTCTCAAGTATCTTCATATTCGTAGAGCATGCAAGGACTTGAGCAAAGGAAAGGACTTGGACGAAGCACCTAGGCCCATCATGGGTTTTAAACGGATTGATGGTGATTTCTAGCGACTACCATGCAATCACGTATCATTTGCCAGACTTGATCTTGTCAAGTTTTTTTTTCTTCCCAACTTGAATTTCAACTCCTTAGAAAGACTTGATCTTGATGAAGAACCCAATTTTGTTGAACAAAATCGTGTCCTTGGATTATGAGACCAACAAGGGTTGCAAACTTGTAACATGGATTGTTGAATGAGCACTTGTGATACGGGATTGCCAGCGTCGTATGCTACTCTTGAGGTTGCGGAAGCTTTTCAGGATCTTTGGAACGTTTCGCCTACTGCCCTTGTTCAATTCTTTCGCTTCTTACAAATTGAAGGCTCACCCTTGGATTGGATGATCCAACAAGGGTTGAAACCTTAATGGTGTGGAGGAAGGGTCGGTTGGTGAATTGACGCCCTATGGGCCACCTACGATATTCACAACGAAGAACACCAATATGAGTAGAGTGAATTTCACGATTACTAACAAATTTATGTAAATTGATGTTGGTTTTAGTCATGCAATTGTTGAATGAATTGAAAGAAAGACGAGAGAGAGAGAGAGAGAGAGAGAAGAGAAGAGTGAAGAGAGGGATTGCGAGAAGGAATTTTAAAACAATTCTCCTCGGCTGTGGATGATGAAGAACGAAGGTTGATGAGTTGATGTTGATGATGCTCAGCTGAAGGCTGGAAAAGGGGTCCGAAATTCTCCAAGTAAAACACTAGTTTGGTTGGATTAAATTCCCAGGAATTCAACTTTTAACGCAAGTCAAATTCTAGAAAAAACTAATCTGACTTTTTCATTCATCATAGGTTCGAATTTATAGACACATAATGCAGCCAAAAATTCTATCATCTACAACTTCCTAAGATAGATCTTTGCTTGGAAAGAAAGCTAGGGAAAAACAAATGTTACTAGTGAAAAATAACAACCTAGAAAGTTTACTAGTGAAACTGATTTTAACTAGTGAAAATTAACAAATTCTAACAAACTTCCATCTATCTTTGAATGTGTGGATTGCGGCCCAAGCAAGGCTGATTTTGGCTGCTTCCATGGATAAGGCCGCGTCCTAGGGCGTTGGCCTTCCTTGTGCCACAAGCTGTCCATACTTAGATAAAAATAGAAGGAATAAAAGAGGCAAGTGCCAAAAATAGCAAATATTCTCTAACCTAAAAATAACTCAAAGATAGGCATGCCCAAATATCAATTCGGGACATGAGAGATGAGGGTGGTCCATTGTGGCCCATGTGACTCGAGCGTAACTGGAATGCGCGCCAAAAGAACTCTTGTCGCTTTCTTTAGCTTCTGGGCTCGATCTCTAGTGATTGGTCCATCGAAGGGGACTCGAGATAGGTCCTCGAACTCTTGCGGAGTCATTGGTGCATGGTCTGCATCATTCTCCTCCACTTGGCTACGAAGCATCCTCGATTCGTCGTCGGAGTCATCATCGGGACATAGAGGGATAGGTCCGCTACATTGAATGTAGGATGAACGCCATACTCTCCGGGGAGGTCCAAACGGCAAGCGTTGGGGCCGATCCGCTGAGTGATGCGAAAGGGGCCATCGCCTCTATCATGGAGCTTGGACTTGCGCTTTTCTGGGAACCTCTCCTTCCTTAGGTGCAGCCACACAAGATCGCCCACCTCAAATTGCACATTCTTTCGACTTTTGTCAGCTTGGGCCTTGTATTGGGCGGTCTTGCGTTCAAGGTGCAACCTAGTGCGCTCATGCAGCTTCTTCACGAACTCAGCCCTCTTGTGTGCGTCGAACGATGTCTTGTCCTTGTCCTTCATGGAATGGAGCGTGAGATCCACTGAGGTCCTGGGGTTCAAACCGTACACCACCTCAAATGGAGTCATCTTGGTTGCCGAGTGCACCGACCTGTTATAAGCAAACTCTACAATAGGCAAACAATCTTCCATTTTTTGATGTTGGACTTAATCATGGTGCGCAGCAAGACGCTCAAAGTCCGGTTAGTAACCTCAGTTTGACCATCGGTCTGAGGGTGACAAGAAGTAGAATAAAGCAATCTAGTACCCAATTAAGACCATAAAGATTTCCAAAAGCAACTCAAGAACTTAACATCCCTATCACTAACAATAGAACAAGGAATACCATGCAATTTTACAACATGCTCGAAAAACAAGGAAGAGATATGCACGGCATCATCAGTTTTATGACATGGAATGAAGTGAGCCATTTTTGAACATCTATCTACCACTACAAAGATGCTATCTCGTCCCTTCCTAGTCCTAGGCAACCGTACAATGAAATCCATAGAAATATCTTCCCAAGGGCTCTTAGGTATAGGTAAAGGCTGGTACAATCCATGGTTAGTTAACTTTGATTTTCCTTTAGCACATGAAACACAACCCTTAATGAATTTAAGCACATAATTCGACATTTTAAGCAAATAGAAGTGTTCCTTTAATCCTTGCAAGGTCTTTTCTAACCCACCATGTCCTCTAGTCTCATGCACATCTTGAACTAACAACCTACGGTATGAAGATGAAGGTATACATAATTTTCCAACTTTGAACAAATAACCATCATCCACAAAGTAAGAGTCATATTCACCATGCGCAATATAATAGTTGTAAATTTTTCCAAAGAAATCATCATTAGCATACAATTCACGCATCATGGAAAAACCTAACAATTTTGCATCTAAGTGAGCTAGAAGAACGTACCTGCGTGATAGAGCATCGGCTACCACGTTTTCGGTTCCCTTTTTGTGTTTGACCACATAGGGGAACGTCTCCATGAACTCAACCCATCTAGCATGCCGTTGGCTGAGGTGAGATTGGCCCTTTAGGTAGATTGGTAAAAAAATCTCAAGAATAAGAACTAGTAAAATCTCAAGTTTCATTCGAAGAATTAAAATCAACCTAAGATTAAAATGAAGAATCTATAGAGTATTTAAAGACACAAGATGCATCGATCTTGCTATCCTAATAAGAATTGTTTTATCCTAAAATAAGATGAAAAGATCATAAATAACTAAGGATCTAATTTATCCATGTGACAACACCTCCTAAGCATCATTAATCCTAATTAGTGTACGTGTGACATGTCTAACTTAAGAAATAAATCAACCACATAATAATTCAAAACTCGGCACATATGCGGAAAATAATAAATAGAAACAATACTAAGTTTGGAAAGTACTAAAAATATATAGAAAGATAAGATAAACATGCAAAGGATTCTTGCATGTGAGTGTGCTCAAGACAAGGCTTGAACATGATAGATCAATTCCTTATAATCGGACTTGAACTTGATGCAAGTCATCCATATCTTGTGGAGTCATAAGTGTATGCTCTGCATCACTACTTGTGCAGGATTATATTAGGATGATGAGAATGATGAATATACATTATGATTAAACATTAATATGTAATAATAAAATAGGATTCTTTTTAAATTTTTATAATAAAGTTCTTCTTTTTAAATAAACTCCATTTATTGTGTGAATATAATAAATTTGGTTATCCAAATACGTGTTGTGTTTCAACGCAACTAGATTTACTTTTTTATAAACAGATGTTTTTTTAGTCTACAACTTTTTGTTAACTTCAAAAAAAATTGATAATAAATTAAAAATAAAAAGAAATCACTCCTTATTCTCTTAATGATTAGATAAAAAATCTAGAATTTGTTTTGTGTGCAATTGAGGTAGTTTTATAAGAAAAAGATAATATTGTCATCGAGATGAAAATAAATATGAACTTGGGTGGTTAGTTGTAAATAAATTCAGAGTATATAGAATTAAATAATCATACTTTATAAAGATTAGGGACCTAAAAATACATTTATAAAGATTAAGGGTCATTTTTATAATAATTTCTTCTAGGTGTCGTATTGATCCGGCCCATGCGCTAGGCTATCCCATTCCGCTTAAGGCTCGTCTAACACTTTAACATGTCTACACATCCATTTGGACTGCCTAGGAAGGCGCTACGTGGAATCTCTCGTCTTGAGGACCATCTAAAGTTTTTTAAACAACAACCTAATATTAACTATATATAATGAGTTAAGGACAACAAAATAAATTCTTCATAAGAGAATCAGTATTTATTGATGATAACTTTCAAAAATGGAGAGCAAGCGCCTTTTTTTTCTCCCTTGTTTTTTTTTCTTTACAAAAATAAGCAAATAGTAGTGAGCACTTTGAGAAGGAACACACTTGCTTGGATAGTAAGGATTAAAGATTTCATTTGAGAATTCTTTACTTGAAATAGCTAAAAGGATCATGCCTTTCCTTTCTTTATTGGGTTAAAATGAGCTACTAACTTGTTATAATTTCAACATTAGACTACTTGAAAATTACAAGGTCAGTCTAAATCTTCACACTAGATGATCTTAAAAAATTCACGAAACAAAGGTTGGTAACTCAAAAACAATCGAAAATCACCTAAATAATCTGAATCTTAAACTTAATTAATAGGAAATCTTGCTATGATATGGCAAAACTGCAATACATTGATATGCCTTTTGGCCAAGAAGTCGGTAGTAGAGTTACCCTCCTTGAATTTCGGAGATCCACCATAATCGCATATATTTATCACGACGCTTTCTAAATGTTTCTTAAGAATTAATAATAAACAAATTATCCCCTTCTATACTAAGTTTTGATATATTCAATTCTTTAGTATATTTGAGGATTTCCTACAGCTCTACCACTTCACCTTTTAATATAGATATTGGTTGAAGAACTTGTTCATCACACCCTAATTTTTTTTATTATGATGGTTACAACTCTACGAGTAAACGGAGTAATAAAACTGGGAAATATAGAAGAGTTGTTTTGACGAGAGGGATCAAAATGTTTTAACCAATTAACTAGAAGTTTAATCCAGATCGCATTAGCCTTACGTTTTCCTTTGGAAGATTTCGTTATTTTGAGTTTTCAATTGATATTTTCCATTGGGTATATTGAGTAAAAGCTAGATCACATGGTAAGTTATTAGACCATACTAGCATATTTTTTCAAATTTTAATTGAATTTTGTTAAAAAAAAGTCATTTAACATACTTACTTAATGTACATATATTAGTATATTACATATGTGTTTAGATATTATTATATATTCATTAATCATAGATATATGTATGCTAAGTACATGGGAATAATAAGATAGGATAAGATATCCATTTTTTAAACTAAAACTCTAGAAGAAAATCCCTAAATTATTTTTTAAAAAAATAATAAATTCTTCAATTAATATAATAAACTTATACATTTTCTATCCATAGCATATAAATAATCGATATAATAACTAATATATAAATTTGATAAGTTATAGATTTGACGGTAAAAGAATCATAATTAATATATATTTAATTTGAAAATTGTTGTTCGCTAATGTATATCCCAATTTGGAAACAGATTCCCACTTTAGTTATTTCTAAATTTTCCAAGCGTAGACTTTAAAAAATAAAAACTTAGTATTTAAGAAATTGAAATCGGGTCAAAATTCCACAATTAAATCATATAGATTTATTCTAATATAATATTATACAAAATTCATCAAGTATGTATACGTCGATATTACGGAAACAAAGCTTCACTATAGCCATTATATAAAATTTTTAAATGTAAATTTTATAGAAAATAAATAAGATTAAATGTTAAATGTTAAAGCTTACTTTAACATTCTCAGCCAAATTCATTAGACTATTCTCATAAATACTCCACGGTAAAACTTTTTTTTAAAATGCAAATCAAATTTGAATTTTAAAATTGTATTAAAATCTAATGGCAAAATTGGACTAAAATCAAGATTGTTAGTGAATTGAATACTCCATATATAATAAAATTAAATATATTTATATTTATACATGACTAAAATCAAGATTGTTAGTGAATTGATACTCCATATTTATTAAAATGATACGTAAATATTAATATCCATACACTAAAAAATATTAGAGTATAAGT
The DNA here is from genome assembly GCA_934048045.1 of Polygonum aviculare. Lineage (NCBI taxonomy): Eukaryota > Viridiplantae > Streptophyta > Magnoliopsida > Caryophyllales > Polygonaceae > Polygonum > Polygonum aviculare. The sequence goes on along the minus strand of OW204025.1, from coordinate 15,528,099 downwards.
TTAAAAAAACTTCAATAATAAATATAGTCTTATTAATATTTTATTTAGTAGATTAAGTGAAAAAAATCTATGAATAAGTTTTTATTGAACACTTATGTTTTCAACCAATCCTACCCATAAAATAGAATCTATGAATCAATCCCAAATCAAAATATTCAGTTTACAATAATACAATAAGCATTAGACAAATTAATCCGTAATCGATTTTGTTATGGAAATAATAAGATGCATATTATAGATTTGGAAACAAAAGATAAGATATGTTGAAGATATGACACATTTTTGAAATTGAAATTTTTAGTTAGAAAGTCTTAGGTTTAAAATTTGAATACTTAATATTTTCATTTAAAAAAAAACTAAAGGAGTATGTTAGCTTATGAGAGAATACTGAATTGAGATCTTAAGGATTTTTTTGCTTTTAAATTTATACATATTTAAGTAATTTAAATTTCAAACAACTAATACACTTACCTACACCACTACACTATCTCACTATCTTCCACACGATTTCCTCTCTACCTTTTAGTATAATTTCATATTTTAAAATTTTAAGTATTCCATCATGTTTTCTTTTACATCGTTTCTACCATTTAGTCTTCATCTTCATTTAGTCTTCATTTATTTTCCGTCAAATTGAGGATCAAACAGCATCAAAGAAATCGAAGAGAAATAGTTAGGTGAAAGACAACCTGAAATGAGGACGACGTATAAGGTAGATCATGAGTTAGTCTCTTTCTCAACATATCTTTCTCTTTCTCTTTTACAGATTTTGGGATGGCCAAGATTAAGATATACCTTCGTGTATAGCCCGAACGGATATAATTATATGTGTGATTTTGATCATTAGGAAGATGAAGAGTACAAATCGATTTGAAGTGCAACCATAAATCGATAGCCGTTTCAATGAAAAATTGGTAGATCAATTCGAAGAGTAACAACATGAGAAGATGAAGATGAAGATGAAGAATCAAATCAAGAACAAATATTAAAAGAACCTGAAATTATTAGTAAGTATGTTTTTTAAGCAATTTAGAGTTAAAGTATTCATTAATTTGTAATTTTAGTTAAATATGACATGTAAATGATAAAGAAATATATAATATTACATGGCATATGACATGGAAAAAATGATGACATGGCTTAGTGAAAAAATGACATGTGGTAAAATCCAAGGTGGCGTAATGTATGAACGTCATGTGGAAAAAGATGATGTGGCGCAATGAGAAGACTTTAATCCTTAATAGTTTTAAATATATATAATAGATTCTAGTCGGATCAAATATAATGACATTCCTATGATTCCATATATATTACCAAAGGAAACAAAGGAATCACTATTTCTATTTAAATTTAAAGTAGAAATTATAATAACATTAAAATTTCCAAACGTGGCACAATCAATGAGTAATTTAATTTATGTTCTAACATTGTAATCATTTTTCTAGCACATTGACAATGAAAGGAAATGTGATTTAAGTTGTATCACAAAGGGAGCAAAAATCGCGAACTTAGATAAACTATGTATTCAACCTATCTGAACTTGGCAAACAACTCACACAAGATTTACACAAGAAATTTTGAATCTTTGGAGAAGGTTTAGTTTTCAAATCCAATTAGTAAATACAGTTGAATAAATGTGCCTTGAAATATTAATCAGTTTTGATGTCGATTGGACCGAAAAGGTACCATCAGTGGACAGTTGCCAAATTAATTGATCTTCAAAATCAATTTCTGCCATCTGCATTTTTAAAACTAACTCAACTAACCTTGGTGGAAGGTGTAGAGCTAAGGCATCTTTATCCTAAACTTAGCATAGGGTTATCATTATTATTAAAACAAGTTAGTAAATTTGAATCTTCAATCCACTTATTAGACCAAAAGTTTATTGGTTTTTCATTTCTTAGAATCCATTTAAGGCCTTTTGAAAATCGTTCTCTAGTACTCAAAAGTCGGCCAGATTACCAATTACTCCCACCTAACTGACAATAAGGGTCATCCAGTTTCTTTGAATTTGCCATTTCACAACTAAAGCTCGCTTTTCTGTGGTATTATTCTATTTCTCATTTCAAAACTAAATAAAATAATGCTTACAAATTCAATTCAAAGGTCAATTGAAGTTTCTATAGGTAATTCTTATCAGATTGGGTTTTGTAAGTGTGAGTTGTATAGCTTGTTAAGGATAAGGTTTTGCTAAAAGATTATTTTGAGGAAATATATCGTTAAAGATAATATCTAATATAATTCTATTGTTTCCTTTATCTTTGTTTCAATTGCTCATAATAGTTGATCTCTCTTATATAAGTACTATATGTATAACTTTTCTTTTATCGTTAAAGATGTTATATATATAAAGGGAAATTCCTTTTGGTACCTTTGTGGTCTTGTCTATTCCTTTTGGTGTCCTATGAAAAAAGTTGTTCCTTTTGGTACCCTTATAGTTTACATAAATTCCTGTATGTACCCAAAATTTCTACAAACCCATTCTCCATGCATCCAAAAGAACCCATTTTCCGTTTAAAAAACAATGAAGGGAAAAAAAACGCAACGGCCAACATCTTTGAATATATTGAAGCTACGTAGTTATTGGGCATCAATTGGGCATCGTTGAATAAATCTCACCAAGGTGTTCAAGCCATTGGACATCCAGCAACCAACATCTCCACGCCGACGATAAGCTCGCCGGAGGGGAGGAAATTCAGTGTGAGAAACGTCGCCGACGATCCAAGCATATTCTCGCCGAAGGCGCCGAGGTGTTCAAGCCATTGGAGGGAGTTTCTAAGGTTTGAAGAAGAGCTCCTCTAAGTCGATGTCGGCCTAGAATTATATGACGTCGTTTCCGTATTCTTCTTCCTCAACGAACATTAGTCGTCAATTAGGTAATTTCTACACACGACCTCCAAATCGATGTCGGCTTCAGATGCCACTCTTCGCCACCCTCAGTTGAAGGACACTGATTCGGAATCGATCCACGTCTCGTCCTCTCGATTCTCCGTCTCCTCCTCATCCGGCCACGATGACGATGATTTCGCCCACCTCTCGCTCGATGCCGCTGACCTGAAACCTAGCAACTCAAACCTCACCCTTTCTAGATCATCCTCTAGTTCGAATCAGAACCGTACCCTAGGGTTTGAATGGTGAAGCCATGGATGGTTCCAATCTCTATGACGGAGAATCCAAAGTCGTTGATCAATCGTTGTTGTTGTGGATGTAGTAGCCCTGCCTCGCCGTTGTGGATGCCTAAAGATCGGGAGATTCGTGTTTCTCTGTCAAACACGGCTTGGTTTTATTTTTTTATTTTTCTTAATTTGTTTTGGATGGAGAATGAGATTTTATAGACTTTTGGGTACGGAAAGGAATTTGTGTAAACTTCGAGGGTATCAAAAGAATATTTTTTTCGTGGGACACCAAAAGGACTTGACGAGACCACAGGGGTACCAAATAGAATTTCGCTATAGAAAAAACGTCAAGAGTAGATTAAAGATAACGCACCACCATCTGACTGTTCCATTGAATGTGGAAAGCCTAAAGAGAAAAAAGCTTTCACGCCACAATCGATCCCGGAGGTCGATCCACGTCGAATCTCAAATCGAGCAAACACATCAAACATATATGCAATGGATTAAAGAAGGATAACGAAGCCCAAGCGAATCTACTTCCACTTTGAAAAGGACCGGATCGACCTCCTAGTGGCACAAAACCCAGCTAACAATTGGGGTGTTGCTCTTGGCCGTCTAACCCAAACCATCTCTCATCTAATGATATCCCTCGTTTGCGTTTTCGAGCAACATTGGATGGTTAATGAAGGAGAAGTCACAAAGACGAATGTCTATGCAAATTTGGACTGGGCAGTCGGTCTTGTGGAGGAGATGTCTGGATCCTCGAGAAAAGCATCGCTCACGCAGACGCCCAACCATAGAAGGACATCTTAAAAGGCAATTCTTATGAACGCCATTACTACAAAGTTCCAAAGACGAGGTTCTATCCTTAAATTCTCATGGAAAGTTAGCCTTAAGTCACCACATCCCTTTCTGAGTTCCCAAATTTCCACAAAAAACCCAGTGTTGAGTTTGCTCTCTGCCCACCTTCGATTCCCTAGTTTCCCTATACTATTGTTTGTCCCCCTATCCACCAATAACAAAATCGAATCACTTACGAGCACCAATCACAACTAAACAAGGTATGAATTTACTCACTATGAGTCGATTCATGCTACTGTACTCCTCGGCTTTTACTGGCATACGACTAAATACTGAATACACATCACTAGAACAGGAAACATAAAACAGGAAATTCACAGGGACTTCCAAAATCGATTTTAACATATAAAATTAATAGAAGTAAAATGATAGAGTTAACACAAAGCATGTAGAGCGTAATAACGGATGATGAAAACCAAATCATCACGAAACCAATGACCAATGCTGAAATTAAAGTAGCGGTTTTCGATATTGAAGAAGACAAGTCGCCAGGCCCGGATGGAGTGACGACATGTTCTTTTACAAAAAGTATTGCATATAATAGGACCAGATGCTATTAAAGTTGTGAAAAGTTTCTTTCACTCTGGCAAACTACTCAAGCAAATCAATCACACTTTTATAACCTTATTGCCAAAATGTGACAATCCAAGCTTGACAAATCATTACAGACAAATAAGCTTATGTAACACTATACATAAAATAATTTCCAAAATATTAACAACAAGACTTTAAAAGGTTATGGGAAAAATTAATACACCTAATGTAGTAAGCATTTATTGCAAATCAAAGCATTCATGACAACACCCTTATAGCGCATGAATTTTTCCACTCGTTTCGGAATAAAAAGGGCCTGGGCGAATGGATTGCTGTCAAACTGGACATGAAGAAAGCATATGACCAACTCAGTTGGGAATTCCTAGCTCATGTTCTACAAAATTTTGAGTTCCACTAGAAGTTCATAACTTGGATTAAAGAATTTGTCATCACCGTCTCCTTCTCAGTCCTAGTAAACAATGGCCCAATAAAAAAATTCAAACACATAAAGGTCTGCGTTAGGGTGATCCCTTATCCCCATACTTACTTATTCTGGCAGACGAAGTGTTTTCCAGACAACTACATAGGGCTAACATGGATCCCAAAAGCGAAATCGACATCTAGATATCTAGGGGCGGAACCAAAAGCTCGTTCCTTGCTTATGTAAACGACATTATCATCTTTGCTAAATCAAGCAACAAAGGATGTGTAGGAATATTAAAAACATGATTGATAATTATAGTCAGGCTTCCGGACAAAAAGTCAATCTACAAAAATCAGATTATACAAACCCATCAAATAACAATTCTGCCACTCTTAATAAGTACCTTGAGTGTCCCCTTATCAATGAAAGAATAACTAAAAATACATTTAATGCCTTTATGACGAGAATGAGAAGTCAACTAACCAAATCTCTCTCTCTCTCTCTCTCTCTCTCTATATATATATATATATATATATATATATAAGTCGTAAGCTTTGGAGCCACCATATTGCGCCACCTTAGCTTTTCATACATGTCGCTTATACGTTATGTCACATCATATTTTTCCACATGTCGTCATCTTCTTATACCATGTCACATATTTTTTGACACATCATATGCGACCTATGGTATAGAAATTACAATATTTAGAATTTTAGATGATTAGAAAGCTTCCTTATATTTTTTAGCCAAATCCATATTTCCTTAATAATATGTAGATAATTTTTTTAATGTTAACAATATTGCATTGCATTTGTATACAATCTGTACCAACTCTTTTTTTCCTAATTAGTTTCTTTCCATTGTAAAGCTTTGATATAAAATTTTGAATGTATGATATTTTAGACCATAAATAATCATCTTTTAAAATATAGATAATAACAAATCTTTCTTGTAGTATTTTTTTACCAAATTCACATTTCCTTACCAAACTATAAACTAGATAATATGTACATACTTTTTTTGGAAGTCAAAAATATTGCATGACATTTTTCTATAATAGCCCATTGACAATTACCCATACATGTTTTTTTTCATTAGTTTTTACAATTTTAAAAAATTACAAATTTGAATCAACTAATATCAACTATCCCTAAGTTTTATTTGAACACACACACACATATATATATATATATATTTAAAATACTCTTAAATTATTGATATAATTTTTTGAACATTTATTGATTACTTTTTAGTTTTTTATTTAACAAAACCCGTACAAGGTACGGGTAGTTATACTAATGGAAAGCTAACACATGCACTATCCCAAGAAGGAAGGAAAGAACTCATCAAAGCAAACCTTCTAGCACAGCCAAACTATTTAATGCAATCATTCTATCCCCCTAAAGCAGCCCATGATGATCTCGACAAGATTAACCGCAGATTCTTTTAAAAGAAGGATAGTGGATACAAACCACTTATTGGCAGGAACTTGATGTCATGCTTTTTAGTTAGATTTCATAGGTTGTTTTCTAGGTTATTTTGTGTATTTTCCCATTAGTTTGTGTGTTTTCCATGAGATTTCAACTCTCTTTCGAGGGTTGCAGTTAGACCTGACAAAATCTGACCCGAACCGAAAAACCGACCCGACCCGCCCGAAATTGTCTAGGTCATAACTCGAAAAAATAAACCCGAAACCCGATTTTAACCGAACCCGATGACCCGAGAAATTTCTGGGTCAAACCCGTTGGGTTTTGGTTAACCTGTTGGGTCAAATGAAAAACGGGAATGGTGAAAAAATTCCACAATTTGTTTGGTATGGTTGTAATGACTTGTCTTTCTCTCGTCAATTGCCGAACTCTACTCCAATCGATTGATTGAAAGATGATTCTTTATGAATAAAACCAACTCGATGAATTGATTTGAGCATGAAACAAACCAATAGATTAAAGATGTACTAAGTTAGTGTCTCTTAAATTGATGTATACTAAGGTTTGAATGTTTTACTTTGCTCAACTGGAGTCTAAGTTTTGAATTGATGTGTAAAGTTGTTGTAGGTTATATTAATGTTTATAGCTTTATCAAAGCTGAAATATGTAAAAATTGAGAAATATTATACTTTTAAAATATGTATATTGCAAGCTTTCTTTTTCTAGTTTGATATATGTTCTCTAATATATAGGGATACAAGAACTCTAGGATTTAAATTTTCGTACAAATTACTTTCTAGTTTATATGAATCTCACATGTTCGTTTTTTATTCATAATCAATTTTAAATCTCTTAGGATTTGAACTTTGAGGATAATTATTTCTTATTGAAATTCTTCTAGCGAACACCATGAATGTGAAAGTTGAACTTGTTTTTGTTGTCTTTGTGTTACTCACACCACTTAGTCTAGCACATGATTGATTACTAAAATCTTGTGAAAATAGTTAGATATATATCGCATTATGATTAATAATTTGTAATAGTGAGTACAAAGGCGAAGTGTAACTTTTGTATTAAAAATCTAAATCCTTATATTTAGGTTCAAATTAAATTATATTATAACTTTATAAGTAAATAAGCGAGTCATGAATTAATATCAACAAAAAAACAATAGATAAATTATTAAAACAAATTTGAAAAACCAGGTTCTTTAACCCGTTGGGTTGATCCGAACCCGCAACAAACCCGTAGTGACCCGACCCATGTGGACCCGTTAAATTTGTGATCCGAAAGGACCCGACTTGGTGTTGACCCGAACCCGACCCGCCCGACCCGATTGATAGGTCTGGTTGGAGTCGTTTGTGTTTGCATTAGTGTTTTGTAGGTGTTTGGAGCGTTTTGGAGGAGTTTTCGAGCTTTCCCGAGCATTCTAGGAGATTACGGTGTTGCGGTGTTCGTAGTGAAGTCAAGTTGAGAAGAGCTTTTCAAGGATTTCAAGGATGGATCTTCAAGCCAAAAAACGTGTCTTAAAAGGATCTACAAGAAGTCTAAAAGGAACCCAAGAAACATCGAGAAAGAAACCCCGAAAGATGGCTAAGCAATGGAGCAAATTCGAGCGAAAACAAGAAGAAAACAAGTGTGCTGAGTGGGTCGCATGCGACCTACACAGGGTCAGCCGTGACCTACCCTGAGCCAAAGATGGAGAGTTCGGCTGCGATCTGACAATGGTCGGCCCCGACCCTACCGAAAAGCCTAGTGGGACGAACCTTACCGCCCAAGTAATTGTCCTTTTCGGTGTTTTATTTATGGATAGGGGTTGTTTCCTTTTTAGATCTCTTGTATCCCTATATAAAGGGTCCTAGGGTGTATTTTTCAGATGATCACATAATTCATCACACATTAGGAGAGAAGGAGGAGGATTAGGAGAGGGATTTTGCAGGCAAGCAGAGAGATTTTTAGGGAGTTTGTGGATTTGCAAGATTTGTAAGTTGGATCTCTTTTCTAATTCAAGTTGTTTGCTTTTTGTCATGTCTTCTTCATCTCTTATTTTGAATGTTTGCAAGATGAAGTGTGAGTAGTCTCCTTTTCTAGGGTTGGGGTGAAATCCAACACAAGAATGCATGTTAAAACTTGAATCTTTGATTTATACTTGAGTTATAATCTCTATCTTTTAATACAACTTGTATGCTTAATTCCTTGATGAAAATTAGGGCATGTTATTGTTTGCAATTGAATTGAAAGAGGAAATTGTGAATTGGAATAACAACTCGGGTTTAAAGACAAAAGTTAAAACCGTTAGAAAACAAGTAGGATTGTATGTCAACATCTTTTTGAAAGTTGAGACTTTGATATGTTTATTTGTGACGAAAGTCATCATGAGATTATAGGTTGAGTTGATCACTGATTATTGTTTGAATGCATGATTATGTTGTGGTGAATTTGTAGTCCTAGATATTTTCCCATATTTTTGCAAAGTTTCTCGTGCCCAGATAGGTCTGCCCCTACCCCCTCAGGTCAGCTGCGACCTATTCCTGAACGTGTTTGTTTGCTTTGTTTTGTTTTGTTTTCGTAGTTTTGATTGCTAGGCTATAGTTTCTTCTAACTCCCGTGGACGATCCTGACTTCGCTATACTCGGCGGGGTCTTGACAAATTGATTTGTTCAAGAATTAACCCTTCAACAAATTGGCGCCGTTGCCGGGGAGTTAGTTTAATTTCTTTGTCTAGCTTTCTTTCGGGTGAGGGACTAGCCCAAACCCTTTGTGAGTTTTTGATTTGTTTTGTGTTATTCTTTTTTAGGTTAGATGTAGCCATGACGACCTTTGAGTCCCTTGCTAGAGATTTGGCCGATCTTCGTCTTCTAGTGCTAAACCTCCAAAGAGAAAGAGACGCCGAGGCTTGTGCGAGTCAAAGAGAATGCTTACCCAAACTGGGGTTGTTATGAACCATGCCATACTTATGCAAGTAAATTTGAAGAAGCCAATTATACTTGGGATCCCTACTGGAGGAGTGATGATTATCCTAACTGGGGTCACTATGAACCTCCTAGCTATGAAGAGCAACCACCAGCTTGGGCACAAAGTTTTGTTGAAGAATTCAACAACATGATTGATGGAATCCACAACAAGGTTAATGATCTTCATGCAAGATTCAGAGAGTCTGAATCATGGGATGACAACTCCGAACATGGTGATCTAGCGGCTCGATCAAATCCCACAACGTCAAGGGCAATTACCGGGCCAACCCGATGCGAACCTGAGGGGTCACATTGATGTCGTTGACTTAGAGAGTGGAAAGAAGTTGCCTGAGCAAGAAGACGACGGATGAAGAAGACCAACCATCTCAGAGGAAGATCGGGGCAGACCCCCACGTACATGGTCGACATCGACCCCCTCCCTACTACTGAAGAGGTCGTACCTAACCATCCTCAGGTCGTGGCCGACCCTCTTCCGGAAATACCGAAGTCCGCTCCCTCTTATTTGACAACAAAGGTGCTTCCCCCCCCAAGAAGGCCGAGGAACCTTCCGTTGTGCATATTATGCCTCTATCCGAGTCATGTCCTTCACTCATTCTAAGCCAATCATTCCTCATCGAGACGGAGCTATCATAGATGTTAAGTAGGGACTCCTATCATATTCTAATGGTGAAGAGAAAGTAGAGATCCGATTCGACAATACTTTGAAGGAGAATCATGAAGAGGAGATGAAGAATTTAATGGATGATCCGGAAGAGAGTTTCTTGCTAGATGAGGCCGAGAAAGACAAAGACGAGACCCAAGTTGAGGAAGGGAGTCTATTACTAGGAGAAAGAAAAATTGAGGTGGTGAAGGGCCAAGAGAATGAAGGATGGACGGGGTCTTTGCTACCAATGTTGAAACCAAACCCACTCATGGAGGAATGTGAAGAAAATGTGGTCGGGTTTGGACCTTCATTGACCCCGGATGCTAGCAAAGAGCGGGCCAAGCATACAGAGATGAAGATCGTCACCATGGGTCCTTTCGACTTTCCTAAGTCAATCATGGTCCCTAGGCTTGAAGGTGCCTACAAATTCTATCATTTTCCCTTCAAGCTAGGATGCAAGGAGCTATGGACCTACAAGGATCCCTTTGTTGAGTATTGTGAGGCGCCACCACACCCACTAAATTGGTTTTATTCTAACCCTTCTCACGAAAGTTATTCTTGCGCTTTTGATAAGTTGAAACGTTCTTTGAAAACTATATTATTTGTTCTCATTTTACCAATATGTTGCTTATGCTTTCATGAGGTGTCTTCATAGGACTTCGACAGGTTACTTAGAGCCTTGATGATGTCCGATCATAGAGATTAGTTGAGGTAATTCTTGTCTAGCTAAAGACGTGAAAGAAAGCGCTTTCGGGAGGCAACCCACTCTTTCCCTTTTCTTTTCTTTTTATTTTGGACTTTTACCTTAGATTAATTTGATTTTTCTTAGTTTAGACTAGATAGGTAGCTTGTCTTGCATCTCCACTAACCTTTTGTAGGGACCCGAGATAACGGAAGAACATAAGAGGACCGGGACGAACGACAATGCAAAGGAGGCCTTCTCAGAGAATAGGTCGACCACGACCCCCCTATGGTCGGCCCCTACCTCTCCTAGGTCGTGCCCTACCTCCATATGGTCGTTCCCTACTTCTCCATGGTCGGCCCCTACCCTCAACAGGTCGACCACGACCCCCCCTGCTACCAAAATTGGTTAGGGAGAGATTAGGATAGAATTGGTTATTCATTGATTGATTCTCCAAATAACAAATTACAATATATATAGCAACTGAATTATAAAACCCTAATACTAACCCTAATCCTAACGGTTCAATAAAAGGCGACCCGGGGAAAGAACCGTAAAGAAACCCGAGAAGAGGTAATTAAACCTAACAATAAAATATAATAAAATATATTAACGTATCAACTTGTTAGATCAAATGATATTGAACTTATTTTCATTAGCCTAGCTATTTCGCTCCTTTTTATCCTACCTATACACGATCCCTTGTTTGAGCTTTAAGCCTTATTTCTAGCTCCACAAAAGTATCCTAGCCATTATAAGCTTGACCCCATTAAATCCGTGAATTAGGACTTAGAATGGATCGTGATGATGTTGTGGATAAGTGGGTGAGGATGAAGTGATTGTGAAGGTGGAGATAAAGGAGTTGTCTTGAGAAGAGTATGGAGAAAAATGAAGTAGTTTTGGCTCGAAATAGCACAAACGTAGTGGTAAGAAAGCTCTCAGAGAAAGGTCGAGTACGACCTACACAAGGTCGCAGCCGACCCATGTAGTGAAGGAAGAAAATGTCGTGAATAAGAAAAAAAAGAGAAAAAGAAGTGAAAAAAAAGAGGGATTGTTTGAATAAGTGCAAGGGTCCAAAAATCTTCTACATAAGAAGAAAGACAAAGGAATAGGTGAAGTGAGAAGTGTGCTTTGAAAGTTTAAGTGTTTGTTGTTTGGAGGAAGAAAGAAGGGTTGGTTGAGTTGTTGTTGTGAAGTCTAGGAGTCTAGGTTCCCAGACTTGTTAGCACCACAAGGCCAAATTATTCCACACCCTGTGAAATACCGAGCCCCATTACAACCCGACCGAATGAAGCTTCGTTGAAGTCTTCATTGAGCCACCTTAAGTTCTTTTGATGATTTAACTTGTTTTGATTTCTTCGGTGTAGAATTTTGAATATAAGTTCCATTGGCTATGAGGTTTTGCATATGGAATTGAGATTGAGTGCTTATTGATATACCCTAAACACTTGAGAGTGAGTGAGACACATTATCCTTGTGAGGTTGGATTGTGATTGCTTAGAATACATACATGTGTGCTATGATATTGAAATTGTTTGCTTATCATTCTATCTTGTGCTTACATTTTCTTAAAGGCATTCTTGGGCTTGTTATTTGGTTTTGATGCATGTGAGTTATTACTTGAGGACAAGCAAGTCTAAGTATGGGGTGTTTTGATGTCATGCTTTTTAGTTAGATTTCATAGGTTGTTTTCTAGGTTGTTTTGTATATTTTCCTATTAGTTTGAGTGTTTTGCATGAGATTTCAACTCTCTTTCTAGGGTTGGAGTCGTTTGTGTTTGCATTTGTGTTTTGTAGGTGTTTGGAGCGTTTTGGAGGATTTTTCAAGCTTTCCCGAGCATTCTAGGAGATTATGGCGTTGCGGTGTTTGTAGTGAAGTCAAGTTGAGAGGAGCTTTTAAAGGATTTCAAGGATAGATCTTCAAGCCAAAAAAGTATCTTAAAAGGAGCTACAAGAAGTCTAAAAGGAACCCAAGAAACATCGAGAAAGAAACCCCGAAAGAAGGCTAAGCAATGGAGCAAGTTCAAGCGAAAACAAGAAGAAAACAAGTGTGATGAGTGGGTCGCATGCGACCTACACTGGGTCTGATGAGGGACCATCTAGGCTGCCACCCCCAAGTGCGCCTACACGCTTCGATGGACCACTCACCCGAGCTCGAGCCAAGAAGTTACAACGCGAGATGCATGGCTTCATCGGGTACACCATGGCTAAAGAGGTTGTGCACATCAAGGAACCATCGCCATCCACAACATACCTTATTGGTGTTACAAACGCCCCAGCCGCGTCCATGTGCGCAGATTGCTAAGCGGCATCTATCCGAGCAACATCTCCAAAGCTTGGCTGTGCATTGCTTAGTTTGGGTTGCTGCTTATGTGGCCCGCAGCCCATCTTTTGTTATTATTAATTGTGCTACTTTTTTGGGATTGTAAGGGCATATAAATAGCCCCTTGTTAGTTCTGTTTGGGAGACAAGACATTCCTCATTTTACAAGTGTGTAAAAACTGATTTCCTCCTTAGAGAGAGTTTGAGAGCTCTGATCTCTTTGAACCTTTGGTGTTCTAAATCGCAGCTTGGTTTGCCTTGGATTGTGTCGACTTCATGGAAGGTTGGTGCTTTTCAGCTTCCACAAGCCTCCTTCTCATGCTTCAAGGATCCGTCCTTGATTGTGTGAGATTGTATGAAGAAGGGTCTCTAGGTGTCGTGTCCACCGGTGCTCGAGGCGAAATAATCCTCTTGTGTCGACCACAGCTTAGTGGTTCTACTTCCCTATCCGTTCAAGAAGGTCGTGTCTCTTGATCTCTATTTGGTTCTTGGTTGAAATAATACCAAGGGTCTTCTAGTTGTTTTCAAGTGGTTCTTCTTTTCTTCCTTTTATCCTTGTTCTTGAATCTGTTCTTGTTCTTTGTGTTCTTGTTCTTGTGTCTTGTTTCTCATTTCTGACCATCTCTCCTTCTCTTCATGTTTTGAGTTGTTGTTTGTCGAAGATCGGGCATCCAACGGCTAACCCCGCATCAAAGTGGTATCAAAGCTGCGTTCCGACATTCAACTCATCTTCCACCATAAACCAAAAACACCAAAAAGAAATCCCAGATCAGGTTTGATTAATCCAATCTCCTTGATTAAACTTGATAGTACTAACCGGGTTGTTTACTTGTGCATGTGGTTTGTTTGCCCAGCCAAAAACTTCTTTCGCCTAAGTAAACCGCCACTGTCCGACCACCACCACTGTCCACCACCTCCCAGCCCTTAAACCAGCCAGTGAAGGTTGAAGAAACCATGAACTAAAAGAGATAAATTCAAATCTCTACCTTCAGCCCATTCCCATCATTACTTCCACCTACTCCCAACAACTCCCAATCATTTCTTTTCAGCCCACACTCTTCTACCAACCCTATCCCATCTCAGCCCCCTAAAATGTGGGAGACTTAGTCAAATTTCAGCCACCCATCAAGTCAAACCCATTCCCCCCCATTTTACCTCTTTCCCTCGAAATCAAACAAGTCTTAAGAGATGTTTTGTTTTATTGTTGCAACTTGTTTTATATTTATTTGCATCTGAATGTAATTTTCGGATTTAAAAAAAAAATCTCAGCAAAAAAAAAAGAGAAGAAAGAGAAGTTCAAAAAAAAAGGAGTGAGAATTCAAATTCCGAATTGCACAGTCAGCCTCTTAAGTGTGCAAAGTGTTGTGGTCTTGCTTAAGTGCCTAATTTGTGTAATATTTCGATTAAGTGCAAAGTGTTGTGTTCTCTTCTCTAGTCTTGTTCTTGATTGATATTGGAGATAACCTTCCTCCACAAAAGTCCAGCCCATCTCACCTTACAAACCACTTCAAGTATTCATCTTGGTTTAGGAATTCAAGGCGAGAAAGGCTTAATCAAGGTTTGATCTCTTTTATCCTTCAATTCTTTTTTTGTTGTTCTTCATTCCAACTCAGTTTCTTGTCCATATTTCTTAGTCCTTTCCTTTCTTTGTCCGACCCTAAGTTTGTGTCTTGTTCTCACCTTTCACTAACCTTGGATTTGAATATTGATCCCTTGCAAGGCAGATTGAAACAACAAGCTCGATTGCACCAAGAGAGAGAGTGCGAGTGAAACACATTGTGAGGTTGTTTTGGATTATCACTAACTCTAATCCCTTGCTTGTAGTGTGTTATTTGTGATCATGTCTCAGGAACAAGAAAGTTCCAACACTTCGGAGCCCGTCCATCCCGAGGTGTTTAGCATGTTGAAAAAACTTGGCGACAATATGGCCATCATCGCGCGACGATTGGAGGCCTTGGAGACTAGGCAGCCAGCTGAGCGTACCCACGGCCACACCAACGCCACACAAAGGGGTAACCAGCCCTTGGACCCTAACTTGGCGTCCACCTCCCATCAACAAAACACGAGGGAAGTAAATCTTGACCCTCCTGGAATTTTTGCTCGAAGAGTGCCTATAAATCAATCTCCTTCTCCTCAAAGAGATAGGCACCGTCGCACTAATGATTTTCAAGCTTTTCAGGCTCGAAGAAGAACTCATGATCGAGAGGAGCAATATGATGACTTTGATGAGGAGTTCCAAGAAGATTATACTTGGGAGCGCTACTCTAGGCGAGACGATAGAGAAAGGCACCCAAGGAGGCCGAGAGAGCCCGAGCAAGATGGCGTCGGAAAGATCAAAGTGAAGATCCCAGCCTTTGAAGGCAAATGTGATCCGGATGTATACATGGAGTGGGAAACCAAAATTGAGCAAATCTGGAATTGCCACAACTTTCCCGAGGCAAAGAAAGTCCAACTCGCCACCCTTGAATTTACCGGTTATGCCCTAATCTGGTGGGATAACCTTGTGAAAGAAAGGCGATGAGTACTAGACCCACCCATAGCCACTTGGGAGCAAATGAAGGCGCTCATGAGGGGACGTTTCATTCCTCAACATTACACTCGTGAGCTGAGGCAAAGATTGGAGAACCTCAAACAAGGACCAATGAGTGCCGAGGAGACATTTAATGCCATGCAAGTGGCAATGGTAAGAGCCAATGTGGTTGAGGACAATGAGACCACAATGGCTAGATTTCTTAGAATATTGCATCCTTCCCTAGCTCATGAAGTTGATTTATATCCCTATTCTACTATGACTGATTTGCTTCATCTAGCTATGAAAGTAGAAAGGAAGAATCGAGCAAGGAGTCAAGGAGGGAAGAATGCGAGTAGCCAGCCGCATACATGGAGAAGCTCAAGTCGTAGCCAATCGTCACCCTACCATAGAGACGCCACACACCCAAAGGAAAAAGGAAGCAATCCCAATGCTTATGGAAACCAATCAGCCCGAGGTAAAACTCCCGTGGGCAATTCACCATCCAGCTTCAAAGGGCCGTCTAATGGAGTTTCCACAACTCCTAAGGGAAGTAATTCTAATCCTACTACTAGGGCTAGAGACATTGTTTGCTTTAAATGCCAAGGTAGAGGACACATGATGAAAGATTGCCCAAACACAAAGACTCTCTTGATTAATTCTTTAGGCCAATATGAATCTGAAAATGAAGAGGATAATCAAGATGATGATCATGGTGATTGTGTGAATGATGTGAATCTGATTGCTTATGATGAAAATGATGAGAATGAAATAGAATGTGAGCATGGAGAGGCATTGATAGCTAGGAGAACTTTGCATGCTAAGCCAGCCCCATGTGATGATAACCAAAGAGAAAATCTGTCTCATACTCGTTGTTTAGTTAAAGGCAAAGTGTGTAATGTGATCATTGATAGTGGAAGTTGCTGTAACATAGCTAGCATGGAAATGATTCAAAAATTACAACTTCCCACATTTCATCACCCTAGACCTTATAAACTGCATTGGATGAATGATTGCGGTGCATTAAAGGTGACTAAGCAAGTTAAGGTATCCATTAAGCTAGGACATTATGAAGATGATGTGCTATGTGATGTTGTGCCTATGCAAGCTTGTCATTTACTTTTGGGTCGTCCTTGGCAGTTTGATAGGAAAGTTAATCATGATGGATTCACTAACAGACATTCTTTTGTGTTTAAAGGGAAGAACATCGTCCTCAAACCTATGACTCCAACTCAGGTTTCGGATGAGTATGAGAAGAAAAGGTTGCGTGAATGCAAGGAGGAAAAAGGGAAGGGAAAGGTTGAATTGAGTGAGCCTACAAGCCCACATCCCTCTAATGTTTTTCTAGCTTCCAAGTGGGAGCTTGAGAACGAGTACTTAGATGGGGAGACCACACTCATGCTCTTATGCAAGGAGCTTAGTTTGATGAGTGATGAGCTTAAAGCTAGATTACCCCCAAGAATACAAGGGTTGATCGAGGAGTATAGTGATGTATTCCCCGATGACATACCACCTGGCCTACCCCCAATTAGAGGAATCGAGCATCAAATTGATCTCATTCCCGGGGCTGCATTGCCTAATCGGCCAGCGTATCGTATGAACCCGAAAGAGGCCCAAGAGGTCCAAACCCAAGTCCAAGAGCTTCTGGACAAGGGTTACATTAGGGAAAGTATGAGCCCTTGTGCTGTACCGGTGTTATTAGTACCCAAGAAAGATAACACATGGAGAATGTGTGTCGATTGTCGGGCCATTAATAACATAACGGTAAAGTATAGGCACCCCATTCCTCGTCTTGATGACATGTTAGACGAATTGCATGGAGCCACAATGTTTTCTAAAATTGATTTGAAGAGTGGCTACCACCAGATTCGTATGAAGGAAGGGGACGAATGGAAAACAGCCTTCAAGACCAAATTTGGTCTATATGAATGGTTTATCATGCCATTTGGGCTTACAAATGCACCAAGTACTTTTATGAGATTGATGAATCATGTGCTTAGACATTTCATAGGGAAATTTGTTGTTGTTTACTTTGATGATATTCTGATTTATAGCAAATCCCTAGAAGAGCATGAATGTCATTTGAGAAATGTGCTTACTACTTTGCGTCTTGAACACTTGTTTGCTAATTTGAAAAAGTGTGAGTTGTGCACTACTTCTGTCACTTTCCTTGGTTTTGTAGTGAGCTCACGAGGATTACAAGTGGACGAGGCCAAGATCAAGGCAATTCAAGATTGGCCTACCCCCACCACAGTTGGGCAAGTGCGAAGCTTCCACGGACTGGCGAGCTTCTATAGGCGCTTTGTCAAAGATTTTAGCACCATTGC
Source organism: Polygonum aviculare (assembly GCA_934048045.1). NCBI lineage: Eukaryota > Viridiplantae > Streptophyta > Magnoliopsida > Caryophyllales > Polygonaceae > Polygonum > Polygonum aviculare. The sequence goes on along the minus strand of OW204025.1, from coordinate 15,510,277 downwards.
TGCCCCTTTGACTGAGATCACCAAGAAGAGAAGTGAATTTAAGTGGGAACATGCCCAGGAGAGAGCCTTCAACACCTTGAAGCACAAATTGACGCAAGCCCCATTGCTATCCTTGCCGGATTTCACCAGGCCATTTGAGGTCGAATGTGATGCAAGTGGAATTGGTATTGGCGGCGTCCTCATGCAAGAAGGTCAGCCTATTGCCTTCTTTTCTGAAAAGTTGAAGGGTGCATGTCTCAATTACTCTACTTATGATAAAGAGCTATATGCCTTGTTTAGAGTTCTTAAGACTTGGTCACACTACCTATGGCCTAGAGAATTTGTCTTAAAAACTGACCATGAATCTTTGAAGCATTTTAAAAGTCAGGACAAATTAGAAAGGAGACATGGTAGATGGATGGAATTCATAGAAACATTTCCTTATGTTATCAAATACAAAAAGGGAAAAGATAATGTTGTGGCCGACGCACTTTCTAGGCGTCATTCCTTGTTAACTACATTAGACTCTCGTGTTCTTGGAATTGCATACATTAAGGAGTTATATGTAGATGATCCTGATTTTGGTGCCATATATAAGACTTGTGTAGATAAGGGAGCCTTAGTTAAGTTCTACTTGTTTGATGGTTTTCTCTTTCGTGTTGATAAGGTTTGCATACCAAGATGTTCTTTGAGATTGCTTTTGACTGAAGAAGCCCATAAGGGAGGATTAATGGGACACTTTGGTAGAGATAAAACTTATCACATGCTGCATGCTCATTTTTATTGGCCTCACATGCTTAGAGATGTAGAAAACATGGTTAAAAGATGCATTGAATGTTTAAAGGCTAAATCTAGATTGATGCCCCATGGTTTATATAGTCCTTTGCCTGTACCCTCAGCCCCTTGGGAGGACATTAGCATGGATTTCATAGTGGGATTACCTAGGACTAAGAAGGGGAGAGATTCGATTTTTGTTGTTGTTGATCGTTTCTCAAAGATGGCTCATTTTATAGCTTGCCATAAAACTGATGACGCTTCTAATGTTGCTAGCCTATTCTTTAGAGAAGTTGTTAGGTTACATGGCCTGCCAAAAACCATTGTGAGTGATCGGGATACAAAGTTCCTTTTTAGTAATTATGACTTTCGAATTCATCTTAGTCATTTTTGGAGGACTTTATGGGCTAAGTTAGGAACTAAACTGTTATTTTCTACTTCTAGCCACCCCCAAACCGATGGCCAAACTGAGGTGACTAATAGGACTTTAGCCACTATCCTTAGGGCTGTCATAAGGAAGAATTTGAAACTGTGGGAAGAAGCTTTACCTCATATGGAGTTTGATTACAATAGAACAATGCACTCAGCTACTAAGTTAACTCCATTTGAATGTGTTTATGGAACTAACCCACTAACCCCCTTAAATCTTACCCCATATCCTATGAGGGAGAAAGAAAGTTTTGATGCAGGAAAACATGTCCAGTTCATCAAGGAATTACATGATCGTACTAGGGCCAAGCTGGAGCAAAAGCCCGAGTACAATGCCAACCGAGCAAACAAGGGTAAGCGCCAAGTGATATTTCAGCCCGGAGATCTAGTTTGGGTGCATCTAAGGAAGGAACGGTTCCAGGAGCAAAGGAAGAGAAAGTTTTCCCAACGAGGAGATGGACCTTTCAAGGTTCTTCAACGAATTGGAGACAATGCATACAAGCTGGAACTACCCGGAAAATATGGAGTAAGCGCCACCTTCAATGTGGCTGATCTCATGCCGTACCTAGCCATTGATGAGGACTTGGATTCGAGGACGAATCCTTTTCAAGAAGGGGAGGTTGATGAGGGACCATCTAGGCTGCCACCCCCTAGTGCGCCTACACTCTTCGATGGACCACTCACCCGAGCTCGAGCCAAGAAGTTACAACGCGAGATGCATGGCTTCATCGGGTACACCATGGCTAAAGAGGTTGTGCACATCAAGGAACCATCGCCATCCACAACATACCTTATTGGTGTTACAAATGCCCCAGCCGCGTCCATGTGCGCAGATTGCTAAGCGGCCTCTATCCGAGCAACATCTCCAAAGCTTGGCTGTGCATTGCTTAGTTTGGGTTGTTGCTTATGTGGCCCGCAGCCCATCTTTTGTTATTATTAATTGTGCTACTTTTCTGGGATTGTAAGGGCATATAAATAGCCCCTTGTTAGTTGTGTTTGGGAGACAAGACATTCCTCATTTTACAAGTGTGTAAAACCTGATTTGCTCCTTAGAGAGAGTTTGAGAGCTTTGAGCTCTTTGAACCTTTGGTGTTCTAAATCGCAGCTTGGTTTGCCTTGGATTGTGTCGACTTCATCGAAGGTTGGTGCTTTTCAGCTTCCACAAGCCTCCTTCTCGTGCTTCAAGGATCCGTCCTTGATTGTGTGAGATTGTATGAAGAAGGGTCTCTAGGTGTCGTGTCCACCGGTGCTCGAGGCGAAATAATCCTCTTGTGTCGACCACAGCTTAGTGGTTCTACTTCCCTATCCGTTCAAGAAGGTCGGGTCTCTTGATCTCTATTTGGTTCTTGGTTGAAATAATACAAAGGGTCTTCTAGTTGTTTTCAAGTGGTTCTTCTTTTCTTCCTTTTATCCTTGTTCTTGAATCTGTTCTTGCTCTTTGTGTTCTTGTTCTTGTGTCTTGTTTCTCATTTCTGACCATCTCTCCTTCTCTTCATGTTTTGAGTTGTTGTTTGTCGAAGATCGGGCATCCAACGGCTAACCCCGCATCAGGGTCGGCCATGACCTACCCTGAGACAAAGATGGAGAGGTCGGATGCGATCTGACAATGGTCGGCCCCGACCCTACCGAGAAGCCTAGCGGGACGGACCTTACCGCCCAAGTAATTGTCTTTTTGGGCGTTTTATTTATGGATAGGGGTTGTTTCCTTTTTAGATCTCTTATATCCCTATATAAAGGTTCCTAGGGGGTATTTTTCATATGATCACATAATTCATCACACATTAGGAGAGAAGGAGGAGGATTAGGAGAGGGATTTTGCAAGGCAAGTAGAGAGATTTCAAGGGAGTTTTTGGATTTGCAAGATTTGTAAGTTGGATCTCTTTTCTAATTCAAGTTGTTTGCTTTTTGTCATGTCTTCTTCTTCTCTTATGTTGAATGTTTGCATGATGAAGTGTGACTAGTCTCCTTTTCTAGGGTTGGGGTGAAACCCAACATAAGAATGCATGTTAAAACTTGAATCTTTGATTTATACTTGACTTATAATATCTATCTTTAAATCCAACTTGTATGTGTTATTCCTTGATGAAAATTAGGGCATGTTCTTGTTTGCGATTGAATTGAAAGAGGAAATTGTGAATTGGAATAACAACTCGGGTTTAAAGACGAAAGTTAAAACCGTTAGAAAACAAGTTGGATTGCATGTCAACATCTTTATGAATGTTGAGACTTTGATATGTTTATTTGTGATGAAAGTCATTATGAGATTATAGGTTGAGTTGATCATTGATTATTGTTTGAATGCATGATTATGTTGTGGTGAATCCTTAGTCCTAGATATTTTCCCATATTTTTGCAAAGTTTTTTCGTGCCCAGATAGGTCGGCCCCTACCCCCTCAGGTCGGCTACGACCTATTCTTGAACGTGTTTGTTTGCTTTGTTTTGTTTTGTTTTCGTAGTTTTGATTGCTAGGCTATAGTTTCTTCTAACTCCCATGGACGATCCTGACTTCGCTATACTCGGCGGGGTCTTGACAAATTTATTTGTTCAAGAATTAACCCTTCAACATAATTATATTTGTAGGCCTACCCATCATGGTGTCTAGGAATTGCAAAATCGGAGGAAATGAACCAAGCACTACAAATGAAACTATTATGGAACTAATTGTAGACCTTGTAAACTTATGGGTCAAGATTGTACATGAAAAATACAAGAATAAAACCAACAACAACAACATATACCAAGAGAATCCTGTAGGCGCATGATTTGGGGGTCAAAATGGGGACATTCCAGACCTATATAGAATGTGTCCAATACAACCGAAGAGATAACCAAGCACTCTACAAACTTCCTCAAAACAAATAACCTGTGTGGAACTATAAAAAGCAAACAAAAACACATCTTCGTAGTGGTCCGAACTCATGAGCCTTAAGGATCAGTTCCTCAATGGTTTAATGTGGCAAGTTGGAGACGACATTTGTTTCTGGAAGGGCAATTGGCTACCCAATTGTTGTATATAGCCAAAAGAAGAGGCCGAAGACACAATCAACAAAGAGGAGTGCGTAAGCTCCTATATCTGAGATGACAAGACTGGGATCTAGAAAAACTAAGGCAAGTCCTCATACCAAAAATTGTAGATGAAATTGACAAGGTCATTATTCCAGCTAATAATATCTCAGTACGAATGTATTGTAAACCCAACAAAAATGGGTCTTACTCCACAAATGCTACCATGAAATGGATTAAAGATAACAAACTAAGTCCAAAAGTTAATCTTGAATGGGTATGGAAATTGAACATCCCACCAAAGCAGAAGAATATTATATGGAAATTATGTCGTAATGGACTGCCCACTAAATCCATACTTGCTGCGAACCACGTTGTTGTTCCGTAAGGTTGTGGTTTCTGTAACTCACCAAATGAAGATGCTTTCCACCTTTTAATAGAATGCAGTCATACATACCATGCCCTAATTGCACTGAATCCTGAGATAGCCTAAAAACGTGAGTACGCTAGACTCAGAAAATCGCCTACCGATGGATTTTATTAGTGAGTTGCACTCTCTTTTAAATAAAACTCAACTTGAAACTCTATTTTTTCTGTGGTGGTGCACCTGGTACGTCAGGAACAAAAAAAATTACAATCAAGAAAATCAACTACAAATAAATCCTAGTTCGACAATTGGATGACCGGAAAAGAGCCAATGATGCTAAAAAGCAAAAGCAATGACGACCATTTTAAGGCCCATGAAACTATAAATCAAAAGCAACGCATAAATAATATGAAATGCATAAAACCACCGAATGACTATTTCAAACTCAACTTTGATGGGGCGGTTAATTCTAATGGAATTTCTTCCATTGGTTTTGTGATAAGGGACTTTAGGGGCCGCATTATTTCTTTGGATGGTGGGTTTTTCAGACAACGGTCCGTTGTCTTTTCCGAAGTTGTAACTATTCGGCATGAGATTATTGAAGCCATTCGGTGTGGCATTTCCCGTTTGATGATTGAAGGTGACAACATGCAAGTACTGAATGTAGTATTGGGTGATTGAAGTTGTCCGTGGGAGGTGGAGCTCATTTGGTCATCAACTATTGCTTGGAAAGTTGTAGAGTTGGGGCATGTCTTCCGGGAGGCCAACACAGTAGTAGACCATATAGCTACCTTGTCTTACCGTGTGCTATCTTGTACTTTAGATTCTGATTCGGTCTTGAGGGATCTCATCCATTTGGATGCCCTGGGATAACCTCCGGTCTGTGGAGGCTAGCCTAATTTCTTTCCTTTATAAAAAAACATGTAAATCTTCAATAAACTACTACACTTCTCTACAATCATTCTCTAATTAATATTTTACGATTTTTTCAAGGCCGGTTTAGTCCGGCGGGCTAAACCAGCTGCTGAACTTCGGCGACCGTAAGCGAGGTGACAACTAGGAGAAGAAGTTTGAGCCGGCGACACCGTCTGCTCATGTCGGTCACAACAAGCGGAAACAAAAGGGCTCTGAAATCCCCGCTCGCATCCCGGCTGTAACGCCGCTCACAAAGTGCAAGCCGACGAGCGGATGCAATCTAAAGGAGCTTTATGTTAAGAATTATAATGACTGATACAAACTATCAACTGATTCAACACATCTACAAAAAATAGTATGAATCGTGTTTTTCAGTTGAAATCCAGCTAAATAAACAGGATGAGAAGCGGTAAAATGAAACCAATTCTAACTTGAATCAATAAAATACTACTAGAAGTGCAAAATACCAATTAGTAACAAATTGACAAATTTTTTACGCTTCTTGTAGAGCTGTCAAAACCTGACCCGAATCGACCGAAATTTTTTGGGTTGAAACCTGACCCGAATAGTAGCAAGCAAAGAAACAAACCGAACCCGATTAACTTGAACCCGATTGGGTTGAAACCCGAGACCGACCCGACCGACCCGATATATTATATATATGTAGAATACATATATATTATATTGTAAGTATTATAATATATTTTATCATAAAACATATTATAAAAACATATTATTATAAAAATCTATTAAAAATAATATATTATTACTAAATATTATTATTTAATCATAATATTATTTTAATAATCATTAAAAATTCAAATTCTTGACTTGTCAAGAATTTGAATTACGTTAGGTCGACCCGAACCCGCACGATAACCTGTCAAGACCCAACCTGACTTGACCTGTAACCCGATTGACCCGAACCCGCACTCAACCCGAACCCAAAAAGATCGAATCCGAATCCACCTGACCCGACTTGTTTGCTCTAATAAGTGCTTCGTTCATTGCTAGACCTAAACGCATTAGTATACAATGGTAAGCAATTACTATGGATTGTGAAATGTAATTTCCTTTTTATTTAAAGCAAAAAACATATTTTATTTTGATGAAAAATGGGATTAAATAGGGTTTTGGTTATGAAAAGCAAAATGTATAAAGTACAGGGGTATCAAAAGGAAAAACATTTTTTTGGGACACCAAAAAAAATTGTCAACCTCAGAAGGGTACCAAAAGGAATTTCCTAAGATTTTATTAAGCCACCTCATATCCATTATTAAGCCGTATCATACTTATATAGGTAAATGAGATCTTTTTCTACCAAAAAAGTATATAGATTTTTAAAAATTTATCTACTTTTTTTTATAGCTGTACAATACAATATTATCTATAAGATATTAATTAAGATACTAATTAAAAAATGAAAGATTTTGATAATTATATATTAGTTAATAGATATTCTTATCAAATAGTCAAAATCTTTTATTTCTTAATTATTATGTTAATTAGTTTTTTCTTTCTTAATTAAAAAACTTGATTGTATATAGCTTATCCATTTAATTCTTATCAAATAGTCAAAAAAGTCATTTCTTATTTAATATGTGAGTTAGTCTTTTGTTTCTTAACTAAAGATTTGATTGTATATAGTTTATCCCTTTAATTATTTATATGATCGTATAGTTATTTTAAAAAATTGTTATATAAATTAATATGATCATAATTTCTCAAAAAATCGTAATTATGTATTTTATAGCAATACTTCTTATATATAAATTTTGTTTATATTTGAGATCAATATACACTTTATAGTTAAAAGAATATTAAATATTAAATTTTATTCAAATCCCGTATAAGGTACAACCTAAATATAGGCCTTGCTATACTTGTGTGGAAAAAGTATTTTCTAACAAGAAATATACTTTTTCCAACTCGAAAATAGCAAAATATAACTACAATTCACGTTTTTTAAGAGAAAAAATGTATACTTCTTACAAAAAGTACTTTTTTCATAACAAGTATAGCTAGTCCATAGTTTTAAGCAAGGGTACAACCTAGAACCAAGGAGAATAAAAATGTGAATATAACCTACAATCAAGGAGAATAGAATCAGAATATAATCCTAACATATTTACAGTTGTCTAAATTGATTGATCCCTCGTGAGACCCATGAAAATCAAAAGAACAAATGAATTCTTATCTATTAGAGCATCTTCAACATACATTAAGGTACTTTGGAGAAATCTAAAATTTTGAAGAATTTTAGTCTTGTTTTAACCTAAGAACTTCTCCATCTCATTCTCAAATATGGAGAAAAGAGGAGAAAAATGAACTTCATTCTCTAAATATAGGGGATTCTCCAAAATGTATTATGATAATTTTTATCCCTTTTCTTTTTTTAAACAAAAACAAATAAAAAAATTGGGACAAATTGGGTTATGTCACTTAATTCATCTAGCTTCCTCCTTTCATTGATTGCATTTGCATCCCATACGCAAATTGGTTGTGCTAATAGTAAAAGTGTTACATGAACTATGTGCAGATTTAACTTACATTGCTCCTCATGTATGCATGAACTTTTTGCTCATATAATCATAATTATATTGAGTTTATCTGTATATAGGTCATAAGTATTTTAGCTAGTATCAGCCCTAAAGTCTTTAATCGGTGATATATAGTCTTCCCTAGACCTAATTGTGAAGACATATTTTTTTTTTATTTCCACATTAAGATATTTAGTTCTTTAGTTCTTTATTTCTTTATTAGTCAAAACAAAAATGAAGTACTTTTAAGGTAAGATTATATAGTGTAATTTTTTCTTTATTAGTTTAAAATAAAGTTAATAAGGGCATGTGCAATGAGAGGTTCTTATAAAGTACTTAAGGGTACTTGTGCTTGTATAAGCACTCATTAAGAACTCTTACTATTAACTTATAACCAATAACTTTTTTGCCACATGTTATTTCATGAATCCAGTTTATTTGTATGTTTGGATGTAAATTTTAAACTTTTTATCATAATTTTTTTAAGTTTTTAAAATCATAATATATATAATAAATTTATCAAATAATATTATCTTACAATAAGACCAATATTGTATGCACTTTGTATATTTTTTAAAAAAATATTCATTTTGTATGGTATTTCATATGATTAATTGCATATTGTTATATAAATTTATATTTTTTATCGTATAACTTTATGTAGTAATAAAAGTATGATTTTATTCAAATAAATAATAGGATAATTAATGTAAAACACAATATATTAAACAGCCAACATTACATGCATTCAACCTCAAACATTACATATAATAACCAACATTGAAATAAAAAATATCACACAGTACAAGAACTTTTTTATGTAATGTGACATATTTATTCTTTTGTAATATAATCATTATTAAGTTTAAGATGATTGTACTATTTTATGCATGTTTTATGCATAATATCTACATTACAAGTGTAATTTTCTTTTATTAACAATATTTTCTTCTCTTATATAATTTATTTATATATTGTTTGAGCATAATAATTTATGTTAAGGTATCTGTTGAAGTCCGAAAACACCGAGGGCAATTTAACGCGATGAGAGCACGGGATTTGAATTCAACCGAGTCAACAGACGAAGGAATGGAAAGTATTTGGTCGCTAGTAGTGTTTAACGCGATGAGGGTGGGATGAAGAATGTTTTTGTATTGATTGAGATTACAACAGTAGACAGAGATTCTCTATCGCGTTTGGGTGTATCGGGCTACAACAATGATCTTAGCTCGAGATTTAGTGTGTGTGGTTCGTGAGGTTTTCGATCCCCGTTCTGGTGCACAAAGCTCGCTATTTATAGTTGAGGTTTGAGCTGAGTTGGAATGAGATGTCGATGTGGGACGAGTGCCGCCCAGGTACGTGTCGCTCTTTGGTTGGTTCTTGGAACGGTGGCCACGGAGCTGGCCAATTAAAGGCTAGGATGGGACATTGCCGCCCACCGCTCGCCTGATGGGACGTTACCGCCCACCCACTTGCGTGGATGGGACGGCCTCCTCTCCTCGCGGTCACAACCCCCTGGACCGGGCCTCCGCTTTGTGGGGAACTTGCCTTGTAGGGAATCACTGATTTGGACCGCAGCGTATTCCGATCGCGATGGTAGTAGAGTTTAGGGTTGGACGTCACCTTGGGAAGTTTATACTTAGTAATATTTTGTTTTGGTAGGGTGGCCTTACCGCGTTGACGGTTCCTAGTATCAACACAACCCCATGGACCAGGACTCGATGCCCTTTTGAGGACGGGTCCAAAAAACAGTACCTCGAACCGGAAACATAATGTGTGTAATGCGTTATCATTTAGAGACGTGTGAGCAAATGAGGGCGAGGGGACGAGGAGCGTGGCGAAGGAAGCTGTTGGGCCGTTTTGCCTTATGGGCCATCCGCTAGGCGAAGCCCATATCTTTGTGGCTCGTTGGGAGCCGAACAAAAGGGTGGTTCCGCCCTTCGTCTTCTTCACTTCTCCATTTTCAACTTTCGAAACACGCTATATTCGCTCTCGTTCTCGCCCTCTCGCTCTTGCTTACCGGAAACCGCCCGTCCGTCAGCGACGCCGCCGTCCACGTTTGCCTTCGCCTTCTAGTGACCGCTTGGTACGCCCTCTGTCTCTCTCCCCCTTTTATTTCTCGTCCTCTTCTGTGTTTTTCTGGGGCTCTTTTGGGATTTTCGGGGGAACGCCCTAAATCAGCGGCGGCACTGCCGCTGGACACCGATGGTGTTCGGGGTAGTTTTCGCCGAGAAAACGCCTCGCTAGCAGGTTGGCCTAGGGTTTTCCGAGGTTTCTGGGTGGCGGAGAGCGACGGATGCCTCCGCCGGGAAGGCCAAGCGTCGTGGGCAGGCGAAACGTCGTGAGAGGCGAAGCGTCACGTCTGTGGGAGATCGAAGATGACGCGCTTAGCGCGATGTTCCGTCCCATCAACGTCTTGTCGCCTCAGCCCACCCCTGGAGATGCGTGCTGAGAACGGCGGAATATTCTCCTGACACAGCGCGCGTGCCCCCAGGCCTACTGTTTTGACAGGGCTTCTCGACCTATTGCAAAATGACCCCTGCTCGTGGTTGGGGTACCGCGCACCTTGTTTTTATGCTTTCCGCACTTGTTGTTTATGAGCACCATCGTTTACTATGTTCTTATCGCGCTATATGCTTCTCCATGATTGTTTCTTCCCATGCACATCATTTCTCTTCTCCTTCCTCCAGGAGCCTCTTTGCTTCCGTGCCTTGGATTCGGGGTTTTCCAGCGACACCTGCCCTTCAGGCGTGGATCGCGGTGATAGGATAGCGAGCTGGGACGACTTTTACGCTCCTGACCCCCTAATTGAGTACCGGGAGATGTGAGTGAGTGATTCTCAAAACAACTTCCGCGAGCCTGCTGGTTTGAGCAACAACGACCCTACCACAATATCTGCTGCCCGCACAAAGAGCGCCTCCTCATCGCGATCAATGGCCCGTTACGTGCCCTATGATCCTCATGACGGGGCTGTGGGTGATGAGGCGTCTACTTCTGGGACCGCGAGAAGCTTCCCCTCGCGGTATCTGACGCGAGTTAAGGCGGAGGTTCCCCGCTTTCGACAAACAAGGCCCGAGCGCCTGGCGGAGTATGAAAACCCGACGACGCTGGGGAAAGGCAGCGCCTCTATTCTGACTCTCGAAGAGTTGGATTCTATCGCGTCGGAATACCCTTGGCCAGCCGGTGTGGAACTCCTGTTGCCTCTCGACGGGGGCAACAGCGTTGCCGTCTATGAAGCGGGCATTGTGGTCTACGCGGCGAGCCTTGTTGCGGGCTTTCGGGCCCCGTTGCCACGCTACGTTACCGACTTCTTATTCCATCTGGAGCTTGCACCGACCTCGATGGCGCCAAACTGTTGGAGTGTCATCGCGGCCAATCATATGCGGTGCTTAGAGCTGGGGCATCCTCCCTCCGTGGGGCACATGCTACAGATCCTTACGATCAAACCGGACAGTAGGGGCATCGTGAACTTTAGCCTCACGCACTGCAACCTTCTGATCACTCCTTCCAACGTTGGCCCGCGATGGAAGGAGAAGTGGTTTATTGTGCATGATTTTTCGGGCAACAACCTGCTTTGTCCCCTAGTCCCTGATAGGTTCCGCCCTCACAAGCGCAAACGCGGCGAGTCAAAACGGGCGTCCGCGGCGAAGAAAGCCTTTGCCGCGTACTGCAAAAGGGAGCAAAGTGTTTGGATAACACAAGAGCGCCTTGAGCGCGCAGGACTCAGCCTGAGGCCGGCGCAACCTCGGGTTTTCGAGGTGTCGTCGTCGGCCACGGCGTCGCCGGTACCGGAGGGCGAGGGTATTTTTGTTTTTTCCTGGGCCCTGGTTTTATCTTGAAACATGCTTTCTCAGTACTTTGAACGCGCTACTTCTGATCACTGGTGGCTTGTTTTGCAGGTATGGACGTGTTTGCAGCCCTTGTCTCGGGCAAATCTACCCCAACAGACTCCGCCACCCCCTCCATTGCCCGGACCACGGGCAAGAAAGAGCACACCGCGAAGGGTGCTCATGACCGCAAGGGGCGGGGAGGTCTGCCGGAGTAGAAGGATAAACACGCGCAGGGCGCTCTGAAGCGAAGGACCGCGGAGGACGCGGTCCGCGCTGAGGGAGTAGCGACAAAGAGGGGCAAACTGGACGCGGCCCCGACCGAGGAGCCACCCCTCAAGATCGCGAAGGGCGTCGCTGTAATCGAGATGGGCGCGGGCAGCCGCCGACATTGGTCGCGACGGGCTGAGGTGGAGGGGTTCGCATGCCTTGGGCCAAGCTGGGGCACCTTCAAGGAGGGGCAATACGCCTATGATTCGGAGAGGGAGTGGTTCCGGACCCTCAACGGAGCCCAGGTCAAGGGAGAGTGCATGAAGTATGGCCATATGGTACGCGGCCTCTGCTTGTTTTCTGATTCGTTATCATTCAATTTTTTTTTTGTAATCTTTGTTTTGATGCCGCTTTGATCCGCAGGTCAACGCGTGGTTGAACTATCTCCCTGATCGCGTGTGCGAAGAGGAGGCCCGGTCGGAGGCAGCGGTTAAGGCCAAGGAGGAGGCCGAGGCGTCACTTCGGGAGTTGCGCGCGCAGGCGGAAAAAGACGCCGCGGCGCTCAAGTCGGCTAGGTCCCAGGTTGCGGCGCTGAAGAAGGACGTCGCGGGGTTTAAAGCGCGGAACGAGGAGCTAAGCTCATAGCTGGAGGAAACCAGCAAAAAATTGGAGAGTGCGATACCCGACTTTCTTGCCTCGCAAGAGTATATGGACCGACGCGTCGACGCGCGCGGACGGTCCAAGCTCTTAGCGCTGTCACGGCCGCCCTCCAGTATTGTGAGAAATACAAAGTGAAGTACTTCGCCCCTGACCTCCATCGCGAAATGGGAGCTATTTGGGAGGATGGGGTGGCGAAGCCACCGTCGGGCGTGGAGGTAGAAGACATGGAGGAGACGGACGCCTTGAACGCCAATCAGGAACTCCCCGCCCCCGATGCCGAGACAGAAAAAACCCTTGAGGATCCCTCCGCCTCCATGACCGCGGCCAACGCTCCTGATGTCTGAAACCCTTTACCGAGACCGACGATTTGTTTTAGTATTTTGTTTTTGAATAGTATTTTTGAACGCGTTTTGAACCATTTTTGCCGCCATGCGGCCTTTTAATTATGACATGTGTGTTTCTTTTTGCTAAAAACTCACTTAATTTGGCCGTACCCAACCCCATGCCAAGCTAGGTGCTAGGACCGCGCTTGACACTAGGTTAACAGGAAACTCACGAACACTCACCATACCCAACCCCATGCCAAGCTAGGTGCTAGGACCGCGCTTGACACTAGGTTAACAGGAAACTCACGAACACTCACCGTACCCGTGAGAGCGGCAACTTGGCGATAATTGTGGAGTTTTGATGTTTTAAGGCTTCGTGCGATTGCGAGGGGTGAGACCCAACTCGAGCGCGCCTACGCGCATCGCGCGCGTTAGCGGTCAACCCCAAGCGAGAGCGGCAACTTGGCGATTTTCCCTAACGATAATTGTGTAGTTTTGATGTTTTAAGGCTTCGTGCGACTGCGAGGGGTGAGACCCAACTCGAGCGCGCCTACGCGCATCGCGCGCGTTAGCGGTCAACCCCAAGCGAGAGCGGCAACTTGGCGATTTTCCCTAACAATAATTGTGTAGTTTGATGTTTTAAGGCTTCGTGCGACTGCGAGGGGTGAGACCCAACTCGAGCACGCCTACGCGCATCACGCGCGTTAGCGGTCAACCCTAAGCGAGAGTGGCAACTTGGCGATTTTCCCTAACGATAATTGTGTAGTTTTGATGTTTTAAGGCTTCGTGCGACTGCGAGGGGTGAGACCCAACTCGAGCGCGCCTACGCGCATCGCGCGCGTTATCGGTCAACCCCAAGCGAGAGCGGTAACTTGACGATTTTCCGTAACGACAAATTCATTATTATGACAGCGTAGGGTAGTTATCTCGTCTTATTCATATGATAACTGGTAGAATAAAGACATTACGGTGACAATCCTAGCTTATTTACACATAGTATTTCTTGAGGCGTGCCTCATTCCATGTCTTGGCAAGAGTTTGTCTCGTCGTTGGGTCTGTTAGTTTAAAAGCCCCTGGGACGACTTCTTTGGAAAGGAGGTATGGTCCTTCCCACTTCGCGTCAAGCTTGCCTCCTTCGGTCCTTCGGAGAGCTAGATCGCCCTCCTTGAGGCCGCGTGGCTTGACTCTCTTGTTGTAGTACGCCGCGGTCCTTCTCTTGTATTCGACGGAGCGCAGCTCCGCCGCCTCTCGATGCTCATCGCGAAGGTAAATTTCCACCTTGAGAGCCTCGTCGTTGGTGAACTGGCCGTACCCCGCGACTCGCTCCGTGGGCCGCATGGACCCGACGGGCATGACGGCATCACTGCCATAAGCCATCGCGAAAGGTGTTTCGCCCGTTGCCCTGCGCGGCGTGGTGCTGTTTGTCCACAAAACAAGTGGCAAAAGCTCGGCCCACCGGGCCTGAACGCCATCCAGCCTGCGCCGGAGGTCGTCGAGTATCCTCGCGTTGACATTTTCCACCAGTCCGTTGGACTGAGGGTGTGCAACCGAAGAAAACCTCAACTCGATGCCCAAACTTGCGCAAAAGTCTCGCGTCTCTTCGCTGTCGTACTGTGGGCCATGATCTGTCATTATGGCGATTGAGACGCCGAAACGACAAACCACATTCTTCCAGAGAAAGCCGCAAACCTTCGCGCTTGTGATTCGGGCCATGGCCTTGGCCTCCACCCACTTGGTGTAGTAATCGACCAGGACCAGGATGAACTGCACCTGCCCGGCGGCCTTAGGGAAAGGACCAAGGATGTCCATGCCCCACATCGCGAACGGATAGGCCGGCTGGATGCCGCACAGCTCTCGTGCCGGAGCGTGCTGGATGTTTTCGTTGCGCTGGCACTTATCACACTTCTGCACGTACGCCGCCGCATCGCGGCGCAGGGTAGGCCAATAGATCCCCATCCGGACTATCTTGTGGACAAGAGTCCGCCAGCCCGAATGGCCTCCACATATGCCCTCATGCACCTCCTGGAGGACTTCGAAGACGGTTTCCTCGTCTACGCAGAGCAGGTTGGGCTCCGCGTAGCCGCGGCGATATAACTTGTCGCCTTCGATACAGTACCGCGCCGCCTTGAGCTTGAGTTTGCGCGCGCTCATTGCATCGTCCCGGGGTAACTTCCCAGTTTGGATATATCGGACTATGGGATCCATCCATCCCTCAGTGGCCAGTGCGAACACCGCCTGGGTGACACCGCGTTGCATCTTCCTCTCGACCACGACCTTATTGCCAGCCTCGGGCGGGAGGGCCGAACCCATTCTGGCCAGCGCGTCGGCCTTAGCATTTGCCGCACGCGGTATGGACTCTTTGGAAAAAGTCTCGAGACAGGCAATCAACGCCTTGACCTTGGCACGATATTGAGGCAGAAAACCCGTGGTACACTCGTACTGGCCACCGACCTGTCGCGCAACAAGCTTAGAATCCGTGAACACCCTCATTCTTCGCGCGCCCACTAGCAAGGCCAACTCAATTCCCGCGATCACCGCCTCATATTCGGCTTCGTTATTGGTAGCCTCGAAGCCGAAGTTGAGGGCATGTTCGGACGCGTAGGAGGGTCCCTCAAGGACCACCCCCGCACCCGACCCCAGGTCGCAGTGCGAGCCGTCAACAAAGACCCTCCACTCATCGGGGCTCTCGTCTATGTCAGGGAAGGTGACCTCCACAACAAAGTCGGCAAGGGCTTGTGCCTTGATCGCGGTCCGCGGATGGTACGAGATGTCAAATTCCGACAACTCGATCGCTCACTTGGTCATTCTTCTTGACAATGCGGGTTGATGCAGGATTTGGCACAGAGGAAGGTCTGAGAGGATCTGGATGGGGTGCGCTTGGAAATAGGGGCGCAACTTCCTTGTCGCCACTACAACGGCCAAAGACATCTCCTCAGCGGGTGAGTAACGTTGTTCAGCCGGTTGGAGCACCCTGCTGGTGAAGTGATGTCTCTCATTTTGGAGGTGTTTTAGTAGCTTATTTCCTTTGTAAATATGTGTTTTTCATTCTCTTCTTTGTAGTCTCGTTTCCTTTTTAGCTTAGATTCCGGTTTTCTTCAAGAGTCGGAAACTATGCGAGTTTGTGTGTTTTTGTAGGTAAAATGGCAAGAATGAGGACCATTTCGAGGAGCTAAGAAAGGAGCCAAGTCAAGGAGCGCAGGAGCCAAGCCAAGAATGAAGTGGAACCTAAGGAAACCAAGGAAGAAAGCAAGGATCGAGGCCCAAGACCGAGATACACCAAGTCGGGCCCGAGATCGAGCAACCAGAGCCAGGACCGAGGTTGAAGTACGTCGGGCCCGATGTCATTCCGTGTCGGTCCAAGTCGGCGATTGTGAAGATTGTTCCCCAAGGCATATTTTTAGTAACTTTCCACATTTGCCCCTTTCTAAATTGGGATTCCTTGGTCCCCAATCCTTAGGAAGCTATAAATAGAGGTGATTAGAGAGCATTAAAGGCATGTTTGGATAGACCACAACCAAATCACTCTCTAAAGGCTCAAGGAAGACTTGGAGGGCAAGGAGAAGAAGGGAGAAGGAAGAGAAGGAGAGATCGGTGGAGCTAGGAGGAGGATTTGTGAGTTTTGTACTTTGTTTTGCTTTGATCTAGTGGAATTGAACTTGGATTTTGTAGACATCTTTGAGTTTGAATGCAATTGGAGTTTGGTTTGATGTTGATGATTAAGATTTGCTTGATTTCCCTTTTGATTTCGTTTGTCTCTTACTTGATGGAGTAGATTCCATAGTCTTGGGCTATGGGGGAATCCCCTAGCTAGATTTGGGTAGAAAACCCCAATTCCATAGCCTTGAGTGCTTGATTTGTGAATCCTCTCTACATTGAGCTTCAATTCTCTTGTGAAAGCAAGGGATCAAGAGCTTGTGTTTGGTAAGAGTAAGAGAAAGTGGTCTCGATCCCATCACATGTCTCTAGCATCGAAGGAGAGTGAAAGCTCCCTTGGGTCGAAGTGTAGATTGGAGAGATTAGAGGCGAGCAACCTCGATCTCATTAGAATCAAGTTCTTATTGGCTGAATTGAGGAAGAATATCCAAGTCTAGTTAGGGGTGGAACCCAAAAACCCAAGACCGATCTACTAAAGTTGCCCAATCGAAGTACCCTGTAAGTCGGGCCCGACGTAGTGTAAGTCGGTCCCGTGCATTTCGACCTCGATCCACCCTCGGACCGAAGTGACCTGTGTCGGTCCGAGGCGATTTCCCTTTGTTTTTCCTTCGTTTTGCCTTTCTTTCATCTCTTTTAGTCTTTTCGGGTACACTCGACACACGAACTCCCGTGTGTTCGACACCCTACCTCTTTACTACAATCTTGAGGTTCGGTTTTATAAATTTAAATTGTGAGACCCTCCGATCCCGGACCGATCAGAATTTTGGTGTCGTTGCCGGGGAGTTCTACTTGTTCGAGGTACCCATCTTTGTTGGAGTCTTTGATTTTTGGTAGTGATTTGGGTGAGGGACTAGCCCAAACCCTTTGTTTGTTTTGATTTGGTTTTGTTTGTGTCTTTGGTTGTAGGTGCATGCGAGCTAGTTCCGTCCGAGGAACTCTTGAGTTCGACTTTGTGTGTGACCCGGAGAGTATTCTAAGGCAAGCTCGAAAGAAGAAGAAGATGGCGGACCAAGCCCGAGATGAGGAGATCGAGAGGATGAGAGCCGACATGGCTCGTATGCAAATTGAGATGGCAAACCGAGATGCCGAGGCCCGTAGAGAGAGGGAGCAAAGGATAAGGTTGGAGGCCCAAATCAACACTCAACCCCGGAATGCTAGACAATACATGCATCCGGAGTTGAAGGTCCCGGAGCCGGCCATCGTCTTGCCGGAGGTGTCAAGGAATTTTGAGATAAAAACTCAATTTATCTCACTCATCAAGAGAGAGCAATTCCAAGGGAGGCCGAATGAGTGTCCGATCGAGCATGTCAAGCAATTCAAGGACCTTTGTGAGACCATTTCCACGGATGATGAGACACTTGAGTACGTGCTACTCAAAGCCTTCAAGTGGTCTTTGGGAGGCAAGGCTTTGCATTGGTTGGAGAGTCAAGCACCTCGATCCATCACATCATGGAGGGCCCTAAATGAAGCGTTCTTGATGAAGTTCTTCCCGCCCACCAAGACGACGGAGCTTAGAAGGAAGATTGCTAGTTTCCAACAAGGAGCTCATGAGCCACTTTTTGAGGCGTGGGATAGATTCAAGGAGATGTTGAGAGCATGTCCGACACATGGCCAACAACCTTATGTCCTTCAAGACATATTTTTCCAAGGGATCAACACCGCCACAAAGGACAAATTGAACCTCCATACCGATTGCGGGTTCATAGATTTGCCGCCGGAGCAAGCATGGGAGTTGGTGGACAAACTCTCGGATTATGAGGCGATGTATGGTACTAGCAATGTGAGCAAGGAAGCTAGAGTCCATGGAGAAGGTCCGAAGAAGCTTTACGACCCCAAGAGTGAAGAAGTGGACAAAGACGTGAAGATCCAATTCTTGGAGGACGAGTTGAACAAGATGAGGAGGAAGATGAGTTATGCCCAACAAACCACAAGAGCATGTGAAGAGTGTGGTTCCTTGAAGCATGGAGCCCAAGAGTGCCCAAATGAGCGCCAAGTCCGATTGGCGGAACAAATTGAGGAGGCTCATTATGTCCAAAGAAACTTCGGAGGGAGAACCAACTTCAACAACAATGGAGGAAGGTGGAATCAAGGGCAAGCAAGTGGCTACAACAACAACTTCAACCAAAACGAGCTAAGAGCCCAACAACCACCATACCGACCTCCGGGATTCTATGAGCAAACTCCACAATGGGCTCAAGACTTGAAGGATCGATTCACAAATGTGGAGAGAAGAGTTGATGAAATGTGAGCTCAATTCAAGGAGTTTGGCGTGTGGAGAAAGCAAGTGGACAACCAATTTGTTCACATGGCAAATCAACTTCCAAGAGAGGAAGGGAGACTCCCGGGCCGACCCGAGGAGAATCCCCGTGCCCTACAACAACAAAACGAAGTTCGAGCCATAGGATTAAGGAGTGGACGGAGTTTGCCCGAGCCACAAGTTCCAAGACCAAGAGAAGAGAGTCGGACCGAGGTTCCCAGCAACTCGGGCCCGACGTTGCCAAAAGTCGATCCCATTGACGGAGGAAGTCCCCTAAAGTGGACCGAGGTTGAACCCAACTCGGGCCCGACTTGCCCTGAAGTCGGCCCGACGTGCCCAGATGATGTTTGCCCTGGGACCGATGTCCCCGAAGTCGGTCCCGAAGTGCCTCCAACGTCGGTCCAGGGTGAATTTGTTGAGAAAGATCGATCCAAGGAGGTTGATCCAAGCAAGAAGCAAGATAGCACCACTCTTCCATATCTTATGAAGAAGCCCAAGGAGATTGTTGAGGGCAAGTTCAAGCGGTTCTTGAAGCTTTTGCAAGGCTTGAACATTACCATTCCTTTCACCGATGCTCTAAGCGAGATGCCATCTTATGCTAAGTTTTTGAGAGAAATCTTGAGCAAGAAGAGGTCAATTATAGAGATGCAAGACGAGGTGAAGATATTGGAGCTACCTCAAAAGCTTGGTGATCCCGGAAGATTTGCCATCACCGTGGGTGTGGGACCGAGGAAGTTTCAAGCATTGTGCAACCTTGGAGCAAGTACAAGTGTTATACCTTACACTATATGGAAGTCAACCGCCATGGGACTCATTGCTCCGGTGAACATGAGGTTGACCATAGCCGATGGAACATCGATTGAGCCAATTGGAGTGGTGGAAGATTATCCATTGTGTATAGAGGGGCACTATGTACCTACGGACTTCGTTGTGGTGGATATGTTAGAGGTACCGGGTGAGCCTATCATCTTGGGGAGACCATTCCTAGCTACGGTTGGAGCCGTCATAGATGTGAAGAAAGGTCACTTGTCCCTCGAGTTTGGAGGAGTAGAGCTTGATTTCTCTTTCAAGCCAACCTCAAGGGAAGCATTGCATAGTGAAGCCAAGATGGTTCAATTTCTTCCAAATGGTGTGCAATGGGAGGCTATATCCAACAAGCCGAGCACAAGAAAGTTAGAGATGAAAGCCATCCCAACACCCTATGGAGTTGAAATGAAGAATGAAGGGGTGATTGCTCATCAAGAAGAGGACGAGAAGGTAGAGAGTGGGATGTCTTACTTGGAGGTGTTCAAAGCCGAAACGGAGGAAACTCAAGCACCACCGGAGCCTTCCCATGTGCTAAAGGAGCTTCCCAAGGACTTGAGGTATGCCTTCCTTGGCCCTAACTCTTCATTGCCCGTAATTGTGAATGCTAATTTGAGTAATGAGGAAGAGTCCAAGTTGTTAGCGGTCTTAAGAAAGCATGAGGGGGCCTTAGGGTATTCATTAGAGGAACTTAAAGGAATCTCACCATCAATTTGCATGCATAGGATTTACATGGAGGACAACCATAAACCCACTATTGAACCACAAAGAAGATTGAACCCTAATATGAAAGAAGTGGTTAAAAGTGAGATACTAAGGATGTTGGATGCGGGAATCATCTTCCCAATTTCGGATAGCAAATATGTTAGTCCCGTGCATGTAGTTCCTAAGAAAGGTGGATTGACCGTAGTGCAAAATGAGAAAGGAGAAATGATTCCTACAAGAACCACTACAAAATGGCGCATGTGCATTGATTACCGAAAATTAAATAGTGGAACTCGTAAAGATCATTTTCCCCTTCCATTTATTGACCAAGTCCTTGAAAGATTAGCTCAACATGAATACTTTTGCTACCTTGATGGGTATAGTGGATTTTGGCAAATTCCTATTCATCCCGATGATCAAGAGAAAACAACTTTTACATGTCCCTATGGAACATTTGCCTATAGACGCATGCCTTTCGGTTTGTGTAATGCCCCGGCAACATTTCAAAGGTGCATGATGTCTATCTTCTCCGACATGGTAGAGGAAATAGTTGAAGTATTCATGGATGATTTTTCGGTCTATGGTTCCTCTTTTGATGCTTGCTTGGCTAATTTGGATAGAGTGTTGGCTAGATGTGAGGAGACTAACCTTGTGCTTAATTGGGAAAAATGTCATTTCATGGTTAAGGAAGGAATAGTCCTAGGACATCTCATTTCTAATAGAGGAATAGAAGTGGATAAGGCCAAAATTGAGATAATTGAAAAACTTCCTCCACCTACTTGTGTGCGTGATGTTAGGAGTTTCTTAGGTCATGCGGGCTTTTATAGACGCTTCATCAAAGATTTCTCTAAAATCTCAAAACCATTGTCTAACCTCTTGATGAAGGATGTTCCCTTCGAATTTTCCGAGGATTGCATGAGTGCTTTTTGTAGGTTGAGAGAAGCTTTGGTTTCGGCACCTATCATGGCGTCACCCGATTGGACTCTTCCTTTCGAAATAATGTGTGATGCAAGTGATTTTGCCGTGGGAGCCGTTCTTGGGCAAAGGAAGGAGGGAAAATTGCATGCCATCTACTATGCAAGTAAAACCTTGGATGAAACTCAATGTAAATACACAACTACGGAAAAGGAATTCCTAGCGGTGGTATTTGCATTTGAGAAATTCCGGTCATATCTTGTGGGGTCTAAGGTGGTGGTCTATACGGATCACGCGGCAATCAAGTACCTCATGAAGAAGAAAGATGCAAAACCGAGGCTTTTGAGATGGATGCTTCTTCTTCAAGAATTCGACCATGAGATCAAAGATAAAATGGGCTCGGAAAATTTGGTGGCCGATCATCTATCCCGGTTGCCCATGGAGTACATGAAGGACATGGGAGATGGTGTGGAAATTGATGACATGAGGGCGGATGAAGGGCTAATGAGTAGCAAAAAGGAACGAATGGATGGATCGACCAACCCAGAAAGTCGGGCCCGAAGTATGGAATGTCGGACCGAGGTACCCAGTACCTCGGACCCGAGGTCTACAACGTCGGTCCTAGGCGAGGTTTCCACTTGTTCGACTCGATCGATGACTACACATGTTGGGCTCAATACCTTGCAATGTCGATCCATGAAATCAAGTAAGATCCTTCACTCGGTTTCAATCCCTTCTCACCTTAAGATGATTAAATCTTCACCTCCTACTTGTCTATTATCTATTGAATCCACCAAACGAAGGGTCGCCCCTTGGTTTGCGGATTTTGCTAACTTTGTTGTAGGGGGAGTGATCCCACCAAATTTGTCTTACTCGGCTAGGAAGAAATTCTTACATGATGCTAGGCAATATTATTGGGATGATCCGTACCTATACAAAGAAGGGAGCGATAAAATCTATAGACGATGCATTCCAAGTTAGGAGGTTGAAAGTGTCATTCGCCATTGTCATTCTTTGCCAACCGGAGGGCATGCTAAGAGTTCGAAAACCACGGCGAAAATTCTTCATTGTGGGTTCTATTGGCCAACCATGTTCAAGGATGTTCATGAGTATGTGAAGAGGTGTGAGGAGTGCCAAAGAGAAGGGAATTTGTCGAGGAGAAATGAGACTCCGCAAACCGGAATTCTAGAGGTGGAGCTCTTTGATGTATGGGGGATCGACTTTATGGGACCTTTCCCAACGTCGGGCCCGTACAAGTATATTTTGGTGGCCGTTGATTATGTCTCTAAATGGGTGGAGGCCATTCCAACAAGGACTAATGATGCAAGAGTTGTGATGAAATTCTTGAAGAGCAATATCTTCTCTAGATTCGGCGTGCCAAGAGTTCTCATTAGTGATGGTGGTCCTCATTTCATTGAGAGATGCTTTGAGAATGTGTTGATCAAGTATGGGGTGTCTCACCGAGTTGCTACCCCTTACCATCCTCAAACGAGTGGTCTAGTGGAAGTCTCAAATCGTCAAATCAAGGCCATTTTGGAGAAGACGGTGTCTAAGTCAAGGAAAGATTGGTCATCTAAGCTTGATGATGCACTATGGGCTTATAGGACCGCCTACAAGACGCCTCTTGGGACTACACCATTCAACTTAGTGTATGGCAAGGCGTGCCATCTCCCGGTGGAATTAGAGCACAAATCCAAGTGGGCTTTAAAGGAGATGAATTGGGACGTGAACTTGGCCGGAGAAAAGCGGTTCTTAGACCTTCATGAGTTAGGGGAGTTGCGTTTGAAGGCTTACGAAAATGCCAAGTTGTACAAAGAGAAGACTAAAAGGTGGCATGATAGGAAGTTGGTCCCAAAAGCTTACCAAGTGGGAGACAAGGTGCTTCTCTTTAATGCACGACTTCGGTTCTTCCCGGGCAAGCTTCGGACGAGATGGAGTGGACCGTTTGTAGTACATCGCATACATTCTCAAGGAGCGGTGGATTTGATGGGTGATGATGGAAAGACTTTTCGAGTAAACGGTCATCGAGTGAAGAAGTACTATGATAAGATCGACCCGAGCGAAGAAGTGAGAGCCTCTTGGGCTCTACTTCTATCGAACTAAGCCTCATCGAGCCATTCAAATAAGGAATTGTGAGTCTTCTTTACTTTTCTCTTTACTTTTGAGTTTTGATGGGGACATCAAAAATTTTAAGTATGGGGTGGGTTAGTTGCTCATTAGTTCCATGAGTAGGTTGTTTGTTTCTTGTTTAAGGGATGTTTCATTTTGGATTGTGGCATGATGTGATGATTTATGATGATTGATTTTATGGCATGTATGGATGAGTTTGTGTGTCTCTTGTTTTTGTTTGAGAAAATTTTCGAAAAAATCCATAAAAATTCGGAAAATTGTGTTGAAAATGTCAACAAAAAGATTTTGTTTTTGGACTAAGAATTCCCATCTTAGATGTCCATATGAAGGTTAATGATGATGTGAGCATGTAAAGTCCTTTGCATATTTTTGGATGGTTTAGCCTCTAAATGGATGTTGCTTTTAATGTGATATGATATCTTGCATGTTTTTATTGAGCACATGAGTTCTTGGATGAGTTTTGATGCAACTAAGCTAGAGTGACCCTTGTGAGATTATTTTTGGCCATTTTAGGGATGTTTGTTCATATTGCATATCCCTCATTTTTCTTGTGTGATTAGCTCATGCATGCTTAGTAATACTTGCTATTGAGGTGTTTATCTATTTTCCAAGGCCAACATGAGATTTGTTCTATGCATTGTCACATTGATTTGAACTTTATTTTATTTAGTCACAAAATGTTCCATATCCTACCTTGAAGATAAACCGTTGTTTGTAGCCCCGTTTTAACCTTAGACCTTTGTTTGAAACTCCTCAAAAATATGATTCCTAGCCTATATGACATGACCCTTATGGGATTGGACTTTAGTGAGAGGTTTTGGAAGAATATTTGGAGAGTTGAGATTCTCTTTGGTGAAGGGCAAAGAATGGAGTTATAAATCAAGTGGGTAGTGCATCTTTGTTTTGTAGAAAGAAAGAAAAGTTTGGAAAAGTAGTGGATTGAAAGCAAAGTGCTTAAGTGAAGAAAAGGGCACCGACCGAGGATAAGTGCACTTCGGGCCCGAGTTATGTTGCAAGTCGATCCTAGTGGAAAAAGTGTGAAAAATCCAACAAAAAGTGTAGTGAAAAGATGAAGTGGAATGTTTAGTGAAAAGTGGGTTGAAAAAGAAAAAGAAGAGAAAAATCAAAGTCTTTTGGATGAGTGAAGTTGAAAGTGGAATAATTTGGTTGAGTTTGGTGAGAGACTAGAAAGTTCAATCCCCATTGTAAGCACCACAAGACCAAAGTGATTCCCACCTTGAGAAACACCAAAAGCCCCATTACAACCCGGCCGAATGGAACCTCTTTGAGGACCTCCATTGAGCCAAGTTCATATTCTTTGTGTGCATTGTAATAGGCATCTCTAGGTGGAGGAATTGGTGATATTAGCTTCAATTGTAAAGTCTTTACTTGCATGATTTTGAGTATGAGTGTTCATTTTCAAGCCAAAACACATGATGAGTGATACACATTTTCATGTCCCTAAAGTGAGGCTTTGTTGCATTAGACTTCATTCCTTGAACACTTGATCATGTGTGATGATGTAATCTTGCTAGCATATCTATTACTTGTGATTGATTGATTTTTCATATGAGGCTTTACTTGAAGATTGTGCTTCGGTCTTGCTTACATTGTGATTGCTTGAGGACAAGCAAGTTTAAGTATGGGGTATTCTGATGTCTCTCATTTTGGAGGTGTTTTAGTAGCTTATTTCCTTTGTAAATATGTGTTTTTCATTCTCTTCTTTGTAGTTTCGTTTCCTTTTTAGCTTAGATTCCGGTTTTCTTCAAGAGTCGGAAACTATGCGAGTTTGTGTGTTTTTGTAGGTAAAATGGCAAGAATGAGGACCATTTCGAGGAGCTAAGAAAGGAGCCAAGTCAAGGAGCGCAGGAGCCAAGCCAAGAATGAAGTGGAACCTAAGGAAACCAAGGAAGAAAGCAAGGATCGAGGCCCAGGACCGAGATACACCAAGTCGGGCCCGAGATCGAGCAACCAGAGCCAGGACCGAGGTTGAAGTACGTCGGGCCCGATGTCATTCCGTGTCGGTCCAAGTCGGCGATTGTGAAGATTGTTCCCCAAGGCATATTTTTAGTAACTTTCCACATTTGCCCCTTTCTAAATTGGGATTCCTTGGTCCCCAATCCTTAGGAAGCTATAAATAGAGGTGATTAGAGAGCATTAAAGGCATGTTTGGATAGACCACAACCAAATCACTCTCTAAAGGCTCAAGGAAGACTTGGAGGGCAAGGAGAAGAAGGGAGAAGGAAGAGAAGGAGAGATCGGTGGAGCTAGGAGGAGGATTTGTGAGTTTTGTACTTTGTTTTGCTTTGATCTAGTGGAATTGAACTTGGATTTTGTAGACATCTTTGAGCTTGAATGCAATTGGAGTTTGGTTTGATGTTGATGATTGAGATTTGCTTGATTTCCCTTTTGATTTCGTTTGTCTCTTACTTGATGGAGTAGATTCCATAGTCTTGGGCTATGGGGGAATCCCCTAGCTAGATTTGGGTAGAAAACCCCAATTCCATAGCCTGATCGGTCCGGGATCGGAGGTCTCACAATTTAAATTTATAAAACCGAACCTCAAGATTGTAGTAAAGAGGTAGGGTGTCGAACACACGGGAGTTCGTGTGTCGAGTGTACCCGGAAATACTTAAAAAGGGATGAAAACAAGGTAAAAACGAAGGAAAAGCAAAGAGAGATCACCTCGGACCGACACTGGTCACTTCGGTCCGAGGGTGGATCGAGGTCAATTTGGCCGGGACCGACGTTGATGCAAGTCGGGCCCGATGTACTGGGTAACTCGATTTAAGCAAAATTGGTAGATCGGTCTTGGGTTTTTGGGTTCCGCACCTAACTAGACTTGGATATTCTTCCCCAATTCAGCCAATAAGAGCTTGATCTTAGTGAGATCGAGGTTGCTCACCCCAAATCTCTCCAATCTACACCTCGACCCAAGGGAGTTTTCACTCACCTTCGATGCTAGAGACTTGTGATGGGATCGAGACCACTTTCGCTTACTCTTACCAAACACAAGCTCTAGATCCCTTGCTTTCACAAGAGAATTGAAGCTCAATGTAGAGAGGATTCACAAATCAAGCACTCAAGGCTATGGAATTGGGGTTTTCTACCCAAATCTAACTAAGGGCTTCCCCCATAGCCCAAGACTATGGAATCTACTCCATCAAGTAAGAGAAAAACGAAATCAAAAGGGAAATCAAGCAAATCTCAATCATCAACATCAAACCAAACTCCAATTTCATTCAAATTCAAGGTGTCTTACAAAACCAAGTTCAATTCTACTAGATCAAAGCAAAACTAAGCACAAAAACTCACTAGACCTCCTCTCTTCTCCACCGGCCTCTCTTCTCTTCCTTCCTCCTTCTTCTCCTTTCCCTCCAAGTCTTCCTTTGAGCCTTTAGAGAGTGATTTGGTTGTGGTCTATCCTAACATGCCTTTAATGCTCTCTAATCACCTCTATTTATAGCCTTCTAAGGATTGGGGACCAAGGAATCCCAATTTAGAAAGGGGCAAATGTGGAAAGTTACTAAAAATATGCCTTGGGGAGCAATCCTCTCATCCGCCGACTTTGGACCGACACGGGTGACCTCGGGCCCGACGTTGTCCAACCTCGGTCCCGTGCGCTGGATGCTCGATCTCGGGCCCGACGTGGTGGAACTCGGTCCTGGGCCTCGATCCTTGCTTTCTTCCTTGGTTTCACTTCGTTCCACTTCATTCTTGGCTTGGCTCTTGTACTCCTTGACTTGGCTCCTTCCTTGGCTCCTTGAAATCGCTCTCATTCTTGCCATTTTACCTACAAAATCACACAAAACTCGCATAGTCTCCGACTCTTGAAGAAAACCGGGAACTAGGCTAAAAAGGGAACGAAACTATAAAGAAGAGAATGAAAAACACATATTTACAAAGGAAATTAACCACTAAAACACCTCCAAAATGAGAGACATCAGAATACCCCATACTTAAACTTGCTTGTCCTCAAGCAATAACAATATAAGCAAGACCGAAGCACAATCTTCAAGTAAAGCCTCTTATGAAAAATCAAGTAAAGTCAAGTGATAAACATGCTAGCAAGATTACATCATCACACATGATCAAGTGTTCAAGGAATAAAGTCTAATGCAACAAAGCCTCACTTTAGGTATGTAGAAATGTGTATCACTCATCATGTGTTTAGGCTTGAAAATGAACACTCATACTCAACAATCATGTAAGTAAAGACTTTACAATTGAAGCTAATATCACCATTTCCTCCACCTAGAGATGCCTATCACAATGCACACAAAGAATATGAACTTGGCTCAATGGAGGTCCTCAAAGAGGTTCCATTCGGCCGGGTTGTAATGGGGCTTTTGGTATTTCTCAAGGTGGGAATCATTTTGGTCTTGTGGTGCTTACAATGGGGATTGAACTTTTCTAGTCTCTCACCAACTTCACCAAATTTCTTCCACTTTCAACTTTCACTCATCCAAAAGACTTTGATTTTTTTCTTTCTTCTTTTCTCAACCCATATCTTCACTAAACATTCCACTTCATCTATGCACTACACTTTTTGTTGGATTTTTCTCACTTTTTCCACTAGGATCGACTTGCAACACAACTCGGACCCGATGTGCACTTTAACTCGGTCGGTGCCCTTTTCTTTCACTTAAGCATTTTGCTTTCAATCCACTACTTTTTCCAACTTTTCTTTCTTTCTTTTCACACTTTTAGTCAACAAAGATGCACTACCCACTTAGTTTATAACTCCATTCTTTGCCCTTCACCAAAGAGAATCTCAACTCTCCAAATACTCTTCCAAAACCTCTCACTAAAGTCCAATCCCATAAGGGTCAAGTCATATAGGCTAGGAATCACATTTTTGAGGAGTTTCAAACAAAGGTCTAAGGCTAAAACGGGGCTACAAACAACGGTTTATCTTCAAGGTAGGATATGGAACATTTTGTGACTAAATGAAATAAAGTTCAAATCAATGTGACAAAGCATAGAACAAATCTCATATTGGTCTTGGAAAATAGATAAACACCTCAATAGCAAGTTTTACTAAGCATGCATGAGCTAATCACACAAGAAAATGAGGGATATGCAATATGAACAAACATCCCTAAAATGGCCAAAAATCATCTCACAAGGTTCACTCTAGCTTAGTTGCATCAAAACTTATCCAAGAACTCATGTGCTCAATAAAAACATGCAAGATATCATATCACATCAAAAACAACATCCATTTAGAGGCTAAACTATCCAAAAATATGCAAAGGAATTTACATGCTCACATCATCATTAGCCTTCATGTGAACATCTAAGATGGGAATTCCTAGTCCAAAACAAAATCTTTTTTGACATTTTTCACATCATTTTCAAATTTTTATGGATTTTTCTTTTTCAAACAAAAACAAAACAAACTCATCCATACATGCCATAAAATAATCATTTTTCTCATACATCATGCCACAATCCAAAATGAAACATCCCATAAACAAGAGACAAACTAAGCAACCTAAACATGGAATTAATGAGCAACTAACCCACCCCATACTTAAAACTTTTAATGTCCCCATCAAAATTCAAAAGTAAAGAGAAAAGAGTAAAGAAGACTCACAATTCCTTATTGACGAATGGCTTGATGAGGCTTAGTTCGGAGGATGACCACGGCGTTGCGTCCTTTGAATCCGGGCGTGCCGCTCTCGCTCATGCACATGATCTTGGAAAAGGTCATGGCTTGGTGGTTGGATTGGTGGCGCGGGAGGTGTCCATTGGTCTTCACGGGTCGCAAAATTCCCGGACATCCAATCGTTGAAACTAGCTTGCATGGACCACCTTTGATCATCGGCCGCCCTCAAATCCTCCACCTCGCGTCTTGTGTATGCGAGGTTGCGGTTCACCTCATCAAATCTCTCTTGGAAGTTCTCTTGGTGTTGGAAAAGTTGTTGTTGTTGGTAGTTGAGTTGGTGGGCTTCTTGAAGCATTGATTGTTGTTGAAGTTGGAGATGTGCCATTTGATTGGCTAAGAAGTTCATGTCCACCGTTTGGCTTGGCTCGGGGAAGACCATTCCAGGGCCATACCATTGGGCATACCCCTCATATCCTCCAAAGCTAGGGGGCGTTTGGTGTGCTCCACTTCCCTCGCCCCGCTCGAAGTGACTAGGGACCGGATCGGGCAAAAACACATCGGACCGACGTTGATGAACGTCGGGCCCGACATGGGATGTACCTCGGTCCAAGAGCGTGGGGGAGTGGTCGGTGAACAAGTGTTGGTAACCACCTCCTCCTTCTTCTTCTTCATTTCTTGGTGCATCTACCTCCATATCATCTCTTCTTACAAACTCGAATTGATTGGCCTCCTCTTCTTCGGTGTCCGGGGAAGCTTGAGGTGTAGTGAAACGTATATGTCGTGCACGTCTCCTAACCTCGATTGTCCCCTCCGGCTCTCCATAGGGATTGTCATTCCCCGCCCATACTTGATACCAATTATAGTAAGAAGTAAGGTCAAAGAGTCGAGCTCCCAATGGGACTTGTACCTTGCCAAAGTTTGAATGGGGCATGAGTCGGTCCATGAAGCCGGGGACAACCTTCTCCTTGATAATGTTGGCCTTCTTGAAATACTTGAGGTCCATGAACTCTACGCCATTTGCCGCCGGCGTGTAGGTAGACAAATCCACCTCGAGACTACGAGCTAACCGGGCAATCATACCTCCAAAGTAGATCCATGAAGAACTTTGGAAGTCCCTCACCATCTTCACCCATTCCCATGTGATGTTCATTGACTTCTCATGCTCAAACAACATCTCGTAGAGTAGCATGGCCTCTTCCTTCATCGGCTTGCTTAGCTCATGTCTTGCAAAGATAGAACAACCCAAAGCTCGGATCATGACTCGGAAAAGTGGGTTTGCTATCTCATTTGTTGAAGCGCCTTTCCTCATCTCACTTCTCCCGGCTATGTACTTCCAAAGATAGTCGACCTTCTCATTGTCAACAAAAGCTTCATCTCTTGGAAAAGGAAATCCAAGATAAACCGCCAAATTCCGGAGTGAGAGTTCTTGCAACTCGTTGCCCAATTGGAAGGAAATCATGCCATCACTCTCAACTCCCTCGTAAGTGCATTTGAAAGTCGCCATGAACTCGGACGTCAAGGCGGGAAAGTGAGTGTTGTTGCACCTTAGCAAGACATTAAGCCCTATGGTGGAGTAGCATCGAGTAAGAGCCTCATCCATGCACATCTTGCGAATTGATTCCCAATCTAACCACCGGGTGTGGTGGGATAGACCCATGAGACGCTCATACTCTCTAGCCTCGTCCTCATCCTCAATGCGAACATCGTCCATCCTTTGGACTCTCTTTGAAGACCTCTTGGACTTCTTGGTGGCTTTCTCCATCCTTGAAGAAGATGCTCGGGTAGACATGGTACCTACACACAATCAAAAACCAAAGAAACTACAAGGTAAAATCCAACACAAACACACGCTTCCATTATCAACAACTTATCATTCAAAGAGACAACCCCATACTTGAACTTAGCACACTCAATCCACAAAATTCAATCATGCGTGAAATAAGATTTTCATATCAATGGTCAAGCTTCAAATCATATCATGAATAGCATGCTATAACCAACATTCATGTGCAAGAAATCTTAAGATCACGCAAGAGACACTCGAAAAGTATTGGATCGACTTGCAAGTGACGTCGGGCCCGAGATTGGGGACCTCGGTCCGAGTCATTGGACCGATATGGAACGTCGGTCCCGAGGTACTGGGTACCTCGGACCGAGTCTTTTCCGACTTCTCACTCTAGATTCAATCATGCAACACCTATTCATGCCTCCAAAATCCAAATTCTACCATCAATCATCATCAATCGAAGTTCTAAATGGAATTTAGCAACAATTAAGCACAAATTTCTTTAGACATGCAAATCACCATTGATGTTCAAAGTTCAAGCTCACTCAATCATGGCATCTCTCAAATTTAGCAATGGAATCATGAAATTCACAAGGAATCAAGTAGAGATCGAGATTCACATACCAAATATGAAACAAACAAGAACTCCTAGCAAGCAAATCCTTAAAACTCAAATTTTCCTCTTCTAGATCTAGAAGAAGGATGAAGATCTATGGGTTTTAGGTAGGATTTTTGGCTTTTGGTTCAATGCTTGGGGAAACTAGGGGATGGATCGAGATCTTGTGGTGAGGTAGCTTGAGGATCGAGTATGGAGGAAAGGGTTGGATCGATTTGGCCTTGAGAGCAAATTGGGTATTTTGGGAAAGTAGTTATGGTGATGGTGATGTTAGGTAAGGGAAATGGGTCTTTAAATGGGGAAGAAGACAAAGGTGGGTCAAGAGGGTATAGTAGGAATTTCCACAAAATCAAAGCTAAGGTGAGTCGGCTGGCTTGGACCGATGTTGGGCACCTCGGGCCCGAGGTACTGGGTACCTCGGTCCTACCCGATTTTGGCTCCTAAAAATCCCACACTTTGGTTACTCCCATCCACAATCGTTTGCATTATTTCCACAAATACCACACATGCTAATGAAGCTCACATAACACACATTTCCACAAAATACAAGCTAGAGAAGAGATTAGGACTAATCTAAGCTAAGGCAAAAAGAAACAAGCTAGAAACTACGAAAATGAATCTACCAAACCCGGGTTGCCTCCCGAGAAGCGCTTCTTTTACGTCATTAGCTTGACGTCTAACCTCTACCCTTCAAGGAGGGTGAAAAACCGTGAATTGGTCCTCCTTGCCATAGATATCTCCGCAATCATCATAGCCAAAATGCCACCATTTATGTTTGATGAAAATGTGGCCTCCATCATCCTTATCCTTCAAAGTGTAGCTTTGCACCTCTTGCATCAACTCATCTTGCATCTTGTCACCTACATCACAAAAGTCTAAAGAATTTCTAGGAGACTCTATAACATCATAACTCAAGTCGTTTTGCAAGTCATCTAAGCAAAGATAATCGTCTCCTAAATCTTCTTTCAAGTCATCTAAACTCATAAAAGAATCTCCCACATCAAAAGGATATAGATTAGGATACTCTTCATGGTTTGGTGGGTTGGCTCCATCTCCATCTCTTGCCTCATCATGGATTTGAACATCGACCATATCATGGTCTCTCAATGGTGCTTCTTCTCTTGTGGACTCCAACTTCTCTCTCTTGCACTTGGCAATTTCTTCAAGCTTCAAGATTGCCAATGCATCCGGTTCATTTAGGGCCTTGTTGAAACGGAACTCAACCTTCTCTTCTCCAATCTCGAAGGTGACTTTCCCATTCCTCACATCAAACTTGGCACCCGCCGTGGCTAGAAACGGTCTTCCGAGAATAATGGGCACCATTGGATCCTCTTTCATGTCTAAGATCACAAAGTCATCGGGCACAAAATATTTTCCCACACGAACCGGGACATCATCAAGTATTCCGGTAGCCTTTGTTGAAGAGCCATCGGCCATGGTGAGACTCATATCGATCGGCTCCAACTCTCCAAGGTTAGCCCTCCTCCATATGCTCATGGGCATAACTGAAATACTCGCTCCTAGATCACAAAGAGCTTTGAATTGTTGAGAACCAATCCCTATGGTGATGGCAAATCTTCCGGGATCTCCAAGATTTTGAGGTAGCTCCAATATCTTCACTTCGTCTTGCATCTCAATGATCGACCTTTTCTTGCTCAAGATCTCTCTCAAAAATTTCGCATAAGACGGCATCTCGCTTAGAGCATCGGTGAAAGGAATAGTGATGTTCAAGCCTTGCAAAAGCTTTAAGAACCGCTTGAACTTTCCCTCAACAATCTCCTTGGGCTTCTTCATAGGATAAGGAAGAGTAGTGTCACCTTGCTTCTTGCTTGGATCATCCTCCTTGGATCGACTCTTCTCAACAAAATCACCTTGGATCGATGTTGGAGGTACCTCGGGACCGACTTCTGGAACCTCGGTCCCAGGGCAAAAGGCTTTCGGGCACATCGGGCCAACTTCAGGGGATGTCGGGCCAACTTCAGGGCAAGTCGGGCCCGAGTTGCTGGGTAACTCGGTCCGACTCAGGGGACTTCCTCCATCTTCTGGTTCGACTTCAGAGGACCTCGGGCCCGAGTTGCTGGGTAACTCGGTCCGAGTTGCTGGCTCCTCTTCTTTTGGTTTTGGCTCGTGTGGCTCGGGCAAACTTCGTCCACTCCGCAATCCTATGGCTCGAACTTCGTTTTGTTGTTGTGGGGCACGGGGATTCTCCTCGGGTCGGCCCGGGAGTCTCCCTTCCTCTCTTGGAAGTTGATTCGCCATGTGAACAAATTGGTTGTCCACTTGCCTTCTCCACACACCCAACTCCTTGAATTGATCATCAAACTTCCTCTCCATGTTGGTAACTTGGTTCCTCAAATCTTGAGCCCATGGTGGTGCTTGCTCATAGAAACCGGGAGGTCGGTATGGTTGTTGTTGGGCTCTTGGCTCGTTTTGGTTGAAGTTGTTGTTGTAGCCACTTGCTTGCCCTTGATTCCACCTTCCTCCATTGTTGTTGAAGTTGGATCTCCCTCCGAAATTTCTTTGAACATAATGAGCCTCCTCAATTTGCTCGGCCAATCGGACTTGGCGCTCATTTGGGCACTCTTGAGCTTCATGCTTCAAGGAACCGCACTCTTCACATGCTCTTGTGGTTTGGGCATAACTCATCTTCCGCCTCATCTTGTTCAACTCGTCCTCCAAGAATTGGATCTTCACATCTTTATCCACCTCTTCGCTCTTGGGGTCGTAGAGCTTCTTCGGACCTTCTCCATGGACTCTTCCCTCCTTGGTCACGTTGCTAGTGCCATACATCGCCTCATAATCCGAGAGTTTGTCCAACAACTCCCACGCTTGCTCCGGTGGCAAGTCAATGAACCCACAATCGGTATGGAGGTTCAACTTGTCCTTCGTGGCGGTGTTGATCCCTTGGAAAAAGATGTCTTGTAGGACATAAGGTTGTTGGCCATGTGTCGGGCATGCTCTCAACATCTCTTTGAACCGGTCCCACGCCTCAAAAAGTGGCTCATAAGCTCCTTGTTGGAAACTAGCAATCTTCCGCCTAAGCTCCGTCGTCTTGGTGGGTGGGAAGAACTTCATCAAGAATGCTTCATTTAGGGCTCTCCATGAGGTGATAGATCGAGGTGCTTGACTCTCCAACCAATGCAAAGCCTTTCCTCCCAAAGACCACTTGAAAGCCTTGAGTAGCACATACTCAAGTGTCTCATCATCCGTGGAAATGGTCTCGCAAAGGTCCTTGAATTGCTTGACATGCTCGATCGGACACTCGTTCGGCCTCCCTTGGAATTGCTCTCTCTTGATGAGCGAGATAAATTGAGTTTTAATCTCAAAATTCCTCGCCACCTCCGGTAAGACTATGGCTGGCTCCGGGACCTTCAACTCCGGATGCATGTATTGTCTAGCATTCCGGGGTTGAGTGTTGATTTGAGCCTCCAACCTTATCCTTTGCTCCCTCTCCCTACGGGCCTCGGCATCTCGGTTTGCCATCTCAATTTGCATTCGAGCCATTTCGGCTCTCAACCTCTCGAACTCCTCATCTCGGGCTTGGTCCGCCATCCTCTTCTTCTTGCGGGCTTGCCTTAGAATACTCTCCGGGTCAATCACAAAGTCGAGCTCAGGAGTTCCTCGGACGGAACTAGCTCGCATGCACCTACAACCAAAGACACAAACAAAACCGAATCAAAACAAAACAAGGGGCTCGGGCTAATCCCTCACCCAAATCACTACAAAAATCAAAGACTCAACAAAAATGGGTACCTCGAACGAGTAGAACTCCCCGGCAATGGCGCCAAAATTCTGATCGGTCCGGGATCGGAGGTCTCACAATTTAAATTTATAAAACCGAACCTCAAGATTGTAGTAAAGAGGTAGGGTGTCGAACACACGGGAGTTCGTGTGTCGAGTGTACCCGGAAATACTTAAAAAGGGATGAAAACAAGGTAAAAACGAAGGAAAAGCAAAGAGAGATCACCTCGGACCGACACTGGTCACTTCGGTCCGAGGGTGGATCGAGGTCAATTTGGCCGGGACCGACGTTGATGCAAGTCGGGCCCGATGTACTGGGTAACTCGATTTAAGCAAAATTGGTAGATCGGTCTTGGGTTTTTGGGTTCCGCACCTAACTAGACTTGGATATTCTTCCCCAATTCAGCCAATAAGAGCTTGATCTTAGTGAGATCGAGGTTGCTCACCCCAAATCTCTCCAATCTACACCTCGACCCAAGGGAGTTTTCACTCACCTTCGATGCTAGAGACTTGTGATGGGATCGAGACCACTTTCGCTTACTCTTACCAAACACAAGCTCTAGATCCCTTGCTTTCACAAGAGAATTGAAGCTCAATGTAGAGAGGATTCACAAATCAAGCACTCAAGGCTATGGAATTGGGGTTTTCTACCCAAATCTAACTAAGGGCTTCCCCCATAGCCCAAGACTATGGAATCTACTCCATCAAGTAAGAGAAAAACGAAATCAAAAGGGAAATCAAGCAAATCTCAATCATCAACATCAAACCAAACTCCAATTTCATTCAAATTCAAGGTGTCTTACAAAACCAAGTTCAATTCTACTAGATCAAAGCAAAACTAAGCACAAAAACTCACTAGACCTCCTCTCTTCTCCACCGGCCTCTCTTCTCTTCCTTCCTCCTTCTTCTCCTTTCCCTCCAAGTCTTCCTTTGAGCCTTTAGAGAGTGATTTGGTTGTGGTCTATCCTAACATGCCTTTAATGCTCTCTAATCACCTCTATTTATAGCCTTCTAAGGATTGGGGACCAAGGAATCCCAATTTAGAAAGGGGCAAATGTGGAAAGTTACTAAAAATATGCCTTGGGGAGCAATCCTCTCATCCGCCGACTTTGGACCGACACGGGTGACCTCGGGCCCGACGTTGTCCAACCTCGGTCCCGTGCGCTGGATGCTCGATCTCGGGCCCGACGTGGTGGAACTCGGTCCTGGGCCTCGATCCTTGCTTTCTTCCTTGGTTTCACTTCGTTCCACTTCATTCTTGGCTTGGCTCTTGTACTCCTTGACTTGGCTCCTTCCTTGGCTCCTTGAAATCGCTCTCATTCTTGCCATTTTACCTACAAAATCACACAAAACTCGCATAGTCTCCGACTCTTGAAGAAAACCGGGAACTAGGCTAAAAAGGGAACGAAACTATAAAGAAGAGAATGAAAAACACATATTTACAAAGGAAATTAACCACTAAAACACCTCCAAAATGAGAGACATCACATAGCCTTGAGTGCTTGATTTGTGAATCCTCTCTACATTGAGCTTCAATTCTCTTGTGAAAGCAAGGGATCTAGAGCTTGTGTTTGGTAAGAGTAAGCGAAAGTGGTCTCGATCCCATCACATGTCTCTAGCATCGAAGGAGAGTGAAAGCTCCCTTGGGTCGAAGTGTAGATTGGAGAGATTAGAGGCGAGCAACCTCGATCTCATTAGAATCAAGTTCTTATTGGCTGAATTGAGGAAGAATATCCAAGTCTAGTTAGGGGTGGAACCCAAAAACCCAAGACCGATCTACTAAATTTGCCCAATCGAAGTACCCAGTAAGTCGGGCCCGACGTAGTGTAAGTCGGTCCCGTGCATTTCGACCTCGATCCACCCTTGGACCGAAGTGACCTGTGTCGGTCCGAGGCGATTTCCCTTTGTTTTTCCTTCGTTTTGCCTTTCTTTCATCTCTTTTAGTCTTTTCGGGTACACTCGACACACGAACTCCCGTGTGTTCGACACCCTACCTCTTTACTACAATCTTGAGGTTCGGTTTTATAAATTTAAATTGTGAGACCCTCCGATCCCGGACCGATCATGAAGTACACCGGGTAAATAAAATCGTGGGTGATGACCGCGCTGACAGTATGTTGGCGCACGGCAATGTACAGCTGCAGATCCTCCCCCGGGATGGGCGGGGAGAGCGTTGGAAGATTGGCGAGGTAGATCTTCAGAGCCTGGAACACGCTCTCCATCTCCTCTGTCCAGGTGAAGGTGGTGGTGCTCTTTAGACAGGAGAAGAAAGGGAGAGCGCGGTTTGATAATCTGGAGCAAAAACGCCCCAGATAATTTACCACACCAGCCAGTCGCTGGACCTCGTTGCGCGAAGCCGGCGAGCGCAGATCCAACACCGCGGCACCCTTGGCGGGATTGACGTCTATGCCTCTCTCGCTGATCATGAAACCGAGGAACTTCCACGATTTTACCCCAAAGACGCACTTCTCCGGGTTCAGACTCATCCGGTGGGCACGCAGGGCTTAGAATACCTCGGCCAGATCGGCCAGGTGTTCCTGCGTGCCGTGGCTCTTGACCACAATGTCGTCGACGTAAGCTGAGACGCTGCGCCCCAATGGTTTTCGGAAGACATGGTCCACCAGGCGCTGGAAAGTGGCCCCCGCGTTCTTTAAGCCGAAAGGCATCACCCTGTAACAGAAAGTCCCGCGTTGGGTGATAAACGCGGTGGACTCCTGATCCAGAGGGTCCATGGCGATCTGATTGTATCCGGAATATGCGTCGAGGAAGCTCAGCGCGCTGTGACCGGCGGTGGAGTCGACTAGATCATCAATGGAAGATTGGGGGTAGTTGTCCTTGGGACAGGCTTTATTGAGGTCCTTGAAGTCGACACACAAGCGCCACTTCCCGTTGGATTTCTTCACCAGCACGACATTGGAGAGCCAAGTAGGATATTTGACCTCTCGAATGAAGTTGGCGCGCAGGAGCTTCTCAACCTCCTCATTTGCCGCGTTGGCGCGTTCCTCGTTGGTCTTCCGACGCCTTTGACAAACGGGCCGAGACCCCGGGCTCACACGGAGTGAATGGAGCGCCACCTCGGGAGGGACGACCTTCAGGTCCGTCGCCGTCCACGCGAACACGTTGTGAGAACGGGCCAGGAGACTTTGCAGGCCTTCGGCGTCCACTCCGGTCATGTAGTCCCGACAAACAATTTTCCGGCTGCGTCGGGGAAAGGGCTAATGGCGACATACTCAAAGTCACCGAGGGGCTCGCGCTCACGCTCCTGCCGCACATCCAACTCCGCGCTGGCCCCTCCCGTGATGGCGTACGCGGCCGGTCGAGCGCGGGTCGATGCTTCATAGCACTTTCGTGCCTCAATCTGTTGGCCATGGGCGACGCCCACCCGGTCCTCGACGGGAAACTTTCAGACCAGATGATAGATGGACGCAACGGCCTGGAACTTCATTAATGAGGTCCGTCCCATGATAGCGTTGTAAATGGAAGGGAGCCGGACGCGGTGAACTCGATGGGCTCAGTCCGGCGGGCATCCTTACCGTCCCCAAGGGTCATGTCCAGAGTGACCAACCCTGCGACGTCGACCTCGTTACCGGAAAAGCAAGTGAGCTTCCCGGCGTAAGGCCGGAGCATGGCAGGTGAAATGCCAAGCTGCGCGAATGCGTCATAGTACAGGATGTCCACCGATGCTCCCGTGTCCACCATGATCCTCTTGACTATCTTGGTGGCGATAACCGCGTGCACAACCAGAGGATCGGTGTGCGGAGTGATGAGCTCGCGGGAATCGCCGGGTTGGAAGGTGATGTCGGCATGAGGGATTCCTGCCGCGCCCAAACTGTTGATGGCGCCCCCGGAGGT